>OX638118.1:11630000-17225000 GCA_951804975.1 Anthophora plumipes | reverse complement strand
TTCCTCTGTTCGTTCTATGTAAATTATTTGGGGTACCATGGCAATAAAAAATTATTAGTTCTCGAGATATTTTTAAAAAGTGTCTCGCTGTTAGTAAAATACATTTTCCTTCATTCAGCGAAATGCAATCACAGTTTTTCGAAATTCTTAGTTTTCGTACTCGAGGTTCGATACGTAACTGCTACTGAATGATGAAATGCTTACAAATCAGTTTCCGTTGTAACAATAGTGTCAAAATGGTACTGAGGTTTACAACGTAGTTACAAAGCGTTTGAGCATCTTCTTCAATGAAGACATTCTTGGAAAATACACTTTGGGACAAAAAGACAGCACATTCTATATTTCTTCTCATTTGGTACTATAAACTGAAAAAAAAAAAAAAATGAATGGTTTAACCCTTTGCACTCGAGTCGTGATTCTCAGTCACCACTTGATTCGATACAGCAACTCGAACGATAATTAGGGAGCGATTAAAACCTGTTTTCTTAAAAACAGATGTCTTTCCTCCTTACATTTTAAATAGTTCATGTACACAGTTTATAATACAGCATTGTGTTTAATTACAATTATTATTCCATATATTAATCTTTGATGCTTATAAAGATCGAGCTCAATGAATTAGTAACAGCAAAGATAAGTTCGATTTTAAATTATTTAAAGGCCAAACTAATAATTTCATAGATGAAAGATTTGAATGAAATAATTAATTCAAGAAAACGGAAGATTAGAATAACAGTAAGAAGTGAAACTGCTTCTAACAGTGCACAAAGGAAGACTTTAGATAGATACTGCAGATTCTGAGGAAAGATCAGGAAGAACAGACTTGAGAAACGACGAAGAAAATTACAGAATCGTAAGTAGCTGCAAATTGTAATAGAACCGTCGGATTTTTCGAACTTCAATCGACGACACCATAGGTGAGATACAACTCTGCTAAAAAAGAACTGAGAAAAATGCAACTTCAACAGAGAAGCTTCGAGTGCAAAGGGTTAGTATGTTAGCACTTAAAATAGATCAATGAAGCTTTGTTTCATTTTATTCATATGTATCAAGAAGGGCACTTTGAAAACCTAAATTTGTAATGTTTAACACGTTGAACGCTGTTCAACGCTATTAAGTATATATACACACATAAATATAATAAATATAATATTTTTATATAAATATATAAAAATATATACATATATAGAACTAGTATGCTTAAATATTATGGGCTCATATTGCGATGTAAAATTAGCGTGGCGTTCAACGTTTCAACAAACAGAAATGACATTAACTTGGAAGTATACTATCTTTTCGTTCCCATAGCTGTGTCTCGAAAACCAGTAACTTTTTTGCCATATACTTCAGTAATTTTTCACGTAGAACGAACAGAGGAATCAATCTGTGCAAAACAAAAAAGTATGCGTTTCTCTTTAAAGAAACGATGCAACTGTTAATTGCACATGTACTGTTGCACTTAACACTTTGCCGACCGCGCATATTTTCGATGGACAGCGTTTAGGAATTTCACACTGAAAAATAAAGAACTTGTCAATTTACACCATTCCTCTCTATCAGTCTAAATGTATTTGTTACGGTCAATTTTGAAGACGATTTTCATTTCTTCGTTGTGGACAATTGTAAATTAAAAAAGAAACAAATATATGTCGAATATTTTTCTGGAAATTGCTATATACGAATATTTCATCGATATCGGTGACTATTATTTACGAATGTTTCCTTGCTTCAATAATATTCTTGCATTTAAGCACCCCTAAAGCGTGCAAGTAATTTCAAATAATAAAATAATGATTATCTAATATTTCATACTACTTACGGAAGCCTGAGTAATGTGTTTGGTAAAATGTAAAATCAAGTAAAAATATATTAAACAGCATAATATTAGGTTGTCCAGAAAGTTCGTGCCGATTTTTGACGGATAGTGTTTGAATATATTACAACATATAAAATTGTACGAAGACATAAAGTTCGCATGTATTCTGAAAGATTGTTTCATGCGTTTTTTAAAAGTTTATTCGTTGCAATTACTAGTTTATTCTCAGTGTTATACTGTCTTGAAGATGGCAGGAAATAGGATACACTTCTGACGTTGAACATTTTTCTTTTAACGAAAAAGGAAAAGTATTGGGAAAATATCAAACGAGATAGGTAATGTTTAAACAGGCGGTAGCCTATCAGAAAAAATTCTTCGCAAACGATTGATAAAATCTGAAAATGAGAATTTCCATCTTAAAAAAAATAAAGAAACAAAGCTTTTGGTAAAATGGAATTTTTCAATTTACTGGAAAAACGACGAAAAATTGTGAAATTAAAAAATACTTACTTTACAGAACAAAAAGAAAATGCTTTGAAGTATGAAATTGACTTATTTATATAAAAATGTAGCACGAATTTTCTGGACAACCCAATATTTTTTTTCTGGATTATGCTAACGTTCGAAATAGACAAATTTATGCAATAGTGGAACCAAAATTCACAAATGCATCAAGCATATCCATTTTTTTCATAAAACAGGGAGATCTCACCGATTGCAAAGTTACACTTAGCCAACCGCATATTTTTCACAAACGACGCGAAGTAGTAATCTTCTTTGCTTGAAAGACTCAAAGAGTCCCTCTATATTTCCGGTGAGGATATTTTCTTCCGCTACCCGTTAAAATCTTGTACAAATTTACATCTGTTTTAAATCGTTCATGCAGCGACTTTTTTCAGAAACGGGAAGAGATTTCCAGTTATTTGAAAGCGGGGAGATCTCCCCACGTGGTTGGTAATGTGTTAAAAAGGAGAATCTATGAGAGCTGAAAAATGAAACTGAAGGAAAAGGCTTGTATTTTAATCCTTTTTTGTCAGTATTTAAATATGAAAGGTCAGTATTTAAATAATTTGGTCAGTATCCTTTGGTCGGTATTTATACTAAATTTTCAGTATTTAAATAAATTATGTACTGAGCATTGTTTTTATTTATATACTGACCGTTTAGTATTTTTATACTGACTTTTTTGGTAATAAAGTACTGACCGATAGTTGATTTAAATACTGATCGAAAATAGATTTAAATACTGACCATTTAATTTGTTGCCGAAAGAAAAAAGTTATCTATATTATCTCGAGTTATGACCTGAAGCAATTGCGTGGACCATTCTGTACGTATCCTTGTTGTTTATACATGACATTAGAGAAAAATGCCGTGGAACTGAAGATTTCCCGTTCTCTTATGAAAAATATATAATTGTATATCTTTAAAAAAGATCGATAACCACTTTTTCTTCTTTTTTTAACAGCTAGATGAAATAACCTTTACATGAACACAGCCCTACATATCAGATGACGTAATAAAAATAAAGAGTCCTCGATAAGACCTTTGGCTTCCTTTCTCGTGACCGTAGTAGCATCGTTACAGCGTCCCCGTAAATTTGATAAGCATCGTTGCTAAATATAACAGTAATACTACAGCATTCAGCCGTATGTACAGGCGTAGAGTTCAACGGAGTTAAAGAATCCGTAGATTTCACATTAAGTTCACAAGATCTTCGCCGATTGACGCGTCGAAATATTAGTCTATGCTACCACGAATTCTCCTCCATATTATCCAGCAATGAATTCTTCTCTTCTTTCTTAGTGCCATTAGTTTCCGGCGCAGCGATACGTAATTTCGGTTCGAAACATGGCTGTAAAAGACAAAAGTAATTGAAATAAAATTGAGTTACGATTAACATTCACTCTGAGGATTCTGGTGTAACACAAAACAAGATGAACTTCAACGAAACCTTTAAACCTGAAAACTGTCGAACTTTCTATTGGGTAAGAAGGAAAATTCGTAGCGTTTTTTTTTTTTCAAATGAAACTCAAAAACAATATTTAAATATTTGTATATGTTACGGTAAATGTGATTAATCTGGTGATTATGTATAATTGCCGGTTATTATATATAATCATCACTAAATTTGGGAAATATGATAAAAGTCCATAACTTTACCAAAATTCGTTCAATTTACGCAGCTGCTTGGCTTCTATCATAACGTAAACCATTGCTAGGCAATATAAGTGCAAATGTAGAAAGTCTGGCAAACTTTGTAATTCTAAATGTCATACCAGTCTAATACATAGGTTCTTAAACTGTGGTCCGCGGACCCTTGGGGGGTCTGCGAAATTATAAAAAATGGTTGCAAACAGTTAAAGAAAATGATGAAAAGGCAAGAAGCACGGAGTAATAAAAAATATATTTTTAAGGCAATAAATAAAACATGAACCTATTATTATTATGTTCTGTGATTTTTATATAGATTTAGGAATTATTTTTCCAGTCCTAATTCTGGCAACAATTGGATTAGAGATCCATTCAACATGAAAGTTACTAATGCTAAATATTTATCTATACTTGAACAAGATATTCTCGTGGCATTATCATGCGATGTGAAACTACAGTTCAACAAAACTGAACTCACAAACTTTTGGTTACTTCTCAGATCTGATTACCCTGCACTTGCAAATAAAGCACTCCAACATTTGATTCCGTTCTGCACAACATATGTATGTGAACAGGCTTTTTCGGTACTGTTATATATGAAATCAAAGTATAGAAATAAACTCGATGTAGAAGCGGACCCCAGAATAAAACTTTCCAACATAGAGCCCGACATTGTGGTTCTGGTTTCAAGAAAACAACTGCACCCATCTCATTAAATAAAAATTATTTACAGAAAACATTATAATAAGATCTATTTTGACCAATATTTGATCAAGAAATGTTTGTATGAGTTTAATGTATTATGATTTGTAACTTTTTAAACTCTTTTTACTACTATTTGTATTCATTTTATATTTTTTATTCTATATCCTAATAAAAATGTTCTCTACAAATACGCAAGACCATTTATTAAAATAATCAGCGATACATTTTTCCTAATATTTATTATAACGTAGTGCCTATGAAATTATTGAGCCAGAAATTAAGTCTCAAGAATGACGTAAAATGCCTAGGGTTGGGGTGGATCTGCAAAAAAAATGTTGTTCAAGAGGGGGTCCTCGGACTACATAAGTTTAAGAACCTCTAGTCTAATATATCTAAATAAGTAAACTTAAATTATTTAATACTCCCTCTGTCCAATAATAATAGTAGCAAATGAATATTTAAACGGGAATTATTGGCGAATGCAGCTGTAAGTTATGTTGTAGCGCAAAATTGCGAAGCCTTCGATCAAAATCAATGTTTCATGACATCTGTCATTTGTTTCGACACATCTTTCAATTTTTAGCTTAACCTAATTATTACGAATTGTAACTATTTTTCTAATTTCATCCGCTGATCGAAATCAATTGTTTTATTTCAATTGAAAACAAACCCATTGTAAAAGTAAGATGAAAAAAAGAGAGTTTTTAAGCAAAGATCGAGTTGCGATTGTCCAGTTCTTGATGCATCAAAAGAAAAACGAAAAGTTGCAGAAAGGTACAATTACGTTAGCTGCAAAACAATTTAAGTGCAACATAATGACCGTATCAAGAATTTGGAAACGTGCCTCCGAAAATAATTGTCAAGGTGAATCTTATGCTAATGTTGATTCTTTGAAAAAACAAAACTGTGGACGTAAATGCAAAGATTATGGAGAAAAATTTGAAAAACTTGGACATATTTCTCTTAGTAGAAGAGGCATCATAAGATCAGCAGCTCACGCTGCTTTTTTTCTCTAGAATATGGGTTTAGTTTGTTTTTGGTATGTAACTGTTTTGTATAAGTTCTAATTATAAAATTATTTTCTCTACTTAGGTCATTCATTTAACAAGACATGTCAGTCCCTTATTCAAATTTCGTTCAGGTTACATCTATGTGACTTAAAATAACCATTTATTGAATTTTTAATTGTAAATTATAAAATATTGTTATTCAAAGCCTCTCGTGACATAGTGTCTAACGAAAAACTATTCTTTTGACTAGTAGCTACTCAAAAAACTGCGCTGTATTCTACTGGCTCAATAGGTCAAGATATTTATCACAATCGCCATTACGAGTAGGGAATTATATAAACTCGCCGGTTAATTTGATAAATATTCAAGAATTCGTCACATTTACCAAATTTAGTGGTGATTATATATAATAACCGGCAATTATACATAATCACCGGATTAATCACATTTACCGTAACATGTACAGGATGTCCCGTAACTGGTGTAACTCCCGGAAATGGAGGGTTGCTGGAGTGACTCTGAACAACTTTTTCCTTTACCAAAATATTGGTTGAAGCTGTGTTCTTGAATTATTAACAAAAAACACTGGCCAATTAGACTATAGCGTGGCTCTGAATCACTGCGCTCGGTCGTGGTTGTGAACAAACGCATTAGCACAGCGTGGGTGTCACGGTAAATGTTACATAGTCTTAAATTAAGAATAATGTAGAATTATTCTGATATGTAGAATTATAATCATGATATGTAGAATTATAACTGAGTTCGATACTTTTATGCGTTATTCGAAAGGAATAAAGTGTTTTATTACTTTCGAAAAAAATCTTTTTTTTTAACAGCATGTTTTCAGGTGGATAAATTGTTTTAAGAAAAACTATTTGGATAATAACTGTTAGAAAAAGCTAGTTTAACTAAAACACTTTATTCCTTCCGGATATTGAATAAAAGTATCAAACACAGTTACTAAACGACTTATTAGTTTATTTATAATTCATGAATAACGAATAATTCAACATTATTTTTAATTTAAAACGATGTAACATTTGCCGCGATACCCACATTTTGCCAATGCGTTTGTTCAGGACCATGACCGAGCGTGGTGGTTCAGAGCCACGCTTTAGTGGCTGAGCCAGTGTTTTTCGTTAATAATTCAAAGACGAAGCTTCAAGCAACATTTTGTTAAAGGAAAAAGTTGTTCAGAGTCACCTCAGCAACCTCCTATTTCCGAGAGTTACACTAGTTACGGGACACCCTGTACATGGATCTATTCATGAGACCATCCTCTCAAAACTTTACCTTTTTTGGCATGTTTCTTTCAACTATTTACTGTTGAAAATGTGAAAAACGCTACGAACGTTCGTTCCAACCTAACAGTTATTAAAAATAATGGTATACAAGAAATAAACGAAAAAAAGTGAAGAGAATGATAATGGGTATAGCGAACATTAAATTGAAGAGAGCACCTTGTGAAATAAATAGAAAAGCTTTATTCAAAAGTCGATCTACGTGTAAATAAATGATACACAGTGTATGAAATAAATTATGCTCGTTGAAATCGATTAACGTCATGTTAAACAATTTTCTATGTATAATACTATTCTACAGAGAGATTACTGTTAACAAATTAGCGTCGGGGCATTTCGAAACGTGATTGCCCATGGAAAATTAAACCTATTTGAAAAGAACACATGGAAAAGTTGCTAAAAATCGTATATGTTTGTATACTTGTAAAAATTAAGGGAATATCCGGATTGCTTCTTCTTTAACTGCTATTCTTTGGTTGTACCTTTATTCAAGTGTTTTTTATAATTAGAACCTACAATTCAGTGCAAAACTGACGAAACTAAAATTGAACCACATTTTTGCAATAACAGAAACATAAATGAAGAATGAAATTAAGAAAAATTGAAAATGTAAAACTAATCCATAATTCCTGCGATGACAAAAACATAAGAAATTAATTTTTATCATCACTGTCGGTCTAACTTGTTTTCTGATAATAGGCTGAAAGTTCTCATCAGATGTATCTTCATTATTAAGTCTGATTGAATTAGATGTAAACATCCGTGTGTTCTAACTTTGTAATTCTACTTTATGAATCTTTGATTAGTAGATAGAGCTGTCTTTTTTTTTTTTCCAAGAAATCTTATATAGATGGTCAAAATTTTAATTTTAATTTCGGAAACTGAGAAAACCGCTGAAATTTATACTTTCGTCCATCGTCTTTGACTCGAACTTAAAGTTTCGAAAAAATTTCTCTAAGCAGTTGAAAATAATCGTAAATACTCCACAAACTATTGAAATGCACTTCTTCTTCTTCTTCTTTTTTTTTTCTTTATTAATGATAATAACATTTCTTCGTACACGTACGATTTTCAGCGACTGATATTTTCCATCTCTTGTTACTAAATATATTCAATTTTCTTTCTGCGAATGAAGTTTCTCATTTGCAAACGTACTGAATAAAAATCCGTTAATATTCACAGTTAAAAAAAATCTTCATCTTAGATCCATTGTAAGAATGATTTTTCAAATGATAATCCGATAAGCATTACAAATAACACTTGTAGATGTATCTTGTACAAAAGCTACTCAACCGATGCGAATTCATGCACAGTTGCAGACTAACCAGCAACGAGTATCGCAAGTCAGTGGTGAATATTTATTATCAACCCTTTGCGGACGGGACTGCCTAATATTTATTCAGAGGGAAGGTCATACATGCTTGAAGATTAGGTTTTAAATTCTATACTACACAAATGAACTTTTGCTAAATGATTTACGAGATATTCACGAATGACTTTTTACTGATAATTTCAGTTAGTGGTTTTAAAACTTTGTACAGTGTACAAACGAGTCTTGAGGGCTAAAAATGCTTGGGCTACTGTCTGCAGACTTGTGTCCGCAAAGAGTTGAAACAGCGTCGAAGTTAGTAAGCGATAAGTACGCAATTCTTTTGTTATAATTATTCAATATCAAGTATCCTACTTAGTTCATTATAACTGTTAAATATTAACACGTTGAACGCCATGCTAATTTTACGTACACAATATTTAAGCATACATATTACAAATATAAATAAAACTATTTTTATGTATTCTATCGTTGTATTAATTTCTTCACACCATTCTAGTAACGATGACAATATTGAACAATTTAAAAATATTGAAAGTGACTCGAATTATGGGTTTCTAGTAATCTTGGCTTCATTGGTCTCCCCCATAGCGCTTAGAGTAAACTTAATGCAGGTCACCTAATCCCCATGGCGTTCAACGTGTTAAGTACCCTACTAGTAATTAAGAAGCAGTATCAATTTAAAAAAATAGAGGCCGATCGTACGGTTTCTCTGTTTCTACGTGTAATATATAAAAAAAAATCGAACGACACTCGAGTAGAATTGTTTAGACAAGGAAAAAAGAGACAGTTCTCTTAACCTCTTAACATAAGTTACTACTTATGTTGGTCTCGAATATTCACTGTTCCAGTATACAATTTTAAATAAACAAAGTTTCAATTTTTAGTTAAAAGTTCTCTGTCTTGAATTCAAACTAAAGTTAGAACAAAAATACAAATTCGATAGACGTACAAATACTTCTTTTGTCACACCTTGATCATAATCTGCAGCACGAGTGAGGCTTGTTATTATACGGTGAGAGGTTAACTCCGTGTCCAAATTTCCTTAGAATCTTTTTTCCCGTGAATACTCACACGATTGCAGTATGTACTTATATGTATAGCTGCTAACACAATGCATATGTACTGCAGAGCAGAACTATAGCACCGCATAATATTTTTAACATTTGTGAATTTTACAGAAATAATGAAAAGAAGTCAATTGTATAATGTGAAAGAGCACTGTAAACAACTTTAGATGAGAATCCTTGAATTTTTCTACGTATAACGTCGAGATGTGATCGAAGATCGTTTTAAAATTGGTGCAGAACAGTGATACAACAGTTTTCAAAATGGCAACAAATTAAATGGTCTGTATTTGAATCTATTTTTGATCAGTATTTGAATCAACATTCAGTCAATATTTTATTACCAAAAAGATCAATATAAAAATACTAAACGGTCAGTATGTAAATAAAAAAATGGTCAGTATGTAAATAAAAAAATGGTCAGTACATAAATAGCGAATGGTCAATATAAATAAAAAACGGTCAGCGTGGAATTAATTACTGGTTAGTATCATTACGGTCAGTATACAATTAATAAACGGACAATATAAATCAGAAAAAACATAATATTAAACCCATTCCATTTTAGACTCATTGTAAGTCGAAAAATAATTACATTTAAAAATGTCTTTATACGTAAAACAAATATATGGTTTTATTTTTTATATATTTACTCAAATTAAACATTTACAAGTTTTTACTTAATGAATAAGAAAACATGCTTATTGTTTTATTTGTAAAAATATACATTTTAACATTTTGACTTATTAATATGTTATAATCTTATAAATATTAATCTATCACGAGTGCCCTAGTTGCTAATTTCGGTCTTCCCCATTTCCGTTTTTGACTAATTGGTATTTGTTTAGCTGCCAGTGGGGGCTTCACATATTTTAATATTATTGCTTATTTAAATACTGACCCTTCATATTTACACACTGACACTTAATATTTAAATACTGACAAAAAGGGATTAAAATACTGACCAGTAAAATACAAGCCTTTTAAAATTTTCTACTGTATCGCCACTTAACTCCACTACTTTTCTTACTCATATAAGAAAAGTACAATGCATTTCTTAATATTCATTTTTTTCTCTTATTTATTTTATGAAAACAAAAAAAAAAGTGAACCGAATGATTTCTATTCTTTGCACGAGTCGACTTTTGTCTTCTATGTTATCTACAATGTAACGAAAACCGTGGTTTGAAAGTACTTAAAGTAGTTTGAAAAGTGAAAGTTGCAAAAATCTATTATTATTTTGCATTTCAATTCTATCATTATTCTCCTATTATTAATATATAATACTATGATACTATAATATAATATATAATATAACGTAATAACGTGTTATAAATGTAATTTTCAAGATGATACTTTCAAGAAGACTTTATAGATCTCAAGAAACTCTGTAACTTTTATCTCAATTATTTTTTAATATCTTGTGTTCTTTACGACTTGTAAACACGGTTCAGATAAAAAGGTTGATATCTTCCTCAAAATAAACAACGTACACGAACCAATTACAGCTACCTTCTTAGATAGATCTAACAAATATTTATGCAAAGTTTCATGAAAATCAGAGTGTATCAGTCCCTGATGTTCCTTTTTATGTGAAAAATCAGAAAAAGAGGGGCTCAAAAGTTGTGAAGAAATTGTAAAGGAACAATCTCAGCGTTTCTTACTGATCCGTTCCGCGATAACAACAATATTAGCGTTATTAGTAAAATACTTTTATTAGAAATAATTATGTAGGATGTGAAAACTCTCTGTGGTGCTGTAGTTATGCTCTGTAGTATATGCACTCATACATACTTAGCATGCAGACAAAATGATTTTTATATTTTAGCTGAACTCACAGTTTCACAGATATTCATGTTGCAGCAGTTCTCTATGGTTATTTCACATTGACTATCTGGCAGCTGTGGCCGAGAAGTGAGCGGCGTCACACCACCTTTACTGACAACGAAACGCTTTTTGATACGTGGCCGTCTTCGGAATTTATTCACGTAGTAACTAAGTACAATTATCACGAGAAAAAGCACACCAACGAATGCGCCAAGTATTAGTAGCAATATTCCGTAGTCATCGTTCTCTCTAAACGTAACCATCTGTGCAAATCCTTTCCTTTCTTCTGCACACCTAAACAATAAAACAGTCATTCGTTAGAATTCGTGTGGTTTAATTGTAAGAGAAGAAAAGAATATTTTTGTACATCTACATTAGTTTCTGATCATATAAAATTTCATATCGCTCTATTATAGAAAAGTAATCTATTTAATGTTAGTTAGTAAAGTAGGAATGAAAGCAATGTACCTGCATGTAGCAATCGCTATGCTGGTAGGAACTGACTCAATGTTTGCACAAAATATTTCACAAAGCTCAGTAATATTGCTTAAACTCTCGCAACGAGATCCTTCTGAATATTTACATTTACAAACTGCTTTCTCATTCTCTATAGAACACTGACCATCATGCAAGCAATAGTCTTTACATGGATCTCTTTCACACCTTGGTCCAACAAATGTCTTATTGCACTTACACGTAGGTAATCCATCACTATTTATACTGCAGTTCCCTTGGATACAGTAATTATGACAAAGATCTGTCTCGCAGTTTCTGCCAATGAATCTGAAACAGTTGAACTTCAATTTACTCCATATTGTAAAATTGTGATGACGTATCTACAATTTCTAACAAAGATCTTTCAGCTCTCAAGTAACTTTGACTCCCTATGTCAGAGAAAAAGGGAAATATGACTTCAAATCTCGAGTCTCTTTGAAGAAACTCAATCTATTAGCTCGCCTGGGAAGTTTTTTTCATTCGTCGCTTGAGAATTTATGACGAAACCCTGGTTTCATCTTGTTGAAACTGATTTTTTCTGTTTTTTCTCATACAGAAAATGTTTAAACCGGTCATTTTAACAGGTTTGTATATCTAGTGTTAAATTCGATGTACTACGCAGTCAAAGGGTTCAAAAAAGAAAATAGGAAAAGAACACTCCACAAACCTTATGCAGTCCGCACACGGAGAATTTACGGGAGGAATTTCTTTTTTTTGGTCAAAAAAAAAAATCGATTTTTTGTTTTTTATAGAATCTTGTATTAGGATGTCCCATAAGTTTCTTTCGCACCACGCTAGGAATGACTCTAACTGGCTATGTTTATATAAACATGCAGGCTTATCTATTAGCTAAGAAATGATCCCGTCTATGGGATCATTTCAGTCGTCTCAAAGCTCTTTTAAAGTACGTTTTGTTGGTGACACAGTCTCTTTTAAAACCTTTTTCTACACCGTTCAATATGGATAGCCGAAGGAAGCATTTGCGGCATGTTATGCTTCATTGCTTTAAAAAAAGTAATAGTGCAAAGGATACTGCAGACGAGACTGGTACCATTTACAGGAGTGATCCTACGACTATTACGACTGTCCGCAATTGGTTTAAGAGATTTAGAGCTGGCAATGTTGAATTGAAAGGTGAAGACCGCAGCGGCCGCCCAGCAACGACGGATACGGACCTTATCAAGACCATGCTCGCTGAACATCCGCGATATAGTGTGCGCGAGATAGTGGATGCCACTAAGATTCCCAGGACAACAGTACATAATCACTTGATCAGGATAGGATACGTCAATCGATGTGAAGTTTGGGTTCCACACCTATTCACGGAGACCGGTCTTATGAACCATATCTCTACGTGCGATTTGCTTCTCCAGTGACATGAAGGAGATCCTTTCTTAAAGAGGCTTGTTGCTGGAGGCGAGACTTGGATTTTAAATCAAAATGTGCATTGAAAACGCACTTGGTCTAAGGTCAATAGACTTCAACTGTCACAAAGTCTGGACTTCACCCGAAGAAAGTTCTTTTGTCCATTTGATAGGACTGGAAAAGTGTAGTCTACTACGAGCTCTTTCCTCAAGGTGAAACCATCAATTCTGCCAAATACTGCAATCAGCTTGATCAATTGAAAGCCGTCATAGCAGGAAAGCGGTCAGAATTGTCGAACCGACGAGGCGTTGCTTTTCATCACAACAATGCAAGACGCATGCTATATTGGATGTAAGACAAAAGCTGTTACAGTTTGATTGGGACGTTTTACCACAATCCTCCGTACTCCCAAGATCTTGCACCATCCGAGTATTATTTGTTCCTGTCATTAAAAAATTCTCTCCGTGATAAACGGTTCTAATCCGTAAACGAAATACAAAAGGAACCTTGAGGAATATTTTGCAAGTAAGCCTCAACAATTTTGGAAAGAAGGAATAATGAGGTTTCCTGAGAGATGGAAGAAAGTGATAGAGCAGAACGGTTTATATTTAACGCAATAAATCTACCTTAAACAACAAATATCGTGTATTCATTTTGTATGAAAAAAAAAGAAAGAAACTTGTGGGACACCCTAATAGTTTAATTTTGTAGGAATGTCTCTGCAAAATTTTAAGTTAAAATTCATAAAATTTTCAAAGTTATGGAAGCAAGGTATATATTTGGTGGCAAGTGATCGAACGATCGATACTCCCAGAATCCATGGGACTGTTGTAAAACGTTTATGTTATCGGAGTTGTAGTATATTGTACTGAAGAAAAAAGAATATGTAGGTCATGTAGAGAAACGTATGGGGTCGCGGCTAAGACACATAAAGAATACCAAGAAATTCGGAGGAAAAAAGAAATTAACTGATAAATTAATTAAACAATTAACATTGTACTATGGTTTAGCTATTAGAAGACATTAAGATTCTATTGATGACATGTAAGAAGCTATATGGGCAACATATTATCACAAAATATCTTCAGATAAATAAACAACTTTTAGTAGCTGATTGACACGATTAAAAAAAAATCGATTGGATCGATCAACTTGAAATTTTAACTGTATGTTAAGAAAGAATCCTTTTATTGTTTGACTTACAGGCAAGACAATAGGATGTATATATTTTTTTTAAATTATCAAACGTTCGAGTAATTCTTGCGAAAAATTGAATATCTGAATTTAAACAGTTACCATGTCTTGAAAAAGAATTTTTTTTATTCATTGTAGGTCACACGATAATTGTACGTGTATAAAATAAAATCTCATTCGAATTTTTTATTTCAGATGAACTGGAGGGCAGATATGTCAACCGTTAATGAAGCAATTGTGCGGAGCGTCCTAGTTCACGGGCAATTCAAGCTGTATTTTCAAGTGAACTGAACTGAAAAAATTTGTATAACATGATGAGAGTATAACAAATACATATACAAAGTTTCTAATTAATTAATGTTACATTTTTGTTTATAAAAAATCCTAAAGTATCAATATTTTTGACCAAGAAAAAAGAAATTCTCCCCTTAAGCTCGAAGTACTACGCAATCAAAGCGTTAAAAAAAAAGGAAAAGAACATTCCAGAGAACGTGATACATATTGTTTAAACACTCACCCAGCCTTGCACTGACAATTCCCGTTCTCGTCGTCGACGTATCCGTCATTCAGGCAGTACTCGAACGTCTCGGTGGTCAGTTCCGATTCCTCCGTACTGGTTGTCAAATTATTATAAGATTCTACAGTCTGCGTGATCGGTGTCGTGTTCGTCAAGCTGTTCGTCTGTCTGATCTTTGCGATCGACCAGCAATCTACGTTACCAACGTTGTCGCGCGACAAAATTCCAGCTGGATCTGATAAACGGTCCGCAAAGTACGATTGAAACTTGGTAGGTACGTCACCGGGTTCCGCGTTCTTTGGCAACATCCATACAGCCTTGTATACTAAATCGGACCAGTATATTGTGTCATGATCTATTGTCAAGTAAATCGGGTGTTGACGTTTCGCATGGACCAATAATTCTCGTTCGGTGCCATCGAGATTGCTGCGTTCGATTTTAAACAGTATACCCTCGACATCATCGGTCCAATAGAGTTTGTTCGCGTTGTGATCTATAGCAATGGCTAGAGGTTCATCCAGATCCCTTTCGATCACGGTCATTTGATTACTTCCGTCTAAATTCGATCGCTCGATAGTCGGATTCGTTCTATTGCTATTTGCCCAGTATATATGACTGTAAATAACGTACAATTATCATGTATTAGCGTTTTCTCATCTGCATGTTATACAGTGAACAGCGAAAGTATTCGTACAATAATATAAATCGTAAATAAGTGCTAGTATAAACTGTTTATATTTGTATCGTTCGCGTTTCGTGTTACCGACGATTTAACGAGATCGGTGATTTGCGTTAAACTAATCACGCGAACTTATTTAGAGAGAGGTTATTCTTGTTGAAAGTATCTCAACAAAGTTTAGTCCTTTTTTTTATAATGTGATTAAATTTGTCAATTTTAACAGTAAATACAGCTATATAACAAGGAAATTGTGAATGTTTGTTGCGTGTAACGTGTCTACTATTAATTCAAATTGTGCTGGAGGTTGCGTATATTACTCCTGGCAGTATGTTTTCGACCACATGCAATAATATGAAGTTGAGAGGAAATAGCAAATTGTTTTATATGTTGTAGAGTAAGGTATATAAAAAAAATCACAAGTTTTCGTTAAATTTGTTTAATACAATGTAAGAATAACGAAAATAATTGCAACATTTGTTTATTGTGCACTCTGTTATCGTGTCACAGCGTCGACGAGTATTTTCCGCGACAATAGAATGAGGCGGGCTTCGAACTACTTTTTTGTAAAATACAATGAAGGCTTTCAAAGGTTGCGAGATGTATAGTGGACTGTACACAGTTTGTCCGGAAAGTTCCCGGAATGATTTTTTCTTAAAGTTACTATTCGACTTCTAGGGTTGATAACGCATGAAACAGTTTCGTTCACATCTAAGTAGTTCCCTATAATTGGTTGATCGTGTTTTGTTTCATCTATACCTGATGTCACGTGTTTTATTAAAAACAAATTTCTAACCTCGTCACGTGGAACAACGTGCAGCTATTAAATTGTGTTTCAAATGGGGTAAATCAGCCTCGGAAACATTTAAAGAAAAGCACTGGTTACGAATAGTACAAACGATTTCGCGATGGTCGTGAGTCGTTGGAAGACTATCCAAGGATTGGGCATCCACGCATAACCACCAACGACAAAAATGTGCAATACATTCGTGACCTTCTGGTTAAAGATCGTCGTTTAACGTGTAGTATGATCGCAGAAGAATTACATATGTATATTAGTAAAACAGTAGTTTACACCATTCTACGTGAGAATCTCGGTAAAAGGAAAGTGTGTGCCATGTTTGTTCCGCATTTTCTCACATAAGAACAAAAAGAATTGCGTGCCTTGCTTGTCGAGATTTTATCGAGATGGCGAATAACAACAACAACTTTTTAAAGTCAATAATAACCGGAGATGAATCATGGTGTTTTGAATACGATCCGTCCACAAAACGTCAGATCAGTGCACGGTTAAGCCCGGAAGAACCAAGACCAGCAAAAGTGAGAGCGGTGAAATCGAAAACGAAAACAATGCCCATTGCATTTTTTGACTGGAACGGAATTATCCACCATGAATTTCTACTTCAAAAACAAACTGTAAACGGAGAGTTTTATAAAGAAGTAATGGACATACTCCTCAAAAGGATCCGGCGAGTGTGATCGAATTTATACCGAAGCGGAGAACACGCATGGTTCTTGTTGCACGACAACGCACCGGTTCACACTTCAGGTGTAGTGAGCCAGTTTTTGTCCAAAAAACAGGTGACAACGATTATGCACCCACCCTACTTGCCCGACTTAGCGCCTGCAGACTTCTACCTATTCCCAAAACTAAAACTTCATATGAAGGGGACACGATATCAATCAGTTTCTAATATTCAAGAAACTGTTACGCAATATTTAACCCTTTGCGGTCGGAAGGCGACTCTCAGTCGCCACGGCGTTTCGCGCGACAGGTCGGATGGCGAGTGAGAGGCGCTAATCGGTGTTTATGTTAGATTTCGTTAGCTCCAAGCGATAGGAACGCAGTTCTTGAAAAGGTTCCTTAGCTGTTGATGTTCTTTCGTATGAAGCGTCAAATGACACATCTTAACGGAGATAAGGTAAAATTAGTAAAAGATTTTCGGCAGCAGCGAAGACCTTCAACATCGACCTCCAACTCGGATGAGATTCGGCTCAATGGAAAGCTCCACGTAATGTTTCGTGGTACAAAAAGGGATTGCAAAATTTGTTCTAGCCGAAACACACCAGGTGGAAGACGCGAGACAAGTTCTTACTGCGATACATGTCCAGACAAGCCAAGAATGCATCTTGGTCAATGTTTTATAAATTACCACACGAAAGTAAAATACAGAGATTAGGTTTGCGAAATTATCTTCTTAAAGGTGTAACTATAGATAAACTGTCAAAATATAACGTTTTTGTAAGATAATTTATGTATAAGATCATTTTATTGTACCTATAAGGCGCCCGACATATTCGCGAAAATCGCGTCGACCTGCCACCTCGCCCGGCCGAAAAAGTCGTCGACCGCAAAGGATTAAAAACAATTCCACAATCCGACTTTTCTAGGGTATTTTAAAATCTTCTCGAACGCTGCAAAGCGTGTATTGATAAGGAAGAAGATTATGTAAAGACATAAATTAATAAATAAAATTTGATTCTCTACAAAAATTATGAAGTTACACAATTACTCCGGGAATTTTCCCGGCAAACCGTGTATAACTTGAATGATGTATCACACAGTGTTGAATAACGATATATATATATATATATATATATATATATATATATATATATATATATATATATATATATATATATATATATGTACACACACACACATACACTCGCGCGCGCGCGCATCATTTTCGTATTTGAATCTTGTAAATACATCGATGTATGAATACTTTCACGTACTATCCTACTTTTTGAAAATAAATCATAAAATTGTATCACTGTAGCTTTCATATTTAGATATTTGTAACAAACACGTGAAGAACAGACGTAGTTTTACGAGTACCTTAAATTCGCGTTTGGATGAATATAATATTAGTACTTATTTATGATTTATGTAAGTGTATGAATACTTTTGCTTTCCAAATTTGCTGTAAATTTTTCTCGATTTCCTTTTTATTCGTATCGTTACTGTTTTCTTTTTTCCCCCTATTTCTCTTAATTGACGCGAACTTCTAAGTGAAATTAGGCTTGTGAAGTTTTCACATGTCGTGTGAATAGCCGCGACACCATTTTACGTACGACATAAATGGCATACCTGTTACATATGTCCAGAGCAATGCCGCTCGGACTCTGGTTCGGCAAATCATGCAACAACGTCGGTTCCTCTGGCGTACCGTTCAATGGCATGTGCATCTTCATAATACTGTGCCTCGTGATATCGCTCCAGAATAAGGTACGCGTCTTCGGATCGAAAGCAAGTCCTATGATGTAACTGTCGTTTAATCCTGTCGTTAAAGAAACATTCTAATTTAAATCCTTACAATTCTCACATTTAAACGTTGTATTATAAAAAATACTTAGTACTACGTGTTAGGTGAACGATTGTGTGCAAAATATCCTAGGAAATTTTCAAATTTCGCAGGAATTATTTATTAAAACTTAAGTTATAACACATTAATACTAAATTTAAGGAACTCCATTTGACAGATTTTGAATTTTATCAGCAGAATTGCAGAAATTATTGCTATTATTTTAGAAACAATTTTTGATTACTTTTATTAACCCTAGAACGTTTAAGGTTTCAGAAAGTGTAAGGTCAGCTTAAGGGAGGGTCATTTTATGTCCACGTAAGAAAAAAATATTGTCAAATTTTATATTGAAACTGAATTATTAAGAAATTCATGTTTCTGTTTCTATTAATATAAAAAAAGAAAATGAAAAGCAGACGCTGTTTCCTGTTTACAGTATGCAAATTGCAATATTTGTTCGTATTATATAAAATATTCGTATTATATTAAATAAAAATTCAAAAAATAATAGGATAATTTGACTAATTCGATGCTTCGTTTATTCTAGAATAATGAAATCCTTTTTCAGAGGTTTGTCATCTAAGGAAATATTTTCTTCGTGACAAATGAGGGCGGTACTGATGTATCCAGTAGATAAAAGAACACTTCTTTCAATTTTTAAAGTGAATAGCAAAGTTTTACCTGTCGGTGGCAATTTTATTCTTTTTTTCTTTAAGGCTGAGTATAGCAAATTTTGACGAAAGCTTCAAAATTATACTCTGTCCTTTTGAAATGTTTCATAGATTTGTGTATCTATATAGAAAACTCGTTGAAAAAGATCTTGGAATGAAAAGAGAAGAAGAACTGAACTTTGGAATATCGATGTTTATGCAAATTCCGTGTTGAAAACTGTTTGTATCACACCTTTGCGCACTTTACATTTCATCCCTTTAAACGTTTAACTAAGTAACTGATAAGCGGTTCGAAACCAATTACATGTGTAAAAATAAAACCGAGATAAATATAATCGCGTAGATAAAAATAATCGCGGGGAATATAAATGGACTATTAACATTTTAACGAATTTCTAGCGTTAAAGCCTAATATCTTTCAGGAGATACGTTCAAAAATCCTCTTTCATATAATCGAAAGCGTATCAATATTATCTATGAACAAATTACCACGATAGATAACGCGATTAATGATGTGAATCAGCGAAAAATGTGTTTTTTTTTCTACCGTTTAAATCCCTTGATCCCCTTTTCAATGATCCCATGATTTCGTACTGATTTCACTTTTTATTCTACAATAAATCGAAGAAACGAATAAAATGTTAAAAATAAGAAAACGAAAAAAGCCTGTTTTCTTCGATGATACTAGATCCCGTTATTTAACACTTTAATTGCGGAATACTTGAAACTTAAACGCTCTGTGTAAACGAAATAGACGAAATAGATTTTTGCACAGCGTCAACTTTGCCACACCGATCAATTATATAATATGTAACTAAATTACTATTTTAATACTTTACCCAGGCTAAATTGAAACGGAACATTTTCATTTCCTTTCGGAAATATATTGTTTATTTAGAAATATTAATCTTGCAACTTCATCGTTACAATCCTCATTCAAATCTGACTCTCCTCATCTAGTTCACTATTCTCTTAGAACAAGTTCTTCAAAACTACTCCACCACATTTCTAACGTTTAGCAGTAATAAAAAATAATGTAACAAATTACATACACTGCAAGTGAAATATTATGCTGTGCCACTGCAATAATCACAACTGTCTGTCGTTCGAAGAAATAAGTTACTTTCTGAGAAATAGAAAAATGAAAAATTCTTTTATTTTTATAGATATGTGTCTATCTTAAAAGTTGATGTTTGTTGTTTTCACCTGAAATGTACCACAGAAACAATCGCTGAACGCATACATCATAGTCTACATAGATAGCTTTAAGCAGACGGATATATGCGTCTATAGCAGTCAAAGGGTTAAATAAAACGGAACAATAAATTCTTTGTATTGAAATTTTTCTAATTAGATTAACCTAGACGGGATCATTGTAAGATAAACGGTGTATTATGTTCTTTTTCATGATTACGACAGCGACACTTGAAGATTCTTTCGCAATAAATTCATTCCTCTTTGCTACGAGAAAATTTACGATTTATTCTTGAATTTTTGAAATAAAAGAACTCAACTTTTCTCTTGCAGTTTGACGAACACCTTCTAAGACATGTGTCGCAGTTTCTTCTCGAATGCAGAAGATATTGGACGAAAGTACGTCCTTGTTGAAATTTTCCTGTTCTGATAAGTGCTAATATGTCATTAATAAGAAAAATTAGCGCCATGTACTTTGAACATCCTACAAAACATACACAGGCTTTTTAGATAAAACGGTATCTAAGAAATGCCCACCGAAGAAAAATAGTATTTCTATTCATAAACAATACTTCTTCGATGCATCGTTAGCAATGGTCCGCTCTATTCCATTAAAAAAAAGCAAAAAGAAAAACGAAAAAACAGAATGGAATAGATATATAAAATCATTAATATCAAATATAGTTTAAAATACTGAAACTTTCTTATTTAATTGCAAAGCAATTCTATTTAATGAAAGTATTTTTATTACACGCGAACGTTTGTCTCTCTGCTTCTTTATGACATAAGTCTTTTTTTTAAAGGTGGTATAAGTCCAGTTTTGAAAAAAAAAAAATGAATTAACGGTAATTTTAGTAAAATACAGGTATCCTCTTTTTCTATTTATTTATAATCATACATTTAACGGAGTACGATTTCTTGATAAAGTAATCCAAAGAATTTTAGCTATAAAATGTTATCGCAAAAATCTATTTTTTTGAAAGTGGAATAAGTTCATTCCTAATAATTATAATAAAACAACTTCCTAATTGCAATTATTATTGATTATAACGACATTGTGATACTGCTCAAGACTGTCACAATATAATAAAGGATAGCCGAAAAACAATAGTTCTATTTTGTATGAAATGAAACAAAAAGATTTTGCGTCAACCAAATCTCTACAAACGGAGAACTTATAAATTAGCTGAAAATATGCTGAATGAAGTTTAAAAGAGATGAATAGCACAAATTTTTTTACAAAACTAATATGGAAGAAAATGCTTCATTTAAAGTTATTTTTTTATTTGGAAAACAAGAAAGACCTAAACATCTCAGCAAAATTACTACGTTGCCAGTGTATAAAACTCCAAGACATATAACAAAAGAGAAATATAGCGATGTGACGAGTTTACTGCCTTACATACCACCTATTTACCATGAATACTTCACTGTACTAAGTGTAAAGGAGAAATAAGTTTACATTATAAAAAGGTTTTTTTATTCTTACTTATCTTGACGAAGTAATTTAGCTTTTATACTTGTTTATTTTTATTTTTTTTTTTTAGTACAAGTGAAATTAATTCTTAATAAACTTGATTATTTGTGTATTTGCATGTCTTGATTTTATTATTATTTTTTACATAAAAAAATCCATTTCTGTAAAGCCAATGTCTATAAAATATGGACTTAAATTTCCTCTTGTTTTTATTTTTTATAGTATATTATTATTGAAAGTGGTATAAGTCCATTTGGAGCTAAAAAATCGTTTATTTTCTTTAACAATATTAATAATTATTATTGCATAATAAAATTAATAGTGTTAAAAACTTCACCGTCAAACATCAAACTGAATTGATTAACATTTGCCAATAATTAATAAATATAATTTTTAAATTCATTCAAACGCAAACCCTTAAATATCTCGATATATGAAAAAATGAAATTCTAACTTTCTCACTTTCAAAAATAACGGCTCACATAATCTCTTTCGAAGCTTCATCGTCTATCATCAAGGTGATATTTCGCCAAAAAGTTTTTTCAAAGTTATATATTTTCATCATTTATTTTGAGTATTCAAGCATATGTATTATACAAGCATTCTATCAATTTTCCTGCAATTTTGTTAGACGAACTTAAGCTCAGCAACAATGCTGCGAAAGCCACATGAAATATAAACCAAGCGTTTGGGAAGAACACTGAGACAAAAGTACATTGGTTCTTAGAAATTTCGTTCTGGAGATTTTTCTCTTCGAAATGAGCCGCGTGGAAAATCAGAGACGTTTGTGTATAATGAAGTTTTGAAGTCGCTAGTGGAAATGAATGCACGTTTGCCATCGAGGGAACGTGCTATCAGAATGGAAGTCGAGCATTCAAAAATATCGCGACACCTTTCTGCAATTGGCACAGTTCAAAAAATAGACAAATGGATGTCGCATGAATTAAGAGAACGGAATAAAAAGGATTTCCGAAAGATATTTTTCAATCGAATCGTCGCTTGCGATGAAAAATGGGTTTTTTATGACAATTGGAAGAGATCTGCTCGATGGCTTGATAAAATCGAAAAACCTGATTGTACACCGAAGCCATCAGTTTAACAATGGGAAACTTTATCGACTGTTTGGTGCAATGTGAACGCAGCGATTCATTATTATCCCTCTGCCCTCCAATGACGCCTCTACGGAGGCGTTCGTAACATACACTATAAATCCGTTTAAATTTTATTTATATTTAAACTAAACAAATTGGTCACGTAGAATATATACAGTTTATCTATTTAAAGTGTAAAAGAAATTTGGTGTGTGGAAAATGTGCACTTGAAAACCCTGTAATTTGCAAAACCTGCGGTGAACAAATACAAGATATGCATTCTTCATTTTTAAACTCTGCACTCCACTGGCGCCGCTATGGCGACATTTCTAACATGAACCATTACTTAATATAAGTCTTATTTTGATTAAAACAAAGCAAATTGACAAAATAAATAAGAATCTATAAAATCGTAAACATGTATCATTTTTTCGTTTCAGCATAGAACTTTTCGTTCTAAAAAGTTTCTTTGCAAAGGTGTGTTGAAGTTGATAATCGATGATATATAAAAAAAAGAAAAAATACTCAAAGTGCAAGGGGCTAATTCGTCTTCTTTCAATGTGGTCTAGGGAAATTAAAAGGTTGGATAATCTTGCTATAAAGAATACTAAAACTCCGGATACGGTTATTTCGACCGTTTTTTTTTCTTTTTCTATTTCATTGTTTTTGATATCTTTTATTATAGGAATCGATGAAGTGGCATTTAACGCGTTCAACTTGTTACTGTTTTCTCTATAGTCTTCGAAAGCAAGAAAGACGTCAATGGGCTTGAAATCTCGAAAAGTGTGACTTTAAAGAGAAAAAGAAATGATTACTCTGTAATAACATTTGCCCCTTTCAACATGATTAATTTCTTCTCTTTCAAAATGTTATACTATGAAAAGGAACGTAGGATATTTCAAATGTTTCAGTTAGAGGAAACACTGTGTATTTAGGTTGTGCTAAACATTCTGTTGTATTTTCTTACGTTATTAGTGGCAGATGAAAGAATTAAATAACTTCGTTTGTTTGTATTCTTATTTAAATAATCTATTCTGTACATACGCTTTTTGCAATTGATTTTACATAGTTTTCATATCGAAAGAATAGTCAATATTGTAAAATTTTATGTTAAAACTGAATTATTAAAAAATTCATATTTCTTTTCCTGTTAATATAAAAAAGGACAATGAAAAGAAAAGAAGCTATGAAAAGCAGAAGCTATTTTCTATTGACAGTATGCAATATTCGTTCGTATTATAAATTCAAAAAGTATTAAGGTAAATTTGACTAATTCGATACTTAATTTATGCTAGAAGTATTTTTATTTAAATAGTCTGCTCTGTACACATTTTGCAATTGATTTTACAGAGTTATCGTATCGAAAGTATAGTCACTATTATAAAATTTTATACTGAAACTGAATTATGAAGAAATTCGTGTTTCTTGTCCCAATAACATAAAAAAAGAAAATGAAAAGCAAACGCTATTTCCTATTTACAGTGTACAAACTCCAATGTTCATTCGTGTTATAAAAATTCAAAAAGTAATAGTGTTATTTTAGACAAATTTGATACTTCGTTTATTCTAAAACAATGAAATCCTAGAACTGAAAATACTAGAACCCTGGTTGTGGTCATTTCGATCGTTCTTATTTTTTCTTTCTTCATTATTTTTGGTATCTATTATTTTAGAAGATTAGTACTCCCTATAACTTTTCATATTTTCGTTGAAACATCGTTCTACAAGAAATCGATTTACAATAACAGTCGTTCTTTGAATGTACTCACTTTTAATTAGCGGTTTCGACGTGAAATTCTTGTCAGTTAAATCGTTGCTAAATATAGACATGTGTTTGTTCCGAGGATCACTGAAATACATTGTTCTTGTGGCATCGTCATATGCCACCGCGTCTAAGGACACAGCATCCGCCAGGTGAGCTTGTCCTATTCGTGTCTTGTTCTGCGCGAAAAACTCCACTTCCTGTCCTACCACTATCGCCAAATCTGTAAAAAAAAAAAGGAAAGGATTATTCGATTCACAGGTCTCTTTGCTGAATTAAAGAAAATTCTACATGATCGAATTGCAGGCGAACTTGAGTAAACAATTTTTGATAATTGTAATTATTCGATTATTAGCGGACAGACGTGAAATCGTCGTAATAAAAACAAAAAAAGAAAAGATCTGAAAGGAAGGCTTTTAATTTCTTGGTAGATACGATAATTTTTGTCGGGAACGACGATAGGAAGCTTCAAGAATGAAAAATACGACATAAATTAAGTAATCATTAAGCTAGCAAAAAAACTGCGACACTTTCAACACGAACTCGCAGAAATCGGAAATTTATAGGCGGCCCTCGACATTTCCACATTTTTAAAAATTCAATTTTTTAAAGATTTTTGTCGATAATGCAAAAATCGTTCGCTTCCAAAATTGTTCGTTAATTTAATTATGTACGTTTTTGTTCGACAGCCTTGATAGGCATTTTGAAACAATTTATCATAGTAATTATTCATTTAACTCAAATTCAAGATGAGTTACATTTTTTTCCTAATAATATACAATGTATATTGATAAATAAATATTTTAAAATACAATTTTTGATGTTTTTTTAATATCCCTCTATTTTCGAACATTCAACATTGGCACATATTTTCAGAAATCAATTATTTGGGAAAGTCAAGGGCAGAAAGTAAAGTGTATATGTTACGGTAAATGTGATTAATCCGGTGATTATGTATAATTGCCGGTTATTATATATAATCACCACTAAATTTGGTAAATGTGATAAAAGTCCACAACTTTACCAAAATTCGTCCGGTTTAGTCTCTAGGTTTCGCTTAAAACGGCGCTAAAATAACGATTCCGGCGTTCTGCATGCTTAGCATTATCTTTGTAACAACAAAAATATTTTCCCAATACTTCCATCTTTATCGTTTCTTCAATGATGCTTAAAAAAAAAAAAAAATCCAATTAACGGTACAAGACCTAGAATCAATGGAAAACCCTTTTTTCCGAGTTAAACGAAATTCGAAATGAAAAAATGTTATTCCCTTTTTCCGACTTATTTTTACATGTAGACATCCATATTTACCAAATTTAGTGGTGATTATACATAATAATCGGCAATTATACATAATCACCGGATTAATCACACTTACCGTAACATATACACTTATGTATCTCTCTGAGATGAAAATCGCGTGAACAGAGTCTGCTTATACAACAAAAGAAAACATAGGTAAGAAAAACACTTGTGTGTTATAAAAATATTTATTTCGTATAGGTTAAAAAGGAAAAAAAGAAACAACGATATTCTAGAAAATCAAAATAAATCTATCTAAAAAAATCTAAAAAAAAAAAAAAAAAAAAGAAAAGAACATCTATCTTAAGAAAGAAAGAAAAGAAAATCAATAGCCATGGAAGTCAGAGTTATGTAATTAGTGCAATACGTTCGAGTAAGAATTTACGTTTCTTCGATGTGTAATAAATTCCAAGAAAAATTACAGATAAATATAGTTTCTGATCGTGTAAATTAATATCGCGTAAAAAAGTATGGTGTAAAATGGAAGGATAGGTGTACAAATCGTTCTGAAGGTGCTGATAAGGAGAAATAATTGAAATTTGGTTAAAGATGCTCTAAGTTTCCAAAATATAATAAATAACATGCTAGGTGTTGGATTTTTTTTTTAAATGGCATATAATTTTAAATAAAAATTATTTTGTAATGCAAACACGTACTCTGCGATCCAGAAGTGTCAATTGTCTCTGTCTTTTTGCGCTATTATTTCACAAATGATATTTAAAGTTACGTGAGTAACTTCAAATTTGAGACTTCACTATTTGAAAGAAAAAGAGCTACGAAAAACAAAGATAAGAAGATATACGTCGAATAATTTACACTTTCAACTTGCAACACGTAATATGCTTGGTTTGAAATATCTACAATGTTAATCGCAAACATGTAATTCCCCTTCGAAACGAATATCTCTGAACACCGAAGAAGATATCTGTAGAAATTAATTTTTCCCACTTAACAAAGATTAAACGTTCAAGTATTGTTGTTGAGACAGAATATACTTATTAAAAAACCCGTATCTTTTCCATAAATATCATTTTACGAGTTTCCTGATTTATGCACATTATCTCCAAACTTTGATATTGTCATAATTGAATGAACTAACTTCGTAATACTCGACTGAACGCGAATATTACAATGAATTTCTTCAAATATTTCCACTA
Organism: Anthophora plumipes; assembly: GCA_951804975.1. Classification (NCBI taxonomy): domain Eukaryota; kingdom Metazoa; phylum Arthropoda; class Insecta; order Hymenoptera; family Apidae; genus Anthophora; species Anthophora plumipes. The sequence goes on along the minus strand of OX638118.1, from coordinate 17,197,581 downwards.
ATTGAAAGGAAATACATGTCGCTCAAATTTTTATATTTAATTTTATTTATGAACCACTTCGAATTGTTACTACACTTTTATTCACTGAAGGAATTCTTGTTTTCTTTTTTTTAATCTATCTCTATTTTTTTAACGCAAATTCGCTGCGTGGAAAATGGTAGATTCGAGTAATATTCACGAAACGGTAAAACAAACGGCAAAAAAGGAAATATCTTTATAAGTTGAGGCGGAAGGAAAGATCTGAGAGACCAGGCGCAAAGCGTGTAGCTAAAGCCTCCGGACCGATAGGCCGGGACTCTAACGCCTCTGTATTTTCTCGTTACAATGCATTCTACGCAAAAAAAGAATATCGATGCATAATGCAACACATTCTCTGATAAGGCCGTGAGCATAATTTCTATTAACGAAGAAATTTGGCGGGGAGAAAAAAGAAATATCTTCTCAATCAGTTAACTGTGGAATATAGTTTTAAAAATCCCTTGCGGGATGCGTAATTAAAATCAATAACAAGTATACACGTCGAATGCAAGACAAATGCGATTATGAATTTCACGAAAAAAGTAAAGCAAAACGAGGAAGAATTGCATTTTGAAAAAATGCAAATGAAAAAATTAACGATCCATCGTTGAGTAGGTTACCGTTATTAAAAGCTTAAAAACTGTCCAAAAATAATGAAATTCGTGAACGAGAAAGATTGAAGCAAAATAATTTCAATAATTTTCAATGCAATTTTCGAAGCAAGGTACGTTCAGGAAGATAATCAACTCAGTTTGTGAAAAACGATACATAATACTAATACTAAAAAGTATACTCAAATGATTTATTTTTAATTCTTCTTCTATTATCTCTTACATTTTGTAATAAAGTTTCTAAATCTTCAAGTACCACCTACTTATTATTTGAATAATTAGAATTCGTCGTAAAGACAGTTATCACTTCTCCTTTTTTGTTTTCCAATTTAATCAATTCGTTATTTGAGCCGATTATTTTGAAAGTGGTCTAAGTCCATTTGTCAGTTGTTTGTTGTTAATTGCAGTAACATGTACCATTTGAAGTTAGCTGTCATAAAAGCATTGGGCGGTTAAGTATATTCAGAGTATACGATAATTTTGTACATATAAATTATCGCAGTTATTTTGATAGTTGAAAAATTTACTTTGAAAGTGGCCTAAATCCTACTGATAACATTATTGATGTTAGAAACTGCAGATTTTCAAATATACGAAGGCAGTGATGATGGTAATTACAATTAATTAATAATTAGTTAGTATAATAATTAATTAGTTTTTAAACAGTTGAATACTCGATATGTTTAATTAATGCAATGAAAAAAAATTCACGCAATACACACTTACAAATGAATTTAAACTTAAAATATTAAATTATAGAAATTAGTAAACCAACATGGAAAAGAACAAAACAAGACCGTTTAATTCAGAGAGTGAAAACGAGGTAGAAGCTAATGATCTCAACAAAAATCAAACACGAATTAGAATTATAGAACAACATTAGTCCTCAGACGATGAAGATACAGATGACAACAGAGAAAAGAATGGTGACACATATATCCAAAAAGTACGAAAAATTAAACGGAATTCAGGGAAAAGATATTATACTCAAAATGGAAACATTACACCTGCAAAAGTATTTCAAAACAAACACTGCCGTTGTCGAAAAGCTTGCACAAAAAATTACAAAGAAGAAGAAAGAAAGAAAATCTTTTAGAAGTTTTGGAATTTGGGAGATTTTAATAAACAAAATATTTTACTATACGAAGCTACCAAGCGCTATGTTGTGAAACGAAGACGTCAAAGAAACGGAAATTAAACGTAACTTATATAGTTAGATTTCCTGAATTACACAAATGGTGTTTTTCAATTGTTGTAATGAAATATAAAATAAATTCAGTATTGTTTTTTCAATTTGAAGCATTTTAAATTATATCGAATGGACTTGGGCTGTTTCAAATTTTATAACAAATCTAGTTGTTTATTTTGAAAGTGGCTTAAGTCCATTCTTGGTAAGAAAACATATTATTCACTTAATAACTGCTATTGTTTTAATAGGAATTGTAAATTTAACTTTCTTAGATACACTTAAGGAGTGTGATACATTGGTATCCTATACGTATGTTTTTAATTTCATTGAAACGCAAACTCTTAAATATCTCAATTTAAACATGAATGGACTTAGGTCACTTTTAAAATAAACGGTTCATTTATGTCTTGTTGAACCTTCAACATTCGCACAATTTTACTGTCTTTTTCGTTCAATTATTCGCGAAACTTTTTGTTCTACTTTTTCAATCTAAAGTCTGTATGACAATACTTTATTTCGATGGTATTTTCGTATGAGAATACATTAGAAATTCGAAGCACAAGAAAGAGGAAGAATTAACGTAAGAAAATGTATTTTTATTTTTTGTTTCCGTTTATTCCATTAATTTTACGAGAACTAATAGAAATGTCGTTCCTTTTTAAATCTCTCACCCAGTATATTGAAACTTATCTAATGTCTCATCACTTTGAATACCTTTCCGACAATTTATGCAGAATTTTTTACGATTTGCGCAATAATGGCTGACCTTTTACCACTCTATTCTTCCTCTTTCTGTTTTATTCTCGTGTCACGATGCAAATCTCTCAATGAATATTATTAGAAAAATATGTGAACGTATTTGAAAATAATTAATCGCTATTAACATCTCCCGTAATTAAAATTCAACACAGAAACAATACATATATTGAAGACGTTACTCGCTTTAATGGCTCAGAAAAAAATCGAAAAATTTTCTTTCAACGATTCTTCAAGTGTCCAGAATAAACTTCTTTATTCTCTTTAATTTTTTAGATCAACTTGAAACTTTGCGTACACCTTTGAAAGATAATGGCGCAATTCGTAAAATTAATTTTTCGTGAAAGCAATTTAGAATTCACGTCTCGTAAATTGTTCAGTACCGATTATACAATCTGATCGACACCACGATGAGAAATTAACGAAATTAGAAATGCGCTGTTTTAAATTACGCATGTCGAGTTCATTTACGCGGAAAAATTAAGGTTGACACGTTTTGAGTTATTTCGTTATCAATACCGAGCCACAGAGAAAATTCGCGACTTTTCGCTTCAAAAACTGAAAGATTCTTGCCTCAATCGATTTCTAGGAAATTCGCAGCATGAATATATAAAATATAAATCTATAAAATGTACTTTTTAAACTTTCATTACCAGCTCAGATAAATTTGCAAAGCGACTTTCACTATTTTCTTTCTAATTCCGACAAATTGGGATTTTTTCGAAATATTTTTGCCGCATCGTCTAGTAAACTAATCTTTCTAACTTCTTACCAGAATTTGGTTCATTTGGTTCAATTTTAAAAAAGTTATCCGAATATTATTGGGAGTCACTGTATGTGTATACATATGTATAACAGTACTATTCGGACACTCTTTAAAACAGAATAACTTTTCTAAAATTGAACCAAACGACTTGAGTGTCTTTAATGAATTAGAGGGACTACTTTACGGCGATACAGAGTCAATAGTATGGACTAAAATAATAATTGTAGCTTCATAACAACTCCATGTAAAACGTTTGAATTATAAAAAAGAGAAAGAAGAAAAAAGTTGGCTATTAAATTATTCTATAATTATCAAAACTTTCGTCTAGTGTACATCATTTCTATACATTTCCTCTTTCATCCAAAAGCAATACATATTCTTAGAATTCTGCTTACACATTGGTCGTAAGACATGCTTAAGAGACATGCATCGCAACGAGAGGCATAAATCATAGTTGAAATACTTCGTTTCGAATAATGTCTCCAGTCTCTTATCTTCCCATTCATGTAGCCATTCAGTCTTTTTTTACGATACTCAAGGAACATGTGTACTTTGACGTCTCTGTTGATATTACGACCGCGTTATATTCTTTTCGTCAACCAAATGCGAACTGTTCGCTATTCGCGTATCTACTGCGAGTTTGAAAATTGCGCGCGGAAAACAAAGACACCCAGAAACTTCTGCATCTCGTTAACACGATCCCTGCTAAGCTGCATTTGACGAAGTTAGGTTAGTTATATGACTTAATGTCATACGTACGCGCCATAAGGTTTAACGCTAAATTTACCGTTTTTAAAATTTCGTTCAGAATTTCCTGCATGCGACGTTATTGCATCGCCATTTAACTTTACGACTTTTCTTATATTGCACGTACAATGCATTTTTTAATATTCACTTTCTTTCTTATCGTTTATTTTCCGAAAAAAAAAAAAAAAAAAAAAAAAATTGTAGTCTGCTTTGTCTACCGCGAACGGTCATTTGACCGCTTGAACGATTTTTATTTTTTGCATGAGTCGGTCTTTGTTTTCTATTATGTTATCTATGATGTAAAGAAAACCGTGGCTTGAGAATATGGGGCTATTATATTATGGGCTTATATGGGCTACTATAGTATATTGTGACCCGAAAAGAGAGAATTGAAAGATAAAAGCTACAAAGAGCATATTTTCCAGTCTATTACTATTTTGCATTTCAATTCTATTACTATTCTACTACTATTTTATAGATTACGTGTTATCCATTTTCAAAAAAAGTGAACAAATTAGCAATACTTTGTAGTAAGTTTTACATTTGATCTTTTTCCATTTCCTTATCCACATTTTTTACACTGTTTGATCTACATTTTTATATTGTGGTTTTTATTTTATCATTTGCATATTTATCCCAAAAATGTCAAGACATTCGAAAAATATCAAATTATTAGAGAACATGTATAATATTGACGAAGATTGTTCTGAAGTTGACCAGCGAAATCAACGACTCAGACTTTAAAATGTGAAAAATACGTATGTGGGAAATATGCAATCAAGAATCCTATAATTTGTAAAAAAAAAAGCGGTGAAAAAGAATTAAATAAACATTGCTTATTTTCAAGTATAAGAAAATATTTTGTTCACTATCTAATTGTTCATAATCTTCACTCTATATTAAGAAATATGTCTTTTTCTAAAGCGGTCATTTGACCGCTCATGGTAGTAATAGGCATATGTGAAGTGTTGGTAGGTTTAGTGTTAACATATTTGCAAAATTTACCTACTTTTTTCTGTTTCAGTACTGTAAATTAATTGTCGGTTATTTACACGTTTAAAAAATAACTTGCGCGGTATAACAACCGAATACATTTATGCGATAATGGAAGAATAAGAGTAATAGAAAAATAAAGTACAGAACCAAATCCATGCAAGAGTGTATCCACTGCTATCCACTTGAATAGTTTCGGGTAAATATATATATAAGTTTGGTAACAAATTAAATGGTCAGTATTTAAATCTATTTTCGATCAGTATTTGAATCAACTTTCGGTCAGTATTTTGTTACCAAAAAGGTCAGTATAAAAATACTAAACGGTCAGTATAGTGGTCAGTATAATGGTCAGTATAAATAAAAAACGGTCAGTGTGGAATTAGTTACTGGTTAGTATCATTACGATCAGTATAAAATTAATAAACGGACAATATAAAGGAGAAAAAACAGTATTAAACTCATTTAATTATAGACTCATCGTAAGTCGAAAAATAATTACATTTAAAAATGTCTTTATACGTAAAATAAATATATAGTTTTATTTTTTATATATTTACTCAAATTAGACAATTACAAGTTTTTACTTAATGAATAAGCAAACATGCTTATTGTTTTATTTATAAAAATATGCATTTTAACGGTTTGACTTATTAATATACTATAATCTTATAAATGTTAATTTATTACGAGTGCCCTAGTTGCTAATTTTGGTCTTCCACGTTTCCGTTTTTGACCAATTGGTATTTGTTTATTAGTATAAATACTGACCAAAGGATACTGACCAAATTATTTAAACACTGACCCTTCGTATTTAAATACTGACACTTAATATTTAAATGCTGTCAAAAAGGGATTAAAATACCAGTAAAATACAAGCCTATAAGTTTGTGTCAAAGAAAGGAACTGTGGGCAAAATTCTTGCTTATCAGTTAGATCCGTTTAGAATATTAATTTTTAAATGATATATGTTTACAACGACGCGTACATCTGCAAGAAACTTTGTATTTGTGAATAATAAGATGCTTTCACATGAATAGCCTGAAATACTTAGTCACAGTTAGTTGTCGCTTTGCGATAGATCAAACAAGAAATATCCGCAACAATTCTACATTTCACATCTATGTTAAGTATCATACCTATTATTTTTTGTATCATTATTATCATTGTGCTAATATCGGTCGCGGAAGTTTATCGACTGTTGAAGAAATTGGAACAATTAAAGTTTTAAAAGAAGAAGGGTATTCGAACCGAGAAATTAGAGAAATAATTAATAGGAGTGATAAGGTAATTGATCATTTCCGTAATAACCCTGAAAATTATGGAAAACGATTGTAAGGGGAGAACGAAAAGAGCTACAACGAACAGAGAAGGATCAATTTTGCGTAAGATTTCGAATGCAGCAGTTTCCCTTAAGATCAAACAGGCAGTTGGAACAAAAGCGTCAGTTTCAACTATCAGACGAGTCATACAAAGTGTTTTATACGTAAAACACAGTAAACTGCAAAGAAAACCAGCATTAATGAAAAGGCATATTGAAAGACAAAAGCTTCAAATAACACGGGTTACGATTAACATTCACTCTGAGATTTCTGGTGTAACAGAAACTTCAATGAAGCCTTTAAATCTGAAAATTGTCGAACCTTCTATTGGGTTGGAAGAAAAATTCGTAGCGTGTTTCAAGTGAAAATTAAAAACAATATTTAGATATTTGTATATATGGATTTATTCATGAGCCCATCATCTCAAAACTTCACCTTTTTGGCACCTTTCTTTCAACTATTTGCTGTTGAAAATGTGAAACCCGCTACGAACGTTCGTTCCAACCTAACAGTTATTGAAAATAATGGTATACAAGAAATAAACGAAAAAAAGTGAAGAGAATGATAACGAGTATAGCGAACATTAAATTTAAGAGATCATCTTGTGAAATAAATAGAAAAGCTTTATTCAAAAGTCGAGTTATGTGTAAACAAATGATACACAGTGTATGAAATAAATTATGCTCGTTGAAGTCAATTAAAGTCATGTTAAACAATTTTCAACGTATAATACTATTCTAAAGGGAGATTACTGTTAACAAATTTGCGTCGAGGCGTTTGGAGACGCGATTAGCCATGAATACGGAGAGATTTCGTGTCTGCTTCGAATGCTGTTACATTGGAAAAGAAACTGCTGTAACATTTCAACTAATTAATAATTTTGAAAGAAATTTCGAGGAAAGTGATGAAGCCCGACTCCAATTTGCTGGAACGCGTACGATTTGAACTCATCAATGGCACAATATAATTTTCTCAGATAAGAAAGAATTGAATCTAGAGAGACCAGGTGGATTTTCTTATTACTATCATGATTTACGGAAAGCGGATCGAATTCTTTCTCGACGTCATTCGTCATTTGCATCCGTTACGATATGGGATGCAATTTCTTCCTATGGAGTTGTTGATTTAATTACAATGGAAGGCAAACAAGATTCAAACAAAGTATTTAGATATACTCGAAAACATGTTGGAGAAAGTAGAAGCGATTATGGAACGACAAAATTGGACTTTCTAACATGATAACGCTCCAATACGAAAGATTAATTCCAGAGCAATAACATCGAAGTTCTCAGATCGCTAACATTGTCTGCTGACATAAATATCATAGAAAATGTAGAGGGGTGGCTTTGCAGACAAGTTTACACAGATGGTAAGCAGTATGAAAATCGTGCGGACCTTATCAACGGTATGTGGTCCACATTTATATAATGGTCCACAATTCAACAGTCGTACTTACATTCTCTTTACAATTCGCTTCCACGTCGAATTTTTGAAGTGGTAAACAGGAACGGCAAACGTACTAAATATTAATCGAAGGAACATCGAGGTAAAAATGTATTATTAATTACTTTTCGAGACGAGGCTATTCATGTGAAGGTGGATATCGAATGAATTTTGTCGCTTTTTGTTTATAATTTGTTTTTACGCACTCATTCCGAATTTATGAGTTCTATATATAATAAATATTATAAAAATAAAGAATAAGAAACTTGTTTATCTCACATTACCCACAATTTCGTAAGAAAAACTAATTTTGGAAATGGAAAAATTAGTTTTCTTTTATAAACGGTATTTGCAAGTAAGAATCATCGTTTGGTCGTAGTTTGATGTAGAACACGTGATATAATATATAATAATAACGTACGCGTTGGTATTTGTTGCTGGCTGCCATTAAGGCGGTCGGATAAAATAACATCTAACCCAAACCCAATTCTTATCTTTCATTTGTTACAGATGGCATTGATCCATCTTCTATGTTCGCCTTTCTCCACATCGATACTATTCCATCTGATTTGAAAATGCTGAAGCTGCTTTCGTCGGAAAATATAATTTTGCCTTAAAAATCACAGATGATTTTCATTATGACCCACTGTATATAGGAAAAATGTCCGAAAATGTTCAGTTTTACAATATCTTTGAATTAAAAAAAAAGAAATCGATGCTTTCATGCACAGTTATTAAAAATTCTTCTGCTTGGAACATTGTTCGAAATCACATACAGTGCTGAACAAAAGTATTGGCGCAGGCCGGGTTAGGTTCGTATAAAATTCTCTATAAATCTGTAAAATATACGATTTTCCATTTGATTTTTTTGTAAAATATAACTTTGAAGTCTAAGGTTTAAGTATACCATGAACCATAAATCTTAATCATAAGTATAATATAGCAAGATGGTAAGATACACATAAAGGTCAGTTTTCAGCGGAACAAAAGTATCGGCACATTTACCATTTTTCAATCTAAATTTATTATAACATATTAATTTAATATCTTGCAATCCTTTTCTCTCTATTACTGTTTTCAAACGATTAAGCATTGAATGTACTAATTTTTTTATGACTTCCGGACCTATTTTCTGCCATTCTTCAAGGAGCACTTGCTACTTCAGTTCCTGTTTCGTTGTAAAGTAGTGTATTTTAATCCTTCTTCCTAATTCAGACCAGAGGTGTTCAATCGGAGTTTGGTCTGGAGATTGTGGAAGGATCGGTAACATATGCGGTGTGTTCAAAATGATCCACTGACGAACGATACATGCTGTATGTTTGGGATCATTATCGCATTAAAAGTAATAGTCTGCTTCTAAATTTAGTTTCTCTACACTTTTCTTCGAATTTTGCTTTAAATCATTCAAATATACATGCTTGTCGAGAGGATCTCGTACATCCCCATACCATTACCCCACCAGCAATGTTTCTTTCTTTCAATTTTGTATTGGACCTTCGCCAAACTGAAATCCGTCCATCACATTAGAAAATGTTAAATTTACCTTCATCTGAAAGCTATACTTAGTCCCAGAATGCAGTACCGTAGTGTACATAAGTATTTTTTTTTTTTTTTTTATTAATTTTGCTGATTCATGGTTTTCACATTGCAACTCTTGATTCATACCCAGCATTTCTGAGCGATCTCGGAACTGTCAAGGGATTTATCTCCACGTTACATTCGTCTTTTATCACATCTTAAGGGGGAACAACAGGGTGACAGCGGTAAAAAAAGGCGATATTTAAGATTTATTTTCTATTCACTCATGTAATGCAGAAATATCAGTGGTATAGGGTTGAAAAATACATACTTTGAACTTCGTGTAAAAATGTTTTTCATAAAAAAATATATATTTTAAAGTACATTTATAGAAGTCGCTGGAACACGCTGCACGGAAGAAGGGTTTTATTGGTTGTCACCCATAATTCGTCTATCAATGATCTGTAAATCAAAAAGGAAACACTATTTTAATCTATATTAGTATAGCTTCAGTTAAGCGTACCCGATTTTTAAAACACGAATTATTGTTAAAATGGCAGATCCTAAAAAAAAATTCGTCTTTTCAGAGTGGAAAAAAAAATAGTAAATATGAATATAAAAAAAAAATCCGTACGTTTAACTGAAGAGAATTTTATGTAAATTAAGAACGACTAAACAAAATCTCGATGCGATTTTAATTAGTGGAAAAATCGTGACAACCGATTGAAAAAATGTCATTTCGAGATAAATGCGTTTAAAGTTTTAAGTTCAGTTCTTTTTGAGATAACATAGGAAATTTTAAAACTTACCACAATTCATCAATCCCGGGTCTATAATAGAGGTCTTCGGTACTCGTAGACGGCAGATGTACATTCAGGTTGAAATCTGAGTCGTCTGTAATGCTTTCAGTCGATGAACGCGCAATAGCTTAACTCATGCGGCACTGGTCTTTTGCTGTGCAAAATGAGTACATTTGGGGCCCAAATTTGATTTGCATTGCATCTACTACTTGTAATGAAGATGACATTCTATTATTAAAAATGGAAACAGCCAAATAAGTAGCGGTTTGCACAATAATAGTCCGACCTGATGAAGTTTTTGGCGCCAACTTCCAAATGAGAGCATTAAAATTCTCATTGCAGTTTTGCGTAAATCCACCTATGCAGCGTTCCAGAAATTTCGACTTGCTCAAATCTGCGTAAATAGGAGTGATTGTATCGACAACATTCTTCGGCAATAGTTGTTTATGCTTGTATCCTTGCAGATTGTCGGTAGCTTTTGCGCGCTGCCAAGTGCACCATGAATTCGCACCTTCTGGACACAAGTGATGGTTTAGATCTTCGTCTGACGACTATTTCTGATATATGATGGCCCATATGGTACTGTGCATTTTTTCGACAGACTCATTATTTTCACGAATAGCTTTTCCATAATAGTTGCACAACTCGTTGATGAACAAAGGATCGACCAAACAAAAGATTGACCGGCTTTCTGTTCCTTCGAACGGAATATGTGACAAGATCAAAACTAATCTAAAATAGCATCTTAAGTATTGTAAATGGAAAAAAAGACTAGTTCGTAATACAATTTAAGCTCATGAATACTGTCCCTTCATAGAAACTAGTACACGTGCCGACAATGGGCCATACTGTCAAGCGCTTTGAGCGACCGTTTTCAGTCGCGTGCGCGCGAACAGAAAAAGCGCTGTAACTTCGTTATTTGTACGAATTCCGTTATAACACTGGTGGGAAAATATTCTAAAAGATGTATACTTTCCAATTTTGTAAAAAAGAAAAAAAAAACGATTTTTTGAAAGTTTCTCCCTGTTGTTCCCCCTTAAGCTGGTGTGTTTTCTCGCCAAACTCTCACCATATAAAAAGCGATTTGTTGCAATTCGCGCGCAAAATTACTTCTGCATAAAATAGCTATAATGTTTGAACTATGGGTTGTTTTTTAATAAAACTTTCAGTTTCTTTTTAAAAATATAATTTCTTTATTCATTTTAAAAAAACATATTAAAAAAACGATATTTTTTTTTAAGATATCCACATTCTTTGCGTTTTTTATTTTTTACAACTAGGATCTGCAACGAAAAGATCGGAAAAAATTCCCTAAGATGTGCATTCGTATGTGTAATATGTCAGATTTTTTTTAGAAGTTTTGCATATCACTAAATAAGGAAATTAGTCCAAAAACTGATAATTCGAATTTACCCTGTAACTACCCCCACAGTCGAGCTAGAGGGTTGAAACTTGGTGTTACGTGTTTTCTTTTGGTAAACTATCGAATGGTGCATCGCACCACCAAATCAGTTGAAGGGCACTTTTGACCCCCTTAGCTTGCTAGACTCTTTACACATACATATACCGCGTTTCACTGCGTATTGTCGTGACGGTCCATTTTTAGAAATTTACTATAAAAAGAATTTGTACAAAAGCTTCAAATAATAATGCACGATAGTTAGGTATTTGATAAGAAATATTCAATAATTTTTGAATAATAAAAATTTATCGGAACAGAATAAACACAGGAACGTAAAAGGTAGGTGACACAACGAAACTAGTATCTCGGAGATACTGGAGAAATGCATAAAGAAAATATACATTGTATATACAAAATTAATATTTAGTACATAAAATTTACCGCCATTTTTTTAATGACTACCGTTTCCCATCTGTCCCAAATTCTAAGAATCAGTAGGTACTTACATAGTACAACATCTAGCAATAGATGATGCGTAATAATTACTCCCCTAAAGCCTGTATTTACACGTTTTCCGCATCCCACCGATAATTCGTAGAAAACGAGCTTTTTCGGCTCCCACACTTTAATAATAATATGCACGAAACGAGTTTAGACGTTTCTCGCTTAAGATGTGTTAACATTGTAGTTACTTCTGACGATGTAGTTTTAGGATCTCTTTTCATTATATTAACTACTTTTCCTTTTTCTCGACCTGTAAGCTACTGAGGACGTCCCCTTCTTGTAGCATTTATTAGATTTTCTTTGCCGAAAAACCGCTTAATCACACTTCTGACAGTAAAATGACTTTTTTTTAATAATTTCTCCTATTTACGAATGAGATTTCCCTTGCTCGTGTAAATTTAATATGATTTTACTTTCAGAAATTGTTGTCTCTCTTGTTTCACTTCCCATATTCACTTTTTCTCCCTTTTTCTGCAAAATGTACCGACTAATACTGACAAATGACGATTAAACAGATACACCAACATTGGAAATATATAACTAGAGTACTATATAGTAATGAAATTTTTGCGAGTGCCAATACTTTTGTTCCACTGAAAACTGACCTTTACGTGTACTCTACCATCTTGTGTTATTATACAGTAAATCATAAAATTATTGGCACACGCAGGGAGTTAACGGAGATATGAAAAACAAAAAGATAATAAAGGAACTTTCAATACTTCTGATTCAAAAAACATAATATTTATACTTTGCATTAATGAAACTATTTAACAAAACAACAATATTATCACTTATAGTTATGAAAAAACGAAATGTAACAACTTCGTGCGTTAAACTAGGTCACAAAATGAATGGCATACGTAACGTATTCTGTCAAAAACAATTGAACTACTCAGTTCCGATCGTCTTATGTTTTTCTTTACTATCCAGAGACTCGGTATAAGACATTATAACATTCAATTAACATCGAATAAACAGTTTGTAGAATTTAATAAAAGAATATACATAACAGAGTGCTACTATGGTTGGAAAAGGACAAGAAACTACTTTAGAAATAAGAAACGTAGTCATTTTTCATTGGAAAAATGAAAAATCACATAGAGAGATTGGGAATATCGTAATAAAAGCTTTACAACTGTAAGTAATATTATTAACAGACTTGTAAACGAAGGCAGAATAGAGAATAAGACTGGTCGAGGAAGGAAGAAGTTAAATTCACGTGAAGAACAATTTGTTGTTCGAAAAATTAAAGAGAATACGAAAATAAGTGCACCGAAAATTAATGCCTATCTTCGAAATTTTTCTGATAAAACTGTTTCGAATGAAACAGTCCGAAGAGTGCTACGAGAAAATTCGTACAATGATCGCGTAGCCAGAAAAAAAAAAATATGTGAATGCCATAAACCAAAGAAAACGTCTAAAATTCGGCAAAAAGTATATTTCTGAGTCTACTACATTTTAGAGAAACGTAATATTTTGTGACGAAAGCAAATTCAATATTTGGGGTTCAGATAGTTACCAAAAAGTGTGGAGAAAACCAAACGAAGAGATGCATCCTAAGAATCTTCGTTCAACGATTAAGTACGATGGCGGCAATGTTACGGCGTGGGGTTGCATTAGTTATCATGGTACAGGAAAATTAGAATTTATTACTGAAACAATGAACAAGATGACATACTTAAACGTTTTAAAAAGTAATTTAAAAGAGAGTACTGAAAAAATGGGCATTTTGAACACGTTTCAGTTTTATCAAGACAATGACCCAAAACACAAATCAAAACTCGTTCAAGATTGGTTATTATATAATTGCCCAAAAGTTATAAATATACAATCGAGATGGTGTGGAATAGATTTGACGACAAAAGAAGAAAACATTCGATTACTAATAAAAGAGATCTGCAAAATAGGCTTATAGAAGAATAGTACAACATTGAAGAAGATTATTTAAAAAACATTAATAGAATTGATGCCGAAAAAACTTGCAGATGTAATAAAACAAAAAGAATACCTCACAAAATATTAATCACAATAAAATTCTTAAGTTTTTCAATTGTTTTTCGTAGAATACGTTACGTGTGCCAATAATTTTGTGATCTAGTTTAACAGACGGAATTGTTACATTTCGTTTTTCCATAATTATAAATTACAATATTGTTATTTTTTAAATAGTTGTATTAATTTAAAGTCTAAATATTGTTTTTTTTGCTTTTTATTAAAAAGTATTAAAAGTTCTTTTATTATCTTTTTATTTTTCATATTTCCGTTAACTCCCTGCGTGTGTCAATAATTTTGTAACTCACTGTACTTATGTTTAAGATTTATGGTTCACAGTGTACTTAAACCTTAGACTTCAAAGTTATATTTCACAAAAAAAAAAAACCGTATTGTTTACAGATTTACAGAGAATTTTGTACAAACACCCGGCCTGTGCCGATACTTTTGTTCGACACGGTAGATATCGTCAAAACGATGTCGCAATTATGTCAACTATGCCACTACAAGTCTGAGTGTAAACAAGAAAGCAGCGCGACAAAATGTCCGGGGAAATTCTGCGACTGGTTAAGAGTTATCTAGGAGCCAGTGCCGATAAATTAGATATCGAAAGTCGAAGATCATCGATTTTTCTTTCGATTCACCGCCGACTGACCTGGCCAGGAGAAGAAATGGAAATGCGCAATAAATTCGAATCACGGAACAAACTGTTGGTATGTATGTTTCCGCGATAAGAATGGACGCGAAATACGCACGCGCAGGAATCGTGTACGCGCGAGTATGGTAATTCACAAGCTCGTTGAAATAACAGTTTTTCTCCTACGGAATAACGATCGTGTCAATGAAAATGTTGTTTATGTATGAATCGACGACAAACGGAAAACAACTGAGCGCCTTCGCGAACGTTCATTTGCGAAAAATACACACTTTTGCGGAAACCTGTTGCGTCGAATCTACACAGCGTGTAACAAAAAAAGTTATTTTTTTTTTAAGGTCGAATCGTACGATTTACGCAGTGATTCTCTCCTCTCTTCTCTCATTTTGAACATTTCAAGCTATTCGACTATTTGAAACTTTGTACTGGAATTTTTCACGCAAAATGCGTATAATCTCCAAAGCAGGGCTTTCCAAAGTTTTATCTAGATGGGTCAGATTGTAAATTCCAAAATACACTCGTCCCTCGATTTACGCGGAGCGTTAAATGTGGATTTGTTTTATGCAAATGAAAATCGCGTAAATAAAGCAGAAGAAAAATATTGGAAATAAAAGCTGGTACATATAAATTTTAGAAATATATGTTTATTATAAATAGTTTATTAAAGAAAAAATAATGATGCTTCAGTAAACAATAAATTTTCTATTTTTTCTATTTTGAAATTATTTAGTTACTTTTGTTTAATTACTTTTGAAACGTGTTAATAAATAGTTTGTAATAAAAAGTAATAATTATCATAAATAAAGAAACGATGATGTTATATAATTAGTATATAAATCTTTAATAAACAAAATAATGACGTTACAGAAGATAAAAGTAAATTTTATTCGACATCACTATCGCTATTGTAATTCAAAACTATGAAGCTTTTCTTTTTAATTGGCACAAACGTATCATCTCAAAACTTCTGGGAAAATGTATTTTTCGGCCGCGTGAATTAAGATCGCGCGTAAAAACTACCGCGTAAATTGTGCTACAAATTAACCGCGTAAATCGAGGGACGAGTATATTTGGTGAAAAAGGAAGTGTTATGGAAAAATACGTCGAAATCGATACAAAGTTAGACACAAGGAGAGATTTATACTAATTTTAGAACATAATGGTTCCTTATTTGTGACAATAATTACTTCTTATTGCAAAATGTTTATTAATATGTTTCAAAAATAATTGAACAAAAATAACCATACAATTTCAAATAAAAAAAGAATAAAATAATAAATTCATCATCCTGAAGTGTGTAACTTGTGCAGTTGTTTTCTTTTAATAATATCATCGAGTCTTGATTCTAAGTTAGTGGAACGTATTCCTAACACCGCTTTTAAATGTATATCAGTTACTTTCGATCTCAATTACTTATTAATACTCACGATTGAGAAAGTTTTTTCGCATATACAGGGTGTCCCAGAACTAGTGTAACATCCGGATATGGGGGGTAGCTGAGGTGATTCTGAACAACCTTTTCTTTTACCAAAATGTTGTTTGAAGCTTCATTTTTGAGTTACTAACGAAAAACACTGGCCAATCGTAGCGCCCAGAGACCGCGAGCGCAACCACGTATGCACGGCTTTTATACACGGGCGCTCGGTCGGGCTCCTAGCACACGTACTGGCACAGCATAGGTATCGCGGAAAATGTTATGTCATTTTAAATTAAGAATAATGTGAAATTATTCGTCATTCGTTATACGATAGAAATTCTTGGCTTCGACGTTTTCCTGCAATTCGATTAGCTCAAATTGCATATTTTCGGAAATATTTTGTGGATCGCGAGAAAATGGATTGAAAAATAAAGTAAATCCTTCCTCGTGATTCTTAAAATCGTTAAAACGTTGATCAAATTCTTCTAACAAATCTACATACAATATCTAGATATATTACACATAAAATTAAGTATTTTTTTAACACAAGCGTCACTCTGGTCCCTGTGAATCGACGTTAGATTTTTCGTTCAAGCTAGATTTTTGGTTCTCGAAGACTAACAGCATCAAACATAGAAAACAATTCCTTATCACTCATCGATGCGTTTCATTGAAGCAAATCAAACACAGATACGTCTTTCCTCTACAGGCGTTAACGAAATTACTAGCTTTTTTGGTTAAATTTCTCGTAACACTTTTTACGAAATTTTCGATGCTGAACGAAAAGTCGACCGACTTCAACGTGGCGTTTAACATGTTAACTAAACAATTTTTAATTATAATATGATAAAATTCATTTATTTTGACGTAAAAATCTAAATTATCTCTATAAATTCAAGATCACGGATTATTTGACATCGCCGGCCGAATTTCTAGGGTTTGCAGGCCGCACTTTGAGAACCCATAATCTAAAGTAACATTTGAGCCGTTATTTTTGAAAGTGGTATAAGTTCATTTTTTCATATATCGAGATATTTAAGGGTTTGCGTTTGAATCAATTTAAAAACATTGGCAAATGTTAATCAATTCAGGTAATGTTTTTAACACTACAAACCTGTTAAATTTTATTATGCAATAATAATTATTAATATTGTTAAAGAAAATAAACGATCTTTTAGCTCCAAATGGACTTGCACCACTTTCAATAATAATATATTATAAAAAATAAAAACAAGAGGAAATTTAAGTCCACTTTTTATAGACATTGGCTTTACAGAAATGGATTTTTTAATGTAAAAAATTATAATAAAATCAAGACATGCAAGTACACGAATAATCAAGTTTATTAAGAATTAATTTCACTTATACTAAAAAAAAATAAAAATAAAAATAAACAAGTTAAAAGCTAAATTACTTCGTCAAGATAAGTGAGAATAAAAAAACCTTTTTATAATGTAAACATACTTCTCCTTTACACTTAGTACAGTGAAGTATTCATGGTAAATAGGTGATATGTAAGGTAGTAAACTCATCACATCGCTATATTTCTCTTTTGTTATAGGTCTTGGAGTTTTATACACTGGCAAAATAGTAATTTTGCTGAGATGTTTAGGTCTTCCTTGTTTTCCAAATAAAAAAATAACTTTAAATGAAGCATTTTCTTCCATATTAGTTTTGTAAACAATTTTGCGCGGTTCATCTCTTTTAAACCTCATCCAGCATATTTTCAGCCAATGTCTCCAATTTTTTTCCTGTTTGATATTGCCTCTTTTAAAGATTTGGTTGAGACAAAATCTTCTCGTTTCATTTCATACAAAATGAAGCTATTTTTTAGTGGACTTATTCCAGTTCCAAAAAAAAGATTTTTGCGATAACATTTTATAGCTAAACCCCTTTGGATTACTTTATCAAGAAGAGTACATTCGTACTACGTTGAATGTATGATTATAAATATAAAAGGAAGATAGCTATATTTTACTAAAATTACCATTAATTCATTTCTTTTTCCAAAAGTGAACTTATACCACTTTAAAATAAAAATGGCTCATTTCTAAAATGATTACTGCTACGCCAACTGTTATTTTCCATGTTTCATCAAGTAGAACAGTATTTTAAAAATTAATAAATATACACACAGTTGATTAAAAAAAGAATCTTTCATTTCATTGAAATTTAATAAAAATGCAATTACACAATTTATGTATTACATTTTTTAACACTTTCGCTGCGGCAGATTTCAGTAGAAAGGCAAATGTTCAATTTTCGCTCGTGAAGTTTGTCATATTTGTCTTCCATAGTTTACAAATTGATAATTTTCAAACTTGCAAAAGTGTAAAATTTCGTTGAATTGAGATGGAAGTGCGCGAGGAATAAAACTGAGATAAAAGGGCGGGAACAGAAGAGTACAAGTCGTATTTCCAAAACGCCTGTAGTTGCCAATAGTAGTCAAAGGGTTCAAAAAAACAATGCAACACTGAACTAAAGCAAAATTAACACATTGTATGCGGGATATCTTACGTGGTTAGGTTCAGCCTATGTAGCGCAGGTTATTTTTGACGATTTGACGAAGAGGATTTTGAACCTGCTCTGGTTACTAATATATTGCGAATACAAGTTTAAGTCCCACCTCGATATGTCAAGGTTTTCAATTTCGAACATTCAGTTCGCTTGAAAAAAGTAACACGTCATAGAGATCTCGTTTCGATCGCGATATCTTAACACGTTGATCACCCACCGTAAATCAGGTACGTTTCCTGGGAGGTCCAAATTCTTGTTTTACCAATTCACTTCCAGCACAATTGGAATCGTTTTAAATACTTCTTTTCTGATTTTCAATTTTACACATCTTTGCATCTTTGTTTCTTCTTAATAAAACAACGATTCCTTGGAAAGCTAGATTGGTATTTAAGCAATATATTAAAAATAAAGTACAGGTATGAAATAATAAAGTTACCAAAGTTATATTCAACTGAAGGCTGTACTATGTCCATAAATGTATCAAATGAGAAAGACATTAAATTAGATCCTGGAAATTAGCGCTGCATTTACTTGTTGAGATTTTTCTCGTAAATGCACACATTATAAAAAATTGAAATATCAAAATTTATGGAACTTTTGATAAAGGAATAAGGTTATGTGTACTCGAAATATTAGTCTTAGTAATATGCAAAGGGATTCAACCGACGATAATATTTATATTTATAGAAAGTATATAAATAATCGCGGTACTAATGAGAACTGTTGCAAATTTCTCGTAAAATTCTGGTTTATTCGACAAAACAAGGCGTCGTCCTCTACAGAAACACAACTTTGGGTGACGTAGCGATCAACGTGTTAAAAACGTCACACACGTCTCCTGCATACAATGTGTTAATTCTTAAACGCAGGTAATTCCTGTGTTTTATTATTTGCCGCGTTGTACGAGGAATCGTGTTACATAAAAACAGTAGTGGCAATATCTCTGCCGCGTTATACGAGTCTACCGTATTAATTTGCTTTAGAATTAAGATATTTGATAAATGATCAAACTTCCGAGGATTTTTTTTTACGTACTGTATAGTTGATTAACATTTAATACAAGAAACAACTTTATTCCACATCTTATGTGAACATTATTATGTACATAAAAAATTACTCAAGAGAGACAAAACGAGTGTAGTAATATCAATAATCGCAATTACAATCGCAAATGATTTTATTGCTGTTATAAAAAAAAAAAATCACTGTCATTAGTCATCACTGGAGGAATAACTAACAACAGTATTGACGTTCGTTCATTCGATTGTAACATTACTATTTAGATTAGTTCATTATGGTAATATTCTCGACCTATTTCATTACCACTTTATTACTATTTGCATTCCAGAAGCAGAACACCCGTTCCTCGCTGCCAGAACATTCGCAAACAATTTTTCTCCTTTATCCATGCAAACCGAATGGTATCACGTTTACGTTATAACAATTATCATAAGAATTTTTTATCGTCGCAGTAGTTTTTCTTATGGGAACCGCTCCCGGAATATTTTACAGATTATCGTAAGAATTTTCCTCGTTCTTACTACTCGCACTACTTTTCTGCCACCTTATGTACAGTTACTCTCATTCGTATTCGTAGACCATACGGACATTTAGCATAAATAATAAAAATATTAAAAATTTAGTATAAATAATTAAAAAAAAAAAAACACTTTAGGATATTTTTTATTTATTTTCATGTAGAATTCGTAGTTACACTATTTTACATATACTTGCAAAGCGGTTTTATTTTTCGTTGCTTAAAAATATTTTATATTTCGTTACTTTCGTTGCAATAAATTAGGGATTAATATATAAATTAATTCCTAAATATAAAAATTTAGTAATATAACATTTGGTAAATTGAAATTTAGTAAATATAAAAATTAAATATATAAAATGCAAATATTACATTTTTAAGCAACGAAAAATTGCTATCGCTTTGCTAATTTATCGTATTTCTAAATAATGCAAAATAAAATCATTTTACAAATAAATGTAAGATAGTTCAATAATGAATTCTGCTCAACGTACATAAAAAATATCCCCAAGAAAAGTGTTTTTCTTTTTATTTCTACCGCCTTACAAATATTGTATTTTTAAGCAATGAAAAATAAAACTGCTTTGTAAATAAATGTAAAATAGTGTAACCATGAATTCTGCAGAATGTAAATAAAAAAATATCTCTAAGAAAAATATTTTTTGTATTTATTTACGTCAAATGGTTAATAAAATGTTAACAAAGCAGGTACTTATGAAAAACGTATTTCTGAATGCATTATAAATAATAAATCAATTAAATTTATCGAATTATTGATCATTATTTGCAATTTAAGTTACCTTAAAAATAAATTAATTATAAATTCCTAAATTTATATTATATATATTTAAAATGTATATATAATTGAAGATTAATGAATGATTGATAATTAAATTATTTATATACTTTATAATACTATAAATTCCTAATTTGCAATTAGTATTTGAGATGTAATAATCACAGATTAATTCACGGAATTTTATTACTCTTACCAGTAGAAATATACAAGTACTCCTTTTTTATACAAATACAGCTGAGAGATGGCCTTTGTAGATAGTGACTTTCTTTTTCTATTGTATTTTTAAACAATGAAAAATTAAACCGCTTTGTAAATAAATGTAAGATAGCGTAACGACGAATTCTGCATGAAAATAAATAAAAAATATCTCTAAAAAATGTTTCTTTTATTTATGCTAAATTTCCATATGGTGTACGAATACGAACCAGAGTAATTGTATGTACATATCGTTTGATCGATATCAATTCAAACATTTCTACGAAATTAGAAAATACTGAAAGAATCCATTAACAAGAGAAATAAAAAAAAAAGAAGCAACGAAAAACTGAACAACGATAACGACAAAGCTGACTCATCTCCTGCCGTTATTAAAATCGGTATCAAATTTTACTGGCCAATTCTCAGGCGTCTTGCATTTCGCTGCTCGTGCTTGTTCGACGTCTTGTATTTCCCGCGTCATATTCGTAACCCAAGAAAATAGCTCATAGTTCAATCCGTGGTGAAAAAAAAAAAAAACGCTTCTGTCATGTTCAGTCGTGAAATTCATTAGCTGGACGGAAAAAAGAAAAACCCGCGAGTAGGAACACCACCTGAGAATTGATCGTAAACTCATAAAAACAATTCCTCCGTTGATGAAAATTAATCGAAAATTAACGAACGCGTAAGTTTATTAAATTAACCTATTACGTTACACCGTTACGCGGTTTACATAACCATATATAACCAACAACATCGATCTATAGATAAAGACGACCTTATCCGCTCTAAATATTGCATACATTCGTTAAATCAAACAAAACCATAAATCTTATCGGTTTCGCGCGTTACGTAATTCACGCTTTGCACTTCTCGTACGTGCGTGCAATTAGAAATGTTGCCCCATCTCGATTCTATCGGTAAGACACACGGGGCAAGTTTTCAAAACGTGAATCGCGTGGACGTGCGTCAATCGAAGCATTTAAGGGCGATGATAGAAATATATTGAGAAAAACAAACGTTGCGCAATTCTCGCGATCGACCGTTATTTTTATATTTTTCGATGTTTCCCAAGGCGACATACTCGTTGGCCAATAAAGTCGAACTCACGGTACACGATTCGCGGACAAAGTTGCATCGATGTTACGCTATCTAACAGATATACGTGTGTAATTTAAAAATCGCCGGTTAAACGAGTGTTTCTAATCGCGTCCACCGTCAGAGATCACACAGAATAATTCGATAGGGATCCTCAATTTTCGATAAATTAAATTTTCGATTAAAACTCGTCGTCTGCTTGCAACTTACCATCGATCCTCGTGTACGTGCACGCATATATATGAACCATCGAAGGGAGAATCGCTTGACATTCATTACGTAAACAGGTATAAGGACGTGTACTGTTTCGGCTGTTTTCTGTATCGATGCGAAACACGACGAGTCCCGTGAAGCGTCTCGAGCTAAATAAAAGGTCAGTTTCATTCACCTTTAGGCCGAGTTTCGACTTTCCTCCATGGTAAAACAGTCTGCGAGAAGTGGCGTACGTGACCAGCCAGAGCGCGTGAATGGAGACAGTTCGACCAGTATAAACGCGGTGTACACCGACGGGTATTATTTCACGTAGAAATCTTTACAATTCTCCGTGTGATTTTTCATCACATAAAAGAACTCGGTGAATAGTTATTCTACTTACCCCAGGATCTGGCGTGTGCGTTAATCGTGAAAATTCCTAGTATTAATGTTAACGCGACGGTCAAGTTTTTACGGGATGTCATGGTGTGGGTTCATTTGTCAGCCGCTGGGTTTGCCTGGAGATGCCGTTAAGTGCTGTGTAACAGTTGAAAACGTTGGAGAAATCTAGCACTAGTTTAATTTCTCTGCGTGTTAAGCTCGCACGGAGTTGAATGAGGAAACCGATAAAACACACCCTCGTGCTACGGCGGCACTGCGCAAACTGAGAAGCTCGTGACGCCACTGGTAATGATGTACCTAAAAACGAGACGGCCAATGGCGTAGCATCAGTTGCATTTACGTGCCGAACGGAATTCTTGAATTTAACAGAGTTTGACGGACGGTAGTCACGTATGCGTGTTGATTTCGTTCGACCAGCGTTTTTCAGCACGGTGTCGTATATTTATTGTTTTATTCGCACAGCATAAACAATCGAGAAATTGATTTTCATATAATGAGTAATAAAATGAAAATTTAAAAATCTAAGATGGTTAAAGACACGTTTACACTATCTGTTTTATCTTTTTAATTCATTTGGTCTTTTTGTCTCCAAATTAGTAAAAAATACCAGTGGCAAAATTTTCATCTAAATAATGAATAATAAAATGGAAATTTAAAAATCGACGATGATTAACGACATGTTTACACTATCTGTTATTATTTTTTAATTCATTTGGTCTTCAAATTTGTGAAAAATACTGGTGACAAGATTTCCTTATTTTCACGTAAATAATGTGTGATAAAATGCAACTTTAAAAATTAAAGGTGGTTAAGGACACATTTACTCTGTCTTTTCTTTTCTGAATTCGTTCAGATTTTTTGTGTTTAAATTTGTGAAAAATACCAGTGACAAGAATCTTTGATTTTCACGTAAATAACGAGTAATAAAGTGCAAATGTAAAAATAGTAAATTATGAAGGACGCTTTTATCTGTTTTTTTTTTGTTTATTAGATTTTTTGTCTTAAAGCATACCGTTCAGTTTACGGGATTATGTATAACGGGACGGTCGTTAAAGTGTTAATATTCTGACACCTATTAAAACCGAATAACTTTTTTAATACTGCACCAACCGAATTGACTTCTTATGAAAAATTAGAAGAAGTAGTTTACTAGATGATATGTAAAAACAATTTTGAAAAAACTCTAATTGATTAGAAATACAAGATAAAATAAAACACATCCATTTTGTTGATTCTAGAACCTGTTTTTTTCTTTTACACGTGTTAAGATTTGAGGTATATCGTATGCTCATTCGAAAAAATGGTTTTTCATTTCTTCATGGAACAAAATCATATTTATCGTTCCTCGTGAAACACTGCCTTTAAATTCGCTTAACCTTCAACACTTGGAGAGATAAATGGCAGTATGCTGGTGAGATTAGCAAGTTTACAATATTCCATGTAAATAATAAAAAATAATTTAAATTTCACGTGTAAAAATAAAATTCATTCAATTTATAAAAAATCTGTAACTCTTTGAGTGAAAAAGCCTACGTTAATCATAACACGTTAGAATTAATTCCGCCGCTGCTTGAAAATAAAGCGAATTGTATTCAAAATTATGCTAATGAGTGTATAAAGACAGCTGATTACTTATTCACGATAAAATTAAATGTGATGATGCACAAATGTGATAATTGATATAAATGTAATAAACTTAAGAATTAGAGAATGTTTAAATGAAAATGTAAAAATCGCACATCTATGCAGAAAGTGGCTCTAATCGAAGTGATAGATTCTATTACTAGCCTGTGTTAACACGTTCTCGATAAGGAAGGCTAATTTTTCCCGCGTAAACTTGCAGCGCGATCTATCGACGCGAAGAGGTAACTAAATCGTAATTAAAACGTCACATCTCTATCTTGCCTATTCCTCTTTTCATGATCCAACGTTCATCTGACCGGGACATTCGTTTTTGTTCGTATTCAAATCGAAAAGACGCAAATTTGATCATTTTAACCAGTCAGCTGTTTTTGACGAGTATACTCGTCACGAAGAAATGGCAATATTTGGTGTTATGACGAGCATACTCGTCACGAAGAAATTGCAATACTTGGTGTCATGACGAGTATACTCGTCATGTGTGAAAAGTAGTTACAATTTGCTGTTAAACTTGCAATTTTAACAAAAATTATAATGTACTCGTAAATTTTAAGGTGTTTTGAATGTTTGGAGGATTAGACGAATTAGAAAAATAGAAATAATTATTTATGAAAAAATATTATTCCACAACAGCAGATTAGATTAATCACTTTTCTAAGCAATTGATTTCTCACGAATTTTTTTCTTTCATACACAAACTGTATATGTTTAAGTTAAATAAATAAATGCTAGTAATTGTCGTACAATACTCTTGTTTAAATGTATATTTTTGTTTCCAAAAACTTTAAAAGAAAACGACTATTTAAAAAATATTATAAATACAATTTTTACGTCAAATGAAATTAAACAATTTTGTCTTAAGCAAATCTCTTTTTCACATATTCTTGCCTCAGTGCAGTTACCAGAAAGCCCTGTCAGTAATAAAATTAAGAAATAAAATAGTTATTTCATTACAACTTAACTTTACATTATAACAGCCACAGGTACTCTGTGC
The DNA here is from genome assembly GCA_951804975.1 of Anthophora plumipes. Taxonomy (NCBI): domain Eukaryota; kingdom Metazoa; phylum Arthropoda; class Insecta; order Hymenoptera; family Apidae; genus Anthophora; species Anthophora plumipes. The sequence goes on along the minus strand of OX638118.1, from coordinate 17,172,070 downwards.
TTGACGAGTAAACTCGTTATGGCTTACTTTTGGGACAAAGAGGTCGTAATAGCTAACTGGTTATTATAGTATTTATCAAATTTTCATACAAATTGTACATTGTGCTTAAATTAATCAAATATTTCGATTGCACATGGGTACTGTCTTCTTAATTCTTTACAACTAACGAAAAACTTATGTACTATTACACATCTTTTCATTGATAGTGTAAAACATATACATAGACTCGTGTTAATTCACTTTAATCCCTCGACAGTTTATCCAGAGTGAGTCTCAGGCAGAGTGTCTAGTATCGAACAGTTTAGATCGAGAGATTTTTAGGAAAAAAGTTGGAAAGGAAGGAAATATTGGGTTCTTCGGAAAATTCGAATCGTTTATAACACACAGTATTAACACATTAAAAAAATATGGTTTCTGTTTACTGCTTCTAAAAATTCGGAGATATAAATACGTATTAAAATATACGTGCTGAAGATGATATTTCTTATCGATTAAACTAATATTGTGTGGTTTGATGATATTCAAAGCAAAAGAAAGTAATTTCATCCTCATTTTTTCTTTTTTTTTTCCTTTTGGTGGAAGTATTCTTAAATTTTTTATCTGCAGAGTACATAATTCACACTGAAAATGAATTTTATTCTTTATTATTAATTCTTAGTTTTCCTTATACACGGTTGTCACTTATTAGTTTTATTTTTCTACCTCATAAATTAATTGTTTTTAAAATAACATTACATTAACGTTCCATGGCTTGGCTATAGTCAGGTAAAATGCTTCACTTAAAGCTTCATAAACAATTATTTGATATTTCGAAAGTTACAACCATATTTGTAAAGTGATGAAGTATATTCGAAAACCTTCAAATATATATTAGAATAATTAAATAATTTACAATTATAACAATAATTTGTAATAACCTTGTATTTATTTACAATATAATACTAATTTTATTAAATAATTTACAATTATAATAATTTAATAAAATAATTTACAATTATAACAATAATTTATAATAATACCGTATTTATTTATAATATAATACTAGTTTTATTAAATAATTGACAATCATAACAATAATTTATAACAATATTGTATGTATTTATAATATAATGCTTAGGTAAAAACTTTACATAAATGTTACAATACAATGAAACAAGAAAAATTGAATGCGAAGACTGTGTTTGTATTTGAACCACGAGATCATCGATATTGACGTCAATATTACTTAATGATAATCGCATAGAATTTTCAAGATTTCCGTCCGTTATTCCTGTTCGATTTTTTCATTTATCATATTTCATCCCCGAGAAACACTGTTCACACATATACGTGCTGCCGCAAAACCAAATGACTTTTCTTCAAAGAATAAAACAGTCACTTCGTTGCAATTTAATTCTACATAACAGCCACACATACTTTATATTTGACGAGTATACTCCTCGTCGCTTACTTGCGACACATTTTAGATGCACACATTTCAAACAGTTAACTGGTTAAACACAATACAACTCGAACACTATGAAACACTACTCGAATCACGTGTAATTGTCGTTAAGAACAAGGACGAAAGTATATAAGGACTAGAATTTCACATCCCTGGACGTCGAAAGCTTACAAGGGCGGCACAGGGGAACGTACAAGTTGACGGAAAAGCGCGCGCGAATCGGGAAATGTGTTCTGGTGGCACCGAAAGCGACGACGCCACGTACTAGATGGTATATTATTGATCAATAAGAGAAGCTAACATGGATGACCCGTGCCGGCAGAGGCAGCTGTTACTTCCTCCGTATTTTTACGCGACGCGCGTATACCGCGATAAACCGTTCTCTAAACAGTGTCCGCGCGATATCTGTGTTCCCTTTGCAGCCTACGACAAAGTGCAATCGTGTTGCGGGAGAAGAAGCAAACCAACCGTACGTGAAACCCGCGAACCATATACTTCCGTGGAAATACACGAATCGAAGGAGACAGAGGGAGTAACGGAAGAGTAACGGTTAGCCAGGACAGACAAACAGGCACGAGATAGTCCGCGGGGGAAAAAGAGATCGAGAGTGGGAGTAGAAGAGAGAGAGAGAGAGAAGGGTCGAGTGAGAGAGGAAAGGAAAGAAAACGATAGAAGGGGAACCGTAGAAACAGAGGGAGAAAGACGTGCGAGCGACATGTGTCTGTGTTGAGAATTTTATCCACGATAGTGCGGCGGCCGAGGGTGCGCCGAGAGAGAAGATCGGTAACATTTTCCTCTCCTATATCCGATACTCTCTCGTCGCCTACACGGGACTATCGATGCAGACCTTACGGAAGAAAAACAGTCCGTGCAAGTGTGAGTAAAGTAAAAAGCCACCCCCTCCACGAATTGCACAATTTCTTTTTTTTTTGTTTTTCTTTTTGCTGGATACCATTCAAATCGTGCGGTATCGACGTTGCTTGATGTGTATACGGTGTGTAACGGGTGTGATACGGAATTTTGAAGAGTAATATTTGGCTCTGAGCGACGATTTCAGATCTCGCTGGCGATTTTCTTTTTTTTTTCGTAAGAATTACGTTGTGATATCACCCTGTAGATCGGTCGAAGGGAGCTTTGGAATATGGCTTCCCTTTCTTTAAGAGGGAGAAAGACGACGGTCGCTCGATTCGAGACACGGAGATTTAATCTGATACCGTGATCGATGTATAAGGCACTGGATGAACGTACGTGGTGTACGATTCGAGGAGAATGGAAGAGTAAAGCTTTTGTTTGAGAGGCATTGTCAATTTTGTGATTTTCGCGCGAGCTTTGTATTGCACCTTTTTTTTTCTTTCTTTTTCTCGTTTATCAACTGCGGTAGTGCAGTTTGTTGACGTGTCTGCTTACACGCTGCTTCGCCGATAGATGGAAGCACTGTTCACTTTGTAGCAACCGTGTTTTCTTTGGATTGTAATGCTAGTTCGAAAACAGTTGAATACTTTGATTATTGTGAGCGAATTCTACGTGCTGATAGAGCGTATAATTTGCTCACTTTAGGTTCGCCTTGAGTTTGTAATTTTATGGCAACATTTTGCCAATTGTTCGGGGAGATCTATGTATATTACGAAAAGAATGGATATGTTATGAATTTTCTAGTGTATCGTTGCGTAAACTTTTTCTACTTCGAATGTTAGTACACTTTAGAAAAAAGAAACTACCGTACTTGATACGTTTTTACTTTATTTCAACATTTCGTCAGACAAAATATTTTGATTTGTGCAGGTGATACGAAATATTAGGTAATTATTACTTTATTATTTCACGTGATGAAATTTTGATATATTAATAATTCATGAAAGAAGAAAAAAGATTTTACGCGTATTTTTCTTTTTTTCTATCGGCAATTGTCCACAAAGGTTGAAAATTGTTCTCCATGTAGATTTCCATTATTTTCTCAGTTATTATTTGAGATATTTAAACGAAAAAATATGTAAAAGTGCTATAGACTTTACTTGACATATTTTTTTCAGAATTTTAAATCAGTTATTAAGGACTGAGAAAAATAGTGATCTCTACTCATTCATTTAAGAGAGACGAGGGTAAAACCCTTAAACTGTTTTATTTATTTTCTCAGTTATTACTTGAGATATTTAAATGAAAAAAATATGTAAAAGACCTATAGACTAGGTTTACTTGAGATATTTTTCTCAGAATTGTAAATCAAATATTAGAGAAAGCAAAAAATATTTAATTTTTTGCGGATGGTTTTTGCTTCAGATTTCTACCTGTAAACTGTCATTTATTTTCTCAGTTATTACTTGAGATATTTAAACAGAAAAGATATGTAACAGATCTACAGACTAGTTTGAGATATTTTTTTCAGAATTATAGATCAATTAATAACGCGTAATATGTCAAAAGGGTTTTTTCATGAATTTCTTAAAAATTTAATTAGGCAATTCTATTTAAGAATTTCGTAAATTTATATTTTGTGCAGTTCTGGGATTCGTACGCTTATCGGCATTTTAAATTGTTTCAATTCGAGGGGATTTTCAGCGTCACAGCTTCATCAATAAAGGCAGTATTTTTATCACACACTGCTCTCTTTTAAGACTGATCTATTAAACGCTTTTCCACTGACACGTTTATGCAAAAATATGTGGAAGAGCGACAGACTAGTTTTACTTGAGATATGTATAACACTGAGAAGAAACTAGTAATTTCAACGAATCAATTTTGTAAAGACGCGTGAAACAATAATCTTTCAAAATACGTGCAAAACTTTATGTTTTCGTACAATTTCACGTGTTGTAATAATCTACGAAGGGTCGTTTGAAAAGTTCGCGACTTTAAAATGAAAATGCACTGTTCGGAGCCTCAAATTGCTATTATTTCACAACGTAATCTTCCTCAAATTTAACGCACTTCATCCAGCAATACTCCAGTGCTTTTGTATCACTTTGCAAATCCCTATTTCTCGCTCAAAATCAGCTGTTTATTGCAACTATTGGTTTATCATCCGATGAAAATCGAGGAATTTTCTCAATTTTGGAAGAACACGAATGTCTGAGAAAGAGCTAAATCCAAGGAAGCAGAGTCGAACTTGAAATCAGCGATTTTACAAGCTTAATAACGACACGATGCTCAAAGTTGTCCATTTCACGAAAAAAAGCTCTTCCTTGAATAAAACGTAAAAAATATTGGATTGTGCGGACAATTTGTACCGATTTTTAAATAAATATGCTTATTCTATACTTCAAAGCGCTAATTTTTTTTTTTTGTTCTATAAGATATGTATTTTTTAGCTCTACAATTTCTCGTCGACTGTTCCAATACAATTTTAAATAAAGAATGTCTAGATATTATATATTAACTTTTATTTAAAAGTCCTCTATCTTGAATTCAAACTAAAGTTAGAACAAAAATATAAATTCCATACACATATAAATACTTCTTTTGTCACACCTTGACCGTAATCTACATCACGAGTGAGACTCATTATACAGCAAGGGTTTAAACTCCACACCGATCCCATGCGGACCGATGCTAGACTTTTCGTACTCGAAAAATAGCAGCTTCAGGTTAAAAAAAAAAAAAGACAATTAAGAAATCAAATGTATAGCAAACATTTCAAATTACAATTATTCTACGTGTGCTATCATTTTGTCAGACAGAATCAGGCAAACGCGTGCACCGGCTGACAAAGTGGAAAGAACGAAGGAAAAAGGGCGTACAAAGGTGATTGTTGAGGAGCATGGGAGGTGGTTAGGGGGTTATCCGGATAGAGTCTCGAGTATCGACAGTTGGCGTTCTCCACTCGAGCCGCACGAGTACGTTCAAACAAATGCACCAGCGTGCTCGTGGTCATTAAAGTCGCTAGGGGTCGTCGAAAGTGTGCGTTAAGGAAGCTCTATGCTCACGCTGTTTCGAAGGGGGGAGGGACAGAGAGATTTCGATAAATTGTCTGTAGAAAGGCAAATCGCGGAGGTACGAGTACCAGAGATTAAGACTCACGAGGGGAGTGTATGTACACTCCCGTCCGTAAGTCATTGAACACTTAACAAATTTCAGATGTGGACTTTGAAATGCAGCGAAGCATCGACAAGGGAAGGGAAAAGATCTTCGAGTTAGAGAGGTTTCGGATTATCGAGTGAGAGAGGTCTCACACAAATGGAAATTCGACTTAACGAGACTTTGTACGACAATCTCGACTTGTTAACGCTTAACCTGTCGACTTTTTAATTTGCAACCGAACGTAAATCGCCAAAACTTGAGAATTTGAGGCCGTTTATTTTGAAAGTGACCTAAGTCAATTTACGTTTAAATTGAGATATTTAAGAGTTTGCGTTTCAATGCAATTAGAAATATACGTATAGGATATCAATGTATCACACTCCTTAAGTGTATCTAAGAGAGATAGATTCACAATTGTAGCGTCCCAAAACACTGTAATTTTTCTCTGAATTTTCCGGGGTCGTAAATCCCGGTTATGCAATCGTGCCGATGTTTCGAAAACCACTGACTCGCGGCAGGATGAGTCTTGTTTGGAGGAAAATAATCACAACACGTTTTCTTAAACTAATATGTAATATACTATTCACTGAATTATGTGTTTGAATGAACGCGTTTGTAATCTAGTCGTATTTAAATGTTCTTTCAGGCGTGTTTTTCGCAAGTGTTTCGTAAGGGTGAAATTTTCCGTGTTTTATAGTGTCTGTAGTGAGTGTGGTGGTGGAAGGGTCGAAAAGAGATGGAAAATGCCGAGTGCCCATCGGTTCATGGCCTGAAGTCCCATCGTTGTTCCTACGTGCACGTCATCGGAACGTAGCCATAAACTAATTTAGGACATCGCGTGGTTCGGTGCTTAGGATCGAACATGCCGCCCCGCTTGAACTATTTATAGGTCAATAGAACATAATGTGATATGATCGAGTAGATTAGGTGTGGCAATTAATATTATGAGTGTGCAAATATTTACGTGTTACATCCTAATTGTAAATGAACGAGTTTTTTAGTCTAATACTTAATATTAGATTCATTATCGGTACTTAGAACGTTTACATATAAATTACATTAATATTATTAAATTATAATGGTAATGGCGCTACACGTTTAATACAGCGCTTATATTCGCCTTGTGATGTCTTCACGGTGACTACGCGGACGATTCCGTCATCACCTGGATGGACGGCTGTAATTCTTCCTAGTGGTCAATGCATTGGCGGGGTGTTATCTTCCCTTAAGATAACTAGCGTGTCAATTGGGATGTCTGGGGGCTTTGCCGTATGCCATTTCGTCCGTGTGATCTGCTCCTGCAAATAGTCCTTAGACCACCTGCTCCAAAAATGTCTTCGTATTTGTTGGACGTGTTGCCACAATGAGAGTCTGTTGGCTGGAATAGCTGTGTAATCGTAGTCTGGCATATTCATTAAATTTTCGCCGATAAGCAAGTGACCAGGCGTCAGTGATTGAAGGCCGTTGGGATCAGGGGATAATGGAGAGACTGGGCGTGAATTTAGGATTGCTTCTATTTGAGTGGTTAGTGTTAAGAAGGCTTCGTACGAAAGCAATGTATCACCTACTACACGTGTTAGATGATGTTTCGTGCGTCTAACGGCTGCCTCCCACAGACCACCGAAATATAGTGATCTTGGTGGAATAGCATGCCAGTTTATACCGTCGTTAGCTAATGTTTCGGCGAGTGTGTCGTTAGTGGTTTGCGTTTTTAGAAATGCGTGTAATTCCTTTAATTCTCGTTTTGCCCCAATAAAATTTGTCGCGTTATCTAAATAAATGTCGCTTGATAAACCTCGTCGCGCGAAGAATCGACGAAGAGCTGCTAGTACGGCATCGGTAGTTAGATCGCTAACTATCATATTTCAATATGTACCGCTTTTGTTGAAAAACTGACGAAAATAGCTAAAAAATATACCTTAATCTTTTTTCTATTTCTTTGTGCTTTCTCCTTTATTAAGAAGGGACCGCAGAAATCTATCCCGACTTGGTTGAATGCCTTGGAACCTGTTACGCGACTTAGTGGTAAATCGCTCGTTTATGACCGGTGGGTTTGCTCAAAAACAAGTGATGCATCTATGTATCAAATGTCTTATGAGCCGTTTTCCGTTTGGAATCCAAAATCTCTGCTGTAGCACGTTCAGAGTGGCCAGAATTCCTGCGTGAAAGTGTTTCGTATGTTGTTCTATAATAATCAATTTTGTGACGCGATTCTGCCTCGGGAGTAACATTGGATGCCGTGAATTATATGGAATATTTGCCCGTGCTAGTCGTCCACCGACCCTTAATATTCCGCCTTCATCAATGAATGGATTTAAAGGAGCGATATTTTCATTTAATTTACCCGAATTATTTAGTGCGTGGATTTCTTAACGATAACCTTCCTGTTGAATTACCTTAATGATGTACAATTCGGCTCTGTGAATTTCAGAGGTAGTTAAATTTCCCTTGTTGCTTTTTGTACGTGAGCTATTGAACCGAAAGCGTAGTACGTAGGCAATAACACGTTTTAGCTTATTATATGAGGAAAACCTTTCGAAGCCGTCGCAGGTTACAATACGCGACGGTAGTGCGACAGAAGGTCGTAACTCAGGTATGTCGATAGGGTCTAGTTGAAGTGTCGGCCAGTGCTCTTCGTTTTTTGCCAACCATAACGGTCCGTAAAACCAGAAGGTATTGTTTTCCAGTTCCGTTGGGGATAGACCACGGGATATTAAATCGGCAGGATTGTCTGATGATGGTGTATGATGCCATTGAATATTAGTGGTTATATGTTGAATTTCGTTTACACGATGTGCAACAAAGGTTTTGAGTTTATGGGGTGATGTTTCTATCCAATGTAGTACAATAGTCGAGTCAGACCAAAATACGTTGCGATCAAATGACATTCGTTTTAATGACTGTACTGTCGTCTGATATAGTCTGGCAAGTAGATGTGCTGCGCAAAGTTCTAAGCGCGGCAATGTTATGGTTTTTAATGGAGCTACTCGCGATGTAGCCGATAATAATTGTGTGATTATATTTCCTTGTTGATCCACTGAACGCGTATAAAGGCATGCGCCGTATGCCTACTCACTGGAGTCGCAAAAACCGTGTAAATACAACGATACTCACGTTTTGCATGTTAAATTTCTGGGAAGTGCAATATTATTTATGGAATTTAAATCCTTGCAGAATGCAACCCACCACGTGTGAATATCTGTTGGGACGGACTAGTCCCAATGCAAGTTTAGTTTCCAAAGTTGCTGCATTAGAATTTTTGCGCGTACAATGATAGGCCCGAGTAAACCCAGTGGATCGAACAATGATGCGATAATTGATAATATTGATCCTTTCGTGATCTGCGTGCTATTTTCGAATTGTTTAATGACATACGCATCTTGTTTCGGATTTCAACCTAGGCAGAGAGAGTCTTTATGGAGCTGTCCAGGTCAAGTCGTAAATGCGTAGCGTTCGTTTTGTTGTTTAAGGAGTCGACCAGCGTAGGGTCGTTTGTAGCCCATTGGCGTAATTTGAAATTACCTCTGCCGCATAATTTAATAAGATCGTCTCTAATCGCTATAACCTCCTCTCGCGTGCTCGCTCCTGTCAAAAGGTCGTCGACATAAAAGTCTTCTTGCAGTACTTTTTCTCCGTGTCGGAAGTGCTTCCCTTCATCGAGACTTAATTGTAGCAAGGTACGAATAGCTAAGAATGGAGCAGCGGAGGTACCGCATGTTACCGTGTTTAGGACATATGTTTTTATGGGTTCGTTACACGAATTTCACCATAAAATTTTTAGATACTTGCGATCGTCAGGATGTACTAATATTTGGCGATACATTTTCTCAATGTTCGCGGTCAATACGTAATTATGAAGTCTGAAGCGAGTATAAATTATCCTGTATGGTTGGACCTGTAACAGCATATCATTTAATGATATTCCATTCGATGTTTTCGCCGATGCATCGAAAACTACCCGAATTTTAGTCGTCAAACTCGACTTGTTTTAGTACTGCGTGGTGGGGTAGATAGTAATCATTATCTGTTGCTATCGTCTTAACTTCAGACATATGGCCTAATCGAATGTATTCTTCCAGAAATTCTGCGTATTTAGTTTTTAAATCTGATTCCCTCGCTAGCCGTTGCTCTAACGATCGGAATCTTCGTAAGGCAACAGAGAATGATCTCCTAGTTTTGGCGTGGTGTGCTTGAATGGCAATTTGACGATATATTGACCGGTAGTTGTGTCGCGTATAGTGTTTAAAATGAAGTGTCTTTCTGCTTCGCGTTCTTCTTTAGATAACATGGGGGTGTGAAGCGGTTCCTCTACCTCCCAAAATTTCGCGATTTGTTCATGAATAATTTCACGCGTTATATTGCATCGTACCGATTTTATTGCGTCCGGTTGGGGTAACCTTCCAGCAAGCACCCAGCCGAGCTTGGTTTTTTGCAGCGTAACTGAGTTATTTGCCAGTTTGACCTGACCTACGCATAAAAGTTGTAAAAATAGTTCCGCCCTTATTAAACCGTCTAGTGCCGACGGACGGTTAAACGTGGGATCTGCGAGTGGTAAATTTTGGGGAATTTTGAGTTCTCCCTTAGATATTGTGTACGACGGTAATACATCCGTGATGTGAGGAATAATTAAACATGTAATCTGGAATTGCGATTTGTTAACGCGCGATTGTATTTTTGTTCTGATAGTATGTTTTATGTTAGTCGTGCTATTGTTAATATCGATCACTGGGATATTGATTTTCTGACGTGGCAATCCTAATCTACGTGCTGCGTCTTTGGTCAAAAAATGTGATTGCGATCCGGAGTCAAGCAATACCCGGCATGGTTGAAAATGACCCTCATTGTCTAATATTTGAATGACAGCGGTAGACAGTAACGTTTCCGAGCCGACGTTCGCACTCAGGGTCGATACGTTTACCTGAGTGGGAAAGCCCTGACCTTCGTCCTTTGATTCTCTGTGCAGCAAGGTATGGTGCTGTCCCTTGCATTGCTTACACGAACTCGCCAGGCAATTTTTTGCTACGTGATTTGGCCGGAGGCAATTAACGCACATGCCTGCGTTTTTTACTCTGTCTAGCCGTTGATTAACGGCAACGTTTTTCAATTTCGAGCAATTTGATCTGTAATGCTTCTCCTTACATAAGTTACACGAAATTTCAAATGCAGCGTGTACGAAGTTGGGATTACGCGTCGGCTTTGAAAATCCGTGCTGTTTATATTCCGGACGCGCCTGTGATATAGCTGTTCCTTTATTTGTGGTTTCGCGATTATTCTCCAGAAGTTTTCGTCTAGTATGTAAGAATTCAAGAAGTTCCTCCATGGAAGGCAAAGGTGTTCCCTGAGTTTGTTCCTTCCATTTTAAACGTGTCCCTTTGTCGAGCTTAGAAACTAATGCGTAGATCGGGAAGGCTTCCAAAAACGGCGTGTTTAATGCCTGTAGCGCACGATAGTGTTTTGTCGCGTTATCTACGAGCTCGCCCAAAGAAACAACGTTGAATCGAGTGCATGTTGTTAATTCAAAAATAGCTTTAATGTGATTATTAATTACTATGGAAGGATCGTTGTAATATCGTTCAAGAATCCTCCACGCTACCAAATAATTGGCTGCTGTTGTCTCTAATGACTCGATTTTCTCTGCGGCCTTTCCAGTCAAGCAAGATCGCAGATAAATTAATTTTTGTGTGTCGCGGAAACTGGGATTTTAATGCACGGCGGAACGAAATGCATCAGCGAAACCCGGCCACGCTTCATACGAACCACTGAATTTCGGCAAATACATTGTCGGCAGTTTAACATGAATCTCAGATGCGGTTGTTAATGGTGATTGATTTATTTGTCATGCATTGTTTTGTCATGCAGTTATAAATTGAGCGTTTGCAATAGACTGTCGCGGTTCCTCGCGTCGCGATTTTTCACATATTTCTAATAAATGTTGTGCCTTAGCAATGTGTGTTAGATAGGATTCTTCGATTTCGCAACGTTCAATAAGACGCTGTTCGTACGATTCATCCGTCGCGACAAGTTCCACAGCGTTTTGAATTGGTTCAAAAGAATCGAAATCGCGTTGCAGTTTGGCAATACAGAGTCGCAATTGACGTATGCCTACCTCACCTGACGCATCGAATTCGTTAAGAAATTTAACGAAACTAGTGACTTTAGCTTTAATTGCACCACGTTTTCGAGACAATTCCTGTTCGGTGTGTACATTGCCTTCGCACGCCATTGTTAATACGGGATGGGTATACGGAAACGTAAAGGAATAGCGATTTAACGAATATGACAAGACTTACGCTTCCATTCAGCTTCCCGGCGACGTCTAGTCCTACGGTGATGCGTGAGGTACCCCCTTTATATCACGGATGCGAAAGTGACTGCGTTGATGCTGCGTGCTGCAACTCGGGAACACTCGTTCTTGTTTGGAGGTGATAATCTGCGATCGTTGACTGATGCTGTTAACCAGTGATTCTCGATGCTCCAGAATCCGATGTTGGTCAATTCTGCGTCGTTTAAGGGTGATGCACTACTTGTACACTTGAATCTCTTGAGTCCCTTGCTGATGTTTAAAGATGATGCGCTGCCTGCCCAGTCGAATCGTTCCTTGATAGTTGCGTTTTATTTGGATTCAGCTTCTTCACAAGCCTGAATCCGTCTCGAAGGACCAAAATGTAGCGTCCCAAAACACCGTAATTCTTCTCTGAATTTCCCGGGGTCGTAAAACACGGTTACGCAATCGTGCCGATGTTTCGAAAACCGCTGACTTGCGGCAAGATGAGTCTTGTTTGGAAGCAAATAATCACAACACGTTTTCGTAAACTAATACTTAATATACTATTCACTGAATTATGTGTTTGAATGAACGCGTTTGTTATCTAGTCGTGTTTAAATGTTCTCTCAGTGGTGTTTTTCGTAAGTGTCTCGTAAGGGTGAAATTTTCCGTGTTTTATAGTGTTTGCAGTAAGTGTGGTGGTGGAAGAGTCGAAAAGAGATGGAAAATGTCGAGTGCCCATCGGTTCATGGCTTGAAGTCCCTTCGTTGGTCTCACGTGCAGGTCATCGGAACGTAGCCATAACTGATTTAGGATATCGCGTGAATCGGTGCTTAAGATCGAACACAATTCCTATTAAAACAATAGCAGTTATTAAGTGAATAATATGTCTTCTTACCAAGAATGGACTTAAGCCACTTTCAAAATTAACAACTAGATTTGTTATAAAATTTGAAACAGCTCAAGTTCATTCGATGTAATTTCAAATTCTTCAAATTGAAAAAACAATATTCAATTTATTTTATATTTTATTACAACACTTGAAAAACACCATTTATGCAATTCAGAAAATCTTCTAACTATATAAATTATATAACAATATACTGCTCATCTACATTTTGTCTATGCGGGAGGGATTTGAAGAAGTCACGGTACTACAGGGGAATATATCATAGTAACCCCATCATATCCTTGTATTTCGCTGCTATAATTTGTCTTATATTTTTATAAAGTGGTGTCGATACAACTTTCGATTTTTCTTGGTCTACCCCGACGTGGTAATAAATTCAGTATTTTAAACTCTGCATTCTCATCCATTGATATCTTATAGAAAATTTTATATGGTTCATTTCTCAAAAAACGCTTCCAGTATATTTTTAATCAATTTATTGTTTCTCCATTAGAATTCTTTATCCTTTTAAAAATTGCATCCTCGAAAAATCTTGTTGATATGAAATCCTCTTGTTTCGTTTCATTTAAAATAAAGTTAGAGATTTTGGCGTCGTAGCAATGTCATTAAAGAAAAATAATTTACTGGTTGCCACTCAAGATTATTACAAGTGCCGGAAAGGTTATTCCAAAACTTCTCAAAAATATTCTTTCTTTCTTTTTCTTCGTAATTTTTTGTGCAAGCTTTTGCGATAACGGCAGTCCTTGTTTTGAAATACCTTTGCAGGTGTAATGTTTCCAGTTTGAGTATAATATCTTTTCCCTGAATTTCGTTTAATTTTGCGTATTTTTTTGGATATATGTATCACCATTCTTTTCTCTGTTGTCATCTGTATCTTCATCCTCTGATGACAAATGTTCTATAATTCTAATTCGTCTTCGATTTTTGTTAGTTTCTAATTCGTTTTTACTCTCCGAATTAAACGGTCTTGTTGTTTTGTTCTTTTCCATGGGTTGGTTTACTAATTTCTATAATTTAATATTTTAAGTTTAAATTCATTTGTAAGTGTGTATTGCGTGAATTTTTTTTTCCTTGCATTAATTAACCATATCGAGTATTCAACTGTTTAAATACTAATTAATTATTATACTAACTAATTAATAATTAATTGTAATTACCATCATCACTGCCTTCGGACATTTGAAAATCCGCTGTTTCTGATATTATCAATAATGGATTGGACTTAGGCCACTTTCCAAGTAAATTTTTCAGCTACCGAAACAACTGCGAAAATTCATATGTCCAAAATTATCGTATACTCTGAATATACTTAATCACAAAATGTTTTTTATGACAGCTAACTTCAAGTGATACATGTTACTATAATTAACAACAAACAACTAACAAATAGTAAAAAGTAAACGTCTCATTTGTCTTGTAAAGATAAAACTTAACTTTTCTTTTCTTCATGCATCATTTTTAGGTAGAAGTTTCAGATAATGTAAAGAAACCACGGAACATACTAAAGCTATAAATGTTGTTGATGCGATTTACACTTAAACGATACACTTTCTAAATTATTTTATACATAACTTTTTTAACGTTTCAATTCGTTATTTAAGCTTACACTAAGCTTGCAATAAGCTCTTACACTAACACTGGTACTTTTTTTTTACATGAAAATTTTTAAACTATAAAATGCCAGGGGGTTAAGGTGTAAAGAAAGGCGAATTCAAGTTTCAAAAATTAATTGTTTATTACATTCACATGCATATGTGTATAAACATAATTGCAAGGCAAATTTTATGCTCGAAATAGTAATATTTATTACTAAAAAAGTTTGCGGCTTTTTTAACTTGTTAACTTACTAATACCTTTGTTCGCCTATAAAATGCTCAAGAAATACATTTTTGCTGTTATTTTCAGTATAACTTTATTTATATTATTGGTTCTCGTTATGCAATAAACTAGAATAGATAATAAATGAGTATGTTAACAAATTTTACCTTTGCATCAATTTCTTTAGCAGTCATAAGTATTTGTATCGTAACTACAAGGCCGTCGAAGTAAATCCGGAAAAGTTATTATACAGAGAAAAACGATTCAAGTTTAAGGAAAATATCAATATACTATAACCGTAATTGATACAAAAGTAGTACATGATATGACTCTAACTGGCTATGTTTATTAACATAAACATGCAGGTTTATCTATTAGCCGTCTATGGCATCAGTTTCAGTCGTCCTAAAGCTCTTTTAAAGTACGTTTTGTTGGTGACACAGTCTCTTTTAAAACCTTTTTCTACACCGTTCAATATGGGTAGCTAAAGGAAGCATTTTCGGTATGTTATGCTTCATTGCTTTAAAAAAAGTAATAGTGCAAAGGATACTGCAGACGAGATTTGTACCATTTACGGGAGTGATGCTACGACTATTACGACCATCCGCAATTGGTTTAAGAGTTTTAGAGCTGGCAATGTTGAATTGAAAGGTGAAGACCGCAGCGGCCGCCCAGCAACGACGGATACCGACCTTATCAAGGCCATACTCGCTGAAAATCCGCGATATAGTGTACGCGAGATAGTGGATGCCACTAACATTCCCAGGACAACAGTACATAATCACTTGATCAGGATGGAACACGTTAATCGATGTGAAGTTTGGGTTCCACGCCTATTCACGGAGACCGACCTTATGAACCGCGTCTCTACATGCGATTTGCTTCTCCAGCGACATGAAGGAGACCCTTTCTTAAAGAGGCTTGTCATTGGAGACAAGACTTGGATTTTAAATCAAAATGTGCATCGAAATCGCATTTGATCTAAGGACAATAGACCTTCAACTGTTTCGAAGCTTGGACTTCACCCGAAGAAAGTGCTTTTGTCCATTTGTCGGGACTGGAAAGACGTAGTCTATTACGTGCTTCTACCTCAAGGTGAAACCATCAATTCTGCCAAATACTGCAAGCAGCTTGATCAATTGAAAACCGCTATAGCAGAAAAACGGTCAGAATTGTCGAACCGACGAGGCGTTGCTTTTCATCACGACAATGCAAGACGCATGTTGCATTGGATGTAAGACAAAAGCTGTTACAGTTTGATTGGAGCGTTCTACCGCATCCTCCGTACTCCCCAGATAGTGCACCATCCGATTATTATTTGTTCCTATCATTAACACTAGAACTACCAAACCACTCAAAATGACTGATTTTAAATTTTCATTTAAAATTTACTCGAAGTTATAATTCTGTGTTTGGGAAATTTCTTCACGACTATTATTACAATATCCAAAGAATTAAATTTATCAACTTGTGTTCATCTCTCCCGCGTCCTTTTCAAAGTTACATATATACTGTACCAGAATATACCGCAACCAGTCATTCTGACTGGTATAGTATGCCTAAGTAAGATGTATTTTGCAGTACCATTGACGTAATACGTGACTCTAAATTGACGTGCACAAATCTGCTTATAACTGGTAATCGCAATATTATTTTATATTTCAATTTGTACCGCGATTTGTTTCAATTAGCTGAAGAGCTTGCTAAAGAATGATAAGAAGAACGAACGTTAGATAGAATATCGGCGAATAGTACACAAAATTTGGATAAACGTAGATTCGGTGTGAAGTTGGACATTGCAGGAATAATAAAACCTGCGATAAACGCAAAAAATATTTTTGCGCGAAATATATATCCAAAAAGCTCTTTGCCTCTATTTGAACGAACTATCTTCATTAATATTAAATTTATCAGTCTTAAGTGTGAAAAAAGTGTACTTCTAAGTAGTATAAATATGTCTAATAGTGTATAAAAGTTAAAAAAATTGGTATAAAGGTTATTTCCATTGTTTAATAGATGTTAAAAATAATCAGTCATTTTGGCTGGTTTGGTAGAAATAGGTATACAGTAATCGTCGGTAGTTCTAGTGTTAAAAAATTCTCTCCGTGATAAACGGTTCCAATCCGTAAACGAAATAAAAACGCACCTCGAGGAATATTTTGCAAGTAAGTCTCAACAATTTTGGAAAGAGGGAATAATGAGGCTTCCTGAGAGTTGGAAGAAGGTAATAGAGCAGAACGATTCATATTTAACTCAATAAATCAACCTTAAACAACAAGTATCGTGTATTCATTTGGTATTAAAAAAAAAAAAGAAAGAAACTTATGG
Source organism: Anthophora plumipes (assembly GCA_951804975.1). NCBI lineage: Eukaryota > Metazoa > Arthropoda > Insecta > Hymenoptera > Apidae > Anthophora > Anthophora plumipes. The sequence continues at coordinate 17,155,291 of OX638118.1, read as the reverse complement.
GACACCCTAATAACAGTCAAGGGCATTGCAGTCAGGGCTAGAGGGGAGCCATAAGTCGGGGGACCAGTGATGACGGAGGTTTCCGTAAAGGCAGGCCTGCCTTTTTCTTGCCTTGTGAGGTGGAGTAGAGTTTAATTGGAACCTCATCTTGGTTCTTGGAATCCTTGAATTTCTTAGTTAGATTATATACTACTTTCTTTTTTTTTTGTAGCCAAACGCGCAATTATTTCCGACGGCGATTTTTCGGCACGAAGCGGTTTGACTGTTGCCGCTTTTCGGTCGTATTCTCGGTTCATGGTTCAACAAATGCCAGTTGTCGACTAATCAATGGTTTCTTACTGAGTCACCTTACCGCGAACTGTTGTGTTCATATCTGCTTTGTTTATATTTTGTTTGTAGGGCTTCACTGAAAACAACCAGTTACTTGAATTTCCAAGCTGAATAACTAAAATGCGAATAAGTACAATGACTCACGAAAGTATTTGAACACTTACCATGAAATACTTTATTAATTATAATAAGTATATTATACAACACTTACCGAAATATTATTAATATTGTAAGGTGATATGACTTTCTAAATTATAAACGTAAAGTTTCAAAGAAATCGAAATATATACACAACAGATATGAATTATTTTTTACAAACATAAAGATTGCTAAAGCCACAAAAGTATTTGAACAGGTAACTTTTAAATTTTTAATATTTAGTAGGTCCACCTTTAGCACGAATAACATCTTTTAAGCGATTATGCATACTGTTTACTAACTTTTCTGTAACACTTGGTGATATAGACTTCCACACTTGGAGTACTTTTTCTTTTAAACTTCCCTTGGATGTTATATTAAATTTTTGTAATTGTTTCCCTATTATTGTCCATAGATGTTCAATCGGGTTAATATCAGAGCTTTGTGGTGGTATGACTAACACGTGAGGAGTATTGTATATGATCCATTCCTTAACGATTCCTGCAGTATGTTTAGGATCGTTATCTTGTTGAAAGTAAAAGTCTTCGTATATACCCAATTTTTTTGCACTTTCCTTTAAGTTTTGTTGTGAAATGTTCAAATATTTGTATATATCCATTGCTCCTTCTATGAAGATCAAATTCCCGGTGCCGCCTGCCGGCATACACCCCCAGATCATAACTGAGCCACCCCCATGTTTCACCGTAGCACGCAAGTTTTTTGCTTCCATCTCTGTATTTGTTTGTCTCCAAATAAAATTACGTCCATCCGATCCAAAAACATTAAATTTCAATTCATCTGAAAATATTATTTTATTCCAGAATACATCATCTTTACTAATAAATTCTTTGGCGAACTTTAATCTCTTCTTCTTATTAATATCATTAATGTACGGCTTCTTTCTGGGAATCCTGACATAATAATCATTTTCACGTAGCACTCTTCTGCATAATTCTGGATGCACATCTTTCTTGAAGTTCTGTTTAACTATCGTTGCAAGTTTTGTAGCAGAAATCTTTGGATTGATTTTTATTTCATGGATCAAAACTCTTTCTTCTCTTTGCGTTAGTTTCTTTGGTCGGTCTGAACGGTATTTATTTTTTACAATTCCTTCAGATTTCAATTTTTTAATAATATAATGTATTGTAGATCTATTTATATTTACTAATTTACTTATTTCACCATACGTCTTTCCTTCTTTACGTCACTTGACAATTTTCTTTCACTTTCAAGAATTTCAGATGTTTTAAAACACATGATCAGTATCGCAATATTTCACCATGAATGTTAGACTGTGACTGACAAATGTATGTGCATACGATGACGACTAACAAAAATCAGTGTTTACATTCAATGCCCGGAAAACTGTTTTCATTGATTCTTGGAAATGATTTTTGTCTGTTCAAATACTTTTGTGGCTTCAGCAATCTTTATGTTTGTAAGAAATAATTCATATCTATTGTGTATATATTTCGATGTGTTTGAAACTTTACGTATGTATATAATTTAGAGAGTCATATCTCCTTACAATATTAACTCTTTTGTGGACGGAACGATTTGAAGCTGGGCACGCTGTAGAGCTTCAATACTTACTTTTTATAAACTATTATTTATGCTACATATATGTGTGTGTTTCGGATTTGTCAGTTATGTTCACGGACAACATATATGTGTCTCCTGGCTCTCTCAGTTGTTTTCTCCAAACGCATAGAGGCGTTCATCGTCTATATTTATGGTTTACGTGGAACGCATATACATATGCGTCGATCGTCCGCAAAGGGTTAATAATATTTCGGTAAGTGTTGTATAATATACTTATTATAATTAATAAAGTATTTCATGGTAAGTGTTCAAATACTTTCGTGAGTCACTGTATGTTACATGTATTTTTGTATTTGCAATTCAATACCATAATTCAATTCGGTGTTCCATTGTCCCCGTAAGTGGCGTTGGCGGGAACTCTGTTGAGATACGTTCAGAACTGAATTTGCGAAATGAAATTAGACTGAACTGGAGATACACTCTCGGTGTTATGAGAGAATGGGTTGAAAGGATAATTGAAGCACTGATATCACACTTAAAGAATCGCCATACGATTCTGTCTTCAAACTCCAAATTAATGCCTTCGAATGGAACCGCGTTACACGCTTTAGAGGATCAATTTTCCAACTAGATAGACTAGGAATTGCTGTAACGTCTAACAAAGTAATATAAAATCTGTCGCGGCGGGTTCTCGTTTTAATGTCCCCGCATGCGGTTTTATTCAATCCAGGAGCATGTCGAGCCTCGAACGTATCGAATTATCGTATTCAACGCTGCAGGGGTCTCGAAACGATCCGTTGGCGATGGTTTCAAACCTCTTGAACTTAATATTGTTCCGCCACGGGATCGATTCGCCTAGCGAAAGCGTAAAACGAGGATTTTTTTGGAGTGGTCCTCCGGATAAGCAATTTATTTCTCTTTCTTGTTACTCTGGCTCTCCCTCTTCTGCACGAGTAACAATTCAATCTTCCCCTTCTTTTTTTTTGTTTCTCGCTCCCATCTCTCCCTTTCTCTTTTTCTTTTTTTTGATAGAGAGGATTTTGATAAGTGATACGTTGTTTAAAAATTCTTCAGTGTGTTCGAGTGTTGCGATCGAATTGGGGTTGAAATTGAACGGGAATATGTGTAGGGTAGACCAATGAGAATTGTCACTTTGAATATCCTTGAAAATAAGGAAATGAGAGACTTCTTTGAATGTGAAAATTATTCTGTATTTACAATTATTTATGTATTATAATTCATGGGATATTTAATAGATGAATAATATACAGGGGTGAAACGATAAAAGTCACTATTTGGAATATATACTCGAAAGTAGAGAAACTAGAGAGCAAATTTTTTAAATGAGAATTATTCTGTATTTGCTGTTATTATTTTTATATTTAATGAATGAGTAATATGTAATGGTGAAGTAATAAAACCTTAAATATATGTATTCATGATTAGGAAAGTGAAAGGAATTCAGCACAACTTTTCTAAACAAAAATTATTCTGTATTTATATATTATAATTCATAATATATTTAGTAAACAAATAATATGCAATAGTGAAACTATAAATATTCAAAAAACCACCTTGGATACATTTAAAATTAGAGAAGTGAGATAGTACCTTCTTTGAATGAAAATTATTCTATATTTAGAATTATTACTTATATATTATAATCCATAATGTATTTACCATGCTGTACCAATGAGAATTGTTAACCTGAGTATATTTGAAATTAGGGAAGTGAGAGAGCATACTTTTTAAATGAAAATTATTCAGTACTTGGAATTATTATTTCTATACAGTTGTGACTATTTTAAAGGAGACCGTTTTATTTTAATTTGGAGTCACTTTTAACCTGATCCTAAAAAGAAACTCGACAAATGTTTATTTACGATCCACTGTATTCAACAAAAATATACATTTTTATAATATGCAAATTATTTTTCGATAAAGGTACGCATTTGCATGAGCATTCGAATTCTACCAAATTACATCTAAGTTAGTAATTAATAATATTAACTAAGTTCTACTAAATTAGTTAATATTTAAAAGTAGAATTAATTTATGGAAAACACTTTGTGGAAAACACTTCTAACAAATGCACAAAGCTATTTTTCAATTTTTTTTTCTACCAAATATTCCACAGATCCTTATTCATTGTTATTTATCACAAAACAATGAATAAATAAAGCTTGTACTTATCCATAATTAAATGGACCGTTTATTTTGAAAGTGGTGCAAGTCCATTTTTTTTCTAGTTATTAATAAAAAGTTTACACTAAATTAATCACAAATTATGTGATATCTCATTTAAAAAAAAATGAACTTATACCACTTTCAAAATAAACGGTCCAAGTTACGAATTAAGAACTTAATATACCTAGTGTTGTTACTCTTTGTGATTTGATATTCAAACACATTTCCTTTTTAGAATAAGAGTCTTATATATAAAAAAAAAACGTAACGCAACTCAATTGTTTATTTTTCAGTCAAGAACGAACCAACCCGATTTCTTGGGGAAGGTGTGTCGTTCAAGGCGAAGCTGATTGGCATATTAGAAGTACCAGAAGCACGCGGGGACCGGATGTGCCAAACAGCTTTGACGGATTTGAAAATAGCGATTCGAGCAGCCGGTGAACATAAGCCACGAATCTCCGTCCAGGTCAGCATCGATGGATTACGCTTGCGGGACGAAAAGTCTGGGGTAAAAATTTTAATAAATTCTAATTCATAATAAAAAAAAAGAATAAAAAATAAAAAGTCTACTCTAACATACTTGTACCAATAATCATTTTCTAATATCAAAGCTGTGCAGGAGGAACGTTTCTCAAATAAAATAACTTACGTAGAATTATCTATTAGACTAGTATCAATTAATTATGAAAGAAGAATTTATTAACAATTTGTTTAACTCAGTTGATAGAAGCAAACATTTCACGTGAGCTCAATTTTCGCGTCTGTTCATCTTTACGAAATAATTTTTCATGCAAGACAGATTGCAAAGAAATATGATATAATAACGAATTAATATTTTGGCTCCAGGACACTCTGTTTCACCATCCTGTACATAAGATATCGTTCATCGTGCAGGATATGAACGATTCGAGAGCCTTTGGATATATTTTTGGGTCACCAGACACTGGGCATCGTTTCTTTGGCATCAAGACAGACAAAGCAGCTAGCCAAGTAAGATTTCTAACACAGATCAACCGATTAAGTTCAATCTAACCTCTTGTCACTCTTATCAAAGAATCCCCTTCCCCGTTGTACCCTTTATGTTTTCATTTATACGTTAATAAAGGTTATTCTTAATTTGTGTTAAATAAAAACCTGAAATTTTTAAAAATATGATTTTATTTATTTTTTCTTCCACGTGTGACAAAAGAATCGACTCGTCGTTGAGTATTAAGCTGGCCAATAAGTTCCTGATCAAAATGAAAAGCGATTTTTTTGTTCGTAACAGTAATATATTTTGTCCAGTTTGATCGTCGATGAGAAAGTGTGTTTACTCAGATTCGTTCAAGAATACAGTCTACTAATGTACGGTTTACTATGTATGATTCGCGAGGAATTCTCCATAGAGAGTTCGCGGACAAACTGTCAATAGGGGATTTTATCGCGGCGTAATAGATCGTTTTCTGAAACAGATTCAACGAGTCTAACCAGAATTCTACCTGTTCAATCAATGGGTGAGGTTATTAGAAGGAAAGAATGTAGATCAGTGTTAACGTGAATTGAAATAAATCAAATAGATACACGGTTTGTCTGGAAAGTTCCCGGAATAATTGTGTAATTTCATAATTTTTGTAGAGAATCAAATTTTATTAATTTATGTTTCTACATAGTCTCCTTCCTTATCAATACACGCTTTGCAGTGTTCGAGGAGATTTTGAAATGCCCTAGGAAAGTCGGATTGTGGAATTGTTTTTAAATATTGCGTAACAGTTTCTTGAATGTTAGAAACTGATTGATATCGTGTCCCCTTCATATGAAGTTTTAGTTTTGGGAATAGGTAGAAGTCTGCAGGCGCTAAGTCGGGCAAGTAGGGTGGGTGCATAATCGTAGTCACCTGTTTTTTGGACAAAAATTGGCTCACTACACCTGAAGTGTGAACCGGTGCGTTGTCGTGCAACAAGAACCATGCGTGTTCTCCGCTTCGGTATAAATTCGACCACACTCGCCGGATCCTTTTGAGGAGTATGTCCATTACTCCTTTATAAAACTCTCCGTTTACAGTTTGTTTTTGAGGTAGAAATTCATGGTGGATAATTCTGTTCCAGTCAAAAAATGCAACGAGCATTGTTTTCGTTTTCGATTTCACCGCTCTCACTTTTGCTGGTCTTGGTTCTTCCGGGCTTAACCGTGCACTGATCTGACGTTTTGTGGACGGATCGTACTCAAAACACCATGATTCATCTCCGGTTATTATTGACTTTAAAAAGTTGTTGTTATTCGCCATCTCGATAAAATCTTGACAAGCAAGGCACGCAATTCTTTTTGTTCTTATGTGAGAAAATGCGGAACAAACGTGGCACACACTTTCCTTTTACCGAGATTCTTACGTAGAATGGTGTGAACTACTGTTTTACTAATACACATATTTAATTCTTCTGCGATCATTTTACACGTTAAACGACGATCTTTAACCAGAAGGTCACGAATGTATTGCACATTTTTGTCGTTGGTGGTTGTGCGTGGGTGCCCAATCCTTGGATAGTCTTCCAACGACTCACGACCATCGCGAAATCGTTTGTACTATTCGTAACCAGTGCTTTTCTTTAAATGTTTCCGAGGCTGATTTACCCCATTTGAAACACAATTTAATAGCTGCACGTTGTTCCACGTGACGAGGTTAGAAATTTGTTTTTAATAAAACACGTGACATCAGGTATAGATGAAACAAAACACGATCAACCAATTATAGGGAACTACTTAGATGTGAACGAAACTATTTCACGCGTTATCAACCCCAGAAGTCGAATGGTAACTTTAAGAAAAAATAATTCCGAGAACTTTCCGGACAAACTGTGTATATTTGTTACGTTTATATTTCTTAGATAGTGTGTTACTTTTTGTTACGAACCTATTGTACACACGTGTACAATATAATTACATAGTTAAATAGTTACTTACGAAAAAGGACAGTCACATGTAATGACAAAAGAATATAAGTACGTCACATTCCTGTGTCATTTACATTTTTGTTTATTTATTTATTTATTTACCTGTTTGTTTATTCAGTTTAATTTAATTTAATTTTATTTCATTCATTTTATTTTATTTTATTTACGTTATTTTTATTATTATTATTTTCATTTATCTTATCTTATTAATTAATTAATTAATTAGTTAATTGAATTGAATTTGGTTTGGTTCAAATTAATTTTGATTTGGTTTTGGTTTTGGTTTTGATTTCGATCTTGATCTCGCTTTAATTTAATTTAAATTAATTGATTGATTGTCTTAACAAATTTACTCATTTGGTGCAACATTAAAGTAAGCATTTACTTGAGTAACCATGCGGATAATGCTAACGCTAAAATACCGCGGTCCTGAGATCACAAAAGCTTGTCCAATGGTTTCTGTTGCACAATGCTGTGTCTCACACGTGAAAATCTGTTTCTATATTTCTGATTAAAAAATCGTTTATGGTTCTAACATATCCCCCTATGGGCTAGATCTTTCCTATTTGCAAAACTGAAATGAACCATGAAAAGAAGCTCGTTTCGAGGACACGGAGGCTATCGAGAGTAAAGTATCAACGACTCCGAAGGGTATTCTACAAAAATAATTGTTCAGATGCTTCTGATGTCTGTATAGAAATAAAAAGGAGACAATGTAGAGTACTGAGAAATAAAATTACATCTACCTACAAAACTTTTCAGCAGAAAGTATTAGCCCGAGAGCTTTTCCAACGCACTGTGTCTTACAAGCATCTGAAAGGAACTCCGTGGTAAATAAAGAAGCAATTTCGCGTAGAGTTTTTAGCGAGGATAGAAATGACCAGTTACTCTTAAATATTATCATTATTCCACCGTGTAAGGGGGGAGAGAAAAAAAAGAGGAGCTCGATCAAAGAAAGAGGCAGCGAGCGAAAGAACATTTGGGGCCATTGTATTCATCTCGCCAGCTCGAATATTGCCTTCGGGAAACAACAAAAGGACAAGCTTTTGCGCGTTTGATTCGATAGAAGGGTAGAACCGTACGTGAATACGATCCTTAAACGCAGCCTAACCCGCGTCATTTATATCGTGAACGATCCGCTTTAGCGCAAGGGGCTCTAAAATGATATTTGTCCAATCCGGAGGAGCAATATCGACCTCGGTGGCTCGGTAATTCCGGCCGGGGTATGTAAATAATTGCATTATACGATTCGGTTCTGCCACCCCGACGGTACACTGCGGGAGATTGTTGTTCGATTACACACGATTCCCTGCGTGCTCGTTCAAAGAGATCGTGATTTCTTCGTGTTCACCTCCCCACTGTTTCCCAATTGCACTTTGCGTCCCTTGTATTTTTGTTCTTTCTTTCTTTTTTTTCATATTTCGAGAGGCTTCTTTATTCTGACGTTCGGAAAGTAGTCGAGGTTGTTTCCCTTTTTTCGAAGGTTTGCGTACAACATCGAGTTCCTTTGTTTTGCGGAGTGTTCTTTAGAGGGAAATTGGAAAGAAGAACGAACGACATTCGCGAACGAATTTTGCATGAAATGTCGAATTTCTTTCACGTTTTGTTTGTGACGCGACAATCGCTTATACCCATCACTCCATATTACGCGGTCATATAAATTCAGTTTTCTATAAACTTTTGTTGAATCAGAGAGACGTAAATTGTTGCTTGAACATACTAATTATTGCATTTTAAAATTCGCGTCGATTTTATATAATACTTTCAAGCATTTTCTTTTTGTTCCATAAGGTATGTATTTTTTAATTTTTTAATTTTACACGAAGAGTATATACGTTGAACGCAGTTGACTGGGTAAGTTTCCATGACGCTTCGAATTTTAGTACAGATTCTGACACCGAATGCTTATTTTCCTTTTCTGGAATATCGTTATTTCTTTTATTAACCTACACTTTAAGGGGGGAATTTCTGTTTTCTTGGTTAAAATATCGATACTTTAGGATTTTTTATAAACAAAAGTGTAACATTAATTAATTTGATACTTTATATATGTATTTGTTATACTTTCATCATGTTATATAAATTTTTTCAGTTCAGTTCACTTAAAAATACAGCTTGAATTATCCGTGAACTAGGACGTTCCGCGCAATTATTTCATTAACGGTTGACATGATATCTGCCCTCCAGTTCATCTGAAATCAAAAATTCTAACACGTACAATTATCGTGTGACCTCCAATAAATAAAAAAAATTATTTTTCGAGAAGTGGTAACTGTTTAAATTTAGATGTTCGATTTTTCGCAAGAAATTACCTTAATTTTTGATAATTAAAAAAAATATATACATCCTATTGTCTTGCCTGTAGGATAAACGATAAAAGGGTTCTTTCTTAACATACAGTTAAACTTTCAAGTTGATCGATCCAATACTTTTTTTTAAATCATGTCAACTAGCTACGAAAAAGTTGTTTCGAGAAAAACGCGTTTAAAGTTTGTAGTGCAGTTACTGAACAAATATCAGGTACTTACAACTAATCAGCTATTCCAGGTCCGTGTATTATTCCTTCCTCTTGCTCATCGAATTGATTTTTTTCTAAATTTGCTATTCTAGCCTCTGTACGGGCCTTTTTTGTTGCTTCAAGACTTCGTCTCGCCGATTTTTGTAATCGTTCATCTCTAGTCGTGGTGAAACTTTTACATTGATCTCCAATAACGTTAGCAATGTTATCCATAATTTTTAAAAGTGCTTAGCAGTCTTCATTAAAAATGCCTGCTGCTATAAATGCTGAAATCTCAATTGTTTTCAGTCCACAATGAAGGTGTTTGGGGGCAAGTCGCCAGAGCGTCGAGTTGAAACTCTCATTGTTCTTTTGATTTTCACCACCCAAACCCATTTATAATAATTCTTTTGAAGATAAATCTTCATAAATTGATTTGCAAATAAATTTGAACATGGCTGTTAGAAAACTACGACTCCAATAGCATAAACGTTTTACAACAGTACCATGGATTCTGGGAGTATCGAACGCTTGGTCGCTTGCCGCCAAATATATTCTTTGATTCAAAACTCCATAACTTGGAAAATTTTGTGAATTTTAACCTAAAATTTTGCAGCGACATTTTTATAAAGTTAAACTATAAGATCCTGTAAAAAACAAAAAATCGATCTTTTTGACTAAAAAAAAAGAAAAAAAGAAATTCCCCCCTTAAATATTTTTTACCTACTTTTCGTTTTCATATAAGCAGACTCTACGCGGATAAAGAATCAACGCAGAACGGTCAATCTGCGTAAATAAATGCAGGGACGGGTGTGTTTTGTGTTGCATCGATCCTCTGCACAGAATGTTCTTTGAGATAAACAGTTTACAATACACCCATAAGAAAGAAGTGTAAATAAATCTCGTATGATTCAAATTGAATGCAAAGAACAGCGAATGAATAATAACTCTGAAACGATATCAACTCCGTGAGAATGTCTTACTCAGCTTGTTTGTCACCTCTTGGCCGTTATATACTTGAAAACAAAATATACATGTGTATTTGATATTCTTATCATTATCACGTTGCGAAGGTCGCTCAGAAATTCAATGTTGAAAAATAGAGTTCCTCTGTATCAGTGTAAATACGTTTACTACCCTCAAATTTTTTCATTGTGGACGATTGCAAATAAAATAAGAAAGAAGTACGTTTCGAATATTTTTTGTTTGACTTCTGAATCTTTCATATATTCGTATCAACGAATTTCTATAAAATTCACCGTTTATTCTGACCAAGTCATTCATCGAAGCGATACATTACGATCGTTACGTTGTAATTTATGGAGATGCAAAACAAGTGGAGTGTCCACGTGACCATAAGAGGGAGGGGACAATAGAGTGGGGGTTGGGTCATAAGTGACTGCGATCGTGTATAGTCAGACGCAGTTAACGTTCTTGACATGACGAAACTTCTTGTATATACTCTTAGAGTTCTTTCCGTGTGTAAATTTCCCTCGGATTAAACAAGTGGAAAGAGTAATCAACCACTACCTGTGCTCTCATTCTCGATTTATCTCACGGACATTGCCGATTTGGTGAATACAGTGCTATTCACTTGAATAGTCTCGGGTAAAATAAATATATAACTTTATGTCAAAGAAAGGAACTGTGGGCAAAATTCTTGCTTATCAGTTAGATCCGTTTAGAATATTAATTTTTAAATGATATATGTTTACAACGACGCGTACATCTGCAAGAAACTTTGTATTTGTGAATATAAGATGCTTTCACATGAATAGCCTGAAATGCTTAGTCACAGTTAGTTGTCGCTTTGCGATAGATCAGACAAAAAATATCCGCAACAATTCTACATTTCACATCTATGTTAAGTATCATACCTATTATTTTTTGTATCATTACTATCATTGTGCTAATATCGGTCGCGGAAGTTTATCGACTGTTGAAGAAATTGGAACAATTAAAGTTTTAAAAGAAGAAGGGTATTCGAACCGAGAAATTAGAGAAAGAATTAATAGGAGTGATAAGGTAATTGATAATTTCCGTAATAACCCTGAAAATTATGGAAAAAGATTGTAAGGGGAGAACGAAAAGAGCTACAACGAACAGAGAAGGATCAATTTTGCGTAAGATTTCGAATGCAGCAGTTTCCCTTAAGATCAAACAGGCAGTTGGAACAAAAGCGTCAGTTTCAACTATCAGACGAGTCATACAAAGTGTTTTATACGTAAAACACAGTAAACTGCAAAGAAAACCCGCATTAATGAAAAGGCATATTGAAAGACAAAAGAAAGAATTGAATCTAGAGAGACCAGGTGGATTTTCTTATTACTATCATGATTTACGGAAAGCGGATCGAATTCTTTCTCGACGTCATTCGTCATTTGCATCCGTTACGATATGGGATGCAATTTCTTCCTATGGAGTTGTTGATTTAATTACAATGGAAGGCAAACAAGATTTAAACAAAGTATTTAGATATACTCGAAAACATGTTGGAGAAAGTAGAAGCGATTATGGAACGACAAAATTGGACTTTCTAACATGATAACGCTCCAATACGAAAGATTAATTCCAGAGCAATAACATCGAAGTTCTCAGATCGCTAACATTGTCTGCTGACATAAATATCATAGAAAATGTAGAGGGGTGGCTTTGCAGACAAGTTTACACAGATGGTAAGCAGTATGAAAATCGTGCGGACCTTATCAACGGTATGTGGTCCACATTTATATAATGGTCCACAATTCAACAGTCGTACTTACATTCTCTTTACAATTCGCTTCCACGTCGAATTTTTGAAGTGGTAAACAGGAACGGCAAACGTACTAAATATTAATCGAAGGAACATCGAGGTAAAAATGTATTATTAATTACTTTTCGAGACGAGGCTATTCATGTGAAGGTGGATATCGAATGAATTTTGTCGCTTTTTGTTTATAATTTGTTTTTACGCACTCATTCCGAATTTATGAGTTCTATATATAATAAATATTATAAAAATAAAGAATAAGAAACTTGTTTATCTCACATTACCCACAATTTCGTAAGAAAAACTAATTTTGGAAATGGAAAAATTAGTTTTCTTTTATAAACGGTATTTGCAAGTAAGAATCATCGTTTGGTCCTAGTTTGATGTAGAAGTTTCTTAAGTTTCTCCAAAAACGGACTCACACCACTTTCAAAATAAACGGTCCATATATATAATAAATATTATAAAAATGAAGAATAAGAAACGAAAGAGGAAATTTGGTTTGCTCCAGGCTATTCAAGCGAACAGCACTATATTTCTCTTCTAATTTATTCGCAGGTGGTAATCGCGATGCGAGACTTGTTTCAAGTAGTGTTCGAGCAGAAGAAGAAAGAGATCGAACTGACGAAGCAACACTTGGAGCAGAATGCCATAAACGTTATTAAATTTCACACCAGCGGCATTTTCGTCGAACCTACCCCGGACACCAAAGTACATCTTATACAATTATACAGTTCTTCTCCATTCATAAGTAATTATCAACCCTAGGAAATCCAAGGAAGCTTGAAAAAAAAAGAAAGGAAATTTTGATGCATATCAGAGAATAATTGTACTTTGTGTCACGTGTTTTTCTTTGTTTTTCTCAATCGACAATTAATTCTTCCAACAGATTGGACTTCTTAGGGTTCATTTGCCGCGAAGCATGTTGCGAAATTGTGAAATATATGTTACTTGTACGATAACAGGGCGCAGCAGGATCAGAATCCACCCTTCACCGAGCGAGAAACGCGAATTCGGAGTTAGACAAGTCGACAGAGAAACGAAACGAGTCTCAGAGCGGTGTAATAGCGAACCTCTTAGATTTACAATTCACATTGAACTCTCTGCAGCAAGGAATTCATTATATGGACAAAATCACCCCGAATAATCCAGCACCGTCCGCTGACGACCTCTTCGAAACCGATCCGTTTGGCGATTCGTTCGCAAACATGAAGGTACATTTCGATCGATCGATTTCGATCCCTTGTGTCTGATTTGTATGAATATTAACGTGGTAATTGTAGCTGGAGGATACCGTGCGGCCAATTCTACCGCCGCCGCCGTCATCCTCGAAAAGAGGGCACCTAGAACGACAACAAACGGTTCCAGGTCCACAATCCTCCATCACGACAAGCCCAGCGACCACTTTGACAAGCAAAACACCGCCTGTCACTGCTGGTAACATCCAGTGGTTCGACAAGGAAACGGAGAATCTCTTCAGTGACAGCGAACTCAACAATTCGACTAAAAACACACCGGTTAAGAAGGAAACAGACGAGGTGCATATCTTACGTGCGCGTTACGTTTACTGTCAGTATCACAACAGCGTGAATGCAATATTTGTGGAGCTTAGTATCTAATGAGAGGAAGATTATGTCGATATAAACGTTTGCAGTCTCCTTTCATATGTGTTACACTTGTATCTTCTATTTCGAAGTGACTTTTCTATGATCGTCGTTGAAAAGGACCAAAAATGAGGAGTGTCTGTGTAAATCTCGTGAATTCGTCAACGAGTACAATGATATAGATTTAATACAGTCAACTCTCTTATAACACTGCATTCTGACAACACGATTTCCCACGTATAACACTAATTTTTCACACTGTTTTAATTATCTCTTTAACTGTGGGTGTGGTTTATAAATCACATACTAAAATTATAGCCAACTTGTATGTTTACGCTTTATTATATGATACTTTCTTATTTTGTATACTTTTTGTAATTTATAAAATAATTAGAATTATATTGTCTAGTATTATGATTTGATTTTAGTAAAATATTTTTTTCGTTTTTTTTTTGCGTTTAGAGCTGTGCTAAAAGTACCCGCAGTTAAAGGGTTAGAGACGTAGTTGGCTTTTCTTTAACTCTTTCGATGCTACTGCTGATTATAGTCATCCATCATCGTACGTTCGCTCTATGCTACTGGTGGCTATAGTCAGTTGTTCAAATTTTATATTGATTCACAGCTTTAGTTATCTTCACAGGTACTGATACCCTCTGTTTCGTAGCTATTTCACTCTTTTGTCACGGCGATGCGTACATTCGCGCCGAAACAGGCTTGTAAAGCAGCACTTCGAGTATTCGCGTTTCAAGCCTCCATACAGCGGCAGCATATTGACGGAAGATATTTATCGAAAGAATTAGGTGACAAACATATGGTTTTTGTTTACTGCTGCTGAAATTCTGGAGATATATAGATTGAGTTTCGTGCCCTATGCACTCAATGTCGATGATACATAAATATGTATTAGAATATACAGTGAGCGCGAAAAGTGAGTATACACCTTGAAAACACGGAATTTATTTAACAATTATTACGTTAATTTTATATTAATGGAAACACGTTACTAGAAAAACATAAAGTGTAGAGTTAGATAGGAATTAAAAGTGGGAAATGTAATTCAATCTAATAAGTAATATTTGAGATACAACACGAAATAATTGAAGATCTGTAAAAATATATATCAAAAGCTAGTATACATAACTGATTAAGAATGATTTATCTTCATTTATTAATAAAATTACGTGCATTTAATACTTTACTGGTCTACCTTTAGCTTTAATTACCGCACATAACCGTCTTGGCCTAGATTCAATCAACTTACATGTTGTTGAAACAGAAATACCATTCCATACTTTTAACAGTTCGATTTTAAGGCTTTCCATGTTCGTAATTTTTATTTCACGTAATTTCAAATATAATATTTCCCACGATTTCTCTATTACATTAAGATCTGAGGATTGTGGCGGAGAATTCAGTTGAATTGGAGCATTTTGTTGCAATCAATCCTTAACAATCTTTGCTGTATGCTTAGGGTCCCGATTTTGCTGAAAGATCCACGAATCAGGCAACTGAACTTTTGTAACACCTGCAGCTAAATTTGTTCTTAAAGTATCTAGATAGTGAAATCTATCCATCATATTGTTAATAAAAGCTAATTTTCCGACTCCAGCGGCTGCTATGCTATCCTAAACCATATTATCACCGCCGTGCTTGACGATACTATCAAGATTTTTCGGTTCTAATTCCATGTTCATTTTCCTCCAAATTTTTGGTTGCCTTTTTTTTTTTAGAAATGACTGCTTCTAGAAAACCACTTTACCCGACTATCTTTCATAACAGACTAACTATTTTTGTTGCGCATATTCACTTTTGACGCGTTCGTAAGGAACCTACTTTTGATAAACATTTGTTTTCAAAATATTGGAAACGTAAATCACTAACATGTGTGTTTATATACGATTGTAACACTACAAATATTATATATTACAACATTACAACCTTGGTTTTCGCGATATATGCTGTAAATATAATGTAGAATCTCATATGTATGGGGTGTATACTCATTTTTGACTCTCACTGTATACGCTAAAGATGATAATTCTTATTGACTAGACTAATACTGCGTACTTTCATCATATTCGAAGCAAAAGAAAGTAATTTCATCCTCATTCTTTTCTTTCTCATGTCATCTGTGTTTTCATCTGTTGCAAACCAATCTTACATAATACGTCTTAACTCTAAGTTTCTCTTGACATGATTTTGACACAACATGGGACGAATAATCGTGTTGCAGGAGGATTGACTGTATGATCTTTCTGAGATTCAAAGCGTGCTGAAAAAGAAGAAAATAGTACGATCCTATGATTTCTTTTTTCTTCAAAGAATTCCAACCTTTGCGTAGAAAGCAAGCTTCTTTGGTGAGAGAAAAGAGTTCAAATATAGATATTTTAACATTGAAATGTCTCTTGGACCAGTGGTTTCTAGAAGACAATGATCTCAAACACTGAAGATTTGTATCAAGCAATATCAACGTGTTGAACTGTCCAACATAATCGCCTGATGCAAATCTGATTGAAAAATTGTGGTCTGAAACACGTATTTGAACGCTTAAAAGTACCAGATTTGTACCAAGCAATATCAGCGTGTTGAACTGTCGAACATAGTCGCTTGATGCAAATCTGGTTGGAAAAGCGTGATCTGAAACGCGTATTTGAACGCTCAAAAGTCCTAGTTTGTCGTATCCGAAGAGTACAGAGATCTCTACTTGGCTCACACATTGAAAAGTAGGTTGAAAGTAAGCCTAGACGTTGTTAAGGAATAATACAGCTTATAGTTGAGATTGGACACATTATTAATTAAGCACGTATCAGTCATTGAGATGTACTTTTGGTCTATGTAAAAATTTGTACAAACAGAGCTAATTTTCACAGAGACATCCATGTTCTTGTGGTACAGATTGTAAATTGCGATAGTATGTGTCCTGTAGCCTGAACGACAATCTCACACTCCACTCCCGCATTTCAGACAATGAAACTTTGAGTGATCGTGAGTGTAACTTGAACAAGGACGGTTTCAAGTGTTGTTCTTACCATTGTTGCAGGCACAAGCTAAGAGTTCACAGATAGACGTCTTCACGGAGCTAGATCCACTAGGAACCGGTTTGATTAAGCCATATGTGGACAAGAAGGACTTTTTCCAGCACCTGAAGAATCCTCCCAAGAAGGTCCTGAAGGATTTAGTATCCACCAGCTCAACGGACACAGCTCCGGCGAGTTTCAATAACCTCTCGGAGACTCTGGACTCGACGAAGCTACGGAACGACTTGAATCCGAAGGACAACCACTTCGACGACAACAATTTCGCCAATTTCGATCGATTCGACAAGAACGAGACAGTACAGTCTAGACCTGCTCATCATCAGCCGCTATCCGTCTCCTTGCCTCCTGAAGATGCTTCTTCCTCGAAACCGACCGCAGTCCCAGCTGTCCCAACATCTACAGCTGCCCCTGTGCTTAACAGAACGGAGAAGGACTCCGTAGAGTCAGTACACGGTCTGGTGAAGATTCCTTGTCCCATAAAATCCACCCGCAAGAAAGAATTCGACATTGACTTACCCAGTGGCAAAGCACAATCTATGGATAAGCCATTCCCAGTGGATTTCTCCACAGCCAACGATTCACCAGCGTCTCCGTTGAAATCCTGCTCTTCAGATGCTAACTCTAGGCTCTCTAGTTCATCTGCGGAGCTGGAGCTTGTACCTGAACCTCCTCCGCGAGGCGTAGCCAATATTCTGATCAATCCTCCACCTCTGCCACCGAAGAAACAGGGAGCCAGAGCAGCGATGAAACCTCCTCCGAGACCACCGCACACGGACAACTACTTCCACTACGATTTCCCCGAGAGAGAGCCTGTTGCTACGAAAGACAGAAGTAAAAGTCCTTCGAAAGAGGTGGTGAACCAGTTCGACGACAATTTCAGCCCGCCTGTTCAATTGTCGGGTAAGTCTGATCTGATAAGCTCGATGACTACGTCGACCTTCGAGGATTCGTTTAGTTCTATGGTGCCCACAACTAACTTGTCGACGTTCTTCACCTCGACTAACACGCCTACTGGCTCGAAGAAGACGAAACCTTCGTTGGACATCACTCTGAGCCAACTGACGTCTGCTAATTTAGACGAGCTAGCTACTAGTTTAGGGATGACTGTCCAGGAGTTGACTAGTTTGACCCTGCAACAGTTGACAGAATGTTTGGCTACTCTGTCAGGTAAAGAGGTTGCTGCTAGTGACACGGAGGAGCAAGTCAGCTCTGTACAGTCACAGTCTGTGTCGAGTATGGTGCAATCGAAGTCCTTCAACGAGCCCCAGCCTTTTGCCACGACAAATATCGAGCAGGAGACCAAGCAGGATGCGACCTACGACAAGTACGCTGTATTCAGGGAGCTGTTGGAGTTGGAACAGATGGAGAAGAACGAGGAGAGCGTGATGAAGGAAAGTGTCGAGGAAGAAACATCCTCGGTGAAGGAAGAGTTTGAAATGGCTAGTCAACAGCAAGAGGAGACTTCTGAGGAGAGTAGACCGGATACTTTGGCTTCTCTGGCGAATTTAACGGTGAAGCTTCCACCTAGCAACGAGGATCTGACGAAGGAAGAGCCGGCGATTACGAAACCTGAAGAAACCGTCGAACTGTCTTCAAATATGTCCTTCGAGAAAAGTCAATCGATAGAGCAAGAAAGTAAAACAGAACCAACGACAGAAGGCGACACAACAGCAGACTTTCTGACGAAGCAGAGTACTGTGGATCTCGAGGAGGAACCCGAGAGAATGAAATCCACGACAGAAACGGAGGAGAGGCTAGAGGAAATCGAACCTGTCGAAAGACCCGTTGATCCGAAGCAAGACTCCGACAAACTCGCCACAGAGACTGTCGCAGATGAATCGAACAATTCTGTAGCTACAGAGAAGGGAGAAGTGAAGGCCTCAGTATCGACATCCAGCGACAAATACGCAGCTCTGCGCGAAATAATAGGCGAGCCGGAGCCAGCAGTGAAACAAGCCGACGACGAAACGTCGAGTTCCACGCGGATGTCTCCTGTCGTGATTCCAGGAACGAGCCAGCCGAAAACTTCCACCGAGGTAGAACTGCTCAATCTATTCTCCGACACACCTCCTCCTTCCAGTCCCAAGAAACAGGCTAAAAAGGACGACGAGAAGACAATGCGGATGGACATCTTTGAGGAGATCGGGATGTTGAGCAACAGTGGGAATTCTGACGCGAAGAAGACCAAGTCCTTGATCCCAGAGGACATATTGTGCCCTTTCACAGAGTTGAAACAGGAGAGAGAGGACAGCAAGGACGATGGGAATTGGGCTAAATTCGACACAGGCTTGTTCATCCCGTACAAACTACCCTGCGAGGGTCCTCACTCTACCAGCGGCACCTCGCCATGGTCTCCAGATGGCAAAGAGTTCCAAAAAGAGGGCTCCTTCAAAGGGAGCGGATATCGACACTCTGGCGACAGCGATAACGAGTGGAAGGACGAGGAGGAGAGCGAGGAGAGCAACGGGAGGACGCGAGACGGTCGATTCTGTTGCAATCGTCATCTCCGCTTCGATGTGCCTTTTGCTGACAGAAATTTCTACGAGGAAACCGGCGGCGCAGCTGGCGTTAAAAGGGACAAAGCGTTTCGGGAAAGAATGCTGGAGAAATCGAGAGAAATGGCGTGGATCAAGATCAGTTTGGATTCCGGCAACAGATCCCGCGACCCTTCGCCCTGGCACGACGAGAACCAATGGGAGAAGGAGGTTCGGCGTTGTTTCCATAGAAAAATGCCGTATAAAGACGAGGAGGAGCAATGCGAAGCTCACTGGAAATACAGGCACAAGTCTCCGCGTTGGAACTGGCAGCACGAGCACGGACCTGCGTTCTACGACGAGGAGAGAAAGAGGAAGATGATGTTATGGAAGGAGGATAGATTTGGTAGCCAGGAGAATATGGGTTACGAGGACGAGGACAGGTGGTCCAGAGGCAAGTACGTGAGAAGACGAGGACGTGAGGACGACGCTGCTTATTGGATCAGAAGGATGATAGGTCCTCCAGAAGCTGACTATCCTAGCAGAGAAAGCTATTATTACTACACAAAAGGCAGAGAGAGACCTCACGATTATCCCTCGACCTGGGAAGAAGAGTACGTCTCCGATCGACCGGAAGATGAGTCCCCTAGGTACAATCCATCCGGTAGAAAGCGTCACTGGCCCAAGAGGCCTAACAGCGCTAACGAAGGACGCAACGCTGACACTGTGTACGCTGAATCTCGCGGTAAATTCGGTACGACAAGGTCAGAGTGCGGTGACAACGACTTCGACCCTTATCCACGATCATCTCAACGTTCTAGGAGCCGCGAGAGTTATTGGGGCAGCGATCAAGAGTACGAGAGCTGGCCGTATTGGTCCGAGGGCCCAGATTCGAAGAGCGAGAACCTACATCGGAAGAGAATAGTCAGGCATAAGTCGCGGCAGCCTCATGCGAAGACACAGAGCCCATTTGAGGATGATTTCGCTCAGAGCGTGGAGAACGTGGATCCTTCTAACGTGGAAGCTATGGCCACGGCGGAGCCACGGATTAGGTCGGATGGGAACGAACAGAAACCGTTACCGCAGAGCCCGCCGTTTAGCAAGAGGTTCGCAAAGGATCTGATGAGGAAGGAGATGCAGATGGATTACAGTATGAGATCGAGTTACTTTAAGGATGACTTGACACCCACGACTAGTGGAATGAGCGACACGTCCGACAGGCAGAGGCTGTCGGCAGAGCTGAAAGCGACGCCTGAGGAGATGCCTTGCGATGTTAAAGAAGGACAACAGGCCGGGGATGGTTTCACTGCTGAGGACAACGGTCGGGACTCGTTCTTCAATGGTGATCTACGATACGACGACGACGCGTTCGCCTTTAAGTCTGAATTGGAGGACAACGTTTCCGACAGAGCCACCACTTTACCTCTGAAGAACCACGCTAGACAGGCTAAATATTCCGCTGGTAGTAATAACAATAGCAGCAACAAGTCAAGGAGCGATCAGTACATCAGGAAGTCCGAGTCAGTGAACATATTCGTGAGGGAGAACGACCCGTTCGACGACGACGATTTTTTCAATTGATGCGTCGCGCGGATGATACTTCACGGTGCTGGACATTCAGAAGGTGTTTCGGGCGACGGTCTCACTGAGCTGGTTACACAGCGTCAAGGTGATTCGATGGGGTACGTTTCTCTTCTCTCTGTCCAATGAACGCGCCAGGTTTCAAGGCTCTTGTTCGTCGAGCGGGAGTCCTTCTCAGCGTAAATTCTTGAGATTGAGATGGATCACTGTCGCGTACCATCTTTGTTTAACTTAAGCGTGGAAATGATCGACGATCTGGTTATGGCGGAGGCTGTGAGCGTTGGTTATCTGAGGCATACAAGTTACGATTAATTATTTCATGTTCTAACACTTCCATCTTCTGTTATCGTACAGTTGACTATTACTGAGACTAGGGAAACAGGAACGCGGGATATTTTTCGTTTAACCCCTTGCCATATGATAATGAGAGATACTCGTGGTGCAGATTATGGTGAATGTGTGGATAAAAGGAGTATTATATTGCTATCATAAATTCGTAGCTTCGCTCTAACTGTAACTTCAACTTAAGATTAACGATTTACAAGTAAAGACTATAGAATATTTTAACTTTGTTCCATTTAACCCTTTGTGGACGCGTGTCTGTATGTGGTTGCCCATCCATGTTTATCGTTTTTAAGCAATGAGGCATGTGAGTCCATAGTCTAATATACACCCAGAACCAGAATGCAGAAAGAGATTCAGGCATTTTCAGAATCGAAATCTTATTTCGCTTTATTAATGAATACCCTTTCTTTTCGTACCGTCTTTTTCCAGTGAAGCCAATCTACTTTGTATAAAAATTTATACGAAGAGAGCTTATCAGTCGGTTTTTTATTGCCACAAATTAATGAATCACCCTATAATAAGAGAAAGTGAACTAGAAAGTGGGGGGTTGCTGGGATGACTCCGAACAACTTTTACCTTTACCAAAACGTTGGTTGAAGCTTCGTTTTTGAATTATTAAGGAAAAACACTGGCTCAACTACTAGAGCGTGGCTATGAATCACCGCGCTCGGTCGTGGTCGTGAACAAACGCATTGGCAAACGTTACATCATCTTAAATTAAGAATAATGTGGGATTAGACCACTGTGTTGAAAATGATCATAAAATGCTGGAGTATAAAATGTGCTAACTTGGTAAAACTCATTTTCTGTATGTACCAGCTCATCCCATAAGTCGTATCGTTTTTGACGCTAAGATTAATTATAAAATAATAATACTTACATTTATCTTTAATCATTAATATATTGGCCATCGTTTTCAATGACTTCCTCCCATCTTTCAATCAACCGTTTGATCTCATTTTCGAAAAATGTTTGTGATTTTAAATTAAAAAATCGACGAGTTACTGCCAATTTGACATGCTCTGTATCGTCGAAATTTTTACCGGTTAAAAAATTTTGCGAAGATCGAAATAAGTGATAATCACTTGGTGCAAGGTCCGGTAAAGTTGTTTTTACTATGTGCGTATAGTTGTTTTTACTATTATTCCGTAACGTTGTCGTGACGGAATAAAGCTCCTTTCCTATTTACTAATTTCACATAAAGCTGCGTATAATCGATCAAGCTGTTGACTGCATACATCGGCTGTTATTGTTTAATTTCGATTTAGAAACTCAAAATGAATCATACTTTTAATATCCCGCCATACGCTTAATAAAATTTGTCAAGGATGAAGTTCCGCTTTAGGACATGGTATTTGGTTCTGACCCGCTGACAGCCATTGTCTTTTATGCTTTGGATTCCTGTATAAAACCCATTTTTCGTCACCCGTATCAATCTGATCGAGAAATGAACAAGAGGTTTGCCGCTCTCGTAATGAAGCACAAATATTCATTCACTGAATACGATTCGCTTCTGACAACTCGTGCGGAACCCATTTCCCAAGCTTCGATATTTTTCCAATTTGTTGTAAATACCTATGTACAGTACTACTGCTATTGTTCATCCTTTCTGCTATTTCTTCAACTGTCAAACAAGGTTCTGCTTCAATTAAAGCTGTTAAATCTCGAATGTTAAACATTACTGGTCGACCAGATCGTGGTTTATTGGAAAGATCAAAAATCCCATTTCGAAATTTGGAAAACCACCTTTGACATTTTCTTGCACTTAAAACATCTTTGCCGTACACGTCACAAATATTTTTAACTGTATTTTTTACTGTACTGTCTTTTTTAAATTCATACAGCATGCAATGCCAAAAATAGATTTCGTTAACACTCATTATTTGAATTTTTTTTAATGGAAAATATCGTCTGAATACTTCGGATGCACGTTTTAGACTGACGAGAGGATACCTCTTGAAAGGCTCAGGGAGAAGTTTTCATAAACATTTCGTCGAAACAAGATACGGACGTTTATATAAAATGCGATAAGAGGCGACACGACTTATGGGATGACCTGATAATAAAATTTTTAGCTTTTATAACATACAGACAAGTGTTTATTTTTGGAAAAATACGCCAATACCTCTCGTTCACAGCGACGTTTGTTCTACAGACAGCTCCGTCCGCAAAGGGTTAATACTGTGTTGGAATAGGAAATATTCGAAACTAACATATGGCAACTAAAAAATCGTACGGCAAGGGTTTAATACGGAAGAGTGAAGTTTTCAGAGTAAGTGAAATGTGAAGAGACTTGTTGCACTACTATACAGAGTGTCCAACAGGTTCAGCGTTTAACAGTCTGAAAAATAAAGCTACCGTATTGTATAAAAAGAATATTTAGACGAAAAATGCTTCTTCTTTCAATTCGATACAGGAAAATATATTTTTCCATATCATTCTTAATTCTCTAGACTTATGGGGAATAGTAAAAAGTTCACAATAGAGACGTACAGTGACTCCCATTAATATTTGGACACCTTTTGAAATAGAATAACTTTTTTTAAAGTTGGACCAAATGATGTGAGTTCTCGCGAGAAGTTAGAAGGATCAGTTTACTAGATAATGGGTAAGAAATATTTCGAAAAAATTGTAATTAGTCGGAAAGAACAGTGTTTACGAAGGTTTGCACAAAGTTTCATACGTTATTGCAAAGAACATAGTAGAGTTCTCTTTTTACAACTCTTTCGTTTATTAAATATTTTTTTAACGTGTTTCTCTCTATATACAATTAGTACTGTGGAATTGTTACAAAGATAATATCTTTCAACTATAAGACAGTAAAGTGGCGTGTAAAATAATATAAAATGGATTGATTATCGAACTGATAAAATTTTAATTATAATCATTAGGGCTTGCAAAAACCCGATAAAATTTCAAAACTCGGTTTTCGGTTTTTCACTTTATAAAAAACCAGTTAACCGGTTTTTAGTCGGGTTTTTTAATAAAATATAAAAATTAATAGACTATTACTTTAAATATATAATAAAACCTATCTTAAATATAGCGGAGCTGTAAACCAAAGAAAATAAATAAAAATATACAACACAAAATTTAGCAATTAGAATTATTTTTTATTTAAGAATTATATAAAATAAAAAGAAAAATAACATAACATTATTATTAGTATTTCATTATGTGAAAAGAATAGAAAAGTAACATAAAACATAACTTATAAATCTTGTTTTTTAATAAAATAGTGTTTAAGGAAAACTAATGCGTTCAACAGGTCATATTTCATGGATGAACTTAATTTGGTACAGAAATTACCGCCGATCGAAAAAACTCTCACTATCTGTTGACGTGGGTTGAATCGATGCCAGTACATTTAATAAGTTTTCAACCGTTACGGATTCTTTTTAGTAATACCAAACATTTTCAATAAATAAATTACAATATAAATACTTTATGAATAACAGCAGAAAAATAAAATGATTTATCACTTGAAAAAACAAACAAAAAATATAATTGACTTTCGGTTTTTCGAGAAAACCTGGTTCTTATGGTTAGGTAAATTTTAACAAAAAACCGGTTAACCGGTTTCGGTTTTAACCGGTTTGCAAGCCCTAATAATAATACAAAATTATATAAAATTTTAAAATTTAATTATCGAACTGATCGCAGAACTTCTTAACATTGATCATAACGCAGTTTGCACAGTTGAAAAGATTGTATACAGTGTAATGAAACTTACCGAAAAAGTAGTTTTACTTTATCTTGTAGTCCAGACTTGTTTCCTCATGAATCGTCGCTTATTTTTGTCAACGTCAAACAGTTTTGGAAATAAACGCTTTAAAAATGATAGCAAAATAAACAGCGATTGAGCAAGTAAATCTCGAGACTTTCATACTGCTGGAATGTATCAGCTTACAGATAAGACTACATTGTCTCCTAGTAGACAACCTGGGCATTGGTATATTCACTAAATTTTTATCTGAGCTTGTGATGAAAATTTAAAAACTACATTTTGTAGATTTATGTTTGTCAGATGCATGCTGAAAATTTCATCAAAATCGGTTGATGCAGAAACAAGAGACAGGTATTGAAAGATGAATCTCTCGATTTATCTCGAAAAGTCGTGAAAGACTTCGATTTTTCTCATCTTTCATCGTTCATAGCTTGTACATATATCAGCGTTAACCGATTCCCACGAAATTACCCAGCATCTGTATAATTGACATAAATCTATAGAATTTGCTTTTCAGGTTTTCATTACGAGTTCAGATGGAATAATTGCAAAATGTGACCGCTACTATTTTCCTCGTAATTTGAACCTATTAGAATTTTTTCAAAACTGTTTGTGCGCACCATTTAGTAAACCAATCCCTCTATCTTCTCACGAAAATACAACTCGATTGGTTGAATTTTAAAAAAGTTATTCTGTTTTAAAGGGTTTTCTAATATCATTTAAAGGGAGTCGCTGTAAGATATAAAATTGATGGAGATATAAAATTAATCATCAGCTGAAGATAACTCCTCAATTTTGCATATTTTAATATATTAACATCTACAGTCTAGTACTTATTTTGAGACGAATGTGAGAATTTAGTTTCGAGCAAATTATTTTTCGTTGCATAATTACTAATTCAACAAACGAGTCGTTGTTTCTGAAAGTAGTACAAGTTATTCATACATCGAGATATTTAAGGGTTTGCGTTCGAATCAACTAAAAAATATTGGCAAACGTTAATCAATTTGAGTTAGGTAGGAATTCCTAATTTTAAACCAGCGAAATTTTTGATCGCCACTGTAACAACAGTTTCATGCCTGTAGCCATCGCTATAAGCAGGTTGTTCAGCTGAATGGGTTATAATACGCTCACATGAGTGTGAACCAGAAAATTATGCAAAAGGGACGTTACCTGTGTAACTTCTATGGTCATTCACGGTTGTGTCCATTAGAAAGAGAGAAAGAGAGAGTGTGAGCGAGAGAGTGAGGAGAGGATTAGTGTCCTGACGTATCGATAGCGAGATATCGATGAGGTACGAGCGACGTACCGACTGCTAGTCATTGTTTTAATAAATTTGTACATAATATTATATCGATGTTAGCGTGAAATTGATTCGTCGATTGGGCTCTGTATATGTGCGTGCAGTTTCTATGGCCGATTGTTTACCGTGATCCCGGCGCGTACTTTCAATTCCTGATTCCATCAAGCGTTTGTACACTCCGCTGCGCTAAACGTAGAACCGCTCTAAGAACTGCAATTTATTTAAAATTAGCAAATTAGTGAATTCCTCACTTTCGAATATTGCAGGTGCAAGGAATAATATATACTCGTCCCTCAATTTACACGGAGTATTCACGTGGATTCGTTTTGGCGTGAATGAAAGTCTGTCGGTGCAAAAGAAAAAAATATTGAAAATAAAAGCTGGTACGTGTGTAAGTTTTAAAAACACACATTTATTTCAAATAGCTCAGCAAAAGAAATAATGATGTTTCAGAAAAGTAAAGTAAATTTTATTCGATGTCACTATTGCCACTGTAATTCAACCGTTTCTTTGTAATTTGCACAAATGTATCAGCTTCGTCGTTTGAAGTATTTCGAAGTTCATCATTTTCATCGCCAATGTGAATTTTCTCGGATAATTTGTCTTCGATCTTCTTTACAACTGAGTTTTCGTTTTAATATTTGCTACATTTCGTTAAATCTTGTCGAATGTTTGGATCGTTGTATATAATGGCACTTTCCAACATTTTGGTTAATTCAAGAGCTTTACACAGGTTTTCCACAGCAAACGAATTTGTTTCTTCGTAGTCACTGTTACATTCGTCGTTAGGTTGGATTTCAGGTATGATACGAATTAAGTCAATATCGGTTAATTCACGATCTACCGATAAATCATTAATATCACGCTCATTTCAATTGCTAAAGCCTTCTTTTTCAAACCTTCGTGATAAAGTATACCCTACTGTTGTTGGAACAGTATCGCCTGATATAACTAGGGTAAAGTAGCCGAATGCGAAACCTCTTTCTTTAAGCAAGCACAATTCCCGATGAAAGATACGACACATGTTTTAACACTAAACCTATCAACACTTCTTGTATACCTATTTCTACCGTACCCTGTCTAAATGACCGATCATTAAAAAAAGTTATTGTTACAATTAAACGTAGATAATAATCAATTTATTGCTGAATGAATTAGTGGATGAACAATTTACATAAAATGACGAAATAAATTTATTTTTATATAATTTCAATTATAAACTGGGAAAGAGGATTTAAGATGAACGGTAGTTATATAGTTTCTTTTATTCATGTACACCTTATATGAACGTACATATACATTATTTCTAAATATATAAATAATATATATCTTATTCAGCTTCACTGCATTTTTTACAAATTATTTTGTTCTCAAATGTACATTTGCTGCATACATATTCCGAACAGACTTCCGTAGTTTTGTAACCTTACAATACTCTACTTAACAAGTTTTTGGTACATGTGAATCTGAACTTGTATTTGTTAATGGTTTTGGTACATTTTCTGTTTCCCGCGATTCTTGATATGCAGCGCCAAGTTCTCTTGCTAACTGGAATAAAAATTTCTATCTTGAAATTTTTTCTCCCGTTGTTTCTTTGTACAAAACCCAGGCATTTATTCTAGTTAGGTCCAGAATGTTGAAAACACCTGGAGAGGCCACCTACAAGATTTCAACTTGACACTGTATTTTCTTGCCATTTGATCCGTCATGTCTACACCAAATTTTGTACTATTATAAAATGTAATCGTTTCTGGTATACGCTTGTTACTTTTTTCTATTTCTATTAAGTTATACATGGAACTTAGTAGAAGCACTTTTTTATTTGGTTTGCTTTTATACACTGTAAGAGAAATATGGTTTGATTTATACAGTTTGCTTGAAAAACGTGTCATATTGTTTTTTCGTTGTTTGGCAAATTTAGGTAATTCTCGTTTATTACCACGGATGGTTCCAACAATTGTAGTCCTCCTTGCAAGTAGTTTTGTGGCTAGTAAAAAATTCGTAAAAAAATGGTCTGTTGTTATGTTCCTTCCACACCCTGTGAATAGTTCCATCAGCTTAAGAACAACGAACTCTCCAAGTGGAATTGAATCTTGTCTTCTCTCATCCTTTCCCAAATAGGGAAATCCTGGCCATGCCACATTGAGATAGCCTTTCTTTTATGCGAATTCTTTAGGTTTAGAAGGATAAATACCATATTATCTCAAGCGGTCAAATAGACCGGCCGCGATAGGTAGGACAGGCTACATATATTTCTTGAAAAAAAAAAAAAAATAAATAAAACGAGAAGTAAATACTAAAAAATACATTGTATGCATACTTTAAGAAAAGCTTTAAAGTTTAATGGCGATGTGATAACGCTTAAATATGCGAAAGTTGTACAGAAGTTTGAAAACGGTCAAATTGACCGGTAGTGGTAGGTTTAGTGTTAAGCGTAAGATGTGTACACTTTTGCAACATATTAGTACCGTGTAAATCGAGGGACGAGGGTAATTGCAAATAAAACACGGCAGTCTAGATTCGGAAATATTATCCCGAATATTTCTCCTGTTTCCGGTGTTCCCAGAAGTCCATTTGCTTCGCTTAGAATTATTCTTCGTTTCGTATAGCTTGAAAAAAAATAAAAAATTGAAAGAATATTATAATACGCGAACTGTGTAGATAATTTCCACAAACAGCGTTATTCTTGTGGGAAGAAACGAATCGAAAGTAGAAGAAGAAACGTCGAGGAACGAAATTGAACAAGTTTCACGTTTCTCGCAGTGGAGTGTAAGCTAAACAGCGTTCTTGCTTTGTTCGTTTCGTACGATCACGATGCTAGTCATGTTCGAGGGGCGTTAGGATACTAGAGAATATAGGCTGGATAGTTATTGTGTTACGGTAAATGTGATTAATCCAGTGATTATGTATAATTGCCGGGTATTATATATGATCACCACTAAATATGGTAAATTCGACGAATTCTTGAATATTTATCAAATTAACCGGCGAGTTTATATAATTCCCAGCTCGTAATGGCGAATGTGATAAATATCTTTACCGATTGAGCCAGTAGAATATCGCGCAGTTTTTTGAGTTATATCTAACCTAATAACCTAGGTTAGGTTAGAATAACAATATTTTATACTTTACAATTAAAAATTTAATAAATGGTTATTTTAAGTCATATGGATGTTGGTAAAGTTATGGACTTTTATCACATTTACCAAATTTAGTGGTGATTATATACAATAACCAGCAATTATACATAATCACCGGATTAATCACATTTACCGTAACAATTGCAATTGGAATCGTTAGAGATACTTCGGTGTATTTAATGCTGGTCTCGTTTTCTTAACCTCATTGGAAAACCATTAATATTTCCTTTCTCAGTCTGAACTATTTAACAAAATGCTGCTAATGTAAAAATTAAATTCCATTTAATCCACACTGTTTCACATATATATGTTTCTTTAATTCTATTACAGTGGTGATAATCTCGTGTGTTTATTTATTTCTTGACGAATCGCCAGATCGGTGGAAAGATTTTCTGATTCTCGCGTAAATAGCGAACGACAAAGTGCAAATTTGAAATGCAAAAATGATCAAGGACACATTTATTCCATTCTTTAGTTTTAATTCATTCAGCTTTGTTTGTCTTCAAATTTGTGAAAAATACCAGAGGTAAGATGTTCACGTAATTAATGAGTAATAAAATGGACATTTAAAAATCAAAGATGGTTAAAGTCACGTTTATTCCATCTTTTCCTTTTTCTAATTCATTCAGTATTTTCTGTTCAAATTTGTGAAAAATACCAATGGCAAGATTGATTTTCACGTAAATAAAGAGCGATAAAATGGAAATTTGAAAATCAAAAATAATCAAGAACACATTTACACTATCTGTTTTTATTTTTTAATTCGTTCGTAGTGTTTTTGTCTTTAAATTTGTGAGAAATACTGGCAAGATTCCTTGATTTTCACGTAAATAATGAGTGATAGAATGCAAATTTAAAAGTCAGAGATTATCAAGGGCACATTTACACTATCTGTTTTTATTTTTAAATTCGTTCAGTTTTTTGTTTTCAAATTTGTGAAAAATACCAATGGCAAGATTCTCTGAATCGCCGGATTTTTCTGAATTTACGCGAAACCCATTTTCCTTCTTTCTGGAACTTTTCCATCTCACTCAGCCGATTCAATACGTTACTCTGAACCGTTCTGCAAGCTCCTTTTGCGTTCTTGTCGAATTCTCAGCGAGCTATTGCTCTAAATCATCTTCATCTTTGTTCAAAGGGTCATGGTTTGTCAATCAGATAGAAATCACCGGTTTTAGACCGTTTAAACCAAAATGCACACGTATCCTATGATACTACAGCTTCGTCAAGAATAGAATAAACCGATTCACGTGATTTTTTAGTTCTTTTTCCTTGTTAAAATTCGAATTAACGCACCTTATCTCTCGCCATTGTGGACTTTATTGGATCGAACATTTCTCGAGGTTACGTTTTATTTGGCAACAAATTAAATTATCAGTATTTAATTAAATCTATTTTTGATCAGTATTTAAATCAACTTTCGATCAATATTTTATTACCAAAAGGGTCAGTATAAAAATACTAAACGGTCAGTATGTAAATAAAAAAAAAAAAAAAAATGATCAGTACATAAATAGCGAATGGTCAGTATAAATAAAAAGCGGTTAGTGTAGAATTAGTTACTGGTTAGTATAAAATTAATAAACGGACAATATAAGTCAGAGAAAACACAGTATTAAATCCATTCCATTATAGACTCATTGTAAGTCGAAAAATAATTACATTTAAAAATATCTTTATACGTAAAACAAATATATATAGTTTCATTTTTTATGTATATAATCAAATTAGACATTTACAAGCTTTTACTTAATGAATAAGAAAACATGCTTATTGTTTTACTTATAAAAATATGCATTGTAACATTTTGACATATTAATATATTGTAATCTTATAAAAATTAATCTGTTACGAGTGCCCCAGTTGCTTATTCCGGTCTTAGCTGTTTCCGTTTTTGACCAATTGGTATATGTTTATTAGTATAAATACTGACCAAAGGATACTGACCAAATTATTTAAATACTGAACCTTCATATTTAAATACTGACAAAAAGGCAAAATAAAGTAAAATAGAAGCCATTTTATTTTACACCAAGCTGATCGTCATTTGTAACAGCTATATGTCAGCATTAATAAACAGCAAAGGAGTGGGATAATCGATTGATTTTAACACTAGAATTACCGACAGTTAAGACGAAGCTATTTGTACTAAAACCAGTCAAAATGAGTGGTCTTTGAAAAATACATAATAATAGAATATTTTTATATCTATCTTGCAAAAGGAATTATGTGTTATGTAGTATATTTTTGGTATTATTAACCCATCTGGGGCAGACAGAATCCTTTTGATTTTGAATTGATAAAGAAAAAAAAGTAAAATTCATTATACTATTTCTTCAGTTATGGCTGTAAAAGTCATATTGCAACATTGCAGAAGAAAAATGTAACATGAGGCAATTATTTTAAATTAAAATTATAAAATCTTGACTGGTATTGGTATAAATATTCATGATACAAAATTATTTTGATTTTGAGTAAATAAAATTTATTATATTGTTTCTTTAGTTATCACTGCAAAAATCGTTACATTATTGCAGAAAAAAACATGTAACATGAAATAGGAGTTTTAAAACAAAAACAGTAATTTTGTCTGGTGTAATAGTTCTAGCGTTAAAATCACTCCTCCAGCTTGCACAGAAAATTTAAATAATTCATTTGTACACCTAATACGTAACAATAGAACTTCAGCCAACAGAAATGCAAATTTTGCACGTTGCAAGACAGGAAAAATTAATATTAAAATTAATGATCTTTTTCTGGGAAAAAAGAGACACTAATTACACCAGGAAACGTATAACAGTTTTAACTGCAACAGCCTAGACCACGAAAGCCCGGATGGATCTCATTCGATAGTTAGACCATACAATATTTGAGAATCGAAATGGGACTTTTATACGTTTTTGACTGAAACGATCGTGGATCGAATCAATGTTACTGTAACGAATTCTAAGTAAATTCGACGATCTTGTGTGTCGAGAAACGGGAAATGACAAA
The DNA here is from genome assembly GCA_951804975.1 of Anthophora plumipes. Classification (NCBI taxonomy): domain Eukaryota; kingdom Metazoa; phylum Arthropoda; class Insecta; order Hymenoptera; family Apidae; genus Anthophora; species Anthophora plumipes. Next base: position 17,122,715 of record OX638118.1, on the reverse strand, counting down.
TGACGTACAGAACTCCGTCAATCTAGATAGTTTGCAATTGTAGCTTATTTATAAACGACAGAATCAACGTTAGGTTGCACATTTTATTTATTTCTTCGATCTTCTAACAAAAAAAAAAGTTTACATCTACCTTATCCTAGTTATTTAATATTTATTTGTAGATAGACGTCGACGTTATACTACAAATGCATTTATTATCAGAATCAGATTGGGACTGAAGCTGTTAACACATTGAGCGCCGGCTCCGCGATACTGCGGGTTTCTGAATCTATCGCTTGACCACCGGCCCCGCGATGTTGTGGGATTTTTTGTTTCTTTGTATGGCTGTCTTACACATCGATTTGCATGCATTTGCCATGGTTACGCCGTTCTGCATTTGTTATACTCCAAGAAATAAAAGATATACAATGGTTCAGAAGCAATCAGAAGAATCACTCTCTAACAGTGTATTCAGAAGTCAGTACCTTTTGATTGAAAAGTATGATAAGTCTTATTATTCTGTACCTTTGTACCCATGTAATACGAGTAAAGTTACTAATGAGTATATTGCTGACTCTTTATTGGATTATTCGATATACTCAGAAAATTCTGATATAGAAGTCGAGGATAGTGATAGTGATGTATGCCCAAGGAGAAAATCAAGAGCTGTTCCATTGCAATCTTCGAGTGATTCCGATGATTCTAGTGATTGCGAAATGTCCACAGAATCGCATAATTTTAGTGAATATTCAATCAAAATATACTATTTTACGAAAATGTATAATATTTCAAATATTTTCTTTAGCTACTCATTGTTCAGAGACAAGCAAATAAGGCCGGGCGTTTAGGCTTTAACACTGACTGCCACGTTGGTCATATATGACCGGCCACGGTTTCTCCTGCGACGCCACGGTGAACATTGGTGATCGGAGCGTTTGAACTTTTTATCATTGTAGAAATTGAATGAAAATTGACAGTTAGTGCATTTTTAATATAACCGATAAATAGAAGATACTTTGAAATAAAAAGTGCCCCATTGAACAATTAAAAATTTTTATTAGAACATCAATAAAAAATTTAAAAGCTATTATATGCTTTGAATAATAAAAATACCCCCGTGGCGTCCTGAGCGAAACATGTGATTTCGGCGTGGCAGTCAAAGGGTTAAGTGGCTGATATGTAGCCGGTGCGCAATGTGTTAAGCTGCGTTTGCGAACAAATGGCGAGTGTATACTATCGATGGCAATAATTGCGTTTCAAGTGTAGATTAACTACGTATCGACGTTCATTCTTGACTTCGAGATGCCTTAATTTAAGCGAAGAGAAAGGTAAACGAGATAAGAAAGGGGAAACGGTGAAGCAAAGAAGAGCCACCGACGTTTTCAAATAGATGAGAAAGATTGTTTCGAAACGCAACTTCGTCGACACCGTTAGTTGTTCTACCACCAGAAATAAAACGAAAAGAAGTAGAGAGAGAGGAAAAGAATATTTCTACAGATGTCGAATAGAAGTTTCTATTGAAATTGTGGAGAGAAATCGGTTAACAGCTGTGCAATCACGAACACCGAAGACACTTTCAGGGATTTTAGCTAATGATGTACTTAACATAACGAATAACGAGAAGAAACCTTTTTACACGGAGAAAGAGAAACGAGATGTGAACGATTTCGCCGCGATAAGAATCCATTTTACACGATGTATAGTTAACCCTTTGCACTCAAATGCACTTGTAACATGAATCATTGTTTCGCACAAGTCTTATTTTGAATAAAACAAAGCAAATTGACGAAATAAATAGGAATGTATAAAATTGTAAGCATGTATCATTTCTTCGTTTCAGAATACAGCTTTTCGTGCTGAAAAGTTTCTTTGCAGAAGTGTGCTAAGGTTGATAATTGATCATATTTAAAAAAAATATCTGGAGTGCAAAGGGTTAATACATTGTACAAGCTCACACACACATACACGTATACATTTGCGCAACATTCTGCAGATGAACAATAAAACTGTACTTGAAATGCTGGATTTTTATGATGAAAAGGAGTTAGCAGTTATTATTTCTGAGTATGTCGCTGTCTCGATGTTTAGCGGAAACGAAGGTTCATGAGCAGGTTAATTGGTGAACGCGTAGACAGCGTAACGAATTATCTAAACGAAGAAAACAAGAAAGAACCCCCCTCCCCCTCCAAAAAAGAAGGAAGAAGAAACGAAACCGAGAAGAGGAAATAATAATAATATTAATAATAGTAATAATAAAATGGAATAAAGATTCGAGGATGTTTAGACGCAGTACTCCGCATCGCTACTTATTACAATAAATACACGTTCGCGAATTTCTGTGTGCGCTATTAATCATGAGAGATGTCATTTTTACTACGACCACACCGCGATTTATCCTCTGCCATTATTGTCAGCCTTCCCCGATGAACATGAGTCGCAGTACCGCATTAAAACGGAACCGTTCGAATAAATTTTCACATTTAAAAATGTTGGAACATAATAAACCTCTTTTGGAAGAAACTCCCTCTGCCTAATTTGATCGTTCTGCCAATTGCGGTTCGTCGTTCATTCGATGTGAGAACAGTAAGTATGATTCGTTAACATTTTGTTTCTTTGCTTGCTTGCTTGCTTTTCCTCCTTTTCTCTGTGAATTTTCCACTCTTCTCCTGCTTCTGCTAGTTTGTTATTTATTTGTGAACAATAATTCGCAGTAGTAGATGTTAAGTTGGGTAAAAAGTATGTCGATGTGACTTATTTTTCTCAGTAATATCTAATAATCTTGCTTATTTTGACTATAACTGTGACAAGTCGATTCTCGTGTAAATAGTGTGTAATAAAATGCAAATTTAAAAATCAAACATAATCAAGGACACATTTACTCTATCAGTTTTTTTGTCTTAAAATTTGTGAAAAATACCAGGGGCAAGATTTTCACGTAAATAATGAGTAATAAAATGGTAATTAAAAAATTCAAGAATTGGTTAAGGACACGTTTGCACTATCTGTTTTTATTTTTTAATTCGTTAGGTTTTTGGTCTTCAAATTTGTGAAAAATACTGGCGACAAGATTTCTAATTTTCTCGTAAACAATTGTGATAAAACACAAATTTAAAAATCAGAGATGATCAAGGACACATTTATTCCATCTTTTATTTTTAATTTATTCAGCTTTTTGTCTTCAAAGTGAAAAATACCAGTGGAAAGTTTCTCTGATTCTCACGTAAATAATGAGCGATAAAATGCAAATTCTCAAAAATGATCAAGGACGTGTTTATTTTAGCTATCTTTCTTTACATGTTCGATTTTGTATCTTCAATCATACTTTTTAGTCCGCAGAGGGCTGCAAACTTGTGAAAAATACACGTGTAACTTCCCCCCCCCCCCGACAGGGTCGGCCGACAATGTTAAAAAAATTCAAAAGAATTTTCCGTAGAACCCGATAGAAGCGAAAGAAGCAACAATAAAAGGCTTGTATTTTACAGTTCAGTATTTTATAAAAAGGATCAGTATTTAAATAATTTGGTCAGTATACTTTGGTCAATATTTATATTAAATTGTCAGTATTTAAATAAATATGGTCTTAAATATTTATATATAACTTAACCAAACCTAATCGTTTAGTATTTTTATACTGACCTTTTTGGTAATAAAATACTGATCGAAAGTTGATTTAAATACCGATCGAAAATAGATTTAAATACTGATCATTTAATTTGTTGCCATTTTTCAAATTACTTGTACGCTTCATGATTGCATGACTGTAAGAATATCACTAACAAGAGAACATTCCTAAGTAATAATCACCAATATTGATGAAACTTTGGTATGCAGTAGTTTTCAAAAAAGTATTTTACAGGTATTATTCCTTCCTTTTTTTCCTTTTTTTTTATCAACAATCGTTTACGGTGAAGGTACAAAACTTCGCCCTCAAAGTTGAAAGTGATGAGCATATTTGAGCTTAACACTTTGAACATTATCAGAGACAGAGAAACGGTGTATATAGACGAATTTTATATTTCTCAATGTCAAAATCTGTAAGCGTGGCTCGCGAAAAATATGCGCGGTCAACAAAGTGTTAATACGTTGATAACTCGTGGTTGACAGTTTGCTGTTAGACGCCCTCCACGAGTTATCTCGTTTTTACAGTATAGCTTTTCGGTGCCCACCACGAGTTAACACGTTGTAAACGCATAGGAATTCTATGGGATGGACGTCTGTTAAAGGTTGATTACTAACAAAAAGGCGACATAAAAAGGATTTATTTATTATTTTTTACAAGATTATTAAAATATAAAAAAATGAAAGTAAATAAGACAATAGGAGCAAATTTTAATTCTGATGTGCTTTAAAACATCATTCTACGCAGAATGGAGTTTTCTCTTCACATGCTGCACAAAAGTATCGTGTCTCTCGAAGTTTCTTTTGAGTGATGTAAACACGACAGACCCTTGTTGGTCGCCATTTTTTTTCTGTGGGAGGTATGCTTTCCAAGTAACGAAATTCAGTTTGTTTCGGTAATAATAAAAAATATACATACAATGTACAATAAATAAAAAATATAAACAAAATAAAACATAATATTAATAAATATGCATACAATAAATTGAAAAAAAATGTTGGTGTCTAGAACAGATTTTTTCAAAATAGGCTTGGCAGTCAATGTGTTAATGTTACGGTAAATGTGATTAATCCGGAGATTATGTATAATTACCGGTTATTATATGGACCGTTTATTTTGACAGTGGTGCAAGTTCATTTTTTGTTGTTTCAAGAAAATTAAAGGTTAGCATTTTAGTCAATTCAAAAATATAAATTAATTATGTCAAGTTTGGTAATATATACTACTAATTTATCGATATGTAATTTGATTATATAAATTTCTTTTAGGCAAATTTAACTAAAATAATATATATTTAAGGGCTGTAAATGGACTTACACAATTTTCATAACTAATCAATTATAAAATTCGTTTAATTTCAATTATGAAAAATTAAATAACACTTGAAATATATTTTGTATTAATCCAATTTTGTTTATAAACAGTAACAAGAAATAAACTAGAAGTAGTATTTTTTTATTTGGCACGTTAATTATATTTATATATTGTTAAACTTAACATAAGATACTGATATTATTTATTTATGCTCTGTATGTGGCAACGTTTTAAAATATTCATGATGCACAGGAGGTGTATAAGGTAATAACTGCTCCATATCCTTATATTTTTCGTATGTAATAGGTCTGGTATCATTATACAAAGGCGCCAGGGTGATTCTTTCAAATTTTTCCGGTCTTTCCCGACATGTAGGTGATAAATCTAACGTCTTAATCCTACATCGATGTTTTATATAAAACAGCATACCGTGCACTTTTACAAAACCTCATCCAACATATTTTCACCCAGTTTACGTTTTCTCCCTTAGTATTTTTTCTTACCAGTTTTTCTATTGCGTTTGATAGATTTTTTGTTGAAACGAGATTCTCTCGTTTCATTTCGTGTAAAATAAATTTATTATTTTGTCTACATTGTTTTATAATAATCCTGTGGTGTGTACAAGAAATTCTTTTTTCGTAATGCCATCTCTATAATATCAAAATCTGCATCGTTTGGAAAATACGAATGCCCGGGGACTAAAAGTTTATGATCAATTACTTCGATGTTATTTTCCAAAGACTGGACAACTCTCAGCCGCAACAATGCCATTTGTAAATTGCGATTTTTCCCAGTACACATATCATTGTATGCAATAACATGACTTTGCGTCGTTACATTTTGTAAATGTCTCAGACAGCAAGAAGGTATTTCCTGCGATCCCCTAGAAGCGGTAGTTTCGTCCCACACATACATACGTATTAAATTTATTGCCGTGGAAATTATGAAATCCTTCGTTTAAAAGATACATATTTCGATTATAATATGCGATTGAAATAGATAATTTTGGATAGGGTAAGGCTTTTTGTAAATCAAAAGAAAAGGCAAAGTATTTATCGGGACTTTTGGTGCCAGAATTTTATCTTCTTATAATGCTTTTCTTGCTAATTCAACATTTATCAAGTGAACACCATGGCTTTGTACAAGAGTCGCCTCTTCTTCGTCATTATTTGTTGTCTGAATTTTCATGTTGAAGAAATCACATCTTGCACAGGTATCTTTACGTGGCAGATGGAAATGTAACTTGAAATCTCGTTTAAAGAGTTTTTTGTATGTCCATTCATTAACTGAAGTTGAATTATTTTCCTTACATTTTTCCAAGTACGAATTAAACATTTTTCTTATGTTTAATTCAGGATTCAGAAACATTCGTTCTGGATTTTTGGGATCGAGTATAACGACTTTCAAATGCCGGAAAACTTTTTGTGTTCTACCATTGTGTTTAAAAAAAAATGTAACCAAGTGACTCCGCCACCTGTGTATGTCTATGGAAATTTGACTTACACCACTTTCATAATCAATTTCTTTTATTGGCTAATTTTAAATTGAACAAAGCATCAGCATTTTTTAAAATGTTAAATATTAACTAGTTATAAATAAAAAGTTTACACTAAATTAATCACAAATTATGTGATATCTCATCTTTTTACCAAAATGGACTTACATCACTTTCAAAATGAACGGTCCATATTGTACATATAATCACCACTGACAAGGGAAGTTCGCGAACGGTCCGACTTCGATTTTGATGAAACTTTGTACACTTATAAAGCAGTCAAAAATAATCGACACGTATTTTTGTGTTGAAAATGAACCAAGATGCCATATTTGCGGTGACGTGGCAATAATTAAATGCGCATGGTGTAAGAAATCTTTATGTCTCAAACATTTTTTCGACTAGTACCACTATTGTCGAAACTACATAGAATAATTGCTATACACACTGTATGTATTTATAATTTATAAATCGCTCCACCTTTGCCACGATGTCATAGGTGAATAATAAAAACAATTAATCTTTTCATTGCTGTTAAGAAACTTGTTACTGTCATTGTTACTTGTTACTTGTTACTTGTTACTGTATAATTTAGTGCAAACCTACAATGCTTCATTAAAATCAAAGTTAGAACGGCTGCTACCATAGTGGATATGCGCGCAAGATGTAAATCATCAAAATCTGCAAAACTGTAAGAGGCAATTTTAAAATGTTATATACTAATGGATTTGGAATAAAATGCTCGTCATTTTTTGTCATTATGAAAATTTCAATAAAATGAAAAATTAAGTTAATACATTTTTTTTTGTTATAAACAAACTGTATTTTGTTAAATTTTTTAACACCATGTCATTGTACATAAGAAACCATTAACCTCGCCCATTAACAATTTTTTCGTATATCTTTCCGTTTTCGAGATAGCCGTTTTGACCCAAAATTTCAAGGGGTGGTTTCACCCATTAAACTCGAGTTACCGCAGCTAAAAAAAATATGTGTCGATTATTTTTGACTGCTTTATAAGTGTACAAAGCTTCATCAAAATCGAAGCCGGACCGTTTGCGGACTTCCCTTGTGAGTTTGGTAAATGTGATGAATTCTTGAATATTTAACAAATTAACCGGCGAGTTTATATAATTCTCAACTAGGGCTTGCAGAAACCCGACAAAATTTCAAAACCCGGTTTTCGATTTTCCACTGTATGAAAAACCGGTTAACCGGTTTTTAGTCGGATTTTTTAATAAAGTATAAAAATAAATAGACTATTACTTTAAATATACAATAAAACCTGCCTTACATATAATGGAGCTATAAAAAAAGGAAAATAAATAAAAATATACCTACAACATAAAATTTAGCAATTAGAATTATTTTTTATTTAAGAATTGTATAAAATAAAAATAAAAATAACATAACTTTATTATTAATACCCCATCATGTGAAAAGAATATAAAAGTAACATAAAACATAACTTATAAATCTTGTTTTTTAATAAAATAGTATTTAAGGCAAACTAATGTGTCCAACAGGTCATATTTCATGGATGAATGTAATACGGTACAGAAATTACCGCCGATCGAAAAAGCTCTCCCACTGTTTGTTGACGTGGGTTGAATCGATTCCAGAACATTTAACAAGTTTTCAACCGTTACGGATTTTTTTTAATAACACCAAACATTTTTAATAAATAAATTACAACATAAATACTTTATGAATAACAGTAGAAAAATAAAATTATTTATCACTTGAAAAAACAAAAAAGAACATAATTGACTTTCGGTTTTTCGGGAAAACCTGGGTTTTATGGTTAGGTAAATTTTAACAAAAAACCGGTTAACCGGTTTTGGTTTTAACCGGTTTGCAAGCTCTATTCCCAACTTATAATGGCGAATGTGATAAATATCTCGACTGATTGAGCCAGTAGAATAAAAGAGGTAAAGAAACCGAAGAGCGAAGCAGAAAGTAAGCAGAGGTTGAAAAACAACGTTCCACCGGGAACTTAATCGATCCCAGTGAGCGGAGCAGCGTAAACACTGGAAAAACGTGCGCGATCGCGAAGACCTCCTCAACTGTGTGGGGGTTCTCTTTGTTGCGATCGACGGTGGTGGCGTCGAAGGCGCCTCCTCACCCCTATCGCATCGAAACGGTTGTAGAGATCCCTCCCTTCGCCTGTTCCCCATTCCTTGATTTGGCCGAGCACAATGCACAATAAAAGAGCATTAGATCGTCGGCTTTGTCAAGCGGTTGCACGACTTCCCGTAACAATGGCATGGCCCCCACTCGGCCGGAGCACTCGAAACACCTGGCAAACAAGGAAACAATGCGCACGAGCCGCACTTCGACGGGATTTCGCGCATTTGGGGTGCGCGCATGCTAACAAATTATCACCCCCTCTGTCACTTCTCTCTCTGTTTCTCTCTCTCTTGCTTTCTTTCTCCTTTTTCACGTCCACGTTCTTCGTTTTAACCCTCTTTTTCGTCTTTCTGCACACCTTCCTGTCCAACTGTGCGAAATACTTTCCTTGCCGCTTCTACGATTACGCAGCAATCTCGTGTCAGCCAGGTTTAACGACCGCCAACCCCCTTAGTCCGGATAGGCGCGTCCCTTTCTATTTCCGGCGCTGGATCATGGCAATGGAGGAATACTCTGTGTGGACGATGGAGATTGTCAGTATCGAGTGAGGTTTCAATTGGTTTCGATTGGTTTGAACGATGATGGTTTAGTTTTGCTGTGAGTTTGTATGCACGCAGAACGTGTAACAGAGATTAAACACGGTTCTGTTGGTAAGTAAAACGGAGAACAGGGTGGTGCGGATACCGCGGCGCAGCTGGAACGATGCTGATTTTTTGGGTAACAGTAAGGTGAAGATTGTGAGGAGAATTGTTTCGGATGGAACCCAGTTTCTGATATAATCGAGCTTGAATACATTGAGTTAGTTTAACAGAAGTTCGATTTCACGTTATAATACAAGCGAATTTGTCATGTAAAATTTGTTTATTTGTTAATTTTATAATCTCCGTTGCTTTGTATAATCTTCTGGTCGATCTGTCGACGTTAAGATTCTCTAGAACTTCTTCGGTTCAAATTTGGAGATTATTTTGCAACAAATGGAGCATAACGTCGAAAAGAGCTTGGTGGGAACGTCAAAAATTTAATCTTAAACTTTATTGTATCGTTATTAATTAAATAAGTCGGTGTTTTAAATTCTCATTAAAAATTTGTTCTTCAATAATTTTTAAATATCGATTAAAGTTCAATTGCAATATAGATAGTTAAATAATTTAAACTTTCGGGTTACCAATTGTATTATTTGGGGAGATTTTATTTTACCAGTAGGTATCCTAAAGTTTAATATTAACGAAACTTCAGCATTTTTGACCTCTGAATTGTTAGTATCAGTTCAACTTTACATTTGTTAATACTAGTTAGTGTTATTTTAACATACATTTCATCCGTGTTGTTTTCATATTCAATTATCAGTATCAATTTAATTCTTTTTTCATTCGTAATACGTCAATTTTCAATTAATCAATACTATTTCAACTTCAAATTAAGAAATGCTACTTCAAATTTCAAGTATCAACTCATATATCAATTCGTCAGCAGCATTTCCAACCTTCGAATCGTTGGAACTATTTCAACCTTCCATTTGTTAATAATCAGTGTTATTTCAACATTTATTTCATCTAAGCTGCTTTCACATTAAATTATCAGTAACATTTCAATCTTGCATTCATTCGTACTAGTCAATGATATTTTGAAATTCAATTTGTGAGAGTTATATCCACTTTTAATTCTCAGTATCAATTCCATTCTATTTTCATTAGTAACACTTCAACCTTCAATTAATCAATACTATCTCAACTTCGAATTAAAGAATGTTACTTCAAATTACAAGTATTGCTTCTTCTATCAATTTACCCCCGTTATAACAACTTTCAGTTCATCCGCAGGGTTTCAACGTTTCATTTATCCGTGCCGTTTGAACAATCGATTTCTCAATAACATTTCAACTTTTCCCTCATCAATTTCACGTTAACCTTCAATTTATCGATATCACTTCCTCTTCTCAATTCACGCCCATCAATTCAACCTCGTTATCGCCGCTTTTCAATCGATCAAACGTATCCAAACATCGGCACATTCGGGTCGAGTTTCAATTTCGTGCAGTATCTATTTAAAAAAAAAACAAAAGAAACAAAAAAAACGAGAAATAAAATACAAGGAAACAAAAGTCGGACATTTCTTTTGACAAAATACTAGTCTAGTTGACCTATTGTTGTAGAACAGCGCGTTGAAGGTGACGCAACGAGGGCGAGAAAAAAGGGGGAAGAAAGAAGAAAATCAACCCGCATGTGCTCGGACGCACTTGAAAACGAAAAGTACTTTTGGACCAAGAGCGATATGGAGGCGGTATACGTCGGAGAACGTGAAGAGTATACCGAGGGTGCGTGAACTATGAAATGCACCGGCTATACACGTTCCCTCTTTCGACGAATGTAGCTCTGAAAAGCCACGAGAAATGTTTATAATTGGGATCGTTGGCCCGTTGCGCTCTCTTTTCTTGCTACCTACACATCTATCATGCTAAATATGTGAATCATGTTACTATATATGTTTCTTCTAACTTTATTCAAATATGTTGTTTACCTCATGTGATTTAATGTTTCAAAGATTATCAGAGTATGATTTATGAGAAAATTTCGAGCAAATCTGTTGCAGTCTTTTCAACATTTCTGTTCAATTAGGATACAGTGATATATCTGCTGGTATTAATAGGAAAGAAGTTATTAGAAGGGAGGGACTACCAACAAAATATTAAGCTCTGTTTTAATTAATTATAAGTGTTGCTATTTCTGTGTGCCAATACTATAAAATTGCTCAAATAAAATTTTTGCTATTATTTTGCTTACTACTTTATTTATATTTGTAAAATATACATCGAAAAATGCCTCTACCATCATTTGCAAGAACTATTTTCGCTAATAACAAATTTACCATTGTTAAGTGTAGAAAAAGTGTACTTCCAAGTAGTATGAATATGTATAATGTAATATAAAAATTAAAAAAGCTATGAATAACGTAAACTGTACATCCAAAAATGCCTCTACCTCCATTTGCAAGAGCTAACTTCGCCAATAACAAATTTACCATTGTTAAGTGTAAAAAAACTGTAAAACCACAGTTAGTTTTAAAACAAAGGACTGTCACTGGGACGTTCGAGACTTCTCCGTAACAGAGATAAGCTGATGTCTCATATTAGGCTACTTTACCCTACTTGCGGCCGTATTGTTTTCCAGCAAGCATTTGAAGTTGAATGCTTTCCATCACTTAAAGAAAAAGCAATATTCTTAATACAATTTACAATATTATATATTCTCGAAGCTTCCAAAATCACAAGAGATCCATCATTCTCTAGGAAAATATATTTTCTGACCGAGTAAATTAAAATTATGAAAACCATCACCGTAAATTGCATTATAATTTACCGCGTAAAAAAAGCTACTGCGTAAATTGAAAGACAGTGTGTATTTTCTTATTACGAATGTAAAATTCACGAAAAATTTGCACACCAGACGAGGCGGTCTGTTTTGAAATTCCATTTGTCACGGAGGCTTCGCCAGTGTCGTTTTTACTCTCGAGCCGCGACATCGTTAGCGTCATCGAGCGGAAAGCTCGTTTCCGCGCGCACGTGCACGGCAAATGGAGGCCTATCAATATTTCATAAGCCTGGTAAAAAAGGGACGAGTGTTTACAGCATGCTAAGCGACGAATCCTCGATCTTGTTCGCCGGTTAGCCATAAGTGTCTTTCCCTTCGTCGTTGTCGAGGTTGTGGAAGGGGGAAAGGGATTTGCATGCGATTGAATTTCAAATTTCGCCGCTACTCTCCTGACCGAAGTCTCGAGTATCTCCGCCTCCAACCTTCTTGCTTTCGATTCCGCGCGAAATGAAATTGTTATTAATATGGTGGCGCATTACGCCTCGGCGAACAGGAAATCTTCAGAAAATATGTAGGAAAATTAACCTTTTAAAACTACCAGCGAGTTTTTCCTGAAATTCATTTGGAAGTCGAAATATATGAAATTAAACATTTTTTTCTTTACCTAACATTTTTACGCATGCATGAACACTAGAACTACCAAACCAGTCAAAATGACTTTTTTTAAATTTTCGTTTAAAGTTTACTGAAAGTTATAATTCTGCATTTCAGGAATTTGTTCATGACTTTTATTATAATATCCGAAGAATTATATTTGTCAATTTGAATTACTATTTCCTGCGCCCTTTTCAAAGTTACATTTATACTATACTTGGACATATTGCATCCAGTAGTTTTGACTAGTATTTTGCAGTACCATTGACATCAGTCGTGACTCTAAATAGGCGTGTACAAATCTATTTTTATAACTGATAATCGTAATGTTATTTTATATTGGAATTTGTGTCGCGATTCGTTTGAATTAACCAAAGAGCTTGCTAGAGAATTACAAGAAGAACGAACGTTAGATAGCATATCGACAAATGCGACACAAAATTCGGATAAACGTAGGTGGTGTCAAATTAGACATTGCAGAAATAATAAAATTAATAATGTCTGCGATAAATGCAAAATATATTTCTGCGGGAAATGTATATCCAAAAATAACTCTACTTCCATTTGCAAGCACTATCTTCGCTAATAATAAATTTACCATTGTTAAATGTGGAACAAGCGTACTTCCAAGTAGTGTAAATTTATATAATGTTATATAAAAATTAAAAAAATATATGAATAAAGGTTGTCTCCATTGCATAACAGATATGAAAAATAACTAGTCATTTTGACTGATTTGGCAGAAATAGTTATACAGTAATCGTCTTGTGAAGGTTATTGCTACCCCGCTTTTTTCTACGTACTTAGTAACATTTCGATTACACTTTCAATTGTTTTGTGAAACGAAAGAATTAAAACTAACTAAGGCGGAACGTTTTGAAGCTGTTCTTTAAAAAAGCGGTGCCCAAACGGTATCCACTGCTGAACGGTTTTTGATTATCTATATCTACATTGTTTATCCTTGTTATAAATAATTATACATCTATATATCTATATTCTTTGTTTTTATTATCTTTATTCTTATTTTCCATGGCAGATACTTGTAGTAAATTTAAAAAAAAAAAAGAAATTCGATTTATTAGTTTTGTTACACTAGAAGAGCCCCTTAATTCGAAAAGGTTGAAAGGGTTAAACGCGCTCGAAAGGGTTGAAATACATTTGTGCCCTAAAATATCGAATATCTCGTAAAGTGCTATCTTTAAGATGATCCTATCTTAATACTTTTACACGCAGAATAGTGAGAAGAATAGAAAAATATTAAAAAAAAGTAAAGCTGCGTTTAGAAAAGACGTGCAATTGCACCGGGAAGGTACATCGGTGCATGTGTAACAAAAGTGGTGTAATAGGAAGATAGTACTTAGTATACCATTCAATATTGTCCTCTATCATTTTTCTTTATCATTATTTACAAAAAAATTACAGCCCGTCCCAGTTGCGAGAATCTGTACACATCACTATATTAACTGATTCAACGAAAAGGATTCTGAATAATTGGGAAAACCATCTAAAAATAAAGAATGTGATGAAACAGTGCATATGCAGTATGGCGAAAAAGATACAAGCTGTATGCAAACGAAAAAAAAGGAAGGAACACAAATTATTATTTTGAATAATTAATAAAAACGATTATTTAAATGGCAACAAATTAAATGGTCAGTATTTAAATCTATCTTCGATCAGTATTTAAATCAACTTTCGGTCAGTATTTTATTACCAAAAAGGTCAGCATAAAAATACTAGACGGTCAGTTTGTAAATAAAAAAATGATCAATACATGAATAGCGAATGGTCAGTATAAATAAAAACGGTCAGTATGGAATTAATTACTGGTTGGTATCATTACGGTCAGTATAAAATTAATAAACGGACAATATAAAGCAGAAAAGACAGTATTAAACCTATTCCATTATCGACTCATTGTAAGTCGAAAAATAATTACATTTAAAAATGTCTTTATACGTAAAAAAATATATATATAGTTTCATTTTTTATATATTTAATCAAATTAGACATTTACAAGCTTTTACTTAATGAATAAGAAAACATGCTTATTGTTTTACTTATAAAAATATGCATTGTAACATTTTGACATTTTGACATATCAATATATTATAATCTTATAAATATTAATTTATTACGAGTGCCCTAGTTGTTAATTTTGGTCTTCCACGTTTCCGTTTTTGACCAATTGGTATTTGTTTAGCTGCCAGCGGGGGCTTCTCATATTTTAATCTTATTGCTAAACCTATGATGTGCTCACAAATATACCTTTTAAAATAATTTGGACAAGTGCACCGACCACTTGTTCAATCTTCCGTAGGGAGATACGTAATCCATTCTTTGAAAGCCTTACTTTTAAATTGGTCAAACGTACTCCATTTCAAATTTTGAGCATTTTCTATAATATATCTTCCCTCGTGATAGCTTTCCCTTCAATCGGACAAAAATATGTATTTGGGAAATCTTCGCTAATCGTAATTTCTATGTCTGACTTCCCTCACTGGGAACCGTTAGTCCATTCATTCAATTGTATTGTTTTTGTGGTTTTAAATCTCTTTAGTTCTCTTTGACAATTTTGCAACCATTTTTCTGTTGATCGGAAAGTAATCTCGAAAAATCTTAAATCTTAAGTAATCTTTATAAAATCTTTTATTTATATTTAAATAATGACTATGTAATGTTAAATACCGACCATATTTATTTAAATACTGACAATTTAGTATAAATACTGATCAAAGGGTACTGATCAAATTATTTAAATACTGATCCTTCATATTTAAATGCTGACAAAGAGGGATTAAAATATTGATCAGTAAAATACAAACCTTATTAAATTACGTTCGAGTTTTACCAAATGTTACTGAAAACACAGGAAGTGTTGATAAGCGCGAGTGGCCCTAATTTCGTTGCTAGGAGCTGTACTGTGTATATATTATAATTATTATTTACGGTAATTCTTAAATACGACAGATATTGGTTAAAAGTTAATCACCTTCCGGTCAACTGATCATTAGTTCTATAATATTAATACTTTTTGTGCACGCACCATGGAAATTCATTTCCCGACCGTTTTATACCTCTATATTGCTCTCCCTGAAATTCACATTTTGTTGTTGAACCTTATTATTATATTATTATTACCTCTCCTGTTTTTCATTATTTATTTGCCCCTCTTCGTTCTATTTGTTTTTCTACTCGAAGTGTAATTTCAGAGGAGACATCACAGTGTATATTTCATTCCTGATTCGCGATCTAAAAATGTACTATTATCTTTCCTACATTTACGTGCCAAATGCTTCGTTTGAAGCGTTAAATTAGGTAAATATGCAAATCTGGAGAAACCTAAAAAAAGTCGAATGAATCTCGCATTTTTGTTCGTCTATAAATATTTAGTAAAAAATCAAGATCTTTAAGGCGGTGTTAAGCAACATCTTGACTCTATTTCCATATTTTTTTCATCGCGAAAAAGTATAAAATGGTAGAATTGTCCAGTGAAACCTTGTTCGCTTACACCCAGCGACAACTGTATCTGGATTATAATAAATAAGAAACTTTTGAGCCAACTGAAACAGAAATAGATTATCTCCAATGTACTTTACAAAAACATTGCTCGATATCCAAATCTCCAAGAGTACACGGCAGTGATTTCGCGAATTCTAAGTCGGCAAACCACCCTAAGCAACGAGAGGCATTTTAGAAAACAAAGCGCGTAATCCAGGCAACATAGGTACAAGTACCGGCCAAGACTGTTTACACGATCAAACGTTCGCTTAAACGGTGTCGTCTGCCACTGGAATCGCTCTTACCCCAGAAAACCATTGTCTAGAAATGTTCTCCTGAAAGATCGTCCAAGGAAATTGTACACGAAAAGACGTCGACGCGCGTCTGTGTTAAAAATCGCGACGGTTAGATTACGAATGCAGGCAGCAGGCTTGCGGAGAGGGAGAAATCAGTGGTTCTTCGTCCCCGCTTTACCTCGCAGCCCTCTTTCACCCTCCTCCAAAGGAAGCTTCAGTTTGCCGTCTCTGAGTCGCGTAGGTAAATGGCTGTTCTCTTTAACCGCATACACGAGGACCTTAGCGCGAGCAAAAGGAACGCGCGAGAAAGGGGCAAGAAAAAGGAGAGGAAAGGGGCCATACAGAGAGAGAGAGAGGGAGGGAGAGAGAGAGAAAGAGAGAGAGAGAGAGACGGTGTGCAGAGAAAAGGGACGCCGAAAGAAGAGAGGGGTAAAGAAAGAACGAAGGAGGCTTGTCGCGAAACAGAGAGAGGATCAGAGGCTCGTAGGAGTGGTGTTCTCGAGGTGGTGAGAACGACGAGGTAGAAAGGAACAAGGGTGAGGAGAAAGGAAGGAGGAGGGAGAGGAGGCGGTGGAGGAGGGCGTTGGAAAAAGGCAGAGAGTTACTAGCGGGAAAAACGGTGTCTTGGAAAAGGTGCAAAGCCGACAGTATTCTTTGTAGCGGGGATATTCGCCTTCTGTGCCGAAGACCTCTCGCACTTCTTTACCTTCTTCACCCCTCCACTACCGATACCGTCGCTACTACCACCAGGAAACAAGACCACCATCTTTCCTTACATTCTCCATCTTCTACTTCCTGTAGCCACATCTTCTTCTTCTTCGTGTAGCAACTTCTTCTACCTCTTCTTCGTGTAGCAACATCTTCTTGTTTGTGTAGCAACATCCTTTTCTTATTCTTCTTTGTGTTCTTCTTTTTCTTCTTCTTCTTCTTCTTCTTCGTGTAGCAACACTTTTTTCTTCTTCGTCTAGCAACATCTTTTTCTTATTCTTCTTTGTGTTCTTATTCTTCTTCGTGTAGCAATATCTTCTTCTTCTTGTTCATATAGCAACATCTTCTTCCCCTTCGTATTCTTCTTTTCATTCTTCTTCGTGTTGCAACATGTTCTTCTTCTCTTTCTTCGTGTTCTTCTTCTTGTTCTTGTCCTTGTTCTTCGTCTTCTTTTTGCACCTTTTCCGCTGTTTCCCACTCTTCTTCCTCAGTGAGTCGACAACTTCCACTTCCTTCTCCTCGGTCTTCGTTGCAACGATTACATCGCGACTAGCTGTGCCTTCGAGGCAATGTTCTGGTAGTAGTGGCAGCAGCTTACTTCTCCGCCCATGCTGGATCCCTTACTCGACAGCCTCTTCTGCCACGAGATATTTACCAACATCCAAGATGGCGGCATAATCTTGGCGGCTTTTCGTTGAAAGTCGACGAGTCATCCAACGCAGCCAGTCCCTTTTTTCCTTTTTTTTTCTTTTTTTGCCCATAAACACTTTCATCGTTCTCGTTTTACTGACTCCGCCCTGCTACGCTTGTCCACCACCCCTTCCCTATACTTCTTACCTTTCCCTCCCCCTTTCCTTTTCGTTCCTTACGATTCCTTCTGTAGCTCGCCACCACTCTCGCGGTTCTTTTCCTTGGGATCGATCAGGAGACGCTTTCTTCACGAGCTGACGGCCCTCTTGGGACATTCTACGCCATGTACACTCATCCCTTCATTTACGAGAATTGACCGTTCCGCGTTGACTCTTCTTACACGGATAAAAATCACGTAGAATCTGCTTGTATGAAAAAGAAGCATGGGAAGAGAAATACAGGTGTAAGTTATGAAAACGTTTAAATTGCATAGGTTAACATGTCGAGCCCCACACCGGCAGATTTTTCGTTCAGGCAGCATTTAAAACATCATTTATTGCATAAGAAAGTAACGAAGATCGATTTCAGTTGTTACTTTAAAACGTTTAAGTCACATTTACTTGTCCCAATTAAGCCTAATCACAGTGGATACGTCGATGAAACTCGAAATTCATTTTATTCTAGTACCACTAAATTTCCAAATAAGTAATTTTTAATTTCAAACATCACTTGTTCCATAAGAAAGTAACGAAGATTGATTTCAGTTGCTACTTTAGATATCTAACAAACATTTACGCGTTGCTGTTGCACGTTTCGTAAGTGTCCGTATACTTTTAAGCGGCAGTGTACATACTGTGGACCAAAAAAGTATTCATACAGTGCATTAATTACACTTTCATCTCCATCATTTTGGTGTTACTATAATTAGTTCTAATGTCATATACAAGCCGTTGTTTTTGAGAGTGGTACAAGTCCGTTTATTCGTACATTGAGATATTTATGGGTTTGCGTTTGAATCAACTGAGAAGTATTGGCAAACGTTAATCATTAATTTGGGTAATTTTTTTAAAACTATAAACTTGTTAAATTTTATTATGTAGTACTAATTGATAAAAATTTTAAAGAAAGTAAACGATTTTTCAGCAACAAATGGACTTACACCACGTTCAATAGTAACATATTACGGAAAATATAAACAATACCAATTTTAAATTTATATTTCATTTGAAGTTGGTTTTTCTAAGATGTATTTTTTAATGTAAAAGGTGAAGACATCTAAGTGAACGAAACAACGAGTTTATCAAGAAATAATTTCAGTTATATTACAAGGGATTTATAAATAAAGAAATATAAAAAGTAGATTACTTCGTTAAAACAATTAATAATAACAAACGTATTCGCATTTCAATCTTGTTTGTCCTTTACACTTAGCATAGCGAGGTATTTATGGTGAATAGGAGGTATGTGAAGCAGTAGACTCATCGTATCTCTATATTTCTCTCTTGTTACAAGTCTTGAAGTCGTGTACAGTGGCAACATAGTAATTTTGCTAAAATTTTACACAAACCAATCACTTGAAGCTTGCGAAATTCTAAACGAAATGAGTAAAATCACCTCTGATCACTTCGTCTGCAATAACACTGTTATCTTATTTGTAGCGTTACGTTTTTAAGGCATTAGCTAAATACTTTAAGAGCAGTGCATGCTGAAACCGTAACAATGAACAATTAATGCGATTAGAAAGTTGATTCAATGATCACTATTACGTATCGACTTATTCCACTTGCAACAAAAACATTCCTGCGATAACATTTTACAGTTGAACATTTCTTTGATTAATTTATGAAGATATTTACACCATAAAAAGGGGATATCTATATCTGACTTAAACTACCATTAACTCATCTCTTCTAAAAATGGACTTATACCACTTAAAAAAAAAACAGCGCAAATATTGATCCCATAGTTTTTGAAACAATTCTCACGAAATATTCTTCAAAGGATTCAGAAACGAAATCGTTTAACCAGCTGACTCTTCTCTGCTATAGTGTGCTGCTTGCAAGCAAAAAGAGGGTGGCTGCAAAGCGTGCAATAAGTCTATGGGACACCCTCGACAGATTTACCGGAAGGAGATCGAGAGGGAAGAAATCAGGAGAGGTAAATACGTGTGGTGAGAGAGAAGGGAGTCGATGGATAAGAAGCAATCGAATCGAATAGTGGAACTCGTGGAATCCGCAATCCGTCGCGAAGTGAATGGCGAACGCCTAAGGGTTTCTATGGCCTGGGTATACCGTCGTTTGTTCCTCTGTCCGACGACCTAACCTAACCTAGTCGGAACTTCAGATTAATGTGGTAATCGCTGAATCAGCAAAAGACACGCCAGGCAACGGTGAAAAAGGAACTGAGGGACCTTTTTCTCTTCCGTGGCTCCAATACCTCTCTTTCTTGAAGACAAGCGTACTTCCATTAATATTTAAGCACCTTTCAAACAAAATAACTTCTTTTTATAATTTAAACAAATGAACTGAGTGTTCACTCGTAAAGGCTTAAAAATTGTCGAAGCGAGGGATTAGGTGACATGGCCTGCAAATTGGTTTCTAACACCGACTTTCGAAGATCCTCCCATCTGGTCATTAGAAGCGCCAGACCTATCTCTTGACCAGAAGAACCGTAATTCTACCCGCAATATAACAAATAGCTTAAATAACAATTTCCCTACTCTCTCGACAAGTCATTCAAACCACCAATCAACACACTTGGACTATCTCCGCTACACACCTAGACAGCGAATAGAAATACACAAAAAGTTTATAAAATAGCATGCACAGACACTTCCGACATCAGATTCGACATTAGATCAGCATTTCGAGATTACATTCGACGGTACACATTCTAAACATTCGATACACATCAGTAGTTGTAATTAGTTTTAAAATATATATATCGTTGTTCAACACTGTATGTAATGCATTATTCAAGTTATACAGTTCACTATACGTCTCGCAACCTTCGACAGGCTTCACTATATTTTACAAAAAATTAGTTCGAAGACCACGTCACGCTATCGTCGCAGAATATACTCGTCGATGTTATGACGCGATAACACTCAGTTCTCATGAGAAGTTAGAATCAGTTTATTACAACGGAAACCTCATATCCAACGAAATTGTGTCAACATAAACATTCACAATCTCCTTCGATACGTGTTCCCCTAAAATTTTTTAGTATCGTTTTTGTTACAAATACAAACCTGTCTAAAATGAGTGCCGTGTATGACAAACATTTCGAAGTTGTCTTTCTACGCTATACTGCCTTTTCCCCCCACACATACTGGCCCATGTAATAATAACATTATATAGCGTAATCATATATTATTTTATATTTATTATATAATACGATTATATTTATCATCGTCATCGTCATTGTCATTATTATTAGCATTATAATAATAATTATTATTATTATCATTATAATTATTATTAGTGATAACTTCTATGTATTATTTACAAGTGCAACTATTCGGAATATTTATAATTGTTCTTTGGAGATTTAAACGCGGAAATGTCGAGTAACAATCACAGGTAGGAAGCGTCGAAGTTGAGAGAAAAACCAAGAAGTGACGTTCGACTTCAGCCCCCTTCTTCCCTGACTGTTGATTGGCCAAAATCAAGCAACCAAAATCCCTATAAAAACTCCATACCCACATGAAATTCACAGTTTTTCATAACTAATACAATCGTAAGGACGCTTATTTGCTCAACTTAAACATTTAATAAACACAACCTCAACCATATTCTGGAATTAAACGTATTCAAATAATTCAAGACAAAGGCGATTTTAAATGTTGCGGCCTGTTTCGTAACACTGCATAAATTTTTTGAGTGTGATAAAATGTGTGGGTGCAACGATATAAAGAAACCAAGTGTTTCGATGATCTTCCTGATAGAGGTTCAAAGCAAATTAAAAAAAGGAAAGATAAAGCGATCCGCCGGTTTCTATTTGTTAGGAATTTGTATTGGTTAAGAACGTTCTGTTTTCAAGCATATTGTTTAGCATATAACTCGTGACAAATACCGGCAAATACAATGTTTCTGCAGGATATATGTCTGACAATGGACTTTCCGTTTCCACTTATTCCTTCTCATTTCATATTTCCCTCGTATTCAAGTTCCTCCTGGAAATTTGTGCACAAACGGCATTTTCGAATATTTTCCAAACTAGTACAATTTAAAACTTCTTCGACGATTTCTCCATTCATTTACTAACTCATAACGTGGAATAATATTTAGAACGAATTCAATCACACATCTCCGTGAATCCTGAAATTGTACAAAACACGTAAATCTTCCAACACAGAGCAGAACTATAGCAACGTAAATATTTTCAACATTTTTGAATTTTACGAAAATAAAAGTAGTCAATTGTGTAGTGCAAAAGAGCAATTGTAAATAATGGACTTTAGATGAAAGTCGTTGAATTTTTCTACGTGTAATGTCGAGATGTAATCGAGAATCGTTTTAAGATCGGTGCAAAACAGCACCAGCTTCATTTTTAACAAAATTTAAGAATTTCTGTTGTATTATTTATACCAAGCGCAAAGCTTTTGAGTGAATTTATAAAATGTCACACGGAAACTGCTTTAATGGAGAAAACAATGTGCAATTTTGGCATGCAAAGAACACAAGCAACGAAAATTAGCGCGTAAGTTCGATCTCATAAAGTCGCATTGGACTTTTTGCGTGATTGTACTAAGTGTAGGAAGAATAAGAAAAAGAGGAGGTGAAAAGAAGTTGATAAATTGTTAAAATTGCGCATAATATATTGAAAAAATTGTGAAGAAATGGTAAATGAACGTGGTCTTAAACGCAACCCAAATATTGCGAAAGAAAAAATGATTTTTGTGCTTACACTTCTAAAACGCAAGAATATGGTCAGTCATTTTTGCACTTTCTTCGTTACACATAATTTCTATCTATCTCCTAGCAGGATATCAGTAATATTTAGAAATCAGTAGGACTTGAAAACTCTTGGAAATTGTAACGGTGCTATAATTATGCTCTGAAGTGTATTCTAGAGAAATAATGAAATTTTTCTAAAAGCAAAGATTAATTTCGAACATCGCTAGTGAATGAATGAAAAATAGAAAGAAACAACCCGACGATAGAACAGAGTATGTATAAACTCTGTGCAAAACATTGGGGGAGAACGATATACCATTGAACTTCCTCCACTGAAACCAGTCAGAGAACGTTCGCTGTAAATAATCACGGATTCGGGGAAAAAGCAGCAATAACAGGATACGTTTCGATACAACGAATATATGAAGTGTTTCCACCTAACTCTATCACCAAAAATATAATACTTCTGCTACATTTCAAATTTCATACAAAGTGTTTTCTACAAAAGTTCCACAGTTTTATGGAAGCGGTTATATATAGAAACAATAGGTTTATTCTATTGCGAGAGTTTAAATGAAATACAAAGGACAAATTCATTGTTTTTTTCAATGGAATTCTACATAATAAGTCCATTTTTGGAAAAGATGAGTTAATGGTAGTTTAAGTCAGATATAGATATCCCCTTTTTATGGTGTAAATATCTTCATAAATTAATCAAAGAAATGTTCAACTGTAAAATGTTATCGCAGGAATGTTTTTGTTGCAAGTGGAATAAGTCGATACGTAATAGTGATCATTGAATCAACTTTCTAATCGCATTAATTGTTCATTGTTACGGTTTCAGCATGCACTGCTCTTAAAGTATTTAGCTAATGCCTTAAAAACGTAACGCTACAAATAAGATAACAGTGTTATTGCAGACGAAGTGATCAGAGGTGATTTTACTCATTTCGTTTAGAATTTCGCAAGCTTCAAGTGATTGGTTTGTGTAAAATTTTAGCAAAATTACTATGTTGCCACTGTACACGACTTCAAGACTTGTAACAAGAGAGAAATATAGAGATACGATGAGTCTACTGTCTCACATACCTCCTATTCACCATAAATACCTCGCTATGCTAAGTGTAAAGGACAAACAAGATTGAAATGCGAATACGTTTGTTATTATTAATTGTTTTAACAAAGTAATCTACTTTTTATATTTCTTTATTTATAAATCCCTTGTAATATAACTGAAATTATTTCTTGGTAAACTCGTTGATTCGTTCACTTAGATGTCTTCATCTTTTACATTAAAAAATACATTTTAGAAAAACCAACTTCAAATGAAATATAAATTTAAAATTGGTATTGTTTATATTTTCCGTAATATGTTACTATTGAACGTGGTGTAAGTCCATTTGTTGCTGAAAAATCGTTTACTTTCTTTAAAATTTTTATCAATTAGTACTACATAATAAAATTTAACAAGTTTATAGTTTTAAAAAAATTACCCAAATTAATGATTAACGTTTGCCAATACTTCTCAGTTGATTCAAACGCAAACCCATAAATATCTCAATGTACGAATAAACGGACTTGTACCACTCTCAAAAACAACGGCTTGTATATGACATTAGAACTAATTATAGTAACACCAAAATGATGGAGATGAAAGTGTAATTAATGCACTGTATGAATACTTTTTTGGTCCACAGTATGTACACTGCCGCTTAAAAGTATCCGGGCACTTACGAAACGTGCAACAGCAACGCGTAAATGTTTGTTAGATATCTAAAGTAGCAACTGAAATCAATCTTCGTTACTTTCTTATGGAACAAGTGATGTTTTAAATTAAAAATTACTTATTTGGAAATTTAGCGATACTAGAATAAAATGAATTTCGAGTTTCATCGATGTATCCACTGTGATTAGGTTAGATACTAACTTTAAGCTGAGATTAGGCACAGCTTACAGTAATAGCGACAGTCTCCCCACACATTTTCTCATTGTTTCTATAATCATTTCTACCAATTACAACAGTTAAAATAATTCTAAATACTTTTCCTCCTATCTTACATTATATTTTTGTTAGAGAAGAAAGAAGTGAGATACTTTTTAACGGTAGTGTATGTACATGTATTACACACGCGCACGCATATATATACATGTATCGTGTACATAAATACTTGGCTAAGGGAGAAGGAAGGAAAGAAGGGTTGAAGCTGTGCTAGTCACGGAAGAACCTCACTGGTACGCGGAGTAAGTGCAATAATACCAGATTATTTGCATCGCAAAGCCGTGCGTATGGGTAAACACAATATTCGCTCTCTGCTCGGCTCTGTGAACCGATAGTGCGCTCAGGTAGATACGCATCCCTCTATACTACTCTCCTCTCTTCTCTGTATCACTCTCTCTATCTATCTGTCTCTTTTCAACCCCCTTTCACCACCCCTCCACCCTTCTCGTTCTCTTTCGCCAGTGCTTTCTCTCTCGCTTCTCTCTTTTGTTCGTTCTCTGTTCTCTCTCTCTCTAGCTTTCTCTCTCTCTCTCTCTAGGCATTCTCTCCTCTCTCTAGCTTTCTCTCTATCTAGCTTTCTCTCTCTCTAGCTTTCTCTCTCTCTATCGTCCCTCTCCGTCCCAACTTTCTCTCTCACTCGCTCACTTTCTCCCCTCCCTTTCTTTCTCTCTCCTTCTCACCTTTATTGTATCCTGTCTATCATTAAACCCTCCTGTTCTCCCCCCCCCCTCTCTCTACTCGTCCGTCTCTCTTCGTTCAACTTCGAGTGACGTCTTTGTCGCACCCTCTATGTACCACCGCGGCGTAATACAGATTCTATTTGAGCTGCCTGAGGGAAGTTAACTCGTGATGCGTGCAGCTCGGCTCGCTCTGTTGGCGGTACTACGGATCCTATCGTTCTCCATTTCGAGGCTGCAAATCCAAGGACCTGGCTGGGATCCTCTCTCGTGGGTCCCAGCCGATTTAGACGATCGCCCATTTCCTGTCCCGGATCTCGCGCAGGAATTTATGGAATCGTGGTTTCTCGACGGAGTTCTCTCTTTTTTTCTTTTTCTTTATGCTTTTTATTGGTATCGGTTAGTTTTGCTCGTTCATTGCCGTGAGTGCAAGCAAATGGGATCGATTTATGGGATCTTTCGATTTTCCTTTCGCGTTGTATCGTCGCGAGGGATTTTAGGAAATGTATCATTGCTTGAGGAAAATTGTTTCTTTTATACTGGAACTGATCAATCTACTGGTACTTTTAGTTTGGTTATTTAGGTTTATCGAGGAATAATGAGCAACGTACTCTTGTTCCTCGAGTTATAACGATTTACGCAGTAGTTTCTACGCGCAATCTTAATTTACGCGACTAAAAGATATATTTTCGTGGAAGGTTTGAAAGTAACAAGTGTATACAGTGACTTTTAATGCCAATTAAACAGAAAAGGTTGATTGTTAGTGGCATCGAATAAAATGTACTTTTGTCTTCTGAAACGCCGTTATTTTGTTTGTTCAGCTATTTGGAATAAATATGTATTTCTGAAACTTATATGCACTAGCCTTTATTTTCAATATTTTTGCTTTTGTACCGACAGACTTTATTTACGCGATTTTCATTCGCGTAAAACGAATCCACGTGGAACGGCGAGTGTATTCGATCAAATCTGGTGGATTATTTATTGTGAATTGAATGATGCGTCTATTCGTATCCAACTGACGAATTCATGGGAGAAATGACACATAAAAATTACAGCGAATATTAACAGAGTAAGTTTATTTGTAAAAAATCACTGTGTAGGAAATTTTTGTGTAGTGAATAACATGTATGTGTATAAACATATTATAAATATGTAAATGTGAATACATTATATTTATTGCAGAAAATCATTTGTTTATACAATATAATATAAGTAATTTAGTAATATAGTAACATAGTAATCTATAGTATATCTATAATATAATAATTTACCGTTCTCTTTTTTATTATTTAGTTTTGTTTTGTAAAAGTAAACAATGTATTCGATGAAAATTGATGGATTATTTATTTTGGTTCAAGTGATGAATTCATGCGAAAAGTGGTACTTTCTACAAATTACATTGATTATTAACAGAGTAAGTTTATTATTTGTAGAAAATCATTTGTTTTTACAGGGTGTGTAACTAATTAATACTATAATTGTAGCTACAATTTAAATAAAATTCTGTTAAATATAAAAGCTCCAGGAATTCTAATAAACAAGTGAGTAAAAAGTTTGTAACTTCAAACTCTCATCCATTAAACTCCCTTCTGTCAATTCACTACTGAAATGTTCACAATTAATTTATAAACCTTACGAAACTCAACTATGAGCTAGATTCATTAGATTCTTTTTTCATTTCTCTAGTAAAATATTCAAAATCAATTTAAAAATCTTCGTCTAAAAATTTCTACAAGTCTAAACAAAAATGTATTCTGTAACTAATCTAACCTATCAAAGTTTAATATAAATAAACAAATAAATAACTTCTAGCTATGTATTTTTATCCATTAGATTATTTGTTTCATTTTTCAGTAAAATATTCAAAACCAATTAAAAAATCTCTATCTAAAAGCTCATAACAGTATAAATAAATAAATAAATAACTTCTAACTATACGTATTTATTGATTGTATTCCTACATAGGCAAAACAGTGAGATACAGCAGATAGTCCATCACAAATGTCCATCTAAAAATTTCTAGTCCCCCAAACTCCAATATAAATAAATAAATAAATAAAGAACTTTGAACTTCTATTCAATTCCTGCTTTCTTTTTCAGCAAAATATACAACATGAATTTACAAGATCTCTATTTAAACATTCCCAAAGCTCGAAAAAATTGACTCTCTAACTAATCTCCCAAAATCCAACATAAATAAATAAATAAATAATTTTCAACTTCTATTAAATTCCTATTTCCTTTTCCAGTAAAATATGACACAAATTCGCAAAATCCCCATCTAAAAATTCCTAAAAGTCGAAACGAAAAATGATTCTCCAACTACCCTCCCAAAATCCAAAATAAATAAATAAATAATTTCTACCATCAAGAATTTATTTCTTCAATTTTCTCCATTCATCCCCCACGGAAACATTACAAATTAATCCATAAATGGCCATACAAATATCCTCGACAATCCAAACGAAAAAAAAAGCAAAAAAAAATAAGAATAAAACCACCCTTTAACATCGAGCGACTCACCCGTCAGACAATCCCTTTCCCCGCGGAGCAATCGCGTTGCGGACACCCCATAACCCTTCCCCATGGCAAAAGCAACACGTCGACACGGAGGAAGTTGCAGGTGAGCGAGAACATTGAACAAAACGAGTATCGATAGCCAGATAGAGGGCCGGCTTGTACGACAGGTTCTATTAGTACGTAACGCCTGGTCCTTTTGCAGTGCCGCTCAAAGCAAAGCAGCCCCCGGAGTGTTACAATTTCACCCTCTCTCCACCTCCCTCCCTTTAGTCCGCCTCGAAAGTCCCTTTATCTATCCCGCTATTTTCCTAACTCCGACGTTCCCCCCTCGGGGGCTTTCTCCTCGTTTCGTGGTGACGACAACGATTCCTCTTCTCTCTTCAAGGAGGACGTAGGGAGGGAGTCCACAACCGGATACGCCTGGTGGGGGGGCCACCCCTTCGTGAGGGGTTGAAATGCCCGCCCATTGGTCCGCCCATGTATAGGACCAAAGCAGTCACTTCGAATCAATTCGACCCACGATTTCGCCTCGTAGACGGTCCTCTACGGTGCTGGCACACTCGCAATCGCGCTTTATAAGCTTCGACCGCGTTTCGTACACCTAACCTCCTACTGAAACGTGATATATATATATATAATATATATATATATATATACACATCAAAACTCGCGTTAGATACACCAGTGTGCTCTTTCGAACGGTGTGACAACTGTGTTTAGACTGCGTAATTTAACACCAATCCGAACTTATCAATCATCTCATCCTCGTCTGTTGTGATCGTTCCATCGTGTCTACGAGGAATCATAGTGATTATATTTATTAGGAATGTTCGTTACAAGTATGTGAATAAACGAGAGAACATTGTTCAGAGGGGGATATAAACGACGGGTCTTTTTCTTTTTCGGTTGTTCAAGTGTGATCGATAAGCGGAGAGGCACGAGAGGAAATCGTGAATGGGTTAGGTCCGCGCAACAGAGATGACTGTCGACGATAAAGTCGAGTGCGTCACTGTGAGCCGACATCCTTGAGATATATACCAGTGAGTGACACGGAGGAACGGGTGAAGAAAGGGAAAAAAAAGAAGAAAAAAACCCTCGTTATCGTTGTGGAAACAAACTATTAGCGTAAGATAGCATTTTCGTCGGAGCTCACGTGTGCGACGTTCGCCTCGTTAGAAACATGTCGCAGACGGAACTGTCGTGTCTTATTGTACAGTGAGAACTTATTCGAATTTCTACGGCAAGTAACTAAAAGAAAAAATAATAACGAAAACACACACACGCGCGCGCGTGTTCGTATAGATATAGTTGTTCGTGAATGTGTCAAGTTAGGATTAGCGAGGAAGAGTAACAGCGTCAACATGAACAACGGAAACAAAGTTCTACGGGAGCAGCAGGTCTCTGTTCGTCGAGAACATTGAACATCGGTGGAAATCGAGCAGCCAATGTGCCCATGAAGCGATCACGATGGAGCCGCGTGGGATGATGATGTCGAACCTGTCGTGCGACGGCTGCGCGGACAGCGACCGTGATTCCGACAGCAGCAGCATGATCGTGGACCCGGTGAGCCTGGACAAGAACGACTTGTCGCCGTCGCAATCATCATCGAGTCCGATCATCCCGAGTTCACCAGTCCCGGCGTCCACGACGGGATCCTCGAGAAACCGCGGCGGGAATCGTAGCAAGAAGAACTACTCGATGATGTCTGCTAGCAATCAACAAAAGAACAACACAACAGGTCAAACATCCTCCTACAGTAACGACAAAATGTCCTCATCATTGATCAAACCGCCATACTCTTACATAGCATTGATCACGATGGCTATCCTCCAATCGCCGCAGAAGAAACTGACGTTAAGCGGAATCTGCGAGTTCATCATGTCCAGATTTCCTTACTACCACGACAAGTTCCCCGCTTGGCAGAACTCCATCAGACACAATCTGTCCTTGAACGATTGCTTCATCAAGATACCACGAGAGCCTGGTAATCCTGGAAAGGGTAACTACTGGACCCTGGATCCATTGGCTGAGGATATGTTCGATAATGGGAGTTTCCTGCGACGTAGGAAGAGGTACAAGAGGCCTCCGCCGCATTATGTCCTTCGTGATCGCGCGATCATGGCGACGTTTGCTATCTGTGGCGATCGAGGACCTTGTCCTGGTGGCGGTGGAGGACATCCAGGTGCTCTGACTTATCCTAGCGCAGCGTACTTGTCACCGCCACCAGGTTTGCCGTTGTTGGACTTCTCACCATCGACGCTGGAGGCTCTGAAGTTAGGTGGTTTCTTGGAACCACCGCCACCGTTGTACAAACCGGTACCAATCACCGCGCCACCGATCAGGCAGATGGATCCCGCACCAACGAGAACCACCGTGATACCTAGCAGTCATCCGCCAACGGACAAGAAAAGAAACTTCAGCATCGACGCTCTGATTGGCAAACAGGCGGCTAGTGATCAGAACTGCGGAGGTTTGCTGGATCTCAGCCCGTCGGAGCACAGAGAGATTAGGAGTCAGGCGTCAGCCTTCTCTCCTCTGGTTTAGAAGAGTTCTATTCTTTTTTTCTCTCTCTCTTTTCGTGAAAGTGAGCCTCGAAGAAGTGATATAGGCAGTTGGATCGAACTGGTGAACGAACAATCGAGTTACGAAGGACGAGAAGCAGAGATGAAGAGGAGTACAGTAGAAAACGGTGAGAATGTCTGAGGACATTGAGGATACATCGTGGTGAACAGTGATGAACGTTGGAAAGTGAAACAATAGAGTTAAAGCTACCAAAGAAGAGAACCACGAAGGAAGCCAAAGATTCAAACCTAACGGCATACTTGTGTAAAAACGAAATAGAGAGAAAAAGGAACAAAGAGGACGGAGAAAACGAGTAATTGTAAAAAGGTGTAGTGCAATAGTGTAGTGGTTGGTTGAAGTATCGACACCCTTAGAAAACTGTACACGTCCTAATATTCGATTTCCCACGAATCGAGCTCGATATGTCCTTCTTCCTTCCTACCTCCGCCTTTGCTCCCTTCATTCCCCATTCCCTCCCTTATCTTCTCTTCTCCTGCGTTCTATTCGTAGCCGAAGGAATAGCTTGCGCGTGTTGGCTCGTTTGTAAACGATCGATTAATATCGGCACTGTAAATACGCACACCCCCGAACAAATCTTTGCTCAGCTTTCTATTGTTTGCGAGAATGTCTGTGCCTGTCTGTCTGTCTGTCTGTGCGCGCGCGCGCGCGTGTGTGTGTGTGAAAGAGAGAGAGAAAGAGGGAAAATGAGCGAGTGAAAGGAAAGAAGATGACGGTGGAGAACGATAGAGGGGTGGAGGTCAGTTCTCTTCATCGGATTTAATGTAAAGCTCGGCCGCGTTTTCGGTCAAGTAGACGTTTAGTGTACATAGTGCTATACGCATTCCCGTTTCATCGAATCTCGCCGGGAGAGGGGAAAGGAGATGTTGTAAACGTCCTGAAGAATTCGTCTTCTCGGTTCCCGTTGATCCTCAAACTTGCCGCAGCGCTTGCAACCGATCAATTTCCAGCCTCTACTTCACGTTACGAGCTGATATCGGTTTGATACACTGTTCAAAATAATTGGAGGAATGACTGCTGCAGAGAAGTTGCTTCATCGTCTCGGTGAAGTATGTTTGGTCCCCTTGTTTTCGTTTTTATTATTATTAGACGTAGCTACGTAAGAATCGCTCTCGCGACGACGTTCTTTTGGTTCAGTTTTGAGCAGTGTATAAAGTAGAGGTTTAAGCAGTTGGAACTATTGAAAAGTAACCCTGCGACGGTCGCGATACTGAAAATTTCTCCGCGGCAATTTAACTCTTTTAGTGCCCATCGAAAGAAATGTACCTAAGCGAAGAATATCGAACCAATTTGATGTAATTTAGTAAGGTTTGAGAAAAAAATCACAAAGAAAAACGTAAGAATGATATTTACACAATTCAGAAAGGAACATATTATGAAATAAGGGGAGAATGAATTAATGCCAATTGTGTTTCTATATTTGTTGAAAATCATACTAATAATATTTATTCAAAGTCATCAGAAAAAATGGAAAGATCAGTTTTCTTTCATAAACAGTATTTGCAAGTAAGAAGAATCATC
Source organism: Anthophora plumipes (assembly GCA_951804975.1). Lineage (NCBI taxonomy): Eukaryota > Metazoa > Arthropoda > Insecta > Hymenoptera > Apidae > Anthophora > Anthophora plumipes. Next base: position 17,090,883 of record OX638118.1, on the reverse strand, counting down.
GTTTGGTCATAGTTTGATGCAAAATCCGTAGTATAAAGCATAGATACTGCATTTTCAATTATTTGTAACAAAATTATTACTATCGAAACATAAAACTAAATGATAATCCCATGATGCGCAGCAAGTATCAGTAGGATTACCTGTTACAAAACAAGTGATTCGTGTAGCTAGTATAACGTCAGTGGAATAACATTCTAGTATTATTATAAACATTTATAGTTATCCGGCTGTTGAAAATGCGTAACATTTACTTACTATTACTCACACAAATAATTTATTTAGCATTGATGCGAATAGTAAGATATATCGTCGTTGGCACTTTTAGCAGGTGTAGCTAACAACGATATATCGTTGTTCGGCACTAAAAGGGTTAAAATCGGCAACAAATTAAACGGTCAGTATTTAAATCTATTTTTGATCAGTATTTAAATCAACTTTCGATCAATATTTTATTACCAAAAGGGTCAGTATAAAAATACTAAACGGTCAGTATGTAAATAAAAAAAAAAAAAAAAATGATCAGTACATAAATAGCGAATGGTCAGTATAAATAAAAAGCGGTTAGTGTAGAATTAGTTACTGGTTAGTATAAAATTAATAAACGGACAATATAAGTCAGAGAAAACACAGTATTAAACCCATTCGATTATAGACTCATTGTAAGTCGAAAAATAATTACATTTAGAAATATCTTTATACGTAAAACAAATATATATAATTTTATTTTTTATATATTAAATCAAATTAGACATTTACAAGTTTTTATTTAATGAATAAGAAAACATGCTTATTGTTTTATTTATAAAAATATGCATTTTAACACTTTGACTTATTAATATATTATAATCTTATAAATATTAATCTATTACGAGTGCCCTAGTTGCTAATTTCGGTCTTCTCCGTTTCCGTTTTGTCCAATTGGTATATGTTTATTAGTATAAATACTGACCAAAGGATACTGGCCAAATTATTTAAATACTGACACTTCATATTTAAATGCTGACACTTAATATTGAAATACTGACAAGAAGGGATTAAAATACTGACCAGTAAAATACAATCCTTTAAAATCCGTAGGTGTGGTGATCGTTTTTGCAAATGCTACGTGAATGTACGCAGAATGTTTTATGGTGTTAAAGTAGGTACGGAGTGTCGGATACCGGGGAAATTTCGTGCGGGTTTGTGGTGGATAGATTCAAGTAACCTGAAATTTTGTCTGGAAACGTAATCTCACTTGGCAAAGTAGCACTGGTTTCTGTGACTGTTTCGAAATTCTCTGTAAGCTGATGCATTCCAGCAGTGTGTTTCGAGCTTTGCTTGCGAAGAAGGAACCAATCGTTTTCGTTTTTAAAGTGTTCATTTGCAAAACTGTTTGCTGTCCCATTCGACAAGTTTCACTATGTTGTACATGGTCTGTTCTACTGTGCAAATGAGCCGTTTATTTTGAAAGTGACTTAAGTCCATTTATGTTTAAATTGAGATATTTAAGAGTTTGCGTTTCAATGAAATTAAAAATATTAGGAAAATAGTAGGATACCAAAGTATCACACTCCTTAAGTGTATCCAAGAGAGTTAAATTTACAATTTCTATTAAAATAATAGCAATTATTAAGTGAATAATATGTGTCTTCTTACCAAGAATGGACTTAAGCTACTTTCAAAATTAACAACTAGATTTTTCATAAAATTTAAAACAGCCCAAGTCCATTCGATATAATTTAAAATGCTTCAAATTGAAAAAATAATATTCAATTTATTTTATATTTTATTACAACACTTGAAAAACAAATAAGTTCTGCGATCAGTTAAATTTTTGTGCAATTTTGTGCACTTTTGTGGAATTTAGAAAATAGATTGAGATTCTCTAACGCAGGCTAGCTAATCTATTTTAGTTTAGCTTATAAGTTTCTCTTCGTCTTTTATTTTGCGCGCTATTCTTGTCTCGTGGTTCAAAGATATTATTTTCGTAACAATTCTATGGTACCAATTGTACAACCCGTTGAAATATTTAATAATAATAATATCCCTTATATTTTGTCAAGTCAGAGGAGTATTATATAGCCGTGCATTGAGAAAGAAATACACCTGTCGTATTAATTAACATTAATTGAATACCTGTGAGGTTAGAATGGGTCTCAGTAGTCCCATTAAATCAACAAAATCTTCGGCTGATATCAACATTGTATATCATACGTTGCGAATTAGTAATGAAAGGAAATAGTTGAAATTTATTGCTGACTAAAAAATCGCACGAACACTTTCCGATACCTAATATATGGATATAATTAGAATAGATATAAAATGGATAATTACTGAGCCAAGTGTGAGAAGTGAAAGATCACGTTTAACTTGAATTAATTGGAAGTTTTGCAAAATGGTTATAAATTTTCCACTTTGATATCAACGCGTAGTTTTAGATGCATAGCAAGTAGATTTTCTTTCTTTCTTTTTTTTTGTTCATAGTAGGTTTATTAGAAATACGTTCTATGATTATTAGAATTTTAATCGTTGTATCTGTGGAAATCTTGAATCTTTATAAGCAAAGTAGTGATATTTGATCGCATTATTTTATCTGATACTGAATTGTGTTAACAGATTTCTAATGAATATTCTGAGTCATTTTTTCGCATTTTAATTCAGCATATGTGTAATTTTCGCGTTGATATGTTATATGTACACTCTCGTGCATAAATATTAGAATATTTTATGTAAAGGACACTGAAATCTACTGAAATTTAGAGAATTTTATCGACATCTGTTGAAATCTACTGAACTCTGCATTTGTATAATTTGTTTAATTTTCAAAAATAAAAATTATCAATATGTCGAATTCTATTTAAATCTACTGTGTTCTACTAATGTTCATTGAAATCTCTTGAAACCTATCGATTTAAACCTACCGACATTTGCCGAATTTTACTCAAATCTTCACTATTGCGAAATTTTACTAAAATCTACTGAAATCTAGAGAATTTTATTGGCATCTGCTGAAATCTACTAAACTCTGCCGAAATTTGCCAAAATTTAGTATAATCTATAGAGATCATGTCGAATTGTCGAATATTATGTCGAAAAATCTCCCAAATAAATCGATTTTAGTTAAAAATTTTTTAAATTAAGATTCCTGAATTTAAAAAAAAATAAAAATTGTGGTTAATTTTTGTACAAATTAATTTAATTTTTAATTACTTTATTAAATTTATTTTTTTAAATATTTCAATTTTGTGATTAATTTTTACACAAATTGATTTGATTTTTAATTATTTTACTAAATTTATTACTTCTTTTTAAATAAAAATTTAATTTGTCGTGTAATTTGTTTAATTTTCAAAAATAAAAGTTGTGGATATGTCGAATTCTATTTAAATCTACTGTATTTTACTAATGTTCATTGAAATCTCTTGAAACCTATCGAATTTTACTAAAATCTTCTAAATTCTTAAATTTTACTAAAATCTACTGAAATTTAGGGTATTTTATCGATATCTGTTGAAATCTACTAAATCTGCATTTGTGTAATTTATTTAATTTTCCAAAATAAAAATTCTCGATATGTCGAATTTTATTTAAATCTAAATATTAGATATTCGGAAGATTAGAATGAAACTGATTCTGACAGCAGACAGGAAAGAGACAGAGTTCACGTAGATGTTACAGATTCTGAGAAAGTCTCGGAAAGTGTAGAATTCAGAAACGATGAGAAACCACAGTAGCTGTAAATTGTGACAGAATCATCGAAACAGTATGCGAAACACAAGTAGTTATACTAAAAGACTAAGAGAAATTCCACTTCCGTGCACAAAACTTGAGTTGCAAAGGATTGCTGCTATGGATTTGAAAGTTTAATAACATTAATAACGATTATCAAATTGTCAAGAGCGAAATTTTCCAAGCAGCCTACTAGATAGATAGATAGATAGATTTATTTATTTCAGCTTATAATGCCAAGAAATGGACTCGGTTTTACATTAAATATGTCAATGTCTCTCATTCATCCTTTCTTTCGTTAATAGACGATATATATCCTATAATATAATATACTATAACTATTTTATTTACATCTTTCGTTTCCTTTGGTTCTACGTTATTGCGATTGGTTTTTGTGTATCTATGTTATTTATTACTCTCTATTTTAATCTATTCTTTTATCTCTACCTGTATAATCACTCTGCATGCGCTCACGTACACACTCACTCATGTACACATTCACTCAACCCCACCCACTCCCTTATTCTTACATGCATTCAGTTTCATTTTTATCCTGTTATTGCCCTGCCTTACTACTGCTACTTTGTAAATTATTATTTAGTTGTTAAGCTCTTTTCTTTTCTTTTCTTATCCAATACTCTACACCAGGGGTTCTTAAACTTATGTAGTCCGAAGACCCCCTCTTGAACAACATCTTTTTTTGCGGACCCATCTCAACCCTAGGCATTTTACGTCGTTCTCGAGACTTAATTTCTGGCTCAATAATCTCATAGGCATTACGTTATAATAAATATTGGGAAAAATGTATTTGTATGTCATTTGTAGAGATGAACATTTTTATTAGAATATAGAGTAAAAAACAAAATGAATAAAAATAGTAGTAAAAAGAATTAAAAAAGTTACAATTCAAAATGTTTTCTGTAAATAATTTTTACTTAACGAGATAGGTGCAGTTGTTTTCTTGAACACAAGACTGTAATATCAGGCTCTATGTTGGAAAGTTTTATTTTGATGTTTGCTTTTACATTTAGTTTGTTTCTATACTTTGATTTCATATATATAACAGTACCGAAAAAGCCTGTTCACATAAATATATTGTTATATATGTTAAATAATCACCTAGTCAGTGATCGAAACCCAGACTCTAAAAAGAATTGTTTTCGTCCAATGTTTGTTAGTTATATAAAATATAGAAACATAAAGAAAAAGTCAACTTCTGACAAAAATACAAATAATAATGTAAATATTAAATAATTTTTAAGCAATATGATATAAAAATTAAAAAGATACATGAAAATCACAAAAATTATATAAAAATTACAGAACATAATAATAGGTTCATGTTTTATTTATTGCCTTAAAAATATATTTTTTATTGCTTCTCGTTCCTTGCCTTTGCATCGTCTTCTTGTACTGTTTGCAACCATTTTTTATAATTTTGTGGACCCCCCGAGGGTCCGCGGCTCACAGTTTAAGAACTTATGCTCTACACCATTCTACTGCTTCCTCTGTGTACTCCTCTGATATTATTTTTTGTATATTGAAGTCTACTCTGCTTAATTCTTTGCATTCGTTAAACATATGCCATAATGTACCTGCCTTTTCTTTGCGTAGTATACATATATTTCCTCCTTTCCTCACTCTCCCAATATCTGTTATCATCTTCCATGTTTCCGCATCTAACCGCTGCTTTTACTTTTTGCATCATCTTTTTCTCTTGAATCTGTAGACTAAAGTAGCCGAATATGAGACCCATTTCTTTAAGGAAGTACAATTCTTGATTAAAAATACTTTTATTAAAATACAAAATATATTACTTCTATTTTATTATAAAATATATTATTATTTTATTATTAAAATAAAAGTAATATTACTTTTATTAAAATGAAACATATTAGAAATGGTAACAAAACAGATAGAGTTCCATCATAATAAAATAAAAATGAAAAGTATACAAAACCACGACTTTAAAAACTGATCGCCTAATATGAGACCCAGGTTTCATCTCGCCAATACTTATTTTTTCTGTCTTTTTTCGCTCATTGGGCACATAAAATTAATTTCATCTGCGTTGCAGTCTTTATAAGCTCACCGGTAACATTTTATACACTGAACCCATTGTTCACCACGTACATCTGAAAAATAAAGTCCTGTGCGAAACAAGTATTCTGCATCATAATTTTCATATGCTTGTTTTCTACTCCACATTCGGATAATATAACTGAACTACAGTTAGTTCTGAAACAAAAGACTGTCGAGATTTCTCCGTAATAGAGATAGGCTGGGGTCTCATATTAGGCTACTTTACTCTACAGCGGGTGATCAAATTATTATGATCACTTCGAAATTGTGTCACTTCTTTGAAGTTTGAACAAGAATAAAATTGGAAATAAACTTAAAATGAAATGATTCTTTATTATAAAAAGTATTATTATGTTTTTAATGAAATGTAGCAAAGATTTTAAAACATCTGCAAATTATGAAAAAATTTTAAATTACATATACTAATATTTCGCCATTCCACACATTTATAATTCCTCTAAGACATCTTTATTTTTTCTACAGCTTTCTTTTATTCCTACGTCAAGGTGCCATAACAATACAAATTTCCCAATCAGTTGCTGTTTATAAGTTATTTCCGATTCAATTGAACACTTCAGTAATACCCATAGGTGTTTCGTTGGATTCGTATTCGGTAAGTTGCTAGAATGAAACTTGAATTTTCTTTAGCTAGTTAAGCTGTCATAATATAGTAAAATTCTCCATCTATATGTAAACAACAAAAAAGATTATGTTTTACTATTATTGAAACCGTAATATCACTAAAAACAAAATGTTTAATTTATTCATCTGTTCATAAAAATTTGATCAACCACTGCAGATAAGTAGGTAGTTGAGTATGGGGTTCTATTTCTTTATACCTCTTATTGTATCTTCACTCCAAGCAGCCTACCATTTTTCACTTATCTGACGAATACGCGACCGTAGCAGGGTTAACTAAGTATTCTAGAGAATCGATTTGTTTATACACGCGAGTAGCGACTGTCGGAAAGGCGAGGTTGTCCTGTCGACGGGAAATATAGGAAAAGTCGAAGCGTCGATTGTAAGAATGGAAAGATTCGTTCAACCTCGAATTTCAGTTCTTCAGCGAGAAGTGAAAAGTGGAAAAGAAAAGCACGATTCGGAAGTTTGTTCCTTCGGTACGAGTGGAAAATTGAAATTCGGATACTTCGTTTGAAAAGCTTCGAAGTGATCTCAGTTAGAGAGGATATTAACCGTAGCGTGAACACGAACAAAGGTGTGTATATACGAAGCGACGGGTCAGACTATTTCAAACGGAAACGCAACGTTCGAGCCTGTTTCAGAGCGTTTCCGAGCGTGTGTAGCGTTACACGGGAAAACGGAATGGAATAATTTACGATTAATCCGCGCGAAGATACGCATTCGTCACGAGTATTAGCATACACAGACACGAGCGAACGTACATTGTAATGGCGGCTAGCGAATTTTCCTCGAATTGCAACGATGACAATTACGAGATAAGAGTTGCTGCACGAGAGCCTAACAGCGTAGCGCTGTTTTCTCTTTCGAAGGAACAGAGTTTCGTGACGAGTATCTTGGGTACACGAGGAATTGAATCGATCAGTTTCTCAAGAATTTCAGTCAGATGCGTGTAGTCGACATAGCGAGGTCGTAAAATCGGTCAGGCGTCGAAGTAAACATGTTTTAACTGCCGAGATACCAAAATTGACAGAAATACGAGCAGAAAAGGACTTGAAATCATGGTCAGAACGATTTTTGAACAGAACAACGACTTTTGATCGTAAGGATTTTTGTAACCAGCATTAACGTAGTTTATATAATGCATGTAAGAAAAAAATTCATATTCATATAACAATTATGTTAGACTGAGGTCTTTAACATCTTATTTTGCTGACCGATCTGGGTGATTTCTCGAAATGAATAGATATTCTTGATATATTTGCGAATTTTGCGATACACCATTGCATAAATTTTTGTTTTTAACGTTAACACGTTTAAAAGAAAAGAAAACATGATGCTGTTGAATATATCTTTATTTTATTCTACGTTTTAACAAACACATTACTCTGATTTGTGTAAGTAGTACAAAATATTAAATAATTATTGCTTTATTGTTTAAAATTACTTGCAAGCTTGATGGCATGGTCAGGGCTGTACGAAGGGTTTTTGTAACCAACGTCAACGCAGCTTGTATAACACTATATGTCTGGCTAAGGTCATTAACTCTTTGCCGTATAAAGAGACTCACTCGTGATGTAGATTATGGTGAAGGTGTGACAAAAGAAGTATTTATACGTCTATCGAATTTATATTTTTGTTCTAGCTTTAGTTTGAATTCAAGATAGCGACTTTTAAATAAAAGTTGATATATAATATCTAGACATTCTTTATTTAAAATTGTATTGGAACAGTCGACGAGAAATTGTAGAGTTAAAAAATACATATCTTATAGAACAGAAAAAAAAGATTAGCGCTTTGAAGTATAGAATAAGCATATTTATTTAAAAATCGGTACGAATTGTCCGCACAATCCAATATTTTTTATGATCAATTCAAGGAAGAGTTTTCTCTTTCGTGAAATGGACAACTTTGAGCATCGTGTCGTTATTAAGCTTATAAAATCGCTGATTTCAAGTTCGACTCCGCTTCCTCGAATTTAGCTCTCTCTCAGACATTCGTGTGTTTCCAAAATTGAGAAAATTCCTCGATTTTCATCGGATGATAAACCGATAGTTGCAATAAATAGCTGATTTTAAAGATCTCCGAGAAATAGGGATTTGCAAAGTGACACAAAAGCACTGGAGCATCGCTGGATGAAGTGCGTTAAATTTGAAGAAGATTAGGTTGAGAATTAATAGTAATTTGAGGCTCGGAGTAGTACGTTTTTATTTTAGAGCCGCCAACTTTTCAAACGACCCTTCGTAGATTATTACAATACATAAAATTGTATGAAAACATGAAGTTGACACGTATTTTGAAAGATTATTGTTTTACGCTACTTTTAAAAATTTATTCGTTGCAATTACTAGTTTTTCCTCAGTGTTATACATATCTCAAGTAAAGCTAGTCTATAGCGTTTTCACATATTCTTTCCATTTAAATTCTCAAGTAATAACTGAGAAAATAAATGAGACAATTTAGAAGTAGAGATTAGAAGTAAAAACTATCCGCAAAGAATTAAATATTTTTTGTTTTCTCTAATAATTTATTTACAATTTTGAAAAAATATCTCAAGTAAATCTAGTCCGTAGCTCTTTCACATATTTTTTGTGCATAAATATCTCAGGTAATAATTCAGAAAAAAAATCAAACAGTTGAAGGGTTTCACCCTCGTATCACTCTTAAGCGAAGGGGTAGAGATAATTATTTTTGTCAATCCTTAGTAATTGACTGAGAACTCTGAAAAATATACCTCAAATAAAGCTAGTCTGTAACTCTATTACATATTTTTTTCGTTTAAATATCACAAGTAATAACTGAGAAAATAATGGAAATTTACATGGAGAGCAATTTTCATCCTTTGACTGTGGATGATTGCCGATAAAAAATTGGTAAATCTTTTTTTTATCTGTTGAATTTCATCAGTTGAAATAATAAAATAATAATTATCTAATATCTCGCATCACTTACACAAATTAAAACATTTTAGTTGATAAAATGGTTGGTTAGTTAAAAGTGTGTCAAACAAAAGCATTTTTTTTTGCTTTTTTGAGTTGACGCAGATAAATTTATGCAATAGTACACTGGAAAATTCACAAATATATCAAAGTATATCGGGAGATCTCCCCTAGTGGTTGGCAAAGTGCTAATTTATCTGTATACGCAGATAGATAGTGCAGATAAATTGTGTAGTTGCGGAAATTCCAAATATTTCAAACACTAGCTGATATTCACATATTTTCTATTCGTAAATGAAAACCAGATCTAACTCGACCATTTACTAATTGAAACTACCATGTATTTGTCGTTGGAACACTCACATTGCAACATACAGCCCTGGATAACAGGCAGCATCAATAGGTGCCGATTCTTGAGAGTTTAGTTTACGACCTCGCTATGTTGTGGCCCCGACTATACTTTTGTATGAGTTTGGAATTTCGGAACAATTTGGGAATCTTCAATTCCAAATACCGACTTTCCACACTGATCTTTAAAATTCGAATGAAGCAGTTTCCCATCTCGTATTTTCTTTGTGAGTTGGAAAGTCCAACGATATCTGAAATAATCGTTTCAGTTCGATTTTCATTGAAAATTTTCGCATTCATTGAAAATGCAATGTGGTGAAAACGAACTTGTTATTGTAATTTCGTCGACAATTTAAGCACTTAACGCTGATTAGAGAAATAAACGCGGAAAAGTTGAAAATTTGAAGTTTGCTGTTTATTTCTTAGATTGACTGAGAGTGAATTAATCACTTTGATTCTTTTTTCAGTTTTTCCAGTGTAGTGGAAATGAACTCGTTCTGGAACTTGGCATTGTGCTTTCGTCGACGATTTAAGCACTTAACGCTGGTTAGAGAAGTAAGCGGAGAAGAGTTGAAAATTTGAAATTTGCTTTTTTATTTTTTGGAACGACGGAGAGTGAATTCAAGCTTGCATTGAAGAATCTTTAGTAATGGTAATTTGAGAATGCTGAAGAATGTTCTGGCTCGGCCAGAATTAGTACCCGAAAGTATTTAGAAAATGAATTTGAAAATGTTCCATGGTGTTGAAGAACGGTATTCAAAGATGAGTTTTAACAAGAATACTTGTATTAAGGATATTTAGAATAATTTCAACATAGAAGAGGCTGAGAACGAACTTGTAAAATTATTTGAAGTTACTCAAGAATAGAGCATAGTGGAAATATTCAGCGCAGCTCGAGAATATTAAAAAATGATATTAAGGAGCATCGAAATGAAATATATCAGAGATACTTAGATGTAATACTCAGAAATACTTGAAAAGTAGAAATTTAGTACTCAACGATTTTTGAGAGTATTCAATATTATTGAAAAATGCAGTTCCTGCAAAATAAAACTGTGAGCAAAAGAAATGTTAGAGTTTATATAAAAGTAATTTGTTTTCTGCAGAAATTAAGATATATCAATATCGACAGATATATTTTTTCTTTAGAGGACCTTGGAACATTTTTGCAAGCTAAAGAAAAGGAAAGGCTGGTATTTATTGAGTCAGTATTTCGAACAAACAATTTATCAGTATTCAGTATATGAAATAAATGTATTTATTCATAAATAAATATCACTATAAATTCTCCAGTATTTAATTTTTCTTTTCTTTAAGGAACTTGCAGTATTCTAAAGTAGTTCCATTATTAAGATGAGAATCAAGGCGTTATTTGGCTAATTTAAGAGAAATTTCCATTATCATCTCGTTAAATTATTTTAAAACCTTAGCATTAATAAAAAAAAGAAAATACTGGCCAAACAAGTAGCAGTGAAAAGGAAATATGTGTGTGCAAATTCTCCAATATTTAATTTTCCTTTTTCTTTTTAAGGTACTTGTAATATTCTAAAATAGTATTTTCATTATTTAAGAACAGTATCGGGGCATTATTTGTCTAATTTAAGAGAAAGTTTCATTATCATCCCCTGAAATTATTCTAAAACTTCAGTATTAATAAAAATAAAAAATACTGGCCAAATAAATAACAGTGAAAAGAAAATATATGTATGCAAATTCTCCAATATTTAATTTTTTTTTAAGCAACTTATAGTATTCTAAAATAATATTTCCATTATTTAAGAACAGAATCGGAGCATTCGTCGGCTAATTTGAACGAAAATTCCATTATCATCTCGTCAAATTATTTTAAAACCTTAGTGTTAATTGAAAAAGAATGCTGGCTAAATAAATACAAATCAAAAAGAAATATGTGTATGCAAATTCTTTAGTATATAAGTTTTTTAAGCATCTTGCAGTATTCTAAAACAGTATTTTCATTATTTAAAAACAGTATTGAGGCATTCTTTGGCTAATTTAAGAGAAAGTTTGATTATCATCTCGTCAAATTCTTCGCGCGTCTCCTCGTTTTTTCCCTCGCTTCTTCGTTTCAACGTTGAATCACGAATACTCTTCTCCGCTAAATGAAACTGCACGGCACACGATACGCTTTCAATCGAAAGCAACGAGTCGTTTGTTCGTGTTTTCTGCTCGCTTCAAGGCTCCGCGAATCGGCTAGGATTCGCAGGTATTTTCGTTATCGTCAACGTTTATGTAGAACTGATTGCGTAGCCGATTTATGCGTGTGTTTTCACGTCGTGAACGACGCTCGTTGCGATAACGAAAATCATTGTACTGTAACAACACAGAGCTTGCGCCTCGTTCGAAGAAGCAAATCCTCGATACATCCAATTCTAATAAACAATCGAATGCTGGAAGATCATTCAAAGTGTACAAACGAATTCTTTCATCGATGTAACCAATACAGCCGTTCTCGAGTCAAAACGCAAATTCGTAAAAACAGCAGAATTTCGGTAAAAAATTATTTCAGCTAGTAGGTAAAGCACGATAATTTGCATATTTTGCATACTTTTTCATATTATGCGCATTCTATGCAATTTTACACCTTTGAATTTCCGATAAATGCGTAAAAATCTACAATCCAGCCATCGACAACGGTGGAAAATATTTGGGCGACGAATCTGCTTTCAAAATTTGGAAAGAATTCATTTCTATGCCTATTTTTCTACTTCGAGCAACGTTTGAAGAAAATCTTGTAGGAACAAGAAATTAGATCATTCTCGAATTCTTGCAAAGAATTATTCCAGAAAATCGCTTAAAATTAGTACCTTTGTTGACAATGGAATATCTTACAATACATTTCTCTGTTCCATGAATTTGAAAATGATAAGTTACTTTAACAAGTCATCAGCTATAATAGTGTATAATGTTGCAATCAGAACTCTGTCTTGCGATAAAACACAAAATAATCCCTTAATTCTTGACCAATTTCTCAAGAAATCGTGTTCAAAGCACTTAATTCATTTGACAATGTGTGAAATATATCGTAAGTATGAAAATGACACCGCAAAAGATATAGATTTCCTTCGATCGATGTTTAGAAGAGAATCGCGATGGCGACGAGATGAACATCGATTATAAATCGTACGAAATACGCTCGACGTTTGTGTACAAAACAATTTTACTCGATAGTCTTTTATACTTGGACAAATTCACGGCTGATCGATATAGAAACGTAGAAATTAAACGTTCGTTTCATTGTTATCACTTTGAATACACGAACGCGAGTGTTGTTCGTTATTTCTCCCGTTTTTCTTTGTTTTCTGTCTGTTTCTTTGGTGTACAAAAGCTGACAGAAAGGAAGAGAGGAAAATGAAGGAAGATCATAGAGAAATGTACCAGAATTATCGTTTGAACGGTGTATATTTTAATAATTCTCGTCGACTCTGAGCTGTCGTGTGTTAAGGTATTGTGACGAAAATTAAAGCGATACGTCTGTTTGTTCCTTTACTAAAATAAGTACCGATGCCATAATGTATGTTTAGTTATAGGTTACCGTTACACTTGTCTCTGTAGATTTAGTAAATATTATACGTGTCAAGATGATAGATTTATAATAACGTGTAATAATGTCAACAATAAAGTATTGTTAAGTATAAAGATCGTACCATTTTTTTCTGTGAACTTCCGCAGAGTAACATAAATCGAAGTGCAACAAACCATAACGTTTCAAGTATCAGAATGTCCATATAGTGGACAGTAAAAGTATTCATACACCCATATAAATCATAAATCAGCACTAACATAATATTGTACTTGGGAAAGTACATCTACTTTTAATGTGTTTATTACAAATATCCAAATATGAAAGTTGCAGTAGTACAATATTATAATTTATTTTCAAAAAACAGGAGAGTAACGCAACGCAAAGATGTTCATACATCAATTTAACGGATTTTGAATTTTACAAGCACAATTTGCAGAAACTGTTGCCATTATTTCTTAACAATTTCTGTCGACTTTTATTAATAGTTCTCCTCAGTTTTATAATTTCAGAATTGTGTGTGTAGTATACATTCAAATCTTTCATTTATGAAATTATTAATTTGCTCTTTAAACAATCTAAAATCGAACTTATCTTCACTGTTGCTAATTCCGTTATTTGACTCGATTTTTATAAGCATGAAAGACAGACTGATGTATACAAAATACAACTTCAACGCAACAGTTTCGAGTGCAAAGGGTTAACTTTTGTGTCAAAAGTATTCACATACGTGCACATTTTCGGGGAAAATTACAGCTTGAACAGATCTTCAATTATACGCTAAAAAAACTTCAATTTTTGTTTGAGTAATCGACCGTCCCTTGTAAGAAACTTACATATAATACAAAACAAATTCTAAAACAAATTACAGAAGCTAAGTTTTGTCATCTACACCTCTCACACTTCGTATTCTTCCTCGTCTCGTTAAAAATCAAACTTTAACTGCCACGTAATAATTGATAACGAGTGCAAGCGGAAATGTAGAAGTAAACGTGACTGTAGAACGCAACAGTACCACATCGATAATGATTGTGCTTAGGAAAAGATTTTCACAGGCGTATTCACGGCAACGACCAGAGAAAAAAGAAGGCACACGTGAAAGGCGCGAACCGATGTATATACATATTTCTCGCTCTTATAGAGACTTCATTTCTTTCGTTTTTCCTCACCTCCTCCTTGGGTGCTCTTTCATTTCTTGCGATGCAACGAGAAAATTTATGGACCTCGCCGCACGCGTCTCATTGGCGATAAATGTCGCCGTTCGAATAGACAATTATTGTTGCACTATCTCTTGCTTGTTGCGCACAGGTAAACACCGAACCGTGGGTGATAATATCGTCGTAAATTGCACGATAGTAGATATATGCAGACTCAGGGTCGAGGTGAACTAACATACTTCGGGAAGTTTCCACATGAATAAAATTCAGCAGACGTCGGTGGATTTAAATCAAGACCGATGGTTTTCAAGAGGTTTCAAGAAATATTATAAAACACAATAGATTTAAATGGAATTTGACATTCAAAAGAAATCAACTTCGCTATTTTTTAAAATTTCAAAAAATCCTTTTTCCATGACATTCTCCACAGAATGTAAAACAAAATACAAGGAAAAGAATTTCGAATTTCTGAAACTGACAAGGTTGCACTCCAAACTTGCGCCAAAAAAACAGAAAAACTGTATTTACGTTTGAATAATAATTCTGCTTAAAATCTTCAAATATCCAATGATTTACTTTGACGAGACTGTACACCCCGTATGAACCAATAGAAAACGCAACTTGGTACATGTCGAAGTCGAGTGTCCAAAAAGTATCAGGGTTGTTCTCATCAAGAGGCGGCCGATACGACGAAAGTGGGAAGAAAAGAGCCGGCGGCGTGTTCATCGTTGTCACGATCATGGTTCTTCGGTCCGTGTACACCCCTTTAATCGTTCGTCAAGTGTGTGTGCATTCGGAATGTAATATATCCTGGCCGGCACGTGTCGCTCACGTGCCGCCAAGTGTTTGTTTCGGTTTGCATTGTCGCCACGGAGGTGTGCCGCCCTGATGTATCCTCACGACACGCCACGCACAAAACTGTCCCTTTCATAATTCCACGCTCGTTCAAGTAAATAACGTGCCGGCAGTTCGACAATTAGGACGATGGGAAAGGGATTCATTACACGACGCCTAGCTCTAATGGCGGATCGATTACAACTCCTTGGTACCTGCCTGCGAAGCAAGAAGCGTCCACCGAGTTCTACATTCGGATAACTTTTACCTCTTACTCAGGAATCTGATGCATAATTGTCACCAAACTCTGACACTAGGGTTTTTAACACTTTACCGACTGGCTCAATCTATTCAATATTGACTCGGTTTTGGCTATCACGTTTATTCTTACAGATCTAACAATTTTTAATTAAAATTCGTGAGAAGGCTTACTATATATCGTTCACTTTCACCTATTATAGGATAATTTGTTAATTTGTGGCAGCAAGATTAGGCCACCAATAGGCTCTTTAGGTTGAAAACAAAAAGCCGATTAATAGGCTTCCGGTCGGTAAAGTGTTAGCAGCCTAATGAAATTGTAAATAACAGTAAAGTGAATGTATTACGAGTAGCGGAAAGTAATATTGTTTCTCCTAAGGTTAGCTTTGTCCGCCTTCCAATCTGATTTCATTGCACATCGAATTATACAGTGAGCGAAATTTGTATGAATGCATCTAAGGAAATGCGATTTTTGGGGCTAAGGGTTTTAAATTCTAACGAGGTGAATATGATAACTATAGAAAAGTGAAAATATATTTCTGTGCTATGAATATTTATATATTTATATCTATGTAAACATGTGTACATTTATTTATTTATGTAGAGTCTTAGTCTCTGTGCGAAATTCGTTTGAACGCATAGCAAAAAGAAAACGATATAAAGCTGAACTTATAATTATAAATTGCATTAAACCAATATGGTGGCGAAATTGGTGGATCAAATATTATATTTCAGCATAAGATATTACCTAATCAAACATATTACCTAAAACATTCTTTTATGCCAGAAAAGTAAAATGAAGCTAAAATTGTTTTGGACACTGTACAGTTACAGAGGATTAAAGATTTTCGATCGTTTTAATGATCCTTTTCGAACATATAAAGTAGATATAACGTTTGATAGAAGTTTCAACGTTACGATAGAAATTCAACGTACGATATGTTAGTTCTGAAAGTGTATCGAAAATACTTTTAACACTCTACATGCACCAGAATCTTCCGAAATAGCATCTTCAAGCACAGTATTTCCATTGAGATTCCTTGTATATCATTCTGGAAATGATATAATCGTCATTCTTCATTTTTTTTTCTGTTTTTATAGTTTCAAATGTTAGTTACACGTTAAACGTCTACCCTTTGAATTCCCTCTGTCTCTACTTGTTTGCTTTGCTATATTCATCCATCTCCCTCGTTTTGTTCTACTTTATCACACTTCGTTTTACTTTCCTTCCGTTTCACTTCGTTTCGTTATCACGGCGTCGTCAATTATTTTCAAATATATCCCACACACACACACACATTTAAATGTTCTTTTTTCTCCATAATGATTCCGCTTTTGTATCCGGAAAATTTCTTCACAGATGCTAAATTAAACTTCTAAATAGATATTAGCATCCGAAATTTGATTTTATTCACGCAGAATTGTTTGTCATACTGCTATAATCATGGGTAAAATTCAAGCGTTCATATGATCAGAAGACTGTAGATGTTCATGCAAATGCATGCTTTTCATCGAAAAGTTATAATAGATTGGAATCTAAATAAAAGTATGTCCACTTTCCAAAGGATTTCAAATGGACCGTTTATTTTAAAAGTGATGTAAGTCCATTTCTTCTTTTGAGATATTTAACGGTTTGCATTGTAGTTGATTGAGAAATATCAAAGAAGTGTACTAAGTTTGCCGATACTTCTATGAATTTGGATATATGTAAATTGATTATACAAATGACTTCTATACGAATTTAATTAAACCAATATAATCTATATGGATCATAAATGGACTTACACCACTTTCAAAATTATCGAACTGTAAAAATCGTTAAATTTCAGTTACCGAAAATTCAATTTCCCTTAAAATAAGTAATATTTTATTCTGATTCTGTTTATAAAAAGGAACGGGAAAGAAAATAGCGTTGTTTATGCTCAATATTAATTATTTACTTATATACTATTCCAATTATACGACATATTCGTACATGCAATATTATAAATGAATGTAGAGGTCACAAAATCTTTTTATTTCAACCATTTAATTTACCATAGTTTTACACTTCTTTTATATATGTAGTGCTTAATTAGACTACGGAATATGGACTTACACTACTTTCATAATCAATGATTATACAAAGTAATTTACTAAGAAATGTTCGCATATGGATATTTTGAAATATTAAGTGTGAATTGTTTATAAAAAAAAAGTTTACACTAAATTATACGTAAATTATGTGATTTCTTAAGTTTCTCCAAAAATGGACTTACACCACTTTCAAAATAAATGGTCCTAATATTTCTCATTTATTTTCCATATTCTGCATATGTTTTTCTAAGTACGTGTGCGAAAGTATATTATAGATATGTAGTTTCTGAATGTTCGAACCAATTTCGAAATCGAAGTCCACAAGGCCCACTTTGAAAATCGTCTATTGTTTTTCTTGCTCTACTTTTGCTTGCAGAATGTAATATACAGACATGCAACATATGTAACTTCTGCAAATACGTTCCACGTACATTATTTTATTATTATGTATATAAAATAATCTTTGTAATAAATGTAACTTTTATATGAATACTGTATTATGCAAAATGGGATGAATATAATATTATATTAGTATTTATTTATGATTTGTATTGGTGTACGAGTGCTTTTGCCTTGAGATGCTGTCCTGCTTTTTGAAAATAAATCATAAAATTATATTATTGTAGCTTTCATATTTGGCTATTTATAATAAACACATTAAAAATAGATGTAATTCGACAAGTAACGTAACAAGTTTGCGTTTCGATGAATACAAACAGTTTATTTAGTACTTATTTATGATTTCTGGGGGTGTATGAATGAATGTCCAGTGTATACAAATACACACTTGTACTTCGAGATTCTAGCATGAATAATTTTTTTTTTAAGGACAATTTTAGGTTTACTTTCGTATTATACTTTTTCAGAACAATTTTGTAATGTATTTTATTCGTCAGATAGTTTTATATTAAACTTGTAACGATAATAAAACTTGTTACACGTTCTTTAAGTAGCTTTTAGTAGATTTCAGTAGACGTCTGTAGAATTCAGAAGATTTTAGTAAAATTAGCAGACGTCGGTGGATTTAAATCGAAATCGATAAGTTTCTAGAGATTTCAACAGACATTAGTTAGAATACAGTGGATTTAAATAGAATTCGACACATCGACAATTTTTATTTTTGGATATTAAACAAATTAAGCGATGAATTCAATTTTTATTTAAAAAATATAATAAATTTAGTAAAATAATTAAAAATTAAATCAATTTGTATAAAAATTAACCACAAAATACAATTATTTAAAAAAATTTAATAAAGTAATTAAAAATTAAATCAATTTACATAAAAAAATAACCACAAAATTCAAATATTTAAAAAAATCAATTTAATGAAGTAATTAAAAATTAAATCAATTTGTATAAAAATGAGCCACAAAATTCAATTATTTAACAAAACTTTTATTTATTTTTTTTATTTAAAAATCTTAATCTCTTTTTATTTTGAACTAATAAAATCGATTTATTTAGGAGATTTTTCGGCATGATATTCGACAATTCGACATGATCTCCATAGATTACACTAAACTTCAGCAAATTTCAGCAGAGTTTAGTAGATTTCAACAGATATCGATAAAATTCTAAAAATCGAGATCAACAGACTCCAACAGCTTTCAATAGACATTAGAACACAGTAGATTTAAATAGAATTCGTCACGATCTTCATAGATTAGACTAAATTTTGCTAGATCTCAGCATAATGTAGTACATATCAATATACATAAAATTCAGTTAATTTCACTAAGCTTCACACATTTACCTGACCCAATACTCACGAACCTATTCGTATGATCCCTGTACCTACCCCAAGTTCTACAAAAAGTGAAAGAAACAGAGGAAGCGAAAGGGGAAACAAAAGAAAGAAATATAGCGTGATAAAGGGGAGATCAGGAAATTGATCGAATGCGGAAAAAATGGGGGGGGGGGGAGTGTCGCGTAGAAAGAGGCTAGAGGTTAAAGCGGAGAGGAATTAAAAACGCGTATACAGGGTAGGTCGACTCGCCTCGAAAAGCTGGCTCGGTCTGGCTGTTTTCGTCACGATCGAGGAATGTAATATCGTCACCCCAAGCGACAAGAGTTGCCTTCGAGAGTATCGTCGTTTAGAACAACGTGACGGGGGATATGGGGGACTGGATTAAACTGCAATGAAAATCCACTCATTTCCTACTCCCTTCGCTTTCCTTCGCGTTCCACTCTGCGCAGACACGCCTGCATCGAGCCGGGTAAACAAGATATTACCTTCATACTACCTGCCTCTCCTCTCGTTCTATCCCTGATCGTTCGACTTTCAGCCGGGAAGGGAACTCTTGTTAATGAACCCGTCGATATTTATTCGAAAGTAAAAGCTGCAGCATTATGCGAAGCGTTCAGGAGTATGCTTCGATTTTCCAAGCAGGCACACTTTTAGATAATCAAGCAAATTTTCTCGTTTCTTTTCTGATTGCAGAAAATATAGATAGAATCATTTTTCCACGACTTTCACTTGAAAATTGATATCTCAAAGATTAACCCTTTCGTTACGGCAGTCCGCTCCGCCGGAGTAATGCCACTGAAGGGGGCACCATGCCGAAAAATGTGCACATTGCAATATCAATAAATTGTACCAATAATAGCTCTTTTCTAATTTCTTGTAACGGTTCCAGGAAGATTTTTTATTATAATACTTTTGCACCGTACAAATACTCCACTGTCAAATAGAAAAAACAGAAGGAACTTGTTTCGACGTCCAGAATATGGACCGTTCATTTTGAAAGTGGTGTAAGTCCATTTTGGTAAAAAGATGAGAAATTATCACATAATTTGTGATTAATTTAGTGTAAACTTTTTATTTATAACTAGTTAATATTTAACATTTTAAAAAATGCTGATGCTTTGTTCAATTTAAAATTAGCCAATAAAAGAAATTGATTATGAAAGTGATGTAAGTCAAATTTCCATAGACATACACAGGTGGCGGAGTCACTTGGTTACATTTTTTTTTAAACACAATGGTAGAACACAAAAAGTTTTCCGGCATTTGAAAGTCGTTATACTCGATCCCAAAAATCCAGAACGAATGTATCTGAATCCTGAATTAAACATAAGAAAAATGTTTAATTCGTACTTGGAAAAATGTAAGGAAAATAATTCAACTTCAGTTAATGAATGGACATACAAGAAACTCTGCAAACGAGATTTCAAGTTACATTTCCATCTGCCACGTAAAGATACCTGTGCAAGATGTGATTTCTTCAACATGAAAATTCAGACAACAAATAATGACGAAGAAGAGGCGACTCTTGTACAAAGCCATGGTGTTCACTTGATAAATGTTGAATTAGCAAGAAAAGCATTATAAGAAGATAAAATTCTGGCACCAAAAGTCCCGATAAATACTTTGCCTTTTCTTTTGATTTACAAAAAGCCTTACCCTATCCAAAATTATCTATTTCAATCGCATATTATAATCGAAATATGTATCTTTTAAACGAAGGATTTCATAATTTCCACGGCAATAAATTTAATACGTATGTATGTGTGGGACGAAACTACCGCTTCTAGGGGATCGCAGGAAATACCTTCTTGCTGTCTGAGACATTTACAAAATGTAACGACGCAAAGTCATGTTATTGCATACAATGATATGTGTACTGGGAAAAATCGCAATTTACAAATGGCATTGTTGCGGCTGAGAGTTGTCCAGCCTTTGGAAAATAACATCGAAGTAATTGATCATAAATTTTTAGTCCCCGGGCATTTGTATTTTCCAAACGATGCAGATTTTGATATTATAGAGATGGCATTACGAAAAAAGAATTTCTTGTACACACCACAGGATTATTATAAAACAATGTAGACAAAATAATAAATTTATTTTACACGAAATGAAACGAGAGAATCTCGTTTCAACAAAAAATCTATCAAACGCAATAGAAAAACTGGTAAGAAAAAATACTAAGGGAGAAAACGTAAACTGGGTGAAAATATGTTGGATGAGGTTTTGTAAAAGTGCACCGTATGCTATTTTATATAAAACATCGATGTAGGATTAAGACGTTAGATTTATCACCTACATGTCGGGAAAGACCGGCAAAATTTGAAAGAATCACCCTGGCGCCTTTGTATAATGATACCAGACCTATTACATACGAAAAATATAAGGATATGGAGCAGTTATTACCTTATACACCTCCTGTGCATCATGAATATTTTAAAACGTTGCCACATACAGAGCATAAATAAATAATATCAATATCTTATGTTAAGTTTAACAATATATAAATATAATTAACGTGCCAAATAAAAAGATACTACTTCTATTTTATTTCTTGTTACTGTTTATAAACAAAATTGGATTAATACAAAATATATTTCAAGTGATATTTAATTTTTCATAATTGAAATTAAATGATTTTTTCAATTGACTAATTATGAAAATGGTGTAAGTCTTTTTAAAATTAAAGGTTAACTAAAAAAATGTCATGAATCGTTCTCTGACATCTGAGCAATTTTTCCACAGCCCTCATTTGGAATTTAATATCTCAAAGAAAGAAAGAAATAAGCATTCTATCGATTTTTGTTACTGGTTTAAACTAAAAAGTTATAAAAAGCGACCATTTCTATTTTTTTCGTATTTCAGACCAATTGGAGTTTTTTCAAAACTATTAGTCATTCAGTATACTAATCCTTCCAACTTCTCACGAGAACACAATTCGCTTGGACCAATTCTAAAACATTTACTCTGTTTCAAAGGGCGTACTAATCCTTTGACTTAATCCAAATCAACAAAAATTCGGAGTCTTCATCAAAACTCCAACCAAAACGATCCAAAGGGAACCCAAAGATTACCAAACATTCCCAAAAACTACCAAACTGATAAATCGACCGAAGCCTTGTAACTCTCCACAAACCGCTCACAAATCCACCAATCATCGAGCATCCTCAAACACGCGACGTGTCTGCTAACCTCGAGACCTCATCTCCAAAGCCAACCTCGTTTCCAGACCCAAAAAGAAAGAAGAGCAACGACATAAAACAAGAAAAAAAAACGAAAAAGAAAAGAAAAGAAGAACGAGTCAGAGGCGAGCCCTATCTGTGTGATTCGTCGCAGTTATGCGAAACATTTCACCCTGTGAAAAACGAGGAGGCGGGAGGACGTGTTGCGTGTGAAAGATTCCCTGGTTGAAGCGCAGCTACTTCTCCTCATCCAGGGGAACAAGCAATGACCAATATTATGATAATTCCAGCCGCCCTCGTTCCACGCTGGTCGTTTTATCTCTCGCCACCTCTCTATCCATCCGTCTCTCTTTACCTCGTCCGGTCTCGTTCGTCCTTTTGGCAACATCAAGGTGCACGAGAGTCGCGGAATATGGGCAGCCATATTTGAGGGTGCGGGCGTGGCTTTTCCGGTTGCCCGTGGTAACCGGCGGCGGCGTTATCCAGATATCGACCTGGGAGCAACGAGAAGGGTGGCTAGGCTTCTGTCCGGGAAGGAAAATGTTATCACTGCTTTGTGGTGGCTAAGATAGCAACCCACTTTCCCTCTAACCCTTCTTCGTCCCTCCGCGAATCCTCATCACCTGCCTTCTCCGCCAACCATGGTATATTCCCGCCCTCCCTCCCTCTGTATCCAGTCAGTTTGCTTCTACTGGGTTTACGAACATCTTCTGGACGAGGAAAATTCCGGGACAGTGTGTTACCCAGCTCGACGATTTCCTTCGTTAACCGTTTGACTGCGGAGTACTTGAAACTTAAACGCCTCTGTGAGGGACGGAATACTTTTTTTTGCGTAGCGTGAGCTTTACCATACCATGATTGATTATATAATGTGCAATTAAATTACTATTTCGTTTTTATAAAACGTAAAATTGAGTAGATTGAGTATTTATCTGTGAGAATTGTGGTTTAAGAAATATTTAATAGTTAAAACCACTGTGGTGAATTGAAAAATACGAAATTTATCATCCTTTTTCTACTATTTACAATTTTTAGAAGGAACTTATCAAAATAAAATTCACAAAAATGAAAAAGTTGCAGAAGAACCCTTACGAGATATAAAACTGAGTAGATTGGGTATTTATCTGTGAGAACTGTGGTTCAAAAAATATATAAGGGGAGAAACCACTATGACGGATTGGGAAGACCGAAATTCTTCCCAGAAGACCGAAAATCATCCTTTTGTTATTATTTGCAATATTTAGAACGTACTTATTAAAATAAAATTCACAAAAACAAAGTTGCAGGAGAATAATTAAGAGATATAAACCTGAGTAGAATGAGTATTTATTTCTGAGAATTGTGAGAAAGTTCTCCCCTTAAATATTGTTTGAACCACAATTCTCACAGATAAATCTACTCAAGCGCCTATAGGCACTTTTGAGATTTTCTTATTTCTTCTGTAACAGCCCTTTTATCGTAATTTAATCCTTCATTCTATCTTTTGCGCACTTCCGCTTTAAATACCGAAAGAAACTTGAAATTTTTTAAATTTTGAAAACTGTTTGACAAATGTTGCAATTGCAAATTGAACATCTACCTTTCGCTGTGCAAGCTTGTACGTACTAAACTCTGCCGCAGCGAAAGGGTTAAAGAATGATAATAGATAATGATTCACTATAAAGAGAAGTATTTCTTAAGAAATGTGTAATATAATTTCGTTCGTGAGAATAGGTAGGTTCTTGAGAGTGACAGAAAATGATCGAAAAGAATTTTCTAAATTTGAGATAAACGTACGAAATGAATTTGACGCAGATTAATTTCTTCAAACGAATGAAAGTAATCGTTTAGTTGAAAAAAAAATAAATATGGATTACTTTTTTATTTTCTTTTTAATATACACGTACATAGAAGGCTGTTGGTATTCTTCTGAAGGTTTTCCCTTGGAATTTATGCGAACCATGACATATTTACACCGGAGATATGCATTTGAATTTTGCCTTCATGGATTTCGAAAGGAATTCGTTATTTTAACTCGCGAACACGCAAAACTTCCACCTAACTTTACCTGAAAATATTATGATATATTTTACCCCGCTTATGGAACTATGGAGAAATGCTTTTCATCGAATTTCCTGTGATTTCAAAGGCTACGTTATTGTGACAGAGACATTTAAGTAAAATATTGGACAGAGTCTTCTAATTTATCTTTGATTACACAACAGATATCTAATCTTAATTAATACTCAAATATCTGAAAATAACTTAGAGGTTACATCTTCTCCCACAAGCATCTTAATATTCTACAAAGTGATGTACACTGTTATGTACATTGTAATGGTGCAATTTCATTCAAATTATAATACAACAATTGCTGAAATTATTTAACAAATTAAATTTTCTTTCGTTCACTATTATAATTAAAATAACCATCAGAATATATTTTTCTTGCAAAATTCTCGTTTCTTCATCTTTCAAAGAAGTTAAATTTTCAGTACCGGAAGTATTTTAGCCAACTTTTGAAAGAATGCAACTAGCAACCACTAAACTAAATCCTTGAATATTATTCGATACGAAACATTTACTTCTCTGGTACAATTTTCAGTTTCTCACCCTGCAGTAAAATACTATTTTCAAAATATCTTAATCCACAAAATTTATTTCTCTGATATAGTTTTCATCCCCCTAAAAATGCAGTTTCTAATGCCAAAAGTACAATATTAATCGAAGCAATTTCCGAAAGAATACTATTCGTGACTGTAGTATTCAATCTTTGAAACAACCTAATCTGCAAAATTCACTTAATATAATTTGTATCCATTTGTAAAATGCATTTTTCAATAACAAAAGTATTAATCGAAGCAACTTCCGAAAGAATACTATACGTGACTACAATATTCAATCGTTGAAACAACCCAATCCGCAAAAATTCACTTCGTACACTTTTCGTCCCCAGAAAAATACAATTATCAATCTGAAAATTCAACAATTAAACTCGCAATCAATCGAAACATCCTTGCCCAAGGACAAAACACTAACACTAAATTTACAAACTTTTCTCGAATGAACAAGAAATCGAATTTTTCCTTCAAGAAATTTATTTACTATACACAACTTAATAGCACATCCTTAACTTACAAATTCGGATATATTTTCGTATCACTCCATCAATAAATCTGACGAAAAGTTGCTGGAAAATAATAGCAAATTGTTCTATAATTTCTCTTATAAAATCTCAAATGTGTCAAATTGTCGTGTCCCGTGAACCTAGTGTTAATATCACACATCTGATAAAAGGAAAAGCTCAGAAACGTGTTATCAGTGATCGGATCGTTATTAAGACAGATCACACGCGATCCAGGATGTAGTATAGAAGAGGAAGTGGCCGACGTGTCGTAGTGTAGCATGGAATTTTGAGAATGTGTGCGAACCAAGGATGATATTAGATTCTTGGACAAAGTTTTCGCATGGTCGAGGTCTCGAGAGCTGTCCCGGAGGCTGCTCGTCCGTGAGGAGGAGAACGCGTGTTAGCTAGCCTTCGGCATTGATTTCTTCTTGCTGCTTTTGTCTTCGTTCCCGTCGATAGAATACCGCGCCACGAGCTTTTAAATTAAAACCCTCGTCTCTTGACACCGTGCCGTGCGTATTCTTCCCAACATTATTGTCGATTTATTCTGCATCATCCGTTTCACAGTTTCCCCTACAACTTTGTTATATTTTTACCGCGGACGTGGTGTTCCAGAAAGGAAGCTGATCGTGGTTTATAAAGAGTGTCAATTATTACACCGTTCATTTTGTATAATGGTACTTGGTGAAATTTTGAATTTTAGTTTATTTGCTGTTCGAAACATTTATTATGGAAGAGGAAGTTGGATTTGAATTTGAAATATTTTTTCGATATATTTGGGAGCTTTTTGATTTGAAGCTTGAGCTTTTATTGATTGTTTTAGATGGTTCCTGCGAATGAGAGGAAAGAGGATTTATAAAATTGGAGAAATGCAGTTTTGAGGTTTGATTTTTGGTTTAGTTATTTAAAATATTAGGGAAAACAGAGAATTTATGAATTAATAGTAATTATTAATCATTTGGAAATTTGATTTTTGATTAAGTTACTTAATATATGAATACGAAGAAAAAAGAATTTATGAATTATCAGTAATTATTAATAATTTTGAAGTTTGACTTTTTGTTAAGTTACGTAAAATACATTTACGAAAAAAAGAGAATTTATGAATTATCAGTAATAATTAATAATTTGGAAGTTTGGTGTTTGATTAATTTACTTAAAATACGATTATTACAGAAAAAAGGAGAATATATGAATTGTCAGTAATTATTAATAATCTGGAATTTCTTTAATCTTTAATTTTTGGCTAAGTTAAGATACGATTATTACAGAAAAAGGAGAATTTTTAAGTTGTTAGTAATTATTAATAGTAGTGGTTTGATTTTGGTCGAAATACTTATGATATAATTCTTGCAAAGAAGGAAATATTTACGAAATTGAAAAATACGTAATTTAAAAATTTGATTTCCGATCTATACTGAAAAATACTATTTACTCGGTATATTCGAAGATTGAATAATATTATACATATACACATTTGATATTTATAGGTATGCATAATAATTTTTTACCTTCATTTAGAATTTGTGTAATTTACGATTATATAATTATAAATCATAATTTTTCACGATTGAGAAAAAAGGATTTGTATTTTTTTTAAGGTATATTTGACAATTGAACAATTTCTCAATCTCCGTAGTGATTTTCCAATTTCATTTGGAACATTATTTTATCAAACGAAAACGTTTCACGCGTAGCTGCCGGGATTGAAAAAGAATGCTCTCTGTTATCGTAGAAAAAATGTGACTTTAATTCTTCCATCAATATTTACGATACGCTTCTGTTATTGTAATGTTAAGAGTATCAAAATAAACTCGCTATCGCAGTTTAAGTCAGAACAATTAAACGTGATCAAAGATTCACAGAGGTATCAATATACGTGTTCAAATTAAGAGAATTTCCTATTTAACTTGCACATTCTTACAACGTCAGAGAATCAAATCGCAATCCATCTCTTTCGAACGAAACAGATTCCATGCGATGCGGCAAGAAAGTACCGAGACAGATACACAGTCTATGGGTCAGAAAATGGTGAAACAAGAACCCAAGATTCTTTCGTCCACGTTTATTCGCAAAAATATAAATAAACTGTCGATCTACACGATGAACGCAGGCAAGGATATACATGTGATTATATGAACTGTTTATTCTGAAAGTGGTGTAAATCCATTCTCAGAAAAAATTAAAAAATTACGTAATTTGCATGCAATTTCCTGTGAACTTTTCATTTATAAATCGTTTACGCTTAATATTTTAAAACATCCATATATTTTGATCAATTGAAAATTCGTTAGTAAATTACTTTATACAACCCTTGATTATGAAAGTGGTCTAGGTCCATTTTTCGTAATCTAATTAAGAAAAGTACACTATATAAATAAGAAAAGAGTAAAACTATGGATTTTACCAACAAAAGCGCAATGTAGTGGAAATGGATGAAATGAGAAAAATCTTGTGACCTCTCTATTAAGTTATATGATATTGAGTGCACGGACATGTGACGACAAGTTGTATAATTGGAGTAGTATATAAATAAATAATTAATATTGAGACTAAACAACACTATTTTGTTCCTCGTTCTCTTTTTATAAACAAAATCAAAATAAAACATTACTTGTTTCAAGTGAAATTGAATTTTAGATTACAGAAAATTTAATGATTTTTACACTTCAATAATTATGAAAGTGGTGTAAGTCCATTTACGACCCAGATAGATTACATTGGTTTAGTTAAATTTACACAGAAATTTTTTTTACAATCAATTGACATCTTTGAAATTTATAGAAATATTGGCAAACTTAGTGCACTTCGTTGATATTTTTAAATCAACTAAAATGCAAACTCTTAAACATCTCGAAAGAAGAGAAAATAGACTTACACCACTTTCAAAATAAGCAGTCCATATATATATATATATTTCCCCCATGGCAGAAGAAATGGGAAACGATAGGACGGATAAGAAAGTACGACATTTATAATGTATAGGTTTCTTGGGAAGGTTCAGGCATGTGCCTTAAAACTTTTGTCCGCTTTTGCTCGCTACCCAAAGTGGTTTCGATGGAAAGAAGTGTATAAGAATACGTACGCAGGTCTACATGTGTCCGTACACGGGGAAATACAGGGAAAACGGAGGATGCATTAAGGAATATGGCTTTCGATGCTGCTCCTTTCTATCTGCTTGGAAATCACCGTGCAACAACCTTCTACAAACGAACTCGAGGCACGTGTTCATTGAAACGCAAACTTGTTAAGCTGCTTGTGAAACTATATCTATTTTTAACCCACTTTTTTCATTTTTATTTAACACATCCGCAAGCGTAATAATTCACACATGACGATTGTTACCTATTATTCACTGCGTAACAATTCACTCGCGTAACAGTGTTTTGCTATCATTATTACATGTAATTTCTAAACGAAACCGAAAGTAAAAAAAAAATGGCTTGTATTTTATTGGTCAGTATTTTAATCTCTTTTTGTCAGTATTTAAATATGAAGGGTCAATATTTAAATAATTTGGTCAATATCCTTTGGTCAGTATTTATACTAAATTTTCAATATTTAAATAAATTATGTACTGATCATTTTTTTACTTACAAGTTGACCGTTTAGTATTTTTATACTGTCCTTTTTGATCATAAAATACTGACCGAAAGTTGATTTAAATATTGATCAAAAATAGGTTTAAATATTGATCATTTAATTTGTTGCCAAAAAATTTATTGATGTGTGGTGATACGCGCCATTTATTAATTCCTAATTAGTCCCTGATTTGTGAAGTTAGTGTCGTATTTAGAGCTGTGATGCAAATGGGTTAATGTACTTATTATAAATATCCAAATATAGAAGCTCCAATGATACACTTTTACGTTTTATTTTCAAAAAGCATAACAGTAACGCAACGCAAGAGTGTATTTACAAGATTCTAGATACTAGATTTATGGGACCCGTCAATTTGACGGATTTTGGATTCTAGATTTTGAATTATTAGCATAATTTCTTAACAATTTCTGCCGACTTTTATTAATGATACGATACAAATATACATCCAAATTTATTCCTTCCTCAGTTCTCTAATTTCGAAATTTGGTATGTAGTATAGATTCAAATCTCTCATTTATGAAATTATTGATTCGCTCTTTAAACAATCTAAAATCGAACTTATCTTCACTGTTGCGAATTCCGTCATTTGCCTCGATCCTTATAAGCATCGAAGACAGACTAATGTATGAAATACTCATTTTAATTGAATGTAATGTATTATCAAGCGCGTGAACCATTTAAAATACAAGGGAGAAGGACATCTCTTTAAAAGACATGAAAAATAGTTACTTATCGCCCCTTAATTGTTATTCGAGTTGCTGTATCAAGTTAAGAGTCAGATCTCATGTGCAAAGGGTTAAATTACTTGTGAAACTACATTTTTAATGCATTTAATACAAATAGTCAAATAAAAAAGTTGCAACGATACGAGGCTGAATAGTAGCGCAACACAAAAGTATTCATACATCCATATAAATCATAAATAATTACTAATAACATAAACTGTTTTGCAAACGAATTCGAGGCACAAAGGAACACTCTAGTAGCTATCGTTTCCTTCTGATCGAATACTCTTGATCTGTCTATCGGTGTTTTCTAATAGGCTTTCGAAGCCCGCGTCATCCTATCGTCGCGAAAAATACTCATCGACTCTCTAACGCGATAACAATCTTTCACCATGAATTAAGATTTATAAGATTAAGAAACAAAACTAGTTGCAACCTTGTACAATTCTTTCAACTCGCGAAACATTTGTCATGGCGTTCACGGATGCAAATTGCATCATTTACAATGTTTACATGGATTTATTTCCAGACTCAAATATCTCAATAACGTATTTTCGCATCGATGAGTTACTTAGCGAATGCCGAGAATTCTACTCCCTCTGTCCCATAATAATAGTAGCAGTTGATGAATTTAATTGGTCCCATAATAATAGTAGCAAAAAAAATAAATAAATATAGAATACAACATTTATTATCAAGAAACTAGATTAAATTAAACAATAAATTAAAAATATGACTCTCAATTTTTATTTTAAGTATTCAGATAGTTTCTGGACTTTTCAGTAATTTCGTTACTGCATTTTAAACTTGCAGGTAAGATCCCTTGGCTTCGAAGACCAAATTCTATGCGATCTTTGTTATTCATTTCTGTAAGAAATGGTTTGACAGTGCTTGAAATTCGTTTTATGACTTTTCCTTTTTTTTAAATTCGGAATAACGTAGATTTGGGAATTCGAATGGCATGAGCTACTGATTTTATGCTGCCCCTTCTGCTAAGAAGAATATGTCCCAGTTTTTCAAGTTTTCTCCATAATCTTTGCATTTACGTCCACAGTTTTATTTTTTCAAAAAATCAACATTAGCATAAGACTCACCTTGACAATTATTTTCGGAAGCACGTTTCCAAATTATTGATACGGTAATTCTGTTACACGTAAATTGTTTTGCAGCTAACGTAATTGCACCTTTCTGCAACTTTTCGTTTTTCTGTTGATGCATCAAGAACTGGACAATCGCAACTCGATTTTTGCTTGAAAATTCTCTTTTCTTCATCTTACTTTTACAATAGGTTGATATTCAACTCAAATAAAACAATTGATTTCGATCAGCGGATGAAATTAGAAAAATAGTTACAATTCGTAATAATTAGGTTAAGCTAAAAATTGAAAGATGTATAAAAAGAAATGACAGATGTCATGAAACATTGATTTTGATCGAAGGCTTCGCAATTTTGCGCTACAACATAACTTACAGCTGCATTCGCCAATAATTCCAGTTTAAATATTCACTTGCTGCTATTATTATGGGACAGAGGGAGTATCAAAAACAATGAAATGCTCCTGAAGAAACCATTGGCAATGTGTTAATTAACCAAACACGAACAAAATCGAGTTCCCAGATCCCCGTAGCATCCTATTCGTCGTCGCAGAAAAACAGCTGCAGCGGATCTTCTCTCGTTCGAAAGTAGGACTGGAGAAACGCGACGATTTACTTCTCGACGTGAGTTGGTAGAAAAAATGAGGTAAACGTCGTCAACTTTTTCAGCTTCCGTCGGCGTTAATGTACCTATTAAAATTCCACGAAACCGCCAACTATAAGACGTTCCGTGGATACAGAGGGGACAAAGACTACTGAAGAAAGAGAGAGAGTGAGAGAGAGAGAGAGAGAGAGAGAGAGAGAGAGAGAGAGAGAGAGAGTTGAAAAGAGAAAGGAGATAAGGAGGATAGAATTAAAAAGAGCGGCCGGAGGCTGTGCAACTTGGTCGAATCATTACGGAAGGCCGAAGTTTAAATCGTAGCAGGGACACAGAGACTGGCTTCCCCCGCGGGCCATGCCCACGAACCGTCAAATTTAAATCTCGCTAAGCTCGGCCATTAGTACGTAGTGCAAACAGCAAACAGTGCATTAAACAGTGCACGCGTACAACGTCGACCATTCATGGGGTACCGTGTCCTTAAACGTAAAGCCAAGTGTCTATTCCCACGGGGATTGTCGCGAGTTACAGCTACGCTTTTATTTAGACTCGTTTGTGCCTCTGTTTACGTGTACATCCACTTTGATACGCTCCAACGCCCGGAATAGGCTCGCTCCCCCCACGCCGATTTTTCCATCAGATTTTATCCCTCGTTGTTTTGTTTAATCATGCAACGCTGTTGGTTCACCGGTGAAAAAAAGATTTAATGGAAGGAGGAGACTGGATCAGAATTTATCAAAATTAATACACCCATCGATTTATTTACGCGGATTGATCATTTGATTTCCTTTCCTTACGTGGATAAAAATTGGGTTAACCTTTTGACTGCGGGGTACTTGAAACTTGAACTTTTTCTATTAGCTACTTTTTCAAGTAGCGTAAGCTTTGCTATACAATGATAAATGTGCAATTAAATTACTATTTTAATTCTTTACCTACGCCAAATTGAAATGAAACATTTTCATTTCCTCTGAAATAAGATTCATAAAATAATAAAATATACCCCCTTTGTCCTATAATAATAGCAACAAGTGAATATTTAAACGGGGATTATTGGCGAATGCAGCTGCAAGTTACGTTGTAGCGCAAAATTGCAAAGCCTTCGATCAAAATCAATGTTTCATGACATCTGTCATTTTTTTTTATACATCTTTCAATTTTTAGATTAACCTAATTATTACAAATTATAACTATTTTTCTAATTTCATCCGCATCAATTCATGTTGATTCATGTTTCATCGACATCAATTGTTTTATTTCAGTTGAATATCAACCCATTGTAAAAGTAAGATGAAAAAAGAGAATTTTCAAGCAAAAATCGAGTTGCGATTGTCCAGTTCTTGATGCATCAACAGAAAAACGAAAAGTTGCAGAAAGGTGCAATTACGTTAGCTGCAAAACAATTTACGTGTAACAGAATTACCGTATCAAGAATTTGGAAACGTGCTTCCGAAAATAATTGTCAAGGTGAGTCTTATGCTAATGTTGATTTTTTGAAAAAATAAAACTGTGGACGTAAATGCAAAGATTATGGAGAAGAACTTGAAAAACTTGGACATATTCTTCTTAGCAGAAGGGGCAGCGTAAGATCAGCAGCTCACGCCATTCAAATTCCCAAACCTACGTTATTCCGAATTTTGAAAAAAGGAAAGTTCATAAAACGAGTTTCAAGCACTGTCAAACCATTTCTTACAGAAATGAATAACAAAGATCGCGTAAAATTTGGTCTTCGAAGCCAAGGGATCTTACCTGCAAGTTTAAAATGCAGTAACGAAATTACTGAAAAATCCAGAAACTATCTGAACACTCAAAATAAAAATTGAGAGTCATATTTTTAATTTATTGTTTAATTTAATCTAGTTTCTTGATAATAAATGTTGCATTCTATATTTATTTTTTTTTTTTGCTACTATTATTATGGGACCAATTAAATTCATCAACTGCTACTATTATTATGGGACAGAGAGAGTATTAAAATAAGATTAACAAAAATGAAGAAGTTGCATGAAAACAATTACGAAACGTGAAACTGACAATGAGTAGATTGATTATTTACTTGTGAGAATAGTGGTTCAAGAAAAGTTTATGGAGGAAACATTATGACGGATTGAAAAGCTAGAAATTTATCATCCTTTTACTATTATTTGCAATTGTTAAAAAGAACTTACTAAAATAAAATTCACAGAAATGAAGAAGTTGCATGAAAGCAATTATGAAGCGTAAAAGTGACTAATTTAAGTATTTATTTTTATGAACATTTCTCAAGACAGTAATAATAATTCTTATTTGCAAATTTTTGTGCCTCCTCGTGAAGTGCCAAGATCGTTTCGTTATCAACTGTGATTATTTGTGCACTTCAAATATGTTGAAATATACAAATAACTTATGTAAAATTTAAAAATATAATGTATACAAAAATGTTAAAATACATATGTAACAAATATATAGAAAATATACAATAACAATGGTAACTTTATCGTTTAATTGTTTACGCTTGTAATTGAAGTTACGATGAACTATGAGCATCTTTTCTCTACAAGTTGTAAATAATTGATAAAATTTATCTGGTAAGATTTATAAGTATACAGAAAATAATCATTCGACTGCGCCACACATGATAAAATTTACTCCATTAATGATCATTCATTTCCATTGTGTTCTCAGCAATTTCACCTCTTAAAATTGCGTGTATATATTATTATAAATGAATAGCAAGTGCAAAAAATAAAATAAATTAATATGACCCCTTATGATAAGTTTCACACAATTTTCAACAAAAACTTAATTGTTTTATTATGGTTTTGGAAGGTTTAAATAATACTAAACATTATTAGATTATTAAATCTCGGTTTTATTGAGCTTTTGGTTTCGATTATAGCAAATTGGTTTGAAACTTCCACAAACGATATCGAATCCTAAAAATTACATAAAACAAACGTAAATGAAACGTGTAATACACTTTTTGCACATGTACTTAAAAAACTATACACAACGTGTGGGGAATAAATGACAAATATTTGAAACTCTCTGGAAAGTGGACAAACTTTTATTTAGATACCTTTGTATTATCGCTGTTCGATAAAAATATGCGTTCGCAATAAACATCCACAAAGTCTAGTTATTACATGCACATTGGTTTTCAAGAAATTAATAGTTTCGCGTAAAGTTTCAGCTGTAGAAATTCGCGGCGTTTAAAATGAAAATACAGTTGCGTTATCGTTTGGATAAAAAAAAAAAAAAGAATGATATTCATTGATTGAACCATAATTCTGAAACCTGTCGAACTCGACCACGGTATTTTGAATATTCGTCTATTTTATCGTTCTCGTAATGGAAAAATTCACATGTCCGGTGGTTACATTGGAAAGCACTTTAAAAAAGAAATCAATTATACATTGGAAATATAATATTGGTTTTACCATCGGAGCAATATGGCGTTTTGAATCAACGATGATATCCGGCCATATTTTTCTGTTACCTCGGGAAAATACACGACAACTTTTATTCATTCGACGAATTTGCATTGCGTAAAGTAGACTACGTTGCGTGAAATTTCCCTTTCACGTCTCGAACACGTTAAAACGTATCATATGCTAATTAGGCGCATCAGCATAATATCGGTTTTGCAATTAGCGTAACGTGACCGGGCCATGTTTTACATTATTCGCGAAATATTTGTAATGACCGAATCGTGATTACTTGTCGACACGTGAAAATAAATGTGAATTAATAAATTAGATAAATTCTGTGAACAGCAAGTGTACATCCAAATTAAACACTCTATTTTTCTCAAATTTTACATTCTGAGATGATTTATGTGTACATTAAAATTAAACACTCTATTTGTCTCAAATTAACATTTTACATTATTCTGAAAGGATTTATAGTGATACCGATACTCGGAAAATATATAAATTCGTAAATTATTCAAAATTTCGCAAGCATCGTTGTAGTGTCCCATACCGAATTAGTTCTTTTAAAAATCTTATCCACTGCACATAACTTTCGTTATAGAATACATACACTAAGTGAGAAAAATTGAATCAATAACAATGCTAGACTAAAAAATAATTTATTTATATTTCGCTACAGAATTTGAGAAAAATTAATCGAATATATTAGACTACATTTATTTTACTTTAACCCTTTGCACTTGAACCCATCTCAAGAGCTATCTACGAGCAACTCAGCCACACTCTTTTAGGTAAATGTGCAATCAGGAATTACGTGATATTAAGTAGCGTAGCTTAAAAACAAAGTCATTTATTCCAATTGTATTTGGTTTATATGCATCCTGAAGTACAAACGAACATACTTATTACAAAGAAATCGAAATTTTTGTATTTTTGTATTTGTTTAACGTGTTATAACGTGTAAACTGTCGTCGATATGGATTGCATGCTCCTCGATGCATTTTGTACAGTAGAAATTCATTTGTCGTTTTCCTTTATCTCTTTCGGGTTAGGTAGGTTAAAAACTGTCCCACCCTTTGCTTAGTTTTTTATGCATGGTGTAATTTTTATTTAATTTCATTAGTGTAATTTTTATTATAATTTGTATATATTTATATGGTGTAATTATTATTATAATTTTAACGCACCCAACCTCAAAGAGTTACTCATAGTTGCAGTATCGTAACTTTTAGAAAACGGAGTTCTAAGTGCAATAAAAGAGCAAGTGAGCGACAAGGGACGAAAGTCAGGCCCAACTGAAAGAACCCCCGGCGACGAGAGGCCCATCTGCCGAGTGAGGAATGAGAACAGTGTTGTATGAAAAGTCGAGAAGCGTACGAGAGAACCGTTTAATCTCTGTTACGTAAATTAAAATGATCTGTACACTTTAATTTAATAAACCATCTATATTTTATTCTTAATTCCACATAGTCATATAGTTTAATATTTTATTTAAAGCTCTTCATCCAGTTGGCAATGCTACAAACTGATACTAAATGTGTAAATTAGTGAAAACAAAAATTTATACAAGTCAAAACGCATTAGTAAGTTGTTGAGACTGTTGTGATTACGGCAAATTGTACAGTGTAGTGAATTGTTGTTTTTCACACTCTCTAATAAAGGACTTATCGAAATGTTATTATCTTTTTCTCATTTCGAGTAATATTTTACATTAAATAATTGAAATGAACGTTTCTTTCCACTTTGTTATATTAGAAAAGTTAGTATGTTGTTGAGACTGTTGTGATTAAGGCGAATTGTGCAGTGTAGTGAATTTTTGTCCTTCACACTCTGTAATAAAGTATTTATCAAAACGTTATCATTCCTTTTTCTCGTTTTAAGTAATATTTTATGTCAAATAATCGAACTCTCTTTAATTGAATTCATAAATAATTGAACACGTTTTATATTAAAAAAAAATTCTTGGGGTTTCTGTAAAATCGTGTGCCTCAAAGAGTTACATACAAAACTTCATTATAAATTCTATGTATAATTATAAAGATAACTAGAAATGATAAAATTAACATGATATTTGTTATCGAATTTGAGAAACTAATTGAAGTGGTTGCAATTCTCAAACAAGCAAGGATAAAATGAATCATCGTGGCGAGCTATTAATATTTCTTTCGCTCTGCACTCGCTTCTCGAGCCGCGTTGATACTTCTTTTATACCATAGCTGTTATAAAAGAAACTTATCGAACTTCTACATAAGCAATTATTACACAGAAATGAATTCCTGCGTATTGTGCACTCGATACG
This sequence comes from Anthophora plumipes, assembly GCA_951804975.1. NCBI lineage: Eukaryota > Metazoa > Arthropoda > Insecta > Hymenoptera > Apidae > Anthophora > Anthophora plumipes. The sequence goes on along the minus strand of OX638118.1, from coordinate 17,053,530 downwards.
CAAAATATATCATGAAGAGAGTTGACAGGACAACCGGCGCATCGGAAAATTTTCTGTCACAATTAAACGATTCGTATCATGTGAGGTTTACAGTTTTATCATCGTTTTTCGCCGACGAAAATTCTACAGGGCAATATTTTCGTTGAATGACGGTGGTGTCGACAAGCGTTTTCGATTTTCGAGGCGTGTCACGGATCGTTGAACGCCAGTAACCGCAGTGTAATGTGGCCGGTGTAAAACATTATAATTATTATTACACCATTGATAAAGTCCGTATATGAGCTTAGCAAGCGGTCGCAGGAACGGCAGCCGCAAACGTGGACGTTTGTAACGTGCACACGTTGACAAATTTGCGACTCCATCATCTGTCAAATATTTAGTATGATTAATAATCCTTACACCGTGACACAGTTCGTGTCCTTTCAGCGAGCGGAAGTCATTATATTTCACGCGATTACCGGTCCACCATCGGCAAATATCGACGCTCGTCGGATCATCGACATTTGAATAAATTAAAACATATCGTAACCTCCTTCTTTTTGTTTATTTTTGTTGGCAATTGAGATTAATTGCGCTTGGTAAATGAGTTCGTGAGATTTTTAACGTCTAAATTAAAAAGTGATCTTTTTCTATAACAGAAAATATCTTTATTGAACAATATACTGCCCATTCTTGACTTATTGGGTCATTCTAGAATGAATAAGTTCGATTAAGTCTCGTTTGTAGCGAAATTTGGCTAATTTCAAAGCTACCAATCGCTTCTTATCGTTTTTCTTGAATTTCTTCATAATTTATTCACCTGGGAGCGATAAATATCAGCAAACATCGACGATTTGACTTAATCCAAACATATCATTTAAATAGACTGTAGTAATTAAACCAAAGTTAACAGCAATGATTTGCGAGTAACGTCTCTTACTAAACAAAATCTACACGAACTTTCCTCTCAACCCAGTACTCGAGTGTCACAAAACGATTACGCGAATGATTTAAAAAAAAAAAAGTGATCATATGACATCCAGAATTTGCATCACAGCGAATGCTTGTCCGCCAAGAATTGAACAGATCTCATCGAGTAGCAAAGAATCAGCGGCGACACGACAATATCCAACCTATCTATTCTCCCTTGGAAAATATTACTCGGTCAGATCCCGTCGAATTAGGGCGTTCGAGGGTGAGAAGCAATAGAATAATCATGCGAGACGTTAACCTGTTAGAGTATTAGCGGCGCATGATAGGCGCTGCGGGTGGCGTCACAATGAAATGAGAGTAGCTGCGGGGATACGGATGAAATAGATTGAGAGAGCAGAGAGAGAGAGAGTAGAACAGTTGGGAGTAAAACAATTAGGGCTCCGTCGACGTACACTCGACCGAGCACCCCTCGTTGTGCACGCCAACCCCCACTATCAGGGGCGTCCTTCGGCCTTTGCCAACGCGTTCCTACTTCTGCCGCGTTGCTACGCCCAAATATCTGCCCTTTCGCGTGCGTAGCCTTCGCGAACATTCACAGCGGTCACCGATCCCCGTTCGACCAAGATTTACCGACCGCCAATTTACGAGCTACGACTCGATTTCAACTGTAGGGCGTACAGCAGCACGGATAAACCCCGTGTAACACGATAGTTAGGCTCCTTCAAACAGGCCACATTGAAGCAACGATATCGAACAACAGTCCTGTTGACGCAGCCATATTTTCAACCAATTTGAAGATTTCAGAGATTGTTCCTCTATGACGTCTCCAGAAATATTGATTTTTTGAAGAAAAATATAAGCCGTTGTTTTTGAAAGTAGTATAGGTCCATTTATTCATACATTGAGATATTTAAGGGTTTGTGTTTGAATCAACTTAAAAATATTGGCAAACGTTAATCAATTCGGGTAACGTTTTTAAAACTATAAACTCGTTCAACTTTATTGTGCAATAATAATTAATAAAAATGTTAAAGGAAATAAACCATTTTTTTTAACTACAAATAGACATACCACTTTCAATAAAAACATATGAAAAATATAAACAATAGCAATTTTTAATTTATAGTTTAATTGAAGTTGGCTTTCCTGAAATGTATTCTTTAATGTGAAAAATAATAATTAAAATGAAGACATGTAAGTAAACGATTAAAGGAGTTTATTAAGGAATAATTTCAGTTATATTGTAACGTTTATGATATTATGTTTTCAAGCCATTAGCTATTATCCGCTGTAAAGACTTTAAGGGCGGTGTACACTGTAATCGTAGTAATTAATAATTAATGCGATTAAAAAACTGTTTCAATTATCATTATTACGAATGGACTTATTCCACTTTCAACAAAAACATTCCTACGATAACATTTTACAGTTCAACATTTTTGCATTAATTTATGAGGATATTGTACACCATTGACTGTATAATTATAAATATGAGAAAAGGATATCTGTATCCTACTAAAACTACTATTAACTAATTTTTTCTAAAAATGGACTATACTACTTCCAAAAAAAGCGACTCATATGTACAATTGCGAGGTTATTCCTTACGAAAAATATTAGAGCAATGTACAATGAAAGTTTTTCTATTTGAGGCTCAGTTTTCTGGAAAATCCGATTTTCCAAGAACTACTGATATCAGCCGTGTATGATATTGCGAATTAGGACTGCAGGAAGTTCGTTTATCTTTAACGCTAATAGAAAAACATTTTCCGTTAGCTAATACGTAGGTTACTGCAGAAATATCGGGAAAATACCCGGAAAAATTTGGATAAGTGCTTTTTCATTGCTTTCCAAAATATTCTCCTTCGAGATTTGTACTCTTTTGCATGCGTTCAAACCAGTTTCCGAAACACTCTTTTCATTCTGAATGAGATACAGCTAAAATATGCGATTTATATGCTTCAACAGCTTCTTCGAACATTGCAAAATGCTGTCCATGCATTGTATTTTTCTTCCGAGAAGATGAGAAGAAGTTATTAGATGATAAATCAGTTCTGCAAAGGACGAAGTGACACTAATTCGACATTCTGATGCTTTAAATAATTGCATTTCAGTGTAAGAGCTTGCGTCCTCTCGTTGCAGGATGATTCGTCCTCTCGCGTCGCGTTTTCTAATTCCATCGATGATTTTTGGTAAACAAATTATTGCATACCAATTAGCGTTAACTGTTCTTTACTATTTTCATCATAATTCGGACCAATTGGAATCTTTCCAAAACTATTTGCGCGCGTTATTTAGTAAACTAATCCTCCTATCTTCTCGCAAGAACACAATTCACTTGGTCCAACTTTAAAAAGATTACTCTGCTTTGAATAGTCTCCGAATATTAACAGGAGTCACTGTATGTGTATAGAGTGAACAATATTCGTCACAGAAACTTTAAGAGCCTCCGTCGTAACTTCTATCCGTCGGGAAACGAGCATTTCGTGTTTCACACGAATCTTTTAGTCGCAAACTTGAATTATATTTATAATAAATAGAAAAATCTATCGTACTAATCGCTGGAAATTGTGTTCTCTCGTTCAACCTCAAGTTAATCTTGTTATAAACGAAAAATAACGATCAAATTTTTCTTCTCATCCACTGCTGCCTAATTTTCTCGACCTACGTTAATTTGTTCCACGATACCACTCGCAGAAAATTTTCAAATTTACAGCGTCTCGAAGAATTTAGCACAATCACGTCGATTCCCTATCGAATTTCCGCAAGAAAGAGGAAAGAACAAAGGCAAAGAAAACAACGCGAAGGAAGAAACGCCATGCTTACTCTCGAATAGTCACATAACAAGGGATGATCTACATTTTCACAGGCGAGCAATCGGAAGTGGCGAGAGCACGTTTTACAGAATGGCGGAACAGGTTGGACGATACTACTCACGTTTCCTCCACGCTGTTCCATTCTGAACACGAAGGGAAAACGAGAGAGAACGAGGAAAACAGATGAGAAGAGAATAGTAGCATCCAGCGATGCATTTATCGATCCGTTTGGCTTCTTTTCGCTCCTCACTTGTCGCATTTAATTCCCTAGAAAATACTTGGTGTGCTTGGGGCACTCTTTTCAGTTTAAAACTGCATCGCGTTTAATTCGAACAACAGCGAGAAATGGCGCGGCAGCATGCAGCCTCTCGGAAAATCGAAGTGGAAAACTTCGCAATTAGTCCTCCTCCTTTACTCCGTGTCTCTCTTTCTCTCTCTCTCTCTCTCTCTCTCTCTCTCTCTCTCTCTTTCTTTCCTCTGCCTCTCTTACGCCACTGCCCCTCCACGAATCCTCCTGCCCACGCGACGTCTTTGTCGATGGTAGACGGGAGTAATTAAACGTCGTCTAATTAAACTCCTCATAACATTTTTATAAAGTTCCGTTCACCTGAATAACCTACGATTTAAAGGACCCCCCTCCCCCGTGTATATACTACACTCCTATCGGTGAACAAATTACGGATAATGCGTCTTTGTTCTGGTTGTATCGTGTTCTCTTTATTCGTTCTTATCGATCCCCGTCTGCAGCGAATTAATTTAATTACGAACCGCGGCTGGATATTATAATTATCGGTATTCGATGGCAGAGGTATCGCGTATGTTTTAAACGATGATGCTAATCGCGTGTGAAATAGTATGATGGAATAATTGAATACAGATGTGCGTTGAAATATCGTTAGGCGGATCCTACAGTGCGGTGCAGAATTTTAGCACTTTTTTCAGTTGTTTCGAACTTTAGAATAAAAATACATAGAAGTTAACCATATCAGATGAAAGTTATATTGAAATTCTCTCATCCTACACTGCGGTGCATAACTATAGCACCGCCTAAATTTTTAGCTATTTTACACTTTAGATTAAAAGTGCAAAAAATTAATTGTAGAATTTGAAAAAGTATGAAAAAAATGGACTGTAGACTAAATTACATTTAAACTGCTCTCTTATACAAAACGATATAATCGAAAATGCAATTTTCAACTGTTGCGTAACTATAGCAGCGGCGTTGTTATTTACTAATTTCACTATCCTTAGTTTCGCTACGCATCGTTTAACCTACATAACTAAATATCCGTAAAAATGAAAATGAAAATTACGAATTTGCCACAGTAAATATAAAAATTTGTATCTCGGAAATGCCGCGTAGTAAATATTTAACGGAAGAAGAGAGGGTTAAAATTTTAGTCATGATGGAAGTAGATTTTAGCATTCGCGAAATTACTCGTAAAGTGGAAAAGTCGCGTAAAGTTGTTATACACTTCTTACGTGACCAAGTTAGCTATGGAAAGAATAAAACGGGTGGACCAAAAAAGAAATTGAGTCCACGTACGGAACGAATAATAGTGAAAACAGCCAACAACACATTAAAAAGTTGTAATCAAATTAAAAAAGAACTTAATCTTGATGTTTCACGATGGACTATACGAGTTCTACAAGAAAATTGTAACATCGTGAGACAAAAATTAATGTCTGCACCCAAACTTCTACCGCGTCGTAAGATTGCGAGACTTGAGTACACTCGAGCAAATCTGCATCGGAACTGGCATAACGTAAGTCAATTTTAGATATTCAAATCTTCTAAATCCAGCTTATTGTCATTTCTTTTGTTGTCGATTGGATTATCTTTTTGGACGAAAAGAAATTTAACCTTGATGGACCTGATGGATACAATTCATATTGGCGAGATCTCCGTAAGGAACCGCGGTATTTTGCGGAAAGAAATTTCGCTGGCGGAAGTCTTAGGGTTTGGGGGACTTTTCACAGTGATGTCATGTTACAATTAGCTTTCCCATAAAAAAAAAATGAACAGTGACGAGTATATTAGTATCTTAGAAAAATTGGAAATTAATTTGCTACCCTTTCTTCAAGAAAATAGTACTATAAGTTGGTCGTTTCAAGAAGATAACGTGGTTATACACACAAGTCGATAAGTGATAGCATGGTTTGAAGCAAACGATATTAACATTATTAAATGGCCACCGTATTCACCCGTCCAAAATCCTATGGAGAATATCTAGCGCATAATTGTTAGGAAAATTTATGCAAAAAATCAATAATACCTAAACGTTTTTGAATTAAGAAACGCAATAATAAAAATAAGTAACGAAACAAGGAGAGATATTTTTCGGAAACTTATTGATAGCATTCCAAACAGAGTTTTTGAGCTAATTACAAAAAAGGTGGTCCTACGAGATATTAAAATTGTTTATCATTGATTTTATTGATGTGGTGCTATTGTTACACAATAATGAAAATTCACGCGTTTGATTGTACCGTATTGTACAAGAGGAGAATCTAAATAGAAATTAATTTGAAGTTGATTATTTTTCATACACTTTCAAATTTTACAATTAATTTTTTTGCATTTTCAATATAACTTCTGGAACAGCTAAAAATTTAGACGATGCTATAGTTATGCACCGCAGTGTATAACAAAATGTAATAGGAAAATTGATTTTTCGTCATTGCAGAATTAATAGCACCATATGAATAAAAGTGAACCATACGTTACATAAACAAGGTTTCAATATTTTGTAGGTCCACCTTGCGTCAATGTAAGTTGAAAAATCCTAGCATACTGCCGATGAGTTTCAGTATGAAAATTCATTATCAGTATGAATGAGTGTGCGAGGAGTTTAGTTTTCAGGGATCGAGATGCAAGACAGAGCGTCGTGAGACAAAAACAAGTGAAGAGTCGTGTGAAAGGTTAAAGAGCGAGTTCATTTTGTATCTTTTTATTTTGTATCTTCTTTTATGTTCATCCTATTATATATTACCGAAAGATAAAATTCTGTCTAGCTGTACAAGTTTTTAGCAGAAAGCACCAAGTTCAGGAACTTTTCTGAACGCACTGTGCATTACTCGAGCAATACAATTAGTTCGAATAATCAGGCTTGGGCGGTATGTTGTCGCGGAAAAATTGACAAAGGTACGGAAGAAACGAAGGATGACAACGGTCGATTAAAAAGTGGAAAATTTCGTGAACGTACAACGCCGCATATTTTTATCGTGCACGCATCAGAAGCACAATGCACTTTGCCTGGGAATAAAAGTGGAAATGTGTGTCTCCCTTTTTTCCTTCCCTTTACAATTACGCGCGCGGGCATACGTAATAGAAATCGGTTAATTAGCGTGAAAAATGCCCGTAATACCGACGCCGCTTTTTAGCCTCGAGCCGGTGCACGAGGAATTTAGTAAACAAAAGGAGATTTAAGCATCTTCTACGCCGCTCGAAACAATTTTAGCTACCTGCTCGCTGTACAATTCGACAGAGCCGAATTGAAAATTGCGGAATCAAGAAGAGGTGTACATGGTCCACGAGAATATTCAAAATGTTGCGCTTCCAAGCTGCATTTAATTGTATCGACAGATAATTTTCAAATATTCGATCATCCGAGTATCATACTACGGATCATTTCATTTCCTCAACTATGCAGAGCTCAATTTCCAAATATCATAGATAGTTCAATTTTCACCATACATTCAAACAATTGGAATTATTGTACATGGATAATTAAACATTAAAATTATCGTCGATGAAATTGCTGAGATATACTTTTGGAGTATTTTCAAGTACTAAACGAACGTTCGTTTAACTCATTCGCTGATATCTCGTAAATCCATTTTAGTACTATATAAGCCGTTTCTTTTGAAAGTGGTCTAAGTCCATTTGTTAGTTATTTGTTGTTAACTGTAGTAACATGTCCCACTTGAAGTTAGCTGTCATAAAAAACATTTTGCGGTTAAGTGTATTCAGAGTATACGATAATTTTGGATATACAAATTTTTGCAGTTACTTTGATAGTTGAAAAATTTACTGTGAAAATGGTCTAAGTCCAATCCATTATTGATAGTGTCAGAAACTGCGGATTTTCAAATGTCCGAAGGCAGTGATGATGGTAATTACAATTAATTATTGATTAGTTAGTATAATAATTAATTAATGTTTAAACAGCTAACCTCACTTTTTGGATAGTTGCTTTAGTTGAATACTCGGTACGTTTAATTAATGAAATGAAAAAAAATTCATACAATACACACTTACAAATGAATTTAAACTTAAAATATTAAATTATAGAAATTATTAAACCCATGGGAAACAACAAAACAACAAGACTGTTTAATTCGGAGAGTGAAAACGAATTAGAAACTAATAATTTCAACAAAAATCGGAGATAAATTAGAATTATAGAACAACATTCGTCATCAGAAGATGAAGATACAGATGACAACAGAGAAAAGAATGGTGATACATATATCCAAAAAAATACGCAAAATTAAACGGAATTCAGGGAAAAGATATTATACTCAAACTGGAAATATGTATTACACCTGCAAAGGTATTTCAAAACAAAGATTGCCGTTATCGAAAAAGCTTGCACAAAAAATTACGAACAAAAAGAAAGAAAGAATATTTTTGAGAAGTTTTGGAATTTGGGAAATTTTAATAAACAAAATATTTTTTCAATTTGAAGCATTTTAAGTTATATCGAATAGACTGTTTCAAATTTTATGACAAATCTAGTTCTTCGTTTTGAAAGTAGTTTAAGTCCATTCGTGGTAAGAAGACACATATTATTCACTTAATAATTACTATTATTTTAATAGGAATTGTAAATTTAACTCTCTTAGATACACTTAAGGAGTGTGATACATTGGTATCCTATAAGTATAGTTTTAATTTCATTGAAACGCAAACTCTTAAATATCTCAACTTAAACATGAATGGACTTAAGTCACTTTCAAAATAAACGGCTCATATCTGCAGCTAAATGTTATTAAATTTTGTGAAAATCTATGTGTTTTCCTTAAAATGAAATCTTGGCGCCCAGGATATATAGCATATGCTAGACAGTAAATGGATTAACCGGTATCGATGGTCGATCTTTGGCACATCGTGTATACGAAATGGCGAAGGGCAATGATTTGGTTTTTAAGTTGATAATCGTAAGGAAGGAGTTGATCGGTTAGACCATAAATCCGATTATAAGAACAGATTTATTTTGAGCGGAGCACGTGACCCAACAAAAACTCTCCGACCCTTAATCTGTCTCCTTTTATTTGAATTGAAATGCAACACCTGCTCACAATAGAACAGATGCGTTTACCGCAACAGATTATCGTTCATTCATGAAAGGACCTGTCGCATAGCCAGATATAGAGTTACTTTATTACTTTTCATAATGTATTCCGTGGCACGTGCTCCCCCATTTCTCATCTTCTTTACTCGTATACTTTTCATACTGTCTTCTGAAAAATACAAGTTTGCATAAAAATCAGCAGTCTATAATTTTGGAAATATCAACGATAAATTGTTGTCTTGTTCGATGACTGGTCTTGAAAATTAAAGCACTTCTATGATGTAAAGTAAAGTAAATAGTATAGTATATAAATTAGCATAATTTTTGTTTACGAAAATACAGCAGATATTAGATATCTGCATTTACTAATTAATAAACAAATTATAATACGCATATATATAGCTAACAAGCAATAGAATTACCAGTAATTGAATTACTTATACTTTAAAATACGAAAAACAAACTAATTTGCGAATTCTTAGTTAATTTAGCGTTTTAAAGCTATAAATAGAAAAACTGAATGCCAATTTGCAGCCAAAATTAGGAATAAATCTATTTATTAACTGGTAAATGCCAATTTACAGCTAAAATTACGAATAATGTATAGTTACATGCATATATGTGTAAATATATAACATATAGCAATTATTTATATTACACAGAGAGCTTAGTTAATGTAAAATTCAGTGTAAAATTACTTAGCGTTGCAGTAAAAATCGTATTCAAAAGTGTCGAATGTCCAGTGTCTTATGGACAAGAGTGGGTACGCAAGAACACTGTAATTTCGATACGATTTAGATCAAAAAAGCAACCAAAACTAACTTAGTTGACACTAATTTACGTCGATGTACCAATCACTTAAGATTAATAAAAAAGAAAAGATAAAATATCTAAAATATTTACGAAACATCTATAGCTCTGCTAAAATATTCATAAAACATCTATTAGTACTAGAAACCAATTTCTAACAATAATAAACGACTCATACAATAATAATCCATGACTCTCCTGGAAAATTGACGAAGTTTTCATCGCGACAGACAAACGATAGAAAAGGGGAGGCAACTGGCGAAGATTTACACACGTTCATATCCCCGCAACCGTACTGATCGATAAATCCACCAAATATCCCGAAATACCCTTCTCCGACTGTCGAGAATCAGGATTCTAATTGCAGGGAGAATCGCTAAATCGTGGTGGAATTAAGTAAATCCCGATCGATACAGAGAAACCGTTTCCGCGTTTAATATTGCTCGTAATTTATAGCCATAACCCTGTCCTCTGCGTGTTTGTCGAATTGAAAGGGGGATCGTTAAGGGCTGCCGTTTGTTGGACAAAGCCGCGAAGATCATCGATTCGACGGCAACCGTATCCTGTCGGAGTCATAAGTCAGGCGTTAAGCTATCGCAAACGATGTCGACGCGCCTGTCGAAAAACACAATACTCGGCACACCCACCCTGTTTACTAAATATTTGGGGATGATTGCTCGCGGGAGTAATAAACGTTTCTAGGGAATTATTGCTACCGGATCGAATATATTCGAATGCGGTGAGATTCTAACGATGTGTAACTATTACGATTGCCCTCAAAAGATTCTTCCGTTTTGTAAAGAAATAATAGATATGTTACGGTAAATATGATTGATCCGGAGATTATGTATAATTGCCCGTTATTTTATATAATCACCACTAAATTTGGTAAATGTGATGAATTCTTGAATATTTATCAAATTAACCAGCGAGTTTATATTACTTTGCGGTCGAATGTCGCCATACAAGCGGCATCACATTTCTGTTAACTAATTGTAAGTCGACTGCCACTGTAAAGGCGGCAAAAAATTTCGTTTAATATCGAAGAAATACAAAAACTAAGACATATTTGTGTATTCTCAAATAATAATTATTATTGTTCTTTAATAAACTCTAAAATTCCATTGAACAGAATATTTTTCAATTAACATAATATATTTAACGCTTCAACAAAATGGTATTACTTTATACAAAAAAATATATTCGACCCAGTGAGAAATACACTTCAAAAAGTCCTCGACCGCAAAGGGTTAAAATTCTCAACTCGTAATGACGAATGTGATAAATATCTTGACTAATAAGCCAGTAGAATACAGTGCAGTTTTTTTAGTTAGGTTAAGTTAGATTAGATATAACCTAACCTAATAACCTAGGTTAGGTTAGAGTAACAATATTTTATAATTTACAATTAAAAATTCAATAAATGGTTACTTTAAGTCACATGGATGTTGGTAAAGTTATGAACTTTTATCACATTTACCAAATTTAGTGGTGATTATATATAATAACCGACAATTATATATAATCGCCAGATTAATCACATTTACCGTAACAGATACACAGTATTTTTCGTTTTATATCATTTTATTGAACTACGTACGATCCATTTTGTTCTATTACCTTTCTCCATCTCCCAGGAAATCGCGTAATGTTACATCCCCAGAACTTCTAGGATTTGCTAGCGAAATATCGTTTCAGGTGTATTTTTATTTATGAAATTGAATTTTTTTTTACCGTGAAGAGAATTTTTTATAGAAAGGAATAAATAATAATCGCACAGGGCAATATTCGGAGAATATGGAGGATGATATGTGTCCATAATTGTGAAAGTGGCCTAAGTCATATATTTCTTGTTTCGAGATATTTAAAGGATTACATTTGAATAAATTAAAAAATATTTCTATATTATATAACATTCTAATTTAGAATTTTATTAGTTTTGATTAATGAAAATTTATTACGAATGTGAAATTTTTTGTGAATCTCATGCGAAAATGTTGTTTTTAAAGTTTGAATTGACAGACCATTTTCAAAATTAACTATATAACTATAGAATGATCTATAAATGACTTAAATCAATAAAAAACTACGAGTTTTATTAGAAACAAAAATTTTAGCGAAATTCATTTACGTTTATTAATTATTTTTAAAAAGTAATCCATTTTTATCATTTTAGGCTTTTATCATTTTGAGTTTTAAGATTTTTCAAATGTTCCTGAAAAACTGCAGAGATATAGGGTAGTAAACACATCATATCTTGGTCTATTAGTGGTGTATAATGAAAGTAAGTTAATATTTCCATACATTTTTGGTCTTCCTCTTTTAGATAAAAGATCCAAAACGTGAAGTTCAGAATCATCTAAAGAAGTTTTATAGAACATCTTATAAGGTGCATTTTTCAAGAATCTCATCCATTGAATTTTCAGCCAAGCGACAGATTCGCCCACGGTATTTTTTACTCTTCTTGCCGTTGACTCTTCCACTGGTTTCGTTGAAATCAAATCCGGCTGCGACATTTGTTTTACCGAGAATGGATTTTTTCTTCTACACTGTTCTATCAATTCATAGTAATGATCAAGGTTGTATAGGTAATTTGTTTTTATGATTTTCATTTCTATCAGCCCAAAATCACGGTCATTCGGTAGAAAGGAATGACTAGATACCAAAAATTTATGGTCTATTTTTTCAATATTATTATTTGAAGACTGAGCAATTTTCATCCACGTCAGTGCTAGTTTAACGCAATCTAACGGTTCTTTTTCACAAATTCGCAACAGTAAATGTGCATTTTTAGTTGAAAAAATGTGTTACCATCGTTACCATTATCGTCGTCGGCTGATTTGTAATAATTGATAAACTCATTTTTTTATATTTTTCACTTAGCCCACTTTCATAATTATGGGCACATATAGAGCATCCCAATTAAACGATAAGAATTTGTTCCTGACGGTTGAAGACACAAGGGGTCAGGCGTTATCGTCGTCTCATCTGTTTGTTAATTCTGGTCGTTTTGTGGCGATTGTTTCCTTCAATTTGTCCAGTTGGGAACAGTATTTCACTGAATCGATTGTTTCATCTTGTGGAAGCAGTTCATAATAAATGACACCTTTCCAAATCCACCAAATGGACATGAAAACTTTCTTTGGGTAAAGATTAGAGTTTGCTACCGTTGAACGTTTCTTATCCCTTAACCAAGATCGTTTACGTGTAATGTTCCACGTATAAAAAATCCATATCTCGTTCCCAGCGACCAATCTTTTCAAAAATGGATCTTTCTCCATCTTTATCTTTCTCCGAAATACGGTTGAGGGGAGAAGATTCTATAAATCGATCGAAAAATCGAAAACATTTTTCTTTCTTTCACAAATCGCTTCTAAAACATTTCAAAAATGTATTCTCAAAGTTACAGACGAAAATTCAACTCTCTATCGATAGTACAGCCTCGTGAAGCACACTTATCGTGCAACTTCTTTCCTTGTTCTTATTCCACAACACGCTTTTGTTTAAACTTCAAAAGTAAACAAAAGTGATGCTACTGGAAGGTTCTGATCTGCAACATGAGTAGTACAGGCGGCCCTCGACTTTAGCACGTATTTAAAAATTCAATTTTTTAAAGATTTTTGTCGATAATGCAAAAATTCTTCGCTTCCAAAATTGTTCGTTAACTTAATTATGCCCGTTTTTGTTTGACAGCCTAGATAGGCATTTTGAAACAATTTATCATAATCATCTATAACCCTTTGACTACGGAGTACTTGAAACTTAAACGCTCTGCGTATACGGAATACTTTTTCGGAATATTAAATTACTATTTGAATTCTTCACCAACGCCAAATTGAAACACGTACCAGTTTTATCTTTTTTCGGAAGTATAGTGTTTCTTTAAAAATATTAATTTTCCAACATAATCGTTACGATCCTCGCGCAAATCTGACTCTCTTCGTCTAGTTCACTATCGTCTCTTGGAAGTTTCTTCGTTTCTTAGCTCTTCAAAACTACCCGACATTTTTCAGAGTAATAGAAAAGGCAACAAATTAAATGATCAGTATTTAAATCTATTTTTGATCAGTATTTAAATCACTTTCGGTCAGTATTTTATTACCAACGAGGTCAGTATAAAAATACTAAATGGTCAATATATAAATAAAAAAATGGTCGGTATATAAGTAGCGAATGGTCAGTATAAATAAAAAGCGATCAATATGGAATTAGTTAGTGGTTAGTATCATTACGGTCACTATAAAATTAATAAACAGACAATATAGAAGAGAAAAAACACAGTATTAAACCCATTCCATTATAGACTCATTGAAAAATAATTACATTTAAAAATGTCTTTATACGTAAAACAAATATATATAGTTTTATTTTTTATATATTTAATCAAATTAGACATTTACAAGCTTTTACTTAATGAATAAGAAAATATGCTTATTGTTTTATTTATAAAAATATACATTTTAACATTTTAACATTTAGTATAAATACTGACCAAAGGATACTGACCAAATTATTTAAATACTGTCCCTTAATATTTAAATATTGACACTTAATATTTAAATACTGACAAAAAGGGATTAAAATACTGATCAGTAAAATACAAGTCAATAGAAAATAATATAACAAATTACACATACCGCAGGTGAAGTATTACGATATGCTACTGCAACTATCGTAACCGTCTGTCGTCAGAGGAAATAAATAACACTCTGGGAAATAAAAAAGTAGGTATTCTATGTAAACAGAATTTTTTTATAGTAGGCTCCCATAAAACCCCGGTAGTATATTACGCGCTATATGAATTCGCCTTATAGGAAATCATGCTGGAGAGTATTTAAAACACAAATGATATATATACGCAGTTCATTAAAAAAAAAGAAATATTAATGTATATAGAAAATCTGTTACTTCATTGAAATTTAATAAAAATGTAATTGTACAAATCTACGTATTATGTTTCTTAAGATTTTAAAACAACGTAATGCTCAAGTAAAGCAAATTTAATGAATCATTAGGAAAAAGCGCCAGTGCAATTACAACCCCAAACTGAAAATCTCAATCCACTGAAATTTTCCTTTCTCTCTGAACAAACGTCATTGTATGATAATTCGTTCTGCACAAATTCAACACTTTCCAGCAGAAATTTACTCTCCTGTGTGTGAGAGAGAGAATACAAGAAATTCTAATCATTTGCAAAATTACCAAATTTCTATCTAACTAGGACGTAAACAAAGTTTATCAGGATGATTAAAAGTATGCTTGTAACACACTTTGACCAGATAAAATGGAATCGAATTAAACGGGACAATTGTCGAAGAGAAATATTGATTCGATCCTCGTGCCACCGAAATCTCGTCTTGTCCAAGAGGACTGGTTCCTATAAAAAGTCACGACAATGGCGGAACACTCAGTTTTCTTGGACTTTCCCTTGCTTGGTTGCTCTTGGGGTAGCGGATAAATGGCTACCTCGTTTCTTCTACACCCTTGAAGTTGATTGTATCAGAGAAGAGTTAGGGGAGAATGGCGTAGGAAACGAATGGACGGACTGGAAGGACTGTTGAAAGAAGGAACAAAGGAACACGGGTAAAAGACATGAAAAACACGCGAATAAGAAGAAGATAACGTTGGCTCACTTGATACAGCCTTGGCTGCTCGCGTGTATACATACACACCCACGGAACTTTCTCATTACATTACGTTAATTGCGTATTTAAGCTTCTCCGATATTAAACTTAATTACGTTGTATTATATTGCTCGTTTCGGAGAGGGAAAACGGTTCACCTTGGACGGAATCATCTTGCTGTGAAAGAAAGTACCCTCGTCACCGTTGCCGCTCTTATTTCTCCAATTAAACGATTGTTCCGCGTGGTTTAAGGGACATTCGTCGACGTATTCACCGTGAAATTATATTATCTTAACGGGGAAAGCTTATTGGTGTACGAAATCAGGGAATATCGTTCGTGTGTTTCGTTCGAGTATGAGTAATTTAGATTTCTAAAGGAGTATGCAACCCTGGAAGCTTAAAAACATCGAGTGAATCCGTTCAGTTTACATGAGGATCATTTTCAACAATTTGTAAAATAATAAAAAAAAATTCTTCATGAAGAAATAATTGGATTTCAATGTTCATGTTCTTAGTATTACCTAATGTAATCAATCAGAACAGCAATACGAGCAACATAGTGATATTTATATGCCGTATACCTGTGATTATGTGGAGATGTATGTATGTACATATATCTGATATGAAAAAATGTTTATACTATAGTATATATAGAACAATTTTTTGAATAACTTTTAAATTATTAGAGGTTTCTTTTCTTTTAACTTTGGCTTTGTATTATGTACGTACATGCACATAGTATTCTAGATGGTGAACGACAAAGTCGATCCAGAATCGATTTTACTTTGCTATTTGGGAAATAAGTGTATCCTTTCTGTTGTTTAAAAATTTATTTATATCACATTCTTCTTAAATGTTTACAATAGTTGTTATATGTTACATAATATGTTATACGTTTTAACCCTTTGTACTCCACTAGCGCTGCTACGGGGACGTTCTTAATGTATGCAACCTTGGAAGCCTAAACAAATCGGGCGAATCTTTTTTCGCCTATAAATATTCGATAAAAAACCAAGATATTTATAACGGTTATTAAACAACATCTTAACTCTATTTCCATATTTTTTTTACTATCTAGAAGTACAAAATGGTGGAGTTGTACAACGTTATTTAAGTTCGTGTCTAGGGGGTATACAACCTTAGAAGCCTAAAAAAATCGGGCGATTCTCATATTGTTTTTCGCCTATAAATAATTAGTAAAAAACCGAGATATTTATGAGTAATTAAGCAACATCTTAGCTCTATTTCTATTTTTTTTTTATTATTTAAAAGTACAAAATGATAGAGTTATACAACGTTATTTAACTTCATGACGAGCGAAACCTTGTTCGCTTGCACCCAGCGACGATGTGTTCGGAATATGAAAGCTAAAAAATTTTTTAGCCAACTTAAGCTACAATAGATTATTTCCAATGTAACGCAAGATTTTTCGATAATTTTGGAAAATAAAAGAATGACAGCTTGTTAAACGTAACATTTTTTTCGCTGATGAAAATCAACTTTAAACATTCATAAAAATTCAACGAATTAAAATATCAAAAAACCCTCCGCTATATTGAAGATTATCCTATGGAGAATAATATGTAGAAATTTCAAGTTGAATGGATGAAAAGTTTCGGAGATATGCTGGGTGCAAGGTCAGGAAATATAGTTTCAAGAAAAACGCTTTTGAAGCTTCAAATTAATCTTTCTCTAAAATAAAAGATTTTTACAAAATTAGACTTAATGTGCAATTCCAGGGCCGTAAAGTGACCCTTTTGTTTCTAAAAATTCGTCAGTTGCTTGTCTTTTATTTTTCTTTAGCAATTGTCGAGCTTCTTTCAAATTTATTTGAACCTATATAATGTACGTATTATTACCAATCTTTAAAGCCACAAGTTCATCATTAATAACAATTTTTGTAGCCATCGTTAAACACACTAGCACTATGTTGACCATTTTTGTGTCAAAAAAATGATGTCTTTGGAGCAATTGTTCATATTAAAGAATTCACGCTCTCCTTACTATTTTACATAAAAATAAGGTAGTTTTTTTAAAATTGTTTCAACAAATAAACGTAAAATTCACGTCTAATAATAAGAAATCAGTCAGAATCTTTCTCCATCAGAATTGTTACATTGAACCTCCTTGTTTGACATTGCATGCAGTGGTTTGGAGTCTCATAACTTCTGACGCAAGTATCGAATTTTATATCTACAAAATTTAGATAACGTAACTGTTACAAAAAAATTCGCTTTCTTACATAATGTAAGAAGTTCAGACAGCATTTTCAGCATATAGTCTCTCTACTTAATAAAGGAGCAAGGATCTACTACTATTCACGCAGAAAATTTTTCTTAACCGATCCTTTTACCTTAATATCATATTTTAAAAAATACTAAAATGGAGTCAAAAATTATGTTGAATCAGATCCTTTCGTTAACAATTTTCCTGGCCCAAAATTCATTTTTTTTCGAGCTTTCTTGGAGCAACAGATTCATTAAATAATTATCAACGAAATACAACGAAAACATATTGTTCTGCATAAACTCTCTGATCGATCAACGTAGTGGTGGAAGAGCACAAAACGAAAATTACATTTCAACTAAAATTCCGTTCATCGTTTGTGTTTATACTACACACGCCTCTAACCGCCAGAAATGCGAAAATTATAAAAAAAAAAACTTGGTTGCCACCGCTTACCGACGAAGCAGAGATTCCCATCGCAGGCTCCATCATCTCCATCCACCATAGCTCAATCTCCATCGGCGTGGTCCCCAACACGCAGCCGTTCGTTGAATAAAATCGAGACACCCTGTAAACAGGCGCATCGCAATTACACAGAGACAATACAGAGCTCGGGACGAGCTGATGCAAACAATATTTCTAACACGTTCCCGGTAAAATAGCGGGATTTTAACAACAACGCGTTGAAAACGCGCAACAACGAAATTATCATCTTTCTACCCTCACATACACACACGTAGAAACCCTCCTTTACTCTGTGAAGATGGATAAGGCGATTTGCAAAGCGGGCAAAGTGAACGCCGTCGAACCGTTTCGCGGCTGAATTGTCTGCGTCTGTCGTCGCTTGTGTACGTAGCTTAACGCCCACAATATCGGGTTGCCGAGCGACCCGCCGCTCTAGGAGGAAAATTTAATTTCAGCTGACAACATCCTGTTTCGCTACACACTGTGCTCAGCATTCTGCAAAATCGCATGCGAGACGATACGGACTCGAGTCGGTAAGCAAGCCGCCATTGACGATGACTATGGATTGGTCGGTAGCTTCTCTCTTGGATCGATGACCATTCAACGGTTCCTAATTTTTCCCCTTTTCGCTACCGGCGAAATTCCAATTATCGCGGTTCCTTGTGAAGGAGAATAACGAGTAACAATAAATTGACGATTTGACGAAGAAGGTCTTAGTAAAATGTATTTGATTTCTTTTTTAATGGCAACAAATTAAATGGTCAGTATTTAAATCAACTTTCGGTTAGTATTTTATTACCTAGAAGGTCAATACAAAAATACTAAGTATGTAAATAAAAAAATGGTCAGTACTAGGGTTTGCAAACCGGTTAACCGGTTTTTTGTTCAAATTTACCTAACCATAAAACCCGGGTTTTTCCCGAAAAACCGAAAGTCAATTACATCTTTTTTGAGTCATTCTTACAAAAAGAGTTGAAAATGTTTGGTATTACTAAAAAAAAAAGTCCGTAACGGTCGAAAATTTATTAAATGTTCTGGCATTCAACCCGCGTCAACAAACAGTGAGAGAGTTTTTTCGATCGGCGATAATTTCTGTACTAAATTACGTTTGTTCATGAAATATGACCTGTTGAACGCATTAGTTTTCCTTAAACACTATTTTATTAAAAAACAAGATTTATAAGTTATGTTTTATGTTACTTTTCTATTCTTTTCACATGATGGGGTATTAATAATAAAGTTATGTTATTTTTCTTTTTATTTGATATAATTCTTAAATAAAAAATAATTCTAATTGTTAAATTTTGTGTTGCATATTTTTATTTATTTTCCCATGGTTTATAGCTCCGCTGTATTTAAGGTAGGTTTTATTGTATATTTAAAGTAATAGTCTATTTATTTTTATACTTTATTAAAAAACCCGACTAAAAACCGGTTAACCGATTTTTCACTTTATGAAAAACAGAAAACCGGATTTTGAAATTTTATTGGGTTTTTGCAAGCCCTAGTCAGTACATAAATAGCGAATGGTTAGTATAAAAAAAACGATCAGTGTCTTATTAATTACTAGTTAGTGTCATTACGGTCAGTATAAAATTAATAAACGGATAGTATAAAGCAGAAAAAACACAGTATTAAACCCATTCTATTATAGACTCATTGTAAGTCGACAAATAATTATATTTAAAAATGTCTTTATACGTAAAACAAATATATATATATTTTTATGTTTTATATATTTAATTAAATTAGACATTTACAAGTTTTTTCTTAATGAATAAGAAAACATGCTTATTATTTTATTTATAAAAATATACATTTTAACATTTTAACATTGTGACATATCAATATATTATAATCTTACAAATATTAGTCTATCACGAGTGCCCTAGTTGCTAATTTCGGTCTTTCCCGTTTCCGTTTTTGACCAATTGGTATTTTGCCAGCGGGGGCTTCACATATTTTAATCTTATTGCTAAACCTATGATGTGCTTACAAATATATTTTGTAAAATAACTTGGACAAGTGCACCGACCACTTATCCAATCTTCCAAACAGAGATTTGTAATCCATACTTTGAAAGCCTTTGTTTTAAGTTGGTCAAACATACTCCATTTTAAAGATACTGACCAAATTATTTAAATACTGATCCTTCATATTTAAATACTGACAAAAAAGGATTAAAATACTGACCAGTAAAATACAAGCCTTTTTTAATGTGGTATGAGTCGGTTTTTGAAAAAAGTGAGTTAACACCTTGCTGTACAATAAGAAGTCTCATTCGTAATGTAGGTTATGGTCATGATGTAACGAAAGAAGTATTTATACGTCTGTTGAATTTGTACTTTTGTTCTAACTTTAGTTTGAATTCAAGATAGAAGATATTTAAATAAGAATTGATGTATAATATCTCGAGTTTCTTTATTTAAAACTGTATTGGAACAGTCGACGAAAAATTGTAGAGTTAAAAAATACATATCTTATAGGACAAAAAAAAAAGAGAGTAATGTTTTGAAGTATAGAATTGGCATATTTATTTAAAGATCGGCACGAATTGTCCACACAATCCAATATTTTTTACGTTTAATTGAAGGAAGAGCTTTCTCTTTCGTGAAATGGACGACTTTGAGAATCGTGTCGTTATTCAGCTTGTAAAATCGCCGATTTCAATTAAGAAGAAAATAGCAATGGTCGCCTTTCGCAACGTTTTTATCTGAACTCGTAATGGAAATTTAAAAAGTACATTTTGTAGATTTATATCAATTACATGCTGAGAAATTTCGTTGAAATTGATTAACGCTGCTGTGAGCTACGAACGATTAAAAATGGCAAAAATCGACGTCTTTCGTGACTTTTCGCCTATAATTGTGACAAATCGAAAGATTCTTGCATCTTTCAGTGCCTGTTAAATGTCTTTACATAAAAATTTAAGATTTTAAGTTAAGTTAGATTTTTAACTTTCAAAGATATAAATTTATAAATCTTAAGTGATTATGAAATGGTTGCTTTCTAGAAATTATGCAAATATTGATACAATTTATTTTATTTTTGCTTTGTGATCATTCCGACACATCTATAGGTACAATTATTCGTATAAAATTAAGAGCACCTGAAGAATTGGTAATGATCAATTATATAATTCAATTGTTACTGTTCATGCTTTCTTAATCACAAAAGTCTCAACAACGTACTAATTTTTTTAATATAAAAATGTAGAAAGAAACGTTCATTTCAAAGTTATATTTTTTTATAGTTATAAAATTCATAATTAGTGGATTTACGTTGTAGCTTTTTCTCGAATAAATAATATTAAATTTTGATTATTACCCTCTTTATTACTTTTAAGGAAACTATTTCAAACTAATCCTAGTACATTAATTCTTCTCCTTTTGTTGATTCAACGATTTTTTCTTTACATCTATCAGGAGCGTCTTTTATTATCTGGGCTATAAATTTTAACGAATATCAGATCAACAGACAGAGAACTTTACTGATTAATCCTATGTCTTCTGCACATGTCATTCTGCACATGATCCTATGTCATTAACTCTAACGAAACACTGGAATATCTCAATGACATGTATAAAGTTTTGTACGAAGAAAACTGTCGCTGTGCTTCCTTGCTCGTATTGAATGAAATCGTTCGAGTATGCAAAATAGTGGGCTGCAATTTTATTGTGTATAACAAAGTAAAAAAACTCTGTTTTATCAACTACATATGTATATTTACAATGAATGCGTGCAGGAGTCGAATTATTGATACATAATTTATTGTTAATAGTAATACTATAGTAAATATAGTAATGTTAATAGCAATGCTCATGCTGTATCTATCCAGTGCTTTAAAAATGCTGTGTGTGTTGATTGGGTTTACGACTTTTGGAGGAAGTTGAACTCGTTTTTGGATTGGTGTTTCTACGTCTCTAGCCCTTTGACTACGAAAGACGTATATGTACGTCCTCATTGATTTATCAATATATACGATAAGCATACATATACGCCCTCTAAATTTTTTTACTACAACTGTTTTCTAACATAGAATTTATCGTTACATGTAACATAGCAATTGTAAACAGCTGAATATTGGCAAGCCTTTCAATGCTCATATGTCTTTACTAACATTGTTCAGTCTCAATTTCGCTGTTCTCGTAAAATCGCATCGCGAATGAAATCGTACAAAATTCTTCCTTTTCTGCATATGTAAGTATTCATTTATTTAAATTTGTGATCACTTTTACAATTTTATCTATTTGTTATTTTTCAAAATAATATAGTGTACTTTAAAGATGTTTGATCAGAAGAAAGGATAACAGGTAAATATGGACTGTTTATTTTGAAAGCGGTGTAAGTCCATTTTGGTAAAAAAATGAGATATCACATAATTTGTGATTAATTTAGTGTAAACATTTTATTTATAAATAGTTAATATATAATATCTTAAAAAATGCCAATACTTTGTTCAATTTAAAATTAGCCAGTAAAAGAAATTGCGTAGCAATTGATTGCAAAAGTAGTGTAAGTCAAATTTCCATAGATGTAGGTGGCGGAGTCACTTGGTTACATTTGTTTTATTTCACGTGTCGAAGATAAGAGAAAAGATAAACTGGCTGAAAATATGTTGGATGAGGTTTTGCAAATGTGCACCGTATACTATTTCATATAAAACATCGATGGAGAACACAGAATTTAAGACGTTAGATTTATCACGTACATGTCGGGGAAGACCGTGAAAATTAGAAAGATTCGCCCTGGCGTCTTTGTATAACGATGCCAGACCTATTACATATGGAGCAGTTATTACTTTATATACCTCCTGTGCATCATGAATATTTCAAAACACTGCCACATAAAGAGTATAAATAGATACTATCAATATCTTATGTTAAGTTTAACAATATATAAATATAATTAACGTGCCAAATAAAAAAATACTACTCCTATTTTATTTTTTGTTATTATTTATAAACAAAATTGGATTAATAAAAAATATATTTTAAGTGATGTTTAATTTTTCATAATTGAAATTAAATGATTTTTACAATTGACTAATTATGAAAATGGTGTAAGTCCATTTGCAGCCTGTAACTATATATTATTTTAGTTAAATTCGCCCAAAAGAAATTTATATAATCAAATTACATATTGATAAATTAGTAGAAACATTGCCAGACTTGACATAATTAATTTATATTTTTGAATTGACTAATATGCTAACCTTTAATTTTCTCGTAACAACAAAAAATGGACTGGCATCACTTTCAAAATAAACGGTCCATATGATAAGTAGTAGTAGCAGTCAATCGCGGCGACTGACATACGAATATCGTATCGTATATATCGATGGATCCGTGCAAGAGTGAGCCGCAGTGAAAGGGCTAGTGGTGGATTATAGTACGCAAGAGTGGAAAATTGTTTATAAAAATAGTTCGCTCGGCAAATGGTTTAAAATAGTGTCGACTGGTCCTCTTCCTTTGCGCCTGGCGCAAGTGGTGCACATGAGTATGCTCTTAGTATGAAACTAAGTGGCTAAAATTAAATGGCTAAGCCAAATTTTGTCAAAAGTCACTTTCCATTCAACATCGAATTGTAAAAAAAATAGCCGGCTACAATTTCTACAAGAATCTCCGAATAAACGGCGACGTAAAGACGCAAAAATGAACCGATAATAATTTCGACATTAAAGAGAAAACAATAAACCAGCAACAAAGTGAAATCATCTACAATGGTTGCCCATCTTTCATTTTCCCCTAACACCAAGACATCTCCACCCCCTCCGAAGCACTTCTGCTTTACAATACCAAACATTTTGCCCGGAACAATTTTTCGACACCCCTATACGAACGTATCAACCATGAAACGCGCGGTGAGTTTGCCATTTTCCAGTAGCAACGCCACTACCACCGTCGCCGTCAATCCCCGACGAAAGCCACGACACGGCCTGTGCATACAAACGTTCCTCGGTTCGCCGTGAGCCGAGGCTGGGCCGGCGTTCGAATGCGTGCAACTCGCACGAGTGGAAAATACCTCAGAAGCTGAGGATGGCTACAACCACTATTTGTTCTAGTCTAGTCTCGTTCGCATAGCCACCCAATTTCCCCTTCTCCTCTCTTACTGTGATCCCTCGTCCTGTTCCAACACACCTTGTCTCGCCTCTCAGTCTTTCCGTCTAACCCCCTTGAGTAATCCTTGCTTGGTGCACGACCCTTTTCTCATTTCCTCCTCGCCAATCTCTCTCTCTCTCTCTCCCCCGCTCTCTTCCACTTCTACGTTACTCGCGTGTCCGTCATCCTCTGGTTACTCTTTTAGCGAGGCTCTTCCACCACCACGGTCGTCGTCACAACCACCATCAACCCTCTGTTCCTCCAGCCATAAACCCTCCCTTCGTTGATTCCCCTTACTCCGCTATTCCGTTCGTTACTCGTCCCCACTCGTCCCTACTAGTTTCGTGCGTCTATTTATCCACCTAGCGGTATGATATTACACCCCGGGGCACACTTCGGCATTCCCCCACGCAAACGACGGCCAAGCAACCCCCTGACGCACCCATTGCTCGAGCCACGCCCAATCGTGGCCCACCAAACACCTTCTATGCTCCAGCCAGTCCATTGGCCCACGGTGACTTTGCGTCATCACCACCCCGGCACTTGCACCGCGTGTTTCACGGATACGCCGCCGCCACCACGCCGCGCGACTCCACTTTGCCGGCTGATTGCGAGGGCATCGGCTCGTCCGACAGAGACGGAAAAGAAAAGGAACGGACGGAGGGAAACTCTCCGCGCAACCCCTCTCTCAACCTACCGTTGCTTCCGTATCGGGAAAACCGGGGCGAGGGCAAAGGAGCGGGGGATAAAAAACTGGAGAGTGAGAGAGAGAGAACAAAGGGATGTCGAAGGAGGAGAGATGACGGAGGAGGAGGACGACGGAGCTCTGGTCGACTCGCGAAGAGGGTGTTGAAATTTAGGAGGCTTCATTTGGACCATTCTTTTGCCAGCGAGTATCGTGTGTCGTAGTTATTGCGCTTATACTGGAATTTTTCTCCTCTTTTCTATTTTTTCTTCTTCTGCTTCCTTTTCTTTCGTTCTGTTGGTTTCTTTATCGAGTGCAACGTATCGCATGTAGGATTCGTGGGATTCCCCGGGATTTAGCGCGTCGATCGTGTGTGTCGACCAAGTCGGCTGTCTTCTCGCCATCCGCAACGCGGTTATCTAGGTTAAGAGGCTGACCTCGAGCCTAGATGGCTTTTGTCGAAGAAACTGTTTTAACGCGTCACTAACCACCACTGCTGGATGCTTCAGCCCCTCGGTTCGATTCGTTAAAGACACCGGGAAAGAAGAATCGGGGTCTTTTTGCTTGGAGGCTTGGAATATTTGTTTGTCCGAATCCTGCGACTATCTCACGTAGGTAGTTATCGTATCGGGGAAGTGCAATATCCGAAAATCTGTACGCTGTAAGAGCGAACTATGAAATACGATGCGCTATTATTTGTATAGTTTTTTATTCGATTAACTCTTTGAGGCACACGATTTAAAAAAAAAAAAAGAAACAAGTTACGCAGAATTTTTTTAATATAAAAAGGTAGAAAAAATGTTCATTTCAATTATTTAATATGAAATATTACTTGAAATGAGAAAAAAAATAACGTTTTGATAAATCCTTTATTACAGAGTGCGAAAGACAAAAATTCACTATTCTACTCTATTCGCCAACCTTAATCACGACAATCTCAACAACTTATTAATTTTTTTAATATAAAAAAGCGGAAAGAAACGTTCATTTCAATTATTTAACCCAAAATATTACTCAAAATGAGAAAAAAGATAACATTTCGATAAATCCTTTGTTACAGAGTAGAGCATAAATAATCCCACCATACAACTAATGTTTCAAATGAAATTTATTGTAACATCCTTTTTCCAAAACAAAATGGCACTTTGCAGATAGTATAGCACCAGGAAGTACGAACTTCTTTTTTTTTCGTACTGCAGAACGCTTTTGTAGATGTTCCTAACCTTTTCCTTGTATTTCTCATGAAACAATGGATTTCGATTTTTTTTTTTATCTGTAGTGTAAGTGCAAATGTTGATGGTGCATTTTTATCAATTAAGTTCTGGGCAATAAGCTCTTCAGCGCATTGCCCCTTGAAAAGTTCCAGCTCCATGTTAGTTAACCCTTTGCACGAGTATCTCTGTAACGATTGCTCTAACACAATCGTAATTTCGAAAATCGACAGTTTTGAAAAGAGCAAACGATACATAACCACGAATGCGTTTATTTTTCAATTTGTTTCATTTCAATATGAATGAAACATGAATAGCGTTGTACTTCGTATTACGAACATCTGTATAGCCTTGAATATTAGAAAAATTAGATATTAAATGAAATTCGAAATACAAAAATACTAAATCTATATTACATTCAATAATTTCACAGTTTCGACAATTCTACAACAAATTTCAACGTCATCGACTGAATAAATTACTGCTATATCTAATACTTTTGATACAATCGATACCGTTGAAATTTATCGTAGAATTATCGAAGCTGTTCAAGTAGAATCGAGCTCTGGAATTTTCAAACATTCATAATCTCGTCTACAGATTACTTTAGACAACATATTGCAATCGAACGAGCATAAGTGCAACTTGCATCCTCGATGAAACAAAAAAAGAGGAGGCTCTTACCTCCATCGAATCGAAACGAAAGTCAAAAGACTATCCACCTTTCGGTGACGATTTTAAAAAACCTATTCGAGCATCAATTCGAATACCAAAGGAAGAAGGGGATTTGAAACGCAACAGAGCTATTCCACACGGTTGTGAAATCAAAAGCGTACTCTAGGACGTTTGGTACGGGTGTAACGAGCCACTTTTCGACATTATCTCGTCGAAGACACACGGTTTTTCTTGCGGATAACAACCGAGCTTGTTCCCCGGTACGTTACTTAGGACGGCAACAGCTTTGATCAGCATGGTAATGCATCGGCCGCATGAAAAAGCTCTGAAATTGCGACTCGTTGCGCCCTGAATGAGGAGGATACGGGCGAGTAAGGAGGAGAAGATTTAGGGTGAACAGTTGAGCCTTGAAAGGCCTAATCGTCCCGGCAGCCTCTTTGTACGCAAAGTTAATAACGTGTATTTATGTATTTGCCACGTTTAATTGCCTGTGCGGCTATTACGCTCTGAAATGCTCGCTCCCGGCTTGAATACACCGGGGAGGGTAGTATTAAGTACTTGCTCGAGTGCTCCGTGAGTCTGGCAATGACACGAGACCTTCGTATGCTCCACCAAGTTGCACGTTGCTCCGCTATTGCTGTTAGCTTTCTTAAATGATCCTTCGAAACCTATTTTTTTTCCTTTCTCTGTTTTTTTTTTCTTTCCTTTCTCAAAAGATTCTTTCTTTTCGCCATTTCTGCTTTAACCCTCTCGCCTCGGCAGATTTCAAGAGAAAGCTTGATGTTCGATTTTATCAAATTGGTTTGGAAAGTTTGAAAATTGATAATTCTCAAATTCGTTTGTCAGTGAAACTGAAGTGAAAGCGCGGAAAGAATAATTTAGGCGAAAGGACGATAATAAAATTGTTCCAGCCAAATTTACAAAGCATATACAGGCACCAACAGTGATGAAAGGGTTAGAATTTCAAGAAAATCGAGTATTTATCGATTAATAATTCTCAAATTCGTAAGAATATTATGTTTGCCTCACTAAACTGAAATGGAAGCGCAGACAGAATAATTTAGGCAAAAGGGCGATAACAAAACGCCTATAGGCGCCAACAGTGATCAAGAAAATCGAATGTTTATCATTTACTGTGTGAGGATATACTCTAGTCTGCGATAAGTGGGTTAAAGTACTCGATTTTCTGGAATTTGGTGTGTAATTTGACTTCGTCGCATAGCAGTAATTGAAAGATTCAATTTCGACTGTTGCATCGTTCGAGGGATCGCAAATACGTTATATAAATACTATTACCGTGAAATTGTTATTGGAAATTACAGTGTAATATTCTGCTGTTATTTCAATAAATATTCAAATAGTTGGCTTTCGATGGAGTACGGTATTATATTGAAGAATGATTGTTCCGATGAACGGACGAACTGACATACACCAGCACCGATTTGGTTTGTTTAGAATATGTAAATGTTATCGTTGAAGAATTATTGCTGAATTATTGCACATTAGTCGATTCATTTATCGCGATATGAATTTTTGTCACTTTAAACGGCGAGGAACAAGAAAATTAATAGCGATGAATTGCCACGTATTTTTGTAACCTTGTAATATTAATCAAAACATCTCTTTCTCATTTTACACGTTGCACTTTCTAACGAAGTGAAATATTAACGCTACGGTTCATTTACTCATTTAAAATGAAAAGAATATCGAATATATTGTAAATAAAGTATAAAGTAGAATGTAAATTAAATATTTGAAGTATAAGAGGAAAAGATTCTTTTCAACTGTACATGGAAAGAGTAGACGTTAAATTGATTTACGTTTTACACAAACCAAACAAAATCGCTCGTTGAAAATATGCTATGTACAGTCACTCACAAAATTGAGAGTACACTCATAAGAATGGCGAAAATTGGCGGAAGAATAGATAAAAACGCACACGTTTGGATCCAAAAACGCAATATGTATTTATTCGTATAGTTCAGTGAACGATTAATAAAGAAGAATTTTGATAGCATTAACTGTTTGCTTAGATTTAACGAAAAATAAAGAAATGATCATATTCTGCCGACATAAAATTCTGCGTACACTCATATTAATGGCGAAAATTGGCGGAAGAATGGATAAAAACGTACGCGTTTGGATATAAAAACCAATACATATGTGTTTGTATAGTTCAGTGAACGATTAATAAAAAAAATTTTAATAGCATTAACTGTTTGCTTAGATTTAACGAAAAATAAGGAGACGATCATATTTTACCGACACAAACTTAAGCGTGCACATACTAAAATGATTTGTTTATACAAAATTAATATTTCATTGTGTAACTTTTTGTTAATAATTATTACCTAACTATTACTATTTCGATTCCACCAGATTTTTTATCACAAATTCTGAGATATTATTTACATATATCTCGAATCTTTACTTCAGTGGCTGCTTTGTTTATTAATTGATCATTTCTCAATCTAATTTTAAGCTCTCTTCATAAGTGCTCTATAATATGCAGAACAGGGGACTGTGGCGGTGTTTTTAACCCTTCGCGAATCAGGTAAATAAAAATCACACATTGAACCATGTGAGGCTAATTTTACCCTGACTATTATCCATCTACAAATACATCATAAAGTACATCATTTGAATAAAAACGCACTTTAAAATTGTTCCGCCGATTTTATAACAGAATCAGATCCAAATAAAACGAAAATTTCTGTTTGGAGAATGTACGACTTATTTTTAAAAACATAAACGTTATAATTTAACTTTTTACTAATTACATTTTACATGTAATTCGATTAAACCAAGAAGTAGCGACAATTATTTTTTTCTATTTTTGATAATTGATCTATGATACTGAAAAAATACCTCAAGTAAAGCTAGTCTATAGCTCTTTTGCCTATTGTTTTCATTTAAATATCTTAAATACTAACTAAGAAAATAAATAAAACAGGTTAAGGATTTGACCCTCGTATCTGAAATTTGATCTGAAACTTTACAGAATGGCTTTACAGGTAAAAAGCATTGTTTAGCAGCCAACAAAAATGAAAAATGGTCTAGGGGTCTGTGCTTATCCTGCTAAGATCCTTTATGCAATGGTATATCACAAAATTCGCAAACACATCAAACGTATCCATTTTTTTTTTTTTCATAATACAAGATTTTTCCTATCGGTTGGTAAAGTGTCAAAAATTTATTTCATAGCACGTTAGTATTGCAAAGCTTTAATACTAGGTTCACGGTCTTTTCGTTAATGAACAAAAAACCGAATTTTCTCTTCAAGAAATCGATTTATTTTCTCAAATTTATTATGAAACTTAGATATATTTAAAACTGACAAAAGGTTGCTGGAAAATAGCAGCTGTTTCACTCGTGAAATTCCAAATGCGTCAAATTCAAATGTCTCCTAAGCTCAATATTAAAAATAAGTTTGAAATACTAACTTTAATTTCTTGTTGAGAGAACCATCATTGATGCAAGTCGAAGATAACTGAACTATATAACTGTGCACATGTAACTTTATATTGAATAAAAAAGAACTCATACATTTGACTTAACATTGCACTATCGTCATTTTCACATTACTTACATTACTAACGGTTTTACGGTAAACTTGCCGAAACAGACTTTTCAAAATGAAAGGCACAGTGGGTGCTATCTAGCGATCAATTTTAGAAACAAGATTACCGTGAATCCTATGCACATGGCGTTTCCTCTAACATACTATGAATTAATATAACCTTGTTCAATGTCGTTTTTCAGTTCTATTAGTATATTAAATAGTAATGACGTTTAAAGCAGTTATTGGAAATAAATGAAAGAAGCAATATATTACACTAAAATGACTCGTATATGTTGGATAGATTGTAGAAAGTAATTTAACCATTCGTCGTAGCTTTATATAATCGAATAACGAATAGAACATTACAAAAATGTCTATATTACGAATAATGTTACTTAGACCTCCAATTAATTATTCAAAATGTTCAAGGTACTGTTCCTTAACAAATCACGCAATAAATCGTAAAATATGAACTTTGCTAAATGAATGCTAACAATGTAATTTCTTTTTTTATAGGGATCCATTACTATCACTTGTCTCCAAACAGAGAAACAAGCTGTTCAATCTACCAAAAAGAAAATTTCATAGTAGCATTAAAGAACACACGACAAACAATGCCAATAAATTGAAAGCTTTGCCTTTATCAATTGTTAAATTTGGTTTAGGTAGTATAGGCGGTGTAGCAATAACATGTCTAATAAAATCACATGGTTCTGCTGTAGAAGGCAAAGTACTGAAAGTATCGGAAAACATTCGAAGAAACGATGCAGAATTAACGTTTAAATGGAACAAATTTTTTCAATATTTATATCCGTACCTTTGGCAATTATTAATAGCTCTAACGGTAAGTATATCTGTACTACATATGTATAATGAGAATCTTCCTTCTATTACATGCTCTAATTACATTGCTCAGAGTGCAATGGTTGTCGCTGTATTAAACATTTGGATACCAAGGAGTGTGGGAAATGTTATAAATGTATTGACAAATATTTGCTCGAACAAAGGAGATAAGGCTGTGGAAAATGTGCTGGTACAACTCACCAAGCCTGCGTTTGCGCTAGCGCGTATGTACGTCGCACAAGTATGTAATTATTAGCTTGTCTAAACTAATTTAAACAGCTAAGGAAGATCTACTTTTGAGATAATTCATCTTTCAGGCTTTCTTCACATTCATGTACATTTACATGCTCTCCAACGTAGGCGAAAAAATAGCAATGAATTTAAGACAGGATTTATTTAAATCAATCATAATGCAAGATATCACGTTCTTTGATAAGAACCGTAGTGGTGAAATAGTAAGTCGATTAACCAGTGATATTCAAGATTTTAAAAGTACCTTTAAAATGTGTATATCGCAAGGCCTAAGAAGTATCACGCAAATTATTGGATGTATAGTTTCCGTAATGGGGATTTCGCCGCGACTGACCGCAGCTATAATGTTATCTTTGCCTAGCATCATTCTTATTGGCACATTGCTCGGAAGAAGCTTGAGGAAATTATCTATAGAGGCACAGAATCAGCTTGCTAAGTCTACAGCAGTATGCGAAGAGGCCATACAAAACATCAGAACGGTAATATTACAATAATGGTGATAAGTCTTTTTCTTTTTTAATGATTTACAGTGGAGGACTTATGAACATTATCATTCTCGACCTTTCACACATAACTTATTTCAGCTTTAACTCATTCATTGCCAGGCAAATTTAGAGCGTTTTGCCTTGAGCGCCGAAATTCTATTTTGAGGAAAACGCATAGATTTACACAAAATATAATAATATTTAGTTGCAGATATAGTACTAAAATGGATTTACAGTAATTGAAAAGAGAAAAACGCTACGAGATACGTCACTGAATAAAATATTGTAATGGCTTTATAAGTTTATACTTATTCCGTGACGAATTGCAACCAACCTGTAGCGCTAAAAACTTGTAGCGCTAAGTACGAGATATCTCGTAACTGGCAGTTTTGGTAGACATTTACGAGATATCTCATAGTTGGCAGTGAATGGGTTAATTCACTTGTACCAAATAATGCGATGTTCTGTGGATTCGTATAATTTATTTTATTACAAATTCGTAGCAAGTACAAACACAGAAATAGATTAAAATCACTGTTTGTTATAAGCTTCGACGACGCATACTTATGGGCACAATTTTCGACAAAGATTTTATTGGTTTGTTACTGTTTTGCAAGGTCTAGATCAGTGGTTCTCAACCTTTTTTAGGGTGCGGAACACCTTTGTGAGCAATTTTCTTCAGCAGAACACTTACTTAAGTTAATATGAAACACATAAGCTTGTCGTCAGTTATTTTATTAGAATTGGGCAGTTATAATTCAAAATCACTACTTATAGTTGTATTATTAACGCCATTTTTGAGACAGAAAAAAATATACCTAAATAACTTCAGTGGGAAATTTGTGCCTGATGTTTTTTACATATTTCTTCTATGTTTAGACGTATACAAGACAATGCCACTCTTATTTCTTCCTCTAATTTGTCAGTCTTTCCCTTTTTTTTTAGATTTTATATTGGTTAATGTGGAAAACCCTACTTCACATAAATATGAAGTTAAAAAACATAGTAAAATTTTTATGGCTTTTTTTTATATCAGTGGATATTCTTGTTGGACGGATATCTAGAATTCATCAAGATTCGTTTTAGTGTGTTTAATTTTCAAAATTGCTGGATCAAATGACAAGGATATAAGCTCCTCTTCCTCTGGGACATTAAATTCAAAATTATTATATAGTTTTGAATAAAATGGATTTCTAACCCAGTCATATTTGTCCGGGTCGAGAGAAGGAAAATATTTTCTTACGTTGTTGTCTAATATTGGTAAATGTTCTGATATCAAGGAAACACAATCGGTACTATTGTTATGTACGGATGGAAACATACTGAGATTATTTCCTTCTCTCTTTTTCCAAAGAATGATCTTGTGGCCACAAAAAATATAAATTTGTTTATGAAAATTTTATGATTTTAAGTTTTTGATATTCGACCATTCGAATACGGTCATATACTTCCGATTTGCGACTAAATCCGTGGAACACTTATGAAATGCTTACGGAACACTAGTGCTCCGCGGAACACCGGTTGGGAACCACTAGTCTAGATAATAGTGAGCGTTGTTAGACTAATGTTTCGTAGTTCTCCCATTATTTTTAACGAATTCATAGACTACACCTGTCCACTGCAATGGATTTCTAAGCTTTAATTTTTTTTAACGAATCTCCAATATTTTTTGGTTTCTCACGTTTTGTTTTATGACCAACATCAATCCACAGAATCTCTATTGAATTGAAACCTGTGGACTGAGCTATTTTGTAACATTTAATTTTTGATTTTGAAAATATTATTAAATATTTTGAAAATATTCTTTTTCGGTATTAGAAGTTCCTTTCAAGCTAATCTCTCCATCAAGTTTAATTCATTTATGCGATGTTAAACTGTTCTTACACTCATTACTTGCTCCAAATTTCACTATAAATGTCTAGAGCTGTTTTAAAACGATTAGCTTTAGAAATTCGACGAATCACGCGCTCAGCGTGAACATGAGTCTTACGAGGAATATTATTAAAGTGTATCAAATTTTCGAAGTGCATGTTCAATTAATGTTCATAAGTAAATGTCTGCCACTGTATATGTATCCTTTTTTATAGGTAAAAGCATTCGCAGCTGAAGAAAAGGAAATTGAAATGTTTTCTAAGGAAGTTGCATTAGGTTCTGTATTATATGAAAAATTAGGTTTCGGAATTGGTTTGTTCCAAGGAGGGACAAATATATTTCTTAATGGTATTTTACTTTGTACCTTGTATATTGGTGGACATTTATTATCCACCGAACAACTGTCTCCAGGAGAGTTAATGGCATTTTTAATGGCCACACAAACAATACAGAAATCTTTGACACAATTGTCATTGTTGTTTGGGTCGTATGTTAAAGGTATTAGCGCTGGCAGCAGAATTTTCGAGGTATTCATACAAATTAAACACATTAATTACATTTTTATTTTATATTTTATCTCCTCGTCTATATGTGTTTCGAGATAAGATTGTTTATTAATTAGTTAATGAACTTGAATAAGTATACATTTTGAAAATATATTGTAGAAATTACATTTCCTGCTAACTGAAATTAATTAGGAATTCTTTTGTTAAATAAATTAATAAAAAATCAGTTCAACGTATAAGTATTAAATTGCCATAACGAATTCGAGGTAAAACTTTTCGTATTCATAAAATTATTAGCGTATGAAAATTTATAACAATAATAACTGTACATGTAAAAAAACTATAAAATATAATTCTTATAATAAAAATAAGTCTCGAATATTCAGATAAAAAATTAGAATAAAAAATCTATAGTCTTCAACATTAAATCTTGAAACTAAATTTGATTCTCCTTCAATTACATCAAATGCTGTACGTGTATAATTCAATTAATATTCTGATATAAAAAATAACAAATTCGGGGATAATAAAATTACAAATTTAATATTTGTTTGATATTAATTTAAGATATTTGTCGAATAACATTCAATTAATATCATAATTAAAAAAATATATTAAAAGTAATCTGATTTCAAATAAAATTCTTTGAGCAATTGAACGAATTAATTATTATTTGAAATTCAACCAATTAGTCAAGAATTCCTAATGTTATAATTAAAAGACATTAAATTATTTCTTAAATTAAATAGATCAAATCGTGGATATGAATAATCATAATAATACTGAAAATAAAAAATATAAATATAGGTCTTAATATATGAATAAGATAGTTTAAATGTAAGAAATTAATTTAATTGCGTCAAAAAATGGTTATAAAATTCGTTTAATAATTTATTAGGATCTCTTTAGTACTTGAACGTATCTTAAGATTTTTCGTTCTGTCGTATATTTAGAACTACTTTTTATATATTATCTATTGTAAAATAAATTTATTATTACAGTACCTAGAAATGCCACCGTCGTCAATGATAGTTTCTGGAGACATAATTAAAGACCAATCCCTCGCTGGGAATATAATGTTCAAAGACGTGAACTTTAGTTATCCAACTAGACCAGACCATGTTATCTTAAAGAATTTTAACTTGAACATTCCTGCAGGAAAGACAGTAGCTATTGTTGGTTCCAGTGGTAACGGTAAATCGACGATAGCCGCTTTATTAGAAAGGTATTTCTTATTTCTCTCACACAACAATTCTGTCATCGATCTAATTTACAAATAATTTCAGATTTTACGATGTTGATAATGGCTCGATTGCGATTGACGGTAGAGATTTAAGATCTCTTAACGCTCGCTATCTTCGAGGTAACGTTTTAGGATACATAGACCAAGAGCCTATTTTATTCGCTAGCAGTATTATCGAAAATATACGGTACGGGAAACCGGATGCCACAAACGAAGACGTGGGTACTCGTCGCTTATCAGATTTATTAGAATTATAACGATAATATAGTGAAATATATCGTTTACTATAACCAGGTCATCGAAGCCGCTAAAGAAGCAAATGCTCATGAGTTTATCATGAAATTCCCAGATAAATACGATACGCAAGTAGGCGAAAGAGGAACGCAACTTTCTGGCGGACAAAAGCAACGCATTGCTATCGCGAGAGCTTTACTTAAAAGACCATCTATCTTAATTCTGGACGAAGCTACGAGGCACGATTCACATATATTTATTTTAATTAGGAAATATGTCGACAGAGTATTTATAATAATAATTTACCTTCAGTGCGTTAGATTATGAAAGCGAAAGAATCGTACAAAGTGCTCTAGACGACGTGACTCAAGGAAGAACAGTTTTGATAATAGCCCACAGATTAAGCACGATTAAAAATGCTGATATCATCGTTGTGTTGCAGCGAGGAGTGATCGCAGAGGTATGCATTCAAACGAAACATTCGAAACATCGACGAACAGTGAAATATTACACCTTACTTTCCAGATGGGTACTCACATGGAGCTGATTAAAAAGAAAGGTTTATATTACACTCTGGTAAATGAACAGGAGAAGGAGAACGCATAACGTCAGTAAAATACTGGAACATAGTACAATTATTTGAGTAACTATTTATTTCATAATAACAGTAATCTTCGGGAAATGGGCTACCTCAGGTTCTTAACACACGTGTGTGTGTGTGTGTGGGTGTGTAATATAAATATATATTTATATTTGGTATATAAATATGTATTTATATATTTTATTACATTTATATTTGAAAATAAATGTCTGTTTTAACACCTATTACGAGGCTTGCTATTTTTCATTTAATATATCGATAGGAAAAGTTCCCTCGCGTATGCGTTTCACGCGTATTTCTTGTGCTCGAGTGCGTGTCTCAATAGAAAGTTCCTTAACGAATATTTCAAACGTCGCTCGTACTTATCGGTAATATTTAACACTGCTGACGCTATGGGTAATACAACGTGCTTCGATATCGTCTTCCCATCGTATTCAGTTTCCAGTGCAGTGTCAATACCTTTCCTTGCAACGTTTTCTTTTGTTCCGTTGTTATCTGTAACGTGAGAATTCTGTTGCTTGTCGAACAATCTCGAACGTGTTTCATTGTCAACGGAATTCGACGACTTTCCTGTATTCGTACTATCCGGTTGTGCCGATGTTAAAAAATCACTTGCCGAAGAAAGTGCCATACAGTTAACTATCAGTTCTTCGGGATTAGTAATTGGTTTCATCGTCGTCGATTCGGTGTTTGCTGCAACATTTGACGTAGGCACAGCATTGTTTATAAAAGTTTCATTAGCAGTTTTTATATTTGGACTTACTGTTGTATTAGACGTATCATTTACTACGAATGTTGCTTTTGTTGATGTTAAAGCTTCGTGAAAATCACGAACGTTCTTTGGTGTACTAGTTGCAGTCTTTCTATCAACGTATGCTGCATTACTGTTACTTGAGACACTTTCAGTGGACACAGTTTCTGTGCTGCTAGATATTGACGGATTAGCTGACATCGTTGGATCATCCTGAATATGTGGAACTTCAGAAGATGCAAGAATTTTTTCAGTCCTACTGGACTGGTCTTTTGAAACAGGTTCTACGAAAGTAGTCATGTCTGACAATGGTTCATTTATGCTTGCTTCAGTATTAGCTTCTGTTTCCTTTTCTGTGGTACTGGGCAGCTCGTGTTCATTTGAAACTGTTGGATCAGTGTGAACAAGAGAATTTTCTGGTGCAACTGTACTATACTGATCTTCAGAAACAGGTCCTTTGAACGTAGTGGGTCCATTTGTACTTGTTTCAGAATTGGGCTTATCCATTTCTGTGCTACTAGATAACTCCCTCTTTGGTAAAATCGTTGAATCATCTTGAATATTTGCAACTGTAAAAGATGATTCGATCACTTTTTCAGTTGTGCTGTACTGGTCTTTTAAAACAGGTTCTGCTGAAGTAGTCATGTCTGACAATGGTTCACTTATGCTTGCTTCAGTATTTACTTCCATTTCGTTTTCTGTGGTACTGGGTAGTTCGTGTTCATTTGAAACTGCTGGATCAGTATGAATGGGAGATTTTTCTGGTGCAACTGTGCTGTATTGATCTTCAGAAACAGGTCCTTTAAACGTAGTTGGCCCATTTGTATTTGTTTCAGAATGGCGCTTATCCATTTCTGTGCTACTAGATAACTCTCTCTTAGGTAAAACTGTCGAATCATCATGAATATTTGCAACTTCAATAGATGATGACTCAATCACTTTTTCAGTTGTACTGTACTGGTCTTTCAAAACAGGTTTTTTGAATGTAGTCATTTCTAAAGTTGGCCCATTTGTACTAGTTTCTATATTATGCATATCCATTTCTGTGCTACTAGATAATTCTCTCTTAGGTAAAATCGTCGAATCATCTTGAATATTTGCAACCGTAGAAGATGATGACTGAATCACTTTTTCAGTTGTGCTATATTGTTCTCGTAAAACAGGTTCTGCTGAAGTAGTCATATCTGACAATGGTTCATTTATGCTTGCTTCAGTATTAGCTTCCATTTCCTTTTCTGTGGTACTGGGTAGTTCGTGTTCATTTGGAATTGCTGGATCATTATGAATGGGAGATTTTTCTGGTGCAACTGTGCTGTACTGATCTTCAAAAACAGGTTCTTTGAATGTACTTATTTCTAAAGATGGCCCATGTGTATTAGTATTAGCTTCCATTTCCTTTTCTGTGGTACTAGGTAGCTCGTGTTCATTTGAAACTGTTGGATCAGTGTGAACAAGAGAATTTTCTGGTGCAACTGTGCTGTACTGATCTTCAGAAACAGGTCCTTTGAAAGTAGTGGGCCCATTTGTACTTATTTCAGAATTTGGCCTATCCATATCTATGCTACTAGATAACTCTCTCTTAGGTAAAATCGTCGAATCATCATGAATATTTGCAACTTCAGTAGATGATGACTCAATCACTTTTTCAGTTGTGCTGTACTGGTCTTTTAAAACAGGTTCTGCTAAAGTAGTCATGTCTGACAATGGTTCATTTACTTCCATTTCCTTTCCCGTGTTACTTGCTATTGATTGGTCAGTTGAATTTTTCGGTACCTCGGTAACGTTCTCCTTCAAACTCGGTTCTGCTAAAGTGCTAATTTCCAACGGTGATCCATCTCGATCCTCTTTCGTTTCTTTCACAAACGCAGGCTCTGTCCTTGCCGGATACGCCTCGGTTGAGACGGCGTCGATGGTGTTCGAGGGACGTGACATTTCCACGTCACGTCTCGTCGATGTTATTACATCAGACTTATCACTAACTTCTGCGAATGCGGATGTTGTCGATTTAACATAAGAAACACTCGTGGTTGCAACATCGTTACTACTCTGTGTACTCGTAGGAGCCTCGTAAATATTCGTAGCCGTAACGTTGCTTTCTCCCGGGATGAATATTGTTTCACAAATCGTTACGCTGCCGTTTTCATTCAACGTGAAGTTCTTCGAAACGTTCACCACGGAATTGGCAAATCTAGTCTCGTTCAAGGGCCAAATGTTCAACCATCTCTCCGCCTCCTCTATCGTAAGCTTCTCCTTGTGAATGCTCCACGTGCACATAGAGGGCAAGTTCTTCGCACCTTTACAACTATCCGATGGTACACACATTTCCGTTTCCCTATCGTAAGCTGTATTTTCCGGGCAACGGAAGAAATTTTGGTGCAAGCGGTGGCCGTTCGTCTCGCAGACGTAGAATTGCGCACAGTCGCTCGGGAATGGAAACGATCCGGGTGTTTTGCATTCGGGTGGTTGGAAAGAATCGAAGGTTTCCGTTTTCGGATTAACAGTGACGGTTTCGTAAGCGTCTCTGGAAACGTGGACACATTTTTGTAGACGATTTTCGAAATGTCTGCCGCGAGTACATTGTGCCAAGATGATCTTGTCCTTCTTGCAGATGTAGTAGTATCTCGGATTGGTACAGTGAGGCTTCAGAGTGTTCGTGTCGCAGGAAACTGTGTCGTTTATGTAGAGCACTTTGCCACCGCCTACTGCACCTAAACATCGACCTTCGTGTTTGTCGAAGTATTGGTTCACGCTGCAAGATGTAGGCGCAGGTTTCAAAGTCCTGCGATACCTGTGCACTCCGTTACTCGTAATATTTGTGTTCGTGTCGGCTGTGTCCTGCAGACAAAGATCAGTTTGTTTATGCGAACATTTACCGCGCTGGACAAAAGTATCGGCAGAGTACGATTGTTAGGATAGAAATAAGTATAACTACTTAACGAACTGGTTTAAAGAAAAGATGTTTTAACGTATTCGTTTATTATCTATCCTAGTTTGCTGCATAACAAGAAAGAATAATACAAATAAAATAATACACAGAATAATGACACTTATAATTAATTAAAACAGAGTCTTAATGTTTTGTTGGTAATTATTTCCTTTCGAGGACTTTTTTTAGTCTTGGGGGCACTCATGCAGAAGAACCGTTTTAACCCTTTGTGCACCAATGGCGCCCCTATGGAGATATTCATAAGATACACTTATTATACCATAGATCCGTTCAAATTTTATGTGTATTTAAATAAAACAGATTGATCAAATAGAGAAGATAGTATAATTTTTTTCTCTTCCAAGTGAAATTTCTTTTTCTTCCAAAGTTTTGTCGCTGAAGTGTATTAACACTAAACCTACTATTACCGGTCAATTTGACCATTTTCAAACTTCTGTACAACTTTCACATATTTAAACGTTATCGCATCGCCACCACGATGCTGATGAAACCAAACTTTACAGCTTTTCTTAAATGCATACAATGTATTTTTTAGTATTTACTTCTCGTTTTATTTATTTATTGTTTTTTTTTCAAGAAATATATGTAGCCTGTCCTATCTACCGCGGCCGGTCTATTTGACCGCTCGAGATAATATGGTATTTATCCTTCTAAACCTAAAGAATTCGCATAAAAGAAAGGCTATCTCAATGTGGCATGACCAGAATTTCCCTATTTGGGAAAGGATGAGAGAAGACAAGATTCAATTCCACTTTGAGAGTTCGTTGTTCTTAAGCTGATGGAACTATTCACAGGGTGCGAAAGGAACGTACCAACAGACAATTTTTTTACGAGTTTCTCACTAGCCACAAAACTACTTGTAAGAAGGACTACAATTGTTGGAACCATTCATGGTAATAAACGAGAATTACCTAAATTTGCCAAACAACGGAAAGACAATATGACACGTTTTTCAAACAAACTGTATAAATCAAACCATATTTCTCTTACAGTGTATAAAAACCAAATAAAAAAGTGCTTCTACTAAGTTCCATGTATAACTTAATAAAAATAGAAAAAAGTAACAAGCGTATACCAGAAACGATTACATTTTATAATAGTACAAAATTTGGTGTAGACATGACGGATCAAATGCCAAGAAAATACAGTGTCAAGTTGAAATCTTGTAGGTGGCCCCTCCAGGTGTTTTCAACATTCTGGACCTAACTAAAATAAATGCCTGGGTTTTGCACAAAGAAACAACGGGAGAAAAAACTTCAAAATAAAAATTTTTATTCCAGTTAGCTAGAGAACTTGGCGCTGCATATCAAGAATCGCGGGAAAAAGAAAATGTACCAAAACCATCAACAAATACAAGTTCAGATTCACATGTACCAAAAACTTGTTAAGTAAAGTGTTGTAAAGGATACAAAACTACGAAAGTCTGTTCGGAATATGTATGCAGCAAATGTACATTTGAGAACAAAATAATTTGTAAAAAATGTAGTGAAGCTGAATAAGATATATATTATTTATATATTTAGAAATATGTACGTTCATATAAGGTGTACATGAATAAAAGAAACTATATAACTACCGTTCATCTTAAATCCTCTTTTCCAGTTTATAATTGAAATTATATAAAAATAAATTTATATCGTCATTTTATGGAAATTGTTCATCTACTAATTCATTCAGTAACAAATTGATTATTATCTACGTTTAATTATAAAAATAATAACTCTTTTTAAGGACCAGCCATTTCGACCGGGCACGGTAGAAATAGGTATACAAAAAGTGTTGGTAGGTTTAGTGTTAAAGTTGATAAATGGAGAAAATTTACTCGGAGCGCAAAAGGGTTAAGTTCAATATTACTTGTAATATCGCGTTTCCTGATTCTTTTCTCAAGTTTATGCTCAATCGAATTAGTAGCACTCTGTTGCTCCAACATGGTTCATGGAGCTGATTATAGAGCAATTAAATGCCCTTATTTGTCAGCACAATTTTTATATTTAACCTTTTAACCGCGGGTACTTTTAGCACAGCCAATCGCTCTAAACGCAAGAAAATAAAAATCGAAAAAAAGAAATATTTTACTAAACTCAAATCATAATACTAGACAATATAGTTCTAATTATTTTATAAATTACAAAAAGTATACAAAGTAAGAAAGTATCATATAATAAAACGTAAACATACAAGTTGTTATTACAGAAACCTAAAATCTGAAAATAAAAAAAAATGAAAATAAGTATATACAGTGGCGCGGTACCCTATGAGCGCAACTTGGGCAAATGCCCGGGGCTCCAAGCAAAAGGGGGCCCCGAACACAAACCAAGATCCAAGATCCAAATTCTACATTTTTCCACACAAAGAGGACTTACTTCAACATTTCCAAATGTTGAGGTAATTTTAATAATATTTCTAACAATTCCAGCTTCCAATGCATCGGTAGAACGTTCTTTCAATGTCCTTAAAAGAATTAAGAACTATTTAAGAAATGCTTTGGGGCAGGATAAATTGTCGAATTTATCCATATTATCTGTTGAAAGTGATGTAACCAATTATGTTGATTTTAACGAACTAATTAATAATTTTGCGGCAAAAAAAGCGCGAAAAGTAAAAATTTAAACAAATATTGCAATCATGTATGCATTAGATTTATAATGCTCTTTATATATCAATATGTGTAATTGTTTACAAAATATTTTGTATTTTTATATAAAAAATTTTTATGGATGAAAGAGAATTTATTTCACTGTTTATGCAATAATAAATATGTAGATGTTTTTACAATTGTTTTATTTTTTCCAACGTGAAAGTTATTTAGTTGAGGTTAGAGGCTCCGAA
This sequence comes from Anthophora plumipes, assembly GCA_951804975.1. Taxonomy (NCBI): domain Eukaryota; kingdom Metazoa; phylum Arthropoda; class Insecta; order Hymenoptera; family Apidae; genus Anthophora; species Anthophora plumipes. Next base: position 17,010,583 of record OX638118.1, on the reverse strand, counting down.
ATTCTACTTTGCCCAAGGTCCCAACTAGTTATAACGCGCCACTGAGTATATATATTCTAATTTTAAATTATATTACTGAAGTAATACTCTATTTTAAAAGAATTTTTTATTGTATTTATTTTATTTTTATTTTAGTGGTAGCCGCTATTTGATATTAACAAAAATTAACATGTTGTTTATATACCACACCCGCCTCTGACTATAATTTTAGTATGTGGTTTATAAACCATACCTACAGTTAAACGATTAAACAGCAACAATACTAACGATTTATGTAATAACAGTGACAATGTCCAGTTTATATAATGTTATTTAGTCCGTGTAAAATTATATACCGCATTTTCCGGCCCATAAGATGCACTTTTTTTACTTCAAAATGTGCCCTAAAATCAGCCTGCGTTTTATTATAATTTCGTCTTCTAGGATGCAAGCTGATTCAGCAGGAAAGATACTATTAAATATTTTTTTCTGCATCAGCCACAGAAAATGGTTGCCTTTATTGCAAATGTCGATAATAACACTTTTTTCTTTGTATAAAGTGTTATAATTAACACTATGCCGTCCGGTGACACCATGTTAGTGTCGCATGCAAGCTATCGAAGAAATACCGGTGACATCACGTTGGTGTCGTGTAGAAATATTTCTATTACAGTAAAAAAGCTTACATCTATTTATACAGATCCTCGAAATTTCATGTAAATCGGGTAACAGCATCAAGTAAGAGTTATTAAAATTTTCATGTCCTGATACGGTTTGTAATTACAATATGAACGAATGTGCAAAAAAGGCCGGTAACAAATAATAGAATCTACGCGAGACATACCGGCGGCAGCCGAAAAATTTGTTATCACACATGTGGACGTCAAAGTATTAAAATAGATATTTTGATCCTTTTTTGTCTGATCCAAGTATTTTTCATAAATTCTAACCTGATAAATCACATTACGTCTTATGCGCAAGTGCGTCTTATAGGCCGGGAAATACGGTACGTCCGTTAAGGATAATAAAGTCCGCAAATGTTCTTTGTATATATGTATGTTCTTTGTAATAATTAAACGTTCGAGACAGTTAAAGTCCCAAAACTTTGAGGTTCAAGAACGTTCTGACTTGTCCTCGTTCTAGTCCTCTTCGAGATTCGAAGACATTCCCCCATATCTCGGATGATTTTCCCCCCAAAAACACTTTTTGGGGGAAAATGTAGAAAAGTGGGACTTAAGATTATCCAATTAGAAATTGGGCCGGTTTCCTGATTATGCAACGCTTACAGGTCACGTCTATCGTGATATTACAGTAAACACGACCTGCAGAACGTCACACAAAGGTCCTTTATTCAGGAAACCTAATTCTAATAATAAATTCTAAGTCCCTTTTTCAGTGCAAGTTAGGCTTACGATAAGTGAATTGCCATTGAGGGTAATCTATCCGGACACTCTTTCGAGAGAAAGTTGGTGTCGTCTTATAGCCAGATCCAAGTCCTCTAGAAAATTTGGAACATGGAAAATTGATTTCCTCGAAAACAGCACTGTTCTATGTCGACTGCAGCGTAAGCCCAAACACGTGACTCTAACACACTCGAAGGGTTAACACATCGTTGACCAGGGGTTTTTTTGTAGGAACTGGCGCGTGTGGCCGGCAATTTTTCCGAAAAGTGAAAAAGAAAGAATCCTCATAATATAAATATAAACAACTTTTTTTATCACATAATGTATTTATTAGAAACTTTGCACGTGTTACTTTGTGGGCTATTGCATTCAATCGTTACACTAGGCACATTTGTAGTTTCCTAATTTTTGTAAAATGTTGCTTTCAATCCAATCATCTGGAGAAAAAGACGAATTTTCTCCAGCATCATAACCATTACCTTCATTTTCAGAGTCATTATCAATCACTAAGGTTTTCTGTCGTTTTGTTGGTTTGATATTTATATTGTTTGAATCGGAACTATATTCTGAAAAACTATCATTTTCTGAATCACTAGCATAGACGTCGCTTGGACAGTCAGACAAATTATCCTCACAAAATTCAGCGGTAAATTCTTTTTCATTAAAAAATTCGCAATGTGCTATCTTGAAAATTTTAACAATAATGATCAATACGTCGTAAGTGAAAAAATTTCAGACAACTTGAACTTACTACGTCTTCCTACAAACTGAGAGTTTCTCAATAACATTTACCGTTAGAATTAAAAATATAACGAAAACAAACGAAAACAAACGATAAATAGAAATAAACGATAACCACGATTAAAATGTATAATACCTAGTCAATTAGATTCAGTTATCGAAAGACGTTATATGACGTTCCCGGTCAACAATGTATTAATAGAGTTACAAGCGATAAAAATGGAAGAATAAAAAAAGAAATAGAAAAAGATGAAAACTCACAACTAGCTTTTCTACCGGTTGACAAACTGCGATTAGAAACACAAATGGTAACAGTAAGAGTACAACAAAACACTTCATACTGATGCGTTTCGCATTAATAGTAGTTTCTTTCGCGATTTGAGCGTGTACCTTCGTATTCGCCGTTGCCAAAACTTTGTATGACTGTCAAGGTAGCGTACAGCTGCACTTTTATATCAAGAAAACGTGCTTTGATAATAATTAACCGCGATAAGTATACGATTAACGTCATTTTCGACGGTGCATGAACGTACATGTGAAATTAAGAACATTATCCTTTTCGAAGTGATTATTTTTCACGGGTATCTAAAGCTTGAAATGTTACTGTCTTTAATTGGGAATTCTGTGCTATCAATGATACCCAAAATGTGTCAATAAGCACGTTCCTAAGAAAAACGAAACATCGCGATATTCAAAATAGCCTGTAACCAAATTTACCGTTTCAATCCCAACGTAGTATTTAAAAAACCTTGTCAGGGGAGAATGTAGTACGTTTTTTCGACGTGAAATCAGAACAGTGAAAATAGTACTGTATAATTAAAGGAATACACAGAAACAGGTAAATGAAAAATGCGTCGAAGTAAAAACAAATATTTATTACACAACTATACTGGCAATAGGTAATAAGTCAGTAACAAATCTTTATATACAATATTTCGTTGAAATACATATCTACAAGATGATCATTTTTCTGTTTTTGTTCATTAAAATAGCGTACAGAGTAATTTGCTTCCAAGCATGCTGAAATAGGACTCGATTCTAGGATTGTGTATCGTTGCTCGTGATTAAAACAAGGGGCTGTACAATTTCTTTATTTTTTTTTTCGACCGATTATTGTTTTTCCTTAATATGTAGATTATCGTTCAGCAATCGTACTGCGATACCCGGAATGTAAAGTTATTACTTGTCACGATATGAAGTCCTGCGCCGTAATAAGGCATCACGTAATGCGAACCATCCGCAGGTCCTACGACTTGTGTTGCTATAAGAATTACATCAGCAAATTGACCAAGAAAGAGAAATCCTAAGGTACTCAGCTTCAGAAAGCCCAGTGCTGGATACCCTAGGTAAAATCTGTCTGCTCCAAACATGCCAAGAAATACAGAGAGTAACAGCGATGTTTTGAAGGAATATCCATTTCTGCAAAGACAAACGTTAATCAGTGAAAGATCTCCCAAGCTCTAAGTGTAATTATCTTTCAAACATTTGTTGTATTCTGTTAACGCTTTGACTGCTATGCATATATACAACTGCCTGAAGTTATTGATATGGACTATTATCTTTTAAGATAGATCAATCAACTTTTAAGATTGCATACCAATGAAAATTAAAGAATTCTATTTATATTGAACACTTATTCTGCATTTCTTAAAGAGTTATTTGTCTCTTTGGGCAAGACACAGTTGTAATTACTGCAATAGCATGCTACATTTTTCTTGTAGTATGTGCAGTTTGATATATTATTTTTTATTACTGTGAAACCTACAGTTTCAAAGAGGACCGATGTGAACTAGATGAAAAGAGTCAGATCTGAGCGAGGATTGTACCTATGAAGTTGGAAGATTGAGATTTTTAAATAAACAGCATATTTCCAAGAGGAAATGAAAGTGTTTTGTAAAGAATTAAAATAATGATTTAGAAAAAGTATTCCACATACATACAGAGCATTTCAACTCCAAATACTCCACAGTCAAAGGGTTAAACATCACAGGAACTTATACTTACGTCCATTTACAGGGAATATCCTTCTTGAACGTATTATTTTTCGTTTCTGTACAAATGAGGCCATCTGCAGCCAAACATAACACTGGCAGGAGAAACGTGTAATTTTAGTTTGCGTGTATACACGAAAATGAACGAGATATTTATCCAACGATGAATAAAAATAACGAGAGAATCGATAACGAGGTAAGAAACATGTTAAAAGGTTACAGTACTTGTGAAATAATAGGTTATGTCGAAGTTTGTACCATTATTTATCTACTTACAATTGAAACGAAAAACTTCCCATACCTTTGGCTTTATTCTCCTTCGTACAACCTTTGGGCTGTTGCGTTTTCGGATCTATGAAATCATAATCGGGATGAGGACAGATGTACTGTCCCATTCGTAGGTTACTGCAGTCGATCTGGTACGTGTAATCCACACCATTGCTCAGCGGTATCGAGAGAAGCAGGAAAAGAAGTCCGCTAAGGAATTGCATCAGATAGAACATGCCGTTTCATTTTACAATTACTGGAAATATCACAGTGTCACTCGATCCACTGTTCCCCGTAGTTCCGTGATATCCTATGCATGTTTGTTGTATTTTGAACGTGCTGCCATGACAGTTGCTTTCCCCTATGGCGCCAATTGCTAGGACTATTCCGGAACTATCATTTCAGTTCTTCTGGCGCCAATTTTTCCTGACCATCAAACGCGTTAAATCTTGTCCCTTGGTTTGTTCCAAATGATATCATCAGGAAAGACTTAAATATTCCTCAAGTTAAAGAAGAAATAAAAACACATATAGCAAATACAAGGACAGGTTAACAGAACACCCTAATCATCTGGCAGCAAACCTACTTGAAGATACTAGAACCAGTTCAAGACTTAAAAGATATAAACCTATAATTGTATAATGCATATTAAATCATATATTCTTTAATAAAAGTTGACTCCCAGGAAAGTGTAAAAGTATTAACCAATGGGTCGAATAATTTGATGTTATTGAAAATATCTGTATACAATTTACTTAATGTCATAAGAGACAGATTGTAAATAAATAAGGAGTTAAAAAAAAATCAAACGCGTAATTGACACATAGAAATACTTTTGCAAGTACAATAAAAAAAGTGTTATTCTAATAACCGAAGTATACAATTTTTAATGTACAGTTTTTCTTTTGAGCAACGTGAAAGTTAACCCTGTGCATTCTGTAAATATATTTTCTTACACGATCGACCTTTTGCTATACTCTGTCTCATGTAAGAGCGTAACTGTTCCGCGCATCAGATTACTATACCGAATTTTCCTACGGCAACAAACTAAATAGTCAGTATTTAAATCTGTTTTCGATTAGTATTTAAATCAACTTTCGGTCAGTACTTTATTACTGAAAGGGTCAGTATAAAAATACTAAACGGTCAGTATGTAAATAAAAAAAAATGGTCAGTACATAATTTATTTAAATACTGACAATTTAGTATAAATACTGATCAAATTATTTGAATACTGACCCTTTATATTTAAATATTCACAAAAAGAGATTAAAATACTGACTAGTAAAATACAAGCCTTTTTCTACTGTATCCATTTTATACACGGTGGCGCAGTGTTTCAGAAATTTTTTTTCTCGGCGTTTCAGAATAACTCGCTCACTGAAATAACGAGACACCGTGTATGTATGCTAGAACCAATCACATACGGAGAATAATGGAAGGTAGAAGGTACCTGCGCATCTCGGTCGAAATTCGGTTGTCACAGTTGTGCTGTAAAAGCGTAACTGTTCCGCGCATCAAATTACTATACCGAATTTTCCTACTGCGTCCATCGTATATACGGTGGCACAGTATTTCAGAATTTTTTTCTCAGCGTTTCAGAATAACTCACTCACTGAAATAACGAGACACGGTGTATGTATGCTAGAACCAATCACACGCGGAGAATAATGGAAGGTAGACAGGACCTGCGCATCTCGGTTAAAATTCGGTTCTGTCACAGTTGTGCTCCTACGTGGGACGCGGTATGGTGAAAATTCTGGGAATCATAACTTTCAAAAAGAGGAAACGACAAATTGTTTATGAATTTGTTTAGTTCTATTCTTCTTGTTAATTTACTTTAATAATTGAAGAGTTGACCCTTTGCACTCCGTTAATTTTTTTCTTCGATTTCGACACACGTTTGCAATGGAACTTTTGAAACAAAAAAAGAGAAAAGGAAAGTGACAGATGCTTATGGATTTATGTATCTTTATATATCCCCTCAACTTGCTATATTTTAACATACGTGCTTACGAATTTATATATTATTATTTACCTCAACTTGCTTCATTTTAATATCAAGAATTGGATTAAATAATGACTCACTTAACAAGTGTCCCCATAGCGGCGCCTATGGGGTACAGGCGATTAAATACGTCAGATGATATTCGATTGAATTACATGCTAAAGTAGAACTGTCGATCTATAAGTAAAATGGTAAACCATGGAAAAGAGAAAAATTCTTTCGAGTTATATTTCACGGAAGAACATGGCGCGATATTAATCGTGAATGAAATTCGTATAACCAGCTTAGCTGTTAAGTTACATACGTTGGTAGGAATAGACAAACAGTGGAAGACCGCGGCGATAGTTTAGCATTTTTTCCATACTAAAATGGCTTCTTCGTCGCTGAAAAGTACCCGGAAAACGTATAGTTTCGAGGAGCGGGAGATTCTGATAACCTTGATAAACAAATACGAGGATATCGAGGATAAAAGGTCCGATCCGATATCGATGTATAAACGTAAATCGGCTTGGTCTCAGCTTGCCAATGAATACAATTCTATGGTAGGACCGCAGGGAATACGTTCAGCCATACAGTTAAGACGTTGCTGGGAAAACATGAAAGCCTGTAAGAGAAATCGAGAAGAGAAAAAGCTACGGTAAATTCGACGTAATTATCATAATATTCTGCATCATTTATGTCGCGTTTATGAAAAACGCGGGAATATTAGAGTAGTTATGTATATGATGTATCGTTCGTTTTTATCGTTCGAAATTTTCTCGAAATTTTATTAACACGTTAAATGTTATGCTGAGTACAGTAGATCAGTTTTGAAAATTTCGTAAACAGGTGTTACGATATGTTTAATAGAGAAAGTGGAGGGTTTGTTAACGTTTGCAGAGGAAAGCTGTAGCTTTGTTTAAAATGTCTTGATACTTTGACGGTCAGAATGTTATTATGGAAAAACTTAGGCATGCCGCCCGTGTTTTCCATGAGTTTGCAACGTTATGTAGATTAAAAAGAACGCTTGAAGACAAACAATCAAACAAACAAAAACAAAAAAACCGGAATAAATGTGTCCTTGATCATCTTTGATTTTTAAATTTGCATTTTATCACTCATTATTCACACGAAAATCAGGGAATTTTGCCACTGGTATTTTTATTAAATAGTTTATATTTATTTATATAATTTTATATTTATGAATTTTAAATTTGAAGACAAACTGAACGAAGTAAACAAAAAAAGATGGAATAAATGTGTCCTTGATCATCTTCAATTTACAAATTTGCATTTTATTACTCATTAATTACATGAAAATCAGAGAATCTTGCCAAATTTAAAATTCATAAATATAAATATAATAAAAATATAATGAATTTTAAATTCGAAGACAAAGAAATAGAATGAATTAAAAAAAGGATGGAATAAATGTGTCCTTAATCATTTTAGGTTTTTGAACTTGCATTTTATCACTCATTATTCACATGAAAATCAATTCGTCCTTTGTTCATTTGGTTACATGAATAGAATCACAAACATGTAATACCGGGCGAGGAACGCCGGTTGAACGAAATCACGCAAACGTGATAGCGGCCGTCAAAGTGTTAAGAAAACCCATTAATGAACAATAAATAATGATTTCCAAAATTTGACTTTGTTAGCCCTTAACGTGTTAATTCTTCAATACAACACTTTTTCCAGTATACGCAAAGATTCATCAAGAACTTTATAAAATTTGAGGCAAAACAAAAATTTATTCTAACAAATATCTTAACATCGATATACAGGGTAATCCATGCAACGTGTGCACCGTTATAACTTCCAAAATATGCGTTGCACGAAAGAATGTTATATACAAAAGTTACATGGTTTAAAAGAGTACACTATGTAGTGCGTTAATTTTTTTTATAGATGGAGGCGTTTCAGAGATTTGAAGGTCAACTTTGTTTTTTTAAACAGAATATTATATTTTTTATACGAAAATATGGTAGAGTATCGAATTGTAAGCAAAAAAGGATTGACCATTATTAGCCCTAAACCTAATAGCTAACGAGTAATTTCACTTTATTACTCGAAAATTTTCTTCACGTAATATCAAGTTGGAGATTCAACCTTATATCACAGATTTCCGCATGACAGCGATGTTTACTTGACAGTGTTTATCAACACAACATCTATCATGTTCTACATGTTCATAATCCAGTATTGAAGTTACCTTCGGTATTTGTGTGTAATTACCAGGCAGATAAAAGTAAAAATGAAATTTTGTAATAGCGAAAAAGTTGATATGCTTTTAGTTTATGGTAAGTGCCATAAAAATGCAATAAGAGTCAAAGTCATGTATGCCGAAAGGTATTCTGAACAAAATCAGCCATCTCGAGCCATATTTGAGAGAATGTGTGAATCTCTTTGACGAACCGGAAGTTTTAATGTTACTAAACGTAACGTAACGAAAACTGCTATTAATGTCAATGGATATCACTTTGAACACTTACATTAGTTGCGTTAAGCCACTAGGTCACTCATATTAGTAAACACTGTCACGTAAACATCGCTGTCCTGCGGAAATCTGTGATATAAGGTAGAATCTCCAACTTGATATTACATGAAGAAAATTTTCAAGCAATAAAGTGAAATTACTCGTTAGCTATTAGGTTTAGGGCTAATAACGGTCAATCCTTTTTTGCTTACAATTCGATACTCTACCATATTTTCGTATAAAAAATATAATATTCTGTTTAAAAAAACAAAGTTGACCTTCAAATCTCTGAAACGCCTCCATCTATAAAAAAAATTAACGCACTACATAGTGTACTCTTTTAAACCATGTAACTTTTGTATATAACATTCTTTCGTGCAACGCATATTTTGGAAGTTATAACGGTGCACACGTTGCGTGGACCACCCTGTATATATATATATATATATATATACAGGGTGTCCCAGAACTAGTGTAACATCCGGAAATGGGGGGTAGCTGAGGTGATTCTGAACAACCTTTTCCTTTACCAAAATGTTGTTTGAAGCTTCGTTTTCGAGTTATTAACGAAAAACACTGACCAATCACAGCGCCCAGAGACCGCGGGCTCAACCACGTATGCACGGCTTTTATACACGGGCGCTCGGTCGGGCTCCCGGCACACGTTCTGGCACAGCATAGGTATCGCGGCAAATGTTATGTCATTTTAAATTAAGAATAATGTGAAATTATTCGTTATTCATGAATTACAAATAAATTAGTAAGTCGTTTAATAACTGCGTTCGATACTTTTATTCGTTATCCGAAAGAAATAAAACGTTTTATTATTTATGAAAAAATGTTCTTTTTTAACACTTTGACGTCTGCACGTGTGATAGAAAATCTTTCGTCTGCCACCGGTATGTCTCGCGTACATTCTACTATCTGTTACCAGTCTTTTTCGCACGATCGTTCATATTGTAATTACAATGTACCGTATCAAGGCATGAAAATTTTAATAATTCTTACTTGATACTGTCACCCGATTTACACGAAATTTCGAGGATCTGTATAAATAGATGTAAGCTTTTTTATTACAATAGAAATATTTCTACGCGATACCAACGTGGAGTCATTGGACGGCATAGTGTTAACAGCACATTTTCAGGTGAATAAATTGTTTTAAGAAAAACGATTTGTATAACTAGTGTTAGAAAAAAATAATTAAACTTAACCATTCGTCCACGAAATAACCTGCTTCGATGGAAATGGATCGTTAACACTGGATCCTCGGTGTCGATCCTGACCTATCCAGGCAATCCTCAACAGCTGATGTTACGGCCGGGTCGGTGAGCTCACGATCGATAATTTTCGGTGACTTCTTAGAGACTGCCGATTTTGTTTATTCTCCGTGCCTTCGGTGCGCTTCTCTAGCGGAAGACTGCCGTGCTTGGTGCTTGTTCGCCGGGATGATTTTTACAACACATTCAGACCATCATTTGCCTTTTCGGCGACTTGCCTCGCTTACTTTGTAGGCACTTACACGCACACATCAACACACACACACACGCACGCTTGCTCACGCCCGGCCCCGGCAGTCCTCAGAGGTTTCCGACGTATTGGTTTTGATTCTTGCCGGGCGCGACGTTTTGCGCCGTCGGTTTATTTGATGTTTATTTGAAACGGCTCGAGTTTCTACGTCGTCTCATGGCAGTACAATAAACATTTCTTTTCCGTTGTATTGTAACATTCCCCTTCCTTACCGAACGTCCATCTAAGATCCCCAAAACTCTTAAACTCTCAGATTTATTTTGCTAACTAGACGAGCAACATGTCACGTAGAAACGCCGAGTATTATGAAATGTTTTTTATATTCGCGCAATGCAATGGCAATGCGAGAGTTGCCGCTGCTCGGTACCGCGAAGTGCATCCCGGCGAACGAAGAAGGCACGGAGAATAAACAAAATCTGTAGTCTGTAAGAAGTCACTGAAAATTATCGATCAGTGAATTATCGATCGTGCAGTGAAGTGAGTTCACCGACCCAGCCGTAACATCAGCTGTTGAGGATTGCCTGGATAGGTCAGGATCGACACCGAGGATCCAGTGTTAACGATCCATTTCCATCGAAGCAGGTTAATTCGTGGACGAATGGTTAAGTTTAATTATTTTTTTCTAACACTAGTTATACAAATCGTTTTTCTTAAAACAATTTATTCACCTGAAAATGTGCTGTTAACACTATGCCGTCCAATGACTCCACGTTGGTGTCGCCTAGAAATATTTCTATTGTAATAAAAAAGCTTACATCTATTTATACAGATCCTCGAAATTTCGTGTAAATCGGGTGACAGTATCAAGTAAGAATTATTAAAATTTTCATGCCTTGGTACGGTACATTGTAATTACAATATGAACGATCGTGCGAAAAAGACTGGTAACAGATACTAGAATGTACACGAGACATACCGGCGACAGACGAAAGGTTTTCTATCACACGTGTAGACGTCAAAGTGTTAAAAAAGAACATTTTTTCATAATTAATAAAACGTTTTATTCCTTTCGGATAACGAATAAAAGTATCGAACACAGTTATTAAACGACTTACTAATTTATTTGTAATTCATGAATAGCGAATAATTTAACATTATTTTTAATTTAAAATGACATAACATTTGCCGCGATACCTATGCTGTGCCAGAACGTGTGCCGGGAGCCCGACCGAGCGCCCGTGTATAAAAGCCGTGCATACGTGGTTGAGCCCGCGGTCTCTGGGCGCTGTGATTGGTCAGTGTTTTTCGTTAATAACTCGAAAACGAAGCTTCAAACAACATTTTGGTAAAGGAAAAGGTTGTTCAGAATCACCTCAGCTACCTCCCATTTCCGGATGTTACACTAGTTCTGGGACACCCTGTATATATATATATATATATATATACACATTTTAGAAGTATTTCAAGAAGTTTTTGCCAGCTGTCGAAAGATCACGCGCGATCCAAAAGCTGGGAGAACAGGAACTCTTTACCGGAAGTTCCTATACCTACCGGAACCGTAGGTTTACCGCCGAATGTTGTGTTCGAGCCGAAAGAGTCCGAACCGTTCACGTTACAAACCGTTTGCACGTTAAAGCCTTCGAAACAGATCTCGAGAGAGGAGAATAACCATAAGGATTCAGGTTTCATTTGTATTTTCTTTCCATTTCTATTTCAAGACGGATTACAAATTTATAAGTTGTGTAATTTCACACAAACGCTTAGAGACGGATCGTAAACAGTAATTAACACTAAGTTCACGGGATTATCTTAACTGAACGAGAAACCGAATCTTTTTCTTCAAGAAATAATTGATTTCATAGAGAAAACCTAATTTTATATTGTTAACCCTTTGTGAACGAAAGATATCGGTGCATTTTGTCAAAAATAAACACTTGTCTAATACATGTGTTATAAAAAATTTTGTTACATATAAAAAATGTGTTTTACCAACAAATGTGGTATAATAGGAAGATAATACTTAGTACGCCATTCAATATTGTTCTCTACAATTATTTATAAAAAATTTATAGCCCCTTCCAGTTTCGAGAATCACCCTGTATATTAGATAAAAATATGCATCTGCAATGAACATCCTCAGTCTAGTTATAATTAACACTACCGACGGCACGTTTTATTCAATATTGGTTCGGTTTTTGCTAGCGCGCTTATTCTTGCAGCTCTACAAATTTTAAATCATCTCGTGAGATAAAATGGGGGTTACTGGGGTGACTCTGAATAACTTTTTCCTTTACCAAAATGTTGGTTGAAGATTCGTTTTTGAATTATCAACGAAAAACACTGGACAATTAGACGAGAGCATGACTTTGAACCACCGCGCTCGATCGTGGTCGTGAACAAACGTATTGGCACAACATGGTTACCGCTTATTCTTAAATTAAGAATGATGTGGAATTATTTGTTATTCGTGAATAACAAATAAACTAATAAGTTGTTTAATAACTGAGTTCGATACTTTTATTCGTTATCCGAAAGAAATAGTGTTTTATTACTTATGAAAAAAATGGTATTTTTAACAGCACGTTTTCAGGTGGATAAATTGTTTTAAGAAAAACGATTTGGATAACCAATGTTAGAAGCAGCTAGTTAAATTTACCCATTCGTCCACGAAATAACCTGCTTCGACGGAAGTGGTCGTTAATAGTGAATCCTTGTGCCGATCCTGATCTTTCTAGGCAATCCTCAACAGCTGGTGTTACGGCCGGGTCGGTGAACTCACTTCACTACACGATCGATAATTTTCGGTGTCGTCTTAAAGACTGCCGATTTTCTCTATTCCCTGCGCCTTCGTCGCGCTTCTCCGGGGAAGGGGGCGCGTGTCGCGTAGCTAACAAAAGAACATTAACATGGTCTTTTCTAAACGAAGCCTCATCGGTGCGTGTAACCCGAAACGCGCCAACCGATTGTCGACAAATTATTACATTGTAACAATTTTCCGTTTCTTAACGCGTGAGTTCACCGACTCGGCCGTAACATCAACTGTTGAGGATTGCCTGGAAATATCAGGATCGGCACAATAACCTAATATTAACGTTCCACTTTCGTCGAAGCTGGTTAATTCGTGGACTAATGAATAAGTTTAATTAGCTTTTTCTAACATTAGTTATCCAAATCATTTCTCTTAAAACATAATTTTTCCACCTGAAAACGTGTTGTTAACACTTAGCCAACCGCATATTTTTCACAAACGACATGAAGTAGTAATCTTCTTTGCTTGAAAGACTCAAAGAGTCCCTCTACATTTCCGGTGGAGATTTCTTCTTCCTCCACCCGTTAAAATCTCGTACAAGCTTATACAATATTTTTTTTAAATCGGGGACATCTTCCTACGTGGTTGGTAATGTCTTAAACGAAAATATTTTTTCCATAAGTAATAAAACACTTTATTCCTTCCGGATAACGAATAAAAGTATCGAACTCCGTTATTAAACAACTTATTAGTTTATTTGTTATTCACGAATAACAAATAATTCCACATTATTCTTAATTTAAGACAATGTAACATTTGCCTCGGTAACCATGCTGTGCCAATACGTTTGTTCACGACCACGACCGAGCGCGGGGATTTAAAGCCACGCTATAGTCTAGTTGGCCAATGTTTTTCCTTAATATTTCAAAAACAAAGCTTCAACCAACATTTTGGTAAAGAAAAAAGTTGTTCAGAGTCACTCCAGCAACCCCCTATTTCCAGGAATTATTCTAGCTATAGAGTTATAGGATACCCTATATATCGTTCACTTTCTCTTATCACATTAAGGACCGCGAAGAAATCTGCAAGACATATGCTTCGGACCGCACGTTTTTGGGAAAACTTACACGTTATTAAAATCATCATAACTTTTTTATTTATGAAGCAATTTTTGTGAAACTTTGAGATATTATTGAAAAAAGTATGTTTTTTAATAATTATTATAAAATTTTATTTAAAAATGCATTTTATCAAAGTTTCCAATACTTTTTTTCAAGTATGATGTTGCGTGAAACATTTTTCTCTATGAAAAGGAACCATACAAAATTTACATACATACATATATGTATATATATCTTAATTCGCTTCTTTTTCCATGAGCGGCACACACTGTGCAGGCTCTCGTAGGAAATTTCTTTTTTTCATTCGCTGAAATGAATCCCCAGGATGACCTTCAAACATTTGTAAACGTGGTGGTGTGTCAATTTCAGACCAACAATTATCATTAGCTTCGTCAGTGTCGGAATCACTTGAAAGCACTGCCACCTTACTCTTCTTTACAGATCTAATAACTTCACTGCCACTAGAATCGTCCTCGCATTCGTCAAACAGTCATCCTTATCTTCGTTCTGACTAGCAACATTTGATAAATTATCGTCAAAAACTTTCGAAAGTATTTTAGTTTCGTTCGTTTCTTTCCCTTTTCTGAAAGAGGCCATTTCTAAAAGCGCGAGGAACTTGAAGACGAAGACTATTCGAATCACCAAAATGTAATGCAACGTGTCGAGTTTCTCTGAGACTAAGCTGTTTTTATTTCGGGTTCGTGTATTTATACAGTTTTTCATAGCACCGGTAAATAAGCAAAAAAAACATGAAGGCAATCGAGTTTAATACATTGACTATTGATGTAAACACTTAAATAGACAAAGTAGATACAATGTATTAAAATAGGTGACATTTAAAGACAGCGTGTAGATAACACGAGTTATCTCGTGATCGGTTCGTAACAGAAGTGGCGCGGAACACGAGAAAACTCGTGAGCGGTCCTTAATGTGTTATTATAGGGTAATTGGTTAATTTGTAGCAGCAAGAAACCGATTAATAGGCTCTCTAGACCGATAAACGTTGATAGTAAAAAGCCGATTAACCTTTTAGATACGGTGCGCCTGGCCGTGGATGGTACAAAAACCGTTCATGACGATTTCCACTGCGACATTACGTGGGAATAGAGTTCTAAATGAATAAATTATGATTTCTTTATACATTTTCATGTAACGACATCGAAAACTTAATTAATTAATTAATTAATTATTATATGCTATATTTTAATTAATAGTTTATCTGTGTGTGATATATTTTAAAGCAAGGAATGACGCAGAGTCGCACATTACAGTCTTCACATTGATACCGCAATCTTCGCCTTATATCATTTTTTATGCACACTACACAATTTCGCAACGTTCTTTTGGTCTTAACGGTTTTACAATATGACGGGAAATGTGGTTCTATTAATCTTAACTTCTTAGGTACGGCTGAATTTTGTGCGGGGCTGTTTCTCTGTACGGCAGAGTTTGACGCGAATTACGCGTAAACGATACAGCACTGCAATATGTGACGGATAATGCTGTTCTCTACGTAAGCATATTGGAATGAAGTTTCTGATAACTAAATTATAATTTTTTTTAAAGATATTATGCATGTACTTTATCTTTAATAATTTACTTTAATAATTAATAATACAATTGAGTGTGATATATTTTAAAGCACGGTACGACACATAGACCCACGTCACAATTTTCATGTTGAAAATAGCATCTAATAATGGTATATTTATTTAAACGAAAAGCAACAATTGATACCAGACACTGGCGTAACAAAAACAAAGACTATATATTCTGTCTGTATATTGTTAACACTGCTATAAAACGTTGTGAGGGCAAAAAAGTGTGAAGCAAGACAAATGAAAAAGATCATTTCGTTGTACTTAAGAGGTTAATGAATGGTCGGCAGTAGAATCATTGCGATTGCTGCTATTTTCGTCTAACTTCTTATTTCTGTTTATTACTTCTTTTATTAATTGTAGGTGAAATTCGCATATTGAATATTTTTCATTCTTTTTCATTTTGAACCAACAAAACGCATTCACGGAAAGCCACTGTAGTGGCGTACCGTATCTAAAAGGTTAATAGGCTTCCGGTCTATAAAGTGTTAAGATAAAACAGTTTTTGAACGGTCCTTTCGTTACTGCAGATTCCATCGGCAGCAAGATCGATACGAACTTGTTGCCGCACCGCACAAAGGTAGACTGCCTGAACAAACCGACGAAGGATATAGACTCGCCTGTAGTCCAGCAATTAGACAAGGATAATACATTGGAGAGGAGTCGATTAATTTTCAAATCGAACGCAACGCAAACGTTCTCCCCTTCGATTGTTCACGAGCAGCCTCGCAGAACGAAGAGATCTCTTCACAAAGAGGAGGAGCTTCACGTATTGGCTCTGTCGGAGGCACAGATGAAGGTCGATATTGCCGCAATGTTGAAAGAGGAGGCCAGGATTAAATTAGAAGAGGCTCACTATCGGAAAGAAGAAGCTAGGCTAAGGATGCTCCTTTTTACGTATAAGCTCGATAGGATAAAGGAAGATTGACTGGAAGGAATAAAATGAATGTACTCTAGATTCTACCATGTGTATGTGTGACATTGTGTCCTCTTTTCTTTCTTTTTTTCTAAGACAGCAAATATTAAGGAATAACGAACCGTGCTGATAATTATGTTTTATCCGTTTATTAGTCATTTCCTTCTAACTACAAATTGAAACGAACAATAAATAAAGGCTCGTCACTCTGGTTATTTATAGTTCGCGTGACAATATCGTTTATATACGAACAAGTAGTGTCCCGAAGTCTCATAGTTTCGGGATGCACGTTTCGCAAGCTCATTTTACTCTTCCCTCCGTTTACGTGGATAAAAGTCATGTGAATAGTCTGCTTGTGATAAAAAAAAGAATTTTGACTATGGCGCGCGCCGTCGGAACTTAAATCGTAGGCTAAGGGGTTAGAAAAAGACTAAAAAGGGTCAGAGTTAGTACGTCCAAGTAGGAATTTGCGTCTTTTTGATGTGTAAAGAATTCAATGAAAAGGGTCTAAAGTGCCCTTCAACCGATTTGGAAAAGAAAACACGTGACACCAAGTTTTAACTCTCTAGCTTGACCATGGGGGTAGTTACAGGCTAAATTCGAATTATCAGTTTGTAGACTATGTTTGTAGCCTATTTAATGATACGCAAAATTTCTGAAAAAAATTTGACATATTACACATATGAAGGCACATCATTAAGGAATTTTTTTCAACTTTTCGTTACAAATTCTAGTTGTAAAAAATAAAAAACTTAAAAAAAATGTGGATATCTTTCGAAAAAAAAATATCATTTTTATATTTTTGTTAGTAGCAGTATATTAACATAACCATCATCAATTTTTTCATATTTTTTGGAAGGGTGCGCCGTTGTTAAAAAAATTAAACACCGATATTTTTAAGGTATTTCATGTGGAAAAGTAACTTCAGCTTCGAAATTTTCCATTTCTGGAAAACTGATTCTATACGACAGTGTAGAAAGTACCACGCAAATAGGTGCATAATTTACCGGGTGGAAAAAGTACCATGCAAATGGAGGGATGGGTGTACGTGAACCATTGAAACTGTAAAGAGGAAAGACGTTTATTGAAAGAGGGAGAACAGTAATAAATCGCTCCTTAAAATCATATGGAGCATATCGATACGCTCTTTCTATTCCAACGTTACAATCTTCCCTCAAATCTGACTCTTTATCGAAATTTACTAACGTCTCTTCGAGCAATTTCTTCATAATTGACATTTTTAAGGTTTAACAATACCAAAAAAAAAGGATAATTGTGAAAAAAATGAAATGCTACTGCAACAATTACAATCGTCTGTCATCGGAAGAAATAACTTTCTGAGAAACAAAGATTAAGTGGCTGATATAAACAGAATTCTATTTTGTTCTCATTTATATGGAATGTAAAGATATGTGTCTATCTTGAAAGTTGATGATTTTTGTTTTCACTGAATATATAAGATTGAAACAATCGTCGAACGCATATATGCGTCCATAGTCCACATCGATAGCTTTCGGTGGAACACATATATGCGCCTATAACAATCAAAGAGTTAAGAAATACGTATTCTTTTAAAGCGGTCGTTTGACAGCTCTAAAATAGTACATAAAGTGCGGATAGGTTTAGTGTTATAACGTAGTATGTTTTTTAAAGTATGCTAATGTTTGAAAGAGACAAATTTATAAATTCGCGAATATATCCATTCTTTTTTTCGCGATAGTCTAAGATCTCGATCAATCGGCAAAGTTTTTAATAATCACTATAATAATTATTATAATAATCAATATAAATTGTTCATATCGTATGGAGCCAATGCGAGTATAGTTGTCAGAGTTTATTGGCGTGGCAGTCGTAGCTGGCAGTGGTCAGTGAATTTGACTAGTAGTGTTTGAAATCTTAAAACGGAAATAGTAACAAAGGGGGAAGTCCACGAGTCTTTCAAAGAATAAAAATCTGAGAAGAGTATATACGTTGAAAAATTGAATTAGTAAATTATCATTGCAATCCAACCCTTCTTAATGGTTTGAGTGCCACGGACCTTCGTAAAAATTCAGTCGAAGAATGCCAAGCGGCGCGATCGTGCTTCTTTCGTCTTTCCTTTTCTCGTTTACGTTACTTTGCATTTTTAATAAATGAAAAAATTCTTTTTAACAACAGCTCGAAACTTACGAAAGCATGGATTTTAATTTAGTTGAACATCCATAAATGGTAACAGTAAAGACACGCATTGATAAAGTTCAGAAGTGTAGTTAGTTCGATTTTACAGACCTATTAGCTGGCACTTTTGGGCACTGAACATGAGAAGCTTGGCACTCAAACGGTTAAACAATCGTACAATAACAATATCTTTTTTTTTTCTTCTTTATATCGTTATGAAGGATCTGTTGATATTTCTGTTTATTCTTTGTTCCTTCTAGTCTTTAGTCTATAACACTGGACTAACAGTGAGTTGATACAAGGTTTGATCAGAAAATATTCTAACTGAGTATAACTCAATATTTCTTGAGTTTAATGGATCCAAATGAAGCTCAGTTTTTATAAAAAATTAGTCACCATTATTTCATTTGACTTACTTTCTGTTTGTGAAACTTGTAATAGTTCATTAAGAATATTTTTCGAACGATCTCAGAGAAATAATAGAAATTTTTAGCAGTTGTTAGAGATGTTCAAAGAATTTTTTGTTAACAAACTTCTTCTAATGGTGATGTAACTCAATATCCTTTGAGTCAAGAGAGAACATGATGGATCCAAATGGAGTTCAATTTTTAATAAAACTCGGTCACCATTATTTCACTTGACTTACTTCCTGTTTGTGAAACTGAATAGTTCTTTAAAAGGATTTTTCAAATGATCTCAGAGAAATAATAGAGATTGTTAGCAATTATTTAAAATTTTCAAAGAATTTTTTGTTAACAAACTAATGGCGCTAGTGTGTAATTCATTATCCCTTGAATCAAGAGAGAAGCTAATGGTTCCAAATGAAACTCAATTTTTAACAAAACTCAGTCACCATTTCACTTAATTTGAATTACTTTCTGTTTGTGAAACTTACAATAGTTCATTAAGAGGATTTTACAAATTATCTCCGAGAAATAATAGAGATTGTTAGCAATTGTTAAAGATGTTCAAAGAATTTTTAGAATTTTTTGTTAACAAACTTCTTCTAATGGCGCTAGTTCGGGAATTTTTTGATCAAGTCTCGTACTTTTGAAGAGGAAAGATTCCACGAGATCTGTTCGGTGTCCTTCACATCAAACGGAAGTTATCATCGAGTGCTGGTTTCGGCGACGAGCAACGAGCAACCTCGAACAGTGATGGATCGGTGTAGATCGGTTCGCTCGGATCGAATCCAGTTCTTCTGCTGGAGGATAATCCAACAGCACCCTCCAAAGCGGTTGACGATGAGCTCACACGTTGACCGATCACGTTGCTCATCGATCTCGAAATCGATCTGCGTATCGAACAAATGTACATCAACTGGAGGTAATAAATTAGCGAATAAGTCAGGCGGTGTGCTGAAAGCGCCTAAAAGCATCAACCCATTCGTCAAATATGAAGGGCGTATTTTTGAATGAAACCAGAATCTATAGGTGCGCTGTAAACTACGAGTTCCATTTAAAAATTATTGAAAAACGATCCCGTTTGTCGTTGTATGTTGTACATTACTCTGGAAAAATTCTTCTGCCCTCGTTGAATTGTTTATTTAATCATAGAACCCTAACTTGAGCAATACAACGAGCCAAGGGATTTCTTTTTCATAATATACACCTTTCTATTCATATTTTAACACTTTATAGGCTCATTCTATTCGATACTAGCTCGGTTCTTACTATCGCGTTTATTCTTACAGCTCTGAAAATTTTCAACCAAAATTCGTAAGAGGGCTTACTATATGGACTGTTTATTTTGAAAGTGCTATAACTCCATTTTTGGAAAAAATTTAGATACCACATAATTTACGTATAATTCAGTATGAACTCTTTATTTATAAACAATTCACATTTAATATTTTAAAATCTCCGTATGTGTTGATCGATTGAAAATTTGTCGGTAAATTACTTTGTATAACCATTGATAAGAAAATGGTGCAAGTCCATTTTCCGTAGTTTAATTTAGCACTACTACATATACAAGAGAAGAGTGAAACTATGGATTTTACCAACAAGAACGCAATGTAATGGAACTGGATGGAATGAAAAAAATCTTGTGATCTCTGCATTCAGTTATGATTTTGCATGTATGAATATGTAACGGCAAGTTATATAATTGGAGTAGTATATAAGTAAATAATTAATGTTGAGAATAAACAACACTATTTTGTTTCTTGTTCTTTTCCATAAACGAAGTTAGAATAAAACATTACTTATTTCAAGTGAAATTGAATTTTAGATAACTGAAATTTAATGATTTTTATAATTCAGTAATTATGAAAGTGATGTAAGTTCATTTACGACTCAGATTATATTGGTTTAGTTAAATTCACATAGAGTGTCATATATACAATCAATTTACATATATTTAAATTCATAAAAACACTATTAAACTTGGCACACATCATTGATATTTTTAAATCAACTAAAATTGCAAAGCCTTAAATATCTCGAGAAAGGAACAAATAGACTTACACTACTTTCAAAATAAACGATCCATGTATCGTTCACTTTCAATAGTAGTAAAAATAACTCAGAGTGCAAAGGGTTAATAGGCTTCTGCTCGATAAAGTGTTAACGTTGTAAAAATATTGTTAAATTAAGCAGATACACAGGGTGTTCGGGAACTGCAGAAAATGAAATCGGTGATTCTCGAAGCCGAAACGAGACTAAAGTTAAGAATAAAACGAATCGCGCTCGAGAGTTCGTTGTTCAGTTATTAACGTTCAAAGATCGCGACTGTAGACTGGCAACACGCCTTGCGTCAACGAGTACAAGTGGTACAGTGATTCTTAAACGGTGAAAAATAAAATTGAAATTCGGCGCCCTAAAAAAGATCGTCAATTAACCCTCCATAGGACGTTAGCATTTCGTACTTTACTTGCCACTGAGTAACATTTATACGTTGCTGTCACGTATTTCGTAGGTGTTCGGATACTTTTGAGCGCTAGTGTACGTATAGTCGTGATACAAGACGATTACCAGCATGCAGTCGTGATTTTAAACGCTGATTAATTATATTTAGTGTAGGCAAAGTTAAGAGCTTAGGGTTTTAACGGCCCATATGTTCGACAGCTGCGTCGTTCGGGACGGTGACCAGGTTCATGATGCGGATGTGACCGCGGGAAAGATGGCATTTCTAGAGGTAGTAATTGTCGTTGCATAAACCTTGTCACCATAGCAAAGGGCAGAAAAAAGACGTTCCCGGACGAAAACAGTGGTGGAAGGGGGATGTCGAAAGGTGGGTATTTTAGGAAACATCTAACTGGCGGAGGCAAGAAACGCCTATGTTTGACAAACGGTTAAAAATCGAATGGGCGATGGAAAAGATATAGAAAAGAGTGTGTTGTAACGTAGAACGGACGCTGGAGAAAGTACATAGAGACTGTGTATCAGTTAAAAGTACTCTCTCCGAATCCCTCAGGCACCCGATAGACATTATCCATCCTACGTTGGGAATAAATAGCAAGTAATAATAGCAATAAGTACACAGTAGTGTGTGAAAAATAAAGAGAAAGACGATTAGGTGAAATTTACGTACGTGGATTGAAAGGGTTTCTGAAGACCGGACCGCAAGAACGAGAAATTGTTAACTCGACTGCTGTAAGCGTCGTCGGAATGGCTGTTGCGACTGCACACTTTGTCCACTCGACGATTCTTCGTGATCACCGCGTAGGCGTATTTCCTGAAATAATAAATCCACGTTAATCCATTTTACTGAGTTGGAACAAAAATTCGTAACGTTTGAACACGTTATACAAATTCTGCGACAATATGGAGAAAGATAGCGGAACAAAATTGCGCAATTTTGTCCAATAAATCTACATACACTTAAATATTCTTTGAGTTTCACTTAAAAAAATGCTACGAACTTTTGTACTAATTAAATATTTTGCACATTCGCTTCGAGCTTCATTGGAAAATACGTACCTATAAATCAGCATTGATAACAACACTACAGAAGCTAGAAGTACTACCAGCACCGCGACAGCTGTCACAAGACCGTAATACTCGTTGGGTGTTATGCAAACGTTCTCCATAAGTGTGGTTTGCCTTTCGACTATGGTTTCCTCGTCGATGTCCATCCTCGAGTCTAAAACCTGGGATGAAAATAATGATGAGAAATAATAAACGTTGATAATATTTTTATTTTACTTTCGATATTCGTTAATTAGCATCTTCAGTGTTTGTTAATTTCAATTTCATACTGTTTTCCGTGTTCATTAACTCTTTGGCTTATAACGATGAGGGACACTCGTTCACATTATGATTAAGACAAATTATATCGTGATTTGGGTAACCGTAAGCTCTAAAGGCATCGTGGATTTGAAACTCACGAAAGGGCAGCAGGATTGAAAAAAATATTTGGAAAAATTAGGATTTTTGACGTTATGAAAGACAATGAATGGATTTTTCAGCAGGATAACGCTGCAATACATACCGCAAAATTAATTAAAAACTGGTTTGAGGAGCAAGAAATAACCTGTTTATAATGGCCAGCACTATCACTTGATATAAATATAAGAGAACATGTTTGAGCATACTTATCAAAGAAGGTGTATATACACGTATAATAGACGATTTTCTTCTCAAGAAGAGCTCGTAAACACTATTCGAAAGGAATGGAAATCGTATATTCCAAATGATAAATAACAATGATGGATATGCAAAATATTAATAAAGTATAGTTGTTGCGATAACACTGTAGTTTCACGTTTTAATTACAGTGTTCATTCAAATGTCGCAAGAGTATTTGTACTTTTTACTGAAAATGCAAAAATCTTCACAATGAATAAATAACTTCTCAAAATACATGTGTAAACTTTTATTAAATAAGACCTATTATGTTGAAAAAATAAAATTGATTAATATGAACTGTACTAAACAAAAGTACATTATAAATATCACTGAGTTTATTCAAATGTCCGTATGTACGCAACGAGTTAAATAATGGCGACTGTGTTTCGTTAAATAAGAAAGAGATATCGAACAAGGTTTGATATGTACCTCTATCATTTCCCTCACGTGTTCCTCTTCTTCGTCCTCGTCCATAATATTATCCTCCTCCTCGACGACCGTAGAATTCGACGTAGAGGACGTTTCGTTGGTATTACTCTCCGTTACAGTATTTATTTCATTTTCCTCAGCGACTGTATCATTATGTCCCACGTCTCTTCGTCGTCTTCCAAAGGATGGTTCGCTTCTTCCAGTACCACCTGAACAGTAGGCAGGCTGGCAACCATCTCGACAAGTTCGTACGTTCGCTTCGAACACTAGGAAATTAGACTCTGGGATTTTGAAGGCGTTGAAACGTGCCTCGAGGCTGTCTCCTTCGCGTAGACGATCAAGTCCCGGGAATACGTAATTGTCCACGGGGCAACTGTATAAAAAATCCCCCAAAAAATGCACTAACTTCATAAAAATAATTCTAGTTTCGACACTTCTTGGTGTTTCGTGTACTGATACATGGGTTGCTGCAAAAGTTTCGGGAATCTGTCACTTCTAGTGCTGCTACTCCAGTCATTTGGTACAATTTTGAAAAAGTTATTCTACTTCTAAAGGTGGTTGAACACTTCTCTGACAAAAGTGTACGATAAACTCGCGACGAACAATTATACTTACGTTCTAATGATCATTGTTGCTCAAAATGTATAAATGTACAAATATAATCTTTGCAAAACGTACCCATATCTGTCTATAAGCTGGACACTTCTTCCCGAGTATGGATCTCTCGCTATCACATTGGTAGCAAAAATGTCTGTCACGTAATTGTACCTAGAGGAAACGTTACTGTTGAGAAATGTTCAATTGTTTCAGATGATTTGGAGCACAAAATCAAATGTTACACACCCATCCTGTGCTTCTAATCTAAAAGTTAGAGGATCACCGACAGCGATGGTCGTCGTGGGTCTACCTTGGTATAAAATCAGCAAACGTACGCGTGAACTCAGGGTATTCTCCGCTGGAAGGTATTCGATGGGGATCGGAGATCCTGATCTATGTAACACAAGTACAGAATCTGTTACTACAAATTTCTGTCAACGTTTCTTGGAATATCGCGGAAAATGACACCTTGGTATCTCCCCTGGTTAACTTGATTAGCATTTACGTTAACACAGTAACAGTTTCGATACGTTTGAAATTTTGATTGTATTAAAAGTTAAGAAACAGAATTTTTATACATTTATAGGGAACTCGAAGGTGCAAAGTTGCACAAAATGCAGATAATATGAAAAATATCTAGATATTTGGTAGGTGAAGTAATTTTCTACTGAAGATTTTACCTTTTCTTTTTACTACATTCTCAAAACTATGATTTTGCATAAAAATTCGCAGTCTAGTTGCAAGTGTGAAATTTCTTTCTCGGAAGCTGATCCTGTGAGAGATGCTCGGGGTGAGAGAATACCAAGTTGTCTTTTTATGTTACAAACGATACTCAAACTTGGGATTGTACTGTTCAATTGAATCTCTCAAAGAAGAAAAATAAACTTATCGAACGTGCTTGCACCAGGATTTGTATTGCGCGAATGAGACAGATTATGCATTCTACTGAACGATAGATCGATTTAATCAACACGTTGAGTGCCGCCATCGGTGAACCACGTTCAATTTTCCAATCGGAGTGTCTTTATACTTTCGTAGAAAAAGAAACCTTACCATGAAAGCATTGAATAGTTTCATAATGTCATTTAACATTGCACCGACTGGCTCATTCTATTCAATACTGACTCGCTATCTGCTATCGCTTATTTTTACATTTTTCATATTTTTGCTTATTTTTACAACTCTACGGATTTTAAATCAAAATTCGCGAGAGTACTATATCGTTAACTTTCTCTTGTTATAGGGTAATTCGTTAATGACTCAGTCTGCGACAAAAGTATTTTCGAGAAGATCGTGGCAACTAAGCCTGAAAAGCTGTTCAGAAACATCCCTTTGACAACATATTTCAAGCTCATCAAAGTCGTCGAGCAACACCTGAAGTATTAGATTGAAATATATGAAATGTCCAAATCTGTTATATCAAGTTGTATTATTTCAAACCTTATTTTTTCAGTAAATATTTATCTGTCCTTGGAGATGTTTTAAACACAATCTCAAGAGTGGACTCTCTTTTGTCAGAATCAGTCTTTTTTTTCGTTTACGTTGCTAATTTGGATTCTTCACTTATACAATTAATATTATAGTATAATATGAAAATACATTATTAAATTGTAACATAAATTAACAATGTACAATTAAGTTCTCTCTACTAAATCGATTTCTTGAAGGAAAAATTCTCTTTCTTATTCACTCCAGGAGAGCCCGTAAACCTAGTCTTAAGAAACTTAACTAATTGGAAAAAATGTGTTGATTGCGACGATTCTTATTATGATAAATAAAATTTCATATTAATAAAGTTATGTTCATTTAAAGTTACCACTAAACATCGGACATTTGGTATGTTACAATTTAATAAATAATTAGCAAATGTGACATAAAAGTGAGCGCAGCAACGTGGACCATCGGTGCAATCTGAATGGAAAAGTCACGTGACATTTTCGCGGCACTTGACATGTTAAACGAATGAGAAGAAGAATGAAAAAGATTCCACGATATTTTATATAATACATCTGCTTATTTACTGGGATCCTTTCTAAAATTGTCATTTCGGAGTTTTTTTACTATGGTTTCGGGAGATAGCTTTATGATATATATTAGATGCCGAAAAATACTCGCGATTTCTCTGTCAGTGATCAACTTAAACCAATTTCTTGCAGTACTAATTCGCAATATCTCATATACAAGGTTAGCCATCAGTGGAAGACTTAATTTACTTAATTGGTTTCTGGATCTCGTTCTAAACTCGTAAATATCCAACTGGTGTATTTCTTTTCCCACACATTACTTCTGTGATTTGCCAAAAAATAAAGAACGTCGATTGGGTAATTTTACTGTATCTTCCTTATAGTACAGACTCGTCCCCTCGTAATCTGTCACTTACTTCTGTTAATATCAGACATTTTTACAAACAAGCGCTTTAAAAACGATACCAAGATCAATACAGTATTTAATTCATTTTTTGCAAGTGAATCTCGAGACTTTTACACTACTGCAATGTTAAACATACTTGTTTCATAAGAGCGTTAGATAGAATTCTCTGTTGAAGCGATATGAACTGGAAGGCCTAGACAAAATGGGGACAGACTATATCGTGTTATTTCAAATCAATTAGTATCACTTCGCCTGTCTGAATAAACAAATGTATAATATTTTAAGATGCTAGACGGTTCGAAGCCGCGTTTCCTTGTACTCACCCGAAAGGGTCAAAATTAAGTTCTGCAGCTGCGGCTTGTCACATGCAAAAGTTGAAAGAGTTTCTAAACAAGTGGGTGTTGCAGTACAAAGCTACCAAAAATTAGACTTTGAAGAAAGGAGTAAAAGACGAGTAACAAAGTCATTTCCAAACTATTTTAAGTACGTTAAAAACTTGGTCAAAAGCGTGCCGAAACATTGCAAGGTTATTCTACAGAATAAAGGAGATTTCACATGATATTAAGTAATTGCAATGTGTAATAGTATCATATGTGTGCTTTAAATATATTTTTAAATTTTTCAGAATGTTACTTTTTTTTAGATATCAAGCCAACGCTCTTGTGAAACATACTACTATATCAGTTTATAGAGTATTACGGAAAATTTATAGAAACAAGTTACTTCATCGAGTAAAATTGTGTTTCGATCAAGTTTTCAGTCAATTATTCCGGCACCCAATAGTCTCTTCTCTGTTCTCTGTAATCGTTAGTTCATCCGCAGAGCGATCTTTTCCGAAAAATAAGATCCAGCGGAGTTTTCTTCCTCTTCTCACCCATTCGATGAAATATACCGGGTGCAAGGCACGGTTTCTCAATCGATATGACCTGGCATACCCGGCACCGATGTAGCCGGATGTAACGACAGCTTCGCCAGGGCCTCGAAATAGGCAGGTGAGATTGAAGCGTTTGTCCCTTCCTGTCTGCACGTAGTCGGAGAATTGTACGACGACGATGTTCGTCATTGTGTCGCCATACTGGAATCGTTTTCTCCATTTAATCGCTATTCAAACTGTACCACGTGTAACGTTTGTTCGAGAAACTTCTCACGTTCACGGGGAAATTAGAAATTCTCGTTGAACGTTCAAAATTACAGTGTCCATTCACATTCGGTTACTCTAACCCCTTAACCCTTTGGGTACCGATTTGTTAAAAAGATTTTGGAACAGGTTTAATTTCCTGATGCACGGAATAATATATATGTTACGGTAAATGTGATTAATCCGGTGATAATGTATAACTGCTGGTTATTATATATAATCATCACTGAATGTGGTAAATGTGATGAATTCTTGAATATTTATCAAATTAACCGGCGAGTTTATATAATTCCCACCTCGTAATGGCGAATGTGATAAATATCTTAACTGATTGAGCCAGTAGAATACAGCGCAGTTTTAGATATAACCTAACCTAATAACCTAGGTTAGTTTAGAATAACAATATATTATATAATTTACAATTAGAAATTCAATAAATGGTTATTTTAAGTCAGATGGATTTTGGTACAGTTATGGACTCTTATCATATTTACCAGATTTAGTGGTGATTATATGTAATAACCGACAATTATACATAATCAGTGGATTAATCACATTTACCGTAATATATGATACATTAGTTTTTATTACTGTGAAACCTTAAAAATGTCTAGAAATTTCGAAGAATTTGTTCTGAGAGATGATAGGAAAGTAGGTGAAGAGAGTCAGAATTGAGCGGGGATTGTGATGATAAAATTGGAAGATTAATATTTCTACATAAACAGTATATTTCCAAAGGGAAATGAAAATGTTTCTTTTCAATTTGGCGTAGGTAAGGAATTAACAGTCGCACATTGTATAATCGATCATGGTATGGCAAAGCTCACGTTACGCGAAAAAGTATTCCGTCCTCTCAGAGTGTTTAATTATTGCAATCTGGGTAGTCACACCGTGGAATTGCGAAGAAGGTGCAATGTTCCATGGGTACAATAGCAAATATACAACAGAATTTCGAAGGAACTTTATTGAAAAATAAAAGTCTACCTAAAAAGAAAGTTGACCTTTACTACGAAGCGATTAATAATTCGGAATATATGCAATGGCGGTATTGACAATGCCGTGAGAATGACACAGCACTTACACACGCATTTTAATATTAACCCTTTGGGCATCGATTTATTTAAAAAGATTTTCGCGTTTCGAACAGATTTAATTTGCGCGTGCACGGAATAGTATACATTTTGTGCGAGAATTCATTTATTTCAGCGATATGACACCCATAGTAATTAGAATTGTAAAACAAATATAAATTTATAAAAGAAACAAAATGAAAATGAATAAATTCAAGGAATCGCAAAAAGCAAATTACTAATATTTACTAACATTCATTATCACTGCTCGATAAGCGTCTAGTGCGTCTTTGAAATCTTGATATTATTTCACTATCGTCATTTTCTAGTTCGCTACTCTTTTGATAATTTTCTTTGTAATTCGCTATAGTCGTCAATTGTATGATCATTAAGAGCTTTCTGGTCGTATTTCTCAAAGTCACCCCTTTTCGTTGAAACTTTCGTTATCACTATCTAGTGTTACTTATTTCTGACATCATGGGATAGTGTATCACAAACTAGGTTCATCGAAGCACTGAAAGAAACACTCTGTTGCAACTGATTCCATTTACTCTTGCATGAACAAGAATGTACACGTTGAAAATTGACTAAATTTCAATGACGAATTAAATTCGTCACCCGTAACTTAGGCAAAACAAGTGCACGAGGAGTGTCAATCGTTAAATGTACCTAAGGGGTTAATGTAACTTTCGATTACTTTTTAACTCTTTGTGCTCCAATGGCGCCTCTACGGAGATATTCGTAGCGCCATAAATCCGTACAAATGTTATTCATATTTAACCACTTGCGCTGGAAAGACGTGCCACGCACGATGTTTTTCTTTCAAAATCGCCAACGACGTGTTGTACATGTCGATAAGCACTTGTAATTGATTTTCAAACGATTGAAATCATTTGTCGAAGTACGGTTATTTAGTGGATATTGCACTTTTTAATGCTTATGTTTTATTTTGTAAGAAAATAGTAATGGCGAAAAATTCGGCACGCGTATGTGTGAATTAGTTGTCAACGCAAGTGGGTAAAGAAAGAAAATTAAATCGATAAAAGCAAATAAATCCACGAAGGTATATAATCTTTTTTGTCTTTTCAAAGTGAAACTTTTGCGTTTTCCAAAGTTCCATTGCAGAAGCGTGTTGAAGTTGATAAATCGATCTTACTAGGAGCGCAAAGGGTTTATTGAGGATCATATCTGTTCGAAATTTATCATCTATGCCTCTAAGCATCAGCTACTTATTCTTTTGTAGTGTCGAGGCCTCCATATCCATCAAATAGTACAATAAGAAGAACGAAAAGAAGAGGGCGCCTTGGTTATGGGTGTAAAGTCCCAGCTTTTTGCCGTGCCGGAGGTCACGAGTTCGATTTCCGCTTTGATCCCTCGTATTTTTCCTCTGTTACTACACTTTCAACACCGTTGTTTCACATCCGTAAATAAACAAACATGATCTTATTCTCGTAAATAAAAAGGGAAGGTTAGAATTAAAGTTACCGTTTGTCTCTGTCGAATCTCAGAATCTATGTGGAGAGTTTGACTCGTTATAGGGCTAGGGGTTAAAGCAGAGTAACTTTCTTGAAATTGGACCAAACGAGTGGTGTGGTGTTCTTTTAACCCTTTTAGTGCCGAACAACGATATATCGTTGTTAGCTACACTTGCTAAAAGTGCCAACGACGATATATCGTTGCGTATGCGATGGCACCTTACTATTCACATCATTCAAGTAAATATTACGCATTTTCAATAGCCGGATAACTATAAATGTTTATAATAATACTGGAATGTTATTCCACTGATTTTATACTAGCTACACGAATCACTTGTTTTGTAACAGGTAATTCTCCTGATACTTGCTGCGCATCATGGGATTATCATTTAGTTTTATGTTTTGATAGTAATAATTTTGTTACAAATAATTGAAAATGCTGTATTCATGCTTTATACTACGGTTTCTGCACCAAACTATGACCAAACGATAATTCTTCTTACTTGCAAATACTGTTTATGAAAGAAAACTGATCTTTCCATTTTTTCTAATGATTTTGAATAAATATTATTAGTAAGATTTTCAACAAATATTGAAATACAATTGGCATTAATTTCTTCTCCTCTTATTTCGTAATATGTTTCTTTTTGAATTTTGTAAATATCATTCTTACTTTTTTTTTTATGACTCTCTTCTCAAACCTTACTAAATTACATCAAATTAGTTCAGTATTCTTCGCTTAGCTACAATTCTTTCGATCGACACTAAAAGGGTTAACACTATGCCGTCCGGTTGCACCACGTTGATGTCGCATGCAAAGTTATCGAATAAATGTCGGTGGCACTACGTTGGTGTCACGAAAAAATATATCTATTGTAACGAAAAAGCTTACATTTATTATCACATATCCTCGGAATTTCACGTAAATCGGGTAACAGTATGAAGCAAGAGTTATTGAAATTTTCATGTTTTACTACGATATTATAATTAAAATATGAACGATCGTGCGAAAAGGGACAGCGACAGATGGTATTAGATTGTAACATATGAAATGTCCGATTTTGGTTTATCAGTATTTTAAATCCTGTTCTGACAAAAAATACTAAAATTTTTAGGAATATTTTACATTTAGCTTTAATACCAGAGTTTCCTTTGTAAGATTCGGTATTCACTTGTTTTTCTTGTGCATCTAGCCTAACAATTTTACGCTTTGATTTCCAACATGAATCAATGTGATTTTCGCATACTTTTCTTATACGAGTGGAAAAGTGGTCATAACGCATCAGCAGCTGTTCGAAACATCAACACTGTATTTGGCAGTCAATGAACGTACAGTTCGTCGTTGGTACCACAAATTCGAAGCCGGAGATGAAAGTCTTGAAAGTGAACTTCGTGGAAGGCCAGAGCTGAGCATTAACGACGATCATTTGAAGTTCGCAGTTGAAGAAAATCCTCGAACAACGGTTAGAGAACTTTCCTAAGAATTCGACATAAGTGCCATGACGATTTCACACCATTTGAATTTGATTGGTAAGAAAAGAAAGTTGGATAATTGGGTACCACACGAATTGAACGATCGACAAAAGTTTCATCGTTACGAAATATGCAATTCGTTACTGATTCGAAATCAAAATGATCCGTTTCTGGATCGCATTGTCACATATGACGAAAAATGGATTTTAATGTTAGCTGCGAATGAACAGCCAGGACACATGCCGAAGCCAGCTTTACATCCGAAAAAGACAATGTTCACAGTTTGGTGATCAATGGCCGGTGTGATCCATTGCAATTTCTTAAACCCGGGAGAAACCATCACAGCTGTGAAGTACTGCATTGAAATTGAAAGAATGTACCAAAAATTGAAAGAAAAATCAGCGATATTGGTCAATCGAAAGAGTCCAATTTTGCTCCATGACAGTGTTCGACCGCATGTGTCACAGATCACGGTGCAAAAGCTGAATACTTTAAATTATGAAACATTATCCACCTTACTGCCCAAATCTATCACCAAACCTTATCCACCTTACTCTCCAAATCTATCACCGACGGATTTTCATTTTTTTAAACATTTAAGCCACTTCCTCAACGGAAAAACCTTTAGGAGTCAACCGAATGTGAAAGACACTATTCAAGAATTTATTAACACCAGAACGCTAGATTTTGATCAAAATGGAATTAAAAAACTAGAAACTTGTTGGAAAAAATGTGTAAAATCCAATGGTTGTTATTTCGATTAAAAATATTTGTTAGGAAAAAGAGTTGTGTTCATTTAACATTAATCTTAAAAATCGGACATTTCATATGTTACAACTTAATAGATTCTACGTAAGATGTACCAGCGCCAGACGAAAGATTTTCTGTCTCATGTGCGGACGTCAAAGTGTTAAGTTAGAGGGATTAGTCTGCTGAACGAAGTGTAGACACATTTTTGAAAGAATTGGAACAAGAAAAATTTCTGAACAAACGGGGACAGTTTCCTTACTCTCTGAGTGCCGCACTCGGGATAGCCCTGAGGACCACTGATTCGAAGCACGTTCACGGTTCCCCCGTTCCCACGGAAGAAGCAGCGATCGTAATAGCCGTAAGTGTAAATCCGGCCAATGAATCCTTCGGGCGTCCTTAAAGTAAATTCCATCCCGTCCTCGCTACACACTTGACTCACTAGGACGAGCAGAAACACAGTTTACTTATCGCTCTATAAAAGCAAAAGGCAGAAAAAGAGAAGAAAGAAGATAGAGAGCTAACTGGAACTTTCAATTTTCATGGATGTGGAAAGAAAAGCCTGGAAATTTTGGCTCGAAACGAGGGAAATAGTACGAGGATCGTTTGAACGAAAAATTTATGCTAGACACTTGTCATTTTTACCGTGTACAGTCTGTCGTAGAACTATTCGACTAGTATTTGAAACAGAATAATGGTTTTTAAGATTAGACCGAACTATTTGAGTCTTTTGGAGAGGCTAGAAGAACTAGTTTGCTAGATAACGTGCACAAAAGTCTGTGGAAATGTTACAATTCGTGGGAGTCGCGAGGAAATTAGTGAAAGTCGTTTTTGCATATTTTTCATCCGAGATAATAAATATTTTGGATGTACGTTTTGTAGATTTATGCCAGTTTGCTTCGAAATCAGTCTATGCAGAAAAAAGCGATTGGTATTGGAAGATGTAAGGATCTTTCGATTTATTAAAGTTGTAGAAAGTTTTGAGAAATTACGATTTTCGCTATCTTTAAGCATTTGTGGCTGGTAGCAACGTTAATTAATTTCGATGAAATTTTTAGCATGTATGTAATTTGTATAAATATGTAAAACGCATTTTATTTAAATTTTGATTACAGGCTCGGATAAAAATGTTAGAAAAGCGAGCTTTACTGATTAAAAGGAGAATATTGACAATTTTAATTCATTCTAACGAATTATTAAATTTAAAAATATTCAATCGCATAAAAACAAAGCTTTCCGATGTAGAAATGTTACAGAAGCAAGCTTTACTATTTCAAATGATGATATTAATAATGGAACTTTAATTCATTCTAAGGAACTATTAACTTTAAAAGCTTCCAATTTGCTGAACCAATCTTCAAATCCCTCTCACTTCGTCAAAGTTCATTCTCTTACATCCGATCAAAAATGATCACGTATCACCCGCTAAAATTCACCAAGTATCTAGCATCGGTATTTCCCGCACGATCCATAAATTTCATCAAAAATTATATCACCAAACAAAAAGTAAAAAAAAGAAGCAAAGTTACTCTCGGAAAGGACAGACGGTTTATTATCTCAAACTCAGCCCAGATGACAATGTTCAACAACAACTGTACAGTATAAATTGAAGAATTTCATCGGTAACTTCTATAATATGGACCGGATGTGTAAACGTCCCTCCACGTGACCCACGTAGCTGGCATCCATGGTCGATTACGATGCTTACCGTCCAGACATTCCGCCTCAGCTCCCTGTCTTCCGTTGTTCCTCTCGTAGAAATCATAATCGGAGCCACTGTCATAGTACAATGGGTTCCCCATGTCCATATCTCGAGAATCACGATCGCTCAGTTCACAGTTATCCCTCTCAGCTCCATAGGGAGCAGCGTATGGACGATAATTGAACGATCTGCACACGAAGTCTCTTGCATCTGCACATTCCCTCTCACATTGTGCCAACGAAGATGCGGTTGTGTAACGTCTCACAAACGGTTTACGGACCCTTGTGTGAGGTCCTACTTGCCGGAAGTTATCTTGCTCGTCGCATCTGGATACTAACGGTGGACGTCCAATGATGGGACCACCACTGGTACCGAAAGGTCGCGAATTGTAGACTCCACCTTCACCTATGTAACCACCACCGATGATTCCACCGTCGTTACTGTATCCACCGTAGCCTAGGGGACGCGTTGGCCCTGCTACACCGTAATGATTCCGGTCTGGATGAGGCTGAGGACTGTACAGATCGTCTACGGGGTATGTTTGTGGGTATCCTGCGTGAGACGGTGCTGGATATCTGTGGATAAAGAGAGAATTTGTATATGCAACGACAAAAATGTGTACACACGCTGCTTGGCTCGTAAAAATGAAGAGAGTACACCCAAACCTCGCTATACGGCCGCTCTTTATACGGCATTTCGCTATAACGGCCTTTTTTAATTATGCCACTTTTTCGATTTACAGCTAGCAATGTTTCGTTATACAGCCAAAAAAATGCTGTACTGTTAGCGACCTTCTGTTTACTCGCATATTATAGCTTACGGATTCTTTATGTTAATGTTAGTTATCAGATTATAACAGTTTTTAAACATTTTATTTTATGTTTTTTATTATATTCATATGTGCATATGATTTCTTTTGTT
This sequence comes from Anthophora plumipes, assembly GCA_951804975.1. NCBI lineage: Eukaryota > Metazoa > Arthropoda > Insecta > Hymenoptera > Apidae > Anthophora > Anthophora plumipes. The sequence continues at coordinate 16,975,226 of OX638118.1, read as the reverse complement.
TTTTAATTTATATGTTTATTTTTTGAATTTCTGTTTATTATTACTTGTTTTGTACTTTTATTTTTATGTAAGTATTTTTATAGGAAATAAAAGGAATAAAATGCTGTATGAACTAAAAACTATATTATTTTATAAAAAATTGGAACAGATCCAATTGAATTTGTATGGGTTTGTATCAAAATAATTGATTTGTTACACGGCTTTTCGCTTTGCGGCCAACTTTTCCGAAACGTATCTAGGCCGTAAAGCGAGGTATGGGTGTACTATTCTTGAACTGGTTTATGGGGATTAGGTGATCGTGCCGTAACAGTTCATTTTCGTTTGTGTTTACAGAGATGGAAATTTAAAGTCGTGTTTGCACGTTTGTACTTTGACTTTGTTGTCAAACTGCAGGCTTAAATTAATATTTTGTACATTTTTAGTTCTTCTAGTGTGTGTGGGATACTGTGTAATTTCTGGTTCGATGTTGTAGTATTCATCAAATGAACTGTTAGTGTTCTGTGCCGTTCTTCTAACCCGGATTGAATCTTTCTTTTTCTTTATTTTAATATTTCAAAGAAGTGAAATGAGATGAAGGATCCGCGCTTTGTAAGATTAATGAGACTGTTAGAAAATGTTACTTCAGTTCTATCTTTTAGGATTACATTCTGAAATTTAGACAATTGGGAGGGGAAGAAGTGTTCAATCATTTTCTTAAGTATATTACAGTCATTTTCCTTGACGAAATTGAACGGTATGGGGAGTTTCAAAGTTATTGAACATTTCGTACATGCATCTTCATTAATTCTATTATAGTGTTAGCTTTTATTAGCTCTTAATTACACGAATATTTCCCTCGCCTTTGACCCTTAAATTTCAAGTTAATCTGTGTATACAAATTTTAAGCAGCTACGAGTTCATGGCTTCGTTTGAATTTTATTTCCTAATGTATTATAATAATTAATTGATATTTATCTTGAAGTTGCAATTATTTTACCTAACTTAACCCGGAAAATTCGTGGCGATTTTTGATAGGAAATATTTGAATATATTACGACATATAAAATTGTATGAAAACAAAGTTCGCATGTGTTCTAGAAGATTCATGTGTCTTTTGAAAGTTTAGTCTTTGCATTTATTGGTTTCTTCTCAGTGTTATACTCTCTTGTAGGTGGAAGGAAATAAAGCACACTTCTGATATTGAATATTTTTTTTTCGATGAGAAATGTAATATTTAAAGAGGCGATAGCTTATTAGAAAAGATTCTTCGCCAAACAGTTGAAAAAATCTAAAAATGGGAATTTCGATCTTAAAGAAAAATAAGAAACAAAGCTTTGGAAAGAAAAATTATAGAATCAAAAAGTAAATATCTTACAGACAAAAAAGAAGATGCTTTGAAATACGATATTTGGTTATTTACATAAAAATCGGCACGAATTTTCTAGACAACCCAATAGATGTCCAATTCTCAGCCGAAAAATTTTTCAGATTCTTTTTAAATGTTAAAAAATTTAAAGCTTTGGAATTCGTAAAAATTTGAAATTTATTTTGCTAAAGTAGAATAGAATCTAAAGTAAACCAGAAGTGCGACTGATGAATGACACTAAGAATTAAAATTTTCCGGACAACTCAATAGGTGTTCAATTATCAGCCGGAAAATTTCTCAGATTCTTTCTAAAAGTTTAAAAATTGAAAGCTCTCGAATTCGTTAAAATTTAAACTTTCTTTCGCTAAATTAGAATATAAATGCGACCAAAGTATGAAAATAAGGATCAAAATCCGAAAGGACGGTGAACAATAAGAAAACTAACCTTTTAGCAATTAATACGGTCCCTACGGATCGACTCTAGACTTTTCCTTCAAACAGTATTAATTCTCAAAAACTGAACAGCTTCAAACTCAGAAAATAATACCTTACTATTCATTAATTCTATCTGTTGAAACAGCTTAAACAAACATACAGTTTTCCTCTGCAGTCGTTCCAAATTTACCCCTTACTTCGTGAAATTAATTGCAACATTTTTTGAAAAACTTTCGAAACTGAACGACTAAACACTTAACGTGTTAATCTTACCTTAATAAAAGAACAAAACAAAAAACGATTCTTTTTCTTCAACTTACCGATTGGGATAAAGATCCTTCTCCGGGAACCTCTCGCTAATAGGATATCGATCAACGTGAGGCCTCGTGCCACCTATACCAGAAGGATATCTATCCAAAGGATCCTCTGGAATAGGATACCGGTCTATGGCGTTAGGATATCGGTCACTATCACTAGGATAACGACTTGGAGATATCGGGTATCGATTACCAATTCCACTAGGGTATCTACTATTTGTTGGATATCTGTCTATTCCAGGTTCAGGAATAGGATAACGATCGGGATGAACAGGACGGCGGACAGGATCGCTACCTCTGATCGGGAAACGATCAGGTATAGGATATCTATCTGCCGATGGAAATCGATCTCCTATTGGATAACGATCACCGACTGGATAACGATCGCCAGTAGGATATCGATCACTGATGGGATATCGATCGACAGGATCGGGAAACGTATCACCTGCTGCTCCAATTGGGTATTGTCCGTTCAGAGGATATCTATCGGGATATCTATCACCTGGATAACGATCGGGATACCGATCTGGATATTTATCGGCATATTTATCGGGATATCGGTCTGGGTAGCGATCTGGATAACGATCTGGGTAACGATCTGGGAAACGATCTGGATGCCGATCTGGGAAACGATCTGGCTTCGCGCTACTGCTGAATCCTTTGTCATAATCGTCTGAGTAACCTGTATGTGTGCATACAAAATTCATTATTAGATGTATCGTGTGAAATTTATCTGCGATGTTATTGTGTAAGTGTACGTTGTTGTTAGTAATTATTAAGACGTTTATTGTGTTTATATAAGAGATAAATTTGATGTACGATTTCAGTCACTTTGTGAGACTTAGTGTTATGTAATAACAAAAATAGGTGGCCAATTTTTGATACTGTATGTCACTGTTATTAACATTAAACCTACCGACATTTCACATGTACCTATTCCTATCGCGAGTGGTCAAATGACCGCTTTAAAAAAAACGTATTTCTTAATACAAAGTGAAGATTATGAACAATTAGATAGAGAACAAAATATTTTCTTATATTTAAAAATAGATAATGCTTATCTTAATCTTTTTCACCGCATTTGTTTTTACAAATTATAGGATTTTTGATTGCACATTTTCCATATACGTATTTTTTAGAGTTTAGAGTTTGAGTCGTTGATTTTCCTGGTCAACTTCAGAACAATCGCCCTCGATATTATTTATGTTCTCTAATAATTTGACATTTTTCCAATGTCTTCATATTTGTTGGGGTGACTACACAAATGACAATATAAAAATGCAGATCAATTGGGTAAAAAAAAAATGGGGAAAGAATCAAACATAAAACTTATTGTTAGTACAAAGTACTGTTAATTTGTTCACTCTTTTGAAAATGCCGCTTGTAATACATAATATACAAAATAATAGTAGAATCTTCTTTTCGCGCTATTTATTTTATACCCTTCCTCACCTTGCCTTTACTTCTTCTGGAGACTTATTATTCTACCTTTGTTGAAACTACAACTCTTCCACTTTCTAACCTCCTCCCTCTACCTTCTTCTATTTTTGCCCCATTTATCACTTCTTACTCCCTATCTATTAAAAACCTTTATTCCTTACTCCCTTAATCCTCCCCACTAAACTTTCCACCCCTATGAAAAAATTTTCCATACTTAAATTTTCCACACTCTCTCACATTCTGTTCGGATCCTGTTTATCCGAATGTATATTTCTCATACCGCCGATCTCCCAAAATAATAGTAGAATAATAATAAAATTGAAATACAAAATAATAATAGACTGGCAAATACGCTTTTTGTAACTTTCACGTTTCGATTCTTCCTGTTTGGGTCACAAGATTTTACTAAACGTAACGAGAAGACGGATATGAAGGGTATCCCAAAATTTACGCAAGATTTGAATTCTACACCATTTGTGCGGTAAAGTGTTGCCAACGAAAAAAAAAAGACAGCGTGGCAGCTGATAGTTCAGGGTTATTAAAAATGGAGCGCTACACGAAAGAACAACGCATTGAATGGATTATGGAACAAGAAGTGGATGCTAATTTTTCAAACAAAATCATTTTCAGCAATAAGGCTCATTTTCATCTTGATGGCTTCGTTAATCGTTAAAATTGTCACACTTAGGGTTCAGAAAATCCACGAGAGATTGTTGAGAAACAAATGCATTCACAACTTGTCACTGTTTGGTGCGGATTTTGGGCTGGAAGCATCATCGGACCATTCTTCTTCGAAAATGCGGTTGATTAGGCAATAACAGTTAATAGTGCTCGCTATCGCGACATGATAATCCACTTTTTTGTGCCTAAATTGCAAGATATGGATGTGGACGACATGTGGTTTCAAGAAAACAGACGGTATCACATGCCATACAGCCCGAAAAACAATTCAATTACTGCATGAGTCATTTTTCTTGGTTGTGTAATTTCCCGTTTTAGTGATCAGAATTGGCCTCCCAGATCATACGGTTTAATACCGTGGGACTTTTTTCTTTGGGGTTTTTCGAAGCCTAAGGTTTATGCTAACAAGCTCATGACCGTCCACGCCTTGAAGGAGGAAATTAAGCGCTGTATCAATGAAATTCAGCCACATTTATGCAAAACGGTTATGGAAAATTTCGACAAAAGAGAGCATATGTGCCAGCAAAGCCGTGGAGGCCATTTATTTTAGACCGAAATTTTCAAAACGGTCATTTGACCGCGCGTGGTAGGTTTAGTGCTACGGATTGAAAGAAATTGTTTCAAACGTAGATCCGAAAACTCTTCCTTTCCGAAATATAGAGTTTTCTCGATCATGATAGGGTATTTTAGAAAAATATATTAGCAGAAGTACGTTTACGAAGTAGTGGTTTCAACAGTGTTATTTGTCTGGTTTACCGGGTCTTCCTAAGGATGGTCGGCCGAAATTCGTGTCCTGGCCCAGAGGATCCGGTCTGTATCCTGGATTATCTCGGTCTCCATCTAAGTATTGATCTATTCATAAAATTTCATCTGAGCATTGCAACGTACAAAAAAAAAAGATAAAATTTCAGACACTCAAGCAATAACTCTCCATAATTAGAAATACTATAACAATTTCTTCAATGAAATGTAAGTATAAAATTGGTCAAAAGTTTGAACTCTGTTTCTGAAAGGAGAAATTCAAGACACCTTTACATTTGTATCAGGTTGTCTGGAAAATTCGTGGGGATTTTTGATAGATAGTGTTTGAATTTAAGGCTTTCAAATTTGCAAAAATTTGAGACTTCCTTCGCTAAATTAAAATAGAATTTAAAATAGAAGGATAAACACAAGGATTAGAATTTTCCGGACAGTCCAACAGATGTCCAATTCTCAGTCGGAAAATTTCTCAGATTCTTTCCAAAAGTTCAAAAATTTAAAGCTTCCAAATTCGCAAAAATCTGAAATTTCTTTCGCTAAACTACTATAGAGATGCGAGCAGAGGATGAAACTAAGGATTAGAATTTTCCAGGCCACCCAAACATTTTGCATCATCTCGAATTAACAGTATAGTTACTTCATAGACGTGCAATCTAAAAGTATCGAGTCGATAATATTCAATACTCACGCATAAGGTTCTCGTAATAATCGTAATCCGCATCGTAGATAATTCGATGCCCGTCACGCTGATTGAATCGACTTAATCGACAGGTGTGATAATGCTCGGAATAGACAGCGCTCCGGCATTGAAAGCTGGTCTGTCGAAGACATTCGTCAAGACATTCGCTCAGACTGCGTCCAGTTATCTCTGAGTGAAATTCACCGCTGAGACGAGAGGTTCGATAACGTTGGAAAGCTGTGTCAGGTCGTCGTCCATCGGAGAAAAGGTGCGACGTCGAGCTGCTGTCTGGATACTCAGAACCGCGTGCTACGGACGGATCTACGCTTGGTAAGTGGGTATTGATAAAATATTGCAAAGCACTAATTCATCGTTTCATCGTTCGAACTCTCAGACTTTCACCTCTCGAATTATTTCGTTAAATGTGTGCAGTGTAAGACGACGAAAATTAGTCGACTACGAAATATTATCGTAAATATACGTGGTCCAAAATAAATTAAAAATTGCCGCCTTTTCCTTTTTTCTTTTTACCATTTGCATAGATTTACACTTCACCCTTAACTCTCCTGCTAGTTTTTTAACCCTTTGACTGCGGAGTACTTGAAACTTAAACGCTCTGAAAGGACGGAATACTTTTTCGCGTAGCATGAGCTTTGCCATACCATGATCGATTATACAATGTGTAACTAAATTACTATTTTAATTCTTTACCTATGCCAAATTGAAACGAAACATTTTCATTTTCCTTTGGAAATACACTGTTTATGTAGAAGTATTAATCTTCCAATTTTATCGTCACAATCCCTGCTCAATTCTGACTCCCTTCACCTACTTTCCTATCGTTTCTTAGAACAAGTTCTTCAAAACTTCTAGTCATTTTTAAGGTTTCACACTAATAAAAACTAATATAACACGCAAATGGAATATTACGATATGCTACTGCAACAATTACAATCATCTGTCGTCCGAAGAAATAAATAATTCTAAGAAATGAAGAATAAGTGTTCAATATAAACAGATTTCTTTTATTTGTATTGATATGCAATGCAAAGTAATGAAGTGTTTGTCTTAAAAGTTAGTGTTGTTTGCTTTCATGAGAGGTGTACAACAAAAACAATCGCTGAACGCATATATGCGCCCGTAGTCCAGATCGATGGCTTTAGGCAGACGCATATATGCGTCCATAGCAGTCAAAGGGTTAATACCGTCGTCCATTTAAGTCCGGCGCTTTTCTATGGTAGGCCACTCGAAAGTGGAAACTTCAGTTTGAAAAAGGAAATATGGAACTGTTCCTGAATTTTTTTATTTATTTTATAAATGTGCTTTAATTCAGTGTAGATAGGACTGAAATTTTACGTTCTGCAATTTACTCTGATGTGATACACTTTCTGAAATGTACATCTTTGGTTCATTTGGGCAAGTATGGCAATATTCACCGATCGGGAAGATCTGTGTTACGAGAAAAATAAATATGCTTCATGTGAATTTACGGATATACCATAAATTTGCCTGCTTAGAACGTTAGCATATTTTAAAAAGGATGCTATTTAGCATATTTTAGATTTATATTATATTATTTACTTTATTTCAACGTTTTGTCAGACACGCTTGATACAAGTGTGATTTATGCAAGTGATGCGAGAATCTTCTCAACAAGCTCTCCTGTAAATAGGAGAATGAACCTTGCAACTATCTGTTTGGTGGACACTGATATTCTTCCTCGCGTTTCCTAAGTTAGATTCGCCACGACATAAATCTAGAAACTATAGTGTCTTAACCCCTTGACCTGTGATTTCTTTTGCTGACTCTACATCTAAGCACCACCTACTTACTATTTCAGTATCATTTCTTGCAAGAAACATTAATATATTATAGATCAATTGTAATTGGCAATCTTCAATCTTACAAATTATAAGGAAAGTTAGAATTAAAATTAACGTTTGTTGCTGATATAACAGTTTCTCTGGAATCTTCACCAGAATCTGTGTCACAAGTCTAACTCGTTATAGGGCAAAGGGTTAGAACTTGTGAGATTTCCATGAATGAGAGTTTAGTGGAATAAAATTATTATTTATAAAATAGTAAACATCGGAATCTAACAATTCAGTAGAATTACGAAAATGAAGGATGCTGCATCCCACATATAGCAACAAAGCAAAAGGAACTTTCGGACCAACATTTAAACAACTTTTAACTGCAATCGTGAACCATTAATAATATTTTACTATATATTTACTCCCTCTGTACTATAATAATAGTAACAAGTGAATATTTAAACGGGAATTATTGGCGAATGCAGCAGTAAGTTATATTATAGTGCAAAATTGCGAAGCCTTCAATCAAAATCAATGTTTCATGATATCTGTCATTTGTTTTGACAATTTTTAGATTACAGACATTGTTTAGACAATTTTTAGATTAACCTAATAATTACGAATGATATCTATTTTTCTAATTTCATCCGCTGATCGAAATCAATTGTTTTATTTCAGTTGAATATCAACCCATTGTAAAAGTAAGATGAAAAAAGAGAGTTTTCAAGCAAAGATCGAGTTGCGATTGTCCAGTTCTTGATGCATCGAAAGAAAAACATAAAGTTGCAGAAAGGTGCAATTATGTTAGCTGGAAAACAATTTAAGTGCAACAGAATGATTGTATCAAAAATTTGGAAACGTGCTTCCGAAAATAATTGTCAAGGTGAATCTTATGCTAATGTTGATTCTTTGAAAAAACAAAACTGTGGACGTAAATGCAAAGATTATGGAGAAATAGGCACCGTAGCAGAAGAGGCACCGTAAGATCAGCAGCTCACGCTATTCAAGTTCCCAAATCTACATTATTCCGAATTTTGAAAAAACGTAAACCATAAAACGAATTTCAGGCACCGTCAAACCATTTCTTACAGAAAAGAATAAAAAAGATAGTGTAGAATTTTGTCTTCGCAGCTAAGGGATTCTACCTACAAGTTTAAAATGCAGTAACGAAATTATCGAAAAATCCAGAAACGATCTGAATATTCAAAATAAAAATTAGAAGTAACAATTTTTATTTTTTTGTTTAATTTAATCTAGTTTTTTGATAATAAATGTTGCGTTCTATATTTATTTTCTTTTACTGCTATTATTATGGGTATTTTTAACGAAGTACGTATCACGCTGCGACCATGGGATGCGTTGAGAGCCGACTCCGACAGAGGTCGTAAATCTCCGCCCGATGTTATAATCGACAGTTTGACCGCGTACGTCCTCACGACCGTTTAGGGTTATAAGGATATTTGGGGGTGTGTATGGGTAAAGGCTCAATGAAAATACCGAGGAATAATTACCTATTATTTAATTGAATATACTTAGAATGATGGATTATAGTGAAGAAATGAAAAATGGATCGAGTGAGGGAAGATAATGTTTCCCGTGTGAATGGAGATGATAATATTTCTCCTGGAATGAATGTTACGAACTGACTTTTTCTGGAGATGATAATGTTTCTCCTTAAGCAAATGTTAAGAACTGACTTTTAACTGGTGATGACAATGTTTTTCCTTGAGTGAATATTAAGAACTAACGTCTTCCTTTTCGACTTTTTTGCTCTCGAATTTCCAGGTCGATAGAAATTTGGGAGCCAGTCTCGTCACCTGATTGGTATTCTCTTTTTCCAATCAGGTGATAGATCCATTGACATTCGCCTACTTTATGTGGAGTAGTTGGTGTCAGTAAAGGTGGAAGACGCGAGGGTGAAGAAATTTGGCAACGTCGTGGAATTTCCATCAGACGTGGATCCCGAGACCTGACCTGGTCGATGGTCACTGGGCCCAGTCTCGAGGCTCCTTTGGAAATTCACGTTTATGACACATGTAATTAGTCGTTGAAGATGAAGAAACACGAAGAAATACAACTACAGGATTAACATAACTAACTCTCAAAAACGACTTTACTGTCATAAACGTGCTTGCAATCTGCACTTCAGATGTTGTCCGTTGTGCAAATCGCTAGCCACCCGAGCTATTCAAGACTCCAGCGAAACTATGAATTGGAACCTTGAAATGGTGAACGGGCTAACAATAGACTGGCCAATTCATAGCTTCGTGGAATGCTTGAACAACAAAAAAATGAAATATAATGACAAGGGTCCCGTGGGTATGCCACGGAACAATGGGACAAAGTAAATTTGTCAACTGCTACTATTATTATGGGACAGAGGGAGTATAATATTATCAACCTAACAACCATGAAACACTAATAATATTTGATACTCACGATTGTCCAAGCAAACTAAGTCGTAGAAGTGGTGGCTAGGGCTGCTACTGATACCAATATCGTCCTTCTGAGAGACAGAGTCCTCCTCGGAGATGACACACTGTCGCGTCTGCTCGTCGAATTCGACGCTTCGACAGAAATATTTCTCTGCCCTGAGGCAAAGGGCTTGACACTCGTCTAAAGTGAGGTTCGTGTAAATGTCGACTTCAAACGGCCCTCGAAGACGTTTGTTTTCTTCCTTGACGAACACTGCCAAACCGTCACATCGACGTTCAGCTGTGAAAGTGAAAAGAATCGATTTTAGCAAGAAACCCGATAAAACTTCAGCCAAACTATTGGGTTGGTTAGAAAGTTCATGCAGTTTCTGGCGATTCTTCAATACAGCCCCTCACAAAATGCAACTGCCTTCAATTTCTTTGTTTAAAGCAGATAGTCATTTAATAGGCAATACTTAACTCCGAATTATGTCTAAAGAGTTTGTTGATCCAGTTGAATTGGTAAGTTTGACGGAAGTTGAAAGATGGGAAATCAAAAGGAGCATTTCTGGCACGTTATGCTGTTTTATTTTGAGAAAGGCGAAAACGCGGAATATTTAAGATCTGCGAGGTATACAGGAAGAATGTCATTGAAAAACGCGTGTGTCAAAAGTGGTTTGCAAGATTTCGTTCCCGGGATTTTTTGCTTCGCGATTCATCTCAATCGTGGTCAACTATAAGAGATTGACAACGAACAAATAAAATATCCAATGGAAAATAATCCTCGTTGCACAACACATCATTGGCCAATACGTCATCAAATAAAGACATTTCTTTACATTGAAAATTGCATGAACTTTCTGGCAAATCCAATACGATAGAAATAATATCCTGTAAAAGTTTAGATCTTCTGTTTTGAAATCAACGCCTTCAGATTTCGACAACTGAGAGATGACGCATCTTATTCATTAAAAATCGAGGAAATTCGTGGAAAATACCGTTGAGACAGGTGTTTTCCAGGTAGTCGGAATTCGGATCGTCCTCCAGTAATTCAGGATGCGTTCTTCTCGTGAAACGACTCAGGGCGCAGCTTCTCAGAGCTGTGTCGTACGTAGCAGATCGGCAAATGAAGCTGAACTCGTTCAGGCACCTTTGAAACATGGAAATGACAGTGTATTCGCGTTTGATTGGTTCAATATAAAGTTCTGTTATGTTACAGTGTTACATCGAACTCTGTCAGATATTGATGCACTACGCGACACATGATTGGCCTCACCATGAATAAGTGGGAATTACTAAAACTGTTAAGATTGTATGGTAGTAACGCATACTCGTGAACTCGTAACTATATATGTAATTTAATAAGGTTTGAGAAAAGAATCATAAAAAACAGTAAGAATGATATTTACAAAATTCAAAAAGGAATATATTACGAAATAAAAGGAGAAGGAATTAATGCCAATTGTATTTCAATATTTGTTGAAAATCTTACTAATAATATTTATTCAAAATCATTAGAAAAAATGGAAAGATCAGTTTTCTTTCATAAACAGTATTTGCAAGTAAGAAGAATTATCGTTTGGTCATAGTTTGGTTAGGCAGAATCCGCAGTATAAAGCATGAATACAGCATTTTCAATTATTTGTAACAAAATTATTACTATCAAAACGTAAAACTAAATGATAATCCCATGATGCGCCGCAAGTATCAGGAGTATTACCTGGTACGAAATAAGTGATTCGTGTAGCTAGTATAACGTCAGTGGAATAACATTCTAGTATTATTATAAACATTTATAGTTATCTGGCTATTAAAAATGCGTAATATTTACTTGAATGATGTGAATAGTAAGGTGCCATCGCATACGCAACGATATATCGTCGTTGGCACTTTTAGCAAGTGTAGCTAACAACGATATATCGTTGTTCGGCACTAAAAGGGTTAACAGTTTTGAGAATTCTCACTTATTCATGTGCCGCAGAGTGTAGAAGATTTTTTAGTACCTATCTTCGCAGTCCGTTCTATTCGCCGCACTAACTTCCTTTATATCCGTCAAGGGGAGCTTCAGTTTCTTCCTTGGGTGTCTCTCGAACACGTAACGGCGATTAGGGCACTCCCTTTCTATCCTATCAGCTTCATGCAAGAAGAAATTCAAAAATTCCAATCCTCTTTACAGTTAGAAGAGAATTAGCGTCGAGTTGAATTGGTAAAATTGCCGGAGTCATTTTTCCAATGAAGATAAATGGAAATGTTAAATGATTAATGGATTTTTGTGTAGAATATACGAAGAAGAATGTCCGTTTGTACGTTTTCTATTGAATCCTGAACTTTTTGATCGATCGGGAGTAAATGTTGCTGAATTGTGTCGAAAGTGTAAGCTGTGTGTCATGAAGTATTGATATTTCATCCTTTTTCGCTTTGACACTTCCTAATAATTTCTGTTGATGGCGAGTTATTAAGGTGACCAGATATTTTCCGTCATTTTTGAGAAGTATTGATGATCGTGCACAGTTGCATCGAGTTCTCTTCGAATAATCTTGTTTTTAGACTAAAATAGACGTTTTTCACTTGTACCAACATGTAGATTTACACGTTAGAGTGTATCAATCACCTTAAAGTACCTCTATGTATCACTGTGAATGAGCTTTCGACGTGTTACTGTTCGTCTTTCGCGTTTCCACAAATGGAGACGATAACGTCAAGTAATTTAACCCTTCGCGGACGGAGAACTATAAAACGAACGTCGCTAAGTGAACACTTGTCTAATGTAATGTATTATAAAAGCTAAACATTTGATTACACATAGAAAATGTGATTTGTCAGGTTAGTAAATTTCATACTACATCATTTGAATGCCTTTCAAAACAGTCGCCTATATGCACATTCGATTTAGTCGAAAAGGTATCACACTAATAAAATAATTAAAAATATAGAATTCTTATATATGTAAAAACTATGAACGTAGATATAAATTTTTATATGTATAGTGATGAGCAAACCTGAACACACTTTGTATATTTTTTAAGAGTATATACACTAGTTCAAATACACAACATTGTATGGTAACTAATGGGTTGGTACATACAAATCAACAATGTGTAGGGAGTTTGGGAAGATGGAAGGGTTGAAGATTTCAAATAAAAATACAAATTGTCGGATGATCGTTTATCGGCTGCGTACTCTTAAAACTCTTTGCTAACGGTCAGTCGCTCTTTCTTCCTATATCTACTCTATCTATTTCTACTCTATCTCCTGTTTCCACTCTATCTCCTGTTTCTACTCTATATGCCCGCGTCCTGGTCTTCCCTTCTTAAAAGGGAAACCGTCCTGTCCCCTCTCCTCGACTTGGAAAAACCCCCAGCTGGCTCGCTTTGCCAAGCCTGGTTTTCCTCAAGTAAAAAGAGGGGTGAGAATGGTGTCCTTCGACCATCTAGACGCGCTACCTGGCCATCGTCCCGCTTGACGTGGCCTTCGACCCCCTAAACGCTTAAAATGCCTACAAATGTATTCTATCTTTCAAGGTTTTGTAATGTTTGTTTTTACTTTCTATCTCCCTGGAAGGAACAAATCAATTGTACTTAGTTTTGCACCGCTTCCGAACTCAGTCGTTTTCGAATATTTAAACGTTCAACATTGCAGAAGTTGATAAATAGTGCAATAACTGAGAAAAAATACGAGGCAATCGAACCCGTGACCTCCGGCACAGCAAGCCGGGACTCTACGCCCATAGCCAAGGCATCCTGTTATTTTTCTCGTTGTTATTGTTACTATTCCTGATTGGGTATGGAGAAGGCCCTGATACTACAATAGTGTTACTTTTTGTTGTTTAAAAAAGTATTAAGAATATTTTTTGTGTTGTTTAAAAAGAAGTATTAAGATAAAGTATTTTTTAATTTTCTTTCAAACATGAAACCAATGTTGAAGGAAATCAAGAATAATATAATTTTAAAATTAAATACTGGTCTTTCTATCAGAAAAATTGCAAAAGGGTATAATGTAAGCCAGTCTGTAATACAGAAAATAAAAAAAAAATATTGTGCCAATACACCATCATCATCGGGAGGGTGGCTAAAATTACTAACACCATACGAAGGAAGATTCTTGGGGAGATATGTTCAAACTGAAGCTTCGAGTGCCTCAATGGCCGCAAATTTATTAAATGATAGGGCAGGAAAGTCAATTAGCAAATGGACAGCGATGAGAGAATTAAAGTTCAGAATTACATGTGTAATGAAAGAAAACAAAAACCCATGTTATCTAAAAAGAATGTGAAAGCACGTTTAGCATTTGCAAAAAAGTATAAAAATTGGACTGTTGATCAGTGGAGACGCGTCATTTGGTCTGATGAAACAAAAATTAATCGCATATCAGCAGATGGCAGAGCATGGTATTGGAAAAGGAAAGGTGAAAGCCGTAAACGACATCATGTCAAAGAGACACTAAAACACGGTGGCGGCTCCATCATGATGTGGGGATGTATGACGTCCTATGAAATAGGTCCCGTACAGCGAATTATTGGTAATATGAACCAGTATAGTTACATGTAAATTTCACAATCTCATCTGCCGGAAACAACAGAAAATATGCCATGCCCAGAGAATGAAGTAACGTTCCAGCAGGTTTAGAATCCGAAGCATATGGCAAAATCAGTTAAAAATTGGCTGAATAATCAAAATTTTAAATTATTAGATTGCCCGGCACAAAGTCTGGACTTAAATCCAATCGAGAATTTGTGGGCTAATTAAAAAAATAGAAATTAAAAAAGGAAGCTGTGAACACCACGCGATGCCAACATCAACTGATAATCTTTGGATTCGAGTTCAGCAAGAATGGGATAAAATCAGTCCAGATTACTATGGAAGACTAGTTCAAAGTATACCTCAACGGACATATTTAGTATTGAAAGCAAAAGGTCTCTGGATCAAATATTAAAGACTGAATAAATATTTGGTGCAAAACCGAGTACAACGTATTTGTGATAATGAGTAATATAAGAAACGTAAAAAACCATTAAGTGACCTTAATAAATTTTATATACAACTGGTTTTCATGTATTGTCTAATAATTTGTATTATAATGTTATAGTTTTGAAATATATCAATATATTTCCACAAATATAATAAAGTGTGTTCAGTTTTGCTCATCACTGTATTAGACACTGTGTTAGCTTTAGTAAAAGACTGATGACACAGAAAGAAAAGCGCGCTAAGGTATTCATAATCAAGTTTTTATAGAACTTAAAGGGAAATAAGATTTGGATTTTGAGAATGCCTGAACCTCTTTCTCATTTCTACAAACTATATTCTGGATCAGGGTGTATATTATACTATGGACTTAAATAAATACGCATGGGTGACTATATGCCGATACGCATCCGCAAAGGGTTAACCCTTTAGGTACATTTGACGTATCAAAACGTCATGCATTTCTTTGGCCAATGTTGCATATGACGTTCTGATACGTCATTGAAATTGAGACAATATTTAACATGCTCATTCTTGTTTATTTGAGAGTAATTTGTATGAGTTGCAACAGAACAAATATTTTCAGTATTTTAGTGAACCTTGTTTGGGATACACAGTCTCATAATGGCAAAAATAGAGAATATATTTTATCAAAGTATTAGCGACAGTTTTAATGAAAGCAGTGAATTTGATCAATCTGATGAAGAATTTTTTAGCGATCCGTTAAGTGATAACGGTGAATTTCAAAGTGAAAGTGATGAAGACTCTAGCGAACTAGAAAGTGATAATGATAGTGAAATAATATCATGATAAACATGATCAACTACTATCGTGTTACCCTGTCATGAGAAAATGCGTAAAGGGATATAAGAAAATGTTCTTTCATCTACTAGACATGGTCGTTTATAATACATATGTTTTGAATTCTAACATTACCAATACAACTAAAAGAGGCATTGTTTTTTTTCGTTTAAATATTGCTGAAGCATTATTGGAGAAAATCACATTGTCAAATTATAAAAGCCGGGGATGTCTTGTAAGCGATACACCAGTTCGTTTGCAGGCGAAAAATTGGGCGCGCTTTTCCGAATATATTCCATTAAGTAAATCAAAGAAACGCCCCCAGAAAAAGTGTCGTGTTTGTTTTAAACACAAAATTAGGAAGGACACAACCTGGCAGTGCAAAGAATGCAAAGTACCGCTGCATTTACCTACCTGTTTTGAAAAATATCACACGCTCCAAAATTATTAATAATTTGTTTTTTGTTATAACTTGAATTTCTTTCTTTCAATTGTTTTGTAATACTAATTGCCTTAAGGTATCTAATTATCATGTTGGAGTATATATCATGAATAATATGAAATAAATGAATTCTTGCATAAAATCTGCTGCTTGTACATGCCCAAAAAATCAAATGTGCTTCAAATGAAAACATTTTTCAAATAAATGTGTATCCAAAGGATTAAGCTAGAATTATTTTAGCTTAATTCTTCTTTAAGCTTAGGCAGAAATAATCCCGAGATCTGAATGGTGAGGATATTACAGTATTTAAGAGGTAACGATAAAAGAAATAGACTCACAGCCAAGACAAACTTCGGTAAAGTGAACACTATTTGGCACCAGCATCAGATTTCCGATTCCCTCTGGTTGAGCTTGCTCTCTGGTTAAGTAGCAAGTACTCTCTTCGTATTCAGCAGCCCCGCTGAAAGATGCTATTCTGCTTCCAGGTTGGAAATCGAAGCTCGTGCAAGCGCGAACTAAATTGTTCGTCGCTGTTCTGTCGCGTAGACATAACTCCTGACATTTTTCCAACACTCTAAACGGTGGTGCAGAGTCTCGTACCTATTGACGAATGAGGAATAACGACGTTTGCAATTTTTAACGAAGTGCTGAAATTATATTTTTCTACGAATTTTCATATTGAATCGCTGTTTTTGGTAATATGTCAGAATTATTGTATTATTTTGATTTAATTGTACTAATGCGATGTATTTATTATGATATATATTTTATATTAATCATTTGATTGCAGTTCACTCTTGCACAGACACACAATTTGGACCAATTGGAATTTTTTTTGAAAGTGTTTGTGTGCATCATTTAGTAAATTGATCCTTCTGATTTAAAAAAAAGTTATTCTGTTTCAACCCTTTGCACTCCATAGGCGCGGCTATGGCGACATTTGCAACATGGTCTTTTATTGGTACAAAATTGAATACTGTAAAGTTGTTATATTAATTTCTGAAAATTTGCGATTTATAAAGTAGCGGTATGGAACTCTTCGATTTTAACTTAATATTTGAAGAATTTTTAGTATGAATTAGGTATAAAATTCCATCCTACGTTACGTGACGAAGTATTAAAACACCGAACAGCTAATTTCGTGTTTAAGGCTACTTTAAAGAAAGTCGCCGGTTAATTTACAAAAAGTGATTATTTCAATTGCAACAATTTGTCAAAAGATTCTTCTTATCTCGAGACTTTTCTTTTTACGACGGAACTCTTCTTATTGCGACGAGTCAATCACCCAGTTCTCAAGCCTCTTTATCGTTATCAAATTTCGCGGTTTATCGTCGGAGAACCGTGTTTTAAGCTTTCATCACGAGCCAGGCGGAATATATGAAAACCTTCCACGTGAGCCAGAGAGATAGGTAAACATTTCACGAAACATTTTATACCACATCGTCGTCGAAACCCTGAAGTTGTTGATCCGGAAGTCTCTCGTAAACGACTCGACCCAAGCCACCATTACACGTTGTTTGCCCTGAAAACACACAGGAGCAGCTTTTTTCGTTATCGCGAGCCACGAATGCGTTCAATGAATGAATCATTATTTTCCCCCCTCTTTTCTCTTAAAAAAAAATCTTTCCTCCTCTCGTTTTCTGCATACAGAAATATTTTTCTCTGTTTTTTCTCCTTCTCCTTCTTTCCTTGCTCTTTCCCTCTTTCTCTGTCTCTTTCTAAAGAAATATACTGTTTTTCCCCCCTTTGTTTTTACTTTTTCTTTCTTTAAAAAAGTTTCTTTTCTCCTCTTTTTCTCTTTTTCTCAAAGAAACTTCTAATTTTTTCCTGCTCTGTGCCAAAAAACTATTTTCTGTCTCTCTTCCTAAAAAAAATTCATTTCTTTCCCTTCTTTTCTCTGTCTCTCTCTTTAAAAAATGTTCTCCCTCGTTTCCTTCTCTCTCTAAAAGAAATCTTTTCATAAAAAAATATTTTTTCCTTCTCCTTCTCAAAAATATCTTCTCCCCCCCTTTCCTGCTGTTCCAAAAAACATATTTTACTCCTTTTCTGTTTCTTCTTAAAAAAAATATACGATTTCTTTTTTTTTACCTTTTCTTTCTCTCCAAAAATTTCTTTTCTCCTCTCTTTCTCTTTCTCTCAAAGAAACTTCCCATTTGTTCCTACTCTCTGTCAGAAAATCTCTCTCTCTCTCTCTCTCTCTCTCTCTCTCTCTCTTTCTAAATATTTTTCCTCTTCTCTTTCTCTATCTCTCTGTCCATTAGAAAACCATTTTTCTCCCTCTCTTCCTTTCTTCAAGGAAGAACCACGTTCCTCCCTTCTTTTTTCCCTCCCTCTAACGTTCGTTACTCTTTCCACTTAAATAAATATTTTCCCTTCTTCTTCCCTTTCCCCTCTTTGCGCTTCCGTTGCTGTTTTCTCGTTAAATAAATATTATTTCCTGTTTCCACGTTAAAAATTTAGGTTACTTCCTTTTGCCCGCTCGCGACATCATCAGAACGGTGTGATTTTTATCATCGCGGAACGTTCTTCTTTCCTCCCATAAGTGGCACATGGAATGATACAATGGACGAAACACGATTTCGCAAACTACACAGGTGACATCACTACTGTGTGCCGCGTTCTATCATTAACTCGCGCGGTCCGTGTTTTAATCGTGAGCATGTGATGTACAAAAGAAATTTTTTGGAGCAGACCGATGGAGCTTGTTAGAGAGATAGAGAAATGAAAAAGTGCAGAACTGCTCTCTTTTTCTTCGTCCCATTTTTTTTTTTGTTTCATCTGCACGCGGTACTATGGAGATTCTTTTTTAAAGTATAGTCTCCCGTATGAGACTTAGGCAAAATTCGAGTAATGAATCAATTCACTGCAACCAGTTCTGATAATCTACAGTGCTAGAAATGAATAATTAGTAGTTTAACTAATTTTTATTAAGGTGGATGACAAGTAAATCGAATTTACGATTCAAAGTGGCGGAATTGAAAGAAGAAGAATGATTAATTGGACACTGATAAATCTTGAAATTTTAAAATAACTGTTTTAAAGACTGAGAAAGGCGGAAGTGCAAGAAAAATGAGTACAATATCCTTCCTCAAAATGAGCTGAACAACTCTTCAATTATATTTAAGGCCACATTCTTTCACAGCTTCTTCACAACTTTCTTAATATATTATTCGCAATTTTAACAATTTGTCAACTTCCTTCCAGCTCCTCTTTTTCTAATCTTTCCCATTCTAGATACAAACGCGTAAAAAGTCCAAACTGAAAACCAAGTTGGTGCTTCGATTTTAAAACATCTTGACATTATACACAAAAAAATTCAACGATTCTCGTCTAAAATCCACTATTTACAATATTCTTTCGCATTATGCAACTTCTTTTAATTACTTCCGTAAAATTAAAAAATGTTGAAAATATTAGAGTTGCAAGTATTACTTCTGCTCTGCAGTGTAGCTGACGCTTAGATGTACAATTTGCTAAAGAAATCATAGGTCAAGGCTAATACTATACATTTTATGTTTGATTCATTGTACATGTTATTTTATGCAATCAACAGCCCCAAAATGGGTTTTCAATTCGTCAGAATGATTGAATTAAATGATTATTGACTTACCATTAACGACCACCTTTAGAGTAGCGAGAACGGAGATGGATTGCAACAGATTCGATATATTGGCTTTCTTCATTTTCGTTGATTAAAGTTCAGCATCAAGTAGGCATTTCAATAACGATGGAATTCTAAAACGATGAGATATTTTAGCCTTTGATAACTTCATTCGATTTATTATTGCACATTATTGTTACTATAAATACCAGGTTACACACATAATAAGTCTCAAGCGCAAAATATTGCACTCACTATTACAGTTTCATTTTTAATAATGTACTGCACACTCGAGTTATGGTATTTTTACTAGGTTTAAATAGTTCACAGTGAATTTCAGCAAGAAGAGTTATAAATATTTTTTTAAGTAGGTGTATAATAGGTGCATCAGTTCATATCGAAATATTTACAAGCTTCAAGGAAAAATGGGTAAAGGTGATTTAGATTTGTGGAAATTAGTTGATCTGTTTTTATATCTTCAAAGTAACGCTTTGATTGTATCGAAAAGTAAAGAATAATTCATTTCTACGCCTGTTAATCTATGAAATAGCTTCACCTCTTAAATAGAGATTGAGTCTCTTTAATTTGTAATGAAAAATGAGCAGAAGTTATAACTAGTTACTTTGAAAACATGAATGTGATGTATCTTATGTCCAATATAGACGCAACAGCGCAATTAACTATTCAATAGTTCAACGAAGTTAGAGTTTCAGGTAAAAAGGAGTGTGTAATTTCTTTATATAGTACAATATTTTTCTATGTGATAAAAAGTGGAAAAAATGTTTTGCAAGTACCTTTAAGTAGTTTAAAACTCGTAAAAAGGAGTATATAATTTTCTTATATTGTAAAATATTTCTGTTTTTAATAAAAAGTGCAAAAACTGTTTTGTAAGTACCTCTGAGTAATTTAAAGCACAATTTTGACAGTACACAAGTTGCTGCAAAAGTTTCGCGAAAATACGAGGAAAGACACAGAAAAATTTGGATAAGCAGTTTTATTACTTCTTAAAATATTCTCCTTCAAAATTCATACACGTTTACACGAGTTCAAACCAGTTTTCGAAATAGTTTTTACATTTTGAACGAGACGTAGCTGAATTTGATCCTTCAGGAGCGTGGCAGAGGGCACGAGGAATAAAGATCGAATGCTCGACCAGGCATTGGCAAGTATTAGGAGTAGTAACGTTAACCAAGCAACAGTATAAGCTTTCAGAAACGAGAAAAGACAAATTACAGAGTCCAGAGCATCGTGGCGAAATAGATATAAAGTGCACTCATCCTTCATTTGCTTTTTACTGTGCTTTTTGCACGCAGATAGATTCAGTTTTCTATAAACTTTCGTTGAACTTATTACATATCAGACAGACGAAAATTTGCACTAATTCGTAATTAATACGAATTAGTGAGAATTTTTATTGCTTTATTAATTATCTTTTTATTTTTATAGAATTATATTTTCAATTTTTTATTAATCTGTCATTTTTTTAACCCTTTGTCCTACAATTTAAGTTTGGATGTATGATATTTTTCGAAATATCGTTATTTTTCCTCGACCCATGCGATTTACATGTTTCTGTAACTTGCACCTACTTTTTCTACCATATGTTTTTCTTTATACAAGCAGATTCTACATGATTTTTATCCGCGTAAAGAAAATCAACGAGGAACGGCCAATCCACGTGAATCGAGGGATGAGTGTATGTTAATTGAATTGTTCAGGCGATTAGACGGTCGCTAGATCATGTAGTAAATTCAGACAGACGAGTTACAATAAACAGTAACAGTATTCGAAAAGATAGTGGTCAAACTAATAATGTAATGCTTGAAAGTTGGAAGCACGGTTCGTTGGGTTTACAGGCGTGTGCTGGTCCCTTTGCCGCGTGTACGTGCACGCGAAAGCGTCACAGAAAAATGTTTACGGGGGTGCGAGTATGTGGAGGTGTTCAGGGTGAGTGCAGCTCAGGAATTCCATAAAACCTTGCACTGTCTCTGTGCACTTTGAATGTATCGAAAAGTCGAGCACGGTTCTTCTGTTGTTTCAAAGTTACTTTTTCGTAAGACGAACGTGAGACGCTTCACACATTTCGAGAAAACAACGTTATGGGATTTTAAAGTAGAAACTCCTCAACGTAAATACCGATGTCAGCGTATCTTAAGATCTTTCGATTGTTGGCTTCAATTTAAGGAACAAACAATGTCTTCTCAACTACTCTTCGAATGAAGATTTGAGAACACAGTGATATTTTTAATGTACTTTTGTTTAGTGAAGTTCAAATTAATAAATTTCTTTTTTTCAATATGATAAGTCTTATTTGATGAAAGTTTACACATGTACTTTGAGAAGTTATTTATTCGTTGTAAAGATATTTGCATTTTCAGCAAAAAGTACGAAAACTCTTGCGGCATTTGAATAAACGCACTGTAATTAAAACGTGAAATTACGGTGTTATCCCAACAACTATACTTTATTACATTTTTATATAGTCAAGTAATATACCGTTGCATTCCTTTTGAATAGTGTTTACGAGCTCTTCTTGAGGAGAAAATCGTCTATTATACGTGTAAACCTTCCTTGAGAAGTGCTCAAACATGTTCTCTTATATTTATATCAGGTGATAGTGCTGACCATTGTAAACAGGTTATTTCCTGCTTCTCAAATCAGCTATTAATTAATTTTGCGGTATGTATTGCAGAGTTATCCTGCTGAAAAATCCATTCATTGTCTTTTATAACGTCAAAGATCCTAATTTTCGCTGTTTTCAGTATTTCCAAATATTTTTTTCAATCTTGCCACCCTTTCGTAACTTTCAAATCCACGACGCCTTTAGAGCTTATGGCTACCAAAATCATGGTGGAGCCTCCTCCGTGTTGTCTACGTGAAAAAATTCTTCCTTCTTTTCTTAGGTCGAGATAATAATTTGAGTATCCATCTGGACCGTCTAAGTTAAACTTCTTTTCGTCAGAAGAGATTGCTTTTTCCCAATGTGTCATCCAGTTCATATGTTTCCTGGCAAACGGGAGTCTACCCGCTTTGGGGCGATTCTTTAAACATTTTCCTTCAATAATAAGTATCTTTTTTAAATATCTTTGTACAGTTCGTACACTAGCTGAAATATTAGCTTTTTCGGCAATTTGCTTTGCACTATACGTAGAATTTGATGCGATATGCAAAACCGACCTAATAAGACCTCTTTAGTTCTATTTTTGTATAATTTTCCGTAATTTTCACTATTTTTCAAATATGAACGTACAACAAATTCACTTCTGTTTAATCTCCTCGCAATCTCTCTGTTGAAATAATACCCTTCTTCTTTTGACACCTGCACGTTTCCAATTTCTCTACTGTTTAACCATCTTGCACAACTCATTATTGCTAAGTAAACAAATTCAAACAAAAGAAACACGAAAAACCGTACCGATATAATGAAGAAACGAACCGCGTTTATTCAAATATTGCAAGAGTATTCTTACTTAACTGCGAATATTTTTACAATGAACAAATACCTTCTCAAAGTACATGTGCAAACTTTCATTAAACAAAACCTATCATATTGGAAAAATACAATTTATTAACTTGAACTTCACCAAATAAAAATGCATTCAAATATCACTGCGTTTATTCAAATGTCGCAAGAGTATTCGTACTTTTTACTAAAAATGCAAATATCTTTACAACGAGTAAACAACTTCTCAAAGTACATGTACAAACTTTCATCAAACGAGACGTATTATGTTGAGAAAAAAAGAAATTTATTCATTTGAACTTCATTAAACAGAAATACAGTGGAAGTAATACCAGCGTTTAATCAAGTGTCACAGACTGTATATAACAAAGAGTCGTATTCTGTACATCTTAGTATTTGAATTTTACTACAAAAATGAAATTGCATCGTTTTAACTTAGGTATAAATTGTGTATCGTAAGCTTCTATAAATAATAGGATAAGCATAAAACAGTTAGAATTACAATTAAAAATTTGTTGGAACTATCCAGAACGATGAAACGTTAATTTCAATCGTGAATAGAATAATACGAATTTTGGTAATTGATAAATCGGAATTGTATTTTAATTGCTTGATAATTTCATTAGATGCTTTTAGTTATGCATTTCATTTATTTCCATTCGTGAATAAAGCTTTACCGTCCGAATAGCTTAAGTTTGAGCATTCTCAGAGATAATTGATATTGCGAACAATAATCGAGTACACAATGGACAATTTATCAAGGCAACGCTCTAATTTGCAAATTGTCAACAGCCACACACGTGCGCCTGTCCATTAGATGCATCGAACGTTGCACGTGTATCGTGCAGAAACGCTGCTTATTAATTACGTTATGGTTTATCGCTTCGATAATTATAGTTCTCTGGCCAGAAGAGGATGGATGCTTGTTTAGTGATTAACGTTACGGTCGACGAGCGTAAATTATAGATTCGATCATTCGAGTTGCCCGTATATTATACTTTCACGATTACAAATTATTGAACTTTACCTAATTGTACTCTCCGTTTGATAAATAAACCTGTACGGCTAATTGTTACAATTGGACCGCTTATTTTGAAAGTGGTGTAAGTCCATTTTTGGAGAAACTTAAGAAAACACATAATCTACATGTAATTAGGTGTACACTTCTTTTTATAAACAATTCACACTTAATGTTTTGAAATATCCATGTGTGAACATTTCTTAGTAAATTACTTTGTATAACCATTGATTATGAAAACAGTGTAAGTCCATATTCCGTAGTCTAATTAAGCACTACATATATAAAAGAAGTGTAAAGCTATAGTAAATTAAATAGATGAAATAAAAAAAATTTTGTGTCCTCTGCATTCATTTATCATATTGCATGTACGAATATGTCGTATAATTGGAATAGTATATAAATAAATAATTAATATTGAGCAGAAACAACACTATTTTATTTCCCGTTCCTTTTTATTAACAGAATCAGAATAAAACATTACTTATTTCAAGGAAAATTGAATTTTCGGTAACTGAATTTTAACGATTTTTACAGTTCGATAATTTTGAAAATGGTGTAAGTCTATTTACGATCCATATAGATTATATTGGTTTAATTAAATTTACATAGAAGTCGTTTGTATAATCAATTTACATATATTCAAATTCATAGAAACATCAGCGAACTTAGTACACTTCTTTGATATTTTTCAATCAATTAAAGTGCAAACCGTTAAATATCTCGAAAGAAGAAGAAATTGACTTACGTCATTTTCAAACTAAACGGTCAAATTATCAACTGCAGATTTATTCGGAAATGTTATTCTGTATCTCTGTTAAAAAGATACTATTCAATAATAGTGATTTTCTTGTTTCCTCCAATTATTCGGACTATTGTTCGCAATACACTTTGTTCAGTTCTTTGCTTGTTAGATTTAACAGTTTTCTTGGAAGCTTGTTCCTTTTTACTCTTTTTTTTTTCGCTGACAAACTGGAAATTTTGTTTTTATTTGCAGAAGCCTCGTTATGAACTGCAAAACAAGGCTATTATCCCGGCACCTTGAATTTTAGATGATACAGAGATAACATTGTTGCGTGCCTCGAACAATTTTCAATCGTTTCGATTACGCGATATTAATGCTCATAGCTGGAAGGCTGCAGATAGTCATCCAACGAATCAGTGCTCGAAGAAACAGTTGTTTCAACTTGCAAAGAAAAATATCATAAAAATAGATGTAGTTTCTCAAATAACTTGAAAAAGTTTGCGTTTGAACGAATATATACAGGTTACATTAGTACTTATGTGTGTACGAATACTTTTGCTGTCCATTGTACATTGTATAATCGATCATCATGGCAGAGCTCACGCTACACGGAAAAGTATTTCGTACACAGCGTTTGCGTTTCAAGTACAACGCAGTCAAACGTCTAAAAATGAAGGACATCAAAAGATACAGTCTCCCAGCACCAAGTTTGTATCTCTGTTTATCGAAAAACCCTTCTTTTATTGTTTACACACTCTTAACACATTATCAACCACATGGGCAGGTTTTCACTTTCAAATAACCGATTGGATATCTCTCCCTGTTTTTGAAAGAAGTCGCTGCACGAAGGATTTAAAAAAAATATAAATTTGTACGAGATTTTAACGAGTGGTGGAAGAAAACATCTTCACCGGAAATGTAGAGGGACTCTTTAAGTCTTTCAAGCGAAGAACATTACTTCTTCGCGTCGTTTGTAAAAAATACGCGGTTGGCTAAGTGTTAACAATGCTACAGATATGTTTCTCAGTTAATTTTGAACTGCCGAAACAAACCAAATGTGTACATAAAACATCCTATAGAATTGAAGTTGTACTTAATAAATACTTCTCTTTCCTAACGTTCATCTAAGTTAGAGGTATATTTTTAACTTTGTGTTTGGATATAATCGTAAAATAACAAAACAAAGAATAAACTCGCGACAGAAAGTTGCATTTGCAGTATAACTCGGTTAATATCTTATACACTATGCGAATTCGCGTTGTAGAAAATCGTGCTGTACGCGAATTCTTCTCTCGTAACCCTTATAATCTGAAGCAACATTTTCGAAATGATCATTGCTATGCCAACTTTTAGTTTATCAAGCAGAATAGTACTTTAAAAATAAATTGTATACATACACAGTTAATTAAAGAATATGTATAATTAATGTACGCGAAAAATCCTTTATCTCATTGGATTTGAATGCAAATATAATTATATAAATTTGTGTATTATATTTTCTAAGATCTTTTAACCCATTTGCTACCGCGATCCCCAAATGGAGACTTGAATCTCATATATATATATATATATATATATATATATATATATATATATATATATATATATATATATATATTATCACTTGCAATAGGATTATATTAAATAAAATGTGTATTCGGTAAACACTTAATTCTAGTTTTCAAAATTATTTTTTGTTTCAATGTTGCCTAACTTATAAAAGTATTTGACATATAAATTTACAACCCATGCGGTAAAATTATCTTTTGATGCTTACGTTGTTTTCTAGTGAACCTTTTGTTCGTATTCTTTTGCTTTTTTTGGCATATTCGTGTGTGAGACTACTAACATATCCTTTTAGTTGATAGCACAATTATATGTAAGTAAATATAATCCTTATTATAAGAAATATATTATAAAATATAATGATCCCCATTTGGAGCTCATGGAATGTGCTATGATAAAAATTGATAACATTAAGTATTTATATTTTAGTAATTCATACTCCCTCTGTCCCATAATGATAGTAGCAAGTGAATATTTAAACGGGAATTATTGGCGAATGCAGCTGTAAGCTATGTTGCAATACAAAATTGCGAAGCCTTCAATCAAAATCAACATTTCATGATATCTGTCATTTTTTTTGACACATTTTTCAATTTTTAGATTAACGTAATTATTACGAATTATAATTATTTTTTTAATTTCATCCGCTGATCGAAATCAATTGTTTTATTTCAGTTGAATATCAACCTATTGTAAAAGTAAGATGAAGAAAAGAGAGTTTTCAAGCAAAGATTGAGTTGCGATTGTCCAGTTCTTGATGCGTCGAAAGCAAAACATAAAGTTGCAGAAAGGTGCAATTATGTTAGCAGGAAAACAATTTAAGTGCAACAGAATGACTGTATCAAGAATTTGGAAACGTGCTTCCGAAAATAATTGTCAAGGTGAATCTTATGCTAATTGTTGATACTTTGAAAAAACAAAACTGTGGACGTAAATGCAAAGATTATGGAGAAAAAGGCACCGTAAGATCAGCAGCTCACGCTATTCAAGTTCCCAAATCTACATTATTCCGAATTTTGAAAAATCCATAAATCCATAAAACGAGTTTCAAGCACCGTCAAACCATTTCTTACAGAAAAGAACAAGGAAGTTCGCGTAGAATTTTGTCTTCGTAGCCAAGGGATCCTACCTACAAGTTTAAAATGCAGCAACGAAATTATCGAAAAATCGAGAAGCTATCTGAATACTCAAAATAAAATTAGTTATTAGTTATGTCATTAGTTATACACATATTATTTAGTCATTAGTTATGACGTTCCCGGTCAGTTAGAAGTGCATTCTAGTGCCTTAAAAGAGGATATAACATCTACCCAAAAGTCAAAACGTCAAATATTTCTGAAGTCAACTATTCCAACATTACATTACAATACGACAATGTGTCTGAAATAAAATCGAAAATGACTCTAAATTTGAAAAATAAATCACCTGTGGACATATTCGAAGATTTTTTCGACGACGATTTGTATAACTATATAGTAATCCGAAGTATAAATTGTGTGAGACAAAACAACAGACATAATTTTCAACTTTTCACAAATTGCCTTAGAAAGTTTATTGGAATATTTTTGTTATCTGGATACCATTCTTTACCACAGGAACAATTATATCGGTGTGAAGATGAAGATCTGAATCTTACCTGCGTTAAGAACTGTATGCCAAAGCACAGGTTTTTAGAAATAAAAAGAAATTTGCATTTTATCGACAATAGTTCCATAATTTCCATGGTAAAGAAAGATAAGATATTTATAATTCAACCTGTGATTGACAAATTGCGTTTTCTTGAGTTTTTATTTTTATTAATTTTTTTCAAAATTTTTGTACCTGGAAATTCCACGAGTCCCAATTGGGTATCAATAAAAAATGTTAAAAAATAACTATCTTTTTTCTAATATACCAGTAGAGTAACCTAAATTTCATTATCTAATTCCATTTTCAACCCTAATACACCAAAAATATCAAAAATAAAAATTTGGCAGTTAATGGGTTAAATCGAAAAGTACTTTTACAATCTTGATTAGATAACTCCTGCCTTTTATTATTCGACGCGTTGTACGAAGAATCGCGTTACATGGAAACAGTATACGTAACAGGAGTCTACTGCACATATTAATAATCATTTTCCCTCAAAATGTACAAGTGTCCGAAAATTAATACCAACAAATGATACTCTCTTCTTACTTCCTTCAGAAATAACATACAACTATACTCACGCAAAGATTTTCCTATCCGCTCTTTCGATCCTTCCACGAACAATCTTGCTTTTCGATTTAAAAGTCGAGCTCCTGCTAAATTTACGAACAGGACAAAGTACACCAGAACCGTCCATCCAACGCGAATGGCACCTGTAATCAAACTGACGGTCAAAATCGTCGCAAACCGTGGAAATAATGGATAAACACCTGGCCAGATCGGGGCAAGAGGAGGGGAAGTGTGATGACGGTGATGGAAAGAATCGTTTCATTGAATGATTCTCGCATAGACAAGCCATAGGGGGCAGAACGCTGAGGAGAGATAACAGACCGATGGTACACAGGCGCGGTGGGATCCCCACGTCCGATTTCTGGCCTTGTGCTCACCGGAAGTAACTCCATTGTGTCCGGTTTCCGTGGGGCCATCCGGGAAAACGTTCGACGTGCGTGTAAACGCCAGGAGCGTAGGTTCTCAAGCTTCGTTACACGTTTCATCCTCTGAAATCGTACCTTCAGTCTTCAATTTCTACTCTACTCCGAAAGATTAATATATCGTTCAATTAAAATTGATACACGAGATTAAAACTTTTCCTCTTTTCTCATTGTAGAATTATATTTTATCGAGTTTGAAATTGTACGTACGATCGTGTGAATGGTCTTGATACTGTTGTCGGACCCCCCAGGGGCTTGTTGCTCGATCGTTTGAGAATCGATGCACCAGACCATCAACATGGCGGGTTGATTGTGCCAATGGACGATCGCCCGGTTGCTCGTAGCGGAATCATGGATTAGAGATTCCTACCCGAGGTCAACTAGAATGAACAACGAGCTTCGACAGGCGGTTGTCGTGATCTGTCGAATCTTGTTTGTTCTCTATTGCTCTCGCTATTTTTAGCTGGACTTTATTTTCATTCAAATTTCGGGAGTAGATAGACAAGAATCCTTAACCATTTGCTGTACGAATTTTTAGTTACTACGTATGTCAGTGTCTAATGTTCACTATTCCAATACAATTTTAAATGAAGAAAGTCGAGATATTGCATATCAATTTTGATTTAAAAGTCCTCTATCTTGATTTCAAACTAAAGTTAGAGCAAAAATACAAATTTGATAGACGTATAAATATTTCTCTTGTCACATTTTGATCACAATCTGCAGCACGAGTGAGACTCGTTATTATACGGCAAGGGGTTACACATTACATACCTCGTTTTATCTTTTCCCCAGTACTTTTCCCTGTTCGTTGAAAGAAAAATATTCTATGTCAGAAGTGTACTCTACATCTTTCCACCTTCAAGACCGTATTACACTGAGAAGAATCTGAAATTGTTTTATTTATTTTCTCAGTTATTACTTGAGATATTTAAATGAAAAAGGTATGTAAAAGTGCAATAGACTACCTTTACTTGAGATATTTTTTTTCAGAATTCTCAATTAATTATTAAGGGTAGCAAAAAATATTTAATTTTTTACGGATGGTTTTTGCTCCAGATCTCTACCCCTAAACTGTCTCATTTATTTTATCAGTTAGTACTTGAGATATTAAATGAAAAGAATATGCAAAAGTTCTGCCGCATAGACTACTTTTACTTGAGATATTTTTTTCAGAAGTATAAATCAATTATTAGGGGAAGTAAAAAATATTTAATTCTTTGCAGATGGTTTTTGCTTCAGATTTCTGCTTCTAAAGTGTCTTATTTATTTTCTCAGTTATTACTTGAGATATTTAAATGGAAAAAATATGTGAAAGAGTTACAGACTAGCTTTATTTGAGATATGTATAACACTGAGAAGAAGCCAGTAATTGCAACGAATAAATTTTTAAAAGACGCGTGAAACAATAATCTTTCAAAATACGTGCGAACTTCATGTTTTCGTACAAATTTACGTTGTTGTAATAATCTACGAAAGGTTGTTTGAAAAGTTTGAGCCTATAATTCTGAGCCTATAATTTCAAAAAATTGTACAATATTTCGTTCACTGTTTCTTTTTCCATCTAGATTCCAAAATTTAAAAAAAACTGAAGCATTTGTAACACTACGATAAATTTATTTTTCGTTTTAAATCGTGAAATTATTTCCAAAAGTATCGAAGCAGAAATATAGAAACAGAAGTATCACTTTACGGCCCTGGAATTGCAGATTAAGAGTAGTTTTGTAAAAACCATTGATTTGAAGCTTTTAAACGCGTTTTTCTCGAAATTGTGTTTTCCGACCTTGCACCCAGCAGATCTCCGAAAATTTTCATTCTTTCAACTTGAATTTTCTACACATTATTCTCCATAAAATAATCTACAATGTAGCATAAGATTTTTTTTACACCTTTTTTAAGAATTTGTATTAATGTTTAAAGCTGATTTTCATCACCGAAAAAAAAACTTAACGAAGTCTGAAAAATTTTCTTCGCCATAAAAACTACACTTCGATTAACAAAATAGAAACTGGCCTTCAGGAATGTTTGAATAGTAAGCCAAGGGAATTTTGTAAAATCACAATTTAACAAAGTTTTTTTGACGGACTTTTATAAATTTTATTTGGTGAAAGAGAAATATACAAATTTACGCGCCTCTTCATAAAAAATTATTTCTTTTTGACAGCACATATATGTGAGAACAGTTTTTTTCGAGAATAAAATATAATATACCAAAAATTCGAAAAAGATCAGAAAGCATTGAAAATTCTGCGCGGTCATCATTAAGCAATATTGACGTCAATATCGATGATTCCGTGGTTAAATTACAAAGACAATCTTAAAAAATTTAGGTAAAGTTTATACCTAAGCAGTATATCATAAATAGATATATTAAGCAGTAATGTGTTTTGATTCATTTAATATTAATTTGTTTTATCGAATAATTTGGTTCTACCCCCGACTCGAAAACAGAATAATAATTTGACTATTATTTGATCCTTTTCGTAAAAAATTTTCTTCGCCATAAAAAATACACTTTAATTAACAAAATAGAAATTGGTTTCAAGGAATATTTAAACAGTAAACCAAGGGAATTTTGGAAAAGTGTATTGTTCAAATATAGTGCACAGAATGCAAAATGCCCATTAAAAAAAAAATGGAAAGGAATTTTCGAACAATCTAATACATTAGTTATTAATTAACAGGAAGTGAAATTTTCTGAAAGAAATTGTTAACAGAGAATTATTTTTGTTTAGTGACATTCGTAAAAATACTTCTCCCATTTTTCGGCGAAATAATAAAGATAACAAAAGTGTTAATATTTCGCATATTTATGGGGACAGTATTTATTATTTATGGGGTGCTTTAATAATAGTAATTTTACAATGTAGGTACATTATTTCTTTTTCGAAGTTTCCGCTTTTAACTGTACTTTTCTAGAAAACAATTTTTCAGTGTCGCAGAATACCAGTGTCGGATGTTTAAATTTTCCCGCGTTTTCTATACATTGATGTTTCGAATTTAAAGGGGAAGTCCGTCTAGACTCTCTTTTTCCCACGGTTAGAACTCTCAAGCATTCGATAGTTTGGCATAGTCAGCTGATAGTAAAATGCAATTAAACACTTCCTGTGATATTTCACGAAATCGGTTGTAATTCTCGCGCGTGACCGTGAAATCTGTTCAAAATCAACGATTCGCAAACCGGCTTGCCTTTGTTTCAATTTCTCAGACCAATTTAGGTGAGTAACAACGTTGTTTTATTGATATTTAAGAGAATTATACGACTACGTATTGATTTACGATAAATTCACGGTAGAATGAAAATTGAGGGTTCTTAATAGAATGTTAAAAATACTGTCAATAGTATTCAAACGATTAAAGTAACTGAAAGAAGTGACACATCTTATTCACCAGTTTCCAGCTAGCTATCTTAGTTATAGAGGTTAAGAAACGTTTTATATTTGAGCAATTGGATTTCGTTGAATGAAAAAGACATAGTGTATCGATATAAAATACAAGAACAAAAGTGAAAGTACTACACGTCTATATATACACAGATTTTTTTACAGGTGGATATACAAGACTTTTTATACTCATTTAACTGAAGCAACTGTAGCAATCTGACAGCAACAAGATGCCTCTCAGTGCAGGTAAATCGAAATTTTTATTTACTTCTATACTTCACAAATTATTCTAATTAATTGGTGATAATGTTAATTATTAATATATAATTCTTATACTAGAACAATTATTCTGTACACATTTATTTGGAATAAGAATACATCTTATTACACTTATTTTCATTATATTAATTTATGTTTAATGTATGAATTTCTTGTTTTTGTTTTCTTCCAGATATATCTACTGCTCTTCATTTATTGGAGCATGTTCAAGAGAGGATGGAAGATTGCGATGATCCCAAGCTTCAATTGCTCACAACTCAAGACATAAGATCTTTAATTTCCCTCCTGGAGGATCCAGTGTTTCGTAGTATAGTAACAATTCAGGACTCCCTGATCGAATTGAATACTCAGCTGGGACAGCATCCTTCTATTCTTCCTGGTGATTTTGACATTAACATCAGCGGACAGTTGGAACTTTCTACTCATAGTACACCTGTGCAACCGCTTGGTTCGAATGTGTATCAGGATTTGTATCAAGATAGCAGTGAATTAGAGGATCAAAGAGTTCCAGTTGTTCCATTGGTACACAGCAGCAGTGAAGACACCAGTGCACAGGTATACTTTTGAAACTTACATCGATCTCGTTTCTCTAGTTAATACTTTTACTTTGTCACAGGTTACAAGTCCAAGTCTGGTCTCAGAGGTCATGGGAATGCCTCCAATTACAACGACAACGTACGCTAAGGAATTCAAGAAAGTTATCGAGGCTGCGGCAAGAGGTCGGCAGATATTCACCGTGCAGGTTGGTGAAACTCTACTTTGAGTTTGTACATATGAATGTCTGAAATTTGATGGTATTAAATGCGTTTTTTTTTCTATTCAAGTTGTATAAACTAGAGGGAACCAGTCTGGGATTCAGCGTGGTTGGCCTTCGCAGTAAGGATAAAGGGGAGCTTGGCATTTTCCTGCAGGAGATACAACCGAATGGCATCGCCGGTTGGTGAGTGAATGTCTGTTTTATAAAATTCGCCGTGATGTACACGAGTAGTTAGGAAACTTCTAGTGCACAGAAAGTGCACAGAAAGTGCACAGACTCTGTTCCTTTGGTTCAAGTGTTGAATTTTTTCTGTGCTCATGTAACTTATGTATTACCTTGCTTTTGAATAGGTGATATCACAGCGTGTGGATTGCATAAGCAACAGTAGGATCTCGCGCGTTCGTAATTCATTTTGTAGCATTCGAAAATCTAAAAATTCTAAAACCATTCCTAATTGTACATTTTTCTAGTGAACTGTTGGTTCTTTTTTCAAGTACTGTAATAAATAAACACACTATACTATAATACGATACTTCTCTAAAAAAAAAAAGGAAAAAAAGAAGACACGTTTTTATTCAGAGCTATTGAAAAATACTATTCATATTTCAGTAATCAACCACCGATTACCTTTCTATCTGTCGACTTTCAATATATTTATTATGGTTGCATTGTAAATTCGGACGTTCGAAGTAAAATACTTTCAGAATTCGGTTTTCTAACAGCATTCGAAAATCTAAAAATTCTAAAACACAGTCTATTGTTAAATACACATTTTTGTGGCGAACTATCGGTACTTTTTTTTAAGTACTATGATAAATAAACACACTACGCTACGATACTATACTTCTTCAAAAGAAAATAAAAAAAATAAAAACACGTTTTTATCCAGAGCTATTGAAAATACAGTTCATATTTCAACACTCAGCCATTGATTAATTGTCTGTCTGTTGTCATTGAATATATTTTTCATGATTGTGTCATAAATATTTTCAATTTTCTTCTGCGGTATTGCTTGTAACCGAAAAAATTTTCTTTCCTTGAATTAAGTTTGAGCTAATTAAGCCTGCAACATTCTGAAACTTTTGGAACGTTCGTATACGTTAGTCAAATTTAGCCGATTCATGTTCAGAACAGAGATAGAGAATCCTTTGTTGTTAAACAGTATATAAATATTCAATATTTGTATTAAAATACGCAAGTCTGATTGCGCATGGCGAATATCGTTTCAGCTTCATTCTGTAAATTAATGCGAATCAGTCTACATGAATATTCCCCTGTATTTCGTAGCACATAATCTCGAGGGATATAGAAAATATGAATATCGATAAATAGAACGTGGAAGAGCGAGTTAGAGATTTCGTTCGCGAAAAGTATGGAAATTCGTGAACATTTTTCGCGGAGAAACAAGTAACAGAAGAAATAAACTTTTCATTAGGCGAATAGAAGTAATACCTTCGGTATTCCATTTCAATTAAGGTAAACGAACAAAAAGGGATAAAGGGCGCAATTGAAACTGTTACATTTTATTTAACATGGAATTATTATCTAGAATTCGTATCTAGATCAGAATAGTATAAATTTCTCTATTAGTTTCATGTTTTAGATGAATTTCACTTTTTCGAATGAATTTTTCTAAAACATTTCGATTTTTTAAATATAAATTTTAGATATATTTAATTAAAATTAAATTTTGAATATGAAATATAATTTTTGTTAATTTAGATCTTTTCTAAAAGATTGAAATTAATTTTTGTTCGTGTGAGTCGTACCTTTGTTTGTATATAAATTGTCGAAAATTTTGGTTATTTCGAGTGAAGAGTATATTCTCTATTTATAATAGTACATTCTTCATGCCTAACCATAGATTTTGAATACTAGAATGAATTGCTGAATCACCAGGATCATTCGAAGTATTGCAATATTGATTCCAATTGTTTATTTTAATTTTCGAAAATTTTTCGTTACGTGCAATTTGAAGAAAAGAGAAAACAATTTGCACGAAAACGAGAAACTCCTGGTGGCATATTAACACAGGAATACGAAAAAATAGGTGTCCAAATTTAAAGGAAATATTCTTATGGAGAATGCTTGAAAATGGTTTCTTACAAGTCTTCACATGACAAAGTTTGAGTAAAATGCTTTCTACAGAGTAGCATGTAAGAATGAAACATTATTCGTTGCATTATCAACGGTGCAGTAGAAATTCGTTAAATGGTGCATGTAACCCAATTTTGATAAACAATTGATTTGAGTTAGCCTAGTTTTATACCGAATAGTATATAAGAATGAAAATATCGTTAGTTATATCAATAATATGGTAGAAAATCCACCTAATCGATTAAATGGCGAATATAACGTAATTTTGACAAAAAGTTCAATTAAGTTGGCCTAGTTTTCTACAGATTAGTATATAAGAATGAAAAATCATTCGTTATATTATCAATGGTACTGTAGAAATCCGTTAAATTGCGTATATAACTCAATTTTGATAAAAAATTGACTCAAGTTAGCCTAGTTCTTTGCAGATTAGTATATAAGAATGAAATATCATTCGCCAAAATTATCAATAGTACATTGGAAAATGGTAGATCTAGCTAATCAGTTGAATGACGCATATAACTCAAATTTAACAAAAAATTTAATTAAATTAGCCTAGTTCTCTACAGATTAGTATATAAGAATGAAAAATCATTCGTTATATTATCAATGGTACAGCAGAAATTCGTTAAATGGTGTATATAACTCAATTTTGATAACAAATTTAATTTAGTTAGCCTAGTACTCTACAGAATATTATATAAGAATGAAATATCATTCGTAAAAATGATCAGTGGTACGGTAGAAAATGGTAGAGGCGTGTTCTCCAAGTGACTAATGAAACACCCTGTACACGCTCGATGTTCATCCGGCCCGAACGGCGCGCTTCTTGGCACACCCTGTGTGCACAGTGCGTTGATCGGGTGGCTTGTGGCACGCATGCCCGGTTACCTCTGTCCGGAAGCTTCGCCACCGTGGAGAAAACGATGCTTTCGAAAAAGAGGCCTCCCACTTTCAGTCGAGCAGTCTTCGACTGATCCTCGAGCGAGAAAGGTCGTGGGTATTCGTATGCTCGTGATCTCCTTCGAACACGTTCTTCGTCGTTTACGTATCTTCCTGTGTCACGTATCATTCTGTTCGAGTTTCTCCCTGTTTCTTTCAAGTTCGTGTGTCACTTGAAATATTTTACAACGATAATACGTGATCGTTAATGTCGATTCGCTACAATTAGGCCGCGAGATCGCTGGTGTCTCTCGAGACTTTTTCAACCCCTCAAGTGCGTCGAGAGTTCGATGTTCTTTCGGTTCAACGATTCCTGCACGCCTGTTGGTGTAGAAACTCGAGGATAATATGCGGTGGTACCCTCGATTCACCCCGTTTCGTCGTTTGTTTTCGTTTCGCGCCACGTAGAGCAAGCGGTCCACCGGTGGTTTTACGCGATATGACCCTTTGATGTTTTTGGTGATTTGTGGAGGGGTGAGTGAACAGGGAACAGAAACTATGCTGCTGTGAGGCTTGACCCTGCGGCCTCGTTTCACCAAATCTTCAGGTGGTACGTGGCGTTCTTCTTCGAGGTTTCTTTTTTTTTTTTCTTTCTCTTTACTTTTCGCCGTTTAGCGTGCAATCAATCGACGTGTTGTAACTGAATCGGTCGGATCATAAATAACGCAACTGTGTATTGTTGATACGGAGAGTTACATATTTGATTCATGCTTCGTGGGAATTTTGGAGAATATTTTATTGTCGACACTTTTAGGAAGATTCTTTTCTACGGATCAGGCGAGAAAGAAAGTCACTGTATATTATAAATATTAACACTATTTATGGATCAGGCGAGAAGAAAATTCACTATATATTACCACTATTTATTCAGTATCAATTACACGTATACGTACTATACTAATTAACTATCTTTGATAACGTCTTAATACTTTTTGTTTATTATCCGATCGTCTGAACTTCTTTAATGTTGACATTTGCTTGTTTCTGAACAAGTTACGAGTGAATTACGCTGTTTCCGATCTTACCGATTCAGCTACGAAACCATCCTGAACTTTGTATTTTCTGTACATATTAAAACTGAGTTTGAAATCGTTCTTGAATATACTATTATAACACAGTGTCCCCGAAATCGTGGTACAATTACTTGTTTCAGAAAGGAAACAAGCTTGGAAATCCGTCAGTTAACCGTACATATTAACTGCAAGTCTTGAGATATGAAACTTCTGTTTCTGCTCGTGTTTGTGTTATTAAACACGGTATGATTTTCTTCCTGTTATTGCGGTTTTTATTAAATCTAAAGTGTACTGCATGGTTAATAACACAGCTTCGAAGCATTCGAGAGCATTGTTTCTACGTTCGAAAATTGAAAAAATATACACAATCCATTGCAAAAGGGGAATAATATAATTCGACACGTTTGTTTCATTAATAAATTGATTCTTAAAAAGTGATAATCTCGTTTTTACCTGTGAAACCGTTCGTATTAAATACAGAATAAGAGGAAGTAACAAGAGATAAGATAAGAGCGCTAGCAGGAAGCAAGTCGTGACATTTTTTGAAAAAAGAAGTTTCATATTTCGAAATTTTCAACTAATTTCTTTTTGCAAAAACGAAATTTTCGTTCAAACTCTTATACCTTCGTACAGAAAAGAAACATTACCATGAAATATGAACGATGCACGTTGTTACACAGGAAAAGTATATTGCAATTTTTACTTTGGTATTAATACGACGATAGGAGATTTATAGTTTAATTTCAAGTGCCTGGCAAGAATCAAAACTTACAGTTTTGACGTTGATAGAAAGGAATCAAAGTGTCCCGGATTAGTTCAGAATTGAGTGCAACGTGAAAAAATAATAATCCAATCTTGCGTATGCACTTTGTGATCTTTGAATTTTTAAGCAGATATTGGATCTGAAGGGAAATTGTCAATCTGTAAAAAACCAAAAAAGAAGGACGTTAATGGAGAAATAATGATAGGAATTTTTGTTCAATCGGTAATCGAAAAATCGGGAGATTTGAAAATTATTTATCTCAAATGGATTAATTTAATAGTTGAAAAAATACGCTCGCCAGAATGCATAATTTCTTGCCACATTAACTATACATTTGCTGGTCAATATTAATGGGGAAATCTGACGAAAATTATTCATCAACTATGCATTCTCTATCGATAAGAGCTGGATAATTTTCCAGTTCCGTTTCGATTTAATCGTTCTATTTCCATGCTAACGAGCAACGGTCATACCATTTTTCTCTTATTCAACATATTACACCGATAAATTGGCTGGAATTCAAGATAAAAAGCAAAGGATACACAAACACCGACTGGAATTTTGATTTAAGCCAGCTTTTCTTTCCTCTTCTTCCTTTTTAAAGGGGCACGCTCTCGTTTGCAAATAACACAAGTCGAACGAAAAAGCAGGGTAATTTAATAAATCGTTAATAAGAAAAATGTTGATTAATTAATTTCCTTGGCAAATGCTACTGCTCAAACGCAATGTAGTTGTAATTTTATAAATCCACGTAAAGAAAATTGAAATATATTAATACTTAATATTAAGTACACGTGAAGAAAATTGAAATATAATAATACTTAATAATAAAATTAAAATAAAAAAATAGTATCATCCTTTGTGTGCTTTTCGTACGAGCTATCTGGCTTCTGTACTAAAAGTCTTACTGAAATTACATATTCACGGGTAATCACCAATTTTATAGTTTTCATTATCAGTTAATTTTATTACGAGTGATTGAGAGGACCAGCAGAAATTGCGGACTGTGTTTTATATTGTGAAAAATTAGATTTTTTATTATAAATTCACGTTATTCTTGGATCTGTTGTAAGTAAATTGTTAGTAAATATTTTGATAATATTGTCGATATAGCTGGAATTAATGCTTGGATTCTATACAAAGAATTCACGGGAACAAATATTACCAGAAAGGATTGTTTATTTCAATTAACAGAAGAACTTTCTGCCGAATATGAAGGTTCATCCTAAGCAGAAAACCTGAATGAACTGCTAATGGTAGGCACAGCTGAAAATTGTAGACGAAAACGTTATCAAATCGGATTTTGCAACCAAAATAAAGCCACAAATGTCTGTGCTGGTTGTAAGAAATATGTTCGTTGGAAATGTTACACAAAAAAAGATTTCAGTTTGTATACATTGCGCTGAGGAAAGTTAAAAGTTAAATTACTATTACTACCGTGTATCATATCGTGTATAAAAATCTAAGTGAAAAATATAATGTTTTATTTATATTCCTATTTTTAATTAATCACTGTTTATATATTAATTTAGAAATACTGAAATTTTCATTTGTTTTTATTTCAATTAATGTAAAACTATAAATAAAAAATAAACATTTAACCCTAAATAATAAATCTTTTATTTTAAAACACGACGAGGTCAAAATGACCGTTTGGTAGAGATAGGAATGTGAGTCGTTATTTTTGAAAGTGGTCCATATTTACATACCGAGATATTTAAGGGTTTGGTTTGAATCAATTTAAAAATATTGGCAAACGTTAATCAATTCAGGTGATGTTTTTAGCACTATAAACCTGTTAAATTTTATTATGCAATAATAATTATTAATATTGTTAAAGAAAATAAACGATTTTTTAGCTCCAAATGGACTTATACCACTTTCAATAATAATATACTATAAAAAATAAAAACAAGAGGAAATTGAAGTCCATATTTTATCGACATTGGCTTTACAGAAATGGATTTTTTAATGTAAAAAATAATAATAAAATCAAGACATGCAAGTACACGAATAATCAAGTTTATTAAGAATTAATTTCACTTATGTTAAAAAAAATAAAATAAAAATAAACAAGTGTAAAAACTAAATTACTTCGTTAAGATAAGTAAGAATAAAAAAACCTTTTTATAATATAAACTTATTTCTCCTTTACACTTAGCATAGTGAAGTATTATAGTTATGGTAAATAGGTGGTATATAAGGCAGTAAACTCATCATATCGCTACATTTCTCTTTTGTTATAGGTCTTGGAGTTTTATACAGTGACAACATAGTAGTTCTGCTGAGATGTTTAGATCTTCCTTGTTTTCCAAATAAAGAAATAACTTTAAATGAAGTATTTTCTTCCATATTAGTTTTGTAAAAAATGTTGCACGGTTCATCTCTTTTAAACCTCATCCAGCATATGATCGGCCAATTTATAATTTCTCCGTCTGTATTTTTTTCCTATTTGATATTGCCTCTTTTAGAGAATTAGGTGAGACAAAATCTTCTCGTTTCATTTCATACAAAATGAAGCTATTTTTTTTGGCAATTCTTTATTACATTATAATAGTCTTGAGCAGTATATAAATGATCCTTTTTCTTTAATGCTGTTTCCACAACTCCAAAATCTTTATAATTCGGTTTTGTCCGGTACACATATCACTGTATGCTATAATATGGTCTTGGGTTGTAACATTCTGAATATGTTTATGATATTGTTTTTAAGGTGCTAGCAAATAACTGTTGTAGCGCAGTGTACACTGATGTTATAATCAGTAATAATTGCAATTAGAAAGTTGTTTGAATTATGATTATTAGAAATTGACTTATTCCACTTAAAAAAAAAAAAAAGATTTTTGCGATAACATTTTATAGCTAAAATTCTTTTGATTACTTTATCAAGAAATCGTATTCCGTTGAATGTATGATTATAAATATAAAAAAGAGGATACCTATATTTTACTAAAATTACCATTAATTCATTTTTTCCAAAAGTGGACTTATACTACTTCCAAAAAAAAAAAAAAAAAAAACGGCTCATATCAATTCTTGGTATATTTAGTGTTAAGCAGAAAAAAAGGAGATGTAAAATGAATTTTTACACAGAGAAAGAAGGAAAATGTGAAGTATATCAGATATTCATATGCGAGACGGGGCGTAACATTAGGGATAAGTGGAGAAAGGTGTAAAATCGTGTGTTTTTATCGACCTAGCTTCGTTCTGCGGGAAAACTGGCGGCGTGTACACGCCTTGAAGGTGAAACTGGGTTAGATCGTCCGTAGGTGTAGGCGTCATCGATCTCAGATTTGAATTCAACGCGAAATTATTCCGCTTTCTGGATTATTCATGCCTCGACAGCCGGCTGGTCGCGATTCAATCCGAACAATATTGCTCGATCGATGTCCAGACATTAAATAGACAAATCTCTCTCTACGACTCCGTTACTCTTCTTCTTCTTCTTCTTTCTCTTCTTTTCTTTTTATTTCTCGTCCTTTCTCTGCTTCCGTTTTTAATCGTTGTCGAACGACGTAAATCGTTAAGCGTTAAACGATATCGGCGTAATTATTTTCTGCTAGATTTCACCGTAGCATAGAAGAAAGAATTTTACACTCCGGTTGGAATATTCTCTACGTCTTCCTTTTCTTTTTTAAAGGAATTCGTGGAAGATAATTATTGTTCATGAGTTATTAAGGAAGGTTGAATAGTCTTAACTAAAATTTAGATAAAATAGCGCAATGTTAACCCTTTTGCTATTACAAAAGGCTGTGTTCGTTCGTTGTGAGATGATCTCTGCATACTACGCGCGATTATGGTCGTTCGTCGTGAAACGTTAGGCTGTTCCAATAATTCCTCTCGTTTCAGTGCTAGACACGAGGCGTAGAATTTTTAGTATAATTCTACTGAAATATAATCCATTCTGATCTATCATTCTCCTCCATGTCTCCAGAAGACATAATGCTGTTCCAAAATTGCTGTGGTTTACTAGCAAAATATTGTTCAAGCTGGTTTCTTTTTATCTCATTTGTACAATCGAATTTTTTGTTACGGAGAAATATCTTTTTTATTGAAAGAAACTAACTGTGCTCGAAAGGATCAAAGCTCGAAGGAAAATACACACAATTCAAATACATTTTGAAAAATCAAGTAAACATTTCAGATAATATTAACGTGGAAATAAACGAATCATTTCAAATTAAACAATCTAACTTATTCACGTGAATTATTTGTAACAAAAATATCTTTATTTTTTATTCGAAATACTATTTTACCTAGTACTGACTGTATCTTTTAAGCAATTTTTTGACGAAATATTTTTCAGGCTACGTTTAAACGATATTTTTCTCTTATTTTTATTCGTATATATTGGCGTCGTTTAGCTGAGAAACAGTAAAGACACTCTGTAGAACACTGTAACTTAAAAATTCCACTTAACACTAACTAACACTACCGACACTTGATACTATAATATATCAAGGTATATTATGTATATATTAGGTATATTATATCTATTTCTACCGTGAGCGGTCAAATGACCGCTTCAAAAAAGACATATTTCTTAATGTAGAGCGAAGATTATCAACGATTAGATAGTGAACAAAATATCTTCTTCTATTTAAAAATTAATAATGTTTACCTTATTCTTTTCCACCGCATTTTTGACAAATTATAGGATTCTCAATTGCACATTTTCCACATGTGTATTTTTCACATTTCAGAGTCTGAGTCGTTGTGAAATAAATCATAATTATTTTCCTCTGTATCATCTTCGATACTAGAAATTTCCTGGTCGTTTTCAGAATAATTTTCGTCAATATTACTTATATTCTCTAATAACTTGATAGTCTTCAAATGTCTTGACATTTGTTGGGATGAATATACAAATGATAAAATAAAAATTACAATATAAAAATGTAGATCAAACTGGGTAAAAAGAATGGATAAAAAAATGGAAAGAAGATCAAATGTAAAACTCACTACAAAGTATTAATTTGTTCACTTTTTTGAAAATAATACTTATAACACGTAATATATAAAATAATAGTGGGATAATAATAGAATTAAAATTCAAAATAATAATAGACTGGCAAATATGCTTTTTCTAACTTCTACGTTTCGGTTCTCTCTGTTTAGGTCACAAGACTTTACTAAACGTTGCGAGAGACAGCTAGGCATACTCTCAAATGATGGTTTTCATTGCAGATAACATAATAGAAGACAAAGATCGACTAAGACAAAGAATCTAAATCGTTCAAGCGGTCAAATAACCGCTTGCGGCAGGCAAACCAGACTACAAAATTTTTTCATAAAATAAACAATAAGAAAAAAAGTAAATATTAAAAAATGCATTGTGTGTATAATATAAGAAAAGTCGTGAAGTTAAATGGCGATACAATAACGTCGTATGCAGGAAATTTTAAACGAAATTTCCAAAACGGTCATTTGAACGCGCGTGGTAGGTTTAATGTTAAGGTGTCCCTTTAATAGTAAATTTCTCTCAAGAAAGCAATCCTCGAAATGATTTGCAATTCCAAAGAAGTTGCAGAAAGATGCATATCTTGTCTGATACCATGGTTGTGAATCGTGTCTGACCAGCCACGGCCCGTTTCCACTTAACACTTTGCCTCATTTACATAGCGCCCCTTCTTAACCTTGCACAGGCGTAAATTAATCACTCTTCAACGTGCACCTTCTATCGTGAAATGAAAATTATAAAATTTCTAATACATTGTTAAGTTCGTTGAATTTATTCAACAAGAGTTCGATACTGTTTTCTACGCATTATTGT
This sequence comes from Anthophora plumipes, assembly GCA_951804975.1. NCBI lineage: Eukaryota > Metazoa > Arthropoda > Insecta > Hymenoptera > Apidae > Anthophora > Anthophora plumipes. The sequence continues at coordinate 16,931,114 of OX638118.1, read as the reverse complement.
ACAATTTTAATCTCTTAACTGGGTTCATCTTTCTAGTAGACAACGAATCTCTCTAGTTTATAATACTTCTAGTGAAAAATGTAAAACAGTTGTTAATCGGTTAATCTATCTCGATTTTTGCATATGTGAATCTGTCGTATTTTATATTTAACAGGATGAAACAATTAAAGGTCAAATAATCCCTTGGTAAACAAACTATACCTTTCTAAGTATAGTGTTTCGAATCTCTAACTCAAAAGTCTCTGTAAAACTAGAATTTCGTTCGTTTCCTTCCATTTCTCTATAAAATCTCTGTAAATTGAAATATGATGCGTTTAATAACGCATAATAGCCTAGATAGAACGTAAAGTGGCATTTAAAGACTTGACAATGATTAACAAAATGTCAGAGTAGCTCGACAAATAATTTTACTAAATCAGAACTTTATTGAATATTCCAAAAGAGTAGTTTAACAAAATAAATAGCAGTATCAATTGCAATAACTAATATATTAGACTTTTTATCATTTAATTGAAATCAAATAAAATTGTAAGTGGACACATTATAAATATTTACAAAGTGTGCAATTAGTATTTGGATTATAATCTCTTGCCTTAATTACCACTTCTAATCATCATAGCATACTTTTCACAAATTTCTCGAGATAACTTTGATCAATTTGTTGAAGTTTTAATTGAAGTTTTGTTTAGAAAACAATTTTATTGGGACGTTTTTCGTGTGGTATTTCTGAATCCAATAAGCTCCATAAATTTTGGTTGGATTAAGATCTGCACTTTGTGAAGGCCATTCTAGAATTTCTGTCCCACAGTTTTACAAAAATTTTGATTAATTTGTTGAAATTTTAATTGAAATTCGGTTCAGAAAACTATTTTACTGCGACATTTTTTTGTGGAATTTCTGAATCAATTATTTCCTTAAAAATCATATTTTCTAACTGGAAAATAACAGTATCAATCATTATGTCAACAAACCGCACACCATCGTGGGGGGAAAATAAAATATATCCGATAGAATTCGAGTAATCGATGAGGCTTGATTGCAACGAGGAATTATCCGACTTGATTAGAGGCCACTTGGAAAATATTCTCGAAAGCTAATTGAATAGTTAATATATTGCACTATAAAACGTTTTCTCCTAATAAAACTTTCGTTAATTTAATAATTAATTTAACCTGGTTGAAATCGTAGAATTCTATTACTGTTAATTATACACACCGTGGAACAGAAAGTTTATAATGGGAAAAATTAGAATTTCCCTCTAAAATAAATCTATCAAATCGAAGTTAATTACTTTTCATCCTTGCAACTTTAAAAATTCGATGAAAATTGATAAAGTGTTTCTAAAATTTTGACCGTACATTTCAAATAACAGAGACAAGCAAAGTACATTTGCCATTTTGAGAGAAGCGTCAATGATCACAGACGAAATCGTTTTGACGTGTTGGTTCGCTCTTCGAAGTCAGCGAACTCGAAAATGATCATTTTCATTCGACTGGCTCGCCGTTTCTGTCCAGAATTAAGCGCAGCCAATCGTTTCTATAATTCACATAGAAATAACTCGTACATTTTTCAACAAACGAACCTCCAAGATTTTATAACGGAGAATTTCTGCACGATGAGATCAGATTTTTTCATATCTCAGCCAAGTATGAAATTTAACGTTGAATTATATTCGGTTGGAATTCGGTTCTCTTGTTTCCTCTTTTCTCGAAGTGGAGAGGAGATTCCACGCGATGATCGCAGTAGAAGGACAGTGAATTCTTCGTATCACATTTTTATGGAATATTCTATCTGCATAACGTGAATATTCGCACTTTCGCACGAACTCTTCGAGCTGAATTAGGAAACAACTTTTCTCTAGGCAGAGTTTAATATATGACGAATTAAAGCGATAAATCCTGAACTCGTAGAGCCGGATAAAGAACAGCCTATCTGCTCGTAAATACGAACTTCAACGCGAACTTTATATCGCGGAAGTATATTTCGCGATTGCATATACGGAGTGTTTGTGTAATTTGTTTCTTAATCTGTTAACTGGGGGAGAGGAGTTAACCTAGTCATTGGTTTAGGAATGTACGGTAGATCCTCGGTAGCGTGAATCTCTAGGGAAGAGTTGAAATTTTCGAGTTACGGAGGTTTCGACTTACGAAGTTACCGAATAAGAGAGGTTTCAACGAGAGATGGTTACAGAAACTTTATGTATGAATTAGAGTTCTCGATTTATAGATATTCAAAGGAAGACAAGTTCAACTTTTAGAAGTCAATTATGTAGGCATTTATTGCATATATGTGTACATAAATAAATAAAAAATACAGCCGTGGACAAAATTAATAGAAAATTTTAAAGAATCTTCGGTTCCGTTTACTATGTTATAAGTAAGTTTGAAACGTTCATAGATATTGAAAATATATACTTAGTATGTAAAATTATAAAAACGTTTCTGTTTATATACACACGTAATTTAATTACAATAATTTAATAAATTTTATTCTATTCTATAAATATTAAAATTATCTAAAAATTCCCAAATTAGTTGTTTTTATAGTTTTAGTATTTATAATTTATTTTTAGGTTCGTATTTTTAGAATATTTAAATAAAATCCTAAATTATATTTACTTACAATAATTCAATCAATTTTACTATTCTATAAATATTCAAATTATCATAAAATTCCCAAATTAGATGTTTTTATACTTTCAGTATTGATAATTTATTTTTAGGTTTGTATTTTTGAAACATTTAAATGGAATCCTAAATTATATTTAATTACAATAATTCAGTGAATTTTACCTGTTCTGTAAATATTAAAATTAATTAATTCTCCCCTAATTAATTCATTTTTATAATTTTATCATTAATAATTTACTTTTGGTTTGTATTTTTAAAATATATAAATGGAATCCTAAATATACATATATTGATAAGATTTATTTTATATTTATTTATTATTATTTTTATTATATTAGCAATTTATTTAATTAATTTATTTTTATCTACAATTAATTTTTTTTAGTAAAGAAAAAGTTCTTATGAATGTGGATTTAATTCAATTACTAAAGCTTTTATTCCTTTCTCAGTTTCTTTCTATTTAATAGCTTTAATATTTGTAGCTTTTGACATTGAAATTGTTATAATTATTTCTACAGTATATTTTATAAAATACTTGAGATTTAAATTATCAGTAATTATTTTTTCAATCTTGTTAATATAATTTTTTCTAACTAAAGAAATAAGATTAAATAGAACTTTTAATTCTATATTTAATATTAGTTCATTCTATTTCTTCATTTATCTAGTTCAATTAAAACCTGTCGTGTGCTCGCGTCGATTTGCGGTGTGTTGCAAATTTAGACTACGAGGAATATTCGGACTGTTTTCTAACGAGACCTGAAGCGATCCCGGAGTACCCTTTCTCCAACGTTATTATATAAAAACTTGATTATACGTTCAGTGCTCGGACTGATGATACTTGGTTGGTTAACGTTCAGTGCTCGGACTGATTCTATATTTTTCTGTTTCGCGGTTAGCGTTCGGAATGAATACTGATCGGAAAATCGGAGGAAGACACGCATCTCAGTTACTGAGGGCGGAGTTAAAGTTGGAAGTGAAAAAATGGGAGAATAAGAAAATTATTATTGGTCGTAGGGTGTTTCTCAAGAAGATGGAGAGAGGGTTAAAAAGGATAGTAGAAGGTGGTGGTAGAAAGTGGTGGTAGGAAGTGGTGGTAGAAGGATGAGGTGTCAGGATTTGGGAAATTCCGGAAAAAGAGGAGATCGGACATTAGAGAAAGAAAGCAATAGTTTGTAATTAGAAAGTCGGACAATGGATAGTAAACGGAGTTCTGGTGGTTGTTTGGGTATGAAGTTACCGAGGGTACGCGCTTAATGACGGCCCCGGCTAATCCTATGGGTCGCGGATTCTTCAGGCCCGTCTTACAATATCTTTAGAACATTAAATAAAAAATAAAAGGGAAAGGCTCAATCCCGAATAGAGCAAATGTTCGGTACGGAACAAAACCTTATATTTTCAATATAAGATTAACATAATACCATTATTTATAAATATTGAAAAGTAAAAAATTATTTCCTTAATATTTTCAATATTATATAAAGTAAATTACATATATTAATATAAATACGTTAAATCGTAACATTCGAAAAACAGAAAAGTGGTAGGAAACGTTCCTTCGCTAGTGTATCCACGTCTTATAGAATAAAAAAACAGAATAGTCATTGAAAGCACACATAAAATTCCTCCCTAAGCTCTCTCTGAAACTCGCGGACAGTATTATCCAGCGACGGAACAGTAAATAACGATCTAGGCGTAGAAAGAAAAATTCCTCCGTCCAGAGGGCAGTCACAATCGTAGTTCTCTCTACTTACAAGGGAACATATCCAGAGCGAAACTTTTTTTTCGTTGGAACCGGCATGAATTTGTAGAGAATAAAAAATTATTCGACACGTATTTTTTTGTTTTAGTTAAGAAACGGATTGAAGGGGTGAAATAGCCCCCTAAAGTTTCGAAACTACTTTTTACGATTACGTCTAAACTATTCGTCGGATAGAAAAATGTTTTAAAAGAAAGTTACTCGGATTTTCACGTAGAATTATATGGGCGTATGAAAGGAATGTGTTACTTGCGATTTAAAAAAAAAACCTCCCCTCCCAAGTTTATAATTTTTTTTTTTAAGTTATTGGAATATCACTACAACTATATTATGATAAAATTGTAGTATTTTTAATGACGTAAAGGTATATACCAATTTTTTATTTTTGTTATGCATCCAATCTAAAACTAATTAACAGTAACTTGCAGTACTCCTGTTTTAACGAACTTTATAACTACGGGTCATAGTGGTTACAGTAACGATATTCGGCATAAAAGTGTTTAAAACATAATGATTTCTTACACCAGGCACATGTTATGAATGCTGGTTTTCCACACACTGCACAATTTGGATTATGTAAATCTGACTCTAAGCAAAAATTTACCGGCGTATCGAACGAATTCGGCCTTTCTTGAACGTAACCACTTTTATACCAAGCGTACCTAAACATATCTGTAAATCTAGGTGATGAGAACTGATTATGAGCCAGGAATTGAAGTTTGATTATATCGTTCCTATGGTGAAGGTTAATATCCGATTTTGATAAAAGTGCCATGTCTGAAAAACGTTTTACGAAATTTTTTCACTGTCGGAATGTATATACTCGTACATCTAACGGCTGAATATCTTTCGTTGCACCTTCTGGTATTGTTAAAATTTCTGCTGTATTGGACTCCGGTTCCACTTCTTCAATTGTTAATGGTCACTGACCCCTCCATGAATCTAGTAACAAAATACTCCTTATACCTGTGTTTGGAAAGAAAACTTCTTTTGCCCAGTTTTGAACCTTATGTTTATATTTATATATTTTGAACCTTTTGTTAAGTTTCCCGATTTCGAAGTCAAGGTATAAATATTTTCAGCATTAACCCCTTGCCTTACAATGACGAGTCACACTCGTAGTATAGATTATGATCAAGATGTGGGAAAAGAAAAATTATATGCCTATTAAATTTGTACTTTTGCACAAATCTCAGCTGAAATTTAAGACCGAGGATCGCCAAATATAAATCATTTATAATATCCTGACTTTTTTTCATATAAAGGTGCTTTGGAACAGTGAATAGCGGAGGTTAACATACGTAATGCCTAAGAAATCGTAAGGCAAGGGGTTAAATAGCGTCTGTCGTACAACTGGTCCTAACTCACCGTTCAGTTCTTTTAAAACAACTAAAAGAGAAGAAAGTAGTCGTCCATCAGCAGATATAGTTGGTTGAACGGTGTAGCTATGGGTAGTGGAAAAAGTCTAACTACCTGCAGAAAATCTTTTTCCCTTGTTTCCAAATCTGGTTATTTTTTCTGTCCTAATGACATGGAAATAAATTTTGTTATTTTTCGAGATACTATGCCGTAATTTTTTTTTTAAGTATATAGCAAGTATTGCGATGCTTTAAACACTTCCCGGCCTGTTTCCTGTTTTGCAATTAATGCCCACCGACGAAGATCTAAATCATGAACTATTAAACCTTGCTTTCGCACTTCGACGTACATGTTCGAGGTATACTGTGAAATATATCGGAGATGATCGTAATGATTTCCCCTGGTATTGACATCCCTTTCCCATCGATAAAGCTGTGCCACTGATTTCACTTGTTTATATCGATTTTGAACCATAGAAAGAGCATATCGTTTCTTCTTACCGCTTTTCCAAAATTTCACTACGTTCTTCTTCAAACTGAAGTTTACAACATCTCTGTACTGTGAGCATTTTTCAAATGAAAGAACTGCATCTTCTGTAGTATCCTCTACCTCTGGTGTAAATTCTGTGTCATTTGTGACAATCATACAGTCCAAGTCTGAATTAAAATTTTCGCTTATTTCCAAAGAAGTTTCTTTTTAAACAATCCCAATATCTTCAACCATGTATAGTATGTTCATATAATTTCTTCAATTGCTTTAGCCAGGTCTATTTCCCGGTGATCAGTAAGCGTCCTTTCACTGTGTTCATTAAATACTACCCCGAGTAAAACTATAATGTTTAGTGGATTAATCAAAACCATTTCCAAGTGTGTATTTGAGCGACAATACTAATAATAAGCACAGTCACAAGCCACAAGTAGGTATGTCGAGTGTTGTTTGCAGCAGCTGTTTATATACCCGTATGGTACATACATACTACATCAAACTTTGGAATTTTCTCTTGACGTATTATTTGATCGTTAATGTCTTGTAAGTATAAATTATACGATATAAACCAGAGACAGCTGCGTAATTTTAATATCGAATGATATCGTTATGCACTTTGTGACTGACCCATGTGATACTAACTCATTTCTTTTGAACTCTTTCCGCCGAAGACCGAAAAATTTTCGGCAAGATATCCAGGTTTACAATTATTACAACCGGAAAAAGTTAACCCCTTGCTCTGTATTGTCGTGTGAAACTCGTATATGTGCTTTGCGGGTCAAAGATAAGGAAGATAAGTCAAGTTCGGGTTAAACGTTAAAAATACGACTCACGCTCCTGGTACGTTTTACGGGCCAAACATCAGAAACCTGATCGTAAGCGTGATCTGCGGTTCAGTAGTTACAGATACACTTCTACTGGAACGCAAAATATTCATTTCGTTTTCATCTCGTTTTTATAATAATTAATATAATACCACTAACATCTATTAATCTATTTGATCGACGTACGCTCTAGCGCATAGCCAACATATTGTATATATGTACATATACCAATGCGTAAGCGACTTTGTTACCAACCGTCAAATTGCTCATATAGCAAGCAGTGTAACTCAAAATTATACGAACAATTACTGTACCCACTATGACCCGTAGTTATAAAGTTCGTTAGAACAGGAGTACTGCAAGTTACTGTTAATTAGTTTTAGATTGGATGCATAACAAAAATAAAAAATTGGTATATACCTTTACGTCATTAAAAATACTACAATTTTAACATAATATAGTTGTAGTGATATTCCAATAACTTAAAAAAAAAATTATAAACGGGAGGGGAGGTTTTTTTTTTAAATCGCAAGTAACACATTTCTTGCATACGCCCATATAATTCTAGGTGAAAATCCGAATAACTTTCTTTTCAAACAGTTTTCGATCTGACGAATAGTTTAGACGTAATCGTAAAAAGTAGTTTCGAAACTTTAGGGGGCTATTTCACCCCTTCAATCCGTTTCTTAACTAAAACAAAAAAATGCGTGTCGAATAATTTTTTATTCTCTGCAAATTCATGCCGGTTCCAACGAAAAAAAAGTTTCGCTCTGGATATATTCTCTTGTTAGTAGGACAAACCACGTGTACCATGAGAATTATTGCCACGGATAACGCTGTATTTCTAACAACAGTCGACACATCGCGTTACTACGTCGTAACTTGAAATTGATTAACCCTTAACTGGTTGTGTTACCCCCGTCAGGTGGAAAGGCAGATCAATACGAGCCACGTCTCATTTGTTCGGCTAAAGTGTCTTCTTTCAGTCAGCGGACAATCAGTATCTCTTAGGTGCTTCCTTTTTAGAAGGCTTTAGAACGCTCGTCTCGAGTAATACTCGTGATTCCCATCGACTCTTTTTCGTGGACCATCAGTTTGGAAGTCTTTAATGTCTCGTTCCCCGGGTTTTTTTTTTGTCATCTCTTCGAAGCGATCTGTGATCGCTTTTCAATAGTGTATCGGGTGGAAATTCAGGAAACGAGGGAAGGAATAGTTTTCTGGCTCCTTTGATACGTAAGGTTGATTGTATCAATGACAGTGTTTCAGATATTTCCGATTTTTTAACTTAGAAAATTTTATATCGCAGTTCATGTCGCACAGTTTTCAATTTTCGTTGTGAGCTTCCTTTTAATAATTGATTCTGTAATTTGATAATTTGTCAACTATTTCCGGTTGTTTTCGACTCTAATTATCGTACAAGAATAATCATAGTATATTATATATTATAAATACAGTATTGTACAATTATATCTTAAGTTTATTAGATACTAAGAAATTGTATTCCTAGATATCTTATATTCTGAAAGACTGGACTTCTCTATGTTTATTCTGAAGAGCTCCTAATACTATCTATATATCTAAATTTCAGATAAAATATCGAACAGTTAAATATGTACTCCGTAAATGTTTATTATACGCTTGGACCCAAGTTTTCTCGTCGAAAAGATAATCGAAAAAAAATTAAAAGAAGGAAAAATCGACGAAATGTGAACGAGATTGTCTAGAATGTACATATGCACGTTGGAAAATGGCAAACGCAAAAACAGGCGTAGTTTCTCATTAAAGAAAATTACTGGAATGCTACCTGAATGAATAAATGATTCGAATATTGCATAATTGTTATTTTACACCTGCAGTATAAATTAATCATTACCTTTAATCTATTAAATGCTCGATGATTTATGGATGGATATAAAAATAAAAAAAGAATAAAAAGAGATGAAAGTCAATATTTGTAAGCGCTGTATTTGAACATGAGGTATGTTTTATTTGAATGCCGGATATACATATGTATGTAGTTGCAAAGCGTGCAGCGATGCCGTCGATTTTTCGAATTTCATTTTAAAAGTGTACCGAAATATTTTTCGCCAATTTATTGACACAATTGTTTCGGAAATGAAAGATTTGAAAAGCCTCCTGTAGTGTAATTCTGCATAAAAATACGAATATCATGGTACTATATCGAATAATGACAAGAATAAAAATGATAAAAATTTTATAGTACATTTTAAACGTAAATAAATTTGTAAAAGATCAAACTACAGATTTTTATGCATTTAGAGGAAATTTGAAGGTGTAAACTTGCATAGAATGCATGTAATATAAAAAAATATACAAAATACTCAAATTATAGTGCCCTTTTGTAATATTTTGTAGGTGAAATAATTTTCTACTGAAATTTTACCTTTTTTTCTTTTCTTACTATATCCTGAAAAAGTATGAATTTGCATAAGTAATCGTTCTACCGCTGTACAGTGCTAACGTCACCGGTAATGAGACATGAAATCTGGTATTTCTGTGAAAGTAATTTATGACGCATTTCTATAGAACGGTAGCTAGCAAATTTTCACGAATCGATCAACCAGTACGGCCAATTGAAGAGTGAAAGTAACAGAAGTTTTTTCATTACGACAGAGCTTTATGTTTCTACTTATGGTCAGAGGCAGTTCCACCATTCTCCTCTTTCGTCCCCAATAACGACTGATGTATCATAAGCCGACAATATAGCGCTCGTTGGCTATGACCCTAACAGATGTGTATACGTTCCTGCGATCTAGATCAACAATGTCTAGCACTCGCGTTAAATACAGAGTAAAAATTTTCTTATCAAAAAATTCGCAAATGTTGGTCTTCTTTTCTTCTACTTGTTCTTCGAAGTGTATATTACCAGATAATTGAAAACATATAAGCCAGACTTAACGTAAATATGACATTAATATCCAGTTTTCAATAGAGCAAGAAAGAAATAGAACATAATTTTACTTTCTTCTTGTCAAAAAATTCGCAAATATTGATCTTCTTTTCTGTTTGCTTTTTGAAGTGTATATGACCAGTTAATTGAGGAGATAGTGGAGGTATATTGGGTTACGTAGGTAATTGAATGATTCAACTTCCCGTTGTTTCCTATCTACGAGCTTGCACGAGCCTACAATCGTGGCCCACGAGTGAAAGAACGTGTATTGAATGTGTATTGTTCGATACGGTATATAGAACTCCATTAGGCATATGCTACATCGAATGGCTCGTTACAATTGTCAGACAGATGCTGCAGATTCTGAGGAACTATCACGAAGAAAAAAATTCAGAAACGATGGAAAAAAAAGCTGCAGAATCTCAAATAGCTGCAACCTCTACCGGAGTCATTGTATCTTTCGAATTTTAATCGACGAAACCACAAGTGAAACGCGAGTAATTATGCTAAAAAGAAACTAAGAAGAATTCAACTTCGGCACAAAGGCTTCGAGTATAAAGTGTTAAAACGGCGTCGCGCATGCAGAAAAGTTACTAGCACAGTTCGTACGCGTATGATTCGAAGCAACGTCGAAGCTCGTTAGAAAATTCACGCGACGAAGGGTCGCCAAGGAAGCCAGCCATGCTCGAACGCTTGTGGATCATCCCCCTTTGATCTGTTCTTCATTCGACGGAGCGTTGATTGCTCGAAAGATCGACGCGGCACGGTTCGTTTTTCTGTCGTTCGTGCGTAATTGCGCAGCGATCTTTTCCTTCTAACACGACCACTGTTCGATCGCTGGTGACCCGTGTTACTTTCCTTCGAAGCTATTTCGAAACACCAGTGGATAACGTGACGTGATTTTCAATCGCGACTGAGAGACATTTTTACGGCTGCCACGGATTACCACCAGACGAAAGACGAATTGAAGTTTCTCTGAGGGGAATCAACCTGTCGAAGATGGATCACCGCTGAGACCAAAGGTGAATCGTCAAATGCAAGATACGTCGGTGGATTTTTACGAGATTTGTGGAAGGTTTCTTCCGAAGAGAATACGGATTTTCTTCTTCCTCTTCCCTCTCTCTCTCTGTCTCTCTCTTTTTTTTTTTAGAATTATTTGCTTCGAAAAAGATCTTAGTTAAATGCAAAGGTTATTTTCCCCCGGGAAGTATGCAGAAAGTTGGATATAATAAAACACCATCATATCAACCCCATCTGCAGCACCTTTCTCCCGTTTTTTAATTGATCAGCTGACTAATTAAACATCCTGACGCATACCATTATCGGAGTGTCCTCAGACCTCTGATGAAGCTAAGACTTATCTTCTTGAACACGGCTTACACGTGAAAGCCTAAAGAATTATTAATTGAGCCGTTTATTTTGAAAATGATCTAATTCCATTTATGTTTAAATTGAGATATTTGAGAGTTTGCGTTTCAATGAAATTAAAAATATATGTATAGGGTATCAATGTATCACACTGTATCTAAGAGAGTTAAATGTCTATTAAAATGAGAGCAATTATTAAGTGAATAATATGTGTCTTACAAAGAATGCCACTTTCAAAACAAACAACTAGGTTTGTCATAAAATTTGAAACAGCCCAAGTCTATTCGATATAATTTAAAATGCTTCAAATTGAAAAAAAAAACAATATTCAATGTATTTTATATTTCATTACAACGCTTGAAAAACACCATTTATGCAATTCAGAAAATCTTCTAACTATATAAATTGCATAACAATTTACTGCTCATCTACATTTTGTGTAAGCGGGGAGGGATTTGAAGAAGTCATGGTACTCCGGTGGTATATATCGTAGTAAGTCAATCATGTTCTTGTATTTCGCTGTTGTAATTTGTCTTATATTTTTATAAGTTGGTGTCAATACAATATTTTCGAATTTTCTTGGTCTACCCCGACATGATAGTAAATTCAGTATTTTAAACTCTGCATTCTCATCCATCTTATAGAGAATTTTATATGGTTCATTTCTCAAAAAACGCATCCAGCATATTTTTAACCAATTTATTGTTTATTTATTTTTCTCGATGATCTAACCATACGCCGACGTAAATCATTACCTACATTTGCAGAATTTTATACGCGTTTTAATCGCCCATCACATATTTTAAAGGTATCGAAAAAGAATTTTTTGCAAAAGGAAACTTTTTCTTTTTTATAATCTAACAAATACTTAAAACTATAATTTCTAGACGAATCTTTTCCGTTCCATTGACGTCTTCGTTTCACAACACAGTGCTTGGTAGCTTCGTATAGTAAAGTATTTTGTTTATTAAAATCTTCCAAACTCCAAAACTTCTCAACAGTATTCTTTCTTTCTTCTTCTTCGTAATTTTTTGTGCAAGCTTTTCGACAACGACAATCTTTGTTTTGAAATACCTTTGCAGGTGTAATGTTTCCAGTTTGAGTATAATATCTTTTCCCTGAATTCCGTTTAATTTTTCGTACTTTTTGGATATATGTTTCACCATTCTTTTCTCTGTTCTTATCTGTATCTTCATCCTCTCATGACGAATATTGTTCTATAATTCTAATTCGTCTTCGATTTTTGTTGAAATTATTAGTTTCTAATTCGTTTTCACTCTCCGAATTAAACGGTCTTGTTGTTTTGTTCTTTCCCATAGGTTTAATCATTTCTATAATTTAATATTTCAAGTTTAAATTCATTTGTAAGTGTGTATTGCACGAATTTTTTTTCATTGTATTAATTGAACGTACCGAGTATTGAACTAAAGCAACTATTCAAAAAGCGAGGTTAACTGTTTCAATACTAATTAATTATTATACGAACAAATTAATAATTAATTGTAATTACCATCATCACTGTCTTTGGACATTTGAAAATCCGCAGTTTCTGATATTATCAATAATGGATTGGGCTTAGGCCACTTTCAAAGTAAATTTGTCAACTATCAAAATAACTGCGAAAATTGATGTGTAAAAAATTATTGTATACTCTGAATATACTTAACCGCAAAATGTTTTTTATGACAGCTAACTTCAAGTGGTACATGTTACTACAGTTAACAACAAACACTTGACAAATAGACTTAGACCACTTTCAAAATAAACGGCTCAATTGTAGAGAATCATTCCCTTTTATATGTTAAGTACACATATTGTTTTCGTTGCAATTTCATATTGGGATAGCTCGAAATCGACAGAAATTATTTAGAAATTTCGTTAACTTCAAACTTATAACGTCTGGTTAATTTGGTTGAATTCAGTTACAAGTTCAAAAACTATTATTATTAATTTTCTACCTGCAACAACTTAATTCTAACGGATACACCAACTTATATATAATACAAACATTAGATATAACATGTATTAACAATAATACAAACGAAAACTACTGAGTTCAAAGGCTGTGTCCGGACAAAACAAACACCCCATATATTTTTACATTCCTTTCTCTATCAACACTGTACACTAATCAGATTTTCTCTACTGGTAAGTAATTTAATTTTGAAACGCTAAATATCTTACGAGGAAGACTCCGCCAATTGCAAAATGACGGACAATGAAACCACTATGTGTCAGAGACCTCGAAATAGGACACTTACTTTCGAAAATATACACTAAGCATAAGTAATTCACTGACCACTGTGTTCCATTCACGCTCTTTAACTACAACAGGTAGAGGAGAAAATGAGGACTTCGAGAAGACAACTGCATTGAATGCTCGGTTGGCACGCGCTCGATAGATCAATTCTCTCATTGTCAGCGGCCTGGAAATACACCGAGCCTAAATTCAGCTCACTCCAGCCGGTACAAGCGAAAATAACTCGCGCATCGACTAAAAAAAAGAGAAGAGGCGATGCCCAGGGAGAAGAGGAGATCTGTTAGTCCGATCTGGAGCAGTGTAATGCTTCGCGCCCGTCACATTTCCAAAGATGATCCGGATCATGGAAATCCGTCGCTTCAAGTTTGAGTGCACGTTTCTATTTCCCTCTTCTCGCGAAAATATGCTTGGCAAAGGACGAGAACGATTATGCTTGTTTAGGAAATTAGTCTTTGAATATTCAACCAGTTGTTCGAGTTTATACACGGCACAGAGAGGTGATAGTCAATTCGGATGAAATGCACGTCACGAATGTTTGATAAACAGCGTGTTTCGTCTGACATTGTCAGCTGATGTATTAGATTGGCAAGAAAGTAATTTAGAATTTTACAAACAGATTGTGTTTTGTTTTCATCTTGTTGACATCTGTCGATGTTATGTTGTTTTCTTTTTGGCATTTGATAGCTCTTACTTTTAGGTTAATTTAGAAGAAAGTTGTGAGTAATTTTGTTTAGAGCTGTTACTTCAGTGTTAATTTTATCATGGAGTGCAAAAACGAACATTTTGATGATCGAATCAAAGCCATAGTTGAATCGAATCGTCATATAACTGTCTGAGAGATTGCAGAGAGGTTAAATGTAACACATACAACAATTGAGAATCACTTAAAATGTCTTGAACTCGTTAAAAAGCTCAATGTTTGGGTTCCACATGAGTTGAAAGAGATTCACTTAACCCAACGAATTAATATTTGCGATTAGCATCTCAAACGCCTCGAAATCGACCCTTTTCTGGAATGAATCATCACTGGTGATGAAAAACGGGTTATGTACAATAATATCAACCGAAAATGATCATAGTTGAAGCGTGATGAACCATCACAATGCACATCGAAACTCGAATTGCATCAAAAGAAAATTATGTTGTCAATTTAGTAGAACTACAAAGGTGTCGTGTATTTTGAGCTGCTTCAAAGGAATTAAACGATCAATTCAGAAGTTGAAACTGGAGGAAGCAGTCAAAGAAAAACGGCCAGAATTAGCAAACCGTGAAGAAATCGTGTTCCACCATGGCAATGCCAGACCGCACACATCTTTGATAATTCGAGAAAAATGATTGAAGCTTGGTTGGGGAGTGATGTCGCATCCACCATATAGCTCTGTCTTTGCACCATCAGATTACCATTTATTTCGAAGTTTGCAAAACTCTTTGAATGGTAAAAATTTGACAAATAACGATGACGTGAAATCGCACTTGGTTCAGTTTTTTGCTGATAAGGACCAGAAGTTCTATGAGTGTGGAATCATGAAGTTGCTAGAAGGATGGCGGAAGATCACCGAACAAAATGGAAAATATGTAATTGAATAAAGCTCATTCTTTGTATATAAAATTTAGTTTTATTTCATACTAGAAAACCGAAATTACTTTCTTGTCAACCTAATATTTCTGTGAAACAGGCTATCAGAATTGTCTTCTTTAATAACGATGCAAATTGTTTACAGGCTTTAGACTCCAAATGAATCCTTTTGTAAATCATATTTACCGTGTTTTACACTCGAAGTTAACTCTTTCGCAGGTCTTATCCGACCTTTTTTCAGATCAAACTCGCCCTTTCACAGATCGAGTTCACCATTTCGTACCTCTAATTTACCCTTTGATGCAGACCCAGGCACCTATGCGCTGAATTAATCCAACAATTCAGTTATTATTATTAGATAAATTTAATCTAAGAATCCAATAATTTCTGAGATATTTTAGGTAGCGTTTATGGGATTTTTAAAGAAACTATTGAAGAATTAGTCGAATCGAAGAACTTGGAAACTGTTCAATTCAGTTCTGTACTTTCGAAATTCGGCCTGTTCAAGTTGAACATTGAAGGTTCATATTTTTGCGAGATTTAAATACACCAAACGATTTTCCTCCCTCGGAATTGTTCCTATTTTCAACCCCTTTAATACTTTATAAGTTTTCCAAGCATCGGAAAAATATACGTTGTTGAAGACGGTGATTTTCTCTTTTCAATGAAAATATCTTCAGACCTTTCTTATTTTGTTGTAAATTCAATGTAGATTTTCCACGGTGAAAAAGAATGTTTACTTCCTATGGAAACATTTTCATTTTTCCACAGACGTATTCATATGTTTAATACAATAATATAAACATATAGTAAGTTTCTTTTTGTGCAAATGGTGGTGAAAATGTTCTCTACGCACTCTTTCATTGTACTCAGAACACACAATACAAATTACCGGGAAAAGTATGCGTTTTTAAAGACAGTCATTATTTCTTTTTAAAGAAAATATTTTCAGGCTTTCTTTAAGACGTGTTCATATTTTTTAATACAATAGTATAAATGGAAAGCCCATAGTAAGTTTCTTTTTGTGGAAATGGTGGTGAAAACGTTCTCTGTGCGCTCCTTTGTTGTACTCAGAACACATAGTACAAATTACCGAGAAAAATATGCGTTTTTAGAGACAGTTATTGTTTCTTTTTAACCCTTTGCCTAACAATGACGAGTCACACTGGCAGTGTAGATTATGAAGATATGGCGAAAGAAAAATTATATGCCTATTAAATTTGTACTTTTGCACAAATTTCAGCCCAAATTTAAGACTGAGGATCGCCAAACACAAATCATTTATAATATCCTCACTTTTTTTTTATATAAAAGTACATTGGAACAGTGTGTAGCTGAGGTTAATATTCGCAATGCCTGATAAATCGTAAGGCAAGGGATTAAAGAAGATATCTTCTTTATTTTGTTCTAAATTGAACGTAGTTCTTGATTGAAAATTATTTTCAACAAATTCAAGCTTGTAAATCCATGGTGGAAAAGAATGTTTTCTTCTTCTGGAAACATTTTCACTTTTGCACAGACGTGTTCATAGTTTTGAGAAAGTAAAAATAGTTTTGTATTATGAAATACAAAGCAGCAAATTTTTTTATTCCAATAATATAGATGAGAAACCTATAGTAAGTTTTTTGTGTAAATGGTGGTGAAAACGTTCTCCATGTACTCCTTTATTACATTCTGAACACACAGTTCTCTACTTTCGTGCTATACACCACAGAGTTCTCTTTTTTCTTCGATAATTATCGAATATATGTATATTGCCGAGAAAACAGTGGTGGGTGTTCAGCTTTTCGAAAAATAAGATCCCTTCACACCCGCTAAAATTATATTGAAAGTGAAAAACCGAAATATCGGGTCTCAGGTACCAAGAGGGTTAAAACAGAACCTTCCATGGCAATAAATTCACTTAAAAAAAAAAAGAAGGAAAATATCAAATATATTGTATTTTTTATTCACTTTCAAAAAATAAAGTAAAAATGTATTCCACTATGGAAACATTTAGGTTATGAAAATATTTTCCTTATCTCCAGCAACTAGCCCATGGTATCAGAAGCTTCTAAACGCCAGTACTTTGCAGCAACGTTATCAGGAACGATACATGTATCGATTTCACTCGTAATTCACCGTAACACAACCCCTGTAGCCAATAAACGCCACGCTTGGTTGGAATAAAATAGGGTGACACGGTGCCCCATAAACAGAAGAGTGGAGGATTGGTTCTCGACGTTGTTGTCGCATCGATTTCGTCGTGACGTACCTTTCCGTATTTTCAATCGTCAACCAATACTTTCCACCGTATGGCAAATGCAATTTTAACGAGGCACAAAGTCGGCCATATCGTGTGAGCTGATGGTTGACGGGTTCGTGGCATTACACGATGGTGGTTCCCTTGAACACGGTTAACGTTCGATAGTTTGCTGCTACTTTGACGATGATCGATGCTAGGCACTTGAGTGGCGGCATGCACATCATCGCTAATATTGTTCGATTCACTTTTACAACAATACTTTCAGCCAAATCGATGAAAACAGATTAACTGAGTATATGAATAAATGTTGTACATAATATAAATGTAGAACAACATTAACACTTCGACGGCCGTTGTCACGATCGCGTGATTTCGTTCAACCACCGTTTTTCGGTCGAAGTCGCCCATTTGTGACCTGAACAAATCGATTTTCTGATTTCTACGCCAGTAACGAGTAACAAAGTGCAATATTGAAGATTAGAAATGGTCAAAAGCACGTTTATTCTATCTGTTTTTTAATTCTTATTCGATTTTTTGCCTTCAAATATATCGTTTATCCTATGCAAGATTACAAACTCGTGAAAAATACCGGCGGTTATTTCAAAACTTTGCAAGATATTTGAAAGTGTTAATGTGGTACAGTAGTGAACACTGAATTATTCGACGGGTCATTTCGTGAACAATGTTACCGTTAATTAGGAAACTTTGAAAGTTAGACTGTGATCGTGATAGTTTCACGAGGTGAAACTAGTTCTGGAATTTCGTGTGGAAAAATCTGTTCCTTTAACCAGTTAGCTGCTTTTGACGAGTATACTCGTCACAGGGAAACGGCAATATTTTGTGTTATGAGTAATAAACAGTATTATGACGAGTATAAAACCGTAATCTCGTTACAACTTAATTCTGTATTATAACAGCATACTGTGTTTGACGAGTATATTCGTCATTGCTTACTTTTTGCGACACATTTTACGTACACACTTTTCGAAGAGGTAGCAACAGCGCAACAGCTAACTGGTTAAATATTGGGACGCAGAAAAGTAGCCAAAAATGACGGAATGTACAAGAAAACTTCATTCATGAATTCTTCGCGAATTTTGTAGGGATATTTTTATCAGTTGAAACCGATAGAACTTTCGCATTTAGTACATTCACTGGTTATCGTCAGTCGCTGTTAAGGTCTGTGATCTCGATGGAAATAGATATCATATTTAACTCTAGAATTCTCAAGCTTCGAGTTGTCACACCATTTATCCATTTATCCGAAATAAAATCATTTTTCAAAAAAAGGTTTTGTATTTTTTCGGCGTGTTATACTTTGTGAATCAAAGTTTTGTAAAAGAATTATAGAAAAGTCCGTCGAATCGAATGGTCGAGGTGGTTCAGAATAAAGGAGGATTCACTCATTATTAATATTAAGAAAGATTTCATAATTTTGTTTAATTACATAGATGTTTGTTTATTTATAACGTTAGTGTCTTATAATTTTGTCCAAGTTAAGTTCTATTATTTTTGTTGAGCGTCGTAATACGATTCTTGCGAACACTCTGACTTAGTTTTAAATTAATAACTCTAAGTCTGGTTGAAACGATTAACGATAGTCGTTATGGTGCGATACGATATATATGATTTGTTACGATAGTTGTTAGGATGCGATACGATATGTACGATTGATTACGATCTTGTGTTTTTACTTGTTCTCTTACGATATTGTGTTTTTTGCGGAAATCTACTCTTAAATAGTAATACGTAGAGCAGTGACGGGGGATGAGACACGCGGATTGGTCGTCATACGGAAATTTGAAGTTGGGAAGGGAAGACGGTCGAGTTCCTTGATTGGTTGGAGGTTGGTGGCAATCACCAACAAGCTGACCGCCTCCAAGCCCCTTGGTCACCCCTAGGTACCAAGGGCACCTTCGAATGACGTCAGGGAAATTCCGCGTGTCTCAACCGTAGCAGGTAATAACTTTATGAAGCGCCTTGACCCTACTAAAAACATGCGAAAGCTAAATTCAAAGGAAAAAATGCTAATCCGTGAACAAAGAACGAAGGTGCTCGTCGAAGACATTATGGAAGGTAATCGATGGTCGATGGCTTCATTAACTCATTATTGCTACGGGCCAGTTCAGAGGTTCATAGAAAATTAACGCTATTTACAAAGTTAAACTCTGAACTGTTTTATGGCGTGTCGTTTGAGGAAAGAAATTGAAGGCGATAGTGAAAGGGAGCACCGAATAACGGGGTGTCGATTGCTCGCGAGATCGGCCTCAACAATTATCGTTTAAATTAAAAAGGGTGTAGCAGGTTAAGGGGGTCAAAAGTGCCCTCCAACCGATTTGGTAGTGCGATACACCATTCGATAGCTTACCAAAAGGAAACATGTGACACCAAGTTTCAACCCTCAAACTCGACCGTGGGGGTAGTTACAGGGTAAATTCTAATTATCAGTTTTTGGACTATTTTCCCTATTAATGATACGCAAAACTTCTGAAAAAAATCTGACATATTACACACATGAAGGCACATTTTAGGGCATTTTTCCGATTTTTTCATTGCAAATCCTAGCTGTAAAAAGTAAAAAACGCAAAAAAAATGCGGATATCTTGAAAAAAATAGCGCTTTTTTATATTTTTTTTAATAGCAGCGTATTAGCATGATCATCATCCTCAATTTTTTTCATATTTTTTGGATTGGTGCGCCGTTGTGAAAAAAATTAAAAACCTATATTTTTAAGGTATTTCGCGTGAAAAAGTAACTTCTACTTCGAATTTTTACATTTTCTGCATACAGTGTGTATATCGTGCAACCTCGAACATTTTTACATTCGAAAAAACAGTATACAAATTGAAGAAATTGAATTAATTCAACTAATAGGAGCAATCTATATTCTATATATGTCAAAAAATTTAACTTTTTTGAACGGCGTGATTGGTGGAGTGGTTAAGGGTTCTGACTGTGGAATCCCTGGACATTTTTTAGCCGTGAGTTCGAGATAGCTTAAAGAAATTGTAAGACGGGCCTGAAGAATCCGCGACCCATAGGATTAGCCGCGGCCGTTATTAAGCGCGTACCCTCGGTAATTTCACCACCAGAACTCAGTTATTATCCATTGTCCCGATTTTCCAATTACTGAACTAGTGCCTTCCTTTTCTCATGTCCTATCTCCTCTTTTTCCGGAATTTCCCAAAACCCCGACACCTCATCCTTCTACCACCACACCCTACGACCAATACTCAATTTCCTTATTTCTCCCATTTTTCACTTCCAAAAATTAAACTCCGCCCTCAGTAGCTGAGATGCGTGACTTCCTCTGAATTTCGAAACAGTCTCATTCTGAACGTTAAATAACCAAGTATCATCAGTCCGAGCACTGAACGTATAATCAAGTTTTTTATCGTATAATGTTGGAGGAAGGGTACTCCGGAATCGCTTCAGGTCTCGTTAGAAAACAGTCCGATTTTTTCTCTCGTGATCCAAGTTTGAAATATATCTCAAATCGACGCGAGTACACGACATATCTTAATATTGATATTATTTAACATTACGATATTAATCACTTTAATATTATTACTATTATTGTTTTATATTGTACTTGTATTACTGTAGTATCAATGTATTTTCAATGTTAATTTCATATTATCATATTTTATATTATAACATTGTTAATATCTTTTATTAGTGCTTAACCAGTTAACTGCGAGTGACGAGTCAACTCGTTATTGGTCCAATAATACTTCCAACGTTAGTGGCTTCTTTATCAATGGACTAAAATACACCATATTCACATTTGCAGAAA
The DNA here is from genome assembly GCA_951804975.1 of Anthophora plumipes. Lineage (NCBI taxonomy): Eukaryota > Metazoa > Arthropoda > Insecta > Hymenoptera > Apidae > Anthophora > Anthophora plumipes. The sequence continues at coordinate 16,909,900 of OX638118.1, read as the reverse complement.
CGAAAATAACGTAATTGCTTATAATTTTGGCTGATTTTAATTATAAACTGCAGAGGTTCAGTTTTTGTTTGAGAGGCGTAGTTAAAAGGTTCAATATGGATTTCAAAAGATTCTTTTTTTTTTTATTTAATGCATAATGTACAATTTGTGAGGAAAGGATCGATTTGTCAACAATAAATTTCGTCCATTCTTTCATGTTTCTCGCAACGAAATGAGTAATATCACGAAAAATTGCTGGAAGAAAAGCGACGAGAGAGATTCTGCTTGGAATTGAAATTTGCGATCGTCGCGGGATATTTTTTCACAGCTCGGTGAAACGCGATTCACCTATATGTGCATATGCTGTGCTTCTTTCGCTTTCGTTTTACGTTTCATTAAGCGGCTACGAGATGGAAAGGAAGAATTGGAAAGAGAAAGCAGCCCGCGGTACTTCATAACCCAGACTATGTTGGAAATGCAGTTGCTGAATATCACATGAAATTATGCAAGTTGCACGGAAACGCATTTGCTCAGATACTGTAAAGGAAACTGAGAGGAATGGATTTGTTCGAGGCTCTGTTAAAAGGAAAAATAAAATGATATCCGAGCTCTGGAGGTTTAAGATCAGCCTGTATGTGTGCGCGCGCGCGCGTGTGTCTTCCTCTAGGATATTTGTCGGATGAAAACGTTGAAATTGCTTTAAAAACCGTTAAACACGGTTGAATGATTATTCGCAATCTTAATTCAACGGTTCGAGAACCTCTGAAGTGACTTTTCTCGGGGTCTTTTAAATTCTAATTAGAAGTTGGAGACTTTGGAGTTTCCATCTTTCGTCTGAATGCCAACTGATGTCTTATTAGTCCTTTAAAATCCTCAATCTGGATCGTTCTTTAGATATTTTCACATTTTTCTTTTAATTTACGGATACTTTCAGATTGTCGTGAAAGAGGAGATTAGACGAATCATTCTTAATTTATCACGTTTTCAGTCGATACGTTATTGCAACAAAGATATCGTTACGAGAGAAACTAAAATGTATTTTAACCCTTTCACCTCTTTTTTTTGTTTGAAGTTAATGTGACTATAGTTCATCAGAATAAATAACATAATAACGTGCTGGATAATTTTTATTTTGAGCCAGATATGTGACTGCAGAAATGCAATGATAAAAATCTCGTTTTTTACACGCATAATTGAACAAGTTTCGGAAATCGATCATTATAGTCTTTCAATTTTTTTTAGAAATTATTGAATTATTGTTTCTATTGAATGTTAGGAGTACTTATCCATTTTTCCAGCTTTAAAATTAACACACAACTCTGAAATTTCTACTATGGTTTCCACAAGAAAATATTATGATACACTATAATGAAATGCAAGTAGCAAAATGTGGGGTCAAAAGCACTTTAAGACGGAATAACTTTTTTTAAATTGAACTAACTGGCGTGAGTTTATTTTTTTTTTTAAGTTAGAAAGATTGGGTTGCTAAATGACGTGTGAAAGAATTGTTGAAAAAATTAGGATTGCTCAGTATTGCAAGGAAAATAATGGTCGCCTTTTATCATTTTTTAATCTGAGCCTGCAATGAAAATAAACGTATGGATTCCGTGACAGGATTACAACATCGGTAGCTTCAAAACCAATCACTGTTTCATTATTATACCTACTTCTACATTTCTTCGTTGCACATTTTTTTCTGTATAAGTTTCCCCGTATTTTAAATTGAACACGGTAATAAACCTTAAAAGTCTTATTTTTCTATGAAACCCTCACATTTCTTTCTCTATAAGTTTCTTCTGCTGCCATAAACAACTTTCTAGACCTTGACTTCTGGTTTGAATAATGATAACAATGATATTTTTTCCTTAATTAGATTTCCACAAAAATAGCTGTAACTGGCGTTTGTGTCATAAACCCATTGCCTTCTGGTCGAACCCTATTTGCACCGTTTATATTGAAAGTGAGCTAAGTCCATTTATGTTTAAATTGAGATATTTAAGAGTTTGCGTTTCAATGAAATTAAAAATATATGTATAGGGTATCAATGTATCACACTGTATCTAAGAGAGTTAAATGTCTATTAAAATGAGAGCAATTATTAAGTGAATAATATGTCTTCTTACCAAGAATGGACTTAAACCACTTTCAAAATTAATAACTAGATTTGTCATCAAATTTGAAACAGCCCAAGTCTATTCGATATAATTTAAAATGCTTCAAATTGAAAAAAAACAACATTCAATGCATTTTATATTTCATTACAACGCTTGAAAAACACCATTTATGCAATTCAGAAAATCTTCTAACTATATAAATTGCATAACAATTTACTGCTTATCTACATTTTGTGTAAGCGGGGAGGGATTTGAAGAAGTCATGGTACTCCGGTGGTATATACCGTAGTAAGTCAATCATGTTCTTGTATTTCGCTGTTGTAATTTGTCTTATATTTTTATAAGTTGGTGTCAATACAATATTTTCGAATTTTCTTGGTCTACCCCGACATGATAGTAAATTCAGTATTTTAAACTCTGCATTCTCATCCATCTTATAGAGAATTTTATATGGTTCATTTCTCAAAAAACGCATCCAGCATATTTTTAACCAATTTATTGTTTCTCCGTTAGAATTCTTTATCTTATTTAAAAAATTGCATCCTCTAAAAATCTTGTTGATATGAATTCCTCTTGTTTCGTTTCATTTAAAATAATGTTATTACCTTTTCGGCACTTCTGGATAACATTATAAGAATTCTGGGGGACAGACAATAAATTATTTTTCTTTAACGACATTTCTATGACGCCGAAATCTTTGTCATTCAGTAAAAATGAATGTCTTAATACTAAAAATTTATGATGTATGATTTCCACATTATGTTCAACAGTTTGGACAATTTTTAGCCACCTTAAAGCTGCTTTAACATTTCTGTTCTGTCCTGCACACATGTCACCGTAAGCTACAATATGTCTTTCATTTCTTAGATTTTTAAGATGTTTTAAGATACATGAAGCTACTTTTTGGGAACCTCTTGTGGCGGAGTTGAGCGGTTTGCCGTTGCGCTCGCGTCCTTGATTATTGCACTCTAATGTGCCGTCTACAGTGACTCGAAGGACCACCCAGAGAAGTTGGTTTCTGTGAGAATAATTGTGCTTCTATGGGCCTAACTTACTTGCTGGGCTTGCAGAGTTAAGACGTTACTCTATGTTCGTTCGGAGATAACTGATTTTTGCGAGTCGATGCCGCTCATCGACTCGCCGCTGCTAATCCTAATTTGCCCTAGTTGACTGTTTTCCTGCGTCTGGAAGATACCAATCGGCGTGTCGAGAATACATTGCGACACCCTTCTCTTGTGTCCTTAACGCGCTTTTGTTTAGGGGGGGGGGGGCGATGTTCTTTGCCAAATTGACGAGTATCTGACAACAGTGCGGGAATTTCTCCGAGTACGTCACCTCGGTCCCTTGACCGTTACACGCTGTCTTGTGACTCACTCCTGCGTAAGGCCCATTTTTTATGGCAAGGCTGGGTTACTGAGGACTAGGGAAAGTACCTTGGAGGCCAGAGGGTTGTAAACCCAACTTTCTCTCGTCGGGACGTAATTTTTACTAAAATTACATGCTGACAGTAACCGAAGTCCCATTCTCAAAAATAACTTTTTCGGCACGTTCGTACCATAAACCGCTGCGTAAACACCTCTTCATGCAATAGTTTCATCTCAAACGTACATGTGAACATTATTGTTATGTAAATTGTGGATACCCAAATTTAGAACGTACATATTACGTTTATAATATGCTACTGAAGTATTCAACTTTGGATAAGGTAATGCTTTTTGCAAATCGAAAGAAAAAGTGAAATAATGATTCGAATTACGTAATACTAGGCCTTAATCTTGTTGTAATGACTTCCTAGCCGATTCTGCTAGCCTCAAATGGACATCATGTTCCATAAATTTCTTTTCTTCATCATCATCTGATACTTTAATTTTAATGTTTAATAAGTCGCATTTCTGACATGTATCTTTGCGTGGTTGGTGGATATGCAAATTAAAATCTTTTTTAAATATTTTTCTGTAAATCCACTCATTAACTGCTTTTATATTATTTTCCTCGCAATGAAGCTCCTACAAATTAAACATTTTCTTTAGAGTTAGATCAGGATGTAGATATTTTCTATTAGGGTTATGAGATCTGGTATAATGGGATTTAAATTTGGGAAAACTTTTAATATGATTTTGAACGTGCTTTTTCTCTTCCTCAAAAATTTTTCTGGATGATCCAACCGTACGCTCACGTAAATCATTGCCTACATTTGCAGAGTTTAGTACGCGTTTTAATCGCCTATCACTTATTTTAAAGGTATCGAAAAAGAATTTTTTTGCAAATGGAAACTTTTTCTTTTTTATAATTTAACAAATACTTAAAACTATAATTTCTAGACGAATCTTTCCCGTTCCATTGACGTCTTCGTTTCACAACACAGTGATTCGTAGCTTCGTATAGTAAAATATTTTATTTATTAAAATCTCCCAAACTCCAAAACTTCTCAACAATATTCTTTCTTTCTTCTTCTTCGTAATTTTTTGTGCAAGCTTTTCGACAACGAAAGTCTTTGTTTTGAAATACCTTTGCAGGTGTAATGTTTCCAGTTTGAGTATATCTTTTCCCTGAATTCCGTTTAATTTTTCGTACTTTTTGGATATATGTTTCACCATTCTTTTCTCTGTTCTTATCTGTATCTTCATCCTCTTATGACGAATATTGTTCTATAATTCTAATTCGTCTTCGATTTTTGTTGAAATTATTAGTTTCTAATTCGTTTTCACTCTCCGAATTAAACGGTCTTGTTGTTTTGTTCTTTCCCATAGGTTTAATCATTTCTATAATATAATTTAATATTTCAAGTTTAAATTCATTTGTAAGTGTGTATTGCACGAATTTTTTTTCATTGTATTAATTGAACGTACCGAGTATTGAACTAAAGCAACTATTCAAAAAGCGAGGTTAACTGTTTCAATACTAATTAATTATTATACGAACAAATTAATAATTAATTGTAATTACCATCATCACTGCCTTTGGACATTTGAAAATCCGCAGTTTCTGATATTATCAATAATGGATTGGGCTTAGGCCACTTTCAAAGTAAATTTGTCAACTATCAAAATAACTGCGAAAATTGATGTGTAAAAAATTATTGTATACTCTGAATATACTTAACCGCAAAATGTTTTTTATGATAGTTAATTTCGAGTGGCACATATTACTACAGTTAACAACAAACAACTGACAAATGGACTTAGACCACTTTCAAAATAAACGGCTCATTTATAAATTTTTAAGTTGATTCCAAAAAATAATGAAAATAAAGCGAATCGAGAAAGTGGTAACCTCTTCATCCGTATGAAATTTGTTACTCGTTTTAGTGTGCTGATTTGTCTCCTGAAGTGTACAATTATCATCGACTACGTTCTCACGTGTGTCCAAGCGAAACGACACGATTCGCGCGAATCGTTCTATTCAACACGGTTGCGTAATGCTTGTCTACCGCAGGATGGACGTTGCGTAACCGGTTTCATCTCTTTTCGGTTGATTGAAAGCCGCGATGCAATTCGTCCACGTTCTCTCTCTCTCTGTCTCCCTCTTTCTCTTTCTCTCTCTCTCTGTACAGATACGAAGAGCATCTGGAGCGGTTCGAAATGAAATACACTTACCCCACAGCCTCGTTTAGCCACGGCAGTGATTACGGATTCGAAGCGAAACCTCGCCGATATTGCGAGAGAGCGCGATAAGGCGTTATTGTCGAATTGCTGCGATATTGCGATCCACTTTTTTTTCATTATTCCCCGCTGGTTCGAATGTTTGTACGAAAGTGTGTGCCAGAAGCTCACTGGCCTCGATGTAGATGGACCCTTTTAAATCCCCGTTTCCTTTTTTTCTTTTCTCGCGCGTTTTATACTCTTCCGCGGAGCAAACGAACGATACAACGCGGACTTTTCCTTCGCTTGTGTCAGGTAGAGAAGTTCACGGATTAAACAACGTGAAACTAAAGATAATAACAACTACTATATAATAAATACAACTAGCTATTTGCGATTCTGTAGCTTTTCTTCGTCGTTTCTGAACTTTGTTCTTTCTAATCTGCCCTCAAAACTTGTAGCTCTACCTGAACTCTGTCTTTCCTGTGTGCACTCAGAATCAGTTTCGCTTTTTACTCTTGTTCTAATGTTCCGTTCTTTCGAGCCAGTTCTTCAACGTAAATCTCTCATTTGTGAGATTGTTATTATCTAAAATCAAATTTATCTTGATTGTTGCTGACTCCGACATTTGGCTCCATTTTTACAAGGATCAAAGACAGACTGATGCATGAAATAATAATTTTAAAACACACACTGCTATATGAAGCATTTAAAATGTATAGATATCTTTCCTCTTTACATTTTAAATGCTTCATATAGCAGTATATGTTTTAAAATTATTATTTCATGCATCAGTCTGTCTTTGAAGCTTGTAAAAATGGAGCTAAAAAAGAGGAAAGATATCTATTTAAAAGAATAAAGAAATACGAGGTCATGTAATTTATAATTACATCTCGGAACGGAGAGATACGATAGGGTTAAACGTGGGTTTACGTGGAGAATGAAGGCTGTTTAGTGTGGAAGTATGTCTCACCGTGAGAGCGTGAGATCGATATATCGCAACGCCCCTCCAGGCTAATTACACCAGCAACTTTTCTTCGTTTGCTTGCTTCCAGAGCTATACACTGTGTCCGATTTCACTAACGTGTAATTACTTTTCCCCTCTACCTTAGTAGAAGACACGAAAATGTTGCTTTTTCCAAGGGAGAGAAAAAAAAAATGAAACAAGGGTGTTTGAATAGAAAAGGAACTGTACTTCTCGTCTGTTGGCCTTTTTAACACGTGGATACACCATAGGCGCCAACAATGATCTCTAAATCTGTAAGCGTCGCAGTATTAAAAAGTACGAATTTTATTTTATATTTCTTTAATTTTAATTATAAACAATAATATCTTCTTGAATTTTACCTTTCTAAATCTGTAGGCGTCGCAGTGTTAAAAATGTTCCATAGTCATACTTATAAAGTTAAACTACAAAATTCAGCAAAGAAAAGGAAGCAATGGATATTTCCACCAGAAAGGAAAGAAAGAAATTCCTCTACTTAAGTACAGTTTCGATAAAACAACTCTGGCTTGCTTTTATACGATATTTCCGTTTATTTTCAACCTGTGCGAATGCGAATCGATAACTTCTCCAATGAATTGCAAAACAGCGAGAAGACGAAGCCCACGGTTGCCATTGTATTTTCGTCTCGAAAGTGCTTGAAATCGCGTTTTAACGAAACGGACGTTCGAAAAAAAGTGGAGTGGAGGAGTTTCGTGCAGGATAAAATTGAATTTTCAGCGGCGTGGTTACATCCCCGGGAGAACATGCAACCAAGCCCGATACAAATTTATACGCCCGAGTCTTGACCCAGAAATTCGTCGTCGTTTTGTTTGCATCACCGGTACATCATCAGAGGAGTTCCTCCGGAGAAGCGTAATTTGAAAGTTGTATATGTTCATTTACACAGGGATTTACATGTTTTGAAATTGTCCTTAAAACTTTCAAGCTATGATAAATTCCAGCTTAACAAATATAAATATAATCTCTTTTCTAATGTACGGTAGCAGAATTTTATATGTCGACGTTGTTAACATTTTACCGACCGGAAGGCTATCAACTCTTTGATTGCTATGGACGCATATATGCGTCCGTCTAAAATTATCAATGTGGACTATGGACGCATATATGCGCCCGGTGACAGTTCCTATCTTATACATCTGACGAAAGCAGCAATCAACTTTTAAGGTAGATATATTGTATCTTGAACATTGTATAGCAACGAGAATTAATAGAATTGTGTTTATATCAACCACTTACTCTTTGTTTTTCAGGGAATTATTTCTTCCTATGATAAACGATTGTGATTGTTGCAATATCATGTCGTAACATTTCACTTGTGGTATATGTAACTTTTTATTTTATTTTTTTGTTACTACGAACCCTTAAAAAATATCAAGTAGTTTTGAAGAACCTGTTTTAAGTGATGATAGTGAATTAGATGAAGAGTAAGATTTAAGTGAGTATTGTAACGATGAATAGACATGTTTTTAAGACATTGATATAAACAAAAAAAAGAATATGTACGAAAAAAATTAAAATGTTTCATTTCGTAGATAAAAAAGTAAAATAGTAACTTAGTTATACATTGGTATAATCGATCGGCATGACAACAAAGTCCACGTTATGCGAAAAAGTATTCCGTATACACGGAGCATTTAAATTTGGAGTACCCCGCAGTCAAAGGGTTAATCGAGTTTATGCAACGCAACAAATTAATTAACACTCGCACAACCAATGCTGGGTCACTTCTGATCTACGTTTTGATTACCCTATAATAAGAAAAAGTGATCGATACGGTAAAGCTCTATCATGAATTTTGATTGAACATTTTTAGAGCTGTAAGAGCAAGCTCGATAGCAAAAACAAAGCCAGTATTTAATAGAATGGTCAGTAAAGTGTTAAATCTGCCTGAAATGAAAAGTGTAGAGAATGTGTAATAGCTCAATGAGACAATAATTGTGATTTTTATTTCAAATTAGGCATAATTTTTCTAATTATGGTCATGTAATGCATCATTCTAAGGGTGAAATTGACGTTACTGATTTTTGCTTATACTATTACCATTGTGATTTTAAGCGGATCGGATTAATCGCAAAGGAATCGCAAATTCGCGCGGTTTCATTGTACCAGTGTTAATCGAGATGCAAAGCAGCAGAAATTATTCAACCCTGCTTTCTAAATTTGAAAGATTTCGCGATGGAAACGAAAGCCTCGAAGATTAGGTCAATACACGAGATTAAACAAATTAAACGAACTGGATTATAAACTCTCAACTTACTCAGCTTATTCTCTAGACCTCTCTCCGACAGACTATCATTTTTTCAAACGTTTAGGCAACTTCTTGCGAGAGATTTTCGATAATCTTCGCTTTTGAAGAATTCGTCATCTTCAGACTCCAGATCTCTATCTTACGAGAATGAACTCGTTTCTTGCTGGGAAAAGCATGTGAGGCTTCAAAAAATGAAAAATTAAATTATAACTGAGCTTTACGCCTTTAACCCTTTCGCTACGGGAGATTTCAGTAGAAAGGTAGTTGTTCGAATCTGTCAGATTGTCTTCGAAAGTTTAAAAATTAATAATTCTCAAATTTGCACAAATGTCCAATTTTTTCGTTAAATTAAAATGGAAGGGTGCAATAAATGAAATGCAGGGGATAAGGTGATAATAGAAGAGCACGAGGCAGAGTTCCAGAACGCCTATAGGTGCTAACAGTAATCAAAGGGTTAAATTCTGCACGCAAGTATCGTAATTATCTTCGGGTCGAACTAATAGTGTACACTACTGTGCATTTAAGCAGTCTCTATACGATGCTCAGTTTACCATTTTCCTCTAACTGTCTCAAATAAATTTCTGATCAAATTTTCCCTTATTCTCGGAATCGTTATCTCACATAAATATTTAACGCATTTCAAAGTAACGTGAATATAGCGACGCAAGCCAAAGCGTTAGGAGACGATTTTATTGTGCAGACGATCTATGCTATTTTTGAGTGTCTATTTTTCTGAAAATCTGTTAAAATAATTGACGAAAGGTTACGCGATATACTCGGTGCGAAACTTAGTGAAAAAAATCGAAACTTGGTTAAAAGTAGTGTAAGAATCATTTACTCCCTCTGCCCCATAATAATAGTAGCAAGTGAATATTTAAACAGGAATTATTGGCAAATGCAGCTGTAAGTTATGTTGTAGCGCTAAATTACAAAGCCTTCAATCAAAATTAATGTTTCATGACATCTGTCATTTGTTTTGACACATCTTTCGATTTTTAGGTTAACGTAATTATTACGAATTATAATTATTTTTCTAATTTGATCCACTGATCGAAATCAATTGTTTTATTTCAGTTGAATATCAATCCATTGTAAAAGTAAGATGAAAAAAAGAGAGTTTTCAAACGAAGGTCGAGTTGCGATTGTCCAGTTCTTGATGCATCGAAAGAAAAACATAAAGTTGCAGAAAGGTGCAATTACGTTAGCTGGAAAACAACGTAAGTGCAATAGAATGACCGTATCAAGAATGTGGAAACGTGCTTTCAAAAATAATTGTCAAGGCGTATCTTATGCTAATGTTGATTCTTTGAAAAAACAAAACTGTGGACATAAATGCAAAGATTATGAAGAAAAACTTGAAAAACTTGGACATATTCCTCTTAGCAGAAGAGGCACCATAAGATCAGCGGCTCACGCCATTCAAGTTCCCAAATCTACGTTATTTCGATTTTTGAAAAAACGGAAATCCATAAAACGAGTTTCAAACACCATCGAACCATTTCTTACAGAAAAGAATAAGAATGATCGTGTAGAATTTTGTCTTCGGAGCCAAGGGATCTTACCTACAAGTTTAAAATACAGTAACGAAATTATTGAAAAATCCAGAAACTATCTGAATACTCAAAATAAAAATTAGAAGTAATAATTTCAATTTATTGTTTAATTTAATCTAGTTTTTTTTATAATAAATGTTGCGTTCTATATTTATTTTCTTTTACTGCTATTATTATGAGACAAATTAAATTCATCAACTGCTACTATTATAATGGGACAGAGGGAGTATCATATAATAAAGCGTAAACGTACAAGTTGGCTATAATTTTAGTATATGGTTTATAAACCACACCCGCAGTTAAAGGGTTAATGATGCTGCAGGCATGTTCTTCAAATTGTTCCTAACTAAAGCAAAAAGGAAAGGTGTACACGGAGTATTTTTAGACAGTCTGAAACCTGAGGTGTGGAAAAGAAGATATAACTTTTAAACAGTAACCACAATTCGTTGTTAAAACTGACGCTGGGAATTTATCCCATTTGTCGACTATTTATTCAATTAACTTGATTTTTATTGGGTTAGCCAATAAATAATGTCGGATTTTTCCGTTTGGAAGCGTCGTTGCTGTTTTTAAAACAAAAGACTATCCATAACCTATAAAACATATATATTATCTAAAAGCTGAGATTCTAACGTGTAATTTAAAAAAATATTCATTGTGAGTCATTAAATTTTTTTAGTGTTTATTTTGATTTGAAAATGAGCGACGAGAAAGTTTATTTTCGGGCAGTCATGCTTTTCTATTTTTGCAAAGGAAAAAATGGGGTTCAAACGGTAAAAAAGGTTACCGATGTTCATGAAGAAGGTGTTGTTAATAAAAGAATGGTGCAAAAATGGATGGTTGAAAACATTTCGGGATGGAGATTTTAGTCTCACCGATGAGAAACGTTCTGGCAGACCAATCGATATTGATAAAGATCAAATCTCCAGTCTAATTGAAACTAATCCACGTTATACCACACGTGAGATTGCTGAAATGTTAGGAATTTCGAAATCCAGCGTTGAAAATCATTTGCATCAATTTGTTATTGTATCGAGATATGATGTTTGGGTTCCACAAAATTTAAGCGAAAGGAATTTAGTCAATCGAGTTTCAGCTTGCGATTCTTTGCTAAAACGGAATGTGAACGAACCATTTGTAGAACGTATTGTTACTGGGGACGAAAACTGGGTTGTGTACGACAATGTCACACGAAAACGACATTAGAATACACCTGGATCAACACCATTAACTCCCAAAGGCTGTTTGCACCCCAAGAAAGTTATGTTATCTGTATTGTGAGATTAGAAGGGAATACTGTTTTATGAGTTGTTGCCACCTAATCAGAGCATTAATTCTGCGAAATACTGTTCACAATGGGAAAGACTTAAGGAAAACCTTGAAGAAAAACGACCAGAACTTGCCAATCAAAGAGAAGTAGTCTTCCATCAGGACAATCCGAGGCCACACGTATAACTACAGACCCGGCAAAAATTAAGAGAGCTGAATTGGGATGTTCTTATTCATCCATCATATTCTCCAGATTTAGCACCGTCGGATTTTCACTTATTTCGCTCTCTATAAAATTCATTAAACGGAACAAATTTTGATTCTCTAGAGGCCTGCGAATTGCATATTTCAAGATTTTTTGCTGTAAAGGATGGGAAATTCTGGAAGGATGGTATTATGAAGCTTCCAATAAGATGGCAAAAACTGATAGATCAACATGGTCAATACATTATTCAATAAAATTCTCTATATCAAAAAGGAATTGCTTTTATTTTTTATCGAAAAACTCGACATTACTTGTTGGCCAACCCAATATGTTATGTTTGGTATTATAAGAGCTTAGGAACTGCATAATAATTGTTTTTACAATATTAACAATTGGTGTTGTACTTTTATTGGGAGCATATTGAACCTTCACGTTAAATTTAATTGCTTAGACTAGCTTAACATTGTTTGCAGATTAACAAATCACGTTTTAAAATTTTACCAATTGGACTTCGAAGAAGAGCAGAGTGAGCTTCTGCGCGAAGGATTTGAGCTAAAAGTTCAAAGTAAATTTCGCTTTTGGGACGTTTAGAAAGATTTCAAATTAAAATGTACACGTCGTATCTTGACAAAAAAGAAAAAAAGAAATTCTGTTTACCATTCAACGTCCCTGTAGATCTCTTCTTATCTCTAATTGTATTAAGAGCGGTTTTCTATTTTTTAACGTGGTTAATTGAAGCTGAATAATATATTAAGGGCGTGTTGAAACGTTTAAGACGCTTGGGATTCCTTACTTCGGATTACATTATTAACCGAATTTCAACGGAGTTAGTGATACTTGTACACCCTTCAACAATCCCTTCCTTTGCTACGGTTTCTCCCGCTCGAGCTGTCCTGTACAATTAACATTGTACTCGCGGGAAATAAGCTCGTTAACGCGTCGTCTTTAACGAGTTTGTCCCTTCTAAAGCAGTCGTTTTGTTTTCTGCGGAAAGGCGTCGACTTTCGATTAATCTGTCTATGGTGTTAACGCGTCGTCTTTCATTTCTTCGAATGTTAATCAACCCGTTGATGCAGACTTCGTTTTCTTCCATCGATTCTCTGAATTCTGACATATGAGACGTCTGAAAGTTTTATAAGTTCATTTTTGGAAGAAATAGGTGTTAGATATAGATGTTCTCTTTTTATATTTATAATCATACTTCAATGGTGTACAATATCTATGTAAATTAGTTAAAAAAAAGTTGAACTGTAAAATGTTATAGCAGGAATGTTTTCGTTGAATAAATACCTCATAAATACCTCACTATGCGAAGTTTAAAGGAGAAATAAGATTGAAATATGAATAAGTTCTTTATTATTAGTTATCTCAACGAAGTAATTCACTTTTCATACTTGTTTATTCATAAATTCATTGTAATATAACTGAAATTATTTTTTAATAAACTCGATTATGTTCGTTTACTTACATTTCTTCATTTTTTACGTTAAAAAATACATCTCAGAAAAGCCAACTTCAAATAAAATATAAATTTTAAATGGCTATTGTTTGTATTTTTCGTAATATGTTATTATTGAAAATGGTATAAGTCCATTTACTTTCCTTAACATTTTTATTAATTATTATTGCATGATGAAATGTAACAGATTTATAATTCTAAAAGTATTACCTGAATTGAGTAACGTTTGTCAATATTTTTTAGTTGATTCAAACCCTTAAATATCTCAATGTATGAATAAATGAATTTATACCATTTTCAAAAACAACAGCTCATTGTATGTATGTTCTAAGCCTATTTATTAGTACTATTATTTATTATGTATTATTATCATGATCCTTCTTATTTCCATTATTTTCATTATTATTATTATGGTTATTTTATTATTATTATTATTATTCTGAAACCTTATAAAAGTCAACAACACATTTGATACAGTACACAAAATACAGTCCGCCGAAGTATTCGTTTATTTAACGCAATGGAATCACGGTAATGTAAGTTGACAGGTTTTAAAAATCGGCTTTCAAAAAGCGTTGGAAAAATATTAGAAGTTACTACAGACAAGCAGAATGATATGTTGCAAAATATATCCGAGAAAAACTCGTCGAAAATATTTGTATAACCCTTCTAAAAATACATTTTTATTCTTAACACATTGCGAAAAGTCATTTTTTTCACTCGACACACATAGTCCTCTGTATTTCGCAAAAAATCTTCTTCTAGAGGTATCACACGGTCCACAGAGTTCGTCCGTGAATTCGTTGGCGCGAAACAAACCGTGAAACTATCGAAGCGTCTTGTTGAAGGCGCGATTCTACGCTCTCTCCTGCTACACTTACAATCGAAGATCGCAGAGACACGGAATGAAATATTCCGAGTGACTCGATTTACGACGTAACGCTCACTGGCTGTGGCCCCGTAATATGGAAACGATGATTTGATAGCAGATCAATCTTACCGTTAGCAAAACGATTTACGCTTGGCGGGCAGATGCAGATGAGAAATATCAGAGCTACCGTTTTTCGCCTATTAAGGGGTAACATCTAGGTGAAACTTTCTAGAAAATCGAAAACCTCTTTTTTTTATGTTTTAATCCTTTGACTGCGGATTACTTCAATCTTTAACCCTTTAACTGCGGGTGTGGTTTTTTAAACCACATACTAAAATTATAGCTAACTTGTATGTTTACGCTTTATTACAATGATACTTTCTTACTGTGTATACTTTTTGTAATTTATAAAGTAATTAGAATTATATTGTCTAGTATTATGATTTGATTTTAGTAAAATATTTTTTCGTTTTTTTTTTTGCGTTTACAGCTATCGGCTGTGCTAAAAGTATCCGCAGTTAAAGGGTTAAACGCTTTGCGTGTACGAAATACTTTTTCGCGTAGCGTGGACTTTGTCACCATACCGATCGGTTATGCCAATATACAATTAAGTTACTATTTTAATTCTGTAACTACACCCAGTTGAAATGAAACATCATCAACCTTTTTCATATATATACTATTTATTTAAATATATTAATGTCTTAAAAACATATAGTTACAATGATCACTCGAATACACTTCATCTAGTTCACTATCGACTCTTAGAACAAGTTTTCTAAAACTATTCGACATTTTTGAAGTTTCACAGTAATAAAAAAATAATATAACAAATTACATAAACCACAAATGAAATATTATAATATGCTACTGCAATAGTTAATATAACCTTTTGTCGTTGTAAGAACTAATTCCTTGAGAAACAAAAAGTGGGTGGCCATTATAAACAGAATTCCATTTATTCTCGTTCCTATGCAATGTAAAGATATATGTCTGTTTTAAAAATTGGTAATTTTTCTTTTCATTGGATGTGTAAGATAGAAACAATCGCTGCACGCATATATGCGTTCACAGTCCTCCACATCGATAACTTCAGGCGGACGCATATGTGTTCATAGCAGTCAAAAGGTTAAATGAGCCGTTTATTTTGAAAGTGAGCTAAGTTCATTTATGTTTAAATTGAGATATTTAAGAGTTTGCGTTTCAATGAAATTAAAAATATACGTATAGGATACCAATGTATCACACTGTATCTAAGAGAGTTAAATGTCTATTAAAATGAGAGCAATTATTAAGTGAATAATATGTGTCTTCTTACCAAGAATGGACTTAAACCACTTTCAAAATTAATAACTAGATTTGTCATCAAATTTGAAACAGCCCAAGTCTATTCGATATAATTTAAAATGCTTCAAATTGAAAAAAAAAACAATATTTAATGTATTTTATATTTCATTACAACGCTTGAAAAACACCATTTATGCAATTCAGAAAATCTTCTAACTATATAAATTACATAACAATTTACTGTTCATCTACATTTTGTGTATGCGGGAGGGATTTGAAGAAGTCATGGTACTCCGGTGATGTATATCGTAGTAAGTCAATCATGTTCTTGTATTTCGCTGTAGTAATTTGTCTTATATTTTTATAAGTTGGTGTCAATACAATATTTTCGAATTTTCTTGGTCTACCCCGACATGATAGTAAATTCAGTATTTTAAACTCTGCATTCTCATCCATCTTATAGAGAACTTTATATGGTTCATTTCTCAAAAAACGTATCCAGCATATTTTTAACCAATTTATTGTTTCTCCGTTAGAATTCATTATCTTATTTAAAAAATTGCATCCTCTAAAAATCTTGTTGATATGAATTCCTCTTGTTTCGTTTCATTTAAAATAAAGTTATTACCTTTCTGGCACTTCTTGATAACGTTATAATAATCTTGGGGGACAAACAATAAATTACTATTTTTTTTTTTTTTAATGATTTATTAGAGTCTTAAAAATAAGGTACAATATGTCTTATACGGGAGAAAGTTTTCAACGGCCCTTCTTAGTTTAGAGTGCAACGAAAGAAAGGATTTTAGACAATTTTTTGTTGGATGAAGGACAAAAGAAAAGTGTCTGAGGTTTTCTATATTTATCAAACAATATGTAAGTACAAAATTTATACATGTAGTAAATTAAAAACATAGACTGCGTATTTAGTTAAAACTATCCTTTCTGAATCTTTTAGATGCCCCACGAAGCTTGTCCATCTTACAATAGAGAAAATCAAGTAAAATAAAATTTCCCGATTCTGTTGTACGTACTCGCGTGGCACTGAATAACGAGGTGAAATATTCGAATAATAGTATTTTTGTTAGTATTCTCTGCAGTAACGTGACGCACAGGACCCCGAGACGCGTTGGAACGAAAATTCTCGTGGGCTAGGGCTGGCTTCAGGGCATTAAAGAGTTATACGAGCCGCGAGCGAAGAAAGCCACCGGTGCAGCTGTTGGTTGCTTCGTGGAACTGATAAATTTACTACGCCTTGAGTCGCTGTTTGTTACAGGCAGTTTTACGAAGGAAGAAACGGGGCCAGGAACGTTCCAACTTACGAACCGTGGAAAACGGTATTTGGAATCTGCGTATTCATCCTGTCGTATCAACTCTTCGTTAGAGGATCCAATTCGATATATAGAGTCGATCGAGGCGAATGGGATTCAGAAACATTAAAAAGCTAATTCTTTTGTTATAAATTCGTGTCCAGTAACCATTTGACGCGAGCATTGATAATGAGAAATGAAAACAGAGCTTGAGCCCTTCTTCTGCTAACGAGGAAATGGGAAATTGAACAATATACAATTCGCTTCAGATTTTGGGGCGAGTAACTCGAAAGTCTCGACAAAACACGAAAATTTTTGTAACAAAATCGCTGGAAGCAACGTAGAAAGGTACAATTCATGAGATCAACTGACGCTTCTCACTTCTTCGCAGAGTTTGCGCCAGGGACTTACACTGGAATGTAAAAATCAGTATTTTTCAGCTGTATTTTCACTCTTATAAAAATTGGGATAACGAAATAGCAGTATGACATCATACCGCTATATTTGCCAATTTAGAAACTAACAGAGCGTCGTCAAAAATGAAAGGCTTAACCCTTTTGTTACGAGCGCCGATTATAGTCGGCAAAAGATTCTCCCGTACCTGTAGAGTATCTCTTGATTCTATTGACCCGTATTGGATTAATCCTACTAAAATTATATTTTGAACGCACGTAATAATAGGGTGTTCCAAATTTCACGGAAGAAGTAATTTTGATAGAAAACACCGGTTTTTAATTACAAATTGTGAATTTTTTAGCATATCGTATAAATATGCTGAAATATGTGAATAGCATATCGGTTAAATGGCCTCCACGGCTTTGCTGGCACATATGCACTCTTTTGTCGAAATTTTCCATGGCCGTTTCGAATAAATGTGGCTGAATTTCGTTGATACAGCGCTCAATTTCGTCCTTTAAAGCGTGGGTCGTCGTGGGCTCGTTGGCGTAAACCTTAGACTTCAAAAAACCTCAAAGAAAAAAGTCCAACAGCATTAAATCGCATAATCTGGACGGGCAATTCTGATCACCAAAACGGGAAATTACACGACCAAGAAATGACTCATGCAGTAATTGAATTGTTTCTCGGGCTGTATGGTATGTGATACCGTCTGTCTTCTTGAAACCACATGTCGTCCACATCCATATCTTGCAATTGAGGCACCAAAAACTGGATTATCATGTCGCGATAGTGAGCACCATTAACTGTTATTGTTTGATTAGCCGTATTTTCGAAGAAGAGTGGCTCGATGATACCTCCAGCCCAAAATCCGCACCAAA
Source organism: Anthophora plumipes (assembly GCA_951804975.1). Classification (NCBI taxonomy): domain Eukaryota; kingdom Metazoa; phylum Arthropoda; class Insecta; order Hymenoptera; family Apidae; genus Anthophora; species Anthophora plumipes. Next base: position 16,891,744 of record OX638118.1, on the reverse strand, counting down.
CAGTGACACGTTGTGAATGCATTTGTTTCTGAATAATCTCTTGTGGATTTTCTGAACCACAAATGCGACATTTTTAATAACTCTGAACTGTTATCTGTCATGCTGTTTTTTTTTCGTTGGCAACACTTTATCACACAAATGGCGCAGAATTCAAATCTTGCGTGAATTTTGGGATATCCTTTATATTCTGGACGTCGAAACAAGTTTCTTCGGTTTTTTTCTATTCTATTCTATATTTTTTCTATTTTTTATTCAGTGTACATGGAGTATTGGTACGGTACAAAAGTATTACAATAAAATATCTTTCTTGAACCGTTACAAGAAATTAGAAAAGAGCGATTATTGGTATAATTTATTGGTATTGCAATGTGCATACTTTTCGGCGCGGTACCCCGTTCAGTAGTATTACTTCGGCGGAGCGGACTGCTGTAATGAAAGGGTGAAAAGCCGATGTTCCACGATATCCGAAGTTGTTTTGCCACGCACATGCGTCCAGACTTGTCGTAAGAACAAGTCTGGTAGTGGTTGTAAAGTTTTACTTCGATTATTATCGTGTCGTGTGGTATATGTCTCCCTATGACGGTTAAGGAATAGGGATGATTTCGTAGGAAAGTAACTGTTCTGATTCCTAACGCATTATATTATCCGTTTCTAAGACTAATTTTCAAAGTTGGCTTAATCTTTCGAAATTGACAATGTTGTACGCGAGATTCTAGGAATGATTACTGGACTATGGTTTTTTTGTAGACTGATCTAAGACGTTGCTTGTCGAGATTTCCAAGTTAGTCAGGAAGCTCTAAGAGTTGTCTGTTTTTCGATTGGAGATTGATAGGAAGCAATCAAAACGGATGAAAATCGCCACCAGCCAGTTCCGTGCGCCCTTGACACGTTTCATAGGAAATAAGGGGTGGCATGTGGAGGTGAAAATGGAAGTGTGAAGTTTGGCAACGTCTTGAAATTTCCGCTGGGCTGGTCAGCGATGAACAGGCTAGATACGCTCGTTCTTTTGGAGATTCACGTTTTATGACACGTACAATTGGCTGTTGAGATCGTGACTTGCGTATTAAGAAGACCAATTCTAAAAAGTTTTAACAATAAGCGATTCCTCAAAAACAGCCTTTGAATTTGTGTGTCATGAAACGTGCTAGCCATCTGCGTGTCGAGGGTCTTCTTTTGCGCAGATTGCTAGCCGTTACGGCACGCAGGACGTGTTCAAAACTCTGAATTGTACCTACAAGATATGATAAGATGGATAGTTACAATGTCGATGGTAATCCACGGAACAGAAGTTTAAATAAAAATTCCCAATAGAGTAGAAAATTTCAGTGCTAGTTTCGCAACGATCTCTCCATTTTCCGTTTTGAAATTCCCTCATCATTGCTCGGTACACGCGAAAGAAAAATAGAGAGGTACTTAACCGCAAAACGTCTCAATTATCGACCACCTTCTCAGAATACGTTCTGCAAATTAGTCGTCGAGCTTCCGTTCGCCCGTGATCGAATTCCTATAAACAACCGTACTCTTTTCTCTTCTCTCTGGTCGGTCTAAAACCTCGCAGCAACAGAGGGAGCAAAAATAAGAACGGAACCCCGTACGTTGTATACAGCGAAAGGAAGAAAAGAAAGAAAGAGAGAGAGAGAGAGAGAGAGAGAGAGAAAGAGAGAGAGAGGAATTCGTTATTGATTCGAACTCGACACAGCTTGGAGTACAGTCGCGGCATGAACTGTATCGACTGATGCACGGAGAATCGACAGATAGAAACGTGCCCTCGCCACGAATGATGGATGATTACGACTTGTATCGGCAAACAATCTCGGGGAAATCCCGTTACGGCAACAGAAGCAACGGTATCTGTGCTAGAATGTCGAAAGAAAACTGGCGAACGTGGGACTGTCTTGTAGACAAAGAATCTTTCCATAAACAAACAACTCTCCAATGAAGATTACACGTCATCAAACTTCATCGTAAATTTCTTCAAACACCTCGTAGAAAAGAGTACACAATTCACCGTGCTTCCCAATTTTATCGTGGGCTGTAGCTCACCTCCGTGCTTTCTGATATTTCAGACAAATTCTCGAAAGCTTCATCGAACTGAATAATTTCAATGATGACCCATTGTTCCAATCTTACAGCACACAGGAACCACCGTACTCGCTGCGTCTCGCAATAAATTTCCTTTCTGCGGCCCTTATTTATTCACACACGCTCCCTTTCACCCGTCTTTACTCACCCCTTTAAATATTTCCCCTATGTACGTGCTTTCTCCCCGTCTTTATAGCCCTACCGCAGCTTTTCTTTTTCTTACATCGGCGCGTAGAGTCGACACGCGATAAAATCTCGACGACTTTTCATGGTGTAGCGCGATGCCAGGATTTCCATTCAACCGTAAACACTAGATCTGTCGTTTTGAGATGTTGGAACGAACCTATTCGAGCTCGGAGTGAAACTGTGACGATGTTGGTAGATAGTCCCTGTCGAGATTTATCGTTACGCGCAATTTTAACGGTTATCGAGTGTATCTGGCCTGGCAATTTTCCTCTTCACGGTTGACCAATCCTTTTTTTTTCCGTTCTCGTCTCGAATATTGCTTTCTGCCTGTTTCCACCTTCCCTTTTTCTCTCGGTGTTGCGTTGATCTTGCCTTCCGATACGAATGTATAATAACGTAGTTTCTAGAAAACGATGTTCTAAGTGCAATAAAAGAAAAAGCGAGCGACAAGCTGTTAAAAACTACGCGGAAACGTTCGTGAGTAGAAAGACAGCACAGAGACGATAGGAGGGTAGATTCCTCGTTTTTGAACTAATACATTTGGACCGCTTATTTTGAAAGTGGTGCAAGTCAATTATGGTAAAAAAATTAGATATCACATAATTTCTGATTAATTTAGTGTAAACTTTTTATTTATAACTAGTTAATATTTAATATCTTAAAAAATGCCGATGTTTTGTTCAATTTAAAATTGGCCAATAACAGAAATTGCGTAGCGATTGATTATGAAAGTGGCGTAAGTCAAATTTCCATAGACATAGGTAACGGGGTCACCTGGTTACACTTTTTTTTTTTTCAAATATGTACAATGATAGAACCAATAAAAAGTTTTCCGGCATTTCTGATTAAACACAATCCTGAATTAAACATAAGAAAAATGTTTAATTTGTACTTGGAAACATGTCAGGAAAATAACTCAACTTTAGTTAATGAATGGACATACAGGAAAATCTTTAAACGATATTTCAAGTTATATTTGCATCTGCCACGTAAAGATACCTGTGCAAGATGTGATTTCTTCAACATGAAAATTCAGACAACAAATAATGACGAAGAAAAGGCGACTCTTGTACAAAGCCATGGTGTTCACTTGATAAATGTTGAATTAGCAAGAACAGCATTACAAGAAAATCAAATTCTGGCATCAAAAAATTCCGATAAATACTTTGCCTTTTCTTTTGATTTACAAAAAGTCTTACCCTATCCAAAATTATCTATTTCAATCGCATATTATAAGCGGAATATGTATCTTTTAAACGAGGGATTTCATAATTTCTACGACAATAAATTGAATACGTATGTGTGGGACGATACTACTGCTTCCAGGGAATCGCAGGAAATAGCTTATTGCTGCCTGAGACATTTACAAAATGTAACGACTCAAAGTCATGTTATTGCATACAGCGATATACAGTGAAGACTGCGAAAATTTGAAAGAATCGCCTTTGTATAACGATGCCAGACCTATTAGATACGAAAAATCTAAGGATATGGAGCAGTTATTACCTTATACACCTCCTGTGCATCATGAATATTTCAAAATACTGCCACATAAAGAACTTAAATAAATAATATGAATATCTTATGTTGTGTCGCATAAGTGATATTTAATTGTTCATAATTCAAATTAAATAATTTTTACAATTGACTAATTATGACAATGGTGTAAGTCCATTTACAGCCCGTAAATATATATTATTTTAGTTAAATTCGCCTAAAAGAAATTTATATAATAAAAATACATACTGATAAATTAGTTGAAAATTTTGACAGACTTGACATAATTAATTTGTATTTTTCAATTGACTAATATGCTAACCTTTAATTTTCTTGAAACAACAAAAAATGGACTTGCACCACTTTCAAAATAAACGGTCCATTTATTGACGACAAATGGCAGTAGGGACGACCAATTTACAGTGGATTAGGCGGAAAGTTGCACACTTCCGGTCGATATCGTTTAGAGGTGTGCTCGAATTGGTTTACGCGGCCAGTCTGGAAATGATCAGTACGAAATCGATCATGGAAATAATTAGTCCCGCCGCGGTACAATTTACCGCATTCCCGCGCACAGTTATGCGCGCTTGTGGAAGTATTAATCAAACTGATTCTGTGCGCCAGTGATCAGTCATTAACTGAAGGTCGATGAACCGAAGACTGTACTTTTAATGGAGTTTAATCCCTCTCTGCTCTTCCTTTCACGTCTATAGATTGCTTTGTTCGTTCCTTGAATTTTTCCCCTTCCATCCGTTAGACCAGTGCTCCGCAACCTTTTATCTTCCATGGCACAACAACGTTTTTTCGATAATTCCGCGGCACACCACAAGTAACAGCTTGCAAATACATAAATTACAATAATACGTATATGTTTTTATTAGATAAAAAACACAATAAAATAGTTCTATGTATGTAGACATTTACTTTTATTTAAGTTTTATATAAAGCAGTTTGAATTATATACCAATACAAGAACAAAAATATATAGTTATAGATTACATGTAAACAAATTTCCTCTTTAAATTTAGAGTTTGTTGTTTGGTATTTACTTACGCTTATTTAATGAAAGTTTATTTAAACATAACAACGAATTTATTAATGAGATATTTGAGCTTGTTTTGCTGAACATACGTTTTATACTTGGCTCTATATTGCAAAGTGCTATCCGAAGTTAATGGTCAAGACCCTTTAAACACGATTGTTTGTCATTTTTAATTAGAACCAGTGTCGGAAAACTTTGTTCGCATAAGTATATTGTAGAAAAAGGAAGCAAAATTGTAATGGCGTTGTCAAATATTTGAGGATATTTTTTCTTAACTGAAATCCAGAAATCAGCTGATGACATTTCACTGAAGTTGAGATTCAGCGTCCCGTCGTTCCTCAATTTTATAAATTCCTCTCGAATTTTAAGGGAAAGTACTTTTGTTGAATTTTCGGCATCGGCTAAAAACGGATTTCTTATCCAATTGTATTGCTCCGTATTAATTGTGGAAAAATAATGATTAAATTCCTCTTGCAACAAACTTAAATGTTGTTGAATCAGATCCAGAATTAATTAGATAGAACAAAGGTGCGTCGTCACCCGGACACAAAGGTGCCGACGCTCGAGCATACGTACAATGTTTGTTAATTACATGTTTTTGTTTTGTGTATCGTTTCGACTCAGAGAAATTACACATTGGCAAAAAGTTAAAGGAGTATTTGAGAAATTATTTATATATATACATACACAGGGTGAGTCTCCTAACATGACGACCTCAAATAACTCGTAACGTATTCGTTGTACGAAACATTTTTTTAAATTAATATTTCTTCTCGAATTCGAATAAATCATCAAATTTTGCGTAAAAAAGTATTACACAAAGTGGGACTTCGAATGAATAATTACTGAGATATTTATGAAAGAAGTTTTATTTCAAGTGGTGTTCGAAGTGCTGTCAATTACAGTCAATGCACTTACGTAATCGAATTTTCAGTGAGTGAAGAACTTTTTCCAGTGTTTCTGTGGTTATTGCAGCACATGCACTAATAATACGTTCTCACATATCTTCCGCTGTCGTTGGTGGTTCGCGATAAACTTCATTTTTTAATGTTCCCCAAAGGAAATAGTCCATCGGCGTTAAATCTGGTGAGCGAGCTGGCTAACTGTTTTTGCACCTTCGCACCGTTTAAGACTTCTTAGAAGAGAGCACCGCGAATTCTTACACAGGGATTTGAATGAAACTTTGTGATCCAAGACGAGAATACTGGTATGCTTTATTCGTGCCCAATCGCCCTTTAAGGGTGTGAAAACTAACCTCAAAGTCAAATCGACACTCCCACTTTTTCGCGTATATCTCTTAAAGTACAAGAGATAGAAAGAAATATTTTAGGTCAAAGTTTAATGAAGCAGTGAGTGCTGCAAACGTACATTAAGAAAATTTAAAAAAAAGTCTTGGAAAAAGGAATTTTCTTGCACTATTTTTAAAAATCTGTACATTTTTATAATAACTAAATTCTGAATTGACCCACGTATACTAATTTTACTACGTATCACCGGCTTATTCAGATGCACGACGAAATCAGCACTGTGGTCCTCCTATCTTATATTGTATGGTCAGACAAGTAGTATAGGTCCGTATATGACCAGCCAAGCAATGCAGGCCTGTACAGGGTGAGAAATCCTCAAGTAGAATAGATCCGTATGCACTAAGACAAGCCGAATAGAACAGTAAGAACTTTTATGGTCAGACATCTTTAAGTGGAATCGGCCAGCAGGAACTTTTATGGTCGGGCATTTTTTAAGTCGGTGGGAACTGTATGGTCAGGCATCTGTAACTTGAATATACCTTATTTTTGAAAAATCTGAATATTTTAACCACTGGTTCCTTTGCAATATGCATTCCACACCTATCTAAGAGAAAATAGAAGAACTGTGTGGTGTATACCATGAAAACAAAGAACTGTAGGTTCTAAGTACAATAAAGGACTACATGGAGAACGTTTTCACCATCATTTGCACAGAAAGAAACTTTCCTTTTGTATCTCATAAAATAAAGCTATTTTTACTTCCTCGAAAATGTAAATATGTCTGTGCAAAAGTGAAAATGTTTCTAGAAGAAGTAAATCCTTTTTACCATTGATTACGCCCTTCAATTTGTCGAAAATAATTTTCAATGAAAGGCTACGTTCAATTTCCAACAAAGTAAAATAAGCCTGAAGACATTTTCATTAAAAATGAATAATCAACTGTCTTTAAAAACGCGTATTTTTCCAGATGAAGCGGTCATTTGAACGTTCACGGTAGGAATAGGTGTATGCGCAGTCTCGGCAGGTTTAGCGTTAAACAAATCGAGTGTATATAGAAGAGAACATCGGTGGAACTAGGGGACAGAAGTTCTCTCTAAGCTTAAACCGTTGATCTGCTCGCGTGTCTCGCAGCAAGGGGCTTAACAACTTAGCAGACATTTTAATCCGTGCACGGGCAACAAGAAACGAGAACAAACATCAGCGACTTCTCACCTATGTATAGTCGATCCACATTGGTGCATTCATGCCAGAGAAGTGTTTATACTGCAGAGAATTAAACACACAACGCTCCTATTGGCGATGTTCCCTCTGTTCCACGGCTTCGCTCGTTGAGAAAAACCTGGCTCTGAAGCTCGTTTGACATCGTTTGAAAATAACTTATGGAAGTATGGGGGATTCACTGTTGCACCAGTTCACAGATGTTCGTATTCTTAGATCGCTCTTCTGTTACGAAATGTCGATTTTCAGTTAAAGTAGAATTACCCAGCTTCAAGTATTCGATATTCTCGAAGATATTTATAATTAAACCGTTTTTCTTTAAAGCGGTATAAGTCCACTTTTGGAAAAAATGAATTAATGGTAATTTTAGTAAAATATAGGTATCCTCTTTTTTATATTTATAATCATACATTCAACGGAATACGATTTCTTGATAAAGTAATCAAAAGAATTTTAGCTATAAAATATTATCGCAAAAATCTCTTTTTTTTAAAGTGGAATAAGTCAATTTCTAATAATCATTATTCAAACAACTTTTTAATTGCAATTATTATTGATTATAACGACATCAGTGTACACTGCGCTACAACAATTATTCGCTAGCGCCTTAAAAACAATATCATAAACAAATTCAGAATGTTACAACCCAAGACCATATTATAGCATACAGTGATATGTGTACCGGACAAAACCGAAATATAAAGATTTTGGAGTTGTGGAAACAGCATTAAAGAAAAAGGATCACTTATATACTGCTCAAGACTATTATAATGTAATAAAGAATTGCCGAAAAAATAGCTTCATTTTGTATGAAATGAAACGAGAAGATTTTGTCTCAACTAAATCTCTAAAAGAGGCAATATCAAATAGGAAAAAAATACAAACGGAGAAATTATAAATTGGCCGAACATACGGTGGATGAGGTTTAAAAGAGATGAACCGTGCAAAATTTTTTACAAAACTAATCTGGAAGAAAATACTTCATTTAAAGTTATTTCTTTATTTGGAAAACAAGGAAGATCTAAACATCTCAGCAGAATTACTATGTTGCCACTGTATAAAACTCCAAGACCTATAACAAAAGAGATTTACCATAACTATAATACTTCACTATGCTAAGTGTAAAGGAGAAATAAGTTTATATTATAAAAAGGTTTTTTTTATTCTTACTTATCTTAACGAAGCAATTTAGTTTTTACACTTGTTTATTTTTATTTTTATTTTAGTTTAATATAAGTGAAATTAATTCTTAATAAACTTGATTATTCGTGTACTTGCATGTCTTGATTTTATTATTATTTTTTACATTAAAAAATCCATTTCTGTAAAGCCAATGTCTATAAAATATGGACTTCAATTTCCTCTTGTTTTTATTTTTTATAGTATATTATTATTGAAAGTGGCATAAGTCCATTTGGAGCTAAAAAATCGTTTATTTTCTTTAACAATATTAATAATTATTATTGCATAATAAAATTTAACAGGTTTATAGTGTTAAAAACATCACCTGAATTGATTAACGTTTGCCAATATTTTTAAATTGATTTAAACGCAAACCCTTACATATCTCGATATATGAAAACATGGACTTATACCACTTTCAAAAATAACGGCTCAATTATGAATATAATTATTATAGATTAATTTGTGTATGATGAAATACATTGGTTAGAGATAAACTTAACTCATACAAGAGTTGAGTCGTTTTATTTAAATAATTTCTGGTAAATAATATTGTAGATGAAAGTAAGTTGCCAATATTTTCTATTGTTTGAGCTTTTTTCTAAAAGGAAATTTTTCTTTAAAGAAAATTTCACGTGACTGTATCATTAAAAAAAAAAGTTGTTGCGAAGGCACTCTTATATTTCTTGGAAACGAATATTCTATTTTTGTTCAAAAATAGATTTTAAAGATTTGTAGAATCTTTACTGTTGAGTTTGCAGATAATTTGTAATAACGATGCTTTGCGGCTACGAGGATTGATAGAATATGTAACGATTATAGATACAGTGATACTTTTTATCAGCTATCGAGAGATTTAACAAAAGTGTCTTCATCGAAGATGCTCAGAAAGTAAGTGAATAAATAAAAAGAGAATTTATTTAAACTCTGTAGAGGTTTGAAAAGGATAATACTACAATGTTTGATGGTAACCAGAGATCGCATTATCTTGTGAAAATAATTGAAAAGCGTTATCTGACATGTCTACGTGTAACGAAGGAGCGTTTGAGCATCTGCTTCGATAAATACAGTTTCTTCAAATACCTCTGTCAGATTTACCTGAGGAAACGTTTATCAATGAAGGAACTATCGGTAATTCCTATCGATTTATCAACTCTAAAGCACTTCTGCATTGAAACTTCCGAAAATGAGCAGATTTCTTTTAACTGGAAAAAAGTTACACACATTCGTGAATTTATTGTTTATTTATTTTACTAATTTGCTTCATATCAACAGGAATAAAATTTGAACGAAGTTATGAACGTTTTTGTGGAGCATGAAGGGTTAAACAGCTTATCTCCAGTAAAACTTGGAATTTTTATAAAAATGGAATTAAGGAACTTCTAATTAATTAATTATTAACCATTACACTATTGCTCTGTAATGTAATGGTTCTTATCTTGATTAGTGAAATTTAGTATTAAAAAATTTACGTTCATTTAAAGTTATCGCTAAAAATCGGACATTTCATATAGAATATACCTTTTTTAATTTGGCTTTGTGCTCTCTTATACTATCTTATTCCTATAGTCACATTTTCCCTGAATAAATGTTACCAAATATCTTATAATATTCTTAAAATGTCAATTTTAATCGTAGCGTCCTATAATATTTCTAAAATGTCAATTTTGATCGTACAATGTCTTATAATATTCTTAAAATATCACACGTTTGTTTGTGAGGTCACTATTGACCCAAAGGGACACGAAATCGAGATGGAATCGAGAGGTATATTTATGAATCGAGAAATTGTCGAAAATGTCTTCGAACAATTTATCGCCACAGGAGCTTCGAATTTTTATAAAAATGGAATTCAGAAACTTCTAATTAATTGTAATTAACGCATTGTGGGTTGCAGTAGTTCTTATTTTGATTGATAAAATTTAATATTAAAAAAGTTACGTACAATTTAACCCTTTGCATTTGAAGAGCCTGCAGATACACTGCTCTTCGAGTCACTCATATCTCTCCTTTGGTATTTTTTCGCAGATGCATCGATAACAGAGTTATAACCTGAAACAATTGCGTGGACCACCCTATATAGCGATCCCTAATGATCCTTTAATTAATTCTAAATAAAATATTCTATCATATGTTACACATTTTCTATTTTTTACAATTACAAAAATACGTCTCGACGAATTTACCTAAAACATGGTAAGCGTAAATTTTATCAGAGTAATTATCACGTAACGTTGCAACCTTTACAGTATCATTTCTTACCAATCGTGTACCAAACTTTCCAATATTATTTTCGTTCTGCTATGAAACTTAAAGAAAATCCATAAAAATGATCGCTTGTGGCGTCAATGCCTGTAATTTAGATGTCGAGGTACCATTTTACCACAGATCCTTTAAAAATTTTCAAATGGCCCAAACGGAAATGGCCTTTTTCTACGAGGAGTATGTGACTCATGTGACACAGAACGCGTTAATTATCAATCAAGCTGCTGTACTGAACCAAATGGCGACTGAGAGTCGCCTCTCGAGTGCAAAGGGTAAAAGTTACCACTAAAAATCGGACATTTCACATGTTAAAACCTAATATTGGGTCGTTCGGGCAGTTCGTGCCGATCTTTAAGGAAAATTGATACGCAGCACATTTAAATTTTGATATATGTATATTCATTAAATTATATAGGTGCCATTCTGTTCCACAATGTTTCTCCATCTTTTAGGCAACTTGAAAATTCCGTCCTTCCAGAACCTTTCAGGTTTTTCGGTGAAAAACTTTTCTATATGATGTTTTATCTCGACTAAAGAGATGAAGTTTTTTCCATTAAGGGAATTTTGTAATGATCAAAATAGGTGGAAATTTGAGGGCGCGAGGTCTGGTGAATATGGTGGATGGGGTAGAACATCCCAACCGAGCTCCAACAACTTTTGTCGAGTTGTCAAAAACACATGAGGCAACACATTATCCTGATGAAACACGACGCCCTTCTGATTCGCTATTTCTGAACGGTTTTGTTCAATTGCTGTCTTTAATACGTCTAACTGAAAGCAATACTTTCTGAATTTATCGTTTCGTTGTTTTGTAAAAGCTTATAATGCAAAATTCCTTTCCAATTCCACTAGACACAGAGCATGACCTTCTTAGGATGAAGACCGACTTTTGGGGTGGTTAAAGGTGGTTCATTCCGCTTTCCCTAAGACCTTTTTCGCTTAACATTATTATAAATGATCCATTTTTCGTGCCCCGTCACTACTTGCTTCAAAAATCGTATCTCCTCGGTGCGTTTGTAGAGCGAGTTGCAAATGGAAATGCGATCCATCAGATTTTTCTCCGTTAAATCGTGGGGAACCCATACATCAAAACGGTTTGTGTAGTCAAGCTTCATAAAATGCTCGTGGATGGTAGATTTTGATATTTTTTAACATTTATGCCAATTCATTTGTCGTACAGCATGGGTTATTCTCGATCAGTGTTTTAATTTGATCTTTATTTGTGGTGGAAGGTCTACCTGGGCGTTCTTGATCTTTAAGGTTGAAATCACCAGCTTTAAACCTAGCAAACCACTTCCGCACAGTTCTTTCAGCTACAGCACCTTCGCCATAAACAGCGCATATCTTGTTTGCCACCTGTGAGGCATTTTTGCCTTTCCGGTAAAAGAAAAGCATGAAATAATGCACTTTGTTTGCTTCCATATTCAAAGGCGTACGAGTATACGACTGACAAAAATTAACGTATCCAAACTTTTTTCTAAACATGCCTGAAGTACCGTTTTTTAGAATATATATGCATGTCATTTGTTTTCAATCATTCTGATATATTCAGACCTGTCCTTATGCAACCTACCGAAAATCGGCACGAAATTTCCGGACGACCCAATATTTTCAACTGTTTTGTAATACACGTGTGTCGATGATTTCACAGCTGACGGGAATAACGTTGTTTCGTGAAGTGGCCATGATAAAACGTCGTCGGACGTGAAACAACGTGCAGAAGGGCGATTTATTGGAAAAGGGATACTCGTCGGAGAAGCAGTGCCGCTTCGAGATGGATTAAGGACGGGTTCATGGTTTGATATCGCTATAAGCGGAACATTACGTTGTCGCATTGAATTATGGACGATGATGGATCACCCTACTAGCGTATCGAACGACGCTGTCTCTAGGAAGCGTAATTCGCCGTTTGCTTCTCATTCCCCTGAAAACTGTGGCGTGTTCCCTTCTCTCGAAGTGTCGAGAATGAAGTTTCCGTCCAAAAAAAAAAAAAAAAAAAAATGGGAAACGAGAATTTGTAAAATGAATTTGACTTTTTGGATACAATTTGTCGCGTTTAGCGTGATTTATCTATGTTCCTTGATAATTCTCTGTTACTTCGTGATTGTTCACATAATTGAAAATAAGGGACGGTGTATTTTATCGTTTTGCTGTTTCAATAAATAGTAAAGTCTCTTTTATTTTTAAATGTAGGACTGGTATATCGAGTTGATCAATTCACAAGATTACAGCACCGCGAATTGACAGAGCACTTTAATATTCAAAGTGCTCGAGCCAATCGATCCCTCGAAAGTTTATATATATACAATTTGTCGAAATTATTTTTTGGTTCAGCGAGCTTTCCCATCAAAGTGAACTCTACCAATTGATAAAACTCAATTTGTATTTTTCCCACCATTTCGCGAATTCCATTACGCGATTAATCGAAAACTACCGGGTTCCTCGAAATTCTCCTAATTAATACGTACGATATAGTTGAGTGAAATCACGAAACTAAATTAATGTAAGAAGATCCTAAAAATTCACCGAAAAGTCGAAAACATTTTTTTTTTGTAAATCGCTTCTAAAACGTTTGAAAAATGTATTCTCAAAGTTATAGAGTGTTTTGCCACGCATACGTGCCGAGATTTGTCGTGAGAACAGCAAACCTAGCGGAGGTTGTAAATCTCAACTTTGATTATTATCGCGACGCATGATATAACTCCCTATGACTTTTTACGAAATAGAGATTATTTTGTAGATATTAAATGTTTTGATTTCTAATATAATCAATATATTATTTTCCTAAGACTCTTTAACAAGTGACGATTAACTGATACTAAATTATAATTTCTGAACGGGATGCGGTGATTCTAGTGGTTGTTATTCGGTGACGATTGATAGTAGACTGTTCTAAGACGCTGCTCATCGATACTTCCAAGACAGTCAGGAAGCTCTAAGAGTTGTCTATGATTTGATTGGTGATTGAGAAGACCCAATCAGTTTGGGTGAAAATTTCTACCACCCTGTTCCGTGCATCCTCGGCGCGTTCCAAGAGGAATAGGGAGTGGTATGTGGAAGTGGAAGTGAAAATATGAAGTTTGGCAACGTCACAGAATTTCCGCTGGGCCTGGTACCTGTGACGGGGTCAGCGATGAACCGAGCTGGGTACGGTCGAACCCTCGCACAAGTCCCGTTCGAAATTCACGTTTTATGACACGGACAATTAGCTGTTGAGAGCGTGACCGACGTATTAAGAAAACCAATTCTAAAGAAGTTAAGAAACAAAACAATTCCTCAAAAACAGCCCTTGAATTTGTGTGTTATGAAACGTGCTAGCCATCTGCGTGTGGAGGGTCTTCTTTTGCGCAGATTGCTAGCCGCTACGGCTCGCAGGATGGCTTAAAAACTATCTATTGTGAATATTAAATAGTAACGGTTCTTTTATGAGTAATCCGCGGAACACAGAGCAAAATTGAACTCTGTATCGATACTAGAGCCTGATAAATCAGCGCGCCTCTTTTACCGTGCATATTCTTTCCTTATTCTTATTCTACAATACGCTTTTTCGTGTTGTGCCTTGTCCACGGCTCATCTTTTTCAAAGGGAGTAGAAATTGTATTAGGTTAAGTGGAAAGTTTCGTCCATCTAGCAGCGAGTAGCTCTAGTTAGAATTGTCCTTAACCCTAATGTCTGAAGTAAGGTTAATTGTTTAGTTTCGACATCTGTAAATAAAGTTCAATACATAGAAACATACGTTTGCATCAATAACATAGTTTTTTACTGCATCAAGGATGTCGAACTTTGAACCAAATAAGAGTCATTTACACGAAGTGTTAATCTTTTGCTTCAATTGGAAGAAAACTGCAGCTGAAGCTTATCGAATGCTAGTAGAAGTTTATGGCGATAGTGCTCCTTCCGATAAAATATGTAGAGAATGGTTTCGACGCTTTAAAAATGATGATTTTAGTGTGGAGGACGAAAAGTGTCCTGGACGGCCAAGAGTATTTGTAGACGAAGAATTGCAGGCATTGGTGGGTGAAAATCCATGTCAAACGCAAAAACAATTTGTACAAGCATTAAATTGTGCTCAATCTGTCATTTTTGATCGTTTAAAAGCCTTGGGGAAGGTCTACAAGAAAGGAAAATGGGTCCCATATGAACTGAAGCCAAGAGACATTGAAAGGCGAAAAACCATCTGCGAAATTCTGCTTGTTAGGCAGCAAAGAAAGGGGTTTTTGCATTGTATCATTACTGGGGACGAAAAGTGGATCTATTTTGACAACCCCAAACGTCGAAAAACCATTTGTGACCCTGTCAACCCTCAACATCAATGCCAAAGAGGAATATCCATGGAAAGAAGGCTTTGCTTTGTATTTGGTGGGACCAGAAAGGTGTGGTGTATCATGACCTGTTAAAATCTGGTCAAATGGTTACAGAGAATCTGTACCGAGAACAAATTATCAGTTTGAGCTGAGCATTGCACGAAAAACGACCAGAATACGAAACGAGACGGCATAAAGTGATCTTGCTTCATGATAACGCTCGGCCTCATGTCACAAAACTTGTCGAAGAAATGTTAGGAGTACTTCACTGGGAAGTGCTAGCCCATGCGGCTTATTTACCAGACTGTGACCTTTCCGACTATCATTTGTTTCGGTCGATAACACATGTACTTGCTGAGGAACGCTTTAATTTTTATGAAGATGTCGAAAAATGGATCTCTGGATAACCTCCAAAGATGAGTCATTCTTTCGCCGTGGAATTCGCTTGCTGTCCGAAAGATACGAAAAAGTCATCGCTAATAATGGACAGTATTTTGATTAATGTAGTCTGTCATTTTGTTACTTAAATAAAGCTTTACCTTTTGTAAAAAAAAAGAAAAAAAGAGGACGGAACTTTCCGATTAAGCTTATAGTACGAGGCAGCTATTGGCGAATGTCAACCTGTTTTCTGTTAGTGAGCTACTCCTCGTTTCTTCACCGTTGAAAGCCACCCTCCGTGGACGTTGGAAACCTGTCTGGCAATATTCCTCTGGCATCTATAATTTACGAAGTCGCGGCCGAAGAAGCCTAGGGGTCGTGCATCAGTTTCTTCCCCTCTACTGATGGCTACCAGCGTTATTTTTACGAGAGAGGGAAACTTTTTCGCGGGTAACAAATGTCGTATGGTTGCTGGACTTCTGAATCGTATGAGACTGAAATGTCACGCGTACAACCTTTCTTACTGACTCTCGACTATGATAATGTTGTTTCAGGCTGCCTAACTATGGTGGAAAATATTCAGATGAACTTTAAACTGGTGTATTTTGGTTAGAACTGAACTTTATTAACCTCCGCCTGTTTCTCTACTATTGTTTACCAGCAAATCCGACAGATTTTTGCAACGGAGCGTCTGACATTTACGAAGTCTTACTTTAATTGGAAAAAATTACACGTGCTTGTGAATGTATTCTGTTTTTCTTTTATTTTATAAATATAATTTTTTTCTTGTGAATAAAACAAATTTTTAATTTTGTAATTCACCATTGCGTGATATCTTTGGAAGTATATCTTCCGTGTGCATTTTAGGTTTACCTGGGCAAGTGTCACAGTTTGACGCCTGCCATCCTTTTATTTCCGTTTAGAATGTAGAATGCAGTCCCTCTTCACATCTTTTCTCGTTATACGAAGTTCTCCGTTTAATCTATCTTCAGAAATTGACATAGAAGTTCTCGTTCTTTCCTGACGAAAATCTTCTACGAGTTGATCGGCTAGAATTATTCGCCACTGTAAATGTGTCAGAGCTTCCTCATTTTTGTCGCGTTGTACGGTTTCATACAGAATGTATGAATTTATAATAGGCATTTCTACCCCTTCCCCCCCTAAAAAAAAACAGTTTCCGCCAACACTTCAGTGATTTCCTCGAAAAGCAATAATTCGAGGCATAATGATCAACCCCGATCAACACTATCCATCGACTTTATGTACTCGATAACTACATTTGACTTTACGATTACTTCTTCTGCACCTTCCCGTATAAATCTTTCAGTGGTTGTCATTCCAGTATTATTCCAGTTGCTCAGAAATTATACGGTTGTTTTATCCCTCCAAGCTAAGAGCATTGTATTTCCCTTTTTCAATGCGATAGTTCTTTTTTCATAGAATTTTAGAACTTTCGTAGTGAAAGGGTTAAAGTATTTTTCATCGAGAATTGTACTTGTCTAAAGAAATGCAATCGTTCTCTCGTATAAATTCTTTCAATTCTTCTGGTAGAGCCATTATTCCGTCGCGACGAAAGTTCTTCACCTTTCTCCGAAATAATTCTATCAGCTATTTTGGATGGTGCCAATATTGTAAAACTTCTTATGCATTGAAATGTGTGCTTTCAATCTATCTAAGGATAGTTCGTTAAAGCTTAAACTTAGGCGAGTTTGAACATCTCCGACGATGAAGAATCGTTTCTCCACGCATCATTGACGATGCTGTAAAGAAACTTTAGATAACGTGCTGAAAGAATACAAACGGCACGAGCTGATTGAACCACCTGATGGAACAGAGAAATTTACTTGGAATTAGAAGCCAAGACCGAAGAGATCGGGCTTGTTTGACGCGAATAACGTCTCGATACTTGAAAATTCTACGAAGCGTCATTATCCGCGTTCATCGATCCATGGAAACGGCGAGTATTCTCGCCGAGGTGAAAGCAATCGGCCTGGTAAAGGGTATTTAGTGGGCCGATAGCGGTTGCGTTACCTAATTTTCGCCAAAGTGAATTTCACTGACGCTGGTAACGACACAGCCGCGCTTCGATCACGCTAACCTGTGCCCCGAATTTTCCTGGCTCAGAGGCGATTCGATCCGTGACGCAATTTGCTACTCTGTTACAGATTTCGTGCTTTCTATAGGTTGCAGCTTCACACAGAAATGTGTTTCCCCTGTCGAGCTTTCGAACTCTGTGTGTGTGTGGATTCTCTGGTTAATTGTTATTTCATAGATATAAAGAGGATCTGTGTAATTCTGACAGGAATGTCTCTCGACTTTTGAATTATTCAACAACTGTCTGGTCACCTGGATTTTAACTGAATACTTCGACTCTATTTCCCCACTGACCTCCGTGAACTTAGCTCTCTTCTGTATGAATCTTCGTTGCCTTTTGAAGCTGGTGAATTTCAGAAATTTGAATCGATAAAAAAAGAAAATACGTCTGAAGGAGGAAGAATAATAGCAACCATTCTAAAACGTGGTGGTGGTTCCATTGTATGAGGTTGTTTTAATGACAGCCATTTGGGAAATTTATGAAAATTGTCGAATATGTAGAATTGTTAT
Organism: Anthophora plumipes; assembly: GCA_951804975.1. Lineage (NCBI taxonomy): Eukaryota > Metazoa > Arthropoda > Insecta > Hymenoptera > Apidae > Anthophora > Anthophora plumipes. The sequence goes on along the minus strand of OX638118.1, from coordinate 16,873,739 downwards.
GGGATAGTTTATTTCCTTCCATAAAAAAAATTTAGATATATTAGCACGTTTGTGTTTCAATGCTGCGAAAATTGTTGCAATATTTATGCAACGTAACAACTTATAGGTACTGTCTTGGCTACGATGAAGTCAGACAGCTGACATTTCGAATTAGAAATAGAATGGTTAATTTACCTTTTTAATCACCTGAAATTAGATTTAATTAATTTTTCTTTCTTTTTTTTCTTTTTAATTTGTAGTTGCATCAGTTTATTAGTCATTAGCGACCACTATGACATAAAATAGTTTACTTAGGTTATTTATTTCTATACAATGCAGATATCACTAAGGTCATTAGGATTACAGCTTAATGTTTATATTTTAATTCCTTCTTTTAGTGTTTTTTATATTTTGTTAAAAGGAAAAGTGTCTCTTTTATACCACTTTTCCATTATTTACGTCGATGGCTGATCGATTTTACGACTTCTATGAATCACAACTCTGATTATATACTCTGCTATATGTAAAACTATTTTAATTTCGAATAATCTTTTATTAACAAATCTTAGTAACACAAAATATCAAGTACATATTTATCCAATATTGAGATTGAGTCTCATTTCATATTTATTCTAAGTTCAGAAAAAAATATTTATTTTTTAAATATTAATTTATTATCAGAAACAAAATATTTGTTTCTAAGTGAAAAATAGATATTTATTTAATATTAGAAAAAGTTTATATAAATTAAATATTTGTCATGTCTAACATAAATTAAATATTTGTTGTACATTCTAAAAAAAGTATTCTTTCTTTAACATTAGATGAATAAAAGAATATTTTATTTACATTAAAAGAATTTTTTTTCGAATGTACAACAAATACTTAATTTATATTAGGCATGAAATATTTGTTTGTACTCCCTTTTCAATATATCGATTGAAGTGTTGATTGAAAAGTATGGATTACGAATCACTGCGTGACAAAATAATAATTGAAAATGAAATAAAATAAAATAATTTATTTAAAAACTGTATATGTACGTATTGCAATAAAATGTGTTTGTTTATTTAACAAATATGCTGTATGTTTCTAAATTTATGTATAATAGAAGTATTTAGGAAAACATATTTGTATTCTCTCTTTTTATTGATAATGTACTATGCTTCGTTAGAAAAAAGGATTTTTAGTTAAAACATAATTTTTTTAATAAAATTGTATCTCTTCTAATTAATTATATCATGTTTAAGATTTGAATCCTTATAAGCTTGAAAAGTAATACTTATAGCAACAAATCTGTATGGCTCATTGAGAAAGTGAATCAAAGTGTACCAATAAAAATTTCTGAGGTCGAAAAATTGTTTAAGAGAGTATAGTTAGTACAATAAAGTACAAAGAGTGTGGTTTCCTAGACAACGCGTGCAATTTCGAACGTTTCAATCCTTTTTCTAACTTCTTTTTACATTTGAAGTATTTATTCAATATTATCTAAATATTCAATTTATATTTTTCAAATATTATTTTCACATTCTTTAAATATCTACCTTACATTTTTTAAACATCTATTTTATAATCTTAAATATGTATTTTATATTTCTTGCATATGTGTACGATATTCAGATCCAACATTCTTTTCGTGTTAAAAAGTGTAGCTTAAAAAATACCTTTTCAATATTGAGAAAACATATTTAACGAATGTTTTATGCTGTTAGGGATACAAAGGAGTCACAGAAAGCGATTTGGTGTGCATGGAGAAACATGGATCGAAGTTTTACAAAAGAACGAAACAAAAGTCCGTCGAATCGAACGATCGAGATGGTTCAAAACAAACGAGAATCCCACTCTTATTATTAATATTAAACCTTTGCGGACGGAACGATTTGAAGCTGGGCGCGTTGTAGAACTTCAATACTTACTTTTTATAAACTATTATTTGAGCCGTTTATTTTGAAAGTGGCATAAGTCCATTTATCTTCAAATCGAGATATTTAAGGGTTTGCGTTTCAATGAATTTAAAAATATACGTATAGGATACTAATGAGTCATACTGCTTAAATGTATCTAAGGGTGTTAAATTTATAGTTCCTATTAAAATAGTGGCAATTATTAAGTGAATAATATGCGTTTTCTTATCAAGAATGGAGTTAGGCCACTTTCAAAATTAACAACCAGATTCATTATAAAATTTGAAGGTGCCCAAGTCCATTCAACATAATTTAAGATGCTTCAAATTGAAAAAAACAATACTCAATTTATTTTACATATCTTTAAAACACTTCGGAAACATAATTTATGCGATTCAAAACATTTTTTAACTACATAACGCACAAAATTACAAACATAAATTTATTACAAAACAATTTACTACTCATCTACATTTTGTGTGTGTCAAAGGGATTTGAAGAAATCACGATGTTCCGGTGGTATATATCGTAATAGGTCAATTATGTCCTTGAATTTTGCTGTTCTAATTTGTCTGATATTTTTATACAGTGGTTTCAATACAATATTTTCGAACTTTCTTGGTCTACCTCGACGTGGTAATAAATTCAGGACTTTAAAATTTTCATTCTCATTCATTGACGTCTTATAGAAAATTTTATACGCTTTATTTCTGACAAAACGCATCCAACATATTTTTAACCAGTTTATTGATTCTCCATCAGAATTCTTTACCCTTTTAAAAATTGCGTCTTCTAATAATTTTGTTGATACAAAATCTTCTTGTTTCATTTCATTTACAATAAAGTTATTACCTTTCCGACACTTTTTAATAATCTTGTAATAATCTTGGGGAACGAATAGTAAATTATTTTCAGACATTATCAATAGTAAATATCTTGATTTAAGTATAAATGGAGTTAGGCCACTTTCAAACTACACTGTTCAATTATTGAACTAACTCTGAAAACTTATGTGTCAAGAATTATCGTATTTGCTCGGAATATAAGCAATCTGAAATGCTTTACTGATAAATAACATGAAGTTGTACATGTAACCATGGCAACCGGAAAAAATGGACAAATGGAGTTAGGCCACTTTCAAAATAAACGGCTCATTTATGCTACGTGTATATGTATATGTGTTACGGATTTGTCGGTAATGTTCACGGACAATATATTTGTGGCTCCTGGCTCCCTCAGTTTTCTTCTTTAAACGTATAGAGGCGTTCATCGTCTACATTTATGGTTTACGTGGAACGCATATGTACAGTCCCTGGCCATCGAATTAGGACCACTACAAATTTTCAGCATTTTTCGCTTTTTCCGTAAAATTAAAAAGCTTGTTGAAATTGTAATGATATAATTTATTAACTACTAACATAATACACTACTACTGTACATAATATTGTTAACACATGTTAATATTTTGTATTTCCACCCTTTGCTTTGATGACAGCTTGTATGCTCCGTATACATTGCTTGATCATATGCTTTATATCTTCATTATTTTCCCAAATATCTGTCATTTTTCTTTTCAACTGTGACAATGTGGTGTTTGGAGATTCATAAACTATTTTTTTAAGTAGGCTCCAGACATTTTCTATAGCATTCATGTCGGGAGAATTTGATTATTACCACGATAGTAACAAATCAATTGTTATATATACATCATTATCAACGTATTTAGTAATAATTTGAATGACCTAAGACAATTTTCCATATATGACATACTGTTATAGGCATAAAAGTGAAATTTCCGTACGTGGTCCTAATTCGATGGCCAGGGACTGTACATGCGTCGATCGTCCGCAAAGGGTTAACACTTTACCGACCACCTCATTCAATTCAATACTGACTCGGCTTTTCCTATCGCGTTTATTCTTACAGCTTTAAAAAATTGTAAATCAAAATTCGCAAGAGAGCTTACCAAGTCGTTCACTTTCTCTTATTATAGGGTAATTAATTAATTTGTTTCACTCGAGAGGCGATTCTCAGTCGCCATTTGGTTCAATACAGCAGCTTGAATGACAATTAAAGGGCGACAATAACTGTCTGCTTTTAAACAAATGGTTTTTCTCTTTATATTTCAAATGGTTCACGTAGATGAATTTCATAACACAGCATTATGTTTAATTAAAATTATTATTTTATACTTTGGTCTGTCTTTGATGCTTGTAAAGATCGAACTAAATGACGGAATGAGTAACAATAAAGGTAAGTTCGATTTTAAATTATGTAAAGACCAAATCAATAATTTCATAAATGAGACATTTGAATTAAATAATTAGCTCAAGAAAACGGAAGATTAGAATAACAGTAAAAAGTGAAACTGATTCTAACAGCAGATATTAAAGACAAAGTTCAGATAGATGCTACAGATATTGAAGAATTATCAGGAAGAATAAAATTCAGAAACGATAAAAAAGCTACAGAATCGCAAGTAGCTGTAAATTGTAACAGAACCATTGGGACCATTGGATTTTTCGAATTTGAATCGATGAGACCACAAGTGAAACACAATTATACTAAAAATACAGCTAAGAAAAATTCAACTTCCGCACAGAAAGCTTCGAGTGCAAAGAGCTAATTTATTACGCTGGCAGTAAGAAACCGATTAATAGGCTCCCGCTCGGTAAAGTGTTAAGAAAGATTTTATAATTTTGTCCAAGTTAAATTGTATTATTTTTGTTCAAATTGAAAGGTTGTAGTATTCCTTTAACTTTTTGCGCACCAATGGCGTCTCTGCGGATAAATTCACACCACAAATCCGTTAAAATTGTACTTACATTTAAACAAAGCAAATTAGTCAAATAGATAAAAGCAAATAAATTCATAAAGGTGTACAATTTCTTTTCTTTTCAAAATGAAACTTTTGCGTTTTCCAAAGTTTATTCGTAAACGTATGTTAAAGTTCCTATGCTACTAGGGAACTTTCATGACGTTGATCAGGCTATTTTTCTTCCGTTCTCGATCAAACCTCGCGTATATTGATCTATCAGTCTAATCTATAGTAGAATTCTGTTGGTCTAAAACGAGCTGTGTCCAGAAATAAACATCTATCGCGTGTTAACGCGTCACAGAAAGGGGGATTAAGGCGAGCGTAGAATAATCCAAGCGGGGAATTAGTTGGAATGAAAGGCCGGCTCTGAAATATATTCGATGGAAGGAAGGGAAGTCGTTAATGAAGGTACACCTGCGTGAACGGAAACAGACGTTGGCCAGATTCCAAAAAAGACTGGTTGATGTGTTGTCGGGTCTCTGTCTTGTCACGTTGATTTTCCCTTTTGAACGTCAGATTTCACGACAGATTGCGACCTACCGCATGACAGACAAGGCACAGGCGGAATCTCTGTTATCCGAATCCTCGACTGTCCAAACATTCTGTTATCTAAACGTTTCTTTTTTCTTTTTTTTTTTTGTTTTTGTTTCCGCCGTCTCTGCAACGACGCCCATGTTTTGTCCTCTCCCTTTGAAGTGGAAATTGTAACATCACGCTGATATACAATGTGTACCTGAGAGCAACGCTGATCCAAGTCCACTCTTTTTCTTCCTTTTTTCTCTTAAATTGAGTTCTGTATAATTGAGTGTTATGAACGCATAGAGCGAGAGTGAGAAGTGACTGTACACCTTGAGAATACGGCATTTGTTTAACAATTATTACGTATACGTTACATTAATGAAAAAGTGATTTGAAAAACATAAAGTATAGAGTGATGGTAGTTGAAAGTAGGAAACGTAATTCAATCTGGTAAATAATATTTGAGATACAACATGAAACAGTTGAGGATCTGAAAAAATAGTGAGAGTGTAGTTAAGAATGATTTAGCTTCATTTCTTAATAAAATTACATACTGTCTCGGCATGGATTCAAGCAACTTACATGTTGTTGAAACAGAAATATCATTCCATACTTTTAACAGTTCGATTTCAAGGCTTTTATTTTATTCGTCATTTTTATTTTGCGTAATTTAAAATCTAATATTTCTCAGGAATTCTCTATTCCATTAAGATCTGGGCATTGTGGTGGAGAATTCAGTTGGTTCGGAGTATTTTATTGCAACCAATTCTTAACAATCTTTGCTACATGTTTAGGGTCCCGATTTTGCTGAAAGATCCACGAATCTGGCAACTGAACTTTTGTAACACCTGCAGCTAAATTTGTTCTTAAAGTATCTAGATAGTGGAATCTATCTATCGTACTGTTGATAAAAGTTAATTGCACGATTCCAGAGGCTGCCATACAAACCATAATATTGCCACCGCCATGCTTGACGGTACTAAGAAGATTTTTCGTTTCTAATTCCGTATTTCTTTTTCCCCCAAATTTTTGGTTGCCTTTTTCTCCAAAAATTTCACATTTACTTTCATCAGTGAACAATACGATGTTTTAAGATGTCAAGATGTCTATGAATTTTTCTGCGAATTGCAATCGCAAAACGCGATTCTTTGCATCTATCGCTGGTTTCTTGCATGGAACACGGTCATGTATACCTGGAGAATTTAAATATATAGATTTAATAATCTACGAATCGTACTCTCACTCATAGAATTTCATTGTATTCCAGATATTTCTTGAACTAATGAAACTGCACTCATGGTGAGATCTTGTTTTACTATTAATGTAATTAATCGATTATCTACTTCATTTAACTTTCTTGGATGACCGAAACGAGGAAAGTTTTTTACACTTTTTGTATCTTTATACTTGTCTATGATTGTTTTTATAGTTTCATGACAACGACTTACTATTTTCTCTATGTTTCGAAATGATTTTCCTTCGTTTTTTAACTCAACAATAAGTTTCCTCATTTCTTCTGAAGTTTCTGTACGTTGTTCGCTCGTAATTCTATTTATGCACTAAGTATTTCAGATTAATGAACACCGATGAAAATTTACACGAATTCACGTTTGTTCAGAAATGGCTGCTTCTAGAAAATCACTTTACCCGACTATATTTCATAACAGACTAACTACTTTTGCTAACTATATTCACTTTTGACGCGTTCGTAAGGGACCTACTTCTGATATGCATCTGGTTTTAAAACATTGACAACGTAAATCACTAACATGTGTGTTTATATACGATTGTAACACTACAAATACTATATATTACAACATTACAACCTTAGTTTTCGCAATATATGCTGTAAATATAATGTAGAATCTCATATGTATGGGGTGTATACTCATTTTTGACTCTCACTGTATATACGTCCAGCGAAAGCTATCTAAGCTATCTGTATAGTATACAGGATGGATCACGAAGCGTGATCAGCTCAGATTATTCTGCTGCTAGCGGTTCTCTTGGACCTGTTATGTTGCGATACCGATACTGTTTCTATGAGGTCACAGATGAGTTATCTCACGACGTGATACCGTTTGTGCGATGCCACATACGAGTTATCTCGCGTGCTTCATTCTTAGATTAAGAGCTTTAATTCGAAAAAATGTTAATTCCGGAAACGCTATAGGAAAAGAATAACATTGCTTTCTTTATACAACACGGTTCAAGAAGAGCTTTAACCCTCTATTGCATGAATTTTTATGACGAGCTGAAAAAAAATATATATGGCTGTTAGTCTACTTAAACATGAGTGTAGTCATGAAATGAATAATACAATTTTATTAGAAAATGTTATTTATTGCATTTTATGACTGTTCCTGCATGGAAACTTTATACATATACACGTACAAAATCAATCAAATAAAAAAACAGAAAAATAAGAAAATCTCCGTGTGAGTCTTTATCACATATAATAACCTTACTTTGCATGAAAATTGCGAAAACAATTTTTTTTTTTAACATAGAAATACAAATGTATGTGATATTTCTTGCACATAGTTCTTGATTTGCCCTTGCATCCTATTACCTTACACGTTTGCCTATTCTCAGTCCACAAATGCCCGTGTGCAATGTGCAATGTGATCAGTTTGTTTAATTACGTATACATTATACCAGTATAACAATTTATATTACACTATAAACAAAACACCTACCTCAATACAATATTTCAGCCAATAAATCGCTCTTCAGTATTGTCTACTTAATTTACTATAGAACATTTGAAATTTAAATCCTCAATTCGGAACGGAATGTAATAAAGGGTTAAGATGATTGTACCGAATTTTTTGTCAACCCTTTTCTTCCAGAGTTATCAAGGTGACTGCTTTACGGAACACCATAATTAAGCATTCACACAAAAGTGTAAACGTACGTCGTTGTAACTGCAAACTTACAAAATATGTTCCTTATGATAAAATTATGGAAACTATTGAGTTTATTGTTAATTTGCATTTAGAAGTTGATATTTGTTTTATTCTCGTGAAAAAAATTCGGGCTGTAGAGGATTAAAAGAAGCACGCTGTGTATACAGAATGTTCGAAACGAAAAAGAAACTGTTCAGAACTTTAACCCTCTAACTGTGGGTGTGGTTTATAAACCACATACTAAAATTATAGCTGGAGGCGAGTGTGGTATATAAATAACATGTTAATTTTTGCTAATATCAAATAGCGGCTGTGGCTTATATGTATATCACTAAAATAAAAATATTATAAATACAATAAAAAAATCTTTTAAAATAGAATATCACTTCGGCAATATAATTTAAAATTAGACTGTATATACTTATTTTCATTTTTTTTTTAATTTTGAGATTTCAGGTTTCTGTAATAACAACTTGTATGTTTACGCTGTATTATATGATACTTGCTTACTTTGTATACTTTTTGTAGTTTATAAAATAATTAGAATTATATTGTCTAGTATTATGATTTGATTTTAGTAAAATATTTTTTTTCGTTTTTTTTTTTTGTGGCTTTTAGAGCGATCGGCTGTGCTAAAAGTACCCGCAGTTAAAGGGTTAAGGGTATATAATACTCACCAAGCGGAACACGTTCGATCTAATTTTTAATTATGATTAATTGGAGTATCTTTCTGACTAATTTGAGTATGTAATATAGATTAATAAATAAGATTCCGCGAGTAGATGCTGCAAATCTTCCTCCAATTAGCCTGTAATACTCCGACGCGTTTTAATGAACGATCATCACGATCAATTTGCATCGAAGCTGCAGAGAAATGGTATGTAAATGCGACAGCTTTAACCGTGACCATCTCAATTAGCCCGGTTAATATAATCTAATGGTCGCGAGGATGTATTAGTGGATCGGTTCGATGAAATTCCGTTTAATAGAAAACCGGACACAAGAGGAGATATTAAACGCTTCTGATTCGATATATCGTTCCTCTACGTTTTGCAGAAATGAAAATTTAATGATCGGTTATTATTTCCCCTAATTTTTAGTTATGAACTGGTGATGTTTCATTTCTGTTCGAAAGGTGAACTCGGTTAATAGGTTGATATTAGTAATCCAGGGTTAAGTTACTTAAAAAAAGAGAAAAAGAGAGAAAAGAAATCTACTAATAGTAGAATATGAGAAAACTGCGAAAATGAAAACTGTAGAAGCTATATTAATCGAGAGAAAATATGCGGAGGTATTTTTTTGACAGCCTCAAAATTACACTGAGATCTTTTCATCAAGCTTCTCGTTGCTCTGTTTCAGCGATGGTCGATTGATAGAGGGAGATCAGATATTGGCGATAGATGGACAGCCACTAGACTCGAACATCTCTCATGAGCAGGCAATCTCGATTCTTCAGAAGGCACGTGGTCTGGTTGAGTTAGTCGTAGCAAGAAGCGCCCAAGGTAATTTAAACTCGATTTTTTCCTCCTCTGGGAATATCTCAATTTACACAGATATAGGATGGTTCGAAGACGAAAAAATGTCGTTTATATTTATTCATTGAAGTGCAATTATTGGGTCTTCCAATGACAATGATAGAACTTTGAATTGGAATAAAACAAAAAGTACGGAAGATAATCTAGTACACGCTGCTTTATTTTAAAGTACATTCGATGACATTGTATGTGAAATGCAATATCGTATAAATCACTACTATAATACAAAAGATACTTATGATCACTTGTCGTTTAAAATTTGAGAAAGATTAAATGCTACAAATGCGTGGTGAAACAGTTGATGAAGAATTGCTGTCAATATTAAAAGAGCTGTGTAGATTCATTAAATATATTTTTCAGAGACAAGTATGATGAATTTACTGTGACATTCTAACAAATTTATTTCACACGATAATTTTGCATGGTATCTAATAATGATTTGAAATATATGAATATATGATTAAATTAAGAAATAGTAACACAATTTAACAAGTTCAGGAATTAAATTAATATTTAATAATGGTGTGCTTTAATATGCTATTGGATAACAAAAAATATAATATATGAATAAAGCATGAAAAGGTATATGGTGGAACTATGGTCTTCCAATAAGAGTGATAGAACTTTGAATTGAAATGGAATGAAAATTATAAAAGATAATCTAGTACACATTGCTTTATTTTAAAGTACATTCGATGGCGTATACGTCAAATACAGTATCATATAAATCACTACTATTATATAAAATTGCATTATTCCTGTACGGACAGCTAAAATTATGTTAGCAAATGAAATTTTTCTCAGCTAGTAACCAAGCTAGTAAAGCTAGTTCTCAGTTCAAGTAACCATTATTTTTCATTCAACAAACTTGATGTCCGTCTTCTCGTTGTAACCTAGAAGAAAAAATTCATCGCCGTTTCTCTATCAGAATTTCAATTCGTTTCGTTCTAACTTCGTTATTTTTTCTTCGTAACTTCGTTCTTTCGACGCTTTGCCCTTCCCTAACTGCTAAACGATAATCAAATGAATTGCTGAAAGGGTACGCAAATTATAGTGAAAAATAAACGTATCAAAGTGATCGATTAATTCGTTCGGTAGTTTCAAAGTAAATGGGAATCTCGTGATTTCTGGCAGCACCGTCTCTAGCCGGCGTGCTTTTAATTAATTAAGGTGTTTTACGCCATCGACCAATTTACCTTGCTCTCGTTTTTCAGTTTATTTGTGCTCGGAATTTTCAGTCTGTCCTGGTTTGCTACAAAATTCATGACGAAACTTCGGCAAACTTTTTTCGACGCTGTTTGTAATTTCCTTGCTTCTCAATCTACCCTTACAGCTTTCTATTTTTGCGTCTTGCAATCAGTCTTACTGGAATAAGCAAAACTCATCTGCGAGAAGTTTCTCGAAGCATTCTTCAGATTGCACGCTCCGCTTTTGTCTAATTTTTTGAAACTGAATTGAGGATCCACATAGCAAACACAAAATCATACAAATTTAACACTTTGCAATATTATTTTTCAATTTTGTTGCCAATAACTCCTTAGTATTTTAAGCGTTTTATTTGAAATTTACTTCAAAGGACAGTTCCTTGCCCGATACTTATTTTAAACAATTTTATTTTTTACTAGTTATATTAAACATAGCTCTCAAACTTTGTTGTAATTTGTATTTGTGGAACTTCTAAATTTTTTAACTAAAAAATAAAAAAAGAATGAAACAAAAAGTCTGTCGAATTGAATGATCAAGGTGGCTCAAAACAAAAGAGAATCCACTCTTATTATTAATATTAACACTTTACCGACTGCCTCATTCAATTCAATACTGGCTTGGTTTTCCCTATCGCGCTTATTCTTACAGCTTTAAAAAATTTTAAATCAAAATTCGCGAGAGGGCTTACCAAATTGTTCACAGTTTCAATAAATAAAGGAGAAACCAAATACATATAGAAATCGGTTTTATTTTCATTGTTCTTAAATTTTGTATGTTTGAAGGGTATGTTATCGTTTGAAACAATTTTCAAAATGTAAACTTAGTTTTCTTTCGCACGTTGTACAAAAAAAAATTGTTTCTTTTTTTCCTTTTTTCCTTTTTGGTGTAAGCAAACTGCACAATCTTTGTGTTTTCCTTCTGGGTGTAAGAAAATAAAACGGGGCTTTCCATCTAAACAATCGTGTTTGTCACTTGTTCCAGGCCTTCCCGATTTCATATTTAGAACACGAAAATCACCAACAAGTCCCAGCAAAATGCTTTCTCGAAATCTTTTATGGATCACAGGTTTTCTTTTTTCATTTTCAGTTCATTTCTTTATAAAAAATACTCCCGTTCACTAAAGAGATTTCAAGTGAAAGAAATATTTCCTCCACCACTGGAGTGTTCGACGTAAAAAAAAAACAATAAGATATCGTCTATTGGTTCTCCACATCGACACCACCCATATGTTTCTAATAATGTATGATTATTTCCGCTTGTTCCATTTCCCTTATACTATCGGAATGTCTTGCTCTTCTAAAGACATCGTGGAATGTAGATCTCAATTTTATACTAAGCATAGTTATTATTCTTCTGTCCCTCCATGTAAAAAAAAAGTATTATAAAAGATAATACATATTTAAACTGGTAATTTAAAAATGTTGAGTGTGACGAGCTATAGGAGTTCCTGTGATGAACACTGATGCCGAGTCACGCTCGACAAAAGGTTAACGATTATCACTCACATAGTGACAATTTCTCGTGTACCAGGTGTGAACATCTGTCTTCCGACCCCTCCATTTGAAAATTGCAAGATCTCAGACTCACGTTTCCCATCAGAACATGAAAAACGCGGATTCAACAACGTTTGAAAAATGAAAGACGTTGATTTCCGTCTGCCGTGAATAATATTTTAACAAATTAGTCGATTTACAACAGGGGTGGGCAATTGTTTTGGCTCGGGGGCCACTTTGTGGAAGTGGAGGTTAGCGGAGGGCCGCATCTTTTAAAATGATTGCATTCATTAGTTAACTTTGCATTTCAGAAAAGGTATAAATTGTACCATAAAAATCAATAAATATAAATTAAATAAAATAGTGGTAGTTTTATTCAAAATCTCGGTTTAAAGCGGATTTTTCTGACTGTTTTGGTGAGTCACAAAAAACTCTTAGCGGGCCGCTATTTGCCCATCCCTGATCTACAGTTACATACAAGTGTGGCGGCCCTTCTGTGCTGCACCACTAGCGGGACCGATGTACAACTACTCTCATGCGAGTCCTCGCAACACGGTCCTATTCCTATATACAAGGTATCTCATAACTCCTGTAACTTCCGGAAATGGGGAGTTGCTGAGGTGATTCTGAACAACTTTTTCCTTTATCAATATTTGGCTCTATATTAGAAAGTGCTACCCGAAGTTGAAATTGGCAAAAAGTACGAGGAATATTTGACTTAGAGAAATTTCTAACTAATGTGGTGGTTAAAAAATTTTGTTGTTCTTGAGAAAATCATCGCGGCATAACCAAGATCACCTCGTGGCACACTAGTGTGCCACGGCACAACGGTTGCGGAGCACTGTCCTAGTGGACTGATGAGTCCACTAGGAGATCCCGGACGAAACGACCTTTCCTTTTCCGCCGATCCTCTCTATCTCATTTCCTCCTTGAATAATCAATCCCAGCACTCTCCGCCCTCCATGTTCCTTCTAATCTCGCAGATTTAATCGTTCCTTGTCTGATTTAAGGTCTTTGTCAGAACCGCAGATTTAATCGTTCGTTGTCTTTCTAATTCTATGCAAAAGACGTTGGGAGCTCTTTGCCGACGGATGAGTTGTCCGGAGCATCGAGTTCGACAGCGGCCGCGGGAGCAGGTGTGTCCATCATCGGCGGCGTTGCCGGCGGGACAACGAACCAGGCCAGCTCCGACAAGGATCAATCGGTGTCAACCTCGTCCATCGTTACACCAGCACCGACCCCGAAGTCCAGCCAGCCGACGAGCACTGCCTCGGCGGCAACACCGACGCCGACACCGCCGACTTCAACTCCGGTACCTGGAGGCCTCGTTGTTGAAAGAAGCCCCTCCGCCGTCAGCGACGCCTCCAAGAGTGGCTGTGACATGGTGGTAAGTAGCTCACTTACGATCTACTTTCTGCCAGCGTTCATTTCTCCTTTTCCGAGGTTTTCAGAGGTCCGAGGCATGGATTAGCTTGAATTGTTAAGTCAGGCGACAGGGTTTGACTGTTTAAGTATCGCGGACCTTTGCAAACATTCGCTTTCTTTCGTTTTTTAAAGCTTGCAATTTTTGGTAGATGAAAGATCTTTAAGAGCAGGTCTGACATTTGTGATAGCATAGAGCAGAATCTCGAGAAATGATCATGGTTTGAAGATTTTACAGGCAGATTAAGTACAAGTTTTAGACGTCGAATGGGAGAAGCAAAGTGTGGCACTCAAACGGGTAGACAATTTGTTTCTAACGTTGAACGTTTCGTCTCGGTGTTGCTGGTTGCTTCGTCGGTTTTTGAAAGCATACACTGATTTCTGTTTCCTTTTCTTGATGGAGAGAGGGAAATTGTTTGAGGAAGATTGAAGCTTGCAGGGTGAGTTAAAGGAGTAAGATGAGAAATCGTATTCTGTGATTTGATAGGAAATTTAGAAAGTAGTGGTGAAGTATAATGCTGGAGTGTGTAATTATTTTAGTTATCTTATTTGTTTTTGGGGGGGGGGGGGATTGTTTGCGGAAGTTTGAAGGTGCATGGTGAGTTGAAGGAATAAAGTGGAGAGTTTTGTTGTTTGATTTGGAAAAATTAGGAGCTTGAATAAGATTTCAGAAAAAAGTTGCAAAGAATTGTATTGTAGTGTGTAATTGTTTCATTCTTTTTTTTTTATTGTTTTTGAAGGTTTGGCGCTGCAGAATGAATTAAAGGAATAAAGTGGAGATTTTTGTTGTTTGATTTGAAGAAATTTAAGATGTTCTTACGAGAAATTTAAGATGTCTTTATGAGTTTAAGATGTTCCTTTTTAAAAAATTTTTCCTGAAACACGTACGTTGTATTTTTCTATTTCTAACATTACAATGTTAAAACGAAGGTAAAGAAATATCACACAAAGTTATTTCGTTTTATGAGTATCTGTAAAATCTTGAAGGATTCGTCTAAATAACACAAAGTCAATTAGGATTCATCTGGCCCAAGACGTGTGAGACGTGTTAACCTAACTTTGCGTCTAATTTTTCATAACACCTAACAACTTCGTGTGGTACATCATATCATAAAATATGTATAACGTTGCGTTGAAAAAACTAAACTTAACTTTGAAATCTCCTCCACTAGTTTACTCCGGAAGTAATTATTTATTCCACATTGTACCAAACAACTTTTGTGTGAACTCGAGATATTCTGAGATATTCTATCCTGTCTAGTACAAAAAAAAAAAGTACACTCGGTGCACGAGAAAGAAATTTATTAAATTACTGGTTAACCATAGAAAATCCCAAATACTTGTAGGAAATTTATAAAAACAATTGACAGAACAGTCTAGCAGAGTGCGATCTCTATGAAATAAACATTTTTCTCTTCAAAAATGATCAATATTCTAAAGAACACAGTTTTTTTCCGTATCTCAGTATTCTTAAACAGCTTTTTTTCAACGGTATTCCAGCTTTCCAGGAAAATAAAAATTGTTATTGTCATACTTTCCAGTGGCACAGTTTTCAAAGAAGTTACTTTATCCATATCGACCAGTCTGAATAGAGATCAAAATGTTTCAAACGTACATATGCAGGTAGCGACGTTGCATCAAAATTACCCTTGCGTAAAGTATAGCGAATACATGGCGGAGCTAAAACAAACTTCCTTTGACATGAGCCGGTTATATAAGTTTATATGCCTGTGATGTATACCCGCGATATGAAGTTCTGCAAACTGCGATACACCGGCAGTGTTCGTGCAAGAAATTTTTGAAATTAGCCTGCACTCGGCATTCCGCTAAAATTGACCGTTGTTTCGTTCTCGTTCTAAACGGTGCACGTTAAATTTACAGAAATTATATTCGTTAATTGTACGATAACCTCTTGTTTGAAAAATTGAACGTCATCGTTTCTGCGAACAGTTTTTCGTAAATAAATATCGAATATTTCTAAAATATTCGATATTAATAGATAGATCGTTGAAATTTTATAAAAAGGGACAAAGTGAAGTATTGATAATTATATTATTGGAAAATTTGATAAGCACGGGGTAGTTAGGTCGTAGGAAAGTTTGCTTTTACGTGCAGTTTTAACAAGCTACGCGTGTTATCTGGAGTTTGGCTTTGTTCATAATTTCTGTTGCAGCTGCATGAGGGACGAGTAGGCTACTAGGGTAATAAGCCGCAATTTGTAACAGAGATAGCGGCAATGCATAAGAGGAAGCACAATTTGTTGCACGAGATACAAAACTAGATTGCAAAATTTCATTAAATAAACAAAAAAAGAAGATATATTTCGTTTAAGGATTGAAAAATAAGCATTTGCAGATACGCATACTCGTATATCTATCTGTTCTTTTTGCTAGTACTTTTAGTATGTCGATTACTACTGTTATTACTATTACTAATTTTATTTTAATTACTACTTCTGAAATTGCCATCATTACAATTCTGGTTACTACTATTTTAACAGTTTTACTATTTTTTATTGCTATTGTTTACTATTTTATTGCTATTATTGCTATTGTTTATTTTTATTACTGTTATTTACTATTTTACTAATTACTGATATCACTATTCTTGCCATTTGTATTGTTAGCTTCATTTTTTCTTGTTTTTGTCATCATTACTTTTATCGTCAGAACTCTTATTATTTTTTACAATTACTACTATTATTTATTTTTCATTATTGTGGTTTACTATTATTTACTATGTTACTAATTTCTGTTACTATTACTAGTATCACTATTCCTGCTATTTGTATTATTAGCTTCATTTTCCCTTGTTTTTATCATCGTTACTTTTATCATCACAACTGTGACTACTGCTGCAAAAATTTGTATTCTTCCCACCACTATCACTATTTTCCCGACTATTATTTTCCATTACTATTATATTAATTATTTTACTATAATCTTCTTATGTTACTACTTCTTTCATTATTATTTATTATTATTGTCTCTATTACTACTTGTATTAGTAGTCTTTTTTTAGTATTACTTCTTCTGTTATTAGATACTACTTCCTTCACTACCATTTTCTGCCACTATTAATTATTTTCTACAATTTTCTACTGCTACTACTTTCTTCGTTATTGCCTACTATTGCTATTTCTTATTTTACTATTCTTTTCTATTAAAATTACTTTTGCTGCTGCATACTACTTCTTTAACTATTAGGTTTTACTAGTATTATTTATTTTATCACTATTTTCTGCTGCTATTCCTTTTTTTTTATTATTATTTACTATTAATGCTTTTATTACTATTATTGCTACTTCATTTACTAGTTTTTGCGAGTAATATTATTTCTTCTACTATTATACACTTCTTCGATTATTTTCTGCTTTTATTATTTTTCTCAATTTTCTACTGCTACTACTTTTTCCATTATTTCTTACTACTCTTGTTACTTATTTTGCTCTTCTTTTCTATGAAAATTACTTTTGCTGCTGTATACTACTTCTTTAGCTATTACTTTTTACTAGTATTTATTTTATTATCATCTTTTCCTGCTATTCTTTTTCTTTTAAATTATTATTTACTATTACTACTATTGCTACTTCATTTACTAGTTTTTGCAAGCAGTATTTCTTCTACTGTTATATACTACTACTTTGATGTTGTTGCGGCTACAAACAATCAAATCAAAAAGAAAAACAAACATCTATGAATATTAGTGCTAATATAATATAAACATAATATTATAATGTTATTCCTAATATTATATCACATCCGTATGTTCGAATATTTTTTGGAGTAACTCTACATCTCACAATTCGATTGAGAAAATATCATTTTTGCAATCAGCACAAGACGTAGTATAAACACTATTTTTCTTTCGTTTTCCCTAATTTGATTTCATAGTAACACCGTTATCACACGCCCTTAAATTACAAAGGTTCAATATTTCTCTCCACACGCGACGTGATTCATTTATTACAGCGTCGATAAACCAACGTAAATTACATTGCGATCGGTGGCCTCGTTCACTGGAAGTGATAGGCTGTCCCGCGCAATGCCATTTCACCTAACTGCGTCAAATTCGCAAAACTTTTTTTACACCAGGATTTTTGTCGATTCTGTCACATTGAGTGATGTTTATTTAGAGCAAACAGTGGCTGGACCTTTTTGAAAGGCAATATGTGCTTTACCCGGCAGTCGTTTCGTGTAACCAAGATAAATATTTCACCGTAGACCATCGGAACGTGAAAACTTAAAAGATTATCCAATTTTTCTTCGTTTGTTCAAAGATTCTCATAAATTTACTTCTTGTCACAATTCAATGTTCATCGAGGATGAAGCAGAAGGGAAAGTATAAATTATTACAGCAATTAGCTGATAAATCTCGAGAAGTGTTAATAAATTACGCGTGTTACTCTGTCATTTGGAAATTAAATTAAATTAGAATGCTCGATATTCCTGAATTCAGCATTACGAACGTCACTTTCCGTTATTCAGATGAGGATTTATCGACGAGGGTGAAGACAGATCTAGTTTATTACTTTCCACGTTTTTTCGTAGAATGGAATAGCTTTTGCAATTCTACACCTAAGAGTATCAGTTTTCGTAAAAAAAATCTTAAGGGTGGATTCTCGTGCAACGATAATCAAACCCGACGACTTTTGCACATATCTGTTTAAGAAAATTACAAACAATAAAAGATTGATATTTCGCGGGTATAAAAAGCTACAAAAAGAACTTTCTTTGTTGTTACATCGAATTGTATGCGATTAGTAATACAATCGTTGTAGCATGCACTGTGGCACTTGTTGCAATAGTTAGAATTGAAAAATTAGAATGGTTTCTTTAGAAGAAAACCATGGTGAAGGCTGAATAGAAAAGCCATTCTCAAGGATCGTTTTTTGGCGAAAATAAATGTTTTTGTAAAGAGTCTTTAATGTTCACATTTGTCGAACTACTTTCTTTAAGAGTTTTATGTAAAAATAGTAGTTACAGTCACTTGTAACAGCTATATATTACCACTAATAGCTGATTTTGAAACGAATCTTTTAGCTGCTGTAAAAAATTCGAATTATTCATTTGTACAGCTAATACTAAATACGATTGAATAATTACACGTTTTCGAGTGTTCCCTTTCGTTGTTGCTGTAATTATTGGCACATCGAAACGTGAATATCGCTGAGATTTATTTGGATGTTGAAAGAGGAATGTTGATATTGATCTACTGTCGATAATTCTGTGTAAAAGGCGCTTTCAAGACGAGGGAACGCATTCATTTTTCGCGCAATTTCCTTGATTCGCGGTGTCATTTGCCTGCAAGGTGGTCGCATTTATTCAGCGACCGGAAGCTGCTGTTTTATACTTGCTAATGGAGGGAATTTGTCGCCGAGGTCGTAAGTTTACTCGTTTCAACGGAAATAAAGCGTAAGACTTTTGTAGCTTCGCGAGCAAATTGAAAGTGTAAATTGTTGGCGATTTTTTTACGGCGATTCACTTCGAACATTTCGCATTTAGCGGTCTTCTTTCTCTTTTTCATCTTTGTTATCCACTTTTACATTTACTCTGCGTTTCTCCTTGCAATTTCTTGCGTAATTTGTTGACATTTCTAACAATAATCGTAAAAAATTAAGAATGATCTCCTTTGCATCATAACGATAAAGAAATTAACAAGAGTAAAATTAACTATGTACATATATGCATATGTGTTATAATTACTAATTTAGAAGGTACAGTTGAAATTTTGAAGCAACTTAGGCAGATCTGTATTAAAATTCAAGTGTTTTATTTCAACCAAAAGTTGACAAATTTTTACGCGGATTTTTCTCAAAAACGAAGCTTCAAATGGAAACATTTTATTTTACGTTTTCGATTCAGTTTCTCGTACAGAATCGACCTGTATTCGCTTGTACCATGGGACCCCACGTACATATATATTAGGTATTCGCAAAAGTTTCCGTCGATCGTTTTGAAATCGAGTCGCGTTGCTTTTTGGATCAATTGGTTTTTTTTTTTTGACAGCACTGATAATTTTGGTTTTAACCTGTTAACCCTATGTCTTAACTAGATGAATTTGGTTGAAAGAAAAGCGAGGGAAACTTTTGCAAACACCTAATACAATAAGGAGCAAAATTGAACGAAAGTCAACGTTTTTTGTACAAACTATTTGTTCTTGTCGTTTAAAAAGAAATATAATGAATATACTTGCGATAGCAACGGTACATCAGGAAGAACGTTATCTCCATTCCGATGAAAAGAATTACACAATAGCTTAGAAAATCGGAAAATATCGTTCTTACCCTTATCCCGGAGAAATGATCCGCCAAGGAAAACATTCACCGACGTAATACACTATAGTTTTCGCTTGGTGCACTCTAACTTGATTCCCCAGCCTCTTCACGAGGCTCATCTTACCGAAGCAACGTCAAAAATCGCGATATTTACCGACATAAGATCCTCGACGATGAAAGGCTGCGCAAGCCTTCTCTCCCTCGCTCTTTCTAACGCTCTCTCTCTCGCTCTCTCTCCCTCCCTCTCTCTCTCTTTCTCTCTAGCGCTCTCTCTTTTTAGAGCTTTCTCACTAGCGCGTTCTCTCTCCAGCGTTTCCTCTCTCTCTTTCTCCCTCCCCCCTCTCTAGCGCTCTCACCCTCTAGCGCATTCTCTCTCTAGTTCGCGCTCTCTCTCTCCCTCTCTACCCCCCTCCATCCCTCCCTCACTTCCTCCCTCCACCCATCCCCCTTCCTCCTTCTCCCTCCCTCCCTCCTTCCCACCCTTCCTCTCTCTCGCTCTGTCGGTTTCTTTTTCCTTTTATCAAGAGGGTTAATGATATTTTCGTGGTCAATAGTATCACCTACGCGAACGCGAGTTTGGCAAACAGTGGCGGCCTGTAATACTCCTGTCTGGCTCGAGTTTCGTCGACGAAAGCTTCTCTCGACGTCGAAGAGGCGTCGTTCTTCTTCCTGGCCTCCTTTGTGTCTCCGTGCTTCCTCCTCTCTCCAACTATCGAGGACTGCTCGTGAAAAGCACGAGAAAGATTTGTGGCCTGGTGATAAAATGCCGATCGATGAGCCGTGTAATTGCCCTCATTTGGATACACCTTTGACGCCTCTGTTTTTTACCCGTAATGCTTCTTCTTCTTCTTCTTCTTCTTCTTCTTCTTCTTCTACTTTTTCGGTCGTTCCTTTTCTTGAGAGGATACTTTTATACGATAGGATGGAAATGTAGTTACATTTGGCTGGAAGT
The DNA here is from genome assembly GCA_951804975.1 of Anthophora plumipes. Taxonomy (NCBI): domain Eukaryota; kingdom Metazoa; phylum Arthropoda; class Insecta; order Hymenoptera; family Apidae; genus Anthophora; species Anthophora plumipes. The sequence goes on along the minus strand of OX638118.1, from coordinate 16,852,725 downwards.
AGTACCGTGACAATGTTATTTGCAGAGGATTTGCACTAGTTTTTTGGACTTTGATCAAGTTTAACGACGATGCTCATAGTTTGGTAGATTGCGATTTTTCTCTGAGCTTCAGCTTTTTTCCTGGATCTGAGAGGTTCTGCTTGAGGAATTTCTACCATTTCTTAGGTATCTTAGAGAGTGTGTTTAGAAAATGACTCGATTTAGGTGCAACCATGTGGAGATTTGAAAGTAAAGTTTCCGTTTGACGAGTTGGAAATCTCGAATACGGTTTTCTGCATTTTCTTATGGTTTTCCGATGTGCTTGCAAAGTGCTGTAGCGAAATTCGTGAAATTGCCAAAGCTCTAGAAGTATAAACATCACGCCTCTGATGTGATGTGATGGTCGAGATCCTCTTTAAATGTGTTCCTCTGGAAACAAGGTTTCTCAACAATCATCTCTCAGAAATTACTGGACGCTTCCGGAAATGGTTTTGCATACGACTGACTACGATCTTCAACTTATTTTCGTATTAAAAATAAATAATTCTCTCACAGCAAAAACCTGTCAAACTTTTCTGCAGGAAATGCTATATTTTTGTTCAGAGTGAAATTGTTTTGTTAATTTTTTATTCTTTTGAATGATGCATCAATAAATAATTGAAATTTTCTTCCATCATTTACTCATTATTTACTTGAATTATTTATTTAGTTACTCGAATATTTACTTATGCATGCACATACGTTCGATATATAAACCAGAAGAACTTTTAAACGTGTACTTACGTGGAGCTGTGTAATACGGATATCAAAATGGCGTAGAAAATATTTCATAAAATATAAAATATACTTTTTTATTAAATGTAATTTTCTTTAATATAATAAAATATTTTAACTAAAATTTTTAATATTTAACTTCAGTTAATATAATAAATATTGTAATATACCTAAATATAGTAAGTATAATTGTTATAATAATACAAATTAATGGTGAATCTAACTGTTAGTATCGTGCATCAATGGAAAGAAACGCGAGATTTCAATCGAACATTTAATACTACACTATTCAACGAAAGACCCATTAATTCGTGTAACCAGTAGAAATTTAGTACAAATCCCGCTATTCTTCAGTTGCTGTTTCTTGCAAAATGCATAGTCGCTTGATTATTTTCATGCTAACTGAACAATAAATTTGAACAACCTGTTTCTTTTGTTTCATCAGCGTAGAACATTTATTCTCGAGAAGAAGAAAGAACAAATTTCATGCGTTTCTTTGTAACATAAAGAGCGGAGCGATTTGAAATAATAAAAACTCGAAGCAGAATAATTCTTTAGACGTCGTCGGTGCTTAAACCGGAAGTAATTGGCCTAGAATCGATAACGCTCGTTTCTCCGGGTCATTTTTCTAGCCTGAATGTGGCCCTCCTTTCTTGCCAAATTAAACGAAAAAAAAAAGAGAAAAAAATCAGAGTCCAGTTTAATAGAGAGCAAATATGAGCGCTGTCGGAGTGAAATGCGATTTTCTGCTCTAGTAACGCGCGTGATTCGCTTCTTTGTTGCGCGAATACGAGCTAGATAGTCGCTAATTACGACAGATTGTCTCATTGTACGTCTTATTATGCCATAGCTTTATCTCTAGCATAATTATGCTGGAACCGAGGTTTTCAAATACTAAGCGTCGCCGACGAATTCTTTCGTCAGCCTCTGCTGAATAATTTAATCAGTCCAGGCAATTTTCTATATATTACAGTGTAATTATAATATTCATAATATAACGTTACGAATACACTTTTAAATATTATCGTATTCGTGACATTTTATTACTATACTATGTTGGAAGTTGTTACTGAGTAATTATTGCTCCGATCTTTGTTCACAGTGTTAATTACATTTCCTCATTCCTTCATTCCTTCATTCCTTCATTTCTTCATTCCTTCATTTCTTCATTCCTTCATTCTTTCATTTCTTCATTTTCTCATTCCTTCATTCCTTCTTTTCGTCATTCCTTCATTTCCTCATTCCATCATTCCTTCGTTCCTTCATTCCTTCATTCCTTCATTCCTTCATTTCCTCAGGACAATCGTCTTTTCGTATAAATGCGTTGAAAGGTTCATGTTTCATTGCACATTCTATTTTACAAATACACATACGTAAATAATGGAACATAGTTATATTGTTCAGAAGGTATAACGCTCTAGAATATTACAAAATTTTTCCGAAAGGCAATTGTTTTTTAGGGCGTAAATAAATAAAATAAATGCGTAAAAAGTTTCATGTTTCATTGTATGTTTTATTTTACAAATATACCTATATAAAATATGTAACCTGGTTATATTGTTCACAAAGTATAACACTCTAGAATATTACGAATTTTTTTTTCAAAGAACAATCGTCTTTTAGGATAAGTGCGTAAAAAGGTTAGGTGAATTCGAGGAACTCCGCGTGACGACTCGAGGTTTCGGGAGTTCCATGGTTAAAGAAAGTTCGATTGGGTTCGTTTTTTCAATTACCAACCAACGTCGAGTAAGTAACATAGAAATTCGACGCGTTTTCGTCCGCATCTGGTAATTGAATCCCGTCTTATCGGCTGGAAAAGTAACTTTCCGACGAGTTTATTCAACCTCCATAAGAGGAACCTTCTTATCAAGGAGACAAAATAAAGGGCTCGCCTTTCTCCTATTTCTTCGAGTGAACTTTACCTTTCATCTACCTTTCTCGAACTTTGGTTCGTCCTTTTCTTTGAAACGAACAACAGCTGAGGTAGATATGAAAACGTGATTCTATCTGATAGGATTACGCGAAAGAAACTTAACCGTTCTTTTACGACGAAGTGTGCCTTCCTGTCCGAACGATTAAACCTCGCGGATCGTTGGAAAACGCGATAAAAGGTGTGAAAGGAAAATTTAATACTCTTAAACGCCACAACTTTGTTCCACTTTAAACGGCAAGTGGACCGATTCCTCTTCGTAAATATTATATAACAAGGCTGGTAAGTAACTGCCGAAGAACACGAATGTTTAATGATATTTTGCCAACTGTAAATTAAAATGTCTACCTTAAATTTTATAGTAGTTTTATTAACTTATTGCCAAACGCGCATATTTTTTCGCGTGCGACTCTTCAAAATTTCACGTTGAAAAATGTCAAATTTCACGATAGATGCACCCGTTCCTTTTGTTTCTAATCATTTTTCTGCCTCTCGAGTGTGGGCGATTGCTAATAAAAAAAGAGAAAGAAAAATACATGTCGAATATTACTTTGTATCTCAAAAAATGAAAGAGGTAATTAGATGGTTCGCCCTCTGTATACTTTGTGTATACTTTAATTGAATCTAGGTAACATGTAATACATAATTTATATATCTATATATAATTAATATATAGTATAATTTAATTACATTATTTATTCACCTATATTATCTTTTGCACGTGCATAAATAACAAGTAAAAGATAGTTTTGTAAATATTTACACAATCTACGTACTTATTTTTGCAATTCATCGGCAATTCCAAAGGCTAGAAATTTTCAAAATAGATGCTTACAATGCACAATAATTTTCTAATTTTTTATCATTCAATTGCGAGACATTTGCGTCTGAAAATTATTAGCAATTTCCTAAGTATTTGCACGTTCGAGAAACAGAAGATACTTCCGCAATTCATCACCAATTCCAACGGCTAGAAATTCTGAAAACGCTGATCGTTTTGGTCGCGTAGCTTACGATGCATAATGATTCCCTAATTTTTGGCTAATGGCGTACGTATTTATAGAACATACGTGTCTGTATTCGAAAATCGTTTTGTCTGTTGTGTCGCGTTGATGTCGTAATTTCTATGCGTGTATATATGTACGTGTACTTCTCGTCACGGAACTGCAAATCGCGATGGCTTATTATGAAAGTTAAATGGCATTAATCGAGCTGGACCGTTCCGTCCGACACTGAAGGGTTCGTGTTTTGGGTTAAACGTTGACACATTTAGCTGCTTGTATGATTATGTATGAAGTGCTAATGAATTATGAGCGTGGATCTCTGGGTTTGATTAAGCTTATTCAATAGGAACGAATGTTCATAAATATATATCCTGATACGTGATCAATTATTACTAGACTGCGGATTTTCGTGCAAATTCGCATCTTTGCGAATATAATTTTAAAAGAAGAACAAGTAAAGCTTCGATAGAAAATTATTTCATTTACCAGGTGTTTAATCGTCTTTGTTATATTTATTGCATTTTCCAGACACGAGTCTAGAAATTATTCTGTCCTCCGCAACTCTCGTAAATTTGGGAGTAAATTTGTCCATATCTGTTTGTTATATTTGAATTTCTCGGGTCTTCGAACTTTTTTTAGACCCCGAAAATCAGATTCTATTCGACTAGCAACATGCAAACACTAGAATCCATTCGATTAGCAACCTAGAAACATTAACAAAGAGTAATATTGTATCCATTCGCTCGGTAAATATTAGGAGTACCGGAAAGTAATGTCGTTTTTTCATAATTTATTGGAAGTTTCGAAATATACATAAGAAAATTAATCAATTGAATAATATCTACTGTTCAAAAACAACTTTTTGCCATCAAGAAAATAATTATTGTATCTTATTTTTATAAAAATCTCTGGATTAACCTGGACAATCAATTTTTTATCTTTCTAATTACTAAATATTTTTCTGTTTAAATAATGTTTCAAAGATCGGTTTTTATTAATGGAATAATTATAAAGATTCCACTTTTCGTCATTCGCAATTAAGTGATTGAAAAGAAGGCTCGGCTCTTCGCCTTGCAAGCAAGGAATTGCATACGGTAACTCGGAAGTTGCAGGACATAGTTTCCGCATCGTTAAATCTTTCTAATTTTTTTACGACGTGTTTGGATTGTAGACAAAGATGCATTAACCTTCTCATGCATGAATCTTCTTCAACTGTAGCCCTTAAATAGCCATAGGGTGTTCCAAATTTGACGCAAGAAATAATTTTGATAGAAAGCACAGGTTTTTAATTAAAAATTGTGAATTTTTTATTGATTCATAGAGTATATAGTATAGGGTTATGTATGGAATAGCATATCGGGTAAATGGCCTCTACGGCTTTGCTAGCACATATGCACTCTTTTGTCGAAATTTTCCATGACCGTTTTGCATAAATGTGGCTGAATTTCGTTGATACAACGCTCAATTTCCTACTTCAAGACGTAGGTGGTCGTGAGCTTGTTGGCATAAACCTTAGACTTCAAAAAACCCCAAAGAAAAAAGTCCAATGGTGTTAAATCGTACGATCTGGGCGGCCAATTCTGATCACCAAAACGGGAAATTACACGACCAAGAAATGACTCATGCAGTAATTGAATTGTTTCTCGGGCTGTACGGCATGTGGCACCGTCTGTCTTCTTGAAACCACGTGTCGTCCACATCCATATCTTGTAATGTAGGCACAAAAGCTGGATTATCATGTAGCGATAGCGACACCATTAACTGTTATTGCCTGATCAGCCGCATTTTTGAAGAAGAATGGTCCGATGATGCCTTCAGCCAAAAATCCGCACCAAACAGTGACACGTTGTGAATACATTTGTTTCTCAACAATCTCTCATGGATTTTCTGAACCTCAAATGCGACAATTTTGACAATTAACGAAGCCAGCAAGATGAAAATGTTGAAAATAATCATCGCTGAAAATAATTTTGTTCGAAAAATCAGCATCCACTTGTTGTTGTTCCACAATCCATTCAATGTGTTGTTCTTTTGTGTAGCGCTCCATTTTTAATAACCTTGAACTGTCAGCTATTACGCTTTTTTTCCCGTTGGCAATACTTTACTGCACAAATGGCACAGAATTCAAATCTTGCGTGAATTTTGGATCACCCTATATTATCAAGTATTGAAGGTCTACCAGATCTCGAAACATCTTTCAGATTAAAATCGCTCTTCTAAAACTTCAAAAACCAATGTTGATATTTTTGGATATTCAAAATTTGGTGATTGATATTGTTAATGTTCCTTATTGCTACGTTTGCATTGTTACCTTTGCGAGATTCATAAAGTGTATAACGCCGAACATATTCTTCCAGTCCTTTACCGGAACTTGTTTTCATTCATGCGTTATTAAATTGATCAGAATAATGAAATGTTCATAAGCACGAGATTCTAGGTTATATTCATGCAGAAACAAATGTAATTTGATATGCGTGGAATTAGGTTAGGAAACGAACAAAAATAAACATTATGGAAAACGATATTACTTTTCGGTACCTCTAATACTTGGACATTCTGAAGCATTGACGTTCGGAAATTATAGTCAGTCTTCGGATACATAGAAGTGGTCCTTCGAATATGTAATTAGTCGGTAGAAACGTGAAAATTCAGCAAAGCTCAAAAGATCGTAAGATCAACAACGAGTAGACTAAAACATTAGATATTATTTAAAAAACATACTATTTTTTGGATGTTTTGTGTATTTCCTTATATTTCGCGCACTCTGTGCAATTTTACACCTTTAAATCTCCTACAAATGTGTAAAAATCCTCGGTTTAATCACTGCAGACTTCGTATGACTCTGTTACAGTGACTGTAAAACACTCTGCATGTTTGTTAATATTTTCGTAATACTTATTTTTTTTTATAAAATTAATTTCAGTGATTTCTAGGAATATGTATCATTTTTTTTTTTTATTTGAAGAAGACTTGCAAGTAGAATTTGTGCAATTGTGAATCTGAAGATTTGTAAAGTGGGAAATGCGAAAATTGAAAGCTTTGCGAGTTTGCGAACTTGAAGAGAATTTGAAAATTTGTTAATTTTAGTATGAATTATAATATATTATAGAAATCTAATTTTAAGGAAGATCATTAAGTGATATATTAGAAATACTTGAAGTATATAGAGAGATGCTTGTCCAAAGCGATTAAATGCGTCATAAAGTTATGAAATTCATTCAATTATCGACTCAAAGGGAACCCCATTTGGCTCGCTAGAAGTTATTGGTTTCTTTCGAACAACTTCGTTATCGGCGTCAGAAGTAATTAACGCCTCAATTTGGTATTAATCGTCCAATATTGGTTTCCCGTAATTCGATCTGATTTCACATGGGTACGTTGTTGTTCCCATGGGACTTGCATCGATGAAAAGTGATTCAGTCTTATTCGAATGTGAACGAACAATTTTACATTTTTCTATGCCTCAAAAGATTTTACGCAGAGCTGTAGAAAAATAAAAATTGTAGAAGTTGAGAGAAGTTCAGAGAAGTTCATAAATCTGGATAAAGTTCTGTAGTTTAAAAATTTGCGAAATTGGCAATTCGAAATATTGAAAAATTGAAAAATTGAGAATTCCAAAATTTGAAAAATTGTGATAGGGGAATTTTGAAAATTGAGAATTCTAAATTTTGAGAAATTAACGATGGCTATTTTTTAAGCTGACAATTCGAAACTTTGAAAACTCGAGAATGCAAGGTTTTGGAACTTCAGGATTTCAAATTTTGAAGGAATCGGGGATGCAGTATTTCGAAAATTTCGGAATTCGAGAGATTAAAAATGCAAAATTTGTCATTTAAAATTAAGTCCAAGTCATAGATCTTATAGCAGAATTAGAATTATATACCGTAAATACGATTTTACAACGCTATATTTCCCATTAAATCCCTTCTCTACTTTATATCTTATTTTCCAACATAGTATCTGCATCCCCAACTATTTCAGATAAGCTCTTTGTCGATTGTATTACCCTTGCCCACCTTTTCATTGATTTTTCCACTTGAAAGTTTCGCGATAAGAAGGGACAACATCGCCGCGAAGGAAATTGTATTATCAGCGCTGTTTCCTACCTGCCCTCAAGCTATATTTCTCGACGTTTAACTCACTTTGATAAACTTGATTGCTAGAAGAACCGTCTTTAACAAAAAAAAAAAGAAAGAAATAAAGAAAGGAAAAGAATTAGAGAAGAAAGAAAGAAAAGGAGAACACCCACTTGAATGGAAGTAATCCATCGAAACTTGAAGAGCTTCTTCAAGGTGCAATTGTTGGCTTAACAAGACCACTTTTACTATTTAAATTCCTTTGTATCCTTTAAACAAACCTTATTCTTAAGGTAAAGCAGTAATGCGTATGATAATAAATTGACTTCTTCGAATAAAAGGGAGTTGATCAAATAATCTAAAATAACCAGAATCGTTATGGAATTTGAAGAAAGTTCAATGAAAATAAGAAATCGCGTTGTTCTGTTCATTCTACTGGAAAAGTTAAACTTTTCCTGAAGAATATGATGTCTCTTCTTAATCGCTTATCGTTTATTTTCAAATTTCGAAGCCATTTGTATTTTTCATTTCACGATATTTATATCAATAAATGTTTGTATCAGTTATCTTTATTTATTTAGAAATATTAGAACTTACAACATACACATGGTATCTGTTGTTTATTATCATAAAATTCGACGAGCTAGGAACATCTGTATTTCGTGATAGTGAATTTTGTTTATTCAATATTAATAATCAGCGTGTTAGGGAAGTGAAATAACTTATTCAGAGTTAAGTCTAGAAAAAAATGAGCTAAGTTCTCATTGCTCTGAAAGACGTTTCTCGTGTTTAAAATCATATCATACAAAAAGTACATTTTAGTTATTTTTAATTACATCCTGTCCTTTGTGTAAGATTTTCTACAATTGGCTTGTCACAGGTAATATCCGTTTTTTGTTCCTGCACGTTGCACAAAATTCGTTCAATTTTTATAAAAAGGTACAAATAGAATAATACACAGAAAATTGCTTTTCTTTGTCATTAACCCTTTGACTGCTGTTGCCGCCTATAGACGTTTTGGAAATTTGTCTCGTACTCGTTTGCTATCATCCTTCCGCCTGAGTTTTATCTCCTTTATTTTGTGTTAATTTTGAATTTAAAGAAACTAATATCATATTTTCATGAATTTGAAAATTATTAATTTTTAAATTTTTAAAATCGATTTGACAAATTTTCTGGGTGGAAATTTACCTTTCCCTTGAGATCTGCCGCAGTTAAAGGGTTACAATCACGTAGGAAATAAAAATATATGTTAAAAAAGTGTGATTATTTTTTCACACAATTTTGTATATAAAAATGTAACACTTAAGGGTGTTATTTATTTTATTATATTAACAATCTTAGGCTAGAGTTTCTAGTTTTCACAAATCCATTTTATTTACAAAGGTCCATTTTAGAATTTTAATTTTTGTTTTTATTAAATTCATTTGATAAATATTTCACTGCTTCTTAGAAAAATTGAACTGGCAAATTAATGGTGGTGAAAGAGTTTGCCAAACTGATGTAGAATTGCCAACAATATCATTATCAAAGATTCGTGTGATTATTCATAATTATACATCCTGTAATTATCAAAGTATAGAAAATTCGAAAAATATTCAAAACGCCTTTTTCTTTGCAAACGATCGTTTGAAAAGCTTTTGAAATCTAATCTACTTTTAGACATATCTTCGTTTTGGTATATCATTCTAGTGATTTCATTCTTTTTATTCACCTTTTATCTGCGGATGACGAGACAACTCGTCATTCTTTCAACAAAACGTAGAAATCAGCAATTTATATTGAGAAATTTATCAAATATAAAATACACCATGTTCACCCGTATACATTCACCCATCGAAATAACGAAACTACTCATCATTTTGGTAAATTTTTAATTACAAATCGCAGAGATTCAATTTTCCCAGCTAATCTTTTAATCCCAGTTAACAGATTCATAGCTTAATTTATTATTATTGTACTTTATTTATCATTTTCATCCACAAATAAGCAGTATATGTTGCTTGAACTGTTTTCTAGGAAGAATTTCATTGTAACAAAGATGTTTCCTCAAGCAACGAAAAATACTGTTGCGAACAAAGAAAGCACCATGCGAATTTCCGAAGACTACTTTTTCATTCTTCCGTTCTCTTGTTCTCCCTTTTTCCCGCATTCCTCCGTTTTAACGAGAACTATTGACCCATATCTTTCGTTCTTGTAATCTTCTTCCTTCTTACCTCGTTGCGGGCTCCAGCGTTAATTGGAAAACTTCATCACGTTAATTGCGATATTTACACGGATGGGAAGCACTAAAAAATATTTCTGTCAGAAACACCGGTATGTATAATAAGGTAACCCTTAAATACCTCCGAACAGTGTAAGTAATTTCGAATTAAACCACTGTAACCTGATTTTCGTTCTTATACAGTGCGTAACAAAAAGATAGATCCATTTGCATTTTCGTTCTTAACTTCGAAACTGTATACTTTATTTGGCTGAAACTTATCTCAATATTTCATAAAAATTCTCGGAAATATTGGTATAAAATTTTTTTTTAGTACGACTTTTCATTCTTGCACAGTAAACATTTTTGTAGTTTTACTCAATTTTTAACTGTAACAGAATGATAGATCCACTTGCTCAAAAATAGAAAATTTAAGAAATTAAAACGTAATGTTGAAAAATTTATAAAATATAGAACTTAAATTTAGACCTAAAAGCTTAATAGACTTTACGAAACTTCAAAATCTTATAAATGAAACTTCAACAATAACTTTAAAAACTTAAAATCTTAAACACAACTTGAAGATCTTATAATACATAAAAGTAACGTAAAACAATAAATATCTTTAATAATTTATAGATTTTCTGCTGCTTTTTATTAATAAATTTCTTCTTTTTGTCATTGAAGCACTTAGACTTCCCAATTGTTCAGGAGTAACACGTTTCCAAGCTTCCAAATCGCCCTTTTCAGTTCAGATACTGTATTGTACTGCCGGCAATTATCGTACACATCACGAACAAGTTGGCCTCACAGATTTTTTATAGGGTTGAGGTCAGGAGACCTTGCTGGCCAGGCAATAGTGTGGATTTTTATTTTCTTGCAACCACTGCCTAGTACTTGCAGAAACATTGACAGTTGCATTACCGTAAATAAATCTCAAATTAGTTGACGACAGAAATATGGTAGAAGATGTTCTTCAAGTACATTTTGATATTCGCGCGGGTCCATTCGAGAATCGATGAATGCCAAAGTTGTTTTTCCAAATGCTGAAAATTCGGCCTATATCATCACTGAACCGCTGCCAGTTTCTTTTAGAAAAGTGACGCGATTCTTGCCTCAAATCATGCCAATAATACACTAAACCGTTTGAACCATCCAGGTTAAACCTCTTTTCATCCGAGAAGATGACTTAAGTTTAGAAAGATTAATAGAAATAGCGGTATTCAGTAAATGTCTCCATACCGATTTCCATTGGTGCGTCCATGTTTGATGTTCATCTGCGAAATAAGATCGAATCCGGTAATGCTTCTTTGTCAACGCTGGAAACATTTTCATCTTTTTATACTAAAGATTTGGTGACTTCTTCAAAGTTCGCCAAATCGTCATGTATGAAGCTTGAGGTGCAATTTCGTTGCGTAATCGCCGCGCCCCCTTTGTCGAATTCACAGCTTCCTTACGAATGATTCTTTTTGTACGTTCAATCACAATGGTGGTCTTCCCGATGACTTCTTGGTTCCATATTCATCGCCTTTTTTTACAAGATTGTTCATGAGATGATGAGACCGTTCAAGATGACGGGAAATTTCACGATTGCTTAAACTGCTTTCTTTAAACGTTAGAATTTGCTCTTTTTCGTACTCAGATAAACCTGCTTTTCTGCCCATAATTAATTCAATATTGGGGAGGTAACGTCTAAATAAGAGTAAAAGCTTTAACGACCAAACACTAATCGAGAATTTCAATAATTAAACATGCCACAGTAAAAATATTGAGTATGGAAATCTCTTATGTTGCTGCCATACTTCGACTGACCCTATTGTTCTTTTGTTGCGTATAAACCATTTAAACAAAAGACAAACAATAGCTCCACATAGTGCTGCAACTATACAATTAAATATTGATTGTAACATTAAAATTAAGTCACTTGAGCAAGTGGATCTATCATATTGTTACGGTTAAAAATAGAGTAAAACCACAAAAATCTTTACTTTGCAAGAATGAAAAGCCGTACCAAAAACAAATTTTACAGCAATATTTTCCAGCGTTTTTATTAAATACTGAGATAAATTTCAGCCAAATAAAGTATACAGTTTCGAAGTTAAGAACGAAAATGCAAATGGATCTATCTTTTTGTTACGCACTGTACGTTAGAAGAACAATTACGGTTGATTGCAAATTTTATGTTTTATTCGGAGAGGTAAGAATTAATAATTACTGAAGGATTTATTGGTAATAGTGTATAACTATTATCAATTTATTTCGAAAGATCGTCGAATGTCAGCTTTCAAAGTAATCGATATACATGAATTCTTTCTGAGATGATCATTTATGATAAGGATCCAATTTTGTCAGGCATGAAGGAAGGAAGTTTTCAATTGAAGAACCAATATTTTTCATTCCCAGTTTTCCTTATTATTCTAGTTACTTTTATACACTTAACGTTTTCGAAAATGCAACTCCTGCTGTCTCTCGTAGCATCTGTCAGAGTAGTCTGATTGCAATTATTAATAGAAAGTAAAACACAATCGGCTCCGCGTCGAACGTATTAAAAAAAGAAAGATCATTTAATTTCTAGAAGAACGCATTCGAACGTTTTTAACTACGCTTTGTGATACTCACAATGAAATATTTGATTTACAGAATTATTCCGTGTAACTTTTATTACATACTTTGTATGATAATACCTATTTTTATTACTTTCTTCTTGACCAACTTCTTATTTTTATACGACGAGAAGATAGACATCTAAAGCATAGCGGATTCGATAGAATACGTCATGTTGAATTTATATGTTTGTTCTGTTGCAGCTGAACACGGAATGGGCGCAAGTTGAAGTTATAAATCTGATCAACGATGGCAGCGGTCTTGGATTCGGAATCGTCGGTGGACGCAGCACTGGTGTTGTCGTCAAGACGATCCTCCCAGGTGGTGTCGCCGATCGAGTAAGTTTAATACGACAGTTTTATACTATTTTATTTGTGAAAGACACAAGTATGCAATAACTTTTCTCTTTTTTTCTTGTTCGATACAAGAAAACAGCCCATTACTCTTTTTCTTTCGAAATTCTGCGAAATATAGTGCAGATTTTTATTCAGGTAGTTTCAAAAAGGCAACAAATTAAATGGTCAGTATTTAAATCTATTTTCGATCAGTATTTAAACCTACTTCCGGTCAGTATTTTATTACCAAAAAGGTCAGTATAAAAATACTAAACGGTCAGTATGTAAATAAAAGAACATTAGAAAGTACGTAAATAGCGAATGGTCAGTATAAATAAAATACGGTCAGTGTGGAATTAATTACTGGTTAGTATCATTACGGTCAGTATAAAATTAATAAACGGACAATATAGAGCAGAAGAAAACACAGTATTGAACCTATTCCATTATAGACTTATTATAAGTCGAAAAATAATTATATTTAAAAATGTCTTTATACGTAAAACAATTATATGATTTTATTTTTTATATATTTACTCAAATTAAATATTTACAAGTTTTTACTTAACGAATAAGAAAACATGCTTATTGTTTTATTTGTAAAAATATACATTTTAACATTTTGACATTTTAACATATTAATATATTATAATCTTATAAATATTGGTTTATTACGAGTGCCTGAGTTGCTGATTTCGGTCTTCCCCGTTTCCGTTTCTGACCAATTGTTACTTGTTTAGCTTTATTATTTTACTGGTCAGTATTTTAATCCCTTTTTGTCAGTATTTATTAGGGTATCTCATAAGTTTCTTTCTTTTTTTTTTTATATGAAATGTATACACGATATTTGTTGTTTAAGGTTGATTTATTGCATTAAATATGAACCGTTCTGCTCTATCACCTTCTTTCATCTATAAGGAAGCCTCATTATTCCCTCTTTCCAAAATTGTTGGGGCTTACTTGCAAAATATTCCTCGAGGTGCGTATTTATTTCGTTTACGGAATGGAACCGTTTATCACGGAGAGAATTCTTTAATGACAGGAACAAATAATAATCGGGTGGTGAAAGATTTGGAGAGTACGGAGGATGCGGTAGAACGTCCCAATCAAACTGTAACAGCTTTTGTCTTACATCCAATGCAACATGCGGTCTTGGATTGTCGTGATGAAAAACGACGCCTCGTCGGTTCGACAATTCTAACCGCTTTCCTGCTATGGCGGCTTTCAATTGATCAAGCTGATTGCAGTATATGGCAGAATTGATGGTTTCACCTTGAGGAAGGAGCTCGTTGTAGACTACACCTTTCCAGTCCCACCAAATGGACAAAAGAACTTTCTTCGGGTGAAGTCCAGGCTTCGCGACAGTTGAAGGTCTATTGTCCTTAGATCAAGTGCGTTTTCGATGCACATTTCGATACAAAATTTAAGTCTCGTCTCCAGTGACAAGCCTCTTTAAGAAAGGATCTCCTTCATGTCGCTGGAGAAGCAAACCGCACGTAGAGATATGGTTCATAAGGCCGGTCTCCGTGAATAGGTGTGGAACCCAAACTTCACATCGATTGACGTATCCCATCCTGATCAAGTGATTATGTACTGTTGTCCTGGGAATCTTAGTGGCATCTACTATCTCGCGCGGATTTTCAGCGAGCATGGTCTTGATAAGGTTCGTATCCGTCGTTGCTGGCCGGCCGCTGCGGTCTTCAACTTTCAATTCAAAATTGCCAGCTCTAAATCTCTTAAACCAATTGCGGACAGTCGTAATAGTCGTAGCACTACTCCCGCAAACGGTACAAATCTCGTCTACAGTATCCTTTGCACTATTACCTTTTTTAAAGCAATGAAGCATAACAAGCGGTAAATGCTTCCTTTAGCCATCCATATTGAACGGTATAGAAAAAAGTTTTAAAAGAGACTGTGTCACCAACAAAACGTACTTTAAAAGAGCTTTGGGACGACTGAAATGATGCCATAGACGGCTAATAGATAAGCCTGCATGTTTATATAAACATAGCCAGTTAGAGTCATTCCTAGCATGGTGCGAAAGAAACTTATGGGACATCCTAATCAATATTAAGTGTCAGTATTTACATATGAAGGGTCGGTATTTAAATAATTTGGTCAGTATCTGTTGCGACACGAAAACTTTGTGGTAATTTTCGCGTCACGCTTTCCCGATAAATTAATATCCAGAAATGTCACTAAGGTCGAATATGTTACATGTGTTTAATTTTTAAGAAGGAATACTGAGTTCTTAAGTGATGGGGATTATGCGAGTTCTAATTGTGTTACGTATATTTTAAAGACTGTGCGAGTCCTAGTGTGTTGTTGTTTCGAAAGCTGAACAAGTTCTATCTTCTCTCTCCTGTCTAGTTTTTATATGGAGTTTTTTATGTTCTGATTGGTTAGTTTCTATTTTCTGTAAGTGGGTGTAAGTGTTTTACTAGTGGTCATAATTTGATGGTAGGAATATTGCAAATCTCGCGGAGTAGTGTTAATGGCGGTGAGTTAGACCTGGGGATTTGACGGGAATCTCCATTGGATGGTTACCTCATGTCCAAGGGTTGCGTATCCGGTGGTCTCACTAACTTGGAAATCTGCGTGCCAGATTTCTAGCTGTTTGCACGCTGGTTTATGAATTTATGGCGGTTGAGCGGTCACAGGCCAAGTCCGTACGAATGCTCAACAGTATCCTTTAGTCAGTACTAAATTGTCAGTATTTAAATAAATTGTGTACCTACCATTTTTTTATTTATATATTGACCGTTTAGCAGTTTTATACTGACCTTTCTGGTAATAAAATACTGACCGGAAGTAGATTTAAATACTGATGGAAAATAGATTTAAATACTGACCATTTAATTCGTTGCCTTTTTGAAACAGCTTTCAGAGCGTTCTGCGAATTGTTTCTTGTGGACTTTATTGTCTCAAATGTCTGCTGTCCTGTCGATGGCAATTTCAATTTTAGGAATAACAAATAGATAATTTCTTGTGATCATGAATAATTTGATCATCTACTGTACAGTCAGTATATGATTTTTGTGCAAGTGTAATGGAAGTTCATTTAATAGAAATCATGAATTGTTTTTTCCAGTGTCAAAATGTATCGTTGGATAAAAAGTGAAAGGTGTCAAAAGAACATAAAATAGAAAAGAAAAGAAAGGTTGCGGTGTAAAGGAAACATGAACAGTTAGTGAATATTCATTCGCAAATTAAATATGGTTCGTTCACAAACGCGAATTGCAGGATAATCGGCTACAGAGTGGGGACCATATATTGCAAATCGGAGATGTCAATCTACGGGGAATGGGAAGTGAACAGGTTGCGGCAGTTCTGCGACAATCCGGCACACACGTGCGCCTTGTTGTCGCGAGACCTGTGGAGCCAACGTCGCCAGATTACCAGGTAGCGTTATCGATAGTTTTTCTTTCTTTTTTTCTTTTTTTTTAGCCTATTGCGAAATGGAAATTTTAAAAATATGCAAGTTCGAAAATTTGTGAACTTGAGAAATTGAAAATGTCTACATTTGTAGAATTCAGATTTTGAAAATCTGAGAAATTAGAAAGCAGAGAATCGGTGTACTTGTTAATTGAAAAATTTAAGCATGCGAAAATTGGAAAATTCCAAGATTTGTGTATTTGTAGAATTCGGATTTTCAAAATCTGGGAAATTAGAAGTTAGAAAATTGGTGTACTTGTTAATTGAAAAATTTAAGGATGTGAAAATTAGAAAAGTCGAAAGTTCAAAAATTTGTAAATTTGCAAATTTGTGTGGAATTGAGATTTTTTAAAGTTAGGAAATTAGAAGTTAGAAAATTCGTGCATTTGTTAATTGGAGAATTTAAGGATGCGAAAATTAGAAAATTTGAAAATTTGAAAGTTCCAAAATTCGTAAATTTGAGAAATTGAAAATTGGTAAATTTGAAAGTTAGAGAATTTACGTATTCGTTGATTTGTGTATCTGAGGAAATTGAAAAATATGGAAATAAAATTCGATACTCCCGGAATATGTAACTTTCGAGATTACATAATTTGTAAATTTAAGAATTGGAGAATTTGTACATTCGTTAATCTGAAGATTTGGAAATTGCGGGACGTAGAGATTTACCCTTCGACAACAGGTTGCGAATATGAAAATTTGAATGTTTGAATATTGAAAAATTTGAAGCTTGAATATGTAAATGCGTAAATTCTGAATATATGAATTTTTTAAATTTCAAAAATCCACGGAAATTCGTGGGGATTTATAAAATTGATAAGTGAAGACAAAGTTTGTTTAAAACAAAGTTAAATTGGTATCATTTGCTTCTTTTTGTTTTATAATTTTGTCTGGAGGAAGCATCTTTATTATCCTTCTTAGTCCTTGGGTTTCTTACTTACGGAAGCTTAATGAAATAGCTCGATCGAAATTCTCCTTAATTAAATGGCAGCAGGACGTTTTCATTAAATCATCGGATCAGACTGTTTGCACAGTAAATACTGTCATAATTGATCGTTCTGTAGATCCTGAATGCATTATTAACTTCAAAGCACTTCGGTCGTTCCACTTTTCTCATTTCAATATCAACCATATTATATATTTACTTTTTATTATATAATATACCTCGAACCATTTACGATGAATTTATTTGCTTATAATATACCCCCGATCATGCTGTATTTAATTCAATATCCAACTAAGGGTACATTCTGCGGCTGTTGGATTCATCGTGATGTTAAAACTCATTTCATTTGGGAGCTTTCAAAAATTATTTCAATTTGATTAATTCAATTTTTAATACGACTCAATTTCAATCGTAAAATATAGCTATTATATTCATCGTCATGTTAAAAGGCTTGCTTTCATTTGGGAATTTTCGGAAATAGGTTCAATTTGAATTATTAAATTTTCAATCATTAATTTCAATTGAATTTCAGTCGTAAAATGCGGCTGTTAGAGATTCATCGTTATGTCAACCTTCTATAACCCGATTTTGTAAGACAACAAGTGAAATCTCCCTTGACTAACCCTTTGACTGCGGCGCGCTCTCAGACGAATCCATCAATATGGACGGCGCGTTTTTCGCATGTCAGTCGCTGCGACCGGTTGTCCACTGACTAGTGATCAAAACAGTACCCGGAAATTTGATACCATTCTTAGGGTTTAAAAAATAATAATGGCAAATAAAATAAAAATATCAATTTTTGTTATTTATCTTAAGTAACTTTTTAAGCTATTTTAATTTACTTAACTTATTTTGTGCATTCCTTCAATAATAATCCGTAATTAAATATAAAGGACAAAATCCAAAATTTATAATGTAATGTTGAATTAATCGGTAAAACAGTAATAAAGGTGTTATAGTAAAAAAATACAGAGGGCGTATGTTTACGCCTTTCGTATATGTATATTGATGGATTTGTGAGGTCGTACATATACGCCTTTCATATATATTGATGGACTTGTGAAGGCGTATATATACGCCTTTAGCAGTCAAAGGGCTAATGATTTCTTTTGTTACCTTACTATTAGATCGAAAACACCAATGCATTATAAATTACCGTCGAGACGAATCGGATCACTTTCTGTCTAATGGTAAAGAAAAATCATAGTCAAATATTACAAAGTTCATTTTTTATTATAAATTCGTATCTAGTACACACTCTGCTGATTTCTCTATCTTTATAAGAAGTATAGTTACAGTTGATCACAATCTTACATCCTGAGAAATGTTGTTGAAAATCAAGAATTGACGATTAATATCAGAAAATCTGCGAATAATAATGTGATAATTTAACGATCTCATAGAACAGCAATAAACAAATAAAATATAATGTACAAATATAGATAAATGCATATGTAACTTTTAAGTCACACGACGGTATGAAAGGTTAAAAGTCTCGTCTTCGTTTGGAAGCTTCCGCGAATAGGAACGAAATATAGGAATCGAGGAAGTTCTTCAGGTTTTATGAATTACTGGAAAGCCGAAATTCCAATTGATCGCCGCATTTCAGGCACTTGGCAGCCACGCTCCGATCGTACCAACGAAGATTCTGGGTGACCCGGACGAGCTGGACCGCTACCTGGTGCACAGCGTGCCGGAAACGTATGACAACGGATACATGTACTCCCAGGAATCCGACGTCGAGATGCACGTGAGTAGCTCTAAACATCCTGTGATTCTAACATTCTCACATTTCGTCAACACCTTGCCGATTTCATCTCTTGGAGTTGAATTTTCTACTGGATTAAACGTTATCGCTGGTACAAGCGAGAAGGGGTTAATTGGACCGTTTATTTTGAAAGTGATGCAAGCCCGTTTTTTGTTGTTTCGAGAAAATTAAAGGTTAGCATATTAGTCAATTGAAAAATACAAATTAATTATGTCAAGTCTGTCAATGTTTCAACTAAATTATCACTATGTAATTTGATTATATAAATTTCTTCTAGGTGAATTTCACTAAAACAATATATATCTACGGATTGCAAATGGGCTTACACCATTTTTATAATTAGTCAAGTGTAAAAGTTATTTAATTTCAATTATGAAAAGTTAAATATCACTTAAAATATATTTTGTATTAATCCAATTTTGTTTATAAATAATAACAAGAAAGTGGTATTTTTTATTTTGAACGTTAATTATATTTATATATTGTTAAACTTAACATAAGATATTCATATCATTTATTTATATTCGTTATGTGGCAGTGTTTTGAAATATTCATGATGTACAGGAGGTGTATAAGGTAATAACTGCTCCATATCCTTAGATTTTTCGTATCTAATAGGTCTGGCATCGTTATACAAAAGCGTCAGGACGGTTTTTTCAAATTTTCGCAGTCTTCATTGTATATCGCTGTATACAATAACATGACTTTGAGTCGTTACATTTTGTAAATGTCTCAGATAGCAAGAAACTATTTCCCGCGATCCCCTGGAAGCAGTAGTTTCGTCCCACATATACATACATATTAACTTTATTGGTGTGGAAATTATGAAATCCCTCCTTTAAAAGATACATATTTCACTTATAATATGCGATTGAAACAGATAGTTTTGGATAGGATAAGGATATATATTTACGGGTTGTACATAAATAGACTTGTACCACTTTCATAATCAATCGCTACGCAGTTTCTTTTATTGGCCAATTTTAAATTGAACAAAGCACTGGCATTTTTTAAGATATTAAATATTAACTAGTTATAAATAAAAAGTTTACACTAAATTAATTACAAATTATGTGATATCTCTCTTTTTTTTTAACCAAAATAAACGGTCCAATTCTGTCTGCAAAAATCAGTCTAATGTGCAGAATATAATTCGTTCATTTGAAGCCTTGGTTTCGAGAAAGATCAATTTAAAAGTTCGGTTAATTTACGAATGATTGAGTGATTTGACACGTAAATTTGACACATTTGAGATCTCACGAGCGAAATTACGGAAACAGTGACTATTATTTTCCTCGTTTTTATTCATGGAATGGTACGAAAATATATTTGAATTTTTAAGTTAATAATATACGGTTCAGTTGTCTCTGATAAGTCAGTTTCTTGAAGGGAAAATTCGGTTTCTCGTTTATTCAAGAGAAGCCTGTGAATCGAGTATTAAACTCCTTCGAACGTCTTCCAGCCTATCTTTGCGCAATTTTAATTGATTAATTGGTATGGTAATTTTTTGTGACACTATAAATACAAATTTAGCGGTGCCTTTGGAGATTATGGCGACCAAGGTATTCCGCCGTTGCAGCCAATCTGGCATGGATTGTTTTCATTCAAAAAGTATCTATTTCAGCTGAAATTTGATCAAGTGCACGCGTTCTTGAGGCATTTTCAAACTGATTTTTCTTGAAAATAAAGTTTTAAGTGAACAAATGTTGTTCTACGTTTTTGACTTATTTTTTCACGCAGAATTAACCGTTTGTTGTTTGTACCACTAATAAGGAGACGCTCTATATCCAAACAGGGAATTATCTACGTTTGTGCTAATGATTTTAACAAATTTTGTGGAGTGTAGATTTGAATTGGAAATTAAAAGATGATTGAATAAGAAGAGGAATGTTTTTTGGTATTTTTCAAGTTCTGTATTGTATTTGTAATTGTATATGTTTTTTTAATTTTTGTTTCTTCTTAGGGGGAAGTCTTGTTGTGAATATAGAATTCTCTTTTTGTTTTTCAAAAGTAATATTATATTTATATTTACACTTTTTTCTTCGTTTTTGCAAGAAAAAGTTTTACTATGAACATAGAATTACTGTTTTTATTTTTAAATATAATATTGTATTTCTGGTTACATTACCTTTTTACTTTTCGAGAGAAGTTTTATTATACAAGTAGATTTCTTCATTTATCCTTCAAATGGAATGTTGTATTTATAATTGCATTTCTTTCTTAGTTTTCAGGGAAAGAAGACTTGCTGTGGACATATAATACCTTCTTCCTTTTCCAAATGTATTATTGTATTCATAATTGTACTTCTCTCTTAGATTTTGCAGGAAGAAATTTTATTATGAATATAGAATTCCTTTCTTTTTTATTTTCAAATGCATAGTTGCATTTATAATTGCACTTTTTAGTTTCTGCAGAAAGAAATTTTACTACGGATATAAAATGACTTTTTTTTTACTTTTAAGTACAATGTTGTATTTCTTTATGCATTTTCTTTTTAGTTTTCGAGAGAAGAAGTCTTACTATACATGTAGACTTCTTCATTTATCCTTCAAACATCGTATTTATAATCGCATTTCTTTCTCAATTTTTAGGAAAAGAAGACTTGCTATGAACATATACCTTTTTCCTTTTCCAAATGTATTATTGCATACATAATTGTACTTCTCACTTAGATTTTGCAGGAAGAAACACAAATAGATACACGAAGAAAATATAATTCTCTGGAACACTAAAAAATTATTCGATCCTCCCCAAACAGACGTTCAAACTGCTGCAAAAAAAGGAAGCCATCGAATAAATTTGTACACTTAATCCTCCACAACTTTTTCAGAACATTTTCCTCTGTATTTGACCAAATTTTCACTCTCGAAGTAACAAAATTCACCTTTCCAAATTCCATTAACCATAAAATCCGCATTTTATTCCGAACACCTATCTCCCGCATTCACTCTCATATTTTCCCTATCCAGATCAGCATTTTCCTCCCTGTTGATCCTTCGAGGAGCGAGCATTTGCATATTATTCGGAGCGTTATTGTGGCCGAATCACTGTGTTGAAAAGAAGGGTTGTTTGGTAGGCGAGGCCCGGTCTCATCATGGACGTAGTACGCAATCCCATGCCAATTGGAACGATGCCAGTGATACCAACGGTTCCGATGCAGATCCCAGAGCTACCTACGCTCACCATGGACACCATTGATGTTAATTCACTGCCAGAAATGGAACGGTTCACCGTTGAGCTCAAGAAGGACATTTACGGCCTTGGGATCACCATTGCTGGATACGTGTGCGAGAAAGGTAATTCCCTGGTGTCCTCGAAAAAGTTACAGCCTATGGATGTTTCGTGTGAATTACTGTTCACGTTGGTAGAATTGAAATGTTTGGAAGAGAAAAAAAAAACATCTCTGAAGATGCTCTGAGTTTAAATAATCGGATTAACATTTTGACTGCCAAGCGAAATTAGAAAGAAAACTTCGTCAGGCCACGCGCGCGATTAGACAAAGCAGGTTCCTAAGAAGGAAATATGACTGGATGTATAATACATCAGCTCGTAGCACAAACATGTAAACATAAGCATGTGCTTCCCGAAACGATCTAAAAAATCAATAATAAATTTTTAAGTGCACATTTTATAAAACAAAAAAAAAACATGTACAGTAGCATTCAGTATTATAATCGTTGAAATTACTACCACAAGTTTTTACAATGTCGAAAAGAGAAAGCGAACTACTTATTTATTAGCGAATCAGATACCAGTGAAGAAGAAACCTATGTTACAAGATTTATCAAAATTTCCAAAGTGGCGATGAAGAAGAATTGAGATTTTCCAGAACAGGAAATATAAATAGCGGTATGCGTTCAGATTCTAACTCGGATATTGATAAATGCAACAGTAGTGATGCTGAATTTTCCGCAAACGATATAGATCAGATTTTACAAGAATTGATTATCGAAGAAGAGATCGAGGTTGATTGTATTCAAGATAATTTTTTAAATAGAACTATTTATAATTACATTATTATAGTTTCGGTACAATAATTTATTAATTTTGTTATATCCTGTTAACTATTCTTTCGAAGTCCTCCTTAGATCATTCGTGATTAAGCAATATAATTGTCACCTTTATAGGGGTGACGTGGCCTATTGGGAAATTTTCATGTCACCCGAATTTGAGTGACGTGGCAGTCAAAGTGTTAAAAGAATAAATGCGATTCGATGTCAGCTGTAGAAGAAGAGAAAATTGATAGCTCAATTGGAACATGGAAATAACGTGTACTTTTCTAATTGAAGTTATTAACGATAACTGTCTTTTTTTTTTTAAACAAATATCTTTCTTATTTACTTTTCAAATGATTCACGTACACGCACTTCATAATACAGCATTGTGTTCAATTAAAATTATTATTTTATGCATTGATCCGTCTTTGATGCTTGTAAAGATCGAGCTAAATAACGGAATTAGTGTCGATTTTAAATTGTTTAATACTAGATATACCAAGAATTGATATATACCTATCTCTGTCAACCGGTTATTTTGATCTTGTCGTGTTTTAAAATAAAAGATCTATTATTTAGGGTTAAATGTTTATTTTTTATTTATAGTTTTACATTAATTAAAATAGAAACAAATAAAGATTTCAGTATTTCTATATTAATATATCAGCAATGATTAATTAAAAATAGGAACATAACTAAAACATTATATTTTTCACTTAGATTTTTATACAGGATATGATAAATGGTAGTAATAGTAATTTAATTTTTAACTTTCCTTAGCGCAATTTATACAAGCTGGAATTTTTCTTTGTATACATTTTCAATAAACATACTTTTTACAATCAGTACAGATATTTGTGGCTTTATTTTGGTTGCAAAATCCGATTTGAACAATCGCGTATTGCAGAATATGAAACAAGAAATTTAACGTTTCCATGAAAATTGCTGGAATTTTTTCGGTTTTCTGCAGTAGATTGTCGCAGAACCATTGGATTTTTCGAATTCGAATCGAAACATAAGTAATCATACTAGAAAAGCAACTAAGAAAAATTTCACTTCGATATAAAAAGCTTCGAGCGTAAAGGGTTAAAGATTGTCGAAAGAAGGAATTAACTTCGGCTTTTGCAAGCCGTCGCACTGTGGTTTTCCGCGCTCAAGGATCGGAACTGTGGTCCTCCGTTCACTATTATTATAAATTAATTCACTATAATTATAAATCACTATTATTCCGCCAATTGTATAATATTGATTGCAGAGGAGGTGTCTGGTATCTTCGTGAAGAGCATCAGCGAGGGTAGCGCAGCAGACTTGAGCAACAAGATTCAAATAAACGATAGAATAGTCGAGGTCGATGGCCATTCTCTACAGGGTTACTCGAATCACGAGGCTGTCGAAGTGTTAAGGAACACCGGGCAAACGGTGGTTCTCTGCTTGGAGAGGTATTTACGTGGACCAAAGTACGACCAGCTTCAACAGGCGATCGCGGCCAGCGAGCTTAGACTGCCTCAACCTAGCTCTCCATCGATCACGAGTTTACCAAGCTTCCCTATCAGTGCGGTAAGTTTCACGAAAGAATACCTGAATTGTGTATACAAATAAGTGTCTTATAATCGGACACAGAAATTTATAACTAGACAGAATATGTATGCAAAGGAATACTTTTACAGGACATAGATAAAGAAACGAAAGTTGAACATAGGTGTGTTTTGTCATTAGACGTTTATCAAAATGTCCTTTTTTTTTTATTTTGAATAATTTGTATAGAGTGTACTACTCTGTTGAAAAATTTCCAGTTATAAGTTAAAGGAAACATCAACTATTTCTTCTCTCTTCAATTTGTGCCTTGTCTCCTTCAAAGGAATCTCCATTACTTACAGTCTCCTAGGAATTGTATAATATGTGGAATAGTGTTTAAAATTTAGGAATTGTGGTCAATCTTTCGAAATAGGTAGGTACGAAGGTAGGTTTAGTGTTAAATAGAGATAAGATTTTCCATTTTCCTTGTATGCCTAAGCATCCGTTGAGCATTCCTCGGTGCAACTTGAAGCAAAACAGGCTTCATGTCGAGGTTGTTAATCAGATTTACATGTTTAATTACACTGTTACAGGATGGAGAGACTACCACTGAAATAGAACCGGAAGGGGAGTCGCATACGACTGTAGACAGCGCAATTCTGCACGAGGGTGACCGCGAAAGATCCTCCGAGGAATTGGATGACGCGACGAACGTGGAAGCTTTGTTGAGCGACCCATCTAGCGAGCTTACGCCTCAGATTCGAGCTGCCATTAAGGCGAAATGGCAGAAGATTGTGGGTCCAGACACAGAGATTGTGGTACGTAATTGTTCGAAAGGGATTGTTAAAAATTTGCATTAAATTTTTGGAACCTGGAAGGTCCTCAAGTTTGCCTAGTAGCAAACTAATTTCACTCTCGGTCTTAAAACAGTACTGTTAAATATGACTAACTAATTTTATAACGATAATCCGCCAGATCGAGAGTTCGTCACGTTCGCATTGCGACGCAATACTCATTCACCAAATATTCCGTTATTATTTAAAGAAAAATAAAAGAATAAGTGAAATTCCTTTCAGTTGGAGACTAAGGGAAGTGGTTTCTCTGTCTTTCCTTAAACAGGTTGCGCAACTGAAGAAATTCGCGGAAGGCAGTGGTCTTGGGATAAGCTTGGAAGGAACAGTGGACGTGGAGAACGGAAAGGAAGTGAGACCTCATCATTATATACGATCGATCCTTCCGGAAGGACCCGTAGGACAGAATGGAACGCTTCGTTCCGGCGACGAATTGCTGGAGGTAACGTGACACTTTAGCTACTAATTTCAAGAAGCTACCTTTAAACGTAATTAACGTGGAGAATTAACACCTCTGGCACAACGTTACGTGATTCCCTAGCTCCTAGTTTGAAGATGGTTCACTTCTCTGATTCCAATGCATTCTCTGCTAAGTGTGTTTCGATTCAGAATTATAAATCAACTATCAAGGGCAGAAAAAAACAATTATCTTTATACTTTCGTTTAAGGGAAATAGGAGGATACAAACCCTTAAACTGTTTTACTTATTTTCTTAGTTATTATTTAAGATATTTAAATGAGAAAAATATGCGAAAGAGTTACAGACTAGATATTTACTACACTCGAGATATTTTTTTCGGAATTATAGACCAATTATCAAGGGCAGAAAAAAATAATGATCTCTACCTCTTCTTTTAAAGATATACCGAAGGTGGAACTCCTAAACTGTTTTATTTATTTTCCCAGTTATTACTTAATTGTTAAATGTTAATTACTATTATATGTACAAATTTCAAGTTGGTAAGGTAGGTGGAGCATAGTTAAATAA
The DNA here is from genome assembly GCA_951804975.1 of Anthophora plumipes. Classification (NCBI taxonomy): domain Eukaryota; kingdom Metazoa; phylum Arthropoda; class Insecta; order Hymenoptera; family Apidae; genus Anthophora; species Anthophora plumipes. Next base: position 16,826,322 of record OX638118.1, on the reverse strand, counting down.
TAGCAATAATACAAATAGCAAAACGAAGAAGAATTACATTTCTATTCGATAAAAAATTAACAATCCGTCGTTGAAAAGTTTATTGTTACTAAAAATTGAAAAATTGTCAAGAAATAGTTAAATTTGTGAACAAGAAAAATTAAGGAAACCAACTTTAGAAAATTCCGGTTGATCTCAGTGTAGTATTTTTCAAGCAAAGTGCATTGGGAAAGATAATCAACTCAGTTTCTAAAAAAGCAACATATTACAATGTCAAAGAGAATAATCAAACTTTTTTTTTATAAAATACATAGCAGTTTTATTGATAATATAAAGGTCAAATCACATTTTTATTGTTTTTTTTGAGTGAAATTCCAAGTTTCCATAGTAAATGTTAATTTTTTATTTTACACGACGAGTATATATACGTCAACCGCACGGAAATGAAGTTTCCGATTGACGTGTATACACGTCGAACGCAGTTACCTGGTAAAAATTTCGTTCATCATATCAGAGAAAAGCGAGAAAGATGGATTTAAAATATTTTCAATCATTGTCGAGAAAAAGAAAACCAAAGTGCATTCGCATCCTCATAAATAGGCTTATTCTCCGACAAAATTTGCAAGAAAATAAATATAAATGAATATTAAAATATTAAGAATGTAACATTATATAAATATTGTAATATAATTTTTTTAACTTTCGTTTACAATGTTACCTGGAAACAATTTACGATTCAAAAAGAAATCTAGTTGTACAGACTTTTTTCCTTTTATTTAACAACTTTATGTATTTAAATGCAGAGTGAAACACTTCGTACACTCTAAAAAATAGATAAATCTGTTAATTTGCATCTTAGCCGGGTTTGCTAGTATTTCTTACGCGGAACATTAATTTCGTGGTATTAGTGAACACTTGAGGATCATAGACAACAGGCAGAGAGTGGACACAGCTTTCTAAGCTCGGAAGCTTAGTATGGACAGAGCGTACCGTCCTAGATAATCACCCAACTAAGCGGTAACCGTGTCTAATGCAGCTTAACTTTGATAATTAGACAAGAATCACTGTTTTCCCCGCAGTAGAGCTGTGAAGTTAACGGCCAGATGTGTTTGGCTTCTAAATTTTCCCGCACAACCATGACACACATCCGTCGACTTTATTGTTAAACGAGAATATTACACACCGACGAAGTGTGGATGTAGAAAACTACTCGAAGCGATGTGCAATTTTTACGTTCGAATTGATTTTCAACCTTCAGTTGATCCGATGAGGTTAGGCAAACCAAATGCTATAATTTTCATTTTATTATACTCATCCCTTGATTTACACGAGTCTCTTTAACCCATTAAGTCCCAAGGTTGCAATTTTTTTCAGAAAATTTTCCTTAATAATTTGTTTTTCCAAGTTGTAATTATTAGGTGTTTGCAAAAGTTTCTGTCGTTTTTCTTCTCTTTTTTTTAACAAAATTCATTTATTTGACACACAGAAGTGCTGTAATATTTTCCCTCGCTTTCTATAACGTTTTTCTACCTTATGTTAATAGGTTGAAACCAAGATTATCAGTACTCTCATTTTTAAAAAGCAATTGATTCAGAAAAAAACGCGATTCGATATCAAAATAGTCGACAGGAACTTTTGCAAACACCTAATATAGATGAAAGTTTCAAATATTGCTCAATATTTTTTTGTCAGTATTTTTTCTTCCACCTAGATTCTATAACGTGTCAAAGTTTGTATAAATTGAAGCATTTATAATATTAAAATAAGTCTATTTTGTTTTTAAATCATAGAAACATTCTTATTCCTCACTTTCGTGTTGTAGGCTTTTATGTACTGTCTAGTATTATAATGCATTTTTTTATATTTCGTGATAGTTTAATGGTAGTTCCTTGGAGGTCTGAAGTTGTGCAAACCCAATATTTCGTTATACAAAAATTAGCAATCCAAGAAATGTGTGATCCAATTATATTTTTTTCTTATATACTTTTACAAGTAATAAATAGTTCTATGCATAAAAATTGCCTTATTTCTCTACTTAGGACTTCATGGGTTAAATTCTCTGTAAATTATAACACAATTTACGCGGTAGAGTTTACGCGCGATCTTGATTTACGCGGTCAGAAAACACAGTTTCCTCGAAGTTTCACAAGTAACAGCTTCATTCGCTGCAGGAAATCTTCGTGAAGTTTTTGAACTAGCCAGAAAATGGGGAAGTGCCACTGTACAATGATTCAAACTTTCAACGAGCCTTAAAATCGATCTCGTCTTCTGACGAGATTCAACGAAATTTCGTAGCGAATATCGGCAAATTTGTGAAAGCTCGGTTGAAGAAAAACTTGAGAACAAATCATGCGAAAAAATTAAAATGTCAAACTTTTAAATATTTCAAGCGACGAAGATGATACATTTGTGCCAAGTGAAAAGAAAAGCTTCATTGTTTCGAATTACAGTAACGATAGTGACGTCGAATAAAATTTACAGGGCCGTTGAAGTAAATCCGGAAAAGTTATTATACAGAGTGTTGCGTCTTGTATTTCGAACAAGCAATATGTTCGAGAGTGGTGGCGCTGAATTGTTGCTGGTTCGCTGGTGAGATTTGATGGATGGTGTGATATTGGTCAAGATTGATGTCGAACTTATCCCGTATTTTAATATATTTTAAATAAACACTTTATAAATAGTGAATGGCGTTTTTGATGGTGTGTGTGTGTGTGTATATACACTACTTGCGACGTGTATGAATGTGGTGCGAGAGTGAAGTGCAATTTTTTTGTATCTTATTCGTATCTTATGTTTCGTATTGGAGCTCTTATTTTATAACAAATGTGGATGTGTAGGAGGCGCTGGTCTACGCCAATTAGGACGTAACTACCCCCTTGGACCGTCTTCCAAGGCCCGCGGGCATACTGCCTACCCTGGAAGTTCCAAGTTGGCAGGGTAGTGGTATGTCGCGATGGCGAGGGAATGAGGCTCAAGGGTAGCTCGCTTGTAGCAGGATTTGAGCGGCAAGGGTGACGCGAGAGGATTTATGACATTTCAATGTTTATTGAATGGTCATGAGTGGGCACCAGGAAGGCATGTGGCCCGCAAAAACTTTATGTCTCTACGTCCATAAAACGCTTCCTAGACTTTGTGCATCCAATTTGAAAAGAAATTTAATTAACGTAAAGCTAGATAAAGGGTGCATTCAAAAATAACGTGAATAGGCGACCATGTCATAAACCTAATCCCTAACAGAGAGAAAAATGATTTAAGTTTAAGGAAAATATCAATATACTATAACCGTAATTGGTACAAAAGTAGTATATGATATATGCAATGGAATTACTCGATGTTGCCTCCATCAGCTGCTACGACCTTCTCAAGTTTGGACCTGAACTGATTGCAGCCTTGCTTGACCTCCGTCTCGTCCATACTCGTCATCACTTTCATGATGGAGGTCCTTAGAGAATTTTTGGTGTTATGTGGGTTCGCATTTACCTTTGTTTCGGCTACGCCCCACATGTAATAGTCAAGGGCATTGCAGTCAGGGCTAGAGGGGGTCATAAGTCGAGGGACCAGCAATGACAAAGGTTTCCGTAAAACCAAGACTGCCTCTTTCTTACCTTGTAAGGTGGAGAGTCTTGTTGGAACCTCATCTTGGTTCTCGGAATTGTTGAATTTCTTAGCTAGATCTTACACCACCTTTTTCTTTTTGTAATCAAACCACGCAGTTGTTTCCGAGAGCGATTTGACTGTTGCCGCTCTTCGGTCGTATTCTCGGTTCATGGTTCAACAAATACCAGTTATCGACTAATCAGTGGTTTCTTAATGAATCACCTTACCGCGAACTGCTGTGTTCATATCTGCTTTGTTTATACCGTGTTTGTAGGACTTCACTGAAAACATTCCGGATTTACCTCGACGGCCATGTATTTTTGTTTCTTCAAACGTAATCATTTTTCTTTTGTTAAGCTACTGAAAATAAATGTGTATTTCTGAAACTTATGTGTACTAGCTTTTATTTCCATTTTTCTTTTGTACTTGCGATTGTCGTTCGTGTAAAACGGATCTACGTGGAACAGATACTCCGCGTAAATCGAGGGACGAGTGTATTTTTTTGCAATTGTGATTCGCTTCATCTTTAGGTTCAACGTGTTAAAAAATCTCCATGAAACTGATATTATACAGAAACTGACTTTACATTAAATTTCCACATTTCGTTCGTCAACAGGTGAACGGTTTTCGACTGCTCGGTATCAACCACATGGAAGTGGTCAGCGTGCTGAAGGAGTTACCTATACATGTTCGAATGGTTTGTGGGAGGAATATCGCCTCACAGGATCCCCTGTGTCCCATCGATACTGCTCAACATCAGGCTGCATTCCAAACTAGGGTAACAAATCAGATATAGAAATAACGTTTATAGTAAGTGGCAGAATGTATCGACTGTGGCTATTTCTCCTCCCTTACTTTCTCACATCGATGAATACTATCGAATAGCACACGTGTGATAAACGAACGTTATCTATTTCCAAATGTACCTGTCTGTTATATTTTTCAAACGAGATCTTTATCTTCTGTACCGCAGGAGCGTAGACGCGATATCTCTGAAAATTAGTTCCTTTTGTAAAAAATTATATACAGATAGAAAGTTCATTTGAAAAATTAATACGTGCTTAATTAAGAATGCGTACAATCTACACCATTAGCGATTATCGCTTGATAACGTCTAGGTATACTTTCAATCGCCTTTTCGACATACGAAACGAGTGCAGACCTCCATATTTTTCAAATACGACGAATTAGGTACTATTAGCGTTAAAATACATTTTTCCCACTGTTTGTCCTCCATTCAGCCCTTCCAGAACCCTGTATACAAATCTATAAATAAGGATAGATTTAAAAAAAAAATAAGCCAGATAAAAATTAGAATTAGAATTAAAAATTAGAATTAAAAAGTAGAATTAGATATAAAAGTGTTTTTTATTATTATATTAGAATTAAAGCCAAGGTTACAGGATTACACATATTATTACAACTCTTTACGACTCGGCTTCTTACTCGACACTGTTATTTTCTCCCTCGGGAAAATTCTTCCTGGCCACACCCTCATAAAACCATCAGCGACGCATCAGCTTTCCCTTTTACGACCTTTTCTCTGTTCTTAAAACCACACGCTACGTTAACTATTATTCTTAGAAACTGCGATTGCTTAAAATTACGATACCACAAAATCGAGCAGTATCAAACAATTGTAAAACCACTCGTTCAAAGTGTATTTCCGTACTGCAACTAAAGTAAAAGAGATGGTTAAGTTTACTGTGAAAGGTGAACTATCATTTCATTGCATCGCCCCAAATATTCAAACGCTATTAACTCTAGAACTACTGACTATTACTGTATACCTATTTCTACCAAACCAGTCGAAACGGCCGGTTATTTTTAATATCCGTCGTACAATGGAAATAACTTTTATTCATATTTTTTAAAATTTTTATATAATATTGTATTTATAGTACTTAGAGGTACACAGTTTTCATACTTGGCAATGGTAAATTTATCATTAGCGGAGAGTTTGCAAATGGAATTGGAGATCTTTTTGGATATACATTACGGTTTTATCATTTCTGCAATGTACAAGTTAACACCGTCTACGTCTACCCGAATTGTGTATCGTATTTACGGATATTCTGTCCAACGTTCATTTTTCTTGTAATTCTCCAGCAAATTCTTCAACTAATTGAAACGAATCGCGACGCAAATTGAAATATAGAATTATGATTATATATATAATTTTATTATTTATTATATTTTATTATTGTTTTAATATATTATTATTTATTATTTATTATATTTTCGTTTATATAATTTTATTATATAAAATTACGATTAATAATAACGATCATCAGTTATAAATAGATTTGTGTACGTCTATTTAGAGCCACGATGGACATCAATGGTACTGTAAAATATACCTTACTTGGGTATACTATACCAGTCAAAACGAATGGTTGCGGTATATCCAGGTATAGTGTATACGCATCTTCGAAAAAGGCGTAAAAGAGAGCAACTCAAATTGATAAATTTCATTCTTCGGATATTGTAATAAAAGTCACGAGGAAATTTCTGAAATGTAGAATTATAACTTTGAGTAAATAAAAAAAACCAGTCATTCTAACTGGTTTGGTAGTTCTAGTGTTAACAGTTTCGCATCCGGTTATTTTTCCTAAATTTGTCATATAAATAAAGGGGTATTCTAGTAATATAAAGATATTTCAGCGTATATGTATCAAAACTGCGATAATTATTTTTGTAATTAATATATTTTATTGAAATTTTCAGGAATTGTACATAAGTTGTATTAGGTTTTTTTTTGTGGTTTAACGTATGATAATCGGTGAGATAGCTTCCTTTATGTAAGGATACTTTACAGAATTTACATAGACGTCGTGTTTCGCTCCTTACTCCATGTGTTTTACATACTATACGTATTCTTTTGGGATACTTTTTATTCTTTGTTAGTCTTAATGTCTCCAGGGTGCTTTTTCATGTCAACAGACAATCCACCTGAAATTGGACCAGTAGCTTTTGATTTTCTGGGCTGAATTTCATATCTTTTGACCAGTAGTCATGAATTTTACTCTTTTTTACCTGCCCAATTAAAATTACACTTCCAAGAAATCGCTTCATTTCTATCGTGGTAACATCAGTCCACTTTAATGCATGTTTGGAAACTTTATACTTAGTTATGATATCTATTTGTTTCATGACATAGATACAAGAAGTCGTCACAAAAAAAAATAGTTCAGCTGTATCAACGATATTTTCAGGAAATTCTTGAATTAACACCATAACTGGATTTCCTTCAAATGATTCTAACCGTAGTGGTGTATCAATATCATCCCACACATCACTAATATCAATTTCTGATTCATTGTCAGTATTTTCATCTTCTTCTGATTCACAATTACTATCACTTTCATCCTCCTCTGATTCAAAAGTACTATCGTTGTCTGTTTCATATAAAATATTTTTGCACCTTTTTTCGATAGGTACAATATCACTATCATTGTCACGATCACTTGACAAGTCTGATAATTCATCATAAACTTCTTTTTCAAATTCATCAAATGTATCCATTATGGTAAGGAACGAAATGTAAATTAAACTTACGCGTTGACCACTGTGTAACTAATTGACTGAAAAACACTCGTATATAATGGAAATATATGCACTAACAAATTTAAAAATGTACCACTGTAAATATATAATCCCGTTATCTAAGAATTTATCAGGAAAGCACACACTTCTCGTTTCCCGACGACAACTTTTATTTTTTTTTTTAAATGAAAATTCTCGTTTTCCGATGCGAATGTGTTAAGTTACCGCTTGATGAAGACGATTTGGTTTTCCACGCAGTTTATGTTTCATGGTAAATCACACAGGAATATCCAGTATTATTAGTTTACCGCAAAGGTTTGAAATAGGAAGGCTGTGGAAATTTAAACTAGTGTGACGTTAATGAGTTACTAAGAGATCGTGAATTAACTGATATCGAGTTCATTCATGTCATCTGAAACTCAATCTAATGATGAATATATTAGGTTCTCCGGAAAATTCGTGCTGATTTTCGATAGGCAGTGTTTGACTACATCACAATATATGAAATTATAGGAAAACATAAAGTTCGCGTATATTTTAAAAGATTATGATCTCTCGTCATTTTAAAGTCTACTCGTTGCAATTTCTGGTTTCTTCTCAGTGTTACGCTGTCTCAAAGATGGAAGGAAATATGAAATGAATGATCCAATAGGTGAAAATAAATTTCAACAATAATACTGCAACTAAAGTAAATGAGATTGTTAAGGTTATTGTGAAAATCATTTCATTGCATTACCTGAAATACTCAGGCGTTGTTAAGTTACCGCTTGAAGCGCACGATGAAGATAATTTCACATCACTACAAATTATAAAACGTATAACGATCAGTTGTCGTTCAAGTACCCAAGCGAGATGTAAATTTGTCAATCGTCGAACGATAAAAATAGAACTGAAAAAATGTGGAGGAGAAATTACCTCTGACAAGCGATACACTTTGGCCATTGTTACAATTTAAGCACGATAACTGTGTAATTTCGAGTGTAACCAATGCGATACGTGTTCCGTAGAGCATTCTTGGTGGATCACTGCAGAACTTGTTGCCAATGATGGACCGTTTGGTGAAAGCTAAGTCTGACGGCTCGTTGGCTACAACTACGACTACAGCTATGATGACAGATGCCAGTCTGAACAAGATGAAGTCGCGCTCCATGGAGCCTTTAACAGGTCTAGCGATGTGGAGCTCTGAGCCGCAAACTATTGAGCTGATAAAAGGAGAACGGGGCCTTGGGTTCTCTATTTTGGACTATCAGGTATGGTATACCTTATGTTTATCATTTGATAAGTAAGACGCGGACAGACCTTTCGTTTAGACCGCGTGAATTCTCGAAAAGTGAACAGCTTCAAATTTAGACGAGAATTCCTCGTTATTCATTAACGTGTTCTGTTGAAACAGTTTAAAGATACGGATTCCCTCTGCAGGCGTTGTAAAGTTTCTTAACCACTTTCTTCGCGAAATTTATCGCCACTTTCTTCGCAAAATTTATCGCCACATTCTTTGCGGTATTTTTGAAACGGCTGAACGAGACGTCGATTAAAAAGTTAATACTTAACGTGTTAAACGAGTGATTTAAATAGTTCGCGAATGAGTTGTCGATGAAATGGAGAGATCGACTCAAAGAATGATGGAGGAATCGGTAGATCATTGTGAAATTGTTGTGAGTAAAATAATGTGCATGCTACGTTATGGATACGACAGATTACACATCAATCTGGAATTACTTTGCAACGACAGAACGAAATCAAGATTTTGTTACGTCGAAATGTACGAAATGATCACAGCTTTCGAGTGACGTGTAATTTATTAAGCAACCAAGAAGTAGTTCCAAGGTAACGAGTAAAATTTGTGGGTGTTAGAAGAAACACTGGGAGAAATTCGTACGCTCGTTGTTTTGTTTTTAAAACAGAAATAAATAATAAAGAAAGCAGAAAAAATAAGAAAGAATATTCGGTTGGGTACCCTTTCGATTTTCTAATTACTTCTGAACGTTTAGGCGTAGAATTAATTAAATTACTTGTTATTAATACTTTACCGACTGGAAGCTTATTAATCGGCTTTTTGCTGCCAACGCAATAAATTAATTAACCCTTGCCAAGCCAATGCCGGGTCACTTCTGACCCATATCTGAATTACTCTATAATGAGAAAAAGTGAACGATATGGTAAAGCCCTCTTGCGAATTTTGATTAAAAATTTTTAGAGCTGTGATAATAAACACCGAGTATTGAATAGAATAAGCTGATCAGTAAAGTGTTAAGTTACTTATCTTTCGCTAGAAGCAAAGTTTGGGGCACTATAGTCCCGCTTAGTAGTGTAAAGATTAAACAAATTCTTCATCAATGGGTTTTTCTGCGATAATTAATTTACCGACAATATTAGTCGCAGTCATAGTTCACGAAGGTGAAGAAAAATTGAGGAATTCCGTGAAAAACGTTAGTGTAAATAATACATTAAGTTTTATTTTTATTTTTGAAATGAAAGTATGGTCTCACGTTAGTTATTAAATGTTTTTGTAACACTATTATTACTGTAACTGTGTTATAACACGGTTAGTATCGTTAATATTAAATTTAGCTTGAGATTGGACGATAAAGAAATTTTCAGGATTATTGTTAAGTAAGATCTGACAGATGGTCAGAAGTACTTAGCTCATGATGTAACTGGAAGGTTGTGTAATAGAGGAAACCATAATATCGAAGCCATGTTAATCGTGATTTTATTGTGTTGCAGTTTCTATATGTATATCATTTACAGGGTGATCCGAGAAGCTGTAACTCGTTGTAAATCGTTTCTTTAGTCTGCTAATGGTATTCATCACATTTATGATACCTTTTTTAAGTATTACAAACTGCACTGTAATACACAGGTATCCTACAAACATTGAAATTCAACGTTTTCAGAAAATGAAACCTTTTTTCGATTTATTACTTTTTCTATGAACAATCTTTTTTCATGTGAATCATTACTGTTGGACCATCCTGAGTTATTTCTCAGAAAACTTTTGTTTTAGGCGATCACTAAGTGTCCTCGAAATTCTAACAATCCCTTTTAAATATCCTTATGTTCAGATCAATTCCAATTTTGTCAAATTTTTCTTTTTAAGCATAGAAAACGGCCCTTAAATTTTCCATTTTTGTTGGCTGATAAACAAAACTTTTTGTCTGACAAATCAGCCTGCAAAATGTCAGATAGCTACTCCTTCATTTAAGGATAATCCAAGGGTAAAATCCCTAAACTGTTTTATTTATTTTCTCAGTTATTATTTAAGATATTTGAATGAAAAAAAGTATGTAAAAGAGCTACAAACTAAGTTCACTTGAAATGTTACTTTCAGAATTATAAATCAATTATTAAAGGTAGAAAAAAATAATGATTTCTACCCCTCCACTTAAGAATGATACGAGGGTAAACCCTCTAAACTATTTTATTTCTTTGCTCGGTTATTACTTAAGATATTTGAATGAAAAAGTATGCAAAAGAGCTATAGGTTAGCTTTACTTGAGATATTTTTTTCAGAATTCTAAATCAATTATTAAAGGTGGAAAAAATATAATTTTTTGGAGGTTGTTTGTAAAAACAACCTTTAGAGTATAACCACCCTACAAAAAATCACAAATAATTCTCTGTTATCGAATTATTACATGTAAAAGTTTGAAGTTAGCTAGGTGGAGCATTGTTGAATAATTTAAAGAATGTTACAAATATATAGTGTTTTTCAAGAGAACAAGTACTTATTTCAAGGCTGAATACGTACCATTCAAATGCGACTAGGAAAGAACAATTGCGATCCATTTGGGAAATTGAAATGTAAACGATAAGTATCTGATATTAATTATTCATGCGGGTACGTGCAAGAAAGCGAGTCGTGTAGTCCTAAGACTAATCATCAGAATTTCGTAAACAAAAGGAACAATTAGACAAACGTATTACATATTTATAATAAAAAAAATAAATAAAAAAAAAAGAGAAAGTATAACACTGAACTGAAGCAAATTTAAACTAGTAATTCTTCTATTTGATTATTTACCACGTTGCACGATGAACCGCGATACATGGAAACCAACCCGAAATAAAGTAGATGAAGCCTGATTTATATGGACCGTTTATTTTGAAAGTGATGTAAGTCCATTTCTTCTTCTTTCGAGATATTTAACAGTTTGCATTTTAGTTGATTGAAAAATATCAAAGAAGTGTACTAAGTTCGTCGATGTTTCTATGAATTTGAATATATGTAAATTGATTATACAAATGACTTATATGTGAATTTAATTAAACCAATATAATCTATACGGATCGTAAATGGACTTACACCACTTTCAAAATTATCGAACTGTAAAAATCGTTAAATTTCAGTTACCGAAAATTTAATTTCACTTAAAATAAGTAATGTTTTATTCTGATTCTGTTTATAAAAAGGAACAGGAAATAAAATAGTGTTGTTTATGCTCAATATTAATTATTTACTTATATACTATTCCAATTATACGACGTATTCTTACATGCAATATTATAAATGAATGCAGAGGTCACAAAATTTTTTTTATTTCATCCATTTAATTTACCATAGCTTTACACTTTTTTTATATATGTAGTGCTTAATTAGACTATGGAATATGGACTTGCACTACTTTCATAATCAATGGTTATACATAGTAATTTACTAACAAATGTTCGCACATGGATATTTTGAAATATTAAGTGTGAATTGTTTATAAAAAAAAAGTTCACACTAAATTATACGTAAATTATGTAATTTCTTAAGTTTCTCCAAAAATGGACTTACACCACTTTCAAAATAAACGGTCTATGTAAACGTTTCAACCTAAGAACAATTTCTCAACACACAAATTTCCATTCCATCCTATCTTCTTCCATGAATCACCGAAACTAACAGTACCACGACCGTATATACTTGTTCCAGCATCCAATAAACCCCAATCGGACCGTGGTTGTGATCAGATCTCTGGTACCTGGTGGCGTGGCTCACGTGGATGGCAGACTGAGACCTGGTGATCGTCTTCTCTTCGTGAACGACATCGCCCTGGAGAACGCGACGTTGGACCAAGCAGTACAGGCTTTGAAAGGCGCTCCAAAAGGCACCGTGCGCATCGGTGTCGTGAAGCCATTGCCAATTCCAGATAGTATTGCCCAGGTGAGCGATCAGGAGGATCGGATCGAGCCGTGTACCGATAGGGATAACGAGGCAGACACGTGCTCGATCATGGACAGCCATAAACAGAGGCGAGAATATTTCAGGGAGCGTAAAGTGAACGTGATCGAGCCGCCTCATCATATGGATTTGATCGAGGGATTGAAGCATCAGCACAATCTCGTAAAATCCGAGAGTTTCTGAGGAAAGTGTTCAAACGACACTTTACCTCTTTGTCTGTCTGTTTATCTGTCTGTTTGCTCAAATTCTCGGCCTTCAGAGATTATTCAGCCTCTGTTTCGACGAACGTTCTACGATTCGCGTGTCTTCGAGACGATCGGCTCTTCCCGATCGCAACCCTTCCCGATTGGCCCTTCCCGAATTCGTTCGCAATAGTATGATTTGTTCCGTTTTGTCTCCCCCTTTTTTGTTTCTTTTCTTCCTTTCTTTCGACTTGTTTTGTCCCTTGTTTACCCCGTTTCTTTATTGATATTTTGTCTTTCTTTCGCCGTGTCCTTCTGCTGTTTAGCCTTTCCTTGGAACAATAAGTCAGAGACGAAGCTTGAAGGTTTCGTCCAGGGTCGTCCGCGGTTCTAGGTCGATTATGCAACGATTCCAACAGGTCTCCGTCCAGTAGTGACAATCAGACACGATCGGTGTCGCGCGGTGAAGAGTTCCAACTCAAATTCAAGTTTCATTAGACACTCGAAGCTCCGAGGAACGTATCAGTCCCTCGACGTCACTTGCCTTGGCTCCCCAGTGACGTCACAAGTGATACTTTAACGTTACGTGTTCCTAATAATTTTCTGTAAAAAAGGAACAAAGATAAAGCAACAATACTCACAAGAACGAAACAAAAAAAGTTTGATCTCTCACTGCCTTGAATTTTCCTTGGAAAAAATTTGTAACAGTAAGTTCCTTAACTCTTTCGTCACTAAAGGTGATTATAGTCACCTAACATTGATTGTGTTGTTAAAAAATCTTCAAAGTTTTGTCATTCTGAAACGTACTTGTCCACAGTTCGTAATATTTTAAGTAAATACGAATAATTCGCGTAATGTGACACAGTAGGAGATATTGCAAGCTCAACTGTGTCACAATGGCGACAAAAATTATGGAATCGAAAGGGTTGAACGTGGAAAATTGTCGTGAATTAAATTCTACACGAATCACGACAGAAATAAACAACGAAACACGTGCGAGATGAAGAAAAGATCGAATTGGACGAAACAGTTACACTTGTGCAGTAGAAGGGGATCATTTCTCAGCGACCTTGAACGTTCATTCTGTTCCAGACAGACTATAAACCCAATATATCGGATTACAGTGTTCCAAGCTTCGCAGAACTTGAATTTCCACGCGGCAACGAACGTGTGCCGCGTGCCTGTCCAACGTTTCAAATAATACTTACGATTCAACTTGTCGTCGAAGTATCGGTCGACAGAGTGTTTTTAACCTATCGATAGCGATACGTTGTCTTCAAAACTGGTGGTCCTTTCCGTTCGAATCGAACGAATTCGAAGAATCGAGTCCACTTTTTCTGATACTATATATAGCTAAATATATTTTCACCGTGAAAATACGTAGACTTGTCCCTTTTTTCTTTTCTCCCCCCCCCCCCCCCAAATCTCGAAGCTTCTCCATAGGCAGCTATCTCGACGAGCTGTTTACAGGTTTGCTTTCTTCCGTGTTCGGACGGGAATTCTGCAGCTGATTTTACTCATGATTACGGCAGAAATTAATCGATTTTCCTTTTTGTTTTAGAGAAAGAAAGAAAATACGAGAGTCGTTTGAAAAGTTCGCGGCTTCAGTGTGAAAACGTACTGTTTTGAGCTTTAGTACTCTTATTTTTTGACACAATCTCCAATTTCTATGCATTTCGTCTAGCTCTTATGTTTTCTGCCATTTCCAAAATCCGGAGCTCTTCGAAACGTTTTCGTCGTATGATGAAACACAGCGACTCTCAAAACTGTTGCAATGATTAGTTAAAAATTCAATCTTACCTTTGTACATTCAAATTATACTATTGCAATGATTAATTAAAAATCCAAAAAATATCACATAACACTTTCAAGGAAAATGAACTTTATTGAAAATTAAAGTAAAATTATTAAACTTTGAAAAATGCGTAAAATAAAAACTTATCCTGGTTCTTAATAGTATCTGTAATCTCTTACATTTCGATGATGTATTTCAACACTTAAATACTTAAATAAAAATTGATCATGGTTTTTAATACTCCATCTGTCCGAATATAAAAGTCCCATTTTGTCAGGGACAATCCCATCAATGTTAGGTATTTGGGACATGTAAAACCATTTTTCATCAATGTGTATCATATTGTATGTGTCATCAAAATACCCGTTTGGTTTAATGTAAGACAAACAAAAGTCTATTCGTGCCAATTTATTTCCTTCTGTTAGCAATGGTTTGACAGTCGATGAGGTGCGTTTCAAACTCTTTCCCTCTTTTGAACAATCATGTAAAGTTGATTTGGAAACTTTAATTGCACAGGCGAGACTTTGGATTGTTCCTCTACGATTATATGGAACTTTTTTGATAGCTTGTAAATTTTAAGAATAGTTCTTTCGCTTCCGCCCACATTTACTTTTCTTTTTGGATAAAATTTTAATTACTGATTTCTCCGTATTAAGTTGTTCTTTCGCGGCTTTCCAAATCATTCAAACTGATTTTCTATTTATTTTATTGGCAACTGAATTGATTGCACCATGACTCAGTTTAGTTTTTTTCGATTGTTGATGTAAGGCTTGTACATATGTACAAATTTTTTGTACATATAGCACAGTTATTAGCTTCTGTACCTTGATTTATGGGAAATGAAATTTTACTACTTAAGTAACACTCACTCTATGTTATAAAGTGATTTTGCGCTTAAATTGATTTGTTTGAAATTTGACATTTCTTTGACGTTTCAAACAACAATAAACATATGTTTATCAAAGAAGACTTGATCCGTTTTTTCTATCTTTCTACTCCTAATAAATAAAAAAGAAAATAAATTTTTTCAAATGGCACTCTTATTTTCGGACAGAGGGAGTAGTATCTATAATCTTTTACATTTTGATGATGCATTTCAACACTTTTGCACCTCATTAATTAGTTCATATTTTCAGTGTTCAAGTGCTTAAATACTCAAGACAGCTTGTTTTAGCCTTTTCGCTGCTGTTGGCGCTTTAGAGACTTTCTTGCGCTGTAATTCAACTCTTCCTTTTATTCTTTGCGCAGTTCCAGTTTAATTACCAAGACAATCTATAAATTTTGACGCCTCTGGAAACAATTTAACTAATTTTGCGACTGCGAATTAAAGATCTATCTACCACTGTGTACGTTGTGCATTAAAATCTGCCATAGCGAAAGGGTTAAACTAATTTTCGTGCAAACTGCACTACAGATCGATGTCGAGCTTAATGATCATACATGAAATAATTGCAACTTCAAGATACGTAAACAAAATTGAAATGTAGGGGCCGTGAAGTTGTCAAAGGACCCTCGTATATATAAGACTATATTCTGACCAGCGTAATCTGTTACGTGGATCATGTTTGTCTTCGATAAGTGTATAAATTAACAAAAAATGTGGCGTATCTTAGCGAGGAGAATCGATGCGGCATTTATTTCAACATCGATGGAAATTGAACAAGAAGAGCTTTTTTCTCTTGCAGTTTGAAATAAAGACTTGACTGCATGTATGAACTTTGGCGATAATAAATTAGGGTGCCGTACAGGTTGTTTTTATTTTGTTATTACCATCCATCCAGACCCAATATCCTTTCACGTTTCTTTCTTTCTTTCTTTCTTTCTTTTTTTTTTGTACGTTTATTTAATTACTTCACATTCACCTTTTACTTTGTCAATTATTTTCCGTTTCCTTGGGCCATTTTGATCATTTTTTTACTCTATCGTTTTATCGTTTCTCTTTTAATTAAAAATCTGTTGAATGTATTTTAAGGTGAATGCAGAATATTCAAGTAAATCGTTTCCCAGTGAAAAATTAACGAACTGTCGTAAATGTTAGTTATAAGATTTGTCCGAAAGATCTTTCTAGAAAACAGAGCGCGGATTAAATCGAAATTGTTTGAATTTCTAATTGATGAACGATTAGAGAAACGACTTCATTTCGTTCAGCTTCGTGGATGCGTATTTTTCGTCGTTCAGCCGGAATCAGTATCGACTGATCGATTTTCTATCGAACTCTGCAGGAGGAAATACCTGAAACGAATTTGAAGCTGTTGCACGTAATTCGTTGTTTCATGCGACGTTTCTAAGTCGACAGACCTTCTTTCGTTCGTTGAACGTATTTGAAACAGCTGGGTTTGTTTATCAAATGAATTGCGAAAGAAAAGTGTAACGAAAAGTGTAGAATAAAATTGTGTGGGTTTTTCTTTCGCAGGAATGTTTATTTTCTAAAATTGGAGTATTCGGTTTGACTTTGACAGTGATTTTCAGAATTATTACTTTTAACCCTTTGCACTCGAGGATTTTTTCGCTCGAGCGAACTAGCAACTCGAGACGATTTTGGTTATATTAGGCAAATGTTTTACAGGTACTTTAAAATGATTTATACTCAAACAAACGTATACAAATAATAAAATTTCAATAATTCATTTATTTCTACGTTTTACAAAACAAAATCTGTTAAATATTATACTCTGTAATTGTTTTTGAAAATAAACTTCTCACTGCTATGACTGTAAAGTTCAGACTAATGCTAAGAACCCACGCCGAGCCGGGTGCACGACAAAAATTGAGATAAAAATATCTTAGCGCTAGTGTAAGAAATACAATACCCGGAAAGAAAGACATAGAGCTCAAGAACTTATATACAAACAGGTACTGTTTTTATTTCTTGGAGGCCGCAAAAAGTGCCGCTGCTTAGTCATCATCAGAATTCCTGCATAAAACGCCAGGGTGCCATAGAAGCGCCTTTCAAGTTGTCGCATGAAATGCCAGGGCGCTGTAGCAGCGCCTCTCGAGTGTAAAGGGTTAAGAATGATGTTTTCACGTACGAGAACTATTCTATTATTTTTTCTATGTGTTTGTAAAAGCACCTTAGTTTTAGATTAGTTCCGTGCAAATATTCAGTTGACTGATTTCGGTGCAGGTGGAACTTTCGAGATTAAAGTAACATTTTGTAGAGAGAAAGTGAGAGAGGAGAGGATTAAAAAGGAACAAATTTAACGATGAAACGATTCGTACAAGCGATATGTTTTTACGTTTTAACCCTGTTTTCGCACCCTCGTGAATGTTTCCTTAAAACGACGCTTGCAGACGAATTTCTATGATATTTAAACAAACGTTGTATCAAAATTCTGCTGAGAATAGTGAAACGTTTATTTTTACGTGCACGACGTACTTTAACTGAACGAGGAAGGATAGTGCTTTTGAAAAATCGAAGACTATATCGACCCACGATACATTCAAAATATTTCCAATTAATTTCCCTAAAAGACTCGCAAATTGAACATTTAAAAGATTGCAGTTGAGGATTTTTCTATTTCTTTCTGTTAGTTATTTGAAATCTTTTATAAATCTTCTAAATTGTGCTTTTGAAGACTCAGCTGTCACATGCAATCATAACGTCGAGCAGAAAAGTGTGCTTTTATAAATCTTCCTAACGCCACACAAATTAAACCTTTACAATTACAGTATTCCACAAAAAAAAAAAATGTAAAAAACCTTGACTGATTTTGTGGCGGTGATGTTGACGGAGAAGGTGGAGGAATGATAGAGAGGATCGGCGGAAAAGGAAAGGTTGCGTTTCGTCTTGGGGGTTTTCTTAGTGTGAACTCATCAGTAAGGCAACCTAGGAGACTCGTGCTTTAGACGCGAGGGACTGAGGAAGTCAGGTTAGAAGGTGTATATATACAGACAGGACCTCTCGGGAGAGCTAGTGAGAATGGTTATGTATCTGTCCCTCTAGCGGTGGTGGGCAGAAGGGCCGCCACAGATTTACTAAAAATATTTGATTTAGTGGCGTTTCTTATAAATCTTTCTAAAGACCCACAAATCGAACTTTTACTGTCGGACAGAAAAATATGTTTTCATAAATCTTCCTAACTTCCCATAAATTAAACTTTTACGATTACAGTATTCCATAACAAAAGAAAAATGTAAAAAACCTCAACTGATTTACTAAAAATATCTGAATTAGTGACGTTTCTTATAAATCTTTTCGAAGACCCACAAATCGAACTTTTACCCCTTGAACAGAATCACAGTATTCGACCAAAAATATATCAGAAATCCTCAACTGATTTATTGAAAGAATCTGATTCAACACATTTTTTGGTAAATCCCCCTAATTCTCAAGTTACACTTTATAGGCTCAATTATTGAACGTCATTATAATACCCCAGAAAATATATAAAAATCCTCAGTTAAGTTATGAAACACGTCTGACACAGCACCTTTCAATTTACTAACGGTTTATAAATTGTACTTTTTAATCTTCGACTGATTTGCTAAAAAGAAATCTGATCCAGCACTTTACCCTGTAGGTTTTCCTAACGAGTCATAAATTCTACTTTTAAAGAGCCAACTGTTGGATTAAAAATCCTCTACTGATCTATTGAAAGACTCCGATCTATCACTCACTCCTATAGGTTCTATCCTCCTATAAATACATGAGCCGTTTATTTTGAAAATTATCTAAGTCCATTCGTCAGTTGTTTATTGTTAACTGTAGTAACATGCACCACTTGAAGTTAGCTGTTATATAAAACATTTTGCGGTTAAGTATATTCAGAGTATACGATAATTTTGGACATATAAAGTTTTGCAGTTATTTTGATAGTTGAAAAATTTACTGTGAAAATGGCCTAAGTCCAATCCATTATTGATAGTGTAAGAAACTACGGATTTTCAAATGTCCGAAGGCAGTAATGATGGTAATTACAATTAATTAATAACTGGTTAGTATAATAATTAATTAATATTTAAACAGATACCCTCACTTTTTGGATAGTTGCTTTAGGTGAATACTCAGTACGTTTAATTAATGCAAAGAAAAAAAAAATTCACGCAATACACACTTACAAATGAATTTAAACTTAAAATATTAAATTATAGAAATTATTAAACCCATGGGAAAGAACAAAACAACAAGACCGTTTAACTCAGAGTGTGAAAAAGAATTAGAAACTAATGATTTCAACAAAAATCGAAAACAAATTAGAATTATAGAACAACATTCGTCATCAGAGGATGAAGATATAGATGACAACAGAGAAAAGAATGGTGACACATATGTCCAAAAACTACGAAAAATTAAACGGAATTCAGGGGAAAGATATTATACTCAAACTGGAAATATTACACCTGCAAAGGTATTTCAAAACAAAGACTGCCGTTATCGCAAAAGCTTGCACAAAAAATTACGAAGAAAATGAAAGAAAGAATATTTTTGAGAAGTTTTGGAATTTGGAAAATTTTAATAAACAAAATATTTTTTCAATTTGAAGCATTTTAAATGATATCGAATGGACTTTGGCTGTTTCAAATTTGATGACAAATCTAGTTGTTAATTTTGAAAGTGGCTTAAGTCCATTCTTGGTAAGAAGACACATATTATTCACTTAATAATTGCTATTATTTTAATAGGATGTGTAAATGTAACTCTCTTAGATACACTTAAGGAGTGTGATACATTGGTATTCTATACGTATATTTTTAATTTCATTGAAACGCAAACTCTTAAATATCTCAATTTAAACATAAATGGACTTAGGTCACTTTCAAAAGAAACCTCTTATATCTACTTGTATAAATAAAACTTTTATCATCGGATACAAAAATAATACGCAGCAGAAAAGATATAAAAATCCTCGACTGATCTATTAAAGAAAAAAAAAAAGAAAAAAGATCTACCACCATTTTTCTCTACAAAATCTTTCAAACGGCTCATAAACGACCACTTTTGAAAACTCTATCATCTAGAACCATGAATCCGTCCAAGTTTTATTTATATTTAAGCAAAGCAGATTACTCAAATGGAGGAAAGTAAATACATTCACGAAGGTGTATAATTTTCGTCTTTTCAAAGTGAAATTTCGTTTTCCAAAGTTCCGTTGCAGGAAGTGTGTTAAAGTTGATAAATTGATCGTACGAGAACAGTTACTCGGAACGCAAAGGTTTAATACCCAAGAGAAAACCATGAAATTCTGATCGATTAAAAACTAAGAGGAAACAGGGTCAAAGCTTGACAACAATCGTGCGAGCTAGTTCATCTCGAAGCTGTGTCAGTGAAACGGCGCTGCAATAAAGGCTAACTGGTTGAAGGAAACGAGCGTTCCTCGTGTTGTGGCTGCTTGGACCTCTTAAGGTCCGAGCTATATCGATCGCGGAAACGAAGACTCTTAGTCTCTCTGGCTGGGCTCGAATAACGAAGTTATCAGAGCACGGTAAATCGTTGACAAGAAGTGAGAGAGAAAGAGAGAGAGAGAGAGAGAGAGAGAGAGAGAAACGACAGAAGAAGTCGTGACAAGTGTGCAAATTTCTGTGTAAAAAAAAAAGAAAAATTTACAAACTAACGTCTACTTGAAGAGAAAAAGGGTCGCGTGAACGAAAAGAATAAAAAGAATATGAAATTATTCAGTATAGTTGTGCAATTACCGCGGATGGGTATATAGAATGACCAACCATCGAGACTGCTAAGTAAGTACTGAACAAAACGATTGTAATAGTGAATGAAAGTTGCCTGGTAGAGTAGCTGAACAAAACGAACGAGTATAATTATACTTTTGCATTCGACTGATTCTTGTCTTCACCTGTCCTTCGAACGAGGCTCACCTGGTACACACGTGCACACGCCACACGAGTGACACTCATCGTCATATGTGTACGCATACATGTATATGTACACAGTCACTTTCGTTAATACTTTACCGACCGGAAGTCTATTAATCGGTTTTTTTGCTGCCAACGTTTATTGGGCTAGAGAGCCTATTAATCGGTTTCTTGCTGCCACGAATTAACGAGTTACTCTATAATAAGAGAAAGTGAACCCTCTTACGAGTTTCGATTAAACATTTTTATAGCTGTAAGGATAAACACGAGAGCAGAAACCGAGCCAGTATTGGATAGAACGAGCCGTTCGGTGAAGTGTTAATATTCGATCGCCTTTTTAAATAGAACTTTCTTGAAAATTCGAACAAATACAAGTCAGGAGAATCAGTTTGCTGGATATGTACAGTGACTCGGACACCGTTTAACCCATTCGCTGCCAATTACTAGATACTTCGTAGTTTGCGCTGTAATATTGGATTAAGTGTTACTTTTCACGGAACAAGTGTACAGTCGTGTAAGGTTGAAATAACGACGGAGGATTTTTTTTTTTTTTAAAGCAACAAATTTCATGTCAGTTGTTTATATTAAATTGTAAGAAATTGCGTGTGTATGTTATTCTACATTAAACAATAAATCCAAAAGGTGGTATAGAATTTTCACGTTGGAAACTCCAGTTTGGAGATACTTGAATTTGAAAATTCGGGGGGTGACGTGTGTATCCGATTGAAGATTTTTAAGGAAAATTTTATCATTTATTTCCTTATTTTCTGTCGCAAGAATATTACATATTGCATTCCCTCTTCTTTATTGCAAGAATATTCTATGTGCCAATCATTATTTTTATGCACCGTACAGGAAAAACGTATAGAACATATTTTGTTCAATTTTTCGTGTACAATTGCCTGGTATAAATGAACGAATTCTCTCTTGCAGTTTGGTCTCTTTGAAATAAATTCTTGGCATCCAGGGCAAGACGTTCTTAATTTCCCCGCCAGCGAATGGGTTAAAATGAAATAACTTTTTTAAGATTGAACTAAATGAGCTGAGTTCTTTTGAGAAGCTAGAAGGATCAGTTTACTAAATGACGCGCAGAAAAAGTTTTGAAAATATTCCAATTCACCCAAATTGTATGTAATGGAAATTTAGAAAGTATATTTTGTAGATTTACGTCTGAGTTCTCACGAGAAGTCAGAAGGGTTAGTTTCTTAGATGATGTGTGCAAAATATTTTGAAAGAATCTCGATTTGTCGGAATTACAAAAAAATAGTAGAGTTCTGTGTTTACAGCTCTTTCATTCGTAATGGAAATTTAAAACATATATTCTGTAGAATTATGCTGAAAATTACGTTGAAACGAATGAAAGAGCTGTAAACACAGAACTCTACTATTTTTTTGTAATTCCGACTAATTGCAATTTTTTCAAAATATTTTTCGTGCATCACCTAGCAAATCGATCCTTCTAATTTCCCAAAAGAACCCAGCTCGTTTGGTTCAATTTTAGAAAAGTTATTCTGCTTTAAAAGGTGTTCGAATATTAATTTGAGTGACTGTATATGCGAACGTAACTATAATAGCGATCTTTGTTACTTTCGTTTCTAGCGAATTTCTTCGTTTTCCTATCTTTTCCATCTTTCTGTTTTTCTTTTTCCATTTGCGCCTTACTTTTCCACGTCTCAATTTCGTGCGAGTTGTTAAGTTATAGTTTGAGACGCTCCAGATCTGGCGTTTAGAGGTGAACAGGAGGAGGAGGAGTGGATAAAGAAGAGAGAGGAATAGTTAGGACTATTTATCAGAGAATGAAATCGGTCAGTCGCAGAAATAACAGCCATTTCGGGAGTTTCATTCTTGGTGGAATGGAAGGAATTCTCTTCGCCGTTTTATTTTCGAGCAGTTTCAATTCGACAGACGTTAACCGTGAAAGTTTAAATTTCTGTTGCATGGGCGAAGTGAAAAATGTAGCTTTCAAGAGTCACGAGAAATCTGCTGTCTCTGAGAAGAAAAATTTTTGTTTTTTGTTTATTTAGAGTACATGGAAATAGTAGATACATCTTCCGTTCTTGTGTAATTCTTTTAACAAGTAGTGTAATATAGTACTCCCTCTGTTCCATAATAATAGTAGCAAGTGAATATTTAAACGGAAATTACTGGCGAATGCAGCTGTAAGTTATATTGTAGCGCAAAATTGTGAAGCCTTTAATCAAAATCAATGTTTCACGACATCTGTCATTTGTTTTGACATATCGTTCAATTTTTAGGTTAACCTAACTATTACGAATTATAATTATTTTTCTAATTTCATCCGCTGATCGAAATAAATTGTTTTATTTTAGTTGAATATCAATCCATTGTAAAAGTAAGATGAAAAAAAGAGAGTTTTCAAACAAAGGTCGAGTTGCGATTGTCCAGTTCTTGATGCATCAAAAGAAAAACGAAAAGTTGCAGAAGGGTAAAATTACGTTAGCTGCAAAACAATTGAAGTGCAACATAATAACCGTATCAAGAATTTGGAAACGTGCCTCCGAAAATAATTGTCAAGTTGAATCTTATGCTAATGTTGATTCTTTGAAAAAACAAAACTGTGAACGTAAATGCAAAGCTTATGGAGAAAAACTTGAAAAACTTGTATATATTCCTCTTAGCAAAAGAGCCACCATAAAATCAGCAGTTCACGCCATTCAAGTTCCTAAATCTACGTTATTCCGAATTTTGAAAAAAGGAAAATCCATAAAACGAGAGTTTCAACCACCATCAAATCATTATTTTACAGAAAAGAATAAGAAAGATCGCGTGGAATTCAAAATGCAGTAACGAAATTATTGAAAAATCCAGAAACTATCTGAACAATAAAAATAAAAATTAGGAGTAATATTTTTAATTTATTGTTTAATTTAATCTAGTTTTTTCATAATGAATGTTGTATTCTATATTTATTTTCTTTTGCTACTATTATTATGGGACAAATTAAACTCATCAACTGCTACTATTCTTGTGGGACAGAGGGAGTATGTAGCGAAAGTTCGCAGACACGGATTCCGAGAACATTTTCCCTTCTTTTCATTTAATTTTGGACACTTGCGAAGTTGCCAGCTTACGAAGGCATCGTGCTTCAATTTCCACTGTTTTCCATTCCATTGTGATGAATTATCAGAGCTCAGAAGTTTTCCTTACACACTGTAGAATTATAGTTCCCTTTCACGTGGACAGAAATCGGACTTGATCTTTCAAATCGTTTTAATTCGATCTCACAGACATTCGTTTACACGCCCCTGCACACGAAGCAGTTTAGTTTATCCATTTCCTTTGCAACAGACTACATATATGGACACTTTTTCACTTCATGTTAGAAAGACAAACAAATCCAAAGAAGCCTGTTCCTCAGATATACAAAAGTCATTGGTAAATTATTCTGCATTAACGATAGCGATATTTATTTAGAAAAATATTCATTGTACAATTCATTTATCCCCGTCTGGACTAACTTCACGCGTTAATCATAAAAAAGACTATAATGAAAACTCAAAGCAGCAGAGGGAAATAGAAAGAGAGAGAGAGAGGAAATTGTGTGAGCTGATCGAGAGGTCTTCAGATGGCTTTTCGATGGAGAAAAGAGACAAACGACTGGAGCTTAATCGAATTAAATTGTAAAAAGACAAAGACTGCTCGAGAGAATCTGGAAACACTAGAGAAAAGGGAGAGAAAAATGATTTTTAACATCTCTTTCTGTATATCTCTGCTTGTCCTATCCCTTAACGATCCTGTTATATCAAAATGATTTCTCTCTTCCTCGTTGCATACTCGCGAGGAGTTACATTCACTTTTCAACAAAATATTTGTGATAAATAACTTTCTCTGTTTGAACACTTATAAGATGATAATTTCCCCTTTCTTTTTTGAACTCGTTAACCTCAGAACATTCATAATAGTGTGTGAAACGTTAATAAGTAATTTTTCAAAACAATTTTCCCTTTTTTTGAGATAGAATTCATTGACCCTAGAACATTTAACGATAGAAATATTAATAATAAACAATTTTTTTCTTTTTTTTTGAGAGAGAGATAAAATTCGTTAACTTTAGAACATTCTATGATGAAAATATTAATAGTAAATCATTTTTCCTCTGTTTGAACGATAGAACTCAATCCTAGATCATTTAATAATAGCAATATTAATAATACATCATTTTCCCTTTTTTTTAAGGATAGATATCGTCAACTTTAGAATATTCAATGATAAAAATATTAATAATAAATGCATTTTTTTGTTTGAGATAGATAGATAGATAGATAGATAGATAGATAGATGCACAGATAGAGATAGAGATAGAGTGGAGGGGTTGGGAGGGGGGGAGGGGAGAGAGAGAGATCGTTGACTCTAAAACATTTAACGAAAGCAACATTAACAGTGTAGGAAATGTTAATACACTGTCTCAAAAAATTTATTTTTAAATTTCCTTAATACTTTAAGAGTATTACTGATTTGTTTTGAATTAAAAATAAACAGTTTCAATAATGATAAAGTTACTGATAAAAATACAAATATTATGTTAATATTAGGATCATAAAAGATTAATATTAATATGGATAAAATTCGTATAATATCAGCAATAAGTCCCTTTTAAGAGTGTTAATAATAAATGGTAGTTTCTCATGGGAATAGTTAAATATTATATCATGCGATAGTTAAATATTGAGTACAAGTAATATCTCCTTGAGAGTAGACAGAATTCGTGATCCACTAATAATGAATAACATCCACCTTTGGAGAAAGGCAGAAGTCAGATATTAATAATAAATATTATCTTTCAGGAAGAAAACCAGGAAAATTTCATGAAATGTTAAGAATCAGGGACTTCTCTTTTCCCAGAGTAAGCTAGATTCACGAAACAATGGTAACGAAGAACAATCATAGAAATAATAGAGAATATTTTAGAAGCAAATGAAACTCCTGAAATATTTATTAAAAATATCCTCTTTTTCAAAATGAACACAATTCTTCCACAAGAAAGAACAATTGAAGATTGGACATAGAAAGGCTGCAAGTGTCATTAAATAAACGTTCATATTTCCCATAATACAAAACTTTTTTTTTTATTAATTAATCATTTTTATAAATATTCAAATAAAAATAAATATAGAGCCACGTGAAGTACGTAGAAAAGTATGCTCCATTAATAAATGAATAACACAAAAATCAAACAGTAAGGATAAGTTTGTTGCTGCACAGAATACTTTCCCTGAAATTTTTATCATTAACACTTACAGTCCCCTTTCACATCTAATCTTCAATCAACAATACAACACGCATTCCGCTAATTGTCCATTAACATTAGATTTACGAGACGCATCAATTTGACGAACGAATTTGCTATTATTTTTCTCTCTTTCATTAGTGGAATGATACGAAAATATATCAAAATTTGTAAGTTAACAATATACAGTTAGTTGTCTCTCGGTTTCTCGGTTACTCAAGGAAAGCCTGTAAATCTAGTGTTAAATCATTCGAAATTAATCACAAGCAGTTTCTTTTAAGAGCGAATGTAAAAAGAAGTAAACGTAACGCGAATAAAGCGATCAGTGATATCTTCGATACCGAGGAACACTGAACTAGTTGATATTCAAATCGAAAAACGTACACTCATCCCTCAATTTGCGCGAGTCTCTTTTACGCGAGTCTTTTTCACGCAGAAAATTATAAAACAATTCACGCGGTAATTTTCACGCGCGATCCTAATTTAAGCGGACAGAAGATATATTCTCCTAGAAGTTTCAAAAGTAACAAGTGCATATGTTACGGTAAGTGTGATTAATCCGGTGATTATGTATAATAATCGGTTATTATATATAATCTCCACTGAATTTGGTAAATGTGATGAATTCTCGAATATTTATCAAATTAACCGGTAAGTTTATATAATTCCCAACTCGTAATGGCGAATGTGATAAATACCTTGAGTGATTGAGCTAGTAGAATACAGTGCAGTTTTTTGAGTAGTTACTAGTCAGAAGGATAGTTTTTCGTTGGACACTATGTCACGAGAGGCTGCGAATAACAATATTTTATAATTTATAATTAAAAATCAATAAATGATTATTTGAAGTCGCATGGATGTAACCTGAACGAAATTTGAATAAGGGACTGACATGTCTTGTCAAATAAAAGACCTAAGTAGAGAAAATAATTTTATTATTAGAACTTATACAAAACAGTTACATATCAAAAACAAACTAAACCCATATTCTAAAGAAAACAAGATTTTTCCAAATAACGTTCATTGCTACTACTACAAGATATTAAATATTTTAAGTTTACTTATTTAGACATATTAGACTGTTATGATAGTTAGAATTACAAAGTTTGTCAGACTTTTTACACTTATTCGACTTGCATTGT
The DNA here is from genome assembly GCA_951804975.1 of Anthophora plumipes. Classification (NCBI taxonomy): domain Eukaryota; kingdom Metazoa; phylum Arthropoda; class Insecta; order Hymenoptera; family Apidae; genus Anthophora; species Anthophora plumipes. The sequence continues at coordinate 16,798,859 of OX638118.1, read as the reverse complement.
CCCTTGGAAGCACATCGCTGATACCCCTTAACTCCAGAAAGAGATGATTTTTTAACACATTCTTGAAGTGATATTGCTAGATCTGGAACATCGTCAAGCAATTAAATTATTTTTCACAAATTGTGAAGTGATTTCTGGAGGCTGTGTGTTGTTTGTGCATTGTCACGCATTGCCTAGCAATGGTCTACGTTATGATAGAAGCCAAGCAGCTGCGTAAATTGGAAGAAGTTTAGTAAAATCATGGACCTTTATCACATTTACCAAATTTAGTGCTGATTATATATAATAACCGGCAATTATATATAATCACCGGGTTAATCACAATTACCGTAACATATACAGTAACTAATACAGTAATTTATTAAATTTCGGCGAAATTAAAACGCGTCAGTGCTGTATGAGATAAGGATAAAAGTACATTACGTTGTTCTACTCACCATCTGTGTATTCGCATAAAAAAGTATCGACAATGCTTAAAATTTCGACAAGATTTAACCCCTCGCCATACAACGACGAGTCACACTCGTGCTGCAGATTATGATGGAGGTGTGACAAAAGAAATTATTGTAAATCTATCAAATTGATATTTTTGCTTTAACTGTAATTTCAGCTTAACTCCTTGTCGTATAATAACAAGTCTCACTCATGCTGCAGATTATGATCAAGCTGTGACAAAAGAAGTACATATTTATATGTCTATCAAATCTGTATTTTTGTTCTAAGATTAGCTTGAATTCAAGATACAGGACTTTTAACTAAATGTTAATATATAATATCTTGACTTTCTTTATTTAAAATTGTACTGGAACAGTCGACGAGAAATTGTAGAGCTAAAAAATATATATAGAACAAAAAAAAAATAAAGATTAGGGCTTTGAAGTACAGAATTGGCATATTTATTTAAAAATCGGCACGAATTGTCCGCACAATCCAATATTTTTTACGTTTAATTCAAAGAAAAACTTTCTCTTTCATGAAATGGCCAACTTTGAACATCGTGTCGTTATTAAGCTTGTGAAATCGCTGATTTCAAGTTCGACTCTGCTTCCTCGGATTTAGCTCTCTCTCAGACATTCGTGTGTTTTCAAAACTGAGAAAATTCCTCGATTTTCATCGGATGATAAACCGATAGGTGCAATAGACAGCTGATTTTAAAGATCTCCGAGAAATGGGGATTTGCAAAGTAACACAAAAGCACTGGAGCATCGTTGGATAAGGTGCGTTAAATTTGAGGAAGATTACGTTGAGAAATAATAGCAATCTGAGACTCGGAATAGTACATTTTCATTTTAGAGCCGTAAACTTTTCAAACTAAACGTAGATTATTACAACGCGTAAAATTGTACGAAAACATGAAGTTCGCACATATTTTGAAAGATTATTGTTTCACGCGTCTTTTAAAAATTTATTCGTTGCAATTACCAGTTTCTTCTCAGTGTTATACATCTCTCAAATAAAGCTAGTCTGTAGCTCTTTCACATATTTTTTCCATTTAAATACCTCAAATAATAACTGAGAAAATAAATAAGACACTTTAGAAGCAGAGATCTGAAGCCAAAACCATCTGCAAAGAATTAAATATTTTTTACTTCCCCTAATAATTGATTTATAATTCTGAAAAAAATATCTCAAGTAAAAGTAGTCTATGCTGCAGGACTTTTGCATATTCATTTAATATCTCAAGTAATAACTGATAAAATAAATGAGACAGTTTAGGGGTAGAGATCTGGAGCAAAAACCATCCGTAAAGAATTAAATATTTTTTGCTACCCTTAATAATTGATTGAGAATTCTGAAAAACAAAATATCTCAAGTAAAGGTAGTCTATTGCACTTTTACATACCTTTTTCATTTAAATATCTCAAGTAATAACTGAGAAAATAAATAAAACAATTTCAGTTTCTTCTCAGTGTAATACGGTCTTGAAGGTGGAAGGAAGTAAAGTACACTTTTGACACAGAATATTTTTCTTTCAACGAACAGGGAAAAGTACTGGGGAAAATATCAAACGAGGTATGTAATGTGTAACCCCTTGCCGTATAATAACGAGTTTCACTCGTGCTGCAGATTATGATCAAGATGTGACAAGAGAAATATTTATACGTCTATCAAATTTGTATTCTTGCTCTAACTTTAGTTTGAACTCAAGATAGAGGACTTTTAAATAAAAATTGATATGCAATATCTCGACTTTCTTTATTTAAAATTGTATTGGAATAGTGAACATTCGAGACTAACATACGTGGTAACTAAAAAATCGTACGGCAAGGGGTTAAGATTGACGAGTTCCAAATAAACACTGTTTATAATATTTCTACTACCTTTTATTTAACGCCGTATTGGAATAGTAAATTTTCGAGGCTGAAAAATCGTACGACAAGGGGTTAACTAAATACTAATTAATAAATATTGCGAATATCGGCAAATCCATGAAAACTTGGTTAAAGAAAAGACTGAGCACAGATCATTCGGAAAAATTGCACATTAACCATGAAAACGATGTCGAACTTCCAAATGTTTTAAGCAACGAAGATAGTTCCTACGAATTAAAAAGAAAAGGTTGATCGTTTCGAATTACAACAGCTATGATTGAATAAAATTCACTTTTCTTTCCTGAAACGTCGTTATTTTGTTCTTGTTAAGCTATTCAAGCTAAATGCGTGCTTTTGAAACTTGTATGTTCCCAATATTTGCTATTTTGCATTGACAGACTCTCATTCGCGTGAAACGAATCCACTTGGAACAAATTCTCCGCGTAAATGGAGGGAAGAGTGTAATTTAAATTTCCAAAACCAAATAAAATCAAGAAGACTGCAATTCTGATTGCGTGTGAAAAGAGAACACGCGCAGACCGCTGAAATCTCCGAAAAGTAAGAAAGTATAGTTTCCCCTCCTCCTCTCCCCGTGTGTGATCGATCAACCACGCGACAACCTGTCTCATCTGTCTTGCTTTTACTTTTCTCTCTCGTAGAGGTCTACTAGAGCATTTCGCAACTGTCTACTACTCACTGGCACCTTTCTTCACTATTAATCAACAGGCTGTCCTCGTGTCCGTGGGATCGACGCCAGACACGCGGCACGCGCCACCGTAAACGCTGTACACTCTTCTCGACTAATTTAACCGAGGCACGGATGTTACACGAACGCGTTAGAAGCCTTCTCCATTCTCTTCTCCCTTCTCTTCTCGACGCTGATTACCTACCCGCAATTTTACGCAACTCGAAACGCTACTCGATCGATTAATCCTGCAGCAGGCCTCCCTTTATCTTCTACTCTTCTTTCTTTTTTTTGTCTTCTTTTCTGAAGGGTAGAGAGGACGCAACAGAGCCGAGGAATCGAAATTTTCGCAGTTGAAGAGTGTCTTCAGCTTCGAAACGATAGCGAGGTCGTAAATTGAACTCTCGAGAACCTGCTATCGATGCTGCGACAATCAGAGCAGTATACAGGATGAGGCATTTAAAACAGGACACCTGAATAACTCGTTTGTTTTTGGAGATAGAAGAAAATGCTTCGTACAAAACTTATTTGGTATCGGGAAGCTGATCATCTGATGTTACTAGTTTTTTTTATAGATGGAGGCGTCGAGGAGATATGAAAATCAACTTTGTTTTTTTAAATGGAACAGTATGTTTTTTTATTTACATTCTGATAGAGTGTTTCAAGACGAATACAATGACCTATTATTGAGGTCATTCAAAGTTACTCAAGGTTAACTGCAAGAGAAAACTGATTGTCTCAAAGCACTCTTCGAACACTTCGACGATTTACACGCAACATGTTATTTACGTACTCACTGCTAGTATAATAGTTCAAATTGGTGATATTGAAGATGGGTACATAGTCTAATATGTTGCAATACCGATGATACTGCTTGATAAATTTAATTTTTATCCACTACAGAGCAAGCTCTTTATAATGATTGCGAAGGCAGAAACTGAAGGTCTATTACGATCGGGAAATTTTTCACTATACGCACGTACTGTTTCCCTTATAATTCTATGACATTCACCATAAATCAGAACCATTTCCGCTTTCTCTGCTATCGTATAACGCATTTTTGTAAATTGAACACTAAGATTGGATATTACGAAACTATATTCTAGTCAGCAGTCGAATTACTAATAACAGTTGTTACGTACCGAGCATTTCTTTTATTCCGGATTGAACCCTTCTCTTTTTTTTTTTTTATTTTTATATTCTAAGGAAGTTGTAAGACAGGCCTGAAGCATCCGTGACCCATAGGATTAGCCGGGACCGTTATAAGCGCGTACCTTCGGTAAATTCATAACCAAACGACATTTCCAGAACTCAGTTTTACTATCCACTGTTCCGACTTTCTAATTATTAAACTATTAGTTTCCTTCTCTCATGTCCGATCTTCTTTTTTTTCCGGAATGTCCTAACACTCATTTTCAGGCACCTCATCCTTCTACCACCACCTTCTGCCATCCTCTTTTTTACCTTCTCTATATCTATTTAAGAAACACCCTACGACCAATAATTGATTTTCTATATTCTCCCATTTTTTCACTTCCCAAACTTAACACCGCCCTCAGTAACTGAGATGCATGTCCTCCTCCGAATTTCGAGTCAGTCTTGTTCCGAATACTAACCCAGAAATAACCTAGCATTCAGTCAGTCCGAGCACTGAACTATCAAGTCTTTTTTATACTTTAACGTTCAAGGTAAAGTACTCCGTGACCGCTTCAGACCTCGTTAAAAACTGTCCGATTTTTTCTCTTGTGATCTAAGTTTGCAACACACCGCAAACTGACGCAAGTACACCACAACATTCGTGGATATAAACAAGCTTACATGGAGCTTACATGATAATTGAATGTTTGTTTATGTTCTGTGACTCTTATTAGTAATTACAGGAGCGATATGCCAACAACTACGGAAGACACAAAAGTATTCGAAGAGTGTTTTGAGATAATCAGTTTTCTCTTGCAGTTGACCTTCAGTGACCTTGAATGACCTTAATAATAGGTCATTATATTCGTTTTGAAACACTCTATCAGAATGTAAGCAAAAAAACATACTGTTCCATTTGAAAAAACAAAGTTGACCTGCATATCTCTTTGACGCCTCCACCTATAAAAAAACTAGTTACATCAGATGATCAGCCCCTCAATACCAAATAAGTTTGGTACGAGACATTTTCTTCTATCTCCAAAAGCCGAGTTATTCAGGTGTGCTGCTTTAAGCGTCTCTCCCTGTAGTTGCAGTCTGAGGGTTCCTCACATACACGTGTAAATGTTAGCTACTGTGTGGAATATTTCGAACTTCTTTCCACATCTATGCAATTTTTTTTAACAAAGTAAATTAACCCTTTGCACACGAAGTTTTTGTGCTGAAGCTGGATTTTTCTTTTGTTCTTTCTAGTATAATTGTGCTTCACCTATGGTTTTGGCGTGTGTATAACGAACATAAATCTACAACGTGTATTTTTTTAATTTATCATTACAGACTCAGGTGAAAAAATTGTAAAAAGTGACTTTCACTATTTTGTTTGTGATTCCAACCACGTGTAATTTTTTCCAAATCTGTTGGACATACTATTTAGTAAACTGATCTTTTCAATTCCTCGAACAAACTCACGTCGGTTTCAATTTTAAAAGAGCTATTCTTTTTCAAAGGGTGCCCGAACATTTAACACTGTGCACTCGAAGCTTTTGTGCTGAAGTTGAATTTTTCTTAGATTCTTTCTAACATAATTGCTTGTGTTTCACCTATGATTTCGTCCATGAAAATTCGAAAAATCCAATGATTCTGTTGTGTAATTTATAGCTACTTACGAATTCTGTAGCCTTTTCCATCGTTTCTGAGCTTTATTCTTCCCGATATTTCCTCAGAATCTGTAGCATTTATCTGAACTCTGAATTTATTTATCAGTTGCCCTTAACCCTTTGCATTCCATTTGTAACACGAACCATTGTTTCATACAAATCTTATTTTTATTAAAATAAAGTAAATTAACAAATTAAGTAAAAATATATAAAATCATAAGCATGTATCATCTTTTCGTTTCAGAATAGAGCTTTTCGTACTCAAAAGTTTCTTCGCAGCAGTTGATAATCGATCACAAAAAAAACTACTCGAAGTGCAAAGGGTTGATAATAATTCTGAACTATTTTCCTTTCCATACGTCAATTTTTGCGTAGTACTTATTTACTAGAAAAGATACTAGAATTGTTTCGTTAATTTCCACACTCATTTATCCTATTCAGCATTAAAAGGGTCAACTTCGAATTTTCTTATCACAATAAACGATTCAATCGAACAATCACTTCACTGTGTTGTCTTGTTCCGTGTGAAATGTTCAATTAACACGTCATATAGTTGCCTGTTTCCCTTCTTTAATGAATTGTATTTAAATTAGCTGTGAATGTAACACGATGCCATCGTAATCTTATCTTTTTCCACGTTTTCTTCGACTCTGTTGATCTTTCCCTCTCTATCCTTCGATACTCTTTCTGTTTACTTTCGTTTCCTGTTTAATTCGTCCTTCTTGGTAATTTCTGCCGAGATCGCTTGAAGGTAGTACGCACGAAACATCGGATTTACTCGAAACGGTGTGTACACGCGAGCTGTGTTCAATTATTGAGTCTCGAAGGCACGCGACCAATCATTCGTCTATGTTCGATCATGTCACCATCGTCATCGTCATCCTCACCCACTTTTTCTTTTGTTTTCTGTTGTTGTTGTTCGTGTCGTTGTCGATATTACTTGTGTATCTGTTCGTAGAATGCCATCCTTTCGCTACCAAATACGAGATACAGCTTGTGCCAAAAAGCTTGTTGCGAATATCTCGGAGACTAATGGTAACAGGGAAAAGTTACTCGAAACGTTGTCTTTTACAACATACTTGAAACTCATTGAAATTTTATTGAAACGAGGTCTTTCTTTTGCCGTATAATTGCCCCATAATTCGTTTACATATCAATAAAACGAATAGAAAATAAGGAGGACATATAAGTTGAAAATAGATTGCGACAGAACGAAGGAAGTTTCGAAGCTTCGGAACGTGCATTTGTCGATTTTACTTTAAATCGATAGAATTCGTCGCAAGCCAATTCATTTGTCTCCGAGGCTCTTACCGAAACTTTCGAAACTTTTCTTCGATCAGTTTCTTTTTATCCTCGACCGCGAGCAAGGCAGTATTTCCTTGCGATTTGATCTGAATGCCTCTTCTTCGATTGTCAAGATTTTTATCCTAATTTTATCAATATCCTCTCTTCTTAAAAAGTTTGCCTTTGTCGCGGTTACATTCACTCGGAGCTCTCGCTGCAAATATTAGTTATATAGGGTTGGCAAAAGAATTTTTGCGCGGTTTTTAACATGCGGATAATTTTCACACTTTTAACCCTCGGCAGACGGTGCCTGGGTCTATTTAGACCCGATTATTAAGGACGTATGCAACCCTGGAAATCTTTAAAAGTCAGGTGAATCTCGTATTTTTTTCGCCAATAAATATTTAGTAAAAAACAAAGATTTTTATGAGGGTCATTAAGCAACATCTTAATTTTATTTACATATTTTTTTTTTATTATCTAAAAGTACAAAATGGTAGAGTTGTACATTATTTAAGTTCGTGTCCAGCGAAACCTTGTTCGCTTGCACCCAGTGACAAATGTGTCTGGAATACAAAAAATAAAAAATTTTTATGCCAGCTTAAACAAAAATAGATCAACTTCAATATAGCTTTAGATTTTTTAATAATTTTAGAAAATAAGAAAATGGCATCTTGTTAAACGTAAATTTTTTTTCGCTGATGTAAATCCACTGTAAACATTCGTAAAAATTCAACAAATTAAGGTATCAAAAAAATCTTGCGATACGTTGTAGATTATTTTATGGAGAATAGTGTGTAGAAGCTTCAAGTTGAATGGATGAAAAATTTCGGAGATCTGATGGATGCAAGGTCGGAGAACGCAGTTAGAAATTTTAATGTTTCTCTAAAATAAAAGAATATTTTGACAAAATTTATCTTAATCTGCAATTCCGGGGCCATAAAGTAACTCTTCTGTTTTTATGCTTCTGTTTCAATACTTATATTTATTTTAAAGTGTATTCTGAATTTATTAAACATTCTCGAATTGCAAGTGAAGTCTCATTCATCGTCAATTTTATTGGCATTTTATATTTATTTTAAAGTATATTCTTAATTTATTAGACCTTCTCGAATTCCAAGCGAAATTCATCGTCAATTATAGAATGGAACAAAATATCAACTTTTGTATTGTTCGAAAGTATTTTTATAACACACAATTTCATATAACACCGTACGAATTAACCTTGTTTCATGAAAGAGTTGCCTGTATATCGAAATTGTTCCTTTTGCATGTCCATCTTCAAAATTATGTCAAATTAGAAGCAAACGTTTTGCTTAAAATGTACAATTAAACGTTAGGAAGCGAAGAAACCACATACTTTCTAGATCTGATCTGAATTTAGCTGCGTCTCGAAACGTCTGGGGTCACAACTAGCGCCAAAAACCGCACAAACTTTCTGGCGAACCCAAACTTACACGAGCATGAGTTGTCCCTTAGAAAAGGAGAATATAACACAGGGTAGTTATTTGCTCGTTTTATTTCATTCCTTTCTGTTATTTTTTTTTAGCTGAATTAGAGGCTCACGTTTGAATAGTGATGCAATTTTTGGTGATTTTTTTTTATCGTTCGACTGGCGGAATGGACTCATCTGCTTTTCTTCGCCCTTCTTTCTTCCCCTTTCTCTTTGATCCCTTCGATCCCTTAGCGATCGTCCTCGCACGCGTTCCCGCTACTAATTCGGCTATTTCATTTTTCATTTTCAGGGCGAAAACGTCCAGACCGGAACCGTTTGCGAAGTTGCGGACTTCGAACAATTTGCCGCAAGCTAACCGACCAAAGAACGAAATAAAGAAAATAAAGAATAAGATAAAATGATGTACTATATATAGTATTTATATATAGTAATATATATATATATATATATATATATATATATATATATACACACACACACACACACACACACACACACACACACACACACACACACATACAATACATACAACACACGCACACACACACACACACACACACACACACACACACACATGCACGCACACGCACGCACACACACACACGGTGTGCTCGTTTAATGACCGTTTTAATAATAATAATGATATTCATATCGGAGAGCAATGACCAATCATGATGTAACATTATACAATGGCTGTTTTTTTTCCTTTTCTTCAGCGTGTTCTTCGTGCAACCCTTCAAAGTGCTCCTCTCCCTTTGACGAATTTGTCGTTGCGTTTCATTTCGTCGTACGTGCAGCATAAATGTGCACACACACTGATTGTCTTATAAAAATGAAGACACATCCGTCCCTCAATTTACGCGGCGCTTTTTTCACGTGAGTTTCCTTTTTACGTGGCAAATTTGCAATTTGCAATTTGCGCGATGGTTTTTAAGCGCGCTATTAATTTACGCGGCACTTTCTTTACCCGAGTCTCTTTTTTACGCGGTGAATTTGCAATTTGCAATATGCGCGATGGTTTTTAAGCGTGCTTTTAATTCACGCGACTGGAATATACATTTCTCTAGGAAAGGATTTTCCGAAACACTTCACATTAACGATGAAAACGATGTCGAATTTCCAAATATTTCAAACGACGAAGATGATACGTTTGTGCTAATTAAAAAGAAAAGGTTTTGAATTACAGTAGCGATAGTGACATCGAATAAAATTTGCTTTTCTTTTCTGGAACGTCGTTATTTTCTTTTTTCTTTAAGGTATTTAAGATAAATATGTGTTTATAAAACTTATATGTACTAGCTTTCATTCCCAATATTTTTTCTTTTGCACCGACAGACTTTATTTACGCGATTTTCATTCGCGCCAAACAAATCCATGCATGAATTGAGGGGCAGGTGCAGTACTACCAATTCTTGGACTTACTCGGGGATTAAGTGACTGTAATTAACTATATGATAGTTTATTTTCGTTTACGTTTGCTACATACAGAATATTTTGCAAGAATAGAAACTTAACACCGTGTTTACAGTTTCGTTTTTTAATCCTTTGCACTCGAAGCTACCGTCTCGAAGTTGAATTCTTCGACGCTCTTGCCTTCTAGTTTCCTTCTAGCATAATTGCTTCTTTCACTTATGGTTCCGTCAATTAACCCTCTGAGCGAAATGTAATTCGAAAAATCCATTGGTTCTAAGTCAACATTCAAATTGGCTATAATTTTCTCATCGTTTCTGAATTTTATTCTTCTTGTGCTATCAGAATCAGTTTCACTTTCACTTTCTCTTATTCCAATTTTTCGTCTTTTCGCATCAATTATTTAATCCAAATCTCTCATTTAAATTAACGATTTGGTCTCTAAACAATGTAAAATCAAAGTTAGCTTCACTGTTCCTAGTTCCATCGTTTGAATCACTCTTTTTGCGCATTAAAAACAGATTTACTGTATAAAATAATAATTTTAAGTAAATATTTAGAATGTAAAGAAGAAGGATATCTGTTTGAAAAGGAAAAGAAGCTTCTGTCGACTCTTAATTGTTCGATAGTCGCCTCTCGAGTGCAAAGGGTTAACACTGTGGGAAAATTATACTCTGAAATTAATATTTTCTCCATTTTCCTTTACTTTCTTTTAACACATCTTAAGCGGGTGTTTTCTCGCCAAACTCCCACCATACAGCGGGCGATTGTTTGCAATTCGAGCGCAAAATTACTTCTGCATAAAATAGCTATAACTTTTGAACTATGGGTTATTTTTTAATAAACTTTCAGTTTCTTTTTAAAAAATAATTTCTTTATTCACTTTAAATCATTTTTTTCCAACAAAATTATACTTTCTCTGTCCGAAAATAAGAGACCCATTTGAAAGTTTTGGTTCTCTTATTTATTAGGAGTAGAAAAATACGAAAAACTGACCAAGTCTTCTTTGATAAACATATGTTTATTGTTGTTTGAAACGTCAAACAATGTCAGAAATGTCAAATTCCAAACAATTGAATTTAAGCGCAAAACCACTTCATAACATAGAGTGAGTGTTACTTAAGTAGTAAAATTTCATTTCCCATAAATCAAGGTACAGAAGCTAATAACTGTGCTATATGTACAAAAAATTTGTACATATGTACAAGCTTTACATTAACAATTGAAAAAAACTAAACTGAGTCATGGTGCAATCAATTCAGTTGCCAATAAAATAAACAGAAAATCAGTTTGAAGGATTTGGAAAGCCGCGAAAGAACAACTTAATACGGAGAAATCAGTAATTAAAATTTTATCCAAAAAGAAAAGTAAATGTGGGCGAAAGCGAAAGAACTATTCTTAAAATTTACAAGCTATCAAAAAGGTTCCATATAATCGTAGAGGAACAATCCAAAGTCTCGACTGTGCAATTAAAGTTCCCAAATCAACTTTACATGATCGTTCAAAAGAGGGAAAGAGTTTGAAACGCACCTCATCGACTGTCAAACCATTGCTAACAGAAGGAAATAAATTGGCACGAATAGACTTTTGTTTGTCTTACATTAAACCAAACGGGTATTTTGATGACACATACAATATAATACACATTGATGAAAAATGGTTTTATATGTCTCAAATTCCTAACATTGATCCTTAGTCTCGAATAACACTGTTAAATTAAAATAGGATTCTTATTTTCGGACAAATTTTTGTATGAAATGGGACTCTTATATTTGAACAGACGGAGTATTATTGAAGGTAAAGATTGAAAATTAGAAAAATAAAAACACTTTCTCAAAAATCGAAAATTAAAAGAAATCAAAAATTTAAATAATGTTTTAAAGTGTGATATCTTTCAAAGCACTTTCCTTTGTGCAAGGATACATCGCAAAATTTACACATATACCGCATTTCACTGCGTATTTTCTTGACGGAGCACATAACACATCTTCGCAAAATATTTTTCTTTTTTCCAGTTCTCACGATGGGTTCTAATGTATGTTTCCTCGTGTTCATGGAAAGTCTCCCTGGAGGATCAGACTTTGTTGCTTTTTCCCCTAAAGCCCGTATTTACACGTTTCCCGCACCCCACCGATAATTCGTAGAAAACGAATTTTGTCGGCTCCCGCACTTTAATAATAATATGCACGATACGAGTTTAGACTAAGGCTTGCAAAAACCCGATAATATTTCAAAACCCGGTTTTCGGTTTTTCATAAAATAGTTAATTAACCGGTTTTTAGTTGGGTTTTTTAATAAAGTATAAAAATAAATGGTCTATTACTTTAAATATACAATAAAACCTATCTTAAATATAGCGGAGCTATACACCAAGGACAATAAATAAAAATATACAACGCAAAATTTAGCAATTAGAATTATTTTTCATTTAAGAATTATATAAAATAAAAAGAAAAATAACAACTTTATTATTAATATTTCATTATATGAAAAGAATAGAAAAGTAACATAAAACATAACTTATAAATCTTGTTTTTTTAATAAAATAATGTTTAAGGAAAACTAATGCGTCCAACAGGTCATATTTCATGGACAAACGTAATTTGGTACAGAAATTACCACCGATCGAAAAAACTCTTAAGTTTTCGACTGTTACATATTTCTTTTTAGTAACACCAAACATTTTCAATAAATAAATTACAATATAAATGCTTCATAAATAGCAGTAGAAAAATAAAATTATTTATCACTTGAAAAAACAAAAAATAAAATAAATAATTGACTTTCAGTTTTTCGGGAAAACCTGGGTTTTATAGTTAGATAAATTTCAATAAAAAACGGGTTAACCGGTTTCGATTTTAACCAGTTTGCAAACCCTAGTTTAGACGTTTCTCGCTTAAGATGTGTTAATTCTTCCAGTCTGCGTGGCGTACTGGCTGTTAAATTTTGTACAATTTCTGCTTCGATGTTATACCATTCCTGTTTTGTTCTTCTTCATAGCTCCGTGGTTCGTTTTCTTTTTCTAGGTAAGTTATCGAATCTTAAGAAAAGGATTTGAATAAACGAAAGGATTATCAAACGAAGTACTGACTCAATCCTTTAATTTCTACCTTTAAGCGTGTTTCGATCATTTGAAAGGGTAAGACGCCCTGAAATAGCTCGAGAATAAGTCAATTTTGAGAGTTTCTTTCTTACAGGTCATTACTGAATGGAATATTTCACTTTCTCGGAGCAAGCAAGTGTAACCTTCTGCTGTTCTTTGCGATTTGTGGAAAGTAAAAGCATTACAAAATGGAGGAGTTATGGCGAAACGTCTTTGATTAGAAATTGCTGGCTGCTATCGCTGGCGAAAGTTAGAAAACCTTTGAAATGAACAAACTTTTCTGATTTATGAGGAATAATGTATTATTTATAATATAGCTTACGAATTTTGGGATATTTCAGTTATTTAATATTTTAGAAACGTTTAAAGTTAATTTTTTGTTTTAGTGAGAAGAGATTTTGGGTTTTCTTCTTTAAATTGCCACGATTTTTATAATAATTCGAATTTTTGGCACACGTAGAGGATACACGTTAATTTATGAATCAAAAAGAATTTGTTTCATATGTTTTAATCTCTATCAGCAATGGCGACAGTGAACGATGTTCCCATAAAGGTTTTTCGGCAGAAAATTGACTATTGATTATTTTTAAGATAAAATTTGGAAATTAAGCGATTTTCTATCATTTTCCACGTTGGAAATGTTCAACGAAACAGACATTACGAGAAGAAGAGTCAACATTCCAAGCAGAAGAATTTTAGTCGTAACATTAGAATGAAGAGCCCTATAAGTGTGAAAGTAAAGATTTCGGAATTAAATATTGTTCACAGTAGTGATATTACACAGACAAGGGTCTGGATTTGATAATTTCTTGAAAAGAAAAAATTGCTTTTCACCTAGCACCGTAAAAAATTACATAAAACTGCTTAATTTCGAAATTTTATCTCGAAAATAACCGGCAGTTAATTTTCCACCGAATTCCCATTACCAAAAATAAATTCCTCCACTTTGTATCGCTAGTATTTCTTAAAAATCACATTTATAAGATAAATTATTCAAAATTTTATCTGGAACATAAGTGACAGTGAATTTTCCGCCAAATTTCCACCCCTGAGAATAATTCCTCCACTTTGTATCGCTGGTATTTCTTGTAAATTACACATATAAGACATAAATTACTCAAACTTTTATCTTAAAAATAACCGACAGTTAATTTTCCGCCGAATTCCCATCGCTAAAAATAATTCCTCGATTTTGTATCACTCGTACTTTTAAAAATTACATTTTGAAAGATATGAAATATTCAAAATTTATGTCGAAAATAACTGAGTTAATTTTCCGCCGAATTTCCACCCCCGAAAATAATTCCTCCATTTTGTATCGCTGGTATTTCTTAAAAATTACATTTTGAAAGATATAAATTATATAATTAAAGATTACAACTATTTCCTCTGAAAAATGGAAGTTTTTAATCTAGTATTTACCTATGAAAGGAAAAATTCTCAAACTTCGCCTATTTTGAGACGTCTCAGAGTGCTGTATTCCTTCAAGGCGCTCTATTTACAGTGCAGCCTTTATCGCCTCTAAAAAAAAAAGAAAAGAAAAGAAAGAGAGAAAAATAGACATGACGTAAAAATCGTGCAAGAAAGTGTGAAAATGTGCGCGATCCAATTTTTTTTCGAATGAAAACTCGGTGTCGCGAATGAAATGAAACAGGAAGCACACGATGAAAAAGGTGAGAGAATTAAAAACGGTCCAGTCGAATTCCATTCGACTCACGAGTACGCTTTCTGTCTAATGAAACACACTGTTTTTCTTTCTGTTTGTCGGTTTTTCGCTCTTGTCCAATGGGATACAGCGACTTCCACGGGAGACAAAGCGCGAGGAGTGAAGTATTGTCGAGAGATGGCATCGTTTAAGTAGGCGGTATCCCTTTGAACCTACTTCTCATCTCGTTGAAAGTCTCTTCACCCTTTGATCGACCCTCCGCCACTTAAACCCCCTTTCTGATCCGTAATTTCTCCAATTTCGAATGGAACTGCTCGAAACGCTTCCACGAAGAAACTCTTCGGTTTGGTTTAGAAAATTCGAAGCGTTTCCTCGAAGGAATACGCAGCGAGTCGCGTAATTCATTCGCTAAGTCGAGAATGTGGCAGAAATGGATAAATGATTTTTTTCTTTCATTAGGAAATAGTAGAATTATGAAAGGAAATTGAAATTAAGAAAAAAAGAACGTGAACTGTAAAAAGCTACAAAAACATAATTAAGTTTAGAAGATTCTTTTATTCTGCATATTTCTTTCTACCAAACGATGAAATTCGAATGCAATCGACGAATTAACGTTTTTTTTTTTTCATACGCCACGTAATATTTTACCGTGATAATGACGAAAACGAAAGAAAGAATGTTTTCAATGGTGATTATTGGAAAGAAGAGGATGTAGTGAAAATAATGATGTAAATAGTAGTTAGAAACAGTTCCATGAGTGTTGCGAGACTAACATACGTAGTAGTTAAAAATTCGTACGGCAAGGGGTTAAATCGAACGAAACGTTTTTCTTCGTATGATTTGTTGGGAAATGTAACGAGAAATTTGAAGAATCCTGCAATTTGAAAGTGAATTACGACGAATCTATGAATTGTCAGCCTTGGAAAAGGGATAGCACTCGAAGGGTTAATGTTACTTGTGTACCATTCTCGAAGTAGCCACTTGCCTCGAATTGCTTCCCCTTCTTTCGAAACGCGATAGAGGACCACTGTGCTTTCACACTTTGAATCACTGAAGATTAATCGTCTGATTGTTCTCTCGGTTTTTTTTTTCTTTTTATGTCCCGATGGCCGATTCCACGGCAGAGGGTGCCGCCGATTTGTCCCGTAAGACGCAGTAAAAGCTTCCCGAATGGCGAAACGAGTCACCCGGTCGACCTCGAGGATTTGCTCTCTTCCATATCAGGTACTGTTCAAATTGATCAGCCAAAAATACAGAAAAAAATCCTAAGACACCAACCTCTAACTGGGATCTCATGATTTCTGGTTAAATTGGAAAATTTGCTGTATCATTCCTTTAATTTTTGAAGATAACGCTACGTAACATATTAAAGACAGCGAAGAAATCTGTAAGACATACGCTTGGGATCCGCACG
This sequence comes from Anthophora plumipes, assembly GCA_951804975.1. NCBI lineage: Eukaryota > Metazoa > Arthropoda > Insecta > Hymenoptera > Apidae > Anthophora > Anthophora plumipes. Next base: position 16,782,737 of record OX638118.1, on the reverse strand, counting down.
TTTTTGGGAAAACTTGCACGTTACTAAAATCATTATAACTTTTTTTATTTATGAAGAAATTTGTGTGAAACTTTCAGAAATTGTAGAATAGGATGCATTTTAGATATTATTAAAAAAAAAATTGTGTTTTTTAACCCTTTTAATGTTGACCGAAAGAATTGTACCTAAGCGAAGAATATCAAGCCAATTTGATGTAATTTAGTACGGTTTGAGAAAAAAATCATAAACAGAAGTAAGAATGATATTTACAAAATTCAAAAAGGAACATGTTATGAAATAAAGGGAGAATGAATTAATGCCAATTGTATTTCAATATTTATTCGAAATCATTAGCACAAATTGAAAAATCAGTTTTCTTTTATAAACAGTATTTGACAAATAAGAAGAATCATGATGTAGAACACGTAATATAAAGCATAAATACTGCATTTTCTATTATTTGTAACAAAATTACTAATATCAAAACACAAAACTAACAATGATAATCCTATGATGCGTAGCAAGTATCAAGAGGATTACCTGTTTCAAAACAAGTGATTCGTGTAGCTAATGTAACATCAGTGGAATAACATTCCAGTGTTATTATAAACATTTATAGTTATCCAGCTATTGAAAATGCGTAATATTTACTTACTATTACTCGCACAAATAATTTAGTTAGCATTGATGCGAATAGTAAAGTGCCATCGCATACGCAACGATATATCGTCGTTGGCACTTTTAGCAAGTGTAGCTAACAACGATATATCGTTGTTCGGCACTAAAAGGGTTAATAATTATTATAAAATTTTATTTAAAAATCAAGTTTACCGAAGTTTCTAGTACTTTTTTAAAGTATGATATTGCGCGAAACACTTTTCTCTATGAAGAGGAACCATACAAAATTTACATATACAGTATGGAGCATAACTATAGCACCGCTAACATTTTTAACATTTTCAATCTGTATGAAAATAATTCGAAAAACCCAATTATATAATGTTATAGATCATGGTAAATAATGGATTCTAAATTAAATTTATCGAAGTTGTCTAGATATATGGCAAGATATAATCGATAATCGTTTGACGATCGGTGCAAAACACTAGCACCAGCTTTGTTTATAACATACTTCAAGAGTTTCTGTTGGAATTTTTTTGCGACCTCGGGGTTTTTTAGTTAATTGATACAATGCCACGTGGTAGCTATCTTAGCGAACAACAGCAAGGTTCAATTGCAGCATATCGAGAGCAAGAAATGAGAATACGTGAAATCGCACGTAAACTCAAGCGATCTCATAAAGTTGTATTGAATTTTTTACGTGATCTTACTAAATGTGGGAAAAACAAGAAAGGTGGACCTAAGAGGAAGTTATCCTCCCGTACTGAAAGGCAAATTGCTAAAGTTGCGAGCAATACGTTAAAAAGCTGTGAAGAAATTGTGAGGGAGTGTAATCTAAGCGTTTCTCGTTGAACTGTCAAACGTGTTCTGAAACGTAATTCAAACATTACAAGACAGAAAATGATGTCCGCACTTACACTTCTGAAACGTCATAAAATAGCTAGGTTTGAATACACACGAGAAAACATAAGCAGAAATTGGAATAACGTAAGTTAAGTTTAGATATTCATAAATCGAAATTTTAGCTTCATCTTCAATATTCCCTATTTAACTTAGGTTATTTTCTCTGATGAAAAAAAAATTCAATTTGAACGGTCCAGATGGATTTAATTCATATTAGAGGGACTTTCGTCAAGAACAACTACACTTTTCGAGGCGTAATTTCGGTGGAGGAACACTTATTAGTAAACACTTAAATAGACAAAGTAGATTCAATGTATCAAAGTAGGTGACATCTAAAGACAGCGTGTAGAAAACATGAGTTATCTCGTGATCGGTCCGTAACAAATGAGGCGCAAAACACGAAAAAACTTGTGAGCAGTCCTTAATGTGTTAAGATAAGATATTGAATCCTTATCTTGGTAACTTTCAACGTGTCTTGTAGTCTCGTCCATCAGCGCACCCTGTCGCTCGTGGAAGCGTGGACACTTTCTTGATGAACGATTATTCACGATTTATAGAAAACAAGTCCCTCCACGCGTTTGCCAAGCAGTCGTTCAGATTTTCGTATTTATATCTAAATTATTACGCGAATTACACAAGGATCGACAGGAAAAGGAACTGGGATTATCCCAGAAGAGAGATTTCGCAGCATTTTTTTGTTAGCTTGACCGACTCTTGTTTCTTCACACTTCTGTGCTCTCATGTATAGTTAGAAAATCGATAACTATCTTTCAACATTTACACAAAACTATGTGCAATACTGTACATAGAATGGATAATAAAAGTAAAAAGTAACTAATGAACATTGAACATTTCTAACGAACATTGCAATCCTGTGCAGGAATAACAGAGCTGTCTCTGGACAAACCAGACTCCGACGAAGAGGAAGATCATTGGAAGGATGCTTCACCTATCACGCCTACCTGCAGTCCTACCTCGAAAACCGCGCCAACAGACAAACTCTCAAAAACCATCGAAATCGACATGCACGATTTCCAACCAACAAGTCCTCTGGACGAGAAGGACATCCTGATCATCGACGGAACCGTGACACCACCCAGCAAGAGGATGGCCATGAGGTACAATCAGGAGATATTCACAGGCGTGGAGAAAGTCGCTCCGAAGGTGAAATTAAAGGAACAACCGGTGATAGAATCGACAGAATTGTCGGACAAAGTGCCTGAAATCACCAGTCAACAATCCACCATCGAGAAACGTGCGGACCTTGACAAAAGACGAATTCTAAAACGTATGGACTCCGAGGAGCAAATTTCCTCTTCGAAGGAAGTGCTGAACAAACCAGACGTAGCCGAGAGAGGCGTTAAGAAGAAGATCTTCAAGAAGAAGGATCATGATCGAAGATCTTTCAGGAGAAAGTTGAACGACAGCGAAGAAGCGTGCACGGAGATGTATGCAACAGAAACTGACGAGTCTAAAAGGAAGAAAGAGCCAGAGGAAGTCGTGGCTAGGTCTAGAGAGGAACGAAAGAGCCTCAGGGAGCAAGGATGTATCGAGAGGGTGACGGAATTCCTGAGTAAGCACAGCGTGTTGACGTATTCCGATGTTGCTCCAGGCAACGAGAAGGAGATCACTGTCCAGTCACCGGTTGACACCAAAGAGCAACGCATTGTTCGTCCTTCTAGCCTCGTAGAGCCTCAGGATATGTCTAGTCGAGGTGTTTCAGAGCCAGACACTACCTTAAGAGCTAGAAGGGAAACTTTACAGAGGTCTGACGAGCTGGTGAAAACACCTTCCTCGATAGAATCGGAGAGATACGTTGCTACGCCGCTTAAAATAACTGTCGTTGCTTTAGAAAAGCCTGCAGAGGCTAGCGACGAGGCAAAGATGTTAGCGACGAGTTTAGAAATAGAACCACCGGTAGCCACCAAGCGACGAAGTTCCATGAGAAAGAAACCTAGCCCGTTCTCCAGGGAATCATCCAGAGAATCTTTGCTAGATGATACTAAGAAAGAGGTTAGGATACAAGAGAACGTCGAAGAGATCTTCTTCGAAGATACCAGCGAGCAGATCAGCGGAATTCTACCCGAGGTTCAGCTGGTGAAAGCTAGGATAATCACTGCTGAACAGGCAGCGGCGAATAGAGCAGAGGAACCGATGAGAATCGAGATTCATTCACCCCCGGAAGTGGCTAGAGTGTCCGACTCGGTGAGAGTGAAGACTGGAAGAGTACCATCACCAGAGACCATAGATATTTCTCAGTTGCAGCTGCTCAGCTTGGCCAAGTCCACGTCTGAGAACACTCTGATAGATACCGGTGAGCAGATTAACGAGGAGAATAAAATCTCCCAAAGGAATATCAAGACTGAGATTCTCTTGGACCTGTCGAAAGTCGAGGATGACGGCGAGGAGGCTAATGTCATTGATGGAGAGAAGATTGACAGGAAATTGAGCAGGACAGGTAGCGAAGGGTCGAAGAGAAGTGGATTGAAGATGCAAGCGAGGCTGAAGGAACGCGATGGATTCAAGATTGGCAGTTTGGCGCAACCAGATGAACCGGAACTGACGATCTTGCTGGAGAATGCGGTCATCGAGAGGAGGAGGAACGTCGAAGACGATAGGGATAGTTTGGTGGACTATGGGATAGAGAAAGAGATTAAGAGGTAAGTAGAAAGTGGATGTTAGAGGACAGTTTACGTATTTCTTGGCTATTTAGAATATTAAAATTGGATGTTGATTCTGGCAAGAAATGAAAGAGGCGATTCTTGAAGCTGATAACTTTGGTTTGAGGCTTCGTTTTTTAGTTATTAGCCGAGCTGTGTGAGGCGTATACGACCCTCGCTGAACTTTCCGTTCAAGCCGCTTGGAATTCTCATTGAAAAACGAAGAATTTTTTAAAAATTTATTGTAGAGTCAAATATAAACATTTGATTATCTTGTATACTACGTTCATTACAGCGTGGGGCGTCCACGCGGCGTAGCAATCATGTTTTTCGACCACCTTTTGCTCAAACAGCAGAGATTTTATTTCGGTCCGTCATTTATTCGTGCGCCATTGAAGCAACAATTACTGTTTGATTAAAGCTGGTGTTTATTTAGTTCAGTCTGTTTCTACAGTAAAATCAGCACAATATATAAAGTAAAAACGGAGAATATATAACATACGGTAGGTATATACTTATTTGAGTGTTATAGACAAATAATTATATAATTTTTACTCCTTATAATCAGAGATGGTATAGCGAAGTGAAAATTTTCAAGCAATGACTGATATACCACTCTCAGAAGTAGAGTAAATGTTCCACCATGGGTTTGCCAAAATAATTACTTAAAAATTAAATTTATTGCTTTGTTGTCTAATGCATATTAAAATCTATACCGTTTTCTTGCTAATTATGGTTTTGTACTATTGAAAAATTGTAAGGCGTACGTCAAAAACAAGTTTATTTAATCGTAAAAGTGTGGGTCGTATACGTCCCACGCGGCCTGAACGGAAAGTCTTCAAAAAACGGTACGATACGGAACGTATTAATGTTTAAAAATGACTGTAGCACAGCAAACTTCCTTACATCAACGAATATGCTGCCATTAGTTTTCGAATATTTTTTAAAACGGAATAACTTTTTTAATATTGGATCAAACGAATTGTTTTCTCCTGAGAGAAACAATTTTCTAATCATTTAAAATTTATAAATGTATATCTTTGAGAATTGTTTCGTAGCGTGGCAATCTCGATTGGTTGCTCGCCCGTACGCGATCACTGAACGCCGATTAATATTCCTCGGCTTGGGTTGTAAGGCCCAGCTTAACTTTCGGTCTCATCGATGGTCGCGACGCGTCGATTTCCGAATTTCTTTAGGAATCGAATGTTTCGATTCTAGTCTCCGAATGGTTGAGACTAGATTAAATCTTATACGTTTCGAGACGAACGAATTCTCGAATTTCGGATTTGTGTCTTCTTCGAAGATGTTCGAAGCTCGAGGTACTTTCTAGAAGTCTCGTATTACCCTGTCGGTGTTCGCGACGGCACCTTCAGGTTGCATCGAGTACGCTGATTGGATTTTTCTAAATTTCCAATCAGCGTACGGTTAAAAATTCGAAGGCGTTGGATGACGCCCTTTGGCCAGCCCTCTTGGTGCGGGGGTGAGGGCTATGGCCTCGTTCGGGGGAAGGTCCTCGAAGGTTCGACGATAACCTCGAGAATTTCCTCCAGGTTGACCTTCGACTGCAGAAACCGTTATGAACGAGGTTTGGTCGACCCTTCGGACATTCCCGATTTACGATATGGTCGATTGTTTAAACGAACGAAAGTGAAAATCTAAGCTATCGTCTGAAAAACTTGAAACGACTGAATAAATTTTACTACTCTTAAGGTGAAATTGCACACTATAAAAAAAATAAACTAAAACTTGAAAAAACGTTAATCGTGAAATTAAATTTGTAGGCACGTCTATGTCGTAAACGGACCTTTGAAGATTTTTGCCGTATTGTTCCGTATCAGACGGAACAAGAGTTAAAAGCTCCAATTTGACTTAAAATCTTAAATTGCTATGAAACTCATTTAACAGGCATTGAAAGATTCATTGAAAGATGTAATCTTTCCAGTTGTCGCAATTATAGGCGTAAAGTCGTGGAAGACTTCGATTTTCGCGATCTTGAATCGTTTGCAGCTCACAAGAGCGATTTCAACGTAAGGCTGAGAGGGTCAAAAGTGCCCTCCAACCGATTTGGTGATGCGATGGATCATTCGATAGCTTACCAAAAGAAAACATGTGACACCAAGTTTCAACTCTCTAGCTCGACTGTGGGGGAAGGTACAGAGTAAATTCGAATTATCAGTTTTTGGACTATTTTCCCTATTTAGTGATACGCAAAACTTTTGAAAAAATCTGACATATTATACAAATGAAGGCACATCTTAGGGAATTTTTTCTGATTTTTTCGTTGCAAATCCTAGTTGTAAAAAATAAAAAATGCAAAAAAATGTGGATATCCTTTGAAAAAAAATATCGTTTCTTTTATATTTTTTAATAGCAGCATATTAGCATGATCGTTGTTGCGTACGCGTTCTACCCGAAACGTACGGCGCCGAATGTTTAGTCTAGCACGCATTCCCCCGATAGTCGTCAAGCCAAGGGATGAGCTCGCATTCCATTCCCACGGAAATCTAACGTTCCCCACCACCAAAAATCTTAGTTTTCGGTGTATAAAAGGGCATGATGATTTTCGACGTTCAGGGGCAGTCTCTAATTCAGCATCTGAACATAACGTTACTCTGTCCGTCAGAGTATTGATACGAGCAAGATCGGGTTCCAGTCCCCTTCGAGCAATCTAACGTCGCGTACGTGTTTCGTAAGTGTCAATCAGATATCACTGTAACGACTCCTCCGCGCTCTCACTGCGTAAAGTCGAGAAGGAAGATTCTTGCCGAGTCAAGAATCGACTAACTATAAATATTGTATTGAATCAGTCCTTGTAATTATAATAGAATATAGTAATATAGAGTCATACTCGTGTCTATATTCAATTAAACCTATCCTGAATAGTATAGTAACGTACCAGCTAACCCCACGACAGATATACAGTGATGAGCAAAACTGAACACACTTCATATATTTTTTAAGAGTATATACACTAGTTCGGATACACAACATTGTATAGCAACCAGTGGGTTGGTACATAAAAATCAACAATGTATTCCATCTTTCAAGGCCTTGTAATGTTTGTTTTTACTTTGTATCTCCTTGGAAGGAACAAATCGGTTGTATTCAGTTTTGCACCGTTTCCGAACTTAGTCGTTTTCGAATATTTAAACGTTCAACATTGCAAAAGTTGCTGATAAATAGTATTACTTTTTGTTGTTTAAAAAAGTATTAAGAATATTTTTTGTGTTGTTTAAAAAAAAGTATTGAGATAAAGTATTCTTTAATTTTCTTTCAAACATGAAACCAATATCAAAAGAAATCAAGAATAATATAATTTTAAAATTAAATTCTGGTCTTTCTACCAGAAAAATTGCAAAGGAGTACAATATAAGTCAGTCTGTAATACAGAAAATAAAAAAAAAGTATAGTGCCAATATACCATCATCATCGGGAGGGCGGCCAAAATTACTAACACCACACGAAGGAAGATTGTTGGGAAGATATATTCAAACTGGTGAAGCTTCGAGTGCATCAATGGCCGCAAATTTATTAAATGATAGGATAGGAAAGTCAATTAGCAAATGGACAGCGATGAGAGAATTAAAAGGCCAGAATTACATATGTAATGAAAAAAAACAAAAACCCATGTTATCTAAAAAGAATGTAAAAGCACGTTTAGCATTTGCAGAACAGTATAAAAATTGGACTGTTGATCAGTGGAGACGCGTTATTTGGTCTGATGAAACAAAAATTAATCGCATATCAGCAGATGGCAGAGCATGGTATTGGAAAAGGAAAGGTGAAAGCCTTAAACGACATCATGTCAAAGAGACATTAAAACATGGTGGCGGCTCCATCATGATGTGGGGATGTATGACGTCCTATGGAACAGGTCCCATACAGCGAATTATTGGTAATATGAACCAGTATAGTTACATGTCGATTTTACAAACTCATTTACCGGAAACGACAGAAAATATGCCATACCCACAGGATGAAGTAATGTTCCAGCAGGATCGGGATCCGAAGCATATGGCAAAATCAGTACAAAATTGGCTGAATAACCAAAATTTTAAATTATTAGATTAGCCGGCACAAAGCCCGGACCTGAATCCGATTGAGAATTTGTGGGCTCATTTAAAAAAAAAAATTACACTGTGAATACCACACGATGCCAACATCAACTGATAATCTTTGGATTCGAGTTCAGGAAGAATGGGATAAAATCAGTCCAGATTACTGTGAAAGACTAATTCAAAGTATGCCTCAACGGATACATTTAGTATTGAAAGCAAAAGGTCTCTGGACCAAATATTAAAGACTGAATAAATATTTGGTGCAAAACCGAGTACAACGTATTTGTGATAATGAACATTATAAGAAACGTAAAGAACCATTACGTGACCTTAATAAACTTTTTATACAACTGGTTTTCATGTATTGTCTAATAATTTGTATTATAATGTTATAATTTTGAAATATATCAATATATTTCCACAAATGTATAAAGTGTGTTCAGTTTTGCTCATCACTGTACCTTTACCGCTCGAGGTATATCAACGACTACGACTCGCGAATACCAAATACCTTGATATCCGGTGGGCACACGGCGTTAACTATACGCTAGTGGTCCATCTCCTTCGGCTACCTTCGTTAACCATACGTTGGCATGTCCGAGCCCTCCTATCTATACGAACGACGTCACGAGACTGGTGATAACGGTCGAATTCCGCGAGCACCTAACAACCTACTGACGAACGTTCGGAACATGAGCCGTAACCCTTAACATCGTCATCCTCAATTTTTTCCATATTTTTTGGAAGGGTGCGCCGTTGTCAAAAAAATTAAAAACCGATATTTTTAAAGTATTTTGCGTGAAAAAGTAACTTCTACTTCGAAATTTTAAATTTTCTGTATGCAGTGTGTATATCATGTGTTAAGGCGTGGGCGTATGATCGCCCCGGTTTCGCCTTTTAGTAAGGGTTACGGTTCGCGTTCCGAACGGTCGTCAGTCTGACTGTTAGGTGCATGCGGAATTTGTCCGTTATCACCAGCCTCGTGACGTCGTTCGGGGTTTTGGTCCTAATACAAACGCGCGTTGCCCGATTCGCGGTAGATAGAGGTAAGACAGGAGGGTTCGGACGAACCTCCGTATGGCTAACGGAGGGAGCCGAAGGAGGTGGACCACTAGCGTATAGTCAACGCCGCGTGATCCCGGATGTGAAGGTGTCTAGGTGTAAGACAGGAGGGTTCGGACGAACCTCCGTATGGCTAACGGAGGGAGCCGAAGGAGATGGTCTATTCGGGAATGGATAACGACGCGTGACACACGAGGATGTGTCGGTGTATTATAGGAGGGTTCGGACGAACCTCCGTATGGCTAACGGAGGGAGCCGAAGGAAGTGGACCAGTAGCGTATGATTAACGCTGCGTGCCACCGGACAGTGTGTCTTTGGTGAGATAGGAGGTCTCGGACGAACCTCCGTATGGCTAACGGAGGGAGCCGAAGGAGATGGATCACTAGCGTATGGTTAACGCCGTGTTCCACCGGATATCAAGGTATTTTGGTATTCGCGAGTCGTAGTCGTTGATATACCTCGAGCGGTAAAGGTATATCTGTCGTGGGGTTAGCTAGTACGTTACTAAATTAGTCAGGATAGGTTTAATTGAATATAGACACGAAATGGATTCTATATCACTATATTCTAATATAATTACAAGGACTAATTGGTACAAGGTTATAGTTAGTCGATTCTTGACTCGGCAAGAATCTTCCTTCTCGACTTTAACGCGGTGAGAACGCGGAGGAGTCAGTACAGTATTATCTGATAGACACTTACGAAGTACGTTCGCGACGTTAGTATGCTCGAAGGGGACTGGAACCCGATCTTGCTCGTATCTATACTCTGACGGACAGAGTAACGTTATGCTCAGAAAACTGGATTTGAGACTGCCCCCGAGCGTCGAAAATCATGTCCTTTTATACACCGAAAAACTAAGATTTTTGGTGGTGGGGAACGTTTGATTTCCGTGGGAATGGAATGTTCTTCCATCCCCTGGCTAGACGACTGTCGGGGGGTGCGTGCTAGACTAAACATTAGGCGCCACACGTTTCGGGTAAGACGCGTACGTAACACATGCAACTTTAAACATTTTTACATTCGAAGAAACAGTATTCAAGTTGAAGAAGTTCAATAAATTGATTAAACATTTAACCTGTTTTCAACAGCGTGATTGGTTAGATGGGATGGTTAAAGTTCTGAGCGTGGATCCGCTGCACACTTTTTAGCCGTGAGTTCGAGCCTCGTCATACTTACATTTTTATATTATATATTTTTTTCAATTCCAAGCTATGTGTCAATGTACGCAGGGCCCATTAGGAAGAAACAGTGTATTAGAAAAACCTAAACATTCCTTGGTTATATTATTAAGGATATTATAAAGACGAAGTGTATGATATGGGTAAATGAATCCAGCTATTTTCAAAATGATCTAGGTGTATGTTTTTCACAGATATTAAAAAATGAAATTGGTGATTGGAATCGTGGGAACCATCCTATTATTGCCTAAGTCTTAAATTATTTCGGTGTATATTTTAAGACAGAAGATGCTTAAAACATTTGTACAATGTTTTTAAATAAATGCTACTTATTGACATATAGTTTGGAATTGAAAAATATATATACTAAAAAATGTAAGTCTGACGAGGCTCGAACTCACGGCTAAAAGAAAAAACGTGCAGCAATTCCACAGTCAGAACCCTCAACCACTCCACCAACCACACTGTTGAAAGTAGATTAAATGTTCCAAGATATAATGAACATATTGCGTTTATTAGTTCAATTTATTTAAATTCAATTTATTTATTTAAATATTCTTCAATTTGTATACTGTTTCTTCGAAAGTAAAAATGTTTAAGGTTGTACGATGTACACAATGTATACAGAAAATTTGAAAATTCGAAGTAGACGTTACTTATTCACGCGAAATACCTTAAAAATATCGGTTTTTAATTTTTTGACAACGGCACACTCTTCCAAAAAATATGAAAAAAATTGAGGATGACGATCATGCTAATATGCTGCTATTAAAAAATATAAAAAAAAAACGATATTTTTTTTCAAAGGATATCCACATTTTTTGCGTTTTTTATTTTTTACAACTAGGATTTGCAACGAAAAAATCGGAAAAAATTCCCTAAGATGTGCTTTCATGTGTGTAATATGTCAGATTTTTTCAGAAGTTTTGCGTATCACTAAATAGGGAAAATGGTCCAAAAACTGATAATTCGAATTTATCCTGTAACTACCTCCACGGTTGAGCTAAAGAGTTGAAACTTGGTGTCACGTGTTTTCTTTTGGTAAGCTATCGAATGGTCTATCGCATCACCAAATCGGTTGGAGGGCACTTTTGACCTTCTTAGCCTGCTAGACCGTTTCTTAGCATATTTATAATTAACATAAATCTACAAAATGTACTTTTCAAATTTTCATTATAGGTTCTTAAAAGGTGGCCCGTTACTATTCTCTTCGTAAATTGAACCGACTGCAATTTTTTCAAAATTTCTTGCACACATCTGATAAACTAATCCTTTCAATTTCTCATGAGAATTCCATTCCTGTGATCCAATTTAAAAAAAGTTATTTCGTTTCAAAGAATGTCCAAATATTAATGGGAAATACAGGTGAAAAAGAATTAACTCGTACAAAATTTCGGAACAACGACGCAAGCAAAAGAAACGAAATTTGAGGCCCTTTGAGTGATGGTAATTTCTAGGACTTGCAAACCGGTTAAAACCGAAATCGGTTAACCGGTTTTTTGTTCAAATTTACCTAACTATAAAACCCAGGCTTTCCCGAAAAACCGGAAGTCAATTACTTTTTTTGTTTTTTCAAGTGATAAATAATTGTATTTTTCTACTGCTATTTATGAAGCATTTATATTGTAATTTATTTATTGAAAATGTTTGGTGTTACTAAAAAATAAACCCGTAACGGTCGAAAACTTATCAAATGCACAGGAACGATTCAACTCACGTCAACAGATAGTGAGGAGTTTTTTCGATCGGTGGTAATTTTTGTAACAAATTATGTTCGTTCATGAAATACGACCTGTTTGACGCATTAGTTTTCCTTAAACGCTATTTTATTAAAAAACAAGATTTATAAGTTATGTTTTATGTTACGTTTCTATTCTTTTCATATAATGAAATATTAATAATAAAGTTTTTATTTTTATTTTTATTTTATATAATTCTTAAATAAAAAATAATTCTAATTGCTAAACTTTGCGTTGTATATTTTTAGTTATTTTCCTTGGTTTATAGCTCCGCTATATTTAAGATAGATTTTATTGTATATTTAAAGTAATAGTCTATTTGTTTTTATACTTTATTAAAACAAAACCCGACTAAAAACCGGTTAACCGGTTTCTTACTTATATATATGAATAGTTGATGCTATATTAGTATCTGGATTTTTAGAATTCATTAGGGCTCGTTATATATTTACAGTAAAATGTAGATACTTGAGCATATTTTACATTCACTACTACAATTATTGCTGTTCCTGCAGGTATTAAATTGCTCAGGTGATTAGCAACTTATCATGGGGCTAAATTAAATTATAATTCAGTCATCATCTAGTAAACCAATCCTTCTAATTTCTCATGAGAACTCAGTACGTTTGGTTCAATTGAAAAAAAAAAATTATTTCATTTCAACGGGTGTCTGAATATTAATGAGAGCCACTGTAGATAATAGTTTCAGTAAAGCTAATTATAGGGGGAAGTCTGGCGGACCGATGTCTATCCGCGATCCGAATAATCTTTGAAAAAGGGCTTCGAACGTCGATTAATAGAGAATGTTATTTTCCGTGCAGCCTGCTGGCTGGATTACGCGAATGACCGTAGGAACCCCGCGAAATGCGCACAATTGGTTGGAAATGTAGGTCGTCTGGAATACCACACAGTGTTTCGCGACCCGAAATTTCTATAGCCACCACACCTTTCTCTCTTCACCTTCTTTCCCCTCTCACTCCCTCTCTCTCTCTCTCTCTCTCGTTCTCACCAGCATTGAGAAACTAAAATAGGCCTGTTGATCAATTATTATTCTTAGCAGATTTAAACGTCTGGCAGCTCATCTGATCGACGTTTACTTATTTAGAAGGTTTCACCTTCGATGCTTGAGAATTACCTAATTTACTGAGTTGATGTCTGTGTTTGAAATTTTAGATTTACGAAATTTGCCAATTTTCATCGTTGATATTTGTAATAATCGTGAACGATGGGAATTCGAATGATTCTTTCTTTCCTTCGTTGAAGCTACTTGAATTTCCTCTGAGAGGTTGAAAATGAGAAGAAAGATACGAAAAAACTTGCAGATGTGCAAATAAGTCGAGCGGTTTTAGCGTATATTAGCGAAACGACTGAACTTAGTTCGAAAGTGCGTCAACGCAAACTGAAAACTTGGGGACGTTGATTCAGAAAAGTTAGAGAGACGTGCAAAAGAGGAACTGAAATCAGACCAAATAGAAAAATGAAAATAATTCCACCATATTCCAAATTTAATCTCACTGTGTGTAATTCACTCGTGTAATTAGAGATAGAATCCTCCTGTACAGGGTACCGATTTATTTGCAACGATTTTCGCGTTTCGAACAGATTTAATTTGTTCATGCACGGAACAGTATACAAAGGCGGTAGATTTTGTGCGAGAATTCACTTATTTTAGCGATATGATACCCATAGTAATTAGAATTGTAAAACAAATATAAATTGATAAAAGAAACAAAATGAAAATGAATAAATTCAAGGAATCACAAAAAGCAAATTACTAATATTTACTAACATTCATTATCACTGCTCAATAAGCGTCTAGTGCGTCTTTGAAATCTTGATATTATTTCACTGTCGTCATTTTCTAGTTCGCTACTGTTTTGATAATTTTCGCTTTGTAATTCACTATAGTCGTCATGTTAGATTGTTACTAATAACAATGTGTTAGCTAGAAAGCAAAAATGAATTGTGTTATGAATGACAAACACTGCTTCTCTTAATAATAGGCCTGCAATTGTTTATACCCAAGGCCCTTCCGGGTTTGGACTCACACTTGTTAGACAAACGAAAGAGGAAGGAGAAAACGGTCGAGACGTCCTTCCACGCCGTGAAATAATAAAAAAAATAAAAAGTCTTTTTTAAGAGAAACACAGTCCCTCATTTTTTGTTATAACCTTTTCCCAATAACCAGTCGTTAAAAAGACACCAATACGTCAATTGTATGATCATTAAGAGCTTTCTGGTTGTATTTCTCAAAGTTACCGCTTTCGTTGAAACTTTCGTTATCACTTTCTAGTATTACTTATTTTTGACATTATGGGATAGTGTATCACAAACAAGGTTCATCGAAACACTGAAAGAAACACTCTGTTACAACTGATGCCATTTACTTTTGCATGAACAAGAATGTACACGTTGAAAATTGACTAAATTTCAATGACGAATTAAACTCGTCACCCGTAACTCAGACAAAAAAAGTGCACGAGGAGTGTCAATCGTTAAATGTACCCAAGGGTTTAATGCAACTTTCGATCACTTTTTAACTCTTTGTGCTCCAATGACGCCTCTACGGAGGTATTCGTAACGCCATAAATCCATACAAATGTTATTCACATTTAACCACTTGGGCTGGAAAGACGTGCCACGCACGATGTTTTTCTTTCAAAATCGCCAACGACGTGTTGTACATGTCGATAAGCAATTGTAATTAATTTACAATCGATTGAAATCATTTGTCGAAGTACGGTTATTTAGAGGATATTGTACTTTTTAATGCTTATGTTTTATTTTGTAAGAAAATAGTAATGGCGAAAAGTTCGGCACGCGCATGTGTGAATTAGTTGTCAACGCAAGTGGTTAAACAAAGCAAATTAAATCGATAAAAGCAAATAAATTCACGAAGGTGTATAATCTTTTCTTTTCAAAGTGAAACTTGCGTTTTTCGAAGTTTCGTCACAGAAGCGTATTAAACTTGATAAATCGGTCGTACTAGGAGCGCAAAGGGTTAATCAAGGATCCTATTTATTCTTTAATATTAATATTCAATTAATACTCACCTAACCTGTCATCTACTGATTATCATTTTCCCAAACATCTAAACCATTTCCCCAGCGAGAGAACGTTCATGAAATAAGAAACTGTCGAAATTGTCTTCAAACAATTGATTGTTACCAAAACATCGAATTTTTATAAAAATGGAATTAAGGAACTCGTAACTAATTGGAAAAAGGTGCGTGAATAAAATTCAATATTAATCCCTTGCCCTATAACAAGTTAAACTCGCGACGCAAAGTCTGGCTAAGATTCGACGAGAACAACTTTTAATTCTAACTTTCTTTTTAATTTACAAGATCTGTCAATTATAATTAAACCTATAATACACTAGCGTTTCGTATATAAAATAGTATTGAAGTAACAAATAACTGATGCTTAGTATAGCCAGGAGAAATAAGTCACGTTCGTTTAAATTTATCGTTAAAAATCAGATGTAAATTTCACATGTTACAACCTAACAATTCAAGGGGTTAAATTTCTACTTTATTATTCTCTATGTTACAGAACGGGATGTAACGGTTGAAATCGTTTTTATCTCGGATTATGAGAATATGTTTGATTTCAGAAAATGGTTGAGGTTGTCTTTATTAAATGTTTATGTTGAACAAATGTGTGTCCTTACAATTGTATCGATTATGAAAAACTATTGAATTTTGTGTGGGTACTGAATTTTTATAAGATTCTTGGTTGTTTGTTTCTGGCTAATCAACGGTCAGGGAAGAAGGGGTTTGAGGTCGAGTGTCGCTTCTTCGGTTTTCTTCCAACTTCGAGCGTTCCTACCTGTGATTGTTGCTCGCCTTTTCCGCGTTTAGATTCGCAACAAAATGTTTTAAATATTCGGAATAGTTATACTTATAAATTATGGAAATTATTACTAATAATATTAGGGTGTCCCATAAGTTTCTTTCGCACCACGCTAGGAATTACTCTAACTGGCTATGTTTATATAAACATGCAGGCTTATCTATTAGCCGTCTATGGCATCATTTCAGTCGTCCCAAAGCTCTTTTAAAGTACGTTTTGTTGGTGACACAGTCTCTTTTAAAACTTTTTTCTATACCGTTCAATATGGATAGCTAAAGGAAGCATTTACCGCTTGTTATGCTTCATTGCTTTAAAAAAGGTAATAGTGCAAAGGATACTGTAGACGAGATTTGTACCGTTTACGGGAGTAGTGCTACGACTATTACGACGTTCCGCAATTGGTTTAAGAGATTTAGAGCTGGCAATTTTGAATTGAAAGTTGAAGACTGCAGCGGCCGGCCAGCAATGACGGATAGGGACTTTATCAAGACCATGCTCGCTGAAAATCCGCGATATAGTGTGCGCGAGATAGTGGATACCACTAAGATTCTCAGGACAACAGTACATAATCACTTGATCAGGATGGGATACGTCAATCGATGTGAAGTTTGGGTTCTACACCTATTCACGGAGGCCGACCGCGTTTCTACGTGCGATTTACTTCTCCAGCGATATGAAAGAGATCCTTTCTTAAAGAGGCTTGTCACTGGAGACGAGACTTAAGGTTTGTATCGAAATGTGCATCGAAAACGCACTTGGTCTAAGGACAATAGACCTTCAACTGTCGCGAAGCCTGGACTTCACCCGAAGAAAGTTCTTTTGTCCATTTGGTGGGACTCGAAAGGTGTAGTCTACAACGAGCTCCTTCCTAAAGGTGAAACCATCAATTCTACCAAATACTGCAATCAGCTTGATCAATTGAAAGCCGTCATAGCAGGAAAGCGGTTAGAATTGTCGAACCGACGAGGCGTCGTTTTTCATCACGACAATCCAAGACCGCATGTTGCATTGGATGTAAGACAAAAGCTGTTACAGTTTGATTGGGACGTTCTACCGCATCCTCCGTACTCCCCAAATCTTTCACCACCCGATTATTATTTGTTCCTGTCATTAAAAAATTCTCTCCGTGATAAACGGTTCCAATCCGTAAACGAAATAAATACGCACCTCGAGGAATATTTTGCAAGTAAGCCTCAACAATTTTGGAAAGAGGGAATAATGAGGCTTCCTGAGAGATGGAAGAAGGTGATAGAGCAGAACGGTTCATATTTAACGCAATAAATCAACCTTAAACAACAAATATCGTGTATTCATTTCGTATATAAAAAAAAAAAGAACCTTATGGGACACCCTAATAATTATAATGATAATAATAATTATTATAATGTTAATAATAATGATAAAGACGATGATGATAATAATAATAATAATAGTAGTAGTAGTAGTAATAATAATAATAATAACAATAATAATAATATAATTGTATTCTATAATAAATATGATACATGAATACGCTATGTAATGTTATGTGTGGAGGAAATGGCAGTGTGTTCGTAACACTACCGGCATAAAAAAACCCAGAAAATCCATTTGCCCCTTATTCACCTGATTCTCAGAACGAAGTCACAGATACGCGACGTCTACCGAAAAAAAAAACGCTGTTCGAAAAGAAATCACGCGGACGTGGTGTTAAATCATTCGACCCTCTTCACGTACCACCCGGTAGAGACAGGCGCGCGTTGGAACGAGACGGGAAGAGTGTTCGCGGAAGAAGGAGAGACGGGAAGCTCTGCGGCACCGAAGCTCGTCGCTACTTCCTCCCACGCGATTGCAAAGCTTCCGTAACTCGCGTGGACTCGCGCGCGCACACAGGCCACAGTGTGACGAGCGTGCGTGTGCATGCACTCGCAGGAGAACGCTCCTGGAGGTGGTTGCTCGCGATTAGTCGCGATTCTGACTGCCTCGATTCTGCTGTACTCTCTCTCTCTCTCTCTCTCTCTCTCTCTCTCTCTCTTTCTCTCTCTCTCTCTCTCCCTCTCTCTCTCTCTCCTCTCTTTCTTTTCCTCTCTGTCTGACTTTCTCGTTATCGACGTGATACACCGCAGAGATAGGCGGAGAAAGAAAAGACAGCTTCGGTGTAGTGGCTCGGTTTCCATAGTGTGGGTGCGCGCGTGCACCGCCACGTTCTCGAGTGTACACGCGGAGCGGAGCGTGTTGTTTATTAGATCAGAGTAAGCCAGTTTGCAGTGACGCAGCGACAGTGAACACCTTGGCTTCGCGGAGGAACCTGAGAGGTAGCTCGTTACCTTTTCTTTTCTTTTCTTTTTTTTTCTTCTTGTTTCCCTTTCGTGCTTCTCCGTTCTTTTCCCTTCGTTCGAACGTTCGGGATTCAAGGAAATTTCGCTGGAAGTGTGTTACCGTGAACTTTCTCATTGTTCTGTGCTGTTTGTTGTGAGAAGGTGGAACGTTTGGAACCATTTGCCGACGCTGGGTTTGTAACGTGCCCTGCTGTTCGCTGGTTTTCCTTTTGTGCTCTCGAACTGACATCACAGACGTTTTTCTTCGGGTTTCTTGCTTTTTTTGTTTTATGGAAATTAGTGCAAGTACAGTTCCGAAATTTCGTTCTTCTGGTTGTTTGGTATTCATGGACAGTTTACTTCGTTTATAAAGAATTTTAGGCATTGCAGAGGTTCTTGATGCGATTCGGATTTTTATTTCTCATTTCGAAAGCTTCTTGTATGCCTAAAATTTCATTTTAGACCTTAATTTTGATTATTTCACGGAGTTGTAATCAACGTTTCATTCAGTTCTTTGTTTTTTGCAAATTTCAATGGTACAGGGCTCATGGAAGTGATTTCAGTGTATTAACGTCTTTTGTTGAAATTTTGGTGCACGTTGCAATGTATAGTTTGTCGATTTTTCGTATATTTGCTATTAATGTTGACAGTATTGACAGTTTATTTTGTTTCCAACCAATTCAGGCATTGCAGAGTTCTTCAGTGTGATTTGAAATTTTTATTCTAGCTCTGAATGTATGATTTCTCTAAAATTGTTGACTTTTTTGTCCATAATTTCAATTTTCCACAATTTGCTTTATTTCTGCAAATTTTAGTATTACAGAACTGTTCGAAGTAGTTTGAAATTATTATTTTCCTTTAGAGGATGCTTTGTGTACGTTGTAATGTACTGAAGTTTCATTATTTCTCATATTTACAGTCAATTATTTATTTTGCTCTAGTTTACTTATTTTCTTTTTACTAACAACTTTATTCAATAACACTTTAGTTTCTTTCTATGGAATTTAGCATTCTAGAATTCTTCAAATCAATTGAAGAGCTTTTCCAATTTTAATCTTCTACTCACCTTGCAGTGTAGGATGATTCAAAGCTTTTCAAAATTTAATTAATTAACTTGTAAAAATTACTTAAAAAACTGATGAAAAATTAACTTTTATAGTAAAGGTAGAGAATTATTTATTAAAATTGTGCAATACAGGTAATTTACAGAATTTCAGTTCCTTTGGATTTTTAAATTTTTTCGGAATATATTCTTCGTAGTAATTTTAATTTTCTCTTGAAATTTAAAAATTTTTATTATATCTCTATTTCCAATCCGTTTCAATTTGTAAACATTCTGGACAAATATAATTCACAATAATTCTAATTTTCTCGTACAATTTACGAAGTGTTTTAAAGCTTCAAAGGTCGTTGAACTCTTGGAAATCCAAAAGTTCTCGTTACATCTGTTTTCAATCTGTTTCAATTTGTAAACATTTTTGAAAAATATAATTCACAGTAATTCTAATTTTCTAGCATAATTTACGAAGCATTTTAAAGCTTTAAAGGTTGTTGAACTTTTGGAAATCTAAACATTCTCGTTAAATCTGTATTTTCAATTTGCAAACTTTCTTGAAAAATATAATTCACAGTAATTCTAATTTTCTGGTACAATTTACGAACTGTTTTAAAACTTTGAAAACTGTCGGACTCTTGGAAATCCAAAAGTTCTCGTTAAATCTCGGATATTCGCCGGTCCGTGTATATTTCAGAGGAGAAAATAAAAGAAGACGCAAATATATATACACCAGCCGTAAAAACAGTCTTATTGACGTTGCTCTGTTCTAAGCCATCGATGTTTCGAAATGTTCAAGTTTCTCAAAATTTCTCACATCTTCACGTATTCGTTGAACAATTATCCGCAATTTCTGAACCGCTAAAAAGACATACTATCAGCAAAAGTTTCCAATCGCTGTGTAAATCGTTGTAAATTACTCAAAAACTTCTAGAAATATGTTTCTAACAACTTTCTAAAAACTTCTCAGCGAATTTTCTATCATTCTAGGGCTAAATTACTACTAATGTCTGCAATATTAATTTCAAATCTGTGTAGAACTACTAGCAGATTAAATATCGATGGAAATTTGCAGAAAAATATTTCTAATAGTTTTCTAAGAACTTCTCGACGAATTTTCTATCATTCTAAAGTTGAATTTTTACTAATCTCTGCGATATTGATCTCAAATCTATGCAGAATTATCAGCAGATTCAATATCGATGAAAAATTTCAAGTGTTCCCAAAATTTTGGCCACAGAGTGAAATACTCGCGAAGTTTTGGAATTTCGGAACGTGAAAAACGAAGATTAAGACTGTTAAGATTTAAAGAAAGTTCTAATCATTCTCTAATTTACAATTTGATCGTAGCTTTGAATTTCTACATAATCACAGATCACCTTGAACCGCGGTAATTCTAATTCTTTCGAAAAATTGCACGCGGAACTGCTTCGAAGTCCTATTATTAGGTGAAATAATGATTGGATAAGAGGAAAGCCACGGCAACACTTTTGTAAGAGTTCCTGCACGTTGCTACTTCCGCGTTCGGCCTGATAAAGGCTATTCTGGCTCGATATTTAAATTATTCTTGTTCCAAGGAGAATTCTGAACTGCTTAGAAAGGTGTAGTTAAAGGGCAAGAGATAGTTGTTTCACAGCGCGTGATTAGTTTCCCGAATAAACGGTGCCGTTGGAGAAATTATAATCGAGCGTCAATGCAACTTTCCTGAAAACTATTGGCAATTCAATATTAAGCAGCTCGAAAATTCGGTTTCGTAAAGTTTTCAAATAAGCAAATTGTCATTTTAAACAAGCATATCAACAAATAATTCTTTGAAAGAGTCGCGGAAAATTTTTATAAAAGAAAAACACAAATGAAACAATTTTTTACAGTATTTAAAATTTTTATTTAAAATTTATTACGGTATTTTTAATAATATTCACACTTCGTTAAAATACATATAAATAAAACTGGAATTATTTCGTTCTTACAATGTTACTTTAATCTTTGCAATTTTCTAAACGATTTTCTGTTTTCTTTATTTTTCCTTTTTTTTTTTGTATTAACTTTAACAGTTTGCGTACTGTTTTAATTCCCTTGAAAATCATGAAATTTTACGTCTCTGACAATTTATAACTGCTCTTCTCTTTTACGATTGGAATCAACGACGAGGAAACAAATGAACGATGTAAAAATAAGCTCGCCACGTTGGTGATGTAATTTTCCTGATATAAAAGAAAAGAGAGAGAGAGGAAAAGAAGAAATCCACCGCGGTATTTCTCGACGATGACTGGGCCGGTTATCGATAAATCGATCGTCGCGAATTTTGAATTGCGGGGATGCTTTTAATTCGTCTGAAAATAAACAGGCCTCGCTTACGAGTGGAACGTGACTCGCTTTACAAGATAATAATTGACAGAATTGATGGAAATAATGCTACACTTTTGTCATAACTTCGAACACACTCGATCGAAGCAATTTATCAGGCGACTTTTTTAAATTCCAAGAAAGAAATAACGGATTATAGCGTTTAGTTTGTGCGATGCTGAGTGAAATTAATGTTTTGCAAATAAGAAAACGAAGTTGTGTTACAGTGGTCAATTTGAGATTAATATTCATTTTCGTATTAATTGAAATATTGCTTGAAATATTTATCTGACTTCGCAGGTGTAGGCAAAATGTGTTTCAATTACGTATATTGTAGCATGAACTTGAAATAGTTACTTCAATTACGTACATTTCAGCAGGCACGTGAAATAGTTACTTCAATTGTGTATATTTCAGCACGAACTTGAGATAGTTACTTCAATTATGTATATTTTCACCATGAACTTGAAATAGTTACTTCAATTATGTATACTTCAGCAGGGGCTTGTAATGGTTACTTCAATTATGTATACTTCAGCAGGAGCTTGTAATAGTTACTTCAATTATGTACATTTCAGCACGTACTTTATATAGTTATTTCAAACGAATGTTTTTCTTTAACGAATGATTTCTAACGAATGACTTTTAGTAAATATATTTAAGAAAATGGAGTAACTGTTGTTGCTGGGGAAGTAAGTTAACAGCTGCAAAGAGAAAAAGTACGCTTGGAAATTTATTAGAGACAAACTTTACGACACTACCGCTATAAATAAAAGTACTTGTACTGTAAACTTCAAGCGTAAAATACGATGCGTATTCTGTACCTTGAAGAAGTTCATTTTCACATGTAAAGAGCTTCGTTGACAATTAAAAATCAAAATTCAATTCAGGAAACAAGTTTCGTCAAATCGGAGTTTCACGCGAATCAGTATTTAGCATAGAAGAATATAATAATTTCTCCGATATCGTTAGAAGCATAGTATTTCGAATAATAATATTTAGAAAATAGAAAAAAAAAATGAAAAGAAGATCGAGGACACTCGCTATTTTCTTCTTTTCCTTTTTTCTCCGGGGTAGAAAGCTTCGTGGACAATAGAAAATCCAAATTTCATTCTAGAAACAAATTTCATGAAATCGAAGTTTCATGCGAATCAGTATTTACCCCAGAGAAGTATAATATCGTTGCAAGTATAATAATATTTAGAAAATAGAGAAAGAAGAGAAAAAAGATTTTTTTTCTTCCCTTTCCTTTTCGCTATTCCTTTTTCTTTCTTTTCAGCGGTAAATGGCGGCCATTTTAAAAGACCGATAAGCACAACACGCATTATTAACGATAATAGTGGCCATAACCTAAGTGCCATCCATTTTTCACGCAAACTACCGAGGCATCGTCTTTCTTTCCTTCTCGCTTCATTTATCACACGTTGTATCAACGAGGAAATTTCTCTTCCTTTTTTCTCTTCTTTTTTTTTTCGTAAGTTCCAAGAGACTCCTCTCGAAGAAGATCAACTCGGACATAGAGGAATTCATGCAATCGTCTAATGTTATTGCTAAAGCCGCTCGTCCAATTGCATTGAGACGCCATTATATAAGAATTATACGTGGCGCAAACGTGACCACAACACACATGCATACGTGACGACATTTAAACGATCATATTCATGTGAATCGGTTGTTCGAAGTCGTAGGAAGACGTCCTAACGAGGAATTATTCGAGCAGTCACTAAATCTTTTTGCCGTGAATTTACGACACGGCAGCGACGGCATTAAAATTCTGTTGGACTTAATGAGGCGACCTTTAAATGGCTGAACGTGTCAATAGAATCTTTTATCGCGCCGATCGCGTCTTTATTTATACATTCAACGATCTATTCTACAGTGACTTCCATTAATATTCAGACACCTTTAGAACAAAATAACTTTTTTTAAATTGAATCACACGAACTGAGTTCTCGTGAGAAATTAGAAGGATCAATTTTACCACTATTGTATTTCAAATATTGGTCAACCAATGATGAGTTATTTCGTTTTCTACAGGTTAACAAGTTAAACCCGATCGAAATCAGAGAATAAATGTGCCCATAATTATGAAAGTGGTCAAAATCATTTGAATGAATTAAAAAATATTTCTATATTATGTAACATTTTAATTTAGAATTTTATTAGTCTTGATTAATGAAAATTTATCAGGATTGTGAAATTTTGTGTGAATCTCATGCGAAAATGTTGTTTTTAAAGTTTGAATTGACTTAGACCATTTTCAAAATTAACCGAATGACCTATAAATAACTCAACCCCTTCACCTATGATTTCTATTGCTGACTATACATCTAAATAGCAGTTATTTACTATTTTAGTATCATTTTATGTAAGAAACGCTAATGTATTGTGGATTAATTATAATTGGGAATCTTCAGTCTTATCAATTATAAGGAAAGTTAGAATTAAGTTTAACATTTGTTACTAATATAACAATTTTTCTGGAATTTTTACCAGAATCTACATCACGAGCCTAACTCGTTGTTATAGGGCAAGGGATTAAATCAATAACAAGCTATGAGTTTTATCAGAAACGAAAATTTTAATGAAATAATTCACTTACATTTATTAATTATTTTTAAAAAGTAATCCATTTGTTATCGTTTTAGGCTTTTATCATTATGAATTTTGAGATTTTTCAAATGTTCCTGAAAAACTGGTGGGATGTGGGGTAGTAAACACCTTTATGTTTTTCTTCCGTTACTGGTCTATTGGTGGTGTATAATGGAAGTAAGTTAATATTTCCATATATTTCTGGTCTTCCTCTTTTAGGTGAAAGATCCAAAACGTGGAATTCAGAATCATCTAAAGAAGTTTTATAAAACATTTGCAACAGTGAATTTGCGTTTTTAATTAAAAATATGTGTTACCATCGTTATTATCGTCGTCGGCTGATTTTTTATAACTGATAAACTCATTTTTTTAAATTTTTTACACTTAGACCACTTACATAACAATGGGCACAAATAGATATAGACTTATCACGTGTTTCTCTTGCGATATTCATTTACAGAATCGAAATTCAGTGACTTCCATTAACCCTTTTCCTACGGTAGATTTCAAGAGAAACGTAGCTGTTCAACTTTCAACCGGAACATCTGTCAAATTGGTTTTGAAAATTTAAAAATTAATAATTTTCAAATTCGTGATATTTGTGCGTTGAAGTAAAATGGATGTATAGAGAAAATAAAATTCAGGCGAAAGGACGATGACAGAAGTGTACGAGCCAAATTTCCGCCTATAGGTGTCAACAGTAATTAAAAGGGCACCCTTTAGAACAAAATAACTTTTTTAAAATTGAACCAAACGAACTGAGTTCTCGTGAGAAGTTAGAAGGATCAGTTTACTAGATGATGTGTAGAAAATATTTAAAAAAATTTGTAATTATTCGAAACTGCAAAGAACACAACAGAGTTCTCTTTTTACAATTCTTTTATCGGAGCTTGCAATGAAAATTTGAAAAATATATTTTATAGATTTATGTTCGTTGCATGCATGCTGGAAATTTCGATGCAGGAGCAGGCATAAGAGTATAAAACTGGTAATAATAATAATAATAATAATATTGCTTAATGAAAACAAATCAAGAAAACAATGAAATTTTATCGCAATTTATTGCGAAATTTTTTATTATTATTATTGTAATCATAAAATTTATAACCCCGATAGTAGAAGTAACTCCTGATAAATGTAAAGAGAAAATCGTTATATCAATAAAAGGAGAATTAATATACCAGGACTAATTTGAAATAAATTCCTTCAAAGTAATAAAATCACTGAAGGAGATAATAATTTAAATCTGATATTATTTATTCAAGGAAGAACTGTATCTATATGAACCTAATATTAAAGGAATCAATTAATTATCAAATCCACCAATTATAAATGACATAACTATAAAAAAATGATTAAAAGAGCAGGAAAACTAACAATTGAAGTATTTATATAGTTATTCCAGGTGCTCTTAATTTTATACGAATAATTATACTTATTCATGTCTCAATTACACCTAATCGTAAAGCAAATGTAAAATAAATTCTACCAATATTTATACTATTTGTAGAAAATAACAGTTTTATATGTTCATTGCATAGGTGCTGGAAATTTCTCGTTCATCCATGAAAACCTCGTGAACCTGATGTTTACAAACGCTTAGAACACACTAGCCTATGTACAAAGATATTATTAACTTTTTAATTGCACTGTTGCGCCTGTAGTACAAGCCACATCATATCGAAATTTGCAAAAATAAAGAATTATTTCATACATTTAATAAATATTTTGTCGTGACATAGAATAAACATTCGAAAAAAAATATTTCTTTCTCAATCTAGAATAAATATTATATGCATATTTAAATATGAAAAAGAGATTCAATCTCTTTTTAATGTTGAATAAATATACATTCAATATTTTGTGCTACTAGAGGAAGTTGTCTCTAATAAACCGATTTTTCGAAGGAAAAATTTAATTTCTTATTCACCCATGAAAACCTCGTGAACCTAATGTTAACAAACGCTTAAACAAATTATGTACAAAGGTACGGTTAACTTTTTAATCATACCGTTGCGCCTGTAACACAAATCATGTCTTATTAAAATTTGCAAAAATCAAAGTGAATTATTTTCAATAATTTTTAATTACAAAACTGGAGATATTTCATTCCTGTCTGAAAGGTGAACTCAGTTAACAGCTCAACCTTACTAGTTTAGGATAAATAACAATCATTTTCCGTCAAAAAAAGAGAAAAAAAGAAGGATCATTCAAAGAAGTTACATTACGAAGAAGGAACTGACTTCCAAAATTCTCTGAACACCCTCTCCTCGAGCTTCCTACAATTAATACGCGGTTACATCGTCACCCTGTCCGTCTCACGCGACCGATAGCATTGCAACATCCATTTAAAACCATTAAGCAAACGTCTGCATTCCATTCCTCCAGTCGACCATACAATCCATTCACTCAACCCACAGTCACGGAATTAATGGGTCACCACGAAGAAGACCCTTGTGTTCCGCCGCTTTAACGAATTCCTCCGGTTTCTCGTGGCGAGCAAGAAGAAGCCCTCGCTCATTAAGCAGCCAGAAGCAGTCGCTTCATTAGACCTCTCCTCCCCTTTCACCGACACTATTTTTCTCCTCGTTATTCTTTCTCTCACTCGTGTTTCCTTTTCTCTCAAAGGCCAAGGGATCCAGAGACAGACTCGAGGCTAGTCGCGGACCAGGAAGTCGAGCTTCCTTCGAGAAAGGTTCACGAGGCACTACCACGCGAGGACCGGAAACGACACCACAGAGACATAGAAGGGGATGAGCTAGAGGGAAAATCAGAGGCTCGGGATTATGAGAGGAAACTCTGGGAGCAGAGGTTGGAGGAGACAGTCTTGTTACGATCAGACGAGGACAACAGTTTGATCAGCAAAGAGCATTCCCTCGAGTATCAAAGCCAGACCCTAGAGAGTCAAACGTCTACGGAGCATCTGTTGCTCTCTACGTCGTTAGAAAATCTGTTGAAATCAGGAGCAGATAGCTGGTCGAGTGAACATTTAGACAGAAACGTCGAGGAAGTCGAGCGTAGCTTCAAGGAGACACAGTACTCGCCGAAAGAGAAACTTGACGCCGAGACACAGACCGAACAGGAGACGAAAAGTACTCAGTGCAGTCCAGAACAGAGTATCGTTAGTCCGTCGGAGATCTACAAGGACAGTCCTCTGCATTTAGCTAGGAAGCTTTATCAAAGTCCTCGCAGAGAGGTTCAAACTCAGACACAAGGAGAAAGCAAGAGTGTCCAGTGTTGTTTGGACGATTTAGGTAGCCTTTCGAGGAGTTTGAACTTGGAGGATTCGTTCGACAGCCCATCGAGATCGGAGAAGAGCTACGTGAAAGAGTCGAAAAGTATTCAGTGTATTCCTGGTGATCTTTCGACAAGTTCTGAGAAGTCTAACGAGAACGTAGCTCGATTATCGGAACAAGAGAGGTTAGATCGAAGTCCAAGGAAAGAGGTAGAGGTTCAAACATACCAGGAGTCCAAGGCAATCCAGTGTAGCGATGATGAGCTTCTAGAGGAACAAGAGAGTAACCAGTTGCAAGCAGCTAAGAGGACAGAGAGTTCAGGTTCGTCAGGCTGTGGCTCACCTACGAAGCTTCCTACTCTGGTGTTCGTCGACGCGGAACAAGCAGACATGACGGTCACGCATCGAGATCATGACGGGAATATGAGCTGGTCGAAGCACTGGGGACCAGAGAGGCTGGTGGAGATCTACAGGGAGCCGAAAACTAGCTTGGGGCTGAGCATCGTCGGTGGAAAGGTGCGTTACGTGTTGAAGCAAGCTCGTTGCTTGGTTAAAAATAAAAGTTCCTGGTGGAGTGTGTGGGTAGAGAAGGGGAAATGGGTTGTGCAACCGGAAGTGAAGTGTACGGTTGGGTGCATGGAAGTTTTCGTGAGGTTTTGAACGTTAATGGATGTAGATCCTTTGTTTTTTGATTTTACGGTTTGTGAAGATTCGAGGAATTGAGTTCTTTTTCTTTTTCTTTTTATTAGAAGTGAAAGTGTTCCATGTGGAAATGTGAATGTTCTTCTTTTGTTTCGCGAGTTGATTTTTATGGTATTAATTGGGAGTGAAAGAGTTTGGAAGGAAAATGTGAATGTTCTGCTTTTATTTGGAAATTTTAGTTTCTTGGGTTAATTGGGAATTAAAGTACGGGTTATGAAAGTGTGAATATTCTTTTTTCATTTGGAGATTCAATGTTTTTGGTTTAGATAAGAGTAAAACTGTTCAGAATGGAAATGTAAATATTCTTTTTTTATTTGGAGATTTGATTTTTTTTTTGTTTTGTTTAATTTGGAATGAAAGTACATGACATGTAAATGTGAGTATCCTTTTTTTATTTTACGATTTGATTTTTTTGGTTTAATTGGAATTAAAGTACAGGACATGAAAACGTGAATATTT
Source organism: Anthophora plumipes (assembly GCA_951804975.1). Classification (NCBI taxonomy): domain Eukaryota; kingdom Metazoa; phylum Arthropoda; class Insecta; order Hymenoptera; family Apidae; genus Anthophora; species Anthophora plumipes. The sequence goes on along the minus strand of OX638118.1, from coordinate 16,753,994 downwards.
TTCTTTTATTTAAAAGTTTAATATTTCTAATTTAAGTAAGAGTAAAAGTGTTTGCAATGGAAATGTGAACGTTCTTCTTTTATTTTACGAATTGATTTTCGTGGTGTTAATTGAGAGTGAGAGTTTGGAATGGAAATGTGAATATTCTGTTTTTAGTTGAAGATTTGACATTTTTTATTTAATTGGGAATTAAAGCAGAGGACATGAAAATGTGAATATTCTTTTGTTATTTTGCGATTTGATGCTTTTCGTTTAAGTATGAGCGAAAGTGGTTGTAATGGAAATGTGAATATTCTTCTTTTATTCAGAGTTTTGTGGGGATTGAGAGATTGAATTTCTTCAGTTTTAATTAGAACTGGAAATGTTCAGTATAAATACGTGAACACTCCTTTTCTCATTTGAAGATTATAAAAGGCTGAAGATTTAAATCGTTGATTTTAATTAAAAGTAGAAGTATTTGGTACGAAAACGTGAATCCTCTTTTCTATTTTTGAGAAAATTCAGGATCTGAGTTTGTCTCTTTTTATTTCAATCGAGAACGAAGGTGTTTGATATGGAAATACCATTTTTTTTCCTATGGAACCTCGAAAATATTGGAGGATTTGATTTTTAGTTTAATTGAAAGTGACGGTATTTCCACACCAAAGGATTATGGAAATATGTAAGTGACAGAAGCTTGCAGAATTTGATTTTTCTTTTATTTTTAAATTTAATCTGAAAACACGTAATATGTAAATTTACAATGGTCCAACTGTTGTATCATTTTAATCATCCTACCACTTTCCTCAACATTTTATTTACTCTTTTCTTTTTCATTATTATTTGTGACATAATTCCAGTTGCAAAGTACACTGCCATTCATAAGTATAATATTAGGACACGCACTGTAGTCGTGCAGAAAATATTATTTGATTTAAATCATATTTTCTTACCAAAGTTAGCACCATAAATTAGTAAAAATATATATGTATGTGTACTCGTACTTTGAGATTCTAGTATAAATCATTTTTTTTTTTTTTAGTATAATTTTAGGTTCCTTTTAGATTTATTAGAGAATAACTTTTTTTTAAGGATAGTTTTGTAATGCTTTTTATGCGTCAGATAATTTTACATTAAACTTGTAAGGACAATAAGGCTTACTTCACATTCACTAAGTAGATTTTAGTAGATTTAAGTAGACTTCAGTAGACGTCTGCAGAATTCAGAAGATTTCAGTAAAATTTAGAAAATGTCGGTAGATTTAAATCGAGATCGGCAGACTTTAAAATATTTCAATAGATATTAGTAAAACACAGTAGATTTAAACAGAATTCAGCACATCTCCGTAGATTTTAATAAATTTTGGTAGAGTTCAGAAAAATTTAGTAAATTTCAATAGATATCAATAAAATTCTTTAAATTTTAGTAGATTTTAGTATGCTTCACATTCAGGTGTCCTAATACTTATGAACGGGAGTGTATATCTCTGTGTCATCATAGATTCAGCAATCTTAACTTTCCTTGCAGCCAGGAAGCTCTCACTTCTCCGAGTATCCAATTTAAGTTGTCCAAGAAATTTCCCCCCTTCAATACATTTTTTATACGTTTCTTTGAATAAGATTAGCTGCAAATGCTTGGTTTCCAGTTTAATTCCCCGCAGGATAGAAATGTCCGACTTGCAGAATTTCTTCGTGTCCCTTTAAAATTCCAGTTTCCTTTTTCCCCAAAGCTTATCTTTATTATTCGTTCTTAATTTAGATCGCTGTTTTCGATTGCAAGCCTGCAGCAAATTGGACAGAAAAATGTGCATATGCGCCACCTTAAATACACTCTTGCCTCACATTTCGGTTTCATTTTCAGCGTCGACTTTAATTTCCTTGAACAATCAAGCCTCTGTTATCTTCATTTAATTCCATCCACTTTTATCCATTTTTTTTTTTTTTTGTTATTATTCAAATGGAAAGGTTAATTGTAATCCATCTTTCTTCTTCTTCTTCTATTTAACTGTTTAAATTTTGACTGTCGTTATGGTCAGCCTTTTTGATTCTCTCTGCTGAAAATAAGATACTCATCGTCGACTAAAAAATGTTAAACTAGACAAATAACTAGATGACACTTGGAAAGGAAAAGTAAAGCTCTGTTAAAAAATTAAACCTTTCCACTGTAACATATTTTATGATGTTTATCTATATTTTATGCAGTCCAGTTCTATCTATATTTTATACTTTCTCTGTCCCATAATAATAGTAGCAGTTTATGAATTTAATTTGTCCCATAATAATAATAGCAAAAGAAAATAAATATAGAACGCAACATTTATTATGAAAAAACTAGATTAAATTAAACAATAGATTAAAAAATACTACTCCTAATTTTTATTTCGAGTATTCAGATAGATTCCAGATTTTTCAATAATTTCGTTACTGCATTTTAATTAAACTTGTACGTAGGATCCCTTGGCTATGAAGACAAAATTCTACGCAATCTTTCTTATTCTTTACTCTAAAAAATGATTTGACGGTGCTTGACATGAATGACGTGAGCTGCTGATCTTATGGCGCCTCTTCTGCTAAGAGGAATATGTCCAAATTTTTCAAGTTTTTCTCCATAATCTTTGCATTTACGCCCACAGTTTTGTTTTTTCAAAGAATCAACTTCAGCATAAGATTCAACTTGACAATTATTTTCGAAGGCACATTTTCAAATTCTTGATACGATCATTATGTTGCACTTAAATTGTTTTGCAGCTAATGTAATTGTACCTTTCTGCAACTTTTCGTTTTTCTTTTGATGCATCAAGTACTGGACAATCGCAACTCGATCTTTACTTGAAAACACTCTTTTTTTCATCTTACTTTTATAATGGGTTGATATTCAATTGAAATAAAACAATTGATTTCGATCAGCGGATGGAGTTAGAAAAATAGTAATAATTCGATTAACCTAAAAATTGAAGGATGTGTCAGAACAAATGATGTCATGAAACATTGATTTTGATTGAAGGCTTCGCAATTTTGCGCTACGACATAAATTTCAGCTTCATTCGCCAATAATTCCGGTTTAAATATTTACTTGCTACTATTATTATGAGACAAAGGAAGTAGTAGTTTAGTTTATTGATATTTATCTATATTATATTTCGTTATGTTAAAACATTTCAAGCGGGAATGGATCGTCGTAATATTGCAGTGTGCATGGTTTTTTTCACGCTTTTCGTAGTAAAATTTGCAACATTTTTCTCACAGAATTGTCGACAAATTTTCTAAATTAACAGCCTTGCCCTACCTTCTTTTGAATTGTATAACGCAACAATCTTCGAGCAGCTGTACTTGATAAAAATTGCTTATAATGCTGTATTATTACGCGCTTGAAATAATGAAAATTCTCTTGGCTTCTAGAGCGAGAGATGACAAATTTTCCTGACATTTAACGCGTTAATTATTCCGGCTGTTTTCAAACTCGTTGTCAATTTTGTTATTTCAATATTGCGATATTCAATGGTATTCTTAGCTAGGATCAAAGGTAATTCTTCCGGTTTTATTGATTGCTGAATTAACGACATGTGCATCGAGCTAATAGTACTACTAGTCGACAGTATTGCTTGATAATTTCAACCGAGTGCCATAAGCTTCACAGCATCGCATATAGTTGCATTGGTGTAAGTCCATTAACGTAGCGAATGGCTTCGAGATATCGAGCCGTCTGTGCAACGTAATCGAATAGTCGCATTCAATTATTTCGACGTAACGACACTTTGAAAGAGTAACTCCAAGTATGCTAATGGTGAAAAAGGGAACTACGGAATTTGAAAATACTGCATGGAATAATTTCGAAGAGTTTTTGTGTAGAGAGTAGCCTTTTCAAAATTGTTCCTTTAACGGATAAACTTTAACGCGAGATCTATTAATATCTTTTGCATTTAATTATGGATCAGTGGTAAATTAGAAATGTGTCAATTTTTTTCAAAAATTTTTTTTTTACTTTAGAAAGTTTCTTGGAGAATTCAAAATTCTCGTGCAATTTGATAAAAGTCTGATGGAACATTTATATGTAAACAGATGTTCTGAAAAAGTATAAAGAAAATGTAGTTTGAAAAAGTATAGAGAATTGGAATTATACTGTGTCTAAAGATATAAATAAGTATTTTGGAGAAGTGTGAATAAAAAGCAGTTTGATAAAGTATAGGAAATAGGAGCAATACCGTCTTTGAGAGGATCAACTATACTTTTGCTTAATATTAATTGTATTCAATTTCACTTTCAATATAATTTCAATTCAACGTTCTTTCTCTTTTTTTTCTTTATTACTCAAAAATCATTACACACTGTCAATTCAACGTTCCTTTTCCTTTTCATTTAAAAATTATTATACAAATTCCTATATTTTACTTGTTAAGTTAGTAAATTTCATTTCCAACGTATTGTCAATTTAACGTTATTTCTTTTTCTCATTTAAAAATTATTATAAAAATTACTATATTTTGTTTCTAAATTGTTAAATTTCACTTTCAATATATTGTTTTATTTCTGAATTATTCAATTTCACTTTTAACATACTGTCAATTCAACGTTCCGTCTTATTTCTTCCTTTTTTCCCTAAAACATTGTTACTTTCAATTTTATATATTTTTTTTCTCGGTTATTGAAACGTTTGTTCCAGGTCGATCTGCACAATGGCAGCTCCAGTAAGTCGCAGAACATATCCGGAATATTCATAAAGAACGTGTTGCCGAACAGCCCAGCTGGAAGGACCGGCGAGCTGAAGGTAACGTGTTTCAATTTTATCTGCACGTGTGTGTTTCGTGTTCAAAGGAGAGAAGAAAGGAAGAAGTGATTCGGTATTCCGTTCGTGGATTCAACCGTGAGTCGATCTTAATCGACCTCGAACTTATCTTTCGTAAAACGTTCCAATGAATTAGAAATTTTATCAAGCAATCTATAATTCAAAATTTAGTTTCCTCGAGAGAATTGATGCATTATAAACCCAAGAAAAAATTAAAGAAAGTGTCTTCCAGTGACTTAAACCCTCTGAAGATGAATAAAACCGAAAAAGGGGAGATTCGATATATTTCCTCTCATTTCTCATAAAAATTCTGCTTAAATTGCACCAAACAATCTATAATTCACAATTCAAATATTCTTAAGAGAAGGTTCAATTGGGAAACAGAGAACAAAAAGAAAGAAAGAAAGAAAGAAAGAGGCTTCCGTTGAACGAACAAAGCTGAAGATAAATAAAAAGTAGAAAAGATTCAATACGTAGCCCCTCTGTTTCTGTTTGCTTTCAGATCGGTGATCGAATAATCGAGGTCGATGGCGTGGATCTACGGCACAGTACACACGAGCGGGCTGTTGAGGTCATCCAAGCCGCCGGAAATCCTGTCCGTCTTCTCGTCCAGTCTCTGGTGCACCTGGTGAGACTTCGCCACGACCAGGAATATCAATGTACACCTCTCCTCACCTTCCAATCCCTATTATCCCCAAAATTCCCTTGTTTTTTCACTCTCATCGTCGTCGATTAACACGTTCAATGCAGCTGTCGTTGTCCATTGAAGCAGATAGCATCAAATTTAAAAGATAAATTTCATTTAGAGCACAATTCTTTTACATTACGAAAATATCTGTTTACACCTTTTTCAAACATTTTAACCCATTTGCATCCGCAAGCGGAATAATCCGCACACGACGATTATTACCTACATATTATTGAGTGTGTAACAATTCACTAACGTAATAGTCTTTTACTTTGATTATTCCATGTAATTTCTAAGCGAAACCGAAGGTAATAAGGAAGAAAAATTTATTGATGCGCCATTTATTAATTCTTGATTTGTCCCTGATTTGCGAAATTAGAATTATATTTAGAGTTGTGATACAAATGAGTTAAATAGAGACGAGCTCCACCTTTCCTGCGTGCTTAAGCATCCACTGTGGGAAAATGAAGGAAAATCAGCTCCATATTGAACGTGTTAATTTACCAATAGAAATTGATAATCGTGCATTTCCTAGCTGATGGACAGTTTCAGTGTCTTCAGCGTTACGATAGAGAGTTGTTGCAGGAATTCTGTCGAACGTTCGTTTGTTGGTTGTTTGAGCTATTGTGCACATTTCAGAGAATTGAAACTGTGGGAAATACATATGGAAAGAATTGAAAGTGTGGGAAATAAGTACTAGGCATACGGATCAAAAAATTAAGAATTTCGGAGGAAACAATTTCAAGGTCAATTGTTAAAATTTTGTTTATTAACCCTTTGCCTTACGATTTATCAGGGATTGCGTATATTAACCTCAGCTATTCATTGTTCCAATGCACTTTTATGTAAAAAAAGTCGGGATATTATAAACGATTCGTGTTTGGCGATCTTCAGCCTCAAATTTGAACTGAAATTTGTGCAAACGTACGATTTTATTAGGCATACAATTTTTCTTTTGCCACATCTCGATCACAATCTAGCGTGATGCGTCATTGCAAAGCAAAGGGGTGAGAAATTATGTAGCAAAATTATTTTCCGGTCCTGTTTAGTGTTTCTGATCTTCATTAATTATTAGTGTTTTTAATCTTCCATTCTTATTTCTTCTATTTATTTATTTTTTTTTGTTTTTTATGCAAAGTTTCCAATTATTCTTAAAGTTTCGTTTGATTCGATGTTTCAGTGTTGCAGGGTGATGATATTTGGCATTTATCTGTCATTTTTTGTTGTCATTTGCGTTTATCTTATAGTGACTCGTCTCGATGTATCCACTCTAATATTTGGAAAACTACGTTTGAATTGTAAAAATGTTTTCCTTCAAATCACCTCAACACTTTGGCTACTGTTAGCGCCTATTTTGGAAATTTGGCTCGTACTTTTCTATCGTTGCCTCTCTATTTGAGTTTTATTCTCTGCACATTTCAATTTCATGCTACCGAAACGAATTTTACATTTATACAAATTTGAAAATCCTAAATAATAAAGAATTGAAGATCGTAAAATATTTTTCACAAATTCATCTGCCTAGGAAATTCTGTTCCTTGTTTATTATACAACATCTCTATTAACGCATGTCTACGGACAGCAGCCTAAGCATTTTTAGCGTTTAAGATTCAAAAGTTTCTACAAAAATTTTAAACTGCAAACTAAAATAATTAATAAAATATCATTCATGAACACTTCGTAAATCACTTAGTAAACATTCATTTATGTAGTATAAAATGTATAAGTGTTACAAGCGAATCTTTAAGTATATATCAGCTTCCCTTTAAACGCGTATCGAACAGTATCGTCTGCAAAGGGTTAATTTATCTACTCTTTTACCGGTAGATATTCTTTTTTATGATCCTAATCATAAAACAATTCAAGGTAAACAGGTGGATTATCAGAAAACTAATCGAGCAGTTTTTTTTTAAAGTGGTATAAGTCGACTTTTAGAAAAAAATGAAAGAATGGTAATTTTAGTAAAATATAAATATCCTCCTTTTATATTTATAATCATACATTCAACGGAGTACGATTTCTTGATAAAGTAATCAAAAGAATTTTAGTTATAAAATCTGATCGCAAAAATCTTTTTTTTGAAAGTGGAATAAGTCCATTTCTAATAATCATAATTGAAACAACTTTATAATTGCAATTATTATTGATCATAACAACATCAGTGTGTACTGCCGTACAACAGTTATTTGCTAGCGCCTTAAAAACAATCTTAACGAAGTAATTTAGTTTTTACACTTGTTTATTCATTTTTTTTTTAACATAAGTGAAATCAATTCTTAATAAACTTGATTATTCGTGTCCTTACATGTCTTGATTTTATTATTATTTTTTACATTAAAAAATCCATTTCTGTAAAGCCAATGTCTATAAAATATGGTCTTAAGTTTCCTCTTGTTTTTATTTTTTGCAATATATTATTATTGAAAGTGGTACAAGTCCATTTGGAGCTAAAAAATCACTTAGTTTCTTTAATAGTATTAATAATTATTATTGCGTAATAAAATTTAACAGGTTTATAGTGTTAAAAACATCACCTGAATTTATTAACGTTTGCAAATATTTTTAATTTGATTTAAACGCAAACCCTTAAATATCTCGATATATGAAAAAATGGACTTATACCACTTTCAAAAATAACGGCTCAATTGTTACATTGTACAGCTTCTGAAAAACAAAACTTATTGATACAACAAGTGGTTGACGTACAGTTATTCAGTCTTTCTTACTTTATTCTTATTTCTGAATACAATATTCCAATTTTCTCCATTCAAGCTAATTGTATACAAGCTAGAAGAGAATTCTGCGATCATCAACCCGAATATTTCCCACAATTAAGACAGAACTAAAAAGAAAACTCTATTCTCTGAAATACACAGCCAATAAATACCAATTCTCTCGATTAATCCTGCATATTGAAGAAAAAGCTTTTCATACGAATTTCAAACCGACAGAGTTCGTCCAACGACCAATTAGTCCACGCATAAAACGAACCCTTTCGATTCCACTGTTTTATTTACTTTCCTCCTCTGTCGTTCGATCGACTTATGAAACGAGAGGACGTGCAACTTTGCCAGCTTCGCCGCTTTTTAATGCAATTTTCCTTTCCTTCCTTCTCTCTCTCTCTCTCTCTCTCTCTCTCTCTCTCTCGCTATCGCTCTCTCTTCCCCCCCCCCTCTGTCTTTCTGTCTACCTACCTACCTATCTATCTATCTATCTATCTATCTATCTCTATCTCTATCTCTATCTCTATCTCTATTTCTATCCCTCTCCCTCTCCCTCTCTCTCTCACTCTGTCTTTCTCTCTCTATCTCTATCTCTCTATCATTCGATTGTTTTCACATCTACGTGCTTGTATGTTTTAAACGCGCGAAAAGTAGCTCGTTCTGCTTGTCGCGTTTCGAGGGTCATCGAGGTTCGATGACGTTTTGCGAACGTTCTGCAAGCTTCGCCCGCGAATCAATTGCATCCCACGTTTATTGTACACTTGCACGTGTATGCAAAATATGTCGCTGCCATTGTACAGTCTGTATATTATGAGCGTGGACGTGATAAGTCTAAAAAAAAAATAATTTTCTTCATAAAAACTTGTATACAAATCGCAAGTATATTTAAAAATCTAATTCGCACTTGTTTAATATTGGTTTAATAATGGGTCTAATCTCCCCCATTAGCGACGTTTAGGCATGCTTTCTACCAACTTTTCTGCATATGGTGTAGGTAAAGATCTTCGTATCTTATGAATTTTTCTACTTAATGATTTGAATGTCAATTAGCGTTCTCTTCAAAGTTTATATTTCATTAGAGACCAAACATTTTCAATTGGGTTGGCATCCGGAGATTGGGATGGCCAGTCTAACACATTAATGCAGTTTTTGTTTTTCCATTCAGTACAGAGACGGCTTCTGTGCTTTGGATCATGATCCTCCTGGAGAATCCACTCTCTTTTATCATTGAACCAATGTTTGGTAGATTTAAGAAGACCTCTTTTACATAATTTAATCATTTTTTTTGGCGTCCAAATTTTCTGTAAATACATACAGTGTGCCGAAACCACAACTGTTAAAGCAGTTCCAAACGTGCACTTTCGGTGGGTGTTTAACACTTTTCTGGAGAACTCGATTTTCACGGGTAGACCAAGCTCGTGTAAGAGGAATTCAAGCCCAGAAAGACGACTCATCGCTAAACACAATATCACTCCAATCGCGGTCAAGATTTTCGTGTGCCCACCCCAGTCATGTTTCGACGTGCTTTGTTGAAAGCAACGGTTTGACAATTGTGCCTTGCCATGCAACATTATTTGCTTGTAAGCGATGTTTGATTGTCAAAATACTAATATTTATAACTTTTCTTACTAAAAAAAATTTTCCCTTTACGCAAAGAAAGCGACAGATTCTTGGAAAAGAGACGGACGACCGCTTTGTCTTCCTTTTCTGTAGTTGCCGTCTTTGATCCTCGATCAGGAAGGTCATCGACATTCTTACTATCTGTATATTGTACCCACTTATTGACAAATTCGCGAGACTTGTGCATATAATTTGCTGCACTTCTAACACTCATCTTTGGTTCTTTTGGATGACAGCACAAGAAGACCGCTTCAAATCGTTTAGCGTATACGGCACTCATATTGAAAACGACTGTGTATCGCATTGACACGATTGAAACTGAAGGACCTGAGCAAACGCGTATCGAAAGAAACTGCAAGTGTTTTAACACAATTTCCCTCTCATTAGGTATCAAGTTTCGGAGATATCGCGTCCACGCTCTTAATGAACAGACTGCATTTGCGAAATTGCTCGATTTTTCTCAACGACGATGCTTTCTCCGTTGAAATTCGACGAGCTTCTCTTTGCCACCGCGAGAAACACAGATGTCGGGGGAAACACAGGTAGATCTGTTCGATCTACTCGTTGAACAAAGGTGTGACGCTTAATTCTAGAAGAAAATAAGCGATAATCGCAAAGTTGATTACGAATTTGAATTTTATCCGAGCGTTGAAGTTTCGAATTTGAACTTTCGATCGTGAATCGGAGTACTTAACGCAGATGAGAAACTTGGGGAGGAAAAAATTTTGCGTGTGCAGAGGAGGAATAAAGTGTTGAGCTGGAAAGCAGGTAATTTGAAAGATTCGTATTTGCTATCACCGCTGCGCGCCGGTTCTGATTTTTCTACGCGGTGAAATTCGAATGTTCTGTTCTCGTATGAAACGAAAAGACGAATCCTGATCGCAGCTCCGCGTCGTGTTTCTGCTTGTAATCTGCCGAATTTGTTGCAACGTGTATAGCATGACAGTGACACGTGTAATGTTGACGATTCGTTGTTAATTCCAGCGCGCAGTCGAGGTTGCGACGAAGCAGCTTTAACGAATATCATGCGTTATTCGAACGCGGAAATCTGTGATATATGTATTTTTTTTTTTTCATGTACCAACGTACGAAATATTTGTTTCCTTTTCGTAAAAGTTTTTTAAATTTATGAAGACTTTTTAACGTATAACGATAATTAGACAGCGGATGTTTGTGACAAGATATATTTTGCGAAGTATGTGCGAAATGTATTTGAAACTCGCAGAAAATAAGAATGTTAGGTATACCTAATTAAATCGAGACTTATAATCGTCCAATAAGAAAGCACATTTCTGTCCAACTTTCATTTCTCTGTCTATTTCCTGTAAAAAATATTCATTGACACAAATGTTCACTGTCTATTGATAATATTTGATAAAACTTGATTATTAAGCGCAAGATATAGTACACATTTTCGTAAAACATTGTGTTAATTGTGCAATCGTTATGTCACTTCCATTTTATAAAACAGAAATTAAAATTCCACCGAATAGGAGTAGAAAATTGAGAACACCAGTTAAATTGGCATTTTATTCCAAAAATTAGATTTCTGCAAACACAGATTTGTAGGTGAAAAGTTTCACAGCCAGAGTTTCAACGAACTTGATAATTATACGATAATTAATTAAAATAATCATCAGGTGATCTAATAATCTGTTTTCCTCTTTTTCTTTGCGAAAATAAGATCACTCTTGTCATTCACGTTTTATTTCCACTCGCATGTACTTGGACTTTCGAGTTTGACGAGCGATCAGAAGCGTCAGGCGATCTTTCATCAGGCCGGTCAATTTGTGCATGACAGCCAGAAGAGAAAAAATTCAATTCTCCGACAGTTTAATTAATCCCAAATCACGAAACTCGAAATGTTTATTTATTAAATTTCTGCTTTTCTATCTGAACATTTAAATACAGCGATTCCCATTAATCAGTTAGCTGTTGCGACCTCTTTGAAAAGTGCGCGCCTAAAATACGTCGCAGAAAGTAAGCAGTGACGAGTAATTATTTATAACAGCTAATATTCGGACACACTTTGAAACGTAATAATTTTTTCAAAATTGTATCAAACGAATTGTGCTCTCGCGAGAAGTTAGAAGGATTAACTTACTAAATAACGCGCGCAACAGTTTTGAAATCATTCCAATTGGTCCAAACTACGAAGAAAATGCAACTTTTTCACCCGAACCCGTAATAAAAATTTAAAACCTACATTTTGTAGATTTCTGTTAATTATATACGTGCTAAGAAACTTGTTTGAAGCTCGTTACTATTACCACTACTCTAAACATTCCAATGGGTAGAAGAATCGTCTCGAATTTTTCCGAAACGAAACAACAATTGAACCGTCCCTCTTTCTCGCTGTTTCCTTCGATTCAAATCGTTTCGGTTCACAGAAGTTCGCTTGGAATCTCTGTATGAAATTAAACGAGAGTAAACGACACAGAACCATCGGGTTAGAGAAAAAGAAACACGGTACAGGTACAGAAAGAAAGAGAAAAAGAGGAGGCTGACAGAGGGTATGGATTGGTGGGAGGAAAAAAAAAACGAAAGAGCAAGAGAGTAGTGTATGCAGAGCCATTATAGAACATCCCTTGTACGTGTACGGTGCAACGAGGTCGAACTTTCCAATAAACCAGCTGACGAGGGGGCGACAGGGAGGAGGGAGGGCGAAGAACGGTGTGAAAGGCGGGAACAGAACGAGAATCATGCAAATCAGAGCGAACGGCGTCGAAGATAGGCCGGTACCAGGAACTAGGATCGAAGGAAAACGCTTTTGTTTCGATAAGTTTAGGGCGAACTGTATGCGTGTGTAAATCGAGGGCTTCTGAAAATACGAACCGTGACACTTTGCCTTCTTTTTCGTTTTTCTAGGGACCATAACTGTTATATAACCAAAACGAAGAAGTCGTAAAATCGTGTTGGTTATAAGGAAGGATTTTTTGTGACCGAAAATGTTTGCTTCTGTTGGTAAATGAGAGAAATTCATGGTGATCACTCGTAACAGTTATCGATTGGAGTTCAGTTCGATCGTGTAGGATGTTTATTGACGAAGGAAGTTCTTAATGATTATTGTTAAACAGTACAACTTGCAGGTAGTAGATGATCAATTATTTGATGAATTTTTTATTCATAAAATTCATTATTGCGAACAAAATTTTTCAAGTTTGAAGCTTTCATTCCCACAAACGTCAATCGTAACACAGAATAAGAGATCAACACACAGAGGGAAGAGTTGTAGTGGAACACATCGCAATATTAACAACAAAAACTTGTTCTAACAAAGAATCTACGACTGTAATTTACATGCATTCCAAACGCAAGAAAAAAGAGAAAAACAGATAAAATGTTTCACGTTCCGACCTTCTATTCCCACAAACGTCAACCATAGCACAAAACAAGAAACCAACACAGAGAGAAAAAAGTTGAGATGAAGCACAACAACAAAAACTCATCCTAACAAAGAATCCACGACTTTAAACTTCTGTTTCGTCCATTATTAGTATGAAACAAAAATTAACAAACTGTCAGTGACTCTAAACTTTCCACACATTTCAAATGTAAAAACGAGAAAAAAAAACCCAGAAAAACAGAGCAAATTCTTCGATTCCCACAAACATGAACCGTAGCATGAAACAAGGAACCAGCAGAGGGGAAGAAACTGTGATAAAACAGCGAACAGTAGCGGAGAAAGGGGAACGGAAGGAAGGTTGAAAAACTTCGGCGTGGGAAGGGGTGATTGGCAATGAGTCAGGTATGGTTCGTGTGAGAAAGTGTGGATTACGTGGTCGCAACGAACCGTCCATCATCGACACACCATGGACCATTGCAGCCCCTTCCAACCGCGGCAGCAACCCCCTCTGATCACATCCACCTTCTCTCAGCGTCGCGATATATCGACGCCCGGCAGTATCATGCACGAAACCGGCTGGTAGACGTTGCCTCGACGGAACAAGCGTTGCGATGCACCGGCTCTTCGGACGCAAACGCGTCTCGTTCGGTGTACGTTACACATATACACGCAGACACGCGGCGTGATCGTTGTTGGCCCATCTTCCCTGCTGGATAGATTCGATTCATGTCGAGCATGACTCAAAATCGGTGAACCTTTGACCAATTATCAAGAGATTTTCTTTCATTCTTCTTTTTGTTCAACCTTTTCTTTCTTTCTTCTTCTCTTCGTTCCATTTTTTACTTCCTACCCACTTTTAAGCTGCGCTTGTGCGATTATTAGCGACGAGTTGGCTGCAATGTTGAGTTGTCTGTGAAATGGAATCGTAAGGTTATCGAAGAGTGCTTCCTGTTCCACTTCTCTCGCGACCGCCTGTGATCTGGAAATGCATGATTTTATTAATGCAATTATTGCTTTATGTTTGTTATTTTTTTCACTGGTTTCTCGTTCCTAGTGTTTTATGTTTTTTGTCTTTTTAGTTTTTCTTGATCATTGCGAGGTGACAAGTTGGACGAGGTTGACCGGAAGTTCGTAGGAACTGTTGTGATTCCTCTCGTGTGCATATTTTACATAGACAACATCCGTTTTTCGTTCCAATTCCGTCGAGTAAACGTAATTCATAAGCCCTCGGTAGAGTGAATATTTTCGAGCATTTCTTTCAAATAGCCAACTCACGGTTGTACATAGATCGCAACACGTTTCCTAATCGAGATCCAGAAACGTTAATCTCATTTGTTGCTTTCGTTCAATTTATTAAAATTGGTAATATTATGGTCGAATCGCCGTAATACTTTTAAAGGAACAGTGTTTGTACACTGTTATCGTTAATTTATTAAAACAGTAACGAAAATCTCGTTGAAGTATGTCGACAATTCAGATTCTTTCAAAATGACACGTACGTCAGATTCGTAGAATCCGTTTGTTAGATAAAATCACTAATTAAACGTAAATCCTGCTTCAAAGTTCCCGATCCTCTTTAAGTAGATCTGCAGATAGATGCACAACTATATCTTCGTCTATATCCACAAAGTTACACGTAAATCCATAATCGAACTTAGATATACACTCCCGTCCATAAGTCACCGGACATTTAGTAAAATTAGGATTCGGACTTCGAAATTCTAATTTTTACCGCAATTTCTGGAACAGTATATTCCTCTTTTGCAATAGCAACCAATACTTGAATATTTTTTAATAGAGAATTCTTTCATTGTAGAAGTATTCATTGTGATCGTAGGGATTGTTGAACTAAAAATGAAGAAGCTCGAATGATGCAGTTTCCTAGCATCATATTTTCCTCTGTTTAGTTAAAAATCCTTCTTAAACTGTTAATAAATACTTAATGATGCTGCAGATATACTCTTTAATTAATTTCAAACTGTCAAAGCAAAACAAATGTGTATACAGAGTAACATCGTATAGAACTGGAGCTGTATTTAATAAATACTTCTTTTCTTAACATTTATTTAAATTATATAGGTATATTTTTGACTTCGTATTCAGATATAACCGTAAAATTGATAAATATAACAAAATACACAATAAACTCGTGACAGAAAATTGAGTCTACGTTCTAATTGTTATTTTGCTCAAAATGTGCAAATGTCCGAAGATTTATAGAGGGGAGTGTATGTGTATACATTTGTACAGAAATTCGTAAGTAGATTCAGGAAAATGGTTACAAATTTATGTGTAAATTAACAATTAAATGCACATGTACATTCACAAAGTTACGTATCAATTTATGTCCAATCTCACGGATTCACAATTCCGCGAGTAGATCCGCAATCAAATTCACAAATAGATCCAACGTAAACTCACACAGGAGTAATTCACGCATAACTTCATACGTAAACTCATCGGTAAACCTACTGGTAAATAAGAGATGCAACACAGACATGTGTGAGAACTTGAATCCACAAATACAAAAATAACGAGGCGAATCTAACCGTAAATCTACGACTAATCAACGGATAGTCGAACTTGCGTGTAAATCCACAATCAGTGCGGTGCATATAAATTCACAATTAATTTTGCACACAGTTATTCTATTTATTATCTCCAAAATAATCCACCGACCGAACTCACATTCAAAAGGAACTCATACAGTTCTCTGATCAATTTAAAACACATAAGTAGCCATAAATCCCATATTAGTTACACTACCTCTTAAAAGTATTAAAACACTTAATTCTTTTCTAACAAATGTAGTGTAAGGTGGTGGGAAAAGTATTTAGAATTATTTTATCTTTTGCAATTGTTAGAAATGATCATAGAAGCAACGAGAAATTTATAGGAACATTATCGCGATTAATTATGTCGGGGAGAAACCACCGATCAAACTCAAACATATACAAAACTGTGAGTTAGAGGAGAGCGAGAGGTTGAGAAGGAGAGTAATCTGAATGAAGGAATGGAAAGAGAAAATAAGAATAGCGTGTTTTGTTTGAAGATACATATAGGAGAGTGAATATATTATGAAATATCGCTAATATTATTAATATATATTACAATTAAATAAATATTTGTATGTACATAATATGTGAATTTCAATCTTGATATTATACGTAACATAACAAAAACTACATAATTAAAATGCACATACAGATGTACGAACAACTTCGTATGCACAAATTCAATATTAATTATCTTCAAATAAACCATCAATACATATACATAACTGAAACCACACATACAGTGACTCCCATTAATATTAGGACCCCTTTTAAAACGAAACAACTGTTTTACATGTGGGCCAATCGAATGGAATTCTCGTGGGAAGTTATAAGGATTAGTTTAGTGACTAGCGTGTGAAAACATTTTTGAGAAAATTCCAATTAGTCGGAATTACAAAAAAAAATAGTGACAAGCGCTTTTTGCAACCCTTTTATCTGTCTGTGATGAAAATTTAAGAAACACATTGTGTAGATTTACATGAATTACATGTTGAACATTTTATAGAAATTAGTTAACGTTGCTGTGAGCTACAAACTGTTGTGCAAATCGAAGTTTTCTACGATTTTAGACGTACAACTGCATTGAATCGGAAGCATCAAGCGATTTTGATGAAATTTCCAGCATGTATGTAACTAACATAAATCTACAACACATAGTTTTAAAATTCCATTACAAATTCATATAAAAAAATTGTAAAAAGTGACTTTCACTATTTCTTTTGCGATTGCGACCAATTTTTTTCCAAATTCTTTGTTCATATTATTTACTAAACTGATAGTTTTAACTCCTAAAAGAAACTCACCTGGTTAGGTTAAATTTAAAAAAATCTATACTGTTTTAAAAAGTGTTTTGATATTAATGGGAGTCAGTGCAGATACACGATCAATTTCGTACACACAAATACCCACAATAAATCCCATATTGATTCTCACTAAATAAACGAACCGATCAAATTCACAGGATTAAACCTACAAACAGGCTCAATTCACACATAAATCCTAACTGTAGATCCATGAATAATCCCAAGTCATAGATCACCGGCAAAACTCACACACGCGGATCCACAACAATCCCATAAGCAGAGCCAGCCCTAAATCACGTCAGAGTCTCATATGAGTGGCTGGTTAACAAACATATTCCGAAAAGCAGCCAGCCACACCGATTCTTCAGCCAGAATAGATAAAGAAGAGACACGTTGTCCAACACACAAGCATCCGCTTGTTATTCCGCGGATCCTTGAGCCCAGTCAGTGGAATGCACGGCGAGTCTCGTGCGAGGCCGAAATCTAATAACACGCGTTAATCACATTCCGCGGTGGCGGAGTGACACGCCGCGGCGGGGCTCGCTGTTATTGTCGATCGCGATCGAAAGTGGCGCGTGCACATAGCTAAATCATCGCTGGCAACAATTCAAGACGCCACAGCGTCAAATGTTTCTTCGGTAATTCAGTCCGGTAGATATAATACTTCAAATAACACCTGGCCAGTGTTGATTCATTTGTTTCTTCTACTTTTTTCTTCTTTTTCTTTTAATTCGACTCAATTATTGTCCTCGATAATGTCCACAACACCACTAGAATGTTTTATTTTATTTTTTTACGATTGTTAGTTGAGTTTCTTTTGTTTGTTTCTTTTTATTTGTTTTATAGAGATTGTTCCTTATTAGTTTTTCATCTTTTTTCATTCTTTTTTCCATTTGAATTACGTTTGATCAGTGTGGATTCATTTCCTTCTTCTTCTTCTTCTTCTTCTTCTTCTTCTTCTTCTTTCGATCAGCAGTGAGTCTTCCTGACGCCAACGATCATTAAAATCTTTTATCCAAATATATTAATTAATATCTAGATATATTTTTAATCTAAATAATTTTACGTGTTTTTTCTTCTATTTTCTGTAATTTATAAAATCAATCCCTTCTTTTTTCTTTCGTTTCGATTCATCTTATTTATCTATCTATCTGCTATAGGATTTTTTTCTCAAACGGAGTTTTGTTTCATTTTCTTTTTTATTTTGTGAAACATTTAGAATCGATAGCTTCCTTCTTATTCTCGTTCCTTCTTCTTTCGATCAGAATTGAGTTGCCGCGAGTGAAATCTTTTATTTAAATAATTTGAGATGTTCTTTCTTTCTATTCTGTGTAATTTACATAGTTAGTTTCCTCTTTCTTTCTTCCCTTAATCTTTCCTTCATTTCGATTAGAATTGCGTCGTCGCGATGTCCAACAGCAAGCCCTGCACAGCGCTCACAACGCCGTTAGACCTCTTTATCTATGTATGATCCTAGATAAAGTTTCCTCTCGATGATTATTTCTGTAAAATGTTTAGAATAACGAGCACGGCGGTGACGGAGAGGGAAGTGGCAGATCAGGGAGAAGACAGAGCGTCAGGAGTCGATTGCCAGGAACACCGACGGCATCTTTTCGACAGAAGCCATCGGCAATCTCGCCTGTCAGGTCCAGCACACCGGATGTGACACAGGTGGGTCGTTTTCTTTCGAACTCGTGCGCCAATCGACCAACGACGCAACATATGTATATCCCTCTCCCTTTCTTCTTGCTTTGCTATTTTTGTGATACAGCTAAGTGAATGGCTTGATATTCGAAGGTAGCCAAGTATTTGGTTGTTCGGAAAATTCGTGCCGATTTTTAAGTAACTGAGCTAATTCTATACTTCTGAACATAGATATGCATTGTTTGGTTCCATTTTTCATCGTCTTTCCAGCAATTAAAAATATTTCCTTTTTCCAAAAGCTTTGTTTCTTTATTTTCTTTAAGATCGAAATCCCCATCTTTAGATTTTGCTAACAGTCTGCGAACAATTTTTTCTGATAAGTTACCGTCTCTTTAAACATTACATATCTCACTTGACATTCTGCCTGTTACTTATTTTAAATAAACTATTTAAAATAACCGTATATTTTAAAAGTAATGTGAGTCAATTTTTTCTTCTTTCGAAATGTTTAACCAATTAACTGCGTTCGACGTGTATACACGTCAATTCAAAACTTTATTTTGATGCGCTTGACGTGTACACTCGTCGTGTAAAATAAAAAAATACTATTTACTACAAAACCTTCACATTTCAGTAAGAAGTAATAAAAATGTTATTTATTGGTACGTTTCCTTTATATTACCAATGAAACTATTATGTTTTTTATAAAAAAAAAACTTTGATTCCCCGTACAATGTATTGCTTTCTACAAACTGAGTTGATTATTTTCACCGTTGCAACATGCTTTAAAAAATACCACACTGAAATCAACTGAATTTCTTAAAATTATGTTTTTTCTTTAATTTTTCTTGTTTATGAATTTCATTATTTTTCGACAACTTTTAAGTTTTTAATAACAATAACCTTTTCAATAAGGAATTGTTCAGTTTTTATCGAATAAAAATATAATCCTTCCTCGTTTTACTTTACTTTCTCTCGTAAAATTTGTAATAGGAGCATTTGCCCTGCGTTCGACGTGTATACTCATCATTACTTGATTTCAATTACGCATCCCGCGAGGGATTTTTTAAAACTCAATTCCGCAGTTAACTGGTTCAAGGTTTGCATCTTAGTTGATTGAAAAATATCAAAGAAGTGTACTAAGTTTGCTAATATTTCTATGAATTTTAATATATATAAATTGACTATACAAATAGCTTGTATGTGAATTTAATTAAACCAATATAATCTATATGGATCGTAAATGAACTTACACCATTTTCAAAATTATCGAACTGTAAAAATCGTTAAAGTTCAGTTACCGAAAATTCAATTTTCCTTGAAATAAGTAATGTTTTATTCCGATTCTGTTTATAAAAAAGAACGGGAAATAAAATTGTGTTGTTTATGCTCAATATTAATTATTTATTTATATAGTATTCCAATTATACGACATATTCGTACATGCAACATTATAAATGAATGCAGAGGTCACAAAATTTTTTTTATTTCATCCATTTAATTTACCATAATTTTTCACTTCTTTTATATATGTAGTGCTTAATTAAACTACGGAATATGGACTTGCACTACTTTCATAATCAATGATTATACAGTGTAATTTACTAACGAACATTCAATTGATCGAAACACATGGATAATTTGAAGTATTAAGTGTGAATTGTTTATAAAAAAAGGTTTATACTAAATTATATGTAAATTATGTGATTTCTTAAGTTTCTCCAAAAATGGATTTGCACTACTTTTAAAATAAACGATCCATATACATATCTATCTTCACCAACCAGTCGTTTTGACCTTGTCGTGTTTTAAAATAAAAGATTTATTATTTAGGGTTAAATGTTTACTTTTTATTTATAGTTTTACGTTAATTAAAATAGAAAAAAATAAAGATTTCAGTACTTCTAAATTCATATATAAACGATTAATTGAAAATGAAATCATAAGTAAAAACAAAAAATTACATCCTTCACTTAGATTTTTATATACGATACGATAAATGGTAATAATAGTAATTTAATTTTTAACTTTCTTTAGCGCAATTTATACAAACTGAAAGTTCTTTTTGTGTACATTTCCTGCAAATATATTTTTTACAGCCAGCACAGATATTTCTAGCTTTATTTTGATTGCAAAATCCGATTTTAAAACATTTTCGTCTACAATTTTCAGTTGTACCTATCATTAACAGTAGAAAGAAATGAAACAAGAAAATTAACGTTCCAATGAAAATTGCTGGAATTTTTTTCGGTTTTCTTTTATAGGAAGGACTGGAAGACGGAGACAGGCAAAGCAGTTCAAGATCAGATTTCAGGAGGCAAAGTACAAGAGCTTCCGATGGCGCGGGATCCAGCACGCGAAGGTAATTCTGCGATTAATACTTTTCACCATTTTCCAATGACATTACACTTTTCTGCATAATTTCCTAAAAAAATTTTATTGATTATCTCATCGTTACTCTTTATTTATTAATTACGAATCTTCGTTCTACTTTGATAATAGTTTATTTATCAAAACTCGTAATGATAAAAGCCTAAAATGACAAAAGTGGATTACTTTTTAAAAATAATTAATAAATGTAAATGAACTGGTTTATTAAAATTTGGTTTTTAATAGAACTCGCAGTTTTTTATTGATTTATGTCATTTATAGGTCATTCAGTTAATTTTGAAAATCGTCTAAGTCAATTCAAACTTTAGAAACAGTATTTTCGCATGAGATTCACACAAAATTTCACACTCCTAATAAATTTTCATTAATCAAGACTAATAAAATTCTAAATTAAAATGTTACATAATATAGAAATATTTTTTAATTCATTCAAATGTAATCCTTTAAATATCTTGAAACAAGAAGTATATGATTTAAACCACTTTCATAATTATGAGCACAATTATTTCTGTAATTTCACTCATAAAATGTGTCAAATTGACACGTCTATTAAACCTAGTGTTAACGTACAAATTCGGATATATTTTCGTATCATTCCATGAATAAAAGTGAGAGAAAGTTGCTTGAAAATAATAATTATTTCTGTAATTTCGCTCATAAAATGTGTCAAATTGACGTGTCTGTTAAATCTAGTGTTAAATAAAACCGAAAATTCACACGTAATGAGATGATTCTTACACAAATATTGGCTCCTCGTCATTTCGCGAATAAAAACCAACAGTATCCGAAAGAAAGAGGAATATAGATGAAACGATGGTTTAATTAAACTGCTAGATCCTCCATGAAAAAGTCCATTCGTAAGAAGGCGCCATCACCGCCTTCCAATCCGGGCATATTGCGAGAAGTAAGCGAGGAGAAGGATGATAATGCCTCGAAACCGGAAGAGCCTCCAAGACGGAAGTATTCCTCGGATGAGAGCTCTGAAGAGGACACGCGTGAACTGGAGGGTAATGTTTACACGAAAGCTGGCATGGAGGTAATTGAAACTTCAAACGTAGACAAATTTAACGATATATTTAGATTCACGCATAATAAAATTATTGAAACTTTGATGTAAATGCTTTTCTGTTGCTTTTCAATCGTTCCATTTAATATATATATAAAATTAGTGACGATATATATATATATATATATATAGTCTATATATATAGTCACTAATTTTCTATATATATATATAGTCTATATATTTTCTGCTATCTACGAATTCGATAGAAACATTCTCCGATCCCAACATTATTTCGGAGCCTCGGTTTCTTAATAACAACGCTTTCTGAGCCTCGTTGTCTTAAACAGAAATTTAACCAAATGTGAAATTAAGAAGAAGGCACGCTCGAAAATATTAGGTGATCGCCATAAGTCGTTTTTTTTTTTTTAACTAACTTTAAGTTTCAAACAATGATACATTTACTTTTAATCTAAATTGATCTCGAAGTCTCAACTGCTCCCTGAGTTGTTACGCTTCGATAGGTTTACAATTGACAATGGTTTTTGATACTCTACACTTCGACTAATCAGACTTTGGTCGCCGGTATTTTTTACAAGTTCGCAATCTTATCAAAGACTGAACAGTATACTCTAAGACAACAAATCTAACAAATATAAAACAAAGAACACAGAATAAAAGCGTCCTTTGCAATCTTTGATTATTAAATTTGCACTTTATCGCTCATTAGTCTGGTTGTGTGAACGAAATCACGCAAACTGTCAAAGTGTTAATTACCGAATGAATAAATATATAACTGTCTGAGTGTAGAATATGAGACTTGTTTAAATCAAGATTCCTAATGTCTGAATTAAGTATACTAATGCCTAGAGATCTAACGTGTAACGTCCTTTTTGGTAATCCTGATTTAACGTGTAATGTACAATTCTTTCTACATTCTCTCTATTGTTTTCTGAAATCTGAAAAACAATTGTCGTTTTTCAATTTCGCAAGCCAGTAATTTAAGCAAACAACACGCTATTTGCGATTTACAATTTTGTATACGTCAATTATTAACGAAGTTTCTTTAATTTTAAATGATAAGAAAAGAAACTATTTAAGGACATTTTAATTCGTAGAAATCAGAGCGTGTGCTAATCTATAAATATTCCTGTTTCAATGGTGAATGAACGTTTCCTTCAGATCTCACGAAAGAGCGCAGGAAATGTGAAACGTAGCAAAGCGGAAATCGAAGCAGATCCGGAACAAGAAGATGAATTCGGTTACACGAAAAGTATGTAATTTCTTTTTTAACCCTCCGCGAATCACGTGAATAAAAGTCATACCCTGAACCATGTGGGGTTAATTTTATCCCCGATATTGTTTGAATAAAAACGCATTTTGAAA
This sequence comes from Anthophora plumipes, assembly GCA_951804975.1. NCBI lineage: Eukaryota > Metazoa > Arthropoda > Insecta > Hymenoptera > Apidae > Anthophora > Anthophora plumipes. The sequence goes on along the minus strand of OX638118.1, from coordinate 16,730,573 downwards.
TCATAATATCAGTTTGAAATTATAATAGCATTACATCTAAATAAGACAAAAATTTACGTTTGAACAATTAACGATCAATATTTTTTCTTTGATTTAATTTTAACCCTTCGATTACTGTTGTGCGCTTATAGGTGTTTTGAATATTTGTCATTGTCCTTTCGCTTGAATTTTATTCTCTCCACGCTTCCATTTTAATTCAACTCAACAAATATTACATTTTTACGAATTTGAAAATTATTCATTTTTAAACTTTCAAAACTAATCTGACAAATTTACCTTTCTCTTCAAATCTGCCGTAGCGAAAGGGTTAAAAACACATCGTTTGACTAACTGAAGATCGAAACTGTTTTTGGACACAATTTTTTTAAAACTCTGTCATTGTAACATACTTTTTTCACTTGTTACTATAAACTGGACATGCTATTGTTACTATAAACTTCACGAACTAGGTGAATGAAAGTTAGACCCTAAACCATGTGGGATTAATTTTACCCCGGCCATTATTCATCTACGAACACATCGTTTGAATAAAAAGGTACTTTAAAATCAAATCCAAATAAAACAAAAATGTACGATTTACTTTTAAAAACACAGACGTGATAATTTAACTTTTGGTTAGCTGAGGATCAAAACTGTGTTTGGATACAACTTTTTAAAAACTCTTTCGTTGTAATATATTTGTTCATTTGTTATTATAAACTGGACATATTAAACCTTAGAAAATAGTAGGAACTTTAATTCTAACGGTCTGTCTCGGCGAGATCATTCGTTGCACAGTTCAATACTTTCTTTACCCACAGAACGACAGTGTTTTCGACATACCGGTGAATTACATTTGGTGACTGTGTTTTGAGTCTCGCGATCCTTGTTTCTCGGACACGTAGAGCACGTCTGAGCTATTTTAGCTCGTTTTCGAGGTGTTTCTTGAGGATTCCCTCTAAGATATCGATGAAGTCGCTTAAATAAGTCTCTGACTATCTTTTCTCTTCGTTATGTGTCTTTCTACTAATGATAGTCCTAATTTCTCAATCAAGACTAAATTAAGACAACGTTGCGATTCCAGCTACTCAAGAAACCAAACCAAATATTAAAAAAATATATATAGAATACAATAGTTTTAAAATCCCTGGGGTTAATTTATAACCTGGTTTGCAGAAGATTAACACGTAATGAGAGACATGGATCACAAATATCGCTCCGAAAAATTCCACTCACAGTTCAAATCATTTGCACGAATTTTCCCGAACCAATTTTCTTCTTCGGCGTGAAATAGATAGATAATATTGCTTTCGAATCGCAGTGAAAGTTCAAAAGAAGTACCATGGACTGGGACACAAAGTGTTGATGGTCAAGTTGGAGAAGGACAGGCGTGGTTTGGGCATCTCGTTGGCTGGACACAGGGATCGAAATCGAATGGCAGTGTTTGTTTGTGGCCTTAATCCGAAGGGTGCAGCTCACAAGAGTGGCGAGCTGATGGTTGGTGATGAAATACTCGAGGTGCGTTCTTTTAATCTTCCTAATTTCATTTTTACTTTCATCAAGGAACACTTCGTCCATAATAACGATCGATATCTAATGAATTAGTAAAAATTCGTAGAATAAGTGTAGTATGGTAGTAAATTCAAATATTTTGAGCCTGTTGAATTCTGAAAGATCTCAAAATATTTCCATTGCTACTTCCAACTCTCTCCTCGCGATTTTTCAAATTGAAATTTGTAAGATAATTAGTTTCACGTTTGGGGTAGATTAATTGCAGTCGTCTGATTCAGTGTAGTAGTCTTTTCTACGTTATTTTAAAATTGTATCCTGAGAGAAGGTCTTCAACTTTGCAGTAAATTGGAAATTCATTTGTTCTTGTCGATGACAGAAATTTTTAACGAGGCTTCAAGTTCCAACGTGAGCTGAAGAACTGTATGTCAAATGTCGCGAATAAAAAATGAGTAAAATTGTCATCTGCAAATATTAATTGTTGACTACATTGCCAGAAAAAAAGAAAATACGTAATGCAGAACGAGAATAAAATTAATTCTTAGTTTTGTCTGTGAAAAGCTAAATTGTTACTTTGGGACGAAATGAATAAGGAATTTAAAAACAAATTTGTTTCAAACAGCATATCAATTTCTTTCAGATTTTCGATGGAATTTCTATTTTCTTGAATTTCTATAAACGTTTTTACTGCGATTTTAGGTCAAATTTTAACTCATTGCTTTGGATTTATGCGATTGCAGAAAGTTGTGAAACGTTTACCTAATATTTCTACGTAAATTCAGTCTCTTTTGTACAGTTTTCTGTGGAACGTATCACATGGAAAGAGACTCGACTGTATTGAAATCGAATTAATAGTCTGCTTAAAACAATTTCGAAAAATTCCTCTTTGCTTCATTGCCACGTTTCTTAATATCTACGTTCGTTTGACATAAAATTACTGTAGTTATGAGCACGATATTCAGAGTCGTCATTATAAGTTCTACGATTCTCAGTATACGCACATATAAGCTGAATTTGAAATCTTATAAAGTACATATATGTTTCAATATTAGTCCTCTATAAGCAAACATACTTTTTCATACTTTCACGAGCAACCTAAGTCCTTTATATCCAAGCCTAATTGTTTCATAGTTCCAGGCTACCAAAAAATTTGCAAAAATTCTAGCCCACTGTCGAAATCTCTACCACATCATAAAATCGTTCGCTAAGTGAAATTTTTGAAACATTTTGCAATAAAAATAAAAGTTAGGGCTATTATTTAAAATTAGAGCTATTAAAAGTCTGCGAAGATTCTCAAGTGAAGTGTTCAGAACACTTCCCAATAGAAATAAAAATTCGTCTCCGAAGAAACACAAGAGTGAAGTATCTCTTGGGTCACAAATGACCCAGGTAGCCTACGGAGAGTTACAGAGAATTTAATCTTACGATAAAAGCAGCTGCAACAAAGAGAAAATACAGTTTATTCTAAAAATGATTTGATAGAAAATATTTTCCTGAATATTTTTTACAAATTTGGAAGAGCGTCGATAAAATGTAACGTGGGATTTAAATAGCGCAACGAACGCTGTCTCGTGGATTTTCTGACTGTCGCCATTCGTGTGTACAAACGTTCGAGAGTAATAAATCGTAGAAAGACACGATGGTCAAATTTTCTTGGAGCATACACGAACACACGCATGACTTGGCAAACGTTCAAACCCGATTATGTCGAAAAACGGATGCTTCGAAACCTACTTTTGCACAGTGAATCACCTTCCCCTGGTGATTGTGCGAGTTTTTCACCTTGATTCGTACAATTTCTGCATTTTCACACATTTTCCTATCCCAAACATGGCGTTTCGATTGGTGTTTTCAGGTAAACGGCTGTGTTCTGCAAGGGCGATGCCATCTGAACGCGTCTGCGATGATCAAAGGAATGGCTGGCACTTGCTTCAAAATTGTCGTCCTACGGTAACATACATTGTTTATCTTTCCCTACGAAACGAAGGATGCAACTGAAATGTAACGTTTGATCGACAGGAGAAAAGCCGCCGTTGATGATATTGCTGTGAAACCCATCGTTCAGTTCCCTCCGACGTTGGAAGATGTAAGTTCACGTTCGAAAGTGTACTTCTCAAATTAAACCTCACAATTATTCATAGAACTCTCGTAAAAATTCCCCGAAGGTTTATTTCACATTATTTTATTCGTATATTATAAAACGCTGGTTATTTTATTGGAAACTTTACCTAGAGCGCCGCGATATTTGCAAATTTGATAGAAATATGCATTTTTACAAATCAAATAGAATAACTCTGATAAAACGGGAAATTCCTATTGGAAAATTTTACAGGATCTCGATAGAGTGTAATTAGTTAAATTTATGGTCCTGAACGATTTGAAGAGTTTTAGATCCTATTGCTGATCGTAATTATTCGAATTATTTAAATTGTTCATTGATAAGTTGTCAATTATTCGCTAATTCCACAATCTTTCGTGTAGCTGAATACTTTTCCTATAAATTAGTTTTCTAGATTTACCGGAAGCAACAATCCAGTGTTTGTTTCCTTTCTGTTACAGTCTGATATGTTCAGCCAGTACAAAGGAGTGCGTAACATACCTGTGAAAAAGGCAAGTTTAACCAAATAGCAGAAGATACGATTGCAGCGTTACGATTACTACAGCTAGGTTTTCAATGTGCAGGGCCAATACGGATTGGGTATAATGATCATCGAGGGAAAACACGCAGAGGTCGGCCAAGGTATTTTCATCTCGGACATTCAAGAAGGCAGCGCTGCAGAACAGGTAAATTATCTTTCTTTCTATCCTTCTTTTTTTTTTCATTCTATACAATCGTTTGCATATGTTGCACGAATACTAACTACAGTGAATTCCAGTTAATTGGGACACATTGGACTAATTTGTCCCAATTAAGGAGGTATGTAATCCTGGAAGATTAAAAACATTGTATAAATTTCACTTTTTTTCCGCCTATAAATATTTAGTAAAAAACTAAGATTTTTATGAGAGTTGTTAAGGAACATCTTAACTCTATTTCCATTTTTTTTTCTTATTATCTAAAAGTACAAAATGGTAGAGTTGTATAATATTATTTAATTTCGTGTATATTCTATGGAGAATAACGTGAAATTTAAAGTTGAATGTATGAAAAGTTTGGAAGATCTGCTGGGTGCAAGCTCGGAAAACAGTTTCGAGAAAAACGCGTTTGAATCTTTCTCTAAAATAAAAGAATATTTTTACAAAATTACCCCTAATCTGTCATTCTGGGACCATAAAGTGATCCTTCTGTGTCTATACTTCTGCTTCAATACTTTTGGAAAATATTTCACAAATATAATTTTATTTAGATTTAAAAAAAAATATAAACTAGTCTTAGTGATATAAATGCTTCAGTCTCTTTAAATTTTGGAACGTTGTAAAATCTAGATGAAAGAAGAAACAGTGAAAAAAATATTGCACAATTTTTTTGAAACTATCATCTACAAGGGAACAGAAATTATTAATAAAAATTGCGTTTTGTTTCTAAGAATTCGTCAGCTTTTTGTCTTTCTGTTGTCTTTAGCTATTGTCCAGCTTCCAGCTCCTACATAATGTTGTATGCCATATTATCAATCTTTAAATCCACGAATTTCATCACGAATTCATCATTAAAAACACTAGCACTATATCGACTATTTTTTGCCACAAAATAACGTCTTCTCTCTCATTACTATTTTACACAAAAGTATACGCTAAGATATTTTCCCTAAAATTAATATAATAAATAAGTGAACATAAAAAATCACGTTTAATGACGAGAAATTAACCAGAATCTTTCAGAAGTGTCACATTGACCCTTCTCTACATGACACATAGTGGTTTGGAGTCTTACAAGTCCGCTATTTTTTTTAAATTTCAAAAAATCCTTTTACTATAATATTCTACACAAAATAACAAAAAACAGAGCAAAACAGGATAATTTTATCTCGAAATAGCCAGTTCCAGTTAACCGGAATCCACTGCATCGAGCATCGATAACGTGTGCCTTGTTTATTCATGTTATTGAGTCGCACAACAATTATTTTTGTGGTTTTCTTTTTTGTTACAGGCTGGCCTGCAGGTGGGTGACATGATCCTCGCTGTCAACATGGACTGTCTGCTGGGCTCGACATACGACGAGGTAAAGAATGAATAATGAATTGTAGCGAAGTTGATAATTGCCTCTTATTGTCCCGCGGATCTATTGTCTCTTTGCAAATTACCGTTTACGCGTTCTCTCTCTGTGTTCCTTTATTGCGAAATTGTATCTCGCAACTTCGCGACGAGTCAACGCTTATGGAGCATTGAAATCGACGAGTTCTTTTTAAAACATGTGTCCTACTTTAAGAAAAGTATTTTTCATCGAGAATTGTGCTTGCTTAAAGAAGTGGGTTTCATATCCGGCTACTTTATACAGGCAACTTCACTTTTCACACGATTGGAATTGCAAGGAACATAGCGAAGGTCGTTTTTATAACTTTTCCACTTGAATCCGTAATGAAAATTTAGAAAAGTACGTTTCATTTTAGTTACACAGACGTTGAGAATTTCATTAAAATCGTTGGATGCAGAAACAAATCACAGATGATCAAAGGATCTAAAAATCGTTAGATTTGTTGCAGTTGTGACTCGAGAGTCGTGAAAAATTGCGATTTTCTATGCCCAGTTGAAAAATATTCTGAATAACGATCTTTTATCCAAAGGCAACCGGTCTTTTGAAGAAAGCGGAGGGCGTAGTGACGCTCACGGTGTGCAATCCGAATCAAAGTAAAGTTGCGAAGGAAGAAGAGGATAGGGCAAAAGGCATCATTCCCGAAGCAGAACCAGGTAATTAATATAAAATTACTATAGGCTCTCATATAACGCGGTTAACCCTTTGTGGTCGAGGACTTTTTCAAGCATATTTCTCGCTGGATCGAATTTTTTTTGTATAAAGTGATATCATTTATCGAAGGATTAAATATATTGCGTTAATTGAAAAATATTCTGTTCAATGGAATTTTAAACTTTATTAAAGATCAATAATAATTATTACTTGAGAATACACAAATATGTCTTAGTTTTTATATTTTTTCGAAATTTAACGAAATTATTGCGGCGACATTCGACTCAGCGAATAGAAATGTGATGCCGCTTGTATGGCGACATTCGACCTATAAGAAATCGTGCTGTATAACAATTTTTCTCGCTCAACGCGTATAATTTAAAGCCAACTTCTATTTTCTACGCTTTACCAAATGGGACAGTATTTTAAAGATAAATTGCATATATATGCAGGTAATTAAAAAAATATATATGTAACGATAAATATGATTAATACGGTGATTATGTATAATTGCCGGTTATTATATATAATCACCACTGAATTTGGTAAGTGGGAGGAGCTATGATTTTAGTAAACGATGGTAGAGGACAATATCGAATAAAGTACTAAGTACCTTCCTATTACATCACTTTCATTGCACAGTGCAATTGCATTCTGTTTTTAAACGTAGCCCTACCTTTTTTTAACATTTTTCGATTCTTCTCACTATTCTGCGTGTAAAAGTATTAAGATAGGGTCATCTTGAAGATAGTATTTTACGAGAAATTCGACATTTTAGGTCACGAATGTATTTTATTACAATAAGTGCGGAAACGTTTCACTATTACATTCCAAACATTTTCAAACAGGTTTCCGTATGTTTTTCAGAACATTTTTTAATTGACTGATATTCGTGCTTGAACAGTGCAGTTCGATTCTTTCAAGTCATCCAGTGACACGAAAGAGTGCGAATACACTTTATCCTTTAGAAAACCCGAAAGAAAGAAATCTAACAGATTCGTGTTAGGCGAACGAGGTGGCCAAATTACGTTTTCAAGCGATTCTGCGTACTTAGAACACAGAAAAATTCCTATAATCACGAGAAAACGTGTTTCTTTGCCAAAAATCAGCCAAACTTGAAGGAAAGACTAAAATATTTGCATACAATATTACATGAAAATATTGGAATTTGGTTGATCGATCGAAATTGAGAATTAAAAGAGAGATCGAATGTTGCGAAGTATCTTGACCATATTATTTTATATTTTCACAGCACCCAAGGAACCAGAGAAACCGAAGGAACCCGAACCACCGCAGGATCCGAAAGATTGCAAGATCGTGACTGGGAGAGACACGGCGATAGAGTTCCAGAAGGATAAAGACAAGGGTATTGGATTTACCATAGCTGGTGGCTCCGATACACCACTGGTAAAGTCTCCCCCTTTTTATTAAATACCAATGAGCGAATATTTGTCTGTTTCATCGATAAATTCTGCAACTGTTAATCATTCGGAGAAACTGTTGAAAGATAATCAAAATTGGAAAATATCTATTACAGATAATTTACCAGGAATAACGAGAATCATTGTAGAAATTGGTTTGTTTGTGATCCTCAAGAGTTTTGTAAAACTCGTTTCAGAAAGGAGTGTTCATCGTTGAAGTGTTCCCGGACGGCGCAGCCGGCAAAGATGGACGACTTCAAGCTGGAGATCAGATTCTCGAAATGTGTAATCACAAGTTCAAGGAGATGGAACACGATCAAGTTCACGCTGCTGTACTAAAAGCCTCGGGAACTGTACGTGTGCCTCTCTGTTTATAATATATGTTTATAATATATATAATAAAATAAGGAATGAAAGTTTCTCATTTAAGGATTTTAGTTTTCGAGAAAATCGAGTTCCTTTCGCCCTATTATTCAAAAATTCCGAATATTTACATTTCCTCTTACAATGTTACATGAATCTTCCATTAGAGAATTTCATGTATTAGTTCTGTTATTCTCTGGCTTTTCTAGATCACAATGCTAGTGTACCGACAAGAGAAAGGAGAGGAGGAGATCGAGGTTGAAATACAGAAGAAGTCAGGCAAAGGAGCTGGTCTCTGTTTGACGGGATACAAGAGTGGCAAGGGAGCATATGTGTCAGATTTGGTAAGCTTCCTAACACGAATTAATCCATGTTATCTAACCTCTTAACTACGACTTTCCGCGGAATGTTTGATATGCGTGAAAATAATATAGCACTTGTATTAATAATATAGCACTCTGATTTCTGTCTGGTAGTGCTTTCTAGAGTGGTAGATGAATAAACTACAATTTTCTTAGAGACTTTCATTGAATTTTTGGTACAAATGCAAAAGTATTGTGTAGAAGGCACATCAACTCTTTCTTAAAATTCGATGGCAATCTCTTCTATCATTTAAGACTAAGTTGAATTTCCTAGTGTTTCGAGTTTTCATGTAATGCATTTTGTTGCATTTTTCCCCAAAATCGTGTGTTTTTGCAAAAACCCAAGTGGAGCGAACACGACAAACCCAATTTTGTCACAAACACAATCAGGTGGTGTCTCACGGATACCACGAATAATATTCGTATGAATATTTATTTGTCCAGTTGCCTGGTGGTAGTGCTCTGGAGAGCGGAAAGATCTGCAAGGGTGATCGAGTGGTCGCTGTTGGTGGCCAGGATGTTCGCGAAGCCCCAGTAGAGGACATCGCTGTTCACCTGAAGGTTTCCAATCCGGTGCAATTGAAGCTGGCTAGGTTCAAATCCTCCAAGCAATGACAGGTAATTATTTTTATGGATTTGTAAGAAAACAGTCATTTCAATTGAGATAGACAATCGAGGTACCAGTCAAATTATTTTCTTAAGCCTAACTCCATGTTAACAGAGGAATCTCGTTCAAATTTTAAATTAAAAACAAGTTCTACTAAGATAAAGTAACTAATTTGCGATGGTAAACAAATAATCTTTAATCAAAAGGAAATTAAGGCATTCTATCTTTAAAAAAATTACCTTTACAGGCGATTGATATTTTATAAAGAGCTACAGATTTAATGTAATGAAAATTTTAGAAAAAAGTTAGTCTGAATAAATGATTTATCCAATTTGGCGGTTTCAAATTGAATCGAAACGTTCATTGCAAATATTTCAGTATATATTCACTTTGGACTATCATGCCTCAATTCTTATTTACTCAACTTTTAATGCTTTTCTAATTTCTATTGAAAAAAATGTAGTGTCCCATAAATTTAGGCAATATTCAGTGATTAATAAGGAAAAAATAAAACTATTAATGTGAAATTTCGTATTTTACTTAATTACTATGTACAGAATAAAAATCGTTGATAATATTTAAAAGATAATCATTTTTGAGTCTGCACAATACCATTGTTTAGAACAGCTTTCTTTCTTACATGTTCTAATGTGCAGAATTGCGTTAGATTAAGTGTAACAAAAATTCCAAAGATTTCGTAAGCTGTAATATATTCTGTAGGCTCTGACGATCCGATATTTCAACTTTCGTGAAAATTAACAAATATTTGCAATTTTGTGACTGAGTATCGACAAAAAGTTTGCCAATTCTTTGTTCTTATTTTGCAAGATAATGGGAAAATTAAAGAAAGAAGATCATCAATTCCTGATAAATAGTACAGCAAAGATAGTTGCAAAATTTCCACGTGATTGATAAGATCGAACTCGAGATAAAACGCGTTTCAGTTAACAAACCTAATTTTTACATCTCACTGGAAGTAGCAATGCTAGTCGTGCAAAACCAAAGTAATTGTCCATGAGTACGCGAATTGCTGCAAAAGTTTTGAAATTCCGTCACTTTTAATGCTGTCACTCCAATGTTAACATTATCGCAACAATAGTAGAGAATTGTAAGAACAGAAGACGTTGAAAAAGCAGAGAAATGTTCATTGTTTTTGTTTTTCTGACCTCTGAAACTCGGAGGAAAGGCGAAAAGATGGATTTATTTATCGCTGGTTTATCGCATATGAAAAACGCGTGGCGATTTTTTGAAAAATTCAATGTTCTGGCTCTTTAAAATGATCCAGAGCTTCGAAACTTGACGTTTGAAGCAATTTAGAAAAATAAAGAGAAATGATCCAAACCTCTATGTCTTTTTTGAAACGACGAAGTTTTTATTTCATATTACTTTATGAGTAACTTTTCAAATCGTAGTATTATATAAATTCCAGCACGTGAAAGGGAAAATAAATTTCAAAACGATGATTCGTGACTTTTCCAGGGTTCTGCAGGCGGAACTCTGAAAGAAACGATTCCCACCAGACGCCATGGACTCTAGTGTGATATAACTAACTATACCAAAGTAACTATAAATACCGTTTACTATTATAAGTACGTTCTAATTCTTAGAGGAACAAGAGAACAAAGAAAGAGATCGTGTTAGCGATAATCGTCTCATCAATGCAATTTAAAACATAAAAAGGAAACAAAAAACACTTTCGAACTTATACAAGTTCACTCGCGAAACTGACATTTCGACGTAACATGCGCGATTTTATAGCAAACACGCTGTCTCGACAAACCAAATCGAATTCGTCTAATATACACAATTATATATATACATATATACTTGTGTGTGTGTGTGTGTGTGTGAGTATATATATATATATATACATATATATGTGTGTGTATATATATGTGTATATATATACACACACACACACACACACACACACACATACATACACATGTATACACATATTTATATATCGACGACTGTAAAGATTCCGTCTGCCACGAAAGAAGATCCGGCGAGTAGTCGATACGAATGTTCGCGACACCCGTTATATACACTTATTAGTATTATACAATTAACGACACAGAGTATTTATGCTATTAGAGCAACATCACTATATTGTAATAACCACGAGGACGCAACACGGTGAGCATTTTCCGTTTGGAAAATGGCGGAGATTCGAGGAAACGAGGAATACTTAACGTGTTCGCTACTGAAATTCGTTCAAAATTATCTCGAGAAATTCCACTCAGAGTCCATTATTTTTCTCCTCGAAATTCCTTCGAAGTTCGCTGAAAAAATTCCATCCAGAGTCCATTACTTTTCTTCTTCAAATTTGCTAAAGAAATTCCACCGAAAGTCCATTACTTTCTCCTCGAAATCCTTGAAAATGAGCCTGTAGCTTTAGTTCCTCACTATGTCACAAATATATGACGCTTGGTCACATGGATAATTTTATTTATATATACAGAAATAACAGAAAAAATTGATCGTTGTCGCACATTAGCGACGCTGGGCTCTTAACCTAAAATCACAGATGCGTGATGTTGGTAGCGAACACGTTAAAAAAAAAAAAAAAGAAAGAACGAAAGAGAAAAGAAGAACGATAATACAAATCACACAGGAGAGAAACAAAGAAAATTTGCAATTCTCTCTAGCGTGTGTGCGTGCGTGTGTGTGTGTGTGTGTGTGTGCGTGTGTCTGTGTCGATTGATTCCAGGTTTCTCTACTTTTTCGACGCTCTCCGCTCCAAGAAGGGCGGAAAGCTCGACGACAGAAGAGAAAACAAGAGAAGAGCAGAAAAGTAATCCGTTCTTCGAGTGTCCTTCTTTTCCAGACCATCGCCGACCGTGTCTTCATAAGAACAAACAAAAGATATCTCGCTTGTACGTTTCGTATCACTTACGTTTAAGTTAGGCGAACTTAGAGACTTAGGGTAGCGCGATCCTTGCGCAAAGTTTCCGTGTCTCGCGGCGTAAACGAAAGATAGACACGAAGGGAACCGATAGAAGCTGTCAGAGAAACGGAAAGGAAAAATAGGCGAATGAAGAGGACACAGAGTTCGAATTGTTCTCGAGAGATCGAGAGATTTGTTGATAGGACGAAAAACATGGTGGATGTTCGAAGGAGCAAACGCGATCGAGCCTTGTTGCGGTTTTATCTCGGGCAACGTGGCAATCTTTCTTCGAGGAAAATCGTCTGTTCAGATGCTAGACTGGCTTGTCGATTGCGCAATAGTTCAATTTATCCTATTATCCTAGTCTTTTTAGCATAGATCCTTCGAAGGAGAGGGTAATTTCGAGCGGGACATGCCAAAAATCGGAGCGCGTTTCGGACGTTCCACGCGAACGTTCTCGCTCGAGTTTAATCGTAGGCCATGAGTATCGACGTCCTGACACGAGCACGAGTCACTTCAATTTGATGCTCGTGCATCGTGGATATGGGACCGTGTAGCATTTTACTTGCCTCACACAGCACGCAAACGTTTAGCGTTTAGTATCGCGAACGAGCGTCTACAAGGTGATCCGTTTTGATTGACGAAGTGTGGAGAAAAGCGACGCAATTGGAAAATTTCTGATGGAACAACGAGGAAGGAGAGTTTCAAGTATGTTGTTTGAAGCATCGAAGAGTAAATATTCGATAGAGTTTCTTTCGAGCAGAGAGAAAAAGGAAATAATTAGAGAATATTCGAAAGAGACGAACTGATGTTATTATAATGGCTAATTTGTTGACTTCAGACGTGTCGTTTGTTAGGTAAATTTATGTTCTTGCTTTGGTGTTTGTTCATTTCAACTTACCTTCCTTGTAAAATTCAAGGCCAAAATCTAGTTATATGGAAGAGAGTTATGCGAAATTTTAGGAATGAAGAATAAACAGTGGAATCTTATATGATTTAAGTTCAGATCGACGTAAGTCAGATCGGTTTGTATCTGTAATAATATTATAATTTTTTGTACGAAAGGAGCAAAATTATTTAATTTTCCAAAATAAATAAATAAATATTATTTTGGCAGATAAAGTGCACTAAGTTTAGAATTTAAATAATATATATTATATGTGTAATAATTACTTTTTTAAATTTATTATTAATACTTGTTATAATTTTAATTAGAGTTGATTTTCTAACATTATTAGAACGAAAAATGATAGGATATACTCGAATACGAAAAGGTCCTAATAAAGTAGGATTTGAAAGATTAATTTATTCAACTGATCCAGTGATTCGACACGCCTTGTCTTCAGACAGCGTCGAATAAATGGAGTCTTACTGTAATTGTAGATCTCACATATAATTAAATTGTCGAAGATTGTGTTTATAAGTACGTGTCGTCGAAACTTATGGCAAAAAGTGGTTTCAATCTATTTTTTTTTATCTTGCTATTACTTTGTGATCAAATATATTATATATGTAAAAGTGTACATATAAGCAGATATAAATTGACATCTATTCAAATCTACCAAAACCTCAAAAAATTTAAATTCTACTTAAATCTACTCTACCCTACTAACATTAGTATTTATTTATAATTTATATGCGTGTATACCTTCGCTGTCCACTGTATAAAAAGAAAAATTCGAGAAACAACACGTTGCTTTTCTTTGCAATTGATTGCTGCTATGTTTATAACAGAATCCATTCAATTTTATTGAAAACAATTTCAAAGCATACTTGAACCTTCCATCCACCGATGTTTCATCTTAATAACCCGATATCAACATGTTTAAGTATTACAACTATGATTATTTCTACTGAGAGGAAATTTGTATTAATATCATACTTCACTTTGAAACGGAACACCGTGTAGATGTATTGCTGTCAGCGTATGCACTGTAAAAGCTAGCTGTGTTCGTTGTTCGTTGCTTTTGATTTCGATACACCACATCGAATTGAGATATCGAGGCCACGTTCTAGTAAGGTAGTCAATGAAATAGTAAAAACTCGCGAGAATGTTGAAATCGTGAATTATCGTTCGCAGACGATGAACACCTATTTATATACGCATACACATAGATACATAAAGGAGCGCGTTTGTACATATGTACTGTCGATCGAAGGTTTCGAATTGTTTGATTATAGGTTGGTCGAAATTGGTCGACGGGTGAAATTCCTTTTCTTCATTGTAAATTAAGAAATCTGTGAAACTTGCAACTTTCGAATTTTTTCATTCTAAAGTCCTGAAAATATCGAATTTCCACGTTTCGAAGTTTCTCGCTTTCTCAATTCCCGAATTTCGTGGTTTTTTTCTTTTAATTAAAAGTTTCTCAACTTCTAAGTTTCTCGATCACCGATCTCTTCGAACGCTTCGCGTTTTTCAAATTCCAGATTTCCTTAATTAAAAGTATCTCTCGCCTCTAAAATTCCTGCATTTCCCACCTTTTCCAGTTCAAAATTGCCACGTTTCCAGCGTTCCAAATTTCAACGTTTCTTTCATTTCCAAAATTCGAAATTTCCGAATTTCTTTCATTTACAAATTTACATTCTTTTAACGATTACATTTCAATACTTCCACCACTTCCCCGCGAATTTTACACTATAATCAACGATTCCAAGCTTCTGACCGCTCGGCGTGTACGTAACACGCGCGTAAATTTGTATTCGCAATCGCTTTCTTATCAACACCGATCGAAATCAAAGGTAATTCGCAAGGATAACTATTGCATCAAGCATTCGTGATCGTTCGTTCTGTTGGCACACGTTGCAAAACGACGTCATGCAGCGATGGCGAGAGATCGATTGTAAAACAAAATAAAACGGAACAATGAAAACAGAAAAAGGGAAAAAGGAGACAAAAGAAAAACAAATGGCGCAAGCGTTTAAAAAAAGCGCAAAACATTTTGTCGACGATCGAACGTGATAGAATGAAAGAGAGAGAGAGAGAGAGAGAGAGAGAGAGAGAGCGAGAGAGAGAGCGAGAGAGAGAGAGAGAGAGCGAGAGAGAGAGAAAGACAAATTAGAAACGTTCAGATCTAATAATATGTTTGCAAATTAAATAGACTCGAGGTACCAATTATGGTACTCTGAAACGCCTTCGAAATTCGGGGAGCAATACAATCGAGCCACTTTTACAGTCAACGACACGAATTATTATTATTATTGTTATTATTATTATTATTATTATTATTATTATTATTATTATTAACACCATAATTACCGTCATTACGAATTACTGTCATGGTTATTACGATTATGAATTATTAGGACGGATTATTCTAATTCATGTTATCGCAGACACTGATCATTATTGTAGCGCGACACTGTCAGAGGTTTTTAGGGGGAGAAGCGAAACAAAAACAAAAAAAATAAAGATAAAAAACAAAACAGAAAGATCAATTGTTATAGAGCAGGAAAAACAGATCGAGATCTATTAAAAACGCATTGATTGCAAAGTTGCAATATCAGAATTGCCTTTTTCGTTGATTTGCCGCGCGTTCAAGTCTCCCCGTTCCACTAGCCGATCGATAGTAAGGTAAGTGAGCATTCTTCTCTTCTCTTTGACAATTTATGCACTGTGTGTATTATGTGTAATAAAATTCAATTTCGAGCCGCGGTATCAATTTAACACGTACAAGTTGTACAGTTTTTGCTGCATTTCGTTGAAAACGTGATATACAATACTTTTCATAAAAGAAAGATACTCCCTCTGTCCGAAAATAAGAGACCCATTTGAAAGTTTTGGTTCTCTTATTTATTAGGAGTAGAAAAATAGGAAAAACTGACCAAGTCTTCTTTGATAAACATATGTTTATTGTTGTTTGAAACGTCAAACAAATGTTAGAAATGTCAAATTTCAAACAAATGAATTTAAGCGCAAAACCACTTCATAACATAGAGTGAGTGTTACTTAAGTAGTAAAATTTCATTTCCCATAAATCAAGGTACAGAAGCTAATAACTGTGCTATATGTACAAAAAATTGGTACATATGTACAAGCTTTACATCAACAATTGAAAAAAACTAAACTGAGTCATGGTGCAATCAATTCAGTTGCCAATAAAATAAATAGAAAATCAGTTTGAATGATTTGGAAAGCCGCGGAAGAACAACTTAATACGGAGAAATCAGTAATTAAAATTTTATCCAAAAAGAAAAGTAAATGTGGGCGGAAGCAAAAGGACTATTCTCAAAATTTACAAGCTATCAAAAAAGTTCCATATAATCGTAGAGAAACAATCCAAAGTCTCGCCTGTGCAATTAAAGTTCCCAAATCAACTTTACATGATCGTTTAAAAGAGGGAAAGAGTTTGAAATGCACCTCATCGACTGTCAAACCATTGCTAACAGAAGGAAATAAATTGACACGAATAGACTTTTGTTTGTCTTACATTAAACCAAACGGGTATTTTGATGACATGTACAATATGATACACATTGATGAAACATGGTTTTACATATCTCAAATCCCTAACATTGATCCTTAGTCTCGAATAACACTGTTAAATTAAAATGGAACTCTTATTTTCGGACAAATTTTTGTATGAAATGGGACTCTTATATTCGAACGAAGGGAGTAATACATTGCAAGTGCACGAACCTCGAATAAACCGTGTACAATTTCCAAGAGATCGTAATAATTTCATCCACTACTGTATTTGAATAATTCAACAACTTCTCGAAATTTCAAGTTTATTAAAAAATTATAATCTTCATTGTGTGCTTAAGAATGATTTATTTAACATTGGGTTTAGGAGGCACGTGAATTTGACGCTTTCGGGATTTCACGAGCGAAATTACAGAAACAATTGCTATTACTCTCCAGTTACCTCAGTTTTATTAACGGAATAATACGAAAATATGTCTGAATTAGTAAATGAACGATATAGAATTAAGTTGTCTCTAATAAATCGATTTCTCGAAGGAAAAATTCGGTTTCTCGTCCATTCGGATCTATTAAAGCCTCCAGATATCTAAATTCTACTTAACGCATTCACTGCCAACTACGAGATATCTCGTTGTAAACGTCTGTACCAAAACTGCCAGCTACGAGATATCTCGTACTTCGCTCTACAAATTTAGATTGGTTGCAATTCGTCACGGAATAAGTATAAATTTATAAAGCCGTTATAATATTTTATTCAGTGACGCCAGCTACGAGATATCTCGTAGTGTCTTTTTTTTAAATTACTGTAAATCCATTTTAGTACTATATCTGCAACTAAATATTATCATATTCTGTGAAAATCTATGTGTTTTTCTTAAAATAAAATCTTGGCGTCCAAGGCCAAACGCTCTTAATTTAGCTGGCACTGAATGGGTTAAACCTACTGTACCCTACTAATATTACTGCTTATTTATGATTTGTAGGCATGTATGCATACTTTTGCTATCCACTGTATAAAAAGGACGATTCGAGAAATAATGCGTTGCTTTTTTGCTGGAGCAATCGAAAAATTTGGTTTCTCGTTAGCTCGAGAAAAGGTAGTAAACCTAGTGTTAAGTGTTTCGTTGTAATTTGTGGAATATTAACATCATCGACATCAGATCGTGCTTAGAGTTCAATTACGATATCGATGCGATGTCGTCAGACATTCTCACAACCAGTGACACTGGTCGTTTCGCTATTGAAGGCCCATTTCATCGGTGCTCTTCTTTCACGTGCGCGCGCGCACGCTCGGTCTTCTAAGTGGACCAAAGAAATCGTTTATTGGCCTCAAAAGTGGGTTAGCGGCACGGGGCTTCGTAAAGTGCACGATTAATTAACCATAAAAGAAGAAAAAAAAGCGAACGCATTATGATCGGACATGCATACAAAGCGTGTTGTATTTGACGGTAAATATTGTACAGATTAGTCGACTTTAAACATCTTTTTTAACGACGTGCAAGTAACACGCTTCAGTAAGAAATGTAGCAAACACATTCACTGATCAAACGCATTCGTGCATTTTCAGTAATTTGTAAGACTTGATGTTTTAAAAATGAAAAGAACTTACATTGTTCTATTTGTAGTATTTATTCGGAAAATTTGTCTCTTAGTTCGATGTCTACTTTTTATTTTATTTGTTGATAACCTGCTATTATTTAAGTAATGATTCCTCACGTTTTATTTTTTCTTTCCATTCCTTTATTTTATCTTTCTGTCAAGATATCTTTTTAGCTTTAAAATTACACGTTTTACGATATTTTAGCTTTAAAATTAGATGATTTAATTATTAATAGATTTAAAGTTACATAGATTTATTATTAGGTTAAGGAAGAAAACGATTACAGCAGTCATTTTTTATTATCATTTACTACAATTTTCCACTATTTCATGATTTTTTAAATATTCTTTTATTACTGCAGATGTTTAATTTGATTTTTAATTTTCTAGATGCTGTATTAATTAAAATTTTTTTTAATCCTCTTTAAAATGTAATAAATTATATAAAATAATTTTTCACTGCATTCCTTTAAATATTGTTTTATTATTTCAAACGTTTAATTTGATTTTTCATTTTCTAAATGCTTCATTAATTTAGATTTTCTTCAATATATTGTTTAAACTGTTGTAAGTTATATAAAATGTTTCTTCACTACGTTTCTTTAAATATT
This sequence comes from Anthophora plumipes, assembly GCA_951804975.1. Lineage (NCBI taxonomy): Eukaryota > Metazoa > Arthropoda > Insecta > Hymenoptera > Apidae > Anthophora > Anthophora plumipes. Next base: position 16,711,966 of record OX638118.1, on the reverse strand, counting down.
GTTTTATTATTTCAAATGTATAATTTTATTTTTAATTTTCTGAATACTAAATTGCTTTAGATTTTCTTTAGTACCCTTTATACTGTAACAAGTCACACAAATTCGTTTACAGTGTATTTGTCTTTACTAATTGAAACAATAAATCATCATAACAATCTCCGTTTTACCTTTCGATAATATTTTTTCAATAATTCTTCATCGATCGGTCGGAAAAATAACATAGAGTGAAGATTATGAACAATTATATAGTAAACAAAATACTTTCTTACATTTAAAAATAAATGAGGCTACTTTATTCTTTCTCGCCGCATTTTCTACAAATTATAATAGACAAAACAAACTACAAACTTTTCTCGTAAAATTCTCAATAAGAAAAAGGAAGTGAATATTAAGAAAATGCATTGAACATATAATATAAGAAAAATCGTGACGTTAAATGTCCATAGAATAACGTCACATGCAGGACATTCTAAACAAAATTTAAAAAAGTTCATTTAACCACGCCTGGTAGATTTAGCATTAATTTCTCCATCTTTTCATTTCTTTTCTTCATTCTTGTTATTCTTTTATCCTACTACTCTATTATTAATCTATCCTAATGCGTTTCTCTAATTTTCAAAATAGCCTCTTTACGAAACTCACGTTTACCACCATCGCTACTACGAACTCGTCATCGTCGAGATCGCTCCTCTTAATCTCCGCGGTTCCGTTTCCGGCTGCACGCAACTCGTTCGGATGTCGAAAGAGCAGGTTTCTGTGTCGAAACGGAACGACACGGATCGCTTAGCCGTTTCACACGGCATTTTTTTTTTTTTTTGCCAGGCGAATCTTCGCGAAGGAAGTTGAACTTGACAGGTTTCACAGGGAAAGGAGGAAAGCGACGTCGCGAACGAATTCGCGGTCTTGCGATCATCGATTATCCCCGGAAGGAAATTTCCATATCCGCACGGGTACCGTAGATTTCACTGAATTCAGACACCTTTCAATATCAATGGTCAAATGATCCTAATTAATCCTTTGACTGTAGCACACTCTTGCATTTGATTAAACGCAGTGATATTTTTAATGTATTTTTTTTTTTTTTAGTGAAGTTCAAATTAATAAATCTTACTTTTCCAATATGATAGATCTTATTTGATGAAAGTATGCACATGTACTTTGAGAAGTTGTTCATTCACTGCGGAGATATTTGCATTTTTAGTAAAAAGTACGAATACTTTTGCGAAATTTAAATAAACGCACTGTAATTAAAACATAAAATTACGGTGTTATCGCAACAGCTATACTTTATTAATGTTTTGTATATCCACCATTGTTATTTATCATTTGGAATGTACAATTAGGTAATGATTTATGCAATATTTTTAGATAGTCAATATTATATAAATATTATACAACTAATACTGTAATTGAACAAATAATATTAACAAATCAGAGCTTTATTGAATATTTCAATTAATACAGAGTAATTTAGAGAAACAAATAGCAACAGCAATTGCAAGAAATAATACGTTACACTTTTTATCATTTAATAAAAATTAAATAAAATTGTAGGCAGATTCTTGCTTTTAATTACCACTTTTAATCGTCATAGCATACTTTTCACAAGTTTCTCGAGATAACTTCCATCAAGTTGTTGAAATTTCAATTGAACTTCGGTTAAGAAAACTATCTTACTACAGCATTTTTCTAGTGGTACTTCTGAGTCCAATAAGCTCCATAAACTTTCGATGAGATTAAGATCTACACTTTGTAGAGGCCATTCTAGAACTTCTGTCTCACAGTCTTCTAAAACTTTGGATCAATTTGTTGAAATTTTAATTGAAGTTCAGTTCAGAAAACTATTTTAGTGCAACGTTTTTCTTGTAGTATTTCTGAATTCAATAAGTTTCATAAACTTTCGATGAGATTAAGATCTACACTTTGTAGAGGCCATTCTAGAACTTCTGTCTCACAGTTTTCTAAAACTTTGGATCAATTTGTTGAAATTTTAATTGAAGTTCAGTTCAGAAAACTATTTTAGTGCAACGTTTTTTTTTGTAGTATTTCTGAATTCAATAAGCTTCATAAATTTTCAATAAAATTAAGATCTCCACTTTGTGGAGGCCATTCTAGAACTTCTGTCTGACATTCTTCTAAAAATTTTGATCAATTTGTTGAAATTTTAATTCAAGTTCAGTTCAGAAAACTATCTTATTACGATGTTTTTCTAGTATCAGTAAATGATAGAACAAAATGATGTAAGGATGGCGATAATATAAGAACGAAAAGACTGTTTCTAATAAATAAATAGATAAAGTGTTTGTATTTAAAGAAATTGTAATTATTCAGGCGCGTCGTCAGACGTAAAGCACTTTTCCTTTTCAGGTATTTTTGTTAACACTCTTCCACAATAATTTCTCAAATCATTCTTCACCCTCTGTTATATACTTCAGGGTATTGCACCTTCTTCAATCAAATTTTCTCACTTAGAACGTTCCCTTATCTGACTCTAAAAATGTTAGACGAGCCGCGAGTATTCTTTTTATGGCTGGGTTTGCGCCGTAAGGGAACGTTAGAAATAAAATTCATCTACAATGGTAAAATAGACATTTCGAGTCGAGTAACGAATTGGATGATCGAATATCTGGAACATGCATAACTAATTTTTATCGTATCGTTTCACACTTGTAGATGCACGCCAAGAACCATCGAACGAAATTGAATAGCGTGCAACGGATAGTGAATCTCGCTGAATGCAAATATGTAGGACGACGCTTATTGGCGTGTGTGATCCTCGATCAGGAAAGTATTCGGGGATTATGTGTGTTAAGTTTTACTCCTTCAGATGGAAAGTACACTTGGCACAGATTTAATTTCGAAGACCATATCGAACGCGATACACTGTCACAATTAAATGGTGGAAAAGATAATTATCATTTCTTTTCTGTGTAAAAACAAACGACTTACAGGAAGTGCAATCTTAAAATTTCAGAAATTATTCAGTAAATAAAATATTTAATATTTCATTTTAATTAATTCAATGTTAAAGGATAACTAAAATTTATTAATTTTACTTTGTGAAAGAATATAAAAATTATTTTCCTCCTGGAATTTTATCAATTTTAAACGATCAAATTAAATGGTTGAAAAGATAATTATCGCGAAGCAGATCGTTTCTTTTTTCTGTGAAAATTTTCGTTTGTTTATGATATGGACTTCCAAAATTTGGTTAGTGAATTGCAGAAAGCGTAATCTTAAAATACGAGAAATTATTCAGTAAATAAAATATTCAATATTACATTCTAATTAATTCAATATTAAAAGTTAATTAAAATTTATTAATTTTAAAATTTTTTCGATGAAATTTTATGGAAAATTTTAGGCGCACAAATTCGGTGGCAGAAAAAATAATTATCGCGAAGCAGATCATTTCTTTATAAGTAGCTTTAAAATATAAAAATTAAAGAAAACGAAATTTCGACCGCGAAATGGTGCTTCATAGAGTGCCGTGTATTGAAACGACGGTACAACGAATGGGCAGCACAATCAAAGCCGAACGCCGAGAAATGAAACTGTATAATTGAAATGCGTGCACTCTCTTTATTGTTCCTTATGATATGTAGGTCGATTGTAATCCACGTTAAGACGGATTGAGCAACCGAAGAGAATAAAAAGAAAACGGAAAGCGAATAACGATGGAAAGAAAAATCACGGTAATTTAGAAGCGTTCGTTTCGCGTGAACTGTTTATGTTTAATTCTCGTTTAACGTTTACCGGTGATCATTCAACACCGTTACGCGCGATCAGGCTTAATGTACGGTCATATTTTCGTAATCGAGACCCGTAATAGGTCGGCCGCCTTTTTCCTGCGTCGACGCCTAATTATGTCAGGCATGGTTATCTGGGCGAAACAGGAAGAAAGTCGTGTCGTACGAATCGTAAAAACGCGAACCAGTTTCGATCGGATATTCGTTTCTTTTGCGCCGTCCAACGGGACGTTGGACATTAATAACCGTAATGGAAAATTATTTTCCATGACGCTGTGTATCTGTACAGGATGTTTCCGAAATTGTCGTACACGTGTGAAAATATGGGCAGTTTACTTCCACTAAATAAAAGAACAACAATTTTCTATCTTATAAAGCAGTTTGCTTGCAAAGCGGTTTTATTTTTCATTAGTTAGAAATATAATAAATTAACAAAGAGGTTTTATTTTTCATTACTTAGAAGTATAATATTTGCAAAGCGGTAGAAATTAAAGAAAAACACTTTTCTTTGGGATATTTTTTATTTACATTTAGTAAAATCTATTGTAAGGCTATCTTGCATATATTTGTAAAGTGGTTTTATTTTGTATTAATTAGAAATATAATAAATAGGGATTACATCGAGATTTCTGACAACACTACTATATAAATACATAAATATATAAATTATTGCGACAATACAAAAGAAAATTGATACTCTTTTTCTATTTTCTTGTTAAATTTTATTATCTTCTCACTGTATATCCACATTGATCCAAGTAAATTATATTATTTGTACATTTTTATTTTTTGTGAAATTGATGAATTCATAAATAGGTATTTTATAATTACATGTTTTATTAACCATTTATAACTCACTTATTTCAATATTTGTTGAAAATCAAACTGTTCAAAGTGTTAAAGGGTCATAAGTGTAAGCGAACACCATTACTCATTCAGGCACCAAAGTGTTAAATAAAACATCCACATGTCACGTTCACCGAGCACGAGAAGGTATCGGAATAGATGCTCTTTGACATTTCGTAACATCTACCACGAATTCAGGAGAGATAAATAGGAAAATATGTTTCCCGACAGGAAGTTCACTAGCAGCGACCGTCAAGTTTGGGACATGTATGATTTACGGGCAATGAGCACGCCTTTAAACCCCGTGGAAGCTCGCACAGTCGACGGAATCAACCTAGCTGAGTCCTGGTGGCAAAAAATTCTGGTGAAAGGGTGGCTCTAGGGATTGAAAAATTGAAAGTACCACGATGCCGTTGCTTTTCCACCGACCATTACGGATATTAATTATCCACCATTCGCAGATCGTTAATCCCTTTGTTTTCTAGTAATAAATTAAACTGTTCTGTATCACTAGAAAGACAGTTTTTATCTTACACGGATTTGTTTATTATATTCAATGGATAAATGTGACAAAAGTGATAAAATTTGCAAAAATGTAAAATGTACATACAGTAGTTCACACTAAATATCGTTCACCACTCTCACTAACCTATTCGCTTTCACAAAACCCACTAAATGCAAGTAAAAATTGTTTACAATCAACAACTCGTTATTACAGAACACAACTGAAAGATAGAGAAGTTTGTGGAATAGTAACAAAGAAACAGTGACACAACGTGCAATATAAAGTAAGGATAGTCACACTGAAAGTTGTCCACCTGTTTTTATTCATAAAACTGAAATGTTAACTCAAAAAGAAAGCTAAATTTAGTATTTTACTGCCTGTCTGCTATTATTTTTTACAGTTATTAACCTCTTGCACATCGATGTTACTCGATTTTCCGTATAATCACTTGAAATTTTCGTGAAAACGAACGCATTCTTTCTCTCGTTTATTACTAAAATTCGCTTTTCTGTGAAAAGAGACTCGAACGTATTTATCATCACGATAGTCGCTTATACCTATTCTGCTCGCAATAAACTTAATACAATGCATACAAGCACTTTCTTAATTCACATTTACAAATTCCTAATAACAGCATTTATTAGTATCAACATTTCCTTGCATATTGACACATTGTATATCAATTAGATACAGCTTTTGGATGTCTGAATGCTGATTGGGCACGTTGTATGTTAATCCCTTGACATACAAATAAAACGGAATTTAATGCGTCCGAAAAATACTATTTAATTTGGTTCAACTGAACAATTATGTGCAAGCTTAGAAACAGAACATTTTATTTTGAAATTTGCATTGCTATATAACATTTAATCAGGATGATATATAATGTTAATTGAAAATAATTAAGTAACATTATAAAATAATAGATTAGTAGTACTCTAAAGTATGAAACATTTCAAAACATTTTGGAATATGTAGAGAAACTAGACATTTTTACACTGCCAAGTTGTTTCGCTTCTTATATTATTTTTTACGCACACATGGCATCTTTTTGCAGGATGTTCCTGTTTATTAGTCGAAGGTATATGTTCAGGAAAATGTGCCGAATGTTTTGTCTGTAGCCGAGTTTGGCACTTATTTTGCGACAGTCTGCCACGTGTCGGATAATTAGAAAGAGACAAATTACATAGCATATCTTCTGCAATATTTAATCGAAAATTTACAATCGATTGCTTTGTTGAATTGGGTAACTTAAAATAGAGGACATAAGCATTATAGATAGCTATATTAAGAATATAAAAGAACATTTTTTTATATCCCTCGACACACCTTCGCGTAAGTGAGAAACGTGCAAGAAATTCGTCTTGCCTGTCGACACCTCCTATTCCACGATTGTACTCCACTACACAGCTGGCTTTTAAAATATTTTTTTCCGCGCCTCCTTTCTTTCTTTTTATTTTTCCCGTGTCAGCCATTTCTGCTCTTGAATGTTTAGTGCTTATTATATATACATCTTTCTTATCAAGCTATCGTAAGGACAGAATACCTCTACAAGATAATGTTCTTACTTCTCCCTTTTTTAGTTTGTACGAACTTCTTTGACATATTTTTTCGATTTTTTCTGACAGTTCCAACAGTATTTGTGTCATTTTCATTCAAAATTTGGAATTTTTATTGTCCGTCGGAGACAGTTCTTGACGTCTCGGAGACGTCGAAGTCTACAATAGCACATGAAATGGATGACGTCTCTGAGACGTCGTTGTATGTCAAGGGGTTAATGAGGATTCCAAAGAAAATATATTAAAAAACTTTGTACACTTTTGCGGAATAATATACACCTGTATTGATGAAACTTTGGTGTACAGTAATTTTCAAAAAATATTTCACACATGTATTTCTTCTCATTTTATCGTCCACAGCCGGAGAGCAAAGATACTCTCGAAGTTAAAGGTAGTAAACATATTCCAGCCAATATCTGGAACATCGTCGAAAAATTGGACCGTTTATTTTCGAAGTGGTGTAAGTCCATTTTGGTAAAAAACTGAGATATTTAGTGTAAACTTTTTATTTATAACTAGTTAATATACAATATCTTAAAAAATGCCAATGCTTTATTCCATTTAAAATTGGCCAATAAAAGAAATTGCGTAGCGATTGATTATGAAAGTGGTGCAAGTCCATTTACAGCCCGTAAATATATATCCTTACCTTATCCGAAATTATCTGTTTCAATCGCATATCATAAGCGAAATATGTATCTTTTAAACGAGGGAGTTCATAATTTCCACGACAATAAAGTTAATATCTATACGTGCGACGAAATTACTAGGTTCCAGGGGATCGCAGGAAATAGCTTCTTGCTGTCTGAGACATTTACAAAATGTAACGACTCAAAGTCATGTTATTGCATACAGTGATATGTGTACTGGGAAAAATCACAATTTACAAATGGTATTGATGCGGTTGAGAGTTGTTCAGTCTTTGGAAAATAACATCGAAGTAATTGATCATAAATTTTTACTCTCCGGGCATTCGTATCTTCCAAACGATGTAGATTTTGGTATTATAGAAATGGCATTACGAAAAAAGAATTTCTTGTACACACCACAGAAGTATTATGGTGTTATAAAACAATGTAGACGAAAACTACTGTAGACGAAAGACTAACGAGAGAATCTCGTTTCAAAAAAAAATCTACAAAACGCAATCGAAAAACTGGTAAGAAAAAATCCTAATGAAGAAAAGGTAAACTGGGTGAAAATATGTTGATTGAGGTTTTGCAAAAGTGCATCGTATACTATTTTATATAAAACATCGATGGAGGACACAGAATTTAAGACGTTAGATTTATCACCTACATGTCGAGGAAGATCGCCAAAATTTGAAAGAATGGCCCTAGCTCCTTTGCATAACGATATCAGACCTATTGCATATGAAAAATATTAGGGTACGGTGCAGTTATCACCTTATATACCTCCCGTGCATCATGAATATACCAAAACACTGCCACATAAAGAGCATAAATAAATAATATCAATATCTTATGTTAAGTTTAACAATATATAAATATAATTAACGTTCAAAATAAAAAATACTACTCCTATTTTATTTCTTGTCATTATTTATAAACAAAATTGGATTAATACAAGATATATTTTAAGTGATATTTAATTTTTCATAATTGAAATTAAACGATTTTTACAATTGACTAATTATGAAAATGGTGCAGGTCCATTTACAGCCCGTAAATATTCTTTTTGGTTAAATACGCCTAAAAGACATTTATATAATCAAATTATATATTAATAAATTAGTGAAAACATTGCCAGACTGGACATAATTAATTTACATTTTTGAATTGACTAATATGCTAACCTTTGATTTTCTCGAAAAAACAAAAAATGGACTTGCACCACTTTCAAAATAAACGATTTAATTGTACATCGCCCAACGTGTGGATCAGTTAGCTGCTTCTGACGAGCGCAGTCGTTATGCAGGAATGGCAATAATTTGTGTTACAAGTACTAAACAGTCATTTTGTTACAATTTCATTCTACTCCCTCTGTCCCATAATAATAGTAGCAGTTGATAAATTTTAATTTATCCGATAATAATAGTAGCAAAAGAAAATAAATATAGAACGCAACATTTATTATCGAAAAACTAGTTTAAATTAAACAATAAATTAAAAATATTACTCCTAATTTTTATTTTGAGCGTTCAGATAGTTTCTAGATTTTTCAATAATTTCGTTACTGCATTTTAAACTTGCAAGTAGAATCCCTTGGTTACGAAGACAAAATTCCACGCGATCTTTCTTATTCTTTTCTATAAGAAATGGTTTGACGGTGCGTGAAACTCGTTTTATAGATTTTCATCTTTTTAAAATTCGGAATAACGTAGATTTGGGAACTTGAATGGCGTGAGCTGCTGATCTTATGGTGCCACTTTTGCTAAGAGGAATATGTCCAAGTTTTTTAAGTTTTTCTCCATAAACTTTGCATTTACGTCCACAGTTTTGTTTTTCCAAAAAATCAACATTAGCATAAGATTCATCTCGACAATTATTTTGGGAAGCACGTTTCCAAATTCTTGATACGGTCATTCTGTTGCACTTCAATTGTTTTGCAGCTAACGTATTATAATTGTACCCTTCTGCAACTTTTCGTTTTTCTTTTGACGCATCAAGAACTGGGCAATCGCAACTTGATATTTGCTTGAAAACTTTCTTTTTTTTCATTTTATTTTTACAATGGGTTGATATTCAACTGAAATAAATCAATTGATCTCGATCAGCGGATGAAATTAGAAAAATAGATGTCATTCGTAATAATTAGGTTAACCTAAAAATTGAAAGGTATATCGAAACAAATGACAGATGTCATGAAACATTGATTTGGATTGAAAGGTTCACAATTTTGCGCTGCAACATAACTTGCAGCTGCATTCGCCAATAATTCCCGTTTAAATATTCACTTGCTACTATTATTATGGGACAGAGGGAGTATATAATAACAGGCATGCATACTCTGTGCGTGGCTTACTTTCTGTGACACCTTTTGGGTGCACAATTTTCAAAGAAGTTGCAGCAGCGCACTAGGTAACTGGTTAACTGTCTCGTAGAAGACATATTTAGCTAGAAAAAAAGAAGAAAAAGAACCTGTACGAGCAAACAAACAAGCAAGTGACTGGACACGACCCACGTCACGGAGACATCCGAGGAAACAGCATGAAACTCAGAGGACACGCGCCGCAACTTTCCACGAGAGCATCTGGAAAGCCCGCGCCGATTCGAAGCAGCACGAGGTCTCTTACGTTCCGTGGCAAGTAATAGTGAAGTCGATTCACGGAACGAGAAGGGTCAGCCGAAGCCTACTTTCTTCCTCTTTCGTGCCTCGAAGAGGGGAACGATCGCGAGGAACGCGCCGCGGACTGACTGGCCCGTCAGCACCAGTTCTACTACGGACCCACTCGACGAATCTCGGTTGGGACTTGTGTCTTCACATTCCTCGCGTATACGCGATCGCGTTCGACAGGAGTTTCACGTTCGGTGAAGTTCAACGAAAGTTCGTTCCTCAACGAGCGACCGCTAGCTGAATGTTACTTCTCTCTGCTCTTTTATTTTCTTTCTACTCGCTGGAAGTTTACGGGAAATTTTTATCGACTAACCGAATCCCCTGTGCATCGGAGAGAGGAAACTGTTTCGGCGGATAGTTCGTTAGGCTGCGAGGTGGACCAGAACGACCCTCCAGTAAGTATCTTTTTCATCGAATGTTCAATTCCACGTTGAAACTTCGCCGCATCCAAGATACTGCCGTTCGAACTGTCGCGATAGAGTTTCTCGCCGAATTTTCCGCGAGGAGCTAATTTAATCGAAGTAACTGTAGCTAATTTTTATGGACGTTTTCATACCGACGATCAGAATGGTATCTAAATCCAATGGACAAATGTGTGGTATTTTAGGAATATTGCAGGATATTATATGAGTATCTTTTGCATCGAATGCTCAATTCCACGTTAAAACTTCGCAGTGAGAAAGTTTCTCGCCGAATTTTCCGGGAAGAGATAGTTTAATTGAAATTCCTGTGCCTAATTTTTCTGGACGTTCTTATACGAGTCTTTTGCATCGAATGTTTAATTCCACGTTGAAACATCGTCGCGTCGAAGTCACTTCCGTTAGAACTGCCGCGAGAGAGTTTCTCGCCTATTTTTCGTGAGGAACTAATTTAATTAAAGTCACTGTGGCTAATTTTTACGTAGTTTCTTATGCTGACGATGAGAATGGTATTTTAACCTGATTCGATGAACAAATTTGCGATCCTTTAAGAATATTGTAGAATATTATATGATTAAAATTGAAATTTTTAAAATGTTGAAGGGTATATAAGTTTAAAATCATTTATTACATGTAAGAAGCGTGAAATTTGTTTATGGAGCATGTAATAATTAGAATGGGATAATACAAAAGGTGCACAAGGATAAATTAGAGAAAAGTATGTTCTCTATTACATATATAATTAAGAGAAGAATATGTTGTGTGAAGTTTACATAAATATTTGCGACATTTAAAACACGTTGTATTAGTTTCATCGTGACCTAGTTCTTCCAGAAAGATTCGTTTTTCATGGAAAACATTTTTGTTCTATCCTGGGTTCATTTCTCTCCATAATACGAATGCGTTGAAAGCACTAATGTCAAGTATATTATGAAAAATAATAATAAGCCAATGATTGGTTTTCAACTCGTTAGATCACGGAACCATTTGATTCGAATGAATCGTAAATTGTCGTTATGGAATGTCTTCACTGCTATCACTCGCATTTGTGTATACTTCCCACATTTCTTGGTTAGGTTATAATGAGAATTTTGTCAAAACATTTATACTTTATCGATAATTTAAATTCAATTAATTAAAAACACAATCTTCCACTTGAATTTTAAACTTAAATCTGCAAATACACTTTGTACACCCTGCACACGTGCATCTTCGTTTGTTTGATAATAATAATAATAAGCATTCGATCATAATTTTGCAATGAAAGTCTCTCAAAATCTTTATATCTCACGTCCTATTTAAGTTTAACTACCTGAAAATCACATACAGTGACATAACTAATAAATATTCGGTCATAATTTTATAATGAGAAGTTTTTGAAATATTTATACTTTATCGACAATTAAAATTCAACTAATTAAGGATCACATAAATCCGTCATAATCTAATATTTCATAAAATGGAATTTTCCACTTGATTTCAAATTCAAATCTCCAAATACACATCGTGCACCGTGTATACATGCATCTTCGAATTTTTGGTAATTTTTCAAATAGCAAAAAGGCACCGTCCAAAACTGGCATCTGTTTGTCTCGCTTATGGTCAATCCTTCCCTAACTCTAGTCGTCATTCACATGGGGCTACTTGTCGCGAAGTATCGTCGTACATACATAACGCGTATCTTTCCCTGAATCCGGTTATATGGTACTTTCCAGCTACTCACGAGGAATATGGCAGTTTCTAATGGCGATCCTGAAGACATTTATACGGGCACCACTGTGCAATTTGTAATGTCCGGTGAACATGTCCGCCGTTTCCGAGCCAATTTTTGCCCATTACGCTTCCAACTTGCCGCTTTCAACGTTGCCACGATTGGTAACTCGATGGTCGAGTTAAATTTGAATTTATCGCCGCCGAAATGGTATTTCGGGGGTATTTTGTAGTACTGAATCGTAATAAACAGCGGTGCGTGGTAATGGAAGGAATTATGTGCAGTCGAAGCGTGACGAATCACGGGAAATTACGGTGAACGATGTTAGCTCCATGGAAAATCGTTCTACACTCGATTTACGGCCATTTCTTGTATACTTATTTCCATGAACACCCATCAAATTCTCAAGTAAAGAAAATGTATGTTAGAAAGAGAAAACAAAAAGGAACCGTTTTATTCAACCTACTTTAACTACGGTTCATCTTCCAAACAAAACTCGAACATCTGCAACTTGTAACTAAAAATCAGCAAAAGTTACAAGTACAAGTACAACACTGCGATTAAAAAATGAGAAATTCATTAATAAGTGAGCTGTTGATGTTCGAAGTATTGTTGAATCAATGAAATTATAAGTAATTATGGTACAAAAATTTACAGGTACAAAAAATTACGTTATTTTGGCCTTTGCAAATGTAAATACTGTGTATTTTATATTTAATACAGTATAACGCTGCGATTAAAAAATGAGCAATCCATTAATAAGTAAGCTATCGACGTTCGAAGTATTGTTGAATCAATGAAATTACAAGTAATTATTATAAGTAGTTGCGTTATTTTGCTTTTTGCAAATTTGAATACGGTGTATTTTATATTTAACACAGCACAACACTGCGATTAAAAAATGAGTAATCCATTAACCCTAGGATGCTTAAGAAAGGGTAAAAAAATATCCATAAAATTTAAAAAATTAATTTTCTTTAAAAAGAATTTGCGTAGGAATCCAGTGGTCTAGTTTTATGCCAGTAAGATATTACATTTAATAATCACAAACAATGAAACTAAATATCGCGTCTTTTGTTTCTGAAATTACAGTTTAAATTCAACGTGGCATACATTAAGCTGTAATGAAATGTGATCTTGAACTACGTTTGAGCTACTTTAATCTTGAACTACAGCTGTTTAGGCTTCTAATATGTAATTGTACCTTTTCTGAGGCCAGTACTAACTTATATATTTATTTTATTTTATATTATTACTTGTCAATTGTAATAAAGATCCTTCTAGAAAAGACTTAGAGTAAATAAGCACGTTTGTTCAAGATCTTTTAGTTTTAATATTAAACTTCATACTTTTTATATTATATATATTTTTTTAATAAGATTCTAAATGTTTGATATTACTTTACAACATAAATAAACGTACTTCAAACAGAAGAAAATACATTTTTAAGCTGACCTTACATCTTCTAAAACCTTAAGCGTCCTAGGATTAATAAGTGAACTATTGACGTTCGAAGTATCATTGAATCAATGACAAGTTAAGTCGTCATCCTCAGATAACAGGTTAATAATTGAACTTTCAGCTTCGTCGTAAAAGTATACTTATAAAATTCACCGTCTTTTTATATTGAACATTAATATGCCTTGATTAGTCAACGATAGTGCATACATTTTATTTCGTCAAACATACTTTTCCAAATTTCACTGAAATGATCTCCAACGCTCCGGGATTCTTCGTAGCCGTCAACAATCCGAAATGAACATTTTAGAAACCCGAACGAATCGCTGGACGCTAAAAACTGAAGACAGAAAGAGAAAAATAGCAAGCCATTTCTACGCAAGCTTTCAAAATATACATCGACGACCCAGTTCGGCTAAATCATTCTCCAATTACATTCAATCCGCGTGTTCTCCTTTGAATAACGAATTTAATTTGCAACTCCATTACTTTCCTAAACTCTATACTGGGCAATTGAAAGTCCCCGTAGCCAATCACGCTCGCCCATTACGAATCGAAACTACTCAATTTTTCTCCGCTTCCCTTTTCTTCGTTCCAACACAAAATCCAAGCGAAAACTATTTATCCAACCGCGGTAATAAGCTTGTCGCGTAGTTGCAATCGCGTTCCATCAATTTGTCGCGGTGTGGCGAAAAATGTTGAAACACTTTCAGGAATGAACATACGGAATGTCCGCGGAAACCGGAGAAATATTCACGTTAGGTATCTAGCGCTCTAGCCTCGAGATCTAACACACTTCCACCGGAGTTTTCTCTCGGATGATGCGATTAAGAAAAATCGTAAAACTGGATCGACGCACAATTCCACGACCTCACGGATATCGGAATTCACGTTTCTTTTCCGTTTTCCCCCTTTTTTTCCCATTATGAAAAAGCTGTTCGTTTAACCCTTTGCCCTATAACAACGTGCTGGACTCGTGACATAGACTCTGACTAACGTTTGACAAAGATAGTTATATTAGTAACAAATGTTAAATTTTATTTAACTTTTCCTTTGAATTTATAAGATTAAGGACTGGTGATTGTAATTAGTCTATAGCACTGTTCGGTCGTAAAATTCTCATTATAGAATTATGATCGAATATTTATTAGTTACGCCACTTAATGTGATTTTCAGTTAATTAAAATGAAATAGTACGTGAAGTATAAAGATTTTGAGAAATTTTCATTGCAAAATTATGATCGAATGCTTATTACTATTATTATTATTATTATTGGAAGTTCGAAGATGTAGGGTGTACAAAGTCTATTTGGAGATTTGAAGTTAGAGTGGAAGATTGAATTTTTAATTAGTTGAATTTATATTGTCCATGAATTATAAATGTTTCGAAAATTTTCATTATAAAGTTGTGATCGAATGCTTATTATTATCATTACCAGAAGTTCGAAGATGCATTTATACAGGTTGTACGAAGTGTATTTGGAGAATTGAATTTAAAATTCAAGCAGAAGATTGAATTCTATACAATATTAGATTATGACTGATGTATATAATCCTCAATTAATTGAATTTAAATTGTGAATGAAGTACAATGATTGAATATGATCGAATATTTATTAGTTACGTCATTTTATGTGATTTTTGGTTAATTAAAGTTATTAAAAATGTACGTGAGGTATAAAGATTTTGAGAAATTTTCATTGCAAAATTGTGATGCTTAAAATTGTCATTACCAAATGCTTATTATTGTTATTATTACCAAAAAATCGAAGATGCACGCATTCCAGGTTAGGTTATAATGAACTTTTGTAATGTTTACTTCCTTAAAATGAAATACTAAAGGATATTGTAATTACTGCAAGATTTAGTTATTTCTAACTAACAAATTATTAATTATTTATTTCTATCACATGTACAATAGTAAATAGTATATAACAGTAAATATCTACAATAAATTTACCCTGTAACTTACGTTCTATGCTTAAATTAATTATAATCAAATTCAGCAGGCTCCTTAATTACACAATCTTTTGTATCATTGTAAAATTTCAGTTATAAAATTGAAATCTTACTGTGAAAGTGAGAAATGACGATTATTTTGATTACAAAATTCTTTGGTAACATAATTATGTCAACCATAAATAGTCAAGTTTCGTAAAATAGTGTCGTACACATCTGTACAATATGGAAATTCAGAAATTACTATAAATCTTCGATACTGATTTTCTACAGTGCTATTATTTCTGCAAATACGATGTTCTTTTTTCCTAATTTAACGAATCATATTTCATCTTTTATTCGAATGACCCTCAATAGTGATTTTTAATGGACAATCTCTTATTGTCATATCAAATTCCAAATAAAGGAATACGGAACGTGTTCGCGTGCGAAATTGTGCATTCGTTGTGTCGCGTTATTAATTTGCGAAAATTGTTAAACGATGTTCGAGCATCGAAATGCAATTGAACATGTGACAGAAAATAGAACAGACGACGTTCAAATGAAGAGTGAAATACTCATCCAATCTGAAATGCTTCGCTCGTCATTTACAAACGATTAAACAGAGTCTTCTTTATCGAAGCCTGCAATTAACTAATTTTATCCGCCGTTAAATTAGACTAGATTTCGGATTAAGAAACTCAACAGAGCGATAAATGAAAGTAATACGAAATCGTAAAACCGTATTGAATCACAAAGTGCCCAATCAGATCACTCGGTGAGGCAAATAAGTTATTCACAATAGAAATAAAAGTCTCAACGTAAAAACATATAATACATTCACTACAGAAACTGGTAAACCTACAATTACGCAATTAACTCGTTTGAGTCAGCCTTTCAAATTTCAAGTAGACTGTTACCAAATGCAACGGCAAAAGGCTACGAATACAACACTTATATGTAGTTCACTCGAATCAAGGATATATGGAACCTGTCAATTTCAAATTTCAGAAACTATCAGTATTTCTTAGCAATTTCCTTCTTTCGACTTTTATTAAACTTCCGCGAACTAGATGGAGTTGATTTAACCCTTTTAGTACCGATCGAAAGAATTGTACCTAAGCGAAGAATACCGAACCAATTTGATGTAATTTAGTAACGTTTGAGAAAATAATCACACAAAAAAAGGTAAGAATGATATTTACAAAATTCAAAAAGGAACACATTACGAAATAAAGGGAGAATGAATTAATGCCAATTGTATTTCAATATTTGTTATAACTAATAACATTTATTCAAAATCATTAGAAAAAATAGAAAGATCAGTTTTCTTTCATAACCAGTATTTGCACGTAAGAAGAATACTCTTTTGGTCACAGTTTGATGCAGTATCTGTAGTGTAAAGCATAAATACTACATTTTCAATTATTTGTAACAAAATTATTACTAACAAAACATAAAACTAAATGATAATCCCATGATGCGCAGCAAGTATCAAGGGGATTACCTGTTTCAAAACAAGTGATTCGTGTAGCTAGTGTAACGTCAGCGGGATAACATTCTAGTATTATTATAAACATTTATAGTTATCGGGCTATTGAAAATGCATAATATTTATTTACTATTACTCACACAAGTAATTTACTTAGCATTGATGCGAATAGTAAGGTGCCATCGCATATAGGGCTTGCAAACCGATTAACCGGTTTTTTGTTAAAATTTACCTAACCATAAAACCCAGGTTTTCCCGAAAAACCGAAAGTCAATTATTTTTTTTGTTTTCTCAAGTGATAAATAATTTTATTTTTCTACTGTTATTTATGAAGTATTTATAGTGTAATTTATTTATTGAAAATGTTTGGTGTTACTAAAAAAAATCCGTAACGGTCGAAAACTTATTAAATGCACTGGCATCGATTCAATTCACGTCAACAGACAGTGAGAGAGTTTTTTTCGATCGGCGGTAATTTCTGTATCAAATTACGTTCGTCCATGAAATATGGCCTGTTGGACGCACTAGTTTTCCTTAAACATTATTTTATTAAAAAACAAGATTTATAAGTTATGTTTTATATTACTTTTCTATTCTTTTCACACAATGAAATATTAATAATAATGTTATGTTATTTTTCTTTTTATTTTATATAATTCTTAAATAAAAAATAATTCTAATGGCTAAATTCTGCATTGTATATTTTTATTTATTTTCTTTGGTTTATAGCTCCGCTACATTCAAAATAGGTAATAGTCTATTTATTTTTATACTTTATTACTAAAACCTGACTAGAAATCAATTAATCTGTGTTTCACTTTATAAAAAACCGGAAACCGGATTTTGAAATTTTATCGGGTTTTTGCAAGCCCTAATCGCATACGCAACGATATATCGTCATTGGTACCTTTAGTAAGTGTAGCTAACAAAAGGCACTAAAAGGGTTAAATTTTCTTTTACTATTCTCTTGCATACCTTTAGAACTATAATACACATAAAAAAAAAGAGACTTTGTAACAACAATTCGAAATTGATAGCAATTGTTTGTTTAAACAGAAAATCTCCTATCACCGTTGCTGTGAGAAGTCTCGAATTTCCTGTCGCGTCGACAAATATATCAAACAGACGCAGATAAATATGCTGCAAAAGTATCTCTGTTCCGTACACTTCCATTTTAAACTGCGCCCCTTTTGCAGTGAATACGAACGGTAAATAATAAATGTTTACAGACCGATCGTGAAAATCTGTATGCAGGGTGAATGTACGTGCATGTTACACTCGATTAACAGTCTCTACAATAAATTTCGTTAAGGTTTACAAATTGAGCAACAATAGAATGGAATTTAACAGCGATAGATCTTTGTTCGCAGTATTCTTCACACTTTCGTGTTACGATGTATGGTAAAAATGTAAAAAAGGTTCGCACACATATTTGATATTTGCACAAAACACACGTATCGATTAAGATTACTCAAGTCTAACGTTAACTGCTGAATTCAACATACATAATTAGCGCATTTTTCTGCAGTCATTTGACACATTTTTCGATTCAACAGATCTGAAATTTTTCGCAGTAATTTCTCAATTAAACCATTAACACCCATTGTACTCAAAAAATCGGAAAGATTTTTTTGGCTGTTGCTGATATCTGTCAATAAAACTTTCACACTTTCGCACTTTTAATTGTTTCTTCACTTATTACTTTGTAATAATATGTGTTTTTCATACACTTGAATAAAACCGTATTTTATGCCTTTAATTTAAGACCATCTTTAATCTTTGTCAAAAAGTAACGTTAAAATCATTCCAGATTTTAAATGGACGTTAATGGGTTAAATGAACAGTGTTCATTAATTTAGTAACATCGGTTTATGAGGCATAGAAAACTATGAAATTTTTATTGCAAACACTGTTTTCATATCTACCACAGTTTTAGAGGTACATATATAGGAAAACACTTAACGTCCTTCAAGGGCTGTTTTCACCCTGAAGAAGCGAAAAGGGGCCAAAAGAATGCTCGATACTTCTCTCGAGGTTTGCAAACCAGAAAAGCTTCAAAGAGACCGAAATTTTCGTGGTTATCGAAGGTTCCCTCGTGAAAGTCGCCACCCGAGCGCAAATGCTTAACAATACAGTTATGCTTAAGCAAAAAGAGAAATTTCTTGGATGAATCTGTGACTGATTACGAACTTCCCACGATGCTGTGCACCATCGAATCAATTGACGAATGCAAAAATCAGAATTTGGCAAATGAGACCGAAAAGAAGAAAATCTGCATGCAACTTGATGCATATAATGTAATTTGGATAATTACACAGTGCATCATCGAACCGATCGACGAATAGAAAAATCAGAATTTGGCAAATGAGATCGAAAAGGAGAAAATCATAAACCCCTTATCCACGTTGAACTGAGCGTATCAAAAGAAAATGTTCTGCCTCTACTCGATTATAGAAAGAAATATTGAAAGAAAAGGAAAACAAATAGGACAAGCACCTGGTAAATATCAACCAGGAAAAATCCTCGATTCGCTTTTCAAGTTGCATAGGGACTTGAACGGTCTCGAGTGTTGGCGACATTAAATCTATCGTTCGCAAACAAATCGAAAGCGGCAGCTTTTGAATTCATGCGAACACACACCGGAAGCAGTGGAACCGCGCGCGTTATTATTAACGCATCGATGGAGGCCGTTCATTCGGAATATACGAATGGTTGGAATCGATAGATGGGTTCGACGTATCGGTCTCGAGCTTGCGCTTTCCTATACATCACTGTTTACGCCATTTTATTCACCATGTGTACGGTACAATTTCAACAACGATCGTCACCACTCAATACATGGACCAATTAAGATTTTACATTTCTGGCTGACTAAATCCCCGATATCCGTGACATTTCCGTGTCCCACGCAAGCGCGACTAGACGTCCAATATCTATGAACATTTTTGTCAGTGATTTTCTTTCACTTTACACGTTGTTTTATTTTCTTTACTGCTGCAAAAACGGGTGATTATATATGTTGCGTCTACTAGAGATTGATCTTGCGATCTTTCGAGTTTGACTGATTTTGCACGTCTGTGCCGACTAATCAATGCCTCGAAGGACCCATGTCTGTGTATCGAAAGACTAACTATGATCCGAACTTCTATACTTTACAATGTTTGAGTGTCTACCGAGCGAATGGACACACTACACGACTGAATTCTACCGTTTCTAATTCTATGCCGAATGATTCTAGTGGTTCTTCTTCTGTAGCAAAATGGATTCTGATTCTCGAGGTCTAGGAAAAAGCGGGGGTGAGACACGCGGATTGGATCATTATAAACTCGTCTTCGACGAGGGAGGTGATTAACTATACGCGCTTGGTAAACTAATAAACAAAAACCGAACTGAAGTGACGCCCCCCAAGTCTACGGTCACTCCTAAGTGTCTTTTGCACCCTTTAGTGACGCGCGCGTGTCTCGAACAATAAACGCAGCAGGTAACAAGTCTGGGAAACGCTCCGTCGCTAACAAAAACATATCGAAATGAAAACCAAAACCCGAGAAGTTGAAATATCGTATACAAATGTGGACGATAGCCACGAAAATGTTAAAAAAATCCAAAAAAGCGAACGCTTGAGTGGGCCATATGCAGTCGTTTGCTGCATTTCCCTCTCCTATGGATGGTTCTGCCTCAAGTCTAAGAAAGATCATATTGTCAACGGGGTCCTCTTGGCTAGGATTTTTCAGAGACGACAGAATTATATTAGCATTCGCTAAGAATAGTGAAAAATATAGCTTTCATTCTATTTAACCGCCCACATTCATTTCTGAGTTGACCGTTCATTACCGTTATCCTGATTTTCCTTACAAAAAGAAAAGCATGGAACTTCTAAAAGAACGCTAAAGTGCTCGATGGCCTCCCAAATTTACAAATGCTGCGAAGGAACGAACAATTTCCGGACCCATGTCTGGAAAACATAATAAACATACTAAGGATGACGAAACAATATATACTACCGGCGAGGAATTTTCTATAGAGAAAAACATTCATACTTTGGAACTGTAGAATGTTATTGTACACTCTTAACACTTTCGCTACAGTGAATGTTAGTACGCAAGGCGCCTTGTGAAAGGTAGACGTTGAATTCGTAGTCGCAAAATTTCTGAAATAGTTTCATAAGGTTCCAAAAATTTAAAGTTCACTTCGCTGATTAAAATGAAAGCGTGCAATGGACAAACTTGAGGATTGAATGACGATAAGAGTATCAAATCTCGAAAACGCCAACAGTGACAAAAGGGTCAAAGGAAAGCAAGATTGGCGTAGTTTAAAGTAAGTGATAATAAGATTGCACAAACTGTCGTTCATCTTTGAAAAACAACGAAGGAGAGAGCAGAATGTCGCGACACATCGAAGAAGTTACACGTAAAAATGGAAACGTAATGAAATATTAATAAAATGGTGTTCCTTCGTAAAGGGAAACGTAATGAAATATTAATAAAATGGTGTTCCTTCGTAAAGGGAAACGTAATGAAATATTAATAAAATGAGGTTTCTTGTATCTATATATCTTAAACAAACTCATTTGAATAAAATTTACACGTTTATTTAGTTTATTTAGTCGGTACGGCTACCATTCGTGAAGACTTCGTGACATTAATAATAATTGTTTTCGATGATACCTCCCATCCATATGTTTCACCTAATCCTTTTGCAATATTAGGAGCACTTTCAAAAAGATTATTTTTTATTTTCTGCAAAATAAATCTTTCACACCTTGGACTTAATTCCTATCAGATCGATGTTCATAACAACAGATTGTGACTTTTTAAATTGTCAACTATCGCTTTGAAAGAATAATAACTTTGGAAACACTGTTCCAAATGAAATATTGTTTGCGTTAAAATATTGTACAGGGATTCAGCTTTAAAATGATGGTGCATTTCTTCGCCAATTAATAATTCGTTATCAAATTAACAACAGAATAAGATTCAAAAGTTAGAGGGAAAGAAGTATTCATACACTTGCTTCATGAGCCAAGGAACACTTGACTTAGATATTCATTTGTTTAATTATTTTGTTTTCTGACGCCTTTTAGTGAAAAAGGCGACGTGAAAAAGTGAACTTAAATAAAATGTGTCCAGAAGTCAGAGAAACGAGCGTAGAAGAAAGAAACTTAATAATTAAATTCCATAAGGATGGTAAATCCCTTTTGAAAATTAATTGAAAAAGAGAGTACGAATACTCTGTTAGTATACGTATCAAAACCGATTTTATTATAATAAGAAACGATTTGTCTGGTTTAGTTTCACGAATCGAGTTTCACCGGTGACTTATCGGTGAATGGAGCTAAAGCTTGAATGGCACGTCGCGCGTTCATTGATAGTATCTTCTTTAATGGATGTGTTGGAAGATAGTGGGTTACTGGGCGTACTGTAGGCCTGTGACCATCCCAGAATGGTTAATTGATGCTTTCTCGTACGCTAGGAGAAATGTTTTACACTTTACACTATTTGTTTTGTTTCAACGTATTTGTAAATACACTACTGCCTTTCATAATTATTACGACGCCAATTATACTCGAGCAGAAAATGTTATTTAATTTAAATCATACTTTCTCGCCAAAGTTAGTGTTGTATGTTAATAAAAATTAAATTAATAGTAAAAATAAATTAGTAAAAATATACACGTGCACTTGTACTTCGAGATTCTAGAATGAACAATTCTTTTTCTTTTTCTTTTTTTTTTTTTGATAATCTTAGATTAATTTTAGATTGATTTTAGAATCATTCTTTTGTCTGGATAATTTTGCTATGCCTTTTATGAGTCGTATTATTTTATAACGATCTTTGAAGTACTTTAAAATGGAACGCTGTATGTGATTGAATTGCTGTTTTCATTTTCCATTTGCGTTAAATTGAAAGAAACATTTTTCCTCTCCTCAACACGTATCGTTTGTTTGAGAAAAGTACTAGGAAGCTTTAAAAATACCGCAGCTTAAAAATAAATGATAACGAATTTGCATATTCAAATAAGGAAACGCACATATGTGTCCACAGCACTCAAAGGTTTAATCTTGTAACAAGGCTTGCTTCACATTCGATAACTAGATTTTAATAGATTTCAGTACTACATTTGTAGAATTCGGAAGATTCTAGTAAAATTTCACAAACTTCGGTGCATTTAAATCGAGATCAACAGGCTTTGAGAGATTTTTTAGAATTTTTCATTACATTCTGCTAATAGAAATAAGAATAGGATATAAACAGGACAAAGATAAATAGGAAATGGTCATTAAAGCTCTTATTTTGATTGAATAGAGATTATCTTTTTTTTAATACCTCCAAGAAGTTATACAATTTGTCTATCAAGGACATTTGGTAAATTGAATTAACTATTGTGTGGTTAACTACCACGTAGATGAGTTTCTCATTAGAAAATATCACAGCAAAGAGTTACAGTGTATTTTTCTGTGGCAGAATGTCATTGGGGTGTTTTCTGCACAGTCTTTAAGGGATATTCTCACGGATTCGCGTGAACTTGCTCGATAACAGCCATTATCGAGTTTCCCTAGAAAAACGGCAGCGGTTTCGTTTATCGGAGGCGCGGAGAGTGGAAGCGAGCGTGCGTCGACCTACTTGCTGACGAGCTCTGGGTGAAATTCGATTGTGCCGCGCTTTTCGATAAATCCAACGCCGCTCTGGTCTAATTAAGCAATCAAAATCACCGTCGCGTATTCAATTGGAATCATACGTTACGAAGTCACGGCGTAGAAATATCACGAACTGTTCTATCGATCTTCTTCTCTCAATTCGAATTTAATCACCTAAACCTTCCTTCCCGGACGTTCCTTTCAAAGTGTTTAAAAATGAAAATAAAAATGAAAAGGAAAAGAGAACGTCGAATGCCCATCACATTTCGAGGAAAATATCTGCGGAGAATGGTGGAATTTGAAGGATATGTTGACCTGGAAAGTCGAGACGCTTCTTCTCGCTTACGAACGTGACAAAGAGATCGATTCATCGTCAGCCTTCGACGTTCTCTAATCGATTAATTAGAATTTCAGTTCAGCGAGCGAGAATGTTTAACACGCTGAACACCATAGGTGTCACCGGTGACCAGCACTAAGTTTGCTCTAAGCGCCACGGGGATCACTGGTGACCGGCGAAGCCAAGATTACTAGAAATTTATAATTCGAGTAAATTTCGGTATTCAATATACACTGCGGTGCATAACTATAGCACCGTCTAAATTTTTAGCTGTTCCAGAAGTTATATTGAAAATGCAAAAAAATTAATTGTAAAATTTGAAAGTGTATGAAAAATAATCAACTTCAAATTAATTTCTATTTAAATTCTCCTCTTGTACAATACGGTACAATCAAACGTGTGAATTTTCATTATTGCGTAACAATAGCACCACATCAATAAAATCAATGATAAACAATTTTAATATCTCGTAGGACCACCTTTTTTTGTAATTAGCTCAAAAACTCTGTTTAGAATGCTATCAATAAATTTCTGAAAAATATCTCTACTTATTTTGTTACTTATTTTTATTATTGCTTTTCTTAATTCAGAAACGTTTAGGTATTGTTGTTTTTCTGCGTAAACATTCCTAACAATTATGCACCAGATATTCTACTGTTAAGGGTTACGGCTCGCGTTCCGAACGGTCGTCAGTAAGTTGTTAGATGCTTGTGGAATTCGACCGTTATCACCAGCCTCGTGACGTCGTTCGGGTTTTGATCCTAATATAAAAGCGCGTGTTTCCCGATTCGCGGTAGACGAATTATTGGTAGTGGGTATAGATAGGAGGGCTCGGACATGTCAACGTATGGTTAACGAAGGTAGCCGAAGGAGATGGTCCACTAGCGTATAGTTAACACCGTGTGCCACCGGATATGAAGGTGTTTGGTATAAGAGAGGAGGGCTCAGACATGCCAACGTATGGTTAACGAAGGTAGCCGAAGGAGGTGGTCTATTCGGGAATCGTTAACGACGCGTGACACCGGAGGATGTGTCGAGTGTAAGATAGGAAGGCTCGGACATGCCAACGTATAGTTAACGAAGGTAGCCGAAGGAGATGGACCATTCGGCGTATGGTTAACGCCGTGTGCCCACCGGATATCAAGGTATTTGGTATTCGCGAGTCGTAGTCGTTGATATACCTCGAGCGGTAAAGGTATATCTGTCGTGGGGTTAGCTGGTACGTTACTATACTATTCAGGATAGGTTTAATTGAATATAGACACGAGTATGACTCTATATTACTATATTCAGGCCTGATATACTATATCAGGTCCATCAAGGTTAAATTTCTTTTCGTCCAAAAAGATAGTCCAATCGACAACAAAAGAAATGACAATAAGCTGGATTTAGAAGATTTGAATATCTAAAATTGCCTTACGTTATGCCAGTACCGATGCAGATTTGCTCGAGCGTACTCAAATCTCGCAATCTTACGACGCGGTAGAAGTTTGGGTGCAGACATTAATTTTTGTCTCATGATGTTACGATTTTCTTGTAGAACTCGATGTATAATCCACCGTGAAACATCAGGATTAAGTTCTTTCTTAATTTGATTACAACTTTTTAATGTGTCGCTGGCCGTTTTCACTATTATTCCTTCCGTACGTGGACTCAATTTCTTCTTTGGTCCACCCGTTTTATTCTTTCCATAGTTAGCTTGCTCACGTAAGAAGTTTATAACAACTTTATGCAACCCTCCCAGCCAACGAGCAATTTCGCGAATGCTAAAATCTACTTCCTTCATGACTAAAATTTTACCCCTCTCTTCTTCCGTTAAATATTTACCACGCGGCATTTCCGAGATACAAATTTTTATATTTGCGGTGGCAAATTCGTAATTTTAATTTTCATTTTTACGGATATTTAGTTACGTAGATTAAACGAAACTAGAGACAGTGAAATTAGTAAATAACAACGCCAATAGTTACGCAACAGTTGAAAATCACATTTTCGATTATATCGTTTTGTATAAGAGGGCAATTTAAATTTGATTTAGTCTACAGTCTATTTTTTTCATACTCTTTCAATTTCTACAATTAATCTTTTTACACTTTTAATCTAAAGTGTAAAACAGTTAAAAATTTAGGCGGTGCTATAGTTATGAACCGCAGTATATTAATTCTAATGCACACATTCGCTTGCATACCAATTCTCGTGATTTACGCACCTTACTCTCCTTTCTCTCTCACATACACACGTTCTTTCTCTCTCTCACAGGCACTATTACCCGTGTTTAGGATTTGTTTACGCACAGGTCGCTGATACTGGTGAGCGACTTACACGCGTCTCATCAGCTAGCGAAACAAAGCACGTTTTTGCCTTAATTTCAACCGTCAAGCTCCTGCCAACGAGTTCCATCTCGCACATTATTTAACAACCATTTCCACGATGTGGAAAGCTCGCGTATTGCTAACGTCAAGCGTGCATCAATCCTTTCCGATGTGAACGAACGCACAATAGCGAAACTCCCTCGTTTTCCAACCTGAAAGAAAAGAAAAACCCTACCACAGTCCCGTTTCGTGCAATAACTATATCAGCGTGCGCGTTAAAGCAGCGAATTCGCTCAAGTTCCCACGAGTGTTCCATTCATTCCGCTCAGACGCGCGACGAAAACGCTCGGTTCTCGAAATAATTAAAAAGTCGCGGAATAAAGCTGCTGGCCGTCGTGAACAAAGAGGAAAGAAAAAACGCTGAGAAAACGCGCGCACACGCCCACGCTCGCGGTGCTCGTTAACGCGTTTACGTACACGCTCGCGTGTTTTCCCCTCTTATCCTCTAACGATCGTTCGTTCGTCACTCTAGCCTCGTGAAAATTCAACGTCCGCGCCGTGTCGTGCTTAGAAACTGCAACCGCGAAAGTAGAGGTGGGGTCACATAACGAGAAATTGTTTCTGCTCCTTAAAGTGGGGAAAGTTCTTCTTTCTTCCTCTATCGGACGCGTTTTCGCCGTGCTGCGCGTACGTGTTACATGTTTGCAAAAGTTTCCCGCTGCTTGTTCCTCCTTTTTTCAACAAAATTCACTCATCTGACACACAGAATCGGTGCTCAAGAAGTTCCAGGAACACGAACCGTTTGTTTCTATTTTATCCATTTTGTATTCATCAATTTCTACTTTGTTTCCTTCAAAGTAACTCTCGTTGCTTACTGTTACATTGTAACAACATCTTTATAACGCGACCCTATTTGCGAAGAAAAGGAACATAGAATTAGGATTAATTTTTAATAGAAATTCAAAGCTAACCCGTAACACAATAAGTTTATGAAGCCACCAACCATCGGTTACCTTCTACGATGTCTTTAAACACAAGTAATATAGTTCTTTATTTTCGGCTTAAAGTATTTTCTAGTTTCAATTTTATCTTTTGCATGCCTTAGTAAGGTCAAGGCGCTTCATAAAGTTATTACCTGTTACGGTCGGGGCACGCGGAATTTCCCGGACGTCACCCGAGAGTTCCCTCGGTACCTGGTGGTACACGATGGATTGTAGGCGGTCTTGCTGGTGACTCCAGCCAAAAAAGAACCAATCAAAAAAACAACCCCTTTCTGATCTGTTTTTAGGTTAAATATTCCATTAATAAGCAATCTGCGAGCCTCAACCCCTCCAAATTTCAATACGCAAACATATAAATAAGAATAAAATTTCAAAAACAGAGAGATAAAAATCAATACACAACATACAAGTATACATTAAAATAAAATCACGCGTTCATCCGTAAAAATTGTAAGTCCGTGCTGCGACTAAAGTAAATTACATCCTTAAAATTAGTGTAAGGGTTAACTGTAATCTTTTCTTGCATCAAACACCAAATATTCAGGCGCTATTAATTTACCGCTTGAAGCGCATTATAAATACAATTTGAAATCACAGCAAATTATAAAACATGCACGCTGAATACTTACAAGACACTTCCTTCGACGTCTATGTTGTTGCTCGAAACATTTTAAAAATCCAGTTTCTGTAACAGCGTCCAACTCTTTCAGCGAATTTCAGTTTTATTGCCTCAATCGATTAAAAACGACCTTCTCATAGCGGCTATTTCAATCTAGGAGATAGGGAAAAGTCGCAAAGAGCCTGACCAGGTGAGTACGGTGTCTGCAGAATGAGATTTGTTGAATCCTTAGACAAACAATCGAGAAGAAGCACCGAGGTGTGGGCAGGTGCATCATCCACGTGTTATCTTTACACAGTCCCTAGCTTTTCTCGTGAACTGAATCACGTAACAGCTTCACAACACCCAAATAGTATTCCTTGTTCACTGTTGTGCCGCCTGGTAAAAATTCTTTACTACAATACCGTAATAGTCGACAAAAAAACCGTAAGGAGAACCTTGATTTTCGATCGACTTTGTCGTAATCCTTTTAATTACGGTTCATTTGATTGTATCCATTGAGATGGTTATTGTTTGGTTCCACTGTCACCTCCACAAACTCATGTCTCATCACTTGTGATCACTTTCATGAAGGTTTCGTTTTTTTCAAATTCAACTTTCTTTCGAGTTAAGACGTCTAAATTGAAGTAGATTTAAATTTGCAACTTTGCAAGGGTTTGATAACTAAAATAATGTTTCTCCTCTTTTTTTTTTACGAATTCTCATATCGGTGCAGTAGCTCACAATGAATAGAAAGCATTACATAAATATTATCAGACTGTGTTATCGTACAATGAATGTTGTTCGAGAAATGAAAGGAAACATTTGCGGAATTTGTATAAAGGAACTCGCAAAAAACGTTGATTAAAAAAAAATAATGATCAGTAGAATGGCACACGATTGTAATTTATTGACTTTACCTTGTTTTCTGTTTTACTGACTCGTAATAATATAAAATGCAACTTTAATTAACTGAAATTTTGCAAAAATAATTTCCGGAAAGAAGCGTATTTCATAAATTTAGCTTCGAAGAGAAGAAAAATAATTTTCATACGTATCTATTGTGTAATATTAGCAATTATTATTAATTCCTAGAAAATGATCAGAGGAGAGTTTTATCAAATCATTTTGATTATTGTTTTCGTTGCTTTTTTTTATTTTTTATTCGATTTCCAAAGCTATCTCGTCGTTATGAAACATTTCGAGAGTTTCCGTTAATTTATCAGAAATTCAATTAACGAAACTTCAGCAAATGGAATTTCAATCGAACGGAGCAAGATTCACGGTGAACCGGAAATAAAAACGTGATAAATACCCAACTGTATTTAAGTAATTTCGAAATTTGCATTTTCGACTGGAGATCCAACGAAATTACCGGGACATTTGTGTCCGTAGATTTTCACTGAACGCGCGAACGCTGCATGTAACGAATTATAAATGCAAATCAAGCGTCGCATAACGAAATTTATATGAATTCATTTGCGCCGGAAACCGAAGCACGAGTTACTCGATGCGTTATTTTACATTATGGCGAACAAGTGAAGGTAAATGAAATGATATTTCAAGCACGAACCGGGAACGTAATGAAATAATTTCGCTATCACGTTTAAAAGATAGAAAAAACAAAAAAAAAAGAGAAAGAAGGACAAAAAGAAAAAGAAACGCTATGAATCCACGATCCACCAGATGGAATATGCATTTTCAGTCTGGAGGTGTTATAAATATTTAATACCCTTCGCATCCATAAAGATAGCATAAGCAGAACGTAACAGGTATGGAATATGCAATGAGTGAAAAAAGAAAAAAGAAATTTGCCAAGTAGAACATTTTACATACTATACATATATATAATTATAAATATTAAATGTATTAAATATATATAATATAATTTTAAAGAGATGCTTTTCGACTGAAACGTTTCTGTCCTTAAATGTTTAGGCTGCGAATAATCAATATAAATAATTAAAATCTTGACTTGTCGAAAACCAATTTCTTTCACAAACAGAATACTAAATTTAATAATTCTTCTAATAAAATTGTCAATTTAACAATTCTCCGTTAGAGTTAAATGTAGAACTCTCGTCTCAGAGAAACGAGAGCTAATTGAAACAACGTGAGACTTTCTATGCACAGATGAATCGAAATATTCAAAGTTCCATAGATCAATAATTAAATAGATGTCGAAGAAAGAAAGAAAGAAAGAAAGAAGAGAAATGGCATAAAGTAGTTCATTCGTGAATAGACAGCGAAGAAGAGAGAAGAAATGGCACACAGAGAGGCTAATCGACGTCGAACCGTGTCTGACTAGTAGCCTAAAATTGTCATAACTTTCCCTTCGTTAACGACACGTATTGCTTTCAATTCGAAACGCGACCTAAAGGCGATAGACCAGGCAACAGTCTACCGCATTAAGGTATGCATATTAAGATCCACGCACCATCGTAGTACTTACGTGGCTGTTAGGAGTGAATTATAACGATCCAGATCTGCTGCCGGGGAAAATGGGTGCATTGCTCAAAAGTAATTGGACGGTCTCGTGCCTAAAATATCAGGCAAATGCCTGGTTTAAGGGGGATCAACCAAATATCAGGATTCGATTGGCTGCTTTGCATTCGATAATGTCAGATTCTTATTGAACAGTTAGTTGACTTAACCTTCTATTGCATTCCGTTCCCAATTGGAAACTTAAATTTCAAATGTTCTATAGTAAATTAAGTAGACAATGCTGAAAAGCGATTTATTGGCTGAAATATTGTATTGAGATAGGTGTTTTGTTTATTATATAATATAAATTGTTATACTGGTATAATGAATACGTAATTCAACAAACTGATCACATTGCACACCCGCCTCTGTGGACTGAGAATAGGCAAAGGAATAAGGTAATAGGATGCAAGGGCAAATCAAGAGTTATATGCGAGAAATGTCACATACGTTTGTGTTTCTATGTTAAAAAAGATTGTTTTCGTGATTTTTGTGTAAAGTAAGGTTATTATATGTGATAAAGACTCGCATGGAGATTTTTTTTTTTATTAGACTGTATAAAGTTCCCATACAGGAACAGTCATAAAATGCAATAAATAACATTTTCTAATAAAATTTTATTATTTATTTCATGACCACATTCGTTTTAAAGTAGACTAACAGCCATATATATTTTTTTCAACCCGTCATAAAAATTCATGCAATAAAGAGTTAACTCTTGCAAGCTCTCATCGCGAGGCCTCGCAAGGTTTTACTCAGATGGGCCAAATTGGAAATTCCAAAATATAAAAAATACGATATGAAGTTAAGTATTGGAAGTTTAAAAAATGTCGATAAAAAGTTCTTTATTTATGGCAATAATTACTTTGCATTGTACAGCGTCTATTAACACGGTTAAAAATGATTAAACAACCTTCAAATAAGAAAAGGAAAAGATAATTTAGCAATCTAAGGTATGTGACTTGTGCAGCTGTTTTTCTTTTGACAATGTGATTGAGCTCTGGTTTCAAGTAGGTTGAATGTATTGAGCATGTTTACGACGAACGTAAATCTGCAAATTGTATTTTTAAAATTTTCCTTAAGAGATCAGAGAAGGAAGTTGCGAAAAGAGAAATGTCCTTTGAAATTCCGACTAATTGCAATCCTTTTTATAATATTTTTCGCACATGGTCTAGTTAACTAATCAATTACTTATTTCTGATATTTGCAAATATGAATATGATGTATCTTGAATTTAATACAGGCATAACAATACAATTAAAAATGAATAATTCCTCAATGAATAAACTATTGTGTTCCAAGTATTGGCTAACCAATGACGAGTTAACTCATCTTCCACAGTTAAAAGGTTAACTTCTCATGGGGATTCAGTTCATTTGGTTGTATTTTAGAAAAGTTATTCTGTTTTGAAAGGTGGTTGAATGTTAAATGAGAGTTATTGTATGATATATAGATACGAGTAAAAATCTTATTTAAAAGATATGTTAGTAATGGATATAGAATATCGTTGAAAAGACTGCTTTTGAAACAATATCACGTTGTATCCATATCCTGTACGCTTACCACTTTCTGTTAAACCTGTTATAAATTTCCACCAACACTGAAGCTAGATCTATTTATCTTCCACCCGCGAAGAGGTCTCGAAATGTCTTGTGGATATTCCCCATGTGCGGGCCGATGCAAGTGGCACCGGAAACTTCGGTATCCAGGGGATTATGGGAAGGTTTTCAATTAAACGATCCGCTCTGGGATCGTATAAAACGATCACGGAGATACTTGCACTTACCTTAAGTCACGGATTTGTTCATTTATTATTATACATAATATAGACAGTTAATGGAAAAAGATAAATACAAATTGTAGAAGTATTGCATACTCGTTGGAACAAATTTAAAATCAATTTTTCAATATAATATTACTGACAAATGCAAATATAAAAATTAAGAAATTTTGTCTATAATATAAACATATTGAAATGAAACAAGTAAAACATAACTGATTGTAAATTAATTCCATTAATTTCTGCATCCAGATTATCTTTTCGATACAATACAGTTTTCAAATATATTAAAAAATATTAAAAAATGTAGATACACAAATCAGATTTTTTCCTACAATAATAAACATGTAAAAATAATACTAAATAATAACTGCAAATGTATGGGAACCTTAACACATCCGAGAAAAATTGTTGTTTTTAATGAATTAACATTTAATTTTTGTCACTTCAGTAGTGTTTGATAGTGTATCATTAAAATAGTAGTTAAAGTAGATTGATTTGACAAAAACTGTATGTATTAAAATTTTTCGAAATTTAATAAGAAACCTTAAGCTTTCAATTACCATATGCACTCTTGTGCCATTCGTCCATGTAAATTTAAAACCTGAAGTTGTGCAATTTTATAAAAAAAAGAAAAACAGCGTGTGGTTATTTCTGCTGTATCTCCCTTCTCTTGAAGGAATTAAAATGTACGTGATTTGTGTTTCCTTAGAGTAGCAAATTATTTATTTCTTCTTTTTGTTCTTTCTCGTGCAATTGAGTATGTGTACGGAATATCTCGCAGCCTGGAAATTTTCTAACGAGACCACCTTCAGTGTTACCCATTGCTCTCGAGCAAAATAAATAGGAAAATGTTTAATTGGATAGCTGGATACGCGAGGCGAGTTATATGATGTGTTAATTTTATTTCAATGCAATTTCTGACGCGAATTTGCTGCATCTCTTGACGTTCTACTGTACAAAGTGAAAAACTCGACGCGTTGCATCAGAAGTTACACGGGGGAAAAAGGAAACCGGTATCTGAAGCAACAAATTAACGCGGCTTTAGTATAAAACTAACATTATCAGTCAATCTGGTATAACTGTACACATTCGATAGTATGTATCTAGAATCGTCACTCTGAATGTATGACTTCTAGTATAGATAGTGTTATCCAACTTACACGTCTACGTATTTCCTTTCTATAAAACACAAACTATTTGGAATTTCTTTTAAGTTCTTATTTTCTATTCAAAGTACGATCCGTTACGGTTATCCGTGCAATTATTTGCGTGCAACGCTTGCAAATTTGACGCTGAAAAGCAAAAATTCGTCTAGTTGCATGTTTGCTTCCAAATATTCTGAGATATTAGACCAAGTACTGTAAGTCCTGTTGCCTTCTTCAAAGCAAAACGATTCCAAAACTATTTGGAACTCTTTCTTAGATCTACTTTTCTATTCAAAGTATGATACAATTATTTGTGTAATTATTCGGGAGCAACGTTTGCAAATTTGACGCTGCAAAGTAAAACTTCGTCTATTTGCAACTTTACTTCACCTCTAATAATATTTGGTACATTAAATCAAATATTTTGAGATATTAGACCAAGTACTGTGAGCCCTGTTTTCTTCTTTAAAGCCTACGCGTTTCTTCCTAATAAAACACTGTTTAGAATTTTTTTCAAGTAGTTTTTTTAATTTAAAGTACAATCCATTACAATTATACGTGGAACAGAATGTCATTGAACTGTGTACTAATGTCTGTACTGCATTTACAGACATCAATTCGACGATGACTTTTCGCCATGCTGTTGCAGTTTTCTTACGAATTACAATTAGAATATCGTTCTTCAGATAATTCATTGTGTCTAGTTTGTTAGCATATTACTATTTCTCTGTTTATATGCAACACGAGCTTCATTTTTCTATCTATTCAGAATATTTGTCGTGCAGTGGTCTTACTTTTATTTACAATTGCCGCAATTTCTCTTTGGGATTTCCCCTGATTACAACGATATATTACAAGTTTCCGCGTTTCTATTGTTTGTCTTTTCCCATTTCCCCTTTGATTGAAAACGCTTGAAATATTCACCGCGAGGTAACCTAATGTTTAATGAAGATAATAATATCAAACAAACAATTGACAATACATTGTGTTACAATGGACGATTTTTTGCGTGACCTACTTCTCTTGGATGTTACGAAAAACGTTAATTTTCATTTACTTTGTAGCAAATTATCGATTATTTCTTATATACAACGATGAGATAATGTACTTGGAACAAATTCGCAAAACTTGCAATATATATTACATTCTGCGAACGAAATTAGAGCGAGAAAAGTTGTGAACGATTTTCAATGTAAAATAGCAATAACAATATAACATACATTATTTATACTTTCTTTATTTTTTTTTTTATTTAATCATTAGCTCTAATACCTTTAGCTCTTATCGCTATTTCACCCTTATCATAAATGTACAAGGATCAAATGTAAATAATAGTCTGTTAAATAAATCTGCATTGGTCACTTTTCTTGACAATTTTCTGGTCTTTGTGTCTCTAAACATTCCAAAATCTGCGACGTGAAAGTTCGCATTCCTTGCGCAAAAGAACGCGACCGTTGATTGCTTCAAACAGTAATAACATAAAAAGTGGAAGGAAGATGGAAGTGATTTTTGCATGATTATATAGATGAAAGTACTGAAAACGTTCCAATTTTGCTTAAACGTAGCTCTCTTCCAGATTTGCAAGATACACCTTGTCAATTGTAAAGAATTTTACAACTTTTCTTCGCTTCATTCAGCGATACTTTTTAAAAATTCTTTGTACAGCAATTATTAATCAAAATATGACGAATAAATGCTTTTCCTTTTAGAAAAGAGAAAAAAGAAAAACGAAATGAAAATATTAAACGGGATTGCGTTAAGTTGTCCTCGAAGAAGAGAAGTAGTTGCTTTCTGGGACGAAAAGTGGCAGATTTAAAAATCCAAACTTAAGAATTTCGTCTCGATTGAAGTTCTTGTTAAATTTCATTAACTTTTAAGAATTTACTGGATTTCACTATGAAAGTGTTGATTCCTTTCGCGAACTATCACTGAATTTCTCGATCCTTCTCACACCGTGGTGTGTTAAAGAGTTACATACAGAGACTGAAAGGTCACTTCGAACAATTTATGCAATTTTCAACTGCAATTCATTCAAACATATGAGCCGTTTATTTTGAAAGTGACCTAAGCCCTTTTATGTTTAAATTGAGATATTTAAGAGTTTGCGTTTCAATGCAATTAAAAATATACGTATAGGATATCAATGTATCACACTCCTTAAATGTATCTAAGAGAGTTAAATTTACAATTCCTATTAAAATAATAGCAATTATTAAGTGAATAATATGTGTCTTCTTACCAAGAATAGACCTAAGTCATCTTCAAAATTAACAACTAGATTTGTCATAAAATTTGAAATAGCCCAAGTCCATTCGATATAATTTAAAATGCTTCAAATTGAAAAAAAAAAAACAATATTCAATGTATTTTATATTTCATTACAACACTTGAAAAACAACATTTATGCAATTCAGAAAATCTTCTAACTATATAAATTACATAACAATTTACTGCTCATCTACATTTTGTGTATGCGGGAGGGATTTGAAGAAGTCATGGTACTCCGGTGGTATATATCGTAGTAAGTCCATCATGTTCTTGTATTTCGCTGTTGTAATTTGTCTTATATTTTTATAAGTTGGTGTCAATACAATATTTTCGAATTTTCTTGGTCTACCCCGGTGTGGCAATAAATTCAGTATTTTAAACTCTGCATTCTCATCCATTGATATCTTATAGAAAATTTTATATGGTTCATTTCTCAAAGAACACATCCAGCATATTTTTAACCAATTTATTGTTTCTCCGTTAGAATTCTTTACCCTTTTAAAAATTGCATCCCCGAAAAATCTTGTTGATATGAAATCTTCTTGTTTCATTTTTAAAATGAAGTTGTTACTTTTCCGGCACTTCTTGATAACATTATAATAATCTTGGGGGACAAACAGTAAATTTTTTTTTTTTAATGACATTTCTACGACACCAAAATCTCTGTTATTCCAAAAATTCTCAAAAATATCCTTTCTTTCTTCTTCTTCGTAATTTTTTGTGCAAGCTTTTCGACAACGGCAGTCTTTGTTTTGATATACCTTTACAGGTGTAATGTTTCCAGTTTGAGTATAATATCTTTTCCCTGAATTCCGTTTAATTTTTCGTACTTTTTGGATATATGTTTCACCATTCTTTTCTCTGTTCTTATCTGTATCTTCATCCTCTGATGACGAATGTTGTTCTATAATTCTAATTCATCTACGATTTTTGTTGAAATCATTAGTTTCTAATTCGTTTTCACTCTCTGAGTTAAACGGTCTTGTTGTTTTGTTCTTTCCCATGGGTTTAATAATTTCTATAATTTAATATTTTAAGTTTAAATTCATTTGTAAGTGTGTATTGCATGAATTTTTTTTTTCATTGCATTAATTAAACGTACTGAGTATTCAGCTAAAGCAACTATCCAAAAAGTGAGGTTATCTGTTTAAATAATAATTAATTATTATACTAACTAATTAATAATTAATTGTAATTACTATCATCACTGCCTTTGGACATTTGAAAATTCGCAATTTCTGACATTATTAATAATGGATTGGACTTACGTCATTTTCAAAGCAAATTTTTCAATTATCAAAATAACTACGAAAATTTATATGTCCAATATTATCGTATTCTCTGAATATACTTAACCGCAAAATGCTTTTTATGACAGCTGATTTCAAATGGTACATGTTACTACAATTAACAACAAACAACTGACAAATGGACTTAGATTATTTTCAAAGTAAACGGCTCATATGATGGAACTGTTAATTACCACACGAAAGAGTTGATGTACATATACAATGTCTGCAATCATGTCAGAAAACCGTTCTTTCCCAACGAAACATGAGAGGAATGAGCGACACGATTAGCGAACCCCGATGCAGCATGATTGTTATTGCATCGAGCCACGTAAACCACGTTGAGAAATCGGTTAATTAAAAATACCGAAGGAGTTCTTATAATTGTGCCGGCAAACATGCGAGATGATACGCAATTAATTAACACGTGGACACGGATACATATTTATTTGTTTAACGAAACGTACGTGCGACTGACGGACAGTCCAATTAAATGGAATTCTGCCGTAGGTAAACATCGTGCACGATGGAACTTTGTTTATGCAAAAGTTCGATATGTATAATAAAACGATATATTCAGTTTAACGGAGTAAAATTCACTTGAAATATATGCGACAATTGACTTCTATTTTTAGAATACAATGGTTTATTAATTTGGCACGTTTGTATTACGCGTAGAAATAAATTCTTTCTAATTTGGATTCGCATAATTACTAGTCATTCGAATCAAAATATTCACAAGTTGCTAGGAAAATTGGGAGAGCTTGTCCAGAATAATTGAAATTATTTCGATGATTTATTGCTGTCTTCACTTTTTTTTCTTTTAATTAAATTTCGATTGTACCAGAAATTCAAAGAAAATTAATTTCTACACGCAGATATCATTTTTTGCAAATTAAATGCTATTCAATTTAACTAATGTTCAATACTTAATTTCTGTTTTACTGCTAAAAGTACAAAATATATAAAATAATGTAAGTACATAAATGTTAAGTAAGAAAGAAAAATATTTATGTTTATATTATGTATAATTCATTAAATTTTTTAAACAATATAAGTTTCTGAATATTAGAAAGATTATTATTATAGAAATATTTAATTAATTGAAACGTAACTTTATTGTATTACGTTTCTGATGACCATAAATAAAATTTACTCTTACTACTAAAGATAAACCTATGATAGCTTCAGAAATTGAAAAAATTATATATATTATAAAAAATTCATTCATTAATATTATTAAATAAATTATTGCAAATTATTCTATGGTAATTAAAAAATTAATTATTGATCCAAAGAGAAATATTTACATATGTATAAAATTTCTTAAGCGGGTAGGTTTAATGATTGATTAAATGTCAGTGTAATTTAACAAGTAATTTTAATAAACCAGAACTTTATTGAATATTTAAATCAACAAACAGTAATTTAACGAAATAAATAGCAATATCAATCGCAATAACTAATACATTAGATTTTTCATTGTTTGACCAAAATTAAATAAAATTGTAGGTAGACACTTTATAAATATTTACAAAATGTGCAATCAGTATTTTGTATTATAATCTCTTGCTTTAATTACCACTTCTAATCATCATAGCATACTTTTCACAAATTTCTCGAGATAACTTTGATCAATTTGTTGAAATTTTAATCGAAATTCGATTAAGAAGCCTATTTCACTGCGACGTTTAGTGGTACTTCTGAAGCCTACAAGCTCTATAGATTTTCAATAAAATTAAGATCTGCACTTTGCGGAGGCCATTCCATCCCACATTCTACGTAAAACTTGTTTCGTTTTCTTTACAGTATGATTAGAGTCATTATCCTGTTGTAGTATCTAGATCGGTTGAATTTTCTCCAAGTTTGCATGAAATTTCTGTCGATATCTGATAATGATACATAAATAACTCGGTGCACTGAGTGAAACAGGATGCAACGGTTCTGTCGAAGTTTCACTCACACTTTCTTCAGTGAAAGATTTCGTGGATACGCGTAGAAACTGAAGGAACGTGATCGAAGACAATTAATTGCTCCGAGACGACGCTCCTCGCGCATGACACGTCCAGGTGAAACGTGAACTGCGTGTTTAATATGAAGGAATGCAAAACAGTAGACTCGATGAATACCGAGCATGAAAATTCTATTTACACTTTCTTGAATATGAACGATACGGAACACGACTCGCTGACAACGTCTCATGCACCTTCCTGTCGATCTGGGACACGAAAGTGGACGCTCGAAATCGAAATTGTCCTAGTATCAGTGACTTCGAATCGCCTAAATTCTATCCATGAGCATGTTATGCGTATATCATTAGGCTGATACAAATGAATTTTCGTTTTCTCAACGGATTAATATCGTGTGTTAGAGGTGCAAATGAATCTATTATAGAAACCAAAGATTAAGGATAGAAATCAAACTTTTCCGTTAAACTTAAAGTTTATTAAAAAAAAAAGTGCAGCTAGTTGTTCAATAAAGGCATTCACCATTGCTTTATTATTTAATTTATTATTATTGCAATTATTGTTCTATATATAGTCTCACAAGGTCTCCGAAATTTTCTCTCACAATTAGGATTATGAATTTGGTAATTTTGGTAGTTAGAAAATTGTACGTTTTTCGAACGAGTATTTTGTGAAAACAATAAAAGTGTACAACACAGTGTGACAAAGAGAAAGTAAAAAATGCCAGAGATAAGCATTTTTCTTTCTTCTCTGTGCGTTATTAATCCTACTATAGGCATTTTGGAAATTTGACTGACACTCTTCTGTCATCGCCTTTTCCCTGGAATTTTATTTACTGAGCGCTTCCATTTTAATTTAACGAAACAAATTTGACAAATTATTAATTTCTGAGTTTTCGAAACAAATCGACAAATTATTAATTTCTGAGCTTACAAAGACAATTTGACAAATTATTAATTTCTGGGCTTTCAAAAACAATTTGACAAATTTTACGAATGGAAATTGAGCATCTACTTTTCCACTGAAATCTGCCGCGAAAGGGTTCAACGAGCAACAATTTGCCTCTGGTTCTCTTCTGTTTCATTATAATAATCTACGATCCTCAAATCGATTGCTGCACATGCTTATTAACTTTTCTAGAATCGAATTTCCTTTTTTTTTTTAGATCCGTGTAACCAAAAGAAACGTGACAATGGAAAAGAGGTGATTTATTCGCAACTCGAAGACAGAATATTCATCAAGAAATAAACAATAAATATTCCCGCGGGCACATTTAGAAATATCGTGCAAAGTGCACTTGAAAAGGAATTTGCGCGAATAGAAATGGTCCTTTCGAACAATATCGTTTTTCCAAGCTTAGATGATTATTAGGTGTACAAACGGATCATCCAGATTTTCCCATGAAACTTCAAGTTTATTTAAAAGAAAACAGTGCATAAATTGTGTATACAAACGACGAATAGAGAAAAAACTCTATTACACAAGGATAACATATTTCCTTTCGAGAAAAATAGATAAATAACCATCAAAAGTCTGTTACAACACCGTTGCCATTCACTGTTGCTAATAACCAGAGAACCTACATAGTTGCTCACAAGGAACACACGTACAAACATACTCTGAACAAATATTAACTCAACTAATTATCGATAACGACCAACCCACTAATTATCAATTAATACGCCTACTCATAATACCTGCGTTAAAATCGTCGAGGAAACCGCTAACAAATTCTCGGTGAACGTCTTGTCACATCCTGTTTCGTCAGCGAAGGAACGATCATTCGTACACACACGGTTAGATACTTATCGATTTTTATTTTTCGCTTCTGGCGTTTGTAATTGAGAGAAACGCGACTCGATCGCTGCTTTCGCACACGATGACGACACCAGATACCTCTCTACCGTCGAGTGCATCACCTGTTAGGAGTTCTTCGCGGTCAATGGGGTGAGACGTGTTCTTATTAGGCACTAAGTGGACTGTAATAGCAAGGAACATATATGTAACTTGGTTGATAGACCTTCGAGGTTGGATAAAAGGAGCCTCTAAGGTCATTGGGTACATTCTCACGCTCGTGTCCTATTTTCCCTCTTCTTTCCTATTCTTTGCCTCAATTCGACTTTAAATAATTCCAGCTCGATTTCGAGCGGCCAGAAAATACATTTTCCTAGAAAATTATGAATCTCTCTCGTGAAATTATGATTTCAGAAGCTTCAGAAAAAAATTATATTTTAAACTGCGTTGAGAATATTGCTGTGGTTTTAAGTGGTGCAAAGCATTCAACTTTTACACTAGATATACCAACACTTAAACATTTGCTCGTAAAATTTCTATTTTAAATTAAATTACAAATTTTTTTCGTAAGTTTACGAGAATTCCGAATTACGAAGAAAATAGTAACGGTCGTCTTTTACAATTTTTTCATTTGAACTCGTAAAAGAAATTTAAAAAAGTATATTTTATTGATTTAAGCCAATTATTAGCATGCTGAAAAATTGCATAGAAATAAGTTAACGCGGCCTATAAGCTACAAATGATTAAAAATAGCAAAAATCGAGGTCTTTCGTGACTTTTCGCTTACAATTGCGACAAATCGAAAGATTCTTACATTTTTCAATGTCTGTTAAATGCCTTTACATAAAAATTTCAAAGTTTAAGTGAAGTTAAACTTTTAACTTTCAAAGATATACATTTATAAATCTTAAATAATTATAAAATGGGTATTTTCTACAAATCGTACAAATATTGGTATAAATTATTTTATTTTTCATTTACAATCAGGTACAAATGAAATAAATAAGCATAGAATTAACACTAGATATACGAACCAGTCAAAATGACCGGTTTAAACATTTGTTCGTAAAATTTCTATTTTAAATTAAATTTCAAATCTTTTTTTGTAAGATCATGAAAATTCTTATTTGTATGTATCCAACAATTATTGGAAATGATTTCATTTATTGATATATGTATGTGATATACCTACGTATACCAACCGGTCATTTTAAGTGCTAATGTTTATAATTGTTCAGTTCATTTTGAATATTTTCAAATGATATTACAGAGTACTAATACAGCTTTACATATTCTCCAATGTCTATCCGGGTAATCCCCTATTCTTATCATTTTATGTCGTTTCGAGTATTAGGATTTTACTTTGTATTTTTGGGTATTCCCCTGTTTTATGAGAAGTGAGGTGAAAGCTCT
Source organism: Anthophora plumipes (assembly GCA_951804975.1). Classification (NCBI taxonomy): domain Eukaryota; kingdom Metazoa; phylum Arthropoda; class Insecta; order Hymenoptera; family Apidae; genus Anthophora; species Anthophora plumipes. The sequence goes on along the minus strand of OX638118.1, from coordinate 16,669,967 downwards.
TTTCTGCCTTCGTATCATCCTTTGTGTGCGTTTTGTATGAGATGTCTGGTTTCTGTATTAAAAGTCTTACTAAAATTACATATTCACGGGTAATCGCCAATTTTATAGTTTTCATTATTAGTCAATTTTATTGCGAGTGATTGAGAGGAATAGCAGAAATTACGGACTGTGTTTTATATTGTGAAAAGTTAGATTTTTTAGATTCTTTAATCCATTGTAAGTAAATTGTTAATAAGTATTTTGATAATATTCTCGATTTAGCTGGAATTAATGCTTGGATTCTATACAAAGAACTCGTGGAAACAAATATTACCAGAAAGGATCTTTTATTTCAATTAGCAGAACAACTTTCTACTGAATATGAAGATTCAATCCAAGCAAAAACCTGAATGAACTGCTAATGGTAGGTACAGCTGAAGATTGTAGACGAAAATGTTGTCAAATCGTATTTTGCAATCAAAATAAAGCCATAAATATCTGTGCTGGTTGTAAAAAATATGTTTATGGGAAATGTACACAAAAAAAAAATTTCAGTTTATATAAATTGCGCTAAGGAAAGTTAAAAATTAAATTACTATTACTACCATTTATCATATCGTGCATAAAAATCTAAGTGAAAAATATAATCTTTTATTTATGTTCCTAATTTTTATTAATCACTGTTTATATATTAAGTTAGAAATACTGAAATCTTCATTTTTTTATATTTTAATTAATGTAAAACTATAAATAAAAAATAAACATTTAACCCTAAATAATAAATCTCTCATTTTAGAACACAAGATCAAAATGACTGGTTGGTAGAGATAGGTATATATATGTATATCAATTCTTGGTATATCTAGTATTAAATGCTTGCGGGAAAGAAATATGGCTGCAAGTAGTTATATTAAGCAATACTGTTCCTATTACTGAAGAAGAAACATCCAGTATTATTACTTATCGCAAAGGTTTAAAAAAGAAGGCTTTGGCAATTAAAACGAGTGTCACGTTAATGATTGACTAGAAGATCGTGAATTGATTCGTATCCTATCTGAAACCCAATCTAACGATGAATATAACAGCGATTACGAAGAATCAGATTCGTTCACTGCAGAAAAATCTTTGTAAAACTCTTGAATTAGTTAACTTCGCAGATTTTGTTCCACTTTTTTCTTTCAGCTTGATTCTAAGATCCTGTTCGTTGTTTATATCACATTTCCCGATTTGAAGGCTCACCTTGTATAACATTTGTCCACATTATTTCAAGTAATGGAAATATTCCAGGCGGACAAAGGATATTAATCGAAATGAATCAATTCGATTTAAGGAATCATTTTAAGCCTTATCGTTATTTCCTTTATTTTTCGTCTATTTTCCTTTTTAATACGGCAGTGAATAAATACGGAAACTCTGGGAAGCGCTGTTGATTTGTGAATCTGTGTGGACTAAAAATACTTCATTCCATTTAATGCGAACTCTGCTCTCGTTTGCTTAATTGTCCTAATTAAAATTTTTGAACATCCCAGAGAAAAGAGGTTTTTTCCATTTTAAACCTTCTGCAAAATATGTGGGACAAAATTAGACAGTTTCCAGAGTCCTCGAGAGCACACAGGACATTCTAATTTTGCAAAGTATTAAAAAAAAAAAAAGAAAAAACAGTCACGCGAAACTTCAACTATTTCAAAACACATCGATACAAAAAAAATTGTACTTTTAATTATATTGATACTATTATAAAATTATTATAGTATTTTTAATTATAAATTTATTTCAATTGATAACTTTAAAAGACTATCCAGTTGCATTTAATTACTTTAATACGTAACAAAAATAATTCTGTTTTTATGAAAGGTTCCTTTTATCATCTGAAATCGAAGAATGAAATTCTGCAATAAGTTTGAACTATTAATTCGAACAGTGTAAGAGAACAGATCATTTTTAACGAATTTGAAAACAGATCATTTTACTTTTGCCCAAAACATTTTCCTTGTTTAATCGCAGTATTACCGAGGTGTGTGTATTCACAACGAAACATTAAGTTCATCGTTTCCCATTTCATTGAATGCCAAGCATGACTAAAAGGTTATTAGATAACTAAAAATAGACGTAGTTCCCACAAATAACTTAACCCTTTGGGTATATTTGACGTATCAGAACGTCATGCATTTTTTTGACCAATGTTGCACATCACGTTCTGATACGTCATTGAAATTTAGACAATATTTAATATGCTCATTCTTGTTTATTTAAGAGTAATTTGTATTAGTTGCAATAGAACAAATATTTTCAGTATTTTGGTAAACCTTGTTTGGGACACAGCCCCATAATAGCAAAAATAGGGAATATATTTTATCGAAGTGATAGCGACAGTTTTAATGAAAGTAGTGAATTTGACCAATCTGATGAAGAATTTGTTCATGCTCGAGACTTCCCGAAGCGATGCTTATTCGACCTCCGCGCAAAGATTCACGAACTGCGCTCGCGAAAAAATTAATGGCGTGAGTGCTGTTTTTTAGGTTAATGATGAGGTTTTTTTTGGTGTATTTAAATGATATATTTTTTACACGCTGTATAAATAATGTGTGATAGTTAATGGTGTTGTTTGTCAGACGGTGACTACTGCTTTTGTGTTTTTTCTTGATGAAGTTTTGTGTTGGACTCTCGTCTCGCTGTGTGTGTTTTGCCTTTTATAAATTCGGTGTGTAAGGTAATTGGTGGCTTGAATATGTGAGAAGTGGTGAAAGTGTCTGTTGATTGGTTTTTCGGTGTGTAGAAGAGTTTGTCTGGTGGAGTGAAAATGGGGAAATTGTTGTTGAATTTGTTATATTAGGGGTTGAAAAGTACCGATGTTGGAAGACGATTTATGAGTTTAGCGAATGTGATGTCCGGATGTTAGGGTCTTCGAATTTCTCGCTGTAATAAACTAATTTAGTAATGCTGCCGACTAAGACTGAGTTATATAAAATATATTATTTTTAAAAGCAAGTAGGGCTCTTATATATATATCTATTATATATATGTTCGAGTCCTCGGTACGGTCGAACATATTTTATCAAAGTGATAGCGACAGTTTTAATGAAAGTAATGAATTTGATCAATCTGATGAAGAATTTTTTAGTGATCCGTTAAGTGATAACGGTGAATTTCAAAGTGAAAGTGATGAAAACTCTAGCGAACTAAAAAGTGATAATGATAGTGAAATAATACCATGATTAACATGATCAACTATTATCGTGCTTCCCTGCCATGAGAAAGTGCGTAAAGGAATATAAGAAAATGTTCTTTCATCTACTAGACATGGGCGTTTATAATGCATATGTTTTGGATTCTAACATTATCAACACAACTAAAACAGGAATTCTTTCCTTTCGTTTAAATATTGTCAAAAAATTATTGGAGAAAGCCACATTGCCAAATTATAAAAGCCGGGGACGTACTGCAGGCGATACACCACTTAGTTTGCAGGCGAAAAATAGGGCGCACTTTCCTGAATATATTCCATTAAGTAAATCAAAGGAACGCCCTCAGAAAAGGTACCGTGTTAGTTTTAAACACAAAATTAGGAAGAACACTACCTAGCAGTGCAAAGAAAGCAAAGTACAGTTGAATTTACCTACCTGTTTTGAAAAATATCACAAGCCTCAAAATTATTAATAATTTGCTTTTTGTTGTAACTTGAATTTATTTCTTTCAGTTGTTTTGTAATACTAATTGCCTTAAGTTATCTCATTATCATGTAGGAGTATATGTCACGAATAGTATGAAATAAATGAATTCCTGCATAAAATCTACTGCTTTTACATGCCCAAAAAAATTAAATGTGCTCCAAATGAACAAATGTTTCAAATAAATGTGTACCTAAAGAGTTAAGTTTGCGTTTGAATGAACATAAACAGTTCATATTAGTACTTATTTACGATTTATACGGGTGTGTGTATACTTTTTTTGTCCACTCTGTACACTGTAAGATCAAAAATGTTGTATCCGCGCTGTACATTCCTAAAAGAGAAAATTCTTAGGAGGGAAAAATGAAATGTAGGATAGAACTTCTTTCAATCATCCTCTGTTGTCGAAGAAATAGATTTTGAAAGTACTCGGAGCTCAAGAGCGTCTGATTTAATCTTGGCTTTATGGCTCGTGGATCTCTCAACAAGTTTCTATCGTTTTTGTAACGCAACGTGCACAAATTAAAGCGTCCAAGAAAACTGTAATATGTTATTCGGACTCTTTTCACCGTCGATCGGAGAATCATCGACGGGGAAAAATTTTACTTGATATTTTTGCCTTATTTTCTTCACTTTGTTCCTCGGCTGCCCTATAAATATTGCTAGATCCTGTATAATCCTTTGCTTCTCGAAGGTTGAACGTGTATCTTGCGATTAGATTATCCAACGTTCTCGCAAGGATCCAAAAAGAAAAATATCGCTGCGTTTGTGGAACATCTTGTAAGAGCGAAATTAACCAGGACAGACATTCGTCTATGAATAATTCATTCGACATCCAGTATTCATATATATATATTTTTTTTTACGTTCAATCTGAATACTGAATGTCGTGATATTCATACAAGGATAACAGATAAGAGATGCTAGGGAATTAATTTCATTCCAAGACGAAGTCTCTACTTTTATCTAGCAAATTTTCCATCTTCATTATCGAATGAGGATTAACAACAGCAACGAAGGCAGTCTCTTTTTTTTTTTTTGCATTTGGCGACAACAACCTGTCGTACATTTTCAAAAAAGCGAAATCTCAAACTGTTCAGGCAAATTCTCGAACTTGTAGAGATGAAAATCCACCGAGGACAGAAATACGTGCGTACATGTAAATCCCGTGCCGCGTTTTTATCTCTCCTTTTGCTTCTCGACGAATCGTGCAGGCGAGCAACGGGAACTTTTAACCTCGCGGATACATTTTTCGCGACTGGAGCTTCCGCATGGGCAATCCCAGCGACGAACCGGTAATTTTTGTCAGAAAAAGACAAGCAGAGACAGGTAGACAAAAAGAGAGCCGCGGTGAGAGAAAATAGGAAGAGACGGAGAGAGAGTGAAAGATATATATATATATATATATATATATATATATATATATATATATATATATATAGAGAGAGAGTGAAAGATATATATATATATATATATATATATATATATATAGAGAGAGAGAGAGAGAGAGAGAGAGAGAGATTGATCGATCGATTGATTCCACTTCATTTAGCCTTCTCGGCTATTAATATACAAATAACTACTGTTGTATTACAATCTTGTAACCGTGTGAATAACATAATCTTTTAATATTCTCTTAAATGTCTTTAATCTATCACACTGCTTTACTTCTTCAGGTAAATCATTATACATTTCAGTACTCTTACAAAAAACACTCCTCTGCGCTTCACACGTTTTTCGCAATTGTACAACTATGTTACCCTTCTGTCTGGTCTCCCTCTGATTACTTTCTCTTACTAAATATAGCCTATTTCTCAATGTACTTGGTAGGTAACCTCTTAATATCTTGAATATAAATATACATGTGTTATAATATATTTTGTGTCTTATTGACATATATTGTAAAGCTTGTAGCATATGTTCCACCCTGTAATTTGTTTTACACTGCAAAATCACTCGCATAGCTCTGTTCTGCGCCACTTGCAATTTACTAATTTGCGTCTCGCCCATCCCTACCATAACTGTTGCGCAATATTCAAAATGTGGTGCGATAATCGCCTTATGCACTATTTGTCTACTGTACAGCGTTAAATAGTTACCAATTCTATTCAAAAAAACTAGTTTTCTTGCCTATCTTTTTTAACATATAATCGTAATGTTCAGCAAAAGTAAGCCTACTATCAATCATTATATCTAATATTTCATTACTTCTACTAGTTCTAACACTTCACCGTTCATACATACTATTTTTATCTGCCCTTTTACTTGCTTTCTACTACTCCTGACTATCATATGCTTGGTTTCCTCTGCATTTAACTTTAATTTGTTTAAGTTCATCCAGTTTTCTATTCTATAAAATACATCATTCATCTTTCTATTAATTTCCTCACTAGATTCTCCTGTTACATAGATCATCATATCATCCGCAAACAATTTCGAATTACTTCTTATTGGACATACTTGAGAGAGAAAAAGAGGGGAGAGGGGGGGGGGGGGGAGTGAGAGAGAGGGAGAGATTGATTGATTGATTGATTGCACTTTATACAGCCTTCTCAGCTACTAATACACAAATGACTACAGTCATATTACAATCTCGTAACGGAGTGTGTTAATGTTCGCGGTAGTTTACAAAACTTCGAGCCTTGTGGTATTTGCATGTGGTGTGCCGACTTTAACAATACAACGAAGGACCACCCAATTTATAAATTGGGAAAAACTATTACAATGTCTATTGATTTCTTGACCACTGGACTGTTCTATTAATGTGTTCTTGATGAACTGCTCTATTCTACCCTTTATCTATACTGTTCGACTGTTCGTTTTATTCTGCCTTTCGTCTTGGCAGCTCATTCTCGCCTCAGAAGAGTTGGGGAGATTCACGCTGATTGGTGAATATTTTGCAATATTCATTACCAATCAGCGTGTCTAATTTTCTCGCCGACTCCTTCCAGTGCGCTCTTAGCGCGCTTTATTCTGAAAAAGTGGGAGATGGTTTCAAGAGGATGAGTAAATGGTTATAATAATTTCGGAAATTCCTCCAGGTGTCTCATCAGTCAACTCATCATCAACCTGTTATATACAAATGTATCCTTCGGAAACCCGAGATTTACGGCATGTTCTTAGACTATTGAGCGCAAAAGATATGAGCCGCTAAAAATTCTAATAAAGCAATTCTATCGGCCTTCGCTAGGATGTATATTAAAGCATGCAAATAATAAATAAAATCCTCAACTCATAAACAGCCTTTCTGTGCGATCGTGCCATAAATCGTTACAAAGAAGCCCTAACAGAGTGTGTAACATAATCTTCTACCAATTTCTTAATTTTATTTAAAGCTAGGTTTACAGAACGCGTGGATTTGACGCATTTGAGATTACAGAAACAATTGCTATTATTTTCCAGGCACATTTCCCTACTTTTGTCAGTGGAACGATACGAAAATATATCTAAATTTGCAAGTTAATAATATACGATGAAGTTGTTTCTAATAAAGCGATTTCTTGAAGGAAAAATTCGGTGTCTCGTTCACTCGAGAGAAGATTGTGAACCTACTGTTAATCTGTCACACTGCTTTACCTCTGCAGGTAGATCATCACACATGTCGCATCGCAATGTAAACGTGACGAACCTTCTGTCTGAGGATCTTCCGGATCCCAAAAATGTAATGTAATTTTTAACAACCACTCCCAAACTTAGACTCAACCCACACACAGCAAGCTAACCAATAGCAGAAATAACGTAGCCTATAAACGCTAAAACGCGAGACTTCCAAAGAGATTGTTGCCAAGGATTTTGCAAACAGACGCTCATTAGAGTCAAACACCATATATTAGTTAAGTATCCTAGTCTAGTCACTCTTCGTTAGCGAATAAATTATTCTTACTCTACTTTTAACAAAGTTTCAATTTTGTTCACTAAGTTTCACACCGAGTATGTATATTTTATTGCCTTTACAGATAACTCTCCTCTTTTCGCAATTGTACAACTATGTTACTCTTTCCTGAGAGAAAGGAGAAAGAGAGAGAGAGAGAGAGAGAGAGACATGGGATGAGAAAAGGAGAAGAGAGAGGGACAGAGAGACAGAGACAGAGAGATAGAGATAGATAGAGAGAGATAGAGATAGAGAGAAATAGAGAGATAGAGAGAGAGCGCCAGAAAGAGCGCGTGAGAGAGAAAACTAGAGAGAGAGGGGGGGGGGAGAGAGAGAAGCAGGAATGTTTCAGAGGACAGTTGGTGTCTGGTTCGAAAGGCGACTTTCAGAAAAGCCGGATCGCGCGGACCAACACGCAATATAACATTCACGGCGGGCCGGTTTTCAACAAATCGCGTTCAGAATCTCGCGAAACGGTCGCGCTCTGTTTCCCCCGGCCTTTCGCTTTCCACTTGCGTGCAACGTCCAGATAGGTCTACGCATTAATTGTCAATTACCAGCTGCTGAGATTCGCGAGATCGTTACTTAACGGGATGAGCGGTTCACTCGAAATAAAACAGATTATATCGTGTACGAACATTCTACGGAGTGATCTATCGCTATCGATTTATCTTCTATTCCTATTATATTATACTTGTCTAGTCTACTCGTGATTGATTTTACGATCTTTCGTATTTGCACGTTTCTGCTGACTGACTGTTGTATTCCGCGGCTCGCGTTTCCCAGCGTTCGACTTGCTATGTTTAATAATTACGCGGTTGGAGAGCTGACGGAACTCAGGCGAAGGAACTAGGAAGCGTGTCGTATAATCGACTTTTATTCAACAGTTTAGTGACGCTCTTTACGCGAAGACTGCCCAATGAAATCTCTGTTTCTACATGGAAAACAGTTCGTAGATTAGTAGGAGAGAAGAGGTTATTTTGGCTCAGAGATTAACCTTTTGCACTCGAAAAGCGATTCTCAATTGTCACTTAATTCGATACAACTAGAACAACAATTAAAGGCCGATTAACAGCTCTTCTTTTTTAAACAGACGTTTTTCCTCTTTACATTCTAAATATTTCACGCGTATGCACTTCATGATATAACACGGTGTTTGAATAAGACTATTATTTCACACATTAGTCTCAGAAAAATCAAACCAAATGACGGAACTAGTAATAGCGAAGATAAGTTCGATTTTAGTGTTCAAACGCCAAATCAATAATTTCATAAGTGAGAGATTTCAATGAAATAATTAGTTGAAGAAAATTGAAGATTAGAATGACAGTAAAAAGTGAAACTGACTCCGATAGCTCACAGGAAAGATAGAGTTCAAATTTCAAAGGAGCTTTAGAATCGCAAGTAGCTGGAAATTGTAACGGAACCATTGAATTTTTCGAATTATAATCGACGAAACCATAGATGAAACACAAGTAATTGTGCTGAAAAGAAACTAAGAAAAATTCTACTTCGGCACCAAAGCTTCGAGTGCAAAGCGATAGGTTTAGCGACGAGTAACAGCAATGAATTGTGTAGATCGTTTGCTATTTAGGAAAAGAAAGGCTGGATGAAAATGGCGATCCTGATTTCACGTGTTCCTAAAATATACGTGTACACGTGTAATTAATATATCGCGTTTTAATGTGTTTTAATCCGTGTACTTCAATAATTCTGGATCAACCTGTAGGTAAATATGTACAAAATGTAACAGGCTCACGTTTGCAGCGTTTATCGCATGTCAACTGATACTCAAACACGATGCGATACTTAACAAGATACACGACCAACTGGTTACAGATCGAATTTTTATACCTCCATTTTTGAATCCTGTCAAACTCAAAACTGGACTCGATCCGGTTCTGATTTCCGCATAGCAGAATACCAAAACGACCAGAAAGGTAATATAAAATGTCAAGCGATTAAGGTGTTATGTTGATTTGAAACCTTAAAAACCTGTGAGAATATTTACGATTTCTTCGTGATTTTACTGTTCCGTGGAGTTCCTTTATTTTCGAACCATATTTAGAAATAAGAATAACTGAAAAACATTCCAAATAGTTTTATTAACATTCTATCAACCGCTAGAGATCTCTCTAGGAGATACGCTTGATACTCGTACATTTCTGAATTTTCTAGCATCCGACTGCATAAATTCTCGAACGTTAGTATACTCAAAGAAAGAAAAACGTTGCGTTGTTTGACATATTTTTACTTTTTTTTTAAGTCTCACCAAACAAAACACTTCCATTTGTGCAAATGATATGAAATATAATTTCAATTTGTATAAATCTAATATTAGTCAATTACTATTTTATTATTCCAACTGAAAGGGTCAAGCAGGCTAAGGGGGTCAAAAATACCCTCCAACCGATTTGGTGGTACGATGGACCATTCGATAGCTTACCAAAAGAAAACACGTGACACTAAGTTTCAACCCTCTAGCTCGACTGTAGGGGTAAATACAGGTTAAATTTTAATTATCAATTTTTGGACTATTTTCCCTATTTAGTGATACGCAAAACTTCTGAAAAAAATCTGACATATTGCACATATGAATGCACATCTCAGGGAATTTTTACGATTTTTTCGTTGCAGTTCCTAGTTGTAAAAAATAAAAAAAGCAAAAAAAGTGGATATCTTTTGAAAAAAAAAGAATATCGTTATTTTTATATTTTTTGGTAGCAGTATACTAGCATAACCATCATCCTCAATTTTTTTCACATTTTTTGTAAGGAATAAAATTAAAAACCGATACTTTCTAAGGTATTTCGTATGGAGAGGTAACTTCTATTTCGAATTTTTACATTTTCTGTATACAGTGTGTATATCATGCAACCTTAAACATTTTTACATTCGTAGAAGCAGTATACAATTTGAAGAAGTTGAATAAATTGAATTAATAACAGCAATATGTTCATTATATTTTGAAACATTTAACTTATTTTCAATAGCGTGGTTGGTGGAGTGGTTAGGGTTCTGACTATTGAATCGCTGCATACTTCTTAGCCGCGAGTCCAGCCTTGTCATACTTACTCTTTTTCTTATTACTGTATTTCCCGGCCCATAAGACACATTTTTTTTTACTCCAAAATGTGCCCTAAAATCAACCTGCGTCTTATGGGCCGAGGGTATAACTTCGTCTTCTACGACGCAAGCTGATTCGCCGGGAAAAATGCTATTAAATATTTTTTCCCGCATCAGCCATAGAAAATGGTTGGCTTTATTACAAATGTCGATAATAACACTGTTTTCTTTGTATAAAGTGTTATTATTAAAATAGATACTTTGATCCTTTTCTGTCTGATCCAAGTATTTTTCGTAAATTCTAACCTGATAAATCACAGTGCGTTTTATGCGCAGGTACGTCTTATAACCGGAAAATACGGTATATATTTTTTTCAATTCCAAACTATGTGTCAATGAATAGCATTTATTTAAGAACCTTTTACAAATATTTTAAGCATCTTTTGTCTTACTAATTTGTTTGTTATTCATGAATAACGAATAATTTCACATTATTCTTAATTTAAAATGACATAACATTTTCCGCGATACCTATGCTGTGCCAGTACGTGTGCCGGGAGCCCGACCGAGTGCCCGTGTATAAAAGCCGTGCATACGTGGTTGAGCCCGCGGTCTCTGGGCGCTGTGATTGGCCAGTGTTTTTCGTTAATAACTCGAAAACGAAGCTTCAAACAACATTTTGGTAAAGGAAAAGGTTGTTCAGAATCACCTCAGCTACCCCCCATTTCCGGATGTTACACTAGTTCTGGGACACCCTGTATATTGGTAGGATATATTGGTAGTTCCAGGAAAAAGAAACATTTTCCGCGTATTTTTCTTTCGCCTTTTTTCTTATCGGCAATCGTCCACAGTCAAAGGATGCCAATTCTCCTCCGTGCTCAGATTAATAAACATATTTCAGCTGATGTCTCGAATATAATTAGACACAGTATATATCGATAAATTCTATATTTCTTTAGCGTCAACTTTCTAAGCGTAGTTCGCGAAAAATACGGCAAAATGTTAAAAAGAAATCTGTACGCGTGCAAGTTCGACAATCTTGTATTTTCAGTAATAAACAACCTATACAAATTTCAACAGGTCCGTTTGATTCAGTCATTTTGTCGTTGTGCGAAGTCTACTTAGAACCTAACCCAAGTCCATTCGATCAATTCGACATTTGGTAATACAGGATCTGGTCAAATATTAAAACTCCACGACAACTTACGTAACAAGTATACCACGAATAATGAGCATACGTACATGCAAGGTATTAACTCGCAATTGGAACGCTGAACGAAGGAGAGAGTAAGAGCTCCATGGGACTCTAATTTGAGGTGAATACTCCTTCCATCCTCTGTCTCACGTGTAATCTCTGGGAAGAAAGCTTTTCCTTCGTTGCGATGCATTCAGAAATGCCGTGGCACCTTCTGCCAGAATGTCGGCTAACTAATAGAGCGAGTATCGTGTGACGCAACGTGAAAACCTCGAGCCTGTTTCTCAAGACCTTACGTAGATCAGCTCCTTAGCGCTGCTGTTGCAACAGTGGTGAGGAACGTACCGATGTTTCACTCGTGATAGACCGAAAAAGGAATTTCGTGGATAACGGCTACGGAAACGGGGAGAACCAGTGTGTAATAATGACTTAACGAGCCAAAAGTTCTGAAAATAGTGGACATCTCTGAGTAAGCAACGTTCAAAAATTAGAACGAATGTGTCTATCAGACCAGTCGATATACTTGCGCATCCTTTTAGGAAGTTTCGAAACAAAGCAAATGAAATTCGTTTTACTGTTTCAAACGATGATATATTTAAATGATGGTTTTATAGCATCGCTAGCAACAACTTATTACCAGCTAGTATAGGTCATTTTTGAATTCTGTTCGTGTAAAAGATTGTGGTTCTGATTGTTAGTGTATCTAATAACCGAATCGCATAAAATTGATAGAAAAATGGTAAATGAGAAAACTGAGGTCTATTTCTGAACGCGAGGTGGTACATTTTAGACAAACAAGTAAATAAGGAAAGCGGTATGCCCACTGTCAAAGGGGAAATTGTAAAATAAAGCAGATCTTATCAACAAAGACTGAAAAATCACCTTAACAACTTGGCCACCTTAGACGAACGAGAAAGACTAAAGAGACACCACTTCTTAGAGTTACCATATAGATTTAGTGACATAAACTCAATATTGCCACAGTGGTATACCACTGGGTGTTATAACGCTTATGTTCATAAATCCTCAAAATAAGCGTTGAATATCATTGTATGATAGATAGCTAAATTACCTAAGCAGAAAAATAAAGTAAAAAAAAAAAATCGAATCTGTCTCTAATTTTATTTTATCTTATTGCAAATAGACAGAAAATTACACAGGAAAATTTTGTATCTTTTAACAAACTCTGTCATCAAGTAATGCGAATTTTTGTAGAAGTGAAACCGCGCAATTGCAAAGTACAAGTGCAGTTTTTTAAATATTAATCGATTCCTTGTGCCATTATGAATGGAAAAGTGTTAAAATAAAAGCATAAAGTACTCAATGCTTTTCGAAATATGTACCAAAATGTTCCACCGTTAAATTCTGAACACCACTCGTTTTCCTACATTTCTCATTTGTTCAGCATTTAAACAGTTCGTTTCAGTTCTTTCTTCCGTGTTATTTACTGAAATGAAAGGTTGCGAATAAACCTTATTTATTGAGAAAACCCCATAAGAAACGGGGGGGGGGGGGGATTTGTGTCAGGTGGCCATGCTGTCAGACTGTGGATATCAAAACGTTTTTCTCCATATATTGGCAATAACAGTATCTCTTTACAGTGCTGGTGTTATAAACTGGTGTTGATGATTTCATGACACTTCAATGGATAGTGTCCTAACTTTTTGTACAACATGGCGCCAGGAAACGGTTAACGTAAAAGAATTTGTAGATTTCTGTTCGAAAAACAGGTGCAGCTGCATCGAAGCGCTCTTGCAAAATGTTGCACTACGCAATAATAGGTGTTTGTTAAACTCTACGATTGTTTTACAAAGTACAGCCTAATTTGCTTTGAGACTTACAATTTTTAATAAAACAGGTTAACAATACGTAACATCACACAGAGAATGGAATGTGTTCATTGATTTATAGAATTTTTTACAAACAATTGTGACATTCCCAATTATTACTGCATTTGAACGAACACTATCAAATGCTTCGAGCAATATTCGAACACAAAAGTCGGAAATAAACAGTAATTATTTCAAGTAATTCTAAAAATTACCATTTACATGTCTAAAGTATTACTATGTTTCCCAAGACTTGTGATTCTAACAATAAGGGGAACTAATGCTCCTTCTTTCAGTCGAAATAGATCGTTTCTATGCTCCTTGAATGGAAAATGGAATTCGTCGACTCCGCAGCGAGAACAATGTTACACAGAACGAAAGAAACAATAAGTTAACAGAACTGAAACAGGCGATTTTGAGTGGCGTGGAAATACGTACGAGAAGTTACTCCCCCGAGTTAGATTTGGAGGGAACAGAATTTTTCCTTAGAAATTAGATACTTTCACCGTGGCGCGCAACGCGAGACAGATCCAGAGGTAAAATAATATAAACCGTTCCATTACGGAAAAGTGAAAGCACGCGAATTATATGGAACCATGGGAGCCGCGTGTTGGAGATCTTTTCGTACGTACGAAAATTGTCGGACAAAGTAGCAAAAATTGCCGGTGATTTGGTAACAAATTATTCAGAATTAGAGAGAGTACGTTACACTTGAGGAGATCGCATTATTCCCAGAACTTTTCTCCGTGATTCCGTAATAAATTATTCAGAGTCTGAGGAACGGTGTGTTGTACCTGAGATGATCGTATCATTCTCCGAACTTTTCTCTATGAAACGAATGTTTAGAGCTGATGCGAATAGTATCGTATGTATTACAACAGTAGTGTACCTAGCCATGGAATGCTATTGGGTTGGCAAGAAAGTAATTTCGGTTTTCCCAACCAGATTGTGTTTTGTTTTCATTTTGTTGAAATCTGTCGATGTTATGTTGTTTTCTTTTCGGCATTTGATAGCTCTTATTTTTATATCAATTTAGAAGAAAACTGTGCATAATTTTTTTTAGAACTGTAAGTTCAGTGTCAATTTTATCATGGAGTGCAAGAATGAACATTGTCGATATATCTTGCTTTTTTATTTTCGTAAAGGAAGGAAAGCTGCTGGGGCTCACAAAGGGATATGTGAAATTTATGGTATTGATTGCTTAACAGAACGTACATGTCAGAATTGGTTTAAAAAATTCCGTTCTGGAGATTTTTCACTCAAAGGTGAGCACCGTTCTGGTCGACCTACTGAAGTTGATGATGATCGAATCAAAGCCATAATTTGAATCGAATCGTCATATAACTGTGCGAGAGATTGCAGAGAGGTTAAATATATCACACACAACAATTGAGAATCACTTAAAATGTCTTGGACTCGTTAAAAAGCTCGATGTTTCGGTTCCACATGAGTTGAAAGAGTTTCACTTAACCCAACGAATCAATATTTGCGATATGCATCTCAAACGCCTCGGAATCGACACTTTTCTGTAACGAATCATCATTGGTGATTAAAAACGGGTTGTGTACAATAACATCAACTGAAAACGATCATGGTCGATGCGTGATGATGTTATCAGCACAACGCACATCGAAAACCGAATTGCATTAAAAGAAGATCATGTTGTCAATTTGGTGGGTTTTAAGCTGCTTCAAAGGAATCAAACGATCACTTCAGAAGTTTACTGCCAACAACTAACAAAACTGGAGGAAGCAATCAAGGAAAAACGGTCAGTATTAACAAACCGTAAAAGAATTGTGTTCCATCATGACAGTGCTAGACCGCACACATTTTTGGTAATTCGAGAAAAATTATTGAAGGTTGGTTGGGAAGTGATGTCGCATCCACCATATAGCTCTGACTTTGCACCATCAGATTACCATTTATGTCGAAGTTTACAAAACTCTTTGAATGGTAAAAATTTGATAAAAAACGATGACGTGAAATCGCACTTGGTTCAGTTTTTTGCTGATAAGGACCAGAAGTTCTATAAGTGTGGAATCATGAAGTTGTCAGAAGGATGGCGGAAGATCACCGAACAAAATGGAAAATATGTAATTGAATAAAGCTCATTCTTTGTATAAAAAAAATTTAGTTTTATTTCATATTAGAAAACCGAAGTTACTTTCTTATTAACCTAATAGTTTCACGTTTCTTCTACAGTTAGAGGCGTGCTGAAAATTTCATTGGAAGCGGTTAACGTTGCTGTGAGCAACAAATGATTGAAGAAGTGTTCTGTAATAAATCGGAAGATTCTCAGATCTTTCAGTAGTTTTGCTTGTTCCCGCAATTTCGTTGAAATTTTCAGCATGTACTGTCCCTCTATTCACGCGGATTTTCCGTTTCATGTGGATTCTTTTTACGCGGATGAAAACCGCACGAATGGAGTCTGTCGATACGAAAGAAAAAAGATAAATAAGAACAATTTACATGTTATAAAAACACTTAACTCGTATAGCTTAACAAAAGAAAAAAAACTGAATAAATTTTATTCGTTGTCCAAAAAAACAAGAAAAAAAGGAAAACCCATAAAAGTCAGAATTATGGAATTAGTAGGTTCCAATAAGAATTCGCGTGTCTTTAATATGAGATACATTCAAAGAAAGATAGAAAAATATGTTTTCCAACCGCGTAAAATTAGATAGAGTAATGGGTGCATGTAACTAACATAAATCTACAAAATAGGTTTCTAAACTGTTCGTTACACGCTTAAAAAAAGGAACAAGTTATAAAAATGATCTTTACCATTTTCTTTGCATTTCTGAGCAATTACAACTTTTCCAACAACTATTTGACACGTTGTGAAATAAACTAAGCTCAAAAAATCCGACGTCGTTGGTTTAATTAAGAAAAAAAAGAAAAACAATTATTGTGTCTTAAACGGTGTCCGAATATTAATGGGAGTCGGTGTAAAAGAATCAAATTTTACTGGACAGAAGTAAAGGAGCGAATAAATGGCAGGAGTGCGTGTCGAGGTTCGCGTTAATATCTCCGTGTATCGTATAAGGATCTCGCTAATGCCGAGTTCCTCTGCAACCGGCAGGATACTTTTAATTATCTTCATTAACTTTCTATAGAACATGCGAATTAGCCAACATCTCGAATGTTTTTGTGGCTTTGTGTTAGAAAGGGAGATACAAGATTTCGATAAAAAAACGTGAATTATCAGGACGATAATTAGAAATTCCTTCCTTTTACTTGTTTCTGTTTTCCCCCGCTTTTGAACAAACCTGCATATCCAATAAGCATGATTTTCAGATAGAATAAGAGAAATTAAAACAGTAAATTCGTCAAACCAATACAATAAGAATTTTTCAAAGTTGCTCGAGGTTGCTCTGGATAATTTTACTCGAAGGAATCTTATAAACGATAAACGAAGGCAAAGAATGGTAGAAATTCGACATCCAATCGTGGCGAATCGCTATTTCTGCGACACTGCCGTCTAAATTAAGGTGGAAATTCTAAGTGGTATCTCGATCAGATGCTAAAGAACGTGCAACAACTCTCGGTTCGGATTACGATGGAAATTGGATGCTACACTAAGGTTGAAAATAAAGAAAAAGTGATTCGAGAATTTTTCTAAATCTCTTTGTTCATTTTATACACGGGAAAATCTGTTGTAATTCTATTAAAAGAAGCGAGTTGTCAAAGTATAATTTCAGAAATTTCACGTTACATTTCCCATTTGCCATTCGTTTCTTCACAAACCCTTTTCACGGCATGATATATGAAGTTGATAGCGTATTCAGAGCTCTGATGCAAATGGATTAAAGACTCGTATTATTAATACTAAACCTATCGACATTTCACATATGCCTATTCCCACCGCGAGTAGTCAAATGACCGCTTTAAAAAAGATGTATTTCTCAATACAGACTGAAGATTACGAACAATTAGATAGCGAACAAAATGTTTTGCTATATTTAGAAAAAGATAATGCTTATTTTATTCTTTTTCACCGCACTTGTTTGTTACAAATTATAGGATTCTTAATTGCACATTTTCCACATACATACGTATTTTTCACAGTTTAGAGTGAGTCGTTGAATTGCCTGCTCAACTTCAAAACAATCTTCCTCGATATTATTTATGTTCTCTAATAACTTCATATTTTTCGAATATTTTGATATTTGTTGGGATAACTATACAAATGATAATATAAAAATATAGATCAAACTGGGTAAAAACAAAAAAAGTGGAAAAAGGATCAAACTTAGTATAAAGTGCTGTTAATTTGTTCACTCTATTGAATAGTCCACTTGTATCACATAAAATACAAAATAATAGTAGAATAATAATAGAATTGAAATGCAAAATAATAGTAGACTGTCAAATATGCTCTTTGTAACTTTCACGTTTCGATTCTCTCTGTTCGTGTCACAAGATTTTACTAAACGTAACGGGAAGACGGATATATACATTTGACATTTTGCAATTATTGTATAAATTCTCTTACATGTACGAAGCCTGAAGCAGTACTAATAGGTTTGTTTGGGATCACTGCATGTAAGCGTAATCTGTGCCTAATGTTTATACACATTTCTAGTCTCACAATAACATTATAAACAAGTGTCCACTTATTTTTGTCTCTTGATAAATACCTGACATTTTCGTTATAGTACGGCTTGTGCACACAAAAATGTAAGTATGAACTTCAATTATTTACTAAATAACGTACATACTATAAGGATATGTAATAAATAAAAATGAAGTATATAACAGTCATGTTAATTCAATTAAGCTTCATTGTTACCTATTTCCAATACCTGTCCACTTATTTTTGTCCCCGACTGTATATCTCAACCCACGCTTTTCTTCACATCGTAGATAACATAATAGAAGATAAAGATCGACTCACGCAAAGAATATACATTCAAGCTGTCAAATGACCACTGTAGACAAAATCGGTAGATAAAACAGATTACCAATTTTTTCCGAAAAATAAGCAATACGAAAAGGTGTGAATATTAAAAACTGCATTGTACGTATAATAGAAGAAAAGTCGTGAAATTAAATGGCGATACAATAACGTCATATGCAGGAAATTCTAAAGGAAATTTTCAAAACGGTCATTTGACCGCGCGTGGTAGGTTTAGTGTTAAAAATTGTTCGAATTATCGTATCAATCTTTTCGCTTTAAAGGATCTTTCAATCTTTTTCAAATCTTTCAGCTTTTAGCTTTAAAAGATTGTAAATCTTTTAGCTTAAAAAAAATCATCTACGCCTAGTAAATTTCCTTCTTCTCGACTATTGTGCAAAAAGATTCATAAAATTTAATACACGACAGCTATTGAGAAAATGTTGTTTTATTTGCGCCAACCTGGTACTCATAACTGCGATACATTTCGTTAAATAAAGGTTTCTCTGCAACTTTCAATTTCGCGGTAAGCGTTTTATCGTAGATAATACAGCGATTCGAGCAGTTATCTGCGGTGCTATTTCGAGGCCAGCGAATTTAACCATTATCGCGGCAAAAATTCCAGTGAGAGGTGCTCGAGATCTCTTTTTTTTTTTCTACTCCCGAGGCAATCCTTAGTTACAGTTAAGCGCACACGGTGAACTCGTTACGTCCACAGACGGTTGTTTCTTTCGTGTTTCCCATGTATTTCACCGCCTTTGTTGCCCTTCGCTATTTACCTGCTATCTCGCCAACACTCCCCTTTAATTCCTTCCTTGCCGTCTTCTCTAATCACAGACGCGAAATGAGGCCCGCCTTTGTCCTGCTTTCGGATCATGGACAACTAGCGACATGTTAAACAGAATTTAATAATGGCGTTTCCGAGACGCTTTAGGGGAACTTCGAGCGAGGAAGTAATTAGAATTCACAGACGAAAATGTTTGTTCTGAAGCTACACGTTCACTATGATGCCTTCGTCTATTTTTTTCTTTTAAGTTTGTTAGTGTTGCTTAGAAATTGCTATTGTTTCACCGTTTCCCTTGTAACGACGATTCGTATGTATGGTTGCAAAGTATTATCAATAAATAATAATAATAATAATAACAACATTAGGTTGCTAAGAAATTAATGTCAGCTCTCGAACTTTTGTTTTATGTTCGTCAGCGTTGCTTTGAAATTGCTATCGTTTAAGCGTTTGCCTTATAACGATTCGTATGTATTGTTGTAAAATATTACTAACCAATGATAATAACAACATTAGGTTGCTAAGAAATTAATATCGACTCTCGAACTTTATCTTTAACCCTTTGTCCATACGTATTTATCGTTTTTATGCAATAAAGTATGTAAATATTTACACAGTATAATATAGGTACACTCAGAATCAGAATGCAGCCGTTAGCAAGAGATTCAGACATTCTCAAAATCCAAAACTTATATCCCTTTATTAATCCCAGGTTATTCGTAGATATCAACACACATACACACACACACACACACACATAGTTTCTAATGTGTTTAATAGTTTATTAAAGTTAATAGATATAAGAACGTAAATGAAAGTACGCGAAAGTTATGTTAACGCGATACTACGTTCCAAAATCGAACAAGGAACCAAGAAAAACAACAGAACTCTGTGAACGATGTCACGCATAAATCTACGAATATTGATTGTCATACGGTTGATAATTAATCGATCATCTATCAATTAACCCTCCATGGGCCGAATTTTTTTCTTAAATATAAAAAAATGTATGCAACGGAAAATTAATAACTAATATGTAGATTAAAACCTATATATGTAGATTAAAAAAATTATCAGTTTAAACAGTTTTATTATAGTTAATTTACTTTGTAACTTTGAAGTAACAACGGCTTATAATATTTGCACTTCTATGGATAAAAGCTTAAGCGTGAAATTCCATAAAACAGTTTGCACTTGGCGTTAAACATATATGTAACATGTCATTTGTATTAGTATAGTCAACTATATCACTTATAATTTCACTGTCAAATAGTTTTCGAAAGTAGATTACAGGAGAGTAGGGTCCTTCGAGGTCTTCAGGGCAATCTCCTTTCCAAGGGTGATGACAACTATTATTCGTCTGGTATACTGATTGCCAAACAATTGTTTGTGGTCCTAAATCTTCCTCATCTGATGATGATTCAGTACTAAATTCATCGTCACTGTCAATAATATTTATGCGTCGTCGAGTAAATACTACTGGATGATCTTCATCGAACTCAGAATCTAATAAAGAATCTTCGGATCTATTACCGCTAATGCGTCTAATTCTAATTCCTCTTTTAGTTTTATGTGATTTTGTATACATATTTTCGGTATATAATATATAAATCTGAAAATAGAAGAAAGCACAAGCATTATCCTAAATATACCGAAATCTACTATATAACCCACTGCAACCTGAAAGTCACAAAATTGTATCATATACAAATAGTAACAAAATGATTATTGAAATGCAAACGAATAAGTTGTTACTGATATACAAATCCAGAGCTATTATGTACTCTATTTTTTGTTTAGTAAACACCGACAGAAGCACAAATCATGTCAATTGCACAAAATGGTTCCGTTAGTTTCTATCTACAGACAACTTGCAAGGCATTTACTTTGATATTTCAGGTTGATGGTGCTGCTAACCGTCACCAATATTGTTATTAGTTATCTCAGAGACATTATATAATTAAGACAGAAAATGTCGATATATTAGCATGTGACCTGAAAGTTATAGGGGCCCATAGAGGGTTAAGTTTCGTAAAAGTTTGATTGCGAATATCTTAGCGCGCTCTTCTTCCTGTGCTGTCAGTCTTTCACTGAAGAGAACACATCTAATTCGTATCCAAATTTATCTGTAGGTTCATAGTTTTTACATTTATATGAATTTTATATTTTTATTTATACGATGTTTAAACTTTTCGAATATTATTTCGACGTCTGTTCGGCTATACCAGGTTTGCATATAGGCAGCTCTGTTGAAAGCTATAAAATGTTGCAGTATAAAATGAACTAACCCGGAAAAACTTATTTTCTACGTGTAATAAAGTTTGGTAACTTCTAAAACAGATATATTGGGTCTTCCAATAAGAACGATAGAACTTTGGATTGAAATGAAACGAAAAGTACAGAAGATAATCTAGTACTCACTACTTTGTTTCAAAGCACATTCGATGACATTATATACGAAGTATAATATTTAAGAGCATTGAATGAAGGCATGGGCCTGGGTTATGGCACATCGAGTAAAAGAAGTCCAGACCTGCCATAAACCTAGGCTCGGTCCCGACATTTGGCGCCCACACGACGTAGTTAAGACCAAGCGTCCAGGGTCCGAGCAGGACCCGGCCGTGTGCGCCCCTTGCTCGCGCCGTGCTGGCGAAGCCTCAGGAAAGGCCTACGCCCTGTGAGATATTCCCGGGATGTAGGAGAGAGGCACCCAGAATAAAGGGATGGGCAAGAAGGCCCGAAAATTATTATTGAAAAGAGTTTTGTTAAACGTAGTCGCGAGAGACCAAGAGAAGTTATTTTAAATAAAACCTTACAAATACTATATATAATAAATGATCACCACGATTTCAGATTTTGTGGAAGGGTGCGCCGTAATTAAAAAAAAATTAAAAACCGATATTTTAAATGTAACTTCTACTTCGAATTTTTATGTAGTATGTACATTATACAATCTTAAACATTTCTGCATTCGTACTCTTATGTTATCACGCTTTCATCTTAATCTAATTCTTTATTTTCTCCTTTGCATCCTTCTATTTTACTTTAATGAGACAAGATTTATATAGCGTCTTCCAATAAGAGCGATAGAACTTTGAGTTTAAATGAAACGAAAAGTATGAAAGCTAATCTAGATTTAATAGTATTTTCTCTTTTTATTATACGTTGCACACATGGTGTAATGAAAATATTTCAAAGCATAGTAATTACACGCACGGAGTGCAGCCATCTTATTTGTATGAAAAGTGCAACATTGATTTTCCATCGTTCAGTCATTTTTCCCGTTACAAATGTTCAACATCAATGAACAGAATTTTTTCGCTTCTAGAGATCGCCTTTAAAATAATTCTTCGTCTCGAATGGGTTAAGAAAGGCATCCGTGCGTTGAAATCTCGTTGGGAAAAGTGTACTGAAGCAAATGGATCTAATTTTGATTAAATAAACGTATTTTGAAAACAGATACGATGTTTTTAATATAAATTTTATATGCAATCTGATATAAAGGAACTTTTACGAATTTTTTGATAGTGAAAATGCATCACCAAGATATGTGAACTTTTTACTTAGAAAATAGGCACGGATTTAGTATACTTTTTGTACACAGCGTAGATTCAAGGGACTCCTTTCTTTTTCAGAACAGAGGTAGAAAAACTGGAGCCAGAATCCTCGGTTTATTGCATTGTTAAGAGGGGCGGTTCCCAAGAGTGCAGAAGAGCGTGATAAAGTGCAAAGTTATTTTCAAGTTGTACACTCGTGGGAACCGCGCGGATTTGAGGATTACTTAAGGATTTTGCATAGCATACTTCAATGTTCCCAGTCATCCGGTTCATTAGCATTGAGACGCGACTGAATTTCGGAAATTCAATTCAAACCACAAAATTTACTAGTATTCAAGCTTTCTGTCTCCTTCGAAGATTGGAACTCCATCGAATTGTTTCCTTTCTTTCAAATAAAATAAACATCTGTGATGTTTCAGAAAAATTATCGACAGTTCAAAATATCTGTGTATCTCGTGTGACGAAATTTCCAAAATAACATAGTAGTATGTTCCATTTTTTAAACATTTGAAATTTCGTACAATTTGTCCATTTTCACCTTTTTTTTTTTTTTTGTTCGTTCGAATTAGGAATCTGTAATATTTTGGATTTTGAATTCTATCCTTGGCGCATTTCGCCTATGGATTACAATTTTTCGCCAATCTGTTCAACGAATTATTGAATGGGCGCAATATACTTAATTGTACTAAAGTAACGTAATCAATTGTATTTTAATCAGAGGCTTGAATGAACCAGCATACACTGCTTCAATTTTATTCAATGGAATACACCTTAAGTGAAAATGCTTAAATTTTGATAAGTAACATGGATCTGCTTTCTTACTATATTTTCAACAAAATATATTTTCCTTCTTTTTGTATTATACAATTATAATAAAGGGTGTCCCAAAATTCACGCAAGATTTGAATTCTGCGCCATTTGTGCGGTAAAGTGTTGCCAACGAAAAAAAAAAGACAGTGTGACAGCTGACAGTTCAGAGTTATTAAAAATGGAGTGCTACACGAAAGAACAATGCGTTGTATGGATTATGGAACAACTACAAGTAGATGTTGATTTTTCGAACAAAATCATTTTCAGCGATGAGGCTCATTTTCAGTTTGATGGCTTCGTTAATCGCCAAAATTGTTGTATTTGGGGTTCAGAAAATCCACGAAAGATTGTCGAGAAAGGAATGCATTTATAACGTGCCACTGTTCGGTGCGGATTTTGGGCTGGAGGCATCATCGGACCATTCTTCTTCGAAAATGCGGCTGATCAGGCAATAACAGTTAATGGTGCTTGCTATCGCGACATGATAATCCAGTTTTCTGTGGCTAAATTGCAAGATATGGATATGGACGACATGTGGTTTCAACAAGACGGTGTCACATGCCATACAGCCCGAGAAACAATTCAATTACTGCATGAGTCATTTCCTGGTCGTGTAATTTCCCGTTTTGGTGATCAGAATTGGCCGCCCAGATCATGCGATTTAACGCTGTTGGACTTTTTTCTTCGGGGTTTTTTAAAGTCTACGGTTTATGCCAACAAGCCCAGGACCACCCACGCCTTGAAGGACGAAATTGAGCGCTGTATCAACGAAATTCAGCCACATTTATGCAAAACGGTAATGGAAAATTTCGGCAAAAGAGTGCGTATGTACCAGCAAAGTCGTGGAGGCCATTTACTCGATATGCTATTCCATACATAACCCTATACTGTATACTTTATCAATCCATAAAAAATTCACAATTTTTAATTAAAAACCTGTGTTTTCTATCAAAATTACTTCTTGCGTGAAACTTGGAACATCCTATATAATACAATAAAGAATATTCTTGGAATAAATGGCATCTGTTCCAAAATGTGTTGCCGAGCTACATTCGACATAAGACTGCAAAGGGTTAAACATTCACCGAATGTTTTTCATTCCTTTCTTTCTACTCCTTGATATCTTTTCCACCCGGTTACCCGTGGACGTGAATCCAGCCGATTGTTTCGCGCCGAAGCAATTCCAAGCGGTCGGCGGCGTAACGCTCGGCAATTCGAATTGTGCGCGCAGTTTCTCTGGCTGGAAACCGTCCGTGGAAGTTGGCCAGAGGTTGCGCCGAAAGCCCCAGGGGCGAGCTAATGCTAGTAATTAATTCAACTGGAATCTGCGTGAAATTTAAATGCACCTGCGGTATTGATTTTCCGATTCACCGGCAATTTTGTTCGCACAGGTGGCGGCACCTGACCACCCCATAAGCTCCGCGCGTCGCTTGTTTCTTTCGAATGTTTCCCTTTGCTAGTGCAACACAACGTTACTTCACATCAAAAAAGAAGGAAGAGAAACTGGAATACTGATGAGCGACGGAATTGCAGCTAAGAAATAAGAAATAGCACGATGATCGTGACTTTTGTTTGCAGGGAACTCGAGCGTGAACGTAGTAAACGTGATAGAGCGAATTTGCCGGGTTATGGCTAACTGCAAGTTATTTTCCTAGTTTAGTCGAAGCGTAGGAAAATTGCATGTTGTACAATCAGTTTTTGGTTTTTTATTATGATTGTGAAGTACGTGTTACTTTATTCGACAGTGTCCGGAGAATCGGCACAAATGTTCGTTGATTTATTCGCTATAATCTTAAGTGAACACTCATTGTGTTTCGCCTGTACTCTGCAGTTTTATTCGATGTTAATCGTATGGGTTAATGTGCTTTGAATGTTGACGGTTTGTCACAGCCGTATGTAAATTCACGAAGCTTATTTTTGTTCATTAATGGTATGATTCATTTAATAGTTAAATATATTTATTGTGTTGTTTATGTATACTCAATTGTACTGATTATGTATTAACAAAATTAGTGAAGTGTTGAAAGTATATAATGGAAAAATCTCTCGAGCAAAATTAATTTGATAACTGAAATATTATTTAGCAATACTTGTACTGTCGAAATGAACAAAATATTTAATTATGTTGATTATGTGCTAATATAATTGGTGAGATATAAAAGTATATAACAGAGCAATTTTTCAATTAAGAACAATTTAATAATTGAACTGTTGTTTAGAAATATTTCAATTAGTAAAGTGCCTAATATATTTAATTATACTGAGTGTATAATAATACAATTAATAAATTATTAAACGTATGTAATATAAAAGTTTCTCAATCAAAATTAGTTTGATAATTAAAATATTATTCAGTAATTCTTCTATTATAGAAATATTCATTATATCAATAGAAATATTGATTAAATGATCAACATATTTAATTATGTCGATTATGCGCTAATATAATTAAGGTATTAAAAGTATATAACAGGATAATTTTTTAATTGAGAAGAATTTGTCAATTGAACTGTTGTTTAGAAATATTTTGATTAGAGAAGTGCCTAATGTATCTATTTATATTGATTCGAAACACATATAATTAATAAAATATGAAACATATGTACTATAAAAAATTTTCAATCGAAATTAATTTGATAATTTAAATATTATTCAGCAATACTTGTACTATCGAAATTATCAAAATCTTTAGTTACGTTGATTATACGCATATATAATTAATGAGGTATTAAAAGTACACAACAGAGCAATTTTTCAATTAAGAACAATTCAATAATTGAATTGTTATTTGGAAATATTTCAATTATCTAAATGACATAATTATATTGATTATATACTAATATAATTAATAAAAGTATTATTATAAAATATTTACTACATATAATCTAGTGTACAATAAAAGAATGTTTTATTTAAAATATTTAAAATAGGCACATAAGATGCAACGTAATTATTTCTTTCGATATACCGAATGGATTGCAAAACTAATTGCTAAATATCTTCGCAAACTTTCTCAATTATAAAAAAACCCACGACGTAACATTTCGCACAGGTTATTAGTATCTTAATTATCTCGTTTATTATCACGGAACTATTTAAATGGCGACATTAACAAACTATTAAATCCCGGGGAATTTACATAATCGAACCAATCACTGAGATTTCAGTCATATCTTCAACGTATTCACTTATAAACCTCGTACTCCCCGTAAAATGTTCCTCTAACTGGTTTAAGAGACACGAAACGCTCGTTAATCGACAGTTTCGCATGGAACGCGTTTAGACAACGCTCTCTAAATATACTACACCGTTTCGAAGCCAGTTCTACATTTTTTCGCGTGTCTCGTAAGTACATACTTTTACGTCACAGTTCAGGCCTAGAAAATTAATTAGAGAAAGTCGAATTTTTCGAAGCAGCTCATTTATTCCACGTACTCACGCCCTTGGAAACATTCGCGCGGAATTAACGATGCCGATAATAAGTTTATTAGGTACATTCTTAACAGTTCATTACGCTTGTACAAGTAAATACCACGTTGTCGTTATCGTTAAGTCGGGGAATTCGTGAAATTATAGTGTTACACCGTTTATCGACCGCAAAATCGAACTTATAAACCTCATATTCCCCATAAGTCAGGGAGTTCGTGAAATTACAGTATTACCTCGATGAAAAGTGCCATTCTTGCACGGTAAATTCCGTGGAATTTCAGACGAAAAATTTTTCACAACACATGTGGACGTCAAAGTGTTAAATTAATTTTCGAATTACTATACAGAAATAAGGATCTCAATCGCAAGAATCGTTCGAAATTCTCGTTTCTCCATAGGACACACGATCAGCATTAGACGTAAATTTCAGAAAATTACAGCTGTCGATCGTAAAAAAAAGTGTCGAGAAATTCTGCCGTTTTCTCGCGAGTTTCACTGTTACCGTTGCAGAGAGAAATGACAAAATAGCAGCGGAAACGACACCACTGCCACCGTGAATAGATAGAGCGACACTTTCTATAACTTCCTCTTGCTGTATCACGCACGCAGAGTGTACGCTCTTCCTGTCCCCGTATCTCGACAATCGAGGGCTGACTCGCGTTGATCCCTCTGGCCTATACTTTCGTAATCGAGACGAGAACGGCACCATGAGTTCGCTTAACGATCGAACAATGTTTTTGTGTTCCAGAACCCTCGCCTAAATAATCCCATGGTCTGTTACGATGAGGTCGACGCTAATGCTGATTTGTAAGTACATGATTCCTCCTCCGTTTTTTTTTCCTCTTCTCTTCCTCTTTTTATCTCTCTTTTCCTCTTCTTCTTTCTGTCTTTCTTTTTCTTTCCTCCCGGCTATCTCGTCCTTGTTTCGAAAGGGTTAATTAACGTTTTCTCTTTTTCTGTGTTATGCAAATGCCACCAGGTGTCCTCGCGACGGGCCTCTTTACCTGCATCGGTGCAATCACCGTATCGATAGACCGTTCCGATAACAAACCTGTAAGTATAACGAACGATAATGTAATCGAGTTGCAGCAATTAATTGTTCCTCGAGAGAATGTGAAGCGTAGCTGTTTCTCGGTTTATTTGTTCTCCAGTGGTAGGACCTGCGGGATCAGTGGGGAAAGTGCGGAAAGGATGTGGCGCTTTTCTTCTTACTTTTCTTTTCTTTGTTTTTAGGGCTCTTTTATTTTTCTCGAGTTGGTGAGAAACAAGGTTCATTTCTCCGCTATTATGCAAGTTAAATTTGTTTCATTTTTTATTTAACTGTTATTATTGGACTGTGGATTTTTATACAAATCTATATTTCTGAGAATGCAGTAAAAAAAGCAGGAAATTATTTCACCCTATTATTATTTTGTACACTTTTTCGTATTACGCGCGTTCTGTGCAATTTTCACATAAATGCATAAAAATCCGCTGTCTATTTGTTATAGAAGAAATTTATCCAATGAAATTGGAAAAGTAAGAATAATTTGGTGATATACAGTTACTATGTATCATGTAATTTTTTCGATTTATACATACATTATGAGAAAATACTGTTGAAACACGATGTTCCTTCATCCTTCGGCTAATGCAACCGATAGAGAGCTTTTATGTTTTTACGAACGAGAACTCAATAAGGCAAACAATGTCGCCCTTTGTTGAAGCTTCTAAAACCTCCAGCTTTGAAACTATTTTAAGCCAGTGCACACGATCCACGGCGATCGATTGATGTATGTACGTTAAACGTCTCCCTGCTAGCTCTTGAGATGACGCAAATTTTTAGCTAATATTTATTCAATTTCAACGATCGATAGCGGCTTTCGTGGCAAAGCTATGGATCAAAATCCTACCACGTTGAAGCTTTGTTATCCAACGCTCTCTTTTTTTTTTTTTCATAAAATGTAGTAGATCACGTTTCTGAGCCTTCATCTCCATTTTACAGATATTTGAAGCTGGATGTTTTTAAAATCAAAGCTGAGAATATTGAAAAGATTGATGTATATCTTTGAAACTGACGTTGTTTCTCTACCAAGTGGACATTTTACAATTTATTGAATCCCCGTAATGGGTAAAATGAAAAGTTGGTTTCAATACTTCGTTAGAAGAATTTAATTCTCTTTATTAACAGGAAAAAGAATACAAATCAAATCTATTCACTCTTTCGACAATTTACGAAACGGTATTTCATTTCGATTGAATATCTCTTTGATAAAATGTGAAAAAGTATTGTTTGTAAAAGTAAGACGAAAGTTCAGCATACCATCTCTCGAGAAAATTTAGAAATATAATCTTTCATGTATTAATATACTTCCAAATAATATCAAATTATTAAATACAATTACACTGTAATCAAATTACAACTAATCATGTTTGCACGTGCAATTCTATCCTTTAAGCATCAGTATCTAATACACTAAAAGTAGCACTTCACATTGCCATCTCCAGAAAGTCACAAATTACCTATTACAACTAACACGAAACAGCATACCCAACATGCAATTCCACCGATTCCATTTTACAATCATCTACACATAGTCCATTAAACAATGCTTCGCGATATAAACTCCCAAGACATTACAAACTACAAAAAATAATATGTCCAGCATGCAATTCCAACAACTTCATCTTACAATCATCGATAAACAATTCACTAAACAAAATTTCACAATATAATAACCCAAAACACTCCATATTACTAAAAGTAACCAATCATACATCCAAAATGCAATTCCATCAAGTTCATCTAAGAACTGTTGACAGATTAATTACTGAACCACATTTTGCAAAGTTAATCATCCAAGATACTTCAAATTACCAAACCTAACCAACATAAATAGCATATCTAGTACGCAATTCCATTAACTGCATCTTACAATCATTGACATACAATCCACCAAACAACATCTCGCAATACCATCCTCCAAAACACTTTATATAACTAAAACCAACATAAAATCGTATCATCCAAAGCGCAACTCCATCAATTTCATCTTACAGCTACCAACACGGTCGTCGATGATTGCAAATGGCTGGCGACCACTGACCAGCGGTTACGAGAACACGATCGGCACGAACGTATCCCCTTCGAGCAACCTGGAACGGAACGGGCCGCTGCATCCAGTTCTGGGTAAACTTCAAGAGCACATGGCCGTGTCTGAAAAGCTGAAACCACAACGAAAGGGTAAACCAACATCCCATCACGAGTACAATCCACCCAGTATCCTAGGCAGTTTCACGGTTCTCGGTCACGCTGCCGCGAAGGCACGCGGCGAGGCTCAAGCTAGCCACAGCCACGCGAATAAACACGTCGCCTCCGAGACACGAGAGTACACCTTCCTGATCCCTCCGCCAAAAGACGCGTTTCGTTTCGACCTAGACCAACACAGGAAGCCGATCTTACGAGACAGCTCGGCGTACTTGCGGCAGCCACAGTTCGCTCCACCTGTCGTCCATCAGCCGCCAGATCCAATAAAGGCAGCCACCTATTTTATCAAGGGTTACACTTCCACCACGAACTCACCATCTTCGCCAGGCATCTCCTCGAAAAACAGACACTACGGCGAGCCATACATTCCCCAGTTACTGCAACCACCCAAGTATCATCAAGCAAAGCCTTTCGAATCGCTGAAAGTTCCCAACAACGTGAAACCATACTTCCAACCACCTGGAACATCCTTGGCGAACGATTTCAACAAAGACAAACGACTGTCCGATTACGATCACAGACAGAATTACGAAAAGTACCCTGGACAGAATCATCACAACGATCACCTCATCAATCCCACGAGCACGGGGAATTTCTTTAGTCAGGTGAATCATCCTGGTCATAGCTATAAAACATCTTACGAAAGAGATCCAGCGTTTCTCGTCCACGAGAGCCACGAGATCAGTTACATCACTCCCCCCTCGGTATACAATCCCTTCAACTTCAGACCTTCTTTACCCTACGAGACCCTTCTACCTCCGGATGTGTACAGTTCTTCAACACCAACTCCTACTACACCTCGTACACAGGAGTCGATTAAGTACCAGCAATCTGGCGACTCGGTGCAGGATTACAAGCGGCCAGGTCAAAGCACCACGGCTAAACATATCGAAGCTGGTGGTCACGGTGAGATTCGACCAACTGCTGGGGTTGGTAACACCTACTATGTGTCTGAGCAACAAGATTTAACTCCACCGCCAGCTGCCTGGCCGGTGCCTAAGAACAAGTACCCAAGCGACATAAACGAGGTGTTGCCGCGCGTTAATCCACCTTCGAAGTTCAATCAGGAGGCAGTGGTGCCGAATCAGATCCAGCAGGTGCCAAAGGTGATATATATCCATCCTCAGGCGCAACAGCCGCAGTATCAGAGCTCGGTATTACCAATCGATATTCGACCAGAGAGCCAGGAGTTGGAGTACGAGACACCGGAGAGTATATCATTGAAGCATTTCAACGAGCAACAGTATTTGATACAGCAACAGTTGTTACAAAGGGACAGGCAGAGATTAGCCGAGCAGGAGAGGCAACAACAGTTGGAGATCGAGAAGCAACAGCAGGAGGAGCTGAAGAAGAGGCAGGATGAGTTGAGACAGCTGTTGGAACAGCAGAAGGAGGATGAAGAGACTAGGTACGCGCTTGAAACGGCGAAGAATCAGACGGAACAATTGACGAAAGTCACCGAGGAACAACCTCCCTATGCGGTTCAGCTGACAGAGTACGAGATACCGAAAGTTACCACTGATCTAGCCACAGTGATCACCGAGCAGAGCGGTTTTGGAGAGCAGCCAAAGGTTCAACAGTCTCAGGTACGTTATTCGGATGGAATACCGAGACGGGGTCTTTGTAAAATATTTGGCTACGATGGAAGCTTTTGGGTAACGCGGATGAATGTTGAACCGAACTTGCGGTGTTGTTTGAGCAGGGATGGTGTGGGAGGAACGTACGGTAGAGGACCATTGTTATTTTAGGTTTTTTTTTGGAGGGGGGGGGGAAGTGGATTTTTGCTTCGGGTTTCAATATGGAGGAACGGTTAAGCTTACAAAGGCCTGGTGTCTATGAAACCTGGCGTGAAGAGAATACATTTTGTAAGAAATAATATATATTTAAGGAACATTCACTGGAGCGGAACGCTATTGTTATTTTTATTTGCTACTGATGGGATTTTCTGCACGTTTTATATATTTGGCGGATATTTGTTGGATAGGTATTTTACAAAATGTTTGAAATGAAACAATAATAAGTAATACATATAAATAACCAGTATTATATTGATTGATATCAAAACTGTGTTTTAATTAAAATATTGGTAAACATGATAATTTGTCAGTATTTTAAATGGGTAGTGATAAAATATTCTAAGAGGAACAAACTAATACTGACAAAATGCAATTCAATTATGACAATTAATTATTTATAGTGGTCAAAATATTTATTTCAACTGTTTATTTGAAAAAATATCATTTATTTAGAAAAACTACTATACATAAAATTGTACTAACAGAATGTGATTTAATACTGACAAAATATTCAGTGCATTACACGGTATAATATTGATATTAATTAAAGTATTTATTTCCACTATACATTTAGAAAAATGCTTAACATTAATTTAAAACAGAATACTGTCTAAATAAACAAAATTGTATTAACAGAATGTGATGTCATACTGAGAAAATACTCAGTCCATTACAGTATAACATTTATACTAATTAAAGTATTTATTTCCACTATTCATTTAGAAAACTGCTTACCATTAAATAAAAAAAAAAAAATACTGTCTAAATAAGCAAAATTGTACTGACAGAATATCATTTAATACTGACCAAATATTCAGTGCATTACACAGTATAATATTTATACTAATTAAAATATTTATTTTCACTATTTATTTAGAAAAATACTTACCATTAATTTAAAAAGAGATACTAATTAAATAAACAGAAGCGTACAAATTTTAATAGTAAAAAACAATGTTATAATAAAACTTATAGTTTCAAATTTCTGTCTTCTTTTTTTCTTTTATTTGCTGTCTTATTAAATTAGCCTAATCGTACTGGAAACTTGTAATTCTTATTGTTAGTTCAAATTCTCGTTATGAGTCTAATAAGCTCAGCTAAACTATTATAGAATCGAGGAAGTTTTCTGCAATTTTTTGGCACGTTCTTCGTTATTTTCAATAAGATTTATTAATATATTTAATGCAAATAGCCAAATACAAAAGCTGCAGTAAGTACAATATTACGATTTATCTTTAAAAAGCAGGACAGTAATGCTTTAATACAGGTAAGCTTTCCTGCAATTATTTTAAAAATATTTTAATAATTTTAGCTCTTTCATACAAAAAACTATAAAATTATTACATTAGATAGAAATCGATCTGAATTCAAATTATGTAAGATCTTACAAATTGAACAGACTTAATTATTTAAACTTCTAAATTTAAAATTTACCTTAATTCAACATCGAAGTCGCAAACATCTTTATAAATTTGATCTTTCAAAAGAAATTACGCTGTTATCTCTCAGGTAATTTTATCTTCTAATTAATATTACTAGATCCTTTAAAATTTTCCAATATTATAGTTTATTAAATATAATTACTCTGCCAGTTAAACACATTTCATTATTTTTAAATTACTTTTATAGCATGTTTATCAATTTAAATAACAAATACATAAAATTCTATAGGGTCTTACCGTCCCACAAAAAAGATCAAGCATTTCAGCTTAAAATTGAATTTCATAAAACGAACTTCAGACAGTGTATATCTAGACTATCATATCTAGGTGTCTAACATATGCTTTAGTTGTTAAAAGTAAATTATTTAAAGTATAAAAATAGGTACAACCATTCTGCATATAAAAGCATCAAAATTCGCAGTCTAACGCGATAAGAAGTTCGTCGAGAAATGTTTGAAGTTGTAACATTCATCTTCCAACATTTCTGCGAGCAGCAAGCATTAATCTCGATCACGTATCGCAAAATTCTCATCGCAGTTCCAAAACCCTGTTGCAGGTAATCCAACCAGAGTACGTGATATCAGAGAGCCCGATAATTCCTAGCCAGCAGTATCAGGAGCACTCAAAGAATCAGCAGGAACATGTGAATTACCACGAGCAGCAGAGCGATTTACGGCATCAGAGGCCTCACAAGCCATTGCGCGATCAATATAGGCGACGAAAACCGAGCACTGTGGCTTACGAACCAACGCCAACGGAAGCGCCGATCCAAGTTCCAGAAACTTCCGTCCCCCTGACTTTACACATAGAGGAAGTGCCTATTCAAACAACCTCCGCGCCAGAAACCGTGACGTCGCCAACGGCGAGCAGCCAAAAGTCCAGAACACGAAGACCAGGCTCACCGTTGCGTAGAAGAAGACCAACGACGACAACTCCCGAGCCTATCACTGTACCATCCGCGGAAGATTACCTAAAGTACGACAGACCGGACGATATAATTCAGCAGGTGGATACTGCGAAGAGAAGACGCGTGAAACCTACGCAAACTACTTATGAAGAAACTGTAACCGAGAAAAAGGCGAATATCCGTAAAAGACCTGGCCACAGGAACAGAGTGAACCACGGAGAACCTTTCGAAGCTGAGATCGTCACAGAGATCGTGCACACTCCTTCAAACACGTACAAAAGTCCTACAGAATCAATCCAATCATACGAGTACAATCAATACGCAACGAATCCGCCTAATCAGCAGTTCGATTACACGTCCCAGAAGTTCGTGACTGTTGAGGAACAACGAGAGGAAACTACGCAACCTGTGCCAGCGGAATACTTTACAGAAGTGACTCGAGCGAAGCCCGAAGATGTTCCTCCTAACGAGAACTATAATCCACAGCAGTCTGGTGATGCGGCGACCAATATTCCTCTGGAGGATCTATTTATCAGAACAGAGGGTAATTACTTCGATCGAGCCACTTCTGTGTCCTCTACTAGCAGCGGCGCGATCACGAACACTGTTCCAAACGGCAACATAGCCACAGTACCGCCAACGACAACGTCCACTGCCCAATCGACCACTCAACCACCACCACTAAGCTCCTCGACGTCCAGATCCCACAAGGTCCGACCGATCAGGTACGGGAACACGACCAGGCCACGTTTCAGCATCAAGGATTACAAGAGTCGGATGGATTACAAGAGCAGATTAGCTCAGGTCTCGAGCACCGAGCCGTCAGTGACGCCTGCATCGAAGCAAAGGGGCAGCTTGAAGAGTCAACAAAGCCAGCAGAATCATCAGAATGCTGGTGAAGGGAATAGAGAGACGACTGGGAGGTATAAATACGTCTCGAGGATGAATTACAGGACTACCACGCAGAGTCCTGTAGCTTCTAAAGATCAGGAATTCGTCTCTGAAGACGGTGCAGTTTCTTCTACTACCGAGAGAAGCAATCGATTCATACCTAAGAGAAGACCTATTAATGGAAACGTATATAGAAGCAGAGTGTCCGGTACAACGAGCAGTCCTAGCAGGTTGCAGCATCATTACGAGAACGAGAATCAGTCGAAACCGAGCACAGTTAGGCCAGAGAATGTTTTCTCCTCGTCGGTTAGACGACGACCGGTGATGAAGAGCAGACTAAACGTACAAAGGGAGAGCTCGACTGCGGGCTATCCGGAGAGGAAAGACACAGACGCTACTGAAATGGCTGCAGAAGAAACCAGTTTCTATA
Organism: Anthophora plumipes; assembly: GCA_951804975.1. NCBI lineage: Eukaryota > Metazoa > Arthropoda > Insecta > Hymenoptera > Apidae > Anthophora > Anthophora plumipes. Next base: position 16,634,169 of record OX638118.1, on the reverse strand, counting down.
CTGCCGTCACTACGACGGGCACTACCAGGCTGGTAACTAAAGAAATTCCTGTGGAGGCGGTGGAAACTGCGTCAACGAACGTGCCAACGATTATCGAAACAGAGAAGCACGCGGATGAAAGTGAAACTGGACAGAGTTTTCACTCTGAGAAAGAGCAGCCTGAGGAACCGGTTGCTAGCAGCACTGCCAAAAGCGTAGACGAGAGTCAACTGAGGGAAACTGGTATCACGGAACAGTTTTCAACTGTGAGAGACGAGGAAACTACGATGCAAGGGGAGAACAAAGTGGAAACCACGACAACGTTCGAAGTTCGATCAGACGAGGAGGAGTTGTTCGCGAAAGCATCGCAGAGCGTCGCGGATCTAACGAGTTCCGCTTCGGCGTTGTACGACAAGCCTGGAATGTTCAAGGCGGTCTCGCCTGAGAGCAGAGTGGTCGCTTCACACTTCAAGATCCCCTCTGATGAACCTACTTTGCCCATCGAGGCCTTTTTCCAGGAGCTGTCGAAGAAGAGCTAGAAGTTTCCTCTCGCTGCTTCTTCGCTTCCAAAGAGATTGTGAACGGCGGACAGAGAGGATCTAAGGTATAGTCGGTGGAAATGATTCAGCGGGGTCGTGAATTCAAGCGTCGAATGATCGCAATGAGCTTCGGGTTAAAGGAATCGCTTTTGTCTGCTGTGATTCCCTGTTCGAAAGGATCTACGAGAGATGTTCAATTTCGAAACTAAAAATATGTTTCAACGTGCAAATTTAGGCACACCTTTTGCAAAATGTGATGCAAATATTGATTGAAATTAATATAGAAAAATGAAAAAGAAATTCGATTTATTATTTTTGAAGTGTTGATTGTACTTTGCAACTTTTGATAAGGAGACTTGCACCTGATTAAACTACCTCTATAAAATGTTAGAGATAGGCAGAATACTTTTCACGGTTTTCTTGCACAGGATTGTATGGCCAGAAATTATGAACTTGAATTTTTAAGAGTGATTTTATTTACTTCAACAGAAACATTGCAGTACCTCGTCTTAATTCTTAAACATTGAACAAATGAACAGAGAAGAGAAGTAGTAATCATAATTTCATGAATGTTCACATTTTCAAAATTTATGTACCTTCTTTTCGAAAACTCCTTGTGGCCAGATAAAAGTTTTCCTAAACCTTCTAACATTTTTTTATTAAAAAATTTGGAAGTAGAATAAACATTTCTTTCTAAGTTTTATTTCTGGTTGCAAGCAACACTTCTAAATTCTAACATATAAATCTGCAATAAAAAAAAGAATGAGAAAACGAGAACACGTGGAAGCATCTTTCATTGAGGAAAGGGCACATTTTGGCAATTTTAACTTTGCAAAAGAGATCCTTTTCAGGGCCGTCTCTCATTTGCAAACTTTTGCTCACAATTTTTCGTTAATTTCATATTAAACTTCTATCGTCTGAATAACAATTGTATTTTGCTTTATTGGTAAAAATTAACCTCTTAAAAATTTGTTTCGATGTACTATAATGAAAGCGGCAATTACAAATTGATATCGAACAGCGTTGAAATGTTCTTCACGACCTCGCGTCAATCGATTCCACCGACTCTGGAATCGATTGTTTCGAAAATATTCAACTTCTCCTGAGAGATCCTGCGAAGAGGTGAACAATCGAACGAAAGATATTTGAATTTCTCCTCTCTTCGCGCCCTTTTTCTACGCCTATTTTTTCCGCGTTGTTTAATCAGCACCATTCGCCAAATTTCGTGTAAATAATCGAATCGATGCCAAAAAGAAATAAAAACATACGAAGTTCCCATGGAAGTATTGTTCTTCCATTTGAACGAAACAACTTCCTTAGGTTCTTCCTTAGGTTTGAAAAAAAAAAAATTATAGGGAATACGGGAAACTTGTGCAGAATATTTACGAAAATTCGAATCGTCTTTTTTTTTTATTTTTTTTATTAGATATCCTGTGGTGACATTCGTTTTTTAGCAAGTTCGTGAAAAAACATACGAAATGCACGTGTACTCGATTATACTTAATGGAAATTCACCCTCACCCTATTATCTAGATGTACCTAAATAAATTATTTATTTAAAAAGAAAAGGAAAAACACACAACCACGCGTGATCATTGTTATCATTCGATGTTTTCGCGCTGAAGCATCCATTATTTTTTCTCTCTCTCTCTTTGGCGATGGAAGATTTTTCAGTGTGGGTAGACTTTAGAAAAAATAACGGATGCTACGAAATGTTCTGTAAATATAAATAATCTTCGAGAGAATGTTCCATCTTATCCTCGAGCTGACATTCCGGACGCTCGATGCGGAATTTGATTGAAATCCAGCACGTTGGATGCATCGACGCGATACCGACGCAATTGGAGACACGTCGTTAATATTAATATCGTCATTAATATAAATTGATACACGGGACTTTGTTAAGTTTCGTGATTCTGCCGGATAATAAGTGGAAAATATAGGAGCGGTTATTTGTACGCGGTATTCGTTCGGGAAATTGGAATTATTTCTACGGGCACAATGGTACTATTCATTGCGTTGAAAAATAGAAACGGCCCGTAAGGAGAAATTTAACGAGCCTTCTTTCTCAACGGCCTGTACACCAAACGATCGCTCGAGTCTTTTCCCTCGAAAACAATGCCTCTACGGAAAATGCATCCGTCCCATATTTTCGACTCATTCGGCCATTAAACGATCTACACTAGGGTGGTCCACTATGTATAGAGGTCAACGTTCTTTTCCTTCGACCCCCTTTTTTATCGCCTCGTGAAATTATGACACTTGGTAAGAAAGCTGATAGCTGGAACAATGTTCAGAAACGATTCCGTAATTTACGTTTTCACTTTAGTCCGGTTTCGTAGAACAACATTGCTGAATTTCGTAGTTAAACTCATTTCCAGTTTCATCCCCGTTTCATTTATATGCGAAACTTTCGTATTTCGTTCATAGAAATACTCCAACCTTCGTTGAAAAATAATAAATTGCATTTCTGTACGCAGACAGTATTGATTAGTAGCCTGCGGATTTTTACACGTTTGTGGGGAATTTCAAGATACAAGATTGCACAGAAAGAAATCATCTTTTCACATAGCAAGTGAAATCTTTTTTTTACTGGTCAGTATTTTAATCCTTTTTTGTCAGTATTTAAATATAAAGGGTCAATATTTAAATAATTTGGTCAGTATTTATACTAAATTATCAATATTTAAATAAATATGGTCGGTATTTAATATTGGCAACAAAATGTTAAAATGTATATTTTTATAAATAAAACAATAAGCATATTTTCTTATTCATTAAGTAAGAGTTTGTAAATGTCTAATTTGATTTAATATACAAAAAATAAAACTATATATATTTGTTTTACATATAAAGATATTTTTAAATGTAATTATTTTTCGACTTATAATGAGTCTACAATGGAATAGGTTTAATACTGTACTTCTTTTTGCTTTATATTGTCCGTTTATTAATTTTATACTGACCGTAATGATACTAATCAACAATTAATTCCACACTGACTGGTTAGTATTTTACGATACTGAGCTTTTTGGTAATAAAATATTGACTGAAAGTTGATTTAAATACTGATCGGAAATAGATTTAAATACTGATCATTTAATTTGTTGCCATTATTATTTATGCAGGCGAATTTATCATTCAGAAACACAATCTGTACAGTGAAACCGTTCCTCTGTTTCTAATCCTATCCGAAATGTCAGATTAAATAACTCTTGACACTGTTTCCGCCTCCATAACAGGAACAATGGTCAATAAAACAAGAAAGCACGTGTCGTTTATTGTTTCCATATTCACATCGCACTTAAATTTCACTAAAATGGGCGATCGACACTTGAGGACGTTTCCTTGCAAGTGTAATAAATTCTCGCACATTGTTACAAGTCTTACATAAACGTTACTATTATACAATATTTATAAAAATGTATTCGTCAACATTTTTGGACACGAACATGTCCAAAGTTGACAGTGAAATTGAGAAAATTGTAAAACTTCAACTCGAACGCGACACGAGTTATCAAAACTTTCCAGATATCAACTCTCCAGCAAGTGTCATAACGTTAGATGCGGCAAAAAGAAACTTAGACCACCCTAATCTACATTCTCTCTCTTACACACACACGCGCGCGCGCGCACACACACACACACACACACACACACACACATATCTCTCGTCTAATTTAATTCGGTGAAAAAACTGTCGGAACAAGTATTTCTCTCGTCGATGTGTCCGAATTCTCGTGAAACGGTAGAGCAACGAATAAGGTCGGTGTGTCGTGTTATTTATATTAATTAAACAACTCCATGTACACTGTAAATATATAATATATATATATATATATATACAATAAATATAGAATATACATAAAATATCTTGTTATTTACATCATTGTTAGCTTGTTGTCAAGCGAGGGGTTGCAACAACGCGATGATAGGTCACAGGTCGATGACGTGTCCTCAGACACAGCGTTTAACGTCCAAATTTAGTTTACAATCGCTCTTAACGATTGTTCACTCGGTTACATGTACAAGTATCTAAGTGACGAGGCGAGTAAAATACTACTTTCCTTTCCTCCTTCTCTCTCTCTTATGGTAATTCGTTAGTTCGCGATCACACGAAGCACAGCACCGTCACACTGTCACAATATTTTCGTATCACACACTGACAAAGGCAAAATAGTACTTTACCCACGGGCTACGTACAACATTGCTACAATTACTGCGTTCTCTCTCTCTCCCTCCCTCTCTCTCTCTCTCGCTCTCTCTCTCTCTCTCTCTCTCTCTCTCTCTCGCGAACATCGTCCAATTTCTCTTCTTTCTATTACTCCTACCACTCCTCCCTTAACGTAACAGTCCGCTGATTACTACGTACGATTACTTCGTTATATGTATATATCATGTATGTATACACGTGTATATGTATAGGTGTATAGGCCTACGGAGATTACTTTGATTGTACCTAATTTAGAATTATGCACAGGCCAACGTACATTACACATTGAACGCGCGTAACGAGTTACAGGTTAGTTGTCGTTCGATTAAGTCTCGTTAATCGGTGTCCTTTGTAAAATTCTCATCCTCCTTTAATTGACAATTAGTTTAATGTTTCTTTAGTATCTTTTTTTTCTGTTTACCCCTTCCTCCTTCGATCTCTTTCATTGTTCTCGTTTGCGTTTCGCCCGCTTTAATTTTGTTCAGTCGTTCAAGGTACCCTTGTGTACAGTATACAATATGTATGTGTGTGTGTGTATATATATATACATATAATATATATATATATATATATATATATATATATATATATATATATATATATATATATTGTAGTACATAACAATATCAAACTATCAGACGAAATAGGCACACGCATACCGAAAAGTATTTACACACCGCACGCGAGTATACGCGCAAGCCGGAAGTGGACGTTGCAGGCTGTAACTTCCTGTGTACGCACATGGATGAGTATCAGTTTGTACACGCGGCGATGGGACAGTTTAGGGGGCGGGGAATTTTCTATGCACATAGTGATGTAGGTTCACGAGGGGGTATAGTAGAAATAACTATAAAACGAAAAGCTAACCTGAGATTCGTGAGTACTGTTCTGTGGCTGCTAAGACCGTCCACGAAGCGTCGTTTCGTACCAGTGTGTTTAATTAATTGCGTATTAACCCTTTGCACTCCAGTGGAGCCGCTATACAGACAGTCGTGATATAAACCATAACATCGTTTGAAGTTTCATTCATGTTGGAATTAACTCTTTGATTACTGTTAGTGCCTATAAGCACTTTTGAGATCTTATTGTGCTCTTTTGTTTATCGCTCTTTTATCTTGTAATTTAATCCTTAATTTTATCCCTTTGGCGCTTCTGTTTTAATTACCGAAGCAAATTTAGAATTTTGAAACCTTAGGAAACAGTTTAACAGATTTTGCGACTGCAAATCGAAAGTCTATTATTCGCTGTACGCGTTACGTGATAGAATCTGCCATAGTGATAGGATTGAAGTAAATTAGGAAAATGAATGAAAATAAAGTAATTTGTGAGAATGACAGCTTTTCCCTTTTAAAATGGAACTTTTGTTTCAACACTTTGATGGCCGCTGTTATGTTTGCGTGATTCCGTTCAACCATTTTTCAACCTTGCCAGATGAACAAATGATAAATTGGTTTTCACATAAATAGTGAGTGATAGAATGCAAATTTAAAAATAAAAAATGGTCAAGGACACGTCTACTTAATCTTTTTCTTTTTAACTCGTTCAGTTTTCTTGTCTGCAAATTTGTGACAAATACCAGTCACAAGATTCTCTGATTTTTGCGTAAATAACGAGCAATAAAATGCAAATTTAAAAACCAAAGGGAATCAAAAACGCATTTATTCTATCTGCTCTTGTTTATTTCTTCAATTTTTTTTTTTGTCTCCAAGACATTCAGTCCATGTAGAATTGCAAACTTGTGAAAAATAGAGGTGGTATGTGTTTTTCCACGACAGTGGCGGCTGTCAAAGTGTTAAAATTGATAAATCGATCATAAAAAGAAAACACACTTGGAGCGCAAAGGATTAAAAATAGAGACGCGTACGCTTTGTTTTCATGTTTGTTCAAGATGTCTAGTGACACAAAGGACATTATTATACGCAGAAGAAGAAGAAGAAGAAGAAAATTCTGGTTGCACCCTTACGTTCGCAACGATATTGATCTCAGAATGTTCATAACTACAAGAGAATTAGCAGATCATGCTAAATCTCGAGAATTTTACAGAATGCGTAAAAACACGTATTATCAGTGCAAAATAATAAATTAATCCCCTTGTTATATTAATATATCATTGTGTAATAACAATAAACAAAAGTTCCCTTATTAATCAATAGTTTTATTCCCTTATCAGACATGTAGCCCGATGATTGCTTCTTTTTAGTACCAATCAAACACGCATTCAAGTGCCATCTTATCATTCGCGAACAGTACTCGTTTAAACCTCAAGTTCGGGTCGAAAATTCGAGCATCTGAGAACTCAGACAGTTCCTTCATTGAAACTCGAGGAACGGGAAATGTTATCACGGTAGATTGTAAGTTGAAGAGTACTGTAGGAGCTTACGAAGGCGAATCAATCTTCATGCCTTTCAGTTTCGAGAGATTTGTTGATATCGACGCGTTCGCTACTCGTTGTTCAAAGAAAAAGTCACTTTTCACAGGCCAAGTATCAAATTTTCATCATCTCACGTGTTTAGAGATCGAGGCTTTTACAATTGTCGCTGTTGAGTCTTTCGAGTGTAAGCTGCGTTCTTGTGGAATCATTTTCCTAACGTTTCGCCAGCATTGGAAACGTAGAATATTCAATCAGCTATGTTGGAATACCAGAAGGCAACAAACCATAGAATGCTCTTCGACAAAACCAAAATCATAGGGTCCGTGAGAAACAATTTCTTTGAAATTTTGTGTCAGCTTCGGTGTCTGACTTCGTCTGCCAAGCATCCATGTTACATTGTACTCGATTCTCTCCTCTTTCTGATCCCTGCGACCTGGCCTGTGCACTGAGAGAAGAAAAGGTACTCTTCACCTTTAACACTTAACCGACCGATCGGGGAAATCTCCCCGTGTTACCAAGAAAATAGATATGCGTAGTATATTTGTGAATTTTGCGATGTATGATTGCATAAATTTATCGTTTCGAGCGTTAGCACACTCTTCAAAAATTCTATGTTGTTTAACACATTTTTACTTTTCTTTTTTAACATTTCACTAAATAAATTACTTTGATTTGTCTAAGTGATATGAAATATTAGATAATTTTAAATTACTTGCACGCTTCAAGGGTTATAAATATAAGAATATTACTAACAAGGGAATATTTCTAAGTGATAATCACCAATGTTGATGAAACTTTCGTATGCAGTAGTTCTCAAAAAAATTTTTAGGTTGTTCCAAAAGTTCCCTTCGTTTTATTGCTAGATACGAGGTGTAGAATCGTTTATTATCTGTGTAATTCTATAGTATTCCGATTTTTCATTCTTCTCCTTCTCTTCGGAAGACTTATGATGCGCCTTTTCCAAAATTGCTGTGGATTTTCTAGCAAAATATTGTTCAAGGTGGTTTTCTATCTCATTTAAAATTTCCAACTCTAAACTTTCTGCAACAATTATGAACCATTTGAACAATTACAGTACGATCCCAATAGACAGCGTAAATCTAATTTGCAGTAATCTGAGTATTATTGCCTTTTATAAAGCAACACAACGTCACATGTTGTAAATGCATTTCCTGAGTTTCCATCTTTCAAGAAGGCACAGAAAAATCCAACAGACACCCTATCAAAAAAGATACTGTTGGAAAACTATAAGACAACTACTGACCATAAGTTCAATTTTAAACAGACTGAACTGCATGTTTACTCGAAACGCTGTCAGGCAAAACAGTGCGTGAATATAACGAAAAGAACTTTTGGGACAACCTAATATTAGGGTGTCCCATAAGTTTCTTTCGCACCAGGCTAGGAATGACTCTAACTGGCTATGTTTATATAAACATGCAGACTTATCTATTAGCCGTCTATGGCATCGGTTTCAGTCGTCCTAAAGCTCTTTTAAAGTACGTTTTGTTGGTGACACAGTCTCTTTTAAAACCTTTTTCTACACTGTTCAATACGGAAAGCCAAAGGAAGTATTTACGGCATATTATGCTTCATTGCTTTAAAAAAGGCAATAGTGCAAAGGATACTGCAGACGAGATTTGTACCGTTTACGGGAGTGGTGCTACGACTATTACGATCGTCCGCAATTGGTTTAAAAGATTTAGAGCTGGCAATTTTGAACTGAAAGATAAAGACCCCAGCGGCCGGCCAGCAACGATGGATACAAGGCCATGCTCGCTGAAAATCTGCGATATAGCGCGCAAGATAGTGGATATCACTAACATTCTCAGGAGAACAGTGCATAATCGCTTGATCAAGATGGGATATGTCAATCAATGTGAAGTTTGGGTTCCGCACCTATTGATGGAGACCGGCCTTATGAACCGCGTCTCTACGTGCGATTTGCTTCTCCAACGACATGAAAGAGATCCTTTCTTAAAGAGGCTTGTCACTGGAGACGAAAACTGCATCGAAAACGCACTTGGTCTAAGGACAATAGACCTTCAACTGTTGCGAAGCCTGGACTTTACCCCAAAAAAGTTCTTTTGTCCATTTGGTGGGACTGGAAAAGTGTAGTCTACTACGAGCTCCTTCTTCAAGGTAAAACCATCAATTCTGCCAAATAGTGCAATCAGCTTGATCAATTGAAAGCCGCCATAGCAGAAAAACTGTCAGAATTGTCGAACAGACAATTGCTTTTCATCGCGACAATGCAAGACGCATGTTGCATTGGATGTAAGACAAAAGCTGTTACAATTTGATTGGGACGTTCTACCGCACCCTCTGTATTCCCCAGATCTGGCACCATCCGATTATTATTTTGTTTCTGTCATTAAAAAATTCTCTCCATGCTAAACAGTCCCAATCCGTAAACGAAATAAAAACGCACTTCGGGGAATATTTTGCAAATAAGTCCCAACAATTCTGGAACGAGGGAACAATGAGGCTTCCTGAGAGATTGAAGAAGGTGATAAAGCAGAATGGTTCATATTTAACGCAATAAATCAACTTTAAACAACAAATATCGTGTATTCATTCCGTATAAAAGAAAAAAAAAAGAAAAAATACTTATGGGTCACAGGTATTATTCCTTTTTTTATCGACAATCGTTTACTGTGAAGGGGCAAAACTTATCCTCAAGGTTGCAAGTAGTGAAAATATTTAAGCTTAACGCTTTGAATATTATTAGAAACAGAAGAACGGTGTATATTGATGAATTTTATATTTCTCAACGTCAAAATCTGTAAGCGTTGCTCGCGAAAAATACGCGCGGTCAGCCAAGTGTTAACATCTGAACTTTCTGTCCTTTTTCTCTTATTCTTCTCCTACTTCTGTCGATTCCCGTATTTAAACAGATTTATTTCCGACATTCGACTGTTCTTACGCACTAGCCGTATTTATTCCACCGACTGTACATTGAAGACGCTCGAATTTTCGTTCTGAACTTCGAATATCCATTCGGATTCCTCCGAACTGATCCATAACGATTAACGAGGTTACAGTTTGGTCTATGAACAGATTGGTCCTTGTACGAAACTACGCGGGGGTAGTTTGTCACATGAGCAATGACAATGGAAACCTCGACACACGTCTAAATAGGAAACGACACTAAACACGCCTATCAATTCGCGATCTAATCTATACGAAGGGATTCTCTCTCTCTCTCTCTCTCATTCATGCATTCTCTCTTTCTATCCCTCTCTTTATCTCGATAAAAAATATACACGAAACCGCGAGCAACACGGACGTTTGAATTATCCTCCATGATCGTATCACTTGTAAGCAGAGGTTGAGAACTGTTAGAATTTTCGTACGCCATTTTCTTACTTTCCAAGATTGTTGAAAAATCATACGGTGTGTTGGAGATAATCTATGTTTGTTTAAGTTTGCTCAAAAGTTCTTTATTTTTTCTATTCCAGACACATTTGTTGCTGCGTACTAGCGAACAAAGTTTCGCTGGAAAATGTTGTACAGCTCTACCATTTTGTACGTGGTTTCACTGCATTCTCTTATGTTTTTCACGTACTCTACACTTTCTCTGTGGATTTTCTTAGCTTTTGCGGATGGAAAATGGTCTCAATCGACGTGCTGCTTTGAAATAAAAGCCTCTCTGATCGTTTTTCTCGATTCAAAATCTGTTAGACGATCATGTTAGCCATAAATTAGACGAAATGTTTCTCGAATTGGACAAGAAATTTGATAACAAATTTCAATAACTTCAACGCATTGGGCAACTGAGTATCTATCCACGACGATATACCAAGCACTGCTGCGTACAAATGTCGCCTAGCTCTGACAATTGAACAACAAACATGGCAGCTGTGACAATTGAAAGATCTGTCGCTCTTATTAGAAGATCCTACATTTAATACAGTTTCTATGTTTTCGAAAAATTCGATTCTATTTGTTACTTATTCGTACAAGCAATCGATCAATGCTAAAACAAGTATCCATCGAATATCAGTACCTTCGTGAGGTATCAAACGAATTTCGATTCAGTACAGCATTAGTTTCAATACAATTATCGATTGGAGAATCATCGGTGTCGACAATTGGCACCAAGGACCGAAAATTTCGATACGTATCGATATTTATCATTGAGTACTTCGATACCGATATCGATACCATCACTAACTACGATTAACTATCGTCAGTCCTTCGGCTCGATCGCTTTTGCCTCTTATTTTTAATTCTACTCTACTGTCTAGAATCTAATCTGTCGTAGCAAACGTCGTTGTTGATGCAAGCAACGATGTGTATCGTTGTAAAAATGACATCGATTTCAGTGTTGATCCCATAAGGGAACAGTCGTTCAAATTAAAGCACAAATTGGACTTCGATAGATACACTTTGGCGCAGGTAACATAGAACGAACTCAGAATAAATTCGTAACTTCTGTGAAAGACACTTTTCTTTTCTACCTCTACGTTTGAAAGTTGGAGAAACCGAAGGAAAACGATTCGAACGGCGAGATGTCAGACGGAACAATAAATTCGTCTGGATTTCGAGGACGCACGAACTTCTGAATTCGCTATGATACAGAGGATAGAAATGATTTCGAGAAGAGCTGTTTTCTCCTACGTTTTATTTATATTTTACGATGTTTGAGATTTACGAGACTCTTTCCACGAGGCAGATAGAATTTCTGCGCACCTGACCTGAAGGTTTCCGCACATTCGCCTAACAAAAATTTTCCAATGGAATTTTCAGCGATCTAAAGGCCGCCGATACTCCAAATCAAATCGAACATTTCTTCCCTACAAGCAGTTGCTATGTTTCGAGCTGAATTCGAAAAAGAAACTAACCTAAAGTAGTCGCGTTGGATAATTAAAGTGCTTCAGAAACTGTTCTTCAGGAATGCGTAAATAAAAATAAATACAAGAATGAAACGAATGAAAATAACGAACGATGATAAATACAGCGTGGATCATTGATGCAATCTACAGTGAGAAAGGTGCTTTTGACACGTTAAGCGAGGTGTCAATCCCTAGGGACTGACAGTGAACTTTCCGTTCGGGCAATCGTGTTAAAAATAACTCACTCGATGAATCGCTATCTCCTCCTCTCAACATTCCCGGTATTAATGACAACAAATCTTTTCAACAATAACCTCTGTGAAAATTACTTCGTAAAATACTATTTTGAATATCATACAGAAGCAACGAACTATAATTCTCCCTGCTCAAATGATCTTTAGTCTTTCTTTATCTAACTGATTGTCCTTCGAAGGTTGTTGAGCGTTCGTACCGACTTGGCCTGTGACCGCTCAATCGTCATAAACTCATAAACCAGCGCGCAAACGGCTAGAAGTCTGGCACGAAGATTTCCAGGTTCGTGAGACCACCGGATATGCAACTATTAGACATGAGCAACCACCTGAGGGACAACGTCCAGCACTCGCACCCCCCCATGTAGATTCCCACCAAATTCCCAGGTCTAACTCACCCCCATCAACACTCCTCTGCAGTATTACAGATTTGCAATACTTCTACTACCAAATTACGACCAATAGTACAACACATAGACCCACTTACAGAAAATAGACACTAACCAATCAGAACACACAAAAAACTCGATGTAAAGACTAGGCAGGACAGGGAAGACAACTCTTTCAGCTTTTGAAGCAACAATACACTAAAACTCGCACAGTCTTTGAAATGTACGCAACACGATTAGAACTCGCAATCTACATCACTTAAGAACTCTGTCTCATCTTTCTTACAAATTAAACACTTGTAATATTCGACTTTAGTGAAATTTCTGGATATTAATTTATCGGGAAAGCGCGACGCGAAATATACCACAAATATTCGTGCCATACTAAAGGTAGCCTTCTAATACTCCCAATCTCTGTCTTTTGTTTATAGTTCGTATACTTCTGTGCCATTCCCAAACGAAAAGTGAAACGATGTAGTTTATCACGGTGTATTTATCATCTGCTTATACTCTGTAATCAAACACTCGATAAATGATCGCTGCCTGAACAGAAATCACAGCAAAATCAGCTCCGCGCTTAACGTATTAACCTGTCACAGTCTTCCTCACGCAAGAACTACATAAGAAATGTAGCAAACATTAGAAATCTCAGAGAAGAATGATTGCACCGAAGGAGACTGAAACAAAGTTAATTTTAAAAGATTTAGAATAATAGCAACTGAATGGCTTTTGACAACTTCAATTGTACTTCGAAAACAGGACGAAAGGATATCACAGAGTACCGTATATTCTTTAAAATACATTTTCACTGAGACAGATTTCGGTAAAATGTTAGTGCGTAAGCAGAGTCGTCTGTGTTGGCCATATCGGTTGAAAATTCTTTTGATTAAATTGAGGCGAAAGAGCAGCAAAGCGGAAGTGCGCCAACAGCAATGGAAGGATTAATTTCTTTCATAATAAGTTTGCTACAGTCGCGAAGAAATGTCTAGAAAAGGAAAAAAGGAATTATTAACGCCATTGCAATCGTTGACCAAGGAATGCGCGAGAAATTGTCTCATCGTGACACAGAATTCGCTTGAACATGACTGAAATGTAGTGAATCGCGTGAGATGAATATTAGACAGATGTTGCCCTAATAAATTTCTATTTCACTGAAACGTCAAGGAACTTATTCAACACTAGAACTACCAAACCAGTCGAAACGACTGGTTTTAAATTTTCATTGAAAATTTACTCAAAGTTGCAATTCTACATTTCAGAAATTTCTTCGTGATTTTTATTACAGTATCCAAAGAATTACATTTATCAATTTAAGTTCCTTTCTTCCGCGCTCTTTTCAAAGTTATATACTATACTATACTTCGATATACCACAATCAGTCATTTTGACCGGTATTTTGCAGTACCATTGATGTAAATCATGGTTTTAAATAGGCGTGCACAAATGTGTTTATAACTGATAATCGTAATATTATTTTATATTTCAATTTGTGTCGCGATTTTTTTCAATTAAGCTTTGAGAAGCTTGCTAGAGAATTACAAGGAGAACGAACGTTAGATAAAATATCGGCGAATACTACACAGAATTCGAATAAACGTAGATTAGGTGTCAAATTGGACATTGCAGAAATAATTAAACTAATAATACCTGCGATAAATGCAACAAATATTTCTGTGGGAAATGTATTTCCTCCATTTGCGAGAACTAACCTCTATAGTAATAAATTTACCATTGTTAAGTATGAAAAACGTGTACTTCTAAGTAGTATAAATATGTATAATAATTAAAACAGTATGAATCAAGGTAATTTTCATTACATAACGTACAATGTATATCCAACAATGCCTCTACCTCAATCTGCAAGAACTATCTTCGCTAGTAATAAATTTATCACTGTTAAGTATGAAAAACGTGTACGTCTAAGTAAAAGGTGTCCCAACATTCACGCAAGATTTGAATTCTGCGCCATTTTAAAAATGGAACGCTACACGAAAGAACAACGCGTTGAATGGATTATGGAACAACAATAAGTGGATGCTGATTTTTCAAACAAAATCATTTTCAGCGATAACGCTCATTTTCAGTTTGATGGCTTCGTTAATCGCTAAAATTGTTGCATTTGGGGTTCAGAAAATCCACGAAAGATTGTTGAGAAACAAATGCATTCAGAACGTGTCATTGTTTCGTGAGGATTTTGGACTGGAGGTATCATCAGACCATTCTTCTTCGAAAATGCGGCTGATCAAGCAATAACAGTTAATGGTGTCGCTATCGCTACATGATAATCCAGCTTTTTGTGCCTACATTACAAGATATGGATGTGGACGACACGTGGTTTCAAAAAGACGGTGTCACATGCCATACAGCCCGAGAAACAATTCAATTACTGCATGAGTCATTTCCTGGTCGTGTAATTTCCCGTTTTGGTGATCAGAATTGGCCGCCCAGATCATGCGATTTAACACCATTGGACTTTTTTCTTTGGGGTTTTTTGAAGTCTAAGGTTTATGCCAACAAGCTCACGACCACCTACGTCTTGAAGTAGGAAATTGAGCGTTGTATCAATGAAATTCAGCCACATTTATGCAAAACGGTCATGGCAAATTTCGACAAAAGAGTGCATATGTGCTAGCAAAGCCGTGGAGGCCATTTACGCGATATGCTATTCCATACATAACCGTATAATGTATACTTTATAAAGTAATAAAAAATTCACAATTTTTAAGTAAAAACTAGTGTTTTCTACCAAAATTGCTTCTTGCGTGAAATTTGGAACATCCTATAGTATAAATATGTATAATATTACGTAAAAATTAAAAAAATACGAATAAAGGTTGTTTCCATTGCACAACGGATATTAAAAACATCCAGTGATTTTGACTGATTTGGTAGTTCTAGTGCTAATGAAAAATCAGTGGACAAACGGCGTGGGAGATCGTGTATTCACACTTCTCGCTGTTGCAAACGGAAGCTTTTATCCTAATAGAATGTATAAATTCTCCACCAGGTGACGAAACACATCTCTCCTTTCAAGGTCGATAAAGCGCCGAGGTATCGAAGCATCGTTCATTCAGGAAATAACCGAAACTTTTCTTCCGCGCAGCCGTATTTCCTTTGTTCGTTTGGATTCAACGTTTCGTTGTTTGTTCTCGCTTAGCCGTTTTATGTTTTAATCCATTATGTTTGCATCCGCACATGATGTCATCTATCACCCAGTGCGTAATCCGTTCGCAAGGATGTTCACTTCTCATCAAATTAAAAACAATCGAAAAGATCGAGCTGTCCATATTTATAAATGAAAACTAGCAGAAGAAACGATTGTAACATATTTAGAAAAACAGAAAAACTAGAAGGACATCGTTTATCAATTAGAAAAACATCTAAGCGATGTATTATACGTCTGTCTAAGTCACTTAGAAGAGAATCTGTTTTTAAATATGATTTCTGTGATGTGCAGCTACGTATTGATCATTTTAAAAATTATCATACTAACTGATCAAGTTTAATAAACTGTTCTAAGTTTATTTACCGTGCAAGTGGATGATGCTATCGTTTGTTCTGATTATTACGCGTAATTTATAAGCAAACTCGAAAGTAAAGAAAAACTTATCACTGATTTATGAAGTTAGTAACGTATTTAGAGCTGTGATGCAAATAGGTTAACGACATAACGAAATATTTCCCTGTTCTACGGAACTTTTTAACCCTTCACGACACCGTGTGATTTGGAACGAAACAAATTTCACATTTTCACGAATTCAAAAATGATCGATTCGTAAACTTTCGAGGACAATTTGGCAAATTTCTTTCGCTGAGATCTGCCGTGGCGAAAGGGTTAAAGTACGTACCACATGAAATACTGTACACAGAGACATATCCTTAGGAAAGTGATCATACTTCGTCGAACAGAAACTTTTCCGTGGTTCGAAGAGTATAAGTCGCTGAAATCGCAAAGGAGAAGACCAAAAAGATCGACAGGCCGAAAGACTAACTCGCGACGTATGTAAGTACTACTAACACTTTCAAGCGAGTCCTTTTATCCTATGACCCTTTCGATTTAGAATTTCCATATGTGGTTTTGGCGGTTGGTCCACTTTAGTACGTATTATCACCATGTTTCTAGTATCTCTTGTTTTTTTTTTTTGTTCCGAAAGATCGAAGCTTAGAGATCCGAACTCGTCGAGATTGCACGCGAGTCGTATGTAATGAGACGTCGATGTCGGAAATTGCAGCCAGTTTTCCACGGCTAATTTTCGTTGATTTCGCTCGTTTGGTCTTGCTTTCCCCGGGGAATGATCGTTGTGTCTGCTGGCGCTAGGAATGTTTCAAGTACATCACCTGCACCGATTCGCGATTGTTAGCTTCGTCGATGTGTACGAAGATACGGTCGATTATCCTAATTGAATTCCGAAAGGAAACGAAGCGAGGGTGAAGAAAATTCAAGTACAGGCAATGGTCTTATACAAGGATTTGCGAAATATCTTCTAACGACACACTCAGAACACGATTTTCATATACTGACTGCCATTAAGTCCTTCGATACGGTTGTGTCTTTCGCCCATGTTCTTCTGCTGTACGGATACTGGAAGTACTACCTTATTACAGGCCTGTTTAGATGCGAAGGTACAGATTACCGTGATAGGAAACGAAATAGTTGAGAAGCAGAAGGAATCAATGCCTGTGGATATAAGCTACACTGCAGAGCATAATTATTATAGCACAGCTACAATTTTCTAAGAGTTTTGGAGTTCTAAATAACGACTTCGAAGTATTACTAGTATCACGTAAAAAGATTATATAATATTTGATGAAGAAAGTGCAAAAAGGACATTTATTTAGAACGAAATATCTGACTGGGACATATTAACGTGTTTATTTATTTTTACTCGTGTTTTCACGGATTCAAGGTTCACTATTTCGTGGCGGTTTAGAAGTGCAAGTATAGACTTGTAATCGTTAAAAGTTGCTTCTGAAAATTTCGGAAACGACGCACGCATTTGCTAAATAAATTACAGAAGGTTTGAATTATTCGCCATCAACTTAAGACCTCAATGCGTGTTTGATAGACATTCTAGTAAATGATTGAGAGCTCTAAACAAACCTAATTGCGATTGAACTTATTTAAGGAACGAATCCGAATTTGATTTAATATTAAACAGAAACGACACACTTTTAAGGTCGATAAAATGTCACCACTTTTGAATTCCTGCTTATTTTTCAATCGCTTCTGTTTCAAGGTACTTCTCTTCGTTCTAGTGTTTTGGATAGTTAGTTATAGTACCGAAAGAATTGCACCTAAGCGAGGAATACCGTTAATTCGATGTAACTTAGCAAGGTTTGCGAAAGAAATCATAACGAAAACAGTAAGAATACTTACAAAATGGAAACATATGAAACAAAGGTAGAATGAACTAATGCCAACTGTATTTCAATATTCGTCGAAAATCGTCCTAATAATATTTGCTCAAAATCATTCGGGTAAATGAAGAAATCAGTTTTCTTCAATAAACAGTATTTCCAAATAAGAAAAACCATCGTTTAGTCGTAGTTTGACGTAGAACACGTAGTATATAGCATAAATACTGTATTTTCAATTATTACCAAACGAAACACCAATATCAAATTTCCATCAATATCAAAATGCGAAACTAAATAATCCCACGATGCGCAGCAAGAAATAACATTCTAGTCTTATTATCAACATTCACAGTTATCCGGCTATTGAAAATGTGTATTTTCTTACTATTACTCACAGGAATAGTTTACTATTGACGCGAATATATTGTCGTTGGCACTTTTGGCAAGTGCTGCTACAACGATGGATCGTTGCTCGACACCGAAAGGGTTGAAACTGATTAAAAATCCCTCGAGGGAAACGAAATAGATCAAACGGATTACTCATTGCGTACAGCTGATACTATTTATGATACTATTTTTCATAACTTTTATATTTCATTTGGAACATGTTCGGGTAGAAATTAACGCCATGCATCGATTTAGAATGCGTTTTCTTCGAAACAACATTACAGAGGGATGTAATAAAATGAGATGGGTGTATATGGTCGTCCAGAGGAATATGGGACGACTATCAAAAGCCATAGAAACGAAGGGAAACTACTAGAAACGGAAGCACCCAGGAGACAGTAGCCTATGAAAATACGCGGAAACTTCAATGGCCTCACTTCCCACGATACTTTCACGAAGCACCGGCGAAGCGTTGTTCGTTTCTTGCCAGGTTATGTCCGCGTTCCTCCATTCACCTTTCGCTCCTGAAAAGCTCGGAAACTCCCTTTACTTCTTTTTTTTTCCTTTTTTCTTCCCTCGAGCAACCTGCGCGGTTAGAAAGAAAATCACGGCGGGAACGAGCGAGAAGTCTCGTGTCGCGAGACCCTTTCATGTGAACTTAGCTACCACCGAATCTAACTTGCTTAGCTTCAATTTACTATACTCTCATTCATACCGAGAACATTTTTGCTTGGTTTTTCACTTTACTGAAAATCACGACCACCCTTTTGCTCTGGAGAATCTCGTCCCTTTCTCTTCTACATACTTTTTTTCTTTAAACGAATTTCAACGAGGGAACGTTAACGAGGTAGGGAAAATCGAAGAACCTCCAAAGGGATTGGCTATTGTTGTAAGAAAATTGAGGATATATAGTGACTCCTGTTAATATTCAAAGAGGCTTTAAAATGGAATAACTTCTTTTATATTGGACTACACGAGTTGCGTTCTCGCGAGAAGGTAAAAGGATTAGTGTGCTAGATGATGTGTAAAAAATATTTTGAAACAATTGTAATTAGTCGGAATCGCAACGAACGAAATAGGTACTAATATAAACTGATAAATTTCTTCAAAAGACAAACGTTGTTAAGTTACTTGTGAAACTACATCTATTCTTTTATTAACACTTAAATAAATTATTCTTAAGGCTACAATGAGAATGATAATTTATCAATATAGTTGACATTTCGAGAAACCCACGGTTGAATTATTCAAAACCAGTGGGGAATCAAATTATTACGATCTCTTGGAAATTAAGTATCGCTTGTTCGAAGTTTGAACAAGAATAGACCTGAAAATACACTTAAAATGCATACGAAAAGTAATATTTTTGTCATATTTTTAATGCAACTATATGAAATATATGCTTTACAATTTTAACTAATTACAATATTTTCTACATATCAGCTAACAAACTTATGCTTTTAACTTCTCACGAGAACTCAGTTCATTCGGTTCAATTTTAAAAAAGTTATTTCATTTTCAGAAGTGTCCGAATTGTATTAACGAGATTAAATAATTAATTAATTTTCAATGACACTTTCAATCGATATAAAAGTAGAGAAGGAAAAAGAAAAGTGGTAGAAAAGATCGATCGAGAAGAGAGGCCGGTGAAAATTTTCGCAGGCATTACCGGAACGAGAATTCTGGAACAACCAGCATTTGCATATTGAACGCATTACAGTTGGAGAGTTCGCAATTAAACTTTCTATGGTGGGCCGACAACGTTACGAATATTGTTCCTTTCGTCATGCGAGCAAAATTAAAACGCGTTCTACGAAAGATGAAAGCACGGCGTTTTTGTAAAGCTACAGAAAAGAAGCTTGGAGGAAAACAATTCCGTCTCCTTTTTACGGAAGTTATCCCGATAATTCTCCACGGATGAACGTGTTTCAATCTCCACGCGATAACTAACAAACATATAAACGAAATATAATGTTATGCAATAAGATGTATTTAGTTTCTTTTATTTCTGTGAGTGGAAATGACGAATGTTTGTTATATTTTAATATTTTAAGAATGATTATTAATAAAGGTAAGAAGACACAATTAATGTATAAAAGCTCAAATTCGAAAAATTCCATATAATGGGAAAAAATTACTGCTAATTTAATTTCGAATGAAAAATAAGAAAATTAAATTTATTAGGAGAAATATTAATATTAGTAAAATTAAATCAATATGAATGATTAAATTGAAATTATATTTAGTAAAATTAAACCAAAATTCTAAAAATTAGTAAAATAAATCCATACAAATATACAATTATTCTTATCTTGTTATAAATTAATCATCAATTTGAATAATTTTACTGAATATAAAAACTGTCTTCTTGACAGATATAAATTACTATATAATAGAAAAGTAGTTATTATAAGAATATAAGTTAAAATTAATTCAAAGGTAAGGCTATTATATGAATATTTCTTTGCCATTAATTAAAATTTATTGTAACTAATAATCTGAAGATTTAAAAAAGTAATTTATTCTAAAAAAATTATTCATTATTCATAATCATAAATTCTAAATAATCGTTCATTTATATCATCATAAATAATATAGAAGCTTACTGTAAACAGTGATATATATAATTGTGTGTGTGTGTGTGTGTGTTAGTAAATTTACAGTAATTAAAATATTAGTAAAAGAATTATTTAATTTCCATAAGATTGATGTAATTAAAAATATGAATGAAATCTCCCGTTTTTCGTATTCTCTTCCCTCGAGGCAGAGTAAAAATTGAATAATTCCGTGGAGATTTAAAGAGGTCGAGAGGAACGTCAGAACTGTGGAAAATCTGGAAACGGACCCATGGAGGAAGACGTTTGTCGCGGGTTAAACGTCTTTCTTAACCATGGAACACTAACACGAAAAATTACAACGAATTTTTGTTTTACATACGTGTTGCTACAAAATTTCAAGATTTCCCTTAAACTTTGCAAAAAATTGATTCAAACAGAATTTCGTATCTTCCTTTCTCCCATTTGTATTAATTTCAAAGATAACACGAGCGTCATTCTTCGTTTTTCAAATGAACCAATAATTTTAATTGAAACACATCATGATAAATTAATTAAAAGCACGTAAGATCGTGTTCGACGGTTCAACTTTCATCTGAAACAGTTTTCTGTGCACTTCGAGGAACGTTCTGAAGAATATCGTGGCGATACTTATACGCATGAGACACCCTGTGCGTTTTTCTTTTAATATTTCCACTTTAACACTTTGACTGCCACGTCACCCGAATTTGGGTAACACGAAAAGTTCCCAATAGGCTACGTCACCCATATAAGGGTGACAATTATATTGCTTAATCACGAATTATCTGAATAGTACTTTTAAATGATAGTGAACAGGATATAAGATTAATAAATGATTATAAAGAAACTATAATACTATAACTATAAATAGTTCTACTTAAAAAATGATCTTGAATGCAATTAACCTTTTGCCCTATAACAACGTGCTAGACTCGTGACACAGATTCTGGCTAAAGTTTGACAAAAATGTCGTAGTTATATTCGTAACAAACGTTAAATTTAATTCTATTTTTTCTTTTAATTTATTAGACTGAGGATTGGTACTTGTAATTAATCTATAGTACATTAGCGTGTTTTATGTAAAATGGTATTAAAATGATGAATAGCTGATGCTTAGATATATAGTCAGCAAAAGAAATCGTAGGTCAAGGGGTTAACTTTGATCTCTTCTTCGATAAACAATTCTTCTAAAATCTGATCAGTATCATTTGCGAGAAATTCAATATCACTATTGTTACGTTTAACAACATCTGAATCAAAACCTAAACACATAATTCTATTTATATTTCCTTTTCTGAAAAATTTTAATCCTCGTCGCTACTTTGGAAATTTTTATAAACCCTGTAACACAGGTTTCTTCTTCACTGGTATCTGATTCGCTAAAAAATGATTAGCTTGCTTCTTCTTTTCGACATTGTAAAAACTTGGGGTAGTAACTTCGACTATAGCACGGATTGAGTAAAATATGCACTTAAAAATCTTTTCCTGCTTTTTCAGACGTTTCGTTCTCGACAATTGATTTCCGACTGACTGCCCGTGATCATTTTAAGAAACACGTGTTTATATTCACATGCTTCTATTACGAGCTGATGTACATCGAATCATATTTCATTCTGAGGAACCTGCTTTGTTTAATCGTACGTAGAGCTTGCAAATCGGTTAACCGATTTTTTGTTAAACATTATCTAACCATAAAACCCAATTTTTTTTTTTTTCAAGTGATAAATAATTGTATTTTTCTACTGTTATTCGTGAAGTATTTATATTGCAATTTATTTATTAAAAATGTTTGGTATTACTAAAAACAAATCCATAATGGTCGAAAACAGACAGTGAAAAATTACGTTCGTCTATGAAATATGACCCGTTGGACGCATTAATTTTCCTTAAATATTATTTTATTAAAAAACAAGGTTTATAAGTGATGTTTCATGTTGCTTTTCTATTCTTTTCACATAATGAAATATTAATAATAAAATGTTATTTTTCTTTTTATTTCATATAATTCTTAAATAAAAAATAATTCTAATTGCTAGATTTTGTGTTGTATATTTCAGTTTATTCTATTAGTTCATAGCTCTGCTATATTTAAGATAGATTTTATTGTATATTTAAAGTAATAATCTATTTATTTTTATACTTTATTAAAAAACCCGACTAAAAACCAGTTAACCAGTTTTTTACTTTATGAAAAACCGGAAACCGGGTTTTGAAATTTTATCGGGTTTTTGCAAGCCCTAACCGTGCGCGTGGCCTGACGAACTTTTCTTTCTAACTTCATTTGGCAGTCAAAGTGTTAAAGATATCATTAGATTCAGTACATGTGTATTTTACATTATTAATTTGTTTTGGATTCAAATCATCAATTTTTTCAATATGTTCATTGATAAATTATTAGTGAAAGATAACGTAAAAGTTAGGAGAAAGTAATGTTAGTATTCCGCGGTAAAGTTTGCCTTTCTTTCATTTCTCTTCGTTACTTCTATCTTTATCATACACGTTTCTAAAACGACAATTTCGAAATCGCTTGTAAAAACGTGTACTAAAACAGGAAAAACAAAGAACGTTTTTCCTCCTTAACGTTAATATTGTCTTCCGAACGTAGCCGATATTATAAAGCTCAAGCTTCGTTTCTATAAAATACAGTTCACCGCGAGATTCATTTTTACGTCTATCAAATTCGTTGTATTATTGTTCTCCGCGTTTCCAACATCGAAAAGTAACGCTGCGACCAAAATGTGAGAAAATCTATCGGGCAGCGGGTCGTTTTAGAACAGCCATAAGCAACTTCCGAAATTTCTTTTAACCAGATCCGCCCATCAATGTTTCCCCCTGAAATTCTAATGGCGTTTCACCGTCCCCTTGAATTCCTTCAATTCTACGTTCAATCTTTCATCTCCGTGCTACACTCCCGTCCGTAAACCACCGGACACTTCATAAAATTAGGATTCGGGCTCCGAAATTTTACTTTTTACCTCAATTTCTCGGACAGTATATTCTTCTTTTGCAACAGTAACCAGTACGTGAACATTGTTTAATAAATAATTGTTTTCTGAAAGTATTTATTGTGATCATAAGAACTGTCGAACGAAAAATGAAGAAGATCGAACGATGCAGTTTCCCAGTACCATGTTTGTCTGCGTTTAGTGAAAGCCCTTCTTAAATTGTTCATAAATACTTAACGATGCTGCAGATATATGTTTCAGTTAATTTTATACTGTCGAAGCAAACCAAATGTGTATACAGAATAACATAGTATAGAGTTCAAGCTGTATTTAATAAATACCTCTTTTCCTTAACATTTATTCACGTTATACAGATATACTTTTAACTTCGTATTCAGATAATATAGATAAATATAACAAAATTCACAATAAACTCGCGACGAAAAATTGTATAATGTTTACGTTCCAATAATAATTTTGCTCCAAATATGCAAGTGTCTGATGATTTATGGATGGGAATGTACATACTTATATTTATTCATAATTAAAACGGGAAGTCGTATAACTCTTAACTAACTCCGTAAAAATGTGATTCGAACATCTGTCGTGCACGAGTAAATCGGTAAAGTGTCGTTAACTGCCTTTCGCCCTCTATAAAACGAGCAGAAGAAAATAATAAGACACTGTTCGAAGACATTCAACCCTTTGACAGCGGAATGCTCCAAACTTAAACACTCTATGCACACATCTTAAGCAGGAAACGTTTAAACTCGTTTCGTGCATATTGTTATTAAAGTGCGGCAGCCGACAAAACTCGCTTTCTACGAATTATCGGTGGAGTGCGGGAAATGTATAAATACGGACTTTCGGGGAGTAATTATTACGCATCATCTATTGCTAAATGTTGTATTAGTAGGTACCTGTCGATTCTTAGAATTTGGGACAGAATGGAAACGATAGTCATACAAAAAATAGCGATAAATTTTATGTCCCAAATGTGGTTTTTGTATATACAATGTATATTTTCTTTATGCACTTCTCCAGTACCTCTGAGATATTGGTTTCGTTGTGACGCCTCTCTTTTGCGTTTCTGTGTTTATTCTGTTTTTATAAATTTTTTATTATACAAAAATTATTGAATATTTCTTACCAAATATGTAACTATCGTGTATTATTATTCGAAGCTTTTGTTGAACTTGTTTTTACAGTAAATTCCTAAAAATGGACCACAATAGAATAGAATGTGATGATGAAGTATTATGTGCAGATAGTTAGTTGAATTATTCCTGCGGTATATGTGTAAATTTTGCGATGTATCCTTGCACAAAAGAAAGTGCTTTGAAAGATATCACACTTTAAAACATTCTTCCAATTTTCGATTTTTTTTTTAACTTTCGATTTTTGAGTCTTCTTATTTTTTTAATTTTCAATCTTTACCTTCAATAATATAATTTTGTTGGAAAAAAAATTATTTAAAGTGAACAAAGAAATTATTTTTTAAAAAGAAATTGAAAGTTTTATTAAAAAAATAACCCATAGTTAAAAAATTATAGCTATTTTGTGCAGAAGCAATTTTGCGCACGAATTGCAAAAAGTCACCCGCTGTATGGTGAGAGTTTAGCGAGAAAACACCCGCTTAAGATGTGTGTAGACAGTACGTGGCTCAAAGAAATACTTTTTCGCGAACTTTATCGAAATCTAAATTTAATAATTCATCGTGGTAGAACGGGAGATGGTGTAATAAGATAGCAGCTCTGCATTAAAATCAAACGTTTCTCCGATCCAGGCCCAAGAACACTTTCTGCACACAGTAGAATGCACCCGCGAACTTTCTGCCTAAGTGGTCGTAGAAATGGTACCTCCTAAATGCTGACGTTTCATCGATTCCTTCCAATCATCCAAGATCTATAAAAGGTCTATGTGTACCACTTAAAATATCCTCTAGGTCGTTTAATCAGTAAAAACCGGACACCCTGTACAATCAATCCGCGTGCAAACAGTCGTCGAGCGCACGATGCATCATTACGTGGATCGTAGTCGGTGCAGACGAAAGATTAGACCGTATGGCGACGCTTAGTCAACGTTATTCGGCTGTCAGCCGGTGACAGGCCAACGTTCGAAGACTTTCAGACAAAATTGTGATCGGATTTCACGATAGCGGCGGAACTAACCCGTGAAACCGCGGCGCGAATGGAACTTCCGGACAAAGTGATGAATTACGAGGAAGATACCCGCGCCCCCATCAACGACGGAATTCTCTTTCAGGACCTTCATGGTTAAACTGATCATTTCTTCGATGAGGAATCGTTCGTCGCACTGTTGGTCTGAACGTGCGTGAAAACGTTCGCCAGTTTGTCGTTGCTCGGTCTCTCTGGTACAACTGGGAAGAACTGTGCTAGATTTGTCCTCTAGTACGGTTGAATCGATTCGTTTCTCCTTTCTTCCGTGGTGTCTGAAGCTTCAGCTTGCCGCGCAAACGTTCGTATCTAATCTGTAGACACGTTTACACACTAATCTTTTCGAAGAAGTCTGAAAAGTGGTGATCGTTGATCGTTTCAGGATTGGCTCGATGAGAAGTCTATCGTCGATGTTTCAGTTGGACTTGGGAATGATTTTTGGTTATGTTCGATAAACTGAATTCGTAGCGATGATAGATCCTTTTAGGATTTTCTCGATGACGAAATTACGTTAGTGTTAAGCTTTCGAGAAGCATGAGTGCTGGTCGTGGTTGGTCGTTTCAAGATTGGCACGGTGATGGATTTATTGTCAACGTTGTAAACGGGTTTAGAAGTGATCTTTGGAGATAAAGGACTGGAAAGTAGTGGCGGTAAATCGTTTCAGGATTTCGTCGCTATGGAATTACATTAGTGTCAATTTTTCTAGAAATTTTGAAAAAGGAGCCTGAAAAGTGGCGATAGTTGATTGTTTCGGGATTGACTCCATGAAAAATTTGTCATGGATATTGTAAAAAGGGTCAGGATTGATTTTTGGAGTACTGAAAAGTGGTGACGGTAAATCATTTCAGGATTTGCTCGCTGTAGATTCATATTAGTGTCGATTTTTCGAGAAATCTGAAAAAAAGGAGCCTGAAAAGTGGCGATAGTTGATCGTTTCTGAATAGGATCGATGAAAAATTGATCGTAGGTAGAATTGAAAAGGTTTAGAATTCATTTTTGGAGCTGTTTGAAGAACTGAAAAGTGATGATGGTAAATCGTTTCAGGATTTGCTCGACGTAAAGTCACATTAGTGTTGACTTTTCGAAAAGTCTGACAAGTGACGATGTTTAATCGTTTCAGGATTTCCTCGATGCAGAATTATATCAGTGTTGATCTTCACAGAAATTCGAAGAAGTGAAAAGTGGTGATGGTAGAATGTTTCTTTTACAGAAATTTGAAGAACTAAACTTTACAAAATCGAACGACTAAAAATAGAACGATTCTTTACAAAATCATACCGCTTCAATTTATATTGAGATTCGAACCAAAATTACGGCTAAATTTCAGAATGGATTGTTTAAAAATTTAATAATCTGTTATTCAAATGCAACTGTGGTCAAGTATGAATACTATGCACAAAACTGAATAATTTCAGGTTGCTCGTTGAACGTTTAAATTATACTTAGAATTGCAGTTGGAAAATTTTCATGGTGTATGATTGAAATCTTAATAAATTAGCTATTTTAATATTTCACTTTCAGACTCACATTCAGACTTCGTCAGAATTTAGAGTTCACTTTTACTATATAGATTTAGTAATCTATAATTTAAGTGTAAACTAATGTAGAAATGAAAGACCTGTGTAACTTCAATTCAACGTTTCACAATTTTCACCATTGTCCGCATTAAAGTCATCTTAAATTTCAAAGGTAGACAGCTATATTGTTCAAATTTTTCCTGCTAAATTTATGAGGAATCTGAAGACTCGTTTCTCGATTATGAACATCAAACTATTTCCATTCTAATACTACTTCGAGCTGTATAATTTCAATACTATGTAATATCAATATTAAGACCATAAATGTGTCTTTAATATTAACGTTTCACTACGTCAGAGTTGAGATAACGTTAGAAATAGTGTACCGGTCTGCAGTATCGAACGGTTTACACGCTGTACGTATCGATAACAGCACCGTGGAGTTTCCAGTTTCAGTATCATTATCAGCAACAGAACTGTATCTAGGCTTGAATATTCGAGCTGTGCAAGTTTAGCGTTAGCGCCGTGTACTGGCGAGCATTTTGCAGTGATAATATCAGTAGAATGTGCTTCTAGAACGAATTTACCGTGATGCACGCGTTAGTACATTTCGGTTTCAATTTTGGCGTCGCGGCAGATGTATTATACGGCCTAAACAGCTTCGATATTGACGCACTTCGATGTCAACGTTAATGCCACAGGACTCTATCATTAATTGCGGTAATTTCAGGAGAGACGCGCCACTGCAATATCTTTTAACAGGAGAAAGAGAACTGTATATTTCGCGTCTTATCGTAAAACCTGTTTGTACGTCTAGAAAAATAAATTAGCGTCTGTTTAATTGTCGTGTTCGTGAAGCATTGAAATAGTAACTGTAGGAAAAGTTACGTTGAAATTTTATGATTTCTTATCAATTTTTGAAACACACTTTTTGTGCATGTGAAATCTCTCTTAGAAGACGTGGAAAAGGCGCAATTTTACCAACTTGCCGTTTCTTTTCCATTGTTGTTAATTTTACATAGGAAAATTTTCGAACTGTTTCTGTTTCACATAGTATATAAGAGTGTTATTGTAATGGAAAAGGAAATTCCTCTAATTAGTGGGAAATCAAATTTGTTATGAGCTTTTAACCAGAAAGGGTAGCGTCTCTCCTTAATTAATCCTGAAACGAGAATCTCTGGCGACACTAGAGCTTTCACTGTACTGTACAATATCAAACTGATTGCTTCTGTATTAGAGAAACATAATTTTCGTATTATTTAAAGTAAACAAAAATGCTTTGAAAGTTTATTTAATTAACACTGAAACCAGAATCTCTAGCGACACTGGAGCTTCTATTGCACTGTACAATATCAAAATTATCGCGTCTGTATTAACAGAATGCAATTTTAGTACTATTTAAAGTAAACAAAGTTGCTTTGGAAGTTTATTTAATTTACCCTGAAACGAGAATCTCTGGCGACACTAGAGTTTCTATTGCACTATACAATATCAAAATTATCGCTTCTATATTAGTGGAATAAAATTTTAACACTGTTTGCAATAAACGATTACTTCTAAAGTTAAATAATTTCAATTAATCTTACGCTAGTAACTTTTCATTCAAATTAACGTTCATGTATTAAAAACAGCGAAGCATTAGTACGTATCTTCAGAACCCTAACAAATTCAGCCGAAGAATAGAACAGTTTGCTAAATTTCCAACGGTGTCAACAGCTTCTTTCTCAATAGACATTCGTCTTGAAATATCAAACAACTATCCCCGTGGAAAGGAACGCACCCTCCAAATGTTTCTTCATTTTTCCCTTTTTCTGTTTTTTCGTCGCCGGAAGCTGGCTACCAACTCCTCGAAACTCCGTGCATTGTCTTAATCCAGAAAGGAGCCAAAATGTTTGTCGGACTGATTTATGATGTTTACGTCTATGAGTAAAGTATTTTCGCAGGCTGACAAGTTCTCAAAGTTTCCACGACCCGTTCGTGGAACTTCGGGCGGTTTATTTTATCTATTAACGGTATTGTTGCAAAAACACGGAAACATCGTTGCAATTTCGCACGGTTACGCTAATTGTGAGAGTTCCTGTACGCGTGAATACGTAACAATGACAAAACTCTGAATCTGATAATTTGTAACGAAAGTAAGTAGTACAGGAGGAATGTTTCGTAACTGTTACTTTAATACTCGTTCAGTGTACAATAAATTCGCGTGACTTGAAACATTCCAACGTTAGCGGCGAATACAAATTGAATTACCGAGCGAAATTGAAAAATACACGACTGATAGGTGAATTTGGGGACGTAGAAAACAATGGAAAAGTAAACGAAGGATAATATCGAATCTTTCATAATGTTAATAACAATATTCAATAACTCCATGATGAATTAATAGAGAAACATTAATTAGAGAATGGAGAACTGTGGAGAACTGTGAAATGGAGAAATTTCTATGCAAAATTTAGAAATATATGAATAGTTCGGAATTTTTGCAGTGTTTTCAAATTTCAGTACAGAAGTACACGAGTTGTGCTCGACTTTTCACGAATAAAATAAATTTCGCAAACTTTGTTTCACATAGATAACCATTTTGGGTACTATACGACTCGTGCTGCAGATTTGTAAATTTCCAGATGTAGAAAACAGTGGGAAAGCAATAGAAAGTAATACTGAACTCTGTAATGTTACAGAAAAAGTTATTAATTACTGCATAGAAAAAGAAAGGGTAATTGCTTAGAGAAGTGAGATCCTTGAGAAATTTCCAAATTTCTGATGGATTTGCAGTAAACTTAACACAGAAAGTGGTGAAAAAATAAATAAAAAACGATATTAAATCCCGTGTAATTTCTCAGTAGTAATTAATAACATTCATAAAATGTTGATTAAAAAATGAATGATTAATAACCGTAATTAGAGATTCTCCAATCCTCCACAAGTGTTACCCAATTTTCCGCAAACGTTGCTAATATATTCCTGCTGGTTACGTAGTACCTCAATAGTAAAAAAAAATTAATTTCGCCGAAATTTCCCTACCACAATTGCAACCCTTAATTGCAAACTCCGCGAAAATTTCGCGAAACGTTACTTGCTGAAATCCTTCGGATTAATTTCGTTCGCCGGCGAAACTCGATAGGGATATTCGGTTTCATCTTGCGGATCAGAGGATTTACGCTTGTACACTTTGCGTTACGCGCCGTGTTACACAGCGTGCCTGATAAACTTGGCACAACCGACAAGGAGATAATTCCTTACAAAGGAAAAAAATAACAAAAAAGGAACAAGCGGAAAATGTAGAATAAAATTCGTAATTGTACGTAAGTTTACTTGTGGATGATTTCAAATATCATAGAAAAATATTTAAAAACAGAACTTTATTTTAATAAACGATCTGCGCGAAATCACGTTTAAACTGATTTTTTTTGGGAGGGGGGGGGGGACGCTTTTCAGAATGGAGCAGTAGTATGAGTGTTCGATCGAAGTATCGACGTATGCGTATGAATACGTCACAATTAATTCCCCGTTGCGTGTATAATTCAAAGCAAGCAGCGACATATCGATCGAAGATTGAATTTCAAACGCGAGTCCATATTACAGTGTTTCGCGAATTTTAGCTGATCAAGTGCGAAAGCACAAAGTGACAGACGCAAGAGCGCGTGTCGAAACGTTGTTCGAAAGCTTGGCGTTCCCTTCCACGATTATTACATTCCAACTTTGATCAGAATACACGAGGAAATGAAGCAGTGTACGCGCGCGTATGTGCAAGCGACAAAGTAAGCGAAAATTGTTCCTCATGAAATTTGCAATAAACGAAAGTATCCAGCACGTTTGATCAAATTTTCTCATAGATTTATCGATTGCTCTTCGCTCACGTTTTTCTCAATTCCTTTAAGAGATTGCAAGTGTGTGCTCGATGACACATTCCAGCTCTAATCGAAATTAGCGAGCAAATTAAAAATGTGCGCGAGTGTGAGTAAATATTAATTAGTCGAAGATCGTTTGTTAGGAAATTTGCAACGATTGAATGTGGAAAATCTAAAACAGTTGATAAAATTTTGCTTTAGAAGATTATGTGAGTCAGAGGGCGATGACAAATTTTAACTTGAATCAAAATTAGCGAGCAAATCAACAGTAGATCTTTGTGTATGCGTGTGTGAGTATGAATTAGGTGGAAAATTGATTATTAGGGAATCCACAATGGTTGTAAAGTGGAAAATCTAGCAAATTTAATGAAATATTATTTATGAATTGCTATTGTGCTAGATTTTCCTTAATTTTATCAGAGATTGCTTGATAAGAAATTCCAATTGTGATCAGAATTCAAGAGAAATTAAGCAGCACATACACGCGTATATGTATTATCCATGAGTGATTGAAAACTAAGAAAAAATTGTTCGTCTGAAAATTGGCAACGATCGAAAGTGGAAAATCTAACACACTTAATCAAATTTTGCTTTAAGAGATTGTGCGACTGTGAGAGCTATGGCAAATTTCAGCTTGAATTAAAATTAGTGAAAAAATCAGCAGTAGGTCTTTGTGTGTGTGTGTGTGAGTATCAATTAGGTGGAAAATTGTGTATTAGGGAATCTTCTGTGCTTAAAAAGTGGAAAATCTAGCGAATTCGATGAAATTCTTTTCAGAGTTCTTTCAGAAGATTCTGAAACTGTGCGAGCGACGTGAAGTTCAACAAGAAACTTCAAACGCAGCTTAAAACTACAGGGTGGTCGATAAATGTTCGTTGAATTTCCGATTCGTATCCTTCACTTGACGTTACTGAAAAGGTAATAAATGTTTCGAAATAGTAATTGCGTTATTCACGGAATTGTATGGGTACAAACTTGGTCTTTCTGTTTTATTTACGAAATCCGTCACGATTCATTATTAAACTTTATATTATGATGAACAGTTGATCGTGGAAGTGCTTAAACGTTCGTTACGGAGAATTAAAATGAACAATTTACACGAATTTTCAGCGACGAAAGATGTTCGAAGCTTCGATCTTTCTTGCGAATGAAAATTCAGGTTGATAATTATTTTCACGTCGAATGAAATATCCTCCATTTGTCAATGTAAATTGACTCAATTTAAGTGTAAATTCGTTTACTTCAAATTAAATCTTGTTACAGAATATTTGTAAACACGTATATCAAACTGTTTGCAGTCGTATGTCTACTCTCAGCCGCCAAAGCAAGAAACCATTTTGTTTCCAGCACAGTTTCTCCTTCGTTTCGTCTTCAAGTAAGGAAATACAATCTAAACGAGAAAAAGTGAGACTCAAATGCAAAATATTACGTAGTATATTGCGCCCTTGCGAAAAAGCGAAGAGCAAAGATTGTTTGGTGTGTTCAAATCGAAAAATTAAGGAAGAGAAACTTCAAATCAATTACTTCTGCGATCCCCTGGAAGATCAGGACTTCACATTGAAGAATATCCTAAGAGAAATCACAATTCTTCATTGTTACATAAAAATGAATATAAATTTCGAAACAACAAATTGTAATAAATTTTGTTAAATTATTACTCCCTCTGTCCCATAATAATAGTAGCAAGTGAATATTTAAACGGGGATTATTGGCGAATGCAGCTGTAAGTTATGTTGTAGCGGAAAATTGCGAAGCCTTCAATCAAAATCAATGTTTCGTAACATCTGTCATTTGTTTCGACACATCTTTCAACTTTTAAGTTAACCTAATTATTACGAATTATCACCATTTTTCTAATTTCATCCGCTGATCGAAATCAATTGTTTTATTTCAATTGTATATCAACCCATTGTAAAAGTAAGATGAAAAAAAAAGAGTTTCCAAGTAAAGATCGAGTTGCGATTGTCTAGTTCTTGATGCATCAAAAGAAAAACGAAAAGCTGCAGGAAAGTGCAATTACGTTACGCTGGAAAACAATGTAAGTGCAACAGAATGACCGTATCAAGAATTTGGAAACGTGCCTCCGAAAATAATTGTCAAGTTGAATCTTATGCTAATGTTGATTTTTTGATAAAACAAAACTGTGGACGTAAATGCAAAGATTATGCATTAAAACTTGAAAAACTTGATATTCCTCTTAGCAGAAGAGCCACCATAAGATCAGCAGCTCACGCCATTCAAGTTTCTAAATCTACATTATTCTGAATTTTGAAAAAAGAAAAATCCATAAAACGAGTTTCAAGCGCTATCAAACCATTTCTTACAGAAATGAATAAGGAAGATCGTGTAGAATTTTGTCTTCGCAGCCAAGGGATCCTACCTACAAGTTTAAAATGCAGCAACGAAATCATTGAAAAATCCAGAAACTATCTGGACACTTAAAATAAAAATTAGGAGTAATGTTTTTACTTTATTGTTTAATTTAATCCAGTCTTTTGATAATAAATCGTTCTATATTTATTTTCTTTTGCTATTATTATGGGACAAATGAAATTCATCAGCTGCTATTATTATGGAACAGAGGGAGTATTATAATTCCGACCAGCTCAGCGTCCATGCGACCGCAAACGGTAAAAACCAATTACGTACAATTTATCCAGAAACTTTTTCTTTCAACGTTTATATTTTTACATTTCATCGTCAGAGAAAGCTTCGTTCAACCTTGCATTACCGAAATTATCAAAAAGCTATCTTTTCCTCAAATATTAGATGAAGTACAACACCAGAAGAATGAGGAATTCTTACGAAGGAACTTGATAGAATTCGAATCTCTTATTAATTACGATCCGTTGAATGTTCGAGCACTTCCGACGTTACATCTTTCAGATAGAATAGAAAAGCTTCACCTGCTAATGTATCGTTAAACGATCGTTTCGCCCTTGAGCGGGCAGTTTCGTACAATTTTCGAGGAGGCCGGCAGAAATAAAGCTCGAAGGTCCGTTCCTCGATGCCCGTAAAGCCTTGTATCGCGTGTTTCATGCGGCTGCCATTAAGGTGGCGCAACAACGGTAAACTTTCCGGCCGGGTGATTAAGACAAAGGAGATAGTGAATCGTGTTGGAACGACGCGTGGTTCACTCTCGAGTTCGAGCTCGTTTCGCCGCGATAGACCACGGCTGACGTCAATATCGTAGCCCATCAGCCTGGCCCGAAATGAAATTATCGTCCCATTTTGGGAATTCCGCTCGAAGCGACCCCTGTGTTCGCGTATCGTGTCGAAACGCTACTCGATCCAACGAATTAGCCTGCTAATTCGCGCAAACTTTCTCGATACGAAAGTCGCGAAACGTGTATGTGTGTGTGTATTATATGTATATGCTCGAGATAGCACTCGGTGTGTGTTAATGGCGATTAGTAAGCTGATTGATGGCGATGATGACGTAATGAGTATGATAAGATAGAGGTTGATCGGTTTTGAATTTGTAAAAGAAAATGTGGAATCGATGCAGAGTTTGCGTGTTATATGGAAGTAGACTTATATACATTTTCGATAATGGAGTTCACTATTCGTTCTTGAATAATCCTGTTAACTCCTTGCCTTGAACTATTTAAGGTTTACGCATGTGAGAGAAAAATATCCACATGTGTATCAGTGTATTTAGTAAATAAAATCAATGTTAACGTTGAACTTCTTTAACAAGGGTAATTGAGCAGACGAGAAGAGAAAGATTTGTAAAAACTGATAAAGTGTGCTTATCAACCCTTTGCACTCGATGCTTCCTCTCGAAATTCTTTCAAACACGGAAATGAGTGTGTCATTAACCCTTTGACGAACAAATTATCTTCTTAAAGAACTTCTTGTTTATCTAAATCGACTGATCATCGCGTCAATGATGGATGTTAAATTCAATAATCAAGTTTTATTCTAGTGCTCGATTAATACGATACTCGCGAAAGGGTCAACAGATGTGGAACCTTGTCATAATTTATCGGAAGTTGATTCTTCCGAATTATTTCGTTGTGCAGATCTTGGAAAGAGAGAAGAATGAGTAATATCTTCTTACGACAAAATTTCTCATAGATCTATGGTCCTGGGAAATTCAACTGAAATATCTAATGGAAAACAATCAATCAAATGTGATTGAGATCTAAGTCTATAGATCTTTTATTCCATCGCTTCGTTAATATCACATTTCACCTGTCATTTAGGTTGCTAGATTAAAGTAAGCGAGCAACGAGAGTGCAAAGGTTAATTAAAATTATTTGAAAACTCCTGCTTGAAAAGAGACTTCGTAATAAAGAGTTTAATCTATCTAGACAATTTCTCGGGAATAAGTTTCGCTAGAATATTCTTTCTCATCCGTTCAATTTTTATTACAATCGCATACTCATCCCATGAGCTTAGCCGAACGCTGTAAGGCAAGGAGTTAAAATTGTTCCACAGAATTTTCACACCTCGAGTCTTTTCGACGACGCTTAAACGAAAGATTAAAGCGTGATTTACGAACCTACAACTTGGCCAATGTTTTCTAACCTCATTTCTCGACACATTACAAACAGTACAGCCTATCCTTTCGGATAGACGATCGATACTAAACTTTCTCATCTTCATAGATACCGAAAGAACCGACGAAACTACTACAACAGGATTCACACACCTCCGTCAATTTTACCTTTATCTAAACTGATCACAACACATCGCATATCACCACAACCGCATCTTACCATACCCACAAGAACACTCTAAACGACCCCATGGTCCTTTAGAACCTGTCACTTTCCCAAGAACCTTATTACCACATCGGTTACACTCGTGTGTGTATCTATGTATATATGTATGTACAGTGACTCCCATTAATACTCGGACACACTTTAAAACGGAATAACCTTCCGAAAATTAGACCAAACGAGCTATGTTCTTGCGAGAAGTTAGAAGAACTGACTTTTTTTATCTGAACCAATAATGAAAACTGGAAAAGTACACTTTGCAGATTTACGTCGGTTGTACACATGCTGAGAATTTCATTGAAATTCGGTTAAAGATTAAAAATGGCAAAGATCGAAGTCTCTTGTGACAAATCGAGAGATTCTCACATCTTTTAACGCCCGTTCCTTGTTCCTGCATCAACTGAATTCGATACAAACTTTCATCACAAGCTCAGATAAAATGTACAAAGAGAACTCTACTATATTCTTTACAATTCCAACTAATTACAATCTTTCCCAAGTATTTTCTACACGTCGTCTAGCAAATCAATCCTAACTTCTCGCGGGAACTTGGTTCATTTGGCTCAATCTTCAGAAAGCTATCGTTTCAAAGGTGTCCGAATATTAACACTTTGACGTCCACACGTGTTGTAGAAAATCTTTCGTCTGTCGTTGGTATTTCGTATGATCGTTCATATTGTAATTACAGTGCATCGTATTAAAACATGAAAATTCCAATGACTCTTGCTTGATTCTGTCACCCAATCTATACGAAATCCTGAAAATATGTATAAATAAATGTAAGCATTTTTATTACAATAGAAATATTTTTACGAGACACCAACGTGTGCTACCGGACAGCATAGTGTGTTAATAGGGGTCGCTATATCTGTACGCACGTGTGGCTAATTCGAGCGCGTCCCAATTTCGCTAATTACATTCTTGTTTCCTTCGACGTCTCCACGAGCATGAGACCGGATTTGTAAAAAGGAAACGAAAAAAAAAAGAAGAAGAAGAAGAAACAAGACGTCGATGTTTGTTTTATCTCAGGTTGGATAGCACGGCACTCCCCGTGTGTGCGGATATGTCGATATTTCGATGAACGTTTGGGTTTCTGGTCGAACGCCTCTATTGGCGTGGACACATGCCGAGATCGCGGCATTATACAATATTATAGGGGGTAACGCAACGTTCGATCGGCTATCGAGCTCATAATGGCAGCGAACCAACATGGTGTGCTTAGTGGCAAAGGTGTGTTCTTTCATTTTCTGGTTCTTTTTTTGTGCATACGATGACGTTATACGGGTGGAAGCGTCGTGTGGTTGTCGTTGATGTCCAGCAACGGCCGCTGGTTCCGCTGCACGAAGTCCTGGAAGATCCGATAGGGAGGCCCGCGTACTAGTTGTTATCGCCTGGACGAACGGAAGTCTGCACTAGGCTATGCCAGGGTGACCACACCTTCCGGCTCCGGGGACCAACAGTTGTCCGACAGCCAGCAGCCAACCACCACGGTCACGAAACCGATCAGCAGGGCTAAGAAGATGTACACCTCCGCCTTTCCTAAGGAATCTGCATGGGGACATAGTACTTTTGACGTTTCGTTCGTCGCTCGAGCTAGTTTCGATGCACTGCGGATGCTTGGGGTGATACTGAACAGTGATGTGCATTTCGTGCTAGGATTTCTGTTTTTCTTTTCTGCTTCTGAGAGGAGGGACGTGGTTGTGTGTGCGCGGCAATGCAGAGAGGAGGTTATCGTTTGTGGAGTTTCTTTTTTTGAGGTGATATATCGAGTGTTGCGATAAAGTTCAAAGTTTTGAGAATAATTTCGTTCAAAGTAGAAACAATGTGAACAGCGAACGTTGATACTGTCGATCGGGTGAAACGAGTTCGATCTGAAATTGCTCCAACAGTGCTGACAATGTAATCGATCACAACGTTGGAGCATTCTCGTATTCAAATAATTCTCTTCCGCTGTGACTTTTGCATGCGAGCCGCTCGAGAGCTGAACTGATTAACTTCAGCAAAATTCGGGCTTAACTATTTGTTTCGCAGAGAAAAATGACTTTAGAGAGTTGCGAGAAACACGGATTTTCAAATCTCGAACAGAAAATGAATCTCTCTGTAGACAATTAATTCATTTCTAACGTAGCCATAAGAGTATAATTGAAAATAGATAATCTCTTGATAAATGAAATATTCTGTTCTAAATATTTTTAAACGAACGACGAATTCACTCGTGCTCCCCAATTAACAAGTTCAAAGAGATGTCAGAGATGTTACGATCTGTTTGCACGAATATCGTGCAGTTTCCTTGAAGGTTTGTCTAATTTTTACAATACAACTATCGGATGAATTATTCTCGGAACTTTATTGTCACACCTGTTACACAATTGATCAGAAGTTTGAAACTAATTTAAAATTTACACCTCTCAATGGTAATTTGATTGTTTCTCCATACATTAGAATAATAAAAGAGTTTGTTAAATATTTCCTGATGTAGTTATCTCCTTTCGGAAAAATTTCCAAACTTCTGACAGACAGTTTGTGTGTTTTGAGTTTTGTGCATCTTTAATTTGGATTATAATGGGTTTATTGCAGTTTTGAGAATTAACACATTGCATACGGAACACTATTCTCTGTATTACAGTTAGACGTTTTACTTCTTGATTTTTCAATGATCCTTTTTCCAAGTACACCATTTTGTCGCAGAAGTTCTCTCTATTTCTATTTCTGCGTCATACTACACTAACACTAGGTTTACGAACACTTTTTATACACCTATTTCTACGGACATCCGTCAAATTGACGGATAAAAGAAAGTACGTATTCTTTTTAAAAAATCGTTCTATTTAATTCATAAATAATTTAGTTGTACAATATTAAAAGATGTTACATTTATTCATCGCATTTTTTGCAAACACGTTCAATTTTGTGTATACATTTTCCGCGAACTTTCTTCTTATACTTCATACAAATATTTGTCCGTTTCATTACACTGCTCTAGTATGTTTGAAATATTGGTTCAAAACAGTAGTGGTATCTCCGTTGTATTATGATTTTTGTTTAGCATCTTTTTTAATTTTTTTTTCTACATTAATTACTGGAGTACTAATTTTGTGAATGAAACAGATTTATTACTAGATTAATTAACCAGTTAACTGCGTTCGACGTGTATACACGTCAATCCAAAACTTTATTTCGATGCGGTTGACGTGTATACATACTTGTCGTGTAAAATAAAAAATTACCATTTACTATAAAAATTCCAAATTTCAGTAAGAAGTAATAAAAATATCATTTGTTGGTACATTTCCTTTATATTACCAATGTAACTGTTATGTATTTTATAAAAAAAACTCTGATCCCCCATACAACTTATTGCTTTCTACAAAATGAGTTGATCATTTTCCCCAATGCACCTTTCTTTGAAAAATATCACACTGAAATCAACTAAATTTCTTAAAATTATATGTTTTCTTTAATTTAATTGTTTATCAATTTTATTATTATTCGAAAATTTTTTAATTTTTCATAACAATAACCTTTTCAATAACGAATTGTTAATTTTGTATCGAATAAAAATGTAATCCTTCCTCGTTTTGCTTTGCTTTCTCCCGTAGAATTTGTAATAGGAGCTTTTGCCATGCGTTCGACGTTGTATATACTCCTCGTTGCTTGATTTTAATTACCCATTCCGTGAAGGATTTTTTAAAATTAAATTCCGCAGTTAGCTGGTTAATTATGAAATTAGCCGACCCGTCAATTTGACGAATATCCAGAGAAAGAGGTATACAACATACAGAATTTCGAAATTAGAAGGTTGAGGAGAAAATGAATTTGGATGTATATTCGTATCATACCATTAACAAAAGTCGGCAAAAATTATTAAGAAGTAATGATAATAGTTTGTGCAAATTTTTCTCGTAAAATCTAAAACCCGTCAAATTGACGGGTCCCGTAAATCTAGTATGAAAAAATTCAAAAATTTAATAACACTTTCCCTTTCTGAAACACCGACAGAACTTTTGCATTAGTCCAAATATTAGGTGTTTGCAAAAATTTCCGTCATTTTTCTTCTTTTCTTTTCAACAAAATTCATTCATTTGACACACAAAATTGGTGCAATATTTTCCCTCGCTTTCTACAACATTCTTCTATCTTACATTAACAGATTGAAACCAGGATTATCAGCAGTGTCATGTTTAAAAAGCAATTACTTCAGAAAACAACGCGACTCGATTTCAAAATCGCGGAAACTTTTGCAAACGTGTCCTGTTGTTCCAACATTTCGATTTTACTTTTTCTTCTAGGACAAAATTTCAATAAAATGTACTTTACTCGTTACTTTATTCGCGAAATAACGTATTCTAATACTAAATAATTCTTTGCTCTTCATTTGTCACCCCGGTTAAACACTTTTGCTTGTTGCGCTGTTCATCATTCGTAATCGCATTTGCATATCGTGGCGTAGATATAATACTATAATCCCTGTACAATGTTCAGCCGCGGGATATCTCATGAGCCGGACGCAATGTGTTAATACTTGACGAATGGTACATATCTATCATTCGACTAATCCACCGACTATAATCACACGTTGCTACGCATGAGACAGAAAATTGGAAACGACACGCAACAGCGAACGTGCAAATCTACAAAGCGAATTTTTCTTTTGCAGGGACGATAGAAATGGTAACCATGCGACGTTGCCTAAAGCTGAAACGCAACAAATCGATAAAAGTGAGAATGGTTTCGGAGTGTAGCGGACAAATTCCGGTGAAATTGCAGAGATCTAACGAACGAATAATTCATTATTGGTTTTTTTTTTTTATTTGATAAACAATCGATTCCGTGCATATTTCCCGCGCTTTTGCAAAAAGATAGAGACAAGATTCAAATGTCTTTTCTGAACAGGAGAAATAGCAATTATTTGAAGAATCGTTGAGAGAAAGTTATTTGTTGATCAATTTGAAGGCAACAGAATAATTCTGGTGGCTTTATTTATTTTTTTCTATGGCTTTTAAATGAAAGTTCAAAGAAACTGAATCACCAAAATTGATTTTTATAGAAACTTCAATTACATTTGTACAAGATAATCGACAAAAGTTGGATTTATATATGAGAAAAAATAATGTGTCGATATAATGATAATTTAGTTGACATTACTAACCCGGAATCACCCTAATCGAAAGATTTTGAAGACATCAATCTTTTTAATTGAAACATTTGAATACTTAAATGATGTGGTTATGAATAGTCAATACAAATGGCTAAAATTTCTCTCGATTTCTGATAACTTGTAACAAACATGAGAAGTTCTTCTAGTTACTGATAATCAACTCTTCTGATGATTTAATTACGCTTTACTAGTTATTTATGTGAATCCTGTGGCACTGTTTATTATATGAGCCGCTTATTTTGAAAGTGATATAAGTTCATTTCTTCTTCTTTTGAGATATATAACGGTTTGCATTTTAGTTGATTGAAAAATATCAAAGAAGCGTACCAAGTTCGCCGATGTTTCTATGAATTTGAATATGTGTAAATTGATTATACAAATGACTTCTATGTGAATTTAATTAAACCAATATAATCTATATAGATCGTAAATGGACTTACACCATTTTCAAAATTATCAAACTGCAAAAATCGTTAAATTTCAGTTATCGAAAATTCAATTTTCCTTGATAAGTAACGTTTTATTCTGATTCTGTTTATAAAAAAGAACGGGAAATAAAATAGTGTTGTTTATGCTCAATATTAATTATTTATTTATATACTATTCCAATTATACCACGTATTCTTACATGCAACATTATAAATGAATGCAGAGATCACAAAATTTGTTTTATTTCATCCATTTAATTTACCATAGTTTTACACTTCTTTTATATATGTAGTATAAACTATGGAATAGTTAGACTATGGAATATGGACTTACACTACTTTCATAATCAATGGTTATACAAAGTAATTTACTAACAAATGTTCACACATGGATATTTCGAAATTTTAAGTGTGAATTGTTTATAAAAAAAAAAGTTCACACTAAATTATACGTAAATTATGTAATTTCTTAAGTTTCTCCAAAAATGACTCACACCACTTTCAAAATAAACGGTCCATATCTAGGTTTAGAAAACTCTGTGTAAAGAAGAATTGAAAAAATCAGTAATTGCAAGAGAAAAAATGACTAAATGTGAAATATAGCGCCATTTTGGAAAATCTGACGAATTAATATCTGTTAAATGGCTGCAAGCTAAGTCACTTACTTGCTTTGGCACCTTACACGTTGCAGTTCGTCGATC
The DNA here is from genome assembly GCA_951804975.1 of Anthophora plumipes. Lineage (NCBI taxonomy): Eukaryota > Metazoa > Arthropoda > Insecta > Hymenoptera > Apidae > Anthophora > Anthophora plumipes. The sequence continues at coordinate 16,591,764 of OX638118.1, read as the reverse complement.
AAATGACTATTAATAACACTGCAGGACATTTTACATATCTTTTCATCAATTCTATATTTTTAAATTTCCCATGGATGCACAAGCATCCTGAATCTAGCTATCAACAATCGGGAAAAATTCAACGAATCGCAGAAGTTTTAAAATTAGACAAAATGACTGAAGTTTTTCTTTTTTTCTCTTAAATTAGAAGGATTAGTTTGCTATATGACGCATACAAAATTTCTAAGAAAATTACAACTGATCGGAATTGCGGAGAACATGATAAAAGTCACTTTTCACAACTTTTCTATCCGAACGCGTAACAAAAATTAGAAAACACGCATTTTGAAATAGAAACTATATGTAATAAATGTAAAAAATATATTTTGGAGATCTAAGTTCGTTGTACACATGCTGAAAGTTTCGTGGAAGTCGATCGAAATAAAGAATAGATATCGAAAGATGTGAGACTCTCGATTTATCGTAATCATAGACGAAAAGTCGTGAAAGACTACGCTTTATTTTTAACTGTTAAACGACTTCGATGAAATTAAATAACTGGTCTAAATCTACAAAGCATACTTTCCAAGTTTTTATTACGATCTTACATAAAAAAATTGCAGAAAGTCCTTTCACTAATTTCTTCGCGAAGTATCCGACGAATCGCAACATTTTCAGCATTTTTTGCACACATTATCTAGTAAAATAATCCTTCTAACTTCTCAAACAGAAAAAACTCAAATCATTTAATACAACTTTGAAAAAGTTGTTCCGTTTCAAAGGAAACACAAATACTTCTGTGATTCGCCGTATATTCACAGTCGATATTTGTTATCAGTAATCAAGAAAATTACAATCATCGATAGTAATTAACTGTAATAAAAGAGATACATTTTAATCATTTGTATTGATTATTTATAACCGAAACGTTCACCTTTTTGCACTATATTACGATTAACAAAGTTACGGTCTCTGGTTCCACCTTGTCCAACGTTGCTAGCAAACGAAAGTTGTAACGTTATAATGAAATATCGTATTCGTTGGACGAATTTAAGATCCATGGGAAATTTGAAAGTGAAATGAAGAATCTCGGATCGAGAGCGAGAAGACACGTATTGTTCATTCGTTTCATGAATTTTTCACGTCGCGGTATTATCATCGACATACGGACTCGATTTTACAAGGATTCGAGAGAACGAATCCTGGCGTTAAGTGCATTCCTTTTAACTCTCGATTGAACCTTGATCGAACAAAAATTTAACGAATATCAAATAGGAAGATTCCTCAAATAAGAGGAAAAAGTCTTCCTCTATTCTTTCTTTCTTTTTTTCTCTAATATTACGTCGATTTGCAATATCATGCAAATACGTGTTCGTCGAGATTGAGACATCCACGGTGATGTAATAACACGATATAAAATTCACGGACAGCTGTTTCGAAACATTTTTCATAGCAACGTGACGCGAAATTGGTCTCGTTGACGTGTTACAAAACTTAACCCTCTATTGCATTCCGTTCCCATTTGGGGACTTAAATTTCAAATGTTCTGTAGTAAATTAAGTAGACAATACTGTAGAGCGATTTATTGGCTGAAATATTGTATTGAGGTAAATGTTTTGTTTATAATGTAATATAAATAGTTACACTGGTATAACGTATACGTAATTCAGAGAAATAGTTCTTTAAAGGTGTGTTCCCGCATGGGTGCAAAATACATACAGGAATGCACCCGTCAATGTTTTATGGAAAAACCAAGAATGCTGTTAGAATCAATGTACGAGATATATTAGGGGTACCGGAAAGTAATGTCGTTTTTCGTGACGTTTATTTTTGTTCGCTTCCCAACCTGATTTCATGTACATCGAATTATATTTGTTTCTGCATGAACATAATCTAGAGTTTCGCGATCATGAACAATTCATTATTCCGACCAATTCAGTAACGTGTAAACAAAAATAAGTACTGATCAAGAACTGGAAGAACATGTTCGACGTTGTATGCTTTATGAATTTCGCAAAAGTAACAACACAAAAGTGGCAATAATGAATATTAACGATATTTATCTACAAATTCGGAATATTGGAAAATGTCAATGTTGGTTTCTGAAGTTTTAGAAGGGCGATCCTAATATGAAAGATGATTCGAGATTTTGCAAACCTTCAATACTTAATAATAACGATTTGAGGGGTATAATTAAAAAAAAATCCATGTTAAATGATTATACAGATTGCGAAAAAGGTGAATGCATCTTTATCCACGAACCAAAAACATCTTGAAAAAATTGGAAAGATTCAGCGATGCGGAAGGTGGGTCCTGCAACTTCTTACTGAAGGAAACAAAACTGATATTATTTGTCATATGCAATTCCTTGCTTGTAAAACAAACCGTCGACCCTCTTTTCAATCGCTTAATTGCGAAAGACGAAAACTGATTTCTATCTAACAACCCCACTAAGAAAAGCCGATCGTTGCAACATTATTTAGACGGAAAAATATTCAGAAATTATGAATCCTTAAAAAATCGATTGTCCGGGTTAATCTAGGAATCTCTCTAAAAGCAAGATAAAACAATCACTTTCTTGATGACAAAAAGTTGATTTTAAATAGTAGATATTATTCAATTAATCAATTTTCTTATGTATGTTTCAAAAATGTCAATAAAGCTTAGTAAGAAGAAACGACATTACTTTCCACTACCCTTAATACCATCAGATAGCGATGATTCAAAACTTGAAAATGAGTCTGGCAATGGAAAGGAAGAAGTAATGAAAACTCTACTGATTATAACAGTGAAGATGATGATATTCCTTTGCAAGTTATTTCCATCTTCCAAAGCAAAAAAAAAAGTGCAACTAGAGAAAAAATATTCCGGAAAGCAAGCAGGACTAGAAAAGATGAGACAAACACTGTCTTTTTAAGAAATACTCTATTACCACCTGAAATTCTACAACTAAATACTCCTTACAAATTATTTTGTTTTATATATATAACAGCCATATATATTTTTTTCAATTCGTCATAAAAATTCATGCAATAGAGGGTTAAAACGCGAGCAGCCGTGAAAGTTACACGCGATACTCGACCTATCAACATTAATAACGAGCCAATAATTAACAATTACTCTATCGACGATAATTACGGCGTAAGAAATGTGTGAATAAGGTGTTGAGGTGTTCTATGATGCAAACGATGCGTACAAAAAGTCAAGTAAACGTTCGTGAATCGTGTGTGTGACACGGTGAATGGGAAGCGAATCGTAGCGTAAAAATTCATGCAATTATTTTCGCAACACGCTGAAAATACTCATGCCTTCGTGCAAATATAATTACGATAATTACTGGCTCTCGTCGTAGAAGTAAATTGTCATCGTGCGGGTAAATCATAGCAATCGCAAGAAAGAATTACTGTTATGGAATTGAAAAGAGTGGCGATTAAACGAACATTAAAATTGTCTCGATCGTGATCTGTGTGATTCGTTAAACACGACGCGCAGAAAGGTGAAAAAATTTGATTTGCAACACACAGACTAACGTGAAACACACAGAGCATGCAACATGAACAGAGAAAAAGGCAGAATTGCGATTAATTAATTTACATAAAGATCTTCTTACCTAAAAATATGGAGTCTAGCAATACAAGAACGCAAAACCAAGGAATTTTTTAATACTCCCTCATCTTTCAAGACGCCTTAGTAAATATAAGGTCTGAGCATGCCACATCGATAGAAAAGTAACGAAAAGAAAAAGAGGAACAAAAAAAAACGAAGTAAAGCAGAATTCAAGCAACTATTAAACGAAATACTCGAACGCGACATCTAAACTAACGAATTGCCTTCGAGATCACCTAATTAACGTTAAAGACTCGAAAAAGAAAGGCGGAATAATTTTCACTGGCTTCGAATATGTGTACAACCGATTGCCACAAAATTTATTCAGTGAAAGGAAAAAAAAAGAACGATAATTATCAAATTTCTCGCGTATTTTGAATTATCTGCTCTTCAAGATCGAAAAGATTCACGCGATGTGACGATAATTTTAATTTTGTGAACGCAGAGAGTTCTCGAATTTCGGAGAGATTTCAACAGCCGAACTATAAAAATCGAACGTTTCAAATATCACGCGACATTTATTCCACGTGAGTAAATCTAGGGAATTCTGAGAAACGTTTCTCAACTCTCCGTCATCTCGATTAACACGGAATCAGAATTTATCACTAGACAATTACTAAAACCATAAAAGTAAAGTTCTGCTATCAGCCAAGCCAACCTAACAGTACAAAAAGCGATAACACCACGTCATCGACTGCGAAAGCGTACGAAAAAGAAAATCAGAACTGAACCAGGCGCTCGTCTAACACGTTCACCATCTTAAAACCCTTTGTACTAATAAAATTGCGTATATTTCGATAAAGAAAAAGGAATTCTACGTTTCAATTTTTTTAAGAACAATTAAATTGCAAATGTTACTTGAATGTGAGTGATTCGTGATGAAAAAAAAGTTGAAGCAAGGTAAATTAATACATTTCTGAAAGATTAAGTATTTATTCTTTAAACTCTAACTTTTTGGACGGTGAACGTGTTCACCTTCGAATACCGGATATTCGAGGAGCGCCTTGGTCGTTGAATGCTGGGACATTTTGACCCACATCTAGTTAAATATGTATTCAGCTATACATTTTAATAGAATACTTTGTAATGAAACGTACTGGTCACGTTTTCCCAAATATATCGTCGAATAAGGTGGAAAATGCACATGGTGACAGGAAAGTAAGACAACGCGAAATTTGAAATTCGCGTGAAAAGCTTCGTGAGAAAACAGCATGTTTATTTATACAGCTTCATTGTTAGTTTTATTTTTCAATAATGTCCAAGAGTGATTTCCTTAAACTTGCGTAGCCGCGTTAATAATTGAGAAGTGTGAAAAAGGAAAACGTACCACGTTATGGTACAGAAGTTCAATTAACTATCTGTATACGTAGAATTTTTGTCATTTCGAGGATACTTATGAGAAAGGACTTCTTCCCGCGTTTAGAATACAAATATCCCACTGCAGAAATGATTACAAACTGATCAATTACAAAATAAAATAAGTATAAAATATTAGGTCGTTCAGAAAGTTCTGCGGATGTTTCTTCAAAATTGTTTATTATAGTATTTCGTTTGCAATTTTTTCAAATGAAGTAATTTCCATCAACTTTTCTAATCTTCTCCCATGTGTAATTTAATCCTCTTCTCTGGAAGAAGCTGGATTCCAAAGCGTAAAATTCCAGAGGTTTTGATTTAAAGTATGATGTTGGAAAAGTCTTTATTTTTTATTCGAAATATAATTAAAAATTTTCATTTTTAAAAGTTTACATTTATCTACAGACACAGTACTGTCACCATAGACTTCTATTAATCATTTCGCTTCTTAAAATTGAAAACCAGCACAATGTCAGACACGTTCTTTCCTAAGTTGCATTTGGAATAACAATTATGGGAGATTTTCAATGAAATTTGAGAACTGTATGACGTCTAATTTGTGAAAAAGAAAAGACAATAGCCGCAAAATATGAACACAAAATACATCAGAACTTTCTATGAGCGATCCGCAAACGTTTCTGAACAACGTAATACAATTATAAATTTTTATATTAATATTAATAAAATAAGCATAAAATACGAAAATACAATTCATTTGGTCCCATTTTGTAAAAGTTCTACCATATATTTTTTCATGCTTCTATCAAATATCATAATTTTATCTTTCTGTTTCAATTTTATCTCATACTGTTATCGAATATTATCTTTTAACAAATGTATATTGTAACTTTATAATTTTTTACCATCAGACACCACATTGAAGAAAATTATTATCAAATACTGTATTTCATTCCTAAACTTTTAATAAATTGTGTTATTATTTCTCAATTTAGTAATGTATTCGTATATTTCAAGCAAAATTATGTAAAATAAAAGAATTTTACACTAAATTCATCATATTCGTTTCTAACAAATATATTTAACGAATTTAAGCAGCTCTTATCACTTTTAACCCTTTGCGATCGGTGCCATCATAGTGGCGGCATTTCAATTTTGTTCTAGAAATCGGTGTCGCCGCCATGGCGGCATGATTTTAGTTTTGTGTGCAAATCTGTTATTTTATGATCGAAAGGTATCGTATATATTAATTACTCTTCCCTCCCTAAACATTTGTGTGAAATTTTTCAACTTACTTTTTAGAGAATTCTTTATCTAGAGAATTCCTTGTCTTCCCTTCCTCCCCTAGGGGATTCCTTGATCTTGGATACCCAGTATGTTGTGCATATTGCAAACGAAATTCGTAATCAGTCTTGGTTTACCGAGAAACTGATACAATTCTCCGATAGTCTCCAATAATAAAATTTGAATTGAAAATTTAATGAGCGCACATTCTGATTCCCAAAAAGGAATGAGTTTAGAGATGTTTTTCAAGATAATGAGAATAATAATGTACAGAAAATTGTTAATAAAATGATGTGGAGAAAATTATTTTTTTGTCGTCTCCATATCTCAAAAATGTAAATTATGTATATTGTATATAATAAATTAACTACGCAAAAATAACTTTAAAAATTTAAATTTGTTCCGACTAGCTAGTAGTCCCACCAGAGAAATATACCGATCGCAAAGTGTTAATATTGCAATTATTTTCATCATGAGTTTGTAATGTTTAATATCTGATTTGATGATTACAAGTGTCATATCAAAAAGCAATATTTTCATATTTACACACGTTTAAATAGCAGACTCTTGCAATATTTTCAAAATTACACGCAGCATTTAGCTAAACTTCTCGCCTCAAAATTACCGACAGAGACATAGACTTAGATGCTACTTTCTCTCATTTCTGCGAATACCTTTCACCCAAATTTCAGGCCAAGAGGTTAACAATTCCATCGAAAGTATCGAATCGATCAAACAACTGGATCGTCTACTAACCATCAGAAAAAAAACCGCACACCTGTACAATTACTCTCTTTCTTTCAGCAACATACTTTTCTGTCGAAGCCTGGTAACTGATCCCATTGTCCTACTTTCGTCTTACCTTCACGTGCATACGTAACGACCGTCGTTAAAAACAGGCAGGTGAAAATGTCCAAGCATTTGTTCTACACGATATAAAGAAACACAGATCGACGCAAGAAGGCAGAATCGAGGGTTTACCTAGAGGTCCCTTCGATTTCCACAGTCCCTTGATCAGCGTGGGGTCGCCGCGGCGCCAGTCGCGCCACCCTCGGCCCCGACGTGCCGGTCCCGTGGACCAACCTGCGCCACCTCCGGCGGCACCGCCACCGGCTCCACCGCCGGTACTTCCCCCAGTCACACCGAAACCAACCCCGCCACTTCCACCGGCGGCGCCGGTGCCAGAGCCAGAAGCACCGCCGCCAGCGGCGCCGAGAGTGCTGCTGGCGCCACTGCCAGCTGTGCCACCGCCGGGGCCCGGGGTGCTCGGCGAGCCAGCCTGCGGCTGTCCATGGCCCCCCGCCCCGCCACCTCCTTGTGGCAACGGCAGTCCCGCCGCTTTTTTAATCCAAAGCAGCGTGAAAAAGCAACATACGCCGATCAAATTATTATTATGCAGTTTGGGCTCTGTATCGTGTTTACTTCTTTGAGAGCTTTCGGGGCTTTCACAGCCCGGTTCTGTACAGCTGACGTTGTTCGAGGTTTCCGGGTGGAGGATCGTGTCCAGGAGGATAAGTCTACCGACGTTTCATTAGGCGTGAGAGGACGCTTCGATAATGAACGATATTTGATTATCAGAACGTTCTCAGAACTCTGATGAAGCTAGCTGCAAAGTAGCCGAATGTGAGATCCATTTCTTGAGCAAGCACAGTTCTTGATTAAAAATACTTTTAGTAACTCATTTGCATCAGAGACGTTCTACAGCCAATCGGCACATATCGGCGATCATCAACCACTGCTTTACCTTGAGTTTTGCTTAGAGATTATGTATGGTAATCAATTAAAGAGAAAAGTCTTGTTGCTGACGATACATTAAAAGCTCCGAATTGGATTGCATATTATTCACGAGAGGTTCACAGACTTTTTGACGTTTGGCGATAAGTGACAGCCGTCGCTACGGATCATTCCGCTGGAGGATGCAGATGGGAAAAAATACGATACATGTTTTAAATGTAGGATGTGTACACATTTGCAAAATATCAGAAACGATAACGAAAGAGATAGAGTTCGATCATAATAAAATAAAAATGAAAAGTATGCCAAACCAGGACTTGAAGAACTGGTTGCCTAATATTAGACCTAGGTTTCATATCACCGAAACTTATTTTTTGGATCTTTTTTCACACATTGGGTGTTAATGCTTACGGTAGCTAACAAAACTTCGAGCCTTCTGGTATTTGCATGTAGTGTACCGACTTTAAAAATACAACGAAGGACCACCAAATTTATAAATTGGGAAAAACTATTACAATGTCTGTTGACCGCTTGACCACTGGACTACTCTATTAATGTATCCTTGATAAACTATTCTATTCTACTCTTTATCTATACTGTTCGACTGTTCGTTTTATTCTGCCTTTCGTCTTGGCAGCTCATCTTCGCCTCAGACGCGTTGGGGGAGGTTCACGCTGATTGGTGAATATTTTGAAATATTCATCACCAATCAGCGTGCCTAATTTTCTCGCCAATTTCTTCCAGTGTGCCCTTAGCGCGCTTTATTCTGGAAGAGTGGGAGATGGTTTTAAGTGGTGAGTAACTGGTTACAATAATTTCGGAAATTCCTCCGGGTGACTCATCGGTCAGAGGACCGTTACATACAAATGTATCCTTCGGAAACCCGAAATTTATGACGTGTTTTTAGGCTATTGAGCGCGAGAAGCACGAACTGCTAAAAACTCTAATAAAGCAATTCTGTCGGCCTTTGCTAGGATGTATATTAAAGCATGCAAATAAGAAATGAAATCCTAAACTCAAAAGCAGTCTTTCTGTGCGATCGTGCTATAAACCGTTATAAAGAAGCCCTCACGTTGGGTATATAAAGTTAATTTCATCTGCACCGTAGTCTTCATGAGCCTATCGGTAACATTTGTAGACTGAACCCATTGTTCACCATGTACATTTGAAGAATAAAGTCCTGTGCAAAACAAGCATTCTGCGTCATAATTTTCATACACTTGCTCAAGACACTACGTTGTTCTCTACGCCACGTTCGGATAATGCAACTGAACTACTTAATTCTGAAACGAAGGACTGTCTCTGCGACCTTAGAGACTTCTCCGTAACGGAGATAGGCTGAGGTCGCGTACTATGAACGGTCTCATATTAGGCTACTTTATCCTATATCCAAAAAGATCTCTATACCCATTTGTAAGAACTGTCTTCGCCAATAACAAATTTACCATTGTTAAGTGTGAAAAAAGTGTAAAACTACCGTTAGTCCTGAAGCAAATGACTGTCCCTGCGACGTTCGAGATTTCTCCGTAATGGAGATAGGGCTGGGGTCTCATATTAGGCTACTTTGCCCTATCTTCCTGAACACGACTTACACCCGGAAGCCTCAAGCAATATTAATTGCATAGTTCTTTCTTTCTCCTTTTTCCTTCTCTTTTTTGTTTTTTGACTTTTTTGGTTGTTGTAAAGGGATGTAAAGGAGTCGGGTGGGTAACACTAAACCGACCGATAGTATTCGTACTGTAAACATGGTCAAATGACGTATTTCTTAACAGCTGATCGCCCACCATGAATCAGATGTACACGTTTCCTGCGAGACCCAGATTCTTGTTTTACCAGTTCACTTCCAATACAATTGGAATTGCTTTAAATACAATTTCTTTTCTTATCTTCAATTTTACACACCTCTTTGCTTCTTTTTAATGAAACAATAACTGCTTGGAAAGCTAGATTGGTATTTAAACAATGTATTCAAAATAAGGCACACAAGTATGGAATAATAACGTTACTGATGTTATACTCAACTGAAGACTGTATTTTCTCCATAAAAGTATTTTTTTATTAGCACTGCATTTGCTTATTGAAATCTTTTTTCGTAAATACACACATTATAAAAAATTGAAATATCAAAATTTATGGAACTTTCGGTTAAAGAATAAAGTTATATGTACTTCAAATATTAGCCCTAGTAATATGCAAAGGGATTCAACAGATGAAAGTATTTATATTTGTTGAAAATATATAAATATCAAATATATTTGTTGAAAATATATAAATATAAATATATGCAAATTTCTCGTAAAATTCTGCTTAATTAAATGAATCAATCCACTTATGGGTTAACAAGGCCTCTACAGAAACAGGTATACAGATTTTGGTAACGCAGCTATCAATGCGTTAACACGTTAAGTTTTAAGCCTAGACTTTTCGTTTAGGCGTTCATTCTCAAAAAATTAGAAAATAATTCCTTATCATTCATCAATTGGTTCCATTAAAACAGTTTAAACGAAAATACGGCTTTCCTCTGCAGGCATCACAAAGATACCACTTTCTTCGTTAAATTTATTCTAACATTTCTTGCAAAATCTTCGAGAACTGAACAACTAACCGAGAAGTCAATCGAAATCAAGGTGGCTCTCAAGTGTTAATTTTATCGCAGATATAAAAATATTTGTTTTTGTGGCGCTTAACGTGTTAACTCATTGCATACGAGTCACGAGATATCTGCTATTTATCAAACCGATCATTTTAACCCTTTGACTGCGCAGTACTTAAAACTGAAACGCTCTGTGTGCACGGAATACTTATTCGCGTAGCCATACCAATCGACTATACAATGTACAACTAAATTACTACTTTAATTATTTCCCTCCGCCAAATTGAAATGTATCAGTTTCATTTTCTTTCTTTCTTTATATTGCTTATTTGAAAATATTAATCGTCCAACTTCGTCGTTACAATCCTCGCTCAAATCTGACTCTCTTTTCACTATCGTCTCTTTGAACAAGTTTTTCAAACCTACTCGACATTTTTAAGGTTTCACAGTAATAAAAAATAATACCAGAAATTACACACACGCAAGTGAAATATTATGATACGCTACTGCAACAATCTCAATCGTCTATCGGCTGAAGGAACAGATAACTCTCTGAGAAATAAGGAATAAGCGTTCGATATAAGCAGAATCTTTGTATTTTTATTGGCGTGCAATACGAAGAGATGAATCTGTCTTAAAAATTTCTGATTTTTGCTTTTATCGGAGATGTAAGACAGAAGCGATTGTAGAACGCATATATGCGTCTATAGTGCACACCGATAGCTTTAGACAGACGCATATATGCATCCATAGCAGTCAAAGGGTTAATGCCTCCACAAATTGTGTATCATTTGATCTGCCTTTTACGTTGCTTTGGCAATGAAACCTTGCAGTAGCTGATGACAAAGGAATCATGAGATAAATGCATGTAAAAATTCCATAAAGAATGGAAAAGAATCGGTCAGTATTGTCGTATGCAGGAAATTATAAACGAAATTTTAAAAAACGGTCATTTGACTGCGCGTGGTAGGTTTGGTGTTAAAGAGGTGCAAGTACCTGACGATTCAAGATTACTTGGTGTTAGGTCTGTATTCGACGTATGATTACGAGGTTTTGGATTCTTTACAGCGCACACTGATGAAATTGGAGTTGGAGAATCGAGGTACACGCTGTTAACATGACTTCCGGAGAAAAATTGTTCAAACTTTCAAGATCCACTTTCGAGAACAGCCATTCCTCACGACTCCCGCTTCTAACACCTTCGATACGCTTATGTCTTTCGCCAGTGTGCTTCCGGTGCCCGTGAAAAAGTGGCAAAAATTGGAAATTTCACATCGAAACTCTCTAAAAGTTGCCAATCGAAGGTTTACGACATTCGCTGGTAACGAATGTGGCATCCAAAGTTCGCAATTCACGATGGCGTATGAAATACTGTGAGTAATGCTCAGGGAAAGGTATTTAATCGTTTTTTTTTTCTGTTTCAACGCGAATCGAATTTTTATCGTAGACTTCGATTACATTTTGATCACAGTTAATCAAATTTTCAAAGTAGACTACGAAATATATTTGCAGTAATGCTTTTGAAACAAGGATATTTGTACTATAAAAGAAAGACCGAGGTAGAAACCGTTTTAACACTAGGCTTACGAACTTTTCTTGTACAAGACACACGTGAAATTGACGAGCGAACCTGAATTTTTCTTCAAAAAATCAATTTATTCAATTTAGAAGCAAGTTACTTATAAATCTAAATATATTATCGTATCGTTCTATTAATAAAAGTCAGTAAAAAATTGCTGCGGAAATTAGTAACAATAGTTTCCGTAACTTGACTCGTGAAATCCCAAATACGTGAATTTCACACGTTCAGCAAATCTAATGTTAATCATCTCAATCAGTAAAATAACAGGAAAATTTCGGTGACTCAACAATCCTGATTTCCCTTTGAAATTTCACAGGTTTGTAGGGAATCTCAAGGGAAGTAGCGGGCAAAAAGTAATAGGAAAGATCACTCGACGTGTTATACACATCACATTGACATTTGGTACTGATAACAATCATGCATAACACGTCATTCCAGGGCAAGTGATTAATAACGTAACACCAATTTTATTCTAATAAAAATACAATCTATAAAAGGATTTTAAAAAAGAATTAAAAAAAAAGGATTTTAATCTAATAAAAATTTTATTCTAATTTAATTTATTTATTCTAATTTATAAAATGAAGAATTACCGAATGTAATTAACCCTTTAACTGCGGGTGTGGTTTATAAACCACATACAAAAATTATAGTCAGAGGCGGGTGTGGTATATAAACATGTTAATTTTTGCTAATATGAAATAGCGGCTGTGGCTCATATAATTCGAATTATATTGTTTAGTATTATGATTTGATTTTAGCAAAATATTTTTTTTCGTTTTTTTTTGCGTTTAGAGCGATCGACTGTGCTAAAAGTACCCACAGTTAAGGGGTTAATTTATGATACATTAATTCTCCCGTCTAATATGATGAGCCTAGAACAGTGAATAAGAGACTCAAATGCATAATCAGCGAAAGAAATCGCAAATCGAGGGGTTGAAGATACAGCTTGTCGTGAGACACTCTGTAAATAAGTGTGATACGAAGTTTGAGAAAGCTTGGCGTGTGGATTTGGTCTCGATGCTTCTTTGATTGGTGCTGAGGATAGATTCAACGAAGATATCGGTGTTGTTAATGCGTACTTAGCGAAAACCTCGTGAATGTTTTAGTGAAGTTGCGAAAGAATGGAGAACTGTGAATAATTAAATGTGCTGGTAACGAGACAGTGAAAATGTGGAAAATTCTGTGAATACGTGAAGTTAGATAGTATAACAGGCTAAAAAGAAGCATAGGGGAGAGATGTGATGAAAGAAGCTAAAAGACCATTCTAATTGATAACTGTGCGTGGTATTATTAAATATCTATATTTGCCTGTCTTATTTCTCGACTTTTAAAGAGGATTTCTTTCCCTTTCGTGCAGTCAACGCTATTACAACGCGATTCGTTCATAACCGCGCTATAAGAACTCAGAATTAGTGCATACAAACCAGGCTAATTCGTACCGCGTTGTAAGAGAACACAAAGTTGCAATGTATTATAGAAAACCTCGTAACCAGGCGCTTAGAGTTTCTCGAAAAAAATAAAAACGAGAATAAACCGCAAGAAACGGTGTTACGACGGAAAATAAATTTGTACATTTTTTTTTTTTTTTTTTTCACCAAGTTCTCTCACGAAATCGTTAGGTGTGTTACACCACTGATATCAGGGAAGGAGAATAACTGGTAGTTGGGATCGTGCTCCTTTAATCACTGCGAGAGAGCAGCTGATTTCGCTGCTGGTAAATTTATTCGACGAAAAGAAAAGTTTCACGCGAGCATAACACGAATTTCCATGCAAAGTGGTCGTTATGCCTAATTTGTAACCGTCGATAAGTATACACAACGAATAAATTTACCAGACTCTATAGAATCTTTCAGTGCCAGTTTATTTGCATGCAGAAACTGCTAAGAAGATAAGGAAGAGAGAAAAAAAAAGAAAAAATCTATTTTGCAGTGTTATAGAAATGAAATTCATTTCACCCGGAACTTTGCACATGTCACTGAAATTTTCACGGCACCGTTAACGCATACCTGTTGATGGTCACACAAAAACATTAATTTTATCATACCAAAATGACGTGAAATGGTGAAAGGAGAATAGATCTTTCGCAGACTCGAGATTGTCTGGCGAAAACTGTCGCACGATGCGACAAATCGTGTTATGTCTTCAAAATTGTACTAAACGTAAATACTAGCATTTTTCGTCAATAAAATTACGCAATAGTCTATTTATAATTTCAACGAAAAGTATAAATAAGCACGAATGCATTGGAAATGTTTGAAAAGTTCGATTTAATCCTTTCTATCATACAGCGACGAGTAAAAGTGTATACACACGCTGCTTGTCTCGTAAAAATGAAGATAATACTATCAATTCTTAAACTGATCGATCAAGATCACGTGATTGTAATTACAAGGCATAGGTGATTAACAATCTGTAACAGTTTATTTCCATTTATGTTTGCAACACACAGAATATCTTACAGAAATATAGAAATAAATAATATTGTAAGTCTAATGTACAATTCATATCATAAAATATTACTATCCTTGCCAGTGCTATTAGCTCAATATTTGATTAACGACATAGTTTCACATTTTTACTATATATCAATAACAGTTACATTTCGAGGAATTTTAATTTGCATTAGTAAACTTACAAACTTGAATATCAAATAAGATATTCTCGCAAGTACTTGAATTATTAATTCTTCCTTTTTTAAAATCAAGATTAAAGCTTTAACAACTATTATACATCATGCAACAAATTGCAGTAAAATCACAAGAAAGAGCAAATAAAAATTACTCTAATAAAAAGAATGGATGGAAACTAAAGATAATAGTACACCTGTCCCTCAATTTACGCGAAGTTATCCGTTCCACGTGGATTTGTTTCACGCGAATGAAAATCACATAAATAAAGTCTAAAAGTACAAAAGAAGAAATATTGGAAATAAAAACTAGTACATGTAAATTTTATACATATTTATTTCAAATAGCTTAACAAAAACAATAACGACGTTTCAGGAAACAAAAGGAAATTTTATTCCTTGTCACTATCGCTGCTGTAATTCAAAACGATCAACCTTTTCTTTTTAATTGGCACAAACGTATCATTTTCATCGCTTGAAATATTTGGAAATTCGACATCATTTTCTATTGTTAATGTAAATTTTCTCGATCTTTTCTGTAACTAAGTTTTCGTAAATTTGCTGATATTCGCTACGACATTGTGTTAAATCTCGCCGAAATTTTAAGGATAGTTGTATATAATGGCACTTTCCAATTTTTTGACTAACTCAAAAGCTTCACAAAGATTTTCCGCAGCGAACGAATGTGTTTCTTCGTAGTCAGGGTTGCATTCATCGTTAGATTGAGTTTCAGATATGATATGAATTAAGCCGTTCAATTCACGATTTATTAGTAAATCATTAACATCACACTTGTTTAAATTGTCAAAACCTTCTTTTTCAAATCTTTGTGATAAAGTAATACTGGCTACTCTATTAATATATTTCCTGGCCGCGTCAATTAAGATCGCGCGTAAAACCTACCGCGTAAATTGGGCCTTAATTTAAGCAATTTAGGTTTTTTTGCATAAAAAAGGCAGGGAAGGGTACAGCTGTTATATATCGTCCGCCAAGTTTCGTTGATAAGATCAGACGACTGTTTTCTTTCGAGCCTTCCAGGAACTGTAACGTATATTGTGTACAGTATTAAAAAATTGTTGAAAGTATACATTAAATATTCGGAAGATCGACATTATTCTCATTGTCAACGTGAATTTTCTCGGACGATTTGTTTTCAATCCTTTCTTGAACTAAGCTTTCATAAAATAAGTATATATTTAGAAAATATATTATAGAAATTTTCTATTAACTTAGATATTATTTAAAAATTCTTTTATTAAATAAATATAGATATTATAAGTTAAAAGAACGAGTAAAATATCAGTCCAACATACAGTTATTAAACTATCATATTGAATTCGAGGTAAAACTCGTATTCAAAAAATTATTATTCTATGAAAGTTAATTACAATTATAAATGTAATGGTAAATAATTGATATCCATAAAATAGTTTGCTTATACTCACTACACTTTGTTCATTTCACCAATTTCGAGGCTCGTTGAATGTTCGAAGGAAAACTTCTAGGAAAATGCTTGAAGGAAAACCTCTAGGAAAATATATTTTCTGGCCCGTAAAGACTATCTTGTAAATTATGTTATAATTTGCCGCGTTGACCCTTTAACTACGGATACTTTTAGCACAGCCGATCGCTCTAAACGCAAAAAAAAATACGAAAAAAAAATATTTTACGAAAACCAAATCATAATACTAGACAATATAATTCTAATTATTTTATAAATTACAAAAAGTATACAAAGTAAGAAAGTATCATATAATAAAGCGTAAACATACAAGTTGGCTATAATTTTAGTACGTGGTTAAAAGGTTTAAATTAAAAGGTTAATTGAGGGAAAGGTGTATAACGCAATTACCTAATCCTAATCGATCAATTCAAGAATTGGTACTACTATCTTCATTTTTTATACTTGTATACACTTTTGCTTATCGCTGTATCTCTGTAATATGTCGTGTAACTTCGTGAAAATACATAGGTTTAAAAAATATAATTGCACGATTCGATTAATTTCGTTACCAACACTCGAAACACCAGGTAGCCCAATCGAATGGAACATTCCCATCAGACCCGTTTGCTGTAAAATTCTTTCTCTCGTTGCACACTCCGATGGTAATTTCTTTTCTCGAACTTCCTTATCACGTGGACGCAGCGAGACCCGGTCTATGTAATTAATCTCCGCGGAACGAACTTAAACTTCTCGCGAACTGACTTAATGAAATTTTTCAAAAAGATAACTTTACCCGTTGGATTCGTAATAGCCGGATATTCATGAAAATGAACGTAATAATCGCATACGAAAAATGATTACCGAATGAAATATTCACATCGATCGTAATTTATTCTATTCGTACATTTAACGGTTGAACGAACTCGCGAATTTTTCGTAAAAGAAGAAAAACTTTCCCGCTGCACGCTAATGTACCGTGAAATGTTCATACATCGCTTGGCCAAGACTTACCGCATAAGCAGAGGAGTAAAATACTGGCAAGGAAGATCCACCCCATCACGTCATCAACAAGTCGTTTCTGCGAAGCTCATGTTACGCTGCACTATCGTCTTTTCTGTCTGCTGCCTGAACTGGATAATGCTGTCTTAATCATTTGAACGGTAGTTTCTGTAAAGAGAAAACGTTCACAGGGTTAAAAATCTGAACAGCGTTGAAGTAGGACTGAAAAATATTTACTATGGCGTATAGAATAAAAGTTCTATTGAACGTGAATTAATATTAACTATCAGAAGACTATCGACATAGTACAATTCAAAATACCTTTGCTTCGTTCTTTGACTTGTGTTCAAATATTCGACGAATTTCACTAAACTATTTAAACATAAACACTAAACGAATTTAACATTACGCGGCAACCCCGTTCGATTACTGAGTATTCTATGGTTTACCATACTTCGTGACTATCAAAGTTTGCCGTTAAATCGACAGCGCACTCTGTCGATCAAATGTACAAACGAATTATTTATCGATAAACGTATTACCGAACATGGAAATAATTAATACGAAAGATTACGTGAATGTTAAACGAAACACCGAACAAAACTCTACGTGTATTTAAATTTATGTAAATCTGTAAAATTTAAATATTACTTTTAGCCTCTGGTCAATCGCGTATCGACTAATCGATCGCAACGCTACGATTTGTACGCGGCTAAATCCGAAACGAGCTTAGACACTTGTTGAAAACGTATATCAATCACACGAGTAATCGTAACAATGGTAAAATGTGAAGTGCGAAGATCGGTGGTGTTCCCGCGTTTATAGTTTATTTAATAAAAGTGAATGACACCTAGTTTTATAAATATCCACGATGGGACGTCTATAACGAGACAACGGGAGAACGATGGAACAAGTGTTCGCTACCGCTGACAAACTGTCAGAAGTAATCAGTAATATGCAAAAATGCTTACAGTGCATGATATGGTTAGTTTGCAATTAATGTACAAATAATTATGAGACGCGCGTAGTAAAGTATGAATCTGAAATGTCTGTTGCATAATTATATCGATGTACGTCAGTATACAGCGTGTTTTACGATACACGGCTGCAGGTTATGTTTACTTAATTCTGTAATTGAATTTTAGATGGTCTTCAATGAATTTCGTACGAGGTACATGTATTTATTTAGCCAGTCCTTTCTGTACAGATCATTCCTCTTAATTTCATTCATTAAACCTATACTATTACCAGTGAAGTTGTACATAAATATTAACAGAATTGATTTTATATTTATATGCTCTATTATTCCCTGATTATCATTGAAATTTTATTATGCTTGTATTAATACACATTTCCTCTATTGTGTATCTTGAAAAGTTAACATGAGAATTAATAATAACTCAGATGAGGTTACATGTATAATATTGTAAATGTGAATCATTTAAATCTACAATGTGTGAATCTTATTTAAGCATGGAGAAAGTTGCTTTACTAGTTACTAGTTTCGTTTCTGTAATATTATGTAATTCACAAGATATTAATTGTCATATCTGTATATTTGTAGTTTAATAACACGTTGTTTTAGTTTCTGTATAATTTCAGTGCACACAAGCCTTTGTACGAAATGAACATGACTAAATCTTCAAATATCATTGATATACACCAAGTATTCCCTATGCAAATTATTAAAATGCAACATTATTGGTAACCTTACCTTTTGTCAAACAGAATCAGTTGCAGACATTGCAATTTTATCGTATGACTCAGTTTTAAAATATTATTGATATGTAGCAAGTATTCTCTACACAAATTATTAAAATGCAGTATTATTGGGAACCTTACTTTTATTATATACTTATATTTATTATAATATACAGTTGCTTGCTTCAATGATATTTAAATATTTTTTTTCCATTTGTTGCATAGTTTACAAATAAATTGCTCTATCATATATGATTTCATGTGCACTTCATAGAAAGAAATCCTAGAAATTTTACTAATTTTTCATCACATTTGCAATGTTTGAGCCGATGATATGCAACAAATTGCACATTTTCTTTGTTTCAGCTTGAACACTATATCAGACCCAATGATAACCCCTTGCGGACATCGATTCTGTCGCGTATGCATCCAAACAGTGCTGCAAAATAAGAATACAACCTGCCCACTCTGCAACACCACGATAAATCGACGTAATATTTATACGGACGAGCATATTACAATATACATCGATCGATTGAACAATCTAATCCAGGCGATTAAACTGGATTCGGGCATCGACGGTGAGTGCTTGAGATTTATCGATATTTTATCGGGATCTATTGAATTGTTCTCTCAGAAATTATCATTATCTTTATATCACTAATAACATGTAAGATATAGAGTACAAGTGTAATGAAAATTTCTGATATTGTTAATGTTTCTCTAAGAAATGACCTTCGAAATTGTTGCTAATTCATTGCACGAAATATAAATGCAAGTGTACCAGTTTTAACTCGCCATGATAGTTAAATAAAAGTTATATGTTAATTTCATCAGTGTATCCTCTTTCCGGTTCTTAATTACGGTTTTTACAATTTTTTTTTTTTTATCGTTTCCTATGAAACGTTGTTCCACCGTTGTTCTAAATTATTCCATAATTGCAATCTTGATTTTGGATACATTTGTTGCACCTCGCGATCCAATTCGTCTTATACTTTTTCAATAGCGTTTAGGCCCGGTGAATTTTTGTAATTTGAGCATTTGCAAACTTGACCGATACTACTCATTTCGAATATTCGAAAATTGCTCTATTTGCCCAAAATATCCCCAAATCATCACAGAACCTCCTCCAGGCTTCACAGCTGGTATAAAATAACTTTTCATTTTGTTTTCGTTGTACAAAAATACGACGTTTATTTTCGAACACTTCAAACTTCGACTCGTCAGTCCACAACACATTTCCCAGTCAGATATTGTCCAATTTGCGTGTTCGTTTGCCCACTGAAGCCGTTTCGCTTTATTCTGAGGTTTTAACGCACGTTTGCAGACAGCAGCCTAAGCATTTTTAGCGCTCAAGACTCGTTCAGAGACTGTACAAAATTTTAAAACCAGAAACTGTAATTATTGATAAAAAGTCGTTGGTTGTAAACCGTTTAGCAAATGTTCGTTTATGCGGTATAAAATTTATAAGTGTTACAGCCGAATCTTCAAGTATATATCATCTTCTCGTTAAACACACATTAAACGGCCCCGTCCGCAAAAAGGTTTTTTCAATTGCTACAGAACCTTCTAGCGCGTCTTCCGATAATCGCTTTTTTACGGTTGTTATTCCTATAGGATCTTCTCTACTCTAATTCATACGTAATTTCTGGTGTTGTCATACGTCTGTTTCTTTCGCTAAGTGTTTTGATACAGCGATCTTCAGTTTCTGTCATTTTTCTAAATCGTCCTGTCCGTTGTTTACTGTCGCAAGTGTCTTTGTTCATGAAGTTTTTCATCGTATAGAGCACCGCAGATCTTGAAACATGAGCTTCGGCTGTAATACCCTTCTTTCTTCAAAGTTCAAATAGAAGAACGCTTTTTCTACTGTTAGTTCTTTCTCTTTTGCCGTAACTGTTACCGAATACACCGTTAAACTCGAACTAATGCAAGGAAAAAGCTTGCATTGCTTTACCTCCATATTTATCTCCAACAAACGCCATCCACTTAAAGAAACGTACACAAATCCCGTGAACGTGGACAAAAGAACTCTTTCGATTACTTAAAGGCTCCAATGATAAACAGAGTGTAAAGGCACTTGAAACCACCATACTCAAGTGCGTTCGACCAATTCCCGTTCAATTTCTCTCATTACCTTTTTATTCGCTGTAATTCTTGTTGAATATTATCTGTATCTTCAAATATTATTTCTACATGAACGTCTGAAAGAAATACTGTCGCGAAAGTTACATTCACGTATTCCCATTTCTTGTTCTCTATATGCTATAATTGAATCTTGTTTTTGTTCGCTAAGATAGCTACCACGTGTCATTGTATCAGTTAACTAAAAAACCCCGGGCTTGCAAAAAAATTTCAACAGAAACTCTTGAAGTATATTATAAATGAAGCTGGTGCTACTGTTCTGCACCAATCGTCAAAGAATTATCAATTATATCTTGCCGTATATTTAGACAACTTCGATGAATTTCATCCAGAATCCATTATTTACCATAATTTTTCACGTCATATAATTGGGTTTTTCGAATTATTTTCATACAGGTCGAAAATGTTAAAAATGTTAGTGGTGCTATAGTTATGCTCTCTAGTGTATTTATGGGCGGTAGTGTAGATGCGCTACACTTTCTCTTTCTTTCTGTATTTTCGGCTGATCAATTTGAACAGTACCTGACGTAGAGGAAAGCAAATCTACAATAAACATCTTGACTAATGTTATCATTTCTTTTACAGCCAATTAAAAAATCCTTATCGATCTCGATTTCGATGTTAATGGACTTAGATTGATTGCCTTCTGAATCCTCCATATATACAGTAGAATCGTTAGAATTTCACAATGTGTTTGCCGAAATCGTTTGACGAGGTAAAAGTCGGCTGACGAATTTCAAGAAAATTGGAAGGCAGAAAGAAATGCAGGGACGATAAATTTTCCGGCAACGGAGGGTAGCACATTTAGAAGGAAATAACGTTGCCCCCGCGATAAACTTTTTCACTGTGCCCTAAGTAAAACATGAAGCTTAAAATAGAGCGGTACACGTGCCACAACATCATGTTCACCTGGGTCAACTATCCGTTTCTCTCCGAGTGGAGTGAGGGTTTGAAAAATTTAAGTCCCAGTGTTCTTTGGTAACGCGATGCTTCTCGATAGTATCCAAAAAAACCTTCAATGTTTTACGAGCTCTTAACGTTTACGCTCCTCTGTACGATTGTGCATAGAGAACGCAGTGAATCTCTTTGTTTGAAATTTTAATCCCTCTATGCTCACGTTTCTTTCAACTTGATGTACTGGAAATGATCAATTATATCTTTTTTCTCGTTTCAACGACGTTGCTTCGATCATTCTTTCGCTATTTGTGACACTGTCGTATGTTTTCTACGCGATAGAAAGTTGCTGAATATTTATATTCTCGAAATTTGTTATTCTTAAGCGCGAAAGCTGAGTATTTGTCTCTGGAAAATTTTCAGTAGGCTGTAATCACCATCGTAGGGGATCAAAGTGTTAAATTTTTAAAGTGAGGAAAGTAATTCTTGTCTTTAATTAGTATGCTACTGTAAAACTTAAGAAACATTTATACAGCTGCATAATCATTCGTTCAGTCGAGAATATGACAAACATGAATAAAATAAGGAAGCAATAAATGACCTTTTAATATCATTAGGTATTAAAGATGCTAGGCTGTAACTAATTGATCACACGCTACACTTGTTTACACTTGGCTATAAAAATCTCTTCTTTGTGTTACTTTCTTGGAATTAATTTTTAGCTGTTCAAATAGTTCCGTGACGAAGTCTCTCTATCGTTGTAATAAACATTCTACGATTCCCGTGTATATATTCAGATTTGCTTCAAACTTTACCCATATAATCCCGAAAATCGTATTTGCTTATAGTACTGATAACATTTTAAAAAGTTTTATAAATAACCCATACACTGCGGACCACAATTATAGCATCGCTGAGATTTTTAATATTTTTGAGCGTTAAGAGAATAATTATAAAAAGGCAACAAATTAAATGGTCAGTATTTAAATCTATTTTCGATCAGTATTTAAATCAACTTTCGGTCAGTATTTTATTACCAAAAAGGACAGTATAAAAACACTAAACGGTCAGTATGTAAATAAAAAAATAGTCAGTACATAATTTATTTAAATACTGACAATTTAGTACAAAATTGACCAAAGGATACTGACTCTTCATATTTAAATACTGACAAAAAGGGATTAAAATACTGATCAGTAAAATACAAGCTTTAGAAAAAAGCTAGTTGCATAATGTGAAAGAGTATTGTAAGCTAAATTAATTACGATCATGCAGGAACAAATATAATTTGATGAGATGAGAAACGACGTTACTTCCCGGTGTCTCTAATATAATTTACATAATCAGCAAACGTGTATACACGTATTCATTCAGCGTAAGCTTCATTGTCTAAGTCGCAATCAAACGCGTCGTTGCCATTTACAGTACTGGCCCACGTAACAAGACCACGCAGTACACAAGAGAGTTGTTCGTCAGATAACACGGAACGATGCAAATCAGATGTTGAAGAACAGATAAAACCGAGTTGTTCTCACGTAAACACCAGCTTACCGATGAAACAGTATGCAAATCGAGCGAATAAGAACACGCAGAAAACAGAAAAAAAAGAATCGAAGAATCAGAAGAGTAAAAAGAAAGGCGAGTCGAGAGAGGGTAGTACGATAACGAAGTACCTGTCGAAATATGGCCTCTCTGGCGTGGAACGGTTGCCTCCCGACGAACCGAACGATTTACAGGAAAGGAATTCGATGGAGGAGAAGGTGCACAGTTGGCTGAAATCTTTGCCAAACAACGTGCCACTGGACAGTCCTAATAGAATCACACCGTTGCAACCCGTAGATGAGAATCTCGACGACACCTTGATGACATCAGTTTCTCAAATCGCCAACAATAAGATGGAGATGTTCGACGTGGATGCTGTAACTATACGTGAATCAACAGACCAAAGCAATGTTCCAGATTATAGGCACACTTCGAGGAGTTCCCTGCACAATGAGAATGATGAGAATGATCTGAACCGTAAGAAAGAGCATAGAAACTCGTCTGAAAGGAGAAACGAGAAGGGACGCGTATCAACAGCGGAGTTGAGTACGGATAATCGGAAGATATGCACGTCTGGAGGGAAGAAGGTGAACGGAGACAAAGAAAGGAGCGATGAGAGGTCTAGCGACGTTCCGAGAACGTCCTCCTGCAATATGTTGCCTACCATGAAACAGAACTGGTCTTCTGTGGCTCGATTCGGCAAGGAAATGCGCACAAAGAGGAAAAAATTGAAGACACTAAACGTGAGCATCGAGAACATAGGCAAAGCTCGATCGCCGGATAAGCTTACGTTGAACAGGAGTGAATCTGTCGAGCTGCAGTTGACAGAAGACACGGCGGAAAGAAGAGAAAGAATAAGAAGAAGCGCCGAAGAATCGAAGACGACTGAGAATGTCGCGAAGATTCCTTCGAGGAAAGAAACTTTCTTCAAAAGGAAAGAAAGTTTGGCAAACGTCGGTCAAGAAACGGAACTTCCCTCAGGCGAAAGAGGTGACAGATCGATGCCGTCGATATTTCAACCAGTTAGCGAATCGTCTTTCGTTAGATTAAACCAGGCTCCTCAGATCCGTATTCCGAGCCTTCATAATTCACAGATGAACGAGGATCTGAGAAATGAAAGGATCGTGAATGATCTCGAGAAGGAATTGCTTGAGAAATACGTGGAGTTCGAAAGGCAAGAAAGTTTGGCAAACGTCGGTCAAGAAACGGGACTTCCCTCGGGCGAAGGAGGTGACAGATCGATGCCATCGATATTTCAACCAGTTAGCGAGTCGTCTTTCGTTAAATCAAACCAGAGCCCGCAGAATCGCATTCCGAGCCTTGATAATTCACAGATGAACGAGGACCTGAAAAATAAAAAGATCACGAATGATCTCGGGAACAATTTGCTTAAGAGATACGTGGAGTTATTCGAGACGTCTCTTGAGAATCGATCGAAGACGCCAACTCCGACGAATTCAAACGAATTCCATTCTCTCCATGCGAATCTGGTTAACGAATCGAGCAGTAATCGCAACATTTCATCCTCGACGCCTGCAAAGACGATCGAGAGGACAGACGAGTCGTGCTCAGCGTCCAGATTGCAAGCCTCGCCGCTAAATCGCTCTAGACTGTCTTTGAAGAGGCGTACTACCGATCCGAAAGCGGACGATTCGTCGTGTACGAACGCTGACTCGCGATTGCAAGCGGTCAGACGCGACTTGAATCATCAGATCGATCAGAGCGGCGAGGGAAATGCTGACGCGAGGAAGGCGAGCGCAGTGGAAATAATTGGACACGAGGAAAATGGTTCGTCGAGGAATGGCGAGCAGGATGAAAGAGTAGTCGGAGGCTTAGCCGCTGCTGCGAACGAGTTTACGAACAAGAGGCGAGAAAACAAGGAACTGAACGGATCTCTGGTCACATTCAAAAAGCTAGGGAAGGTTTACAAGCTGGGCAAGAAACGCGTGAAATTCCTCTATCTGGGCACAACCAGACGGATGAGGTTGCTTGGGCACAGTTATGCTGAACATAGCTTGCAAAAGCTTCACAACACGGTGGACATATTGGAACAGACTCGCGCCTCTCAGAATGGCTTTGGGAACGACATATATATTACTGTCAACGACACACCAACGTTAAAGGAAAAAGATAATCCACCGATGACAGAAATGAGTAAACAGCTTGCGGTAAAAGCACCGAGCGTATCGAAAGCTGATTCCAATAGATTCGTTAATCAAGAACAAACCACCCTGCAGAAAAATCTGAATACAGTTGTCGACAACGATGCGGCTAGATTTGAAAGTACAGATATGCTCGTTGTGTCTTTAGACGAAGTACAACCGACACAATTGCTGAGCGAACGTTCGACGAAATCTCCTAAGAAGACAGCAACCGGTATAAAGATGTTATCACCAACGGAGGATTCTCAGCTTCGATTCCTCTCTATAGACTCCCCAACCGCGTCCTGCGCCGAGCCTGACTCTCTTCAAACTAAGAAACTAATCCATCGATCGGAGCTGGCGAAAAACGACGACAGGCCGAAGAGAAGTAGTTTCTCTGAAATCAGAGGCGCCCATTCCAGAGCTCTTATACGCACGTCACAACAAGCTTCCGGCAGCTCGCATTCGGCTGTCGCGATTTATCTAGAGAAAAAGAGATCTGTCAACCACAAACAGTTGTCAGAGAAGACGGAGAGAAAGTCTAAAAAGACGAGTGAAAGCGACGACTCCGATCACAGTTTATCGTCCCAAACAACGTGCATTAGAAACTCGCAGAAAGAGACTCCACTCGTCGACAAGAACTCTGACACGAACGTCGTCGCCAATGGAAGGAGGAAGCTGCACAGAAGGCCGTTGTTGCTTGACAGCTCAGATGATTCTCCGGAGACTCTTTGCGTAAATACAGTTAAAAAGCTGACGACCGTTTCTCCTAGCTCAAAGCGGAAACGTGCTGTATCCCCGGATTCTGAGAACGAGATGGATCTGATCGAGATCACGAGCAACTGGTACGCCGACACGAACTCAGGCGAGAGGTGTAAAAAGAAGGGCAAGGTGGACGGATCTGATGAAACATCTAACTCGATCAACATGGCTAAAGATAACGCTTCGTTCAATCACAATAAACTGGCTGATAAATTGTCCGGCAATTGTCAAAACAGACCACGAGCCAAACTGCTTGGTGTATCCACATCAGAGAAATCGAATTTCGCTGGGAACAATTGGAGGCAGACTGTAGAGGAGTCTGGGCTGTTTGACAAGGATTCGCCTGATTTTGGCGCGACTATAGACAAGATCAAGAATATAAGGAACAGGGGAATAGGTGAACCTGATGGAAAAGTGGAGACTAGCGACAAATGTCTATTGCAAGATAACTTCGACGATATCATGGCGAACGTGGACACAGAGGCGTTGGTAGACGAATATTGCAACGACAGAAGGAATAAACGGGATGTCGAGTGCCTGGAGGAAAGTGATCGTGATAGTAATTTTGAAACGAGTGTCGCGGGTGTTCGTGGGTTTAATAGGGACACTTCACACGTGCAACGTTCGAACAAATGTAAGAAACCGATCGTGCTAATCGACAGCGATGATAAGAATCAAAGGACTTTGGTTCCTGAGTATGCCAATGTGGCGAAGAGTTTTAGGAAGGATGAACTTCGGGAGAAACTTGAACCGAAAGACGATGGGCTAACAGTGAATAAAAGTATCGTTAATGACAAAGATTCATACGATTCTTTGATGAACATCACGCAGCATTATTTAATGATCAAACAGTTCGAGGAGGATCTATTTGAGAAGTGTAAGAATTTGGATACTTCGACGAAGGAGCAACCAGAGAACACGGAGCTGCAGACCCCGCGGAGGATGAAGAACGTCGCGAAGCGTGCAGATGAGAATGAAAAGGTATTTGTAAGGATTTGTCTGTTAGATTGTTGCGTGAAATGACGGAACTCGTAAATGAAATGTTTTAATCTTAATAAATTTTATTAATCAAAATAAGCTCCGCTGGATTTAGCATGTATACTGTCGTTCATAAGTATTAGGGCACTCATTATGGTTGAGAAGAAAGTATTATCTGATTTAAATCATACTTTCTCGTTAATGTTAGTGTTAAATATTAGGACACTCATTATGGTCGAGAAGAAAGTATTATCTGGTTTAAATCATATTTTCTCGTTAAAGTTAGTGTCAGATATTAGTAGAAATATACGCGTGCACTTGTACTTCGAGATTCTACAATGAATCATTCGTTTTAGGATAATTTTGAGTTCATTTTAGGGTAATTTTTTAATACTTTTTATGCGTCAGATCATTTTTAATTAGATTTCTAACGACAGTAAGATTTGCTTCACATTTATTAAGCAGATTTTAGTAAATTTCAATAGACGACTGTAAAATTCGGAGGATTTTAATAAAATTTAGCAAACGTCGGTAGATTTAAATGGAGATCGGTACGCTTCGAGAGATTTCAACAGAATTTTCTGAATTTTAGTGGATTTCAGTATTCTTCGCATTTAGGTGTCCTAATACTTGTAAACGGAAGTGTATCTGCTAACGAATTACAAATAGATTTAGGCTACTATTATAAATATCTGAATTCTTGAATTTGATAGTTAATGCATGCTTCGCTGTTCAGTATTTTCTCCTGCTGAAAAATAATCCGAATTATTGAACCAACGTTGTGTTGTCCATTCACTAGCTTACTCGTATCGTTGGTTTTTGCTGCATTATGTGAAGAAAATTACTCAAATTTGATTAGAGTTCATGTTTTATGTTTTAAGTGACTATATGCTACTTTCGTTTCATTTTTTCAACAAAACAAATCTTGCATTTGAAAAAGTATGACAATCGACACGAGTTTAATTTATAAAAGCAAGATAAAATTCACCAGTGTACGAGCTCCGCTATTTCATACGTTCAAATTTTTCCGTGAAATTTCAGTCATTTTTATAAAAAATTTACTTTAAAGACATTCACAAGGTAATAGCAATATTTACTTCTGGTTTTATACGGAAGAAAGTATGAAAGTATGTCAGCAATTGTTTAAGGGAGTCTTCTACTGCAAAACGCGACTTTTCTTCTCTTTTGACAATCCTTAGTATTTTTTTATACAATTACACGACTTTGCTTGAACGCGTTCGTTAGAAAGAAGAAAAGTCTTCCTATGGCTTCCGTGATTCCGATTCTGCTTATGTGAAATAGACAACACCAATATGATCGTTAAGTTGGATGAAAGAAAGTGGATAGGTGGAAAAATGACGGTCTATTGAAGTTTGATCATTGATTTTTATATATTCTGAAATTCTAATAACTCTTTCAGCTAGTTTCCACCTTTACACGTTGAATCATCACGGTTTAACTCCACCATTTGAATATTATTATGTATAAAGTTACCATAGAACATTCCGAATTTCATAAAACATTTGTCAATTAATAATTCTCGAATTTCAAGCGATGTATTTTATTCGTAATATTCCGGAGATTTCAAATTATTTCGTTATATCGAATAATTCAGCCGTTTTACTTCACATACGGTATTTAAATGACTTATATTTCACAACGTCGCTATTCATTCCGCTACTTACGAGATAAACAAGACCCCGTATTGTCAAAGAACTCACTCTATGCTTTGAAATATCCAGGACGTCGAACACTCGGGTGAAGAAGACGACATTGTTGAGAACACTCCTGACACAAAGACGAAAAGGTAAGTAACGCGACTCCCTCTCCGTTTCGCTACGTCCGTTCTTTTCTAACCGGTTCTGGAACGTTCATTGTTCGTCCAGTTAATGAAATTATGTACATTCGAACGCGCAAGCAAATGCACCCCTTCAGAAATTTTACGTCGCACATTCGGTTTACCTACTTAGAATTTTAGAACTTTGGCGAATAGATAAATCGAAGTTTTCGAATGTAAGACAGATTTTTTTCTTCCCTTTATACACTTCGAGTAGCCCAGTGACGAAAAAATAGTTTCGTTAACACTAAACCTATCGATGTACATCTATTCCTACCGTGACCGGTGTTTAAAAAAAAGTTACTCCCTCTATCCCATAATAATAGTAGCAGTTGATGAATTTAATTTGTTCCATAATAATAGTAGCAAAAGAAAATAAATATAGAACGCAACATTTATTATGAAAAAACTAGATTAAATTAAACAATAAATTAAAAATATTACTCCTAATCTTTATTTTGAGTGCCCAGATAGTTTCTGGATTTTTCAATAATTTCGTTACTGCATTTTAAACTTGTAGGTAGGCTCCCTTGGCTGCGAAGACGAAATTCTACGCGATCTTTCTTATTCTTTTCTGTAAGAAATGGTTTGACGGTGTTTGAAACTCGTTTTATGGATTTTCCTTTTTTCAAAATTCGGAATAATGTAGATTTAGGAACTTCAATAGCGCAAGCTGCTGATCTTATGGTGCCTCTTCTGCTAAGAGAAATATGTCAAAGTTTTTCTCCATAATCTTTGCATTTACGTCCACAGTTTTGTTTTTTCAAAGAATCAACCTTAGCGTAAGATTCATCTTGACAATTATTTTGGGAAGCACGTTTCCAAATTCTTGATACGGGCATTCAGTTGCACTTAAATTGTTTTGCAGCTAACGTAATTGCACCTTTCTGCAATTTTTCGTTTTTCTTTTGATCCATCAAGAACTGGACAATCGACAACTCGATCTTTGCTTGAAAACTCTCATTTTTTCATCTTACTTTTACAATGGGTTGATATTCGACTGAAATAAAACAATTGATTTCGATCAGCGGATGGAATTAGAAAAATGGTTAACCTAAAAATTGAAAGATGTATCAAAACAAATGACAGATGTCATGAAACATTGATTTTGATTAAAGCCTTCGCAATTTTGCGCTACAACATAAATTACAGCTGTATTTCCTAGTAATTCCCGTTTAAATATTCACTTGCTACTATTATCATGGAACATATTTTTTGCCATTTAATACAGATAATGGTGAATTGAATACTGACAACACTTTACCGACCGGAAGCCTATTAATCGGCTTTTTGCTGCCAGCGCAATAAATTAATTAATCCTCTCCCAGCCAATGCCTGGTCACTTTTGATCCACGTCTTATTTAGCCTATAATGAGAGAAAGTGAACGGTATGATGAAGCCCTCTTGCGAATTTTGATTTAAAATTTTTAGAGCTGTGATAGCAAAAAACGAACCAGTACTGAATACAATGAGCCGGTCGGTAAAGTGTTGTTACTTATCTTCCGCTAGAATCAAAGTTTGGGCGACTGTAGTCCCCCTTAGTAGTGTAAAGATTAACACTAAACCTACCGACACTTGATATACATATACCTATTCCTACCGTGAGCAGTCAAATGACCGCTTTAAAAAAAACGTATTTCTTAATATAAAGTGAAGATTATCAACAATTAGATAGTGAACACAATATCTTTTTCTATTTAAAAATTAATAATGTTTACTTTATTCTCTTTCATCTCATTTTTTACAAATTATAGGATTGTCGATTGCATATTTCCCACATATATATTTTTCACATTTCAGAATCTGAGTTGTGAAATAAATCATAATTATTTTTCTCTGTATCATTTTCAATATCAGAAATTTCCTGGTCGTCTTCGGAATAATTTTCGTCGATATTTCTTATGTTCTCTAATAACTTGATATTCTTCAAATGTCTTGACATTTATTGGGATGAATATACAAATGATAAAATAAAAATTACAATATAAAAATGTAGATCAAACTAAGTAAAAAGAATGGATAAAAAAATGGAAAGATCAAATGTAAAACTCACTACAAAGTATTAATTTGTTCACTTCTTTGAAAATGACACTTATAAAACGTAATATATAAAATAACAGTGGGATAATAATAGAATTGAAATGCAAAATAATAATAGACTGGCAAATATGCTCATTGTAACTTTTACGTTTCGGTTCTCTCTGTTCAGATCACAAGACTTTACTAAAGGTAGTGAGAAGACGGCTAGGCATACTCTCAAACCATGATTTTCTTTACATTGTAGATGATATAATGGAAGTCAAAGATCGACTAATGCAAAGAATATAAATCGTTCAAGCGGTCAAATGACCACTCGCAAAGAACCTAACCGGTGGAATACAGCAGCCTACATATTTTTCAAAGAAAAGAGAACATCAAGAAGAGTAAATATAAAAAAATTGCACGTTGTATTATAGGAAAATTCGCGAAGTTAATAGGGGAAATTTTTCAAATGAAATTGAAAACGGCTGTGATAGGTTTAGTGTTAAACACGAGACGCGAAAAATTCTGCATAGAACAGGTGAAGTGTTTCCTTCTGAGCTGTGCATACACGTACTCGCGTAAAACGAAGGTAGAATAGAAAGTGTCCCGAGGGTAGAACCTCTTTCACGTGAAATAAAAAACGTAATTGCTTTTCAAGTTAATAATGCAGCTACTTTAATCCTCTATTATTTAACTCGCGTACAAAGGAGCCGGTTACATTCTAAAAGCTACCGTTTCCACTGTGAAGACGAAGAAAGAAAGACTGTCGTCCATTTACTTTCTTACGAAACTCGATAATCCAGATCGAATCCTCTTTCTGCCTCGTAAAATTTCATAAATTCGGCGCGTGACACTTCACACCGTATCGCTGGAATATACCGCAATTTTCTCTCATCCATTAGCATCACTCACGTGCTCAATTCGCCAAGAGAAAGCACGGAGCTGTCACCGATCGCGAAGATTGCAGAGGAACAATCTTCCGTCAGAGCATCAACGTCAACGATTCGAAGATCCTACGCGAGCGACGTGAATTCTCCAGCGTGCAAGAGGAGTATTCATCCTCTCTATCAGAGCACACCTAAAACGCAACAGTCTAAGTCAAAGAACAATCATCGTAGCGCGATGAAGCTAATTTCGAACCTGAACGAATCAACGTCCAACAGGCAGACGAATAGCATAGCGAAGATTAACTTAGTTCAAAGCGTTTCAAACGTCAACAAGCAGAAGTTCTGCTTCGTGTGCAGCGGTCTGGTATCGTCGCAAATCGAGAACGTGAAAAGGCTCGCGCAAATGGTGAACGCTAGATACTTGTCGCAGTTCGATCGAGATGTGACACACGTGATCGTAAAAACGGATAAGGAGAACAACGGAGCGAATAAAACGTTGAAGTACCTGCAGGGCGTCGCCTATGGGAAATGGATAGTTAGCTATCAGTGGGTGATGGACACGCTAAAGGAGAGGAGATTGATAAGCGAGAAACCGTACGAAGTGGTGGACAGTAGAACGCTCGAGGCTGGTCCTCGAAAGTCACGGCTAAGGGAGAACCATTTATTCGAGGGATTCACGTTCCTATGCATTGGACCGTACGACGATGTTACTGTTGAACAGTATCAGGTAACTTTTTTTATTTCTTTTTTTTTTTATGTAGACTGTGTAAGAAAAATCATGAGCATGGCTCTAGGGGGGGAAAGTGCTCCTCTGGAGCGGTGGACGTTTGTAAAACAATTGTTTACAACAATGAAAATTAACGTTGAAATTTTCATTTTGCGTCAACATCTACTCGACACGAAGGGAGAAAGTCTGAAGGAGCCATATGTCGTAAACGAGTAGTTTTCAAGATAAATGTTGATAAATTTTTGCCACGATTTATATACGGGTTTCCCAGAACTAGTGTAACATCCGGAAATAGGGGGTAGCTGAGGTGATTCTGAACAACCTTTTCCTTTACCAAAATGTTGTTTGAAGCTTCGTTTTCGAGTTATTAACGAAAAACACTGACCAATCACAGCGCCCAGAGACCGCGGGCTCAACCACGTATGCACGGCTCTTATACACGGGCGCTCGGTCGGGCTCCCGGCACACGTACTGGCACAGCATAGGTATCGCGGCAAATGTTGTCATTTTAAATTAAGAATAATGTGAAATTATTCGTTATTCATGAATTACAAATAAATTAGTAAGTCGTTTAATAACTGCGTTCGATACTTTTATTCGTTATCCGAAAGAAATAAAACGTTTTATTATTTATGAAAAAATGTTCTTTTTTAACACTTTGATGTCTGCACGTGTGATAGAAAATCTTTCGTCTGCCGCTAGAATGTCTCGCGTAGATTCTACTATCTGTTACCAGCCTTTTTCGCACGATCGTTCATATTGTAATTACAATGTACCGTATCAAGGCATGATAATTTTAATAATTCTTACTTGATTCTGTCACCCGATTTACACGAAATTTCGAGGATCTGTATAAATAGATGTAAGCTTTTTTATTACAATAGAAATATTTCTAGGCGACACCAACGTGGAGTCACCGGCATTTCTTCAATAGCTTTGCGTGCAACATCAACGTGGTGTCACCAGACGGCATAGTGTTAACAGCACATTTTCAGGTGAATAAATTATTTTAAGAAAAACAATTTGTCTAACTAATGTTAGAAAAAAGTAATTAAACTTACCCATTCGTCCACGAAATAACCTGCTTCGATGGAAATAGATCGTTAACACTGGATCCTCGGTGTCGATCCTGACCTATCCAGGCAATCCTCAACAGTTGATGTTACGGCCGGGTCGGTGAACTCACTTCACTGCACGATCGATAATTTTCAGTGACTTCTTAGAGACTACAGATTTTGTTTATTCTCCGTGCCTTCTTCGTTCGCCGGGATGCACTTCGCGGTACCGAGCAGCGGCAACTCTCTCATTGCCATTGCATTGCGCGAATATAAAAAACATTTCATAATACTCAGCGTTTCTACGTCGCATGTTGCTCGTCTAGTTAGCAAAATAAATCTGGGAGTTTAAGCGTTTTGGGGATCCTAGATGGACGTTCGGTAAGGAAGGGGCATGTTACAATACAACGGAAAAGAAATGTTTATTGTACTGCCATGAGACGACGTAGAAACTCGAGCCGTTTCAAATAAACATCAAATAAACCGACGACGCAAAACGTCGCGCCCGGCAAGAATCAAAACCAATACGTCGGAAACCTCTGAGGACTGCCGGGGCCGGGCGTGAGTAAGCGTGCGTGTGTGTGTGTGTGTGTGTTGATGTGTGCGTGTAAGTGCCTACAAAGTAAGCGAGGCAAGTCGCCGAAAAGGCAAATGATGGTCTGAATGTGTTGTAAAAATCATCCCGGCGAACAAGCACCAAGCACGGCAGCCTTCCGCTAGAGAAGCGCACCGAAGACACGGAGAATAAACAAAATCGGCAGTCTCTAAGAAGTCACCGAAAATTATCGATCGTGCAGTGAAGTGAGTTCACCGATCCGGCCGTAACATCAGCTGTTGAGGATTGCCTGGATAGGTCAGGATCGACACCGAGGATCCAGTGTTAACGATCCATTTCCATCGAAGCAGGTTATTTCGTGGACGAATGGGTAAGTTTAATTACTTTTTTCTAACATTAGTTAGACAAATTGTTTTTCTTAAAATAATTTATTCACCTGAAAATGTGCTGTTAACACTATGCCGTCTGGTGACACCACGTTGGTGTCGCCTAGAAATATTTCTATTGTAATAAAAAAGCTTACATCTATTTATACAGATCCTCGAAATTTCGTGTAAATCGGGTGACAGAATCAAGTAAGAATTATTAAAATTTTCATGCCTTGATACGGTACATTGTAATTACAATATGAACGATCGTGCGAAAAAGGCTGGTAACAGATAGTAGAATCTACGCGAGACATACTAGGGGCAGACGAAAGATTTTCTATCACACGTGCAGACATCAAAGTGTTAAAAAAGAACATTTTTTCATAAATAATAAAACGTTTTATTTCTTTCGGATAACGAATAAAAGTATCGAACGCAGTTATTAAACGACTTACTAATTTATTTGTAATTCATGAATAACGAATAATTTCACATTATTCTTAATTTAAAATGACAACATTTGCCGCGATACCTATGCTGTGCCAGTACGTGTGCCGGGAGCCCGACTGAGCGCCCGTGTATAAGAGCCGTGCATACGTGGTTGAGCCCGCGGTCTCTGGGCGCTGTGATTGGTCAGTGTTTTTCGTTAATAACTCGAAAACGAAGCTTCAAACAACATTTTGGTAAACGAAAATGTTGTTCAGGATCACCTCAGCTACCCCCCATTTCCGGATGTTACACTAGTTCTGGGACACCCTGTATATACATATATATGTACATTATACATATAAATATTTATTTAGTTACATATATAATTAATTTATAATATAATTCAATTAAGTATTTAATTATATATATATAAAGAATTTAATTATTACGTGTATTAATAATTAAATGAAAACGTAATAATGATATGTTTATATAAAAACAATAAGCAAATTTACATATTATTTTTATTGATATATTAATACATTAATCAACATATTATTTTTATTAATATATTAACACATTAATCAACATACTGCATATTGTTTATTTTACATTTCTGCAAAGAATGCTCATATTTAGAAGATTACAGAGATAATCTGCTCTTGAAAACATTTTCTCGAATCAGAATAAAATTACAATTCCTGAATAATCGACAAGCATTCAAAGTATACACTGTGTTCTGTTAAATATGGCACTTCTAAACCTACGCAAGCTGGGCCATCATTTCTCCGCTTAATTTCCAAAATCGCTACTTCAAAGGATTCGTTTCTTCCTTGGAAATGTATTGCAAATATTCCTAGTTTTATTCCTTGCCTCGTGAATTTTACAAATTCAACGAAATACGTATCTTTCTTATACACCTTATAAAACTGTTATATCATTACCGTTTCATTACGTGCGTGTGTATCGTAAAGATTCACAAATACCTAGTATGAGTACCATTATGAGTACAAAGGGAGAGCAAAAAGAATACAATAAAATTGATCTCTAATCTGACGGAAAGGAAACAATTCCAGGAGGATCGTCCTTTTAAATCAGGCATATAAATTTGATAGTTTTCGTACGTTGCGAACGAACGAATTCAGTAGTTCACAGTAGAAAACTCGAGCCGAAGAAACGCATTTATTTTTGTTTCCCTGGCATCCCAATTTTCCTATGCTATATCAAGTTGAACCTCTGCCAAGTCCTCGAGATAAGTTTTCTTTCAGGACTTGCTGCGCGCTACCGGCGGCATTGTGGTCGATTCGTTAGACGCTTTGGCTGCTGAAAAGAAAAGGTGGAAGATCATCGTGATCCAAGCTGACATTTACGACTACGAGGCTATCAGTAAGTTTTATTATCTTCTCTGTAGTTACATGTGATTTCAACGACGATTTAGATTGACAAATTTAGATAACTTTTTATCTTTGTCGTATCAGTTGAATAAGAAATACAGTTCTTGGGTGACCTGTTTAGCAAATGAACGTTTGTTCATATTATACGAAAACTTAACACCTATCGCGCTCTTTTTACGTTCAAATTTGCACAATAGTTTCAGTGGAAATCCACAGATGTCTTGTAAAAGTGATTTTCTTTTTCCCTATAGCCTATACGGCATTACGTTCCTTTTATTCAGTAGCTGTCAAAGTAAGCGTATTTCTTGACATCTGCAGTTTGTGTTCTGAGAATAATGCAAGGAATAATGTTCTGAAAAAGCAAACCATTGAAAACCACATTTTCGTCGAAAATATTATCCTGTTCATTCACTGGGATATCTCTGTTCGTTCGTTAGAAAGGATCTAGCAGGATAAGCATAGGTAAACGGGATCCAGACCATTCTGCAAAATTTCAGATTTCTACTACTTCGGTTAAAAA
Organism: Anthophora plumipes; assembly: GCA_951804975.1. Lineage (NCBI taxonomy): Eukaryota > Metazoa > Arthropoda > Insecta > Hymenoptera > Apidae > Anthophora > Anthophora plumipes. The sequence goes on along the minus strand of OX638118.1, from coordinate 16,554,648 downwards.
TAATATGGCAACACCTTTAAACTGTTTTATTTATTTTCTCAGTTGTTACTTGAGATATTTAAATGAAAAAAATTCGTAAAAGAGCTACAGACTAGCTTTACTTGAGATATTTTTGCCAGAATTGTAGATCAATTATTAAGAGTAAAAAAAATTTAATTTTTTGGGGGGGTGGTTTTTTCAAACAACTCTGCTGAATGGCTTGTTAAAAGCGAGATAACTGGTCATACACCGAAGCCACGACTTCACCCCCGGATAATTTGATCGACAATTTGGTGAAATGTGAATGGAGTGATTCGCTATTAATTTCTAAGAAATGGGGAGCCCAGTACAACCGATACATCGCGTGAAATGCACGTGTATTATAAAAGATACTACAATTTGGATATTTTTTACATTCTATGCAATGTTGCACCTTTAAATTTCCTACAGAAGCAGAAAAATCCGCAGTTTATTCCTAAAACAATAGAAATTTCGGAGAGCAATGCTCCGATTAGCAAGATTTTATCAAAATTAAAAAAAAATATAATAAAAGAAAAATGACGAATTCTTTATCGCGAAGCAATTTCCAACGCAGCTGCCAAATAATGTTTGAACTTTTTTTGTTCTTTCTGTTCTGTTTCTTCTAGTAGAGTGGTACAAACAGACACAGGCCATACCAATCGTCCATGACTGGATAGTCGAGTGTATCAGCAGGTATAAACTGATATCGTTCTATCCGTATCTGCAGGAGTTGTCGCGTCAGAACGTTCTAAACCTCGGTTATCCAGAGTTCCTCATCGAAGAAGAGCCTGACGAGGATTTTGACAACACGGCGGACACGTCGACGTGACATTCAACGCGAGATCGTCGCTTCTGGCGTAATTTCACTTTGAGAATCATCCATCTTGTCTTCTAGAGAGATTACATTATCTAAGTTATCTGTTATCAGTGCCAGTTCGTTCGAGCAATTCAGTCACGTGTACTTTTGTAATTATTAATCTAAGAACTATGTATATTTTGTTTTCGGTTAACTATTCCTTTATTCCTAAGAATTTGTATAACAAAGATGAATCTATTTTTCTTTTCATGATTTTTTTACATCTGGAATGTTTGTTACTGTTGTGGCTGAAGCGTGAATGTGTTCGAACGTGATAGATGAAAGTGATAGAAAGTGTCACGAAGGAAAAATGTGAAAGTGTTTGACGTTGTTATAAGTATAGTTGTTTATTCCTCATTTCGTAGGAACACGGAGTACTTGAAAGTTAAATAAATGGTGACTGTACAAGTATGAGTTTCTTCGAGAAATGAATATAAGAACAATCGTTGTAGAATAAGTACACTGAGAATAAGTGGAAAGATACGTTCGTTTATTTTCGTTACTTTCTGTAACACGATGAAAGTATAAATGTCCCATTCACGAGTAGTCACATTTTCCTTGTCATTTATATCCACAGCGCTTTTCGTTTCGAGAATTACCTAACCCAAGAGTTTCAGTTTCGTTTTATTTGATACTTTCAATTACAACAGAGAAACAGTTCTGTCGTAAAGTGTATCGCATCGTTGAATGAAATAAAACAAAACAGCGACTGATTTGATATTCAATAACTTAACAGGCAACGAACAAACTGAAATTTAAACCTTTAACCCTTTCGCTACAGGCAAATTTTTGTACACAAGGTGCATGGTGAAAAGTAGATGCTCAATTCTCAGTCGCGCAATTTGTCAAATGGTTTTCAAATATTTAAAAATTACAAGCTCCTTTCGATAATTGAAACGGAACTGTATAAAGGGAAAAATTGGAGATGAAATTAGGGTGAAAGGACAGTAACTGAAGAGTACGAGCAAACCTTGAAAGCGCTAACAGTAGCGAAAGGGGTAAAGCTTTAAGCTATTTATTAATCCGTGACAAGAAGTTTTTGATAGAATATATAAAATGTTACGTGTTACTTAAAATGCATAGAAAGATATCTAACTTCGTTTTAAATAATGACAAAGTAACGCAAATATTCGTTTATTAACACTAGGTTCTTGAGTGAACGAGAAACCGAATACTTCCTTCTAGAAATCGATTTCTCCGAGGCAAATCGATTTCTCCGATTTCTTGGAGGCAACTTAATTGTGTACAATAGAATCCCGTATGAACTAGAGAGATTCACTTTCTCTCTGAGAAGTACACCCCATTAACAGGTGAAAACCACCGCGTGTAAGTTGTTAGAGCTAAGAACTGATAAATTGTTTATTACACAATTTATAATTGTTCTTTCTACCATAAGTTTCTGTTTTTCTCTGATCTTGTGTATATTACAAACGCAATTCTGTGGCCGTGAAATTTTCACAACTAATCCATCGCGAAGTTTCGAACGAAGAAGAACTTTCCGGTGATGTTCTTGCAGAAACTTAATCTGATGAGATAGGAGACCTTACTGACTGGTCCTGTGCCTACTGTACAACCTATAATACTCTAAAGAATTACTAGAATTGCTTTAGTAAAATGTTGCATAAAGTTTCGAATAAATACAGTTTTATCAAAGAAGTTCCTTTTATATATTTATACGCGGGTGTTCGATATTGTCTTATATGGAAAGATAGCTAGCCATATGCGTTAGTTTCTACAAATATCCAGTAATGTGTTAGAAACTTTATGCACTGTTACAAAATAGTATATAGTATATTTCTCACAGAAAAAAAAGAAAGAAAAATGCTATATTTTTATGCGATAGGCTTAAAATCCTGCAATAACGCGGGACCGGCGTACAATGTGTTAAAAGTGTACAGTAACATTTTATAATTCTAAAACATGAATATTTTTCCTGAAGAACTTCTTGCCAGCGATAGCACAAACCAAATAACAGTTGAGTAAATAGAAATGTGACAATAAAATCACGCTTTATACGCAAACAAACGCGTTCAAAGCAGTCCAAGCACCCAAGTCTCTCCCTATTTCAAATACTATCTATCTTAATATTAATCGTCAATATCCTCAATATCGTTGGCCAGATTCAGCTGAATCCCTCTTTCAAATATTTTTTAATTACACAGTCAAGCTAGAAGATTCAGTTGGCTAGTGGAATAGGGTGTACGCGGTGAGGTATATGGTGGTGCTTGGACCATGCAATATCACGATCAGTGGTGGGATCAGGGATTGCGTGTGCGAGAGGCATACAGACCATTCACATACTCACTGAGAAACGCGAACAATATTGATTTGCCCGGGACCACCTGTAGCCAACTCTCGTCCAGTATTCGCACACACGTACGCAACCGTGTCAGTGGTTATGAATCTCGTCCAATTGCCAGCAAGCGAGGAGAAATAACCACTCTGTCTGCCACTCTCTCTCTCTCTCTCTCTCTCTCTCTCTTCCTTTCTGCATCTTTCTCACTCTCTCTGTTACGCTTGCCCTCTCTCTCTCTTCATTTCTCTCTTATGCTTGCACTCTGTTTCTCACGTGTCTCTCTCCCTTGCGTCTCTGTCGCGATCGTGTCTCTCTCTCTCGCGTTTACTCTCTCTCCTATTTCTCTCTCTCGCGTTCACTCACTCTCTCTCTCTCTCTCTCTCTCTCTCTCTCTCCCCTTTTTCTAGATTTCCCAACTCCTTTGAGCACGTTTGCGTTTAAGCATAAAGCGTTAATTGTTGCAATTAATATATAACAAGATACACCCTTTTGTGTATCATTTTTACGTTATTTCTGTAACACTTTCCGTTCGCATAACTATCAAATATTAATCGAATGGATGGGCCGAGGAAAGGGAAAATTCCACTGGATTTTGCTTTCGGGAAATCGAGAAAAACTGACGTACCGGCCAAAAGTTTGGGATCACCTGGGAATTTTTGTCAATATCGAATCTACTATGCTTTATGCAGAGCGTCCTATATATTACGACTCATTATTTTTTCTCTATTTATGACCGTGTAACGAAGAATGTGCTTCGAACCGTACTTTATTTTCATAGCGAAAACAAGCTTGTCTTGCATAAGATAAATATATGTTGTTGCTTTTTCTTTCGTGAGACTGTACGAGATTTTACGACACTTTTATCAACTCAATACTAAGTTTACAGTAGTGGAAGTAATTTTAACGTGTGTTAAAATTCCATATCCACATTTCGCAATATAACATTCTGCCCTTTTGCAGAAACTTGAATGAGCTACTGTTATTACAGCAGCTAGATTTACAACTCTACTATCTGCGATAATTTTCAACATTATTTATCGGCGATTGATATATGAAGTTCTGTAAATATTCCCATAAAAAAAGTATTGCGTTAATAAAAATATCGTGTAACGTGCTTTTTGAATTTGTCGTAAAGTTCCTTATAATCTGACGAGAAGAAAAACAAGATATGGTCCTAAAGTTAGGCTAGGTTAGGTAATCTTAGTTTCGCTATGAAAACAAAGTATTTTCGGAATTTCTCTTATGGTCATTTGTAGCACACTTAACGTCATGGAACGACTCAAAAAGTTTGCTGTTCTATGGCCACAAATGGCAGAAAACTAGCAAGTCACGGGACACTTTTTAGGTTTGACCATTGATCCCGTAAAGATCGATAACAATTTTGATTAATTCTAACGCTACTAAATTCGTCGAGATATTCTTCGAACTGTTATTTCCTTTCGGCAAATTTTCCAGCGATTTGTGATACCAAACTTTTGACCGATAATGTAAACTGTTTGTTAAAATTATTTTATTACTGTTTCTTGGAAATTATTACCATAGTTTCGAAGAATAACTTCGTAACAGAAAGTTTTTTGTTTTAATTATTAGCTTAGCTGCGAATATCAGTTTCTTCGATGTCCCGCCGATAATCTATTGGAATCTTCTTCTATGGTATGCATTTATGTACAACAGAGAAAATTTTGCGCCGTCTTACGGTACTCTTAATCGAACAAGTGATATTACGTTTTTACTCTTTCGTACATCCAAACTGTTGTTCACTTTTTAAGAAGTTCATGCCAGCAAGCGTGGTACTTGACGTGACGACATGTTATACTAATTTTTAAGTTCGTCCTTCTTATTAAATACAGCAAGTGTAGATATATGATTTAACGAAAGAAAGATGACTTTGATATAAACGAAAGAAAAGATTGGTTTTGTTATCCTATTTTATCATTTACAACATTTCATGCACAATCCTGGAACATTAATTTTCCATGAAATTAATTGGACAAATTTTATTTCACGCGGTAAAAAGAACGTTTCCCGCTTCTTTGCTAACTTTATTAACATTGAAATTGTAAAAATTGTTCGTCTGAGCTTCGATTCAAATTGACAAGTACAGATGCTTTAAAATGAAAATTAAAAAAAAAAGGAAAATTTACGAGAACAGAGTTACTTGGAGCACTGTATTCTCTCTATTAACGTTCCAGGGTTTGCAGTATTCTCTTTTTCAGCAACAACAGAGGTATTCACGTTCAATTTCCTCCAAGCTTGCCTCCGATACTGTAATCTTTTTTGTCTTGTTAATCAATAACAAAAACACGATGTTGAATTGACCTTAAACGACCTTCTCCGACCCTGCATGACCCAAAGTGACCTTTGATGGCCCCGAACAGCACAGGTCGTTGCATTTGATATCGCGGAAACTGTATTTCCGCCTGAAGAACAGTATAAATCCCATTGAAATAAAAGAAAAGAACTTAAGTCGCTGGAATTCTTTCTCCCAGTTTTTTCTAACGAGTAATCTCGAAGATTAAACTGAGCCATCCAGCGTGTCTTATGCATTCCATTTGTAAAGACCATTGTTGCCTCGCGAATTTCGTTTCCTCCCTGAGAACGTTATTACGCAAACGTGTCTTTCACGAAGGGAAAGAAACAAATACTCCACGTTTTTTTTTTTTTCACGTGTTGCTGTCTTACACGTTGCTAGAACCGTCTGAAGATGCGTAGGTTACTTGTTCAGATCGAGCAATGTTCGATACTTTATTTGCCGAACTGTTACACGATAAATTCCACAGTACTACTTCAATAATTAGGAAGTCGGGACTGCGGATGGTGAAACCGAGTTCTGAGAACATCGTTCGGGTACGATTTTACCGAGGGTACGTATTTTACAACTTGCTGGAAAATATTAACCCTTTCGCTGTCGCAGACTTTAAGAGAAAGGCTCGGGAAAGAGTCCAGCAGGCTAAGGGGGTCAAAAGTGCCCTCCAAACGATTTTGTGATGCGATGCATCATTCGATAGCTTACCAAAAGAAAACATGTGACACCAAGTTTCAACCCTCTAGCTCAACCGTGGGGGTAGTTAAAGGGTAAATTCGAATTATTAGTTTTTGGACTATTTTCCCTATTTAATGATACGCAAAACTTCTGAAGAAAATCTGACATATTACACACATGAAGGCACATCTTAGGGAATTTTTTCCGATTTTTTCGTTGCTAATTCTAGTTGTAAAAAATAAAAAAACGTAAAAAATGCGGATATCTTTAAAAAAAAGATAGCGCTTTTTTTATATTTTTTTAATAGCAGCGTATTAGCATGATTAGCATCCTCAATTTTTTTCATATTTTTTGGATTGGTTGTCAAAAAAAGAAACCGATATTTTTAAGGTATTTCGCGTGAAAAAGTAACTGCTACTTCGAATTTTTACATTTTCTGCATACAGTGTGTATATCGTGCAACCTTGAGCATTTTTACGTTCGAAGAAACAGTACACAAATTGAAGAATTTAAATAAATTGAATTTTATTTATTGCCTAATAAAAGCAATATGTTCATCTTGGAACATTTAATTTCCTTTCAACAGTGTGGTTGGTGGAGTGGTTAAGGATTCTGACTGTGGAATTGTTGCACGTTTTTTCTTTTAGCCGTGAGTTCAAACCTTGCTATACTTACTTTTTTTATTATATTTTTTTTTTCAGTTCCAAACTATAGATCAATGAACAGCATTTACTTAAAAACATTTTACAAATATTTTAAGCAATTTTTGTCTTAAAATATATACCAAAATAATTTAAAACTTAGCCAATAATAGGGTGGTTCCCACGACTCGAATTACCAATATCGTTTTTTAATATCTGTAAAAGACGGACACCGAGATCATGTTGAAAATAGCTGGTTTCAATTACTCATGTCATAAACTTCGTCTTCATAATATTTTTAATACTTAAATTGGTTTTGAAGGTTTCAAAATTAATAATTCTCGAATTCGTGGAGATGCAATATTTGTTTCGTTGAATTGAAGTGGAAGCGCGGAGAGAGATAAATTCTGGCGAAAGTGTACGAGCCAAATTTCCGAAGTCCCTATATCAAAGGGTTAAAATAAAGAGAAGAAAAAACACGTTCAATACGGATCACTCACCAACACAATTCACCTCAAAGAATTTCCCCTTCAACCGTTTCTCCATCATAGTTATCAACTTCATACTCCCTCTATCCCATAATAGTAGTAGCAGTTGATGAATTTAATTTGTTCCATAATAATAGTAGCAAAAGAAAATAAATATAGAACACAACATTTATTATGAAAAAACTAGATTAAATTAAACAATAAATTAAAAATATTACTCCTAATCTTTATTTTGAGTATCCAGATAGTTTCTGGATTTTTCAATAATTTCGTTACTGCATTTTAAACTTGTAGGTAGGCTCCCTTGGCTGCGAAGACGAAATTCTACGCGATCTTTCTTATTCTTTTCTGTAAGAAATGGTTTGACGGTGTTTGAAACTCGTTTTATGGATTTTCCTTTTTTCAAAATTCGGAATAATGTAGATTTAGGAACTTCAATAACGCAAGCTGCTGATCTTATGGTGCCTCTTCTGCTAAGAGGAATATGTCTAAATTTTTCTCCATAATCTTTGCAGTTATGTCCACAGTTTTGTTTTTTCAAAGAATCAACATTAACATAATATTCACCTCGACAATTATTTTAGGAAGCACGTTTCCAAATTCTTGATACGGTCATTCCATTGCACTTACATTGTTTTCCAGCTGACGTAATTGCACCTTTCTGCAGCTTTTCGTTTTTCTTTTGATGCATCAAAAATTGGACAATCGCAACTCGATCTTTACTTGGAAACTCTCTTTTTTTCATCTTACTTTTACAATGGGTTGATATTCAATTGAAATAAAACAATTGATTTCGATCAGCGGATGAAATTAGAAAAATAGTTATAATTCGTAATAATTAGGTTAACCTAAAAATTGAAAGATGTGTCGAAACAAATGACAGATGTCATGAAACATTGATTTTGATTGAAGCCTTCGCAATTTTGTGCTACAACATAAATTACAGCTGTATTCCCCAGTAATTCCCGTTTAAATATTCACTTGCTACTATTATTATACGACAGAGGGAGTAATTACTTTTCACTCAAAAGTACAACAACTTTTAAGTTCCCTTCACTGTAAAAATTCCTCCGGTTATACCAGCCATTGTTCCTCTTAATCTTTATGAAATCCGCGGTGTAACGAGAAGAGGAACTCCGGCGAAACCTTTCCCAAAAGGAGTGGCAGTAACATTTCTGATTCAGCACGCGTAATTGTAATCCGCTGGACGGAAATCGCGTCTGGTTCCTGAATCTCGACACCATGATGAATAGAACGACTCTCCATTGGCCGGGTAATCTTATTGAATCGTAATTTACAACCAATTCCCAGATACGACGGCGATCCATAAAGCGAAGGTTGGACGGTCGAAGATGTTGTTATGAATATTACATTCGCCACGGTTTTCCGCTGTTCCTCTCTCCGTCGTCTATATAACCGCCAATGGATACCTCAGGTACTTCCGGTGAATCGAAACAAGTAGATGGAGGTAATCTAGTATTTATTCTGGTGGTTGGTTGTTACGGTTGCCTGTCGTGAATCAACAGGCGTGTTTCAATTGCTATTGATACAAATTGTTTCGTTCCTTTCGATCCGTTGCCTTATAATGATGTAACATACTCGTAATGCAGATTATAATTAACATATTACCGACCACATGGGGAGATCTCCCCGTTTTCAAATAACCGATTAAATATCTCTCACCGTTTTTGAAAGAAGTCGCTGCATGAACGATTTAAAAAAAATATATAAACTTGTATGAGATTTTAACGGGTGACGGAAAAAAACATCCTCACCGGATATGTAGAAGGACTCTTTGAGTCTTTTAAGCGAAGAAGATTACTACTTTGCGTCGTTTGTGAAAAATACGCGGTTGGCTGAGTGTTAAGACGCGCAAAAGAAGAATTGTGTGTCTATTAACACTAAACTTAGCGATACTTCATGTATACCTATTCCTACCGTGAACGGTCAGATGACTGCTTAAAAAAAAAAAAAAAAAAACATGTATATCTTAATATAGAATGAGAGTTTAGCCAATTGGATAGTGAACAAACTATCTTTTTTTTTATTTAGAAACGTTTTACGTACATTTTATGTGTTTCCAGTGCATTTTTTACAAATTACAGGATTTTTTATTGCACATTTTCCACATGCGTATTTTTTACATTTTATACAGATTGTGTTAGTTTTATTGACTTTACAATATCTTATTTGCCAAGCTTTCCGTTCAGATAAATCTATAATTGTATTTGTTCTTATTTTTTAAACCTTCTTTGTTTAGCCGTTTCTCTTTCTGATATTTGGTCTCAAGCACTTCTGCCAATTGAAATATAAATTCTTGCCTCGAAATTTCTTCACCCGTCGTTTCTTTATATAAAATCCGAGCATTTATCCTGGCTAAATCTAAGATATTGAAAAATACCTGTCGAGGCCATCTCTGAGACTTAGATTTTACACTATATTTATTTTGTCTAATTAATTGATATTCCTCGAATGTTTTGACATTTTTGAAGTGAATGTGCAAATGATAAAATAGAAACTACAATATAAAAATGATCAAATGTAAAACTTCCTACAAAGTGTTGCTAGTCTGTTCTCTCTTTTTTTAAATACCACTTATAACACATACTATATAAAATAGTAGTAGAATAATAATAGAATTGAAATGAAAAATAATAATAGACTGGTAAATACGTTGTTTGTAGCTTTCACGTTTGGATTCTCTTTGTTCGAGTCACCAGACTTCACTAAACATGGCAAGAAAAAGACTAAGCCATACTCTTAAGCCACAGTTTTTTTTATACCATAGATAACATAACAGAAGACAAAGACCGACTCGTGTAAAAAATAAAAATTATTCAAGCGGATAAACGACCATCCGCGCTAGACAGAAGGAATTACAATTTTTTTTTTTTCGGAAAATAAACGATAAGAAAAAGAAGTGAATATTAAAAAATGCATTGTACGTATTTGTACGTATAAAAAAAAATGGATCTGTATATTGTACACGTGTACAAGAAATATAAACTAAATACTCATAGAATATGAAACAGATATTTAAAACGGTCGATTATTAAATAATTGTTTCAGTGATTCGCAATCCATACTTCTCCATCAAAATTTTAAAAGAGAATACAAACAAATATTTCATGTCTAATATAAATTAAATACTTTTTGTCCATTCGAAAAGAACATATTTTCTTTCTAATATTAAATGAATATTTACTTTTCTCTTAAAAACAAATATTCCGTTTCCAATATCAAATTAATATTTATTTTATGTTTTATATATGAAATAGAATAAATATTTTATAAATATTCGGCAAGAAATATTTCTTTCTGAATCTGGAATAAACATTGCATGCATATTTAAATGTGAAAAAGAAACTCAATCTCTCTTTAATATTGGATAAATATGTATTCAATGTGTGTTCAAAGTTGAACCGAGTCATTACAGTCATTGGGTCTCTCTCGACCCAGTATATAAGACACAATTAAATAGTATTTTACACGAGGAATATATCTTTCAAGAGCTATCAGTTTTTTTTTTATTAACTCCTTGTTTATTTACAATCTGTCTCTCATGACATTAGGTAAATTGTATACTTTTGGTTAATACTTTTACACTTTCCTGGGAGTCAACTTTTATTAAAGAATATATGATTTAATAGGCATTATACAATTATAGTTCTATATCTTTTAAGTCTTGAACTGGTTCTAGTATCTTCAAGTAGGTTTGCTGCCAGATGATTAGGGTGCTCTGTTAACCTGTTCTTGTATTTGCTATAGTGTGTTTTTATTTCTTCTTTAACTGTGGAAATATTTAAGTCTTTCCTAGTGATACCATTTGGAACAAACCAAGGGGCATTTACTAAGTTCCTCAGAGTTTTCGATTGGAATCTTTCAATTATTTCGATGTTAGAGGTTGATGCAGATCCCCAAAGCTGTATTCCATACGTCCACACAGGCTTAAGAATACTTTTATAGATAAGTAATTTATTTTCGAGGAATGAAACTTTCAAAACGGTCATTTGGTAAGTTTACTGTTAAGTTCAAGTCGAAGACGAGAGATGAAATTCTAAATTTCAGCGGTTTTTTCAATTTCTGAAGTGAAAATAAAAATTCTGACCAACCAAACACTGATGCCACGCAAACAAAAGCCTCGGTCCCCGTTATTTATTCAAGAATCGCTTACACGATTTCGCACTCGGTCCGTTAATTGCTCTGGTCTTTCCCATCCGCATACGCAAGCGTATTTTCCCCGCTTCGATTATCCGAACGGTCGCCTTGTTTTAAACGCGTTCAACGGATAATCATCCAGACGAGATATTCCGTGTCTCGTTAAATACCGATTATCGAGCTGATCCACGATCAAATTAAGTACGCGAACGTTTCCATACCTAATTGACCGCGTTGTGACAGCGATCAAGTAGAGAGTACGCGTATGTCGCCTGTCACTTCGATCGACTCGTTGACGTGTACTGTTCGACAGTTGTTCGACGTTCTCCGATCGAGGTTCGAGCGTTTTGAACCGCCATTGAGCCATATAAAACGGGATTGTTGGGTGAATACGAAAGTTTTCACGAGTTTCTAACAGATTATGTAATTGTCGCTATGTTATGGAAACAACGGATTGTCAGTGTCGTATGTCTTTAGTGACACGGGTAATTAACTGTTTATCACGAAAATTAACTGCATTTAGCGAGCTACTGTACTTTAATCTTCCCATGCTCCTTGGTTCAATATGCCCCGTGACGAAAATTATATATACAGTGACGAGCAAAAGTAAATACACACGTATCTTCAAAAATGAAGACAGTATTATTAATTCTTAAACTGATCGATCAAGGTAATTGTAATTAGGTAAATGCAATTAGCAATACGTAAAAGTTTATTTTCATTTGCGTTTATACCATATGAGATATCTTAGAAAAGTATACACTTAACGTCATGTTTATTAATTTATTCTAATTCAAATAAAAATCGACTGAATCGTCAAAATATATTTTCAGAAAAATTTGCCGAATGAACCCACGTTTAATTGAAAGATCAGATATATAACAAAAATCTAGAACGTAATCCAAAAACAACATCTCAGGCTCATCTGAATTGAAAGAAAAACAAATTGAGAGATCTAGTCGCTATTTACGTGATAAGGAAAAGAAAAATTTTCCAAACTAGCGAAAAATGCGATGACAATGTAGGTAGAGAACATTCGAGAACAGTACGTGACAATTGTTTATAATAAAATTAATCTTTGTACATTATTTGACACTATTCATAAATCCCGTATCTCCCTTTCAATTTCTTTCCATATTTTCCAATCTTTTTTATATTTATCCGATTATATTATAAGTAGCATCTGAAAAGAATTCCGTAGTAGATAAGGAAGTAATTTTACCTAGTTTTTTTTAGCGAAAATAACGTGATAATACGTAATTCTACACACTAGGGTTGCAGTTAACCCTTTCACAGACTTCAGTACCTAACGTGTCTAGTGAAAGATAGATGTTAAATTCGCAGTCGCGAAATTAGTCAAATCGTTTCGAAATATCTACAAATTTAAACTCTGTTCGGGCAATTAAAACGGAAGTGCAAAGGATAAAACTAAGGATTAAATTACGATAAAGGAAGAGTAGGAGAAAATCCCAAAAGCCCCTATAAATGTCAACAGTACTGAAAGTGTTAAAAAGAAGCATTTACGCGTGTAAAAGTTGGACGATTCTGACCCCATAGGATAAGATTATTTATTTACACGACAAAATGAAAAATATAAGTGTAAAGTGAAAATGGATGAAAAATCGCCCGTAGAATCTTAGGTGTTGGTATTATTGAGGACTGTTTGAGGGTTAAAGAAAGCTATTCGTGCTTACGAAGGAATTATCGAAGCATACATGAGGAAACTGTCGATAGAATTTCCCGTGGCAAGTCTATAACTTGGAATTTTAAAAGATGGAACTGTTGTCACCGGCCGATGTATCAAGATTGTACTCCTTAGAATATAAATGGATTTGATTCATGTACGTACAGTGCTCACGTGTATATACACGGCGCGACGTACAATAGGGACGTCCAATACTATGCACAATTGCGAGTGATTCGCAAACATCCACTGTACTGCGAGCTAGGGGAGTAGAATAGCTGCCTTCGGTTCTGTGAATAATTCGACAACCACTCTCGAGTAACATGACGGCAACGTTAAATAGACTTCGTGTACACAATGATTTTTAACGTCATCGTTCGATACTATGTACAGGGTGTTCAAAATAAATCTCTGCCAATTTAATTGGCTAGAATTTGTAAAATAATTGAGAAAACAAGATTCCTTTTTTTTTAGTTATTTATTGAATCGTGACAAACTATAATGAATTAGGAGAGGAAGACAATATCGTTCAAATCGCTTTTCGGGCTGAGTTCGAAAATTTGAGCTCTTTTTATGGTATTTTGCGTAACACTCTCATAATAAAATTGAAGTTCCAGCTGTTTTCTGAATTTTCTGAAATTCCAGAGATCCTTTATCTGTAGGCATTTATAGAATTATATAATGGATTGTGACATTTTTCGTGATCTTTCAACATTTGAAAGTTAATCGCACAATCTTTCAACGAAGAAATTTCTCGCGATCCTCCGACATTTAAAATTTTGTTTCATATTTTTTAACTACAGGCTCATTTGAAAGAAAATATATAATAGATTACCATATTTTTCATGATCTTTCAACTTTTGAAATTTTTACAGAAACTTTTCAACAGAAAAACAAATTTCTCGCAATCCCTTGATGTTTAAAATCCTTTAGTTAAAAGCATAACTAATTCTGCGAGGTTAACAAAACGTTCAATTAAATTTCTTAAAAGACAGCACTACAAGGCGACCTTGTCATAAATCCAATCGATTCATTCGTGATTCAACCGCGACACACAGTTCGCACAAAAGTTTCCGTCATCTTCCACGAATCGACTGATAATACAAAAACAAAGAAAAAAAGAGAATGGGACTGATAAAATAGAACAACACTCTGAACTTTGAAAATAAAAACAAGACGTCACTGTAAAGATCAAAAACGTCAAACGATGAACGATAACTTCCGGTTATCGCTTGAAACAACAAAGCATTCTATTCCAATGATTGTCAACGTTATAGATCCTTCCTTCTTCACACAACACTCTGCCAAGAAAAAAAACACCACCGCTTAGCCAAAAAACCTCCATCTAGTATTTCTCTGATTTGTTAACCAGACATGATAACGGGACAGAACGCCGCGAGATTAGAGAACATGGTGCCAGGGGCGGTATATCTTTCGACTTTAGCGCAGGCAGCGTGTCGGCCAGTGGAAAGCGATAGAAGAACAAAAGAACTAAGAGAGAAGGAACCTCTCTCTCTCGAGGCGAGACGCGGGGAGGTTGGATTTTCCTCTTTTTTTTTCTTTCGCGAGGCTCAAGTTTGCTGCAGTTAAAAATCCAGAGCAAATTAGCAGGGCGAGGAGAGAGAACTCGGCATTGTTAATTGCTCGCAGCCGTAGAACTCGGTAACTGGACGATAAAGGGACAAAGGAGGGTGGCGGGAGGAGGTGAGGATATAGGGGCATCGATGTTGAATGGAAAGTTGAATGAAAATCGACCAGAGAAAAATTATAAAGAGAGAGAGAGAGAGAGAGAGAGAGAGAGAGAGAGAGAGAGAGAGAGAGAGGCGCTAGAGAAGGCGGAGAACAAAAAGATGCTCGAGGGTTGAATGAATGGGAGGGATGACATAGAGGAGTAGAGAATGGAGAATAGAGGAAGCCAGAGGGAAAGTAGAATGGGGAGAATAGGGGAAAACGGGCTGCTCTGTGCGCGGTGCAATCGTTGCTAGTGACTCGTTGCCCGTTTCCCTCTGTGATCGTTTAGACACCTTCTTTTGGTATCAATTAAGAGGACGTGGACATTTAGCCGGATCACCTTTCGTGCTGTTTCATGAGGCACTTTTGGGTTCACTGAACGAGTGGAGACAGAAGTACTATGTTTCTGTGTGTTTCGACGAAAGGAACATCGAGTGTTCTTCATTGGAAGAGAATTGGAATTTGTCGAATGCTACTGATTCGTATTTTTCCAGTTAACCCTTACGACAGTTTCCAGTAGAAATGTGGATGTTCAGTTCTCAGCTGTAAAATTTGTTGAATTGTGTTTGAATATCTGAGAATTAAAAAATGTACAAATTTTCGGAAATGTAAAACGCGTTTTGTTGCATTGAAATTGTTAATGTTCGCGGTAGTTTACAAAACTTCAAGCCTTGTGGTATTTGCATGTGGTGTGCCGACTTTAAAATACAACGAAAGACCACCCAATTTATAAATTGGGAAAACTATTACAATGTCTGTTGACCGCTTGACCACTGGACTACTCTATTAATGTATTCTTGATAAACTATTCTATTCTACTCTTTATCTATACTGTTCGACTGTTCGTTTTATTCTGCCTTTCGTCTTGGCAGCTCATCTTCGCCTCAGACGCGTTGGGGGAGGTTCACGCTGATTGGTGAATATTTTGCAATATTCATCACCAATCAGCGTGCCTAATTTTCTCGCCAATTTCTTCCAGTGTGCCCTTAGCGCGCTTTATTCTGGAAGAGTGGGAGATGGTTTTAAGTGGTGAGTAAATGGTTACAATAATTTCGGAAATTCCTCCGGGTGACTCATCGATTATCGGACCGTTACATACAAATGTACTCTTTAGAAATCCGGGATTTAGTCTATTGAGCACGAGAGGCACGAACCGCGAAAAACTCTAATAAAGCAAATCTGTCGGCCTTCGCTAGGATGTATATTAAAGCATGCAAATAATAAATGAAATCCTAAACTCAAAAACAGCCTTTCTGTGCGATCGTGCCATAAATCGTTACAAAGAAGCGCAAACAGAAATGCGACTGTGAATCAAATTTAGGCGGAAAGACGATAACGGAAGAGTACGAGCCAAATTTCGAAGACACCTATAGACGCCAATAGTGATCGAATTCATTTTTAACGACGGGAATATATCAGACAGAGTACTTTTGCCTCTTCACATCAGATGATAGCTCGAACAATTGTATCAAGTTCCTCGGAGATTATTTCGAAGGAAATTCACAAATTACGACCAGTTTCCTGTTCCTTCGCTCGGAACACGTGCATAAAATTAAATTGGCGTGTGAGTTGTGAAAAGCCTCGTCGTGAACCATAAGCAGAAAGAGAGGCTGCTCTGTAACTGATTGCGCCATCTCTATAGATGGAACATGTAGAACTGTGGTCTCGTGAAATTTATTCCCGGTAACACTCGTCGTTTTCGTTTAATTGGCGAGGGGAAATTCGTCGAGGCTTATCATTGTACAATAAACGTGAAATGCAAGCATCGAGCAAATTGTTTTCTTTCTTTTTTTTTTTCCTTCAACAAGCAGTTTTCGCTTTGAATCCTGACTGAATTGAAAGTTTCATTCCCACGAATCTCGAGGCTGTACCGGTGTACCTTGAGCTTTCTCGGAGATAGAAACGATTCCTTCGAATTTTTAATTGAACTACAGGTGTGGCCTGTTTCGCGACTGCAATTGCACAAGCTTTTGGATCGCTGACGCTTTTCTATGAACTGCAATTCTATCTCGAGAGACGTCGCCTCGAGCAAGGAGCGTTCGTTAAGTTGTGTTTCATCGTTAGACACAGTGTTTAGTCTTGCAATAGGACCATAGTAGGGGATCTCTGTAGCCGGATTTATGGCTTTACAAGTGGTTACGCCGGAGGCAAGTTTTTCGTTTCTAATAGACAATAGTGTCCTTTTTTCGCGTTGTCTGCGACACTCGGTCACTGGAACTTGAGATGTCATAAATCCTGGAGTCTCCAATAGTTCAAGGGACAAGTGGGCCCCATATTTTCGTGGCCGGTGGCCCACTTTACGCGACAAGGTCCAGACCTCGTTGAGATTCCACAGGATGCCCAAACATTCCTTCGCCGAACATTTCTTCGGTCATGGTGCTTCCCTTTTCTAAAATGGCGTGTTTAGGGCGTAACGGGAAGGGGATGTCAATGCATCGGAGAAAAACTGATTGGTAGGAAACTGTTTTGGAAATCACCAATCAGCGGCTTTCGTGGATATGGACTGCGAAATCTGGAGACAGTGTGCACCGAGTTCTCGTCAAGGGAACAGTCTAAACTAGAGTCTTTCAAGAGACAGTGTACATTCGAGTTCTCATCAAGAGAATAGTCCAAATTAGCCTCTCAAGAGACATAATAAATTCAAAGCTCACCAAGAGCAACCAGTGAATCGACGCTATTTTTAAGAACACCCTTTCTCACGTCATTAAGTTGTCGTCGGGAAAAATACTACCTAACACACAGCTCTTGTTCGAAAGAGACAGAGCAATCAAATGGAATCGAAAAAGGAAGGGAGCAATTTCATCGAACCTTATTTCCTGAAAAGCGAAGAAAAAGTACAGCTGCTTACTGGGTATAATTGTTTAAAAATTGTCGCTTTGGAATTGTTATTATGGTTTTGAAGAGTAACTTCATAATGGGAGAGTGTCATAGTATGGAGAGAAGAATCGTTTACACCTCACTAGAATCGTAAAATGTAATTGTATATCTTCTGTTGAAACAGTCAAGCACGACGCGATTTTATCTTTGCCTTTGCACACTGCGTGAATTGTGGCTTGAATTACTTATTCATGAACATCGGCAATTTTCTTCTATGATTAGTGAAAGTGATTTAAATTTGAACTAATTCAAAAGTGGTAAAAGATCCAAAAAGAAAAAGAAAGATAATTTCATTTGGTATCTCGTTAAAGACCGAATTAGTTTGCAACAATCAACGAAAAATTCTGGAATTTTATTACAAATTCAGTTAGTGATTACTATGCACAATAATAGTATCGTGATTAAATTATAGAAGAGTAAAGAAATGGTATTTCAGGAAATACAGTTCCTCTGAAAATTACAAAATCCCAGGATCGTGAAAATGTTTCGTTTCGAATAAATAATATTTCACGAAGGAGATCATCAAAAGGTTACTGTTAGAATATATCCGATATTTGCAATGAATCTTTGAAAAATCTTCTTCGACAATCTCGGATGAATATTTCGAAAATATGAAGGGAAAGCGTTAAAGCAAACTTCGTGTTTCTTCATCGAACGCTTCAGAGTCACGCTCAACGTTCTCCACGGCTCGAGAAACTACTCCGAGCAGAGTTTGTCTGTTTGAACGGCCGACGAGACACTGAGACTTAAGCCTTAAGAAGAACGCTTGACACGGATACGGGAAATGAGATGGAAATATGATTTGTAGCTCTCGCTATTCCTCTCTTCCCCTTCCGGAGGCTTATTAGAAGCGACGAGAAGGAACGTTCGAATAGGCATCCTTTTCAATTAGATCGGTTGCCGGTCGACAAAGTGAAATCGCATTAATGTTCGGCAAACAACCGTTCCATGAAGCCTTTCAGTCGAGTGGTTCTCTCTGACTTTGACATGGAAATTCGTCTGAGATCCACTGTTCGACTAACGAGCGTGCCCTTCGTTCGCTTCTGGATGATTTTCTTCGACGCGTTAAGATTGTGCTCTTTGCTTAATCGTGGATATACATACGTGCGCTAGTTGATTAATAAATGGGTCAAATGTATTGTTCCTATTACCTGTTTAATTATCATATTTTACGTGTAAGGTAAATTCAACGTTTATTTGAGGTCCTATTTGATGAAAAATTTGTTTGTACTACTTGTATTGTCTACATTTTTTTTTATCAGTTTAAGTGTACTTCGTGAAAAATAAATTTAAAGTTTATTCGAAATCGTGTTTGATGAAAGATCTGGTTTTACTACTTATATTCTTGAATTGCTTTTAACGGTTTAGGTGTACTACTTGCAGGATTGTGTTCTTCGTTTGTATCACATTACAGTACTTGTCTAGCCACATCTCATGTGTGAGGTAAATTTAGCGTTTATTTGGAATCGTGCTTGATAAATAATTTCAGTTATACTACTTGTTAATCAAATTTTCTTTAAGCTTGCTTCCACTTGATCGTACGTACACCGTTGATCGTACGTACATATATACCACTTGGAGAATAATTGAATTGCACCTGTAATACCACTGTATGATTGCAATCTTCATTTACATTATATCTCTTATACGTTTGTCTCGTCAGATTTTACATCTACCATTTATTAAATTTAATCTCCTATTTACATAGAATCTTGTTCAAGGAGAGATTTAGTTATCCTGCTTGGATATTTAAATTCCCTTTAATCTTGTGTTGTATGCATAACCATAGATACATAATTCGACTGTGTATACTGTTTCCTTAACTACAATTTTATATTACACTGTGTGTCTGATAATACATTTACATATACTACTTAGTAGATTCATTCTTTTCAAACATGTTCTTGCTTGATGAAAGTTTCGGTTATACTACTTGTATAACGTAACTTTGTAAAAGCGGAATTTATTATTACACTACTTGCAATCTCCAAATTGTTGTTTGTACTGTTAAAAGTTCACTACTTAAACACAAAAGTTTGTATAAACAATACGTAAACAGTAATACGTACATGGTCGATTATTAATTTATTTCGTCACGCAGTGATCCACAATTCATACTTTTCAATCAATATTTCAATCGATACATTGAAAAGAAAGTAAAAATAAATATTTCATATCGAATATAAATTAAATGTTTTTTGTACATTCGAAAAGAAATATTTTTTCCTTAATATTAAATTAATATCTCATAGAAAAAAATATTTTGTTTCCAATATTAAATTAATATTCATTCTTTATTAGGAAATAAATGTCTTTCCATGACATAAAATAAATATTTTATAAATATTCAAAAAGAAATATTTCTTTCTGAATCTAGAATAAATATTGTACGTATATTTAAATATAAAAAAAAGATTCAGTCTCTTTTTAATATTGAACTAATTCAATATTTTGTGCTACTAGGGATTAGTCAATCTATACTACATTTCACAGGCCACACAATCTGTCAATACTGCTTGTAGGATCATGTGGCTTCATAATACTAATTGTTTGAGTTTACGCTTTACCTGGATAGCTTCACTTTACACCCAACTGTGTCTCTGATTACATACCCTAGCCGCACGGTTTGCTGGACCATGCACATCCTATTATATACCACTATAACCTGCTCTACCTGTAATACCCCATATATAGCACTATACTTGATTACATATGCATTCCATTTATACAACCATCAAGGATCTACTATGAATTATCTATACTACTTGCCTAACCCTGGTATCTCGTGGACTCGATTTGAAATTTCCATTCATTTCACAATTTTCCTTCACGTCTGTGTGTTCTATATTAACTCCTAAGCCTTCTAACAACAAAGTATGTTTGCAAGTTTTCCTATACGTAAATATGCGTAAGCCTTCGTACAAATCAAAGTGTAATTTATAAAGAATAAAAGTAGATCAATAATAAAAATAATTTCTATTATTGCCGATGACTTTTTGCCACTTTTCTATCAACTTGTGAACACCATCCTAAGTATTTCGATTTATCTAGCACTACTGATTATGCAAATCCAGTCGGAAAAAATTGATCCAGCCAAATATAAATGTGAAAGTAATCTCCAATTTTTATTGAAAAGAAAATATTAGTGCAATTCGTTGACGATCAAGAGCTGATTAATATTTGTTTCAAACATTTTTCTGTCAGACTACCATCATCAAGAAGTGTTACACTGAACACAGTATGTGTAACAAATATAAAAATATGTATAAAAACAAATTATCATCCCGAATAAACTGTTTGAAAGAGTCTCTACATTAATAGTGACGTAGCTGTACATTAGACAATATTTCTCAAGAGAGAAGATAATACAGTAGAACCTCTATAACTCAAAAACCTCTGTTAGACTAGGATTTTGTTCATTGCCTTTGATTTACTAGACATTACGTATATTAACTTCAGCTATTCACTGTTCCAATACACCTTCAGTCAGGATATGGACCGTTTATTTTGAAAGTGGTGTAAGTCCATTTTTGGAGAAACTTAAGAAATCACATAATTTACATATAATTTAGTATGAACTTTTTTTTTATAAACAATTCACACTTAATATTTTGAAATATCCATGTGTGAACATTTGTTAGTAAATTACTTTGTATAACCATTGATTATGAAAATAGTGTAAGTACATATTCCGTAGTCTAATTAAGCACTACAAGTATTAAAAAAGTGTAAAACTATGGTAAATTAAATGGATGAAATAAAAAAAGTTTTGTGACCTCTGCATTCATTTATAATGTTGCATGTACGAATATGTCGTATAATTGGAATAGTATATAAATAAATAATTAATGTTGAGCATAAACAACACTATTTTATTTCCCGTTCCTTTTTATAAACAGAATCAGAATGAAACATTACTTATTTCAAGTGAAATTGAATTTTCGGTAACTGAAATTTAACGATTTTTACAGTTCCATAATTTTGAAAGTAGTGTAAGTCCATTTACGATCCATATAGATTATATTGGTTTAATTAAATTCACATAGAAGTAATTTGTATAATCAATATACATATATTCAAATTCATAGAAACATCGGCGAACTTAGTACACTTTGATATTTTTCAATCAACTAAAATTCAAACCGTTAAATATCTCGAAAGAAGAAGAAATGGACTTACATCACTTTCAAAATAAACGATCCATATTATAAATGATTTGTGTTTGGGGATCCTCAGCCTCAAATTTGAGTTGAAATCTATACAAAAGTACAAATTTAATAAGCATAGAATGTTTCTTTCGCCACATCTTGATCGTAATGTACACTACGAGTGTGACTCGTCATTGTAAAGCTAAAGATTAACCCTTTTAGTACCGATCGAAAGAATTGTACCTAAGCAAAGAATACCGAACCAATTTGATGTAATTTTGTAAGGTTTGAGAAAAAGATAAAAAAAAAAAATGAAACGTAAGAATGATATTTACAAAATTCAAAAAGGAACATATTACGAAATAAGTGGAGAATGAACTAATACCAATTGTATTTCAATATTTGTTGAAAATCATGCTAATAATATTTATTCAATATGATTAGAAAAAATAGAAAGATCAGTTTTCTTTCATAAACAGTATTTGCAAGTAAGAAGAATCATCATTTGGTCATACTTTGATGCAGAATCCGTAGTGTAAAGCAGAAATACTGTATTTTAAATTATTTGTAACAGAATTATTACTATCCAAACATAAAACTAAATGAATATCCCATGATACATAGCAAGTATCAGGAGGATTACCTGTTACAAAATAAGTGATTCGTGTAACTATTATAGTGTAACGTCAGTGGAATAACATTCTAGTATTATTCTAAACATTTGTAGTTATCCGGCTATTGAAAATACGTAATATTTACTTACTATTATTCACACAAATAATTTAATTAGCATTGATGCGAATAGTAAGGTGCCATCGCATACGCAACGATATATCGTTGTTGGCACTTTTAGCAAGTGTAGCTAACAACGATATATCGTTGTTCAGCACTAAAATGGTTAAATCGTTTACCGATGTGTAGTGGGTTTTGAGGTAGCAAATTATGATTCGTAGTTCTTCAATTGAGTTGACAGATTCTGTATGAACGAGTTGGTACTTTTATTCCCGTAAAGGAACTTCACCGCGTTCATTGTGAGGAAAAGTTCTTTTTCCTCCTTCCTTCCTCTCCCTTCTTAGACCCTCGCTTTTATTAAATAGACGTAAAACGGTTGAAATTTAATCAGCTCCGGCAAAGGCTCACGTTAATAAGTGTTTGTTAATTTACAGATTCCCCGGGTTAAGCACATACGTCTGAAAACGAGTATAATGAAATTATGCCGTGGCTCGGTGCGTGGAATTGATGAAGTTATGCTTAATTAGAGAGGAAGAAGTGGTGGATAGCTGCGTTTAGACAATGGCGAACGTTTAATTACCTGATTCGTTTGTCTGTTTACCTTTCCTTTCCGTTCTATTCTTTCCATCTCCTCACTGCTCGTCGTCTCTGTCTGTTCTCCAATTTTTGTTTCCCACTTTACTCTTCTTAGTCACTTGACGGAGTGAATTTGCTTTACCGTACAGAGTGACGTAAAGCAGCTTTAAGCTTCATCCGTCGAGGAGGGAAGTGTGTGAGAGAAAACACTGTGTGTGGTCATAAGAATAGTCGATAGAATACTGAAATAATCTCTGTTACATTGTAACAACATCTTTATAACGCGACCCTATGTGCGAAGAAAAGGAACATAAAATCAGGATTAATTTTTAATAGAAATTTATAGCTAACCCGTAACGCAATAAGTTTATGAAGCCACCGACCATCGGTTACCTTCTACAACGTCTTTAAACCCAAGTAATATATTAGGGTGTCCCCCTAGTAAGTTTCTTTCACACCATGCTAGGAATTGCTCTAACTGGCTATGTTTACATAAACATGCAGGCTTATCTATTAGCCGTCTATGGCATCGGTTTAAATAGTCCCAAAGCTCTTTTAAAGTACGTTTTGTTGGTGACACAATCTCTTTTAAAACTTTTTTCTACACCGTTCAATACGGAAAGTTAAAGAAAGTATTGTTAGAAAAGTCCGAAAAGCGAAGGCTTGAGTGGGCCATGTGCAGTCTTCTGCTGCGTTTCCCCTTCCTAGGGATAGTTCTGCCTCAAGGCTAAGAAAGGCCATATTGTCAAGGGGGTCCTCTTGACTAGGTTTTCTCAGGAAAGGGAGAATTGTATCAGCACTCGCGAAGTACAGTTCAAAAATATAAGCTTTCACTCTGTTTTAACCGCCCACGTTTATTTCGTTATTTAACCGCTCACCACCGTTATCCTGATTATTCCTTACAGTATTTACGGCATGTTATGCTTCATTGCTTTAAAAAAAGTAATAGTGCAAAGGATACTGCAGACGAGATTTGTACCGTTTACGGGAGTGGTGCTACGACAATTACGACCGTCCGCAATTGGTTTAAAAGATTTAGAGCTGGCAATTTTGAATTGAAAGTTAACGACCGCAGCAGCTGGCCAGCAACGATGGATACGGACCTTATCAAGGCCATGCTCGCTGAAAATCTGCGATATAGTGTGCGCGAGATAGTGGATGCCACTAATATTTCCAGGACAACAGTACATCGATCGCTTGATCAGAATGGGATATGTCATTCAATGCGAAGTTTGGGTTCCACACCTATTCACGGAGACCGGCCTTATGAACCGCGTCTCTACGTGCGATTTGCTTCTCTGGCGACATGAAAGAGATCCTTACTTAAAGAAGCTTGTCACTGGAGACGAGATTTGGATTTTATATCAAAATGTGCATCGAAAACGCACTTAGTCTAAGGACAATAAACCTTCAACTTTCGCGAAGCCTGAACTTCACCTAAAGAAAGCTTTTTGTCCATTTGGTGAGACAGGAAAGGTGTAGTTTATTTTCGGCTTAATGTCTTTTCTAGTTTCAATTTTATTTTTTACATGTCTTAGTAAGGTCAAGGCACTTCATAAAGTTATCACCTGTTACGGTCGAGGCACGCGGAATTTCCCAGACGTCACCCGAGAGTTCCCTCGGTACCTGATGGTACACGATGGACTGTAGCCGGTCACCTTGCTGGTGACTTCAGCCAAAAAGGAAGCAATCAGAAAAACAAGCCCTTCCTGGTCTGTTTTCAGGATTCCATTAATAACCAACCTGCGTGCCTCAGCCCCTCCAAAATTCTATATTCAAACACATAAATAAGGATACAATTTTAAAACCAGGAGATAAAAATCAAAACACAACATACGCACAACGTGCTGCGACTAAAGTAAATTACATCGTTAAAATTAGTGTAAGGGTTAACTGTAATCTTTTCTTGCATCAAACCCCAAATATTCAGGCGCTATTAATTTATCGCTTGAAGCGCATTATAAATATAATTTGAAATCACAGCAAATTATAAAACGTGCACACTGAGCAATGTAGCACATGTAGACTGCTTGTCGGAACATAGTTAAGCAATTTGGATACTTTTCAAATTAAAAGATATAGGATACCTTTAAAATGAAAAATTGGAAACGATCATTTGACCGGTAGTTTAGTGTCAAACGATGCAAAATTGTCTTCTACAATTCTTACTTCTGTTACGTTCCGAACAAAATTTTATTTTTTTTTTTTATTATTTTTCTTCGTCGACTGAAACCAATTCGATAATGTAAATCGCATTGTGGGAACTCCCTAATCGAAACGGCGACAGTCTTTGACGGTATACCATATAGCTTTCTTCGACGAAATCGCGGCTCAGTTGTTTGTGTTATACACTCCGTTTTTAAGAATCAACGTGGTCCTACGTATGAAATGTTTAGACGCGCCGTAAATTATGTTACTCCGATGTACCGAATGTCATAGCTCCGATATATCTCCCAATGGCGTAGGATTCATCTCGTGTACCGAAAGTGTATAAATTCTTTTGAGATTCTTATATATAGATATATTTAGGTATTAAATCTTTTTGTCAAAAAGCGTACTGAAATCATAACAATACACCGTTACCTCAGAATATGCATGGAAAGAGAGAAAACTTGAAATTTTTCATAGTTAATTGAGCACCACGCCAATGCTTTGCATTGTGGGAAATCCCTTGGTATGCGTGCTCTTATTTATCCTGCTTGACTCCGAAAGACGACATCTCCGAAGAGGTTCAACCGAAATCTTTTATCTTAATGTAAATTAAACATCCGGTCCAGCAAAGTAACACGCAAGTTCTCACGAATGGAATTTATAATCAATTCGAATAATAGTATTTATTCTTCTCCTTTTCTGTACATAGTAATTACTATCAGAAACTATATTTACATCGTCGGCCATCCATATAAATTGTACCACGAAACCACAAATTAATTTTAAGCGTGGATTGTAATGTGCGGGAAATTCTCAATTTTCTATTATATTCTGACCGTGAAATCATGTCATACAAATTGCCATAGTAAGTCTGATAATTAGTAGTTAGTATCAATAATTGTAATAGTAATAATTGTTAAATTTACAAGTATGTAGTATGAGTGTGAATCAAGGGAGAAGTTGGAAGAGTGACGGAGGGTACTCATTGTCAGTTAGAAAAAGAAAGAACGAATTAAACAGGGATAGAGCCGTATGCACACCTGTGACTCGGTAGAATAGCGAATCATGTGTCCTCACGCATCCACCTCGTAGCCTAATTCGTTAGGCGCAATATCAACGCAGTGTAAACAAATCTGGACAAGGCCCACTCTGGTCTCATTCCGAAATGCAAAGCTGCAACACTCTTCGATGTACAATCGCGAGGTGCGTGTCCGAGGGTCCGTGAAGTGTTAGAGCAGAGTTTTGTTGAAATTTGTTAAAGTGTTAGCAAATTAGGCAAAAGGACTCAAATCTTCACGAAACAGTTTTATTTCATTTTTTTTTATTTAATATTTTAAAGCGTTAATTAAAAATAATTACTGTTGTGTTTTTTTTCCTTTTATTTTATTCAGTTATAAGTTTAAATATTATTATTATAAATTTTTCCATCTATCAAAATCTTATTCTAATACACACATACAATTGCAGTTCAGTAAGGCAAAACAAATCTACCGAGTTTCAAGGCTGTGTACGACGTTCTTCCTCCGTACAAAATCTAAGACTTCCACATGACATAATACGTTGAACAAGGTCACGATTTTACAATAGTTTTGGTTTTTTTTTGGTGAGTAACTTTCCATTTCTCTTCCAATGTTATTGCATTAGAATTCCGACAAGTAATTTCCAGTAGTCACTAGTGACTGTGGGGCATCCCTTACTGAGAACTATTTTGTTTGTGTGCATACTTCTTACTTTTCGCGGAATTATAATATCTCAAATCCGACATTCCCTAAATTTATAAAGAAACCGATCGAATACATTTATACTGATATAAAGCCTTACTATAAGAATTTTGAATTAAGTTGTTCACCGCTATTAATACCAACACAGTTATATTGTCCTTTTATTTTATAGAATATATTCAACCATATACAAATTCAACACATAGTTTTATTTATTTAAAAGTTTACCTAGAACCAATCCATCGTAGAGACCTTACAGGACTAGAGTACCTCTGATCCCACAAAAATCTTATCCCATTTACTATTTTATTGATATTTCATATATTGTTCAATTTGGCCATACCCCACGTCGCGTGCGCTTCTTGCAAGATACTAACCCGCTCAGCCACATATACCTTACAATAACACTCACACACGCTACACTTACACCACACAACACCTCCGAGCATACGCGCGCGCGCCATTAATGCAGAGTCGATTGAAGCAACATAGTTGTTTCCCTCGAATACGTAACACTTCGATAGAGGTCGTGGTATAATCAAACAAGCAGCGTAAAGTGAGACACGGTTTCTCGTTGAAGCGAATTCAGTCTGCACCATACGCGATCGCAGTGTAAGTTTCATTAACACTAAACCTACCGACACTTGATATATACCTATTCCTACCGCGGGCGGTCAAATGACCGCTTCAAAAAAGACGTATTTCTTAACACATTGCGAGCCGGCTACATATCAGCCACTTAAAGCCAGCCTCATTTGCTTGTCTCTAAACAATGAATAGTTAAAGAAAATATTTAAAAATTTATACATTTTCGTAAAATAGTATATTTTAACATATACAACAAAATCGAAATTTTTAATTTATAAATATAGCAAAAAATGCAGTTTTTTATCTCACTCTAAGATTGCAATGGAACAGCTCTTGATTTTCTCCTTGGGCACACATCACTATCACTGTCCTCGACATCAGAATTTTCTGAGTATATCGAATAATCCGATAAAGAGTCAGCAATATACTCATTAGTAACTTTGCTCATATTATACGGGTAAAAAGGTACAGAATAATAAGGCTTATTATACTGAAGGATGAAATGATTATGCGTGTTCAGTAAATGACGCGAATGTGCTTAATAAGGAATTTATTACAGTTCTATACAATGTTACTTAATCGTTAACTCTTAGCGCGACTTCCGCAGCAGACTGGTCCTCGTTGCTTCGCCGGGCCACCAGCTAGCTTCTCTAGGCCCGTTCGATGGAATTACTTTTTTCTAATTGGCTAAACGGGAAGTTCGTTTAAGCCAATTAGACTTTTTGTGGAAATACCACCGCCCACTCTTTTACGCCCTTAGCGTGTTTTTTCGAGAGTGGGGAAGCAACTTGGTGGGACTGATATTCTCTGCGTAGATTCGGCAAAGCAGCGGGGTGCCCCGCGGGCCCTGCCGATACGTGCGACATGTAGGTTTACGAACCTCAATCGGCAGGCCCTTGAGGGATCCTCGGTTTAGGATTCCTACGAACGCTATTGAGATTGTCGAGAGAGTTTACGTAAGGGACGGGTAAAATTCCAACGTCCTTATTACTGATAGACAAACGACTTCTCAAAAATAGCTTCGCTGGCGTGAGAGTCCTAAACAGTGCTAGCTTGTTCTTGAGATTTCCAAGTGTTTTTCCTGCTAGCCGTTTGCCCGCCGAATGTTTATTACGCAGGTATGTAGCGTGTTGCTACAATACGTTTAAATCAGAAGCGTAAGCACACGAAACAGGTACTGACTTTTGAATACACTGTTGGAAAGTGATTCTTCTTCTGATTGCTTCTGAACCATTGTATGTCTTTTATTTCTTGGAGTATAACAAATGCAGAACGGCGTAATCATGATAAATGCATGCAAATCGATGTGTAAGACCTCCATACAAAGAAACAAAAAATCCCGCAACATCGCAGGGCAGGCGGTCAAGCTATAGACTCAGAAACACGCATTATCGCGGGGCCGGCACTCAATGAAGATTATGAACAATTAGACAGTGAACAAAATAGCTTCTTGTATTTAAAATTTATACATTAAAATTAATAATGTTTACTTTATTCTTTGCCACCGCGTTTTTTACAAATTATAGGATTCTTGATTGCATATTTCCCACTTACGTATTTTTCACATTTCAGAATCTGTGAGTCGTCGAGAAATAAATCATAATTATTTTCCTCTGTATCACCTTGATTATCAGAAATTTCCTGCTCATCTTCAGAATAATTTTCGTTAATATTATTTATGTTCTCTAATAACTTGATATTCATTCAAATGTTCTGACACTTGTTGGGATGAATATAAAAATGATAAAATAAAAATTACAATATAAAAATGTAGATCAAACTAGGTAAAAAGAATGGATAAAAAAATGGAAAGAAGATCAACTGTAAAACTCACTACAAAGTATTAACTGGTTCACTTTTTTGAAAATGACACTTATAAAATGTAATATATAAAATAATAGTTGGATAATAATAGAATTGAAATGCCAAATAACAATAGACTGGCAAATATGCTCTTTGTAACTTTTACGTTTCGGTTCTCTCTGTTCAGGTCACAAGACTTTACTAAACGTAGCGAAAAGACGGCTAGGCATACTCTAAAAACCATGGTTTTCATTGTAGATAACATAATAGAAGACAAAGATCGACTAATGTAAAGAATATAAATCGTTCAAGAGATCAAATGACTGCTCGCGGTAGGCAAACCAGACTACAAATTTTTTTCAGGAAATAAACAATAAGAGAAAAAGTGAATATTAAAAAATGCATTATGCGTATAATATAAACAAAGTCGTGAAGTTAAATGGCGATACAATAACGTCGTATGCAGGAAATTCTAAACCAAATTTCCAAAACGGTTTAGTGTTAACCCCTTGTCACGCTAGATTCGTAAGGTTTGAAAGCTGAAAGCTTTCGTACGCGTAAGACAGCATATTTATCACTGAAAGAGATAATAACACTTTCTTACATTTGTCATACTTGGATTTTCTAGGTGTAATAATATTTTCACAATCACACGGATGGAAAGCCGGGAATAACGGTTGCTCGCGTGCTACCGATTTCCCCGTTCCAATTTCTACTGCCTATTTCGCCGCGTGAATGTTTTTTTTCTCTTTTTTACCGAGGAACGTGCGCTCCCGTGCATTGCTCCAAATTAATTGAAACGCGGTAATAAAACAAGCAGCAATGCATGCGACACACGGTGCTTAAAAAATCGATCCTGTTAACCGGGCGACACGCACCAGCAACGACGTTTCGTCGAAGAACGCTCGTTCGACAATTGTTCGAGAGGCCAACATGTTGAATGATAAATGTAATAAAAAAAAAAATAAAAAAAACAGAGGGAAAAGAGAGAAGGAACAATTCGTGGAACCTTTGTCGACAATTCGTAACGATCGAATATTTTCTATTTCGGTTTTTCGGTAAGAGCTACTGTCAAGTACACCAGTGCGTTTCAATGACGACAAAATTGGATACATTTACTGTGGTACTTCGGTAACACGAATCTTCAGGAAGGAGTTAGAATTTTCAAGTTACAGAGGCTTCGATTCATCGAAATTTCAATGTAAGAAAGGTTAATGTTAGAGGCTAAGGTGGATCGTAGCATGGAAACAATACTGATATACACTGACTGGTTATTATAAGGAATTGTAGAAACGCACACTGCGGAGGTTCGTCTTTGACAACGCGATGAACCTTGTGCCACACAACAAAAGAGATTCGGCGAGCGACGTCCGTCCGCCGATACACCGGAACGACCGAATCACGGATCGCCGATTTCCTGTCAATTTCTAATAGTTAACGAGGGAGTAACGAACAAAAATTGAACTTATAGATGCTCTATACACACGAATTAGGTTTCTCCATTTACAAATATTCGAAGAAAGACGAATTCAACTTTTAGAAATCAATCGTGTACGTATTTATGACATAGGTATACGTTTAAACATGCAAACTTAAAGGGAAGATAAATTTTAAGTAATAAATAAATGACAATTTGTAAGTAATTCGAGTTATAGGAAATTTATATTTTGATTTACAGAGTTTTTCACAATTATCAAAAAAAGTGTATTTTGAAGTAACATAAATACGCATAATGTTATGTAACAATTAAAAAAATATGAATCATGGTGATTTCCATAACATAACATAGAACGTGTATCCAAAAATGCCTCTACCTCCTTTTGCAAGAACTATTTTCGCTAATAATAATTTTACCATTGTTAAGTATACAAAAAGTATATTTCCAAGTAACATAAATATAACATTGTATAACGAATATTAAAAATAACCAGTCATTTTAACTAGTTTGGTAGAACTAGGTACACAGTAATCATCAGTAGTTCTAGTGATAAGAATAATTTTAATGAGTATGCCTAACCTAATTTATTAAATAAGCGAGCTTTCCTAACCAATATTTTTAAACTATTCCCCTCGAAAGTGCTTCGTAAATTTTAAAATCTTCTACTGTACTAATAACGCCACATTTGGATTTAATTAAACAGTAATTTAAAGTCACGAAATAATTCTATCATAAATTGTAACAATGCGACGTACAAAAGTGTAGTATGCTATAAAAGTATAGCAATGTTTTCATATTATTGTCGCATAATCTCCATGGCGGCTGAAAGACGAGCATCGTATTAGGAGACTTCGTAATTTAATCGAGGCCGTTAATTACGAGCTTACCAGCCAGCTAGTAATCAACGCGTTACTTTCAATCCCGTTAACTCCGATTACCATAATCGTTCGTTATTTTCGGTGCAATTTTCGAGGTATTAGTTATCATCCGCTGGGTAAAGGAAAACGATCAATTTCGTCTAATATCGTGATGCAAATAAACAGAGTAATCTGACATCTAATCGTTAGTATTCTTTTCATATTCCCTATTTTACACTGGTGAACAGAATTATAAACTCGGATAAAATCCTATTGTTTATTCCACTACGATAATTCTCGGTTTTAAATTTCAAAATGCCTCGGCATTTCCATTAATTCCACTTAAAATGCTTCACGTTGAAAGTTAACCAGTTTGACTACCGATTCTACGCTCGCTAATTCTCTTTTTCCTTTCTTTTTTTTTTGCTGCCAACGAGAAAAACCACAGGAAAGAATCGAGAAAGCGTAACAAAGTTCGAGCCAATACAATCCAAGGCAGAGCGAGTAGCCAGGGACCTGTGGTTTATGTGCTTTGCCGTGGAATTGCTTAACTTATTCGTGGCTTGCGACCAGCCGTTCACTGCGCTAAACTTTATTATTTATTGCTCCGCGATCTCTCATCAAAGTCTGCCGCTATTGTATCGATCGAAACTACCGATATTTCTTCACGATGCGACACGATATTACGACGATCGTTACTTACGAACATCTTATTGGGAAACAATGTTTCTTTATCGATAGAGTAAACGTTTCCTTTGGCTCCGCAGAATAATACTTCTTTCGCGAAACATCTGTTTCTATCTATTCGTACGATGAAACTTCTGTTCTACTACTTGCACGGTGAAACTTGTGGCTATACTACTGACGAGATATGGATTATTGGGTTGAATCATAAGTAATGTTGTTTTCTGTATGTATAGGGTGTTCCATATTTCACGCACCAAGTAATTTTGATAGAAAACACAGGTTTTTAATTAAAAATTGTAAATGACCTCCACGGCTTTGCTGAAATTTTCCATGACCGTTTTACATAAATGTGGCTGAATTTCGTTGATACAGCGCTCAATTTCCTACTTCAAGCCGTGGGTGATCGTGGGCTTGTTGGCATAAACCTTAGACTTCAAAAAACCCCAAAGAAAAAAGTCCAACGGCGTTGAATCAAATGATCTGAGCGACCAATTCTGATCACCAAAACGGGAAATAACATGACCAGGAAATGACTCATGCAGTAATTGAATTGTTTCTCGGGCTGTATGGCATGTAGCACCGTCTTGTTGAAACCACATGTCGTCTACGTCCATATCCATTAACTGTTATTGCCTGATCAGCCGCATTTCCGAAGAAGAATGGTCTGATGATGCCTCCAGCCCAAAATCCGCACCAAACAGTGACACGGTGTGAATGCATTTGTTTCTCAACAATCTCTCGTGGATTTTCTGAATACCCAAATGTAACAATTTTGGCGATTAACAAAGCCATCAAGATGAAAATGAGCCTCATCGCTGAAAATGATTTTGTTCGAAAAATCAGCATCCACTTGTTGTTATTCCACAATCCATTCAACGCGTTGTTTTTTCGGGTAGCGCTTCATTTTTAATAACCCTGAACTGTCAGCTGTCACGCTGTCTTTTTCTTCGTTGACAACACTTTACCGCACAAATGCCGCAGAATTCAAATCTTGCATGAATTTTGGGACACCCATTGTATTGTTACTTGTGTGATTTGGCAACCTATTAAAATAATAGTTTAGTGTTTATATACAAATATCGCTAGTTTGATGTTTAATGCGTCATTAGTTATTTCTGCGAGGTTACGTTAGTGACATAAATGAAAATGAGTGTTTCAAAAGAGCATTTAAGACGTATCATGTTGTGTGAATTTAGAAAAGGTAATAATGCAGTAATGGTAGCAAAAATATATATGCAGTGTATCCGGTAGTAAAGCTGTAACATAACAAAATGTCAGCGTTGGTTTAAAAAATTTTTAAATGGAAATTTTAATTTCCATGATGAACCTCACTCTGGGCGACTATTGAGACAATCCATATGTGTCTCACACCTTAATAGGCAAGACTGAACTCCATTTTTGGACAGAATAGTAACTGGAGATGAGAAGTGAGTCCTATACGATAACGTCATTCGTAGAAGGCAGTGGGTAAATGCAAAAGATGTGTTAGTTCCTGAACCAAAACATATTCATTCTCGAAAAGTGTTGCTATGCGTATGGTGGGATACGAGGGGATTTCTTTATTACGAATTATTACAGCCAAATGAAACCATAAATTCTACAATATACTACCAACAATTGGAAAAACTTCGAGAAAAAATTGAAGAGAAGCATCCATATTGGGAAAAGAGGAAAGGAGTCATACTCTTACACGAGAATACCCGACCGTACGTTATGATAGCGACGCAACAAAAATTAAAAGAGTTTCAGTGGGAAGTTCTTTCTCATTCAGCTTACAGTCTCGATCTGGCACCCACAGATTTTTATCTTTTTCGTTCTCTTCAAAATAGCCTTAATGGAAAAAATTTCAATTCAATAGAAGATATACAGCAACACAGTTAGATTTTTCGAATCAAAATGTATTGAATTTTATAAAAATGGCATTGAAAAACTTACAGACCGATGGGAAAATGTTATGTCTAACGAAGGACACTACATATTGGAATAAATAAACGTGTTTTTGTATGAAAATGGTCTTTTTAGAATTACACAAAAAACGACATTACTTATGACTCAACCCAATAAATTCGAGATGTCACCTTTGAAGCTATTTTCGAGAGGCGTAAAACACGCTCAGAGAAAATTGATTAGTCGCAACGTTGGTGGATAATTTTATGTAACAATTAATCTTATTTCGTTAGCTCCGTATACTTATAAGTCTCACAATTAATTGACAACAAAAGACAACCATAGTCACTGATATTTACCACTTCTTTAACATGTACCTATGGAGAACGTGCAAATTTTCATTTCGACATTTTACCAACAAGCTCCGCACAGTTCTCGAGGTATTTCGGGAAAGAAGAGAGGTTAAGAGTGTCGTTTAATTAAGATTAATTACTTGACCGATTAAAAAGTGTGATTACGCCGGTGAATAAAAAGTGAAGGATTAATGAGGTTCCAAAAAGTCTGCAACTTCGGTCTTATGAATAAGTATCTGCGGTTGGTTCTTTTCACTTCTATTTCTTTCCGAGAGCTTTCCGAATTACAAATTCTCGCTGCTACTGAATATTCAGCCTCATTTTCTCGTAGACAAACGCAGAACCAGTAAGTTTTCTATAATAGATATTAACTACTCCAGAGTAACAATTTATCATGAACGAATATCTGCTGTTCACTTAAGTATTTTGGTTTTTTCAAGAAATGTTGCTTGCAGAAGTAGTAGAATTCCAAAAACTACGTAATATGGTATAAAATTGTACTCCCTCTTTCCCACAACAATAGTAACAGTTGACGAATTTAATTTGTCCCATAATAATAGTAGCAAAAGAAAATAAATATAGAACGCAACATTTACTATCAAAAAACTAGATTAAATTAAACAATAAATTAAAAGTATTACTCCTAATTTTTATTTTGAGTGTTCAGATAGTTTCTGGATTTTCCAATAATTTCGTTACTGTATTTTAAACTTGCAGGTAGGATCCCTTGACTACGAAGACAAGATTCTACGCGATCTTTCTTATTCTTTTCTGTAAGAAATGGTTTGACGGTGTTTGAAACTCGTTTTATGGATTTACGTTTTTTCAAAATTCGGAATAACATAGATTTGGGAACTTCAATAGCGTGAGCTGCTGATGTTATGGTGCCTCTTTTGCTAAGAGAAATATGTCCAAGTTTTTCTCCATAATCTTTGCATTTACGTCCACAGTTTTGCTTTTTCAAAGAATCAAATTCTTGATACGGTCATTCTATTGCACTTACATTGTTTTACAGCTAACGTAAGTGAACCTTTCTGCAACTTTTCGTTTTTCTTTTGATGCATCAGAAACTGGACAATCGCAACTCGATCTTTACTTAGAAACTCTCTTTTTTTTCATCTTACTTTTACAATGGGTTGATATTCAACTGAAATAAAACAATTGATTTCGATCAGCGAATGGAATTAGAAAAATGGTTATAATTCGTAATAATTAGGTTAACCTAAAAATTGAAAGATGTGTCGAAACAAATGACAGATGTCACGAAACATTGATTTTGATTGAAAGCTTCGCAATTTTGTGCTACAACATAAATTACAGTTGCATTCCCCGGTAATTCCCGTTTAAATATTCACTTGCTACTATTATTATGGGACGGAGGGAGTATTTTACATGATATACTTATTATGTCAGATAAATACGTTCCGTAATAAAAGTGATAGAATGAAAAAAGTGAAATATCTCAGCAACTGTAAGTTTCAGGACAAACGTACCTTAGTACTTTTACACGCAGAATGCGCCAATCTATCGGAATCGAGCATAAAAAATTGGACGTTCTATTTAGAATAAAAGTAGTCGCTGTATTTTCTCTACACCTCCACTGCAAGAATATCATTTATATTGTATTATGTGCCTCCTTAAACTCTGTAACTTTTGCAAGTAACATTTTCTTTTATTGATTAAAATAACCGAGATATTTAACCCTTTGCGCACGAAGCCTCTGTGCTCAAGTTGAATTTTTCTTGGTTGTGTTTTCGCATTTGTCCTACACTTCAGATATTTTTAATCCGTTCTCAAAGAGCTGTGTTAGTCGAGTGCTAGGCTTAATGCAAGACTTCAGTTTATATAATTACTTCTCAGGCAGTAGAGGTAGATTAAAGCGAAAATAATGGGGAGGATAAATTCAGGAGGATGAAACTGGACGTCATTGGAGAAGCAAAGTTTGTATCTAAACAAGATCCTGATGAACGTCCGGTAGGATTCAACGAGTCGTGCGCTTTAAATATGTGGATTAGTGGGATCCCAACGAGTGATCGTTCGAAGTATCTAGCGCAAGCAACTGGAAATAAAGTGGCCAGTACTGAGTTCTCTTTGAACAGGAAATTATGCAAGAAAATGTGTAAATTCCGCAGAAAAAAGAGGTAAGAAATGAATAATCTCGCGATATACTTTATTGCGTTCGCATATTTCAATAATAATAGGAACAAACATTTGAGCTGTTCAGTTGAAAGTGGCTCGAGTCAGTTTGTTCTGAAATTGAGATATTTTTAAGGATTTCGCATTTGAATTGGTTCAAAAATATTACTCACTAATAACACGGTAACATAATACATTTGCATTTAGAGAAATGTCTAATCTACTAACCTAATTAATTTAATAAACGTTATTTAAAGAGTAGCATGTTTCTAGTTGCCAAAAATGGACTCAAGGTACTTTCAAAATTAACGCAGACTATTTCAATTTTATAAAAAGCGTATGACCTTCCAAAGGAAATATAATAGCCTTGAAATAAACAAAAAATTTATAATTTTACGGTACAGAAACAAAAATTGAACATTTGTTCATTTTCGATAGAATTACACAGATAAATTATATTAATATCTCATGCAAGGATTTAAAATAACCATGGTGTACAGGTGATACGTACTGTAATAAATATATCACATAACAAACAGCAAAGAAGTGGGACAATTAACTGATTTTAAAACTAATCTTTTTAGCTGCTGTAAAAAATTCCAATTATTCATTTGTACGTCTAATAATAAAAAAATATTACAAAATTTCAATTGATCCGCTAATAAGGAAAATAACAAAGATGACCACGTTATATGGTTCATCCTGCGTACACACACATATACATTACACGCGTGCATATATTCCACGAGTTGGTCGAAGAGTTGTTAGGCGAAAAGGCGGAGGTTCAGTCGCGACAGAAATGGCGGCGGATATTAAGGTCGTCGCTCGCATGAAAGCGTGTTTCACTCTTGAAACACCGTCCAGTAGAATGGAATTGTATTTCTACCTGGCAAATCGCAATTGTCCGCCACTGTTTCTACTCCTTCCTCGTGAAAAAGGGGGTCTCCTATAAAGAGAAAATTGTCTAGCTTTATGGTGACGTAGCAACACTTTTACCTCTCCCTCTCCTCTTCATTTCCTCCCTCTCTCACATGGTTTATTCTCCTTTCTCTATTTTCTATTCCTTGTTTCCTTTTCCCTGTTTCGTTCTTTCTTTCATTTTCAATTTCTTCTCTTTACCTGAACTCTCCTTTCGTATTCGTCTCGTTCTCCACTTTTCCCCTCCAATTTCGTCGCCATTGCAGATTCCTGTGCCTCTTGTTCCTTTTATACATCCATCGATTCATTTCTCTACTAATTTATTAGGTTGACAAGAAAATAATTTCGGTTTTCACAAACAGATTGTGTTT
The DNA here is from genome assembly GCA_951804975.1 of Anthophora plumipes. Taxonomy (NCBI): domain Eukaryota; kingdom Metazoa; phylum Arthropoda; class Insecta; order Hymenoptera; family Apidae; genus Anthophora; species Anthophora plumipes. Next base: position 16,516,568 of record OX638118.1, on the reverse strand, counting down.
TGTTTTCATCTTGTTGACATCTGTCGATGTTGTGTTGTTTCCTTTTTTGGCATTTGATAGCTCTTACTTTTAGGTTAATTTAGAAGAAAGTTGCGCGTAATTTTGTTTAGAACTGTTAGTTCGGTGTTGATTTTATCATGGAGTGCAAGAACGAATATTTTCGACATATTTTGCTTTCTTATTTTCGTAAAAGAAAGGAAGCTGCTGAGGCTCACAAAGAGATATGTGAAATTTATAGTGTTGATTGCTTAACAGAACGCATGTGTCAGAATTGGTTCAAAAAATTCCGTTCTGGAGATTTTTCACTCAAAGATGAGTATCGTTCTGGTCAACCTACTGAAGTGGATGATGATTGAATCAAAGCCATAATTGAATCGAATCGTCATACAACTGTACGAGAGATTGCAGAGAGGTTAAAATGTATCACACACAACAATTGAGAATCATTTAAAATGTCTTGGACTCGTTAAAAAGCCCGATGTTTGGATTCCATACGAGTTGAAAGAGATTCACTTAACCAACGAATCAATATCTGTGATATACATCTCAAATGCCTCGGAATCGACCCTTTTCTGAAATGAATCTTCACTGGTGATGAAAAACGGGTTATGTACAATAACATCAACCGAAAATGATCATAGTCGAAGCGTGATGAACCATCACAATGCACATCGAAACTCGAATTGCATCAAAAGAAAATCATGTTGTCAATTTGGTGGAACTACAAAGATGTCGTGTATTTTGAGCTGCTTCAAAGGAATCAAACGATCGATTCAAGAGTTTACTGCCTACGATTAATAAAACTGGCGGAAGTAATCAAAGAAAAACGGCCAGAATTAGCAAACCGTGAAGGAATCGTGTTCCACCATGATAATGCTAGACCGTACACATCTTTGGTGACTCAAGAAAAATGATTGAAGCTTGGTTGGGAAGTGATGTCGCATCCACCATGTAGCTCTGACCTTGCACTATCAGATTACTATTTATTTCGAAGTTTGCGAAACTCTTTGAATGGTAAAAATTTCACAAATGATAATGTCGTGAAATCGCACTTGGTTTAGTATTTTGTTGATAAGGACCAGAAGTTCTATGAGCGTAGAATCACGAAGTTGCCAGAAGGATGGCGGAAGGTCACCGAACAAAATGGAAAATATGTAATTGAATAAAGCTCATTCTTTGTCTAAAAAAAATTCAGTTTTATTTTACACTAGAAAACCGAAATTACTTTCTTGCCAACCTAATATTTGTCCATCCACCAGTTTTTCATCCCTTTCGCCATTTTTCTACGCTTTTCCCCCGTGTCCTTTTTATCTGTCTACCTAGTTTTCTATTTATCTATCCATTTATCCGGCTACCGGTGCTCCATTTGTACCGCCACATTTTTCTCCCGCTCGACAAATAAAATTTGATCACTCCACGAACGAACGCTTTCCCGCCGCCCGCCTCTTTCCACGTGGCCATGATAGCCGCGAATTTCAACCAACTATTCGTTCCACGGTCTGATCACGGTTTTGTCCACGAATTAATTCCTCCATCGATCGTGATTTCCGACGAAGCTTTACTGTCCGTAACGATATCGTTCGCGAGTTTTCCGCAATTTGTTCAGGCTTTTATGCCTCGCTAAGGACGCTGTAAAATTCCACGCGAATATATTTGAACGGTACAAGAAGTGATACATATTCGGAGAGTTCCTATATGTTGACAAAGAAAGTATTACACGTTTTACTAACAAGGGAACACCGCAAACTCCTGTTCACGGATTTCAATGAAACTTTGTAGGTTTGTAAAATCATCCAAGATGAGAATAACGGTGTCCTGCATTCGTACCCAATCACCCTTTAAGGGAGTGAAAATTAATCTCAAAGTCAAATCAAACATTCCCACTTTTTCGCGTATATCTCTTAAAGTACGAGGGATAGAAAAAAATGTTTTAGGCAAAAGTTTAACGGCACAGCAAGCGCTATAAACCTACTTTAAGAAAATTAAAAAGAAAAATCTTCTTGAAAAAAAAAAATCATTTTCTTGCGTTATTTTTACGAATTTCTACGTTATTTTAATAACTAAAAATATTACGTGTTTTATTTTGAATTCAATCACGTGTACTAATTTTATGCATCATCGACTTATACAGATACACGACGAAACCTAATTTGTGCTGACAACACGTAGTAAGTTACATACTCTTACGAGTAGGACCTAAGAATCCAGAAGATTAAGAATTGCGATCAATTGCGATCGATTGCAGATCAACACATCAGGTTGCGACATCAAGTTCAGAGGGTATATAAAGACCGATCGGGAGGACGAATCAATCGATCGATCGATAGAGTCAGTCAATTAACGAGTCAACCTTTCGATCTAGTGTTTACGTTTGATTACGGGTCACGTTGTGTTATAAAACAATCCAATACATTATAAAATACGTGTAACATTTACCGAGGTATAAAATAATTTTAAAAAAATATTAACTGCGTGAGTTCCACCGTAACAATACTCAGATTTCCTCTTTTCGTTGCAGGCTATAATATACGACGATAACAAGCACAATAATGTGGAATTAATTACTGATTAGTATGATTATGATCAGTATAAAACTAATAAACGGACAATATAAAACAGAAAAAAACAGAATATTAAACCTATTCCATTATAGACTCATTGCAAGTCGAAAAATAATTACATTTAAAAATGTCTTTATACGTAAAACAAATATGTATATGTATATAGTGTAAGGATTTCATTTTCTTTTTGAATATATTTTTTCTCCAAGAAAACACAGAATTCTTTTTTCTGTACGACAAAAAACAGGATTTATTGGTTTTCGGCTAGGATAAAATGAACGGTAAGTGTGGAATTAATCACTAGTTAGTATTACGATCAGTATAAAATTAATAAACGGACAATATAAATCAGAAAAAACATAATACTAAACCCATTCCATTATAGACTCATTGTAGGTCGAAAACTAATTACATTTAAAAATGTCTTTATACGTAAAACAAATATATATAGTTTTATTTTTTATATATTAAATCAAATTAGACATTTATAAGTTTTTACTTAATGAATAAGAAAACATGCTTATTGTTTCATTTATAAAAATATACATTTTAACATTTTGATATATTCATATATTATAATCTTATAGATAATCTATTACAAGTACCCTAGTTACTAATTTCGGTCTTTCCCGTTTCCGTTTTTGACCAACTGGTATTTGTTTAGTTGCCGGAAGGGCGTCACATATTTTAATCTTATTGTTCATTTAAATACTGACCCTTCGCATTTAAATACTGACGAAAAGGGATTAAAATACTAACCAGTAAAATACAAGCCTAAAAGATAGTATCAAAGATTTCGAAGCGGCGACTTCGATCTTTCTGATCGAGAACGTTGCGAACAGTCAGAAAAATTTGAAGTCGAAGAACTTGAGCTGCTTAAATATTGGTATTTTAACGTTGAAACGTCACAGGACTGGTGGACACATCGAAAACACAATGATCCCAAGCATTGGAGCCGTATTTGCATCGAGTGGGAAGCAAGAAACTGTATCAGCATGTTCTATTGGCTAACACAGTCCTCTGACGCAAATCCAATTGAAAATGTAGTGTAAATGTAGTCATGAAGTATAAACTGTGAGGAAAATGTATTTTAACGTTAATAGTTCTAGCTCGTCGTATTCGAAAAATATGAAGGTCTCTGCTTGTCTCATACAAAGTTGGTTGAAAATGTACCTAGTCGTTATTAAACAATAATCGCCAATGGTGTAAATTGGACGCATTCTTAATTAGGCGAGTATTAATCTTTTAAACGCACTTTCTATCTGTATACAGTTTTTTTTTTTTTTTACAGAAGAAACTAATTTTCACGGAGATATCGCGTCTACGCTCTTGTGGCGCAGACTGTAAATTCCACGTGGAAATCGACCATTCGGCGTGAATTTTTCAGGGTGTTAAGGAACGTTACACGAAGGAAGTGGGTACCAAATCTCTCCAAATACAGCGACTCCCATTAGCATTCGCGCGACCCTTTGAAACAGAGTAATTTATGTAAAATCGAACCAAACGTGGCGATATATTGGAAAAACTAGAACTTCCGATTTATGACACCCCCTTTCCCTCAGAAACGTTCTCAATTAGTGCAAGTTATAATAATAATAACTCACAGAAGCAAACAATATTTGAAAGTAGTGTAAGTCCATTTATTCGTACATTGAGATATTTAAGGATTTGAATTTGAGTCAACTTAAAAATATTTGCAAATCTTAATCAATTTAGCTAATGTTTTTAAAACTATAAACTCGTTTAATTACAAGTGGACTTATACTAACTTTTAATAAAAACATATTATGAAAAATGTAAACAATAGCAATTTTAAATTTATATTTTAATTAAAGTTGGCTTTTCTGAAACGTATTCTTTAATGTACAAAATAATAATTAAAACCAAGACATGTAAGTAAACGATTAAACGAGTTTATTAAGAAATCATTTCAGTTATATTATACTGCTTATGATATTATGTTTTCGAGCCATTAGCCATTATCCGTTGTAAAGAGTTTAAGGACGGTGCACACTGAAGTCTCAGTAATTAATAATTAATACGATTAGAAAGTTATTTCAATTATCATTATTACGAATGGACTTATTCCACTTTCAACAAAAACATTCCTGCGATAACATTTTACAGTTCAACCTTTGTGCATTAATTTATGACGATATTGTACACCATTAATTGTATAATTATAAGTATAAAAACAGGATATCTATGTCCTACTAAAACTAATATTAACTACTCTTTCTATCCCACTTGTCCCATAATAATAGTAACAAAAGAAAATAAATATAGAATGCAACATTTATTATCAAAAAACTAGATTAAATTAAACAATAAAGTAAAAACATTACTCCCAATTTTTATTTTAAGTGTTCAGATAGCTTCTGGATTTTTCAATAATTTCGTTGCTGCATTTTAAACTTGAAGGTAGGATCCCTTGGCTGCGAAGACAAAATTCTGCACGATCTTTCTTATTCTTTTCTGTAAGAAATGGTTTGATGACGCTTGAAACTTGTTTTATGGATTTCCCTTTTTTCAAAATTCGGAATAATGTAGATTTAGGAACTTCAATAACGCAAGCTGCTGATCTTATGGTGCCTCTTCTGCTAAGAGGAATATGTCTAAGTTTTTCAAGTTTTTCTCCATAATCTTTGCAGTTCCGCCCACAGTTCCGTTTTTTCAAAGAATCAACATTAACATAATATTCACCTCGACAATTGTTTTCGAAAGCACGTTTCCAAATTCTTGATACGGTCATTCCGTTGCACTTACATTGTTTTCCAGCTAACGTAATTGCACCTTTCTGCAGCTTTTCGTTTTTCTTTTGATGCAACAAAAATTGGACAATCGCAACTCGATCTTTACTTAGAAACTCTCTTTTTTTCATCTTACTTTTACAATGGGTTGATATTCAATTGAAATAAAACAATTGATTTCGATCAGCGGATGAAATTAGAAAAATAGTTATAATTCGTAATAATTAGGTTAACCTAAAAATTGAAAGATGTGTCGAAACAAATGACAGATGTCATGAAACATTGATTTTGATTGAAGCCTTCGCAATTTTGTGCTACAACATAACTTACAGCTGCATTCGCCAATAATTCCCGTTTAAATATTCACTTGCTACTATTATTATGGGACAAAGGGAGTAATTTTTTCCAAAAATGGATTTATACCACTTTTAAAAAAGCGGCTCATTTAACATTCATCGAGATGAAAGGGTACGATGAATTTAATTAAGCAAATTCACCGATGTAAAAGGAGAAGGAACAGAGAAATAGAATAAAAACTTGTCGTTAATTAAATTCCACCACGGTTCAAGCTGAACAACTTTGATGAACGATTATTCACGAATACTGATATTTCGTAAAATACAGTCTGACGCGTAGCAGAGGTAAAAAAAAAAGAAGGAAAAGCGTTCAAATCGAATCCTTCGATTAAGAGAAAAGCAAAAAGGAAAAAAAAGAGCGAAGTGATTATCGTTTCAGTGATTTGCTCATCGAACGATCTATTGTCTTCATTCCCGAATGGAGATCATTTCATCGGGTTGGATAATAATGCATCATCAGATTTGTAGAGCCATTAAGCTTGGAATCGGGTCCGCGGAGGAGGTAATTTGATTTACTCGAGTTATCGCTAAACGCGTCGTTAATGTTCAATTCGAAAGCTTGTAAGAATTCCATTTCCCCGTCGATCTCGCGATCCGCTTTGTATCGGCTATGTAACTTGTTTTATTCCCGCAAAGGAATCGCGGGAGCAGATAGTTGAAGAGTTATTTTCCACGCGGTTGCAGATCGTCCACGAGTCGAACTTTTCGATGGAAGTTTCGTCCGTTAAATCTGTGTTACCGTGATTAACGAGCAGAAAGTATTTTCTTTTTCTGGCCCGAAACATTCCTCGGCGTCTCGTATAGAATCGTACGAGTTTCAATACAGGCAGGCTTCAGGAGGTGAAAGTTCAAAGTGGAATTGTGGAAACTTCGAATAAAGTGATTGAAGTACAGCAAAAATGGAGATTCTATTGCTACCAGAGAAAAGGTGACATTCTACGAACGAGATTCGGAAGATATCGCTTTCGTAAATGTATTTTATTGTAGAAATCGCTTGATAGTATTCTTACGAAACGGACTTCATTCTGCTTTTGTGTAGAGGTTGCAAAGAAATAATTGAGCCGTTTATTTTGATAGTGATGTAAGTCCATTTTCCTAAGTATTGAGATATTTAAGGGTTCGCGTTTTAATCCACTCAGAAATATCAATGATCACTAGTAATCTCGCTTTATGTTTTTTGTGGTAACAAATATTTAAACTTTTGAGATAAATCAAATATGTCGGAATTGCTTGAAGAAAAATTGGGAGTTTGTGAACACAAATGGACTTACACCACTATCAAAATTATCAAATCTTAAATAATGTGACTTAAATCATATTTAATTGCTTAGAATTCAAAGTTTTCCCAAAAAAACTTTGTATCTTTGTTTCCAAAAATAGTTTTGTACATAAAATAAAAAATAAAAAATAAATATTCACGTACTAAATTTATTAATTTAAAATACCATCATTTCCATCATGACATGAGAAAGGTTTTTGAGATAATTATGGTGCACAGGTGGAATATAAAGCAATAAATCTCTTATATCTTTATATTTAGCTGAGGTTATGGGTATAAAAGTTTTGTATAGAGCAGATAATTTTATCTTCTCTAAATGCTTTGGTCTTCCTCGTCTTGAATGCAGTTCCAAAGTTTTAAATTCTGCAGTTGATTTGATAAAGGTTTTATAAAATAGCTTATATGGGTCATTTCTGAAAAAATGCACCCACTATGTTTTCAACTAATTAATTTTTTTCCCCAAGTATTTCTTAATTTTTCAAAAACATTTTCCAAGTTTTTCATTGAAATAAAATTTTCACCTTTCATCCGGTTAACCATGAGTTGAAAAAAGAATATTGTTACTAACATCGTCAAAGAAGACAACAACTAGATACTCATTTATGTCGTTTTATATCATTTATTTAAACCTTTTATCTAATCGCAAGTTATAAAATGGACTTACGTCACTATCAAAATAAATATTTGTTTATTCTAATAAGTGAAGAATCTTTAATTTCACCGATGATAATAAATTTTATTTTGGATCGCTATGATATTCAGCAGAAAGATTTAACAACATGTTTTACGTGCAATACATACATGATCTCGATATTCTTAAAAGTAGACTCACACCACTATCAAAATAAAGGGCTCAATTGTATGGCGATTGCAACGAGCGTTTTTTAACATTTCGTTTAAAATTTGAAAGAGTTACTTTGCCTTAAAGGATGTCTAAATGTTAATGAGATTTCATTGCGTGTGTGAACTGTTTTCATGATTTATAAATGTATGTATATGAACAATGAGCGTTGAAATTCTCAGTTTCTATTTACACTGGCAAATTACGATAGATCACACGAAGCATCTCGCACGAGGTATCTACCAAAGTAGAATTTACGATACACGGATATTTGGAATGTCGGCATTTTTCGGATAAAATTGGGGATATTATAGATGCCCGATGTTTCCCCGATAGTTCCATTAAATTAATGGTTGAACGGGGAATTAAAAGATAGGCGGTGTTTTATTGCGAGTTATTTTCGAGTGTTTTTCCTTTTTTTTTTTATATTACCCCGCTGTTATTGCTTTCGAAATAGTATGAAGGATTTTTAAAATTTCTGTTCATTTATTTTACACAGTTTTCACTAGTCGAGCGAAAATGGTACTATATTTCTCGATAAATTAGAAATTACGAAACGGAAACACGACCAAGTGTTTTTCATTAAGAGGAACGATGTTGTTTGACCGTACCGAGGATTCGAACAATAGAGACCTACTTGCTTTCAAAAATAATATTTTTTATATAACTCGGTCTTAGTCGGCACCATTACTAAATTAGTTTATTACGGCGAGAAATTCGAAGACCCTAACATCCGGATACCACATACGCTAAAGTCATAAACCACCTTCCGACATTGGTAATTTACAACCCCTAATATAACAAATTCAACAATTTCCCCACTTTCATTCCACCAGACAAACTTTTCTACACACCGAAAAACTAATCAACAGATACTTCCACCACTTCTCACATATTCAAGCCACCAATTACGTTACACACCGAATTTATAAAAGGCAAAACACACACAGCAAGACGAGAGTCCAACACAAACCTTCATCAAGAAAAAACACAAAAACCGTAGTCACCGTCTGACAAACAACACTATTAACTATCATACATTATTTATGCATCGTTTAAAAAATATATCATTTAAGCACACCAAAAAAAAACCTCATCTTTAACTTAAAAAAACGTCATCTTTAACTTAAAAAAACCTCATCTTTAACTTAAAAAACAGTACTCACGCTATTAATTTGTCGCGAGCGCAGTCTGTGAATCTTTGCGCGCTGGTCGAATAAGCATCGCGTCGCGAAGTCTCAAGCACGAACAGATGTCTTTTATTATTTTAGATAAATATCGGATATCTGCGCACGATAGTTTACCTCGAACATATTTCTTACAAGGGAACAACCTTTGTTCACGGATTTGAATGAAACTTCGTGGGCTTATAGAGTGATCCAAGACGAGAATAACGATGTGCTTCGTTCGTGCCCAATCGCTCTTTAAGGGTGTGAAAATTAATCTTAAAGTGAAACCGGCACTCCCACTTTTCCGCGTATCTCTTTTAAAGTACAAGAGATAGAAAACAATGTTTTAAGTAAACGTATAATGGCACAATGAGCGCTATAAGTGTACATTATGAAAATGTAATAAAAAGTCTTCTTGAAAAGAAAATTTTCTCGCGTTATTTTAAAAAATTTTTACATTTTTATAATAACTAAAAATATTACGCGTTTTATTTTGAATTCAACCACGTATAGTAATTTTACTATGCAGATACACGACGGAACTTACACTACACCTGCACTATACGACCAGACAAATAGTACAAGTCCGTGTGTGGTCATACAATCAACATAGGTCCGTACGTGGTCAGACAAGTAGTACAGATGCGTATATAGTCAGACGTTATAGTAACTTTACGGCTTGTATTTTACTGGTCAGTATTTTAATCCCTTTTTGTCAGTATTTAAATATGAAGAGTCAGTATTTAAATAATTTGGTCAGTATCTTTTGGTCAGTATTTAAATAAATTATGTACTGACCATTTTTTTATTTACATACTGACCGTTTAGTATTTCTACATTGACCTTTTTGGTAATAAAATACTGACCGAAAGTTAATGTAAATACTGATCGAAAATAGATTTAAATACTGACCATTTAATTTGTTGCCTATTTTTTACAGATTTTACGTGTTACTGCATCTTCGTCCAAAGCAGAACAAATCATTTCAGCAGCTTCAAGAGCATTTTTCTTGAATCGGAAGTTATGTATGTCTTGTCAGACGCCGCCATTTTCCTAATAGTTTTCATTTCGACTAGATGCCGAATGTTTCACAATTGTACGTGTTGGTACTTGAATATTATATTGGGTTATCCGGAAAATTCGTGCCGATTTTTATATTAATATGCCGATTTCATACCTGAAAGCATTTTCTTTTTGTTCTATAAGGTACGTATTCTTTAATTTTACAGTTTTTCGTTGTTTTTCCAGAAAATTGAAAAAGACAATTTTATCAAACACTTTGTTTCTTTATTTTTTTTATGATCGAAATTCATATTTTTAAATTTTGTTAACCGTTTGCAAAAAATTTTTTCTGATAGGTTACTGCTTCTTTAAACATTACATATCTCGTTAAATGTTTTCCCAGTACATTTCCCTTTTCATTGAAAGAAAAATACTCAATATCAGTGTACTCTAAATTTCTTTCATCTTCAAGACAGTATAACACTGAGAAGAAAGTAGTAATTGCAACGAATGAACTTTCAAAAGACACGTGAAACAATAATCTTTCAGAATACATGCAATTTTATAAGTTGTAATATATCCAAACACTACCTATCAAAAATCGGCACGAACTTTCTGAACAACCTAATAAATTGGCGGGCGATTATTTACACTTGAATCAGAGTTCTAAATAATTGAATACCTAAATTTCTACACCTAATGCATTCGTCTAATAAACGATCCTGCATATTTCCGTGGACAGAAATCGCCTATTCTTTACTTTGGGAATTACTTTGGGAAAACAAAGGTCACCGCGGACAAAAACATCTGCGGAAAAATTTCCGCAGCCAGACGCGACAGAAGGTTTAGAATTATGGCTGCTGTTCGAGCAGCTGTGCAGAGGGATTCGAGCGTCGCGTTGTGGCTTTGCAGATCGTATCAAAACCAGCGTCATTTGCGTTTCTCCTGGCAAAAACGCCATTTCATGATTAACGCGGAGGAAGAATGAAGAAGGAGAAAGGGCGAGTCGGGGTTTTGTTAGATTCCTTCGTTTCTTTCGCCGGGTTAGGTGGAAATTGGTCCAGTTCTATCCAGCTGCTGTTCTTGCTGAAATATTTCACCTCATTGGAGCCTTTAGACGACGCCTAGTGCTTTGAAGCTTCGAGCTACTAGATTGAAAACATGTAAATTACGACTGAACCACACTGCAAGCCGCCACTACAATTTCCAAGAGCTTTGAAGCCTTAAGTAATGAACTCTAAATGTTACTAATAGGGTAAAGTAGCCTAATATGAGACCCCAGCCTATCTCCGTTACGGAGAAGTCTCGAACGTCGTAGCCACAGTCCTTTATTTCAGAACTAACCGTAGTTTTACACTTTTTTCATACTTAACAATGGTAAAATTGTTATTGGCTGTTGAAATAAAACCGTTATCCTTAAAAAAAACCTTTGTGTAAAACCTCAGTATGTGACCGCGACAATGTCATCGATTTTATCACCCATGGTGATACCAATTATCTACACAACTTTGTAAATTGAAGCATGAAAGTTCTATATTGAAAGCGAACAGCGTTGTTTTAAAGGTTATACGGGCGTTACATAGTATATATTTTAATTGTTTAGTATTAGCACCACCTACAAGAATATACTGGAACTTATTATTCGTTAGCAATAGATATTATATATCTTAGAAAGAGCTTAGAAATCTTGAATCTCTGCGCGCTGCTCCGACGTGCTTAGACGATTTCACGCCTTAGTTTAAATCATTAGCTGTAAAACCACTTTAAAAACTTTTTCCCGTATAAGACCTATTGTACCTTATTTTTAAGACTCTAATACATCATTTAAGATAAAAAAAATTTTGTCGATTTTCTGAAATGTTTCACCTAGATGTTACCCCTTAAGATACAATGTCCTCTACAGCCCATAGTATTAAAGATATACAATCCATGTAACATAGTATAGTAACGTGTACCACAGACGTACGAAAAGTGTAAATAAAATGAATTATAAATATTGTTAACATCATAATATACTTAATGAAAACTTCATTATACACATGTTCGTAAGTATATATCCGCCACTGTATGTGGCAGAAACGTTGCCTGAAAATTATAATCATGCGATTAATTCTGCTGAAAAAGATCAGTGGATAAAGGCTATGCAGGAAGAGATTAACGCTTTGCGTAAAAATAAAACATGGATACTTGTAGAAAAACCAGAGAAGAAAAAAATTATTAGCAGTTGGGTTTACGTAAAGAAATTTAATCAGGATAGCGAGATACTTTTTAAAGCGCGATTAGTTATTAAAGGTTATTCACAGAAGGCAGGCATAGATTACAAAGAGACATTTAGCCCTGTTGCTCGTTTTGATACGGTTAGATTTTTGTTTAGCATTGTAGACCATAATGGATTATATTTCGGGCAATTTGACATGAAAACGGCATTTTTATATGGCAATTTGAAAGAAAATATTTATATGATGCAACCGGAAGGATTTAAGGATGGGACAACGCGAGTTTGTAAATTATTAAAAAGTCTGTACGGGTTAAAACAAGCTCCAAGGTGTTGGACCGAACCTTTTTTGAAATTTGTTCAAAAATTCGGGTTTCGTCAAAGCGATCCTTGTTTTTATGTTTATAAAGAAAATAACCAGAAAATGTTTTTAGTTATTTATGTCAACGATGGGCTTTTAGCAGCTTCACATGATTATTTAATAGATCAATTTTTTTATTGAATTAGCTAAAGAATTTAAAATAACCAGTACAAAAGAAGTAACGAATTTCTTAGGCGCAGAAATTATTAAATTAAAGGATGGTTCTATTTTTGTACATGAGGCAAAGTATATTCAGAGTATTTTAAAGAAATTCGATTTAAGTGAAGCAAATAGTGTTTGTACACCAATAGAGGTAGGCTGGGATGCAGATAATTTAGAAGGGAACAATTGTAAAGCGCCTTACGAGGAGGCCGTAGGTAGCCTTATGTATCTTCAGGTATTTAGTCGGCCTGATGTAAGCTATGCTATATTGTTTCCAGAGCACTAGAAAAACCAAGCGCAGCACATTGGCAACTCGTTAAGCAAATTATAAGGTACCTCAAGGGTACTAGAGAATTAGGAATAATTTATACTAAAGGCGGTAATTTTAAGGCGTATAGTGATGCCGATTATGCGGGAGATAAAGAGTCACGAAAATCGACATCAGGTATTGTGTGTCAATATGCGAATGCAACTATTTCATGGCAGAGTAAAAGACAGCAGTGTGTATCACTGTCTACAACAGAAGCGCAATATATTAACGCAGCATCAGCCGCTAAAGAGAATATCTGGCTAAAAAAATTGTTTTGTGAATGCAAAATTAATATAGATTACACCTTATCAGTAGACAATATAAGCGCCATCAGATTAATTAAAAATCCGGAATTTCACCAGAGGAGTAAACACATTGATGTAAAATATCATTTTATGCGCAATTTATACAATAAAAGAGAAATTGATGTAGAGTATGTTAAGACTGAGGAGCAGCTAGCTGATATTTTTACGAAGGCACTATGTAAACCGCGATTTGTATCTTTGGTAAAGAAACTAGGACTTGTAAACAAAAGAGATATTATACACTAATATTGTAAATTTTTATATGTCGAGTTTTGGGGAGAATGTTGAAGTAAAACCGTTATACTTAAAAAAACTCCGCATGCAAAAGTATCAGTGTCGACCGTTTCTAACCGAAAAAGACAGTTGAGGACGACGGACATTACGGGACGCGCGGTATGGGGGAAAGGCCCTACAGAAGTATTGAAGGCCTTCGATTTGATTATTCTGAGAGTGAGTTCGACACCATAAGAGTCGGTGAAACAGGACGTGAATAGTCCTGGTATATTTCTGTCAGCGTTCAATTGTAATTACCTAAATATTAATAATAATAAAATATAACCTGCTTCTAAAGAATAACCGTCAAAATTGGCGAAGATAGTTCTTGCAACTGGAAGTAGAGACATTAAAATATCGTTTTGTTTTTTGTCAAAAAAAAAAAAAAAAAAAAACAGTAAAACTCTATTTGTTTTGTTATCATTTCTATTCTCTTGCAGAAGTGTACACATGTTACATTTAAAACATGTATCCTATTTTAATAAAAGTATTTTCAATCTAGGATTGTGCTTGCTTCAAGAAATGGGTCTCATATTTGGCTACTTCATTCTATCTCTAATGTGCAAGGGATTATAAGAAATGATATGCAACGAAAAAAGTGCAAAAATAAGATTTATTCGGAACGAAATATTTAATTGGTTGCACATTTATAGCACCAACGTGTTCAATCCAATGTCTCGAATGCAAATTGAATCAGAGCGTTCTCAAACCCCTGATGAAGATCTCTGCAATGCTGGGAAACCTATCTTCCTGGACACGGCTTACACCCGGAAGTCTCAAACAATATTAATTGTACAAATTGAATCATTTATAGCGTTCCGTGAATGTTACTCTCAGACGGTTCCTGGAGCTGATTATGGAACAAATAAATGTCCTTATTTGCAAGCCCAATTTTTATATTTAAACAACAATATTAACGATTTATGTAATAACAGTGACAATGTCCAGTTTATATAATGTTATTTAGTCCGTGCAAAAATATATATGTCCGTTAAGGGTAATACAATCCGCAAATGTTCTTTGTAACAATTAAATGTTCGAGACAGTTAAAGTCCCAAAACGTTGATGTTCAAAAACGTTTTAACTTGTCCTCGTCCTGGTCCTCTCCAAGATTCGGTGATATTCCCTCATGTCTCGAATAATTTTCCCTCCAAAAACAGTTTTTGGGGGGAAATGTAGAAAAGTGGGACTCAGGATTATCCAATTAGAAATTGGGCTGGTTTCCTGATTATGCAACGCCTACAAGTCACGTCTACCGTGATACTACAGTAAACACGACTTGCAGAACGTCACACAAAGGTCTTCCCTTCAGGAAATCAGCCCATAAATTCTAAGTTCCTTTTTCAATATGAGTAGGCTTACAATAAGTGAATTGCCGTTGAGGGTGATCTATCCGGACACTCTTTCGAGAGAAAGTTGATGTCGTCTTGCAGCCAGGCCCAAGTTCTCTAGAAAATTCACAATCCATAGAAAATTGACTTCTTCAAAACCATCATTGTTCTATGTCGACTGCGCCGTAAGCATAAACAAACACGTGGCCCTAACACATTCGAGGGGTTAATAGAGTTACGAATGATAAAAATGGAAGAATAAAAACAAAAATAGAAAAAGATCAGCAACTCACAACTGGCTTTTCTACCGGTTGACAAACTGTGATTAGAAACACAAATTATATTCTTTCTAGTAAGAATATAACAAAACGCTTCATACTGATGCGTTTCGCATTAATAGTAGTTTCTTTCGTGATTTGAGCGCGTACCTTCATATTCACCGTTGCCAAAACTTTGTGTGACTGTCAAGGTAGCGTACACCTGCACTTTTATATCGAGAAAACGTGCTTTGATAATAATTAACCGCGATAAGTGAACGATTAACATCATTTTCGACGATGCATGAACGCACATTTTTCACGTGTATCTAAAGCTTGAAATGTTACTGTCTTTAATTGGGAATTCTGTGCTATCAATGATACCCAAAATGTGTCAATATGCACGTTCCTAAGAAAAACGAAACATCACAATATTCAAGATAGCGTCTAACCAACGACAAATTCATTGTTTGAGTCCCAAAGGGGTTTTTAAAAAAGCTTGTCAGGGGAGAATGCAGTGGGTCTTTTCGACTGGAATTTATTTCGAGACAGATACACGAAAATCTCAATGGCGTATTTTCTCGTCATCCGACGTCAATATGCTGATAGAGGAATCATCCGAAATAGAATCAAAATAACAGTTTCACGAAGCAGTAAACAAACTTATCGACGAGTTCCTGCAGTCGTAGAATTATCATGAGAAACTGTCAGAGTATCTTTCTACCTGTCGTCACGTTGAGAACCATATCTCGTGAATAATTTGACAAACGTGCGTGCAAGCGTTGGTAACATCGTGTAATGGTTAGGTGCACGCGTATTACTGCGCGTTTAGTGTACTCTTCAGGTTGGTCAGTGTGTCGAGAGGGTGAAGTTTAGAGCAAGAGTCAAGAGGACAAAGCGAGTGTTTAAGCGAGGATTCGGTCTAGGAAACACAAACGTATAATTTGTCCTCTGTCTAACACAGGTCCCAACTAATTACTCCAACGGAAATTTCATTCGACACGTTCGAAGTCGATTAACGTGTGTAATTTATCGGGGAACAGTTTACCAAATGTCGAAGATGTTAAAATTCGAACATACTCGTTCGCTTGGAGATGTTCCGAGAAATACAAGTTCGGGAGTTGCGAAACTTTGGCAAGAACTAATCCAGCATGGTACAAAGGCATCGCAGAGAACGCTATGGACAGTTTGATTAACAGTGTATAAGGAAGATTAATCGATGAAGAACATTCCACGAAATAAGCTTGCTGCAAAAGTTCCGGGAAACATTTGGATCGGTGCTTTTATTATTTTTCAAAATATCCTTTTTCAAGACTTATACACTTTTGCATGCGTTCGAACTACAGGGTCTCATAAAAGAAGTGCTACCATTTTGTTTCCAAATAAGTTTTAAATAAAATAAGATAAATATATATATATTTTATCAATAGTTTATTCAGTCTTTCCAATTATGTGTGAAATATGACATCCGCCAAATGATTTCCTCTAGCTGCTTTACAAATGCGTGCTCTTTCAATGACATTTTTCATAACATTTTCACATGTTTCTTGTGTTATTTCTTGAATTTCTTGGCGAATGTTGTCCTTCAGCTTCTCAATTGTGGTCGGCTTGTTTGCATAGACTTGTCCCTTTAAGTACCCCCACAAGAAAAAGTCTGGTGACGTTAAATCGAGATAAATTAATGTCACTATTTCTCGACACAATGCATCCAGGAAGAATTTCTTTCAAAATTTCAATGGTATCGCATGCTGTGTGAGATGTAGCCCCATCCTGCTGAAACCACATGTTTTCTAAGCCTAATCGATTCAATTCAGGCTGAAGAAAATTTTCCAGCATTGCACGATAATACTCGGCAATTACGGTTACTGTATTGCATCTGTCGTCTTCAAAGAAGAACGGTCCAATAATACCTCCTGACCAAATTTCACATCATACGGTAACTCTACGTGGATGTAATGATGTTTGTTGAATAATTCGTGGATTTTCTGAACCCCAGTATCGACAATTTTGTTTACTGACAAATTCGCTCACGTCGAAATGAGCCTCGTCACTCATTAACTTTTGCCAAAAATTGAGGTCGTCAACATTCGACTGTATATACAGCTTCGTGCTCTAGTCTCTTCTTTGTTTGTGGTCACTTTCTTTTAATTCCTATGTCAATTGAGTTTTATATGGATAGAAATGCAAATTTGTTTTCATTATTCTCCAAAATGTTTGCCGATTTATTCCAAATTCTTGAGCATGACGTCTTACGGAGGTCTCTGAATTTTCAATAACGCTATTCTTCACGGATTCAATGTTTTCGTTTGACCGTGCACTACGAGGACGACCACTCTTTGGTCTGTCAGCCACAGTAAAAAGAGTTTCAAAATTTTTAATTATGCGAAGAATAGTAAATTTACTTGGAACATGGTTACGACCGAAAATATCTCGTAATCCTCTTTGTGTTTGCACAACGGATGATTGACTTTGATAATAAATTTTTACCACAATAACACGTTGTTGAGGCGTCAAACGTTCTTTGATACAATTATATGGTTTACTCTACACGATTCTTAACTGATTACTGACATAACCTCAACAGAAAACAAATGACGGCGAAACAAAAACCGTATCGCTTCTTTCATGACACACTGCACAAGGTATCCCAAAATAAATTTTCTTCTTAAAGTGTTTATAAGGAAACAAAGAAGACGTCTATTGAAGAAACTTTTAATTATTATTAAAATACAGACATCGGGAAATTATTTCTTAAAAATAATCGAATCTACATGTGAACCTTCACGCAAGCGACACTCTTCTAAACGAGAAGCAAAATTTTTTAGCACTGCGTGACACGTAGTCTTCGAGATGGCCGCCATTTCATAACGGATATTCTCTTTCAGTTCAATCAAAGACCTTGAGATTGCTGCTATATACTCTTGATGTAAGATATCCCCATAAGAAACAGTCCACAGGAGTAAAATCAGGGCTACGTGCAGACCAGTTTATATCTCCTCTTCTGGAGATCAATTTTTGGAGGAAAATTACACGGACTCGTGGTAGAGACGTGTTAGAAGTGTGAGATATTGCTCCATCCTGTTGAAATCATGTTCTATGATCATAACCAGCAAACTTCTGCAGTTCAGATACCAAGAAATTACGTTCACGCAATGAGCCAATTCGAAAATTTGAAGATATTAGGTTGTAACATATGAAATGTCCGATTCTGTTGTATCAATATTTCAAATCATATTTTTGCAGTACATACGTCTTTGGAGATGTTTTAAATAGAACCTCAAGAGTAGACCTTTTTTTATCAGATTCAATCTTGGTTTATTTTATTTACGTTGCTAACGTTGCATTTAATCGTCTTGCTTTCTAACATGAATCTACACGAGTTTTGCGTACTTTTTTCATAGGAATGGAAAAGTGGTCATAATGCAGCAACAGCAACTCGAAATATAAATACTGAATTCGTTAATGACACAGTTAACCAAGGTACAGTGTGTCGACGTTTCCAAAAATTCGAAACCAGAGATAAAAGTCTCGTTAATTAAGCAAGTGGAAGACCAGAGCCTTCCATGTTTCTAATTTTGAAGCAAATACGCGACAAACAGTTAGAAATTTGGCCGAAGAATTCGATGTAAGTGTCATGACGATTCCACGTCAGTTGAAATCAATTGGCAAAGTGAAAAAACTGGACAAATGGGTGTCGCATGAACTTAACGAACAGCAAAAGCTCCAACATCGAGACATAAAATTCACTGTTAATATGAAATAATAGAGAATCATTTTTTTATCACATTGTCCCTTGCGATGAAAAATGGATATTGTATGACAATAGACGACGTTCTGCCCAAAGGTTGGATGCAGATGAGCCTCACGACATATGCCAAAGCCAGCCTTGCACCCAAGGAAAATAAAGATCACAATTTGGTGATCATTGGCTGGTGTGATCTACTATAGTTTCTTAAGGCCGGGTGAAACAGTTACAGCAGAGAAGTATTGTGCCGAAATTGAAGCAACACACCAGAAATTGCAAATAAAACAACCCACATTGGTTAATCGAAGAGTCCTACTTCTGATCCATGATAGTGCTCTACCGAATGTTTCACAAATAACAAAAAGCTGAATAGCTTGAAATATGAAACTCTGCCTCGTCCATATTCACCTGACCTGCCGCCTACTAATTATCTTTTTTCCAAATATCTAACTCATTTTCTCGGCGAGAAACCGTTTATGAATCGAGGAACTGTCGAAAATGTGTTTAAACAATTTACTGTCACCAGAGCTCCGAATTTTTATAAAACTGGATTTAACAAAACTTGTAACTAATTGAAACAAGTGTGTGGATTGTAATGGTTCTCATTTCGATTAATAAAATGTAATATTAAAAAGCTATGTTCATTTAAAGTTACCGCTAAAAATCGTACATTTCATATGTTACAATCTAATAGATAGTCTGTAGAATTGAACCATTAAGGAGCTTGTTGTGCGAGATAACTATAATTATTCGCGCTGCAAGCAGAATTCCATCTCGGAGATAAAGTTTGCGAAATCGAAATATCAAGGACCCTCGAAATTAACGAAAAAAATAAAACCACCAACTTTTTCGCAGTCACCAAACCGTGATCGTTATTCGGCAGAAGTAACGTTCGCGAAAGCTGCAGCATAATAAGAATCTTTCTATCGAGGAAAAGGAGAAAAAGAAACGAGTTCGGAAGTTCATCTTTAATTTTGCAACATCGTCAAAAGGTCCCTTTAAACTACTGCTATTTGCCTGTACAGAGGTTAATTTAAATCTGCAAGTACTCCAGCAAGTCCTTTGATATCGGTACTCTTCCATTTACGTTGTAAAAGAACCCGGGGGGGACGGGGGACGGAGACGAAAGCATGCATAAAAGCGCGATCAGCTCGTGGCGGTAAAATCAAATCGCTGCGAACGATGTGTCGGATGTTGCCAGAAGCGTCGCTGAAATTTTTTCCTACCATTAGAGACGCGCCAGAGGGTGTTCACGAGGAACGTGAACCATTTATGTGACCAACCATAACGCTCGCGGAGCGATATTCTACTTTCAGTCTGGATTTCTCGTGGATAGAAGATTCGTTTACCTTTGTTCAACTTCTACGATCATAAATACCACTCGAACAGTTCTTTCTTCTTCTTCTTCTTCGCCGTAGATAGCAAACAAGAGTCATACTTCAGCTGAACTTTCTAAATACCCGTCAACGTGTGCATTTATTTCGAAGATGCCGGCTCTTCACGTCGAAGGATGACGTATAGGTTTGCATGGCAGTGAAAAGCGAAATCAAGGATGGCTATTATGAAATTGCAGAAGTCATTCGTTCTCGCGAGAGATAGATTCTCGAGGATCTTCTCGCATAACACTAGAAACCGTTTCTCTTCCCTGATTTTTCAATCGCGACATCTATCGAAATGAGAGATGAATTTTCCGAACAGAAAATCCCCGAGGGAAGGGTAAAAATCTTTTCCTTCCTGAAAGAATACAAACTGTATAACGTAACTGCCACAAGTGGACATTTCTAATTGGAATCATTTGGTAATTAGTGCCGCGAACGTGTTTGATCCGTCAGGGAAGTTGAAGTAACCGTTCCGTGACAATCCGTTCTCGCGGCTCGTTTCCGGGCAGAGATTTGTCAGGGAAGTTTCTGAAACGCCTCACAGACCGCGTTAGACCGCAGGAATTCACCTCGTAAATATAGTTTTGGGGAGTGACAGGGCGCAAACGAGACAGAAATTCGATTTTGCCCGCGGAATGTGTGGTCTACGAGGTGTTCCGGCGGAATCTAACAATAATAAACCCTCAGAATTGTGTGTGCACGTGTTCTCGATAATCAACGTCTCCTAAATAAAATGATCGAGGTGAAGACAAAGAATCGACGTTTCCTTCTTGCAAATCTGACGCATGTTCAACGCGCAAAATATTCGAGAACGAGAACTTGCCACGGTTTCATCTATAATCTCCGTTTGTGAGTTTCAAATTTATTTTAACGAGGATTTTACTGAAATAGAATTGTTCAATACAAGAAAGACAACAGAAATAGAAATGTTTGTGCAATTTTTAATTTGCAACAATCAGGTTCAATTGGCAACTTTAGAAGAAAAGAGATTCAAAATTTCTTTCCATTAACGTGACCATATTACGCTGTTTATCGTCAAAGGAGCTATTAGTGTACAGAAACACTAATGGTAACATCACAGTGTGTGCAGAAAATTCGCGAAACTGCAGTCACGTCTGTATAGGGCAAGCTAAGTCATTAAATCCAACGAAAGTCTCCTCAGTCAGCTAAAACCACGTTTATATATTGTTAGCTGGCATCAAAAGCAGCTCGTTCGCGTAGAAACAGTTTCTCGGTTGCTTCAGTTTTCGTGAAAATTGTAAAAGGCTTGCCAATCGTGTCAATCCAAAAAGTTCAAATATATCAATCATTGTGGAAAATGGCTCTTCAACTATTTCGCTGAAATTTTCCGCAAGTGCAACTTAAGTATCATATAATAAGATGTATGTATATATTGATTTTTCAATGAAACAAACTTATCCATGAAAAAATTATGGAATTCTCCTTATTTTTGTACTCGTTCGAAGGTACGTAACCCTTTAATCTGAAGATCCAGTTGGAAAAGAAAAAATACGCGAATCCCTAACGCCATACCAGCATATCGCGTACAATCAAAGCAAGTTATCCAGGTCAGGCAGTGATAGTTTGTACCAATGGGGAATACATTCATCCCGCCAGTATCTCGATCGTCGCGTTATCACTTAACCCGTTTAAAAACTCTCTGGACCCCGCTGTTCGGATATATCCGTTTATTTACCTTCTCCTTTCTCTTCTTTCCTTTTCATTCGTCATTCCAGCATTGTTTCGCCGTCATTGACAGATACCTGGTCGCGTAATCAGCGTGCCGAAGCAGGTACAACGAAACAATGGCCACGTCTGCATTCGTGATTCCTTTCTCTCACTCTATTTATTTTTCTTTCCTGTCTTTCCTCTCCCCCCCCCCCCCCTCTTTGCAAGTGGGAAAAAGCGACATCCCATCGGGACTGGACCCCGTTCTGATACAACACTTCCATTTAATCATCGAAATTGAAACTTCTTCGAAAACACCAACGATCACGCACGCACGCGAGCGCGCGCGCGCACACACAGAGAGAGAGAGAGAGAGAGAGAGAGAGAGAGAGAGAGAGAGAGAATGCGAGAGAGAGTGAACGCGAGAGGGAATGAACGCGAGAGAGAGTGAACGCGAGGGAGAGTGAACGGACTAATTTCCAAGATTAATGACGACTAAACAATAGCAGTATTTAAAAATCATAACATAGAGCTCCAAAACTCTTGAAAATTGCTGTGGTGTCATAATTACACTCTGCAGTATAGGATAGCATACTCGTAGCTTAGCCACCCTGTAGATTCTCGGCTGTATCATTATTCCATCCACACCTCGATCGTGCTTCTCGCAATCATGTCTCTCTCCACGAAAGCGTTTTGCGTTTCGCCCGGTTGGAGGTCACATTTTCTGCCGTGTAATAGCTGTCGCGAGACGTGGAATCACGGCTGATGCAGTCGCGGGTGGCAAATAAAAATTTTTTATTAGCCACCGTAGGCAACGCTCGCGGTTCCGTCAGATAACCATCTGTATATCAGCTTTACGAGGCGCGTATCCACATTTGCATAGACGCCGCCTTCTCAGCCGGCGTCTCTCATTTGGATCTTACGAATGGCTTGAACTCTCGCGATCAGTTCCCGAGCATCGATACCGGGTGACCCAAGACGCGAAGAACGAAGCAACCCTTAATGCTCGCTCGTTGCTCAGTGAATAGAACCGTCGTTTCTCTCTCCGGGCGCTTTCTCGTTAAGAAAACGTACAACGGCGTCGAGTTGACTCTGCGTTAAGCGGAGGATACTTTGAACGTTTTCTTTTTTGCCACCTCGAGAAGCCTGCGGAACAAAAACGATGCGGAAAGGAGGAGGACCAAGGGGAGGGTTTTCTCATACTTTCTTCCTGCCTCTATCGCGCCTTTTCGCGCTCCCAGACTTTGCTCTGCCCATTATCGTTCATGTCTACTCTGACTTTTTCTGAATCGTGTCTTTTTTTCTCTCCGTTTTTCCTTCTTCTCCGCCCGGTGGTAAGGGAATACGAGTTTTCGAGGATTTTTAGCAGAATTCTTTCGTTGCGTGATTAACCCTTTGTAACATGAGTAATTTCTCTCTAACTTTTGTTTGGGGAGTCGGTCGGAGACATGTAATACATTCTAATTGTACATATATATTTTCAACTTCACACTCGGATACAACCGTGGAATAGATAAATCCAACAAAACACACAATAACGCGACAGAAAATTGTATTTATTAGGTGTCTGCAAGGTCCTTTCTCTTTTCTTTCAACAAAATTGATTCATTCGACATACAGAATTGGTGCAATAATTTCCCTCGCTTTTTATAACGTTCCTCTATCATATCTCAACAAGTTGAAGCCAACATTATCCACACTGTGATTTCTAAAAATCAATCGGCTCAGAAAACAACGCGACTGGATTTGAAAATTCGACGCTATACAAATATGGCCTACATAATCCGGTTTATATTTGACTGACTCTATCTTCTTACCTGCAACTCCGAAAATCCAGCAATATTCACTGCTCGAAACTGTGGCGTGCATTCACTCGCCGGCGATCTTCATACCAGAAGGACAGAGAAGAAGGAAATATGAACGAGAGACGTCTCCTAGGATATAACACACGCGTGTGGAAGACGTAACGAATCGGTTGCTTTCACGTGTCATGTTTTTTGGGGATTCTCCTGAAAGGATTATCCAGCGGAGAAACGAACGGGAGGAGGTTTCTTTTGAAAGACGCGAAACGGTTAATAGCGGCTACGTAACGAGCGACCAAGTCGCCGTGAAGAGGAATAGTCGTCCGCGAGAGGGAATTTCTAAAGACCAAGCAGCCACGATCACCCTTTTCGGCGATTTAATCCCGTTGAACGGCCGCGAGGCTTTAATTACAGAACCGTCTCGCGAGACGTCCTGCGAAATTCTATATCACATTATGGAAAATGACTGAACGCTCGCATGGCTCGCCTCAGCGACACGCGGTCTCGTTAATTAGGCAGACGAGTGGATTTTAAACGCGCGTGATTTGCGCGCGAGTCCACTCGAGCCTCGTTTCCTCAACCCTCGCTTGGCCTAATTTCTATATCTTTCTCTCTATTTTCTGTTTCAGAGGAAGTTTAAATCATGGTAGCACGCTGGCTCACAGAATGGCGGATGCTTTAAAACGAGCTTTTGGGTTGGCGAGGGGACGTTTTTGCAGGACTTGGGACCTGAAAGAGTTGTGAACACGAATTTTCAGGTAAATTTCAATTTTCCCGCAGTTTTGCGGTTTTTAAGAGCTGTTCCATTGGAAATTTCTCATTTCGCTATAGATATAGTGTCTTCTGTTGAGTACGTTTCGTCTATTACCTATCATAGCGCAATTCGTACTTCGCACGCCGAATTAACTTTGTGCGAATATTTTAACCCTTTAACTGCTATGGACGCATATATGCGTCCGTCTAAAGTTATCGATGTGGACTATGGACGCATATATGCACCCGGTGACAGTTCCTATCTTATACAGTCCGTGACACTTGATTAAACACAGTGATATTTTTAATGTATCTTTGTTTAGTGAAGTTTAAATTAATAAATATTATTTTTCCTATATGATAGGTTCTATTTAATGAAAGTTTACACATGTACTTTGAGAAGTTATTTATTCATTATAAAGATATTTGCATTTTTAGTAAAACGTACGAATACTCTTACGACATTTGAATAAACGCACTCTAAATAAAACGTGAAATTACGATGTTATCGCAACTATACTTTATTAATATTTTGTATATCTACCATTGTTATTTATGATTTGTACAATAATATACGATTAGGTAATGATTTGTACAATATTTTTACATAGTCAAGTGATATGCCGTTCCATTTCTTTTGAATAGTGTTTATGAGCTCTTCTTGAGAAGAAAATTATCTATTATTCATGTAAACCTTCCATGATAAGTATGCCCAAACATTTTCTATTATATTTATAAACAGATTATTTCCTGCTCCTAAAATCAGTTTTTAATTAATTTTGCGGTATGTATTGCAACGTTGTCATTAACTGAAAAACCCATTGATTGTCTTTTATAACGTCAAAAATCCTAATTTTTTCTGTTTTCAATATTTCCAAATATTTTTTTGAATCTTGCCGCTCTTTCGTGACTCAAATTCACGACGCTTTTAAAGCTTATGGCTCCCCAAATCACGACGGAGCCTCCTCCATGTTGTCTGCGTGAAAAAATTCTTTCTTCTTTTCTCAGGACGTGATAATAATACGAGTATCCATCTGGACCATCTAAGTTAAACTTCTTTTTCGTCAGAAAAGATTACTTTTTCCCAATATGTCACCCTGTTTGTATATTTCCTTTAAACATAGTTTTTTCTTCAAACATTTTCTTTCAATAGTAGGTACCTTTTTTAAATATCTCGCCACAGTTCGTATACTAGCTGAAACATTAGCTTTTTCGGCAATTGGTTTTGCATTATACGTAGAATTTGATGCAATACCCAAAACCGACCTTTTATCTCTTGGCGACAAGACCTCTTTAGTTCTACCTTCGTATAATTTGCCGTAATTTTCACTATTCTTTAAGTATGAACGTACAACAAATTCACTTCTGTTTATTCCCCTCGCAATCTCTCTGTTGGAATACCCCTCTTCTTTTAACACCTGAACTTTTCCAATTTCTGTACTGTTTAACCGTTTTGCACGACCCGCTATTGCGCGAATGCAAAATAATGTCGTATTCGATACGTCAGTTGCTAAGGAAACAAGTTAAAACAGAAGAAACTCGGAAAACAGTACGGATATAACGATGAAACAAACCACATTTATTCAAATGTCGCAAGAGTATTCTTACGTTTTCTTAAAATTACGAATATTTTTACAATGAATAAATAACTTCTCAAAGTACATGTGTGCACTTTCCTTAAATAAGGTCTATTATGTTGAAAAAATAAAATTTATTGTTTCAAACTAAACAAAAATACAGCGAAAATATCACTGATCGCGGATTGTACATCTGACGAAAGCAGTAATCAACTTTTAAGATAGATATATATCTTGAACATTGTATAGCAACCAGAATAAATAGAATTGTGTTCATATGAGCCACTTACTCTTTGCTTTTCAGGAAGTTATTTTGTTCATTCTTCCTATAATAAACGATTGTGATTGTTGCAGTATCATATCGCAACATTTTACTTGCGGTATATGTAACTTTTTATTTTATCTTTTTATTACTATGAATCCTTAAAAAATATCAAGTAGTTTTGAAGAACTTGTTCTAAGTGACGATAGTGAACTAGATGAAAAGTAAGATTTAAGTGAGTATTATAACGATGAATAGACATTTATTAATTCCTAATACATTAATTCCTATAAAAAATTCCTAACATATATGTTAGCGACACAGCGTTGGAAATGTTTCTGACGTACAATAATTAGATTTCGATACGCGGATTACCACGTCTTCTGTAGAATTTAATTCACATTCATGACGATACATCATCCACGCTGGAATCCTACGAATTTTTATGGATTTTCAATTTTCATAGTTCCTTGAAATGAACTGTTCCACAGCACTCTGGATAATCGAGGGAATTATCTTTTCCACGGATAGTCTGTATATTTCTTAGGGATCTAGCATGTGGCTGGAATTTATCAGTCGACTGTCTCGTGGAAACTTTCCAACTCTATCCAATAGCAATTGAAACGTCGTAAATCTACGATGTTTACTACAGACGTGAATGCAAGTTAAATAGCTCGCGTTTTATTAAAAGGAAAAATGTAGGCGTGTAAATTGGATGACTTTATACTTTAAGGCACGTGAATAAGAATTCTAAGCTGAAGAATAGCCTTTCTGCGCGGTCGTGTTGTAAACCATTGCTAAGAAATCCTAATAGATATTCCTTTGTGAAATTTTTTCGAAAAAAGCCACTGTCCTAGATTAGGTATGCTATTCCATCTTTGGCCATTTCCCTCTATCTTTAGAACTGCAATATATACAAAAAGATAAGGTGATAGTATTTATAGTACAGAACAAAAGGTGATTTAGGTTGGAGTATTGGGAAGTAAAAAGTATCATAGCCTTAGTGGAATTTCGTGTGAATGGGATGTGATGTATAGGAGTATGGTCATATCGTAGAAGAAATATTGGATAGCCATTCTTGATATAGACATCGTTTCGTCGTCCTACAGTTCGTATTGTTGTATCAGACTGTCGTAAAAAGCAAAAGGTTCTATGTGTAGATGGTATTAAAAGTGTCCTCGCTTTTTTCAACTATTCCTACTCCTTTCGTAGCTACGATATAAAGACTTCCACGCGTATATCTTTCAAGAATATTCTGATCTACTCAGCTTAATCCTTCCTATGTTACGGTAACTCCAGAACATCCATAGGGTCTTTTGATAAGAGCGATAGAACTTTGAATTGAAATCAAACGAAAAGGAGGGAAGATAATCCAATACCCATTATTGTATTTTTAAGTATATTCGATGGCATTGTTCATGAACTACAATGCCGTGTAAATAACCACCATTCTTAGTTATACAAAACATTGATTAAATTTTTTTTTTCCAACTTTGAGAAAATATTTCCTAAGCCACACTTTTTAACATGAAAAAAATATTGGATCTGAATATTGTACACGTGTACAAGAAATATAAACTAAATACTCATAGAATATAAAATATAAATAGTATAATAAAATATAAATGACGATCATAAAATATAAAATATAATTCAATATGTATTTAAAACGGTCGATTATCAAATAATTGTTTCAGTGATTCGCAATCCATACCTCTCCATCAAAATTTTAAAAGAGAATACAAACAAATATTTCATGTCTAATATAAATTAAATACTTTTTGTCCATTCGAAAAGAACATATTTTCTTTCTAATATTAAATGAATATTTACTTTTCTCTTAAAAACAAATATTCCGTTTCCAATATCAAATTAATATTTATTTTATGTTTTATATATGAAATAGAATAAATATTTTATAAATATTCGGCAAGAAATATTTCTTTCTGAATCTGGAATAAACATTGCATGCATATTTAAATGTGAAAAAGAAACTCAATCTCTCTTTAATATTGGATAAATATGTATTCAATGTGTGTTCAAAGTTGAACCGAGTCATTACAGTCATTGGGTCTCTCTCGACCCAGTATATAAGACACAATTAAATAGCATCCTACACGAGGAATATATCTTTCAAGAGCTATCAGTTTTTCTTTTTTTTATTAACACCTTGTTTATTTACAATCTGTCTCTCATGACATTAGGTAAATTGTATACTTTTGGTTAATACTTTTACACTTTCCTGGGAGTCAACTTTTATTAAAGAATATATGATTTAATAGGCATTATACAATTATAGTTCTATATCTTTTAAGTCTTGAACTGGTTCTAGTATCTTCAAGTAGGTTTGCTGCCAGATGATTAGGGTGCTCTGTTAACCTGTTCTTGTATTTGCTATAGTGTGTTTTTATTTCTTCTTTAACTGTGGAAATATTTAAGTCTTTCCTAGTGATACCATTTGGAACAAACCAAGGGGCATTTACTAAGTTCCTCAGAGTTTTCGATTGGAATCTTTCAATTATTTCGATGTTAGAGGTTGATGCAGATCCCCAAAGCTGTATTCCATACGTCCACATAGGCTTAAGAATACTTTTATAGATAAGTAATTTATTTTCAAACGTTAGCTTTGATTTATTTCCTACTATCCAGTACAGTAGATTTAACTGTTTTCGTTTGGTCCATACGTGTTTTGTCAAAGTCAAACGCCGATCTGGATGCATTCACAAATATTTTACTTCTTTGCTTTGCAGAATAATTTTATCACTTAGGAACACTGGAGGACACGTTTTTTTTACGAAGTGTAAATGTAACGTGAGATGATTCAGTTTCATTGATTTTTATTCTCCATTGTTTAAACCAGTGGTTCCCAACCGGTGTTCCGCAGAGCACTGGTGTTCCGTAAGCATTTCACAAGTATTCCGCGGGTTTAGTCGCAAATCGGAAGTGCGCGATCGTATTTGAACTGCCGAATATTAAAAAATTAAAACCATAAAATTTTCATAAACAAATTTATACTTTTGTGGCCACAAGAAGATTATTTTTTTGGAAAAAGAGAGTAGAAAAAAATAATCTCAGTATGCTTCCATCCGTACATAACAATAGTACCAATTGTGTTTCCTTGATATCAGAACATTTAACAATATTAGACAACAATGTAAAAAAATATTTTCCCTCTGTCGACCTGGACAAATATGACTGGGTTAGGAATTCCTTTTTTTTTTTTCAGTAGAATTATATAATAATTCTGAATTTAATATCCCAGAGGAAGAGGAGCTTATATTCTTGTCATTTGAACGCAACTTTGAAAATTAAACACACTGAAACGAATCCTGATGAATTCTAGATATCCGTTCAATAAGAATATCCACTGAAGCCATAACAATTTTACTATGTTTTTCAACTTCATATTTATGTGAAATATGGTTTTCCACATTAACCAATATAAAACCTAGAGAAAGGGAACGACTGACAAATTTAGAGGAAGAAATAAGGGTGGCATTGTCTTGTATATGTCCAAACATAGAAGAAATATGTAAAAAGCATCAGGCACAAATTTCCCATTAAAATTATTTAGGTATTTTTTTTTTGTCTCAAAAATGGTGTTAATAATACAACTATAAGTAGTGATTTTGAATTATAACTGCTCAATTCTAATAAAACAACTGATGACAAGCTTATGTGTTTCATATTAACTTAAGTAAGCGTTCTGCTAAAGAAAATTGCTCACAAAAGTGTTCTGCACCCTAGAAGAGGTTGGAGACCACTGGTTTAAACCATAAACTGGTTTTATCCAGATAATTTTGCAGCTTTTTAGAGGCCATTTCAGGATTTAAATGACTTGAAAGAATCGCTGTGTCGTCTGCATATGTAGTCGTGATGATTTCTGGCATTGTAGGTGCTATCAGTAAATGTCAATAAATTTGAGAGCAAGTGGTACCAAAGATACATTAAAAATTTTATCAAACGTTAAATTTTCGTGGAGGAGAGTTAAAAAAGACACTGGATTAATTTACACGTATAATAATAATGATATCTCGCCAAGCGAATACTCATATATTAAACCGCGACATTTTGCACTAGCAGTATGAAATCGTATTTTCAACCGGTTTCAATAAAACCGGGCCGAAAATCAACAGCGGAAGCTCGCGAACATCACCGAAAATAGAATGAAAAATTCCATTCAATATTTGCTCGAGGCAGAACGAGTCAATGGAACGAATAATAACGGAGTGGAGAAGGAGGAGAGCTATAATCAATTGCCGATAGCTCAAAGATGGTGCACGCTATATAACGGCCTAAGTCAATTAACTCGCTGATGCGAGCGAGGGTTAATCCTTAAGTGGACTGAAAATTCTTTCGGAAACACGAACGAACGGTCTGATTTAAATTCGTGCCTTTTAACACGTTCCTTGCTCCCTGATCAAAGCTGGATGTGATAAAGTTAATAGATTTCAGCCCCTCGATACTTAAAATGTCTGATACTTAAAAAAGGTAGAGTCAGGAGAATTCTAGATGTATTTAGAAGCATTAGATATGTTAGGGACATTGAAAAATAGGCGAAAATAGGAAATATGAGGAAGGAACGATTTATATGAATGTGAGAAATATTAGATACAGGAAATGAGTCACATTTGCATATTTCTGTGACGAGTATTAAGAAATTTAAAAAAGCTGAAGATAAACAGTGATTTAAGAAATGTTTGAAATAGAAATTAGCGATATTTGGATATTTTTGTGATAAGCATTAGAAAATGTAAGTATTCTAAAAGTAGGCAGTGATATAAATATTTTAGAAATAGAAGTTAGTAATATTTAAGTATTTTTGTGATAAGTATTAAGAAATTTAACAATACTAAGAATATACAATAGTATAAAAAATATTGAAAATAGAAATTAGCGATTCTCAGATATTTTTACGGCGAGTATTAAAAAAATTAAAAATCGTAAGCCATACAGGAAATATTAAAAATAGAAATTAGTGACATCTAGGTATTTCTGTATCAAGTATTAAAAAAGTTTAAAATACTGAAAGTGAATAGTAATTAAAAAACTGTTGAAAATAAAAATTGATGATATTACAAATTTTAGATGTCGACATTAAAGACACAAGTGAGGAAAAGAAAATGTTTAAAAAGTAGATATTAGATGTATAAAAAGTAAAGAAAATTCACTACTATCTGTACATAAACTATTATCTCTCATTAAACAAAAATAAAAAAAGTAAACTTATCGAAGAGAGAGCTACTTTCGTCAGTTTAAGTGTTATAATACAGCTTGTTAGTCGAGATATTGAACCAACACGGGGAAGTTTTAACATTACACAACCCTTAATTTCGGATTATGCATCGTGGAAGCAGCGAAAACTTATCGTCGTCGAAGTTCGCGACACATTCACGAAACACAGCTGTTTTTTAAGCTAAGACACCGTCGTCCAAGCTAAGCTGGAAGCTTAAGAAGCATTCCGCCGCTCTGTCAGCTTTATCCTGATATAAGAGTGCCGGCTAATGACGAAAATGATTATAAAACTAATTATTCTGTCTGAAAACTGTTTATCTGTAAAAAGAAACGATCTGGACTAGCAGTTTAACCTAAATCTCGTGCAAATTTCGACGATTTTAAATATCTCGTCTTCACTTTCACTCGCCAATTTCTTCACCTTCTGTAACATCATTACAAAGTTCAAGAAATAAAGTCTAAATATATATACATACATATACACTGTATATAAGTACTGTAAAATACTTTTGTCCTCAAGTAACATACTTCTGCTATTATTTTGCATATAACTTCGTTTATATTATTGATTCTTGTTATGCAATAAATCAGGATAGATAGTGTTAAATCAATTTGTTTAGCACTTACAAGTATTTGAATCATAACAATCATGCTGTGTTAATACTTTCGCTCCACACTGTTTATAATAATTGCAACGAATATAAACCAGACAAATTCCCTTATACGTCTTATTCTCGAATACGAAAAAGAAGAATTTCTCTTTTCAGTAGTGTACTCTATTTCCTTCCATCTTCCAAACAATACAGAGAAAGAACTAACAATTGCAACGAATGAACTTTCAAAAGTCATGTGAAACAATGATCTTTCAGAGTACATGCGCACCTTGCGTTTTCATATAATTTTATATTTTGCAATATATTCAAACAAAGCTATCAAAAATCAGTACAAACCTTCCAGACAACCTGATATCACGTCATATTACATCCTGTACGTATGCCACGACATCCGAGCTTGAAACCAGCCAAGCTATTGTTTCGAGGATATAATACGGCCATTGCGAACACGATTAAATAAATAAATCCTCGACGAACGCGTAATTTCGGTCAGTCCACGTGAATTCGTTAAACAGCTGGCTTGATCATCGTCCAAGCGTAAGGGGACAAAGGGTTAAAAGGCGTTTCAACGGCGATAAGTCGTGTGCAATGGACGTTTACAATCGCCCACCGATATAAATTCCCCCTGTCCAAACGATAGATTTGTTGTCGTTCGATAAAGCGTTCGAACGAACGCGTGGAATATTTTCATTATCGTCGATCGCGTTACTATAATTGGATTAATTCCCACTTGTAATGCCATGTTTCGCGATGTAACTCGCTCGGTTTACTGTTTCAATTATCGCCGCGTTGTGAATCGTGGATAATACGATCGGTTTGAATTTTTGAATCTGCATACCGTGATAACGATGGTAGTTTTAGAAATGGTAGTTTTAGACTGAGATAAGTGCAGCTCAAAATGTAAAGAATGCCTAAGATCATATTTGAATGCTTCAGACATTATTTCGAGACTAATCGACTCTGTGCTGCTGTAATCAGTGCAAAAGTGTAGGTCTGGAAGATATTAACAATAATTTGTAATAAAGACCAACTCTAGAGAATAACTCTATCGTATTCTAAAATTCCTTTTGTAAATCACCCGGTAACTTCTGAATAATAATTTTAGTTAATAATTAATAATTTTGTAAATAAGTACACAGAATTTACTTCCTGCATTATTTCTTTTCATTTAGTACATAATTTTATTCAATATTAGTGATAATTTCCTTAAATATCGCTTTTGAAATACAAAACGAAAAATTAAACTGACCGAAAACTTTTGCACCAACCGTTCACAGCATATGATAAAAAAGAAATACAATTTTATGTAGACATTTACATTTTTTGTTCTCTTCCCTTCTACACTGCATTATAAAATATTTATTATCAGAAAACTGGATTTGAGATACGTATAGTAAAAATTTTGGTATCATAAATTCAGTATATTTACTATATTTATGTATAATAAATATTTCACCTTTCTTCCAAGTTCGAGAGGATAGAAAAACAGAACCAATTATCATTTCTTTGTTTTTTTAATACCCTTCTTACAATTGTCAAAATTAACGAACAATTTCTGTTTAAAAAACTATCGCCTTTATACTTTATTTAAAAATTATTAACAATGCAAATAAATCAATCATATGTTGCCCCTCCTGTAGAAATATTTCTAATCATATACAATTACAGTGGCCAGCTAAAGTATTCATATGCTCACATGAATCCTAAATAAGTACTAACATAAACTAAAATTTGTTAAGTTATTTGTGAAACTGCATCCATCCTTAATGTGTTTATTACAAATAACCAAATACAAAAGCTACAGTGGTACAATATTATGATTTATTTTCAAAAAGCAGGACAGTAACGCAGCATAAAGGTATTCATACATCGATGTAAATACGAAAACTGAGATATGATGAATTTTAACGCTTTACCGATCGGAAGTCTATGAATCGGCTTTTTGTTTCCAACGTTTGTCGACTTAGGAAGCTTATTAATCGACTTTTTACTGCCACAAATTAACGAATTACCCTATAATAAAAGAAAGTGAACGATATATAGTAAGTCCTCTCACGAGTTTTGATTGAAAATTTTCAGAGCTGTCGCGAATAAGCGCAATAGCAAAAACCGAGCCAATATTGAATAGAATGAGTCGGTTGGTAGTGTTAATTTGAAAATATTTTACCTTTCCAAGTAACTTAATTATTCGTTTAATGATCAATTTCTCTGACATATATAAAAAAAAATAAACATTGCAAAGTTTTTAATATAAATGTACGTTCAGTGTATCATTTAACAATGCTGGCTGTTCCACACATAGCAAAAACTAAAAGCAATATTGTGAATGTATCAAGTGTCGTTGGATTAAGATCATTTCCAGGGGTCTTATCATATTGCATGAGTAAATCAGTCTACACGATGTATAGCACTTGAACTTGCACCTAAGCAAGTACATATGTCTAACTCTGAAATTTATTCATTATAATAGTTTATATAAACTTGGTGATATTTACTCTTTAATCTGTAGGTGAGATTAAATGCAGTGAATCCAGGTGTAGTGATAACAAATTTGCATAAAAGTAGCAGAATGGCCAATGAGTAAAGAACCTCGTGCCCTTGGCAGACCAGGAGATGCTAGTGAAGTCGGAAAAGCAATTGCATATTTGGCAAGTGATAATGCTAGCTTTATCACAGATGAAACTCTATCTATAAATGGTGAAAGACATATTATGTGTCCTCGTTAAATTAAATTTTATATAAATATAAAGGTAACTCTCTATATATTTGTTACATTTACTATATTAATCCTTTGAATGCGCAGTACTTCAAAGTCAAATGCAATATATCTTCGATCGATTTTGTATATACTAGTATAAACGGTATATATTAACACTTATTTATGATTTATGTGGGAATACTATTGCTGTCCACTGTGTATTCGCATAAAAACGCCGAGACTGCGGTACAATACCGTATTTTGTCATTCTGTTGTAAATGATCAATAATCTATTGTATTCGGATTTTTCAATTCCGGTCATTAACGATTGTGACCGCATAATGGCTTCGATACTGCATTACAATGCGTCATTTTATCACTTGCTCGTAAATTACCGTTAATTTATTGTATTCCGATTTATGAACGAGCTATTTAGCATAATCACGCTGGTAATTTATTATCATTAGCTAGTCCTCAAATGAAATTACGATTGTTGTTGTTTTTCTTATTATTATTACTTAATTTCTGTCAAAGAGTAACGCGGCTGATTAATTAAACGCGGATGCGTTGTTACAGATGGAATGAACGCGTGAATCTCCTTTCGTGGCAGGGTAATTTTCGTTCCTGTCAGCAATACTAGGGGTTTGAGGTCGAGAAAGTATTATTGCTGGCGATTTTTCTATTTCTAGTTCCAACGATAGTGGCTGCCGGCTTCCTTGGCAAACTTCAGGGAATATTACGTGGATGAAGAACGTTTAAGCAGATAATGCCTTCGTAGCCTCGACTCTTTCATTTTTCCTTTTGCGTGGTAATGCACAGGGTGACTCTGGAAATACTGACCGACGAAATTTCTCGCGGAGAATTAGCGTTGATGATCTCGAAGCAAGCATTATTCGTCTTATCCTTGAGATGGGACTTGATTTATGTGCCAGTCATCGAAAACTGGGTTTGTCGTATTCCCTCCACCCAATGCAATTGCGGTGATAATGTCTTCGAATGTACTTTAAAATAAACCAGTGAATATTAAATTATCTTTCGCACTTTTCGATCTATTTCAATTCAAAGTTCTATCGCTCTTATTGGAAGACCCTATATAAAGTCTATTTCGTTAAATTAATATGGAAGGGCGCAAAGGAGAAAATAGAGGATTAAATTAAGATGAAAGCGTGCTAACACAAGAGTACTAACACAGGAATGTGAAAATATTTAAAATTGCATAATATATACAGTGCTTGAAAAAAATTCGAAGAAAATTCAAAATTCGGTTTTTAATTTTTTTAACTCTGACTAACTCTTCCGAAGTATCTGAAATCATGATGATCATTCATATAATATTGTAGTTCACGTATAATGCCATCGAATGTGCTTTAAAATAAACCAGTGAATATTAAATTATCTTTCGTACTTTTCGATTCATTTTCATTCAAACTTCTATCGCTCTTATTGGAAGGCCCTATATAAAGTTTGTTAAAATGGAAGGGCACAAAGAATTAAATTAAGATAAACGTATGGCAACACAAGAGTACGAATGTAAAAATGTTTAAGATCACATAGTATACACATAAAGCAAATCTAAGAAATTCGAAGTCGAAGTTGCTTTTAAAATATCGGGTTTTAATTTTTCTAACTGCGATGCAACCTTCTGAAATATTTGAAATTTTATGATGGCCATTTATGTAGTATTGTATTTCATGTATAATGCCGTCGAATGTTCTTTAAAATAAATCAGCGAGTATTAGATTCTCTTTCGTACTTTTTGATCCATTTCAATTCAAAGTTCTATCGTTCTTATTGAAAGACCCTATATTTGGCCGAATTAAATGGTTTACTTATCAGATGAAAGCTGGATTTAATGATCAGAAAATGAAACACAGCAGATGGAGAATTTTGGATGACGGTAGGTCTGTAGAAAGTCGAAAAAATGAAGTAGACACATGTTAATGATGAGATAATTAAAAGTGGAAGTGTCAAGAGAGCGATGAAGTGAATTACACTGTTTGTTCCTGACATTAATTTATCTGGCGAACTAACGGCGGTACAAGTTTTCAAGTATAATAAAATCATCTCTTTTTAAATGAATTTAGAGTTGTAACACGAGCGAAAGTGAAATTTCTAGCGACTGATAATTGTATTACAAATTTTACAAATCTAACAAAGACATTTCAATTCTTTTTTTTTTCGGTGAAACATACCTTTAAACACTACCTGACTCACTATGTATTATACTATTATCTGTCAATGAAACAATGTTTTATTTATAAGAGGTGTAATAATGAGAAACGTTGAAAATGTGATGGACAATCTTTTACAATTAGATTTTATTTCTACAAATGCTTCAGCGTAGGATTTATTTATAAGCTTTCTTTTCAACAGAATCAGTCTAAGATGTGACAATCATTTGGAGAATTAGTTCGACAATCCATCAGATGTATTTATATTGAAATTTTAAACGCAACAGACTATACAGTTAATAAATATTCCTTTCATAAATTTCACTTGGAACTGTTTCCTTTTTGATTTCGTATAAATCGTAGGTGCACTATTGGATTCCATTAATTAATGGGTCGAAAATTCGTGTATCCGTTATCAAGAATGACAACAGAAAGCCTACATTCGAGAGCATATCATAGAATAGTTGTTATTACAGTCGATGATGGGTTTTGTAACATTAAAAGAGAATGAAACGTCCATTTTCAAGAAATAATGATAATGAGGCATCCATTCAAAATGGTTTCATTATCTGTTCGTATCTTTGAACAGTTCCCCGTCACAGATTTGTTGA
Organism: Anthophora plumipes; assembly: GCA_951804975.1. Taxonomy (NCBI): domain Eukaryota; kingdom Metazoa; phylum Arthropoda; class Insecta; order Hymenoptera; family Apidae; genus Anthophora; species Anthophora plumipes. The sequence goes on along the minus strand of OX638118.1, from coordinate 16,478,881 downwards.
GTTCCTTTCAATTGCAGTTATTACTTGCCACAGTCGAACCCTACAGGAATTCGCTTCGAGAAAAGAGAAAAATAGAATCGATCCTCGAACTGCAATTTAAAGAACGATCGATTTGCATCGTTTTCTTTCGATTGGAACGAAGTAAAAGAAAGATTTTGTTATACTTTCGACTTCGTCCTCCCTAATTGATTCAATATTCATTTTACATAACTTAAAACTTTAATTTGCTAAGGTTCAAACTCAATAATACTTTCTGCTTCCAGAGATAATCCTAAATATCTTCTCAAATGGTTCAAAAGTTGCGTTCAACAATAATATTCTCTTTAAATAACTCAAAATTTGAATTTGCTCAATTCCAAACCCACTTAAACCTTCTACTTTCTAAGAAACCTCAAATATCTCCTTAATTGATCTAAGAGTTACAACTCAAAAGCAATATTTCTTTTCTATAACTGAAAACTTTGTTTTGCTAAAGCTCAAACATAATAATTCTAGAGAGAATTCTAAATATCTTCTCTAATGGTTCAAAAATTGCGATCAACGATGATACTCTCTTTCAATAATTCGAACCATTTACTAATTGTACTTTTCCACTGCCTAAGAAACTCCAAATATCTTCACAAATGATGAAAAAATCCCAATGAACTCGGATCTTCGTCACAAACGGCAATCATCGAGGAGCAAAGCCACTTGTGATCATAGTCTCCGTAAAAAATTAATTGGTATAATCTTGCTTATGAATCACCGTATCAGTTTTCGAAAATGTAAATCACTGCGTCGACGACGCGTCAAGTTCACGTTGAAATGAAATTTCGCGGATCTGCGTTCGTCGATGCTTGTAACGAACGGATCGCGATCGAAGCTCTTAATCACGAGGCATGCAAGCGTACCTACTACACCTACCTGTGCATCGGTGGTGCTCTTCAAGCGTGCTCTCGTTGCGTGGACACGTGCACCAATCAAGATCACTCTGACAACCGGCACTCGGCTGTATTACGTACGTTCCAGCTGCTACGGCTCCCACTTTCCACGTCGAAGATCCCGATTTATCGGGGTACGAATACCGCTTCTTCTGCAAGCACACAAATCCTCGCTATTAGAGACCTTTTTCTTTAACAATTTCCACTCCACTGCCGCTATTACGTTAACATTTTTAATACTTTAACGACCGCTGTCAAGTTTGCGTGATTTTGTTCGACCAGCGTTTTCCGGCCAACATCTATTTGTAATTTTGTTCGCATAACCAGATGAACAAGCAACGAATCGATTCTCGTGTAAATAATAAGCAATAAAATACAAATTTCAAAACCAAAGATGATCAAAGACACGTTTACACTATCTATTTCTTTTTTTATCCGTTTGGCCTTTTGTCTTCTAATTTGTGAAAAATACTGGTAACAAGATTCTCTGATTTTTACGTAAATAATGAGTGACAAAATGCAAATTTAAAAATCGAAGACGATGAAAGACGTATTTATTCTGGCTGTTTTTTTTCATTTGTTCGATTTTTTTGTCTTTAAGCATACTTTTTTATCTATATAAGGTTGCAAACTTGTGAAAAATACCGGCGGCATGTGTACCCGATTCGCGATATGTTACAAATTTATGTCACGATGAAAGAAAAGAAAAGAAAATCGGATATGTCTTAACGAGGTCTGCAAAAGAATCCAGAATAATATAAACTGCCGGTGGTTTATAAGGACCTTCCTTTCTTTTTTTTTTTTTTTTTTTTTTTTAATATTGTAATTTAACGCAGCTGAAAGTTGCAAAGCAGTCGTTTATTTTCTTTGTTCATTTATTTCTATGATAGTTCCCCTTGTTTCTATGTCTGTTATACCATCTCGAAATTCCATAGTCTTGAATTAGAATTATTTTATGGAATTACTTCGTTATTTTTATGGGAGTTTAGGATCGTTATACTCACGTTCGACTATTTTAAACACCGAAAGAAGTATTTCCCCGAAAAGGTGCATGTACGAATACGTTTGCGTTGCCTTACTGTCCTGCTTTTCGTAGCACTGTGCCTTTTGTATTTGATATTTGTACTAAATATATCAAGAATAGATGTAACTTATTTATTTCTTTTATAATATTGACTAATTTCCCCAAACTAGTCGATGCACTTCTATATTCTTACAATTAGAAATTTAATTAAAGTATTTTATAATTTAAAATAATTATAAGAAATAAAAATATTTAATGTAGTTTCACAAATGATTGAAATTTGCATTTGGATGAACATGCACAGCTTATTTATGATATACGTATATGTTTTTGCACATTTCGATATTGCATAATCTCAGAAACAATGACAGTCCAATAATAGATATCAATGGAAATAAGAATCTTAACGAAGAATGTGAAAAAAGTTTTAAATGGAGCTGCTAAGCTAATTATTTGAATCTGGAGAATCTTCGATGATACATAATAGTGACAATAGAAATTTTAACGAAGAATATTGAGCGAGTTAAAATGATTTTCAGTTCTATTTTATTGCTTGATCGATTACTTGAATTATGGGAAGTTTTTGTAGCAGATCCTAGTGGTGTTTGAAATTTTAATTATCGAGAATGTTAAATATACTAATGGATGTTAGCGATGCGTAAAATCTTAGAAATATATATTAGCGACATTCAAAGTTTCAGTAATAAATCACAGAAGTTTCGAAAATGTCAAAAGTAGATTCAACTGGTATAAGATATTAGTAGATATTATAAAACTTTGAAATAGACATTAGCGATATTAAAAATACTGGCGATGGTTTTCAGATATATTAGACACACTAAAAATACATGTTAGTAATATAAGGAATGTGAAATATAAATACCAATGATGTTGAAAATACTAAACGTCGAAATGAAATAAGAAATATCAAATATAGATATTAAAAGTATGATAAATAAAGAATGTAGAAAGTATAATAAAATTAATAATGTAAAATAAATACTAAAAATTCTAAAAATACTAAGCATGGATATTTATGGTATAAAAAATCTTTCGTTTGCGTTTCTCGTGCATTGCCTCCTCTCTATTCTACCTAATTAGTACGTTAATAATTTACCAAAGAACTGCTCATTTTAATTAATCAAATTCGTTTTATGCATTTACCAATCTCCTCTTAATTATAAATTGTAATTAATGTTTAATCGCTTAGATTTCACGAGAATCGTCGAGCATAATTTTCCTCAAATTTTATTCAACTATCGTGTCAGAACTATTTCTCCATTAACACACATTCTTCTATAACCCACGCAAATAACCCACTTCAATTTTATCTTAATTACCATATAAATGACTAAAATTGGAATTCCCTGATTAATTAATGAAATTCGATTAGACACATGCACTTCGGTGACTATCACGTACGACCTTTCTATATCGCATGATAATTCGATCAATCGTATCCCATTACAGCACAGAAAAGCACCAGCAAAGTTTTTTCGATTCCTCCTAAACATCACACACGTCACTTGAATTCATTTGAACGCAGGCCACTTCTTCGGATTCAATTAGAAACGAAAAGCTACCGAAGGAAACGTCCATTCTCACGCTTACCTCTAATACAAATCACAATTCGAGCATTCGTCCGCTACTCAAACCGAGGGCACAAAGGAAACATACTCAATCCTTCCTTGAACCACTCACGCACCATTTTCTCCCAATCAATCTCCGTTGGAAACTATTTCAACAACCACTATCCCATTACACTAATTCAATTCCCGAAACACCGTCAAAATAGGCAAACAGAACCGGTACAATTCTTCTCATTTACGAGGGAGCCTCACCCCGACCGATACCTGCAGATTGCCCACACTCTTCCGGAAGATTGCGCTGCTCTTCTCGCTGCTCTTCAAACTTTCATCCAGACTGTCGCAAAAATTCCATGCAGATGGGACCAAACCGTACACAAAAAAAAAAAGAACGAGGAACAAAATCTCCTAACTCCTTTCGACTCTTACCGAAGAAATCCTCCTCCTATCCAGCTTCCTCGAAAAAACAATAGCCCAGGAGACCTGGCCCTCACCAGACGAAGCAAACAGGCAGGCTGACCTCCTGAAGATCCTCCACGAAACCAGTGCTCCACCATTCACCTTCTTCTGAACGTTCTTCTTGATCAAACCACTCCAATACGAACTTCACCCTTCGGTGGCCGAATAACCACTGCTGCTCTTTCAACACCACAATTCCTCGAATCTCCAACGGTTTAAAGAATCCTTTCCTCCTTCGAACCAGTCAATCTTGTGTTCAGCCTCGAGGATACACTGAGTGGAATGAACCAGGAGATAGGAAGCTGAAGGCGAGCTGCCGGAACGGAACCGGCCGGCCGGTGTTCCTCGTGGATTCTAACTTGTGGCTCCGAGGGCGAGACAAGGAGAGCGCGCGAGAGGAAGCGTGACAGAGGGTGGACTTTCGCCGGGTGGCAGCCAGGTCAGCGACCGTGATCGTCCTCGCTCCTCCGAAAGCACTCTATCGGCGGCGCGCTCGCGACTGGGATCCTGGATTTCGGATGAGAGGCGAGCTCTCAAGGGTCAAACACGCAGGCGCCATTCTCTATCCTCCTCTTCCAACCCCTCTCTGAACTACTCTTTCTCTTTCTCTCTTCCTCCTACTCTGTTTGTCTCACCCTAGCTCTGTCTCTCTCTTTCCCTCTGGCTTGGAATATCGCTATCATCGTCACACGTGTGCCTCGCGTTCTTCAGTCTTGTATCTATCCCCGTTCCCTCTGCCGGAGACTGTTCAGCTCGCGACTGCCCTGCCCTGGCCTTCTCCTGCTACACCAGCCTACCCCTGCATGTGTAAGCAGCTGTTCTCCCCGTGCTTTATCCTCTACGTTGCTCGTGTCACAGGGTTTTTTTCCGTTCGCTGGGCTTGGCCTCGAGTTACCAGGGGCTGCTTTCGTTTCGAGGTTGATGATAACGGTGCAGATAGGGTTCCAGGGGTTGTTAACCGGTGGTAACAGGTGTGCATGTAGGAGGTTGGTGATGATGATGTGTAATAGGGTTAGGTTGACTACACAAATGAGTAGTTGTTTCTGTGGTTGGGACTGGTGGTGTTAGATTTGGAGGAAAATATTGGGTCATCCCATAAGTAATGCGGTTTTTTGGAGTGAGTTTGAAGGTAGCGCAAAATAAAACACATTCAACTTTAATTTGCAATATATTTACTATCATTATTGACAACTCGTTCCCATCTTGATTTTTAATTTTTAATACCCTGAGGATAGAAACTCTTCTGTTTTAATTGAAAGAATAAATCGAGCTCTTTTCGTACATCGTGTTCGGAATTAAAAAATTTTCCATTAAGATGGGTTTGAAGACTCCGGAAAAGGTGGTAATCTGATGGGACTATATCAGGAGAATATGTTGGATGAGCCATAATTTCCTATTCAAATTGTCTTATTTTTTGTAGCGTTGTTTGTACCGTATGAGATCGTGCATTGTCATGATGAAAAAGTACGCCCTTTCTGTTGGCTAATACAGGTCTCTTTTCATCAATAGCTTGTTTTAAGCGTGATGGTTGTTCACAGTAAAGCTCCTTAGCGATGGTTTGATTTTCAGGAAGCAGTTCATAGTGAATGATCCGTTCCACATCCCACCAAACACACAGCACTATCTTCTTTGGATGAAGGCCTGGTTTAAAAGTTGCACATGGTGTCTTGTCCTTATCAATCCACTGACTTTTACGTTTTATATTCTTGTAAAGGATCCATTTTTCATTCTCGGTGACTATTCGCTCGAGAAATGGATCTTTTCTTAATCTGCAGAGGCGAGAACTGCCAATTTCCATTTGTTGCTTCAAAGTCATATCCGACAATTCATGAGGAACCCATTGTCTCAGTTTAGAAACTTTTCCTATAGCTTTTAAATGTCGATGGATCGTTGAATGGGTTGCTTGGAGCTATTTAAATAAATCTTCTATCGTTAAAATGGGATTTTGGTCTATCGGTGCACGCAATTTTTCGTCATCAAACTCTTGTGAGCGTCCAGACCTCGGTTCATCCTCGAAGCTATAATTTCCAGAACAAAAATGCTGTAACCATCTTTGATCTTGGCTTACACTTATATACTTGCAAATTTTATCTACTGTTGTTGCAGCAGTATTGCCCTGGCGAAACTCCTAAAGCCCTTAAATGCTCGTTTGATACTTCCATGATAAAATTTATTTTTCCACGCTTATATTCACGTCTGGAAAGTTAAACCGACAGAGAATTACTGAAAACACGTTGTATATACTCTTAAAACAAAAACATTCTACGATTACGCAATAACTGCAATATATTGTATCATTCATTTGGACCAATAAAGAAAAACCGCATTACTTATGGGATAACCTAATGCTAGGTTGGCAAGAAAGTAATTTCGGTTTTTTAGTGTGAAATAAAACTCAATTTTTTTTTATACAAAGAATGAGCTTTATTCAATTACATATTTTTCATTTTGTTCGGTGACCTTCCGCCATCTTTCTGGTAACTTCATGATTACACGCTCATAGCACTTCTGATCCTTATCAACAAAAAAATGAATCAAGTGCAATTTCACGTCATCGTTATTTGACGATTTTTATTTTACAGTTATATGGCGATTCGATTCAAATTTGGCTTTGATTCAATCATCATCAGCTTCAGTAGATCGAGCAAAACGGTACTTATCTTTGAGTGAAAAATCTCTAAAACGGAATTTTTTAAACCAATTCAGACACGTGCGTTCTGTTAAGCAATCAACACCACAAATTTCACATATCTTTTTGTGAGCCTCAGCAGCTTTTTTTCCTTTACGAAAATAAAAAAGCAAAATATGTCGAAAATGTTCGTTCTTGCACTCCATGATAAAATTAATACTGAACTAACAGTTCTAAAGAAAATTATGCGCAATGTTCTTCTAAATTAACCTAAAAGTAAGAGCTATCAAATACGAAAAACAACATAACATCGACAGATGTCAACAAGATGAAAACAAAATACAATCTGTTTGTGAAAAGCGAAATTACTATATCTTTTCGCGATAGATCGTCAAATTTTGTGTAAAAAGGGGATACAAAGTGGAACGTAAAATGAATAATTACTGAGATATTTTTGAAATATCATGATCTAGCCATCAAAGTCGTGTTCAAGCTGACTGAGCATATTTCCTGATGAAAGATTATTAATTTGAGTAGTATTGTAATGCAAACATTTGTTGCGACATTTTCCCTTTGAGATTGAACAGCTTTAGGAAAAGCAAGGAGGGGGGAATTTGTAAAAGCAGCTGAATTCGAATTTGGAAAGGGGATTGTAGAATACCGTGAAAACCGTGGCTTTATTTAGTATCGGTCTTACTGCAATCGTGCTTTCTGTCCTTTCTATTGCGTATACATTTCGTGGGTTTGATCAGACACTGACTCGCTCTACTTACACGTGGCGTGGTTCCTTTTGCCTCTGTTTTCTTTCTTTCCCGCACTTTCTTCTGTTCCAAATGGAACGGTACGTTTCTACGCTCCTTTTCACTGATTTTATGTTTTACATATTTCCAACAAACAATGAGAAATACTGTTTCGTTGTAATAATGAAACAGCGAGCTGTTGCTGGTACATTATCGACCGATCAGGAAGATCTCCCCATATTACGGAAAAAGTGGATACGCTTCAGATATTCATCTGTGAATGTATAACTTGTCTGTTTCGAACGTTACCATACACTGAAGAAATACCGAATTGTGTAATTTATATTTTATTTTATACTTTCCGTATAAATTACAAAAAATACTGAATTATATTACTTATTTCTAATTTCGCGTTTAAATTGTGTAAATAATTTTTTGATTTTGCGTTTTGTATAAATTACAAAAAATGCGAAATTACATTATTCATTTCTAATTTTGCATTTAAATTGTGCAATCATTTTCGAATTTACACTTCGCAGTAATGCAGCATCATTGTCCCTTAAAATCATTTTTCACATGCTTTTTAATACTGTCAAGCGAGCATGTTTACCAGGAATTCGAAAACAAGTAATCAAAATAATCGATAACTTACAAAGTCTATCAGAATTCATTTATTTGATTATAACCGCATATAAAAGTATTTTTTCTCCATATTTTCTTTCACGTATTCTTTCTCTTTCATTTCACATATTTTTCACAAATCATATACGGTATACACATAGGATGAACAAAAGCATCGTTGACACTTTCCTGTATTCCATCGAATAATATGACTCGAAAGGCCACGCCATTATTGTTTCTTTATTGATTTACCAACAATTGAAAAGGGCGATTCACCCGTTCATTCCACTTGTAATTTATTTCATTCTTCACGTAAGAATCTCTCCTTCCCCTCCCGCTACTCGCTTCGATTAATTCACTTCAATAGAAAATCTCTTTGTTGTTCAACGATCGAAATAATTCATCCTGGGATTTGATTAACTCAACAGATCGAGCTTCTTCAGCCGAAGCGATTCTTTCTCTACTATTGTGCTTTAATTATTTCGTAGATTTACATTTACATTCCCAGCATTCAGAACCACCTTAAAGGGCAGCATTACGAGATTTAATAAGCCGCCTTTTCCTCTGTCATTTATACCGATTGCTCTTCGAACTCTCGAAGCCTTCGCTGTCCATTACTTTGCGCTATTGCGTCAATATTTGCATATAACAAGTTTATCTTCGAGTGATATTTATATTATTACTAGCATGGATTACAGTAGGACGTTTGTACATCAATATTTATAAATTTCACTTCAGGAATATTTATATAATATTATCTATGCATTGGTGGATAGATCACTATTACAGGTATATCATTGGAATATTGTACCTCTAATTGACATTATTCAATATTTTTGAAGTGTGTTCGTCATCTGTAATATTGGCTCCATAATACAGTTACTTTATAACAGATATAATTGATTGTTTTAGTAATTGTAGAATAGTATAATATGTTATGGTTATGGTATTGCAATATAGTACGGCTGGTGGAAAGTTTCCGACCAATTCAATATTTAATTCGTGAATTAATGAAATCGAGGTTACAACGTTGCATACTCTTTAATATCTAATCGTAGAATTACGTATTATAGTGTAACATAAGGAATTACAACATTATTATTGTTTTTATTGATAACAGTAATACAAAGACCCACTACGATGGGCAGCCACTTTGTCGCGGTGTAGTAACCGCTGCGATATCCAAGGTTACGCCGGTGGAAGGTTGCTTCCAGAAGGGTCACCCATGCCGGATAGGTTCGAATGCAGCGGAGAAAAACTAAGAGCTGCTCGCGTGTGAATGTGTGGATGAATATGTGTGTGAATGGGCTGCGGTCGGTGCGCAGTGGATGTTCCTTGCAGACTAGCCAAGGGGGGAGTAGTAGCCCCCCGACCGTGGCGGGACATGCTGTTAGTACCTGACCTCTGTGCGAGTAATAAGGGTAAACGTAAGACTGGCCCTCGGGTTCGACAAGGGTCCCGTGAAAGCACAGGTTAAACGTGGGAGAACCACTCATGTCTTCGCTGTACGGAGCCAATGCAAGGGTTAGAGCCGTGTCATCGGGCGCAGGAAAGAAGGATTACCTGGCCAGTATTTCCTCATAACCTGTGCAATAGAGGGTAAGCCATAACCCCGTCTAACCTGAAGTTGGGACAATATCTGGGTCGGGTACCGATGAGTTCCTTCGATAGAGGTGATGTTAAACCTTTAGCATTGTTTACAGCGCCTATTCCGTAACATTTTTTAGTAGAGTCACTTGGTGTCGATACGGGTGGTCTCCCGACAAGCCACTTAACGGCTTCGACACCCATAATTAGGGTTCTTAACCGGCGGGGATAGTAGCCCCACTGCGGTGGGGCTCTCATGATGGGCGAACCGTCGTTATTTGAAGATGAAATACAAGATGGCACATAACACCCAACAAAACATTGGAGGAGAGAGAACCTTGCGGTTACGGCAAGTCGCAGAACTCGCCGATATAATCAATGAGGAGCAGGCGTTTAAGCCGTGCAGAAGTTTGGCGCGGAGTCTTCCGCGACCTGGAGTGAGGTCTCCTGGGCTGGACGCCGGGGAGTTCTGTGTCCAGATCCCTGAACCGACTGGCACGCCGGCGGCTCAGTTAATAGAGACACCTCGACATGTCCACTCTCCTGGCAAGAGGAAGCTGTTTTTACGCAGCTGCTGCAGCAGATCCGTGACATCATCGGAGAGATGACATAAGCCACGGCGAAGCAAAAAAACATCGCGACGGCCATCAAAAATGGCTGTTGGAGCTGGCTAACGCCATGGAGGCGACCCTACCCTCCCAGGCGTCATCAGAGTCTTGCATGCTGAAATGCACGCGCGAGGATAGAACGAGTCCGGCGTCCCAAACTTCTCCGGCTGAAAAACGGTTGAGGGACGGAAAGGAGGCATGGAGCGTCGTGGCCAGGCAAAAATCTAAGGTGACGAGGGCCGACGCCGCCTTGCACACGACGAACGCCGTCACCACAAAACCAGCGAATCCAGCTCCGTCTGAGGAGGCTGGCAAAAAGACGAGAAGGCCGGAGTAGAAATAAAGACAATCCGGCAAACATGAGGAGGAGAGGTGCTCCTCGAGCTCGCGGGTTCAGCAAAGCCCGAGCAAAAGGCCTCGTTCAGCAAGGTTGTGAAAGAGGCCCTGGGAAAGACGGGATCCGTCCGACGGATGAAGCCCAAGGAGATGATTGAGCTGAGGGACCTCGACTACCTCACGACTGTTGGCGAGGTGGAAGAGGCCCTCAAAACAGAACTAAATGAGTCCGCCGGAGACATCAGAGTCCACGTGACCAAGGAGAACATGACACGTTCACGTTCATGTTCACGTCCACGTGACAGAAAGAGGCATATGGACACCTGGATTGCAGCTGTAGGGGCCCTGACCGGCATTAAAACTGCTACCGGTGAGGAGAGAAAGGTCATGTGGCCAGCAGCTGCCAAAAGGTCCCGAGGTGTATGGTCTGCGCCGATATCGGTGTCAAAGGCACAGACCTGCAGCACGCAATAGGTTTCGACGCTTGCAAGGCGTTCCGCGACGCCTTAACGGAGACCAAGAAAAAGATCGATGGCTAAGGTGTTCCAGGGCAACCTTAACCGGAGCAGAGTCGCGGACGCCCTTCTTGAGCAGTTACGGCGTGAGCAGGAGAATGTCGGTTTCCTGCTCTGTGAGCCGTACAGAGCTCGGGAGAGCCCAACGTGGTTCGCCGACACGTTGGGAACCGCCGCAATCTGTATCCCGGACCCTTCTAAATACCGGGTCCAGACGCGCGGAGCAGGCGCCGGATTTGTATGGGTAAGGGAAGAAGGCTTAACACTAGTTAGCGTGTACCTCTCCCCTAACGACAGCATCGCGGATTTTAGCGAGAAGCTCGAAACCCTCGCAGACACCATCAATGAAAAGGAGGGTGGATGGTTTGTCGGAGAGGACTTCAACGCGAAGGCGGTTGAATGGGGAATGCCCAGACCGAACACCAGGGAAAGGTTAGTCGTCGACTAACCTGGTGATCCTGAACCGAAGGTCGTCCACAACCTTCCGGAGGTTAAGCTACCAGGAGACAATAATCGATATTACGATGTCTTCTGAGGATGTCGCCTCCCGTATCGAGGACTGAAGAGTCATCGAAGACTATACGGGGAGTGACCATCAGTATGTATGTTTTGGAGTAGCCGGGAAAAGGAGGAGGAGCAAGATTCCACCCGTCTTTCGGGGGTGGAACCTTAAAACGTTCCAAAAGAGAGAAGTTTGAGCAGGTCCTCCAGACCGGGCTGCAGAACACCCCGCAGTCCACAGGAGAGTCCTGGACCCGGCTACCATTAGAGCGGCTTGTCGGCGCAACCATGAACGCCGTCCATAAGGCATGCGATGTGTCGATGAGCCGGGGAATGCCACGCAGAGCCAGGCAACCTGCGTACTGATGGCCGGACGACATTCCCCATCTGCGGATGGATTGCCTCCGTCTGTGGCAAACTGCCCAGCTCGCCAGACGCACCCCCGAAACGGAGGCCCTGTGGGAATCCTATGGCCAAGCGCAGGGAGCTCCGCCACGCCATTAGAGCGAGCCAACAGCGCTGCGGGGAGGATCCCTGCGAGGAGGTCAACCGCAAGGCATGGGGTCTGGGATACCGCATCGTGTGCCGCAAGATCGGTGCCTAGAACGATTCCGCAGTTCTTCCCGCAAGCGAGGTATCGGAGATCGTAAACGCCCTCTTCTCGGATCACTCGGAAAGGACGCTACGGTTTTCGGAGCTGCAGGTGGAGGAGTCCCCCCCCCCCCCTTTCAACGAGCAGGAGATTCAAGATGCAGGTCGGACCTTCCGCAATAGGAAAGCCCCGGGCCCAGACAGCATTCCAGCAGAGGTGGTGAAGCTGGCTGTGCAGCTGTGGCCACAGCTGATGCTGGAAATGTACAACGCGTGTCTGGGTTCCGGCTTTTGGCCGACTTAATGGAAAATACAGCGTCTGGCGCTAATCAGCAAGGGGAAAGAACAGCTGACCGGCCCAGCGGCTTATAAACCAATCTGTATGCTGAACACGGCTAGAAAACTGCTCGAGAAGATGATCAGGTCCCGCCTCCTGACTGTATTTCAGGCCTCGGGGTGATCTATCGGATCGGCAGTTCGACTTTAGACGCGGAAGATCTGCCGTCGACGTCCTACGGATGATAACTGAGGCCGCCAATAAATCAGAGACAGGCAACCGACACAGGTGGCACGTTGTTCTCGTGGCCACCCTGGACATCAGGAAAGCATTCAACTCAGTAAATTGGGCACGGATACTCACGGCCCTAGAGAATACCTTCCAGGTACCGGACTATCTCCTCCGTATAATGGCGGATTACTTGTCGGACCGTATCCTGGTTTACGACACGGCCGAGGGAAGACGCAGGAAACAAGTCTCCGCGGCAGTGGCCCAGGGGTCCATATCGAGACCGGATCTCTGGAACGCGTTCTACGACGCCATCCTTGTTCCTGGTGGGTTACGCGGATGATATAGTGGCAGTTATTGTCACCCGCAATACGGAGCGCGCACAGTATAGTCTTAATCAAGTCATGAGGCGGGTTGAAAAGTGGATGGACGACGCGGGTCTTCGTTTGACGATCGAGAAGACCGAAATCATCGTCCTGTCAAGGCGAAGGATCCCCGCCGAAATTCCTTTGAAGGTGGGGATTCACAAGATTTCAGCCAATGCCGCTATTAAGTACCTAGAGGTCATGCTTAACACCAAGCAACCCTTCTGGGTGCAGACAAGGCGGACAGCGGTTACCGCATCGTCCCTCTCCCGCCTTATGGCGAACGTAGGAGGACCAAAGTCGGCGAAGTCGGCTCTGCCCGAGAGCGCAAGCAAATCTATAAGGCAAAAAAGAGCGGCTAGAACAAGGCCGACGCGAAAAAGGTTGCTCGGGTGGACATCCTGCTTCGTTGGCAACAGAGATGGAGTGAAGAGACCCGGGGGCGCTGGACGGCTAGGCTGATTCCCAGATTCGCCCCCTGGGTCGGTCGAAAGCATGGCGAGATGAACTATTACCTTACCCAATTCCTGATCAGGCACGGGTACTTCAAGAAGTACCGGTTCAAAACGGGTAAGGCTGCCCCGCTGTTATGTGGGTATGGCTGCCACGATGCAGAGGACGGAGCCAAGCACACCCTCTTCGGGTACTTACGCTGGAGTACTGAGCGTGACGCCATCCGAAAGGAGATTGGCCCGGTCATCCCGGCAACATCGTGGGGGTGATGTTGGAGAGTACGGAGAAATGGAGCGCTGTCGCAAACTACGTGCGATGGCTGTTCCAAGAGAAGAAGAAGTATATAGGAGAACCGATGGAGCCCTCTAGTTCCGGCTAGAGGGTTCTACCGGTAAGCTAATATTGCTCCTCACGGGCCGGCTCTTGTTGTGAGAGCAGAGAAAGAGGCACCGCGCAAAGATGCGCTTAGTGGCAACTCCCTCCCGAGGTTATGTGATAAACAGTTCTGGGGGGAAATCGAGAATCGAGTAGCATATAGGGTTTTGCTGTTTTTTAGTGGGTAGGAATCCCACGTGCCCCGGGACACGTGATTCGTCCCGGGGATCTTGAACACCGGAAGATTTTTCAGCAGTTTCCCTCACCAAAAAAAAAAGTAATACAAAGACAATATTAAAACAGCTTTTTCAGCTTTTTGGTGAAGGACGAGCCTTTATATTTATCTTGGGATTCTCAATTGATTTCAATTAATCTAGGGATTCTGTTGACTAATTTGTTTATTGTTATTTGGAGAATATCTTTCTGTGCAACTATCAAAGTACGATAAAATTTTATACTATTTATAGTCGATTAATTACGTGTAATATTTATGGTTATAGTAGATAATAGGATGTACTATTGTATAGTAATAATGCATAGTGTGAAAGCAATTATTTTCATAGTTAAAATATTATTTATATAAATATATATGTATATTTTTTCGTATTTTATATATTCTTTGTACTATAATACTAAACTATTATATACTATGTACTAAATAATATACTGAAACTATAAAAAGAATAGTTTAAATATAATTAGTTTTGTAAAAAAATATTATTTTGAACAGTAAAAGTAATATTTTATAGTTTTAGGTTAAATAATCCTTTGTGAATAATATATCATACTATGCACTATTGCTATACACTACTACACACTATTGCTATACACTAGTGCATCTTAACAGTATGTAGTAATGTATAGTGTGTATAATAATGACACATAGTATGATATAGTATTTGTAGTATCGAGGCCCTCCATACCCAACCAGGAATAGTAACAATAACAATGACGAAAACAAGAGAGCGCCTTGTCTATGGGCGTAGAGCCCTGGTTTCCCGTGTGCCGGAGATCGTGGGTTCGATTCCCGGTTGGTCCCTCGTATTTTTCCTTTGTTATACAACACATTCATAAAGGATACTTTAACTAAAACTATAAAATATTATTATTTATATATATATATATATATATATATATATATATATATATATATATATATATAAAAGTTCTGTTATATTTTATATATTCTTTGTACTATAATTCTGAACTATTAAATACTATATACCAAATAATATATTGAAACTATAAAAACATAAACATAAACTACAATATAATATAAATTATAATGTAAATTATAAAATATTATTTGTATAGTTTTAGCATATAATACCTAACAGTTTAGTATTAATTTAGGATTAAATAATATTTTATAGTTTTAAGTTAAAGAATCATTTATGAATACTATATCATACCATGCACTATTACTATACACTACCACACACTATTACTATACAACAGTCTATCTCATTATTCAATATAACATACTATAGAGTATACCATATATACCATTATTGATCTACTACAAATACTATAAAATTCTATCCGACTGTTCTTACGTACTCTTATTAATTCCTCACCACTATATTAACATCTACTATAAATACCAGCAACATTTACTAGCCACTAACCATCGCCATATATTATTTACGCCACACGTACCTCTATTTCCGGCCAACTTTTTCCTATGACTGCATTCTCCACTCTCGCTACCTAATTTTTTTTTCTCTCTCTCTCTCACTTCTCCTCTTTCCCTTGCTCGATATATTCCATCCACCGTCGCAACGCCGCCACAGAAGTTGCTAATCCACTTTTCGTGACCAACCAGTGCTCGGAACTCGCGAAAGTTTATGGAACGTTCATTCCGCAGGCCGGAAACGAGCGTCTCGAATTATCCGTACGTTAAGCGTTCACCTTTACCATCTACCCACCTGACCGGCATTTATATATCGTCAACCCGGATGAAGCGTAAAAAAGACATGTTATTATTGATGAACGATGATGCTCTCGCGTGGTCTCGCGTGGAAAATCCTATCGGGTGTAGGCGGTGAATCGTTGCTCCGTAAACGGTATTTATAGAGTCACCCGTTAACGTCTCGCGGAACTGATAAAAGGATCACTGTCTATCTGGTTTTTCACGGTGCATTGAGAGCTTAAGGACTTCGATTTGCTATGGATTTGCTGCGAAAAGTATCGCTTCTTCTACAGTTGATTTTCAAGCGACAAAATACCGCGCTGTTCGAAAAGGTAACGGTTAATGCGATGTGTTTGGGCTTTTCATTTCAATTGTAAATTATTTAGAGGTCTGACTAACTAATTTTAAAGGTTCGCCGCGTTAGCATTGCGATGCAACAATATCACTAGGATTGATATTGTTAAAAATCCCTGAATTTGGCAAAGGAACATGGGTTATTCATTGGTACAATGAATGGCTATAGGTGAAAGTAAGAGTGATTAATGGGCAAGTTTTATGAAGTCAGGAATCGGTGGTCGAGGAAGATACTCGTACTTTCGGAGAGTTAAATTTATAGCGAGTTGGGATTACCAGGGAATGGTAGTTCTTGGGCATGTGCTCTGTACACTTTTGATGTATCGCTGAGTGAGCTGGAACTCTGGTGAAAGATTGGTCAAGTTTGCGTGTAATTTCCACGGGTGAACTACCAGCGTGAAATGAGTGAAATGGCTGTTTGTGCGGTTGTAACGTATAGTTACGAGCAAGATATGACGAGAATGAAAAAGTGGTCAAATTTTGGTACTAGTTAAGAAATTGTAAGCATAAGTAATACAGCTTATGCAGATTTATCACACAATTGACCGAACGATGGTAATACAAACGGGAGAATGAAGTTTAATGTAAAATATTCGTAAATAAATCTTTATAAAACTCTATATCCTAATTTTGAACAAACGATCGTACTCAAAAATGAAATAAACGCTTCCTGAGGTTTTAGACAAATATAAAATAATTCTCAGCAAAGTGAAACTAAAATTAAAGCTTCAACTTCAATTTCTATATTTTAAAAGTATGTTACAGTTATAAATAAGTTGATCAGTGCACATTGTGTTTAAATTTTGAACGAAAGCATCCGAAGGAAGGAATATTGGGAAATAAAAAAATTCTGAACCAAGATTAAATACTGATATATGTACATACATCAGTGTCTTAATATAGACCAATCTCTCGTCTCTATTGGGGCCAATGCAAATTTAAAACACTTAACACATATCTACCATTGCGTATATATTTATTTATATTATATATAATACACTTTTTTATCATAAATTAATTTTCATTGACAAACGTTGTCAATTAAAGACAGCTAATATAGAATAAGAAAATGCTTATAGTTTATTATAATTTAAATTATAATCATAATGTGTCTAAATGACAAAGGATCGATTATTATGTAATATTTTCAATAAATATTGCTTTATGCTAAATTAGAAAATTAAAAGACGAATGCGAGAACATTTATGAGAAAAAGAAATTACTGATATTTTCTCGAATAAAAGAAGTTTGTAGAATATTTGGATATATTTATGAAGTGTCCACCTACAATTTTGTTTAATTTTGATTGAATGATAAGCAATCTAGTGTATCAGTTGGTGCAGTTGAATTACTCTTGGTTAATTCAAATATTCCATAAAGTTCTGATTTATTAAAATTCTTTGTTAAGTTACTTTGGCATTGTTCGTTAATCCTTAAACCTGTCCACTTAATTTTGTCCACGGTTCAAAGGCTACCTATATGAACAAACACGTAGATATGTATATCAACAGACACATTTTTATAGTTCTATATACTAAATATATACATATGTTCCATATCTAGAGACACGTTTCATGTTGAACATTTCAAGTTTATTTGAATATACAGTAAATGAAACCGGAAAGTTCGTTCAAAATTTACGATCGCAGTACGATTTTTTAGTCGCTATTCATGTTAGTCTCGAATATTTCCTATTCCAATACAGTGTTAAATTAAAGGAAGTCGAAATATCATATACAGCATTTATATAAAAATCGACAGTACTAACTTGAAATTGAAGTCAGAGGAAAAGTATAAATTTGATAGCTGTATAATACTTCTTTTGTCACACCTTTGCCACAATTTGCAGCACGAGTGTGATTCGTCATCGTACGCCAAGGGGTTAATTTGTTCACGACTGTATTTCTACTGTAGACAGTGATAATATTAAAAACTGTGGCATTCGTTTCTTAAAGAAATTCCATAAATTTCGTCAAGAATTAGACACAATTTTTCGCCGATTCTTTCAGGCATTCGCAAAAGAGGGAAATATTTTCTCAGCTTGATTTACTAGAATAAGCGTACAAAATAAGCTGACGGAGGATCGAACTATTGGAATCCAGAACGCACTATGACGTCAAACTCGATTCTACCTCAGGTCACCTTTCGACATGTTTTCTTAGCTGTGACACTTCTGACATTTCTTCCAGGCATCTCGTATAACAAAGGCGGACATTTCTCAGAATATACGATATCATGGTTTTACTGGTGCGACAGGCTAACAGTTGCAACGTGAATTTAATGTTAAATATTGCATAGAATTGAATTTTTAACTAACCTTCATGCATCACAGCGTCGAAAATTAAAGGATATCAATGAATAAAAGTGAATAGAAAAGTGAATAGAAAAATAGTTGAAATGAATGAAAAAATGTATAGAAAAAACGTTGAAATAAATAGAAAAATAAATAGAAATAAAGCTGAAATGAATAGAAGAAAAGTTGAAATGAATAGGAAAAGAGCTGGAATGAATAGAAAAATGAATAGAAACAAAGTTGAAACAAATACAAAAATGAATAGAAAAGCAGTTGAAACGAATAGAAAAATGAATCGAAAAAAACAAAAACTTTTTATACTTTCAAAAGCTACATATTAAGCTACCGAAAATCATTGTCACTTGGCACAAAACGTAGACAATTATCTTTCGTTCTAAAAGAAATTCTAACAAATCACCTTTCTCAGCTACCACAGACCGGAACCTCCACTTAAAGGAAAGAATGGCATTCGAAGAACGCGACGAAGTGTCCCTGAAGGGACATCAAGTGTGTATATGTGTTCCATAGTGTACGTGTCGAGGTGAGTGTCCTTAAAGATGGTCAGTCCGTAAAGGAGAAAGTTTCGTTGGAATCGAGCAAAGTACAAACTGTATCGAAAGGTTCGTGAATGCACTCCTCAGAGAGAGAGAGAGAGAGAGAGAGAGAGAGAGAGAGAGAAGTAAGAACTAGTATTCGATAAATGCATCGGGATGCAACGATACAAAGAGTGTACCTTTGACATATTTTAATTCCAATTGTAAAAATAACGGGGCGGATGTTTAAATGCACAGAGGGAAATATAGAAAACTGCATTATGTAAGTTAATTAAGTTAAAGGGGAAGTTATAAGAGGGGAAACTCGGAGAACGGTAAGAAAATAAGCATAGAAGAACCGTCTCTATGGTCGAGACACGCTTTCGTAACTTCTTATAAAGCCAGTATTTTTCAAGTAGCTCGAAATGAAATTTCTTTAGATTAATAAATATCCTAGAGATATTTTTATATTAAAATTCTGATAATATCTCAGATCTCTTTTCTTTCTGCTAAATTTGTTTATAACCCGGGGAGAGATTCGAAAATGTTGCAATGCGTATTACTCGAAAATATAAAATACAACGAATTACTCTGCGTAGAGTATTTCAAATTTAAAGTCAATTTGCAGTTGGACGATTTTTAATTAAAATCCGCCGGATGAAAGTGCTTCTGTCATCGAGGTCTGCGTATTTTCAAAAACTACTTATAACAAAACGAAACACAGAAGAATAAATTCGCCAGTAGTATTCGTTAGTACTGAAAAGGAAAAATTACGAAAATGTAGGGTGTTCCATATTTTACACAAGAAGTAATTTTGATAGAAAATACAGGTTTTTCATTAAAAATTGGGAATTTTTTATTGATTCATAAAGTATACAGTATAGGGTTATGTATGGAATAACATATCGCGTAAATGTCCTTCACGGCTTTGCTGGGACATATACACTCTTTTGTCGAAATTTTCCATGACCATTTTGCATAAATGTGGATGAATTTCGTTGATACAGCGCTCAATTTCATCCTCCACGGCGTGGGTGATCGTGGGCTTGTTGGCATAAGCCTTAGACTTCAAAAAACCCCAAAGAAAAAAGTCCAACGGCGTTGAATCGCATGATCTGAGTGGCCAATTCCGATCACCAAAATGGGGAATTACACGACTAGGAAATGACTCATGCAGTAATGGAATTGTTTCTCGGGCTGTATGGCATGTGACACCGTCTTGTTGAAACCACATGTCGTCCACATCCATATCTTGTAATTTAGCCACAGAAAACTGGATTATCATGTCGCGATAGCAAGCACCATTAACTGTTATTGCCTGATCAGCCGCATTTTCGAAGAAGAGTGGTCCGATGATGCCTCCAGCCCAAAATCCGCACCGAACAGTGACACGTTATAAATGCATTCCTTTCTCGACAATCTCTCGTGGATTTTCTGAATCTCAAATGCGACAATTTTGACGATTTACGAAGCCATCAAGATGAAAATGAGCCTCATCGCTGAAAATGATTTTGTTCGAAAAATAAGCATCCACTTTTTGTTCCATTCAACGCGCTGTTCTTTCGTGTAGCGCTCCATTTTTAATAACCCTGAACTGTCAGCTGTCACGCTATCTTTTTTTTCGTTAGCAACACTTTACGCATAAATGGCGTAGAATTCAAATCTTGCTTGAATTTTGGGTTACCTTTTATTTGCGGAACGTTATTCGAAATGTTAAGAGAAACCGATCGCTATTTATACAATTTGAAATTTAAATAATTCACTACGTATTTCATACTGTTTTGAAACACATCATACGGTACAATATTATTAATACACAAAATTAGTGTTCACATCTGTGTACAATTCTTTGCATAAGACTCCACCGAGTCTTCTCGTTTTAAGTGACGCCTCGCGGTGAGTTACAGTGCAGCGTTCTGGCACGCGAGTCTGTGAAATACTCCCTTCGTTTCATGGTAATAGTAGCAAGTCAATATTTAAACGAGAATTATTTGAGAATGCAGCTGTAATTTATGTTGTAGCGCAAAATTGCGAAGCCTTCGATCAAAATCAATGTTTCATGATATCTGTTATTTGTTTCGACACATCTTTCAATTTTTAGGTTAATCTAATTATTACGAATTATAACTATTTTTCTAATTTCATTCACTAATCGAAATCAATTGTTTTATGTCAGTTAAATACCAACCCGTTGTAAAAGTAAGATGAAAAAAGAGAGTTTTCAAGCAAAGATAGAGTTGTGATTGTCTAGTCCTTGATGCATCAAAAGAAAAACGAAAAGCTGCAGAAAGGTGCAATTACGTTAGCTAGAAAACAATGTAAGTGCAACAGAATGACCGTATCAAGAATTTGGAAACATGCCTCCGAAAATAATTGTCGAGGTGAATATTATGTTAATGTTGATTCTTTGAAAAAACAAAACTGTGGACGTAAATGCAAAGATTATGCATTAAACCTTGAAAAACTTGATATTCCACTTAGCAGAAGAGACACCGTAAGATCAGCAGCTCACGCCATTCATGTTTCCAAATCTACATAATTCCGAATTTGGAAAAAACGTAAATCCATAAAACGAGTTTCAAACACCGTCAAACCATTTCTTACAGAAAAGAATAAGAAAGATTGCGTAGAATTTCATCTTCACAGCCAAGGGAGCCTACCTACAAGTTTAAAATGCAGTAACGAAATTATTGAAAAATTCAGAAACTATCTGGACACTCAAAATAAAGATTAGGAGTAATATTTTTAATTTATTGTTTAATTTAATCTAGATTTTTGATAATAAATGTTGCGTTCTATATTTATTTTCTTTCACTACTATTATCATGGGACAAATTAAATTCATCAACTGCCACTATTATTATGGGACAGAGGGAGTAGTTGCCAGCGCAAGTGGTTAAAGAACCATAAAGCGAGGGATTAACATTCTGAAAGCAACAAACTCTAAAAATATACGTTTCTCCTAATTCCATTCCTAAGCATTCAATGCGACAGAGCACCGGAATCTGCAAATCATTTCCAATAACATGTCGCAGGAATATCGGTGACTGTTTAACATTCAAAGGAACGGTAGCTACAAAGTAAAAAAAAGAAAGAACGACAGAGATATGGAAAATAACCGATAGAGATATCCGTCGATGAACCAGCCGGAACATTTATTCGTCTCTCGTTTCGGTTGGCTGCATTCAGGATTAGCGTAAATACTCCTGCGATTCTCGATCCTCGAAGATCGTATCTGAGCACCGTCGAATTCACGAAAACCGAGCCAACCAGCGGAAACGTGCAATATCCTGCAGATCCCGGATGCTTTTTTGTCACGCGACACATCAGAGAAAGAGAGAGATACGGAATATTCTTCGAGTTTCGTATCGTTGCACGGTAATCTCGCGCGGAACTGTACCTCCATTAAGGATCATGCGGCGAAACCGCGATATTGCAACCGGAAACTGCCGCTGTAAGTGAATGTAACGGCAGAAGAATCGTGGCTGAGATACATTGCTATTGTTACTCATAGTCCCTCGAACTTCAAGGATCCTATACAGGGTGAGCTTTAAAAAAATTATCTTTTCCTTCTATCGCATTTTCTTAACCCTTTAACCCCTTGCCGCACGAATTTTTAGTTACCACGTATGTCAGTTTCAAATGTTCACTATTCCAATGCAATTTTAAATAAAGAAAGTCGAGATATATATCAATTTTTAGTTAAAAGTTCTGTATCTTGAATTCAAACTAAAGTTAAAACAAAAATACAAATTTAATGGACGTATAAATACTTCTTTTGTCACACCTTGACCATAATCTGCAGCACGAGTGAGACTCGTTATAATAAAACAGTGGTTGAACATTACATATCTCGTTTGATATCTTCCCCAGTACTTTTCCCGGTAAGTTGAAAACAAAATATTCTGTGTCAAAACTGTACTACTCTATTTCCTTCCACCTTCAAAATCGTATAACACTGAGAAGAAACTGAAACTGTTTTATTTATTTTCCCAGTTATTACTTGCGATATTTAAATGGAAAAAATATGTGAGAAAGCTACAGACTAAGTAAGTTTACTTAAGGTATTTTTTTCAGAATTGTAAATAAATTATTAAGAGAAGTAGAAAATATTTAATTCTTTGCAGATTTTTGCTTCAGATCTCTACCCCTAAACTGTATCATTTATTTTCTCAGTTATTACTTGAAATGTTTGAAGATGAATTTAATTGTAATTCCGAGGAAAAGCCAATAAATGATCGGGTGTGTTTAGGGAGAAGAAGGTGTGTTTAATTGTAATTCTTGATAAGCCAATAAATGATCGGGTGTCTTTAAACGGGTCGACATTGAGCTTTTTCGCGTCCAGAATATACCGATCGATTATCAATTCGAGGCTATACGCGAGTAACTTCGCCTGAAACCGCGTCTAATTAAGCGATTGCCATTTTAATACGACACGTTCCACTGACGTCATCGATTTGTCATCGTCAATTAGCCCTCGTGTCGATTATCTGTTCCGCGTCAGCGTGAACTTTAATTAGTTTGCGAAAAATATTTCCTCGAAGATGAAATTCGACAAATTTTCCATCCTTTAATTCCAACGCACGCGAATGATGATGTTACTGATTCAGTATTGCAAGACACCGATAAGAGTATGGATTGTATCATTTCTATTTTAGAAACGCTGCACGTGAAAGCACATCTTTAGAATAATTCACCGAAGTAGTACTACAGAATTAAATGTACATTCGATGCTTCCAGCGTCAAACGTAACATTTCTTGCTGTATAATTATTACTATTAATAAATTTTAATCAATGAATTCATTGAAGCGTCAACAGAAATACAAGAATAATACTGGAGTAAATTTAAATGTACAAATTATGTGATATAAAGCAGTGATTCGCATACAAGTTAATTTTTGTAGACAAACATCGTCAAATAACACCGTCGAAATGGAAAAGATGCTTGTAACACATTGCTAACCCGAGTTATAATGTACCACGATTACAATAACTGCAAAATACATTGTTAACACCTAATATCCCAGATGTTTTCATGTATATTATATTTGCATATTTTTTCGTGCATAAATGTCATACTCAGTTTCACGCCGTCTGTTAACGAGTGCGGACGTACCTTAACGACAGCGTGTTTGTTTCCTTGTTTCTAACGAGATTCTTCGAATAATGCCACCTAAGAGTGTGTTAGTGAACGTGAGTGAGTGAGAGGCAACACCTCTAATGGCTGCGAAAGCAGCGCAGACACTATGCCATAACGACAACATGGAGATTCCGCCAGCCACGAACCTCTACACACAAAACAATATATTGAAAAAGAACTCTGACTACAGGAGTCTTCCAATAAATTCCAACAACCCAACGATCAATTTTTCAAATCAATCACCGCAAAATGATCTACCTGCGAACGCTAGAACCTACGCACATGCAGCAGCAAACGACACTTTTCCTAAAAAAAGACCAAGCGATTGTCATCGAATCGAAAAATGATATTACCATCAAGGAGTACGTAACTGCCTTGGACATGATAGCTAAACCCAACGACATCAGATGCGTCTCCCGAATCTCAAATAACCGTATTTGCATATTTCTATCGAGCCAAGAAATTGTCGGTAACCTAACGGAAAAACATAAATCACTAACAATACATGGTATGGAATTATAAATGCGACCTCTAATAAGTAAACACAAACAAATTATACTATCCGATGTATGCCCCACACTTCACCATCGAAGAACATTATAAAAGATTAAGTATAAACCCCACCTCCAAAATCTCGTTTTTAAGAGCGGAAATATCCGACCCTGGCTTTTCCCATATTTTAAGTTTCAGAAGGCAATTGTATATCAATCCAAAAGACGAACACATCCTTTCTGACAAAATCCCAATAGAATATGACGGTACACAGTATTGGATATACCTATCGACAGATTCGATGACCTGCTTTACTTGCAAAAAACTGGGCATATAGCCCAAAATTACAAAAATGCAACACACCAAATAAGTGACGAAATGGTATTCAATGGACAATCTCCGGGATACCAATACAGAGCAGATGGATATAGAAATACGAATGCCAAACAGAAAAAGACCATTATCGGTCCAAACGGACTCCACTAAAAGTTCTAGACGGCACCAGTGCTTCAAATACGGAATACGAAGAAACAAGCGAAGACAACTCTACAGATAAAACCAAATTGGTAACAACCCAAGAGCAAAAAAAAAAAATCAAAGAAAAAGGGTAAACACAGTAACTCAAGTGAAACAGACAACCATACATACATCTATATCAGACCTCTTAGAACCAGCGAGAAGCAAAACCAAATCACTATGTATTAAACTATACCCAGTTCAAATCATTCATGGAAAATGTCTATGGATCATCCAACCCCTATGAAATAACACTGGAGTACACCGATAATATAGACAAACTAATAACTATGATTACTGAAATTTACCCTTTTTTTATTGATCGTAGTACTAAAAACAGATGCACTAGAATATCAAAAAAACTAAAACTGAGTATAAAAACCACCGAAGCACTGAGACAAACCACTATATAATTCCTAAGCAATGAACCCTCAAGAAATGTATCAACGAAGTCTGCAGATCAAAACAACCTTATACAAAATCAACCATGAAAAACATACTACAGTGGAACATAAACGGCTACTTCACCCACTACGAACAATTACAGTTACCTATCAACGAACATGAACCAGACCTCGTACTGCAAGGATACAGAAGACGCAAGAAACCGGCTCCAAATTCCAAATCAAATCAAGGAAATATTCAAGAAAGAAGAAAACCTGAAGAGAGCAATCAAACTCGTACAAAAACAAACCCTTACACATGAAATATAGAACTACCAACCGTGGTCGCTAATCACCAAGAAGTTGATGCGACCATAAAAAAACAAAATGTCATACTCTTACGTATTTATCGTGCGCAAACATGTGGAGTCTAATTATTAAATACTTCTTATGTCCGAATATAAGAGTCCCATTTCACACAACAATTTGTCCGAAAATAAGAATCCCATTTTAATTTAACAGTGTTATTCGAGGCTAAGGATCAATGCTAGAGATTTGAGACGTGTAAAAACATTTTCCATCAATGTGTATCATATTGTACATGTCATAAAAATACCCGTTTGGTTTAATGTAAAACAAACAAAAGTTTATTCGTGCCAATTTATTTCCTTCTGTTAGCAATGGTTTGACAGTCGATGAGATGCTTTTCAAACTCTTTCCCTCTTTTAAACAATCGTGTAAAGTTGATTTGGGAACTTTAATTGCACAGGCAAGACTTCAGATTGTTCCTCTACGATTATATGGAACTTTTTTGATAGCTTGTAAATTTTGAGAATAGTCCTTTCGCTTTCGCCCACATTTATTTTTCTTTTAGGATAGAATTTTAATTACTGATTTCTCCGTATTAAGTTGTTCTTTCGCGGCTTTCCAAATTCTTGAAACTGATTTTCTATTTACTTTAAATGCTTTGGCAACTGAATTGATTGCACCATGACTCAGTTTAGTTTTTTTCAATTGTTGAAGTAAAGCTTGGACGATTCCATCTTTTTCGTCGCAGCTCAAATTTTTGATACGTATAGTACAGTTATTAGCTTGTGTATATACCTTGATTTACACCTTCCATTTCAAAGGGGAAATGAAATTTTACTACTTAAGTAACACTCTATGCTATGAAGTGGTTTTGCTCTTAAATTGATTTGTTTGAAATTTGACATTTCTACCATTTGTTTCATGTTTCAAACAACAGTAAAAATATGTTTATCAAAGAAGACTTGATCCGTTTTTTTCTATTTTTCTGCTCCTAATAAATAAAAAAACCAGATTTTATAAATGGGACTCTTATTTTCGGACAGAGGGAGTAGAACTAATCCATCCTGTACCGGTTTTGTTCATTTGGACATTCACGATGAAGAGAAGCGTTGGACAGTTTCTGTTACAAGAAAAAGCGTGTTCTCTATCTTGATACGTCGAGAACGAGGCGACGCCGCGCGTCGCGGTGTTTGCATTTTTCATTACGGAGATCAACGGTTCAAAGAAAGCGGCGCCTTTCCGTTCAAGTTTTTTGTCTCCTATGATAATTCGCGGGAATCGCGAGGCCGCGAGGAATCACCTAGCTCAGCAACTTTTCATCACGGAATTACGAATTCCGAGTGGCGCGCGTCCGATCTTCAGGCAGACGGCACTCGAATTTCCGCGCCGTCCTCGTCCGCGTTTTTTCCCACCTTTCCTACTCAAAACGAAGGTTATCCAGTACATTTTTACGCGAATATTTCTTCCCATCGAACGATTGATTTTGTGGGGAAAAGTGCTGGTGAAAATGTAACGGTCCGGAATGAAATTTTCCTTCTCGTTCTGTTTTTCGCTTTTTTAACACGCTCATGACTCTATTATTTGCAGTTTTCTCCATCGAAATGCGCTAATACTTTGATAGTAGCTTTTCAAGCATCTGCAAAGTTGGGATAATATTAGGTTGGCAAGAAAGTAATTTTGGTTTTCTAGTGTGAAATAAAACTCAATTTTTTAATAGAAAGAATGAGCTTTATTCAATTACATATTTTCCATTTTGTTCGGTGACCTTCCGTCATCTTTCTGGCAACTTCATGATTCCAAGCTCATAGAACTTCTGATCCTTGCCAGCAAAAAACTGAACCAAGTGCGATTTCACGTCATCGTTATTTGTGAAATTTTTACAATTCAAAGAGTTTTGCAAACTTTGAAATAAATGGTAATCTGATGGTGCAAAGTCAGAGCTATATAGTGGATGTGACATCACTTCCCAACCAAACTTCAATAATTTTTCTCGAATTACCAAATATGTGGGCAGTTTAGCATTGTCATGATGGAACACGATTCTTTTACGGTTTGTTAATACTGACCGTTTTTCTTTGATTGCTTCCTCCAGTTTTGTTAGTTGTTGGCAGTAAACTTCTGAATTGATCGTTTGATTCCTTTGAAGCAGCTTGAAATACACGACACCTTTGTAGTCCCACCAAATTGACAACATGATTTTCTTTTGATGCAATTCGAGTTTCGATGTGCATTGTGATGGTTCATCACGCTTCGACTATGATCACTTTCGGTTGATGTTATTGTACATAACCCGTTTTTCATCACCAGTGAAGATTCATTTCAGAAAAGGGTCGATTCCGAGGCATTTGAGATGTATATCACAGATATTGATTCGTTGGTTAAGTGAATCTCTTTCAACTCGTATTGAATCCAAACATCGGGCTTTTTAACGAGTCCGAGACATTTTAAGTGATTCTCAATTGTTGTGTGTGATACATTTTAACCTCTCTGCAATCTCTCGTATAGTTGTATGACGATTCGATTCAATTATGGCTTTGATTCGATCATCATCAACTTCAGTAGGTTGACCAGAACGGTACTCATCTTTGAGTGAAAAATCTCCAAAACGGAATTTTTTAAACCAATTGGGACACGTGCGTTCTGTTAAGTCAATCAACACCATAAATTTCACATATCTCTTTGTGAGCCTCAGCAGCTTCTTTTCTTTTACGAAAATAAAAAAGCAAAATATATCGAAAATGTTCGTTCTTGCACTTCATGATAAAATTAACACCGAACTAACAGTTCTAAACAAAATTACGAGCAATTTTCTTTTAAGTTAACCTAAAAGGAAGAGCTATCAAATGCCAAAAAGAAAACAACAGAACATCCACAGATGTCACAAGATGAAAACAAAACACAATCTGTTTGTGAAAACCGAAATTAGTTTCTTGTCAACTCAATATTAATCGGACTCTATAAATTGTACACCTGGACCTCTAAGAATTGTAAATAATGAAAATCGGGATTAAATTCACGTTCATAGAATTCAAACTGTTTCAAACAAATGTAATCACAGTTCTGTTAATTCCATATTTCATCTCTCCTTACCAAAATTTGATAGACAGATATTAATAATCGCAGAGAATGAAAGTAACCATTAACCCTGCCACTGAACTTATATTACCTCGGGTCAAACAGTTTCAAACAGTTACAATCGTAATTTTTATAATATCACACTTTTAATTATCATAGAGGAATAAAACAACCATGCGTTTTATCCTTGACGTTACATTCTTCTAGCTCAAACAACTTCAAACCGGTACAAATCGACAATAGTTACAGTTATTAATCTCACATTTAAAGTTGTCTTTTCTTAAATTCAACGCTCAGACTTGGATGATCATAGAAAGCTCAAATAACCATTAATCGTTTATCGAGTTCAAACAGCTCCAAACATCTAACAATCCAAGATTATCAACATGCTCACGACGGCCCTGAGCAGCTCTATTATTTGCACATTTCCCTTATCAATTCAACATCTCTTATTTCAACAATAAGTTGATAAAGGTAACTGAATAGTAGTTTGAAGATTACTTGAAGTGAAACTTTTTACCTGAGACTACAGCCAAGCCACAGAATGTTAATTTTAAGGACAATTTGTTTGTGAGATATAAAAATAAACCTAGCAAGCAACGACTATGTAAAGCTATGGTGATATAAAGCTTCAATAATTGTAATAAGTAGTAAAGTCGGTTTTTAGTCAGACATGTGTATTTTCCAGGCAAAAATGTTAAAAACAGTTCCACAAAAAAAAAAGAAAGCAACGAGAATGAAACTTACTGTTATCTTTAGCGTAAAATCTTATTTATGTCTTCAAAATTTCAGCAGCAGTCAAACAAAAACCATATTTTTATGTCAGCGGACGTTGTTTTTAACTTCGCGTTCAGATATAATCGTAGAACAGATAAATACAAGAAAATTCACGACAGAAAGTCCTCTTGACATTCTAATAATCATTTTGCTGAAAATGTGCAAATATCCGATGATTTTATGGACGGGAGTGTACACAGGACGCGGTGTCACGGAACGAGCATGTTTCGCGATCCGTTCGAAACACAGTTCGTCGATTCCAGCAAACGACAAAGTTCCAACGTTCCGTATTTTGGGGTAAACGATCGATAGTAGCGCGGGGTTATTTGTTAATTTAACAGAGAGGCCGCAGCTAAGACCAACTGTTTGATTAGCAACATTGAAGTGAATCGCAAACAGTTGAATACCGATCGGCGGCTGTTCGTTTGCAACTTC
This sequence comes from Anthophora plumipes, assembly GCA_951804975.1. Taxonomy (NCBI): domain Eukaryota; kingdom Metazoa; phylum Arthropoda; class Insecta; order Hymenoptera; family Apidae; genus Anthophora; species Anthophora plumipes. The sequence continues at coordinate 16,448,846 of OX638118.1, read as the reverse complement.
GGTCGCATAATATTTGCGCGTGCTAATGCGTTTGAAGGAGTTATCGGGGCCGATGTGGGTTCAGGTCATAGTAATGCAACCCAAATAATGCATAAACCGGATAACTAGACTAACAAAAAGCGCGGACGCCGCTAGACCTAGTGGGTTCCTATGGTTTATTGCGAGAGATTAAAGTGTCGACGAAAACTCCTCCTCTAAATCGTTCATTTCATTGTGAATTAAATACGTAAGCTATTAACCAGTTAACTGTTGCACTGTTGCGACAGCTTTAAAAAGTGTGTACCTAAAAGGTATCGCAAAAAATAAGCAATGACGAGTATACTCGTCAAACACAGAATATCTGTGACTTATAACGTGTTATAACGTAGAATTAGGTTGTGTTGATATGACTGTTTTATACTCGTCACGTATACTATTTAATACTCATAACACAAAATATTGCCATTCCCTCATGACGAGTATATTCGTCAAACACAGAGTATATGTGACAGTTATGATACAAAATTAATTTGTAGTGAAATAATTGTTTTACACTCGCCATAATACTCGTCATAACAGAAAATATTGCCATTTGTTTATGACGAGTACACTCGTCAGACGCAGAGTATGTGTGGCTCTTATAATGTAGAATTAAGTTGTAACGAAATAACTGTTTTATTGATGGATATGATTGTCGGCTACAATTGTACAGGGGAAAAAGTATGCAGTTTCATTTCAAAAAGCGTTGGTGACTTTCAAAGGCATAAAAAAAAAGTAATATATATTTAAATCCAACAAAGATATTCAGAAGTTCTGCTCCTGCTGAATATTTCCGAGAGGATTCAAAACGCGAACCCTTAAATATCTAAATATTTAGGAAACTAGACTTACTAACCACTATCTAAAGATCAATCAATAATCTGGATAATTCTTATCTCTCCTTTCACGATAAAACGTTCGATGAATCTGTCGATAACGAACAAACAAATCCACTTGGTTTGCCACGTCGTTGTTACTTCGTTTCTACTCCCAGCATCCTGGAAAATTCTCATCTTTCAACTCCATCGCATCGAACATAACGTACAAAGCGGAATTCAGCCGTCGGAGTATTGTAGCTTCGAGCAACAAGCGAGATAAATGCAATTATCCACTAATAAGAGGCAACGTCGATGTCAAAGCAAATTCCAAACGAAGCGGAACGAGGGAATGAAACCTAGTCCTATGGAAGAGTAAACGCGGAGAGGGGAAAAAAGTCCGTGGGAAATGGTGGAAATCGAATAATTCGTTGGAAGGTCGCGCCATTGATTCTGAAAACAAGGAAATCGATATGGAACTTTTCCTGTCGGCGTTAACCCGATTGTACACCTGGGCCAGTCAACCGATTAACCTATGCCTAAGGGATTTTCTTGGCTTGTATGTACATATTTTACTGGTCAATATTTAAATTCCTTTTGGTCAGTATTTAAATATTAAGTGTTAGTATTTAAATATAAAGGGTCAGTATCTGAATAATTTAGTCAGTATTTTTTAATACTAATTTTTTAATTTTTAAAACTAACCTAACCTAACCTAACCATTTCTTTTTATTTACATACTGACCGTTTAGTATTTTTATACTGACCCTTTTGGTAATAAAATACTGACCGAAACTTGATTTAAATATTGATCGAAAATAGATTTAAATACTGACCATTCAATTTGTTGTCGCCCCCCCCCCAACGAAGTCTGTCCCTGAATATCGATTTCAATGTTCTACGAAAGTTCGTTTCCTCCAAGAGAAACTTCGACCACGTCTAACGAAGCTGATTTAATCATTACTTTTAACATACCTTCGTGATTGGGCGAAGGCACTGTTTTTTTTTTTTTTTAATAGAAAACCTGCTTTTTTGTGTAACCGTATCAACTAGGGCTTGTAACCCGGTTAAAATCGAAACCGGTCAACCGGTTTTTTGTTAAAATTTATCTAACCATAAAACTCAGGTTTACCCAAAAAACCGAAAGTCAATTATATTTTTTTCTGTTTTTGTTTTTTTCAAGTGATAAGTAATTTTATTTTTCTACTGTTATTCATGACGTATTTATATTGTAATTTATTTATTGATAATGTTTGGTATTACTAAAAAAAATCCATGACGGTCGAAAACTTATTAAATGTACTGGCATCGATTCAACCCACGTCAACAGACAGTGAGAGAGTTTTTTTCAATCGGCGTTAATTTCTGCACCAAATTACGTTCGTCGTGAATGCATTAGTTTTCCTTAAATATTATTTTATTAAAAAACAAGATTCAGAGGTTATGTTTTATGTTACCTTTTTAATCTTTTCACATAATGAAATATTAATAATAAAGTTCTATTATTTTTCTTTTTATTTTATATAATTCTTAAATAAAAAGATAATTCTAATTGCTAAATTTTGTGTTGTATGTTCTTATTTATTTTTCTTGGTTTATAACTCCGCTATATTTAAGGTAGGTTTTATTGTATATTTAAAGTAATAGTCTATTTATTTTTATACTTTATTAAAAAATCCGACTAAAAAGCTGTTAACTGATTTTTCACTTTATGAAAAACTGAAAACCGAGTGAGGAGGATCCAGTGTTAACGACCCATTTCCGTCGAAGCAGGTTATTTCGCGGACGAATGGGTAAGTTTTATTATCTTTTTGCTAACATTAGTTATACAAATCGTTTTCCTTAAAACAATTTATTCACCTGAAAATGTACTGTTAACACTATGCCGTCCAATGACACTACGTTGGTATCGCGTAGAAATATTTCTATTGCAATAAAAAAGCTTACATCTATTTATACAGATCCTCGAAATTTCGTGTAAATCAGGTAACAGAATCAAGTAAGAGTTATTAAAATTTTCATGCCCTGATACGGTATATTGTAAGTACAATATGAAAAACGATCGAGCGAAAAAGGCTGGTAACAGATAGTAGAATCTACGCGAGACATACCGGCTGCAGACGAAAGATTTTCTATCACACGTGCGGACGTCAAGGTGTTAAAAAAAAAAAAAAATGTTTTCATAAGTAATAAAACGTTTTATTCCTTTCGGATAACGAATAAAAGTATCGAACGCAGTTATTAAACGACTTATTAGTTTATTTGTTATTCATGAATAACGAATAATTTCACATTATGCTTAATTTAAAATGACATAACATTTTCTGCGATACCCATGCTGTGCCAGTGCGTTTGCCGGGACCCTGATCGAGCGCCCGTGTATAAGAGCCATGCATACGCGGTTGAGCGTGCGGTCTCCGGGCGCTCTGATTGGCCAGTGTTTTTCGTTAATAACTCAAAAACGAAGCTTCAAACAACATTTTGGTAAAGGAAAAGGTTGTTCAGAATCACCTCAGCTACACCCCTCTGTATACAAGAAGTGTAAAACTATGGTAAATTAAATGGATGAAATAAAAAAAGTTTTGTGACCTTTGCATTCATTTATAATGTTGATAATGTTCATAATATGTCGTATAATTGGAGTAGTATATAAGTAAATAATTAATATTGAGCATAAACAACACTATTTTATTTCCCGTTCCTTTTTATAAACAGAATCAGAATAAAACATTACTGATTTCAAATGAAATTGAATTTTCGGTAACTGAAATTTAACGATTTTTACAGTTCGATAATTTTGAAAGTAGTATAAGTCCATTTACGATCCATATAGATTATATTAGTTTAATTAAATCCACATAGAAGTCATTTGTATAATCAATGTACATATATTCAAATTCATAGAAACATCAGCGAACTTAGTACACTTCTTTGACATTTTTCAATCAACTAAAGTTCAAACCGTTAAATATCTCGGAAGAAGAAGAAATGGACTTACATCACTTTCAAAATAAACGGTCCAGTTATCGTCGTATGGTCAAGCCGATTAGCCGATTCAATTCTGATTGTGAAACTTTAGCGTTACGGTTATAAAATATCTTTCTTTTTGCGTTATTTTACCACCACTACGATTTATTTTCCGCTACGGTTATATATTATTATGAGTACGTTTACACTTGTTTCGTTTTAAGTATTACACATTTGTTCTTTTTTTTTTCTCTTTGGTTTCTGTGAAATTTGGATATTGCACCTTGTCAAAATATTCCTTTGTAGCTCAATGAAGGCTAATGATAGGATTGAGAGGAAGAGATACGAAGGTACAATATCGAATATTAAAGGAAAGATTGAATGACGTGAATTGCGAAAGCAACGTCCTGCTCAAAGTCGGTACATTAATAACATGATAGATTTAACGTCATTATAATACATCAGCTATACCACTACCTTACTGTGCATTTAACTACGCTAATTAAACCTCGGAATTAGATTATAGACGAAGCTTGTGCATCGCTGCTCTATGTATAGAGTAAAGTAACCGAATATGAGACCCATTTCCTTGAGCAAGCACAATTCTCGATGAAAAATGCTTTTATTAAAATAGGATACATATTCTATTCATCCTTGGGAAAACCCAGGCCCTTAGAATTTTTCTATTTCTCCTGTTTGCCAAAGACTTTCTTTTCATTTACCGAAGACCTTGTTTGCCCGTTTAACGATAAAAGATATTGAAAACGTTATCACAAATGAGTTCATTAGTTGACGACATGGACGGAAAAAAACTCGATTAGAACAGTCCTGTTTCGTCACCATTAACACCTTATCATAAACAGGACATTGTATATCATCGTTACAACCTACCTGCATCAAATCAGGCTCTGTAACCGTTTTTGACGCTTACCACCATTTCTCCTATCAGTGCACGAGCGCGCCTTCACTTTCTCTTAACTTTAGAAAATCGGTTTAGATACAAACTAATCAACTATTGCATTTTGGAGCTTTTCTCCCACCAAGAATTATATACCAATTACTACCTCGCTTTGACATTCTGAGATATACAAATTAACGCAACTTTTTCATAAAAAAAATCAGAGTGTAAAAGAGTATGAGAGAGTAAAGTATGACATCAGAGTATCAGTGAAAAGTATGTCTTCGTGCAAGAGTAAATTTTTAAATCAATCTCAAGGCTTCAAAGTGTACTTCTAGGTAGTATAAATATCTATAATGTAATATAAAAATTTAAAAAAAAATATATCAATGAAGGTAATTTTAATGTCTCTACTTCCATTTGTAAGAATTATCTTCGTCAATAAGCAATTTACCATTGTTAAGTATGAAGAAAGTGTAAAACTACAGTTAGTTCTGAAACAAAAGACTGTCGCTGCAACTTTTCAAGACTTCTCCGTAATAGAGATAACTGGAGTCTCATATTAGGCTACTTTACCCTATGTGTACGTGCGCGCATAAATGTAAAATTGCCAATGAACGTTGGCCTTGTCATTGTTATTTATGGTGGTTCCATTCAAATTTCGATTTGGGAAAATTCTTTAAAAAAAAAAATTCGTTACTGAACAACAATCGTGAAAAAGCTTTCTCAAAGAAATCCCGAAGGAATTTCGAAAATTCGAAGAACAGCGAAAATAAACTGATCCAACGATAAACAGAAAAAAAAGAATACCTTCCCATGTGAGAAGTGTGAGAGTTACCGAAAAAGGAGAAAATTTAGCACGCTTATTTATCGAGCAGTTACCGTTCGACGGTACTAGATATCCGCGTGGCGGCGCAGAGATTATCGAGCTGAAATAACGTTGGGAAAAGGGATCCCAGAGACGCGTTTAACTCCTAATTGATCCGTACGGAATTAAATTAGACGAATATCGCTAGACGGAAAGGTAAAGGTTACATCCACGACCTGGTTCCTAGCCCCAGGAGAGGTTTCACGATAATCGAGAAACTTCCTGTCGATATTCTCCGGCGGAAGCTGCGCTTGTCAGATCCGGCAACTATATTTACCCTGAGTTCCGAATACACACGTAAATCGATATACGATCTGAATAATGCATTTGACACTCTATTAAAGATCCTGATTCACTTTTGTTATCCAACTCTTTTCTTTTTTTTTTCTACTTTCCTCTCGATTCTTTTTTCCTTTCTTCAGTTCCGTTTATCTCGTACTTTTTAATTTATACAATTAGCAAATCGATCTTTCTGTGATCGATTTAAGGATGATAGCTTTCAATCTTGCCCTTTTACTTGTATTAACCAATTAGAGGAGATGGTCGCCGATCGTCTCGTAGGATGATATCGAGGAATTTATGGGAAAGCTGGCTTGCAATTGGCGACGGGTACTTGTTAGAGAATTTTACTTATTCAGAAGGATTCAGACAGCAATTGTCCGCATCTGCACGATAAATTTCCTCTTATTTATAGCTACAAGCGGAATGTATGTATTTTTAACGAGGTTAAATAACACGCTGCTGGAGGATTTAGCGTCGTAGTTGGTGATAATGAATTAAAGTAAGGTTGGAATTTTCAACAAATGAGAGAATTTCACGACGAATATGTTTGTCGCGAGATCTGATAAATGGGAACCAATTTGTCGCATATTAACCCTAGAAAGGGTAAAAAAATATCCATAGAATTTAAACTGTTAATTTTTCTTAGAAAAGAATTTGCGTAGAAATCCAGTGGTCTAGTTATGTGTCAAAAAAGTACTGTATTTAATAATTACAAGCAAACAAATTAAATATTCCGTTTTTTGTTTCTAAAATGACATTTTAAATTCAACGTTAGGACTTTTTATTTTTACTATTATATGTTAGAAATTATAATTAAAATTAGGACAACATCGGGGCCAATAATACTTTGTCGACCGCGTATATTTTCGATGAACGGCGCTTAGAAATTCCACACTGATAAATAGAAAACTCGTCAACTTACACCATTCCTCTCTATCAGTCTAAATATGTTTATTACGCCCAACTTTGAGTGCGATTTTCATCATTGTGGACAATTATAAATAGAAAAGGAAAGAAAAAAATACATGTCGAATATTTTTTTGAGAACTATATACTAACGTTTCAACGAAATCGGTGACTATTACTTACGAATGTTTCCTTGCTTTAATAATATTCTTACATTTAAGCAACCATAAAGCGTGCAAGTAATTTCAAATAATAAAATAATAATTACCTAATGTTTCACATTACTTACAGAAATCTGAGTAATGTGCTTGGTAAAATGTAAAATAAAGTAAAAATATATTAAACAGTGCATTATTCTTTTTCTTAATTGTGCTAACGTTTGAAATAGACAAATTTATACAATGGCGTATCACAAAATTCACAAATGTATCAAGCATATCTGTTCCGTCCATCCGACGGAAAGCCCAGGCCATTAGAATTTTTCTATTTCTCCAGATTGCCAAAGCCTTTCCTTTCATTTAACGAGGACTTTGTTGGCACGCTTAAGGGTAAAGAATATTAAAAGCATTGTCACAAATGAATTCATTAGCGCTCAGTGACACAATAAGGCTGTTTACGACATAGACGGAAAAACACTCGATTAGAGCAGTCCCGTTCCATGATCGTTAACACCTTGCCGTAAACTTCTCTTTTTAATTTTCTCGACACCACGGGACACCGTGTACCCTAGTTATAGCCTACCTGCTTCAAATCAGGTCCTATAACCCTTTTGGCGCTCGCCACCATGTCTGCTACCAGCGCGCCACCGCGCCTTCCCTTTCTCTTAATTTTTAAAAGATTGGTTTAGACACAAACTAACCAATCACCGCATTTTGGAGCTTGTCTCCCACTAAACATTATCCACCAGTTGCGACCTCGTTTTGGCATTCTGAAATGTATAAATTAATGTAACCTTTTCCTAAAATGTTCAGAACTCAGTATATAAAGGATACAGTCGACAGTCTATATACGATCAAGCAAGCAATTCTTCGTGCAAGAGTAAACCTTCAGATCATTCTCAAATCTTACGGCTTTTTCAAGTCACTTGAGACTTTCGAGCCCATTCAATCAAGTTTCAACTTACAAGGGAAGTCCGCGAATGGGCTTCGAGTTTGATGAAACTTTGTACACTTATAAAGCAGCCAAAAACAATCGGCACGTATTTTTTTTTAGCTGCGGTAATTTGAGTTTAAGGGGTGAAACCACCCCTTGAAGTTTTGGGTCAAAACAGCTATCTCGAAAACGGAAAGACATACGAAAAAATTGTTAATGGGCGAGGTTAATGGTTTCTTATGTACAATGACATGGTGTTAAAAAATTTAACAAAATACAGTTTGTTTATAACAAAAAAAAATGTATTAACTTAATTTTTCATTTTATTGAAATTTTCATAATGACAAAAAATGACGAGCATTTTATTCCAAATCCATTAGTATATAACATTTTAAAATTGCCTCTTACAGTTTTGCAAATTTTGATGATTTATTATACATCTTGCGCGCACATCCACTATGGTAGTAGTCGTTCTAACTTTCATTTTAATGAAGCATTGTAGGCTTGCACTAAATTATACAGTAACAAGTAACAAGTAACAAGTAACAATGACAGTAACAAGTTTCTTAACAGCAATGGAAAGATTAATTGTTTTTATTACTCACCTATGACATCGTGGCAAAGGTGGAGCGATTTATAAATTATACCTAAATATATACAGTGTGTATAGCAATTATTCTACGTAGTTTCGGCAATAGTGGTATTCGTCGAAAAAATGTTTGAGACATAAAGATTTCTTACACCATGCGCATTTAATTTAATTAGAGAAGGTTCGCGGACTTCCCTTGTTAGTTTAAACTGTGTTTCAAACAGAGCTTTTAAACGGACGTTTCGAAACAATATTCGTCTAGTGACGAAACAATCAATACACGATTATCTTAATTTATCGTCAATTAAACATAAAATCAACTGCTCATCATTAATTTGACGGGTAGAAAGACAATTTGATCCTTTAATACTAATATTAATAAAAATCTTATCGGAGTGAAAGTAAGATCGTCTGTAATTAACAAACGACGCGAGATTTTTGGAGGAGCTACAAAGATTAGTTTACAAAATAATATGTGCCAAAAAATTTTGAAAAAATTGCAACGAAAATAGCGAGCTCGCTTTTTCCAACTTTCCCATCTGAGCCTCTAATAACAATTTGTATTATACATATAAACTATGTATTGTAAATGATATTCTGTTCCACGTATAATAGTAATAGATCACATTTTCAATAAAAAAAGAAAGAAACTGCTTGGAGAAATTCTAAGTAATTTTTATTTTATTATATTAACCCTTTGCGGACGCGTATCGGCATATAGCCGCCCATGCATCTTTATCATTCTTAAGCTACAACGCACATAAGTCCATAATAAAAAACAAATCTTACCTCCTTTTATTAAACTTTATAAACACCTGATTATCAGTTAGTCTTTTACGGAAGCGAACACAGGACCTAATTCATGTAAAAATTTTATCTGTGCGTTCATAGTTTTTACATATGTAAGAATTTTATGCTTTTATATATACAATGTCTAAAACATCTCGATATTATTGTGTCACCTGTTTGGCTAAATCGGATTTGTACATAGAAAACTACTAAAATGTACTAATTTGGCAAAACATATATAATACAATTTTCAGCTTCTATAACACATACATTAGAAAAGTGTTTACTTTCGGCAAAGTGCGTCGATACTCCTTGTTCACAACGAGATTCGTTCTACAAGCAGTTCCATCTGCAAAGAGTTAACTCTTTCGCTACGAGCATCTTTTCCGCCGAGATTCTCCCACTGAACGAGACGCTGCGATAAAAGTGTACATACTGCGTGAAAATCGATACAAAAATCAATTAACCTCTTCGAAAAACATTTGCTCTTTTATCGTTACTAGAATGTATCGCCCATGAGAAACAAATGAAATTAAAAACACTATTTGAACCACCTAAGTGCAAGTCCAGAATAAGTTGCGAAACCTGCAGAATAGCGAGCGAATTTCGTAGCGAAATGGTTAAAAAGAAACGTGCAAACGTATTTTGGATGACTCTGTATGTGCTAAATGTTTGGAAAGAGAGAAAAGAGAAAATGGAGCAGTGATAAAGTCTTAACGTTAAATTTCTTCCAGGAAGATTCGACTGATAATCTTCAGATTAAATCATTTTTCAATTACTCCCATCGTCTTCGAAATCCCTGGATATACTACAGAAATTTCACTTGGAAAATTCCTCTTCGTTGTAACAGATCTGTCGTCCGAGTATTAATGTCAGAGAATCTGTAGAAATGAAATGCTTTGGCACAAACGCTCGAAAAATTGACGAAACGTCGAACTATCAGTTCACCGAGGGATTCGTGTCGCTAGCGGGGACTTACGTCGATGAAAACTCAGCCAAAGATCGGATAGAAACGTTGGGAAAAATTGCAACACACAGCGTTCCCTCTTGACGCTGGATTTATATCATATTCGCTTCGGCACCAGACCCGAAGCGAACCTAATAAGAATTTCTGATCGAATTCTATAAAGCTTCGCTCAAAAGACGTGCATATTTGAAACCGATCGGTGTCTAAGATATTTCTGAAAAACGTACCAAGTATCCTTTGACAAGTACAGAGATCTGTAATGATGTAACTACACGTTTTATTGTGAGGAACACGTTTGAATATGTCTGTTATAAGACACTGTACTATTTGATTGCACGTTATTGTAACGACAGATTAACTCTTTCGATACTACTGGTTGACTACAGTCGCACGTTTGCTGTATCATACCGATCACTATAGTTCAGTGGTTTCCAACCTTTTCTAGGGTGCGGAACACTTTTATGAACAATTTTCTTTAGCAGAACACTTACTTAAGTTAATATGAAACACATAAGCTTGTCATAAGTTATTTTATTAGAATTGAGCAGTTATAATTTAAAATCACTACTTGTAGTTGTATTATTAACGCCATTTTTGAGACAGAAAAAAATATACCTAAATAACTTTAATGGGAAATTTGTGCCTGATGTTTTTTACACATTTCTTCTATGTTTGGACATATACAAGACAATGCCACCCTTATTTCTTCCTCTAAATTTGTCAGTCTTTCCCTTTTTCTAGATTTTATGTTGGTTAATATGGAAAACCTTACTTTACATAAATATGAAGTTGAAAAACATAGTAAAATTTTTATGGCTTCAGTGGATATTCTTGTTGGACGACAAGGATATAAGCTCCTCTTCCTCTGGGACATTAAATTCAGAATTATTATATAATTCTTTTGAAAAAAAATGAATTCCTAAACCAGTTATATTTATCCGGGTCGAGAGACGGAAAATATTTTCTTACGTTGTTATCTAATATTGGTAAATGTTCTGATATCAAGGAAACACAGTCAGTACTATTGTTATGTACGGATGAAAACATACTGAGATTATTTCCTTCTACCCTCTTTTTCCAAAGAATGATCTTCTTGTGGCCACAAAAAGTATAAATTTGTTTACGAAAATTTTATGATTTTAATTTTTTGATAGTCGGCCGTTCGGATACGGTCATACACTTTCAATTTGCGACTAAATCCGCGGAACACTTGTGAAATGCTTACGGAACACCAGTGCTCCGCGGAACACCGGTAGGAAACCACTGCTATAGTCATTTGTTAAAATTTCGCATTGATTCACAGCTTTAGTCGAATACAGCATAACTTTGTTATCTTTACAGCTGTCAATTTCTTCAATTTGATAACTATTTTGTTCTTTTCCCGTTCGCGTCGAAATATGTACATGTTTACGGTGGCACAACAAGCATCTGTACAGCGGAAACATATTCGCGAAAGACGCAGGACCGTATCGAATGGGTTAAGACTGAGAGGAATAATGATTTCTATAATTGAATACTAATTCAAGTAATTTCATGGAAGCCTGAAAGTCTTGACGATCGTTTTTATATTGAGAACGAACTCTGGCAATGGGAATGGTTTACTTCTTTCCGTTTAAGATGAACAAATGCCCTTTTTTGTTAACTCGTGTGTACCTGTCCAAAAGAACATATTCTACGCTGTTTCCTTTTTACTGATAAATGATTTACGGTCTTTTGTTGAGTCTTACCATGAGGAGTATTAATTACAGAGAAAACAATGAGAAAGGGAGCATGAGTAAGTAAACTCTAACAATAGATCATTAACCTGTGATTGAAGAATGCAATAATTTTCATATTGAGAAGAAATTGGTAGATTCAGGTTGGAAAATGTGACAATGGAAATGGTTTTATTTCGTTTTTTCCTTATTAATATAAATAAATACCTCTGTTCGTTAATTCATGTTTATTCTATCAATAAAGAGTAGTCTTTTCCATACTTCTTTATCGTTTCCTAAATAAATAATTGCTGCTATCACAAGAAATTAATTATAGGAAGAATCCAGTAGATAACGTTCTACGTCAACGATTCAACTCTACTTCTGAGTTTTCTAAATACTCGTTGAAGTAGTTTCCAAGTTGCATAATAGTGGACTGTATTTCTAAGTAATTGAAGTAACACATTTGTATATTTAAAACTACATGTTAGGGCCTTGATCGTTAGCTCTTCTTCAAGGGTTCGTTAAAATTTGCACGTGATGTGCTGACTAATGAATAGACTGAATTGCAAGTGGACTCTATATTTCTAAGTTCAAACTCCGGATAATATTTAGCGTCCGTTTAGCGAGTAATCAAAGTTCAATGTGTCTTGTGTGACGATTCAAAGGTATCTGTCGAAGTCTCCCTGATCCCGGTGACGCGGAGACTCCGCGAAACGGCTAAAAAGCTGATTAACCTTTTCTGATTTTGTTCTTTACCAATCAGCTTTACTCCAGTGCATTTGTACCTCCTTCCAGTTCGCCCTTAGTTCGCTGACTTAGGAAGGGATACACAATGACCGGAGAGGATGTTGGATGGACGTCTTCCTGGAATCCTGTGGAGTCTCCGCGGGGCCTGGACTTCGTCATACCCAAGTGGCCCACAGCTGAGGATGCGAAACCACTTTCACTTCAGCCCTTAGGAGACTCCAGGACTTATGACATCCGGGGACCTAGAGCTGATTGCAGGCAACGCAGTAAACGCTCTTTGTTTACTTCGAACAAAGTCATTGTCTGCAACATGTGACCACTCGACTGGTACTATAAACCCTGTTACAGGATACGCCTAACACTATGTTTGAATCTTGAATATGTATATACGTCTTATCTACATCTACTACTTGTACGTGCTTGTATGTTCGTAAATGTATCTTTACTGCTTATATCTGCCCTAAGAGTGTCTCTGCATGCAGTTTTATAAACTTGATTCGTTTTTGAGTTGTGTAGGAGATGATTGAAGCGTGTCGATTAGTGTTCCTGTGCTTTTGGGGTCTTGTCAAGGGAGTAGAGAAACTGTTGAATTAACTATTTGTTATATTCTGTACGGATCTGACTGTGCAGATCTTTGACTTCGAGTGTTTAGAGAAGTCGTACAGTCATTAATGTGTCGTGTCCTTACAAAACTGGCCGTTTATGATCGAACAGATAAAAAGATTGAAAAATAAACAAACTGTGAACCTAAATTCTAAATCCTAAAGCTTATACTAAATCCTTAGCATACATATGATCGAAGAACGTGAAATTAAGAAATTATTGCTACATAATTTGGAGGCGTATCTCCTATCCACAAAAGAAATGACAAGGAAGAAGAGAAGTGGACGGTCAATTCCTGCAGCTTCCGATTACACGTGCAATTTCATCGGAGATATTGATATAAACCTCGGAATATGTATATCACTGCAAAATTTGTCGAAAACCTCCGAAACACAGAGAACTGTATTTCATCATTTCTATCGTACACTTCGACTACGGCTTGCACAAAGCTGCATGCAACAGCGGATCGCGAAAAGAATGCGCATCGATCCCGAAATCGTTAGTTCACGGTGGAAACCGGAACGAGCACGAGGAACAAAAAGAATTCCACTGGACGCGAAGCTCCCCAATAATTCTCGATAATGAGTACTCACGGATGAAACAAAAAAAAGAATTCCAAACATTCTCTCGTTCCCTCGTGAAAATACGGGGGAAAAAAGCTCGGTGTCACTGGACATATGGAATCCACGCTACCGGAAATTCAACTCCCTTTCTTTTGTGTTCTTCTTCTCTCTGCCTGCAGCAAAGAGAGAAAAATAGGCGTGTATACACGTATATACGTAAAAGAATAAGGGAAACGCGGTAGAGAGGGAGAGTAAAACTTGATACAAAATACAGCACGTGAAACGAAAACAATAGAAATGCGGAAGGAAGAAGTACAAGGGGAGGAGGAGGGGATTTTTTTTTTTTTTTTTTTTAGAAGAAGAAAGATTCGTAAAATATTCACAATCCAAATGAGACGGTCATACACGGTTCGCCAATCTTCTTTCCCTCTTCCTCTCGCGTTATAGCTCGCAGGCTTGACGTCACACTTAACAGAATGCTAGTTGGCAAAGCTGAGGACGTCCATTTAAAGCTACCCCCGTTGAACGTTACGAAAATCCATACGCTCGTACGATGTAGAAAGCTAGACATTTCGCCTCTCCTTAGACTCCCTTTCCCTTCACCCCGGATCTGATTCTCGTCCCTCGTTCGCACACAGCTTCCTGTTTGCTCAGCAACTGGTCGGAACGAAGGCAAACCCCTATGCCCTCGTTACTTACCCAACTTATGCTTCAATTTATGCTACCTTTCTTCTTCGCCGTTCGACCCATGACTTGCTTCTTTCTTTGCTTTCCTTCGTTGTTATTCTATCTGTCTTTTCATGCCAATGGCTAATTCCCCCGTCTGTCGTTCAGTTTCTTCGCTGTCGATGCTATCGATTTGAATGTCAATTTCTTTCTCCGTTCTTCTAATACAACACGATGAAGCTTAACCCTTTGCAGTCGAGAGGCGATCATCTCGCAATTCGAATGACAATTAACACTTTACCAACTGGAAGCCTATCAACCAGCTTTCTGCTGCCAATGCTTATTAATCTAGGGAGCCTATTAATCGGTTTCTTGTTGCCACAAATTAATAAGTTACCTTATGATAAGAGAAAGTGAACGATATATAAGCCATTATTTTTGAAAATTGTATAATCCCATTTTTTCATATATCGAGATATTTAAGGATTTGTGTTTGAATCAATTTAAAAATATTTGCAAACGTTAATAAATTCAGGTGATGTTTTTAACACTATAAACCTGTTAAATTTTATTACGCAATAATAATTATTAATACTATTAAAGAAACTAAGCGATTTTTTAGCTCCAAATGGACTTGTACCACTTTCAATAATAATATATTGCAAAAAATAAAAACAAGAGGAAACTTAAGACCATATTTTATAGACATTGGCTTTACAGAAATGGATTTTTTAATGTAAAAAATAATAATAAAATCAAGACATGTAAGGACACGAATAATCAAGTTTATTAAGAATTGATTTCACTTATGTTAAAAAAAAAATGAATAAACAAGTGTAAAAACTAAATTACTTCGTTAAGATTGTTTTTAAGGCGCTAGCAAATAACTGTTGTACGGCAGTACACACTGATGTTGTTATGATCAATAATAATTGCAATTATAAAGTTGTTTCAATTATGATTATTAAGAATGGACTTACTCCACTTTCAAAAAAAAAATTTTGCGATAACATTTTACAGCTAACATTCTTTTGATCACTTTAGCAAGAAATCGTACTCCGTTGAATGTGTGATTATAAATATAAAAAGAGAATACGTATATTTTAGTAAAATTACCATTAATTCATTTTTTTTTTCAAAAGTGGACTTATGCCACTTAAAAAAAACGGCTCATATAGTAAGCCCTCTCACAAGTTTTGATTGAAAATTTTTAGAACTATAAGAATAAGCATGATAACAAAAACCAAGCCACTATTGAATTGAATTAACCGGTCGTTAAAATGTTAAGAGGCGCTAGTAACTGATTTCCTTTTTTCAAGCAGATATTCTTCTTCTTCACATTGTAACAAGCTGCAAAACGCGTCCATTGTTTCCTTCGTAAACCTGACTAATTGGAATTTTTTGTAAAATGCTTTTTGCATATTATTTAGTAAACTAATCCTAACTACTCGCGAGAATTCCACTCGTTTGGCCCACTTTTGAAAAAGTTATTCCGTTTCAAAGGCTGTCCGAATATTAATGGGAGTCGCTGTAAGTAAACTGAACTTAGCCGAAGTTCTACATTTAACCGAGTCGCTTTTGTTGCTGCAAAATCGTCTGGAAACTTTTACTGAACATCCTCGAGATGCTGTACTGCAGAAGTAGAAAAAAAGAAATTGATTTGTTGGAAAATTTTGATGAGAAAGTCCTCTTAAAGGAAGAACCATGGCTCAGGAGTTAGTTGACAAAAAACTGTTTTATTTATGCGATGCATGTTCGGTCTATAATAATGTCCCATTTATATTTATATTTATTATATATAAGAGTCCCATTTGCGACTGTTAAGAATATTTTATACCTAATCTTTTCATATTAAGAACTCCAACATTTTCTCTCCACACTTCCTTTGCTAATTAGCGTTCTAATTGACTTCTTTGCTTGAGGATGTAATAATTATATCTGTCTTTCAGTTTTTCTTTCCTTTCGTGCAATTATCATGTACTGAAACGTTGACAGAAGCTTCTCCAGTATTTCAATTTCATTCAAGGTCGACTCTTTAGCATTTGAAGACTGCGCAGCGTTTGGAGTTTGTCGCTGTTCACTGCACAGTGTGTCTGAAAGTTCTGTAGCAAGTTTTTAAAACTTCTTAAGTGGGTAAAAGTGTTTGTATCTTGTTAGAAAAGTAATTGTCGAATTTACATTCCGAATTGCAAGTTACACCGAAGCAATACAAAAGCTTACACGCGGATTTCTTTCCTGGAGTGTCTTCCACGATAGAAATAAGTAGTGCAATAAATGTGAATCACATTTACCGAGAAAATTTACCGTATAGAGAACAGTAACGGCGAGTTTTTTGAACTTGCTAGTTCCTGGTGGAGTTTATTTAACACTTTCAAGAAGAACGATTTAGAGTGTCGCCAATGAAAACAAGCTTAAGAAGGAAACTGGCAACGTTCCATCCCCGCCGAGGTCTTCGACGAGAAAAAAGAAGAGGAAAGGAACACCCATTCGTGAGGTAAAAACTGTCAGCTGCTACCAACCTGAATTTTTTACTCTACCTAACCCGAAAAATTCATTCTTTCGAAGACCAATTTCACCGGTCAACGTGTTTCAATCCCCCAGGAAAAGGGGCAGAAGTGAAATCGGTGAATCTCTGTGAAAATCTTTTATACTCGTTTCACTTTATATCGCAGAAACGTAAAGGATGAGCTTAGAAAAAAAGAAAATGACAGAGAATGCAAATTAAAAGAATTCACTGTGTTCTATGCTGCACTGTATGTTGCATTAATTAGCGAAATAATTAAGAGTCTTATAAATGAGCCGTTTATTTTTAAAGTGGTCTAACTCCATTTGTCAGTTGTTTGTTGTTAGCTATAGTAACATGTCCCACTTGAAGTTAACTGTCATAAAAAACATTTTGCGGTTAAGTATATTTAGAGTATACGATAATTTTGGACATATCAATTATCGCAGTTATTTTGATAGTTGAAAAATTTACTTTGAAAGTGGCCTAAGTCCTACTGATAACATTATTGATATTAGAAACTGCAGATTTTCAAATATACGAAGACAGTGATGATGACAATTACAATTAATTATTAATTATTTAGTGTAATAATGAATTAGTATTTAAACAGTTAACCTCACTTTTTGGATAGTTGCTTTAGTTAAATACTCAGTACGTTGAATTAATGCAACGAAAAGAAATTCACGCAATACACACTTACAAATGAATTTAAACTTAAAATATTAAATTATAGAAATTATTAAACCCATAGGAAGGAACAAAACAACAAAACCGTTTAACTTAGAGAGTGAAAACGAACTAGAAACTAATGATTTCAACAAAAATCGTAGATGAATTAGAATTACAGAACAACATTCGTCGTCAGAGGATGAAAATACAGATGACACAGAGAAAAGAATAGTGACACATATGTATATTCAAAAAGTACGAAAAATTAAACGGAATTCAGGGAAAAGATATTATACTCAAATTGGAAACATTACACTTGCAGAGGTATTTCAAAACAAAGACTACCGTTATCGCAAAAGCTTGCACAAAAAATTACGAAGAAGAAGAAAGAAAGAATATTTTTGAGAAGTTTTGGAATTTGGGAGATTTAAATAAACAAAATATTTTACTGTACGAAGCTACCGAGCGCTGTGTTGTGAAACGAAGACGTCAAAGAAACGGGTATTAAACGTAATTTGTACAATTAGAAGATTTCCTGAATTGCATAAATGGTGTTTTTCAAGTGTTGTAATGAAATATAAAATAAATTGAATATTGTTTTTTCAATTTGAATCATTTTAAATTATATCGAACGGACTTGGGCTGTTTCAAATTTGATGATAAATCTAGTTGTTAATTTTGAAAGTGGCTTAAGTCCATTCTTGATAAGAAGACACATATTATTCACTTAATAATTGCAATTATTTGAATAGGAACTGTAAATTTAACTCTCTTAGATACACTTAAGGAGTGTGATACATTGGTCTTCTATACGTATATTTTTAATTTCGTTGAAACGCAAACTTTTAAATATCTCAATTTAAACATATATGGACTTAGATCAATTTTAAAATAAACGGCTCATATGTTCTTGAAAATAAAGGAGTATTAGAATATTTTGATCTTATTAATACGAGTGAATTGGAAACGATTGTGATGAATCTCCCGGTTGAAAATGGGGACAGAAGAAGGAAGAAGTGTTGACGTGTTAAAGATTGCTTTTTGTGTAATTAAAGATGAATTTATAAAAATAATAAATAAGTCGCTAATGATGGGTGAATATACAAACAGCTGGAAGACATCCACGATAGTTCCAATGACAAAAATTTAAAAACCTATAGTAACTAGTGATTGTAGGCCAATTAATGTTCTGCCAGTACATAAGAAGGTATTAGAATTGGTGGTCAAACACCAACTAGAAAAATATTTATATTGAAAATATAAAAGTACGAATAATCCAGAATATCGAGAAAATTGAATTCGAGAATATATGTTTGGAAGAACTAGATAAAACACAGATAAATCCATACATAACGGAAAAACCTACAACGTAACGAGCAATCGCAAGCCAGTTGAATATTTACGAGTTTTAAATGGGGTTTAGTGACCAATTAAACAAATAAAATCTTCTATCGATATCAACTTTGAAAGGCCACGCAAGCATTCTCTGCTACCTAATACATTCGATCAAATTGAATACATGATACATGATTTTTTTTTTTTTCAAGAAACAAGAAATTTGACATACAGCTGCGATAAAGATAAAATGATTTGAGCTGTTTATTTTGAAAGTGACCTAAGTTCATTTATGTTTAAATTGGGATATATAAGAATTTGCGTTCCATCGAAATTAAATATATACATACGTATAGGAGACCAATGTATCACACTCCTTCAGTGTATCCAAGAGAGTTAAATTTACAGTTCCTATTCAAATAATTGCAATTATTAAGTGAATAACATGTGTCTTCTTATCAAGAATGGACTTAAGCCACTTTCAAAGTAAATTTTTCATGCAATTCAGGAAATCTTCTAATTGTACAAATTACGTTTAATACCCGTTTCTTTGACGTCTTCGTTTCACAACACAGCGCTCGGTAGCTTCGTACAGTAAAATATTTTGTTTATTTAAATCTCCCAAATTCCAAAACTTCTCAAAAATATTCTTTCTTTCTTCTTCTTCGTAATTTTTTGTGCAAGCTTTTGCGATAACGGTAGTCTTTGTTTTGAAATACCTCTGCAAGTGTAATGTTTCCAATTTGAGTATAATATCTTTTCCCTGAATTCCGTTTAATTTTTCGTACTTTTTGAATATACATATGTGTCACCATTCTTTTCTCTGTGTCATCTATATCTTCATCCTCTGACGACGCATGTTGTTCTGTAATTCTAATTCATCTACGATTTTTGTTGAAATCATTAGTTTCTAGTTCGTTTTCACTCTCTAAGTTAAACGGTTTTGTTGTTTTGTTCCTTCCTATGGGTTTAATAATTTCTATAATTTAATATTTTAAGTTTAAATTCATTTGTAAGTGTGTATTGCGTGAATTTCTTTTCGTTGCATTAATTCAACGTACTGAGTATTTAACTAAAGCAACTATCCAAAAAGTGAGGTTAACTGTTTAAATACTAATTCATTATTACACTAAATAATTAATAATTAATTGTAATTGTCATCATCACTGTCTTCGTATATTTGAAAATCTGCAGTTTCTAATATCAATAATGTTATCAGTAGGACTTAGGCCACTTTCAAAGTAAATTTTTCAACTATCAAAATAACTGCGATAATTGATATGTCCAAAATTATCGTATACTCTAAATATACTTAACCGCAAAATGTTTTTTATGACAGTTAACTTCAAGTGGGACATGTTACTACAGTTAAAAATAAACAATTGACAACTGGACTTAGACCACTTTCAAAATAAACGGTTCATATATGCACCGTTTATTTTGAAAGTAGTGTAAGTCCATTTTTGGAGAAACTTAGAAATCACATAATTTACGTATAACTTAGTGTGAACTTTTTTTTACAAACAATTCACACTTAATATTTAAAAATATCCATGTGTGAACATTTATTAGTAAATTAGTTTGTATAACCATTGATTATGGAAGTAGTGTAAGTCCATATTCCTTAGTCTAATTAAGCACTACATATATAAAAGAAATGTAAAACTATGGTAAATTAAATGGATGAAATAAACAAAATTTGGTGACCTGTGCATTCATTTATAATATTGCATGTACAAATATGTCGTTTAATTGGAATATTATATAAGTAAACAATTAATATTGAGCATAAACAACGCTATTTTATTTCCCGTTCCTTTTTATAAACAGAATCAGAATAAAACATTACGTATTTCAAGTGAAATTGAATTTTCGGTAACTGAAATTTAACGATGTTTACAGTTCGATAATTTTGAAAGTGGTGTAAGTCCATTTATGATCCATATAGATTATATTGGTTTAATTAAATTCGTATAGAAGTAATTTGTATAATCAATATACATATATTCAAATTCATAGAAACATCGGCGAACTTAGTACACTTCTTTGATATTTTTCAATCAACTAAAATGCAAACCGTTAAATATGTCAAAAGAAGAAGAAATGGACTTGCATCACTTTCAAAATAAATAGTCGAAATCGTTCTCCTAGTACTCCCTTGATCATTTATTTTTCTAATACTATTTACAATATTAACAATACTATTAATTCATCGAACTTGTCTATATTTATTCTCTCATTTGTAGCAACACCTTCGAAATCTATCAATAACTTTTACATCCTCTCCTTTGGAGAGAAAGAGAGAAACAAAGAGCCACATGCACACGCATGCACGCACTCACTCATTCCTCTCTCTCTCCTCTCTCCTCTTTCCCTGCCAGCATCCCCTCACCAACATCGATCTGTCTCAGTCTCTCCGTCTTGCCCATCTTCATCTCCAACCCCCGGTTGTACATACAGATACGTAACCTGTCCTCCTCCTACTCGCGAGGAACTCCAGTATCACTATCCTCCTCCATCGTTCACTTTTACTCTCAGCTTTCACCTTCGCTGTGTTTCCTCGTCGCGCCAGTTATTCACCCTCCACCTCTAAGGATGATCCCCTCTGACCCACAGAAACTCTCTCTCTTTCTCTCCCGTTCCTCATTTCCTCCACTGACTATCCTTTTCCTCCTCATCTATCAAACACTCCCTTCTCCTCTCAGTTTTTCCTTCCCCGGCAGAATCGTTCTCTTCTCCCAGCTACGCTTGGGCGTTACGAGCCAGCCTCTAGTCTCTCCCTCTCCTCTCTCGCTCTATCTCCGTTGCACGTGCCACGCATCCCACACCTCCACCTCTCCGGACTTCGCTCGATCCTGCGTGCATTCCCCTTGCTTGCTCGCGCGCGCGGTTTCTCTGCCGCGAGCCGTGGCAACCGGTCCGCCGCGCAGGCAGCCGTCGTTAGACGCGAAGCGGCAACATTCTGGCGGACGCCGCGCCGAGGACGTTTAGTCGGCGTTACAGCCGCGTTCGCTACCGGCCAATCCACTGGGATAGCTCAACTGTCGTACACAGATTGAGCAACGAGAAAGGAGAAGGAATAAGAAGACTCGAGTGTGTCTCTACGATACGAAAGAGGGTCGCTTCGAGGCGTAGCCAGAAACTGAAGACGTAGATCTTGGAGCAACTCGAGAGGAGAGAAGCATTGTTGTGGCTGAGGTGTGTAACAGTTTAGTGTAGTGCTGTCTGCTGCATGGGGGTTAGTTCATGAGGTAATGAAGTGGGCTTGGTTTCCGCGCTGTATACGCGCTGATTGACAACGCTTGCGAGCGACGGGGGATGAATGGGCGGAGGATAGAACGTGCGTTTCTAGTGACCAAGTGTTTTTTTGTACAGGGTGTGGTGAGAATTTTGTGCTTGTGTTTCTTTTGTATAACGAGGTGAGCTGTTCGTCCGTGTTTCTTTAACACTAAACCTACTACGCGCGGTCAAATGACCGTTTTGAAAATTTCGTTTAGAATTTCCTGCATACGACGTTATTGTACCGCCACTTAACATCACGACTTTTCTTATATTATAAGTACAATGCATTTTTTTAATATTCACTCTTTTTCTTATCGTTTATTTTCCGGAAAAAATTTGTAATCTGTTTTGTCTACCGCGAGCGGTTATTTGACCGCTTGAACGATTTATATTCTTAGCATGAGCCGATTTTTGTTTCCTATTCTGTTATCTACGATATAAAGAAAACCATGGCTTGAGAGTATGCCTGTCCGTCTTCTCGTTACGTTTAGTAAAATCTTGTGACACAAACAGAGAAAATCAAAACGTGAAAAATACAAAGAGCATATTTGCCAGTCTATTATTATTTTACATTTCAATTCTATTATTATTCTACTATTATTTTGTATATTACGTGTTACAAGTGGCATTTTCAGAAGAGTTAACAAATTAACAGTACTTTGTACTAAGTTTTATGTTTGAACCTTTTTCCACTTTTTTGTTTTTTTACCCACTTTGATCTACATTTTTATATGGCAACAAATTAAATGGTTAGCATTTAAATCTATTTTCGATCAGTATTTAACACTTTGATCGCCACGTCACCCAAATCTGGATGACAAATACGTTTCCCCATAAGTGGATCACGCTTTTCTTCGTCGAATTAGACGGAATTTCGCGAAAGATTTACAACAGCTTTCATTAGTAACACGCTTATTTCAATCTTTTCAATAAATATAAATATATTTTCGTCTGTTAAATCCCTTTACGTATTATTAGGGATAATAATTATTCCTTAATCAACAGTTTTGCAAATTTTGATATTTTGTAAACGTGTACAATGTACATGTTTGCGACAAAAATCACGATAAGTAAATGTAGCTATTATTTTCGGTACCGTTTGATGTTCCGTTTGTTTGGAATCTTTCATGGACCAAGTATAGCCTTTGGTTGAACTTCGGTAACTTTATTTCATACTTGTGTGCCTTATTTGGTACATATTGTCTAAATACAAAGGTACCTCTCCATTGTTTCGTCAAGAGGAAACAAAAATGCAAAGATTTGTAAGATTGAAAATAAAAAAAATTACATTTAAAACAATTGTAATTGTACAGGAAATGAAATAGCGAAGTAAGAATTCGAGCTCCGCAGAAAACATATCCGATTTGCGCCGAGCGATCAACGTGTTAAATCAACTTTCGGTCAGTATTTTATTACCAGAAAGGTCAGTATAAAAATATTAAACAGTCAGTATGTAAATAAAAAAATGGCGAGTACATAATTTATTTAAATACTGGCAATTTAGTATAAATACTGACCAAAGGATACTGACCGAATTATTTAAATACTGAACCTTCATATTAAAATACTGACACTTAATATTTAAATACTGACGAAAAGGGATTCAAATATTGGCCAGTAAAATACAAGCCTTTTTATATTATCATTTGTATAGTCATACCAACAAATATCAAGATATTCGAAAAATATGAAGTGATTAGAGAACATAAATAATATCGAGGAAGATTGTTCTGAAGTTGATCAGGAAAATCAACGACTCAGACTCTAAACTGTGAAAAATGTGCAATCAAGAATCCTATAATTTGTAACAAAAAAATGCGGTGAAAAAGAATAAAATAAGCATTATCTATTTTTAAATGTAACAAAATATTTTGTTCACTATCTAATTGTTCATAATCTTGACTCTGCATTGATAAATACGTCTTTTTTAACCCATTAACTGGCAAATTGTTATTTTTGATATTTTTGGTGTATTAAGGTTGAAAATGGAATTAGATAATGAAATTTAGATTACTTTACTGGTATATTAAAAAAAAACAGTCATTTTTTAACATTTTTTATGGATACCAAATTAGGATTCATGGAATTTCTAGATACAAAAATTTTGAGAAAATTAAATAAAGATAAAAACACAAAACAACTCATTTTCTATGCCACACAATTTGTCAATCACAGGTCGAATTTTAAATATCTTATCTTTCTTTGCCATGGCAATTATGGAACTATTGTCGTTAAAATAGAAATTTCTTTCTATTTGTAAAAACCTGTGCTTTGGCATACAGTTTCTAACGCAGGTAAGATTCAGATCTTCATCTTCACACCAATATAATTGTTTCTGTGGTAAAGAATGGTATCCAGATAACAAAAATATTCCAATAAACTTTCTAAGACAATTTGAGGAAAGTTCAAAATTATGTCCGTTGTTTTGTCTGGCATAATTTATACTTTGGGTTACCATATAGTTATACAAATCGTCGTCGAAAAATTCTTCGAATATGTCCATAGGTGATTTATTTTTCAAATTTAGAGTTATTTTCGATTTTATTTCAGACACATTGTCTTGTTGTAATGTAATGTTGGAATAGTTGACGTTCTGCTTTTTCCAGTCACACTTCGGCAATATTTTATGTTTTGACTTTTGGGTAGATGTTGGATTCTCGTCTAAGGCACTAGAATGTACTTCTAACTGATCGAAAACATCATAACTAAAATATTATCATCAAGTTCTTCGCAATCTGATACTTGATCCACATGGTCGGGAGGTAGTTCGACTATATCGATGGTTTCTCGTTCTAATTCGTCAAAAATTTCATCATTTTCGAATAATTCTTCTATTTCTCTAATATTAAGAAATTTTCTTGAAGCCATACTGTCAAGAAAAGTAGAAAAGTAAACAAAGAAAGCTATGAATTACTAAAATGCTTAAATGTTATCAAGTTTTATCATAGCAGATTCCATGAGTTCCAAATGAGGATCGTTATATTTTATAGTATATTTCTTATAATAAGGATTATATTTACTTACGTATAATTGTGCTATCAACTAAAAGGATGTGTTAGTAATCTCACACACGAATATGTCAAAAAAAGCAAAAAACTACGAAGAAAAAATTCATTAGTAAAACAACGTAAGCATCAAAAGATAATTTTACCGCATGGGTTGTAAATTTATATGTCAAATACTTTTATAAGGTAGGCAACATTGAAACAAAAAATAATTTTGGAAACTAGGATGTACGTGTTTACTGAATACACATTTTATTTAATATAATCCTATTGCAAATGATAAAAATATATATATATATATATATATATATATATATATATATATATATATATATATATATATATATTCAAATCCCCATTTGGGGATCACGGTAGCGAATAGGTTAAAGCGGTCATTTGATCAGTCGTGATAGGAATAGGCATATGTGAAATGTCGGTAGATTTAGTGTTAAATCGAACGGTTTCTGGTGTTTGCGTATTGTTTGACTAAGTTGGCTTCGAGGGAAAGAGTGGTGTATGAAAGTGGCTGTGTTGTTTTTGCAGATCAACGAGTGAGAAGGAAACGAGGATTCTGTCGAATGTTATTATCCGGAGGAATCGAAAGAACTGATTTGCAGCTGTGCTGCAAATATTGCTTGCATGTATCCTAGGGAACGATAGTTACAACTCATTCAGACCACTGCAGGATAGAGTTCTCTGAAACGTTGAGAAATTAGATTCTCTTTCGTTTTGACATCCCTTGGTTTATTAACCTGCATGGCGAAATTCTTGCTTGCACTATGATCGTGTATAGAAACGATCGTTTCTCGTGTGTACATTGTAATTTCTATTTTAAAATACGAGCTACGTCGCGTGGAATTTTTGCACATTTCTATTTGGAAAATTATGTTGTATTTTTATCGTACGTTGTTTGTTTGGAAGATCGTTCGAGTGAGCAGAATTTCTCCGTAAACTTTGACACAAGTGGATGGTGCAGAAATGTGTGTTTTGTCAGAGGAACTTGGTCGTGAATAAAATATTTTGTGACAGTTATAAATTACATTTCGCGAAGCTTGTTTGTTTAATCCAATTCTCCGATTTAAACGTAGAGAAAGAAAAGGAACATTTCACATATTAGCTTCGTATTGAAGAAAAGTAGCAATCTTATTTACGTGATTTTGATTGAAACGCTGTTTCTTAATTAATTAACAGCTTTTTCTCGCAGTGGAGCCCTCAATTCTTAAGTGAGAATTTTTAAACACGTTTCGTAAATAAGTAGCTGCGTTAGTTTCTTTAATTCCCTGGGAACGAGGTTGAGTGGGATTTTTTATTTCTTCCTCTCATATGTTCAACGACGAAGTGGGGGGGAAATTGTCGAACTTTTAGACACGTTTCGTTCACTATTAACAGAACTTAGAACAGGTGAACGAGCCAATTAATCAATTACGAACAATTCTCAGTATATTTCTGATTTCTGAGTACATTTTTCTCATTCATAACTCTCTAATGGTTTGTAGAAGAGGTTAATGAAATTGCCATTTATATTAGATAACAGAGCACACTTTTGTCCGTGCTTGGTTTCGCTTATAAATCTATTATCAATTACGACATATTCTTTCTTGTTTCCAGCGCAACAAATTAATTAATTGCCCTATAATAAGAGAAAGTGAACGATGTAGTAAACGATGTAGTGAATTTTCATTGAAAATTTTCAGAGCTGTAAGAATAAAACCGAGCCAAAATTGAATAGAATGAGCAGGTCGGTAAAGTTAGGTTGGTAAAATCTGTTCAAGCCTTTAAATTTGCGCTAAAAACATGTTGAAAATTGTCAATGTCCCTAATTTTTTCGCCAGGGAACTGTATATCCCTAAATAATAGTTTTGAGAAATATCTGAAGGAGCATTCCCCCTATAAGTTTCAGAATTACTGGAAAGGCGAAGCTTTTAGAAAGTTCTATAGTCGTACACCTTTTTCGATACTCTATAATTGTTCCCTTTTCGTTGTTGGTTTTATCGGGTGCTGTTGAAACAGCAAGAAGAACATTTGTACGCGTTTCCCAGCGAGAGAAAAGTGTAGAGAATTCAAGTCATTTTGCTATTCCGCTTGTTCTCGCGTTCATTAAAGATTTGTCGCATTTTCCCATTTCCCTCTCCTTGAACAGCTTTTCCTTCGTCTCGTTTAATATTAAACAAACCTTTCCCTCGCTACTTCTCACAGCTACCAGCTCTTAAAGCTAAAGAGACTCGTGTAAACTCGGTTAACTGTAAAGTATCTACAAACTGTCGTCCCTAGTTTCGAAGAGTTCGTTGCGAAAAGAAGTTGATTTGCAGGTAGCATTCGCTCTACAAAAGAAATTCTAAATGGATCGGCGAGCAAACCTGTCGTTTCGAAAACTGTTCTAGCGAAAGGGTTAAAATGACGGAAGATGTGTGGAACTTTCCTTGAAAATTCTTGCAGTAATTCCAAAAGTTTTGGTTGTCAGTATGCATGTGTAGCTGCATCTACTTCCTTGATAGCTTTCGTCGAGCACGTGTATTGGTCCGTCGTATTCAAAGGATTAATAATGTCCAACTAGAGACCGTCTAATTACCACATTAATTATTATAAATGTCCATTAACAAGCACTGAGATTATTTCACATCTGTATAGTACTATCACCGTTATCATCAATACACTGTTTCTTTAAGCAAACGAAAAATAACAAAATTTATACTCCCTCTGTCCCATAATAATAGTAGCAAGTGAATATTTAACCTTCTTACTGCCGAACAACGATATATCATTGCTAGCAACACTTGCGAAAAGTACTAACAACGATATATCGTTGTGTATGCGACGGCATCTTACTATTCGCATCAATGCTAAGTAAATTATTTGTCTGAGTAATAGTAAGTAAATATTACGCATTTTCAATAGCGGGATAACTACAAATGTTTATAATAATACTAGAATGTTTATTCCACTGACGTTATACTAGCTACACGAATCACTGGTGCTGCGCACCATGGGATTATTATTTAGTTTTATGTTTTGATAGTAATAATTTTGTTACAAATAATTGAAAATGCTGTATTTATGCTTTATACCACGTGTTCTACATCAAATTTTGATCAAACGATGATTCTTCCTATTTGCAAACAATGTATATAAGAGAAAATTTATTTCCCCATTTTTCCTAATGATCTTGAATAAACATTGTTAGCATGATTTTCAATAAATATTGAAATACAATTGACATTAATGTATTCTCCCTTTATTTCGTGATATGTTCCTTTTTGAATTTTGTAAATATCATTCTTACTTTTTTTTTCATGATATTTTCTCAAACCTTATTAAATTACATCAAATTGGTTCGGTATTCTTCGTCTAGGTATAATTCCTTCGGTCGGCACTAAAAGGGTTAAACGGGAATTATTGGCGAATTCAACTGTAAGTTATGTTGTAGCGCAAAATTGCGAAGCTTTCAATCAAAATCAATGTTTCGTGACATCTGTCATTTGTTTCGACACATCTTTCAATTTTTAGGTTAACCTAATTATTACGAATTATAACCATTTTTCTAATTCCATTCGCTGATCGAAATCAATTGTTTTATTTCAGTTGAATATCAACCCATTGTAAAAGTAAGATGAAAAAAAAGAGAGTTTCTAAGTAAAGATCGAGTTGCGATTGTCCAGTTTCTGATGCATCAAAAGAAAAACGAAAAGTTGCAGAAAGGTTCACTTACGTTAGCTGTAAAACAATGTAAGTGCAATAGAATGACCGTATCAAGAATTTGATTCTTTGAAAAAGCAAAACTGTGGACGTAAATGCAAAGATTATGGAGAAAAACTTGGACATATTTCTCTTAGCAAAAGAGGCACCATAACATCAGCAGCTCACGCTATTGAAGTTCCCAAATCTATGTTATTCCGAATTTTGAAAAAACGTAAATCCATAAAACGAGTTTCAAACACCGTCAAACCATTTCTTACAGAAAAGAATAAGAAAGATCGCGTAGAATATTGTCTTCGTAGTCAAGGGATCCTACCTGCAAGTTTAAAATGCAGTAACGAAATTATTGGAAAATCCAGAAACTATCTGAACTATCAAAATAAAAATTAGGAGTAATACTTTTAATTTATTGTTTAATTTAATCTAGTTTTTTGATAGTAAATGTTGCGTTCTATATTTATTTTCTTTTGCTACTATTGTTATGGAACAGAGGGAGTATTAATTTGAGATGTAACGGACATCTTGTATCTGTCGTCTTTTTGTCAGTTCGATCAACTTTCACATAAAAATTCTTTATTTTCTTATCTGAAATATCTTACGAATCGCTTTCTTATATTATTTCTACAGTTTAAGTATTTTCTTCTCCAAAATTATCACCGTTGATATCTTCAAATCAATCATTCAAACGAGAGAACGAATTTTCCCAGTGAAACTTGTTTGTGATAAAAAAAAGAAGATGAAGTGTGCTTGTAACGATTTTCTGTGGAAGACAGAATGGTTTACGAGATACGAAGATAGTCGGTACTTCTACATAAGACGATCGAAAACACTACAAATAAATGCTACGAAATGAAGTTTCCCCTGTGATTCAATCTTCGATGATATCGACTAAGCCTGAATGCTGTAGCCTTTACGAGCAGGTAAATATGAAAATACGATATAACGTAAAAAAGAATAGGGAACGATCCACTAGGAGCTTTTAAATAGTTCTATTAGGTGTATTGAAATGCTGCTGGTTCTTTATCGTGTTGAATTCACTTTAATACAGAGAAATTACCTTTCTTGATGTTTAGATTTTTATCACAGTTACAGTATTGCAAACATTTCACGTTCATATTCAATTAGGGGATATAGAATAGCTTCTGTATAAAATTGCCGGTAAACAATGTGTTAAGTGGGCATGCAAATGAATTTTATATACGACTTTAAATGACGAGATCAACGAATAAATGTTAATTTAATAAATTCTTCTTTAAGTAATTCTGCAATTAGTTGTTGTAAATATTTCTACGCGAAATGTTTATTTAAAAAGACGATTTTTCGATGAAAGAACTGATAGAATTAAGTATTTCCTTTACATTCCTTTTTTTTTATAAAGAACTGTGACAGAATCAATGGTACTTTAAATATCGTTTATTAAGATTCTTCTCTGATGTTTTTTTATGGCTCGAATGCAAATTATTATTCGTGCGAAAGAACAGATGAGATATATTTGATAGGAACGTCGAATATTAAAATCCTTGACGAAAATATTTACGGTAGGTCCAGTTAAACGAGACGAAGCAGTGCGAAGAAATGTAATACTCCGATATCCCTATGGATGCAGTAAATTGCTATATTTATATTTCGAGAGATATCCGCATTTTTCTGCGTTTTTTTATTTTTTACGAGGATTTGCAACGAAAAAATCGAAAAAATTCCCTAAAGTATACCTTTGTATTAAAAAACTGAAAGAAATGGTGGAGTAAACGTGTCCTTGATAATCTTTGACTTCTAAATTTGCATTTTATCGCTCGTTATTTACGCGGAAATCGGAAAATCTTGTCGCCACTAATTTTCACAAATTTGAAAACAAAAACCCTGAATGAATTAGAAAAGAAAAAAAGGTACAGATAGTAAAAATATGTCCTTCACCATCTTTGATATCTAGATTTACATTTTATCACTGGTTATTTGCGTGAAAATCAGAAAATCTTGCCACTGGTATTTTTTACAAATTCGAAATCAAATGTTGGAAAACAAAAGAACCAACCAAACTAAAAAAAAGACAGATAGTGTAAACGTATCCTTGACCATCTCCGATTTCTAAATTTGCATTTTATCGCTCGTTATTTACGTGAAAATCGAAAAATCTTATTGCCAATATTTTTCACAAATTTGAAGGCAAAAGAACAAAGCAAATTAAAAAAAAAAGACAGATAGTGTAAATGCATTCTTGATCATCTTTGACTTCCAAATTTGCATTTTATTACTAATTATTTACACGAGAATCAATTTGTCCTTTGTGTGAACGAAATCATAAATATGTGATAAGAAAAGATATATTTTGAACGAAATCACGCAAACGTGACAGTGACCAAAGTGTTAATAACAATTTAATAACAAGAATAACGTATTCCCTTTGAAGAGGAAAGTAACCGAAGCTAAATTAGTAATAAAAAAAGGCAGCAGTATCGCTTCTAACCAGAAACCACAGACATCTCACGATTTTCCGCTCGTATGTATGTATGTATATCAACGGGAACAGTAGATTTTCACGAACAGTCGTCCACGTAACACCGTAACGAGGCAGCACGCCGAATGATTAATCGGGTATAATCGCATTTTCGGCGAATTTCCATTCCGACAAGCGAGCACTAGTTACCAATGGAAACGATACATTGGAAATTTGAAAACGAGCATCTCTATGTGTATATACTCTAAGGGATTGTACATACAGACAAAGAAGATGCAATAAAGTTCTTCGATAATCTGAAAAAAAATGAATATTTCTCGAAATATCTCATTAAGCTTCGAATCTAAAAGAGAAAAATCAACCAAGTTGAGAGATTGAATTTTGTTAAGAGAAATAAAACGGAGTAAACTTCGATACGCTAAAAATCTGACATTAAATTTCCATTTAGCGTTCGCTCTTTCTCCTCGGGAACAGATTTTAATCTACTTACGCGATTAATTTATTCAATTTCACTGTCTGCTTGATTTCTTTCTCTCTTTTCTTGAATTCTTCGATAATTTCTCACTCTGTTGGTTTCTTCTCCTTTGGATTTAAACGATAAAGCAGAGACTGTGTATATTTCCTGCATTTATCAACCAAAAATGATCGACACTTTTTTCCTATCGAATATTTCAGGTCGTTAATACAATTTTTCAATTCTTTAGGTGTCTAAACGAGTGCCGTACTCGAGCACACTTTCTTAATCCCTGTAATTTGTAAGAAAAGACTCCACTAATTAAATTAAGCAACAAATTAAATGGTCAGTATTTAAATCTATTTTCGATAAGTATTTAAGTCAACTTTCGGAGAGTATTTTATTACCAAAATGGTCAGTATAAAAATACTAAACGGTCAGTATGTAAATAAAAAAAATGGTCCGTACATAATTTATTTAAATACTGGCAATTTAGTATAAATACTGACCAAAGGATATTGACCAAATTATTTAAATACTGACCCTTCGTATTTAAATACTAACAAAAAGGTATTAAAATACTGACCAGTAAAATATAAGCCATTAAATTAGTAAAAAGAAGGTGAACAAAAAACAATTGCTCAAATTTCCAAGCGTTAATCTCGGTTGCTTTAAACAGTCGAAAGGTTTTCTCTGCATCACTGTACATCTCCAAAAAGTGTATATCAAATCTATCGACTTTGAAACGAAAGTGAAAGAAACTCAGCTTTCCAAGTGTTAATCTATTTCGCTTGAGAGACTCGACAGGTTTTCATTCGAAGCCTTCTTCCACGCACACCGTTCTAAATCTCTGAAAGTGTGTACTCTCATCACTTACCACCATCCTGCACGTGAAACCGCAGACAGAGGAAAAAAGGAGAGGAAATCGGGAGGGAACACGTAACAAAAGGAGAAACGACCGAGAATTCCAATCGAACGGAAGTACATCGATGCTGTACAACGGCCTCGAAATTCCATTGATCGTAAAACGAATCTATACGTTTCAAGCGGCTTAATTGCTCCTCAAAATGCCCTCGTTACAGAGACCTGCGAAATCTAGTTCAATGGTTTTTGGCTCTGCCTGAAGCTCGTAGAGAATAAAACTTCCGCCGGACGGAGAAAACGCGGGAAATGCCAAAGGGCGTGGCCTTTTTGTACCAGTGTGGAGGTGATTTTTGGAAAACGCGCCAGATTATTCTTCGATGTACTCGTGCGTGGCCAACCAACGATTGATTGGTCGTCTAATACCATCCGTGGATGGATTCAAATCCATTTAACCGTGTACTCGAATAAATTACGTCTCTTTCTGCTGGTTGCTGGAGTTCTATTGGATGATACAATAGACTCTCGTGTAACACGAATTCTTACCACGCGAATTCCTATAACGCTTATTTCTTTTGGAAATCACTCCCAGTAACTCCACCTCAATGTTCTGCTGTAATAAACTTCCTTTCCTAAGTCTTCGCTAACGTTGTCATTTTTTTATAATTAAAACTAGTCAACGTTATCATTTCCTTATAATTAAAACTAGTCAACGTTATCATTTTCTTTATAATTAAAACTAATCAACGTTATCATTTTTTTTCATAATTAAAACTAGTCACGTTGTAAATGCGTTGCACTCAGTTTCATTGTTTCACAATTATATAAACGGAATTTGTCCTTTCCAATTGCAATGGATACGTTTAGCTTACGTCCGAAGACGTGGATTGAGTGAAGTAAAAATGTTTCTCGTCAAACTCTCCGTCAATGTTCGAAATGTTAAGATTGTTGACAATACAATATCCATCATTTTTAAGTACAACATTAAAAAAAGGAACTTGAAATATTGACAGTAATAATAATAATAATAATAATACTCTTTATTTCAGTCTCGCGAAAGGAACGTGGTTTCACAGATATCTTTATCATCGCTCAAAACAAAAGAAACTTACTTTCACACATTCCCCTCTCATTCGATATTCTCTTGTAATAATAATACTTTTTATTTCAGTTTCTTGATGAAAGGAGACAAAAATAAGTGGACAGTTACTAGAAATAGGTAAAACTACAGTTTAATCAAATTAACATGACTGCTATGAACCTAAGATTTATTTATTATATATCCTTAAAGTATGTACGTTATTTATTAAATAATTTATGTTCATATTTACATCTTTGTTGGAAATACGCCGTACTTAACCAAAATGACAGTTATTTCTTAATAGACAAAAATAAGTGGACATTCAATCAAATACATAGTAAATGAAATATATACTAAAATTAGTACTTGGTATGGCTACCTTTTGCTTGTATTACTGCTTCCAAACGTCGGGGAATACTTTTTATTAAATTTTCGATATAATCTTTATTAATATTTTCAAATTCAGATTGTAGTCTTTTGAAAAAATCGATTCTATTATTTCGCTGGTCCAGTGGAACTTTTGCGTCCAGTAAACTCCAGAAGTTCTCGATAGGATTCAAGTTGGGGCTCTGGGATCGCCACCCGAGCAATTTAACATTGGAATGCTTAAAAAATCGTTTAGTTTTCTTAACAGCGTGCTTGGAATCATTATCTCGTTGAAAGACAAATTCGTCATTACAATCTATTTTTACAACTGCTTATTCCAAATTTTCATTTAGTATATCAATATACTTATCGGCATTCGTAATTTCATCAATTTGTGCTAACGTACCAATTCCATTCCACGAAAAGCACCTGCCACACCATTAATGATCCGTCGCCAAATTTAACCGTGGGCGTAATAAATGCTTCCTTATACGCTTCATTTATTTTTTTCTCCAGACTTGGTGCTTCTTTCTTAATTGCCGCAATTCAAATTTATTTTCGTTGCTCCAAATTATATTTCGCTAGAATGCTAGAGACATATTCACATATTTTTTTGTGAACGCTAAACGTTTTTTCATATTTATTTTATTAATGTATGGCTTATGTCTAGCCTTGCAACATCTTAATTCAGCTTTGCACAGTCTTCGTTTTATTGTTTACGTTGAAACTTTTAATCCTACTATTTCTGCAATACTTTTTGATGCAATCGTTGAATCTTGTAGACATTTACGAACAATTTGAAGGTCTTCTTATATGGTGGTACAGCGTTAGCGTCCACGACCTCTTAAATTTTTCACGGTATTATGTAGTAGGTATTTTTAATAAACTTTTTCAACCGCACTTTTAGATACATTATACTTCCGAGCTATCACACGGTAACCTAATTTCTTACAACAGTTAGAAGCAATTAAATGGCGAATTTGATATGAATCTTCTTCCGTTTTTCACATTTTGCGATTATTGTACAAATTCTCTTACATGTACGAAGCCTGAAGCAATACTAATAGGTTTGTTTGGGATCATTGCATATAAGCGTGACTTGTTCCTGATGATTGTATACATTTCTAGTCTCACAATAACATTATAACCAAGTGTCCACTTTGTATTTTTGTTTCTTGATAAATACCTGATATTTACGTTATGATACAGTTTGTATGCACAAAAATATAAACATGAATTGGTGCTTCTTTTTTAATTGCCGCAATTCAGCTTGTGGAGTCCCAGTTTACTTCCCTTTGCTACTTTCTAATTTTTCTACCTAGCCAATTTATCACCGCATTGTTTATTCTCACTTCCACCACTTACTCCTTTAATTCGCTTCTATCTATCCTATCGCATTCCTGAAGGCGTTTCAGTGTTCCTATATCGCGGTTACATAATCCACACCTTCTTTTCTGCTCGTTCATCCAGTATTTCCCTCTTGCAAATTGCCACAAGCCCTTGGCTGCCTCTTTTCCCTGCTTTTATTAAGTATTCTGATTTGCCCACGGTCTTTGTAGAAATATTGACAGTATATATTGATCGTTTAATATTCAACGAAACGTACATACATTTTGTAAGAGAAATTTCTCACGAATTTCATTCTCAGAAAATTTGCGACAAAAGGAAAACTCGAACTTTGGTCCTAATTTTTGATGAATGAGAATAAATATCACGGATCTTATGTGTAATATCGTAGTTTTTAAGATTAATAGTTTACGAAGCGTGTAATTTTAAGGGAGAATTTCTTTTTTTTTTGGTCAAAAAAATAAATTTTTTTGTTTTTTACAGAATCTTATAGTTTAACTTTGTAAGAATGTCTCTGCAAAATTTTAAGTTAAAATTCATAAAATTTTCAAAGTTATAGACTTTTGAAACAAGATATATATTTGGCGGTAAGTGATCGAGCGATCGATACTCCCAGAATCCATGGTTATATTGAAGATTTATATTGAAGGTTTATATTGAAGAGAAAAGAATATGTAGATCATGTAGAAAAACCTATAGGATCGTGACTAAAAAACATAAAGAAAACCAAGAAACTCAGAGGAAAAAATAATTAAACAATTAACATTGTACTATGGTTCAGCTATTAGAAGACATTCAAATTCTATCGATGACATGTACGAAGCTATATGGGCAACATAAAATTTTATTATCATAAAATATCTTCAAATAAATATCCGAAGCATGTATTGTCCAAAGGGGTCTGATAGTTGGTGTAAGCGGCGTAAAGCTGAAGCTGAGGGTACTCTTAAAGAAGTTAACCACGAGCCACCACCTCATGAAGACGTTACAAAAGAAGTAAAATCAATTTATGAAGGTCTATCTTCAAAAGAATGATTAGAAAAGTGTTTGGGTGGTGAAATTCAAAATAACAATGAGAGTTTCAACTCGACGCTCTGGCGACTTGCCCCCAAACACATTCATTGTGAACTGAAAACAATTGAGATTTCAGAATTTATAGCAGCAGGCATTTTTAATGAAGGCTGCTATGCAATTTTAAAAATCATGGACGATATTGGTATCGTTATTGGAGAAGGTCGTAAAAGGGAAATCGACGATGGAGAGAAGCCAGGTCCATCGGGCGATCGGCCGATGCGTTGCCGATGGTTTTATAAGAGTGTGGCGGAGAAGTCGAGGGCCAGGGAGAGTTTTCGCGACGGAACAAAGGACAGTATTGAATTAGAAGTCGAATCGTAAAGAGTTGTAATAATATGTGTAGTCCTGTAACCTTAATTTTAATTCTAATATAATATAATAAATAAAAACATTTTCATATCTAAATTCTACTTATGGATATTTTATGATCAGGAGAATATTCAGATTGGCAAAGAAATATTACTGAAAATTTAATATTCAAACAGAGGACGACGATTCCTCGCGATTTAAGTTGAGTTCGATGAAAACTTCACAAACAAGACATCGAGAGTGTAACTTGTGTTTTATCTCACAGAGAAAGACCGAAAGAAACTTCCTTTTTCCGGGTGTTTTCACGTGTCAACGGCGGTCGCTACCATGTTGAAAAGCTTCTCGATTGTCGGCATAGTATTTATACAAAGCCACTTGGCAAGAATTCTTCCAATATCACGGATAACGCCGGCTCGCCGCTATTTCGTGTGCACGCCAATTAAAAGTTTTTCCGATACCGTGCACACTCCATATACCGGGTAACTCGGAAACGTGGATTCTATTTCGATAATTTCACGATCGAACGTTCGAATCTTTTGTTCTCTACCGATGGAAGGTGTTTGTAGTAAACTTGAACGAATTCTGCACACATACAGTATAATATACATTCCTACGAGAAGGATCGAAGATTCTTCTTCTTCATCTGTTTCTTTCTATCTTTATTTATAATAGAGACAGATTTATCATTTATATACTCTATATTCTTCCCTATCTTTAAAAGTAACAAGCTCGATGTATTGTTATCCTAACGAACACTGAATACACAGGTGAAAAGATTGAAAGGTGTACACCCATCGCGGAGAAACGCATAAAGGAACAAGGGGAAGCAGATCATGTATTGTCAAACACGTCTTGCGAGCGATGCAACCTCCATCCGACTGGTGAAACGAATGAAATATAAAGGTAAAGGGGAAATGGATCGTCTATTGTCAGACATGCGTAGCATTACAATATAGCAGAAGCTGTATCGTCTCGTAGCTTTCACATGCGCTCTTACTCCTCAAAAATAATTAGTGGTAGCATAAGAATACTATTATTCCCATGAAATCCTAGAATATTGCGAGTTTCTAAGTGTTACAACTTATAAAACACCATTCTTAAGTTTTTCTTTTCTCTATTTGTCGCTACAAATGTGGTGTACAATCATACATGTGTCAATATAGTTAATAACGTAAAGACTACTGTAGTTTTTGTTCCGTTCGCGTATCGTGTTATAGACGACTTTTTGGGAACGATGATCTGCGTCAAATTAATCACGCAAACCTAATTAGAAAAGGATGATTTCAGTGAAAGTAGCTCACAAATAGTTACCTTTTCAATAATATAATGAAATTTCTAATATTCAACAATAATCTATAATAGTAAATCATGTCTGACGGTAGTAAGTGTGATGTATTTATACTGACTGAAATTGTGTGGTGGTTGCATATACATTCGTATGTCGGAAAGGGTGTGATTGTGGGTGTCTTTTTATGATTGATAATGATTGGTGAAGATTGACAATTTTTAACTTGAGAAATTGTGGATGTGGAAAAGGTAGATTGATGGTACGGGTGACGTTGGCAGGGGGTGTTGTGCTAGCGAGTGGTGTAGGTCAGGAATTCTTAAACTTATGTAATCCGAAAACCCCCTCTTAAACAACATTTTTTTGCGGATCCATCCCAACCCTAGGCATTTTCTCCAACAATTTTTTTGTACAATGTGTATTAGTTATATAAAATATAGAAACATGGAAAAAGTCAACTTTTGACAAAAATGCAAATAATAATGTAAATATTAAATAATTTTTAAGCAGTATGATATAAAAATAATAAAAATACATAAAAATCACAAAAATTATATAAAAATCACAAAACATAATAATAATATTAGGTGTGGAGATAAGTTCTTTCCGATTTTTTGGTAAAGTAAATATTTTATTTAGAAAAATATATTAGAGAAAGTTAATCATCAAAATATTCGCCATTGTTTTCTATGACCTTCCGCCACTTTTTGGGTAAATTACTAAAAACTCGGTGGCTTTGAGGTAATGTATTCGTCTAGGTGTTTTTGGACGTCTTCAAGAGTTCTGAATCAGTTAGATGATGCTGTAGCGAGCGAAATAGGTGGTAGTCTGAAGGTGTCATGTCAGGAGAGTATGCCGCATGTGGAAGAAGTTCCCAACCTAATGAAAAAATCACCTCTTTTGCGGGAG
This sequence comes from Anthophora plumipes, assembly GCA_951804975.1. Lineage (NCBI taxonomy): Eukaryota > Metazoa > Arthropoda > Insecta > Hymenoptera > Apidae > Anthophora > Anthophora plumipes. Next base: position 16,409,748 of record OX638118.1, on the reverse strand, counting down.
AGCATTGTCGTGAAGCAATATCAATTTGCGTCTACGTTGTCCAGATAATGGCCTCTTTCTTTCAATGGCGTCATTCAATTTCAGAAGTTACTGTTGATAGCGGTCTGCAGTCACAGTCTCACCTGGATTAAGCACTTCATGGTACATAATTCCCTTCATGTCCCACCATATACAGAGTAACACCTTTTTTGCATGAATATCAGGCTGTGCGGTTAATGTTGTTGGTTTTCCAGAGTCTACCCACGATCTTTTCCGTTTACGATTCCTATACAATATCCACTTTTCATCACCTGTAATCATCTGATGTAGGAAATCTTTTTTATTGAAGCAACTTATTGTTAGTAAGTTTAGAGCCGTCTCGTATCGACGAATTTTGTTTTCTCCGGATAACTCATGGGGAATCCATTTTCAGAATATCTGTATTTTTCCAATTTTATGTAAACGGATAGACACTGCTTTTTGTATAACTTTAAGGTGTCTTGCCAGTTGTTTTTGGGTTTGTGTTGAATCTTGGTCCAAAAGTTGCTGTAACTCTTCAGTATCGAATTTTTTAGGACATCCAGAACGAGGCTGACCTTTCACGTTAAAATCACTCAATTTAAACCGTTGATACCAACTTCTACAAGTTCTATCAGTAACAGCCCCTTCACCATATGCCTCACATACCATTTGAGTGGCCTACTCACTGATTTTCGGAGATTAAAAGCGAATAAAAGGCAATGCCGAATATGCTCCTTCGTCAGTGACATTATTAACGATAACAAAGAGGTTATAATGTGAAGTTTGCTGCATTGTGATATTGTTTTGTTACTTCTTCTGTTCGTATTGCAGATTGCTAAACGAGTAGAAGATTATCTCGCAACAAATGATCATAGCAAACATCATTGAAATTCGTCGGAAAGAACTCATTTCTACTAATAGGTTCATGTTTTATTTATTGCCTTAAAAATATGTTTTTATTGTTCCACGTTTCTTGCCTTTTCATCATCTTCTTGAACTGTTTGCAACCATTTTTTTATAATTTCGCGGACCCCCGATAATGGCTATGCGGACTCCCAAGGGTCTGCGGATCACAGTTTAAGAACCTATGGTGTAGGCAATAAAGTTATTAGACCGGTAGATCGGATAGGTCATGCTAACTAAAATACCGAAAGTGAAAGGAATGGACCCTTGTCCCAGAATGAAACACACAGTGCTACGAAATCAGTTAGCTAAATGTCTTTATTGCTTCTACGTGCCTTATTGCAGGGTATCTATGATTTGGGAAAGGAAAAAAGATAAAATAAATTATGGTTCGGTACTGAACACTTTACATTTCCATATTCTTACTGTACGAATACTTTTATCCTCCACTGTAAAGGGTGTTCCAAATTTCACGCAAGATTTGAATTGTACGCCATTTGTGCGGTAAAATGTTGCCAACGAAAAAAGAAAGACAGCGTGACAGCTGACAGTTCAGAGTTATTAAAAATGGAGCGCTACATGAAAGAACAGCGCGTTGAATGGAACAACAACAAGTGGATGCTGATTTTTGAAACAACATCGTTTTCAGCGATGATGCTCATTTTCATCTTGATGGCTTCGTTAATCGTCAAAATTGTCGAATTTGAGGTTCAGAAAATCCACGAGAGATTGTCGAGAAAGGAATGCATTTATAACGTGTCACTGTTCGGTGCGGATTTTGGGCTGGAGGCATCATCGGACCATTCTTCTTCGAAAATGCGGCTGATCCGGCAATAACAGTTAATGGTGCTTGCTATCGCGACATGATAATCCAGTTTTTTGTGGTTAAATTGCAAGATATGGATGTGGACGACATGTGCTTTCAACAAGACGGTGTCACATGCCATACAGCCCGAGAAACAATGCAATTACTGCATGAGTCATTTCCTAATCGTATAATTTCCCGTTTTGGTGATCAGAATTGGCCGCCCAGATCATGCGATTCAACGCCGTTGGACTTTTTTCTTTGGGGTTTTTTGAAGTCGAAGGTTTATGCCAACAAGCCCACGATTACCCACGTCTTGAAGGAGGAAATTGAGCGTTGTATCAACGAAATTCAGCCACGTTTATGCAAAACGGTCATGGAAAATTTCGACAAACGAGTGCGTATATGCCAGCAAAGCCGTGGAGGACATTTACCCTGTATGCTATTCCATACATAACCCTATAATGTATACTTTATCAATCAATAAAAAATTCGCAATTTTTAATTAAAAACCTGTTTTCTATCAAAATTACTTCTTACGTGGAATTTGGAACACCCTACTATTATCACGGAGATTGTTAAAATTCTCCCTACTTGGAGATAAAAACTGTGTTTGGAAATGGGGACATTTTATATGGTATACAACCGATCAAGACGAACGAAAACGTACATATATAATTATATCCAGGAGGTAAGCGACAACGCCTTATTTCCCCTCGATTCAAGCGGCTTCTCATTATCGATTTCCATTGGGTGCCGAAACAGATGACGAGCGCCGCGACGCCCACGTCTATCGCTCTAACAGCGAGGATATCGAACTCCTTTCAGCTACGAAAAAGACAATGCCGGTCGAAAGTGTCAACGCTGCCATACCTCTCGTTTCTCGCGTAATTGTGGTCGACAAAAGACCACGCTTTTCCAACGAATCGTCCACTGTGTGCACATCGCGCAACGTGGACAGGGAGAATGAGTTGAGGATAACTTGTTGCGTCCATTCGAGCACACACGAAGACAAGCATTTGCCCTGCTGACCTCGCTGATGACAGCATGTTGCTGTTTGCTCAAGTCGTTCAGCTAGAACTTGCAGCCACTTGGCCAATAAACGAGAAGCAGAAACGAACTCGATTAAAAATTGATTAAACACCTCTAGCTGGAATATTTTCAACTTCTGCGTTGAACGAATATTCTTCGTGGTTCGGGTGCGAAAGAGTTGTTTCTCTTTCGATTGACGTTCCATCTTTCACCCTCGAAATTGAGAATTTAATGACTTTTTGATCAGTGATCTTATTTACTCGAAATTCATCGACTTTTATTTTGTGATGTATATTGATGTAAATTTGTCATTTATTCTACGAAAAGTCTAGCGAGATAAGTATAGGTAAACTTGTTTGTTGGCTGCTAAACAATGCTTTTTGCATGGAGAACCGTTCTGCAAAATTTGAGATCTCTACCCATTCGTTTGAGAATGATATGAGAGTGAAACCCCTAAACTACTTTTTTCCAGTTACTACTGAAGATATTTAAATGAAAAAACTGTGTAAAAGTATCACAGACTAGCTTTACTAGAGATATTTTTTTCAGAATTATAGATCAATTATCAAAGATAGAAAAAAATAATTAATTCTGTGAAGATGATGTTTGCAAACAATCCTTAGAAAAAAAAATCACAAATAATGCTCTGTATATTGTCGTACACATTAACGTATATATTCAATTTTACATTATGCAGAAACCACAAAAAACAAAACACTAAATTATATTGTTTATTTATTTTTAATTTCATGTTGAAATTATGTAATTTATTTCCTGCGTAAGATACACATACGACGCGAATCATAGCTACATACTCGTATAATTAATCTCTTAAAAGAGATGCATTTCTATCATTCTCTTTGAGTATTTCAAATGAAGAAGATTATTCCTCGAAGTTTGCGAAAAATGCGCGATAAACGCGGTTGGCTAAGTGTTAATAAATAAAACGAAGAAATTAGGCTTTTCATTCATTTCTTTCGCTATAAAAATGATACTAGTACGAGAAACGTGCAATTCATAGATTGGAAGAAATCCGGAAACGAGTGAAATCAGTCGAAATCCCAGAGATCTACTAAGAGTTTTATGCTACTAAATTTTTCTCATTTCTTTCAAACTTCCATCCTCCATTGTGTAATTAATCTCCGACTGTTTTGCAAGCTCCGTAGCCGATTTGGCTGAGGTTCTCTCCTCTGGAGCCTGCAAATCATCCCCGTTCTACGTAGCCATGTAGTAAAGAACGAAACTTTTGCATAGACCTAATTGGAGGCCTTCCAAGGAGGAGTTTCGCAAGAAACCTCTCCCGTGCAAACAATTAAATTCTTCAACTTTTAAACCCGTGGATATCCAATTCGCTTTGAGGCGGAAGGTGGTGGAACAAAATGATTGAAGAATTTGCAATATTCACGGAAGTGAGGTAGATAAAGTTAGTTAATTCGATTTATTCTTCCAAAGTAAAGTGAGCCTCCTTCGCGAGAAAAAGTTCTTTTACGTTCAGAATAGAAATTTTCTATATTTTAATAATATGTCTGACACATGTTATTATTAAGGCGTCAAGTGAGTGATAAAAATGAAAAATTGTCGATTTTTTATCGTCCTCGATATGAATAATTTACAAATTTTCAACTACCGATGTTATTTCACTTCATTCGTAAAACAATGGTTGATAAATTCCTTTGTCGAATAATTCTATTTATGCAATTGTTCGTTTTTCCAAATTTACACGAGCTTTATCGTTTCCTGTACTCGTGAGACATAAAGCTATATGAATTTTCGAATAATTCCAACCGTTTCTTACTGTGTAAAGTGTACATTTCAATTTTACAAAGCATTGTATCATAAAAACATTTCCCTACATGAATTTCGAAGAAGTTTCTGCAATTCTCATTTACAAAAGAAATTCGATTCTGTCTAACTTTCCAGAAATATTCTACGAATTTCCTTACTAAATTTTGATCTTTCTTCCTCCCCATAACACAACCCTTATTTAAATACAATTTCAACTTTCTCTCTCAAATAACTTTAATTGAACAATTTTCTAAATAAAATATTACAAATTTTTTTAACAAATACTTCTACCGCCACATTGCAAACTTCTACAAACTCTTATTCATTCCAGTAATTCAGAAATTTCACTGCATGTTTCTGTCTACATTAGAACGTGCGAAAAAATATTCTCAGAATTCTTTTCTCGAACAATTCCAGATTATATTGAAGGATGGTGTTGTTTGCGTGTTCGATTCAAGACGCGTGTATGTTTAGAGAATATTTATTAGCATTATTTACAGTGTTATGCTATAGCCCTTATTATAACGCGACGATTGACTTTTACTCTGAGACTGCGACCTTAGGACTCTCACTTCAGACTATCCGTCGTTGTTTCGCCAGGCCACCACCTAACTTTTCTGTGCCCGTTCGATGGAATTACTTTTTCTAATTGGCCAAGCGGGAAATCCGTTTAAGCCAATTAAATTTTTTTGTTAAAATTCCGCCGCTCACTCTTTTACGCCCTTAGCGTGTTTTTCCGAGAGTGGGGAAGCAACTTGGTGGGACTGATATTCCCTGCGTAGATTCGGCAAAGCAGCGGGGTCCCCCGCGGGCCCTGCCGATACGTGCGACATGTAGGTTTACGAATCTCAATCGGCAGGCCCTTGAGAGACCCCCGGTTTAGGATTCTTACGAAAGCTATTGAGACTGCCGAGAAAGTTTATGTAAGGGACGGATACAATTCTAACGTCCTTATTGCTGATTGACGAAAGACTTCTCAAAAATAGCTTCGGTGGCATGAGTGTCCTAAACCGTGCTAGCTTTTATTATCGCGACTTTCGAGTATTTTTCTTGCTAGCCGTTTGCCTGCCGAATGTATATTGCAAATCTAATCTTTACTTATTTCAGTAACTTAATAATTCTACTATTTTTCTTTCTCTACGTTGCAACTCCCAAAACTACATTCTCCTAATCTTTCTGTTAAACAATTCCACGCTATTTCAACCTTCATATAACAATTCCTATTTATACTTCACAAACCTATCTTTTCTCTCTTTCTTTTTATCCGAAACAGTGCCCTACGAATTCCAAAATAATTCCCTCCCCTTTTGCTTCCGAATATATTGCAAACCTCATTCGATCAATTCCCTCGAACAGTGTACAATTTCCAAGTAATTCGGGTCGAACAAGAATCACCGTGTGTACGCTCTGAATAAACGTGACTCTTTCTTTCTCTATTTTCGTTCAGGCTCAGATACAGGGAACACAGGAACACTCCCTTATAAAAGGGAGTGTTTCGTTAAATCGATTCATGGCTAGGCTTTTCTCGCTTCGATCTGCAGCTTTGTCCAGAAAATTGGTTCGAGTTAACGCGACGAATTAAACGGCTCGGTCGCGGTATAAATTCCCCGTGAATTTTCCAAGGAGGGTTTGACTTGTGCTGAAGCGAAATCAAGGAACTGGCTGCATGTATAGAGCACGGAATTAAAATGCTACTCTTGTGTAGCTTATATGTGAAAGAATACACAGGATGAGCCGTTTCAAATTACAACCTAGATTGTAAGGAAAAATCAGGATAACGGTGGTGAGCGGTGAAATAACAAAATAAATGTGGGCGGTTAAAACAGAGTGAAAGCTTGTATTTTGGAGCTGTATTTTTGACAATATGGCCTTTCTTAGCCTTGAGGCAGAACTATCCCTAGGAAGGGGAAACGCAGCAGAAGACTGCACATGGCCCACTCAAGCCTTCGCTTTTTGGACTTTTCTAACAAGATATATCTCCTTTTTCTTACCTTTATTCCTTACATTTCTTACATTTTAAATACGTAAAAGAAAGAAATGTGGAATAAAGAAAGAACTCATTTCTTGGGAGTTAATACTCCATAAAAAAAAAAACATGATTTCTCTTTCAAAAATCGAGAGACAGATTGAGAGATAAATGTTGCATTTTTTTCAGATTAAAAAGTTAACGCGGAGATGCCTGTGGGTGGACGTGTAGCTGGTAAAGTGGGGATTTACAGCTCCCATTATAATGGTAATGTAAACAAGAATATTACACTATTTAATACGTGTTACGTATTAAATCTCTGCTTCTTCAACTCTGTTTTATGTTGCATTAACGTTCCTTTATGTTTAGTATGTTTGTAATTTAATTAATTATGAAAGTGGTCTAACAAGGACCACTTTGTTTACACAGGGATTCCCAGAAACAGTGTAACATCCGGAAATGTAACATCCGGGGGGTAGCTGAAGTGATTCTGAACAACCTTTCCCTTTATAACTAATGTTAGCAAAAAAATAATTAAACTTACCCATTCGTCCACAAAATAACCTGCATCGACGAAAATGGATCGTTAATACTGGATCCTCGTGTCGATCCTGACCTATCCGAATCCTCAACAGCTGATGTTACGGCCAGGTCGGTGAACTCACTTCACTGCACGATCGATAATTTTCGATGACTTCTTAGAGACTACCGATTTTGTTTATTCTCCGTATCTTTGACGTGCTTCTCCGGTAGAAGCTTCCGCGGTTGGTGCTTGTTCACCGGGATCATTTTTTCAACACATTCGTGTCACTATTAGTGTTCGTCTCCCTACTTTCAAACCGCAACTTGCCTTTTCGGCGACTTGCCTCGCTTACTTTGTAGGCCCTTACACGCACACACACACCCACACACACGCATGCACGCACACTTATTCTCACGCCCCGTCCCGGCAAATGGGTAAGTTTAATTATTTTTTTGCTAACATTAGTTATACAAATCGTTTTTCTTAAAACAATTTATTCACCAGAAAATGTGCTGTTAAAAAAAAAACATTTTTTCATAAGTAATAAAACGTTTTATTCCTTTCGGATAACGAATAAAAATATCGAACGCAGTTATTAAACGTCTTATTAGTTTATTTGTTATTCATAAATAACGAATAATTTCACATTATTCTTAATTTAAAATGACATAACATTTTCCGCGATACCCATGCTGTGCCAGTGCATTTGCCGGGACCTCGACCGAGCGCCCGTATAAGAGCCATGCATACGCGGTTGAGCGCGCGGTCTCCGGGCGCTCTGATTAGCCAGTGTTTTTCGTTATTAACTCAAAAACGAAGCTTCAAACAACATTTTGGTAAAGGGAAAGGTTGTTCAGAATCACCTCAGCTACCCCCCATTTCCGGATCTTACACTTTTTCTGGGACACCCTGTATAGATTCGCAAAAAGATACTCCCGTGTAAGGAAATTATCTACAATGAAGAGGAAAATTTTGTTTATTTTGTAAAACACGAAATACTTGTTTGTCTGCACTTCTGTGTTCGAGCGTGTTGCAAATTTAACGCGAAGATCGATAAGTACCTTGCGAGAAAAGTTAACAAAATTTCAAGAAGCGAGATATTTCAGCGAATGAAAAAGAGAGTATCTAATCATTGACCCTTTCATTGCGAGCGGAGGTGGAAGAAATAATTGTTTTGTATTAAAGGAACTATTGTGTTTTATTCAAACATTGCTGTTAATTAACACTTGCAGAATGTTCTCATAGAAAATTATTTATTTAATGGAGAGAAATACAATGGATTCCGGTTAATTGGAATAAACGTTGAAGAACAGAAACAAAAACTATTGTTTCTTTACACTCGTACAATTTGCAATTCGAAATATAGCGAAGCTCGTTACGAAATACTGATACTGATTGGAAGTACAGATACTTTTGAGCCAGATCCGGTGACCAATCAAGAAACCAGAAAATGTGTTTTTAAATTAACACTCTATCGCATTCCGTTCCCAAGTGGCGACTTAAATTTCAAATGTTCTATAGTAAATTATTTTGCACTTGCATGTGTATAAAGTTCCCATACAGGAATAGTCATAAAATGCAATAAATAACATTTTCTAATAAAATTTTATTATTTATTTCATAACCACACTCATTTTTAAGCAGACTAACAGCCATATATATTTTTTTCAACACGTCATAAAAATTCATGCAATAGAGGGTTAAGACAATATTTTCTGCAAAATGGAAGAGAAGAATACTCCATTTCCATTTGCAGAATCCAACAAAAAAATTACACTCAATAAATTTCTAAACAAATAATTACATACATTCACATATCACATAATGTATTATTTATTTATACATTACATAACATTTGTGTTTATTCACTTATTTTTTATTACTTATCAACGTTATTTTAGTACTTATTGTTAGCTCTGTTTACATGCTTAAACACACGCTGGTATACAGGATCGACGATCACATACGTTTTTCAGTGAATCGTTCTTGGCTTCATTTTTTATGTTGCTCAGATTCTGCTGAAATTCGTTAATTGACAAATTAGCCCAGACCCAATTAACCGGAATCCGAAATCAGAAACTGCAGAAGAAGAATTTTGTGAAATATTTTGTCTAACGAAAAAATATTCATTGAGCTCTCAGAGAAAGATGTTTAAACGTCTTGAAACGAAAAATATATATATGCATGTGCAACATAGGCCACTTTCCTAATCACTGCTATGTTAATGTATCTATAGGGTGTTCCAAATTTCACGCAAGAAGTAATTTTGATAGAAAACACAGGTTTTTAATTAAAAATTGTGAAGTTTTTATGGATTAGTAAAAGATAGATAAAGTATACATTATAGGGTTATGTATGAAATAGCATACAGCGTAAATGGCCCCCACGGCTCTGCTGGCATATACGCACTCGTTTGTTGAAATTTTCCATGACCGTTTTGCATAAACGTAGCTGAATTTCGTTGATACAACGCTCAATTTCCTCCTTCAAGACGTGGGTGATCGTGGGCTTGTTGGCATAAACCTTCGACTTCAAAAAACCCCAAAGAAAAAAGTCCAACGGCGTTGAATCGCATGATCTGGGCGGCCAATTCTGATCACCAAAACGGGAAATTACACGATTAGGAAATGACTCATGCAGTAATTGCATTGTTTCTCGGGCTGTATGGCATGTGACACCGTCTTGTTGAAAGCACATGTCGTCCACATCCATATCTTGCAATTTAACCACAAAAAACTGGATTATCATGTCGCGATAACGAGCACCATTAACTGTTATTGCCGGATCAGCCGCATTTTCGAAGAAGAATGGTCCGATGATGCCTCCAGCCCAAAATCCGCATCAAACAGTGACACATTGTGAATACATTTGTTTCTCAACAATCTCTCGTGGATTTTCTGAACCTCAAATGCGACAATTTTGACGATTAACGAAGCCATCAAGATGAAAATGAGCATCATCGTTGAAAACGATTTTGTTCCAAAAATCAGCATCCACTTATTGTTGTTCCATTCAACGCGCTGTTCTTTTGTGTAGCGTTCCATTTTTAATATCCCTGAACTGTCAGCTGTCACGCTGTCTTTTGTTTCGTTAGCAACACTTTGCCGCAAAAATGGCATAGAATTCAAATCTTGCGTGAAATTTGGAACACCCTATATATTCAAACATCCGTTTGAAACAGAATAACTTCCTCAAAATTGGACAAAATTACGCGAACTTTTTTGGAAAACTTGCTCTATTTACAGAGTGAGCGAATATTAACACGCTAAGCGCCACGCCGGTCCCTACGGACCAACATTAGACTTTTCGTTTAAGCGGTATTAATTCTCGAAAAATGAACAACTTCAAATTTAAAAAGTAATTCCTTGTTATTCGTTAATGGGTTTCGTAAAAACAATTTAAACAAAGATACGTCTTTCTTCTGTAGGCGTTATAAAGTTACCACTTTTTTCGTTAAATTTATTGTAACATTCTTTGCAAAACTTTTGAAACTGAACGGTTAAACGAGAAGTCGATCGAAATCAATGTGGCGGTTAACGTGTTAATGAGAGTGACTGCAAAAGTGGTACAAAGTGTCTGGAAATTTTACGCTTGCACGCTTAAAATAATTGAAAACACGTAGTACACAGTTTCAGCAAGTCAAATTTTATTTTATTACTTTGTTTTCGATTATTGGGAACCTTCGATATAGTGTGTTTCAAGTAGAATTGTGGAATGGGATTTTTCGACGCTTAATTCTAACGATTAGCCTACAAATTCCATTTGCTTCGTCAATTTGAATGTTCATATCCTGAAAGATTAAAGATAAAGAAGATAAACGAGACTTCTACAAATACTAACTGTTGTACATAATTTCGTTATGCTTGCTCGAAGCAACTTTGCCTTTGTTACCTCGTTATTAATACTCTGTAAAGTAGAAGTATTTTAATTAATAATTAGGAAGTCTGAAAGCGACCTAACGAAGCCTGAGATACCTATTAAAACTTCTCGACTATGCAAACGTAAGAATGAAAAGCCTTTTGATGCGTCCTCCGTAAACGATGCAACATTATTCGCGGAGGAAAAGAAATCTTAAATTTCAATTTTATTCGGGATCATTTCTCAGCTTCCTTAGAGTATCGAGCAATTCCACGGTAAATTAAATAGCAACGAAAAAGTGAGGTAAAAGAAAATTTAGTAATTTTTATCCAGAACGTCTTTAAGTCACCAGCTGCAATTATTACTAATATTCTACAGCTTAAACTCAAATACCAAGCATAACTACAATAATTATGTCACCCTTTGGTATAAAAAACTTGAATACAGTATCGTTTATAAGTCTCTACTTGGTTCTTTATTTTATAATGTTGTCTATTTGAAAGAACTTTATTCTGAAAATTTCCATTTATTCCGAATATTGGAAATGATCTCAATCTAAGTACACAATGGCGAAAAATTGAACAACTTCCACGTGGATACTCGATACGCAAACTAAGCTTTAAGGAATTCAATTTACGTATTCATCATAGTACCCAGAATTCTCACAAATGTGCTAAATTTCGTATTCAATATACCAGAGCTATAAGTTCAGTCTCCATTCTGTGCATTTATACTTCAATAACCTCAATCTGATTGCCTAATGGAACAAAATTGCAACTTCGCCAAATGAATATCCCATAAACCAATTATTAGAACCTCGGCTTAACCTAATCTTCAATCTGTTAGATTGCGAAACAGTTCTTATTTGTGATTAAAAGCACATCTGTTGAGATAGAAATTATCAACTAAGAATTTGTATTTTAACCCTTTGCATACATTTGACGTATCAAAACGTCATGCATTTCTTTGACCAATGTTGCACATGACGTTCTGATACGTCATTGAAATTGAGACAATATTTAACATACTCATTCTTGTTTATTTGAGAGTAATTTGTATCAGTTGCAACAGAACAAATATTTTCGGTATTTTGGTGAACCTTGTTTGGGATACACAGCCCCATAATGGCAAAAATAGAGAATATATTTTTTCAAGGTGATAGCGACAGTTTTAATGAAAGTAGTGAATTTGATCAATCTGATGAAGAATTTTTTAGTGATCCGTTAAGTGATAATGATGAATTTCAAAGTGAAAGCGATGAAGACTATACGAAAGCGAACTAGAAAATGATAATGATAGTGAAATAATACCAAACTATAAAAGACGTACAAGATACTTATCAACCAGTGATATTAAATCTACCCCTGAAGAATTATATGAATGGATTTGGGAAGAAAAAGAAAATTTGCTTTTTGTTATAACTTGAATTTATTTGTTTCAACTGTTTTGTAATACTAATTGCCTTAAGTTATCTCATTATCATGTAGGAGTATATATCATGAATAATATTTATAATCATTAATATCATGAATAAAATTGATCTTTGGCTCTTCAAATCAAAGAGCTGTATGAAAGAGTTCTGAAATAAAAATCTCAATTAAAAAAAGGAAGGAAGGAAAACTGAAGAGTATCAGGATCAAGTGAAATGTTTTCTCATTTGTAAAGTCCACAATTTTATTAGAGAATTCAAGGTAGAATAATTTCAATCCATCGATAATTTGAAAAAGGAAATATAAAAAATTATAGACGAATTTAAAATATAATCTTTCAGATAAATACAAATTCTTAGTTGATAATTTCTATCTCAACAGATATGCTTTTAATCACAAATAACGACTATTTAACAAAATGAAGATTAAGTTAAGGTTCTAATAATTCGTTTATTGGATATTCATTTGACGAAGTTGCAATTTTGTTCCATTAGGCAATCAGATCGAAGTACAAGCGCATAGAATAGAGATTGAACCTGCAGCTCTGGTACATTGAATATGAAATTTAGCATATTTTCTTACAGCCATGACGAAAAATTTGGGGTTAACAATGTACTCCCTCTGTCCCATAATAATAGTAACAAGTGAATATTTAAACGGGAATTATTGGCGAATGCAGCTGTAAGTTATGTTGTAGCGCAAAATTGCGAAGCCTTCAATCAAAATCAATGTTTCATGACGTCTGTCATTTGTTTTGACACATCTTTCAATTTTTAGGTTAACCTAATTATTGCGAATTATAATTATTTTTTAATTTCATCTGCCGATCGAAATCAGTTGTTTCATTTCAGTTGAATATCAATCCATTGTAAAAGTAAAATGAAAAAAAAGAGTTTTTAAGCAAAGATCGAGTTGCGATTGTTCAGTTCTTGATACACCAAAAGAAAAACGAAAAGTTGTTAGCTGCAAAACAATTAAAGTGCAACAGAAGGACCATATAAAGAATTTTGGAAATGTACTTCCGAAAATAATTGTCAAAGTAAATCTTATGCTGATGTTGATTCTTTGAAAAAACAAAACTAGATGTAAATGCAAAGGTTATGGAGAAAAACTTGATAAACTTAGACATATTCCTCTTAGCTGAAGAGGCACCATAAGATCAGCAGCTCACGTCATTCAAGTTCCCAAATCTACATTATTCCGAATTTTAAAAAAAGGAAAATCCATAAAACGAGTTTCATGCACCATCGAACCATTTCTTACAGAAAAGAATAAGAAGGCTCGTGTAAAATTTTGTCTTCGCAGCCAAGGGATCAAATGCATATAAATCAAAGGTAAACCTACAAGTTTAAAATGTAGTAACGAAATTATTCAAAAATCTGAACACCCAAAATAAAAATTACGAGTAGTATCTTTAATTTATTGTTTAATTTAATCTAGGTTTTTGATAATAAACGTTGCGTTCTATATTTATTTTCTTTTGCTAATATTATTATGGGACAAATTAAATTCATCAACTGCTACTATTGTTATGAGAGAGAAGGAGTAATTTTTGCACGTAGCAGCATCAGTCACCCTGCTTGTTTTAAGGACACCCTCTATAAAGGCGGGTTTAACAATCCTGTGTGCCCTCCGCGACACTTTGACAAAACCGCGATGAAAGGTGTCGATTACAAGATAAATCCAGCATGCTTTCAGGGAAAGGCTACAGTGGTATTAACGAGGAGATCATGTGGATCAGCATCGGCATGGGGATCACCATCGCGATACTGATCATCATAGCGTTGTGCTACATCGCACGCGAGAAATGTCGGAAACGGCACGAGGGATACTACGCCTCCTGACGGACACTTCCACCGCCCTCGTGGGCCTCGTGGTCCTTCTCGCCATCGACGCCGGGCATCTTTTTCAGCCCGACCACGTCCAGAGGCAAACCGAGGGCGTACTACATCACCGTCTAACGCCGAAATCCGGTGATTAATAGCTGCCCACTTCAGCTCGAGCGAGCTGACGTTTCACGATGAACGAAAAATCGACTGACACTCTCCTACCCTTCGACTCTTTCGCTCTCTCTTGCTCTTGATCTCCCCTCCACCATCCTGTAACCAAGTTTCCCTCGAACATCCTTCTCGTCTTTGGTTTTTTTTTTACAACCGTGACGTTTCTTGACGAGTATCAAGATTCATCCAACGGAGCTTCGTCTGCTTGAAGAGGACGAGTCTCGACGGAAAGATGATTTATCGGAACGCCTGGCGAACCAGTCGCCTGATTAATTCGCCTCCATTTCACTGGATAATCACGAGAATTCGTTCGCTCCGTTATTTTCAAAATACATGCCCACTTGGTGAGATGTTTTATTATATCGAGTGATTGAGATCCGATGAGGATTGTTCCTTCCGTTTCTGCAGACAATTCTGAGCCATGATGCCATTTTTCTTTTCTTAAGTTTCCATTACTTTATTTTTTCTGGTTTGTTTCAGCAAGATTGGTTACCTTATCTATTTTTAATGCGTTTGCAGGTAACTATTAAGTCTCGCGAATTGTTCTTTCCATTTCTGGAGACAATTTTGAGTGATAAAGCCATTTTTTTTCTTAAGTTTCCATTGTTCTGTTTTTTCGACAAGATTAGTTGCTTTATCTATTTTTAATGCGTCTACGAGTAAATTAAGTTTCATAGTTGCACCATATGGTTTAAACACTTTTCTTTGTTTCAATTTCTGTTACGATCTTTCGTCAACAGTTCACCAACAGTTTCATCAAATTTCAACGAGTGAATGCTAATTTTCTAACCTCAGCGCTCGCATTTTCCCTTTAGTTCACGATTTTTCCTTCGCATTTGAATATTAATTTTCGTTAATTCGTTCCGCTGAGTTTCCAAACTGTTTTCTGTTCTCCTCCGAGTAAAAGAGCTAATCTGGATAATCGAGAAACAATGGTCATTCGGGGGTCCCAGCGTAATGAGAAAACGCGTTAAATCGTGTCGAAAATCGCATCGTTCAGTTGTGCGATTTGCGCAACAAACATTTCGGCAAATGAAACGGCATTTCGCTCGATCGAACGTGCCTCTCGCCCAAACGCTGGGTGAAAAAAAAAAAGAACAATTTCGTGAAACAATTGTGACCCATCGTAGATGCCTACAGCAATCGCTTTTCCACGATTGCACTGTGCAGAGAAGAAGACACGATAATTCCTCGACGTACACTCGGTGTCTCGAAAATACACTTTCTCAAAACTGAGCCTATCTGGCCGCGTAAAATGAGACCACGTATAAAAAAATTGCGCATAAATAGAGGGATGGTTGTACACGTTTTCTGATAGTGTACTTCAGAGACGCCTCGTACTGATCAACCTTCGGAGAAGAAGAAACGTATCAAATAGGACTTGCAAACCGGTTAAAACCGAAACCGGTTAACCGGTATTTTATTAAAATTTACCTAACCATAAAACCCGGATTTTCCTAAAAAACCGAAAGTTAATTATATTTTTTTAAGACATCCTTCCAAAAAGACTTAGAAATGTTTGATGTTACTAAAAAAAAATCCGCAACGATCGAAAACTTATTAAATGCACTGGCATCAATTCAACCCACGTCAACAGACAGTGAGAAAGTTTTTTCGATCGGCGTTAATTTCTGTACCAAATTACGTTCGTTGTGGATGCACTAGTTTTCCTTAAATATTATTTTATTAAAAAACAAGATTCATATGTTATGTTTTATGTTACTTTTTTATTCTTTTCACATAATGAAATATTAATAATAAAGTTACGTTATTTTTCTTTTTATTTTGTATAATTCTTAAATAAAAAATAATTCTAATTGTTAAATTTTGTGTTTATCTTTTTATTTATTTTTCTTGGTTTATAGCTCCGCTATATTTAAGATAGGTTTTATTGTATATTTAAAGTAATAGTCTGTATAGTTTTATACTTTATTAAAAACCCGACTGAAAACCGGTTAACCGGGTTTTCACTTTATAAAAAACCGGAAACCGGGTTTTGAAATTTTATCGGGTTTTTGCAAGCCCTAGTATGAAACACACCGTCAATTTCACGTCCTGTTTGCGGAGAAATTAACATCCTTGAATTGGAGAATGGTACAAGAGAATCATCTTCAACAGTCACGTTCAAGCTTTCACAAACAGCTCTACGAAACTGAGATTTCTCCGTCTAAAGATCCTTCGCAACCCGTACACAACGGCGCCGTGTGCAGAGCAGAGACGTCGTGTATCCGTGAAACAATTCAATTTTCCAAAAAGGAGCGTTCGCTTGTGCCATTCTCGATGGACTCGAGCGTCGTAACGCGAGGCGAAAGAAACTTCTTACGGTGTCGTTCAAGGTTGGAATATCACGCGGCACAAGATAGAATATCAAAGATAAATTCCAGGATTTCGTGGACGCTTGTACGCGAGACACGCGGTCGCGTCAATTTTTAAACAAACCCGTTTTGGCAAGCGGAATGACAGTCGGATTTACGGCTGAGCACGGCTGCCAAGAAAGCAACCGCGTTTCCCGGAGCTTTTCCATCGACGCGTTCCTTTCTCGCTCGGCTGCTCGCGTGAATTCGAAATGAAACTCGTGCATTCGCCGACACGCGAATGCACGAATGTCAATTGACGTTTGGCGAGGGAAACTCCGCGACATCGCAATTATATTCGAAAATATTCACCGTATCATTTTTCACATAAAAAACTTCGTATGAATGTTCATCTATATTAAGTGACGTATGAAACGTTTCTTTCTCGTACGAGAACGTGTTTCTCGTAGTTGGAGAAGATAATAATTTATCTCTGTGTGATTTATTGTATGAAAAGTTTATTGAAACGTTCAGGTAGCTGATATGACGAAGGCAAACAATACTACAGACAAGTTGCAATAGGATTCTTACTATTGCTCGCATCTAAAAGTACTCGAACTTAAGTACTTGTTCATATTCATTCGTAATACGTTAATTTGTAAATATTCATTCCATTTGTATCTGAATTACTCGAAGAGTGCTCTTACTATCCGGGTATTCGAGTATTCGAAATATTTATACTTGAACGTCAATTCAATTGAGATCTGAGTACTCGGATACATTTTCAATTTGTATTCAAATTATTTGATGAGCTCTAGATATTTGAATACTCGAAATACTTCGTATAATTGAAACTTCCAACATCGAAATGGGAGTATCCGCGTTTATGTCTCTTCCTTTGTTCATTATTCGAATATAAAACACTTGTGATACATGCGAATTCAGAGTAGAGTACAGAACAAATATGAGTGAAGGATTAAGTTGAAGAATACGAGAAATGGGGATTTTATTAGTGCTTCAGTTACATTTCCTTGCGAAAAGAGAACAAGTTTGCTAAGTTTGAGTAAGTTTAAGAATTGTATCACTTTGTTAATTGAAATTCGGAAGAAACCATTACACAATCGTAGAGACATTTTAAAATCGCAGAGAAGTTCAAATTCGGAGTAATTTAAAGGCGATGAAAAGCGTCGGGGTGATGCAGGTTCGTATGGATAAATTGATTTTGGACAGAAAACAGTGACACGAGTAATATGGAAATTCCGAGTGATAAATGGAGTGAAATAAGTATGTCAAACTACGTATTCGAAAGTAGCCTGGATTGGAGTTTCAGTTGAAACAACAAACTTTGCACAGTTCTGCCCTGTGCCATTTTACGATGTATTATGCATGATATGCGGCTATCTATATGCAAAATTTGGGCCAAATCAGTGGGAACGCGTATCGTGGTGATTCCTTCGTGAGACTTCTTCAAATCTCCAAGAACACAGTCACCTATCTCATTCTTCCTTGTAAATCTTTCTCTGCGAATAGATGATCGTTCTTTCGCACACGTGTTCGACGATCATCGATCTACAATTGTGAATCTTTTCATCCCAATTTAACGAGCAACTTAAACAACAATATAGAAACGTTTCCTTTCGCTACGCAATCATTGAAAGAAAACAACACTCTTGTTACAGATATTTCTCTAACATTATCAGAAAATATATCTTAGAAAAACGATTTTATATTATAAAATCGTTCCGAATAACTTAACAAATCCTAAACGCTCATTTTGCCATTAAAATACACCATTTATCGATCAGTATCTTAACTCGAAGAACGTACAACACAGAAACGTGGTATTTCCCTGATATTCCACGCAAGAGTGTTCAAAAATTTCACTAGACTGTCTAGAAAATTCGCACTGATTGTTTTCCACTCGTTTCACAAGTACTCTATCTGTTCATTGCAGTAAAGTCGATCGATCGTCGATGTAGTAATATTTAAGTGTACGCGTGATCGATGCTGTCTACGCTGAATGTTTAAGAAGTAATTCGAGGAAAAGGCGATCAAAAACCGCGGCTACCTTCTTCTTTAACGATCTCAGCGACTGAAACGACATTTTTGGGAACACAGTATAGAAAACGACATCAACGAACGATAAACTTCAATTCTAAACGTAGCATCGTTTTCGACATCGATACGATGGCAAATGTGTAAATACACGATTTATTAGAGTGTCTCGGTGATTGCATGTTGTTAATTAAGGATTGAATCTTCTCTAACGGTGTGTCGTTATACATTTCTTCTAATATTCGTTCGTTTACATAGAAATTAGCATCCCTTGTAAAATTTCCATAAATCTCCCGTTTTAACGCTTTATCTACCACTCGTGGGATGAACTTCACTGCACGCACATTCAGACGTGAGCACGTCGCTGTTACCGATTCGGATTTGGAAAAAGAAAGATAAAGAATGAATCGTTAACACGATCGATAATTACTGAGAACAAAATACCGATTAATAGATTAATAAAAACGTGAGAAATTTATGTGACAGTCGAGAAGCTTTCCTTGTAGGTAGAGCGTTAAATTGTCCCACGTGTGTGACAAATTATCGACGTACGAATATTAGAAAATCATTGATACACCTCTCAAGAGAATTATCGAATACGGTGATAGAGAAACGAAGAAAACTGGACGCACAATTAACTTATCATCCGTTCCTCTAAACACCGCTCGTGTTTTCCAATAAACCTCCATGAGAATGAACCTCCGCTTAGCTTTCATTTTTATCTTGACCTTCAACCGTCTCTAATTTTCACGCTTTGGAAATTTCATTTAGAATTTCCTGTATAAGACGATATTTGTATCGCCTTTAACTTCACGACTCTTCTTATATTATACAGACAATACATTTTTTAATATTCACTCTTTTTCTTATTGTTTATTTTCTGAAAATTTGTAGTTTGGTTTGCCTACCGCGAGTGGTCATCTTTGACTTCTATTATGTCATCTACAATGTAAAAAAATTCATGGTTTGAGAACCTAAATAATATTGACGAAAATTATTCCGAAGACGACCAGGAAAATTCTAATATCGAAGATGATACAGAGGAAAATAATTATGGTTTATTTCACAACGACTCAGACTCTGGAATATGAAAAATATACAATATGAGGGAAATGTGCAATCGAGAATCCTATAATTTGTAAAAAATGCGGTGAAAGAGAATAAAGTAAACATTATTAATTTTTAAATAGAAGAAGATATTTTGTTCACTATCTAATTATTTATAATCTTCACTCTATATAAAGAAATACGTTTTTTCTAAAGCGGTCATTTGACCGCTCACGGTAGGAATAGGTATATATCAAGTGTTAACCCTTTGCACTCGAAGCTTTTGTGCTGAAGTTGAATTTTTCTTAATCACCCGTACTTCACCTATGGTTTCGTCGATAACAATTCGAAAAATCCAATGGTAATGTTACAATTTACAGCTACTTGCGATTCTGTACTTTCTTTCATTTCTGAACTCTATTCTTCCCGATCTTTCCTCAGAGTTTGCAGCATCCATCTGATCTTTGTCCTTCCTGTGTACTATTGCAATCAGTGTCACTTTTTACTGGCATTCCAATCTTCCGTTTCCTTCAACCAATTAATTCATCAAAATCTCTCACTTATGAGATTATTGATTTGAGCCTCAAATAACTTAAAATCGAACTTATCTTCGCTGTGACTAATTCCACCGTTTGTCTCGATCCTTGCAAACATCAAAGGACAGACTAATGTATGAAATAATAATTTTAATTAAACACAATGCGGTATTATCGTTCTCGTGTAATCGCGTCTTCGCGAAAGTGATCCGAGTTAGATAATTAATTACTATATATATTAATTAATTACCATTGCGAGTGCTGTAACGATAATTGTAGTTGTTCCACAAATATTGGACGCCACTATCGAAATGTAGAGATGAGGAACGGATGCGACTCGATCAATCAACACGAGTATAAGAATTAAGGAGAAACATAAGAGACGAGATAGTAGTAATATTTCTGCCAGGTCAGTTTCGGAAAAAGTGCTATTCTGAAGTGAACTGTTTTCGCGTTTTTATTTATTTTAACACTTTGACTGCCACGCGAGTTTATGAACAAATCTCCCTTAGGCGTATCAGGCGAAGAATGAAACTCAGTGCAATTATACCGAGGATCTGAGAACGAAACGTCTAAGTGAGTTATATGAATTATTTATAGTATTTGGACACAGGATGTTTGCAATGAAAACCACTTCTACTGAAAGTAATAAATTAGACGTTTTATACAAAAGGTAGCGTTCCATCTAAGCGATATACTTCCTGTGACCTAACATCTTAAATATTTCTTCTTAAAGTATCTCTAATTCGTCTAACACTTAGCACTTTCGAAATTGTTCGCTTGATAATCGTCGAGATCTGAGTTTTAAACGCGCGCAGGCGGAAGAGGTACTGAAACGCCTGTTCACACTCGCTTCCTGAGACTTTTCTCCACTTCGTTAACAAAAGTGTACAAAAGGGTCTCAAAAAAAAAAAAGAACGTAATAATTAACATGTAAAACATAAGGATTCTGACCAAACAAAAGAACCATTTTTAGACTGTACTTCTGTGAACTGAGATTATTATACCAGGGTCTTGAATCTAATTGTGTACATGTAGAGAACGACCGTAGACTACACGAGTACGTATTGTTAGAGAGTTATACATTGTTGAGATGTGAATAAAATCTATTACGTAATAGCGCAAGCGTGGCCGGTATGGAAACGCATGCACAAGTTCCCATTTATCGTAACGAAATTGTGAACCATGAAAACGTTCACTCAATCGCATTTTACATAATAAGAATATCTTCACCTCTTTCTGTTTTCTCTCGTTGTGATTACTATGGCAGGTTTCGTCCTATACATAAGATAAATTCACAGACGCAAGCGACAAAATTAGAAAAAAAAAATAATAATAATTCTCCTGAAATTCTTCCCAATGATAAACGTATTAGATTTTAAGGAAAGTTCGTACTGATTTTCGATAGATAGTATTTGAATATATTACAATATATAAAGTTACATGAAAACACGAAGTTCGTACGTATTCGGAAAGATTATTGTTCCATGTGTTTTTTGAAAGTCTATTCGTTACAATTACTAGTTCCTTCTCAGTGTTACACTGTCTTGAAGATGGAAGCAAATAGAGTACACTTGTGACATTGAGTACTTTTAACGAAAAGAGAAAGGTACTGGTGAAACATTAAGTGAAACATGCAATGTTTAAAGAGGCGGTCGTCTGTCAGAAAAAATTGTTCGCAAACGGTTGACAAAATCCGATAAAAATCGGAATTTCGATCTTAAAGAAAATGAAGAAACGAAGCTTTTTGGTAAAACAGAATTTTTCAATTTGCTCAAAAAACGACGAAAAATTGTAAAACTAAAAAATACATACCTTATAGAACAAAAACAAAATGAAATAATCTAAACTTTGAGGTATGAAATTGACATATTCACTTGAAAATCGACACGAATTTTCCGAACGATCCAATACTTTGCAGTGTCGTCGAAACTTGTAAGTTACTCTATTTTTCTTTGGCAACAAAATTAAATGGTCAGTATTTAAATCAACTTTCGGTCAATATTTTACTACCAAAAAGGTCACTATGAAAATATTAAACGGTCAGTATGGAAATAAAAAAAATGGTTTGATTAGGTTAGATATAAAAATAAAAAAAAAAGAATACTGACCTAATTATTTAAATGCTGACCATTCATATTTAAATATTGACACTTAATACTTAAATACTGACAAAAGGAGATTAAAATACTGACCAGTAAAATATAAGCCTTTTTCTTTTGCTGTGCTTGCTACTAATTTCCCATCAGATACGCACGTATCCACAGAAAATAAATTGCGTCGTTTGTAGTTGAAATATAAAAGCACGATTTACATTGCATTAGGTTTAAAAATGTGGCGGAAGGTTCAGTGGCGCGTTATAACTAGTTGGGGCCTTGGGCACAGTAGAATTTCGGTGCCCTTAACCCCAACTAAATAATTTTCACATTGGAAAAAATAAAACAATTGTAAAAACATCTACATATCTATTATTGCATAAAAAGTGAAATAAATTCTCCTCCATCCATGAAAACCTTCTACATAAAAACACAAAATGTTTGGTAGACAATTACACATATTGATATATAAAGAGCATTATAAATCAAATGCATACATGATTGCAATATTTATTTAAATATTTACTTTTCGAGCTTTTTTGCCACAAAATTGTTAATTAGTTCTTTAAAATCAACATAATTGGTTACATCACTTTCAATAGATAATATGGATAAATTTGACAATTTATCCTGCCCCAAAGTATTTCTTAAATAGTTCTTAATTCTTTTAAGGACATTGAAAGAACGTTCTGCCGATGCATTGGAAGCTGGAATTGTTAGAAATATTGTTAATATTACCTCAACATTTGAAAATGTTGAAGTAAGTCCTCTTTGTATGGAAAAACGTAGAATTTGGATCTTGGATCTTGGTTTGTGTTCAGGGCCCCCTTTTGCTTGGGGCCCCGGGCATTTGCCCAAGTTGCCCATAGGATAACGCGCCACTGGGAAGGTTGAAAATGACTATGTTCATAAGTGTATATATTTTAAGTGTTGAATATATTTTATTAGAAAAAACAAAAAAAATAAAATTCTGTATGTTGATTGTTTTACGCATAAAGACGATTGGACAGGGGACTTGTGCAATATGGCGGAATTCTAATGTTCCTCACGCGTGCACCCGTGCACCGCGACAATTTCAATGTTTTTTATATAAAGGATCGCGAGATCCAGTTGTAAATGCGACGACAGATTTTAGAGATTTTATGGATGTTATGCGATTTGCTCGTGATAAGGGCCGCTTAGTGAGTAACTCGTATTTCTTATTGAAATTAGCTGCTGTTCCGTGTAAGTGAACGAGAGAGATGATTTATCAGTTCGAAGATGCGGTTCGATATGTTTGAAAAGATGTCTATCGCAATGACCAACTTGATAGATTGCTCTATATGTATTACAATATACTATTTATTCTGGTGCATTTGTAACAAATAAACGATTAAAGAGATGTCTTGGAATGGAATGTTTTATTTCTTTCCTAGTGTAAAATAATAATGAACAATCGAAACTCTGTACCGAAACAACTTGTATTTTAACCCTAATAAATAAATCGGCTTTGAATTTCGTTTAGACACTTACCCTTCTACTGCCCCGTGGTGTTTCCTTCCTGGACCTTCTTCTGTTTCATCTTTTGCACTTATTGAACTGCGCGTACACATATTTGCTTGAAAAAAACACTTTTCACGGAATATATCGAAGCGCAAAAATTGCTACTGGAAAACCTTTCGAATTCAACTGCTGGATCTATGGATACCAAATCAATGGTGAAAGGAAACTTAAAACGAAATCTGTTGAAGCGCAATCTAACGGTGATTTCTAATACTATTGATCCCATGAACTTGATACGTGTTGACAGGTTAAGCGTATTAACTGATTTTGCTGTGTTCTCAGTTCAAGTAGAAATCATTCGTCGAGCATTAAATTAAAAAATGTAAACAAACCTAAGTAGGAACCAACACTATGTAAACAAAAAGTTCACTGTCAGTCCCCTGGGACTGCCGTCGCGATTAACCTATTCGAGACGAAGAATTATTTTACATTAAACATTTTCAACGGGGAAAAATTGTAAACGCTTTTCATATAAATGAGATGGTAGCACATTGTATAATTGACTCTTTGGAATATTTTTATTTCACCATGTGTGTGATGCATAATAGAAAAACTGTAATTAAAATGGAAGGAAATTTATTTCGAAAATAGTAAACAAACGTGAAATCATTATTTCAGGTAATTATCATTTTAATCATTATTCGGGAATACGAATGCAAAGATGTTTAAAATTGCACAAAGAATATGTAAAAATTCGAAGTAGAAGTTACTTTTGCGCGTGAAATTTGAAATCAGTTTTTGATTTTTTTTAATTGCGGCACATTCTTCCGAAAAATCTGAAATCGTGGCTATTATTTATACCATATTATATTTCATGTATGATGCCATCGAATGTACTTTAAACTAAAGTAACAAATACTGGATTATTTTCCGTATCTTTTATTTTATTTCAATTCAAAGTTCTATCACTCTTGGTGGAAGACCCTATATATTCTAATATTCTTCGTTATCAAATATGTACCGTATTAAAGAGCGTTATTATTAAACATTATATTTCATCCCAGAACTTGTTAAATCATGTTATTATTTTCTAATTTAACAGCACATTCGGATATTTCAAATCATTATTAAATACCACAGAAAATTATCGCGTGAAATAAATTTTCAAGAAGGTTAAATTCATCGTATTTGTTTCTAAAAAATATACTTAACAAATTCAAGCAGCTCTGTCACTTTTAACATTGCCAGAAATTTTTTCACCATGCGTTTATAATATTTAACCTTTCTCAAATTTTAAACAACAAACGATCGTATCATACAGAAGGAGCAATATTTTGTATTATAGCAGTGATGTATATGATTTTATATTTCATAAATAATGCCTTCGAACGTACTTTAAAATAAAGCAGCAAGTACCAGATTATTTTTCGTACTTTTTATTTTATTTCAATTCAAAGTTCCATCGCTCTTAGTGGAAGACCCTATGAAACAAGATACAAGAACTAAATATTACAGTTCGAATAATAAACGACGTAACGTTAGGAATAGATGGACGCTGAACTTAAAGGGACAGCCATACGGAATGAGAATTCTTACACTTTTATTCCCCCAATTTTCTCCAAACATTTGCATCAACTTGGATTATTGTCGGCACTATGAAATATAAAAAATGAAATCATCGTGAAATATACAAACATATAAACATCGCTCGCAATAATCCCAATAATACTATCTGAGTGTACTATAGATCTGTACATTTATTTCTGCATGCCATAATTTCATGATAATTATAATTAATAGTGACAATCATAGAATTGGTATCGATGGTATATGATTATTACCCGAACGACAATTGATAATCCTATCTAATATTGTACAATTCTTAATAATTTATAGAAATTAACACGTGCTCGCAACAACTCGTAACGAATTATGTTCAACTATACCGCAGGAACTCTGAACGCAACTGGAAAAGGAGAACAAGCTGCCTGATCGATATCTAATGCATCTCTCTCTCTCTCTCTCTCTCTCTCTCTCTCTCTCTCTCTCTTTCTCTGTCGCGGATACAGTTTTGCGGTAACAAGCCGCAAAATAGAAGTGAAATGTTAAACAATTTCATATTTACTTGCGCATCGAATATCAACACTTAGATACTAAGCATTAGAATGCGCAATCAACACGATACAATATAATACAAAATCCCTATTTCAATGCGCCACACTTTCCCACGACGAACTTCGAACAAAAGGAAATTAAGAAAAATGTACAATTAAATATAATAATTCGTTCGTTTGTTAAGATATACTATATAATTATTAATCCGGTAAGCAACATTCGGGAAGAGTTTTCTTAACACGTTAAACGCCACACCAAACGCTAGACTTCTCGTTTAGGTGGTGTCGATTGTCGAAAAATCAGCAGAAAATAATTCCTTACCATTCGTTAACAATAGTTGAATGTCACGCTAATTTTACATGGCTTGACCATAGCACTAACATGAATTTACGACACATTGCAGTGTGAGCGCATCATATTTAGGCGTACATGTCATATATGTATAAATGGAACTACTTTTCCGTGTTCTATCGTTGCATTAATCCTTTGCACTCGACAGGCGACTCTCAGTCGCCATTTGGTTCAATACAGTAGCTTGAATAATTAATAGCTGTTTTTTTCTTTAAACAGATGTCTTTCTCTATATGCACTTCCAAATACAGCATTGTGTTTAATTACAATAATTATTTCATACATTGGTCTTGTAAAGATCAAGCCAAATGAATTAGTATTTTACAAGATTGGAATGACGGTAAAAAGTGGACAGGAAGAACAGAGTTGCAGATTCCAAGAAACTATAAGGAAGAATAAAGTTCAGAAACGATGAAAAGAACTGCAGAATCGCAAGCAGTTGTACATTTTTCGAAGCCACAGGTGAGTTATTATGCTAAAAACAACTAAGAAAGCTTTGAGTGCAGAGGATTAATTTCTTTATACCATTGTAGTTAGATGATAACATTGAAAAATTTTGAAATACTGGAAATTACTCGAATTATGGGTTTCTATTATTCTTGGCTTCACCGGTCACAGTTGAATATTGCTTTCCCCTGCAGACGTGTTACAAAGTTGCTACGTTCTTCGTGAAATTCTAGTATTTGCGAAACTTTCAAAAGTAAACGGCTAAAAGAGAAGTCGATGGCGTGAAGCTTAACGTGTTAATGCTATTACGGGCTAATTTAATGTGTATAATACGCCAATGGGGACGTTGGATTGTTAAACAGGAAGACTACCAAGATACGAATATAATTCGTGCAAACTAACATGACTGTAGGTGACGTAAACCGATGGAGAACTTCGTAAAGCGTTACAAAACACACTCAAGCCTCGGTAGATCAAGTGACGCTTATGAAATTAAAATATCGAAGAAATTCTTCATCCACAAAGGCTTCTCGAAGAATTGACGAAGTTAATTAAACGAAGACACAAAGAAAATCAACATGAACTTATCTTTCTCTTTCACGAACATTTCTCTCTCACTTTCTTCGTAAACTCGTTACTTACGAGTAACGTATGTTACTCGTAACATACGTTACTTTCTAATTCCCTCATTCATGGACATATTTACTCACGTAAGCATACGCAACAACGAACATGCATACGTGGATCGACACACGCATACACGTAAAAGCATCGTTTAGACGCAAAGAGAACAATTGTTCCTATTTCTTTGTAATATTCTCGACGAAATAATTTAAAGAACGACAGGCAAGGACGCTGACAAATATATCGTACAATATCGGACGAAGAATAATTCTATATTCGAGAATCGAAAGAACCGGTCACAGTCTAGGACCACTAAACTAAGCAGAAGTGTAATTTATACAGGGACACGATTATTACACCGTACTCAAGTAAATCTAAAACGGCCACATTTTTGTACACGTTAACGATAAGTGAAAGCGGACGACTCCGTCGCTCGATTTTTCATTCTATATACATATACGCCTTAACCCTTTCGATATGGCCGCGAGAGAAGACGAAATAATTACAATACAGAAGAAATTAGCTGGTATGAAGATACCAAGCTACGGCTGTGTTCGACTAAAATTGTGAATTGGTGAAAAATTTTGACGAATGACTACAGTCATCGGTAGAATGCAGGGAGCTTACGATAATGGATGACTATAGTTACCGGTACTGTCGAAAGGGTTAATACATAAAACGGAGCGATCATCAACGGAACTGTTAATAGCTCTTTTCTGCCAGCGAAGAATGAAACTCGAGGATTTCAGATAATACTTGAAATAAGTACACCCGTACGAGTTGCGTGAACTTAAAAGATTAAACAACTGGCAGTCGATTGTTAACAAAGTTCCGGAATTGTTACGAAGAACGAGTACATCCGTTTGAACTAAACGAGTTGAAGGAAGAAAAGTGACGATATTCCCCTCCCTCCCCGATGGAATAATTGCCTACGCTATTTTAAGTTTATTCTCGCTCATACCTTGCATCGCATCGTAATAACGATTATGTTACAAGACGCAGACCGCTCCTCTTATCGATCGCACGACTGTTTTAATATACTTGCGGGTGAAAATCGAAATCGTTTCCCGCCTCGAACAGAAAATCAACGCGACTGACAAGATATCTTCGAGTAGACGAAATATTCTTAATATATTAATTTTTAATATACGCTTGGCGATGCCATAAATGGACTTTCTGGTACTGAGAAGTCGACGCCTCTTTCCTATGGTAAAGAAAACAGGAAATACGTGTGTTTTCCGTATCTGATGGTAAGTTTCTCGATCAATGTTCGACACTAGTTGTGCAGAACGTCGGCGCGACGATCAACGAGAGGTTCTGCCGGATTGGAAAGCTTGAATTTGAACGTCACTTCACCTGTTACACATCCTCTGTAGAACCTCCTCACATCACGAGGCATACATTCTGTTGATTTCGTGCTGGTATCGTTCTTGCACTGCTTTCCTCTTCAACTTGAACGCGGCCGTTACTAAACCCATATCCGGCGACCATTGTTCTGCGCACAATTTCACTGCCCCGGGTATTTCGAATCTTTGAAGGTTGCCTGTGTTGGAAATAACAGATTACTCAAACATCGCTCGTTGTCGTTGTAAAAAGTCAGGTTTTAAAGTATTTACATTTTTTGGCTTGCTCGACGAGTTCCTGCAATACCGCTGCCTCAATTTGTGGGTTGTTACACAACTCTTCTAAAGTTTTCCCAGTGATTCCAAGCTTGCTGGCAATTTCTTCCAAGTAATATTGATTGGGTACGACTAGCGCCACTGTGTAAGCCTTATGCGCGTCCCCATAAACACAAATATTCTCCACGACGGGGCAAGTCTTTAATTCTGCCTCGACTTTGCCCAACGACACGTATTCGCCCAGTTGTAATTTAACTAAATCCTTCTTCCGATCTGCAAACACAAACGTATTGATCCAATAAAATAATGAAAGAACACTTCAAAGTATTCTTCCAATTTTAACACGTTGACTGTTGTGTGAATCATATTTATTTCGCACAAAGCTTATGGGTAATGGAATCTCATGGAATACATAATATCTTTGATTGTTTGTTCCATGAAATCAGTAAACTGAGATGTACTAGGAGCAAAGACTTTCGTATTAACAGTTCTAGGTACTCCCGTTCTCTTTCTATCAATGAATCAGAATCTAAAGCAGTGATTCCCAACCTTTTCTAGGGTGCGGAACGCTTTTGTAAGCAATTTTCTTTAGCGGAAGAATTATTTATTTTCTTTAGTCGTTCCCTTTTTTTAGATTTTATATTGGTTAATGTGGAAAACCCTACTTCACATAAATATGAAGTTGAAAAACAGTAAAATTTGTATGGCTTTTTTTTATATCAGTGGATATTCTTGTTGGACGGATATCCAGAATTCATCAAGATTCGTTTCAGTGTGTTTAATTTTCAAGGTTGCGATCAAATGACAAGGATATAAGCTCCTCTTCCTCTAGGACATTAAATTCAGAATTATTATATAGTTTTGAAAAAAATGGATTCCTAACCCAGTCGTATTTGCTTGGGTCGAAAGAGGGAAAATATTTTCTTACATTGGTGTCTAATATTGTTAAATGTTCTGATATCAAGAAAACACAATCGGTACTATTGTTATGTACGGATGGAAACATACTGAGATTATTTCCTTCTACTCTCTTTTTCCAAAGAATGATCTTCTTATGGCCACAAAAAATATAAATTTGTTTATGAAAATTTTATGATTTTAAGTTTTTGATATTCGGCCATTCGAATACGGTCATACACTTCCGATTTGCGACTATATCCACGGAACACTTGTGAAATGCTTACGGAACATCAGTGCTCCGCGGAACACCGGTTGGAAACCACTGATCTAAAGAGATAGAATTAACATTACTATGTTTGTAACCTTCCGACGAATATTCAAATGATTCATCATCGGATGAATCTTCATTTATCAAGACTGACGTTGCTGTTTTTCATAGTCAATTTGTAACGATATTTATCGCTAGAATAAATTCTATAAACACTGAATACATATAGATATACAAGTAACATAAAATAATCATAAATTGTAGATAGCAAATCACGCGTGGCCTGAGAAATTTTAACTGACTGGGCCTAGTTAACCTTTGTCAAAGAAGAATTAAATCTCTCCAGTTTATAGATGAAAACCCGAAAAAATTGTAATTACGTTACTTTGTAAATACGGTGTATTTTTCATTTAACGAAAAATTAGTAATCCATTAATAAATGAACTACCGGTATTCAAAGTTTCATCGAAGCAATAACGAGTTAAGTCGTCATATACAGTTAACGGGTTAAAGAAACCTACTTAGCTACATGAAACAAATATAAAATCATAATATATGATTATTCTCCGTTACTTTCAGCAAATTACAAGAAAGAAAATAGAAGGTAGTCAAGAGATCAAAATTTTGTGTAACTTTACAGCGTTCAACATGATAATAGGGAAGTAATATTAAGATAAAAGTGTACCGATGATTTTTATAGAGCCGTCAGCGTGGCATTCTCCGATATCACCGGTTCTGAACCACTGCCTCCCATCTTCTTCGAAGAAATCCTCTTTCGTTTTCTCTGGTAGCTTATAATAACCAGCAGAAACGTTCTTACCGCCGATTACTATTTCTCCCCTAGGGAACGGAGTATCTGTAACCCTGTAACCAGCTTCCTCCCAATTTTCCAGACGAATATCACAGACTGTGGTTGGTGCTCCCACTCTCCCTGTACTCCTATCGTGTTCTGAAAGATAACACACAGTGTCATTCTCTATAAAAACCTGCGAATGTTTCAGAAGACTTACTGTCCATAACAGTAGCACAGGAGGTTGTTTCTGTGAGTCCATATCCTTGCGTCACGGTAACACATAGGCAAATTTTAACCTGAGTATGCGTATCCGGTGACAAAGGTGCACCTCCGCAAAGTATAAGCCGTACACGACCACCAAGAACGTGTCTTGCAGCACCAAAGATATACTTGTCCAAAAAAGGTGTGTTGTAGCCGCGCTTCGACCACTTTAATTTATAATTGTACGCGAAATTGAATATCGCCTGTCCGAAGGTTCCTGATTTCTTCACTTTCTCATTTATACCTTTGGAGATGCGATCCAGAATAAGCTGGAAAATGTGAGAAACAGGCGAGAATATGAGATTGAAAATAAACACAAGGTTCCAAAGTAGAAATGGTGATTTTTCCGAAGCTTACTGGTACAGCGGTTAAGCAAGTCGGATGCAAAACAGACGCATCGCCTTTGGATCCCCTCTGAATCTTGCTACTCGAATCGATCATTGTGAGAGGTGAACTGTAGCCGATAGGTACGCCAGTTAGAAGGCACACGCTCTCAGCGAGGAGTTCGAATACATGAGCCAGAGGCAGAAAACCAAGGAACACATCGTCCGACTTAATTTCTACGGCGTCACAAAACGCCTTTAACGTGGAGATAATGTTCAAATGAGAGAGAATCACGCCCTTTGGCACTCCAGTCGAGCCAGACGTGTACATTATGATCGCAGTGTCGTTGCTCTGTGGCGGTAACAATGGAGCTGTGGAAGAATTGCCTTTCTTGATCACCTCGGAGAACGGTATAAGCTTCACACCATCCTAAAATTAATTAGAAAATTAGTAGAAATTATGTACTACATATTTGATTTCAAAACAACTGAATAATAACACTTACTGACATATAAATGACAATTAACATGTACAAACCAGGTTGCTGGTGTTCTTTACATACACTGAACATTCAACATTTGCGTAACAACACAAAACCAAAGGCAGAGAAGCCGAAAATGTAATATACGTTAACAATATATCGCTAAATAAACGTACAGAGTACTGTAACAAAACCAATATACCTTTTTACACGTTCATTCAGACATTCATACTTAAGGGGGTGTGTAACCTTGTCGGGTTCAAAAATTCGAAATTTTTATTGTTGTATACCTCATGGACATGAACTTAAACGATGTTGAACAACTCTACCATTTTGTACTTTTAGATAATAAAAAAAATATGGAAATAGAGTTAAGATGTTGCTTAACGACTCTCATAAAAATCTTGGTTTTTCACTAAACATTTATAGGCGAAAAAAAAATGTGAAGGTCACCCAATTTTCTTAGACTTCCAGGGTTGCACACCCCCTTAACTCATTGTGTACAGGTCACGACAAACACATGCGAATAAATTAAAATATTCTAGTATGTTTACACGATGCGTTCACACCTTGTAACCGGTGGTATCAGTCGGTTTCAGCTGGTCCTCCATGTAAACAATGTTTTTCACGTTCTTCACCATTCCGAGAAGCCGTTTAAACTTCGACAATAAATCGTGGCTGGTGATCACAGTGTCAACTTCGGTTTCGTTGATCCCATGAGCGATAGCCTCGTCGCCTAAGGTCGCATAGATGGTAACCACGATTAGATTCTGTTTGAAGCATCCGTAAGCAGCGATCATCCATTCTGCTCTGGTCTCCGCGAAAATCACAATGTTCTTTCGCGACGTCAGGCCAAACTCTTTCAAACCTCGACTGAACGACGTAGTAAGCCTATCCACGTCTGTGTACGTTTTCCATTTGTACTCTCCCATTTTGTACTGCAACGGAAATAACTGAAAATTATTTATTTGTAACTGAAATCGGTATACCGTGAAATAGATCTTATTTAAGCTCCTGCACATTTTTTAATTGAATGACAAACAAGAACATCCATTTGGAGCAACAAAAATATTTCATTAAACAGAACGTTTTATTTAAAATATTTGGCAGGACAGTTTCGAACCCACCTAGCCCCAAAGAGTTAATAATCAACACGTTCGACGCGTTTCTGCTTCACCTTCTGTTCAGGCGGTCAAAAGCGCTCAATGTATGCTTACGCATACGGAGAGAAAGACAAACGTTTCAATAAAATATATTAACACAAATTTAGATTTTTAAAGTTATTTTTGCATAGTTGATTTATTATATACAATATACATAATTTATCTTTTTGGAGTATGAAGATGACAAAAAAATAATTTTCTCCACATCATTTTCTTAATTTTCTGTACATTATTACTCTCATTATCTTGAAAATCATCACTAAACTCATTCCTTTTTGGGAATCAGAATGTGTGCTAATTAAATTTTCAATTCAAAGTTTATTATTAGAAACTATCGGAGAATCGTACCAGTTTTTCGGTAAACCAAGACTGATTACAAATTCCGTTTGCAATATGCACAACATACTGGGTATCCAAAAGCAAGGAATTCCTTAGGAAAAGAAGGGAAGGCAAAGAATCCTTTAGACAAACAATTCCTTAAAAAGTAAGTTAAGAAATTTCACACAAATGCTTAGGGAGGTATTATAAAGGGTAATTAATATATACAATACCTTTCGATAATAACAGATTTACACACAAAACAAAAATCACGTCGCCTTAGCGGCGACACCGATTTCTAGAACAAAACTGAAATTGCTACCACTATGGTGGCACCGATCGCAAAGGGTTAAAGAAGCGTACACTTATTTTTCATATTATAAAATATGTTAAATTAAGTAAAGTTTATTTTTTAACTTTAATACTCTCGATCCTCAGGGACTGATATTGCCTAGAAAGTCCAGTGTGGGTCCTTGAGGACTGGTGCCGCGTTTAACGTGTCAAATGCCCAAACTTGTATTTTTATACCGTCTCAAAAAAAGTGTTACGCGTTTAAAATAACACCAACAGCTGTACCTTCTTAAATATTCTACCATTGGCCTGAACCTCGTCCTCCTCGGCGAGTATGTCTCTAGTACCAAGACACTTCTTGCCGCTGTGCTGGTTAACAACCCAGGACAACATCTTTTCGAGCGTGTCGATATTTGCACGCTCGAGCATAACGTGCATTGGCCCAGGTGGGTCAACGCTCCTGTAGGTAATCTTCTGCTCATCTTTCGCGATAGGACGAGCCTTGATCCTACGCGAGGCCTTCCTCTTCTCCCAGGGTCGTTGTAGTACGAGATAAACCGGAAACGTCAGCAAGTCGTACACATAGGAAATCGCCTTGATCGCAGTGATCGCGCTGCTAATCCAAAAACCTTCCATTTCCCTATAAAAATACCGGAAGATTAAGAAAATTCATAGGCATTTAGGATCCTCGAGAGAGAGTCTTGCAAAAGTAGTAGAATCTCGCTTATCAGCACCGTTCGTTTATACAAATTCAGAGCTGAATCTCAGATATACGAACTTCTAAGCGAGCATCTATTATCTGAACTAAGATCCAGCGTGATCTCGGTTGTACAAACGTGTATTTTATTAATTTTGCTCTGTTTTTGACAATATACATGCAAGTAAATACAGGCAAGTAAGACATTCTAGATAAATATCGATTCAAAAAACAAGTGGTATAAATTTTTTTTTTTTCAGTAGTTATAACTGTTTTTACATGCAATCACATCCTGTGCCAATACTTGTATCCATCACTGTGATATAACTAAATAAATAACAGAAATGTTATTCCGATCGGAAAAAATTACATGCATATTGTTAACAAAAGCCAGATAGTTTTAATGTAATAGAATTGTTGTAAATAGTAATTTTATACATAATACAAATTAAACAAATGGCAGGAAAGTTATTCCGTTCGAAAGATATTATGTCAAAATTGTTAATGTGAGTTAGATAGATTTAATTTAATAGAATCGTTGTAAATAGTAATTTTATACATAGTACAAATTAAACAAATAGTAGAAATGTTATTCCGATCGGAAAGTATAACGTAAATATTGTTAAAATAAGCTGGATAGTTTTAATTTTGCGAAATGTCATATATAGAGATGTCGTTGACTAAGATTGCGTTGTATTATAGTGTCCATATTGTCATGCATAATATCAGCGAGAGTATTAAAATATCAATACTGTTGCATTACTGCGTTTGCATTAGTATCAGCGCTGTAAGTAGTCGTAATAGCGGTCTACTCAAATCGGTATCAGTAGAATACAAATGAGAATCAATATGCAATGCACTATAATGCCA
The DNA here is from genome assembly GCA_951804975.1 of Anthophora plumipes. Lineage (NCBI taxonomy): Eukaryota > Metazoa > Arthropoda > Insecta > Hymenoptera > Apidae > Anthophora > Anthophora plumipes. The sequence continues at coordinate 16,374,414 of OX638118.1, read as the reverse complement.
AGTAATTAAAGCGGTTACGGTGTTGGTAGAATGTCGCAAAACTCTTTAAAGAAACACAATCAACATTTCTAATATTCCATAAAATCGTACAAACGAATTGATCGTAAAAGAAAAAGATACATATACTGAATCTATAAATATGAAAAAATTTCGTGTATTATTAGATTCTTATATCTAAGTTCTGACATTCTACTCAAAGTTGTATAAATACCGCCTCGCAATCTGTACAGCAAACAATAAAAAAAAAAAGGAAAAGGAAAAGAAACTTTCATATACACGAAAAAAGAGAAGATCATTTAGAGCCAAAAGTCCAAACGAAATAAGAGGGTTAAAGATCAATTCAGATGCCCGATTAGCTGTTTAACCCTCAACTGATAAGATCGTAAAATGGGGTCGAGAACGACCTCGCCACCTCTGAAATCTCACATCCGGTTAAACACATGTGCGTCATCCAAGCACAAGTCACTTATCGTTTTCATCGGAGGCAAATTTATCATAATTATTCTCGGATTTTTTTGCGCTCGAAGCAACAGGTTTCCCTCTGTCGATTACGTAACAAATTTTCCATTCTACCAGTTGAGGATTAACGACGTCGACAATCGCGATGCTGTAAACAATTCGCCAATAATAGTGTCTCCTAGCGTAACTAGATCTAGACCAATCATCGTCGCATCCAAACTCGACTTTAACACTAAACCTACCAGGCGCGGTCAAATGACCGTTTTGGAAATTTCATTTAGAATTTCCTGCATACGACGTTATTGTATCGCCATTTAACTTCACGACCTATTTTACATTATACACACAATGCATTTTTTAATATTCACTTCTTTCCTTATTGTTTATTTTCTGAAAAAGATTTGTAGTCTGATTTGCCTACCGCGAGTGGTCATTTGACCACTTGAGCGATTTAGATTCTTTGCCTTAGTCGATCTTTGTCTTTTATTATGTTATCTACAATGAAAACCATGATTTGAGAGTATGCCTAGCTGTCTCTCGCAACGTTTAGTAAAGTCTTGTGACCTAAACAGAGAGAACCGAAACGTAGAAGTTAGAAAAAGCATATTTGCCAATCTATTATTATTTTGAATTTTAATTCTATTATTATCCCACTATTATTTTATATATTACATTTTATAAGTGTCATTTTCAAAAAAGTGAACAAATTAATACTGTGTAATAAGTTTTACATTTGATCTACTTTCCATTTTTTATCCACTCTTTTTACCCAGTTTGATCTATTAGATTGTCTCAAAAGTTTCTTTCGTTTTCTTGTTAGATATGAAGTGTAGAATCGTTTATTTTCGGTATAATTCTACAGAATTCCGATTTTTCATTCTCCTCCTTCTCCTCGGAACGTTTATGATCCGATTTTTCCAAGACTGACGTGGTTTACTAGCAAAATATTGGGCAAAGTAGTTTCTTTTATCTCGTATAAAATCTCTAAACTTTCTGCACTAATTATAAACTATTTTAACGGTTACGATATGATCCTTATAGACGACGTAAATCTGATTTGCAGTATTCCAAGCACTATTGACTCTTATGAAGCAACGTAACGTCATGTGTTGTAAATGCATTTCTTGACTTTCCGCCATCTTTCAAGATGGCACAGGAACATCCAAGAGATACTTTATCGAGAAAGAAACATACTGTTGGGAAGGTGGAAGACAACTAATGACCGTAAGATCAACTTTAAACAGATTGAGCTGCATGTTTACTCGAAAATGCAGTACGTGAATATAACGAGAAGAACTTTTGGGACAACCTAATACATTTTTATATTGTAATGTTTATTTTATCATTTCTATATTCATCTCAAGAAGTGTCAGGACATTTGAAGAATATCAAGTTATTAGAGAACATAAGTAATATTGACGAAAATTGTTCCGAAACGACCAGGACAATTCTGTTATTGAAGGTGATACAGAGAAAAATAATTATGATTTATTTCACAACGACTCAGATTCTGAAATGTGAAAAATACATATGTGGAAAATGTGCAATCGACAATCCTATAATTTGTAAAAAATGAGATGAAAGAGAATAAAGTAAACATTATTAATTTTTAAATAGAAAAAGATATTTTGTTCACTATCTAATTGTTGATAATCTTCACTTTATATTAAGAAATACGTCTTTTTTAAAGCGATCATTTGACCGCTCACGGTAGGAATAGATATATATCAAGTGTCGGTAGATTTAATGTTAACGATGCTCGTGATGATGCATAAGACTAATGATTGATTCGTCCGTTTTTTTTTTTTTTTGTTTCTTTCTCTTCAAGTTTGCCTGATATCGCCTCTCGACATCCTTGTCAACGATCAGACGACCTCGAAGCGTGAATAAGCACAGAGGCTATCAGCTGCGAAACATGCACCGTGCAAAAATAGTTCGGACACATCGCGCGATCACGTGATTTGGTAACAGCCAGACTCGATAATGCCGAAGCAATGGCGACGCGATTTGGCGGGCTTATCCTCGAACGCTGTACGAATAACAAAGAGAAAGATCGAACGTGCAACAGGAAAGTGTGAAAGTAATAATAGAAAAAGGTGGAAAACTCCCAGATATACACGGTGGACAGCGAAAGTATTCATGCATCTGTATAAATCGTAAATAAGTACTAGTACAAACGCAAACTTGTTAAGTTAGCATTTGAAGCTACACTACAAAGCGTAACTATAACATCACTATGATTTCCAAGAGTTTCGAAGTCCTAAATGATTTGTAAATATTACTGATACCACTAATATCGTGCAAGGGATTAGAAAGAAAGAATATCTAACGAAGAGAGTGCAAAAGTAACACTGATTTGTTATTTTATTTATTATAATTTCTATTAGATTGTCCAGAAAGTTCGTGCCGATTTTTGATAGTGTTTGGATATATTGCGACATAAAATTGTATGGAAACAAAGTTCGCGTGTGTTCTGAAAGATTATTGTTTCACGTGTCTTTTAGAAATTGATTCGTTGCAATTGCTAGTTTCTTTGTTGTACTGTTTTGAAGATGGAAGGAAGTAGAGTACACTTCTGACAGTGAATATCTTTCTTTCAACGAAAAGGGAAAAGTATTCGGGAAAATTTCAAACGAGATATTGTAATGATTAAAGAGGCGGTAACCTATCAGAAAGAATTCTTCGCAAACAGTCGATAAAATCTAACAATGAGGATTTCGATCTTAGAGAAAATAGAGGAACGAAGTGTTTGGTGAAATGGAACTATTCAATTTGTTGGAAAAAGGGCGAGAAATTGTAAAACTGAAGAAATACATACTTTAAAATAAGGAAAAATAAAGGAACGAAGTTTTTGGTGAAATGGAACTTTAATTTGCTGGAAAAAAACGACGAAAAATTGTAAAATTAAACAAACATACTTTACAAAACAAAAAGAAAATGCTTTGAAATAGGAAATTGGCTTATTCACACAAAAACCGGCACGAATTTTCCGGACAACCCAATATTTTGACAAAGATTCCTCACTCAATTCCGGACTCATTTTATCAAACATGTAAAATGAGGTTCTATTAATTTTCATTTCGATAAATTGAGAACTCATACTCTGACGTATAGTTTCTTACTTTTATATCTAAAATTTATTCATTACAAATTGAACCGATACAGTACAGCACTATCATCTAATTAGCGTTATGTTATTCGTAAAAGTTGCTCGTAGCTAAATTAGTTTGATACAATTACCCCGAGATAGAGGGAAATATTCTTAATTAAAATATTCCATGGAAATTTACACGTGTAATTATATATAAAACCATTACTTTTATCGATTCATTACCTCTGTTGCCATTTTATCTGTATAAATCAAGAAAGCAGAGGAGTACGGCAATGACGATGATTCTCACATTCCACATTCTTGTCCTTTTTACAGTACGCTGTCTCGCGGTTGGATTATTGTGTTTCACTATGTACAGGGTGTTCCACAGAAATGTACAAAACTCTATAAAAACAATTGGTGATTTGAATTCGCGTGGAAAAAGATGGTCTAGCACCGTTTACATGATTCTCAAAGTTAATCGCTTTATATTAATAAAACTAAGTAAAACAAATATACTTTGTCGTGGCGAAAAGTAAACGATGTATCAAGTTATTTCATCTTAGAAAGTTTATTTAGTAAGAAGAAAAGAGGAGAACCAAATTGTAAGTACGAGTCACTAGATATCTTGGTTTAATTTCGAATTGTACATCATTTGATCTGTTTTTTTCACGTTGCTATGATAGCAAAGCCTTGCAGTAGCTTGCAACCAAAGAATCGCGAAATAAATGCGTGTAAAAATTCCAAAAGAATGGAAAACAGTCGGTCAGTGTGTTGTTACATCGGGAAGAATCTGCTCGACTTGGCTTATCGTACTGTACGAAGCATTTTATTCGTTTTATTGTTGTATATTTTATTATATGAAAACTAGCGTTCTAATTTGCGAAGGAATAGCTTTCAAATGAATTTATTAAATAGACACTAATTCTAAAAAAAATACAAAAACGTCTCGTAGGAATAAAGAGAAGGAAAGTCAAAATGAATTATTATTCGATGATTTATCGGATATAACAAATGACATTTTAAGAGAAAATGAAATAGCGACGCTCATGGAATAAGTGACGTTATTAAACGAAGAAAGATACTCAATGAAAAATATAACATAAGAAGAGAATGCTTCGTCAGATACCATACACCGAAGGATTACTGAACTTTATAAAATAAATAATAATTAACCCTTTGCACTCCACTAAAGAGACATTCGTAACTTATAAAATAAACGTAAATTAATCAAATAGACAAAAACCGATAAACTCACGAATGTGTACTTTCATTCTATTTGAAAGAAATCTTTTGATTCTCACCAGTTTCATTGAAAAAGTGTCTTGGAGTTGATAAACCGATCTCGCTGAAAACAATACTCGGAGCGCAAAGGGGTCGAACGATTTAATTGTATTAACGTAAAATAAACAACAATTGAAATGTAAATTCGTCTATGTGAAAAACTAGTTGTATAAAAAGTACACAGAAATATCGAAGAATTTATAAATGTTAATTAAGAAAGTGCTTGTATGCACTGCGTCAAGTTTATTAGCGAATAGAATGAGTGAACAGATATCAGATACAATCCTAGTCGTGAGTATTAAGACACCTGAATGTAAAGCATACTAAAATCTAACAAAATTCAGAGAATTCTATCGACATCCATTGAAATCTACTAAAACCTGCCGAGATCTGTCGAGTTCTAATTGAACCTACTATATTCTACTAATACCTGCCGAAATCTCTCAAAGTCTGTCGATCTCGTTTCAAATCTGCCGACAAAATTTAACCAAAATCTTCTGAATTCTACTAAAAGCTACTTACTGAACGCAAAGCGAGCCTTATCGTCGTTGCGAGCTCAATATAAAATGGCTTGTATTTTACTGGTCAGTATTTCAAACCCTTTTTGTCAGTATTTAAATATAAAGGATCAGTATTTAAATAATTTTGTCAGTATCCTTTGGTCAGTATTTATACTAAATTGTCAGTATTTAAGTAAATTATGTACTCACAATTTTTTTAGGTACATACTGACCGTTTAGTATTCTTATACTGACTTTTTTGGTAATAAAATACTGAAAGTTGATTTAAATACTGATCGAAAATAAATTTAAATACTGACCGTTTAATTTGCTGCCATATAAAATTATTCGACGCGTAAAAGACTACACAATTGTCCTAAAGAAGGATGAATACAAAATGATCCTAAATGAATAAAAAAACTTATTTATTCTAGAATCTGAATTCTGAAAAATTCAGAACACGTGTAAACGTCGTTCAATTCTACCTCGTGACATTCTGTGCCGCCTCAAAACGATATAATACGCCACGCGACACCCTATATATAGCGAGTGGCACAAACACAATGGAGAGACAAGCACACGAGATTCGAATATCTCCGCAGACTTTGAACGTCGTTAGCTCGTCGTGACAGATGCGGCTCGCACATGGTCTCTTCTCGTTACACAAGATTCTCAGCGAAAAATCTCTCTCTCTTTCTCTCTCTCTCTCTCTCTCTCTCTCTCTCTCTCTCTCTCTGTGCGCCTAGCAGAAAGGAGATAGAGAAAACGTGGAATATGACGAGAAGATCAAGGCTGATAGCCGCGTCGTATCGTTAAAAAATTCGATAACCACTGGATGAACGATGCAGATTAATTACACGGTTCGCTCGACCAGGGATAACTGTAAAAGCTTGCGGATAAATCGACGATGAAACTTCGTCTCACCTTTCTTACCACCAGAAATAGTAACTATAAAACGTTTTTCAGATTCCACTTTTCACTCTTAGCACTCTGAGGAGGCATCCTAAGTCTAGCAAACATATAGAGTTTGTGATTGTAAGAGATAAACTGGCGTGAAAAGCAAATTTTTTAGAAAAGTTCCTTGAACTTTACCATTCAAATACCACGAAAAAATGAATCAAAATATGGTGTTGCAGCGAAGAATGATTTATGATCGCGGCTAGTAAAGTAAACTTGAAGATATCGAAGATTTCGCATTCGACATTTTGCGACTGCTGCAAGCTGAAAACCTTAGACCTTTGACTGCTATGGACGCACATATGCGTTTGACTGAAACTACCCATGTAAATTATGGACGCATATATGCGTTCAGTGATTATTCCTATCTTATACATCCAATGAAAAGAAAAATCATCAATTTCTAAGACGAACACGTACCTTTACATTGAATAGCAACGAGAATAAATGGAATTCTGTTTATATCGGCCGCTCACTCTTTGTTTTTCAGGGAATTATTTCTTCCAACGATAAACAACTGTGATATTTCATTTAAGGTTTATGCAATTTGTTATGTTATGTTTTATTACTGTGAAATCTTAAAAATATTGAATAGTTTTGAAGAACTTCTAAGAGCCAGTAGCGAACTGAATGAAGTGTTGGATTTGAGCGAGCATTATAACGATGAAGTCAGACAGAATGTACCGATATGCTGCCATATGTTTTCAAGACATTAATATTTTTAAATGAACAGTATATATACAAAAATACTGATGATGTTTCATTTCAATTTGGCGTAGGTACGAAATTAAAATAGTAATTTAATTATACATTGGCACAATAGATCGGTATGCTGACTAAGTCCACGCTACGCGAAAAAGTATTACGTACACGCAGAGCGTTTAAAGATCGAAGTACCTCGCAGTCAAAGGGTTAATCGTCAAGATTAGTTTACAACATGTAAGGGGCTAGAATATACCACTACTATAAACCATGGCCCGCTACCAACTATTCTAAGGTGAAAATAATCACGTGATGACTGATTCACGGGCCCAAGGAAAATTCAAGCTTTCCACTTTTTTGCCAGAAAAGTAGCGAAGCTGGAACTTCCAGCAGTTTCTCAAAAAATCAATGAAGATAGTTTCTGACGAAAACAAGCTCCGCCCGAAAGAACGCTACGCCCGTGTAAAACAATACGTAAGAAGGAGCGCAAACGAAAAGAAAAATGAGAAAGTTCTCGAGTTTCTAACAAACACACAACACGCGCACGCATTATATTAAACTGTCGATAAATAAAGACTTGCTTTAGGAATATTAGACGATGTTAGGTTGAAGAAGAACGCACGAAGTGTATTCACAGCGAACACTTAACCCTTGCCGTACGAATTTTTAGTGACTACGTATGTTAGTCTCGAATGTTCACTGTTACAATACAATTTTAAATAAAGAAAGTCGATATATATATATATATATATAATTTTTATTTAGAAATCCTCTATCTTGAATTCAAATTAAAATTAGAACAAAAGTACAAATTTGATAGACGTATAAATACTTCGTCACACCTTGACCATAATTTACATTACGAGTGAGACTCGTTTTATACAGCAAAGGGTTAACGAAACCGATAAGGAGCATTTGTATAAAAGAGTACGCTTTACATATTTTGTAATTTAAGCAGACAAATAAAGGAAACTAAAACTAACAACGAAAAAGTTTTCAAAGCTGCTCAATATTCTTCCAATGTTCTCCGCGAAAATTTATAAAATGCTGGAGGTAATTAGTGTTTTGAAAATAAGCGTCGTAAATTTCTCCGCGCCGAGCTTCGAAATTTTATACCCTCAAATATTTTTCTTCCTATCATCTGCATCGACAACTAGTCACCAACTTTCGCCATTGGTCATACTGGACTCATCATCCAACTTTCCTACACAGTCATGTTCCAAAGTTCACCTTCCTAAAACCCTTAATCCTTTCTTTTTCGCCCAAATGCTCTCACTGAACGAGACGCCACGATAAAGGCGTACACACTGCGTGGAAATCGATACAAAAATCAATGAATCTTTTCGAAAAACGTCTGCTTTTTTATCGTTACTGGAATATATCGGCCATGAGAAACAAATGAGATTAAAAGAAATATTTGAACAATCACACTGCAAGTCCGGAATAAGTTGTGAAACGTGCAAAATATAGTCGCCTGTCGTAGCGCAAGCTTTAAACAACTCTAATTTCCCATCCTCGAGTCAGCTCTGTTTTATCACGCGCACGCCACATACATACAATTGTATCTCTGTTCAATAAAGTTCTGTTTCTACGCAACAACGACCCTTAAGTGTCTTAAAATCAGCGTTGTCCCAATATCTGCTCCGATTTCCGAGGAATTGAAGCCAAGCAGGCATCACAGAAGAAAAAGAACGAAAAATCTACGACCTATCAGAAATTCTTTAAGCTCCTGGTTGATAAATTGAGATATGACTTTCAGGAAACGCGAGTACGTCCTTCCACGTCAACTTTGGGGAATAGATTGAACGACAAATTACACGTTTTCAATATAAGAGGAAGAAAACGGGACTGAATTGTCTGCTCAGATAGATAAATACTAGATGGAAGATGAAAAATGAATTTCTCTTGTACAAAATGCATCAACGAGCGCGTAATCTATATCGACAACACGTTATCACACATTAAACAAATATAAAAATACAAATTTACGTATTTCGTTGAATGTTTCACGTCGTTGCTTCGATTCGACGACTGCTGTTCAACTGATCTCTATTAGACTATATATTTCATTCGTAAAGGTGGCAATTTGCTAAATACTTAAAAAATAATAAATAACAGCAAGCAATTAGTCTTACACTCGTCTACAGTGTATTTGTCTATTATTTTAAAATGCTGTTGTATCTGTAACACATTTAAAAGATCCAATTTGTATCGTTCGAAAGCAATCACCAGCCATTTCGAATCTTAAAGCGTGCATTTGTAAAGAAAGGAAAAGAAAGACGTGAAAGCACATCGACCAGCATGCACAATGCGCAAACGTGCTTGGTTAATAGTGTATATACAATAGCGGAGAGTACAAAGGAGTAAATTAGCTTTTTTGTTTTTTTACTACGACTCACTCTTTCTCCTCCACGATCATGGTGGATCGCGTTATCCGGTCGTTCTAACTTCCAAATGATACTGTACCTCCGGTACACTAACAGGAATCACTTTGTTGCGGATTAATGGCACTGCAAGAAAAACCATTGCCAAAATCGATGGTGGTTAACAACGAAGTATCGAAATACATGCGTCTCTCTCTCTCTCTCTCCCGCGCACGCACACACACACACACACACACACACACACACACACACACACACACACACACACACACACACACACACACACACACACACAATTTCTTTTTATATTACACTTCAACAAGAGCAGCATCGAAATCGTTCTCGACGTGGACGCTGATATTTTCCCAGCTCAAACGCACGAAATAATTCGCTCCAACCTTGAACCGTCAAACGATCCGCAATATCAATTTTCAAACACACCAATCAAATGTCAAACATCTAGGAAAACTGCAAGCGCCACCCGATGTGAACTGCGCGCTGATAATCGTTGCAGCTGAATTTTCGCAAAGGAAAAGAAAAAAAAAACGATAATTGGTCAGTTAATTAAATAATCTAATAATTCATACTTGCGAGGTGATTCAACCGGAAAACACTATCGTCGTCTTGATGAACCTATTAAACATTTAACGTAATTGAATGTTGACACTGTATCGTTGATATTTATCTATTTTTTTGTGTCGTTCTTTTTTAATCTTGGAATAATAATATTCATTTGTGTGAGTAAGTACTACCAGTGTTATCACACTAACGATAAGTATTAAATGTTATCACATTGTCAATAAAATTGTCCATTACTTTCCTTGTTCCAATTTTGTTAGTGGAATGTAGTATGTGGAATATTTAACTTCTGCACATACGTTCCACGTACACTATTTCATCGCTGTATATAATAAATAATCGATAGTTTGCGGCAAGATCAACAAAAACTGATGTTTTCAGTGACATTTGGGAAACTTAAGTCACTGAAAATCGCCCGGCTGTACCATTCGGGGATTCCCTGAACCTGAAACTGTATTGTCAACTCTTTTCTGGTATTACTGTATTTATTAAGCATCAGGTTACGTCGTGGTACGTATTTCAAGAGTTTTCAATCAAACGGAAAATAGGAAAAAAGCAAATAACGATAAAAACGCGGAAATTTATAATATTTCATCGTAATCAGGAATTGTAAATAAAAGCAAGACTACTATACAATATATTCTGAACAGATACGAAAATGAAGGTCGTATTGCAAATAAACAAAAGAAAAAAAGTAATCAAAACATCTTGAGTGATTACGATGAAAGATATATTTTAACAATAACTGTTTTAGTTCTTTTTTTAACAGATATCCTTCCTCTTTATATTCCAAATGGTTCACGTATATTTTATAATATATTCATGATTCCTTTGTTCCTCAAATGAGACCTATATTGTGATTAATTTTATCTTTCTCTAATTGAATTAATTCACTTTTAATAATAATTTTTTTAGATAGAATACCAATAAATATGAATGTAGATAATGAAGTTTTTAAATTAAGATGGAAGTGATTATGATAATTGATTTATTTGAAAGATTTGATCCTATAGTCGATCATTATATTGCTTAATTATTTAATGGTAAATATTTATATTACTTAAATTAAAATTATTATTTTTTACATTGGTCTCCGGTGATTATGAAGATCGAGCCGAATTAGTAACAGCGAAGTTCCCTATTAAATTACTTAAGGACCAAATCGATAGTGTCATAAACGAGAGAGTTAAATGAAATAATTGATTCAAGAAAAAGGAAAATTCGAACAACAGTAAAAAGTGAAACTGACTCTTACAGGAAAGAGTTTAGTTGGATGCTACAGATACTGAGTAATGTTCAAAAACGATGAAAGAAACTGCAGAATCGCAAGTAGTTGCAAACTGTAACACAACCATTGAATTTTTCAAATTTTCGTCGACGAAACCATAGGTGAAACACATGTGATTAAAAAAAAATTCAACTTCAGCATAAAAGCTTCGAGTGCAAAGGGTTAACCGTCTATAACTTTATTGTTCTAGGTTTGTGAGGATAGTTACAATTGATGATAGTTTTATGGTGAAAAATGGCGAAAACCAAGAATTGACGATTAATGTGACAATTCGACGATCCAATAGTATACCAATAAGCAAATAAAATATAATGTAAAAGTGGATATGTAACTTTTAAGTCACATGGAGCTATAAAGGGTCAACTGTTTTCTTCTTTTTTCCGAATTATTTACCACGTTTGTGTTACGAGTACATTGTTGCTCGCTGTATTGGCCTATGCTAATAACAAAAGACTATTAAGATGACATTGAATTCACTTGAAGTCTCGAAGTCTGTTAATTGTGTAATAATTCGATTAAATGCGCTCTACCCTACGCGCGCTGCCACACGCCAATTTGTGACGAAAGAAACATGTCGCAAAATTGAAAAACACCATGAAACGCTGACTGTGTCGTATTGGGAAACTTTACGGAACACGGATTATTGTTTCTACCTGAAATAAAAAGAGCGTATCGAAGATAACACTCGAGTTGCACAACTGGTTCCAATTGTCGTTCCAAAACATCAAATTCGAAGATACGAACTTCTCCCACTGCCAACATTCGACCATGACCCCGTAATATCGATGTTTTTATGTTTACGATGAAAAGAAGAAAGCTATCGACAAGTATACACGGTTGCATAAAAAGCTGGCCTTGGATGTAAATCGAAATATTTCTGGATTTTTCTGAAATCGTTAATCGATCTGATATATTACGATAAAAACTGATATAGGAGAAAATTTTCTCAATACCCGTAAAGGGTGATTCCTTATCTCTGTAGATAAGGGAGATTACGAAAAGGAAAAAACATCACAGAGAGTTGTACCAGAGTTTTCGAGTATACGGATAAGTAAAATTAAGAAAGCGATAATACGACAGTAATTTTGATAATTTTCTTTCTAAATATCCCCATTTCTTTTTTCATTTACAATATCTTGGAAGTGCTGATTTACTAATGATTCTCGGCACCTTTTCCAAAATCTACGATCCACTTTCGAGAAGATAAAGACGAGAGATCGATCTGAAATTTTCATCGATATTCCCATTTCCTTTTTTTATTTACAATATCTTGGAAATACTGATTTACTAATGTTTCTCGGCAGCTTTTCCAGAATCTACGATCCACTTTCGAGAAGATAAGTTGAAAACGAGAGATCGATCTAAAATTTTCATGAATATTGCGATCGGTAAGAAAGTGATTATACAAGTAAAATTAAGAGAACGATAATACTATAGTTATTTGACCATTTCATTTATAAAAATTCCCATTTCCTTTTTCATTTACAATATCTTGGAAATACTGATGAGTATTTGCTAACGATACTCGGCAGCTTTTTCCAGAATCTACGATCCGCTTTCGAGGAGATAAGTTGAAAACGAGAGATCGATCTGAAATTTTCATCGATATTGCGATCGGTAAGAAAGTGATTATATAAGTAAAATAATAAGCCGATTACAAGAGAATTACGAAGAAGTTGGGAGGGATGTTACATAGATAACGAAACCCTGTCTTTGAGAATAGACAACAGGGTCACTGAGCGATCAACCTGCCACGGGTACAGGCAGCTATACGAATATATCCACGTGATTACGTATACTTAAGTCCAGCGGTCCAAGTCCAGCCTTGAATAATTCTGCAGAGTCATGAGCGACATATTCGATTTCGCCAGCAGTAAGGTTTTTCAGAGGAGCCTCAACTATCTACAGACAAAGTCCTTAACCTTATGACGACTTACAGTGACTCGCTATTAACCTTTACATGGACAACCATTAATTGGAAAGTTTGCCGTCGATTTACGGTTTAGGAATAATAATTTATGCAATTTTTGCTGGAAATTGTAATGTGAGCATTGGTACTGTCCATTTCATTATTTATAATAAATTAAACGTTCGGAAAACATGTGCAAGGTGGGTTCCAAGACAGCTTACCAAGAAACCAGACTTTATGTACGTCAATCCAAAACTTTACTTTGGTGCAATTGACGTACATACTCGTCGTGTAAAATAAAAAATTACCATTTACTAGAATAACTCCAGATTTCAGTAAGAAGTAATGAAAATGTCATTTGTTGGTATGTTTCCTTTATATCACCAATGAAACTGTCCTTTATAAAAGAAAGTTTGGTTATACCCCGCACAATGTATTGCTTTTTACAAACTGAGTTGATCATTCACCCCAATGCACCTTGCTTTGAAAACTACCACAGTGAAGTCAACTGAATTTCTTAAAATTATATTTCTTTCTTTAATTTTTCTTGTTTATGAATTTTATTATTTTTCGACAACCTTTAAGTTTCTAATAACAATAACCTTTTCAGTAAGGAATTGTTCATTTTTTATCGAATGAAGACGTAATTCTACCTCGTTTTGCTCTACTTTTCTCGTAAAATGTATAATAGGAGAATTTGCCTGTGTTCGACGTGTATACTTTTCGCTGGTTGATTTTAATTACGCATCCCGTGAGGAATTTTTGAAACTAAATTGCGCAGTAAACTGGTTAAAATGAACTGGAAATGATTTTTCGGAAAGGGTTATCACTTGCTACGAGACTCGGAACCATCGTTACGCGTCAAAATTGAAATGGTAAAGCATGGAATGGAAACAACGCGTAACAATGGCTCAGATAGCAAGATAAAGTTTTTGCTACCAGAATAAAGAAGCTAGTAGAACGATGGGTCAAGTGTACACTTGTAGCAGGGGATTATGTTGAAAAATAGGAAAACTGTAACATTTTTTGAATAAACAATATGGACCCTCGAATTATGAAATAAAGGAAAAAGGAATTAATGTCAACTGTATTTCAATATTTGGACCGTTTATTTTAACACTAGGTTAACGGCCTTCTCTTGAGAAAACGAGAAACCGAGTATTTCCTGCAAGAAATCAATTTATTCGAAGCAACTTAATTGCATATTGCTAACTTACTTACAAATTTGGATATATTTTCGTATCATTCCATTAATAAAAGTAAGGAAAATTTGCTGGAAAATAATAGCAATTGTTTCTGCAATTTCTCTCGTAAAATCTCAAATGCATCAAATTGACGTCTCCCGTAAATCTAGTGTTAAAAGTGGTGTAAGTCCATTTTTGGAGAAACTTAAGAAATCACATAATCTACGTATAATTTAGTGTAAACTTTTTTTTTATAAATAATTCACACTTAATATTTTAAAATATCCATGTGTGAAGATTTGTTAGTAAATTACCTTGTATAACCATTGATTATGAAAATAGTGTAAGTCCATATTCCGTAGTCGAATTAAGCACTATATACATATATATAAAAGAAGTGTAATACTATGATAAATTAAATGGATGGAATAAAAAATTTTGTCACCACTACACTAATTTATAATATTGCATGCACGAACATATTATATAATTGGAATAGTATATAAGTAAATAATTAATATTGAGCATAAACAACACTATTTTATTTCCTGTTCCTATTTATAAACAGAATCAGAATAAAACATTACTTATTTCAAGTGAAATTGAATTTTCTGTAACTGAAATTTAACGATTTTTACAGTTCGATAATTATGAAAATGGTTGAGTTAATTTACGATCCACATAGATTATATTGGTTTAACTAAATTCACATAGAAGTCATTTCTATAATTAATTTACATATACTCACATTCATAGAAATGTCAATGGACTTAGTACACTTCTTTGATATTTTTCAATCAAGTAAAATGCAAATCTTTAAATATCTCGAAAGAAGAAAAAACTGACTTACGTCACTTTCAAAATAAACAGTCCGTTTGTGGAAAATCATTAGGAAAACTGGAGAAATCGATTTTCCTTTATAAACAGTATTTGCAAATAAAAAGAATCATCGTTTAATAGATTAACAAATGTTTCTTGTGTGCCTCTAATATATACTTCGTCAAATACCACTTTGGTTGTACATACATAGAATGTAATTTCGTCACGCTAATAAAACATGAACGCTAATTTCATTTTAACCAACAATTAAACAACGCCGCTTCAAATTATCATATGCAAATTGTTGCTTCCTTCTTTAAAATTGAACAGCACCGTTACAGGCCTTTGCCATTCATAAATTCTCAGGGTTTTCATTTACACTGTTAAATACACTCGAGAACACTTCGAGCATGATTCCAATGTCAATAGTATTCCACACACTAATAGAAATGTTACGGATGTTTCGGAAGGTTAAATTATACAGAGCTAATTCTAGAATATCCTTGAGAAACTTTAACACCGTGCATTCTCAGCGTGATATCGCCATTCTGTGACAAAGAATTTTTAATATTAACGGGAACTGAGTATACTTTTCTCCTGAGAAAGTTCCTATACGAAATTTCTGTATACAGTGACTCTTGTTAACATTCGAACACCCTTTAAAGCAGAATAACTTTTTCAAAAGTGGACCAAACGAATGGAACTCTCGCGAAAAGCTAGAAAGATCGATTTGCTGAATGACGTGTAAAAACATTTTGGAAAAAACTCCATTTAGTCGGAATTACAAAGAAAATAGTAACAAACGCCTCTGCAACTTTTTTTTTTGTCTGAGTTTGCAATGAAAATTCCATAGAAATTTACCAATGCTGCTATGAGCTACAAACGATGAAAAATGACACAAATCGCCTCTAATTGCGACAAATCGAAAGGTTCTTACACCTTTCGATGCCTGTCCCTTGCTCCTGCAAAATATATCGTTTACAAGCTCAAATAAAAGGGTTGCAAAAGGAGAACTCTATACTATTCTTTGCAATTTCGACTGATAACAATTTTTTCGAGATGTTTCTCTAGTCTAGTAAACTGATCCTTCCAATTTCTCACAAGAACTCGGTTCATTTGGTTCAATTTTAACCCTTTACCAACCGAAAGCCTCTTAACAATCTAATACCACAATTTTTGTTTGACCTCAAAAAATTAGGAGAGATTAATTTGGGGTCGAGAAAAATGAATCTGAAGTCCATTATTCCTTTTGATTATTAAAAAAAAAAAAAGAACGTCCAATCACGTGCAATTTTCCGTCACAACTCTAACAGTGGTTATATGGAGCGTGATATTGCCAGACCAAAAAAAAAACTTAAATGTATAATAAAGATTGATTTACACTCTAATAAAACAATTTTATTAAAAAATTATGAAATATATGTTTTCTAGCGACTCGCGTAAACCCCATCTAAAGGCGAAGCTAGGAATTAGAGGGTTAATTGAAACGCAAAACATTAATGAACCCTCGCGCAGCCAACGCCGGCTCATTTTTTACCCATGAATTTACTCTCTAATAAGAGAATTTTGATTGAAAAATTTGTAGAGCTGTTGCGAGTATGCGAGAGCCAGTATCGAATAGAATGAGCCCATCGGTAAAGCTCTTTTGTTTGAAAATGTGTTCGAACATAAATGGAAGTCACTGTATATCCTATAAGTAGATTTTTTACCATTGAAGATGATACACGTGGCCACGGATCGTTCACGTGCAGATCCTAACTGGAAAGTTCCTATTGGTCAGCTTCCTGTCTGGGAAGCGACCGTGTGTCCCTTAGTCGCTTACGTGCCACAGATCTACTCGATCACACGAACCACTAATGACCGGTATCCTCTTGATATTAGGTCGAATTATGTAAACGAACAAGAAACGGATTTCTGTCGAACGCCATCGGAATTATCTTATCAACGACGTATGACAATCGTCGTGACATCAGTTCAACTGTAACGTAGGATTGTGACATCTGATCGTTCGAATCTTCGGTAAAATGTGTGTTCGGTTGTTTGTGTACTCCTGGAACCCATTATCGATAACGGAATCGAACGCTGTATCTTGATTGATATCAGAACCGGAGAAAATACATCCTTTCCTCGATTTACGCGTCTTTTTTACGCGGTAAATTATAGCACAATTTACGCCATAGTTTTTACGCGCGATCTGAATTTACGCGGCCAGAAAACGTGTTTTCCTAGAAGCTTTAAAAGTAACAAGTGTATACAGTAACTTGTTCGGCGATGTTGAAGTGATTATACTGTATTATAGTAGTTCCCACATCTGAAGAAAGAATATCCTTTATCACACAAGCTTGGAAAAGGAGGCTTTGGCAATTTAACACTTAACCAACTGCGTATTTTTCACAAACGACGCTAAGTAGTAATCTTCTTCGTTTGAAAGACTCAAACAGCCCTTCTAAATTTCCGGTTAGAATGTTTTCTCCCGTCACCCGTTAAAATCTCGTACAAGTTTATATTTTTTTTAAATCGTTCATGCAACGACTTTTTTCAAAAACGGGGAGAGATATTCAATCGGTTATTTGAAAACGGTGAGATCTCCCCACATGTTTGATAATGTGTTAAACGAGAATGACGTTAACACATTGTAATCGGGACACGTAAAAATACGTTTCTCACAAACTGTGCGTAGAACGTGGAAAACGTAGCTATTACTACACGTGTGTGTATATCGCTTCCTTATACGTAACACTATGTACAATATTCGAACTAGTTTTCAATTTAATGTGATTCTACGTAGCGACAAAATTCTCGAACATTTTCAAAAAATCGCCCACTACCGCCATGATGCACCAATTTAACGATTTACTAGTAGATCATGAATTAACCGATACTGATTGAACTCCTTATTTAACTTATGATTTCTTTTCCTGGCTGAGTATCTAAACGTCAACTGCATATCGTTCGAGTACCATTTTGCATACGAAACGCTAATGTGTTATAAATTAACTACAATTGACAATCCTCAATTTTATAAACTAAACGGAAAGTTAGAATTGAAATTAACATTTGTTACTGATACAACTGTTTCTGTCGAATCTCAGCCAGAATCTGTCCCACGAGTCTGACACGTTGGTGTAGGGCAAGGGATTAATTAGTATCGAATCTGAAACCTAACCTAATGACGAATGGAACAGTGACTGCGAAGAAACTGATTGGTTAGCTGGAGAAAATCTTTATTTAGCCAAAAAATTGGAAAGTGCCATTATATACAAGACTTAATGAAATATCGTAGCGAATATCAGTAAATTTATGAAAGCTTAGTTGAAGAAAAGACTGACAAGGGAAATCCGCGAACGTTCCGGCTTCGATTTTGATGAAACTTTGTACACTTATAAAGCAGCCAAAAATAATCGACACGTATTTTCTTTTAGCTGCGGTAACTCGAGTTTAAGGGGTGAAACCACCTCTTGAAGTTTTGGGTCAAAACGGCTAACTCGAAAACGGAAAGACATACGAAGAAATTGTCAATGGACGAGGTTAATGGTTTCTTATGTACAATGACATGGTGTTAAAAAATTTAACAAAATACAGTTTGTTTATAACAAAACAAAATTTATTAACTTAATTTTTCATTTTATTGAAATTTTCATAATGACAAAAAATGACGAGCATTTTATTCCAAATCCACTAGTATATAACATTTTAAAATTGCCTCTTACAGCTTTGCAGATTTTGATGATTTACATCTTGCGCGCACATCCACTATGGTAGTAGCCGTTCTAACTTTGATTTTAATGAAGCATTGTAGGCTTGCACTAAATTATACAATAACAAGTAACAATGACAGTAACAAGTTTTTTAACAGCAATGAAAAGATTAATTGTTTTTATTATTCACCTATGACATCGTGGCAAAGGTGGAGCGATTTATAAATTATAAATACACACAGTGTGTATAGCAATTATTATGTGTGTATAGCTATTATTAGTTTCGACAATAGTGGTACTCGTCGAAAAAATGTTTGAGACATAAAGATTTCTTACACCATGCGCATTTAATTATTGCCACGTCACCGCAAATATGGCATCTTGGTTCATTTTCAACAGAATAGCAGTACTCAACAGGATTCTGGAATGCATTTGGTTTTTCATTTATATATCCGGACTTATACCAGGAGTATTTAATAAAATTTTGGAACCTTGGCGATGAAAATTGATTGTGGACCAAAGATTGAAGTTTGATTAAATTATTCCTAGCGTGGAGATTAATGTCGTGATTTAAAATGAGAACTATATCGGAAAATCGGCGGACGAAATTTTCCCAAGTGCGGAAACCGTAAACATCCAGTTTTTTAACATTCTTTGTTCCACCTTTTGGTATTATAAAAAGTTTTACGTTTTTATCCTCAGGAGTAACTTCGTTCACTGTCTTGTTACAGTGACCACTCCAGGAATCAAGAATTAGAACTGTTGTGGGCCCAGTATTTGCGAAGTAAATCTCTCTTAACCAGGTATTGAAATGGTCCGTAGTTAATTTTCCTGACTTTGAAGCTGCAAGATATACATTGTCAGGGCTAAATAAATGTTGTTCCACAATCGGCCCGAAATGTCCTGTACTCTCTTTGAGTACAATAAATAATGGTGACAGTAATTGTCCATCAGCTGAAATGGTTGGCTGGATGGTGTAACTATGAGTGGTGGATGACACTGATTGAACACCTCCTTCTACGATTTTTATACCTTCTTCAGCCAAAGTGCACCCTGAATGTAATTCCAAATTAAAACCACTTTGATCGGAATTGTAAACATTGAGTGGTTCATTTCGGGCTATATATGATTTTATTTCATTCACGAATGCACTGCATTGCAAATGAATATCGTCTTCTCGATTTACCATATTTGTGGTTACAAATCTGGTAATTTTTCTGGACACTAATCTAAACGTCGTTTTAAAAGTATGTAGCCAAGTATGTCCAGCTTTAAATGTTTGTAAATTTTCTATATCTCTCGCTTGTAAAGCCTATCGCCGTAGATCTACTTCATGCACAATTACTCTTAACTGCCGAGCTTCCATAAATTTTATTAAATACTCCTGGTATAAATCTGGATATATAAATGAAAAACCAAATGCATTCCAGAATCCTGTTGAGTACTGCTATTCTGTTGAAAATGAACCAAGATGCCATATTTGCGGCGACGTGGCAATAATTAAATGCGCATGGTGTAAGAAATCTTTATGTCTCAAACATTTTTTCGACGAGTACCACTATTGTCGAAACTACGTAGAATAATTGCTATACACACTGTGTGTATTTATAATTTATAAATCGCTCCACCTTTGCCACGATGTCATAGGTGAATAATAAAAACAATTAATCTTTTCATTGCTGTTAAAAAACTTGTTACTGTCATTGTTACTTGTTATTGTATAATTTAGTGCAAGCCTACAATGCTTCATTAAAATCAAAGTTAGAACGGCTACTACCATAGTGGATGTGCGCGCAAGATGTAAATCATCAAAATCTGCAAAGCTGTAAGAGGCAATTTTAAAATGTTATATACTAGTGGATTTGGAATAAAATGCTCGTCATTTTTTGTCATTATGAAAATTTCAATAAAATGAAAAATTAAGTTAATAAATTTTGTTTTGTTATAAACAAACTGTATTTTGTTAAATTTTTTAACACCATGTCATTGTACATAAGAAACCATTAACCTCGTCCATTGACAATTTTTTCGTATGTCTTTCCGTTTTCGAGATAGCCGTTTTGACCCAAAACTTCAAGAGGTGGTTTCACCCCTTAAACTCGAGTTACCGCAGCTAAAAGAAAATACGTGTCGATTATTTTTGGCTGCTTTATAAGTGTACAAAGTTTCATCAAAATCGAAGCCGGACTTGTGAGAAGAAATCGTCTGAAAGAATTCACATTGACGATGAAAATGGTGAATTTCCAAATATTTCCAGAGAAGAAGATACATTTATGCCAATAAAAAAGAAAAGGTTGCTTTAAATTACAGTAGCGATAGTGACATTGAATAAAATTTACTTTTCTTTCCTGAAACATTATCCTGTTTTTTAACTAACAGACTTCATTTACGCGATTTTCATTCCACGTGGAACGGATGCTCCGCGCAAATTGAGGGACCAGTGTAATTCTGTGGACAAGAAAGCTAAGGCAATATAAATGCCTCCGTTAATACGGTTTCTCCACTATTATTTATTTTTGCTATACAACGGTTCGCGTATGGATGTTTGTGACGCATGTTCCTGGTGTCTCAGTTGTAACTTTCTACTCCTCAATCCTCTTAAAGTCACTCGTCAGAAAAGGGGAAAAGATATAGAAAGAGAGGAAATCGTAGAGAGGAAGAGAGAACATCGAGAAGTAGGAGAAAGCTTAGAAATTGCGGAAAATTTCGGAGAGCGAAAGACATAGTGGAAAAGGATCATAGAAAATAGGAAAAGTGAAGAGGTTCGCAAGGGCCTAAAAGCGGACACTAACTAGGCCCAGGCCAGACACTGGAGCAACCGTGGGAATTATAGAAAGTGCAAAGGATGAGAATAAGAAGGAATAGAATATGCAGTGGCGTATATGGTTCCATGACCGCTACAATTCCAAGAGGAAACGTGAAGGGAACCCAGCGAACATTTTGATTGTATTCCGTATCGATTATTCGTCGCTTTTTATGTATATCAGAATCGACAGTGGAGTGAATGGAACAATACGAATACAATAGTGTCGTAACCATACGGAAATTAGTACGAAAAACGTGTTTTATCGTTTCCTGCATGATTTCACAATTCCGATGTATCGTTTTCTATATTTCTACGAGATATGTCAATTCCCACTTCACTCTTTCATACGATTTTGGCGGGCTTCTGAGCCTTTTACACCAAGGCTATCGGCTGACTGCTGGAACGCTACTTATTGCGTTACAACCCCATTTTCCTGACTAGACGATGCTTCCAAAGACGATCATTTGGCGGTTAATCGTGTGATTAGAGAGGAAAAGTATCGTGAAAAAACTGGACGGAATGACAACAGTTCTAAGTACCATTTCAACCAGGTTACTATAAAAATATTTACTGTATCTGCAACAAATACCGAAGAGATTCGTAAAATGAAACGACAACAAATTGGTCAGTATTTAACACCTTGCCCTGTAACGAGTTAGACTCGTGGCACAAATTCTGCCTAAGATTCGACAAAAACAGTTATATTAATAACAAACATTAATTTTAATTCTAACTTTCCTTTTAATTTACAAGACTAAGATTTGTCAATTATAATTAATCTATAATATATTAGCGTTTCGTGTGTAGAATGGTATTAAAAGAATAAGTAACTGATGCTTAGATGTATAACTAGGAAAAGAAATCATAGGTTAAGGGGTTAAATCTATTTACGATCGGTATTTAAATCAACTGTCGGTCAATATTTTATTACCAAAAAGGTCAGTATAAAAGCATTAAACAGTCAGTATGTAAAAAAAGAAAAAAATGGTCAGTACATAAATAGTGAATGGTCAGTATAAATAAAAAACGCTCAGTGTGGAATTCATTACTGGTTAGTATCATTACGATCAGTATAAAATTGGTAAACGGACAATATAAAACAGAAACAAACGCGGTATTAAACCTATTCCATTACAGACTCAATGTAAATCGAAAAATAATTACATATAAAAATGTTTTTATACGTAAAACAAATATATATATATATAGTTTTATTTTTTATATATTAAATCAAATTAGACATTTACAAGTTTTTACTTAACCGTTTGAGTGCCACGGATCTTTGTAAAAATTCAGTCGAAGAATGCCAAGCGGCGCGATCGCGCTTCTTTCGTTTTTTCTTTCCTTTTCTCGTTTACGTTACTTTGAATTTTTAATAAATGAAAAAATACTTTTTAACAACAGCTCGAAACTTACGAAAGCATGGATTTTAATTTAGTTGAACATCCATAAATGGTAACAGTAAAGACACACGTTGACAAAGTTCAGAAGTGTAGTTAGTTCGATTCTACAGACCTATTAGCTGGCACTTTTACCACTTGGCACTCAAACGGTTAATGAATAAGAAAACATGCTTACTGTTTTATTTATAAAAATATACATTTTAACATTTTGACATATTAATATATTATAATCTTATAAATATTAATTTATCACGAGTGCCCTAGTTGCTAATTTCGATCTTCCCCGTTTCCGTTTTTGACCAATTAGTATATGTTTATTAGTATAAATACTGTCCAAAGAATACTGACCAAATTATTTAACTACTGACCCTTTATATTTAAATACTGACAAAAAGGGATTGAAATACTGACCAATAAAATACAAGCCAAATGAAACTAGAAAAAATATCCGAATGTACAATTGAAATGACTAAGAAAATTGATAGGTGACATTTTTCCGCATCGTATCGCTGGAGGAAATTATGCAACGATAATAGCAAGTCGTAGAAAAAATCGCGACAGACAGCAAATAAAAATGGATGAGTAACATCGTATTCTTTTTTTTTTTAATAACCGTTCATTTTGCATATTATCTTTTTGCCTGTAATGGAAAGAACGAAACACGTGTGCACTTACGTAGATTACAAGAACAAGCTATTTCTAACCTGCTAATTGAACATTATAGATTAATTACACATTCTCGAGCGCAACAGGTGATTATACGGCTCTGGATATCGGAAACCGGCAATGGAGAAATTCGTCGGCTCTGTTTGTCTCTTACTTTTACTTTCAACCTATGGGCTGCACGCCGCATAACGCGTTTCTTTAATGGAAAATGCGAAGAGGGAAATGGGAACGTGACATCGACCTAATTGTGCACTGTAACATTGATTATTATACACCGTAGAATGCAAACTTCTCCACCTGTGCAGCTGTGTTTCTCGTAAAATAAACAAACACTGTATGTAAGTCAATTATCCATAATTGGATATGCTTTCACGGACACGAAACGTTGTCTTCATTATCGTTAAAGAAACCCTTTGCACTCGAGAGGCGACTCTCGGTCGCCATTTGATTCGATACAGCAGCTTGAATGAAAATTAGCACTTGCCGTCCAGTGGCACCACATTAGTGTCTCGTAAAAATATTTCTATTGTAATAAAAATGCTTACATTCGTTTATACATATCTTCAGGGTTTCGTGCAAATCAAGCAAGAGTTATTGAAATTTTCATGTTTTAATACATTGCATTGTAATTACAATATGAACGATCACGCGAAATACCAACGGTAGACGAAAGATTTTCTATAACACGTGCGGACGTCAAAGTGTTGAAAGGCGATAGTAATTACCCTTTGTTTAAACAAATATCCTTCCTCTTTGCATTTGTAACGAAATCATGATAACGGTAATGAGCAGTCGACTGAGAAATAAATGTGGGCGGTTAAATTGAGCGAAAGCTTATATTTTCCATTGTTTGTAGCGAGTGCTAGTACAATTCTATCTTTCCTGAAAAATCCTAGTGAAGAGGACCCCCTTGGCAGTATGGCCTTTCTTAATTTTGAGGCAGAACCATGCGGCAAAAGACTGCACATGGCCTACTCAAGCTTCTTTAGACTTTTCTAACACATTTCAAATGATCCCGTTATTTGCTCTTCGTAATACAGCATTGTGTTTGATTAAAATTATTATTTTGTACACTGGTCTGTCTTTGGTGCTTGTAAAAATCTAACCGAATGGCGGAATTAGTAATGATAGTGTCGATTTTAACCCTTTTAGTGCTGACCGAAAGGATTATACCTAAGCGAGGAATACCGAACCAATTTGATGTAATTTAATAAGGTTTGAGAAAAAAATCATAAAAATAAAAGCAAGAATGATATTTTCAAAATTCAAAAAGGAACATATTACGAAATAAGGGAAAATGAATTAATGCCAATTGTATTTCAATATTTGTCGAAAATCATCCTAATAATATTTATTCGAAATCATTAGAAAAAATAGAAAGATCAGTTTTCTTTCATAAACAGTATTTGCAAGTAAGAAGAATCATCGTTTGGTCACAGTTCGATGCAGAATCCGTAAGTATAAAGCATAAATACTGCATTTTCAATTATTTGTAACAAATTTATTATTATCAAAACATAAAACTAAATGATAATCCCATGATTCGCAGCAAGTATCAGGAGGATTACCTGTTACAAAACAAGTGATTCATATAGCTACGAGGGCCATTCAATAAGTAACGAGACAAACTGATATAGCTCCTAAACGGTTTCATGAGCCAATACGAAACTTTCTATATTTCAAGTTGGCATCCTTGTAACATCTTCTGATCAACTGTTTGACAAGATTTTGTAAGCCTAACCTATAATTCAGTCAGTTCAAACTGTCAAGTCCGATTTGAGAATTGCACCACGGAAGAACAACGTGCTGTGATTAGATTTTTAGTCGCAGAAGGTGTTAAAAGTGTACGGCAATAAATGTTTACACCGTTCGAACACTTACAAGTGGGTAGAACAGTTTAAAAATGGCCGCAAAAGTGTCGATGATGCGCAGCGAAGTGGACGATCGGTCCAAGTTTCAACTTCTTCCCTTGAATTTCGCATTGACGAGATAATCCGAGAGAACAGATGCACCACTGTTGAAATGATCGCTGGAAAAGTGTCCACAAGTGTTGGAACTGTCCATAACATCATTCACAATAAGCTGCAATACAAGAAAGCTTGCACGAGATGGGTGCCAAGACAACGGCACAGACAACTCAAGAATGCATTCGAAAACTGGGCTGGGAAATTCTTCCACACCCTCCTTATAGTCCAGATCTTGCCCATTCAGATTTTCACATGTTTGGCCCCTTAAGGAGGCTCTACGTGGCAAAAAATTCGACTCCAACGAAGAAGTCCAGATTCAGGTGCAAATGTGGCTCCAACAGCAACCGAAAGAATTTTACACTAGGGGCATAAAAAAATTAGAGAAACGATGGGACAAATGTATAAGTGTTGGGGGGGTTAAAAAGTGGTTAAAAATGTTAAAAAATGTTAAAAAGTAGCCAAAATATTCTATTAATTGAATAAACAGTTTTTGAGCTATATCAATTTGTCTCGTTACTTATTGAATGGCCCTCGTGGTATAACGTCAGTAGAATAACATTCTAGTATTATTATAAACATTTACAGTTATCCGGTTATTGAAAATGCGTAATATTTACTTACTATTACTCGCACAAATCATTTATTTAGCATTAATGTGAATAGTAAGATGCCATCGATATATCGTCGTTGGTACTTTTAGCAACTGTAGCTAACAGTGATATATCGTTGGTTCGGCACTGAAAGGGTTAAGGATCGAATTGCGATAAAAAAGAGGCGAAAAAGAAAAGGAGTACGAGGAAATCTCGAAAATGCCTATAAGTGGCAAAAGGGTTAATAAAAAGGTTGAAGAATAAGAATTATCAAAACTACTACGAGCGTTTATATTATCAGGTATATAACATTTTTAATTCTATTTATGCATTAATCAATCTCCACGTGTTTATCGTGACATGACAAGCACATTTTTGGGTACGATGTACAGTGCGAGCTAACAAAGCGAGCAATTTCATTTTATCAAACGCTCCTCTGCCCTACGTAGATCTCTTCTTTTTTTTCCTGATAATGTTATCTACGTATCGTAATTTTAGATACTTGAAATAAATCCGACGAACCACCTATAGATACTAAAAATTACGAGACTACGTCGCTGTTAACTATTTTTCTGCAATTCCTTAATTCGTTACGATAATTCGCTTTTGAAATTAAATATAACAGCTCTCCGATCATTTTTTTTTCAGAACGTATTATTCACAGATATCAATCATTCAATTTGTACGAAAAGTGTTTGTAATGTTTCCGTTAAAAATGTTTATAGCGAATGAAAAAAATTGTTTTGCTGCTGGAGATCGTTCTTAAAATAATTCTTCGTCTCGAATGGGTTCACGTGCAATTATCAAAGGTTCCAAATTTTTTTTTTATTAAACAATGAAAATTTAATATTATTCTGACAGTCAATAATATTGAATACATATTTATTCAATATTAAAGAGGGATTGAATCTCTTTTACATATTTAGACATACAGTATTTATTCTAGATTCAGAAAGAAATTATTCTTTTGTAATATTTATAAAATATTTATTTCATGTCAGGGAGAAATATTTAATTCTTAATATAAAACAAATATTAATTTAATATTGGAAATGGAATATTTTTTTCCAAATGAAAAATTAATATTAGAAAAAAAAATTGTTTTAGAGTGTACACAAAATATTTAATTTATATTAGATATGAAATATTTGTTTGTGCTCTCTTTTGAAATCTTGATTGAAAAGTATGGATTGTAAATCACTGAAATAATAATTGATAATCGACCGTTTGCGTTGCTTCTTATATTTGAAGTATTTATTCAATATTATTTAAATGTTCCATTCATATTTTTCAAATATTATTTTCATATTTTTTTAAATATCTATTTTATATTCTACGAATATTTATTTTACATTTCTTGTACACGTGTACAATATTCAAATTAAATATTTTTCTCATGTTAAAAAGCGTGGCTCGAAAAATATTCTTTCAATATTGGAAAAAGATATGTAACCAATGTTCTGTGGTACCAGGCAGAATTCTAATTTCAGCTCAATCATACAGAGAAGAAATACTAATTTTGCTAATATCTTACTATGAGAAGAACTTTCAATTTTTACTTTTTTATAAAAATAACTCGAGAACCTCCGATGACATCAGCGTTCATAAATGCAAATTATAATACAAAAGAGTAGTTGACCACTTTCCTCAAAATTTCTTTGAAAAATATTTATTAATTAAAATCTTATAGCAATTTTTGTCCAACGTAACTAAAAATCACGAGATCTCTGCAAATACTCCAACGCCACTATATTAATCGGCTTTTCTTTGTCAACGCAACAAATTAATTAACCCTCACCTAGCCAATGCCGGGTCACATTCGACCCATGTCTTAACCCTTTTAGTACCGATCGAAAGAATTGTACCTAAGCGAAAAATACCGAACCAATTTGATGTAATTTAGTAAGGTTTGAGAAAAAAATCACAAAAAAAGCAAAAATAATATGTACAAAATTCAAAAAGGAACATATTACGAAATAAGGTGAAAACGAATTAATGCCAATTGTATTTCAATATTTGTTGAAAATCATACTAATAATATTATCATCAGAAAAAATAGAAAGATCAGTTTTCTTTCATAAACAGTATTTGCAAGTAAGAAGAATTGTTGTTTGGCTATAGTTTGATGTAGAATCCGTAAGTATAAAGCATAAATACTTCATTTTCAATTATTTGTAACAAAATTATTACTATCAAAACATAAAACTAAATGACAATCTCATGATGCGCAGCAAGTATCAGGAGGATTACCTGTTACAAAACAAGTGATTCGTGTAGCTAGTATAACGTCAATGGAATAACATTCTAGCATTATTATAAACACTTATAGTTATCCGGCTATTGAAAATGTGTAATATTTACTGTCACTATTACTCAAACAAATAATTTACTTAGCATTGATGCGAATAGTAAGGTGCCACTGATATATCGTTGTTGAGACTTTTAACAAGTGTAGCTAACAACAATATATCGTTAGTTCGGCACTAAAAGGATTAATTACCCTGTAATAAGAGAAAGTGAACGAATATGATGAAGCCCTCTCGCTAAAAACCAAGGCGGTATTGAGAATCAAACGCAATTCTGTAAAACCGACGTAGAAAGTTAAACTGGCACCATTTCCGAACAAATCTTCCGATTTCGCCCGATAATTTCCGACGGGGGGAGGGGGTGAATATCCGGCTGATAGGTTCACGGTCGTTCCGCAGGCAACGAGTTAAATTCATTTGAGCAAACGTGGACGTAGGATGCGTGCAAAGAAGCAACCGGAACTCGTAAACCACTCAGGGAAGCCCGGAGATGAGTTTTACTACGTTAAACATCGGACCCTACGTAACTAGTGTTACGCTTAAGTTGTGCCAAGGTGAACCTACGCTACGTGTACATACGTTACACTTATATGTATACACCACACATAAGGGGCCTCATGTGTTGTGTTTACAACGGTGTACACTTATTGAAACTGTTCAAATCGCCACGAAACATTGCTCGATCTCACTTGTTCGAACATTATTAAATAATCTCGTGAATAGAGTTTTTCATGTAGCAGCGAGGACAACGACAATCGACGCAAGCGGTCGATAAGTGCAATTAGAAATGCTCGTAACGAAGATAAGTAGAAATATGTACACGCGTCTAATTGCTTCTAATGGATATCAGTTTTTCTGCGTTATGTACGAGCTTCTAATTAACAATGCGAATCTCAATTGGCTTCTTTTTAATGTTGAAACGAAGATTGCACGATATTCGAGATAAAAACTATTATTATAATAACTCGCATTATCTGATATGTAAGGTTGATATCACTGGAAGAGCTTTTTTATTTAATTAGTCACTGAAAATTATTCTAAACTTGTAAATATTCAAGCAGCATATTTTTTTTCAAGACAACGTCATGCATTGTTTCTCTGACTTGTCAAAAAAATAAAGGATTTCGAATGACTGGTTATTCTATGTCTTCCTTACAGTACAGACTTGTCCCTCCGTAACTTATCATTTATTTTTGCCAATGTTAAACGTTTCTGTAAATAAGCATTTTGAAAACGATAATAAAATCAACACAACAGTTAATTTATCTTTTTGCAAGCAAAACTCGAGACAGAGTTTTTTTCTGTACTACTGTATGAGCTTAGAATTAGGAAGAAGTTACAAAAACACGTGGTAGTCTTTTTGTTAAGTGAAATTGTGTTTAAAAAAAATTCAGATTACTATAAATCCGTGTAAAATTTTTCCGGTAACCTAACAGAATATTCATGTATGCACGTTGTACAGTTACGTATATCTATAATTAAAGATGTAAAAAAGAGAACGAATCCTCAACCCAGTGACATGAATTAAAAACGTAAAGTGCCATCTTCCAACGATACGAGAAATTACACGTAAAATTAGTACGACACGTATATAACATAAAAAGTACACGTAAAATCGTCGAATCATCGCTAATTAAAGATTGACATTAAGAGTAAAATGATTGAAAATATTCAACATCTATAAATATACGAGCTTAAGAGGCGGAAGCTTGTAGAACGGAAGAGCACAACAATTAAAAGAAAGGGAGCGTTGATCTAGCGATGAGTAGTTTTCGTATCACATTCTCTTTACTAATTTACCGTCTCTGTCGGCGCGAATGCAACCTGTACAGACGATTATTATCATCTTCCTCACCACGGTGTTGCATTACTATTGTCTTCGCTGACATATCTATCTGTCAACTATCAGATGATACTGAAAATGATTCACGTGCATTTCTCGAAACGCTGCTACAAAAATTGCACATAAGGTTAACCTGCAACGCCGTCGAAGCGAAATGAAAAACTTCGTATCGCTCGAATGGTAACTGACAGTTGAAACAATTCTAAAGATATCCCTAGTAGCACAAACTATTTAATACACATTTATCCAATATTAAGAAGAGATTGAATCTCTATCTATTCTAGGTATATTCTATATTCGTGTATTTATAAAATATTTATTTTACGTTGCGGAAAAGTATTTATTTCTTAATACAAAATAAATATTAATTTCATATTGGAAACAAAATAAGGCACAAGAGTGTGGTCTCATAGGCAACGTGTGCAATATCGAACGTTTTAATATCTTTTTTAACTTCTTCTTAGGTTTCCAGTATTTATTCGATATTGTCGAAATATTCAACTCATATTTTTCAGACATTATTTTCACATTCTTTTTAATATCTACCATACATTTTTTAAACATCTATTTTATATTCCATGAACATTTATTTTACATTTCTTGTATATGTGTACAATATTCAGGATCTAATCTCTTTTCTCATGTTAAACAGCGTGGCTTAAAAAGTATTTTTTCAATCTTGGAAAAAAAATATTTAACCAATGTTTCGTGCTACTAGGGATATTTCTATTTCGTCACCGCATGAAATACACTAAATACATGTTCCCTTGGGTATTAGCGAGAAAAACCATCACGTAGAATGGTAGAGAATTAACCTAAAAGCGGTACGTTTAGAAAATGAACTTATCAGCGTTGACATTCGGTTTCTTTTCCTATTCTTAGTCAGCCGATGGTATATGTCGTGCGCTGCACGTGCTGCCAGGCAATAAACTGAATACAAATAAGACGCGTCTGAGGTAATATTTGAAATATTTGAAACTACTCGAAACGCGTACGCGCATAGGTAATACCGCCGATTGCATAATCCTGTTCATTCATCGGTAACAGCACTTGATCGGTAACAGTGTAGAATTCGACCGTGAATTCAATATATTCGGCGAAACAACACGACTTCTTCGCGGAAGCCCGCAGATATACGAAAGCAATAAAGTCACGCAGATAAGGTAAACGGAAAATGTTACCGACAGAATCTGTGCATGGAACGATCACTGTCATCCCGGAAGTTTGAATCGAGTGTAACTCAACGTCGTTTCGACTAGATCGCAACGGAATTGTTTGCACGTCGAGTCGATTGTCATTGGGAAAATATAAATTGAACTTTGCGCGAGTATGGAGTACGTTTTCAAGACGCAAAGTTGAATTTCGAAAATCAAACGCTAACAGTTAGAATATCTCGTAAAGGAAAAAAAAGAAGTGAAACGAATTTGCTTACCTCTCCTATATACTGTTTCACGATTGTCACACGATTATTCGATCCCGTGGCCTCTCTTCCTAACGAGTTCGACGATTCCCGTCGACTAACAGTCGATCAGAAGAGGAAATTATCACTGTACGAGATCCGCGGGTCGAGAACAGTGTTGGTGGTAATATACGTGTGTTACTGGCGTTTCTATGTAACGCACGATATACACACGTATGTACGTAAAAGAAGAGGGACGAGAAAAGGGCCCGAGGAACAGCCGATCCACGGCGTGACGTTCTGCGGTAGCGATCGACGAACAACTGAATTTGTATCGTGATCAACACCGAGGAGTGTGATATAATTTTCTGACGATCTTTGATCTTTGATCCTTGTTTCACCGACAAGCAAACCCCCAATACCTGGCCGTTGATATTGCCTAATACTTACGGGAGGGCAAACCGTGATGAACATGTGACAGTGAGACAGCTGTTCGACAGATTGTCTCTACAGGTCACTATCAGTAGGTACGTTACGTCGAGAACGATATCGCTTCTTTCCAATGAAATTCTAACAGATTAAGAGGTACTTTATATTACTCAAACATGCACCATTTAAACAATGTTGTTCTTACATTCGCTGCCGATAATCGATCGTTAAGATTGAACTTCTTTGAATCTTCCCTCGCTGCGGGAACAATTATCCGAGTGATTCCTTGCTACTCGATAAGATAAACCACGAAACGCTTAACACCACGTGCTTTTGTACTATGAACTTGATACGATCCACGGTTTCACCGATTCTATATACCCGTGGCGGTAACACGTAACGCGCACTCGAGCGGCAGCTCAGTATTCGCGCGAATAATACTGGAATATTGGCATCTCTTCTGTACACCAGACGCCGTTTCTTCTACACATGTCAAACTTTTAACCTAACACACATCGAGCTTCCACGAATACTGCGTATATTTCAGCGAAACTAAACGTACCCTACTCTCGCACGCACTAACGCCAGCGCAGAACACCGACTACTCTGTACATGCTCGATCCAGTAGCGGCCATCTTGCTATTCGCGAGTTTAAAGCCGAAGGAATCGATGAAGGAACTATAGCATAGTTTATTAGAACATACGTATTACACGTTTCATGTAATTTCTAAGGATATTATACACAACTAGTGATAATAAAGGCTACTTTAATTTTCAATAGAACTGTTTAAAAGAGGCTATTTTAATTTGAATAGAATTTCAATTTGAAATCTCCCGCCAATTTTTCGACACATCTAATGGTTTGTACTTGAAATTTTATGCGTTATAATTCTGTAATTCTCGTTAACGTGACATGATTAATATAAGAAACATCGTGACTTACCTAGCAAAGCACATACAATGCTAAATAATATCGTGTAAATCAGTTTATGCGCATATAAGGACTCAAGGATTTGACCTGCAAACCGCGACGGTCATGCTTTTCGATATAGATAGCCGGCCTGCACGTGCACCAATCAGGAGCCGAGTTTCAATGGGCGGGGATGTGGCGTGATCCACGATGACGTCATAGTAGTCCGCAATCGATAACTACTCGGACGTTTAGCAAACTCCTAACCCCGTTGCTGTAGTATTACATACGTGATCAATGTTCGAATTGAATGCGCCTCACAAACTTCCACGGTACCGATCGCGCATTTTTCACTTCGATAAAAATAAATTTCACTGCATTCGCAGAAATCCTAACCGCGGCATTGCTGAACTTTATTTTTAACAGTCAAAACAGAAGAAGCGGCCGAATGTTTTTAACGTTTGTAAACGAGAAAAAAAGACGTTATCATCGAGATTAGGAAGTGATTTTATCGACCGTGCAAAGTCTCTACTGTAGCTAACGTAGACGAGAAGTTTCGATAAAATGGGATAGTTTATTCTATTTTGTAAATAAAACACTATGTAACATGTCTTATTTAAATGTAATCGAAAGACTTGATACCTATTTCGTGGTATAATTTAGAATAACTCTTATATCGTTAATTTTTTGTTTAAATGTTTTATTGAAGTGACCAATCAGAATCGTACATTGTCATATCTCATCTAGGTGGATGCTTCGCAGTCTCGAAAGTACAGTTTACCTTAAAGTTAATGAGAATAATTTGAATTCAAATGTTTCATATAAAAATCATACTTTTAATATTCAATAACTTAATTATATACACTTAAACCGGACATACCAGTGTTAGGTACAGTTTTCTTTCTACAACTGAACGTACAGTTTAATGTCACCATGTACAATAAAATTAACAGCATGATTAACGTTTAAACTTTATTAAAACCAACAACATTAACAAGAACAACGAGAACAAATTTATTCCTTCGGAAACAGTCCACGGAAACTCGATCTTACAGAGAAAACTCAATCGTCCTGCCGTATTGTCGCTCAACGACCAGTCGCATATGAGTTAGTTTATGCACTCGTATAGAATCGTTCGCATCATGAATGATCGAATGCCAGGAGACCTACGACATTAGTAACATGATTCAAATAATAATAGCCTCGGAGAATTAAATGATCAGCGCGATCGAATATTCAAACCTTGGAGAAATCACAAAATGCATTAAGACACTTTTAAAATTCGTTTAAGAGGCCAGTCATGATGCTGCTACAGATGCTAAAAGCAGTGCGAGAAAACAAGCCAACAAAACCATAGAGTACGTAGTTATCAGTACGGTTATGATGTTAGTAACATACGACATACGAAATTCGGTCGAACAAGCGGTGTCAGACGGTTCACAAATATTCTTGTATACTGTACTCTCACCTTCGCTATTTGCATCGTGTTCGTTAATCCATGAATTACCATCGGTCGATAATACAGTTTCTTCTTTATCGTGTTCCTCTTCCTTGTCGTTGTTCAGCGACGCCAAATCCTTCTCGACATTTAACGAGCGTTTAACCGTAACGTTATCGTTACCCGTATCCTTTTTCAACAACACCTCCAGTTCTTCAATTTTCCTTTCATGCTTGCACAAACTCGCAGCTGCTAACTGTAAATCATGAACCGCTCTAGTCAGATCGAGTTCCGGATTCACTGGACTATGGTCCTCTTTGAAAGTTATCGTTGTATCTCCTTTAGGAACTACATTTAACGGATCGATGGTCCTTGATGAACTGGACAAACCGTCGTTCGTGTCGTCTTGACTGTAAGTGACGGAGCTACGTGTGCTAGTGTTGGGCGCCGTGCTATCGGTTTCTATTTCAGAACGTTGCGACGTCAGCGAATTCTTCTGGCTTAAACGACTATCGCGTAAGTGATCTGCCACGCTGCTGAACGCCTCCGCAATTAGTTTAACATTCTCGTCCGCGACACGAAGATAGAAATCGAACGTATTGTCGTCAGTCTTCTCGGAATCTTCGTTCTCAGGATTACCGAGGGATTCCGTTAGCTTCTCTACATCTTCTCTCTCCGTATTCTCCTTACTATTCACAGCATTGTTCGTCGAATATTGACTACCTAAAGATTGAATATGCAAAACTGAGGACTCGTCATTCGTTTCGTTATCATCGTCCCTTAAAGTGTCAATCTTTGCTGAAAGTTCCGAACGAACGTCGATTATTTCCTCTACCGGTTTCATCTCTGTATCATTCTGTCCCTCGATCAAGTTAACCAAGTCTTGGCATAAACGGCTGTACGCCATAAAATCGAACTCAGTATCTTGATTGGGCGACTCGTTGAATTTCGTCTGCACGCAATCCTGCCAGAATTCATTGTTCAGAGCTTTCGACAGCATATCGTTCGATTCCGTAGAGTTCTCTTCCTCGTTTTTATCCTCGACGCTCTGCACCTTGGTAGAAGGCGATACGTAAACGCGCAATTTCTTCCTGTGCACGCTCGCGACCGGATGATTGCCGTTTATATCGGTTTTACTACTTCTCGACAAACTACCTATACGCCATCGTGTGTCGTAATCAGAAAGTTCACCATCGCTTACCACGCGCCTATCGGTCCGTATAGGCAACGATTTAATATTTATTATCGTGTTACTCATCTCGTCCTTGATCTCCTGAAGACTCGGCTCATCTCGCAGCTGAATCGTATCGTGATTAATTAAACCGTACAGATTAGCAGACAACGATCTGACCGCTTGTTTCTTCTTCGTGCCGAAATTACTCTCCAGATCTCTGTTTCTACTTTCAACAGAGCTCCTCGCCGTATTGGCATCCTTCCTAAGCGTTCGATAGGCCAAATCGTCCGTAACAATGTCAGGCTCGCACTGCGGAATGTACGGCGAACGAGGATGATCCGGCTTCGTCGGTGTGGTGTGCAAGTAGTCGCTTTCAGGTGCGGCAGTTACCGGACCTAAAGGTATTCCGAACGGTGGTTGAGGTTCGATCACTTTCAATGTGTTATTAGCCCGATGGATACTTCTGTAAACCACATCATCGCGCGTCACGTCGGGCTCGTCACGGTAAGATGAATAATTCGTCGTGTATAGATGATCATCGGTTGCATCTTTTCGTGACAAGATAGGCGAGGCTATCAGGTAGCTGATATCAGAAAGCGCAGATTGCCCGACCACTTCCGACAACGACGCGGGTCTCTCCTTCGGGTGCATTCGTCTGTAAGCCATATCGTCTTTCGCACGATCTGTCGAATCTTCGGAAAGAAGCGGGGCTACGATGGTTTTAGCTCGACGCAGACTGAATTCCTCCATACTGCGTCGTTCTGCTCGATCGAGGAGATCTTCGTCTTCCAAATGGAGGCTGTTGTATATCGTCTCTAGCTCAGACAACGCTTCCTCCAAATTCTTGGAACTTCTTTTCCTTTCCAACGCGTCCTGTTCGCTCGTCACCTGTCTCTCTTTCTGTTCCACTCTTATACTCGCTACGGACGTGTCGTTCAGTAAGTTGTAAGTATCCTCCCGTGTAAATTGTCCGCTCGGTGACTTCGTACTAGTAGAATCTAAAAATTTGTTATAAGTAGGTGAGACAGAATTATTGCGCATACTTTTAATGTAAGTAGAGGGCGATCTATCCTTGCGTATCTTACTATCGTAGTTCTTAAAGCTCGACGTAAGCTGATCGTTGCGATCGTTCCTCCTTTGACATTTCATCGCTTCCGTTTCCTTAGAGATGAACTTGTTCACGTGCCTGCCGGTTGAATTATGTCTATTGTTCGTACATTCTGAAAGATTGCAAGACTGCGTCGAGCTCATCGTTAGAGACAACGGACGTTTCGAACACTGTTTAATCGAGTCGCACCAAGTTATCTCGTTGCTCGAATCGTACGATCCTATGCTCTTCAGGTGATCCTTTGTTATCTCGTGAATATCGTTCATTTTCGTACGCAAGCTATCGTTGTACCTTGTCACCTGATACTTTCCGTTAAATGGGAAAGAATTACAGCCGTAGGTGAAAAGTCTACAACGAGGATCCCTTGGCGGGGGTTCAGGCGGAGAGGAACTTCGACTTGCAAGCTGCTGGCGATTTCTAGCGTAATCATAAGGATCGGCGTAATTTGTACTGGCCGTGGACGAATTGAATATAGAACTATTTCCCTCCTGATTCGCGTGATTCCTATTCTTGTGCAAAACGTTTGGCTTCGCATACGTGTTATTCTGCATTAAATCCGTAATGTATTGGCCCGTGGGATATTTCGTGAGATCAGTAGACGATTTAGCTTGATAATTGGACGCGATCGTTCCAGATTGTCTTGTGTTCTCGACTGATCTTTGAACGGGAAATGTATTGCTGTTGGAGTAATTGGTAAAACGTGACGATTGTCGCGAAGGTCGGAACAATTCATTTACGTCCATAGCTAATGATTGTTGCTCCTCGTTCGTGAAGTCGAGACTGGTATGTTTGTTCGCTATATTGTTCAGATTTTCTGTGAACTTGTTACCCTCGTCCCTGGATAAACGTTTTATATAACGCTCTGTACGCGCGGCGCGACTTTTTCTATTGAAAGAACTATTCTTCTGAATGCTCTGTGTAGCAGATTCACTTTGATATCTCGTGAGCGAGTTACAAGACTTGCGCGACTCTTCGTCCGAGCTGCTGTCTGCACAAATCCGGTCTCGCTTTGCTTCTATTCGAGCTTTCAGTTTACTTTTCCTCGCTTTTTTACTCAATCCATCTAAGGATCCATCGCTGCTACGGGAATGTACAGAATCCCTCTGTAAACTTGCCGTATCCACTGACTTTGCAACAATGTCGTTTACATTATTGTTATTTAAATGCTGATCCAAATTCTTTTCGACAGGATGTAGAACAACGTTATGAGTCTTTCGATTGAACACTGTGCGAGTTCTTGGCTGCCTTGTACAATATACTATTTCTTCGTCATTAGAGGAACTATCGTAATCCCTGATTGAAGATATTCTCTTCAAAATTCCACCAATAGACCATTTCTTCTCTTTCTTTTTATCTGATGATGTCACTGCATCACAAACAGGTAAGCGTCGAGTTGGTGGCAATAGACCATCCATTCTTAGGATGTCCCTTCCACTGATGCTTCTCTTTTCCATTATTGAATAAATAATTTATCTATTTAAATATATTATAATACCTAAAAAAGAATTCAAATTTGATTATTACTTGAAAATTCAGAAAATGTACTATTACTGTTTATTAATTATCGTAACGTGTATAATTACTTACGAATGTGTATATATATGTATATATACACATAAATATATATATATATATATATATATATATATATATATATATATATATATAAATGCAGAAAATTTGTAAAAATATGTGAATGCAAACACTTTGTTACAACCTTCGAGATGTGTTACATTTTATTTAAGCAACGGATCCTCCTCTCTCCTATATATTGATATGTTTATACGGTGAACACCTTGAAACAGGGCTTCCATTATAAACAATTATACACCATTACGTGCAAGTATTAAAAATAGAATGTAATATTGTCCGCTAACCTCCATACAGACTTTCGACTGAATGATTCGTTTAAGTATTAGGCGAAGGGCGAATATTCTGTACATTTGCCAAAAAGATATTCTCCCGAGACACGGAGATGTCAGTCACGAGAATCATTCATATCGTTCGCGTCGACATAAAAAAAAAAAAAAAAAAAAAGAAAAAACTTGCGAGACTGAGTTAAGTCAGTACATCTGAAATAGCGTTGATTATTCAGATAAGATATAATCCACACACCACTCCTGCAGATTTTTGCGACACGCTCGTTATCTTGACAGATGAACCATGGAAGCGGGTTGTCTGGACTTTACTATTTTCGTGAACGAACTGCTTGTTCAAAGATCGTTTAAAGTTTCGTAATAAAGAGTCTCGGAGGACGTTTGAAAATCACGAAAACCATCGGTCAATCTCTCCATGCAGTTACGGCCTGTAACTGATCTCTTCGCGCTTATTTAGCGTTGCCATTCCATGGACAATCGGTGAACGCGTATTTACGCGTCGAACACAAAGGATACTGTTAGACTACGCGAAACTGACTCGAATCAGATCGAATCAGATATGGGAAGAGAAGGGATTTCATCGCTTAGACCCCACCCATTATACCAGCTTCCCCTCCGTTTGCCGTCGCGCAGAATCACACACGGTAAAATCGTGCACACGCAACTTACGCATTCGTGCACGACAGCCACTGTTCAATTAGAAGATCGTCTGCATTTGGAAACCATTGTGACAGAATTCCAGACGAACTTAATTATGTAAGATGTTTACTTCACTTTATTATCGCGTTATGTAGGACCGATAGAGTGGTATTATTTTTCTTTTTTTTATTTTTGATTCTTTTTCGGGAGTATTTATTTTTCTAACGAGTGTGCATAGAGGAGGATACGTAAGGAACTTCCAGTGTGGACAGCACTGCTTTACAGCGATGCCTTTTACATAGAAACCCTCTATAATGAAACTCCGATGGTATGGTAGGAAGACGCCATTCTTCGGTTGGAAACGGAAACAGAGAAATTTATAAAAGCCGTTCGTTTAACACTAAACCTACCGACACTTCGTACACTGCAGAGCAGAACTATATATAAATGAATGAAAGAACTGTTTATAGATAAAGTGTAATTAAATTTAATTCGTCATTACGTGAAAGTTGTTTCATTTGTTATTTTATTCAGTATCAAATTGATTATTGTCTATATTAAATAACAAAAAGAATTGTACTTTTTTGTAAAGTTAAAAAAGTTATAATACTTTTTTTGGTTATTTAATACAGATAATGTAAGATTTTCGAAATGATTATTGCCATGCCAACTTTCATTTTCTGTTTTGTCAAATAGGACAGTATTTTTAAAATAAATACGCGGTCGATTAATGTACCCTGCAGAGAACTATAGCACTATTAATATTTTTAACGTTTTTAAATTTTACGAAAATAATTAATTGCATAATGTGAAGGAGCATTGTAAATAATGGGTTTTAAATTAAAATCGTTGAATTTTTCTATGTAGAATGTCGAGATGTAATTTAAGATCAGTGCAAAAGAATAACATTAACATTTAAAAGAAAATTTTAAGGTTTCTGCGAATAGCTTGAGAATTTCTGATGATTTCATTTTTTACTAAGATAATGATCCCAATGATTCGAGGGTGGCTATTATAGAATTGCCACAAAGTAATGGAAACCCCCCACAAAGCCCAAATATAAATCTAATAGAAAAATGGAAAGAATTAAAAAACAAACAAAATACAAAAATATGAAATAAGTAATATGGACTAACCCAA
The DNA here is from genome assembly GCA_951804975.1 of Anthophora plumipes. NCBI lineage: Eukaryota > Metazoa > Arthropoda > Insecta > Hymenoptera > Apidae > Anthophora > Anthophora plumipes. The sequence continues at coordinate 16,333,865 of OX638118.1, read as the reverse complement.
AGAATTAAAATATTAATAGTGTTACAAATAAATTAGTTCACTCTGTGTCAAATAGGTTGCTTGAAGTAATAAAACACAATGGTTATCAAGACAAAGTATTTGTAAAAGAAAGGATCTGTTATAATTCAGATTTAGTATCCCAAAGTGTATAAATAATTAATAATCAATCAAATTTCTCGAATTACTGATAAATAAATTATTTACAATTTCAGATATCTTAAAAATAAATTAACGATACATTCCTATATTTAGATTCAACCTTTTCAAGTGTATAAATAGTTGAAGATTAATAAATGATCGATAAATTAAATTATTTAAATACTTTAGAATACTATAAATTCCTAATTTATAATTAGTATTATAAAATATATAAAGAATTAATAATCACAGATTAATTCATCAAATTTTGTTACTTCTACCAGTCGAAATATATTTTTTTCTTTTTCGTACGAATATGGCTGAGACTGTTTTGTGGATAGTGACATTCTTTTTTTATTTATTTATATTTCTAGGTAATGAAAAATAAAACCGCTTTGAAACTAAATGTAAAATAGTGTAGTAATGAATTCTACTGAACGTAAATGAAAAATATCCGTAAAAAAAGTGTTTTTCTTTTTATTTTTACCACTTTGCAAATATTGTATTTTTAAGTAATGAAAAATAAAACTGCTTTGCTAATTTAGTGCATTTCTAAGCAGAGCAAAAAAGTAAACCGCATTGCAAATAGATGTAAAATAGCATAATAATGAATTCTGCTGAACGTAAATGAGAAATATCCGCAAGAAAAGTGTTCTTTTCTTTATTTATGATAAATGTCCGCATGATGTTACGAATATGAGTGGGAGTAAAATGTGCATGGATGTTATACAATCTCCTCGGTATGAGAAGTATAAAAAGAAATAAGAAAATGGAACGGAAGTTGTACTTCGATCTTTTGTTTATTAAATTCGTTTAAATTCATCTACATTTTCGAAATTATCTTCAGAATCTTGCGCCGTTTCCTTTTCCGTCCAAGCAATAGTCTCTGAAAAAAACCTATAAAATACTGAAATTGTTTCTATTAACAAATTAATGAAAATCCATCCTTGCACTTCAAGCTGCATCCTCAAGTGTGTGTACTGTTTCTTCTATCGTCAGTGTAAAATCCTTAAAAAATAGGCCAAACAGTCCGTGAAGAACAAATTCTTTCTCTTATCAAATATTTAACGAATTTCTCTATATTCCCATCCTCTTGCATTCTTTTTTGCTGCTTGGCATCGATAGAATGACACAACTCGGAAAGTATACATTTTTTCAGGGAAAGCAGGTTAACAGTCCCGACGAAACAGAATTTTCTACATCGATATAGATGTCATTGTCTATATAACATTTACAACTTTCTTTAATTATTTTTCCAAGTTCCGCAAAACTGAAGCTGCTGCAAAGTAGTCAAGGAAGTGTCCTTCGAACTGTTCAAATTTTCAATTAATAAATTACCCGAACGTCAGTTCTAATTTGTGAAATTAATTGCACGTGGCAAAAAGTACATCTACGTGTGAACATGTGTGAAAAACAGATAAGCAAAATAGAAATTGATATAGTTAATGACACGATTAAAAAGATACCGATTACCGACGTTAACAGATTGATCGAAAATCCGTGAGAACACGAAAACGATCCTTTCATCGTTTTTTCTTTCCAGGTGTATGCGCGAGGTCCAACGACGGTTCGCGGATATTTTAGGAACAGAAAGAAAAAGAGTGGGACGCGTGTGTCTCGTGAAAGTTATAATCCTTGCGCGAGGATTTTTCTTAACTAGCAGACATTGTACGTTACGCGAAGTATCGAAGATCCAGAACAGGGTTTGTATTATTCTTTCAAAATTAGGTATTCATGCTGCATCATTTCGGTCCAGAGAGCCATATACGGCTTACCAAAGATACCTTGGTGCATGATGTACATCGTACTGTATCTCATTGGTGCGGCAGAGGAGAAAGCCGCTTTCAGCGTTAATTCAGGACAGGTACCTTTATTTCGCGCGCGGCAAAGTGAAAAAAAGTAAAAGAAGATAGGCGAAAAAATCGACGAAACGCCGATTAACCGCTCGAAATAGCCTGGATCTTTTTATAGCCGCGCGCGTGTCTATTTACAGCAGTGGACATAAGTATTGGCACAGTATGCGAATGTAAACATTTATAGCTACTGGAAAAAGTTATTCGTACCAATTGTTTTCTCTATGGATTTGTATTTAGAATGTCTCACTTGTCTACGTACAAAAACAGAACAAAATAAGTGAAGTAGGGAACATGCAACTGATCAAAAATACGTTCTACAACCATTTTGTGCAGGGAATGAAAGTATCGGCACATTTTGGACAACGCTGTACAATTTCCTATTTCAAACTTTAATGGATATTTACAAAATTGAATAACTGTGTACGGAACTATATACAAGACACTTTTCTCTGTCTTTTGAGACTGAGTTGAGCTTCCTAGCGCTTTCAGTTTTCACGGAAAAGCTTATTTTTACCGAAAATAGCGTGTTTGTGCAAAAACACATATTTTTCAAAAATTGAGGGTGATACAGTAATTCTGCTTTCGAATTCGTGTTTGAGGAATTCTATAAGTATCACACAATGGATATTGCAAATCCTTTTTGTACCATTCCTCCAACTTCTACACAAAATTGACCTTGTTTGTACAAATTCAACAGTAGTTTCTTCTCTTTTCCTTGACATTTTGAAAATTATTCCAAATATTCCTTACTAAATCAACTGCTTGACTGACTATCGAGACATCATCCACTTGTTTCAACAAGCAAACAACAGTGTATTAGTAAAATAGTACGTGTGAATGAAGATTTTCAAGTGTGTGCCAATAAGATGGTTGTAAAACGCATTTTTATCAGTTACACATTCCCTATTCTACCAATTCTGCTCTGTTTTCGTTTACAAGCAGGTAAGACATTCTAAATATAGATCGATTCAAAAAACAATGCTATAAACAATTTTTTCAGTAGTTGTAAATGTCTCTGTATGGAATCCCATACTGTGCCAATACTTATGTGCGGAGAAGTACACGTAATTTCGAATTTTTGAAGAGGAAAAGGAAATTGGTGCAAGGTGAGTTCACCAGCAAACAATGGAAAGGAGAAAATAAGAAAACACATTTCCCCAAAGATCGTTGCTCTTTCACGGCAATAACGCGATTAATTTTTCCGTTCAAAAATATTATGATAATCTGATCGTTGCCGGTGTATTTATAAAATGCGAAGAGAAGTCCAGAGAAGAGAGTTCGTGTATCGAGAAAAGAAAAGTGTAATTTTATTCTTAACAGTACCATTGTTGTTATTAAAAATTAACAAAAAAAAAAAGGGAACACTGTGTGTACTTTGATACGCCTTGTATTTAATGCTTGTGTTCAATGCGTATCAATGTCGCAATTAAATTGGAATACGAGGCTTGACTGATACGAAACCATGCGAATGTGTCGATACTGTATCATTCTCGATGTTAGTGTCAACATTTGCGTGTAGCGATTATCGTTACTAGAATCGACAGTGAGTAATGCATGTACTAACATTGCGCCTAAGTTATATTAGCAGAGGATTCAGCGGAATTATCGTTGAATTGTGAAGCAACAGCGTCGAACAGGGTTAAAATGGATCAAACGTCATTTGAGAAGAAACGACATGGTAAAAAAAGAAAAGAAATATTTTTAAAACAATAGAAACTGCAAGATCCTGAATCGCGATAGTGTCGAGGACGTGAAATTGAAACAGGCTGTAGCAGAAATGGCAGCGGACGCTCCTTCATGATTGTGGGGTCAAGTGATGACAAGGACAACATATGAGTGTTAAGCTTTTTCGTTTATTGAAAATATCTCTGTAAAACGTGTGTATATTGTGGCCGGGCGAGGTAAGCCGACAAAACCGAATCGTTTTTTTTATATCATTTTTTTTGTTGGTTTTTGCTTGTTTTTCTTTCGATAGATTTTTTTTTCTTCGACAACGAAACGAAATCGGGTAGCAAACGAAGGAGATACGGTGAAGACATTGAAAACAATAATAGAGTCGAATCGTTATTTAGTTATCTACATAAGTAAAGGACGAATCAACGATGCATTCGCTTACTTTTCTTTTTTTCACTTTTTTTTCTCTTTTAATCTTAGTATATTAATTATATTATGTATAACAAAGCGGTAACAACTTGTTAATTGTAACTATTACGGTAATAATCGTTTACTTTATATAATTACAATAATGTAATGTAAGGATGATCGTTAACTAATCGATAACAAACGAATCGTTTCCTCCTCCATCCCTCCCTTCGTCTTGATCATGATTATCTATCCCTCGTCACTTCCTTTTTACTTCGTTACTTCTCCCTATATTACTTGTTCTCTCTCTTTCCTTTCTTTGTTTTATTTTTTTTTATTTTTCTTATATTTCATTTAAACTTTATTCGAATCCGATATCGGTCCACAGCTAAATCGTTTCGTGTTTACACGTTTCTTCGTTCATCCCCTCTTCTCGTATTAATTATTTAACAACAGTTTTTTTATCCCTTTTATTATTTGCTCTTTAATTTAATAATCGTAGTAAACATAGTAATTATTTATAATATTGTGCAAATAATCCATATTTCTTTTTATTCTGTTTTAATAGTAATGAATGTCATTCAACGGAGGAGCTCTTTCTGCGTTCTCTCGTTCTCTCCCTCACTTTCTCGCTCTTTCGCTCTCTCCTTCTCGCTTCGTCTCGCTCGCTCTCGTTCATTCTCTCTCTCTCACTCTCTCTCTCTCACTCGCTTTCTTCCTTTCTCTCATGCTCACACACGCTCGTTCGCACGCACTCTGTCTCGATGTCTCTCTCTGTTTGCTCGAGCGCATGCACGACACGCGTCCACGCATGCGCATCTGCCGCGACACACGTCCGCGCGTGCGCACACTAGCGCGAGCACTCACGGAGCACGCATTCGAATGGACGATCCTTCTTCGCGCGTAATGTTTGTATTTCTTTTTTTTTTGTTTTCGATAGCTAGCTTGTTAAAATTGGATTTTATTTGTTTTTTTCTTTTTTTTTCGTTTTTTTCGTTTTGGTTTCTTAGCACATTTCGTCTATCTAGCTTGTTGACCCATGGCAGTTGCTTGTTCATTATACTGGCCGACAGGCTCCGCAGCTTGACACTTACTCGATTATTCATTTTTTTGTCATTTTTTCTGTAGTTTACTTCTCTCTCTTTCTCTCTTTTTCTCTCTTGTTTAGCCCAGTTCTAGGATTTTCGTTTTTCGTTACCTTCATACTTATTTTTTTTCAGCTTCTGTGTACTCATCGTTAGCTGTATCATCTGACGATGGTTTTTTTAGGATAATGAGTTTTTTCGAGAGTTTTTCGAGACACTACAAAGCCCTTTTTTGTTTTTTGTGTTTTTTTTTTGCTTTTGTTCGCTATCCGTTTAAGAAAATTTCGTGCATTTACGATTAGTTAACTTAGTTTCATTTCTCTTTATACAATGCGTAACGGCAGTATCGTCCACGGAGAAAGTACGTTTAAATCTCGTCTTACCTCGCTTAACGAAGGAAAGCCCTATATGTATGTATGTATGTATGTATGTATGTATGTATGTATGTATGTATGTATGTATGTATGTATGTATGTATGTATGTATGTATGTATGTATGTATGTATGTATGTATGTATGTATGTATGTATGTATGTATGTATGTATGCATGTATGTATGTATCTATCTCTCTCTCTCTCTCTCTCTCTCTCTCTCTCTCTCTCTCTCTCTCTCTCTCTCTCTCTCTCTCTCTCTCTGTGTGTGTGTGTGTGTGTGTGTGTGTGTGTGTGTGTGTGTGTGTGTGTGCGTGTGTGCGTGCATGTATGTATGTATTTTATACATGTACATATACACGTATGTATATACGTAATACAAATATGTATATATACATATATTTGTTTTTTTCTTCTTTAATATCTTACAGCCGCCGTCGCGTAAAAGCTGGTATTTAATGTACGTTTTTTTACTGTTTTTTTTTTTTGGTAAAACGAACGAAAATCAATAAAGCACACCACGCATACTCGTCCACCCCCCTCCCCCTCATTTCCTTTCGCAACCATAGCAAAATTTGGCTGATCGAATGAATCGTTTTTACCTCCATTCCCGAGCTTCTTCTGTTATCCCGAACGTTAACGCTCAAACGAATTTATAAGCAACCCTTCGAGACGCGTGCATGTTCCCGGACACTTCTTACGTTCTTCCTTCCGTTTCGACTGTAGATTAAACGGACCGAATGCCGTACGGCTTACCAACCATCGGTAAGTGCGACTGAAAACCCGGGGAAGTTGCAATTCAATCGAGAGCATTCGGTCGCGGGAAATCTAACCGGTCCATTTAAATTCCATGTTCCATTTGAATAAGCGCTTGCGGACAAAAAAGGAGAAACGAAGAAGAAAAAGAATTAGAAGTAGAAGAAGCAGAAGAAAAAGAAGTAGAAGAAGAAGAAGAAGAAGAAGAAGAAGAAACAGAAGAAGAAGAAGAAGAAGAAGAAGAAGAAGAAGAAGAAGAAGAAACGATGTTCATTTGGCGCATCTCTCGGGGGGGAAGAACGATTCCTAAGGCGATCAACGAGGATCAGTTTATCGTTAAAAAGAGGCCAGTAGGTTTCGGAACACTTTCAACGCGCACGCGCACGCGAGATTCCGCCTCGTTCTCATTCGTCACGCACTGCTTACATATTTTCCTTTCTTTTCGTTCTAACGTTTGTCGTGTATCTCGAGAGTTTTTATTGCTTCTAGAAGTTCGCGGTTGCCCATTCGACAAAGTAGTATCGAAAATATATATGTATATTATATGCGTACAAACCATTTGATTATTATCGAATTATTTGCACATATTACAGCACGGGAAGGGTCGAAACATAAAGGGGGGCGAGAGGGGGTATCGGAGTAATTAGACAGTGAGCCGGACGGACCATCAGATACGTCGTACTTCGATAGAAGAAGGATCGACGAGTTTAGTGAATCGTCGTCGATCGATCTCGTGCCTCGATTCGTTTCGTTTCGTCGTCGTCGTCGTCCGTCGTGCTCCGTGTGTGGTACACAGGGTGTTACATAGCGTTTTATTTACGGTTTGCAACGTTTCGCGAACGTTCCGACATCTCTACGATAGAAACGTTTGAGTCAACGTACCGCCTAGAAAATATCGAAGTTTATCCACCGCGTTGCGTGATACAGAACAACCGGCACTGCAACATTCAGTTTTAGGCATGTCTCTGCTTTTTCGTCGTAAATAATTAATCGAGAGATAATATAGATATGACGCGCGATGAATTCCGAATTGTAATCGATGATCGTGCGTATAATAATATTATCGGGGATCTCCGGGATCATCTCGAGGAGAGATCCGAAGCGTGAGAAAGTCGAAGTTATCTCCGGAAGAAACGAAGAACGACGACCTCTTCCGAACGAACGGGTCGCGAGGACGCAGCTACGCGCATGCGTATACGTTGAAGCGTACTCACGAAAGGATCATCGAATGGCCCGCGACGAGAATCGTGAAATGCAATTATAATATACGTAGAAAAGGTACGAGGACATTAATATCGGACAGGCTTCTCTAAAATACTTTGACAAAGCGGACTCGACACCGATAGTGTGTGAATTATTTGTACGAATAATTTACAATGACCCTCACCCTCTTGAGCCTTCGTAGCCTTAAAATAATGAACATTTTTTTGTGTTTTCTTTTTTGCCTCTTCATCTGTTTCCCTATTTTATCCCGCGTTTCCCTAACTTCCTTCCCGGTCGGATGTTAACGAATCTACACTGTTTCTGTCTCACATAACGTCCCGTAACTGTCATTTTTCGTCACGTCCTCGTCGTTATTCCTGTTATACGTACCATCATACAATTCTTCGAGCGAGCTGGGAGCTTCTAGCTACGTTACGTCCGTTTTCGACCAGCGAGATTAATCCTACATGTTCATTTGTAATCATGACACCTGTTCTCCCGGGAAAAAAACACACGATAAACCGAGTGCCGTTTCTCGTTTACCTTTTACCTTCGTGTGTCTCTCTCTCTCTCTCTCTTTTCTTTTCCTACCCTCTTCCGGATCGCGGATGTAAACGTAGAAAAATAACGATCGCACAATCCGCGTTAACACACACACGCACACATATATACTTCTTATTTTTTTTTGTCCTCTGTGTTGCCCCGCTGCCAACACGCTCGTCGCGCGCGGGCCCGAGATAACGTTCATTCGTTCGAGTACCTACGTATATAACACGTCGACCTGTGTATCACCTGTACTTTTTTGTTTCTTTTTTTTTTCTTTTTGTACGGCAAAGTGAGCCGAGTGCATTTGTCGCCGTCGACGTCGTAGATAGACGCGTTCCAACGAACTCTTGTTTAATCTCCCTGTGCATACCGTTTGCAACGCGTTTCTCGATTTACATGGCGCGACCTATGCGTACGTACATTGCGCGAGAACGATGCGATTGAGATTGGTTCGCTTGCGAGAGAATCGAGTGCCGTGTTTATAATGGAGAACATTCGTTTGATATATCATATCGAAGTATTTTCATTGAATCGATATACGAGCCTGTCGCGCACTCTGACGGACAGGAATTATACTAAACTTTTGTGAAAATAGGCACGCGATCCTTTGCAAGGTTAGAAAGCACGTAAACCCGTTCGAAATCGACCTGGGGGAAACTCGAGCGATTCCCTTCTTCCACGAAGCATCGATTTTCTTTTACTTTGTTTCTCGAATGTGTGGAATTTGTTTTTTCTTTGTTTTCTTTTTATTTTTAAGAAGTGTTTAACTGTGTTTTGTGACTCGTACTGAAAGAAAGTGTGTGGCTGCTTCGTCGGTTGTCGTTAATCGTTATTGTCCTTGGACAATCGTGCAGTTTCTCGAATCGCAAACGGAAATGGTACGACATACTCTTTCTTCTATCGATTCTGCGACATTCTTGTCTGTTCTTAGAGAGATCATTTATACCTGACAGTTCAACGGAAACTATATAGTAGATCTTTCAAACAGCGAACATTAAAGTAATAATCCTTTGAAGTTTTAACAATTTTCGTCGAAAACTTAACGTTTTGTTTTTGGCATCCGTGATTAAGCTAAAACGGCATGACACAACTTTCTCGTTCACGCTAATTTGTAACAAGAATTTAAACAGATGTTCAACAATTTGTCAATACACTCAAATTTAAATACTACTCGAAACCGTCAAATTACCAACAAACGGTAAATTCAAATATATTTTACACCAATTCTGCAATTCACAATATTATAACAATCTTTTCCCTTTTTTCACATTAATAGAATTATTAGATATATATTTTTAATTATATAAAACTAACGTAAAAGTATATATATATTTCTTTTAAGTCTATCATGTCGATTACTTAATAAACATTTAACTAGAATAATCGACAGTTTAATTTCCGTTACAAACTCTGCTTTCGGGAAACAAGCGGGAAGAAAGTTGTGCCAATTCCCGTGTTATCAACTGAATTAACCGTCGTTTCTTACAGCGCATTTAAAACGTGCATTTCACTCATTTCATAAACGATATACTAACGCGTTTACTGCGAGACGGGTTTACGGGCGCACGGTTGTCGATTACAATTATTCGAATAACGTTACACTATTATGTATATTCATTTATTCCAAAGCGCATCACTACGTCGTGTAAGATTTTGTGTCCGTGTAAGTTTTTTTGCAAATGTGTTAAGTATCTAGCTGATGATGATTGCGAAATTTGTACTCGCCACCCCCCCGCCGCCGCCGCCCCTCCTCTCCGTTCCTTTTGGCAATAGTATTACGTTTTAACCAAGAAAGAATAAACTAAAACGTTTGACAAATAAAATAGTTAGAAAATTATTCCAAGTTACCAAAAGAAACAGATGACTGTTTTATCGATCGAGATTCTAACCTTTCTAGATGCTTTTTTTCAAAGCTATCACGATTTATACGATTGTAAAAGTGTTAGATGGTTAGTTGAACGATTGTAGAACATTTGATTGAACATTTGAATGTCGAAATAGGGAAGAGGAACGGAGAGGCAGGGGGCCAGATAAAAACAAAGCCACGCGATCGAATGTTCGCGCACCGTATTTGCGCAGAATTTGTTGAAGCCGAGCGAATGTAGTAAACTACGCGTACATTTCACATTGTTAAACATCCTTCACCCACCATTATCATCATCAATTAATAATCGTTATCTTAAATCGTCCTATGATCATCCTCACTATTATCATCGGTTATGATCAGCGTTTTCAAAATGTCTTCGTTTTCTCCGTTGTTCCGTCGTTTTCTTTTTTTTTCTTCGTTACTTCTTTCTTAGTTTCAAGTTCAAAAAACTCTCTCGTCTTTTGTTTCTTTTTTCTTTTTTCTTCGTTTTATTATACACCACAGTACGACGACCGGGATATTAACCGATCAGACATGAACAAATGTCACCCACGAATCCCTCACCGCAGCGAATCAACGTTGACGTGTTCTTTTTTTTTTTTCTTAAATTTATTATTATGTATATGCGTATATACATAATAAATATAATTTCTTCGTTTCTTGTGTGTACTCGTCAGCGAGCTGGCGGTTCGCTGTTAAAACCATGTAAAAAATCCCAGTATACGCGGATAGAATTGTACGAATCGGCCCTACCATGTGTAACTTTTTCCTCTTCTCTACAATAGATGAGAAATGATCACTGATTTTTGTATCTCTCTTTCCTTTTCTCTTTGGTTTATTTCCGTTTGTGAACGCGGCAATATATATATATATATATATATATATATATATATATATATATATATATATATATATATATCACCGTAGAACGTAGGTCTTCGTTTCATTGGCGGTCACGTGAGATGATTTCGTTTCATTGCGTCTCGAGAGTATGCGTGCAGCTTAATGCAGCCGGCGCGGACCGTCGTTATTATCGTGAACGATCTCTCTATCACTTTCTTCCTCTAAAAAAAAAAATATATATATATATCCCGGTAAGGAGTGTCGTAACGAAGTCCATCGAAGGCAGGGGAGTTCTGAGCGCGTTGCAACGTCAACCTTCGAGCCCTGATCTGCTTTTTGAAAGGGGGGAAGTCGACACGAAGGTTGCGTTGTGCAGTGTTGTGTGTACACTTCTCTATACACCATCGAATATTCCTCCTTTGTTTCATTCGTTAGTGTTCTTGTCCTTCGATTCCTCTTCGTTTGTTCGTCCGTATCCAACTCCGTGATCACTTCGTTCGTTATCCCGGATATATGGATCCTCTTGCATCTCGAACTTGGGGCGAACCGGTAACGTGATTGATAACGAGCACGAACGATGTGTCGACGCAGCGTTAGCAGTCTGTGGTTTCCCTCTGTTGTCGGCTCACTTATTCGCGGCTCGTTTCAACAAACTCGATTCGCCCCGACAAAAAAGCACAAAAAAAGAAACACATACTCTTCTCCTCTTCTTTCTGTGTCCCGTTCATCTCGACTAGCGACGTGTCTCCCAACGATCGGTAGCGTTTACAGTGGATTAAAGGCAACTCGTTGGAGGAATGTATTTGTGTGTTTTTTTTTATTTTTTTTTTTATTTTTCTTTATACAACTATAAGGCTGTCGATGGAGAGCGCGCGCGCGCGAGGTCCGTGAGATGGCGCTGCTCACCGCGAGCAGTATTTTAACGGCAGACGCTACGTGAGATCGGTGGCGCGCGTCTATTCTGATAATCTATTGGCTAGTCATCGGCGATAACTGCCGGATCATCGCCATTTCCTCGCTGCGTCCCGGCTCTCGTAGATTGGCGCTGATTATATAGATGGCGGTGCTGGAGACATACTTGCCGATCAGACGTCTGCGGTTCTCGAAGTGACGCTAGGCGATCGGCTATGAATGACGACTCTGTGACCGTTTTTCGTCACGAAACCGTCGCTTTCGACGAGAACCGCGGTCTGTCTAACACGTGGATCTGTGTCCGCGTCGTCGCTTTCCTCGCTCGGTCCTCCTAAACGTTGCTGTTTGTGCTTTCTCCAAGCGTTCTGAATAAGACGCGCGCAATACTCCTCGCGTTGCCGCCATAATGTCGAGGAGACAGGTTCGTAACCAGTCTCGCCAGGACGTGTTTGCACTTCAATCTCCGCCGTTTCCTCGATCGGATTACCCTTGCGCGCGAAGAAGTCTTTGGTGAGAGCGTCGAGGATATCCACGCAGAACATCATATCTCCTTTGCATATGGGTATGTCCATCGATACGATCTTATACTTATTCGGCTTGTGTATTTGTAACGGTGGCTCGAGCACGTCCAGGAAATCAGACAGCTGATCATATCTGATGTACTGTGTCCCATCTGGATCAAACTGTTGCCAAATCTCGTAATACATGTCGTAGTCGTCGTCCGTTAAACCTTCTTGCACGTCCTCCGTTGCCTGAGAATAATTCTCGAGGATCACCGCGATGTACATGTTTATCACGATCAGAAAACTGATCACCAGGTACGAGAGAAGATAAGCGATGCCGATAGTGGACGAGCCACAGTTGCCCGGATATCCTATCTCGTTGTTCGGCTCCTGGCAGTCCTCCTCGTTTATTATGCCGTCGAGGACCCCGTCCCAACCGGCGGACGTTGACATCTAGACAGATTAATGTACTTTTGTTAGATACCATGTGGAAATGATGAAGTTGCGAGTTGCAAGAATAGTCACTTGACAATTTGACCGCCGCTGTCACATTTTATTCGCAGAACCAGATTAACAAAGGAGAAAGCGATTCTAAATCATGACACTATCTGTTTTTTGCTTTTTTCAATTCTTTCAGGTGTTTTGTCTTCAAATTAAACTAACTAACTAACTCCAACGTACAAATGTGATGATTTAGGGGTGTACGAGTGTAGCGTGAGTCAAATATTTAACATTAATTGAAGGCATTATGGATCAAAATGTCGAACTTAACATATTGAGAAAGATTTTGGGCCATAGTACCACGAAATTAAATCTACAAGGATCTTTTATCTTTCAATAAGCTAAGGACGCTAAACACACGGCAAGGAAAGTAAAAGAATAAATATTACATAATATTCCGAGACAAGTCCATACCCCCATCACCCGTCACGAACCCCATAGAACGCCTATGGAGTGAAATTAAAAGAAAATTGGAAAAATACACTATTCAAAATAAAAAATAGTTGAAATCCAGAATATTTTTCGAATGGAACAATATTCTACCAAGTTTAACTAACAAATTAGTTTATACGATGCAAAAAAAAGAATCCCAGTAATTATTAAAGTAAAAGGAAGACACACAATTAGTGTAAAAAATTGTGATTAATAAATTTATATGTTCGAAAACTTTCTTTCACTTCATTTTTGTCACGTTCCTTTATTTTAATCGTGAACAAGTGAATGTAAATTAGTTTACTCTTTCGCTAATAATAAATACAGCGTTTTCGAATATAACAACGCAAAAATTATTGATATTTTACTTTCTCCGTTGGAAGTACGCAACGTCAGGTAAATTTTAGCGCGGTGTACGGAGACTTTTTTGTCTGACAGTAAATAAAATCCGAGTTTTCCATTTTGAAAAATAATTCCAACATTACCAGTATAAATGAAGCGTGCAAGGAGTGCAAAGTGTGACGTTGCATGGTTGTTTCATTACCTGGAATAGCAATATCATGGACTGCCCGAACGTTTTGAAGTTGTACACATCGTCCAATCCGCTCTTGTCTTTCACGTGCATGAAAAACGACATTCCGAAGATCGCGAAAATAAACATCACCAAAAACAGTAATAGGCAAATATTGAAGAGAGCTGGTAACGACATCGCCAGGGCGAAGAGAAGAGTTCGTATACCCTTGGCACCTTTCACAAGTCGAAGTACACGGCCGACTTTTGCCACCCTTACTACACGAAGCAACGTCGGCGATACGAAGTATTTCTCAATAATGTCGCTGAGAACCAGACCTAAATGGGAACATATTGTACAATTCAGTATCAATAAATTCATACGGTGCGAATAATATATTTTTCGTTATTACTAATATTATGTATTAACACTTTGCCGACCGATCAGGGTGATCTTTCACCGTTTCACGAAACGAATAGATATACTGAATGTGTTTGTCTGTATCATTACACAAATCTGTCTATTTTAACACTAAACCTACCATGCGCGGTCAAATGACCATTTTTTAAATTTCGTTCAGAATTTCCTGCATACGATGTTATTGCATCGACGTTTAACTTCACGACTTTTTTTATTTTACACGTACAATGCATTTTTTAATATTCATATTTTTTCTTATCGTTTATTTTTCGAAAAAGATTTGTAGTCTGTTCTGTCTACCGCGAACGGTCATTTGACCACTTGAACGATTTTTGTTTTTTCCTTGAGTCTTTGTCTACTGTTATGTTATCTACGATTAGGGCTTGCAAACCGGTTAAAACCGAAAGCGGTTAACCGGTTTTTTGTTAAAATTTACCTATTCATAAAACCCGGGTTTTCCCGAAAAACCGAAAGTCAATTATATTTTATTTCTTTTGTTTTTTCAAGTGATAAATAATTTTATTCTTCTACTGTTATTCATGAAGTATTTATATTGTAATTTATTTATTCAAAATGTTTGGTGTTACCAAAAAATGTCCGTAACGGTCGAAAACTTATTAAATGCACTGGCATCGATTCAACCCACGTTAACAGACAGTGAGAAGGGTATTTTTTGAACTGTGGTAATTTCTGTATCAAATTACGTTTGTTCATGAAATATGACCTGTTGGACGCATTAGTTTTCCTTAAATATTATTTTATTAAAAAACAAAATATATAACTTATGTTTTATGTTGCTTTTCTATTCTTTTCTTTTTATTTTATATAATTAAATAAAAAATTCTAATTGCTAAATTTTGTGTTGTATATTTTTATTTATTTTCCTTAGTTTATAGCTCCGCCATATTTAAACTAGGTTTTATTGTATATTGAAAGTAATAGTCTATTTATTTTTATACTTTATTAAAAAACCTGACTAAGAACAGGTTAACTGGTTTTTCACTTTATAAAAAATCGAAAACCGGGTTTTGAAATTTTATCGGGTTTTTACAAACCCTATCTACGATGTAAAGAAAACCGTGGTTTTGAAAGTATAGCCTAGTCGTCTTCTTGCTACGTTTAATAAAGTCTTGTGACCCGAACAGAGAAAATCGAAACGTGAAAGCTACAAAGAGCATATTTGGCAATCTATTATTCTTTTGCATTTCAATTCTATTATTATTCTACTACTATTTTATATATTACGTGTTATAAGTAAAAAAGAAGTGAACAAACTAGCAATACTTTGTAGTAAGTTTTACATTTGATCTTTTTTCCATTTTCTTATCCATTCTTTTACTCAGTTTGATCTACATTTTTATATTATAACTTTTATTCGATCATTTGTTGAAGAATATCAAGTTATTAGAGAATATGTATAATATCGACGAAGATTGTTCTGAAGTTGATCAGGGAAATCAACGACTCGGACTCTAAAATGTGAAAAATGCGTATGTGGGAAATGTGCAATCAAAAATTCCTTAATTTGTAAAAAATGCGGTGAAAAAGAATCAAATAAACATTGCTTATTTTTAAATATAAGAAAATATTTTGTTCACTACCTAATTGTTCATAATCTGCACTATATATTAAGAAATATGTCTTTTTTTAACTTTTTTCTTCACGGTAGAAATTGGTATATGTGAAGTGTCGGTAGGTTTAGTGTTAAACGTTTGCACATTAAAAAAAAAAAAAAAAATATTTAATATATTTTACATTTTATCAAACATATTTCAAATGTGTACAAGTGGTATGAAATATTAGACAATTATTTAACTCTTTGTGCTCCGAGTATCTTTTTTTTCATATGATTGACGATCAACTTGAACACACTTTTGCAATAGAACTTTTGAAAATCAAAAGTTACGTTTTGAAAAGAAAAAATTACACATTTTTACAGGTTTCTTTATTTTCATTTGTTTCGTGAATTTCTTTTACTTCGATACGAATAAAATTTGAATTGAGTCACGCTTTATATTGTGAATATCGTTGTGGGAATGCAAAGGGTTAGTTATTCGAAATAACTTGCACGTTTGATGAGTGTTTGGACGTAAGAGTTATTTAAATAGAGGAACATTCCTGAATGGTGAGATGTAGTCGTTTAGAAAAACATATTCGACGCGCATTTTTGCCTTTTTTATATTTGCAATCGAATACTTAGAGGAATGTCGCGTGAATTTACGAACTTTCTGTTTCTCAACGTTGAACTTCTAAATGCGCGCAGTTGGCAATGTGTTAATTAAGAAAGGAGGAGAGTCAAGTGCAATCTAGGTTAAGGTTAGGTGCTCTCTAAGTTCGGCGGGTGCTCTAGGTTCTTACACGTCGGACTATTTACACGTCATTGTAAATTTAAAAGTGTAATAAATAAAAAGAAAGTAACGCATTCCCATTTCTAAGTTATTAACCTTTTTAAGCGATGTAATGTATATACAATAATAATGAGAATAAGCCTAATAGTGGTACTGTGTTCTTTTTACACTCGTTCGATATTCTTAAGGAAGAAGATTTGAGAGATATGATGCACGAAGAATGTTTCGAAAAAGATTTACAGAAGAAAAAGAAAAAAAAACGAACCATGCATCTCGCAGTCCTAAGGACTGTCAATCCCTAATTCTCTAATATTTTCTCTGACTATTTCGCAAAAGGAAGAGTACGCATGCACTGAGATTGATCGAAAAGTCGAAAAAGTTGATTAAAGCTCGATCACTTTGTTATGTTATACGCGGTGCTGCATAGACAGAAAAAAAAGGAAAAAAAAGAGGAAGAAGAGAAATTATGGTATCAATGCCGTGAATCGTCGTGTTTAGGCATTCATAAGTTCGAAGATGAGCACACTAGCAATCGTGTATTACTCTTCTCTAATAGGAAGCTAATTTTGAAGAAAATTCTCGTAATACAGACCCACTCTTACCCGATTCATTGATTAATGATCGTCTTTAGATCAAATTTAACACGTGTAGAACCAGTCAGAAGTAACGTTATATCTCGTCAGGATTAGTAAACGTTTAAACGTTCTTATAATTCTTCTACATTGATCGAACAATGAGGATTTGTATCAAATTGAAAATTCTAGAATATCATAAGAGTTACAACGTCAAGATTTCTTGACTGGTCACACTGTTTTCAGTCTCGTAGGGACGAGGATTATACAGGAAGGGAGACAGAGGATTACAATACAGACATCAATGTAAGGCTACGTAACGTAATGACGCTGATCAGTCGTTGCGGCACACGTGAAATATTAATCCTGTTCGCTTTTGTACTTTCTATATCTCGTTTCAAAAATGATGCTAGCTTTGCGTGCAGTAGTGGTGAGACTTTACATGCTCATTTCCATTCCTATTTGTAAAAAAAAAAGAAGAGGAAGAAGAAGAAGAAGAACAGTATGTTGTGTGATATGGAAAAGCTAACAGGATTGATTGTCTGATCCAACTTTGTATCAATTTCACATGGGCCATACGACTGAACTAATCATTACATTACATTACCTAATATTGACAATATAACAACAACAAAATCAAAGAGATTCCATGGCTCCTTGAAATAGTGGTAACGCAGGGCAAAGATCTTCATGAGACACTCGCTGGTGAATATCACAATGAATATCATGTTTAGCCAGTCCAGAACATTGCTGAAAGTCTGGGTCTGTTGATAATGGTCCAACGTCATCGTCAACATGTTCAGCCCGATGAACAACATGATTATCATATCGAACTTTTTGTCCGTCACTATTTCAAACACTATCGCCTGCGGCCTCCACTGGAAATAAACAAAATGTCCACGTTAAAACAATAGTTATTCCAGTTTGAAAGATATAAGTAAAGAAAAAAGAAAGCAATCATCCCTCTGTCCGCTTGTATCACCAATTATGGGACATCCTGTACATCACATATTTGAAGCTTAAACCAGAATAGAATTGCAAATGTACTTAAAATGAAACCTTTTTTATCATGAAAAGTCTCACGTTTTTACATAAGAAATACTCAAGCTGAGCGTAAAAATACGCATAATTAAAAGAATTTACATACAAATACGCGCTTATTTTATTTACGACTCGTTGAATACATCTATGTTTTGTCTACAGCTTTCTTTTTGTGATGTTGATCCAAATTTCTCAATAACAGTTGCTGTATATTAGCTACCACCTCTGATTCAGTTGGATACTTAATAATCCCCGTTGTATTTGTATTAAACCGTCGCAATATAGTCAAATTGTTTATTTGTACATTAACGCTAGAGAAAAGAGTGTATTTTATCGTTACTGATGTCGTAATACGGCCGAAAACAAAATGTTTCACTGTATCTGTATTTTCATCTTGATTTAATCCTGAATTTTATCTTTCCGCGCTTGCACCTTACTTTAATAACAGAAACCTTAAAACGACATTACCAAAAGGGAAGATTTTAATTTTATTAACATCTAACGTCTCCCACAGCGAAAGCAAAAGTTCGTCAACGATGAGGCGTTTTTAAGATTTGTCGAAGGCAATTAGCCCAGCGCTAGTTTGCTTTTTTAAGATTTATGGCAGGAACCTAGCCGGTGAGAGCGAGAATGTGCGGACGAAACCAAGCATCTATCAAAGCTGTCTTAAGTCTGTTCCTTTAACACTAAACCTACCACGCGCGGTCAAATGACCGTTTTGGAAATTTCGTTTAGAATTTTCTGCATACACCGTTATTGTATCGCCATTTAACTTCACGACTTTTCATATATTATATATCATATACATACAATCCATTTTTTAATCTTTACTTTTTTTCTTATTATTTATTTCCTGAAGAAGATTTGTAGTCCTGGTTTGCCTACCGCGAGTGGTCATTTGACCACTTGAACGATTTATATT
Source organism: Anthophora plumipes (assembly GCA_951804975.1). Taxonomy (NCBI): domain Eukaryota; kingdom Metazoa; phylum Arthropoda; class Insecta; order Hymenoptera; family Apidae; genus Anthophora; species Anthophora plumipes. The sequence goes on along the minus strand of OX638118.1, from coordinate 16,314,955 downwards.
CTTTGCATTAATCGATCTTTGACTTTTATTATGTGATCTACAATATAAAGACAACCATGGTTTGAGAGTATGCCTAGCCGTCTTCTCGCTACGTTTAATAGAGTCTTGTGACCTAAATAGAGAGAAGCGAAACGTAAAAGTTACAAAGAGCATATTTGCCAGACTATTATTATGTTGCATTTCAATTGTATTATTATCTCATTATTATTTTATATATTACATTTTATAAGTGTCATTTTCAAAAAAGTGGACAAATTAATACTTTGTAGCGAGTTTTACATTTGATCTTCTTTCGATTTTTTATCCACTCTTTTTACCCAGTTTGATCTATTAGATTGTCTCAAAAGTTTCTTTCGTTTTCTTGTTAGATATGAAGTGTAAAATCGTTTATTTTCGGTATAATTCTACAAAATTCCGATTTTTCATTCTCCTCCTTCTCCTCGGAACGTTTATGATCCGATTTTTCCAAGACTGACGTGGTTTACTAGTAAAATATTGGGCAAGGTAGTTTCTTTTATCTCGTATAAAATCTCTAAACTTTCTGCACTAATTATAAACTATTTTAACGGTTACAATATGATCCTTATAGACGACGTAAATCTAATTTGCAGTATTCCAAGCACTATTGACTCTTATGAAGCAACGTAACGTCATGTGTTGTAAATGCATTTCTTGACTTTCCGCCATCTTTCAAGATGGCACAGGAACATCCAAGAGATACTTTATCGAGAAAGAAACATACTGTTGGGAAGGTGGAAGACAACTAATGACCGTAAGATCAACTTTAAACAGATTGAGCTGCATGTTTACTCGAAAATGCAGTACGTGAATATAACGAAAAGAACTTTTGGGACAACCTAATACATTTTTATATTGTAATTTTTATTTTATCATTTCTATATTCATCTCAAGAAGTGTCAGGACATTTGAAGAATATCAAGTTATTAGAGAACATAAGTAATATTGACGAAAATTGTTCCGAAACGACCAGGACAATTCTGTTATTGAAGGTGATACAGAGAAAAATAATTATGATTTATTTCGCAACGACTCAGATTCTGAAATGTGAAAAATACATATGTGGAAAATGTGCAATCGACAATCCTATAATTTGTAAAAAATGAGATGAAAGAGAATAAAGTAAACATTATTAATTTTTAAATAGAAAAAGATATTTTGTTCACTATCTAATTGTTGATAATCTTCACTTTATATTAAGAAATACGTCTTTTTTAAAGCGGTCATTTGACCGCTCACGGTAGGAATAGATATATATCAAGTGTCGGTAGGTTTAGTGTTAAATAAAGTTTAAGGATGGCAAGCAATCCAACGTTGCATTTTGCAGCAAGTTTCGATAGAAAGGTAGACGTTCGATTTTCGTTCACAGAATCTGTTGAATTGCCTTCGAAAATTGAAAAACTGGAACTTTGCAACTTTGTAAAACTGTAAAATTCGTCTGGTTGAATAGAAATGGAAGCGCGTGATAAGTAAAACTTGGAGGGAAAGGCGGTGACAGAAGAGTATTAATCCTTTGCGCTCCAATGGCGCCTCCACGGAGACGTTCGTAACATACACCATAAACCCGTTCAAATTTGATTTATATTTAAACAAAGCAAATTAGTGAAATGGATAGAAGTAAATAAATTCACAAAGGTGTGTAATTTTTTTCTTTTCATAGTGAAACTGCGTTTTTCAAAGTTTCGTCGCAGAACTGTGTTAAAGTTGATAAATCGATCGTCCGAGAAAAGTTACTCGGAACGCAAAGGGTTAATCAAACTTCCAAAACGCCTGTAGGTGCCAACAGTAGTATCAAAGAAGCTAACCATAGAGTTTAGAAGGCAAAAATGCCTTCTGTTTAGAGGATACTCAGCCTAGAACCTCAGAACAGAGTGAATTGATCGTCCGCTCTCGAACAGACACGTTCTTTTCGTTTTCGAATTTCTGATAGATTCGTACGTTTATTTCCGAATAGACAGAGGTAGGTAAAACAAGCTTGTACTAAATGGTTTGAACGCGTGTTCTACTTACTCTTGGACGTGGAATGGCTTTGAGTGGTTTCTTGCTACCCATCTTTTTCATGGCATTGTAATATTTTTTCTGGTCTTCCGTCATGAACATCTCGAGGGAACCGCCTGCCTTTTTCTTCTGCTCGTTGAAGTTATCGATGATCACACCAATGAATAGATTAAGGGTAAAAAACGATCCGAATATAATGAAGAATACAAAATAGAAATACATGTAGATGTTCGTTTCACGAATTGGTTGTTTGTTGAGCTACAAAAGAGAAAAAAAAGAGAGAGGGATAGGGTAGAAGTGCAATTATTCGTTTCATAATTGAGAATTATGTTTTGTTTTCTTTCTTTTTTTTTTAATTCTCTTATCAATTGTACGATTGAATTGCATCGATACGCTCACCTCTCTAGAATCAATGGCGTCGTTCATGATCTGTATCCATCCTTTAAACGTGGCCACTTGGAACAAGCACAGGTACGCTTTTCCTACGTGGTCGAAATTCATCGGCGAATTCTCCCAGGTGTAATTCTCAGCCAAACAGGCGTTTCGATCGGGGATTATTTCATAGCTGAGTGTTGTTTTGTTCGCGTCTACGCACTGCAACACCGTCGAAAAATGGTATCACCGTATTAACCCTTCGACAGTTGTTAAGGATAATTAAGTTCGACCAGGTTTACGATACGGACGTGATTCTTCGCTGTTTTTGAGATTAAGATTTTCAGTACGCGTCTTAATGTTTCCTTCGTTAATTTTTCCTTATTGTCAGGAACACTTCAAAACCCCTAACAAAAGCAGAGGATTTGGAGTTTTTTTCTGCATCTCAATAGCAATTAACGTATTATAAACCCGTGCTTACTCGAGTCAGGTCCGCGCGAGCGATCGGTTTAGTTATACTGGGTTTTTCCGTAAATGCAGTGACGAGTATGCAAACAAACCCCCTCACTTTCTAGACGTGGAAAATCTGTAACGGGCGTTGGCCAAGACCTTAACACTTCGACGGCAGAAACACTATTGTGCAGAAACTTATACATACCGCCAGTATTTTTTACAAGTTTGCAACCTTATGTAGACTAAACAATATGCTTGAAGACAAAAAATCGAACAAATAAAAGAAAACAGATAAAATAAGTGCGTTCTTGACCATCCTATATTTATATTTATATTTTATCACTTATTATTTACGTGAAAATCAGAGAATCTTGTCGTCAGTATTTTTCACAAATTTGAAACGAATTAAAAAAAGAAAGATGCGGTAAATATGTTCCTGATCATTTTTGATTTTTCAACTTGCATTTTATCACTCATTATTTACATGAAAATCAATTGTCGTTTGTTCATCTGCTTGTGCGAATAAAATTACAAATATGTAACCTCGGCCGAAAAATGCTGGTTGAACAAAATCACGCTAACGTGACAGCGGCAGTCAAAGCGTTAATTTTCATTGGAAGTTTCGGTCTCTCACTCAACGAGTTGTCCCCCGTACAGGGCCAACGATCTGACCCTTTAGGAGTGGGGTCGAGGGCATAAAATACGAAACTTGAGTGTGCGAAAAGCATTATTATCAGAAAGGTATTAGTAACAGTATTAGAAAAGAGAAAGGGAAAGTTATAAAGTCAAGAGCGTCGTGGCGAAAATAGGTCTAAACTACGTTGAATTAAATTGCATTAAGGGAAAAGTTCAGGCGATCAAACAGTCGCTAGATCACGCAAATATAATAGATTCACACAGCCGTGTCGGAATTACTATTTAACAACAATCTAATCAAATCATGCATCACGAAATACACAATTCTACATCACACTCCTAAAAGTAATATTTCCTTCCTTTCTAACTTTCTTCCTAAAAATCTCCCTCAATCTAAACTGTTCGGTACTCGAGGCTGTGCCTATGATTATCACGGGATAAACTGTTAAAGGGTTGATCCTTTGAGCTTTCCACATTTTTTTTCTAACTTAGATTGCTTGCAACTACCGTTTTGAATAATAGTAACGATAATAACACACGTTTCGCATGTACAGTGTGGCGTAAGAGTCGTTAGATATCAGTAGTTGCAGGTTGAGGGCCGATTGTCGACTCTCTTTTTGTGAAAAAAGCCTGGTACTTGCATTAGCTGAGAAAGCTAGGCTCACTCAATTTAACATCAAGGTTTTAGTCGTCTCAGAAATTAGTAATTCTATGCAAGCTACAGGATGAATTTGTTCTTTCTTTTTTTGTTGTTCTATTACCTTGAAATATTTGCCAGCAAAAAGTTGTACACCCATAATGGCGAAGATCAGCCAGAAGATAAGACACACCAGTAACACGTTGAAAATGGATGGAATGGCTTGAACCAAAGCGTTGACAACTACCTGCGAGACAAAGAACGTTGTTAAAGCATCAGATCGATGGGCCAGCTGTGCGAATTTTGTCTTTCTATGTGCTCAAGTATGCGCTTCTATGCATCTCTACGCGTCTCTAGATATCTACGCCGTGTACTACGATTTCAGAATCGTATGTGCAATTTAGTCTTCTAATTGTTCTTTTGCGACAAACTACGAAAAACGATGAAACATCGAGCAAACGTAAGCAGGAATGTCGCGTTATCATTGGGAAATCAGACGAACAGTTTCAGGAATATTAATTTGAAATAAGATGCAATTCACGTTGACAGCAACGGAGAATTTCTTTCTTACAATTGGCTCTTTTTCAAGTTTCTTTGTAGTTGTAAAACACGAAGAATTTCTCTGTTTACGCAATTCCTCTGTGTTCAGTCATTTCCAAGACGGATTTCAACGCGGATCTTTGCCGATTGAAAGAAATACGCGTCGAATATTTTGTTCGAATACTGTCGTATACTGAAGTTTTGTTATCGCATTGAAATTTTCTCTCCTCCGTAAAAAGTCTAATAAAATTGCAAAATCGTTAATTTTTTTATTGTTTAACTCTAACGAAGCGAAAGGGCTGGAACTTAGAAACACGAGAACGATTGTACAAGATTTAAATCCGAAGGACTTACTAGATAATTCGATTGTCCATATTTTCTAATTTCGATCATTCTCGATTGCCCAATGATAGATAATGCAGATTGTAATGTTCCAAAGATATTTAATGGACGACACCGGCAACATTTCCACTCATTGTCAGTTCGCTCGATCTTCCACGATAACACAGGATCAAATCAGGAAATAGAGTCGATCGAACTTTTCCTTGATTCGTTTACTTTGACGAACAATTTACACGAACCAATCTTCCCCCCTCTCTTTTCCCATGGAACAGTGAACCGAGGTAAACCTTTGCATACTTACACCATCGATTACCACGTTTAATTTCTTACAATTACATTCACTCGAGCGTGTACGTATTACCAATACACCGAAGTCATAGATCTTGAGACGAATTGAAAACAACAAAGAAGATAAAAAAAAAATATAAAAAAAAGAAGAAGAAGAAAGACGTAGAAGGTGACGGACACAGATAGTGCCTCCTCGACGTTTTTCCGCGAAGATTTGATTCAAATAATGGAACAAGTATCGATTTGCCTGATCATTGATCGATGTGACGTGACGTGCGTATATACTCGACGTTTGCTTCGAGATCACGATACAAGTGTGCGCATAGTTATACGAAAAATTAAAAGAAAAGCATCAGCAAGTGGTGTAGAAAAGCGTAACACTGATTCTTTCGTCTAGATGCATTCGTTGCATGCTGAGTTCGGCGATTTATTTGACTGGTGCATATGAAACTGCTAATTCTCTTCGATTGTAAATTATAAAAATGGTAAAATACCATCATTTTTTCAGAAAGACGAAGGCAATTTCAGAAGCAATTGTACCGTTGCAGTTGTGTATTTTTACAGAGACGGATTTGTAAGAGATTCACACGATTATGGTCAAAAATAAGTTCACAATTCGTTAGTCGAACCCCCGTAACGAGTCTGTGAATAAATTTCGACTTCTTTTAACTTTGCAGCGATCTTCTAAAGTTGAGAAAAGTACGGACTTTGTGATAATCATTTTACAGTCCGTGTTGATGAATTTTTATCGGCAAATATCATGTACAGAAAGTGTATACAAAAGTGTAATATTCTCAGCTGTGGGGCAGTTCCATCGATGGAAAAGTATTGCTCAAATTTCATTTACATCGTGTTACACTTCGCAAAGAAAAAATAGAGACAGTATTCAACATTTCTGAGTACATGAAAATGACTCTCGTAGATTCTCTAATTGTATGCAAAATTTTATGGTAAAATTGGCATGTACCAGTTGGATCGTGTCTCTTATCAATACAAACAGCAAGACGAGCAAATGATCGATTAGGGGAACGAGTTTTATCTCTGAATGGATCCTTAGAAATTACTTAAAAAAGTTTTGAAAATGAAGAACTCAGTTTCAAGTCGAATCGCCTCTTATCGCACTGAGAAATTTTCCGACTGTTAATGGAACCTTATATTCACCGAAACGTCTCGAATTAGCGTCGCAGAGATTCGCACTAGATTATTTCGATCGAACGAAAAATGATTTCCACTTGAACTTTGGTACTCAAAATTTCGCATGCAATTCCACACGCACCAATCCAATATCAGGCAACAAGCGACAGTCTCCATGCGGCAATTAACGAGCAAAGAAAGACAGATTGAAAACTCAACGGTAAAAGAAAAGATACACACTTAAAAGATATTACATATAAACGTTCACATATTTATAGGCTGAAAAATAGTAGCTACGAACTACTGTATAATAAGATAGGATAAGATAGTGTCAGGGCGTGGGCATGATAGTAACTCTACGCCCAGTATCTCAGCGACCTTGTATTACAGTTATGTAGAATCATTTAATGTCTGTAATGAGATATAAACTGTTTAATTAAACCGATGTAAAGTAAGTCACAGGTATGTAGATGTAAGTATAGCACGTGTGTTGTTTGTTCTTGCGTTTCGAGTATAATATCGAGACAAGTAGTACTCTAGAGATGGAGGCACGTTATCGAGGCACGTTGATCGAGATAATATCCAAGTTTAATTGTCTTTCATAAATTTGGGGACGTTTTTCGCCACTTTGAGCCTTCTAGTATTGACATCATACTTTTTTCTCGTTTTCTATCTTAATTAAAATTTCTTTCTTATTCTTTCACGAGTACAGGTGATCTTCTTCTAACACGGTTTCGATAAACAATACGATACAAGAATTTGCGAGATAGTTTTTACTCGTTAGTACTTTTCATATTTGTATGTGTTGTTTCTACCACACGAGTGGTTCTAAATTTTCATTCAAAATTCACTCGAAGCATTTCAGAAATTTCTCGCGACTTTTGTTGCAATTTATACGGTATTTTATGTCATTATTTTATGTAGCCAGTCATTTCACTCATAATCAATTCGCTCAAACAGCGAAAAAGTATTGCAAATTTTAAGAGTGTATTCCGACAATAGCGAAGACGAAAATTAGAACACTGAATAGTAATAGATTATCATATTACACGAATTGGTAGACTTTATTTAACGTATTCTTTATCTAAAATCTTGGTTCCATTTTTTCATATTTTATTTGAACTTTGTATTTATTTCAAAGTACCTTCTTAACCCTTTGACCGCTATGGACGCATATATGTGTCTGCCTAAAGTCATCGATCTGGACTATGGGCGCATATATGCATTCAGCGGTTGTTTTTGCTTTACATCTCTCATGAAAGCAAAAAATGTCAACTTTTAAGACACATATCTTTGCATTGCATATCAATAAAAATAAAAGAAATTTATGTTGAACATTTATTCTTCATTTCTTAGAATCATTTATTTCTTCGGACGACAGATGGTTGTAATTATTGCAGTAGCATATCGTAATATTCCACTTGCGGTATATGTGTTACGGTAAATGTGATTAATCAGTTAACTGTGTTCGACGTGTATACACATCAATCCAAAATTTTATTTTGATGCGGTTGACGTGTATACTCGTCGTGTAGAATAAAAGATTACCATTTATTACAAAAACTCCAGATTTCAGTAAGAAGTAATAAAAATGTCATTTGTTGGTATGCTTCCTTTATATTACCAATCAAACTGCTATGTATTTTATAAAAAAAGTTTGATTATTCTCTTTGGTATATCGGTTATTCGCCGTACGATGTATTACTTTTTACAAACTGAGTTGATTATTTGCCCCAATGAAAACTACCCCACTGAAATCAAATGAATTTTTTAAAAATCTATTTTTTCCTTCATTTTTCTTATTTATAAATTTTATTATTTTTCGACAACTCTTAAGTTTTTAATAACAATAACCTTTTCAATAAAGAATTGCCCATTTTTTATCGTATAAAAATGTGATTCTACCTCGTTTTGCTCTACCTTTCTCATTAAATGTATAAGAGAAGCATTTGCCCTGCGTTCGACGTGTATACTTGTCATTGGTTAATTTTAATTACGCATCCTGTGAGGAATTTTTGAAACTAAATTCCGTAGTTAACTGATTAATCCGGTGATTATGTATAATTGCTGGTTATTATATATAATCACTACTAAATTTTGTAAATGTGATGAATTCTTGAATATTTATCAAATTAACCGGCGAGTTTATATAATCCCCAACTCGTACTCGGCAAATGTAATAAATATCTTGACTTATTGAGCCAGTAGAATACAGTGCAGTTTTTTTAGTTAAGTTAGGTTAGGTTAGATATAACAATATTTTATAATTTACAATTAATACTTTCAGTGCCGCGTGGGACGTATGCGACCTTCGCTGAACTTTCGAAGGGCGTTTGGAATTCTCATTGAAAAACGAAGAATTTTAAAAAAATTTATTGTAGAGTCAAATATAGGCATCTTAATGTCACGTATACTGCGTTCACTATAGCGTGGGGCGTCTACGATCATTTTTTTCGACCACCTTTTGTTCAAACAGCAGAGATTTTATTTCGGTCCGTCATTTATTCGTGCGTCATTCAAGCAATAATTACTGTTTGATTAAAGCTGGTGTTTATTTAGTTCAGTCTGTTTCTACAGTAAAATCAGTGCAATATATCAAGTAAAAACAGAGGATACATATTGCAATATGGCATTGCAAAGTGAAAAATTTTCAAGCGATGACTCTGATATGCCACTCTCAGAAGTAGAGTAAATGTTCGATTGTGTTTGCTAAAATAATTCTTTAAAAATTAAATTTATTACTTTGTTGTCTAATGCATATTAAAATCTATACCCTTTCCTTGCTAATTATGGTTTTGTATTATTGAAAAATTGTAAAGCGTACGCCAAAAACAAGTTTATTTAATCGTAAAAGTGTGGGTCGTATACGCCGCACGCGGCCTGAACGGAAAGTCTTCAAAAAATGGTACGGCACGGAACGTGTTAAAAATTCAATAAATGGTTATTTTAAGTTAAATAGATGTTGGTAAAGTTATGGACTTTTATCACATTTACTAAATTTAATGGTGATTATATATAATAACCGGCAATTGTACATAATCACCGGATTAATCACATTTACCGTAACATATGTTACATTAGTTTTTATTACTGTGAAACCTTAAAAATGTCTAGTAGTTTTGAAGAAGTTGTTCTAAGAGACGATGGGGAAGTAGGTGAAGAGAGTCAGATGTGAGCAGGAATTGTGACGATAAAGTTAGAAAATTAATATTTCTACATAAACAGTATATTTCCAAAGGGAAATGAAAATGTTTCGTTTCAATTTGGCGTAGGTAAAGAATTAAAATAGTAATTTAGTCGCACATTGTATAATCGATCATGGTATAGCCAAGCTCATGCTACGCGAAAAAGTATTCCGTCCTCTCAGAACGTTTAAGTTTCAAGTACCCTGCAGTCAAAGGGTTAAATCATAAGTGAAGTTTTCACTGATTGTCTGATCGACTGGTAGGTTTAGGTAACATTATTTTATATAATACGAGAACTGTAAAAACCATTATAACGTTGCATTGAGAGAAAAATATTTAGAATAATAGTAATAACACTTCAATAAAATGAAAAATGTTTTACATACATTGATATTTCTTTTTTTTTTTTTTTAATCAACAGCGTATATGTGGCATGTATTTTTCAAATACTGTTATATTTGATAAAGCATAGCAAGTAAAAGTTGGCATAACAATGATCATTTGAAAAGTGTTACTTTAGATTATATATAACGCTACAATGCGAATTCATATAGCAGGTAACATATTAACACGTTGACTGCCACGGTGCCATGGTGGCAGTAATAATTATAAGATAATTAATCGTATTATATTCAAATATAAGGTAATTATAAAATTACTCTATACAGGGTGTACCGTAACTAGTGAAATGGGAGGTTACTGGGGTAACTCTAAACAACTTTTCCCTTTACTAAATTATTGGTTGTAGCTTCGTTTTTGAATTATTAACGAAAAACACTGGCCAATCAGAGAGCGCGCTGAACCACTAACCCGCAATTCCTTGCTTATAATGCAAACCGTCGACCCTCTTTTCAATCGCTTAATTGCGAAAGACGAAAAGTGATTTCTTTATAACAATCCCACCAACAAAACCCGATCTTTGCAACACTTTTTAGAGGGAAAAGTATTCAGAAATTATGAATCCTTAAAAAATCGATTGTCCGGGTTAATCTAGGAATTTTGGTAAAAGTAAGATAAAACAATTACTTTTTTGATGGCACACTGTTGGTTTTAAACGGTAGATGTTATTCAATTAATCAATTTTCTTATGTATGTTTCAAAAGTGTCAATAAAACTTGATAAAAAAAGAATGATATTACTTTCCGGTACCCTTAATATTTTCTGCTCATTTATTAATAAATGTTCTGTTCATGTAAGCCAATAATGATTTTTTGTTCTCTTCCCTGAGGCTATCTATTCATATTTACACTGATAGACTACGAATTTTGTCGTAGCTGCACAAATATGGTAAGTGAACAAACTACGAGATAACTCGTAGTTGGCGTCCTAAGCAATAACGCAAACTACGAATTATCTCGTAGTTGGCAGTCAACGTGTTAACAGCGTTATACGAGAATCTACTGTATTTCAAAATGTACAAAGTGTACAATCGCGATTCGTATGTTCCTCATTGAGCTCCTGCTTCCTTCGTTCCATTCTTCACGAGTTACTTTCTTCCATTAATATTCTTCTACACTTGTCAGAACTGCGTTTGTAAATTCAGTGATAGAATTCTGTATAAGCTGTAGGTTCAGGATCTTGTTTAAACAATTTACGACAGGATAAGATACAATTTGCCCCAAATTTATGGACAGTAGCATATGCGTGTCCTCTAAGGTGCATATCTCGCGTCTAGTTGTTTAAAAAGAACGATTCTACGTGCCGTTTAAACATTCGCAGTTTGAAGCTCAAGTGCATTCGCGATCGCCCTACGTTATGTTTACGTGCAAAAGGAATCGAGCCTTCGACACGGCGAGACCGACGAGTTACTCTTTCGTCAATTGATACCGCGAAATGAGAAAGTTTGTTGTAACAACAGGAAAAGAAAAGAAAAAAAAAAGAGGATATACGAATTTCTGAAACTCTAATCGGCCTCTTTGTCGAGTCTCGCGATAAAGAAAAGATAAACGATGCCGCCGTCATTGGTTATCATTACACTTGGAAACAATTCTTATTGACTTGCTTACAAAACAGTTGAAGTTGAACAGAATTCAAATTGTACATCTCTATTGTTCAGAATACTCGACGGCATCGAGGATAATTGAATCGAATATATTGAACGAATCGAAGATTTTCAATAGAGTTGGGCATCGTTACAATTCTACTCGAATAAATTTACTTGACGCATTCCCCTTTGTTATACTCGTGTTCACGAGCAACTTACTAACTTCTTCACCCTTTCATTTCCAACGAACGATACACAGCGTAAGATTCAATTAAAACCTCGTCAGTATCCCGAAAATCGCCAATTATTCTGTAACTTCCTCGAATATCTTCAACTACGAGCAGAATAAAATAAAATAAAAAAAAAGGAACAAGAAATAATAAAATTCCACTCAACGAGAAATTTCAACCTCGTTGCTCGTTCCGACTCTGTCTCTAAAAGGGGAAAAGAAAATAGATATGCCCAACTCGGAGGCACGTGTTCGTTCCTCATGAAAAGAGAATGATCGATTCGACGGGAACAGTATAAGAAAAGTAATCGGCAAGGTCTGCTGAGACTGTGGGCTACATACCCGCATTCCCTGCATTCTAGACATCGCCCTGAGTGGCCTTAGGGCCCTTAGGGTCCTCATTGTTTTGAAGGCTTGGATCCCGCCAGCGCCACAGAGCGACGCTACGAAGTTAATGAGTGACACCTGCGAGCGAGAAACGAGAGCGGATCACAGCAACATGTAGACAAGGCTACTCGCGAAACGATTTTATCACCATCATCATCATTATCAATCATTATTATCATAATTATCATTAACATTATCTTCAAAATGTCAAATATTAAAAATGAAAAGAGAAATAAGTGGTATAAAGTGAAAGAAAGATAGATAGATAGATAGATAGATAGATAGATATAGATAGATAAAAGAAAGGGGTGGGGAGAAGAGAGTAAGGGTGAGAAGAGAAGGTTGACCGTCGACGCGTCACTTCGTTTCTCTCGACTTCCTGTCGATGGATCGAGGAGTCCATTGAAGAGGGTTCAAAAAGTAACAAAGGAGTCCATCCCATCTGTGGAGATCGTTCCATTTAAAAATAGTGTATAATACACATCGTAGATACAACAAATATCCAGAGAGCAGAGGGAGGCGAGAAGAGACATTGATAGAAACCAGGTATGGCACACACGTAGCGGTTCACAGTGAACAGAAAAATGGAGACATCGTGACACTCTTGTTTGCGTATAATCGTCCTTTTCTTTCTTTTCATATTTTCACTGCTGTTTTCCGTGAGTTTGCATATTGGTGAACTGTGTAATTTTGAAAATTCTGTGGTGAATGGGATTTCGATGCGGGAGAGTGAAAGTTGCGATTGGGTGGACAAGTGACGGAGGTAAGGAGAGAGAGAAAGAGAAAGGGAGTCGTGAGCCGTCTAGCGTTAGAATATTAACCCTTTCGATACTAACGGCGACTATAGTCGGCCATCGTGGAATTAACAGCGACCATAGTCGTCTCTCGTGGAACTAATGACGACCATAGTCGTCCATCGTGGTACTAACAGCGATTATAGTCGTCTTTTGTGGAACTAACAGCGGTTATAGTCGTCCATCGTGAAACTAACGACAACTATAATCGTCCATCGTAGAACTAACAGCGACTATAGTCATCCATTGTAAAACTAACAGCGATTGTAGTTGTCCATCGTGGAAATAACGGCGACTACAGTCGTCCATAAAGATTTCATATTAATTTATAACTTAACACGTTCGCGATGGCGCTGTAATTCGTGCGAAGCGTCCTCGAGCGGCTCAGTTATTTGCACTTTTTTCTACTAATTTGATATCTCTTATATGAACACTTTACCGATCGGCTCATTATATTCAATATTGGCGCTTATTTCCGACAGCTCTAAACTCGCGAGAGGGCTTACTATATCGTTTACTTTCTTTCATTATAGGGTAATTAATTAATTTGTTGCTGGCAGGAAGGAATCGATTGATAAGCTCCTTGGCAGCGAAACCTTGCTTTACGATTTATTAGGCACTACGTATATTACTATGTATGAATGTGGGATTGTTGAAAATATGTTTAGTAAAGTTCGACGAATGTTTAGTTCTCGAATAGATCGTGATTATACGCAGACAAGCGAGCACGATCGACAATGCAGAGAGCAATGAATGATTTGATATTATTGGTTACGAGCATGATAGTCGGCTCCGTCCTGAAACAGATGAAAAGGTTCGTCATACTTGCAGTTGCAATGCACCAGATACTAGCTGTACTTTACATTTCGTTTAACAATTTCGTTATACCGTAATCTGTAATCAATCAGAGTAAATTAATCTATCGCGATTTCGAGGTCTCGATCATTTTTTCTATTATGTTTCCCTTTATTTTCGTGTAAAACTAGCTTTCACAATTTAAGATACACAATTTTAAAGATTACGACAAACTAGTTTTCTTCTCGTAATACAACTTCGTTCAAGAAAAGCTATGTTTGGCACGAAATTCCTAGGGAATGTTTTACCTTTATTTTACTAAGAAAATACTCCATTGTATCTATTTCCTTAAATTACACCGTGAGAAATATCGTTCCTATTGACGATCCAGAAAAGGAGAATGAAATCTTCAAAGATAAGCTTTTCAAAAAAAAAAATATTCCATATGTACAATTCAACTTCTAAATGACTTTCTATATTCCCCAATAATTCGTGAAAAGGTCTGCGAAGAAATGGCGTACCATGGTGTGTTGCAACGTCAAAAAAAAACCAACATCCTGATAACCAAGATTCAAATTACACGCGTATAAATATAGTATATACGTACGTAGTACACGCGCACATTAACACACAAGGAAGATTGTACATTACACACAAAGCAATATAATATGTGTATGTGTGTATGTATATATATATTTATATATTTATATATTTATATAGATATATATATATATATACACACATAAATATAGTTCATATGTATAGATACACTGTACTTTGCACAACGATCACTGTGCCAAAAAAGACTGTTAGGAAAGGCGTACATAGGCGGTAGCTAGTACGACAAAAACTCCAATATCAGTGCAGACACCAAGTAGAGACACCAGTGTACTTCTGCACACCGGAAAGCACACCATAGAGTACAATGCTACAATCACTGTAGCCGATCACGTTCCCTTTCGTTACATTTTTTTATTTTCCCCCTCGGTTTCTACGTATTGTTCCCTTCGTCTATTTAGTTTTCCGTCCCGCATTAGCTCGTCGGCAAAACCGAAATATCGTGGCAAATGTCACGGATTCAAGGCTCGAGAAAATGCTCGAGAAACGTTTCATTGGAAAAACAAATGATCCTTAATTTCGAAAAAAAAAAATAAATAAAACGTTAACTTGAAGTATCGATTTTCCTTAAGCGAAACAAACAGAAAGGAAGTTAGAAATATTGAAAAACCGAGCGAAATATCAGTTCTAAATCCGTCAGATTTCCACGATCGAACGGAGGTCGTCACATCACCGGATCAGGCCGATCTTTTTTGTTTTTCTTTTTCTTTACGTTCTCTTTTTGTTGTCGTTGTTTCTTGTCGACCTTGATGACTTACTCTCATGCCCTCCCATCGTGAAACCGCTCGTAAAGGCCTCAAGGCCCTCAGTGTTCTCATGGAACGGAAGGCCGGGATGTCTGCGGCGCCTGCCCAGATCGCGCCCAAGTTGATCAGTGAAAGCTATCATCATCATCAAATATCGATCAGATGGAACGTGACATGACACATGAGTATCGATAATTATACGTAGAGACGACTGAATTAGGGTGTAATCCAGCACGAGGGAGATTCCACGCTGCGCACTTCCGCTTCGCAAACTGACATTTTTTAGGCGGTTGGGAGAAGAAGATGAAGGTGGAGGAAGCGCTTCGTTATACAGAGAGACTTGAAGATGGGATAGTTTCGTTTTGTCTCGAACAAGTTTACAATACGTTTGATAAAAGCTCCTTCGTAGTCATCGATTCTTTCCGCAGTTTCTCTTTTTCTTTTACGTTTTATGCAAATGTTTGCATCGATTTGGTAGAGTTTGAAAGATCGCATTGTAAACTTGTTCTTTTTTTTTTCAAGGGTATTTAGACGAAGTTCAGCTGTGTAGTACGAACTAAATGATTGAACAGATTAGAAACACTTTGTAAAACGTAGATTTCTTTTATCTTTTTTTTTTCTATCTTGTTAGAATTGGATCGGAAAGATTTTTTCGGTTACTTCTTGAAGGTAAAAGTTCAAATTTTTCATATGTGTAATCATTTAGAAAGTATCCGAATAAAAAGTTTACATGTACAATTATTGTTCAAACGTTCTTTTCTTTTCCTCTCTTTTCTTTGAAAAGAGCGATTACGCACATTTAGATCTTCATTAAGACTTAAGAGAATTTGAATAATGTTTGTATTATGAAAATACTTACCATGACAATGATGAAATCAAGCCAGCACCAAGCGTTCGTGAAGTACTTTTTGAAGCCGAGAGCCAACCATTTAATTAACATTTCGATGAAGAAAATCACAGTAAATATTCGGTCCATGTAGTATAAGATATCTTGCAGAATGGGTCGTTGTTGAAGATGCACATCTTCCAAGGCCTAAAAATCAGAAAGTACCAAATGTAACAATTATTGCAGCAATGCGTATTTGAAGAAACATCGAGAATACGATTTTTCAAATTTCAATTCTTGAACATTCAAGTTTCTTTTCTTTTTTCTTTTTCTTTTTTTTGATAAAAATCTCTTTTTATATCAATACAAAATCGAACTTCTCTGGATATAAGGAACGCTGAAAGTGCCAGTAGCTGTGATTGTTCGTTAACACTTCAAATTTGTTGTTGTGTCATTCAATTTATGTTATTCAACACTTCAAATTTATTGTTGCGTAATTCAAATTGATGTTAATTCGCACTTGAAACTTTTCAATTAATAATACTTCAAAATACTAAAATAGAAATAGCGTGGTACATACAAGGAGTGAGTTTTAATACATTTGAACCAAAGAATCGTTCTAATTTTTATATCTGGCACATACAATGTTCTTTTATATCCGGTTTCGTTGAAGGGAAAAGAAGGAAAACGATCAGAAATCTGGTATATACTTACGAGAGCCATACTACTCAAAAGGATCATCAAAATGACGGCAGTCTCAAAATACTTGTTCTCAATTAGTTGGAAGGTCTTCAGTCTCAAGTTCGCCCAACCCTGCCAGAATGGTGCGTCGTCGTCGCCAGCCAAGAACGGGAACTTCTTGTAACAGTTTTCAGGGCAACAGTCAGCTGGATAATCGGACTCGATTGGATCTTCGTCTGCTTGGATAATTGCGTCTCCTAGTTCACCCTCTCTTTCTTCTCCCTCTTCTCCAAGATCTTCGAAATAGAATTTTTATTTCAGCGATAAAATAACTGAAAATATCTTTATGCACTAAGTAGCTCTTTCACTTTGCTGAATTTCAAGAAAGTACAGTATTAAACATTAATTGAAGAGTTGAAACACTTGATTTTGGACCCTTATTTGCTTGAAAAATTCTACTCGCTCATATTTTCGATCTTTCACAGTTCAAATTAATCTTTACACAGATTTTAGGATCTTTATTGCCAGATGAAAGCCAAGGAATATTGGCCAAGTTAAATATCTATGTTTATAGCAAGTAATGTTATTAAATATTGTACACACAGGGTGTTTGTCAACTAGACAGTCGATTTAATTATTTTTAATGGGATGCTATATTTCTTTAAACAATATGATAGCGTATGCTAGGAGCTGCCATAAAATAACTGCCTTTCATAGAAAGTCGCAGAATTGCGAGAAATCAGGATCGAAAATTGTTTAAATTAGATTAACTAGTTAACTACGGAATTTAGTTTTGAAAATCCCTCACGGGATGCGTAATTAAAATCAACCAATGACGAGTATACGTCGAACGCAGGGTAAATGCTCTTATTATAAATTTTACGAGAAAAGTAGAGCAAAACGAGGTAGAATTGCATTTTTATTTGATAAAAAATGAACAGTTCCTTATTGAAAAGGTTATTGTTGTTAAAAGCTTAAAAGTTGTCGAAAAATAATAAAATTCATAAACAAGAAGAATTAAAGGAAAGATATAATTTTAAGAAATTTAGTTGATGTCAGTGTGGTAGTTTTCAAAGCAAGGTGTATTGGGGAAAATAATCAGCTCAGTTTGTAAAAAACAATACATTGTACGGGAAATAATCAAACTTTCTTTTATAAAATACACAGTAGTTTCATTGGTAATATAAATAAAACATATCAACAAATGAAATTTTTATTATTTGTTACTAAAATCTGGAGTTTTTGTAGTAAATGGGATTTTTTATTTTACACGACGAGTATACATGTCAACCGCACCAAGATAAAGTTTTGGATTGACGTGCATACACGTCGAACGCAGTTAACTGGTTAAATTGTATCGATAATTTAAATTAAATTCTTCAAATTTTCGATTAGAATTTTCTTGCATTAAAATACAAGCTGTTCTTGTATTTACCCGTTGCAACGTGATCGTTTATATGTGAAACGTATCTCAACAGTTGAGTTACAAGAATAGTTTGCATTTTACTGAAAGTAAATTATAGGAAGAAAATTAAGCAACCAAAAATTATAGATACAAGAAATCAATGGCGAAAAAGGTATTGACATTAGAAATTCGAGATACCTTCTTCTTGTTCTAGGTCTTCTTTACTCGCGTCCTTCTTCTCCTCGCCATCTAACGAGTCCATGCTTCCCTTATGACTATCGTCCTTGAACGCTCTATTCTTATGGCTGCCGTACGATTTATTACTACGCCAAACACAAAATCCAAGGAGAAGAATAATACAATCGGTTCTTTAAGAAAAAAATCTACAAAAAACTCCTTAAGAAAAACTCTTAAGAAAAAAACTCTTAGAAAAAAATCTTAAAATTTTAAAACTCTTTAAGAAAAACATTTATAGACCCCCCCCCCCCCCCCCACAAAAGAAAAGAAATTCACCTAATGGTATCATCCTCGTTTTGATTGATGTAATCGTTGTCCAGCCTGTAGTCTCGGTGGTTTATCGAGTTCGCTATAACTTTGCTGTTGTTCATACATAGTTTTCCCTTCTTCAACTTATTTTTTAGGTCTCCTTCGGGAAAAAAATCGATATCATTTCGTCATTAATAAATTACCGAGATTTAACATTCTAGCATTCTGATCGAAGATTCAGAAGAGATGCGTAGAAAACGGCGTCGATCAGATGGGGAACTTTCGTTCTCCCCGATACGCTTACCGTGAATAGTGAATTCCATTCCATCCCCGATAGCAACTTCCAGTTGATTTAGCTCCTTGGGACTCTTTTTATCTCTATATGCGTCGAGCTCGCCATCTGCAAGACCTATGTCCCCGTCGTGATCAATTCCATCTGCACAGTCATACAAAATCTCTAACCCGCCCTTATCAGAATCATTTCGTCATTAAAGTACGTCTGAATTTGTACAATTGACGTAGTACACTCTCAACCGGAAACACTGGGAAATCGTCGATTCTCCAGTTTGCTCCGAAGATATTTCAGAAGAAACAAAATAATACGTGTTTAATTTCATTTCTCATAGAATTGTTTCTTTCTCTTTTTTTTTTATATTTTTTCGTTCATGCAGTACGGTTCTGATTTTAATTCGGCCGCGACGTTACTCTAAGTTACTACGATCTGAACGTTACATTAACTCGCGTGACTAATTCATCTTGTTCTTTTTTTTTTTGTTTTTTGCTCCCGTTCTTTTTACGCGATACATGATGGATTATGTTCTACATATGTTTAATCGTTGTTACTTAATATTAGAATACATCAGAATCGAAGAAGGTGTAGTCTCTTTCGTGTTTTTCTTTTTCCATTGCAAAATATATTCATAACAAGCAGAAGTTGTAAAAAAGGAGAAGAAAATATTACGCTTTTGCTTGAAAAAATAATAGAAACTTTACGAGCGACCTTAGTTGTATCAGTTTTCTTTTTTCTTCGCAGTATCTCGATTCATTTGTTCTCGTTGTTGGTTAATTGTTATATACACTCCCGTCCATAAGTATCAGGACATCTGAATGTGAAGAATACTGAAATCTGCTAAAATTTAGAGAATTCTATTGATATCTATTGAAATCTGCAGAATTCTGCTGAAATCTACCAAAATTTACTATAGTCTACCGAGATCTGCCGAATTCTATTTGAATCTACTGTATTCTAATAGTATCTACTGAAATCTCTTGAGGCCTACCGATCTCGATTTAAATCTATTGACGTTTGGTAAATTATACTAAAATCTTCTGAATTCTACAGACATATGCTGAAATTTACTAAAGTCTACTTAATGAATGTGAAGTAACCCCTATTGTTGTTACAAGTTTAATTTAAAATTATCTGTTGCATAAAAAGCATTATAAAATTATCCTAAAGAAGAATGATTTTAAAATGAACTAAAAATTATCCTAAAAAAATACTACAAGTGCATATTTTTATTAATATATGGCACTAACTTTGGTGAGAAAATATTATTTAAACCAAATAATGTTCTCTGCTCGATCATGATGGATGTTCTAATACTTATGAACAGCAGTGTACAGGATGTAATCGACGTGACACGAAACAGTGATTTGGAAATAGAGATTAGGCTGGAAGAAATCTAATTGTAACAGTAAAGGTAAATTTGTAAGGCTCGTATTTTACTGGTCAGTATTTCAATCCCTTTTTGTCAGTATTTAAACATGAAGGGTCAGTAGTTAAATAATTTGGTCAGTATCTTTTGGTCAGTATTTATACTAAATCGTCAGTATTTATTGTTAGAATTTTAGCTAAACAAATACCAATTGGCCGAAAACAGAAACGGGGAAGACCGAAATTAGCAACTAGGGCATTCGTGATAGATTAATATTTATAAGATTATAATATATTAATATGTTAAAATGTTAAAATGTATATTTTTATAAATAAAACAATAAGCATGTTTTCTTATTCATTAAGTAAAAACTTGTAAATGTCTAATTTAATTTAATATCTAAAAAATAAAACTATATATATTTGTTTTACGTATAAAGACATTTTTAAATGTAATTATTCTTCGATTTACGAGTCTGTAATGGAATAGGTTTAGTACTGCGTTTTTTTTTCTGCTTTATATTGTCCGTTTATTAATTTTATATTGACCGTAATGATACTAACTAGTGATTAATTCCGTACTGACCGTTTTTTTATTTATATTGATCATTCGCTATTTATGTACTGACCAGTTTTTTATTTACATACTAACCGTTTAGTACTTTTATACAGACCTTTTTGGAATAAAATACTGACCGAAAGTTGATTCAAATACTGATCGAAAATAGATTTAAATACTGACCATTTAATATGTTGCCAATTTTGTAATTACCAGAAAGAACAATTTTCGAGTTTCTTTCGTGAAATCTCTCCCAAAGCTGTTC
This sequence comes from Anthophora plumipes, assembly GCA_951804975.1. NCBI lineage: Eukaryota > Metazoa > Arthropoda > Insecta > Hymenoptera > Apidae > Anthophora > Anthophora plumipes. The sequence goes on along the minus strand of OX638118.1, from coordinate 16,293,920 downwards.
TTTTACGAGACAGATTCCTTTGCATTGTGCATTCTTCACGAATCGTTAATTATCTCTCGAGACACCCAGTATATAGAATAGATACCATTCATTTACCAATCTCGAACTGTTTATCTGATATTCTCGACAAATTTCAACGAACTTTCTGCAGTATCTCTTTATCTTTTCCCGATCAATCCAGATGTATCGCGCGACGCTCTCGACAAAAATCTACACTCGATCCTTAATCGATAATACCAAAGCTATGTTCGAATCACCGACAGACGAAACGTTTACTGTCTCGAACGTGAAAATAATAGGCAAAGCAACGTATAACTGCCAGGCTAATCAGCGAAGCAAAAAATTAATCTATATCCCTTCTGTGTCATCTTTAACTCTCTTTCTATCATTTTCTAAAAGAACGTAGAAAAATAGCGAACCGATCAAAAAGTCTGCATTGAGAAAAACTGAAAAAGGAAATAAAGAAACACCAGTCAACGCTTTCTGCTGCTCGTGTGAAAAAGAAAAGAGAGATATACATAATAGAAGATAGAATAAAAAGCACCAAATCTAAAAAGAAACGTCGAAAAGAAACGTAATCGCGCTGCTTTCTATCACAATTTCTCTCAAAGAAGAACCGAAATGAAAAACGATTCCTCGTATTAGAATCGGTAAAAAAAGATTTGCAATAAAAAGAAAACATTTCTGTTCGTCGACTGGTTGTAGCGAAGCGAATAGAACTGAATAGAAATAGTTGTCTCTCTGTTTTGTCGAAAATAGTGAAAAGCAGAACTGAAAAACAGTGCCACGAACTACACAGCGCACACAGCAAGCGATCTGATTGGATATAAACCTTCTTTCCAACTGTTGGACGGTCCCTCACCTGGCGCCTGATCGGATATCTGATTGGTGAGTTTGGCTCGCATCATTTTAGCAAGATAAAGGACATTTCGCTTGATCCATTTAACGAATCGTGCTATACGATCGATCGCCTCCGTGATCTTGTTCGTATCGTTGTCTGCGGTCGGCGCCGATAGATTCGACGAGCCGAAGTTGCTCAGCAACAAGGCCAAGAAGAGATTCAGCACCTGTTCGTTTCACATCGTACGTTTTCATTCTCATTTCACTTCGCGTTCTACTTTAACCCTTTGCGGACTAACACACGTAAGTGTGTATTCTCCGGGAACCATGAATCTGGCTGATAAACTCAGTTGTTCGGCGAAAACAATTGATAGAGTTCAACTGAAAGACCCGTTAGATGTGACTCATGTTTGAGATGGAAAGATACGCGATATGAATGTAAGGAATGTAACGTAGACCTTTGCATTGATCAATGTTTCGAAATGTATCACATGAGAGATCAAACATTTATAGTTTTATTATTAAGTTTGACTGAATATTAGTGATTTAAATTTCTAATAAAAGGTGTTAATAAAGAAATAGACATTTATCCTATAGAGAATCTGTACCTAGGCAGAAATGTGCGCTGGAAATTTCAAACGACTATCGCGACAGCGGTATGGTTGGCTTCGAATTCCACAAAGGGTTAATTTTTAATAGTATTGTTACGCAGGTTGTTGAAAAAGTTTCGGGAATCTGTCGCTTCTAGTGCTGCTGCTTTAATGTTAATGTTGTTACCGTGATTGTTGACATTTGTGAGGATAGACAGATTTGAAATAACAAAGAAAGGAACCTCTCAAACGCGGAGGAAAGGTGCACAGATGGATTTACACCGGGAGCATATTTTCCCGAAATTTTTGCAGCAAATCACGTATGAGTTCCATAAAAGAAAAGTGGAGAAGCTTTCTTTTTTAATATGGATAGTGTCGATGAATTCTTTTTTGATCTTCAAGGACTTGGTCGATAGATTATTCTGATCTCGATAAAAAAAGTGGAAAAAATTAATTTCTGTTTGATGGATAAGTAGAGTACCATTTTTTCTCACTCTACGTGTGTTGATAAACACTATCTTAGTTTTTAAAAATTTGATGGGAAGATTATCTCGAATTCAGTGAAAGAAACCGGGTACATGGACGTGTGGATGGCTTCTGCTTTGATCTTCAAGAGTTTGATTGAAAGATTATTTTGAATTCGATAGAAGAAATGAAATATCATTTGTTGAATGTGGATGAGTGATAAACACTTTAGAGTTAGGTTGAAAGATCTATTTGTGCTCAATGATTAAGTAGAGTACCATTTTCTTAGTCTGGATGTGTTGATGAACTGTTTCAATCTTTAAAAACTTGGAAAGATTAATTTAGAAGCAAGGTGGCATTTTTCTTAACGTGTACGCGTTGGTGAAACGGAATTTGATATTTGATAAACGAGATAAGGTTTATGTGTATTTAACATAAAGGAGTGTATAAAAGTTTGATTCAAAGAAAACAGTAAAACTTAATTTTTCTAAAAATTGGTGTTCCGGAATACACGTCAAATTAGAAAAATTGGAATTTAAGTGAAAAATTTATGTATGCTAAAAAAAAAAAATAAGGGTTTCAAGAGCAGTTTGTACACGAGGAACATAAAATTTGAGAATAGGAAAAATCACAACTCAGTTTTTCCATTTGAACGTGTAAATTTTCTCAATATTAAATTTCGGAAAGCTTAAAAAATCGGACGACGCTCAAAGATCGTCTCTAAGAAGCAAAATTAAGCGTGATATTCAAAGTTGAAGAAGATGAAGGCGCTTGAAAAGGAAACACTGGAACATTTTCTGCTGCTATACTTACAACAAGATTACCGATGACAACAGTCGCCAGAAAGAATGGTATACAAGAAACATCGCCCACAAGCATACAGTCCCACATAGACTCGATCCATTCACCACAGAGCACGCGAAAAACGATCATGAACGAATGCATAAAGTCGGTGAAATTCCATCTTGGTAAATCGCCGTCAGGGAACCGATCGACGTTGTCGGTGTAGTTCTTGCCAAATAGCTGCATACCCATCACGGCGAAAATGAAGATAATGATACACAACACGAACGTCAAATTACCCAGCGCGCCCACTGTTCTGCCCATGATGGAGATCAGTAGATTCAACGTAGGCCACGACTTCGCCAGTTTGAACACTCTCAGCTGGAAACAGAAATGTTATATCTGTCTCAATGGAATCGACATGGATTAAAAATGAAATACGTTATTTATATAATGTATTTTAGAATTTTATACTCCCTCTGTCCCATAATAATAGAAGCAAGTGAAAATTTAAACGGGAATTATTGGCGAATGCAGCTGTAAGTTATGTTGTAGCGCAAAATTGCGAAGCCTTCAATCAAACTCAATGTTTCGAAACATCTGTCATTTGTTTTGACACATCTTTCAATTTTTAGGTTAACTTAATTATTACGAATGATAACTATTTTTCTAATTTCATCCGCTGATCGAAATTAATTGTTTTATTTCAGTTGAATACCAACTGATTATAAAAGTAAGATGAAAAAAAGAGAGTTTTCAAGCAAAGATCGAGTTGCGATTGTCCAGTTCTTGATGCATCAAAAGAAAAACGAGAAATTGCAGAAAGGTGCAATTACATTAGCTGCAAAACAATTTAAGTGCAACTGAATGACCATATCAAGAATTTGGAAACGTGCTTCCCAAAATAATTGTCAAGATGAATCTTACGCTAATGTTGATTCTTTGAAAAAACAAAACTGTGGACGTAAATGCAAAGATTATGGAGAAAAACTTGGACATATTTCTCTCAGCAGAAGGGGCATTATAAGATCAACAGCTCACACCATTCAAGTTCCCAAATTTACATTATTCCGAATTTTGTAAGGAGGAAAATCCATAAAAAAAGTTTCAAGCACCATCCATTTCTTGCAGAACAGAATAAGAAAGATCGCGTAGAATTTTGTCTTCGCAGCCAAGAAATCCTACGCACAAGTTTAAAATGCAGTAACGAAATTATTGAAAAATCCAGAAACTATCTGTACACTCAAATAAAAATTAGAAGTAATATTTTTAATTTATTGTTTAATTTAATCTAGTTTTTTTATAATAAATGTTGCGTTCTATATTTATTTTCTTTTGCTACTATTATTATAGGACAGAGGAAGTATAATATTATTTTATGGATTCGTATAATGTACACATTTCGTATGAACTTACCAATCTGAACGATCGCAACACGGAAAGACCTTGCACACCCTCCAAGCCTAATTCCAGCAGCGACAGAGCGACGATAATGAAGTCGAAAATATTCCATCCTTCTTGAAAGTAATATTTAGGACTCATTGCGATCAGTTTCAGTGTTGCCTCGATACCGAATGTTGCCGTGAAGAACTACAGTTTAGACGAGCGTATTTGTATTATCATCGATAGAAAAAGCAATTAAAATGAAGAGAGAATCGCACAGAATGATTATTTTAGCCCTTTGCTTAACTCCGTGTAAATTTCACTTGCGTTGAAATGAAGCAAATGGATGGGATAAATAGAAGTGACAAAATTCAAGAACGTGTTAAATTTTTGTTTCCCGAAAACGAAAGTCCCCGAAGTTGATAAGTCAATAGCGTAAGAAAATACTTGGAGCGCAAAGAGTTAGAAATGTATAGTAACAAATATTAATCCCTCGGTTGATCTATTGTGGTTTAGACGAGTAAAGAAAAAACACAGAGGCGATTTTCAATGATCTTGAAATGTGTCGTCAAACGTTTACATTCTGAGTAGCTCTTTCCTACACGTACAGCGACTTGCAAACAGTATTTGAGCTCTTAGAGAAGTTCTATGAGTATAATATATATGTACGTGTTGTACGAAACTTACTCGAATCTTAGTAGCATTATGAGTAAATACAACTATCTTAGGGAGTTTGAGACAGATTCACGGAGGTTATGGAAGTATTCGAACTTAGCTGATACTTAGAAGTATTCGAAGTTAGCTGTTATTACTGTTAAGCTCGTTTCTAATTGAACTAATTCGTATTTGGTGTAACAACTAGAGAATCTCGAAGGAACTTGGGATTGTAATTACACTGATTCGAGATTTCTACCGCTATTACTGATACTATCGCCGTAGGTGGCTGCTCTATCGTTCACTGTCAGTTTCTGATGTTTGTTAGAGTGTTAGACAGGCTGAGTGTTAAACATCCTTAAATATTGTTAAGATTTCTTTTTCTTTCATTTATCCAATATCAAAAATTAAGTTTAGGTTAAATTATGCAGCTGCCTTAGTATAAGACAAGATGTACCTAATCGCAGCCTGAATTTATTACAATTGCAGCTGCTCTTGTAGAGTCCAAATGGTAGTTATATGTATAGGAAAAAGTTACTCCGAGATCATTGAAATATTCTGGATAATTACAAAAAAAAAAAAAAACGCTAATTTCACGAGGATCCGAGTATCAAGAGAACAGCGTTCTTTTGTATGTTTCATAAATAGAAGTAGAAAAGGGTCTGCAATACACAAAAAGAGACGTTTAACCCTTTCAGCAGCGACTAAAGAAAGTGAAATCCGAGTTAGAAGTGCAGAGCCAAATTGGATACAGTATGGTCAGATTTTTAGACGAAAATCACAGGATTTAGTTACTCGAGGGTTAAAAAAATGTTACTAGCTTGATCGAACTGGATAATTTCGTTGTACTCACATAGTTTCCCGTCTTGAGCACCTTCTCCATGTCCTTGTCCATGTCGTGATGGTCGAGAGCCATGAATAGCGTGTTGACGACGATACAAAGGGTGATGAACAACTCTACGAATGGATCGAACACCAAAAGAGACACGTATTTTTGAAACTTAAGCCACAACCAGCAACAGTCCCATACGCAGAAGATATCGATGCAACGTAAAACCGCGGCCAACAGTTTGTCCTTGAACGTCGGACCTTCTTCATCGTCGTCTGTCGGAAAGTAATAGGTCGAAACTGTAACGCGTGTTAGTAATTTTGTCTGGCACCACTCTTTTTGGGGAAAGAGGTTTTTCTCGTTCTTTCTCAAGCTTGCACTGTATTACTGTACATTCATTTGTTTATGCTTTGTTTCTTTTCCTTTTTTCTCTTTTTAATTTCAAGTTATCAGACCACAGATTATCAGATACGAATAAGCAGGTGTCTCTATTTCGTGTGTGTGTGTGTGTGTGTGTGTGTGCGCGCGCGCGCGCGCGCGCCATGGCGAAATCAAAGTGAAAAGTAAAGACGAACTTTCCTAGGAATTGTACAGTTCTACGTAAGCAAAAGAAAGGCAAACTGTGGAAACAGAAGAACTGTGGAGAAGGCATCCAAGTGCGTCTTGCAGTGCAACGCGAGCAGCAACGACACGCGCAGCCAAGAAGCCGGTGCAGGGAGGTTGAAAAGGAGGAATCGAAGCTGCAGTTGGGGTACTACGATGCAGTAATGAGTTCGTTGTGGAGGAAAAACAGAGGCAGAAACAATTTCGTGACTGTTCGTGCAGGTTAAATGAATGTTAAGCCGAATATTTGAGACACAATTAACCCTCAATCGTTGAAACACGGCACCACCTAAACCGAGGGTGAAAATTCCAAGAAAAAGTGAACTGTCGAAACAGAAAATGGAAAAAACAGATATTTTGAACCTCTTTCAAGCGATTGAGGGTGGAAAAGAATCCAAGAAGAATGAGCCGTCGATTATGAAAGGATAGTAAGATACAGAATGGAGAAATGATCACCGATAACAGGAAGAAGTAAAAAAAAAAAAAAACGGTAACGGTAAAGGGAATGATGATAAAACAATTTCATCTGATCCTTCGAGATGTTGGCTGTTACTTTGCTATTGCTAAAGGTCGAAGTGCGACAATGTTGCATCTCTGTGTTCTCGCTAAAGAACGTCGCTTGACAAGCTCTAATTCGCAGTTTTTAGAGCATCGGGAGTCGATCGAACGACCCTGTTCAACGACAAGAAACTTGTACGATGGAAGCTTTCACGATTCTACTGTTTAACACTTTGACTGCCGCGTCATCCATATACGGCTAACGCTTGTATTGACTACTTACGAAAGATCTTAATAGGTATTTGGAAGGATATCCCACGGGATATAAGTCTCCGTCAAATTATTATAAAAGTAATATAAAAACAGGGTTTATTTAGAAAGTTACTTTGAATGCAAAATTTTAAAACATTCTATACAAAGCTGAAATTGGTCAGGACAATTTGGACAAAAAGTTGTTGTCTTCTTTAAGTTTTCTCTTGCCTTTGATCGGTTCGCACATAACGTCTTTTGTTTGAGTAACATAATTTACGTGCGCGATTAATGCTTATAGATTTTGTTGTATCTTCCAGCAGCCCTAATAATTTTGTAGCTAACAATTCTTTGAATTGTCTTATATTTACATTTTGTAGATGATCAAAGGACGATCAATGGAAGTTCCGGTACCATTTCATTCCTTTCCCAATTGTAGTTGCATAAGAAAGCAATTGATCTGAGTAATCTGTTCCACGTTTTTCTTTGTTACATGCAAGAACAGCTAATGGTTTCTTCTTCAGTGCAACATGACTCAGTAAGAAATGGTACCTTGACTTTTTTTTTTGACATTGCAAAAAACTAGGACAGGAACATATATGCCACTCATTACTATAGCAAAAATATACTTTTCTGAAAAACGAGTTTCAGTTTCTTAGATATTCTGTTCTCCAATACAGATTTTCAATTGAAAATAAGTGAAAGGACGACGACGAGCACATCGAGAGAAAGTGAAATAGAAGATTTCACAGCATTAGCGTGGCCTCCCAATTAATACTAAACCTACCAACGATTTATATTAACTTATTTCTACCATGACTAGTCTTTTAAAAAGTTATATTTGTTTATTATTTAATACAGAACAGGTAGCTACAGGTCATCGTGTGGATGCCGGATATATCTGATGCTCGGTATGAAAAGGTTAACCCAATTAAAAGTAAAACTATATTAAAGCACGAAAGAAGCAGTAAATTGACATTAAACTAAACTATACAAAAATATTAAAATAAGATCAAACCGTACCATATTCAGTACTGAAAAAAATTCGCGCGATTTTTTTTTAAATCATGAGATTAGGAATGAATTCGTGTTTTGCAAGTAAATCTTCAAATTTTTCTCAAAGAAGGAATATATAAACTTATGGGACGCTAGAAAATAGTTGTAGAAATAAATAGTGACTATTTGTCGTCCTATGTAAAAGTAAGGAAATTTTTCAATTTTCTAATAGTTGACAGTCGAACTGGGAGGCTACGTCAATGCTGTAAAGTCATCATTCTATTTCACTTCATCTCAATATACTCGTTGTCGTCCGTTGTCGCTGGCTGTAGCCAATAGCAGCAACGCATGTGGTAGCAGGAGAGGTAGAACAGAGTGAAAGCGTAAACACTCTCACTCGTCAACTCGTCGTGAACAAATTGTACCTGCTTATCTTCGGCTACTGAAAAGTATCAACGGGCCCAGTATGTTTGCATAGCTGCATAGAGTTAGGTTTCAATCTTAGAAGCGCGCGTGGCCTGATAGAGATTTCCTTGTAAATTTGCGTGGCAGTCAAAATGTTAATCGGTGTGCAACGCAAGGTAAACGCGGCGGTGCCCTCGAAGCGTGTGCCGTCGCGATTATTTCTATAGTAAAAGGACTTAATCCTCATCCGTTCCTCCTTTTCACATTTTAATATGTCCCTCGGTGCCATTTTCACACAATGATAAACGAATCGACGAAATAAAAGGGTGAATAACTAGTTCTGTAAATCCTTTTATTCGTTAGGCTATGCACATTTGCATTTTTGAATATCGTCAGACATACGACGAGCCCGTTTCTTTCATTCTAAATGATCATTAGATCTTTCCTTCTAAATGATGATTAGAAGACATCGCTTTGAATCTTGCACATTTTACGTAACTGTCGAAAGATTGAGAGCCCGAGGAACATGTATAGTATTATATATATTCTATGTATGGTTGCATAGAATGTACAATATTATTTACAGCTCAGAAGTTATTTACTGTATATGTATAGTTGTTTAGAGCTCTAGAGGAATTATGTGTGCCAATAAAAGTGCGAAATGTACGTTTCATTTAGAAAGAAAGAAGGAAAAGTTGAAATGTTTCAGAAGATATTTTTTCGCAAATGGTCGAATGATCGTTTGCCGGGAAAGTGTGTCAATTTGACACGAGGGACGGATGAGGGTTAAATAGTTATCGCTGCAGTGTACGTGACCAGGCGTGGAGGAAGCCGGAAACCCAGGCACGAAGCGACCCAAAAGATCGTGCAGCTGCAGCGAGGACGTTTAATCTGTGTCGTATACATCAGGAAACAAACGCTGTTTCCCCAAAAGAACTACAACAAAATATTTCCCTTTTTCTTTTTTTTCTATTATCCATCCAAGAACTCGAGAGGGCTCAACGCACTGAAATTACTCGACAAATAAATCGATACCGTTGTACGCCGAGGAAAATTTGAGTTTTCGTATTTTCTCGTCTATTCCTTTCCTCTTTTCCTGGTAATAATAAAAATGGAACGGGACCAACGGGAATTGTACCATGCACGGTAGTACACATGGTTATTGATGTAACCACTAACGCAATAAAATAGAAAAATAATTGATCGTAATTACGACACGAATTTAGGCATAATTATAAATCGAAATTAAGTAATAGAAAAAAAATACAGAGAGATAGAGAGAGATAGAGAGACAGATAGAGAGAGAAATTATATTGTATATACGTATATAGTATATAGATAGGATTCGATCTACTATGTACAAGGCGCTCAGACAAAAATCTTCAGCACTGAATATCAACGGAGATAAAAACTGTACAAGAGTTTTAACAACGGTGTACATCAAAATGACAGGATGCTCATCACACAAGAGATACACATCTGTGATAAAGGGTGATAGAAAACTGTAAGAAAAGAGTAACGTGAGCGGAGGAGCTGAACTCTCGGACATTACCTGCTTGCTCTGGGGTTCTGCTTTGACGACCCGCAGCTTGTTCGATGATGTCATTCAGTACCATCACATCTGCAAACGAAATATATAGATCAGTCATTCGTGAAAAAACTTCGTACGGTTTTTCGCGATATGAAGGTTCGATTCTTCGAAACTTTGAGCAATCTTTCTTTAACACGTTCCCTGCTAGGCTGCGGTTTACGAAGTGTTAAGAATGATACACGCTACAAGGTTTAATATTAGGTGTTTGCAAAAGTTTCTGTCGATCGTTTTGAAATTAAGTTGCGTTGCTTCCTGGACCAATGGTTTTTTCTTTTTTAAATGACAGTGCTGATAATCTTGGCACCAACTTGTTAATATACGACAGAGAAAGGTTGTGGAAAGCAAGGGAAAATACTGTACCAACTCTGTGTCTCAAAGAAACGAATTTGGTTGAAAGGGAAAGGAAGAAAAGCGATGGAAACTTCTGCAAACACCTAATATATTTGTGAAATTTGCCTGTTTCTTTCTGTTTCAGTACTATAGATTTATTTCTGGTATTTTTTAATGTTTGAAAAATAATTTGCGTGGTACAACAAACGAGTAAATTTATTTGGTAAGTAAAGAATACAAAAATGATAAAAAAATAATACAAGAAATTATTACACAGTAAATAATATTTATTTTTAACGTTTTTATTTATATTTTGTTGGAGCAAGGGAGATATAAAGATGGTTTGTTTAGACAATCGTTGTAAAATATTGTCACGCTTTCTGCAGTGCCCCGTGCAATTTTAGTATTACAATTTTTCACATTTTCTTCGTAGCAAGAAATGCAACGATGATCATTTTTTAATTCGTGTCGTTTTTTCCTTGATGCAGCGGGTTTATAAGTTGAGCTATTGCTACGCTTAAAAAGTGTTCCAAACATCATTATAAATCATACAAAAGTGACGTCAACAATCGTTTATCTCTTAATGAGAAAAATATCATTTTGGCGTAGAAATGAGTTTCAGTGTGACAGGGAACGTGTTAATTTTTCTTCTTGGGAGTTAATACTTCAAAAAGGAACCAAAAATGAAAAATGTTTACATATAAGTTAATTGAACTTTTAAAAGATCGACAGTATGAGTGAGCATCGATATTTAAGGTGGTTGACGCCTTTGAAATCTTCGAAGGGTTAAAGATACTTTTTCGGAATTACCTTTCATATCAACCACGGTATGTTGTTGAGAAGGCTCTATAAACGGATTGTCTTGTTGCTTTGCCTTACCCATGGGATCCTCCAGATCACCCTCCTATAAGCAAAGTGAAACATTTAACTCTCGGACCAAAATTAAATATGTAATATTTACATATTTAATAATGTAATATTTAATTTTCTTAAAGAATTAAACCTGGAATAGAAAAATATTAGTGATGATGTTACAAATAAATTATCATTCAATCTATGCCAAATAGATTGTTTGAAGTAATAAGACACAATGATTACCAAAACAAAGTATTCGTGGAGGAAAGGAATTTCTATAATTTAAATTGAATATCCTAAGCTGTATAAGTACTTAATAATCATTAAAATTTATCGAATTATTGATAATTAAATTATTTACAATTTAAGATATAAAAATAAATTAATGATAAATTCCTAATGTAAATTTAATCTTTTTAAGTGTATAAATAGTTGAAGATTAATAAATTATTAATAATTAAGTTATTTACATATTTTATAATACTATAAATTTATTAATAATTTATAATTAGTATTATAAAGGATATGAAGAATTAATAATCACAGATTAATTCATCGAATATTATTGTTTTTACCAGTCGAAATATGTTTTTTCCTTTTTCGTACGATTATGGCTGAGACTATTTTATGGATGGTGACATTCTTTCTTCATTTATTTATATTTCTAGGTAAGGAAAAATAAAATCGCTTTGCAAATAGATGTGAGATAGTGTAATAATAAATTCTGCTAAAGGTAAATAAAAAAATATTCCTAAAAAAAGTGCCTTTTTTCTTTATTTACCCTAAATGGTTAATAAATCGTTAATCAATGGTTAATAAAATAGGTACTTATGATATATGTATTCTTGAATTCATCAATTTCATAAAAGAAACAAATGTACAAATAATATGATAATTTACTCGGATTAACGTAGATATACAGTAACAAGATAACACCGTTAACAAGAAGATACAAAAAAAGTATCAATTTTCATTTACATTGTCACAATAATTTATATATTTACATCTTTATATAGCATTGCTGTCAGAAACCCTGATGTAATCCCTAATTTATTGTATTTCCAAATCATAAAAAGTAAAACCGCTTTGCAAATAGGTGTAAGATAGTGTAACAACGAATTCTGCTTAACACGAGTAAAAAATATCCCCAAGGAAAGTGCTTTTCTTTTTATTTCTACCGCTTCGCAAATATTGCATTTCTAAGTAATGAAAAATAAATCCACTTTGCTAATTTATTATATTTCTAAATAATGTAAAATAAAACCGTTTTATAGATAAATGTAAGACAGTGTAACAACGAATTCTGCTGAAAGTAAATAAAAAATATCTCTAAGAGAAATGTTCTCTTCTCATTTATACGAATACGAGCCAGAACTACTGTACACCCAAACGACCGAAGAAAGGAAGAAACTCTTCGTGACATACTCACGTAATGGTACTTCTGATTAGAGTCTGTGAAGTGTCCGTTTACAGACGGAGCCCTGACAGAACGGATTCTCAGCTGACTTTCCTTGGTCATCGGTTTCCCTGCGTTCGCGATACCACCGATCAGATCACCATGAGACGTGTACGAATGACGCGATGCATGAGACGTATACGACGAGTGCCTGGAGCCAAGGTTCGTGTAATACACCGGCACAACGATCGTTCCATTTTCCTCAGACATCGGTGTAACAGCGTTCGAATCGTCCGCGTATGGTAGATGTTCCTGGGCATCGAGGAACGTCGAAAGTACCAATGGCTTTCGGTCACCACCTGGCGGTCCCACGAAACGTCCTCTTCCGTTTCTGATCGTGAATTGATGGCTACCGCGGCTGCTCCGGCGAAGATTGAACGGTGAACCAGGCAGGCTAAGGCTTGCCTGAAATTACAACAAAGCGGACCACCGCTTTTCTCTCTCACCGTTCTCGAGCCTCTCTCGGAAAGCTTGGACGTTATGGGGACGTTTATTGGGGGGACGTTAGGGTTCCTCCTTCTTTCTCACGGTCTCCCAGAATCGTTTCGGGGATCTATCAAGCGGAAATTTCGATGAGATCGAACGTTTCTTGCAAACCTGATTTTTCTTCCGACTGTTAATCCTAGCCGCGAGGATGTCGAATGATTGAGTATAGTTAGGATGATGCCTCACCAAGTTAGACACGAAGGATAATGAATTTTTCTGTGATATTCCTGGCTAGATAATACGCTTTTCCGTGACTCTCGGAAGGTTTAGTAATCGAAGTGTTCAGGAACACCGAGTGGTGCCATAGGTTTATGGCCCGTCGCGGGGTACGCGCTATTTTTGACAAAGACCCAGCAGCAAGATTTATAAGGCCTTGCGTTAAAACCGGAAGGTCTCGGCACTCGAGGGTTCTAACTTTGCGATGGTCAATAGCGAACAACGGGTTATCAACCATGTGGTAGCCACTCGGTAAAAACTTTCTCTCTTTGCGCGGGGGAAAGATTGCGCGGGAAAGGTTCACGCGGGAAAAAAGAACCACTAATTTTAGGAAACGGAAGGTCCGGTCCTTCCATTTCGCGCCCGTCTTTTTTGCCCCCACCTTAGGACAGCTTTCAAAACACAAAACGATGATATCGGCGATTGCACGTGAGAAAAACGCAAGGAGGAGGCTCCAAACGCCGTGGTAACGCGTATTTTCGCTTAGAAACGCAAGCAAGCGACTGTATTGGCCATCCTGCGTGTTTGGAAGGTTCCTTCGAGATAATTCCGATTGATAACGATAAATGTGCATGTATAACTCATTTCTCCACGTATTCCCTTCTCCACGATCATTTCCAAACGAACGAATGTGAACATTTGCAAACGTATTTCTACACAAAGCGTTTCACCCGATTCCTTTCGTAAAGCGTCTTTCGTCGGCACGAATGTTACTCTTTGGACGACGATTGCATAGAACGATTTTTCTTAACACCGTATTCCGGCAGAATGAAACGCCCCCGATGATGATCGCTCGTATCGAGAAATGAAGATGGATTTTTGGATCGTGGATCCTGTACAGTTATTTAGTACGTACGGTCGCCGGTGACAGACACGTCGTGACACACATACCTTCCTCAGGTTTTCCTGGTAGGCATAAGTAAACTGGCCATTAGCGGCGCGAGAGACCTTAAGAAAAAAACAAGAAAAGATATCTCCTACCAAACGGCTCGTAACGTTGTCTAATGTGTACACCAAGGAGGCACTCGATACGGATATATATATATATACATAAATATTCGTACGTATACAGTGGCTTCTCGAATATTCGGACACCATTTTAAAAGAAAATAAGTTTTTTAAAATTGATTCAAACAAACTGAGCTCTCACGAGAAGTTCCAAGGATTAGTTTACTAAACGATGTGCAAAAATGTTTGGGAAAAATGGTAATTGTGCCGTTTATTTTGAAAGTGATCTAAGTCCATTCATCAGTTGTTTGTTGTTAACTCTAGTAACATGTACCACTTTAAGTTAGCTGGCATAAAAAATATTTTGCGGTTAAGTATATTCAGAGTATACGAGAATTTTGGACATAAATTTTCGCAGTTTTTTTGATAGTTGAAAAATTTACTTTGAAAGTGACCTAAGTCCAATCCATTATTAATAATGTCAGAAACTGCAGATTTTCAAATGCCCGACCTAGTATTACGTAATTCGAATCATTATTACGTTTTTTCTTTCGATTTGCAAAAAGCATTACCTTATCCAAAGTTGACTACTTCAAATTTGAGTATCCACAGTTTTCATGATAATAATGTTCACATGTACGTTTGTGATGAAACTATTGTAGCAAGAGATTCCCAAGAAATAGCTTCATGTATCTTGAAACATCTTAAAAATCTAAGAAATGAAAGGCATATTATAGCTTACAGTGACATATGTGCAGAGCAGAATAGAAATATTGAAGTAGCTGTAACGTGGCTAAAAATTGTCCAAACTGTTGAACATAACGAAGAAATCATAGACCATAAATTCTTAGTATCAGGACACTTGTTTTTACCGAATGACAGAGAGTTTGGCGTCGTAGAAATGTCATTAAAGAAAAATAATTTACTGTTTCTTTTTGTTCTCCCAAGATAATTATAATGTTATCAGGAAGTGCCGGAAAGGTGATAACTTTATTTTAAATGAAACAAAAGGATTTTATATCAACAAGACTTTTGGAGGGTGCAATTTTTAAAAGGGTAAAGAATTCTAACGGAGAAACAATAAATTGGTTAAAAATATGCTGGATGCGTTTTTTGAGAAATGGACCATATAAAATTTTCTATAAGATATTAATGGATGAGAATGCAGCGTTTAAAATACTGAATTTACTACCACGTTGGGGTAGACCAAGAAAATTCGGAAATATTATATTGACACCACTTTATAAAAACATAAGACCAATTGCAACAGCGAAATACAAGGACATGGTGGGCTTACTACGATATATACCACCGGAGTACCATGACTTCTTCAAATCCCTCCCGCATACACAAAATGTAGATGAGCAGTAAATTGTTATGTAATTTATATAGTTAGAAGATTTCCTGAATTGCATAAATGGTGTTTTTCAAGTGTTGTAATGAAATATAAAATAAATTGAATATTGTTTTTTCAATTTGAATCATTTTAAATTATATCGAACGGACTTGAGCTGTTACAAATTTTATGACAAATCTGGTTTTTAATTTTGAAAATGGCTCAAGTCCATTCATGGTAAAAAGACACATATTATTCACTTAATAATTGCAATTATTTTAATAGGAATTGTAAATTTAACTCTCTTAGATACACTTAAGGAGTGTAATACATTGATATCCTATACGTATATTTTTAATTTCATTGAAATGCAAACTCTTATATATCTCAATTTAAACATAAATGGACTTAGGTTACTTTCAAACTAAACAGCTCAATTAATCGGAACTGCGAAGAACACAGCAATTCCCTAACTGTTTTATCTGAGCTTGTGTTAGGACGGGGACGATTTTATGATACGTGATTTTCATTTCAGCAAACCGTTATTTTTAATTTGGTAGACCGAATTGCAGCCAACATGGGGAATCTAGACTTCCTCAAATGAGCTGCTATTTTTGAAAGTGGTGTAAGTCCATTTTTTCATATATCGAGATATTTAAGGGTTTACGTTTGAATCAATTTAAAAACATTGGCAAACGTTAATCAATTCAAGTGATGTTTTTAACACTATAAACCTATTCAATTTTATTATGCAATAATAATTATTAATATTGTTAAAGAAAATAAACGATTTTTTAGCTCCAAATGGACTTTCAATAATAATATATTATATATATTATAACATATATAATATATATTATAAAAAATGAAAACAAGAAGAAATTTAAGTCCATATCTTATAGACATTGTCTTTACAGACATGGATTTTTTAATGTAAAAAATAATAATAAAATCAATACATGTAAGTACACGAATAATCAAGTTTATTAAAAATTAATTTCATTTATATTTAATTAAGTATCAAATCAGTGTTAGTAATAAACGTTCAGATACTTAACAATCAGCAATCAGTCGAGATCTTAAGATCAAGTAAAACTCTTAGACGGCACCAAGTGCAATATTTGGAAGCACACAGAAATTCAGCATCCAAGTGTTGAACAGTTTGCATAGGAACTTTGAAAAATGTATTTTATAGGTTTACGTTCGTTGCATGGGTGCCGAAACTTTCGTCGAAGTCGGTTGATGCGGAGACAAGGGACTGGCGTTGAAAGATGTAAGAATCTATCGATCTATCGCGATTGCAAGCGAAAGACTTCGATTTTCCCCATTTCTAATCGTTCAATGAAGTGTTTCAGCGTGCGTACAATTGGCGTAAATGTGCAAACTGTACTTTTCAAATTTTCATTTCAAGTTCAGATAAAAAAAACGGTTGTAACAGACGACCATTACCATTTTCTTCGTAATTTAGACCACTTGCAATTTTCTCAAAGCTGTTTGCGCGCGTCGTTTGGCAAACTGATCCTTCTAACTTCTGAGGAAAGCACAATTCGTTTGGTAGGATTTTGGAAAAGTTATTCCGCTTTAAAGAGTGTCCGAATATTAATAGGAATCGCTGTACATACACGTGTACGTATACAAATATATATGTATATACTTTTATATAAATACTTGCAAAAGCGTATACGTACACAGAGAAATGACAGAGATAGACAGATAGAGAGAGAAAGATGTTACACACGTAGAAACAGAATATAGTACAATTATCGACGCAATATATCAAAATGAAACGATGTTAATTGAACGTTGTAAAGGGTCTAGCATGGGATAAGCATGGACAAACGGACCATTTTGTTCATTTTTCTTGGCTGCTAGACAATGCTCTTTGCTTGAAGAATTATTCTGCAAAATTTCCCCGTACAGTATCAGTGATCTTGAGTAAAATCTGTTCAAGTACATTTGAACGTTAATTTCATTTTCTCTGAGTATGGGATTATTTCCAATACTATTGTCATTTCTCTTTCATCATCGGCAAAACCGAAAATTCGTATCTCCTTTCTCTACTACACACATGCGTTACCATGCAAGACGTCACAGAATGATGTTCTTACATCGACAACGATACACATCGAACCTACACTTTACACGCGTCCGTGTGTGAACGAGGATCGATTATGGGATAAACCAAAAACTCGTCAAACGCCATTCTCGAAAAACTAAGACAGAATCGATGAGAAGAAAATTCAACGCAACGAAAGCAAGGAGTTGTCAATTAAGCGTCCTAACGAAGTTACCAAATTACAATTCGATTCTTACACTATTACGTACGACAAGCATGCTACAGAGCGATAGACTTTTAATGGAGAGGGGCTCGACTCGTCGTTTTGAAAGCGAACTTAAGCCTAAGTAGAGTGGTTTTCTCGTCAGAATTCATCAACCTCCTTTACACCCTAACCACAGCTTGATACGTATCCTTCATCCTGCTCATTTTACCATTGCCAGTTGACGAACACTTAAACAAGACGAATCTACACGATCCCTGTGTCCTTGGAATTCTTACGGTTGCTCAAACTCATCTCTACAGAGCTGTCCACGAGAATACCTTACCATTTTGTTCGGACGATCTTAACGGTGTGCATAAAGAGAAATTGGGGAGTGTAAGGGTTCGTATTGGGTATTAATCAAGACGAACACAGTCGACTATTGTTTCCAGATGTTTTGAGAGACGTATCATTACGCTGAGTTCATCTCGTACGTACTATTCAAGATTGTAACACTTAAGTGGTATCAACGATTTGGTGAAAGTCTCCTGATGAAAACAAGCCCAAACAGGATATAAATCGGAGTAGTTTCAGCAGAAATCAATTTAAACATAACGCGGTTAGGCTTAATTGTTAGAGTTGCTTCAAAACTGATTATTATCGCTAAAATTAGTCGGATTTACGCCGTGTTTGGGCTCATTTTCATTGGAAGAAACTCACATATCGATTAGTGCCATTTTCATAAAGATAAGATGAAAATTATAATAACTGAAACTTCTAATATCGCGCGATTTAACGGAATACAAATATGATCTCTTTCAAGTCTCAAATCTCGGTTACCGTCTATATCTATTCATACTTTTCATGTTGATATAATTAGGTTCGCTTAGTTCAAGGTTCTGAGTGATGAGGATAGTTTAGTTCAATTCAACCCAGCACGACCTTTCAGATATACGCGGAATTTTCCTTTGTTTCGTATAAAGGCTCTCGATTTTATTAACTAATAAAATCTTTGTACTCGAAACGCATGGCCAAATGTTTATACTTAAAATGAAACAACCAAAAGAATTTCCCAATTAGTGTTTAAACGAATATTTAAAGAATTTACACGTGCAATAGGATCCTCCTTGCAAACATGAAAATTTTCTTCCACGGAAAAACTTGGCCCTTCGAATAGCTTTGATTAATGTTTATAGCCTCTAAAATGGCTCCAATACACATTCCTAGATTCCCAAATCTAATCCAAACCGTAGATCCATTGCGACCTCCCGTGGACAGCCCCGTGCACGACAGAAAATGGCAAAGGAACTTCCACCCGAGAATGGAAAGGTCGAAAGTATTCGTTCAAGTATTAGACCGACGAGTCGAGTCGAGATCGAACAGCCTCGCGTGAATCGCTCTCGTAGAAGCGAGGTCAAGGGGGACAAGTTCGATAACAGGAGGTAAAAGAGAGTAGTATATTACGTCAAAGGAGGACAAATCGATGGTACAAAAGAGAGAGAGAGAGAGAGAGAGAAAGAGAGAGAGAGAGAGAAGTAGAGAGAGAGAAAAAGATCGGCCAGTCAGACACTTACGGCGCTGACTTTTCGCACTTTTGTGGTGGTCGTGTGATTGTTGATCTGTTTCACCCTATGCTCGCTGACCGACTCGATCGAACGTATGCTCATTCGCTCCTTGTTGTTGTCATCGTTTCCCTTTTCCTGGCCAACAAACAACTCGTAGCTCTGACACGAGAAATCCGATGGCGATTTGACGATCTGATCGGCCGCAACCGCAGCCGCCGCGGCCGCAGCCTCGCGAGCTGCTGCCTGTGCCGCCAACTTGTTCTCCTTTGCCAGAGCTGCTTCTTCGGCTTCCTGTTGGTAAAAGTAATCGTTGTATGCATTGCTGAACCGTGTTAATACATTAAGGACCGCTCACGAATGTTTCGCGCACCGTCTCTTACGGACCGATCACGAGATAACTTGTGTTTTCTACACGCTGTCTTTAGATGCCACCTACTTTGATACATTGTATCTACTTTGTCTATTTAAGTGTTTACATCAATAGTCAATATATTAAACTCGATTGCCTTCACGTATTTTTCGCTTATTTACCGGTGCTATGAAAAACTGTATAAATGAACGAACCCGAAATAAAAACAGCTTAGTCTCAGAGAAAACTCGATACGTTGCTTTGCATTTTGGTGATTCGAATAGCCTTCGTTTTCAAGTTCCTCACGCTTTTAGAAATGGTCTCTTTCAGAAAAGGGAAGGAAACGAACGAAACTGAAATACTTTTGGAAGTTTTTGACCATAATTTATCAAATGCTCCTAGTGAGAACGAAGATGAGAATGATTGTTTTGACGATTGCGAGGACGATTCTAGTGACAGTGAAATTATTAGACCTGTAAAGAAGAGTAAGGTGGCAATGCTTTTAAGTGATTCCGATACTGACGAAGCTAATGATAATTGTTGATCTAAAATTGACACACCACTACGCTTACAAATGTTTGAAGGTCATCCTGGGGATTCATTTCAGCGAATGAAAAAAAGAAATTTCCTACGAGAACCTGCAAAGTATGTGCCGCCCATCGAAAAAAAGCGAATTAAGATATATATGTAAATTTTGTATGATTCCTCTTCATAGAGAAAAATGTTTCACGCAATATCATACTTTAAAAAAGTACTAAAAACTTTGGTAAAATTGATTTTTAAATAAAAGTTTATATTAATTATTAAAAAATATAATTTTTTTTCAATAATACCTAAAATGCTCCCTATTCTACAATTTCTGAAAGTTCCACAAAAATTGCTCCATAAATAACAAAGTTATGATGATTTTAGTAACGTGCAAGTTTTCCCAAAAATGTGCGGTCCCAAACGTATGTCTTACAGATTTTTTCGCGGTCCTTAATGTGTTAATTTCAAAATTCTCTCGTTAGCGGTCTCATCAACGTTTCTTTATTTTCTTCACATAGCGTGGTACTTTAACCTCTTGTAACCTGATTTCTCCATGTTTATAAGAAGAAAAAATGAACAGTTGATTACATTCGTATTCGTAAATCTGATCTAACTTAACCCTTTTAGTGCCGACCGAAAGAATTCTACCTAAGCGAAGAATACCGAACCAATCTGATGTAATTTAATAAGGTTTGATAAAAAAATCACAAAAAAAAGTAAGAATGATATTTACAAAATTTAAAAAGCAACATATTACGAAATAAGGGGAGACTGAACTAATGCCAATTGTACTTCAATATTTGTTGAAAATCATACTAATAATATTATCATCAGAAAAAATAGAAAGATCAGCTTTCTTTCACAAACAGTATTTGCAAGTAAGAAGAATCATCGTTTGGTCATAATTTGATGCAGAATCCGTAGTATAAAGCATAAGTACTGCATTTTCAACTATTTGTAACAAAATTATTACTATTAAAATATAAAATTAAATGATAATCCCATGATGCGCAGCAAGTATCAGGAGGCTTACCTGTTACAAAAAACAAATGATTCGTGTAGCTAGTATAATGTCAGTGGAATAACATTCTAGTATTATTATAAACATTTATAATTATCCGACTATTGAAAAAGTGTAATATTTATTTACTATTACTAGCAAAAATAATTTACTTAGCATTGATGCGAATAGTAAGGTGCCATCGCATACGCAACGATATATCGTCGTTGGCACTTTTAGTAAGTGTAGTTAACAATGATATATCGTTGTTCGGCACTAAAAGGATTAATTATTTTTAATACAGTGAACGGGAGAAGCGAGATCTGCTACTCAAACAGTTAAAGTACACGTGTCAAGAGAGTTTAATTATTCATAAAGATACGTACCCTTATAGCTTCTTCCTCGGCAGCTTCCTCCTCTTCAGCCTTCTTCTGCAACTCATCGTACGACATCGCGACAATGGCGAGAATCAAGTTGACGAGATAAAAGGAACCGAGAAAAATGATCACGATGAAGAACAACATGTGCCATGGGCCAGCCGATCGTAACACCAGCTGATAGAGATTCTCCCAATAATCTTGAGTCATCAGGCGAAAAGCAGAAAGTAAGGCCCAGCCGAAGGTGTCGAAACTCGTGTAACCGTAATTCGGATTTTCACCGTAACCTTGTAAACACGTGTAGCCAGGAAGGCACTGCCTATATTTAACAAATCATCCTTATTAAATGTCTGCAATGAATAATAACGTACTTGAAACAAACTTCAACACTTTCTCTAAAGAATTTCTACGCATTGATATTTCCAAACCGTTTAAATAACTTTTCTCAAGTTGAACTAAACGTAACGACTTCTCGCGAGAAGTTGAATCCGTTTATTAAATGTACAAACAGTTTCGGGAAAAAATTCCAATCGGTCCAAATTACGAAAAGAATAAATTTATTCAAATTACCCTGCTCCAGATGAATTTCCACACAGGGGCATGTTCTTCGCCTCGTCCACGTACCAATTAGCTGAATAAAACAATCATGTGTGATTACTTGGCAACGAGAAACATTGAAATTCTTCGATTTCAAGGAAGATGTTAGAAATCCTGGAAAAAAACCACACACCACTGATCACGAATATACTACGTACTTTCGTTACTAACGAATCGCTCCCAGTTTTCATGAGTGAGATTGCCCCAGGAGCCGTCCTCGGGGAAGTTCTTTATACACTTTTGCGTGAGCACCCCCATGTAAATCTGGAGGCCCATCAGCGCAAAGACGGAAAGAGAGAACATCGTCAGGATTATCACATCGCGCAGGTTCTTCACGGATTCTATCACAGCGCCGACAATGGTTTTCAGACCTGGTGAACGAAACAAAAACAGAACCAGTGGATATTGTCAGTAAACGGCCATCACTTTGACGACGAAGACAGTTCATTGGCGGGCGTGGAGAATATTTTTTTTTAAATATGTAATATAAAATATATAATAAACAAGACACCGTGTTTCACGGTTTGCAGCGTGTGGGAAGAGACAGATAGATAGATGATGGACTGACTGAGAAAAAACGGACGGAAGGAAACGTATTATCGTTGAAAATGGAAATATCGATGGAGAATGTGAGGAGTACACAAAGGATGTACAATAGACATGGCTAGCAGAAGATCATGACAGATAGCTTTGCTTCCGGTGATCGAGTATTCTCGATAATTTGATCAGACTTTCGATATTCGACGAATGAATCTGTGATCGATGATCGAGTGATAGATGGAAGGCTGGCGAGCAAAAAGAAAAAAATAGAGAAATGGCTCATAAAGAAGGGAAGTACTAGGGTTAACGTTTCGAAATAGTAAGAAAGAAATAGATATAGATAGATAGAGAGATAGGAAGAGAGAGAGAGAAAGAGTGAAAAAATAGTGGCTTTTCTTTCTTTTTTTTACAACATAAATAGAAAAGAGAGATAGAGACAGAACAGGCGTTGTCGGTGATGATGCAAGAAAGATAGAGAGATAGAGATAGAGAGAAAGAAAGAGAGAGAGAGAGAGATGTGTGTGTACAGCGAGCCGCGACAAAAGTGTGTCTATATGACGTCTCTAGGAAATATATATATGTATATATATATATCTGCGACTACACCCAATTGATCTATTTCACTAAGCATACCTGGTACAATAGCGACAGTCTTCAAGGCTCGGAGGACTCGAAATGTCCTGAGAGCGGCAAGGTTGCCTAGATCTATGCCCATCGTCACATAACTGCAATACACCCGAACATCACACACATTACAGTGATACAAACAAAAAAACAAAACGGTTTAGAAAAAACAGAGATAGATAGAGAAATAGAGATAGATAGAGAGAGAAAGAGAAAGAAAGAGAGTAGAAAGTAGAATAGAGAGTAGAATAGAGAGAGAAAGAGAGAGAGAGAGAGAGAGAAAGAGAGAGAGAAAAGAGAGAGAGAGAGAGAGAGAGAGAGAGAGAGAGAGAGAGAGAGAGAGAGAGAGAGAGAGAGAGAGAGAGAGAGAGAGAGTAGACAGAGTGGAGAGAAAGAAAGAGAGATAGATAGAGAATAGAGATAGAAAGAATTGAGGAGAATAATTAATAAAAGTTGATATACTCAAACGATTACTCGCTACCAGATTTTTCTATGGCCTACCAAAAACGTCTGCTTTGAAACTGCATTGTATAATAATAATAATAATAATAATAATAATGATAATAATAATAATGGTAGTAGTAGTAGTAATAATAATAATGATAATAATAATAATATGTATAATATATATTTTAAGGTAGCTATTACTGCATGCACTCTCGATGTCACTCGAAATGCCACGGTATCACGGGAAACTACATGGTGCATGGTTATTATGCATCAAGATCAAACCTTAGACTTTTCATTTTGTTTCTTTTTTTCGTCTTTTCTTTTTTTTTTCATTCTTTCGTCAGGTGTTCATTCAACAATCGAGAAATTAGTAGAATCTGATCGGATTGAATTAGACGAAAGGTGAATGGAATGAAGAGATTTGTGAGAAGAAAAAAAAAAGAAGAGAGAGAGTGTTCTCGTGATGCCGAGTCGTAAACGGATACTCTTTATGCTGTGATAAAGATAAACGTAATTTGACCAATCTATCAACAGTTACGTAATATATATTTATACATAGGTATACATATGTTGCGCGTATGTACATGTATACAGGATTTAATATACATGTACAGACACACACAGTTGTGTATAATACGTATACATATAATGTACTAAATCTACGACAATTAATATAAGTGAATTCGTTCGAATCGACGTATAATTAATAATAATAATAATACGCTAGGCTAATCAACAATTACGATGATAACAAAGAAACAAAACGGTTAAATGAATTACTGTATCGTATGGTGTAACTAGACGTAATGTTTTAATGACGATAATAATAACTGTATCGATGAGAATTAATAATAATAATAAAGAATCTCTAATCCCTATCTAAGGAGACTAATTCATATATATATTACCTATTGATATTATGTATATTTGACGTGATCATGTTACTATACGTGTAAACTGGGAGATACATATACTTGTGTATGTATATATATACACACTGACGTTTATAAGTGTTAGGACACTTATTATTAATTTAGCATCTGATTTAAATTATATTTTCTCACCAAAATTAGCATCATATACATGTGCATCTGCACTTTGAGACTCTGGAATGAATAATTTATCTTTTTAGGATAACTTCAGATTGATTTTAGCTTTATTTTAAGTTCATTTTAGGGTCAGTCCTTCTCAGGATAATTTTGCAATGCTTTTTACGCGTCAAATTATCTTATATTAAACTTGCAACAACAATAAGGCTTGCTTCACATTTAGCGAGTCGAATTTTACAGATTTTTGTAGACCTTTGTAGAATTCAGAAGATTTTAGGAAACATGAACAAACGTGAGTAGATTTAGACCTAGATTTATAAGTTTCCAAGAAATTGCAGTAAATATTAGTAAAATACAGTAAATTTATTTCTTTTACCACTACGAGCATCTATAATCGCTCAATTGTGCACACTCCGCAACTTATTCTGAGCTTGAAATTCGCAGGGTTCAAATATCCTTCTTTCAGTGTCATTTTTTGCACAAAAAAGGCATCACAGTAATAACAAAAAAGAAAAACAAATATTTTCCGAACAATTTCCACGCAAAAAATACACTTTTATGTACAATTTTTCATTTTGGTGGAAAGGACGCTCGTATCGAAAGGATTAAATAGAATTCGGTGGATCTCGATGGATTTCAGTCGATTTTGATAGACTTCGACCACAGAATTTAATAGATTTTAACAAATATTCATAGAATTCCGTAAATTTCAGTAGATTTCAATATACTTCGTATTCAGGTGTCCTAATACTTACGAACGTGAACGTGTATATATGTACATATGATGTATATGTAGCTGTATTTTGTTAATGTATCTTCATATGTACGTGTAATCATGGTAAAAGAAAGATCGTAGAGTTTTGAAATTCGTTTCTACAATATGTTCTTTATATCGTTTATTATCGTATTAGCTTTAACCAAGGTAACCTAGCATTAGTATATTATGTATGCATATATAGAAAGAGAAAGATGTATATACGTATATATAGATATATAGGGTGACCAATTTTGATCTACAAATTAAAAAAACTACGTCGAATTGGAACATCTTTTTGAGGAAATTAAACAAAACGTAGCAAAATCACTTCGTACTCAGTTGAATTTCCTTAAACTGGTGATATCTCCTTTTTCCATTTTCTACAAAATCATCAAGCGTGACAAGACGAATTCGACGAGTTCAAGAAACATTTACAATATAAAAATGTAATGGAATTAAAACAAAGTACTGTTACAAATTGGAGACTTTTAAGACGAAAGCATATTAAAAAATTGTTTAAATCAATTCCTAATTGCACAGTAGATGTTACACAGCGAAAAGGTTTAGTTTCGCTAAATATTAATTTGGAATTCAACAAAATATTTCTGTTCGAACAATTGTATTTTTTAATAATGTCCTATCATTTCGTCCGACTAAAATCAATACATGTCTATATTATTTTCTCTAACTTCTTTCGTGTACAAGATACAAACTTGCAATTCTATATGGATACTTTGAAGGATATATATATAATATATAGGGTGAGTAATATGTACATATATCCTATTGTGTTATATGAAACATACAAATACATCAAATGTCCGATGATAAAATGATAATGATAAAAAATATCATTTTGTCCGGCAGTGTGCGTTGCGTGACTGTCCTGCTTTTTGAGAATAAATTACAAAATCGTACCACCGTAGCTTTCGTGTTTGGCAATTTGTAACAAATACACTAAGAACAGACGTAATTTCACGAGTAACTTAACAGCACTTGGGTTTGGATAAACATAAACAGTCTGTACTGGTGCTCATGTGTACGAATACTTTCGCTGTCCGCTGTATACACGCGAAAAACGATCAATGCAACCGATAAGAATTTTCCAATGCAACGTAATTTCCAGAAATGTTGAGCATTTGTAGATGAAGACAGGTCACTCTCATATATACGTATACAATTAGATCTACGTTCCATAATCTGAACACATTCTAATCTTGTATAGTAATTAGCGTTCTCGTGGGTAAACGCTTCTCTACGCCAACTCTGGTCGTACGGGTGTTGACGTGATTCTTTCAAAATCGCTCCTGTCGACACGGTTACTTCTAACATCATCATCATTGTCATCGTCATACGAATCTACCCGTGGAACTAAAAAAAAAGACACAGAGAAAAAGAAGAAAAAAACAAAGTGTCAGGCTGATTACACCGAAGCTTGTTTTCTGTAACTTGTTTATTAGAATTGTCGATGGAAGCTGAACCAATTGTATTATCAAATTCAAGAATCTTCCACGTGTCTTGCGTTCATTCTTCTGGAGATGAGTGGCGTACGTTAATTGAAGAACTTTAGGTAGATTCGTGAATGATTCACACGGATAAAAGAGTGCGAATTTAAATCTACTTTCTTAACACTAAACCTACCACTTAAAATTTTGTTTAGAATTTCCTGCATACGACATTTTTATATGGCCATTTCACTTCACAACTTTTCTTATATTATAGCCACAATGAATTTTTTAATATTCACTTCCTTTCTTATTGTTTATTTTCTAAAAAAAATTTGTAGACTGTTTTGCCTACCACGAGCGGTCATCTGACCACTCAAACGATTTATATTGTTTTCTATTATATTATCTATGATGTAAAGAAAACCCTGGATTCAGAGTATACCTGGCTGTCTTCTCGTTACATTTAGTAAAGTCTTGTGATCCGAACAGAGAAAATCGAAACGTGAAACTTACAAAGCGCACATTTGTCAGTCTATCATTATTTTGTATTTCAATCTTATTATTATTCCACTATTATTTTATATATTACGTGTTATAAGTGCCATTTTTAAAAGAGTGAACAACTTCATATTTTGTAGCGAGTTTTACATTTGATCTTTTGTCCCATATTTTTTATCAATTTTTTTACCCAGTTTAATCTACATTTTTATATTGTAATTTTTATTTTATCATTTGTATATTCGTCCCAAAAGTGTCAAGACATTCGAAGAATATTCAATTATCAGAGAACATAAATAATATTAACGAAGATTATTCTGAAGATGAGCAAGAAATTTCTGATATCGAAGATGATACAGAGGAAAATAATTATGATTTATTTCAACGACGACTCAGATTCTGAAATGTGAAAAATACGTAAGTGGGAAATATGCAATCAAGTATCCTATAATTTGTAAAAATATGCGGTAAAAAATAATAAAATAAACATTATTTATTTTTAAATAGAAGAAAATATTCTGTTCGCTATCTAATTATTCGTAATCTTCACTTTATATTAACTACTTAAGAACCCTATTTAAAAGCATGAAACAGGTAAAAAAAACCTTACATTTTTTCTTTTCATTTATAAGAAGCTTTATTGAAGACAATGTTATTGCATTAAAAAAATATTCAAAAAAATTAAATGTTAAATGAAAACTATGAAAAAAAATATATTGAAAAATCCAGATCCGTATTATTACGGTCATGGTTACTTTAGTCAAAAAACAAAAATATATAGTTCTGTAAGGTAACTTTTATAATGAAATGAAATCACATTTGATCAAAAGTCTACTTTTGTGTGATATATGCGAAAACATGGTACCACACATAGACCACCACCATAATTAGGGCATTGGTATTGGGATTTTCAACTTTACCTTCACTCAAAATTTTCAACGCTGTGACGCTGTTAACACGTTGATCGCTACGTCACCCAAATCTGGGTGACAGTTACACTTACTGACAAAAGTTAAGAAACAGCGTAATCATTTAGTAATTTTGGTATATTTTTTTTATCTTCTAGAATACATAGGTTGAAACTAGAAGTAGTTGTTTCAGTTGTTTTTCGTGGTCTGCCAGTTCGTGGTGCTGTTTTAACAGTTCCATATTCACATAATGAAATATTAATAATAAAGTTATGTTATTTTTCTTTCTATTTTATGTAATTCTTAAATAAAAAATAATTCTAATTGCTAAATTTTGTGTTGTATATTTTTATTTATTTTCCTTGGTTTATAGCTCCGTTATATGTAAGATAGGTTTTATTGTATATTTAAAGTAATAGTCTATTTATTTTTATACTTTATTTAAAAACCCGATTAAAAACCGGTTAACCGGGTTTTGAAATTTTATCGAGTTTTTGCAAGCCTTACAGGAAACGTGCCTGATTTACGGCGGGCGATCAACGTGTTGAACGTACGCTACGATTTTATACGTACTAAGATAAAAAATAATCACCGGAAAAAACCACGCCCGTAATATTACGGATGTGTTTTTTTTTTCATTAAGTTTGGTCAACGTATTATTACGTACCTAGATGTTAAGTGGTTATGAAATATGACTTTTTTAAACCGGTCATTTAATCGCTCACGGTAGGAATAGATATATATGAAATGTCGGTAGGTTTAGTGTTAATCCTGTTCAATTGGATCGTTAAATCTGTTCAGTTTTGGAATACACCAAGTGTAATGGTTAACTAGAGGTAGTAAAAGTATCTTTCTTTGATAAGGAGAAGTTAGGTTGGACATTTTCTACCCGCGCGAACGTTTGGCGAGAAAATATCGAGCCGACAGATTTGACGGAGGAAAGAACTCACGCTTTTTCACGAGACACGTTATCGATTGAACGATTTTTTATTTCTTAAAGCATTAAGGTACAACGCGGGCAATCTATGCTGAATCTTTCTTTTTTTTTATCCTCGTATCAACGCGAGATTGTGGTTACGTTAAGCCTAAGGAGGATCATCCTATATTCGTATCTTTCTTTTTTTCGTCTTATTTGCTTTGAACGAAAGAGAGCAGATACGTTTGAACTGTAAGGAAAAAGAAAGAAAAAGATGAATTCAACTACGGTTAAGAAAGATTAGAAAAAAAAAATAAGGAAAGAAATACGTGTATCTTCTTTTCTCTTCGGCTACTTGCAAAAAAGAAAAAGAACAATTCTACGTTTATTCTCTTTCGTCACACGCTGTACTCTACCGTTCTTTTGTGGTCGTTTATCTCGTTTCCTTCTCGTTTTCTTTGTTTTCTCTTTTCGTTTTCTGTTTTAGTTTCAGGTTTCTCTGTCACCTTTCTGTTTAGTTCTCTCGGTTTCGTTTTGCTCGTTTTTCTTTCTCTTTTCATTTCGTTTCTTTCATTTCTTTTTTTGTTTTTTTTTTTCATTTTCGATTTCTTTCTTTTAGTTAAAGAATAAGTTTTTAACTACTCACGCTAAAGCTATAACTACGAAGTCGAGCCAATTCCATGCATCTCTAAGATAGGTAAAAGGCTGCAGAATGAAACCCCTCGCCATCACCTTAACGGCGGACTCAAATGTGTAGATGCCCGTAAATATCACTCTGAAAACAACAAACACACCACTCAGCTTTATATGCGATTTCCTTTGGCGCGCGCGAGTCTCTCTACTTTGCCTAGCGCGTCTCAACACATCACACAGACGAGTCGCATTAGCGATCACACTTAGCTAGCAGAAAAGGACACGCCGATTTTTCGTTCGTTTAATTCTCCTTTGTCGCGTTATTTTTCTCCTCGAAAATGAAACAACGGGATCGAGAGTACATTTAATTATACTGTGCATATAAGAGAGTACATATAATTATTTAGAACTTTAATTAAATTAAATTTAAAGCTTTCACTTTTCGTTTCCAATCTCTAGAGTTGACTAGTTTGTAGCTGGTAATTAGATTTGTTGAAAATTATAACGTTTCAATAGTGTCGAATGAAAAAATTTAATGAGATATCAATTTCAAATTAGAATTGAATTTAATAAACAATGCAAATTAATAAAATTGCTCGATATTATTACTTTTGTTAAAAAATATATTTTCACAGTATCAAATGACAAAATTTAATAAAATATTAGTTTCAAATTAGAACTGAATTTCTTAAGGAATATAAATTGAATATAAATGGAATTACTCGATATTATTACTTCTGTTAAAGAATATGACGTGCACTCGATCCCATCGTTACAAATAAAAAGCGGCCGATCTTACCAGACAAATGGAGAATTGAGCTCCTCGTGGAAGAAAATATACTTCACTGTCTACTGAAATATTTCACGATTTATCTCGCGATCCTTGCCAGCGAGTAGCGTCGCTTTTGCTAAACTAGGCGATAGTGTCCGATCGCTATCGGTGTCTAATTGATTACAGATCGCTGTAAACAAGTCAGCTATCGTCGAGTACGACCCGAGCGAACAATTTTTTTCTTCGAACGTACAACGTTCAACGAACGAGACAAGATTTTTCTTTGTTTCATTGAACAAAATAAACGACTTCTATCGTTTCTTTTCGTTATTATTCGCACAGATCGCTCACGTTTCTACGCTACCTCTAGAGAGACTAGAACAAAACTTACCAACGGTTATACAATTTATCACAGTCTCTACTCATATATATTTCGAGCTATAACACGTAGAACATTGCTTGAAAATATCTATACTTTAGAACAACGTGTACTCGCCGTAAGCTTTCGATGATTCTCCTATCTAACAAGAAAGAAAAGGAACAAAGAGTACGACGAACATCGATCGAATTAAAAGGAAAGAGAGAAAGAGAGAGTGTGTGTGAGAGAGAGAGAGTAAGAGAGACAAAAAAAGATTGACCAAAAAGGAAAACAGAAAAGGGAAACAAAAAGAAAGAAGTTGGAAAGAAGAAGAAGGGAACAAATTGACTTGATTCATCTCCGGCTTAGGCTCGTAAGCACGCTAAGCTACGTTGATTCACAGTCACTGCAGAGCAAGCGTAAGTAAATATATATGTATATAATTGACTGAGAAAGTTTGAAGAAAAAAAAATATTAAAAAAATAGAAATAAAGCAAGTTGACGTAAAAAGTAGATTTTAATAAAACTGACACTTAGACTGTGCCATTGAATTAGTTCCTCGAGCTTTTTTTTTTTATCTCTTTGTCTCGAAGTAGCATCGATATCGAAAGATCTTGCCAGTTTTCCATACCACGTATCGTGGTAGAAAATCGTTTGGTCAGAGCAGAGAACACCTGTTCGTATAATTTTCACCCATCCATTCAAGAGCCATACATTATCGACGATCTCTTTTGGAACCTTTAAAACCACCGTACGAGTATCCATCTTTCTTGGATAGACAACAGAAGAAGAAGAGTCGTTTCAATTGGAATTTATTAAGGAACGATTAAAATTTTCACGAAGATAGTCATTTTAGCTTTTCTGCGAACTTTAAAGTCAGTTTTCTTTTGGAAAGAGGGCAATTTCATTCTCCACGAAGAAGGAAAATTTTGATCCCCCTCAAATGAATTTTTGCTCTTTCGAAGGAGGCAATTTTAACTTTACTGGAAAATTGAGAATTAGTTTTTGTGAAGACAGAAATTTTTATTTCTACAAAGAAGGAAAATTTTGATTCCTGTAAATTGCAACTCTATCGAAGGAGGCAATTTCAATTTTGCTGGGAAATTGGTATTAATTTTCGCGAAAGCAGATATTTTGCTTTTCACAGAGAAGGAAAATTTTAATTCCTGTGAATTGTAGTTCTTTCGAAAAGAGGCAGTTTTAACTTTACTGGAAAATTGGTATTAATTTTCGCGAAGACAGAAATTTTTATTTCTACAAAGAAGGAAAATTTTGTTTTTCACAGAAAACGAAAATTTTGATCCTTGTCAAGTGAATTTTAGTTTTTTCCAAAAGAGGCAATTGTAATGTTACTGGGAATTGGTACTAATTTTCGCGAAGGCAGATATTCTGATACCCACAGAAAAGGAAAACTGTAATTCCTGTGAATTATAGCTTTTTCGAAGGAGGCAATTTTAACTCTACTACGAAACCGTCATCAATTTTCGCATAAGGCGATATTTCCCAATATCGATTCCCACGAAGAACCTAACCTCACCTTTGCCAAAGTGAATTCATTTTTTACAAAGGCGGCAATTTGAACCTTTGCAATTTCAATCATCCACAAACTGAATTCAAGTTTACAAAATACTCAATTTCAATCATTGCTGAGAAATTAATATCAATCTCCATAAAGATGCCAATAGTCAATTTCCACATCTTTGCAAAGTGCAATAGTTACTTTCAACGCTTACAGACTGCCTAATTTTAATTTTCCCTCAGTAAAGAAATTTCCTTCTTCGAAAAAAAAAAGGAGAAAGTAGGAAATTTTAATTTTCCAAGAGATCGATGCTCGCACGCTTAGTGATTAATATACGCACCGAAAAAAAAATACGATAAAAAGAGAGAGAACAGGATAACGAAGGACATAGGCAAAGACTAAACCAAGTTCAATCTCGCCTTCAATTTCACTAAATCGAGGACGAGGATAACGAAGCGATACTCACTCCGTAGACTCGATGGTGGGCGTAGTGGGCATGATCATGAGTATGCAGTTAACCAATATTGTAGTGATAATGAAGAGGGAGAACAGTGGGTGAACCAATATGTAAATGGCCACGCGTCGTATTGGGTTGAACGGGTCGAGGATCCACAGCGCATCTGTCGCTGAGAACCTGAATATGTCCTTTCCCTTGCTGATGACGACGAAGGTCTGGTCAGAGAAGAAAAGAGAAAAAATAGTATTATACATACGCTATTTTATATATTAAAATACGCTATTCGTAAATTGGAATTGTAACTTTCGATACAAACGATGTCCTCTTTTTAATACTATTTTCGTCAGTACTTTAAAGGTACATACGTGAAATTAAAGGTACAAGTGAAATCTGTGGGAAATAAGGATGCAACTTATACACAATTAGGCTACAAGATTCTAACGAGCGAATTGTAAAAGTTTCAGTTAAAATTCGTAATTTTTATATTTAACATTAAAATTATGTAAATATTTATTTTTATTTTTTTATATTTACTTTTAAATTTTTGCTTTAAGGGTTTGAGTAAATTTTAACATTAAAATTCCTAATTTTAATGTCCCTCGGTGTCAATTGGACACAATGGGAATAAATCAGTGAAATAAAAGAGTGAATAATTAATTTCATACATTCTTCTATCTGATACAAGGAAATAAACATTAGACTGTGTAGGCAAGCTAGTTTTTACTCATTTATCCTAAGAAAAAAATGGTTTTTTGAAAACAGTTTTGTAACATTTTATGCGTTGTATTTGTATGTATATTTATGAAAAAAAAATAATATTATAAGATAGAGTGTATACTAAAATGAAATTACCCCAGTAGCACAAAATATTAAATATATTATATTTATCCAATATTCAAAACAGATTGAATCTCTATCCATTCTAGATTCAGAAAGAAATATTTGCTTTCGAATATTTATAAAATAATTATTTTATGTCACAGAAGAATATTCCTTTCCTAATAAAGGAAATATTAATGTAACATTGGAAACAAATTATTATTTAAATAGACAATTTATATTTTTCAAATATTATTTTCACTTATTTTTTTAATATCTTCCTTATATCTCTTAAATATCTATTTTATATTCTACGAATATTTAGCTGATATTTTTTAAATATTTATTTTGCATTTCTTGTACATGTGTATAATATTCAGGTCTAATATTTCTCTCATGTTAAAAAATATTCTTTCAATATTGGAAAAAGATATTTAACCAATGTTTTGTGTTATTAGTATAGTCCTTGATCCTTCTCGTGATTCGTCTGATGTTAAACATGAATTGTAGATTACAATATTTTCTGAGTACTTTCTACATTCGTGATTCTTACACATATAACAGCTTTGCTTTGGTTTCGATAAGTTATTATATTTTATTTATGAATATTTGTTAAAGTGTATTTAATATTTGATATTTTGAATATTAAGAATATTTAATATCTTATATTTTATATTTTAAATATTTAAGAACATTTAATATTTAATGTTTTGAATATTAAGAATATTTAATATTTTAATATTTGATATTTTGAATATTAAGAATATTTAATGTTTAATATTTGATATTTTAAATATTTAAGAATATTTAATATTTAATATTTTTAATAATATTATTTTTTTTATTAATATTTAATATTTTTAATATTAAGAATATTTAATATTCAATATTAATATTTCAAATATTTAAGAACATTTAATCTTTAATATTTTGTCTCCTTCATACACTAATATTGTCTTCCTCTTTTGGTTGGTTCCCTATCTTTTTTTGCTTTTGCTTACGCACTGTACTCTCTCACATACAACAACGGGGACTTCTGAATACCGAACTTAAACGTGCACACGACGCAAGTAACTTTTTGAGAATTTTTTACACAAAGGAATTTAAAGTTTCCTAACTTGTGGGTTCGAGAAATGCTCTCGAGAATGCTAGAGTTAAATTGTCTCAGATAGATCGATTTTTCGAAGGAAAAATCCTTTCGAAAAAAGCCCATAAACCTTGTGTTAATCGAATGCACAATTAAGAACAGTCATCTGGATCCTTTTCATTTGGTTAACAAAATATCGATACCCTTTGATTATGATAGAAGCTATCGATATCCTCGAGAGGTGTGGAGGCCAACTCGGGTGGAAATTCGTTGTGCAGTCGGACCGGGATCGGTGCTCCTTGCTCGAGCATCGGATCCGGCTGAGGACCCTCGTCCTCGTCCTCGTCATCATACCGAACCTGCGAACGAAATACTACTAAACACTTTCATCCTCTTCAAGGAAACTCCATCTTACTATTAACGTCTTGTGTTGAATCATCGTTACCGCAGTATTCTCACTTGTTCATCCTTCTTTTTCTAACAGACGTGCCAGAAATTATTATTATATATATACATGTACAAATAAAAAAAGAAAAAATTGGTACACATGACGCTACGCGTCGTTGTTCTCGCGAAGATATAGTAAGTTCGAGCGCAGTAAATAAAAGAAAAAAAAGAAAGATACGTGAAGAGAACGATCGATGAGATTACATCGATAGTGATTACTTAATTGGTGAAACAAATATTTCCAAAATATACGTGTGTACAATGTAAGCACGAGAATGCCACGAATCAAGAGCGTGTTCAATAAAGAGGTTGCGTAGTTTTGTATACAGGGTGTTCACGTTTTAATGCCCAGCAAACTAACGATGCGACGAAACGAGTTCTTAACACATTCAACGCTGAACTTTCCGTTCAGACAGCGTTGGTTCTCGGTCAAAATCAATTTTACTATTCATATACCTATAAAAATGTATCTTATCGAAACGTACGAAGTAGTTTGCCTTTTTTGCCTAAAGAACGTGAAGCAGAATCGACTCCACGTTGAACGTGTTAATAAAGGTTATTCTGTATCGAGTGGAGAGTGTGGAACGATAACAAGCACTTCGAAAGTAAGTTGTCTTTTTGTGATGCAGGTAATAGTTCATCTTGAGTTTTTAAAATGGAACCGTACAGTTTCTTTCTTCGTTGTGTTACAGGCGAATTCAACCGGTGGAAAATGTGACGATATTAAATTTGTAACAGTGAGAGTAAGTACTATCGAGATCCTGATGAATAAGTAAGTGGTTAAGTACTCTAATGTTGTGTGGATAAAAGTGTTACATTTTCTACCGCTTGAACGCGTCTCTATCCTCTCCAAGACGCTTCAAAACGCTCCAAATACTCCAACGCGTCCGGTAAACTCATATTTCTTGAACAAAGAAGTAGTTGTCATTATTATTAATTTATGTGCGTAAGGTACTTCTAGTAAATACAATTGCGTTATGAGTCAATTTCGAGAAAGTAGCAAAGTTGTAAAAGTTAACAAAGGAAAAAGGAAATAATAAGGTTCCATTTGAAAAGCTCGAGATACTTTTGTCTTCGTTACGAAAAGGAAGTAATCTTAGAATGTGTGTTATCGTCGTACAGCTACTCGACACAGAGAAATTTTCACGAATTAAAAAGCTGGGAAAACTGTGCAGGCAATTCAAGTGAACACCGTGTAAATGTCGGTGAAACTTGGAAATATTCATTTAGTATTAGCTTTGACCGCTATGTGTGCACCGGTGTTATTCATAACCCGCTTCTAGATCAGCTCTAAGCGTTCCTAAAATTATTTCGCCGCATAGTGTGCATCGCAAGACAATTTCCCGTGCTTCGTGGCAAACGTCTCTGTGGATCGACGCATCCACCAATTCCCATTCGCGCGGGAACCGTCACCATCGCTGCAATACTCGTCGTAACATCTTTTACAGAAAAGATCGTTAACCATCGCTATCCGTACACTTTCAAACATTGTTTTGCAGTCCCGATTTTCGAAAAGAGATCATAAAATTTTATCATCTGTAGCTATTTGTAATGAATACGCTAAATAGTAGTTTCTCAAGTAATTTAACCACTTAACCATTACTTAATGTAATGAACACAATACTTTCGCTGTAATTTGTATATTTATTGCTTTAAATAATAAGAAATCACAAATCTGATATTTTAAAAGGAATGTAATCTATTTTTAGCTACAGAAATAAGAATCAATTTGCAAATTTTATACTCAGGCCAATTATGAATACACAAAGAAGGCATCGATGATTTTTCCCAATTAAATTTTACCACTGTAACTTTTGCATTTTGTCTATTTGTGATAAATACATACAGTTTTACAAGTAACTTAACAAATTTGCGTTTGGATGAACACAAACTTAATGCAATGAGCACAATACTCTTACTGTAATTTGTACATTTATTGTTTCAAATAAAAAGAAATCACAAATCTGATATTTTAAAAGAAATGTAATCTATCTTTAGTCACAGAAATAAGAATCAATTCGCGAGTTTTGTACTCATGACAATTATGAACATAGAAAGAAGACATCGATGATCTTTCCCAATGAAATTTTACCGCTGTAGCTTTTGTATTTGAATATTTGTGATAAATACATCAAGAATAGATGCAGTTCTAAAAATTAGCTTACCAAGTTTCCACTGTTAATTATCACGTTGACAGTGACATGTTCGAAAGTCCAACCACAGGCGAAAGTACCAGCACGCGACAGCGTCAATTTCGACGGTGAATTGAAAATAATTATCACAGTGTCCACTCGAAAGTTTGATTATTGCATACGAAGGCTCGCATGAAGTATTCAGAGTACTCGTGACGAATATTACAGGGATGGTAACGTATCCACTTTGCACGTACGTGTACTTTACCGATAGTACGACGTTGTCCCACATTTCTCTCGCTCTTTTCCCTTTTTTTTTTCTTCTTTCCTACTTTGCAAGCATCGGGAACATTTATTCCGCGTCTAGTCTGAAAAGCAGCTATGGCGACTAGTCGTATAGAAGGCGCTATATGTACATGTTGTATATACATACATCCGTGTATATGTACATATATACGAAATTGGTGCTAAAAGCGGGTCGTGAACATACGAACCTGGGTTAGGTCCACGTGATCCGCTCGCTTTCCGCTCCCTCTCACCGAATTTTCTGCCCAGCGATTATTAGAAACTCGTGGTATGCCCACCTCCATTTACCGTTCCCCTCTCTCTAGACAGAGTGTCCCGTAACTAGTGTAACTCCCGGAAATGAAGGATTCCGGGTGTGACTCTGAACAACTTTTTCCTTTACCAAAATGTTGATGGAAGCTTCGTTTTTGAATTATTAACGAAAAACACTGGTCAATCAGAGCGTGCGTAGAGCTATGAACCACCGCGCTCGCTCATGGTCGTGAACAAATTAAGTCTTAACACGTTAACTGCTACGGTACTTCTTCGGATTCCGGTGTAAAAAGCCAATTTAATTTAATCATATTGTATTATTAAAAATTCCTATTATAGTACATAGTAATCATCAAAAAGCATGTAGAATGTGTTTATTATCACAAACAATAAAAATATTCTCTTGCTTGTTGATTTTGAATAAACTTTGTATTATTATATTAGGAATACTGAAAGGTAATGTCGTTTTTCGTGACGTTCATTTTTGTTCGCTTCCCAACCTGATTTCATGTACATCGAATTATATTTGCTTCTGCATGAACATAACCTAGAGTTTCACGATCATGAACAATTCATTATTCCGACCAATTCAGTAACGTGTGAACAAAACTAAGTTCTGATCAAGAACTGGAAGAACATGTTCGACGTTGTATGCTTTATGAATTTCGCAAAGGTAACAACACAAAAGTGGCAATAAGAAACATTAACGATATTTATCTTCAAATTCGAAATATTGGAAAATGTCAATGTTGGTTTCTGAAATTTTAGAAGAGCGATACAAATCTGAAAGATGATTCGAGATTTTGCAAACCTTCAATACTTAATAATAACGATTTGAGGGATATAATTAAAAAAAATCCACGTTAAATGATTACACAGATTGCGAAGAAGGTGAATGCATCTTTATCCACAATCTAAGAACGTCTTGAAAAAATTGGAAAGATTTAGCGATGCGGTAGTTGGATCCTACAACTTCTTATTGAAGCAAACAAAACTGATCTTATTTGTCATATGCAATTCCTTGCTTGTAAGATAAACCGTCGACCCTCCTTTCAATCGCTTAATTGCGAAAGACGAAAAGTGATTTCTTTATAACAATCCCACCAACAAAACCCTATCTTTGCAACACTTTTTAGAGGGAAAAGTATTCAGAAACTATGAATCCTTAAAAAATCGATTGTCCGGGTTAATCTAGGAATGTTTGTAAAAGTAAGATAAAACAATTACTTTCTTGATGGCAAAAAGTTGGTTTCAAACGGTATATATTATTCAAATGATCAATTATCTTATGTATGTTTCAAAAGAGTCACTGAAACTTAGTAAGAAAAACGACATTACTTTCCGGTACCCTTAATATTTTCTGTTCATTTATTAATAAATTTTCTGTTGATGTAAGCCAATAATGAGTTTTTGTTCTCTTCCCTGAGGCTATCTATTCATATTTACACTGATAGACTACGAATTTCATCGTAGCTGCACAAATATGGCAAGTAAACAAACTACGAAACAACTCGTAGTTGGCGTCCTAGGCAATAACGCAAACTACGAGTTATCTCGTAGTTGGCAGTCAACGTGTTAAATTAAAAAAATGTGGAATTATTCGTTATTCATGAATAACAAATAAGGGAATGAAGGGATGAAGAACCGACCCGGCCGTAACATCAGCTGGTGAGGATTGCCTGGAAAAGTCAAGATCGGTACAAGGATCCAGTATCAACGACCACTTCCGTCAAAATAGATCATTTCGTGGACGAATGGGTAAGTTTAATTAGCTTTTTCTAACATTAGTTATCCAAATTGTTTTTCTTAAGACAATGTATCCAAACGTGCTGTTAAAAAAAACATTTTTTTCATAAATAATATGTGGGATCGTAGGTTAATGAACCTTACACAATTTGTAGGTGTGTAATGTTGTGACAGTATTTATTCCCTCTGGATTGTGACTACTTGAATTGTTTGTGAGTCCCTTTATATATATATAATAACATATATATTGTATATGTCCTTTGCGCAAAACAAAATGAATGCCCACTTGGCCCTCGAGGTGTACTAATTAACCTCGCACCTGATTGGTGTACGTTTAGGTGTATTTGATTCATAGTTCTTATTGGTGCCTGCCTAGCTGTGTTTAGTACTAATTCTTATTGACGCGCGCTTAGCTATGCTTAGTACTAATTCTTATTGGTGTACACTTAGCTATACGCTACAAACAAAACACATTATTCCTTTCGGATAACGAATAATTCTACATTATTTTTAATTTAAGACGATGTAACATTTTTGCCGCAATACTCACGCTGTACCAATGTGTTTGTTCACGACCACGAGCGTTAGTATAGCCACGCCCTTGTGGTTGAGCGCGCTGATTGGCCAGTGTTTTTTTGTTAATAACTCAAAAACAAAGCTTCAATCAACATTTTGGTAAAGGAAAAAGTTGTTCAGAGTCACCTCAGCAACCCCCCATTTCCGGAAGTTACACTAGTTACGGGACACCCTGTAGTTTTATATTAACACTTTACGGACCGGAAGTCTATTAATCGGCTGTCTTCAACGTTTATCGACCTAGGGAGCCTATTACTCGGTTTTTTGCTGCCACAAATTAACGAATCGTCCTATAATGAGAGAAAGTGAACCCTCTCACAAGTTTCGATTTTTAAAGCTGTAAGAATAAGCGCGATAGCAAAAACCGAGCCAGTATCGAATAAAATGAGCCGATCGGTGAAGCGTTAACTGTCCTAGCACGATACACTTGGCGTATAATCGTTGATCTTCGTGAGAATAGAAGTACAGCGGGATCCGGTTATTATAATCACAGATAACGTTATCTTGACTATGTTGCTGGTACAATCAATCGGTCTCGATATACTTTGTAACAAATTAGTTAGAATCCTCTTATTGCAACTGTAACTTCAATTGTTAGTTGGAAATAAGAATTCCTGAGGAATTCTGTTCGAAACTGACTTTCAAACGAAGCACACCGCCTTTTTGGAAGATTCTTGAGACCTCCTGCAGCGTATCCTTCGTTTTACCGTTTCCCCAAAGCAACGTTTCTCAACCTTTTCTGTACCATGCCTCACCTAAGCCTTTCTAAAATTCATATCCCTATGTAACACATATATGTACGTAATTTTTAATATCCAAAAATTGAATCGTTCACTGAAGAAACTTAAATTACAGATTTTAGGAAGAAATCATTGAAGTAAATTTTCAAAACGTATAATGGAGAACTGAAATTCAAGTACGAATCATTTTAACGAAAAATTTTTCTATATTATTTCAATTATTGGTAATTATTTATTATTTAAATTTAGCGAGATCCTTGCGCTCGATGGTTTCTGCAAAGAGTTATTACCATACGATTAACTTGAACTCTGAACGAGTCCATTTTCGAATTGCCCCACATTGGGAAACACTTCTCTAAAGAAATCTTGCGTTGTTTTTGAAAAGAGTTCAACGATGAACATTTTCCATACTCTGTAACGTTATCAGCATATTCGAGCTATTTTTATAAAAAAAATGTGATCGTAACAAGCGGATTCCACTGTACGTGAACACTTTTCGCTTCCTCTAATTTTTTTTTCTTTCGTTTGATACGGATAGTTTAGTTCGACCAGTATCGATCGATACTGCAGATTAATTACGATCGAGAGAATTTGTTGGATGATTTTTCACTTGGAAATAATCGATCGTAGTTCGATCGCGTTGCAACGTGTGACCTAAAAAGAACTAGGCACCTCAGACTATCTAGATGCGTTTCCTTAAGATTCTAATAAATAATAATCTGCCTTCTGAAACTATTTTAGATGCACATACATGAACGTACTCCTAATAAAATCGGCTATGTACTAAGGTCGTCGTATCATGTACGTATATATATAAAGATTCTACCTAAATGTAATTTACACAAGCGAGTAGTGTCTGTCGATGAATATTCAGGCTGGTTTTCACGGCCAGAGCGGAACATACGATGCAGCAAGACACGTTCCTCCATCGATCTTCCTTTCTTTCCCCCATCCCTCGCACTTTCTCTCCTTTTCTCTGTTCTTTTATTGCTCAAGAAGTTGAATAGAAACGTGGCGCACGGCTTAGAGATGACCCATTAATGATTGATCCCCCATGAAGCTTAGAATTCCCCGTTCTAAAGGGGTACAACTCTCCTCGGAGGGGTTAGCCACTGTCTCTCTGTCGCGGAAACATTACACTCTCCTCGAAATTCCGCAAATCGTCAACTTCTCGGCCAATCTTACGCTATTATTCTCTCTTCTCAGAGGAAGGAAGAAAAATAGAGGCGAGAGAAAATCCTCTTTTCCCTCGAGCAACGATTCCTGGAATTTCACGCGGCCGAAGGAATTAATACTAGATTTACGAGTTTTGAAAGCTGTAGAGACTTTCAACCATTTTTTCCGACTTTTCTTAATTATATTAAATTGTCCTAAAAGTTCTTTTTGTTATATTCACGCACTGCTTTGCCTAACAGCGTTTCGAGAAAACATGCAGTTCAATCTGTTTAAAATTGAACTTATAGTCATTAGTTGTCTTTTAGTTTTTCAAGAGTATGTTTCTTTTTTGATAAAGTGTCTGCTGGATTTTTCTATGCCATCTTGAAAGATGGAAAATCAAGAAATACATTTGCAACATGTGACGTTGTATTGCTTTATAATGTTTTTGGGATCGTACTGTAACTGTTCAAATAGTTCATAATTGATGCAGAAAGTTTAGAGTCGGAAATTTTAAGTGAGATGAAAAACCGCCTTGAGCAATATTTTTCTAGAAAAACCACAGCAGTTTTAGAAAAATCGCATCATAAGTCTTCCGAAGAGAAGAAGAACAATGAAAAATCGGAATTCTATAGAATTACACAGAAAATAAACGACTCTACACCTCATGTGTAACAATAAAACGAAAGGAACTTTCGGGACAACCTAATATGTTACGAATATATATTCAAATTTCCTCTTTAGCTTCCTAATTTCAAAATTCTGTACGTTGTGTGCCCATTTCTTCGAATACCCGTCAAATAAACGACTCAATTGATTTTCAGCTAATTTCATAGTCGAGGTGGATTTGTATTCGTTGAGACACAAAGCTTTTCCCTTCAGTTCGCCTCAGACAAAAGCAATTGAGAATTTGTACCATCGGTTCGCGCTCAACGACAGACTAACGAAAGAAAATCTTTTCACATTTGTGTTTCAAAGATCTGTGCTGCGTAGAGGAACAGGATAATCAAACTGACGGGCGTTCGTAGAGATAGGTGTACAGGAAATGTTTGTAAACCTAGTGTTAATCCTCGAGTGTCTATTCGACGAAAACGGAAAAAGAGACAACAAGTTGCTGCGTATGAAATTGTTGCCTCCTCGACGATTGAAAATTCGTTCGATCTTCGATTTTTATAGGAAACAGTCAAGTAGACAAAACTTATTGCACTGAAAAGAATTTATTTATTGTCTAACGCGATTATAGTAATCGGGATATTCGCGTGATCCCTTTCTGTTGAATTGAAATTTGCAAAAATTACGACGAAGGTAAGGCATCAGTTCAGAATTTGGACACTTCGTCAAATTTAAGACTGATTAGACTCTTTCTAAAGTATATAAAACATATAAAATTTCTACTATGATGGACTGTAGGTTCTTCAGACGTCAGAACAAGCTTTCAACCCTTAGCCTACTGTGTCTGGATCCACTCGGACCCGAGCGTCTTCTTACACCGTTGAAAAAAGAAAGAAAACAAGGAACAAAAATAAAAAAAATAAATAAACATCGCTTAGAACCGTGCTTTGGCAGGTAAACTCGACTTGAAACAGATCACTCGAACCGTCAGTTCTCTGATGGTCAAACTGGAAGCTCCCAGACCATTTCTATCAAATTTAAAGCAACAGAACTGATTAATGATCGATAACAAGTACGTAGAATAGCGAGAAAGAATGATCGAACGGAGTTTCACACGCACCAGCGCAACAATTCCATCGCAAGATCGATTTCAAGGATCGAAGTTCAGCGTCGAGAGATCGCAAGCTTGCAAGCAGC
Source organism: Anthophora plumipes (assembly GCA_951804975.1). Lineage (NCBI taxonomy): Eukaryota > Metazoa > Arthropoda > Insecta > Hymenoptera > Apidae > Anthophora > Anthophora plumipes. The sequence goes on along the minus strand of OX638118.1, from coordinate 16,249,735 downwards.
CTGTGGATGGAATTTCTTCGATACGAAAGAGCATCGTTTCTTTCAAGACTGTATTGCGAAGTACTGAGGATAAATCAATACGATCCCAAGAGAGAGAGAGAGAGAGAGAGAGAGAAAGAAAGGCTTCCGGTAGTACGATTATGTGCGATTCGCATAGCTTGCTTGCACACGCTTATGTTGCTTCTGCTGCCGAGGCGCGCAATTTAATGAATAAAAAAGGCACGTATGTACAAAGAATCTCAGCTCCAAGCATTGCGGATACGGCATAGCGATCTATAGAAGCGTTTCCAGGCGGCTGCGAGCTCTAAACCAGACGTACAGCACTTGACGAGAAACAAGTCGGAGCTTTTCCCTTCCCCACGTTCAGTTTTCCAACCTTCGAGCTTCCATGCCGCGGATATTCCGTTTGTGTGATTTACCCTTAATTGTGTGATTTGCGCTTAATGGTACATCGAAGTATGTGCTTTTTTTTCTTTTTTAATCGTTGTATCGGTGAACGGAGCAGGTTACTATTCCGAGCTGTTGAATAGCTTTTTATGAATTTACTTCGACTTGCAGAACTGTCCACCGAAGTTTTTCGGGAAGCTTGGAATCATCGTGCGTCTCAAGCTGGTAAAAATCTTGTAGAAAAAATACCCGTTAGTTTAACCCTTTAACTGCGGGTACTTTTAGCACAGCCGATCGCTCTAAATGCAAAAAACAAACGAAAAAAAAGTATTTTACTAAAATCAAATCATAATACTAGACAATATAATTTTAATTATTGTATAAATTACAAAGTAAGAAAGTATCATATAAGATAGCGAAAACATACAAGTTGGTTTTCATTTTAGTACGTGATTTATAAACCACACCTGCAGTTAAAGGGTTAAGAAATTTTTATCGTGATAAGTTGCTAAAAAGTTGATCTTCACAATATCAAGTTTTAAGTCTACGAAGAATGATTCATTTGGTGGAATGATTTCTCAACAGTTGAAACTGACGGGTTGAGGTCCGGAATTAAATTTTGACCGATTGTAAAGTTCCTTACACGATAATTAAGCAGAAGAAATCAGATGTGATGTATGTGTATTGATTAGTGAAAGAAGAAATCAAAACACAATTGTGTAGATATTATTTGACATGATTATTAATCAGGATGTTTGTGTAATTTCTTTTCAAACAAGTTGAAGCTCGAAAAAGCTGCTGAAAATTACGATACTTCGATATTTTCAAAAATCAAAATGGATGATTTTTATTCAAAAATTGGTCAAGGAACCAGGCCACATAGGACAGGTTTTTTTGCACGTGAAGAAACACAAAATTTTGCCGGGCTGCCATTTCTTCAAACATTGAACAATTATTTAACAAATAAGTTATTCTGAAGATAATATATATATAACTAAATTTGGTATAGCAAAAGTAGTTAATCGTTGGAAAAAGTCTATAGAATTATTAGATATCTAAAGTTTCATTAAAAAAATAAAAACGAAATTTTACACGCATCAAATTAATATTAGCAAATTCAGTATTGACAAAAATTGTCATTGACGTTTGTATTGTTAAATAAGCGAATGTTTTACGTTTGGAATTATCTATGCACTTCCAGTAGCTCCACTAAAATCTTTCATGCCGAGTTGCGAAAGTTGAGTTTCGAAATTTTCAAATTTTACTAGATTTGTACATTTTCAATAACTTCATCGAGATTTCTTTTTTCTTTATTACAGTATATGAAAGGTGTATTTAATTAAATTGATTTGTTTCAGTGCAATTTGTAAGTACTAGACCTGCTTAACGTCTAATACAACGCAACTAGATTTTATATTTGATTTATTAATCTGTAATTGATATACCGTTGAAATTTATCGAATTATATGGATTTTGTGAATTTTGGGATTCTCTATTTCTCTATTTGTTATTGGTATTTTTAACGTCGGATAATGTTACAGCAGAAGTGTATATTTACTCTGACATGCAAGTAATTTCCCGATAAATAGAGACGATTTCTCGGAAATAGGATCCTCCGAGAGATCTCGAGAACAGGCCAAAAAGTCACATTGGAATATTCAATTGTTCACGAGGGGAATCGATTATCTCAAATTCATTGCATCTTTGCTTCTCTTTTCCATCTTACTCTACTCACACCATTTTCCTTGAGAAACGTTTATCTTTTTCCCCTTTGTTTTACTTTAATAAAGACTATCAATGGTTTATGCGACATTAAGTACACCAGTAAAGTTTGTAAAAAGTTGGAGCGCTTTAATTACCTCGAAATATTGATCACTTGATACCTTAAGCAGATGATATCACAGAATCCAGCTTCCTTATTTTATTAAGCGAAAAACAAAACGTGCAAAATATCAAACCGTGTGAAAGTTGCGTAAATAGTACGAAATTTGTATTTTCCACGCGTGAATTATCTCTGGCGCGATATATTCTCGTGACGAAAGCTCCTCATCGAGGCAGAGGAACATAAATTTCCAAATCATCCGTAAATTTCGAAGAAACCATCGAGAAATCTACGTAGAAACTTGAAGACGTCGATTCTGTAGCTTTGAACCGAGAAAAGATTGCGCAAAATTCCAATTTCGAAACCGAAACAGTAAATCTTTCCGTATAATCGTTATTGTCAAATTTGAGTGTCCATCAATGTCGAAGTAAGCTTTCTTTCTCGATTTCTCTACCGTGAAAGCTTTCCGTTCATCTGTCTTTCTATTTCGTACAAGTAATTCTATTAAAAGTGCCTGGATACACAATCCAACTTGTTCCGTCAAGTACCGTGCATAATAATGCGTAGCTCTCAGCAAGAAAGAAAAAGAAAACAGCGTGTGTAGCCGTGCGATCGAACAATTCGATCCCAACCGATCGGTGTTTCGGTACGTAATCGAAATTCGCATATTTACCTGACCCAGAAAACTGTTACACTTTTTCGTTAATATCTCTTTACCAATCCATCGTTCTTCCTTATTTTTTTTTTTCTCTCTCTATTCAATTCGAGCATACCGAGCAATTTCGCGAAAGTTGCAAGCGCACAAGCGAGGCTCGTTTCGTTTCTGTTGCACGACGTTGCGAGAGCAACTCGCTGAACAGCGTGTACCATAATAGCAGAATAGAACAAGCGCGTTGTCTCTTGTCTATATTGCACAGAGCGTGATACAACTTACGTTCGTAGATGTGAGTGTGAATGTATTATATATATATATATATATATATATATATATATATATATATATATATATATATATATATATATATGTATGTATGTATGTACATGTGTGTCTATGAACACGATGTATCCTTGATACACAGATTCACTTCCGATCGATCGATGGAATTTTGTGGTTTAGAGCAGTGCTCCGCAACCGTTGTGCCGCGATGATTTTCTCGAGAATAAAAAAATTTTTTAACCACCACATTAGTTAGAAATTTCTCCAAGTCAAATATTCCTCTGACTTTTTGCGAATATGTAATTTCTCTGAGTCGAAATTATATACAAAACAAAAACATGTAGTTATCATGGATTGTACGTGTGCTCGAGTGTCGACACATTTGTGTCCGAGTGAGGACGCACTTTTGTTCTATCTAATTAACCCTCTATCGCATTTCATTCCCAATTGGGGATTTAAATTTCAAATGTTCTATAGTAAATTAAGCAGACAATACCGAAGAGCGATTTATTGGCTGAAATATTGTATTGAGATAGATGTTTTGTTTATAATGTAATATAAATTGTTATACTGGTATAATGTATACGTCATTCAGAGAAATTGTTCTTTAAAGGTGTGTTCCCGCATGGGTGCAAAATACATACAGGAATGCAACCGTCAATGTTTTATGGAAAAACTAAGAATGCTGTTAGAATCAATGTACGAGATATATTAGGGGTACCGGAAAGTAATGTCGTTTTTCGTGACGTTCATTTTTGTTCGCTTCCCAACCTGATTTCATGTACATCGAATTATATTTGCTTCTGCATGAACATAACCTAGAGTTTCACGATCATGAACAATTCATTATTCCGACCAATTCAGTAACGTGTGAACAAAACTAAGTTCTGATCAAGAACTGGAAGAACATGTTCGACGTTGTATGCTTTATGAATTTCGCAAAGGTAACAACACAAAAGTGGCAATAAGAAACATTAACGATATTTATCTTCAAATTCGAAATATTGGAAAATGTCAATGTTGGTTTCTGAAGTTTTAGAAGAGCGATACAAATCTGAAAGATGATTCGAGATTTTGCAAACCTTCAATACTTAATAATAACGATTTGAGGGATATAATTAAAAAAAATCCACGTTAAATGATTACACAGATTGCGAAGAAGGTGAATGCATCTTTATCCACAATCTAAGAACGTCTTGAAAAAATTGGAAAGATTTAGCGATGCGGTAGTTGGATCCTATAACTTCTTATTGAAGCAAACAAAACTGATCTTATTTGTCATATGCAATTCCTTGCTTGTAAGACAAACCGTCGACCCTCCTTTCAATCGCTTAATTGCGAAAGACGAAAAGTGATTTCTTTATAACAATCCCACTAAAAAGAACCGATCTTTGCAACATTATTTAGAGGGAAAAATATTCAGAAACTATGAATCCTTAAAAAATCGATTGTCCGGGTTAATCTAGGAATGTTTGTAAAAGTAAGATAAAACAATTACTTTCTTGATGGCAAAAAGTTGGTTTCAAACGGTATATATTATTCAATTGATCAATTTTCTTATGTATGTTTCAAAAGTGTCACTGAAACTTAGTAAGAAGAAACGACATTACTTTCCGATACTTTTAATACCATCAGGTAGTGATGATTCAGAACCTGAAAACGAGTCTGTCAATAGAAAGGAAGAAGTAATAAGGGCAATAAACTCTAATGATTATAACAGTGAAGATGATGATATTCCTTTGCAACAGTTATTCCCATCTTCCAAAATAAAAAGAAGGTGCAACTAGAGAGAAAATATTCTAGAAAGCAAGCAGGGCTAGAAAAGATGAGATAAACACATGACCAACAATTTATTTATTTCATGACCACACTCATTTTTAAGTAAACTAACAGCTATATATATTTTTTCAACTCGTCGTAAAAATTCATGCAATAGAGGGTTAATTTGTTCTATCTAATTAATTCTGGATCTGACTCAACAACATTTAAGTTTGTTGCAAGAGAAATTTAATCATTATTTTTTTCACAATTAATACGAAGCTATACAATTGGATAAGAAATCCTTTTCTAGCCGATACTGAAAATTCAACAGAAGCACTTTCCCTTCGAATTCGAGAGGAATTTATAGAATTGAGGAATGACGGGACGCTGAAACTCAACTTCAGTGAAATGTCATTGGCTGATTTCTGGATTTCAGTTAAGCAAGAATATTTCTCAAATTTCTGACAAGGCCATTTGCAATTTTTGTCCCTTTTTCTACGACATACTTATGTGAACAAAGTTTTTCGACACTGGTTCTAATTAAAAATGACAAACGATCGTGTTTAAAGGGTCTTGACCATGAACTTCGGGTAGTACTTTCTAATATAGAGCCAAATATAAAACGTATATGTTCATCAAAACAAGCTCAAATATCTCATTAATAAATTCGTTATTATGTTTAAATTAACTTTGTCTAAATAGGCGTAAGTAAATACCAATCAACAAACTTTATATTTAAATTTAAAGAGGAAAGTTTTTTACATGTAATTTATAACTATATATTTTTGTTCTTGCGTTAGCGTACAATTCAAACTGCTTTATATAAAATTTAAATAAAAGTAAATATCTACATACATAGAGCTATTTTATTGTGTTTTTTATCTAATAAAAACATACGTATTATTATAATTTATGTATTTGCAAGCTTTTACTTGTGGTGCGCTGCGGAATTATTGAAAAAACGTTGTACCATGGAAGATAAAAGGTTGCGGAGCACTGGTTTAGAGTAACAGGAACAAGAACAACGGTTTTATTGCGCGTACAAACAACGCAAACAAGCGAATACAGTTTCATAAAGGTGGAGACGATTTTCAGGTAGAAAGAGGCGTGCCGCGTGTACGGATGTTGCTGCAGGAAGCAATTATTCTTATTTCTTATCTTTATTACGTGTGTGTAATTGATTTCGATGACAGAATTTTTATGCGAAATAAATTGGAAACACCGAGGTGATTGAAACTGACGGAAACGATGGAGAAAATGTCGAAATCTCTTCGTGAATTTCTAAGGAAAGTGGAATTAAAACTCGACATCGATTTAGAAAATTAATGTCCATTTTTTGCACGTTTAACGCAACACCGGTACACGTGCCAGCGCGAACAGAAAATGAAAATCGATGATACTTTTCTAAAAAAAGGCATACGATTCTCCTGGAGTCGACACAGAGGACAGAAGCAACAGAGAACAACGGAAAGAGAATAGTAAAAGGAAGAAAAAAAAACGATAGAGCACGAGACTGTTTTGGTAGCTGATTCGACACGTCAATCAACGACACGTGGTCCTCTCGTCCGCGCATAATTAATAATCACGCCGCCGGTGATGTATTGACACGCAGAAACGAGACGAGAAAGCGGGAGAATCGATGTACGGTACAGTGATGGACAAAAGTATTGGCAGAGCATAATCGCTATGATACAGATATTTATTATATCTGCTGAACTGATTTAAAGACAAAGTTTTTTTAACTTATTCACTTATTATCTATCTTAGTTTAGTACGTAACAAGAGTAACATAGATAAAATGGTATCTGAAGTAATAATAAAAATGTATTTCTTGAATTCACTATAAAATTTAGTACATTCAATGCCCTGAATAGTAAAAGAAGTTCTTAAAAAGACTACCAACAAAGTATTAAGACTCTGCCTTAATTAATTATATAGATGCTATTATTCTTCTGTGTTAATATTTTTATCTGTCTATAAAATGGTTATTAAATTTATTTTTTCTATTATTTTGTGTATTATTTTCTTTATATTGGTTCTTATTATGCAATAAACTGGGATAGATAATAAATGAATATGTTAACAAATATTGTCTCTGACTTAATTTGTTTAGTTGTGAGTATTTGTATGGTAACAATCATACTGTGCCAATATTTTTGTTGGCCTACAAAATGCTCATGAAAAATATTTTTCCTATTATTTTATGTATTATTTAATTTATATTTTTGGTTCTTAATATGCAATAAACTAGGATAAATACTAAACGAATACGTTAAAAAATGATGTCTTTATATATAAAATAGACAAATGAATGTTAAAAAATTTTGTCTCTAAATTAATTTGTTTAGTTATGAGTATCTGTATTGTAATATGAATAAAAAAGTTGTACCAAACTTTTGTCGCCCTACAAAGTGCTCAATAAATATATTTTTGCTATTGTTTTGTGTATTACCTGTGAACAATATTATGTTTGAATTCACAATAAAATTTAGTCCATTCAGTACTCTGAATACTAAAAAAAGTCCTGAAAAGGACTACTAATAACATACTAAGACTCTATTTTAATTAATTATAAGTGTTATTATTTTTCTGTGACTATACTTTTGCCCGCCTATAAAATGAAAGAAATGCATTTTTGCTATTATTTTGTGTATTACTTGTGAACAACGTTGAGTCTAAATCCACAAAAAATTTGGTCCATTCAGTGCGCTGAATACTAAAACAAATACCACCAACAAAATATCAAGACTCTGTTTTAATTAATTACAAGTATTATCGTCCGCCTATAAAATGCTCAAATAAAACATCTCCTATTATCTCCTGTATTGTTTTATTCATATCATTGATTCTCGGATAGATAATAAATGAATACGTTAAAAAATCTTGTCTTTAAATCAATTCATTTAACAGTTATAAGTACTCCTGTCACAATAGTCATGCTGTGCTAATATACTTTTGTCCAGCACTGTTACATGCATATAGTGCACGTGAAAATCAGGCGTCTCGTTTTCATATAAAGACATTGGCGTATCACCGAGCAACTGACAATGAGTGATGGGAGAAATGTGTGTCAGTGTGTATGTAACCGATCGATCGATCGATTTGCATGTATGCAGCAATGAAAATCGTATTGACAGCGTCCATCTCTCGTATAATTATGTGTCTTCTAATGCACGCACGTGCCTATATATGTGTACGTACAGATAACAATCGTAAATCATGATCAGAAGGTAGAAAAATATCTGGATAGAGGCAAAGAGATAAGAGAAAGAAAGTGTATCGGGGTGCATCTGCGTTTCTATATGTGTGTGTGTGTGTGGGTGTGTGTGCGCGCGTGTATACATCTGTGTACAAATGAGCGTATGGAAGTGTATGTATATGTGTACGTGTCTATGTGTGTTTATTACTTAGCGTGACGTAACGTCTTACTTCTTTTTTCTTTCTCTTCCGTCCAAAACCTCCCTGAAATTGGAGAAACGGAGAAACAGTCGTTACACACAGAGAAAAAACACAGAAAACAGGTGTGGAGGGATAGTATGAACAATGGGGTTAGAGGCGAAGGGAGGCACACAGTATTAAACAGATTTTCACTAACAGAGGGAACAATAGTTTGAACTATACAGGTGATGTGTGTAGTGAGGCAAGGACGATGGGATCGATATGAAAAGCTAGAAGAGATCGAGGAATGGTGTCTTAGCGGAAATACGTAGGATAGAGAAAGACAGTGAAACAGACAGACAGATAGACAGAGAAAAATAGTGAGGGTTACAAAACAGGAATTACATACATATTAAAACAGTTGGGTAAAATATATATACATATGTTACGGTAAACGTGATTAATCCGGCGATTATGTATAATTACCGGTTATTATATATACTCGCCACTAACTTTGGTAAATGTGATGGAAATTCATAACTTTACCAAAATTCGTCCACTTTACGCAGCTGCTTGGTTTCTATTATAACGTAGACCATTGCTATTCTAAATGGCTTGTATTTTACTGGTCAGTATTTTAATCCCTTTTTGTCAGTATTTAAATATGAAGGGTCAGTATTTAAATAATTTGGCCAATATTCTTTGGTCAGTAGTTATACTAAATTGTCAGTACTTGAATAAATTATGTACTTACTTTTTTTTTTTATTTACATACTGACCATTTAATATTTTTTTACTGACCTTTTTGGTAATAAAATTCTGACCAAAAGTTTATTTAAATACTGATCGAAAATAGATTTAAATACTGACCATTTAATTTGTTGCCATTCCCTAAATGTCATAACAATCTAATATGTCTAAATAAGTAAACTTAAAATATTTAATAATTTATGGTAGTAGCAATAAACGTTATTTGGAAAAATGTTTTTTTCTCTAGAATATAGGTTTAGTTTGTTTTCTATATGCAACTGTTTTGTACAAGTTCTAATAATAAAATTATTTTCTCTACTTAGGTCTTTCATTCGACAAGACATGTCAATCCCTTGTCCAAATTTCGTTCAGGTTACATCCATGTGATTTAAAATAACCATTTATTGAATTTTTCATTGTAAATTATAAAATACTGTTATTCTAACCTAACCTAGGTTATGTCTAACCTAACCTAATCTAACTCAAAAAACTGCGCTGTATGCTACTGGCTCAATCAGTCAAGATATTTATCACATTCGCCATTACGAGTTGGGAATTAACCCTCTAATGTCACAATTTTTGTTTGACCTCAATAAATCAGAGTAGACTAATTTGGGGTCGAGAAAAACGAATCTGAAGTCCGTTATTCGTTTTGATTATAAAGAAAAAAAACCTCTAAGCACGTGCAATTTTCCGTTACAGCTGTAACAGTGGTTATACGGAGCGTGGTATTGCTAGGCCGACAAAACTTAAATGTACAATGAAGTTTGGTTTACACTCTAATACAAAAATTTTATTAAAAAATTATGATATATATGTTTTCTAGCGACTCGCGTAAACCCCGTCTAGAGACGGAGCTAGGAATTAGAGATTAAATATTCAAGAATTCATCACATTTACCAAATTTAGTGATGATTACACATAATCACAAACACACACACACACACACACACACACACACACACACACACACATATATATATATATATATGTATGTATGTATGTATACACGTTTCATGTGTTGCATGTTGCATACATGTATGTATATTTCGTTACGGAAGATGTTCAAGCGAGAGAATCGCTGGATCAGGCGAAGCTACAGGGGAGAAAGGAGGATATTAAAGATCGAAGCGTACCAATTGATATCGTCTCGAACTCTCTCTCTCTTTCCCTCTCTAATCTTTACGTACGTGTACATAGAGGAGACAGCGAAAAGAGATTCTGTTAATCAATCGGGGAGCAGTTTGAATTTCGTAACTGGGTCTCGAGCGAGAAGTAAAGAAACTCGCGGTGAAACTGTTTCCAGGATTATTTATTTTAGAGATCTCTGATTAGCTGATACGTAATTAAACAAACGTTAAGCTACTGTTTGTAGGAAAAGTGGAAGTTAGGAATGAATGGAGAAATTGTTCTTTTCTTTACTTCAGAAATTAGTAGGATATTAATGCGGTAATTTGAGTAGACCAAAGTATCAAAGATACTACTGAACAATTTGGGATTTTATGTAAACTGATACACATACGTAGGTGCTTCGCTGATTGTGCTAGAGAATCTTTTCTCGAACGTTTTTTTCCGGTAAAAATGAATAAAAATTATATTTTTTAACGATACGATAGAAGGTGACAAGGTTGAATATTGTTTGAGGAAAGTCTCGATAGAAATTGCAGATTTTTTCGAAGATATCGTAAATACAGGTAGATATTATTGACTCGTACTACTTGGAGTGTTAAAACGTGAAACGATGCCAGGGAAAGCGGTACGTCTATAGTCAGACTACAAATATACATCTCCCGAGAACTTTTTTATACCTGAATTATTTCAATAGTCTTCTTTTTTCTCAATTTCTACAGATCGATACGCAAATAGATCAAGAGAATTCGCGACAATCTAATTGACGTGTGTATTTAAAATTTAAATTTACATTTTTATCGAATTTATTTCGAACGTGAAACACATCTCCTATCGTCGAACGATTCAAGAAAAATTGAACAGAAATCCACGTAACCCATTCGCTGCCGGAAAAATTAACCAGTTAACTGCGTTGGACGTGTATACACGTCAATCCAAAACTTTATTTCGATGCGGTTGACGTGTATACTCGTGTAAAATAAAAAATTACCATTTACTACAAAAATTCTAAATTTCAGTAAGAAATAATAAAAATGTCATTTGCTGGTACTTTCCTTTATATTGCCAATGTAACTGTTATGTATTTTATAAAAAAGAGCTTTGATTCCCCGTACAATGTATTGCTTTCTACAAAATGAGTTGATTATTTTCCCCTATGCACCTTGCTTTGAAAAATATCACACTGAAATCAGTTGAATTTCTTAAAATTGTATTTTTTCTTTAACTTTTCGTGTTTATGAATTTTATTATTTTTTGACAACTTTTAAGTTTTTAATAACAATAACCTTTTCAATAAAGAATTGTCCATTTTTTATCGAATAAAAATGTAATTCTACCTCGTTTTGCTCTACTTTTCTCATCAAATGTATAATAGAAGCATTTGCCCTGCGTTCGACGTGTATACTCGTCATTGGTTGATTTTAATTACGCATTCCGCGAGGAATTTTTTAAAATTAAATTCCGCAGTTAACTGATTAAGAACGTCTTGCCCTGGATGGCAAAAATGTATTTCGAAGGAAAGGAAATTTCATGAAATTTAGCATTGGTTAGTTGCTGATAAAAATTGTTCATTATATTATCGCTCATTCTCCTTATTCCTGCCTCACACGGCTGTATACTTATTCTTGCTTATTCAAACTGATAGCGCAAATTACGAGATACTTCGTTTTTTCGAACGCTTCTAATTCGCGGAATTAACTTTCGACATCGTACAAACCTGAAACACAAACCCTTTGCACCGATCAAAGAGAAATTCAATAGAAACCTTTATCAAATCTCTAGAAATCCCCATTTTTTCTTCGAAATTCTGCAAAATACACTGCATATAGAGTGTAACTCTAGTTTTCCAATATGTCACAAATACGCTGACTAATTTGGTTTGTCCATGACATAAAAATTGATCGTCGTCAGACATCTGTGACGCTGGAATCTCCATGGAGATCGGTGGATCACGGATGTGTGACGTTGGTAGCGAACGCGTTAAATGAATCCGAAAAAAAGAGAAATGTTGAATTAAAGCTTATCAAGCTTATATGTCGCTAATCAAAGTTTCGTTGCGCGGACGAAATTTCGCCGTAGACGAGAAAAAGAAACTCAACATCAACGAGATACGTTCGTGAAAAGATTCTTCCGTGACGAACTCAGGGAAATACCGAGCACAATTAAACACTATCTATGCACAAACGTTTTACGGGGGCAGGAGAGCTACTAGTGAGCTTAAAGTTAAAGGTGTACGGGGGATAGATGGTTAGAGAAGTCTACAAAACAACGGAGAGCAATACAGAGGGAGAGAGAGAACTACGACACAGCGATATTTATGTACGTATAGAAACAGAGACACAGATAGTGACACTGCAGACATCGAGCTCGTACGCGAACATATCTTCGGTAACACAGAAACAATACATTACTCGACACGACAGTCATGTTTTATACATACAGAGTGTTCCCGGATTGAACGATCAAACTGCACTAGTGTGTTCCATGAGTGAAAATAAGGAACAAAATATTATGCAAACATTTGTAAACGGACTCTTCGATCGTCTTGTAAACGGTCGAACGAAAATAAATCGTAGTGGTAGTAAAATAACGTAGAAAGAAGGATATTTAATAACAGTAACACTAAAGTTCCACAATCAGAATTGAATGGCTTGTATTTTACTGGTCAGTATTTTAATTCCTTTTTGTCAGTATTTAAATATGAAGGGCCAGTTTTTAAATAATTTGGTCAGCATCCTTTCGTCAGTATTTATACTAAATTGTCAGTATTTAAATAAATTATGTACTGATAATTTTTTGTTTATATACTGATCGTTTAGTATTTTTACACTGACCTTTTTGGTAATAAAATACTGACCGAAAGTTGATTTAAATACTGATCGAAATTAGATTTAAATACTGACCATTTAATTTGTTACCTATTTTTAATGTATTTTTATTTAATGAAGTTAAAATTAATAAATTGTATTTTTCCAATATGATAGGTCCTATTTAACGAAAGTTTACACATGTACTTTGAGAAATTATTTATTCATTGTAAAGATATTTGCATTTTTAGTAAAAGGTACAAATACTCTTGCGACATTTGGATAAGCGTGCTGCAATTAAAACGTCATATTACGGTGTTATCACAACAACTACACTTTATTAATATTTTGCATATTCACCTTTGTTATTTAACATTTGAAATATACGATTGGGTAATGATTTATGCAATATATTTATATGGTCAAGTGATATGTCGTTCCACTCCTTTGGAATAGTGTTTACGAGCTCTGCTCGAGAAGAAAATTGTCTATTATTCGTGTAAACCTTTCTTGATAAGTATGCCCAAACATTTTTTATTACATTTCTATCAGGCAATAGTGCTGGTCATTGTAAACAGGTTGTTTCCTGCACATCAAACCAGTTTTTCGTTAATTTTGCGGTATGTATGTTATATGTATGCTGCAGCGTTATCCTGCTGAAAAATCCATTCATTGTCTTTCATAACGTCAAAAATTCTAATTTTTGCTGTTTTCAATATTTCCAAATATTTTTAATCTTGTCGCCCTTTCGTGATTTTCAAATCCACGACACCTTTAGAGCTTGTGGCTCCCCAAATCATGATGGAGCCTCCTTCATGTTTTCCGCGTGAAAAAATTCTTTCTTCGTTTCTTAGGTCGTGATAATAATAAGATAAGAATACCCATCTGGACCGTCTAAGTTAAAATTCTTTTTCGTCAGAAAAGATTACCTTTCCCCAATGTGTCACCCAGTTCGTATATTTCCTGGCAAACTAGAGCCTATCCACTTCATGGCGATCTTTCAAACATTTCCTTTCAATAGTAGGTACCTTTGTTAAGGTAACAAATTAAATGGTCAGTATTTAAATCTATTTTCGATCAGTATTTAAATAAACTTTCGATCAGTATTTTATTACCAAAACTGTCAGTATAAAAATACTAAACAGTCAATATGTAAAGAAAAAAATGGTCAGTACATAAATAGCGAATGGTCAGTATAAATAAAAAAGCGGTCAGTATGGAATTAACTAGTGGTTAGTATCATTACGGTCAGTATAAAATTAATAAACTGACAATGTAAAGCAGAAAAATCACAGTATTAAACCTATTCCATTACAGACTCGTTGTAAATCGAAAAATAATTACATTTAAAAATGTCTTTATACGTAAACCAAATATATATATAGTTTTATTTTTTATATATTTAACCAAATTAGACATTTACAAGTTTTTACTTAATGAATAAGAAAAAAAACTTATATAATAGTTTTATTTATGAAAATATACATTTTAACATTTTGACATATTAATATGTTATAATCTTATAAATATTAATATATCACGAGTGCTCTAGTTGCTAATATAGGTCTTCCCTGTTTCTGTTATCGGCCAATTGGTATTTGTTTAGCTAAAATTCTAACAATAAATACTGACGATTTAGTATAAATACTGACCAAAGGATACTGACCAAATTATTTAAATACTGACACTTGATATTTAAATACTGACACTTAATATTTAAATACTAACAAAAAGGGATTAAAGTATAAGCCCGTTTTTCAAATATCTCTGTACAGTTCGTATCAGAACTTTTGTAAAGCATTTGCAGACCTATGTTTATAGAATATTCTTTTCTTATGGTTACTCATGGACCATACTGGTGCAGTTCGATCGTTTAATCCGGGGATACGCTGTATACTTGATGTACAAACAGTGGGAGATAGATGTAGACAAAAGTCATCGATAGAGGGAATAAAGGCATGTATTTTCACTACGTTCAGCAGTAAGTCAAGCAAACAATCAACGCGACAATTGTTTACAAGAGGGTAGATAGAAACACTGCAGCTCGACGTAATTATAACCATATGTGTGTATATATACATAAAACAGATAGACAGGTATAATATATGTACATGTACAGCCAGTCAAGGGAAAGTCTCCATAAGCCAGACTAAAGTTTACTTGAACGTTGCACATTCCTAACGGGGAAGGTGAGAAATGAATAATTTTTGCGTTGTTAGATTCAGGAATGCAGTATTCATTATTAGTGACGAAGAGAAGAAACGTACGTTCATTTGTTAAGAAATAAAACAAAAGCACAGACGAGTGTAACGAGCATGACGTGAGAAAAGTCTCTTTTTCCGAACCGAGAAGAATTCAACGGGTTAGGTCGAAGAATTCAGCAGAATATTTCAGCCGTTATTTTTGAAAGTGGTGTAAGTCCATTTTTTCATATATCAAAATATTTAAGGGTTTGCGTTTGAACCACTTTAAAAATATTAGCAAACGTTAATCAATTCAGGTGATGTTTTTAACACTATAAACCTGTTACATTTTGTTATGGAATAGTAATTATTAATATCGTTAAAGAAAATAAACGATTTTTTAGCTCCAAATGGTCTTATACCACTTTCAATAATACTATATTATAAAAAATAAAAACAAGAGGATATTTAAGTCCATATTTTATAGATATTGGCTTTATAGAAATGGATTTTTTAATGTAAAAAATAATAATAAAATCAAGACATGTAAGTGCACGAATAATCAAGTTTATTAAGAATTAATTTCACTTATATTAAAAAAAAAAAAAATTGACAAGTGTAAGAACTAAATTACTTCGTTAAGGCGCTAGCAAATAAAGGTTGTAGGGTAGTGCACACTGATGTCGTTATAATCAGTAATATTTGCAATTAGAAAGTTATTTTAATTATGATTATTAAGAATGGACTTATTCCACTTAAAAAAAAAAGATTCTTGCGATAACATTTTATAGCTACAATTTTTTTGATTACTTTATCAAGAAATCGTATTCCGTTGAACGTATGATTATAAATATAAAAAGAGGATACCTATATTTTACTAAAATTACCATTCATTCACTTTTTTCCAAAAGTGGACTTATACCACTTTAAAAAAAAACGGCACATTTACAGCTGAGACTAAGACAGTACTTCAGAGAAGAGTACAAGTCAGTTTCTTGCCTGCTAACAGGCAGAAAAGGTCTTATTGGCAATATCTTCTCCAAAATTGAACTCGTGAGTTAAAATTAAGAAAAGAAGATCTAATACTTAAGAAAATTGCTCAAATTTGAAAGAAATCACTTCTGCGCGGTACAAATTTCAAAGATACAGTGAAACTGGATTAATTACAAATTAGACTAGCCTCATAAGCGTCCTATTCTACGAATAATTGACAGAAATAATCGAGACTGATTGTAATATACAAATAGTATCTAAAATGTGATCAGAAAGGCGGGTTTCAATGGTCGTGTAGCCCGAGAAAACGTTCTACAAGTGTGTCTAACAAACGAAACCGAATTTGCAAAGTCACAGGTGAACCGGGATTAAAAATACTGGAATACAGCGTTTTCCAACAAGAGCGATAGAGCTTCGAACCGAAATGAAATGAAAAGCACGGAAGATAATCTAATCCTCGTTGCTCTGTTTCAAAGTACATCCCGTGGCATTATACATAAAGTACAATATCATATAAATAACCATTACAATTTGATAGATGGTACACGACTTTCTTCACTTCGCGTTTCTGAATACAGCAACGCAAAGATTATTTATATTTCACTTCAAGTAAATTTTAGCGCGGTGTGCAGGAACTTTTCTGACTGTCCGTATAAATACACGTGGTATCGTGAACATGGAGAAACAGATCTCGCAAAAAACGGCACTGCAGCTACGCAAAAGAAACAAAAAAAAAAAGAAAAATAAACAATGAACATTTATTTTTGGGTGAAAACGTCCATCGAGCGTCACGGTACAACAACCGTGATTGTAAAGTAAAACACACTCAAAGACCGATTAATTTTTCACTATTTTTAGAAAATTTCACCAAGTGAAACACGCGGTGAACAACCTTAACGATCTTTCGAAATATTAATCGGTTCTCAAGCAGAAACAGTCAGATTACTGGTTCGAAAGAAGAACGATTTTCGTAACGCACTTAACAGCGGACGCTCGTACACGTTCGATGGTTTCGCTATAGAGATCTGCAAAGTAGAACAACCTGTGTATCGGTGTTAATAGGCACGTTAGAACGAGCGTGGTTGTGTCTTCTTGGAACTCGTTTAACTGGAAAAACGCGACCATCAACGGAAACGCGTTCATTTCTCAATTGTGTCTTTTATTTATTTATTTTCTTTGTTCACATGACGACGGACTGTCGAGATTTTTCGTTCATGTTACAGTGTCAATGACCGCTGTTGTTTGCAGCAATAATTAACGTACATGGGTTTAGAACGCGTTGATTAAGGGAGATGTGGTATCACAGGAGATTTGTTTGGATGCTAGAAAGATCGTGTGTGAGAATAATCGACGCGAACGTGTTCCACAATTACGTTCAAACGTACCGATACACTTTCTACTTCTGTGAATCGTGTTAACTCTGCACTGCGGCTCAAAACTCGACACGACACTTCCACGAAACGTGGCTAGTTCTGGAATTCTTGTAAAATTGATATTTCTACCGAACGATGATATCACTCGCAGTGAATCACACGTTCGAAATTGGTGTCTGACATCGGAATAAGTGACAATCGACGATTTCGACGAGATCTTAGGCAATCTACGCTTTAAACTGTGAAAATCGCCACCAAAGTCTGGATTATTAACTCTTTTAGTGCCGAACAACGTTAGTAGGGCTTGCAAAACCTCAATAAAATTTCAAAACCTGGTTTTCGGTTTTTCATAAAGTGAAAAACCGGTTAACCGGTTTTTAGTCGGGTTTTTTTTAAGAAAGTATAAAAATAAATAGGCTATTACTTTAAATATACAATAAAACCTACCTTAAATATAGCGAAGCTATAAACCAAGGAAAATAAATAAAAATGTACAACACAAAATTTAGCAATTAGAATTATTTTTTATTTAAGAATTATATAAACTAAAAGGAAAAATAACATAACTTTACTATTAATATTTCATTATGTGAAAAGAATAGAAAAGTAACATAAAACATAACTTATAAATCTTGTTTCTTAATAGAATAATATTTAAGGAAAACTAATGCGTCCAACAGGTCATATTTCATGGACAAACGTAATTTGGTACAAAAATTACCGCCGTTCGAAAAATACTCTCTCGCTGTCTGTTGACATGGGTTGAATCAATGCCAATGCATTTAATAAGTTTTCAACCGTTACGGATTTTTTTTAGTAACACTAAAAATTTTCAATAAATAAATTACAACATGAATACTTCATGAATAACAGTAGAAAAATAAAATTATTTATCACTTGAAGAAACAAAAAAATATATATATAATTAACTTTCGGTTTTTCGAGAAAACCTGGGTTTTATGGTTAGGTAAATTTTAACAAAAAATCAGTTAACCGATTTTGGTTTTAACCGGTTTGCAAGCCCTAGTTGTTAGCTACACTTGCTAAAAGTGCCAACGACGATATATCGGTGCGTATGCGATGGCACCTTACTATTCGCATCAATGCTAAGTAAATTATTTGTGTGAGTAATAGTAAATAAATATTACGCATTTTCAATAGCCGGATAACTATAAATGTTTATAATAAAGCTAAAATGTTATTCCACTGACGTTATACTAGCTACACGAATCATTTGTTTTTTGTAACAGGTAAGCCTCCTGATACTTGCTGCGCATCATGGGATTATCATTTAGTTTTATGTTTTGATAGTAATAATTTTGTTACAAATAGTTGAAAATGCAGTATTTATGCTTTATACTACGGATTCTGCATCAAATTATGACCAAACGATGATTCTTCTTACTTGCAAATACTGTTTGTGAAAGAAAGCTGATCTTTCTATTTTTTCTGATGATAATATTATTAGTATGATTTTCGACAAATATTGAAATACAATTGGCATTAATTCATTCTCCCCTTATCTTGTAATATGTTCCATTTTGAATTGTGTAAATATCGTTCTTACTTTTTTTTTGTGATTCTTTCTCGAACCTCACTAAATTACATCAAATTGGTTCGGCATTGTTTGCTTAGGTACAATTCTTTCTATCGGCACTAAAAGGGTTAATGTACGTTGGCGAAATTTGTACTTCTGAACGACTAATGCAGGTGTCTAAATGTATTTCAAGAAAGTCCATTCGTTTGAACGATCTGCCAAGCTTCCTTGTGAAGTATCTACCGATTTTTGTGCACATTTCTGCACATTAGAACGTCGATTGTTTGCAAATTGATGAAAGTAATTGTTACTAGTGAGATTTGCTTAATACTTTTCTCATATGCGAGACAAATTTTGGCAGTCATTTGTACGTAGAAAAATTTTAATTAAAGCTCAACAGTGAAGGAACTAAGATTATCGAAAATTATTAATGAAAAACTCGCGTGTGGCGAGGTGACAAACGAACTTTCATCACAGAAATTATTAGACGAACGAAACAAAGATCTTTTCACCGTTTCAGCGTGAATAATTGATAAGAAAGGAAATGCGCGACGAATACTTCTCTGCGTATCAAACTTTCATCAGAATCGACGATTATCACGTTCGAGATGTTCCTTGTAAGTGGAAGAGTTAACGGAATCATCAGACGAGCGGAAAATTTGCAGAAAAGAACGTTCAGTGGAAATCGTTCGTCGATTAAATCGTGAAACATAAAAAAATTCAAAGAACAGTGATGGAGATGAAATAAAAAAAAATGTGACAACATTATAGATTGTTTTATAAGGTTTTTTTTTCTTCAATAGAAATAAAAAAAAAGAAAAGAAAAAAGAAAGAAAATACGAATCCTAGTAGCTTGTAGGCAACGGTCCTTTCGAATCGATGCTCGCGATTCTATTTGTACGTATTAAGTTAGATTGAAGGAAACACGGCCGCTTTCCTACCTCGCCTTCCGCTCTCTTCTTCTCGAGCTCCTTCTGCTTGGCATGTTCCTCGGCGATGCGAGCCTCGATCGCTGCCAGGGATTCCCGCGTGAACGGACGGAACAAACTTCTTTCTTCCTCTGATACAGAGTCAGAATTTTCGGACATTGTCTAAGCTGCACACAGCTGAGCCACCTTCCTAAACAGGAAAATTGTTCTTCCTTCATTTCTTTTTCGTTACATCATATGCTTAGAAAGGTAAATCACTGGTTTTTCTTTTTTTTAAGCACGTTACGTGCTAGTAAAGAAATTACAAGTCTCAAGGAATCGTTTAATGGAAAATAAACACAATCGTATCCAAAAATTTGTAATTATAGAAAAATATAAGCTTAGAATGGTTAATCAGTGTCTCTTTTTTTTTTTTTAAAGCACGTTACGTGCAGCCGAGAAAATGACAAGTTTCAACGAAACGTTTAATAGAAGATAAACATTTAAAAAATTTTTAAATGTTTAATTATAAACATAACAGATTCATAAAAATTTTTAATTAAAGAAAAATATAAGCTTAGAAAGGTAAACCGGTGTTTCTCTTTTCTTTTTTAAGCGCGTTACGTGCCACCAAAAAGATTACAAGTTACAAGGAAGCGTTTAATGGAAGATAAACATATTCGTATCCAAAAATTTTAATTATAGAGAAATATCGACGTTTTAGGTTGTCCCAAAGATTTTTTCTTCATAAAATTAAAAACTTGTAAAAGTAAAGAATGTCGATATATTTTTTATGAAAAAATGATCACATTCGTTGATTGCTTTGAACTATGAAAGCTTCGAAATTTAATTATAGTAACAGATAGTAATAAATAGTCGATAACATTTTTAAATATTTCCTGTCTAAAGTGAATGGAAGATCCGTGAAGCTAAAGTTATGCTTGGAGTCGAAGGAAATTGTAGGCTGAACTTATTTCAATAATGGGATGGCACACTTCGAGACCCTCTTTCCTAAGTCTATGTCTCAGACCACTTAGTGATAAACTTCAGGAGATATCGTGGAATTTCATATTAGGTTATCCGAAACACGAAGGATTGTGGAAAAGCATGCTTACGTATACTTCATAGTAAAAATACTTGAATACTTTTGTGTCTTCAGCCTGAAACTCTATCCTTTATTAAAATCTTCAGATTTTTAAATCTTGCACGAAGAACAACCAAATGCTAAAAGGAAACCTCTGCCTTCATTTTTTTATTAAAATCTTCAGATCTCAAAATCTTCATACATTTAAAAAATAATAGAATACTAACAGGAATTCTTTGCCTTCATTTTTCGTTGAAATTTTCAGCTCTCAAAATTCTTATACGATTGAAACACAAGGAAATGCTAACAGGAAAGCTTTGCCTTTATGTTTCATTGAAATTTTTGGCTCCGAAAATTCTAATACGATTGAAAAACAACGAAATACTAATAGAAAAACTTTGCCTTCGTTCTTCGTTGAAATCTTCAGCTCATAAAATTTTGATACGATTGAAACACAAGGAAATACTAACAGGAAAGCTTTGCCTTCAATTTTCATTGAAATTTTCAGCTCTCAAAATTTTCAACAGATTGAAAAACAATGAACTGGTTTAAAAAAACAATGGATTGTATGTCGAAATTCCCGAAGATAATTTCGTTGAGAATTACTCCAAGTTAAATTTGATAGCATGAACATTATGCAAGATGGATTAAACCAGCATCGATATACAACAGACAGCTCTAATTCTCTTCGATCCACGGATTTGTCTCGACATCCTGATTTGTCTGCTGCACTCGAAAAATTGGAGACTCGCCAATACGGATTTTATTGCATCGAAACGAGTAGCGGTGTCGTAGGATCAGTTCCAACTTAATTATTAAACATTGTGTTATTGAAAAGCCATGAACAATGGGAAGATAAGGCCATGCTTAATTCACGAAATGAGCGAAGCAAGTAGACACTAGTTGAATTTGACGAATCCTCTTGACATTCGAGAATTAGAAGATATCAAATGACATACGTGAAATTGTTCATCTGCATTCAACCGAAGAATAGTTCATTTCAATTATGCAAAACTAATACGTGAAAATTCACCATTTGTACCTTTCGATACGAAAATAATCACGATCACCAACGATAATAAACGATACAAATGTGTCCAAAAGAAAAAAAAAAAAGAAAACACGAAATGGTTCCTGACAAAATTAATATCTGTCGACTCGACGTAAATTCTCGTTAATTCATACTACACCTAACAATCGCTTTAAATGAACAAAACTCTCCTTAAATAGACACTCTAATATCTAGTTCCTGAGAACGCTCGTAAATAGAAATAGAAAGCCTATTAAGTATGCATGAGATTTATCGAACAGTCAACTTTCAAGTTGATTCAATATCCTCGAAATCATCGCTGCGATCGTGTGAAACGATGAATTAATTAAATCGAACGATATATTGAAGTTTGGTGTGTTAACAGGAATTTAAAATCGTTGGAAATAATTTTTAGAAAAGAAAATATCACCAACTGTAGTTTCCAATTGGAATGAATGCAACGTTTCCCCTCAATTTCCTACCGTGTGTCACTTTGAAACATGCAGACACACTGTGCACCATGAACGCTCTATACCATTAACGCACGATTACTCTTGGCTGCTATCACGCTGTCCCATTTTCATCTTCACCACACATGCACTATAGTGCTCTACATTCCTATAGCCGCGGCCAAAGATTTCAGTAACTCGAGGACATCAATTCACTCCTTCCACTGTACCCTCTGACTCTCCCTACCACTATCTTTCCGCTGGAGGGAAGAAAGGGAGACGGAATAATCTGCAATGAACGGCGAAGACCAAAGGAAAACAAATAAATCGTACAGAGTATACAAAGTACAATACAAAAATGTATAACGCACTACTTTGCACATCGATTCTATCTATTAAATGGAAACTAACCATATTGGTACACTTATTGGCTGAAAATTTAGGTACAGTTGCTCTAAAAAATATTCTCATTCATTTGTAACCATTCGAGTATTGTAGATTAATGTAAATAATTATCTGTGATATTTTATATCATAAAATTTAATTCAGAATATTCTGTGATAGATACTATTTCCTGGTGAAACTGAATCTGGTTGAAATCATATTTTCTCTCCGAAATTAGTGTCATATATTAATAAAAATATACATATGTACTCCTACTTCCATAGTTTAGAATTAATAATTTTTTTTTCTCTCTAGATAATTTTAGGTTCATTTTAGAATTTAATTTTTTATTGATTCTTCTTTGGAATAATTTTGAAACACCTTTCATGCGTCAGACCATTTTATGTTAGATTTTTAATCGAATATCCTAAATTAATATAAATAATTATCTATGGTAAATTTGGATTGATCAGATTATGTCTACTAAATGAAAGCAATTGTTTCTCTAAAAATAGCGTCACTGCGTATCGGTACACAAACATAGGAATTACTCCAAAAAAAAATTATTTCTCTACACCTTATAAGAATACCGATCCAAAGTCATACGTGCACGACAGTTATCAAAGAGTTAACCTTTAGCTTCACGGATCTTCACTTTAGACAGGAAGTACTTGAAAATGTGATCCACACATTCGCCAACCTGTTCCGGACAAATACGTACAGGGACGTGTACTCACTTTTGATCGGTGCTAACAGTTCCTGAAGTGTAATGTGCGCGTGTCCCACGATGCGGGGTTATAATAAAGTGGCTGCTGCGGTGGCTGCGGCTGCGGCTGACGAGGACGAGACCGTTGCTGAGAACCGCGCGACTTGCCGGCTAGAGGCCGGTACCTTGGCGTCAATTCGAGACGCGTCGTGCCGTCGAACCGATTTGACGACGCCGTTACGTACGATCGGACGGATAAATTCGACTCGTGCAGCACGTCGACTGCCGATCTACCGATGCTCTTCCTTTCTCTTTTATTCTTGTCGATCGCCGTGACGCCTTTGCCTCTGATACTTTCTTTACTGATTCTTCCACTACCGCTACTTCTAACGTTGCTTCTTCTGAATTCAATTCTAATACTGCCGCCGCCGTAGCTGCTGCTGCTGCTGCTGCTGCTGCCGTAGCTGCTGCTGCTGCTGCTGCTGCCGCCGCTGCCGCTGCCGCTGCCGCTGCTGCTGCTATCGTTGATGATAATGATGCTGCTGCTGCTGCTGCTTCTACCTGAATCTCGTTCCGACGAAATGGCGACGAGAAATGACGAACGCGCTGCGGCAGTGCGTGCTATGTCGGGGACCGTCCAACGCGAACCAAGATTTTTCATGTCCGACCTGCGATCCGAATGCCAAGCGGTTGGTTTTAGGGTGAAAGGTGTGCTGGTCTCTCTGACTGGGTGTCTCGAGGGCGTTGCTAATGAATTTTTAATTGTACGAAAGGAAAAGCGAGAGAAAATAAAATATTTTAGCCTATCCCGGATAGCTCGTGTCGATTTTTTAGGGATAGTATTTGGATATGTTGCAAAATGTTCGCGTATATTCTGAAGGAGTATTGGCTCACGTGTCTTTTGAAAGTTTCTTCGTGGCAATTGTCAGTTTCTTTTCTATGTTGTGTTCGGTTGAAGGTGGAGGGAAGTAGAGTACTAATCTGAGTTTGATTTTTCTGTCAGCGGAAGTGGAAAGGTTCTGGAATTGTGCTTGTGAAATTGAATTTGGTTTAGTTATCATTCTTTGAATGAAGGCTGGACGATGTAGTTTACAGCGTTAAAGTGAGAATGTTTTTTATGCAAAATGTGAGAGAAACTTGTTGAGTAAAGTGCTACTCTTAATCGCGATCCGGAAAGAATCGAATTGAGGAATATTCTTGACTACGAAGAAGAGTTTCTGCTGTTGAAGTTGAAATTCTAAATTATGCGCTGCAGAAATTTTAATCACAGATTATGATTAACACTTTACCGACCGATCGGGCAGATTTTATGTTTTACGAGAAGAATGGATATGCTTGATATATTTGCGAATTTTCTGATGCATCGTTGTATAAATTTGTCTATTTCGAACGTTAGTACACTTAAGAAAAAAGAATATTGTGCTGTTTAATATACTTCTACTTTATTTCACATTTCATCAAACGCGTTACTCAGATTAGCGCCAGTACAATAGCATAAAATATTAGATAATAATTGTTTTATTATTTAAAGGTACTTGCACATTCCATGGGTGCTTAAATGCAAGAATATTATTATAACATTTGTGATTATAGTCACCGATATTGACGAAATATCGGTGTATTGTAAGTTTTTTTCTTTCCATTTTCTATTGTCCATAAGGAAGAAATGAAAACCACCCTAAAAATTGGGCGTAATAAACGTATTCAGATTGACACAGAAGAATGGTGTGAACTGGCCAATTTTCTATCTTTCAGCGTGAAATTTCCAAGCATCGTTCATCGAAAATACGCACGATCGGCAAAGTGTTAAGATTCGGGAAAAACAAATATATCAGCAAGAAACGTTAATTTTAATTCTATCTTTCCTTCTGATTTATAAGACTAAGGATTGCCAATTGTAATTAGTCCATGATACATCAGCGTTTCTCACGCAAAATGGTATTAATATATATAAACAGCTGATACTTAGATACACAGTCGACGAAAGAAGTCATAGATGAAGGGGTTAATTACGTAACAATGAGCGAAACGATATTTTACGACGTGTCATTGATGATGAAGAGAGCTCTGTTATATTAAAGTCGTGATTATACTAACAAAGAATTACTTCAAAGCAATATATTAACTTCATTTCTCATCTAGGAGCTTGCACAGCAACGAAACGTGTGTACTATTAGGCTATAATATTATTATTAGTTTTATAAACATTAATATCCAGAATAAATATGGTTAAATCATTCAACACATTGTACAGAGGCTAAATATCGGCTGTCGAAAGCTCAAGTGTCCTTAGTCACATTGATTCTTTACGAACATTCGAGAGAAAGTGTATTGAAAGCCTCGAGCATTTTCACAGAATAGTAGGCGGTATATTTTTCAGAAAAATTTGAAAAAATCCCTTGTCATATAACGAATCTCACTCGTGCTGCAATTTATGGTCAAGGTGTGACAAAAGAAGTATTAATACATCTAACAAAATTGTATTTTTGTTCTAACTTTAGTTTGAATTCAAGATAGAGGACTTTCAAATAAAAACTGATATGTAATATCTCGACTTTCTTTATTTAAAATTGTATTGGAACAGCGAACATTCGAGATTAACGTACGTAGCAACTAAAAATTTGTATGGCAAGAGGTTAACGAGAATTAAACGTCCGTGAAAACCGATAGCTAAGAATTTTACAATAATGCAGAGTCGTTGTACAATGTGTTAATGAAAAACTAAAGAAGTTTCACAGCGTCGCCATTGTGGCGCTATTAGAGTAAAGAGAATTTTTCAGAAAAATTTGCTGTATTTTAACTAAATGATTGCCATACACGCTTTAACGAGAATTAAACGTCTGTGGATACCGATAAACCGACAAAAAAGTTTTACAGTGTCACCATTATGGCGCTATGAAGGAAACGAGAATTTTTCAGAAAAATTTACTGTATTTTTACTGAATGTTTGACATATACGTTTTAACGAGAATTAAACGTCCATGAACCAATAGCAACCAATAGCTAAGAATCTTACAATAATGTAGAGCCGGCGAACAATGTGTTAATGAAAAACCAAAAAAGTTTCACAGGGTCACCATTCTGGCGCTACAAAAGTAAAAAGAATTTTTTCAGAAAACGCGAAAGGCACAGTTCGAAATATCGATGTACATTTTGACACAAACTTCAACGCGAATTTACACGACGACTTAATATATGATAGAAGCTTACTTTCAAAAATAGACTCAACTTTCCCCCTAAGTGTATATTGTATGTACTGATTGATACCATACTCACGTGTGAATAAAGCGACGGGTGCGATCAATCCGTTATTCGAAATAACATAGTCTGATCTTCGAGTCGATCGATACTTATCTACAACAGAAGCAGGAAATCTCCATCAGAAGGGGCGATCTACCTCGTAAATACGATACCCCATGCGAAACACATTCGCACGGGGAATCTAAACGGTGCATAATAAAATACTCTGTACAAAACATCCCGTATGTACATCTTTGTTATACATTATTCATGAGAATCGTTCTTTTCTTATAGATGAACAAATCTCCAACGACCCTCTTTAAAGAGAAAGAAAGAGAAGGCAAACGTTTCCTTCGTACGTTGTCCTGCTAATACTCTAAGAAACGATAACGAAAGGAAGGAGAGGAAAGTAAGGCGAAGAAAGGAGGAGAGATAAAGTATAGAACAAAGGATATATGGACCGTTTATTTTGAAAGTGGTGTAAGTACCATTTTTGGAGAAACTTAAGAAATCACATAATTTACGTATAATTTAGTGTAGATAGCAAAAATATTGAATTTAGCGTGAGTAAAGGATTAAAAGGGTGATTCGATTAAACGATTGGGAAAAGTATTCGATGTTATTCGAATGTTATACAAACGACGTAGAATTATTATAATAATTTGATTATTATCATCGACGTTAAGCGTCTTGGAGATTATTTATTTAAATATTTTAACGGATTTCTTATATGCACTTAGTACTATAGAATCGTTAGAAAAATATCTTTGAACTATAGGAGAGTAAAATAGCGTGGAAATTAAGACGAAGATAAATTTTTAAACTAGAATAAAATCGAATAAAGTAGATTGAGAATCTGAATCTATTCTCTAAATTCCGCAAAAATGGGGCACGGAAAATTCCATCCAAGCATTTCACTTCGAAGTACTCGAAGTACTCAAAGGATTAATTTACCTTTCTCTACGATTACGTGTGTTCTTAACACATTGACGTCGCATAACGCGAAAATACGTCGCTGAGATTCTCGAAACGCCACAAGTGATTCAATTTGCATTCATGAACGCCACGATGAACGACAGATGTTTCACGGATTGAAAAAACTATTATATATAAGTTTGCAACTCTTTTTATTTCGTAATTATCGACGCTGAAGCTGCAAATCCACGGTGAGGAACGAAAGTTCATCATTTTCCGATGGATATCATTCAAGCTTAGCCGGAGGAGATCTCTGCCGCATCGAATTCAAATATCGAAGACACAGTAATAGTAGATAAACGATCAAATCAACCCTACAAAGAAGAAATAACGAACTCTGACAATACGCGACCGTGAGAAGAACGTAAAGTTTCTACCGTTTGGTAAAAAATTAGTTGAAAGCCTCTGTGATCCCATGTTGAAAAACGTACATTATTAAAGGAGCAATTCGCCACTTCCTTTACAATTTCCCCGACCAGTTTTATCCAACGTAACAGAATTCCAAGAAAATCTCTTCGCACTCGTGTCACCAACGCGTTAATGTGTTAACTCCTTGCTGTATAATAACGAGTCTCATTCATGCTGCAGATTATGGTCAAGCTGTGACAAAAGAAGTATCTATACGTTTATCAAATTTGTATTTTTGTTCTAACTTTAATTTGAATTCAAGATTTAACCCTTTAACTGCGGGTGTGGTTTATAAACCACGTACTAAAATTATAACCAACTTGTATGTTTACGCTTTATTATATAATGCTTTCTTACTTTGCATACTTTTGTAATTTATACAATAATTAGAATTATATTGTCTAGTATTATGATTTGATTTTAGTAAAATATCTTTTTTCGTTTTTTTTTTTTGCGTTTAGAGCGATAGGCTGTGCTAAAAGTACTCGCAGTTAAAGGGTTAACTAAAAATTGATATATATCTCGACTTTCTTTATTCAAAATTCCATTGAAACAGCGATCATTTGAGACTAACATACGTAGCAATTAAAAGTTCGTTAACTCTTTGGGGTTAGGTGGGTTAAAAACTGTCCCACCTTTTGCTTAGCATTTTATGCATGGTGAAGTATATTTTAACCCACCTAACCTCAGAGAGTTAATTATTGATTATAATGCGATCATGAATGCAGTGGATAAATTTAATCAGCTATTGGCTAATCATAAACTTGATCGACGTAGTAAAAAATTATGGCATCGCGTACTATTCTTTTTTGTTGGATGCAGCTGTTATTAATTCATATATTGTTTATAAACAATTGGGTGAAAACATAGAGCTGAAACTGGGTTTATTGCCCAGACTTTAACTGATCAAAATGCACCATCAACATCTGCACTTCCACTGCAGATAACAAAAATCTAAACCCATTGTTTTATGGGAAATATGAGGAAAAGATTCGAAGCATTCGCCAAAACGTACTATTCGGAGACGAATAGTAACAGAAAAAATGAAGTTTGCACTTCCTGGTGCTGTACTGTCTGCAAAGTGTCACTTTGTTTTGGAAAAAATATTTGTTTCAATAACTTTCATTTAAAACATTAGTTGCATGGTGAGATTATTTACATCCCACTCTGTAATAAAGAATTTATCGAAATGTTATTATTTTCTCATTTTGAGTAATGTTTTATGTTAAATAATTGAAATGAAAATTCTTTTCAGTTTTTTATATTAAAAAAAAATCTGTGCAACTTAAGTTTTTTTGTGCCTCGAAGAGTTAAGGGGTTAACCTAAACGCACGTACGAGTGTCCAGAAGCTCGTGAATTGTACGTCTCGTCGTACAAAAGTGTTTCCTCTCTCCCGTTTTCGTCGAAACGAGTATCCCTCGGCAACGAAGCGTCCGCTACTCGAGTTTCGTCGTTTATAGAGAGAATAAAAAAAGGAAGAGAAAGGAGAAAAAAAGAAAGGAGAGCGTGTTCACGCATATTCACGACAACGAAAATTTTCACCGAGCATGCGATATACAGGCGGCTCGAAGAAGGGTGTCGGTGGTCTTTGACCGAGTTTCGTGCGGTCGATCATATTCCGCCGGAACTCGGTCACGCGCTTATGCATTGGTGTCGTCGTCGCGGCGCCAACGAGCGGTGGACGCGCGCGCCCATACGCAAAGCAGGAAAAGTAAGAGTGAACGGGTGGTTGATTGCTAGTGGAACGAGTATACGCAGGATCAGACAGCCAGGTCGACCGAATGGCCAGCCGAGAAAGGACGAAGACGGCCGAGCTAATTTAAGGACGGTCACGAACCAACCATATTCCACAGAAGAGAATTGCTTCTAATTCGATTACGCTAATTGCGACACCGACCCTCTCTAACGGGACTGACAAACTTCCCTCGTTTATTAAACAAGGCTGAACGACGTCTATTTGTCAGACGCGAAGAAAAAAGAGATTCGGTTCGGTAGGAGAGAGGGGAGACACGATTTCTGCGAGCTTTCGAATGGAAGGAACCTTTAGCTCGTTCTGTAATCCTTTCCTCTTCCGAATTTCGATGCGCTAATGCAGCGAGGCCCTTTCAAGAAACGCGAGTATCGTTTCGACGAAGAGAAAACGTTACATCTCTGATAGAATTGCTTTCGTTTCGATGTAGGACGAAAGTAGTAGAATCTCTTTCTGAAAAATTGATCAGATCTTCGAGTGAAGATAAGCAGGCGCCTGTAGGTATTGCGTATCTATCAACAGTCGCTTCTTTTCCAGACGATTCGGCCTGTATCGCGTACGCAGAACATTATGAAGAAAGGACACATAATTCGGCGATATGGAATGCGATGAAGCTCAATTTAATTGCCTATTGCAGCTTTTATCCTGCGGATATATGACTACAATGAAAACGGCACTCTGCCAACACGCAGGCTAGAGAGAAACGGGGTCAGGTATGTCTACGGTAAATCAGCCTTCATCGAGGAATCAACAAAAGCATTCGACGTTACAAGAGCTCCCCTGTTAAAGAGACTAAACACTCGGATGTTTTTTTCCCCCTCTTTTCTTTTTCGAGGAATTCAAGGTATAAGTTCGCAAGGACGCTTTAGAAAGCGCGACTCGTAAGAAACAGCTGCGTTCTCTGTTAAAGATAATCGCTAATCGAACGAATACTCGATGAAAATTACACATCGAACGAAGAACTATACGGTACATCGCGGTAGCATATTTACGCTACTGTATCCAACCATTCACGTTGCTTCTGTTGCCCTCTACACACAGAAAACTATTCCATGGACAATCGAACGGTACGGAAACATCCAGAGTGAGAGGGAGAGATAGAGAGAGAGGGAAGTAAGCTTCCGAACGGTCTTTTCGAAAGCCCGAAACACGGATCAATAAACAGAGTCCCAATGCATATAGTGGACCGAAACGAAGCGAAATGCATGATCTACTTCGATGCTGGCACGTTCTGTTCCCTTCGAATCGAAATAGAACTCGCTATAAACCTCAACAAGCGAGTGTACTAAAATCAATGTTCAACACACGTTCTCTGATTCTGTGCACAGGTTAATCGCCAGAGGTGCGCGAACGTTTGAGCGTTCAGAGAATTGAACGAGCAGAAGAAGAAATCCAGTTTCGTGTGTAAAGAAAGAACAGGAAGAAAAATATAAGGGAGGGAGAAACATGCAGATGTCGTGTAGTAAATTCACAACGAACACCGCATTCTCTATAACTGCACGGGCTGCCATCTTGATTGGAAGCGCATAAGAGAGAGAACAGTGGCGCCGCGACGGAAAGAGGAACAGTCGATGGAAAACCCTTTTCTCCACGTTGTGTATGTGTGTGTGTGTGTGTGTGTGTGTGTGGTGTGGCACACCAGCAACCCGACGCCGACACCGATGCCGACGTTCGCGTGACGTCACGAACCAGGCCGGGTACGTTGCGGAAAAACGTTGTCATGACGACGAGCGCTGACGCTACCACGTCGCCGCACCGTCGTTACCACCACCAATCCCGCCACCACATCCCTTCGAGCCACATCCACCAATGCCAAGGACTGAAAATGGCAATAAAAAAAACGGAAGGGCGAAGAGCGATCTGTTTTTCTGTCGCGACGTGTTATTCGATTTTTCTTAATCCTCCCTACTCCCTCTATTTATCGTTACATCGTCGTTCAGCCATGAGCTTTAATGACCAATTCTAACGGAAGTCGCGGATGTATATGTAGGTCGTTCGGTATGGATAACTGTACCAGGGTATTTGGCGAAAGATTGGTAATTTATGGATCGCGGATAACTAGTTGCGGAAGCTTGGTGCTTTTCGAGAGCGAAGCTAGACGCTTGGAGATCGATAAGCTATCGTGGGGAATTACGATACAGGGAAGCTCGGGGTTAGGGATCAGGAATATCGAAAATCGTAGCATTTTCAGGAGATCGAAGTGTACTTCTCGTGAAAATTCAGAACTGAGAATCGAGGACTTTCGGGTATCGAATTGCCTTACCTCGAAGGCAGAGTTTTCTCAAGCTGACCTACAATCCTCCAATGCGAGGGAACAACGTCGAGTCGATTATTCGGAAGAAGAATCAACCCTGGGACAGAACTATGCATTTATATTTCAGTGAAACAGATTGGCGTGCGAGCAACGTTGCTTCGACGACTACGGTGGACAAGCTGCAAGTAATGGAAGAGGACGAAAGCACGGCGACAGTAGTAGAAAGTTAGTTCGCATCGCCGATGGAGGAACGGCGTAATCGCGACAGCTGTTGGCTGCGCCTCTTCAACGTGACATCCGAAAGATTGCTATCGCTGGGAGATCGAAATCAATAATTATCCTGCACGACCCTCGAATCAACTTCCACGAAACTTATTTGCACGCCAATGCAACGAACCCTGTCAGCTTTTTACTGCCAACGCAACAAATTAATTAACCCTCGCCCAGTCAATGCCGAGTCAATTTTGACCCATATCTTAGTTATCCTATGATAAGAGAAAGTGAACGGTATGGTAAAACCCTCTCGCGAATGTTGATTGAAGAACAAGCACGATAGCAAAAATCGAGGCAGCGTTGAATAGAATGAGCCAATCGGTATAGTATTAATAAACACAGACGAATAAGACGAAGTGGAAACGAAGGTTAATTAAAAACGGAAAATACACGCCTAACACTAAACGAAAATTCGTTTAGCACCGTGATTCGTGATTCACATGGAGAAAAAATTACGGCTGAAACGTGAATAACGCGCGATAGCAAAGCAAGTGCCTATTAGGTACACAATAGAAATTGTTGCTCTTGCGATATCAGCTGCACGAGCAACGAAAGACAGAATATACCTGATGTTAGGTCGCAGAACAGGGCCACGCGTTCTTGCGAGGACGATCGATCGATTGCCCGTTTGCCTGCCCGCCTGTTTAACCTGCCTGACGCCTTCTCTTACGGCTGAATGCTAAGTTGCGCCTTGGATGATCAGTCCACGGGGCGAGAGATCGGATCCCGATCAAGTGTTCTTCGTCAATCAATAGAACCTTGAACTCCACGTCATTTTTCCCTGTACTTCGACATCTTCGTCGTTCCTCGAAGGAAAGCTTAAGAAGATACAAAACAATTCGTCGTTCTCTCTCTCTCTTTCTCTCTTTCCCTCTCTTTCTTTCACTCTTCAATTAGAGACGGAAAAATTTCTTACGCCAAAGAAATAACTTTCGGAACAGTGCACGGGCTGTTTTTAGACACGTGGCGCGGCCGTTTTACGAGGGCGGAATACAGGATTGATCTTTCGAACATAGAATTATAGGAAAGTTCGTTGCAGGCCTCGAAAACTCTGCCATTTCGTAGATTTCTCGCCCGATTTTGCGTTTTCTCTACCGTTCCGAGCGACGATTAATGAAATCTTCTAACAACTAAGGTACACCCATCCTCATCGAGCATTGAACGTTTTTCTCGGCAACTCTTCCCATACATTGGCTGATTTCCAACTGCGCCAAGTCGCGGGAGACCAACTTCCGGCCATTTTAATCCCCAATCTCACAGACAATTAAACGCAAGGGTATATAGAACGAGTGAACTTCGAATCCCATAAGATATGCCTTTAATATCCATAGGATAGGCAGAGAGAATGGGACACACGTATATAGAACACGTTTCGGGGTGCACTTCTGCTCAGTTACAATGTGCGAGGCATATCGCACCTGTTGCGTTCGCTCACCCAACGTTCGCCCTGCAAAATCTCCCTCCTTCTTTCATCCTCCTGGTGGGTTCCAGCGAGAGAGAAAGAGAGAGAGCGCGCGCATCCGCTTTTGTAGCGCCGTTGCTTATCATGGCGCATTCGAAATCAGAGAGATACGGATCGTCGTCGAAAGAGGTTACCGCTCAACTCCCTATTCTAAATGCAAACCCCCCTCCTAACCGCCGAATGCGACAAAGATCGCTTTGTGCGTCGCATCAAAGCGGTTTCTAGGCGATCCGTGCAGTTACAATTCCTGCGGACTCAACGGGTGCAATCGGAGAATATTGCAGTTTCTTTAATCGCGGTCTCGAGGAGGTGGGACAGCTTGATTTTCGGGAATCGACAATTCCGTGAGAGACTATCTGAGAATGGGTAACTTCGAAAGAGGAAATGCTCCGCTTCGAAGTCGCGAACTTTGGTATCACGTGTCGTTCAGAATTCTCCAATTGTCCGAACTGCAACCCTTGAACTTTCAGCGTCCTCGAAATCGCAATTGCGCCCGTATCGAAAGCCCTGAAATTCCAATTGCGGAAAATTGCACGCCCTCAAGTCGGCGAAGGGCAGGGAAAATTGCCAACCGAGAGATCGTGTTTCTCGTGAAACTACAAGAGCCGCGATTCAAGTTCTCGGGTCTCCGATGATTACGAATTCTGAGATTGCTTATCTTTTTCTCATCGTAAGATGGACAAAAGCGTTTCCACGGAGTTTTGAACTATCGAAGGGAATATCACGAGCAGAAGAAAAAGAGAGGAGGACGAGGAGGAGGAGAAGCAGAGAATTACCAGTGAACGGGGAATGTTTAAGTCGAAGAAATCGACTTTGACGTCACGCTTTTCTCGTGCGGCGAACGGACGGGGAAAATACGCTTCCTTTTAGCACAGACAATGTAGCTTTGATACGACCTTTGACATTAGACGGCTGTACTATCGATCTTTTATTTATTAAGCTAAACAGTTCATCAAATTTTAAGCGATGCAATAATATATGTATACATACATCGTTCCAGTGCATTCCGTTTGATTTTCCACGAATATTACGGATTCAAACGATTAACCAATTGACGAGGAGAGATGAAAACATTCGCCTTTTCTCCAATTTCCTCCGAATTGCAAGAATACAACAAGAATAATCGCGTGAAACATGTTACTTAGTCACAGATCGAAACGTGCAACGCCTCCAAGTTGTACTTTCAGTTTAACGAATCACGATCGAAATGATCTCTAGATGACACGCGAATCGAATAGAACATCTCGAACGGATACGGATTCACGCGTCTCCTTTCCGCGCGCGGAGTATCCCCGCGAGCGTGTTGGCCGTGCACGAGGCGGTGATCGATACCATCGCACGACTCTTAAGCGGATCGTGCACGTCGTATTGACCGGCAATTTTCGCGCGGAGGAAGGTCATCGCGAGACACACGAGAACACAAGCCGAGAACAGGACGTGAGCCGAAGGAACACACGGTACGTAAGTGTGTGACAGTGCGCGCGGCGTAATACGACCTTCGTCGCCACGAACACAAAGGCAGCCGAAGCTATTTCACGTCCGACTAATCTCGAGAAGAGAGAGCAAAGAAGAAAAGCAAGCGCTTATCGTCCTCGCGAGAGTGAACCCCTGACTGATCCCTGACCGAGGTGGCTATCGATCGATATATCGAGAATGGAACAGCAGTCGCGCGTCACGCTATACGTAGATATATGTCACCTCTCTCTCGCCCCCCTCTCTCTCTCTCTCTCTGTGTGTGTGTGTGTGTGTGTGTGTGTGTGTGTGTGTGTGTGCGCGCGCGCGCGCGCCTGCGAGTGTGTGTCACCTTAATATTCGATTCGTGCTATCGTGTCCAACCTGATCGAAACTGTACAGTGGTCACGGTAATTGATTACATATATAGAGAGAGCAGGAGAGTAACAGAGCAAGAAAGAGAAACGAAAATGTACAATATTTTCTTTTTTTTATCTTCTCCTCGCCCCGTGTTTTTTCAAGAAGAGCGAAAAATTTCTAGTTCGGAATATATAGGAAGGATGTTGCGACAACGATTGTTCGTTACGTGGTCGGTAGCTGCACGGTAGCGCCATTAGCGCCTCCTCCGGGGAAGCGCACGCGGTCTCCAAGTAGTAAAATCAACGAAATACCTTACACACTGTTTACCCCAATCGAAACTTCGTCCCGTTCGTCGCGCGAACCGTGAAATAACTCGCGTCACACGTTCGAATTTCAACGATGCTCGTATACGATAGCTTCTCTTTTCTATCTCGGAATTGATCAAGGAATAAGTCTGATTTCAGGTTACGAACCGGATTACTAGACGAGAGTTTCTATTTCCGTTTCTTTCCTTTTTCTTTTCTGGTTTCTCTTTTGCTTTTTGTTTCTTTTTATCACTTACGGTCGAGGAGTTTCTCCGGTAGCGTAGAGATAGTCGCGGCTTGAACGAAAAGAAGCACGACGTAGCGATATGGAGAAGAGGCACTGCGACGTCGAGGAGGGGCGGGTTCTGAGATACCTCCGCGGGCCTTGCTTGTTCAGCTTCAGGCAAGGGTAGCACACTACCAAGCAACGACACTGTAAACTGAACACACCGTACAACGACAAACTTTTCTTTTCTCTCTTTATTTTGCTGTCTTTTCTCTGTTCTATGGCGTGCGTGTTTCTTTTTACGTGTGTCTCTCTGTGTATGCGTGTATGTGTGTCTGTATACGTGTCTGTGTGTGTCTCTTTCTCTTACTCTCTTCTCTTTCTATTCCCGTTCTTCTTGCTCCTTTTCCTTTCCCTCTATCTCGTTTCCATTTACGTTCTCGCGACGACGATTATAAACGAAGACGACGAGCACAGGACAACGAATCGTTCCAATTTCTTCTTCTTCCTCTTCTTTCTTCTCCTTTTCGGTTCCTATCAACACTTTCTCTTGCGAATATACAATACTCCCCCGCTAGGTTTCCTGGTGAATTTCAAACGAATTCCTCGTTCCCGGTTTTCCCTCCCTCTCCTGACTCTTCCGCTTCTTCTTCTTCTTCTTCCTCCTGTTCTTCCTATCCTTTGTTCTCCTCGCGCCTCCACCTCCTCTTCCAACACCTCTGTTCTTCACCGCAGCGGCAAGGACCCGCCCCGTGTCGCGCTACACGAACGTGTAGTGGATAAAGAGAGCGTAAAACTTGCTCTGCGACAACATTATCCGGCCGGTTATCGGTATCTCGCTGCAGTCGTCATTTCTTCCTTTCCTCCAGTCTCGCCGCCCGCGTCGCAACGAAAATTGATCGCGTTGCGCGCGACGGTCCCTTCCTGGGGGACAGACCCGACGCGTTCCACCGCTCTCTAACCGCGCTGTCAACCCGGTTACGCTGCCTCGTCTGACTACGATCCTTCCGTCTTTCCTGCCTTCCTACCGTCCTTCGTACCCTTAACTTTCCTCACCGAAGGACCGACCGGGTCCTTTCCACTTCCTTTGTCTCTCAGTTCCTTCTGGCACATAGACGCGCGCGCGCGCCTTCTCCTCCCTCTCTCTCTCTCTCTCTCTCTCTCTCTCTCTCTCTCTCTCTAACACTCACCTCTCTCTCTCTTTCTCTTTCTAACACTCACCTCTCTCTCACTCTCTCTCTCTCTCTCTCTCTCTCTATTTCTCGTCACCACCGTGCACCCACTCCCTGTCCTTCTCTTACACCCCTTTTCACCCGTCTATTTCCCTCTGTCACCGTGTTCCTCCCACCTACCACTTTCTCACTCTTTCCTCAACCCTCCCGCCCCCCTCCCAAGCAAACCCCCCCTCCCCGTTGCGTCTATCTGTCTCTCTACCACTACCTCTTTGAACCTTTGCCTATCGCTCGATCTTTTTCTCGCTGATGGACTTAACTATGTCGGTCTCACTTTGGTTCTTGCCACTGGCACACTATCGGTCGGTTTTCCCCGTCTTGTCTGCGTTCCTTTTAACCCCGGCTTTTCATCTAGCTAACCTGGCTACCGGGAATTCACCACCGTTCCACCAGTCATCGATTATCACTGTCCAAATAATGTCCGGAACAATCGTCACACTGTGGCTTGGCGCACACTTTTCTGTTCTGTTTTTTTTTTTTAACTGGCTGTAAAAGCTTCTCCCGTGGACTGTAGCGATTAGACGAACCCGACGCGGACGTTATTGCACCGCCACGCGCCAATCTCGCGCAGCGGACTCGACGGGAACTAGTTTCGAGGCGCCCCACTGTATACCCGCACCATTCGCTACGCGAAACCACCCCTCCCTCGACGGTCTAAACCACCCGACGGTCCACCCACACGACGCACGGTTAACCTGCGTGTAGAGACTTGTGTCGCAACTACAAATCCGTACTCACCCAATGAAAATTGCGGTATACACTTCTTCCGTATGAAACTCGGATAGGGCCTGTTTCACAACTATCCGAACGTACCATCTCCATGTTGCTTTCATACGGGCACGATTCATCGTGAGAATACGTCGAGGAATTGGGAAATACGAGGATGATACCGGAACGAGGTCGATATCGCGGGTTTAGGATTCGTAAATTCGCACGCCCCTTACTTTCGTACCGCGAAACGGATCAATGAAAATGTACTCCTTCACTGACAGCTCGACGCCACCCCTGTGATAGCGAGGAACAAGGTACCACACCGCGTCACCGTTTACTATCTTCGCCTAAAAACATTCGCCCGCCGTCTTTCGGGAATAACGGACCGTCTATGGAAGCTCGCATGTGCTGCTTTCCTTAAGAACTTATTGGCCTGCGATTGTGCTGCGATCTTACTCGACAGAATAATCTCGACAGCTTTCGTTTCTTGATATCCCCCCCCCCCCCCCCCTTCCGTCATTACGTTTCGTATTTCGAAGATAGTTCGTTTTCTAGTCGCGTACCTTTCACGTCTGACCGTCGTAGTAAAGAGAGCAATAATTCGTAGAAGTTACTTTGTTTGTTGTTTATTAATGACATGTGTATAAATTTGTACAGAATAGGTTCGTATGCGTTGCGCTAATATACATATACTTGTAGATCGATTCCGCGAGTCAACGTGGAAATACGTGTAAAAAATAGATGTGCTGTATATAAATATATGGAACTCTCTTTTTGTAACGTTCAACAGTGGAATACTCTCGGCGACTCAGCTAAAAACGTGCGCAATTCTCTATAGGGACGTGGAGTCATTGAAAATTCTCGTATCTCTACACTTAGGAAACAACCTCACTGGCTCAGATACTTCTCGCTATTACGATTGGTTAATTTACGGATACAAAAGTACGAACCGATCGCTAGCATAATAATTAATGGAAGGCCAAGACCGATCGAGATGATCATAATTACCAAATAGGAGAATTGCTCGCTAGGCGGTGTACCGTAGCCAATCAGAAATGTCCTAGAAATAAATATCGAACTGTCAATTTCAACGTACAGTCAGAGTACAAGTGATTATTCAAGTAAAGTTACCAGGTTGAATAGTGGTTCTTCTTGTAGAAACCATCTCCCGTTGCTCCTAACGATACGATAATCCTTTGTGTAAGCATACCATCGACCTTGTCTCCGTAATAACAGTACAACATGGAATTTCTGATAGCACCGGTGTGATTAGACACCTTCAATGGCGGATATTGCATCGTTTCCGTAGAATTCGTTACAACTCGCGAGACGCTCGTGTAAGAAACTGGTCTCCATTGCAAATATGCTCCTTCCGTTCTGTAGTTATCCATACTTTTGTAAGGTGGTGTTCTAACTTCCACAACCTGAAACGAAAAATAATGTTAAAGTGTTGTACATCTTTGATCCATTTATTTCTATGAACTTAATGTTACTTCAAAGATGCCAGGTGTATGTTCGTCGTCTACGCTCTTCTTCGGATTAACGAACATCGGAATATTCGGATTTCCCTCGCCCACTACCAATAATTCAATAGCAAATCTGCTATTGCTGAAACTTTCGTTGGTCTGTATATTATCGAGGATAATATCAACTTGAGTGGAGTTCTCAGTATGCAACATATAAGGCATAACTTCCGAATGATCGAGGGAACAGAAACCTTTCAGCTATAAAAAAAAAAAATATTTTCCTTTTATATGTGCGTATTCTTAATAACGCGAAAATACTGTACCGAAAGTGTTAGCTTCCCGTGTCTGGTTACGTTCGTAGTGGCGTCGTTATAGTAGCTTCCCTCCATGTTTAAATTAACAAATTCATTGTTTTGCATTAAAGTCTTGCGCTCCCATTGGAAAAACATGGGATATAAAATATTCGTATTTACAAGATTAGCGATATTTATGAAGGCTGTGTCGTTTATATCATTGAATTCTATAATCTAGAGGAAACATAGATTGTATTAATTTTTTAAGTGATAACAAAGACAGCTGAAATATTGAGTGGTGTTAGTTATACTGACCTTGTTTAAAATTACTCCAAAAGTATACACAGGTTCTTCTGTAAATATTATAGAATCCTTTCCTTTGATCAGAAAATCCTCCCAGCTTATGTTGAGGAAAGCTGAAGTTGAAGTAAGTGCTAACAATACAGATGGATTACCGTCGAAATCCCACAGATAGTGCAAAGTGTCATTGGGACCATCAGCTCTTAGATAAACTGTTGTTAAATTTTTTTCTTTACATATTGCGCCACAGTCAGGATTCACCCATGATCGTAACTAGTGCCAGG
This sequence comes from Anthophora plumipes, assembly GCA_951804975.1. Lineage (NCBI taxonomy): Eukaryota > Metazoa > Arthropoda > Insecta > Hymenoptera > Apidae > Anthophora > Anthophora plumipes. The sequence continues at coordinate 16,209,126 of OX638118.1, read as the reverse complement.
CAAATTCTTTTATATAAAAAAATGTAAATATATTGTTTACAGCTCGATGATAAATACAGTACATTATTATAATTACAAACTCTATAAATTTTATATGGTACACAAGGTGGTTAAATAACACTGACATAACTCAATTTGTAAATACAATTCCTTTTTTTTTTTTTTTTTTTTTTTTTAATTAAAGCTGAATGAAAAATATAAATAACGAAGCTTAAATCTTTTTTTTTCTTTCTTTTAGATACAGTAGAACAGCGTCGTTTAGTTACATTTATTCGAAAATTCCCGTACATTGTATCACTGCTAATCGCCCGATTATCGGGGTTCTCACGTTAATTAATAAATAGGTTATGGGAACTCATGTTCCTCATTAAGTAACGCATTGCTCCCAATTGCCATCGAATTGTCATTCAACGGCTAGTCCCGAGATATGGCAATAATTTCTAAATCGACTCTGCCCGCGAGATAGAACAATCAGACGATGAATCACATCGCGCGCAACCTTTGTTTCTTTATCCGAACGGACGTTGATCCAAATAATGGAACTGACAAAATCATACCAGTTCATTTAACAATTAACAATTACGTTGTGTCGTTACTTACAATTCTTTGCGTACACCATCCATTGTTCAACAATGCAACGAATAGAAACAGTAACGCGAGAACATTATTCATACTGTCTGACTGTGTAACAGCAAACCAAAACATTTACCGATAACACTACCGCAACTTGTAACGCTACTGGCCGCTACTGAACCTCGATCGCTGAAAGCAAAATGGATTTAAAACGCATACTGCCGACAGCGCCACATGTCGCATCTACAGGAACGAACAAATTTTTCAGACAATCGAACTACCGATAAAAATACTCACGAAACGATGCACAAATTGATTTAGAAAAAATTTATAACAAATTAAATGGTCAGTATTTAAATCTATTTTCGATCAGTATTTGAATCAACTTTCGGTCAGTATTTTATTACCAAAAAGGTCAGTATAAAGCTACTAAACGGTCAGTATGTAAATAAAAAAATGGTCAGTACATAAATAGCGAATGATCAGTATAAATAAAAAAACGGTCAGTACGGAATTAATTAGTAGTTAGTATCATTACGGTCAGTATAAAATTAATAAGCGGACAATACAAAGCAGAAAAAAACACAGTATTAAACCTATTCCATTATAAACTCTTTGTATATAAGTCGAAAAATAATTACATTTAAAAATGTTTTTATACGTAAAACAAATATATATAGTTTTATTTTTTATATATTAAATCAAATTAGACCTTTACAAGTTTTTATTTAATGAATAAGGAAACATGTTTATTGCTTTATTTATAAAAATATACACTTTAACATTTTGACATATTAATATGTTATAATCTCATAAATATTAATCTATCACTAGTGCCCTAGTTGCTAATTTCGATCTTCCCCGTTTCCATAAAGGATACTGACTAAATAATTTAAATACTGACACTTCATTTTGTAAATACTGACACTTAATATTTAAATACTGACAAAAAGGGATTAAAGTACTGTCCAGTAAAATACAAGCCATAATGTACCCGCGAAATATGTCTGTCGAAGTATAGATCTACGCACACAGATGACGCTATGTTCTAAAGTCTAGCGAACAAAAGAAATTCCATTTATGGACTTTTTTCTGTTGCAACGATGATAACGAATGATCTGTCGATATATTAACCGATGAACTATTCGGATAACGTTGAAAAATAACATACTTTATTTAAGTTACTATCGAACAATACATTAACATATATATGAGGTCTTTGAAAAAGTTTCCGTCGTTTTTTTACTCCTTTTTTTAAACAACAATTACAATAATTTCCCTGGCTTTCTGCTTTACGTTAACAGGTTGAAACTATAATTATCAGTACTGTCATTTCTTAACACATTCTACGCCGGTCCCGTATTATTGTGGAATTTCTAACTTATCTGTTTTGACGGATGTTTGATTTTTGTTGAAACGTATCTGGCGAATGTTCAAGAAAAATATACTATATATTCTTTTGTGAAAATGTACAAAATTTTTAATATACTTTCTTTCAAGTGTCCATTCCCTATAAATAAGCAATGTGACTACCAGCACCCAAGGTTTCTTAGCTGCCGATATTTAGCCGGCGTGCAATCTTGAAAAGCTTCGAGGCAGCTCGATATCAATATGATCGACGGAGAGTTTCGCAAACGTCCGATATAAGGATTCATGTACTTACTGCGATACTTACGGCCAGTATGAACGTGTGTTCCCGGCGGAAGCGAAAGATTGCGGCAAACTGTTCAAATCATCTTTATACGGCTGCATTTCGCGCCGAGGGAAGGAAACTCGTACCCCATTGGCCATTACATTCCTCCAACGGTGGTGGAGTTACCAATCCTCGACACAGTGTTTCGTATTCGACGAATTGCACAAACGAGTGAGTGAAAAAATCGCTATGCAGAGACGACGAGCTGTGTAAAATCGTACGACAAAAGAGAGATATCAACAATCATATTAGAATCGTCCGATGAATTAATTTATTTGATCGGAATGTTGATTTCGAAATGAATTCGTCGGAGCTGCTTCGCAGACGGTGATTCCTTCCTTTTCAGGACACCGTGTACAGCCGAGGAAAGAGAACGTGTAAAAAGAGCATTAACTTGCAGACTACGACCTTGACCGAAGCAGTGTCCGCGCTTGTGGCACATACACGCGCACACAACGTACAAAACTTTCGTACGTCTAGCGTTTCAAGGAACTTCGTTTCCTCGGGTTCTCACTCGCTGCCCTCTGCACATTTTTCTACATTTCAATCTTTTCTTCTTTTTTTCTTTATATATCTCCTCTGCAAAGATTTAATACACGGACTAATTATATTCTTTTTTTCTACATAGCCATAACGTCTCTTTCTCTTACATTTTCGAATGATCTAACGAGATTCTATTTTTACAGAAAACGTAGTCGAACACTTGCCGAAGCACTGTCGGACGATTTAACGATATCCCGGCTGAAGGTCGTCGCAGGGAGTCAAGATCTGAACACAGCCGTCCTATATACCGGGTAGCTCGCTCTGAAACTGGTTTCATCTTTTCCTTTTCGAGAAGCAAACGTGGGGAAGATAGAACGCCACGAAAAATTCGGAAAACGTCGTTTTACTGTTTCGTTCATCGCTGGCTATTCTTACCTCCTTGTTCGTTACTGGGCATAGATCGTGAAATACCTAGATGCTTTTACTGTGAGAATAAAATCGAAGTTTCGTCGTTTGAAAATCGTTGGTTAACCCTTTGCGCTCCACTGATGCCGCTACAGAGCCATTCATAAATGCAGAGTGTAACCCAATTGGAATTTTATCATCGGAGATAGGTGAAAATAAAGGAATTCATGAACGCGTGCGATTTTTCCTTTTCGAAGGCTTTTCATTCTCAATATCAAGCATTGCAATTCTCGATCGTTGGAAAAGTGTGTTGGAATTGATCGTTTTTCCTTTTCGAGAACTTTTCATTTTCAATATCAAGCATTGCAATCTCAATCATGGGAAAAGTGTGTTGAAGTTGACAATTTTAGCTTTTCAAAGGTTTTCGATTTCCAACGTCAAGCATTGCAATTCTCAGTGATTGGAAAAGTGTGTTAGAGTTGACCATTTTCGAAGGCTTTTCAAAGGCTTTTCATTCCCAATATCAAGCATTGCAATTCTCGATTGTTGGAAAAATGTGCTGGAGTTGACAGTTTTTCCTTTTTGAATACTTTCGATTCTCAATATCAAGCATTGCAATCTCAATCATGGGAAAAGTGTGTTGGAGTTGACAATTTTAGCTTTTCGAAGACTTTTCATTCTCAATATCAAGCATTGCAATTCTCAATGATTGGAAAACTGTATTGGAATTGACTGTTTTTCTTTTTCAAAGGCTTTCGATTCCCAACATCAAGCATTGCAATTCTCGATCATTGGAAAAGTGTGTTGCAGTTAAACGTTTTTCCTTTTCGAAGGTTTGCGATTCCCAACGTCAAGCATTGTAATTCTCAGTGATTAGAAAAGTGTGTTAGAGTTGACTGTTTTAACTTTTCGAAGGCTTTTCATTCTCAATATCAAGCATTACGATTCTCGATTGTTGGAAAAGTGTGCTGAAGTTGACCGTTTATCCTTTTCGAAAGCTTTCGATTCCCAACGTCGAGCATAGCAATTCTCAATGATTGGAAAAGTGTGTTGGAGTTGATGACTGATCGTATGGTAGGGAATACTGAGAGAGCAAAGGGTTAATAGAGACAGGGCTGGAATTGTGAGAGTTCAAAGACGATTCTCAACGAGAAGGAGGCTTACCTTCGATCAATCGAAGCTCCGCTGACATTTCTCCGATATCCTCGGCCGTTCCGTTCGTTCATACACCGGCGAAACATTTTTAAACGCACATCACCCGATCTTGTCCGCCTCGGCACGTATCGTAGCTGGCAAGTGTCTCGATTAGCGAAGCTCGATGGAAGAATCGCGACGTATATAGGGAACGGTGCCGAGGAGAGATCGAATTCGAAGGCGAGCGTAATAATTGCAGCCGGCGCGACGGCTGAAGGACTTCCGACTGTACGTATAACTTGCGCTCCCGCCGGTTGCCGGCTAGTCGGCCGGACGAAAAACAGACAAAGAGTCTTCTTGCGCCCGTGAGTAACGCCGGCTCGCCTCGGCCAATCAGAGGAATCGGCACGATCGCGGTCCGCGTTCAATCGGCCGGTCGGCGAGGAGCTTGATGACGCTGCCATCCTCGAGTTTGCCGTGCTGAATAGCTCGAGTAAACTACAGAACGATGACTGAAAAAGCTCCTTCTCGAAATTTCCGACGGTTCCATTTTAACGCTGAACAAATCACGGTTCTCATTTCGTTTATCAGAAGTATCGATCGTTTTATGTGATCGAGAAAGTTCCTTTTTCGAAGGTACAGGGGAAATTCGAATGAAATGGGTTATCGGAACTTGTATTTTATTTTATTGGATCGATTTTATTCGAGGAAAGTCACACGTGAAATTCGACTCGAAATTTCTCGAGCTATTTAGAATAGTATTTAAACCATTATTTCACGGTTCTCATTCTGGTTTATCAGAAGTATCGATCGTTTCGTGTGATCCTTGAGAAAGATCCTCTTTCGAAAATACAAAAGAAATTCGAATGAAATGGGTTATCGGAACTTGGTACTGTTTTCTATTTTATAGGATCGATTTTATTCGAGGAAAATTACATGTGAAATTCGATTTAAAGTTTCTCGAGTTATTTGAAATAGTATTTCAGTCAACTTTTTCATACAACTTTCTTTCGTGAATCTGAATTTGTATTTTTATTGTTACGAAAGAAAAGTGGCGTCTTTAATTATAAGTTTCGACATTCTAGATTTTTCTATCTCGACGAGTCTGTGTTATTTGCTGACTACAGAAATGGACTAATTGTTAAAATTCAAAATTCGAATAATGGGTAATTGAAATTTGGTACTGTTTCTTAAGATTTATGTAAAACGTGCCTACTTTATAGGATCAATTTTATTGGAGGAAAATTACACGTGACATTCGTCTCGAAATTTCTCACGCTATTTGAAATAGCATTTCAACCATTATTTCACCGTTCTCATTCTGGTTTATTAAAAATATTGATCGTTTCATGTGATCCTTGAAGAAGATCCTTTTTCGAAAGTAAAAAGGAAATTCCAATGAAATGGGGAATTGTAACTTGGTACTATTTCTTAAGATTTAAGTAAAGAAACGTGCCTACTTTATAGGATCCATTTTATTCGAGGCAAATTAAAGGTGAAATTCGTGTCGAAAGTTCTCAAGCTATTTAAACATTATTCCTATCAAATTTTTATATTGTTGAGAAAGAAAAATGGCGTCTTTAAATATCTAGACTGTTCTATTATTTATCGACTATAGAAATAAGCCAATTATCAAACTGCAAAAATCAAAAGATGCCATTATTTACGCAAACTGTTATTACTGTAATACTTTCTTAAAGAAAGCTCTGATACTTAGCAAACTATGTAAGAATGCTTTTCGAGAACCTTCCATAATTTTCGACATTCTAGACCTGATGAGTCTATTTATTGTAAAAATCTAAAAATACCATTATTTATGCCAAATGATTCTTACTGTAATACTTTCTTAACCCATTCACTGCCAGCTATGAGATATCTTGTAGTAAGTGTCTGTACCAAAACTGTCAACTATGAGATATCTCGTACTTTGCGTTACGACTTTAGATTGGTTGCAATTCGTCACGGAATAGGTATAAACTTATAAAGCCGTTTGAATTAGGAATTATTAGAAAGAATGAACGAAACTTTTATATAATAATATGTGTTTTAGAAAACAAATTTACACAATAACACTTTTTATTATTAAAATAATAACTCACATGATTCAATTATAATTATTAATTGTGTATATATACATATATATGTATGTATTACTAAAATTACTGTAAATCCATTTTAGTATACTATACGATATGTACTATATCTGCAACTAAATATTATTATATTTTGTGAAAATTTGTGTGTTTGCCATAAATTAAAATCTTGGTGCTAAAGGCAAAACGCTCTAAATTTGCCTGGCAGTGAATGGGTTAAAGAAAACTCCGACATTTAGCAAACGTAAGCCTGTTTTTCAAGAACCTTCCTCGTAATAAACTGGCTAACGCATACGATAAAACAGTTCGAGATGCAGGTTTGCGATAGTGAGCGTAACAATTCTAAACCGATGCGTTAAAATTCACTTGTGTACCCGTCGGTTGCATTACTTATGCAATTCGAGGGGGTGACAGGTGATGAAACAGACAGTCGGAGCGAGGCGAATCGAGATAAAGCGAAACGAAACACCAGACAATGTCGCGACGGACAAAGGCGTAAAAAAAAAGAAATAAATAAAAACCGCGCTACTGCCACGCTCAAAACTTCGATTCGCGCAAACGAAACGCATCGTAATCCCTTCTCTCCTGGCGACAAGATTTTTCTAACTTATCGAACTGCCATGTATGGGTACTCGTCGCATCCAGTTTATTCGCTCCTGCGCCCTTTACCGCAGGAAACGTAGGCAATTAATCGTGGAACATACCGCGTAGCAATATTGTTCTTCACACTTGCGCCCATTCCCACGTCGTCTTAACTAGAGAACTGATCGAGTGAAAATTAACAAAACTTCTGCGAGATTGAATTTTTAATTAGCTCAGATTACTACAACGATCGATCATTTTTCCACACTCGATGGTCGAAAATTATCCTGGCATATGGTTACAACAGGACAACAGGATAGAACCACAGCCAGACCGACGAAGCATCTGCATGAAACTTTCCAAGAACGTATTTCAAAAAGTGCGGATTTCGCTTGGTCTCTCGATTTGACTCCTCCAGATTCTTTTCTACGGGACTACTCGATGGACCGTGTCTATACCGATAGACCCCGCGCTATACAGGAGCTGAGAAGCAATATTCGAGAAAAAATTCGAAATTTGCAACCCGAAAAATTGCACACTGTCACAGCAAATGCTTGAGAAAAGATCCGCATTTGCCATCAAGAAAAGTGAGCTTATATTTCATACATAGTGGTAAAATATCTCCGCGAACAGCATTTCAAAAATAAAAAGTCTTTTAACAAAAGTTATTAACACTAGATATACCAAGAATTGATATATACCTCCACCAACCGGTCATTTTGACCTTGTCGTGTTTTAAAATAAAAGATTTATTATTTAGGGTTAAATGTTTACTTTTTATTTATAGTTTTACATTGATTAAAATATAAATGAATAAAGATTTCAGTATTTCTAAATTAAGATCTAGACAATGATCAGTTAAAAATAAAAATATAAACAAAAACTTAGATTTTTATACACGATATGATAAATGGTAGTAATAGTAATTTAATTTTTAACTTTCTTTAGCACAATTTATATAAACCAAAATTTTTTTTACATTCTTTTTTTGTGGAAAATGTAAACTGAAGAATGATAAACATTAGCACTTAAAATACCAACCGGTCATTTTGATACCTATATTTGTATCAAATTGTCGGATACATATAAATAAGAATTTTCATAATCTTACAAAAAAAAAATTGAAATTTAATTTGAAATAGAAATTTTATGAGCAAATGTTTAAACCGGCTATTTCGACCGATTGCTATATCTAGTGTTAAAATTGTACGTCCTTCATTTCAGCTATTCCAAGGACCATGTCTGTACCGATGGACCCCACGCTATACAGGAGCTGAGAAGCATCATTCAAGCCGAAATTCGAAATTTGCAACTCAAAAAACTGCACACTGTCACAGCAAATGCTTTAGAAAGGATTCATATTTGTCATAAAGAAAAAGGAGCTTATATTTCGTATGGTTTGTATTTTACTGGTCAGTATTTTAATCTCTTTTTGTCAGTATTTAAATATGAAGGGTCAGTATTTAAATAATTTGGTCAGTATCCTTTGGTCAGTATTTATACTAAATTATCAGTCTTTAAATAAATTATCTACTGACTATTTGTTTATATACATACTAACCGTTTAGTATTTTTATACTGACCTTTTTGGTAATAAAATACTGACCGAAAGTTGATTTAAATACTGATCGAAAATAGATTTAAATACTGACCATTTAATTTGTTGCCATTTTCATACATAATGGCAAAATATCTCCGCAAGCGTCATTTCAAAAATAAAGAAAACTCTTTTTACAAAAGTTATTAAAATTGTACATCCTTTGGGCATATTTGGGCCACCCTGTATATATTCCGTGCATCGCGCGTGTTCATGGGCATACTCGTGTAACACGCGAGTATGCATCGGCAGTAGTACCAGCCGATGGTTACACGGCGACTACGTCGTCATGGAGGACGGTAAAGGGGAGAGGAGATCGGAGAAATAAAGAAAAGGAAAGAAGCTCGCTGAAGGAAGAACCGGTTTCATGGGGGTTTCAGCCTCCACGAAATGATCCGTCTGGCTTGCCGGTTCGACTCCGCTTGCCTCCACTGTACTCGCCTCCCGCGAAAGCGTTTGCTCCGGTGCACCACCTACCTACCTACCCACCTACCTACCTCTCTACCTGTTTCTTTCCCCTGTCTCCCTCTCGCTCTTTCCCGCCGCATGCCCAGACCTGCTGACCAACGTACCTGATTCGACTTCAAGGGTTCGAACTCGCCGGCATTCCTGACCGAATGGCGGCGGCTGGACATTCCTCGCGGGGTAAATCGATGGCTAAAGTCACGATAGGACCTCGTCAGTAGAGATGTACGGTAGAAACTCGATTGTACGAACACGGTGTGATGGTCGGAGACGTTTTAACCTGTTAGACACTTTTAATGTACTCCCTCTGTCCCATAATAATAGTAGCAAGTGAATATTTAATCCTTTTAGTGCCGAACAACGATATATCGTTGTTAACAACACTTGCGAAAAGTATCAACAACCATATATCGTTGCGTATACGACGGCGCCTTACTATTCGCATCAATCCTAAGTAAATTATTTGTGCGAGTAATAGTAAGTAAATATTACACATTTTCAATAGCTGGATAACTATAAATGTTTATAATAATACTAAAATGTTATTTCAGTTACGTTATATTAACTACACAAATCACTTGTTTCGTAGCAGGTAATCTCTATAGTCCTCAGGTATTTTGATATTAGTAATTTTGTTACGAATAATTGAAAATGCAGTATTTATGCTTTATACTACGAGTTCTACATCGAACTTTGACCAAACGATGATTCTTCCTATTTGCAAATACTGTTTATAAGAGAAAATTGATTTCTCCATTTTTCCCAATGATTATGAATAAATATTATTAACATGATTTTCAATAAATATTGAAATACAATTGGCATTAATGCATTCCCCCTTTATTTCGTGATATGTTCCTTTTTGAATTTTGTGGATATTATTCTTACTTTTTTTAATGATTTTTTCTTAAACCTTATTAAATTATATCAAATTGATTCGGTATTCTTCGCCTAGGTACAATTTTTTCGGTCGGCACTAAAACGTTATTTATATAATGTATTTTAGAATTTTATATTGGCGAATGCAGCTGTAAGTAATGTTGTAGCGCAAAATTGCGAAGCCTTCAATGAAAATCAATGTTTCATGACATCTGTCATTTGTTTCGACACATCTTTCAATTTTTAAGTTAACCTAATTATTACGAATGGTAACTATTTTTCTAATTTCATCCGCTGATCGAAATCAATTGTTTTATTCCAGTTGAATATCAACCCATTGTAAAAGTAAGATGAAAAAAAGAGTTTTCAAGCAAAGTTCGAGTTGCGATTGTCCAGTTCTTGATGCATCGAAAGAAAAACGAAAAGTTGTAGAAAGGTGCAATTACGTTAGCTGCAAAACAATTTAAGTGCAACAGAATGACCGTATCAAGAATTTGGAAACGTGCTTCCCAAAGTAATTGTCAAGGTGAATATTATGCTAATGTTGATTCTTTGAAAAAATGCAAAGATTATGGAGAAAAACTTGAAAAGCTTGGACATATTTTTCTTAGCAGAAGGGGCACCATAAGATCAGCCGCTCACGCCATTCTAGTTCCCAAATTTACATTATTCCGAATTTTGTAAGAAGGAAAATCCATAAACAAAGTTTCAGGTACCATAAAACCATTTCTTACAGAATAGAATAAGAAAGATCGCGTAGAATTTTGTCTTCGCAGCCAACTGATCCTACTTACAAGTTTAAAATGCAGTAACGAAATTATTGAAAAATCCAGAAACTATCTAAATACTCAAAATAAAAATTACGAGTAATATTTTTAATTTATTGTTTAATTTAATCTAGTTTTTTGATAATAAATGTTGCGTTCTATGTTTATTTTCTTTTGCTACTATTATTATAGGACAAATTAACCCTTTGCGGACGAGTGTCGGATATATCCGCCCAACTCTGGCGACTGGCGTACGTCTGTCGTCGTAAACGATAAGATACCCATGGGTATACTAGCCTAAAAAGTCAAGTTGCCTCTCAATGAAATTAGAGACTTTTGAACGATGAAGTCTTATCTTCCGTATAATGTAGTAAACTTACGATGCAAGATGATGCAAGTCACAGTGACGCTCGCCCGTCGAGCGGCTCCGTCCGCAAAGGGTTAAATTCATCAACTACTACTCTACTATCATTGCTACTATTTTCTTACAACATGAAGCGTAAACATCCAAATGTACAATGTCCATTAAATAACTGTTATTCGAGAAACGATTTCAATCAGTCACAAATCAATTACAGCTGCCTGTAGACCTGTACAACACGTCGTTGGCGACTTTGAAACAAGGACAAGGGTCCTGATAATATAATATGTACGATTACGAAAGGCCCTGATGGGTATTTGGAAGGATATTCTGCAGGATATAAGTCACTGTTGAATTACTATGGAAATAATGTAGAATCATAAATGTTGTTTTATTTAGAATATTATTTGAAGGTAAAATTCGCCATCTGAACTTTTGCAAGCCTCTTAACGAGTTTCTTCTTCAACAAGAAGCGACATTTCGTCTTTTCACTTTGCAAGAAAAAAATTAAGGTGAAAGTTTCTAGATTTTTACCCTCATTGCTACGGCGAAAATTCATTTTCTTGAGAAACGAAGGACGAATTTCACCCTTTGATTACTGTCGGTGCTTATAGGCGTTTTGGAAATTTGCCTCGAACTCCTCTGTTACTGCCTCTCCCCTGAACTTTATTAATTAAACACGTTTATTTTAATTTGACAAAACAAATTTGACAATTTTTCATTTTCAGACTCCCCAAAGCAGTTTGACAAATTTTACGGCTGAGAATTGAACATCTGCGTTTTTACTGAGATCCGCCGTAGCGAAAGGGTTAAAAATCTCTCGCTGATTCTCAGCTACAGATTTTCAACTGAGTGAATGCTCCTGATCTGTGAAAAAAGGCAAAGGACCCGGTACGTTTGCGTAGCTGCATCGAATTAAGTTTCATTCTTCGTGATAGCCTGATGGAGATTTTCTTTTAAACTTCTAAACGATGACGAAATTGTCAAAAGAGTTCAAGGAATTCGAAACGATGAAAAGGATACGTCCTGAAACGATATTCCAAGGCATTCTGAAGCGTTCGTAGCATGGGAAAGGAATATCAAATGGAACGAAGCCTAGAAAGAAAGTACTTCCGCTGAATTTATTAACTTTAAGAAAAATATGTAATTTAGCAGAACAGAAAGGTGAGAAGAGCAAAGATGATTAAAATAAATGTGAGTAACGCGTGTAATATAATTGAGTCGTTTATTTTGAAAGTAGTGTAAGTCCATTTGTTCCTCTTTCGAGATATTTAAGGGTTTGCAATTTTAGTTGATTTAAAAATATCAATGAAGTGTACTAAGTTTAGCAATGTTTTTATAAATTTAGATATATGCAAATTGATTATATATATATATATATATATATATATATATATATATATATATATATATATATATATATGACATTTATATATATATATATATATATATATATATATATATATATATATATATATATATATATGACATTCTATGTGAATTTAACTAAACCAATATAATCTGAGTCGTAAATGAACTTACACTACTTTCATAATTCCTGAATTGTAAAAATCATTAAATTTCAGTTATCTAAAATTCAATTTCACTTGAAATAAGTAATGCTTTATTCTGATTTCGTTTATGGAAAAGAACAAGAAACAAAATAGTGTTGTTTATTCTCAATACTAATTATTTACTTATATACTACTCCAATTATACAACTTGCCGTTACATATTTGTACATGCAAAATCATAACTAAATGCAGAGGTCACAAGACTTTTTTTTATTCCATCTAATTCCATTACATTGCATTCTTGTTGACAAAACCCATAGTTTTACTCTTCTCTTGTATATGTAATGCTTAACCTATTGCCGCACATTTTTAGTTTTTAAATCGTGCCCAGAAACGCAGTTTTTTTTTTTAGTTGTTTGTTACTGCAATAGGGAATTGAGCGTCAGTTATATGTTTGGAGGTGGAAATTATCAAATTTTACCACAGTTTTTCCAGGAAAACTCCCGGCAGCTCTAACCGTAATAGTTTATCATTACTTTTTTTCTGTACTCAGAACAAATGACGGCTATGACCGTCGTGAAGACTATAGTCATTTTTGTTCAATGTATTACTGAAGAATGAACAAATAAATGCATTAGTACAGTCCCTACTAATAATGTTTCTTTTTTTATTAATGGAAGTATGCAGGACGGCTATAGCCGTAATTTGCCTACATATCGCCAAAAAATGGACCGCTAGAGCCGTCGGTTGCGGCAATGGATTAATTAAACTACGGACCATTTTCATAATCAATGATTATACGAAGTAATTTACTGACGAGTTTTCAATCGATCAATAAATACAAGTATTCTAAAATATTAAGTATGAATTATTCATAAATAAAAAGTTCACACTGAAAATTAAAAGTAAATTATGCGGTTTCTAAATTTTTTCCAAAAACGGAGTTATACCATTTTCAAAATAAATGGTCCATATAATGGATTCTAATTTTTCATATGAAATATAGTTGCAATGCGTTACCTGAGCAATTCGAACTTCAAATCGGCAAATTTAAAGACGAGATAGTGCTTTTTAAATTAATTTTCCTGGCAAACTACACTCTTGAAAGTTAATTGTTATACACAAAATAATGGCAACTTCGAGATATATAAATAAAATTCACTATTTCAATAAATGACCTGAATTCTTCAATTTTTCGCCTGATTGCGACGAGATCCCTCGACAACGCGTAAATCACACTATTTTACTTATCGAGAGCTTACTCAGTTTCTCGGGAAACCAAAATGACGAATCTACCAATTATTTTCATTGATTTTTAATTACAAAACTACCAGAGATTCTCAATTTTCGTTCGAGAGGTCGACAGATCAACTGAATTGGGAAATAAATGATACAGACTTAAATTTCAGCTCTCAAAGTTGCATTTTAGATTAGCGAAAAATTGGAATTTCACAAGCTATTTTATTTACTCCAACTGTTTTTCCTTTCCTTTTTTTTTTTTTTTTTGAGGAGATAATATTGGAACTGGACTAAGAGTATTTGAAGTGTAAATAGTCCATCTAATTTCCACTTTTTTCTCTCTTTCCCTCTTTTCCTGTTTTTAAAAAGGCTCCACTGAAGATTGACCTGAAAAAAAATGTTATACTTGACCTCCTTCAATTCACCCGGTGTTACACAGAATGTGCCTTGTCTGTTAAGCAATTCAGGTTAACTGAGGAATGCGAGATGAGATCTTTAATCCGATGTAAGGGGAACAATTGTAGGCGAATAATAACGTTCGCCTTGTGTGTAAATATTGAAACAGACCGATCTGTCGTACTCGAGAGCAATTCACGATGAACGTACGTGAAAGAAACGAAATCGAACTGTTTAAATTGGAAATTCACGATGAATTGTATCGGCCGACCTTGAAAACCGCGAAGAAAAGAGGCACGAAGACGATGTACGCTTGGTACTACGACATACGAAGAAGACGCGATGAGAAAACTGGTTTCGGATGCTGGAGAATGTTCTGGTAACATTTGCATTTAGTGTGCGTGCATAGTTTACAATTGCATCGGTATTTGACGAGTCGTTACCTCAACAATGAGCGACTGGAAAGTATCAAAATGACATTTTGTATCACGTTCGATTTGTACGATCGAGCAACGGCCGATCTTCGCCTTGTGACACGCTATAGTTCTCTTAGCAGCGGCGTCGAAGGTCTCGCAAAAACAACGTCGCGTTTGCTGTGAATTCATCGAGATTTAGGTTTCGAAAGAATCTCACGATTACGACGAAACGGAAAGAGAAAAATTATCGTTGGGATAGTTGAATATTTGACTGGAATTCATCGAAGTTTAGGTTTCTACAGCGACAGAGATCCTTCTCTCTGCTTCCCTCTCATTTTGCATTAAGGGAATTATTGTGCAAGGACATCTACTGTCTTCTTTTTTCTTTTTCGGTACTGTTTCGATGATGTTAAATAATATTCACACGATAGTTTTCGTTGTATGCACAAATCAGACCATATTTCGTTGCGAGCAATCATAAAATCAATTTACAAACCAAAATAGTAATTTACACGGTGAAATTAAATTATCGAATGAAGTACAAGTGAAACAAAGATGGAGCTCTTCAATACTGTTTCGATAATATTAAATAAAATTCATATGATACTTTTCAGTAGATATACGTATTTACAGTACACACAGATAAAAATATTCCACCCATAAAATTCTAATACTAATTTACACGGTGACCTGTACAACTAAAACAAAGATGGAGAAAGAGGATTAAATAGAAGGCAATTCGTCAAACGTTGCTAAACCATTTAAGAGTCGAATGAATCATTTTTCACTGTACATTTTCAAGCTCTTCATTTCAGATTCTTGCAACGAATTTTTTTTCAATTTGTAAATGATAAATCGGATATAAATCTTGCTCTATAAACTACGAATCGAGCCGAAAGTACAAATTCTGTTTCCAGCGTCCTCCAAATGGAACCAATTTCTAGATAAAACGATTCCCAAGATATTCCCGCCTATAAAAATCCAACCGTACGATTTTGTTCTTATACACCCTGTACACTGTTCAGGCTGACTCGCGCGCGAGCGTGCATATACGTGAAAGTACAACATACAGTAAATTATACCTAGCTGCATAACGTTCCATGTGTTGTACATATACATTGCCATCGTATTACGAGGATTAGTGCAGTTCGCTTTGCCCCGACATTGACCTTGAACTGAGCCTCCAGCACTATCTCCCAGTGGAAGTTCTTCTAAGCAGCCATGGGCAGGGGAGCCTCTTCTGGAATTAACGAAAGCGCGAGCAACAGTTTCTGCAACAGTTCTGACCATTGAAACCCGAAACTTTGTTCCTCCAGATCAATGTGAACGAAATGGGTCTTTTCAGAGAGGAATGGAAAATCATTCATTTCTTTCGCTTTTTTTAAATCGAGTAAATGTTACTCTGAATTTCCTCAACAGTGAGCAATAGTTTCTGCAATAGTTTCGACAATAAGAACTCGAAACTTTCTTCCTCTAGGTCACTGTGAGCGAAATGGGATTTTTCAGAGAGGAATGGAAAATCATTCGTTTCTTTCGCTTTTCCTTATGTCGAACAAGCATTACCCTCAATAATAACCAACCGAGTACTACAAAAACTAAGTTAATACGAGAAAATGTTAAACTTTTCAACGTTCGTAAGCGATCAACCTGGAAATGACGAGAAAATCGTACGTTTCGCATTACGTGATCCAACGTTACATGTTGCGAGTATGGTTTGGGTAAGAATGAAAATCAAACTCACCTGAGCAGCGTGAAAACCCGATTTCACCGAGAGAAATATTTCGAGTTTAATATTGATAATATAAAATACAGAATAAAATGATTCTGTTTCCGTAATCAAAGTCACGTTTTATTTTCGAATTTATGAATTTATGAATTTTCAGAAAAATATCTAAATCTCTATGTAATTAAGGAGAAGCAAATAGAATCGACACTTAGATAGTCTATTAATATGTGATATTAATGTTTATTTTTATTGCTGTATGTACTACTAGTTTGGACACAAATAGCAGCACTTATTAGGGCTACTCTCACCGAACACACGCAATTACTTCGGCGAACAGCAAAGTTTGTTGCTGCTTCGATTTCCTGAGTAACTTCTGGTACACTAAAAAGTCGAATGTATTACAAACATGATCCATTAGTGCAACTGTTTTATGGTAGCTCTAAATTTAACGTAGAGTTTTATGGTGTTTCAAGGGAACCAATTACCAACAATACAGCAATAATACTATCGATATTTACAATCCTAATAGTGCTCATAATTATGGATAATTAAGCATAATTTATATAAGACATAGATGCTGAAACTTATATGAAATATTATGCTACTTATATTATAAAAAAATGGTACTAATAATATTATTAAATAACGATATCGTTAATATACCTGCAGACATAATTAATCATTTACTATACTAAGTCTATTAATGTTAAAAAAACTAACACAATTTATAATAGACTACATAAAGTACTATGTAAACGTTACAGTGTGCTATAGGTTGATCCATAAGACACGTCACTATTGAAAAGTCTAATAAACTTTCTGATTTTCAACCATTTTTAGCTATTTTTCGTATGATAAAAATGATTTAAATTAATATAATTTTTACTTCGAAATCTGATGAAAAAAGTTATTTAATTTTTTAAATGATAAGAGATTTATGAAGTAGATTGTATAATTGCTAATAAAATTAATCGTGTGCGATCCTAGTAATACCAATATTTAGCAATATTTACATTATGTGGGATAATGAAAACGTAGATACTGAAATTTATATCATAAAATATTGGTATTAATAATATTATTACTGATATTTTTAATGTACCTGCATACAAAATGAATCATTTACTATACTAAGTCTATTAATGTTGCAAAACATTAATGCAATTTATACTATATTATACTAAATAAAATATCGAGGCTGTCGAAAGTTACAACACTACAACCCTACTATATTCAATTCATTAGTAGATAATGTACTATGAAAACATTACCCTATACAGGTTGATCCACAAGACGCTTCACCATAGAAAAATTGAACAAACTTTCTGATTTCCAGTCATTTCTACTTATTTCTAAGTTAATACAGTTTTTCTTCAAAATCTGAAAGAAAAAGTCATTTTTATATATATATATATATATATATATATATATATATATATATATATATATATATATATATATACTTAAGAATATTAACACTACACGATATGAATAGTACATAAAGGTCCACAAGACGTTTCACCATAGAAAAATCGAACACACTTTCTGATTTCCAGTCCTATCTATTTATTTCTGAATTAATATAACTTTTCTTCAAAATTTGAAAGGAAAAGTTATTCTTACACATATGTACCTAAGAATATTATCAGTACGCAACATAAATAATACATAAAATCCTCTTCGCCAATACTAGCAACAAGAACAACCGCTAATACTAAGATTACATGCATAACAGTACAAAATTTTATTCTCGTAAATATACCAATATATACCAATGCTATACTTAATCCTTCTCCTCAAGATTATTAATTAAAATCGTGGATAACGCTTGTATTTAGCCAAACAGGTAAAACGATCGTTCAACATCATCGAGCTGCCGGTAAAATAAGCAACGAGACGAATTTAAAGAACTGCATGTGTACTGGCGACGTGCCGAAACGTTTCGCGTTCTCGTATTCGCACGCAACACAATTTCTGCCGGCCGATGGAAAGTTGGCCTGCGTGTTGCTCGTACCATAGGAATTTAAACGGGGATATAGGTATAAGAACACGGAGACGGGGAGTCGTTCGCGGTAGTGTGAGGCATAAACGCGCCAGCACCACACCCAGCGTGACCACCATTGCGACACGGGACACGGCCATGCGCGTCGCAGTGATCGTGAGTAACCAAATTCACCTCTTTTTCTTTTTTTCCTCTTTTTTTTGTTTTACTTCTTCTCCCTTTTTTTCACAAACCCATTAAAGTATCCTGTTAGCGATGCTTCGTCCACCGTCTCATCCGCCATTTTGCCGCGTCCACCCCTCTGACATCTTTCTTACCAGCCATATTAACTGTAACAGCGATCGCCTTCCTCGACGTTTTATTTGCGATAAAATTGAGAGTAGAGTAGATTTGTAGAGTAAAGAATAATGAGTAATTTAAGGAATAATGGGTAATTGAACGATAAATATAGCGACAGTTCGTATAGAACTATTGAGATAATAATTGCTTTAAAAAAGACGTATTTCTTAGTATAAAGTGAAAAACAAGTCGAGAACGGAAAAAGTATTTTCTTATATATACAAAATAGTGAATTTTATTTATAAATTTTGAAGTTGCAATTATTTTGCGTATAACGATTATCTTTTAGCAGTGTAATTTGGCAGGAAAATTAATTTAAAAAGATCTGTCTCGCCTTTAAATGAATCAAAATCGCTGATTTGAAGTTCGATTATGCATTACAACTACATTTCTTATGAAAAATTATGATTTATCATAATTACACGCATTACTCATATTTCTTTTAATCATCTTTGCTTTCCCCACCTTTTTGTTCTACTAAATTCCATATGTCTCTTAAAATTAATAAATTCAGCGGAAGTACTTTCTTCCTGGGCTTTGTTCCATCTGATATTCCTTTCCAATGTTACGAACGCTTCAGAATGCGATGGAATATCGTTTTTATCCTTGCTTCCTTCGTTTCGAGTCCCTTGAACTCTTTCAACAATTTCGTCGTCGTTTATGTCGTTCGTTTATTCATAATTTGCACATCCTGGTATGTTATTTAAACTTGCTAGCATGTCTCTGACATCACTCGATGCTCGGATAATCGAGGTTCCGCTGTACTGAGTGATACGTATTTTGAAATGGCGTGGAATGTGTACTAGCCAAAGGCACGACGCTCAATGGACCGTGATGGAATTAAGAGATTCAGAGTCCTTTCACTGATAACAAGGTAGAAGGAAGTCTGAAGTTCCGTGTTTCTTCCTTTCCGCTTTGGTTTCTGCTCTGTGAGCGAAGAAGCCGGCGAAGCGGGAAATTTGCAAATGGTCGATGGCGGGTGGAAAGACGACGCTCGAGACGGAGGAAAGTTGAAAGTTAGAGTATTTTGTGTATGTAGTACAATCTGTAACTTGTGGTAACCTTAAGAGAAATTAGAAAGAAGAGGCAGAGAGAGATTTGTCAAATTTATCACACATTTCGATACAGTAAATTATTTTCGCTCGCATATTTGGCGTAAATCTTCAATTCGAAGAAAAGAGAAGTCAGAAAGGAAGCAGAGGCAGAGATTTATCGAATTCATCACTCACTTCGATACACTAAATTATTTTTGCTCGTATATTTTAGCCAAATCTTCAATTCTAAAAAGGCGAAATTCCTTTCAACATTTATAAAAGAAACTTCGGGGAAATAGCGATGGAAAGAAACGAAATTACAGCCTGAATGTTTCAAACAAGGAGCTGAGAAGAGAATTATAAAAAAAAAAAACACAAGATATTTCGAGACAGTGAGAACGAAATTGTCAGATAGGAAACTTGAAGTAATTACCAGTAAATTCCAAGATGGCGGACTAAGAATTTCACGTTCAGCGTTCGAAACGTTCACGTGAGAATGAACAAACGAAATATTTCACGCGAAAAGAAGAGCACCGCTATTTTCAAATCTTTCCGTTTCGAACCACTCCATTATAATACATTTGCATAAAAATCGTGGGGTAAAAAGAGGAACGGAGGGGGATAACGTGTAGCCAGAGAGTTCGAGTTGATAGACTAGTTTTTCGACAAACTGTAAAAAGTGTATCGACTTACATATAGAGTTTCCTTTATACTTGACATTCCGTTCGATCAGCCCTACCTGCAACCACGTTCCTGCGTTTCAACCGGAGAGCTTTCTGTTTCGACCGGTTATACTTTGTAATCGCCTGACATTACGTAAGAAACACCGGCCAGTATATTTTTCGTAATGCGCTCTTACTATTTCTTTCCTTTTTTCCCCAAACATTTTCTTTAATATCAAATTTATCGATTGAAAAGTCATAATTCTCAAATTAATCGAAATATTCGTCGTTCATTCTGCATTCAAAGGTTGCACAATTATTTAATATGTCCAAACTATATTTAATTCCATGTTCAAACGTGAATAGACATCCAACGACATCACGTTGTGTTCAAAATTTTTTTATCGTGCTAAATGTGATTATAAAAATCACCTAATTCATATATGCTGTTTGTTTAGCAAACTTTTTACTCTGTCAATTCCGTCTAACGGTTTTACTTTTCAACTGTTTTACAGAAACTCTTCTACATTACTGTACTCTGAATCGACAAAAACAAAGTAAACGATAAATTTAATTTTTATAGATTCTTTTTCCTTTTATTTGGACCATTTTCGCGATCACAGGCGTATGTAAACTTTGAACAACAAATTGTACTACAAACACGGTATTTCGAACTTTGAACACTTCGATCGATTCGTCAGCCTGGATCGAATCTTTCGAAAATGTCTCGCACGAACCTTTCGAAAACGTGACGCCCATTGTAACATCGAAAACGCGCGAAAGGTAGGGAAGAAAAAAAGAAGAAAGCGTCGATGAAAGAAGAAAGTGAAAGTATCCACGAGGGGGAAGTGAATGAACGAGCGAGTCGGCGAAAGAAAACACGAATCGGAGAGAGGGAAAATTGTAGCAAGAGATCTTGAACGCATTTCTTAACGATGCTCGGCCACGAAGGACGAAAATTAAGCAGGTTGGCCGAGTAGAGTGAAAGTGCTCGGGCAAGAAAGTCGACAAAATTTTTCTTAGCTGTTCAAATAAAATATCAGGCCCCTCGGAAAGTTCCTGTCGTTCTTTCCGGTCATCTTTATCCTTCATTGTTCATTTCAAAATCTTTCTTTCGAACGCCCAATTCGCCCGATCCTTTATCAACCCTTTTGCTATTCGATAAAATAAGGAATTCTAAAAATGTTCCACTATTTTTGTATATAAAATAATTTCCCTTGGTTTCTTCCAAATGATATCGTTAGGAAAGACTTAAATATTCCCCCAGTTAAAGAAGAAATAAAAACACACTATAGCAAATACAAAAACAGGTTAATAGAACACCCTAATCATCTGGCAGCAAACCTATTTGAAGATATAATACTAGAACCAGTTCAAGACTTAAAAGATATAAAACTATACTTGTATAATGCATACTAAATCATATATTCTTTAATAAGAGTTGACTCCCAGGAAAGTGTAAACGTATTAACCAATAGGTCGAATACTTTCATGTTATTGAAAATACAATTTACCTAATGTCATGAGAGACAGATTGTAAATAAACAAGGAGTTAATAAAAAAATAAATTGTTATTTAATTCAATTCACAGCTACAATAGAAACATCGAATAAATTATCTGTTATCTTGAAACATAATTACTCCTTACGTGGGAGCAATTTAAGAAATTGTTGAAAAAAAGAGTGAAAAATTGTGAAAGGATTAACCTGAATAAAGATACATTTTATACGTCGCATTTTTTACGAATGTCGAAGAGGAAATAACGCTACTGTCACGGTAAAAATACCTGTGCATCGTTTTTGAAGGCACCATTGCAAATATTAGCAGACGAACCTGCAATTAAAAAAAGAAAAAACGTGGAAAATTCCCAGAGGGCAAGGAATTGGTAATTTATCAGAGAGATGAAGCACGATCGTACAAAATGACGATTATAATAATCTTTATTTTACGAGCTAGGTACCTAATCCTTTTACATCAAAGGAAATTAATAGAAGAGGTCCTAGAGTAATGACAAAAATATAAAATGAGGATTATTGGTTGTGACATAAAAGCAGAGACGCAAGATGCTCTGAGAGAGTTGAGAGTACCGCCAAAAAAGTTTATATGCAAGCCATACTCATTGGCTGTCTTCAGAATTCTAGTAATACAGTTTTGAGCTCCTAAATTTGCTTTAGCGGTGTTGATACTAAATAGATGCTACGCAACGCTCTGTATGACAGTTTGAAATCATCTCAAGAATTGGTGGACAGTCAGATAAATGATTTTTAGAACTTTAAAGAGACACAAGAGATCCGCAATGATTCTCCTCTGTTCAAGTATTTACATGTTAAGTCTATACGACATTTATCTTAACACTGTCACGTTTGCATGATTTCGTTCGAAACATATCTTTTCTCATCAGATGAACAAAGGACCAATTGATTCTCGTACAAATAACGAACAATAAAATGCAAATCTAGAAATAAAAGATGGTCAAAGACACACTTACATTATATTTTCCTTTTTTTTTTAATTCATTTGGCTTTTGCCAACATTTATCTTAAAAATTGTGGTAAATACTGGCGACAAGAGTCTCTGATTACACACTCCATCTTTTTCTTTTTTAATTACTTCCGTTTTCCTGTCTTCAAATTTGTGAAAAATACCAGTGGCCATATTCTCTGATTTTCATGTAAATAATAATTTAATTATTTAAAATAGCATGCGCGGCACCCTTTTCGGACAGATTTGTGTTTGTCTATGACAAGAACGATGCTGAAAGATTCCAGGGCAAAGCGTATCGAGGGAGACTGCAAACGTTTATGTTAACGCAATCTCTATCTCATTGGACATGAAATTTCGCAAAGGCTTGTATTTTACCGGTCAGTATTTTAATCCCTTTTTGTCAGTATTTAAATATTAAGTGTCAGTATTTAAATAATTTGGTCAGTATCCTTATGATATCCGTAATGATACTAACCAGTAATTAATTCCATATTAACCGTTTAGTATTTTTATACTGACCTTTTTGGTAATAAAATACTGACCGCAAGTTGATTTAAATACTGATCGATAATATATTTAAATACTGACCATTTAATTTGTTGCCTTTCGCAAGTATCTGCAATACTGGGTTTTTAAAGTCTGTTGCATGCCTCACAAGAGGACCAAGAGCTATATTTTTGCATGTAAACGATGTTCTTGAAATTACAGAGGTATTAAATCGGAACTGACAGTAGGTGAAAACGAAATGCAGAAAACTGGACAAACTTAATACCTACGCGCTTGGAATGACGCGCAATCTCCGTAAGAAACAAATCTACGTCCACTCGATTCGCCTGTCTCTCGCCTTCTTTCTTCCTTCCTCTATCTGTCGAGATCGGTGCATTCCTGCGGACTAGAGGAACTATAGAGGATATGGCGCGATCCAGGTCGATATTGCTCTAACTTCGCCAACACGATTGCCATAACGTATCCGCCCTTTCCTCTTTCGCGCCGCTTTTAACGCTTCAAACGTTTCTATCCATCCACCTCCTCGGAATTGCAATTCTGTGTAATTTTAATTTTTTTAAAAAAGCTAGAACTTGGCAAATAGGTTCTCCGCCTATTACCAATCAAGATCGTTTATCCCTCTTGCCTCTTATATACCTGAACCTAACCCAGAATCCTACCTGGCTGCAACAGTTGCTGCAATTTCGTTGGAAACCTAAGACAAGCTCTCCGTGCATAATCTCACTCTCACTTCCTCTGTTAAATATGCCAGTCGACGTGAAGCGACATTCAGACAGTAAAATACACAAGTATCAAGCTATAACATGAGTCGAACAAACTGTCCATGCGGAAAGAATGAAAACAGGACGAATTAAAATATCCTCTACTTTTATCAGTTTCGCGTTGCGTTCGATCGCCTTATCTCAGCTATCCTTGGCTTTTCTCTTTCCGTTAGATTATTCAACATTACCCTTACCTATTCCACTGTTACGTTAACACAACCGGTATTTCATATTCTTACATAACCAGAATTATACAAGGAAATAGAGGCTTGTTACTTCTTATGAAAACGTTAGCTGGATTTGCAAACTAACGTGTCACCGAATCACGCTGTTTATTAACAGAGATCGTAATAATTCGATTGTTCTTATTTCTCCTCTCGATGCAAGTTTCCGCTCGATCGAGGAGGACTGGTCTCGAACCGGTCGAGCATTCTAGTTCACGCGTTTCTAAACACATTCACGCATTTAGATTATGCATGATAATTAACGAACGTGCCCTGTGTTTTTTTCTTGTACGCGTAAAATTCGTCGCCCAATGTATTTGTGTACATACGGGATCGGTGAAAAGAGAAAGCGATTCGATTTCGAGAACTGGCAACGCATAATATGCATACATCGCGACGCACGTGTGCATATGTAACTCGTCATTTGACATTTAAGCCAGCAAAGCGACAATGAAGGAGAAAGAATTTGATGAGAAAGGGAGAGAATAAAAACACATGGAAGGACGTGTTCACATGCGGAACGGTATAGCTTACCTTGTTGCGGAGTGGCTTGTCCAAGTCATAAGCTCGGTATGTGTACGAATCAATCATAATCAAAAGATTGTATGCAGCGGACATAAATATTGATACAGTATGCGATTTCATATAAAAAAAAACCATACATAATTAATAAAAGAATTGCTTATACTGAATTGCTTATACTTATTGATGCTTCTCCTCCATTGTTCTCTTTTTACGTGTTCCTGAAAGGCTTCGTACCATACTGGGAAGTATAATTAGGTACGTTGAATGGAGAAAACTATCGTGAATGACTCGCATAATGGGAGTTAGCAATTTTGAATACTTTTTTTCCCCAGTTTTACTATTCTATTTTGACCAGGTGTGACTAAGGAAACGTTCTGTTGCAGTTGTTTGCATGCGTCGTTGCGCAGGTTTCGGCCCAGTTTAACCAAGATGACGGTCTGCCACAGAAAGGGTTGCCACCATCCCTGAGGTCAGCTCGTTTTCAGAGACTTCCGGCTGCACGACCGGCGATCCCGCAGGCAGCCATCGCGAATCAACGAATTCGACGTCCAATTACGTTCAGGTAACGTCCAAACATTCAATTATTAGAGGTAACGTCCAAATATTCAATTATTACAGGTAATATTCAAATAGGCAGTTATTAACCCATTGCTGCAAACGACGGCTATAGCCGTCCATTTTTTTTGCGATATGTAAGCAAATTACGGCTATAGCTGTCCTGCGTACTTCCATTAATAAAAAAAGAAACATTATTAGTACGGACTGTACTAATGCATCATTTGTTTACTCTCCAGTAATACATTAAACAAAAATGACTATAGTCTTCGCGACGGTCACTTGCAAAATTCATCTTATTTTCAAAAAAAGAGAATAGATACAAGATACTTGTCTGAATGTAAAAATGCACTACATACTTATTCATCTAATTTACAGAACAGTTTTAAAATAACATTAAATATTTGCTTCTATCTAACTGAATATGTAAAAATACTGGTATTTAGACACAAAATTGAGCGTACAAAAAAATACGTTCTAACCTAGTTAACTGTTTTTGACGAGTATACTCATCGTGGAGAAATTTCACTATTCTGTGTTATGGCTAATATTAAACAGTATTACGACGAGGATAAAACAGTCATTTCATTACTATTGTTTTATATTATAATAGCTACACATAGCCTGCGTTTGACGAGTATACTCGTCATCGCTTACTAGGTACACACTTTTCAAAGTGGTAGCAACAGCTGACTGATTAAAAAATATGGGGAAAAGAAAACGTTAAGTTGGATTCGATATAAAATCGGAGTTAAGTATTATTATATACATTAGGTATATAGCAGAGTATTCTCAATTTAGCACTTTTATCTTCGGCAATTATGGCTGCTCTAACATCTTCGAAATTCTAAACATAACCTAACCTAACCAACTCGTGAACTTTCCCTTATAAGACCAAAAGGCGTGGAGGATATCGGAACAGGTCCAGGCTCGTTTACTCCAGTTAAACCGTTACGACCGAATCTGCCAACTGGACCAGCGCAATCTCCTCAGCAAATAAAACCAGTGAACGAGGAACCGGAGGAGGATTTTCGAAACCGCGAACCATCTCGAGAACGCGATAGTCAAGACGACGATGTCGATTTCAGTGAAGAGCCAGAGAGCCAGGAAGAAAGCGAGGAAAACGTGCCACGCGCCGTTGGAAATGTCGGACAAATTGGCACGATATCGAGAACTTCTGCTAATATAGGTCCAACAGCTCAATCGGTACAGTATCGTCCGATTCCGGGGCCAGGAGGACCAACTGGTAGAGGAAATGCAATACCAACTGCTACTCCGGCACCTGTTCAATACCGACCGGCACCAAAACCAAACAAACCGAGGAAGCCCGTGGAAGAACCGTTTAAGCAACAGGTGAAGCCACCTACGAAACCGGTGAAACCGTCTCAGGCTTACGATGCTCGTGGAAAGAAGCCTGTCGCGCAGGTTAGTTCTGAATAACATATAATCGAGACAGTTACTCTCACTCGTGTTCGTACACCTTACGGACATTTAGCATAAACGAAAAGGAAAACATTTTTCTTGGAAATCTTTAACGGTTTTACTTTTCATTGCTTGGAAATATAGCAAATAGAAAAAGAATGTCACTATTCATCAAAACCATCTCTCACAAGGGATTCCGCGAACTGTTACTCACAGATTTGAATGAAACTTTGTGGGTTTATAGAGTGGCCCAAGACAAGAATAATGGTAGGCTTTGTTCGTATCCAGTCGCCCTTTAAGGGTGTGAAAACTAACCTCAAAGCCACTTCCACTTTTCCGCGTATATCTCCCAAAGTACAAGAGATAGAACAAAATGTTTTAGACAAAAGTTTAATGGTACAACGAGTGCTATAAACTGGCTTTAAGAAAATTTTAAAAATAGTCTTAAATTGTTTTTCTAAGAAAATATTTTTTTACACAAAGAAAGACATATTTCGACTAGCGAAAGTAATAAAATTCGATGAATGAATGCTTTGTCTGGCTAATCTTTGTGCCTTATTACTTTAAGTAATAATTCTGCTGAACATGAATAAAAAATATCCCTAAGTGTTTTTTTTTTTTTTTATTTATACTATGTAAATGTCCGTAGAGTGTAAGCTGAGAACGCGGGTTGTATCCTGTCTTTTGATGGAAAAAAATTGTGCAATAAACTGATTCGTTGGAACCTCTTTAATTCACATGGATTCAGACGAAAGTATATACAGAATTCTATACGAGGACAAAAGAGAACTTCAGAGGTTAGAACTTTATGGGAATTTTTAGGTTAAAATATTCATACGGCTATACAGATTTCTATGATATTCAATAATTTTCGAGGGGAAAAGAAATATGAAATTACAGAGATGAAAGAACTCGTTGGATTAAATTGCAAGGAACTCTTAGAATCGTCCTTCTCAGTCGGAAAATTATTCCAAGCAAAGTTAGAATTTTTCGTATGCGTCATTTTTCAAAATTGGAACTTCGTATTTTACACTTCTTACTCATTACGTTATTTTTTCGCACTGCAGCATATTTATTCAATTAGATAACTTTTCTTAGTCAACGCGACTCCACCTACCGATTACGTCACTGACATTTAGCCTTAAGTAATTGTCAACTAATCGTATTTCATCGATATACAGTTTTATAACCAAAAGCGTTTAATAAAATATAGAAATACAGCGATTGAAATTCTCCATATTATCCAACGTAGTTTATCGAAAGTGGAATATACCCATAGTTATGTAATAACAGGAGAGAGAAACTGATTTAACCCTTTCGCTACAGCAGATTTTAGTGGAAAGGTACATGTCCAATTTTGGGGTCGCAATATTTGCCAAATTGTCGTTGAAAGTTTAGAAATTAACAATTCTCGAATTAAAGCGGCGATAAATAAAATTCAGACGGAAACGGCGGTAACAGAAGGGTACCAGACAAATTTCCAATAGCTTGTATTTTACTCGTCAGTATTTTAATCCCTTTTTGTCAGTACTTAAATATTAAGTGTCAGTATTTAAATAATTTGGTCAGTATCCTTTGGTCGGTATTTATACTAAATTGTCAGTATTTAAATAAAGATGGTCGGTATTCTCACGCCTTCTACCAATAATGGCCTAGAATCATTTAACTTAAACATAAAAAATGAAGAAACCTTTCACGAGAGATTGCCACTCCGAAGATTTTTCGAGATCACTAAGCGATCAGCAGAAAAATGGTCGCAAAATGATCAAAGAGAATTAAAGAAATTTGAAACCAAAGAAATAATACAATTGAACGAGTGGACTAACGGTTACCAGTGGGGGAAGTTAGACATAGAAATTACGATTAGCGAAGATTTCTCAAATATATATTTTTGCCCGGCTGAAGGGAAAGCTGTCACGGTGGAAGATATAGAAAATCTTCAAAATTTTAAATGGAGTACGTTTGAACAATTTAAAAGTAAGGCTTTCAAAGTATGGATTACAAATCTCTCTTCGGAAGTTTGGTCAAATGGTCGGTGCACTTGTCCAAATTATTTTAAAAAATATATTTGTAAGGACATCGTAGATTAGCAATAAAATTAAAATATGTGAAGCCCCCACTGACAACTAAATAAATACCAATTGGCCAAAGACGGAAACGGGGAAGACCGAAATTAGCAATTAGGGCACTCGCGATAGATAAATATTTATAAGATTATAATATATTAATATGTTAAAATGTTAAAATGTATATTTTTCTAAATAAAACAGTAAGCATGTTTTCTTATTGATTAAGTAAAAATTTGTAAATGTCTAATTTAATTAAACGTGTAAAAAATAAAACTATATATATTTGTTTTCCGTATAAAGACATTTTTAAATGTAATTATTTTTCGACTTACAACGAGTGCATAATGGAATGGTTTTAGTACAGTTTTTCTGCTTTGTATTGTCCGTTTATTAATTTTATACTGACTGTAATGATACTAACCATTAATTAATTCCATACTGACCGTTTATATATTTATACTGACTATTCGCTATTTATGTACTGACCATTTTTTATTTACATACTGACCGTTTAGTATTATAATACAGTCCTTTTTTGCAATAAAATACTGACCGAAAATTGATTTAAATACTGAACGAAAATAGATTTAAATACTGACCATTTAATTTGTTGCCTTATTAAAATAAACTATTTGGAAAAATGATCGTTAGGATGATATATTATCTGTGTGAAACAGGCTTGGGCATTATTAAAAGGTTTGTATTTTACTGGTCAGTATTTTAATCCCTTTTTGTCTGTATCTAAATATTAAGTGTCAGTATTTAAATAATTTGGTCAGTATCCTTTAATTAGGTCAGTAACCTAACCTAACCTAATCATTCGCTATTTATGTACTGACTTTTTCTATTTACATACTGACCGTTTAGTATTTTTATACTAACCTTTTTGGTAATAAAATACAGACCGAAAGTTGATTTTAAAAATACTGATCGAAAATAGATTTAAATACTGACCATTTAATTTGTTGCCTTTTCCAATTGGCAAAAGTATCAAAGGGTTGAAGTAGCATACAGATTGGTGCAATTAAAAGCACCGAATCGAATTGTTATAACCAATCGAATTTGATCATTCGTAGCTAAACGTTTCTTCGTATTTCACAACAGATTATCAGACGATATCGCAACGATAATTCGGACGGCTCGATCACATGGGGCTTCGAGAACGATGATGGATCGTACAAAGAGGAGTTAATCGGCGTGGATTGTATCACCA
Source organism: Anthophora plumipes (assembly GCA_951804975.1). Taxonomy (NCBI): domain Eukaryota; kingdom Metazoa; phylum Arthropoda; class Insecta; order Hymenoptera; family Apidae; genus Anthophora; species Anthophora plumipes. The sequence goes on along the minus strand of OX638118.1, from coordinate 16,179,006 downwards.
GAGGTAAATACGGATATATCGATCCGGACGGCATTCGCCGAGAGTACACCTATGAAACTGGAATCAAATGTGACGAAGAGCAACGAGAGGAGGACGAGGAGAACGGTTTTGTAGATTATCAAGAGAACAAGCTAGTACTTCCCGATGGTAAAACCATAGATCTGTCGAGTATGGGGAAAAAACAGGCTCGTAGACCTCGTTTGGTTCGCAGAAATTAGGAAAACCTTCTCTCCTAACTTCTTTCTTCCTTTTCATCTCGAAAAATCGGCACGTTTATCGGCAAAAATCGTTAGAACACAAATTCCCAGAATTCTCCTCCCGTTAATATCTTCGTCACCTTAAGATATTTAATTATACAGTAATTTTAGTAACGTTAAAAAAAAGCAAAGTAGAGATTTATTAATTACAACATGTGTAACATGGAATAAGTTGATAGAATTTGTCATTTCGATCGTTAATTTACCGAAGAGAATGCTCAAGCGGAGAAAAAAAGAACGAGAGAATAAACTCGAACGTTTCGTTAAGCAATCGGATACAGTGACAAAAAGGTTCCAATCGTGATTGTCGTCGTTTCACATTCTTTATCATCGAAAATTTGTAATTAGGATTACTTAGTATGTATTTATATCATGTACATATAAATGTAGGTACCTGTATCGAGTTCGTCGAATAAACAGTTAACAATATACAAGTGACTCGCAGAAAATGTTAAATTACAACGAAAAACACCTAAATCCTAACCGTAAATTCTGCATACAGTGCACATATCCATCTCAATACACAATACGCTTGGTAATCTCTCGAAGAGTGGTCGCAAATAAATTAAGATAACCATCCGCCCATCTGTCATTTCTAATCGAGGAATGCGATGAAATTCTCATCGTGCAAAATTAAATACAAAACAAGTACAAATATATCAACAATTCGTACATAGCATGAACACAATACTGATTAAACATACATCTTTCTTGCACATGTATATGTATACACAATCTGTTCAAAAATATTTTTTCTCCATATTAATAGATATAAAAAATTCGTAACGTAATGTACAGTTATATATACAGAGTGTTTCCGAAAATGTGGACAAATAGAATTGTAATTTCGAGAATAGATTCAGCAGACTAAAATAGGAGAAGAAGTTCGTATGGACATATGTCCGATACGACCTTGTTTCCGAATTACAGCCGTTTTTCTGAGAAACCTGTTATTTAATCGCTTTCGTAGAAACTCTTCGAGGAGGCTTAAATACAGGCTTAGATTAGATTAGTACATTTATTTGCGATTATACTAGCATATTTCCATACGCGTATTAACTCTTTCAGTACTATGCACGCATATTATCGAAAATTAAGACGTGAAAATTATTGACATGGACTATGGACACATATATGTGTTTCTAAAGTTAAAAGAATTATGTTCATCGTAATTTATTTTTAAATTATGGCGTTTTTGACTCTTTGCACTTCTAATACGGACCACAACTCCTTTAGAATTTTACTCGTATCAAAATAAGGCGAATTAACGAGACAAATAAAAAGAAATAAATTCAGGAACGTGTATAATTTGCTTCTTCTCAAAACGACGCTTGATTTTCAGAAGTTTTGTCGCAAAAGCATGTTGGTGTTGATAAATAGATTGTGTGCAAAAAAAATACTCGGAGGGTTAACCCTTTGCGCTAAATTTTTCTTAGTTGTTTTTTTCGCATAATTACTTGTGTTTCGCATACGGTTTTGTCGATTAAAATCCGACAAACCGCGATGCTGTACTTTTTTCATCGTTGCTGAACTTTATTTTTGATGATCTTTCCTAAGACTCTGAACTCTGTCTTTCCTGTGTGCTGTCAAAATCAATTTCACTTTTTTCTTGCTATTCCAATCTTCCTTTTCCTTGAACCAATTATTTTAATTCAAATCTCTCATTTATGAAATTACTGATTTGGTCTTTAAATCATTTAAAATCGAACTTGTCTTCGCTATTACTAATTCCGTAATTTGGCTGGATTTTTATAAGCATCAAAGACAGACTAATGTGTCAGATAATAATTTTAACACTTTACCAACCGGATGCCTATTAACCACTTAACATCCAGATATGTGATATTACGTTGACCAACCTTAATGAAAAAAGACCACATCCGTAATATTACGGGCGTGATTTTTTTCGATGATTATTTTTTTATCTTAATACGTATACAATCATAGCGCACGTTTAACATTGTCTTCAATAAAGTTTCGTATAAATTAAAAGAAAAAATTAAGGTTTTTTTTTACCCGTTTCATACTTTTAAATAGGGATCTTAAGTAGTTAACACTTTGACTGCCACGTTACCCGAATTCGGGTGACAAGAAAAGGTTCCAATAGGCCACGTCATTCGTATAAGCGTGAGAATTATATTGCTTAATCACGAATGATCTAAACAGGACTTTGAAAGAATAGTTAACAGAATATAACAAGATCAATAAATTATTATAAAGAAACTATAATAATATAATTATAAATAGTTCTATTTAAAAAACATTATCTTGAATACAATCAATTTCGATCTCTTCTTCGATAATCAATTCTTATCATTTATTATAATATCATTTGCGGAAAATTCAGCATTACTACTGTTGCATTTATCAATATCCGAGTCAGAATCTGAACACATAACTCTATTTGTATTTCCTGTTCTGGAAAATCTCAATTCTTCTTCATCGCTATTTTGGAATTTTTGGCAAATTCCGTAACGCAGATTTCTTCTTCACTGGTATCTGATTCGCTAACAAATAAGTAGTTTGCTTTCTCTTTTCGACATTGTAAAAACTTGTGGTAATAATTTCAACGATTATAACACTGATTGCTACTGTACGTATGTTTTCTTTTTTTTTTTTAACACTAGGTTTACGGAATTTTCTTGTACAAGATACTCGTCAAATTGAAATTGAAGAAAAAACGAATGTTTCTTAAAGAAATCGATTTATTCAATTTAGAAACAAGTTACTTTTAAATTTCGATACATTACCGCATCGTTTTATTAATGAAAGTCAACAAAAAATTGCTGGGAAATGGTAGCAATAATTTCTGCAATTTTGCTCGTGAAATCTGAAATACGTCAAATTGACGGTTCCCGTAAATCTAGTGTTAATAAAATGTGCACTTGAAAATTTATTATTGATTTTTTAGATCATTTCGGGAAGCACATGCTTATGTTTACACGTTTTTGCTACGAGCTAATGTACATCCAGTCAAATTTCATTCTTAGGAGCCTGCTTTGTCTAATCGCGCGTGTGGCCTGACGAAGTTTTCTTTCTAATTTCGCTGGGCAGTCAAAATGTTAATCGGCTTTTCACTGCCAAGGTTTATCGACCTAAAGAGCCTATAAATCAGTTTCTTACTGCCACAAATTAATGAATTATCCTATAATAAGAGAAAGTGAACGACATATAGCCAGTATTGAATAGAACGAGCCAGTAGGTAAAGTGTTTATTAAACACAATGCTGTATTACGAAGTGTAATACCGTGAACCATTTAAAATGCAAAGAGGAAGGGCATCTGTATTAAAAAAGAAACAGTTATTGTCGCCTCTGTATTGAATCAAATGCTGACTGAGTCACCTCTCGAATGCAAATGGTTAAAACAGTAATTTTCTTAACCACTTAACTGCGTTCGACGTGTATACACGTCAATCCCAAATTTATTTCGATGCGGTTGACGTGTATACTCGTCATGTAAAATAAAAAATTACCATTTACTACAAAAATTCCAAATTTCAGTAAGAAATAATAAAAATGTCATTTGTTGGTACATTTCCTTTATATTACCAATGCAACTGGTATGTATTTTACAAAAAAAAATTTTGATTCCCTGTATAATGTATTGCTTTCTACAAACTGAATTGATTATTTTCCTCAATGCGCCTTGCTTTGAAAAATACCACACTGAAATCAACTGAATTTTTTAAAATTATACTTTTTCTTTAACTTTTCTTGTTTATGAATTTTATTATTTTTCGACAATTTTTAAGTTTTTAATAACAATAACTTTTTCAATAATGGACTGTTAATTTTTTATCGAATAAAAATGTTTTGCTTTACTTTCTCTCGTAAAATTTGTAATAGGAGTATTTGCCCTGTTTTCGACGTGTATACTCGTCGTTGCTTGATTTTAATTACACATCCCGCGAGGGATTTTTTAAAATTAAATTCCGCAGTTAACTGTTTCAATAAATATATCCAGGGAAACGAAAATATGTAATTTAGCGGAAATGAAGAATTAAACTGGTGACTTGGTTACAAGTTATAGAGTAAATCAGTACGACTTCGAGGTATTCCGCACTGAAAGGGTTAAACTAACCGAAACGTAGGCTAGACACTCGAAGGCGATCTGCGTCGAATCTTATTTGAATAAAAAGTAATTTCTGTTTCCTGGACCTGCGTCTACATAGCATTTACATACCAGACCAAAGAGTCGCGCATGAAATAAACAATAATGACTTGTAAACATCAACCCTTTGTACAACAGTGACGCCTCTGCGGCGACATTCGTAATACGAAGCAAAACTCCGCTTAAATTCATTTGCATTGAAGTAAAGCAAATTGATAAAGTAAACAAAAATAAGAAAATTCAGGAACGTCTGTAATTCTTTTTCCGGAAACAAGTACTTTTGATTCAAAAAGTTTCGTTGCGAAAGTATGTCGAAGTTGATAAATCGGTCGCATAAGAAAATACTCGGAGCGTAAAGGGTTAAAGGAAGCAGTGAACATAATCGTAAGAATCACCGGAAGACAAAAAAGGGCTGTAATTCGGTCATATGTTCATACCTTTTTTTTTCTTATTTTAGTGTGCTAAATTTATCCTTGAAATTATGTCCACATTTTCGGAAACACCTTGTATATTTTAAAAGATAGATTAAAAAATACACGTTATGTTTATATATATATATATATATATATATATATATATATATATATATATGTGTGTGTGTGTGTGTGTGTGTGTGTGTATATATATGTATATCGTTTCCTTATAGTACAAAGATATCAAATTATCGAATATCGTGCTTCGATATAATATTACATGATACGTATGTATATATTCGCGAGTACATACATACTATAAATAAAAAAGATAGCGAAATTAATTAAATTAATGAATCAGGTGTGTTGTTAACACGTTAAGCAGCACACAGCGGGGATTTTTCGTTCAGCGTTGCTTTTCGAGAAGTAACAGCGTCAAATCTCGAAAACGACTCCTCAGCGTCCATCAATTGCATTTCCTTGACACTTCTACGGCTGAATCTCGCAAAATTTTTAAATTACCCAGTACTTTTCATGAGTTTGTAACTCGGCATAAGTTAAACGATATGTCTGAAGGCAAAAGATCGAAGGAGTTTAAACAGAAAACAGAATAAACCGTTTCTAAATTTTTAAACTTGCATTTCGTTACTTAGAAAGTTGATGTGCCTTTCGCTCGTCTTAAGACACTTCGAACAAAGATACTGTTTTCCTCCGTAGACGTTTTTCGCGAGCTTTTTTCGAGTGAACGAGAAACCGAATTTTTCCTCCGGGAAATCTATTTATTAGAGACATTTGTACATCGTTAACTCACAAATTCGCACAAATTTTTGTATTGTTTCATTAGTAAACGTGAGGAAAAGCTGCTGAGAAAGTAAAGTAAGCGTGAACAAAGCTTCCACTTTCTTCGTTAAATGTACAATCGCAACGCTCTGTGCGAAATTTTGAACAATTGAACTGCTGAACGAAAGCTACTTAACGTGTTAATCGCTGTACGCTCCAAGGTTCTAAAACCAGGAGCATACAAGCACGAGGAAGATTTGCCGAGGCAAATTCTCCATATGAAAGCAACAGTATTGAAAACCTGGTCCATCCAAGAATTTGTCGCGACAGAATTAGAACGCAGGACTTGTGACTGTCGACACTTGTTTCGGCGTGAACTGTCCCTGCGCCAAGGCACCGCTCCTCGCTGCATGGAACTTGATCCAAGCGTCGTAACCGTAAACCACCATGGCGCAGAACCCGAAAAACTAGAAAAATGTTCGTGAAAGTATTAAGACTAATTTCAAATAACTGCAAACGCTAAAAGGTGCAATAACAATTGACAAGTTTGCACTCTGACGACGGTCGATCGATTTTCGACAGATTAGATCTAGTTATTAGCTAGAGCGAAAAAAAATGTCGTTTATTTTTGTGCCGTTACCGTCGAGTAAGCACGTCAATATTGGTATTATTTTGAAGCTCTGTTCATACGGTTACTGTTCTCATTTCATTTTTTTTTATTTTTATCGATAGTAGAAATGTTAAGGCCAGAGATCGCAGAGATGCAGTTGCGGTGCATTTTATTATTTTTGTTTGATAAAGGATTAAAGCCCAAAGACGCTACAGAAAATGTTAATGGCGAAATCTTGAATATCCGTAAATGCCAACACTGGTTCAAACAATTTAAAAACGGTGACAGAAATCTTAAGAATAAGCCAAAATCAGAAAGACCACAAAAAATCGATGACGATGTGTTGAAATCATTGGTGGAATCAGATCCGCGTAAAACCATTAAGGAATTGTCGCAGGACATCGGCTGTCCCTGGTCAATTGTAAAAGATCATGTAAAAAGGCTCGGCAAAAAACACAAACGGGGGTTTGAATTGCGCATGATCTATCGCCGTCGGCTTTAGATCAGCGAGTGACCATTTGTTCTTCGTTGCTAACCAGGTATGAAACCGATCCGTTTCTGAAAACAATTGTTACTGGAGACGAAAAATGGATCCTTTATAGCAATCCGTATAATAAAAAACAATGGGTTTCTCCAGGTCAAACACCGATTTCAATACTTCGACCAATCTTTGACCTTAAAAAAGGTTCTTTTAAGTGTCTGGTGGAATATTTCGGGTGTGATTCATTATAAATTATTAAAACCTGGTCAGTTCATCACAGCGGAGGTCTACTGTGCGCAATTAGAAAGATTAAAGGCGGAATTGCTAAAAAAAAAGACGATCCGTTCTGGTGAATAATCAACGGCGTATCTTGCAACACGACAATGCGAGGACACATGCAGCGAGAATTACCCAGGAAAAAATTAAGGAACTGGATTTAGAGTTGCTACCTCATCCACCTTACTTTTCCGATATTGCGCCGTCTGATTATCATTTATTCCGCAGTATGGAGCATTCGCTCCGAGATAAAAAATTTAATTCGGAAAATGATGTCCGAAAACACTTTGATGCCTTTTTCAAGTCAAAGCAGCCAGAATTTTATAAAATGAGCATCGAAAATTCGCCTAAATTGTGGCAAGATATCATAAATAACCATGGAAATTATCTATCGGAATAAATATTATGTATTCTTTTTGGAAATAAATTTATTTCGCATTGTAAAGAAAATGACATTTCTTTTCGCTCTTCCTAATATAATTGAAACGGACGCCTAGCAGGTGGAATATTAATGTCAATTAAAAAGCTTACTGCAGCAACGCCAAACGCTTCTATGTATCGAGCATGATCAGCAGCAAGGGAAGCAGCCAATAAATAAAAGGCGCTCCAAATTGTGCAGAATATAAATTCCTGCAAAGAAGAATACAAAGGTGCGTTACGTCGAGGCCTGCTTTAATTTACAAATTAGGAAAGAAAAACGGAAAGGACGAGCACAACGTTAAACGTAATAGAACCCTTTGCATTCAAGAGGCGACTCTAGCTCGCTTATTGGTCCGATACTGCAACTCGAATAACAATTAACCCACCTGCATCCTCCAGCAGAGTAATCCGCACACGGCGACTGTTACCTATCGTCAAATTTCAAAGAGTCTGCGAACTTCTTGTGAATTGGTAATCAAATTCGAAGCTTTTAGTGCATTATCAGCAACAAGATTTTTCTCTTTAACACTAAACCTACCAACACTGGATACATACCTATTCCTACCGTGAGCGGTTAAATGACCGCTTTAAAAAAGACGTATTTTTTAATATAGAGTGAAGATTATCAACAATTAGATAGTGAACAAAATATCTTCTTCTGTTTAAAAATTAATAATGTTTACTTTATTCTCTTTCATCTCATTTTTTACAAATTATAGGATTCTCGATTGCACATTTTCCACATATGTATTTTTCACATTTCAAAATCTGAGTCGTTGTGAAATAAATCATATGTATTTTCCTCTGTATCATCTTCAATATCAGAAATTTCCTGGTTGTCCTCAGAATAATTTTCGTCAATATTGCTTATGTTCTCTAATAACTTAATATTTTTCAAATGTCCTGATACTTGTTGGGATGAATATACAAATGATGAAATAAAAATTACAATATAAAAATGTAGATCAAACTGGGTAAAAAGAATGGATAAAGAAATAGAAAGAAAATCAAATGTAAAACTCGCTACAAAGTATTAATTTGTTCACTTTTTTGAAAACAACACTTATAAAATGTAATATATAAAATAATAGTAGAATAATAATATAATTGAAATGCAAAACAATAATAAACTGGCCAATATACTCTTTGTAACTTTCACGTTTTGTTTCACTTTGTTCAGGTCACAAGACTTTACTAAACGTAGCGAGAAGACGGCTAGGCATACTCTCAAACCATGGTTTTCTTTACATTGTAGATCACATAATAAAAGATCGATTAATGCAAAGAATATAAATCGTTCAAGCGGTCAAATGACCATTCGCGGTAAGCAAACCAGACTACAAATTCTTTTCAGAAAATAAACAATAAGAAAGAAAAAGTGAATATTAACAAATGCATTGTATGTATAATATAAGAAAAGTCGTGAAGTTAAATGGCGATACAATAACGTCGTATGCAGAAAATTCTAAACGAAATTTCCAAAACGATCATTTGGCCGCGCATGGTAGGTTTAGTGTTAATTTCTAAGCAAAAGTGAAGGTAAAACACTGGTTGATGCGCGGTGATACCTGATCCATTGGCTGTTGAACGTCTCTGATGCAAATGGGTTAAGAAAATAACTGTTATTTCTTTTTTAACAGCACTGTGTTTAATAAAATTATTATTCCAGTCTGTCTTTGATGCTTGCAAAGATCGAGTAGTCAAATGGCAGAATTAGTAATACACACGAAGATAAATTCGATTTTAGATTATTTAGAGACTACATCAATAATTTCATAGATTAGAGGTTTGATTTGAATAATTGGTTCGGGAAAATAGGAGATTAGAATAAAAAGTGAAACTGATTCTGACAGTACACAAGGAAAGATGGATGCTACAGATTCTGAGGAAGGATCGGGAAGAATAGAGTTCAGAGATGATGGAAAAGACTGCAGGAATCGCAAGTAGCTGCAAATTGTAATGGAACCATTGGATTTTTCGAGTTTCAATCGACGAAACGCAAGTAATTCAACCTCAGTGCAAAGGGTTAAAAATTGCCCGCAATGGCATGTTAGCATGTTGTAGCACGAAATTGTCCTACTTCAGTTCATCTGAGATCGATATTTACCGCCACGTAAAAACAACCTGCATATTAACTTTTTAACGGTTCTACACGTTTCAGACGTTATCATCGCATTAGAAAAAAAGAAAAAAAAATCGAAACTAGAGAAGCTGGTGTGATAGTCTGTTTTCGTTCCCCCCCCCCCTTTTTTTTGGTCACTCACAATCTTCAGCCAAGGAATTTTCGAGAATTTCTCGACGATATGAAACAGGTAAAAGACCAATAATATTCCTGTGAACCAAAAGCCGCCCATGGCCACGGTGTTGAACCATCCTCCGCGGCTGGAGTTGCTGTGACTCGATACCGTGATGCATATGAAACCCAAGAGATTGAAGGCCTTGAAAGAGAGGAGAGATAATTAATTACCTACCTTCCATCATCCGTAGTTACGATAGAATGTTTTCTTTTTTTTTTTAGAAAGCAGTCTGGTTAAAGGAAAAAAATGTAATTGAAATGTAGAACGTTGAAAAAACGAAATCTATCGATACTTCAGATTGTACCTATTTCTACCGTGAGTCAGTGGTCTTTAAAGAAGACATATTCCTTAATGTAGAGAGAAAATTTTAAACAATTAGCAAAGAAAATATTTGATTATATTTAGAAATAAATAATGCTTGTCTTATTCTTTTCCAGCACATTTTTTAGGAATTATAGGATTCTCGATGGAGATTATCAACAATTGGATAGCGAAGAAAATATTTTCTTATATTTAGAAACAAATAATGCTGGTTTTATTCTTTTTCATCGCATTTCTTTACAAATTATAGGTTTCTCGATGGAGATTATGAATAATTAGCGAATAAAATATTTTCTTGTATTTAAAAATAAGTAACGTATGTTTTATTCTTTACCGCATCTTTTTTTTACAAATTATAGGATTCTCGACGAAGATTACGAACAATTAGCGAACAAAGTATTTTCTTATATTGGAAAATAAACAATGCTTAGTTTATTCTTTTTCATCGCATTTTTTTTTATAAATTATAGGACTCTTGATTGCACACTTTCTACATACGTATTTTTCACAGTTTAGAGTCTGAGTCGTTGATTTTCCTGGTCAACTTTAGAACTATCATCCTCGATATCATTTATGTTCTCTAACAACTTGACATTTCTTCAATGTCTTCATATTTGTTCGGATGACTACACAAATGACAATATAAAAATGCAAATCAAACTGGGGGGGAAAAAATTGAGAAAGGATCAAACGTAAAACTTAGTACAAAGTACTGTTGATTTGTTCACCCTTTTGAAAATGCCATTTGTAATACGTAATATACAAAATAATAGTAGAATAATAATAGGATTGAAATGCAAAATAATAATAGACTGGCAAATATGCTCTTTGTAACTTTCACGTTTCGTTTCGCTTTGTTCGGGTCACAAGATTTTACTAAACGTAACGAGAAGATGAACAAGCATACTCTCAAGCCACGGTTTTCTTTACATCGTAGATAACATAATAGAAGGCAAAGATCGACTCATGCAAAGAATATAAATCGTTCAAGCGGTCAAATGACTGCTCGCGGTAGGCAAAACAAACTACAAATTCTTTTCGGAAAATAAACAATAAGAAAAAAAGTGAATATGTAAAAAATACATTGTACGTGTAATATAAAAAAAGTCGTGATGTTAAATGACGATACAATAACGTCATATGTAGGAAATTCTAAACGAAATTTTCAAAACGGTTATTTGACCGCGCATGGTAGGTTTAGTGTTAAGATGTGTTAAAATACCAATCAGTCATTGTGAGCAAAAAGCAAAAATGGTATCAATAGATTGAATCATTTCCAATAATTGTCGGACATATACAAATAAAAATTTTCATAATGTTACAAAAAAATTTGAAATTTAATTTAAAATAGAAATTTTATGGGCAAAAGATCGTTAAAATCTTGGCGCCCAGGGCAAGACGCTTTAAATTTGCTTGGCAGTGAATGAGTTAAACGGGAGTCCTCTGTACATCCTTCAGTTCCGTTAATGCTGTTAATCTCGTACGTACACATGTGGTATTTAGCTAATGATTATTCCTACACGATATGCACGGAACCTTCGTCGGTCCATTGGCGTAAAACACGGGAGTATCGATTAAAATTAAAGACAAGGAGAGCACACTTACCACCTGAGCGACTTTGAGAATTCCAGGTAGCGTTCTTATGTAAAACGGATCGAATCGAATAGTTGGCTGCGTCGTGGTGGTAGTGGTCGTTACTGTGGTCGTTGTGTGTTGTCCTGGAAATCCCTGGTCCATTATTTCTGATTACTCTGAAATATATTACCCTACGATATAATTTCAAACCATACGAAAGTACGTAAGCGAGTAATTACGCGGGAAATTCGGTTTGATCAATTTTATGTCCCGTTTCCACTAATGCATCTTCATGAAAAATTAAAAAAAAAATACTTAGCACGTCACGGACGTCGAGCAATCTATTTTTTCTATTTTTCCAACTGCAAATCCTAGTTGCAGAAAATAAGAAACGAAGATAAACGGCAAGAATGAAGTCATTCGTGATAATAAGGAATAAAAAGTGCTCTGAAAATTTGTTTCCTATGTATTTTACGTTAAAATGTTCTTTAAAATGTTCTCGAATGAATATTCATCCACTTATAGTTAGTTTACTAATTAATGTAATAAAAAAAGCAGGTCTGAAGAGAATCGAATTTATATAAGTGTCGATTTTGCAATCAGACTAGACGCTCGACCACTGTTTCAACCGCAGAGTCGAGAAGAGTGTTTGCTTATTCTCAGTGAAGCAGTTCGAACGAACTGAGTTTGAATTTTTGTTGCAATAACGCGCCTCGCCGAAATATTCTAAAAAATTCGAGGATTCTGCAAACCGGAAAGGTAAAACTAGCTTCGCGTTCCTATTTAAAAGATTATCCACATTTTTTTCTGATAAACACAGAAAAATTGGGCTACATATTTAATATATTTGTAGAAACAGTCTGTTAGATGATTAAAACGAAAGAGAAAAAAAAAGAACTCAGGGAACGAAAGAAGCCCGCCCCGGTTTGATTGCGAGCTATCGTGAAAGGCGTAAATGTATTGCGTCGTAGATAAAGGCGGATAATCGCGTTGTATTCGTTCTTAAATCGAAACTGTAGGCACGAAATTATGTCACATCCCATCGACATACTACAAGAAAATTACTCAACGTTACAGCGTGAAGTCATCCTTACTGAAAATAGCGAATGACAGGCTTTCTATCGTATGAACAACGCGAGAGTAATGCACCAGAAAACCCCGTCGTATCTATGCGTGCCTGTATGTACAGTGCTGAACAGAAGTATTGGACTTGTAACCACTAAACAAATTGATTTAAAGAAACAGTATTTAACTTATTCACTTAGTATCTGTTTTAGTTTATTACATAATAATAATCAATAATATAAATAAAGTAGTACGCAAAATAATTACAAAAATATATTTCTTGAATTTTAGTCCTGAATATTAAAAAAGGTCCTTGAAAGAAAAGAACTATCAATAAAATATCGAGGCACTGTTTTAATTAATTATAAGTGTTATTAACCGCTTATAAAATGCTTAAATAATATATTTCTCCTATTATTTTGTGTATTACTTGTGAATCTGAGTTCACAAAAAATTTGGTCCATTCAATACCCCGAATACTAAAAGTCCTTACAAAACGTAAAAAAAGCATAAGTGTTTTTATTCCTCTGTGCCAATACTTTTGTCCGCCTATAAAGTGCTCAAGAAATATATTCTGCCTAATATTTTGCGTACTACTTTATTTATATTATTGGTTCTTGTTACGTAATAAACTACGATAGATACTAAACGAATACGTTAAAAAACTTTGTCTTTAAATCAATTTCTTTAGCACTGTTACTAGTATTTGTATCATAAGAATCGTATTGAAGCAATACTTTTGTCCGGCATTGTACGAGCACGTTGCTTGTGTACGCATCTATGCATGTGGGCGGTGAATTTGATTGTATGGCACATTATCGCGGTCGAAACTTCATAATAAAGCACTAACGATACAGCGAACGCGATACACGACAAGAAACCGCACGGAATGAAACGAAATTCCCGGTCGATTAGCAAACGGAAACGTAGTAAATACATTTTGTAACGTTCGTTCGAACAGTGACTTTGAATTACGTTTAACAAACAGCCGGGAGGGAGAGAAAAACACTTTCACGTGTTACGATAAATAAATTTCTCTACTTTCACGATGCATCTCGTCGATATTGAACAACGGTAAAAATAATCGCGACCTATAGCTACTACGGCCCTGCACGTTAGCACGAAACAGCAGGAAAAGAGTTATTTAGCATTCTTAGCGTGCAATTAAAATACTGTTAACGTAACACTGACTAGAAGTTGCTTCACTTTCACGTCTCGTCCGTTAGATTTCTCCTAAGTCGAACGGATCTCTTTCCTGGTTTTCTGTTTACTTATTTCCCATGACATTGTTTCTCTACGTTACGTACATACACAACGGTGTAATCTACCTGGCTTGACAAGACTGACCTGTACCCGTCTGATTATTTTCGTAACTTACCCACTTCGTGGAACACAGGTTAGAAACTTTCTGTCCTTGAAACACTTGGAAAAATATCCTTCGGTATTTTCTCACTGATCACCGTACCGTGTACGGGAATCAACAGGGGAACAATTAACACTGGACACGTTTCGAAATAAACCACGCACTGTTACGAATGTGTTCAACGAAACTACGAATACCGTGTATACACTGTGTTAAAGAGAACTGGAAAAGAAGTCCAGGGAAAGGTATGCGTGTCTGATTGGGTTATATCCCCATAGGCCCACCTTCTCTAACACAATCGTTGAAATAGGGCACACGTATTGTCATTATTGGTCGATGCAATAACGTCAACGAATCGGATCATATAGAAACGCGCGGCGGGAGAGTCAGGCGGTTGTGAGCGAAATACCCCGCTTGTCCCCGAAAACCGTTACGCTGGACTTCTTTAGAACTCCGTACGAGCCGTATGATTCTCTTACCCCACTTTACCGTTCACCTGTGCTACTCTCTAACAGAGATATTCGCAACTAAGTTGTATCCATTCAACCGATAACTATGATCTTACAGAAGTGTTAGCAACTGTAAATGTAGAAAATACCGTATTTCCCGGTCTATAAGACGCACTTGCGTATAAGACGCACTGTGATTTATCAGGTTAGAATTTATGAAAAATACTTGAATTAGACAGAAAAGGATCAAAGTACCTATTTTAACACGTTGAGCGCAGCGTCGGTCCCGAGGAACCGATAGTAAATTTTCCGTTTGGCCAGCGTCGCTCCCTAGGGACCAACAGTATCAAAATTAAAAAACAAATGTAGTAATTTCAATGAAATTTATTAAAACACTCTAAGCAAAAATATGGCTTGACTTTACATGTATTGCAAAACGTAACGACTGTTTTGGTCAAATTTCTGGCTATATTGCTTCCGAATGTCTTTGCATTTGCATCGTAGCATCTCGAACAATATCTTCGGACTTTATGCATGTCTTCTTCTTTTTTCTTTTTTTTTTTAATTGACAAACAATTCTTATTTCAATATGGATTGGAATTTCCTCATCTCACTGCCGTGTGAGTGCATCCGCCAATTGTCTACGAAATGCCGTGACTGATATTTTTTTTTCCTCTTACTTTTTGAAACATGAACAAGACTGAACGGAAAGGACAGCAATATCGGCAATATCGTCGCGCTCAACGTGCTAATAATAACACTTTATACAAAGAAAACAGTGTTATTATCGACATTTGTAATAAAGGCAACGGTTTTCTATGGCTTTGAAGTAAAAAGAGATGCGTCTTATGGGCCGGGAAATACGGTATTAGGTAGTATTTAGGTTAATCCCTCTCTTTGGATTTTGCTAACAATCTGCAAGCAATTTTTCCTGCTAGGTTAGCGTCTCTTTAAACACTTGTAGTTTTTCCTTTGAAAGAAAAGTATTCAGTGTCAGAAGTGTACTCTATTTTCTCCCATCTTCCAAGTGTAACACGGAGAAGAAACGAACAATTGGAACGAATAGACTTTCCAGAGACACGTGAAAAAGTTATCTTTCAAAGCATATACGAACTCATGCTTTCATCTAATTTTATTTGAAATATCTTCATTGTATTAGGTTGTCCCGAAAGTTCGTGCCGGATTTTTGATAGGTAGCGTTTGAATATATTAAAAAATATAAAATTGTATGAAAATATAAAGTTCGCATGTATTCTGAAGGATTATTATTGTTTCACGTGTCTTTTATAAGTTTATTCGTTGCAATTGCTAGTTTCTTTGTTGTACTGTTTTGAAGATGGAAGGAAATAGAGTACACTTCTGACAGTGAATATCTTTCTTTCAACGAAAAGGGAAAAGTACTGGGAAAACATCAAACGAGATATGTAATGTTTAAAGAGGCGGTAGCCTATCAGAAAAATTTCTTTGCAAACGATTAACAAAATCTAGAAACGAGATTTCGATCTTAAAGAAAATAAAGAAACAAAGTTTTTAATAAAATGGATTTTCTCAATTTACTAGAAAAACGACGAAAATTTGTAAAATTAAAAAGTACATACCTTATAGAACAAAAAGAAAATGCTTTAAAGTATGATATTGGCTTATTTACATAAAAATCGGCACGAATTTTCCGGACAATCGATAATAACATGGAGTGTGACGTCTACATCCGTCTACCAATGAAAAAGGCGAGCTTGTTTCCGAGAAATAAGATTCTAGATTTGCGTGGGAAGAAATTACAGTGCTACTTTTCCGGAAGTTCCTGTTTGAAATGGAGCAACCGGAAAAGGACATTCACGTCGCGTAGGATCATTTGTTAAGTTTGTTAAGTTATGAATAGTATTAAAAATATAAATAGTGTTAAATACAGTTTTATATAGCGACAGAACTTCCTTCGATCTCTCTTAGAATAGACTGGTAAAATAGGACACGGACTCGTACCTAAACCGCTAGAGTGTAGCGTCGTAGATTCCAGCGTAGTGACGTCCATATCTGCCCGCCAATCGGAAAAACGAGTCCGTTTCCGGGAAACGAGAAAATAAGAGATTTGCGCGGGAGGAAACTCCAGCGCTCCCTTTTTGTAACGTTGTTTTTTTTCAAACGGAATAGCTGTAAAAGGCAATCAATTGGTGTCCCTCCGAGGATAGAGTAGTGATCAAGAAGTTCCGAATTTCGTGCATTGTTGTCGCGTACATAATTTGTTAAAATATAAAAAATATAAGAAGTATAAATGGTGCCAAAGAAAATATAGTTTATATATACATATATATATCGATGAAGTTTCTTCCATTCTCCTTCTGAATAGATTGATAAAATAGAACGCGGACTAGTACCTAAAACGCTATACCAGTCGCGCTCTGTTTTATCAGCATGGAAGAGAACAGGATGATAAGGAATCTTTGCGCGATTTCTATTTACCGACGAGACGTTCACTTATATATTTTTTCTACACTGCAAGTAACTATAACATCAGTGCAATTTTCAAGAGCTTTGAAGTCCTAAGTAATGATTTATAAATGTTACTAATATTACTAATATGCAAAGAGTTATAAAGAAATGCTATGTAACGAAGAAAGTGCAAAAATAAGATTTATTTGGAACGAAATATCTAACTGGTGTAGATTTATAGTATTGATATATCTATTCCAATTTCTACTCACGTTTTCACGAGAGTATTTAGTACTGAGTATATTTTTAGAAGTATAGGTGCAGAAATCGTTCTTTTTCTTGGAATATTTAAAATAGTAGTATTATTGTACTATTATTATTAACATAAATACAATTAGTAATATTATTTGTGACGTACAGATTAATTCAATTTAATTAATTTAATATCGTGTTTGTTTTTGTCTCTACAATATTAACATATAGACAATAGGAAGAGATCTTATTATTTATTATGTCTCTCTTATTATTTATTATATATTGTAAATTAATTGAACTGTTGATTGAATATATTTTTACCCTTGAAAATTGATTTTGTCTTCATTTGACAAGTATACGTGTTCTTGGTTCATTTATTATGGTTACCCATTGAATTAGTGCCCCAAAAATTGCACCAAAGTTAGAAATTGAAAGAGGAAAGCAAGTTAGTAACGATACAGTTGATCATATTATAAGAAAATATGGATATAATAGAAGAATTGCCAGAAAGAAGCCATTAACGGACCAAACAGACGAGAACGTTTACAATTTGCAAAAGAATACGTAAAATGAACGTATGACACTTGGAAACGTGTAATTTTTTATGAAATGTCTTTCAATCTGATGATAGACAAATTGCATGGCATCTCTCCAACTCAAAGAACTTTATGAAAGAATTCTGAAATAAAAACATTAATGAAACAAAAAAAAAAGCAAGGAAGGAAAGCTGAAGGATATCAGGATCAAGTGAAATATTCTCTCATTTCTGAAGTTCACAACTTTATTAGAGAATTCAATGTAGAACAATTTCAATCGATGATTTTAAAAAAAGGGAATACGACACATATACGAAGTTAAAATTATTCATCGAATACAATCCTTCACATAAATACAAACTCTTAGTTAATAATTTCTATCTCAACAGATGTACGTTCCTCTTTCGAAGTTTTCCTTCAAACTTCGTTTTCAATGCGTCTGACCAAAGATCGTTTCCTTCTCTCCTCATTTACAACACGAAGATACTTCTCATAGTAATAAACACCATAGTTGACAATAGCACGAGATCCTGATCGTCTCGATCGTTTTTATTAACGATTAGTCTTTCGTCTTCTCGATTTCTTGCAGGAAGACACGCTGATATCCGTGTTCTTCGAGCATCTGATTCTCCAGGCTCGTTTTATCTCCGTTCTGACCTCGATGTTCAGGAGACAGTAAAGCATAGCGACGAAGGTACCCTATGGAAATGATTTGACACTCTAAGTTACGAGACTTTCGTTACCATTAGTCCGGAATAATTGAAATACTTGAAAAGAGGCGAAGAATTGATCGTAGAAGAGCCATATCAGTTCTACGCGATGATCTTTGTGGTAAGAGAGGCCGAGAAATATGGTATAGTGAGCTCCGAATAATGGTACCAACACCAAAGTAGATCTAGCCCATCTACTGTATGAAAAGATCTTATTTAATATTTTTCTTTCCTCTGGAAAACTTGTATTAATTTCATCACTATTTTCTCTCTTCTCGCTTCAATTATTTCAAGGAGACACTAAATTCATCCCTATCTCGAACTTTTACTTCAAATAGAACTCACAATCTCAAAGAAATATTCGATAAATTTATATTATCTCGAATTTTGAGAAAAAAAGAAATTAAAGAAATTAGGAATTTTTTAATTTACCTGTATTGCATTTTCTTCCGTTGCAAGTGCACCGAGGTTTTGAATTTAACGAAGAGGACGCGCACTATGTTGAGGAACAGCAGGAAGTTGAACTGAGAAATTTTCGTTTATCGTTATTACGCAATCGAGGCAATTTTGAAATGAAAATTGTAGAACGAAGGAACTCGAGGTGTCCACTCACTAATGTTGATGTCATTATGGGAATTCTGATTAGCAGAAACACGGAAGGATTGTCGTGCGTGGTCCAGCATAGTGTGTCCTCTATGGTGGCTCGAATAATTATCCATGGAGCAACTACGAAGACTGGCAATCCTTAATCATAGACAGAAAAGTCACAGATCTTCTCTTTCGTGACAAACACGTAGCGTTAGTCTCCATGTAACTTGAAATTTTCTTAAAATATAGGGCTTTTAAACAATTACGAAGAAATTTGAGCGATTTCTAAATAACCTTCAATGAAACAGGCTTGGGCATTGTTAAAATGAACTATTTGGAAAAATAATCGTTAGGATGATATATTATCTGATTGTAAAACAGGCTTCGACATTATCAACCCTTTGACTGCGGAGTACTTGAAACTTAAACGCTCTGTGAGGACGGAATACTTTTTCGCGTAGCGTGAGCTTTGCTATACCATGATCGATTATACAATGTGGAACTAAATTATTATTTTAATTCTTTACCTACGCCAAGCTGAAATGAAGCATTTTCATGTTCGTACGGAAATATACTGTTTATTTGAAAATATTAATTTTCCAACTTTATCGTCACAATCCCTGCTCAAATCTGACTCTCTTCATCTACTTCACTATCGTCTCTTAGAACAAGTTCTTCAAAATTACCAGACATTTTGAAAGTTTTACTATAATAAAAACTGATGTAGCACGCAAGTAGAATATTACGATATGCTACTGCAACAATCATCTGTCGTCCGAAGAAATAAATGGACCATTTATTTTGAAAATGGTATAACTCCGTTTTTGGAAAAAATTTAGAAACCACATAATTTACTTTTAATTTTCAGTGTGAACTTTTTATTTCTGAATAATTCATACTTAATATTTTAGAATACCCGTATTTATTGATCGATTGAAAACTCGTCAGTAAATTACTTCGTATAACCATTGATTATGAAAATGGTCCGTAGTTTAATTAATCCATTGCCGCAAACGACGTCTCTAGCGGTCCATTTTTTGGCGATATGTAGACAAATTACGGCTATAGCCGTCCTGCATACTTCCATTAATAAAAAAAGAAACATTATTAGTACGGACTGTACTAATGCATTTATTTGTTCATTCTTCAGTAATACATTGAACAAAAATGACTATAGTCTTCACGACGGTCATAGCCGTCATTTGTTCTGAGTACAGAAAAAAAGTAATGATAAACTATTACGGTTAGAGCTGCCGGGAGTTTTCCTGGAAAAACTGTGGCAAAATTTGATCATTTCCACCTCCAAACATATAACTGACGCTCAATTCCTTATTGCAGTAACAAACAACTAAAAAAAAAAACTACGTTTCTGGGCACGATTTTAAAACTAAAAATGTGCGGCAATGGGTTAAGCATTACATATACAAGAGAAGAGTAAAACTATGGGTTTTGCCAACAAGAATGCATTGTAATGGAATTAGATGGAATGAAAAAAAGTCTTGTGACCTCTGCATTTAGTTATGATTTTGCATGTACAAATATGTAACGGCAAGTTGTATAATTGGAGTAGTATATA
Source organism: Anthophora plumipes (assembly GCA_951804975.1). Taxonomy (NCBI): domain Eukaryota; kingdom Metazoa; phylum Arthropoda; class Insecta; order Hymenoptera; family Apidae; genus Anthophora; species Anthophora plumipes. Next base: position 16,158,495 of record OX638118.1, on the reverse strand, counting down.
AGTAAATAATTAGTATTGAGAATAAACAACACTATTTTGTTTCTTGTTTTTTTCCATAAACGAAATCAGAATAAAGCATTACTTATTTCAAGTGAAATTGAAATTTAGATAACTGAAATTTAATGATTTTTACAATTCAGGAATTATGAAAGTAGTGTAAGTTCATTTACGACTCAGATTATATTGGTGTAGTTAAATTCACATAGAATGTCATATATATATATATATATAATCAATTTGCATATATCTAAATTTATAAAAACATTGCTAAACTTAGTACACTTCATTGATATTTTTAAATCAACTAAAATTGCAAACCCTTAAATATCTCGAAAGAGGAACAAATGGACTTACACTACTTTCAAAATAAACGATTCAATTATATTACACGCGTTACTCACATTTATTTTAATCATCTTTGCTCTTCTCACCTTTCTGTTCTGCTAAATTACATATTTTTGTTAAAGTTAATAAATTCAGCGGAAGTACTTTCTTTCTAGGCTTCGTTCCATTTGATATTCCTTTCCCATGCTACGAACGCTTCAGAATGCCTTGGAATATCGTTTCAGGACGTATCCTTTTCATCGTTTCGAATTCCTTGAACTCTTTTGACAATTTCGTCATCGTTTAGAAGTTTAAAAGAAAATCTCCATCAGGCTATCACGAAGAATGAAACTTAATTCGATGCAGCTACGCAAACGTACCGGGTCCTTTGCCTTTTTTTACAGATCAGGAGCATTCACTCAGTTGAAAATCTGTGGCTGAGAATCAGCGAGAGAATCTTAACCCTTTCGCTACGGCGGATCTCAGTAGAAAGGCAGATTTTCAGCCGTAAAATTTGTCAAATTGCTTTGGAAAGTTTATTTTTTTTCTTGTTTTTATTGATGTGCAATAGAATTCTTCTATTTTTATTAATGTGCAATACAAAGATATGTATCTATCTTAAAAGTTGCTGTTTTTTGTTTTCATGAGAGGTGTAAGACAAAAACAATCGCTGAATGCATATATGCGCCCATAGTCCACATCGATGGCTTTAGGCAGACGCATATATGCCATAGCAGTCAAAGGGTTAAAATAAACTATTTGGAAAAATGATCGTTAGGATGATATATCATATAACTGTAAAACAGGCTTGGGCATTATTAAAATGAACTATTTGGAAAAATAATTGTTAGGATGATATATTGTCTGACTAAATTCTAACTGACACGATTATGTGTTAGCTTCTTCGAACAGACAGACAACTTTTCTCAAAATTATCTCGTTATTTGAACTTCGAATCAAACAGTTTTTCATTTGATCTACTATTTGATCAAATACAAAGGTTGTAGTTTAAAATAAGGCAAGGAGTACTAGATTATGTTCAGTAATTTTCGTTCTATTTCAATTCGAAGTTCTTGAGAACATTTCAAAGGATCCTCGTAATACTTTCACAGAATCTTACCCCAGCCCATCAATATGTACAAATTAATGGCAGCACTGTCGGCGCAAAATGCCAGGACGACCAAATTATGCAAATACAGTCCTTCCATCAGGATCCAAGAATAATTCGCCACGATAAAATATTGCCAAGCACTTGTGATAGCCTTGCAGATCACCATCTGGAACTGGTCACTTTAATTATACACTACTTCTCATCGATTCCTCCCCTGTTCCTTTCTTTTTCTTTTTTTATTTTCTCTTCACATCGAACATTTGACATGCCTACGTTTCGTTGCTTGATAAAAGCATCCTTTTCGTCCACGCCTAATCCGATACCGTTCACGAAGATCCAGTCCCGAAGCAGTGCCATAAACGCTCTCATGATAAAAGAAGCGAACAGATGCATGTGCAATCTGTTTCTTGGATTTCGGAGCTTTCTACGGGAAGGGAAAAGTTAATTAGTTTCAACTGTAAGAACGAAGAATGCGAAGGAATGATAGTATACCTAAGAAAAGAGAAAATGATCATCGCGATGACCAACATTGTGAATGACGTAGCGTAACCGATTTGAGAGACGATCCTGACAATCGGTAACCATTCCTGATAAAACAAAGAAGAATAAACATCGAAATTGTAACTTTATTGTAACGGAAACGATTAGAGTCACGAAACTGGGTACTTCAACATTTTTGAAATTAAGTCTCATGATTTTCCTCGACCGTCGAATATTTCTTTTCAATGTAAAAATCTCATTTCTCGATCTGCAAATCTCCCATTTAAGATTGATAGACATGTGCACGGTGTGTCTCTTCCCTCTCTACTTTTTCGAGGCTTTTACATTTATGAGCGCTTAGATGTAAGAATGTTGCCCAAAAGAGAGCATTTGTCGATATTGATAAAACTTTGATATAAAACAGTCCTCGAGAAAATATTGTACACGCTTTTTCTATCCACACTCGTCCATAGCCAAGAGAGAAAACTCACTCTCAAAGGTAGTTAACATATTCAAGCTAATATTAGGTTGTCCGAGAAGTTCGTACCGATTTTCCATAGAAATGTTTGAATATATCACAATATACTGTTGCGAGCACACAGTAATATGCGGCGTTATTTTTAAAAGTGGTTTCATATTTTCATATATTGAGATATTTAAGGGTTTGCGTTTGAACCACTTTAAAAATATTAGCAAACGTTAATCAATTCAGGTGATGTTTTTAACACTATAAACGTGTTAAATTTTATTATGCAATAATAATTATTAATATTGTTAAAGAAAATAAACGATTTTTTAGCTCCAAATGGACTTATACCACTTTCAATAATACTATATTATAAAAAATAAAATCAAGAGGAAATTTAAGTCCATATTTTATAGATATTGGCTTTATAGAAATGAATTTTTTAATGTAAAAAATAATAATAAAATCAAGACATGTAAGTGCACGAATAATCAAGTTTATTAAGAATTAATTTCACTTATATTAAAAAAATAAAAATAAAAATAAACAAGTGTAAAAACTAAATTACTTCGGTAAGATAAGTACGAATAAAAAAAACCTTTTTATAATATAAACTTATTTCTCCTTTACACTTAGCATAGTGAAGTATTGTATTAATGGTAAATAGGTGGTATATAAGGCAGTAAACTCATCATATCGCTACATTTCTCTTTTTTTATAGGTCTTGGAGTTTTATACAGTGGCAACATAGTAATTCTGCTGAGATGTTTAGGTCTTCCTTGTTTTCCAAATAAAAAAATAACTTTAAATGGGGCATTTTCTTCCATATTAGTTTTGTAAAAAATTTTGCGCGGTTCATCTCTTTTAACCAGTTAAGTGTGTTTGACGACTACATCCGTCATGGAGATGTGGCAGAATTTTGTGTCATGACGACTATATCCGTCATGAGTAAAATTTTGTTACAATTTGATATTTAAATTGTAATTTTGGCGAAAACTAAATTATATTCGTAAATTTTAATATGTTTAAAATATTTAAAGGTCAAGACGAAATGAAATAAGCAAATAAAAATTATAAATAATTTGAGTTGGATTCATAACTTCCTGAGAGATAACTCGTAAGCAGTGCAGTAACACATGCGCGTTTTGCAAAAAGATCGCCACAGTTAACTGGTTAAACCTCATCCAGCATATTTTCAGCAAAATAATTGTCTCTGTTGAGACAAAATCTTCTCGTTTCATTTCGTACAAAATGAAGCTATTTTTTCGGTAATTCTTTATTATATTATAATAGTCTCGAGCAGTATATAAATGATCCTTTTTATTTAATGCTGTTTCCACAACTCCAAAATCTCTGTCGTTTGGAAGAAATGAATGACCTGATAATAGAAGTTTGTGGTCAATGACATTTATATCGTTATAATCAATAATAATTGCAATTAGAAAGTTGTTTTAATTATGATTATTAGGAATGGACTTATTCCACTTTTAAAACAAAATTTTTGCGATAACATTTTATAGCTAAAATTCTTTTGATTACTTTATCAAGAAATCGTACTCCGTTGAATGTATGATTATAAATATAAAAGGAGGATATCTATATTTTACTAAAATTACCATTCTTTCATTTTTCCCACTTATATACGGGACTTATACCACTATCCAAAAGAAAAAAAACGGTTCACATATTGTAATACAATGAATATATTTCAAGCAAAATTAGATGAAAGCGTAAGTTCGTATATGCTCTGAAAGATAACTTTTTCACGTGTCTCTGGAAAGTCTATTCGTTACAGTTGTTCGTTTCTTCTCCGTGTTACACTTGGAAGATGGGAGAAAATAGAGTACACTTCTGACATTGAATACTTTTCTTTCAAAGGAAAAACTACAAGTGTTTAAAGAGACGCTAACCTAGCAGGAAAAATTGCTTGCAGACTGTTAGCAAAATCTAAAGACGGGGATTTCGATGTTAAAGGAAATAAAGGAACAATGTTTTAAGGAAAAGGGAACTTTCAGTTGCTGGAAAGACGGCTAAAACTTGTAGAATAAAAAGAAATTAGTACTTTGAAGTAAGGAATTAGCTTAGAATTTTTCAGACAACCCAACATCTCGAACACTATTAACCCTCCGCACTCGAAGCCTTTATGTCGAAGTTGAATTCTTCTTAGTTTCTTTTCAGCATAATTATTTGTGTTTCACCTATGGTTTCATCGATTAAAATTCGAAAGATACAATGATTTCGTTACAAACCGCAGCTGTTTGAGATTCTGCAGTTTCTTTCATCGTTTCTGAATCTTATTCTTCCTGACAGTTCCTCAGAATCTGCAGCATCTATCCGAATTCTCTCTCTCCTGTGTGCTATTAGAATCAGCGTCATTTTTTATCGTTACAATCGCTTAATTCAAATCTTTCACTTATGATATTACTGATTTGATTTCTAAATAATCTAAAATCGAAGTTATCTTCACTGCTACTAATTTCATCATTTAGCTCGATGCTTTACAAGCATCAAAGACAGCCTGATATATGAAATAATGAGTTTAATTAACTCTTTTAGTACTGGCCGAAAGGACTGTACCTAAGTGAAGAATACCGAACCAATTTGATGTAATTTAGTAAGGTTTAAGAAAAAACTCATATAGAGAAAAGTAAGAATGATATTTACAAAATTCAAAAAGGATCATATTACGAAATAAAGAGAGAATGAATTTAATACCAATTGTATTTTTATATTTGTTGAAAATCGTACTAATAATGTTTATTCAAAATCATTACAAAAAATGGAAAAATCAGTTTTCTTTTATAAACAATATTTGCAAATAAAAAGAATCATCGTTTAGTCATAGTTTGATGTCGAACACGTAGTATAAAGCATGAATACTGCATTTTCAGTTATTTGTAACGAAATTATTACTATCAAAACATAAAACTAAATTATAATCCCATTATGCACAGTAAGTATCAGGAGGATTATCTGTTACAGAACAAGTGATTCGTGTAGCTAGTATAGCGTCACTAAAATAACATTCTAGTATTATTATAAACATTTATAATTTTCCAGCTATTGAAAATGCGTAATATTTACTTACTATTACTCGCCCAAATAATTTACTTAGCATTGATGCGAATAGTAAGGCGCCACCGCATACACAACGACGTATCGTCGTTAGCATTTTTCATAAGTATTGCTAACAACGATACATCGTTGTTTGGCACTAAAAGAGTTAAACACAATGCTATACGTTAAATTGTATATACGAAAGTAAGAAGAATATCTGCTTAAAAAAAAAGGAAAACAGTTATTGTCGGCTCTTGTCATTCGAATTGCGATATTGGACCAAGTGGTGACCGATGGCCACCTCTCGAGTGCAAAGGGTTAATGGCAGAGGAATTTTATATTTTTCAACGTTCGATCTGTCTGCGTTGCTCGCGAAATATACACGCTGTTTGCCTGAAAGTGTTCTATAATTCTGTCCAATAGTGTAATTTACATGCTCATTGTAAGCGAGACTACAGGTTCAATTAGAACGAGTAACATTGGATTTGAACAGCTACTTAAACGAAATGCTTACGTCGAATGGATATGACACGAAGGTGTCGTAGTCTATCGAGTGTGTCATATCGTTCCCCAAGTAAACGATGGTCTCGGTAGTGTAACGAGCGGTGAATTCGTCGGACAATTCGCACAAACTATAATTGCTCCATGGAACGTCCTCTGAATTTGTGTACCATTGGCCATTCGCGAGGCATACTTTCGTGGCCATCGTCGTGATGCGTATATTCGACTCGAATATATTCGAGGATGCATCCACTTCGTATGTCGGATCCCTTTCAGGTGGACAGGGTAAACTGGCGATTGTGGAGGCTTTGGTATACGGCCAGCAAAGTACTCCGTCGAAATGGGCCGGACAGTGGCGATGTTTTTGCACATTCAGCGCATTTTGTAACGTTACATTTCGATCTATTCGTAGAACATTTATTCATTTATGCATATAAATCGAATATATTATACTCCCTCTGTCCCATAATAATAGTAGCAAGTGAATATTTAAACGGGAATTATTGGCGAATGCAGCTGTAAGTAATGTTGTAGCACAAAATTGCGAAGCCTTCAATCAAAATCAACGTTTCATGACATCTGTCATTTGTTTCGACACATCTTTCAATTTTTAAGTTAACCTAATTATTACGAATGGTAACTATTTTTCTAATTTCATCCGCTGATCGAAATCAATTGTTTTATTCCAGTTGAATATCAACCCATTGTAAAAGTAAGATGAAAAAAAGAGTTTTCAAGCAAAGTTCGAGTTGCGATTGTCCAGTTCTTGATGCATCGAAAGAAAAACGAAAAGTTGTAGAAAGGTGCAATTACGTTAGCTGCAAAACAATTTAAGTGCAACAGAATGACCGTAGCAAGAATTTGGAAATATGCTTCCCAAAGTAATAGTCAAGGTGAATCTTATGCTAATGTTGATACTTTGAAAAAATGCAAAGATTATGGAGAAAAACTTGAAAAGCTTGGACATATTTTTCTTAGCAGAAGGGGCACCATAATATCAGCAACTCGCGCCATTCTAGTTCCTAAATCTACATTATTCCGAATTTTGAAAAAAGGAAAATCCATAAAACGAGTTTTAAGCACCATCAAACCATTTCTTACAGAATAGAATAAGAAAAATCGCGTAGAATTTTGTCTTCGCAGCCAAGGGATCCTACCTACAAGTTTAAAATGCAGTAACGAAATTATTGAAAAATCCAGAAACTATCTGAACACTCAAAATAAAAATTGGGTGTAATATTTTTAATTTGTTTAATTTAAGCTAGTTTTTTGATAATAAATGTTGCGTTTTATATTTATTTTCTTTTGCTACTATTATTATGGGACAGGAGTAATAGACAATACAATAATAACCACTACTGCTCGTAAAATATTAGGATATCCGAAATATTCATGAAGAAAGTGTTGCATTTTAATTATTAGGGTAAAGTAGCTCAATACGAGACCCATTTCTTTAACACTAAATATAGCAACCGGTCAAAATGACCAGTTTAAACAGTTGCTCATGATTTTTCTATCTTAAATTAAATTTCAAATTTTGTTACGGTGCCATTTAACATGTATTTTCTTTAAAATAAAATGTCCAACCATAAAATTTATTTGTGTAATCTAAATAATGTCTATTTTGAACGAAGCAACGTAAATTGTAATTTAATTGTGTAATAATTACTATGTTAAAAGCCTTCACTTCAAATTTCATAAAGAATCTATTGGATACTTTAAAAGTTATATCAATCTTCTGGAAAGTGATGCAACAGAGTCTCGAAACCTTAAAATATGCAGGGTTACATGGAAAAGCTTTCGCATAAACAGCCTGGGGCCGTATTGTGTTAACAAAACAACGTAATCCTCGATTAAATCAGATTTAATTCTCAAATGCAGGTAACTTCTGTGTTTTATTGTACGCCGCGTTGCACGAAGGATCACGTTACGTGAAAACAGTAAATCGCGATATTTTTGCTAACTCTACAAAATTAGGTAACTGTATATATAAGGAATTTCTATTCTCCGTATAAACAATCTCTGATGAAACGTATTAATCACTGTGGTACACTCACGCTCCGATATCAAATCGCCGCATTTCCGTTTCTGCTCGGTCAAGAATCTCTCCGTGGCCTCCACTTCCGGTTCCATTTTCGTCAGCGACATTTCAACACCGCTCGACACTTGACGAATTCGAAACAAATGGAACAACAGCGTAGAGAATGTCGATGATTTATTCAAAAACTCGATGCTCCCCGATAATGGAATATTGAACGAAACATTTACAGAATACCTTCAAATCGCGCAAGGAAATACTATACTCTCGAAGAATTCAAGTGGCTGATGCGAACCTTACGAAATCTGAAATTCAAGTGACCAGCAAACGGATACGTTGGTTATGGGGATGTTTACAATCCAGCCTCGCCCTTTAATTCTTCACTATGGTCGGACACTATGGTTACCTAGAGGAGGGACAGGCTGGAAGTGGAGAAAGTCGACGAAAGGTCAGGCAAGAAAGATCATTTTAATCCTCATATTGGAGATTTGTAAAAGGCTTCTATTTTACTGGTCAGTATTTTAATCCCTTTTTGTCAGTATTTAAATAATTTGGTCAGTATTTATACTAATAAACAAATACCAATTGGTCAAAAATGGAAACGGGGAAGACCGAAATTAGCAACTAGGGCACTCGTAATAGATTAATATTTATAAGATTATAATATGCTAATATGTCAAAATATTAAAATGTTAAAGCGTATATTTTTATAAATAAAACAATAAGCATGTTTTCTTATTCATTAAGTAAAAACTTGTAAATGTTTAATTTGATTTAATATATAAAAAATATAACCAGCGAGTGTAGATAAATTCCTATGTCTGAGAGGAAGTGAGAGGGGACGATGTCTGTCCTCGTCGTCAAAATAATCGCGGCGCGTTGGAAAGTTCCAGATCGGTCGAGATCGCGATCCGCGGAGACCACGTAGCAACACGGCTTGTTGATGAGCCTCGCGGCATTAGCAACGATCAAATATAAATATCGTGAGCGAACCCGCGCGCCCGATTCCATGCTGTATTCTGAAGGGAAAGAACGAAAGTATCCATCGGTCGCCCTTTAGAGAGGAGGGTTCGAAGCCTAGCTATCGAACGTCTCCACAGCACAGGAGAGTACGGCGATTACACCTGGGTCACCCTTGGAAAGGAGAGAACGGCTGAACTATCCGCCGGTCGTCTTCCAAAGGGTAGAGTACAGGAGGCCATCCGGACGCCTACTCACGATAATTGCAATCGAACTATTCACCGACTTATAAAAATTGTAACGGGAGAGTACGACTATTTAAAGCCGGACGCCCGAAAGCAAGGCATTTTTTATTTTATTTTGTAATGAAATCTTTAATTATACTCTCTTCAATTTGTACCATTTTATCCTAACCGAAATCCAATAAACCCTGTTTTTTGTCGTACAGAAAAAAGAATTCTGTGTTTTCTTGGAGAAAAAATATATTCAAAAAGAAAATGAAATCCTTACACTATATACATATATTTGTTTTACGTATAAAGACATTTTTAAATGTAATTATTTTTCGACTTACAACAAATCTATAATGGAATAGGTTTAATACTGTGTTTTTTTCTGCTTTATATTGTCCGTTTATTAATTTTATACTGACCGTAATGATACTAACCAGTGATTAATTCCATACTGACCATTTTTTATTTATACTGGTCATTCGCTATTTATGTACTGACCATCTTTTTATTTACATACTGACCGTTTAGTATCTTAATACTGACCTGTTTGATAATAAAATACTGACCGAAAATTGATTTAAATACAGAACGAAAATAGATTTAAATATTGACTATTTAATTTGTTGCCTTTGTAAAATATCAGGGGTACACAAACGTTTCCATCGTTCCTTTATGTTAATTTCCGTATAGTACTACTTAACCATCATAAAAAGCGTCAAATAAGACTTCTTTAAACGCGGTATCCACCTTCTATCCCAGAACGATAGGAAATCTTGACTAAAAAATACTGTGTGATTAATGATATATTATTAAAGAAATTTATAAAAACGGTAGAAACTTTTGCATGCTCCTAAAATTGTTAGAACATGGTATTTTCGTTCCGAAGTGAATTTTTGTCTCTCATGGAACTTTCGTCTGTGTAAATAAAAATTAAGAGAAAAAGCAATTTCTTGTGATTAATTTTCATACAATTAGAGGTCTTAGACACGCTTCTTCGACAAGTAATCACGTTAATTGAAAAAGGACGGTAGTGTCATCAATTTTAACAATTGTGTCGTAGAATTGATCAAGCAATAAAGCAAATCGGTTAGCCACTATCCATCAAAAAGTCTGATTGTTCAAACACTCTCTCTTGAGGTTCTCTGCCAATGTTGATAGAACCACCAAGAAATGATTGATCGTCGAATTATTATGTACACGATAAAGTACACGTACACTCCCGTTCATAAGTATCAGGACACTTATGAAATTTGAGATAATTCTAAAATAAGTCATGATTTGTTTGGAAATTTTATTCTGTTTTAGATTTCAGACTATCGGGATTATTTATGTGTAATATTTTATTACAGTACTCATCGTGGAAGTTAAATAAAAGTTATATGTTAGCTTCGTCAGCTCCCCGGTCTTTGATTATGCGATTTTTTACTATTTTTCGCACACTGTGCATCAGTTTTTCTATTGTTTCCGATAAAATTTTGTTCCACTGTTGTTTTAAGTTATTCCATAATTGAAATTTTAAGTTTGGACACGTCTGCTGTACTCTGCGACCCAGTTCGATCCATATTTCTTCAATAGGGTTTAGGTCAGGTGGATTTGAGTATATCGAAGTTGAATATTTATAATTTGAGGATTTGAATATTTTATTAAAGCTGAAAAAGTGGCGAAAAATTTTACCAATTCTATTTATTTCGAATATTTCAAAAGTGAATGCTTGAAATTTAAATGCTAACAGCTCCAATATTTGACATTTGAGTGTGTCAAAGTTAAATATTTGTAATTTGAGTATTTGAATATTTTATTTAAGCTGAAAAAGTGGCGAAAATTCTTGTCAATTCTATTTGTTTCGAATATTTGAAAATTGAATGCTTGAAATATAAGTATTTCAAATTTGGATGCTTGAAGTTTGAATGCTAGAAATTTATATCCTTCAAATTTGAATGCTAACAACTCCAATATTTGAAATATGAGTGTGTCAAAGTTGAATACTTGTAATTTGAGTATTTGCATACTCGACCGAAGCTGAAAAGTGGCTAAAATTCTTACCAATACTATTCATTTCGAATATTTGAAAATTGGAGTATCCAGAATATTATTTTCATCTCATTTCGTCGCTGTAATTCCCTGTAATGAATAAGATTAAGAGAAAAATTCGATAGCCCCGATGTATTAAAAAATTCGAGTATTAAAAGCTCTCTTTGTATCGACGCGTCTGAATGGACGAAATGAACACGGTTTCCTATTAAATAAATTTGTCAAACGATTATTTCTTCCGCTTAAATAAAAAGTATCGAAGATCTAAGTGTACTTAATCTGATATAAGAAAAAAGAAGTACAGAAATTCAGTAATTTCTGTGAATTATCACATAATTGACACAAGTTGCAAGTGTCCTAATTTTCTCCTGGATTCAAATGGGTTTCTCTGGTCCATATTGTGGAATAGTTCATTTAACTTACGATTTCTGGTGATTTAAGCTAAAGTAACGTGAGCAAACTGTGTAATTAAGAGTATTTAACGATTTCTAGAGAATCTCAGAGATTCAAAAGAATCCAATTCGTCGGAGAAAGTATTTCACGATTTCTACAGACTTTTTAGAGATTTAAGAGAATCTAATTTGTCTTAGAAGTGTCCCAATACTTACATGTGAGTATTATTTTAACGATGATTCAAAATTCAACTAAACAATTTTCACGGAAACACGTATGTATTCCATTAAGTGGAGAAAAAAAAAAACGAACGAAACGGAACGAAAAATCCTCGAAAATTCAAATACAAAATCGTAACATCTTCTGCTAATATCTCTATAATTATCCTTATAAATTTAAGAAATCGTTTGATAAATTCGACATGACAAAGAGATTACGGACGGACGAGATAGAACAGGGAGAAAAGAACAAACCAAGCAGAGGCCGTATGTTCAAAATTTGTTTTTACGTTAAACTTACACCAACCACACTTTACAACAGATTGCGTTTCTTCATGTGGATCAACTCGGGAAATCATCCGCACGTTGAAGTCGCCACGTTTATTCTTTCACTTTCCTTAACCCCTTCGCTACGAATGGTATACAATATGTACATGTACGCTCTGTAAAAGTGGTCGAAATTCATTTACGCTGGTACAAACTGAGCACTAATTTATAAAGAGCGTATGTACATCTGCACATCTAATACTTATAATTTATTACACTTATTTTTGCACTTTACAAACGAGATATCGCTGTCAACTGAAAATTAAGGCAACACCAGAGTATGCCGGACATTTGACTCATTTGATACTTTAAGATCAGAAAATTTAACACTTCAAGTGCCATTATCGGTCCACTCTTTGCCCAAGGGTTCAGTTTCGGAAATTTTGCAAAGATTGTTACAAAGTGGTAACTTAAAGGAAAAAGAGAATGGTCCTTTTTTCATAAATCGTGAGAAAAAAGAGTAACCGAATGAATAATATGTTAAAAATACAAAAAGAATACACATTCATTAATAAACTGAATATTTGATAGTAATTCAACTGTTTAAAGAAAATAGAAAACAACAGAAGACAGTAGAAGTGTAATTTTTAAAAGAATATATAACAGAAAATATGATTTTTAAATTACTTAAATTCTGAAAACCTGAAATTAGGATGTCTATTTCTGAAAATTTCAATTCAACTTTATTGCTGCGCCTGCAGAGATCTTTGTTTAAACTGTTTCAACGCAATCTATTAACGAATGACAAGGAATTATTTTCTAAGCTGTTCATTTTTCAAGCGGAAAACCTAGCAGGGACCGACCTGGCGCTTAACCATTTGAGTGCAACGCGATTTCCCAGTTCAAAGTCTGAAAGTTCTAGCTAATCCGTCTGAAAAGTTGAACTAATCTTTGAATTTTATCAATACGTGTCTTTACTGTTATCATTTATCAAAGTTATGCTAAACAGTAACCTACGCTTTCATAGATGTCAGAGTTGTTATCAGAAAAAATCTTTTTATCTATTAAAAATTGGAGATATAACAAAAAAAAAAAAATGAAAAAAGCGCGCTTGGCATTCTTCGACTGAATTTTTGCAAAGATTCGCGGCACTCAAACGATTAGCACATATCTGTCTTACAATAAATCCGTAAAACGCAACAAATTGTTCAATTTGCCTTCATCAATATGATAACAGATGTTTCGCGAATTAAAACAATTGCACAAGTTCTCAACTTTTTCTTTTATTTCCTGATCATTGACACTGAAACTGCGACATTTAATCCACAGTCAAGAATGAAATTTTATAACTTTTTGATGAATGCAGCTTAAGCTTTGCTGCGAACTTTGATAATACGTGTCTGCGAATCTTTTGGTAAAACGAAATTGAGAACCTCTGATAATTACGCGTTAACGAATATAAATTATCATTCGAAAGAGTACTTTACTACTTTCCTCAATGTTTCTTTAAAAAGTATCAACGAGTTAAAATATTATAGTAATTTTTAACGTAACCGAAGTCTACTAATCAGCTTTTCGCTGCCAACGCAACAAATTAATTAATTCTCGCCCAACCAATGCCGAATCACTGTTTTAATTACCCTATAATAAGAGAAAGTGAACGATATGGTAAAGCCCTCTCGCGATTTTTGATTGAAAATTTGTAGAGCTATCGCGAATCAGCGCGATAATGAAAACCGAGCCAATATTGAATAGAATGAGCCGGTCGCTAAAGCGTTAATTGTTAATAACACGCGTTTATTAATTTGTTAACTCGATTCACCTTTCAAACAAATTTTAACCCTTTGTGAGCGAGATTGCCTGATAAACGAACCTTTCCTGAACGATTTACAAAATACTCACGAATGATTTTTCATTAATTACTTCAATTTACGGTTCTAAAATTTTGTAGAGTGTCTGAACGAGTCTTGAACGCTAAAAATGGCTGCTGTCTGCAGACATGCGTCCGCAAAGAGTTAACACGTTAAGCTCAAAGGGTGAACGAACTTACGATGAGTTAATTCGTCGTTCCAAGTTAACAGGATGAAAAAAAAAACACAACTAGAGGAGTTTCTTTCTGCTAGTGCGCCGTAGCGAAAGGGTTAGTGATACTTTCTACCTATGAAAACCAACATCACATACAACATTCTAAATCGTTTTTTTCCTTTTGTATTTCTTTTTTTTACAATTACTTAGAACACAACGAAATGCTACGCGAGACACAACGAGAACCAGCGGATGATTTGTCACTCTGGATCCTTCAATCGAGCTTAAAAATCACTTCTTTCTTTCTTTTTACAGCCATCGATGTCGGTGAGTGTCGGTAAGTACAGACGATTTGTAATTCTTCTTTTTTTTTCCTTTCTTTTCTTCTTGATAACACACCAACTTTGTTATTTAATTAATTAGCTATATCCGCTTCTCTCGATGCTTGTGTTATTTACAAATTTCCTCGGCTGTTCGTTATCGATAGGCCATCTTTTGTATTCTCTACATCTCTCAGAACACCAAGATAAAATGCCTCCTCAGTATTTTCTCTACGATTAATAATTACAAAAGTCACGAAGCGCAGGCTGTTACGAATCCGCGATTATTAGGATCTTTTCATTCACCTGTTAATTGAGCTCGAGTCTTATCTCTAAAATCAAAATTAATTTTGGACGTGTAATTAACATATGCACTATATGAAAGTTTCTTTGCTTTCTTTGTCGAAATGGAATTTTCGTTAGAGAACAGTTACTTTTCGACAGATCAGAGCGTCAAGAATTCAACTCATACTTTTCTGTAATTAAATGTTTTAACCAGCGAAGGATCGCTAATGAGTGATAACTTCTCGCAAGCTTCACTAACATAGAACACATTTGTAAAACAATCTGATGAAGATCAGACGCAAATTTAAAATAAAAAAGAAAGTTTCTATATGTCTTCAATATTGATAGAACTTTCCTGTAGAATACATTAAAAATGGCAAAACTGTTAACAAATTTTGCACTTCTAATGACTGTAACAGTGATGCAATTAGAATAATAAAAAAAACAGAGGATCATGATGTAAGAAAATTTCGTCTTCTCAGTTAACAGGTTAAGAAATTCCTCTTAGAAATATTCCAACAGGTTTTCCGTACAATCTTCGATACAAACGAGAGGGAAATTATCGTACAAAGTGTCTTCAGTGTATCTTTGGCTTCGTGGAATATACACAATGAGTAACTTTAATACTAGAACATCATGAAGTTTTTACTTCGCCGCGCTATAATTACGTTCTTAACGATAAATGGTCAGGCATAATATTAAAGTATTGTATCTGGTTAACGATATTACAAATTTCATTTACAGAATTTACAAAATTTGCTAAACAATACGTTTCAAGTGAAACAATGTCTAATTTTAACGTTACTTCAATTTTTAAAAATTAATCATTACTTTGTTAGTTCTTATAATTAATAATTATCTTGTAGAGTTTGGCTAATAGCTTTCTTCGAGTATATTACAAATTACGTTTTCTCAAATATTTAGTATTGTCAGAGTGGTGCACACGAAATGCTTTAAACACATCGTGTTCCTTTAAGAAAGAGTGTATTTAATTAAAATAATTTCCACATGATTCTATATACATTTCTCAGACATTCACTACCTTTCGTTATTTCAAATTTATGTAAATTCTCAGTATCTGAATTCGAAAGTTCTTCTAACGCTCCTTTTGCAGTGTCTTATGAGAATAATTTACTTGTTGAACAATTGTTCGAGCGTTTGAAGAAATGGTAGCCTCTTGGATTTTATCTTTATTCAAATTATTGAGTGTATTAAAATATTCAATAAATATTCCAAATTGTGTACCTTAACACATTGCTAATCTGGCGTATTTTTCGCAGAAAGCGTTTAGAAACTGAACGCTGAGAAACAGAAAATTTGTCATTTCACAACATTGGAATATTAATCCAAACATATTTATTGCTGGTAATTTTGAAGGCCATTCTCATATCGTCGTTGTAGACGATTGTAAATAGAAGAAGAATACGTATCGAATATTTTTCTCTTTTTTTAGAACTACATATCAACGTTTCCTCAAAAATTGTTTTAAAAACATTCCTACGTTCAAGCATCTATCAGACAAGCAAGTAACTTCAAATAATAAAGTACTCCCTCTGTCCCATAATAATAGTAGCAAGTGAATATTTAAACGGGAATTATTGACGAATGCAGCTGTAAGTAATGTTGTAAACACAAAATTGCAAAGCTTTCAATCAAAATCAATGTTTCATGACATCTGTCATTTGTTTCGACACATCTTTCAATTTTTAGGTTAACCTAATTATTACGAATGATAACTATTTTTCTAATTTCATCCGCTGATCGAAATCAATTGTTTTATTCCAGTTGAATATCAACCCATTGTAAAAGTAAGATGAAAAAAGAGAGTTTTCTAGCAAAGTTCGAGTTGCGATTGTCCAGTTCTTGATGCATCGAAAGAAAAACGAGAAGTTGTAGAAAGGTGCAATTACGTTAGCTGCAAAACAATTTAAGTGCAATAGAATGACCGTATCAAGAATTTGAAAACGTGCTTCCTAAAATAATTGTTAAGGCGAATCTTACGCTAATGTTGATTCTTTGAAAAAACAAAACTGTGGACGTCAATGCAAAGATTATGGAGAAAAGCTTGGACATATTCCTCTTAGCAGAATGGGCACCATAAGATCACGCCATTCAAAATTTACATTATTCCGAATTTTGTAAGAAGGAAAATCCATAAAAAAAGTTTCAAGCACGATCAAACCATTTCTTACAGAATAGAATAAGAAAGATCGCGTAGAATTTTGTCTTCGCAGCCAAGGGATCCTACCTACAAGTTTAAAATGCAGTAACGAAATTATTGAAAAATGCAGAAACTATCTGAACACTCAAAATAATTTAATCTAGTTTTTCGATAATAAATGTTGCGTTCTATATTTATTTTCTTTTGCTACTATTATTATGGGATAAATTAAATTCATCAACTGCTACTATTATTATGGTACAGAGGGAGTAGTAATTACCTAAGAGTAACATGTTTGGAAAATGTGAAATAAAGTAAGACTCTATTAAACAGCCCCTTTTTTAAAGCATGTTAACGTTCGAACCAGGAAAATTTATGCAAAATTCGCAAGTAAATCAAGCGTGTCCATTCTTTTCGTAAAACTTGAAGATCTCCGCGATGTGTTAACGTAACACCTGACCGTGTACGTTTTTTCTCTCGTTGCAAACGCAATAATAACGCAGCAAAGTGAAAACTCCGCGATGTTCGAACGTTAAAGTTACCCACTGTATGCGTGTAAATGTGTGTAGTATCAAAGAATAAAATTCCTTGAGTGTTTCTTGCTTTCCAAGCAATTCGATTATTCCGTGTGTTTTCCTTCCTCATTCGGAACGTGTTCGTTTGGCTTTCGGAATTATGCAGCAAGTTCTATGTAGGAGCTAGATCTGGCAGTTTAAAGAGGGAAGCCTACGCGGACTGGCGCCATTCTCCTGTTTCGGTGTGTCGTCTGACAGAAATTATACTCCTTCCAAACGAAGGAGACTTCTTTCTCACGTCGAACATGTTTCTTTTCGTTTCCTTTGCCGCGTGCTTACGGAATGTCTTCGCTAATTTTATCATTTCGAACGCCACGTACATCTCTTCTTTTAAAGAACCTCGAAGAATTTCCTTCCTTTCTTTCGAATTCGCCAATTAGAATTCTTATCTAAGGAGCAAAAACCTCCACGTGAAAGAACGCCTACTCAACTTTTGTCCTATCGAAGAGAGATTTAGGAGTTTACTAGCAAAGGGAACTTCGGGCATCCGAAAGTTCCGATTCTCCTCGAAGCTTTGCAGATTGGGTATTTTTTTCGGTTAGGGGGGGGGGGGGGGGCACCTCATTTTCTTGTATATTTTTAGAACTACAGTAGATATAAGAAGAAAATGTTTATAATAAAAATTCTATGGGTCCATCAAACGTTTGGAAAAATTCTCAAAGTTTATTCACCAGATTCTTCACACTCGATTGTCGGATATCATTGTGTCGTATCATAGAAATATACCAAAGACATACTTAGTAACTGTAGAAGTGCAACGATGACCGAATGAAAAGTACTTATCGATTAAAATAATTTAAATATATCACAATATCCGATAAGTTCGACATATTTATGTTTATCTGCATCTGCTCGATTTACTGGATCTGTATAAACGGTTGGTGGTAGATTTTTTATTCAAACAAACAATTTTTACCGATTTAATAGCATCGTCTTACGGGGCATGAAAATACCATCAAATTTTTATCATAGAAACTTTCTTATTTATACTATAGTTTCGAAAATACGCAGGGAAATGGGGAGACAGTTTTCACTCCGGACCGAAAGAAAAAGAAAAAAAATACCCGATACTTTTTTCAAGATCTTCTGTAAACCTGCAAAATTAAAAAAAAAAGTCGGAATTTTCGAGTTATCAAAAAACTGTCAGCTTTTCCTCGCGTAGAGAATTCAGGTAAACTGTCAAGCTTCCAGCTGGACAAAATGTGAACGTTCGTTTCTTCGTTAATTTCTAACTGGCCGTTTCAGGAGCAATAGGAGGCGTACTCCCATTCGAAACGTGAGGATCGTTAAAAGAATGAATTCAGTCAGGAGAAAAAATTGTAGTACAAGGCAGAGGCGTTTGAAATGGTACAACTAGAAGAACCAGGCGCGGCATTCGTCGAAAATATCTGCAAACGGACGCTGTAAACGGGCCCGACACTCGCCATCGGGAATCATAGGAACGCGCACGGTGTTTCACGTATGAAATCGTACAACAACGAGTAGATTTACAATTGGAAAGGCACTTCGAACGAAAATTATGGCATCGAGCAGTAACAAGGCGTCGGTAGTGGTGTGTGTCCATTGAATTATTTACCTCTTTGTAATTGAACGATCAATTACTTCGTAATACTGCCTACTTTAGTGTTCGTTCCATAGAACAAACAGTAACTTCCGATTTTTCATGTCGTTGTGCCTTTGATGACTGGCAGAAATAAAAAATGAAAATCTCCCTCTTAAGTAGATCCTCCTTTTCCTTACTTGAATCTTTCGAGGAATAGAAATCCCTTGTTCCATTCAAGTAAATCATCATTCAGTTTGTCTGACGCTTTGGTCCAGGCGACATCCATGTCTTCGTGGAACGATAACGTCGACGAGACGTTCTACAATGATTCTTACGGTTCTTACAAACGCGTAGAATTCGAAGAATCGTTATCGAGCCGTTGTCGCTATTAAAACGATCGACCAACCTCTTTCGCTAGGGATGTCACTGTGTTTTGTGAGTTCAGCGTGTTCAAAGCATAACTGAGGATTGGACCATCTCGTGTAACGTCTCCCTATCGAGCAGTCGTAGCACCCACGTGTGGAATTCCAGTCGAAGGTGATCGTGATCGAGCTAGCGAACGGTCAGAGACATTTCCCTGGATTCTGAGTGCACCATTGCGGCCACATCGCTTCTGTTTTCAATCCCCGGCTCGATAAAAGTTCCATATGGGCGGCTAATCTTGTGTACACGCTTTCGTCTGTCGAGTATCCGTTCGTTGGCATGTCACTCCTGCGGGGAAAGTGATTTCTTGATTATTGATGTGTTTGTAAACGCGCAGGTGAGAGATTTACACGGTTGAAGTATAGAGTATAGGATCAAAGAGGGAGAAAAATAGTTATATTAACATATCAATGAATTGCAGTTGAATAGATGCGGAAGATATTTGATAAGAATGCTAGATTATAGTAAGTATTTAAATATTAGAAAAAATCTACTCTGAACGATAGTTTGGTGGTAATATTATGCAATAAAATTTCTTAAGATAGAATAGAGAATGAAACGTGAAAAAGGTAGATCTTTATCTAGATTAACTTTAATTTTAATTAATAATATTATGCATTATTCAAATTAATTTTTGACATAATCTTCAGTGAAAATCCTTATTTATATATTTTTAAAATAATGGCCAATTGGCTAGTAAAATAATATCATAAGGTAAAACGTTCAAATAACCTCAACTGTAATACAATGCAAGCAGATTGGCAAAAGAATCCAATAGCCCAAAGAGAAGACCAAGTTCAAGAATAAAATACAATATTATTAAAGTTCAGTTTTAGAAAATATTCTCGTACAACTTAAAAAAGAAAATGGAACAACTAGGCTCACAAATTCAAGACAAATTACACACTGTGTGTTAGGTAATGTTATAATTATCAGCTAGCCGACGAGTTTCTTTGGAAGAAAATTTGTATAACATAATAATAGGAAAATTTTATCCGTTAATTTTGATTACTGAATTTAAAATAACGATTTCACGTTTATATACTACTTTTTAAATAAATTTAATTGTATCTTTTCTTTTTATTATGCACTCACACACACGACGTGTGATCGTCTCGTAATAAAAATATTCTGAAGAATCAATTTACACACACGGTGTGCTACCATCTCATTTATATAATTTCTGATCGTTCCAGTTTCAAAGATTCTATCGACACAACAGCGCCATATATTTTTCAACGAAGGAATTCTTCAGCTGTCCCGATAAACGAGAAGACGGCATAAAGAATGATGGAGATTACTTTGAAACGGTAAAATTCTACTTGATTTTGAAGTATGGTGAAAGAAGTTTGTCGCCGAATTAATTTGCGAACCTAATAATATTCCTAATTATCTCCTATATCCAAAACTATCAAACTTACCATAATCTCTCGGCGAAGGCTGACGCCCTGGGCCATAGTCGAGGTCCCAAAGACGCGTCACCAGTCTGCTCGCTCCAGATAGCAGCTTCTCCTCCCAAAACCAAGCTCAAATGTTGCTGAGGATAATCCCTCCACGGTCTATGATTGTACACCGTTTGCCAGGTACGATATTCGCCACAAGCTGCTTCTCCTGTTTCTCTCCATCTGCCAAAACCACAGTCTAGGTACCAAGCGTCTACATGCGACAAAATCACCCTAAAACCATCCTCCAGAAGATCTGGAGTCTCTGGCCAATTGCTACCACCCCAAGATTGTATCACGTGAATCTTAGGATCGAAGTACATTGTGATGTAAGGCCTCTTAGTTAACGGCGAGCTCCAAAGGATCACAGCCTTTGGCACTTCGTTACGATTCGCCTTAACAAGCCTCTGAAGCATCTTCGTTTCAAATTCAGCCCACATCGCATGATGATCGGTCATATTTTGAGCTTGCATCGCGGCAGTGATGTTTCCATATTGAGCCCAACAATCGAGATTCACCTCGTCCCCGCCAAGATGCACGATGTCCCTAATCTCGGTCAGGTCCAACAGTTCACGGTAGAGCCCCTCCAGTATTCGGTAGGAGTGCTCGTTGATGGGATTCAACTGGCCGCAATTCGGCTCACCGCAATACGACGACCATGGCTGCTGATCAACGCACAGCGCCAGCTCCCCGTAACCGTACTCCGTCCCTGAACAGATTAATAAGATCAGTACAGGCGTGGGATGTGTGGTTGGCGAGCCTCTCTCTCTGCTCTCTCACTATCTCTCTCACTCTCTCTCTGCTCTCTCACACACACACACTCTCTCTCTCTCTGCGCTTTGCTCTCCCTACGCTTTGCTCTCCCTACGCTTTGCTCTCTCTACGCTTTGCTCTCTCTCTCTCTACGCTTTGCTCTCTCACTCTCACTCTCTCTGCGCTTTGCTCTCTCTACGCTTTGCCCTCTCTCTACGCTTTGCCCTCTCTCTACGCTTTGCTAACTCTCTTTCTCACTCTCTCTCCGCGCTCTGCGCGATTTTGTCTCCATAGAATCTCTTCCGCACCTTACTACACGCACACAAGATCACACACGCTCATATATTCTTTTGTCCAAGGTATCACCATCCAACTACAATCTTTTCAGACCCTCACCTCGCACAAAATACCTAACTATACCTCTCCTCCAGACATTCGCCATCAATCATACACGCTTCTACGTTCACTGAATCTTCTCGCTCCAGACAACACACCCTTTTATATTTCCCTCTCTTCGAGCGTTATTATATCAAGCAGAAAATCCCTTGAAACTCACCCCATTGCCAGCCAGCACCAGCATGAGCCGGAGAGTCGATCTCTACGAGCACTCTGACTCCGCGGATCCTCGCGTAATCCGCGAGATCCTTCACGTCATCGGGCGTATAGATCTGATCTCCGCTGTAGGCGCCCCATCGGGCCATTTCCGGGAACTGGGCTGAATCAAAGGGGAAACTCTGCGAGTCTGTCAGATGCCAATGAAAAGTGTTCAACTTGGACGCGGCCATGCCGTCGATAACACGTTTCAAACGTTCGATGGGGAAGAACTGTCTTCCAGTATCGACCAGCAGTCCTCTGTACGAGAACATTGGCTTGTCTTCGACGGAAGCACGGGACAACACACGTAGTGCACCCTCTCTTCCGGCTGTCTCGTCCCACCAAATCATCTGACCAAGCGTTTCCAAACCGTGTCTGGCGCCGAAGTAACTTTTCCCTGTTACTCGTGCTTCGAGTACTCTTCCTTTTGGTATTAACTCTAAGGTGTACGATTCATCTGTGTCTAAGTTCGGTCCTATGGGACGCTCACTTCCGGCAGAGAGGTATATCACGAAACTGTCCACGCCGGATCTACTCTTCGCGTTTGACACCTTCACCAGGCTCCTAATGTTGCCTGAAAAGAGAAACGGTTCCTTTTTCTGGCTTGGAGAAAAACGATAGTTCGATAGACACTTGGCTAATCTAAATAGACGTTGCAAAATTATGGAGAGCCAAGAAAATATTAGAAGAAATTGTTTGGAACTAGACTAGGGTCTGAATATGGGATTCTAGGTGTTTCGTCCTATTGAAAATAAAACGGAACCATGATTTGTAAGTAAAAAAAGCGTGGCGGAGGAGATAACGTCTTGCATGGTGTCGCTTTTTTTATTTTACGATTTTGAACCATTTTTTGGCAATAATTTATTAAACTAAGGGCTAATTAACTAATAGTAGACACTTTGGACGTTGTAAGCCTCCTTTTAATGTAAGTTTCTCAATAAATATAATCGCTCTAAGCGTTTTTTAACCACATAATCTAAGTACGGACTGTAAAGCTGGTTTCAAATATGAATCAGCCGAAATTTAGACCACTTTTTGATATATCCAAACTTCTCCACGAAACTTAAAGTTTATTTGACAAAAAAGAGCAGCAAATTGTTCGATAAAGGTATTCACCATTGCTTTCTGTAACTTTCAACTCTTCAACGCATTTATTATTGATGTACAAAATATTCGTTTAGCTTTTGTGATCGAAATTTCGTCGTCGTGTAATTTCACGAAATGCAGATTTCAACTGGCCTCCAAGATCACACGATTTAACACCGTTAGAATTTTCTTTCATAGTGTTTTTGAAAAGTCCAGGCTATGCTAACGAGCTCGAAACAATTAACGAGTTAAGGAATAACATTCGAGTTGCAATTCGTGAAATAACTCCAACAATATGTCGAAAAGGTGACTGTACACTTCAGACACAGTAGTGGTGTACTTTCGAATGATTACTTTGCGGCTTTCTATCCAAATTCATATCTTTGAGAATAGAGGAAAAACTGTAGTACCCCGATAGAAAATTATTTAAATATTGAAATAAATATACATAAGAAAATATAAATAAATAAATAATTTAAAGTCATATCTCTGAGAATATAGGAAAAAACGTAGACCCTCAATAGAAAATTATTTAAAACTCTATAATTTGGACATTTTATATATTTTTAGTTTTGCATCTTTAAGTTTCCTATAAAAGCGTTAAAATCCAAAATCTGTGAATGATATTTTCAGTATTAATTAGTATTACTGTATTAATATCCTCAGTTCTGCGTATAATTGTAATGCATCACATTTTCAAAAAAAAAAAGTAACTTGAAACAAATTTCAAGTAGTTTCTGTTTTATTAAAAGGGAACATAGGTGTGCAAGTTCGAAGACTCTATATGCATCTCTTTTCTTGTACTTTGAATACATTTTTCTTTGTTTATACGATCACAGACGTTCCTTTTTTATTTTACAATCCAAGATTAAATCTTCTAAATGACGAAACGATAAGAAAAAAAGAGAAATTCCAGAATCAAACACTCACCGATGAAGATATCCTTAGCATGCTCTAACAAATTCTTCGCTTCCTGATCACTGGTGTTCACAGTGACAAATTCTATTTGTTGCAGGTGTATGATCACACTGTCATCCCCAAGGAACACATTTCCGGTGGGTCTGGGCCAAAGAAGCCTCGTGTTTCCGCCACAAAGTGCGATACAGCTGGCCAATGAGGTACGTGACGACCTGACTGCTCTCCTCTCGCATCTTCCGGCGACACAGGCCCAGGACCAAGGGCTCTGGAACGTTCTGCGATCGATACGATCGCCAACAAGAGGAATTATGAGGATTTATTTCAAAAAATAAGAAGAATACACGAATTTTCTTCCATTTTCATATATATCTCTGTCAAAGGATTTTCTTTTCGTTTCTTTTTCACATTTTGTCGTACTTTAACGAACTAACCAGGTATATACACTGTTGGTCAAAAACTTGGAACCATTGTTTGTTGCAATAACAGGTCAGAATTTTGCAGAAAAATGTTATCAATCTTAACCCTTTCAACGCTTTCAATTTTACATTCATTTATTTACCAAAATGTTAGGTAATTATTAGGTTGCTACATATGAAATACTTTAAGTATTTACGTCGCAATTTTCTTCAAATGTCAAATTCATATTTTCAGCAGTTTTCTCAGGTTTAAACTTACGCGAGGAAAATCACACGAATGTCCTCGTAAATCATCACGTCAAAGAATAATTTCTAAATAATTTTACTCTAAAGTTTTTTACTATTTAACATATGTGTATTATAGTAAACTCTTTCTTTTTGGCTATTGTGCAAAAACAATTCACGATCGAACAAAAGTTAACGTAAAATATCAGCCCGCAAATTTCAGTTGTTGAGAAAACATTTGCACCAATCTAATCAATTTAACGGAATCTTTTTCTTTCTGAAACATTGGCTGCCAAAAGAAAACTGCTCAGGTTTCACAGGGTTGAAAAATATATATTAGATTAGATTTAAATAAATATTGAAAAGATTTTTTAGTACCTAGATACAGTGTGGAAGTTTTTTTTATCGAGGTATCAATTCCCAAACAAAAGTCGACGGAGAACTGCTCAGATTTCAAAGGGTTAGAAATATATATATTTAAAGAAATTTTTATTCAAGTGAATTGCTGTTGAGTTTTGTAACATTAATTCAAGACAGATAAAGAAATTAATATTCCTGTGAAACGATATGGTCCCAAATTTTAGGCTAAGTGTATATATAACTTGTTACGAAACATAGCGGGGCAAATAGAGAGAGCTGGTAGAAACAGCACAAGATAAGTGATGTGAGCACATATACATTAGGTGAAAAATGGCAGAACGAATTGCGCGGGTAAGAGGAAAATGGCACAAAGGTGGGACAAAGATGTAGAAACGGAGAAGAAATCTACGTGGATGCAAATAGCAAATGTTCCGTGTAAATAGTTTCCAAGTAAAGCTTTTCTATCATTTCAGCGTTGAATTATCCGACAGTTGTGATAAAAGTAATGAGATTTTGAAAGGAAGAGATATCAAGTATGGTGGGTATTTACGGAGAAATATCGAAGCTGAGTGAGAAAATTCGTGAAAGACACGATCGAATCCGTTAATGCAAAGTCAAACTCCAATTTCAATCCAAGATTGTACGGTGAACTTAAGATCCCACGAAGGAGGTGATAAGAAGGTGAATTTTGTAAGATAGAAGGTTCAAATTTGATCGAAAATCTGTGATATGATAGCCCAGAGGCGTGGTATATCTCCAAAAAGAATTCGAAATCTCTCATCTTTCGAGCGAAGGAAAGCTCTAGAAATAGAAATCTCTACATCACGAAATAAGAGAGCTAAAATAAACAAAGAAGTCGAAATCTCCCATAGAAGGTTAACATTTCGTCGAGAAATATGGAAATCTCTGATAAGAATTGTCAGAGACGTAGAAAATTTCCAAAAAGAATTCGAAATCTCTCATCTTTCGGGCGAAGAAATGCTTTACAAACCGAAATCTCTAAATTACGAAATAAGAGAGCCAGAAAAAAAAAGAATGTCGAAACTGCAAAGGAATGGAACTCTGTAAGATATAAAATTGGGAATATCAAAAGAAATTCGAAGGGAATCGAAAAATGCCGAATTCAAAAGCGAAGAAATCTAATCTCTCGGAATTTACGAAGAACTAACTCGCTAATCGTAGTGAAAAATTCTTCAAAGGAAATATTTATCTCTCGTTTACAACGTGGGACGTTCAAAGTGTACCGAGAAAACCGTCGATCATCCGATATAATAAAGAAACATAAACGATTCCGATGAATTGAAATGATTCACGAAAGGCAGGAAGAATTGCAGAAGTTGAACGAATCGAAAAGAGCGTTGTAGCGTTGCTCGAAGAACAAACGAGAATACGTATTAGCATCGAGCTGGTTAGGTGATCACAGCTGGATAAATATTCATGAAACGTTACTCTGCTATCGTCAATTAACGTTCTCGGATATTAAAACGAGCCTGGGATTCTGTTTATTCGCGAACGTTAATCACCGATCCTTATTATACACCAGATAAATACCGAGAAGCAGTAGAGTCTCATTAGCCAAGAGAAGGTGTTAGATATGATAGATACTACACGGTGGCAATTTTATTAGTGATTCATTGGAATATTATACAGTCGCCATGGAAGTGTGCAGAGTGTTGAAGAACGTCAGAATCGTTTAATCGTTCTTTCCAGATGCAATTTTCATTACTTTTTCCTCTTCTTCTTCTTCTTAGAGCCGCGGATACGTCTCTAACGAGCGTGATTGTTAATTCGCTGTGATCGCCAAGGAAAGAAAATGTACATTCCGGTTTAATAAGTCGTCGAGAAACGAGCCGCGGCAATTATCATGATTTATTGGCATTTCCTGGTTGGACACGGCGAGAACCTGGCAATGGAACAGCAGAACGATGTGGAGAAATTGGAAAATAGAGAAGCTTGTGACTGGTGAAGAAAAAAGTTAAAAAATAAAACGATATCAGGGGGAAAAATAAACTTCAGAAATTTAGAATTTTTAAGTTTTTTTTTTAGATACATGCTTTTTAAAGATCTAATTGATTTTAATTAATAATTCCACTAATTGAGTAATTTTTAAATAAAATATTTCTTTGTTCTTTTTAGTATATCACTGGAAAATGTGTTTTATCTCGTATAAAGTATTAAGAAGAAGTAGAACGAACCAGATAACTTTAACTTCTCCGCTCTACTACTTGTGCTACTTTTATGGTTTACCGCTACTACTTTTTTATGGCTTACATTACTACCAAGTCACTATTACTCGAATACCATTTACAGTTAAGTATCCAATTATTCAGCGTTCACTGGGATACCTGAATATCTGAACAAAAGGATTCTCTCGATTATCAATCTGTTTCTAATCTAAAACGATTCACAGCGCTCTTTCATTACACTAAATCAACACACTTTTATAAAAATTATTATAGTCAAACATCTGAACCATAGTCGCAGAAAATATAGGGCCTTCCAGTAAGAGCGATAGAACTTTGAATTGAAATGCAACGAAAAGTACGAAAGATCATCTAGCACTTGCTGTTTTATTTTAAAGTACATTCGATGGCATTATACGTGAAACACATCACATAAATCACTACTATAATACAAAATATTAAAATTTGAGAAAGATTGAATATTACAAACGCGTGGTGAAAAAGTACAATTAAAATTAAATTAAAATACACTTAAAGCTGAGTAATCTCTCGATAAATATTCTATATATTGTTGAAAACTTTCAGGAACTGCAGACGAATGAGTGCAACATGTCTCGTTGAAATGTGTCTGTATTTTTTCAGCAAATCGTTGAATTTCTTTCTTTAAATACAGCTGCGGAGAAAAGTTCCCAAACGATTGGTGCTTTTCGCGTTTGATTCAATCTCACACATTCCTTTGGGAGTTGTAACTACGTACAGCAACGGAGAATTGTACGATCTACAAGAACCAAATAAAATTGAATAAAACCCTACGTCATTCGAACGATTTAGACTTCTTCATTTACATTCTCTTCCAAAAGAAATGAATCGATAGAAAATGTGTGATACAAAAAATTCTACCGTACAAATTGCAGCGAACGTCTTTCAACGCGTGTTAAATGTACACGCCCAGCATTGTATTATAAAAATTACACGAATTCCAGTACGCTTACTCCGAGTACACCACGAAACAAGACACCTCTGTAATGTAAACGAACGGATTAGAGAATTTTACAAAGACGCGCTCTAACGGATTACTGGATGTTTAATTTAGCCTGTTAGGTTTTCTTAGTAACGGTATATGGCACGATCGCACCAATAGGCTGTTCTTGAGTTTAGGATTTAATTTATTATTTTCATGCTTTAACGTCCATCCTAGCGAAGGCCTGTAGAATTGCTTTATAAGAGTTTTTAGCCATTCGTGCCTTTCGCTCTCAATAGCTCAACCGTTTGTGTGCCACGGACCTTTGCAAAAATTTAGTTGAAGAATGCCAAGCGACAGGATCGCGCTTCTTTCGTTTTTCTTTCCTTTTCTCGTCTTACGTTACTTTGAATTTTTAATAAATGAAAAAATTCTTTCTAACAAGAGCTCGAAACTTACGAAAGCATAGATATTAATTTAGTAGAACCTCGATAAATTGTAACAGTAAAGACATGCATTTGCAAAGTTCGAACGTGCAGTTAGTTCAATTCTACAGACCGATTAGTTGGTACTTTTGGGCACTGAACAGGAGAAGCGCGATTGCGCCGCTTGGTACTCAAACGGTTAAGAACATGCCATAAATCACGGGTTTTTGAAGGGTACATTTGTATGTAACTGTCCGCTAACCGATGAGTCACCCAGAGGAATTTCCCGAATTATTATAAACATTTGGCTACCCCTTAGAACCATCTCCCACTCTACCAGGGTAAAGCGCGCTAAGGGTGCACTAGAAAGAGTTGGCGAGAAAATTAGGCACGCTGATTGGCAATGGATATTAGAAAATATTCACCAATCAGCGTACATCAACTCCAACAGGTCCGAGGGTGAAGACGAGCACTCAGAAGACAGTAGAACAGTTAAAACACTCAACACGAAAACACCTACGGGTTAAAGCGAGCACTTAGTCTTACATAGAATAAATTTCACAAAGTTAGAAAAGCAACAAGCATTTGTCAATTTTATCAGTACGACAGTACACAAGAGCTAAATTAAATACATAGTAACATAGCCCGTTGCGAGAGAAAAGAAGAAGAAGTTTCCACGCCACCGTTCCATTTAATTCTTCCTCGTCCATGACAAATATCCGACAACGACCATCATAAAAGAGAGACCGCTATCTTCAAATAGAAGAGACAAGGAATGAAATGAACGCTGGACATGCAAGAGGACACGAAGGTAGAGAAAATAGCGTACGGGTGTGGTGTGCCCCAATAGAACAGTCGTCGAGAACGGATGACAGAGCATCGTCAGCGTTGAGAAGAAGGTATCTCGCAATGGCGGGTTCTTTTATGCAAATTTCCATTAGGGGGAAAAGACGAACGAAAGGGGGGGGGGGGGAGAAAGAGAAAAGAAAAAAAAGGAAGAAGAGAAAGCTTTAGCAAAGTACAATCCCTTGGAGCAGCACGTGGGGGAGTTGACGTTACCTAGGCTCTTCCAGATACTCGTAGAGCCGTTCCTTGGGTCTCTTCGTACTTTCATTACCGACCAGGAAAGTAACCAAGCCTCGTTGCAACTCCTTCAGTCTTTGACGTCAATCATCATCGGGGTCGGATGTGTGGAGGTAATGTGAACGGAAACGAGTTGCGGCAACAAAAGTTAAGAAACAAAAAGTTAAAATAAATAACGACGCGTAGGGACGCGGCGAGAAAGAAAAAGATGCTCGACAATACGAATCGGAGAGAATGAATTAGCATACGCAGGGTTTAAGAGAGTAATTCGTACAACCAGTGACGATTCCTTGTGAAAGAAACGAGAGGAAAGTGTAAAATCCGAATTTGTTCATCTGAGGCTTCGATTTCGATAGAATCGAGTTTGAAATTCATTATGTGTACATCCAGTGACTCCCATTGATATTTGGACACCCTTTAAAACAGAATAACTTTCTTAAAAGTGGACCAATAGAATGGAATTCTCGTGAGAGGTTAGAAGGATTAGTTTACTCAATGATATGTAAAAATACTTTCGAAAAAATTCCAATTACTTGGAATTATGAAAGAAAATAGTAACACTTTTATCTGAGCCTCTAATGAAAATTTAAAAGATACATTTTGTAGATTTATATAAATTATATGCATGCTGGAACTTTACGTTGCTATGAGCTACAAACTGTTAAAGATTCCTACATTTTCGATGAAATTTTCAGCATGTACGTAACTAACATAAATCTACAAAATGTATATTTTAAATTTTCATTAGACTCAGATAAAAAAATCGTAAAAAGTGATCTTCGCTATTATCTTTGTGATTGCGACCAGTTGCAATCTTTCCCAAATTTTTTGTACATATTATCTAATAAACTGATCCCTTTAGCTGCAAAGAACAAACTTACGTCGATTCGTTCAGTTTTGAAAAAGTTATTCTGTTTTAAAGGGCGTCCAAATATTAATGGGAGTCACTGTACATAGATGCGACTACTATACGGTGTATGACACTTCTTTTGTTCGTAAAAACTGCTCACGCGATGTTTAACAGTTGTCAGATTCAGGGAAAACAATATTTTATTATCAATTACAGAACTGTTGAAACTAACGTCCTCATTTTCGTATTTTCAGTAATGTCTCCAATTTCCAAGCCTTGGAATGTCAAATTAATGTCTTCTGTTCATTTAAGTCTTCAACTTCTTTACTACAAGCTTTAATGTGAACTCAGAGAGAAATGTAGGGAATCAAGGTCAAGGAATTTCGGTGGTCAGACGACCGTTCCTTTACGACCAATCCAACATTCGCGTTTTTCGTTAAGTTTCTTACTCTTCGCTTCAAATGTAAATGAAGCATCAAATTGAAGAACCATATGCTAATTACGTACACAGTGGCTTTTCAATCTGAACTTTCTCAAAATTTAAGGTCCCAGATAAACAAATTTTATTGTATTTTCCTCTTACTTTTTCATAAGTCGCTTCTTACTCGTTTGTATTAGGTTACCCCAAAAGTTCTTTTCGTTATATTCACGCACTGCTTTGCCTGACAGCGTTTCGAATAAGCATGCAGTTCAATCTGTTTAAAATTGAACTTATGGTCATTAGTTGTCTTCTAGTTTCCCAACAGTATATTTCTTTCTTGATAAAGTGTTTGCTAGATTTTTCTGTGCCATCTTGAAGGATGGAAAATCAAAAAATGCATTTGCAACATGTGACGTTGTGATGCTTTATAAAAAGCAATAGTGTTCGGAATACTGCAAATTAGATTTATGGTGTCTATTGGAATCGTACTGTAACTATTCAAATGGTTCATAATTGATGCAGAAAGTTTAGAGTCGGAAATTTTAAGTGAGATGAAAAACCACTTTGAACAATATTTTCCTAGAAAAACCATAGCAATTTTGGAAAAATCGCAGCATAAGTCTTCCAAAAAGAAGGAAAAGAATGAAAAATCGGGATTCTATAAAATTACACAGAAAATAAACGATTTTACACCTCATATCTAACAATAAAACTAAAGGAACTTTTGGGACAACCTAATACATGTTATTTAAGCTGACCCTGTATGTATACATGCGGTGTGTCCCGCGTATAAATGTCGCGATGAAATTTCAAGAATGCTCTTCCTTAACTTTGGAAAAAATTCTTTTCCTACGCTAAATCTACCAAAGAGAGACAAAATGATTTGTTCGGTACTTTATTGTAATTATTACTCGTCTTATAAATGATTCACTTTATAAATTCCTTCTCTCCTTTCCTAATTTTTTGCGCAACATTTACATGGTTACATATAGCTACATATATCGAGACAAGACGTTTTGACTGCTCACAGAATGTACGCAAAATTTGTATTGGGATTCAAAAAGTTCCTTGTAAAATTTTGAAACAGCCTTAACGCTTTCTAGAAAACTGGGTGTATATACTTGAAAGCCTGGAGATTTCAGGGCATGACACACTTACGTGGGACACACTATATACATATTTATCAAATATATACTTATAAAATTAAGGTGATTTTCAAGGGTTGATGTGCGTAAAACAGCATACAAAAGAAAATAATTATTCTAATGTGTGTACCTCTTAAAATCGTACAACTTTCGTTCATGAGTGATTTGGGGTGTGATTATGCCGAGTGTTGTAAATAACGGAGTGAAGAGGGGAAGTTTTTTTTCTGGTTAGAAGCGTTCGAAAACTTTGGCTAAAAAACCCCTGAGAATATGCGATGATTCCCTTTGCTTTGTACATTAAAAGATACTTTTGTAATAGAAAACCATAGTACGAAGAAGCAAAAAATTTCTGAAATTTCATACATTTGCTATCCCAATCTTGATTTTACACCACTGAAAATTCCACAGTATTATTTTTCACAACAATCTGGCAATCAACCTACACAAGCGGTTGTCCATATTTCAGGGGCCTTTGTGGCCAACATTTCAAGCTTCTCTAACCAATAAACGAAGCTCTAACCGTGATTTTCTTCATTTTCCTTTTATTTTACCTCGTAGAATTACCCTGTAGAATTCTTTCCACCTGTTGCTTCGAACAGCCAGCAGAGAATCTAATGAACAAGCGAATCGTTAAAGGAGAAGGAAGAAGAGATGGTGGATAGGACGTGATATTATTAACGAATAGTAGACGATATGTCATTTGTGTCTGGAACCTTGCATTCTTTCTGTCTAATAATTAGATTCGCGAGGACTGCTGAGGGTCGTCCAGTTGTGCAAAAACGTAGACGATCGAACGACGACGACGAGACTAAAGGCGTCTCGGAAACATCACGACGGCACTGTGCACTTTTTAATACGTTCGCTGTCACCAATTCATAAATTTTAACCAGACGCGTGATTTTCACGGGGATTTTCCCGTTGGAAATCGTCGGTCAGACACTTCACTCGATAAACATTCATATTATACGCATTTACATTGATAATTTACATATATTCCCTTTGATCTGTGCATACTTTATCATGCTCTTTTCTACACGATTTCGCCAAATATCCAGAAACTGTTTCTTCCAATCAGCTAATGTGTGTTCTCAGTTAGACTCGTTCATCGAGAGAGTTGTTTGGCTATGGAAGGGATCTTTTTCTTTTAATAAAAATAATTCTCCCACAGATTCGGTTGTAATATAATGTAACGTACTGTAATGTAATGTTCGATATGGCATAATATTTCGCGGGGCACACTAATTGTGGAATATTGTTAACCCTTTGAGTGCTACGGACACATACGCGCCCAGAGAAAGTTATCGTCATGGACTATGAACACATATACGCGTTTCCAAAGTTCGAACATTCAGATTCGTCATAATTTAGTAATAAGAGGCAGAGTTTTCGAATCCTTCTATTAACCCATTTGGGTACCGATCTATTTAAACAGATTTTTGCATTTGGAGTAGATTTAATTTGCTGATGCACGGAATAGTATATAAAGGCAGTAGATTTTGTGTGAGAATTCATTTATTTCAGCAATATGATATCCATAGTAATTAGAATTGTTAAACAAATATAAATTTATAAAAGAAATAAATTCAAGGAATCGTGAAAAGCAAATTACTAATATTTACTAATATTCACTATCACTGCCCGATAAGCGTTTGGTGCGTCTTTGAAATCTTGATATCATTTCACTATCCTCATCATTTTCTAGTTCGCTACTGTCTTCCTAATTTTCACTTTGTAATTCACTATAGTCGTCAATTGTACGATTATTAAGAACTCTTTTGTCATATTTATCAAAGTCACTTCTTTCGTTGAAACTTCCGTTATCACTTTCACAAAATATATTACTTATTTCTGACATTATAGGGCAGTGT
Source organism: Anthophora plumipes (assembly GCA_951804975.1). Taxonomy (NCBI): domain Eukaryota; kingdom Metazoa; phylum Arthropoda; class Insecta; order Hymenoptera; family Apidae; genus Anthophora; species Anthophora plumipes. The sequence goes on along the minus strand of OX638118.1, from coordinate 16,124,354 downwards.
ATCACAAACAAGGTTCATCGAAGCACTAGAAGAAACACTCTGTTGCAATTGATACCATTTACTGTTAGACGAACAAGAATGTGTATCTTCAATACTGTTTAAATTTCAACGACGAATTAATCTTGTCATCCGTAACTTAGGCCAAATAAGTGCACGACGAGTGTCAGCCGTCAAATGTACCCAAGCAGTTAACTTTCTTTGAACAAATGATATGCACTGAGAAAACGAGAAATGTTTAATTTAATTCAGCGCAAATAAAGGACTAAGAAATCCGTCCGCATAAAACGTTCGACTTCAAAGTACTCCATAACGAATAAAATTTGTAACAAAGGTTACTAACCCCAAACTTTGAGTACTCCGCACTCAAAGGATTAACAACGAATAAAATTAGTAAAATAAATTCCATTCAGGCCTTGAAATTTCCCTGAAAACGAGGAAGATGTTGAAAAATGGTGAGTGGCCCTAAATTTTTCATCACGGAAGCTGGTAGAAATCATTTTTTATACAACGTATAATTTAGAAGTTACTCGAGATGATTAAGTGCCTCATCCTGTACAATTAAAGTATCGATTTTTGATGTTGCCGCGTACATTATCGAAACTCTGTCGACAAGCACACGGGGTAAGTTGTACTGCGTCAGCAATGCTTCGACTGCGACAGTGAACGTGTTGATAGGCGACAATAGGGGCAAATATCGACAGCACAGGACTGTGATGACCGTGCATCGTATAATCGTGTATGTATTCACCGTCGTGAGGAGAATGGCTGGAGAGAGGCAAGCGGCGGAGCGTGTGCATACATGGCGATCAGCAGGACTCCGGTCATCAGGACCAGGAAGAGAAGGATCTTCCTCATCCATCCGCTCGGCACGCTGCCCACCATCCTCGCAACTCTGTAACCAAACAAAAAAATACGTATTCAGATTATTATCTTTCTTTTCTTCCCTCTCCTTTATAAATGTGTAGAATATCAAGGAGTGGATCGTGATCAGGGTTTGTCTTTTATGAAGTCTTTAATGGCACCGTTGGCTCGCGAGGTCTGTAAATCATGTAGAGCTTTTTTCAGTACTCGCTGGAGGTTTTCGTTAATTTTTCTGATTGGTTAACCCTTTAGGTACACATTTATTTGAAAAATTTTTTCATTTGTGTAGGGATGATCGAGCGTGAATGCGTCGTTTGTATGAATGCGTTGCTGTGTGAATGTGTGAGGATCTATGACCTGAGCGGTAAGGACCAGGTCGAGTGTTTGGGATAGCGCGAAGGATATTGAACGAATGTTTAATTTTAGTAATCAGGCGAGGAGTGCGTGAATGTGTGTGTTTCTCTTTAATGAAAAGTGTGCATGTATGCAAAACGACATTAGGGTGAATGCGAGGAAGCGAAAGACAGTGTGAATCCAGCGATTGACTTAGCGACATCCTTAGCGTAGCACGTAATAATATACAGTATCAATAAATATAGCATAAAACGAAGTCTGTTCGAGCTTACTATCCCTCCTCACATAAATTCCCTACATTTGTAACACATTTAATTTTTTGAGCATGTAAAAGCAAGAATTCATTTATTTCATATTATTCATGATATATACTCCTACATGATAATGAGATAACTTAAGGCAATTAGTATTACAAAACAATTGAAACAAATAAATTCAAGTTATAACAAAAAGCAAATTATTAATAATTTTGAAGCGTGTGATATTTTTCAAAACAGGTAGGTAAATGCAGCGGTACTTTGCATGCTTTGCACTGCCAGGTAGTGTCCTTTCTAATTTTGTGTTTAAAACAAACATGGCACATTTTCTGAAGGTATTCCTTTGATTTATTTGATGGAATATATTCAGGGAAGTGCGCCTAATTTTTTGCCTGCAAACGAAGTGGTGTATCGCCTACAGGACGTCCCCGACTTTTATAATTTGGCTATGTGATTTTCTCCAATAATGCTTCAACAGTATTTAAACGAAAGGAAATAATGCCTGTTTTAGTCGTGTTGATAATGTTAGAATTCAAAACATATGCATTATAAATGATCATGTCTAGTAGATAAAAGAACATTTTCTTATATCCCTTTACGTATTTTTTCACGACAGGGAAGCACGATAGTAGTTGATCATGTTTATCATGGTATTATTTCACTATCATTATCACTTTCTAGTTCGCTAGAGTCTCCGTCACTTTTACTTTGAAATTCACCGTTATCACTTAACGGATCGCTAAAAAATTCTTCATCAGATTGATCAAATTCACTGCTTTCATTAAAACTGTCGCTAATACTTTAATAAAATATATTATCTATTTTGGTCATTATGAGACTGTGTATCCCAAACAAGGTTGACTAAAATACTGAAAATATTTGTTCTGTTGCAACTGATACGAATTACTTTCAAATAAACAAGAATGAGCATGTTAAATATTGTCTCAATTTCAATGACGTATCAGAACGTCATGTGCAATATTGGCCAAAGAAATGCATGACGTCCTGATACGTCAAATGTACCCAAAGGGTTAACCCGGTGCCTTGGTGTTAATCGATTGGGAATTTCGTTACTTAGACTTCGCTCGTCCTTGACGAGTTTTTTCCAGGACCGCGATGGTGTTCTAGTGATTTCGCCGTGGAAAACTTAGAAACATAGCGAAATTTCTTCCAGGTTCGATACCTAGGATATGTACACATGTTTGGTCTTTTGGTCTTGTACGGCGAACCTTTTGGAAATCTTAGTTTTCAGGCCATTCACTATTGAGGCCGTGGGCAAAAGTTTCTACGAGAAACGTGCGTTGTTGTATTTACGAAAAGTGAAACAGCTTAAAACGGTTTGCTCGGAAATAGCTTTGCTAGCGCGCTGGGCATATAGCTGGCCGCTACAAATGAGTCATTTTATTTGAATAGAAGGTAGTACGATCATTGGAACAATTTCAGCATACAAATATTTACACAAATGAGCAAACACATATCGTGATAAGTGTCTGTCAGTGATTCTAAGATAAGGTGAGATAAAGATATCACACCTAATCCCTCCAATATCGTAATTACATTTTACGAATTGATACAACTCGGAAAGAACGTAAAAAACTGAACGTGTTTTCGAGTTGGATGATACGCAGCACCGTCTTGCTAGAAACAGACATCAAACACATTGATATGATTCGATTTCGAGCATAAAAAGTCACGCAACGTTGATCGATATCGCTCAGCATTCACAATAACAGTATTTCCAGCATCATCTTCGAAGAAAAATGGTCTAGTGATTCCATTTGTCCAAAATGCACACCAAATAGTGATTTCTTGTGGATGCAGAGATTTTTTCATGAATAATACAAGGATTTTCATCGTCCTAGATACCACAATTTTGCTTACTACCGAATCCATTCATCGTGGAACCAGCTTTATCGCTAAACAAAATTTTGCTTGAGAAATAATTGCATAAAGTACACCCATTTTCGTGATAAATAAATATACCGCGATGTACACCTGCCCATGGTTAAAATTGTGTAAATAAAAAACACTACAGTATTGTGTGTTAGTCTTGCACTTGTTTAATAGTCTCGTTACTTTCTTGTCGTGCCGTTTACATTATTAAAGCAGTATTTTTCTTTCTTTTTTTAAACAAGACAGTTTCTTTGGAGTGTTACCTTTGAGCGTGTTTCCACAATAACGCATCGAAGTCGAAGGAATCACTCGTTCCAGAAGAAAACGAGAAACGGTGCTTCGAGTATCCAGGCATCGGCCACCACTCAGAAGCGACTTATTCCGTAGTTTCGCTTCTACTAACGGCGGGAGCAACCGTTGTTCGCGAATCGATTCGAATAACCTGTACGGTAGATTGACTCGAAGGACAAGCGAAAGTTTCACGGCAATTTTATGCGAACATGTCGACGAGTTTGGGGTTGAAACTAGGGACGGCAGTGTACAGTACGTAGGCGTAGTTCTCTCCCTTGCTTTTTCCACGATTAATCGACAAACACACATTTTCAATTAAATTTCCTACTCTCGTCATTTTTAAATTAAAATTTCACACGTCAAAAATTGCTCTGACATTCCAGAAAATAAAGATTAATATAATTTATGCGTAGAACCTTCGATTGATATTTCTTACATGTAATAGTTCTCTTTCTTGCTCTTTCCACAGTTAATCAACAAACACACACATTTATAATTAAATTTCCTACTCTTTTCATTTCCAAATTAAAATTTCACACATCAAAAATTTCTTTCAGACACTTCAGAAAATAAGGATCACAATTTGTACGTAGAACCTTTGATATTTCAAAAATTTCCGAATTCAAATCGATAAATGTATTATAGGATTGGCTGAATCGAAAATTGAAGTTGTAAATCTCAGAAGAATACGTCACAATTTTTTTTACACGAAGCGATCTCTTTATTTCCGATAAACAGCCTGACAGGAAAGTCGACGAATTACTTTCGGCACTACAAGACATGTTCCGTAAAAAGGGTTCGTAGAACTTAATTACACAAAAGCGTCGTAGCCGAGCATGAGTCACGGTGAACGCGTGTATCGTGATAGAACAGTCCCCCTACTGAAAACAAAAACCCTATGTAAGATGGAAGAATCTCTCTATTCGAAGAAGACCACTACCCTTCTGCCCCGCCATTGTACACCTCGGTTCCCGCGCTCTTTCTATTAAAACGTCTCCATTTTACCAAGCCATTCGAAAGGAAAGGGGTGAAGCGTTCTTAATCTCTATAACTATTAAATGTCCCTTCCTAGATCCTTTCAGATTTGTATTCTTGTAAGGATAATTATCAATCGTTCGAGTTGAAAATACCATGATCGCGTTCTCCCTGCTTAGTGCTCAAAAGTGCCAACTAATCGGTCCGTAGAATCGAACTGACTGCACGTTTGAACTCTGTTAACGCGTGTCTTTACTGTCACCATTTAGCCGTTGTCAAACAAAATTTTATTTTTTAGAAATTAGAAATAACGTGAACGAGAGAACGGGAGAAAAGACGAAGGAATCGCGACATTCTCTCGATTGAATTTTTGCAAATATCCGTGGCACTTGAACAGTTAATCCTTTGACTACGAAAGGCGTATATACACGTCCTCACTGATTTATCAATATATGCTGTTTCGTCTACTCGCGGTTGATCTTGCGATCGTTCGAGTGTTTGTTGTATTTGCACGTCTGTGCCGACTAATTGCAATTGTTTTCTTTCGGAAGGATCACTTCCGTGTCCCGGAAGACTGACGAAGAATGAATGTGACGTTTACGCGAATTTGTAAAGTCGTCGAGTAAAGATATACTATGTTTCTAATTGCTATGCGACTATGTTGCTGCTTGAATGGATTCTGATCTGGAGGTCGAAGAAACAAGTCGAAGACTCCTCGGTCAGGATGCATTCGGCGGGGGTGAGACACGCGGATTGGATCATTACAATTTCGAGTTTGACAAGGGAGGTGGTTAACTATGAGCGATTGGTAAAACTATTTAGACGAAGACAGACTTAGAGTGACGCCCCCGAGTCAACGGTCACTCTCAAGTGTGGTACGCACCCTCGAGCGGCGCGCGCGGAAACCCGCGTGTCTCGAAGCAACAAACGCAGCAGGTAATAAATCTGGGCAGCGCTAACAAAAACATACCGAAGTGGAAACTAAGGAACTCGAGAAGTTATAACAAACAGATGTGAAACGATGGCCACGAAAAAAGGGATCGACTTTCTAAAACGAATTGAAGTGCTCGATGGCCTCCCAAATTTACGACTGCTACAAAGGACCGAGTAATTCCAGACCCGTGTCTGAAAGTCGCGATGAATAGAATAAGATAACTAAACGTATGCGAAAGGCGTATATATACGCCCTCTAAATTTTTGTACTATAACTGTTTTCTAATATAGCTGTAAAATTGTAAACAGCTGAATATCGGCAAGTCTTTCAACGTTCGTATGTTTTTACTAACATTGCTCAGTCTCAATTTCGCTGTCCTCGTAAAATCGCATCGTGAATGAAATCGTATAAAATCCTCCCTTTGCTGCATACGTAAGTGTTAATTCATTTCAATTTGTGATCAGTTTTATAATTTTATTCGTTTGTTATTTTTCAAAATAGTATAGTGTACTTTGAAAGTGTTTGATCAGGAAAAAGGATAACAAGTAAATATGATAAGTAATAGTAGTAACCATGCGAATATCGCATCGTATATGAGTCGTTTATTTTGAAAGTGACTTATGTCCATTTATATTTAAATTGAGATATTTAAGAGTTTGCGTTTCAATGAAATTAAAAACATACGTATGGGATACCAATGTATCACACTCCTTAAGTGTATCTAAGAGAGTTAAATTTACCATTCCTATTAAAATAATAGCAATTAAGTGAATAATGTGTCTTCTTACCAAAAATGGACTTAAGCCACTTTCAAAATTAACAACTAGATTTGTCATAAAATTTGAAACAGCCCAAATCTATTCGATATAATTTAAAATACTTCAAATTGAAAAAATATTTTGTTTACTAAAATCTCATAAATTCTAAAACTTTTCAAAAATATTCTTTCTTTCTTCTTCTTCGTAATTTTTTGTGCAAGCTTTTTGACAACGGCAGTCTTTGTTTTGAAATACTTTTGCAGGTATAATGTTTCCAATTTAAGTATAATATCTTTTCCCTGAATTCCGTTTAATTTTTCGTACTTTTTGGATATATGTGTCACCATTCTTTTCTCTGTTGTCATGTGTATCACTGTCCTCTGACGACGAATGTTGTTCTATAATTGAGCCGTTCAGTGCACAAATCGATAATAAAATGAGAAGTCGAGAAATGCGACGAAATAATGCACATTGTTTTTTAAAATTCCCTTTATAATATAAACTCAAATATATATTGTAGAATGCATAAATACAGATATAACTTTCATCTAACAGTATATAAAATTAATAAGAAAGAATAGCCAAAAAATAATCGTTAGTAATGTTACAATTTTTGTGTGGCTGGTGGAGTTAATCGATTTGGCAACTGAAAAAAGTAATAAAGTTGAATTCAGTGTTTAAATTTGTAAGTTTTTTATTACAGAAAAAGTTAGTTATTATATACTTTTATTACAGATTTTCCATGAAAATGAATGTTGACAGTTCTATTATAATATATTATTTATGATTCATCAGCAATATAAATAGTCTTCTTCATCAGCTGTATGTGAGGACTCGTCATTTCGATTTGTTGTCAAGTTTTTATAATAATCATGGTTAACAGGAGGAATGAATTTTAGCAGGTCCATGATGTCTTTCCTTTTTTCCCTGGTCACAGATCTACCTTTAGGATATAATAAAGGCTGATCTACATTTTTAAAACTTTTTGGTCTACCTGCTACAGATTTCCTAATATTCATGACATTAAATTCTGCATCTTCATTATAATCACATTTGAATTGTATGAGGTAGGGTTTGAACCTTTCTAACTTTATCCAGTGTATTTTGAGCCAATTTACTGGAAACCCTGTGACGCTTACTTTTCTGTTAATGATTGCATTTTCTAAAGGTTTTGTTGAAAAAAAAATCTTGGTGGGCCATTTGGATAACATTAAATGGCGGTTTCTTTTTACAAGTTTTGATTATATTGTACCAATCATCCGGTGAAAAAATGTTTTGAACTTTTTTTGCACGTGATTCAATAACGGCAAAATCTGAGTCATTAGGCAAATAGCTGTGTCCACTTACCAAAAATTTCATTTCAATTGACTTATTGTTAACTCTTATTTCCGTACTTTGAAGAAGTTTCAATAAACTTAAGACAGTTTTAATATTTCTATTTTGCCCGGTACAGAAATCTGAATATGTTATTATTTTTTTCAAAGTTTGCAGCATAAGTCTTTATATACTTTATTAGACATGACGAAATTTCTTGAGATCCACGAGATCCTTCAGTTTCTGGTCAAACAAACATGTGGCTTGTATTTTTAATAAATACATTAGACCTAGACTAGGTGGTCCTTTAGTTAATTTATGAGGATACGATCATCGACACTTGCTAGTGCATTTGAATTGCGTTATTGAAACGATTTACATTAGAGTATGGAGTTAATCAAAATGGCCTCTGAAATAAATTACTTATTATTCAATGGCTAAAAAAATTTTGTCATTTAATGGTGTTAATCTTCATCATTCAGGAAAGTTATTATAAATATAAAAAGTTATGACTATACCAAGTGCTTTGACATTTAAATTTAAGATTTTTCAAAAAGTGGAGTTAATCGATTTGTGCACTGAATTTCAAATTCTAATTCGTTTTCGATTTTTTTGAAATCATTAGTTTCTAGTTCGTTTTCACTCTCTGAGTTAAACGGTCTTGTTGTATTGTTCCTTCCCATGAGTTTAATAATTTCTATAATTTCATATTTTAAGATTAAATTCATTTGTAAGTGTGTATTGCGTGAATTTTTTTTCATTGCATTAATTAAACGTACCGAGTATTCAACTAAAACAACTATCCAAAAAGTGAAGTTAACTGTTTAAATACTAATTAATTATTATACAAATCAATAATTAATTGTAATTACCAACATCACTGCCTTCGGACATTATCAATAATAGATTAGACTTGGACCACTATCAAAGTAAATTTTTCAATTATCAAAATAACTGCGAAAATTTATATGTCCAAAATTATCGTATACTCTGAATATACTTAACCGCAAAATGTTTTTTATGACAGCTAACTTCAAGTGGTACATGTTACTACAGTTAATAACAAACAACTGACAGATGGACTTAGACCACTTTCAAAATAAACGGCTCATATATGGATGGGTCTATGCAAGAGAGCGCCGCAGTCAAAGAGTTAATATCTCATTGACAACCCATTCGACGTTAGATTTTCATTTTTGGAAACAGGTGTGAAGAAGTTGCACTCCGCAAGAAAAGATAAAACAAGAACCAATACCAAAACTGTCCCGCTAAGAACAATCGAAAATCTCGATGCCCTCTGTTAGCAACTACCAACAACTATACTCACCATATTACACACCTACAGCCTAAACTCTTGATCTAACAGAGGCTAGGAAAAATCACACCTTGGCCCTATTCGTCTACGTCCCAGTTCCACGTCAGTGGCTCGGCTCGTTCTGCCACGCGAGGCGTCGCGACGCGGCCGCCCGCGTGCGCCGACGGCGAACGTCGCGGCGTCGCCTGGACTCGTAGCCAGGCAACGTGCATAATATGACCAGCGTAATAGTTTGAAACGAAACGGTCGCGGGAGCGGATCGAGATTCACGATCACCAAAAATCACCATTTTTCTTTCTTTTTTTTCCCTGTTTTATTTTCTCCGTCTGTTTGTTTCCCTTTCGGAGGCATCCTCGGTGATCGCTGCTCATCGAGACGCTCAATGGAGAAGCAAAGGGACCGGGGAATTACCGGGGAAACGCTCGTACGTACAAGTCGTGCACGCTTTACGCCGCGTTTCCATCGATTCGCTTATGCTCGCTGGAGGATCGAATTCATTTAGGTGGCTTTTTATTCACGAGAAAAATGAAAAAGAAACTTTTAACCCTTTGCGCTCCGTAGGTGCCGCTATGGTGGTATTTATAACACGAATCACTACTTCGTGCAAGGCCTGTTTACATTGAAATAAAACAAATTGACGAAGTAAATGAACGAAATTGAAATTCATCAATATTTATCGTTTTCTCGCTTTCAAAGTTCCATTGTAAAAGTGTATTGAAGTCGATGATATCAAGCATACATAAGAAATGCTCGGAGTGCGAAAGGTTAGTAGATAATCGGTGGAAATTTCGATCGTCCTGCAGCTAGAGTAATTCGAAGGATACTTAGAACTGATTACTATAATTATCGAACGAACGGGGGAATTTTGTAGATGCAGGGAATGTGAGTTTAACCCTTTCACACAGTGGAGAAATATATAGCGAGGGACAACTGCGTATATCATCTTTATCGATCGACTAACGAGAATTTTCGCTGCGAAAGAAATACGTAAAGCACGTTGCGTGTGTGAGGAAATCGGTGACAGAAATGTACAGTTTCGTACCTGATAACCCGGCTGGGGGTCGTGGTTATACCATTCTGCGAAAGGGTTGAAAGGTTATGTATTGCGAAGATTGTAAGTTACCTGCACAGTTTATTCAGACAACTCGTTCGCTCTGTGAAAATTCCCTTCGCTTCCTTCGCAATTTTGATTGTTGTTATTCAAAATAATTCGGTAAATTAGAGTAACATCAAATCTATAGAAGCAAGATCTTGCCACGCACGCTTCTAGTATTTTCCGCATCAATTATGAAACGCTTCTCCTTTGAAACGCGATTCTAATTAATCGTCAAGAGCGCCCAGTTTAACTATGATGCAGTTGTGCAAGCACAGAGTTATCGAGTGGGTTAACTAGTTACGTAAAGTCGTTCGAATGGATCATTCTTTCGTTTCTTTTTTTAAGCGTGGTAATCATTTTTCACACAGTGTGCTTCGCGGAGGAGTTTGAAAATTTTTGTGTGAAAGAGGCTTGGGACACGAAGGGACACGAAATTACGAGGAAGCGATCGTGCACGTCTGGCGATAGATTTAATGGGAGCTCGATGCCAGTAATTATCCGTGATGATTTGTGCTCGACAGATCATCGAGGAAATATCGTTACACGTACTGCTGCTATAATTGCACAACGAAGTTTCTTTTGTGTATTTCGCATTAAAAAAAAACGAGAAGAAACGCACAAAAAATATCGCAATTGCAGGAAAAGAATTGTTTGGAAAATTTTATTACTCATGCTAAATTTATAACGCTTCGAAAACGTTCAGAACGAGTTTCAGTATTAAGTTTATTAGAAAAGGAAATCTACAAAAATACCGTAACTGCGGAAAAAGAATTGTTTCCCAATTTTGCAAATTTTGAAAAATTTTATCACTGAGTATTTATAACGTTTCCAAAACATTTAGAGTGAGTTTCACGATTAAGTTTATCAAAAAAAGAAAAAATCTACAAAAGTACCGTAATTACTTAGGAAAAGAATTGTTTCCCAATTTTACGAATTTTAGAAAACTTTATTACTAAGTATTTATGACGCCTGGAAAACGTTCAGAACGAATTTCACAATTCAGTTTATTCGCTTCTTTTCCTCAATTTCGGTGTTAAAAAGGAAAAGGTCGCCACCTTCCGCCTCGTCCCTAGTTTTAGGTTAAAGGTTTCGTCAATCGAGTAGGCTAGGCATAAATCGATCGCTATGTATACTCGCGGAGGTCGAAACAAATGGCGCAAGAACCACAGAAGTACAGAGAAACTACACTCGTTCGAATATTTACCTTCTTTCGTGTACGCGAATCATTTTTTTATCTGTCTTCCTTCTTTCTTTCAAACATCTACGACTTAATTCCGAGGAAACGTGAGTGTATGCTTTTCAAACGTTCGTTAAAACCAGACGGTATTATAATTTCTCACGATAAAACAGAGGAACAGCTATAACGCTGACTACACTCTGAATAAATAATCATAAGTAATCAGGCAGTGGTATTTAATATTTGAAGACATGTTTCAGGCACATGTGTATACAGGGTGTTCCGTAGGTTTCCGTACAAGCTTCATAAGTGTGTTCTACAGCTAAAAACTAAGACTGAAGCGTCCCGTGAAATAAAGTTCGTCAAATATCAGGTTGGTGAATGTGAAATGTCGGATTCTTAAATGAACATTGAATAATTCATGTCTCTTTTCGGAATGAGATCGAAACAAGATCCATTTGCTTCGATACACTTTTTTCTAACGAGATTTTAACGCACGAATGCTTTTCTTAACCCATTCGAGACGAAGAATTACTTTGATGACGATCCCCGTATGCTGATATGAACTATATTCAGTCATATAACATGTGGCTTCCTGTCTACTGTTATTTTTAATACATAAAAGAGACTACTGTTACTAGCCTCTGTAGTAAATTCTCTTTTTAGCGCACTCTGTTGCTCTGTAGTGATTTTTATTACTTTGTACATTTTCGTTTCTAAATGATATTTAATTTTGTGTATATATTAACACTTAGCCAACCACGTATTTTTCGTAAACGACGCGAAGTAGTAATTTTCTTCGTTCGAAAGACTCAAAGTATCCCTCTACATTTCCGAGGATGTTTTCTTCCGCCACCCGTTAAAATCTCGTACAAGTTTATATATTTTTTAAATCGTTCATGCAGCGATTTCTTTAAAAAACGGGGAGAGATCTCCAATCGGTTATTTATTAGAAAGCGGGGAGATCTCCCTATATGGTTGGTAACGTGTTAAGAAATTGGTATGAAATATCAAGTGTAAAAATTAATTCTTTCAGGCTTTAGGGTACAATCAAAGTTTAATTGAAAATAATGAAAATTTTCAGTATTATTAAAGATTTTTTGCCATTTTTCTGACAACTTGCGAATATTTCAATTTGAATGGCTGTACCGATTATGATCCCAGTTAGAAAGAATTTATTTCTACACTTGACAATATCTTGTTCACATTTTTAACCTGTCAACCGAGGAAGACGAGTTGACTCGTCGCTGATGTACCAACACTTAAAACGCAATCATTTATTTATCGAAGCTGTCGTTTGAAAGGCATCACATTCATGTTTATAATAATCGAAATAAAGTAGCTTACAGTAATTTCTACTCATTTTCAATTGCGAGCTGGAAAGATTCAATTTTTGTTCGAGAAGTGAACGCGGTTAAGAGGTTAATAGAGCATTTATCAATCTTTTTTTTATATCACATTTAAATTTTCACCGGTGATGTTTGTACGGAATCCAATCTGACAGAATACCTTGTATACAATGGAAATTATTATATTAATTAAACGAAGTGTTCGATTTCGAAAAATGTCGAAACAGCTAGTAGCTGGCTGTGCATCAGCCGAACATTATTTAGAAGGTAAATGAAAAATTCGCGCATGCAACGATATCTCGATAAACACGGCACACGACTGACTGGCTATTTTAATATCGTGTCAAGGAGTTAATTATGCATGCTTGGTATCCAAGAGATCGAGCTTCGTTTCCCATTGGGAGAAGGCGAAGAGCGTACAATGAAACTAGGACGTATTTTAATTTCCATGTGAAATTCCTCGTGTTCAATCCAAGCAATTCCATTCACCTCGTACAGACACGAATTCCTTCTCTGTCGCTGTATCGGTTTTCCTCCAGGCCAATACGGATCATTAACTTCCATCGAGGCCGTTTTAATCGATTCTCTCCATTTGTTAGACTTAAACCGTAGATATTTAATCGAACTTTTCTCTCTCTTTGTTTCATACTGCGAATGAATACCAAAGAATTGACATTTCGTCGACGGAATTAAAATTATCGAGAAGGAAAGTACTCGTTGCCGTATCGAACTTCTCGTAAAAATGCAAAGGTATCGCGTAGAAAGTTTTCAAACTTCGACGGTTGTTTACAACCGTTCAAAGCCACAAAATTTCATAATTGTGTACACTAGTATATTCCAGGCACTCTCCTCTATCTTTCAAGACTAAATTAAACTTCCTAGCGTTTCGAATTTTCACGTGATACCCCATTTTTACCGAAAATGGTGCATTTTTACAGAAACCCGTATTTTTCAAAAACTGAGGGCGGCAGAGTAATTCTGCTTGCGGATTCTCGTTTGGGACGGGGAAATCCTGTAAGGTTCACTCAAATTTTGAAGGTGGAAATTTGTTGGGTAGTGATATTAATGGGAGTTGCTGTAAATTGTACATTTCGTAACAAGTCATCGAATATTTGTAAAATACTTATTTTATGTCAAGGAAAAACATTTATTTCCTAATGTAAAAGAAATATTAACATAATATTGGAAACAAAATATCATTTAAATATTCAATTCATATTTTTTGAATATTGTTAGATTGTTCGGAAAATTCGTGCGGATTTTTAAGTAACTCAACTAATTCCGTACTTCAAACCACTCATTTTTTTAGTTCTTTAAGATATGCATTTTTTAGTTCAATTTTTCGTTGTCTTTCTATCAATTAAAAAAATGTCATTTTTCCAAAAGCCTTTGTTTCTTTATTTTCTTTAAGATCGAAATCCCCATCTTTACATTTTGCTAACAATCTGCGAACAATTTTTTCTAATAAGTTACCGTCTCTTTAAACATTACATATTTCATTTGACATGTTATCTGTACTTTTCCCTTTTTGTTGAAAGAAAAATATTCAGTGTTAGAAGTGAACTTTATTTCCTTCCATCTTCAAGACAGTACATATAACACTGAGAAGAAACTAGTAACTGTAACAAGTACACTTCCAAAAGATAACGTGAAATAATAATCTATCAGAATATATGCGAATTTCATGTACTGAAATAATGTTATATGTTTTAATATATTCAAACGTCATTTATGAAAAATCGGCACGAACTTTCCGGACAACCTAATATTTTCACATTTTTCTTAACACTTAGCCAACCGTGCATTTTTCACAAACGCCGTGAAGTAGTAATCTTCTTCGCTCGAAAGACTCAAAGAATCCCTCTACATTTCCGGTGAGAATGTTTTTTTTTTCCGCCATCCGTTAAAACTTCGTAAAGTTTATATATATTTTTTTTAAATTGTTCATGCAGCGACTTCTTTAAAAAACGGGGAGAGATATCCAATCGATTATTTTAAAGCGGGGAGATCTCCCCATGTAGTTGGTAATGTGTTAGATTCAGATTCATTTACTCATTATATTTATATCGATATATTTAACATGATTTTATTAATATATTAAATTTTTACAATATCAAATTAATCAATTAATCAATTTTATTAAGTTAATACTTCATGAATTCCTATTAATATATTAATTTTTAATTTATTCATTATTTCATTTAAGTAGTTTAAATAAAATATTGATTTGTGATATCAAAAACGTAAATTAATGACGTTAAATTATTCTAAAAATAATAACTGTAAGAATCATTTTACTAATATCTAGAATTTTATCATTAATAATTGCTTATTATTTAATTACAATAAACAAAATTATTATTATTGAATGATTAATTTTAAACTTGAATTCTTTAAAATTTAATATATTTATTCTAATTGATAATAAAACAATATTCTTTTTCATAATAGTAAGTTTAATTACTGTTATAATAATAATATACAGAATTGAATATATAAATTTAAATATTAAAATAATAAATAAATTTTTATATTTAATTTTATTATTTTATTTATCTATAATTTTAATAATTATCAGACCAAATATATTAACTACCATATTAGAATGAGATGGTTTAGGATTAATTTCTTATTGTTTAACTATCTATTATAATAATAATAAAGTATATAGGGCTGGATTTTTAACCATTATTTATAACACACTTCATATTCTACGAATATTTAGTTTATATTTTCTAAATATTTACTTTACATTTCTTGTACATGTGCACACTATTCCAATATTTTTTCTCCGTTAAAAAGTGTGGCTTGAAAAATATGATTTTCAATATTGGAAAAAAGTATTTAACCAGTGTTCTGCGCTACTAGGGTGCCTTCAGACATTCTTCAACCTCCTTCAGCCATAAATATTCTCTCGAAGAGGAGTTACAAAAGTATCCGTCACGTTGAATCATAAAAGTGAGAAATTCGCGTTCGCTGGTTCGCCAAATATTCGCGTAGGAACGCGGACCAACAGGTTGGATCGGTGCACAGGAGTGGAAGGAAGGAAGGATCAAAGGTTAAAAAGAGACGTATTAAAATTGCGCAGGTAGAGTTGGTGGTATGCGTGAAAAACGAGCATTTCAATTGAGGGAACCCTGGGAGGATTGAAGGCCGAACAATTCGATGCAAATTCATCGGGGAGACGTCGAAGAGAGGATCCTTGCGAAACCTCGTGTATAAGGTGAACCGGGACACGTCTGAAAATGTCCCAAGGCTCGAATTCACGGACGAAAAGGTAAGAGGTTGACTTTAGCCTACGAATTTTCGCAAAGGGCGTAATCAATAATCTGAGACGATGCTCGAAAATGTCCCTGCGTTACATTTCACCCCCTTGACGTACCTACAACGACCTAGTAACATTTTTACTGTCCCGTAATGAATTTTATAGTAATAATCTAAGCCTACCACTATTGCTTCACGTGTATTAAGGCGAGAAACCACCGTGAGGGTTTGCAAACCCTCCTTCATATTTTTTTAATGTTTAAATGAGCCATTAAAATTTTAAAATTCTAATGATCAATTCTAATTTTAATTCTTAAAATTGTAGAAAGAGTCCTTAAAATTTTAAAGCAAGTTCACAAAAATAAAGAAGTCACAGGGGTTTAAATGATGCAGCGGTTAAGACCTGGTGTTAAACTAGGAACTTTCGAGGAAGTGTTACAGTATATCCTTATTTCCGCAGCAAATTCTGACTCACAGAAAGCGGAGCAAAGTTGCTACAGGAAACGTTAATAACAATATCTAATCTTTTCTATAAGAGAAACCTTCTGTAAAAAATAAACACGGAAATCTTGAACGTCGTACCCGAATCCAGATAAAAAAAATCCACCAGAGTTTCTAACAAATAAGATTCTATGAACTTTGTCGCGTTACAGTATCAGCCGAAAGTTTAGAATCGCTCGTATCGAATTTCTTATTGATCTTCTTTGTGGATTTTTAATTAAAGGTGTATAATCAAAAATGCGTTAAAGTTTCTTGAATTCGTAAGTTTTTTCTAGAAATCGTTCGAATCTCAGACTTTTCACCGACAAAGTGTAGGTAAATTGAGGCAAATCTTGGAAATTATAGAAATATTTCCACAAAGCGTGACTCATTTACTAGGTTAACTATTCGCACAAACTTTTCGAGCTTTTCTAGAGACGCTGAGAATAATTAAATGCAATTTCTCATTGTCAATAGAACGATTCCTATAAATGATTAAATTACGTCAGTCGAATTTCAATTCTGAAGCACCTATTAGCCGTAGAAATGTATTTTTCCCCCACTTTTGGGTACAATCAAACTTTTAATTTAAAAAGAATGAATACAAATCGATCGTCGTAATAATTTTCATTATCGTCGACGATTTTTCGCCATTCTTCTGGCAACTTGCGAATACCATCGCGAATATTTCGATTTGATCGGCTGTACCGATTATGTGACTTGAATCGGTAAGAATTTACTTCTACACCTGTTACATTCCGTTACTTCTCTCTGTGTGTGCTATATTTTCCCACACCAACTTATCGTTATCATTTATAAAAAGAAAAATAAAGAAAAAAAAGTAACAACGAATAAAAAGAAATTTATCGTGAATTAAGCGATAAAATCGTGACATTTTACATTATTAACGTTATTCCTCGCGAAGAAACACGTATTTAACATTCTTCTCCACATCCAATCGGGTTTCCAGTTATTCCGAATTAACAGTTTTCCTGTGTCTCTAAGTTTGAAGACTGATTTTTGCGGAATTTTCAATTTATCAGTTCCGACAGACATTTCATTTCTATCGAGACGCATATGGTGAAGGTTCGGTAACAATGTAACATATTTTTTTGAAAAATGTAATATATACTATTTCGTGAAAATGCACAGTTCGATAACTGTTTATTAATTTCTTCACTTGGTCTTTCAGCGGCTGAAAAGGAAGAATACGTGGCATATTTTCGGATTCTCCAGTCGCGTTAGAAAGTTTTATCAATTTTATAAATTTTATCGGCGTGTATCGCAACTGTTAGATTGTCCGAAAGTTCGTGCTGATTTTCGACAGGTAGTGTTTAAATATATAACAACGTATAAAATTGTATGAAAATATCAAGTTCGCATATATTGTGAAAGATTATTTTTTTCACGTGTCTTTTGAAAGTTAATTCGTTGCAATTACTAGTTTCTTCGGAGATGGAAGGAAATAGAGTACACTTCTAACGTTGAATATTTTTCTTTTAACGAAAAGAGAGAAGTACTGGTAAAATATCAAATGAGATATATAATGTTTAAAGTGGCGGTATCCTATCATAAAAATTTGTTCGCAAATCGTTGACAAATTTAAAAATGGGAATTTCGATCTTAAAGAAAATAAAGCAACAAAGTTTCCGGTAAGATGACATTTTTCAATTGCTGGAAAGATGACGAAAAATTGTAGAACTGAAAAATACGTACTTTATGGAACAAAAAGAAAAGAATGCTTTGAAGTATGAAATTGGCTTATTCACTTAAAATCCGGCACGAATTTTCCGAACAACCCAATACTTTCGTGATCACCGAACACTTACACGTAATAAAGAACGTGTTTAACACTAAATCTACCGACATTTCACATATACCTATTCCTACCGCGAATAGTCAAATAACAGCTTTAAAAAATATATATTTCTCAATTATGAGCAATTAGATAATGAATAAAATATTTTGTTAGATTTAAAAATAGACAATGCTTAGTTTATTCTTTTTCACCGCTTTTTTTTTTACAAATTATAGGACTCTTGATTGCACACTTTCTACATACGTATTTTTCACAGTTTAGAGTCTGAGTCGTTGATTTTCCTGGTCAACTTTAGAACAATCATCCTCGATATTATTTATGTTCTCTAACAACTTGATATTTCTTCAATGTCTTCATATTTGTTCGGATGACTACACAAATGACAATATAAAAATGCAAATCAATCTGGGGGGGAAAAATTGAGAAAGGATCAAACGTAAAACTTAGTACAAAGTACTGTTGATGTGTTCACCCTTTTGAAAATGCCACTTGTAATACGTAATATACAAAATAATAGTAGAATAATAATAGGATTGAAATGCAAAATAATAATAGACTGGCAAATATGCTCTTTGTAACTTTCACGTTTCGTTTCGCTTTGTTCGAGTCACAAGATTTTACTAAACGTAACGAGAAGACGAATAGGCATACTCTCAAGCTACGGTTTTCTTTACATCGTAGATAACATAATAGAAGGCAAAGATCGACTCATGCAAAGAATATAAATCGTTCCAGCGGTCAAATGACCGCTCGCGGTAGGCAAAACAAACTACAAATTCTTTTCGGAAAATAAATAATAAGAAAAAGATTGAATATTTAAAAAATGCATTGTACGTATAATATAAGAAAAGTCGTGAAGTTAAATGGTTATGTAATAACGTCGTATGCGCGTGGTAGGTTTAGTGTTAACGTGAGCGAATCGACAACAGCTGAACGATACAAATTGAGCTGCGTCGTCGCATGAACGTATTAAATAAACGACTAAATAAAAAGGAAAGAAGAGAAAGAATATGACGATTGTTTCAGAACGACATTTCGTCGAACGATGACTATACTAGCCACGGTGGAGGCTACTTCGAACAAACGTAACAACACGAACGTATACGAGGACGTGGCGATTTTACCGGGATATAATGTCACCACGACGACAAGCGGTGCGGCGAGCAAGACGAGCCACTTCGACACCGATTTGCATGGGAATGTTAACATTCTTCTCGGCGGGTGAGTAGCCTCTCATCGAGCTACTCGACGTGTCGATACTCAATATCGAACGGTCGATTCTCTCAATCGATCGCGCGTCATTTCCGCGTACAGTTTCGTTCATGTCTTTCAGCAACTTTCTACAATGACTTGCCTGAAGGAAACATTATCGCGTCTTCGATATTCGTTCGAGTGGAATCGCGGAGATATTTGTTTCAAGGAAATCAAACTTTTTGTAATATACAGTGGACTTTGATTAACACATCTTAATTCTTTGGGGTTAGGTGGGTTAAAAACTGTCCCACCTTTTGTTTAGCTTTTTATACATGGTGGGATATGATTTAACCCACTTAACCCCAAAGAGTTACTCATAGTCATACAGTTTAATATTTTATTTAAAGTTTTTTATTCAGTTTTTCCCTAGGAACTAACGGTAAATGCGTAAATAAGTGAAAATAAAAATTGATACAAGTCAAAATGCGTTAGTAAGTTGATGAGACTGTTGTGATTAAGGTTGGCGAATTATGTGCTGTAGTGAATTTTTGTCTTCCACACTCTGTAATAAAGAATTTATCGAAATATTATTATTTTTCTCATTTTGAGTAATATTTTATATTAAATAATTGAAATGAACGTTTTTGTCCACTTTTTTATATTAAAAAATTTCTGTGCAACTTAGGATCTTTTTTTCTTTAAAATCGTGTGCCTCAAAGAGTTAAGCGGGTGATTTCTCGCCAAACTCTCACCATATAGTGGGAGATTTTTTGCAATTCATGCGCAAAGTTACTTCTGCATAAAGTAACTATAACTTTTGAACTGTGTGTTATTTTTTTATAAAACTTTCAGTTTCTTTCTAAAAAATAATTTCTTTATTCATTTTAAATAACTTTTTTCCAACAGAATTATATTATCGAAGATAAAAATTGAAAATTCAAAAAATAAAAACACTTTCAGTCACATTCTATTCTATCGTGGTCCATTTTTAGGAATTTACTGTAAAAAGAAGTTCAACAAAAGCTTCGAATAATAATACACGCTAATTAGGAATTTAGTAAAAAATGTTCAATAATTGGAGGTGTCACACCGAAACCAATATCTCAGAGGTACTGGAGAAATGCATAAAGAAAACATACATTGCATGTACAAAATCCACATTTGGGACATAAAATTTACAGCTATTTTTTTTTATGACTATCGTTTTCCTTCTGTCCCAAATTCTAACAATCGGCAGGTGCCTACACAGCATAACATCTAGCAATAGATGATGCGTAATAATTACTCCCCTAAAGCCCGTATTTACACATTTCCAGCACCGCACCGATAATTCGTAGAAAATGAGTTTTGTCGGCTCCAGCGCTTTAACTCTTTTAGTGCCGAACAACGATATATCGTTGTTAGCTACACTTATATACGTAACTGCCAACGACGATATATCGGTGCGTATGCGATGGCACCTTACTATTCGCATCAATGCTAAGTAAATTATTTGTATGAATAATAGTAAGTAAATACTACGCATTTTCGATAGCCGGATAACTATAAATGTTTATAATAATGCTAAAATGTTATTCCAGTGACGTTATACTAGCTACACGAATCACTTGTTTTGTAACAGGTAATCCTTCTGATACTTGCTACGCATCATGGGATTATCATTTAGTTTTATGTTTTGATAGTAATAATTTTGTTACAAATAACTGAAAATGCAGTATTCATGCTTTATACTGCATCAAACTGTGACCAAACGATGATTCTTCTTACTTGCAAATACTGTTTATGAAAGAAAACTGATCTTCCTATTTTTTCTAATGATTTTGAATAAATAAATGTTCCTTTTTGAATTGTGTAAATATCATTCTTACATTTTTTTTTTTTTTTTTGTGATTCCTTTCTCAAACCTTACTAAATTACATCAAATTGGTTCGGTATTCTTTGCTTAGGTACAATTCTTTCTATCGGCACTAAAAGGGTTAATAATAATGTGCACGAAACGAGTTTAGACGTTTCCCGCTTAAGATGTGTTAATATTTGGACACTGTTTAGAACAGAATAACCTCTCTTTTTCTTCTTCTTTCTTTAATTGGACACCGCGATCTCACTTTACGCGGCGAAGAAAATATAAACACAGAAAAACACCGATAATTAAATTGGAATAAAACTTTAAAACGTTCCAAGCGACGAAATTGAGTTTGAGTCAATTAAAAGGGAAAGGTTTATTAAAAGCGGAAAACAGATAGAAAATTCGCTTCGTCCTTTTTGAATATTCGATAATTTCTGTTTGTTTGTTTTTTTTACACCGTCTTCTCGCTTTAGTGTTTCTGTTTACACGATTTCTAGCTCCGCAAAAAAGAACCGCGTGGAATGGATAAGCAGAAAGAAATATATTCACCATTCTAGGTAATATTAAAAACGTCGATATAGCATGCTTGGAATATGTAAAATTAATTTGTGTGAACTTCCGTAACTGAAAAATGAAATTACCTGAACGCTATCGTCAGAAACAGAAACAAAAGAAAGTAAAAGGAACTCAACATGCATCAAATTCATTGTCGAAGTAAAATCATCATGCGTTAACTTCGAACTGAAGATACAAAAACCACGATTTGATCTTCTATGAAATTAAGCAGTTCATGCATTAGGAAACTCACAGACGAAAGGTTCTCGGTGTGATTTTAAATCTACTGAAATCATCAAGTAACGAACTTATAACGATAAAAGAAGAACAAGAAAAGAACGAAACGTTACAAATCTTCGAACGACGCTGAAAATAAAAGAAAATTCGCGAGAACCTTAGTCTTAAGATGCTATCTTTTTCGCGAAGAAACGGACATCGAGACGACTGTGTTACGGTAATCTTGAACTCTGAAATTAGTCTGGTGAGATCTGACAAACTGAACGCCGTAATTCTCATCCCGTTACTTTACAATTCTGAAAAAAAAACCGCACGTCAGATCGATTTATTTTACTTGATCGACTTGAAACTCTCCTTATCTACGGATCCATTAACCCTTTCACTACAACAGATTTCACGAGAAAGATGTTCAATTTTTAACCACGAAATTTGTCGAATTGCTTTCGAAAGTTTAAGAAATAAATATTATCGAATTCGTAAAAATGTAAAAAGTGTGCAAAGAGTAAAATTCGTACGAAAGAGTGTTAACAGAAGAGTACAGCAATCAAAGGGTTAATAAGATATCAGTGATTCGAAGATTTCTCAGTGAAAAAGAGAAAACAAGAGTTCTATAATTCACCAGACTAACGTATGGAGCTTTATTAACCCTTAACTACAGACGTTTATCCTTTAAACTGTCGTTATCATAATCATAGACTAGCAGTGTTATTTTCCGTGAAAACTAAGGCGCGCTGTCGCCTATTAAAGACAGCCATCAAGTTTCTAACTTTCGAGATAAAAAGCCGAGTCGTTAGAGGCGTTCAAGGTATGAGTGAAAGCGACATTGCATTTCTAAGTCACTGCAGACTATTTGGCGAATCTCAGACGGTTCTCTCTCTCTCTCTCTCTCTCTCTCTCATACACACACGCTCCCCCCTCTCTCTCTCACACACGCTCTCTCCCCTCACACACACACACACACACACACACAGATTAGGTTAGGTTAGACAAATCAATTTCTGGCTGGTGGTTTGTTTACTCACTTTTCTAGGAGGAATCGCTTCCTTGACGGGTGTACCATGATTTAGCAGATAGTTTCGTTTCCTGTCGCCTATAATATAGAGGGTGGTTCGTTTAACTCGATCATCTTTGTAGCAAATACAAGTTCAAGAATATGGTTTCTAAAGGTAATACTCTATTCGATGTATTCTTCGTAGCAAGGAAGAATTAAAATGAACAGTTCGAGGATAGTCGAGTTAAATAGGACACATGGATACAGAGAGTGAAACCAACAAGAATTACCACCTTGATGTACAGTTCGAGAACAGAATCAAGTGGACACTTGTTATTTATTACAAAAATATAATATATTGTTAACCCTTTGCACTTGAGAGGCGACTCAGCCATCACTTGGTTCGATACAGCTACTCGAATGACAATTAACACTAAATTTACGGGGTCTATCACTTTCACGGGTTTTTTCTTTGCAGAAACTGTCGCTATTATTCTTTCCCCGACTTTTATTAATGATACGATGCGAATGTACATCGAAATTCGTTTCCTCCTCAGCCCCTAATTTCGAAATTCTGTATGTTGTTAGTTAATTTCATAGTTAACACTTTACCGACCGGAAGCCTATTAATCGGCTTTTTGCTGCCACAGATTAATGAACTACCCTATAATAAGAGAAAGTGAAGGATATTAGATTGTCCGAAAAGTTCGGGCCGATTTTTAAAAGATAGTATTTGAATATATTACAACATATAAAATTGTATGAAAATATAAAGTTCGCATGTATTCTGAAGGATTATTATTGTTTCACGTGTCTTTTACAAATTTATTCGTTGCAATTACTAGTTTCTTCTCAGTGTTATACTGTTTTGAAGATGGAAGGAAATAAAGTACACTTCTGACATTGAATATTTTTCATTCAACGAAAAGGGAAAAGTACTGGGAAAATATCAAGCCAAATATGTAATGTTTAAAGAGGCGGTAGCCTATCAGAAAAACTTCTTCGCAAACGGTTAACAAAATCTAGAAACGAGATTTCGATCTTAAAGAAAATAAAGAAACAAAGTTTTTGATAAAATGGATTTTCTCAATTTACTAGAAAAACGACGAAAATTTGTAAAATTAAAAAGTACATACCTTATAGAACAAAAAGAAAATGCTTTAAAGTATGATATTGGCTTATTTACATAAAACTTGGCAAGAATTTTCCAGACAAACCAATACATAGTAAGCTCTCTCACGAGTTTTGATTGAAAATTTTCAGAGCTGTAAGAATAAGCGCGAGAACAAAAACCGAGACAGTACTGATTAGTATGAGTCGGTTGATAAAGTGTTAACCATAACAAATGTAAAAGCAATTAAATAAAAATGATAATGAACATGCCTTAGCAGTTTAATCAAAAGAATCTATGATATTTGTACTAAATGTAAAAAGAATGTTTGTGAAGAATGTATGCATAAAATTTTGCACGTTTCTACAGAAAAAGTATACTGGATAAATGTAATATTTGTTAATACTGCATAACTAAATTGTTTATGAGTGAACCTGTTAAGTGGGAATGACGAGTTAACTCGTCCTTGGTTCGGTAACACTTGGAAAGTCAATAGCTGATTTGTTAATGGATTACTCATTTTTTAGGCTATATTGAACACAAAATACACCGTATTCACGTTTACAAAAACCAAAATAACGTGATTACTTCTAATTTTTGTTGATTTTTAATTACAAACTGCAGAGGATCGATTTGAGAGGCGAACGTAATTAAAAGGTGAAATAAAACGATTTCTTCTTTCTTTGTTTTAATAGTTGGTTTTGCGGGACACGTCAATTTAACGCATATGAGATTTTACGAGAGAAATTACAGAAACAATTGCTATTATTTTCCAGCAACTTTTTTTACTTTTATTAGTGGAATGATACGAAAATATATTCAAATTTGCAAGTAAGTTAGTAATATACAATTAAGTTATTTCTAATAAATCGATTTCTTGAAGAAGGAAAAATTCGGTTTCTCGTTTTCTCAAGAGAAGGCCGTAAACCTAGTGTTAAAGGGTGACAATAATCGTTTTTGTTTCTTTTTAATCCTAAAAACGTAGTATTTATATAACTGTAACTGTCGTTACGAGGAGGACAGCGTGTTTAAAAGTGCATCGTTGCATTTATGAAGAAATTGACATTTTTCATCTAACATTGGCAATTCCGAGAAACCTAATTTCCAAATTCTCGCTAACGATCCGGTAAAATGGCAGACTGCGCTCTAAGACGATCTCGAGCACCGTCCGCCATGTTATCACGCGCTAAATATACTAAATATAATTTCTCTCTCCCCCCCCTCTCTCTCTCTCTCATACACACACACACACATTTTCCCTCATTTCTCTCTTGAGGTAGCGTTACACTTGTCTAACTTCTGGCATGGACGACGTGTTCTTGCAGGGCGATGCTCAGCGGCGTAATTATGGTCGTCTTCCTGATGTGTTACTGCTGTCACAAGAGCATCCGGAAGAACCGACCGCAAGAATACCCGCAGTACTGGAGAACAGAACCGGACGTGCACAGTCTCGAGGTTTTCACCACGGAAGCGCACGCCGCTGTGAGTGACCTTACTTATGCTCCTGATAGAATAATTCATCGAGAGATCGATCGTTATTCATTTGTCGCTATTGATCTGATAGTTTCAGAAACGTCCACTGCACAGGTTCTTAAAATTAGGCTTGTATTTTATTGGTCAATATTTTAATCCCTTTTTGTCAGTATTTAAATACTAAGTATCAGTATTTAAATATGAAGGGTCAGTAGTTAAATAATTTGGTCAGTATGCATTGGTCAGTATTTATACTAAATCGTCAGTATTTATTGTTAGAATTTTAGCTAAATAAATACCAATTGGTCGAAAATAGAAACGGGGAAGACCGAAATTAGCAACTAGGGCATTCGTCATAGATTAATATTTATAAGATTATAATATATTAATATATTAAAATGTTAAAATGTATATTTTTATAAATAAAACAATAAGCATGTTTTCTTATTCATTAAGTAAAAACTTGTAAATGTCTAATTTGATTGAATATATAAAAAATAAAACTATATATATATATATATATATATATATATATATATATATATATATATATTTGTTTTACCTATAAAGACATTTTTAAATGTAATTATTTTTTGACTTACAATGAGTCTATAATGGAATAGGTTTAATACTGCGTTTTCTTCTGCTTTGTATTGCCCATTTATTAATTTTATATTGACCGTAATGGTACTAACCAATAATTAATTCCATACTGACCGTTTTTTATTTATACTGACCATTTTTTTATTTACATATTGACCGTTTGGTATTTTTATACTGACCTTTTTGGTAATAAAACACTGATCGAAAGTTAATTTAAATGCTGATCGAAAATAGATTTAAATACTGACCATTTAATTTGTTGCCTTAAAATTATGTACAGTGACTCTCATTGATATTCGAACACCCTTTAAAACGGAATGACCTTTTTTAACACTTTCTAAAGCCTGTTAATCGGCTTTCTGCTGTCAACGCAACAAATTAATTAACCCTTGCCCAGCCAATGCCGGGTCACTTTTGATCCATGTCTTAATTACCCTATAATAAGAGAAAGTAAATGATATGGCAAAGTCCTTTCGCGAATTTCAATTGAAAATTCTTAGAACTGTAAGAATAAGCGCGACAGCAAAAACTGAGCCAGTATTGAATATAATGAGCCGGTTAATTAAAGTGTTAAGATTGGACCAAACGAATTCTGTGTCTCTCTTGAGATGTTAGAAGGATCAATTTACTAAATGACGTGCACAAACAATTTTGAAAAAATCCCAATTGGTCTGGATTACGAAGAACGTTAATAGCGATTTACGAAGACTGGAAAAACGGGAGAGGAACCTTTTCGATTGTCTTATTAGATAAAATATCGTCTTGCTGGATTTGCGGAACGTAAATAAAAATTTATTTGGAATATCGCGGGTAGAATTACAGAAACTATTGTCATTATAATTTCCAGCAATCTTTTGCTCACTTTTATTGATAGAACGATGCGATGTTGTATCGAAATTTATAAGTAATTCGTTTATAGATTGAATGAATCGAGTTTTCGGAGAAGAATCCGGGCTCGCTCGTCTTATACAAGAAAAATCCGTAAATTTAGCGTTAATATCATTTATTGGTGTGCGTATATTCGTGGAAGCAGGTGTTTGATATTCCTGAACGTACGAGAATATCCCCGAGATCAGGGATTCTGTATAACTGAATACGTCAGAATGTTTCTCGTATTAGAATCTAGTATTCCCGAGGATAGAGAGATTCTCGAGTAATGAATCTAACATTAGAGTTCAGTATTCTCGAGGGCTTTCAGGGTATTTCTATCATTAGAGTTCCAAGAAATTCCTAAAATCGCTTTCTCCTCGCTTATGCAAACTATCGTACTCGAACGTCTCTTCTTATCGATGAAACTCTTCGAATCGAAGAAATAGTAATAACTCGAAACTTTCCATATTGACTCTGATACATTTCTACGTACTGAAATTACAAATCAATCGGAACTCCACGGAAAAATTTCGCTCTGCGTGTATAATATGTTATTAACCTATCAAGTCCCAACGCTACGTTTCAATTTTTTTTCCAGCAAATTTTCACCAATAATTGTCTGTCTTCTCATGTTGCAATTGTAAACGAAAATTTCACAAAATTCCTCGGTATTTTCTTTTTATCGCTATTTCTTCTTCTGGATTCTACAACGTTCAAAGTTCGCAGAAATTGAAACACTTGTAAGCCCATTTTTTCTTAAATCGTGGAAACATTTTTATGCATCACTTTCTAGCATTACAATGCTTTCTCTGCACTTTGTAGTAAATTAATGGCAATTCTTTGGAGGCCCGAAGTTCCGCAAACGCGACATTTCGTTGCACAGAAAACTTTGCGATTATATCCTTTCTTATATACTTCTATAAGTGCGCTATTTCTCCGCTTGGGACTTAACGAGTTAGCAAATTCGATAAACCATTCCATATGCTAGAGCATATTAAATATACTATGTTTCTACACTGTTAATCTACAGTGAAATGAGTCGAGAATAATACAGTGGGTGATCAAATTATTACGAACAGATGAATAAATTAAATATTTTGTTTTTAGTGATATTACGGCTTCAATAATAGTAAAACAGTCTTTTTTGTTGTTAACACATGGAAGGAGAATTTTACTATATTATGACAGCTTAACTAGCTAAATAAAATTCAAGTTTCATTCTGGCAACTTACCGAATACGAACCCAACGGAAAACCTATGGGTATTACTGAAGTGTTCAATTGAATCAGAAATAAAAACTAATAAACAGCAACTGATTAGGAAATTTGTATCATTATGGCATCATGACGTAGGAATAAAAGAAAGCTATAGAAAAAATAAAGATGTCTTCGAGGAATTATAAATGTGTGGAATGACGAAATATTAGTATATGTAATTTAAAATTTTTTCATAATTTGCAGATGTTTTAAAATCTTTATACATTTCATTAAAAAC
This sequence comes from Anthophora plumipes, assembly GCA_951804975.1. NCBI lineage: Eukaryota > Metazoa > Arthropoda > Insecta > Hymenoptera > Apidae > Anthophora > Anthophora plumipes. The sequence goes on along the minus strand of OX638118.1, from coordinate 16,095,843 downwards.
ATAAAAATACTTTTTATAATAAAGAATCATTTCATTTTAAGTTTATTTTATTTCCAATTCTATTCTTCAAACTTTAAAAAAGTGACATACAATTTCGAAGTGGTCATAATAATTTGATCACCCACTGCATACAGCAACTGGATAAGAGCGATAAATAAACAAGAAAGGATAAAAACAATGGCAGGCGTTCCATCATCAGAAAATCACCGTCTCTCACAGCCGCTGATTAACCTAACCACACCACGTACCATCAAGCTCATTACGATTCTTATTCACGACCGCGGTCGTACTTAAGCGTACACGGTTATGTAAGGTTTAGTTAAAATAGCACACGCGAAACGAACTTTCCGTGGACCACGGATCAGATCAAACTGGATTCAGCTTCTAAGCCAACGAACCTTGTATTACCTCTCTTAGAGGCATTCTAGGAAAATTGTAGGTTGTTGCGTTATGGCGAATAGAGAGGTAAATCAAAGAAAATGATCGAACAAGATGGCACAAATCGATGGAAAACGAACGTGCAGAGGATCTTCCAATAAGAGGGATAGAACTTTGAATGGAAACGAAACGAAAAATACGGAAGATAATCCAGTACCCACTGTATTTTAACACGAAACCTACCACGCGCGGTCAAATGACCGTTTTAGAAATTTCGTTTAGAATTTCCTGCATACGACGTTATTGTATCGTCATTTAACTTCACGACTTTTCTTATATTATACACACAATGCATTTTTTAATATTCACTTTTTTTCTTATTGTTTGTTTTCTGAAGAAGATTTGTAGTCTGGTTTGCCTACCGCGAGTGGTCATTTGACCGCTTGAACGATTTATATTCTTTGCATTAATCGATCTTTTATTATATGATCTACAATGTAAAGAAAACCATGGTTTGAGAGTATGCCTAGCCGTCTTTTCGCTACGTTTAGTAAAGTCTTGTGACCTGAACAGAGAGAACCGAAACGTAAAAGTTACAAAGAGCATATTTGCCAGACTATTATTATGTTGCATTTCAATTGTATTATTATCTCACTATTATTTTATATATTACGTTTGATAAGTGTCACTTTCAAAAAAGTGGACAAATTAATACTTTGTAGCGAGTTTTACATTTGATCTTCTTTCAATTTTTTTTATCCATTCTTTTTACCCAGTTTGTTCTATTAAGTTATCCCAAAAGTTCCTTTCATTTTATTGTGAGACATGAAGTGTAGAATCGTTTCTTTTCGGTATAATTCTACAGAATTCCGATTTTTTGTTCTCCTCATTCTCCTCGAAAAGTTTATGACCCGATTTTTACAAGATTGACATGGTTTACTAGCAAAATATTGGGCAAGGTAGTTTCTTTTATCTAAATTTTTTTTATATAAAATCTCCGGCTCTAAACTTTCTGCACCAGTTATGAACTATTTGAACGGTTACTAGCATTAATATGATCCTTATAGACGACGTAAATCTAATTTGTAGTATTCCAAGCACTATTGACTCTTATGAAGCAACGTAACGTCATGTGTTGTAAATGCATTTCTTGATTTTCCGCCATCTTTCAAGATGGCACAGGAACATCCAAGAGATACTTTATCGAGAAAGAAACATACTGTTGGGAAGGTGGAAGACAACTAATGACCGTAAGATCAACTTTAAACAGATTGAGCTGCATGTTTACTCGAAAATGCAGTACGTGAATATAACGAAAAGAACTTTTGGGACAACCTAATACATTTTTATATTGTAATTTTTATTTTATCATTTCTATATTCATCACAAGAAGTGTCAGGACATTTGAAGAATATCAAGTTATTAGAGAACATAAGTAATATTGACGAAAATTGTTCCGAAACGACCAGGACAATTCTGTTATTGAAGGTGATACAGAGAAAAATAATTATGATTTATTTCGCAACGACTCAGATTCTGAAATGTGAAAAATACATATGTGGAAAATGTGCAATCGACAATCCTATAATTTGTAAAAAATGGGATGAAAGAGAATAAAGTAAACATTATTAATTTTTAAATAGAAAAAGATATTTTGTTCACTATCTAATTGTTGATAATCTTCACTTTATATTAAGAAATACGTCTTTTTTAAAGCGGTCATTTGACCGCTCACGATAGGAATAGGTATGTATCAAGTGTCGGTAGATTTAGTATTAAAGTACATTCGATGGCATTGTACATGGAATACACTATGATATAAATAACCACCATGATAACATATTTTTCGGAAGGATGAGCCACGGTTAAAAAAATTAAAATGTGATATTTTAAAGATATTTCTGAAGATGATTTTTGTAGTGAAAAGTGGGTCTGTCGTATTCCCTCCACCAAATCGTGGTGGTTATTTATGTGATATTGTATTTCATGTATGATGCCATCGAATGTACTTTAAAATAGAGCAGCAAGTACTAGATTATCTCTCGTACTTTTCGTTTCGTTTCGAAGTTCTGTCGTTCTTATTGGAAGACAAGCTTTTCGTTTAATCAGTAACATGTTAAACGCGAAACTACGCATAGAACAGACGTACATATAACTGGTTCGCATGCCGCACTATCAATTGCGGTGAAATCGTTTGCGGTCGCCTTGGCTAAACTAACACGATCCAGCGACCAAGAATCATCCTTTCGCGCTATGCTTCGATGGTTATGTTACAGATTGAAATGCCACTTTAGACTTTTTTCTCTTTATAACGTGTACTCACAGTTACTCGTAAAAAAAAACAATTTCCGACACCGTTACAAGCATTGCTATTTCTAGCGATGTGTTTCAATTAATTAGAAAATAATTGACGTTGATCCTTTTATCATTGTGAGTCGTAATTTATTCTACTTTAGAATTCAATCAAATTCAACGAAGCTACAGTGACTCCAATTAATATTCTGCTGTTCGGGTAATGCTCGATATTTAATTGCCGAATTGTTACGCGATATATTTCACACTTGTTGTCGAATCTTTGTTGACCCTTTCGCTACGGCAGATTTCAGTGGAAAAGTAGTTCCATTTTCAGTCGCAAAATTTGTCAAATTGTCTTCGAAAGCTTAACACTGGTCGCTTACAAATTTAACGTTGAAAAATAATAAAATTCCCATTAATATCCACCATTTCTCTGTGTTTTAGCTTCTATAGGTTAGGTTATTTCGCTATTGGTTAATTTGCTGTATGTAGAGTGAGTATCTGTTCTCTAATTTCTTTGCCTTTGAGAATGTAGTATTGGTTCTTCCAAGAGAAGTAGTTCCTGAAGTTACAAATTAAATTTTTGGAATCTGGTAGATTTCTAGTCGATGATGGCGAGAAAAAGTGACGCTTATTAGAGAATCTTCACTGGGATGGGCATCCGAAAATGTGAACGAAAGAGAAAGATGAGGATGGAACTGCAGAAAGGGAAATACAATAGAAATGCAATTGAAAATGAAACATCTATTTCTTTTCGAAGCAAACATACAGTTGTGCGAAGTTTAATGTACTGTAATTTTTTTAATTAAGCAATTTGGCAATTACGATGCTTCCATCTTTAATGAGTTTTAGAGAGATAGATATATAATAAGATTTGGATGTTTGTTCTTTTGTGCGGGGAGGTTATTCTTTCTAATCTGATTACACGAATTAGTCTACCCTGCCCACGCGATGAGTATGCGGTCAGTGCCGACGATACAAGCCTAGGCCGTAAATCTCAGCTTCGACAGGGTCGCACCGCGGGAATTTTATGTTCTTTGTGACTTGTTACGGAGACAGAGACTATTTATAGATGAAAGTGGATTGAGGATATCAGCGACTAACTGTGTTTGATGAATGTTAAGAATATAACAAAGTATCGGGTAGAATTCGATATTCGCACCTCACGTACGAACGGATACTCCGGAGTCTTGAACTTATCCGGAGTCTTCCTCTTAATGAAGGGATTTTTTTTTACTGGTTCCAACTGACTCCCTTAGAAGTTTCCAAGACGTGAAAATTCGGGGAGAAAGTTGGTTTTACCTGATTGATGGTGATTTCAGCCAATGAAAGAATTAGTATTTTGGCACTAACCTATTCCATGCGCCCTTAGCGCGATCCGTGTGGACTAAGAGATGCCGTGTAGAGGTGGTAACAGCGGGTCTTCAAATGTTTGGCACGTGGTGAAATTTCCACCAGGCCTAGACCGCGGGGTATGATCTGTGGTTGTCCGGGTCCGATCTCGAGGCCTTTTGGAAATTCACGTTTATGATACATGCAATTGACTGTTGAGATCATAGGAAAAAAAATGAGGAAATGTACAATTTAGAAGCTTAAAGAGAAAGTGAATCTCAAAAACAGCCGTACTAGCTTCCGTGTCATAAACGTGATAGCAATATGCGCGCCGAATGTTGTCCTTGTGCAAATTGCTAACCACCTTCAGAACCGGTGATGAAAATTATTCTATTTTTATTGGGGGGCTGTTTCCTCGAACCCACAGCGGAACAATGTTGATAAAGGTGGGCGAGTGTTATTTCATAGGAAGTGTACTTTAGTTCGAATGAAATAATCATTCGGTAGGATGCTAATTAACGTCTAGACTCCAGACAATTAATATCTAGATAAACAGCAGCGAATAATCGACGCTTATGTAATCGGTAAATGAATGATTAATCCTTCTGGCAGCTGAACGTTAAATATTAAAATATTCGTCATTCGTTGGTTGGATGTTTGAGAAGGAATGCTTACGTCCAGCCGCTGTGTCAATCATTCGTACTGTTGTAAATCATTTAGATGTTAAATGTCTAATCAACGATGAACACTTTGCCACTTGTATAAATTATTCTCGACTGGAAGTTTCTAAAAATATCTGTCGTTTGATATTAAATTATCTTGGAACGAAGTATGAAAGTGGAATAACATGTATATCATAAATAATAGTTATTGATTGTTGAAAATAGTCAAAAATTAGCATCAGTGTTAACTTCCGTCGCTATCCGAAAGCTCGTTAACATGTCTCGTGAGTCGCTAGCGATCCACGTCAATCGTCATAAAAATATCTTCCGAATATACATTGACGTTCGAACTAACAGAAAATTACACAAGATAAAGTGTTTTTCTCATATAACTGAAAAACCAATCTTCATACTTCTCATTTTACTTGTTTATCTGTTACCACGTTCATAAATAACACACGTGTACTTACGTGTTCTGCATAAATATCTTCCAAATTTAGCTCCTTCTATAATTCTTCTACGAATCTTCCATTTTTTTTCTTTTCTTTTTAAGTTAAGTTCAATCCCAGCGTAAACTATCTGTCTTTAACATGAAATTTTGTCTGTTGCTGTCAGATGAGTGTAGCAGATGATACGTGGAGTTGCATCGTCGAGAACGTAGCCAAAAATGTGCAAAAACAATTAGAATAATAAAGGAAAATTTTTTTCTGCAACTCAAAAGTGTCTTCCTTCAACGTGAACAAAATTTAATGCAATATTATAAAGGATCTCTTCAGAAAAAAATTCCTAAGTATCACTTACTCTTAGAGCTGATGCTCGAAAATCCCTCCCTAAGATACAGTCATTATTTTAGCATAAATACATAATTTATATAAACTTTTTATAGGTGTACTATAATAAAAATCAAAGACCAAAGACTTCGAGATCATTAACAGATCATAATCAATCCTTAGCTCTCTACATGAGCACTACTCACACTTTTAAATTTTCAATTAGTATATAAAAGTGTTAAGTAACTAAACTTAGTAGAAGTACAGAGATAACGGAAAGGTTTAGGAAAAAGATACAGAAATGAAAGGAAGTTTATATTTTAAAGGATTAAACTATCGTAAATTTTCTATTTCCAGTGCTGCGAGAGACAATCAACCACAGAAGGTACCCAGGACGAGAGCAACTATGGCGCTCTATCGTGTCCAGTGACTCCCAACTCCGGTCCAGGTCCACCTCCAACCTACGACAGTTTGATCTTCGACCCTAAAAGCTTGCCAGCCACCATCGACAAGAAGCCAGACGGTGTAGACACGCCTGGTACCATAATTCCCTCGATGGTATCCACGTTGCTGGGGCTGAACACGGTCGTGAGGTCCGCGGAATGCAACGAGGAGCAAGAAACCTCCGAAGAGGGACTGCCTTCGTACGAGGCCGCCTTGAAACTAGACGCGAATGGCTACGTGTAGCGCAACCCTTAAGGATATAGATCCTTACGATTCCCCTAAAACAAACGCATCCCTTCGTGTGCCTTTTTCGGAATACGGTGAGAATTCAAGAGAAGAGAAGAGCAGAGAAGAGCAGAAAAGAGCAGAGAGCAGAACAGAGCAATGAAGAGTAAAACAGAAAAGAGAAGAGAAGAGAAGAGAAGAGAAGAGCAGAGCAGAGCAGAGCAGAACAAAGCAGAGAAGAACATAGCAGAGCAAAGAAGAGAAGAGCAGAGTCGAGCAGAGCAGAGCAGCGTGTAGATGGCAAACGTGAAAGAATTTGATCAATCAAAGACCTTTCTTCTCCAGTACTCTTAAGCTCCTTTAGTTTTACAGTGCAAAGTGCTATAAGGTAACACATATGATATCGAATAATCTAGGAACGTAAGATTCGAGCTGTGAGTGTCCTTACAATTAAAAGATTTTATCTGTGCTCGATTCTAACGAATATTCTCCGGACTAATCATATATCGAATATTTCGTTCCATCTCATTAAGAAATTTCAATTCGTGTAACACGTAGTTGCTATACATATTCTGAAATAAACGTGAAAATTATTCAGGAGGAATTCGATACTCCTGACTAAGCCCGTCAAGGGATTATCTCAATTGTATATCTAGAATATATGTTTTACATAAGTTTACGTTAATTACAAGAGCAGAATTAACAATTTCGATTTCCCAGATTCTGTTTGTCATCTAATGAACACTGCGTTAGCTCAGACAGCGTGTAGACAATGCAAGAAATCGATAATCTTATCCTTCAGCTGACGAAGGCCACTTTAACGGTCTACTATATCGTTGATCAGCTTAAAGACCACTTTAGGCGGGCCTGAATTACGCGTTCGTTTATGGTCGTTCACAGTGCTGATCGAGTGTCGCGAATTCGTCTACGTGTTACTTAACAAGCCTGCCAGCAGTCCTTGAAACCATGTATCAGAAAAATCTCTTCTCTCGCTTCAACGCTGATGAATCTTTCGGTTAATCCCAATCGAAGATTCGATTAACCTTGAAGGAACAGGTATATCCAGGAAAGCATTTCATAAATAACACTTTCAAACTACTAGATGCAAATTTTTCAATTTAATACAGTTCTCATAATAATGTTCCCGAAAGTTTAACTAAATTCTGTGTTCACAAGTGTATATCCGCCACTGTATACGAAGAAAAACATCCCTGATGCCGTTGTATCTCGTACGTTACCGTTCCCAGGTAGAAAATCGAACAATTCCCTTGATTTTACTGCGTTAATTCAACTGTATCCCCTTGCTTCTCGAACGATGGGAAATTCTGTGAACCTGAACTCCCCTTATCTGTCCAACGATTTGTCCTCGACACGGAGTTAAATTAATTCGCGATAATAAAGCCACCGAGACGCGTTATATTGTTCGTTCCTTCACCGAGGGAAAAAAATAGAATTGTCTGATGAATTATCTGATAACATAATTAGAGCATGCTTCATGATAAACGCTTATCTTGCGAAATGACAAAAGGCCTTTCTCCTTTTCCGTTCGGTAATAGCGCACCTGTTTAATCAGCCTTTTCGACAACTGTTTCGTTTGCATGATAATGGGAAAACATAGAGATTAAGTAAAGGAAAGAATGTTCTCCTATTGACGTTACAGAATTTTATTATTGCCGAATTGAACGTCGTATCCAACTTAAGCAAATTATAAGTGAATTGGAACAGTTCGCTGTAATTAGGTGTACAGCTGTACAAACTGGCTTTCTTAACAAATTAATTTTGAAGGTTTTCCCTACGTTCGCGATGCTTAATGTGTATCTCCGACGTTCGGCGTCGAAAACGGACACGCGATCCAAGATAAACAACGTTATCGTCCAGCAGTATGCAAAATTAGCATAAAAGTAACGAACACCGTCCGGTTTCTGGTATCCCTTAACGAGTTTTGCAATTATTACGTGACAAATAAACTTATCTGTTCGTTCGTATGTAACTTTCACCTAACACATCGTGGCATCGTGTGTTTCGTCAGTTCTATTATCTTTCCTTCTTTCTTTCCTGTTTCTTTCTCGCTTCTAACTACATAATATATTATTTTCTGTTTAAATTAAACGTTTCGTTTAATTTGAAACACTACTTCGTTGAATTATTTTAATTTAGAAAAGTAACGTCCGAGAAACCAGCGTTAATTTAAAGAAAAGAAAAAAACTCATTCCAAGAGAGATCCAATAAATGCAATTGAACAAAAAAAAGAGAACTCCTCCTGTTTAATTTTCTCCTTTCCAATCTTTCGACTGAGAAACGAGACTGCGATTTCTGAAAATCAAATCGCCTCTTTCGCATTCAAAAATGCTTGAAAAACTCGAGAAAATTCGCGACGTACGTGTATAACGATGAACGTAGAGTACTGGGCGAAAATTACACAATTTGTCGGTGTATTTAACACTAGGTTCACGGATTTTCCTCGAGTGAACGAGAAACCGAATGTTTCCCTCAAGAAATCGAGATTTATTAGAGACAATTTAATTATATATCGTTAATTTACAAATTTAGATATATCTTCGTATCATTCCATTAATAAAAGTGAGGAAAAGTTGTTGGAAAATAATAGCAATTGTTTCTGTAATTTCGTCAAATTGACGTCCCGTAAATCTAGTGTTAACGACATTAGATCATTTCAAGATCACGATGTTACACATGCACGTATTTTTCGACCAGTTACACGATACGATAAAAGACAAATTTGTAATTATACACAAAATAAAAAAAAAAAACACAAGTAGTGTCGGAGAAAGTCGTTAAAAAAGAAGAAATTTGTAAAAAAATGTTTCCATCCCTCTGATTCGTCTCTTAAAACCGTACAACGTACGTGAAAAATATTTGTTGTGTCGCAACGCGAAGAGATATTTGGGTGTAAGTCAATTTTTGATTGCAAGTCCATTTCTAATTAAAGGGTTAAAGTATCATTAAGGTGTTACGATATAGACCGTTTATTTTGAAAGTGATGTAAATCCATTTCTTCTTCTTTAGGGATATTTAATGGTTTGCATTTTAATTGATTGAAAAATATCAAAAAAGTGTACTAAGTTCGCCGATATTTCTAGGAATTTGAATATACATATGTAAATTGATTATACAAATAGCTTCTATGTGAATTTAATTAAACCAGTATAATCTATATGGATCGTAAATGGACTTACACCACTTTCAAAATTATCGAACTGTAAACATGGTTAAATTTCAGTTACTTAAAATTCAATTTCACTTGAAATAAGTAATGTTTTATTTTGATTGTGTTTATAAAAAGGAACGGGAAATAAAATAGCGTTGTTTATGCTCAATATTAATTATTTACTTATATACTATTCCAATTATACGACATATTCGTACATGCAACATTATAAATGAATGCAGAGGTCATTAATTTTTTTTATTTCATCCATTTAATTTACCATTGTTTTACACTTCTTTTATATATGCAATGCTTAATTGGACTACGGAATATGGACTTACACTACTTTCATAATCAATGGTTATACAAAGTAATTTACTAACAAATGTTCACATATGGATATTTTGAAATATTAAGTGTGAATTGTTTATAAAAAAAAAGGTTTACACTAAATTATACATAAGTTATGTAATTTCTTAAGTTTCTCTAAAAATGGACTTACATCACTTTCAAAATAAACGGTCCATATCATTATAGCCGTTTTCACCGTCTCCTAAAAACTCGTTCGCTGGTTAACCGCTATTCCGCGCGAGACAGTTTTGTTTTCGGTATTAAAGTAATTGCAACGTGATTCTTTGTGCACCGCTTTCACCGTGTTTCGAGGGCACACGCGACGAGGAAACGATTCGAGATCGTTCTTGGCTCGTGCGCCATTGTCTCTTCCGTTGGAACTTTCGCGGATCGATTATTTGTTCGAGCAACGTATGGGCAACGGACTCGCCTATCTGAATCGAAACGGAACGAGTTTCTTATCCGAGTTCTGTATAGAACATACACCATAACGACAAAAGTTGATACGTTCCGTAAAAGTCTCTTCCGTGGGTGCTTCATTCGTGAAACTTTCGGCGCTACGAATGCAATGGAGAATGTAGAATTGAACTCGAGTAAAAAAGAAATTGTACAATGTCATATTACATATTAACCACGTTTTTCTTTTGCATTTGAACGACTAGTTTCACGAATATTCAAAGCTGTAACTTTATTCCTTTCTCAGGTAGAATAAATGTAGACAGAGGAATATTTTGCACTGTTTAATAAGTTCTATCGTTAAATAGTGCGAAGTTTCGCAGAAATATCTTCACCTAAATTAATTCCTCGTGTCATTCCAAAGAAAAAAGTGTTAGGATTACGTCAACGAAATTAATACTTCGTGAGACATTTCAAATTTTATTCAAGAGCTATTTAACATCAACATATGGAGAAAAATGGTTTGGTCTAGGTCACTCGACTTAAATTCCCTTGACTTCTTGTGAGGTTTCTTCAAAAATATGTTGCATCCATCACCTTTTATTTCCCTGAATGACACGAAAGGAAGAATTGAAACGAACTGTTTAAGTACAGGAACTGAACAAATGGACGGTGCATTGAAAAGTGTAGGAAAACGAGTGAGAAAATGCTTCGAATGCAACGTTTGAGTATTTGTTGTAGACGTTCCAACAGAAAGTTACATATTTCGAAAAGTACTCTGTCTTTTTATGATTCTGTCCTGACAATTCTTCTTTCGGAATACCACGAGGGATCAATGAACGTAGAAAAGTTTCTAGGGTTCTATTTAAGAGAACCAAAGCACTTTGCAACTGTACCGATGCACTGCTGCAAAAACTCGGAACTACTTGTTAAAACAGCGCCAAATTTTCCTCTACAATCTTCTCCTATTTGCAAAAGGGAGACAGTTATAATCTGATCCAGTTGCCAGATACACTCGTAATCAGAGGATCAAGAAAAGTTCGCACGATGAGAGCGAAATTCTGTGACAGAAAGAAAGTGAAGTATTTAGACTTTGACGAGTGAACTTTCGTCGGTGCAATCTGCCAAATTCAGTGATAAAAAGAAAGTAGATGCTCCAATTGAATCAATACTGAAACGAGGATTTAGATAACTTACGAATGGAGTATTTAGACTTTGACGAGTGAACTTTCGTCGGCGCATTCTGTGAAATTCAGTGATGGAAAGAAAGTAAATGCTTCAATTGAATCAATATCGAAACGAGGATTTAGATAACTTGCTAATACGAATGAAGTATTTAGACTTTGACGAGTGAACCTTCGTCGGCGCATTCTACGACGAGCACAGACAAGTGCAAAGTGCAAGTTGCACCCGCACGAAGTCGCCTTAACCGAAAATATCCTATTAACCGTATGAAAAGGCGGTGGTGCGAGGGTGAACGAGACGGAAGTCTTTGAAAAGCATATTCCCGTTGGTCTTCTAAACCCTTAAATCCGATGACGTTGTAAAACACACGATTATCCTGTCGCCAACTAGCCAACCTGGATAATCAGTCACCCATATACACAGTACATTCAAAAAGTTCCCGGATTTGTATTTTCTGCTAAAAGACAGTTCTACAGATAAACCTAATTTTACTTTTTAATGTTCTATACACTCTCTTCTTCTGTTAATACACTCTTAGTTACGTTCATACAAACGCCGGAAACATCTGAAAAAATTCGTCGCCTGGAATACCTTTGAAAATCGTTGTCACTTTACTTTTGATTGCTTCCACGTCTTCGAAACGAATTCCTTTCGTGACTAATTTCAGCTTTGGAGACAGAAAATAGTCGGCTGGAGAGAGATCCGGTGAGTAGAGGGGATACGTTAGAAACGTGACAAATTTTTCAGCCAGAAAGGAAGAAACCTGTTATCGACGTATGAGACAAACTGATACAATTCTAGTCAGACTTTTTGATCAAATTGTGAACTCCTCTGGGAACATTTCAATAGTCATACGACGGTCTTTCGTGCAAAACACACGCAATTATTCCACACTTTCGTCCATTTTCTTGGGTCGTCTTCGAGCGTCTTGCGATCATTCTTAAAACGTCTATACCACTCAAATAACTGCGTACGATCGAGACAACCATTTTCGTACACATTTTGCATCGTTTGGTATGTTTCTTTAGGACTTTTTCCACTTGAAAAGCAAAACCGTATGGCAGCTTTTGTTCTATCGCGAAAATTGTGACAACGAAGCGAAACTGACAAATTTTAAACGTGCTCTGCAGAAAAACGATTAAATACTTCGAGGTTAAATGAAGCTGGTAAATAAAAGAGGGTCTACAGTGACTAAATTTAGATTTAAAACGAAGATATCGCCACTAGAAGCTGTATCAGTCCGGGAACTTTTTGAATAGACTGTGTATGTGACTAGATGACAGTTCTGTTTACTTAATTGACAGGATTTTACAAATAATTTGCAAAAGTTTTCTCTAATAATAAAAACAAAATTTATCCCCTGATTTGCGAGGTGTTTATTATCGTTTTCGAAAGAATGGCAAATCGACGAGCAATTTGGGATAGTTATGAAGCTCGTAAAGTTTCGCGGATTGATTGACGTCGTGTTGAAACAATAAATTTACGGCCTATTTCGAGATCAATCGACAATTCGCGTTAAAAGAGGCACATTAAACGGCGGCAAGGCCGGTTATCGAGTAACAAAGCATCAATCAAAAAGTCACGCCGCTTGAAAACGTTCTGTTACTTGTTCGACTGTTTCATTTTTAAACAACGCGACTAGGAAACGTTTAATAACAACAATTGCCTCCGCGATCGATTAACGCGTTATAAATTAGTCATTCCCGACAAAAGCTGCGCAACTCTCGATCAATTTTCATCGTCTCAAGTGGAGACTGTGGAAAATATTTATCACCTGTTTTCACAGGTGAATGTACAATTTGTCGAAGGAGAACGAAAAAACATATTTGCAACGAAGTACCTAGAGAACGTAACAACATAAATTTGAAATAAAGAAGAAAAGAAATATTCATCGTTGCGAACAAATTTAACATTCTATTGTGTTTAACACTGCGACAAATTTAGTGTCATCGACAAACGATATTCAAGAGGAATCGTTAATTTATATTTAAAAAAGGAAACGATGAAAATACGTATATCGAACTGTAGGAGTAATTAGTGGACAGTAAATTAAAACGCGCGTAATTTAAAGCCATTAAAAGATCGACAATGTGACATTTATGTTGCTATAAATTTATCAAATATAAGGATAAACTTTGCCCTTTGTGTAATCGTGCGAAATTCGATGGAAATAATTCGACAGATAATTAGAAAGCAAATGTCACGACACGCTTGATCGATTTACATTGTTTTAGAAAAACAAAAAAAAATAGATAAATTATCATACATTTCTTTAATTTATCGTTTTTCTTTTGTTTCAAGTAAGAATTCTCTGCTGTGTTCAAATAGAAGCATGAAAGTGTGTACTTGAATTCACAGCTGTTTGCATAATCACGATAAACAGCATGACTCGTCATCTCTATTTATCGGTGTCGTTCTATGTCGAAATTTTTATTGTATTAGACTGACGTAGAAGTTCCTGCAGGTTTTTCATTTCATAATTAAATGAAATTCGTAACACTTGCCCTGTTGGCCACACGATGATGTATGTAATTAACACGTTGAATTTCACGTGGGCCATCGGTGACTCAGGTTGGATTTTTCCGTTCAGGTCGTTCGATAATTTCGTAGACGGAGAACACATTATCAAAAAATGCTTCATAATATTTTTTAGGTGGCATACTGATACGTTTTCACTTTGCTAATTTTTTAATCTAAAATAACAATTTCACGTTTTTTTACTATTTTTGAGATAAATTTTCTTCCACTTTAATCATATCTTTTCTTTCGATTGTGTATTACACACATGATGTAATGATCTTAGAGCCAAATACGATGTGCTACCATCTTATTTGTAAATGAAAAGTGTTTGCAATTTTTAACGTAAACGAAAACAATTGTTTTTGAATGGTTTAATCGCGAACCTTTTCGTTCTGTTATTAATAAAAGACAGATTCGTATTGAAAAACTGTGAAAAACGTCAGATTGGAGAACACAAGCATCGCTGACGTTGCTCACACCTTAAATTTGACAGAACTACCTCTTCCGGACGTTCCATTCGCTAGAAAAATGATTTAAATGGATTTCCTTCCACAACGACGTACAACTGCGGAAATAGCTCGGAGATTGGTTCGAAAAGCCACAGAGTTCTTCGAGCGAGGAATCGAAAAATGATCAAAACGTTGAGAAGCTGTAATTCTTTCCTTTCTTCTATTTTTTAAATATCTACATTCCATTTACGTCTGGCTCCGTTCAACCAGCCAGCAAACTTGATAATATCGAAGATACTCGATTTATCATTTCAGGGACTTGTAAACGTCGTTGATTAATTCGTGTTAACCGTTTAATTATTGTGAGCGCCTATAAGCGTTTTGGAAATTTGATTCATACTCTTCTGTTATCGTCTCATCCTCGAACTTGATTTACTGCGCGTTTCCATTTTAATTAAACGAAACAAATTTGAAAGTGATTAATCTGTAAACTTCCGAAGACAACTTGACAAACTTTACGAACGAAAATTGAACATTTACCTTTCTACCGAAATCTGCCGCAGCGAAAGGGTTAAATGCGTTGTGAAAAAAAGAAGAAACTGAAACTTTTACATACGAAAAAATCCGTATGAACCTAATGTACCAGCTATACAAGCACGCACGCATTCAATAAATACGGTTAAGTACCTTCTTCCGATATCGCGCTCCATTTCATTGCCCTCGAAACCTTGAACGACGTTATTAATTGTGCAACTCATCATGGGCCAACTTCCTTGTACGGTTGCACGCGTGTTCCGTAAGCGTGGGTGGTCGAGAACAATTACGGGAACGTGCCACGTAAGAGGGAGATGATGATCTGCGAAGAACCTGACATTGTTCCTCTCTTTTTTCCTTCTTTTATTCTTTCTCGAGGTTACCGGAGATCGGCAAAGGATTGTCAGATTTCTTTTCCTTTTTTTTTTTGTGTGTGTACCAAAACCGCAGTTTTCTTTCTTAATAAGACAGGATTGCAATTACGTTGTGAAAAAGTTGTGTTTGTAAATGGAAACCGTTGGTAAAATGTAAAATTACAATAGAATAAAGTTTCAGAGATGTGGTAATTTTGGAATCGTCATTTCCTGTATTGGTAAATTAGTAAAATGTAAAATTACAATTGAATAAAGTTTCAGAGATATGGTAATTCTGAAATTGTCAATTCGTGTATTGGTAAATTAGTAAAATGTAAAATTACAATTGAATAAAGTTTCAGAGATATGGTAATTCTGGAATCGTCAATTTCTGTATTGGTAAATTAGAGCTTTCTGATAGGAATTTTAGAGATACGGAAATGATTAAATTGCGAATTCTAGTACTTTGGGAACTTGCAAAATTACGAATCCTCTAACTATGGGAATTGGGATATCATTCATTCGCGAGTTAAAGAACTTTAAGGACGACAATATAGGACTTAAAATATTTGTAAAATGTTTTTAAATAAATGCTGTTCATTGATACATAGTTGGGAATTGAAAAAAGTATATAATAAAGAAAAATAAGTATGGTAAGGCTCGACTCACAGCTAAAAAAATGTGCAGCGATTCCACAGTCAGAACCCTTAACCACTCCATCAACGCTGTTGAAAATAAGTTAAATATTTCGGGATATCATCAACACATTGCTTCTATTAGTTCAATTTATTCAACTTCTTCAATTTGTATACTGTTTCTTCGAATGTAAAAATGTGCAAGGTTGCATGATATACACATTGTATGCAGAAAATGTGAAAATTCGAAGTAGAAGTTATTTTTTCACGCGAAATACCATAAATATATCGGTTTTAATTTTTTTGACAACGGCGTACCCTTCCAAAAAATATGAAAAAAATTGAGGATGATGATCATGCTAATATGCTGCTATTAAAAAAATATAAAAAAAGCGCTATTTTTTTTTTTTCAAAAGATATACGCATTTTTTTGCGTTTTTTATTTTTTACAACTAGGATCTGCAACAAAAAAATCGGAAAAAATTCCTTAAGATGTGTCTTCATGTGTGTAATATGTTAGATTTTTTTCAGAAGTTTTGCGTATCTCTAAATAGGGAAAATATTCCAAAAACTGATCATTCGTTTTTGCCCTGTAACTACCCCCATGGTCGAGCTAGAGGGTTGAAACTTGGTGTCATATGTTTTCTTTTGGTAAGCTATCGAATGGTGCATCGCACCACCAAATCGGTTGGAGGGCACTTTTGACCCTCTTAGCCTGCTAGACCCTTTGCGAAGTGAAATTTTTTACGATTTCATAGCTAACGGAATTTGAAAATTATAAAGATCTTTTATTATATTAATATTTTTAATTTCACGTCGGTACATATTTTAAGAGTGTTGATTCAAAAAGTATAATCGAAATACTGAAAATTCTCGATGCACACATAAGCTAAAATTTTATCGATTAGCTTCACGTTATCTCTCTATGATATCTGCAAGGCACTCATGAGAACGTATCTTCGGGGAAGAAGATATAATCATAAGAGGCTGCACTATTTTCCTTAGCGAATTTCCTCCGCATTCACCACGAAAGGAACTGCAGGCTGGCCTAGTTTCACGAGCCACCCAGTATATGTATACCTCGAACAATGTGAAAGGACTTCGTTTCAACTTTATTCTTCCACTACTGATACAATACCTTTATATAGAATACCGCACAATAGAAAATAGACATAATGGAAAACTCTTCATTTAAAAAAATAGAGAAAGAAAAATACCAAAATGGTAACAAGCTGGTAATCGAGGTATAATTATCGTCTGAGATAAATTTTTGAGAAAATTCTTGCGTTTATGCATAGATAGAACGTAAAATGATAAACAATTGGGAAATTTTTCGTTTACGAAAACAGAAAAATTACCAGAATGATAACAAGCTGATAATCGAGATACAATTATCATTCGGGATAAACCTTTGAGATAAATCTTGTCTTTATGAATAGATAAAAATGCAAAATAGCACCCAGCAACTAATTGAGCTCTAATTATCATTTGAGATAAACTTTTGTGAAAAACATTTTGTGTTTATGCCTAGATAGAACGTAAAATGGCATACATAATGGGAAACTTTTCATTTCCGAAAAAAAAGCGAATCAAGCTGATGATCGAGGTACGATCATTATCTGAAATAAACTTTCGAGGAAAGTCTCGCGTCTTTATGGACAGACAGAACCGTATTTACTCCTAGGAGATATATTTACTCCTCTTGGCTAGCTTCTATGAGAGATAAATTTGCTAAAGGGAATTAGCACTAACACGTTGCTTCGTAAATGGAATTGGAAGGTGACTTGCTAGGGGGGATCAAACTCGATTAAAAGGACTGTGCTGTATTCTGATGCTTGCCCTACAAAACTTGAGGACCACGCTTATAAAATACGTCCCTGGCTAAAGATATACCGTATTGAATGCCCGTTTAACTGGGAATCTCAACTTTCCAAATCCATTATATCGAAGAAAAAATGATATAATGTTATTTCGAACTATATCTTATCAGAACGAAATCATATCAACAAGTGTAATCTCTTTCTTTGAAATACCTAGAATCTCAAATAATCTTAATAAAACATTTTTTCTTTCAGTTACAACATTGCTACCTTATAATAATTATTAATACTGTTTATACGGTTACTATGTCCAAGTATCACTTTGGTTACATTATATTTTAAAATAATAATCTCTTTCTACGACTTTTTATCGTCTTCCTTTCCAAAAACTTGGCTCTCTCTTTTTCTTTTTCTTTTTTTAATTGAAATTTCTATGTATTCAATAGGTCAATTTTCCTAAATATTGCGTAATTTATTTGCTATTTCGACGGTGTTTTTCCATTTTTCGTAAAGGAAACGCATTTAGTGTGGGAAATGTTCTATTGTCTTTTCATCGAGAAGAAACTAGCAAATTTAAATGAACAGACTGTCGAAAGCCACATGTAAAAATAACAAATCGACACGAATTTTCTGCACAATTCGATAAAAAAATGTATATTTTCAGTTTGAATCAAAAACGATCATTTCTGCGATTTTCTTATTCAAATGAAGGTTTAAAGATAGACATAGAGAGGTCGTGTACCTTCGTGGAAATTCGAATTCTGAATAAACAAGTCTAACGCAAAACCTGCGCTCTCAGAAGCTGTGGCAGCGTCGAAACTCGAGTTCTCGGAACCTAGCCATGCCAAAAAGCAGTATTTCTAGGTTCACGACCCACAAACAGCGACGTCAAATTACTACATTCGTTATACTTCACACTATGACCTTTCACTTCCCGCTATACTCTTCACTCGTTCGAAGTTAAAAGAAGCTCGAACCGGTTTTAATCTAAATGACATCGATACCAATCGTATCAGTCGTTAAACGAAAATTATCTCAATAAAATACGATTTCCTAGCGAAAAGAAAAAAAATCAAAGCTAGACAGTTCTTCTAGTAAGGATGCCTAATTTAATTTTTAATCTAATTTTAATCTGGAACTAACCCACATTTCCAAATTGAATTAATGATCATTCTCTGGCGTCGTGAGAATCCGTGTGTTTATTAATTAGATCATGACGAGAGGACGAGTGTTTATAGCTCTTTTACACATTTTGTTTTATTTAAATATCTCAAGTAATAACTGAAAAAATAAATAAGACAGTTTAAGGGTCGTTTGCTTATGCTTATCCTGCTAAACCCTTTGTCACATTATTAAAGGCTGTTATACCATATGACATACTACTGATGTTTACTTTACTTCACATTTTATCACGCTTTAGCTTGTGTAAATTAGATGAAATATTAGATAATTATTATTCTATCATTCGAAGCTACTTGCACGTTGCACGGGTGCTTAGATGTATAAGAATGTTACTGACAAGGGAACACTTCCAAGTGATAATCACCGATTTCGACGAAACTCTCGTATCCAATTCCCAACGGAATATTCGCACGTGTGAAAATCGTTCTTAACGTCAAGTGTGGTAAACATACTTGTTTCGAACATCTCGAAAATGATCGGAGGCAGCTGAACGAGAGAATATTTCGAAGAATTTTCTATTTCTCAACGTAAAATCTGTAAGCATGACTCTAGAAAAAAATTCGCGCGATAGGCAACGCGTTAAGAGAGCTGAAATTTAAATCACCCCTTAATTCACGCGAAACCGATGCACGAGAGAAAAAGACACAAAGAAGTGTACGCAACGTAAGCGCGCCCAGACTGCACTCGCTCCCGTAAGCCTGCTAACAGACGAGCGGCAATCACGTCGCATTTAAACATCGATTTGTGTCAGCCTTTAAACCTTTAAAGGTCCGCAGATTTATCAGGCTGTCAGTGGTGGACTGTAAAGCAAGCGACGCGAACCGATGAATTCCCCTGGAGCAGAGAATCGCGTCCCACTGCATCTTTGTCATACTTTTCGATCACGTTCCTCGAGTTTCACGTAACACGACGTATACACGCATATACGCACACAATCACACGTAAAAAAAAACATCCTTTCCAATTCACCTGTATCCTCGTGAAGAACAGGTACTACACGCTAGCATACGGCACAGATACACATAAATAGGTTACGCCTTTGTTCCGCGCGTACCACATAGAACAGAGCGTCCCCATGGTGGCGAAGAAGGTTGGGTGTTCGCGCGGCAGGACGCAACAAACCATTGGAAACGGTACGAGACACGGTCTCTGACAGGGCGAGAATCGGAAAGAAA
Organism: Anthophora plumipes; assembly: GCA_951804975.1. Lineage (NCBI taxonomy): Eukaryota > Metazoa > Arthropoda > Insecta > Hymenoptera > Apidae > Anthophora > Anthophora plumipes. Next base: position 16,075,968 of record OX638118.1, on the reverse strand, counting down.
ATCGATGCAGCGAGAGGAACGCGTGGAACACAGCTAACCACGCGACTGTAATCCGTGCCGGATTGTCAGAGAACACTCACCTAACCTTGCTGCAGGATCGTTTCTTCGCTCGGTGTTATCCGCGTAACCCTCTCTCGAAGAAAAGTTCCATGTAACGGTTCACGGTGTCGATTGATCTTGATCCGCGCTCCACGGGATAGCCCTTCGTGTGCGCCTTCACAGGGGAGGCATCGTGATGGGGAAACGTTCATGGATAACGGTATATCTCAGCCATGTCGAAGAAATCCACGAAAAACAGGCAAGAAGTGATTTGCCGCCTGCAGGGCGTGCGCGCGCGCTCTACAATATATACGATTGCTCAGTGGCACACACGGAATCACCGTCCCCGGTAACGCATACCTTGTCGCGTACGCATCTGATCCGTCAACGGAATGATCTCACGGAATCGAAAGCGTCCGTAACCGCTTTTGCCTCTCCCGCCGCAACTACATCACGGCTCGGGGCAAGTCGAGATAAGCGACACTACGCAACTACGAGATGCACTCGCGACACTCGCTCGACGGACTGAGCATGTTGCTCTCGAGACTACGGACATCTAGTGGCAAGAGAAGGAAACTAGATACACCGTCGGTGATTTTTAACACTAAAAACTAGCATGCGCACGGATCGAACGAACGTTTTTGAAATTTCGTTTAGAATCGCCTGCATACGACGTTATTCTGTTGCTATTTAACACGTTCAATCGTATTTGCTTCGCACAAAGATTTTTCTTTCGCGTTCGCCCGTGATTCTTATCTGAATGAAACGCTTATAGGTAATGGAAATGTGTAGCATGGTAAACTATAGTTAGCGCGGTAGAATTTCAACTATATGGTACTACAGGTTGCCTATTATTTTTACCTGATTTAGGCCAAACTTTGAGGGTACCAGTGTAGTCGCAATTAAAAAATGTACTTAGTTGCGTGAAGTAGATACAAAATCATAATATATGATTATTCTATGTCACTTCCAGCAAATTACATAAAAGAAAGAAGGTGGCTGGAGGATAAAATTCTTTTTAACATTACAGCGTTCAACGTGTTAACTTCACGACTTTTCTTATATTATACGTACAATGCATTATTTTATGATCCACTGTTTCTTATTGTTTATTTTCTGAGAGAAATTTGTAGCCTGTTTTGCCTACCACGAACGGTTATTTGACTGCTTGAAAGATTTATGTTCTTTGCATGAGTCAGTCTTTGTCTTCTCATTATGTTATCTGCAACGTAAAGAAAACTGTCGCTACGTTTAGTAAAGCCTTGTGAGCCAAACAGAGAGAATCAAAACGTGTGAAAGTTACAAACTATTATTATTTTGCATTTCAATTCTATCATTATTCTACTATTATTTCACATATTACGCGTTGTAAGTGGTATTTTCAAAAAAGTGAACAAATTAACGATACTTTGTACGAAGTTTTACATTCGACCCTTTTTTAGAAAAAACTAGAATCGATTCGTCAAAAACATTTCGACGACACACACCGTCAGTGTACTTGGGCCAATCTTGCCATGCATCAATCGACCAATAAAGAGACGTTTCCGAGCCATTAATATTCACGTACACAGACGCCGATGCGTAAAAGGCGTATCGCGTGATGATAGATTTCGATAACCGTGTATTTTCGTTCCATCATTTTCAGGACGATTTCGGGAAATGTCTCGATCCGTGTACACTGTTAGAGAAGCAAGGTTAGGGCAGTTCTAGCGACGGTATTTGACGTGTCAGTGCAATTGCAAATGGCGGGCGTCAATGGTGACATTTTCTCCGTAGGGAGGAAGATCGAGAAATTGACGATATCTGCAGAGAAATCGGTGAGAAATGAGAACGATGTTGAGAACGGGAAGAGCCTCGAGCCTCGTCTATGGGGTTTCGAGACTAGGGACCTGTACAGAATCGCGGTGAATTTTTACAAAGGTGAGTCGCGATCACATTGACAGTTTATCAGAGAACAATCTCGCGATTCGTTTCTCTGTATCGCGTCAGAAATATGTTGTATTCATGTGGATATGCGTTAATGTATCGCTGTGCTATAAATTTGCAATATATTAGATGGCTGAAGTATAAAATTCCACGAGAACTTCGCTTGTGCGTTGATTTTCTACACCCGTGTACATTTTTTATCAATTCCGTTCGCGCCTTGATAAGATTATCTTATTTTAACGTTAACGCGATGTTATACGCTTTCTGTAATTATTGTAGAGAAGGAGGGTAAGGCAGTTCACCTGTCTTACGAGGACAAGCTGAAACTGGTTGCATTCACTCAGCAAGTAACACACGGCAAATGTACAGCAGAGAATGCACCACCTCTAGGTGTGCTAGATGTTATTGGAAGGGACAGACGCTTAGCATGGCAAAATCTAGGAGACATATCCAAGGAGCAGGCAATGAAGGAATTCATAGTTCTGTTAGACAAACTGTGTCCTCTGTTCAGAACAGTTGTAGAAGCACAAAGAAGGGACGTAGAGGAGAAGCTGAGGTTAAAGAAAGAGGAGGAAGCTAGGAAACTGGAGGAAGAAAGGAGATTAAAAGAGTTAGACGAACAAAAGAAGAAGGAAGAGGAGGCTAGATTAAAGGAGGAGATGCAGAGGAGACAAATTCAAGATGCCTTAAATCAACAAACCTATTATCAATTTAAAATGTACGCTGAGCAACAGTATCCTGGGAATCCGGAGCAGCAAGGTGTACTGATAAGGCAGTTACAAGAGCAACATTACCATCAATATATGCAACAGCTGAGACAGAATCAGTTGATCATAGACGAACAAACCTCGGAATTGAACAACGCCGCGATAGAAGATACTCAGATAGAAGAGCACAAAGAGACGAGTGAAACAGCGCCGTTAAACGAGCCGGATTCTGACGAACCGCAGGACGATTGTCCACCTATAGCTGTTGCAGAGATGTGGACCATGAAAGGCGTGGAGGAATTCAAGGAAACCATCAGGAGGGAAGATGATAACGCAGTTATCAAAGTTGGACATGGGAAAACGGTCACTGTTCGAGTGCCGACGCATGAGAACGGCTCTTATCTGTTTTGGGAATTTGCGACGGATGGTTACGACATTGGTTTCGGAGTATATTTCGAATGGTCGAAGCCAGAGACGAATCAAGTTTCCGTACACATTAGCGAGTCTGAGGAGGAGGACGAAGAGGACGAGGAGGACGATGATTACGAAGCGAGAGAGGATCTGGAAACTGGAGTAACAAACGCCTCGATTCACTCTGATTATAAACCATTGCCACCACACGTAAGCGTGATAGTACCTGTAAGTATATCGCTGTAATTTGCCAACTGAAATAGCCGTTGAATCAAACAGAGTTTATATTTTTATGTTTGCAGATATACAGGAGGGATTCACAGGAAGAAATTTACGCGGGAAGTCACAGGTATCCGGGACAGGTAAATGAATACTTCAAAGAGTCTAACATTTACAAATATTTATATACCATAGAGCAGAGGCATAATTGTATGTTTATTTGTTACAGGGAGTGTATCTTCTCAAGTTCGACAATTCGTATTCACTCTGGCGAAGCAAAACACTTTACTACCGAGTCTATTGCACACAAAATGGCTACGTGAAAAATTAGCTTTACAAATAAAACCAAGCCACCTGCGATTCACTGGACGTACAATCGTTGTGAACTAGCGCGACGCGACAGTCTGACGATATTTCTAGTCCAACTAAAACGAAGAGTCCTATATCCTATTTCTGTTCATATAAAAATGCCAAGTGTTCGGAAGAAAACAAATATATATACTTATTATAGTTACATAAAGACACTTTATTGTTTAATACTGCAAGCGAAAAGTGGGCACAAGTAAAAGAAGAAAAAATGTTCCTATCTTTCCCCTTTCCCACAAATGTTTATAAAAATGAGGTAAATTAAAGAAGAAAAAAAGAAAAAAAAAATTGAGTGTATAAATATCACGCTGTGCATCAAAAAAGGAAATTTCTTTACAATCCGATATATACATATATTAGTGTCGTACACGATCCTTTGCACTCCGAGCATTCTCAACGGAACCTTTTTTCGTGAATTGATGTCCTTTATTTATCCTATTAATTCGCTTTATTTCAACATAAACAATACTTGTATGGAGTTGTGGTCAAACGTCGCCATGGCGACCACCGTGGAGTGCAAAGTGCTAAATCGTACGTTAAATATATCGTTGAATTTATACGTAATAATTGTTTTTCTCTTATGGTCGAGATCTTTAGTCCGTCTTTGTTACTATCTCACTCATCTGTCTGTATCTTATACTTTTATTAATACTGTCCCACGTTTTAGAAAAATACATTGAAATGAAAATATCTCCAGTGTTTCGGTTTCTCCTTTAATTTAATACGCGTTGATAAAAGAGTGATTAAAAATCGCAAGTACATCGAGAGAACACGTGTCCTTTTTCGGTTTCAACGTTTATTGTACTATAATCATATCGATGGTTTTTTTTTTGTTTACTTTTTTCTTTTTACAGGAATGATTTGTATATCGTCGTTAATAATAGTTATATACGCAGCAGTATACAATTACAGGCTTATGCGAACGAATACGCGTGTACGTTATCGCATATAAACGCGTTCACCAATAATAAATAATTCGCCGTATAACAATTTTTCTTTTTTTCTTTTTTTTTTTCTTTATTTAGAAGAGCACTTTTCTGAGACGGCATGGGTATCTTTTTTTTTTGTTCTTTAACATTGCACGGCAACGAGGAACGTTACACGTTAAGACTTGAATAGTTTGCATAAACGTTAAGCAACAATCAACGAGAAATTCCTCTTGGCGTGCAATACTTTTGTCCGCGTATTAATTGATCAATTTTACTCACGTAATTTCACGGTTGAAATCGTCGATTATTCCTTAAAGCCTAAATTTGCTTCTACGAAACTACGGATCGATGAATATTTCGAACGTCGAAGGCTCGCGAGTGGTTCGTTGGAAGAGACACTTTCAAAATTTTAACGTTCAACTTCAGAGCTAGTCAATACATATCCTAATTAATAAACTCATGTATCTTTACAATCACTATGACGCGATTATCTCTCCACGATTAATTAATCTATCAATAGTTTGATTTTCTCTGATATCAAACTTCGATAAAGTATACGTATTATTTTAAATATTTGAAATTTAATTGCTGCACTACTCGTGTTGTCACACTTGCCGCTACGGAAAGTGTCTCTTTACGCTGCGTGTCGATCAGACGTGTCCTACAATACACGCGGAATGGAAAACTGTCGTTCGTGTCACATAAAACATAATCACACGCGTTATCCTGAGATACCTTAACACTTGTATATCGTGAGTATCGAGTTTTGTTATCACATGCTTCGTCGCTCATTCGCTCAACAAGTTGCAAACGTCTACGTTCTACATGGCGGCTTAGCTACATTTTCGTTCGTTTGAATTGCGCGCGAAAATTGTGGTAGCGTCTGGTGTCAGTTGCAAATACTGAACGTCCGGTCATTTGAAGACGCGGTTCGAAAACGCGAGTATGTTTACATCGAGCAGTGTTTTGTTGTTAAAAATTCCAAGTGTTTTGTCAGTTTTTGTGAATCTCTGTGGTTTTGTGGGAAGATTTTGCTACCTGGACAACAATTGAGCGGCTCTGGAGGGAATTTTGGCATTTTCAGCACAATTGGCAGCCGGGAAATTGGTATGATTTTCTTTTAGTAGCTAGCCGTGGTTCGATTTTGCAACGCATGTAACAAACTTCAACCCATTCTCGAATGAGATTATTTGAAAATTCGTAAAATAAAAATTAGCAGACAGATTATTTGCTTTAAATAAAAGATAATAGCTCGCTTTTCTATTGATAAATGAACCGAGAGTGAATGGGTTGACAGAATTCTTATTTGATTAACGATTCTTCTCGTTGAGCGTGAATAATTATGTAAAATTACACGTACACATATACGCACATATTACAATTTGCAAAATCTCGATGAGTTTTCTATAGCTACAAACAATCGTGGTATAATTAAGATCGTTAATATCTCAAATATCAGATAAATATTGTACGAAATTTTTGCGTAAAGAAAAATAAGAATCAAATGCTGGAATACATTTGGAGGTCATACACAGTGGCCGAAAAGAGTATTCCGTGCACCGTGACACGTTCGACATCAATCTGCAATTATTTTACAACGACAAAACAAAATGAAGATTGTTTTTTACGTCAAATGTTTTAAAATGGTCGCAGCTTTCGAATGATTAATAATTTAATTAATTCTATGACTAAACGTTCGTAAGCAATCATAAAATCGAAAGGGCACTCAACCAAATATTAATTCTTAATTTATTCTATTTCTAACACCTACAAATTTTACTTGTCAGCTTCTAAATACTTCTTTGCTGCTTAATAAAATATATATCGTTCAAAAGCTGCGATCATTTTGTATATTTTGATTAAAAATATCTCGATTTCATTTTACCATTGCAAAATAATTTCAGATTAGTGTCGAATATTTTTTCAGTCACTGCATAGTCTCAATTCTTTTCGAACTCTGAATTATAAAACAGGAATACCATCCTATGGTTAATCCTTTCAATTCAGAAGAAATATCTTAATTATACCAAGGTTCTTCTTCCTCCTTTAATGCAGTAACTTCTATCAATGATTATCACGATCAGCAATTGGCATCGATACACATTATCCGAGTATATGAAAAATATCTTCCTAAAAGCATTAACGGTGCGTTCTTTTTTTTTTTTTTCTTATGTTTCCTCGCAATAGTATTATAATAGTATATGTATATCGTCTAATAAATACAAAGTCCTCCGTCAAAATTGTCGGGAAACCGGTAAAAATGATCCGGAATTATTACGGATGGCTTCTCTCTTCTCTCTTGCAGCGAGCAAACATGTAGACAAAAATATATGTATATATGTATATATATATTTGTGTGTGTGTGTTTGTGTACTTTTTTTTGTTCGTATTACTATATATGCACGGAGAAGCGAAGACTTTCAATCGTTTTTCTTTTCCTACTTTTTTTTCTTCCGGCGCGGATTTCCATTTCGATTAAGTTTCTCTCGTTTTACTTAATAATACGTATCTCTTCTTGCACGGTAAAATCTATGTTTATTCCTGGCTTATTTGCTTGAGCGAACAATCTATATAAACGTTGCGTTCGTGTATATCATATACATACGAATTGACAACGCGGTGTAGGTTCGATGCTTCGTGCGTTCCAAGTGTATGAAAAAAAAACCCCTGAGCGATGGAATGAGATGAAAGCAACCCTTGTTTTTTCGTTTACGCTTCTGTTTTTTAGACGGTATAGCGATCGTATTTCAAAACATTAGCCTCGAGTTGTTGCTCGTTTAAGGGGAATTATTTCAACACGACAAATTTTATTTTATCGTTTGCTACTGATTTGCGGCTTCTCTATTTTTCAATCTTGAAAGTTAACTTAATCTTGTTTTTAATCCAGTAACATCTAGCGTTCATTTGAACTTTTTACGACACTTGTAAACGATGTTCTTTTCTCAGGAAATAGTTCAATTCCGTTGTTAACTCTGAGTTCCTTTGTTCATCACGTTATCGAACATCAAAAGCAACAAAAAATACATAAAGCCATGTATGGATATTAAATAGAGAAAGATTTCAATTAGTGTGAGACCCAAAAATCATTCGATACGAACTTTATGATAAAATTTCCTTGAAACAGTTCGACGATATTTCAGCATTCGTTTAAAAAATATGCACATGTGAAAGTTTTTGCGATTCCTACGTCTAACAAGGACTAGATTAACCCCACCTCGTGGATTAAGATTCGAGACTCTTTATCATGAAGAATTACGGAACAGTTTGGTCTATAGATCAGCGCAAACATACTAATATCGTAAACGAGGTACACGATGACCCAATGGACCTTTTTATTCTACTTGGTTTCGGTTTCTGCAATTCCCTACGTTATCGATTCTCCACAGAATAAGGTTACATCAGTAGTGGCTAGAATTAGAACTAAATACAACAATAACATTGGTATCAAAAAAGTCGTGAACGATTCTAACCACGCAAATTAATATACAGCGATTCCCATTAATATTCGGACACTGCTTAAAGCAAAATAACTTTTTTTTAAATTGAACCAAACGAACTGTGTTTTCGCGAGAAGTTAAAAGGATTAGTTTACTAAACGCGTACAAAACAATTTTTGAAAAAATTCCATATTGGTTCGAATTTCGAAGAAAATAGTAATGGTCGCCTTTTGCAACGTTTTTATCTAACTTTTGCAAACAATTAAAAATGACAAAAATCGTAGTCTTTCACGACTTTCGGTCTATAATTTCCGGTATTTCCGAACGTAGAACAAGAAGTTTCGAGATTTATGATTGGTCCATTCTGTACCTCGTCTACGATGCTACTATAATTTACCTACGCATATCGAATAGGTAAAAACGCCTTTATCCAATCGATCGTCGGTGTTACCCTCAAATTTCTCTTCCTTACCGACTGCAGCTCGATCTATGCGCATAATTGACGCCGATTTGCGTTCCCGCAAAGTTTTCGTGTGAAAAATATGAGACTCGCCCCGTAAAATGCCACTGTGTATTCCCTGTTGGCAACATAAACAAAATTCTGTCGTTCTCTATCATCTCTCTCTAAATGCGTTAGAAATCGCATTCATGTTGTATGTACAGGATGTTGAAAAGTGGCAGGACGGATATTGACAGTTCGGCTTTGCGTATCCCTTCGTTATAACGACGTCTCCATGTTCAGATTCGCCCATTTGTTATTCTCCATTCTGTAATCTTCCACTCTTCCGGTGAAACTTCGACGGAAGTTCGCATTCTGTTTCACCGGTCTCGTTCGTTTCTCCGTCAGCGAGCGTGTCAATTCACATTTCGTTGGTAATCTAAAGATGTTCTCCGGAGAGATTCTATCGACTTCGCTCGCTTGGTCCGTGTATTTCTCACCGTGACTCGAGGTTGATCCTTCGTATGGTGGAAAAGAGGTTGCATATTGGAAAACTCGTGTCGACGGTTGGTTCTTGTTCAAATCTACACTGTCCACGGCATTTGTGGACGCTGAGAAGGCGTATGGATAGGGATGCTGACGATCTGGTGGACAAGAGAAAGAGGAAGGATGAGAGGTGCCTGATTGCGAGTAACGTTGCCTGCGGGACTCTTGGAAGCGACGTCTCGATGACATCTGGTCGCAGGCTAAAGAACGTCCTAATTGAGTGAGGACTGTGTGGTTCGGTGATTCTTCCGTAGGGGTCGAATCGACTTCTTGTCTGGTACGAACCACGTCTTTTCCTCCGAAGGGGTCGCCTGGGCAGACTTCTTGTATGGGACTGGCGAAGATTAGCGTTCTGTGCGGAAAATGTACATATTTCTTTCGTTTTTCATACGCTTCTGGAACAGTTACTTCTTTTATCGTCTTATACAGGGTGTTCCGTGAATAAATAAGTAAAAGACGGTGTGAAACGAAGTTTTTCGATTATTTGGACGTGAAATTTTAGCATCGATCGAGAGAGAAATAGATCGACAGAGAAGCTTACTTAATTTTGATTAAACGATAAAAAATCTATTAGTTATTGCAACTGATATTGCCATTTGTTTCGTTAAATTACTCTTTCTTAATTTCAATATCCAACAAAGTTGTGATTTAGTAAAATTATTTGTTCAGTTACTCGACATTTTATTAATCATTAAACCTGTCGATTTTGTGCACGGAGGTAATGGAATTTTCTTCGTTTTCTTGTGGTATCCGCGGATGCAAATTTATGAACAGATGAAATGAATGAAATTAGTTCAAAAAATACACTTTCTGTAGATATTAAAGATCGTTTAAAAAAGGAATGAATTTGGCTAGAAACAAATCCCTGAGAATAGTCTTTATATTTAGCTATCACCATGGCTTTTTCCCTCCCATAAGAAATCACATCCTTGTCTGTTGTATCAAGATTCGACGAACACCCTGCATAGCTTTCTTTAATTGTTTCGTAATTAGAGATCGTTCGACTTTTGCGTTTGAACGTGTTAACCCTTTGATTGCGTTGTATTTGAAACTTAAACTCTCTGTACGGAATACTTTTTCTCGTAGCGTGAGCTTTGCCACACTAATTGATTATACAATGTATAACTGAGGTACTGTCTTTACTTACACCAAATGGAAACGAAGTATTCTCACTTTCTTTCGGAGATACAGCGTTTATTCGAAAATATGAATTTTCCAACTTCGTTGTTACAATCCTCGCTCAATTCTCTAGTTCACTGTCGTTTCTTAGAACACAAGCCCTTCGAAACTACTCGAAATTTTCAAGGTTGCACAGTAATAAAATATAATGTAACAAATTGCGTACACAATTGCAACAATCACATCAGTTTGTCGCCAGAAGAAATAAAGAACTCTCTGAGAACTAAAGAATAAGTGTTCAATATAAACAAAATTCTTTTATTTTTATTTCTATGCAATAGGAAGACATGTGTCTATCTTGAAAGTTGGTGATTTTTGCTTTCATCGAAGGTGCAAGACAGAAACAAGCGTCAAACTCATATATTCGTTCATAGTCTAAATCGTTAGATTTAGTTAGCAGTCCAAGGGTTAAAGAATTTCTCTCGGTCTACGAAACATCAACTATTTGGTAACTTGTTACTATACCTTCAAAATATCAAAGAAATGGAAAGATACTCACTTGGTATTCTCACGTTTCAATGCTCCATCCTCGCACTTCTCCGTGGAGATGTTCTCTAAGAATTGTCTCTTCCTCTTTCCCAGAACCCCGTCTAAACTCTCCTTGGATCTCGAGAACAGATTAAACCTTCCTCCGTCGTTGCTCGTCGAAGCACAAATCGGGGTGCATCCTTCGTGATAGGATGCTCGATTCTCCAAACGTCTCTCCACTTCGTCATCCTCCCTGTCAGAGAGATTCTGAAGCTCCCTTGCTGTAATCAACGTGTACCTCCTCTTGTTCTGCTTGAGAATCGACTTCAAGCAAAAATAAGTCTTCGAGTCCGGCAGTGTGCTATTCTCATTCGACATAGGATTCGCGATCACTCTACTTTTGCTGTTCATCCTCTTAGGTATCGCACCTCTGCTTGCGTCGACAGTTCCTCTGGAACTAGCCTCGTCTAACGAACAAAGAGAGAATCTGAACTTATTCCCGTTCGCTGAATCGTTCATCTTGGCTTGTTTCAACTCTTGCACTCTATTCTCGGCGCTGAACTCTTCCTCCTGATCGCTCTCCAGGATATTCCTCAAACTTTGTCCGTTCAATCGTAAGAATCTAGTATCAGTTTCTATCAGCTCTGTCCTCGATCTAAGATTCGGTTCGGATATGTCACGAGGTATCAGATTAGCTGCCGTCATCCCTCTTCTAATGCTGTGAATCCTGTTCGTCGAATTTGTACCAGGATTCTCCATACTCGACACGCTTCTCGACTTCTCGGAATTCTCCAGCTGCGCTTCCACCAAGAATTTCCCACAGCTTCCGCATTTCCCGTTCTCCGTTTCGTTGATCAACGTGCAAGTCGAAGGATGAACTTCGACGGACGTTTCTATCAACGGTTGGCTTACTTGCTCGTTCGATTGACCGTTTTCTTCTTCTTCTTCTTCTTCTTCTTGTCTAGCATTTTCTTCTAACACGTTCATATCGATGATGGAAGCGGTCGCGTGACACGGATAGCTACATTCTCGCGACGCTAATCGATGATTTTCATTCTCGTTGATTCCCTCGCTGATCGCGCATCCTTGTTCCGCACGCTGATAGAGCAAAGCCTCCGAGTAACTAGGGACCATTTCGGTGATTGTTGTTGCTTGAGATTCTGCTGGCCGTTGGTCAGGTGCTGGATCCATTAAAAGTGCCTCGCTGTAGCTAGGTGCTAGCATGTAGGAGCCTGGTTGATTAATCGTCTGTTGACTCATTGACGCGTGGATTGGTTCACTTCCGCTTGGTGTGTCGTAGTTTATTCCAAATAATTTCGTGATCTGTTTAAATTGTTAATTAAGATGTGTATGTTACTCGAGCTGTTCGGAAGAAAAGTTTGGTAAATTTTCTGTAAAATTATCTTTAATCCTCTATAATCTGATTCTTTTACGTTGATTATAGTTGTATATTTTGACAAATGTTGAAAAGCAAAAATCAACCCCTTAATCTACGAATTCTTTTCCTAACTATGCATCTAAGCATCAGCTACTTATCGTTTTAGTACCTTTTTATATACAACTGCGCAATTACAATTGTATAGGATTAATTACGATTGCACAATCCTCGGTTTTACGAATTAAAAGGAAAGTTAGAGTTGAAATTAACGTTTGTTATTAACACTTTACTATGGCTCATTCTATTCAATACTGGCTTGGTTTTTGTTCTACAAATTTTCCATCAAAACTCGTGAGTGGGTTGATATCGTTCACTTTCTCTTACTATAGGGTAATTCGTTAATTTGTGGCAACAAGGAACCGGTTAATAGGCTCCCTAGGTCGATAAACATTGGCAGCGAAAAGCCAATTAATGGGCTTCTAGTCGGCAAAGTGTTAATATAACTATTTCTGTCAAATCTTAGCCAGAATTTGGGTCTCGGGTCTAACACTTGTTGTTACAGGGCTAGGGGTTAATAATTAATACAAAAAAATTGACTTGTAGTAACGTAATGACATAAGAATATAGCAATAAACAGAGGAAACGTGAAGTATAAAGTGTACGTAAATTAGCCTCGTGAACTCACTGTTCCAATACATCGTTAAATAAAAAGAAAAGAAGTCGAAAATATCATGTGCGATTTTTATTTGATAATATTCAATTCGAAATTTAGTTTTTCAAAGTTTAAAACTAACAGAGTGAAAGTTATGGCGTTGATTCTCCCTAGATTAACTCTATATTGTACTCATTGGCTTTGATTCATTGTAAATGTCCCAAGAAATGCGTGAGATACGTGCAACCATGAGAATTATGCGATTTCATGAAATATTCCTCACCCTGCCCTTCTCAATGTAGATTTGAACACGAAACATGGCAGATCTGTAGTCTTTTTAAGCGACACAAGCCGTTTTGTTTTAGCAGAAAGCGACGCATTTACATTATTAAAACTTATGAAAATGGGCGCAAAATATGCGACGAAGAAAAAAAATAAATTAGTAAAAGCTACTTGGCTATTGGACACAGGATCTTGCAATTATAGTAGAGAGGAAAAGTTTCATAAGTTGGATGTGGAAAGATATTTGACTCGTTTCACCTGATAGTCAGCATACTGCGTTTTGTACTCTATGATCACTCTCAAAGGCCAGCTGAGCAACAGAGCACTGAAGCACCAGTAGACGTAGCGATTGGTGAACCAAGGATTGCCAAGAACAGCTACCAAAGTCGTAGGATTTGGATTGTATCCTAAATCGAGACCTTCTCTCATTTCCATATAATCGTCCCTTAGCTCCTTAAAATTTTAGAATATTTCAATTAACCAATATAATCTCGCCTAATTAGGGAAATACCAGTACTTGCTAAATTATCCAATTTTATCGGACAAGCTGTTATGAAATTAAAAGATTCCTGAATTTTGATATAAAATTTATTTACGATTCGATGTATGTACCTGCTCCGCGAAGAATCTCGATCTAGCTTCTTCGAACTCTGTCGCCGATCTCATATTCGAGAAAGCGAATCCTTTGCTTAGATTAATCTTCGTGATTGGTACCTTTGGATCCATTATTAGCTCCTTGCTGATATCCTTCACACCGCAGTAATCGTAGTAATAGAAGGATGTCGCAGCGTGTGTGTTTATCCTCTCATAGTACACCTGGAAATTGTTGGTGCTTTGTTAAGAAGAGGAATATATCGAGGAGAGATGGGCCATAAGGAATGGAATAGATGGTACACTGTTGCGCGATTAAATTAACAAGGATTTCTGATGGAATTAGCAAAAGTACGAAACGTAATGGTGGTGGTTACTGATACGAAATTGTAATTCGTGTATAATGCTATCGAATATACTTTAAAATAAGGTAGAAAGTACTAGATTATTTTGCATACTTTTCCTTTCGTTTCAATTCAAAGTTGTATCGCTTTTATTGGAAAGTCCTATAATTCTGCTATATACTTTTTCATGTTTTTATTATATATTTTAATATTATAATATTTTTTGTTATCAAATATATTAAAGAACATTATTATTAAATATTATATTTTATTCCTGAACTTTTTAAATTGTGTTACTATTTCTTAATTTAATGATACATTTATATATTTCAAGCAATTATTAAATACCGCGGAAAATTATCCTGGGGAATAAATTTGTAAGGATGTTACAGTAAATTCATTGTATTTGTTTCTGAAAAATATATTTAACCAATAATATATTGCAACTCTTTTAATATTGCCAGAAATTTTTTCGCCATGTATTTGTAATATTTGATCTTTCTTTTGATTTATACAATATTATATTTCACGTATAATGCCATCGAATGCAATTTAAAATGAGGTAATAAGTACTAGATTATCTTGCGTACTTTTCGTATCGTTTCAATTCAAAGTTCTATCGCTCTTATCGGAAAATCCAGTATTACATAAAGAAAAATTCTGAGTAGCGAGACAAAGGAAAGAAAAATGGAAAAAGAGATGAAGGACCTATTTGTTAAAGAAAAGAAAAGAAAAGGATGAAGAAACAGGGCCCATCTGTCCTCGTATCAATGCTCAGCGAGGCTCGCGCGAAGCGTATCAACGATTTACCATCCCGCGATTTCCTTTCGTCTGGATTACGAGATATGCGTTGCACGTTGCGCGCTATGCGTTACCTGCGTCGTCGTGTAATTGTCCCCGTTTCTGTACCGCGTTATTTGACGTTTTCGCCTCACATAGTGGTACGAAACTGCCTTCCACCATATCGTAGGCTGTGCGGACTTTAACTGCAGGATCTTCGACAAAACGCTGTCCTGACTTTCAGCGTGCAGCAGATCGATTCTGATTGGCGAGTGATAACACTCCACCAGGTAGACCAGGTACAGCATCCCCATAAACGCCACCTGGAATTGTTGGTATTTTGAATCTTTCCGGGGGAAATACATCAGAGTACGTAGAAAGTGGAATTGTGAACTTTTTCTATTTCAGATTTGTTAGAATTAGAAATTTTATCTGTCAGTTGTAATCTTTTTTAGCGAACGCTGATTCAGTTTATTTGCTTCAAAATGTACATCGAGTTATCGCGTGAAATACTGACAAATTTTGCGATATTCGATAGGAAATTAGAATTGTTTAAGTTTATAATCTTTCAATTTCGTCTATTTCAATGTATTCGTTATTTTCTAACCGTATCAATTGTAGGCAATCTCGAAGCAGTTGTAACGACAGAATATTACTCAGAGAAATCAAGAAAAAAAAAAGTGTACAAGTTCAATTCAACAGATATATCTTAAATATTTAGTGGAGAATTTCATCTTTCGACTGTGATCCTTTCTATTTCTTTTTACATTCATTTCCAAAGCTGCGGAAGCTAGGATAGTTTCGAGAAAGTTGATTAATCTTTTTGTCAGATAGATGGATATGATTCGAGTGAATTTTCCTATGTGGATACTCACGGGGATGTAAATGTAGCCATCGTCGCAGGGAGACACGTGTCTCGTGCTTTTAATCGGGTACCTCGAGAAATTGATTACGACCTACGGAACAATTACCACTCAAGAGAATCCTTTTTTTTTTGCTCCGAACGAAAAACACTCGAGGTGCAAGCATTTTTGTAGTATTGTTTGGATAGGGATTATCCGTAATGCAGAGGAAGTGACGTACCTTGGTGACATTCGCGCATCTACACCACGTCACTGCGGCAAGACATCCGTATATTAACACGGACAGCACCAGACATTTGCAATTCGGTTCCTTCTGTAACGCTCCGCACAACGTTTGGGACACTGGTCGCTGCTACGAGGATATTACCATTTCAACAATCTTTTTTTTTTTTATTTCAATTAGCACATATAAAGGATTTTTATGATTAATTTTTCGTGCCCTTTATCTAGATCATTGAATAGAAAAAGAAAGATATGGTAGAATGTGTAATATTTTAACTGCGTTCGTTTCAAACTTCTGCAATTTATAATTGAAAAGCAAAAATTATACGTAATCGTGTTTTTTTGGTTTTTGTAAAGGAGTATGGTGTAGTCTACATTACAGTGCGATTAAAACATGAATGATCGATTGATAAATAAGCTATTAGTGTTTGAGGTATCGTTGACTCAGGTAAAAGTTATTTGTGCAATGATAAACTGGAAAAATTTGAACTTGAAGTAACGGAATATGATTTGCTGCAATTTTCGTTTCCCTTATTTTGAGGCAACAAAATACTATATATTAAAAATTAATATTGGAACAATAAGAGAAAATTTTCAGGTGAAATTGTTGAAAAAAGTAATTTTCGTAATAATGACAAAACATTCGAAATTAATATTAGAAAATGTAAGGAAATTTATAGCTTAAATAATCACAAAAAAGGAGTGTGATGTAAATGTAGAAAATTTTCAGGTAAAATTGTTGAGAAAAGCAATTTTTCTTTTTTGGCACAATGATAAAATATTCGAAATTGATATTGGAAAATACAGGAAAATTTTTAGCTTAAATGATCACGAAAAAAAGAATACGATGTAAATGTAGAAGCAAATTTTCAGATGAAATTGCGGAGAAAAGCAATTTTCTTTTTTTGGCGTAGTAATAAAATATTTAAAATTGATATTGAAAAATTCAAAAATTGAAAAAAAGGAGTACGATATAAGTGTAGAAAAAAAAAATTAATGGAATGCTAAATCTTGCTTCCCGAATTATCTCTTTCGGAATGAGCAACTTAAACCTACTTCTTCGTTTTCCCGATTCATCGTTGAAACCAAATCGATCCGGCGGATACTTCGATACGTATTCTCCCGTGATCAGAGCTTTCCCATTTCTCGAGCACTCCGCTTTCTCTCCCTTATCTCCCCGACGTTCTGGCCTTTGTGCTGCAGGAATTCAATTATTTGCTTTGGCGGAGATCAAACGTTCGAGGGAGACCCTGGGGTATCCTAAGCATGCTGTTCATCGAACCAAAAATGTGTTTTCCTAATTAAACACGTAACAATTAAAAGGAAAGGGAAGAGAGAGGAAAATTCTCCCCTATAAGAGCCTCTTTGAAAGCAAATTCGAAATTAGGATCTTCTCCGGTACTTCGCGAATGTATTCCAAACGAAAACGCGAAAAGATTCTCCTCTATTTGAAAATAAATGGCAAAGCAAACTCTTCGTCGGCGTTTCGCGATAAAAAATTCCACGAGAATCTACGTACCCCGTGCCCGTTAATTAGAATTCGAGGGATTACTCATCTACTCCATTAAAATCATACCGTGATGCAACATCCTAATTACACTAAACCTGTGGTTCGCGATTTAGCCTCGAGCATCATCCTTTCCCGCCTTTTAACTCCTGAAAGCCTCTCGTGTGCACGCCTAATTACTCTCGCGAGTCTATCTCTTCAGCTATTAATCGAAACGATCGCTCAGATCGATTCCGTCCACGTTCACCGATAGGAAAGAATCGAAGGTAGCAAGAAAAATTCCAAAAAATAATCTTCCCTTTCCCTCTTCTTTCTTTTCTTTTCTTTTTTTTATTGTATACGAACAAAAGAAGAAGCACTTGTGTACCGTCTCAAAAAACGTCCCCAGGGGTAACGATGTTTGCCTAGCTGTCGGCCTCCGTTCAAAGGTTAACCATCAGGCCGCTCGCTTGTGCACGAGGAATCGTTCATACCAAGGCGAGGAATAAAATCGATCGTGGTTCGAGGGGTAGGAAAGAAAGGGACTCTGACTAGCCTCTACTTATCGTTACATTTCTCTCCTATGTATTCTCGTCTGTTACACCTCTTTCTCACCATTCTCACTTTTTATTTCACACCGTCCACTTGATTCTTCTTATTCTCCTTTTGTCGTCTTCTTAATTATACTTGAATATTTAAATGAGAAAGAAACATATCTATTTCCCGATACGAAGAACGAAACGTTGATGATGGATTTTTATCCAGAGGTATTTGATAGAAGTGATACGACGTTTAGAGGTAATTTAAATAGATAAGAAGGAGAAGGAAGATGTGAAATGGACGAAGCGGAAGTCGAGGACGCTCCCGTGGGTCGCGCGACCGTCAAGACGCGTCCTGACGCGCCCCTCTCGACCGGATCCACCCCGATGCTACCCCACGGGCTAACTGGCACCGTCGTCGATACACGGTACTCGCGGATGCGGCATCACCACTGACATCCCCGCGTCGACACAGCGTCGAACAGCGTCAGCGCCCTCCTGTAACAGGGATTCCCTCCGCGGCTGCGCTCGCTTCCGCGTTCCTGCGTCCTCGAGTATTCGTGGCTGGTGCCTTTGTCATCGTGCCCATTCACCTCCCAACAACTAGACGCCAGGACGACGATCAAGATGACGAGCTGGTTCAGCTCGTTTGTTCATGACATATTTTTTAAGCTTGAGCGTACATTTTATTTTTTTACTCTTTGGATCGGTTGAGATTCTTTTTCTTGAACAACGATGTTTATTGGTCATTAGGAAGCTAAAATGTTAGGTTGGTAGGCACGACCGTACACGTATGCACAGAGAGATTCTGAGAGAGAGATTCTATGCGTGAGAGACTCTGAGAGAGAGAAAAACTGAACGTGAGAGACTCTGAGAGAGAGAGAGACTCTGAGCGTGAGAGACTCTGAGAGAGAGAGAGAGAGAAACTGGGCGTGAGAGACTCTGAGAGTGGGAGAAACTGAGCGTGAGAGAGAGTGAGAGAGCAAAGAGCAGATGGCGAGGAGGTGCGACGAAATCGAGAAGAGCAGACTTCCCGTAGGACAAACGAGAACGTTGGAAACTGGAACATTAGTACAATTTCCTCTTATTCTCCCGTTGTTCTCCTCCTTACCGCAAATAAAACTAAAAAGGCAAATCATTCCACCAGTAGTTAAGTAACTCGACTCCGGCGTTCATTTGGTCATAGAACAGAACGATTGTTTACCGAAATAATGAAGGGGGAGGGAGGAGTGTGAGGAAACATGCAGTATTATAAGAGCGGAAATTATAAACGGGGTGACAGAGGCCAGCCCAGAGTTGCCTTTCAGAAAAATTTGAAAGCCTCCAAGATTAAATTTCATTACGTGGCGCCGCTACCCTGTTATCCGCGCGTCGCCCGCCGAGAATTCAACGCTGTCGACGCGAAATGAATTCATAAAGAGTGAACGATATCAGTGTTAATTTTCCCGAGCGTTTTTATAAATCGCTGACTATTACAGGGAACTATCGGTGTTATAAAAAGGAACACGATCTTTCTTTTTCACTGGTATGAAGAATATTTTTATTACAATTAATATTGTTTGAAGCTTTCAGGTGTAAGCCGTGTCCAGAAAGATAAAACTCCCAACGTTTCGCCGACAACTATACAAATATTCGCCAACATACACAAATCCACCAATCCCCAAGGATCCCAAGCACCCAGACTATACGGTTTACCAAAAATACACAAACCAGACATACCTCTAAGACCCATTGTCAGCGCAATTGGTTCCCCTACCTACAACTTATTGTTAGCCAAATACCCCACAAGAACACTCAAACTTCTCACCGGCAAAGCCACCTCCTACATCCAGAACTCCACCCATTTTATGCAGAAAATTCAAAACATTCACCTGAAACCGAATGACAGCTTAGTCGGTTTCGATGTCCAATCCTTATTTACTAACATACCCATTCAAGGCAGCATTAACATTCTCAAAAACAAAATTCCAGAAAACCTAATTCCGCTAGTACATCATTGCCTCACCTCTACTTACTTCCTCTTTCAAGACCAATACTACCAACAGACCTCAGAAACTGCAATGTGTTCACCCATCTCCCCAGTTATCGCAGACCTATACATGGAACACCTTGAAGAACGAGTCTTCAAAGAAGCCCCTCTATAACCCTCCACATGGCTCAGATACGTAGATGACACATTCATCGAATGGACTCACGGCCAAAACATCCTACCCACATTCCTGAATTTCCTCAATTCCTTACACCCAATTATTTCCATACAATTCACTATGGAAACAGAAATCAACGGACAATTACCTTTTTTCTGGACGTACTCGTGACCAAAAACAGGACGAATCACTTGGACACCAAGTGTACAGGAAACCCATATATACAGACAGATACCTACACGCGCACTCTTTCCACCACCTCGCGCAAAAGAACTCAGTGATCACTTCACTGGTCAACCGTGCAATGAATATATGTGAGAAACCACACCTACAGTGTGAACTAAACCACATCACTAACATATTGGTCAAAAACGGCTTCAGCAGCAACAACAAGATCAAACATACAATTTAAAGAATGCTACAACCAAAAGAAAGATGAAAATCAAGTTCTTCAAACACCACGGAACATAAGCACAATATGGCCTTCCTCTAATATATCAAAGGCACTACAGATTGAACTGCCAGAATTTTAAAACTAAACAATATAAAAACAATTTTCACACCACACATAAAAATAAGCCAGATCCTCACCACTTCCAAAGATGCGTACCCGCGGCTCGCTTCATCAGGAGTCTACAAAATACCCTGTAGATACGGAAAAGTGTACATCGGAGAAACTGGGAGAAGCGTGACTACACGGCTCAAAGAACACGAGAGATACACCAGATTGAGTTATATACAGTCAGCAGTAGCAGAACACCAGCTAACAACGGGACACAAGATCCAAGATCTTAGCCAAATATAAAGGTTACTTCCCCCGTAAGTATAGAGAAACATTGGAAATAATGAAACACCCAAATAACATCAACAGAGATACTATATTGGATACTATAAAAGAGTGTAATTCTCTGACGCACACCATTATCAGAGCGTCCTCAGACTCCTGATGAAGCTAGCTGCAATGCTGGCAAAACGTTGGGAGACTTATCGTTCTGGACACGGCTTACACTCGAAGGCCTTAAACAATATTAATTGTACAGAACCGGGCCATGAAAGCCTCAAAACTCTCATTTTTATTACACCTAACACTTTCATGGCCGCTCTTATCATACGCTAACTCATACATGTCGTCGGTATTTTTCACAAGTTTACAACCTTACGTAGGCTAGAAAGTACGCTCAAAGACAAAAAAACCGAACAAATAAAAAAGAATAATTAAAATAAACACGTCTTCGAACATCTGTGATTTTTAAATTTGCATTTCATCACTCATTATTTACGTGATAATCAGAGATCATTGCCATTGGTATTTTTCATAAATTTTAAGACAGAAAAATTTAACGAATTAGAAAAAAAATGGAGTAAAAGTATTCCTGATCGTCTCTGATTTTTAAATTTGCATTTTACCATTCACTATTTACGTGAAAATCGGAGAATCCTGTCGCCAGTGTTTTTCAGAAATTTGAAACCAAAAAACTGAACGAACTGAAGAAAAAAACGATAGAATAAATGTATCCTTAATCATCTCTAATTTTTAATTTCGCATTTCATCATTCACTATTTACGTGAAAGTGAAAAAATCTTGCCATTGATATTTATCACAAATTTTGGAGACAAATAAACCAAACGAATTAAAAAATAGAAGAAGATAGTGTTCTATGTATACATATAATGAATTATGATAATGATGGTATACATTTGGAGATCAAAGAAGCGAGAACCACGCACGTAGGCGTCGCAAGATTGTATCAAGTATTTCACGTCGCCGTTCGAACGAGCAAAGAGTTTAATACCGTGAGAAAATCATTAACATAAGAAGATGAGGCATAGTTGATGCATAATGCATTTCACGGAAGATCGTTCTCAATTTCCTCAGTGTACATCGTACGAGTCCTAGTGATACCAGATAACTATATTATCCACCACCTGTAAACCGATACTGGCTAAAGTTTCGTTACGAATCAATTTAAAACATTGAGTGCCCGAAGCAGAAGAAAGTCAAATATTTGAGAGGCTGTGTAAATACATCTACCGGGACGTGTGAGCGCAGCTTAACCCTTTCATTACGACCGTCGACTATAGTCGACATCTACCTTACAACCTGTGTATACGAGCGCCGATTATAGTCAGCAAAAAGATTTTACTGTACCTGTAGAGTATCTCTTGATTCTATTGACCCGTATTAGATTAATCCTACTAAAAGTATACTTTGAACGCACGTGATATATTCTGGACGTCGAAGTAAGTTTCTTCTATTTTCTCTATTCGACAGTGAAGCATTTGTACCGTACAAAAGTATTATAATAAAAAATCTTTCTTGAACCGTTACAAGAAATTAGAAAAGAGAGATTATTGGTATAATTTTACAGTTTAGAGGTTAATTTTTTTTTAAAACTTGGGAATATTTATTTGAAAATTTAGTTTGAAGCTTTGTGTAAAGCAAACAGTTGGTATGTAGCTCTTGAAAAAGTGTACATACAAAAGAATGCCAAGGTGGCGTTGAGAGACGTAAGTGCGAACACCAAAGACTACCGATGTGCAATGTGCCAACTTTCGGTGGCATTACTTCGGCGGAGCGGACTGCCGTAACGAAAGGGTTAGCCTACCACGAGCTGTGTACAACACGAGGTGGTGCAAGCTCTCGTAGATTCTCGTAGCTGGTCTTCGTATAACTTTTAGGACACCCTCTATTTGTATTGTGGCCACGCTGGATAAAGGCACATTTCGGCGCCGTCTCGTCGCCTATCTATTGATTGCAATTTGAGATGATGGCAGACGGGGCGAACGCGCATGTATCTAAAACTGTGTGCGTCCCCGTGGTGTGTTATGCTCGATGAACAGCTTCGGATTCTTCTTCCCTACGGGACGTTTAACCCTTTCGCCATCGATCAACTTCTACTGTACCTTGACACCAAATTGCGCTTGGACAACATTCGATTGCTATTTACGTTCGAATTTCTGTAAACATTACGATGATCAAAAGAAGCGTTCATACACCGTAACATATCCGATATCGAGCTGGAATTATTTTACAACGACAGAACGAAATCAAGATGTCTTTGCGTCAAAATGTACGAGATGATCACAGCTTTTGAATGATATATATTTTATTAACACTATGCCGTCCGGTGGCACTACGTTGGTAAAAATATTTCTATTGTAATAAAAGTGCTTATATTTATTTATACGTATCTTCAGGATTTCGTGTAAATCGGGTGACAGAATCAAGCAAAAGTCATTGAAATTTTCATGTTTTAATACGATGCATTGTAATTACAATATGAACGATCACGCGAAATACCAACGACAGACAAAAGATTTTCCACAACACGTACGGACGTCAAAGTGTTAAGCGTCAAAGAAGTATTTACGAGCAACATTTATAGGTGTTGCAGAGAATACTGGAGGAAAAGTGTTCATATACTTGGTAGTATATTTTAAAAAGCGAAATAAATTGAGAATTAATAGTTGATTGTGCACCCTTTCGATTTTATGATCACTTTTAAATAAATAAATAAATAATTTTATGATCGCTAGTTCAAGCATAAAATTCATTAAATTATTTGGTATCAAGTTACTTATCTCTCCTCGTTCTTGCATTAAAATGTGTTTTAAATCGTTCTTATTTGTTATTCAGCATTTTATAAACATAAATCTGTAATATTTATATAAGCATTAATCTAGGAAATGTTTTTTTTTTAATTTTCATTGTAAGTTCAAATAAAAAATGATGAAAAGTGATCTCTGCTATTTCCTTTGCAATTTAAAAAGACTTTTTTTATGTATCGTTTAGTAAACTAATTCTTCTAACTTTTCGCGAGAACACAATTCGTTTGGTCCAATTTGGAAAAAGTTATTCTGTTTTAAACAATGTCCGAATATTAACCCTTAACGCTTCTCTACGAACACATTTGCAATTGACATAATTACGCGTAAAATTCTGTGTTAGCTATTTATCTCCTTGTTTGTAATGTACTACATCTCTAATTTTAGTGTTAAATTCTTTTTTAACATTTTTTTTTATCGATAAGGACACGGAGAAACAAGAACGTTACGGCGAGAACTTAGAGCTATTGTAAGTGAAACTGAAAACGTGTTTGGTTCTAAAGTATTCAAAGATAAGCTTATGATCTAAAAACATTGTAAGTAATTGTGAGAAAATTGCGATACTTGTCCAAATGAATCAAGAGTGCACATTGGAGAATGTTTCGAAAAGTATCGCGCTAGAATCAATTACGAAATGTAAAATTTAAGTCCTATTTACACTAAAATAAGGCATATTTATAAAATAGATAAAAAAAGAAAAAATTCACAAACAGTTGCCTTGTTTTTTTTTTCTTTTTTGGTTAAAGCTTCCATTTTCCAGCGGATTACAGTATCGAAAACATAACCGGAGCGTTAAGGGTTAATAGGAGCCGCTGCAACTGTTAAATCCTTTGGATTATCCTGGCAAATGGCGTAGAATGTGTACATACAAGTGTCGTTAAATGTTCGGTGGAAGGAAAAGTTCTGGTTCAATGGAAGTCTCGATCGTGAAAGTTCACCCTTCTATTTAATGCTTTGTGTATCCTTGAATGTCGGACGGAGGGAAGTAGGTCTTCAGGCGCCGTTTCGTCGACGCAAGAAACGCATCCCGGGGTCTTCGTGGAAGAGTTTTCAAGACAAGAAAAACAGGCTTGGAACCCGTAGAGCAAACGTCGCTGAATGAGACACTTTTCGCGAACTCGAGGAGAACGATTCTGCTCGTAAATAACTTCGAAGCCGGATCTTCTTAGGGAAATTGAAGGATTTCTTAGGAAAATTTTTGTCCCGCTCGAACCGAGGATTTGGAACTTTTTCTCTTTCAAATGATCTTTTCACTGGATACTTGACGATTTTCCAACTATTTCCTGTGATTTTCATCGCGCAAAAGTAGCATTTTCAATTGGGAATTGGTTTCGGAAGATAATTGGCAAAGGAATTGAAGTTTTCTCTTTATTCTTTTAAAAATTGTGTCAAATTAGGGTGAAAAGCTGACTTTGCATTTTTTCTTTTCCATTTATTTATTGTCGAGCGATTTCTTGGAAAGAATGTGTCTTATTAAAACTTCTGCTCCTTGAAATCGTCTCATTATTGGATACCTGACGATTTTCGAATTATTTCCCGTGATTTTCGTCAAATGAAAAAAGCGTTTTCAATTGGGAATTTGTTTCGGAAGATAAAAGTGTCTAAATAAATTATTTTAATTATTATATCAAATTTATATCAAAAAGAGGAAGACAAAAGTGGTGTTTTTTCTTAATTTGACGAATTAATTTTATTTTCCGCTTTTTCGTGTTTTATTGTTCTTTCTCCTGCTGAAAAATGATACTTCAGATTTCCCGATGTCATATAATCTTTAGATACGTACTTGTCGCGGTATTTTTCTTTCTGTTTTTAATAATGAGGAAAAATTACACGCGGTTAATGGTTTCACGCGAGAACCCGGGAATTTTCCGACAGAAGCAAAGCGTGTTCTACAGAATTCCCGAGATTCCCAGCTTAACATTATGTCCAAACACACACGTATTAACGTGACGACCCAACTAGATACAATCCCATTTTTTGGAGCTCGGCCAAAACCGCATTTTCTCTATAGCTCGAATCCTCGAATGTTACGGTATAGCGATCAGTATCAAGGATTCTGAATACGTCGCAGGACCATCAACTGACTTTTCTAGCTGTATACCTTTAAAAATTCACCGAACTCTATTGAAATCTTGTTCTATTCTATCACTTCTTTTATTCTTATTAATTCCATTCCTTGATTCGATGTAAAACGAATTAAAATTGCGATCAGAAGGAGAATAATTGATTTTTTAAGTATACAAACCCCTCGTTAATTTTTAAAATACTCATTCTTTGCGAAAGGGTGCTCAGTTGCGAACACCCATAAATTACATTTACACTAAAAACAACAAAAGTCGAAATGTTATCTCTATAAATTTGGAGAATTCTAAGCGTAGACATTTCAAGTGTTCACAGTTTCGAATTTCAATTTTCTATCAAAGCTACGCTCGTTTTTCCAAATAATCAAGTTTCACAAGTTCTAGAAAGTTCCGTGAATGTTTCAGCACGTTGCGAACATTCGAACGTTCCGAAATTTTCATTTTCTCTTTATTTGCAAAAGATTCGAATTTTGACGATTCTAAAAGTCTCCAAGAATATTTCGCAACATTGACTTATTAAATTTACATTTTCGTTACTTGAAATTACACTTCTCGCTTACATCCTTTCTTTTTTTTTTCCAAACAAATGAAACTTCAAAAATTCCAGATATTCTAGAGGAGCGTAAAAATGCATTTGAATTAATTTTCACAATTTTTCTCGACTCTTTTCGAACAAATAAACCACAGCAGCTGTTCGTCGGTGACAGACGAACATCGAACAGCTGATTAACAAAGAGGCGTCTCTCTAATTATCTAGCCGTGAAAGCTGTCGCGTATTTAGGCCAGTCTCCCTTTATTTCGCAGCTGGTTGGAACATTGTCTAAACCAGGGGTTTGCTGATTAAAATCAAGCAAGACTTAATTAGGCCGGTATCATTAGAGAAGAAGGCTCTCCGCTACTCGATCTCGATAACGCGCCTCTGCTTGGTCAAGAACTCATTTACGTAACGAATTCTTCGCCCCCCTTATGTGCTCGCGCTCCGTGGATTCAGCCTGATGGAAAGGCTTTTTTTCATATTTTTTCTTCCAACCACTGAAACTCCATGGATCTTTTTACTATGGAGAAATACAGGGTGTTAAAAATAAAAAAGGAATACAAAGTGAGTCAAAATTATTCAACAAAGTAACAAAACAGTAAATGACCTTTTTCAAGATTATTTTATTTGAAAATATACAGTTCGTATTACAATGTGACCATTGAAAAAAAATTTTTTTAAATTGCAGTTGTACAATTATGGAGACGATTTATAACAATTTCTTAGCACTCTTTGCTTCAATTGTATTTTTTTTAATACATGCAATTTCACGTCTGGGATAAAATGTGGTTTATCTATACTTTGATGATTAAAGCTTGAAACTATCATATTATCGCCTTCCTGTTTAATTGTACGATAGGGTCTTCCAATAAGAGTGATAGAACTTTAAACTGAAATGAAAGGAAAAGTACTATCGTTTAAAGGGTCTAGCAGGCTAGGGGGGTCAAAAGTGCCCTCCAACCGATTTGGTGGTGCGATACACCATTCGATAGCTTACCAAAAGAAAACATGTGACACCAAGTTTCAACCCTCTAACTCGACCGTGGGGGTAGTTACAGGGTAAATTCGAATTATCAGTTTTTGGACTATTTTCCCTATTTAGAGATACGCAAAACTTCTGAAAAAAATCTGACATATAACACACATGAAGGCACATCTTAGGGAAGTTTTCCCAATTTTTTCATTGCAAATCCTAGTTATAAAAAATAAAAAACGCAAAAAAATGCGAATATCTTTTGAAAAAAATTGCGCTTTTTTTATATTTTTTTAATAACAGCATATTAGCATGATCATCATCCTCAATTTTTTTCATATTTTTTGGAAGGGTGCGCCGTTGTCAAAAAAAATTAAAAACCGATACATTTATAGTATTTCGCGTGAAAAAGTAACTTCTACTTCAAATTTTTACATTTTCTGCATACAGTGTGTATATCATGCAACCTTAAACATTTTTACATTCGAAATTTAATTTAATTGTCCCGATTGTCGACCTTTCATTGAAAAAAGATTAATATATATTATTCTAGAGCTTTTATTTGAATACTTGGCAAGCAACATTCTGTGCGAAATGAAATTTTCCACTTTGTGAAAACTTAAAAACGATTACAACACGTTAAGCTAGAAAAAGTATCGAATATTGTGCAATCCTGTGCATTCACCAACAGATATACTGATTTACTAAAAAATCTCCAATATAAAAATTCGCAAAGCAAGGAAAATTCACATTTGTATGAAACATTTGCGTTAGAACGTAGCTTTGCACGAAATAAAGATAAAACGTCCAATAAGCGAAGAAAAATTGAAAATGAGATAAAATATCCGAAAACGGAAAGAAAAAGGGAAAAGAGACAGAAAGGAAGAATGAACAATTATTTTCATGATTTTCATGTCTGACCACGAGATGGATTTGCAACGAAAACTCAATATAAAAAGAACGCGCAGCGTGGTCTTCGATGCGTTAAAACAACAGATCGATGATCGTAAAACGGGATCAATGCGGCGTGTCCAATAAAATAAAGGATAAAACGCCGTTCGATCCTGTTTTTCCAAACAGGTGGAAAAAGGCGTGAAGCGGTGTGTGCGTTGTGATGCACAGTATTTCACGGTTCGTGCGAAAACTGCACTCTGATATTGTGCAATGGGGTTCAATTGAATGGAAAGAGCCGATGATCGGTGTACTGTGACTAATCGTCGCCTGGTAGCCTTGTCCATGAAAAGGTGGTGCAAGTTGGAGCGCGAATAACGCGCATGCATGCACTTTGTATTTATAGCCGCGACCCTATCGCAGCAAAAATTTAAGTGGCTGAAATATCTAGCCTTTCCAGCCGATGTTGTTCCAAGAAAACTGAACGATACTAGCAAATTCAGTAAGCAAACAAATACTTCTGTCCCATAATAATAGTAGCAGTTGATGAATTTAATTTGTCCTATAATAATAGTAGCAAAAGAAAATAAACATAGAACGCAAAATTTATTATCAAAAAACTAGATTAAATTAAACAATAAATTAAAAATATTACTCGTAATTTTTATTTTGAGTATTTAGATAGTTTCTGGATTTTTCAATAATTTCGTTACTGTATTTTAAACTTGTAAGTAGGACCCCTTGGCTACGAAACAAAATTCTACGCGATCTTTCTTATTCTTTTGTGTAAGAAATGGTGCTTGAAACTCGTTTTATGAATTTTCTTTTTTTCAAAATTCAGAATAACGTAGATTTGGGAATTTCAATGGCGTGAACTGCTGATCTTATGGTGCCTCTTCTGTTAAGAGGAATATGTCTAAGTTTTTCAACTTTTTCTCCATAATCTTTGCATTTACGTCCACAGTTTTGTTTTTTCAAAGAATCAACATCAGCATAAGATTAACCTTGACAATTATTTTCGGAAGCACGCTTCCAAATTCTTGATACAGTCATTCTGTTGTACTTAAATTGTTTCGCAGCTAATGTAATTGCACATTTCTACAAGTTTTCGTTTTTCTTTCGATGTATCAAGAACTCGACAATCGCAACTCGGTCTTTACTTGAAAACTCTCTTTTTTCATCTTACTTTTACAATGGATTGATATTCAACTGGAATAAAACAATTGATTTCGATCAGCGGATGAAATTAGAAAGATAGTTATAATTCACAATAATTAGGTTAACCTAAAAATTGAAAGATGTGTCAAAACAAATGACAGATGTCATGAAACATTGATTTTAATTGAAGACTTCACAATTTTGCGCTACAACATAACTTACAGCTGCATTCGCCAATAATTCCCGTTTTAATATTCACTTGCTACTATTGTTATGGGACAGAGGGAGCATTTTAAAGACGATTTTAACCCTTTTAACGCTCCACGTTCGTTCCGCTACGGAAACATTTAACATTTGCTTCGTGTCTAATTTCTAATTAACATAATTGCGCTTAAAATTCTGCGTTATCATTGGCGTTAGCTATTTGTTTCTTTGCTTTTATAGCGTATTGGGTTGTCGAATAAGTCTTAAATCTTTTTTTATGTATAGATGTCATACATGATCCACTTTTCATCACCTGTTATCAAACACTTGGGGCACGGGTGAATTTTGTTACGCTGTGGAAGGAAATCACAAATGGAAATTCGATCTAGTAAATTTTTTTCTGTCAATTCCATCTACCTATACACGTTACGTACTAAGATCTGTCGTAGTGAAAGGGTTAAGCAGCTTTCCAGTGGTTAATATCCACTATTAAATGTTACAGTATTTACTTTCGAGTTGTTAGGAAAATTGGCGGGAGATTCGATATTGGTCATAGTAGTTTTATTGTTGTAGTACATCTGGTTAACCAAAAATAGAGCAAGGATTAAGAAAACAGGAAGATGTTTAAGGGTGATCAAATATCGGAAGTTACTGTGTAGTTTATTCTGTAATATCGTTTCTCTAAGTCGATTAAAAGGTTTCCATCTGCAACGACTATACACACAGTTTCCAGCTAAAGATAGCAATAGGGATAGAACCTGAAGGCTTCACTTCGTAAGGCACAAAGATAATATTCACCATCGATCGATTCGTACGAGAAATAACCTTCCATTCTCTAACCCATTCATCTGAAAATTATTATAAAACAAAGGTGTACTGAACGTTTAACCTCTCTTGGCTGGTAATTTAATTGAAAATAAAGAAGAAATGTTTCGTAACAATAGAGTTTAATTTTCTTCTAAGAGAATTTATAAATGATTTTTTCTTATAAGTGAATAGGTATATTATTTTCCTTGGTTTTTAATGAATTTTGTAATCGTCTGTTATAAAATGCACTTGCTGTTTCTTAAAAAAAAAAAAAAAAAAAAAAAAAAAAAAGACGAAGCGTGATTTTTCACCGTTGAATCATCTTTCACAGGCTGAAATCAACACAGCAGATTTTCCAAATGCATCAGAAATATTTTTCACTGTATTTGTAATATCTGTTTCTCTCCGAAACTGGTTAGGATCGTCATAATAACACGCGAACGCGATACTCCATTATTTCCATAAGTATAGCGATCGCATAATCTGTTTTGTTTAATTTCTTAAAATTTTGTAATTAATTAAAAAACTAATTTTTTAGTGAAATAAAAAAAAATTAATTCAAATAATTACAAATTATAATTATACAAATTAATAAGTTTTTCAAAAAAAAGCTAGGATTAGATACCCTACTATAAAATTAAAATAAAGAATTAATAATTAAATGTAAAATATTAAAATTAATAAATGTGGCGGCCTATTATTTTTATTAGAGGCACTTATGATTTAATAGGTAATGCAATAGTTTAATAGTTTTATCGAGTCATTTAACCGAGAAGAGAATAATTCGATACCAATTCAATTGAAGTTTATTCTAAAATATACACATTTCAATTCGTAATTTATTTATATTCATAAAATGATTACGATCTATCACTAATATGCAACGAACTCTAATTAACCCTTTGTCTATGCAAATTATGATCGAAGTATGACAAAGTGTGAAGCTTGATACTTTTGCACTGATTGCAGTTTTAATTTCAAACGAGAAATTATCAAATAAAAATCATACTCTTACCTTTTTTTACTTAACGATGTATTGGAACAGCGGACATAAGTTAACGAGACGCATAATTCTGAAGCACAGAACATAAATAAACATCTTGATGAAAGGAGAAAGAAAGGAAGGAAAGATCGTTAAAAATACCTAAATTAGATATCAAAAAGGAAGAGAATGCAACTATAAGGTTCTAATAGAAGAAACAAAAACGAACAATAAATCCGATTGAAATGTAATTTTATTTTCATTAAATATATAATCGTGTTACGCGATTCGAAGTGTTTTTCTTCGCCTTTTACAATCTTATCTGACAAATACAAAAAAAAAAAGAGAGACGCTCTGATCACGTTCATCAGACAGAGAGTTAGAAGTGGGAATTAAACTCTCAATTCGATATCGGAATTAGAACGAGTTTTAATTACTTTTATTACTTTATACGTGAGTGTATGTGTTTCTGTATGAGTGTATGTTACGCACGTCGACTGCAATTGACAGATAATCCGCTGTTCCTTCTTCTACTTTTTCTTTGTCTCCTCTTTATTTACACGAATTTATTTAACGAACTCTATAAAATACTCTTAGGTATGTATTGCTACTCCAACATTTCCATCTTCTCGACCGTCTTTGAAGCACGCTTTCTCCATTCCCGCTCAATTCCGGTCCCTGACTAAAAAACATTTTACAAATTGTACAAAAATCGTTGATTCGTTCAAACACGGGGGGACAGTGGAGGGGTTCTTGACAAATCAAACGAAAAGGTGTGTGGGAATAGGTGTTAATAGTAGAAGAGCAAAGATTAAAAAGAAATTTATTATTGCACGATACTTCAAAGGGTCGTGTGCATCGATAAGATTATTCGTAAAATCTCAGTATCTTTTGTTAGTCGTCAGATTACTTCCTCCTTTCTTCGTTTTCAGATTTCTCCCTCATTTTCAAGCGATAACGATGATTCGTCGTATCAAATTGCAAAAAGAAAAGGCAGATGAATTTCCCGTTTCATTCTGCCGCCCAGAATTTCTCGCCACGTTCACCACGAATTTACGGACATATAATATCGATAAATATATATATGTATGTATATGTATTAGTATATAAATAGCACGATCCTTTACACTAGAGTACAGGGGTGTATATACACGTTAAACACGATGGATGGAGTCTTCACGTAAATAGTCTTCTTCTTCTTCTTCTTTCTTTTCGTTAAGCAGAGCGTTCAAGATAATTCCTTTGCGAGGGGAACAAATTCTCCTTATCATCCTTGCTCTCGTCGTCTTTGGAAACGGGCACCCTTAATGCAAAAGTAGGAAAATAGCGAGAGACGCATTTGTCGCCGCGATTCGTGATCTAAATTTCCACATTTCTATCATTTTCTTCATTTCTTTCGCGAAACAGGAGACCCTCCTTTCCCCTTTCAACTTTGATCAATGGGTTCGTGAGGTCTACGTTTGATGAAGAGGACGGAGAAACGATAAGCAAGTTTCGAAAATCACCGACTCGTTGATCAATCCTTATGAAATCCTTCCTCCTTTCTTTTCGCGCGTATCTAAACGGGGGAAA
This sequence comes from Anthophora plumipes, assembly GCA_951804975.1. Lineage (NCBI taxonomy): Eukaryota > Metazoa > Arthropoda > Insecta > Hymenoptera > Apidae > Anthophora > Anthophora plumipes. The sequence goes on along the minus strand of OX638118.1, from coordinate 16,043,209 downwards.
ACGAATCGTTTGTTTCGAATCGATTAAGTACGAGGAACCACGTTTCCCCTCGGACGTGAATCGTCAACTCAAAGGTCGATATATTGTCTCTGCAAAGATAGCTTTAGAATCCATTAAATACGCTATCACAAAAGTACAAAAAAAAAAGCAAAGAAGGGAAAAAGAAAATCAGGTGTTGCTCTCTCTATCTCTAAGATTACTCAGAGCGACTAGATTCTTTCCCCTGGAATCGTATACCATGTGGGATCTTCTGTTAATAGAGGGAGGGGGAGGTCGAACCGAAAAGATGGAACACGTTTTTATCAGTGGATTTCACGCAGCGCTTCGCTCTTTGGATGAGATAGAACAATCAGCACTCTTTCGTTCATTGTTGGTAACCGTTCACCTGGGTCTGGCCTTCTTGACTGTCTATACTGTAGCCAGTTATGCTGTCCGGACTCTGCAAAGATGCCGCGTACAACGGATTCACCGGTGTCGAGTTCGTATCGAACTGCGTGGAATCGTAGACGCTGTGGTTCTGTGAACATAAAAATAGTTCTTGCTGCACTATACGATAGGAGGAAATGACGGTGGTTGAACGATGACGAATGAACATACCGAACCCTCATTGAACATGACATTTTCTCTAATGAAATTGTTAGCACAGACAATCCAAAAAAGTCCTTAAAAAGCTTCTCTATTTTTCTGTATCTTCTCCTCTTTCTCTCTCTTTTCTCGCGTAATTTACAAACACTATGCAGCGAATAGCATACACTATAAAAGGATCGCGGTAATCTCAAGCCGTAGAATGGTGCGCAAAGGTTAAGATTTGCCTAGTTTTCCATTTACAGGTGAAGAAAAAAAAGAAAGCGTGTGAAGGGTGATACACCGGTAGCAACACAAAAGAAAAAAACACAAAATGAGCACCGGTTAGCTTGCTCCATCGCCGAGTTAGTGTAAATAAATAAAACCAGGTGCGTCGGCTACATTAATGAATTTAATTAAATCTAGACATGCTATATATATGTATGTATATACAGGTAAATAAAGCATCGTGTGCGCTCTTCTCTCCTACGTATATTACACTATGATACATTTAAAAATAGTTAATTAACAAACACGTTTGTTGTGTACTTGTGTCTAAAAGAAAAAGGAAATGTCTCTATTTACAGAGGTTTTTTCTGTCGTTTGTTAAAAACCGTGAATTAAAAAAAAAATGGACTCCCTTATGTACAACTGAACACTGTAATGACTTAGACTTTACACTGACTAACTAGAATAATAAAATATTAATATTTATAACGACTCAGTCTGCGTGTAAGATTTCGTACGATGGGAGAGGGGGGATAGACTAGGATCTGTTTCCGGTTTCTCGGCTTTCCGAGCCGAGGTCGAAGTCGTTAGCGACAGTAGATAATCGCACAAACCGCCAGACTCCTTTTTCTTCGCATCTCTTTTCTTTCGTTTCTTAGAGATCTCGTCGCTCGTTAATGTAGGCTTAAGAAGCAGCTGTTCCGTAACGTTCGAAACGTCTATCGCGTCCTCTACGTCTATTTCGGACAATTCAGTGTCTGTGTATCGCTTCGACGGGCTCGTCTCTTTCCTCTCGACTGTCTCTAAAGTTTCCGCAACCGTGGCGGTTTTCATCAAAGGCTCGTGAGCAGATATACTATGCCTCATCTCGGACTCGTTTATACTACTGTCCAGGATAGACTGCAACGTGTTCTCGAACGGCGGGGTTTCGATGAACTGACCCGTCATATTCTCCTCCGAATATTTCGTCGCGTACTCCAAGCTACTCTTTCTCGTCAGAGAGAACAGATTACTGTTGCTGTTGTTCGCCCCTGGCTTGTACAAAAAGTTACTAGCGGTGCTCGGGGAGAAAAGTAAATTCGTTACACTACTGGGTCCACCGTATTTGAACTGCGATGTGGATCTGCTTTTCCATGTCGTACCAGGAAATCTCAGGTCGGGCGAGCTGTTTTTCGAGCTGATGAAATTGTTCGATTTCGTCAGAGGATAGCTTTTTAGATCGGTGGCGGTTTTCTCTACGCTGAATCGTCTAGCGGTGCTCTTAATACCGGACATAGAACGGTAAAGAACTGTTGGTGAATCGTATATGTGCCCGCTACCGCTTTTCGTGTCTCTGATGGATGTTAGGGAGTGCAGGGTGGTCTTGTGCTTCAAGGGAGAGGATGTTTTCACCATTTGAGAATCGTACAGGGGCATATAAGTAGATGGAGTATGGACCTGGTAGATATAATCGCTGTCTGTTTTTAACGAGGAGAAACTCTGTTGATGGGGCAACGACACAGTGTCTTCGTCCATCGCGTCGTCCACTTGAGCCTTGTACGAGAACATTATCGAAGGCTGCGAGACTCTGTAACAAAAAATTCGCATGTAATTAATCCAGGGGAAGGGAGAAGTTCGATCATTTATATTGACGACTTACCCAAAGACTTCTGAGAGGAATGTGTGATAAACCAGAGGTGTAAAAAGAGTCAGATAGACCACCGCGGTGAAGTCCACGATACACAATCCTACAGGATTCTGCGTGTAGTTTAAAAAACCTGCACCGATCGATTGTACTAAGTCTAGCATGGCTAATGTACCAGCGTAAATGTAAAAACTTTTCTTTGCTGCAACAAGAAACAAAGTATAATTTACGAAGTGTGAAGCCAAACCGGATGTACTATATTTATCAACGTACTTGGAAGGGTTAAGCGGTCTCTTAACCGTGTCCATGGCAGTATTAATATAAAAAGATATATCTAGAAGAAGATTAGGAAGTTAGGTTGTTTGATACTAAACGATATCGTTTGCTTTTTCGTATATGTACCATTGTGAAAACAATACTGCTGCAGAACCAAAACATCATTCCCCCGTGGCCGAACACGTAGAAATCTTTATTAGGAATACGGAATGTGTCGTCTGGTAAAATCAGCTCCAATGTTCCTTGAGTTATCGTAAAAGCCAGTGCTATCAACGAAGTAGCAAGTAATACCCTACGAATACTCGAGCGACTGTCCAAATGTCCTGAAAGAAACGATCATACATATTTGTGACATTCCATGAGGAATTTTCAAACAGCCGGGACGAACTTACCGAAAGCTAAACCAAATATGACCACGCTCATTTCCGTAGACAGGAGGAAAAATCTGACGGTGACCCATAACACTTTGTCCACCTTACCACCGACAGTCGCCGCCGCATTTACGGTCATCGAGACGACACATCTTATTACCGATATCACTACGTTACAAATGACAAGTCCGTAGAATGCTAAAAATATTGGACTACTCGTTGCTCTTAATTTAAGCCGTGCTCTATTGAATCTTACTGCGATGAATAAGAGAAACAAGAGGTTCGGTATCAATATGATAACATCCCATATTCGTACTCTGGGAAGAAAGAGAAAAGATGAATCCAGGATCTATTTGCTTCTGTTTCATTAGATTATTCACCTTGAATCTTTGATTTCTTTGTATAAGATAAACTTGCAGAAGTGCACCTCGTCGTTCATCGGTGAGCTAATGTTAGGAATCATTGTACTGCTTAAGTCATACGTGTGCAACCAGCTTTCAGAGACCTCCTCACGTACTGCACCATACATATTTCCTATTTCGTTTCACACCTTCCAACTTAGACCATCCTTTGAATTTTCACTGGCGAAAGAACAGAAAAAAAAGATATAAATTAATTACCGGTTAAAAGATCTCTCCGTTCGAACGTTGAAACAACTTTTACCAATCTGATTGCAACGGACGGGCGAATCATCGCGGACAAAGACACTGTTCGCTAATTAGAGTGACATAATAAACATAACCTAAAATACTTGGCAGTATTTTCGAGTGGCGACCTTCAGACTTACTACGATTCAACGACCGCGTCGCATAATGATAGATAAACAAGAGAGCAGGCCGCTGAGATCAATTTTCCGCGGAATAAACGCGAATTTCCGTCGATTTAATCGTAAGGAAAATCGATAAGCGGTGAGTCTATTGTGTAACTGTGAAAAAAGCCATGGAATTCCATCGTGTTTTAAGGAACGGTGAAAAGCAACTTAATCGAATAAAAGCCCGCGATTAACAGTTCCGCATTTACGACTTACCATTTACCGTATATCGAATTACCTTTCTCATCTTCCCTCGAATAACACTACAACTCTCTTCTCACAGTTCGCCGCGCGTACGTATAATAATTCCGTGTGTGGTGCGTGTTTCGCGTAACTTTTTTTTCTCCTCTCTCTCTCTCTCTTTCTCTCTCTTTCGCCGCCCACTATATGTCCGTTCGTCTAATTCGTACACGCTCGTTTATCCAGATCAACATTTTGCTACGAGACTCCAGTGTCCATTCTGTCTGTCAGACTCGATTCACCGATGATCCTTTTGTTCTCTGCGCTTGTGATAACGCCACAACGAACGACTGATAAATGTATATTTGATCGCGAGGAAGAGGAACGCGTAACGAAGTGCGCGTGACTGCGTAGTACGTTCGTTGACGTTTCTATAAAACGAAGAGGACGAGTATCGCGAGGATGAATCTGGGAATGGTGTTCCCAGGTGATACCACAGTTTCACACGTATCATAAAGGCTGAAGACTGCACTCTTTTTCTTTTTTTTCCTTTTTTTCTCCTCTATGCGTGGCTCGACACACGTACACACACACACACACTTTCGAAGTGACGATAATACGGATTACGAAAGATTTTCCTATAACGCTTTCACTGAATCATTATACGAACGGACGTGAGCTGGCATGTGTTGTATAGGTTAGGTGTCTAGCGAAAAATACACGGAATGGCCGCGAATCCATCGTTAAACCGGGAAATACGAAGCTTCGCGGTCTAGTTGTCATCGCGTTCACCGTGTACGGTCTGTTTCGGCTTTTTTCTCTCTCTCTCTCTCTCTCTCTCTCTCTCTCCCTCTCTCTCTCTCTCTCTCTCTCCTTTTTCCTTTTTCAAGCGGTTACGACAGACACGTGAAAGTTGAGCGATTTTTATGCGCAGTGGAAGGTAGAAAGTAACGGTTCCCGCTCTGTGCTGGTAGTTTTTCTTTTTTTTTGTTTTTCTTTCTAAAACGGTGAAGATGACTGTTGACTATTCGAGCGATTTGTTGAAGAACGTCCATCGAGACATTCTACCGCCGGAAGTTGGCACGAGTTTCTTCGTTAAAGGGGAATACGATTATTGGCATTACGGTTGCGACGGTTTTAATGATAAGGTCCGTGAATTGATTGTTTATTTGATGCTTTTAGATTGTGGTGTAGAAATAATAAGAGGAGAATTGAAATGTGTTGGATTTAGGGCTGGGGATGTGGATACAGGACGCTGCAATTGATATGCTCGTGGGTTATAAAGAACAGGAACTTGGAACAGACGGTTCCTAATATCGCACGGATACAGGAAGTGCTCGTCACGCTGGAAGATAAAGAGCTATCTTTTATTGGGTCGAGAGAATGGATAGGGAGCTTCGAAGTAAGCTAATATTAGGTCATCTTCTAAGTTTCCTAATGAACTTTATACCGTGATTTAATATTTTAAACATATTCTTAAAGTAATATTAACAAAAATATTATCACCTTCTTTATATCTTCGTGATCAAAATATAATGTCGTTGCTTTCTTTAGTTTGTTTCATGGGGTTCAAAAATAAATTATAGAGAAAAAGTTTGCTGTTTAATTCAAAGGTGCTGATTGAAAGGTTTTCACATTTTTCAGAGTTAAACAAATTTTCTGTTAAAGTATCAACGAAGGGAGTAGTTTTGTATTACTACAGTTTCCTTCAATTATCTTTTTTTTCATTGTACGTTGGTTTGAAAAAAATCCTGCACAATAAAATGACAAAGCAACGTAAGCTGTCGGTAATTTAAAAACAAATTATACTGTTCAACGTATCTATTGGATGATCCTCGTAGAGTTTCCTCTCCCAAACGCGAATCCGGAAGCAGAATTGCTCTATCACCCTCAGTTTTTGAAAAATACGGATTTTTGTAAAAACACACGGTATCAGAATTTTCTTGTTCTTTTTATTAATTTTTTTTAACCATATACGAACGTAATTTTACGTACAATTACTCCTACACTTATTCATACACCGTACGAACATTTAGCATAAATAAAAAAAAGAAAAACACACTTTTCTTAAAGATATGTTTTATTAATGTTCAGCAAAATTTATTGTTACATCTATTTACGAAGCAGTTTTACTTTTCATTACTTGGAAATACGATAAATAGAAAAAGAACGTCACTATCCATGAAAACCCTCTCAGCCAACGAACAAACAATAATACGCATTCTAGAGAATGTTCATACTACATCGAGGATTTTCCGTATATTATGCACGAGATAAAACACAATCAGTAGTTATTCTTTTGCCTAAACAAAATAGCAATCGTACAATTTCGAGTAAATTTAAATCCAGTCACTTTGACCTGGGTTTGATAGTTCTAGCGTGTCGCTAAACAAAATTTCGCTCGAAAACAATGGAACGAGGAGCATCCATTATTCCTAATAATTTGAATAATGTAAACGTCCATGGTTAAAATTGCACTAGCTTACTAAAACAAAATGACTCCTGTCATTTGAAAAGACGCAACGAGTGAACATTGTAGATTGCATCAACATTTTAGGCGCTCTCTTTCCTTATCTCCGATATATTCAGGAATTTTATCGATCCATTTTCCTATCGATCGAAATAAACAAGCTGATCTTGTGATATTTCGTAGGTATGCCTCGTGTTGAACCATTTGTATGAAGTTCTCAGTAAGATCGTGCACGTTCCAAGCGGCAGAGCATTGAAGGACCAAGTTCCTCTCATCAAGACACACTTCGAGGAATTTGGTAGCCCTATCATGATGGGCGGAGACAGAGATTGTTCTAGCAAGTGTTTGGTAGGAATCCACGAAGGCGTAAAAAATAAGTACTTTCTGATCGTCGATCCGCATTTCGTCGGCAGAGCAAAGGGAACGGAACAATTGGAAAATTACCATTGGGTGAAATGGCAGAATCTGGATAATTTCGTCGATAGCTCGTTTTACAATCTCTGTCTGCCACAGATCAAAAGTATAGGCACGGAATAATGAGAATAGAACTGAAATTTCTTGTAAATCAATGTGTATTGCAAATATAACACGATTCAGATGTTACATATTTTATTGTACATATAATATCCGCTTATGAAATAACCGATTAACTGTTTTTCTACTAATATTATTATACCAACTGAGTTACCAAGATCAGTCGGTGTTCAGCGTTAGACAGACTCCTTGCAACACCCAATGAGAAATGTGTTCCGAGGTGGCGAGATTCGCCTCGAATACCAAACCCACCCCCATAGCGTTCCGCCGATTGGACGTGGTGTACACTGGCGTTTTGAAAGTATTCTGAAATTCGTACAATTTTGTTTGCAACGTGGTACTTCGAAAGACGTAGGATACATGTTACTTGAATGATAATTTTGCAAAATTGAAATATCATAAAAGCCAAATATTTTTAAATTTTGCAATCTAACGCACACCATCGATGGCTACATCGGCAAAGAGGGTCACAGGACTTGCATAATATTCGATAAACAATAAGAAGGATGGAAATAAAAAAATGAAAATATTTTTGTACTGTAAAACTTTCTTTTTGCATACCCAAAAAGACCTAATTCCATATCGTTAATAAAAAAATTCACAAAATATCGCAAATATCAAATACACTTTTGCTGTCGTTACATGGAAACTTTTCTTGAATGGTAAGATCACCATTGCTCTTGATTTAGGTTCCCTTTCCTTAGTTATAACGCCTGCAGAGGAAAGATCTCTGTGTAAACTGTTTAAATAAAACTCATTAACGAATGATAAGGCATTATTTTCTAAATTTGACGTTGCTAATCCCGAACTATCAACGCTGCATAAACGAAAAATCTAGCATCAATTAAGCAACGAAATTCAGTTTTTGCAATTTCTCAATTTTGCCATTGGAATGATGACATGTGTATATTTCTGTTCCTTCTTAATTTTCGAAGATCTTAATTGGATACCTGAAGCCTAAGTCTGTGCGCCTCGACTGGAATAATGATCAGTATCGGTAGTTCTTCAATCAGAATCTTTGGGTGTGATCTTTCTAAACATTGTTCCTTCATATCCCATCTAGCACCTTCCAAGTATAGTCCACTGACGTAACAACCCTGAATAACGAATTGTTGAATTAGTAACACGAAATGCTGGTAGACGATTAATTCGATCACCTGGTCAGGTCTCTCTTCCACGTTCTCAGGTATAGTAAATCTCGATACCGCTGTGTATGTGAGAGCATGATCGAGGGACCAGCTGTTCCTGCGACAAGCCATTTGCACTAGGGCTGCTAAATAGGTTTCCGGGATGTGTAAACCAGCCAACCATAAAACTATTGGTTCGTTTGCAGCGGACTAAGAGTTTTCGAAAAGGAAAAATAGAGTTAGGTTTAGGAATAGGGTTATTAGAAATTATCGGGCAGTTGAAGAAAAGCTTATAATTTTGGTTAGTTTTTAAAATTCATTTTCTTCGCGTATTAACACGTTCCAGCGTCACAGATATAAAATGACAAATCAATTATGTTATCTCTGCATGAACAAAATAAAATAATCCGTATGGCCCAATGTCACACATTGAGAAACTAGATTTTAATATTATTTCCTATAATTTATGTATAATTATGTATATTTCCTATAATTTTTATATGACCTATTAAAAATGTTGTGTACCATATGGTAATCTATTGAAAAATTTTCGTATGCAATAACTGCTTGTTATCCAGTTTTTTAATGTATACGCGCCTGACAAAAGTTTCCAGCCACGTATAATAACTTTCAGTACATGTGATATCCTTTAGTCGGCATATCATTTGTTTACTGTTCCAATCCAGCCTTTCGTCAAGTCGGCGAAATGCCACGCCGTACAAACACTCAGTTATATACGTGAAGTCATAATTTACAGTATCAGAAAATGGAAAAAAATCGCTGCAACAGTGGATTTTTTTTTTTAGGAATTCCGCTAAGCACTTTTACATGAGTTACCAAACATGCTAATATTTGTGGTATTGTGACACTAGAGATTCCTTGAGCACACAGTTGGTCTGTCGAAGCAACTATTCCAGTTACAATTTTATTTTCTTATTAACGATAGAAAGAAAATTCAGACTTCAGGAATTTTCACGGAGAGAAATGTTCAATTTAGAATTGAATTTAGTATTAATGATTGTAGCAACGTCTTACCCAGCTAGTGTACTGCTGTATCCTTTTCTCGAAATGCTCTATCCATCCAGCTAGAGTTTTTCTCGTGTCTGGCGCTAGTCTGGCCCACTCTTTCGGTAACACTCCGTTATACAATGCTGTGGATACATTTTCAAGAGTCGTGTCCATCCCGATTTCTCCAGCGATAGCCTAACAACATATAAGAATTACCCATATTAATTTTTAAAACTCTAGCGAATGAGGATTTTAACGATTCATCGTTAAATTTAATAAAATATATATTAATTTCTTGTAAAACACTTAACCCTTAAAATATATATATATATATTATTAAATATTTATACACATAAATGACTTATTAATTAATAATAGTATAAGTCATAGGCTATTTGTAAGTTTATAGATCAGTGGTTCTCAACTTTTTCTAGGGTGCGGAACACTTTTGTGAGCAATTTTTTTTAGCGGAACACTTACCTAAGTTAATATGAAATACATAAGCTTGTCATCAGTTATTTTATTAGAATTGAGCAGTTATAATTCAAAATCACTACTTATAGTTGTACTATTAAGCCATTTTTGAGACAGAAAAAAGAATATCTAAATAACTTTAATCGGAAATTTGTGCCTGATGTTTTTTACATATTTCTTCTATGTTTGGACGTATACAAGACAATGCCACTATTATTTCTTCCTCTAAATTTGTCAGTCTTTCCGTTGTTTTAAGATTTTATATTGGTTAATGTGGAAAACCCTACCTCACATAAGTATGAATTTGAAAAATATAGTAAAATTTTTATGGCTTTTCTTGATATCAGTGGATATTCTTATTGGACGGATATCCAGAATTCAGCAAGATTCGATTCAGTGTGTTTAATTTTCAAGGTGCAGTCAGATGACAAGGATATAAGCTCCTTTTCCTCTGAGACATTCAATTCAGAATTATTATATAATTCTTTTGAAAAAAATGGATTCCTAACCTAGTCGTATTTATCTGGGACGAGAGAGGGAAAATATTTTCTTACGTTGTTGTCTAATATTGTTAAATGTTCTGATATCAAGGAAACACAATCGGTATTGTTGGTATGTACGGATGAAAGCATACTGAGATTATTTCCTCATACTCTTTTTCTCCAAAGAATGATTTTCTTGTGGCCACAAAAAATATAAATTTTTTTATGAAAATTTTATGATTTTAATTTTTTGATATTTGACCGTTCGAATACGGCCATACATTTCTGATTTGCGACTAAATCCGCGGAACACTTGTGAAATGCTTACGGAACACCAGTGCTCCGCGGAACAGCGGTTGGGAACCACTGTTATAGATGATTGTATACTACATTTATTGGGTTGTAAGAAAATTCGTGCCGATTTTTAAGTAACTCAGCTAATTCCGTACTTTAAAACACTAATTTTTTTAATTTTTAAGATATGCATTTTTTAGTTCAATTTTTCGTCGTCTTTCCACCAGTTAAAAAAATTTCTTTTTTTCAAAAGCTTTTGTTTCTTTATTTTCTTTAAGATCGAAATCTCCATCTTTACATTTTGCTAACAGTCTGCGAACAATTTTTTCTGATAAGTTACCGTCTGTTAGGCGTATCCTGTAACAGGGTTTATGGCACCAGTCGAGTGGTCACGCGTTGCAGGCAATGGCTTTGTTAGAAGTAAACAAAGAGCGTTTACTGCGTTGCCTGCAATCAGCTCTAGGACCCTGGATGTCATAAATCCTGGAATCTCCAAAGGGCTAAAGTGAAAGTGGCTTCGCGTCCTCAGCTGTGGGCCACTTGGGGATGACGAAGTCCAGGCCCCGCGGAGGTTTCACAGGATTCCAGGAAGCCGTCCATCCAACACCCTCTCCGGTCATTGTGTACCCCTCCCTAAGTCAGCGCGCTAAGAGCGAATTGGAAGGAGGTACAAATGCAATGGAGCAAAGCTGATTGGCAAGAAACGTATTTTGGAAGGGTCAATCAGCTTTTTTGTCGTTTTGCGGAGTCTTCGCGTCACCGGGACCACGGAGACTCCGAGAGATACATTTGAATCGTCAAACACGAAACATCGTAAGATTGTACGAGGGTAATCTCAAAAGTAAGGTCTCCAAAGCGCTGAGGACGCCGCGAAACTGTTCGTGCAGGTAGTGAAAACATTGTTGTGTTTATTACTTCCTCCACTCCCAAAAAAGTCTATGCACACCTCGCTGGGACACACATTGTTCACTTGGCAGTCGTTTGTAATGAAGCTCCCGTTTGTCGCTACCGCCAAGTGCGAAGTTCGCGCAGTTATTCGGTTTTTGAACGCAAAAGGAGTGAAAACTCTTGAGATTCATCGACAATTGAAAGAAGTGTATGGCGAGTCGTGCATGGATATCAAGAACGTCCGCAAATGGTGTAGGGAGTTTGCAGCTAGTCGAACTGAAGTTCACGTCGAAGAAAGAAGCGGCAGACCGTCAATTTCCGATGGGACAGTCGCGAAGGTTGAGCAAACCATGCGTGAAGATCGACGGATCACTCTGGATGATCTCTGCATTTTTGTTCCCGAGGTTTCCCGAAGCACTATTCACAGGATTTTGACCGAAAAGTTGCAATATCGGAAGGTGTGTGCAAGATGGGTCCCGCGAATGCTCACAGAAGACCACCAACGGCAACGAGTTGAATTTTCCCGCGAATTTCTTCGCCACTATGCAGACAAAAAAAAAAAGACAGCTTTTTGGATTCGATTGTCCATGGCACCCAATGACTACCACTTATTTCCTAAGCTGAAAGAACATTTGGCCGAAATGCGATTCAGCAACGACGACGAGGTGAAAGATGAGGTTCTACGCTTCCTGAACGACATGGCGGCGAGCTGGTATGACATGGGCATACAAAAATTGTTGCAGCGCCTACAAAAATGTATCGACAGAAATGGCGATTGTGTCAAAAAATAGATAAATGTTCAAGGTTTAAAATTATGTAAACATTATTGAAAATAAACATTTCTTTGTATTTCTAAAAAAATAGGAGACCTTACTTTTGGGATTGCCCTCGTACATAGCTGCACCGCGCAAATATTATCCGGAGTTTCAACTTAGAAATATACAGTCCACTAGCAATTCAGTAAAAACATTAGTCGGCACATCACGTGCAAATTTTAACGGGCCCTTGAAGAAGAGCTACCGATCAAGGCCCTAACACCGTCTCTTTAAACATTACATATTTCACTTAACATATTATCTGTTCTTTTTCCTTTTTGTTGAAAGAAAAATGTTTAGTATTAGAAGTGAACTTTATTTCATTCCATATTAAAGACAGTATAACACTGAGAAGAAACTAGTAATTATAACAAATACACTTCCAAAAGATAACGTGAAATAATAATTTTTCGGAATATATGCGAACTTTATGTATTTAGATAATTTTATGTTTTAATATATTCAAACGTCACCTATGGGAAATCGGCACGAACTTTCCGAACAACCTAATAGAAATACCTAGATTATATAAGTATTCATAGAACTATCTTCCGCTTATTATTTATGACCGTGCAACAGAGGTATATGAATAAATAGTATAATTAAACTGTATAAATGTATCAATTATTATACACATAATAATATTAATTATATATAATTTGTAAGTTTATAAATGATTGTATATTGCAATATACTTTAAATATAAATAAACCGTATAAATATTTGTATTACTGTCTCTCATTTGTTATTTATGAATGTGTGAACGATGACCACATTTCGTTTGAACGATACCTGGATAAAAAAGAAATAAGGTATACCTTTCTTAACTGCGACAGAGTCGTTTTCATCGTTCTGATCAATTTATTGAACCTCTCTAATTCTTGGAACAGAACAATCGCAGTCGGTGTCACGGCTATCCCGAAAATCTTCTTCACTTTAACGAGATCGTATTCGGGAGGAACTTTTCCCAATACATCCTTCGCGATATTATCGATAAATCCGTCTTTGCTTATCCCAGTCCCAGCAGCTCCTAAAATTGTGTGCACAATATTCATCACATACGATTACGGTGCTAAAAATTGGGGAAAAATTGCAAAAACAAAAACAAAGTGGTTAGTTATAGTGTAAACGTTTCAACAAGGTTGAAATTGCAAGTTCGTGGGTTTGAATGAACAATTCAAGCAGCAGACATTTGATATTTCGTTAGAATTGCAACGATTGGGAAATAGAAATTGGTAGAGGGGTAGATTGATTAGCCGTTTTATTATCAAACTAGCATTGTTACGTGCACACCAGTTTGCGGTTGCAGTTCCACGAGATTGCTCCACATTTCTTTCGCAGCTTGAGTGAAGTAGCCAATTTCAGCGTTTGGATGCAATCCAAAGACCTCCGGACTGTTCACCAGAGGGAGTTCCTCGATGAATTGAAGGTAATCGTCACGCTCCCCTTCCGGTGGAATCACGTAATCGACGTGCTCGTCTTGATAAAAATGGAAGGGTTGAAAGCTGTCGAATAGAAAGTCACCGAAGTACTCGTCCATGTAGGTTTGCGATACGCGACGATCGTAGCTGTCTATCACTCGTCCACCGTACATCACCTGAATTATATGCAAAACGTTTCATAAAACCATGTCAATACTTAAGGAGATAAATCTAGACGTGAAAAAATAAGCAAAAAGTGTCATATGCACATACAGTCTGTCAGAAAAGTATTTAACCACGTTTAACCCTTTTAGTGCCGAACAATCGTTGTTAACTACACTTGCTAAAAGTGCCAACGACGATATATCGTTACGTATGCAATGGCACCTTACTATTCGCATTAATGCTAAATAAATTATTTGTGTGAATAATAGTAAGTAAATATTACGCATTTTCTCAATAGCCGGATGACTATAAATGTTTATAATAATACTAGAATGTTATTCCACTGACATTATACTAGCTACACTAACTACTTGTTTTGCGCATCATGGGATTATCATTTAGTTTTATGTTTTGATAGTAATAATTTTGTTACAAATAATTGAAAATGCAGTATTTATGCTTTATACTACGGATTCTGCATCATACTATGACCAAACGATGATTCTTCTTACTTGCAAATACTGTTTATGAAAGAAAACTGATCTTTCCATTTTTTTCTAATGATTTTTAATAAATATTGTTAGCATTTGTTTTCAACAAATATTGAAGTACAATTGGCATTAGTTCAGTCTCCCCTTATTTCGTAATATGTTGCTTTTTGAATTTTGTAAATATCATTCTTACTTTTTTTGTGATTTTTTTATCAAACCTTACTAAATTACATCAAATTGGTTCGGCATTCTTCGCTTAGGTGCAATTCTTTCGATCGGCACTAAAAGGGTTAAAACAGAACTTCTTTAAAATTGAACCGAATGGCTTGAGTCTTTTTAAGAAGGTAGAAGGATCTATTTGCTAGATGACTTGTACAAAAGTTTGTGAAAATATTACATGTTGGAATAGCGAAATAAGCAGTGAAGGTTGCATTTTTTAACTTTCTTATCTGAGCCCGTAATGAAAATTCAAAAAGTACATTCTATAGGTTTGTGTCAGTTGTTGTATTGAAATTGGTTAAAGCAGAAACAAACAACGAGCATTCAAAGATGTAAGGATCGCTAGATTTATCATATCGTTTCAGGAATTGTCGAGTGAAAGTCGTGAAAAAACTGCGATTTTCACCACTTTAAACCGTTTGTTACTCATAGTAATAAGTTACTCGATTTCGGTGAAACATGTTGTACATTTACGTACAATTAAATATTGTTGGAGTTTAACATTCGAGAAAGAGAAATCAGAGGAAGTATAGTAGATTCGTTAATAATCTTTCGGTAGCAAATCACTGAAATTTATCTTGTAGAGTGGATAATATTAGAAAGTAAAATAGAAGGGCGTTCAGAGTAATCTTCTAGGGAGAATTAATCAAATTTATTTGAGCAGGTAAAAGTAGAAGTGAATTTCGAGTGTTCTTCGACTGGGAAATTAAATTTCTTTTTCTTTCTTGAAACAATAAAGCTGAGGCGAATTTTGTGTGATCTTTGCGACTAGGAGATTAATCGAGTTTACTTGTTTTTTGATTCCAAATCTCAGAAGGGAAAGAATCTAGCTGAGAAGAGTTTCCTGCGATCTTTGCGACTGGAAAATTAATCGAATTTACTTCTGTTTCGATTTAAAATTCGCGAAGGGAAAGAATCTAGGGTAATTCTAGAAGGTTTAACAGAATAGAAACGAATCATACTTCTCCTATAAGATATTTCAAGCTGTTCCACGGTAACCTAGTGTCATTCGCCATCAGCGCTTTGGTCAGATAAGTATTGAGAATAGTGGTGCACACGTTGAAATCCGACTCGTTGAAGTCATAATTTATATTCCAGCCAATCTTGTCGTATCTCCGCCTCTCCTATCGATCATAATCGAAACGATCAAATTCGTTGTAACGTTGCAATCTAATCAATCCTGTCTATGACTCACTTGAACGACCGCGTGATAGAAAGCTAATACATAAATTAGGTGTTTGTAAGCTGTGTGCTCGCAACACTCGAGTATCTGTGGCCTCATTTTCAGATAAGTATTCTCGAGATTTAACTTCAGGCCACTCGGAGGCTCGGTGACCACTAGAAAAATACATTCGATTATTCAAATCACGAAAGATTGCAGTGAATATTTATTTTTTTCTCTCTCTGGTAAAACCTTTTAACGACTGCTGTAAGATTCCAATCGGAAAGTTGGGACTGGGATCGGTTGTGAGCCACAAACGGAAATCAGGATGTGGCTTCCCAACGTTCTCCAATAATTTCTCTAATTCTCTGGTGAAACTTAAAAGTAGGTGGCAATTTTGAAGCATCAGCCATTGTCCTCTCGTCACAGCTATCTCTAGCAACTCTATCGCAGTCTGAAAGATTACAAAATTCAAAGGAATATAAATTTTGTATCAATTTGATTGTAATCTAAGGTTTTAGGCGTAGTACAATTACACGTACAATTTTAACCGTAGATAGCAACACATTTACGTTATTCTAAACTTATTATGATAAAAAGTGCTCTTTGAAAAATATCCATCGCAAAATTCGTGATTTTTATTCAGTATAAATGAAAAAAAGCAAAAAAAGGAACAACTTGAAAATATTCCAAAGAGTTTGTGTTTTGTTAAAACGGAACGCGTAGACGTGTAAATTAGAGGACTTTATACGAGTAAATCAATGTTAAAAAGATTATTATTCGATTAATATTACAAAATTCGTTAATTGTAAAAAACGAATAAATACGGGATCTTCCAATAAGAGTGATAGAACTTTGAATTGAATTGAAACGAAAAGTACCAAAGATAATTTAGTACTCCCTGCTTTGTTTTAAAGTACATTCGATGGCATTATATATAAAGTATAATATTATATAAATGACTACTAAGATATCAGATTTTTCGGAAGCGTATGAGGCATTGATAAAAATTAGAAATCGATATTTTGAAGGTATTTCGTTACCTTTTCTTGACCCTGTCCAAGGGACAAATGTTTAAATCTCCCACCTCCGCAGCCATATCTGTCTGCTAATTTCATTAACTCCGCGGATGGATCTGATCCAGGACTCAAGATGAAAGCAATAGGCATCGTCGGTGTACTTTGCTCGAAAATTAAATCGAGACTGATGTGAGGCGGTGTGATGTACTGTTTCCCCATGATTTCGCTGATGTAATTAATAATGGCAAGATATACTCGATCGACGCGGAAACAACGTATCAACATCAGTTTCTCGAACGGTTCCAGCTTCTCAGAGTATTCCAAGGGGTAATCTTCAGATTCTGGAACGTCCGTGTCGTACCACTGAGGAATTCAATGAAATTCGTGATTTGTTTACTCTTGTTTTGGAAATTTCAGGAGAAGATTATGAAACAATTCATGAAATATATACTCTCTCAATTTTATTTCATAAAATTAAATCTTAAGTTGAAATTCTTGATCTTACGGGACGATAAGACCTTATAGAATTTTATATACTTACTATTAAAATTAAAATTTTATAAATACAATTTTATAAAAATATATTTAACTGGGAGAGTAACTAAATTTAATAAACTTTAATTAATGAAAACTATTATATCAAAAAATAAATAGATATACTAATATAAATTATAAAATAAAATTACCTTAGGGATGACAGTGTAATTTCTTTCGAAAGATCAAATTTATAAAGATGTTTCGATGTTGAATTAAGGTCGATTTTAAATGCAGAAGTTTAAATAAATAAGTCTGCTCGACTTTTCAAATCTTACGTGACTTGAGTTCAGCTCGACATGAGTCAGATCGGTTTCTATCTATGATAATATTTTAATTTTTTGCAAAATGGCGGAAAGGAGAAAGTAAGGGTGGAAGAGGCTTATAATAAGAGGGAAATAAAGGAGGTTGGTATAAATTACCAGAGTTGAATCGATTTATGGTGGGAAAAGGGATTCATAGATTCAGCAATTAGGGCTGCAAAGGCTTCTATTGTTTCTTTTACGATTAAAAATGAAAACGTTCGATGTACAATTTTCGAAAAGCTTCAAAAACGAATTGAAGTTACACTTACAGCTTGCCACTCGTTCATGTGCATCTGCAACTCGTCCGGAAGTCGCTCGAACTTCTCAGGGAAGTCCTGACTCAGCTTCAATAGATCTGCCCAGCCAGTTGCAGGCAGCCATTCCGTCGGATTAATTTTAGCCGCTTTCTCCAACGTGATAGACCCTTTAATGAAGAAATCCAACTGCTTCTGGCTGATATTTCCAATGCTCTGTTCCAGTTTCGTACAAATTTGAAAGGAGAACAACAATTTGTGCTTCTCGAAGATACCGGTGCAACCGTAATCGTAAACGTTCTTCGTCAATATCGGTATAATATTATCCAGACGTTTCTTCAACGTTGGATCCGGAAGTGATTTCCTCAGTGAATAAATGAACACCTCCACGTAGCTGATTAAAGAGTATTGATACATCGAATTCACCACCGCCATGTCCGCCAGAACGAAGAACAATATTGCACCCCTTTTCGCTACCGGTCGATAACCATCTCGTAGTTTGTTCACATCAGCCGCTGTCACTTCGGCGAGATACAATTTCTGCATCACTTCGGACGCGCTCGATTTCGTGTTCTCCAGTGTCTCGATTAAATCGATGTTGTCCAACATGTTCCCTTGGTTTGTCGCGATCTCACGAAGTAGACTGTCTTCGAGCTGTTGCAATAGATTTTTATTCTCGCTCGTCTCGGCGATTAGGCTCTCGCGTTGTTCCTCGACGTCCGGCCTCTCTGTTCGCACCACTACCGAGAGGAGTTGGTCTTCTAGGCCCTGGAAGAGAATTCTTTCGATAGACCTTGGTGTTTGGAGGAAAGCTGGTTCTGTTTAGTCTTGCAATAGGACTATAATAGGGGAGTCCTGTAGCCGGATTTATGGCTTCACAAGTGGTTACGTCACAGACAAGTATTTCGTTTCTGATAGACAATAGTGCCATTTTTTCGCGTTGCCTACGCAACTCTGTCACTGGGACTCGAGATATATACCATAAATCCTGGAGTCTCCAAGAGTTCAAAGGACAAGTGGGCCCCATATTTTCGTGGCAGGTGGCCCACTTTATGCGACAAGGTCCAGACCTCGTTGAGATTGCACACGATTCCACTTCCCTAAAGTAGCGCGTTTAGGGTGTAACGGGAAGGGAGTATCGATGCATCGGAGAAAAACTGATTGGTGGAAAATCGTTTTGGAAATCACCAATCAAGGTGTTTCGGCAAGGAACGCGGCTTTTGTGGATATGGACCACGAAAGCTAGAAACAGTGTGCACCGAGTCCTCATCAAGAGAATAGTCCAAATTAGTCTCTAAAGAGACATAATCAATTCAAAGCTCACCAAGAGTAACCAGTGAATCAACGCTATTTTTTTGAACACCCTTTCCCACGTCGTTAAGTTGCCATCGGGAAAAATACTACCTAACAGATTCGTTAGTTGACGACTTTTCTTGGTTATTTGCACGCTTTAGATATTAACATTAACCCTTTGCGGACGGAACGGTCTGTAGAGCGAACACCATTGTGAACGAAAGATATTAGTGCATTTTGCCAAGAATAAACACTTGTCTAATATGTATGTTATGAAAACTAAATGTTTTATTACATATAGAAAATGTGTTTTACCAAATCAGTATATTTTATACCTTTTAAAACAGTCGCCTATATCCAAACCCGGTTTAGCCGAACAGGTGACTTAATAATATCGGGAAGCTTTAGACATCGTATATATAAAAATACAAAATTCTTATATATGTAAAAGCTATGTACGCATAGATAATATTTGATATTGCGTTGGGTTCAGTAAAAAATAGACGCCAGAGAAAGGAAAGCGCGCTAAGATGTTCATAATTAAGTGTTTATAAAATTAATAATAGGAGGTAAGATTTGAATTCTGAGAATGCCAGAATCCTTTTCTACAGGTTGCATTTTGGCTTTGGGTTCATACTCACGGATTTCACTTGCCTTATTGCTTAAACATGATAAATACGCATGGGCTGCTATGTGCCGACACGCGTCCGTAAAGGGTTAAAAGTACCGAAAAGTAATGTCGCTTTTTCTCAACAAGTTTTATATTGCAAATCACAAAATGTACGTAAGAAAATTCGTCGATTGAATAATATCCAGCGTTTGAAAGCAACTTTTTGTCACTGAGAAAGTAATTTGTATCCTGCTTTTATGCTTGGATGATCGATTTTCCGGGGCTTCATAATTGCTGAATAAAGCCCTCTAAACAATGTTGCAAAAATTGGTTTTCCTTAGTGATTTTTTATTATAGAGAATCTATTTTTCAATTGAGTGATTTGCTCTTTGCCTTACGAGCAAAGAATCAAGCACGCGGCAGATCTAATCGCTTCTGTTTCGCTGAGTCTTCCCAATTTTTTCAACACGTTCTTGGACTGTGGACAAAGATACACTAATCTTCTCCGTAATCTGTGTGATCGTTAAACACGGATCTTTTTCAGCTGTAACCCTTTATCGCAGTTATCGAGTATCGAAGGTCTGTCAGATCTCGGATCATCTTTCAGATTCAAGTCGCTCGTCCAAAATTTTCGAAAGTAACGTTGGCATTTTCCAGTACTTAAAATTTATAGATAAATATTGTTAACGTTCCTTGTTTCCACATCTGCATTTGTTACTTTCGTGAAATTCATAGAACGTACAACGTCGAACGTGTTCTTTCAGTTCTTTATCGGAACTTATTTTTATTCACGCGTTCTCGAATTCATAGAAATAATGGACTGTTCATAACCACGAATTTCGATCAGAAAGAAATGTAATTTGGTATGCAATTAAATTGTCTCTAATACATCGATTTCTTGAAGTAAAAGTTCGGTTTTTTGTTTATTCAAAAAAAGCCCGTAAATCTAGTTTTAATAGTAAAGAATAAAATGGTAACTTTGTTACACATTGTTCACGCCACGCGAGAAAGTATTCCATACACACAGAGCGTTTCAGTTCGTGGAACTTTGCAGTAGAAGGGTTAACCAGCGGATGTGAGTAGAGATAAGGATATTGTTAGGGCCTTGATCGGTAGCTCGGTTTCAAGGGCTCGTTAAAATTTGCACGTGATGTGCCGACTAATGTTTTTATTGTTTGCTAGTGGACTGTATTTTCTTTAGTTTGAAACTCCGGTTGATATTTGCGCGGTGCAGCTATTTACTATGTTCCTTGTTTGACGATTCAAATGTATCTCTCGGAGTCTCTGTGGTCCCGGTGACGCGGAGACTCCGCAAAACAACAAAAAAGCTGATTGGTCCTTCCAAAATACGTTTCTTACCAATCAGCTTTGCTCCAGTGCATTTGTACCTCTTTCCAGTTCGCTCTTAGCGCGCTGACTTAGGGAGGGGTACACAATGACCGGAGAGGGTGTTGGATGGACGGTTTCCTGGAATCCTGTGGAACCTCCGCGGGGTCTGGACTTCGTCATCCCCAAGTGGCCCACAGCTGAGGACGCGAAGCCACTTTCACTTTAGCCCTTTGGAGATTCCAGGATTTATGACATCCAGGGTCCTAGAGCTGATTGCAGGCAACGCAGTAAACGCTCTTTGTTTACTTCTAATAAAGCCATTGCCTGCAACGCGTGACCACTCGGTTGGTGCCATAAACCCTGTTACAGGATACGCCTTAACAGATATTCTAATAGAAATTTAGGAAACTTACTCCTAGGGTCACCATATAATTGATCACAGTAGCCTTAGCGTAGAGTGCAGGGTCGAACATAGGGTTCGACACCTTCGTAGTAAGGTACATTCGGAATTTAGGATCGTAATCCACTTCCTTGTCACCAAGAAGAACGAACATTCGACCGCCGATACCTGTGATAAGAAAATTTCATCCTCCCTGAAATTTTTTCGATTATTTAACGAACGTACTTTGTATATTCTTCGATAAAACGTTATCCAAGACAGGATCCACTTCGTCGACGTCCTGAAACAGAACTGGAAGGCCATATTTAATAGCAAGTTCCACTTGCTTTAAGAAATCCGAATCGCTGAACGATAACACTTTCAGATTCTTGTTTTGCTCTTTCCTTTTGATCCAGTTCAAAGCTTGCTGCTGGGGATCGATGCAAACAGGAAACCTTGATGCTCTCATCGTTAGAATTCCGTTTTGCACGGACAGGTCGTCAGGTGGAAGACCTTCGGAATTCCATCTGAAAGAAATCTCAGATATATTTGCAATTGCAACTTTATTCAAGTAACTTTCCATTATTTCTTTGACTACAGAATTGGGGAAAAACGCTTGTTACTTTCGAAATAATTACCGGTGTCTATTTTCTTTATATGCATCTTTATTCACAATGTCTTACGTATTTATGTGCGAAAGCAAAATTATGTGCATAAAAAACAAGATGCGTGGCAAATACAAGTGTCTGCCACTTTTCATTGATATCTATGTAATGAAAATAGTGCAAGTCTTACGTGCTAATCTCAACGTCGTTGCTCAGTTCAGTCTCGATTCTGAATGTGTCTGTAAATGGGATCTGCTTCGACGTGATACTGTTCCACCAATCGTCGTACAACATCTGATTTCTGTACTCGTACGAAAACGGGCCGCAATAAGCAAGGAAACCAGCGCTAAGTAAACAATTGCCGATTATTTTCTCTATCTGTTCGTGCAGACTTTCCAATTCCTTTTTCCAACGTTCGTTTTCTGAGGACAACCCGTTGATTAATTTATCAGCCGCTATTAATCGTCTCTGAAGAAGATCCGTCTCCTCTTGTAACTTCTGCCTCTCGGACATGGCGTTCTCGTATTTCACGTTCAACTCTCCTATCGCCCTTTCGATCCTCTCCAATTCTCGCTCTTCCCTTTCGAGAGCCCTTCGAGCTTTCTCCGATTCAGATTCCAATTCCTTCACTCTTTCTATCTTCGGTTTCACCTGGAACGATACAGAGCTGCGATTGCTTTAACCCCTTGATTACTCTTGGCACTTATAGGCGCTTTGGAAATTTGCTTCGTACTTTTCTCGCACGAAATCTGTGCAAGAAAAATATACTAGGGATATCTATGAAGGTTTGATACTCTAAAAATAAGAAAGTGTGATAATCTAAGCATACACAGTCCTCTCCAGTCCGTGTTGTCTAATAGTAGCTTAGTTTCCTTTGGATCATTGCAAAAAACGGAGCTATTTGAAATGAGAGCTGCATATGCTAAGCAGTTTGAAGCATTTCCATCCAGAAGGGCCAGAAATGAGGATTGGCTCAGATAGAAGAGTTTGTTTCTCGTTTAAAAAGGAGAAGGAATGATTTGTACGAACGAATTGTGTTTAAATTCTTAAGTAGGTTTAAGAAACGCTTATACGAAGTTTTTTTCTAACCAGTGTGCATCAGTCAGTGAGGATTATCCTTGTAATGGGAGTTAATGCTTTAATTTACGATCTATGTCGCTTTCGCAAGCTGTACCTCTCTGTAAACAGCACAGTAATCCAACACAGCTAGGACGAATCTGTATAATCCGTAGCCAGCCTTACTGATCGACTGCATCTGATCGAGTTTTGTACTCTTCTTCATGTGAGCCTTCACTGCTTGTTGCTGTTTCAACGTGATCTTGTCGCAATTCATCTCTTGCAGCAGCCTCAGAAACGCTGGATCGCTCATCATTCCTTTTGCACCCTTCCAAGAAATATCTTTAATGCCTCGCAGCATCGCCACGCATTCTGATACGATTTGCACCGGTTCCGGAGGAGTTGCGAACGATCTGCAATTTTTTCACGTTTTTCTTTATTTTTCTATGGGGCGGAGAAGTAAATTCTTTCCGATTTTTGTGTAACAAGAACCTCTTTTTTTCTTTTTTCTTTTTTTTTTAACAGATTTATCATTGGAATAATTTCCATGATCTGTCGCCATTTTTCTAACAGCTCCCGAATATTTTATTTTTAATTGCTCTAGTGATTGATGTGACTTCCATAGGAAAGAATTAATTTCTACACGTAATATCTGCTCAATAGAAGATCAGTTATTCTTGTATTGGAAAATATTAGCCGTACAAGTGAGTAATCCAAATTTTTCTGTAAAACATAAGGTTTATTTAACCCTTGGCTAGTATAAGGGGGTACAAATGATTTCAAGGATGCAAAGTCCATTACAAAACATTCGTTGTTTAATTATAAAAATTGTTAAAGTTTAATTTTCCATCGCTTTACTATAATACTATTCCATCGCTCTATTTTATTATTATTTTATATGCTATCTAAGAACAAAATATTCGTAGAGGTTTATCTAGAATCAGATTAATACATTTTTCTGTTCTTTAGATATTTTGGGACGGGAATGTTAATGGTTTTCTGTTTGTTAGGAAATCTGTTTGGAATTGGTTTAACTTTTAGAAAGGCAAAAGGAATTAATTAATGTAAAAGAATCTGTATGGTTTCGTTTAAAGAAGAAGACACGTGCGTTTCCAAATTCTTAATGGTTTTCGTTAGAACGCGCCAGACAATGAGGTTAAATTCTTGAAAACTATATAGGTTTCATTGTATGTTATTTGTTTATATTATCAGGATATAAAAGAAAGGTGGCAGACCTAATTTCAGTGATGTCAGCTTTCTCGAGTTCCCCAAGGGCAGCTCTAGCTGCATCGAGTGCAGGCTGTGCTTCAGCCAATGCCTTTCTCGCTTCCGTTTGCTCCTTCGTGATGATCTTCCTTTGCACCTCTATCTCCTGCCTCTTCTCCTCGCTTAGTCGCTTCTTCTCCATCGCAATATCCGTGCTTTCTCCGATGGAAGCCAATAATTGCTCGCAGTTCCTCGTTTGATCGGCTACTTTTATTCGTTGCACTGCCAGGATCTCGTTCAGCTCGTTTAACGTCACCGACGCCTCCGCGATCTTCTGCAATCCTATAATAGAATTAAAATTAAAAAAAAGAGAGAGAGAGAGAGAGAGAGAGAGACTTAGAGAGAGAGGGACTCAGCGAGATAAAGACTCAGGGCGAGAGAGATTCAGGGAGAGCGAGACTCAGAGAGACAGAGAGGCTTTGAGCGTGGGAGACTCTGAGAGGGAGAGGCTCAGAGAAAGAGAGAGAACTGTTGAATATAATAAAGTATAATGTATAAACTATCATTTTCCAAACACCTCCGGAAAGTCGATCACATTGCGAATTTATGTAATCCCTCGTCTCCACCAGAAGCTTCAGATAAGTATTTATGAAATCTAGGTAGTGCTTAGGCGTTACGTAATTTCTTCGGCGCAGTTTTAATTGGAAATCGGTCGTGTAGTCGCAGACAGTCTTGTGAACAAATACCATGTGCGTTACAAGCGGTTCTCTGTAAGTTTGTGGCACGTTTGGGTTCTGAAAATTCCAATCAAAATCATGTATATGTATATTATACAATTTAATATAATTGTAAATTACTGTTGAAATGAAATTATGTACATCACTCAATGTCACATTGGCCACAGCTACTAAAGCCTGTTCAGGCCAAGGGAACATCCAGTCTATGGTGGTGCTGTTCACTAAACCAGGATAACTACGACATCTTGTTCTTAACAAATCCCCCGAGGGACTCATTGATAACGCGATTCGTAGATTTTTCAGGCTGGTCTTCACGAAATAGGACCACACGTTCTCTCTGAAATACAAAATTCAGAAATTCTTAGCTCTCTCCAGTTACAGTTCGCATTCTTGTCTATTTTATTCTTCCTTTAACTTTTTGTTGCGTAAAGAGGCCTCGGCCTGGCTGAGTATATCTCATTATCGTAATAAAATTCTAAGCCCATCGTAGAAATAGTAACAAACAAACGATAGTACCAGTAAATCAACGCTATCGTTTTTTGAACACTTTTCTGTGAAGTTTTGCTACTAAACATTAATTATTTTAGAAGATATAGAGTAAAATTGTGACATAACTGCCATTACATACAGCGTGAAGTTATTCTATTGTTAGTGGATTGATTGAAATTTGTTTTTGTCGCGTAATATTTAATAATCTCAGTGCTTTTTCTTTTAATTTTTTTTAGCCATCTTTAGGTTTTTCATTTTTATTTTATTTTCTTTACGAGTATATTTAATATTTACTCGAGCTTATCCTTTCATCCTTACATTCCCCAAATAAGCAAAGATTTAATTCTTGGGGTCATTTAAACCATATCTAACATTGTTAATCGAACAAATAATACCTGTTGATACCGAAACCAGCTTCTACAGCTTGGTTCCTGCAATTGTTCACAATTTCATCCTTCTCCTCATCGGTGAACAATGACGGCACCACACCGATCATCAGCATGTTGTTCACCAGCTCCAAGAAACTCTCGTCGACGATCTGAGACGATGTGAAAAGAAACACTATTCTCTCGTTGTTCACGCCGACCATGTTATAGAGATTCTTCATGTCGTCTCGGAAGGAGGCTTCGTTGTAGCCTCTGGACAAGCTTATTTCGAAGGTGTGATAACCAGCTGCAAACGCAGCCAGTTTAATCACAGACTTCTTCCCACTTCCACCAATTCCGATCACCAAAACATGGCCTCTGTGCATTCGAAGCGCACGGTGCACTCTGGTCAGGTGTTCCAGTGCGTCGTTGAAGAGCACCATGTGCAGATTCGTCTTGTTTCTCTCGTTGTAGTCCTCGTAAATCTGAGAAATTGAATTTTATTGTTTCTCTTTTAAAATTATCCTAACGCTAGGTTTTTACGGGGCTCGTAAATTTCACAGGCTTCAGATTTTACGAGATAAAATTTGTAGAAGCTATTACCATCATTTTTTAGCAATTTTTACTGATTTTTACTAGTGGTACGATACCAATATAATACATCCTTGTCCATAAGTCATGGGACACCTTCTAATTTGTGCTTTACGTTTAAATTAACACTGTCAAACTCACGTGTTATTTAATCAAATGATTCGGTGTGAATGAATACGGTGTTCTAATCTTAAAATGTATTGAAAATTGTGCATAAAAAGTTCTGAATTTCCTCGTTAACCAACGAAGTTTCTTTTTTTTTTTTTATTAGATTCTGAAAATCTTTGTTCTGAAAGTTAGATGGTATATCAATCACCTCCAGGAACAACGTGTAGACAGCTTCGAAGTCCAGCAGATCCTCGTAAAACCTTGGCTCGTTCTCATTGATAGCGTTTCGAAAATCTCCAAACAATAATGGATCTCTCATTACGTACTCTATCGTTTCAGGTTCCTCCTCCCAATGCTCGTGAATCTTCTCTTTCAAATATTTATTGACAATTGTCTCGTCCTACAATTAATTGTACTTCATATACAAAATGTTCCGGCAACCGTTGGTAGAAAATTCAAGGCGTGATGCTGCAGGCCGAAAATCAAGAGTAAAAGATTACGCTTGAGGTGGTAGTTTTTAAACCAGCTTTAAAAACGGGAGAAATAATGCTGTGTTATCCAGTTACTATATGTAAAAGTTTCCAGTTGGTCAGTTAGGTGGAATATTGTTAAATAATTTAGAGAATACTACAATCTTATGAGTATGTAGGGTTTTTTTTTTTTTAAAGAATGACTATTTATCGCAATGCTGAATACGTATTACTTAAGTGCAACTAGGAGAGAAAAATGGAGTCTATTTGTGCCTTTATTGAGTGTTAGTTTTTCTTTTTCGTCGAATTTGAAGACCACTGTATCTCCCACGCTTTCTCTTGTCCTATACTCGTTGGTGTAAAGAGGTTTGCCAGGCTACAGTCTTATTTTCGAACATTAACACGTTTCGTGCCGCGTGGGGCGAATACGACCCCCGCTGAACTTTCTGTTCAGGTCGCTTGGAATTCTCATTGAAAAACGAAGAATTTTTAAAAAATTTATTGTAGAATCCAATATAGGTATCTTAATACCATGTATACTGATCATTTCTTCGAATTTTCCTTAAGTTCGATAAGAAAACGCTGCAAAATTCGTCATTAAAATAATATTACAACTTCTATAGTACAATTTTTTACCGATTGTGTACCAAACTTTTTAATATTATGTGATAATTGTTTTGATAAATTGCATTTACGTTTACCACGTTTTACATAATTTCATCGAAACATATCTTTGTAATTGTAAAAAAAAATGTGTAATATATGTATAATAAAATATTTTACTTACAATTAATTACAATATCATTAGCGAATGCTACAGAAGCATGAATCTATTAGAAGTATGCGACTCGTTTGGTAGAATAAATTTTCAACTATCTGTTTGCTAAAGTAATTCGTTAAGATCAAATTTATTGATTTGATCTGCAATGCATCTGAAACTCTATACATTTTGCTTGGCAATTATGATTTTTCCACTGTTATAAATACTGCAAAATATGCGTCAAACGCACAAATATTAACCGTGATAACGTGGGGCGTATACGACCCACATGGCCTGAAGGGAAAGTCACCGAAAGTCGGTCCGGCACAGAACGTGTTAATAGCTAAACAACGAACCCTCAAAGACAATTTTCTTATTCTCGATTTCCGTGTCTCGTATTGACCTCTAGATACACTCCTTTCGTTTTCTGCCAACAGTTGCCAAACACCCTATATAATCTAAATATAATCACATCTTCGTTGATCAAACGATCGCAGATGACTCTCGTAAATTCATTTCTCCAAACTCTGACGATCTGTTTCACACTCGACAGATAATCCGGATGGCTCTGAAGAAGTCCAGCAATGATTCTCGATAAGTCTCTCATGTTGAAGATGTAATGGAATCTACTTGGAGTTGGTAATAATTCTGCAGTGACTTTCTGATGGAAATAGAAATGATTTTTCTTCCTCTTAGTTTCGGGAATTAGCGTATTAATTGCTTAAAAAAATCTCGAAACCTGATAGAGATCCAGCGTGATTTGAATCAAAGTTTCAGCGATTACTTGCACCTCTTCCTCGAATATTTCAAAGTGTCCACACAGTATACTCGCGTAGATGTAATTTAGAGTTTCGTTCGATGGAAACACGACGTTGTACACTGAGAACATCGAGATAAATCTCGGATCTACCTCGTTTCTCCCTCCACCAGGCTTTCCCATCGCTGCCAAGTAACCTGTCAATTATAATTACATATATTTGACAATTAATTACAGATTGATTAAAAAGATACTGTTAAACCTACACATATCTTTCATGTACATCAGAGAAAGGTCCTTTCCGCGATCGTAGAATCCACCCTTCTCGAATAAGAATTTCAGAAGCGCGATTGGCTGCTGAGTACCATAAGTGTCCACCAATGGCATGTTCATATCGTCGATGAAGAGTAATAACTTTTTACCAGGCGGTGGTCCGTATATTTCTCTAGTTCTTTTCTCTACGACTGCCTCGATGTTCCTTTGAACATCCATGGAAGTTGTTCTCGATGAGAAATTGATCAACAATTGATTCTAGAAAACAGAAAAAAACATTATTGTAATAGAACGAATTAATATAAAAATTTTTTAATACGATCTTTTGACTCTTACATATTTTTCCGAGCTCAAGTTTCGCAGGAATTCGAGAATTATAGCCGTCTTCGAGGTGCCGGTCTCGCCAACTAACAGCGCAGGCCTGTCCCTCTCGTTCATCATTTTGACGAACCAAATGGTCCGTAAAGTATCCACCGTGGGGACCAAAATTTCGGAGAAGTTTTTCTGTCTGTCGTGTACGTACGCTGGGACCAGAGATTTCCATGGCGTCCATATATTCTTCTCTATATCCAGGAAATAATCGTACAGTAGTTTTTCCGATACGGGGATGTATCCTGTGAAAATTAATCGTTAAATTCTCATCTTCTCTTTTCACTTTTTCGTCGTAATTAATCCTTCATAATGTGGAAGGGTTAATAATCAAACCTCCATTTTATATATTGTATTTTATTTATTTATCGTAAGTTATTTATTGCTACTCTCACGCGGAGAAAAGAGAATTGGTTTGTAAAGGGTTAAACGATATTTTAAAAATCGTTTATTGATACTTACTCACAACGGCTGGTTTCTCAGGAGTGTCTTGAATCAGCATGAAACCGGCAGTCTTCTTTATGTAATCGTCGAAACCAGGCCTATCTTCTATGATCAGAGAGGCTCCTAGAGACCAGAAGCAAGCTTGAATGTACATCGCCTCGAGAACTTCCTGCCTGGTGAACAATGGTTCCAGTTTTATTTCCTCGTCCTCATCGGTTTTCATAGTTGTCGCGACTGGTTTGATGCTTTCTAGGACCGAGAGGAGACCGTCGAAGACGTAACAAAGCTGCACCACCTGGGGCAGTAATGTTAACAAAGAAATCTATACTAGTGACATAAAAAAAGGAAAAAATAGAAATCGCAGAGTTTAGGAATCGAATTGCAGAAAATTTGGAGGATGAATTTCGAGACTTGGAAATTAAACTCTAAATTTGATTGAAATAAATTTCTGAAAATCTGAGAATTTAATTTCGAAAAAATTGCAGTGCATGTGCATATACCTTGAAATTGGATCAAAGTGAATTTCCAAAAATGTTTAAACGTGCGTAATCCACGGAAGTACTTTGCCCCGAAAAATTGCGAACCCCTGAATCACGCGTGAAAATGAATAAACAATGTTTTCTACTCGACCGATCTCGATTTCCATAAAAGGCTCAATTAATCAGCGCACGAGGGGCCTAATCGTTACCATGTTCAGCCCTGTTTGCGGAATAATCATCCTAAGTGGCTTGACCTGCTGCAGACCGAGCATTCCGTCTATAATGAGCGAGATCGCACCGTGCACGTATTTCTCGAAGTATCCAGTCAGTGTTTCTTGGTCTGCTTCCTCTTTGCCTCGTATCCATTTGTCCATGTAAGGCTGATAGCCCAGGTTCTTTGGGTCCACGTACACCATACCTGCTCTGGACACCGTCGCTGGCGAAGCATACTGCAAATCGCCTACCTTTTATGAAAATCTAATGTTAATTTTAACGGTGAATTTCGCTAACGGCGCATACATTCTTTCTTTCATCCTTTTACAAGCATTTTGTCGTCACCGTCTGTTTTCTAGTTACTAAAGTTTGTCAAATACATGAGATTATCATTGGAAAGGAAACGATTATAGAAAATATACGGTAGAAATTAATTTAAGGGGTCATTCTAGCATATACATGTTCTTTCAATAAGAGCGATAGAACTTTGAATTGAAATGAAACGAAAAGTATGGAAGATAATTAAGTACTTCTTATTTTATTTTAAAGTACATTCGATGGCATTATACAAGAGATACAATATACATATATAAGTGACCACCACGCGTGCGTTTGATGGAGTGAATATGATAAATTGTCATTTCGAATACGACAAAATTCTACTGGTCCTATTGGAAGAATTTAAATTGATTAAAAATAACATTTTCAAATTTGCAAAAATTAGCGAATATGTAACCGGTAGAGAGGAATATTTCGAATTTTTTCAGAATTTTCTATTCAACACAATAAAAGAAACGAGGCTGCAGTTGTAAATCACATTTCACTATGTAACTACTCTAATAATTGAGATATAGTGATGAAACTTGAGAGAAAAGGCATTCTTTGAACGGTGCTTGGATCGATATGTGTCATGTTGAATGTGTACAATGCATAAAAGCGTCAAACTTGGTTCCATTCATTGTTCCAGTCGTTCCACATTTGTAGACCATACGAAATTATTTTTTCCATAATTTTTTAATTGTTTCTCTTTAATGCTGTATGCGGAAGTAAAGCTGGCGCCCTTGGAAAGAGCCTCACTGGCAAAATTAATTTCAAACTTATTCAAAACGAAAGGAAATTGAAACGATTCGGAATTAGTACGAATATCACAAAATTTAATAAAATCACGTGCGTTTAAATTTAAATATTAAATCGTCCGTGTTTCTTTCAGTTTTGTGCTGCAATTGAAGGTTCGTACATTCGAAAAATGTATAAATAAGAGAACAATGGAAAAGAGAAAGTCTGAAAGCCTGAGAATTAGAAAAACCCCTTAACTGATCCATAAACCGAGACTGTAGAGTTGCAGCAAGAGTTTAAATAAATATAATAAACAGTAGTAAATTTTCTATACTATTTATAGTAGTTTACTTCGAACAATAGGCTGCAATGATTCTGCATCTTGATCCTCTCCTGATTCGCCAAAGTCAACAATTTATTATCGTCCATCACCGAATTCATATTCTCGATCCACTGTGGATCTACATCTCCGTCGAATAGAATATATCTTCTTTCGTCTTTATTGCTCTCCAGAGGTTTGTTCACTTCGCGAAAAATGTTGCTCAGAAGACCGTCTGTCCAATCACGAGTCTCTGGATCTAGGACTCCATACAATTCCATCACTGTGCATGCCTAAATCGAACGATTTTTTTCACTTACTCTTAATTCATACATTCTTTCGGTTATTTATAACACATATAAAGAAGTACTTTTGGATTTAGCGTAAAGAGTTTAGTTGGTATGTCGAGACTAGTCTGAGCTTTGCACAAAGTGTCGATTACGACAGTTTTTCCGCCTCCTGTCGGTCCAACCACCATCGTCGAGTGCCTCGTCATCATCACCTCGTATAGTTGCACAACTTTGTCAATCTGAATGATCAAAATTCACATTTAAAATGATCAGTTCAATGAAATTTAATTAAAAGAGAAATGAAACTTTCTGTCGCTTTGAAAGAACGAGAAAACTCTGATAATCCGTAGGAAAGAAATGAAAATAAATCAACGGCTTATATAATCATTTCCTAACCACTGAACTTTCATATATTTTACTTGATTAATGGAACGAAAATTGATCTTAATTTACTATCCATTGTAGATGAACGACAGATGAACGACAAATCACGTTAACCCTTGGCGCATATAGGTGTTTTGAAAATTTGTTTCATAGTCTTCTGTTATTGCCTTTCCCCCCGCATTTTATTTATTACATGCTTCCATTTTAATTTTACAAATTTTACGCTTTTACGAATTTGAAAATGATCAATCCTTAAACTTTCGAAGACAATGTGATAAATTTTACGGATGAAAATTGAACGTCTACCTTTCTACTGAAATCTACCGCAGCAAAAGGGTTAAAACACACATTTCAGCCATTTAAAGAGTGAATTTTGCAATGTTTAAATATGCGCTATCTGTAATTTCTCAGAAACAAGTTTAATCTCAAGAAAAATACAATATTTCGAGTGAGAATGTACAGAAGGATGTCCCGATTATCAAGGTTTAAAAATAATTTTCTTTCAAACCAAAGTAAAAAACGGTACATCTGTAATTTGAAATAAATCCAACTACCTGTTCAGGGAGCACACAGTATCCCCCCTCCTCTAGTATTCGATTAACAGCCTCGTTGAAGTCAGGGTAATGGACTCTGGGGCAATCGAGACCGGGGAATAGATCAGCGATCAATCCAAGAAACAAAGGAACATCATCGAAGATAAATTTCGGTAAATTCATATCTCTGAGCGCTCTCATCAGTACAACATCCTCAGGTAGGTCACCGGAAGTCCTCTTCAGTTGGCCAGCCATATTGAGGACGGACTTAAGTGCTCTCAGACCGAAGTCGTAGTGGTTCTGCTTGCTCAGTTGTTCGCGCGCCAAATTGTACAGAACCGTCATCTTCTTCGCGAGAACTTTGGCGGTCAAGAAGCCGGAGCTGAACAACTTTATTTGGCAAATCAGCTCGTTATCCGGGACTATGCACACCACTGGTCTGAATAAAGCTTTCACTGATTCTGGAAGCTCCGTACGACCGGCATATCCAGGGTTCATCGTGATAAATATCCCCACTTTCGAGTCGAGCATTATATCTTGACCCTCGAACTGATTTTTAGTAAATTTCATCGATCAATTTAGCAGCATTAAAAGCTTTCTATCTATCGGCTGTTAGAAATTTGTTAGAGTTATACTTTGAGAATTATCTTGAGAATTTAAGCTTGTGGATTTTTATGGAATTTTAACCCTCGCCCAGCTATTGTCGGGTCACTTTTGACTTACGTCTTAAGCAACGAGACTACAACGCCTGTTTTTTCATTCCATTCGATCTTATTGCTGTAATATCGAAAATGACTGCGTGGAGAGTTTTAACGTTTTTAACAGACAATATTGAGAAGGAAAAGTCATTGCAGCGTCGATTATCTTCGACTGAACTTCGAAAACCTGAGAGGTGCTACATACGCGTAGAAAATGATAATATAGCTCAAAATGTACAGAATGCCTGAGACGTACATGTTTACAGCATTTGATAAAAATAGAATACAATTTTAGTGTACATAAGGTGCATAAACGAAATAAATAATATATTTATAAAACGTTTACATTTTTCGTTCTCTACTCGTCTATACTGCATTACAGGATGATATTTATTATTAAAAAAACCAGTTCTGAAATACGTGTAATAAAATTTCGGTATGGTTCAGAAGTGACCCGGAGCTGGCGTGCAGCGTCGCTGTTCGAGGGTTAACGCACGATTTTCATTCCTCAAAGAGGAAACTGATTCGAAAATTTAGTTTTTGGATCAATTTTGCACTCTACTTGAACATTATTTTGAGAATTCGAGGTGAGAATACCAGATAGGGTCTTCTTGTAAGAGCAATAGAACTTTGAATTGAAACGAAACGAAAAATACGGCAGATAATCTAACATTCTCTGCTTTATTTCAAAGTACATTCGACGGCATTATACATGAAATAGAATATCATCTAAATGACCACCACGATAATCGAATTGATGTCTGCAGATTGAATCCTGGTGCACATTCGAACGTTATTCTGTTCCACGTGTTTTTGTTAGGATCGTACTTTCAGTAAAGAAAAGAAGAGACAATTTGTAAAGATTCCAAATAGTTTGTGCTCTGTTAAAAAGGAAACAAGTGTAAGTTGAACGACCCTGTAGAATTTCAAACTCTTAGACTCTTCGATTTTCTTTCGAGAAAAATATTGGAAGACATTCAGGTTCGTTAATTATTATTAGATTGCGGATTTTTATGCATTTGTGAAAAATTGAAAGACACAGAATTGCGAGAATATGTGTAGTACGAGAAAATATATAAAATATCCAAATTACAAAGGTATTTTACTTATATTAGGCAATTATGTTGCAGAAAAATCCGCAGTTATTACTGACGGTTCGTTAACGTGTAATCGTACCATGAATCTCCTTGCTTTCGCCACTAAGGCGGACCTTATGGTCTGTAGCTGAGTAGATATGACAGAGAGTACGGAGATGTCGATACGATTGAACTCGTCGAAGCATCCCCAGGCTCCACATTGCGCCAGGCCACTCAGTGTCTTTCCAATCGCCACATAGTCCATCCCTTCGCCACAATTTGTCACGATACACAGCAGTCCTAATGCTTTCGCCAAGTCTTTCGTGGTTTCTGTTTTCCCTGTCCCAGCAGGACCTTGTCAAAATTGATATTTCATGAATTTTGAACAAATTCTTTCACATTTATTCTGACATTTCATTTCGATAAATAAAATATAAAGTTTTCTATGTTTTATAGAAAAAATGATATAGTTTTCTGTACTATTATATGAATATCTCTTTCTCCGACGTCTGGAAAATTTAAATTTGCAAATTTAACATTTCCCCGATGCCTATTAAGTTGACATTTGTAAATGAATTATTTCTTTGACGTCTATGACAATTTGTAAAGCAATCATGTGTTTGATGTCTGTAAATTTATTATTTCTCTACCCTTTCGTGCAGATTTCATTTAAGAGTTGTTTTGAATAGCGATTTTTGGTTACTATGACTCTCGAAAATATTTCTTGCAATTTAAACAAGAAAAAAAGTCGTTAGACTCGTCTTTTCTCAGTGTTATTTCTTAAATTGCAGTACTGTAGAGTCAATAATTGTAAGTAAGTGTTAAACACGATACCTGCAGGAGCTCCTCCGAGGTGCATCGAGAGAGCCTGTGTGATAGTTAAATATATCCTATCCGTTAGAGGTGTAATAACAAGTCTGCCATTGAGACCCATGTACTCGTAACCATACTCGAACGTTCCCGAGCACTGGTGCATCCAGACATTATCCAGGTCGTGAACCCAGTAAAACCTTCGTGAGAAAATTGCATTTACGTGTGAAACGTGATATGTACATACTTCTTATTCGATATATTTCCTATCGGAATTCTGTCTATTCTTTCATACCTTTAATTTACAATATTTGTTTATTTTCCTCGCTGCACATCTAAGTATCAGCTACTTACTGTTTTAGTAGTATTTTACATACGAGGTGCCAATGTATTATAGATTAATTACAATTGACAAACCTCGGTCTTTTAAATTAAAAGAAAAGTTTGAATGAAAACTAATGTTTCTTATTAATGTAAGTGTTTTTGTCGAATCTCAGTCAGAATCTGTGTCACGAGTCTAACTCGTTGTTTTAGGATAAGGCAGAGTATCTTATTCAAAAAATTTGTATTAAGAAAAGACTACTTATTGTTAGAATAAATATAAACGAACCTCAATTGACTTTCCCATTCGAATTCTGAGGAATCTATGATACTGTCTCGAACAAAACCTTCGACAATATCTCTCATGTGAACATCGATTGTTAATACCATGTCGAACTTCTTTCTATCGTTATTTGTCAACGTATCACCACCCATCATCGTTACTTCTTCGTTTAGTTGATTGTTCAGTTGCTTTAGATACTGAGAGTGAGATCGTTAATGATTGGAAGGATGTTTTTTTTTTGTTTTGTTTTTTGATCAAATAATTGGAGAATAAGGGTACCTCTTTCATAGCATGCATTTGACCGTGAGAGATTTTATTGAATACGTTTTCTACTTCTGCTGTCCACCATATTTGATTCGCTGCGAGAATCATCATTCCTTGGAAATCCAACATCCAAGAGGTTCTCGGTCTTCTGACCTAGAAAATTTCATAAAAATTCTGTGAATCTATAAGAGAATCCACATTTTAAGAAATTAGAAATTTTTATCATTTTTATTTTCTGTAACTTAAAATGCCTGTAGTTCCAAATTTTTATCATTTTTTAATCTCTGTAAATTTTGAATTTTCAGCATTCCAAATCTCTGCAAATTCTAAATTCCATTAATTCCAGACTTCTATAATTTACAAATCTTTGTAAATTTGAAATTTCAGTAATTCCAAATTGCTATAAATATCAAATTTCTAGAATTCCAAATCTCTGCAAATTCTAAATTCCAATAATTCTAGATTTCTATAATTTTCAAATCTTTGTAAATTTAACATTTTATTAACTCCAAATCTCTCCAAATTCTAAATCTCTGTAATTTCAAATCTCCAGGATTTTAAATTTCTACAATTTTCAAACTTTTATAAGTTCTAAATCTGTACGATTTACAGTTCTTTATAACACGAAATTTCTAATACTTTTCAAGTGTCTAAACTTCGAAAACCGTAAACATTCTTCCCACCTTTCCATAATTATAGACAGCCTTTTTCGTTAAAAATCTGTTCGATCTTTTCATCTCTTCCAAAGCAAGCACCATCCACTCTTCGATTTTCCCTTCGGCAAGGACTATATTTCTAAAGTCCATCACTTCCTTTTCGCAAGAAATTAACGCAGTAACCACTAGACGATCGGTATTGTTCAATTCGAACCGGAATTTTTCCAAATTGTCGAACATCTTTCCCACGTGCTCTTGAATGGCTACTGGCTCGCCGCTACCAAGAACACTTAACAACTCATCGTCACTGAGAAACGTGAACCGAGGGAAAACTGCTCGTTTGTTGTTCAAGTAATCCGTCAGGGACTTCTGGCATTTGTCCAACCCATTGATCATCATTTCGAACTCCTCTTTTCGACCTAGATAATAAATTCCATCGAATTGTATCGATATTTTGGAAATTTTTCTAAAAACCAAACGAAACAACGTAAAATTTTAATGTTACCAATTTTCTATTATTTGAATCTTAGACTCTTTTGTGAATATAAAAATTTAGGCAACTCAAATGCCTTTATTTTTCCTTCCTATGAAGAAAGGTAATCGATTTCTCTTTTATAAAATGAAATTAAGCTTTTAGTTTCGTCTTTTTTTTCTTCTTTTTCGTAGATGAAAAATATAAATTCTAGCCTTTCTTTGATTAATAGTATTCCATAAACTCTATCAAAATCCAGTAATTCATTTCAGTTATACATTAATTAATTATTTATTAGATTTTTATGAATATTAATACTAGAGTTACCCTGTTTATTTATTAATTTATTGTGTTTTCGCAAGCATGGACGTACTCCTGATGCAAGATAGCAATAGTTACAAATAAAAAGGAAACCAAAATTAACCCTTTGAGTGCTATGAACGTAATCAATTGTACAAAGCATAAATTTTGAAGAATCTCCAGTTTCATTTACTATATTACAAATAAATTTGAATGTTCAACGTCAAACACGTTTACAGCTATCAAAAATATATATTTACTATATAACATTATAAAAACGTTTCTGTTCACATGTATGTATTTATTAATTTCATATTATAAAAAGTGGAAACAAGTTTTCACTTTATAATATAATATAAACCCATAAAATCTTGCTGGAATTCGTATATTTGTAAAGAAAGAACACGTGTTTCGTTCATAGGTTGTTTATTACTAATATTATAGCAATAAAGGAACGTAAACGTTAAAGAAAAATGTGAGAAAAGGGACTTGTGATTCTGGCAAGCCTTTTTCTCTCAAATTATAAGAATTGCCACTAATTCTACCTTTAATCGTGCAACACTCGAGGACGTTCAATCTTTTCGCCGTGTCCACCATAATTTTCCTGAAGGATTTGTCTATATCGTCGAATTTCTTCGCCTCATCGGGTAGCTGTATTCTTATATCACCGCCCACGAAGATTCCCTCGAGGTATAGCCATTTCTTTTGCAGTTGCGTCCATAATTCGAGAACCTCAGAGATCGTATGCATTGTGATTTCCCATTTTTGCACGGTGTCGAGGAAAGGACCGATGAATTGCGAGGCAGCCATGCCATTTACATTCATCATATTATCCTCTAGAATCTGATTCAATTCATCCACTGGCCCCACAATGAATCCACGATCCTCCGTGCCTGATAGTCAAATATTTCACATGGCATTAGAGCATTTTTGGAGACGCTTTTGACACGCTTTCACGTTTTGTTTTTCCTTTCAATCGCGTTAGGCGGGAAAAAATACTGCTGCAACTTCTTAATTAATTAATATTCTTCAGCAGAAAATTTCAAAGCAAGTGGTAAATTACTTTTTGCACGATACTTGGCACTTTTTAACCTGCGATTATCAAGGATTTTCAATATTTTTTTTGTTTTAATAGAAAAAAAAATTAAAATAAAAGTGTTTTATTTTTAAAAATGAAAAATAAAGGAGCACATGTGTTATCATTTTGTCCAGGAGTGTGTTATACAGCTATCTGTCGGTTTACAAAGCAAATCGATGCCTCAGAATGCCGTATAAATCGAAATCGTGGCTTTTTGTACGAAAAACCGTGTAAATCCCCAAAAAAACAAAATGCGCGTAATTTGGTCACCTGTTTAATTAAATACACTTATTTCAACGTAAAATAAAAATAAAAAATCAATTGTTAAAATAAAATAAAAATCAATTTTTCCCTTTCTTTGTGACAATAAAACTTTTCCTTCTAAAAATTACTTGCACTGTGTTTCTATCACTGTTTCTCTGCCATTGCGTACAGAAAGAGGCGGTAATTGCCTCTGTTAGGTTCAATGCTATTGTTTTGAAAAATTATTGCATAAATATGTGCGCAGAATACATTTTTCTTTTCAAAAATCCGTTATTTTGAAACCCGTGCAAAAAATAGGGGGAAATCTCTCCGAGTGAAAATCTCCCCGGTCGTCAGAGTGTTAAGATTCTCTTATTTTCTCCTTTTTGAATAATTCAATTTGAAAGTGTACCTTTGTAGTGTTTGACCACGGTGAATTCCATATTTTTCCAGACTTCGGCCAACTCCTTAAGTCCCCTTTCTATGGCCAACTCTTTCACTGCGTTCATTACGATTTCTCTGGCTATTTCTTGGTACTTGCCCAACTCCATGGCGAACATATTTTCCAAGGTGAACCTTGAAGACCGATGTACGAGTTAGAATTCCATTTTATTTTTTTTTTTTGCATAAAATTTAGAAGTTTTCATGTCCTAAATGAAAATTTAAGATATCGATATCGATGATAAAAGAGTTTCAGGATGAACTCACCCTTTGAGAATCTCTATTTCTTCTCCTTCCATTAAAAAAAAATGTTTTTGTATATTAACACAGTTTTTTAATAATTATTACTGTACGCACTTATCGAAAAGAAAAATTCTGTAAGAAAAAAAAAAGAAAGATAAGTTCCGACAAACTTTTGGGGCACTATTTACAACAAGCAAGCTTTTTCTAATTATTACTATAATTTGCAACATATAATTATATTTGATCACATTAAAAAAAATGTTTGGACATTTAACTAGTACAAAAATAAAAAAAAAGAAGAAAATACAAAAAAATTCCGTTTGACAAAATTCACCACTGTTTTACACATACACAAACACACACACATAGGTTTCACACTCTGTTTGCACTTTTCTTAATTATTTTTCGTCACCATCAGACCTGTCAGGATCCATATCGAAATATCGTCCAGTTTTCTTCATCAACTGCTTCCAGTGTCTCTCGCGCATCGCCTCGTTTTTCAGTTCGATGAATAACGGCACAGAATTCTTGAAACTTCTCATATTAGCATCGAGAGCTTGTCCAACCCTCAGATCTTTCACGAACTTCGGAAGTTTGCGAAATTCTCGGATGAAATGATCCATACCGTCGATTAGCTGCTGAGGATTCAGGTTCACCCATAGTGTCTGTGCCCATACGTCTCTCATGCTTCTTTGTTCTTTGAATAATTCGTATAGCAACTCCATTCCCTCGTAGTCTTTCTTCACTTTCAGGAATACCGAATAGTCTGTCGCCGGCAGGTCGAATAGAATCTCAGAATTGATCAGACTGTGCCTTCTTTCCTCGTGTTTCGCGATCAATTTCCCATAATTCTACGGGAAAAGTGAAGATACCGTGTGACCTACCATTGGAATAGAATTTAGCAAACTAAGGGGGTCAAAAGTGCCCTCCAACCGATTTGGTGGTGCGACACACCATTCGATAGCTTATTAAAAAAAAAGCATGTGACACTAAGTTTCAACTTTCTAGCTCGACCGTGGGGGTAGTTACAGGGTAAATTCCAAAATTCCGTTGCCGAACGGTTTATAAATATTCGAGGAAGAAACGGAAGTCTTTTTTAGTGAAAATAGGGAGCTAGAGATTTTTTCAATGGCAACAAATTAAATGATCAGTATTTAAATCTATTTTCGATCAGTATTTGAATCAACTTTCGGTCAGTATTTTATTACAGAAAAGGTCTGTACAAAAGTACTAAACGGTCAGTATGTAAATAAAAAAATGGTCAGTACATAAATAGCGAATGGTCAGTATAAATAACGAACGGTAAGTGTGGAATTAATCACTAGTTAGTATCATTACGGTCAATATAAAATTAATAAACGGACAATATAAAGCAGAAAAAAACACAGTACTAAATCTATTCCATTACAGACTCGTTGTAAATCGAAGAATAATTACATTTAAAAATGTCTTTATACGTAAAACAAATATATATAGTTTTATTTTTTATATATTAAATTAAATTAGACATTTACAAGTTTTTACTTAATGAATAAGAAAACATGCTTATTGTTTTATTTATAAAAATATACATTTTAACATTTTAACATATTAATATATTATAATCTTATAAATATTAATCTATCACGAATGCCCTAGTTGCTAATTTCGGTCTTCTCCGTTTCCGTTTTTGACCAAAGGATACTGACCAAATTATTTAACTACTGACCCTTCATATTTAAATACTGACAAAAAGGGAGTGAAATACTGACCAGTAAAATATAAACCTTTTTTAACCCATTCACTGCCACCTACTTCGCGCTACAAGTTTAGATTGGTTGCAGTTCGTCACAGAATAAGTATAAACTTTTAAAGCCATTATAATATTTTATTCAGTGACGCCAACTACGAGATATGTCGTAGTGTTTTTTTCTTTTTAATTACTGTAAATCCATTTAAGTACTATATCTGCAACTAAATATTATTACATTTTGTGAAAATCTATGCATTTACCTTCAAATAAAATCTCCACTCCCAGGACAAAACGCTCTAAATATTCCTGACAGTGAATGGGTTTTTGGACCTTTTTCGACATATGCCAGTGGTTCAAATGGAGCTACTCAAATATTGGTTTTTGTGGTAGTGAAAGTTCTGAAAGATGAGCGAAATCTAATCTATTTAAATTCGACTAATTACTGTTGAAATATTCACATTAATCAGTACTATTCGTACTAATTAACTATTATATATACAGTTACTCCCACTCATGTTCATAAATAAAAAAAAACTTTTATTTCCGTTCAGTAGAATTCGTTATTGCACTATCTTACACCTGTTTACAAAGCAGTTTTGTTTTTCATTACGTAGAAATATAATAAATAGAGAAAGAATGTCACTATCCATGAAAACTATCTCTCAGCCGTATTCGTATAAGGGAAGAAATATATTTCGAACATAATATGAATAAAAGATATAAGGAAAGTGTTTTTATTTATTTATTTATTTATTTATGCTAAATGTCCGCGTGGTGTACGAATATTTTGTATACTATCGAAACAGTTGCTTTTCAGTATAGTTTAAAAAAAAAAGACGAGGGTGTTAATAGTAAATGAAAAGAACGGTATTGAACTCACTTCCATCTTTAATAACCCAGTTTCGAGATCTTCTCCAACGCTACCAGGACCATTAGCCTCAAAATCTTTTGCGAATTCTTTCAACTCGTCTACGAAATCGTTGATCTGGTCCTGCGTCATTCCTGAAAATCTATCGCAGGTGCTCTCTAATGTTGAAGCTCTGTACAGAGCGCCTAAATACAGGGATTCCCAGTCACGTTGCAGATGATAAGCCGTTTGTTCGTCCTCCTCTGGAAATGTTATATCGTGACTTCGGAAAGTTCGAAAAGTTTCCTAACGAAAAAGCAGAAAGAAAGAAGCAATGAAATAAGAGACAGTTTCGAGATAATTCATATTTTTCGAAATTTACTTTTCCATTTAAAAGAAATTACTCAAT
Source organism: Anthophora plumipes (assembly GCA_951804975.1). Taxonomy (NCBI): domain Eukaryota; kingdom Metazoa; phylum Arthropoda; class Insecta; order Hymenoptera; family Apidae; genus Anthophora; species Anthophora plumipes. Next base: position 16,000,505 of record OX638118.1, on the reverse strand, counting down.
ATTTCTTGAAATTTATTTATTAGTTAACTCATTTATTTTGAAATTTATTTTTTCATTTAAATTATTCAATGTTCTTCGAAATTTTATTATTTTATTATTAAACCTATTTAGTTTGAAATTTGCTTTTCTATGTAAACAAAATTACTCAATGTTCCTCGAAATTTATTTATTATTAAATCTATTTATTTCAAAATTTACTTTTCCATTTAAAAAGAAATTATTCAAAGTTCCCCGAAATTTATTTATTATTAAACCTATTTATTTCGAAATTTGCTTTCCCATTTAAAAGAAATTATTCAGTGATCTTCTAAATTTACTTTATTGAACCTATTTAGTTCATGTTATTCAGAACAATAATTTCTTCGTTTAGTTCCATTTTTACACACCTGATAAGTGGTGAAGCGAACTTCTGCTTGAACCGCTGTCTTTTTTATATCAGCGATTGCTTGCATAACAGACGTAAAACGATCCAAGCCAGTTATTACGAGTTCAACCTCACCACGGAAACTATCGATTATCAACTGCAAATCGTTCATTCCGAAGACTGTTTGTGCCAAAAGAAAACTTCCCAACACTTGTTTCCATTCAGTGGCATGCTGCTTGATGCCAGATAATAAGGGTTGAAGGTTGATGCTAATTGGAGAGGAGAAATTCATTCAAATTTTAGTAATCTGAATTTTTGCGAATTTTCAGATCTATCAGGCTCTCGAAATTTTTAAACTTGCAGATATTTAAATTCTAAATCCTCATTTCGCAATTTTTAAAGAAATTAAGAGATTTGCATGTTCAATTCTGAGTATTCCAAGATTTTCGAAGTGTCTTCTCAAGCTTTAAGACATTCCTGAATTTCGAATATTCTGGAATTCTTAAATTCTAAAATTCTTAAAAATTTCGAGTTCCCATTTTCCAAACTGTCTGAACAATCTTATTATGTTTCCAAATTTCTCTAAGTTCTGCATATCCTCATATCCCCAAGTCTCTAATTTTTTAAATTTCAAAATATGGAATTTTCAATGCTGACTTTCCAAACTTTCTAAAACTGTCCCGACAATTTCTAAATTCCCTGAATTTTGTGTATTCTTGAATTCTCAAGTTTTTTGTTTTATAAATACATTTTAGGCTGTTAAACTTATTTGAAAAATGAGGTAAGTCCTTTAATCTCTCTAAAATTGATGAATTTTTCGAGGTAGACAATACCGTATGCAATAAAGATCATGGTAGGAATCCATCTCGTTCACTTCCTGGAGCATGTTATCGTAGAAAGTAAATTTCTGGTCATATTGGAAGAGCGTAGGTTCAGTCAGGGAGTACTTCTCTGCAGCCAGGTTCTTATCGAACGACCAAAGATTGCTATACTTCTTCCATCTGTGCAGATAATGCCAACATTCCAGCGCTATTTTATGCGCCGACCTTTGAACCATTAGTATATTATCATTCACTACCTACGCAGACGTATTGACAAAATTATGAACTCCATACGAGAAAGCAGGTAGCATAAATGAAGTATGTCCATTTTACAAATTTTCGATTTTAGTAATTTTGTATCTAAACGTGTGTTGCTTCGATTCTGTCGAAGGTTTTAGCAGGATAAGCATGGATAAACGGTCACCTAACCATTTTCTATGTTTCTTGGTTGCTAAACAATGCTTTTTACCTGAAAAATCATTCTGAAAAAGTGCAGGTCTCCACCGCTTCGTTTAAGAATGGTACGAGGGTAAAACTCTTAACTGTTTTATGTATTTTCTCAATTATTACTTAAGACATTTAAATGAAAAAAATATGTAAAAGAGTCACTGACTAACTCTATTTGAGATATTTTTTTCAGAATTGTCAATCAATTATTAAGGATAGAAAAAAATATATTTTTGGGTGTGATTTTTGCAAACAACAAAAATAAGAAATGGTCAACTGTTTACCTTGCTAGATCCTTTATGTTTACATTAATTTAGATCTTTTAAGTCCTTACTTCTACTGAATTGTGTCAAATTTTGATGATCTTAAAAATGTTCATTGAATTTCTATTTATAATTATACAATTTTGTCGAATTTAAATTTGTACTGATTTAGTTATGTGTAATTTTCATCTACACTAATTTCAATTTCCCAATTCTATTTTTGTATTAAATTATTGCCATTTTGCCAATTTTCTATTTCCACTGATTTAATTTTCCCAAATTTTTATCTACATTGACTTTATCTTCCCAATTTCTATCGATACTGTTCACGTTTCATTAAATTTCTAACTTTACTAATATAATTTTGCCAAATTCTTATCGACCCTAATTTAATTTTACCAAATTCTCATTTATATTGATTGAATTTTGTCGAATTTTCTTTTACACTAATCTGACATCTCCAATTCCAGTTTACATTATTCTCATTTTGTTTCAATCTCTGCTGGTTGAAATTCATTCGATTTACATTCTCTGCTCTAACGAAATTTTACAAAATATAATTTACCTGAATGCTCATTACGTCTTCGAAGAATGTGAACGTCGCGAAGCTCTCAGTGTCGTTCTTCCTTTGTGGCTTGCATTCCAAACAAGTCCCGTTCATCCACCTTGGAAATAGTTTCAGTTCTTCTAATAAATTCTTTACATTCTGAAGTATCATGCTATAAATTTCACCAGGGGATGGTCTTAGAACAACTTCCGATGCTATTAATACAGCATCGACTTGAAAGATCGGCTTAGAACTCATTAGAGTTTTGTCGAAATACTCCAAGTTTCTAATCATACATCTACGAAAATCATAATCCTTCTTTGAAGAATTTTATTTCAGAATGATTTATTTTAGACGATTGATCTTTGATGTTAGAAGAAAAATCACGTACGTGATAAAAGCAGAGAACATCTTTTTCTCATATTTGTCGTAAAAAAGTTGCATGGCTGGACTTTTACCAGTGAACGTTCCGACTACTAAACTTTCCAGTTTAATCAGCACTGGACTCGTCGATCGATACGTCGCTCGCATTGCTGTGATCAATTCGGTTCTTCGACTCTGTATCTCTTGGAAATAGGTCTTGGGAATAAATAAAATAATGAACATTCATTGAGAAACGAATCATTCCATGGATTTATTGGTATTTGGAATCGAGAATAGTTCAAAATTGGAGAAGGGAGACCATTTTTCTTTGAGCTTTTGGGGTGCTTGGAATTTGGAAAAATTATAATTTGGAAAATGGGATATTTTAAGAGAAAAATTTTACTTTCTGTGAACTTTGAGATACATGGAATCGAGAATAATTCAAAATTGAAAGAGGTAGATCTATCTTTTGGAATTTTAGGGTGCTTATAATTCACAAGAAGCATATGTATATTCCAAAAAGAAAAAATTTGATTCCAGAATTGCTTGAAAATGAGGAAATTTAGAAGCTTAACAAAACAAAAGAAAAACATTTTTGATTCCCCGATTATTGGAATTGCAAAAAAATGAATCATTGGAGGAATGAAAGGAAAAATTTTAGATTTCCGTGTGCTTATGTGGAATCGGGGAGAATTAAAAATCATAAAAACGAAAATTATTCCTTAGAATTCTAAGATATTTAATACAGAAGAAACTAAACATTTTAAAAACGAGAAAAAGGTTTGAAACATACATTCTAGCTTTTCTAATTCCAAAAAAGATAAATACAAACCTTGCAAGGCATCAGCTCTTCGATATCATAAAAATTCGTCGAGAGAGAAAAAAGATTGTAAGTCTGAAGCTCGCTGTTTATTCTATTGTTAAGATCATTCTTCATATGGTTCACCTGATCCACGATTGAACTCAGATTTTTCAACAACTTCTCACAATTATGGGAGTAATTAGATATATTCAACGAGTTCCAATTGAAACGCATCACACCAGGCTGAATATGTTTCTCAATTTCCAGCAAAGTGTTCTTCAACAATAGTATCTGTAGTAACAAAGGAAACATCATTTTTCATTCATCTGTTTATTCAAAGCCCTGAATGAATTTGAATATCTACTGCATACATCAGCTTTGTCCATTTTATCAATCATTTTATTATACTGATCGATCATCCTCTCCGTCACCTCGAGGTCGTTTCTCAATCGATCTTTCTGTATACTGGCGTCCTTTACTATAGGTGATAATTCGTAGCCTAACTGCTCCATTAGCTCGGCCTAGAGACATCAATTTAGACGTAATTAAATATCAATTGGAACGTTTAGAAAATTTTACGAAGAAAAAAATGTTAATTCAACTTTACAAGTACTTGAAATTATTTGATTTTAGTAACAGAGAGCAAAGAGAAAATTAGGTCTTCAAAATGTTGAGAAATATTTAGCCCAATTGAAGATTAAACGAAACGCTTAATTCACGGAATATTACTAGTTTCTTGAAATTGTTAACATACTTCGTGAATAATTTCGAAGACCTCGAAATTAAAATTCACTTGGAAACGAAGCCTGCACTCGACCAGAATCGATCCGCTCATAAATTCTGTCCAAGTGAATTTAGTCCCATGAGCAGCTTGCTTCTCCGACGAGGAGATACACGATTTTTGATCTCCTCTCGTGTCAGCCTTTATCTGTGTCTTCATTTGCCCCTTGGTGCCACCTGTACTACTAGTATCTGGTGAAACAAACAATTTCCAAATAATTAAAAGATACACGGTGTCATATATAAACAGTAGAATGTAGCAAATATTCGAAAATTCAAAAATTTAAATAATATCTAGCTACAATGCGGAAAGTTCCATATCCTCAAAATGTAACTATAAAAGAAAAAGTAACAAATTAATTTCAAATATAAAATTAAAAAGAAATTTGATATATTTTATATATTTTAATTATAAATATTAAAGATAAAAATTAAATTTCTTAAGTAACGTAAATTTTTGACTATATAGAAAAATATATAGAAAAATTTCGAAGGCTCACCGATGCTTGGTTTTGACATTGGTTCGCTTTTTTGAACCGAACCTTGAGGAGTCGATCCAGGTGATCCAAAGTCTTTATGCTTGCCCCTTTTAGGCGGATGAATTGTCTGTACCGTGTCTGGGAATGTTAAGGAACCTGTAAACGAAAATTGTCCGTTTCCTTTCCCTTTTCTCATTAGTTGAAAAAATTTCGCTAATTATCAGAAAGAATATCATCGAGATGCGACGCCAAAATGTCAGTACACATTTAAGTAACTAAGGAATTGAAAGAGAGACCATTTACGACCTCGTAATTTAGATTATTAAACAACGAACAGATTGATTATTTTCAAGTCAAACAAACATTGTAACAACGTCACGAAATGCAGATTTCAATTAGCTTGTAAAATCACGCTATTTAACACCGTTATATTTTCTTTTCATGAGGTTTTTTGCAAAGTCGAGTCTATATTAACTAGCTGGAAATAATTAATGACTTAAAAACAACATTTGAGTTTCAATTTGTAAAATAACTCTAGCAACATGTCGAAAAGTTACTGAAAATTTGGACAATCGAATTGATGTCTGCAGATTCAATTTTGGTGCACATTTCAATGATATTTTACTCCACTTATAATTGTGATGGATTATGCTTTCGATGGAAAAGAACAACTTTAAAAAATTCTAAATAGTTTATGTTTTATCAGAAAGAAACGTGCAAGCGTGTATTTTGGATGATCCTATACTTTCACTGACCTCTGTCTGGTTCAAATTGCACCATTTTTAGAATACTCTTCTTCATAGTATTCATCACGATGAATTGAGCTTTCTCCGCCCACGTATTGAACTTTGATTCCTCGAATGCTTTCAGCTGTTTACCCACTTCGAAATACTGACTAAACGTTAGGATCTTTAATTGACTGTACTTCAACTCTTCGACGTTTTGCAGGGTCAAGACCGGTCTTCTCAGACGATGGAACAACTGCCTGACCCAGTATATAGCGCCAGCCATTGGGGGATGGTAAGTCAGCAATGGTGGATTTCGTTTTGCTTAAATTGAACATTTAAAATGATCCAATTATTTAGTGAACAAAAATTAATACCCTTGTGAAAGTTTTTTTATAATTTCTCACCAAAGTTGGTGCCCTGTATTAGTAAAAAAATTTATCTGCACTTGTGCCTTGAGATTCTAGAGTGAATTATCTTTTTTAGGATGATTTCCGGTTAATTTTTGTATCATTTTAAAATTGTTCTTCTTTAGGATCATTTTGCAATGCTTTTTATGATTGAGGTGGTTCGAAACAAAGGAAAATTCACCCATTATTAATACTAAACAAGATTTTACAATTTTGTTTAACTTTATAAATGTCTTTTTATTTATAACGTTAGTTGTCTTATCATTTTGTCTACCATTTAATTGTAATATTTTCGTTTAAATTGAAAATTTGTTCTAATGCTCTTTTAATTTATGAAGGAGTTGGTTACAAATAAATTATTCTGATTTATATGTAACGCTATTCGAGATAAGTGCAATATTAAATCTTTATCCCAGTAATTTTCAAGGTTTTTTATAATTTTGACCAAGTTTAGTTGTATTATTTTCGATTAAATTGAAAAGTTTTAATGCTCTTTTAATTTATGATGTTGGTTAAAAATAAATTATTCTGATTTATATGTTTGAGATAAGTGCAATATTAAATCCTGTTTTATAATTTTGTCGACCCATATAATGTTTAACGCTTAGAGTATTAAAAAATGCGCAAAAAAATTCTAAGGTATTTTACCTCTGTTAAATATCCCCTCGACAGTGCTGACTTCTTTGCTGAACTGTTGCATAATTACGTCGAACTTTCTGAGCAATTGTTGATGGATGATAGCTCTGGTTCTCATCTCTTTGAATTTCAACAACATCTCGAGCGCACTTTCCGCGGATATCAGGGAAGTGAAGCATTCGTCGATGAAAAATTTAGCCTCATTCTCTAGATAATGTACTTCCTCGTAGAACAGGGACATAGTAGCTTCCCAATTGTCCTTATTATACTCGTCGTAGATATTAAAGTCTGCTTCCAAGATTGGAACGATCAGTTTGTCGATCCTTTTTATAATAGAATCAATTTGCGCTGGATCGCTGATGATCGATTTTAAATACGGCCCGAATATATTGTAGAATTCCTGGAGAACGTTTGCAACTTGGTGCAAACCATCGCAGACAGAAGCAATGTACTCTGTTCCTTGGAATAATCGTTTTTGATCGAATTCCCAACGCGTTCCCTTTCCAGAAATCTCAATGTCCTCCCGATTCTTTAGATAGGACTTTTTCCAATTCTTCAACATCGCGTAGGCCTCCTCTGTTTTCTTCAGAATTACATCCAAAGACTTTCTGTATAGCAGAGAGCAGGATATTCTTAGATTAAGAGATTTCGCTAATTATAGAGGATTTATTTTTTAATTTTGTGAAGAAGTTATTAGTGTGGCAAAATCTCTATAACTGAATCTCTAGAAATTCCCAAATTCTATTATTTCAAATTTCTATAATTCCCAGTCTCCATAATTTTATAATTTCTATAACCTCAACTAGCAATAAATCAATGTTACTTTAATATTCTACTGAACAATAGAAATTGTTCCGAAACTTCGATTATAAATTCAAAAAGTTAGATTCTACTTGTTTCGATTTTTAGAAGGCTCTTACTTGAACAGGTCGGTAATGGATAGATGGGATATGACAGTCTGACAAAGCTGCCACGAAATCCTTTCAAGCAGACCCATCATCTTCTCCTCGGAGGAGTAATAGCTCGAGAGGATCCAAATCATTCTTAATCCCTCTGTCAATGGTGGAATAGATTGATTGATCGTCTTGAAGCAGTCTGATTCTGTTATCAACTGTATCACGAACATTCATTACCGTATCAATCAAATACACCAGTTTTTTTAATTAAAAAAGAAAAAAGAAGAAAATTGATTCTTTTCAAAAAATCTGTTGCAAGAGTTCATATTTATATGAATTTTTTCGTTACCTTAAAGTGTCTCAAAATAGTGTGTAAAAATCGACTGTTGTCCCTGGCTTCGGTGTAGGACTTCCATAAATCAGAGTAGAAATATTCGAAATTCGAAGGAACCGGTGAACGCACATTATTCAATAAATTCAAAATTCTTTTAGCTACTGTGATTTTCAATTGTTCGACTAGCATTAGTAATCCTGTCTCTCGTTCATTCCAATAACGGTGCTCTGCCAGCGGACCTTTGCCTTGTGGCACTCTCGTTTGGAACGATTCCAATACCTAAATAATTTAAACAATGAATAAATGAGAAATAAAAGAAATCTAAATAAACGATTGCCCATATTTTTTGTTTCGCGGATAAAAAAATTATATCATACATTTGGTGCCGTGAGAGAATTAAAAACTTGATTGAAACGTTGAAATGAAGTTAAAGTACATTTATTTTATCTGAAAAATATTTTAAAGCTTATTTTACATAGATATTCTTTCTATTCAGTACTTACGTGAAATACTTTTAGTGAAAAGTTAAACTGCCCCAACTAATTTAAATCTATCGATATGTTTCTATAATTAAATACATATATAATTTATATTTAAAAATAATAAATTATAATTATACTTAAAATGATAAATTATAAATTATATTTGAAATAATAGATTTTATTAATACGTTGAAATGAAGTTAAAATATATTTATACATATTAATGTATAATAAATTAAGTTTCAATAAAATTTATTGTATTTTATTACTATATTTTTTAAATACAATCATTCATATTTATCAATTTAATTCAATTTGTATTTATTTCAATATTAAATTTTTTGAACAAAATTTACTATTTTAAATATAATTTATAATTTATTATTTTGAACATAATTATAATTTATTATTTTTAATGTAAATCTGTATATTTAATTATAGAAACGTATCGATAGGTTCGAAATACTTTCGGCACTTTAATTTTTTATTAAAAGTATTTTACATGAGCACTGAAAAGAAAGAACATCTATGTGCAATAAACTTTAAACCATTTTTGAGATAAAGTAAATCTTTCAAGTGGAAAGATTTTCAATATTTTCTAATTCAAGAAGATACTCTTGTTAATTATTATTTCACCTTCTGTATATGCACACCCCAGGACATTATCACATTCTCAAGATGCTCGATCACCTCTTTATTCTTTTCTAACATCTCGTCGGTGACATTTGGATCATCGAGTTCCGGAATATTCGGCATAGTCAATAAAATATCGCCTTCGATATTTTCCAATGTCCTAAACAAAATTTTTATCAATTTCTCTTTCATTAAATTCTTCTACGAAATTGATAAATCTACTGCAGGAAAACTGCAGGAAAAATGAAGACTTATCAGATATAAAAATCTTTTCGTCTCGTCTGATACTTATACACTTTGCGTTCTTGTTATCGTTCATTAACGTCCACATCTTATACTATTTTTATATACTACATTTTACTATAATAGTTGATTGGTTTCTGCATTTCCTTTTTTTTAAGCTATTTTGCTTAACCTTTTAACTGTGGGTGTGGTTTATAAACCAGGTACTAAAATTATAGCCAAGTTGTATGTTTACGTTTTATTATATGATACTTTTTTACTTTTTGTAATTTATAAAATAATTAGAATTATATTGTCTAGTATTATGATTTGATTTTAGTAAAATATTTTTTTCGTTTTTTTTTTACGTTTAGAGCGATCAGCTGTGCTAAAAGTACCCGCAATTAAAGGGTTAATAATAATTAAATCAAATTTCCTAACCATTCTCCTCGAGTTACTAACCATTCGACATTTTTGATTAATTTATCCAAATAGGAGATTACGTCGTTTTTATTATGATCGATCGACTCTCGCATTTCTTCCTTGGCTCTCGATGATCTCGTCGATTCCTGGTCAAAATTTACCGTCGATGGCCACGGTGATCTTTGTAATCGAAGTTTGTCACGTTTACTTGTAACTGGAGACACGTCGGGTAGTGTTATTTTCGAGGCATCTTCATCGTCACTCTTCGTAACATCAGTCTGTGCTTGCTTCCTTGCTATCACTATCGACATTCTACGGAATTCCGACGGTCTTCTGAAGATCGAACTCTGTTTCACAAATTTTAACAGGTGTTTCGAATCATTCTGATTCATATTAATCAGGCGTATTACTAAAACCGAACTAATACAATTATTTGTATCAAAAAAAATATTTTTCTGCATTTAGGGGATGAACCTAGAAGCTTATTATTAACTTATTTACATAGATACATTACAAAATTACTTTTAGTTGCAAATTAAACGTTATATGAACAACAAATACGCAAAACTTGTTAATCTGAAATTTATTTACTACTTCGGAATACTAAATATAAGATTTAGGAATTTATAATCAACGTTAGTATTCCAAAGCATAAATAATTTAACCCAGTAGATCCTAAGTAGATACATTATAGCAGTTTTCATGCATATAATTATTTAGTACTTATAAAAGTGTACAAGAAACAATATTTTGGATCGCTGATGTTCGGAAATGTTCGGGAACACCGAGTGGTGCCATAAGTTTATGGCCTGTCTCGGGGTACGCGCTATTTTTGACAAAGACCCAGCATGGAGATTTACAAGGCTTTGGTGGTACGTTTAAACCGGAACGTCTCGGCACTCGAGGGTTTTAACTTTGCGATGGTTAATAGCGAACAACGGGTTATCAACCATGTGGTAGCCACTCGCTAAAAACTTTCTCTTTGCGCGGGAAAGATTCACGCGGGAAAAAAGTACCGCCAATTTTGGAAAACGGAAGGTCCGGTCCTTCCGTTTTGCGCCCGTTCCTTTGCCCCCACCTTAAGACAACTTTCCTGAAGTTGGTGGACAGGGAAATGAGGGGAGAAAAGCTCTGTCCACCAGCTCAGGAAAAAAGCAGAAATCTACAAGCCTCCGAGAGACAAAGGTTAAGGACATCGCGATCTGACCGTCGGACGCGATACTGTAACGTAGAAATTTATTGAACGCTTCAGAAGGGACCGTCCCTTACTAGAAACACGTCAAATAAAAATACAGCCCATTCGTTCAGAATACTCGATCAGACGATTAAGTCGTCAGCGTGACATCTTTCTTACGATATCGGCTGGCAAGCTCCGCACAACCGACAGGCGGGAACAAGAAATAAAATTCATAAATATTTCAAAATTGCTTTAGAGATTAATAAAATTACACTATAGTCAGCTAACACGACAATACTGTAACTTAAGAACCCAAGAATGTGTAGAAATAATTACTCGAGACGCCATGATGTCTGTGAGGCTCATATTCTCGGCTTCTGCGTCAGTATCATCATCCCTGTGCAGTTCTGTGCAATATGGTCCTCTGAATTGTGTTTTTACCAGCGGTTTGAACACCTAATAAAAAAAATCACTTTGTCTAATCATCCCTTTCTTAGAAGTCGCTTCTTCTTCACTTATTATTATCTCCATTGTAATAAACAGTGACGCGTTACCCTATGGGTAACTTGTGCAAATACCCGGGGCCCCGAACACAAATCAAGATCCAAGATTCAAATTCTACGGTTTTCCATTACTTACTTTTACGGACTTACTTCAACATTTCCAAATGTTGAGGTAATTTCAACAATATTTCTAACAATTCCAGTTTCCAATGCATCGGCAGAACGTTTTTTCAATGTCCTTAAAAGAATTAAGGACTATTTAAGAAATGCTTTGGGGCACGATAAACTTTCAAATTTATCCATAACATCTATTGAAAGTGATGTAACCAATTGTGTTGATTTTAACGAACTAATTAATAATTTTGCGGCAAAAAATAATCCGAAAAGTAAATATTTAAATAAATATTGCAATCATGTGTGCATTAGTTTTATAATGTTCTTTATATATCAATATGTGTAATTGTTTACCAAATATTTTGTATTTTTATGTAAAAGGTTTTTACACTTTTTATGCAATAATAAATATGTAGTGTCGGGGCCCTCTATACCCATCATCAGAAATAGTAACAATAACAATGAGGAAAAGGGCGCCTTGGCTATGGGCGTAGAGTCCCGGCTTGCCGTGCCGCGGAGGACGCGGGTTCGATTTCCGTTTGGTCCCTTGTATTTTTCCTCTGTTACTACAAATATGTAGATGTTTTTACAATTGTTTTATTTTTTCCAAGGTGAAAGTTATTTAGTTGGGATTAGGGGCCCCGAAATTCTATGTTGCCCAAGGCCCTAACTAGTTATAACGCGCCACTGGTAATAAAAACACAATTTACTACGAATAACAGGAAATGTACAAATTCTCTATTATACTATTAAAAATCTTTTTTAATGTGTCCACTGTCCTCTGATTTCGGGATAGAACTTTTTCCCTATTGTCAGATTAGTAATTTAGGTACACATTGTGTAATCGACACACAGAGCGTTTCAATTTCAAGTACTCCGTAGTTAAAGGGTTAAGATAATTAGAAAAGGAAGTATCAAAGAGAAAGAGTGGAAAACTATTGTGAACCAGTCTCATTTTGTAACCTAGAGGCAAAAATGAATAAAAAGAAATATATATATATTTCTCGTGGACAGAATTAAGTGGACAGAATGTAAATTTTGAATAATCTTTAGTTTCATTTACTATGTTAGAAATAAATTAGAAATGTTTGACGTTGAAAATGTTTTCGCATTGTGCGATATTACTGCGTCTTCAGTGAACATTAAACTTTCGAATAAGTCAGATTAAGAACGTGAATTTAATATGTCTAAGAAAAGAGAAGACTTTTCTGTTCATCTGCGAAACCTAGTTGTCTCGGAGTGTAAAAACGAAATAAGTTATCGTAAAATAGCCGAAAAATATAAAGTTTATAAAAGTGCAGTACACAAAATTTATAAAAAGCATTTACAACACAATACTGTCGAAAATTTAATCGGTAGAGGTCGGAAACGTGCCACAAATGCATACACTGATAGACGAATTGTTAGAGAAACTCAATGTAATCCATCGATAACATCACGAAATATTGTTGAAACACTAAAAGTAAATATTTCGTCAAGAACTGTGAGACGAAGATTAAAAGATGTGAATTTAAAGAGCTGTTTAGCTCGACGCAAACCACAAATTAATAAAGTGCATAAGAGAAAACGTTTAGCATTTGCGAAAAAGTATGTTAATAAGCCATTATCATTTTGGAAAAAAATTATATGGAATGACGAGAGTAAATTTGAATTATTAAATAAAAAAAGGAGGACACGAGTGTGGAGAAAACCGAATGAAGCTCTAAAAAAGCAGTATCTGTTACCTACTGTCAAATATGGAGGGGGATCTATAATGGTATGGGGGTGTTTTTCTTGGCATGGAGTTGGAAATTTAGCACCCATACATGGAATAATGACAGCAGATAAATATGTTGACATTTTAACTGAAAACCTGGAAGAGTCAACTCTAAAAATGGATTTTGATGAGGAATGGATGTTACAACAGGACAATGATCCTAAACATACTGCAAAGAAAACTAAAAAATTTTTACAAGATTGTGAGATAGAAGTTCTCGAATGACAACCACAAAGTGCAGACCTTAATCCTATAGAAAATTTATGGAATTTATTAGATGCAGAAATACCATTAGAGAAACGCCATAATAAAACAGTGTTTTTAAACGAATTGCAATTAAAATTTCAACAAATTGATCCAAATTATCTCCAGAAACTTGTGGAAAGCATGTCACGACGGTTAGAAGCGGTAATTAAATCAAGAGGCTACAATACTAAATATTAATTGCTCATTTTGTGAATATTTATACAATGTCCACTTAATTTTGTCCACCTAAAATGTGTAACTCTAATCGACAACAATACAATACTCTAATATGTTAGCTATTATAATTGATATTCCTGTTTATTTAATTACATTATTCTTTGTTAATTAAGATATTCCTTAAAATTCTGATTTATTACAATTATTTGTTAAATTACATTGACTTTTTATTAATCATTTAACCTGTCCACTTAATTTTGTCCACGACTGTGTATATATATATATATATATATATTTCTTTTTAATTATAAATGGTACCTGAACAAGTATTCTATTCATCGAAACCAAGAATTTCCCTTGCAAGGATCCAACTACTAAATAATTGGTGATTTCATTTTGACACTCTTGATAGGAATCGAAATTTGGTACACCTTCGTCCGAGGTCCTTAAAAAGTAGAACAATGTCACGTCTTGTAAATCAGCCCTGCCGCCATCCACTTTGCCGCATAATATGTGGAGAACAGGAATTTTTATTACCTTGTCCACGATTTTCTGTAATTCGTGGAAAGAAAGAAATTTATTATAGTAAATGGAAGAGCATTCGTAAGTTAACACGTTGTCAATTATTTCGATAGATGTATTGTTCGTTCGATTTCTATTGTAATAATTACTCTCGTTGATAATTATTGCGATTACTTTCCTGTAAAGTCACTAATAATTGACCTTCTTTCATAATATAAATAATTAACAAGTGTCAGTTCCATTTTCTACGTGTTTTATACATTTATTTTCAATCTGAACGAAAGGAGTATACAAAGATTTATTGGACGGAAGCGTACTCACCTGGAAACTTTGCAATATTAATTTCTGATTTGAAAATTGACTAATTTCTATTTTGAAAATTCTAAGATTTTAAAGAATTGCTTTTAAAAATTTTTGCTTTCTTTAGAAATAGATATTTTAACGTATTTTATTCAATTAACAGTATGCTAATTCATGGAGAACGTCTTCAACAATTTGTATAATAGAAACGAGATACGAAAAGAACGTCAGAACTCGTCTAGCTTTCGCAGAGAGTTCATCACTCAGTTAGAACTCAATCCTTCCTCGAATAGAACACTTTAAGACACTCTGAACACATTCTACTCTAGTGGTACTCTCTGGACATATTTTAAAAATTCTAAAGAATTTTTTCTGACATTTTTGCTCTTTCTTAAGAATCAGATATTCGAACGTAATTTATTTAATTAACAGTGGACTAATTCACGGAGAATGTCTTCGATAATTTTGTAATTATATTGTATACTTTAGTCATAATGTATTTGTCCTCTTCTCCTGGTGGCGGTGGATAGCTCAATGTCCCTGAAAAAGAGGATAACAGAGAAATAATCATTATTAAAGGGTCTAGCAAGAAAAGGGGATCAAAAGTGCCCTCCAACCGATTTGGTGTTGCGATGCATCATTCGATAGCTTACCAAAAGAAAACATGTGACACCAAATTTCAACCCTCTAGCTCGACCGTGGGTATAGTTACAGGGTAAATTCGAATGATCAGTTTTTGAACTATTTTCCCTATTTAGAGATATGCAAAACTTCTGAAAAGAATCTGACATATTACACACATGAAGACACATCTTAAGGAATTTTTTCCGATTTTTTTGTTGCAGATCCTAGTTGTAAAAAATAAAAAACGCAAAAAAATGCGGATATCTTTTGAAAAAAAATAGCGCTTTTTTTATATTTTTTTAATAGCAGCATATTAGCATGATCATCATCCTCAATTTTTTTCATATTTTTTGGAAGCGTACGCCGTTGTCAAAAAAATTTTAAACCGATATATTTATGGTATTTCGCGTGAAAAAATAACTTCTACTTCGAATTTTCACATTTTCTGCATACAATGTGTATATCATGCAACCTTGCACATTTTTACATTCGAAGAAACAGTATACAAATTGAAGAAGTTGAATAAATTGAACTAATAGAAGCAATGTGTTGATGATATCCCGAAACATTTAACTTATTTTCAACAGCGTTGATGGAGTAGTTAAGGGTTTTGACTGTGGAATCGCTGCACATTTTTTTAGCTGTGAGTCGAGCCTTACCATACTTATTTTTCTTTATTATATACTTTTTTCAATTCCAAACTATGTATCAATGAACAGCATTTATTTAAAAACATTTTACAAATATTTTAAGCAACTTTTGTCTTAAAACCACCAAATCAGTTGGAGGGCACTTTAGCCTGTTAGACCCTTTGTCGCAACACTTTCTATTATTTGAGAATTGGAAGAAAAGAAGAAACCGAAATATTAGGTTGAATGAAAAGTTCGTAGCATTTTTCAAGTGAAATTTGAAGACGTTATTTAGAACATTTTTGCCACTACTTTCCGCAACCTATGAGACAGCTCATGATCTCATCCTTGCACAACTTGCTGTCCTTCTTTTCATTGTTTAATGTTTCACGTGTTTAAACGTCACTCACTGGAGAACGCTGTGAGCTTTCGTTCCAACCCACTACTTTTACATTTTCATTAGTTGTACCAGTTTCCGCAGTTTTTTCTTCGTCCTGCTTCAGATGCGTATCTCCACTTCCTGTTTCCTTTGACTCCACTTCTTCCACCTCCTCGTCTTCTTCGTAATATTCCTGTTCGCCCTCACCCTCTGCTTCCTCTTCCTCTTCGTCGTCGCCATATTCTGCTTCCTCATCGCTAGTGGCGCTTACACTCTTTGTAGATTTTTGCTCCGACTTAATCGACATCGTGGATTCCTCCATTTGACGCAGAAGAGCGAGTGGATCGACTTTTGGAATCTTCGTTTTGCTCTTCTTCACTTTCTTCCTTCTCTTCTCTAACACTATTGCCTCAGATTCCAATTTCCCTGTGTAATGATAATGGAATTATCATTTTTTTGATCGCGAGTAATTCATGCTGCAGAAATTATTCATTTCACGATGTTGCAAAATATTGCAAGTTTTATGCTGTGCTATAAAATACACAAATACACTGTATAAGTACATAGTGATCAGTGTAACTGTGAAATTGAATTAACGTGTATTTACTGCTTGCAAAAGACATTTGAAATATTTGTATTTAGAGCGAGAGGAATAGGGTTCTTCGTTAAAGAACTCACTCGTTAAGCGTGCTTTCAATTTGGTTCAGTGTTTAAATATTTAATATTTGAAAGAGAAGTCTATGTTATTCGTATTTAATATTTGTACGTGTTGGATCAATATTTATATATTTAATGTAATACCTTAAGTAAAAATTTGTGATATTCATAATTTATGTTTATTAAAATTAAATCAACATTTAGATATTAAATATCTTAAGCAAAAATTTAAGATGTTGTACGCAATATTTGTTCAAATTGGAACAATATTTAAATATTAAAGATTTTTAGATAAAAATGTAAAACGTATTTATACGTAGTGTTTGTTCTAAGTAGAACAATGGTTAAATATTAAATATCTGAAGTAAAAATTTAAAGCTTATACTTTTTGTTATGTACATATTTTCAAATTTATATTTCTTATTATGTATATCACAAATTTTTACTTCAGATATATAAATACATTTTAAGTTTTTATCTAAAATTATTATGTATTTATTGTGTATTTATACGTAATATTTCCTCAAACTAGAACAATAGTTAAATATTAAATACCTGAAGTAAAAATTTTAAATGTATTTATACATGATATTTGTTCAAATTGGAACAATATTTAAATATTAAATATCTTAAGAAAAGTGTAGGATGCATTTATGCGTAATTTTTTTTTAAATTAGATCGATATGTAACTATTAAATATTTTTAAGCAACAATTTAAGGTATATTTACATTTAATATTTGCCAGCAGAAGTGATGTTACATATTAAGCGTATTTTCAACTTAAATCGACATTTCAATATCTGAATCTTCAAATAAAAATCGAAGATATGTTTGTTAATACATCGAAGTGCTAAAATAAAGGGTGTGCTTCACAGAACAGTAAAAATCCATTCGAACATGCTCGATAATAAAAAAAATACAAATTACCAAAAGCACTTCGCGCCAATCTACGACCTTTCCGTTTGATCGCAAGCGCCGTTAGCGTAGTCAATTTACTAACATTATGCCTGCCTGTAGTTTATTGAGGATCAATGTAATTCTTTTACTAGAATTTTGTAAGATTTATTTTTATTTCTAATAAACGTGAGAAAAATTATACTCACTTTCCCAGACAGGAACTTCCTCTTGAACGGTTTCAGTGAGATAAGTACAATAGAAGAAGATCACCTTTCTCTCGAGATCTGTCACACCGTAGACATCGAGTATCAGAAAATTGAGCAGCTTGTCTTCGTAGTATCGATTATTCGCCTGTCGTTTGCAAATTACATTGTTATTCACCTCTTTCATGAGTGAAATTTGGAAAATTACATTGAAACTTCATGAAAATGTCAAGTATTTTACACATATAAAATACAAGAGCAAAAGGAATTGTTTAATATTTCTGAATCTCAAACTTTTCCTTCCTAAAACAAGGGAAATGTATTTTTTTTTTTCTTTTATTATTTCTCTTTCGATAGAAATTAAATTGGAAACAAGTGTAACGTGTTGTTTTACACATGTAAAACATAAGAGCAAAAGGAATTGTATAATATTTCTAAATGCCTAAATTTTCGTTTCTAAAAAAAGCAAAATGTATTTTTTTTTCTCTGTTCCAATAGAAATTAAATAGGAAGTAACTTTACGTTTAATAATTTGTAAAATTGCAGCTCGTGGCCAGTGATTCCTAGAAATGTCATCACTTTGTCTCGTATCCACATTATTCTGCAGAAATTAAGCGTGATTAATTTTTTTTTCTTTCTTTCCTTAGTACATACTTTCTTTACTTAGTATTCGATAGAAATGTTGCTACCGATAGTCCATGAACATGATAGAATGTCTACTTGCGAGGGCAGCATCGTCAATTTCGTACTCTTCGTCGTTGTCGTTGTCATCCTTTGTAATTTCGGTCTCCGACTCAGCCATGTTTGAAGTAATTTTATATTAAAAACTGTATCCTCCTGAAGAACCTTTACAATCTTTGATTGTATCTCTGGATACGTTGGATAAAACGTTTCGTTTCTTGATACATTACAAGAAAATGTGTTCAATTATTTCACTTGAAAACGATGATTATTTTTATATTTATTTACTTCATACAGTTCACGCAATCCTTTGTCTACTTTCTCTTAGAAATATTCAGAGTATTTTAACCTAGCAGTTTACACTGCGAATCGATTAAACTTGTACGAATTATGCGCTATGGTATATCGATGTTGTCATGACAAACAAACAAGACTATACAAAAGGAGAGGAAATGTATATTTAAATGTTATTTAAATCTCTAAATGGAATATAAAAATTCTAGAATTTTCAAGGTTTAAAATATTCAATCTTTGGAATTGTTAAATTTTCAAATTTTTAATTACTTAGGTGCCGGAATTTCATATCTTCAAATACTCGAATACTCAAATGTAAAAATTCGCAAATATTAGAATTCTCAGATATAAAAATTTCCAGATATTAGAATTCTCAATTATAAAAATTTCCAGATATTAGAATTCTCAGATATAAAAATTCACAGATATTTAAATTCTTAAATACAAAAATTTCCAAACATTCAAATTTTAAAATATAAAAATTTCTAGATATTCTAATTCTCAAGTAGTACATAAAAATTCTAATACGAAAATTGCAACATCTCAGAGACGTCAAGGAAGGGAAGAGGAAGCAAAGAAAATAGCTAATAAAAAAGAAACCCTTTTTTCGCAGCGAACGAATATATTTAAACATCATTAAGAGGTTGTATTACATAAAGTACAGCTTAATAATCATATAATTGCTTCGTGCATCCATTACATTGAAACGTACATACATTAATACACACACATCTACGAATCCATTACGTATCATTTTCATATAATATATCGAAACCCTGTTCCTTGTCATTGGTAAATCATACAGTTAGATAAAAAGAAAGATATCTCTTTGTGAAGTCCAATGATAGATTATCTTAATGACTATTCTATACATATTATACTTAAACTCTATCTTAAAAACCTTACAAAGAAACAAAATTTTACAATTACTTCCTCACGATGTTAGTTCTTTTAATTACTAAACCACAGTATTCTAAAATTGCAAAGAACTTTCTTCTCTTACAACATAAATTGGTAACAGAAAAAAAAAGAAGAAAAAAGAAACTATCAATCTCTGTCTCTCGATAACTATATACCATACTTCCTCCTTTAATCATAATCTCGTTAAAATTTCCAAACGTCGAAGAAGTAACATTAATTTCTCATTAATCTCTCGCACAATCTCCTCTTAGAAAGAGAGAAAGAAAAATTGACAGAAAAGGCAGGACATCACAGATTTCGTTATAAATCTAAGTTCTTCTCTGAAAATCCCTCTAGATCTTCTTCGACGATTCCTTTTTCTCCGCGTGTTTCATCACAGTAACCTCTTGCCTCTCGCTTTCCGCTGTCTGCGGCTCGATTAATCCTCCCAAAACAGCCTCCACGTATTCTTCTCTGCCCTCATCGGTGTCCAAAGAGAATCCGATCGACGGAAGAAACTCTGTTTTCACTATAGTCTTCTCAGCCCCGGTGGTTAATCCAATCTTAGGCGTGGATGTCTCCACCGTCGTAGCATCCTTTATACCAGCCTTCAAAGTCGTCGAAACGATCGTCGAAACAGTACTTTTCACACTGTTCAACTCTTCCTGATTATTCGCGCTCCTCGGAGGTGGTGCAGCCTGGAAATCCTTCGATCTCTGCTTTTCAGGCAGCTGAAACACCGGCTGTCTATCCTTTCTATACAAAGGCTCTCCAAAATTCTCAGCCAGTTGTCCCAGAATCTCTTCTTTCGATCTAGGAATCGATGTGTTAACGTTCAACTCGGTTGTAGCTTCCTCATCCTGTTTCATGTTCGAATTGATATCCTTGGCGATAGTTTCCGAGGACTTGGTACTGAGAATCTCGTGCAGAATTTGAGACTGCGTCTTCACCTCTGAGCCATGAGCGTCTGAGACCGAGAACGGTCGTGGAACTTTGTCCAGCTTCAACAATTCAGACATCAGCTGAAGAAGGCTGACGGTATTCAGGTTTCTTCTTTTCAGATCGCTTGGTTCGTCGTTGGAGAGGTTCTTTCTGAACGTAGACCGATCCGAAATACTCAACGTGGTCGTTTCTAACTCCGGCTCGACAGACTTTACTATCTCTAGCTCGTGGATCTTGTCGTTCAACGTCGAACTCTCTTTTCCTCGTTCAGCTATCAGTTTGCTGATCAAATCGGCTCCAGTTGGCACCAGTTTCTCGTCTCTGTTCACAACCAACGTCACTTGATAGGGTGAATTGTTCTTCTCGATGTTCTCCTCGATCTGCTTCAGAGTCTCCGGTCTGATCAATCTGAACAGAGCATTGGCTGTCGAGGCTTCTACATTGTCTTCTCCTTCTTCAGGTTCTTTCCTGTCTATAGAAGACTCTGTACTCTCAGAAGTTTCATTTAGTCTCTTCGAAACAGTTGTCAGAGAAGAATTAACGCTTGGACTGCTCGTTAACGAAAGCAGCGGACCAGGGGACACCCTGGCTGCAACAATCTTTGGAATATTCGCGTTAGTATCGTGCACCGGGTCCTCTACAGTGATCTGAAGTCGACTCGCAACTTTTTCCTCAGTATCGTTCCTGAAAGCAAGCGAATGCTTCGCCTGGAGTCTATCAGAAGATCCATTTCCGTCATCTGTAGCGCTATAATTACTCGAAGGGACTTTCATGTTCAGCTGCTCAGAGGAAGACAAAGGGAACCATGATCTAATGGGATTGAGCAGTGGTCTAGCCACTGTGGTAGGATAATTCTGGAAAGTCGTCTCTCTGGAACCTTCTGTATTCCCATAATTACTTGTCACTGCTAGGTTTTCGTCGAAAGATGTCGGCTGATCGATGTAGTCGTCTGAATAGGTGCTTTGGAATCTTGGTAACTCAGTTGTTCTCGTCCCTGGATAAGGAGCATCGTTCAGGGTGGAATAACGTATCAACAGCGTAGAAACTTCAGACAGGTCTGGCACTTTTATTTGGAACTTGCTCGGCGACTTTTCAGGAGGTTTTAGAAATTCTTTCGGTCTGAATCCCTGGAAACCATTGTCCATTCTGTCAATGGAGGCACGTTCTTTCAAAAATCCCGCGTTTACGCCTGATTCACTCGACAAGGAAGAATTCAACAGTTCGCGAAGAAGGCTTGTGCTTGCTTTTATGGTGCTTTCGATCACTGATGGCGTAGTAGACGGCGCAAGATCACCGGAATTATCACTTTGATCATCTCTTTGATCATCTCTTTGGTATTGTTCGGTAGTTTCCACCTTCTCCGCCTCAAAACTAACATTAGACTCTGGTCTAGCTAAAGTGTGCTGATAATGTCCCTTACTCTCATCTTTTCCACCACTTTTCGCAGGATTCTGTCGATCAACAGAGATATCTCTGAAAGATTGACTTAAAGCATGTCCCAGACCAATGCTCCCTCTAAATTCAAAGTCATCCACAGGCTCCTCCTCGTCCCCGGCGTGATCAAATCCCCTGTAGACGTCATCGAAAAATGAACTCCTCAAGTTCGACGCTCCAGTTCTGTTTAAATCGAAATGCTCAGCCACTCTAACTTGGAACCTCTCCCTGGACCTTTCGCCTTTCGTTTCTTCTCTGTTCACATCCTCGTAATCATCCTCGTAGCTCGTTTGTCTGCCGTAATCGTCGTCTCTGTTCAATTTCCTCAAAGAGCCAGCTTCGGAATTCCTTGAAAGATCTCTGAAACTCTGTCCATTTCTCTCGCCGTTTGAGAACAGCCTGGTGGTAGGTGGAGTAACGAATCCTTTGGTCCTGCTACGTGAGAAATAATAGTCCGAACTATCAATCAGCTGGTCTAGCTTATTATAAGCCAGTGTGGAGGGTCTGAAGGTTGTCGGAACGGTCGGCGAGTAGAATCTTCTGGTTGTTGTGGTAACAGTGGGTACGGTGGGTGCGTAAGAGGGTTGGAATTGATTGGTGAACTCGTTCGGCCTTCTGTAAGTCTCCTGGAAGTCTCTGTTCCTTTGTTCATTGCTATATTGCGGATCGTTGATCTTCTGGACTCGAATTATCGGCGAATCCTCGTACGGGGACCTAGATTTCTCAGGAGGATAGAATTTCTCTTGGTAGCTTCGACTGGTCTCCGGTTTTTTCTCTTTCAACTGATAAGGTGGTAGGAAATCTCTGCTGAACGGTCTAGGATAATCGTCGAAGTTGCTTCTTAGATCGTTTCCAGTTGGATCCACCGATGAGTAGTCTGGAACTTTTCCTGGACCTCTTTGATAATCCACTACGCTTCCTGTACGATCAGGATCAACCAAACCGTCTTTGGTAACGTCTTTTCCTGATTGTAGGCTGATCATAGCGTACGCATTGCGAATCATTTCGTCGTCGTCTTGCTGGTAACTGTTACGATTTACGTCAATGTATTTACCGCTGGAGGAACAGTCTACCTTCGTCCACCAGTCGCAGGTGAGCAGCTTCTGGCTGAAGATAGAGCCTATCGGGCAGAGGAAGGAGGAAACCAGCACGTCATGGCACACGTGGAATACCTGGCAACCTGCCACCTCGTCAGCGTAGTAACCTGAGGATAAATAGAAATGTTATTGCATTAACTTTCCAGTATTTTCCAATTCTCTGATTTTACGATATTTTAGGGTCCAATTTTCTGATCATTCGGTATTACGATATTTCTAATTCCAGTATCAGAATCTATCAATTTTCCATTTTCCAAATTCTGTAATTTTCCAGTTTCCCCATTTCTCATTTTGCAATTTTACGATTGTCAATGTCCTGATTTTCAATTTTCCTACTTTTAATGACCTGATTTTTAATTTACCGATTGTTCCAATTTTCCGAACTTTTCAACTTTCCCACTTGCCAAATTTTGTAATTTTCCATTCTCCAATTTTGCAATTTTCCGATTTTCAATCTCCCAATTTTCGGTTTCGCGATTTTTGCTATCTTTAATGTCTCGATTTTCAATTTCCCGAAATTTCTAAGTTTCCCATTTTTCTGAGCTTCACAACTTTTCTATTTTTCAAGTATTACAGTTTTTTATTTTCCAATTTTGCAATTTCCGATTTTTAATGCTCGAATTCTTCCTATTTTCCCAATTTTCCATTTTTATTATTTTACAGTATTTCAAGTTTCAGATTTTCCAATCATCTGACACCCGTTTTCTATTTTTCTGTTGATCACCAGTTTCCAAACTTCAAAATTGTCTTTGCCACAACGACACTTCTCTATAGAAACTGTAAATTTTCATATTTGTCAAATATTGCGAACGTGTCTTCAAAATATTTCTACTGTGACAAATCTACAGACAAATAATAATGATCATTTTCTAAATTCCAACTTATAAAAAAGCTTCCGATCTAATTAGAGAAACAGAAAAAAAAAGAAAGGTACATTCCATTTTACCGAACGACCTCTCCATATACATAGTTCCAGCTATTACTTAATCGAAGCTAGTTAACTAATTCTCGTAAACGATCGATTTCTATCGTCCTTTTAACGTTTAAACTTATTCCATCTTTCTTCCTCTTCTATTTCCCTCTCTTTCTTTTATACCTCGAACAAAATAATTCTGAAACGAGCAATGTTTACGTTCAATCTCTGTTACGTAATATAATAGAACACGAGGCGTATCTATCTTTCTCCCTCTCCTTTCGAATTATCTAATGGCACGATTTCTTCCGCGAGGATTCCGCGCCCGTATACAAAGGACGCTCAAGTATCCATCGCGAATGTTTCACGACACGATCAAACATACTTGGAAATTTCAATTAAATCACTTTCCTTCAGACATGAATGCCTCGAACAGTTGCGTTCAACAGGACGTTAAATATCGTGCGTTGAAAGGGGCCTAGAATAAGTGGATCGGTTGTGGTATCTGATATGCAACAGTTTTTTACGATTTTTCTGAAGAATTCAAGTGAGATCTGGGTTGCTGGAAAATTATAAAGTGTTCAGTTTTTTATTGGAGGCTTGGAATCTTAGAAAATTAGAGACTTAGAATTTCAGAATCTCAAAAACACTTAGAGACTTAGAATCTTAGAGACTTAAAATCTCAGAATCTTAGGAACTTCGAATCATAGAAACTTAAAATTTTAAAAATACAGAATCTTAAAAACTTAGAATTTTAGAAACTTAAAACCTCAGAAACTTAGGAACTTAATAGCTAAAAATTTGAGAAACTTAGAACCTTCAAAACTTAGAATCTCAGAAACTAAGAACCTTAGAAACTTAGAATCTCTTCTTAGAGAGTGACCAATTGTATTGTAATTTTATCTGATTCAATGAACATGCTAATCGAGACGGCTGAACATTATTTTAGCATCCAATTGTAATAAACAGTTTCAAGAAATGTAAAATTTGATTTTGAGTAAGTATTAAAGTTATAATGTATAAAAATTGATAATATTAAATGAAATATATGGTAATGAGGTACACATGTACTTGTTATTGCTTCAATATTGAGTGAAATCTCGGGTGTTATATAAAACTGAAGAATTTCATTTTAATCGATCCTCCTTATCTTAATTACTATCATTTAAATTACTAATTAAGAATTGCGAAACGTTAGATCCTCTTTCACGAATTTCTTTAAATTTCTGTCCAAATTAACCACTCTCAATTTCGTTAGAAGATGCAAATAGAATTCAAAGTTCAATCGTTTATCTGTTAGTTTCACTCGAATGTTTAATTAAAAATTGTCTGATTCTTAACCACTTAATCAGAAGTTATATCGTACAGGACTCGACTTATGCACGTTAAAATACCATCAAAGTTCAATTAACAAGCGTTTCGCTTCTGTTTCGAAGACATACAAGTGTGGTTTTGTAAAACTTTCTTAATTTTATATATTCTCGCCGAATCAAGTCGGTACGACATACAATAAAATAATTTTACTATTATAAAAGAATGCCTGCTTGCATTGCACATTCCAGATTGCTTCGAAATTTGCCATTCTGTGTAAAAATTATTAATATTACTAAGAAAATTGTTAAAAAGCTGTGTCTAAAACTATATAAAAGAATAATTTTGTACGATTAATTGCCAGCGTAAATAGTTAGATTCTGTCGACGAAGAAATTGCAAATTTTTCATACATTCTTCTACAAAAAAGAGAAATGATTTAGGATAAGTCAAAGCTGCAATTTTTCACAAATTTTACACTAATCGGCGCTTTTACAGTTATTTTTCTTCCAAGCTGACAAAAGTAAGCATCGCAGCAATTTGTACTCGATCGAATAATAGCGCGGCAAGCTTCTGAACCGTCGATTGCCTCGCGTCAGAATCCTTTGAATGATCCCGCTGGCCTTTATCTTATTGTCGAGCCGCTTTCGCCGAAATTCTGGTGCTTGCTTGCTTCTTTGGCAACGTGTACAACATTATCAGGACATTGCTCAATGAAGAGACCGTATAACACGGAGAAAACTGAACTTTCTTTCCTTCTACGTCTGGAACTCGTTCAAATTCCCGCCATTCAGCCAAATAACGCAGTCCGTACTTGTAATTCAGACGCGTGGAAACAAAACTAGCGAG
The DNA here is from genome assembly GCA_951804975.1 of Anthophora plumipes. Lineage (NCBI taxonomy): Eukaryota > Metazoa > Arthropoda > Insecta > Hymenoptera > Apidae > Anthophora > Anthophora plumipes. Next base: position 15,974,274 of record OX638118.1, on the reverse strand, counting down.
CGAATTTCCCATTTTCTCAGTGAAAGAGGATTAAAGATAGACGGAAATACGGACAGAGTTCGATATTTTATTAAACACGACAATTGTTCGGCTATATGCAAGGAATTTTTAGTAATTTTAATTCAAACGCGTGGAAATGAAACTACCGAGAGAATTTCCCATTTTCTCGGTAGAAAAGAAAACGAAGATCGATGAAAATCGAATAGAATTTGGCTAAGCGGCCGAATATGTGCGTTTATAACAGTCGAAGGGTTAACAAAAGGAATCAGGAAGTCGTTCGAATCGTCCAAGATGAAATTGAATTGCTCGTCACCTTTCACCCTCAATTTCACCTATAATGGACGATCTCTTATTTAAGAAGGAATTCCATCGGTGCAGCTAATGCCATGACTTTGTAGAATTGAGTAATAAGGCGGTTTTCACACAGCGATCAACTCTATGACCGGTTGATCTTAGGCATGCTAACTCAGGTCACAGTATAAAGCGTGTTTCGATCTAGTGAAATGTCGTCCACGTATCGTACCATTCAATGGGATCTTACAAACTGTATGATCCATCGTTGTGGACGTTCTTAATTGCTTCCCATCAAGTTTGTGCAACATAAAATTAATGTCATTCGTCACGACTGCCATACGAGCGAAATGTCATCGAAAAAGAAGATTAATTCTCTGTAGTGAACCCGGCGCAGTGTTTGCATCCCAAGATTCGCAAAATTGATTAATCAAACTAATGAAATATCGGTCTTTTGTCGAGATTGATGTTTCCTGTCAAACTCTGCCTTCGTGACTGATAAAAAGTATTTAACAAAACTATATTTTGCGAAAAAATAAAATACAATCGTACGATTTTTATGTAAACTGATATTTTTGAAAATACAGAGAGAGAGGAAGTAGAACTTCGGTAGAAAGTTATTTCGCCTAACCGTTTGTTACGAAAGAGCACTATAAATTCGATAATTTGTAAACTTTTTCATATTACATATATTCTGTGCAATTCTTCATTCTCAAGTTTCCTGAAAGTGTATGAAAATCTACTGATAACTCTTTCGGAACCGTTATTTTCCCCATTTTACGAGACAACAAGGCACAAAGATCGTTACAGGGCACCATACATGTAGCCATAAAAGCGCTAAGTCGATCAACGTTTACTGCACACCAATTACTATTGTTTTAAACTGGTTTCACGGTTTTTCACGTGGCAGCATCGATGTCAAGGATGATTCTCACGCACACGATAGCAGCACGTGCGACCTGTGAAATCCACTCGCGGCATTTTCCTTGCTTTCGCAATAGGTCATCATACCCGTGATGCTATGAGGTTCTCTCCACGGCACCGCGAAACTTGTCTAGCAAAAATCGCCACGAAAATATTTACCTATGTACTTTTCACTTGGAAAGGCAAACGCCACTTCGTTCACGTTGCCATACGAAACATGTTTATCTTTCCTCGGCGTCTCCCTCCACCTTTCATGAGTCTTTCAGCTCGCCTCGGCTTAATTGCGAAAAACCACGGGTTCACGGGACGTTCGAGTTATTTTTAAGAAGCTTGGAAAGTGAATTTTGTAAAATTTTAACGCCTAGATTCGATGATATGTTTTATGAAACACTGGGAAATTTTTAAGGATTAGAAATGATTAGTATTGAGACAATAGGCAATTGAGAAATTTAGAAATCTGGAAAATTGATAAATTTGGGAAATTGAGATAGTAAAACATTGGAAAATTTGAACAACTGAAAGTCTGAGGGTTGGGTTAGCGGAAAATTGGGAAATTCGACGAACTGAAACTTTGAATATTTCTATAATTGAAAATTTGAGAAAATTTAAGGGCTGAATTATGTGGAAAATTGGAAAATGTGAGGAACTGGAAGTCTAAATATTAAGATAATGGAAAATTTGGGAAAATTAGAGGATTGAGACAGTGGAAAATTGGGAAATTCGACGAACTGAAAGTTCAAATATATCTGTAATGGAAAATTTGGGAAAATTGGAAGCTTGGGATAGTGGAAAACTGAAGAATTGAAAATCTGAATATTGAGATAATGAAAAATTGGGAAATTCTACGTACTGGAAGTCTGAATATTTCCATAATAGAAAATTTGGAAAATTCATGGATTTGGATAGTGGAAAACTGGGAAATTCGACGAAATGAAAGTCTAAATATTTCTATAATGGAAAATTTGGGGAAATTACAGGCTTAGGACAGTGGAAGATTGGAAAAATTGAGAGTATGAATATTGAAACACTGGAAAACTAGGAAATGTGACGTACTGAAAGTCTGAATATTTCTATAATGGAAAGTTTGTCACCTTTCTAGTGCAAACGTTTAATATTCTCCATATTACAATAATATTAAAATTTTATTCACCTCGTGATCTTCCCTCGCATGTGAATCCTGTCTGAGGAAGCGTCGTGTACGCAGGATAATCAGCGCCTGGTTCCCCCGGCACGTTCCTCCTAATATCCGAGAAATCTGAAAGTAAAGAACAAGAAAAAAAAAGAGGAATATAAACTTTATATTTCAATAGACTCGTAAAAATGACGAAAGAGATTGCGTTGATATTTAAAGCCATCTTTTTCTTCTTTCTCTCTCTTTTTTAATCGAAGGCAAATTAAAAGTCGCAATATTACGTCGTACGGTAATAACAGAAAATCGACGTAGAATGAATTGTAGAAAATGTTAAGTGTCTACCATTCATTCGTGTCTTATGGCATTAAATAAATATCATGAAATGAGTGGTGAGCTTACCGTTGAACTTTCAACAGTCGAGATGACTGTGCTATTATCTGTTGAGAATGAAAGGCGTGTGCATTCTGAAATATGCTAAATGTTGCTTTTGAATGGGTCTGTTAATTGTTTGTTCAAATCAATCTGGCTGTTCGTGTACAATTGTAATTTGTCATATGAAGTTTCATTTATTCTAACGGTGTACAAATTCGATACTTTTTCTCATACACTTCATTGTTCATTTAGTGAAAAAAAACATCAAACACAATTTTAACATTTCAGACGAACATTTTTCTATTTTCCTATCGAATTACTGGATGAAAGAAGAAATATATACAAAATTAGTTTGTATATCTGATAAAAAATTTTTAAAAAAATGTCTTTCTTCTTAAATTTCTTCCTAAAAAATATTTTATCGCAAATAGTCTAATTTTGTACAATGAAAACATCCACTTTTCAGACTTTTCAATTCTCGAGAAATGTTCTCCCTTTCGTCGCGATTTTCATTGACAAAATATTGGGTATTCCATCCTCAGTTGTCGGAACAGTCACTTACAGCCAAAGCAATATTCTCGACACAGTTTAAAGTATTAGATTTCTTTGAAGCCTCTGAAGTTGCGAGAGACTCATCATTTTCTGAGAAAATATATTTTCTGGCCGCGTGAATTGAGCTCGCGAGTAAAATCTACCGCGTGTTAGAGAAGTCCGAGGAAACGAACGCTTGAATGGGCCATTTTCGCGCTTTTTCTTCTTAAGGAGACTTCTGCCTCAAGGCTAAGGAAGGCCACATTGCCAAGGAGATCTTCTTGACTAGGATTTTCAGTGGAAGGATATTTTTGTACTACAGTTGAAAATACAGTCTTTCATTCGATATAACCAGCCACATTTTATTTCTTGGCCGACCGCTTAAATTGTGTGACAATTTACCGCGTGAATTGAGGGAAGGTGTGCACTTCGAAACGAATCGTTCAAACGCAGCATCACGTGCTACATGAGAATCATGTCGACGCGTGACAAGCCAAGGTCGCGGAAAGGACCTCGCCAGGATAACGACGCGAGTTTCTGTGACATTTGAAACGGATTCTCGAAGCGCCACACGTGATTCCTCTGCATGGTAATTCAGCTGGAGGTTTCACGTGACCTATACAACGATTTTTTCATCGTCCTCATACCTATTGCCTTTCACAGCCACTTGATAATATCCTCGTCCTGTCTTCCATCCGACGAATGTCTATCGTTCCTTCTATAACGACGAAGATCACCGCAAACAAGGAGAAAGAGAGAGAAACAAAGAAAAAAAGGGTATGGAAGAAGCCTCGATGGTGATTAAGATCTCTTCTGTTTCAGAGAGAGAACTGTAATCTACGATTATGTTACACCTGATAGCTATCGCGTGCTATTCTTCGAAATCTTCCTCTTCGTTCGCTATTCGAAAGTGATTGTCTTTGATGGTAATTAGCTTCTGATAGATTGTGTCGGTTGGAGAATTTTTCTCGAATTAATATCGCGAATATCTGTCATTTTATTGAAGTGTGAAATATTGCGGAGAGATTGGAATGGAAATATTATCGAAGTAAGGATTTTTTCTTTCTCGTTTGCAAATGAATATTGCGGACTTTTTTTCATTGTAACGTTGCACCGTGTTATCTCGTAAGAAAAGATTGATAGATACTGTAGGAAAGTAATTGAAATCGATGAAACATGTACAAACGAGCATTTCCATGTATGGTGATCGCGACGACCGGTAGAATCGGTGTCAACTTGTTAATTATGAAAAAAGTAAGGAGGTAAATAATGCTACCGCCTAGACTAATCAGATAGAATCGTTCATTAGTATGCAGCAAATTTTTTTCCCTCCTAACCTGGACAATGGCGTCAATCGATAGAAATGGTGTCAGGAGTTATTAATTATTGAAGATTAGGAAATGAAAAGGTCGCGATTGTCTTTATGTAGAAAATTCAATAGAACGGAATGAAAAATTGTGCAACAACCTGTGGAAATATGTTTGAAGAGTGATGATTTTTTTTTTTTTAATTCTATTTTCTGTAAGAATTCCTTGACCTGACCCCGTTTACTAACTGGCGATTCTCATAAAATCACTTTAGAGATGGATATCGTCGCTTCCTGTTAACAATCTCTCTATTCATATCACCATCGACTTCACTTACGGGTATTGTCCGGTGTCTTATCAATTATCCTGATGGGTGACACTATTTGAAGTAGATAAGTATCGAGTTTCGTTGCCTGTAAACCACTCAGTCCCTCCTTTTTCGTTTTCACCTGACCAATTTGCGTTTTATTATACATTCATCGATTGCAGTTTGAAACTATCGAGGGCTTTAATTTGTTCAAATAAGTCTGCAATTTTCTTAAGTTTCAATTTCTCAAATTTGAAGTTTTGAATATTTTCAAATTTACAAATTTTTAGCTTTTCGAATCTTCGATTTTCTACAGTCGCCATTTCCCGAATTTTATAACATACGAGATCTTTCCCAAGATTGTAATTCCCAAATCTGTAGTTTTCTGCACCTCTACGTTCCCAAATTTGCAATTTCTCAAGATTGCGATTTTTCAGAACTAGTTTTCCAAATCTCTGATTTCCTAAGTCTGCAATTTTCCAGATTCGCAATTTGCCAAGTTTGTAATTTTCTGTATCTCTAATTTCCCAAATTTGCAATTTCCCAGATCTGCGATTTTTCAAAACTGCAGCTTTCTAAATCTCTCCTTTCCTAAAACTACTATTTCCTATCTCTAGCCTCGCAAATTTGCAATTTCCTATCTCTAGTCTCTCAAATGTGCAATTTCCCAAATCTTAAATTTTTCCAAATTGTCAACCTCCCAGACCTACAGTTTCCTAAGTATCTAATATTCTAGATCTCTAATTTCACAGATCTGCAATTTTCCAAATCTACTATTTTCCAATTTCTCAAACATTCACCATTTCCAATTCACAAATATCTCAAAATCCTCAATTCACCCCATATCCAAAGAACATTTTCCAGCATCCCATCACTCGAAATCTCAATATCTTCCATTGAAACTCCATTTGACACAATTCTGCTTTGAGTCTAGTTCCTTTTAAATTCCTGCTCGTTAAAATTATGTCATCTCGACAGAATGTTTCCAATTGAAAGAGAACATGAATAAAAGAACTACTCGATCTACCTGTTTTCTCCTGATAAGGATCATATTGGCCACCAGCGGATCCAAAGCTGTCGAACGCACCCTCTTCTTCCGGATTGAAGTACTTCCTGAAACGACATCGTGCCTCGTTACAAACGCTGCACTTCGATCCGCGTGTGTGCACGCGCGAAACAAATTGAACGCAATACCTCCCTCTGGTTCCATCGATGGCTCTTCGTGACAGGAAGCTCCTCCTTGGAATTTCATGTTCAAGACTGCCGTGAACGTTGCACAAGACCAGCGTCACGAGACCTGAAGGAAAAGAGGAGTGCCTCCGCTCGGAGATCTTACACGGTTATTTCGAAAAGCAATTTGCCGGGTGGTGTTTCGAGATTTTTCTCTCACGTATCTTAAGGTCGATATCACGGAAGACATACACACATGATATCGTTACGATTGTATCAGATTGTAACATACGAAGTGTCCGATTTTTGGCGGTAACTTTAAATGAACATAACTTTTTTAACATCAAATTTTATCAGACAAAATAAGACCTAACTCGCACATTTTTTTTGTTAAATTAGTTCGAAGTTTTTCAGTTCTATTTTTATAAAAATTCGAAGTTCCGGTGATAATAAATTGTTCAGAGGAATTTTTCGACAATTTCTCGATTCACAAACGTTTCTACGTCGAGGAAATGGAAATTGATGATAATTATTCGTTCGAAAAAATGATAATTATTAGGCGATTCTTCTTTCTTTTGGTTTTTTCGACATTTCTAATGTTCTCCCTTTGTTACTATCGAACATTTTCAATTATTCTAGCCAGTACCGTCGCCACAGCCTCCTAATTCAATGGATTCCGCTTTCTACTCGACATTAACATACGCGGTACATCATTCGAGCATGAAAACAGTCGATCTTTCATGGGTGAACATCGCACCTCGACAAATCCCCATAATGGAAACAACCATTAACACATCTTAACCTAACCATCACTCCTATTAAGTGTTCTCTATCTCACGAGAATGTCGTTGAGTCGCATAAAACACTCTGGGAAACAGCAGTTTCTTGATCCAATTATTACAACAATCATCAGCTTTGAAAGTGTTTGATTAATCTCATTATTCTTCTGCTACTACGACGATATTCTAACACCACGTTCAAATAGTTTAATTATGATAAAAAAAAAAGGAGTGGAAAGTATCGCAGAAGAGAGAATTCATGTAATTTTCGAGATATTAGCGAGGGCGAGAGATTCATTAGCGGACTGATGATACACTTTCGCTTTGTGGTGTTAAATCGTTGTCTCGTGATGCTTTGGACCACGAGTTAGAGAGATTCGTCGAAGATCTATTTTCTAAATCTTCTCGCTTAGTAGTTCGCCTGTGATTGATGAATTTCCTTGAGAAACTGGCTGTGGTGTTTGGTTCACCCATTTTGAGGTAATTTTAGGAAGCATAGGCCATTATTTATCGCCTATTTCATTAAGGAGAAACTGTTTAGTCTAAACTGTTTAATCTAAAAAAAACTCTAAATAAACTCTTTAGGTAAGTTAGTATTTTCGAAAGATTAATTTACCAATAAAGTATATATAAAATAAATTGAGAAGAATAGTAAATATTCGCCCATTTTGATGTAATTTAATGAAGAATAGGTTATTTATCGCCTGTTTCATTAAGGAGAAACTGTGCAGTGCAATAGAAATTGGTAAAATAGTATTTTCAAGAGATAAATTTAGCAAACAAAAAAAATTATCTATAAAATAAATGGAGAAAAATAGTGACTTCATGATAAAACACCTAATTGAAAAAAAATTAACCCTTTTAGTGAAAAATAGTACAGTTTTAACGATGAACAGCTGTACATTGCAATAACACACGTACACTATTCAAACCTATGAAAGTGGGCGTTCTTTGAAAAATTCGTGACTCTTTTGGTGCAAATAATCGGCCAAATCAATTTTCAATTCAAAGATTAGCGGAAAAAATTTGGAAAACTTAAAATGATGTGTTTTACGATTTACCCTATAGAGATGAATAAGTGAATAAAGAAACTGCATAGTTGAATTGGTATACCTGCATGAAATAAGATATATTAAACGAAGCTTTCTTTTTACCGACAAAATGAATTCTGTGACTAACTTAACCCGGATACTTTGTAAAATACGCGAAAACACTGAGAATTATCGACACTAATTTCTTAAGTTACGACCACGAAGTTACAAGCTAATGATACAGCCTCTGCGTCACCGGAATTTCTCCATCGAAAGAATCGTCCTTCCTGTAGCGTAATAAAACAGAGGCAGACGTCTCCTGCAATAAGCAGAGAATGCGTCAGAGGTGATGGAAACGCAGCTTGGTCTTACTTAACCCAACCCACGGTACGTGGATGTAAATTAATGCGAAAGTGAAATAACAGTAAAAAGAAAAGAGCGGAGTGTATTAAGGAGCAATTGTTGTAATTCGCTTGAATTACAGGGTAGATGAATTAGTCACGACTTTGGACATTTGCAAGGAAAGTGTTGGCAATGAATTTCAAAATGTAATTTCTTGGAAATTTCAGAATTTTATTGTAACTGTGTTCCTTTAATTTTTTTCAGCAGTGACACTTTTCCGTTTTACAGTATACAAGTCTGCGAATTTTCCAGTTCCCGGGTTCTGAAGTTATAAATTTGATCGTTTCGAAACTCGCGACTTCGTAAATTTGCAGATTCTCAGTTTTCCAAGTACCAAATTTGTTATTTTTTACATTTATAAATTTACAAATTTACAAATTTGCACGTTCCTGATTCCTCCGTTTTTCAAATTTTCTACTTTCAAATTTCGCGAATTGGCAAAGTTTTCTATTTTCTAAATTTTCCAGCGTATAATTTTTCAGGTTTTTATCTTCAAATCTTGCAGATTAGGAAATTTGCGAATTTCCTGTTTCCAAATTTTCGATTTTCCGTGTTCCTTATTTTCTATTTCTCAGATTTATGAATTTTCAGGTTTCTAATACTCTCTTTTCCAGATTGCCCACTTTCAAACCCCTCCAATTGGCAAGTTTCCTATTTTTAACATTTTTTAACTCGTGAATGAGCAAATTCGCAAGTTCCCTTGTTTCTAAATTTCAAATTCTGCATCTCCCAAATTATCCACCTCCCAGATTTCTAAATTTTCAAGTTTTCCATTTCCCTCTACATCCAAATCTCGCGAACGAGCAAATTCGCAGATCTATTCCCCAATTTTCCATCAACTTTTGATTCTCCAATTTCTCAATTCTCGAAATTCGGAAAAAAAAAGAAAAACAAAAGTCGATCCGAATCGAGACAGTTTCCAACGAGCAGAAGGATCGCTCCGTGTATCATGGTCGTTCAAGCGACCATAGTCTCTTGTCCCAGCCGGTCTTGTGCGCTTTCTCGCGTGTAACCCAATTAAAAAACTATAGCGCCGAGTGATGTCATTGAGAATGCGGGATAACGGAATCACGTGTTGTGGGAGGGGCGATTATATCGTTCGAAATGATCCAAGTGCCGTGGATTCCAAACGATTCATTCTCTTGTTCGAGCTGATCACTTTGTGTCTGTCTGACAGTACTTACACGTTCATTGTACTTGTTTGGCATTAAAAAGATGAGCAAAAGAAAGGTCAAGAAGTTCGACGGCTAAGGAGATCTCAGAATACTATGGAGGTCGTGAAAGACCAGAATCCTTTTCTTTTAAACTCGTTTAAAAGTTATCCTGTTTCCAACGTCTTCTCTGTTTCTTTTTCTCCACTGTGGATCGCTTTAATTGCACGTGTAATTTCATTGTAGATCAAGTTAATTTAGGTAGATTTGTTAGTGGTAAATTAGTTTAATGACTGATCGAAAGAGAATGCTGTGCCATAATGGCGTAAGAAGTGAAGGATTTCTGGTGCGTTTGGTGAAAAGAATCTTGCGAAGGGTTCTGGGAATATTCTGCTTTCGTAATTTCTCAGTTTCCATATCTTTGCCTCTATGGTAATTTCGCGGTGAACTTTTCCCATTACGTTTAGAAAACTTCTTTCCTTCTAGAGATTTTCAAAGTATTCATTTCCGAGCTCCTCGCAAGTTCTCTTTCAGTTTCTCTTTATATACGTAGAACAATCGTTTTAAATTTCTCTTTCTTTGTACTCTATTTTTCAATTAACTCTCTTCTTTTCTTTTCCTTTTTTCGAATTCTTAGAAAGTAGAATTTTGGACTAATACAGTGATTTCAAACGAAAAATTATTCGTCGTCTCTGTAAGTTTCTTCGCGTTGCGTTATTTTATTCTCAGCATCCGGAGATCAGTAGCCACATGAGATTGAACCAAAAGTCGTTCAGCCTGTGATTGATGCACTCGTTACAGTGAGAATTTACGCCGTACAAGGGTCTTGTGCAATTTCTGCGTGTGCATATTCGACAAGGAAAACAATGAACTGTGTAACTATAGCTCACACAATCTCTTCAAACCAAATATCTTATCAACTGAAAATTGGGGAGTTCATATTAAATATAAATTTCAACATTTTATAGCAAGTATTAAGTATCATGTCAACATTAGTTAAATCAAACACCTCACAGAGTCTCTCCAAACCAAATATTTTATCAATTGAAAATCGAGGAGCTCTAAATCAATATTAGATACATCAAACAGCTCACAGAATCTCCTAAACCCAAATATCTTATCAACTGAATATTGAGGAGCTTTAAATTAATATTAGTTAAATCAAACAGCTCACAGAATCTCTTCAAACCAAATGTTTTATCAACTGAATATTGAGGAGCTCTAAATCAATGTTAGTTAAATCAAACTGCTCGCAGAATCTCTTCAAATCAAATATTTTATTAACTGAAAATCGGGGAGCTCTAAATCAACATTAGTTAAATCAAACACCTCACAGAATCTCTTAAAACCAAATATTCTATGAGCTGAAAGCTGAAGAGTTCTAAATCAACATTGTTTACACCAAACACTTCACAAAATCTCTTCAAATCAAATATCTTATCACCTCAAATTTGTACAGCTTATATATAAATACAACTCTGAACATTTAGTAGCTAACACAAATGAACTGCCACCTGAACGTCATTCAAACGGAACACTTCACAGTACTTCCCAAGACTGAACCGTTCCATCACCCACAAATTGACCACGACGAATCAAACATGACCTAAATACCCTGCAACACATCATCAAACACCTGAACTAAAATACAATCACCTCACAATCACCTACAAACATCCTACGCTATCTTTCTTTTACAGATAATTTCTACCGAACGAGCTATACCTCTTACCTGTGAGCAAAAAGAGACGAACGTACATCGTGTTGCAGAGTACAAGTAGAAAAATATATATACATATATATGTACAACGTAATGTAATCCGAGCCACGGTAAGCCTTCGAATCGGCGTTCGTGTTCGCGGCAGAAATTCGATTCGTTTTCGCGTGGCGACACTTACACAAAGCAGGCAGCGTGATCGGCATTTTGTCGCACGTTGCATGAGTCCCGGCAAGCTGTTCGACGTTGAACGTCCGGCCAGCGTGAAGCAGCCGATGCACTGCGAGCTTCAGATCTCCTCCCGAGTCTCTTCTTCCAGCTCCTTGCACGACGAAAGGGAAGGGATCCGCGCCTCTTACCTTTCTTCTTCTCGCTTTCCACCTCTCACCCGATGTGAGAACGCACAACGGTCATCCCTCTGTTGTAAGATGGAATTTCTGCCGCGCCTGTATGCTGAAATTTTCGGCGAAGATCGTGGTGACACAAGCTGCTGCTTCTTTTTTCTTCCTTCTCTTTCGTTCTCGCGATTATGATGAAGGATCTTTCAGGTTGTTTTCTCTCTTCTGGAAAGGGTGAAGGAACTGGGAGAGGAATTGGTTCAGTTGTCTCGAATTTAGGTGTCTTTCCTTTCAGGTCGAACTGCATGATGTTCATTTGTTAATTATATCGAAGAATGGAGGTGTAACTTGTCGAGTTGTGTTGGGTTTAGGTACCTTTCCTTTGAGACAGAGATGAGGAAAGCTGATTTGATCATTATTTAGACGATTGAAAGTAAAACTGGTTGCATTCTGTTGAATGTAGACGTCTTTCCTTTGAGATAGAGCTGTGTAAAGTTGTTTTAATAACTACAGAGATGATCTATTGAAATTACAGAAAATTGGGAATGACAGAATATTATAGAATACAGAGATTAAAAGTGATCAAATCCAGAAATCTCTAGGGATTCAGGATTATAGGGAATTGAAATGTTTCTGAAAGTTCAACTAACGCTCCGTTCACAAGTACATGTTTGCCACTGTGTGTGCCATTTGCTACATTCAGAAATTCCAAGTTATCTCTAAGAAATTCAAGATAGTATGCGCTATCATTTTATCCAGGAGTATAAATGATCTCTAGACGAGTGGAAAGTGTCATTTCACAGCATTTCTGAAGACACGACCTTCCATTAACCGATCTCATGCGTCTCATCTGTCTGTTTCGAGCGATCGGATTCCATCTGGGCAGTCCCAGATGGTTGCAATTAAAATGGAAAGTAGAGCGGTGCCCGATAAAGTTAGCCCGTCTCTCTAGAGGAGAACACGACTCTTCGATCGATCGTTGCGTGTATCGATCTCCTTTCCACGATACACTTCTGCCTTGCAAAGTAACGATGTACGCGCCGAAACGGGCGTAACACGCGCCAGTTTCGCTACTTCTTCGTCCCACGATCTCTGTTTGCGACCGATCTGACATTTATTGTCGCTCACGTTACACGCCCTCTCGATACTTCAATTCTCTACCTCTGTGGAAATGCATCGAGGAATCGATCGGATGATCCTTGGGTGATCATGTGTGAAACAGCTTGGCGACTTGCGAGTGCTTTTATGCAGGTGAAAGTACTAGTTTAGGATCAAACTTACACGTCTACACGCCTCTTTTTAATAAAATACGAACTATTTGGAAGACATTTTCGAGTGGTTCTTTTCTATTGGAAGTATGATCTATTGCGACAGATAGAAAGGAAATGTAGGCTGATTACAGTGTATTTTGGAAGAGAATCGTGCAATGGGATGATAGAGACTGTTAAACAGTGCAATGTTTTCCTCGAATTATTTTTACAGTATTATTAAGTCGAACGAAATTTGTTTAATCGAGATACGTTCAATTCTATCAGATAGAAATATTTTTTAAATGTTAAAAGTTGTGATAAAAGTGTAGAAAAAGTATAAAATAGTAGAAAGGAAATATAGTACCAGTAGGAATGTAAAAATTTAAACTTCCACTTGAGTTTCAGTAGCCTCTAAGCAATTTCTAGAAAGTTCAGAGAGCATCGGAAAAATTGGAAAATCTAAATAAGAGAAAATAGTAGATAAAAGTGTAGAATAGCCTTGAAACAATCTCTGGAAAATTCAGAGGGCATCGAAAAAATTGGGAAATTTAAATAAGAAAAAATAGTAGATAAAAGTGTAGAAAAAGTATAAAATAGTAGAAGTGAAATGTAGAAATTTAAACTTCAACCTGAGCTTCAGTAGCCTCGGAACAATCTCTGGAAAATTCCGGGAGCCTCAGAAAAATTGGAAAGAAAGAAACAAAGAAAAAAAAACTAAAATTAGATAAAACGGGGCCGAATGTTCATTCTTGGATGAAGTTAAACACGATCGTATTTGCGCCTGTGATCGGCTAATTGTACTACTTGAACGAACATTCTGCCACATACAGATTTTCTCTACAATGATGAAACGTGATATGATTGTCGCTTATACAAAAAGACAAACCTGTGAACAATTTGTTGGCACATTTTTGTCACATTCGAGGGAATTATCTCGAGTTCTGTGCTCCTGAGGCAACGCCGGAGAACTTGTTTAAAAGACGAAACGTGCTACATTGGCGGAACCAAGATTGATATCGATTGATCGTGGATCAAGTGTGATTTATTACAGGAAAGGTGAATCTCGTTCTCTAAGATTGCTTAATTATTGGAACGGATTGATCGAGCGTTCTTGCTACATTATTTTTCATCTTTTAAATTCCACCAATTTGAGAAAATCTATCATATTCGATAGTGCAAACTTTTTGAAAATCGAACGTGTAAAATCATATATTCAAGATTGGAGAGAATGTGTTACAATTCGATAAGTTCAAAATCAATTTTAGAAATATTTAGAGTACTGGAAAATATCAGAAGTATTAAAAATATAAGCATAGTTGCTTGTCGTTATCTTTTAAATTACAGAAGATTTGCTTAATCGTGTAAAATTTCGTTAGTTGTCCAATTTAGACAAAGTAGGGAGTCCGTTGGCTTGCAACGATTAAGATGCGGTAATTCCAAGTCTTTTAGGGGACAGAATTGACGTAATACGAAGACACAGAGACGCTTGGAATTCCTGTGAAAGTTCATCATTCTGTTACCTAACCATTTTTACGACCGTCTCGCTCTTCGGGAGTGAACGAAAAAAGAAACGGACAAACGGAGGATCATTGGTGAAGAGCAATTTGTATCGCAAAATAGAAAGTTCCATTATTTGGGCATTAACCTGACGTGCAATAATACGAAATGTGGGAAGAAAGTAAAGTAAATCGAATCATGAAACGATCCTATTCCGTTGCATCAGCTACGCTTAGTAATTACTTCAAATGGGAATTAAAAATGATAGCAAGTGTCGTCGTTTTTAATAACAAATGCTAATTTGCGGAGAGCGATACCCTATAAAAATACAACAGAAAGATTCATAGATCAATTTATCAACTTTCCAAGATGTTATCCTACAAAGATTGATCGACGATCGGTGATTCATCTGATTTAATTGCCTTCGAAGCAAATATTTATGAGATTCTATTTATACAAATCTACATTGGTGTCATAGAAATTCCAAGCAGGCTTGTTGGCATACGTTGTCGAGATTTTTCCAAAGGATAACACATGTTTTTCTTCGCTTCTGTGCCTCTTTCACCCGGTTGACAAACGACGTCCACTGTGACGAGCATCCTTGAGCCTTTTTCCATCTGTACACACGGTCCTGTAAGTCACTTGTTCCATGTTCAGTCGCGACTTTCATTCCTAATCGTTTTATATCATTTTCGAGAGGGGCTTTTATCTTTTGCATCAAACTATCTCGTCACGGCGAAAAAACAAATCAAGTTAAACGAATTGAGGCTGAAACATTGATATTTCTTTTCAGAGACTGTAAAATTAGGCGTGTCAAGTTTAGAAATTGTTTGCAGTTATGTTGTTTGAGATTCTGAGTATTTCAAGAATTTACGAGGCTCTGAGCATTGAATTGTGAAACTCTCGAGATCTATGAGTACTCTGAGCATATTTTCCAGTGCACTGACAATTTCTTGGACTTTAAGTGTCTGAATATTTATGAAACTTAGAGCAGAGTGTGAATTATGAGAATTTAGTGACTTATAAATTCTGTGAGATTGTACACACTCGTTGCTTATCGCTTTTAATTACACGCCCCAGTTTTTCTACCTTCATTTAATCAATATCAAAATAATTGTAATTAATTTGTCAGATATTTCGAGGGAAGACAAGTGCGTAATAATTATCTCTAACGAAGACTGTAACAGTTCGTATAAATATTCTTGATACTTCGAAAGTTACAGTCACATTTGTAAAGCAATGCAAAATATTCGAAAATCTTAAATTATCCCGACTACACGCGGCAATTTTCGCGCGAACAACTCCGATCAGTAACGTGTTAAAATCGTAAGCTTCGCAAAAAACTTTAATCAGCTTTTCACACTCCGAACATTCCGACGGATCTTCCGCAACAACGTCTGGGATTTTTCACATAAAATTCCCAAGAAAGAGGACCGGTATTCGTGATGCAATCGTATGGAACACGGATGCACCTAATTGAGATGCTGATCGATGATCGTGCGGTTGGTCAGTGGACGTGGAATCGCAATCGATCCCCAGGAGGAGCGGAGCAGCGATCGGTCGGCACTCGATCTCAGAAAGGAGTTTCACGATGAAACTGGCCAATGGTGCACCTTTGGTACCGTCGAGGATCAAATCGAAAGGGACGTGGAAAGGCAGAAAAGAAGATTACGCAAGAGGAAAGTAGCAGCTTTTCGAAGCAGGAGATGAGATACGAGACATGTTGGAAAGTCGCTTAGAATCAAGGACGTTGAATTAGAGAAGCCAATGTGTGACAGTTACAATTTACGTAGATTCGATGTAAACGTTCAAACAGACTCTGAGCGACATAATCTTGCTCGGATCTAGATTCTATTCAGAAACACGGCTAAACACCGACGTGTTAGCTGAAAGGTGACAAGATAATTAGATAAAAATCTGGTCAAATTGAGAACCATGCAGATGTTGTAATTGAAAAGTTGAATAACAAATGTGCGACGTTTTGGTCTCCGTTTCTACAGTGGAATACTTGCAAAATTCGTTACTTTCTTCCTTGCGAATCTTTGGAACGAAAGAAAGAGAAATGCGAAGCGACAAAAAGGAAAAGAATTCAATAGGAGAATAAATAAATTAGACAGACCAAAGCGCGAGAGTCCCCGATGTGAACACAAGCGAGCACCAGGTGAACGAAGAAATGAGAAAAGGGAAAGAAGAGGATACATCGTGGATCGAAGAACAGCGAACGACGAAGCAGAGGAGAAAGTGGAGGTGAAGAGAGAGAGTGTGTCTGTGCAGAGAGAAGAGAGAAAGGAAAGAAAAATGAAAAGGGAGAAAAGAGAGGAGAAAAACGAGAGAAAGGAGGGGAAAGAAAGAGAAGAGACGAAGAAGAGAGAGAAAGAGAGATTTTGTGTGTGAGTGTGTACAGAACGGAGGCAATGTCATCCAACTTACATAATGTGTCCTCTTTCTTCAATTACACAGCGTACATTTCGACCGCCTGTACACTGGCAAAGAAAATTATAAGACACCCCGAAAATTACTCGGATAAGGATTTAATATTGCACTTATCTTCAATAGCGTTACGTATAAATCAGAATAATTTATTTCTAACTAATGTCTTCATAAATTAAAGGAACGTTACGACAAATTTTCGAGTTAAATAAAAATATTCTTCGAAGCGTTTAATTTTCTAGCTGCTCAAATAACAAGATTTCTCTATTTTCTAAACTTTTAATTTTTCAAGCTTCGAAATTTGCAAATTTTCTCCAGATTTCCAATTTCCTAAGTTTCAGAATTTCAAAATTTCTTATTCTTCAAAACATTCAATTTTCCAGCTGCCCACTTAACAAGATTTTCCTATTTTTCAAGTTCCGAAATTTGCAAATTTTGTATTCTCCAGATTTCCAATTTTGTAAGTTTTAGAATTTGCAAATTTCCTATTCTGTAAAGTGTTGAGTTTTCCAGCTCTCCGAATAAAAAATAAAATTAAATATACATAATGAAATTGGGCTTTATGAGAAAATTGTGTGTTTGAATGTTTAGAAATGTAATAGATAATTGTTCTGTCATGAACTGTTTGATTTGCAATTAATTATCATGTCACTTATTGCTATGTTATGTTAATGAAGATTTATATACACTAAAAATTTAATTAAATATTTTTAAACTTTACTTTTACATTATTTTTATTATTTAATTTATGTTCTTTTCTATTACAATTAACCAATTTACTATCATTTACTATTATTCAGTGAAATATTATCATAATCCCTAATTTAACTAAATTTTACTACACAAGTAAATGTATAAAAATTGTATAATATAGGAAAATATTGCAATACGAGCAAATATCAATTTACCGATTCGCAACATACTTTCCACACACTGTGCACAGTTTAAACGGCCCAAAGAGCCATTTGTTCAACAATACTACATCAAAGAACACGTTCGAGTGATGAATGGTTCCTTACTATGGATTGATAATATACTTGTTGAATGGAAAATGCAAATCTGACTGGAACAATCATCAGTCTCCATTAAGAGGAACATTCGAGATAAGGAAAAGGGAAATAGAGAGAACCACTGTTCAGCCATTATTGAATTCTTATTGAGAAAGGTCGCTGGCTAGTTTCTTTTTTCTTTCTTGCTTTCTCTCTCTCTCCCTTTTCTCCCTCTTTCTCTCTCTTTTGGCTTCTCAAGATGACCTTCAGAGGATGGAACGAGGCCAAAATGAAAATCGACGTGTCCTGTACGAAAGGGTGAAAGTTGTTTTTGTCAATTCGATATTCCAGATCACAATGGCGCCTTGGTTCGTTCCTACTCGATTGCAAAATGATCTACACCATCTTCTTCACAAACCATTTCTTTTCTCTTCTTTTAAAAATATCTTCTTAGTAATTTTCTTTATTTAATTCGCTTGAAATCGGTAAGATTCGTTAGAAATTCATTCAAATACAGTGGAACCTCGATAATTGGGAATAAAATTTACATTAACTTGATTTATTCGTCTCATGTTTGATACAGCGATTGTGAAATAGATGAATACAATAAAATACACTATAAACTCGCGCCGGAAAATTATATTCACGTTCTAATAATCACTTTGCTCGAAACGTGCAAATGTAAAATATGAACCATTTAAAATCTAAAGAAGAAAGACATCTGTTTAGAAAAAAGAAATATTTATTGTTGCCCCTTGACACGTTGAATGTTTAATCTAATTTGACATAGCTTGTTCGTAGCACCTACGTAAATTTACAGTACATCGCAATACGAGCGCATAATATTTAAGCATATATGTTACACACATAAATAAAACTATTTCTACGTGTTCTATCGTTGTATTAATTTTTTCACATCATTGTAGTAAAGATGATAATACTGAAACATTAAAAAATATTGAAATTTACTGGAATTATGTGTTTCTAGTAATCTTGACTTCACCAGTGACCCCCATGGCGCTACGAAACAAAGTTAGAGCCGGTCATCGGTGACTCTCATGGCGTTCAACGTGTTAATCGCTGTTCGAGTTGCTGTATGCAGACAAGTAGCGAGCGAGAGTCGCTTCTCGAGTGCAGAGGGTTGAATAGGACAGACAATTATGAGAAATAAAGGAAAGGATCCTGGAAAATCTTTCAAAAACTTTTTCATTTATATTAAAAAACAGAAACAGCTAGAGAGAAAGAGAGAGACAGAGAGAAAGACAGCTGAGGAGCGAGAAAGCTGAGGAGAGAGCTGGAGAAAAAGAGAGCTGGGGGGGGGAGAGAGAGAGAGAGAGAGAGCTGGAGAGCGAGACAGCTAAAGAGAGAGAGAGTTGGAGAAAAAGAGAGCTGGAGAGCGAGAGAGCTGGACAACTCGAAAAAAATAGAATTTGACAACTGCCTGTAAAGAGTAGCCTTCCATCGCGAATTCAAGAGCAGAAATTCCATAACGCAGAAATTTTTCTGCGCTAAAATTCCGAATGCGTTTGAAACAATCACGGGGTCCCACATGTAAAGATCGCTAAACTGTTAAGGACCTTCCGCCAGTGTCTCTCGATTCTGCGATAGTTTAGAACACCTCCGAGTATTCAGAGAAACGTAGAAATTTGAATGGTGGGAAACGGTTGCGCAACCCTTTTGTCCCTGTGAGAAACCGGGGAGAAAAGTGGTGCACTGTCTCTAACCACGTCAGGAAACTGGAGATACTCCATCATTAGTGGACGAGGATCCCGATCGACGCTATTAATCGATAACATCTACGGATCTGTTCACGCAATTTGCCTGTACCCTACGATGCCTATCTTCCTTTTACCCCGACGATTGGGAAACTTGCAACGTGTCGACATGTTTCTCGTTCGAAAATGGAAATCGTTCCTGTCGCTTCTTTTCAAAGGATTAGATACGATTCCGTATATACAGAGTGTACTTTTCCTTTTTTTTTTTTTTAACACGTTAATCCTTCATCAGTCTAATAAAATCATGCATACCCGTGCTTTTTTAATAACAATTTTATGTATGACAATTTTCAGAAAATAGTCATGAAAATAAAATTTCGTTCCTTTCTAACTTTCTTCCTAAAAGTCTGAACTGTTCGACACTCGACGCTCTATCTGAGACTGGAAAGGGTGATATGTGTTAAATTAATCACGCAAACCTACTTAAAGAGTATATTCTTGTTGAAAATATTTCAATAGTTTGCTTTTTCTACAATATAATTTAAACTTGGATAATATGGATATAAATATGGATATATAACAAGGAAACTGTGAATGGTCGTTGCTGTGTGTAACGTGTCTGTACTATTAACCATTTGACTGCGGAATTTAGTTTTAAAAATCACTCACAGAATGCGTAATTAAAATCAAACAACGACGAGTATATACGTCGAACGCAGAGCAAATGCTCCTATTATAAATTTCGCAGCATTACATTTTTATTCGACGAAGAATTAACGATTCGTTGCTGAAAAGGCTATTCTTATTAGAAGCTTAAACATTGACAAAGATAATAAAATTCATAAACAAGAAAAATTAAAGAATTTCAGCTGATTTCAGCGTGGTATTTTTCAAAGCAAAGTACCACACAAAACAATCAACACAGTTTGCAAAAAGCCATATAAAGAGAGCAATCAAACTGTTTTTTATGAAATACATAGCAATTTTATTGGTAATGTACAAGAAGCATCCTACCAAATGACATTTGTATTACTTTTTACTGAAATTTGGAGTTTCTGTAGCAAATCGTAAATTTTTATTGCACACGACGAGTATATACGTCAACCGCACCGAAATAGAATTTAGGTTTGACGTGTATATGTTACGGTAAATGTGATTAATCCGATGATTATATATCATATAATTGCCGGTTATTATATATAATCACCACTAAATGTAGTAAATGTGATATAAGTCCATAACTTTACCAAAATTCGTCCAGTTTACGCAGCTGTTTGGCTTCTATCATAACGTAGACCATTGCTAAGCAATATAAGTGTAAATGTAAAAAGTCTGGTAAATTTTGTAATTCTAAATGTTATAACAGTCTAATATGTCTAAATAAGTAAATTTAAAATATTTAATAATTTGTAGCAGTAGCAATAAACGTTATTTGGAGAAATGTTTTTTTTCTCCAGAATATGAGTTTAGTTTGTTTTTGATGTGTAACTGTTTTGTATAAGTCTAATAATAAAATTATTTTCTCTACTTAGGTCGTTCATTTGACACGACATGTCAGTCTCTTACTCAAATTTCGTTCCGGTTACATCCATGTGACTTAAAATAACCATTTATTGATTTTTAATTATAAATTATAAAATGTTGTTATTCGCAGCCTCTCGTGACATAGTGTCCAATGAAAAACTATCCTTCTGACTAGTAACTACTAAAAAAAACTGCGCTGAATTCTACTGGCTCAATCAGTCAAGATATTTATCACATTCGCCATTACGAGTTGGGAATTATGTAAACTCGTCTGTTAATTTGATAAATATTCAAGAAATCGTCACATTTACCAAATTTAATGGTGATTATATATAATAACCGGCAATTATACATAATCACCGGATTAATCACATTTACCGTAACATATACACGTCGAACGCTGTTAACTAGTTAGTGAAAATTGCAATGGTTGCGTTTATATCTATGGATGTTTTTCACTTGTAAATGACGATTGTTGGAACTTGACAAATTTTCACTTTAGGAATTGCGAGTGTAGAAGTGAGCTGATGATAAAATGACTTAAACAGATGAGTGGTGATCTAGCGAAATAAAATCATGAAGTCGGCAGATCTAGTAAATCGCGCTGGCTAAAATACCGAAGGTTGATATGAATGGAAACCTTTTTACCACGCGCTTCTATTCGTCCCAGTGCAATAGGAAATGTCTTCTTCGATTTCCCTGGCGCAACGAATTTTCCATCCTCATTCGACGCCGCGTTTCACCGCCACGCGGCGCCACGATGTCCTTAGAGCGACGAAATGTCGAAAAATTATAGTGGTTGGCTCTGGCTCTGTTTACCCAGACTGTCAGGTGTCTGGGTAGGTTTCTATTGTGGAACCAGAGTTTTCTAGTTGATTTAAAAAACAAAAAAAAGGAGGAATGGCCTTCACCCTACAACATCTAAAAATGTTTAAATGGATCAAAAATAGCGGCCATCAAGCACAAAAATACATTCTTAAAAGCGTCGAGCATTACAATATAATATAATAAAACAAGGACAGTCCTCTCCAGAGGGAGGGAGAGATTATACCAAACTGGAACAAACAAACTAAGCATAGACATTGTTTCATCACCAAAAACTCGAAGTTCATTAAAATCTGAAAGAAAAAGAGAGAGAAGAAAAGACAAGAAAATTAGTACAACTTTACATAACGGTTTATGTAATAAGTACAATCAACACAATACATTTTAGCAAAAAAAAGATAGTCTGTATATAGTCTGTACTTTTATATCATGATAATATTGATTGTTATATTTATATATTTTAGGTTATTAAGAAACAAAGTCGAAAAACTTAGCAATCTACACGAAAAATTGCTGCAAATCGCTGTAAACATTCTAAACTCTCGAATAAAATCACAAAAAGACGCCTAATTCTTTTTCTGAAATCTCCGAATTCTTATTCTCCGAAATTTGACAATTTGTCGATTGATATACACTTGGTTGCATGGAATGCGTTCGTGTAATTAGCGAGAATATATGACGTCAATTGTTTCGTGATGTACAATTTTAATTCCTGCAAAAAAAAATTGTTGAATGCAATAATTTATCGAGCGTTGGTACAACAGTTACAAATGCTAAATTTCGAGAGATTTTCGATAGATGGTAGCGCGTTGCACTTAAGACAGCAATTGTCTATACGTACATGTATGTGTGTGAAAAAAAAGGTAATTGGAAGCTCGTGTATATCGGCAGATGTTTCTCCTTTTCGAATTGAAACCGTATCGATTAACTCTGTAATCGATATCCATACATCCTCTATGAGCGTGCCTGGACGAAATGCAACGATAACTTTCACGATAAGTGTATCATAATACCGACGATAACTCATAGAATTGTTTGCCTTTCGCTTGTAATTACATAAACGAGAACCTTTTAAAAAAAAAGCAACTCAGTGAAAGAAAAAATTCAGCAGCCTCCGTTCTTCCGTGGCGATGGCTCGTTTTATAATTATTTTAAAGTCAGGGGCGCCACCCTTGTTTGCACAGCGCTTTTCACCCTTTCTGCTGCTCTCTAAATCGCAACAGTATTGCAATTCCCTCTTGCTTCGCTTGAAATTTACTATCTTCTGTATTTAAGAGAGAAAAAAAGAAAAATTTGTCACATTTTTCCGAACGGAATTGTCAATCTTTTCCTCATAAGTGAAATAATTTCGCCTGTTAAGGACAAGATGAACAAACCGGGAAATTTATTAGAGTGTCCCACAAGTTTCTTTCTTTTTTTTTTTATACGAAATGAATACACGGAATTTGTTGTTTAAGGTTGATTTATTGCATTAAATATGAACCGTTCTACTCTATCACCTTCTTCCATCTCTCAGGAAGCTTCGTTATTCCCTCTTTCCAAAATTGTTGGGGCTTACTTGCAAAATATTCCTTGAGGTACGTTTTTATTTCGTTTACGGATTGAAACCGTTTATCACGGAGAGAATTTTTTAATGACAGGAACAAATAATAATCGAGTGGTGCAAGATCTGGGGAATACGGAGGATGCGGTAGAACGTCCTAATCAAACTGTAACAGCTTTTGTCTTACATCCAATGCAACATGCAGTCTTGCATTATCGTGATGAAAAACGACGCCTCGTCGTTCAACAATTCTGGCCATTTTTCTGCTATAGCAGCTTTCAATTGATCAAGCTGATTGTAGTATTTGGCAGAATTGATGGTTTCACCTTGAGGAAGGAGCTCGTAGTAGACTACACCTTTCCAATCCCACAAAATGGACAAAAGAACTTTCTTCGGGTGAAGTCCAGGCTTTGCAACAGTTGAAGGTCTATTGTCCTTAGACCAAGTGCGTTTTCGATGCACATTTTGATATAAAATCCAAGTCTTGTCTCCAATGACAAGCCTCTTTAAGAAAGGATCTTCTTCATCTCGCTGGAAAAATAAATCGCACGTAGAGACGCGGTTCATAAGGTCGGTCTCAGTGAATAGGTGTGGAACCCAAACTTCACATCGATTGACGTATCCCATCCTGATCAAATGATTATGTACTGTTGTCCTGGGAATGTTAGTGGCGTATATCTCGCGTACACTATATCGCGGATTTTCAGCGAGCATGGCCTTGATAAGGTCGGTATTCGTTGTTGCTGGGCGGCCGCTGCGGGCTTCGTCTTTCAGTTTAAAATTGCCAGCTCTAAATCTCTTAAACCAATTGCGGACGGTTGTAATAGTTGTAACACTACTCCCGTAAACGGTACAAATCACGTCTGCAGTATCCTTCGCACTGTTACCTTTTTTAAAGCAATGAAGCATAACATACCGTAAATGCTTCCATATTGAACGGTGTAAAAAAAAGGTTTTAAAAGAGACTGTGTCACCAACAAAACATATTTTAAAAGAGCTTTAGGACGACTGAAATCGATGCTAATAGACGGCTAATAGATAAGCCTGCATGTTTATATAAACGTAGCCAGTTAGAGTCATTCTCAGCGTGGTGCGAAAGAAACTTATGGGACACCCTAATAATTTCGTTACTTTTTTGTTTTTCGTTTTACATGAATTACAATTATAAGGAAAATCAGGATAACGGTGGTGAGCGGTTGAATAACAAATAAACGTGGGCGGTTAAAAGAGTGAATGCTTGTATTTTGAACTGTACTTCGCGAGTGCTGATACAATTCTGTCTTTCCTGAAAAAACCTAGTCAAGAGGACCCCCTTGACAATGTGGCCTTTCTTAGCCTTGAGGCAGAACTATCCCTAGGAAGGGGAAACGCAGCAAAAGACTAGATGGCCCACTCAAGCGTTCGCTTCTTTGGACTTTTCTAACAAGTATTGGTGAAATTTCCAAAACGGCTGAAGTAGTCAAAGGATTGAAGGAAAATGAATTTTCTACTACGCCTAAAATACAATTCTCAGATAAACCCGATCCTTTAGATGTCGTGAAACACTTTCTCTTAGTGGCTCATTGGAAGAATTTAAATCTTGAATGGACTGATTGTGAATGAAGAATCGATTGACTCGGTTGATTGGTAGATTATTCACCGAGTATTATTGTCAGGTTTGTTAGTCGATCGGCTGATTTATTGGAAGTGGAGGATCAACGAATGAGTAGTTTTATGGTGATGGACGGAACGAATGAAGAGGTTTCACGAGGATAATTAAAATGGTATCGGTTCTTGTTTCTCAGCTAATTGACCGGTTGATTGGCTTATAATTATACTTGGGGATCAATTGTAGTAGATATTGATGCTGTTTTCTTTAGAATTTTCTCGATGATGTATTTAAGTAAGTTCCAAGAAGAATTTTATTGGAATTTTCGGACGTAATCAAAGCGACATGCGAGCATGTTAAGTATCTCACAGATAAAACCTATGTTTCTTTGTGGAAGATGACACTGTTTGATCATTCGAGGCTAACCTAGTTCCGAGCCTAGATAGTGTGAGTCTCGAGATAATTACGTTCAAGGTCGTGGATTGAATGGTGTCTCGTTTAGGAATTTTCTGTTCGCGTAAATGAGAGATATGTTCCATGTGAAAACACTTCTAACTTCCACGCATGTATGTGTACGTGAAAAGATAATGAAAATAGTGAAAATTCGAATGGATAAAAAGTAATCGATTCACAAAGTTTCAATAGGGATAAATTACTTTTTAAAATTTTCACCCTCGATTATCAAATTTCTTTTTCATCAGAAAATTCTCTATACACATCATTGGAAAATTGTCCAAACCGTTTGAATCTTAAACTTTCAGAAATATGATAGCTATGAAAAAAACATCAATTTTTCTTGATAAGCTTCGACGAATTTTCTTTTCTCAAAAAGATTCCTAAAATCACGAAAATTCATAAATTCCTGTACGATAAAAAATTCTTCCGATTATCTAAATCCTAAACAATGAAGTATTTTCGGAAAAATAAAGAGGTGAAATAAATTCTAAAAATCTCTATTTTCCTCGATAAGCTTCAACAAATTTTCTTTTAATGAAAAAACATTTGTTAAAGTTACAAATATTCCGATACAATAAATAATTCTCTAATCCCTAAACTTCTTTCTTAAATATATTATCAATTAATAAATAATGTATGAATATAATAATTCATATAAATAAATATTTGGTAATTAATTGTTAAAAAAAATGATTTTGTATTAAAAATATATACTAATATCATCAATAAATTATTTGAATCCTACAATAACAATTTTTTCTTCAATAATTAATATATTTTAACGAATTATAATAAGTACATTATTTATAATTCAAAATATCTTAAATATCAATCAATCATAAATTTCTAAATTTGGATTTAGTATCCTGAAGTAGATAAAACAATTAATAACCAATATTAATTTTATTAAATTGTATTTATAGTTTAGGATAATAACAATATACAGGGTGTCCCACGTAACACTTTTCACGATTTTTCAAGTACTTGCGATAATCTGACAAAAAAGTATTTTAAACAAAGTTGATCAGCTTTCGATCGGCTATACATTGCAATAAAAAAAGTTCGAACAAAAGTTTTTTTATTGTTGTCAAGGCCACCTTCTTTTTTTTAAGTGGCACTTTGTATTTTTGACTTAACAGTATTATAGCCCGCATCAAGACGAATTCAACGACCTAGTATACCATGACCTTCGGATGACCTTGAAGGTAAAGAAATTAAAATTTCAACAAAAAATTACAATCTACTTCAATGGGCGATAATAACTTGTGTTTATTATTAAGACTCGAAATTACATTCAATTCAGGAATCTTGACTAAATGTTGTATTACTAGAAACTTATCTACGAACTGTCAACAATTCACAACAAAGAAAAAATGTCAACATGTGATGGCTTAACTATTAAGGTAGTTGGTGACTAGACTTTAAGACAGTTCTTCTGTTTAGTCTTGACTTGTCACGAGAGCAAATCGTAGTTTAATATTAACTTGTAGAAAATGTATTGTAACAGTGAAAAGGTTGATATGTTGCTAATACTTGGCAAATGTAAAAGAAATGCACGTGAAGCAGCAAATCATTGCTGGTCTAAAGACAATCCTCACTGGTTCAGAGAACATAATTTTCAACAGAAAATTGCAGTGAATGTTTGGTGTAGACTAGTACACGGTCATCTACTTGGACCTTATTTGTATGAACATAATTTAACATCTCAAATTTATTTAAATTTTCTTTCCACGCAACTTCAAACATTGATGCAAGGGCTTCCAGATGATATTCAGCAGCGTACTTATTTCCAACAAGACGGTTGCCCATCTCATAATGCTCAAATCGTTCGTAATTACCTAAACTTAAAATTTGGAAAGCATTGGTTGGGGACTTATGGCCCTATTGCTTGGTCACCACGATCCCCTGATTTGTCACCACTTGATTTTTTTTTGTGAAGTCATTTACAGTCGATAGTTTATGCTGTTCCAATACAAAATAAGGAACATTTAAAGCAGCGAATCCGTACAGCATGCGAAAAACTTCGCTACGACAGTATCGTAAGAGCAACCAATGCAAATTTATTACGTAGAGCGGAATTGTGCCTACAAGAACATGGATATCAATTCGAACATTTGACGTGACTTTTTCACGAAATCGTTTGCATTCATTTAGTCAAGGTTCCTGAATTGAATGTAATTTCGAGTCTTAATAATAAACAGAAGTTATTATCGCCCATTGAAGCAGATTGTCATTTTTTGTTGAAATTTTAATTTCTTTACCTACAAGGTCATCCGAAGGTCATGGTATACTAGGTCGTTGAATTCGTCTTGATGCGGGCTATAATACTGTTAAGTCAAAAATACAAAGTGCCATTTAAAAAAATGAAGGTGGCCTTGACAACAATAAAAAAACTTTTTTTCGAACTTTTTTTATTGCAATGTATAGCCGATCGAAAGCTGATCAACTTGGTTTAAAATACTTTTTTGTCAGATTATCGCAAGTACTTGAAAAATCGTGAAAAGTGTTACGTGGGACACCCTGTGTATGTGTGCACGCGCGCGCGTGTGTGTATATAAAGGAAAATCATCCTCACTAGTAGTACACACGTAAAGCTTCACACTCCTCTCTGATTGTCCCATTTCTACTCGCCGAATGTGAAATAAATTCGTCGACGAGAGAGGAAAGGTATATCGGGTGGGAAAGGAAGAATTGGCAAACTTTCCAAAGCCCATCGAGGTTGATCACGTGTCTGTACGCGGATGACTCAGATAAATAACGAGCAGCTAGTGGTTCCACTGCAGGAAGTTCCTCTCTCTCTCTTTATTTCTCTCTCTCTCTCTCTCTCTCTCTCTCTGCGTCGATTGTCGCTTTTACAGGAAAATTTTTCCTGGAAACTCGAGATCCGCAGTATGACTCACGCGGTCCCTCCAGCCAAGATTCAAGGTCATCGATCCATCCACCAAACGCGTCGCTTTGCAGATCTGTCTCTCTCTCTCCTCGTCTCTCTTCGCGTTCTCTCGGAGAAAGGAGTTCTGTTACGCTCGATTGAAGTGGGCGGAGAGGGAAAGAAAAAGTTGAACAATAGAAAGGAGAAAAAGCTCGAGGAGGAAGGTGGCGTGTGGAAGAATGAAAAGAGCGGCCGGTAGAAATTCGAGGATTCAGCAACCGGGTAAAAATAATGCAAAGATCTTTGCTTGCCTGGCTGAGCTTTTTCTGGAGATACGAAATTCGTCGTTCCTTGGGAGAATTTTTTTGTAGAGATCATTGATGGAGTTAATTCTAATGGTTTTCTGTAGCGAAGTGTTATTAGAAAAAGCAGAAAGGAGCGGAAAAGGAACAAATGTAAATTTTTCATAAAAATATTAGAAAAACAAAGGAAGTGAACGGTTTTAATAATCCACGTTAATTTTCTCTGACGAAGCGTTATTGAAAATAGCAGCAAAGGAACAGAGAAGAAAAAAACCTAACCTTTCTATAAAAATATTAAAGAAAAAGTAAAGAACAATTTTGATATTTCAAATGAATGGTTTTCTATGGCGAAGTATTATTTTAAAAAGCAGAAAAGAAACAGGAAAGAAAAAAAATCAGCTTTCCTATAAAAATAAAAAAAAAAGGAAAGGAACGGTTTTAATAATCCACGTTAATTTTTTGTGACGAAGTGCTATTGAGAAAAGCGAAAAAGGAACAGAAAAGGAACAAAATAAGTTATCTGATTGAGATAAACATCGAATTTAACTACAGCGAACTTTACTCCGTTTCCTTTTATTGAACAGTTGTTATTAAAACTGTAGATCAAACAGATAATAGAGTATTGTAATTGCAGTATCGTTGAACTGTTCGTTTAGAGATAAGATTGCACTGTTTGTACACGTGGGAACAACATTTTTTTTTTTCTTATTGCCTGTTTGATTAAAGATCAATACACAGCTCGTTGCTTGGGGAACAATTGTGTGGCGATTAAGTCGAAGAATTTTGTTTTCCTTTTATTTTTTATTTCTATCGTTTCGAGATAACGATTGACAATCCAGAATATTCGGGAGGATAATCCGGTGATTTTCTAAAGAGGGAAAGTATAAATGATCTTTGGAAGTCGAGGGGAACACAATAGAGTTTTTGAAATTGGGAAACCTTCGAAAGGGATTTACGATCCTTCGAAGTTGACCATACAGAAAAATGTCCACCGGTTTAGCTCCCTTATGACCTGGCAAATATTGAATTTGAAACGATTTGTATCCGAAAACCGTCGAAACCAAGGTTACCGAACTTTCTAATTTTTTTTCTATCAGAATCCCGAAGAAAGAAGTATGAAACTGCACAGACAATTCGGAAAACATCGCATAAATCACTTTCATTTGAGGAGAAAGAGACTTCCTTTTGAACGAATAGAGTCGAGACGAATCGGGGCAAAATAAAAATTTCAGTTCGCATTTTTCGCATATCACAGTATTTTTCGATTGTTCGTATTCCTCTCCTTCACGCCTAACAGCAGTAGCCCGTTAATTAACTTTTAAGTTGTTATTTAAGCTTCTACAATTCTGTGTGACTTGAAAATTAGGTATGCATTTATCTGTATTTTATATACATACAACGAGTAACTTTATTCGGACACCACAAAATTGTTACTTTGCTGCATTACAATTGTTTTCATAACGAAAAAATGTATATACATGATCAGGTATGATATTAAGGTTCTATCATTTTGTTTCACCATTAAACAGAAAAGTGACCCAATTCCCCTCGGTCGACCCTATAAATATTCACTTGGACGTATTCGTATCGCCCACGAAAACTACCGAACCGCTTCTTCGTACCTCGAATAACTCTAGGATAAAGGAGGGTACCGGGAAAAGAGGAATTTGAGTGTATGAGAAGCGTCGATAACCTGTGAATGGGGAGAGAGAGAGAGAGAGAGAACGCGAGAGAGAGAGAACGCGAGAGAGAGAGAACGCGAGAGAGAATTTGAGAAAAAGAGCGCGCGAGAGAGAGAAAGCGTGCGAGAAAGAACTCAAGAAACAGAGAGAACGTGCGAGAAAGACAACGCGTGAGAGAGACAACACGCGAGAGAGAGAACATGAGAGAGAGACCATGCGGGAGAGAGAGACAACGCAGGAGAATGACAACGCGCGAGAGAGACAAGGCAAGAGAGAGAGAAAGAGCGAAAAAGCAAACGCGAGAGAGAGATAACGCGCGGGAGAGGGAACACGCGAGAAAGATAACGTGAGAGAGAGAGAGAGCGTGAGGAAAGTGAGATACAGAGCAAGAGAGAGGCGAGATATAGAGCGAGAGAGAACCAGAGGAAGTTTCAAAAGGAAGAAAAAAAGGATCCCGGATTAACCCGTGTTTCCTCAGGTGTAAGAATGCACGCGCCGCTATGTGAGTGGAATGTGAGTCATCCAGGTAAAGACGCCGCGGGGTAGAGTGGTTGCGGAGGGAGGGACACGAGAGGAACGATCAACATTCTCGGAGCAACCCCATGAGTCACCAGACTCGTCATCCCCCGGTAGTTGCATACCTACTGCCACCTGTTGCGCCTCTTTTCTGGGTCGCTATTCAAGTTTCACCCCCTGTACCTTCACTACCTCTCCTCCATTACTCTCCCTCTCTCTCTCTCTCTCTCTCTCTTTCCTTTTAACTCTCTTTTCTCTGTTCCATCCACCTTGCACGAAGAGGTGGAGGTCTCTTTTTCAGTTCATCGAGAAACGCTGATGGATGCTAGAATTGAATGCGAAAGGTGAGTGGACCTGCTTTGATCCGGCGTTTCTATAGGATGGATTCGAAGGACACGCTTTTCTTTCGATAGAATGAACGGTTACATCATACGGGGTGTATTATTATGGAAATTTTGAGGTAGGATTCATCGTGTCGAGTATATGTACTGTGTAATTACGCGTGTTAATACGTTGTTGCGCTTATCGACGCGTAGCCTGTGTTTGTTGGAACTTGTATTACAGGAAAGTTCGTAATTCTGTGGTATGATACATTTGTACTGCGGTAATAAGGGAAACATTAGTGGTATTGTATTACATAACGATTGTACTAATACCGAATGAATGTTAAATCGTTCTATCGTTGCAATTATAACAAATCTACGATACAAAACACTGTAACCCGAGTTACTCGGATCAATATAGTAATATCATACTAAAATATTAGCATACTGTCACACTGTTATAGTAACTAATCATTACACGATTCTATAAGACTACTATACTATCTTATTGTTAGTATTACACTAAATTATTTAATATCTCGCTGTATTATCATACGTACTATAAGACAACAGCATACATATTGCCATAACTATGCTACTATACTTCTATAGTTTCATATAGATCACTACTACACTGGAAAAGAGTATTATAATATTACTCTGTTAATTAATTAACAAAAGTGCTACTGTAACAGCACATAACGGTATCTTTATTTGCATAATATATAATTTAATCTTGTCTTCTCTAGTTTCAACTTACTATCATATATAATACTAGCATATCATAGAGCACAGTATTTTTTTAATGTATGTAGTATAATTATATAGTCATATCATTGTCCTACTATATTTCTAAGTGCCTTATTACTATATTAGTACATTACCAACGGACGCCATTTTTTTAATATCGTATTAGCATTTCTTTTACGTATCGTATTAAATGAGAATTTAACAACTCCAGAAATTGTCAATAAATGTATCGAAATCTCCAAGTTCATTTCTCTTTTATTTCTTCATTTCTTATTTTTATTAGTAATATTTTTTCTTCGTTTATATCGACACAAGAAATGTAATTAACCGATTTTTTAATCGCCTCATATATTAGTCTCAAATATTCACTATTCCAATACAGTATTAAATAAAAAAAAGGTAAAATATCATATACAGTCTTTATTTCGAAATCGTCAATCTTAAGTTGAAAGTAAAGTTAAAGCAAAAATACAAATTCGATGGCGACATAATACTTCTTTTGTCACACCTTCGCCATTATTTTACGAGCACCACGAGTGTGACTCTTTATTATATTTTTATTAGATTTTTATGCAAATTCATATTTTGGAAAATACATACTATACACTATAACTTAAATATTTAATATATTTCTCCATATTACCTGCATCCTGTATAATTTTATATATTTAAAAGCACATAAAAATCCCGGTAATTAGTTTGCGTGTACGAAATGGGAACATTTGCAAAGGGGAATAAAGCAGAAAAAATGATTGCTTCTCTGCAGTCTGTCTACTGTTATTTTGTATATTATAGAAATAGGGCTCGTACCTGTGGAAACGAATGAATAACTAAAGGAAGGTGTTCGCGAAAAATCGCTCGATACGTCGTTATGAAACAGTTACGAGGAGGAACGAGGTCGTGCAATGGTGTCCACGATTACCGCGTTATCGCGCGAATGTGATAACGATAGGGAACATGCGATAACGACGAACATAACGCTCGCGACAGGAACAGATAACGCGAATTTTTCTCATTAAAGGACATCTCTGCATTCCGGCCGCTCTATTTTTCTTCTTTTTCCTCCCCTTGTCACCGTTTTATCGGGCGAAACCGTGTTATCTGCGGAGCGTAGAACGCGTGAAATCGCGATTACAAGCGTATTTATCTCTCTATCGAAACGTTATCAGAGCACACGTCACGAGCACTTTCTTACCTGTAACAACGTTATCTCTTGCGCGCGGCAGTAAACAAATTCTGCGGGAATTCCACAGGGAAGGCAGATTTGCCAGTGTAATCTCCATTTTTCTTGGATTTTCTGCCATTTAACGTTCAAAATCGTGGCGAAAGCACGATTCTTCTTCGTTCGCCGAATGAGAAAATCACAATTGATTGTAATTCGAAGCAAAAAGGAACAGCAAACGTTGGAAGATGTAAGGATCGCTAGATTTATTACATCCTTTCAGATATTGTCGGTTGAAAATCGCGAAACTCTGCGATTTTTGCCATCTTTGACCGTTTGTAACTCACCGTAACATTAACTGATTTGAGAAAATCAGTTAATTACAAAATGTATCTTTTCCCATCAGAATTGTGGGAAAAGGTGGTAGAAAGATGCCTCGATAAAGAAATCTCCCTTAAAAACGCTGGAAACTTTTGGACACCCGTGATAGTAACGATCGAACGTTGAGAAACGAAATCGACTGGTGTTCGATTTGAGATCGAGGCCATTCGTAACTGGACACTGGTCAAATATTATCGAAAACCCAGTATCTCCTATGGAACGTTGTTTTACCCAATGAAACGTATACGTGAGTCACGTATCAACGCATACCGGCAGGTACGAATCACTTACGTGATCGCTAATGAAGCGGCCAGCCGTCTGGAATTGGCGCTAGAATGATCTACGATCCGTTAAAAGTAAAACCGTAATCAGAACACGTCACCTGAAACGCTTATCACGGCCACGAAGGAAAATTCTAATTTCTTTCTTTGTTCATTTACAATTATTGCTCAACGATCTTACAACGATTGTTATTGTAAATAAACTGAATGAAGAGGAGACGAAAAGAGGATTCTTTCTCTGTATTATCGTTGTGTCGTGTACGAAGTAGTTTTAATTGAGAATTTCATTCTGATAAGATCCTGTTGTAAGTATCGGACACTTTGCAAGATTATTTTATAAATATCACTTGTACGATTAGTGACAGAAGAACGCTAGGATTTTCAATATAGTGTTTCCAAAGATAGAAAACCATCGATTATCTATAATCATTAATTATCTTAACACAGAGCTGTTAGTCAAAAGATCTTTCACTATCGCTCTAATTAAAATGGAATCGTTAATCGAAATTCCGTGCTTAACAAAGTCACTTCGCTTGAGGCATTTTCAAAGTTCAGAGACAAAAAGAAGATTTACACGGTGCGTTTTCTTACACGATTCTCGAAGAGAAAAATTTACGCTGCGAGCATATTTGTACAATCGTTTTTTCAACACCGTTTGCTGGTTAACGCTGTCAATTAAACCTAGAATAAGGAATTCCCTCTGTTTTTTGTATCCAGTGAGGGGAAAACCGCGCGAGTAATTCTTCGAAGGGAAAGCGTTATCGTTACAAAAGAAAAAAGGAGAAAACTGATTTTAATCTCCATCGATATTCGCATGTCAATCGCCGCGATTATTACTTATCATATTGTGTCTTTTCTTTTGATCAAACATCTTTAGAGTACGCTATATTATTTTGAAAAACAACGAACGAATGAAATTATAAAAGTGATCACAAATTGAAGTAAATGAACACTTATGTACATATGCAGCAAAGGAATAATATTATACGTTTTCATTCGCGATGCGATTTTAGGAGAATAGCGGAATTGAGACTGAACAATATTAGTAAAAACATGCGAACATTGACACGATATACATATATATGTATATATCGATATACATCATGATAAATTCTGTGTTAGAAAACAGTTATAGTAAAAAAAAGTTTAGAAAGCGTATATATACGCCTTCCGTATATATTGATAATCAGTGAGGACGTATATATACGCTTTTGGTAGTCAAAGGGTTAATTAATTGGCTGATTATTTTACTTGTATTCTACTTTGAAGTAGATGAGTTTGATTAAATAATGGCAACAAATTAAATGGTCAGAATTTAAATTTATTTTCGATCAGTATTTAAATCAACTTTCGGTCAGTATTTTATTACCAAAAAAGTCAGTATAAAAATACTAACCGGTCAATATGTAAATAAAAAAGTGGTTAGGTTAGGTTAGATTCGGTTAGTTTTAAAAAGTTTAAAATTAGTATTAAAAAATACTGACCAAATTATTTAAATACTGCCCCTTCGTATTTAAATACTGACACTTAATATTTAAATACTGACCAAAAGGGATTAAAATACTGACCAATAAGATACAAGTCTTAAATAACTGTTTAAATTATGCACATTTTTGTTTCTCTCTTCGATTTACACGGTTTTTCACGCAGAAAGCCACGATTGCCGTGAATATCGCGTGAAAACCGTGTAAAATCGGGGGACAGGTGCACTCATACTTTCATCTCTCTGAAATAAGCGCATAAACGTATCCAGGAACATTCCGATCATCGATAAATGACAGGTTTTCTGTCGCAATTTCACGAAAAGGCGCACTGTCGAGCGGCGAAAATCGCAAGAAACGATCAACGTCAGCGCGTGTCGCGTTTACGATCGACGAGACATTAAAAATTGCGGGAATCCGTGGAATCGGCGAATTCTCGGAAGAATCGGTCGAGCGAGTAAGGCCGCACGTAGGAATTCGTGGTTGTGAATCATTGCGAGAAACCGGAACTGAGCGCGCGTCGCCTTTGCCCGTAAATCGTGCACCGATCATGAATGAAATTTTCTCGGAACTCGGAACGCGTCGATGTTGCGTAGTATACTACACGTTTCTTTCATTCCAAGCGGAGTTCCACGAACAATCGTCACGCAACATGAATGGAACACGTTACTCGATGAATAGTACTTTCCAGTTAGGCTACTGTTTCCTTCCGATGGTACTTCCTTCCTTAACCCCTTGACATACAAATAAAATGGAATTTGATGCGTCCAAAAAATACTATTTAATTAGGCTCAACTGAACAGTTATGTGCAAGCTTAGAAACAGAACATTTTATTTTGAAATTTGCATTGCTATATAACATTTAATCAGGTTGATATATAATGTTAATGGACAATAATTCAGTAACATTATAAAATAATAAATTAGTAGTTCTGTAAAATATGAAACATTTCAAAAGATTTTGGAATATGTAGAGGAACTAGACATTTTTTACACCGCCAAGTTGTTTCGCTTCTTATATTATTTTTTACGCACACATAGCATCTCTTTACAGGATGTCCCTTTTTATTAGTCGAAGGTATATGTTCAGAAAAATATGCCCAATGTTTTGCCTGTAGCCGAGTTTGGCACTTATTTTGTAACGGTCTGCCACGTATCGGATAATTAAGAAGAGACAAATTACATAGCATATCTTCTGCAATATCCAATCGAAAATTTACAATCAATAGCTTCGTTGAATTAGGTAACTTAGAATAGAGGACATAAGCATTATAAATAGCTATATCAAGCATATAAAAGAAGATTTTTTTATATCCCTTGACACACTTTCGCATAAGCGGGAAACATGCAAGAAATTAATCTTGCCTGTCGACACCTCCCATTCCACGATTGTACTCCACTACACAGCTGAGTTTTAAAACATTTTCTTCCTCGCCTCCCTTCTTTCTTCTTATTTTTCCCGTGTCAGCCATTTCTGCTCTTGAATGTTTAGTGCTTATTATATATATATACATCTTTCTTATCAAGCCAGCGTAAGGATAGAATACTTCTATAACATAGGTTCTTAAACTGTGGTCTGCGGACTCTTGGGGGTCGCGTAGCCATTACTGGGGGTCCGCGAAATTATAACAAATGGTTGCAAACAGTTCAAGAAGATGATGAAAAGGCAAGAAGCGTGGAGCAATAAAAAAATATATTTTTAAGGCAATAAATAAAATATGAACCTATTATTATTATGTTCTGTGATTTTTATATCATTTTTATGATTTTTATGTATTTTCATCTATTGAAAATTATTGATCTATTTTAACCAATATTGGACTAAGAAATGTTTGTATGAGTTTAATGTATTATGATTTGTAACTATTTTAATTCTTTTTACTACTATTTTTATTCATTTTATGTTTCTTATTCTATATCCTAATAAAAATGTTCATCTCTATAAATGCGCAAAACCATTTATTAAAATAACCAGCGATACATTTTTATCAATATTTATTATAATGTAGAGATTATTGAGCCAGAAATTACGTCTCAAGAACGACGTAAAATGCCTAGGGTTAGGATGGGCCCGCAAAAAAAATGTTGTTCAAAAGGGGATCCTCGGACTACACAAGTTTAAGAACCCCTGTTCTACAAGATAATGTTCTTACTTCTCCCCTTTTTAATTTGTACGATGCCAGCTTCTTTGGCATATTTTTTCGATTTTTCTGACCGTTCCAACAGCATTTGTATTATTTTCATTTAAAATTTGAAATTTTGATTGTTCACCGGAGACAGTTCTTGACGTCTCGGAGACGCCAAAGTCTACAATGACACATGAAATGGATTACATCTCCCAGATGTCATTGTATGTCAAGGGGTTAACACTTTGCCAACCGAGATCTCCATGTGTTGCCAAAAATAAAACGATTTGCGAATTTTGCGACGCACCGTTGCGTAAATTTGCCTATTTAGCACACTTAACCCCTTCAGACTTCAGTAGGAAGGTAGATGTTCCAGTTTCCGTTGTGAAATTTGTCAAATTCGGCTTCGAAAGCTTCGAAATTGATCATTTTTGAAATTTACAAAAACTAAAGTTTCTTTCGTTGGATTAAAACGGAGAAATGAATAAAATCTCGACGATAAGAGTACGAACCAAATTTCCAAAATGTGTGTAGGCGCCAGTAGTAATCGAAGGATTAGAGTTTGTGTTTAGAATTTGAATTTGAAATTTAACCTTTTTAAGTTGGAATTTAAAAAAGGTTAGAGTTAAAAGAGAAAAAAAAATGCTACGTTGTTTAACCCTTTCTATTACTATTGGCTGCAGGTGATTTCAAGATTTCCTCGTATTCTTTTCTTATCGCTCCTTCATCGTAATTTAATCATTAATTTTTATCCTTTGCGCACTTCTGTTTTAATTGCCGAAAATTAAAGCCTTTGGAAACAATTTAACAAATTTTCCAGCTAACAATTGAACGTCTACCTTTTGCTGCGCATGCTGCATACTAAACTCTGCTGTAACGAAAGGGTTAACTACTTGCGCTAATAAAGAATTCACCAATGCGTGTGTCCAAACGCTGCACTGTATTTCGACTTGAGTCGTTGTTTGAAATTGAGAAGATTTAGCGGAGTCTCTCGCGCGGAGAATTCTATTCTATACAAATATATTTATTACACTAATACTATTTATTAATAATTTTGTACGGTGTGATGTATTTCGAAAGAATCTGGAATATGTGATGCAACAAGATACACTCTTCGAGGATCTTCCTTTAACTTTTTTTTTTTTATCACTTTCTTCGCTATCGCTTTCGACTTGCCCCTTTCTTTTTGCATTATCGAAATCACTGAGTTCACTATCGCTTTTCATTTTGAAATATGGATCGAACTTACTGAAATTAAGTACACTTATTATTCGGTTCGTCTGCGTTTGAAAACATGTGTATCTGCGAGTCGTGGTGCACTCTGTACTGTTCCGAAAAGCAATCTCAGTCTACGTAAATTGAAGTGTCTTTCTTATTCCCGAGATCATTCCACCAAACGCAATTGTGGTGGTCATTTACACGATGTTATATTTCACGTACAATGCCATTGAATCTACTTTAACATGAAGCACTAAACGCTAAATTATCTTCCATACTCTTCCTTTCATTTCAATCCAAAGTTCAATCGCTCTTACTAGAAGACCCTGTATAAAGCGAATTAATTACATCTACCTCTTCATTTAACGTGGATCAATTTCAACATTTTAGGAGTATATCAATCTCCTATGTTTAGTATTTCTTAACTTTCGTCGGCAATTGTGTAACGTAATGTGAATTTTGAGAGAAAGAGAGAGAAGAAAAGGAATGGGAAAAGGAGAGAAAGAATGAGAAGAAAAACAGATTGAGGAAAATACGAAACGAACGACGGAGTGGCCACGTGGCGATTATGTAACAAGCACGATGGCATTCCATCGAGGTGGATAACTTGACCTACGTCACCACGGTAAACAGACTAGCCGCGTCATCGTGCACCCTGCAACCGCATCCACAAACGCTTTCCACGGCGTTTTGCTCTTTCTTCCTCTACGCTCCGCTGTTTCTCTGACCATCGTGTGCGTTTGTTACGTATTAAACCCTACGTCATCATTCGCTGACTCACTATCAAACGGCCACGATCCTCCTCTCTCGCAATCTGCGATGTAATTACGCGTGCTCCGTATGTTGCAACGATCGGCCCAGCGAATGAGACCGTGAAAACATTCGTTGGAATATACAGAACCCTGGTAATTCCTGCTAATTGCTATATATAGTACGACTGAAAATACAGTATTTATTAATTTTTCTTCCTTTTTTCGTTTGCTTTGACTGAAGAGTGCGAGAGAGTGGACTGGCTTAACGGATCGTGTATACGGAGCTGGTGAAATCAGCGGTGGAACGAAGAGGGATGGAATAATTTAGTGCAGAGCTTTAAACGCGTTTCCCTCAATCTCGAGTGTTTTAAACGGGGGCGCGAATTTTCACCCGAAAATCGGAATTTTCCGTCCGATTTGCCTGAAAAGTGACATAAGAAACGTACTTTCCATCGTAGTTTGTTAAGAAAAAGAATTACTTTTGCCAGAATGCAGTTTTTATTCAGTTGTCTCAGTTTCTCCCGGCGAGAGCACATGATTGTACCATACGCGGACCGTCGTAAAATATGAAATTTAACGACTCAATAACGATCCGTTAAAGTCCGCGAATGCGACACAGAGAGAAAGAGGCGCGTATGGGGGAAACGATCGGATAAAATCAACGGTAAAAGCCACGGAATGTAAATTTTCGGCTACGTGTGGAGAGGACATAATGCTCGATTTGGTCACGAGAGAGCAGTTTTTAGCTCCCGTGGGCGAACTGGTAATCAAGTTCACCGTTCCACCTTCCTCCTCTCGCGATACGTGAGAGACCAATGAATTCTCCTAGATCATTTCTGTATGAACGGAACAAACAACCATCGAAGGTGTCTTATACGTATTTTGTCGACCGGCGTTCTTATTAAAAGGCTTGATTTTACTGGTCAGTATTTTAATCCCTTTTTGTCATTATTTAAATATGAAGGGTCAATATTTAATATAATTTGGTCAGTATTTATACTAAATTTTCAGTATTTAAATAAATTATGTACTGACCATTTTTTTATTTACATACTGTCCGTTTAGTATTTTTGTACTGACCTTTTTGGTAATAAAATACTGACCGAAAGTTGATTTAAATACTGATCGAAAATAGATTTAAATACTGACCATTTAATTTGTTACCTTATTAACACGTTGATCGCTACGTCACCCAAATCTGGGTGACAATTATGTTTCCATAAAGGCCTCGTCACCCATAAGTGGATGACGCTTTGCTTCGTCGAATTAAACAGAATTTTACAAAAACCTTGCAACAGTTTGTATCAGTAACACGATTATTTATATACTTTCAGTAAATATAAATATTTTCGTCGGTTGAATCCCTTTGCATATTACTGAAACTAGTATTTTGAGTACCCATAATCTTATTCCTTAACCAAAAGTTCCATAAATTTTGATATTCCAATTTTTTATAATGTGTGCATTTTCAAGAAAAATCTCAAATAAATGTAGCGGTAATTTTCAAGACCTAATTTAATGACTTTTATTTGATACTTTTATGAACAAAGTACAGCCTTCGGTTGAACATAACTTTGGTAACTTTATTGTTTCATATCTGTGTGCCTTATTTTGAATATATTGTTTAAATACCAATCTACCTTTCCGAGGAATTGTTTCATTAAGGAGAAACAAAGATGCAAAGATGTGTAAAATTGAAAATAAGCAAAAGAAGTATTTAAAACGATTCCAATTGTACTAGAAGTGAACTGGTAAAACAAGAATTTGGGCCTGCTGGGAAACGTACCTGATTTACGCTGGGCGTTCAACGTATTAAAAGCATCAAATAACGCAGGACTAGCAAAGAAACGATCAAAATGTACAGAGAAAACTTGGATTTGTTCCTACGAGCCTGATATTGAACTCCAATCGTCTATCTGATGAGCCTTCGAAAGTGAAACAAAAGTCGTTCTCGAAGTGTTTCGAGAAAGATGATGGGTCCATTCTTCGGATTCACTGAACATGTTGCTACTGTAGTTTTCGAAGATCAAAGAACAGTCGATGCTGATTGGTACAAAACAATTCGTTCACCGAACATTATCGATGAAATTAGAAAACGCAAGGAGAAGAGAGGAATCTTTCTGCATCGCGAAAGAAAGGAAGAAAACTAATGTGGCACCCCGAAGTGGCGAATAGATTGTGACCCTTCGTCCTCGAGCCGAGGAACCGTCGAAATCTTGGCACACCGTGTATGTAGGCCGAGATTTAGCGCCAGCGCCTCTGAGAAAACAGCCAGACCGCCTGCCAAACGGATCGAATTCTGCGAACGCTATAAATCGATTCATACGCACCTATTGCGAGCGCATAGGTGAGACCGATAGATCTCGTTCTCTTCTTCGACACGCGTTCCGCGAACCTGATCACTGATTCGGTCGCTCGTCTCATCCGTTGTTGCTCAACAATCGCGTTCATTCGACCATATATCCATTGTCCACTATTGCGTTTCGAGAATCGACCAATGACTTCTCTCCTTACTGGGAGAGATAATTTTAGCGCACTTTCGCACTTGTGTCGCGGCTTTCGAGAATGGTTACAGCTAGACTGCGGATTTTTATGCGAATTCCTGCTTCTGAAGATACAAAGAATGTAGAATTTTGGTAGAAAATTGTTTTAGTCGCTAGATATTGTAAAAAGCACTACGAATTCGATATTTTGTGTAGGTTTTCATATCGCGCGCATTCCGTACAATTTTCCGCCTTTAACCTATGAATGCATAAATGTCCGCAGGCTATTGTTCATCAGACCAACCATCATCTTAAAAAGGAGAAAAAGACAATTTTCGGCGAAATACAGGGCGATTTAAAAAAGTATCAACGCTAATGTGGAACTGACTCCTTTCAATATTGATAATGTAGCTTATGAATAGTATTTCGTCTTCGAAGATGATTCACCATTGTTGTCAAAACATTCCTGGAATTTTCTTTCCTTTCGTAGAAAAAATATCGATGTATATTGTTGTATTAAATATTGAAAATATGAAATGAATAATAATATGAATATTCGAAAAATGTTGTAAGTGTTAAAATTTCTTTTTTCTTTTCCAAATGCCCTGTGCACATAAAAATTCGCGTAAAATTATTCGACGACCGTTCTAAAATAATTTTATCAAGAAGCGAAATGACTTAGCATTCTTTCTTACAATATTTTTAGTTTTCTAGTGTGATTTTTCTTTTGTTACGTGTATATTGTGATTTTTTATGGTTTCAATTAAACTCTTTACCCTGTAACGAGTTGGACTCGTGACACAGACTTTGGTTGATTTGAATTCTAACTTTCCTCTTAATTCATAGGAGCAAGGATTGTCGATTGCAATTAATCCATGATACTTTAGCGTTTCGTGTGGAAAATGGTATTAAAACGATAAGTAGCTGATACTTAGATGTATAGATGGGAAATCATAGTTAAGGGGTTAAGAATAATTGCTGCAGCGTTGATTGGATATTTAGAGTGGTGTATTTTTGAGTAAGTGTAACGTGAAGTAAGATATAATTTGTAAGATTTAAAAGAGAGAAGAAAACAAAAAATAAGGTGTTTTATTTACACTATTATATATAATTTAGTACTATTATATTGGACGACTCACACCTAATCCTTAATTTATAGTATAAATGAGTGTATAAATCTATTGTTATTAAAGACTCCTTTAATTTCAACTGTTTGAGCAATTGTTTCATTCATAATATTAATTTTTTCCCCATTTCTTTTTTAAATTTCATATTATATCAGTAAAATATATTTCTGATTTTTTGCATTTCTATTTTGCAATGTTATTAATGTCAATATAAAATGATACAGTAATGTGACGCTAGTTTAGTGTTCATTTAATGTTCACAGAAAGAGAATTAGAAAGAATGAGTGTAATAGATTAATTAAAAGGATGAAATCTATCAGAACTGTTGCATTTAACATCGTTGTACCAATATAACGAAGGTAGATCTTCGATTATAACGGAAATTTCGGAACGTTTGATGAAGTTTGACAAATTTTATACACTTCGCTCAACGTAGAACAGCGTAGAAATGCGTGGATCAAAGTTGCAAGCACAAAGATGAATATTTAACCAACATCCTTGATATATCTCAACATAAACAAATAAATCTTGAGGAAGACACACCTACAAACGAGAGAAACGACATGAATCATACGGCTTCATTTTGTAAAATCATCAACTAAAATAGAAAAACACCTACGCAACTGACACAACCGATATTTCTAACTATATTCGCATAAACAATTACACGTGCTATTAATAAACGTTCAAATACATCCTTCCTAGTATCTATCCAACCCAAGCCACTTCCAACTTTCTACAGCAATGCTCAAATCTAACCAAATCACTCGTACACTTCATTTTCTGTTTATCTTTTACTTTTAACATTAACTGTTCCTCTTATTTCAAAATTGTAACTAGCAACTTGCAAATTTCCTACTGTTCTCCGTGGTAATAGTTGTCGATCACACGAGGACTTGATCGACCCTTGACGCCGCAGCAATGAACAATCGGTGCTCTGTTAACGCACTCTCGCTCTGCGTCGACGATGCTTCGACTCCTCAGCGTCCCAAAGCAAAAACTGCATCGCTTAAAGCGAAGCAAACACGATTAAGTGGAGAAGTAATAATTGTCAAAATGCACTTGGGTTGGTTTGAAAAATCGCAGAGTTAAGGAAAAACGAGCGACGAAAACCATTTTCGTAAATCTTGGAAAACAGCAACTGATTTTTCGATCAAATCGTATTGCACCATCAGTTTCTGTATCTTTTTGCTCAAAAGATGCCAACAGCAAGTTAGACACACAATTCAGGTACTTTTTTTCTTCTTTTTATCAAACTTCGTATACAAGTTGTCAGTAAGTGAAGAAAAAGCGGAACGGTCGTAAGATAGATTATAAAATCAAGCATAGTATCGTTGATAAATCTAACGAGCCGGATGTGTTACGTAAATGACGGCGCGGTCGGTTTACTAGCGAGCTCGTATGGTTAATGGCGACAGAAGTTGGTTCGCCTGTACGAATGAGACGAAGGCGAGGAAAAGGCGAACACAAAAGAGGGGCAAACCAGGAAGCAATTACAAGGGACACGCGCATTTATCGTGCTCCGCCCGGAGAACCACTGACAATTGTTGCCCCGCGTGAAGAATTAACGATTGTCAGCCGGCTGATACTAGCTTTCGCCACGAATATTGCTCGCTCGTTCCAAACGGAACGAGCCAATAAAAGAATCGTATTGTAGGCCTGAACATGCACCTAGAGATATAGAACTGGTGAT
Source organism: Anthophora plumipes (assembly GCA_951804975.1). Classification (NCBI taxonomy): domain Eukaryota; kingdom Metazoa; phylum Arthropoda; class Insecta; order Hymenoptera; family Apidae; genus Anthophora; species Anthophora plumipes. The sequence continues at coordinate 15,929,859 of OX638118.1, read as the reverse complement.
GGACTCTGAAAGACACTTCGAACCGCTTCGAACATGTTTCGCTACTTATAACGTTTGAAAGTCTTGTATAAGTCGTGGATCTCGAACCTTGATAGATCTTGAGACCTTAAAATTTCCATACATCTTGAAAGACTTGCAAGTCTTAGTAATTCTCGATAAATTGTGAATCTCGAGTCTTGGTAAGTCTCGAGCCTTTAAAGTTTCAATACGTCTTGAAAATCTTGCAATCAGCGATTCTGACAATTAAAAGATCTATCGCTTTCATTGGAAAAGCCTATTATAGATTTTTCGTGCTAAATATTTAAAAACTTCTTTCTAGAAGGATCAAATATGCAACGGAAAAGACGTCTGTTATAAATAGATTGTTATTTTCATTTTAATCAATGTCGAGAACGACAAATTCCCAAATATAGAAGAAAAATAAAAACTCCTTCGGAACACACTTTTCAAACATACCGTACGTTATGTTGATACTGTTATAAATTACCATTACGAAGTATTGTAACTTTTGCAATGCAAATTCCACGGAATACCACGTTCCTTGGCATACGTGCCGGCGATTTCGAAGAGTCTCGAAGAGAAATCGTCGGAGTCGTCGGATAGAGACTGTTCAAGCCGGGGGCACTTAAGCCTGGTAATCTTGTAATGCAATTCTTTTGGACGACTAATTCGACGAAGTGAGCAAATGGCCCCTTCCGTTCGCTTTTTCTGGGGGGAACCGAACGAAAATCAATACCAGTGTTGCACACAGCCGGCCCCCCTCAGCCTGTGCTTGGAAACCAAGAAGTTTCTGGGGTTTCGTGCCTTCGAAACCATGTCTTCCGTCGCCATTTTTGTCGGTGAATAAATTATTCGATAATCCTCCAACTCTACGAAAAACAAACATCGAAGCACGAAACTTTTTCTATGTTACTCTTTCTCGAAATCCTCCTTTTTCTCCTAAAGTATAAACGAATCTCTTAGCTTTTCGCAAACTCTTGCCAGAGCAAAAGTTCAAACGATTTTCGAAAGAATTTTTCCTCTTTCGTTCGGAAAACGGTTAAATAATTTTCTATATTTCCTTCAATTGTAAGAAATAATTCCGAAGCATCCTTTTCTCCTTTTTTTCTAATTTGATCAATTTTCTTCTCTCAAAATGGAAACTCAGCGACCTTATCACATTTCTTCGAATTTCCCAGAGTGAGATTCGAATAACCTTCGAAGCACCTTTCCTTTTATTTAGAAAAAGAAGCTTAGCACTAGGTTTACGAGCTTTTCCTCGAAGAAATTTTACCTCGAAGAAATAGATCTATCAGAGACAACTGAATTGTACATTGTCAAATTACTCAAATTCGGATATATTTATTAATCAATCCCTTAATAAAAGTGAGGAAAAGTCACTGGAAAAGTATTAGTAATTGTTTCTGTAATTTCACTTGTGAAATCGACGCGTCTCGTAGCCTACAGTCGTAGCCTACAGTTAAATAATTCCCAACAGCTCAGCTGATTATCTCCAATAATACAGAGGACACTTTCCTCCTTTCTGAACCACTCTCTCAACGAAAATGAAACGGAAACACAGTAATTTTCGAAATTTAAACAACTTCGCCTTTTCCGCTCTCCAAGTATTACATTATCTTTCACGTAGAAAAACACACACGTATATTTGATCTCCTCTCTTTCGTACTTAAAACAGAGATTGCGCAATTATCATACACATGTAGAATATCGTTGATAAAGGAGAATTAAAAGGAGAGAATAAATTTGCACAGTCGGCCGTGACCGAGACGCGCGCGAGTGCAGCAATCTCTATCGACAAATTCGCCGACAAATCGGCGTCGAGCGTCGATTGTAAGGTGCACGGTCGTTTTATTCTGGCGGCGTGCACGCCTCGGAATAATGCATGTATGGAATAGCGCAGCACGCATAGAATATCAATCGGGATCTATGGATCGCGGTAGAACGTGCCGTTCGCCCGCTCGTGGATCCTTTCTTTCCTTCGACATTTTCACGCCAGCTGTTTTCTAGTCACCTTCGCCCACGCGAATTATATCCCAAAGCTATCCTTCAGGGCCGTACACATCGAATACAAACACCTTTCTATATAAAACGTTCGTTTCTTCCTTTATACACGATTATCTAACTTTCACGTCCACGTGTTTGTTTTTCATAAAATTCTTTGGAACTTCTGTTGCTTGGAAGATTGAAGTTACATTTTCAAGTACTCTGTGCCTGTAAATCTATTTGTAAAAGCATACAATTATTCTTTTTTATAAAATTACTTAGAACTTCTGTTGTTTGGAAGATTGAAATTACTTTTCCAAGTTTCTCTGTGCTTGTCAGTCTATTTATGAAAGCATATAATTTTCCTTTCCGCGAAAAATTTAGTATCCTTAAAATTATTACACATCGAGTTAACGTTATGTAAGTGTCGTTTAAACGCGACACCCTGTAGACAGGAAAGAGCCAGGCGTTCACAATGCCATAGGGGTAGCACGCGACCAGCTGTCTCGCCTATGGGGGTTCGCTCATTTACATATTCCAATCTAACAGAAGAGTGAAGTATAATAAAAAAACAAACGATTGATCTAATTTAAAGAAACGATTTATCTAATTTGTTTAAACTAAAAATAGGACCAAAATGGAAAAGTGACATCCTTGAACAGGTTAAGTAGAGTCGTTACACACATTTCAGGGTTGACATATCTCGAGAAAAGAGGAACTGGCCTGTTTCCATCGGTCGAGGAATACACCCTGCAACGTTTCACCCTTCAAACGTGCTCCTTATGTAATTCGTGTCGACATCAGAGGGGAATACGCTCGAAAATAAACCGGTGAATAAGACCTGCTTGCACGGTTACGCGGTGTCAACAGCTACAAGGGATTTATGGACGCGTTGCTTTTCGAGGAAAGTCTAATGACACAACGTTATGCAACCCGGATCGCGTCGCGACGCCTTTTAACGAGGTCACCCGGCTACCGATAAACCGATTACCTCGGCAACTTTTGCTCTGCCAGAATTCTTTAATTATCACCATTCTGCTTACCATTTTTGCTTACCATTTCTGTTTTCGTAATTCAATGTACATAAATTAACGAGAACTTCCAGAGAACATTTCTCCTTTCTCTTTCTCTCCCTGTTTTCTATGGTGTTAAATGAATACGGCCAACTTACATGCATACACATTTCTTTTTAACACCTTTGCAGTCGAAGCTATGAACGCTTGAATTTTTCTTAGTCTCTTTCACTATTTTGAATTAAAATCCATCGAAGATAAAATAAAAGAATGTTTATAAGTTTTTTCAAATGGGAAAATTTCAGTGAACAATCGTAAATGTTTGGAAAAGTACTCGATGAAATAGGAGACACTTAGAAAAATACTTTGACAATGAAAGAATATTCCGTCACAATTAGAAAAAGTCAAAACGTAACTGTTACAATAAAAAGGAGAAAGGAAGCAAAATATCGAGAAGGGAATATTCCACAAAAAAAAGAAAAATCAAGTACCAGGAACGAAAGAAAATACTCCGAAGAACTTCTTTACCTTAATTGAGAGAAATTGGAGAGAATAGCCTCTAGAATCAATAAACAAAAATTCGGAGGGTACATTCGAGGAAACTTAAAGCCTCGACGGTAAACCACCATCGTTCGGGTTCCCTTATCGAAGAACAAACGTGAGATATCGTTTCCCCTTCGTCCATTTCCTCAGATCGCCGATGCATCGATAATTCAAGGTAAATAACAATTCGATAGAATCGTTCGAAGAAACGATACAGTATGGTACAAATCGTCGCTTCAGATAAGATAAGAAAACCAAGGTAGACCTTCGAGGAACAAAACCGACGAAAAACGTTACGAACGTTTCTCGTTTAAATCTACGCTCGAGAATGTTGCACGTTTACCATCGTTTCGATGTGATCGATTACCGAGAATCGTGATGAAATCGCGAGAAAAATTGAAGGTCAAGTCGAAGAAGAAGAAGAAAATTATAGTTGCATGAGAACCACCCACATTAATCGTTCACAGTGTTCTTTTCATTGCTACACATGTGTTATTATAGATTCTAGATTCTGAGTATTAAGAACGAAGGCAGTACTAATAGGAAAATTTTCTTCGAAGGAAGCTCGTATAATTGTACACGTAGTTGAAGAGTTAAATAGCTTCCTTCCGGTGGAAAAAGATTATAACGAGACATTCTTCTTCAAAGTATTTAGCGATAGGTTAACGAGAAAGCATTAAGTGAAGATTTCAATTCGAAACTTAATCTAACAATGATTTTGCAGATATTAGATGTATTTGCCTATTCGATTATGGTTATAATAGTTTCAGATTGTGGTTTAGATCGTTACGGGGATAATTAGCGTGGTCAGAGTGACGAAGATTAGCGTACTTCCGTTGGTGGAGTGGGTTTTCCTCGGGAATTAGCGTTCGATGATTTATTAAAAGTAGCAGTTCCGATTGGATTGTATCTTCTTGGATTGGATTATCTTGTTCAGATAATAATTATAATTGCTCGTTATAGGTTAAGAATGGCTGCCAATCTTCCGAATTTTCCTCAAAAGTTTGAATAAAAATTATTAATACAAATTTCAGCAAATTTTAAAGTACTTCAGTCAATAAAAGTCAGTAAATAAAAGTGTCTCTTTTAAATTTTCTAATTATCATTTACAAATTGAATTTCTACGATTGTTTTTTTCGAAGCTCATAGACTTTTCTCATTGGCTCGACACTTTTCGCACAAATTCAGCTTTTTTTCAGGGGTTAAGAAAAAGTATCTTTTGCTGTATCACAATACAAATTCCACTTCGCACAATTAGCTTCTCAGATAATAATCATAATTGTAAAGTGTGGATTGAGAATTACGAAGCATTACAGTTGTAGGTTTCGCTGGGAAACCTCGCGACCATCCTCGTTTCTTCTCTTTTCCACAGAATTAGCATCTGACGACTCTCGAAAGGACGAAACTGGCATGTTCGCTGTGAAAATGGCGTCAGATCGCGACGAAGGTATAAGATCTATTTAAAATTCTTGCGTTACACACTGACTGCTTCCCTTGAACGTGGTAATTGTTGCACGTATACGGAATTAAAAATGACGAACTCTCCTTTGATCAGCCGATCGTCGCCTTCTGATTCAACGGTGTTTAACAACGAATTTACATACAACTGCGCATCTACTCTTGGTCCAGACGACTCCACGCTTCGATAGAATCGTGATCAACTCGTATTTTCGAGCTCCTTCGCCTCAGAGGAGGGAAATTAATTGTTGTCGATCGAAGGAATGCAGTCTGACGGAATTCGAATTACACGTTGGATAAAATTATCATCGATTACGTTCCCGCAGGAAAACAAAAGAAAAACACACGTTGCTGTGGAAAATTGAAAATTATTAGCCTAGGTGGAATTATTTCCTTTTTATTACTATCTCGTGAAGAAAACAAATAACGAACAACATTACGAGCACCCAAAAATAGAGAAACAATTATAAATAATTTCGAAATATTATTTAGAAATTATTTTTGAGTTTTATCTTTGCAATTGCTTCACAGCATAAAATAACATTTCGCAAACTTGTCAGAAAGTTGAGGATTTTAGCAATTTGTTTCACTCGGAAATTTATAATTAGCAATCAAACAGAGTGAATCAAAGCTTATTTCCGCTGATATTAGAGTACATTCAAACGCGACGTTTTCAAATGATACAGGCAGCTTGTTTTCGTTCCACAGCTAGCACTTCGAATTTTTCTAAGTCTGGATTTGCTCAGGGTGAACGAACGACGCAGGAAGTCGTAAATTCCACGTCTTATCAGCCGGTTATTATCATACGTAACGCGGTAGGATCTGCAAAACGACTTTATTTATCAGCAGAGTTATGGATCTGTCAGTGGTACAGACTCTCGACACGATATTTCCATTACGAGCTCTTCCTCGAGATCGTCATCTCTTCGGAACAATTATTGAACGCGGTGGTCGCTAATTACGATTGCAAATCGAGCACAGAATCTAAAGTCTTACGAATTTCCTTAACCCTTGCGAGATCAATTGGCATTGCTAAGAATCGCTAATTATTAAATATCTAGTCTCTTTTTTCAATTTGAAAGATTACACATACATTCATAAATTGCTGTTATAATGCAAAATATGAAAATTTGAGAAAAATTAAATATTAAAAACACATGGTGAAGAAAATGATGAAAAATTGTTGGCAATTTTTTGACACGTGTCAGCATGTAGCCGCTCATGCGTGTTTGTCGTTTTTATGCAATAAGACATAAGTCCATAGCATAATATACACCCTAAGACAGAATATGTACATCCTGCAGAAATGAGAAAGAGATTCAAAAATTCTTAGAATCCAAATCTTATTTCCTTTTAAGTTTTACAAAAACTTCATTATTAATCCTTAGTCTAGTTCGTATAAAAATTTATCTCTACTTTTATAGTTTTTATATTTTTACATATGTATACGATGTTTGAAACGTCCGAATATTATTGTGGCAGCTGTTCGACGTAATAATAAAACGTAAGAATTTTCATAATCTTACAAACAAAAATTTGATATTTAATTTAAAATAGAAATTTTACGAACAAATGTTTAAACTAGTTGGTATATCTACTGTTAAACTTGTTAAATGTATTTTTCTCGGGGAAGTAAAATTCTCCAGAAAGTTTCTTCGAAGAGAGAGAGAAACTTACGAAAGATTTCACTTTCCGTAAATTACCTTGGCTCGAAAAAAGATTAGTGAAAAAGTTTTCCTTAAGAGAAATGAACGTAAAACGTTCTACCTTTTACAAAATTCGCCTCAGTTCAATTTTCCCTCGTTTGTAAAGTGTCTCGTTTGCCTCTGTCCGCAGGTAACTCTCGTGTACAGGTAGACGGCGACCGAATCTCAGAAAAAAAGAAAAGTAGGGAGCGAAGGATGCTGCAGCACGTCGGCCGCGAGCAATCATTTTGATTGCGACATCGGCAATGTCCAGAGAGTGTTTACGAGGCGAAACGAAGGTTTTCCCCAGTTAAAAAGGGTCAGTGAGCCAGGGTCACCGTTTCGAATCCCACCGAGTCTACATGTGTGTGTGTGTGTGTTATAAACGCGACTCTCTGGCTACCGCATAATCCGAAGGCCAAGCTTCTCGCCGCGGAAAGAATGGGGTGAATGCGTTTTCCAAGAAATAAAACGATCCACGGATGTGAACGTGGCTAGAGTTTGATGAAACCCGGCGACAATCGTCAAGGATTCATTTCACACCTTCTACTTCGAGCATTCCTTTCGTTTTTAATACAATCGGCTAGAAATACGATTCGTACACCCGTATAAATCATAAATAGAAGTTGTTTTTGCTCATCGAAACGCAAACTTGTTGAGTTACTTACGAAACTGCGACTATTCTTAATGTATTTGTATAAATATCGAATATAGAAGCTACAGTGGCACAATTTTGCGATTTATTTTCAACGAGCAGGACAGCAACGCAATGCAAAAGTATTTACAAGATTAAAAAATACGGAAACTGATGTACGATGAATTGTAGTACTTTGTTGATAGATCTTTAGCTTTGATAACTGCTTAAAAATCTTCTGGGTATTGGTATCGTTAATTTCGCGATATATCTTTGGTCGCGGATTGTAACTGCAGTTTTTCCTTTGAAATCAACACGGGAAAAAAGAAATTTCAAAAAGAAAAAGAAAAAAGAAGAAAGAGAGGAAGCAAGGTATTATATTAAATAGTAGAAGGAAGTGTCGCATCTTCGAATTATAATATTTCCCCACGCTACAATTTTCGCGTAGAAATCGACTTCTTGCAAAAGAAGAAACTTCAGAAAAATGAGAAAGAAGAGGAAGCAAAATAGCAGAGAAGCGAAAGAAGGTGAACACGTCCACGGATCATAATACTTCCACACGCAGCAATTCTCGCGTAGAAATCGACTTCTTGCAAAAGAAGAGAATAAAGAAGAAAAGAAAAAGCAAAGCGGTGAAGGAAAGAGCCAGGAGCTAAGGAAAAGCAGGGAAAGAAGATGAATACGTCCACAGATCGCAACACTTTCCTGTGCAACAATTCTCACGGTTGAAATGGACCTCTTGTAAAGAGAAACAGGAAGAAGAAGAAGAAACGTGGCAGATAGGAGGAAGAAGCAAGGAGAAAGAGCAAGAGAAGGTGGAGAGGGAGCGTAGGAAAGGAAACCCTTCGACACAGGGCTTAGGAAATTCGGCATCAGGCCAATTTTCCAAATCCGGAACGATGACTAAGAGGTCGAGGCGAATGCTGGCCAATCGCGTGTTCGCTCAATTTTAGCACCGCCAATCGGCCGCCACCAGGTTCGAGAATCGCCACCCCGACTGTCAACAACGATACACCTTCTCTCTCTCTCTCTCTCTCTCTCTCTCTCTCTCTCTCTCTCTCTCAATCCTCTTCGTATGATCATTTAGCGTCTTTTACTCTCTTGGTTGATCATCTGCCAGAGATGGTCGATCCACGGGTTGCAATCGAACTGTGCTTCTCGCTTGTTTACGATCTACGAGTCCGTGGATCGAGCTCGATCGAATACACCGCGAGGATTATGCAACGCGGATGACCTTTGAAGATGATCGCGAGGATTTCGAGGATGGATACTTTACGCGGAGTATCTGTGGGATGATGGAACTGTTTTTCCGTGTTCTTTTGATGCTTAGGATTAATATTATATCTAAGAAATATTTCTTCAGCTTAGGTTTCTTCTTCTTATTCCACTAAGTTTCTGTAGCTTCTTCTGTTTGTCGATCTGATTCTTTATGTGTCTCTTCAATTGTATTTCTTCAGCTCTGATATTCCAATTGAAGTTCCTTTTAAACTTCTTCAGTTGCAATTGAGTTACTTATTTGTGTTCTTTCGATGCATCGGCATTAATGGTTTTGAATATTCTTCTTTTCCTTTGTTTTTTCGATTTCTTTAAATTTCTTTAGCTTCTTTTGTTTGTCGATCTGATCCTTCTTGTGTCTCTTCGATTGTATTTCTTCAAAATCTATTTCAGTTCTAATAGCTTTATTTCTTGAACTCTACTTCTTCTTTTGGGTACTCTATGAATTGCACGCCTTAAATCGTGTTTCTTCTTCTTGCATCTTTTAAATTTCTTTAATTTTAGTTTTAATTTTAATTTCTTTTAATTTTCCTCTTTCTACATTTCTTGTACTTGTTGAATTGTAATTTCTTTCTTTTGTCGTACACCCCAAATTGTAGTCCCTTTACGTTTCTTCGATTGCTTCACTTCTTTTTCCTTTTGGTCCACTTCTTGCAAACTGCAACTTGTTTCTTCTACATGGTTCTCATCATCGTTCGTTTCCTTCATCTTCTCTCCCCCCGTAATTTCTTCTTCATCGTCTCACTGGTGTATTTCTTCCATTGCAATTTAGTCACGATTTATAGAGCCACTTTCATAAAACAATCAGGTGAAGGTAATCAAGAACAACGGTGCTTAAGAAAGAATCGCGACTGTGAACCAACACACACTGCAACAACCAGCAAAAAAGGCATCTTCTTGAGTTTTCAATGTAGTTAAAACAAAAATATATATAAATTTCCATTCTTTTTGAAGAATTATTACTATTTTTATTGGACGAAGACATTTAACGAAAGTACGATAATTCTTCGATGTGAATAGAGTTCTTTTTAGCCACATCAGAAACTCCAAAATCACTTTATCCAAACGAAAGAAAAAGGAAACCAAGAAAAGAAGGTAGAATAAAATACTGCAGAGTTAAATTTCAACCAAATTTCCTTTCATCTTTCGTCTACGACGTATACAATGTTTATGTACACACAGTTTATTCAAACATCTCGACAAAAGCCACAGGAACCTGGCAAAGACGTGGAAGGCCTTTCCATACAAATTAAACAACGCTTAGTTTTATTACCACGGAAACGGTTCATTGTGGTCACGAGTCGGTGAACAACGCCGTTTCTTTTCTTCTTTCCTCTTTCCCTCGTTCTTCCCTCTTTTATATACCTTTTTTCTTTTTTCTCTCTCTCTCTCCTCTCCCGCGCCGTCGTGTCGCTATTCTCGTAAGACGTAGGATAACGAATCTCCTGTAGAAAAAAAAAAAGAAACATTCCCTCACCTCTTCCCGAGAAAAGATAAATAATGGATCCTGTTTTCAAAATTACAATATGAATCGCGGCCACTTTTTTCTTCTCGCAGAAGGGAACGACTTCGAGCTGTTTCTCTCGAGGAGGAAAAGAGAAAGAAAATGTAATCGAGACGGTGAAAGCGAGGAACAAGAGGAGGAGAGAGCAGAGAAAGAAAAACGGAAGGTCGAAGAGAGAAAAAAATAGACAGAGAGAAGAGACATAGCGGGTCAGAGAGAGGGGGGGGAGAGGAGAGAGGAGAGAGAGAGGGAGAGAGAGAGAGAGAGAGACACGGAGAAACAGGGACAGAGATGAGTAGGGAGGAGAGAAACAGGGGGACAGAGAGAGGACGCGAGAGAGACAACGTGAGAAAGGAAGACCGCGAGAGAGAGATAACGCGAGAGAGAGATAACGCGAGAAACAGATAACGTGAGAGAGGGAGAACGCGAGAGATAACGCGAGAGAGGCAGAATGTGAGAGAGGGAGAACACGAGAGAGATAATGCGAGAGAGAGATAACGTGAGAAATACAGAACGCGAGAAAGAGACCACACGGGAGAAGGAGAACGCGAGAGTTCGGCAAGAGGGGGAGGAACGATTTGTTTCTGTGGCTCTTAAGCACCGTAGCCCCTTACCTATTCATAGCTCGTACGAGTTCGTTAGGTGAATGAATAAATTTCACGAGCTGCACGGAGATAAACGACACGCTTGGAGCACATGTTGAAATTTTCAAGAGAAACGCGCGATTCGTCGAATTTTACCACTTGACGGATGGACATGTATTTTTGGAAGAAATTTCGACGTTCTTTTGAACAGCTTAGAGTCTAAAGACTCTCTCTCTCTCTCTCTCTCTCTCTCTCTCTCTCTCTCTCTCTCTCTTAGTTGTACAATTGCGAGAAACGTGTGAAGCACAGAGGAATATTTCTTATAAAGCCACTAAAATGCATAACGATTTACCTGAAAAGGTAAAGTAGTGTGACAGATTAAATAAATTTAAGAGAACGTTAAAAGATTATGTTATACACACGATTACAAGATTGTAATATGACAGTAGTTATTTGTACATTACTAACCTAGAAGGCTAATTAAAGTGCAATTAAGCAATCAATAAATGATTAGATATTAAGTTTCGTAAGTCTCTTAAGATACTGACTGTGTATTATTTTTCGAACACTGTTGTATAGAAATACAGCTCCGAAGAAAGTCGAACCGTAGCTAAGAGAGTTAAACTATCCTCAATTACGACACACACGGCCCTTAAACTCCTCCCAAAGTTACGAGAGTGTCTTTCCGTGCGCAGAGAGAAAGAGAAAAAGAGGCGAGTCACATAAATATTTAGGCTGTCCAGCTGGGAGTGTTTTATTTCCACGATTCCCTCGACAAATAAACCGAACTTGACGACGAATCCGTCGAACTTTGGGAACCGAACATCTGTTCGTCGCCTGGCTATTTCCGGAATTTCTATTCTGCATGAACGATGGGAAGGTGTAAATCAACCATTTATCGCGCATCGACGTGTAAATTGTATTGAAATCGTACGTTTCTATGGAAATTATGTGGCAGAGAAGCAAGTGTCGATTGAATCGAGATGATTTCTCGGAGTACTCAAGGTTGAGAAGCATGGAAGTTCAGAAAATTCTTCTGCAGAAATTTAAGCTGAAAATGGAACTCGAGTTTCATATTTTTCAAGTCCAGATAATAAAAAATTTGTGTCACATTTTTGCCACTAATTTTTGGAAAATAAATTAACGTAGAGGAAATTAATTTTTTAAGTGTAGCGGTGATGTTGGAGGAGCAGAAGGAGGAATGATAGAGAGGATCGGCGGAAAAGGAAAGGGTTGGCGTTTTGTCCTGGTCCTGCTAGTGGGCTTTCTTGTCAGTCAGTAAGGCATCCTATAAGACCCATGCTTTAGACGCAGAGGACTAATGGACTCAGGTTAGAAGATGTGTATACATACAAACAGAACCTTTCAAAAGAACTAGCAAGAATGGTCATGTGTCCGTCCTTCTAGCGGTGGTAGGCAGAAGGGCCGCCACATAAGTGTATTATAAATCAAATATGCGTCACAATTTTGTCGTTAATTTTCGAGAATCAATTTTAAAAAATAAAACAGATAATATCTCTGTAAAATATCGATTACTATAAACAGTAAGACTGAAATCTCTGAAATGCGCCAAGAATGTTCTTCAAATCTGAAGAATCAATTTTTGAAAGCAAAAGATAAGGAACGAAAAAGGAAGAAAACATTCCAGCACTATTTCCTGTAATTTTCCAAATATCCAAAGTAGGGAACAAGCTTAAAGAGTGAAGAAAACTTCATTTCTGACGAGTGAACTCGTTCCCCTTGACCAACTGGAGCCAGTGGTGAACGAAAAGAGTGAAAAGTACACGTGAACACTAAAAAGGAAACGAAACGAAGTCACGACCATGTGCATCGTCAGAATTTCATTCTCTTCCTGTGTTCCAACTAATGACCATGACACCAACGCGATTTCTGTCTCGAATCTACGCCACCTCGCATATTTCTGACTCGTCTATCATCGAGCACACTGACTCATTTCCTTCATTTTTCCATCGAGATCTCGTCTTCATTTATGGATCAAAGTTCGCTCGAAACATGTGTCGTTTCTCATTATCTCTGAAGTCTATCAAATTTGCAAATAATTACAAGAAGATTACAGAAACCTTGAATGACAACTGACGTCTATGTCAGAGATGATAATGTCTTTTTCTAATCTTTTTTTATTTCTAGTTTTGTCGTCGAATGGAGACGAGTATTATCGAAAACGGAAAATTAATTTTCATATCGAATTAAGGATACTGATATTCGCGTTGAAGTAATTTCTCGTCTTAGATTGCAACGATTCTTTCCGTTCTGCTATTCCTCCAACGAAAATTAGCCGTGTCTCTTGAAATAAACGGAAAAATGCTTATTTGAACGAGAAAGCTATGACTTTTCTCTCTGATCTTCGTATGCAGTAATTTTCGCGACTATTTCCCTTTTTTAATTGCAAAAACTGAGAAGGAAGCGTGTACAAAACTCTCCAGAAGAGAAATATATTCCGTCGCGAAGACAAATTAATATAAATGGAACGACAGAAGGAATATGTGAAAAGAAATCGCAGAGAAATTAGAACAAAGTGATTAGCCACAAATTATGCCGTTTTAACCTAATTTAACCTGTAAGAAAATGTTCAGAAATGCAATATTATCACTTTCGCGACGCGAATTGACACGATTTCAGTATTCCGTAATAAAAATAGGCTTATTTTTTGCCTTTGGGCCTCAAAATGGGGTTACATGTGTCATGCCCGTGTTTCTGAGGCTGTTAACTCAAGATTGTGGTTTCGTTTTACCTTCTTCCTTCCTCTTGGAAATAAAAATGATTATTCAGAGCGTGAAAGCTCGTTACAACCATCAGAAATCTTTCAATTTGAACTAATTCCAACTTACGAAAGAGAAGAAAAGAAAGAAACCGAAGAAACGCGTGATAGATCGAACGATAGATGTCTAATAATTGAAACGAGCCAGTGGAACACGTGTTCGAGCGGATAAGCTGCGAAAATCGAGGCTCCGTTACGCAAACGCACGCAACGATTCGGTTGCGCAAGGCAAGATCAACCGAGAATAAAGAGAAACACCGGGAATGGAACGGCAAACGTGTCAATTATACCAAACCAAAGCGACAACGATCGTTCACAGTTTAATCGACGTTATTCCACGTCTATTTTCACGATACTTAGGCAAGGTCCGCTGACATCCTTATCACGAGGCAATCGTCGATGAGTCAATCGTGCGGAATGCCTAGGAACCGAGGCAGCAAGTGAATGCGTATCCTCGACTATCGTTCAACATTTGCATTTCGATTCAACCAGATCTCGTCTCGAATCGTGACACTTCCAACGGCTCCGATCGATCGATATCAAGGATGAGCTAAGTGAATTCACGCGTAAGGTGCGCCCTGGTGACTCGAGAACGCTCGAAACGATAGAAAAATGAAGGATTAATGGTGATGGCTTTCGTTTGAATGGTACTGATGTATTAAATTCATGCTAATCCTATGTATTAATGCATTTGGTTCTTCGAAACGATACCGATGAATAGCAGATGAGATGAATTTAGGGATGATTGAATCAAGAATCAGGTGATCTCTGGACGTGTTGATACTCAGAGTTAAGATGTAACGAACCCCGGTTGGCTCCAATTCCTCGGAAATCCGAGCACAGATATTGGGACAACGCTAATTTTAAGGCGATTAAGGATCGTCGCTGGTTAGAAACAGAACTTTAGCAAACAGAGATGCAATGGTATGTGACGTGCGCGTGATAAAAACAGAGGCTAACTCGAGGATGAGAAAATAGGGCTATTTAACCCTTTAACTGGGGGTGCGGTTTATAAACCCCATACTAAAATTATAGCCATCTTGTATGTTTACGCTTTATTATATGATACTTTCTTATTTTGTATACTTTTTGTAATTTATAAAATAATTAGAATTATATTGTCTAGTATTATGATTTTATTTTAGTAAAATATCTTTTTTTTCGTTTTTTTTTTGTGTTTAGAGCGATCGGCTGTGCTAAAAGTACCCGCAGTTAAAGGGTTAAGAGTTTTAGGAAGGTGAACTTTGGAATATGACTCTGTGGAAGAGTTAAAAGGCGCCGAGTCCAGTATAATTAATGATGAAAGTTGTTGACTAGTTGTCGATACAGATAATAAGAAGAAAAATATTTGAGAGTATAACAGAACGACGAACGATAAATAATTGTATTATTTCGTGAAATTTCTGTAATGGATGTAGAGTAATAGTGTACTATTTTGATATACTTTCTTTTTCGGTTTGCTCTCTGTTATCCTTAACCAAGGATCTACAATGGCGGACGTATGTACATATATTTGTAAACAGCGCTAGTTGGACTTTCAGGAACATTATTGTGAAAACCGTAGTAGGTTTAACAATTTTTGTTTGGTACTTTGAAAGTGTTATTTATGAATTTGTTTCTCTAAAGTTATGACATTTCTTCTGTTTTCCTGCAGCATGAGCAACTTTGATGTAATAGAAATAATCATCGTGCAGTTTTCTTTGCGAGGATGTTCTAGGCGTTGAGGAGTTTAAGTTGAAGTTAAATGTAATCATTTTAATAGTGTGAATTAGGTAAAAATATTCCTCGGCAGCAACGGGCTGCAAGTACAGCCAAAATATTAAAACACCATGAGTGTTCAGATGCGGAAAATTGCGAAATAAAGCGTTCGAAAGTGGAACACTGAAAAGCAAATTATTAAATAACCAACTATGGAACGAAAAATTACAGCAATTGAAGCATTGAAAAATATTTCACGAAGCACAGTTTTTATGTTAAAAAATTGTTACCTATTGTCCCCAATTCTTTCACAATTACTTCCTCTGCACTGTTGCACGAAAACAAAACGAAACAGAAATGGTTGATAATTGAAATTAAAACGAGAAACAATGTGAAAGTATAAAGACTGTAAATTTCGAAGAGAATTATGGAAGTTTATTGTTAGCAGTGACACAAAATCCGCTGGGAAAGGATTAACGGTCGTGGCAAGTGGCGGTACGAATCCACGATTAGAAACCTTCGTCAGCTTCAATTTCTAAGCGGTGCTTGCACGCACCTCATGCAAATCAGTCGGCGGAATTGCGTTCTCTTTCGCGAACTGATAGGTTTCTGCACATTCTCGATCTATGAATCATCGGTATCCTATTTTTCTTTGCTCCAAAAACGAAGGAAAAAAGAAGGATTGTAGATACCGATCTTTCTCGGAAACAAGAACAGAGAAACGAATGTGTATAAATATATAGCAAACGATTGCAACAAAATATTCTATGGTTATTAGAAAATTAATTAAAGAATCGTTAATTCTTCGTAAGATTAATATAATTAATATTAATAATAAAATTAAATAGATACATTTATTGAACTATATAGTTTAATAAAAAGAATAATTTTTTAAATTATAAATGGACAATTTGTTCTACAATAAATTCGTTAAATTTCACACAGAAATGATTTAAAATACTTTCCAGAATTATTGTTTTTATTAAACTATTTTCTGAATATTAATATGTATAGAAATTAATTAAAGAATCGTTCATTTTTCATAAGATTAATATAATTAATATTAATAAAATTAAATACATTTACTGAATTATATAGTTTAATAAAAATGATAATTCTGTAAATTATAAATGAACAATTTGTTCTACAATTAATTCAATAATTTTCCCAAAAAATTACTAAAAATACTTTCCAGAATTAATAATATATTATTGACCTACTTTTTAGATATTAATATATATAATAAAATAACAAGAACAAACACTATTTTCTCTCTTTGAAAAACAAATTTGTCAAACGGCTACTTTTTCCGTTTGAATAAAACGTATCGAAGATCGAGGTGCACTTAATCTGACATAAAAGAAAGGAAATATAAAAATTCAGCACACAATTAACGCAAGTTCCGAGTGTCTTAACCTCTTAAGTACAGCACGCTCGTTCGCAACTCTGTCTCCCTGGAACGGCGCGCCTGGCCACGGATGGCACAAAATAAATGAGAAATAAAGCAAAAACCTTATAATACCGTCCAAAATCATGATATCCACGAATGTCATTATAGTGTCGTACCGTTCAAATTGATGGTATCCACGGAAGCCACTATACTAGTGTATCGTATTCAAAAGGTTAATACTCATGGAGTATTATTTCAGCAACTTTCTCCCATATCAAAAATATAAAATGCCACACGTAAAAATGACCGAAAGCCTAAGAAGCTATCGCATACGCGAAACATCGCAGAAATCCCAGAAAAAAGGAGAAGAAACACCTACCAAGAATATAGGAAAAACGCCGAAAAACGCGTGAAATGTAAAAGAAAATGGGGAAGATATTATGATACACACTAATGATCACTCTGAGTATGAGAAATACAAAAACGAAAAGGAGGAGGATCTCTTCCAGGTGGTAAACAATAAACGCCCCGTGAAACGTGAAAACAAGCGACGTATTGCGCAACTGAATGCATAATGCGCGCGTTGGAACGTGCAAAGACCGTGAAAACGAATTACCTATACAACATAGCATCTGACGACGAACCGTGGCTACCAGTTATATTAATTATACGATGTATACGCGGCTACTTGAAAGCAGAAGAAGAAGAAAAGACGAAGAGAAGGAGGTGCAACGACGAGACGCGTCATTCTCCTCCTCCTTCTCCTCTTCCTCCTCTGAACTCGTGGCGCCTTTGGTCGAGTATTCCGCATGTAAATTAATAAACTGACAGATTCAAGCTCGCACACGCACTGAGAAACGAGGAGGGAACCGTTCGTGATCGTCGTTGTCCTTGGCACGTTTCTTTTAAGGACCGGCCACGTTGAAAAGTACCGTTTCTTCTACGAAATCGTGATCGTTCGTTGCTGCGCTGTTCTTAATTGCACTTATACCTCCCGGCGGACATTTCTCAATGGGAAATTTCATCCAAAACTATTCCTTTTTTCCTTAACTGTTTCTTTCTTCTCTTTTTTTTTTTTTTTGTATTAATTTAATATTTCAACGTTTCCCTTTCACATTGGGAATAAACGTAACAGAGAAAGCTTCGTTTCGCGTCGATGGAAAGTTCTGTTGCTTTTTTCTTTCTCTTTTCTTCTATTTTTTATTCATTTCTTTCAAGCAGGAAGTGTTCAACGCTGAAGGATGAACTTTGACACGCGTCCGATGGGGAAAACGTCAAGGTGAGACGCTAGAAGGTACCAGAAAGAATATGCAAATGAACGAATTGTCGAGGAAGAGTCGACTAGGTTTGTGGATAGAGGAAAAAAAAGGATACGGCTGATGTGAGCTGCTCGACCATCAGCTCTCATTCCAGAGTGTTCATTCTGAGAGACTCTTTCTTCAAAGACTTTGTTTCTCTTTCGGTACTGGTGTTATTAAGTCTCGATCGGCAAACACGTAAATCCGTCATCGTTGAACCTCTTTCAACCGAGAAGAGGCCACAGAAGTGAGTTAAAAATGTATATCTTGTACGTGATTGAGAAATTTGGAACGCTAATTCAATTACTCGAAAAACAGCCTGAAGTTTCGGTTGTTAAAGAAGAAATATGTCGTTCCTTTGTTTCTTCAATTCTTCGTTTCTTTGCTTTATTGTTCGTTTCCTTCTTAGTCTCTGCTGAGCTCATTATTCCTCTGTTTCTCCAATTTTTTTCGTGCCTTGTATCTTCGTTTATCGTTTATTCGTTCAATTCTTCAATGCTTCTTCACTTGGTCTCTGCAGATTTCTTTATATCTTCACTTTTCATTTCCCTTTTCTCTCAATCATCTCTGATTTTTCTAATTTATTCGTTTTTTTTTAAGTCTTCAGCTTCTGAGCTCTCCATTTCTACCTTTCTCTATAATTTGTTCACTGTTTTCGTATCTTGAGTGCCTTATTTATTGTTTACTCGGTCAATTCTTCAATTCTTCAATACTTCTTTGCTTAGTCTCTGCAGATTTCTTTATATCTTCACTTTTCATTTCCCTTTTCTCTCAATCATCTCTTATTTTTCTAATTTCTTCGTTTTTTTTTAAGTCTTCAGCTTCTGAACTCTCCATTCGTTCCTCTTTCTATAATTCCTTCAATTCCCTCGTTTCTTCAATTCCTCAGTCCACGATCTCCCTATTTCTTAATCTATTAACCGCAGATAACAAGTTAATTCGTCACTGGTTCAATAATACGCCAATAGTTCCTTTATTAACCATTACTCACTTCGTAATTATACCGTTATATTTCTATTAAGTTGCAAAAACCTAAATAATGTAACTACTTCTATTTTGTACTGATTTCCAGTTACAACCTGCGGTGTCTCAATTCTTGTTTAATTAGCGAACCCAATTAAAGCATTAATATCATTTTATTTCGCTCTAATTTTTATTTCACTTCTCCACATTCTCCATCTCTCAACATGTTCCAAAACCGAATAATTTTCCAGCGTCGACGAAAATCCGCTCGAATGAGAGTCACTGTCCAACCGACAGGATGTGGGAGGCGAATGTCAAGGCTAAACACTCGTCGTAACCCGTGTCCCTCGGCTCCCCTTATCCACCTCTCATCCGATTCTGTTTGTACTCCGATTTTCGCCTTCTTTTTAACAGTCTCTGCCTTCTCTTTCTCCCCGCCTCACTCTCTCTCTTGCTTCTTCGTCGACCCGCAGAAAATAATTTACGAAAGTCGTTGTTACGCTCCTGCGGGCCCCCAACCACCACTTGTGTATACACACGTTTCTTCGGTAAAAAGAATTCATAAGAATCGTGCGTGCCGCGACACTCTCGCCTTATTTCCTCGAGATTTATCGTTATCGCGTGCGAACATCGCGATCGTAGATCGCGCCAATTACGAGGTGACAGGCTTACGCCTATGCAACTCCTCGTCGAAGCGATCTTTCTCGAATCTTCCACGCTTTTGTGCCGCTAAAGTGTTATTTCTTCCTTCTTTTTTTCTCTCTCTCTCTCTTCTTTTTTTTTAATTGTTGAAATTTTATAATGTATAATGCTTTTGCTTTTTTGCAGAGAACTTTTGATCATTCATCGACGACTCCAGGAACCTCTAACGCTTCTATCTTGATAATGTATTATTTATTTTTCTGTTTCTTGTTGTTCGAATTTTGTGGGACGACTTCCTTCGAACTTCCGAGAGAATTGTGTACTTGATTTTTCTCTGTCTTTGAGTTTGTCATTGTCTGCTTGTTTTGTGAAACTGATTGTCGTTTTGGGGAATTTTCAAAGGTGTATATCCAATTTTTTATTCTTGTTATAGTAAATTTTAATCGTCAATCGTTATATCAGGTGTAGAAACAAGTTCTTTTGGACTTTTAAGTACAGCCTAAAGCTTTTATCTGAAAGGAATGATAACAGATCGATCAACAAGTAATTTTAACTGTGGTTGGCCAAAATTTCGTTATCTTTCTGCCAGCCTTGCGGATACCATCGCGAATATTTGTCTGTGTGACTCGAAAAGAATCTAATTCTACACTTAATCCAACAATTAGTATGAATATAAATTATATTCAGTATAAATATCGTGTATCATCGTCAGAATTAGAATTGGAGAAAGTATCGTTGCAATATCTCCTCTTCTTCTCTCTTCTTTCACGTTAATAAATATTCGTCAGCTAGTTAGGGTAAATAATTTGATCAGGATAAGGTCGAGCAATTAACGAGGGCATTGGTCGATTGGTCGAATGAAATGGTGTACAATCACGCGACTTGCAACGATAAGATTTCTTACTCACGATAAATCTCCCTTTTTCTTCTCCCTATCTCTTCTCTCCTCTTTTTCTTCTCCTCTTTATCTTTTCTCTCGTCCAACGGAGTCAATTCCTCTTTCTCGAGTACCATTACAGATCAGTGTGTGTAAACGTGGTCTAAGTTTATTAGAGCAATATTCAACGCCAACCGCTATGACGAGCAAACACGAAGAGAGGAGAAATGTAACGAGAAAGTTGCCCACTATCCAGAGGGTTTCCATGACGACCCATTATCCAGGACCTCATAATTGCTGCAGTAATTATCGTCTCTTCGTTTTCACTCTCTATCTTGGTCGACACTTTGGAATTCTCATTGGGCACTTTGGGATTATTGTGAAACTCTGATTGGATGAGTATCGATGCTTTGGGAGACTCTTCTGTTCTACTTTTTGGAGAATTCAAAAGTTACTCTTCTCTAACTTCTTCTTTAATTGCGTGAGAGACTCAGAGAGACAGAAAGAGAGAGAGAGAGAGAGAGAGAGAGAGAGAGAGAGAGATTGATCGATTGATTGATTCCACTTCATTTAGCCTTCTCGGCTATTAATATACAAATAACTACTGTTGTATTACAATCTTGTAACCGTGTGAATAACATAATCTTTTAATATTCTCTTAAATGTCTTTAATCTATCACACTGCTTTACTTCTTCAGGTAAATCCATAATACATTTCAGTACTCTTACAAAAAACACTCCTCTGCGCTTCACACGTTTTTCGCAATTGTACAACTATGTTACCCTTCTGTCTGGTCTCTCTCTGATTACTTTCTCCTACTAAATCTAGCCTATTTCTCAATGTACTTGGTAGGTAGCTTCTTAATACCTTGAATATAAATATACATGTATTATAACATATTCTCTGTCTTACTGACATATATTGTAAAACTTGTAGCATATCTTCCACCCGGGTATTCGTTTTACACTGCAAAATCACTCGCATAGCTCTGTTTTGCGCCACTTGCAATTTACTAATTTGCGTCTCGCCCATCCCTACCATTACTGTTGCATAATATTCAAAATTCGGTGCGATAATCGTTTTATACACTATTTGTCTACTGTACGGCGTTAAATAGTTACCAATTCTATTCAAAAAGCTAGTTTTCTTGCCTATCTTTTTTAACATATAATCGCAATGTTCAGCAAAAGTAAGCCTACTATCAATCATTGTACCTAAATATTTTATTACTTCCACTCGTTCTAACACTTCACTGTTCATACATACTATTTTTATCTCCCCTCTTACTTACTTTCTACTACTCCTTACTATCATATACTTGGTTTTCTCTGCATTTAACTTTAATTTATTTAAGTTCATCCAGTTTTCTATTTTATAAAATACATCATTCATCTTTTTATTAATTTCCTCACTAGATTCTCCTGTTACATAAATCATCGTATCATCCGCAAACAATTTTTCACATTACTTCTTATTGGACATACTGCAGTTATATCATTAATATACAATACAAAAAGTAACGGCCTTAAAAGTGATTCCTACGGAACACCATGGTCTACTGTCATTAATTTAGAATACTGGCTATTAAATCTAACTTTCTGTGTTCTGTCCTTTACATATGAATCTAACCAATCCCATACTCTACCCCTTATCCCAGTCTGGTACAATTTTTCTAATAATCTCTTTCTATCAATAGTTTCAAATGCTCGTTTTAAATCCATAAATATGACCCTACCATTTTTCCTTCAGCAATTTCTAATTTCCAATCATCTATTATTCCTTGTATTGCCGTTTCACATGAATATGATCTTCTAAATCCAGATTGATGATCTGTCAACACTTCATTTGCCTCTAAATATTTTTCTAGTTGGTCTTTAACCACCAATTCTAATACCTTTTCATATACTGGCAGAACATTAATTGGCCAATAATCACTGGCTCTTATAGGTTTTTTAATTTTTGGAATTGGAACTATCATGGATGTCTTCCAGCTGTTTAGAGATTCACCCATCATTAGCGACTTATTTATTATTTTTTTAAATTCATCTTTAATTACACAAAAAGCAATTTTCAACACATCAACACTTATTCCTTCTTCCGTCCCTTTTCTAACCGGGAGATTCATCACGATCGTTTCCAATTCACTCGTATTAATAGGATTAAAATATTCTAATACTCCTTTATTTTCAAGAACATATATTATTCTCCTAGTACTCCTTTGATCGCTTACTTTTTTAATACTATTTACAATATTAACGATACTATTAATATAATATTCATCGAACTTGTCCTCTATATTTATTCTCTCATTTGTAATAACACCTTCGAAATCTATATTTATCAATTACTTTTACATCGAAAACTTCTTTCAATATTTCTTTCAATGTTTTCCATATTCTTTTTGAATCTGTTTTATTGGCGTCAATCATATCTTCATAATATTGCTTTTTCTTGTATTTTATAAGTTCAACGACTGCATTTCTTTCAATCTCATATTGCCGCCAGTCCTGTTCCAATCCCGTATAAATTGCTTTCCTATATGTTCTATCTCTAACAATTTCTGCCCTTTTTACATCATCCGTAAACCATACCTTCCGTTCCCACTCCTTTGATATTTTAAATATTCTTTCGGGTGCAACAATGTCTAACACCGCTACTATATTTTTAACAAAACTACTAGCTCTTTCATTTACATCTAATTCCCAATTATCAACCATATTCCTCTGTAGTTCACTAACAAAATTCTGTATATTCATTTTTTTATATGCTCTTCCCCTAATTTCTGTATAATAGTTTTCATCTAGGTTCGTCTTAAATTCAATCCTTGCTCACGAATGATATGTAATTTTCGGATTATCTACTACAGTTACACACTCACTCAAATCCAAGTTCGCAAAAACTAAATCTATAAGAATTGTATTACTTGTAGAGTAGTATTACTTAGTAGTAGTAGTATTACTTAGAGTAGTATTACTTGTCACCCTTGTTGGTTGATCAACATACCGTTTCATTCCTAGAGATAAGATAACATTTTTTAACTTATTTGCATAAAACGTTCCGATCCTTAAATCTATGTTAAAATCTCCTATTACTATACACGTTTCTTGTTCAACCAAGTCTTCAATTAAGTTTTCCATAAACTTTATAAAGATTCCATCGGGTGCACTAGGCGAATGGTATAATACTCCGATTGTACCTTTGTACCATTTTTCATATAGACTTATCACAACATATCAACAGTTTCCTACGACCTTTTGCACCATTATAGTTTTATATTTAATGTCATTTCTAATATAAACAACAACTCTTCCAGTATATCTATTTTCAGCATCATATCGCACTTGACTGCAGCCACTAATATTTATCTCAAAATCTTCTATGTTAGCATCCACTCTCGTCTCCGATAACGCAACTACTGCTGGATTTCTTTCCTTCATTATTTGATAGAAGATCTTATCCTTATGTTCCACCAAGCTTTGCGCATTCGTATACATTATTCCTTCATTCCTACTTTTGAATTGCTATTCGTCATTTTTCCATCCAATTTTCCTTTTTTCTTCTTCTAGCGCTTTCTTGAATGTCGGGCATTCTCTACTTAAAGCACTATGTTCTTCATTTATTTTTAAATTATAAGTTTTATTCTTATACATACGATTTACACATCTTTCTTTCTTCATTTTGCAATCATTGTCCTTATGATCGCCTGAACATTTCGAGCATGTTATCGGTTGTGTATAATTTTTCGCAATGTGATAAAATCCTCAACAATTATAACACCTCTTCACGTTAATATAATTAACAACACGACATTTCCTCCATCCAATATTTATTTTTTCATTTTTTAACATTTCTTCATGCGTTGCTGCATCAACTTCAACTATCAGCATACCATATTCCTGCTTAGTTCTAGCCGAATTAGTATTTCTAGTTTGCCTTTCTCTAATTATCTTCTTCAAAATTTTAATATGGTATACTTTTCTTTTTTCATCCAAATGATTTTGTTTTATTATCATATCTACTATTTGATCTTCGTCGCATTTTGCTTCTTCTTCATCCAAATTTAAAATTTTTAATTTCGGCTGAGCACCCTTTGACTCTATTATTTGGTATTTATCACCTAGCTTACTCACCACATTTGATTTAAGTTGTTTCAAATCTTGCTCGCTTTCGCACCCCAGGATAATTGATCCTTTTCCTCCTTCTGTGCTTTGATACACCTACTGACATATTTCTTATATCAATATTCTCTTTTACCACTTTTTTTGCCTTCTCACTCTCTTGTTGTTCCTAACCAGGGTTTTATTATAATAACGTTTTTCTTTTTCTTCTCTTTGACTGAATCGCAATAACTACGCGAGACATTTCCAATTCCCATCATATTCCACATCTTCTTTATTTCTTCCAGTTCTTTCTTGAAGCCTTCTAATTCGTCTCTAACTATACTTGTAATTATATTCTTTATTTCATTTTTACTAATCATTTCCTCCCTGACTTTTCTCACTAACCAATCAATCTTCATCTCCATGATGGTTTCTTGCCCTGGATTATCTTCCATGCTCGATACTTTATGTTGTTTATCCAAACTCTCTTCTCCAGTATTAGTACTGTTTACTTTTACAGTAAATATCTCACATTTCCCAGTACAGGTAACCAGTTCATTTACCTAATTATATACTTTATGTAATTTATGACAGCTTGGATGAAATAATTTGTTACAAGGTATACATTTTATAATCTGCGTTTTTATTTCCTTCCTACATTGCCTGCATATCACCTGCTTATCCGTCTGTGTCACATTTATATTTGCTCATCCTCATATGATAATTATAAAATCTTCTTTATCGCTTATAAGAATTCTAGAAGAATAATATGCAACATAAACGTCGCCACTAGCAGCAACAGTGTCGCTAAAGTGTCGCACGTCGACTCCTGATTACACTGATTGTGAGTCAGCTAGGCACAGTCAATCACTTTTCAGTTTCCAATATAGAAATTTCAACTATTACACATTAAATAATTGTTTTTATCACAAGATAACACTCTCGCCGACACTACGTCCTTAACTACATATATGACGAAAATTTCAGCACTAAACAACTGATATTTCCCAGTTAAATCTCTTCAAATATAAGGAGCACGTTAGCACACGTCTATTCTGCTACGACTCCACTCTGAGCGTGAGAGACTGAGAGAGTGAGAGTGAGAGAGAGAGAGAGAGAGAGAGAGAGAGGTGGAGAAAGAGGGAGATGGCGGCGGACCGCTTGAAAAAATAACGCGTCAAAGAAGTGCCCGTTTAATGGAGTTCTTAATTAATGAAAAGATCGCGCAAAGCGACATGTGCATTCACCTACACGCTCGTAAATCCACACCGACACACCCTCCCTCCCGAAACACATTGTTCCCGGGTCGTGTGAGTGGTTGCAATTAACATAGTGCGGGGGCAGGCTCCCAATCGCTTTCGCCCCATTCCCGCCGGCGCGGCCTTACAACTTCTGAATGTTATTAAACGTAATTTAATATCTGGCCGTGTACAGACGACCGCAGATCCCCTCCTGGAATTTACAACAGAGCAGAACGATATCCTATTAAATTGTACCAAGCCTCTGTATTCTCGTAGCTAACGTTTCTAATAGTCCTCGATTCTATCGCTTCGTTACGTAGATCCACGTGGGCGGCATCCGTTTCACTTTCTTCGAAGCAGGAAGAAAGTTCACCGCGTTTGCGTAACATCAATTCAAACTTTTACGCCGCGCATCCGTGATTTTAGCGTTCGTTCGTTGCTGCGAAGTTTCAGGTGCCGTGATTCGAGCGAACGGAATCATGGGATTTCGATTTTGTTTCGAAATAATTAACACTCGTCACCCATAAGTGGATGACGCTCTGCTTCATTCAATTAAGCAGAATTTTACGAAAAATTTACAACAGATTTGATTGTATATATGTTAATAGAAATAAAAAAATATACTCAAGAAAAGTGTTCTTTTTATTTTTAAACATGCTAAATGTCCGTATGGTGTACGAATACGAATGAGAGTAACTGTACATACAAACAGAGGTAATATCTGTACAGTGTGTGCGATACGTGCGTTGTATGCTCGAAGGTCCTGACTTTCCAACCGTGTTTTATCGACAGACGAACAGCAGGACGCGTCCATCCTGTCGTAAAGCAGCGACAGCGATAGCGAATCGCAATTTAATCTTTCCAATGTCCTTCGAGCACACCGTACACGTCCATTTCCCCAGCCCATCACCGTACACGTCCATTTACCCAGCCAGTATTTTTCTTTTTTTAAGCACCAACGATGAGATGTGCAATTCCTTCCTTCGCTTCTGAACAGAACAAACATTCATTCCGAAATTTCGAGGTTTCAAAAAAGAAGTTTCGAAGTTAAATTCATATAATTGAGAACACAGACTAGCCCTATAATTTGGACGCTTTGTGTATTCGTTGCACCCCTAAATTTTCCATAAATGTATAAAAATCCGCGTAATTGAACTTCGTGATGATGCTTTTACAGTTCTTCAGCTCACGTTGTAATTTCGAAAGCTCGTTCAGATTTTACATGGTTAACCTTCTATTGCATGAATTTTTATGACGAGTTGAAAAAAATATATATGGCTGTTAGTTTACTTAAAAATGAGTATCGTCATGAAATAAATACTAAAATTTTACTAGAAAGTGTGATTTATTGCATTTTATGACTGTTTCTGTATGGAAACTTTATACATATGCAGGTACACAATCAATCAAATAAAAAAAAAATTTTCCGTGTGAATCTTTATCACATATAATAAACTTATTTTGCATGAAAATCACGAAAAAAAATTTTTTTAACATAAAAACACAAATGTATGTGACATTTCTCGCACATAACTCTTAATTTGCCCTTGCATCCTATTACCTTACACCTTTACCTATTTTCAGTCCACAAACGCCAGTGTGCAATATGATCAGTTTGTTGAATTACGTATCCATTATACCAGTAAAACAATTTATATTACATTATACACAAAACACCTACCTCAATACAATATTTCAGCCAATAAATCGCTCTTCAGTATTGTCTACTTAATTTACTATAGAACATTTGAAATTTAAGTCCGCCAATTGGGAACGGAATGCAATAGAGGGTTAACACTAAAAATGGTTTCCAATTTATCACGAAAACCTCAAATTATATTCGCAGTATCTGGTTCTGTTCGAAATACGCGGCTCGCAGTTTCAAAACCGCGTGAAAAGAGACACGCCTGTATTTCCAATGCTTCGTTTACCCCAACAAAGAAATTCTCTTGGTAATTTCTGTTCGACGAAGAAGAAAATGCCGAGTGCAAGCCTAAAAGTCAGAACGTTGAACGAAGGACGAGAAACTACAGTATCGATAGGTCAAACTCGAGTTTACCGTGTGCTCTACCGCGAGGCGCGTTTCACGGTCAACGTGCGTGCGGCCCCTACCAGTCTAGGCGTCGGGACGCCCGGCGCCACGTCTGTACGCCCCTGCACCCTCGACACCCGCGGAGTCTCGTAAATTCAGGAGCGGACCGCGTCGCTGCCTCTCCCGTTTCGCTCGCCTTATCGGTCTCGGGATCGTCAGCGATATAATTTCCCACTTTTCCTTTTTTTCTTTTCGTCAACTTCACTTCGATCGTGCACTCTGTGCCTTCTCTTTGCAGAATGTTCTTCTAACTCTCTGGGGTCGCTGAACCCCTTTCATTCGAGACACCAGAATCCTCTCTAACACACAATTTGTTCAATCTCGCGCTGGAAATTCGTTGAACGATTCCTGTGACGATACTTCTATGTAAATTCTGAACATATATGCAAAAGTACGTAATCCATACCCTCCATTTAGGTTCAGTTTTCTACAAACTTTCGTTGCATTTATCGCATATCTTACTTGAACATAGGGTAAAGTAGCCTAATATGAGACCGTTCATAATACCAGACCACAGTCTACGTAACTCCGCTATATCCGATGAAAGCAAAAATTACCAACTTTTAACCCTTTGCACTTGAAGCTGTTGAAGTTGTATTTTTCAAGGACGCTCTTGTCTCTTCTAGCTTCCTTTTAGCATAATTGCTCGTTTCACTTATGGTTTCGTCGATTAACCAGTTCAAGTTCGTTCAAGTTGCCTGTATCAAACCAAGCGGCGACTGATGGTCGCCTTGCGAGAGCAAAGGGTTAACACATTATCAATCACATGGGGAGATCTCCCCGTTTTCAAATAACCGATTGAATATCTCTCCTCGTTTTTTAAAGAAGTCGCTGCATGAACAATTTAGAAAAAATATAAACTTGTACGAGATTTTAAAAGGTGGCGGAAGAAAACACCCTCACCGGAAATGTAGGACTCTTTGAGTCTTTCAAACGAAGAAGATTACTACTTCGCGTCCTTTGTGAAAAATACGCGGTTGGCTAAGTGTTAAGATAGTTACGTAGAGTAAAGTAGCCTAATAAGAGAACCCAGTCTATCTCCGTTACGGAAAAGTCTCGAACGTCGCAGCGACAAGCCTTTGTTTCAGAACTAACCGTAGTTCAGTTACATTATCCGAATGTGGTGTAGAATGACGTAGAATGCTTGTTTTGCACAGGATTGTATTCTTCAGATGTACACGGTGAACAATGGCTTCGGTGTGTAAAATGTTACCGATGGGCTCATGAAGACTATTATACAAACGAAATTAATTTTATATGCTCAACGTGTGAAAAAAGGCGGGAAAAATATCTTTTGACAAGATAAAACTTCGATCTAATATTAGGCGACCAGTTTTTCAAGTCATGGTTTTGCATACTTTTCATTTCCACATTATTACGATGAAACTGTATCTGTTTTGTTATCATTTCTAATATTGTGCAAAAGTGTACACATCTTACGTTTAAAACATGTGTCGTATTTTAATCAAAGTGTTTTTAATCGAGAATTGTGTTTGCTTAAAGAAATGGGTCTCATATTCGGCTACTTTATCCTACTAATTACACGACTCTGGCCTTTTCCGGTTTTCTTTTTAACCCCTTGTCCTACGAGTTAAGCTTCGACGGCGTTTTGAAGTACAGTACAGACTTTGATACCGAGTACTTATTTTGCCTTTCTAAAACATTATTATCTTCTCTTAACCCACGCGATTTAAATGTTTCTGTGACTTACACCAGTTTCTTTTCAATACAAGCACACTACTCGCGCGATTTTTATCCGCGTAAAAAGAATCAACGCTCGATCCGCTAAATCGAGGGAATTATGTATTTTTATCAATCATCCCGTACAGTATGAGCGAAATGTAACGCAACAAGACGTTTCTCACAAGTAGTTTCACTACATTTACGGTATTTTGCACCTTCCTCGAGGTCTCTATCTTCCGCAGGTAAAATACTTCCTGAAAAATGTCCCCAAAAATGTTCTACTTAAAAACCCAGCGACGTATCGTCTACAAAAAGAAAGGAAAACCTGCTCGAAAACCGCTCTCATTCGGTGGAAGACGACTGGGACGCTGTACTCGCTGGAAAACAAAAGGGGATTGCATCCAAAGGGGTTCACGACACTAGCTGGGGTCGCTCGATTTCCGTTTCCCTTTCCCCCTCGCCTTGCCACAAACGGCAAGGGATCGATAATGTTTCGAGGGGTTCCACGCGTTTCCTACCCCCTGCCTCCGCCCCGCCTCTTTGGAATTACGAATTCTTCGGCGAGGGGACACCGTAGATGGGGGGATATTTATTCCGTGGCCATCTTTCTCGTCCGCCCCCATGGTGTTCATCGGGGGAGGCGGGAGGTCAGCAAGAATCGGGCAGACGATGAAAATTTCAAGCCTCCCCTCCTTTAGGCGTGTCAACTTTTATTCCAAGTGTCTCGACGATAAATTGGCGACTTCTGATGGAGATAGAGCTGCTCGAGCTGATAGTGCGTGGCAGACAGTGCGGTGTGTTTTGAAACAGGTGCTTTCAGTAGCTTGCTAGTGGTTCATTCTACATCTTTGAGGAGGAGAGATGTGGAGGAGATTGGAAACTGCAATGGAGAGTTTGATCCTCTTTTTTTCTTCTTCTGAAATGTTGAGTTCTGTCGGAGAAGGGTCTAGGAAGTCCAGAGGAGGCTCTGTTTTCAATTAAACTTCAGATCCCTAAAATTAGAGGCGGTAAGTTTCTCAGATGGAATTTAGAAAAGATTCTGCCGATTAGATTTGAACTTTTGTAATATACGGGAGATTCGGAAGTACATATATTACTTTTAATTTGAGATTTCGTGGATTTAGAAGGTATTTTACCCTTTTACTGTATTTTAGAGGAATTATTATAATTTTTTTCTTGATATACACATATTTACGTAGGTCTTGTAAACATGCTACCATTTCGCCTCCGAAATTCACAACAACTTTCAATAATATTCGGACACCGTTTGAAACAGAATAACTTCTTCAAAAGTGTACCAAATAAATAAAACTCTCGCGAGAAACTAGAAAGATCAGTTAAAGAAGTTGTAAACAGTGACCTTTGCTATTTTCTTTGCGATTGCGACAAATTGCAACTTTTTCCAAATTTTTTGTTTATGTTACCTAATAAACTGATCCTTTCAATTCAGAAAAAGTCACATGGTTTGATTCAATTTGAAGAAACCTATACTGTCTTAACCCTTTGGCTGCAACAGATTTCAGTCGTGAAGTTTGTCAAATTGTCTTCGAAAGTATAAAAATTGATAATTCTTAAATGTGAAATTGTAAAAAAGTGTCAAATTTATCGTTGAATCAAAGTGAAAGGGTGCAATAAATAAAATTCAGGGGAAAATACGGTAACAGAAGAGTAAAATAGGCGTCAATAGTGATCAAAGGGTTAAATGGTGTCCAAAGATTAATTGGAGTCGCTGTACATTCAGAGATCCTAAGTTGTTTCTGGGAAATTGAAGATAGCACACATGAGGTATCATTTTATCCAGGAGTATACAGGCAGAACGTCGTTTGCTTCGCGCCTCTCTATCCACGATTTTACGACGCTTGTGTTTCTACGAGAGAGTTTGAGAGAGGGGCAAGAGGGTGAAAGTCCAGACGGCGCCTGCAGGACTAGCCGCCCTCCAGTCTGACAACCACCTTTTGGCTAATCCGGCGAACACGAGCAGCCCTACTCCTTTTTTTCTCGTCTTCTCATCCCTTTCAGGTTTCTCCGGAAAGTCTGTCGCTTCCAGAGGGAGAAAAGGAGTGGAACTATCATTTGGTGGGAGGAAATGAACGGTCGATGTAATTAAACAATATCAGGGTGGCCTTTCGACGATGCCGCAGCAATTTGTTTAATTGGATTTATCGATTTGATCTCTCGCCTTCAAATTTAGATTATTTATCATCGATGTCATGGTTTGGAATTAAAAAAAAAAATGAATATGTGGCGACCCTTCTGTCTACCACCGCTAGAGGGACAGAGACACAGGAGACCATTCTCGCTAGCGCTCCCGAGAGGTCCTGTTTGTATATATACACCTTCTAACCTAACTCCTTCAATCCCCCGCGTCTAAGGCACGGGTCTCCTAGAATGCCTTACTGACGAGTCCACTAGGAGGCCCAGGACGAGAAACCGCAACCTTTCCTTTTCCTCCGATCCTCTCTATCATTCCTCCGCCTTCTATCCTCCGTCAACATAACAGCCCACAAATATAAATATAAAATTACAAAAAAAGGAAATATATGTGAGCTTACTTTTTCAAGAAGAAATAAAAAGTGTATGTCTAATTGGATCGTGATCCAATCGAGCGTAGAATGTTTCCAACGTGTAACTATATATATTTTACTATATGCACTGTTTGTACATAAGATGTTACTGTTGAAATTCAGCACTTAATTTGAGTTTACCTTTTGAAAAAGAATAGAGACTGTTACATGTAAAATTTATGTTCATCAAAGTGTATAAAGTGTTTTAAACGTATAACTATATTTACAAGTATGTGTTAGTTCTATATAAGGTGTTACCATTGAATTTTAACACTTCCTTCGAGTTTATTTATTTGTAAAAAAGATAGAGAGTACTGTGTGACTAATTTGGATGACCATAAAATAGTATAAAGTGTTTCAAACGTGGGACTATATATTTTACCATGGAATTTTATCACTTTCTTCGAGTGCATTTCTTTGTAAAAGAATAGAGAGTACTATGTAACTAATTTAGATGACCATCAAACTGTATAAAGTGTTTTAAACGTGTAACTATATTTTACTATACGCTCTGTTCATACGTAGGGCGTTACCAATGAATCTCGACACTTCTTTTGAATTTATCTTACATAGACAAAGAAAAATAAAGAAATTTGTTTGTCTAAGAAATATAGAATGTTCTTATAAATGAACGTGAGACTAATACTGTACCTTAATTCTTGCAAATTCGTAATTTTCTATCGATATAAAGATCATACATTTAGACATCTTGCAATGCAGAAATTACACATTCTGCTGTAAAATATGTGCAACAGAAAATTCGAAACATAAATAATCATATTTTCCACCGGAGATACCTGATATAAAACACGAAAATAAATACCGTCTCACCATCTCCCTAAAAATAACGCGAAATCTCGAAATATCTCTTCGAAAGGAGCTTCATTGTCCGCTTCTCTTCCATCCGAAAGGAAGAGGAGAAAAGAAGGGGAAAAAAAGAATTCTCGAAACGGTTGAATCGCGAGAAGAGGCGTGTGAGCCACGTGGACGTGGACTCGTGGCATAAATAAAACCACAATCGACACCATGCGTAAATCAAGCTGTCGCTTAAAAGAAACACACGTATCCACGCGGAGGGAGAGCAGATTGATCCGGCAATATTTTCATTGTCGCGAAAAGGGGCAACGAGCGCGAGCTTTGCTGATTTATTTCGCGTGAAGTGATTCACTATGGCGCCATTCTTATCTCTTTTTCTTTTCTATTTTTCTCTCCGTCACTTCCCTCCAATTCTCCCTTCTTTCTTCCTGTCGCCTGCTGAAATCGCGCGGTTTCAACGTTATATCGCAGGACCTCACGAATTCTTATCGCCGGATGAGAGGAAGGCCGATAGTACAACCATTTTTAGTCACACGCGTCGATTTCCGAGTGAATTATAATCGCGGTGACTCAAGCGGGAATTTTTTCGCCAGAAAAAAGGTTCAATAGCGAAGAAAATAGTGTTTTATTAAAATGGACCTTTTTTCTTTTTGAAAGAGGTGAAAGTAATTGAAGGTACATAAAAAGTGTCATAAATACAATGATTAGGAGTCTAATTGTCTAATAAGACTGTCTGAAAGTACAATAAAAATTCAAACACGAGAAAACGAAAGGAAAACAAAAAACTCTTGAAATAAATAAAAAAGAATTGAACAAAACACAATTTCAAGTTCCGTAATATCTCAAAGTAATTACAATTAATTACAAATAAAACAAACGAAGGAAAATAAGAATGAAAATTGTTATAAAAAATCGAAATCATGGCTTTTCGTACGAAAAACCGCGCGAATTGAAAAATTGCCAAAATCCGCACAATTTAGTCAGTTGTTTAACTAAATTCGTTTATTTCAACGTGAAGTGAGAACAAAATAATCAGCCGGTTTGTTTTAACTATAAAACTTTCCCTTTTTAGAATTACTTGCCTACTTTCTTTTTATCGCTGTTTCTTCAACATTGTCTTAGGAAAAAGGGGGAATTCTCTTTTCTAAGTTTATTTGCCAATGTTAACAAGCGAACGGTGCTAAAAAAGTAGCTATGCAAATCCGGGTGCGGCACAAATTGTTATTTCTAGTAGTTTTCATTTTTGAAAACCGTGTAAAACGAGTATCGCGTAAATCGGGGGATGTGTGTAACAGATTCGTTATTGGTCAAGTACACCAGTCAGAGGTTCATCTTCTGATGTTGGGATTCAGACAGCAGGAAGTAGCTGAAAGCTCGGTATCGTGCCACTGCTTTTATTGGCGAGCGACTGGTAAACATTTACACCGCTTGAAAACAGCTCGGCGTCCCGTTTTCGAGAACTCAGGCCCATAATCACGTAACCTCGTTATCATGCGAGAAATAATGGTAATAATAGAACAGATCGGTGAAAATTACGATAGATCTAGAAGCTTGCGCGATGTGCAGTTAAAAATACAGAATATTTCTTTGAAAACGAACTGACGTGCGTGATTGTGGAGAATCGAGGAAGTTTCTAAAGATCTGATGGGATTCGTGAAATGGGGGAGAAACGATTACTCTCTCGAACAACAGAATTTGATGGGAAAATTAGGAAAAAGATGATGATGGAAATTCTAAGTTAGTGCAATCAAAATGGTGTTAAAATCTATGGACATTTGAAGGTTTCAGCAAAGCGAATTCCATGGGGAGGAGGAATTTCCACGAGGAGGAGAGTTCCATGAAAAAGAAAATTTTTTATTCCTCAGGGAATTTTTTATTCCTCAGGAATTCCTCAGGGAATTTTTTACTCCTCAGGAATTCCTCGGGCAGAGAATTCGGAAAGAAATTGCATGGAAAAGGAAGTTCAAAAGTAACGCGAATCCCATAGAAAAAGATGCTTGAAAGACTGCAATTCCAAAAACTGAATCTCGCACAAATTTTTCACACGGAATTCCATGAAAATGGGGTGTTGGAAAGAAAAATCCAGGAAAAGGCGATTTCCATGAGAAATAAACTTGTAAAAAAGGTAATACAAAGCAAACACAAACTATAAAAACACTTTAGTCTGTCGCGAAATTCTATTATTTCACTGCAAAATTAACGACAACTTTTTCCATTGCATTTTCCACTTTGAAATTATATTATTCTCAATTTCTATCGTATTCGAATGAAAAATGGAATCGTTCTAAACTTATCTACAATTCCTTCGTCACTTTTTCCCCTATAAAGTTGCATTATATTAGTGTCTGCAAATTTATTCAACTAGAATTATTCCCATCTCTCCAAACATTAATAAACTCGATTCCTATTCTTTCTTTTTATAAAAACGCCTATAACGTGATTCGATTGCTGTATAGTTACAATCGCACGTGGGACGAAAACGTAAGAGGAACAATTTGAATTATACCCCCATAATTTACACGGTGTAATATACGTATTCGAGGTAGCCGGGAACTAAGCGTGAAATGTACACACGGACGAAATTGCTTTCACGTAGGATACGTCAGGGCTTATCCCATTTGGACAGCTGCCAATGTACCAATAGGCCAACTTGTAGGATGCGCCGAAAATAACGGGGGCCTAGCCACGAAAAGTTTCAATGTACAAGAGCTGTCAATTAAGTGACAGCCGGCCAGAGCTCGTTAGCCTAACCAAACGACTCTCGATTCCTTTATTCGATTCGTATAATTCCGCAGGCACTTATTTGCTTATCGGAAGGTCAAAAAATGGAAGAAAATGAAAGGAAATTGTTGTTTCAACCTTCCCCATTCGTGAGCTTGATCGAGAGCTGAAACAATTTCAGAGACAAAGTTTTCTGCTTTTCCTTGAAGCTGAGGAAAATAATGGATCGTGAAAATGAGAAAGAAGATGAAAGAAAATTGTTGTTTCAACCTTTCCCTGTCACGAGTTCGATCTAGAGCTGAAACAATTTCAGAGACAAAGTCTTCTGTTATTTTTAAGCTGGGGAAATTAATGGATCGTGAAAACGAGAAAGAAAATTAAAGAAAAATATTGTTTTAGTTTGTTTCTTATCTGAAACTCGCGTTGAAACAACCTTAAACGCCTTTTGTTTCTTAAAGAGAAAAATATTGAGCAAGTGGTTTCGTTAGTTATATGAAATTATATAAGTATCTTTTTTTCTTCTTTTGGTAAGAGGAAATTTTCGTTATAGTTTAGATTATTTAAACCATAACGAACGACTGATACCTTCGATATGTAACTGAGCCAAGAATCGAGCAAGATTTCTATTTGCTTGCACAATTTACTGTATCAACAAATGACTGCCAAATAAATCGGAAATTATTCGCAATATGAAAGCACGCGTAAAGTATACTTCCATCACTTTTATACACCGTCGAGCAACAATTTGAGACCACTATGGACCATGAGCTAAGAGATGATGTTAGAATATGTGCTTATCAACCTTGAGAAACATTTTACAAAAATTTCTTTTCGTTCTCTAATCTAACTAAGATGACATTCGTTCGAAATTGCTAGTTAATGCAAAAATATTGGCGGAAATATACTCCGAGCGGTTTGAAACTTTCATAATCACAGATTTATACGAAAGCAAACACTTCTAAGCAGATAAATAACAGAAACACATCGTGAGAACCAGCCATTTGTCCCAAGGGAAACCTAACCGGTAAGAGAGCGAATCTTTTTCTTCTTTTTTTCTATCTCGTCCACGCAGAACGCAACAAAGTTTCTCCATTCGAAACTGGTCGGACCTATTAATAGTCCCAGGGCTGGAATAAAAAGACAGGAGTAGCGTAGATGGGCGTGAGAACGCGTGGGAGTTCGAAGGTCCTGGCGTCGCTCGTTGTGGAAACTACCGAGCGAAACGTTGAAATTTCGCGCGTCTGGAAGCGTTTGTTGCGCGTTCACGGCCGTCCCGTCATATTTGGATCTCTTTCACTTACGCAACAGACCACGAATCCTTCACGGATCCTCGATGATTAACGATCTCCCACTTCTCTCTTTTCTCTTGCCTTCAACTTCTCTTTCTTCTCTTTTCCCTTTCCTGTCTTCTCACTGGTTTCTATCTCTGTCTCTCCTTTCTACCGTCTTCTTTGTGTAGTCTCCTCCTCTTTTCTTCCCTTTCTTCACTCTTCACTTTAATCTTTGCAGTCTCTCTGCTGTCTTCTCTCTAGGCTCTAGTCTCTAGCCTCTAATCGTTCTATTCTCTGGTCTATCGATTCTCTAGTGTCTCTAGTTTCTAGTGTCCAGTGTCTCTGGTCTCTAGTGTCTCTAGTCTCTAGTCTGTAATCTCCAATCTCTAGTCTGTAGTCTCTCTATTCTCTAATCTATAGATTCTCTAGTCTCTCTAGTCTCTAATGTCTCTAGTTTCTAGTGTCTAGTGTCTCTAGTCTCTAGTGCCTCTAGTGTCTGGTCTCTAGTCTCCAATCTTTAGCCTCTAATCTTTCTATTCTCTACTCTATCGATTCTCTAGTCTCTCTGGTCTCTAGTAATCTCTCTAGTCTTTCTAGCATCTTTCGTTTCTAGTCTCTAGCCTTTAATCTCTCTATTCTCCAGTCTATCGATTCTCTAATCCCTCTAGTCTCCCTAGTCTCTAGTCTCCCTAGTCTCTAGTCTCTCTATTCTCCAGTCTATCAAATCTCTAGACCCTCTGGCCTCTCTACTCTCTAGTCCATCGATTCTCTAGCTTTCCTGGTCTCTAACCTCCCTACTTTTTAGTCCCCCTGGTCTCTAGTCTCTCTAATCTCTCTAATCTCTAGTGTCTCTAGTATCTTTAGTGTCTCTATTCTCTAGTCCCTCTATTCTCTGATCTCTCTAAGCTCTAGTCTGTCCCATTTCCCTTCTCTTATCTCTCTATTCCCTCGACCACCTCTTCTCTCTCCTCTTTTCCTTCTAGACTGCGTCTCTTTATTTTTCTCTTCACTCTTCTCTCCTCTCTGTCTCTGGTTTTCTCTCTCTCGTCTCCGTTCCTCTGCAGCGTTAACACGGATCTTTTTGGCTCGCGGGCTCTTCTTCAACATTGTAGTCGAAGCGTTTGCTTTATATAACAATTAAGCCACGCCAACTGAACGCGGACATCGAGCTGATTTATGACTGGACAGTTGGTACCCTTGTTTCAGGAAGAGTTGAGGTTTTGAATTGTAGATTTTAGGGGAGTTGAGGTTTTGAATCGTAGATGTTTCTACACTAAGAGAGCTTATCTTCGTTGAGAGAGAGTGAGAAATTAGATTGTCGATTCCATTTTCGTAAAAATCCGGTGTTTCCATTTTAGAAAAATTGAAACTAGCTTGAACACAGTTTGTTCAATTAGATGTTTAAATCAGCGATGAAAAATTGAACGTTCGACACTTTACAGAGTCGAAAATTTCGCGTCATTTTTTTCATATTGCGAAAAGTTATTTTCCTCAATGTTATCATGTGAAATTAACGAAAATTGGGATTGGAAAGTAACAAATTCCGAAATTCAGGGTGAAATTTATTAGCACACCGTGAGAAGTAACATGAAATAGCAAATGTCTGAATTATATGACACTATGGAACACTGCGACACGTATTGTTTCACCTTCTATCCACAGAATTTCAGCAACAACGAAAAAAGAAAAGGGAGTAAACTCTCCGAACCTCAAACATTGCAGCGTCGAAAGAAAAAACCAAGAAATATACCTTTATCTTTCTCTTTTTTTTCTTTCTACTTCTACTCTGTTGAAAGGTCGTGGCAAAAATACCAGTCGTTAAAACGTTTTAGGAGGAGCTCGAGTAAAGAAGCAACGGCGTGCGAAATGGCGGCGGTGGAGGGGAAATGGAGAACAAAGACAAGGAGAGGAGGAAAACGAGCAAATGGACGTCCACCTGAGCCAACAAGTCTGCCGTCTAATCTTTCGTTTTCACTGACATTGTCGGTTCACGCATTTAGGACATAACACGCACACAGAAACACGTGCAGATGTGCGTACACGCGCGTGCATGGATTTGTATGTAAATTTTTTAGGGAGAGACCGAACAAGGACGGAAAAGGAAACGCGGGAACATCCTAGGTTTCCAACGCATCGTTTATATTAATTAAACGATTGAGCCTACAGGAAGATGTATTATCAGATTTCTGTGTAATTAAAATTGTTTTAGGATCGATCATTTCGAGCGTTTCGATTATAATTTCATACAGGGAATAGAGAGAAAAAGATCAGAAGGAATTTTGTC
Organism: Anthophora plumipes; assembly: GCA_951804975.1. Taxonomy (NCBI): domain Eukaryota; kingdom Metazoa; phylum Arthropoda; class Insecta; order Hymenoptera; family Apidae; genus Anthophora; species Anthophora plumipes. The sequence goes on along the minus strand of OX638118.1, from coordinate 15,890,760 downwards.
TTTGAATTTCTGGAAATTTAGAGTTTTAATAATTGAGGAAGACTTCAGGTTTAATAAGTAAGCTGATAATTGTTAATATCGAGCGATTGAGTTTCGTGGAAAATTCTACTTCGACAATTAGCGAGACTTCGATTCGACAAACAATTGATTTTTCAAAAAATATTGCAAGAGAATCGAAAAAGCTTTTCCGAAATGTTGAACTTGTAGAATCGAAGAAAATATTTTTTAATTGTTCTCGAAATTAATTTCTAATGTTCAGATTGTACCTACAACATTGGGGAAGCTCGGAATATTATTTAATAAAAGTCTAAGATTTTCCGGGACTTTTCCGCCGGAAACTGGAAGAAAGTAAACAAGATAAATTCCATGCATATTCTCATCGAAAAGAACTATTGAATAATATTCAACGGGAGTCTTCGAAGCAGCCAAGAACGTGTGTGATAGCCTTGTCACCCAGAAATTCCTCCTGAATTATTAGATTCGCATAAATTATTTCTTTCAAATTAGATTTATTAGATTTAAATACATTTGCGATAGAATCATACGAGTCATTCACGAAACCGTATTAATTGAAAATATCTGTATACAGAGAAACGATATAATTGGTCCCTGCAAAATCGAAATCTCTTCAAGGCTCTAGATAGTATATAAGCTCGCAAACGACTCTGTCTATTCACTCGGAGACTTAAGTAACACAATTTATACGTGTCTCTGCGGATTATTCATCGGGAACTTGAGAAGAAGCAACGTGTACGATTGATCGATTGCCAAGAATCCACATACGTTCAATGAAACAGGTGGAAAACAATCGCAGGGATTTCTGTCTGTCTGTCAATTTTACCATTTGCGTCATCCTGTAGTATAGGGTGTTCCCAATAAGAGCAATAGATCTTTGAATTGATGTAAAACGAAAAGTACAAAAGATAATCCAGTACTCCTTACTTTATATTGAAGTACATTCGATGGCATTATATTGTATGTGAAATATAATATTATATAAACCTGTACTATAATACAAAATATTAAAATTTGAGAAAGATTGAATGTTAAAAACGCGTGAAGAGTTGTTTCAATTCATTGTCTTTCAGAAATAGTGTTCTTGCTTAGTATAATATAGAAAAAATGTATGTTTTACAGGGGAAGTGTATTTGTTACAAAATTTTAATTTCTGAAAGAGTTTGACCAGTAATTTAATATTGTATTAAATAACAATATAATTTTTTGTGTATTTTTATATATCTTTGTATATTTAGACTATCTACTTGTTCTCTAAACTTCTCATACTTTTCCATCGAATGATTCGGCACACTGTGCAATTTTCCTTAAATAAAGTAAATAAATAATGAAAAGTATCATATATGCTCTTCCAGTAGGAGCGATAGATCTTTGAATTAATGTAACACGAAAAGTACGAAAGATAATCTAATACTTCCTGCTTCATTTCAAATGACATTATACATAAAATACAATAAAATCCAAAGAACACTCGCCTTGTTACTTTCAATGAAAGCGAGCTTTATCCCGCCATTTGGCTGAATTTTCGACAAAATTTTCCGAACTCCTCTATCTTCCTTGGAGATTTCTTTGAACCATTTCCATCATATTAATCGCTATACTTGTACCACCGTATATTTCCCTAGAACATAAGAGAAGAATTTTTAATTTTGTCCAAGGATTTCCCCGAATTATCCTTCCTTTTACTTTTTTCGTTTCTTTTTTCAAATATCCGCCTGTGTAAGATAGCAATTTTATCGATCAACGAGGAGAGGAACGGAGCTTTATATTCTACCCGGTGGTATGTTGATACGGTGGATTTTAAACGACCTGCTGGCAGAGGCGTGCGCGGGATTTGGCAAGCGGCACGGATATTTCCGCACAACACGAAACAAGGATCGCCGTGTGCACAATGTAGAGAGGAGACGTAATGCGTGTGTGCACACGATATTTCGCGGGAATACTAGCGCGTGTACAAATGTATAAATACTGTTTATAAGCGTTGATCTTTGAAAGATCTCGAACACAACCCGCCTGGACGAACAGCGACGGGACATTTCGCTGGAAAGACGAGACGAGTCGACGTCGTTCCTTGATATTTTTATTGGCGGCGCGTCGTTGCTTCCATCCTTTGCGAAACGAACGTTCACAAGTGGAGGAAAACTCAGAAACTCGATGTGAAAATTTTCAAGTATTCTCGCGTTTATACAGTGGCGGAAAAGCGTTCGATAAAGTTGATAAAGCTCACTACTGCAAACGATAACTCAGTAAATAGAACCTTCGTTCTAAAACCAAAGACACTTCCTCTTTCGGTTGATTCTACATTTTTCGCTATTTTTGTTTCTCATGTATTCTGCTTTTTTACACATTAGCAACTATACTGAACGTAAATATGCACACGTCGTGAAATAATTCTTTGAGAATTTTTTTACACAAAGGAAGTAGTCTTAACAGGTTTAGAACGAACCTAAAGGTTTTCTAACTTGTGGGATCGAGGAGAACCTTGGGAAAGCTAGGGCTAATTCTGCGTGTCGTTTATTTACGAAAATGATTGTTTTAGGAAGGCTTGTGTTTTACTGGTCAGTATTTTAATCCCTTTTTGCAGTATTTAAATATAAAGGGTCAGTATTTAAATAATTTGGTCAGTATCCTTTGGTCAGTATTTATACTAAATTGTCAGTATTTAAATAAATATGGTCGGTATTTAATATTACATAGTCATTATTTATTACTTCCTAACCTAACCTAACCTAACCATTTTTTTTATTTACATACTGATCGTTTAGTATTTTTATATTAACCTTTTTGGTAATAAAACACTGACCATTTAATTTGTTGCCTTTTAAAATCGCCGTAAGTGAAAGATAAATTACAATTCACGGTCCATAGCCTACGCCGATAATTTTTGCCGGACGCATATATGCGTCTATAGCACTCAAAGGGTTAATAACGAAACAAACTCCGTCGCATCTGTCTTCACTCACACCATCGCAGCAACGGCTGTATCGAATAAACGAACGTCAGAAGAATTTCGCGAGGCATGCTGGCTGACAGATAAGCTCGCTATAATCGCGGCCAGGGAAGCATCGTTCGTACGTCTCTCTCTCTCGCGCTCTCTCGCTCTCTCTCTCTCCCTCTTTCCCTCTCTCTCTCCCTCTCTCTCCCTCTCCCTCTCTCCCTTCCATCTCCCTCCCCCTCGCCCTCTCTCTCTCTCTCTCTCAGTCTCTCACGCTCAGAGTTTCTCTCTCTCTCAGTCTCTCACACCCAGAGTTTCTCTCTCTCTCCCTCTCTCTCTCTCTTGTTCCCTCTTAGTCGGGAGAAAGAATGAGATTTCTCTTATCTTAAACGAAGAAATCGAGCTTACGAGAGTCTAATTCGATCCGACAGGGCTGCGCATGCATAGAACACGTAGTGGCTGACCACCTGCGGCTCAGAGATCTTTGTCGCGAAAAGCGCGATTCGCGTTTTCAGCTGCAACGAACCGTATCGCGGCTCGTGTTCCAAAGAAAACAGACCGCTGCCTGTGCCAGCGTTACACCACGAATACAGAACGGCCTCCTCGTGTTCAGTCTTTCTAAATAACCTTCTTTTCCTCGTAAATACTGTCTCGCAGAAATGTATCTTCCGTTTCTACCTTCGTTTTCAACGATCAGTGACTTCATCCATTCCATTTAAAAATTCTTGTATAGACCATGCTTCTAATTGGAAGATTATCTACTTTTAATTTAAATCTCCTGCCCTCCGTGCTTACGCTATGCGCTCGTGTTCCCTTCGAATCAATAATGATCCGATGAAGAAATGTGACGGTTCTAAGAATATTATAGAATATTCTATGACTGAAATTGATATTTTAAGAATATTGTAGGATGTATGTTTCAAATTATTTGTTGTATATGAACTATGAGAGCTTATATTTAATCAATTGAATTATTTATTGTATGCATCAGCTATGAAAGCAATAAAAGAAATATCAGAAATAGCAAAGCAATCCGATAAAAGAAATATCAAAGCGATCCAATTAATCTACGGTATGTCTATAAATAATAAGATCCTGAAATCTCTAAAATTAGCCAAGGATATTCCTTCAGATTTAAGAAATCAATTTCTAAAAGTGAAAAATAAAGACGAAGAAGGGAAAAAACATTCCAGCAGTGTTTCCTGTAACTTTCTAAATATCCAAAATAGGGAGTAAGTTTAACCCTGCTGTCGTATCCCTTTGGGTCAATAGTCATCTCATGAAGAAATAAGCTACGTTTGAAAAATACTGTGGGATGTTGTACGATTAAAACGGACGTTTGAAAAATATTATAGGGTATTGTACGATTGAAATGGACATTTGAAAAGTATTATGCGGATATACACGTTTAAATATATTTATTACATATAGGAAAAATGGTATTTATTCGAGGAATATGTAACAATAAGAATGCGATAATATAAGAGAATGCAAGGACAAATTAAAAACAGTATATTTTATATTTTACATGAATATTAAAATGAATATTAGCTTTAATTGAATAATTTAACATGATAAAATAATTTAACATGAATATTAGCTTTACATGAATATTTATAACATTTAAAATTATTATATCAGTTTTATTGTCACAAATTGAAAGGCAGAAGTTGAGTGCCTTACCTAGTTCTTTTAACATTTTTGCTCTATCCTAGATTTATTTCTCTCCGTAGTTTCTCTCCAACCAATTGAGGAATCGTCGGATCACCGACCCATTTGATTCCGATGAATTGTCACTGGTGGTACGGTTTCCTCCGGAGATTTCCTCGCTGCTGTCGCGTTTGTACATACGAAATATACGATGAAATGTCAAAGCTAAAACCACCATCGCTGGGAAGCAAGGGGGATCACAAGACTACCTTCCGTAGAAAAACAACGACAGGGGAGACTTTCGCCGTGATTAGTCATACGTTTGGCAGAGTAGAAAAGGCGGTCAACGATTTCACGGGAGAGCTACTTGGCACCGTGCACAAACAGCCCGCTTGGACCAACAGGAAGTGACCAAAGGCGCGCTGACGTACCAGGGATTTCCTCTCCTCACCGACCACCGAAACGTCACCGGTGTGCAAAACGCGCGAGAATCACCGATGCTGCCTCCGTCAGTCGGAAAGCAAAAACAACGGTGTAAAGCGTTCTAATTATACGGGGTTGTCCCCAGTGGAAATAGGTCAGCTTACCGCGCAGCGGATGAAAGCGGAAGAGAGCTGCGAGAGGCCAAGAGGAAGTTGACGTTTCAAGACTGGTACCAGAGACTCGATTAATCCATTCATTCGGAATTTAACTATATATTCTAGCAATTATTCGCTAGACGAATAAATAAATAACTAAATAAAACGAGGGAGATGTCCATAAATGGGTAAATAAATACGGGATGTAAATCTCGGGGCTCTCGAAAAGTCCGTCGAAGTGTCGTCGCGCAGGAAACGCACAATTGATCGAAGGCCCTATGCACGACGGGACCACAATGGAGAGGAAACGTTTCGTCTGATTCGGGCAGGAATTTCGGTCGTTAAGTTTAATTGTGCGCCGCCACGAATAAATTTTCACGCGTAAAGACCGATAGCGTCGACGATTGCGCAATCGGCAATTTATTCACACGCGAACGCGATTCTTTTTCGTTCCCCGGCCTTTTCTTCCCTCCTTCTCACTTCCTCTCTCTCTCTCTCTTGTCGAGCAACCAACGCTGTAAACCTCGTGGCAGAAGAGGGATACTTAACGAATTGAAAGATTCGCTCGAATTCCTGAAAAATTGCACTTGTGAGAAATTGTTTCCTCCTGCAGGCATTAAGTTCCGTTTAGATTTAAACGAATAAATTAGAGAACGAAATGCAAATTCGGAGAGGTAGGATTGGCTGAAAGAGCCGGTTAATTGTACGAAGAAACAGAAAATCGAGTATTCTCGTGAACGAAATCCGTGAAGTTCGCGAAACTTGGACCATGGCCAAACACCACCGGCTTCTCTCTACGTCCACTGGACCAGTTTCTTTATCCGGCCGGGCGGCTACACTGCAAGCAGATTTCGAAACGACCGGTTCTCCTTCCACGAAAACGACGCTGGCTTTCGGGACGACGAAAATAAAGCAGCACCCGCGATATCCTTGCTTGCGAACTTTACGATCCTGGACCCCATGCATAACTCTGCCAGCCCTGGTTTTCTCCGCCACCTTTTTCAATCCGCGCGATAATCGAACCCCTCTACGGATCGTTATCGATACCGCGGAAGAATATATCTGTTATCGTTATCTGTTTGTTATTTATACGGTTAGAAACACTTATACTTTCGTGGATGTATTTTAGGGGTAGAATAATGTACTTTAGGCACATTATTTTAGGGACAGAACAATTAGTCGGTAGTAAGCAATTGTGAAATGATTGTAAATGGAAATATATTCTGCTGATTTGAAAAATATCTGAAATGCATAAATTTAATTGAATTTGTAACATTAGGATGAAATTAATTTGATCTAAAGATGATTGTTGTATTGTAACGTGTATTGTGTCGAAATGTGGATGGACAATTGTTGAGTTTTCAGCAAAATCATTTAGGAAATTATTTATAGTATAATTTAGTAAAATATTGTTTCACTTTTTATCGAGAAATCCGGCTGTCAACTGGCCACCGAGATCTTGCAACCTGACGCCATTAGAGTTTCTCTTCTGGGGCCATGTTAAGTCTCTTATTTATTCCAACGACCCTCAAATTGTTGACGATCCCGAAGCAAACGTTGCTCGTGTTATCGGTGAGATAGAACCTGATTTATGGGCTAGAGCCATCGAAAATTGCGCTTGTCATATTCACAACACGAAACGCAATCTTAGCGGTAATTTATATGACCTTATATTTCTTGTATAATGCCATAGAATGTATTTTAAAATAGAGTAACAAGTACTAGATTATCTTCGTTACTTTTCCTTTCATTTCAATTCAAAGTTCTATCGTTCTTATTGGAAGACCCCCCCCCCCCAAAAAAAAAGAAAATATACAATAACTACCAAAAATCTCCTCATCCCCTTTTCACCAATAAAATTACAGTAATTAAATTAGTTAGAATTTGGGATCCTAGCTATAGATAAATTTGGGAATTTCTGTACTTATAGATACAGCATCTTAAAATACTATAGTAAAACTATTAGATGCTAGTAATCTTACAGTATTACTGCTAATTAAATTACTTACACTTTAAGATACTAGCTGCAGGCTAATTTGGGAATTTCTGTACTTATAGATACAGTATCCTAAAGTACTGCAGTAAAACTATTAGATGATAGTAATTTTAGCGTATTATTGGTAATTAAATTGCTTATACTTTAGAACATCCTATGAAAAATTCTCTCCCCTATAAATTCTTAAATTAGGGTATCCTAAAGTACTCGTAATCTCGAAAAGTATATAGAAACACGTCAAACGAGCACGATGCAAGCGAAAGGTTTCGGTCTGATTAACGACACACCCATCGTCGGTCTCGAAACCTCGAAGGCAGTCTCGAGGAGGCTGTCGAAGCAGCTTGACCCCAGAGAGGTTGCCCGTTGCGTATAAAACACGTCTCGTACGAGCATACCACGTATTCTGGATCCTTCCGCGAGGTTAAGTATGCGCGCAAGAACGCACGGACGAAAGAATGTCGGGGTACTTTCCAGTCCAGCCTCTAATGCGGACCTGTTACACGGTTTCTTTCGTGGAATTGCCTTGGGAGAACCTTTACTGCTGAAGAGGACGAACCACGATAAAGAAAAAGAAAGAGAAAAGAAAAAAAAGAAGAGAATTGATTGCCGATTGTTCGAATGAATGGCAAACGGAGATGTGTGGAAACGTGGCTCGATTGGATTCTACAGATTGAAGTTACGTAAGCTAATTGGAAGAAGTTGCTTCGGGCTTTGTGAACGACGAGAAAGAAAGAGGGGAAGAGAAAAAGGAGGGTTATGGTGTTTTGTAAGAGTTTGTTTAGAGAATGAGTTTCGAGGATTTGGGAAAGGAGGTCAAGGTTGGAGGGAATTGAAAGTTTCAGCTATAAATTGTTGCTATTGTTTGGTAAAAAGTATTATAAAATGGAGTAAGGAGTGAGGGACGAATGATCGAGGAAATGAACGGTGTTTTGATGATATTTCTATTAATATTAATTGTAGATTTTGTTGTAGTATTTATATTTCACGATTTTTCTGTTGAAAAAATTGGAAATTGGAACTGCGGTGATATTCTCTGAAGAAATTGTATTCGTTAGAATTTTCATGGTTGCTTTAATATTATTTATGTAAATACAGTTTGATAAATTATAAAAGCAACTGGAATTGTATTTGATTTTTATTTTTAACTATTGTACGTTGTTTCTCACACAGCTATCTTTATTGAACACGAAACTTGATCAGATAGGGAAGGGATTAAATGGAATTCAAAATGGAAAGTTAATATTCCAATCTTTCGAAGAATTTCGGTGACAATTCCATCGATTCCATAAAAATTTTACAACTCCCTTTCTAATTGTGGATCCTTTTGCACAAAAAGGCTAATAAACAAATGATTTAGTCACGGAGTCCAAAAGAATCTAAAATAAAAGACGAATATTTGAGTATTTCTCAGAATTCTAGTGACAATTCCATCGATTCTATGAAAGTTTAACAACTCCCTTTCCAATTTTAGAATTCCTTTGCACTGAAAAGTTACTAACGAAATAACTTATTCTGGGTATCAGAAAGAATCCAAAATAAGAAACTAACATCCCAATCTTTCTCAAAATTCCATCATACAATTCCAATGCTTTAATATCCCCCAAAATTCTCATTCTATCGTTAGAATTCTTTTGCACTGAAAGGTTACTAACGAAATAACTTACTCAGGATGTCAAAAAGAACCCAAAATAAAAGATTAACATCCCAATGTTTCTGAAAATTCTATCGTACATTCCAATGCTTTGATATACACTAAAATTCCCTTTCTGACAACGAAATCTTTATAAATTCCTCCACCGCTACGTATCGGTGTAACAGATAATCGGCTCTTGAACCTTGATCGTTGCCACGTCACATCATCGAAAGCCGTTAGATATGTGGATCGTTCGTCGAGTGAGACCGGCTGGAGCCATCGTGCAACCTTGATCGCTAATCGCGACGCCATTCAGAGTCTGTTAGAATTCTCGCTCGATTCCGGATCAACGGGCGGCACGTTTTCTTCGGCCTTGAACGTCAGACGTTCGTCAGACCCGGAGGAGAAGCGGGCTCGTCCACGGACAAGGATCGAACAAAGTCGAGAAAGGAAACGATATGTACCCAGGTCACGTTCCACGTTCATGTCCGCCATACCTTTCCACGTATACCGTTTCGTCGACGAAGAAGAAACTGCTCTACCTTTCTGGATGTCGCTTCGAATACTCGAAGAGATTCAACAGTTTCGTGAAAGAGGTAAGACGTCGATCGTTTCGACGAAAACAATGGGGAATTTTCATGATGTATGTGTTTTAATTATTCATGAAAATCCTCGAGTGGAAAAACTTATGATAAAAGATTCGTTGACAAAATTACTTCTTGAGTATTGCTGAAAATAAATGGGAGAAAAGGTGAGAAAACAAAGGAAATGCAAGTATTCGGTTTCGTCTACTTTATGGTGAATTGATCCAAAGAATTATACGACAGATGTGTAATCTTTGAATTCTTCCTTGGAAAAATGGTTAACTATAAAGTTGCTTCTTGGAATAAAAAGCACTGCGAGTAAATGGGTTAGGTAAATGCGTGCTTATAAACGTGAAGTGCATCTACGATAGTAAGTTTGTCTCTGACTAAGAATTGCTTCGAGATCTCTTTGAATCTATTTCTTTAAACCTGAATCAATAATAGTAATCCTTCGAGAAACACACCATTGGGATTTGTATACAGCCTACTTAGAGAGAACAATTTTAACACTTGCAGAGAATGGATTCCTTTGATTTACGAAAGAAGAAAAAATTTCGAGAACATATGTGACAATGATAAAGTAAACAAGTAAATGGTACTCGATATAATACATCGCGTTATCTGTTTTATTCCTCTGTAATTTGTTACTTTTAGTTTAAACTTTTTCAAAACATTACACATGTGTAATATTATATTTCCAAATTTATTAAGGGTTAATAAACTAGGTATTTATAAAATATGTATTTCTGCATTCGTCAATTTCACGAAAAAGGCAAAAATGTGCAATTATTTTGTGATAATTTACTCAGATTAATTTGGATATTCAGTGAGAAGATAATAGAAAAATAGAAAAAACCAAAGAAATAGAAAAAAGGTTCAATTTTCTTTAATATTGTCGCAATAATTTAAATATTTATGTATTTATACAGCAGTGCTGCCAGAAACACTGATGTAAACTCTATTTACTCCATTTCTAAGTAATAAAATATAAAATCGCTTTGCAAATACATGTAAAATAGTGTAACAACGAATTCTAGTGAACGTAAATAAAAAGCATCCCCAAGGAAAGTGTTTTCTTTTCTTAATCCACGCTAAACGTCTGTATGATGTAGGAATACGGGTGGGAGTAACTGTAAATAGAATTTTATTAACCCAAAGGCCATGCTGAGAACACTCCTCTCTCTCTTCTCCATTAAATGGCTGATCCCTCCCTCATCAAAATTCTTCTCCAATCCTTCTTTGGAGGAGAGGGAATCGAGGAAAAAGTTGTAACAAAAGCTAAGAAGAAGATGCACGCGTTTTCCCGCATCCTTTGTTCCATGCACACGGTGCATCGACGTGCGAACTGCGCAGCGAAGCTAATCTCGGTGAAAAGATAAGGAGAGAATTGTGGGTGTGTGAAGAGGAACGGGAGGTAAAGGGAGGTTGTTGAAGAAGTAGAAGGAGGAGAGCACGTGGCGTATACGATGCGGTTAGGTCAAACGCGCACAATGCCCGAAACTGAGAGAGGCGACAGCCCGAGAGCCAAGCATGGAAAATACATTGGGTAATTCCGAACTGACAGACGTTGCCACCACGCCGCGCGTGCACACGTGCTCGTTGCTCTGTTCTTTCACGAACAGAGTCACGCAGCTGTAACACGCTCGGTGCCTTTCTGTATCGGTCGCTGGTTGGAAGACATGCTGGGGTTTCGATTGGCGCGAGAATACTTTCGAGAACTCTTTGTTGGTGATGTTTCGATCATGGGAACGTATCATATGGTTACGACGAGGAATTTCTTAGCAGTTCATTTAGGTTTTAGAGTTTCTCAACTCTCTTTTAGACGTGTTATGCATTTCTTTTCTCTTTTTGGGAGTTATTTTCGTGGGATTATTATTTGGAGGTCTGTGCTGTGTTTGTATATACTTGCGATTTGGGAGATGGTAGATGCTTGGATGGAGCTTTATTGTTGATGTGTAAGAAGGTATGATGTAGATTTTGATTTAGAATCTTTTGGATCCAAGTGTTCTATTCTTCGAAGGTTGTTTTAGAGAGATTGTAATTGGAGATTTGTGTTGCTTCTTTACTGAAACTTTGGTAGATAATATTATATAATTAGTCGATATTTTATTGTCGATGTATGAGAAGATGCGATGAGGATTTTAGTGTCGAATGTTTTCCTTTTTTAAACATCCAAGTTTTTGATTTTTTGGGGATTATTTCATAAAGAATATAATTGGATATTTCTGTTGCTTCTTTAGTTAAACTTTAGTAGATAATATTACACAATTAACTAATGTTTTATTGTCCATGTATCAGAAAATATAATATAGATTTTGATATAGAATTTGCTCAGATCTCTTATCAGATATTGGACTTTTCCTAAATCATTTTACAGGGATTATAATCAGAGGTTGTGCATCAATTTTTACTCGAACATTAATGAACGATATTACACAATTAGTTGAAGCTTTGTACAATACAAATTTTATTCAAGAATTTTCTGAACGTTCCTATCTATTTTGGAGTTGATGAAAGAACTTGTAATATGCAACAAGAGCTATACTCTGCCCTTCCAATTACCTCACGCGCAAAATTCACGAATTTTCGGAATTCAGCCTTATTTATATAATTAACGTCGATAGGAGAGCTCTGGCGTTGTGATTCGCATGTATTGTATCATATCTTATATCATCCTATGCCTTACACTCGAAGATCGACCAATAAGAGTAGAGAAACATAGAGGTTGAGTTAAAGAAATGTGGTTCGTAACACGTAAACCTGGTAGCCATGAAAATCTCCTGTAAGGCACGTTTCCATGGGTGGTCTCGGCCACACAGAAGGATTGTTCGTTATACACGAAATCCAACAGCTTCAGAGAGACTTCCGCTATCATACGAAATACTTGGTGACTTTCTAGGAAGGCACGGGCTTCCGTGTTAAACGACCACGTTATCGCCGGTGGCCATTTATCGCTCATATCCCTCACACTCTTCACCGAACACTCCGCGATAAGTTCCTGCGTTTTCTCTTCCTTCAAAAATTCTATCTCCACGAGGTTTACCACGTTTCGAGGCCAAAAATCGGTTTCTAACCAGAGTGAATCCGTATCTACAGCTTGTCACAAAAGCATTCGACCGTCCTTCAAAGTGGAATAACTTTTTCAAAATTGAACCAAACGACTGGAATCTCTTCGAGAAGCTAGAAGAATCACTTTGTTAGATGATGCGTTCAAAAAGTTTAGAGAAAATTAGAATTACTTAACAAAAAAAAGAAAAATTAAGATTACCATGCCAGACTTTTAATTAAGGCTACGACTGTCAAATATTGCTAGAATCGCGCTCTAGGATGTACGAAATTAGTAACGAAACAGTTTCCTTCCAATAATGATATTCCAGGGACTAAACAACGATTGGTGAATATTAATTTTAATGGATAGAGAAGCTTAAGCGTTCATTCACCTAAAACGCGCATTTTCACCAGACTGTACATCTAATCAATACGAAATCTGTGCTAAGAACAGAACTGTTTCTCCGAGATGCAAACAAATGGCTGAGAAAGCTGGCTAATCGAACGCCCAAATAAATACGTAGAAAACAACACCATCGTTCAAACCTTATCTCTGCTGTATTCCATTAAACTTCGCTGACTTCGGTTGCGTTCCACCACTCGATGAAACTCGTTTTGAAGCGCAAGAAGGGAATTTATCCTTCTTCTTCAACCTCGTCGACGATCACAGAGAGAAAGAAAGAAAGGAGAGACGATCGAGGTGAGGATCAAAGTGCGTTTCGAGGTGAGTCGTCGAATGTCCATCAGATCGTGAAGATAAGAGTCGAGCGTAGGAACGGTTTCGAGGGTCGTTTGCAGTATTGTGCGCAGCGTGGAGGACTTTCCAGTTAAAACGTGCAAATAAACAGCGGGAGTGGCTCGAATTAAGCACGGCTCCCGCAGCGGAGAGGGAAAGGGGAGCAAAAAAGCAGGCGGAAAAGGAGAAACTCAACGAGGGAGGCGCGAGAGCGCAACAGAAGCAAGAAGAGGAACGCTCTGCTGGCAGAAAGCTGGCAGAAAGGGAAGACAGACGAGTGACACAAGGTGGTTGTGTGCTCGCTTTCCTCTAGCGATGGGACTAACATCCTCGTGATCGTTAATTGCACCTAAAACAAGTATAATCCAGGCAATGTGATGTAAATCGCTGATTTCTCGGGATTGTTGAGATATTTTACTTTGTACGAGAATTTTCGAACTATTTCTTGGAGTACCTTGAGCACTGCTTTTTGGGAATTTTTTATTTTTTTAAAAGAGTACTCCCGCGTGCTATTTGTATGAGTATACAGAATTGAGTAATTCTACATAAAATTACTATAGATGTTAATTAGAATTTCTTATAGTAAATATGTTAAATTTTGTCAAATGAATATTAACGATTAATTGTTCCATAATAATTTTATTTATTATAATTAAATAGTAAGCAATTATCAAAGAGGAAAATCTTGGTAATATTAAAATGATTCTTATTATTATTATTATTTTTTAAATAATTTAAGGTAATTAGTACATCTTTGATTTCACAAATCAATATTTTTTAATACTTATATATTTAAATAGTTATTAACATATTTAAGAAATATTGATTTATCAAATATATATGTATATGTATTAAAAATAAATATATTAAGGGGAAATCAATGTAAAATTAAAGTAATAAAATTAATCGATTCATTATTTTTAATATTATAGAAACTTATCATACTAATGAATCCATGTTGAATGGATTGAATATATAAATATAATGAATAGGTAAATCTTAATATACAATATAAAATTAATATATAAATCATGCATTTAAATCGAGAGTATAACCTTATTATAAAACAATTTCTCTAATTAAATTTATCGATGCGGAGGCAGTTATATTTCATGAACAAGTTAAAAATCATATTAGAGAATAAATATTACTTATATCTTCAAAATCCAAACTTTGGAATCTTTTGTCGGAAAATTCGGAATCCTTACCAATTACGGAAAAAACACAAGTCATTTCTCAACGAAAATCAAACTAGACACATTCTAAAAATTTATAGAATACAAATTAAACCCTGTTCACCGTTATCAAGACATTTGTAATTACGAATCATCAATAAAAATTTCGATACTTTTCATCGAAACGCGAGTGATCCATTTCAGTTTCAGAATTAAATTAGTACTTTCAGTTTCAGAATTAAATAACATCAAAGATTAATCCTTTCGCTACTGTATATTTTAATGCGCAACATTTACAACGAAAAACGTTCAATTGTTAGTTGCGAAATTCGCTCAATTATTTTCAAAGTTTGAAAGTTCAAGGTTCGTTTCGACAATTAAAACGGAAGTGCACAAAGGATCGAATTAAGGATTAAATGACACAAAAAGGAGAAAATTTCGAAAGCGCCAACAGTAGTGAAAGGGTTGATGAACGAAAAGAAGTGAAAACGGTGAATGAAAATCCCTCGGTATGGACGTAAATCTATTGATTTGCTTCGGGATGTACCCATACCTCGCTATACGGCCGCTCTTTATACGACTATTTTTAATTATGGCACTTTTTCGATTTACAGCCCACAATGTTAAAGAATAAAATGCTTACTTATATTCTTACTTATATTCTTTATAAAGAATAAAATTAACAACTATATTATTTTATAAAAAATTGGAACAGATCCAATTGAATTTGTATGGGATTGTATCAAAATAATTGATTCGTTATACGGCTTTTCGCTTTACGGCCAACTTTTCCGGAACGTATCTAGACCGTACAGCGAGATATGGATGTATTCCGAAGGATCAAGTAGGAATCGTGGCCATCGCTAGAAGGGTTCCGGGCGCATCCCCAAGATAAACTGAAAACAAAGCGGCGTGGGATAACGCTAATATAACGAACGTCGAGGGCAGCAACACGAAAGAGAGGACAACGAACTTGCCCCGTAATACTTGCTGCGCATATAATCGGCCCGATTCTGGGTTAAGCGCGACAGAAGCTGCTGCGCAGAATGTCACGTGTGTATTTATTGCGGAGAAATTGCCAGCGAACCTTTACGGCCTGTTAAATGGCGAACACCTTTTTCGCGACGATAAGCCGACGCTAACAGCTACCCGCCGGAACCTTCGATCCTTCCTCGAAACATTATCGAGGCCCCATTTTTTAATCCAATGTCAATAATGCTACGTGAAATCGGATTATTCGTCTTAATTATTGTTTACACTTTGTATCGATTCGTATCTTTCTTTTGGATCATATGTTTATACTTACTCGTATTCGTACAACATAATTGACATGGAAAAGAACACTTTTCTTGTTTTCGTCAATTGGTTCGTTCATTTCGTTAATATTGTGTATTTGGAAAGCAAATCATCGTTTTATTTCATTTGTAAGTTATTTAGTTGTACTATTCATTCCTTTTTCGAAAGAATCTGACGCTCACGATCGCTATTTCTGAGCAAAAGAAAGGAATCTAAAAGAAACGTAGAAATATGATAGAAAGTTGAACGAATTTTGCTGATAATCTCCTAATTGTGAACAGAAGACAAAATAGAAATAGTAAATTCATGAAACGTCAGTTTCATTCGTTCTCCAAATAGAATTTGACGTTTACGATCGCTATTTTTGAGCAAAAGAAAAGAATAAAGAAAAGAAACGTAGAAATATGATAAAAGATTGAACGAACTTCACCGATAATCTTGCAATTCTCAACAGAAAGCAGAATAAAAATTGTTAGACGACTTTCGTTCTCCCAATGAAATCTGACTTCCGGTATTTTTATTAAAAAAATTCGGTAAATTCATCAAAGGTTGCTTAAATTCGTTCTCCAAACGAGATCATGACGTTCACAATCGCTATTTCTGAGCATAAGAAAAGAAACGTGCAGATGTAGTAGAAAAAAGTAATCAATTTCACGGATAATCGTCTGCTTTTCAAGCAAAACCAGAATAAAAATTGTAAGGCGACTTTTATTTTCCCAATGAAATCTGCCGTTTGCTATTTTAATTAAAAAAGTTCGGTAAATTCATCAAACGTTACTTGAATTTGTTCTCCAAAAGTAGTCTGCTGTTGGCGAGCGCTTTTCGAGTAGAAAAACAAAGAGTTGAAAGTGTTAGAAAACAAGGAAGGTTCTGTAGAACGAGGAAGTGGTTCCACGGAGGATATTCGATGGTTTTATTTTTTATCTTGCATTCCAGACAGCCCACAGGGTCCAGAAGGGTCCGTGTGACCTTCCTCGGTTCCGTGAATTAAGCCCCATGGCACGCATTGTAGGGTTCCACCCATTTAAAAACCGTAATGAGCACCCTGGCATAGCTGGCTATTTATTTAGATAACTGGACTGGCGCGACTGACCGGAAAAAAATAGTTGAGTGGGCTTGTGACGTTTGTTTGCAACATGGTGGACAGGGATTACGGTTCAGCGATGGGTTATGAAAGCTTTTTGACCATCAGAATGGTTATTTTTAGGAAGAAGAATGCGTTGTCAAAAAGTACACACTTTTGGAGCGTCAACAGCATTTAGAGAAAAGCAGATTTTGAGAAATTTAAGAATTATCTTGGAAAATGTCCCGAATCTCTTATTTTACGAAAAATGAGACTTTAAACTTGTTAATTTTGAGAATAATGAAAAAGCTATTTCGAAGGAAAGTGTATTAAAATTCTGAGAACTGAAAATACAAATTTTTTGAACATTTGAAAGACTCTAAATTAGAATAAAAATAATTAAATTCCATTGAAAATTATTATGTGTATGCACAGAAATCTCGGAAGAACGAAAATTTGTACGGAATGATTTTTCATAATTATCTAATTCAGATAATTAATTATTAACAATGAAGTATTCAGTAACAAGTGTGTTAGAAAAGCAACTGCGCAAGAGGTGTAAAGTTCTATTTATTCGCGATCCTTTGTTATTCCTTTAATGGCGTCTCGAGTAATTGGCACCGTGCTCAACACGCGATAGATTAAAGTGGAAAAACGTGCATTTCGTTCGTTTCTACAGAGTTGTTTCTTTGTTCCTTAGCTTAGGATAACCGATATATGTATACATGCATCTAGCTACACGGCCTTCGAACTATTCCCTTATCGCGAGTCCAGCGCTTGCTTCGCATAATCTGGATCTTTGTCAGCGATTCCAAACAAAGCGGTTCGAAATCTCTGTTTAGTCGACTGGCACGCAACTCCTTATCTAACGTCAACTTCGCCTTTCTTTGTGGACAGGAAGGAACGTAAAGAAAGAACGTTCCAGTTCCTCTTCTCTCTTTTTTTTTTCAGAATTCAAAATATCGCGGAGTTTGTGAACTGGAAAATTGGAAAACTCCAAAATTGGGGAGTTGGAAAATTGGAAAGTCCAGAATTGGGGAATTGAAAAATTGGCAAATTCCAGTATTGAGAATTCGATAATTAGAAAATTCCAGAATTGGAGAATTGGAAAATTCCAGAATTAGGGAATTTGAACATTGGAAAATTCCAGAGTTGGAAGATTTGAACATTGGAAAACTCCAGAATTGAGGAATTGGAAGATTGGAAAACTCCAAAATTGGGAAATTGGAAGATTGGAAAACTCCAGAATTGGGGAATTGGAAGATTGGAAAACTCCAGAATTGGGGAATTGGAAAATTGGAAAACTCCAGAATTGGGGAATTGGAAAATTGGCAAATTCCACAATTGAGAATTCGATAATTAGAAAATTCCAGAATTAGGGAATTTGAACATTGGAAAATTCCAGAGTTGGAAGATTCGATAAAGGAAAATTCCAAAATTAAAGAATTTGAACATTGGAAAATTACAAAGTTGGAGAATTAGAAACACTGGAAAATCCCAGAATTGAAGGAGTCGAAAATTAGAAAATTTCAGATGTGGAGATGCGAAAATTGGAAAATTGGAAAATTTCAGAATTCGAAACTTAGAAAATAGACAAACTTTCAAACTGGGACAGTAGAAAATTGGAAAATTCCCGAAGTGGAAGTTTGGCTAAATCGGGAAACTTTCAAAAAATTAGAAAACGAAAATTTGTAAACTTACAAATTCACAAATTAAAAAATCAAAAAGTTTAGGAAATATTGTATATCAAATGTAAATGTTACCAATGCTGTATCTCATCTAATCGTCATACAATTGGCCAATTAGTCAAGCGATCGTTCGCAAAAAAGGAAAGAAGAAAAAATAACGAGCCACTAACAAACTGATGTTTTGAAATCCGTCGACGACCGCTATTCGTCCGGGTTAAATACGCAAGTGACGTTCTACGAAATCTATTGGCTCGTTAGCAGGTCACGTGATAAATTGGTGCACTGCCAATCGGTGTGTGTTGCTCGGAGTCTGGCAAAATGCCATTTGTTTACTGAACGATTCGAACGACTCAATATCGGTTTCGGATTTAAAGCGACTTTACGCCGCGATTGCCCTGTTTTCCATCTACCATTTTTTTTTGTCTTTCTACCTTTCTTTTTTAGTATTTGTTTTTTGTTTAATCAACTCGCCCCATCGATCAGAGCCACTTCGAAACCTGTCCCACTTCCGTCGCATAATCTTTCACGCTTTCACTTCTGGCAGACTGGCAAATTGCACACCTATGAATCGTAATAGGGATTAATTTGAATAACACAATTGGCTTCGAAATAATAGTAGTGGAGAAAAATTGTCTCTTATGTGTACACATACGTAACTATGTATATAGTTATTTTACTTGGAAATTTAACTCCCTCCACTATTTCTTTTTTTTTGTTGTTGTTTTGTTCAGCTTCAAGTGATCATAAAAGAATATAGAATTATAATTTAAAGCGACTTTACGCCACGATTACCCTCTTTTCCATCCACCACTTTCTCTTTCATCTGCTGTTTCCTATTTTTTTAATTAACTCACACTATAATTCTATATTTTCTTCATTATAAATTATATACTTTAATTAGAAAAATTATAAATATGATTCTACACTTTTGTTTTATCACTAGTTAGACGAGGACAAGGAAGAAATTGTGGAGAAAGTGAAACTTTGAAAAATATAGAATTTTTAAAGGTAAATTATAAAATTTCTAATCAGAAAAATATAAAACTAAATAATCTGTCAAGCAAACGTTCGCGAAAAAAGATTTTAGATAATTAAAAATATAAAATTAATTTTATACAATTTACTTAATGTCATGAGAGACAGATTGTAAATAAACAAGGAGTTAATAAAAGAAAAAAGGAAAAGCATGAAAAAAAAGGAGGAGAGATATTTCGCAACAGTCGAAAAGTACAATATAATTCAATTTCATCCGACGCTGAAAGTATCGATCGTCATTGTTATTCGAACGATCCGCGCATATCACCGCGATGCACCACGGGTGTTTTGCAACCCGCGGAATCCGTGACTGGATTTTCAAAAAGGGAAACACGATCCGCGGTGTTGCGAGCGTGAACGCGCGCACGTGAAGCGAATTAAACGCATCTCGAGCTGAGTACGAAAGGAATTCCAACGTATAGAGGCCGCGATGTATTAGCATAAGAAAATTGGAAGCCCACTTTCGTATTGTATATTTCGGTACGCCGCGCAGAAGGATCAGCATACAAGGGGCGCGCGTTCAGCCGCCGCTATTGCGCATCCATCGCCAGCCAATTTGCATTCGAATTGATCGTTTCGAAACGCGACCACGTGTCCGGATGTCACATTTTCGTCGATAAGGGACCTCGTTTCCATTGTTACGTTCCTAGCAGTCACAAGGATTGAAAAATGCAACGCGAATGATACAGCGAAACAGAGAGAGAGAGTGTGTTCTTTTGAGACTGTGCGAAAATAATGAATTACACCGGTGGAGAAAATTGTAAGACGCCCTGAAAATTACTGGAACAACGATTCAGTACTGCGCTTATATTAAACAAAGTATAATTTATTTTTGTTTTGAACCATCTCGATCATAAGTGAACCCAGAATTAACCTAAAGTCATCCTAAAAAAATAATTCGCTCTAGAATCTCGAAGTGCAAGTGCACGTACATTTTTTTAATAATATATACACTGGTGGAGAAAATTATAAAACCCTGAAAATTACTGGGATAAGGATTCAATACTGCGCTTATCTTAAACAGCGGATAATTTGAAAAAGAAGGAAACTAACGGTGATAAACTCGTTTGAAAGTGCACTTTTACACAATCTACGTGTACACGTGTACGTAAACGGTCGACTAACCGCGTTTAAAAACATGAAAAACGTTTACACATGGATAGATGTTTGAATACCTAATCTTAAGGCAAATATTAAAAACCAGACCGATTTTCAGGCACACAGGTGCGGAGTATTTGTATTCACAACAAAGATCTTCGTGCTCATCCGAGGATATTTGAACGCATTTTCGAAAATCGTTTCTTTCTCTCCTTTTTTTTCTTATATGTCACCTGAAGAGAAAAGTCCCTCGTCGTTCGAGACCAGCTTTGATTTCGCATTTGAATCATTTTCGATTCAAATACGATTCGTAATCTTATCTTCAGGTGTTGAGTAATAGATCGACAAATGGAAGAAGCTTGCCTTTCGAGTTGATATTTCATTTCTTATCTGGTCGACGTGAACCGTGTTTTCGTAATTTTCGCTTGCTTTTTTTCCTTTTTTTCCCTTTTTTCATCGGAGGATTTTAACGTTGATATTCTGTAGGAAATCGAACGCGAAGATTCTTCTGAGAAGGCAGAATTAATTCTTACGCAATATGTTTATCATCATTTGTTCAATTACTCTTTTATTTTGCTTGTTTTTTTCTTCTCCTCCCCCTTTTTTCTTTTCTTTCAATTCCTCCTATCCAAGGGATCCAGGATTCTCCGTACTCGCGAGGAATGCTGTTTACTTTGCTTTTTCTGGGATTATGTAATAAATCTACACGGTGTAGTAAACATCGAGCATAATCGATGAAATAGAAATAAACAAACGCGGAGGAATGGAATCAATTTTTCCCCTCGTAGATTGACTTCTTCCATTAGTTTCTTCTGTCAATAGCTTCGGGCTTATGTAATAAATTCATACCTGTTCAGGCGATCATTAGTTACTATCCGTTAGTATGAGTTGCGCATGCGACTTTTTCTTTCTTTTCTTTTTTTCAATTGTTACAGTCCTGTTTCAGTCGGAAATATGAATCGAGTAATTCATATTTTCTGGAACTCTGCTAATCCTAATTTTGTAACTTTTCTAATTAGGCAATTTCCAATTTAGTAAGTTTTCCAATCGGATAATTTCTAAATTCAGCAATTTCTCAGATTGAACACGCTAGCCGAGTGAATTCAAGTTCTTCAATTTGCATACCGTTCTTCCGAATGTAAAAGAAAAAGAATTCGAAATAGAACCAAATCGAGGAAGAAATCGCTTTTTAATCCTTCTTGCCTTTCCGAAAAATCTGAGAAAAAATTGAGGATGATATATTGCTACTAGAAGAATATAAAAACAGATGTGTTTATATTTCAAAAGATACCAGCATTTTTTCTGCGGTCTTTTATTTTTTATGAAATGCTTGCGTTTTCGAATTTGCATGTCTGAATGCTCGAATTTCTGAATTTTCGAATTTGAATATTTGAATGCTCGAATTCCTGGATTTTCGAACTTGAATGTTTAAATGCTCGAATTCCTGAACTTTCGAATTTGAATGCTTGTAACAAATCGTCTTCTGTTTGCATTATTAATTAGTTAAAAATAAACAATTAAAATTCGTTGGCAATTCACAAAATTAGAAGCTCTGAAGTTATTGCCAGTTACTTTGGACCACCCTGTAATCTAAAGTCATCGTGGAAATTCGACGATCCCTCAATTATTAATTGGATAATTTAGAAATCTTCAACGAAGCAACAGAATTATTCTATCTACCCTAGAAATTGTCGATATTTATTTTGAACGAGTAGCGTGTCAAGTATTTCCTGATTCCTCTTTTAACCAACGAAACAGAAGAGCAATCTTGCGAAAAGAATTCATTGACAAATCAGGGAATTCGTGTAAACAGAGATTTTATCTCGCTGTCTGCCTTTTATCAATGACTTTGAGCATAACTATTCAGGCATTTGGTGTATATTTGTTCTTTTATCAAGCGATGTTTTGCAGACGAGATGAATGAAACGCGGTTTCTTAATGAGAATGTTCTCGGGTTCGTGCTGTTCGAAGAAAAGAAAGAAAAATAACAGTGCAAAGCTTTCGATTTGGTACACGGGGCTCCAGATCTGCTTTAATCAGGAAGGAACTGCAGATTAGGCTACTCCACTTTCATCTCGTGAAACGGTGAAACCGTGCCACTTGTCGCAGCGATAAAAATCCACGTGTGAAATCATACCGGCCTTTTTTCTTTACTTTCTCGTAAACATTCTCCCCTTTCCTTTCTCAACTTACAAAATCAACCTTTTCTTCCTCAGAAAGAAATTTGCCAATCTGTTCTGGCCAAAGAAAGTTTGGAAAAAAATGAAATTATCGGATTATTTAAGCTTTAAATTGGAAATGTCACTATAGTGTTCTATAGTGTGAGTATCCTTTCAAAAGAAAAAAAAAAAGAAAAA
This sequence comes from Anthophora plumipes, assembly GCA_951804975.1. Lineage (NCBI taxonomy): Eukaryota > Metazoa > Arthropoda > Insecta > Hymenoptera > Apidae > Anthophora > Anthophora plumipes. Next base: position 15,867,873 of record OX638118.1, on the reverse strand, counting down.
AGAAAAAGGGAAAAGGAAGATCTTTCACAAGAACGTTATTTACACATAAACGACACAAGTGAGAATAGTACTCCGCATCTATAATAGAATCTAAGGCCTCACATGCATCCATAGAGTGACCTTAATCATAAATCTTGAGATCTTCAATGAAACCAATTACACCGAGATCATCTGCAGAAGAAAATCTCTTACGTTACAGTGTTTCAACTACCTCGATTATTAATATATTGTATAAACGAAATTCTATAAGTGCTCGTTGAAAATGATCTGAAAGATTTAATCAAAATTCGACATATTTAAAGACGCATAGCGTTGAATGAAGTAAAATGCTGTGAATGTTCCACTTTTCAGATATCTGCGTTACTGTAATTTCGATATAGTGATTTAGAAAGTGGAAAAGCAAAAATTTATTTGATATCTCAAATTAAAAATACTGAAAGATCCATTAAAAAAATTAAATTCATAAATGCATGTCTTATTTTCAATATCTCTGCGTTATTGTGTTTTATTTGAGTGACGAATTTCGACGCAGCAATTTAAAAAGCGGAAAAGCAAAAGTTTCGTTGAAATAATTTCAAATTAAAAATATCGAAAGACTCCTAAAGATAAGTGATGTACATAAAGTGCATGTACCATTTTCAATATCTTCATGTTACGCTTATTTTTTCTCTTCTTTTTCCGTTTTAATCGAGAATTTCGATACAATGGTTAAAACTGGAAGAGGAAAAGAGTCCGGCGTTGCGTCCACGAGGCGTGACGCGTTATCTTGGACGCTCCCCGAAGTTATTAAGCGTCGAGGCGCGGGATAAAGTAGGCCAACTCGCGCGGCGACGCTTTGTGATGTAGATAACTCGCGTTTGCTAATGCAAATGCATTCGCACGCACGCACGCGACCACGTTGTGTGCGTTGCACGCGTGTGCGGGCAACGATGGAATGTGCGGGTAAACAAAGAGCACGCGCGAGTACAGCGCGTTTCATTCGTAGAAACCCTCTTTTGAATTTCACCTTTCCCGCCAAAATATTATCCGCGAATTTCGCCTTTCTCACCAAATATTCTCCACGAATTTCAGCAAGGAAACAACGCTAAAAAAGCACACGAATCGATTTGTTCTATTCTTAGCGAAAGTGTAGTATCGTACGATGCATATTTTCTTCTTGCTGCACTTTTTTTTGTGAATAAAGTGCAAGTTTTATTGAAAAAGTTTGGATCATTCATTTGTGTACCAAATATAAAATCGTCGATCACGATTGGAGTCGATTTTTTCGGAATGAGAAACAAAGGCGCAAGAATTTATTAGCGATCGTCAATCTATGAAAGAACCTCTAGTACACGATCTCACAAACAAAGGAAATCTACATTGAATCGTGGCTCGCCGTGGCCGCTGGAAAGCGGACTTAAAGGCCGCAGATTAGTCGTTAAACCGAGCGTGTTACATGTGTAAGTTCGCGATAATAATACCATAATTCCTTTGAGAAATAATGGAATACGCACTCCGGTGACCCAGTGCCGTAATAATAATAATAATACAACTTCACGACGAGAAAAAGGAGCATTTTCCTTAGTAAAACATAGCTGCTTTATTTAAATTTAATAAATATAATTTTACATAATTATATTTAAATTTAATACAATTTTATAAATTGTAATATACATAAAGAAACATATTTTGTAAAAGTTTAAAGTAACGCAAATGAGGATTATTAAATTATTGAAATTTGTATTATATTTATTACTATTTCTATCAGGGTTAATCAAAATAAATTACTTATAATTATTAATCCCAAAATAAAAGGAGCTAAATAAATATATAATTTTTTTATTACAAAAAAATGTTAATATATACTCAGAAATTAAATGTTATCTGATTTAAACAAAAGGAATAAATTAAATTCATAATTATATGTTATTGAATTAAATTTTTAAATTTATCAGTTTATTTCATTAAAAAATGTATAGGATGAGCTATGAATTTTTGTTGTTATTTATAATTTCAATTAACTAGTTTTGTATTTATAAAATTTGAAATTTACTAATTACAATTTCTTTCCATTTTACTTTCCATTACATTCACATCGATCGGTAATTTATTTCTTTTACATAATATGAAATATCGTTTATTGCAAATGATTGGAGTTCCGAGAAGAGTAGAATCGAAATTTTCGCATAGTTCCCCCGTCATTCGTGTGTAATTCTCGAGGCTGGCTCGCCACGTGTTTCGTCTCGATTCCGAGAAACGTGGGTAGATAGCGATATTCGCTCTTCTTTCTATGATGTTTGCCGTTCCGACGCGATATCTGGGACACCGTTTTTATCGTTTCAATTGTCGAATATTAAATGTTACAGTGCTTGCATGAATTTTTATTCTATTTTCTTTGTTCTTTTTTTAGTTCTTTATTTCTTTCGTTCATTTTTTTCTTTTCGAAGACAAGGAGTTTTATATTGTAATTTGTTCTCGATTTATTTGTCGACACTTAGTTTTCGAGAAATTTTCCAACGTTCAAATTGTCCAATTCTGGAATTTCCCAACTTTTTGAAAATCCCTCGATTTAGGAATCCTCGAATCCTGGAATTTTCCAATTTTTAAATCCTTCAATTATTAAATTCTTCAATTTTGGAATTTTTTCAATTTTCCAACTTTTCAATTCCCCAATTAGAGAATTCTCATATCTTAAATATAAATCAAAATAATTAACTTTACAACAAATTCTCAATTTAAACAAAAACATACACGGGTGAAGATAATTTTCATAGTAATTACAAAATATCATCTGATCTGTTGCGAAACAAAGGAAGAATTTTCATGGAAATTAGCTATTATTATAAAATCCATTAAATAGCTTCTCGATCCTTGTTTCCTTAATTAACCAGTGAATCTACCGAGGAACTTTCGAGAAGAAAACGATCCACAAAATTGCACAAGATTGCGTAACATCAAGATTATCACAACAAAGAAACTATCCTCTTCAATCTGTGGTCATTAAGAAACGAATTTCAAGGATTATACTGAATAAACAAGGCACATCTTATTTAATCTAATCGGATGCAAACGATCTGTACGATTGTTATAAAATTTTCGAAAAATTGGAAAATTCCAGAGTTGGGGAATTGGAAGTAGGAAAATTAAAGAATTGAAGAATTTAAACATTACAATATTCCCGAATTGGAAAATTGGATAATTGGAAAGTTGGGAAATTCCAGAATTGGAAAACTGGACAATTGGAAAATTCCAGAATTGGGGAATTGGAAAATTGGAGAATTCAAACATTGGAATATTTCCGAATTGGGAAATTGGAAAATTGGAAAATTCCAGAATTGAGAAATTGGAAGTAGAAAAATCCCAAAATTGGTGAATCTAAATATTGAAATATTTTTGAATTGAGAAATTGGAAAATTGCAAAATTGGGGAATTGGAAAATTGGAAAATTCCAGAATTGGGGAATTTGAACATTGGAAAAACTCAGCCAGAATCTGTGTCACGAGTCTACCTCGTCGTTACAAGGTAAGGAGTTGATAAAAAAGAGAAAAAAAACAACATTTCGTATGTAAAGTATTAAACATATAAAAGATAGATAGAAGAAGGGAGGTAGGAATAATCTGAACGGAAGCAAATAAAGCGAGCAGGCGATTCAAGGATATACATAGGGAGAGCGAGTAGAGTCGACGTTGAATAACGAGACACGGTGGACGGAATTCGCAATAATAACGCTTCGTTCCTGTCTTGGCGTACACCGTGTACGGGTATCTACGATCGTCCTCGCATTTTTCACCATCTTAGCGAAGTGTGTTGCATCAGTTAAGGAGATCTAGACGCGCAACCTTGCGGGGCCCCCGAGCGCGCGGCCTTCGCGTCGAATTATCCATTCGGAGCCGTTTGCCGCGTAATCGAACTCGATGTGGATTAATTGGGGCCTCGAGACGAATCCGGCCGACTGAAGCCGATATCGGAATTAGATATCTTCGTAAACCTGGATAGATATCACCGATATCGTCGCTCTGACGAAAGTTAGTTTCATATCTAACAATAAGCGGCACCGAGTGTCGAATGTTACCTGATAGATGTGCAATTTAAACTGGAATCCGAGCTTGAATACAAAATTTGACAGTGAATGCTTGATTATTTTAATTTGAACATTTCAATGGGAATATTCGAAGTTAATCCTGACTTGAAACGTTCGAATTCTTGAATTTGAATGTCTGAATGTTTGAATCCTTGAATTTAAATTGTTGAATCCTTGAATTCTCGAATTTGAATGCCTGAATGCTTGAATTCTTGAATCTGAATGTTTGAATCCCCGAGTTTGAACGTTTGAATGCTTGAATTCTAGAATTTGAATGGTTGAATGCTTGAATTCTTGAATTTGAATGCCTGAATACTTGAATTTGAACGTTTGAATGCTTAAATTCTTGAATTTGAACGTTTGAATGCTTGAATTCTTGAATTTGAACGTTTGAATACTTGAACTTGAATTCAATTTGAACGTTCGGATTGTCGAATACGAATTCTTAAATTAATCATTTTGAATTGTACACGAAATGCTTGAATTCTTCAACTTGAATTTAACATCGAATACTCGAATTTGAATATGAACCTCAATCGGAACGTTCAAACTTAAGTTCAAGATGTTCAAGACGTTGATTTTCAGCCCGAGCGTTTTCGAACGTTCGAACTGCTTCAATTTCCTTTCGAATTTCAAAAACATAGAATACAACAATACTTTCTACATCGAATATTCGTGAACTACTTGATTCTAAGAAACGAGACGACACGAAAATAAAAACTACATCGCCGTTTTCGCATCTCCTCGTGCTTCGCTTGCAATTCCTCTCCGTTCTAGGCTGAAAGAATACACGTACCTATAAAGCTCGCTTGTTACGCTAATTATTTCTTACGAAATCCGCACCGATTGACACATAGAAAATAGTTAGAAGTTCGTTTTAGAGCACCGTAATAGCAACGGCTAAGCCAGAAAAGAGGAAAATAATCGATTGGAACACAGCGAAGGAAATTCAGAGGCTGGTTATTGTTTTTCTGCGACGGGCAACCGTTCTCCGGCAAGGCTATTTCTGCCTCCTCGTATTTCAGCTCGAAACCGGACTCGGTGGCACTAATGAATCGCGGCTCTCTCGGATATTGCATAAGGCTATCTTTTCCTTGTGTTTCATACGCTATCGATTCGAACGAACGCGTACATCCACGCATCCCTGCCACAATTTCTGTCCATTGCACACCGTTTTTCACGCCAGATTTTTAAACCGTCTTTGATCGTCCGCAAACTCTCCATTAAACCTCTCGATCCCTTCTCAACTCCTTTTACCACGTTAACAAAAACTTATTGCCTTCATCTCGTCTGATCATTAACCCCCGGAATGCCAACATTAATTTCCTGCGGCGTTAATGCTGGCGAAAATAATATCCGTATCTTTCTTCTTTTGCTAACTTCGTTAACGTTGAAGCATGCAAGAATTGTTCATTTCGAAAGCTACGATATACGTGGAAAGAAAGATCTTTCATAGTGCTGTATTAGTATTCCAGAGTTAATATTAAATTCAGTATTATCCTTTTCCTTACGGCAGATTTTAGTACGCAACGTGCATAGCGAAAGGTAGACGTTCAATTCGCAGTCGCAAACTTTGTTAAATTGTTTCCAAGGATCTAAAAATTTTAAGTTTCTTTCGGTAATTAAAGCGGAAGTGCACAAAGGATCAAATTGAGGATTACATTACGACAGGAGAGACGTAACAGAAGAATACAAGAAAATTTAGACAGTAATCAAAGGGTTAAATTAAATGAATCGGCTAATATTTTTCTGGAAAATTTATTCGCCTGATAAAAGTGATTTGAAGTTCCTTTTTTTTTATTTTCTCCGGTATTTTTCGTTTTATTTCGTCAATTTTCTTTGCATCTTTCGAAGGATACTCTTCTATTGACATTAGAAAAGGAAGGATTGTGATTTTATATCGACATTCACGATGATGGTGTAAATTGAACCATCGCTTTCGACTTGGAATGCGGCAAGAATTGGCCTGACCTACAGAGCACTGTTTCATATTTATCGCCAATGTTCACGGCAACGTACCATAAAAGATCGCCGAGAAATGCATGCTATTTAGCTCGTTGAATTAATGCCGGCTACGTGAACATGGTAGAAATATGTTTAATTTTACTTGAAAAGCAGAAAGAAAAGAAAAAACGCGGGTGAAATCTTCGATAAGATCTCGTTGCTTGGAGAACTTTCTTCTATTTTCAGCAATATGCAAAAAAATTCCACTATCAGTCATTGTGATTTATAGCTCAACACTTTCTCTTTACAACACTTCCAACAATTTTTCCAAGCTCAAGCTCGCCACTTCCATAAAGAGAAAAAAATATCCAATTAAATTCAATAATTTCACGCAACCTTGATTATTTTTAAACCCTTGCATATTCAGTCTACGCTGAATCGAAATAATTATCCCAACTGAAATGCTAAAAGTTACATTATTAAAATGTTCATTTATACCAAAGAATAAATAATTATTCATGTACGAATAAATTTTTTGAATTAACGTAACATGGGAACTGGTAAATTTATTAATTTAATGTAATATTGTATATTATCCAGTGAATTAATTAAATTAATTTAACTATGTATATTTTTCATATAATTAAATTAATGTATATCTCATATGATAATTAAATCAGCTATATGTATTAAATTAATACTTATACAGTGATGATTAATATTCGACCATTCTTTTAAGCAGAATAATTTTTTTTAAATTGAACCAAATGATTCCAGCCTTTTTCAAAAGTTAGAAGGATTTGTTTGCTAGACGACGTGTACAAAAACTTGCGAAAATATCGCAATCGATCGGAATTGTGAAGAACTTAGTGAAAGTCGTTTGTGCAACTTCTTTATCTGAGCTCGTAATGAAAATTTAAGAAGTACATTTTGTAGATTTATGTCAGTTATAAATATATGCAGAAACGAGCAATAAGATTTATCGTAGTTCGCTATCTTTAACCGTTTGCACCTCGTAGCAACATTAGTCGATTTCCAATGAAATTTTCAGCCTGTATACAACTTTTACAAACACACAAAACGTATTTCTTAAAATTTTCAAGATAAAAAACTTGGAGAAAGCGACCTCTACTGCTTTCTTCGTAATTCTAACCAATTGCAATGTTTTCAAAATTTTTTGTACACATCGTCCAGTAAACTAATACTTCTAACTTCGCAAGAAAAAGGAAACCTCGCGCCGTTTGGTCCAATTTAAGAAAAAGTTACTCTATTTTAACCCATTTGCATCACAACTCTACACACAATACTAACTTCACAAATCAGGAACTAATCTAGATAAATTTTAGATATATTTATATAAATGACCTAGATAAACTTTAGATATATCTATCTTAACACTTAGCCAACCACGTATGGTGAAAACGGGGAGATCACCCCATGTAGTTGGTAATGTGTTAATAGTAGATCAATTTTTCTTACTCTCGGTTTCGCTTAAGAATTACATGTAATAATCAAAGCAAAAGACTATCGCGTGAGTGAATTGTTACTACACTGAATAATAGGTGACGATCGTCGTGTGCGTATTATTCCGCTTGCGGATGCAAATGGGTTAAATGGTGTTCGAATATCAATGGGAGTCACCGTATAAATGGACTACAATAGGATGAATTTGTTCCATTAAACCAATATTGTGTACTAATTTATAAATCTATTGAATTAACATAACGCCGTGTGAAATTTCACTGACTGCCACGTTCACCTATACTTCGAAACGATTATATTAACTAAAACACGTTTGTAGACTTGTAAAACGTCGTCGAACGTTATCCTTATCTAAAGAACGGCCGAATAAACGATCACGCGAGCCGATTGTCGCGAAATAGGAATCGCGGGATGTTCAATGCGTTTTCACGGGTGTAAAAGCGCATGAAACGCGAATGAAACGGAGATGATCCCTCTGTCACGGTACGTAGGCGTGTATTTATAGATTTTCCACGTAATCGTGGCATTCCTGTTCTTTGTCCTTTGCCAGGACAGTACTTTACAGGCTGCAAGTACTTATGCATGTGCATAGATACGCGTAATTGCGATTTTACTCTTAATTACCGCCGCGATTTCCATAAGCGCAGAGAAAACACCTCCCGGCTACCTCTGTAAGAAAATCCTTGCCAACCTTCGAGCGGAGGCTAAAGGACTACGTACACTCACTGTGGAAAGTATCATTCGAATCGTAAATTTTATCCCAAAGCCAATACAAAGTACTCTCTCTGTCCCATAATAATAGTACCAAGTGAATATTTAAACGGGAATTATTGGCGAATGCAGCTGTGAGTAATGTTGTAGCGCAAAATTACGAAGCCTTCAATCAAAATCAATGTTTCATGACATCTGTCATGATTCGACACATCTTTCAATTTTTAGGTTTACCTAATTATTACGAATTATAACTATTTTTTTAATTTCATCCGCTGATCAAAATCAATTGTTTCATTTCAGTTGAATATCAACCCTTTGTAAAAGTAAGATGAAAAACTCTTCCCTCTTGCTCTCTTTGTTTCTTCTCTCTCTCTCTCTCTCTCTCTCTCTCTCTCTCTCTCTCTCTCTCTCTCGTCCTTTCGCCATCTCTCTCTTTGTTTCTATCTTTCTTTCTGAGTTTTCAAGCAAAGCTCGAGTTGCGATTGTCCAGTTCTTAATGCATCGAAAGAAAAACAAAAAGTTGCAGAAAAGTGCAATTACGTTAGCTGCAAAACAAGTGAAGTGCAACAGAATGACTGTATCAAAAATTTTGAAACGTGCTTCCGAAAATAATTGTCAAGGTGAATCTTGTGCTAATGTTGATTCTTTGAAAAAACAAAACTGTGGACGTAAATGCAAAGATTATGGAGAAAAACTTGGACATATTCCTCTTAGTAGAAGAGGCACCATAAGATCAGCAGCTCACGCTATTGAAGTTTCCAAATCTACGTTATTCCGAATTTTGAAAAAAGGAATATCCATAAAACAAGTTTCAAGCACCATCAAACCATTTCTTACCGAAACGAATAAGAAAGATCACGTAGAATTTTGTCTTCGCACCCAAGGGATCTTACCTACGAGTTTAAAATGCAGTAACGAAATTATTGAAAAATCCAGAAACTATCTGAACACTCGAAATAAAAATTAGGAGTAATATTTTTAATTTATTGTTTAATTTAATCTAGTTTTTTTATAATGCATGTTGCGTTCTATATTTATTTTCTTTTGCTACCATTATTATGGAACAAATTAAATTCATCAACTGTTACTATTGTTGTGGGGCAGAGGGAGTATAATATTAGATTGTTCGGAAAGTTCGTGCCGATTTTTGATAAATAGTGTTCGAATATATTACGTATAAAATTGTATGAAAACAAAGTTCGCATGTATTATGAGAAATTATTGTTTCATGTGTCTTTTAAAAGTTTATTCGTTACAATTACTAATTTCTTCTCAGTATTATATTGTCTTGAAGGTGGAAGGAAATAGAGTACACTTCTGACATTGAATACTTTTCTTTCAACTAGAAGGAAAAAGTACTGGGAAAACATTAAATGAGATATACAATGTTTAAATAGGTGGTAGCCTATCAGAGAAAATTCTTCGCCAACGGTTGAGAAAATCTAAAAATAGGAATTTTAATCTTAAAGAAAATAAAGAAACAAAGTTTCAATAAAATGGAATTTTTTAATCTGCTGGAAAAACAACAAAAGATTGTAAAATTAAAAAATATATACATTATAGAACAAAAAGAAATTGCTTTGAAGTATGAAAGGTTTATTTATATAGAAATCGGCCCGAATTTTCCAGACAACCCAATAGAACACGTTCCCCCGTTCGTGTTTCCCTCTGAATTCTATCAGGTGGGATAATCATCGCTATACAACGTGATCGGCGAGTTTAATTAGAGATCAATCAATTAGAGAACGGGGTCGAGCGAGTGACTTCGTGGAAATTATGCACGCTGGCAAGCGGCGCGATTTGATTTGCCTGTTGGCTGGTTAAATAAAAGTGCGAGGACATGGCCTTTCTAATCTGCTCCGTTTCGAAGTGGGATTATTAAATATCGGTATTTGAGAGCGCAAATTCGAGGAAGACGCTGACAGGAATTGAAACTCACCGGGAATGTTAAAAGTAATTTTTTAATATTTGTTGAAATATAAATCGAACACCATAAAGCACGAAAAATTGATCGAAGAAACAGAAAGGAGAAAAGGGAGAATATTTTTACAAAGGAAGACGAAATAAAATTTGTTTGCTATATATTGCATCGGAATGGCGGATATAAAACAAGCTATCGACATTATCGAAGCGTTATCTATCGAAACTCGTTGCTATCGTATGCGACTTATCGAACGGAGAAACACAAACAGGCGTGTTGATCCTTTCAGTCTGCGGTGTTTAAAAAAAAAGAAAAAATAAATAAAAGAAAAACGTGTTTAATAAACATTGCTCGCATCCACTTTATCGGTATAAATAATCTGAAATAATTGATTATTCTATATTTAGTGGGAAAATACAGATACCAACGGATGTATGGCGGAATGTATCGGTGGTTGGTAAATTTAATCGGCTTCGATTTAACAATTATACATTGCGATGTGAAATATTATAATTAAACTACTGGTGTAGATACGTAAATTTTACAGAGAATTGGTGATACAAAACTGGCTCACTTTCTAATAACAAAATAATTTATAACATCGATTGTTTCAAAATAAAAAAAAATTCTCTTTAGAAATAGAAATGAGATTCTTTCATATTCAATTGCTCTGCGCGTTACTTTCTAATAGCAAAATTGTCACGTTCCTATTGTAAATTGTTCGAAAGTGATAAGAACGTACATTGAAATAGCCACGTGTTCAGATCCTCGCGTGCAATGTATCACGACGTTTACATTAAACTATTGAGTTATTTTTAAGCGTCGAGGACGTTCAGCGCGCGAAACAAAGCCGTTCGAATCTGGATATCGCAAGGCTTCGCGAAAGAAGAGTAGAAGATAGAATGTAGGAAGAGCTCGCGTGACCCTGATCGATCTATACGATGATGAAATTTCATTTCAAAACAGTTCCGAGCATTATGTCCCCTGCCATAATGTTCGGATACCATTTAAACTGGTCAAGTAAAATAATAAAATGACCGAGAAGGCAAAAGAGAAAATGTTTTCTTCTATACTGAACCCTATTCTCTGATATAACTTAAATTATATTAAAATTATCTGATATTATTTAATTATATTATTGAATATTAAATTATATTAAAATTATCGATTAGATATTGTCTCTGCTAATGAAGTCTCGAAAGATCATTTCTAGGATAGAAAGCTTTTCGTTTTAATCATTATAGTTCAGCTGGAAATCAGTATCGTCCTATTCGTATACCGTAATTTCTATTGCTTTTTTTTCACTTCATTTCTCTTATTTTCATTTGGAAAATTTGTATCTTATTCATGTACCATAAATTAATTTCTATTATTTTTCTTTTCACTTTGCTTCTCTTATTTCTACTTTCAAGAGTTGCGCCATAAATGATATAACAATTTTATTGGAAATTAATTTTTTCTTTTTATTTGAGAGATTTTTAGATGAAAATTGAAAGAATTATCCGATTACTGCGTGCATGCAGTATTTTTTTGCAATGATATATTTATAAGTGAAATGAAAAGAAGGTTGAAAAGTAGCGGAACTGTGAGAAGTGAGAAAGAAAATCCGGTCAGTTTAATTAAACTCGAAACAAACCCAGCGTAGAATTTCCTTCGCCGTTCGACTTTCTCTCATGCATAACCACAGCACAATATATAATACCTACGATTTCAATGCATGTATTCAACATCCTACACACCTCTATGAATAATTATTCAAACCACCAACCATTTTATACCCTATCCAAGGATTTCAATAATAAAAAAAAGAAAAAGTACTATCTGTCGAATTTCGAGTGAAATGTCCATCAATTTTCTACGACTACTGACAGTAACCATTTTTTTTTTTCATATAAATCTAAAACCACTTCAATTCCGATTCAATTACATCCAATTCCGCCCACGGGCCCTGCCTTTCACACAATGCCCACTTATCGCGAGCATCATAAACGCCCGTTGCACGTCTGCTAATAACGAAACAGCTGATTTCGAGGCGCTGTCGAATGCTTCGAGACGTGAACGAAAAGCCTCTCAGGGCGATTTTTTTGGTTAACCCTTCACAAACCTCTCTCTCTCTCTCTCCCTCTCTCTCTCTCTCTCTCGTGTCTCTCTCTGTTTCTCGCGTCTTTGTTGCGTTTTTCTCTCTTGATAATAAAATTTCACCCAAATCACACTCTTTTTCCTCTTAGGAGTTTTTCTAGCTTAAAAGTAATTTTGTTTGTTTGTTTTTTGTCTCTCGCAGTGATAACAGAAGATAATTTTCGGTGTTTCTAGTTCAATGATCTTGCTCGATTTGCTCTCCCGACGATTTACGATCACCCTTCCTGGAAACGATGGTTTGAATCGGCTGCAAAAATTCACGATCTTAATTCGTACCGAGAACTTTCCCAATTGGGCCAATTAGCCAATTGCGATAATTAACAACGGGACGTTCGCTCGGAATTCCGGTTTCTCCTTCGACGATACTCATCCTACGATCAGGACTAAAGATACGTATGTGTTTTTTGTATCGCTGATGAATCAACGAAAATTTACTATTCTCTAATATGTAACTTAACCCTTTTAGTACTAAACTATGCTAGAAGCATGAATTCTGGGAATTAACAAATGAATATGAAAAGTAACGTAATAATTCTAGTACTATTTCTAGCAAATAATGTTCCTGAAATATTTATTTTTCATATCTCAATTTTTACGTCATGTTTGTCGATAATATAAAATATGTGCTGTTGAAATAAAAATATTAAATCATATTTGTACATATCGAAATCCCCAAGTTGATTTTTCTTTTATTTATTTTTTATTTTTATTAGTTATATTTTCTCTTCGTTCATATTGACACAAGAAATACAACTACAAAATAGAAACACTTGTATTTAGAATAGAAACAAAAAAAGGAAATATTTAAGTGTAATTGTAAAATAAATTTTGAAAAAATTTTCAACAAATGTTAATTCATTTTACCTTTATTTTTTAGTATGTCCCGTTTCAAGTTTAAAACTGAATCTTTTTCTCTCAAACCTTATCAAATTACATCAAAGTTTGACTCGACACTGAAGAGGTTAAATAATAAAAATAAAAACGTAATCATGGTTCAATTATAATCATGCAAAAATCGACTGAACGTCCATATAGAAATTTCCTTTTCAAATTTCGTAATTATCACTTAAAACTACATCTTTTTCTCTCAAACCTTATCAGAGTTTAACTCGGTACTAGAGAGATTAAAAAATGAACTAAAAAATTTCTTTCCCAGAGAAAAGAACAACAAAAATAGACCAAACTTTCATATCGAATATTTCAACTTTGAATCGAACAATTCGATAACTATCGAAGTATAAAATAAGTTGGTTAAAAGTTTGATGTGAAAGGAGGAAAAGAAACTAGGGAATGTCGATAGGGTGTAGAATCAGAAAAAGATAAATCCGTCTCGTTTTAATATAGTGAAATTTTATTCTTTTCATCGTATTTCATTCAAAAATAAAATTATTCGTAAAAAAAGATTTCTCCGCTTCTCGGTCGGTAGACAATATATATCTATACATATACATATCTACGTATACACAAACATACATATGTATATATACATATATATACATACACGCACGCGCTTCGATATACATATATAAATATATAAATACGCCTATATATTTATACATATATATACGTAAACTCTTTATAATAATTATTACATATTACAATAGCAATATTTACTCTCATGTATAGGGTTATATATAACTCTATATATGCGGTGCTTTTATCGTCGCGTCATCACCGTACCACTAATTATTTATTCATTTATTTATATATATATATATATTTATTTATATATATCTCACGGTATGTGTATATGTATGCATATAATAATAATAATAATAATAATCATTCCTCTATATGTATACATATATCACATATTTCTTTTGTAACGGGGTTATTCTCGCTTACATACTAAATCACATTGTGGTTGTTTCATCTTTACTTTCATACGTTTCTTTGTGCCACCGCCATTTTTCCTCACTCGTCTGTACCTTAGAAAAATCTGGCATTATCTCAGCGTACATTATTTTACATCATTCTCATTCTCTCTCTTCTAATCTTTACAAAAAGAATTCGATTGATCACTCCCTTACAATTCTCGTCCTAGCCACGCTAAGAAAAAAATTCCTAACAGAAAAACCGTCCATCTGCAACTAGATTCCCTCTAATTGCGCCACAGGATTTATCATTACACGTAACCAAATCATTTGTATTCGTCGTTGAAATGAAAACACGCTTAACACGCTAAGCGACGCGTTGATTTTGACTTCTCGTTTAGCTCTTCAATTTCGTATCTTTTGCAAAGAATATTGTAACAAATTTAACAAAAGAAGCTGGTAACTCTACAACGCCTGCAGAGGAAAGCATCTTTGTTTAAATTGTTATAACGAAACCCATTGAACGATGAGGAATTATTTTCCAATTTTTCGAGAAAGAACGCCTAAACGAAAAGTCTTAAAACTTGACGCTTAACGTATTAAAGAATAACACTTCGCCGACCGGAAGTCTATTAACCCTTGCGATACTGATGACTATGGTCGTCCATAAAGATCTCGCGTTAATTCATCGCTTAAATTGAGCGAAGCGATTTATATTCTTCGCGCGAGTCGGTCTTTGTCTTCTGTATTATGTTATCTACAATGTAAAGAAAAGTAAACGTGGCACGAGAGTTTGCCTAGGCGTCCTCTAACTGCGTTTAACAAAGCCTTATGACCCGAACAGGGAGAATCGGGACGTAAAAGTTAGAAAGAGCATATTTTCTAGTCTGTTGCAAGGGTCGTTTAAAAAGTTCGCGGCTCCAAAGTTAAAACGTACTGTTCTGACTTTAATGTAATTATATACTCTAATAATACATCGTTGAATTCGCGATAAATAGCCGCTTTTATCGATTAAAAAAATATAATGAAATTCTTCAAAAACGAGGGGGTCCAATTAAAAAAAAAAAAGAATTTTTCAACAAAATTTACACCCAGATTTGCAGATCTCAAGAAATTGTGTAACTTTTATTTCAACCATTTTTTTAATATGCTTTGTTACTTACGACTTATAAATACGTATGTAGAAAGGGCGTATACGAGAAACACGTATGATAAAAGGGTTAATATCTCCCTAAAAGTGAAAATGGAGCACGAACGTATTACAGCCATTTTTTTAGATAGATCTAACAAATATTTATGCAAAGTTTCATGAAAATCGGAGTGTATCAGTCCCCGATTTTCCCTTTAAGTTCTACATTTGATCCTTTTTCCATTTTATTACCCAGTTTGATCTACGTTTTCCTATCGTGGTTTTTACTTCGTCCCAAGGAATATCGAAACATTCGAAGAATGTCAAGTTATCAGAGAATGTAAATAATATTGACGAAAGAAATTTCTGATATTGAAAATGACACAGAAGAAAGTAATTATGATTTATCTGACTCTAAAGTGTGAAAAATGTGCAATCAAGAGTCCCACAATTTGCAAAAAATGCTGTGAAAAAGAATAAAATAAACACTGTTTATTTTTGAATATAAAGAAATATTTTCTTCGCTATCTAATTGTTCATAATCTTCGCTCTCTATTAAAAAATTTGTCATTTACTCACACTATATGAAGTGTCGATAGGTTTAATGTTAAATAAAATTAATAATGATCGTATCGAAAGGGTTAATGGGCTTTTCGCTCAAAGGACCGGGAGGCCTATTGATGGGCTTCTTGCTGCCAGCGCGACAGATTAATTGATTACCCTATAATGAGAAAAAGTGAACGATGTAGCAGCTCTTGTGAATTTTTGTTTGTAATTTTCGGAGCTGTGAGAATAAACACGACAGCAAAAACTTGAGTTGAACGAAACGATCGGTGAAGTGTTAATATACCGTGTGGCACACGTAGAAATCTCCGAAAAAATCTGTCGGTGTGGGTGTAGTTTCGCTGTGTTTCACACTTTTCTCTGTGTTTTATTACTTTGAGAACAAGGCACGCCGTCGTACGCGTTCTTAACCTGCTAACTGAGCTCACCTTTCAAGTAGAAATGAAACATCTCCAGTTTACGAAAATACTAACCGACTATTTCGTTTCGATCTTTGCAAACGTGAAATATTATCTATTTAACAGAGGCGTAACGGTAGAATTGAAAAATTGCCCAGTTAAAACGTTAGAACGCTTTGTGTTTCCACCTACTTTCCCGCAGTTCCATCGCAAAACAACTTGTAGAAAAAAAGAAACAGAGAATAAACGAAGACTCCCGGTTTGAACCTTCGTTGCGATTCGCTTCCGCTCGAAACGAGAACGATAGTTCACTCAATGAAGAAAAGAAAGAAACGCTGAGATTGATCTGTCGTGGAATAAATTAAGAAAATACTAAAAATAAGTATAAGTAATAATTAACAATAAAATTAAGATGAAAGGCTTCAAAGCAAGAGAAAACAGAGCTTATCCTTTTACGGTGTGTGTTTGAAGAGAAATAAATATGCACTGTCAATGTTGTGTGCCGGAAAGTATTGTCAAAGGAGGGGAAGAAATTAACGCGAGCTTTCGTTGGAATTTTTCTTCGATTCGAAAAAAAGAAACAAAAAAAGAAAAGGGGGAAATGAATGAAAGTTAAAAGGAAAAAGAAATTCCTTCCCTTCATTTGATTCGATTCTTCTAATTTTACATATCATACATGTGTGTGTGTGTGTGTGTGTGTGTGTGTGTGTGTGTGTGTGTGTGTGTGTGTGTGTGATCAGTAGAATATGTACGTGTATCTAAAAATATCAGTAGAATTTTTTCTCTTCCTCCTTCGAATTGCAATCTCCCGACGACGAAAAGCTCTTCGAGTTCCGTCTGTTACGCTACTGTTACGATTAAGCCTATTATCTGTCGTGATTAAACGAGCTCGCTACCGCGGAGGATCGCAACACGTCTCTCGCGAATCTCTTTGTTCTTTTCTGAAGTTCCGAAGCGAAGAAAAAGTCTCGCGAGTGCGAGCAATCTTGTGGATACAAAAAAAAAACCTTGGAATTCTCGAATTCCGGTGCTTTTATTCTTCAAACGTTTGGGAAACAATTGAAATTTGCGACTGCCGAGTTTTTCAACGTCTTGAAAGTGAAAACTTCAGCTAAGAGCATCTCCAAGAAGTTTTTTGTTCTTTCTTGTAGAGTTCTGAAGCGAAAAAGAGTTTCGCGAGTGCGAGCAATTGCGTGAATCCAAAAAAGCTCAGAATTCTGAAATTTCAGCATTTTCTAGTCTCCAAACGTTCGGGAAACTTCCGAAATTTGCAGTTACCGAATTTTTCAGCGCCCTTAAAGTGAAAATTTCCAATTCTTTTGCTCCTCGCAGATGAAAACCTCTCCAATAATTCTGAACTTCTGAGAAATCTGAGAAATACACACGATTGCTCGATAATCGTTCGAAAAATCTATCTTCGCATTGCTCGCGAATTTTTGCGATACCTCCGGGGAAAAAACTTCTTTTCCACAGCGGTTCTTTGCGTAATGGCACAACGGTAACGCCCCACGATTCTGTTACCACTTGCTTCTTCGATCCATAAACGAAAACGAAACTCCACCGCGCTCAATCCGCCGCGAAAAGAAGAAAACAGAAAAAAAAAAAAACTGTGCAACAGTGTTCATCCTAAATGCAAATCGCCGTCGCACGTGGTAACACAATCGAAACCTACGCGCGTGTTCGCGTTTTATGCAGAAATTCGCGTACCATACGCGATCTGCATAAGCTACGAAGGCATACTGGACAAGACTAGATGCACATATGACGAAACAACGATTCCAAGGTTATAAACCGTGTTTGAACCGTTCGAGTCCCCAGAGACTTTGCAGAAACCTCGTCGGAAAGATCCAAACGGTGCGATGGCGCTTGTCTCGGTTTTATTTTAGGTTAAAAATGGCGACAACCAGCAAGTTTAGTAAAGTTGAGCGCGGTGACTTCGGCAGAATTTGAAATACACCGTTAATCGTCTATATGGCGGATCTTTTCAACGTGGAAACCTTGAATAGCGTGAGACTTGAACGGATTAATATCGAAGGCGGGAAAACACAGTTTCCGAGTTAAAAGCTACGAGAAGTATAAAAAGAAAAGGCTCTTTCGCGGAGAATTGCAATTTGTACGCGACTGCGCCACGTTTTTCGAAATTTGAAGAACAAGAAGAGCAAAAAGAAAGAGAAACGTGTGTAGAGCTGAATCGCATCGGAAACGCGAAAAGGCCTCTGTGAAACGTCGGTGACTTCAATGCCGGCAACTGCTCCAGACGCTACTCTACTTTGTACACTCCTGAAACCTGTGGTTCTCCGTTTAAAAAGAAATTTCACCCTTTTCCGGCTGTTATTCACGATCGATTGCAAGTCGAAATGTCGATCGAGGAATTCCCATCAAGCTCGCACGTTTGTTTCATCGATAAACAGTGAAAAAATTTCCCTACAGCACCTTGGAACGACGAGAGTCGATACGCACCACAAACGATAATCACGATTACTATAAGAAAGCACTTTTTTCCTGGTATTAGTATTCTCTCGCTCGCTGATTTCTTAGCTAAAACGCATTCGACACGTTCCTCCCTCCCGAATGAAAATGAGTTTTCCCTTAGCCTACTTGCTCCGCTTTCTTTTTCCTTTTTAACAATTTGACGGCCGCTGTCGCGTTTACGTGATTTCGTTCAACCAGATGAAAATACGACGAATCAATTCTCATGTAAATAACGAGTGATAAAACGAAGATGTTCAGGGATAAATTTAGTTCATCTTTCTTTTTTAATTCGTACAGTTTTTTGGTCTTCGAATTTGTAAAAAATACCAGTGGCAGAATTCTCTGATTTTGGCGTAAATAATTAACGATAAAATGTAAATTTAAAAATCAAGGGTAGTCCAGGACGCATTTATTACGTGTGTTCCTTTTATTCGTTCGATTTTTTTGTCTTCGAACATACTGTTTAGCCTATACAAGCTAGCAAACTTACAATTTTTGGTATGAGTAAGTTTCTACGCGATAGACGCGGCCGTCAAAGTGTGAACTACTGTTACTCGACGCATGAATACGTGTGTAATAATAATAATAACGATCTCGTATGTACACCCATGTCACTTCGTTCCTCGAACGAAACTATTTTGATTAGGCATGAAATTAAATCGTACGGCGTCGATTCGTTCGAAGAACGAGAGAGGAAAGCGAGGCTGCCACGGAAATCCTGGACGAGATTTCCTGGAACCCTCTCTCAAAAAGAAAAAAAAAAAACGAAGAAAGAAAAGAACGCAAAGAGAGAAAAAGAGGAAAATTATCTTTTCCCCGAAAGATTCGAAAGAAAGGAAACAGTCGAGAGATTCGAATCTCCCGCCGATACTCTCGGTTCTCCAAAATGGCCGCGGCTCCCTCTCCTCTCCTCGAAGACCCACCCACTCTCCTTTTCCTCCGTTCTCCCACTCTCCTCCCCGCCGTTCCACAATGCACTCCGGTTCTCCGACACTGTCTCTCTCCCACCCCCGTGCATTCCGTCTCCGTCACTCTTCATGGCCTGCTCCCTCCTCCTCCGCCACCAGGCGTGCACAGGAAAGCGGCACGCAGTGCGAGAGAAACGCTTGTGTATGCACAAGAAATGTGAACATTATCTCATCCCTTTCCGAAAATCGTACGTCTCTGCGTCTATCTCGCGGCACATCAAGGCACTCCCTCCTCCCTCCATCATTCCCTCATCTTCCTCTTCCTCCTCTTGTCTCACGCCATCGCACACAATCAGCATCACCGTGTCCTCATTCCCCGAATCCAACAAATCGAACGCGAAGGTTACACGGTCCCCGTGATCGTCGTCACCAGAGGCAGCGTGCTCGCATCCGTCGGTTACACCGTCAGACGAAACCACATACATCAGAGCGTCCCGTCTGTCAGCGTCGGCTCAGAACTGACCTGACACAGCCATGATCTGGCAGCCAGAGTGCACGTGGTCCATCACCTGCTCTTTCAGCCGGCACACGTGCTCCTTCAGCCTGTGCACCACCGCGCTAAGCTCGGTATTCTCGCCCTTCAGCAGTTTCACCTTATCCTCCAACCTGGAGATCCGCTCGAGCTTGCGCCTGCGACATTTAGACGCTGCCACGCGGTTCCTCTGACGCTTCCTCTCCAGTTTGATCCTCTCCTGGTTCTCCATATCGATCGGAGACATCGGCGGTGAACTCGACACGCTCGGAACCGTCTGCGGTTCATCTTTGATCTGTACCATGCACTGGCTAACCGAGGATTCTGTGCTCTGCACACTGTTCGGTGGCTCTAAAGTGGTATACGTGGCTCCGTGTATGCTGCCGGGTTCCTGCGAGCTGTCGGAGTGATGTAATTCGTTCAAAGCGTCGACGAAACCACGAGCGTATAATTCCTGCGCCTCGGTGACCGCCTTCGGGAACAGTATCTGCGTAGGCGTTGGTAGATTCACGATACTGTCCTGCTGGGCGATGATGAATTTCTCCAATTCCGGCGAGCCAAGTTTCAACATGTTCAGGTCCGGTGAGCTTAATAAAGGCGCGACGTTGTTCAACGCTGGCGGTAGGGGACCCAGTCGCGGCCTCCTCGCCTGTGGGCCCTGTCTCTGGCATCCGTTCAGGTCCAGAGTTAGGTTACGCTTCAACTGGCCCACGTTGTTCTCGCGATTCACCGCGCCGTAGACGCTCGCGTCCTCGTAGAACGTCTGCTCCATCGTCGAACTACGCACCATCGATGCCGCCGGGACTAACAGGCTGCCGATCGAAAGTTCACACACGGGAGCACACAGTGTACTCGCCGCCCCGCGCAACACCACAAAAAAATACACACACGCGCACAAAAATAAAAAAAGACACGAACAGTCGATGGAGAAAATACGACGATCGGTTCCCCCGGTTCGATTATAATCGATCGCCCACCTCGAACTTTCTGTAATATATCTGTCTCTGTTTAGCCACGTCCGAGCACTCTTTCCCGTGTGTCTGCGCTTTTTCACTGCTACGGTTACATAACCGTGCGAGAAATATTCATCGACGCTTAGACTGCGTTTTTATCGCGCGCGCGTTCTCTCTCTCTCTCTCTCTCTCTCTCTCTCTATCGTCACCCAGATGTTTCTTCGATCCGTAGGAATTCCGTGAGAAACCACCTCGGTGTGTACGCCGCTGTAAGTTCAGGACTGGTTTTTAGCTGAAACGCAAAACGCCACTGCTGGGGCCTACTACGCGTCTTGTGAACGCGTCGCGTACAAACGCATCCGCGCCCCGTCTGATCTGTTTCTCTCGGCTGGCCAACTGAGCGGTGGACACGAGGACCGACCTGATTCCACTGTCAACACAACACAATGACTCACGAGACGAACACGCAATCCGACGAACGTGATGTTCTGCGCGTGTGCACCTTTAGGAATGGTCTGCAACGTATATAACCCCCGTCGAAACACAGCCCTCCGCTCGAACTTTACAGCACGATGTCTCGACAACTTGTGAACACCCAACTAAACTTACAGCCTTATATCCCGTGACTCACGTCCGCTAAAAATAGCACAGTCGTCACCGTCGTCGCTGTTGATTGGTTGGAAATGGCGTCATAGGATGTACAGTATTGGCCGGGCAATCGGCGCTACTAGGAAATGGCTCGCACATGCGCATCAGCCGCGTTATTGCTCCCGTGGAGGAAGAGTTTGAACAGCCCGGGTAAGCGCGTTAAAGACGCGACTTTTACCCGTTGCATTTTCGCGTTATTTTCGAGGGCTGATAATAGCGGTGCTCTATGCAATGTTGCATAAATAATACGAGCCACTATCGAGTCACGGGAATATCGTTCTTATGAACTTTCATAGGCGGAGGATTCGATTGGTGTTAAACGAGCATACTGGGATTCGGATAGTTATCTTCTTTTTCTTCTCTCTTAGCGAAGTTTACTATTCCACTCCCACGCGCGTGCGGGTGTTTTTCTCACTGGCAACGTTGCCGAGACCAGCTCGCCTCGTGTTTCGACTTTGCGAACCGTACACGCATTGTGCCGCGGATTTACAGCAGTATTGGCACGGTATTCCGAAAACGAGCATTTATAACTAGTGAAAAGATTCCTTATATTTAGGATACTTGGACGGTTCTGCATCAACCCTTTGCACTCGAAGCGTTCGTGCTGTAGTTGAATTTCTCTTTGTTTCTTTTTACCACAATTACTTGTGTTTCGCCTAAACTTCGAAAAATCCAATGGTTTGGATACAGTTTACGGCTACTTGCGATTCTGTACTTCCTTCTGTCATTTTTGAACTTTATTGTTCCTGATTCTTCCTCAGAATCTGTAGCATCCATTTGAACTCCGTTTTTCCTACTTTTACTATTCTAATCTTCCGGTTTCTTCGACCAATTATTTCATGGAAATCTCTTCCTTGTAAAACTATTGATTTGGTCTTTGAATAATCTAAAATCGAGCTTATCTTCACTGTTAACAATTCCGTCATTCGGTTCGAGCTTTCTGAGCATCGAAGACAGACTAATGTGTGAAATAATAGTTTTATTCAAACACCAAGTGGCAACTGAGAGTTGCCTCTCGAATGCAACGGGTTAATGCACACTTGATTAAACAAATTTTAACACGTTGAACGCTGCTTTTCGTTTAGACAGCGTTGATTCTCGAAAAATTAGCAGCTTCAAATTGAAAAAAATAATTCCTCGTCATTCATTAACAGATCTCGTTAAAAGAGTTTTGTAATTTAATATTTCATAGCATGTTTTTTCCGTTTCGCTGTGTCTTTCAATGAAAGTCTGTTCGCCATCGAATGGACCAACTTCTCTATCAATTCGTTACCGATTTCAGTGTATTTCTCCAAGATTATTCATTTCTATTTCGATACACTCGAGATATTTTTCCGGATATTTTTCTCCAAATTGGTACCAATTATTCTCAATTGAACTTAAATTCGGGCTAAAGTGTATGCTGTATTGCACACAATTCATTGGCGAACTGTGTAAACTGGGTTAGGTTTATTAGAAATAAAAGTTGGGCGGCAAATTTCATTTTTCCACACTTTTCTTTAAATTTTCCTTGAAAATATGCAATCAAGTTTTTGCATCTACAAAGATGGAGACGTACAGCCTCATATACAGCCTTCACCATCCCGCAACTATGGCTTGGAGGTGTTTCAAATCCAATTCTCGTTCTCCATACCAATATCATACCGTCCGATTTAAATACATCGAATTTATTTCTGTCTGAGAAGAAAACTTGGTCCCAAAAGTGGTTATTTTGATTTAAAAATTCGTTTCGCAAACTCTAGTCATATTTTTTTATTAATTTCGCTTATATACTGCTTTCTGCAGAGTATTCAGCATCTTTCAAGACTCTACGCGCCATTTTCGAGCTAATTTCTTTATTGCAATCTTCCGCAACCAATATTGCAGTCTCCGAAGAATTTTCTCGCGGATTTTGTTCCATTTTTCTTCTATTTTTTGCAATAATTCAGATAGCCGACCGGAAAATTTTCAGTTACAATTTTTATAACGTCAATGCTCCTTTTGTTTCTCAAACGATGGAAATTTATATGGAGTAAGAGCTTTTTGAAACACGCTCGACGATGTTTCGAAGAGTCGGTTCACATCATTCCTTTACGCTTTAATGCTCCATAACACCGTGTGTAATTATATTTGTGTGGACGAGCGTTTACATAAACCAGTATCGACGGTTATACAAATCAATACACCAATCGCGATTGTTCCGCGATATCTCGCATTCGCCGCGTTGCGTTTATAATTGACCGTTCTCGTATCTTGAGCAAAACGTTCCGCAATCTTAATCGATGCTAATTCATCGGAATTCTGCAACTCGAGTTCGACGCTCATATGTATTTTCTTCTTTTTTATTATCAATTATGCAGCTTCCCGTGCGCGCAAAACAATACACACGTTTGCGTCATATTTAGCGGTTTTTTTTTGTTTTTCTTTTTTTTGTCTCTCGTAAATTCTGTAATCTTTCAGCCTGAGCAGTTTTAAATGTCATTTTAATTTACCTATTATCTAGGGACCCTTTCAGGTCATTTTACCGAAATGCGAAACACAAAAGCTTCTGCTGTTCGAATCGTTAGGGTCAGCGGAGGTAAAGTGTTTACTTCCGTGAGTGTCTAATCCTCAGGTAATTTGTTTACCAATTAGAAATCGTCCGAGATCAAGGAAAGTATCCCTGTTAATTGTTTGTCTCGTTCCAAGAAAGGAAATTGAACAAAATTTCCCTCGAGGAAGGAAAGAAAATAAACCATGCAATTTAACGCGTGAAACGTTGTTGAGCTATTTTATTTAACATTAGGTTTACGGGACACGTCAATTTGACGCATTTGAGATTTCACGAGAGAAATTACAAAAACAATTGCTATTATTTCCCAGCAACTTTTTCTCACTTTTATTTATGGAATGATACGAAAATATATCCGAATTTGTAAATAAATTAGTAATATACAATTATGTTGTCTCTAACAAATCGATTTCTGGGAAGGAAAAATTCGGCTTCTGGTTCACGCAAGAAAAGCCCGTAAACCTAGTGTTAATGTACGTAATAAAGGTTACCGTATGCGTGTCGTTCTTTAAGGCAACCGTATTCCTTTTCGCCTCTTGGTACGTTATAGAATCGCAAACACGAAACTACAGTAATGAAAACAACTTTACTACAACGCGTCACTATATATCGCCTATGCAAATTAAGCGTTAACCTCAACTTTAGACTTTTTGCAACAGAAAGTTCCACGTGCGTCCGCCCACGTCTTACGATTGTCATCAGGTAGTTCTGTTCTATTAAATTAGAGACAATTATGTGACGTGGTGTTATCACTAATTCTCGAAGTGTTCGTACTTTTCCAAAAATTGTTTGTTTCTCATTGAAAAATAAGTGAAAGTCAAAAATGTGAAGTGTTGTTTTTCTCGAGCTGTGTATCAATTTTTTTCAATTTTTTTGGCTCATTGAAAATACTTCTAGGCTTTCCGTACCTTCATATTCGCGATTTTTATTTATTCTACCGCTAATCGCCTTCTATGAGGTTCCATTTCTTATTGAAAAATAAGTAAAAGCCAATAAGCCAAAAATATGAAGTGTTGTCTTGTTCGAGCTGCGTATCAACTTTTTTCAATTTTTTTGGCTCGTTAAAAATATTTCCATACTTTCCCTACCATCCTATTTGCGATTTTTATTTATTCTACCGCTAATAAAAAATAATTAAAAGTTACTTCAACATGCAAACAGATAAAAAGCTGTATGCTAATTATTTTCAATCTTTTTAGCTCATTAAAAATGTTTCTACACTTTCCCTACGTTAATATTCACGATTTTTATTTATTCTACCGCTAATAAAAAATAATTAAAAGTTATTTCAGCATGTAAACATAGATAACAAGCTGTGTATTAATTATTTTCAATTTTTTTGGCTCATTAAAAATGTTTGTACATTGTCCCTACGTTGATATTCGTGATTTTTATTTATTCTACCGTTAATTGTTTTCCATGGGGTTTAATTTCTCGTTGAAAAATAAGTAAAAGTCAAAAATATGAACAGTCCTCTTTCTCAAGATACGTAACCATTTTTTTCCATTTTTTTTGGTTCGTTAAAAATATTTATATACGTTGGGGTACCTTTGTATTCGCGATTTCTGTTGATTCTACCACTAATCGCCTTCCATGGGGTTTCATTGAACAGAAACATCGAGTAAAATCGTGTATCTACGTAGGCGGGGCAACGCCAGCTGCTTTTTTCAACTGGAAATTAAACAAACACAATTAATTTCCGCTTCTACGCTGACCACTCTATAGGCACGTCAACCGGGGATGGGGAAGGTTAAATCCATTATACATAACACTACTCGCTCGATGCCTAGCTTTTTTATTTATGTATCAGAGCGACCTCTCTGAACGCGGCCAATAAGATCGATCGCTTTTTGAATCGTTTCAACCGATCGTTGAACCAGTTAACCGCGTTCGACGTGTACACACGTCAATTCAAAATTTTATTTCGTCGCGTTCGACGTGTATACTCGTCGTGTGGCATAAAAAGTTACTCGAAATTTCGGCAACAAGTAATAAAAACGTCATTTGATAAAACTATTGCAATATCTTAGAAAAACAAGTCTGATCATTCTCTTTTCGTGCATCGATTATTCCCTGTACGATTATCCCCCCCTCCCCCCTACACCTTACTAAAGTCAATAGAACATCTTAAATGGTCAGTTTTGAAACGCTTAAGGCGTGTCAAGTGCTAAGAGACAAACTACTACGCGTTGTTTCGTGTGTTTCAAATTCAACAGCACACTCTTACGATATTTCTAACCACTAATGATTTTAGTACCTTAGTATCTTAAAGTAGAAACGCGTCAACGTAAATATATGGTAAAAAAGTTACCGTTTCGAAAATAATTTCCCAGGGAAAATCTGCAATTTTAACACTCGCGATTTCATTACGTCTTTTCCGAACGGCCGCGTTTGAATTACTAACGGTTTATCTCGATACTGCGAGATTTCGATGATCGATAAAGATCAAATAGCGAGATGGAACGGTATGGATCGTAACTCGCACACGCAGGAGCGACAGAGGAGAAGAGAAGCGAGGTGTTCGTAAATTTTTCATTTATTCATCGCAACGTTAGATAAGGGTACAAAAAGTACAACATACGAATAATACTACGAGAGGAAGCCAAAAATCATCGAAGCTATGACTATGTCAAGGCATATCTCGATCTCCTTGTAAGTAATCAACAACTGCTGATCTAACACACACAAAAAAAAAAAAGAATGAAATGTGCTCCAACAAATGGAAGCGAAACGGGGGTTCGAAACTGTCAACTTGATTATGCATCATTCAATCAAATTCTCATTTTTTTAACTGCTATACCTTCTTCGGAGACTATTCAACGAAATCTATCTCGTATTCCTTCAGTCATTTATTTACATTTTTTTGTGAATGTGAACGTCGACGTGATTTGGAAAACACATTGTGGTTTTTTTTTCGTTCTTTTTTTTTTATCAATCGTTTCTCGTGCATCGACGTATGTCTCTTGCTCGCGGCATGTTTACTGATTTCTTCGCAATTTCCTAGAACGAAAATCAAAGACAATTTAAGAAAATTCTATAAGATACATTTTATAAAAAATTAAAGAGCTCACTTTATCAAGTTAGGTTCTCGAAGACAGGTTACACATCTCTTTCGTCTAAGACGATTCACTGTACGCAAGCTACTTGTACTTGTATTGCTCTCCGAGTCACTCGTATTGTCCACCCGCAACGATACAGGGCTTCTGGGAACAACAAAATACTCAAATTGCATCATGATCCAATATATCCGATCGATTCTGATTTTTCCCATACTTACAAAGATTGAATGGAACCGAGAGAGGTTATATCATTTGGGGAAGGTGTTCTAGATTTAACATTCGATTCATTCAGCTTCTCCAGCACTACTTTAACGGCACTTGGATCCTTCACGATCTTATCTTTCTTTCTCTTCTGATTTTTCTTCTTACTGTACGGCGGTGTGTCCTCGATGAAATCGATCGACTGTCTCGTAGTCACCTTCTTCTTTTTTCTCTTTCTCTGCGTGACGTCCGTTTTATTCTGCAACGTTGACAAGTCTTTGTTCTCGTAGTCGTTGTTCACGAGCAACGGCAATTTCACCGTTGATTGATTGAACGTAGACTCTTCGAGGCTGTTATTGGAAATGGAAGGCATTACACAGATCTGCGATATTTTTCGCAGGGTAATCGTGGTTTCAGGCTCTGGTTCGGAAGAAGTTACTGGTTTCAACGCGGACTGTTCCAGGACAGGCAGTTTCAAATCATTTATATCGAAATTCACGTTACGCGGTTGCTGCGCGATCATCAGAGTGAAATCATCCTCGTCCTCGCTCTCCAAACAACCGCGGCGTTGTGTAACGAAATTATTTGTCAATTTCATCGAGGGTGAATCGACCTCGCACCGATCTTTGTTGACATCCACGGTTGTAGTAAAAGAATTATCGTGGTTCGCGCGTTTTTTAGACGCTGGCAGTGATAGCGTTTGCGGTACGCTCTTCTCGTCGCTCGATTCTGACATTTTCAATGTCATGCTCATGGTGTCGTCGTCAGAGACGTTTACGTCATTAGCTTTCTTGCTTTTGTTTGTGAAAAAAGGCACGATTTGAGAGTTATCGAACAACCAACTTGGTCCTTCCAGAGGATCTTCCCAATTTGACGTATTATTCCTCGTTTGATCGACGCTTGCTTCTTCTTGCCCATTTATATTTAATTTATCATCAGCTTGCTTGCTTTTGTCTTCGACAGATTTCTCTAAATTACTGTCAGACGTTCCTGGTGCATTTGCCTCGGAATTCTCTTGATTCGTTTCATCGTTATTCTCTGGGTTACCAGTCTCCTGATTGTTCTGAGTCTCCGTTAACTGTAAAGAGTAATTCGAATTGAAGAATATGAAAATGGATCTTTAACCCATTTGCATCATGACTCTATTTAAGTTTCCGTAATCAAACATCAGCGGCGTTCAACTGACGGTTGACCCGTATCACCACGCACGGTTGTATATCGCAGTGCTCTGCAACCGCTGTGTCGCGGCACACTAGTGTAAAGTAAAATGTTTAAGAATGCAATGAAAATAGCTCAGATGTTCATATATTGACAACCAAACGTGAACTGTGTCATATGCGGAATATTCCGCCAGCGGTAATAGAAGAAAGTCGCGGCTCGCAGAATATTCCGTGCTCGGTGATAAGAGACGATCGTCATGCGCGGAGTGATCGTGTTCCGCTTACGAATGCAAATGGGTTAAAAAAAATGATCGACGGTACGAACCATTCGAATGTTAATACTCTGAGAATTTTGCAGTAACTTCGAGACATCATTGAGCTTCACTCTTGGACTTCCTATGTGTTCGTAATTTTCAATGCTGTTTCGAGAAGTGTCGTTTTTCGTCAATCTTGATTTCGTCTTCGACAGCTTTCCCGGTGTTCTTCCAGAGTGTCTGCGGCTTCTATCGCTCAATCGTCTTTCACTCTCATCTGCAAATGTACGTTAAGAATACACGCTGAATTTATTTTGATCGAGAGGAAAGAACATACCGCTGTTTCTAGATGAGGCAGCAGTCAGTCTTTCGGGCATTCTACATGTACGGTTATTTTCCTGTAACATTCGTATTCGTTCAAACGTAATGATTTTTACGTTCCTTGGGCATAGTTAATAAAAGAGGTTACAGAAATACTTACATGTCTACATTGTCTTACGGTAACCGTATTAGGAGATCTCGAAGTGTTTAATTCTCGATTTCTAGGGGGCGTTATTACTTCTGGTATTATACTTAAGTTTGACGAATTATTAATATGTTGCATATTTACTCTACTTAAATTAATGGTGGGTTTTGTAATGGTGTGACCGCTCACCATAGGTTTCACCACTCCTCTCGTTGGAGATTTTGTCGACAGTCTTCTATACGAGTCCTTCCCTGAAATGATTTTCCGGTTTAGTAAAAACCTGCACTCAAATGTACGTATGTACGATATAAAAAAATAATATGTAGAAAATCTTATTTCCACCAGAATTTCCGGACATCCTTAGATTTTTGTCAAATTCCGAGAATTCCTGACACGATGAGATCGTGTTTGTTAAGAAACCAGTCATTGTTACTAACATTTTAAGCATTTCCTTAGCATTTTTGAGGACATTTAATATTACTGCCTAAAATAAACATTCGTATTAAATGACGAGACAATTTGGTACGCTCGTGAAAGTTTCACTTACATCACGTTTATTACAAGCTAAACCTAGATCTTGTACCTCTGAGATTAAAGCAACATTTTGAGAAAATAGCAATTGGCTCTCTTGTCTTTCTGTGGACAATGCTTTTGCCAAGGAGTTGTTGTTACTTTGTAACTTCTTACATACTGTAACAATTTCAATTCATTATTGGTTACAAATTCTTTGGCAACCTTATCATAAATAATACTATTACATATGATTTATCAGAAGAATAATTTAATCGAAACTTACGTGGTTTATAAGACTTAATTTCAGGATAACTTCTTAAAAAATGTCTCCTTTTGACCAACACACTCTTCTGTGCTCTTTTCACTTTCCTGTGTTTTGGTATCTGAGACATTTTCCATTTATTATTCAGTCCTCTGAAATACAAAAAATGCAAGAAAACCTTTATTGAATTAGAAAGTTCATGTAGCAAATTAATTACATTTTAATAATGCTCTATGATTAATTCCTTTCACAGAAAAATTAAAATTGACAAAACCTATACTTTGCAAATATTTAGAATTTTAGAAACTTAATTATTTAAATATTGCAAAACTCATCAATTCATGGTGCAAAGCTAACTAACTTATGTTACATAGCTATGTTATAAAGTAATTACATTTTAATAATGCTCTACAATTAATTCCTTTCACAGAAAAATTAAAATTGACAAAACATACACTTTGCAAACATTTAAAATTTTGGAAACTTGATTATTTAAATATTGCAAAGCTAATTAATTTACGTTGTAAGGCTATGTTGAAAATTAATTACATTTTAATAACGCTCTAGGATTAATTCCTTTCACAGAAAAATTAAAATTGACAAAACACATTTTGCAGACGCATTTAAAATCTTGCAGACTTAATTGTTTAAATGATAAACATTCAAAATCGATAATACAGTACAAATAAAATGTGAGTTATTAAAGACGCAACATTTCGTGTACGAATATATTTATTCGAAAAGGGGTAATAATACCAACGGAATGAACGATACACAGAATAAAATTTAGGCTTCTTAAATTCATACATAACATGAAAATTTAGTACTAAACTTAACGAGAAACCGCGTAGCTTTCATACGTACCTTAAATCTTTCGTATACGCGAAAGAAATGTGAACAACTTGTTAACAACGTGTCTCTTTTCTAAATTCAACGCCGAAATAAGTTGTTTAATGCTTTCTCAAAGTAATACAATCGTATCACTGATTTCACATCGAAGGAAGCAAATAGATTTCCGCCATTGTGAAAGTACGAACCTCCCAACGGCAGGTTGGTCATTGATTAGAACCAGAACGGCGTTTACTTTATGCAAAATTTTTCAGAAAAATAATGAACGTACCATAAAGTTTCTGATTTAATTTTTTCCGCGTGTATCAACGCAATCATTATTAATAAATGTAATTTAAATAATCAATAAGTATACTTCAACATTCATTCATAAATATTCGAGCATTCCTCGGAAATTTTAAAAATTTAATTCGGAAAGCAACAGATCGAAAGAAATAAAAATGATAACTCATATAACGAAAATGCGTTTTAATTTATAAGCGTATTAACTTTTAACGCGAAGTAATTGGTCAACGAATTTTAAAAATAATTTCAAGGGAATTTCATCTAGAATAATTATACAATAATTATGCAATAATTATTCTCAAGCTACGAATACTTAACAAGTTCTCTATCGGCTAGAAACCAGTCGATGTACACTTTGTCATACTTATTTCACCTAGGGTCTTTTGAGTTTTCAGATAAATTTTAATTGAACCTAGTTCAGTATAAATTATAAGATAAAGAATTAAAATTGCCCCAGTTGTTTTCAAAAATTCTGTTTATTTCAAGCAAATACAAATTACAGCAGGGAAAGTTTAGTAATAAATAAAATCCTATGCGTATCTCTTCCGCTGCATTCTTGTACTCCTAGAAATACCGTTGAAAGCAACACCTGCGATACATGTCCACGTCAGTCTACATGATTCCTGTAACATAACCTTAAATCCGCGATTCGATATTCAGTCTTGCCAATGAACGAGACGTTTCTGTACATGTCAGTTTTTGTATACATCCCGTAACATAAACAAGGTATTTTTTAAAGATTCCGTTCATTCTTCATTGCTTCTGTAATTTATAATTTATCATTGCACAAATGCGTGTAATAATAGGCGCGTATTATTCACCTGAGAGATTTTCAAACGTATAATTGCGCGTAAAATTTTTACAGATTTTAAGATGAATTGGATTTTCTATTTTTTTATAATCGGATCGTTTTCCTGTAAATATATATACGCTCAGCAACAAAGGATCCCGCCGGGTGTTTCGCCTCAACATTATCAACAAGTAAGTTTTCCTCCGACGGCAGTCGAACATATGGTTGCTGTTTCATCGACGCCTAACTTTAAGTTCTCCGATTCATCAATAAATATATTACATAAACATCAAGCAAATATTAAATTCATTATTTTATTATTCATAGTTATTCGATAAATGTATTAAATAAACATCAACAAAAATATTCATAATTTTATTATTCCCAATTTGTATTATTAATTTGATTAGAATGTGCATAGAATTAAATCGTACACCGTTCGATTTAATCGAAAGAGAATCAGAATTAGTTTCAGGATTTAATATTGATAATACTACAGAAAATCTATTATTTTAATTCTTTTTATCTGAATATTCAAGAATTATTGTAACAATTATATATACACAATATAAAATTCGCTAGTGAAAATATTAAACTGCACGAAAAAAGAATCTGTTCAATCATTGTTTCATTCATAGATTGGTGTGTGTCTCTAATTTGTTTTAGCCTGTCCAGCAAATGCATCAAATGCCGCAACATGTTCCACAACAACAGGTAGATTCATGCAGTAATATCCCGAATTTTCTATTTTCTAATTCTTCATTGGTTCATATGCAATGCATGCTTGAGACAAGTCTAAACTATTTATAAAATAATCTTGTACTTTTCCAAAGTATCAACAAGCATCAGGACAGGTACCTATGCAACAGGCACAAGGGCAGGTACCTATGCAACAGGCACAAGGACAGGTACCTATGCAACAAGTTCCAGTTCAACAAGTACCCGTGCAACAACAATACGCACCAGCTCATCAGGTACCTGTGCAACAGGGAAATGTGCACGATCATTCGCAACCATTGCTCAACGCTGCCAATATAGTTAATGAAAAAGTGTACGATCAAAACTTAACGAACGTTTAACACTCGGGCAGTTCGGACCCAACACTACGCGCGAATCGTTTGATTCTTTGAAATCGAGCGTCATTTTTTTATGTTAGAGCGATATATCTATTTTTCTTATTCCGTATTCTATTCTTATTATTCACCGTTATTATCCATATCATGGTTTGTACAAGTAAGAAAGACTTGGGGTCCGAATATACCCAGTGCCGCTGTCTACGTAGTTGTTCGACGGTTCGCCGTCCGAATATTAAGATTTATAGTCACCAGGAAATCTTTTACAGTCATATAGCAGAACATATGGAAGTTCCAATAGATACTAGTAAAATGACCGAGCAGGAATTGCAGTTTCATTATTTCAAAATGCACGATGCAGATAATAACGATAAGCTGGACGGTTGTGAACTTATAAAATCTTTGATCCACTGGCACGGTACGTATAGTAATTCTTTAATTATTAAATAGAATACAGCATGGGGTATAACGAAAATTTTTGTATTCAGAACAAAGTAAGAGAAAAGTCGATGGGCCGAATCCTGGAGAAAAGTTGTTCAGGGATGAGGAGTTGGTTACTTTGATAGACCCGATACTTTCTATGGACGATACTAATAACGATGGGTATATCGATTATCCTGAATTTATACAAGCGCAGCAAAATGCGGTAGCTACTGGCCGGCAGTAGTTAGCATACAACAATACAAGATTCATTATCATTAAATGATTTCTTTTATTTCATCTTGAACAAACATACAATCCCATTTATAAACATCTCGTGGTTTTCACTTGTTTCGTTACAATATCGGTAATGGTACAGATCGCTGCTTTTTTTTCAAATAAAAAATAATTAAACAATGATCTTTCGAATGTAGCATCTTTTGCGTTTTAAAAATACAAGGTCTTTCTCAAATTTCGTGATTGAGAAAATAATTCTATCTCTGTGTACGAGCTATCCTTTTTTTTTTTAAATAAAAATTAATTGAAGAATGGTCTTTCGAAATAATTTGTGTTTCGAAAATACGAGATCTTCCCCAATTTTCGCGACTGAGAAAATAATTCTGTCCTGTTTTTATACACACACATATATATATATAGGATTGTGATTAGAGTATCGATCGAATGGAATAATTATTCGTACGGAAATATAGGCTGAAAATATTACAAAAAGAAATTTTTCAATTTCATTTGCTCCGAAAGAGTTCAGCAATTCGCCGTTGTACATTACAAAGCGATTGATTTTCTTGAAAAATAAGACTGTCGCTATTCTTCAACGTGGAAATTTATATTAACGAAATAAGGGATTCAAGTACAAGAATTTTTATATATTTCTTCTCCCACGTAAATGTAAAAACTTTTCTAACAATTCTAGGTAATTTATTAGTTCGTAAGTGAAAGAGAAAGTTAGGAATTTAAATGCTTCCAATTTTTCTTAATACTTTACAGGGGTTATCGGTTGTATGGGAACTGGTAATATTGTAACAATTGAAAATAAATGATTCAGTACCAAAAATCTGACGCACATAACACAATTGTAATGATATAACAACTTTTTATATATTTCCGTTATATCCAGTAGTGTAGATCAGTTAAATTTCTGTACATACACCGTGTATTCCTCGTCTAGAAAAACCATACATTCACATAAAAGGAAAATCATTTCCCCCTAAACAATAATCATTATCATAATCTAGAATTGACTAGGAAATACTTTGGTACCTAGTTCTTTGGTACAAAAACAGAGTAACAGTTTTATAGAATAGCTAATTATTATTATTAATCTTGAAAACAATGATTCTGTTATTAAGAATCATATATATATATATATATATATATGCACCTATATGTATTATATGATTGTAAAAGTTATATATAAATATAATTTTGTTACAAACTCGTAGTTCTCCTTTTCTTTTTTCTTAAACGAGGCTGTACGAATTATACATATCGCATTCCCTTGCGCGAAGTTAACCATTTGATGGACCGAAATATCTTCGAAATTATAAAGCGAAGCTTTTCTCTCTTTTTTATTGCGGCTTATCTTGGAACTTATTCTATTCGAGAACGTGTGTGATTTTACATTTCACTCTGTATTGTCAACATTTTCTAGAACGGAAGTGTCTGCGTAAATTAAAACAAATATAATTTACTCGAACGAAACCTTGTCTCACTTGTAAATACACAGTGAGTGTAAAACGTATTTGTACAGCGAACAATTCCGAAGGAAACTTTGTCTAACTCGATTCATTAATAAACTTTCTTAATTTAAATAATTTATACACATTATTATAAATGTTTAGAATAAATTTCATAAGAAAAGAACGTAGAGAAGAAATTAATATTTCGTAGGATTTCCTTTCGACTGTACAATGGATTAACACCTTGGCATTGAATTAACTAACTTTAACTTGTTATGCCTGCTGTAATTTTGTATCACTTCTTATTGCACTTTTCACATGTTTTTTCGTATTAAATTACTATTTTACTAGTTTTCGTATTTTCTTTTTTAAATAATCTCACAAGAGCTTGATAGGATTAATATCCGGTGACTGTGGGGGGTTTTCATATACGATGGGGTATTGTACAGAATCCACCGTCCACAAGCAACGTGCTTAAGATCATTATCTTGCATTTCAAAATAAATCATATTGTACCATTGTAACTTTTGTATTTGGCTATTTGTAATAAATACATTAAGAACAACTGTAGTTTAACAAGCTTTTGCGTTTGGATGAACAAACAGTTTATATTAGTACTTATTTACTTTTGCTGTCCTAAGCAAGAGCTGTACAAATACTTTTTACACTCGCTGTATAATTTTAACAAATCTAGCACGATCATGGTTACACAAACTATATATACTGCATTATAAAATAACGAAATATATTTCCATCGGTACCAAGTAAAGAATGAATCGAAAAACTGTTCTTTGTTTTCTCGGATTTGCGTTGAAACGAAAATATCGAAGTAGATCATCCTTCGTTACATTGTCGTTTAAAACAGTACGAAAATATGACTAGATTTCTTCGGCTAGAGTAAATTAGTACTCACTTAAAGATACATTCCGTTTACTAAATAATCCGCGTCGTGAGCGTATGGTCCGTGCCGTCTTCCGCGCCTTCGAACAACTCGTAATCGGCAAGCTATCAATGTGGCTGTAATAGCTGTTATCGTCAATCCTAAAGCCAACGATATGACCGCTCCTCTGGGTCTTAAAACCTCATTTTCGTTCGCCTGTTTCAAATGCTCCGCGATTACTGCGTTTTTCCCGTGCTCTCTACTGTGATCTTTGATAACTATTACACTTTTGTGCTCTATGCGAAAAAAGATATCCACGTGCATTAATTGTAATAAAATATTGAGATAATAACAAGATTAATAACACACCTTTAGGCTCCTTCGCTTGAGTATGGCTAAATTTCGGAGCTTCACTTTTCAGCGAGTTTTGTTTAACATTACTCCGACTGAGTTCCTTCTCGTGCATCGTATGTTTCTCTGCTTGCTGATGAATTTTTCCAATTTCCTTGCTCTTCAGAGGTACGTCTTTTTGTTCGTGCGGCATCTGAAATGACGATACACTTTCGGTATTGCGATAAGGGTAAAGATTAGAAGATAAATTTACCTCGCAGGGAGGTGTCGTTGTGCTAACGATAGTTTTCTCGATTTCGATCATTTGCTTTTGCTGCACGTTCGGTACCGGAGATGGGGACGGGTAAATCTGATTGCCTTGCCACGGGCTTCTGTTCAGGGATTCAAAGTGCGACGTATACGGATGCCTTACATCTAAATACGCACCGCTAATAGAACAGTTAAAAGTTTAACATTATTTCTCTAACGTACAATTCCTTTTTCTTAATTTATCAAGCTTAATCTTTCTCTTACCCATCCGTCTCTTTCTCTCCTATAACACTCAATCCCTTGTGATTGAAAATATGCGGCTGATCTTCTAAAAGAGGAAGAAACTTATACTTTATCATTTAATTCATGTTACAAATATTTCTAAGTATTCTACCTACGCTCGTAAGGATTCAAATTATTCGGTTCGCGGAAAGAATTAACAGGATTGTAGAGGTCCTTGTTCTGGTCGTACAAGGGTTGATAATCCCATTGGTATCCCGGTGCACCGAAATCTTTATGAATCTGAGGTACTTCCAGTTGTTGCGCTGGGTACAAAAGCGGCTGTTGCTGCGGTATCACGTGATGAGCTAAATTAGGCAACTCCCAAGGATTAACTTCTGGAACGCGAGCATAAAGTGGAGCAAGAGGTTTATGCTGGTCGACCATTTGTTGATACTTTATAATATCGACGGGTAACGGCGGTGGAGGTGGCTGGGGTCCTTGGATTATCGAAGGAGAGATTGTTGGCTTTTCTGTGGGACATACTAAATCTGCTGCTTCGTCAGATCCATCCGCACACTGCGGAATACCATCGCATACATTGTACACTGCTATGCAATCCCCCGATGAACGACACTCGTACTGATTCCTACTGCACGCTAATACGGAAAAAAATTAATCAGTCTTACAGATTGCAAGATTCTTTCTTTCGCTAATACCTTGTTTCATAGGTGGAGATGTTGTTAACACCTTGGGAGCCATAGTTGCGATTATCTTTAGAGGAGGTTCTGTGAAAGAATATTCCACGGGTACTGGATCTACCAATTTTCTGCAGATGAGAAATGTTGGCGATTATTGTGATGTTTGAAAAGAAACCAGCGAAGAAAAAAGGTTTACCTGAGAGACTTCAATTCGTGCTCCTGTTGTGAAATTCTAATTTCTTCCTCCAACTGTGAATTGCTTTTTGTATTGTAATTGATATGCACAGCACTGCTGTAATTAGCATGATTGGTGAATTTGCACTTGAAGTCATGTAAGGGGCCGCATTGGAAGAGATAACAACTTCCAGGTTTCTGTGTGCGATACAGGATTTATTTATTAACGGAACATAAAGCGGTATAATGTGTAATATACGTTTACCTTTTCCTCGAAAATGAACACGTCGCAATTGTCTGTATCACAGCAGAATTTTAAGCACTCCTCCCTGGAATTCACGTCGAATTCCTTCAAATACTTAGCACCCATCTCCCGTGACTCCTGCGTTCGAATAATCTTATCCTCATGAATGTTAAAACTGTCGAGGCACATTTGATAATTATTCCTGAGGCTGATGCGTTTCTCATTCTTTCTCGTCAACGTTTCGCCGGGCATGCAATAGAAGATCGTGAAAAAATAGAAAATGACTCGCAGGACTTTGTAAAACATCATCCTCTTACCGTTTACATGTAAGAAAAACGCGCATGCTTTTTAGTCTTTTGGAATTGATCAATAACTTTACGTTATTCGATTAAACTAGTCAACTGCTCGAGGGTAACGTTGAAAACGGTAATTCAAATACGCGATGGAACATCGAGCTTTGTGCTGTAAACGTTTTGAGAAATAAAAGAAGCATCGTACGCTAGGTTACTCGTTTCTTAAGGAACTTTTCAGATTCTACGAATAAAACGGTGAGAATCAAGATTGAATTTGATCAAATCGATTGATAAAAGGAAGGACAATGTTAGGAATGATTATACAGAGAATAAAATTAATTAATACGATCTTTGTATATTATAATTACATCCTGTTTGATTGTTTTTATTTAACAACCAAAGTAAATTCGTACATAAGTTCTGTGATATCAACTATCGAGATCTGTAGGGATTAAATTCAACAGAAAACTAACAGATGTCCCTGTTACATACTTCTAATGCATGTACAGTGGTGACACAGGAGGTTAATATTTATAATTACTGAATAAATTGTTTGTATCATTTGTGTCTTTTAAGTTGAACTTTATTTAAAACGTCTTACTTGCCTATTTACGAAAACAGAACGTAATTAATAAAGTAGAGAACGTGTAACTAATAAAACTTTAATAAACAACGATCAGGAATTGTCGAAAAAGACGACGATACATTATTTATTTTATTCTGTACCAATATTTTTATAAACTGCTCAAATAACATACTTTTCCTATTATTTTAGGTACAACTTTATTTGTATTATTGATTTTTGTTATGTAATTGTTGGAATTTGTTTGTCAGGGTTCGTGACTATTTAGTAATTGAGGCTTCCGTTAATGTAATCATTGACTATTTATTATATACTTAACGTTATCGTGCTCTTGCTCGGCGATCGTCTTTTCTCGATTTAACGCCACAATCCAAGGCGGGCGCTTCGAATCGCTACATCGACAGTAATAAACTAGGATAGATAAGAAATGAATGTGTTAACAAAACTTGTTCTTTGAATCATTTTATTTATACAGATACAAGTGTTTGTATCGTAACAATCACACTGTGCTTTAACTCTGTTCAGCACTGTATAAGTTAAAATAATATTTTAAATGATTATAGGTGCGTTTCTGTAGGATTTTATTAATTTTATGTATTTACATCAAATGATAATCAAGTCAGTACAAAATAAAATAATTTAACAACAGTAAAATAATTCTATCATTACAAGAAAATGTCTTGTTGCATTGTACATTGCAGATTGCTGTGAAATTTACCATTTTATAAAACGTTATTAATGTTATTAATAAAATTGTCAATCAATCAAAGAGTTTTACACATATTTATACACATTACATATATTAAGTGCAAACGCTGTGTCTAAAATTTTATGAAAAAGTCATTTCAAATGTCATTGCGAATTGCTTTTGACAGGTTTACGACTCCTGTGGTCAATATTTTATTCTTCGTTTATCCTCACTTCTTTGCCCGATACCTCCACCATTATTCTGTAATCCTGTTCCTAAGCGAGCGAGAGAATTATCGGGAACAGACTAAAACTATAAATCGCAGCAACTACAGTTGTTCTCTTATCCTTTTCGCACATATTCTCTCTCCTTTTAATTCCTCCACTGTCATCCTATAATCCTGCTATAGAGGGAGCGAAAGTAACAACAGGAGCAGGTTCAAATTATAACACAGAGTAGGTAAGTATCTCCTATCCTTCTCGCACACTTGCTATCCCTATTTAACAACTGTTTTCGTTCTGTGATCCTGTTATGAAAGGAGCGAAACAAAGAACAGGAGTAGACGAGAATTATAAAGTTGGTAAGCTTTTCTCTCCATCTTTCTTGTATATTTTACTGTCCTTGTCTTCGATTTAACAGGCTCTACCGTTGTTCTGTGATCCTGTTAACGAGCGAGAGGAAAAAGCAATAGGAGTAGACGTGAATTATAAGAACGTAGTAGATCTTTCGACAACTTTCACCGACATTCTATGTTCTTGTTAACTTGGAAGCATTTTTAATAGGAATTTATAATGCGCAGAGATGATTACTGGACACTCTCACTACCTGTAACCATAAAATAAAAAAGTTTAGACCGTAGAATTCACGTTAACCTACGATTTCGTTTGCTGACTATAGATCTAAGTTTCTTACTGTTTTAGTACATTTTAGTTTATGTAAGAAATTCTAACGTATTATAGATTAATTACAATTGTCAATCGTTAGTTTTACAGAACAATATTTGTGGTATGTTTTTCTGCGTATAAAGCAACGGGGAGAGATTTTAAGTGAAAGTTAAGTTTTCGAAATGAAGCGTTACATGCTTTTTTATTCGTGATACGATAGAGTTCCCCTAAAATGAATTCAACTAAGATATTATGTTGTATAAAACAATTGTAAGAGAGAGAATCGTTAAACAAAGATTCTACAGTGGTGGGCGCAAGTACTGGCAACGTATGCAAATTTCATATATAAAGATTTATAACTACTACTAAAAAAAAATTGTTTTTAGAATCGATCTTTATTTAGAACGTCTTGCCTGTCTCTACACAAAAACGAAAGAAAGGTTTACTGTTTCGCCAAGACACGAAAGCAAAAGAAAGGTTTACAAAGGTTCACCGATAACAGTTATTATCTCTGAGGTTCGTGTAATGCTCAGATTCGTTCAAAGATAATCCGTTCGTAAAATACAGAAACGTATCTGCCGCCATAAAACAGTAGGGACTATACCGCGTGAAGAACAAAGCGACGAAGTGGGAAACGCGCTCGAATATCGGCTTCCAGCGGAACGATCTATTCCAGGGGATTCGTCGGCAGGTTATTCAGGCTACGAAATTGTATCGCGAGGCGAATGCACAAGCGAGGCTTGCAGCAGTCGACCGCGAGAAAGGGACGGGAACAAGTGTCGAAGGAAATATGGCGGCGCATTGGAACGTGCCACAGTGATGCATCCAACGCGCACGAAGATCGTCCACCTCAATTGACCAAAGAGACTGCGGCCCAGCAACGTTCTAAACACCCGTCTGGCCAAATGACATGGGAATTTGTAATCGAAGGCATTTTCTGCTGACAATATGCGTCCTACAACTCGTGAGTTTCGCCGACGAATTACCCGCTATCGCGAACCTTTCGTCATTTTCTATGCTTGCGCGATGATTCGCGTTTTTCCGTGACTGAGTCACGCTAGATTTCGTTTCCTGCGGGATTCAAACTTAATCGAGAGAAAAAGAAAAAGAAGCGTTTCGCCGTTTCGTTAATTCGGACGAAGCGGTTTACTCGTCGATCGGAATGATTTTTATCGATGTTATCGCGACGGAACGTCGTACACACTTGTGTCTTGATTATCATATCGCTTTATCGATTCATGGGTCGCCTGGTTTATCTTCGTGGAACGAAGAGGTTCTGGAGTAGAAACTGGCCGATCCGTTTTTGCTACGCTACTTTTCCCACTTTCTAACGCTTTCCTGTTAATTGATGGCGGTGCAGAATGCAAATTGGTTAATTGAAATCTCGCGAAACGAACGCGTTAACGAAATTGCAACGGGTTGATAAAAATAGATGGGTTGTTGCTTAAAATGGACAATTTGTTCATTTGAAAGTACGAGGGCACATGTTGCACAGTTCATGAATAGGCTGTTGTTCAAAGCAGCTGATTAATTGGGTATTTAGAACACTGGCCAATTGCTACAGATTAAGAATGTGCAGAAAAAGAAGTTGGGAAGCATTAAGGGAATGAACATTAAGACACTGAATTATTTCAAGCTCT
The DNA here is from genome assembly GCA_951804975.1 of Anthophora plumipes. Lineage (NCBI taxonomy): Eukaryota > Metazoa > Arthropoda > Insecta > Hymenoptera > Apidae > Anthophora > Anthophora plumipes. The sequence goes on along the minus strand of OX638118.1, from coordinate 15,825,730 downwards.
GTCCAATTTAATTGCTACTGTTCTCTATGTTTTTGCAGATCACTACCATAGAGCGCCAGGTCTTCGACTTTCTGGGCTTCATGTGGGCTCCGATACTGGTCAACTTCTTCAACATTATATTTGTAATCTTAGGATTCTTCGGAGCTTTTCAATATAGGCCTAAGTATATCATATCTGTAAGTGTATTAGTCAGTTTCATTTGAATAACTAATCTACATGTAAGTAGATTGTACAGACACATTTGTATTTAAGTTGAAGTCTATATTTTTAACAAATTGGTAGGATAAGTTCCTAGTAACAGTAAATATAATAGAAATATGTTTATCAATTTCTTATAGTATTAATATTATTTATACAGAATAATAATAAATTAATTTATCGATCTCGGAAATTATTTATGTATTTTATATTAATTGATTATATATTTTCGTACGTTGTTCGATTCATTTTAGTATTGCGTATGGAATACACTATGGCTGGGGTGGAATATATTCATGATATGTTTCTACCTGAATGTGGGTGCGCTGGACAATGTAAGCATATCAATTTACTTCCTTAATCTTTGAATTAATTAAACGGTCGAACGGTCTTTAATCGCAAGTGATCTTTTAGAATAGTGATATTTTAAACCTTGGTACTGGTAGCTTCTCTTGGTGGCATGTCAACGGACCAGGTTGCAAAGCTATTTACGACGTCACTGAACCAGAATTATTCAGACCTGCCCGACCTACAAACGTGACAGATTGCGTGCTAGATTATGAAGTAGTAGAGATTTTACACGCATCTACTCAATGCATCTTAGGTGTAAGTATTGTCCTTTACCTTCGTTCCTTAACGGTAGCACATTGAATACAAGTTATTCTAAAATAATATCCTTTCCGTTTCAGTTTATCGCGATCGTCGGCGGTATTTGTTTAAGTAAAGTATTTCTGGAGGAAGATGACAGTTGTAAGTATTAAAAGCCAAGGATTTTTCTTTCAATTATCGCCAGTGTTAGGAATAGTGTAAAGAATTAGTTCGCCGAGAGCGCGATTTTAGTTCTATAGATTTTAGTTCTATCTTGGGGGTATATTATGCGGTGGTAAGTTTGCTGGTAATATTTGTGTTGGTATTGATAAAAACGAGACTCGGCGAATATTTTCAAAATTAATTATTCCCTTCTTTTTTTTTTGTAAAAATAAAAACGACGTAACTGTAGTAAATCCATCCTGGCTTTTCTGTATTTTTTGTTTTTTTTTTCAATTATTCAATTATTCGAAATTTATTATTGCTTGAAAAAAGGGTTGTCGGTTACAGTTGATTTCATTGGTGGATTTGATCCTCCATTTTGGTAAGTGCTTTGCCTGTATCATGGTTTGCACGCATTCACTTTTTCTTATAAAGCACGAATTATAAAATGGTTTTCCAATGCGCATCGATCGAATCTGTGGAGAATGTTCAGTATATTGCACTGTGAACAGTGGCGCGTTATAACTAGTTGGGGCCTTGGGCAAAATAGAATTTCGGGACCCCTAACTCCAACTAAATAACTTTCACGTTAGAAACAATAAAACAATTGCCAATTACTTTGATCATTGTAAATATTATATTAATCATATGGTAAAAAAATGCTGTGTAAATAAAAAAAAACTTAAGATATTTATTAGATATTTTGTTTTACATAAGATTGAGTAAAAATAAGTTAATATCTAAAATACTTTTTTTTTTTAACAAAATCAAATTAGTGATTGTGCGTTGTCAATGCCATCTTACAGCCTCGAACGACACTAAAAAACTTGAATTTTATAAACAAAGGAAGTGTACCGCAGTATCATGAATTTTTCCATATTAGAGTCTGAGTTCGAAACTTTTTTATGAGAAAAATGTAGAATTTGGATCTTGGATCTTGATTTGTGTTCAGAGCCCCATGCATTTGCCCAAGTTGTCCATAAGATAACGCGCCACTGACTGTGAAGTAGCATTATTTTTTCTTCCGTCTCTTTTGCAAACAGCGTTAAAATTATCGAAAGAACAAATCCGGCGATGTTACAATTATACGCCATTGAACTAAATCGCGATAGAAAAGAAAAAAAACAAAGTTTCATCACGTATCATGTCATAGATACGATCAATTCAATCTAATGCAATGGATTCTACGTCATATTTCAGTTGACTTTGTGGGAGGTGATGACTTTGGGTTGGCAGGCCACACGCCGTTGCATCCTATGTACGTTAGCTACTCGGCACTTCCATCACCTGCCCACCCTCAAAAAAATTCCGCTCAAAATTACCCCGCAGGCACAGCTAGCTCTCATCAATCCGTTAGTCACGATAACAGCTTCCAAAAGCATAACGACAAGCTGTACAATAACTCCGTACGGAGTAAATGTAGCTTCAGAAACGACACGATCAGAACAGACCGTAGCAATGTGTCAAGCCGCGATTTAAAATATATCGATTACTCGAACGATTACTCAAACCCGTTGGATCATTTGCAAAGGCCGGTTTCACCGTGCGACGAATACGACTCGTTGGACAGCGCTGCTAAATTGAAATATCAAAAAAATAAAATGTATTATCCACATTCGTCAAGATACAGTCCTGTTTCACCGCCGCGTATCAAATCACGTCCCGCTGTTGCTAAACAAACGAAAACAACGAACAAGCCTAGAGTATTCACGGATCATATACGTGAACATCCGTTGAGATCGTTTCATTCCGATCCGAGATTGGCAGTTGAGAATCAACCGGACGGCAACGAACAGCAGAAACAGATTAGGTCTAAAAGGGACAGCAGGCCTTTGTCGTTGTATGCCAGTAATTTTTAGAAGAGTTTTTATAGAGGTTAGGAAACGAGAGAGAGAGAGAGAGAGAGAGAGAGACGCATAGTGGTAGAGTTCTTTATTTTAGTTTGTAAAGAAAAAAAAAAGAAAGAGCATATGGACTGAGGTTATGATACGTGCACTTCAATGTTATTATTCTACGGTGCTGGACAAAAGTATTGGCATAGTACATATTTATAAATGCTAAACAAATTGATTTAGAGACAAGATTTCTTTACGTATTCATTTATTGTGTGTCCTAGTTTATTGCATAATAGAACCAATAGTATAAATAAAGTAATACAGAAGATAGTGGGAAAAATATATTTTTCGAGCATTTTATAGGCGGACAAATTGACACAGTACGATTGTTACGATACAAATATTTACAAGTGCTAAACAAATTGATTTAGAGATAAGATTTTTTAACGTATTCGTTTATTATTTATCCTAGTTTATTGCATAACAGAACCAATAGTATAAATAAAGTAATACAGAAGATAGGAAAAACATATTTTTCGAGGATTTTATAGGCATAAAAATTGGCAGAGAGGAGTAACGACACTTAGAACTAATTAACCTCTTACAACGACGAATCGCACTCACAGTGTACATTATGATTAAGATGTGGTAAAAGAAAAATTATATACCTATTAAATTTGTTCTTTTACACAAATTTTAGCTCAAATTTAAGACTGACGATCGAAAAATACAAATCATTTATAATATCCTAGCTTTTTTTATATAAAGGTGCATTGGAACAGTGAATAGCTGTGGTTAATATTTGTAATGCCTAATAAATCATAAGGCAAGGGGTTAAAGAAGAATATTAATATTTTGTTGGTAGTCCTTTTAAGGATTTCTTTTCATTTTCGGGGCATTGAATGGACTAAATTTTTTGTGATTTTACATGCAATATTGTCACAAGTAATACACAAAATAGTAGCAAAAATATATCTCTCAAGCATTTTATAGGTGGACAAAAGTATTGGCACAGTACGATTGTTACGATACAAATATTTATAACTACTAAACAAATTTATTTAGAGACAGGACTTTTTAACATATCCATTTATTGCTTATCCTAGTTTATTGCATAATAGAGTCAATAGTATAAATAAAGTAATACAGAAAATAGTAGGAAAAATATATTTTTTGAGCATTTTACAGGCGAACAAATTGGCACAGTACGGTTATTACGATACAAATATTTATAATTGCTAACAAATTGATTTAAAAACAGAACTTCTTTACGTATTCATTTATTGTTTGTCCTAGTTTATTGCATAATAGAACCAATAATATGAATAAAGTAATGCAGAAAATAGTAGGAAGAATATATTTTTCGAGCGTTTTATAAGCGGACAAATTGGCACAATGCAATTATTACAATACAAATATTTATAACTGCTAAACAAATTTATTTAGAGGGAAGATTTTTTAATATATCCAGTTATTGTTTATCCTGGTTTATTGCATAACAGAACCAATAATATAAATAAAGTAATGTAAAAAATTGTAGGAAGAATATATTTTTCGAGCAATTTATAGACGGAGAAAAGTATCTGCACAGAATAGAATGAAGAATATATCGTCATCCTTTTCAACGCACTTTTCTGCACTGTTTAGTGTATTTAGTTACGTTTGCGAAAAGTATTATCCCAGTTAAGGGTTGAAATTTGTTTGATATCACCTTTTAATACATCGAATACAGAAAAATCTAATATGAACTCGGAATCCTTGCGAAAAAAATTGAAAAATCTGTTAAAAAGTAGGATTTCATCGCCAATTGAAGTATTTTCCCGAGGAAGTGTTAGAATTGCATACTACTCTGAAATAAGGAGGTGGTGGGTTAATTCTATGGGGGTGTATGGCGACACCGAGCGTAGAACTTGCGTTTATCGATAGCGTTATGGATAAACATGTATATTTAAATATATATTCAGAAAATCTTCTGAAAAGTGGCTAAAAATTCTTTCGGTACAACTTCATTAATATCATTGGTTCTTGTTATGCAATTAACTAAGATAGATAATAAACGAATATATTTAAAAACTTTTTCTTTAACCCTCTGCATTCAGTGTTTCTTTTTTTTTCATACGATCGATTTGTCAATCTCAACACGCTTTATCGATGGAATTTTTAAAAATTGAAAGTTTCCTTTTCTAAAGAAAAGATTTTCCACGTTCATCAATTTATTTGCCTTCGTTTATTTCATTAATTACCTACACGAATGAAATTTGGATTAGACTTGTATTTTACTGGTCAGTATTTTAATCCTTTTTTGTCAGTATTTAAATATGAAGGGTCAGTATTTGAATAATTTGGTCAGTATCCTTTGGTCAGTGGTTATACTAAATTGTCAGTATTTAAATAAATACCTAACCTAACCGTTTAGTATTTTTATACTGACCTTTTTGGTAATAAAATACTGATCAAAAGTTGATTTAAATACTGACCGAAAATAGATTTAAATACTGACCATTTAATTTGTTGCCTTTCTTCAATTATATCATCGCCCCTGTTACGAATGTGGAGTGCAAAGCGTTAAATCAATTTGTTAAATAATTAATAAGTATCGTAACAATCACGCTGCGCCAGTACTTTTGTCCAGCACTGTGTATTAGAATCCGCGAGCATAACATAGAATTCCTATCCTTGCCAAATAGATAAAACGATTAGAGAGTAGTTATAGCTTAGGGTGCTTTTTTCTCTTCGAATTTCTCTTTCATTAGTCTAGAGATCGATCTTTTTAACATCACAGTAATACGCGTAATTACTAATGTCTTTTATCGCCTCACGTCTTGAAAGTATTTTCGACTGATACCGTGGAACAGATTGTGTGTTCACTAGCATCAACTTTGCTTTCGTGTTCATATTAATACATATTTTCTTCCCTTTTGTACGAAGATTTTGTTTTTTATTTTTGCTTATAGATTTATTTATTTATATATATACACACATAAATGCACTGTAACATATCTAGTGTGTATATGTGCGTGTGTATACACATGTGTACGATGATGTTGCGTTAAATACATGCACTGTGATACGTATAGAACTACGAAACTATCGTGTTGTTTGGAAAATGTTGTTATCGAGTTTACGAGAAGTTGTGCTCGTTGAGAAGAGTCTTTTGAACGTTGCTAGTTTCAAGTGGAAGAGACTCGTGAAATGCTATTGTTGTCGTAGGTTTTTCTAGCCATATATTATATATTATATATATTCTTTTTACAACATCTTGTTAAGGATTCCTCTGACAACACGCGTGGCCTGGCTTAATCCTTTAACTGCGGATACTTTTAGCACAGCCGATCGCTCTAAACGCAAAAAAAGCGAAAAAAAAATACTTCACTAAAATCAAATCATAATACTAGACAATATAATTCTAATTATTTTATAAATTACAAAAAGTATACAAAGTAAAAAAGTATCATATAATAAAGCGTAAATATACAAGTTGGCTATAATTTTAGTATGGGGTTTATAAACCGCACCCGCAGTTAAAGGGTTAACGAGAAACAGCACTTTGATAGCAAACGCTCTTTCAGACTGCATTGAAATTAGCTTGTTGTAACTATAGAATGTTTTACAAGGTGCTGCGAGAACACTTTGATTTCAATGAACATGTCTGGAGTATTCTGGTAGTGCATGCTATAGTACTTGTTTTTTTTACCAGTCTTTTTTCCAGTTCGACGGAATGTTTAATGTTTTTTTTTTTTTTTTTTGTACAATATATACTTCCTGCCCCTTTGTTTGATCAACGAACAAACTGCCTATGTAGATCGAGCATTACGTGCAGTGGAAAAATCGTTAACCCCTTGCCGTATAACGAGTTAGACTCGTGACACAAATTCTGGCAGAGATTCGACAAAAACAGGTATATTAGTAACAAACATTAATTTTAATTCTAACTTTCCTTTTAATTTATAAGACCGAGGATTGTCAGTTGTAATTAATCTATAATACATTAGCGTTTCGTATGTAAAATTGTACTAAAATAATAAGTAATTGATGCTTAGATGTACAGTTAGGAAAGGAAATCATAGGTTAAGGGGTTAACCCTCCAATCGCGAGCGCATTTTTGATTTTTTGATAAATCGCGGGCTAGTTTTATTCGTTATGCAGATGCGTCCTAAGTATTAGATTGAAAAGGATATAAAAAGAGAAAGAAAATCGTTTAGTATTGTTCAGATTGTTTAGAAACTCAATGCGACGCGACAATTAATAATAATGTTTGCGAAAATTAACAAAATACGTGGAACGCGATTTCCACGTCGCCCGCGATTGGAGGGTTCATCTCGAATGCTTACTGTTCCAATACAATTTTAAATAAAGTCGAGATGTTATATATAAATTTTTATTTGAAAGTCCTCTGTCTTGAATTCAGACTGAAGTTAAAACAAAAATGCATATTCGATAGACGTATAAATGCTTTTGTCGCACTTTGATCATAATCTGCAGCACGAGTGAGACTCGTTATACGGCAAGGGGTTAACCCTTTGCAGACGTATGTTTGCAGTCCAAGTATTTTTAGCATTCTAGACACATTTAGATATTTCACAAAATTTTAAAGCCACAAACTGAAATTATAAGTCATTCACGAATATTTCGTAAATCATTTAGCAAATATTCACTTGTGTGGTATAAAATTGATAAGTAATTATAATCGAATCTTCAAGTATGTGTCACTTTTTCTCTAAACACGCATCAGCCCCGATCGCAAAGGGTTAACACATCTTAAGCGGGTGTTTTCTCGCCAAACTCTCACCATATAGCGGGCGATCTTTTGCAATTCGCGTGCAAGATTACTTCTGCATAAAATAGCTATAACTTTTGAACTATGAGTTATTTTTTAATAAAACTTTCAGTTTCTTTCTAAAAAATGATTTTTTTCCAACAAAATTATATTATCGAAGATAAAGATTGAAAATTAAAAAAATAAAAACACTCCAAAATCGAAAATTAAAAAAAAATGTAAATAATGTTTTAAAGTGTAATATCTTTCAAAGCACTTTCCTTTGTGCAAGAGTACATCGCAAAATTTACACATATATCGCAGAAATAATTCGACAAACTATCTGTTTCATTTTTGTTTGTGACACGATTCTTCATCGTCACATTCTATTTTATCGTGGTCCATTTTTAGGAATTTACTGTAAAAAGAAATTCAAAAAAAGCTTCGAATAATAATACACGATAGTTAGGTATTTAGTAAGAAATATTCAATAATTTTTGAATAATAAAAGATTTATAAAAATAGAATAAACACCGGAACGCAAAAGGGAGGCGTCACAACGAAACCAATATCTCGGAAGTACTGGAGAAATGCATAAAGAAAATATACATTGTATATACAAAATCCACATTTGGGACATCAAATTTAGCGCTATCTTTTTTTTACGACTATCGTTTCCCTTCTGTCCCAAATTCTAAGAATCGGCAGGTACCTACATAGTACAACATCTAGCAATAGATGATGCGTAATAATTACTCCCTTAAAATCCGTATTGACACGTTTCCCGCACTTCACCGATAATTTGTAGAAAACGAGTTTTGTCGGCTCCCGTGCTTTAATAATAATAATATGCACGAAACGAGTTTAGACGTTTCCCGCTTAAAATGTGTTAAAGTAGCGTGTACAAACTTCCCCTTTAGAGCTTTACGAAGTTGCTACTTCTGACATTCCATGGACCGACGAATATCTCTGGTACGTTCAAATATTCAACAGTCTGAAGTGACGAAGGATAGGCTATGAATTTCAATTTACGCTGAATGTTCGTGAGTCGCGGATCGAAGCGAATGCGCGAAGTTCAATCAAGCGCGATTAATGGTGAAGATAAATTAACGTATTAATCGTAGAAATAGCTGGAACCTTTCTCTTTGAACAGAACTGACACTTAGAGATCGCATGTTGCACACGATCGCAGATTAACGAACGTTAAACGCGATTCTCAGCTGATCCACGTAGAATCGCGACATTTGCGTAATTTTCAACGCTACCTGAACTATCACAGGACACCATGGAATCTTTCCTCCATCACACCTGATTGAACTTACGGTTTATCTTGATCGTAACTTACAGTGTAGCCTGTGCGTGTCCTTAAGACGTTTCTACGTTAAAAACTATTCATTGTTAGTTAATTTTGCAAACGTTGCAATACTTGTTTCTAGGATATTTACTCGTACGATTATGTATTAATGTACACTCTTGAATTTGGGCATACTTGACTTAACGAATTTTAATAAAAACAAATTGCTCACTGAACGTATACATTGTACATACGGTTACATCTCACGTATCTTACGTGATATACTTATTATTATTATTATTCCAGTTTTTAAATACAACGGAAAAGATGACCACAAGATTGTTATACAATGGTGGACACAAGAAACGTTTGTACCCTACTGGAAGAATTGTTTGTACCAATTGTTCTTCGCGTGGATCTGTAGTTAGAGTGTCTATGTACAAAAACAGAAGAAAATTAACCCTTTGAATTTTTTTGTATGCTCGATTTATCAATTTTCACACACTTCTGCGACGAAACTTTGGAAAAAAAAGAAAGAAAACTGTACACCTTCGGGAATTTATTTAATTTTATCCACTTGATGAATTTGCTTTGTTTAAATAGAAATAAAATTTGATTTATGGTGTATGTTATGAATGTCTCCGCAAAGGGTTAATAAAGTAGGGAACGTACAGTTAATAAAAATGCGATTTACAACCATCTTATTGGCACACAATTGGAAATCTTTATTCGCACATACTATTTTACGCCGGATTTAAATCCAATTGAGAATATTTGGTACCAATTTGGAGAAAAATATCTGAAAACATCGTATTTTGAGTAGATCGGAATTGAAACAAATAACCTTGAAAGAATGGACTCGGAAATCGGCAACGAATCGATAAAGAAATTGATCCCTTTAACGACGAATAGATCGAAAGAGGTAGCGAAGCTTCTAAATTAAATTATAATTTAACATACCGTAGCTGATACTTTTATCCACGCGCAAGATGGTTATTCAAATACATTGTTATCAGTTACACGTTCTCCAGTTTATCAATTTTGTTCTGCTTTCGTGTACTTCTCAAGTAAGACGTTCTAAATAAAGATCGACTGAAGAAACAATTTTTTTCCAGTAGTTCTAAATGTTTATATGTGGAATCGCATTCTGTGCAAACAGTTACGTCCACCATTGTACGTTTAGTCACTTCAGATTCGTCGTGTAGTACAATCGAAGTCCCTTTTTTTTTCTTCCGTTCCCCCTTGTCGAAGCTTGTACAGTAGTGTTGTTGTGTACTTCGTTTAAGGTCGTAGACTTTAGTTTTATAATTTATTTTACTGTATCATATGATTTACCTTTTTTTTTTTTTTTTAAGTGCAGTTCATTGGCGACAATAAACGTGCAATGCCTACTACTTGCTTGCTTTTTTATTTATTAACCCCGATTCTTTTCTTTCACTCCTTCTCTCTCTCTCTCTCTCTCTCTCTCTCTCTCTCTCTCTAACATTCTCCTATCTTTTGCGGTTTTCGGGAAACTGTTTTTTTTTTTGTTTGTTTTATGTTTGCGGGGATATTTTTTTTTGTTTGACTATCGATTAATTTTCCCTTCGTCGAATCACACCCGAGTCTAAAGCCTTTCACGTAGCTGTTCCTTGCGCAACGTGGAATTAACGGGTCTGGGTGGTTTGTTTGATATCGGAAACCATGCGAAAGTATTACCGTATCTGAAAATTACACGCGTTTTCCGTTGTGCATGCTAGTTAGAATTCGATCGCTCTGATCAATACTACTAATTGCTCGATAATTCGCTGCATTCGCCAACTGTGTTCAACCTTACAGTTTGTGTCTGGTGTACGCACAATAAAAAGATTACGAAGAAGACTCTAACGGTCCGTTAAACAAAGAACCTAATATCACAAACGTTTCACCGAATATCCGATACTTCATTTTACCTCTACACTCCTTCAAACCTTGTTCACAAAGTCACAGGTCGATCTAAACCACCGGTATCCAAGCACAAACTAATCAGTCAATCCCATTGCAGCACTTTCTGACAAGAGTTCCTTCTGTTTCTGGCGCAGCCCAAGCTAAACGGAAGAAGAAGCAACCAAGACCGTTGTATAGCATCGAGTACTCTCAGCCAGAGCCCACGGTATACGACGATAGTGTGTCCCCAAAACCAATGACACCTCGTAGAGTGAAGAGAAGATCGGTGATCTCTCGCGACGGAACAAGAAGGTCTAGTAGAAGAAGCTCGGTGAGACAGTCGCGTAGAAAGAACCCTGTGAATCGGATAATGGATCATCAGGAGAGCCTTTACGCTAACACTACTCCTAGTAACTTGACCAATCAGAATGTCACCTCGTTGTCACAAGGGACGCTCAATTACGACAGAATCTCTATGAGTTGGGACAGAGATAGAAACTCGAATTGGCAACCAGAGGCAGTGAACATGGCTGTATCCTCTCCTACGTTGTGGAACCAGGATTCCTCTAACAATTACTCGAACACGAGTAACTACACGAATCAGAATTATCCCAACTGGGATGGTAGCAGTTCTACCAGAAATCTAACCGATAATTGGCAGCCGAGCGAGTTGAGTCCGATGCAATGGCAGGGACAGAGTAATCCCACGTTTCAGCAGACCAGTACGCAAAGCTTGAATGGGGAAGATTTGGACGAGATTTATAATAACCGACCAGCGAGCGCTAGGTCCAGTTACAGTAATTATCACGGGGTGAGAGCGACACCTCAGGTTCCCAATAGAACAGATATCGTTAGGCAGAGTCAGAGGCAATTTGTTCTCAGCGGACCACCTGCTTATCAGGATACAGTGATCTAAGAGGGTAGGAGAGATTCGAAGGCCTGCGTTCGATGGAGGGACTTTCGGTTGTCAAGTTTTGTAGCGATACGTTGTTTCATGTGGAATCTTGGAAATTGTGATATTGTTGTATTTTTTTTTTTCGGAAGGTTTAAGTGCTTTTCAATCGCGGGGAATCGGTACTGAACGCCCAACATCGACGCCCGGCCTGTGTTTTGTTAATTAATAGCACATTGCTGTAATTGTTATTATTAACGCTTTGACGGACGCTGCCATGTTTGCGCAATTTCGTTCAACCAGCATTTCTTGGGATTTCAGGTGAACGAACGGCAAATTAATTTTCATTAGTTTTTTCTGTTTAATTCGTTCAGTTTTCTTGCCTTCAAATTTGCGAAAAATACTAGTGGCGAGATTCTTTGATTTTCGCGTAAATAACAAGCGATAAAGTGCAAATTTAAAAATCAGAAAAAAATCATCAAAGACACGTTTACTCCATCCTTTTCTTTTTAATTTGTTCGGTTTTCTTGCTTTCAAGTTTGCGAAAAATACCAGTGGCGAGATCCTTTGGTTTTCGCGTAAAAAACGAGTGTTAAAGTGCAAATTTAAAAATCAAAGATGGTCAGGGACGCATTTATTCTACCTTTTTTTATTTGCTCGACTGTTTGTCTTCAAGCATACTGTGCAGTCTATACATTGTTGCAAATTTGTGGAAAATATCAGCGGCACGTGTAAATTTTTGCACGACAGTGGCGGCCGTCAAAGTGTTAGGGTACAAGAAGTATTCGTTACTTCGCTGGATTGATCAAGCTTTACTTCCCAACAGCGAATGCAATCGTTCGCGTCTTGTTAGAACGTTTTAAAGAACAATACCTTGAAAGTTGGCCAACTTTCGGAGGAATTTTCGCGACATTTAACCGATCTCGTAGCAACGATCTACTTATTTCTAATCTTCGCCTTTACAGGGCCTTCTCAGGACGATTTCTCATCGTTTTTTCTTTTTAAACAGATATTTAAAAGCCGTGTTACGCAATATGCGTATCGGTATCGATAAGATTTCATCGTCGTTGCAATATGGAACGATAAAAAGGTCGTGTCTTTTTATACGTAAGACGATATGCACGTGTTACGTAAGCTTTATCAGTGCCTTGCGAATTTTTACACGCGAACGCGCCGCAAATTAATCGCACCTAATTAACACAATTATTTATGTCACCTAATCGTTTTTCATCTGTAAATACGAGCCTCTACGGTCATTGTCCCGTGTCATTAACACTGTAGAAAAGAAAAAGAAAGTAACAGTCACCTTTATTTATACTATTTCTCACCTCGAGTTCTTAAAGAGAAAGGGAACAGAAAGAAAATTGTTTCGTGTCACAGTCTTCCAAGTATATGCAGAAAGAAAAGTGCTATTAGGAGCGTGAATCGCTCGGTGTCCAATTTAAGAAGAAAATCATGGTTCTTTAAACTTGGATCATATTGGTCACTGATCGTATTCGTAAATGCAGTGACCGAAGAAAGTATTCCATACACCGTAACACATTCGATATCATTCGGGAATTATTTTGCAATGACAGAACTAAATCAAGATTTTTCTATGTCAAAATGTATGAAATGAACACAGCTTTTGAATGATATATACTTTATTGAGTCACAGATACGTATTTACGAGGTAACAAAGTGTTGCAAAAAGTACTAACGGAAAAAGTTCTCCAAAACTGAAAAAATTTCTTGATCGTCGATAATTTTCATCAGATGTTAGAGAGGTATACAGTTGTATCAAAGATCTTCAAGAAACGGGGCTAGGAAATGGCACAAAAGCACTTTGAAGTGCATTAAAGTCGAGGAAAATTGCGTTGAGAAATAGAAGCAATTTGAAACTTGAAATAGTACATTTTCCTATTAAAGTCGCAAACTTTTCTAATGATCCTACACGATTAGTAATTTTTAAATTTAATTGTTCGTCAGAACGAATTAAATTCAATCCTCCTTTCGAACATTCATATTTAGAAACTCCAATATTATTAAAAAATAAAGCTCTTTTATCTTTAATAATATAATTAATTCTAACGAGTTATCAAATTTAAGAAATAAAGCTCTTTTATTACGTTATAAAACTCGTTGATTTTTTAATAATTAATTCTAACGAATTATCAAATTTAAGAAATAGAGCTCTTTTATTAAATTATAAAACTCTTTGATTTTTTAATAATTAATTCTAACGAATTATCAAATTTAAAAAATAAAATTTTTAATTATTTAATTCAAAAAATAAAACTCTTATTTTTTAATACGTAACTCTAATTGACATGAGTTTCTTTAGGATATATTTATTTAGGATACACTTCTAATAAGTAAACTTAGCAATTTTGCAAACTGAGACATATATGCGACCCTGGGCTATAAACAAGAATTTTATTTGGCAGATCAAACGTATAAATATATCTATAAAATATATAAACTGATAAAGAACATACGCCGCACATTTGCTAGACTCAGATAAAAGAATCCAGTGTTAATAAAATATATATCGTTTGAATGCTGTGATTATTTCGTACATTTTGACGTAGAAAAATCTTGATATCGTTCTGTCATTCCAAAATAATGTATGAATACTTTTTTCAGTTATTGTACATTTAACACTAGACTTACGGGACATGTCAATTCGAGATTTCACGAGTGAATTTGCAGAAAAAATTGCTATTATTTTTCCAGCAACTTTTTCTCATGTTTCTACTGATGAAACGACACGAATATATATCTGAATTTGTAAATTAACAATATACAATTAAATTGTCCCTAATAAATCGATTTCTCGGTTCCTCGTTCGCTCAAGAAAAGCCCGTAAATCTGGTGTTAATCTCGCCATGCGCGAGAAGGTGTTTTTTTTATTTTCACGTGGACAATCAAAATAGATTACGTCGATGGTAAATGACGACGATGATAGGACGTTTGAAATGGAAACCAAAGTATTAAAACATCGATTATAAGTTAACGATAATACTTGTAATATTTCTTGCGTAACGTAAAACTGCCTCAACTCTTTTCGCCGACTGTCGTACAATGTAGGATTAATTTTAATTAGGCAATCAACTAAGGTACTTAATTCTTGGCTATCGGAAGGATAGTTTTCTGAACACTTGATTCGTCAATCTCACGTAGTATCAACTGTTAAGCATGTTGCACACTCTTGTATATTAACACTTTGCCCACCGATCTGAAATATTTCTAAATTTCGTGCCGTTGCATACATTTGTCTGTTTCGAATGTTAGCATACTTTTGAAGAAGAAAAAAAAGTTGACGCGTTGGTTGAAGTATTTTTACTTTATTTCAACAGATTACTGTGATTCATATGAGTGATATGAAACGTTAGGTAATTGTTTTATTATTTAAAGGTACTTGCACGTTTCATGGGTGCTTGAAATAAAAATGGTACTAAAAAGGGAACATTCTTGATGGCAACAAATTAAACGGTTAGTATTTAAATCTATTTTCGATCAGTATTTAAATCAACTTCCGGTCAGTATTTTATTACCAAAAAGATCAGTATAAAAATACTAAACGGTCAGTATGTAAATAAAAAAATGGTCAATACATAATTTATTTAAATACTGACAATTTAGTATAAATACTGACCAAAGGATACTGACCAAATTATTTAAATACTGACCCTTCATATTTAAATACTGACACTTAATATTTAAATAATGACAAAAAGGGATTAAAATACTGACCAGTAAAATACAAGCCATTCTTAATTGATAATCGCCGATATCGATGAAACTTCCATATATTAATAGTTCTTAAAAAAGTAACGTACATGTATTTTTTTCTCTTTTTTTATCGGCAATTATACACAGTTAGTTCAATTTCGAAGTAGCAAAGATCTCGAATATCGTTAGAAACAGAGGAATGGTGTATATTGACGAAGCGTATATTTTTCAATATCAATTTTCTAAGCGTCGCTCGCGAAAAATCCGCGTGATAGGCAATGTGTTAAAATAACGTGCCGATGAACATGGTGTGTGTTAATTTTTAGCAATTTTAATCGTTAAGTTTAAGAGGGGCTACTTTATAGCAGCAATATCGAGAGTTGAGAGTATTTTTTTAGAGATCCTTTGATAGAGAGCCGCGAGAATACTGTGCAGCGGGAAAATATGGGAAATGATTAATCAGAGTTTGAAGCGGAAGGGACATTTACACGTGTAATTGAGAATAAAATACTCGCGTCACTTTTAACTTTCGTAAGAGAAGAGAAATTATTTTTATACGTACAAAAGTTCTCGAGAATGTGATTGGAATATTTTAGAAATTGAAAGATTCATTATTACAATCGTATTACGATACTTATATATAATAATTACGAACTTGATAAAGGTTCACTTTTCTTCAGCAATCTCCCTTATCCTTCGCACGGTATTACAATTGTGTAATTGTACTCATGTATCATTAAGTATGTTAAGTTTATTTAAAGGGCAGCTACGTTTAATTAATTATATTACAGACTCAACGTCACGAGCTTGTACTTGTTATACACGTTTCCACGCTCAGGATTGATACACGATTCGCCATCGTTTACTATTATTACCGTTCACCGTTGTACAATTGTATTACGAAGCAATAACTGCAAGACAATAAACGAGAAATGTTTTACATTCGCTAGACAGAGATTGTTATTGAATTTATCCGATCGCGCATTCCTAAATTTTAATTTTAATTTGTCACTTCTGTTTTCATTGTTTGTTAGTTAGCAGCCCTTTCAAATTAACAAAAAACACTTGGTAGAGGCTAGTTTCTAGATCTCGAGACAAGTGCAATTATTCAGGTACTCCATTTTAACGGCACGTTTGGCCCAGATGAAGCAGAAAGGAAAGGAGAGAGTTACCAATCCCTTGGAACGAAGATATATATTTAGTACAAATTGGCAAATTTTTTTCATGGTGAAAGCACAGTACCCTTTCAATCGTATTCGATTATTTTCTCTATACCAGTTGAGCTAGTATCTAAAGGGCCATTCATTAACGATAGGTTAAAGATTGCACTCTTCAAAAACTGTACACTTCAATATAATTCTAAAGAACTATTTATTTCATAAATAGTATAATAGCCGGAAGAATTTCGAAATTGCAGAGCTGTCTGTAAGGAAGATTTCAAGGAATACTGTATGCAATAGTCAGAAAAATCTGCTTCAGACAAAGTCCAATCTATAGACAGAAGAATTTAAAAATTGCAAAGAGCTGTCTACATAGATTTCAAGGAATATTTTATACAATAGCCAGAAAAATATGAATCTCCTTCAAAGTGCAATCTATGAACTTTTTAAGAACTATTATACAGAGTGCTTAAAAAATGGATGCTAAACTCTTCAACCCGGGAAATTTATACATGCATAAATCTTCTTTTCTTTGTAAAGAGTTGCAAAATGTGTTGATAATGATGATAGAACAAGTGAAGGCACTTTGAAGACCAAATATATCATGTTAATCAACTTTCGTTCTCTAAAAACGATTACTTCCACATCAATCTTAACCTATATTTCTTTCTTTTTCTATGTAAAAGGATCCAATCCTTCGTCTTACACTCTTCACACCATAAACCCTTTCCCATCTCGAAGAACGCCATCAAACACACAAAAAGTTTGATTCATTCACCAGGTAGAAAATAGGACTCCATCTCATGGTGAATTTCACGAAATAATTGAACAATAATGATAATAGAACAAGTGAAGACTCTTTGAATACCAAATATATTCACCATCTAATCACGTCAACCAGTTTTCTCTAAAAACGATTACTCCCATATCAATCTTAATTCTTCTCTTTAAATCACCCTATGAAAAAGGATCCAGTCTTTCACACTATAAACCTTTTCCTAAGGAACGCCATCGAACACAGAAACCCTTTCCTAAGGAACGCCATGGAACAGAGAACCCCTGGTGAGGAATAGTTTAATTCATTCCCCGGATAAAAAATACGATACGATCCCATGGTGAATTTGAGAGTGCAGCGCGTCGAATTCGCGCATGTGCCCTATTTGCCAGTTGCTTTCCCTGCTGGCAGACGGCCCTTACTTTCCGCAGTACCTCGTTGTTGTCGGGATGTCGAGGGTCGCGCTCTCTCGCGTCACCGTCGTCTGAACTATACGTGCGTGCCTCCACTTACAAGAATTTTGATCGACCCTTTCAGTCCTCCGTCAACGTTGTTACAATCCGTTTCTTAATCGTTAAAACAAAGAAATTGTGTTATCAATAATTTGGTGAATCGTCTCGAATGAATCACGAAGCAATCTTGAGGGGCGTGAGGATGCTGAAGATCGTCAAGGCTGGCGCGAACGGACTTAGAAGCCTGCACACGAGCAATAAGGTGTGAGAAGCACAGTGTCGATTACTATCACAGAAAAGAATTGTTCTTGAGAAGTTTCTACTTGAATTTATCGATCGGTAGTTTCGTTCAGTTGGTTGGCTGTTTTTCTGTAGTCTTTTTCTTTTCCTTTTATGGGGAGAGGGACAGCTTGATGGGTTGTTTCATTGATTACTCGGCCTTAACCCTTCGAGTGAAAGGGAATATTTCGTAGAATTGGAAGTTCCTTTTCATTGCGAGCGAAGGAGATAGTTTTTTATGGAATTAGAGATCGTACATCTGAAGATTCTCGAATTGGAGAATATTCTTCGTTATTTTTATCGACGTGGACACACGTAGACTTTTGGGATGAAGAATGTTGAAAAACGAGCGTATTCACCCCGAACCGTGAAGAAGTAAGCGACTACTTCTTCCTGCTAAGGATTAGAGGACTTGCTAAAGAATCGGCGCTGATTGATCAATCAGCTGAAAGGCAGATTCAACGAGATAGACCGTAACCGTGGAATGTTCACAGCAATTCTTCTTTCTTGGCGACAAATACACGAACCTTCCAAGAACCTTCGACGATCGTTTAGAAAAATTCCCTGGATTTTCCCTTTAGGCGGCGTTGATTCAAATTCCTTATCATTCGTCGGTTTAAAGATCAATTAAATGGTCACTTTGTTCGCAAAATTCTCAAAGCTGAACCGTTTTACGAGAAGTCGGCACTTGGCGTGTTAAATTGAAAAGTTTCAGAACCGATAGACTGTGTAACGTTTTGTAAGAATACTCGAGTAAAAATTCTCTTTTAGTCCGATAAAACGACTGTGAAAAGAAGGAAATATCAATTCTCGTTTAATTCAGGGTTCTCGAGCGATTAGGTGTATAAAGAGGATAGGATAGAGTCCAAGGGAAAAAAGTATCGATCACACACAGGGCTAGGAGACGCGTTAACGCTGTTCGAAGGTAGCGCGTCCACGTGGGCGGTGGCAATGGCCTATTTCAGCGACAGAAATACTCGAAACGTTGCTACCACCGAGCAAACGTGGTCTTGCGAATTAGACAGCTGTTCCTAACTTTTCTGCTCGATAGATTACTGTCAACGATGGACAGACTTTAAATTCCTGCCGTATATACACTTTTTCCATAGTGGACAGCGAAAGTGTTTATACACCTATAAAAATCATAAACAAGTACTGATATAAACTGTTTATGTTCGTCCAAACGAAGGCTTATTAAGTTACTTGTGAAACTACATCTATTTTTAATGCATTTATTACAAATATCTAAATATAAAAGCTGCAGTGATGCAATTTTATGATTTACTTGCGATGTGTTTAGAAAATATCAAACAGTAAATGATTGTAACATAAATTACATTACGATTCTAACATGGATCATGGTAATATAAATATCCGTAAAGTTTGGTTGAAGAATGTAATAAAATATATATAGTAAATACTGTAGTAAATTTAAAAAGTGGCCAACTCGAAAGATTAAACGGGAACAAAGAATAGTGATCAACGAAGTGCCAAAAAAACCTGTTTGTGGTACAGTTAAAATTAACTGCACAATTATACGAAATATTTAATAAATCTGGATAGAATTATCCATTATTAAATTACATTTATTAGTTTAGGATACTGACAATAGGCTCATTTATTAATTCCTTACGGTTTATATTTAGTATCCTAAAGTACAAAAAATAATTAGTAATCGTTAATAATAAGTTTGGATACGGTCGGTAGGAGTTTATAGGAAGCAAGATTGAACAGCAGGATACAAACCCTTAATAAACAGGCAGAATAGACGCGAACGTTTAGAGTTCGCTAGAACTGTCGATGGTAGCAAAGATTTCTGAAATAAGTTCAGATTTTGAATAAAATTCAGATGAAAATGCGCTAACAGAAGAGTACGAGCCGAATCTCCAAAACACCCATAGGTGCCAACAGTAATCAAAGGGTTAAATCGTTGAAAGAAAAGCACACAGAGGCCGCCGGAAGTTCTTCCACTTCCAGTCCGAGACCTCGTTCCCAAAGGAATAGTCCCAATGCCCTTTCATGCGAAAAAATAATATTCTTTTCGTTGTTTAGAGAGCGAATTGAAAGCCCTTGGGTTTTTTTTCATTAGAAAAAAAAAAACAAAACTCTGAGATACAGAAAAGAATAGAAAAAGAAAGAAGGTCCCGCTTTTTAGAAACCGGTTCAACGATCGACGAGGATATTTCGGGTCAGTATAAACGCGTGCGAAGGGTGCAAAGCGTCGGTTGCCAGGCGGTTCTATGTATTGATCCTTTGATGAATCAACCCCTAAGCCGAAACCTGCCACGTGTACCCTTAATTCGGATCAGCAGGATACACGGAAAACGAAAACGTTTCGCTCGATGCTTTATTGACACGATGCTTTTTCCTTCCCATTCTGACGTTTCGTAGAATTCAGAACGAAATAGTGTACTTTACAGAAATTATAATATTTATTTGTGCACCTTCGTTACAAGAACTATTTTTAAATAGATTTTAGTGTTAATATCGTCCTTCTATCACTAATTGAACATTTTTGATTTCGGGCAAACTTGTGTCTAAAGGGATTAAATTAAAATCGTACAGATTTTTAACAAAAACGGAACTTTTGAATTATCAACGACGCGATAGGCTTCTCAGACATATCTGCTAAGTTAAGAAATGAAGTGAAAGATAGTGTTTATAAAAGAGACGCCTTTGGCAACTGGTTTCCGACCTGTTACAGAGACGAGCGGCGGTACCAACGTCGAAGAAGCTCGGAACTGTGAAATACTTGGACGCTGCTTTCGGAAGTGCCTTAGAACTAGAACGAGCGCAAACACGGTAATCAAATTTCCTTCCATCATCATTCAATCAAACGAATGAACAAACGTTACCTTCGCTGTGCTTAAGATACGGGTCAAAAGTGACCCGGCGTTAGCTGTGCCGAGGGTTAAGATAAAATGCGAATTTTTTATATTACATAAGGAAATGTTTAGAAAATTTGCCAATGGTCGAATGAAAAATGATCGTTATTCGATGAAATAAATCACGTTACGTTCGTAACGCTGATGATTTAATTAATAAAATTGACACGCGCTCGTTCGGTGCACAGATTACAATTGATTCGAGGCGGCCGATCTTATCATCGTTGATCTAATTGTTATCGTTTTATAGAACACGCGTTCTCGTTATTTATTCTGCCCAGCGAACTTTGCCAAACGATACTGCGTGGTACGTCGATGTGGTGTTTCGTTTAATCTTGCAAGACGATCCTTAATTACGCGACGTTTCTCGAATTTCGCATAGCTTCGAGCCACGAGAGAAAAATTCCACGAGATTTTCAACTACAGTTATACGTTTAGATCGGACAAGGCGTAACGACGAGCTCTGCAAAATTTGGATGCCCATTTCCGACGAATTTTTCACTCTTCGAACGTGACTGTCCTGAAAACAAAAACATCCTCGAGGAAAGAATGTAAAATTCTTCCTCCGCCGAAGAGTTACTTCCTTTTCTGTAACTTTCTCTTGTCATTTTCCTCTTCGTTCAAACAACTTTGATCGGTGATAGATGAACAATGAAGGAGGAAAATTGTTTCATTATGTTTTTTATAACCAACGCGATCGGATCACATTGATGTTTCTACTTTTGCAATGTTTCTCGACAAACAACGACCATCTTCGGTATTTTTTTTAACTTAACTTTTTTTTCAAATTGACTGCTCTCAAACTTTCGTGCAACTTTCACATATTTCTTAAACTTTATACCTTTTGCTGTATATTTTTTAGTATTTATTTCTCGTTTTACGCTTTTTCCTGAGATATACGAATTCGTTTTGATACACGCTTTCGTACGATATAAAAGAATATATACTGCTCCATTTGAAAAACTGAAGGTCGCCTTCATTTCTTAGAAAATAGTGCAAACAGGAAAGATTTATATGCTTTTATTTATTTTTTTTCATATCTACCGTTTACGAGAGAAACGCTGGCTAGTAAATCTGTGAACACCCTGTATATTATTTATATATTTAAACCTAATGTGTACGTACGTGTACATATCGTGTATGTGAATGAAAAAAATTACATAACTACCATTAATTTTTCTTTTTGGTCTCTTGAAATTATATAAAAATAGATTTGTGTCCTTTATTTTATGAAAATTGTTCATTTATTAATTCATTCAGTGCCAAACTGACTATTATCTACGTATAATTATAAAAACAGTAACTTTCTTTTTAACTAGTTAACTGTGTTCGACGTGTATACACGTCAATCCAAAACTTTATTTCGATGTGGTTGACGTGTATACTCGTCGTGTAAAATAAAAACTTACCATCTACTAAAAAAGTTCCAAATTTCAGTAAGAAGTAATAAAAATATCATTTATTAGTACATTTTCTCTATATTACCAATGAAACTGTTATGTATTTTATAAAAAAAATTTGATTCCCTGTATAATGTATTGCTTTTTACAAATTGAGTTGACTATTTTCCCGAATGTACCTTGCTTTGAAAAATACCACACTGAAATCAACTGAATTTTTTAAAATTACACTTTTTCTTTAACTTTTCTTGTTTATGAATTTTATTATTTTTCGGCAACTTTTAAGTTTTTCATAACAATAACCTTTTCAATAACGAATTGTTCATTTTTTATCGAATAAAAATGTAATTCTTTCTCGTTTTGCTTTACTTTCTCTCGTAAAATTTGTAATAGAAACATTTGCCCTGCGTTCGATATGTATACTCGTCATTGCTTGATTTTAATTACACATCCCGCGAACGATTTTTGAAACTAAATTCCGCAGTTAACTGGTTAAGGACCGAGCACGATAGGAACAGGTATATAAGAAGTGTCGGTAGGTTTAGCGTTAATGGTACCTTTGAAGAATATTTCCTTCTTGTTATCTTCCTCTCGTTTCTCTTTGTTTAGTAGTCTTTTACCAGCGATAAAGGCGATCGATGATAAGATACATATCTGTATACGATGCATATATCTATAAGTTAAGTAGTGCAATGGGACAGTTTTGAAGTTGATTGCATAATTCAGAGAACAAACGGAGTCAGAACAGTTGAACCACGCCAATGGGTACAATAGTCTTCGCAGATGTTTATTCGTGTCGTTCATTATCAATAGAGGAAAGGAGAAAAAACATAGAAAAAAGAGAGAAAGAAACCTGTGATCGTTTCTCGTAACAATGAAGAAATAGATCTCGTACTAGGTGGGAGCACAATAGGGAGTTAATAAATCCGAAGTAATCGATACTGACGGTTCTCGATCTTTTATTCAAGGAAGATATTAATTATCCTAGTGCGCACACAGTTGGAAAATTTGATTAGTCTAGCTACATTGACATTCTCATTTCCATTTAAATCTTGTTTGAAACTTCGACGATCCACGTTAATCACGTTTTTTTGAGAAAACATTTCTCTCAACTTGTTCCTTAAATATTCTTTCATTTGTTTTAATCTTATTACTCCTGTTTCGTTTTATCGTTTATTCTATTGGAAATGTTCCTCGAATTCTTTCCTGAATTTTCCGGGAAATTTGAAAGGACCTAAGCGAACAGATTAAAACAATTTTCCAAATTCCTTTTCAATCATATCACTCCCCTTTTTAGTTTGTAATTTCTTCTATTGGAAATGCTCCTTCAAGAATTTTCCGAAAAACTGGAAAATTGTTTCAGTCTATTCATTTCAAATTCTTTCATTGTTTAATCATATTACTTCCTTGTTAAATAATTTAGTCATTTATATTCTATTTTGTAATTTATTCTATTGGAAATGCTCCTTTAAGAATTTTCCAGGAAATTGGAAAATTATTTCAATCTGTTCGTTTTAGGTTCTTTAAGTTTTTAATCATTCAACCCCTTTTTATTTTACAATTTAACCTATTGGAAACGTTTCTCTAAGAATAATTTTTCCTTGAATTTTCCGGGAAATTGGAAAATAGGTTTCAACCTGTTAATTTTTAAATCATATTACTCCCTTTTTATTTTGTAATTTATTCTATTAGAAATGTTTCTCTAAGAATGATTCTTTCCTGAATTTTCCGGGACATTGGAAAATTGTTTTAATCTGTTAATTTTTTAATTATATTACTCTCCTTTTATTTTCTAACTTATTCTATCTGGAATGTTTCTTCAAGTGAGTCAATCTATTATTTTATTTAAACATTTCTTTGCTTTCTAAATATTCTTTCCCGAATTTCCCAGGAAATTGGAAGACTGTTTTAATCCATTTCTTCAATATCCCATTAATTCCCGCCCCTTTGCTCGATTACTTGCTTCTTTATAAAAAATATTCTATTTATACATTTCGAAGTTTGATAGATATCGTTAATAGAGCAACGATTGTATCGTTTATTAATTGAGAACCATCGATTCCCCCAAGACCCGACCCCACGGGTCGCAATTTATTGTCTTAACGTCACCACTGTCCATTTAAATACACCCAGAGGATGTCCATTTCGTTCTCCATAAGTTTGCTCGACTTTCGAGAATCTCTTGTGTTCAGGAGGACGAGCAACGCGTCTATGTTGTACAAGTTCTCCGCGAATCATGCTATTACACAATTAGTGTTCGATCGTTCCGCTCTCATCGAGTCCAACAATGGACGGCTTCGACTTCTGTGAAACATTTGTGGACGATTTGATCGACTTTCGTAAATTCTTCTGCCGGTAAGAATCAAACCTTATCTTTCTTCCTTAAAATAAGTTTCGAAAAAATTTAATACTGTATTCCACGCATAATGCCATCGAATGGACTTTAAAATAAAGCAGCAAACACTAGATTATCTCATGTACTTTTCGTTACGTTTTAATTAAACGTTCTATCGTTCTTATTGGAAGAGTCTATATTTTCCTACATTTTCTGCACAAGTTTATAAAAAAGAAAAATAACATAGCGAGTGGTTTTTCCTTCTGCTGACCAAATGACCGTCGTTCTCGAACCTCCAATAGCTCTAATTAAGACTAATCAACTGTTTATCCTAGGTGCGATTTATCGTTCGCGATATTTTGTGTATACTATGCAAATAGTTTGGTCGTTTTACTTGCGAATAGTGGAATAGCAATGCGACAAATGTGAAATCTTCGACAATTATATCCGTCCAAACGTTTGAAACATTCCCCTTGGACATAGTATATTTCGAAATACTTTTTTTTTCCTTATTTTTCTTTTTACACTTTCACTGTTCAGAGTCTATTTCTTCGCAAATTTTCATAGATAATATTCATTGCATAATATTTCAAGTAATATTCAAGTAATATTCAAGTAATATTTACAATTGAATTTCATTAGAGATCAGGAATCTTTTGATCTATATCTCTTCACACCGGAAATTTTTAATTTATGTTGTAAAGTAAAATTCAAAAGCAAATTGCATGTACGAAGTAAAATTCAAAGGTAAAATAAAAATTGCATACACAAAGTAAAATTCAAAAGTAAAATAAAATTTACGTATACAAAGTAAAATTCAATCGTAAAATAAAATTTGCATATTACAAAGTAAAATTCAAAAGCCAAATATGATTGGTATATTACAAAGTAAAATTTAATCGTAAAATAAAATTTTATTAAAAATTGTACTGAAACTAATAAAATTGCATTAGAAAGTAGAATAAAACTTGCACGTACCGAGTAAACTTAAAAAATAAGGGAAATTTCACATATTATAAAGTGAAATCGCTCACGAGCGAATATCTCTTTTAAAAAGGAAACAATGGAGAAACGAGAATGCTCGTGTAACAAATCTTTTCAAACTTTTTAACGACATTCGAACGTTCTTGACAATCAACGAACAAGACTAAGATGTAGCGCAAATTGCGACGATATGAATATTGCAATTTGCAATTATTAGAAAAGTAAAGAGATAACGTAGGGGTCCGTGACGTATTGTTTGCTATTATATTATTACGTTCTTCGAGTTATCGCGATTTACCCAATTTGCCCCGGAACATACTCAAACTACATTTCTGCAGAGGACATCTCTACCATCGTTGCTACCTGTTAGGTGACAGTGATTAGTGTACTCGCTATTTTTACCATCGTGTTTTCCGTTCTTCGAGTGGGGTCGTTCCTCGTTCTTCCTAGCTGTGATATAAGGAACGTGTTTCACCGTTTTATCCACGAATCGCAGAAAACTCGTGCGCGATTCTCCAGAGATTATCTAAACCTCCTCAATAAAAAGGACAAAATAAATCGTTTCTTTTTAATAATTAATTTATAGAGACGAACGATGAGCTAAGCGTCAAGCTGAATCTTAGAGTCTTAAAAATCTTGTGCAAATCAGTGACCAAGAATAAAAGTAGAATTCGGGACGAAGAATTTATAAATTTGTATTTTCCACTCTTCTGTAAGTTCTTTGCCGAAGAACTTTTGCAAATCGTCGAGAAATGAGGGAAAGGAACGAAGATGTCGTTACGCCTTGCATCGAACTGCCTGAAAGCTGCTTGAACGAGAATTCCGAGATAGTGCCAACAAGCAATGGGGCCGATTCGGAATATTACTCGATCCGAACGAAGATCGCGTGTTCCATATGGTTGGAAAAGAAGGGCACAGAGTCGAGAAAGATGTTGGCGCGTTTCCTTAGGTAAATACATCGTTTCCCCACAATTCTTACTGACCGTTTGTTCTTAATTCTGTTTTTACAGCGAGTACAGCTTCATTCATGACAGCCATTACATGTAGTGAGTACTGTGCAAACTATATCGCTGTTCGCTAGAAATAATTGCATGTTGTATCATTTCGTTGTTTTACTCTTTGTTTTAACATTTTCTTTAATAAAATAGTCGAGAGTTTCTTCAATTCTACGTGCCTTTGGCTGAAAAGTTAGAACACACTCGCAATTTTCAACGTCTTTTGTGTTTCCTTAAGCTAAAATTTAGAAACCTGAATAGAACTTACACTTGCAAATTTTGTTAATTATTACTCCCTTTATCCCATAATAATAGTAGCAATTGATGAATTCAATTTGTCCCATAATAATAGTAGCAAAAGAAAATAAATATAGAACGCAATATTTATTATGAAAAAACTAGGTTAAATTAAACAATAAATTAAAAATATTACTCCTAATTTTTTTATTTTGAGTGTTCAGATAGTTTCTGGATTTTTCAATAATTTCGTTACTGCATTTTAAACTTGTAGGTAGGATCCCTACCCACTTGGCTGCGAAGACAAAATTCTACGTGATCTTTCTTATTCTTTTCTCTAAGAAATGGTTTGATGGTGCTTGAAACTCGTTTTATGGATTTTCCTTTTTTCAAAATTCGGAATAACGTAGATTTGGAAGCTTCAATAGCGTGAGCTCCTGATCTTATGGTGCCTCTTCTACTAAGAGGAATATGTCTAAATTTTTCAAGTTTTTCGCAGTTTTGTTTTTTCAAAGAATCAACATTAGCATAAAATTCGCCTTGACAATTATTTTCGGAAGCACGTTTCAAAATTTTTGATACGATCATTCTGTTGCACTTAAATTGTTTTGCAGCTAATGTAATTGCACCTTTCTACAAACTTTCGTTTTTCTTTCGATGCATCAAGAACTGGACAATCGCAACTCGATCTTTGCTTGAAAACTCTCTTTTTTTCATCTTAAAAACTCTCTTTTTCATCTTTTTCAATGGGTTGATATTCAACTGAAATAAAACAATTGATTTCGATCAGCGGATGAAATTAGAAAAATAGATATCATTCGTAATTATTAGGTTAATCTAAAAATTGAAAGATGTGTCAAAACAAATGACAGATATCATGACACATTGATTTTGATTGAAAGGTTCACAATTTTGCGCTGCAACATAACTTACAGCTGCATTCGCCAATAATTCCCGTTTAAGTGTTCACTTGCTACTATTATTATGGGATATAGGGTGTAATAAATACACCGTATCGTAAAATCTTTGAATTTCCGTAGCCAAACATTTCTCCCGATGAACGAATGTAATTAGGAACATAGATTAGTCGATTTAGCAGAATTTTTACTTTGCCGCCAAAAGATTCTTTTATATCTCATGGCAAAGTGAAACTTTTACCAAATATTCAAGATTTTTCTACCTGATAAGTCTTCGTTTTGTATGTATCAATTTTCCTGCAGTTCAATGAAATTTAGAAAATGTTTTTGACCATACAACGATGGCGAAGAACAAATTGTTATTATAAATTACGTTCAAGCTTTGAAATTTTACTGGAAATGCAAAAGACGTTGAAAATTGCGAGTGACCCTGATTTTTCATTTAGCCAGAGCCTGTAATTTTTCCTTTTTTTCCTTTATTATTCGTAAAGATTTCTAGTTTTAAGTTAGACTCGAACTTCGTATTCGGCGATTTCAATGCCAGTGAAGGTGCAAAAGGTGGACGTACAATATTGTCCATTTGTTTAAGAAACCTTTCGCACTTATGTAATATTATTCCTGTAAAAACGGAGTCACATTTTAGGTATACATTTATCAGACATTCAACTGCGATGTCTACGTTCCATGTTTCTAAACTTCGATCGTTTCTCCGCGAACGGCGTGTCACTTCGACTAATTTCCTACGTGGATCGAAACTTGCTAATGAGTTACGTCATTCTGTCAACGACTAATGGTCGCAGTTAGTCGAAGTATAGTTTCTGCCTCTAAACTTAGCCATAGAGAAATCGAAGGTCGGTCTCTGCCGTCCGTGATCTTGTTGAACGTATCTTGGCGCGAAACCATGATTTGTACGCACTGTTTGTGTTCTTAATCCTCTCTTACGAATGAAACAGTCACGCGTGACATCAGTGAACGATTTTCCATTGAAATTTCGCAACATTCGAGTAAAACGAAGTTTGTGGATTCGAAACGAATCCGCCATCTTGGCGGGGTGATTCGTTTGCATGCTGCGTTTGGAAATGAAAGCTGAATAATTGAAATAGCTTTCTTCTTTATTTTGTGTTACAGTATCTTTCCAAGTAGAGTAATCAGTAGTACATTTATTTTTCTTCTGGTTGTTCGTACGTTAACAAAATTCATCTGAATTATCGATTGTTCGATCGTTATTCCAGTACCAGAGATCATGACCAGGCAACGAACGCGGAAGATGTCCTCTTCGACATGTTCAAGAATGAAGACACCGGCCTTCTAGCAGTGGGAAAATTCTTAGCCGTGAATATCGATTAATACAATTTTCATCGTTGAATTGCGCAATGTTACGGTTAAATAATCGAACTCTGCACTGTTCCACGTGTTCTCAGGCATTGAGAACGACCGGTCTGAAGAACGATGATCCGAGGCTTCAGGAATTCACAGACAATCTGAAGAAGGAGCATCTGAAGAGCGGTGGCCACGAGGGTGTCTCTCACGAGACGCAAAAATTAAGCAGGGAACAGTTTAGAAGGTATATAATACAGAAATAATTTTACAAAAAGAAATTCACTAAAAGACTTCCCCTTGGAAATTTTTAGCAGCTTGGAAGAGTTAAATATGATCCTCGTCCAATACTTGTGGCTGAATTTCCTATAAAGAACCGTAGGAATCGTGCAATTTCGTCAATTACGAACGGAAATACATTTTAAAGTGCTTTCTTCGCCAAAATGCATATAAAGGAATCCTACGTTTTGAGATATCTCGAACTCTGCATATTTTCTGTCAGTTCTCAGATATGTAGTGAGTTTGTGACCGTATTTACTATAGAGAGCCGTAGGAATCGTGCAATTCCGTTAATTAGGAACGGAGATACGTTTTAAAGTGCTTTTTTTTTGCGAAAACACGTATAAAGAAATCCTACGTTTCAAGATGTTTCCAACTCTGCATATTTTCTATTAGTTCTCAGATCTGTAGTGGATTTGTGGTCACATTTCCTATAGAGAATCATAGGAATCGTGCAATTCCGTCAATTAGGAATTAATAAGATGCATAATCCATAAAAAGAATTTTTCAAACGATCTGTACTCCAGCTAAAATTGCTCTCGACTGATCTATTAATTTTTCATAATTAGAAGATTAACGATCCGAATTCCAGGATCATAAACCCCAACATAGTGTTGATCTCGCGAGCGTTCCGTCACCAATTCATCATCCCAGATTGGTCTGGCTTCACCAAGCACATAGAGGACTTCTACTGGAAATGCAAGTCGAACTCGGAGGGCAAGGTTGCCTCCTACATACCTCAACTAGCGAGAATGAATCCGGATTACTGGGGTGTTTCTGTCTGCACGATCGATGGACAGAGGTTCAGCATAGGTGACACCACGATCCCCTTCACCTTGCAGAGCTGCAGCAAGCCTCTGACCTATGCCATCGCCTTGGACAGACTTGGACAGGAAGTGGTGCATCAGTATGTCGGTCAGGAACCGTCTGGTCGAAACTTCAACGAACTGGTTCTGGACTATAACAGTGAGTGATGTTTTTTCTTTTTTTATCTATTCCACGTGTATTATTCAATTTCTTTTTTGCTTTTGGGAGGAATTTTCTAATCTATTAAATTTCTGCTATTTTTACACCTATAATTCAATTGTGGAAATTTTTCAGCTTTACTATTTTCAGTTTTTCCGATTTTTCTGTTCCTCAAGTTCACAATTTTCTCGTTTCTTCCATATTACTATTTTCGTTATTTTATAGTTTTGGTACTGTGCCAATTTTTTTAAGATTTTCAGTATTTTCGATTTTTCCGTTGCTTAAGTTTACAATTTTCTCGATTTTTCCATATTGCTAATTTCGTTATCTTATTATTTTGGTACTTTAGCAATTTTTTTAGGTTTCCTAATTTTCCTATTTCTCAAGTTTACAATTTCCTCGATTCTTGCACCCTGCCAATTTCGTTATCTTATTATTTTGGTACTTCAGCAATTTTTTAAGTTTACCAATTGTCTTTTTTTTCAACTTCAATTTCCCTGATTCACATTTCCCCCTTTCTCGAATTTCCTCGCTTTCCGTACTTTCTGTAGCATTTCAATTTTGTCACTGGTTCGCGGATCTCCTCGAAAATGACACCGAGTTTATGTATTACAGAGAAACCTCATAATCCCATGATCAATGCCGGAGCGATCCTGGTGTGTTCCCTCCTCAAGTCTCTAATCAAACCGGAGATGACGTTAGCTGAGAAATTCGATTTCACGATGAACTATTTCAAGAGGCTGGCAGGCGGAGAGAATCTAGGTTTCAACAACGCTGTATTTCTCTCAGAACGAGAAGCCGCAGATAGGAATTACGCTCTTGGCTTCTACATGAGAGAACATAACTGTTATCCGGACAAGTCGAATCTTAGGGAAATCATGGACTTCTATTTCCAGGTGAATTTTTGTCTACTTCTTCGAGAAAAAGTATAAAATTCGACCGAAACGAGGAAAGTCTTTCACACCTTTGTATCTATGTATCTGTCTACGATTGTTTTTACAGTTCCATGACAACGATTCACTAATTTCTCTATTTCTTGCAATGACTTTTCTTCATTTCTTAATTTAACACTAAGTTTCCTCATTTCTTCTGAAGTTTCTCTACGTTGAGAAGAACGCTGATGAAAATTTATGCGAGTACACGCTTATTCGGAAACTATTGACTACTTAATTACTTTTCTTATTAAATTAACTACTTTTCCTGCGTATATTTATTTTTGACACGTTCATAAGGAACCTGCCTATTCTCAAAACACTGGAAACATGAATCACAAAGGTGTATTTTATAATAGGACTGTGATACTATAAATTCTATACACTACACCATAAAAACCTTGGTTTTTGCGACATATGCTGCAAAAATAGTATAGAATCTCGTATTTACATACTCATCTTTGACTCCCATTGCATGTACAGTAAATTCTGTACAATCGAAAAATGGTTTAAATGGATACATATTTCTGTTTATCAAAGTGCTGCTCCATGGAGGCGAATTGCGAAACAATGGCGGTCATGGCGGCGACCCTGGCTAACGGTGGAATATGTCCAATTACCGAAGAGAAGGTGTTAAAACCCGACAGCGTTCGAGATGTTCTCAGCTTGATGCACAGCTGTGGAATGTACGATTACAGCGGCCAGTTTGCATTTAAGGTAATTATCAATCCCCTCTCAAGTTTCGAAAATTAATAATTCCAATAGTAATTGAAAATCGACGGGAAAAAGCATACGCTGGAATGTTTAAAGTTACACAGAAGCAACGATTCACCTCAAATTATTTTGCACTTCAATTTTCCTGTCTATTAACGATTTTATCAGCCCTGAAATTTTCGATCGAGTAGTTTTTCAATTTAGAAAATCACTGTCTTCTCTATCGTGGACTAATTTCACACATTTCACGAAAGAATTGAAAGCAAGTGAAAAAAGTTGATTGAAACTCAATATTCACGAATTGTGACAATTAATATTGACAAAAAAGAGAAAAAATTGCATTGCTGATTATAAATTCCATCGGAAATTGAAAATAAACGGGAAAAAATTTACGCTGGAATGTTTAAAGTTACATAGAAACAGCGATTCACCTCAAATTGTTTTACACTTTAATTTTCCTCTCTATTAACGATTTTATCAGCTCTGAAATTTTCAATTGAGCAATTTTTCTGTTTAGAAAGTTATTGTGTTCTCTATCGTGAGCTAATTTCACACATTTCGCGAGAGAACTGAAAACAAGTAAAAAAAGTTTAGTAAACTTCAATCACGACAATTAATATTGACAAAAAAAGAGAAAAAATCGCATGGCTGATTGCAGGTTGGCATTCCAGCGAAATCTGGCGTGTCAGGGAGCCTGTTGGTAGTGATTCCCAACGTAATGGGTATCTGTACGTGGTCTCCACCGTTAGATCCTCTTGGAAACTCCTGCCGGGGTGTGCAGTTCTGCGAGGAGCTCGTTTCTGAATTCAACTTCCATAGGTACGCATGCTATCCGTTCGTTTGGGCGTGCCTGCATAGATGCAACTGAACACTTAGCTACTCTTCGCACAGTAATAGTCGCAACACGAGAAAGACAACGTTAGTTTGCTACAGATTACACGATACTTAGAATTACAGAAATACTTAGAATTCGAGAGAAATCTAATCGGTTCACTTGTACAAAGTTTTTATCAGCACTTAAACGACGATTCGTCAATTTCTTTTCTTCGTTGCTACTTTCTCTTTTTGTAAATAGAACTTCAAGCACAACGAGGACAAGAAAATATCGTTACTCTTATCGTTGTCGATCGAATCGATTAATCCAATTGAAAAATTGTGATTCTTTCTCATTTTTCATCTACATTGTACCAATCGTACAAGAAAGAAACTTCCACGAAATTTAAATATTTCAAGTTGATTCGATAAAAATCAGAATGAAGTAAAAAGTCGTCCTTTAAGTGTTAATTGAGTGCATACACTCCCGTTCATAAATCATCGGACAGTTGCACATTTGTAGCAAAATGATTATTAGAACGTAAATACAATTTTTCGTCGCGAGTTCATTGTGAATTTTATTATATTTATCTATTTTACGGTTATATCTGAATGCGAAGTTAAAAGTATACCTGTATAACGTGAATAAATGTTAAGGAAAAGAGGTATTTATTAAATACAGCTCCAATTCTATGCTATGTTATTCTGTATACACATTTGGTTTGGTTCGACAGTACAAAATCAACTGAAAAATATATCTGCAATATCGTTAAGTGTTTATGAACAATTTAAGAAGGGTTTTTCACTAAACACAGACAAACATGATGCTGGAGCACTACATCGTTCGATCTTCTTAATTTTTCGTTCGACAGTTCCTATGATCACAATGAATACTTTAAGAAAACAATTATTCATTAAACAATGGTCACGTAATGGTTATTGTTGCAAAAGAAGAATATACTGTTCGAGAAATTGTCCGAGAAACAAGTCCGAATTCTAATTTTACAAAGTGTCCGAAGATTTACGGAGGGTAGTGTATATATTGCTTACGAGTTTAATCGCGAATTTCGGTATCAGTGGTAACACACATTAATCAAACTGTTTGTTCTCCCTCCTTTGCTTTTCTCACAACCCCCTGCTACACGCAATACCCCGCACGAAATCAATCCAAACCGAACAAACACTGTTCTGCCAAACGTCTCTTCTACATCTTCTGTGTTCATTGATATCCCGTCGTTTTCCATCCCGTCCCGATTAGTGTAGCACCTACTATGATCACAGGTACGATAATCTGAAACACGCAACGAATAAGAAGGACCCAAGGAGGCATAAATACGAGACTAAAGGACTTTCGATCGTCAATCTGCTCTTCAGCGCGGCTAGCGGCGACGTTACGGCAATGAGAAGGTTAATTGCATTTGTTATTCTAATTATTCGTGGATTTGTTAGCATTTTCAATTCGGTAGTTTCACGTTTGATTGACTCAGAGTATGTTGAGAAATTGTTTTACATTTTTTTTTTTTTTTATATTCATACGTTAAATTTTATGAAGTTCACCGATGAGCGATAAAGCTCATCAAAGTAAATTTCAATGGGTTTTAAATGTTTGAAAGGCAGGAATGATTGACGATATGAAAAACCGAGGGAGGAGATTTTTCATGAAGTTTATCATAATTTCAGGCATCGATTGAGCGGAATGGATATGACACTCTCGGATTACGATGGCAGAACAGCTCTGCACTTGGCAGCTAGCGAGGGACACCTGGATTGCGTCGAATTTTTGATCGAACAATGTGCAGTTCCTCATGACCCTAAAGACAGGTAAATCTAATTTCTAACTGACGGCAGAGAGTAAGGTATTCTTTACGTTTCCTTTTATTCTACGAGATATCGAGGACTTCTTTTGAGAAATTTTGCGAAATTGAGGAACTCGGATAAGTAATTTCGCGAAATTCAGTGCTTTATGTTGGCAATTCTATACATTTGGGGACTTCTTTTGAAAAATTTGATGAAATTAAAGAACTCGAATAAGTAATTCAATGATTTAAATAGTCAATACTGCAAAATTAAGGATTTGAGAAATTTTGCTTGATTTGAGAATCTCGAATGAACTAACTCTACGAAATTCAGAGGCTTCCGATTACAGGAAACTTGGAAATTTCTCCGCTGCAAAAAAGAACGATTAAACTTTCAATTTGAATTTTGAAAAACACAAAAGAAATCTGACAATTAATTTCGAAGATGATGAATCTGCTGCATTCTCAGGTGGGGGAAGAGGCCTATCGACGAAGCGGAGACGTTCGGCCACATGCAAGTGGTGGAGTATTTGAACAGCTATGCGCTCCTCCGGAAAACGGAAGCAGAGAACGAAGAGAAGGGAAATAATAACAACAACAACAACAACAACAACAGCAGTAACAACAGCGGGAAAAACACCGAGAACGCGGATCCTCGAAAAGTCGTGGAATCAGCTGGTCAGGCGCCGCTGCCATAAACGGAACCTCTTAGGCGTCTCTAGATAGGATATTTTTCATGGAATTGCAAGAGAATTTAAAAAAAAAAGAAAGAAATAAGAAAGAAAAAAATAATAGAAAATCAATACGTGGCTTATTACTATATCTATAATAAAAAAAAAAAAAAATAAGAAGACGAAGATACGAAAGGGATCTCGAGGTAACGGTGAATCGATTATTTTCGTACGATTTAGTTGAACACCAGCCTAGAATCAATTCTCTATAACCTGTTGTTACCTCTTCAGACTGTACAATTGTATTTATAGATGTTTATTTTTTTATATTTCGATTTTTCCTTTGTTTTTCTTTTTTGTTGACTCTTTCGACGAATGTAAGCGTGTATGTACATATTGTATGTATGTGTGTGTACGACGGATTATCAGTTATATTTTTCCACCCTTTTATCTTCTTCGTCGTTGAACAATTTATTCGCGTGGCATTTCTTGAACAGTTAGAAAATTGCAGTAAGTCTCTTTTGGTTACAGCAGGGTAGACAGTACAATCAAGGTAAATTTACAGTATTATTTGCGTGTGATTTAGTTCGTACTTTATGTTAAGAAACGTGCAACGCAAGAGGTAAATTACACCGTGCCTTTTTTTGTAATGTAATTACATACTGGTGTGTTCAGGTACTGATTACACTGTCCAATCAATTTCGATCTTCAGTTTCGTTTCGTTTATGCGACACTTGTTCATATTTTATCTACTAACGGGAGAGGAACAATTGATTTCACTTCAACTTGGAAAATGAATAAATTAATTTCAATATTGTCTTCACTGTTTCGTTCGAATTAATTGATCACTTCGCACTTTTTCAATCTTTACCAATTATTCCCTATTAAAATGAATTTATTGGTAATTTTAATTTACTCAACTTGGTTACAATTTGCGTAATTGAATATTTTCGACGAATCGGAACTGTGTTTCCGTATTCTGTGTGTAAAAATTGAAAGAGAGAGTGAGAAACACGTGAAATAAAGACGCAAGAACGAGAGAGACACGCAAGAGACGCAAGCGAGAGAAAGACGCAAGAGAGACACGCGCGAGATAGAGAGGCACAAGAGAGAGATGCGAGAGAGAGAGAGAGAGAGAGAGAGAGAGAGAGAGAGAGAGAGCTACCAGAAGCGTTGTTAGTTTCTCGTGCAAGCAACATTTTTCCACCGTTTGTTCGTTGAATCAACCACTCAACTCTTTATTTTTTGAGCAATGGACCTATCCAGCTAAAACTTTATCAACTTTCTAATAATTTAACTTGTGTTGCGAATAATTATTCTTCTATTGAAACTCGAGAAAATTTACGGTAATTCTAAAATGATCGAGGAAAGATTATGTTCAAAAAGCATATACGCAATGAATGTCAATTATTCCCCTTTGAAATTAATCAAAATCGTAATGGTTAATTTAGTTGAAGATAATAAAAGTTTAGAAATATCGTGTCTAGTAAATTATTCCAAAGGGATTCACGTTCCCATAAGTGTCAATTTCAAAATGAACAAATCCTGCGTCGTCCGCATCTTCCGGAACGTAATCGGAACGTTCTTTTCTTGCGGTTCTTCGCTATCTGTTCAATCGGTGAACGAACATCTCGAAACTAACGCTGTTTCGGCTGTTTGTTGATATGTAGTAGAATATTTTCAAATGAACGAATGACAATAACGATTACACAATGTTAGAAAAAAAGTATTCACACAAATACCAACGTCTACTTTTCATTAATAACCTTATTATAAAAGTTAATCGAAAATAAATCTCTGGCGAATCATTTTCATTTTATAAAATAACTCATCTCAAATATAACTATATCATTATAGAGTATTTAATATTTTTCATTTGTTATACAGATAATATTATTTGGTGAAAGAGTCGGCAGAGATAGAATACTCTTTTCTCTGTACTTTGCGATTCTCCAAGTCGATTCAAGTTCAGATACTAAAGGGACAATAAATCTTCCGTCGGTAAAAATCGTAAAAATGCTTTAGAATCTGATTAATTCGCATAGTATCTTCTTTCCAGTGAAAAGAAATTATTTCCATGTGTCTGATGCTACGTTTCACTTATCGTGTTGATCTATCCTGTAAAAAAAGAGTCATTGCAACGTGGAAAGGTTCGAGCTTGGATCTCTAAAGATCTTTAAGATATATACAAGTTGTACATCACTATGATTGTACCATAAGTTACCTATAAAAATAAATATTTCAATTAAACGTTTCACGCCTTCTCAGTAAAAAATCTATCATTTCCTCCTGATTATATTCTAACGCTCGATTTTACGTAAATCATTGTCCCTTACATACTTGTTGTTGACACTCGTCTTTTGTCATAGATGTAATTTCAAACGAGTTAAGTTTATAATTTTTCTTTTTTCCCGAATTCGGGAAACTCTTATTCTCAACATTTTTACTAACAGTAAAACTTCTTTTTACTTTTGCAATTCTGAAAAATTGATTTAATTTATAATGCAAATATAAATTTAATATCTAATATTTTACTTTAATTCTGTGCATGTTAACGACTGAAATCTCTGGCTTAAATGATCGAACACTATAGCAAATGACTAACAGGGGATCCCTTATTGTTATTTCCCAAAGGCAACAAATTAAACGATCAGTATTTAAAGCTATTTTCGATCAGTATTTAAATCAACTTTTGGTCAGTGTTTTATTGCCAAAAAAGTCAGTATAAAAATACTAAACGGTCAGTATGTAAATAAAAAAATGGTCAGTACATAATTTATTTAAATGCTGACAATTTAGTATAAATACCGATCAAAGAATACTAACCAAATTATTTACATACTGACCGTTTAGTATTTTTATACTGACAAAAAGGGATTAAAATACTGACCAGTAAAATACAAGCTATTTCCAAATGACGATCTAGAATTGTCGAAAAAGATAAATTGTTTATTCTATTTTGAGTCGATACTTTTATAAAATGCTCAAGTAAGATATTCTTCCCATTATTTCGTGTACAACTTTATTTCTATTATTAATTCTTCTTATGCAATAAATTAGGATAGATAATAAACAAATATATTAAAAAACTTTTCCTTTAACCCTCTGCACCGAGTGTCTTTTTTTCGTACAATCGATTTGTCAATTTCAACACGATTTATCAATGGAACTTTTAAATATTGAGAATTTCGTTTTATAAAGAAAAGATCGTACATGTTCATCAATTTATTTACGTTCATTTATTTCATTAACTTTCGATATCAATGAAATTTGAATACTGTTATCGTCTTTGTTATAAACGTCTCTGTAGCGGCGTCAGTGGAAAGGGTTAAATTAATTTATTTAGCAGTTAATAAGTATTTGTATCGTAGCAATCATGCTGTGGCAATACTTTTGTCCACCACTGTATACTTCTTTCTTAAAAGTGACCTGAACTTCGGTGTTCGACGATATTCAAAGCACAGCGGAGGAAGAATACGCTACTGTGATACAAAGGTCCTCCAATCAGCTGTTTCTGTTTCATTTCTCCCAATTTATCGCATCCGTCAGATCTGTTCAATTTTTTCCTTAACTCTGAATCAATCTAACCAGCGACACGATTGTTATGACAACGATTCTCGAACGATACATAGAACAACGGTGGTAAAAAAGGAGGAAAAAAAGTCGTAACTGATAAAATAACGTTCGACGTGGAGATCCGGCCGCGATGAATACTTAACCTCACTTTCTCAGTCGTCTGTAGGCTCCTCGGAGGCAACCATGTAATCTGAATCATCGAAAGCGTTCCGATGTATCATCGAAATCGAGCGCGGCTAGTCTGTCTTCTCTGCGAAATATCTTAACCCTTCCTTGGACTTAATTCTGTTCTATACTTCCCGATGAAGTTTCCCGTGAAATCGTTTCGGTGCAATACGCTCGGAGGAAGCTCGTAGTACCGGTGTAACGTTCGTTAAACTGTACGATACGATGACCGAGAACACTAAATCCAGGAAGATAGTGACGAGGTTTCACCCGACTCACGGGCAGAACATTATGCTACGCGAGGACAACACCGTCGCGTATCGTACTGCCAGTTTTGCCAATTCTCTGGCATTCAGTGAGAAACCGCTGCAACCAGGTGAGATATTTCTGGTGGAGATTGAGAAAACAGAGAGAGGATGGAGTGGACACATGAGGCTTGGGCTCACGCTTATAGATCCAGCCTCTGTTAGCCACAGTCTGCCTCAGTTCGCTATGCCTAATCTGGCCAAGCTGGGGAACACGTGGATATTCGCTATTACCAAGAGCCACAGTATATGGGACAGTTTCGAAGGCTACGGTGAGCATCTACAACTCTCTTTCAACCCGTTGCAGATGTATGTTTAAAGAAAAGATGATATGTACTTTCATATGTATTTATTTTGACAAATGTCTATTCTAACACTTTATCAACTGACACATTCTATTCAATACTGGCTCAGTTTTTATTATAGCACTTATTCTTACAGCTCTACAAATTTTCAATCAAAGCAAAAGAGGACTTTACAATATTGTTCACTTTTTTTATTATAGGGCAATTAAAACATGGGTCAAAAGTGACCCAGCACTGGCTGAGCAAAGGTTAATTAATTTGTTGCTTTGGCAGCAAAAAACAGTTGATAAAGTGTTAAGATTTGAATGTAAGACACTCGGCAAGCGTCCGCAAAGGGTTTAGATTTTTCGTTCTCGTTCGAACCTTTATTGTACTGATTTCTCTGTTTCTATCTGTTTCAAGCCGAAGGGATACCGTCTGTGCAGAAGAAATTGATCACAGACGGAGTGAACGTGGAAACATCTCGCGGAATTATTCCGTACAATACTCTAAGACCGAATACGATCGACTCTTCGCAGTACATTCTACCGACGGATGCTGGTAGTCGTATTGGAATTATGTACGTGCCGCAAGCTGGCTCCGACAAGGCGGAGATGCACTTTATAATCAATGGAGAAGACCAGGGTGTATGTGGGAAGGATATACCTTACAAGGCTGGACCTTTGCGGGTGGTAGTTGATGTATACGGTACCACGAAACAAGTCAGAATTGTCCAGCTTTACGGTGGTACGTATTTCTTTCGTGTCTCTTAAGAAGAGTTCTGCTATTTAATAAGCACACGTTTCAGCAGCATACAGCCTGAAAAGTGCCTGCCGCGACGCTATACTACAGTACACTAAAAGAAACGCAGTCGACTCGCTACCACTTCCAAGAGTTCTGAAGGATTACTTGTTGTACCAGTCGCACTGAGACTCATGCCATTCCATTGGGATTTCAAGATGTTAACACCACGGTTTTATTCAACTTTTTCTACCCCACTTTCAAAACGCATTTATCCTTCGTGTCGAACTGTGCTTTTCGTTCAGCTGGATTATCCAATGGTAGGAAAGGGGGAACAGAGATCTACGAGAAGCCTATCGTCCTTCCTCGGTTAAACCGTTCACCTCTTTCCTTTGTATAATTTATCATGTATGTACGTAGTATGTGTAATCTCGCGCGAATGCGAAACTCTAACGTGTACATAATGTAAGAAGTTGTTGACAGAGCGCCGGATTATTTATGCTCCGATAAGGAGCATCGTGTCCCTTTCATCGCATTCAGAGCACTTATTAGCGACTACACTTTTCACGGATTTTTCTTCGAAATCTATCATTCGCCATAGAACTTAATGTCTTATTGCCTACGTATATATATTTATATATAAAACATCCTACGAATGTGCATCATTCTATCTTCATTGTTACGATTCGTTGTATGTAACCGAGAGTATTGTAAGATGAAATTGGTCGCACTGTTAACACACGCAAAAAAAAAAGATAAAAAGAAAAAAATGGATCCGGTTGACGTAGTCAATTTAATCCAAAATGTTTTTCAGAATAAATATATGTATAAAAAAGAATTCTCGCAATTATTACACCCGACAGTCGTAGAAAACAATCGTATTCTTAGCCCTGCTGTCCTCGGGTCTAATATGACCCGAAACGAAAATTACATCTATATAAGTACTATGTTTTTGTAGATATTCCTTGGTTATATTTAGTCTATTTAAATTTCACGTTTATTTCTTTAATATTTCGTGTATTTTGCAAGTGCAAAATATTTCAGAAAAACGGCATTGCAAAAGTTGCAGAAAGAAATCGTTTTTATAAACAAATGCTGAGAATCAGATAAGAAATTGTCGTCCTTTCAAGCTGACAAACCAGAGAAAAGAAAAACCATAAATATAGTAATAAAAAATCCAAAATTTGATTCGTCTGAAATTGCAAAAAAATTGCTGAAAAGTAATAGTAATAGATCCTCTAATTTTACTTGTGAAATTCCAAATGCGTCAAATTGACGTGTCCTGTAAATCTAACGTTAAGTACATCACCCCAAAATCCAATTGCGCACGTGTGGAACGAATTTTAAATAAGAATTAGGAAACATGAATTAAAAAAGGCTTTTCCGCAG
Organism: Anthophora plumipes; assembly: GCA_951804975.1. Taxonomy (NCBI): domain Eukaryota; kingdom Metazoa; phylum Arthropoda; class Insecta; order Hymenoptera; family Apidae; genus Anthophora; species Anthophora plumipes. The sequence continues at coordinate 15,784,019 of OX638118.1, read as the reverse complement.
AAATGGAACAATACTGCATTCGAATTCGCAAAAAATTTAACCCATTCAATGCCCCGAATATTAAAAAAATTCCTCAAAGGGAAAGGACTACCAACAGAATAATAAGACTCTGTTTTAATTAGCTGGAAATGTTATTCTTCTGTGCCAATACTTTTGTCCCTCTAAATAATCAAGAAATGTATTTTTCCCATTATTTTCTATATTACTTTACTATATAAATTGGGATAAATTATAAATTAATATATTAAAAAATATTGTTTTTAAATCAATTTCTCTAACAGTTATAGGTACTTATAACAATCATACTCTGTTAATACTTTCGTCCGTCTATAAAATGCTCGAGAAATATATTTTTCCTATTATTTTTTATATTACTTTACTTAGCTATATAAACCAGGATGACTAGTAAATGACTACATTAAAAAATCGTGTCTCTAAATCAATTTTTTTAGCAGTTTTTGTATCCTAACAATCGTACTGCGCCAATACTTTTGTCCAGCATTGTACATCAATCATTTGTTTTTGACATTGCAGGTTGTTGTGTCTCTCTACGTCGTTATTCCCTCACATGGAATATACACGGGGTTGTAAGGTCCCTGTTCACTCGCTTGTGCCAGTTTTGTAGACGCTAGTCATTGAATAATTAAATCCTCTAACTCAGTTCATTCTGCTATTACGCGTTTTACGCTTGTTCGTCGTGTATTACTTGCTTCTCAGCGTATCACAGGTTAATACTCGTGCTCTTACTGTCTACTAACTTCTGTTTACCGCGTTTCCTCTTCATCATTTGCTTTTTTATAAACTACATTGCGTTACGATTGATGGATGTGTTCATATGATGGAAGTAACTACATATTTGGAAGGAATTGACTGAATATTATGGGGTAACTGAATGTTTGTATCTTTGCTAGCTGTGGAGGACAGCAGGGTTAAACGAAACACTTGTATTTGTACCAGAGATGCTTTACAATTTTCTTTTTACTATATCTGTTAAGTACATTTGTAATCGAATTAAGTTTTCGTTGATAAAATAGCGGCAGATCTATCAGTAGGTAGGGAAACGATCAGCATAATCACGTAGACGAGGAATACACTGATAAATGCCAGCCATCCGATCAAAATCGACGTGTACCTCCAAGTGGTCTTTTGTTTATCGAAGGACACCAGTTGCGTGTTGTCATCCACGTTCGTTTCGATTCTGGCCGATGCTCTCGGGTCCAAAATGCTCGCTAAAAATACCTGGCCTACTCTGCTTCTCAAAATTGTAATCGTGACCGAGGATAACCAACATGGCGCTTCCGCGGTTAATTCTTGCACGTGGCGAAGAACGCTGGTTAATATCAGCGCGACCGTGGCTAGGATCAGCGAATTCTCGTAGAAAAGTACTGAAGATTCGATAGAGAAATATTTTTCACGATATTTGCGAATATTTTCGAAAGAAAAAAGAACATCTCAAGCTTCGAATTTCTCTTTTACTTGCAAGTTTCCTTTTTTTTTTCTTTAAACATCTTGCATGTATCCGTGAATTTCTTTTTTCTTTCAATTGTGTTCCATTTGTCACACCTGATCGACTTACGTAATTCTGGTGAACGAGCACCGGTGTAAGGCAGCATCCAGTGTATCTCTTGCACGGAGAAAAAGTGTAGTACGAAGTTCAGATTCGCGGCAATCATACGTTCCGTGGATTTCGGTTCTAGCCAGAGTGCCATCAGCGTCATCGTCATTAGTACTGTTACAGAAGGGTGAAATCAGTACACTGATGTATTTACTCTGTGAAATATTTCTAGCAGGAATTTTGCAAACCTATAGCCATGGTTATGTATATCGTACTATACATGGACGAATGCCTCTTCAGAAGAACGTGATAGGATAAGTATTTACTAATGAAACCTAAACCGAATTTCGAATCGATTAGACGCTCGCTACGGCTAACTTTCACCACGGCCCATTGCAAATGTTCGGATTCGTCCACAGTAAGCTGAGAATTATAAAATATGTGAATTAATGTTTGCGTCTTTTCTCAAACTATGAAAACTCGAGGACATCCCGGCGTTAAGAAAGACACGAATTCTACGGGGGTTCATAAAATGTTCAGATGGAAAAATAGTCTCTGTTACAAGAGCAAACGGACTTCTTAAATGTTGTAACTCGTAATATATTCGATTTGCTTTTAGAAAGAAGGAAAAGTTGAACGGAACAATGTGTCTTTATTATATATATATATTACCTCGTAAACAGCTCAAAGAAAAATCAATAAATAAATCATGAGATGTTGAATAATCATATCGTGAAATTATACGCACTTGACCTTCTTCGTTGAAATCCGCGAAACGTAGATCGATCTCGTTGGTACTGTGAGCCCATGAGGCGATATGTATAGTGCAATTCATTATATCGTAAGGCCACCAGGTGTAATCAGATTCACAGAAAGTCGTGTACGACATTGAAGGCACACAAACTATACTCCCTGTATGGTTCACCCAGCATTGCACCTTAGGCATTTCGATGTCAACGTCCATTATCGTTCTGAGTGGCGAAATTGTTCCGAAAATGAAATGTTCAAGAGATAAACTTCATTAATAACCGACTGGATTAACCCCTTGCCGTACATCGACGAGTCTGACTTTATTCCCGTTTCTGCGGGCATTTTTCTCGATTATTTCGACTCGTATTGCGAATGTAGTACCATGAAAACGTGCTTCTACGCATACACAGTACTTTGAAAACGCAGTTCCACGCGTGCATAGTACTGTAACAGCAGTTTACTGTAGTTCCAAGCATGCATAGAACTATGGGAGCGTAGTTCCACGCGTGTGTAGTTCTACAGATGTGTAGTTTTACGCGTGCATAACTCTATTGAAGCGTAGATCCACGCGTGCGTAGCACTACAGAAGCGTAGTTCCACGCATGCATAGTACTATAAAAGCATAGTTTCCATAGAACTATGGAAGTATAGAGAACATTTTTTTTCTTCTTTTTTCTCATTGTTCGTTAACTTACGCGCTGTGTATTGTTACATCCGGCACCCAGATCTCGTCGTTCATCACGTGAAGGGAATTAATATCACCGAATGTAGTCGGATCCCATGAGAGAAGAGGATCTGTCCAGAGCTATCAGTTAATTAAAAAAGAGACACTCATAAACTGGAATTCCTCGTAAATTTATTTGATATGTTAATGAACATATGGTAATTAATATATTCTGCGAATAAACCTACTCACCATTCTTATCCAAGCATCGAAACTAACCGTGCTCGACAATTCATCCTGATGAATAAAAATTCACATTAAAATTGAGTAATTACTCCAGCTACAGGTCCAGTTCGATCTAATTTAAATCTATCTTCGTTCCAATGGTTAAGGTTGCAAAAATAATAAAATAAAAACACAAAAGGTTGAATTTTTCACGAGAGAAGAAAGCCACGTTGTTAATTAATACAAAACCACGTTTACGTTGATTTTATCTATGATAAAAATCAACGGAAAGTGTCTTTGCGTTAATTTAAAAATTAGGTTCTATTCTCTCTCCAGAAGGGAACGAAGCTTCTGCAGTTTCTCAATTTTTTCAACGAAACGAACAAGACCGAGAAAAGAATTCTCCGATTGTGATATTCTTTCTTTCCTCTTCTAAAACTGTCGAGATTTAGCTACTTTCGATAAATGCAAATTACTCACAACGTCGAACTGACGTATATAAAGGCCAAATTGAACGAGAGTGTTCCCCGTGGGCCTGACATCGGTATCGTAAGCACAGAATAGATAGTCCTTCAGTTTCAGTGTCATAGAATTGTTCAGGATATCCTTGCAAAGAGCGTTTGCACACGATCCTTCTCGATTTAGCAAAAGAACGCTGACTATCACGAAAAAAACATGAAACGAGGTACTCATATTCGACACAAATGAGAATGAATCGAAACGGCAGATCCGCAACTACTGAAGATCGAGTAGTATTAGTCGAACGCCCAGTGAAATGTAAAACCAAGGCCACCGAAAACCGCCCCCTTTCCTTCGTTATCGTTCATGCGATTGTCGGTTTTCAGAATTTTCGATCGCCTGTGCGTATTTCTATGTTGAATAAAAATAGGTTACTTTCCAATTGAGATAATCACATGTGAAGAGATGATTTAGGTTATCCTACGTGGAATGAAGATTTAGATATCAGCCGGTAGTGGAATGTTTCGTCTAAGAATTTCTGCTACCTTTTAGGAAATTCATCATGAGATAGAAGGGAGAAATAGAGAAAAATTCGGCGTTGAATTCTATTGTTAATGACTATCGGAATTCGAAATTACACTTAGATTTCTTCGTAGAATTGATCGATAGAATCTACACTGAAAATTTGATCTTGTCATTGCGCTCATCTGCTACAGGAATAAATTGGTAGGAAGTTATTCCATTATGGAGGTTGTAAAACACATTTCTACACGTGAATGCATCGTTCTTAGATTCGGACTATTTAAAGGTGAATAAAAATTACAGAAAATAAGGGGGAGACATCGTGGAACGAATTAGAAATAGGTATAGAAACAGCATAATTTATTTCACAACTCCACAGATCTTCGTCAATTGTTTTTCCTTTAATTTAACGTATGTAAGGAAGAACTACACCGACTTTAACACGGAGCATAAAGTAAAAAAAAAAAGAAGAAGCCTCTATAAATGATCGTTTATTGAAAATGAGAATCTACAGGTTGATTTCTGATGAAAAGAAGAAAAAAAAAGGAAAGGAAAGGAAAAGAGAACAATTGTTCACGGTGGTGGCACGAGAGTGAATAAGATGACTATGTAAGTAAACACCACGGCGAAAAACGATAGCCATTCGATAATGGCAGCGAAATGTCTCCACGAAGATCCCTTAGATTTGTTTCCAGTCTTTGGTATGTCTGAACTGTCCTCGTTTTCTTCGCTTAATATCCCATCGGTGGATATTTTTGATTCGTTATCGGTCAGAATTAGAAAACGACCAGCCCTGTTGTTTAAGACGAATGATGTCGTTGTGGAGATCCAATATGGCACTTCGATATTCATCGCTTGAAGTTTGCGAAGCAGAGCCGTTAACAGTAACGCGAATACGGCTAGGGCTAGTGAATCTCTGTAGTAGATTACTGGAAGAGCAAAATACTTTTATTGTGCTACTATACTTATACGGAAGAACGTTTTTATAACACTACGCTCGCGTGGAACTATGCTTCCATAGTATTATGCACGAGTAGAATTACGCTTCTATAGAAACTATGCACGCGTGGAATTAAGCTTCTATAGAACTATGCAGATATGAAACTACGCATTCGTAGAACTACGCACGCATGGAACTATACTTCCATAGAACTTAGATCTACGCTTCCGCAGAACTACGCTCGCGTGAAACTGCGCACCCATAGAATTACGCTTCTATAAAAGTACGCCCGCATGGAACTATGCTTTTATAGTACTATGCACGCGTGGAACTACGCTTCGATGGAACTATGCATACGTGGAACTACATTTCCATAAGACTACGCTACCATAGAATTACGTTCACGTAGCATGAAGAATTCGCTTTCGATATTTTAATAAATTTCGACATTTTAATAAATAAATTACGCTTCACGTAGAATCATTCCATGAAGTTACAATCACGAGAAATTACGTTCCCCTGATATTATTGTAATGTAAATTGTTATTTACACAGATTACGTTCTCGCATATAATTATATTTACATAATATTAAGATTTAAGCACACCCTACGCTCCATCTTGAAGTACTCACATATATTAGGCGGATTGGGGCCATTGTGGGGCAGCTGCCAGTGTAAATCGAATATGCAAAGCATATGGCAGATTAAGTTCACGCTGGCGACAGCCATACGTTCAGTTGATCGTGAATCCAACCAGAGTACTGTTAACGTCAGCATCATCATTGCTACTGCTGGTGTTACATACGTGGTATGCATGATACCATAATGGCGGCTTATGGAGAACTCGTAAACGATCATTGGATACGTATCGTTCGGACAGCATTTGTATTTTTTCAATACTTTGTATGCGCTTACAATTTTAAAGTCCCATTCGGTGTTGTTCGTATACCCTTCCATTTGAAACTATAGAATTATACGAATATATTAACGAATATCAAAGTCTATCATTTATGTGTTAAAGGTTTAAAAATTGTATTCAATGGAATTTCAGATAGTTTTGATATACATATCATTCGTCTCGCGTTTAAAATTACCGCTTTTTTGTCCAAGTGAAAGTTCACTTCCTCCCCAGAATGAACCCACGAGCCGAAATTAATTCGACACTGATGCGTGTCGTAAGGCCACGAAGCGAAGTTCGTGGCACATTTTGCGATGTGTTTTACCGATGGCACGCAGCTAACCGATCCTGAATTGAAGACCAAACATGTCGTCGGTGGTATACCTGTCTGATCGAACGTCAAATCTCCTCTATTTAAATAAAAAAAAAAGAAACAAACAAGGAAAATAACATTCGGTAGATTTAATTCGGAGATTCGGAGAGGAAGAAACGAAGCAGTTTTGACTGTTTCGATTAGAAATCCTTTCCAAAAGTGTTACCTTTATAATTCCCAATTGCGAAAAGAAATTACTCAACCAACTTACGAATTATAAACTGAAATATCGGGAATCCATATCTCCTCGCTCTTCACGTGAATGAAATTGAGCCCTTCGAATTCACTGGGATTCCAAGTGAGATGAGCGTCGTTCCAAATCTAGCAGAAAATTCCTAAAGTACTTGGACACATCTCGAGAAAAGTCAAATGAAAAGTATCGAACTTACGAGTGTCATCCAACTGTGCAACGTCATTTTGCTGTTCCATTCGTCCTAAATAGAGAGAAATTTCAAAGAATAACAAGTACACTAGTACGATAAGAAAAAAGAAACAAGATTCTTCATTTAGAAATAAATTAGAAAGATCGTTGCAATTGTTCTTACGAATTCCAGGATTTTTGGTATTAGATTCATGGTGACATTGTTCACGATTTTGTGAGAGGGTGTCGGTCGTATGGTGCGATCGTACTCACAAAAGAGATGCCTCTTTAATCTCAACGTTGGCGACAGACTGTCGTAATTTTTGCAGTACATCGTCATCCAATCATCCATCTCAGCTATAAATGGAATTTGAACGATCAGTGTTCTATGGATACCTTAATATGAGTGAAAATTCGAAGATAATGATGAAAAGAGCGATCAGAAGAAATGATTTCTTTCTAATTTATGAAAATAAAACAGGTGTTAATTAATAGCAATGAATAATATAAGGATGGATTAATGTAGATTAGTATTTCCATGTTGAAGATCACAGAGACACTTTTATCAAAGAAAATTACCTTCTAGCGAAATAATTATTAGAAAACTTTGATATCTGAAGTGTGAGAAGAAAGAAATGACAATGATATTTGATGACAGCTTACCCGAACAATATTCCAGCCAGATAATTAAGAAAGGAAGCACAGTTAATATTCTCATTTTGATTGAAACGAGTCAACAACCAACAGTCGACTGAACAATTTTTCGTTCCTGGTCAAACGAACGATTATCAGACGCCCCATGAAATTTGAAGCTACAGATACGCGAGACGCCCCCAGGGTGGGTCAATGGTTTTCATTTATTTTCAGATAGAATGATAATAACGAGATGGTTGGCCGCGTATACAAATGATTAGTGGTTGATTGGCGACATTTTTCGACAGGTTTATTAAACATCGTTCCCCATCTTGGAATTTCGAAATGAGAAAAGTCAGAGATTCGAGAAGCTGAAAATTCGAGTATGTGGAAATTTAAAACTTTCGGAAATTTATAAATTTCGGATCTGAAAATTCGGAAGTTTGGAATATCGAAGATTCAGAAGAGCAGAAAATGTAAAATTTGGGAATTTGGGAATCTAGTGGTACAAAAGTATAGACATTTGGAAAGTTGGAAAATTGGAAATTTGGGAATGTGGAAATTGGCGAGTTCAAAAGCTTCACGTTACCGAAATTTAAGAATTCGCAATTTTAGGAGTTGAGGAAGGTAGAAATTTAGAAATTCGGAAATTTGAAATTTGGAAATTCGGAAGTCCAGAGGTGCAAAGGTGTAGACATTTGGAAATTTGGGAAATCGTAAATTGGGACATTTAAAAATTCAGAAATTCGAGAATTCGGGATCGTGGAAATTCACGAATTCAAGAACACGTTTTCGAAATTTGAGAATTCAGAAACTCGGGAATATGGAAACTCGCGAATCCAAAAGCTCAACACTTTCGAAACACGATAAATTCAGAAACTTGGCAGTCGAGAAATGATGGAAATCTGAGTGTTCGAAAGATTGGAGATTCAAAGAATCCAGAAAGTCGGAAAATTGAAACTTCTACCGTTCGAATTCTCCCATACATCTACGCCCATCTTCGAGCATTATCGCGCCATAAGATTATTCAATTCCACCAATTGTAACATCCGGTACAACGGCAAGAATCAGAGCGACACTCTTTCTTGCTGTTGGAACAAATTCATCGCTACGTGCATGTAATTTCGATAAACTGGTCAAGAACGCATGCGCACACGTTCTTCTCTGAACACGCCAGTACGCGCGATAAGTGATCGCGCCAGTTCGTTCTGCGATTTCTTACGATTTGGTGCTCTCGTCTGTACATTCTTCTTTTATTTTCTTTACGTGGATACGTTATCGATTCCAACGGAAATTAATCGGTGTTGTTCTCATGAGAGAGAAACTTTCCTCGTCGATGGAAAATGAGATACGTCGGGGCGCTCGATGTTGGAACCACCACTGTGCGTTTTCACGTGCTCGACAAGCAAGCGAACACTGTGGTTTCCATAGTGGAAAAGGTATCAATATTAATCGCGTATTTTTATAGACTTTCGAGATTAACCCGTTCGAGTGACACTGGTTCTTTGGAAAAATCCCAATCGAGGAATGCGATCGCGCTACTTTCCTTCTCTTTCGAATTTTTCGTAAATGAACAAATTCTTTTCAACAACAGCACGAAGCTTGCGAAAGCATAGATATTACTTTAGTAGAATCTTGATAAAGTACACGCATCTTTTAGGCGGTGAACAGAAGCGCAATCGCGCCGCTTCTCACACTCGAACGGTTAATAAATAGCTGAAAAACTGTGAAAATTAATGAAAATTTGTACATATTGTATCAAGTGAGATCGCAGTATTGTACGTTGTCTACTTTGTGCACAAATTTTCACTTTTTTCCGGGTAAACAAAGCTGCACACGATTGAAAGATATTAAGAACGATCGGAAATTATTTTACCCGGCGAAAAGTTGATCAAGTTTCGAGGAAATTTAGAAATTTGGTAACTTGGAGCTACGAGGACTTTTGTAATTCATCTTCACAATTCTCTTGTCAATTTAACATCGTGTGTTGTGAAGCATATTTGTGGTGTTGATATAAAAAGAGCGATGATTAAATAGTTTCGCGATAAGCTCGAGAGTACAATGAGTGAATTTGAGGGAATTTTGTGTAATTTTTGGGAAGGAGAAAATTCAGAGATGTGTGTGATAGAAATACCATTTCCTTGGATTTTTAAGTTTAAAATTTTCATCCACAATAAGGAATTTTGCTCTATAATTTGAGGGACCTTTGTGTAATTCCTGGGAAGTTTAGAGTTTTTACCAACAAAAATATAGTATTGGCTTATCGTTGCAGTTCTTCAAATGTTCAGTTACACACGAATCGATATTACTAAACAGGAAGACGCTATCTTATACCCAAGCTAGGGAAAAAGTTCAATATTTCACTTCTATACCCAACTTACTTAACCATGAATCATTATAGAATGATTTTATTTGCAAATATTTGTAAAAATGTACAAAGGAAAAAAGGAACGAACGGTCATTAATGTAAATAAAATCGTTAAGAAATGCTTATGTTTAGAAAACACATTCGTGACAGAACTTATTTTACCAGAATTGCATTTTAACGGAATGGAATTGCACTGAACGTTGTTCAGTGATATTTGAATAACAAAAATTTGATATGACGTAGTCCGAAGAAAACACGTCGATTGCTCTTCTCGTTTATTTACGTATTCAAATCTCTTCTAATTTTAAATAACCAACAGACGAAGAAGCTTATCATTCCATCAGACTCCTCGATTAGTTATCGCGAATTGTGCAATAGTTCATAACATTCGCAAGATAGGAGCTCATTCGCACCTAACGTTTATTCCAACAAATTAAAACGTTTCTCTCGGACAAGCGATTACGAAAGTCGTTACGTGCCTTGAATGATAGTTACTCAAGGTGCAATTATACGCGCAGAATTATAATAGTAACTCATCTCGACAGAAAGGGAAATGAAACAAGTTGCAAATTTGAACTGACGGAACCGCTGCAAATTTGCATAAACTGATTTTCGAACAGTATTTAATAAAAAAAAATAATAGGAATAATTATATCACTTTCGATATCAAAAATTAGAAATATCAATGCTACTAGATAAAAAAGAATCGAGAAAGGAATAGAAGCTTCAGTAATTGAATTAAATCCATACCCTCAAGAACTTTTCTCTTCTTTATTAAAAAAACTTATTAGAGGAAGAAATAATAGTGAAAAAATAGTGAAAAATATAAATAAAATAAATCTTATCGAAGCGTTGTGATATTATTACTATGTGTGAGTGAATTAAATCCATACCCTCAAGAACTTTTCTCTTCTTTATTAAAAAATAGCTCTATTATAGAAAGAAGGAAATTAATAAAATAAATATTTAATATAACAGAAATAATGAAAAATATAAAATTTTACCAGGGCGTTGTGATATGATTACTATGCGTGATATAAGTTTCGAAAGAAAAGGAAAAAAAAAAGAAATATAGAACTGGAATGATATTAAATGAAAGCTGTATGTAAATAAATAATTACGCGAGAACCATTCTAATGTAGTTAATTATGAAATTAACGATCTCTTAGTGGTTGCCACGGTTCGTCTGATTCCTTGACAAGCATTATATAGTACATACACCGTAGACACGATCGCGGAAGAAGATTCCCCTGAAAAAATCCTTGGTGCTGTTTCATCTGGTTGCGATTTTCATTCCCGGTATGTTTGTTGTGTTACGATCGTCGTGAAAACCGGTTTCATCCGTTATACATGCGAATCCAAGCGAGGTAATAATATCGAGAGATTCGGTTAGAAAGTGATTCCGCAATGTATTTCACCGCTTGTTAACTTTACTTTGCCCTCGACCTTCCAGCTCGTCGAGACAGTTTCGCCGTAAGATTCGAAAGAACACGCTTGCGGAAACGAGAAAAGTATTCCCAAGGTTGGATTCTCACATGAAAATTATTCAGAGATCGAGCAAAATCTCAGTTAGTTCATTGATCTACATATTCGTAATATTCTTTAAAGTATTTCACTGTGTTCCACTTAGCCGACTAACTTGAAACTTTTACATATAACAACTCGATAATAAAGCATTATTTGCGATTTTTTAAAGTGTTTACAGTAAGTTTGTTTGTAAAAACCATCCCCAAAGAATTAAGTATCTTTTTTCTACTCTTAATAATTGATCTATAATTCTGGAAAAAATATCCCAAATATAGTCAGTCTGTAACTCCTTTACGTATTTTTTTCATTTAAATATCTTAAATAACACCTGAGAGAATAAATAAAACAGATGGATAGAGATCTGAAATTTTGCCGAATAGTTTTCTATCCTACTAAACCCTTCACACAGTTCTCAAGGAAATAAAATACCGACGACTTATTTTTCCGTAAATAAGTAAGGGTAGACGACAGTACAAACGTATTTTACATAAACTACGAATAATTATTTATCAAGAGAGACTTTTCAACAAGCGGCAGTGCAGGTGTAGTTGAAAACGACTGATCTCTCTCTCACATCACAGGTGCAGCTGTTGTATCCGAAGCCAGGATACGTGGAAATTGATCCAGACGAATTATGGAGTACCGTAGTGAACGTGATAAAAAGGAGTTTGAAAGGTAACATTTCATATACATTATATTACAACTTAATGATATTTATTGCGGCGGAGATCCTTGGTGCACGCGGATTCTCGGGCTTACAAGACGTTGAACTGCACAATTCGAGGAGAACATGATGTTTAAGTATCGACTGACTGTTCTTGCCTGAGGATTCTGCAGGTATATTTACTAGGGTGAGATTTCGAAGGAGAACTTGGATAAATTGCAGAAAAGGACTTGGAATGGATAATTAGCGAGCGTTACGAGTCATTTATTTTTAACGCAGGGTTTATCTGTAGGATAACTTCACAACTAGATGATTGGTTATTCAACAACATGGTTTCAAGGAATCGAATTCTCGTTTTCTTTCTCAGAGATGATGGACGCCGGTTTAAAACCAGAATCGATAGCCTGCCTCGGTATCTCCACGCAACGTGGCAGCTTCACAACGTGGAACATGAAGGACGGAAAACACTATCACAAGTATATAGTATACCAGTATAACTAATTATTTAACCCTTCCGTTGCGACAGATATCAAGAGAAAGATATTTAGAATTTGTCAAATTGGTGTTGGAAGTTTCACAATTAATCATTTTCAAATTCGTAAGAATGTAACGTTTGTTTCGTTAAACGAACACTTCACCGACCGCGCGTATTTTCGATGAACGATGCTCGGAAATTTCACGCTGAGGAATAGACAATTCGTCAATTTACATACCACTCCTCTGCATAGGTCTAAGCGAATTTTGAGAGAAGTTTTCATTCCTTCGTCGTGAACAACTGTAACTGAAAAGCAAAGGACACAGATAAAGTATTTTTCTGAAAACTACGATACTCCGATTTTTCGTCGATATCGGTGACTATCCCTCGCTTTAATAATGTTCTCCAACATAAAATAATAATTATCTAAAATAATACTCCCTCTATCATATAATAATAGTAGCAATTGATGAATTTAATTTGTCCCATAATAATAGTAGCAAAAGAAAATAAATATAGAACGCAATATTTATTATGAAAAAACTAGATTAAATTAAACAATAAATTAAAAATATTACTCCTAATTTTTTTATTTTGAGTGTTCAGATAGTTTCTGGATTTTTCAATAATTTTGTTACTGTATTTTAAACTTGTAGGTAGGATCCCTACCCACTTGGCTGCGAAGACAAAATTCTACGTGATCTTTCTTATTCTTTTCTCTAAGAAATGGTTTGATGGTGCTTGAAACTCGTTTTATGGATTTTCCTTTTTTCAAAATTCGGAATAACGTAGATTTGGAAGCTTCAATAGCGTGAGCTGCTGATCTTATGGTGCCTCTTCTACTAAGAGGAATATGTCTAAGTTTTTCAAGTTTTTCGCAGTTTTGTTTTTTCAAAGAATCAACATTAGCATAAGATTCTCCTTGACAATTATTTTCGGAAGCACGTTTCAAAATTTTTGATACGATCATTCTGTTGCACTTAAATTGTTTTGCAGCTAACGTAATTGCACCTTTCTACAAACTTTCGCTTTTCTTTCGATGCATCAAGAACTGGACAATCGCAACTCGATCTTTGCTTGAAAACTCTCTTTTTTTAATCTTACTTTTTCAGTAGGTTGATATTCAATTGAAATAAAACAATTGATTTTGATCAGCGGATGAAATTAGAAAAATAGTTATAATTCGTGTCTGCGCAGCGGTTTATGGCACGGACGTGCCGAAACGGTTATTTTTGAGAATGGGACTTTGGTAATTGTCAGCATGTAATTTTAGTAAAAATTAGTTAATAGAGAAAGTTGGGTTTACAACCCTTTGGCCTCGAAGGCGCTTTCCCTTGTCCTCAATAACCTAGCCCTGTCATAAAAAATGGGCCTTCCGAAAGGGTGAGTCACGAGACAGCATGTAACGGTCAAGGAACCGAGGTGACGAACTCGGAGGAATTCCCGCGCTGTTGCCAGACACTCGTCAATTTGTCAAAGGACATCGCCATCCCCTCTCTAAGGAAACGCGCGTTAAGGGCACAAGAGAAGGGTGTCGGGATGTATTTTCAATACACCGATTGGTGTTTTCCAGAAGCAGGAAAACAGCCAATCAGAAGAAATTAGGATTAGCAATGGCGAGTCGATGAGTGGCATCGACTTGCGAAACCACTTATCTCTGAGCAAGCATAGAGCGAGGTCCTAACTCTGCAAGCCCAGCAAGTAGGCTAGGCCCATAGAAGCAAATATGTATAGTCTCAGAAAAGTCATCTTTTCTGGGTGGTCCTTCGAGCTATTGTAGACGGCACATTAGAGTGCAATAACCAAGGACGCGAGCGTAACGGCAGAATGCTCAACTCCCCCACAATTCGTAACAATTAAGTTAACCTAAAAACAGAAAGATGTGTTGAAACAAATGACAGATGTCATGAAACATTGATTTTGATTGAAGGCTTCGCAATTTTACGCTATAACATAACTTACAGCTGCATTCGCCAATAATTCCCGTTTAAATATTTACTTGCTACTATTATTATGGGACAGAGGAAGTAATCAATATAAAATAATAATTTCATACTGCCTGCGCAAATCTGAGTGATGTGGTGAAACGTGAGATAAAGTGAAGATATATTAAACAGCGTAATACTTTTTTCCCCTTAAGTGTGTCAACATTCAAAACAGACAGATTTATGCAACGATGCATCAGAAAATTCACAAATACATCAAGAATAGCAATTCTTATCGCAAAACGGGGAGATCGATCGGTAAAGTGTTCAAATGGAAGCGCGAGAAGAATAAAATTGTAGTTAAGGAACGATAAGAAAAGCGTACAAGCCAAATTTCCAAAATGCCAACAGCAATCAATTATTTAATCCGCTTCGATATTCTCTAAATCGAATCTCGCGTTACAGTTTCATCACGTGGAAAGACCTGCGCGCTGACAATATGGTAAAGGAGTGGAATTCGTCGCTGACGATGAAAGGATTGCAGATCGGATCGCATATACTTTACACGCTCTCCAGGAAGAAGCGATTCTTAGCTGCGAGTGTTTTTAAATTCATGAACACGCAGGTACGCGTCTCTTTTATGTTCTGAGGTCCAACAGAACGATGTAACAGCAGGACTTTACACTGGGTCACTGGGTGTATCGTACCTTTCTTATCTGAACCTTGATCGGTACATTGTATGATAAAAAAAAAAAAAAAAAAATTAAAAGTATGAATAGAAGTATTCATAAAATATTCGTTAAAAAGGTACAGCTGCGGTGATCTCTTCACATTCTATATTTTTATGCACAATCGTTCGATGAAACATTCGTGCACGTATATTATACGCGAACTTTGATCGATACGCTTTATGATAAAAAAATAAAAAGTCAAAGTATAGTACGAACGTGATTGTTCATCAGATGTTCTTTAGAAAGTTGAAGAGCGACTGTGAGTCACCTCTCGAGTGCAGAGGGTTAAATACTTCGAAGGGACTAAGATTTCAGAGCATTTATGGGGTTGAATTTCCTGAGGACCGAAAGGATGCTACTCTCAATTTTTTTTTTAATTAGAACTATATATAATAATTTTTTGTTAGGATTATAATTTTGTCAAGATTAACGGTCTCTATTTGAAACATCTCTGTTAATTTTTCATTGTTAAACAGTTGCGACGAAGGATCGTTTTTTTTTAAGAATAATTCTCGTGTGGAAAATGATCAAAATGAGAAATTTATAAACGTTAATTAAGTCTGATAAAAATGATCGAAGAGTGTGGTTAGTGGGTGAATGTTTCTTCTCAAGTATCCAGAATTCCAAACGGAACTTTTAAGAATCTAGGGCTGTAATAAATTTTAATCGTAACGAATGTTTTTTTTTATTATTTTCGTGAGAAATTAATATACAGTTCGAATAAAAAGGAAAAGTTGGGGGTTGCATCCTTACGATTTCCAGGAAATTCGCCCCAGTTTTTATACTTCAACCTTTTTTTATACTACAAGCACTTTTTATAATTATTAGCCCCTTTAAATCGCTTAACGTGCCCCAATTTCAAGTCAGTATCGCACTAGTTTCGGAGAAAGCAGATTAATTAACAACACTTTACATGAATCACCCTGTATGCACAAATTTCAGTTTCAATCTCGGTACACAGAACACACGTTGACGAGAGTTTTGTAGAAACTTTTGAAGCACCCTGTGTATACAAATATTCTGAACAAATTGGAAAATAATTCTACGAATGGTTTGTCAATTATTTTGATTTGATATATTTCATTGTGTTCTATTAATTTCTCGTTCTGTTCCATTTAACTATAATTTCCGTTTTTATTATTTCCATTATACTAATTTCATTTAGATATCTCTGAGGTTATTGTGGGCGTTGCAACAAGTGCCAGGTTTGCAAGAGGCGGCGAACAGCGGGAATGTCGTTTTCGGGGGCGTTGATTGCTGGCTTTTGTACAAACTCACCGGTATTACAAAGAATTCTCACCCTTTCTATCCTTCAGCGATACTGTATAAGTGTCCAAAGCACTTCTGTTAATAAAAACTTTTCCATTGTTCATTCAATTGCTACGATGTCCCGTTTATATCATCGTTTCTCCAACAGAGAATTCGTTTAAATTTTAAACAAATTTTCACGTACAGTTAGTATCGCAGAGAGCGTGGACGCAAAATTTGCTAAACTTGGTATTAAACGAGAGAAAGATTGTGTTAATATAAATATTTACAGTCTCCTTTGATAAGCTTTGACCTAAAAATCTCTTAGTATCATTTTTGTCGCTGAGAAATAAGCGCTTTTTTGGCGAAAGGTGCATAAACAGAGGTATTTGAACAATGAAACGTCGCAAGCGTAGTTTCACGCGTGCATAGTACTATAAAAGTGTAGTTCCATGCATGCAGAGTACTATGGAAGCGAATTTCCATGCGTGCATAGTTCTATGGAAGCTTAATATCTCGCAAACGTAATACTATGGAAGCATAGTTCCTATACGAGTCAATTATCAAACAGTAATCGCGAATGGTGGAGATCGGACCCACCATTAATTAAACGCGTATTAGCCTTTTAAATGTATTATACTTTTTATCTGTACACAATTCTGTATAGAAAGAGCTAATTTTCACAGAGATATCGCGTCCACACTCTTCTCGATCGGTCTAATCTAAGATTTCTAAATAAAAACGTTCGTTTATCTTTCTTTTCTCCATTTTTCACGTAGGAAAACATGTAACCGACGTATCCAGCGCATCAGCAACGGGACTTTTCGATCCGTTCACAATGTGCTGGTCTGGAGTGGTGATAAACATGCTGAAAATACCAAACAGCATCTTTCCAGAGGTTCTGGATACTACCGGAAACTTCGGAGTCACTCCGAAGGACATTTTCGGAATCGAGATTCCGATACTTTGCTCAGTAAGTTGTGTAATCTTATTCGCCATCGTAGATCGTTATCTGATCGCTATCTGAACTCTCTTCCTTTTCTTTTTTTATACGCTAAATGATCGAATATTAATTTCGAAATTAACTGTATTATTTAAAGTAGATGGCAGATCAGTCAGCATCGATGTTTGGTTCAGGATCCACGCAACCAGGTAATCTGAAGATCACTATGGGAACTGGGACATTCGTGAACGTGAACACAGGGACTAAAGCTCACGCTTCTGTTACTGGTAATTTTCTTTTTTTATAACTCCGTCGAACAAGCAGATTCGTAGAATTGAAAGAAATGATTCTTCGATCATTTCAACAGGTTTGTATCCACTCGTCGGTTGGAGAATAAACGACGAATTAGTATACGTCGTGGAAGGTGCGTCGAACGATACTGGAGGCCTCATTGAATGGGCGAAAAGAACAGGTAATTTATACCTAATTGTTCATTAGGGATAAAGGAGACTTGCTTGAATTTTATATTGATTTGCTGGAATTTTGAGAAATACAAAGGTATCGTAAATGATGTCGATGAAACAGCGAGCGTCGCGAGCGTGGTAAACGATTCCGACGGATTGTATTTCGTTCCTGCGTTCAGTGGACTGCAGGTATGACGTTTGAAATATTTTTCTTTCTCGAGGAATATTCCTTGATAGATCATATCAAGTTTACAACGAATAAGTACCTTTCCCTCATTTCTAATTCATTTCTACAGGCACCCATAAACGATTACTCCGCGGCAACAGGCTTCATAGGTATAAAACCAACGACAGAGAGAAATCACATTGTTCGATCGCTGTTAGAAAGCATCGTTTACAGAATATTGCTCCTCTACGAGACGCTGTGCACGGAAACCTGCTTCGATTATCACACAATACGGTTAGCAAAAGGAATTCTCTGTCTCGTTCATCCTGATACTAATTAATGGACGAAAAAATTGAAATCAAAGTCATCGATTTTTATCTCACTTGAAAATTTCAATTTGTTCTATTAGGTTGTAACATACGAAACGTCTGATTCTGTCGTATCAATATTTCGAACCATACTTTCTTCAGTAAATATTTATCTGTCTTTGGAGATGTTTTAAATACAGTCTCAGGAGTAGAATTTTTTGTCAGATTCAGTCTTCGTTGGTTTTTGTTTGCGTTTCTATCCTTCCTTTCTAATACGAATCAAGCTGATTTTCACGTGCTTTTTTTTATAGCAGTGGAAAAGCGGTCGTAACGCAGCAGCGGCTGCCCGAAACATAAATACTGCATTCGAACTCCGAATTTTTACAAAAATGGAATTAAGAAACTTCTAATTAATGGAAATACGTGCGTGGATTTTAATGGTTCTTATCTTCATAGAAAAAATTGAATATTAAAAGAGTTATGTTTATTTAAAGTTAGCGCTAAAAATCGGACATTTCATATAGAGTATACTTCTTCTAATTTGTCCTGGCGTTCTCGTACTACAGTCTGTCCGATTAAAGCGTGTCCGGCATAATTAGTTGAAAAATTGATTTATTCAAATTTTAAAATACGTACGTATATTCTGCAGACTTAGAACTGAGATGCAATTATATTAATAACGTGTCCAATCGCCTGCAGCATCGATAATGGATTGACATCTCTGAGGCATACTTTCCACCAAGTTGATGGCATATTTTGGAGGTAAGGACCTCCAAATGCGGCGAATTTGTCGTATCAACCGCTTTGCTGTGGTCACTTGTCTTCCACGAAGTCATCAGAAAATATAACCTTACTCCAATCTCGATTAATATTTTCCTTCGCCCACGTGAGTCGTGTCTTCGCGTGTTTTTCGGTCAGCAGAGGTTTCTTGATTGTGCTCCGCCATTTTACGTCATAAGCCTCGAGGTGACGTTGAATAGTGTCTAGAGAAATATTCAACCCCTTCTCTTCCAGTTTCATCTGTCCCTGACGCAGCGATAGTCCAGGATTCTTCGAAAATACGGTCAATATCCGCTTATCGTCCTTTTCCGAAAACTTTCGCTTTACGCCACGATCCGGTAGATCATCAACAGTTTTTGTACTTTCATACCGCAAAACCCACTTTCTAACAAATGTTTTTGATTTGTCCATATATTTACCAACGGCAGCATATGACATTTTCGGTCCTTTTGGGTGCTTACACAAGAACACTGCTCCAAAGCGCGATGCATACGCAGCACTCATAATGCCTTTCAAAGTAACGTTTGGAGACGATGTCGTTCACAGTCGGAAACTCGGGGAAAACTGAATGTTTTTCGCTAAAGCATTTAGAGGAAAGCTGTTCTCTACCAGATGGCACAAGAATTAGGAGTATAACCATTGACTAAGTGGGTGTCAAGTCGGACACGTTCTTATCGGACAGACTGTATCTCATTCCCATAGTTACACTTTCCATGAACTAATATTACTTTTCTTATATATAATACATAACTTTAAACGTATACATCCTATAATATTCTTAAAATGTCAAATTTAATCATACAACGTCCTACAATATTCTTAAAATATCACACGTTTGTTTATCGGGTCACTATTGTGATAGAGGGATACGAACGTGTATAGAACAAGCGAGGACAGCAGGGTTAAATAGAAACACTTGTATTTATGAATCAAGAAACTGTCGAGAAGGCCTTTGAACAATTTATTGTCACCGGAACTCGGAATTTTTATAAAAATGGAATTAAAAAACTTCTAATTAATTATAATACACAATGGATTGTAACGGTTTTTATTTTGATTGATAAAATTCAATATTAAAAAAATTATATTCATTTAATACTGGGTTTATGGGATATCCTCGAGTGAACGTGGAACTGAATTTTTTCTCCAGGAAATCGATTTATCAGAGACAATAGGGACAACTGAATTGTATATTGTTAACATACTTGCAAATTCGGACACATATTCGTATCGTTCCATAAATAAAAGCGTGAAGAAACGTTTCTGGGAAAGTAATAGCAGTTTTTTCTCTAATTTCGCCCGTGAAATCCCAAATGCGTCAAATTGTGTGTTAAAAAATTCAATTAGAGTCAAAAATCTAAATCTTAGTGTTAAAGTTACGTCTAAAAATAAGACGTTTCACATGTTACAACTTGATACTGAAAAAACTTTTACAAGTGGCAAAAATAGAATGTTACGCGCGAAAATTTGAATGTATTTTGCCACAGGGTCGACGGCGGAGTGTCCAAAAACGATTTCATATTGCAGTTGCTAGCTGATCTGACAGGTTTAAAGGTGGAACGAGCGACAACCACGGAAATGTCTATTTTAGGTGTAGCGTTTCTCGCTGGTCTACAATGCGGTATGTAAATGAAAGACACCCACTGTAGAATACAATAGCTTTTACCTAGTTCCAATACACACAGTGCGGCAAGAAAGCAACGAGACTGAATTTCTGCTGGTCGAAATAAATACGCCATTATACGATCTAAACCAGGGATAGTCAACCTTTTTATACCTACCGCCCACTTTTGTATCTCTATTAGTAGTAAAATTTTCTAACCGTCCACCAGTTCCATAGTAATGGTGATTTATAAAGTAGGGAAATAACTATACTTTATAAAATTTATAAAGCAGAGTTGCAGTAAGTTAAAGCATATAATAATAATTACTTACCAAATACTTTACGTCGAACTTCCGCTAAGTTTGGCATATATAAATCTTTATAAAACAACTTACTATGGTTAAATCTATCTTGTTATTTATACTTTGCATACATAGAAGCATGAAGTCTGATGAAATTACATTTAATTAATTAAATTATTAATGAGATCCCTGAAGCTAATGCAGTGAAACTAAATACTGGATATCTGGCTCAATTTTTGTAAGGAATAAACGAAGGTCTCCTCCTTCGGAAATCTTCAAATCGTTTTTCCATGCCCAATTTAAATTCGTTAAGGTGGCTACTGAATCTGTCAATATCCTCTGATAAAAGTTTCCATTTCAATGTTTTTAAAAAGTCAATTAAATTTAAGAAAAGGAAAGTGCTTTAGTATCGGACAAAACCCCTACCGCCCATCATGAAAGCTCGAACGCTCACTAGTGGGCGCTAGGGACCAAGTTGACTACCACTGATCTAAATCGTCCGCTAATAAACAGCAGACGATATTTCGGTTTCATAACGTATAAAAGGGTTTTCCGCCCGTTGTTTGGTCGCGCCGTCGCAATCTTTACGACGGAGCAACGTTATAATACAAAACCAGTAATTGTTTCTGTAACTTTTGCTCGTGAAATTAAAAAAAAAAAACCTCAAATTGGCAGATCTCGTAAATCTAGCTTTAAATTTGATTGGTCGAATTCTAGAGACAAACAGAAGCCTTACTTAACATTTTATACGGATCTAATTTATTTCCCAGGCATTTGGAAGAGCAGAAAAGAAGCCCTGCAGCTTCGACAAGTAGAAAAAGTATTCCTGCCGAACGAGGAGAACAGAATACGATATCAACCGATCATTAATCAATGGAGGCGAGCTCTTCAACGACTGGGCCAATGGTACTGAATAAAGTACCGATATCTATTTTTTTTTGTACTGGAAAAATAAACGATTAGAGAAATTTATGAATACCTTTTCGTATCAACGTGTATGCTCGATAATTGCACACTTTGACGAATAAACGATGCCGGTTTTTCGAAAGCGAACGATACTTTCTTTCTCCATTTATCTGCAATTCTTTGATTTATATATATTTTCTCTTTTTTGATTTATATATATTTTCTCTTTTTTGATTTATATATATTTTCTCTTTTTTGATTTCCTTTGTTTTTCTATTTGTTAATAAAATTGATCGTTTTATTGCTACGCGCGGCATTCATTTTTTTCTGCATAATTAATAAAAATATCAAATAAATAAATCATCGCAGTATGTTGAAATTTCATTTTTAACAGTCGTAGTTTCCAGTTGAATATTCATTTTCAATTGTAAACAGTACACACGATGAACGCAAATGGAAAACATTTTCCAAGCTTAGATTGTAATAATCGTTTGGTTTATCGTGCTAACATCTTTTCTTTAAATTTTTTTAGATACATTTCATATGTCATTCTTTCCATTCTCACTGCAATCAATTATTAATCTGAGGCCGAGAACATTTCGGTTACATGTTGAAAAAAGGAGAAAGACGCGTGGATTTATCGAAAATTAAAACCAAAGTAACACGCAAAAGTGATACGTATATAGATACTTTTAACGAAAAGTAACAGCATAATTAAACCGAGTTATCATTATCAACACGTTTCACGATTAGATAACCCATGGGAAACTTTATCTCGCTCATATTTGTACGTACTTTTATTCATCGTGGGTTTAAATAAAAAGGCAGAGTTTCACTACGGCATCGATAAACGAAAATCAAAATTTCTTCATCGACAGACGTCTCTCGTTTGAATAAAGAATGTTTTTAGAACTACACGACGATATTTTTAGCATTGTCTCTTTAGAATTTCGTTGAGAAAGCGGAAAATATCCCAATGAAAAATCAGAGAAATTCGGAAACTATTCTTTTTACAAAGCAAGTAAACCAATGAAAACCCAAGAAAATTCAAAAAATATTCTTTTCATAAAGGAAATAAGAAATATTTCAATGAAAAGCTAAAGAAAGCGGGAAGAAAGTTAATAATAACACACAACGAGAACAATATAGAACACAATGAAATATAAAATTTCTTTCAACACTCCTGATCGACATTGAAGAATGCGTGAACGTGAGCGCATAAGAAAATGACACGTTATTAACTTCGATAATGAAAGAATCATGCACAAACCGTTCGAAACGATATATTGCGAATATCTTCGTCGGCTATATTATTATGGTGTTCCCTTTGCTAAAACCTTCAATTTTCTGACGTGGTGGATTTAACTA
The DNA here is from genome assembly GCA_951804975.1 of Anthophora plumipes. NCBI lineage: Eukaryota > Metazoa > Arthropoda > Insecta > Hymenoptera > Apidae > Anthophora > Anthophora plumipes. Next base: position 15,760,860 of record OX638118.1, on the reverse strand, counting down.
TGCACCACGTGGAATAGAAAATACAAGATTCCTTAGCAAGGAACGTAAAAATGCCTGAAAACTTCGAATGAAGTTAATCATCCGTTCTGAAGTTAACAATCTTTAACATCAAAGTAACAATAAAATGCGAAACTCTTGGAAAAGTTGGAAAATTTCCAAGTATGACAATATTATATAAGTTCACTTTAATCCCCAAGTTATTAGATCAGAATTCCAATTATTATTGCGGCAATAATATCCTCGTTACTTTCATTAAAATAAAGTTTATATTTTGTCCTCCTCAGAGTTTTCTTTTCCCTTTTCATAGGGGAGATTTTACGAACAGGTTGAATTAAGCAACACCATTAGATAATGCGCTGACAAACTTTCTCGATTACGCGAGTATCACATGAGTCTGCGTGCATCGAAAGGCAGGGGACTGAAACATATCTGGAATTGAAAGAGAAAGTGCGAAGAAAGCCGACGGGGCGACCGTTTTAGAAAAACTCTGCGAAACAGGGAAACGGAAACGCGACAGGAATTGCAGATAACAAAAAAAGAAATAATAAGGAACTTTAAACAACCTGTATACGTCGTGTAAACAACGTGGAGTTCCTTAACACTAAGTTTATGGAATTTTCTTGTACAAGACACTCGTCAAATTGAAACTGATGAAAACCAGAGTTATTCTTAAAGAAATCGATTTATTCAATTTAGAAATAAGTTACTTTTAAATTTGGATACATTATCGCATGCTTTTATTAATAAAAGTCAGCAAAAAATTGCTGGGAAATAATAGCAATTTCTGTCATTTTGCTCGTGAAATCTGAAATGCGTCAAATTGACGGGTCCCGTAAATATAAATGATCTATACCTTCGAACACTATATAAGCCGCTTTTTTTGAAAGTGGTATAAGTCCATTTTTGGAAAAAATTAGTTAATGGTAGTTTTAGTCGGACATAGACATCCTCTTTTTATATTTCTAATTATACAGTCAATGATATACAATATTCTCATAAATTAATGCAAAAAAGTTGAACTATAAAATGTTATCGCAGGAATGTGGAATAAGTCCATTCGTAGTAATGATAATTGAAATAACTTTTTAACCGCATTAATTATTAATTACTACGACTTCATCTATAAAAAACTATACGACTTCAACTATAAACATTATAATATAACTGAAATTATTTCTTAATAAACTCGTTTAATCATTTACTTACATGTCTTCGTTTTAATTATTATTTTTCACATTAAAGAATACATTTCAGAAAAGCCAACTTCAATTAAAATATAAATTTACAATTGCTATTGTTTATATTTCTCATAACATATTTTTATTGAAAGTGGTATAAGTCCATTTGTACCTAAAAAAAAATTGTTTACTTTCTTTAACATTTTTATTAATTATTATTGTATAATAAAATTGAACGAGTTTATAGTTTTAAAAACAATATCCGAATTGATTAACGTTTGTCAATATTTTTAAGTTGATTCAAACACAAACCCTTAAATATCTCATTGTATGAATAAATGAACTTATATTACTTTCAAAAACAGCGGCTCATATATTTTCGTTTAATATTTAATTCGAAAATCCGAATGTCCTTCCGATTTTTATATCTCTTCCAATTACACACGCCAATTCAATTTTTATACGATTCTAAGATTAGTACAATTTCAACGTTACTTTTGCTTTATTTCAGTATTATTCCATTTAAATGTCGCTTTATTTAAATAGAGGATGCTTCAAACAAACGTTGACACTTGTAAGATTGGAATAACAGTAAAAACTATGCAAAAAAAAGAATGGAAATAAAATAAAATTGAAATATCAGAGTCTGAGGAGAGATCAAGAAGAATAAAGCTCAGAAACGATGAAGAAGAACTACAGAATCGCAGGTAACCGTAAATTGTGTCAGAGAACCTTTGGATTTTTCAGCATAGATGGAACACGAGTAATTCTACTAAAAAGAAGCTAAGAAGACTAAAATTTCAGCACAAAAGCTTCGAGTGCAAAGAGTTCATGCTTTGCCGAGTGATCGGTGAAATCTCTCCGTGTTTCAACGTTAAATTCCTAATATAATGAATTATTCTTCAACTATCGCTTCGAAGATTTTCATCGCTATCTACTAAAAACACTTCTGATTCTAGCGAAAACGTAGGAAAATTAGAAAAAAAAAAAATCAGCAGAACAATCGACATTCTTCAGAGCTATACACAATCGAGACATTCGAGTGTTCGTAACCGGTGCTTGTATGCAAATGATCTCGACCTCGACTTTTTCGACACGACGCATAAGTCCCAATGAACTGCTTAACTCCCGCCACTTGCTTCCGCCGTTCGATTCTTGATGTTCATCGATTCCGTTGCAACGATCGGCCACGCGGTAATCTTCCTTTCCATCGAGTCACAACGTGCACGGATCTATCGCTAGTCTAGTTGAAGGAAGAATTGCAAACAGAAAAAATGGTGAGTGGAAAAAGTCGAGTGTTCGGTAACGAAGACATTCTACTCGTATTCTCTACTCGAAATCTCCGAGGAACGAGCCGCGTGGTATACCTGCGTCACAAGTGCATCCTTCGCGGCAGAAAAATAAAGGATCTTTCTTTCATTCTCGCGTAGAAGCGACACGTTAATTCGGTTTGGGAAAGAACGTTCAGTTCCGCTCGGTGGTGCTGCACGGTCCTGATATACGTGAAATTCTATCGTTGCATAACTTCGAAAGGATAATTCACAGATGAATAATTTAAGCGGAGGCGTAAGAAGAAGTGTCTGTTTATGTTCCACTTGCAATCGGAGGCTCTAAGAGAAATTTTACTAACAGCGAGTTGTATCGAGAAAATCGAGGAGAATTTTGTGATACTTGAGAGACGATGATTTAAAACGTACGAGGATAGTGGAAGTGATTTGAACTAGTGATCGTGGATATTTCGAAAGGATCAAGTTGATGAAAATGAACTACCTGGACGGTTGTAACGAAGAACGAAGTCTGGAAGTTTTCATTCGATTTACAGTGACTTCAATATTCGGGCATCCTTTGAAGCAGAATAACTTTTTTAAAAGTGGACAAAACGAATGGAACTCTCGCGAGAAGTTAAAAGGATTAGTTCACTAAATGATGTATGGAAATATTTTTGAAAAATTCTAATTAGTCCGAATTACGAAGAAACAAAGTAGCGGACGCTTTTTGCAGCTTTTTTATCTGAGTCTACAATGAAAATTTCAGAAATAGAGTTTGTAGGTTTATATGAATTGTATACATGCTGAAAATTTCATGGAAATCAGTTAACGTTGCTTTTAGCTAGAAATTGTTAAGTATGGTGTAAATTTTCCATGACTTTAGAGCTACAATTACGATAAATCGAAAGATTCTTACATCTTTTCTTCACTATGTGTATAATAATGATAAATCTCCAACACGTATTTTTTAAATTTGCATAACAGACTCAGGTAAAAAGTAACCTTCGATATTTTCTTCATAATTCCGACCAATTGCATATTTTTCCAAATATTTTGTTCATATTATCTAGTAAACTAATCCTTTTAGCTCCTCAAAAAAAGTCACGTCTTTTGGTTCAGTTTTAAAAAATCTATACTGTTTCAAAGAGTGTCCGAATATTAATGGGAGTCACTGTATACGTGTTGGATTGATTATGGTAATACGGCGATTTGCATATGTAACAAGAATCTCTGTTTATTCTACTTGCACTTGCGACCCTGTTGAATATCGTTTTAAACGTGTTAGACCGATATTACGATAAGCGTTACAGTATTTTTAAGAAATAGAAATATATACACCATCAGAAAGAAACGATACACTGGTTTTGTCCTTAATAAAATTCACCAAACGGTATTCCATATTGATTAATCTTGAATACACTGAATAACAGTGTTTTTATTACGAGGAATTCGTTTCGTCTGAGTCAGAATTTCGATGCAAATATAGCAAACCCGCAAGTCTAGTTTCCGTCGTTCGTTCCAACGAAAGGGAATGTGGCTATCATAACTGCGTGGTGGTGCAGAGTTCGTTTCATTTCCAGAAAACGCGCGATTAAAATTATTCATCCGAAATTTATTCTCTCACGTTTCGAGAATCTCTCGTAGAATTTCCATAGTTATTTAAATCCACAGAAAATCTAATTTATCAATTTCTCTGAAAGAAAATCTAAGTTCGAAGGAAAATCGGTGAAAGAAATTTCCAAGAAACGCAGGATGGAAATTACTCATTCGAAATTTATTCTCTCACGTTTCGAGAATCTCTCATAGAATTTCCATAGTTATTTAAATCCATAGAAAATCTAATTTATCAATTTCTCTGAAAGAAAATCTAAGTTCGAAGGAAAAGCGGCGAAAGAAATTTCCAGAAAACGCGCGATCGAAATTACTCGTTCGAAATTTATTCTCTCATGCTTCGAGAATCTCTCATAGAATTTCCCTAATTATTTACAGTAAGTCACAGTCACAGCCAAAATCGTACACCACATATGAAAATATGTTTCATTAAAAAAAAAAGAAGTTTGAGGATGATTTCGAATAAAAGTAAGGCGGATATATACATATTGTAAATATATCTATATTTATTGTGTAATAATGACAAAAGAAATTAACATTGCTTAACATAAAAAAAATGAAGTTACTATAATACAGTGCAGAAAACATCTCACAGCTAAAATCGTACACTTTAAGAATATTGCCTAATATTTAAATTAAATTAAATTAAAAATTAGTGCTTTGTAGGGTATCCTCGGCTACATTCTACGGAATGTAACCTTTTCAGCATTGATTTTACTAGATTTTGTGTAAAATCGGGTTCAATTTTTGTCCATTCTTCTTGCAATGCCTTTTTTATATCATTTTTGTTAATAATTGTATGTTTTCTTATCCTTACTTCTAATTCATGTCAAATATTCTCAATTACGTTTAGGTCGGGTGATTGGAGAGGTGTATTGATAACTTTCGGGCAGTTATATAATTTCCACATTTTGATAATATGGGACGTATGTTTTGGGTCATTATCACTATAAAATTTAAAACAATTCAAAATTCCTAATTTTTCGGCACTACTTTTTAAATTCTTTTTTAAAATATTCAAATAATCAAATTTGTCCATGTTGCCTTCAATAAATTCCAAATTTTCTGTTCCAGTAGCTGACATACACCCCCAAACCATCACTGACCCACCTCCATGTTTAACAATAGGATTCATATTTTTTATTTTAAATTCTTCATTAGGCTTACGCCATACAGTAACTTTGCCATCTGAATGAAAAAGGTTAAATTTGCTTTTGTCGGCAAAAATAACTTCTTTCCAAAAACTAAAATCCTTAGTTAGATACTGTCTTCCAAACTCCAGCCTCCTTTTCTTATTTTTATCGCTGACAAATGGCTTATTTCTTGCAGTACGTCCATGAAAATCATTCTTTCTTAGAACTCTTCTTATAGTTTCCGGATTAACAGATTTTTGCAAATATTTTTCCACCTCGTTTGACAATTTAGGTACACTAAGCTTTGGATTTTCTTTGAGTTTTCTAACTATCCATCACTCATCGTACGCATTAAATTTTTTGTTCGGAGCTGTTTTTAATTTATTTGTAATTCTATTTTCTTCTCTATAGCGTTTAATAATGTATTCGAACAGTGCTAATACTTCTACCAATAATTTTTGCAATTTCTCGATAGCTTTTACCATTTTGAAAGTTCATCACAACAATTTCTCGAACCTCTACTGTTGTTTGCTTCATTTTTACTATTATTACGATTTCTTTTCTAACTTCGATGCAATACCACGTTTATTAGCAAGCTAAACCAATGTGATCTTCTTTTGTTTAACGTTCTTCATTTCTTTTCAGGGATTCCTGGAGGGGAATATCAGATAGGGAGAAGCGTACGATTTTAGCTGTGAGATGTTTTCTGCACTGTATTATAGTAACTTCATTTTTTTTATGTTAAGCAATGTTCATTTCTTTTGACATTATTACACAATAAATATAGATATATTTACAATATATATCCGCCTTACTTTTATTCGAAATCATCCTCAAACTTATTTTTTTTGAATGAAACATATTTTCATATGTGGTGTACGATTTTGGCTGTGACTCACTGTAAATCCATAAAAAATTTAATTTATCAATTTCTGTGAAAGAAAATCTAAGTTCGAAGGAAAATCGGCGAAAGAAATTTCCAGAAAACGCGCGATCGAAATTGCTCGTTCGAAATTTATTCTCTCATGCTTCGAGAATCTCTTGTAGAATTTCCATACTTCTTTAAATCGATGGAAAATCAGTGAAAGAAATTTCCAAGAAACACGCGGTGGAAATTACTCATTCGAAATTTATGCTCTCACGTTTCAAAAATCTCTCGTAGTATCTCCATACTTACTTAAATCGAAGGAAAATCTAATTTCTCGACTTCTCCGAAAGAAGATCTAAAGAAACTCGGTGAAAGACGTTTCCAAAAAGAGGAAAAAAGAAGTTTCCACTTGGAAAATATAAAAGCAGAGGATTTCAATGGAAATTCGCGATCTTAAAATTGATCCGATCTTCGAAACTCAAGGTTCTCCGGTAAGAATAAATACTTGGACAACTTATGATAGAACGGGAGCTTGGATAATGCTCAATTAAACATCGTAGAAGTGCAATAACCACCATTCACGCTGAATATTCGAAACTTCCTAATTTTCACCGTTTATCTAATCTCCTAAACGCAACGTCCTCGAGTAACTTCATACATACATCGAGCGTTAATTGAAACTGCAATCGCGAAAGTTTCATCTGAGAAGACTATACCCACCTCTATCCCTTGCACGTTTTGCATTTTTCTTATTAGCTGCGCGGCTCTTAAAAAGGACAATTCCGCGTTCAGTCACGATACAACTGTGTGAAAGGCAACGTCGTCCTTTCTCAGCTCAGAATTAAAATTCTATCAAATCAATAGACACTGCAAATCCAGAATTATTTCCGCTAAATCTCAAATAGATCCGAATTATATCACGCAAAGTTGTCTGACAATATCTTAAAGGTTCGAGCCGTATTGCGTAAGTATCCAATATTGTAACGAACGCGAAATGGTACACTTTCGTTTTTAAAAGGAACTTTCCCCAATTCTTTTCACCCGCTGTTAAACTAATTGAATCTTAACGAGACTCGATTCTAATAGAGTTAGAAGAGAAGTTTAGCAACACGTAAAACCGAGAACTTCCGTGTATATCAGCAAAAATAAGAATTGCTAATCCTTCTTTTTTCTAATAGTACGTCTCTAAATTTTTTGCATGAAATTTTTTTGCTACATTTAGTTACGGAGACGTATCTTGACGAAAAAATGCTCAATGATGCCGGTGAATAAATAATCACCTGTAATTAATGTTATGCTTTATGCTGGCAAATGAGTTTACTTTTTTGTAACGAGACGCCTGTTGCGTAAACGAAATTTGAACTGAGGAAACTAATAGAATATGAAGGAACTTCGTTGTTTCTCCAAGCGCAAGCAGTCTTTTCTCGTCAGAAACGATAAAAAGTACCAGGAATCTATCGAAACTATCTAATGAGCATTTTTAAAGAGAAAGAAGTGTGCTCAGCCGGTGCAATAATACAATTAAGCGCAATTTAATCACTCTACGCGATTAATTCATTGTTCGTTATTCTTCGGTGTGTGTCAACCTACATTTTCCACGGAATATTAATATATTTCACGAATTATCGTCTGCAGGATACGGTGGCTGTTGATATGTGCGAGGAGAGGCAAGAAACCATCGCTACGGAAGCAAAAGATGGGAACAAGCTGGCCGCGGAAGAATGTCGGATAGATATGCAAAAATTGCTGGAGAACAACGAGTCTGGTGAGTACTTCTTACAAGTTTAGCCACGATTCAACCATTCAAGACAGAATACACATGTACGTGATGAGTTCGAGCTTCAGTTATCAGTTAGCAGCGAAAAAAGTAGCCGCGAAAGTCGGTTTCCAGTTAGACCCTAAAACGAGTAACCCACAGTTAGAATTTGTGTCAATTTAACGAAGTTATCAATTAAATACGGAATATCGTATTAATTTAGCAAATTTCACCGAATGATCTTTCAAAAATACAGTTGAAGGCAGCAAATGACAATATGTGCACGATATTGTATCACTGTAGATATTCAAAGTGAAAGATTAATAACAAAATATCCAATAATACTTTTGAAAAGAAGGAAGAAGAAGAAAAGGAAATGAAATGTTGAATACTCATTTCAATTATGTTAGTTTATCTGTACATAAATCGTGCTGTAGTTATCTCCATTTCCATTAGCTAATATATTTATTTAAACACGTGGGAGTGGAAATATCGAGGTTTCATTCGCATGATACTGTGCCGATACTTTCGTCCAGCACTGTAGAATTTCGTGTTCTCGCAGAAATTTTTCCAAATGGAAAGAGACACAACGAGTAATTACAGTTTATCTCTGGCTGTCACAATAATTCCTCGCAGGCGCAAAGAACACCGAGCTATAGCGAGCGCGATTGTTACATATAAGAAGTGGCTCGGAGCTTATTCAAATGAATTCGTCTCGCGATTACATTCGAAGAAGGTTCGTCATTCGCTCGTGATCACGTCTGCAAATTACACACGCCGGTATCTGACACGGGTCCAGTGATAATTTCAGCTGTGTGGGAAAAAAGAAAGGAAACGGAAAGATAATAAATACGACAATCTATAGATAAACTTAGCGTACTGCTAAATTAACTGTGTTTGTGTGTGTCACTCCGAGTGTCAACCTGCGACTACACTTCTTTCATGAACGAGAGGTATGTGCCATGAATATTTTGCAATTTTGAACAGAAAATTTGGGAATTAACGGGAAAAGATTTGCAACTATCAAATTAATTCGGAGATTGTAGTTTCTACTTTTATGCTATTCAGAGAAGAGTGTGATTACAATAAATGTTAGAGGGTCAGCCCTCAGAAAATTTGACACTGCAGAGAACATTATTTCTTACGATTGCTTCTTATCCATTTCAGAAAATTAATAAAACGTGTGTGATAAAAGCTATCATCGTCCACTTAACACACATACAGCCGATTAAAAAAATCTCTGTACATGTGATTAAAGTTTATTTATCGTTGCTCATTCAAATCTCAATCGGGTTGTAAAAAACAGCAATAGTTACGATATTTCATACAGAAACGTAATATTTATTATTATCGCAAAGGAAAATACATATTGTTGAACAAAACTGCCTGCTAGATCTTTTCCTTATATGTAAAATCACATGTACCTATAAAACATGTAATCGAAAGTTACTTTAGCCTATAATAAAATATACAAACATGAATAAAAATGGTAATTCAAACAATTTCTATTGCAGAAACGTCTGAAACTTCGTTTTGTATGATTAATTCCACGTATTTTATCGAAATGGCCCTCTATGCGCCGTCTGAACGTATTTATTCACTTGCGATACACTTGCTACAAGAGCTGCATTAAAATCGGTCGCACTGTTATGTTACTTCAAGTAAAAAAAGGTCTCGCGAAAAGATAGCACGATAAAAACAGACAGAAATTAACTAAGTATTGTCGAAGCGATAAAATGCAGTAATACTTAAGATTCTATTGCAAATATTTAAGAGAACATTCTCTCGAAAGTTCATACTTCCGAGAGATGCAAAAAGAAAAAAAGAAAGAATCGATTTTTTCGAAAAAATTGCAAAGATCCCCGTAAACTGTATACAGCAATGCAAATATGGACAGCTTTAAATGGCATTACGATGCATTTTTAGATATTTAAGTTCGCGTTACGTGTATAATGAACGTTCGGTTCGCATAAGTAAGGAAACGGATTCTTTTCTCTGTCTCGTTTTTTCTTCTTTTCTCAAGTACCGCGTTACGTAAGCGCGTAACACAAGCGAAACATGAAAATAGCACAGCAGAACTACGCTGTACTAACATTTCATCTATGTGTGCTATGTTTTTAGGCTTTTTATCATTTGGTCTCGTCTTAGAAAAGGAAATAACACTATAAATCGCTGGGAATTAACTTAAACGTTGGAATGAGTTACATAAAAATTAACGTGGAACCGTCAATTAAGTGCTACGATAACAACAATGGTAGGAATTTTATGAATATGTGCAATTATACTCGGATATACTATTGCACGTTTCAGCACACCCTTTTAATAAATAAGTTTTCTCTACAACTGTTGATTAAGTACGATTTAATATCAAATATCTTGTCTTTGTTCCCTATGAGCCATTGCAGAGTTTAAATTGCGCGCGCATTCGATGGCGGGATAATGACACTACGATCGTGTCCAACTGTTACGACTATTTTAATTATTTTCGATAAACTGTTGCACGCTTCAGTACGCTATTATAATAATCAGGTCTCTTTTATAACTGCTGATTAAGTACGATTTAATATCGACTGTCTCGTCTTTGCTCACTATAAACTATTGCAAAGTTTAAATTTCACGCGCATTCGATGGCGGGATAACGAGTACAACTGTTACAACTATTTTTTTGGAAATAGTTAATTCTAAACTATAATAGTAATTGTCGTAACATCATGTGTACCGATGGCAAACTAACCATGATTTAGGTTGATTTATGACTATTTTTTTGGAAATACCTAATTCTAAACTATAATAGTAATTATTGCAACGTCAATCGTATACTGATGACAAATTGAACGTGATTTAAGTTGATTTACGACCAACAGGAATCTAAAATCGAATTTCAAGAATCAGAATGCATGCTATATATTTATATCGAATTTAATCACAAATTGATGTATAAAATAACATAAATATAAGCTCAAAAAACATTTTATGATTATTCTACGTATTTAGGTTAATATAATAAATGAATAGATTACCCATTTGATCGATCGTGGGTGCCCGAAACAGTTTCACAAAACTTTAATCAGAAATGTTACACAGCTCACTTACACACAACACAGCTTTTCACATCGTACTCCGCAATCAACTTACCAACTACTTTCTCATTTATTATTTAAAGTACTGTGCACATAAAATAACCATTGCGTAAATCAAAAATGTAAAAAAAAGCATCACCATTCAATGCACTATCGTTCACCATCACAGATTACAAATAAACTGATCCTACAGTTCAAATTAAGGATTGTTCTTTCAAATCGGTGCAGTGCTGACATCTATAAATACATTTAGCGTCTCTTCTTTATCGCTTAAGGCGTACATGCAAAGTAAACTATTCCAGATAAGATTTACGCCTCGTGAAACTGCGGTTTTAGGATCACAGTTTACCGTGACAATTGTGATTACTCATAAACTTTTTTTTCCCGACTTTTTTCACCACATAATGAGTCTCGTAGATTCTTGCTGGAACCATAAAACTAACCCAAACGCAAAACAGCGATGGTTCTATCTAAATAAACATCGTACGCTATTTTTTATAAAGCCATCGCTGTTGCCAATCATTTCGAATTTTGTATTAAACAAATATCACTTTGTTTCGTCGTCAATAAAGAAAAGCAACGCTAAAAATTAACTGTTTGTTATTAATTAATTATCATACGTCAACTAACGTCGATAATGCTTAGGAATACTTGTGTACATTGTTGGAAAGCCTAGAAATCAACGATTTTACGATATTTGATCCTAAACAACTTCAAGTGTAAGTTAGAAAGGCATGTTCCAAGAAAGATAAGAGCTTTCGATTCATTTCCAACAATTAAAGCCATGAAACACGAATCACGGTCGTGTTTCAGTTTACTTGCTCTCCGACTCCTGTATTCGCGAAATTATACGTTGGCAGCAATAGATAGTCTCGTCTGTATGTGATACTACATATATGATAATAATTGAAAGTTACCGCAATTTCGTGGGTAGGTATATGAAGGCGAAAGTTTCATTTCGGATGAAAATATTGAATGTTAATTATAAACGCGTGTTAAGAGTATCATGATTGTATAGCCTTAGCGCGCTGCAGTATATATATACGTACAATGCAAATACGAATATTATTCATATTTTTTTACAAATTGTTATCGGTCGGTAAATTTGATTCGACAAAGTTTTATTCCAAAGCGACATGATAATGAATTAAGAATATTCTAACACGATGAATTATGCATTACATTCTCTCCCCTTTACTTTTTGTTTTGTTTTTAAACAACGAATACGTTAATATTTATACGAATACTCAGTTTTTTTATTGCTTTACATTTATCATCGTTCAAATGAAATTTCCTTCGTTTCAGCCACACGATTATTTATCCTCGCTGCATTTATAATTAATAAAATTCGTGCGAGAGATGATTAAATTACGTTATGCGTGGAATTATCTGTAATAAGTAGTTTTAAATTTTCGTTCGGAAGTTTTACTCTTCGAACTCGCTCTTCTAGAATCTGGTGTATTTATAACAGCACAAAGATTTATTCGTATTTATTCAGAAGCTGTATTATCATGTTATCATGATTCTCATGTAAATAACTTTAATCCTTTATCTGTCGAATAATAAGTATTGTTGTATTGCAAAGCAGTGAAGTATTCACAGTTATTGTTATTCATTCGCATTCTCTTATTTCAGTGCATACTAATGAGAAAATGATGGCAGATTATACAAGCGTAAGTACATGCATATGAATAATTAAAACACCTGTACCTAAATTTATCATTTCCTTCCAGCTTGTTGAACGCACAAGAAACGCATTTTGCAGTGGTAAGACAAGACCACTAGAATGGAGGAAGAAGCAATTACAACAAACACAGCTGATGATAAAAGAATGCTACCAGGATATATTATCAGCACTTGCTTCTGACCTACGCAGAGTTTGTACAGCATTTATCCATTTCCTAAGTCCTTACATCGTGTATACTGAAATAACTTGTTTTTCATTTCAGTGTAAATTCGAAACTGTCGCTTTAGAAGTTCAAGTTGTTGAAGGGGAGATCAAACACTTGCTTATGAGCCTCAAAGAGTGGTCAGCCGATGACAAAGTACGTTTCACGTTCATATATACGCACGGTTGTTCAATTCGAATCACTTTCGAGTCGTTCCTATCTTTCAGCCTGGGAAAGCGATGGTTAATTTATTTGACAAAGTCGAAATTAAAAAAGATCCGTACGGCGTGGTCCTCATTTTGGGAGCATGGAATTATCCTTTCCAGTTGTGCGCGATTCCTCTGATTGGCGCGCTAGCTGCTGGAAATTGCGTGATTCTTAAGCCGTCGGAAGTATCCCCCGCCACGTCCAAACTTTTCTCACAAATTATTCCTAAATATTTGGACCAAGTACGTATTACAAACATTAGAACAGAGATATAAAGCGTCCCTTCTACGTATTTTAAAATGATTTACTTCGCGTTGCTCGCAGGAATGTGTCCAGGTTGTGTTGGGAGGAGTTCCCGAGACGACGGAGTTACTCAAACAGAGATTCGATTATATCTTCTACACCGGTTCGACTACGGTTGGAAAACTCATACGCAACGCGGCCAATAAGTATTTAACACCAGTCACGTTAGAGCTTGGCGGTAAAAGGTGAACAATCTATACTCAGCCGTAAAAGTATTCGTTCACATACAGGTTTTCTAATTATAATTACGTTACGTTGAAATTAATTATTTAAAATTGTAGTGTTAATGTTTAGCGGGTTCTCCCTTGGATTTAATTATAACTTCTTCTAGACTTTTCAGCATTGATTTCACTAGTTTTTCCCATTCAATTTTCCGGTATATTGCAACATATCGTTAAATTTCTTTTTTTCTGCAATAATTATTCATCTTCGCGAGTGTCGTATTATTTTATATCGGTAAAAGTTTATTTCCGCATTCTCAATCTAAAGATTTTGTTTGTATTCTCTTTCAATTTCCTCTGTATACGTCTAATATGTTAGGCAGACGAATACTTTTGCGGTTGATTCTAGTTTCATACATTTCACAGCATAAAAGAGACGCGACAAATAATAACGACTATTTATATAGTCCTGTATACATAGATAATACGGTAGATCTAGACATAACTGTTAAAAGAGTACTCTGGGGCAAGTGCATCAACGTCGGGCAGACTTGCATCGCGCCTGATTATGTACTTTGCACACCCGAGATTCAGAATAAATTTATACAAATGGCAGAGGAAGTATTGAAGGAATGGTACGGTGATAATCCCAAGGAAAGTCCAGATTTGTCGCGTATAATTAACGAGAATCATTATCAGTAAGTACTTAGTTGTAAAAATCTGTTTAACTTTTCGTTATACGGATATACCTTTACAGCCGTCTAGTGAAATATTTAAACAACGGCAAAGTCGCGTTAGGAGGTGTCTGCGATGCTTCCGAGAAATATATCTCTCCGACTATACTTGTCGACGTGAAGCCTACAGATCCTGTGATGCAGGATGAAATATTCGGCCCGATATTACCTTTTCTAAACGTAAACAATGCTTACGAAGCGATTAATTTCATAAACAGCCGGTAAGTTCCTTTTTTTTCTTGCAGCAATTTTTTTTTTCGATTCAAATTATAAATTTTCATCTTACGAAATTAGTTTACCAGAGTTAGTCGCGTACGCTGAGTATTTATAACGATATCATAATGTACTATCCTGAACATAACATGTGCCGATTAATTTTTCCACATTTAGCGAGTCTCCTCTCGTATTGTATATATTTTCCAAGGATAGACGAGTTCAGGATTTATTAATAAATCAGACTCGTAGCGGAAGCGTGGCGGTGAATGATACGATAATGCAATATTGTGGTGAGTCAGGATATTAGACGACGAATACCTCGATTGCTTGTTAATGTATGAACCCTTTTGAATCTACAAACTCCTACTCTCTAGTAACAGTACCTTTCGTTAATTTTACAAAGTTTCATCAAAGTAAACGAAAATTATTTTGAAACTTTTAAAAACAAGAATTTCAATTACAATTATCCACGTAAAACTTGAATTCTTTAGCATGGTCTAATTTTGCTTTATGTACTGCTCCGGGAGGTTATTCGAAAATGAAATACACGGTGTTGGCGCCTTAGATACTCAAGGATTTAGGTTTTGTATGTGCAATTCAATTTTTAAGGTGGTGGACGAATAGAAAGCAAAATTATGGTCAATTCATAGTATGTAATAGTATATCTAATCATTATTATCTACACAACTTCCAACCTGGTGAACCGTAGCGTTTCTTTTCTTATGCATGACTTTCACGCGCATCTTTCAGTTTTAGAAATACTAGTGGCACAAAAGAAATGATCAGTTGTCTCCTATTAATTACCCCCATATTAAATATTATTCATTACCGTCTAATTTTTGTTTAAACTCTGTTTCCTTAAAGATTACAAATGATTTTTTCATGATCATTGTATCATAGGCAACAGCTCATTTCCCTATCATTCTTGAAATACTTGATTTCGTATGGTAATTCATAAATTATTCTATATTTCATATAGGGAGAAGCCATTAGCATTGTACATATTTAGCAACGATAATAAAACTGTATCGTTGTTTCTTGACAACACAAGCAGCGGTAGTGCTTGTATTAATGATATAATGATGCATGCATCAGGTATACGACTTTTATTTTACTCTCTTTTCCACTAATAAACTCAAGGCTGTCGAATAAAATACACTTGCCGCGGGAAATCTATTAACAAGTCCCTAAAATGTTGAAGAAAAGTGTTTAGCACTAGCTAAACCATTTGTGAATGAAACAATAGATTGAAAAGAATAGACGAAAATACTGTTGATAAATTGATGGAAAATATGCTGAAAAGACTGCAGGAAGTCACAAACAATCGAGGTTACTTAATTTCGTAACTGAAAACTGTACATGGTTTCCTTCTCAACAAATGTCCGAAATAGAGAGCTTTTGAAACGTGTCAACATACTTTACGCGGCGAGTGTAACACATTCTGACATAACTCGGTGCACACTTTTAAGCTTAACACATTACTCGCATGTATCGCATCTTTTTTGTACAAGTTTCAAAGGATTACTGTTTGTTTCGTTTTGCGCATGCATATATTTCGCTTCCTAATTTGTACATACGTTTTATATAATTTCGTCTTCGTCTAACAGCGGTAAGATAATGATCGTGAGATAAATGTACCTGAATATTTCTCTTGCAGTTGATACTTTACCATTTGGCGGTGTTGGCTATTCCGGCATGGGAGCTTATCACGGAAAGTATACTTACGACACGTTTGTGCACCAAAAAGGCTGTCTGATCAGAGATTTTAACAAGTTGGGAGAAACATTGGGAGCGTGAGCAGTTTTATTATTTACAAAGTCACAGGTTCTGATACAGCGGGGAAATTTACGAAGGGAATATGGTTTTTTTTTATTTTATTTATTACAGATGCCGTTATCCACCGTATTCCGATAAGAAGTTATCCTTCTTAGAATTTTTAATGGCAAAACGACCGGGTATACCAGGAGTAAAGTACATCCCGCATCTTTTAGCATTCGGTCTGGGCATGCTTGTCACCTTTGGTATCTCGACCACCATAAAGGTATACAAACTAAAGCGTATCGTGTAACGTATCTTTTCCTTATCTGCAATTTATGCAGTATTCATTATCGTACAAAGGGTTGCCGCTCAAAATATACCAAATAGCAAGAAATCCGAAAGCTTGACAAACGTTGAAGCACAGTAGTTCAATTTTAAAACTGTATTATTAAATTTATATATGTGTGTAATAGTTTAATTTAAATATCCTTGTGGTTTTCACCTATCTAAAAACTTCGAAATAACGAAAAATGTCCAAATTAGTTTATTTTTTCAGTATTTTAAAGTATTAGTTAGTTTAATTTTCAATTATTTATTATTTTAGGATATTTAAATTAACAAAAAATGCTCAAATTAGTTTATTTTTCCAGTATTTTGAAGCATTAATTAGTTTATTTTCTATTAATTTATTATATTAGGATATTTAAATTAACTATTATATGTATATAATAGTTAAAATAATCACGCACAATTACCAAATATTATTGTTTATCGCATTAGCCTTGACATTGATATCGAATAAAAAAACCAAAGCATGTACACCAAATATACGCAAATCGTTGGAAGCTGAATAAAGGCAATAAGACTTGCTACGAAAATCACGATCATCTTGTTCTTTCCTAACCATTCTGTGTGTTTCGTTCAATTAATACATGAAAATACTCTTTTCAGATTCAAGAGGCAAGCAAATAAACCGGAAATCCTCGTGATATTTTTACTGAAACTTTGTTATACGATTACAAATTTTAGAATCTTATTTATGTATAACTTTTATAGCTAGTTTCTTTCTTTCTTTTTTTTTTGCTGTTTTGTATACACAGATATTTTTATAAATGTAAGATAATGTATGTCGACGTAGCTTTTCTGTTTCAGTGTAAAATAGTATATTAGATGTATCATCTTGTTACTGTCTATTATTCCTGGAACATCGATTATGTGAATAAATCGGGGAAAAGGAATTTTGTAATTTGCGACAAATAGGAATATTTTTTTATGCGTCCCCGTGTGTGTCTGCAATATTATATGTTCAGATAATCGCTGTTTTCGTGTCATCAAACATCGAGTATAGATTAACAAAAGGACGAAGTAATATAATTATTAAAAAAAAGAATCGTATTTTTGTAACATCAATGTCTTTTCGACATTATAATTAATCAAATGATTTGTATTCCTGTAACAACGCTATATTTTGTTAAAATTTGCAAGGATATTTATCGTAGTTTTATAAATATTACACAATGTATACAAAGAATGTACAAATCTGTTGTTGCCTTGTTGATTAAATATGTAGAAAACACGAGCGCGCACTTGTTTCCAATGTATAACAATTGTTACATATAATATTGTGAATAGATTACAAACAAAAGGATAATTCTGACATTTAATAAATACCACGGGTTGGAATTCTTCGAATAAAAAATACCTTTCCCTTTTTTATTTATATATATTCTGTTGCTGCTCTTTTATCGTAATTTAATCCTTAATTTTATCCTTTGAACACTTCCGTTTCAACTACCGAAACAAACTTTAAGTTTTCAAACCTTTGGAAACAATTTAACAAAGGGTCTAACAGGATAAGCAAACGGTAACACCCCAAGAAATTACTTTTTTCTACCCTGAATGATTGATCTATAACTCTGAAAAAAATATATTAAATAAAGCTAGACTGTAGCTCTTTCACGTATTTTTTCCATTTAAATATCTCGAGTAATAACTGAGAAAATAAATAAAACAGAGGGTTAGCGATCTGAAATTTTGCAGAATGGCTTTTTACATAGAACGCGTTATTTAACTGCAAACAAAAATGAAAAATGGTCCGGGGGCCGTTTGCAAATTGAACATCTATCTTTCGCTATACACGTTAAATACTAAAATCTGCCGTAGTGAAAGGGTTAATATTGCGCAATACGAATATACGATAATGATATTAGACAAAAACGGACGACAACGGAAATATTATTTTTCTAAATGAAAGAAAGAGGTGTTCGTATATTTATTGATGATAAAGTTGCTAACGTACATTATATATATTATCAAAGATTTGTTCATACACGTGTAATTAGCACAATTTCGAAAATACTAATTTCCCCACTTATAAATGTAATATATACATGGTTGCGTAACGTTCATCGAAAGTCAAATTCGGTATGCAGCATCTTAAATATATTAATAACATGTCCAATATGGTATTGAAGTACTTTTTTCACATATCTTTACTGATCATATGGCAGTTCATCTGCATAAACATATTTATCAACCGAAAGGTTAGCATAAGTCACAGTTCAATTTCTTACCACTGAACTATTGTTTCCAGGTAGCTGACATCTCTCCCCCTTGAGTGCTATCACGCTGCGGACTCTGAAATAGGAAATATAAAAAAAAAAAGTTATTTCTTCATACTCTCAGTTGCGCGTGTAAAAGTGACGAGCGAAATTTACTTTCACTTGAATTTGTTGCTTCAACATTGCAGCCCTTAAGATCAACATGCGCGTGCGTCTCTGATATTCCTTTCCAACGCTCAAAGATTTCTCGAAAGTTGTGCTACGTTGATCGACATCCTTTGCATACAAAATCTAAAACATACGCGATCAAATACGTAAAATACTGGGGTACATCGCTAAGCCATAAAACAACGATACAAGTAATTAATTACTTTATTATGAGAATCTATACGAGCTTGTATCTGACCATCGAGAATTAACTGCATTAGCTCGTCCTCTAACTCTGGAACTGTCCTGTTAAACGCAGTCGCCATACGTCTCATATCCGCGCTCAGATACGGACTGAAATACTGTATCAACGCTCTATTTCGAATTTGCGTGTACAATACGTTAACATGCGGTGCTATGTACATATCTAGAAGTATGTTATCCTTTATCTCGTCCAATAACTTCAAACACGACGCGTACTTCGACTCGTAGAATTTGAAGATGATATCTCTAAGCTGCGGTTCCAATTCTAGGAACAATTTGAAGGAACTGCTGAAGATTACGTGTTTCTGTAATTCGTGTCTATCGAAAGTTGCCAAAGCGCAAAGTCCACCGTATAGAGCGACGTTTCCAGGGGACAATAGTTCAGGGCAATCGCAATGATCCAGAGACGCTTGTAGAAAATGTTTCGCGGCCATTTTATATTTCTTCGTTACTAATTCCGCTAGACCAGCGGCGACTTTTAATTTCGTAACTATAGACTGGTTGTTATCTTTTCCGTGAACGTCGGAGAAATCCGGCGTACTTTCGGCCTTTGTTACGTAGCTCAGTACGTGGGCCCAGTTTTGCAGATAGACCGAAACTTTGATAACATTCAAGCACATGTTAACAACGTGTTTGCCGCTTGTACAATAATCCCTTGCCCTGGAATAACATTTCAACGCGTGAAGAAGGTCCCCGAAATCTAGATAATGATCTCCTAAATCGTCGTAGCCTCTTCTGATGCTCTCTTTGATCGAGTTACTTCTGTAATTCTTCAGATCCGTGTCGAACTTCTCCAATTTCAAGGCGGCCTTTTTCGAGCGAGACTCAACCCAAGCCTGATCCAAAGTTAACATGTCCTGAGATGTCGATTGCGCCGCAACATCCGGCAGTCCGAGCGATCCTACCGCTTGTACCAATTTTTTGTGTAGTATCACATAAAGGGTAACATTGTACGTCGTCATCACATGGGATATAGCCATTTTCAGTGCTTCTATCCTTAACATGGGACAATGATCGGCTATGTATATCAGCCTGTACAATTTGGCAAGACCTGTGTAGCTGTTAGCATAGACTTCCAAATCCTAAACAGAATATGGTAGAAAAATTATTAGAAAAATTTGTTTCTTAACCCTTTGGTTCCTACCTATAAGCATTTTGGAAATTCTGTTTGTACTCTTTTTTCTATCTCCCTTTTGCTTGAATTTTATCCTGTCCACATTTCCATTTTAACGTAACGAAACAAGCATTACATTTCCACAAATTTAAAAATTAAGTAGCTTAGGAAGGTAAGTATACGTACTAATGTTGGATTCTCAACGATATATGGCTCCTCTTCTGAATTATCATTGTCTTCTGCTGGAGCATCGACTTGCATAGGCTCCACAACATTTTGCTGCATGCAAATAATATCATCAGACACATAATTCGAATTTCATACAGGAAGATTCGTAATTTTCTCCAATCGAGGCTAAACACGAAGTAAAAGAAAGTACAAGAAAATGATCAAATTAAGAAAAAAAATGTT
The DNA here is from genome assembly GCA_951804975.1 of Anthophora plumipes. Classification (NCBI taxonomy): domain Eukaryota; kingdom Metazoa; phylum Arthropoda; class Insecta; order Hymenoptera; family Apidae; genus Anthophora; species Anthophora plumipes. The sequence goes on along the minus strand of OX638118.1, from coordinate 15,740,201 downwards.
ACCAAATCGACATAACAAATGCATTGTGGTACAGGAAAAAAAAGAAAAGAAAAAAAAAACATGACATAAAAACGATCAACATTTGAATTCCTCGTGACTCGCTGCCTCTGTAAAATATGTACCATTCGCGGGAACAATTGTTGAACGGATGCGTGAAAAAATTACCTGAACGTCGTGTACTTGCAACGGCATGACAACGTTTTCCTTTACGTTACGGCCGATGAATTACGAAGGAAAACAACTTCGCAAGAGCAGTATGTAATAGAACACCGAGGCATACGCACGTATGGCCGGCGCAGTGCAGCCAACTTGAAACAATTAAACTTTCTCCATGGTCGTAATTTTCACGTTTTGACGAGTCTCCATTTACCTACGGAGATTCTACCGATGCGTATTTTATTGTCTCAAGCAAATAAACGACTGTACAATTTATGTTTCTTAAATAAACTTAAATCAATCCGAGTGCATATTTTACTTTAAATATTGCGCATAATGGAAAACAATTTACTGTACAACCGATTGTATAACGAACGATACGCAAAGAAATATACAAATTTTCGGAGGATTTGTATCGATTCAAACGAACCCTGCTAGCGATCGAAAATTTTTTAAACACACATATCATATTGATCAATCACGACCAGAAAACTTTCTATCTTCTCTACGATCAGATCAACGAAAGATTTCCCCCCTGGATAACACCCTTGGAACGTGTAGTTAGATCATTTAATAACATTTCCAACAGCGTTGATCAAATAATTTGATTAGGCTTTTTCCAGTTTATCAAACGTAGAAATGCACAACTGGAGGGCAATCACGCGGGTTATTTCCCGTCGCATGGCCGATTATGCGAGCCCGTGTAAAAATAATCATCGCTGAGGCCGTATTAAATGCATTACGAGAGCCCCGGGGCCACCATGCGAAACGCAAATTCACGCTGGCCCGATATTTCGGTAACGTGAGAACACACCTTTGCACGTTCCCCTGTGTGTTTCCACGAAGAACGCGGAAAGTGTGTGTTGGTCGATACGATCGAATGGTAACGATTAGAAATGAAACGTAGCTAGGGCTACCTGGGTTCCAGAGGAAGCGTGCCTGTCTATGGTAGTCGTGTCCAATATGGCGTGTATATTGTGAATTGCGTTAACGTGCAGGTAAGACTTTCGCTGGATTTTTCTACGATTTCCCGTGCGACGGACAAATTGGAGAACGTGAAACTGCGCACTTTAGGATCGTCGATTCTAACGTGTTTGTGTATTTTTCATCCACGGCCCGTCGGGCCAACCGTTGGTGGAACTTTTTCCCCAAAAATATGCGAATCTTGTCAACCTTTGCACCTTCAAGGTCCGTTTATCGTGGTGTGTTCACGATGACAGGTGTGCCGTGCAAAAATTCTCTGCTCTCAAACAAATCGTTTCGAGGATTCGCGAAGCAAATGGAAAAATGGGCTTTTCTCGAACGGGGTTACCACTGTGCGATAATAATCGCCGTTGGCAACTGTTCGTTCGTTGTGTGCGGGGAATATGCCTTGTGCAATTAGGAAATTCGAAGCAGCAGTTGGGAAAATGTGTTTGAAACTGTGTAAAAATACGTTTCCCAAATTGTGCGGATCGCCTGTTATTTATTGGCCTGTTTCAAACGCGATATCAAACGAGATTGATAAGGAGTTCGTGCACAACAACGTGTGACAAGTACTTCTTTGACATACTGTCGCGTATACCTTCGAAACGGAGCAAATATTACGAAATCCTCGTTTCTCGATCATTTACGTAAGCAGTTTCATTGATGTATCTTATTAGAACTGCCGCGGAATGTATCGGAAAGATGTACATGTGTCAAAATATAAATAAACCGCCCTGAATCGACACATGCGGATGCCCCCAGCTGATTAACAATTCGATCAGTTTTTCAATTATTTCAATATAAAATCGATCGCAGCGAAACAGTTTTCATATTCTTTTTTTTTGTAATTAATTTAAATTGTTAGACACTTTAGAAAATATGTGAAAACATTGAAAATTTTCTTTTCATAGGTTCTACTCCTGCTTCCGGTGTAATAGAGACCAAAAGGAATGAGATAAATACTGGAAATTCGTAGTAAAAACAATGTACAATGAACTACAGTGGAAATATGCCAGATTGGCACCAATATAATGCCTCGCAGACAAACGAAGTCACAGCCTCAACACAAAATGTGAACTCTGGTCACCTGACTTTCATTCCTGGTGTTAGCCCCCCGTCGTTGAACGCGATTAATCTGAACACACAGGGTCTTAGCAAGCATCAGAGCGATGCTAGCTACAATCCAAGGAACTTTCAGTCCTTCAACAATGTCTCAAGCGGTCCAAACATTCCCAACAACAACCCTCTTGCATCCATGGTGCAAATGCAGAACTGCATCGGCCATTACGGTTCCCCAAACACCAGGAATAATATGATAGATAACATAAACAATTCTACGGATCCTAGAAACACCACGATCGCAGGTATAAACGATGAAATGGGATACAGAAGTAATCAGGTGCCTTTTAATGGACCTATCGGTCATCTAAGTGGACCAAGTTGCAATATAAACGCATCGTCTGGACCTGGTACAGGACCTGGAGCTATTTCCGGGCATCAGACCAATCCTGGACTCGGAACTAATCCAGGAAATGGAACAGGTGCTATGTACGGACCCAGTCCGAGACACGGACAGGCGACAGGACCTGGATCAGGCTCTGGACCTGGTAATATGGGACCAAGAAATACTAATATGGGTTCGGTACCACCTTCCGGGAAATCTGTACCGTCTCCTTCGTTCATCCCTTGCAAGGGTCTGTGTTGCAACTCGGATTCAAATATTAGCTATCAACAATGGGAGAAATTCGGTTCCTATCAGAATAACACTTCGTACAGGGACAACGTACACTCGTCTACTTATCAAATGGAGAACAGACATTTTGGAAATAATTGTAATTTTAGGAAAGATAATTTAGATGGTAAAGAAGCGATGGGCCCTGTGTTGGCCAACGTGTCTACCGTAGATCATAGACGGAACTTCGCTGATTACAAGTATCACAAGGATCATTTAGTGCATAGAAATTACACGACAGCCTCAGGAATGTTTCACAATTACCCTATGCAGGGTTACAATTACCCCGCGGAGCATCAGAAGTATCCTTATCCCATTAAAGAGCACGCGAAAACGGGCAACATGAACATCGCAACCTCGGGGATGGCCAAGCATCAGGAACAAAGTTTCATTGCTCAACAGAAGTACAATAACAAGCAGTATCAATATCAAAATGGCAATCTACTGTCGAAAGGCGTGTCCGCATTGAACGTGAACGCGAACATCGTGTCGTCCTCTCAGAATCCATACTTCAGCTCGCAATTTCCGCGAAACATTCCTACGGAGATGTCCCACGAGTGCCAGGAGGCTACAGACAGCGCGGCGATGGTGAACAGGATGCAGAATACGTTCATGCACACCTCCCCTCCACAGCATCAAGTGTACCAGCACAAAATAGCGATGCAGAAGTTCACGATGGAGAATCACCTTAGGGAACTGAGCAGGATACCTGGCTATCAATCTCATCCGAAATACAAAGAGTGTGTTCTTCGATACAGGGAAGTGTTGAAGCTGCAGCAGTCTGCTGGCTATCAGAATCCAGTTGTTCAGCAAGCTTCGCGCGTCGCGACGCCAGTAAACGCCGCAGTGCCGCCTATTAATTTGCAATTCGACCAAAACGGTATGTTGATCAATTCCAGTTACCTACCCGATAGTTTTCCTAAATTACAGCACGCAGCGACCATGGAACAATCGTCCGAGAACATGGGGAAACAGAACAAAGATCAAGCTGTCGCCATAGCTAACGAGAAGTGTCAACAATCGCGACAATCGGAACAGTTGATGATCTCCCAGCAAAACGATCATGTTCCTTCTTGCGCGGAGACGTTTCAAAAACAAAGCCAGTTCTCCATGCACAAGGACTTCAATCAGAATCAAATGAAAGTACAAACGAGGGAGAGTCATAGTTTCGATACGTTGAGCACCGACGCTACGAAGGAAACGATGATGCGGCAGAAAGCCTCGAAAGAGTTCGCAAATAAGCCGGATCTGGACGTCAGACAGTTCCTGGCGAATTGGGACGAGACAGACGATGAGGAGGGAACGACGACGAACATACCGGAAACTGTTCTAAGCGAGACGACGCCGGTTGTTGTGGTAAGCTACGAGAATGTAGATTTCTCGTCGAAAACATCACCGGAGGCGTCGAAGAGGAGTAGCTATTGTTCGAATGAGGCGTTGGAAAGTGGAAAGGATCACGAAACGAGTGTGATAACAGCTCAGGACTGTTTGACAATTTCTTACTCGTCTGACAATCCTGAACACGCCAAGACTACCAAGAGAACAATCGGGGAGGGCGTGATGAAACCTGGAAGCATCATACACTGTATCAGCAACGGCCCCGACGAGATACCCACGATCCACATAGTGGATAATTTGGAAATAAGCAACATCTTAGGGACGTCTAACGATCAGGTTATTCAGACGCTAGAGAAGCAGAAGACGATATCGTTTTTCAACGAGAATAGCAACAACGAGACGGATACCATGGCATTGGAAGGTGCAGAGCAACAGGAGAAAGCTGAGTCTCGCGTTCTGCCTGCCAATTATGGCGCATCTCTGGAGGATGTGAATAAAGATACGAGCATGGAGGATTCCGGTATTACAGAGACAATTCAGGCTACCGTGGTTTCCGTGCTACCAGCTTCAGAACAGAAGAACAACGCGGACGTTGCTGATAACATGGAGTTGAAAAAGCAGAACAGCTTCGAAGAGACCCACAATCCAGATGATATTAGCCTGCCTGATCTACCAACGTCAGAATGCACACCAATCTCGACTACACTGAATACTCCGATTCATTCTGACAGCGAAGAGTCCTCACAGAACATGGAGGACCTGTCGATCTCGACGAATCCGATAGAAGTGATGCAAAACAGTCCGGTGATCAGTTTCACGCAGCTGAACAGCGAGGAGAAAGTGAAGAATAGATCTCTGGCCAGTTTGGAGCTGGAGTTCCCGAAGGAACATCGTTACAAAACCGGCGAGGACAACGGTGGCCACGAGGTGACCATGGAAGTGACTTTGGGCAACTTTGATTTCTCCAACGGTTCGAAAGTAAAGTCTCCCGATATTGTTAAGAGCAACAAACAGGTGAAAAGTTCAGAGAACGATAGTTCGAGGAGAAAGGTGTATCCGGTGGATAGTAAGGAGAATGATTTAAAGATTTCCGATACTTGTGGTGTTCTGACGTCCATGGAGTACGATTTGGAGGTTCAGCAAGAGGTGGCTCAATGCGAGAAAAGTTCAGAGGCAAGGCACAAAACCTCGAGGAGATCGATTGAAAGCGGTGATTGCATCGACGATGTGAATTCCAATGCAAACTTGAGCCCGACAGAGTCAGACAGTGAGTCACAGGCGTTGAAGCACGAGAGGGAGCTATTCAGAAGGAGAAAGATGAAAACTTTCACCGTGTCTACCAACAGCAGCTGTCCAATACCGTCGGAGGTTGATTTAACCAGCAGGAAAAGAACGAAAGACACGGTGACGTGGGAGGAGAAATGCATAGACAAATACTTAGATAAGAATTTCAACCAGAAGAGGGATACCGATCACTCGAGACAATCAAAAAGCTCAGACGCGAGAAGGTTTAACGACTTGACGAGCTCTTCTCAAGTCGGACAGCATTCTGTGTGCCATATGACTTCTCAATACAAACACTATTCCGTTGCTGTGATAAAGGATAACGTTACTTTAAGTGATAAAAGGGCTCACGGCACCGCAGAGAGGATCACCAGCGACAGATCGACAGAGTTCCCATTAAAGATCAACAGTAATAATACCAAAGAGCTTTCCGACGAGCCAGAGCCTAGGAAACACGCGTCCGGCAAACCAGTTCCTTCGTCGCACGGAGACACTATACAGTCTCAGACATCTAAATTGTTGCAGAAAGATCTGAAAACTGTGGACGGAGACGTGCGATACACCGCAGAGGAGATACGCCTTTTAAAAGAGTATAGGAAGAAGAAAGAGAAATTGCATCAGGCTCACGACACTTACGGCGATAACAATAAGGACGAGAAACTAAAGTATAAGAATCATTCTTTGAAAGCTGCGCTCGAGGAGAGCCGAAGGGTCGACGAGAATTCGTTTTACCATAGGAATAAGTTAGAATCTTCTCAGGTTAGACAGAGTAACGAGGTATTAGCGTCGCGTAAAGTATGCTTGGAGCAAAACGTAGTCAGCCTGAATTCGGAGAATTCAGAGGCACAGGAGGAGGCGAAGGGCCACTCGCATACGAAGAATTTGGCAAAGAGCGGCGACTTCGGTATTCAGGTGGCGAATGTGAACTTGAAAATCAAAGATACCGAGATAGGGAAGGAATTGATCTTAGGTGACAAGGTCCAGGAGCACGTGAAGGACTCTCTGGAGGGAATTAAGATAGAAATCAACGTGTCGTGCACAGACAGAACCTCGAAGGGACAGGAGCAGAACAAACGATTGTTGTACGATGATCGTGGCCTGTACGAGATAGACGATTCACTGTCCTACTCGAACACGTTAGACTGCCAACGTAAATCACACGCCAAGGATCAGGAAACTAAATTAAAATTGCCCGAAATGTCTAACGTAACGGTAGATGCCATCGAGACGAATCAAACAAAGAACGATAAAGAAATAAATGCAAGTGGCACGCTCAAAAAAGGGGGTAGAGCTTCGTTCGAGGCGACCGAAGAGATCAGTCCTATAGTTTCCAAGAGAATATACAATCTGACTTCGGACGGTCACTCTTTCGACAAATCTTCCAAGGATACGTCGAAGATCCCTGTGATCGATGCTGCTAGTTATATCAACGATCACGTTGACACGATTAAATCAAAGTGTACAATATCAAATAATGCCATAGCCGATGCAAATAATAAAATTAAGGAAAAGAATAGATCGGAAGGCGACAGAGAGGATGGAGGACAAGCACAAGGTTCCACGAGTCTATGTGCTTCGAGTACAACGGACAAAGAAGTGGCTCACTCGAAGAATTTGAAAAAGCTCGCAGAGAACAGCTTCCTCGAGCTGAGTACAAAATCGATAAACAGCTTGAGCAATCTAGACTTGAATTTCGATAAACTGGATTACAAGAAATGCTCCGATTGTATGGAGGACGAGTTGGAGGAGGAGGGGTACGCGAGTAAGTGGAAGAAGCCAAAGATAGAGAACATTTTCGAAGACTGTGACATGTTCCAAAGTAGCAGCGGCTATGCGAATCCAATTTTTTCGAACTCGGATAAATTGGAAGATTTGCATACAGTTCCTGTGTACACTACCAAAGATGGAAAGATATCCTACAGCCCTAATAGCAGATTCACCTATCACGAGCTAATAACGGAGACTCGAAGGAAGGAGACTTGTCCCTCTGTGAGGAAACCTCACTACGTGGACACTTGGAACAGCTATTATAGTTCGAAGTTTCGACGATTGTACAAGAGGAAGCGGCACCATGGTCTCAGCGAGAGGAAGAAGCACGAGTATAAAGATACCAAGTATCTGTACGACAGGAAGAGGAATTATTCCGATGAATTTTGTGGTAGAAATCACGTTAAATATATGGACTACGTTCACAACATTAAGAACAGCACCGTTGTTTGGTCCGATCACTATAAGGTAGACAAACTCTACAGTAGCAGCGACAGTGACGAGGAAATGGCGAGTCGTAGCAAGAATCGCGTTGCCGAGGGAAGTAATTACAAGAAGAATCAGGTTGTCGATAACAAAACTGCGAGTGTATCGAAGTTGCATAAAAACGAGGCTGTTATCGACGAGATAGATTTGGAATGTGAGATCAAAGAGGCTAATGTAGCTGGTGAAAGTTTGGACAAAGAGAAAGACGTGAGTTTGGAAGAGACACAGGTAGTTCAGCCTCAAACTTTCGCTGTCGATAAGGACGACGCAAATTGCGGTAGCGCTAGTAATAATTACGAAGTTAATCCTACTTCTGACGTGCAATCAGAGGCTTCGACAACTCCGCTACAGTTAAACGACGAAAAAGAAAATATCGAGAGCAATGTTGACGAACCTATCAAGTTAAACGATTCGGAAGCGGTTTCGGAAAATTTCCAGATTAATCCGAAGAATAATTCGAACAACGAGCGTGCAGATGATAGAATTATTTTTGAAAACGAAGGAGAACGTGCAATTGCCGAGGACGAATCGTCAAATTTAAAGATGCTCAATGAACAAAAGCGAGAGGCCAGTTTCTGTGTCGTCAAAGACAAGAAAGATAGCGAAGAGAATCCTGTAAAAGAAAAAGAGGAGGAAAGTGATACACAAATGTTCGACGATCAAAGATCTTCTTCAGAAAATTGCTCCGAAAATGTAGAACTTACAGAACCGAATAAAGATTTGGAAAATGGAGAAATTAACGAACCAGGGTCTGAAGCTAATGTATCAAAGGAAGCGTCAGAACTTCAGGAAGAACCTAACAGTGTGATCGAACACGTTTTGCAGGAGTCTTTAGAGCAAGAAACTCTCGATAATACAGCTAATGGAATAGCCGAGGAATCTGAGAAGAATATCAACGAAGAGGAAGAAGAAAGTACTGTAGAAGTGGAAGGGGAGAGCATTCAACTCGGCGAAGAAGTTGAGATTCTCCACGAAGATCAAAATCTCGAAGAAGAAAGCGCGGAACTTGTTGCAGAAAATCGAAATGACAATAATTTGTCGAAAGACACTTCGTTGATGAGCCAAGCGGAATCAGAATCTCAGATGGCGCAGTCAAATGATTCGCAACGTGTTACTATCGAGACTACTAAACACATGGAAGAAATAAACGTAAATTCTGAGCACGTTGAACAACCAAATTCTACCGATTCCCCTAAAAAAGAAGATGTTCACGCTAAAGATAATAATTTTGCTGAGAACGTGACTGCGTCCAATAAAGACGAGGCGGAAGTTGTTTCGCCAGACACAGAAGGAACATCGATGGAACCAGAAATAATAGCGAACAATTCGAAAAACGAAAGTTCCCTGGAAGATCTGCCAAGTGTATCCGAGCAGGAAACAAGTCCCAGTCGAGATTTTTCAATGGAGAAAGAGTTGCCTATTCTGAATATGTATTGTACCATCAAAAGCTGCTTAACAGCGAATATCGAGAACACGAAGGAGGAAGCTGAGGAGAACGAGGAGAAAGAGAAACACTCTGTTCCTTGTAGAAACTCGAGCGATTCATCGGAGAGTAATACAGACGTGAAAGCAATACCCAAGCTTGTCATAAAGAAGACAGATGCGTTAAGTACAAGAACAGAGTGCTTGTTGGATTACATAGACTCTTCTGATAGCTACAACAGATACGACGCGAAATTGTTATCGGAGATACGTCCGAAAATACCGAAAATGATAATCATGAAGAACAGATCCCGCTCGGTAACACCGATCATTGAAATCCTGGAGAAAACAAAGTCGGATAAAGCGCAATCTCTTCTTCCAGAGGCGAACATCGAGAATATTGACATGGACAACAGTGACTTTGAGTCGTACACGTTGAAGTACAATCATTACGAGAATAAAGTACCGAAGGTGAAAATCAAGCTAGAGGACATATCGTCGAAAGATTTAAAACTGTACTTAAAACGGAAAGCCAACTCGAAGAGCGTCCCAAAGGTGACAATTAAGAAACTGAGAACGCATGAGTGTAAGAAATTCGAGATAGAGGACAGTTCGGAATCAGAAGGCGCAGATTCTGATGACAAGGATAAGAATTTCCAGGAGTCTGTGATCAGCGATGCAGAGGCCGAAAGGATACCGAAGTTGAAGCTGAAGAAACACGAAGGAAGTAGTAGATCTTCGTCGCCAGAGAGGAACAGAGGGAAAGATTCGAACGTTTCGAAAGTACCTTCGAAAAGAACGAAAAGAACGAGGGAAGAAGACACGGGGCACGTTGCAAAGTACGACAACATTCCGTCGATTAACGATGAACTGAAGAAGAAGTTTCCTCGGTGCATTATCGAGAAGATACCGAAAGTCATAATAAAGAGAACTCAGATCGGCGCGGAGTTCAAGTGTGAAATCAGCAAGACTAAGAAGACTTCCGTCGCAGAAACGTCCAAGTGGCAACCGAAAGTCAAGCTGCAGAGGCTACAAGTTTTGGATCACATGGTCAAGGATCTGAAGCAATCGAAGATCACGTTGAAGAACATCTTCGATTCGGTTAAGGATGATATTAATGATATTAGCAATGATACTACGATAAACGATAACAAGGTGAAATTATGTAGATCTAATTCAGCGTCCAATTTGTCTCCTATTAAATGCAAGCAGAGAAGACTGTCGGATTCTGGTTACGTGAAAACAGGCGTAGATTTGTGCAGAGATTTAAGTGGCGTCGATAAAGTATCTGATTTCAAATCAATCTACGACGAGAGTAGAAGTTTGAAGAGGAAGAGAAAGAGGAAGTTAATTTCTCAGGGTAAACAGGCGGAGAGTGAGGACGAAACAAAGGAAACGGAACGTTCCTTTAGAGATATCGTAATGGACGAGGACAACGATCTGATGGATGTTGTGAAGAAGGAATATTCATCTTTTGAAACCAAGGAGAGTACACCTTTTATAGAAGAGAAATTTCTTAGTTCTGCGATGCGTTCGCGTAAGTACGACAACGACGATTCGATAATCAAGGTGGATTCGTCGGACGAGAGTCAGACCACCATAGAAATTCTACCCGCATCTCCGGACAGCAGTGAAGACGAGACAAAAGACTCTGAATATGAGAACGTTGGCAGACTAAGCATGGAGGATGCGATGCCAACTCAATTAGAGCTGGAATTGGAGCTGATCGACAATAAAAACATTCAACAGTCTGACTATGCGTCGCATTCTAAGAGCAGGTACAACGAGGAGGAATTAACAAAGGCATACTTCGACGAATTTCAATGCTCCTCGCAGAATACGTTCAGTCAAAGTGAATGTACATCAACGGAGAGCCAACAGTCGCAAAATTCGAAGAAGTCGAATGATTACTTCTATTGTAACGACCTGCTGGTCAAGGAAGTATTAGCTGCTAAAAAGGCGCTGAAAAAGTGCCTGACTCGATCGGAGAACGAGGATGCAGAGAGTAAAAAGTTCAAGCCTAGGACAGTCGCGGAGAAGAAACAGGGTTTAAGTTTCAGTTTCAAGGATCTCGAGAGATCACTCGTCAAGTCTGAGGATGTGCCTTCTAACAGTGATGATAGTAAATTAAGGATGCACAGGAAATCCAGCAATTCGGAGACGAAAATTGACTTTGAAGAGAATTGTTTGAAACAGGACGAACATTATCCTATGGAGGGTTCTACAGCTTCTACTTGTGAAGATAGCAGCGTACTCGAATCGACTACAATTTCTCTGAAAGCTTCTAAGAAATTCGGTCGAACAACGATAAACGGAGCATCCGATAAAACTAGCAACAACCCAAGATGTCCTCGCGCGGAGAAATTAGAGGCGAAAACTACCAGCAGCGGCGAAGATCGAAAAGACGACAGTTCGAGCGAAGCGAAGACAAAGGAAGACAATATGCCATTATTAGTGCCAGAGTTTGTTTTAAATTTCGATTCCAGTTCGGACAGAGACAGTTCCAGATCTCCGCCAGTTATAACGAATCTAGACGAGGTTGAACAACCGGCAGATGAAGCTAAATTGGAGGACAAAGTGATAAGTCAGACTGAGAAAGTTGAGGAGAACAAGAAGCATTCCTATAAAGACTGTGAAATGACCATTGCTGATATTATAATGCAACTAGCTTATCACGAAAAGGTAGGAATCGGTAAATTTGAAAAATGAAAAGAATATATTCCGAGATGACGATTTTAATTGCTTGGTTACAGGCAACAATAAAGCATAAAAGATACTGCAATTTATGCGAGAGATGGTTTCCCACGACCTCGCGACACCGTCGGCATTTAGCGGGATACCAACATCGTTATATGGAATTGACGCAACGTAAAAGCATCCACGCGCTTTTCATTCTGTTCACTGGCAAACCTTGTCCAAGACTTTTGCCAGCGAACGTGATCCGTAACGACTGTTCCATAGGAGAATTAACACCTCTGCAAATTGCTGTTCAGGTATGACTGCAACAACGGATACACCATGCCGCTCAAAAGTACGTGTACACTTGCTTGTTTATTAAGGACTGCCTGAAAAGAGGTATGGAAACCTTTCACGAATTTTACACAATTTTACACGCTTTACTTTGTACCGTTTCGAAGAATATATTTGCTCGATAATTCATTAACCCACATCCGCCCCTCGCGTCAAATCGACACTTTTCACACGAAAGATTGTATTGTTCGATCGTTTGAGACATTGGGTTCGAAGCAGTAGAGATATCTTCATCGCGTTGTGATTTTTATTTAGCATCTTTTTTATTTTTTTACATTTATTACTGAAGCAACGGTTTCGTGAATAATACACTGTTATCTGAAGTTTCTTCGCGACGAATCGTGGTTCGAGATATTTACGCCACTCTAAAGAAGGCACGGAATCGCTCTAAAGAAATGAAGTTATTATATATGTAAAAGAGAAACCATTAGAGATCATTCGTAAGCGACAGACCAGAATATAGCGTAAACGGATCGCGCTAAATTTTTGACCCTTTGCAATCTGCTGTAGAGACAATACACACCATAACTCAATTCAAGTTTCATTTATATCGAAACAAATCGAAGTAAAGAAATTCACGAACGTGTATAATTTTTTTCCAAAGTTTCGTTGCACAAATTTGTTAAAGTTGACACTCGATCGTACGAAAAAATGTACGTGGATCGCAAAGGGTTAATAATTTAGAAGATTTTGTCGTTACATTCGATATTTACGTTAAATATGCATATATGTAGCAGAATTGAACAATAAACATTGCCCAACAACGACGGTTTCTGTCGTATACCACAGTTTCGTTGAAAATGGCAAGTGTCCACTTACTTTTTAGTTGCAGTGTACATTTACATATATTTTGCGAACAGCATGTTCCAAACCAATTGACCAATTGTGCTTTATAGGATGTCGCGAGATGCGTTGAATATACGCAACACAATCTCAAGACAAGAGAATGATAGTAATAATGTGTTACAAATGAATTTGGCTGCGTACACGCATTTCCTGTGATCAACCTGTACTGGAACAAATGATGTAAGTACCTCTGAAGAAAAAGTACTGTAATGATAAATAGAAGATGAATTCGGTAACATTTTTTTTTTTAATCTCAATGAAATTGTACATGTTCACTATAATTACCGATGTTGGTAAATATTACTAATTATATATAAATAAATATATATATGAAGAAAAGAAAATTAACATCTTTGAACTTTGCAGAGTAAGCTCTGTTGATTGATGTTAATTGTTAAAAGTTACTTGAATGAGAAAAGAAGAAAAAAAAGAAACAGATTATTTTAACTAGTTAGATATTTAGCCAAAGATTTTAGCAAACGAAAAAGAAGTATACGTTATACTATTTATAGTTTTCGAGGACTATCGCAGTCTCTTATTTGTACAAATGAAAATATGAATAATAATACATAGTAAGTGAATGTGCTCGTTATAAATTTTTATTTATATTGTGAAAAAGACTTATATATACAAAGTGTAAAAAAATATACACACACACATACACACACACACACACATATATATATATATATATATTATTCTTGTTTAAAGAAAAAAAAGAAAAAAAGAAAGATATATACTCTTTCAACGTTAAACAGACCTAAAAATATATACAGTTACATTTATATAAAATTATATATTCGACGCAGGGGTAGTTCAAATGAAGAGATATCTATACTTACATGTTACAAGATGGAACGAACTATGAGGTATTCAATTTTCCGTATTCGTACTGATAGGGAATGTACGCGGACGCGAAATTCAATTTTGATTGGAAAATCAGATTGCTCCTCCCTCCTTTACTGTGATTTTCTAATCAAACTGCTGTTCTATTTACAGCAGACTCCCGTTTAACGCGGTTAATACGTTAATCTCTCGTTTCAGTTTTCGAAAGTTTCGCAAGATAGCGTTGAAATAAATTCAACGAAGAAAGTAACTTTGCAACGCTTACAGATGGAACCTGTATCTTCGCTTAATCCTTTAGCTACGTCAGATTTTAATATGCAACAGGTACAGCGAAAAGTAAACGTTCAATTATCAGTCGCGAAATTTGGTAAATTTTCAGAGGTTTCAGAATTTAAAGTTTCTTCCGATAATTAAGGATTAAATTATGATGAAAGAGGGGTAACAGAGGAGCACGAGAAAATCTCTAAAGTGCTAAGAGTAGTGAAAGGGTTAATTTTGAAGAACTTCGTTAGCGATCGATAAGGAATTACTTTCTAAATTTTACTCTAGTCTCTGAGAAGCAACATTTTTGGCGTAATATAGGAATTCGCGTTGCAAGAAAATATAATACTATATAATACTATGTGATATATAGCAGTGCTCCGTAACCGTTGTGCCGCGATGATTTTCTCGAGAATAAATAAATGTTTTAACCACTACATTAGTTAGAAATTTCTCTAAGTCAAATATTCCTCTGTTTGCCAACATGTAATTTCAACTTCGGGTAGCACTTTGTAATATAGAGCCAAATATAAAACGTATATGTTCATCAAAACAAGCTCAAATATCTCATTAATAAATTAATTATTATGTTTAAATTAACTTTGATTAAATAGGCGTAAGTAAATACCAAACAACAAAGTTTATATTTAAATTTAAAGAGGAAATGTTTTTACATATAATCTATAACTATATATTTTTGTTCTTGTGTTAGTGTACAATTCAAACTGCTTTACATAAAACTTAAATAACAGTAAATATCTACATACATAGAGCTATTTTATTGTGTTTTTTATCTAATTAAAACATATATGTATTATTGTAATTTATGTATTTGCAAGCTTTTACTTGTGGTGCGCCGTGGAATTATCGAAAAAACGTTGCTGTGCCGTGGAAGATAAAAGGTTGCGTAGCACTGATATACAACTATATCTATTATATAAAATAAAATAAAGTATCTAACTCGCGTTTATACGGGAGTCTACTGCATTTTCGAACAAGTACAAATATCATTCTCCGCCATCTATGTTCTTAAGCGAGAAAAGTTCTAAATGAAATCTTCATAGTTCTTACCTCAACGAGCTTGTTCAATATCGGTAACATCTCATAGTTCAGCCGATATATTTACACACACGTAATATTATGATACCTGTTCGCTCCCCCTGAACATGTTTTATTTCGATTGAAAATATTTAAATGTACCTAATGAGTTACTATTTATATACGAATAACAAAGTTTTTCATTGTTTTAAATGTTACAAATGTGTTTTCTTATTATTATTATTATTATTATTATTATTATTATATATCGATATACACATATTGGGTGTGGGAAAAATCCTTAAAGAAATAAGTTCCTGGCTATAATGAAGAACGGAATAGATATATTATTCCTTTTGTTAAGAGGCTAAAGATATAAAAAAATAAACAGGTGTTATATTACTAATACAGGGTTAACAGACTATATATCGACGATTGTTTTATAATTTTCTTTCTTCCTGGTTTTTACACATTCCAAAGAATAAAAGAATGCAGTTACAATTGTTGCTGTACCCGAAAGATCTAGTTTTATCGTATAGAAGAAAATTATATATATATATAAGTCTATCGAATATAATTATTCCACTTAATGTTTTCTTTGTTTTTAACTGTTTCATATTTTATTCGCACGAGTGCCTTAAAATACACCTAACAGTATTTGTCGTATCGTGTTATATATATATATATATATATATATATATATATATATATATATATATATATATATATATATATATTTATAAGGTCAAATGAAACTATACATTTCAAATATTCTTGTACAATATATGCATAACATACGCTACAATCGTGGAAACATTGAAAAATATGTTATTGCTTGATGCAACATTATCGTATTATACACCTCCGTTTTTTATAGTCTTTACCGTAATTTTAATATAAATCGGATAAGGCTCTCGCATGTGTAAAATTGTCTACAGTCACTCGGAAAATTCAACGTACAACCTACGTTGCTAATGAAAATCGGAGGGAAAGTGAATGAAAACAGAGACACTTCTGTGTAATAACGCGATATTGCATATAGTTTAGACAACAATTAATAAAATATTCGCTTATATTTAGTTAAAAATATAAAAATACATTTTAGCGACAGAAAATTGAGAGTACACCAAGCAAATTTTCTTCGAGAATCACGCGATCTGTGGTAGTTAAATGCTGATATTACTGGTGGATAGTCTCGGGAAATACTTTTAGAAATGTTATTGCTAAGCAATTAAAAAAAGAACTGACTGCTCGTTAAGCAGTTCGTCAACTCTGTTTAAGTATTAACAGCGAAATGGCTATCGAAAGAAAAGAAACCGATCCTTCAACGTGAAAATTGTTTATAAAATTTTATCGTGGAGGAAAATCTTGAAGAAAATTGTGGACAAACCACATTCAGATCTGTCAACGCGAAAATTATTTATAAAATTTTATTGCTGAAGAAGGAAAATTGTTGACAAAACATTCAGATTTTACAATGCGAAAATTAACGCCAGGTTTAGGAAAATTGTTGGCAAACCATGTAAATAGCTGTTCCAGCGAAATGCTATTTAATAAAATATTGATATTTATTCATTCACTTAATTACACTTCGCAAAATATTAATTTAGTAAGTTATAAATAATTTACTTCGTTAAATATTACTGTGTCACTAAAATAGCGGTATTTTTACATTTCCAATTAAATACAAGGAAATAGTTAATGCTATATAAGAGTTTTTTTATTAATTATTATCTGAGTCATACGAACAAGTATAGTATTAGATTATTACATCAAAATATCCACGTTTTCGTTCATTTTCCCCGAATTTTCATTACCAACGTAGGTGCACGCTAAGTTTTACGAGCGACCGTACATAGCTGTACTAGAAAAAAGGATGCTTTCAAGATTGAAGCTCTGTTATGCAGATATTTTATATCGTTGTGTGTTCTATGTGCCTAAATTTTAAGAAATCGATATGCATCTGAAGTTCAAATATGCATAATATTACTTATACACGTTTAATAGAATATTGAACATACATCACAATATAAATTGTATAAAGACAAACGAAATCTGAAGATATTTCTTTTCTTTTTTTATAAATACGTGAATAGTTACGCAATGGGAAAGTTGTATCTGTTTGGTGGCGACTTGCGTGCTTCACAGGAAAATCTATCAGAACCTAGAAATTGCTTTCAAGTGTCTTAATTGTGGATATGGAATATCCACGCAAAACCTATAAATTGTAGCGTATTTCATCATTCGATATTAACAAAATCTGTTTACTTTGAACTTTTTTAAGTTTCCTCGCGCCTGGACTCGACTAGGTTTGTCGTACAAATCTAGAAAGCCAGGATATTATTCTCGAAGAAAGAAATTCTACTTAGTCTATGCTTCTCTTAGAAAATTCAATTGTTGACTTCCATTAATGTAAATTAATAGTAAGATTGCACTGATCTAAATACCGAAGAAAAAGAAGGAAAAAAATAACACTAACACTGTTCTTTTAGTCTCCGATATAGCAATATTATTGTTTAGTTTGTATGTGCAATTTATAGAGGTGGGTCTATCTATGCGAGCATTTGCGAATTACCAAAAATAATTTTTCATACTTCAATGTTACACGCCTACGAAGAAACGGCATTGAAATTTTTGATTTGTAACTTTTCTTTTTTATATTTTCAAGCATCTCGGTCATATATATATATATATATATATATATATATATATATATATATATATATATATATATATATATATATATATATATATATATATATATATATATATATATATGTTGCACGTTAGATACAATTTGGATAATAGCATCACTCGAATGGGGCAGATCTATAGGGAAATAAGTGCAATTGTGTATATTTTTACAACATTTACAACCGATCGTTCCGTCAGAAGTACTAATTTTCGAGATGGTTGTTTGTTAGCTGTGCAATTCTAAATCAAACAAATCATTTATACAGGCTCTGCTAGTTTTATACACAGCGTGTGATTAACAATAGGATTAATTGTGTGACATAAATTACGGATTAAGCCGTAAGTGTTGTAGATCTGTAGCATTTTTTCCAACGAATTAATTTAGTGAAAAAGAAAGAAAAAAGAAATATTTGTAAATAATTCAGATGGTTAGAGAAATTATCGATCATGAGTAGATCATTGTTTGAACATGCAGAAAGAAAAAAAAAATATATATATGTATGTATATATATATATATATGTATATGTATATATATATATATATATATATATATATATATATACACATATATATATATATATATATATATATATATATATATATATATATTACAGTAGTTTCGATAATGATTGAAGTTTTTCAAATTACGATCGATATTGTTGTTAAAGAAAAGAAAAATGTTACATATCTAAACACCAGAACCATTCCATACTTAGTAGTAAGAAGTTTAATTAATAGAAATAAGAATTGTACGAATCGATAGATTATTTTCTGTTATTGTACTTAGGCTACAGAAGTGTATGCAAAATTCTAGTTGACACATTAAAGAAACAATAAACAATGAAAATTACGTTGCACGGTGTTTTCTCTTCTCGTTCCCTTGTTTCTTCCTTAAGGCTTTTCTCTTCACATGTACAGATAAGTACGCTGACTTATCGCACATAATTTTTTTATATAAATTGTGTTAGAAAAGTCCGAAAAGCGAAGGCTTGAGTGGGCCATGTGCAGTCTTCTGCTGCGTTTCCCCTTCCTAGGGATAGTTCTGCCTCAAGGCTAAGGAAGGCCATATTGTCAAGGGGGTCCTCTTGACTAGGTTTTCTCAGGAAAGGGAGAATTGTATCAGCACTCGCGAAGTACAGTTCAAAAATACAAGCTTTCACTCTGTTTTAACCGCCCACGTTTATTTCGTTATTTAACCGCTCACCACCGTTATCCTGATTATTCCTTACAATTGTAATACTTAACCACATAAGATCCCTATTTAAAAGCATGAAACGGGTAAAAAAACCTAAATTTGTTTCTTTCAATTTATAAGAAGCTTTATTGAAGACAATGTTATTACTGTAAGGAATAATCAGGATAACGGTGGTGAACGGTTAAATAACGAAATAAACGTGGGCGGTTAAAACAGAGTGAAAGCTTGTATTTTTGAACTGTACTTCGCGAGTGCTGATACAATTCTCCCTTTCCTGAGAAAACCTAGTCAAGAGGATCGCCTTGACAATATGGCCTTTCTTAGCCTTGAGGCAGAACTATCCCTAGGAAGGGGAAACGCAGCAGAAGACTGCACATGGCCCACTCAAGCCTTCGCTTTTTGGACTTTTCTAACATTACATTAAAAAAAATATTTAAAAAAATTAAATGTTAAAACTATGAAAAAAAAACATTGAAAAATCCAGGGATGTGGTTTTTTTTTACTAAGGTTGGTCAACGTAATGTTACGTACCTGGACGTTAAGTGGTTAATAAATATTAACGTAACAAGTTATTGATGTTCTACCGATTTTTCTCGCAATTATTCCAAAAGTTATCAGGCATTGCATAGTTTTAAACATTTTACCGTTTTTGCAAAGAGATTTCATATTTTTCATATATATATCAGAGAGATATGAGTATACAAATGCAGATATAAACAATATGCTGAAAATTCGCTCAATTATATGCAAGTTTTACAAATTGTCTATATTTATTAATCTATTGACTTGATATATCGAATGAAATTTTGCTAGTTAAATTGCAAATTAAAGTTGAGCTCTAATTTTTCACTTCTTTAAGTATGAAAATCAATTCATTCTGAAATATCGAGAAATTCGTGAGTAATTGATTGACATAGTGTGTTTGGCTCACTTCAAGATGGCGTCGCGATATCTTCAAAATGGACAGGATTGAAAGAATCGGTTAACAGTGAACGAGGGAAAATTTGTAAAGAATCTTTGCCGCAGAATGTTACGAGAGATCGTAACTTTAACATGTTCTGTAATGTAGCGAGATTGTTCGTAGAAATTGCACAATTTTCTTATCGTTTCTCGCAAATTTGTATTTTAATTTACCACGATCACGCGTTCCCGTTACTTTTGCTACCTTTGCAACAATTCTCCGCGTAGATTCGTTAATTAAATGTTATCCAAATCCGCGATTGTCGTCGATCCTTCCTGATTAATATCATTCTCAACGAATACGTTCGTTGTTCTCAATGTATGCAATTTCATTGCAAGATAAACAGGACATAAGAAAATCAACCGCGAGACTCTCATCAAAATGTCAATGTCAATGATACAAATTACACACGAGTGAAATAATCGCCTATTTAATCAACGTAGCGATCTCCGGGTGAAGCAAGAAGCATTGATTAACGTAAAAGGGAAGGAAAAATGCGGCATTTTATGATGCTGAAAGATTCTGTGGATGTTGAAAGGAACATAAGCTGGACGTCGCTAAAGACCAAATATTAACTTCCCTCACGGTGTTCCTCCTACCTTGCCTCTGGTGTTTTTATATCTGTAGACGTGTTCTCGAAGACGGTATAAAAGTCATAATCATTTCAAATCATCTAGAATTTTTTGCAGTGAAGGGAAAGATATTTCGCGCGATTTTGTACTATTGTAGAGAAAACTATTTAACTTTCAACGGCGTTTATCGTTTCCTATCACGGACGTGAATCGTCGATGAATAATTCTAGGCAGTTAAATTCGGTAAAGAGTATTAGGAACATTTGGATGGTGGAATGTTAGAAAAATCATTGAAAAATGTAAATTTCCACGCGTTTATCAATTTATCTCGATAATTAATAAAACACGTGTAAAAGTCACGTCATAATGATTCAGAAACTTGCGAATTCCTTCTAGAAGAAAAGAGGAAAGGAAAATATCGCGATTGTGAAATCATCGACGGATGAAAATTGTGGAAAATGTAATTTTCAACCCGTTCGCCAATTTATCTCGATAGTTTAAGAGTGTAAAAATCACGTGATGATTTAGAATCCTTCTAATGGTTCAGAAACCTTCGAATTTCTTATAGAAGAAACGTATCGCGATTGTAAAATTATCGGTAGACGAAAAGCGTTGCAAAATGTAATTTTCAACGCGTTTGCCAATTTATCTCGATAGTTTAAGAGTGTAAAAGTCTCGTGATGATTTAGAAACCTTCGAATGGTTCAGAAACCTTCGAATTTCTTATAGAAGAAAAGTATCGCGATTGTAAAATCGTCGGTGGACGAAAATCGTTGGAAAATGTAATTTTCAACGCGTTCGTCAGTTTATCCAGACACACGGCGAACATTTTGGAAAAGCGAAGAAGCGAAGAATCGCTAAGCGATAATATCTCTGAGAATAAACAACTCTGTCGTTTACAGGTTGTCTATCTTTAAACGCTATCGATTATCATTTTATCGTTGATTATCTCTTATTAATAGACAAGTACGTACGTCGCCCGTTGTCGCTCAAGAATGCGAAAAGGTATAATCGATTTGATTACGAGCAACACCTGGACCGCGGAGACTTCGAAAACCACATTGACGAGATTCAATCGACGAACAACATTCACACTTCTCAACGAGCTAATTGGGTCGATCGTAAATCATTTCCACGTGGATCGTTTAAAACAGATAAAAGCAGGCGTTCTATCTTTTTCAAAAGAGGTACACACTTTTCATTTTTTTCTTTTTACCTGAACGATTACTCCAATATTTCTGTCTTCTTTCTACTGTCTGAATTTCTTTGAAAAATTACGAATAATTGAAGGATTCGATGATCTTCGGAATGTACGTTCCTTTAACACTAGGTTTATTGAATTTTTGAAAACATATATCTATTCTTACGGGTTAGATTTCAAATTCAAATTGACGAGTGAATGAAAACCCGAGTTTTCTTCCAAAACATCGATTTATTTAATTTACAAAACTATTGAATTAATGTACTATTAACGTTACATGATTTACCTGTCGCAGGTACGGCTCGTTTAAGGTGCGCTGAGGGCACGTTTCGCGTGCACAACATTTACGGTGATGGCAATTGCATGTTCAGAGCGGTCAGCTATGTTCTATGGCAAAACGAGGACGAGCATCGATATCTGCGTTCGATGGTGTGCTGCCTTTTCTGAATGATACGTTGTTATCGATAGACTGTGGATTTTTTAACTTGAAATATGAGAATGTGTCAAAAAACAAGTATAATTTCGAATAGAAAATTATTTCACCTAATTAAGTACCATAGAAAACGCTATAATTTGGCTATTTTGTACATTTTTTCTGCTATTTTGCACCTTTAAAAATCCCCAGTCTAGTTATTAGGACTAAGGATATACTTTTATTAATTTCAAGTAGAAGTATTTATCGGGGAAGTCTGTTTTGGAATTTCACGCCATTATCTCTATCGATCTATCTCTTTACTATTTATATTAAAAGAATGATTTATTCTTAAATGACACAGTGTGATATATTTGTCCAGATTCTTCTCCAAACGGAGCAGCAAAAGAGAAATATCGACAAAGTAACAATGATAACACACTCTCGCTGTCTTTCGTAAAAGAATACTTCCAACAGAGCTCTTAAACCTAATGAAAATTCTTGCTATACAAAATTCTCATAAGTATAATCGTGATAAATGCAATTATAATACACTGAAATGTGCAAAATGAACGACAGTAACGTTACGATCGTACTAAATGCATCATATTTGTATTTATCGTAATACTTTGACAGCCTCGAAATCATTACCGTGTTTTTCTTTAACCATTGTGTTTTGTAACTTCATTCACACAGCGAAACGAGTGAAAGAAAAATTAATTTTCTGATTTTCGCGCAAATAACGAGCGATAAAATGGGAATTTTAAAATGGAAGCTGGTCAAAGACATACTTAGTTAATCTGTTTCTTGTTTTTTTTAATTCTTTCGATTCTTCCGTCTTCAAGAAGCACGCCGTTTAGCCTGTAAAATATTGCAAACGCGAAACGTGAAAAATACTTGCTATTGATACGTTTCCCTATGCATTTTTATCGTATCTCTACGAATTTCAAATTACAGTATCTCTACGATACACCGCGATCTCAATGAGGAACTTTTCTTGATCGAGATTCTCCGCAGAGTTGTAGTTCGTTTCCATCATTCGTCCTTTTTCCCCCATGCATTCTTCCGCTTATAATTGCATATACGAGAGATCAATCTAGTTATTGAATGGGTTGTAGTATAAAAAAGCATTGAGAACTCCTCTTAACAGGTCGTGCAACACATCAAAGAAAATTGGCACGAGTACGGGCCGTTCGTGATGGCCGAATGGAATATATCCGATCGACAAACTTACGGCAATTACATGAGCATGGTAGGGACGTTCGCAAGCGAGCTTGAATGTACCGTAGCAACGAAGATTTATTCAATGAATCTGTCGATCTATCGCGAGATCCACGAGAAATATGAACTGAAACGAGTGTTCCATAATCACGTGAGTTCGCAATACGGCACAGCGAGGCTTTTGTTCACCGGAAACTCGGACAGTGGCCATTACGACGTGCTGATCCCTGATTGATCAACTTCTTCTTCTTCTTCTTCTTCTTCGAGTAAAAACTACGTATATCGTCCGACGATTCTGATTTTTCTTTTCTTATTCCTCTACTTTCGATGGAAAATGTATCGATACTTTGTGAATCTTCTCATGTCTATTTCTTTTCTTTTCTCTCTCTTTTCTTTCCCTTTTTTTTAGATTGTCGGTCTATTTTTATGGAATTTATTGTATTATTAATCGTCGAATTATGTACGAATGATTGAAATAAAGTTTTACGGCTTCTGTTTCATTTTTACATCGACCGACTGTTCGATGTTATTTTACTAAACTATAACCAAACAGAAATTTAACTAAATAGGGAGAATAGGGGGATTTTAATTTACACTGGGTAATTGCAGTCTGGATCGTGGATCCACTGTGTGAGTAATGTGATTCCATTGTAGATAACGCAACTGTAACGCAGAGAAATATGAAAAATGTGATATCGAGATTGTTTCTGTGTTTAATTTCATCTCATTTACTTTATTACCTTACTTGATACAGTATTCTCGATATCCAACCGACATTTAGGCTATTTCGATCAGTCTTCACCGCTCTGACTATGTTTCTAGCCGCTTGTTCCTCGCTCTGTTTCAGCGTGCTTGAAAAATGATAAAAAAAAGAGATATGATTGTTATAGCAAGTGTAAAAATTATTCGTACAGCAAATAGTTCCAAAGGAAGCTTCGTGTAACTCGTTTGGGATAAACTGCATGAAAGAAGAACTTAGATATTCGCGTAACTTGTGAAAATATCCAAGAAAATTCCGTAATCGGTAGAAATCGGTTCTTTATCAAACCCAAAGAAGAAATTAACATTTTATACGATTTACTTCGGCTGTACAATGGCTCCACACCCTCTTGGTATTGAATTAATCAACTTTGACGTTATCTATTGCGATTTTGGGCTGTACAAATACTTTTCACGTGACTATTTCTACCAATTATAGAACAATCTTGAATATTTTAAAAAATTACGCGAATATCTAGGTTCTTCCACGAAATTTATTCTAAATACTTGTAGAAATGTGTATAAATTATTTGTATAAAGAAAGTTTATTGATAAACCGAGTTAGATGAAATTTCTAAATACTTTTTTACACTCGTTTTATGTCACAGAGAGCAATTGTAATTTTCACCTCATTTTTTACACTTATTTTATGTCACAGAGGGTAATTGCAATTATAAAGTGAAAGGAAACCTCGATTCTCTTGTATAATCGAGTGTAATATTCGTTCAACTAAATTACTTTAATCATAGACAAAACCCATATGGATATTTATGGATATTTTTACCTGCATTCGGCGATTGGCGAGAATGCCAAGAACGTTAGGTTGCTACTGTGGTTGCTCAATTCTTGGTACAGACTTTCCGTAAGACCTGTAACAATCGAATGAATAATTATAGAAGAATTAATTAATCCAAGATTCGTTTCTTCCGGTAAACGATATTGCGACGAGTTTAGCTGTAAATTTTTATGCCAAATTCATAGTAGAATTTCGGTATAAAATTATTTTACCAGCTAGGCATTATAGAAAGTACTACTATGTGGATATTTTGTATATTTCCTGGCTTATTCTGTGCAATTTTGCACGTTTGAGTTTCCCATAAACGCATAAAAATCTACAGTCTTAGCGATCAGATACTGACTCACTATAGCTGCTCTGGAACCATGATAGGCGTCGGTGGTGGATGCAACTGGAGTGACACCAACGATATGAGCTCTTTCTTTGTACAACATTAGCGGAAGAAATGCCAGAACTGTCTGCAAAGAGGAAAACTATATTTTCTTTAAACTATACTTCGCTTATTGTTCGCTAAATAATTATTCCTTTCAGAAATAATGCAAATTTACTTATTTCTCCTAAGAAAACATAGGAATTCTGGTTTAATTAACAATTTACTTAACATTTCATTAATTATATATAAGAATAACTTACATGGGACATGTAAGTCTTATAGAATGTACAGGTTGGGCTATTTAAATAAGACCAACTAAATATCTCTTCGAGTTGAGATGCAAAAAATATTTCTGACTTAGTTTGCATGGTTGTAAATGAAGAATCAGATGGAGGGAAAAGATTTTTCACAAAATTTAATTTTTCTACGGTTTTTGTCAATACCAATTGTGCTTTTTTGTGTAAACCATGTAAACTACGCTAGAAATGTTTGTTTGCGTCAGAGTAACTCTTATTTAAATGGACTATCTATGTAAGAATATGTTTTTCTTATTATTAAATGTGATTTAATTTATTTATAAGAAATGTCTGGAAATTGAAGGCTCCTGAAATATTGTGTCCAAAAGACAAAATTCGATCTTCAGAAACAAAACAGTTGTGCGTTATTTTGGAGCAAAAAGTCGAAGAAATAGAGAAATGTACCCAGAAGTGACTCATCAGGGTTTTGCTAGCTGTGTCGAAGATATCCTGATTTGGAATACCAACACAAGTCACCAGAACGTCGACCCTACCGACATCCTCTTTCACTTTTCGGGCAGTTTTCCGGATTTCCTCTCTGTCCACTAAATTACACTCGTAGGCGATTATCGTTGGTTCAACTCGCGAAGATTCGTCTTTTCTGTGACATGGTTTAATTTCCTTTATCGTTGGATACTGTCTCTTCAATCTGGATTCTGTCTCTTTGATAGAAGAGTAGTCGTTGTCCATACAGATGATGGAACATCCGTTTCTCGCAAATTCTTCTGCTAAAGATTCACCTAACGACGAAGAGGCACCGGCAACCTGAAGGAAGAAGAATGTATGTATCTTCTTTATATTGGTTATCGATGTGCTACTTTGGAACTGAAACTGCCAAAACCGTCGAAATCATGGGCTTCAGATATTTTTCGTTTTAAATTATTTTATTATATTAGTTCAATCGTATTAGGTATATTTCTAGAAATTTACAACAATTTTTATCATTCTCTTTGAGAATAACAGGGTATACTCGGATCCGTTTGTATAAAAGTCTCAGTTCACGCAATTTGTATTAAAAAACACTGAGAAAAATAAGTAATAAATGCTCGAAATATGTTTGTAGTGTTTATAAAATATTATATGTAAAACACGTTTCTTTTGAATGTTTGAAAATTGAACGCTTGAAGTTTGACTGCTAGAAATTTGAATTCCCGAAATTTGAATGCTAACAGCTTCAATATTTGAAATTTGAGTGTGTCAAAGTTGAATATTTGTAATTGGATTATTTGAGTATTTGAATATTTGACTAAAACTAAAAAAAAGTGGCGAAAATTCTCACCAATTCTATCCATTTGGAATATTTCAAAATTGAACGTGTAAAATTTGAACGCTAAAAGTTTGAAAGTTTGAAATTTGAATTCCTGATATTACAATGCTTGCAGTTTGAACATTTGAGATTTAATTACTCGAATATTTGACTAAAACTAAAAAAAATGGTGGAAATTCTTACCAGTACTACGTCTCCTGTTAAATCTCTCGGTGGTTTCGGCAGCAGTGATTTAACAATCGCAAGAATGGCCAAAAAACCAGACAGGCACGTGCCAATTACGTATTCAACGGTGAGGAACAACCAAACGGTAGATGAAGGACATGTTACTTTTGAGTTTGTCACCACCGTTTCGTCCCTTACGGGAAACATCGTGTGCTGAAAGGAAAATAATGAAAATTATATTTATAAAAGGTAGGAATCAAACGAAGTGTATCTGAATACTTTCCAGCGAGTGCAAGAAGAAAGAAACAATCCTCGAAATTGAAGAATTAAAGGTAAGAAAACTCGACGCCGAGAAACTGTCGAAATTTATAATCTGTAAAATATCAAAGTACTCAGTTTCATGGAAATCCGGATAAAAAGTACCTTCGATCTAAATCAGAGCATTCACTATTTAAAAAAATATATTTGATATCAAAGAACTCGATTTCAAGAAGAAGGAAACCTTATCTTTCGAAGGACTCGGTATCTAAACACTCAAATTTAAAAAAGGAACATTTTAAGCTAAAAAACTTGACTTAAATGCTTTTCAACTTTAAAGTACTCGATATTTGAAACACTCTGAAGCGAGGAATTCAATTTGGAAGATCTCTCCGTGATAAAACTTCAACTTTAACCAAACTGTATATCGATACACTCAAGAAAAAAAAAAAAAGAAAAAAGAAGAGGCGAGATCGTAGGACTCTCTATATAAATCTTGAACCTAAAACAGATTCAAAGCTCGGAAAATATAATTCGAAAGAAACTCGAATAATCAGAGAATTCTACGTCTCAGAAGGAACAATTCGATCCTGGAGAACTCGACGGAACTCGCGGAGAACTCTTCGACAGGCGCGTTATATCTTTAATGATTCCCGCCTCGTGTTACGATTCAAAAAATGAACATGACACGGCGTAAACAACAGGAAATAGTAGCGAAAGTGTATGAAAAGTGTTGCATAACCGTTCAATCCCTGTTTAGCGAAATGGTTTCGAATGCTATCACCGTTTAGACGGCTAGATGTCGAAGTTAACTGGCAAGAAATCGAACCAGGAGCTTTTATGAACCTTTCATCCCCTCTTGGCAAGCTTACAACTCACGCACACTGCCGTATCATAAGTATTAGGACACTTGGAAACTTCAAATTTGAGATAATCCTAGAAATAAGTGAAAAATTTTTTGGAAATTCTCTCCATGGAATGTCTCTCTTCGTTTCTCGTTCGTCACACTCCCCTGTCTTCTCAATCCAATCAGAAGAAGAAACAAAAGAAGAAAAAAGAAACGGACACTTTAAATTTGTTCGTTCAAGCGAGAAACGTTCGCCAAAAACTCGTTTCAGTCACCTTTTCTCCTTCTTCCGCCTTCCGTAAGTCACGATATAGATACAATAATTCGGTCAAACGTCACATACACGAATAAAAAGAATTCATCATGTACAGTGGTATACACATACCTATGAACATATTTCATTTTCAATCTTTCACTACATTTTTTAATCCAATAGGCGTAAATCGTGTTTTTATATTTTACGTATAAATAACGCAATTTATTTTTTGCAGATATATATATATATATATATATATATATATATATATATATATATAATGTATTTTACTGCGAATTAATAACAAGTATAAAAAAAAATACAAGTTAAAATCACTTCTTGTTACGAGTTTCCACGATATATACTTATGAACACAATTTTCGACGAAGATTTGTTTGGTTTATTTCTGTTTTCGAAGGTTTAAATAATATAGAACATATTCATCTGTTCGTAAGTTTATGTTCGTTACTACATATTAAAAAAATAGGAATTATCGAGGAAAAAAATCATACTTTTTCTTTTTTTCTTTTTTAATTAAAAAATTGGTGTCTTTGATTGATGTAGGGTATAACAGAATCAGACTACCTCAATCGATTCCAACAATTACAGAGGGAGATTAAGAATGATTTGGATCCTCTGCTGTTACTCTTCCGGGGAAATAATAGAATTTTCGAATTTCTATGGATTCAGAATTACAGAGATTTGGAAATTGCAGAGATTTAAAATTTACAGAGATTCGAAATAATAGAATTTTAGAATTTATCGAGATTCAAAATTACAGAGATTTGAAAATTTCGGAGATTTAAAATTATAAAGATTCGAAATAATAAAATTTTGGAATTTGTGGGGATTTGGAGATCATAGAAATTTGGAAGAGTGAAGATTTGGAATTATAGAGAATTAGGAAATCGTAGAATTTAAAAATTTAGGATTATAAAGAATAAGAATGATAGAGATCGAAATAATAGTATTTTGGAATTTCTAGAGATTCAAAATTACAGAGATTTGCAAATTGTGGAGATTAAAAATTTCTAGAGATTCGAAATAATAGAATTTTGAAATTTCTAGAGATTTAAAATTATAGAGATTTGCAAATTGCGAAGATTTAAAATTTATGGAGATTCGAAATAGTAGAATTTTGGAATTTCTAGAGATTCGAAATGTTCCTGAAAGTTCAACTAATGCCGTGTTCACAAGTACATGTCTGCCGTTGTACACATGAAACGTTTCAGTTACATTGCAAAAACGAAAAGGAGAGAGAAAAAAAGAAGAAACAGAAGAGGAAGAAAAGAAAGTAAAAAAAATGCAAAGTCAGACACGCGGAAGAAATTAAGTGACCGTGCAATCGTTCTAGCACGTGCATCGAGTCAAATTCTACGCCCAGTATGCAATCGTTCAGCCGCAGGTGAATGCTTTCACGTAATGGTAGAGCGTTATGCAACAGGAACAACGATTTTTCGATTTATCATACTTCTATATTTACGCGACACGGGCCACGTGTTCTCTCGAACAATTCAGCTCTGGGTTCAGCCTATTATCTCGGGGGAACGGTAATTCATGTTAGTTTCGCGAAACTTTCGCCTGTAATTGCAACGATAAGTGTTTTTTTCGATGAAATCGTCGTCGAATTTGAAGGACACCATTTTGTCGCGGAATTCCAAGTTATATTCTTCCTTTGTAAATAATGAGAAAAACTTTTATTATCGAAGGCACTACAAAGGTCACGTTGTATTATTTTATAGAAGATTATAATTAAAAGATTATTTCAATAATTTCCTATTCTGAAATTACGATAATTAATATTCTACCAATTCTGTATTATTGTACAATTAAACGAATTGAATTCTTCAATATGATCTTTGAAAATAATATATCTAAATGTGATTAAAATTGTGTGCAAAGTTACAGCTGTTATTATTTGAATTTAATTGTTAAATATCTGATTTCCATCCTCCATTGTACCGCGAGACGTTTCTTGTGCAGGTTGTTTGTTGAAATCTCCCGGTGTATCTCTGTAACTTGACTTATCTTTGTTCGTCACAAGAAAACTTACGACTGATCGCAATTATCCGTTTTAACAAGAGAAGGAAACATTGACAACTGTCATAAGGAAATTAATTACTATTACTGTAATAGTACAACGATATAATGCAATAAAAAATGTATTGTTTATATAAACTAATTCATCACCTTTTTATCTAAAGTCTGGACAAATTCATCGACTGAAAGCCGCCCTATTTTTTCATAGAAGTAATTTTTCAGTTACCCGATGAATATACAAATAACAAAAATTGAATTCCATATTTTTAGAGTCACGATTCTCCAAGGGATGAATAAAAATTCCAGTTTCAACGTTCTGCTTTCTTAGACAGAAACGAAACTAAAATTGTATGTATATTAAATAAAATTTCCAGAGAATAAACAAAAGATGGTAACTCGAATAATACGCTTTCCATAGGAGAAACAAATGAAAATTCTACAGTTCCAGATGGGATTAAGAACGAGATTCCTTTACAGTTTCATCCTTGCAATAGCGATGAGAACAGGCTCGTACCATCGGTGTCAGTGACTTCTCGATCGACTTGTGTCGTGATACAACCACGTGAACCTCTATAGAAAAGTTTGTCGTGAACTTGCTCCTCGATTCTTCTACTATCCTCAAGGTAAACCTCTGTTCACTGACATGTCCAACTTGCAACAAGATCTATGGTAATTAGGGGAGCAAATACAGTCCTTGAATAAGCAATGTCTATATACGTCTATTATTAACGCGTCAACATGTGATCACTCTTTTCTACAATGTTCTTTGTAATTTCGACAAATTACAATTTTTTCAAAATATTTTTGGCACATCCTCTAGTAAAGTGATCCTTCTAAATTCTCAGGAGAATTCAGATCGTTTGGTTCAATTTTAAGAAAGTTATTTTGTTTTAAAAGGTGCTTTAATGGGAGTCAGTGTTGTTTGTAAATCAGAATGAAAGATTTGTCGTGTTCACTCTACCAAACGCGATCATGGTGGTTATTTATGTTAAAGTGTATTTCATGTAGCATGCCATCGAATGTGCTTTAAAATAAAGTAGAGAGTATTAGATTATCTTACGTATTTTTCGTTTCATTTCAATTCAAAGTTCTATCGCTCTTATTGAAAGACCCTATATGAGAATTTTAGAAATGATAGGAATATCTGAAGAAACGGATTGTAAATTAATTATAAATTGTAATGGAAACTTTCTTGGTTTCTTTTGTTCATTCTGTCAAGGAGTTTTCTAATTTCGAACAATGGAAGTTCATTTGGAAATTCAGGTGTATAATTTGAACAATTATACGATTTGTATGTAACAAAAAGGTATATAATTACAAATTATTTGATTTCTAACTGTAAGGGTGAACGCAATACAGTAGATGAATACAAAAGGTAGAGTAATAAAATATAACAGGCAGAGTAATAAACTAATCGTGTAATAAAATCAATAATATAAGTATTTTCGGAATACTTAAAAGGGTATAATTACATATTGTAGAAACTGCAAATCTAACTAATTTCACTTTCTTTTTTTATTATATAATAGTGTTTAATTAGATACTTTTCTGTTTAATTGCGACGAAATATTTCCTTTCATTCAACTACCACTATCTTATACAATAACTTATTAACACATTTTTTCAAACGAATTTTAGGAAATGTGACGAGGTAATGCAAATTTTTATGTATGTGTTATTCACCGTTCGAAAATGTCCCGAAACTCATTTATGATCATTGCTCCAGGATATATTAATGGTCATTGCTCCAGGAATGACGTAAGATATTTGTAGCGGATTTGAACAAGACCTGTTTAATGGTCTTGTCATGCTCTTGTACTGTTTTATGATGTTATTCATTTGCGGACAGAATTTGATATTTCCTGAAATGAATCATAACGTATTCTTTGTCCTAGGAAAGAAGGGAACTGTAGTTTAGCATGATTTAGTTGTATAAAAATCCTTTGTAAAGGTATCTTTGCGTAAAAAAGAAACTTATAAATTATTTAATTTATGTAAATGGAACTTTTTTTTAAACTCGCAAATTTTAGGATTTATTGATATCGAATCATGCGAATTTGATAATTGCAAATTAAGAAATTCGCAAATTTCGAAAGTTCGCAAACTCTGTCAGACGCAAATTTAAATGGCCGCTAATTTGGTTATCGGCGAATTCTAGGACCTGCAAATTTCAGGCTGCAGAATTCAGAAATTTGCAAATTGAAAGTCCTTGGATTGAAAATTTGCTAAATAAGGATCGCAGAATTTAAGAATTTGCAAATCAGGGAACCCAAAATTTAAAGATTTGCAAATTAGGTGTGCCAGAGTTTAAAAATATACAAAATTTGGCAGTTGCGAATTAAAAAATTCGTAAATTGGGAAATTGGAGAATCTCAATATCTGCAAATTTGAAAACTGGAAAATTCTGGAATACGTGAAGCCTCGTAAAATCCTTGTTCCGTTTCTTTTACTTTAATTCTCCTAATTTTTGAGAACACCTGAAACTGCTTAAAAAAACCTGAAAACGAATGGACTTGACTTACCATGAACTTGCCACGAATTGTGGCACGAAGAATCCAAGAAGTCTTGTCGACGTTACGAACCGCTGACTTCAACGTTCACCATGAAGATTGCAATCATTAATGCTTAACGGTAACACTGTGAAGTCAAGGAACACATTTACATTTCCGTCGAGATTCACATCTCCCCTTAATTCCCCCGAAAATTCATTTCCACCATTTTAACACGTCGCACAATATTTTCAATTCTCTCGAAGAGCAAACAAAAAAAAGAATCTGTTGAACTGTGATCAATATTTCTTTACGTACTCTTGTCTCAATTATACTGCGATTTTCAATGAAAACGCAACTTCTAGTTGCGCAACGAAGTAACAAAAAGCGAGAAAAACAGTATTATTAAATGCAAATACGACCTTCTCCTTCAAACAGTTCTTGGTTGAAGGTAAAATTGACAGAGACACTAATCCAATTTCCTAACACAAATTCCGGTTTATTCAAGGTTGACTTCGTTTGCTATGATTAGCAATAATTTCCTTGGTGCAACTAATCGTGGTGATTATCATGGTTTTCATAAAAGAAAAAAAGAGAATTGACTAGACAAGTTTCGAAATAGAGCCTGAAGTTCATGAAAGAAAGGAAAATCCATCCATTTCTCGAAGAAATGACCGACTATGGAAAACAAACGATAATCTACGAAAAATTGAACGATTCCTCCGCCTTTCTAACGTTCACACAGCAATTACAAGCGCTTTCTGCTATCGCTAAGAATTGAACGGAAAAATCTTGGATAGAAAATTCACTTTTCGATCGAAATTGTAACACCAATGCTCGAATACTTGAATTTCAAGCTGAATCACACAGCTTTCGCGAGTACACTAGACATCTGGCACTATTTTATCATCACGTGATCGTCGTATCAGTAGAAATAAGAAAGGAAGAAAGGTAGAAAGGAAAATTGAGAAAACAGTTCATTCACCGATACGAAATATTCCAATTTCAACGTGAATTACGTACCTCGTTGCGTGATTCTTCGATCATAATACTGTACAAACTGTGTTTGTTTTATCCATAAATTGTTAGTTTCACTGTTGCATTATCGAAATTAAGAGGAAGAAGAGTAGCGAGAGGAAATCTGAGTGAAAAATCGGTGGAACGTAGCTTTCGAAATGGGTGAAAATTCCACTGAAAACTCGCACTAAGAGGAATCTTCGAAGGATTCTCGAGAAGTTCGATTGCTAGAGCAGCTTGAACTTAACTGAATACAGGTTCGAAAATCTTGACGCTAAGCAGCCAGAGTAGCAAGGCCATCTTTTATCCTCCTCCTCGCTACTGCTTGCTTTTTTTGTCTACACTCATAACGATCCTCTCTTACCTTTAAACCAACTAAAATGAATTTCAAATTAATACATGTGTATATACATATACGTTTTCAATCTTTCGCTACATTTTTTGAATTCAATGGACGCGAATCGTGCCTTTGTATTTCAAGTATAAATAACGCAACGTTCTGTGGATCTATGTAATATTATTTATTATATAAATTAATATTAAGTACAAAGAAGAAATAGATTAAAATCACTTTTTGTTATAAATTTCGACGACGAATACTTGTGGACACAATTTACGACGAGGATTTTATTGGTTTATTACTGTTATAGGAGGTCTAAGCATTAGCAAACATTATTAGACTAATATTTCGTTGCTCTGCCATTATTTTCGACCACTTCGGTGCAATTAATTAAACCGTTATATCTGTATACTGGGATGGACTTCCAAGTTTCTTCAATTGGTTTAAACAAGTACTTTAATCTTGTAGATACATTGATGTGTGAATACTTTTGCGTCGCGTTACTCTCCTGCTTTTTGAAAAGAAATAGTAATATTATATAGTTAGTGTCCTGCTTTTTGAAAAAAGAAAAATATTTTATGGTAACTGTCCTGCTTTTGAAAAGAAATAATACTGTATCGTTACTGTCCTGCTTTTTGAAAAGAAATAATAATATAGTATTGTTACTGTTCTGTTTTCTGAAAAGAAATAATACTATTGCACCACTGTAGTTTTTGTGTTTGGCTATTTGTAATAAATACATCAAGAACAGATATAGTTTCGCAAGTAACTTAACAGGTTTGCGTTTAGATGAATACAAACAGTTTATATTGGTACTTATTTGTGATTTATGTGGGTTACGAATACTTCTGCTATCCACCTAAAAATAAAAAAATAAACAAAGAAAAAGGAGAAAGGTTTATTGTATCTTGTCGAAGAAATGGTTACACGAGTGGTGAATTTATTTTGCGATATCAGCTGCTTGAAAACTGAAAGAATTCCAGTAGACCTAGTATATTAAATTTATTTTTCTTTGCGAAAAGTTGAGGCATCAGTTATATGCTTTGATGTTGAAATTGAATAAAAAAGTATTCTAGAAACAGTTAAAGAGTTAATCACTTTGCTTTCTCAGCGGCTGTTAACCTTCGCTTTCGATAAACTTGCACGAGTTAGATAACGGTTTCGCGAATCGTGAATTAGTGATTAGGACACGATTTGCTCGAAATTGCTGGATAGGCGATTTAGAAGCCGATTGGAACAAAGATTACGTTGAAGTAAGTTGTACAAAGCCGTAATTTATTCAGTGATACTATCTTTTTGTTTAATTAATCATTCTACGTTGGATTTCATCGATTGAAAATTATGATTGCGAACTATTGATCTCTTGATAGAATAAGATGAGCTAGAAATGATCGATCGAAGTGATTCAGCGCGTTGATCGAAGGGGAATGCGTCGCGGATTGCATTAAGGACAAAAATTGAATCATTTTGCAAAGGAAAAATACAAATTTTCGTCCCGTTTCCTTCCTTTTCCGCGGTGAAAATAATCCACGAAGAGCCCAACTGCATTGAATCACTAAAATTAGCATTGCAAACTAATCTTACGTTTTTGTAGGTGTATTGAAAGAGAATTTAATGTCTTTTCACGGAATATATGACACGTTCAAACGCTTTCTATTTGGAAAAGGTTCCAGCGATTTGTCGACACCCATTGTTTTCAGGTATGCAAATATTATGGTCTCACGTTTATGGCGGGTAATTAAAATTTCCAAGTGTACACACACAGTTTTTCAATTGAATTGTAATGTGTATAACGATTAGCAGATATTATTAAAGGAAATTATTCGTAAATTGAATATGGTGAAAATTTAGAAAATTTCTCGGGTATACGATAGAAAAATGTTAGAATAACGATCAGTTTGATGTATCAGGATGATAAATTGCTGAAAGATAAGTAGAAATACATAGTGTCCTAAGAAATATGTGTCAAAAACAAAAAACGAGGAGAAAAAGCTCCCATTGCATATTTTTCCACGACGAATCACTAATTTAATACGAGAAACTCGTAAAGTATTGCGATGTAGAGGAAGATACTTATGCAGTAGCTATGACACATCGCCGGAAAAAGAAAAAAACCATCAGTTTGAAATTATAAAACGTGGATACGCCGCGAAAGCGAAAGGTAGAGACGTGTGAACGTCCTTTGAACCGGTTTGGTTCAACGTCCATGGTCAAGGCCGCCATATTCTATAATACATAGCAAATGACAAAACAAGCGCAATACTTTACAAACGAATATCTCTATTCAACGGTAAAGTTGTTTTTTAGTTTCCTTTTAGCAAGTACCTATGAAAGCTTTGTAACTTTTTAGCATGTGAATAATTTGCATTCAAAGCCGAAAAACCACTTGGTCCTTTTGTTTTCGATCCTCTTCCTCCTGTTTCGCATTTATTGCAGCCATAATTTCCCCGGAAATTCCGCTTGCGAGCATAAATCAAAATTCGTATGCTCTCAAGGCTGAAGATCAAATTAAAAACAAAAAAAAAGGAAAATTGTTGGATAATGCTTCTTCGTTCTTTTTCCATTGCTACAATTAATATTCTTTTTTCTTTTTCCCCTTTTTTGCTATGTCGATCTCGGCGAGATTTTCCTCGCGCGATTACGATCTAGAGAACTAGAAATTTTCCAACTGGAATTATGTAAGAAACCTGAGCGAGGAGTATTAATCATTTTACAATTAAATTTGCATGAATTGGACGTCACGACACGTAACCAGTTACGCTAGTTTCGTAATGTTCAACTTTTCCAATTCGCAGATAGTGGAAAGTCGAACGTTTATGCTTCTATTCGCAAAACATTCGAACAGTAGTTAGATCAGCTATACAAATCGAACAAGCTGTTTGTTAAAGCTGTTCGAGAAAGTGTTTAACAATACGTCATTTCTAGAACGAAAGATTTTTTAATTGTCGGTTACGAACGTGTTATTGTATCGTTAATTACACGCAAGGCACGACATCGTTATTTTCAAATAATCCTTATTTCCAAATAAGGACTTCCACTCTCGTTCGCAGGCATTAGGACACTTGCAATTTGTGTCAATTACGTGATAATTCATACGAATTACTGGATTTTTATAGTGTTTTTCTCTTATATCAGATTAAGCACACGTTGATCTTCGAGTTTGCAAATATTCAGGTTTGGCACACTCGAATTTCGAATATTCAAGCTGGTAGCATTCAAATTTCGTGAATTCAAATTTCTAGCATTCGAAATTTAAACATTCAAATTTCAAATATTCAAATTTCAAGCATTCAGTTCTCAAATATTCGAAATGAATAAATTGGTAAGAATTTCAAATACTCAAATACTCAAATTACAAATATTCAACTTTGACACACCGAAATTCGCCTAACTTAAGAACACCATTGAAAAAATATGGATCAAACTGAGTCGCAAAGTACAGTAAACGTGTCCAAAATCAGAATCGCAATTGTGGAATAATCAGAAACAACGGTGGAGCAAAATTTCATCGGAAACAATAGAAAAACTAATAAACAGAACGCGGAAAATAGTAAAAGCTGTAATTAAGAACCGCAGGGGGTATATTAACGAAGCTGAAACATAATTTTTATTTAACTTCCACGGTAAGTGCCGCGATAAAATATTACACATAAATAATTCTGATAGTCTAAATTATGAAACGGAATAGGGTGTGTTCACAATTTTCAAATAATTTATGGCTTATTTTATTATTATCTGAAATTTAGTGTCTTAATACTTATGGACGGACTTATTATAATTCTGTATTAACATGTTGCAGGAGAAGGCACGTTTTCCCACCTTTTCCGATCTACGTCTGCCAGAAAGTCGAGGATCAGCCTCATCACTGTCTCCGGTACCATCCTGGAAGTTACAAACGATTGTCGAGGATTTTAAGAATCCTACGAACATTGAATCGATCTTAAGAATATGTTTCGATAAAAACAAATACACATAATTACTCGTAAACTTCAACGCGAAATCTGCATATTTTCTCGCGTTTTTGATTTTTTACAGGTAGGTATCGCGATGAAAAAAATTTAAGAAAATTCACGAGTATAAGCAACTATGTTCACAATATTCTAGAACTCTTTTCACAATCTTTTAGCATTGTTAAATAGGGAAACTATGATAAGGAGTCCGCTGTACGTTCAGATAAGGGAATTACGATATACCTGTTGATACTGTTCAAGGTAAATAGACACCTGGGGATGGAATATTCCGTATAATTCCTTCTGATGGCCTTAATTATTTCCCCAGCCGTATATTCTGGGGATAGAATTCCAAATATAAGGGGAAACCT
Organism: Anthophora plumipes; assembly: GCA_951804975.1. Lineage (NCBI taxonomy): Eukaryota > Metazoa > Arthropoda > Insecta > Hymenoptera > Apidae > Anthophora > Anthophora plumipes. The sequence continues at coordinate 15,701,548 of OX638118.1, read as the reverse complement.
GCCGTGAACGTCAGATATTTCGATAACAAGTTGTTTGATTGCGTCAAAAGTGAAAAGCTGACGTCTCTTAGTGATTTACCTATATTTTGGATCTCTGGCTAGTCCAGTGTCCACGTAAAATGGATAAATAGTTGTAAATCTAACATTAGTAAATTGAGAGTCCAGTCTTAATTCCTCGTGAAGTGCCTCCATCAGTCCTGTTCGATATATGAATGTAAAATTTCAATATTGGTTTACGTTCCATCCTTGTTTATATAATAGGAAAGATAGAAAGATGGAAGAATCGAGTTTGCGTAATTCACGATCAATTTCTTAATCGCTTTAAGGGATAAGTTGGAAGATATCGAGGTGATTTTTGTTTGATAAATTTATTCACCTCTGACAGCGAATTTAGAGGAGCAATAAACTACTTTCTGAGACACCCCGTATATACCGCACATGCTGGATAGGCAGACTATGTGCCCTTTTCTATTGTGCATCATGTTTGGCAGAAAAGTTTCTATCGTCTGTTGAAATAAAGGAATTCTTATATTTTTTAATTTCGTACGAACAATTCGACGAGCATTCTGTTCAAATAAATAGATAAATTCTGAAATTTTATAAGAATAATTCGAGGAATATTCTGTTGAAATAAATAAATAAATAAATTCTTGAATTTTATCCAAATAATTCGGCGACTAAACCCACCCATATGTTCGACAGGACATTGACATTAAACGTTTTCTCTACAAGGTCCGCATCTTGGTTCAGAAAAGGGCTATGATATAATACAGCCGCGTTGTTTATCAGTATAGACACTTCTGGCACGCCCACTTTCCTCATCAGCCTCGCGGCTTCTCGGATTTCGAGCCTCTTCGATACATCAACCGCGAAACCGTAAACCTATATACATATTTTACCATACCAACATATAATAATTATCATATTTCTGAACCTAAAAAAACAACAAAAAGTATGCGTGCACTCTTGAAGAATCATTTTTGAATTGAATTCTTAACAAATTGCTATCATTTTGGACGTTATCTTACTTCCCCGCCGTTTTTCGATATCGTGCTCATCGTCGATCGATTCGCCTCGTTATCTACGTCCCAGCAGACGATTGTGCAACCCAGAGAAGCTAACTGTATCGCCAACTCGCGGCCAATCCCGTGTCCAGCGCCGGTTATCTGTCGTGACCAAGAAAACGTTCATATTCTAATCCTATAATAAATAAAATTTCCATTTACCAGCACTGTCTCTCCCAATAAATTCTTCGCCCGAGGAGGAATAATTATTCTAAATGTGGCCACTGTCATGGCAAAAGTGATCCTCACGGACAACACGAAGAGATCGTAGAGCAAATGGAAATGCGAGAACTTGAAAAACTTCTTTATAATCGGCATACTTAATTCTTGCGATTGAACAGTTTTTTCTAAGATCAATATGGGCTAAATAAATTCACGAAGTTAGTCGAACAACAAAATCAATTTTCCATTTATCGTTGGAAAGCAAATTCAATTCGTACTCGTGCGCGTTTATTGCGTCATGAAATAAACGGAACATAGAGCCGCTCGAGCTGTATTTATAATGCTCGTATCACAGTAGAGAGCACCTGTGAAAAGTACATTAATCCGATGGTAACACACGAAGCGGAGAAAGCTCGAATAAATCACTATAGAGCCATTCGAAGGGGTTAGTGAGAAATTTTCGTTTATACGGATTAGGTTAGGTTGTATTATCTCGAGCGGTTAGAAATCCTACAGGGTTTTCTACCTAGATCGACTACCTGACCAGTGAAAGGAAGCATTCTGGTCCTCCGTGGCGGAGAATGTTTTTATTCTTCGATATCCCTGATAATAACGTTGATTTCTTCACTGGACAGTCGCTCTCCTTCTCCGCACGCTTTGTTCGTTAAATGTAACCGTCCGTCATGGACATACGCGGGATAGAAGTGACGAATCAATTGCGGGTAAGTCGAGGTTTCGGAGTTTTGTCTCGGGTGTATGTACATTTTTTTCTGTCCCCCAGTTCTCTTGCTTTTGACGATTAACATTCAACAATTCTCGATACTCTTGAATTTAACGCTCGTTACTCGATTCTTGCCAATTTACGCGCCGCAACTGTTCGAGCTTTCGAAGTGTTAAAATGGCAGTACCTATGATACGTACGCTCCTTAATTCTGTGATACATTCCCGTACAAATACTCGTTCAGGCACAAGAAAGCGTGAAAACTTCAAGATGAGGACGTCGAAATTTGACGAAACTCGGGGAAAATTAAATCGGAGTAAAATTTGGAGTAGAAAATTGTGTCTCTATGTATTACAAACAGTATCTTAAATAAATTTCGTTGCTCTTTCTTCTGTAATCGACCTCTTCTTAATTCTGCAATAAATCTCGGTGCAAATATTTAAGCCGTTGAAATTTTACCAAAATCGGTGACAATTGAATTGGAGTAAAATTCAGAGTAGAAAGTTGTGTTTCTATATACTGTAAACAGTGTGTTAAACAAATTTTGTTGCTCTTTCTTTTCCAGAGTGCCATCCGCGCGAAATTATTGGAACTGGGGATACGGTACGATGAGGAGCTGCCAGATTATATTTTAGTTATGGTTGTAAATAAAAAGTCTCGCCAGCAGATGCACGAGGACCTGTACTTGTTTCTGGAGAACTGTACCACGCCATTTGTTGACTGGCTGCACGACCAGGTGCTGAAGAAGCTGCAGAAGGTCACCGTAGCTAAGAAGAAATCTCTGAGAGAGTTTGTACCTACGGTGGTTGTCAAACAAGAGGAGGAAAGGAAGAAACGAAAGACGTCCACCACTTCTTTCCTGGAGGATCAGTTGGCCACTCAGGCTGTGGACAAGTCTTCCAATAAGAACGCGAAGGACGACAAATCGTTTCACAAGCAAAACACGAAAACGTCCATATCTAGTCAAAAGTTGGACACGAATCAGAACAAGGGCATAGACAAAACGGTAAAAACTACCGGTCACGAGAGTAAAACAGACGGCGCATCGGGTTACGCCGTTTCGCAGCAGACTGTATCGAAAAGAATACAGATTGACGATAGTCAGATCACACTCGCAAATAAAGAAGTTTCGTCTTTGGAAACTCTTAATAATAAGTCTGGAGACTCTCAGGCGGACGCAAAGGTGGTCGTTTCTTCGTCCAGGAATCTGAAAAGACCGTTGGACACCGTGAATAATCCCGAGAAGAAGCAGAACGAGGCGAAGCGGTCGAAGCTCGAAGAGGACGCGGAGAGCACCGTGGAAGACAATACGAAGAAACTGAAATCCTGCGTGAACAAGCCGAAGGTGACTTCCGTCGTCTCCGTGAAGAATCGCCTGGGCGTGGTGTCGCCCAGGAAGAAGTTTGAGGTTCACAGAGAGAAAACTGACAACGAGAGCCGGTACAGGCAGAATGAGAAGCGTTTGGAGAAGCATCGGATAGAGAATAACCGGAATAACAATTTTCCGAGAGGGAGGAACTTCGATACGGAGGATCGTACGAAGAGGACTCGCGAAACCGAGCTGAAACACAACGAATCTGAGAAGATCAGCGGCATCAGAACTCGGTTGGGCAGTTTCAAACTCGAGAAAGCTGCGAAAAGCGTCGAGCTTAGAGAGAAAGTGAATTCCACTCTAAAACCGAAATTACCGGAGAAAACCACGGGCACGATTAAAGATCGTTTGGGTATTGCGAGTACCAACAGATCACCGAAGCAATTAGGGAACAAGGAACCTGTGGAGTTCAAGAGCAAGCCTTTGGAGCAGGATCGTGACACGCTGAGCAACAACAAGAACATTAAAAACCGTTTGGGACCATTAAAGAACAATTTCAAGCCGGTGAGCGGGAAGGGTAGCTTCAATTCATCTGTGAGACGTTCTCAGAGCAGCGAGGACGACGATTACCTCAATCTGGGCGCGGAGGAGGAATTGGACGACGATGTACAGTCTGCGGGGATTTCTGGCCCCATAAAATCTCATATAATCGCTGTAAACAAACCTGCCCCGGTGAAAACGGAGAGGAAACGATTGAAATCGTTGGAGAAGGTGAACAAGGAGTGCAGCGATCCGGAAGAGAAGGTCGAAGAGACTAAGATACCTAGCAAAGTAATCGTAACGCCGAGACCGTTGAAACCGCTGCAACCCGCGCAGAAACGCGCGACGCAATCGCTCCTGTTAAGAGCGGTCGCAGAGGCGAATCAGTCGGTCGTTACGCAAAAGAATCCAGAGCCGTCTCTATTGGTGTGTATAAAATGTAATAGATAAATTGTATAACGATGTTGTTGACGCTCCGAGAAAGAAAAGAAACGAACTTAATATAATTTTTTTGCAAACCTCTAACACGTTTATTTTCATTGAAACACACACCTATTGCCACAGGACAAGAAACAAACGTTAAAGCACCTTAAACCGGCGGCTGTAAGGGACGTGGGTCAGAATTTGTCGGTACACCTTAACTCCAATAAAAGATTAGTCATGGAGAAAATCCAAGTAGAGTTGAACACAGACGTTTCCGAGTCGAAAACGAAGTCCTGTAAGTATATCGTTCATTTCTATGCTTGGAGATTTGTATAATACCTAAAATTGTTTCTCTAATATATTTAGTATTGTACGGTCTGTAGATGTACCGCAACCGGTCACAGAGGAACACATGGGTGTCGTAATGTCTTTGTTTCAAAGGAGCGACGACAACCAGAAGTTCCTAGTCACGCTGAACGGATACAATAACAATCTGATGAAAGAGAAAACCACGTCTGACGACGACGAGCGTTTGGAAATGGAGGTAGTTCGTAATAGTTCAAATTTGACAACCAGATTAGCCGTGTCGTGCCTTATTTTAAGACTTCATTGGGCTGCAGGTGAACGAGGACGACGAGCTTGCCCTTTCGACGATACAGAACGACGCGTATCTACAGAACGAGTCGGAAGCTTCCGTTTTCCAGATAGAAATGGAAACGGAGGGAGATGTAAGTGTGAAGGAAAGGACGGAAGAAAACAACGAGAATTGTAACACGGAGAACGTAGAGCAAACTGAGGAAATACCGAAAAAGAGGAGAAAACTGAGTCCTATCGTTTACAACAGATCACATTCGCCGAGTCCCGCGGATTTGAAGTCCGGCACGCTGCTGACAAGTCCACTATTGACCAAACGTAAGTGATTTAATCTTGATAATTTTGTTTTTCGCCAAAGAAATGTTTAATACTAGAACCCCGGATGCGATGATTTCGACCCTTATTTTTTTTCTACCCTCGATAATTTATCTATAATTCTGAAAAAAATATTTCAAGTAAAGTAAGCTTATAGCTCTTCTACGTATTTTTTTTTTTTCATTTAAATATCTCGAGTAATAACTAAGAAAATAAATGAAACAGGGATAAAAGGATTTTACCTTCACATTTTACCCGCAATGTTAAACAATAATGTTTCCTAAAAATATGTATAAAATCAGGAAAATAGCATACGGGGTTCTGAGTAGGACGGAATTCTAGGGTTCTAGTGTTAACGATATAAACTTTCCAACGTTTTCAGGTCTAGAGAAGAAACCGTTAGCGGAGAACACAGCAACAGTGATAGACAAGTCGAAGGAGAAGTGTAGATACTGGCCGAATTGTACATTAGGAAATAAGTGCGCGTATCTTCACCCCCTCGTCATGTGCAGGTTGCAATTTCTTTTTTTTAAATTTAATTTATCTTCGATCGTAATTGATTTCTGGGAGCCCGAGTTAATTTTATGAATTTCTTTTTTAAACTTCAGTGCATTCCCAGCGTGTAAATTCGGCGACAAATGTGCTTACAGACATCCCAAATGCAAGTTTGGGTTATCCTGCACGAAACTGGGATGCGTGTTCACGCATCCGGCTAAACAGTGCAAGTACCATCCGTTTTGTACGAAACCAGCCTGCCCGTATTCACATCCGATGCCGGTGGCCGCGGAGACAACCAGCCAGAGGGCGAAATTCACGTGGCGCAGACGAGATTGAGGCATACCTTTGTACAAACGATGTACAAATCTCCTTCTCCTCTAGCGAATAGATCAACAGAAGCACACGCGCGCGTTGGCGAGAATATCGTCGCAATGGAAACTTTACTACACGTATTATAGGTAGTGACTACACTGTCCAACGAATTACGACCTTCAGAAAAATCTACAACATCCTTTTGCTGATTCTTCGAGAGTTTCTCGTTCCAACCACAATTCTTCACAACCTTTTCATCCGATCGTGTCGGCATAGGCGAGCGATGGCCGATCTGTTCGAATTCAAAATCATTCCGATACATTTCTTCTAAAGAAGTGTCTACAGAATCTGCTCCAGCGTAGAAAATTTACGCTAGATAAAGGACTTTTCGTAAGAATGTAAAAGTATCGCGCCAGAAGGTGTTTCGACGGTCATTTGCGACCGTTCAGAAGCACAAAATTTAATAACTGTATACGCTAATAAATTATAGACATTCTCCTCTATTTTTTAAGGCTATCTTGAACTTCTTAGCGTTTTGAGTTTCCACGTAATACCCCATTTTTCCTCAACAATCGTGTGTTTTTACGAGAACGTATATTTCTCAAAAGCTGAGTGTTTGGATTCGCGTTTGGGACGGGAAACTGTATAAGGATCACCCAGTGGATATTGCAGATCTTTCCGAAGGTCAAGATTTGTTGGACAGTGTAAATAACAGTAGTAGATTAATACTGCCAATTACATTGTGTTAGAACGCCGTTACCAATAAGTATACAGATTAGCCGTTTAACGAAGTATTAAGAGGATCTTTACTTTCTACTCGTGAGACCGTTGCGTCATTTGTAGACTCATAGTTTCATTTACTGCACACCGCATGTATTACCATAGATTTGTCATAATAGGTTAATTTCCACCAGACTACACTCGTTCCTCCATTTACGCAGATAAAAATCGCGCAAATACAGTTTGCTTGTATGAAAACAACAAGAAACAGGTATAAGTTGTAAAAAAATTTAAATCGCGTAGATTAATAAAAAAAAGAATAATATTTCCGAAAATTAAAGTAAGTTTAGCGTCAGAATCTGTGTTGGAATTCAAAGCGTCCGTCGAAACTAAAATCGTAGGACCGGCACTAGATTTTTCGGTCAGGTAGCGTTGATTTTTAAGAACTGGCAGCGCCAAGTCCTTATTATTCATCGATAGAATTTTCTGAGACACTTTAAACAAAGATATGACTTTCTTCTGTGCATATTAACAATAGGATCACGGGCTTTTCGAGAGTGAACGAGGAACCGAAGTTTTCCTCCAGGGAATCGATTTATTATACAAATTAATCGCATATTATTAATTATATATTGAACGAGAAAGCGAAGTTTTCCTCCAAGAAATCGATTTATTAGAGACAGCTTAATCGCATATTATTAACTTACAAATTTCGATAGATTTTCGTTATCATCCTATTAATAAAAATGAGGAAAAGCAGCTGAGAAGGTAATAGCAATTGTTTCCGTAAATTGACAACTTTCTTTGTTAAATATATCGCAACACTCCTTGCGAAAAATTTCAAAATTGAACTGCTGAACTCAGCGTGGCGCTTAACGTGTTAAAAAAAATTGCAACAAATTAAATGGTCAATATTTAAATTTATTTTCGATCAGTATTTAAATCAACATTTGATCAGTATTTTATTACCAAAAGGATCAGTATAAAAATACTAAACGGTCTATTAAAAAATATTTATTTAAATACTGACAATTTAGTATAAATACTCACCAAATTATTTAAATACTGACAGAAAGGAATTAAAAATACTGACCAATAAAATACAAGCCAAAAAAAAAAAAAAATCAAGAAAGGTCAGAGTTATGTAATTCATGTAAGAATGTGTATATCCCTGATATGCAATAGATTCGATGAAAGTCAATAGAAAAGTGAACCTATCTGACCGCGTAACATGAGATGGCATAGAAAAAGTGCCGCGTTAAGAGACTCGCTTCTAAAAACTACCGTGCGAGAAAGGGCTTGCTTGTACGAAGTACGAGTAAAAAGAGTGTAGCGTGTAAAAAGTAGGCGCAAAAAGAGGCTGATGTAAGAAGAGCCTCGTCTCTAAAAACTATCGCGCGAGAGGGGGCTCGCTTGTACGAAGTACGAGTAAAAAAGAGTCTAGCGTGTGAAAAGTAGGCGCAAAAAGAGGGTCGTGTGTAAGAAGCGCGAGTAAAAAGAGACTCGAGTAAAAAGTTCCGCGCAAGAAGGGGGGGCTCGCATGCAAAAAGTACAAGTAATAAGAGCTCGGCGTTAAAAGATCCTCGTGTAAAAACAGGCTCGCGCGTAAAAACTACGCGTAAAAAATCCTCGCGTAAAATGAATGGAGGGATGGGTGTATATCCTTTGTTTCTTTCTGTGTATCATTGCCGACGATGTTCTCGCCGATAAATGGAACAAAACGACATTCTACTTTGTACAAACTAACCGGGTGTATGCCTCGAGTCGCAAGTCTAGGTCGAAACCACTTTCGACCCTTCCATTGATTGATCTGTATCATATATCACGATTCACTAGAGTTTACATTCGTTCAATGACACATTACTATCGTTACTATTATTATTATTATTATTATTATTATTATTATTATTATTATTACTGTAGCTTTATTCGTTCTCGTTGGGCTACGGACAGAATTGTATCGTCTACTAATTTTCTTTTCTCTTCTCGTCGGTTCAGTTGAATGAATCGCACGGTTTCATTTTACCTGTAGCGTTTAAGGAGGCACTGAGTAGACGTTAACGCGTCTTTTGGCAACTGAGAACATATATATACATAGACGTATATAAATATATAGTGACTTCCATTGATTTTCGGATACCTTTTGAAACAGAACAACTTTTTTCAAATTGAAACAAACGAACTGTGCTCTCGTGAGATGTTCGAAGGATCAGTTTACTGAATAATGTGTAGAAATAGTTTTGGAAAAATTATGATTTGGTTCGAATTACGAAGAGAATAGCGAATGTCGTCTTTTACAAATTTTTTGTTTGAATCCGTAATGGAATTTTGAAAAGTAGATTTTGAAGACCTATGTCGATTGTACACGTGCTGAAAGTTTCGTTGAAATCAGTCAATTATCAGTAGCTACTGTGAACTACGAACGATTGAAACTGACAAAAGTCAAAGTGCTTTGCGACTTTTTGTCTGTATGTATAATTACGATGAATCGAGAGATTCTAGCATCTTTCAGTAGCTGTGTCAACCGATTTCGATGGAATTTTCAGCGAATTAACGAATATAAATCTGCAAAATCTATTTTTCAAATTTTCATTACAAACTCGAGCGAAACAGTTGTGAAAAGAGAACTTTACTATGTTCCTGGCAGTTCTTAATAATTGCAATTGTTTCAAAATACTTTTTATACATCGTCTAGGAAGCTAATCCTTCTAACTTCTGGGAGATCTCCCTATATTGCGAAAAGAATCGATATACTTGATATATTTGTGAATTTTCTAGCGCACCGTTACATAAATCTTTCTATTTCGAGTGCTAGTACACTTTGAAAAGAAAAAATGCTGTTGTTCGACGTATTTTTACCTTCTTTTTTCAATATCTTTCTGAACGAAATACTTCGATTTGTATAATATGAAATATTAGATAATTATTATTTTATTATTCGGCTGATCGAATTTCGATGTATTAGTAGTTCACGAAGAAAATATTTTACACGTATTTTTCTCCTCTTTTTTATCAGCAATCGTGCAAAATTCTCCTCAACGTTCAGAATAGTAAACACATCTGAGCTGATATCTTTAACGTTATTAGACACGGTGTATATCGACAAATTTCGTATTTTCTCAACGTCAACTTTCCAAATGTCGCTCGTGAAAAATACACGCGGTCGACAATATATTAACATTAGGTTTACGGACTGTTCTTGTACAAGACACTCGTCAAATTGATACTGAAGAAAACCCGAATTTTTCTTAAAGAAATCGATTTATTCAATTTAGAAACAAGTTACTTCTAAATTTGGATACATTATCGCATCGTTTTATTAATAAAAGTCAGTAAAAAAATTGCTGGGAAATGATAACAATAATTTCTGCAATTTTGCTCGTGAAATCTGAAATACGTTAAATTGACGGATCCCGTAAATCAAGTGTTAAAGAAATTATTATGTCTTTAAAGGCGTCTGAATATTAATGAAAGCCACTGTACGTACGTATACATAGAATTGTATGATTGTCGAGCGAAATGTGTGTTTTTTTTTTCTTTAGTTTGTACTCTTTTCCGTTTGGTACTCTTTCTTTCTACGTCTGTCCACAATTCGAAATTATCATGAGCTCTATATATATTTATTACTCGATGGCTGTGCAATATAATCGTCATAATATGATTTCTTACTCGAACGATCGATGGGAATTAGAGGATTTGTTCGAGCGATCGACGGGGAACAGATCGATCATTTTTCTTCTCTCTTTCGCGTAATTTATAATTTATACTGTTCGCGGTGCGTGAGAGTGTAGAGCGTAAAACCACACTTCGGAGCACTTTATCGATTCCCGTTCAAATACACCATTGGGGAAATTGAACGACACACGCTAATCAACCTGTTAGGCATTAACGAGGATATTAAATCTTGTATAAACGACTATAAATACACGGTTATATCTGTAAATTTTAAGCAATTCTATTCACTGAGTTCCCCTTGTAGACAAATAACGGAGAAACAGTCTTTCTCTGCGGTCATTTTCGATAGTCCAGATCGAGTTGCTCAGGTATCAAGGGTACCGTAATAAAAAAGAGTCCTTGATTAATTTGAATTGTTAGATAACACTGACGCTTGTGCCAAATCTTCGCGATAAATCTGCATCTGCATCATACACGTACCTTGGAATTGCTTCCCCCGCTTTGTACATCTGAAAGGCTTTACCTGTGCAACAATAACACCTATATTGTCGCTAGAGTGGACAAACCGCTGTTCGAAGAATCATTTGTAAGGAATACGGCTAATGGAACAATGGAAACCCTCCGCCTATCTTCGCGTACAATAGGAAAATGGTGAATTGTCCCAAATTATTCGCATTGTTTTTCCCAAACTGTTTCTCCTCGCTTTAACGCATTATTTTCGTCGAATGACGTTACTCGATCAGAGGGTATAGAAAATAATCTGCGCAAACAAGAGATGACTCATGGTTCAGATCCCTTTTCTATCGTACAAAAGGGTGTACACCATAGAAAAGAAGAAAAATAACAGGAAAACGTTTCTTTCAACTTCGAACCTTTCAACGCGAATCAGTTATTTGTGTTTATTTTTTCGGAAGCATCCATACATCTTTTCGACAACTATGTTAAGTGGTTAAGTGCGGAATTTGACTTTGAAAATCCCTCGCATGATTAAGATCGAGCAATTGTGAAAATACTTCAATTATAAATTTCAGGAGAAAAGGAAAAGTGGAACGAGGAAGGATTGCATTTTTAATCGACGAACAATTAACGATTCACTGTTGAAAAGGTTATCGTTATCGAAAACTTCGAAATCGTTGGAAAATAATGAAATTCTTGAACGAGAAGAATGGAAGAAAAATAATTTTAATAATTTTCAGGGCATTTTTCGAAGCAAGGTGCGTTGGGGAAAATGGACAAAAGAGTTAATATTAATTGCAAAATTAATGTTTATTCTCTTTGGTATTATTGGATTTTTCTCATTAATATTAAATTCAAAAGAAAGATTGATTATTCTCTTTGGTATTATTGTATTTTTGTAATTATCAAACGTTTTTTCATAAAATACACAGTACTTTTAAAGGAGGAATTCTGACAAACGACATTTTTACTGCTTCCTACTGAAATTTCGAGTTTTCGTGGTAAATGGTAATTTTCTCTTTTCCGCGACGAGTGTACACGAAATATAGTTTTAGATCGACGAATATACACGTCGAACGCAGTCAACTGATTGAAATCGTTCTAAAGAGATCTCTTCTTCTTTTTTCCATTGTTTCATAGTCACGAAATATTTGCGAAAAACGTGATCGAAATGAAATTAGAAAACGTATCGATAGGAAACAATTGGTAGATAATTTTTAAAAAAGAGAGAAAAATTGTGCGGACCTGCGATAGCCATAGCGCGAAGATAATACGCTCCATAAGAAAATTTCAGAAAATACCCTGTCGTTGTGGATGTATCCTCCGAGCTTATCTTATCTCAGGAATTGACACGGTGTCTCTTGTCGTAGCTCTTCGTAGTTCCGTCCAGTTTTCTTCTGGGGCTCGTGGCCAGCTGAACGAATCGCGTGAACTCGCACACGATGTACACGATTTCCATATCTCGGTGCAATAATTGAACTAAAGTTTCGTGGTGTCTTCGAAGATAATAAATCCTCTATCTCGCCGTTGAATACTGTCGATCACCGATTTCCATCGAGATAACTTCTCACAGCAAGTACGTGACTGCTCGTTTCTCTGGACTTCTCGATGCTTTGTTCAGCTCTTCGTGGAAAGGTACGTATTCTTCTTTTTACAATCACTCGATCGAGCTTTCCAAATTTTCACGATTTTTCATTACTCTTAGAGTGTACATTTTTCTCTTACGTAATAACAAAGCTCTTGTATTCTATTACTTTTTTCCGAAGTTTTAATTAACATGCCGAATTAGTGGACTGAAAGAGAGTGGCAGAAAGATAAGGATCCTTTTTCAGAAATTTTCCTGGTCCTTGTAATTTACTTTCTCTGCGATATTTGGGCCACTCAGAAGGCAAAGTCATTAACTCCACTTTTGCAATGTTTCAACGAATTTCAGCACCAAAGCTCGACAAAATTCGTGCTCAATTTTCTACAAATGAAGTAAATTTCATGAATTCTATTTTACGGAGTTAGTCACATTGGTTTCCAAGCGGCTCATTCGATATTAATTCACTAAAATCGTTTGCAATCTTGAATTACGAATTTCTCTACGACGAATAGAATTTTAAAAGCAAGGAGAGCAACGTGAACAAAATAAACGGAGACTGAATCTGACAAAAGGAAAGCCCACTCTTGAATTTGTATTTAAAACATTTCCAAAGAAATATTTACATCAAGAATATGGTTTGAAATATAGTATACAATATATGTTAAAACCTAATACATAACATTCGGATTTTCCTTCTTTGCTGATGCTTAAACGCATTCTATCGAAGCAACAAATTTCTCTAGTTAACCGTATACGTAGTAATTGAAAAAGTCGCGAGGTAAAGTGTCGACCGACTTCGAATGAGAACAGTGGACCAATAAACAACGTGGTAAGAGTCCCCACCGATAAGAAAATTCGATTTTCCTCATCGTTCGATTGGTAAATGATGACAATGAGACCAAGAAACGAGTAGAATCGTTGGCTGGAAGGACTAATAGTCCTGTACCTTTCTGTCGGAAGGTCCTTTGTCCGTGTGGGAGGAAGAGGGGAGGTTCTGTAACCGCCCTCCTTTCGCGGGGTGGTTCTCACAGGTCGTATAAAGCGGATACAAGAATTATCCTGATCATTAAGTCTCTGCAGACCTATTTGTGACCGTTGTCTACGAGGTACAGAAACGAAAGGACGATTTCAAGTGCATACGTGATGGGCATCGAGGATGAATCAGTGAACACGGTAGGCGATTCATCTTTGTTTTTACATCTCTTTTCGCTTTTGTTATCCCTTTGCACTCCACTGGTGAAATTTACTCATACTTCACTCATTTTGAAGTAAAACAAATTAAGAAAATAAATGAAAATGAATAAATCCATGAATTTTCTGATTTTTAAAAGTTTCGTATGAAAGAACGCTGGGAGTGCAAAGGGCTGACAGTTGGCCGATATTTATCGATCGATTCGTAATTTTCATGTATAATTTGAGTAATTCAGCTCGTGGAAGCTTCGAAACTCTCGTTTGTTCCATTCAGTATCCAAAGTGCCGGCTAATTTTTGTCAATGCGTGTTTTTACTGTTACCATTCTATCTGGGTTCTACTAAATTAAAATCTACGCGTTCATAAGCTTCCAGCTGTTGTTTTCAAAAATTAGAAGTAAAGGAGGAAAATTCGACTGAATTTTTCCAAAAACACTTAAACTTAGAATCTCCCGGTTCGAATGATTATTCTCTCGATTTCGCGATGAAAACAGAAAAATTCACAGCTTGTTTCTTGCGTGGAAATTTTCTTTACGTTCTTTCTTTATCAGGAATTATACAGAGCTTTCTTTTCACCGGGATCTTCAATTTTCCAAGCTCGAAGCTCCCGAGTTTACTTTTCGACCGCTACTGATCTTCCACTATCTCCTCCAATTATACCGCGAAAATATATTTGCAAAGACGTGTTGTAGATCATTGGAGCTGCTTAACACTCTATATTTATTTATATCGTTAAATCACACAACAATTTCTTATCGATCGTTCGTTTCCTCTCGACGAAGTGACGCCACTTTAAAATTCCGTGAAACAGGCAGCGAAAGGCTTAACTTCGTTGAAATATTTCCAGGAATACCTGAAGGGTGTCGCGGATATCCCTGAATTCAGGAAGCAAAGCGACGTGGACCTCGAGTACCGGGATTTCCCGGAGGAGAAGATTTGGAGTCCGAGAGACGAAGTAAACGAATGGGTTCCACTCTACGTTTTCATGGCTCGTTCTGTTTTAACGTTCGTGCAAGAGAGCCAGGGTATTTCGAACAGGGAGGCAATGGAGAATTCCTGCACAGGATACGCGGAACAGTACATCACGGATGTTCTCCATGATTCTGAGTATATACCGGAAGTCGCGCTGAAGACGCTGCTAACGAAAGAACTGCCGAGGAAGCTGATTTCGAAATGGACGCCAGATGACACTGTGAGTATTCCACAATGCGGTATTACGAGATACAAAAATAATTCTGCTTAAACAATACGCTAATCCGTGTACCTGAAATTAAAGTCTCTAATCTTTCTTAGATTTTAAACAACCAGTAATCATACGTGTCGTGCAAAAGGAATAATATTTATATTGTATTTCATATCGAATGCCATCGAATGTACTGCGAAATGAAGCATGGAATGCTAGATTATCTTCCGTACTTTTTGTTTCATTTCAATTCAACGTTCTATCGCTCCTATTGGAAGACCCCATATAAAGTTTGTTTCGTTAAATTAAAATGGAAGGGCGCAAAGGAGAAAATAGAGGATTAAACTAAGACGAAAGTATGGTAACATAAGAGTAAAAATATTTAAGATTGCATAATATACGCACTGCATAAAGAATATATAAAAATTTGAAGTGGAAGTTACTCTTCCGCTTGAAATAACTTTCAAATATCTGTTTTTAATTTTTTTAACTGCTGTACCTCCTTCCAAAAAATCTGAAAAAATTGATGACGATGGTTATATTAATATACGGCTACTACAAAAATATAAAATTGATCGAGCCCATGACGAGAAAAGTTCTAAAGAATCGAATTTTTTGCGATTCTGTGCGCAGCATAAATTTTCGTTTGCAACAGTTTTTATTTTTGAAAAAAGAGTCAGAATCACGGATTAATACAGAAATGCTTGAAGAAACGCTTTCGTTCAAGTGTACGGTGACTTTTGTTGAAAAAAAAATGATTTTGTTTAATAGAAATAATTGTACAAAGTATGCCAATTAATTTTCCATTGATCGTTTTAAGTTTCGAAGTTCTTTTGTATCGTATACCTGAATATAACAGAAGGAAAAAGTATGTTACATTTAACTGCGGTTAGTTTAGTGTCAAAATAAACTGAAATTAAAAAGAAAGTGTCAATGAACTTGTTGTCACATGCTGTATAATTATTTCTATATAGAGCTAGCGATACATAATTTTGTCAGATAAATTGATGCATGATAAGAGTGTTATATTGTTCTCATTCTTGGTACATTGTTCCTTTTCTCTGTTGAAGAATTCTAATTTTGTCTTTGTTACGATTGGTATTGCAGGAACTTTTCATCAAAGGAATCTCGACTCACGGGAAGAATTTCACGAGTATCCAAAAGGCTCTTCTTCCTCATAAGGACACGGTATTTTGCGTTTTCTTTTCTTTCCTTCTTTTTATATAATTTAAACGGAAATGAATCGAGTAGGAAAATTCTTTTCGACCTTTATGCAGCTACGGTATTTTTCTACATTTTCACGGATTACATCGCTACATTATACAGTGTTAGGTACAAATTATTCTAAATAACGAACAAATTCAAATTATTCACGAACAACAGCTAATTTATTCATTCTTTATTCGTGAACGGATGAAATAAATCGAGTTGTTCGACGTTTCTAAATAAAAACAGAATAACTTATTTAAAATTCAACAAAAGTATGCAGAGTTTCGTTGCCTAAACTTCCTTATTAGACCATTTCTATGACCACCGGTCACAGATGTTCGTTGAAATTACAGAAGGACATCATAGACTTCTACTACACCTGGAAATGGTCAGAACCAGCGAAACAGTTCAGAAGTTGTCGTCGTAGGCGTCGTTCGAACACCAAGCGACGGTTTCCATCGATCGGCTGTATTTTTGGCGAACTATCGTCACCGAAAATCGTCACACGCAGCGTCGCCGCTGCTTCAAGGAGGCTTACCCTCGAGAAGAACGAGCAAATTTTCAGCGCTGCAAATCCTACAGTGTCCTCTAAAGTTGTGGCGAAGAGGAGACGAAACGGTTCGCTGGTTGTTCGATGATAATCGCATAATGGAACAACAGCTTGACTACAGATTCCGAGACTGTTACAAAATCTAGTGTTAGTATTCGACGTTGAGGAATTTCGAAATCATTTTCTCAGAGATAAACGGAAAGAAGGAGAAATGGAATAGTGAGAGAGTTACTGTTGGCTAAAGATTGACTTTCGAGACTTTTACGAGCTGTTTGTGTGGTTTAAAAGTTGACAGGAAAAGTAGAAAAGAGTCATCAAAGCTTGCTATAAAGATTCTGTTACAGATAGTACATGGAGATCTCGTATTGTTAATTAATATCGATTATGTACGCGTGGAAGTTGTTCTCATGGCATTACGCTCGCATAGAACTTCCATAATATTACTATTCGCGAGAAATTGAGTTTGTACAGTACTACAGTACTTCGTTGTTACTCTTAGTTTCAATTCCAACCGCTATCAACGTTGTAATCTTATTCTACGCTGAATCGGTAACCTTGGTACTCGCGGGGAACTCTGAAGAGTCCCATGGTGTAAAATAAAAGATAAAAAAAGTACATCCGTCGATAGATGTATTTCGTACTTCGTCTATGACCACCTAATCGCTCCAGTTTGAAGGTTACACTGTTCGGCTTGAAAGAAACGAAAAGTTTAGCAGCAACTCGCGTCCTCCATTGGCCACGATCGCAACCATCGCGTTCCATGGTGCCCGTGGTTCCATTCACTGAGGCTGACGTCATTGAAAGTTCCGAGGTCCCGATATACGTGTGCACAAGCAACCGTTAGCCGGTAGCATCTCGCTCAAAACTCGCTCCACCGACAGAATCTGGCATCTGATTGCGTCACGCCGGCCGATCCAAGCGAACGGGTTATACGGAGAAGAACGACTTGCGAATCGAGGGACTCCGGCTCAGCTTGCCAACCGAGAGATCATCGGAGTCCTGTCTGGCAGTCCTTGACGCAGGCCTCAATCCCGGCGAGAGATGAGCAAACTCGAGATCCGTGAGAGTTCCGCCAGTACTTCCTCGATAGGAACGATTTCTCCGACCAGTTCGATCGCTCGAACGGTATTGCGCATACTGCGGAATCTTTCTCGATCGATCTCTGTGCCTAAACATTTTTCCTTTGCTTCTTCTTCTTATTTTTTCCCTTTTTCTCCAGTCAATCTATATAACAGCAAGAAGACGTGAATTTTCTCGCTGTCAAGGAAGCCTGTATGGAGGTCATCTCTGATCGATCGTATTTCCGTACAGTTTGCCTGCCTTCGTCGTTGATCCCGTCGAAGTTCTGCTGGGTTTGTTTCTTTCTTTTTTTCTTTCACTTTGACGTGCAGCGTAGTTCTGATTGGCACTTGGCTGTGTACACACCGAGTACCATTGAGCTTTAGGAATTTTTACCCAGGTTCTTGAAGGTAGGAGCATTCAAGTTAAATAACAATATTGCAAGTGTTCTATTTCAACAAGCTCGCGAATTGGTAAAAGGCGAAAACGTAATTCGCATGCAGCGTCATCCTGCGACTCTATTATTTGTACCTTTCCCTATCGGACAGCGTTACTAATTTATGCATCTCTTATTTCAACAATAGGTTGATAAAGATCGACATGAATCACCAAACGGTGATTTGAAAATTATCTCAGTTTTTATTCGCTTTAAGCATCTGAAATGTACAATACAACGCACGCTATATTTTACGAGTAGTATTCGCATAAAGTGAACATTGGACATTTAATTTGCTCCGGATTTATACCCATATATTGAAGCTCAATTGTAATTGTCAACGTGGAGGTTTCTATCTCGAAACTGCTCTGAGATCTTCCATTTGAAACGGATCAAATTCGTTTCTATTACAACGCGACGTCTCGAAAATGACGATGAGTGTAACATACTTCATTATTCACAAAACGCTGTCCAATTCGAGAACAGTGAAAAATTCTGGCAACCATAAAAATCGGGCGCATTAATAACGAACGGGGAAACAAAACAAAAAAAAGGAGTGTATTCCTTTTACAAGCGGTACATTGCACCCGAGTAAGTTCTCCTTTGACATAATTAAGCGGCGACGTACACGAGAGACATCAAAACTGGGTCTTGTCAAGGAAGTGGTTTATGCATTGCACGTGCACCGGTGTAAGAGCAGCGTGTGTCCATTAATATACGTGGCTTATGAATATGAGATCCCCAATACGCTAGAATTTCGAGGTTCGGCCAAGGAAACCTGCGTTGTGCGCGGAACAGTTCCATGGGAAACTGACCTGTTCGGTATCGAATGGTTCGAGGATATAGATATTTAAAATGCTTCCCGGTCGGCAATTAAATTTAACGCTTTAACAGCGTTCGAAATACGTCGTTGCATTGCTGCGGCAGACAGAGAACAGCGAACGCGAAGGAACGGAGAACAAACGAGGAATTAAATGAAATATAGGGAAGAAAGAAAAAGGATAGATAGTAGTCGAAGAACAGAAGGAGGCCAGTGTACGTTTGAAATCGATTTTCAACCGAAGAAACGAGAAACTATCGAGATTTACCGTTAGCGTCAGAACGTAGAAGCACGTGTTCCTGGCGATCTTTGCAACGGGTCTGTGTGCACTTGCTGCGAAAAAGGTGGAAGGAAAGTGAAAGTATCGAGGGAAACCTTAACAATGTTTCCACGTTTACCGAGACTGTCAAGGTTGCCTGATCAACACCCGAGGCTCCATTAGAATTTTATCTGTCGATCGTTAGAGTGGATGCTTTTTCAAATCGTGCTGTATCGGGGCTGTGGATCGCGCGAAATTCTTCACAAATGTCTAGATATATAGACAGAACTCTGTCTCAGAGACCTATTGTGTTACTCCTGTATCCAGAGGGATCGATAACCTAGAAATTAGCGCTACGAAAAATACTGGGGAATGGTGTCACGTGTTTTTTACGCGGGAATCGTACAATTCCGTGCAAGGACGACAAAGGCATAGTGGTTGGCGTGTTCACGGCGCTGTTATACAGTTACTCCCGCTCGTATTCGTACACCATACGGACATTTAGCACAAATGGAACAAAAAACACTTCTTAGGGATATTTTTTATTCACATTCAGCAGAATTTGTTGTCTCACTATCTTACGTCTATATGCAAAGCGGTCTTATTTTTAATTACTTGGAAATACGATAAATAGAAGAAGAATGTCACTATCTACAGAAACCACCAGCAATGTGCATTTTAGAGAATTTTTATACTATATCAGGGATTCCCTATATATTTATCTTTTTTAAATATCGTATAATCATTTAATTATCGTTTAAAATCAACAGCTGACCGTACACGAATTTTTCCATACCGGTTTTGATATTTTTTCATATCAAGGAATGAATCAACTAAGTATCATATGTCTAGAGAAAATTAACTGATCTATGAACATCTGCAAGATGTCGTGGATTAATACTGTTCCGTCACAACGCGAAACCACATGCGGCAAATGTGGACCACAAAAATTGCAACAATGGTACTACAAAGTTCCTCCTCCATCCTTCATCTGTCCTGTTCACTGGACTTCTACAGATTACAATCTACGGTACTTAGAAGTCCAGATGACTTTCTCAAAGAAGAGCAAATAGCTAACCATGAAAATGAAATATGATATTAATGGAATTCAAGAGGCAACTCGTTACACGCGCATAATAACAAACAAAAAACAAAGAAAAATGCTTGTTTTTGCTAGTTTTTCGATTTTTCTTTGTCACATTGTGTTGCTTATACGCTTTTGTTGTTCTCATAAAATACACGTTGGAAAAATATGCAATACACGCATGATTCTAATTCTTAGAGAAAATTTCGAAGACTTTGCGAGATAGCAAATTATATCATAATAGCATATAAATTATAATAATAGCAAATTTATATCACGAAGCAACGGTGAATATCTTTATTGAGAAACTAGGTGCACTGTGTTTTAAATAAATTTCAAGTTTCACGGGAAAATTTAGATTATTCATTTGTGCGCTTAATATATTGTTTTTTTTTTTTATCAGAAATTGTCCACAGGCGAGAGGTAAAAGCTCATAGAAGTAAGTTAAAGGTAGATGGCATATTTGATAGAGAAACGGTGTGCATCGACGAATTTGTCAATGCTTTAATTCCGCTCGCGTCCAACGAAATCATTGGATCAAGGTTTTCCACGGACGTGCAGGTTTGTCCATGGTTGCGTGCACGCGCGCGCCTCGCCGATCGCTAGAGTGAGGCTGTCTAACGCTAAATGTAATATTAGATCGGCCTGGTGTGTTCCAGCGCAGACGTATAATTATGAAACGTTAAAAATTTACAACCGGCATGTACGGTACGTACATACACGAGGGCCGTCGCTGTAGACGTAATTATACGGGTGTACCGGTGCAACAGTACACACAGAGACTGTATAACACGCGGTCTCGCGTGGCCAGGCCGATAAATGACCGGTAAAGTAACCGCTTGTCGCAGCGTATCACGGTTTCTCTGTTTCGAATGCAAATCAGAAAGCAACGCGCTAAATAAAAGCCGGCTTTATCCACGCTTTATCTAATAAAAAGGGCCGCCGGTTCGCGCTGTTGATGTTCATATTCATGACTGTGGCAGGTGAGAACGTACAACTATAAGGCTTCGACGAAGTCGACGAGGTTTAATAAAAATTACTGGATGACGATTACGCTTAAATATGTGTTTGGCAACCGCGACGCGACAGAAACGAGGTGATAGAACGTCCAATGATGCTGATACGTGATGAACATGAACATGATATGTTAATGAATGTGTAATTAGAGAAAAACGGTACGGATTTATATTTTCAGCGGGCTGATATTAACGGAACGAGCTATTAAAGGTGTACGTTTACTTATTGGTTGAAGTATGCGAGCATTATATGCTTCTACGGGAGATTTTAGCATTCGCTATCATCATTATTTGTACTGTTCAGTTAACAACATCAAATTACGCGTATCTCCGGGCTTCATGCCACGTCTATTGGAGCGAAACAACAAAGCGGCTGGTGGTCAAACGAAAAACTCCGTACTCAATGATCCTTCTCAGCTGTTCGATCTTCCGATGTGATTCTAAGACCGAGTCTTTCGGTCTACTCTCGTTTCAGGAAGATTCGTTCGGTTTCTAACGAAAGATGCAGGATGTTACAATAAACTAGCGTTTTTTAATTACTTTATTTCGCGCAGATAGAGTAACGAGAACGAGATCGATTCAATCGCTCCTATCGGCTACAGACAGGTGAGATCGATGCGAAGAAAATAAAGATAACACGGCATATCACATGTCGAACGAAATGCGAAACTTTTCTAATGCTTTGCTGTAAAATTACACGACTTGTAACAATTCTACGCGTAAGCGTCAGCTTCAACGCAAATCGAGATCGATAATTCATTCGCCCCGTCAGTGTCCAATCTATTTTTCCTACCAGAACCGAATCAACGTGTAATTAGCGGCGGACAAAGGATCTGGGACGGCGTTTGTACGAAAAAGTGTATGTGTTGTCCTCCGAGCAACGGAAAGAAAGTGACCGACGCACGTATATATGTACATATATCTCCGCTACAGTAAAAATAAGCCCGTCGACAGGCTTTCGGGACAAGTTACCGCTCGACCAACCAACCGAGCGAACAATAAAGAAAAACATAGTAGAAGGAAGATCTTCCTTGAAATATCTTCCACGGTGTGAACGAGTTTGGTAGAAGAACAGTTTCAACTCTTTGCAGGCGTCGATAAAAGTCGCAAACTAAATCTGTGCACGCATTATAAGCATACCAAGACAACTGAATCGCGGACAAGTATCGAATTCGACGAGACAGGACATTCAATGGTGAGTTTAGCTCGAAGAATCGTGCATAGAAACAGGGAGCGACAATTTTTGGTTGCGCGAAGGTGCAAGGACTGGAATAATTAACTCATCTCGCGTTCCGCTAATAATCTTCACGGGTATCCCGCCATGATTCTCTATTCCCTACTCTCTCTCCCAAACAAGAAGCAACAAGATAAGAAAAGGAATGCACGATTTAGTATAACAGCACGAAGTCGCGGTCTTAATTCAAGAAACGAGATGGAGGTTCGCATTATTATTCAAACGAGGTACCCGCAGCGATATGTAACAAAGAGAAGTTCGAGATGCATTGGTCAGAAGTAAATAACTTACATTTACATACACCGGCTGAAGCTAGAGCATCAGTTTCGGCGTTGAACTTCGCACCTATCTGTTTGAATCAACGTGATCACCGTTATCGCGGATATTGTCTTCCTAATAAATAAGCTTGCACCGCGTAATTACTTCTACGAGCGGCCAGCAGTGAAAGACGACGAGGGGAAGAAGAACAGAAACGAAGAAACCATGATTACACATTGCAGAGCTAATGGAACGAAGAATATTGAATTTTAATTCCATTTAATCCGGAACCACGATTTCACTACGTAAACTATAATTAGCATAACGGTAATCCGCCACAATGCAACTTCGCGAAAGAGTTATTAAAGCGTGTACACGATTTGATTACGTCTACTACAGGCTGGTTGACAATTAGGGGAATATCTTCTTTCTCCTCCACGTACGTTTCAGGTTAATTAGCCGCGGCGTAGCTTGATTTATTGATTGTATATCGTATAATTATCGAAGATACTGTAAACGAACTTATCGCGAGAGGAGCGTAAATCGAGGAATCGTAAAGATGAATATCTGTTCAACGTTCGGCTCCAGCAGTTAAAGTTTCTTCGAAAATTTCAGTCCATCTAATTTGACTTAATGAATTGTAAAGATTTAAGAACAATTCGAGGATTATATGCAAAATTGAGTAGAAGAAATTCAACACCTCAATTTCTATACTGTTATTTGTAAAAAGTGTACGCAAATGATAGTGAAAAAATTCATTTCGTTAATAAAAACTGTTGTACGGTTGAAATTAAGTGTGATATTAATAGTTCTCACCTAAACGAACTTGAAAGAAATGTGAATTATCTCAGTATCGCATTATGAAACCAGTTTATTGAAGTAAACTGTCGAAATTGACTTCACATTTGATAATAATGGTTTTATTTATTTGGAAAAAAGAATTTAATACACAAGTCGTTTGCAGATATGAAAAGAGATATTTCACCATGATTAATAAAAGCTTTTTTAAGGAGGGAACTCGGAAACCATGGATATTTCTGAAATTTTCTTAACGCAGTTTGGCAAACACAACGAAACGATGCAAAATTTGCTCAAACCTTTTTCTTAGTTTCCCAACTTCCAAGTTGCCTATCCTTCCTCGTAAGCGACCGATTTAATTCTTTCGAGAAGTAAAAAGAGAGCTTCTGTTACGTTATTCGGGCGTTTTGCTGCAGCAGATGAAAGTTCGATTGGCGGTTATTTCGTGAAATATTTCTTCAGCGGCGCATGTGCAGAAGGATCTGCAATATGCAAAAAGTGATCCTCGTCTGAGATAGTGAAGTATCGGTATGTTGTCTACAAGATTTTGGCGAACATTTGTGACTGATAATCGAAGCCCCCGAGAGAAATTGCGGGTTATAAACAAATGAGGTCCCTTTCTTCTTTTCGTTTCAACCTATTTGCCTCTTTCCTTATTTCTTTATCGATACTTTCTACTACCGTAACCAGCTGAATTAACCACTGCCTCCTGTCTTAATTGGCCATCATCTTGAATGCATCATTAACATTTTACTTTAACGCATGGCGAAGATCTCCGATCACATCTGGATTGACGATGTCCCGCGAGCGTAATTTCACGTGGACACGTTTATGGTTTGTTTAACCAATCAGCTTCCATTATAGACGTTCGACTTTTGATGATTTGTTTACTTCTTCGAACTAGTTCCTCCTGTGGACTTATCAACGGCAAACCATCGTTCGCGATAATGTAATAACACCCGAGTGTCTATGATAATCTGTCGTAACACGATTTTCTCTCCGGGGCAAATCGGACTCATGTTAGCGGCAGAAGCTCGTTTGATAAACCAGTCACGCGTTCACTGTACTGTACCAGTTTGATTACCCTTAATCACGATTAATCGCGCACTGCTAGACCAAGCTAGCTGTCTACATTACTACACAAACAGCTTGGTTTCGCGATATACCGTTAATCCTTTGACTTGCGGAGTACTCCCAAACTTCAAACGTTCTATGAGTAGGGAATACTATTTCCTTGATTTTGTTTTGCCATTGTAAAATAATTACAGACCGATGTCGAACGTGTTACGATGTGTGAGTACTTTCTTCGGTCACTCTGTGCGTCCACGTTAATAGCTTTAGGTCCATAGCAGGCAACGACTTCATTCCGTTTGAAAATTTCGTGCGTCCTTCGAGTACGGAATCGGTGGAGATCGGTTCCGGTTCTTTTCGACCTGACGCGACGAGTCACGTTGATCTCAGAAAAACATCTAGAGTATACAGTGGTTTTTACACTATTCCTTGAGTGACGGAGAAGCAATTGAAACCGGCCTTTGCACTGGGGTGGGAGAAACGATCGTCGAAAGGTGAAATTAAATTAGGGTGGCTGATAAAAAAAAGTCGACTGTTATTTCTCAATTAAGTCACCGACGTGTCTAGATGGAAATATGCCACGCATGTCCGTTGTTTCACGACTGTACCATTATTATCCGTTGCTGCTCTCGTATAATCTATGCCAATCGGATAAACTCCACACATAGAGGTCAGCCTATCGTAAATTCTATGCCAAGCTATAATAGCTGGTGATTTGTCGTGCCTTTTATAATTATATTAGAATTTATATCAGCTGACCGGCTTAGTAAGTTCCTTTTGGTTTACGCTTCATCGTAAAACGCGAACGCATTTGCACGCCTTTATATCGTACACATTTGCGCGTTGCCACTGCTTTATGCCTAAACGGGTCACTGGTTCAAAGCAGTCTATTTGTTATAGGTGATACGAACATGTTCCATACCCTTTTTTTCTTTCCTTTGTTGGTTTTATTTAACGGTACTACGAACGACTAAGCTTTGCCTATGTGAAAATATTCAAGGACTGGCGATTCAAATCTGACAGAGGAAATTTTCCACTGGTTGCGGAAGATTGTAGTACAGAAATTAGCTGGACAATCGGTACGCAGAGTCCTGAAAGATG
The DNA here is from genome assembly GCA_951804975.1 of Anthophora plumipes. Taxonomy (NCBI): domain Eukaryota; kingdom Metazoa; phylum Arthropoda; class Insecta; order Hymenoptera; family Apidae; genus Anthophora; species Anthophora plumipes. Next base: position 15,675,903 of record OX638118.1, on the reverse strand, counting down.
CTCGATACTCTGCATATGTTATTCGAAGGAAACGGTCTCTCGCTGTGTTTTCCTACGCAATAATGTTTACTACATGCAGCTAGTACGTTCTAATGTAGATACTACACGAAACACTACTTCTTGTAATTCCATCCTCCCCCGGAACAGTTTGACAGGTCATTGACCAACTACCAACAGATTACGTTAGCTTTTTTCTTATTCATTTCTCAATTAAGTTCGCCGCCGTTGCTGCTGTCCGATTGAAACCCGCCTTTCCATACGCGACGCACACGCCCATCGTTTCGCGAGAGTTTTGCTCTCGTTTCGTTCTCATTTATTACCATTATTGTTATTACCGCCATAATCTCTGCCAATCAATGAGATATCGTTGTCACAGGGTCTCGTTTCCACGTAGACTGGTGGATAATGGTCTGTGACTTCTCGCGTGCTCTTTATAATGCAAATTATGCGAATTCTCAGCCCCCCTCCCCCCGCCCCACCCTCTACCTCTCTGTCGTTCTTGTAGTCTGCCATACCTTTCCTCTCTCTCTCTCTTTCATGCTTTGTCCGTTGTCTTTTCTCTTTCCCTGTCCGATTCCGCGAGCACGTACGATCGTGAAACCGATCGAGCTCGCGAAACGAAAGAAACGGGCGATCGTAATGGGGGAAAAAAGCACGTCATGCAACGGGTCGATCTCGTATCTGTCAGCAGATAACATCGAATTCCTGTGGCGGGCTCACCCACTCTCCCGTGCAAGCCCGGCCAACCTACGAACTACAAATAAACGCCGCCGTTAAACGTTTACCCATAAATCAATTTAATCGTGCGTACTGAACGATAGCCATCGCCGAGGCTAATGTAATCGTCCCAACTGAGCCGTTGCCGTACGTGCACGTATGCGCTCCTCGTTCCATGTGTCCCTTTCCTATCGCGGTTGGAAGCATCCACACGTGATCGGATCTTCGCTGAAGAAAAACTTGATAGAATTCTTGTGAATCAGTTTGCTGTTCTTCTTCCTTTTTCTTTTTTTTAAATTTATTTTCATTCGCATTAACGTTCGTCGTGCAATTATTTTATTATTATTCGGACACACGTTAGCGAGCAAGAATCCGTTCCACTTGGAAATACGCGTTCCTTTTCTATCTCTCGTTTTTCTCTTTTTCTCGGTGTGTACTTGCTGTTACTGTATAAAAAACTGATCGATAAGCAGCGGATTTTTGAACCCGGACGCGACATGTTTTAAAAGCTGTTTATAGCGATGATTTTTCTCTTTTCTTTTTTTTATTTTTTCTTTTAGTGCAGAATTATTGCGCGAAAAAATAATCGATAAGTAACGCTCTCGGTGGGTTAGCGCCTTGTACATAATGTTGAAATCGGGGCAGGATATATATTATGTACCTCGTACAAGAGTTGTATCTTTCGTAATAGCGTCTCTGGAGAAGAAACTGAGAAGCTGCGGTGTTTTTTTGCCTACAACGATTATAACTCCTGATGTAATTTACAAAAACATGGATGCCGATGAATCATCTATAGTAATACTAAATCTCACGTTCGAAGATTTAATAATACTTCATTTAACAAATGGTAAACTTGGAGATATTCTTCGATCTTCTACGATTGTTCCACGATTTCTTAACGCGAACTACAAGCTTTTTTGAATTTTTGCGATAAATTTTAATATATCAGGTGTTTGCAAAAGTTTCCTTCGTTTTTATTCCTTCTTTTTTTAAAGAAATTCATTTATTTGACACACAGCATTGTCCCTTGCTTTCTATAACCTTCTTCTATCTTATAATAAGAGGTGTAACGTCACCCTAGAATTTTGAAAAAAAAGTTCATTTTCTGTTTTTTTTTTTTTTTACTTATACAATGCGTTATTATGTGTAGAATATGAGAAAAAAGTTTTAAGTGGGAGAAAAATCGGAAATATGAATTTTTTTTAAGTGGACTGCAACGTGCTTATTGTAACTCGTGGAAACGCGCGCGATAGTTACCTATTGTAATGTATTTGTTGTGGCATACGATGATATCAACGTACAGAAAAAGGAATGCATCGATCACGTGCAAAACGCATGGGCACAAGATTACGGAATTTAAAAAGACAAGCAAAGGGTCTTGGAAGAAAAGGAAACTTAATGGGAAAACTTATCGATGAGTTGAGCATTTATTACGGTTTAAACCGTATCCAGTGGCAAAAATATACTTAACATTGCCGCAAATATGGCTGTTTGTATATACAATGACGGACTATCAAGTATAATGCAAGTAATGAAAGCCTTGGACATGTCTATATGAGAAAATTGTTATAACTTCTGTCTTCAAGCCGATGCCCGATGCATACAGTTTTCGGAGCGATCATTGAATGAAGCTGTAAAAATGGCCAGATTGAACCTCAAATCCAGCCGGAAGGAAGAAGATGAGGAGTATATTAATATACAAAGCCAATTGTATGATGCAGACATCGCTAATTAAAGGTATATAACAAATTTCTTATGCTGAATGGTAATCAAAACTTTAAATGCGGTTTTCTTGTAATCACTTTATTTGAACTGACCGGAAACATAACTCAAAAAGTTTTTAATTATTCGACTTAAAATTTTGTAGAAAGGTTCAAAATAACATAACTCAGCGAACATCGTAGGGGTTTTTGATTAATTAACAACTTATCCTTTTATTAACAATTTAATGCTAAACTTTTAGTCATTTTTTTCAAACTTTTTTCATATCTTCATTAAATTAACAATAATTAATATTTTTTAATTTCTCTACGGTGTTCCCTAGATTTTGTACATAATATCAGAAAAATTTTTATTTTTGTTTTAGGAACATCCGTTAATGAAAAACCTTTCCGGTCATGTAGCCCTCTAAAAAAAAGGTGTCATTGCTTGCCAGCACCTACAGCCGCCATTTTCGATCCAAATTGTTTAAAAAAATTCACATACCTTCTTAAAAACATTTATAATAAAACCTTTTTATCCCTAACCTTATAGCTTGTATGGTTTTTACTTTAAAAATTCCCGAAAATCACCATTATCTTCGACCTCTAGAGTGGCGTTACCCCTTAACACGCTGAGATCAAGATCAACAGCAGTGTCGTTTTTAAAGAAAACAATTGACTCAAAAAGCAATGCGATTCGATTTCAAGATGGTCGACGGAAGCTTTCAGGAACGCCTAATAAAATATTAATTCTTCCGATGTAATTCGAAAAAGTATAATGAAACCACGATTATGTTGCAACATATCGGTATTAATTTCTGATTAACTTTTTACCAAGTTGTAGCATGAAAGAGTGATGCAAATAGGATATGACATATATTTATTGCAGCCTCACCGGTAACTCATTTCGTTTAAGAGTGCCGTGAATTAATAGCCAATTAATCAATCGTGATTTACGATTACGAAACCGTGTTTCACTATTCGTTGCAATGACAATGGTAAGACTTTTTAACAATTAACCACGGATCTGGTTCTCTCCATAGCGGCATGGTGTCTGAATTCATAATGTACGCGATAACAGGCGACACCTCGCTTGAGAACATAAATAATCGGTTGCGATAAATTCGCCAGCGTTTTACTGAATTATCATATCGAAGAAAAAACGCCGGTTTTTTTACGTTGTCTTTATCGTTCGACGTGTTTTCCTCGAGGTTCTGCTTAATCGAGCTTCAAAAAACGTACTGTCGTGCAACGTGAGTACAATATTTCCTTCGGAATGGCTGTCATCTATCGAATCGTATTTCAACTTTACGTTTACCCTGTTACGTTTGGAATCTGAAGATAGGCTCGAAAAATTGATGCATTGTATAAATTTACAGCAATACTGTCTTTCTGTTAATTAACGTGCACGTGTTACCGTATAATTTTAATCGACGCGTCTCGTTTTATATTTTAATCACGTCATTTCTTAACTCTTTTGCTACGGCAGATTTCCAGAGAGAAGTAGATGTTCAATTCTCAGCCGCAAAATGTGCCAAATTGGTTTCGAAGGTTTACAAATTAACAACTTCGAAATTCGTGAAAATGTAACATTCGTTTCGTTCAATTAAAATGTAAGTGCGAAGAGATTAAAATTCAGGCGAAGGTGTGATAACGGAAACGCCTACAGGCGCCAATAGTAATCGAAAGGTTAAGAATACTTCCGCTTGATGAGTTACAAAAAGGAAAAAGTGTTTATCACGAAGGAATAGCATCGAGCGGATTCCAGTACATAGTTCGAGAAAGGGGGACGTTCGCTGACAGCTTCCGGTTTCGTTTCTGTCAAATTGCTTCGGAGTTCAGTACTTTTTACCGTGTCATTGTCGCAACCGCGGTGTTCTCGCCATACCAGCCATGGGGAGAGCAGAAAACGGAAACAACGAGCGATCTTTAACAGGCTCCGTTTCACCTGAAACGGGCCGCGCGCTACCTAATTGCGGATATCCAGTAGCGTAAGCAAGTGGATTCTTAACAGAAACTTCGAGAGAGAATTACGATAATTGTCGAATTATATAGAGGGAATACCGCAAGTTTATTAGTTCAGCTTTTAGGAATAGGAAAAAACAAAGAGGAAAGAATATCAGCGTTTACATCAAACGGATGGTTATTAAGTTCATTCTCCTATTTGTATTTACAGTAATCTTTCTCAATATTAATATTAACGCATTTGTCGTCTTACAGTATGTACATACACACAATTTTTATGAAATAATTCAACAGATATCAGTGAACTCCACTCTTGAATGTTTCTCCTCGTTTGTCGTTACAAAGTGACCAATCGAGGTTTTCTACAAAATGGATAGAGATACGAAAAAATAAGGGCCAAACACTTCACCGAAAGAGGAATCATACCAAACGGTAATTTTTTTGGGTATAACGATACTTTAAAATGGTTCGTTCGTACATGATTCCTATATCTATTGCGTTATGGATGAAATGTAGAGTCTTGTTTCAATTTGAAGAGGGTTTTGGTGAATAGACGGAAAAAGTGATTACTTACGCCACTGCAGTAAAGTAAACTGAAATTGTAACTGAAGTCGGTAATAACGATCAGTTAATGAGGATAGCGTCGGCCATTAAACGTGAGCCAGGAGGAAATGCCGTGGAATCCGTTCGGCTGACATGTTGAAAGAAATTGGGTTTCTTTCGTTAACCTTGTGCACAACTTCTGGGTCGGAGCGTTCGAAAAAAATCCTTACTTTCGATATGCGTGCCTGCTTGCCAATTATTTCGCCGTTTTCGCGTTGACAGTATGATGAACGTTTTAATATTTGCAATTCTAATGGGAACTTTAAGTGTAACAGACATAATATTTGTTTATCACTAGGTTATGGAAATTCTAAAAATTTCAGTAAGATTTTAATTCGTGCAAAATACTGGCGACAAGATTCTCCGATTTTCGCGTAAATAATGAGCGATAAAATGCAAGTTTGAAAATCAAAGATTGTCGAGGACCCCTTTATTTTGAGTTTCTTTTTTATTTGTTCGATTTTTTATCTTCTAGTACACTTACATTTTATACTTACTTATACTACTTTATACTACTTTGCACTTACACTTATACTTTTAGACTGTATAAGGTTGCAAACTTGTTCAAGTTTTACACGATAAGGGCTGCCGTCAAAGTGTTAATTCTACATTTGATTTAACTTAAGGACAGCAATGTTCTCGAGGAACTTAAGAACCGAGGAACATTTTCAGGAAATTTAATTGTTCGCAATTTCTTCCGTTGCGACTGATAAAAACTTGCGTGAAACGTACCGGCGAGTCTAACCATTCCGCGTAACTTAAAAAATTCCTATATATCGACCGTCAATTTCACGAGCTATTGACATGGTCGATAAATATTTTCTATCGTGAAATTTCGCTAATTACATAGGTGATTTGCGATCAGCGGAGAGTTGATCCGCGGCGTACGAAGCGAGCAATGCAAGCGGACGGTTCCCAAGCACGCCGAGCTCCTTTAAGCGATCATTCATCATCGTCGTTGGACAACCGCAAAGAGAAAAGAAGAAGCCAGGAAATCTTCGATCTCGGGCGTCGAGCACGCGCGTTACAACGTAATAATTTGGTAAACACGAGGAGCGTGCAGCAACCGACGCTAATTGCGTATGCTCGTTGCCCATGCCCGGCATTTCGACGCACATGTCACACCGAACCAACGCTTAAATCCCTCCGCATGCTTTACACACATTCTGAACGCGCGAGAAGGACAGATGGTAATTAACCAGCGCGACGGGAGGAATCATAATAAAGCGATCAACTAGATGCATTTTACACGTCGCAGCGCCATATCTAATATGTTCGCGAGCTCGTGGAAAGATAAGGCGTTTCGTCGGTCTTTTTTAAATTCTCGGCTTATCTCTGCTTCGGCGGACATTGCTATCCGCTGCTTTTCCATGTCCATCGGAATTGAGAAACCATGCAGAAACAGAAAGAGAGAAAACCCGTAGGATCGTCGAGTGTATGCTGGTTTGTCGTAATTATTCGCAGCAAAAACAGAATACAAGATGAAGGCGGCGATAAGCGGCATGTTTTTGTTGAGACTAGCCTCAGAACGAACACTACAGGCCAACTGGACTTTCTTACTCCTGTCATCCATTAGTTTTGCTACGTCTATTAAGGTAACGCGACTCGACTGTGCCTGACTCCTCTTCGTCGACTACGTGCATTAATGGGTAGGTGCACCGAGCACGATCTAATCAGCCTGGAATCAACCCGCGTGAGTCGCTGTCGCATCAAATTGAAGGCCGCTGGTACCTGCGATTTTTCCTTTCCTTTCGTAACAGGTTGCTTTCTCGCCATTTGCTTCTTTGTTCTCCTCTCTTTTTCCTTTCTTTAGATCTCAACCGATCACTTGTGAGCAATATCGATCAGCCTTTTTTCAAATTGAGCTTCTGTGAATGTATATTCCCGTTGATTAGTATCAGGACACTTGCAACTTGTCTCAATTATACGATGTTTCGCACGAATTACCGAATTTTTATAGGAATTTTTTTTCTTATGTCACATTAAGTACACCTTGATCTTTGATACTTTTTATATCCTTTTAGTGCCAAACAACGATATATTGTTATTAGCAACCTTTCCGAAAAGTGTCAACGATGATGTATCGTTGCGTATGCGATGACGCTTTTATTATTCGCATCAGTGCTAAGTAGATTATTTGTGTGAGTAATAGTAAGTAAATATTACACATTTTCAATAGCCAGATAATTATAAATATTTATAATAATACTAGAATGTTATTTCACTGACGTTATATTAGCTACACGAATCACTTGGTTTGTAACAGATAATCCTTCTGATGCTTGGCTGCGCATCATGGTATTATCATTTAGTTTTATGTTTTGATAGTAATAATTTTGTTAGAAATAATTGGAAATGTGTATTTACATAATGTGTATTTACATTATAACAGTATTTATGCTTTATACTACGGATTCTGCATCAAACAATGACCAAACAATGATTCTTCTTATTTGTAAATACTGTTTATCAAACAAAACTGATATTTCCATTTTTCCTAATGATTTTGAATAGATATTATTAGCATGATTTTCAACAAATATTGAAATACAATTGCATTAATTCATTCTCCCCTTATTTCGTAATATGTTGCTTTTTGAATTTTGTAAATATCATTCTTACTTTTTTTGTGATTTTTTTATCAAACCTTACTAAATTACATCAAATTGGTTCGGTATTCTTCGCTTAGGCACAATTCTTTCGATTGGCACTAAAAGGGTTAAGTACGCGTTAATCTTCGATACTTTTTATTGAAACGGAAGAAATGAGCGCTTGACGAATTTATTTCATAGAAAGATGCAAACCGTGTCCATTTCGTCCACCACAGACGCGTTAAATTTTCAGTGCTCGAATTTTTCTCGCAATCTCTGTTTATGCTGGTATTATTTACGTGCACCGGCGCGGGAGCACCTTTCCACTCGAAATAAACAAGAGCGTAGCGCGACAGTCTCGCTCACGGTCAGTCAGTTTCGTTTGTGTTCTTGAATAATCATGATGGCTAGCTAATGGGAAAAAAGTGGTGTTTTATTTTTAAATGACCCTCGTCTAAAGTGCACGCAATGGTTTCTTCTGCTTTTCATTTATTTTTCCAATAGAACTGGAGTTGGTCGATGACAAAATGCTCGTTTGTTTCTTACTCCTAAGCCGGTCGGTTTAGTGTTATAATTAACAGACATCGAACTGTACAGAGTGTAATTATTTCGAAGAAATTCTTTCCCTTGCTATTATTATGTCAGTCAAACGGACTGCAAGCATGTACGAAGCGAACAGTAGTGACAAAGAAGTGATCCACGTGAGAGGAAAACGAAAATCTAAAATTTCAAGATCAAAAGATGATAAGCAATCTAATGGTAATATCGGCGAATTGTTAGAAATATTAGTTTCGAAACTGGAAGAAGGAATAGATAACGTAGCTGTGCTAGACGACCTAACCAATGGGAGAAACTTTCCGGGGAACTCTTTTAAATTATTCATAATATCCTTAGTAAATCGTAAGTAAAAAGATTTTTCACTTTCTTTTTATGGTTTTTACTAGTTCATAGTGCACTTAATTTTTAAATAAATGTATATTGGGAAAGTGATATTATTTACTGTTTCATTGCTTTATTTCTGACTGAGCGAATAATTTTCTGACACGCTGTATTTATGTGTTTCATTTTAGCTAAGATATGCTGTACACTGATAATAGTATAGTTTGCTACTTAATCCATTGCCGCACACTTTCAGTTTTAAAATCGTGCCCAGAAACGCAACTTTTTTTTTTTAATTGTTTGTTACTGCAATAGGGAATTGAGCGTCAGTTATATGTTTAACCGTAATTTGTTTATCATTACTTTTTATCTGTACTCAGAACAAATGACGGCTATGACTGTCGCGAAGACTATAGTCATTTTTGTTACTTTTATTACTGAAGAATAAACAAATAAATACATTAGTACAGTCCGTACTAATAATGTTTCTTTTTTTTATTAATGAAAGTATGCAGGACGGCTATAGCCGTAATTTGCCTACATGTCGCTAAAAAATGGACGGCTACAGCCGTCGTTTGCGGCAATGGGTTAATTTAACCGCTGCGAATAATCGTGCGCGACCTGCACGTTGTCCTATGAGGGAAAATATGGTGTTTCTGGGCTCGTTTATTTCTCTAAGAAATTCAGAAGAACCGACGAACGTACGGCATCCGCTCGAACTTTCTTCCGTACAATTAACCGGCCGTAAAATTCAAAGCGAGGGCTGTTCCAATTACGGGAAAATGGGATACGGTCGGTCGCGAATTCATTCGGAAAAAGGTGCAGAAGAAACGCGAGGACATTCAGGCCGGGGACTGGCTGTGCCAAGATTTCAGCGTGGCAGGTTTCATGGGTGAAAAAGCTGGAATTCCTTGCTGGCATAAATCTTTCCCTGTTCCCGTCCTGGAAGGTGGGGAAATCGGGAAAAGTATGAACCGTTTTATAGGAAATTTATCGTCAAACGTTGCTGGACCTGAATGCCCACTTAGATTCACGGCTGATTTATTCGAATAATCTGATTTTACTTAAGATACTCCGGGTGCAATCGTAGTTTCGCGTTAATATTTAGCGCGGTGCTCTCGATACCGATCGTAACGTCGCGTTACGCAATTACAGAGATTTAGAAATCTCTGCCGCGGAAACCCGTTCTTCTCTTTGTCCAATAAATTTCGAAATCTCTTTCACGGAAACTCGTTCTTTCCCCTTTTTACAATAAATATCACAGATTGCTAATGGTTTCCTCGGGAACAAATTCATATTTTATATTATACGCTTAATCTAGACGAGACATGATTTCGAGATTTTTCCCAGCTTGCAATCTGAAGATACGTATATTCTTTTTAGTGTATTTTTGTACTTCTTCACTTTTTTAAAAATCAGTTCCCGTTTGGAAACCAGTAATTACAACACTTTCCTTCTTATTCCAACGATTTCTTGGCAATCAGATGGTTGGCTGCTTTCAAACTGTGCAAAAATATTGTATGTCATGATACTTTATGATTTAATAAATACGATGCTATCAGTGTTATTTGTATAGAGTATTATCAACGTAGAAGAGTGTTTGAAATGAATCGACAGGCGAGGTATTACTTGTAAAATGTGCCGATGCACGAATTCTAATATTGATTCTCAAAAATAAAGGAGCGCTTTTTAATTAAGATTATCGATTTGTCTGCTACTTTCTACAGCAATAATGTCATCGTACCGATGGATTCGATATTTTAATACGCATAAGCACATTTTACACCTTTACAAATTTGAAAGTTATTAATTCCTAAGCTCTCGGAGACAATGTGACAAATTTTACGACTGAAAATGCAACTACTTTTCCACTGAGATTTGCCGCAGCGAAAGGGTTAATCTAGAAAAAGCAAAAGAGCCAAAAGTAGGTTGACAATATTCATTCGCCCAAGTTTATCCGTTCGATTCTCTCTCTTTTTTTAAAGTTCCTAGGTTAAACAAAACAATCAGATGGGTATCCCATACTCGTATTCTCTTCGCCAATCTGTCGGGGATTTTATAGAGCCAGTTTGGAAACTTCTCGACATCGTCCCATAATAATTCGCGTCGAATATAGTACCCTAAAACTTGTTTAACGATTGGAGATGCTACGCCTTAAAGTTCATTGACAACATTTGCCTATCTGCCAGAGGAGGTAACGTTGATGAACTTGACCGAAGGTTTCACTTTCCTCCCGTTTCAAGGAATTATCGAGGAAGAGCGATACATGAATAATTCATGCATGCATAGTTCCAAAGAACGATTTGCTTAATGACTGCTTTTTTTCCTTCGTAGATAACTGACTATCGTGTTTCATGTCTACAGTTATTGTCTCCATGGTACGTTGAAAATATGAACTTAACGGATTCCCAAGCTTTTTTCCAAGATGTTGGGGAATAATTTCGTATAGTATCCACGCGAACTTTTGTGAGATTTGTTCGAAACTGACGCGCAACCCGTAATAAACAAAAAAATGTTACAATTAACGTATCTCCGTATCTGTGTTTTCATCTTCGCGGTTGGTAACTATTCGCCATCCTTCCTTTAAAAAAAATTTCTAATCCCGCCACGGCTTTCTAATCGTGTTTTCCGCAAGTCACTTTCTGATTGTTTCCTTTGGACTGTTCTTAAAATGACCAGTTTTGATAATATGTAGTTATTCGGTCCGCGACATAACGATTAGACCAAAGTCTTAATTGATATTACCAATGTTTGCTCTTTTAAATTATCGGTATCGTTGATTGTTTAAATAAAGAATGTTTGTCGTAGGATAAATCTTCAAACTCCATATATCCTTGCAATTGTGTATAATTAATGACTGCATTGTTACGCTTGGGCTTTAATATTCTACATGCATTAGAAATATACGATTAATCCAATAAAAATTTGTGTATAAAATATAAAGCTGCAAGGATCGACGAAGTTATAATCTACAGGAAAAATGCACACTGGAAATATTAGGGGTTCCTTTTAATCTTTTGACTTCGGAGTACTCGAAAGTTTACTTTATTGCGAACATATATTTTATATTCATTTTGATTAAATTATAAAAAATCTAGTATATTAAATTGTTCTTTCTTTAATGTAAATATTCAACAAAGTTCTAATTCATTAGATTCGTTAGGTTAAGTTACACTGACAATTTATTAATCGTTAAACCTGTCCACTTAATTTTCTCCACGACTGTATTATGCTTCGCGATCCAGTAATAAAGATAATTGGAATAGGAATTTTTGAGTGTTTGCATTTAGAAATTCTCGGCAACTGAGAAAAGTAAGTAAGGAATTAATCACAATCAGAGATATTTCTCTACAATCGACAGAGTGAGTGGTGAAATTATAACACAACGTTGAACATTTCTACATCGAATGATAAAAAGTTTTCCCCTACGGATCGAAAGATATTAGGTTGTCCCAAAAGTTCTTTTCGTTATATTCACGCACTGCTTTGCCCGACAGCGTTTCGAGTAAACATGCAGTTCAATCTGTTTAAAATTGAACTTATGGTCATTAGTTGTCTTCTAGTTTTCCAACAGTATGTTTCTTTTTTGATAAAGTATCTGTTGGATTCTTCTGTGTCATCTTGAAAGAAGACACAGAAGGAAACTCAGGAAATGCATTTGCAACATATGACGTGTTGCTTTATAAAAAGCACTATTGCTCGCAATATTGCAAATTAGATTTACGCTGGTTATTGGGATTGTACTGTAATTGTTCAAATAGTTCATAATTAATGCAGAAAGTTTAGAGTCGGAAATTTTAAGTGAGATGAAAAACCACCTTGAACACCACCTTGAGCAATTTTGGAAAAATTGCATCCTATGTCTTCCGAAAAGAAGGAAGAGAATTAAAAATCAGAATTCTATAGAATTACACAGAAAATAAACGATTCTACATCTCATATCTAATAATAAAACGAAAGGAACTTTTGGGACAACCTAACATTTCTCATAGAATTGGATGATTCATACGGAATGTTTTGAACGTGTTATTTTCAAGCCAGGTGTCAACCGCTTTTAAGAAGTCAAACGCAGTGTTTACGACACGTCAGTAGGCACATGTAAGATTCTTGAAAGCGAATCTTCCTTTCGTTTCCTATTTTTACGTTTTCTCATCAGTCGTGTTCCTTTTTTCTGCACAGAAGGCGAGAAACTTGTTCGCCCGTTTGCACAAGCTTCTCTGTTCCCCATAACTAACTCCATAGAACGGTTACAATCGTAGAAGTAAAGGCTCACGCGAACGTACGCGACTTAACTAAACCGTGCAAGCGTGAAATTACGCCGACTCACGCATTTATTTTTAATCACGCACGTACAGCGCACTCGTACCCGGTCTAATTTGAATTTCATAGATACCTACTATTATTCTACCGTTTGTTCGGAAACATTGTGTCAACTTGTAGCCCGGTATGTACCAATCGGCAATATTATCCCCTTCCTTTTCCATTGCTACAATTTTTAGAATAACGATAGGTATTACTGATTAAATTGGCGGAGAAATAATTACACTTTTTGTTATTTTTTCGTTTCTTCTAGTTACATTGCATCCAGTTATGATCATGTGTATGTTACGGTAAATATGATTAATCCGGTGATTATGTATAATTGCCGGTTATTATGTATAATCACCACTAAATTTGACAAATGTGATAAAAATTCATAACTTTACCAAAATTCGTCCAGTTTACGCAGCTGCTTGGCTTCTATTATAAATTTTCTTCTGGTAAAGTTGGTGACACAGTGAAACTACAAGTATCAGACGTTGACAGAGCAAGAAGTGATCCACGAAATTTATTAACGGTGATATTAGAAGTTCAAAATGAAGAGCTTTATCAGTTAGGAACAAAACAAGGAAGACTTTCACACTTGTATACTAAAAATCAGTTCACAATTTGTGAAGAAAAATTTATTTTTCTTGACGAAGTTCCAGATCTAGCAATGTCACTTCAAGCATGTGTTAGAAAATCTTCTAGGGGTCAGGGATATCAGCGTTGAGTTTGCAAGGGACAATGCAAGTCTAATAAGTGCAAATGTAAAAAGTCTGGCAAACTTTGTAATTCTAAATGTCATAACAGTCTAACGTGTCTAAATAAGTAAACTTAAAATATTTAATAATTTGTAGTAGTAACAATAAACGTTATTTGGAAAAATGTCTTTTTCTCTAGAATATGGGTTTAGTTTATTTTTGATATGTAGCTGTCTTGTATAAGTTCTAATAATAAAATTATTTTCTCTACTTAGGTCTTTCATTTGACAAGACATGTCAGTTCCTTATTCAAATTTCGTTCAGGTTATATCCATGTGACTTAAAATAACCATTTATTGAATTTTTAATTGTAAATTATAAAATATTGTTATTTGCAGCCTCTTGTGAACCTATGTAAAATAGGTTAAGAAGGAGCGCAAAACCAGAGAAAAAAAAGCAATTTCTCGGGTTCGTAACGAACACACGACACGCTCTCACGTTGTATCAGATTGTACAGAATAAAACTTACTTTATGTATCTTGTAACCCTTGCGTTACAAGACCCTGAATTGGTATTATTGGTGTAAATATTACCTTTTTTGCTTAACATTTTTTAGGTTTAATAGGTATGCTTCGATTTTTATTCTGATTATCCGGATGCTTATTATTGCAGAAATTTGTTTTCTTCAATTGGATCTTTAATTTCTGTAAATAGGTTAATTTTACTAATCTTTTTAATTTTAGAAAGATTTATTTCTATATGGTTAATTATTTTTAAATTTAATAGTTCTTTAGAATGAATTAATTTTAATCCTCCATTGGAACATGCATATTTGGAAGTTAAATCATTTTTCTTTTTTAATAAATAAATAAATTTTTTGTTTCTAATTTTTTGTAAATTGTTTCAATTTTAAATTAATTTAGAATTTAAATAATTAAAAAAAAATTAAATATTAAAGGATGTTTAAAATTGATTTAAAATATTAAAAAGAGATTGATATTTTAAAAATATTAAAGTGTATAATAAAAGATATTTAATATAGCAGATAAGTGCCATAGATTTAAGTTCTATTTATAAAAATATCTATTTTTTATTCAAAATTGCTACATGATATATGTGGATTTCAAGATTCTAATTCTCCTTATTTTGATAATTTAGTTTCTTTTCATAATTTAACTATAATATTAATAATTATAATTATCGTATTTTCTATGTTAATTATTTGATAGCAGAACGAGGCTTCAAATGTTTAATAAATTAAAAAAGAAAAGATACATTTCGTCTTCATCTGGGACCAATTACACAACAACGTCGATAACTTATTCACCAGAGACCTGTAGCAGCGCTAATGAATCAGTATTTTCAGCCGATCGAAGAGTTCGATTATCGAAATTTCGCTGTTCCTCGCATTAGTTTGTCTCTCGAATCATTATCGATGCCGATGACCGCGTCGTCGTCGCACGAGTAACAGGACGCTCTCCCATCAGCGTTCCGAGAAACCGAACCCATCGAAAATAATTACCGCTTGCGATTAATTTCGCTGTAGCCATCGTTACGCGATCCCCTATCAGACGTGGATAATGCGTCGTAAATCAGCCGTGGCTCTGCCCCAGTGATGCTACGCGAAGATTTTCCACGAGTCCGTGTGCTCCCAAGGGAAGAAGAAGAGGAGGGAAAGACCATCGTCGATTCCACCAACTGGCAACCGTATCGACCGATTTAATTTATCCTGTTACTGCTGGCGCGAATGGATTTACGTGAAAACCGCGGCTTGCGGAATAGCGGAAGGCTCTGAGCTAGCTGCACGCGGTTTTTGATACGCGGTAAAAAGCAATGGCGGCCAGGAGGAGGAGTATGCTCGCTCGTTTTACCATCAGGTCGCTGGCCTTTACGGGTTAATCGTTTATATCGTCTTATGAAAGACGACGGATCCCCGATCCTTTCAATTAACCCTTTGCACTCGAGAGGCGACTCTCAGGCGCCACTTACAGCAGCTTGGATGACAGAGAGCGACAATAAACTGTCTTTTTTCTTCACATTTCAAATGGTTCACGTATATGCATTTCATAATACAGCATTGTGTTTAATTATACATTGATCTGCCTTTGATGCTTGTAAGATCGAGCCAAATGACGGAATTAGCAAAAATAAAGTGTTGATTTTTAATTATTTAAAGACCAAATCAATAATTTCATAAATGAGAGAAAAACTGATTCTCAGATAGGAAAGACAGAGTTCAGATAGGCGTTACAGACTCTGAAGAACTATCAGGAAGAATAAAGTTCAGAAAGAATGAAAAATCTACAGAATCACAAGTAGCTGTAAACTGCAAAACAGAACCATAAGATCTTTCGAATTTGAATCGATGAAACCATAAGTGAAGCACAAGTAATTGTGCTAAAAAGCAACCAAGAGAAATTCCATTTTTGCACAGAAAGCTTCGAGTGCAAAGGGTTGATACGAAATGTATGTATGCTGTGCGATAATATAAACATAATAAATATGGAGGATGGCGGGATTAAATCCTTCTGCTCACTGTTGGCGCCTACAGTTCCACCATCTTCTTTCATTCGCTGTCAAAACTACGCAAACGTTTTTACGTCTCATTGATCTCCGCATTCTTTACGCGAAGACGCGGAACTCTCGGAACGATGTAACGTATTTACATGGAAGCTCGTTGCACCGGCGATTTGCACTACTGTAATCTATTACTCGGTTGCTCCTTCCCTTCTCTCTTTCTCTGTTATCTGCCTCGGTCGTGAGAGGGACACACGGGGAAAGAAAAGGCGTGAGACGGACGCTTATATCGGAGTTTTCTCGCAAGACATCGACAGCCTGATGTCGATAACCCTTATCGTTTTTACGCGAAGCTACGACGACTATGTAGCGCCGACTTGTAATTTATTCCGAGATGTAAATAGGTGAATGCAATGGCCAGGCCGTACTGTCAGTGTTTCACTTCGAAAGGGGTGAACGCGAGGGGGAAAAGAAGCGATGGAAAACGCATTACAGCCGAAGATCGAGAGACTTTTTCTCTCTCCGCTTCTCTCACCGTCGTTCCTTTAATAAATCCGCCTGTGCTGGTTCCGTTGGTGCCTCAGCATAAATTTTACACGTCGCAGAGTTACTGGATGTCTTCTCGCGCCGTTCAGCTGTGCATTTAACGCGTTGGAATAATTCCAAAAATGTTTGGTTGAAACATTTGATAGGTAAGTTGTGAACAGGCCGAGTTCCTTTTAGTTTACGCGACACTTGTTGCCTTTCTAATTTCACGCCGTTGAATAGATTAGTAGCAGACTGTTGTATCAATTTTACGACCAGTTTCTACCAGATTTGTGCGAACTGTTGAAGATGCATTTGAAAAGAAGTTGTTTTTAATTTATTATAATATCTTTGTTGGTGTTAAAGCTAAAAAAAGGAAGTGTTAAATGAGAAGGTTATCCTATTCGATGGGACTAGACTGCGGAACTTTATGCAAATTCGTATCTTTAACACTTCGCAGACGCGTGTCGACATATAATATAGCTTTTTACTTGTCGTTCGCTACTCTTTCGACCCACAAGATCAAATATTATGCTTCATACAAAAATTCAAGGTGTGATTTACAAGCACAGATAAAAGAGTTGTAAAAAGCGAGGTTCTTTATCAGAAATTCCTAAGCTATTCGCACTAACCTATAAATTTACGTTTAAACTATTTATACGTTTGTACGTATCCATGATTCCGTCGATAACGTGCAGATTTTCAACTATAGCTGTGGGAAAACACCCTCACACCGTAATATGTCCACCATAGCACCACCATAGATTTTTCAAAGCTGGTAACGCCATACAAAACACAACGATAAAACTGTATGATAAAATGTTGAAGAAATTAGCCAAGAATCAGAGGTTTCATTGATGTTACACCAAGTATTTGCTGTCGTTGCTCATTCAAACGAAAGCCAGACTGCTATTAACTATAAACTAACAATTGGAGAACGTGAATCGTATCTCCTCGCGTGCATGCTCGTTAAAGCGGCGCTGATGTGCGGCTGCTTTCAGAGAAAAGTGTTTAGAAATCGTGTTGTTAATTTGATTCTGCTCGCACAGTTGGGCAGCGGCTATTCGAAAGCGGCAATATCGCGCGTCGCTATCGTAAATTCGATTTCAGAAACAATGGAAGAAGCTCTGTAGATGCTCCTCCAACTTGTCCTACTTATCACAACCCGTTCGTTCGTCGTCGTTCTTTTTGCACAATTTCTTATCCTCGTGCACACTGTGCGAATGCGTTTCGCTGTTTTGCCGCCTTTTAATTGTAAATTCCTCTTAATCCCCCCATACGTCTTGGCGTGTCGTTAAAATGGCGGTTGTAAACGACGTGTGTCGTATTCATGGATCTCCTCCTTTCTTCTTTCCTTCGTCTTCTTATTTGTGTCCCAACTCTTTTTTCCCGTCTTTGAAAAGCACGCCTTATTTATTCAGTGTCTGACGTTTCGCGTTCCTTTTTTTTTTTTTTAAGGCGGATAGCGTGCTTGGATGATGGAAAAAGTTATGGCGCCGGGGGGAAATGCACAGGTAGCACTGAAATACTGACGCGAAGCTTAAACACGCTAATAAAGGCGCATGTAAAACCGTATAAACATAACTGTACAGTACCAGTACTATTTTTCCTTCTTTTTCTTTTTACTACCATTATACGGATAATTCTGAATAATTGTAGATGAAATAAAGTTGTACAGACTGCCATAGTCTTTAATCTACGATTCTACCACGAATCGATACACCCTTTTAATCACTTTCCGAACTTATGAAAGCAATAAATGTTTATGTACACTAGAGATACCGTTTGCAGTAAAATGTAAATACACATAGCGACTCACTGTTAGTAAGCTTGTACGTACACAGTATTGTAAAAGGATGACAAAGGGAAACACAGGGTTAGAAAAATGTAATCAGTTTTTTATTGCACACGCAGTCTTTCGTCATTCGCGAACGGGCAGGCACTGCCTCGTTCGTTATCATTTATTTTATTCTTCCCGAAACGCGTCGTACGGCGTCAGACCACGTCTCACGCATGCACACACTCTTACAGTTCTCTTACAGTATGAATTTGCTTCTTTTACGTCACTGTATTTCTGGGTTGTACTCGGAACAAATGGACACAGGAAACAAAACCGTGACTCGTAAGTGATAAAATAATGTCTACAGTATGATAAACGTGATTTAAAAACGTGTCATATACAAGTACTTGAAATATGACAACTGAAAAACGTAATTTATTTCCGGACAGCCTGATAATTTCGTACTTGACGATATGTCGCAGCCTTTCCCGTGTGTGCTATCCTACAAAAAAGGTTAATAAAAAGGAAGCTCGTTTGAAAAGTTGAACTTTTTGTAATTCCTCTTGCTCTGCCTTTCCCCATAGACAAGGCAGTAGCTATCGCCTTCGAATCCATCGACATCGCGACACGTGTCGCTAATTAGAACGCTAGAGGCCACGATACTCTCCGCGTGCTCTTATCTATCTACAAGCTGCTTTATCGCGCTCTGTCGAAAATGCCGCGTTGCGTCGTATATTATCGGGCGACAATGTCGCCCTTGCTTCTAATGGCTCTTTGTTGTTCGCCACAGTGATTTTTCCACGTCGGTACAACCGTTACCTTTCTGGGGTCATTTATTTTCGAGACTCGTGACCACCTCCCTTTTACACGATTTCCGCTTTGGTTCCAAGGAAGTTTCGAGCGTGGAAATTCATGGAAATTCATGAAAATTCAAGCGTGGACGATTTCACGTGTGGAAATCAGCCACGGTAGTGAACTGGTAATTACACGATAATTCAAACTAACAGCTCGTTTAATAATGTGTTTATTAAACTCGTCGGCCGCGTGATTTACGATGTCGTTTAGTGCTGGTACTTTGATTTGTAGTATGACTGTTTGTGATACGGGCACTTTTTTGCGTGAGTGTATTCGGGGAAGACTATCGATGAATTGTTTCATTTAATTTGCAGTTTTGATTAAAAAAATTCATGCCAGATTATTCCTATATATATATATTTGAACGTCTGTTTGTAAAATCTTTATAGAATTCTGTTTTACCTTTTATAGGTAATTTATTTGTCTGCGTTCGAGAGTGACGATTGTTATTAAAATTACAAATTAAATCCTTAAGCTTGCCTAATAATAAACTAATATTTCGGTCTCGATCTCTCTATGGGGGATATAAGTACGGTACCTCGATTTGACGGTCAAATGTGGCTAAATAATTTTATAAAGATAATTCACCTGAGGGTTTGTCACGTTTGCATTGCTATGCAACGCGTTTAAAGTCTCTGAACAAAATCGATATAAGTTTCCATGCAAATAACGCTTTTAACCCAGTCACTTGGAACAGCTGTCGCTTTATCTTTAATTGTAGCCTACTTTATGATCACGCACAGCGGAGAGAGGAAAGGCGCGTAAACGTTGCAGGAAAGTACGCGAGATTACCGCAGCGCATCTCGAGATTCCCCGTTCCTGATCACCGGCCGAAGGCGTATCAGATTTCCTGACCAACTTGGCCATTTTTGAATGTCAAGACAGCAATGGAAGAGAATATCTTCGCAGAGAGAGGTGCGACAGAAAGACATGCGGGAGAGAGAGAAAGAGAAGGCGCGAGAAAGTGAGAAAACGTGAGAAAGAGGCACGAGAGGGAGAGACAGCGAGAGGATTGGACGCGGGAGAGAAAGAGCGAGGAAAGTGAAGATCTTGTGCACACGTGAGAACGTGCGAATCCCGATTGGCGAACGCGCGATAGTGTCATCGAGTTGGGGAGCATCTGTTGCTTCTGGATCGATTCAACTGTAAAATTCAATCCGACACTGGACAATTTAGCCATAACCCGGAGAACGAGTAATTACTGCGGGGAATATCACTTTCAGATTCCTGACTTTCTCGACCAGCAATTGCACTCACCGCAAAGTATGAATTTACGAATGCGACGATGGCTATTTCACACGTGTTTAACTGAGCAACAGGTGTGCAGGATGTAAGTAAGAACTTAGTCGAAATTAGAGCTTTGTCTTAGTAATAGCAGAGAGTCGTACAGTACCGGCCATTTTAAGTTTCTATTGCTACAATCTGGACTACTCTTTGTTGTAGTTAAATTTGAAAAGAAGTAATTTGTAATATATTTTATTATTATTTATAATTTTAATCTAATCCGAAAACCTGCTCGATCGATTACTTTCAAATTTTGTGTATATCTTCGGTACATACGACGTTACAGCTTGTACGCGAAAATTAACCCTGTTTATTCACGTGAACACTCGTTATCCTGAAGAAAAAAAAAAAATAATAAATGCGCTTCGTATTGAGATCCTCAAATTTCATTGCGAAACGTACAACCGCAGAACACAAAGTATCGAGAACAGGCATACGGGAAACATCTTCCGAGCGTTCTGTCAGAGTTTTCAGTTTCGCAAGGTATCGATCGTTGTCCTTAATCGTCTCGTATATCATACGAGAGCGTCGGATTGATCGCCGTTGAAATTTGGCACGGTTGAACGTAAAATTATCACTCGACACCTGATAAGTAGCAATTTGCCCTCGTTTACCGGCTGCATTCGTGAAAATGCACCGCTGCACGGTGTGACAATCGACGGAGAAGCATCTCCCTTTGAAATTTCCCCTCGAATTGAACGCAATAGAATCTGATCACCGATCAGGATAAAAGATTCCAGTGTACCTTGTCCTAGAGCATCGTTCGTGGCAACGACTCGAAAACGGTGTTGGCGCAATCGCCAGGAGTATTTCAATGATGAATGGTTATGTCTCGCGATCGCATCAACTCTTACAGATGGCTGCGTAAAAAATCCAATCGTCGGCTACATCGTAATTGCATCGAAGAAGCTCGACGTTGTCTGTGGTTATGCAGGCCCGTTTCTATAGGTGCAGCCATGGACGCTCCTTTAACCAGCGTCTTTTGCAACATTTTATCTGGAGCGTTGTAGTACATCCCTCTGTGAGACCTTGTGAAACGCTGGATTCGCGATACGGCTACAATTAGACGCGCGGAGTTCCGTTTAAACGTGTTCCCATTAAGACAAATTCCTAAACAGAGGCGAATTTTAATTTTCGGTACGTAGATATCTTTGATACGGAAATATTTAGCTTTGATTGTTCTTGTGTGCTTACTTTAGCGAACAGATCCAAGTTTTGAGGTGTGGTGGTCCTTCTGCCCACCACCGCTAGAGGGATGGACACATGACCATTCTCGCTAGTACTCCCGAGAGGTTCTATTTGTATATAAATACCTTCTAACTTGAATCCCTCAGTTCCCGCGTCTAAGGTACGGGTCTCCTAGGATTCCTTACTGACTGTGTGTGGTGACGAGTAGTGGCTGCTGTCCACCCTGGGGGAGGGAGGAGGACCAGAACAGAACCCAGGTTGAGAAAAAATGCCCCTGAAAACCTTTCCTTTTCCGCTTTATTTATCCTCTCTATCATTCCTCCACCTTCTCCTCTAACCTCACCACCACAGGTTTCTTTTCGCTTCAGTTTGTGTCTCGCAGTCTCGACCGAGGATCATTTCCTGTTTAAAGGCAAAAAGAAATAATAGTCTGACATTGAGAAATGTGTGCTACTTTTTTTTATTAGAAATTTTATCTCCCGTACAACTTGAACGTTAATAGAAAATACAAACAAACCTGAAAATCTTTCGTCTGCAAACAGAAAGCAAAGAAATAATTTTTATAGTTACACGATTCTCCATATATTTCTTGGACCATTTATAATATACCAAAGTGAACAAGTATCGTAGGGCTTAATTTTTCAGCCGGGTTGTAGCACCGTTGCGGAACAAATAGCGTTAACGAAAGCTGACGGCCATAAACCAATTGCTGACAGTTCGCGGAGCCATGATTACGAAGGGCTTTATTAAAAACCAGCGATCGTTCAACTCCCGAGCTTTTGATAATTCAGCGACTCGGCGTATAATGTAATTTACACGTCAGTCTGTTAAATATACAAGTGCCGTTTATTACGGCCTGTACCCGCTAGAAGTCGACATTCCGCACAATTATTGCGACATTGCTCGTTCCTGGAATCCGCCACGCTGCGGTAATAAGGATAACGTTTCATATGAAACTTCGTTAACATGAAAATCGCAAATAATTGGCGTATTTATTTATGCAAATGTTTAAAATAAAGTAATTTCCTTCCGCTGTCTGCGTCGACGCTTAATTGTAACCCGTGACACTTGCTAATCGTTTGATAGGTCATAAATTACTGGAGAATATCAATGGAAAGTTTAAGTCTGCTATCATTTCGCGTCTAGAATTCACGTGTTTCCTTTGTATACAGCGAATATTAGCCAGAGCGGCCTTATTTAATTACAGATTCGTTCTTCCTGCGTCGTGGCATTTACAGTCAGCCGAAAAATTCTTTAATTTACTTAGCGTCGCAAGACGATCGAGAAAGAAAAATATAAATAATTGTCACACTCGTGTATTCGCGATTTTGGCGATTTTAGGTTTCTGCTGTCGGTTTGCGTATACAGAATCGCCGAAACCGCGAAATTTCGTCAATCTGGAGCGAGAAAACAGGATTTTAGGGCTCATCTGTTTCTCATTTTCTATGTTCCTGAATGTAATAATGTAAAAATTATTCATTGCTTACTTTCTCCACTAGAAATACACAACGTTAAGTAAATTTGTATGCACTGTTCGCCACGTCTAGAAATCCTAACTTATCTCTGAGAAATTAAAGATAGTACATGGTAACGAAAACTGTCCTTGAAAAAAGGGGGAAAGCACATTTTATCCAAAGGAATTGGTTGCAGAAAATGAGAAAGGATAAAGACATGGATATGTTGAGTTGTGCAGGGTCCGCTTCGGTTGCTCTAAAATAGACGGAACGCGCGTTAGCAGAAATTAGCATAATATTTTATCGGTCAGCCGGTGCTCCGTGGAATATCGTGTTAATAACGTAGTGACGGCAAACCGTACCCTTTCGGTGTGTCCTTCTGTGATCGTGGGGCGTACATAAAGCACGTCTTTCTCGCCTCGCGATTGGTTCGCACCTCGCTCGAGCCCCGTTTCGAGCATTCGCCTCGCAGCGCCGACATGCATCTCGCTGTACGATTTTTTCGCTGGTCGCGATATTTATGCGCTCTCCGACGCCTGTTGCCACCTAGAATAAGTAGGTAGATAATTGCGTTTACGTCGAGATCGAGAATAGCCGTGGAAGCGGCATGAAAAGTTAATCATGCGTTGCCCACTGTTCGTTCCTTCGTTGTTCCTCTTTTTTTCTTCAGTACCTGTCTGTCGTTATCCCCTCTCGACTTCATTACAACAAACTTCGCGACACCAGAGATCGTACAGAGGAACCGTGGTATTGTGTCTCTTTTCTTTTACTTATTTTTTTTGTTCCTTTGTTTGATAGAATTGTAAAAAGTAAAATTGACGTCTTGTTCTTGATCGCGGGTTTTTCTTCTTCCTCTTTGTGTGGTGTTGTTTGAGGTTTCATAGCTCAGCGGCGTTTCTGGTGTATTTGTACACAAAAATGCGTGAAAAAGAGATTTCTCATGGTTAACGAAAAAGGTGCGCATTTTTTAAATTGATTCAAACGAATCAAGTTCTCGCGAAAAGTTAGAATGCTACTGAGACTTTAAACGATGCAAATATATATGTCACACATGTTTATTCAAGGTAAGATGCGGTATACAAACTTTGAAGCGATTTGGGCAATATTTGGAAGAGTAAAAGAATAATTATTGCAGAAATGTGCAAAAAGAGCATTATTTCTTACTATTTGTATATTGTACCTTATACTAATATTTAATTGGTCCACTTTTAGTAACATCTTCAAGACCATTTTCCATATTGTGCATTAATTTCTGCACGGTATTCAAATCTGTTAAATGAATTGTCTGCTACAAATTTATTTTCCTTAAGTCACAGCAGTAATAGTAATTTACAAGTAAACGAGCAATAAATACATCATGCAAAACAAGTTCTCAGTGTTAATAAATTCATTCTATTGCAACATTGCACAAAGTTTAAATTACAAGCAATATTCCACTGGTTAATATAATTAATTAAGGGAAAATAAGTATGTGAAAGCTTTGAAAACTTATTCTACAGGCTGATTTCATAGTTCCCTGATAAAGCTATTAAACAATGTTGAACACAATTCGATATTGGCGAGAGTTCAAGTTTCCACTTTCTCAAGTTAGAGAACAGAGCTTCTTAAGTAGTTAACTTAAGCAACAGCTCTGCCTTTAACTGAAATTTCAAACAATTGGTTCAAGAATTGATCGAACTTAATTTCCCCTTTGAAACAGCGATTCAAATTTTCGAAATTAAGATTGATCTCGTGGAATATCAACGGTACAGTGAAACAAATAAATTTCACAGCCGTACTTTTTTATCCTGCTTGATTTATAGATTGATTCTCTCTACCGATATACACTCTAAGGAGATATGCTTGAAGCAGGAAGGTGGTGTTTCCAGCTTGTATGTTTCCTAGGAATAATGAACATGACTATGTTCACACATACACGGTAAGTTGCAATGAAGTAAAAAAGTCAAGCAGGTAACGTTGCTCAGTTTGAACACCCACTATTCTTTCTTACGCCATTTCTTTCGATTTATGAGAGTCTATTTGCGGTTTTCTTTACTGCATTGCGTGGGGTAGCCTTGTTAACTTGTTCATCGTGTTAGCTCCTAGTTGTACTTTTACTTTGTTGTACTATGTGTTTGCTTCTGTAGAAAGTTTTGACGTTTTCTCGTTTCTATTTGGAAATGTCAAGCACATTTTTTTTAAACAGTAACCATATGTTTAATATAAAGCTGCTTCGTTAGTTTCCTTCATTAGGAAACATTTAAGGAATGGTTTGCAAAGGGAACTCAGTGTTCAGATGAATTTATAAAGGACTTGGAAATTATTTTTTATACCTTTTGTATTTGGTAAAGCGTTCGTAACTGAAATTCTGATTTACAGTTAGACCATAGCTATCCTTCGATGTCCATTCATTTTTGTACAATAATATTCTCGTTAGCGTTAAAAGTACGTTTAAAGAAAGTTAATTATGTTGTCACGATAAAATTAACGAAGTGTATTCAATTCCTCTGTTTATTTTATCCGAATAGCAATGCTCAATCACTCCTCTAAAAAGAAAATATTTCGTTTTCAAGAAATACTGCTTCGTCATCGCTATTCGGCGATTTCGAGTGATCGCGTACAATCAAATTAATGTTCTCTCTTCTATTTCACGTTGCTAACGCCTTGATACGTCCGGTGAGAGGGCGTACATTCTCAGACACGGATAAAAATCGATAGAAAAAGGGGAAATAAAGTAATCGCTGATTTTGTAGGAATACAAGATGACACTTTTCCCTCTTCTATTTTTCTCGTAGATCTACGAAAACCCTATATACTTTTATTCATACAATACTTTCTGTACTAATATAACAGCTGTCCTAATACACACAGAAGTGTACGTCAGCCAGAATTTAACGAGGCGTCTCGTACTTGTGTCCACTTGTGTATATATTAATCATGCGACAAATAATTCGAGTTAAAATTTTGCTTCGAGTCGTAGAGGTTTTTACAGCCTTACAGATTTCTTCTAGGTGTCGAGGTTCCGCTGTACTTGAAAATTGTTTCATTTCTCAGTCGTTTCATGACAAAACTGCAACTAAATTTAAGAACTTTAAATCCTCCACTGTAGTCCGATCTATAGGGAAAAATAAAGGTGAAGAATCAGTGAACGAGCGATAGCATGCTCATAAGTATGCTGACACCATAGGCTGCGTTTCCGTCGACGTGGTAGACTGTACTGGATACGATCATGACCGGTCGCTCGGTGTCACAGAGCGTACTCGAGCACTGGGCACGTTATGAGTCTCCAATTTGTCTCGATTGCGAGAGTCGTTAGCATACCGGGCTCCCGATAAATTTTCAAGCCGCTGCGAAATCCCACACATGGACCACCACCACCTCCCGTGCATGTTCGACGCGAGTAGATCGGATTACGCGTTAGATTGTTCACTGTCTAACCGGATACTTTCGATCGATACGTGTAATTGTCTTCGAACGACAGAGCAGTGATCGTTAAACGGGCCCGTCCAAGTGGATGCTTAGAACGGAACAAAGACTCGGTGGCGGATTTGAAAGGCGTTTTCAACGTGTTGAACCTTGATCAATAAGAGATGGTAGTACACGGTTGAAGGAAACGGTTGTAAATTGTTGGAGATTCGGAGTTCGATGAAATTTAGAGAGTGTAATGCTTCTCGAACTGTTTCAACACGAACAACTTCGTGAATAGAGCGCGAGATTCGATCGAAACTCGGAACCGTTCGTTTGAGTGTTCTTTTAACCCCTTCACCGCAATGGACGCATATATGCGTCAGCCTAAAGCCAACGTGGATTATGAGCGCACATATACGTTCAGCGATTGTTTCTGTCTTACACCTCTCATGAAAACAAAAAACAGCAACTTTTAAGATAAACACATACCTTTGTATTACATATGTATGTGAAATAAATAAAATAAAAGGATTCTATTTACATTGAACACTTATTTTTTGTTTCTTAGAGTTATTTATTTTTTCGGACGAAAGATGATTGTAATTGTTACAGTAGCATATCGTAATATTTCACTTGCAGTGTATGTTACTTTAGTTTTTATTATCGTGAAACCTTAAGCCTTTAACTGCAGATACTTGTAGCACAGCCGATCGCTCTAAACGCAAACAAACAAAAAAAAAACGAAAAAGAATTATTTTACTAAAATCAAATCATAATACTAGACAATATAATTCGAATTATTTTATAAATTACAAAAAGTACACGAAGTAAGAAAGTATCATATAATAAAGCATTAGCTATAATTTTAGTACGTGGTTTATAAACCACACCCGCAGTTAAAGGGTTAAAAGTGTCTAGTAGTTTTGAGCAACTTTTTCTAAGAGAGAATAGTAAAATAGATGGAGAGAGTCAGATTTGAGCAGAGATTGTGACGATAAAGTTGGAAGATTGATATTTCTAAACAAATAGTATATTTCTAAATAAACAGAAATGAAAATGTTTCGTTTCAATTTGACGTACGTAAAGAATTAAAATAGTAATTTAGTTACACATTATATAATCGATCATGGTATAGTAAAGCTCACGCTACGCGAAAAAGTATTCCGTCCTCACAGAGCGTTTAAGTTTCCGCAGTCAAAGGGTTAATTCATTTGCATCAGAGACGTTCAACAGCCAATCGGCCCATATCACCGCGCATCAACCAGTGTTTTACCTTCAGTTTTGCTTAGGAATTGCGTATAATAATCAATTAAAGAGAAAGGTCTTGTTTTTGATAATGCACTAAAAGCTCCGAATTTTATTACGTATTATTCATGAGAAGTTCGTAAATTTTTTGACGTTTGGCGATAAGTGACAATCGCCATATGCAGATTATTCCGTTGGAGGGTGCAGATGAGTTAATAGCTGAAAGTTTAAATTCTGTTGTAAAACTGTTCGATGCAAAGTTAACCCCCTTTTACAGTCGGTAACTCCTCAAATCGACTGACTTGCCTTTGACACGCTTTATACCAGTTCGTTCTACATCCGACGATCATCCCTTGACCGCAGAACGAAACGCGTTGCGAATCAAATTGCGACGATCGTTACGCGTTCAGGCTGCATCTTCCGCAAACGTTTCGACAGATCCCCGCAGGATTTATGGCCGGTTATGAACGCTAATGCGAGTTTCGTGTAGTCCAGTGTACACCGTGATTTAGTATCTTAATAAAACATGACGGTGAAATTTGGTTTGATCGTTCCTTGCCCTTGCGTGATAATTAATTCAATTGTGAGAACGATCCCATCGTGTATATCTCGAATTCTCTCTCTCTGTTTCTACTTCTTCTCTAGAAGAGAGAAACCGTCATTTGTCAGTCGATCATTTCGTAACGACGAGGCCTCTTAATTCTTTCTTCAGCTGTGAATTTTTCCCCTACTGTTTCTTTTCCGTTAACAAGATCGCCGTTAAACTTTATTACACGGTCATTTTGCGTTCAATACGCCGTCATTCATTTTACGTCAGCGTAGACTCGAGTTATTGAATCGACGCGAGGTTTCTGCGAACGCGCGGCCGTTTTACCATTTTTCAGGGCTACGTTACTGCGTGCATAATTAGAAGGCATTAATCAGAATTTTTGTTCAATCGTTTGCTGATTTCAGTCAGGTGATATTAGATTGGTTTTAATGTATAGGTTAAAATTAGAAATTGGAGCATTGTAAGAGCAGCGGGAATGGCTTAAAGCGCCAATTAGAGACGACAGTTTTTTTTTTTATAGTGAACTTGAATTTATCAGACGATATTCATGTAAGTCATTACCTCGTTTCGTTGTTTGCGAAAGAATTCATTATTTCCGACTTTTGGATACGAAATAACGTCATCAAATGTACTTCAAAATAAAGCAAAGAGTATCAGATTATCTTCCGTACTTTTCCTTTCGTTTCCATTCTAAGTTCTATCTCTCTTGTCTCTCTTCTATAGCAAATTTCTTAATAACACAGCTTCGTCAATTTATGTAGATATTTGTGCGAAAGCATACGGGAGATCTCTAAACGAGACGACTTTAGAAGCTGAAAGGTAGTTTATAAACTGATCTTTTCGCCCTAGCTGTTTTCATACCACTTTGCTCTACTATTTTCGAAAGAAACACAATCTTAAAATCATTATACTCTTGAAAGCCGACTTGCTGGAGTTATTCAAAGTCAAATCAATGCTGATTAATTAAACGCACACGATCTTAATTGACGAAAAAAGTGCACGAGCACATTTCACCAGAATTTCCTGTCACTTTCTTCGTTCGAAGAATCAGCTGAATTCCATTATACCTCGTCAACGATATATTATGGGAGCCCGGGTCCATTCATTACGGGCGCCGACAGCAGCGTAAAATTTTCGCAATTACAGGGTGTAGACAGCCGTTTGTATAAGCCGCTTTACTTATCTACCACCGCTTGTCAAATATTATAAATAGCCACCAGACAGTACTCACTACGTATGTACATACGTCGAACTTCTAATCAGAACGTTTGAAATAAAAGGTAAAGTCCCTTCTCTCTCTTTCTCTCTCTCTCTCCCCTCCCCCCATCCTTCACCTTCGCTCCCACCTACTTCTTTCCATCAACATGATTGTGTAATCAATTAAAATTCATGCCGCGAGGTGAGGTTTACTGTTGACCCTTGACCAATGGAAAATTGGTGTTCTTTGACCCGTGATTGGTCCGTCAATTTTACGCACCAACGATAAGTTACGAGCATTCTAAAAGATTTGTTATTACATTAGGGATTTAGTAATTGCTCGACTAGAGGATGAAAACGAGTAATTTCTGGATAAATGATTAAGCGAGACACGTGAGCGCGGATCTTTCTTTTTTGCGTATATATTTTTTCCTTATTGTGGTTTTTATTGTATCGCAAACGATGATTGATTTAAAAAAATGATCGTAAGTGTCGTACAGAAGGAGCAATATTTTGTATTATAGCAGTGATTTATACGATATTGTATTTCATATACAATGCCATCGAATGTACTTTAAAATAAAGGAGGGAATGCTAGATTATCTTTCGTACTTTTTGTTTCATTTCAATTCAGTTCTTCGCTCTTATCGGAAGACTCCATACAAAGTTTGTTTCGTTAAATTAAAATAGAAAGGCGCAAAGGAGAAAATAAAGGATTAAACTAAGACGAAGGTATATTAACACAAGAGTAAAAATGTTTAAGATTGCATAATATACACGCTGCATAAAGAAAATATAAAAATTCGAAGTGGAAGCTACTCTTCCGCTTAAAATATCTTTTACATATCAGTTTTTAATTTTTTTAATTGCTGCATATCCTTCCGAAAAATCTGAAACAAATTGAAGACGATGGTTATGTTAAGTCTACTACTACTACAAAAATATAAAAGTAGATGTATTGATATTTCGAAAGATATACAATCTCAAATGCAAATGTAGCTAAGAGAGAACCGTACCGCGTGGCAAAACGTCAGTTTTATTACAGTTAATTAAAAAACTCACAAAAGATAAGGTTTCACCTGCTTAAATGTAGAAATGTTAGGTGCTGAACCAAATATTAGCACCTGTTTTCCTTCCTAAGGGAATGTAAAACCTCCGGATCTAAAGACACGTATTACAGTAATTTTAAGAACTACCTCTTAAGATCGTAACTCTCACTTTTCTGCCCTGTACTTTTACACATGCATGCATAAACCTCCATAGAGGTTTCCTAAATCTTGGAAGGTAACGGTACACGAAAGGAAAACCAGCTGTTCGCGGTTCCCGTTTAGCAAATATTTCCGTGTCTGGCTGATTAAGCGAGTGAAGAGTGTACGCAGATCCTATGCAGAGACGCGGAGGGAACGAACGAGAGAACGATCTCGTTACAGAAGCTTCCCACGACCGACATTTTCATCGAAGTCTCGAGGAAGCAAAGCGGTTTCTTTTGTCGAATGAATATTCAAGGTTTCGCGTACAGCGGAGAACTGGCCCGAGCTCGATATCTGCTTTGGAAATCGATTATGCGCGCGGCCACGCATTACGTCTCGTTCAATGCTCGTTACTGCGAAACAAGGAGCACTATTAATCACCTGTTCCGCGGCCAGTGCCGAGCTGCAACGTTCGCCGCGAAAAATCTTCAGCAGAGAATTGAAACGTACACCTCTGACACACTTTCTAGGCGCATTGTGCGACCGTCGATAGCTCGCCGAGCGTGTGCGCGCCCGAGACGACCGAACTCACGGGAAAGAAAAAAGAAAAAAAAGGAAATGATGGACAGGCAACTTCGAGATTGATTGAGATTCGTTCAACGGCGAACGCGCGCCTCTGCAGTTTTTTTTTAATGGACGAGCTCGTTGCGTTGGTGAAAATGGGCTGGAGGAGAGGCACGCGCCTACTTTTCACAGGATTTATCGTCCATCTGGATCATAATTACATTTTTGACCGAGCAAAAGGAACGAGGGGATGTTATGTTTGTGGTGGTGTCTAATTATGCGATATTTATGCCTTACGTTGCATTACTTTCTCGTTCAAGTGCGCTAAGATTTAGTAGAAAACTGGAATTCATCGAGGAACAGAGTTTGTGCTATAGATTCAGGTGTAGTTACTCACATTTGACCGCCAGACGTCAATGTGAAGAGATCGAAATGTTAGTTTATTAATAAGCAAGTCTGAGGATCTTCCAGATCCCAGAAATTTATTTTATAATTTTAACAACAACCTCTTCCCTTGGAAACACTGATAACCGCACACACATCAAACTACCCAATAGAAAAACAGCACGACCATAAACCATCTGTCTCTATCTTCTGTCGACAACATTAACCGTCGCGAGAATTAATTCAACGGTCGTTCAATTATGAAATACACATTTTTCGAACAGCAAGGACTTTTTTTCGGTCAGGAGCTGATTTTCGTCCGGTTAGGTAGCATAAGAACGGAAAGTCGGCCTCGACACGTGAACGAGAACTGGTATCAATCAAAATAGAACGCGTATAACGCTGCTCGCCGGCGTTACGTAAGGAATTAACGTTAATTCGATAAGGATCGCCGGGGACCGGAACGAGACCAGTTACACGGGACACCCGGTATAAACGCAAGGTGGACGGCCTTCGGGATTGGGTGTATTTTACAGTTGCCTGTTGGCTCCTCTCTGTGTACGCTCTGCGTGAATGTGAAACAAGGCAAATGCTTTGCTTAGACCCCAATATTGTTCTCCAGGCTGATCAGATCCTTTTCCCGATCGTGGTTTATCGATAAAGTTCACTCGATCGTTGCAGTTGTCGTTGAAACGAGGGTGGAGGATGGCAGCGGAACCAACGCACCCCATTTTCTTCTATATTTTAGACTATCAGAATCATTTCATCGGAGTACTCGCTGTGAAAGTCGAATAAAAGTTATATGTCAGTTTCTTAATTAAGGATTTTACTATTTCTCGCATTCTATCCATTAGTTTTTCCATTGTTTTTGGTGATATGTTGTTCCACTATTGTTTCAAATTATTCCACCATTGGAACTTTGGTTTTGGATACGTTTGTTGTACTTTCTCACCCAGTTCATCCCATATTTTCTCGATAGAGTTTAGGTCAGGTGAAATTGAGCGTATCAAAGTTGAATATTTATCTCTTAGAGCACGTACAATTATACAAGTAGATACAGAAATAAGTACAAGAAGTGGATAACCCAAAAGATTGAGCGGGAACAAAGAATAGCGCATGTATATGTTGTACAATTAAATTAACTGCACAGTTACAAGAAATATTTAAAAAATCTTAGAAAGAAACTCTGTTTTAATTAGTTGAGCTGTCGTAATATAGTAAAATTTATATATTTATGCTCTAAGAACAAAGGAAAGTATGTTTTAGTATTACTGAAGTTACAGCAACAGTGAAAGCATAAAATATCTTATTATCTGACCACGACAGTTTGATGAATCTGCATATTAAACAATAACTATAACAAGTATATTTTAGATTGTGTAAAGCGCAAAAATCAGCGAAAGCTGAACAAAATTGAAGAACTTATTTACAGTCTATATTAAATACAGCATTTTATAAAATTCAGCACTTTTAAACACATTAATCGCCGCAGTATCTTTTTTCATTCCGTACGGGAAGGCATTAAGATAATTATGCACGATAAAAATTGGAAAACAATTTTATTTGAAACCTGTGAAGTAACGTACACGACAGCGCGTACACCAGTCAGCTATGTAATTATGTTAATGGATACAAGTACCATTTGCCTAGGAAGTTAATCTCACCGTGTGACATTTTTCCATTAAAATGAAGTCTAATTACAATCTCGATACTATGCAGCAGGAAAGCTAATTTTTCCCTACGATATCCTATATTTACTTCTAGCAGTGCTTAAAATTTGAAATTTATCTTACGGATATAATTTTTCAACTTCAAATAATCCGATAATGGAATCGTACAATAAATTAAGCGATATGTTGAACAGTGAACACGAGACGCCGCGAGATTTCACTCTGGATCAAATTGCAAATAAAGATTCTGTTATTCCCCTTTGAATCGATGGCTAAACAATGGAGAAAATCCGCATAAAATTCGAGCACCGGTGAAGGAAAGTAAACCAAGATAAGCGGCAAAGCAATAAGAACTGCATTTATATGTATTTAAATTCTTCGTCGTGTAAACGAACGTTGCACGGATTAATTCACGTTCCGCTGGAAATAACGTTCTACATAGAACAGTATTCCGTCGAATGAGGAGTATTTTCAGTTCATATCGCGGATGAGAATAATGCAGTATGGAATTACTTGAATTTAAGTAAAGAAAAATACGTCAGGTGATTGAATAAACGTTGAAGTAACTTCATTCTTATCAATCACATTGTGTACGCGTAATTTTCCGCGAGTATCGTTTACAAAGATGTTGGAAAAATAGAAAATTCGTCGATATACAGTAACGGACATGTACAGGGAGGTCCAAAATAACTGGCAATAACTTCAGAGCTTCTATGTAGCTTCATGAATTGCCAACGAATTCTAATTATTTCCTTTTAATCAACTAACGATACAAATAGAGGACAGTTTATTACGTTTTTGACGATGCTGACACACTTTTCCTCGGTTATTTCACGCAAAGCGCTCTCCAAACCCTTTTTAAGTTGCAAAAATCTAGCGTATCTTGAATGGGAGATCTTTGCTCCAGGTTTGACCGCACAGAAAAATTCGTAGCATTAAGATCGCGAGAGTTTGAAGGCCAAACGTCTCCGGAAACAACTCTCAGCAGAGCCTAGTCCTGCTGAAGGATCCAATCTCGCGAACCCAGGGTTCCAACGCATCTCTTAAAATTTGTAACGCACAAAGCGTTTAAGTTTCAAGTACTCCGCAGTCAAAGGGTTAATGATAACGAGGGAAAATGTAACGGGATAGCTTACACGCGTGAATTTGAGAAGAGAGAGAGTCACTGATGAACGAAGAAACGAAGAAACGAAGAAACGAATTTCTTTTCCGTGCACAATTCCCTCGGGACCGTTTTTAACGGTTCTCCTCTGGCCAGTTTCGACAACTGCAATTAAATCTGCCGTATATATAACTGTAATGCCCTTTTAATTCATTCTCTCCTTTGTTCTGTCGTTAGAACAATGCCGACTGTTTCTCTGTGCATGCGAGATCGAGATTTCGACCTTTCGATCGGTGTGCGTTGCGTCACCAAATACCACGCGGATCGCTACATCACTACTAATCATAAGCAATTATCAAACCCGATAGGAATTCAGCGATGAAACTTGGTAACAAGTTGACGATGTTCTGTAATAGCGTTCGAGCTGATGCGTGCTGCATGTTGGGTTTAAAGTGGCAAATGTATCGAATTCGTATGCATATATCCTGTAATATTCTTAACACATCTTAAGCGGGTGTTTTCTCGCCAAACTCTCACCATATAGCGGGTGATTTTTTGCAATTCGCGCGCAAAGTTACTCTGCATAAAATAGCTATAACTTTTGAACTATGGGTTGTTTTTTAATAAAACTTTCAGTTTTTTTTTAAATAATTTCTTTATTCACTTTAAATAATCTTTTTCCAACAAAATTATATTACTGAAGGTAAAGATTGAAAATTAAAAAGGGAAAAACATTTTCTCAAAAATCGTAAATTAAAAAAAAATCAAAATTTTAAATAATGTTTTAAAGTGTGATATATTTCAAAGCACTTTCCTTTGTGCAAGGGTATATCGCAAAATTTACACATATACCGCAGGAATAATTCGACAAACTATCTGCACACAATTCTTCATCGTCACATTCTATTCTATCGTGGTCCATTTTTAAGAATTTACTGTAAAAAGAAGTTCAACAAAATCTTCGAATAATAATACACGGTAATTAGGTATTTGGTAAGAAATGTTCAATAATTTTTTAATAATAAATATTTATAAAAACAGAATAAACACAGGAACGCAAAAGGGAGGCGTCACAACGAAACCAATATCTCGGAGGTACTGGAGAAATGCATAAAGAAAATATACATTGCATATACAAAATCCACATTTGGAACATAAAATTTACCGCTATTTTTTAGTACAACATCTAGCAATAGATGATGCGTAATAATTACTTCCCTAAAGTCCGTATTGACACGTTTCCCGCACTCCACCGATAATTCGTAGAAAACGAGTTTTGTCGGCTCCCGTGCTTTAATAATAATATGCACGAAACGAGTTTAGACGTTTCCCGCTTAAGAGTTGTTAAAATATCATTTATTCATCGGGTCGCTAATAATCTACTGGGATAGGAACGTGTAGGGTAAGCGAGGAAGACAGCAGGGTTAAATCATTCCACTGTATTATCCACGATCGCAATCTTGGCTCTGCGGTGCATCCAACACCCCGAGTGACCGAAAGCGAACTGTATCGCGAAACACTCGACGATCGGTTACATCGATCTGCACTGCGAGAATACTTAGAGTTCGATGAAACGAGGTCCCCATAAATTTCTGTCGGTTGCATAATCGAGAACTGGATAGCTCCGCCAGCAATTAGGCTTGACGGTACAAAAACTCGCAGTCACACCGATCCAGCGACTTAATTGGAACGAATAAAATAAATCGACCATCGCACAGTAACGCGTGTCTCGTCGTTTTATCGGCTTTCGATAAACTGGTCGTATACACGCTGGACGGCTACAAAAATTCGGCTCACGACTTGCTATTGAAGCGGATATTCCGTCTGGTGCGGATGTTCCAACAGAAAGGGAACGGGGAAACGCAGAAACGGGATCCTGGAGAGAAAAAAACGGGATACCTGAATTCGTAGACGACTTGTTGACGTGGTGAACTGGTTCGAGAAGGGCATCGAACCATCCTTCGCCTCCCTGTGCCCACTATTACCCGGACATACGAACGTTCGAGCGTCGATGTCAAGATGAATGCTCAGAAAAGGCGCGTGCTCAAATTTCTGTTACGGTTATTTCACGCGAAGTTCCCATGTGTGAGTTGTGATTAGAATTTTTCGACTTTCAAATGTTCAGAGGGTGAATTAAGATAATTAAAGTCGTTCGGAGCGAAGGAATGTGGAAGTTCTTCAATTTCTAAAGGTTCGTCTGGAAATTCTTAAGAAATGGAAGCGCGAGTGAGTGACAGTAGGAGTTCAAAGTGCATCAGAATAGCGTACATTCAACCTCGAATACGTTTATTGTTTGTAAGTTTAGACAGCAGCAAGTTCTTTCTTTTTCTGGATTTCAAGAGATCGAATGGGTTAGATCTGGCCGTTGACAGGCTGCGAATAGGTGTGTTTCCTGCACACCTATTCTGTGTATGTTAGCTTCCAACGACATTGCCTCTTATTTATGTGCGTGCGTCGGGTTTTACCCGTTGTGACATTACGATGAAATATTACATATCGACCAGAGCGCCGCGTGGGCGGTTCGACGTGAATTCATACGAGGTTACGGTCTTTTGACGTGTCCCATTTTGCTCTGACAGTAGGATGTTCATTCGTGGCTGTCTGATGCTCGCCAAGATCTGTCTGACCGAGACTCCTTTACTCGAGAAGAAATTTTCATTATCTATCTGATAATACGCCCAGTAATAACATGAAATTGTTATTATACGCTAAATATTACGTTAAAATATCACTTGCACTGATAAGTTAAAGTGTATAATCGTGTGTAACTGGATTTAACTTACTAGGGATAATTCTTACGTTACTGGATATTATAAAAAGTTATTCCATTGAGTACAAGTCTAAAAGTTAATACAAAATGCACTTCAAAATAATAAACGCGTTTCTTTTTACAGTAGGATCTCTTTAGGATAACATTTATTCATTGATACTAGTATCTTCTTTCTTTTATATTTCATCTTGCATTGTCTGGTTCTTTCCTGCGTAATTTCACAGGAAAAACGTTACTTTGATGCTTAATGTACGTACAAATTTGTAGAAATAATGAACATTTGTTAACTTTCATTTAAAGTATTGTCTTAATTTCTTAATTACCATCGAAACCACGTATTAGATTATGTATTCAGCATCATACTTATAAGGCACATCATTTATGACATGATCAAAAAACTGTTTGATACGTATTTCTTTTTTATGCAAGAAAATCCGCTATATAGATAATTAAACGAAAATCTATTCGTCCAAACAATGTGTAAAAAAGTTTTCAGTATTTTACACACTATTATAATAAATTCTGGTTCCATTTTTGTGTAAATTTGCAAACATAAAGTGCCACTAAAAACAAGGGACAGAGATACACTTAAATGTTTTATTTCTGTAAATATTAACATTATTCTTAGCTAAAAATCTTACCTATCTAACTCCATTTCCCAGCAACGAATTTCGAACATCATTCTGCTTCTATCTATTGCATCCTTTTGTAAATTATTTATACTTCAAGTATTCATTGTTCGTAGAATCTTCGAACAATTCGAGCGCTTTGTGTCCACGGAACATTTCTCAAATTCCCCGACGCTTTAGCCATTTCAACCAGTTATATAACATGAATACGATTGAAGGATAAAGATT
Organism: Anthophora plumipes; assembly: GCA_951804975.1. NCBI lineage: Eukaryota > Metazoa > Arthropoda > Insecta > Hymenoptera > Apidae > Anthophora > Anthophora plumipes. The sequence continues at coordinate 15,637,926 of OX638118.1, read as the reverse complement.
TCGAAGGCTGTACGTAAAATTTCGACTGGACGAAATCACGTCTGAACGACGAAAACGTCCGGTGGTCACCTTTCAACAGAAAGACTTCCTTGTTCGCATCGTTCGGGTTATCAATGAACGAAACGCTGAAACCTGACAATGATTTATCGTTCTGACCTTGCGGGGGCACGCTCGGGTCATGGAAATTACGGGAGGAAAGGTTCCTTCTTTCCTTAGCAGCGGATCGCGAAAGGAGTCTCCTTCTCTCACGGATATTCACGCGGTTCTCCGGATAAATCGGCCGCACCTCTATTGCCATTACATCGGATCAACGTATACCTTTATTTCAACGTCAATGGGAATTTTCAGTGTTCTATCGACTGTATTCAGTATGACAAATTGCTCGCCGTCTGATTACCGGGAGCGAATGATTTATCTCTAGGTCGAACCAAGGAAGCTTTTCGGTCGATCGGTGTTCGGAAGATTTAACAAGCGACTTTTTATTTAATCGAGGCGATCGAAAATCTACGTTCCGCGTGCTAGACTTCTGATAGAAGACGACTTTAACCAGGAAGCAACGATAACATCTGAGAAAAGGTTAGGGAAGATCGAGGGAATCGCGGTCACTTCAAAAACAGTCTAAGAAAAACAAACTTATCTATCGAGCTTATATATAAAAATCAAAGACGGTTGAAGATACATGTACACTGTCTCTTTTTTTAATTCGTTCAGCTTTTTTATCTTCAAAGCTGCTCAAGAACGCATTTATTCTAGCTGTTTTTTTAATTTGTTCGATTTTTTGTCTTCAAGCATACTTTTGAGTCTATATATAAGGTTGCAAATTTGTGAAAAATACCGACGGTATGCGCAAGTTTCTGCATGATAGGGGCGGCCGTCAAAGTGTTAAGCAAATTTCCATCGTATCCATTATGTTCCCGTACGCAGCGAGTTATTGAATGAAACCGTATGGTGAAATGAAATGTTAATTAAATGTGAACCAGTCTATACGTCCATGCATACGTTTCCTTCATTCTCGAGTCGTTTCCGTGGCAGTTTGAGCACAGGTGAGGCAAGAGTCCGAGAGCAACACAGGCGCTTGTTAATCCCAGGACGATTGCGATAGTTATTGGTCACGGTTCGACGAAGAAGAAACGCCCGCAGGAGAGGGCCACTTCCTCTTCCCCTCCCTTTTTCTGTTCTCTCCTCCACCACCCTTAGTTCCACCGGCAAACAGCTCACATACGTTTCCAAGATTTTTGCTCTGCTCCGATTTTTGTCCTTTTTGCACATAGCCTCCTCTCTTTCTACCGTTCACGTTCGTCCTGCTCGCTTCCTTCGCTTCCGAGACCTACTTAACGGAGGATCGAGAGAGGCCGTTTCGATTCGCATCCTCTCTCGCTGTGAAAAGGAGGCCCTGGCAGAAGAGGCACCCAATGACCAGGGGCGTACACCGTCTCGGGTCGATTCGTGCTCCTCTTAACCGTCGCTGATATATTTTGTCCTACTAAGCGCGAAAAGGGTAACCGTGAATTTCATGAGAAAGTAGATGCTCTCGTGTCCGGCCACTTTCTGTTGAAAGTACACCGGTATGCCGCGGAGACTGGCTGATGTGTGCTTCTATGGGAAATGTATTGTCTGCCAGCTTGTTTGTTTCTCGCTTTTACTCTTTTTTTTTTTCTTTTTTCTCTCCACTGTTTTGCTCGATTTCGTTCTCCTCGCTTGGTCTCCGTGGCGAGATGCTATTACCCGACCCGAAGATAAATCAAGCCGAAGCTTCTCAAGTGAGCTGCTCGATGATAATTGGATGGAGAGCGGTTACTGGTTTCCTGAATGACTTGGTGCTTTCATGTCTCTCGTTTCGAACGATCTTTCCTTTTTACTTTTTCTTCCTTTTTTCTATTTCTCATGGGTGGAATTGTTGAAAGTTTCTGCACGTTTTTAATGGGTTAATACTTCGGCTGCGAGGCATTTTGAAGAAGAATTATCTATCGTATGTTTTGCACGTCGCTTTGAATCTGCATATAGTTGAACTGCTCTGCCTGTATCGAAGTTAAATTTCTAAAAGAATTAATCACTAACAGAAACCATTATTGTACAGTTATCTATCGTTGTAAATGATCGCTTTTGCGTCAGATGTAAGCCTTTTATCTCGTGTTTGCGTGTGCAACCGCGTTGCGACAGGTGTGCGACGCCACCCTGCGAGAAAGGTTGAATTTCAGTGGAGATAGGCGCGGTCAGCGTTGTCACGTGTGATAACGGTGCAAAGGAGTGTGATTAATTTGCCGATCGGTGGCGACAAAGTTTCTATCTATAAATTAGACATGTCGCTACCCAAGTTCACGAGGAACTCGGTGTTCCAATGTTCCGCTGTGAGCGAAACTGAAGGATTGCGCGTACTCGAGCGACTTTATGATTTATACGATTTAAGTGCTCGGCTGGGTAAAAGAAATTATATTTATAACACCGACGAGATTGTTTTTCGAGCGGATTGTGATTCATGCAATGAAAGAAATCGTTCGTTTGTAAGTTAAATGGGTCTAGAAGTATATCTTTGCAAATGTGAATCTTGCTTTTCTTCTTATCACTTAGAGATAGGGAGAAATAGTTCCGTGCTCGATATATTTGAATGTCGGTATGAAACTTAGAGTATTTCAAATGAAAATCCAACTGTTCAAGGTTCGGCGTATAAGTCTGTTCAAGTGTACTATGTTCTAAGATAATTCTTGTAATATTTAAACGTCCAAAACAGTTGGAGTATAAAAATGTTCCAATCTATCCTGTCTTGGTCACTTTATTGCCAATTTCTATAGATTCTTTATACACAATCTCCTATGGTAAACTTAATAATTCAAGCTCGCAACATTATGGTGTATCCCACACCATGACATGCACAAGACAATTGCTATGGTGCGTTATAAGTTGTTTACGTTCGTAACTTCATCCTTCCGCGAAAAAGAACGTCGAATTGCCCGGTGATCCACTTTTTATTTCACAAATTACGCAGTTTAATACCGCAGAGTTGGTTTCGCCGTGTTTACTGCTAAAAGGGTGTCAAACGCATGATCAAGGTATCGTCGGAAGATCTCTCTTATATTTCGAACCGCAACAATTAACTATAAAACTCGCGGATCGACCGGGGTAAATACATTCGAGAGAATCGGGGTCTCTCTCATATTTCGTGATCCACGCAACTATAAGTTAATTAGAACTATTGGAATCGAAGAATACAGTTTCTTTCTTCGAAAGACAATTCCTTTTGTGTTTCGACAGCTCTTATGTTGTAAAAAAAGGGTTTAAAAAATGAGCGAAGAAAGAATTCATTCGCGTGATGGTACTTTATCAATCCGGGAAAGATGCAACGATAGAAGCTGCTGTGAAAAGCATTCAGAGTGTTTGTCAAAACCGTGCATCAGCTCTTTTTATGGTAAAAGAAATGGTTTGCAAAATTTAGACACGGAGAGTCTCAATTAAACAAGGATCCACGCTCTGGCCGAGCTTCGTTGATACATAATGTCGTCGTGCGCAATTTATTGCAACATAATTCTCAGATTTTGAACTGAAGAAGTAACAGAAATTTAGCGTCGACAGATCGATCAGAGGATCACACGAAGCAACAAAGATCATATAAATAACTAACAAACAAATTTCACATGCCGCGTGTTCACATGTTCAAAATTAACTATCTAGACTATTGGAAACAGAAAACAGCTACACATTTCTTGATAGCCGACAGTTGTTGCGCTAATTCTCGCCCCTAATCTTTTACTTGAAACGAAGCGGAAGGTGTAAACGGTCTATCAATCTTTTTACTTCATTCCACCTTGCCACCTTATCTTTACTTCGTACCATCGGTGACAGGATACGTGTTTTAGGTAAATCGATAAACGCGAAGCGTATTTTAACGACAGAATTTTTGCAAGAAGTTTACGGTTTGGCAATGCGAATATCCACGATCTCTAATTGGTCAAGATCGGCGCAAACGTAAGCGTATCTAATTATTTGAGGCGGATCATCAGGTTGTTGCCATGATTTAATAACGGATGCACGATGAAACGGATTTCGTAGCTCGGTTTTAAAGCCGAGTCGTAAAAACCGTGTAATAAAATTGCTGAATATCGGCGACGAAGAATTCAACAGGGGACTCGTAGCAGTATTAAAGAAGCACGGGAAGATAAGCAAACGAAATCTATCAGATGAGATTAATAGTTCTGGCCACGTTGAAATGTATTTCCGTGTATTTTCGCCAAACGGAACTTTTTTAACATAATAAAGTGCTATAAAGATACTTAAACTGTACAGTTATCTGTAAATTTATGAAAGTTTCTCCAATTTTTGCTTGCTCGATTCGATCGTGCAGCGCTTTTTATTAAAATTTAATACTAGCATATTACTTCTTTCTGATTATTTAATAAAAATTAAACAAACAAATGGGAATTTATTATTTCAATCGTCTTGAAAGAAGACTTCAGTAGAGGACTATAGATTTTTAATAATATATTTTCACGTGCTTTAAATTTTTTAAATTTAACATCAAAGATACTCTTTCTTTCGAGCACGAAGGAATAAGTGTAAGTTCCTTTCCATTCTCTATTCGCATGCAAAATTGACTAGGCTGTTCTCGCTGGGAAAGGTGGTGGAATCGTTAGCAACAGCAACGATTCTATTCTGCCGTTAGAAAATCGGTACGTCGTGTCGTTTTCAACGGTGCATAAACCTAAATTGTTCACGTTATCTAAGAAATCTCCTAGCATCGCTTCTTATGTTTCTCCGTTGAACCGGAAGGAGGTTTGTTTGAGCGGTTGTTTATTCCACATCTCCGAAGCCTCTTTTGTGTTTGCTCAGCCACGCCTGAGAATCGGATGGTTAGCAGGAACGAGTTAGATCTCCTCTAATCCGTTCGTTTCTATAAGCATAGTACGTAAGTACGCTCCGATATTATTTTGCCTCATCATCCATTGGCGTCGCGAGACTTGGCTCTTAATACCCTCGACTTCCTTCACTTCCTACTGTTCCCTTGGAAAATGAACTACTTTCGCGAATTAATTAATGAACCGCGCCGCCAATTAATGAGCTTCGATTAAATTTCACAAGGATACGAATGGTTTATCGCATTTTTCTCTGTTAGAGAGGTGTAAGAGCAGCTTCTGGTTTATGTCTTCGTCTTCTACTGCTCTTATTGCAATTCCTGGCTTAATTTGTTTTGCAGTGAATCTTGTACTAACGGATACTAGTTTCAGAGCTACACATCCGTTTGATTGCTCGTGTGGTAGTTTATATCGCATTGAAGAATGTTAATGAGTTTGTAGGTGAAAGAATCGAAGATCCGAGTACTGACGAATTGACAAGTATGAATCGGCAGGCAAAGGAATTGATTAAAAAGGAATGAAAAAAATTGACGTACAAATAAATAAAGTAACTGCCGTTAGTAAGAGAAATCGACGAATATGGATGAGTTAAAAAATCTAACAGAATCAAAGGAAAGAAAAAAAAAATGTGCTATAAGTAAATGTGGAGTATCAAAGAGAATGTCAGGATGAGGTGTGATTTGCGCAAGAGATATCACAAATGTAGCGTGTTGATAAACTTCATTTTTAAATACATTCTAAGAAATTTTATATATATATTACTTATCGAGAGAGTAAAATTTGGAAAATCATCTTTATTCCCAGTATTTTGAGTTACCTACATGCAAATTTTTTCCAAAACACTGTCTGTCGCATAATTATGCACTTCTTATGCTTCTAAGAAGGTCCTGGCATCTCCAGTTCGTAGATTTATCGTTCAATCCACCTGTTAGGTATTTGCAATATAGTATACACGACAAACAAAAACGTCGATACTCTGTACAAAGAAATTAATAAACAAGCAAATCAACGAATTAAGAAGATGGGATATTGATAAATGAAAATAATTGGCGAGTAAAAAGTGAAATTATTAGTAGGTAATTGTATTTGCAAGCATTTGCAAAAATAGGGAAACTTGTAGAAGCGATTAATACCAGCGAACTATTTTCCAAGTGAATTTTACAAGAAATTTTACAAGAAACCTCGCTACGAACTTTCTTTCCAATCCGATAGAAAGCTTAATAAATTGTTGCTTGTACTAAACGTCTCAAGTGAAGAACAAAAAGCTTCGTGCACCTCGTTTGAAATGTAGATCGTAATTTTTGAACATTATCGCAAGAATCACGTCGCCAATGGCGGCAAAACGTGACTCAACCTTGCCGCGCTGATTTCAATCGTTAATAAGAACCGTTCGCAAAGAATAATAATAGTTATAACAACAATAACAACGATGGTAATGGAAGAGTAACCTAACACAACGGTGTCCCATTGTACGTGTCCCTGTCCTGATACCAGGCCTGAACTGGCCCGAACAATCGGAAGAAACGCTAAGTGGAATCGATAGCGGCCACGTTGGTCACACTTTGTTGCCTCAGGATGCGTCGAGCACCCAGGGCATACCCATTCACCGTGTACTTTATCCTATTCCCTTGCGCCTCCGCCTTTTTCCCCATCGGCCCAGTTAGCTCATGCAAGGAATTACGGTCACCGACCTGTTAATAGCGAGCATCGTTCATAGTGGCGAAGAAGCAAGTGCTGCAGAATACTAACAGCAGTATTGTCTTGGATGGTGATCGTTTGAACCGAAAGTAGACGTATCTATTAGGCTGTTCGATAAAGAAAGCTTAGAAAAGTTCGAGTTTTTTTTAATCTCTAAGGAACCACGTTGTAAAATGCAGAACAGAGAGTAAAAATGTCTAAAGAGGAAATCACGACTGGATCGTAAACCTTAGTTTCATGTTGCAAATCTTGACGTATCTATGACAATCTCTTCACGATTTAACCGCTCTGAGATTTATTCTATTCATTATCTCTACCTCTTATGATCCAAATACTTCGCGTATCATTTTTCTCTCGTTTGATCTACCATTTAGAACATTGTTGTGTATTCGTTCCTCGTTTCGAAATTTATCGCTGCACTTAGTTGTTGCTGTAAAATTGATGCTGTGATTAATTTGGTTTACGGTTCTACGATAAGTCACTCGTGATTTCTGCTGACACTAGTCTTCGATGAGATTGACAAATTATTCTAAAACCATAAGTAACACCATTTAAGTATCCTTCAACGTATCGTTCTGTTCCTAATTTACTTCATTTCGTTTGCCTTCGATCTATTAACTTTACAATCATCTTTAATTCAAGCATTCTACGACTCTCCTATTCAGAATTCTAGAGCCTTTCAAATCATCATACTGTCTCCATTTGAACCATCCTTTTTTTGGTAAACCATTGATTCCAACTCTCGTAGCATCCTATAGACAATTCACCTGTCTTTCAACTACTTATTGTTAGAGTAGGATAAGTTGCTTCGTAGCTTACAGTAGAATAAGAAAGTTCGTAGCGTTTTTCAATGGATGGCGTTGGAAGCGTATGTTTGTTCCATACGTGTTTGAAACGAAAGACTTCTCTACTTATTCTGAAAAGTTGCGCCCCAAAGTGTCTTTCTGTGCAATTCATTTTTGGATTAGTTGATTTTACCGCGTTTAGGTGTTTAATGTAACAGCAAATATGGAAGAAGATAAGATGCATTTTTGGCATCCGATGGTTTTTTTCTATTTCTAAAAGGGAAAAAACGCTGTACATACTGTAAAGAAGGTTTCTGCCGTTTATGGAGAAGGTGTTATAGCTAAAAGTACAGTTTGAAAATGGTTTGCTCGCTTGAAAAGCGGCAATTTCGATCTGGAAAAGCGGGAACGTTCCGGCATGACAACTTCAGGGTATGAAACTAATTACAAGAAAGCTCGACAAGTTGAACTTTATTACACCGTTACTTATTCTATCCTTTGTACGTTTAAAACGAATTAATCGTGCGGCACATTCATTTCCACTATTCATACCTCAATCGCTCCATGATTACCCATCTTTATCAACAAAATAGCCTAACTACATGGCGCGTCTACGAAGTTTCAGAATTGATGCTTTTTCCGACAGCAATATGAATCATTTAACAGCTGTTGTTGTAATTAATTAGTAACTTGGACATGATTTATGCAGATTTTCATTTGTGTAATCACTCACGTTTGAATTCTTTGTTAACAGAGGTATTCACACTCTGAGTGTTCAAAAAGTAGATTTTTCTTTTTATTGTACTTTATTAAAGCACAGCACTTTGAAGAAACACGTCGTTGCGTATTGCACACAAATTATTCTCAGTTTTTAAAGTGATCTCAAAGGTAAGATCAATTTCTCATCTATCTGTAGCTTTTTACAGGAACAAACTTCTTTTTTTTCATACAATTCGAAAGATTATCCGATAAGGTACATATCCTGATTCTTTTATAGTCATTCATCATTTCTTAGATATTTTTCCATTTTAAAAATGGCACGCTCTAATGAAGCTGTTCCAAAGAAAAGTTTATAATTAGTCTGAGCCTATAACAAGTTTAAGTATACAGGATTTCTTATTTCTCCGTGCATTGGTAGGATTTGAAACATTGAAAAAGCAACATAGAATCTTACTAGTTCTAATTAGTTTCATGAGACAATGTTCGAAACAGGTTTTTCTTTTTATTTATCCACGTACCACGTCAATTAGATTCTCCGAAGCACACAGATTTCTCTTGATAATAATTTTCGAACAATTAGTTAATTTAGACGTAAACTAAATACTGTAAATTACTTATTTCAGATCGACACTTTTAAATAATGGAAAATAACCATGTAAATTAGTATCTCCTTGTATTTTTTTAGTCTCGTGCAGTTTCGTCCTCTTAGCATTCGCGAGAAACTTAGGCTACATTGTTGCAATGCTAAAGGAAACAATGTCGTAAACTATTCTATCGAACAAAACGAGGACGAATCAGAAAGTGAGAGATAAGAGAAAATCGATGATAAATTTGTATCCTGTAAAATAAGACCGAAAGAACTCAGACTCTAATATGTTTTTTCTTGCTCTTCTTCCTTCTCTTCTTGTTCGTTTAATCTAACCTACTTGTCTTGTTTCCCCGTACACTTTTTCATATTCTTCACAACAGAAATTCTACCTTTTATGCGTACGAAGCAGGTGAATCGCTTTTGCTTCTTTCTTATTGGGAAAGTTCAACAAGAAATTATTCTGTTTATCTATAAAAAAGTTCGAGGAAGATGTAGTTTGGCATTTGAATAAAAGGACTAGTTCGTTCGATGTCGTAAGAACGTTCTTTCTTGTATTTTCAACTTAGCAAAATCTTTCTAGCCTTCGTTATACTGAAGTTAATTTCAATTATGTCGTTAAAAGTTTAAAATTTATTATGCTTATTCTATTTCACTTTTTTATTTCATACTAAAGTTTAGTATTATCTACACTTTTGTTTTCAAACTTGTAGAAAATTGATACTAACGTTAAAAACAAGTTACTATCTGATAAATACGTATGTTCCATTAACTTAGGCTCATTGAATTAAGTTAGTTGCGTAAAATTCGTTTAACATTCATCGCCGTGAATTGATATTTTTGGTATTTCAAAGAAATACGTGTAAAACAAACTGTCACGGATTTAAAATTTCATTTAACCTAACTATACCAAATTAAGTATACCTATGTCACACGTAAATCGATCTTATTTGCATATCGATTACCATTTCGTGTCAACAGTTGCACAGAAATTACCTAGCATCATCCACATGTAATCCAATGATAATATATAATAATAGCAACCAGAATAATAATAATAATAATGATAATAGTAATAATTTAAAAGTTAATTTGAACAGATTGAAATAATATCATACATATACTTCAGAAACCAATTTACTCAACTACATATGATTTATATTCACAGAGATGGCTATTAGTCAAAAAGTACAGCGCACATGTTATCTACATAAGCAATTAAGCCGCGAGTCTCTTTACTTTCTAATTTTCATTCGGTCTCGCGATCGGGAAAAGATCACGAAAAAAGGTCGCTCGCGTCGTTAGGGTCCGGTATTATAAATCGAAGATGGTACGGGAGCAGCCGCAAAAGCGGAAAAAAGAATTCCAGTCCATTCGACACTGTCGCCTCGCTAATGATCGGCCGTAGTATGATAAATAGTTTTACTCGGATTTCTAATCGTGAAAAAAAAATTCCTTCAGAATGTGCCACTTTCATCTCTGCTAAAGTAGCAGATCGTTTGCTCACCGTGGCTCGCGTTTACTTTCGGCGCACGTCGTTTAACGCGCTCGGCGATCGCTAATCAAAGTGTAGCAGAAACATTATATTTAGTAGCAATACTTTCATCGTCAAAGAAACGACCGTTAATTCCAATTTTCATGGATCGTTCTTCGTATCTTCTAAAAACTTCCTCGTTCTCGGAAAGAAGTGCTATCACGCAACAAATTCGTCAAGATCGTTGGAGCAACATTGTTCTACTCTCAACTATCGCGTTGTTCGAATTATTAAATCAATTCCGAGGCGTACAATGTTCTATTTAAATTTCTCCACATAAACAATACAGCTGAAAATGCGCATTAACGAAAGAAAATCATCAGTCTCTTATCGTTTACTATGATTGGTTTTCGAGCATGGACACGCCGCTGGACACAATAGATGGTATCGTTATCCCAATTCGTGACCAATTATATTCATAGTCGTCGCGAAAGCAGCCGGAATGAAAACCGATCATGGACACGATATCCTTTTTTATTAGAGGAACAAAATATTGGTAACGATAATTGGTACGATCGATAAAATTAGCTGCCGATCGTCGCGACATCGTCGCAAAAAATGTTTACCTCAGTCCGTTGGAATATTCGCCTAAGTCTAGCCCCGATTGCTCCCGATCATCAACGGTTATTGCTTTTCGTGAAATTGTTATTATTAGGCGATAGCAATCTTGTAAAAGTCGCGCATGCGGTGTACTTTCTAGGTCAGCACCAACTAGGGTCCTCCGGGAGGAATCTACGCGAGGAGAAATCGATACGACTGAGACGCGCTGTAATTAACGGTCTCTCTGGCGCAGGTGGACGCGTTAACGAGTTGATCGATGACACACGAGACTGATTAGGAGATTTGTACGGATTTAAACAGGGATAGAAGACTTTCGATGGTCCTTCGAAGGAGAACCAGGATGAATGGCGAATAGTCCGTAGTCCGGGGTTGTTATTCGAGAAATTCAGATAGGATCTTACGTAGGAAACTATTCGAGGGTGTTCTTATTCTTAGTAGATCATCAATTATCCCGACATTTAACCGTAAACGCCTTTTATTGGAATGTGAAGAAGTTACCACTCTTCTCATTTCCTTCACTTTTCTATTTTTTATCAACTGAAGACCTCAATGTGTGTTTAATATATATTCTAGTAGAGGATTGAGAGCTCTATGCAACCCAATTAGTGTTAGACTTATTCAACGAGCAAATCGAAGTGTTATTTAACGTTAAACAGGAACGACACGTTTGTAAGACAGACAAAACTGTTGCTACTTTTGAATTCTCGCTTATTTTCTATCGTTTCACGGTTTTCTATTGTTTCACGACACTTTTCTTTGCTGTTTTATTTCGGGTAGACGCTTAATGGGTTAGAAATGATCAGAAATACCTCTGAACTTATTTCCTGAACATATTTCACCATTTAATCTTCCTCTATGACACTTTTCCATTTCTCGTTATTTTAAAGATGCAACTTGTTTCAGTTGCGTGAGACACCCTGTATAGAAAAATGAATTTGTTAGTATACGACGTAGACAAAGTGTAGACAAATTAAAGAAATTTGAATAAAGTGCTTGCTGGTGATTGAAAGATCGGTCATTTCGAGATTACCATTTTTCTGTCGATCGAAACTCGCGATAACTGGTAGGTACGAACGATATACACATTTACGAACTTTCAATAGAAATAAATGAACGTAAAAGTCACGGGCGTAGTACCGTTACGGGTGGAGACGCGAGCTTGTCAGTGAATTTTCTATTTAACAGGTTGGGACGTATCGAAGAAAGAGATATGTATTTCGTTTTCCAACAAAACTTCATCGAACACGACTTTTAACTGTCGATGGAGGCAATTTAATGGTACAACGAAGTAACAGGTTGCAGGTGCGAACGATTAAAGTGAAAATATGAAGCGGCTTTCAATTTTTTTTTGCTTTATTTCAAGCTCCTCGGAAGAAGGACGTGTAGGTATAGGATATTGTGCAGTAATAAAGCATCGTTCTTTGAGCCTCGATTAATTGCCGATCGAAATGTAGGGTGATAATTACGCGGATTATAAATTGTTGGTTCAATTAGTCAAAGTAATCTGTACATAGATTATAGACTTCGGAATACATCTTGTGCCTACATTGCTTGCAATTTTAAGGGAGAAATTACGTTCAATTGATTTTATCTGTCGGAATATCCGCGTTAAGTGAAATAGTAATATCGATAAAGATAATATAAAGTAAGGAGCATGTAACGTGTGATTATAAAGATAAGAACAAATCGACTGTACATAATTTCAAGATTGTTGAGAATTTTTTACTTCTCATTTAACTATTCAAGTTCTCAAAATGATTTTTTCTAAATAATAAATTATATCACATGGTTTGATATTCTTCTTCGAATACAAATTAAAACAATACATCAATTATTTATCTAATTATTATACCTGAAATTGAGACAATTCAACGATTGTACTTGCTAGAACCGAATGTTCTGTGTTATTGAGATATTTTCGAACACTCTACATGCATATATTATTTACGTTGAAACATGTTATTAATAGTAAAAGACACTGCAAAAGTAATGTATTGAATTAGTACTAGTAGCGTAAAAAAATTTGGATTATTCATTTGTACACCTAACATTTAACACTGTAATTATCAACATTGTGCAACTTAGTGTGCACTGCTTTGATTTCCATATACGTGTGCATTGTAGGGTTAAATAAAATATGTCTATGTTATTTTTATTCATAAATATTACAATACTATGATAATGGAATTTTCTTACAAGCGTGCAATTATTAATATTGCATTTAATTATATATATTGTATATATATGCATAATAATTATTAATATTGCATTTTCATTCGATCTAACTTCATTTCCCAGATAACGAAACAATCGAAACGTGTTTCTCTCGTAATTGCACCTGCAATCAACGAAAACAAGATCGTGGTATAACATATTTCTATGCGTTCCAGATTTCAAGTTGAAGACAGCTGTCAAACAGGCTCTCCACTCGTGTCATCGTCGTATGAGAATCATTTCTCAATCAGTTGCTCGAAGAACCTCCCGCCTTTCTCGCTGCGGTGATGCAAACGTTCATTAACAACGTCTCGCGACCACAAGCGACGCCAAAAGTGCACTGGTCAGCGCGGTAAGTCAAGCTTCTTACCTGTGTCCCACGAAGGGATCACGAGACATGGTCGTAAAGATTCGTCGAAGCGTGTTTCCTGTTCGCCCATTCGTTCCACTTGAACAATTTAGCCAGATGAAGAGGAACAGGTGAAATTTGGCTGGCTATTGACCGACTATTCCGCCCGTAAACACGTGCACACCTGTTGACAATCGAGAAATTAATGAGAGATCCTTGATTTACGGTTCCTCGTGACAGACTTTGAGCGCGAGAGAATATTGGATTCGAAATTGTATTTGATTCATTTTGCCCCGCGGTTATTCCAGACTTTTTCACACTTTTCGTACAGATTTCTTCCTCCTTTTAGCGGCAGATTAAAATTTTGAACGGTGTTTCATACGATGAAGTTGAACGAGGGTGTTCTTTTGATACAGTAGATTATGATTCAGTATTCTTTTGTATGATACACGTTGAATCAAACAAAAGGGATTTCGCAGTGTGAAAATAACGCGAGAAAATAGTGGTACATTTATTTGAGGCTGTTTTCTGTTGTTAATAGATCACTTATAATGTTCCACGTTAGAAGTCATTCAGCGAAGCAGACTAAACTATTTATAAATCGTGCATGTTTTTTAATTTGTATAGAAAAGTGTACACAAACATTATTTATTTCATAAAAATGAAGATAGTATTATAATTCTTATTCTAAACTTATTTATGATGTTGATGAACATAATTAACGATCAATAATACAAAGGAGCTGAAAAAGGAGAAGCATGGATCAAAGTTTCGTAAAACAGGATTCACCCGTTATTAATATAAAAAACGATTTTATAATTTTGTCTAATTCTATAGATGTTTTTTTAATTATAACGTCAGTATCATAATTTTGTCCAAGTTAAATTGCACTGTTTTCGTTTAGATTGAAAATTTGTCGTAACATTCCTTCAGTTAAAAATAAATTACTTTTATTCATACGTAACGCTGTTTAAGGCAGTGCAATATTAAATCCTGATCCTAGCAATTTTCCGGGTGTCCTATAATTTTCTTCACCAGTGTATCCCGTCCGCAGAAAGCGTTTACGTTTCAAGTACCCCGCAGTGAAAGGGTTAACACTTAACTTCAAATTGAAACGGAACTTCAGCCTCGATCTCAAGCTGAAATGGAAGTAAAACTGCGACGTACCACCATTATTCCTTGGAGATATCAGCCCCATTGCTGCGACCGAGACGTGCCGACCAGGCGTTGAAATCTCCATTTTTGATCGTGCGCAGTATTTGCGGTGAACAGTTAGCGTGCACAACTTCATCGCGCGATGAAATCGTTCGATTCTGTTACGTTTAACGCGCTTATTCATTACCGATCGTTCCTGATCTCACGACACGTGCGCACCTTTTACGCTCCACGCAGCAAAATCCATCATAATCCAATGGTTCTCTTCATGGGATGAGCGTGTCATGGTTCATCGCGCTTTGTTATCACGCCTCTATTCCCCAATTGACGCGCGTTTTCCCGCGAAACAGCTGGATCTTCGATCGCGATGAGATCGCGCCGGAGTGAACGGCGTTGGTATAAGGGCGTGTAACGTTTGTAATTGGTGGCGGTGTGACGGTAAACGATTTATCGATATCGTCGACCCATCCGTGGTCAAGAACAAAGCAATAATATATCAGGATAGCCCGTTACGCGCGCATCGTGTACCGTTATCAAGGACAATTACGCGGCTCGATAGATAGATGTACACTTCCATACATACATACATATACATATATATATATACATATTGCATGTATATATATAGGCGCGCGCGCCCGCGCGCGTGTGTGTGTATATATGCACATTACTCGGTGAAGTGTGCATATACAGGATATTCCATAATATATACGCGCACGGGTGACGCAAACTAAGATTTCTAACGAGGAACTACAGAATATCTTAGTCGTCGTTTTCAGCGGTCCTCTTTTCTTGACACTGTTGCACAAATGGTACAAAAATATTACATCGATAGATATTTATGGAGTCTTTCGTCTCAAATACGAATTCGCAGACAGCTCTCTTGCATCTTTTCAGCTTTAGTCAAGTATGCAAATAGTCAAATTACAAATATTCAACTTTGACGCACTCAAATCTCAAATATTCAGGCTGGTAGCATTCGAATTTGTAGCATTTAAACTTCAAGCATTTAAATTTGAAATACTCAAATAACAAGCATTCTAAATTGCGTCCACAATTTCCAAGCAATTCGTCGTTATTTTAGGATTATCTGAAATTACACAAGTGTCCTGATACTTATGGACGAGAGTGTATGTTCTTTTCGTTACGTACCTACGCGTGGTTAATTTATTTCGAAAATTGTGCCCGGGTGTTATGAAGCATTCTGTATATGTATATATGTACGTTCGTATCTGAAATGAAACGATCGCTTTCGAGGGAGGATCTCGAGCCTGGTGACCTTTTACTGTGCGCGTTCGATATAGGAGGCATGTAATTTTCCCGCGGGCTCGTTTTGTTGCTAATTCAACGTTTAGCGGTGCGAGATTAGTCAGCGATTGTGCCTGCTACACGATCCTGCATTCGATTTCTTGGGCCTGTGGACGGGTTCAATTTTTCAACGCGTTTATGGTGTTTAATTGTTGGAAAAACAGATACATCAGTACGATAGAAAAAGGATAAGGTAGCGATAGGTATACGGTTAACACGTCGAATATGAGTTATTCAAATAAACTGATAATAACAGTGTATTTATATACATTTAATAATTAATATAAATAATTTAAAGGAGAGTATTTTAAAAATAACTTAATATCGTACGATTAATTGTATAAGAATTAATTTAAATATAATTATTTATAAATGTATTAATGTATTATAAAATTCGGGTAATTATTAATTCCTTTTTATAAATAATATATGTTACATATATTGATTTTTAAATAAAAAAGTATATGTTACACGATGTTTGTAAACGTAGTTTGCAAAATTTCTCGCGATTAGGCCTTTCAACTACTTAGACTGAAACCACAACAAGCAATGCAATATGTTTCATTGAAAAGTGTTTCTTACAATTACCGTAAATATATTTCCAGTGTTTCCAGTACATTTGTTTGATCACCGTTTATCCAATGCAGTTACCTCTTTCAGGCGTTCCGCAATTTCTTTACGTTTTATTAAACATCCTACGTTATTTTTTTTTAAAAGCCATGCCTTCGATGACGCAGAGGCATCGTTGAAGCCCCATAATCCTCCTGTAAAAGTTTGAAAAGGAGAACACGTGCTATTTGGAGAAGTTTCGATATCAATAGGGCCACGCATCGTCTCCGTTCCTTCCGGATAACCGGATAATTACCGTTCTCATTATCGGACGTTCTTCTCAGCATCCTCGTTATCGCAGCTTAAAACTCCATTAAACCCAAGAGGCCAGGAAAGAACGAACGTGCGTTCATAATGAATGCAGAAACAACTTTTCAGAGCGTAAATAAGCGTGTTCAATCAAAGGGACATTAGAACGGTACCGAAGCGTGGCCAATGCATCTTGTACGATCTCCGTCCTCGGGTGCAGGCAGTCTAAAATAATGTCAAACCGAAGTTGGACACGTGAAACACGACATCATTGTGACGTATCAGATCTATCATGACTGTCCAATGAAATAATGGGACTCGATATACATAATGAAGATATTGTACCGATTTAATTGCGCGAAGACGCATTTAACACGTCGAAGAAGCATTTATACCTTTACTACAATTTATTTTTATTACTACTTTACAAATGTATCTATTTCTTTCAAATATACAACCATTTATTTCTGGGACATATTTAAGTTCGGGATTAATTGAATAATAATCAAATTTTAATCGCAATCAACTCAGATTCGATGACTTAAGAGAAGGCATAGCTAGGCCACATATCGAACAAATATTTTCGACTTATTTTTCCGACTTCTCGTTTAGCCGTTCAATTCTCGAAAGTTTTGCAAACACCGTTATGATAAATTTAACGTAAAAAGTTGTAAATTTGTAACGCCTACAGATTAAAGCTGTATCTTTGCTAAAAGTGCTTTAACGAGCCCGGCATTAATGATAAAGAATTATTTTAGGCTGCTAGCAGAGGATTGATAAAAGCAATAAATTACCAAAAACTTGTTTATTATTAGCAGTGCGACTGAGAAATTAAGCAAAGATACGAAAGTGCGATTTCCACTCGGTATCCTGAACATACAAGAAAATTCCGTACGAGTAAATTCTCTGTATCGCACATCTAATTACAATTTGACACAAGGAATCCTTTCGAATTTCTAGTCTCCTATTTTGGAATCACGCCCTACCCTGTGCATGTTCCTCGGACTCGTACGGGATATATTGCGAGCCGACCTTTTCACGCAACGGTTTTAGCTCCGAGGCATAAAAATATTAATGCAGGCATTAGAAAGTTCCGCGCGCTCGCGAGAATTCTCGTCGCCTGCTCACACATGCTCACACACGTGCACACACACGAGCAAATACACTGCTGCAGTTCTCCGTGTACACCTAGCGAAGTCGCGGTCTAGCAGAGTTGCTTCGCATTCTTCAAGACGCGCTTTAATTTCACTTCGAACGCATTTCCGCGCCCGTGTTTTCCTTCATTTTGCAGGTGAATGGAAATATAACGTAACGAATGATTATTTGCTTTGTTGCTTCTCTTTGCACGAATAGCGAACGAAGTTTCAGAGGCGTAAAAACCTATTCTGAATAGTATGAATCGCTTCGTTCTTCGGATTTACCGGTCGTCTTGCTATTGTGCCTTTAGAATATCGAAGAACAGTCAATGGTAATTGGTCTACAACAGTTTTTTCATCAAAAGTCATCGATGAAATTATAAAATGCAACGCGAGAAGACGAATCGTCCTGCATTGTGACAATGTAAGCTCTCACCCTGCGATGTAAGGAATTATTTGAAGCATCGAAACGTAGAATTATCGTCTCATTGGTCTTCGAGCCCTGATTTGTCATCTAATGACTTCTTCCTATTCCCTCAGGTGAACAGTAAAATGCGTGGACAGCGTTTCACAACGTCTGAAGAAGCTGCTGCAGCGTATAAATCGCATGCTTTGACTATACCTCGTTCAGAATGGAAAAAGTGCTTCGAAAACTGGTTTGAACTCAAGTAAAAGTATATAAATCTTGTAGGAGAATATTTTGAAAAGCAATAAAACCGCCTATCTAAATTTTTCTGCTTCTTTTTTCATATTTTCCCGAAACTTTTGCAGTAACCCATGTATACTAAATTTATTCATAATCAGAAAGTACTTTTGATGTTCTTCATTTTGCAAATAAAAGATCGATGATCTATTCAATAAAATTCTCACAGTATGTTACGCTCACTTGCCTAACCTTTAAAATATTTATTTCGTAAGATAAAGAAAAGTTTATCTCATTAAGAAAAAAAAAATGGAGTAAGGAATATTCGTTTTGCTCAATGCGAGTTCTAAGAAATGGATTTGTGTAAGGCGGTATAATCTACAAGTATTCGGTTTCTCTGCCTTCATGGATCATTAACAGTGATTAAAGTTTAAATATTAATTCTGAATTTCATAACACACCGGTTCTATAATTTTTATTCATAAAAAAAAAGGAAGAAAAAGGTACAATCGTGATGCAATCGTGATTAATTTCATGCTGACGCATTGTGCCATACGAGGTGGTTCTAATTACACCTTTCTTGGAAAACGAAGCAATATTCGGCCAATGAAAATGACTTTCCTCCGAACTTTATGGCGTACTACATCATTTATTTATTTATTTATGACGTCTCGAGCCTTCCTGGGCGATATGATCATGTGTAATGGTAACTCGGGATCGCTTTACATTCACGATCACGTTTTATGGCTTTTAAATAGACTTATAATTAGATATTTTAGGGTAATCGTTCTTTTTCTGATTCCAGTCATCTCGTAATTATTCTCCTATAACGGAACAGTTGAATAATAACTTGAAACAGATTTTTGTTTTATATAATTGGCTTACATATAATTTCAATTATCCATACTGTTTAGATTGAACGAAGACACTTAAGATTGATTATTAATAGCCACACTAGCTTACTCTGTCCATGTAATTTTATGGACATAATCGTTCTTATAATAGTTTAACTAAACTATGATTAATAAAGAATTAAAAACTACGCGATAAAATAGCAATGATTACTGAATTACGATTTTAAGTATAAATACGAATTAAACATTTTTAGTTTGCAAATTAAACTTTGGCAGTAGTTTTACACTTGTTCACCTTGTCTACAATTATTCACAATGTATATTTTTATTTAATTATTAACATTTTTCGTAACTATGACGAAGAACTCGATATAAACTCGATCCAATTGCAATTCAATAAAATTATACAAAAGAAATTTTGTGGTGTATATTGTAAACCATAAACATTAATGTAAAGTTTGTAAAACTTCCGTCACAATGTAAATTTTTAAAATGCAGGGTCGTATGGAGCAACAATTGACCAATAATAAGGAAAATTATTTATATAGCTTTTATTATTAACAGAAAATTCTCGGAGGAAATACGTTCTCGTTCGTTTCGATCTAAAAACCACATTCGAGCCAGGTTGGGTATGGTAACGGTCATTATTAGAATCTAGAAACTAGTATTTGAATTTATCCGTGTTAACAAGATTAAAAGAAGATCATATTCGGCACCATAACGGGTGGCCACAGTAGAATACACACTTCACGATGTGAAATTGTAGATTTTGATTTAGCGATAATTAATTTCTCCTTTCTTCAGATTGGTTATAATGAAATACAAAAGAAAATAGGTAATTAAGCAAATATTGCTTCTCGCTATCTGCTTAGCTTCTTTCTTATCTTAAATTATAACGAAGTTCAAATTTATACGAAGTATAAATCGCGTAATTAGGTACCTACAAGAAGAAACGTTCAAATAATAGTAACTTCTTCGTTTAATTTAGCATTTTAGGGTATCCTTACTTAACAAATTGTTGCAGATATAATAATTCTTTTTTTATAGGTATATACATATATTTCACAATAATTCTATTTAATATTGCGAAGTGAACTATACTTTCAAGCGCTATTAATTGCACAACTTCACGTGCAAGATTTTCATTAACGTTAATCTCTAGAAGTCAGACTTTTGCTTTATTTCTTTCACAGCTCGATACGCTTTTCACACATGTGAAGAGTATATCTTCTTTGTGTCTAATTATTATGTAAAACAATGTTCAAAAGAGAACAAATCAAGAAAAGTAACACGGGTAGGTAGGCTTTGAAAATACAAAAACGAAAAATGAAACATTGCTCTTAATTCAGCAGTACAGCTTCGGTATAATATTGTAGAAGCCTAACCAGGCTTACAATAGGAGCAACATATCAATATAATAATGGCAAATACAAAATATCGTAAGATTATATTTACAAACAGATGACTAAACTAAAGAGATCACATAGTAGGTTCAGTCCTCAGCAAGGGATAGTAGAAAACACCTTCTCATCGAGAGAAGATCTCAACAAGGAACCATAGTATCGATTCAAGCCTCGCCAAGAGGAAACAAGGTAGCCAATTCATCGTAGCAATAGTAATAAACAAATAACAGTACCAGTGAATCAACTCTACCCTTCTTTGAACACCTTTCTCCTCGTTGAAGCTTTGCTACTAAACTGAAGACACAAACGTTGGAGAGAAAAAGCAGTAAGCAGTAGCAAATAGAGAATCACAACCGAGTAGTACGCCTAGCAGCAAGTAATACACAAAGAATACACAAAAAGAACTAGATTAAAGGGTTTAATTGTCCAATAAACTTCTCTGAAACTTCAGTGTGCACCAAATCATGAGTATCCATTGTCAGTATTAAAGAAACAATCGAAGCGACCAATACTCCTGAAGAAACTTCGCAAACCTTAAATGTCAAACCCGAAGAAATACCAAAATCTGAAAAAACGGAGCAAGTAACAGAAATTGCACCTGAGGCACCTCAAAATCTATTAGCACAGCAGAAATCAACGAAAGAAGAAAAGAAAGAGAAGAGAAAGAAAGAAACAAAACAAGAAAAGATTAGTGCTGAAGCGAAACCGTCTTCCGTTAATACTAGTGAAACTGAGAAAGAACAAATGAAGATTATTGTTGCTGAAAACGTTAAGGAGTCGTCAGAAGTGGATGCAAAAGATTCTAGCAAATCGTATGCACAAGTTGCAACTGTGAATAGAACGTCTCCGAAACCTGCACAAGCGAGTGAATACAGGCCTTGCAACCCCGTGACACACCATAAGGGAATAACGGCACAGAGAAAGAACACCCAGCTCTCATGGTGTAACGGTCACCCTGTATTCCCGAGACTCTCGAAGCCTGAGCACCCCGTTAAAAGCGTGGGCGCGCAAAAGCTCGCACAATAACCTCGACGATCACCGATATCACACACGTGCCTCTCCTATTCTCTCTCTCTCTCTCTCTCTCTCTCTCTCTCTCTCTCTATCTCCTTTCGTTTCTGCTTGTAGAACCCCGTTTCGCCCAGAGGCGCGAGATAAAGCAGCAGTTCACCGTAGAAAAAAGGCGGATCCTCTCGCCAGCTGAAGGAGTGACCGCTCGCAACAATCGCGAATGAATGTATTACGCCAGGCAGCTGTATGTTATTCGCGTTGTTGCGATGGGTTATTCACGAATCGATAAATGCACGGAGCGGCAAAAGAGTCGAAGGTTGGGTCTAATAGGTAGTCACTAATCGACCGTGTTAAGTAGGAGAGATCTGTGGATTTCCTCTTGATAATTATTCGAACATTCGCTCTTTGGCCGCGTTAACGATCCGCTAAGGTCGCGGATGCTATGCGGTGTTACGCTCGATTGCGATAAGCGGCTGAGTTTAGTCGAATAGAGCTGTGTTTTAGCAGTTTCTGGATTGTGTTCCATAGCGAGAAAGCAACAATGTTTGAGTATCGTCCATTGTTCGGTAATTAAACACAAAGGTATTTACAATTTGTTTATGGTGCTTTTAACCGTTCGAGTGCCACCGGATCTTTGACGATAACAGAGGAGAACATTGATTTAAAAAGTAGCCGAGCGTTGGATTATTGAAATGGTAAGAATTCTAGGATACTAGATGGTACATATTGAAATAATGGATCACACGTTTTTAAACTTCGCGTTATTTTACATTCAGAAGTTATTTAATAGTTTTCATCGAAGAAAGCTCGAGGTATGCACACTTGAGGAATTTAGAAATGATTTCGAGCATTTAATATCGATTGGAATAATTTCTCGGAGTACAACGAAATCGTCCTTTCATAATTCAGATTCTATGCTAAAAATAACAGGATACGCGTATAGAATTCTCTTAAATACGAGATAAAAGGCGAAGTTAATTATCTAACAGAACTTCGAAAGTCTTTTCTTAGTTTACGAATCGGCGAAACTTTTTAACTATTTGCAAATCTGTCCGTCTCAAGTATTTCAGCCATTCGAAATGTTAGAAAACGCTTAAAGACAATCTATGTACACATCTTATGAATTCGAACGTACAATATAACTATAATCTTAATAGATAGGTGCTTTTTTAATGAAATTACTATTTCTCGTGATAACGATTTACATAAAAAAAGAAAAAAATGAGAAAATATTAAAATGACTAAATCACCACGTCAAAGAATAATGTCTAAACAATTATATTCTGAAGCTTTTTTTACTATTTAATATATTATACCCGTACTGTACTCCTTCTTCTTGACTATTGTGTAAAATGATCGGATAGAATTTAATATAATTTCAGCTGTCGAGAAAACGCACCAGCTTGATGCAAAATGTCTTTGGAGCGCTAAAAAATGTGCGAACAGAGCAGAGTGCCGTTAATATAAAAACGCTTAAGTTTATAGTAGATGTGCGATATTCGATCTCTATTTATGGATCAGTAGAAATAGTTTAATTCACGATTTGCTCAATTATCTCAATAACGCGTAGCCGTATCGATGGTAATGGTACCGGCAGAAAAGTCATATTTTCTGCGTCGCGGAAGAGGGAAGATTAGTAAAATCGGGAGGATTGCTAAGGAAAATGTGCATCCGCGGCTATTAGATATCCGCTTGGTTTTGATGGATACCCCGCAATTTCAAGACGGCCGCGCGAACACACGGCCGTAATTTCAGGAATATGAGTGTATCGGGCTGTAACGGAACGTAGCTGGGAACGAAATATCGTTGGAGCAGGAGAATCCGCGATATCGAACGGTCACGGTAATCGAGAGAGTCGGTCGGTTGGCCGCATATCGCACCTAGAATTCCTAACTGCTTCGGTCAATTGCTGGTTAGTTGAGACATGTTTGGTGTAAAGTGAGCAGAAATTGCATTTTCTTTATGTCGAGGGGAAAGGATTTGATGCGTTGGGTTAATTAAGGAATAGGACGAGGGCCGAAGATGTTAGATCTACTTTCGTCTGTGAAAATTATACGATTCCAGGCATTCATGCCTGTGTTTCTGTACATTTTCGCGAATTCTCATCTCTCCTTCCTGTTTCCTTCTCTGCCACGATGCCTCTGTTTTCCCAAACAATTCCTCACATAACTATTTGAAATATGGAGCTCATCTATGATTCTGCAGGCACTTAGTTTAATACTCAAGCAAATATTACAAGTACCATAAACTTCCCACTTTGCCAACTCTCATTTTCTGAGGTCAATTTTGTAGCAGAGAGAATTTCAATGAAATCGTTTCCTAGAGCACACATATACATATTCTGTTCTTTTGAAAATATTGCCCCATAACACCGGTAGATATCGACGCAATTAAATCGCGCCACCCTGTCTTCCCACGGCATTTTCATCAAATTCTATATAGCGAATTGTGTAGCGACGTGAGCACGGTGATTAAGTTCCCCGAGCAAGCTGCACAAGGACGATAATCGCGTGTTTTCCGACATTTCCAACAAACTCGAAGCGAACGAACTCCAGGCCAACCTGTTTCTAGGACACCGCATGTTGCCCTGGAACATTTTTCTTTCCTCTTCTCTCGTGGGTACATGGTGGTTTTCCACGCGTAAAGTGGGCACGGATAGAAAGACAATAAATAAGCAAGTATATGTACAGCAGCGGCGTTAAACGCGCAAAACCCAGGATAAATATATTAGCTCTGAACGTCTATCTGAAACGCGGCGCGTTTGCATTCACAGAGAGATATCGCTATCTACGCTGAAGGTACGCTTCTACGGATATGAATATATTTAGCCAATTTACCCGTCTTCTTCCACTCGCCTGCCCATAATATTCCGCCGTTCGAGCGGATCTACAGCTGAATATTCATGAGAGCGGTTTACTTCGCTTGGATTTTGACGTTTCTTCGCCTCGGGTAGACAAACGTCTCTGAGGAGAGTGTAACCAGACATCGCGGCGCACGCTGTGGCGTTAATTACGGGTCGATTTATCGTACGAATGTCACGAAGTTCGTGAAAGTATTCGCGGACCTTTCCGGCACGGGGGAAAAGGGTCGGAAGTACTGCAACATGATGTAAAACGATCAACTTGTAAGACAGTTACGATTGACATAGGTGTGTTGCAATATGCCGGCATGTTTGTACATAAGTTCGAGTGCTTGTTGTTTCATTCAAGTATATACAGAGTAATTCGGATAGGAACGAAGCCTACACCCAATTCTCTGCACTTGTGTTCGTAATTCCCGACAAGATATTACCGATGGAAACAATTATCGCCACATTCCTTGGGCCTTTCTTAAGAATGTGAAAAGACGCAGGCAAAGTCGTAAAATAAATGGGACGTAGGATGTACTCCGCGGCCTAGAAATCGTGAGTGCATTTCAACTTTAATTATTTTTATACACGTCTGAATTATGGGATTTGTAAAGTACAGATTCTAGAAACGTTTTCGAATGTTTCGTTCGTCTGTATAGTGTCGAACGACGTACTTTTCGTGCTCTGCCATTTTAAAACCCCATCTGACATGTGTATAATTCAAACAGAATGAAATGGAGTTTAAAAAATGGGTTTCTTCATAGAAAACCAGCGTGCCACATTTCCCAACTACTTTTTCACGGATAAAATCGTTCGTCTTTCTATCGTGCCATTACGAAATGATCCATGCGCGCTGGTGCGCGCGAGAAACTCGAATAGTTGGCACGAGTGAAACGAAAGTTTGCGATCCATGGGGTCAGCGTCCACGGGCTCAAATTGACGTGTGTAATGAGCTCGTAAGAAAGTTCGTAATTTTGTTGCTTTTCAGCGGTGCTTCTGGAGACGTCTGCACTTGATTAAATCTGTGACCGAGATCAAGGAGGGATCCACATCCGACGTGATTATCAAAGAGAAATCTTGTTCTGCAAAGGCAACGTGTTTTTGGCCTTCCAATTCACTGCCTTTGTCACCAATCGGTGACATTTTCCTCAAGAAGATTGAAATATGTCACGTCCTTTAATGCTAATAGAGATTGATCATTCCGGAGTGTGAAAATTGAAATATTCGTACTCTAAACAGATTATTATACAAGTTTTAGACACTTTAGTCATTCAGCTGTTGCTCAATTATTTTTCCTTCAAATGTTAAGAGGCTCGACACGATTGATACAATTCTTTTCTCATTCTGCAAGTCTTATTCGCAGTTTACTAATTTTCAACCTTCCATATTCCTGTTGTTATCTTTTCCTACATGTGTGTGACAACATTAAACTCAAAATGCCTTCCTGTATAAATGAAAAAAATGTAAAAAATCAAGTAGAATTTTTTTGATAGTTCAAAAATATAAAATATTGCTTTCTTTAGGGGCGTAAATTTTGGAAAGATAGCAGACTCCGGCCTCTATAAAAAAACTAAGGTAATTTATTAAAAATATGCAAGATCCCTAGATAAAAAAATCTTTTAGAAAGTGTACTGAAACAGAGAACAATATTGTATCGAAATGAAGGTATTTACGTTATCAATTATCCATTCTAAATTTCATCCCACGACTCGCTAGGCAAATCAGCTTTACAATTTTACATAGTACGTGCTACAAGTCCTCTAAAATACTGAAGAGGATAAGCAGACTATTTTCTACGATGCTTAGTTCACCCTGCACGATACATCCAGCAAGAAACGCATCAGACGATGCTTCGACGGAGTCATGGAAACGTTTCTCATGGTTAATACGCAACGAGGCCGCGTAACGCGCTGCCAACACTTTACAGGTTTGCGTTTTTTCTCTTTCGTGTTTTTTTCCGTGGCTATTCGACACGGGAGCGAAGATTTCTTCTCCATGGGGATAACAACATTTCCTAACCCGGTGATTCCAATAGTTGCGCCTCGTAATCTTCACGATACATCGCGCGCCGCGGAGATTTCAATGCCTGATATATCATGCCGCGCGCGCTCGTTGTTGCACCATATTTGCTGCTCGCACGTAACCATCGGCCGCATATTGTCCGTCTGCATCTTTATCTTCGTAACATGGCAATTTGACAACTCCTAGGAATACAGATATTGCGTTCTGGTGGATGCGTGCAGGCTTTTTCCTTTCTTCTTTGGGCGCCAAATGAGAAACGTCCTCAAGATGTATGGGCGCAGGAAACGCGGAGATAGAAAGAAAGAAACGAGGGAACTTGGTATTGCTGAAAGGCAGAGACGTTGGAAAAATCGGGGAAATACTTTTTACAATGTACCAGTTGTTACGGATACCTTGAACGGATGCATTTAGCGTTTGTTTCATAAGCTAGAAGTACCTATTCGGTTTCTTCTTATAAATACAGTTACTCCCACTCGTATTCATACATTATAAATAAAAAAAGAACACTCTTCTTAGAGGTATCTTTTATTCACGTTATCTGTTTATTATTATCTTTTATTTCCAGCATCATTTTCGAAGAAAAAATGGTCCAACGATTCTATTTGCTCAAATTAAACAGCAAAAGGCCTGACTTTCTTTGGATCAAGAATGTCCTATATCCTGTTTTTGTGCAATCTGAAACTTTTCTGTTTGTCGCTAACAATATTAAAAACTGCAGCCCGTCGAGCAGACCGTATAGTTGATAATTCAAAGCCCCTTAGTCACTCTAATTAGTCCGAACAGGGATTGGAAATACGAAGATCATCGATAATCGCGGCGTTCTGCCCGGGGGAAGCGCACATTCGTGACGCCGAGACGAGCGTTTTCTTCGCTACAACCGATCGCTAAATGATAGCAGAGGAGATACTGGTAGGCCTTGATCATGCTAATTGAAATTGACAAGTCAATTCGCTTCTTGATTCACTTAAACGGAAATCGGGAACACGTTGATTGACAATATCTGCCGTCTCTGTTTAAAGAAAGCCTCGATAGCCGCTATGCTCTCTTAAGTCTCTTAATCGCAAAATGCTGTATGACGAAATTATAATATTCTAAATATCGAGAAGACAGCCCCTCGAATTGAAATGTACCTGATTCCCCTCCATTCTACGTGTTCCTTATTGAATATAAATTGTTCCAAAGACAACAGTACTAGAGACGAAATGATTCCAACGTTCGAGAAATATCTGGAAATATAATTGCAATTGATCAAGTCTGAAACGTGCGTTGAACTTAAAGTGATTAAGGACCCTAACGCAAAGAGTTATTGAGAACATAGAAATCGCAGGCCACTTCGTCTTTGTCTCGTCGAGGTAGAGATTCGTAATGGAGGATCTTTCCTTGGACAAGGTCTACGGGGAAACATAATTGCAGCCTGCTTGTCTCAAGACAGACGTTCGAATTGACAAGGCAAATGAAATCTAGGTTCTCACTCGTTCGCTCACTCTGTCGATTATGTAAACATGTTTTGAGCATATGCCGATTGATGACTACGGTTTGTTGCGAACAAAAATGTCACCATTCCTCTAATTTCTTCCACTTTACTACTTTTTAACATCAACTTCAGACCTCATTATGTGTTTAATGTACACTCTGGTAGAGGATTAAGAGCTCTATACGTCCCAATTAGAATTGGGTTTATTTAACGAATAAATCAAAGCGTTATTTAACATTAAAGAGGAACGTAGACAAAGCTATTACCACTTTTGTATTCTCGCTTATTTTTCTATCGTTTTACGCGGTACCAATATGGCGGCGATCACGACAAGTGCATCTCTACGCTTTTTTCATTTCCAAAGGATAACAGGCAACCGCAAAAATAGAAATCAAATCATAAAACTAATTGGGAAGGAACAATAAGTCCTATTCACGAACCATTGTACCTAATTAGAAGCAGAAAGTATGGAGTCTCTGAATTATTGAAGTAACTGTCTTAGAACCTGAGTTTAAATTGCTACGTTTATTTCATAGTGTTTAAAAAAAAAATTATGCCTCTAAATTATAACTGTTTCGCTAACATGAATTTTTATTAATTTACATTACTTCTACGTGAACTTCTCTTGTTTCATTCACGTTCATAAATCCTGAATTGTCATTATCGTGTATATTAAATAGTCACACCAAATACCCATTCATGCGTTTCCGACCATCGATCTTCAATTCTATTACACACGTTAGCGGGAAACGTTCTTCTCTTTGCTCTATTTTCGTAGTTGAAGACCTCCACTTTGTTCGATTGATCGATGCGAGTTGCGCGAAAGATCGCGCCAATCTTCGCCCGGCCTAACCGGAAATAAAAGTAACCGAATGAATAAATCATAGTAGACGCTCCCAAGTCTGTTTCGAAGGTTGACGTCTCTTTCTGGCGAACTGGAGCTCGTTGCTTTGTTGGTGATTAAAGTGTTTAAGATTTCGTGTCGAGATAAAAACGAAACGCATTAACTGTCGTCGCGGTTTTATCGTGCCGCGTTCGTTCATCCGTTTTATTCAGCTCGTTTTGGAAAAGAAGATCGCAGACATTCCGCTAGATCGTCTCGCGTCTTTTATTTGCTACTGCTACTCAATGTACGTTGTTACTAATGTGTAAGTAGATAGAAAATCCATTAAGATTAATGCGTGATATCGTAGTGGTCGGATCGTATTGCAAATTTCGTTTTAAATGATAAAAGAAAGTCCGGGGAATCACGCAATGTGTAGATACGATATGAATATACCATTTCTATCATTTGTTTGATATTGTACGTTGCAAATTTACCTTTTAATTCTGTTAAAACAATTAATACCCATGTATATTTTATTATCAACGTTTTATACGTTTTAATATATAATTGGTGACAGAATACTACGAAACGGATCGAGTCTCTGGTCCTGCATAGTTACCTCCACTCGTATTTGTACATCATACGGAAATTTAGCATAAATAAAAATGAAAAGAACACTTTTCTTAGGGATATCTCCTATTTATGTTCAGTAGAATTCATTTTTACGCTATCTTACATCTGTTTTATTAAAAATATATGATAAATAGAAAAGAAATGACGCTATCCATAAGAATCACCTTTCAGTCATATTCGTACGCAAAGAAAACAGCGTACAGTCACTTTCATTAATATTCGGACACCCTTAAAAAGAGAATCGATTCTGTTCAGACAAAAGAATAGCTGCCGCTTGTCTTTTATTTCGTGCACAATATGCTATAAATATATATAGATTAACACCTTTAACTGTAGGTGTGGTTTATAAACCACATACTAAAATTATAGCCAACTTGTATGTTTACGCTTTATTATATGATACTTTTTTACTTTGTATACTTTTTGTAATTTATAAAATAGTTAGAATTACATTGTCTAGTATTACGATTTGATTTTAGTAAAATTTTTGTTTGGTTTGTTTTTGCGTTTAGAGCGACCGGCTATGCGAATAGTACCCGCAGTTAAGGGTTAACCATTCTCTAGAATTGTATAGATTAAGCGCAGATACAGACAGTAGATGCTTGTAAAACTTGCGTAAAATTGAGCGAATTTTCAGCAAATTGTTCGTATCTGCATCTATATATTTATATCTTTCCGATATGTATGAAAAATATCAAATCACTTTGCAGAAACTATGCAACAAGCTCGTTAATAAAAGTCCTAAGAACGTTTGGAACAATCGCGAGAAAAATCAGTAGAACAACGTCAATAATCTCAAGGCAATTATCGTTCCTCGCGATTCAATCGGCAAATGGTTCTGTCAATTTACGCTTCGAGAGGTTAATGCGGTTGCGAGTAATAAAGTTTTGCACTTCGAAACGGCGCTCGTAGTCGGTGATATTCGAGCACATGAGAGCTTCTCTAGCGTCGAGGGTCGAAAAATCCCAAGTCTCGACCGTGTCTTATCGTTAATTGCCACCTTAGAAAGCGCATCGACGAGCGAACGAAGGATCGAGCCTCGAAAGAAACGGGAGAAATCTGCCAGGGGCCTCGCAAAAGTCCGACGGAAGCTGAGGATCGCGGAAAAATTTCGCACCTCGACGTTAATTTATGCTACCGTCTCGCACTCTGAGCGTATTTATGATACGGGATCAGAAATGCCAGCCAGTTTCTACCGTGGAAATTATTGGAACTGCAGAAGATGGTAGTCGAAGCCAACGGTACTTCGATTCGATTTTTCTGCGTGGGGTATTCAATATAAACGATCGAATCATGATCTTCGTGATCATCGAAGTACCTATTTCTTTTCTTCTATTTCAATGCCAACTTTTCACTAATTTACGTTAACGAGAGCTATCGTTTTCACACAATCTTTTTGCCTAATAGTAACTCATTCTGCTCCTCTGTTATTTAACGCGTGACTTTCAGAATCTCTAACCTTTAATGGAACATCTTCGCTGGTCCTTTTATCGAAGAATTTCAGCCACAAGCTGCTTAAATACATGATCTATATTCAGTTTTCCGAATTTATTTAATAACGAGTTATCGAAGGATAGAAAGAAGACACTTTATTGGCTGAATGGTCACCACTTTAACGGCTTAAAGTGATTGATATTTGATGAAAACGATAACTTCCATAGCTAACAGCAAAATCATTATGTTTTATACAGAAACGTCATGTCATATTTCTTTACTAAATGGAAATCGGCAACGCGATTCAAAGTGAAATTTCATAGAGAAGCAGCGAGCTTTTTTGCGTCAACCAAGTGAAAAAAATTCCATACTCTATGAGTAAATCATGAAAGTTATAACAAGAAAGTGTTACAGAACTGTAATTAAGTGTATTGCAGACTTGCAGTATATGTTCCTATTATAAAAATCTTTGATTATATGTTACACTGTATGTAAACTCGAGCTACGCGATTTATCTGTTAGTAACTTTCGTCTTCCTTCGTTCAGAAATCTCTAATTCGTAAAATGCATAAAACGAAATGTACAGCGAGCGGAAGAAGTATTCGTGCAGCGAACAAAAGTAATTTATACACATTTCTACAAATGTTTGGAATAAATTTTATGAAAAAAGAACCTAGATATTCGCAGAATCTTTGAAAATGCGACAGAAGAAGTGGACTGAAAGTATAAAATAAAATAATGGGCTAGATTTTCGAGAAAATTGTATTTAACATTTTCTTTTCCCTTTTTACACAAATTTCTTCTTCCTAATATTTCTAAAATTGGAACATATGCTTTTGCATACATTGTTCCTTTCCCTACACTTTTGTGGAGCGTCAGTTTCCCGTCTTTTTAATATTATACAACACAGAAACGCGCATCTCACAATAATAAGCAAATTTAATCTGATTCATTTCGTATTCAAACATTAAAGTGAACACCGAATCTTAGTTTATCGAAGCGATGAAAAGTATACTGTATTTTCGAAGTGCAGAAGAAATACGCAAAAGAGAGCACGGGACTAATTAATTGCAAAACCCTGTTTTTATGTATTAGAAAAAAGTTTAAAAAGACAAACAGAATTCTCCTGAAAAATCGAATAAAAATCAAACCTTGGCGCATTTCAAATCGATGCGAGAAATACCAAAGGAGCGAAACATTATTCAGAGTGCTACTTCCCAAATTTTCAAATCGTACAATTGCTAACCACATTATTATTCCATAAACATACTTTGAATGCGGGTCATGAAATATGAATACAGTGTATCGCGGACTTTCTTGAGGTAGAGAGCAAATAATTCCACATTTTGCCAGAAAAATTTTGTGGTCGAACGAATAATAAGATTTTGAATTCACGAAATGAACGCGTGTACTTGGAACGTCGAATAATTCTCACTCGTAGAGTGCAGAAACAACCAAGTAGGGTTTGGTTTTAATATACAGAGTGGAATTTGACATATTTATTCCTATTTCGCCGATAATTTTTCAACTGACCGTAGATTAACCGATCAGCTAGCTGCAGAAGTTTCTTGCAATTTGCATTACTCTGGTTATTTTATATCGTTACGTTGCAAGTTCGATATACTTTCATGGATTTGCAACAGGATGTAAACTCGTAACATTCGAAATGCGTCCATCTACTTAACGGAAGTTTACTAATGGAAATTATTTAACCTTCGTAACTCACCACTTTGGCTATCGAAGTTATTAGATTTAATCCTAAAAGTTTCCTTAATCGATCATTTCCATTCACTTCTCTTAATTCTCTGGAAGTTTCAAAATTGATTAGTTATTTAATTATCTTACGAATACGTGGAATATTTTTGAGGACCAATTTATCTACAGAATGTAATTATGCATTCCATTCACGTCGTTGCATTCGCAAAAACAGTTTCATTCCACGGTTTCCCTTTATTTGTTCTCGCCATTTTGCATCAATTCCTTCAAATCGGATTTAAAAGAGCGCTAAACGTTTCATCGTAACGCTCTATCATCATCCATCAAGTAATCTTCCCTAGTTGATCTCAAAATCGGGCAAGTTCCTCCTTGCGGACGCGAAAGGAGTGTTCGGAATCGGTTTCTAACGCCTACTTCTACCGACACGGATACCGATATCATGAAGCGTGGATATATCAGGTAAGTCTTGAGCAAGCAACTTTGTAGAGATCGATGAGGATAGACTGATACCCGCAGACTGTGCCTGAAGAAGGATACGAGGCTGAAGAAAAATGTCTAGGAAAAAAGAAGCAGCTTCAGTCGGATGTTGTAGAAGAAGGAATCGACAGAGATAGAAATTCGTCAAAAAAGAAGAGAAAAAGCGAAGAACGTTATTAGCATTGAGAGCACGGAGGAAGAGAGACGGAGAGTCGAGGAGGATGGTAGAAGTGGAGAGAAGTAAGAGAGGAGAACGGAGGAAGCAGCAACTTTGTAGAACGAGCATCTCGAACTCCCCTCCAGTTTAATCATGATCACGCCAGCGAGACATTAACCACAGGTGCATTTGTAGTACATCTGTAGAATTGCAACATTTTTCAGATTTACAGTGACCGAAACATCATAACATATTCGACATCGATCTGGAAATATTTTGCAATGACAAAACGAAATCTAGATTCTTTTCTTACATTAAAATAGTATTATTATACTTACTATTAATATTTATTAGTAGTAAAGTACTAATAGAAGTTGTTTGTGTTCATCCAAACGCAAACTTGTTATGTTACTCGTGAAACTACGATATAAATAGCTGTAATGGTACAATATTATGATTCATTTTGAAAAAGTAGGACAGTAACGCAACCAAAAGTATTTAGAAGATTAAAATACGAAATTTCGGCATTGATTTCACCAACTTTGCATCTTTTGTCAATTTTCCTCCATTTTTCTTTCAGCTTGATTTCGAGGACTATTCGTGTTTTATATCACGTTTTCCGATGGGCTAAATGTCAGGCGATTGGGGTGATATCTTGTACATACATCGACTTCGAATGCGTTACGGTGTATGAAATACGTTTTTCGGCCACGGTACATCGTATTCCAGATTATGGATGCTTTTTCGTCATTTCGAATTTAATTTATGGTCGTTCCGTTATTCATTTTCTGTGACACGGTTGGATCCGGTAGACGAGTTTTCCTAGAATAAGCAATTAAGGGTTAATTGATGGGAAATGTTAGTATTTTTACAGCGATCGTTCGTAGAAGATGGAAGTTAATTAGAGAGTTACGGATTGACCTCTACGCGGCGATTGGAGAGTTCGTAAGTATTGCAAGGGACTTAATTAGAAATTGCGGCTGATCGAAGCTGAATTTGCAAAATGAAGATTCGTTGGTATTAACTATCGGAGACTTGAAATTCTTTGTGAAAGAATTGATCGTACAAAAATTATCGTACAAGTACCAATTGTTTGTGACTACTATATTTTATGCCATCGAATGTACTTTAGAATGAAGTAACGAATACTTGATTATCCTTCATACTTTTTGCTTCGTTTCGATTCAAAGTTCTATCGCTCTTACTGGAAGGTTCTACGTGTACTGTCTTTGATAGACAAACTTACAGGTATAAATCGCATTTCTCCGCTAGATCTGGCTTAAGTCGATGACAAGGTTTTTTATAAAGCGTTGCAAGGCTAGCTGTAGCGATTTCCGTCTGTAATCAGGCGCTCTCGTTGATCGAACCTTGCAAATTTCACGCGATATTCACCGGCCGCTGTGGTTGCGTACGCTATTACGCAACGATGGAATTAATTGGAATAATCGCCGGGAATGCGAGCTACTTTCTAACTGAAGAGCTTAGCTTAGAAATGTATTAAAACCTAAAGAGATTATGTTTCGTTAGAGACAAGAAAAAAGCGAAAGAATTGTTTTTTCGACTCTTTTGAAATGTTGAATACCTTAAGTGGTAACTAAGAAAATGAATAAAAGAGTTCAAGGGTTTTATCTTCGTATCATCCTTAAACGAAGAGATCGTTATTCTTTTCTACCCTTAATAGTTGATTTACAACTCTGAAAAAAAATGTCTCTAGTAAAGCTAATCAGTAGCTCTTTTACATATTTTTTTTTCATTTAAATATCTTAAGTAATAACTGAGAAAATAAATAAAAGAGTTCAGGGTTTTACTCTCGTATCACCCTTAAAAATCTGAAATTTTGCGGAATGGTTTTCCAGGTAAAAAGCATTGTTTAGCAGCTAAGAAAAATGGAAAATGATCTGGAGGCCATTTCCTCATCCTTATCCTGCTAGCCCTTTTAAAGAATAACCACTGGAATGTACTTAGATATTTAATTTGCAGTGTGTTCCAAGCTCTATACATTTTTAAGCATTTTCCATTTCCTCTTTCTTCTTATTGATATAATTAAGTAAAAAAGCAACATACAGTTTCAGTCGGAAAACTAAAATAGTCTATTAGACTGAGATACATTTTAGAAATAAACTCTAGCTGTCGTATACTACTCTTTAACTTAACGGCGACTCGGTGAAGACGAGGATACTTAATCTTACCAACTCTCGAATACTCCATCTAAACATGGATACGTATTATTCAACGAGACGGGGCTTCGTTTCAACGTAATTTCCTCCCATGCTTTTCGTGTACGCTCGCGATCCTCGTGAAAGCGTTGCAGGACAGTTGAATGAATTCGCTTGTCATTCGGCGTCTTTGTAATAAATCTTGGTTTCATAATTGCTTTGCTTTGACACGTTCTCAAGATCGAACAAGGATATTTATTGCTTCGGAGTGTGTGTGTGCTTCTGGCCTTTTTCTTTCTCTTCTAAGGATAATAGCGATTCCGTAGTTAACTGATCGCTTCTAAAAGACTTGATGTAGCTGGAAGAAAAATCGCGCTAACGGTCCGTCAGCCAAAAGTGGTCGCTAGATCTCGAACGATCTGCAATTTGATCCTCTTCTTGTTGTAGAAACATGCACAGTAATCAATTGTACAGTATAATTCATTGAAACGAAAAGTCCTTTCCCTTCTGGGAGATGTTTGCATACAAATGCAAATTTTTCAAATAGTAAACCGACGCGAAAGTTCAGCTGGTGCTATTCTTGTTATCCAAGGGAAGAAATGATTGTAGCAGTTAGATTGGCCAGCAGTACACACAGATAACAATTATCGTAAAAAGATAAAGCTCGATATTTCCGATGAACCAGTAATAATCCAACGGTGGATTTGATCACGATCGGCCAGAGTTAGTCTGAACGTCTAGCCTGATGAACGACTGTGGCGAGGGTCTTTCCATAAGGCGTTCGCGTCGCTACAAATACACGGACACGAGCGGAGGAAAATGCATGCTTCCGACCGCGAGAGCACCGGTCCTGACCAGCGAAGCATGGAGAAACAGCATCGACCGGTACAATGAAGGGGAGAGAAAAATACTGGCAGACGATACAGGGATGCTGGGAGGCGAAGAGGAAAACATCGGGAGAGCGTGACTCCGAGCAAACAAGAAAATAAAACGACACGGACCGAGAGAGGAATACGTTAACGAGCTGTGATCTCGAGGAAGACTATTCGAAGGATGATCTCGAGATTTTAACGAAAGAGAAGGAGAAAGAGAGGAGAACAATCGAGAATTAGCAAAGTAAGTGGAAAATATTGGAGGAAAAAGAAAGAACGGCTGCGTATTGTTTATAATATAGTTTAGTATTTCTTGAGTCGTAAAGATTATTCTCGTATTTAATCCGGCAAAGGAGAAAGTTTGATCAATAATTCATTTTTTACGATGTTTGGAAACAAGTGTAACACCGAAGCGAAAAAGACATAAATTAAACAAGATCAGGGTCGGGTTCAGCTTGTCCACTTCCTTAATTATAAATTATTATATCTCCCTTGGAGAATTTCATTATGCATGTTAATTATTTTCGAATACAATTAAGATAAACAGTACGTTTCTATGCACTCGTAGGAGCTGTCTTTAAAGGAAGGTAAGGCAGGAAGCAAACGACACGAGAGCATGGGGAAATACAAAATTATGAAGTAGAACTGCGATTAATTTTGCATGAGTTGCAGCGAAGTGAATACTTCATTTTAAACAGTCGCTAATTTTAATTATTGGATCAGTTTCGCTACTACAAAATAACCATCGCATTTCTAATTGCAGTTACCTTCATCGCTAGCAGTTTTGCTAAGAAAAGCAGACAAATTATAGGTGAATCAATCGTGAAATACAATTACTCCCACTCGTACTCCTTCACCATACGAAAATTTAGCATAAATAGAAAAAAGAACAATTTTCTTAGGGATATTTTTGTTTACATCCATGCAGAATTCATCGTTACACTATCTTACACTTGTTTACAAAGCAATTTTAGTTTTCATCACTTAGAAATACAATAAATAGAAAGAGAATGTCGCTATCCATAAAAAGCATCTCTCAACCGTATTCGTATGAATACATCTCTCAAACGAATTCCCAAAATTTCCCATAATTTTCACAAAGCTAGTAATATAATCTCAGCTAAGCACAATTTCAATCAAATATCAAATATTAATTAATTTTCTGACTCGGTAGATATGAAACTCGAATAATTCTACTAAGGAATAGCCTAACATACATATATTCTAACTTCTCGGGCAAAAATTTGAAACCCTTGCGTTACAATGGCGAGTACAATCTCGTGATACAAATTATGATGAAAACCTACGTATGTCTATTAAATTTGCGCTTTTGTTCAAACTTCAGCTTCAATTTAAGACTAAGAATTTACCGTGCACAAATTGTATACAATATCCATGCCCCTTTTTATTTAATATTGTATTAGAACAGTGAATAACCGAGATCGATCTAAATAGTGACTAAGAAATCGTAAATCAAGGGGTTAAGAATACTTTCACGAAACAAAGAACGTAAGAATGCAAATACACCGTCATCTTTTGTATCGTATACGATCGAAGCACGCAGTAGTGGTCTTAATCGATAAGAAATATCATCTTCAACATGTAGAATTGAAATGTATAGTGCACGAAACCCTGTTCATGTCTCCGATACTTCGCGAACAGTCAACGAAAACCATGTTTTTACATTGTGTATTTAAACTTTGATGTGTTAACCCTTTTAGTGCCGAATAACGACATATCGTTGTTAGCTACAATAGCTAAAAGTATCAACGACGACATATTGCTGCGTATGCAATGACACCTTACTATTAGCATCAATGCTAAGTAAATTATTAGTGTGAGTAATAGTAAATATGCATTTTCAACAACAAAATAACTTATAAATGTTTATAATAATACTAGAATATTATTCTACTGACGTTATACTAGCTACACGAATCACTTGTTTTGTAACAGGTGAAATCCTCTTGATACTTGCTGTGCATCATGGGATTATCATTTAGTTTTATGTTTTGATAGTAATAATTTTGTGACAAATAATTGAAAATGCAGTATTTATGCTTTATACTATGGATTCTGCATTAAACTATGACTAAACGATGATTCTTACTTGCAAATACTGTTTATGAAAGAAAACTGATCTTTCCATTTTTTCTAATGATTTTGAATAAATATTATTAGTATGATTTTCAACAAATATTGAAATACAATTGGCATTAATTCATTCTCCCCTTATTTCGTAATATGTTTCTTTTTGAATTTTGTAAATATCATTCTTACCTTTCTTTTGTGATTTTTTTCTCAAACCTTACTAAATTACATCAAATTGGTTCGGTACTCTACGCTTAGGTACAATTCTTTCGATCGGCACTAAAAGGGTTAAGAAGGATAATCTACGCAATGAAACAGAGAGAGAAACGATGCTGAAGATAGCATCAGCAACGAGATACGTCGCGTAACGCGAATAGTAGAACCGTCTACTCGGAAAGAGTTCTGTTCACCGGCAAGCGCCGTGATCTCTTAACGGTATTGGGTGTTATGTCGAACAGGATATACCTGTCGGATGTTCTTTGAGAGAACGGGGAGGTGGAAGCGCATATGTAGGTCTCACCACGCGATTGGTCGAGGCATGAGCGTGCGAGTAGGATACAGCGTGCTCCATCAGGGCTTAAACTCACCTGTTGCACCTGGCTCTCGGTGTGGTCACACACCGGAACCCCCCTTCTACTCCCCCATGATTTTGGAAACTGGTCTTGACTATATGCTCGGTGACCTATATTCCTGGCGACTCTACGAGCCGCCTAGACATTGGCGAAAGATGGGATTCGATCGGCCAGTCTCACATGCCGACAACGCTCAATTCGAATTCCTTGTGATTTTTTCCCAGCTGCTGTGCGATTTATAATTCATGCCTCTTCGCTAGGTACGAACGTGCTCCGGTAATGTTGAGCGCAGCTGCTAATGGCCGATCGGAATGGCCTATAGCTTGCAAGATTATGCAGGCACGTTCGAATCTGTACTTTTCTAATGTTCCAAGATGTTTTGGTCGTGGAGGGAAAGGTAATCTGAACGGGGCGCGGTGGAAAAGAGGTAGCGGAATATTGTTAGCCAGTTAACCGTGTTCGGAAACTTCATTTCGATGCAGTTGACGCGTACAAAGTTACCATTTCCTACGAAAATTCGAAATTTCAGTAAGAACTAATAAAAGTATTTGGCGATGTGTTTCCTTTATATTATCGACAAAACTGCTATGTATTTTATAAAAAAAATGTTTAATTATTTGATTATTCCCCGTGCAATGTATTTTGCCTTTTACAAACTGAGTTGATCGTTTTCCCCGATGCATTATGCTATTTCCCGAATTGTTTTGTCTACTTTGCTGTGAATACATATGGAGTACTCCCCGATAACGATTGAAATAATATAAATAAGATAATTCTAAGTAAGATAACAGTTAAATAAAAATCTGAAGGCATCTATATCGTGAAATTAGGAAATTTTTCTGTTCACCTTTGTTTATATTTGTTTAAGACATGTCTGATGTCTACTGAATTAAAAATTTGTAAGTTTTAGAATTACAAAGAGTTCTAGGAGTGTTATGAAAGCGTATTGATTCATGTTTAACCATCAGGTGTAACAATAAATTACAATGTGAAATGACAAAGTGCAATAATCAGCTCGCAACGATAAACTGATACCTTTTAGGAATATTAAAATTGATCTTAAATACGTCCGCGCTGACCTACATATATTCTTCCAGACTCTGCGTTCAGGTATTGGAAGAAAGCATTTAAAATTCGATGGGAATTTGGTGTCAGACATGGTAACATTAAACCGAAACCTTCTACGATTTCGGAAGTTCTTATCATATTTCTTGTGACCTACATTTTGCTGAACATTAAGACACATATTCCAGTAAAACAGAAAGGTTATTCAAGAAATCCTTCTTCAGTGTAAAAATTCGAAATGCTTAATGTACTTCTTCAACGCTATTCGAATGAAACTTTTTAATCCTCCCGTGAACATGATATTTCCTTCGGAATAAAATGCTACCAAGTGTTTTATGTTAAGATACGCTCGTTCCTGTAATTAAATAATTAAGGTTAGAAATATGTTATTCGCTTAACTATCATACATGTGCTAAATCGGCGGATTGTAAAGTAATAAATCTTCGTGATTACGACGAAAAATGATCCGCGGTTCCGTTGCGACGAACCATTAAGAAAAAGGTTGCACTGCTTGAACTTCAAACTAATGTACGTATAATTTCAAACTCGTTAGGACAAATGGGTAACCATAAATAGAACCTCCCTTGTATTCACTCCGCTAAATGAAATCGTGGTGGTTATTTATATGATAGTAACCATCTGTTTGGTATAAGAGGGCGCTGATATTCCTTTTTTTTAGTTAAAGATCTGGATAAAAGACATATAGCCGTGCCTTCCTCGAATACAAATTAAAATCAAGATTTCTTTTCGTAAAAACTCAACTAATAAACTTGCATTACTGTCTATACATCCAACACATTTAATAAAACTCTATTCGTTCTGGAAATTGGCAAACATTTCCACATCACATCCCACCGAAAATTGTAAATACACGTCGAACAAAATCCACTGAACCGTGATGTGTTAAAACGCAAGATCAAACGACATTGTGTCCAATAAGAGCACGAAAAGCGTCACCCGTAGCGATTAGACGATCTCGCCGGTTCGAATCTTCTCCAAAGAGGCAAAATCATTGACAGAGCAATCTAGTCATCGAGCTATCCACTGGTTCGCGGCAAAAATACTAGCCGATCCTGACTAATAACCGTGATGGCGAAAAATCGCCGCGCATCTCGATCGCTGCATCGACGAAAGAACAAGATCTCCCCCGGCAAAAAGGAGAGAAACCGCGCGGGATGGCTGATCGATGATGTCAGAGGAGCGGAAAGGATACGCGTTATCGACGCGTGCACGTGCGCTGGTATTCCGCAATTAACCGACCGCCTTTGTCTCCGCTTTTCCCCTCTTCGTCGTTCTTCGGCCAATCCTCCGGTAGCACGTGCACGAGCACCGGGACCAGCCTGAACACGAAAAAAAAAGAAAAAGAAAAAGAATGTCCGTGTAAAGGCAATCGCGCCGTCTCGCGGAATGGTTTCGCGATAAATGATAACCGCTTTAAATACCAGTTTAGCGCGTGTACCGGAGAGGCGAGGCGAGACGAATGGATCTCGCCCCGAGCCACGGAATCCCCTCGTTTCAACGATCCTCCTTTTGCCCGATTTATCATTGGTCGCGCCCTGAAACGCGCTCTGTGACCGGAGCGGAACGCTCGACAGGAAGCTGTCGCGCGGACGCTCTTGCCGCTGGAAATTCGCGCTATTTATACGGATCACGTGCTTCGCCATAAATGATCAGTTGTCGATAGTTACGAACTTCTGATCAACTGCAGAAAGGTGTATTAGCCAACGATGAAATGAAAAAAAAAAAGACGCGGGGTGTTAACAGAAGCTACAGAGACTTCCGTGACTAGGTTGAATCTACTTTCTGGATGTCGAACGATGCTCCTTCGCTCGTTTTCCTTCCCTATACTATCACGACTACTTATTAGCTGTTGTTATCGCTCCGAAGTTTCGTTTTTTCGTCGATCATTGCGTTTGTGAGACCTAATTGTAGAATTGTCGCGAATATGTTAATCCTAACGACAGATTAAGCTAACTTTTCAAAAGATGGTACACTTTAATTTTTTCTATTTAGTGAATAATTAGTACAAATTATAGTCTCAGTTTTACGTTATAAGTGTACGTATATGAACACGAAATTGTACACCTCCGAGAATTATCGAAATAACACGACGTATACAGCTATCTGTTTGAGGAAGATGTGCTAGAAGATGGATTAAGGGAACAACTACGATATACGAGTGTTCTCGTTTGTGTTCGATTAAGACCTTCCTGCCACGGGCAAAAGGAACGACTGGAGCTGCAGAAGGAACCAAGGGGAACGAGATACCGACGAACACTGGTGCAGGAAGATAAAACCGAAGACGCGGATACTCTCAGAGCGGTTCGTTCTAATCGTCGACGTCTTGCCATCGTCACGGTGTTTCACAATGAATAAGCGACACATCTGAAGGTAAATTTAACACTGACGGAGAAGTCTGGCCGATTGAGAAACAGGTTCCTTTCTTTCTACCAAGTTTATCCCGAATAAATCGTCACCCGTCGATTATTAAACGTACCGGTCGCTGCATTGCTGTGAAATTCCGCCACGGTATGCGTTAATCGCAGCGATACATCAGCCGTTTTACCTAGCAAGTCTGTTCGAGAAAAAGCGGCACCAGTGTTACAGTTTTAATCGCGCGAAAGACGAATACCACTAGCATCGAACCGTTAGGCTACCATCGAACGAACAATGCCGCCAATCCTTTGATCCTTCGAATTGTTTGCTCCATTTACATCATTTCTTGAACGCGAGAATTCCTTCCATCGTATTTGAGCTATCGTCCAAAGTTAATAACGAACCTGTGGTAAACAGAAACGAGCTCGGAGAGAGGCAGAGAAAAACCCGATAGCGGTGTAATTAGTTGGAAGGTCTATTAATCGTATCCATTAGGCG
This sequence comes from Anthophora plumipes, assembly GCA_951804975.1. Classification (NCBI taxonomy): domain Eukaryota; kingdom Metazoa; phylum Arthropoda; class Insecta; order Hymenoptera; family Apidae; genus Anthophora; species Anthophora plumipes. Next base: position 15,595,050 of record OX638118.1, on the reverse strand, counting down.
GGTTGAGTAAATATCGCGAGGAGCAGACGAAGCGATCCGAGACGTCTATAGCATCGTTACGCTTCAACGAGAAACCGATGTTCCGTTGTCAAGGATTTTTCTGGAGAATCGCCTGGATATAATATTCGCGCGCTAGTCCACCTCGAGTGACGTTAGCAGCGCTGTTTTGCCAGAGCTCCTCCAACCTTTATCTCTGTTTTTCTCTCATCTTGCTTCCTTCAAGGGGCAGCAGCCGATCCACGAACAGAGAACAGGATGTGGATATTCTTAATAACGTTAACGGTCCGTTCGGTATCCCTTTATGGTCATTAGTTGGGTTGCTTTTGCTAATGTAAGCCAAGCATCGCGTGGCCTCGGCTCCCCGTGGCTCGTTAGGAAAATTGTGAGTGACCAGTTGCATCCTGCGGACTGCTGGTAATTGGCCTCGTAAAACAGAACAGTCCGCGCGGGATGACGAACGCTAGAAGCTACTCGCACTCGATATACATATGTGCAGTAACAATGTCTGATGAGAAATTACGTTGTCCAGTGTAAAGTCTGTTGAATCTGAAGCTTGTTAAATCGTTCCCGAACGAACTTAACACGTTGAATGCCATGGGGGTCACTAGTGATCGGCTCTAACTTTGTTTCGTAGCGTCATGGGGGTTAGGTGACCAATAAAACTAGGATTATTAATGTGAAGAAATAAATGCAACATAGATCACATAAAAATAGTTTTATTTACATACTTAATTATGCTCATACCGAAAAGAAAATCATATATGGTCAGGTATAATATTCAGGTACTGTGTCTAGTTAACAATGTTATAAATTTGACTTACATAATTTATTTTAAATAATACCTGGCGATGTGTGCTTTCTTTCGCTATGAGTAAAGTTTCGTTTCACCTTACAAAAAGGCATGAAACCGTAGAAATAAAAGGACGATATCATCAGCTTCTGATTCTCATTGTTAATGTTTAAAAGTAGCAGCTAATTTATGTCCTTGCACTGTTTTAACGCACACCGAAAATAATTTTGAAGTTTTCCCCTGAAGGATCATGTACTTTCATATTTTTCATAATTTTACAAACCCACTATTAACGATGACGAACCGTTGCATGTTCAATTTTTTACTCGCAGTAGCTATAGATAATCTCTACGTAAAGGTTCTATAATAGTCGATGAGAACTGTACACCAGTAGTATTTTGTTATTTTCGCAGGAAAAATCGTAAATTATGGAGTGTCGGTGAAGTTGTTCTGCATAACATTGCATTAATGAATCACCCAGTGCTTAGCGTGTTCTTGTTTTGGAGCCCTCGATTCTGGAGCATACAACATAATAAATAACGTGCCTTCGTTTCCTTAAATTAGGTTAATGGAATAGAACCTTGTGCTCCGTCATGTTTTCTAAAATATCGATAAACATCTGTGAAGGCAATGAAATAAGAATTTCAAAGAGCTAGAAATTATTCTTGGTATTTGAGGCATCGCGTTATTATTTCGTATTGCAGTCACTTTTACAAATTATTCAATGATCGCGCATAGTTGAAACATATAATTATCGCAACGTTAAATTGAAAGAAAACATCCAGAAGTATTCAGGGTCGTTAATCCTTTTTTTTTCTTTGCTTCAGATAAAACAACTAGATTTTAAATTATAGCATTGCTTCTTAATAAATGTTACAAATGGCTGTAGTAACGTTTTTAATAGTCGCAGGAACAGCGAAATAATTCTAATAGTTGCACATTTGATAATACATACTATTATCGACTGTTTTATACGGTTCGAGAGTCTTCATTAGTTTCTAATTCTACCGTATCGTCTTTGTATTAGTCTTGCAATTTCTGAGGATGTAATAAATTAGAAAACGATAAGCTTGAACTACCCGTGGAGCTTGCAATTGTACGAAGAAGGCACATGTTGTAATTAATTGTCAATGAATACGCAAAGTTTCATAATTTTTTGAATTTCCGGGTTAAACACCGTCTCCCTTTCAGCTCGAAGAAAATCTTTCTGTTTATTTGCATTGACAAATTTGAAATTCAGCTTGTTAAGTCTATAATTAACTGCGCGAAGTTTGCAAAAGCGAGTGTGTAGACGTGAAATGAGTTCGAAGGGGTATACAGACAAATGGTTAAGTGGAAATGATCGTGAAACCTTCTCGATGACCCGACCGATTCGCAACAGGTGAACACAGTGTATCGATCGTATCGTGCACGTGGCCGCGCGATCATTTATAAACGCGACATGCTCTTCCGTTACGATCGCTCATACACGCGTAAGCGGCTCGTTATTTTAATGCAATTAGGTTCAAAGGGTTTTGCAAAAGGAAGTATCCCTGGCAGACGTACGAGCTTAACCGCACAAGAGCTAGCGGAAGAACCAGTTTCCCCCGGCCAAGATGTAACAAGTGAATCGTTAATTGACTGCAGATCTTTTTGCGAATGTGCCACAAAATCGACCACGACTGATTTACTATTGTTCTTGTGTCACTTTTCCCTTGAACTTCCAACGTGTTTGGACGAACGGAGCTTCGGGGTGACACGTGGTACAGAAAAGTGTCTAGCAGGGTCTAGCAGGATCAGCGAATCAAACGTGTTCCTTGATCACTTTGGTTGTACAATGGACCGTTCGACAGCTTACCAAAAGGAAGTATTTTACATCAAATTTCAACTTTCTAGCTCGACGGGAAGGGTAGTTACAAGGTAAATTGAAATAATCAGTTTTTGGACAATTTTTCCTATTTAATGATACCAAAAATTTCTGAAAAGAATGCTTACCGATGTTTTTCGTTGTAGATCCTAGTTGTGGAAAATAAGAAACGCAAAAAAGGACTGATATCTTTCGAAATATAAATATATCTGTCTTTATATTCTTTCGGTAGCATAATACCGAATCGTAGACGGAAACATGTCATCACAGGGGTCAGAAGAGTGGCGCAGATACAATTCGAACAGAAGCCAGCTGGCGAAGAAAACGGCGTTCTCCGCTCGGTCATAGAGGGCACGGACCCTTCTTATGCGCTCGTCGAAGTCTCCACGTCGGAGAGCGCGTAGCCGGCCAGGCAGTAGGTCGACTCAAGCCCGAAAAGCGCACGGCCTACGTCCTTGAGAGATCCTGCAGGCCGTGCACGCTGCTTCCAGCGGTAGACCGCAGACCATACGTCGGTGTTAAGCCGTTCGTTCGCACACGATGAAACGGTAGAGAGCGACAAGAGGAGGAAACGCGTACACGGCATGGTACATGGACGAGGGACCGTAGGATTGTGTGGACGAACGAGACACGTGCACCAGGCGGCAGTAGCATCAGGAACGTATGCACACGTAGAAAACACGGGGGCACCGTCGGTGGTAGAAAACGATGGGCAACGTGGGGTACCAGGACACAGTCATCGTGATCGAGAAGGAGAAGGAGGAAGAAGTGGAGGAGGATACTTGGTCAGGTGGATGTGGCGGCAAAGTGTGTAGAGGGGTCGAGAGGAGTCCAAGTCGATGAGGTGGTGGTAGCAAAACCGGAGAAGGGGCCGTGGTAAGAGTGCGGGGAGGGATCCAAGAGTACCGCTATACCTGGAGTCGCCCGAGGCGAAATACATACCTACCTACCTACCTAGTATATACTATCTCGGCTCGTTGTACTCGCTACGATCATCTTTGTTCACCTCGCGGCGGCTCTCTTCCTCGCGGCTGACTCTTTACCCCCTTTCGTCGGCGTGCCGAAGCCCCGGCGAGGTATACCGCTGCAAGTCCACCATGATGCACGCCATACAGCGCACCGCGGCCGCCGTAAGACATTGCGCCAACAGTGCCTTGCCTTGCCGACGTCCGTCGTGGTGCGCCGCTGCAGCCATCGTCGCCCAGGCGTCCACAGCCGCCTCTTGTGCCCGTTCGTCTGTGCCGTGGTCTCTCTCTCTCTGTCTCTCTCTCTCTCTCTCTCTCTTTCTCGCTGTCTTTACCTCTTTCTGTTTCCTTCCTACATTTTCATCATTTCTTCGCGTCGTATTAACTCCTTGCGGCTGTCTGCCACGAGCCTTCGACTATCATTTGGATGCTGCGAACACAGCGTTCCGTAGCGCGATATTCCGGCTCGAGCAGCTGGCTGGAAAGCGTCTGGTGAAACTGGCGGAATCGCGTGGTCGATTTCGATTGTGCTGTTCTCTTTGCTCGATGGTTAGATAGGATTGACCTGTTTCTTGTTCGAAGAGTCCGGACGTGTGTACAACTTCCTCGGGAAGAGGTTTCCCTCAAACAACGGTGTCCAGCTTCCACCGGAAAGGAAAAGAAATTCGAGCAGCGAAGCTCGACTAGGGCAGAGTTCTTTTCTTTCATTCGTCGCAACATCCGGCTTCTCTCGCGGAGAAAAACAAATTCCCAGTTGGCTCGAGTAGGCTGTCCGGCGCTCGGCGAGCAAGAGAATTCGAGGAGATCAGCAGCCGAAGGTGTGTACCAAGGTAGTCTCGAAGAGGAACACGAAGAAGGTTCTCCTCCTTCCCCACCTTGTTCTCCGCCACTACCTATACCACTACCTCCATCTCCTCCTTCCTCCACCTCCACCACGCGTACAGTCGTACGGTCGCCGGCGAGCAATACGGTTTACGGCCGCGTGACACTGTCCAGGACAACATCGGCGTCCACGAACAGCTGGATCCACGTTGGATCGTAGCTAGATCCCCCGGGTTCCTGGTGCTAATCGCTCCAGGATGGTATCGGTTTCGTGACGGTGTCGTCGATCGCGCGAATCGTTTACTGTGTGGAAAAACGTATCCGATTTGGATCGTCAACCAGACAGAAGAAGAGAATCGTCGTGTTTGAAGTTGCTCGTCGGTTACGCCGCGTCGCCCTTCTTCTTCTTCTGCAACCGTAACTGTATCGACACGACGATCGTGAATGTCAGTGTGCATCGAAACTATCTCGACGAGAACAGTGCTCGTGGCTGCAAGGGAGCGCTACATACGGTAGCCGCGGGCACGGGGGGAAAGAAATTCACGAGCGTTTCAGGTGCTAATCCCGTGGAGAAGCTAGCGGAACATACGTGTCCGTGTTTGGTCGCGAGTGAGAGTGTTTTTCGCGTGTAAGAGCTAGCGTGGCGGCGTCCAGGCTCCTGGCGAAACGTCAACATCTGGTAGCGTGTATCCGGCCGCGCGAGCGCGTGGACGTCCCGTTCTGCTGGCACAGAGTGCGTGTCCGGGTTCTCCTCCTGCTGGATCTCTTCCGTGTGACCCGGACGTTCGGCAACCGGCCGATTTTCATCGAGGTTCTGCGAACTCCCGTATCCGCCGTTGCTGGGCCTTACTGTCGCCCGCACACACGTACACGCCGCGTCCAACCGTGTACATACCCACGATCTACCAATTCTGTGTTGCACGATCGACAAACTGCATGCTTTTCCTCAAACATTTCCCTTTTACTTCCATTTCGACACTGTGTACTCGGCTAATAACCGCGCTACGTCGCTTACACCATGCCGTGGTGGTCAGAGCCGTCCTCGCCGAACATTTTGTGACTGAACGATTCTGTGCCTGTGGATCTACTCTGCAAGCAGTCGTCGAGAGTCGAGAGTCGAGCTCTCCACCACGAATCAGCTGTCGACCGAAGGATTATTCCTGCCTGTTTGCCTGCCTGCCTGCGTGCTATCCCGTGGACGTCCATCTTCTATTCACAGAGGTTAGTCACTCTCCTCTCCGTTCCGGTATAGTACACGCGCATACGTGCGCTGCCTGCTCTCCGCGCGCACGACCTTGCGCCTGTGTGCGTGCGCTTACCTGCGTGTTCATGGACGATCGTGCGAGTATGTCCCACTGTCTGTGCGAGTGCTTGCGCCAATCGTGTGTGTTCGACACGCGTGCGCACACCATGATACATCGTGTGGGCAGACGCTCTCTACCTGACTTTACTTCTTGGGTATCACGCACACACGCTGCTCTACGTGCACTAACTGCCTGGTGCATACACTAACGCGGTGCAACGATCTACGTCGTATATACCCTGTGCTCTGTGCACCTATAGAAATTCACTCTGTGCTCCGTGCGTACATACGCGTCTATCCACATTGTGAAAGTGGCTATGCTTGGACGCAATTTTCAATAGGAACGTTAGAAGGATTGGAATCTTTTATCTGCTCGAGTTTTCGTCCTTTTCAATTAACAAGGAAAGAAACAATTCCACGTCCGATTGCGTCGCGAAAGCGGCGCGCGCATAGGAAAGTACGATTTTCAAAGTGGGAAATCGTGACGAGAAATAAGCTCGCTTCTTCTGGATATATGTATACTTTGTGCGCTCGTGTTCTTCACGTGTGAATCGTAAGACAGATGTCTTTTTTATGGAGTTAATTGAGCTGTCTTTCTTTCGATGGTGTTTATTTTACTTTGCGCGATGGTGTTCTCTTCTGCTCGCACTTTTCTCCGTGAATCGCGCAAGGAAAGTCACGCTTGACTTTGTGTGCACAGTGCTAATGAGAGACTCCTTTTAAGAATGTCTGCTTCAATTTGTGAGATGGTGTCTTGCTTTTGATATTAAAGTGCTTATTTTGTAGACCTATCGTTAGAGAATTACGCTGAAGTAGTTCTGTTATTTACCGATGTGTCAAGTATCTAATGAACAACATTTTTATACGATAATGATCAAAGGAAAACACTCAGGATTTTTCTATAGAAGATATTCGCAAAAGTAGAAAGATCCTATGGTTAATACGAGTTTGTGTAATACTAAAAATTTACTTCAAATCGTAGAGTGTTTCATACTAGAACCTTTAATCGGTGTTATATTCGTCCATATTTTGTTATTTTCCAATTTCGCAACGTTATAACAAAAATGATCAATAACGTAGAATCTATAATGCTCAAAATTGTGCGAAAAGTGTGTTTATTACATTTTATTATAATGAGAAATTCGTTTTAAGGGAATTGCTCTTTAGTTATTTTTAAAAATACTAAAGGTGTGACAAAAATATATAATTCTTTCTTTTAACTTCCTACAAATGAAGCGTTCTGTAAAGATCTAACGATCTTAAGTTCATTCTTCCCTCAAATAGTTTTCTAAGCAATGAAAAACAAAACTGCTTTGTAAATAGATGTAAGATAGTGTAAGAATGAATTCTGCTGAACGTAAATAAAAAGAAAACTATCCCTAAGAAAAGTGTTTTCTTTCTTATTTATGCTAAATATCCGTATGGTGTACGAACACGAGTGGGAGTAACTTGTACGTACGTTCAAGATCTTGGAGATTTTCGAGCGACAGTAATTTCAGCGAGGCGACAAAGAGAAACGTTATCGAGAATGAAATCCACTGGATGACGCGGCCGTCTCGTAGTCGCGTCGAAAGAACTTATCAATCATCCTTTTCGAACGGTCCGCTCAATCGTTCGTGATTGGATTGTTTCGAAAGGATCTTGCAATAAATGCACGACACAACGAAACGAGCGAGCTCTTGCCGCTGATGAAACGATATCAATTTTATAGCGACACGTTTGAAAAATCTTTCCACATCCATCATGCACGTAAGCAGCGTACTTTTAGCGACATCAACGAACGAGACGAGTCTAAATTTCTCTTAACGTTAGAACGTATAAATGGAATTAGATTGGTGTCTAATATTCGGATCTGGTTCTTTCACGAAGAGATACGAGAAAATGGATCACGGTAAACTGAATCATACGAGAGAAGCAAAATCACTTTTTCATTCTTGCAACATTTTACTTTCTTTATTTTACTTTTAACAGCGCAAAACACATATTTCACTTTCTTGGTCACTCCGTATGCAAATGTACTAACCCTTTCGTTACTGTTGGCGCCTATAGGCGTTCACACTTCTTTGTTGTCGCCCTTTCCTTACTTCTATTTTTCTATTACTGCACTTTAATCGTAATTTAATACTTTGCACACTTCCCTTTCCATTGTCGAAGCAAACTCCAAGTTTTGAAAGCTTTGGAAACAATTAAACATATTTTGCGATTGCAAGCTGGACATCCATCTCTCGCTATGCACGTTATGTACTAAAATCTGCTGTAACGAAAGGGTTAAGTCGGCCCATAAGTTCGATCGACTTTTTCGAATGTGGAAACTTCAATTTCCTCGCATATTCATTTCTTCTCGGCGTTCTGATAGTTTCTGGATCTCTCGCTTAAAGAATCCCACGATATTTGACGCGAATCGATCTTCCCAATTGAAGAATTATGTTATTGCGGGTTTGTTTCGGGTCAGGAAGAACGTAGGATAAAAAAGCGATGACCAACAACCTCGCGGCCTCTGAAGAACAAAGGTGTGCGGCTGCATTCACTTAAGGAGGCGGGGATTTAATTTCACGCTGCGATTGCATAATTTTGGATGCGAATACAACACCCGAGGCACGTTTATCCTTCTATTGATATATCGATCGATCTCTGTCGACCAACAAACATGCAATTTCATTTTGCTAAATTATCGTGGGAAAAAATCCACAATTATCGATTAAAAAAAAATGATTTTTCGGACAATAACACGAGGGCGATGAACAGGCCATCACAATCGGCCGACTTAAACCTCATTGAACAGTTGTGGGATGCGATTAAGCGTGGGCTGAATGAGCAGAAGTTTATAAAACCCGATGATTTATTTGGAATGAACTTCCTATGGTCCTTACTGAAAATTTGATTCGTTCAGTGTCAAAAGTGAGGCCGCCTCAAAAGCAAGAATTGCAATAATTGTTCTTTGTTGGTACAATAAATTCAACTGTAATTGGGATTTTTTCAGCTTTTAATTCTCTATCAGAATATATATTAAACACATACTAAAGTTTCAAGTTAATCCTAAAGAATAAAAATAAAGCAAATTGAAGAAGCTGTAACTTTTTTGTCCGCTACAGTCGAAAGATTAAGAATACTATATGATTTTTGATTAAATAACCGATCAATTTCTACATATAATACGAAGAAAAATGTGGTATAAGAAGGAAAATGTGAATATTATATAATAAGGAGGAAAGAAAAAGAACGATATTGAATATGGTATGACACAATTTTCGCCATGCTACGTTGTTCGTGGATCTTCTGTGATTGATTTACCGGCGATTCAGGAGAGCAACCACGTCACTTCATTTCTCCTCGTTTCACGAGAATTCCTGGCTCAGCCGATGGAAAAATATCGGTAACGAGCGGCCAATTGAATTTTTATGCTTTTTACTTGCATTTCGTGTCCGCTTCTCACCACGACACTTGAATGCCAGATAAATGCTTCGACTCATCGCAAGAAAACACTAGAATCTCTCTTTTTCGATTTCTCTATCCCTCGTTTCTAGGTGGACACTGAAGGAATAAATTCTTCTATCTTTTATAAATGTAAACCTTGCCGAACTACGAAATATACTAAGAAACTACTTTGAAAGAACGTTTTGAGTAGTCATTGCTAATGCAACAATAAATTGGAAAACTTTTCCGTAGTAAAATTTACCAGGGTTCACGTTACAGTTTAATTGTTTCGCTGTTAATGTGGAACATTTCTTAGAAAATATAGGATATAAAATAGGTTCTAAAATTCTTGCACTCTGATTCAAAAAATTATTTGGAATCTAGTAACCTTGTATCTTTAACGAAATAATTTACGTTGTATTTTAGAAGAAGAATTGTTCATTTATAAAGGACAATTTCGAAAAGTTTCAAATAACTATTTAACGATTCAGCATACGAATCTATGTATTATGAATATTTACCGAATAAAAGCTTAAGTCACAGAAAACTTAAGGAACACAGACTGAACCATCAGAATGAACCTGACAAAGATAGGTGCTCGAGAAGCAGAAAATTATATGTGGCAATCTTTATGAAAATTTAAGCTTTTCAGAAGGTAAAAGTTATCAAGCTGATAAGAAAACGCGATGTGCTAATCGTCAATCGAGAGTGTACGATCTTCCTCCATTTACTCTTTTTTATAATCATACAGCTAGGTGACTGGATTGAACTGTTACCAACTTCGCACTGTTTATGCAAACCAGCTGAAATTTGGCACACTGACAGTTCATTAGGTTCTTTACAAGCCTGCAAAAGCATTTTCGTATATTAGGTCTCAAAGAAAAGTTTTTAGCGGTGGATTTCAAGCGTAACTTTGCAATTGCTACGTATTTATATTGCTTAATAAAATACATATCATTCGAAAGCTATGATTTTGTACATTCTAACGTAAAAAAAAATCCCGATTTCGTTCTGCCGTTGCAAAATAATTCCAGATTGATGTCGAATGTGTTGCGGTGTATGAATACTTTTTTCGGTCAATGTAGATTTAATTTCTCGAATATTTTACGAAAATATTCCCCTTTCGGAGGAAATAGAAATATTAAAAAGGTGTATCCGCTATAGTGTTTCGAAGTTGCCACAGTTCGTTCCATCCACCCTGTATGTAGCGTAAGAGATTCATGCTGCCATTACCGTTCGCGCTGACAAAGTTTCATTAATCAAGACATAACATGTACGCGGCACACGGATTCAACGTGGTTGTTCACACTACGGGATTGTGGAATTTCGCATCAGGACGCAAAGAAGAAACGGCAATGCACACTCGATGCAAACAAACATGACACACAAGGATCGGTGAAAGTGAATTACGTTTGGCGCCCTCTCGGAAACGCGCTTTCTTTGCTCTTTCAAAAGCCGAACGAACAGCCGACGATTAGGCAAGTAATCAACTTGATCTACAACGTTCCAATGCCAGTCGTCGACTTCGATTTAATTTTCAATCACGATTTTTATCCGCCGAACAAGAGATGCATCGCCGACTTGTTTCTTTCTTTTTTTTTTTTTTTTTTTTTTTGCTAGATTTAATCTGAGAAAGCAAACAGAGTCGGTTGAACACAATGTAGATAATGGTGAGCAGTCGTCGAAGCGGCGTTGCGTGCGCGTGACGGCTGCCGACGAACGAATAATTGCTGAAAAATTCCTGGTCTCCATCGGCCGCGACCGCTGTGCTATTAATTAACTATAAGACATTCGCAACGGTGAACGTGTTGATCGTCGAGCAACTCTTTCTCATCTCGATTCTGTCTCGGCTGCTGTGCATCAATGATCGCGGTTTTTATTCATGCATACAGATTTTTCTTGCTCCAGAAATGCTACATGAATTCCTCTTGACGAACGTTTGTCATTTTTTTTTTTAATACGAAGGTAGATTTGTTCAAGTAGATAATAAGTGGTATTCAGTTTTAATTATCGATGTCCAATTACACACTGAGATTCCTCTTCTTTTTTTTTTTTTTTTTGGTAGTACAGGGAAAGTGCAGTTCGAAGAAAATGAAATTTTTTATTTGAGATTAAGCGATGCTTTCTCGGTTCAATACATAATTTGTTAGCTATTGTTTACCTATCTTCCTATCAGTGAAGAAGTACATTTCGTTATTTGGTAGAGAGAGATTAATTTTATAACTTGATTACAATTTTCTGACGTTAATAATGAAATTTTCAATAGTTAGTATCAGATTTTCGAGACGCGGTACTTTGGATGGATCGAGAAGAGATCGGGTGAAGTCGGATCTCGAAAGTTATCTCGCGTTTCGAGAATATCAGGATTCCCGTGAATTTCGAGTACCCGAACATTTCGAGACTAGCTTTGTTGAATATGTATGCGTTCGAAGTTAATTCCGGAACGTGATTCAGCTTCTCGAAGTTCTTGAGAATTCCAATATTGCCGAGTCTCGAGATACTTGCAGGATCCGAGCTGATCTCCTTAGAAAAAAGACTTGGACAGACATTTTCGAGTTCTCGAACACCTCTACTATTTACAGAAGTATCGTTACTACTTTTAACATCGCTCGAAAAAGTTAATAGCAATGATAATTCGAAATGTTCGACAGAATGTTCGCGAAACTTGATCGTTTAATTGTTTCTGATATTCCATAGAGTATCCCTTTTGTTTTACTACAGGTGCGAGTTCTTTTAAGATTACTTTATACGTATTTTTCCTAATCGTTAGTTTCTACTTAAAAGGGAAGTGTACAAAGATCTTAATTCACACCTTAATTATCAAATTTCCTCGCTTTTCTTCGTCGAATATATCCTGTTATATTTTATACTCTTATCTTTCATCGCTGATTTTGCATTCCACATCATTGTATTATTTAACGAAGGAACTAGTCGTTTTTAAGAGCCCTACATTGAAAATTTAACTTTAAACGACCAGAAATATTGCAACAAACATTTCTAATTTTATTGAGTAACGAAAATCTACATTTCAGAGCATCTCGACGAGATTTTAACAAACAGTGCAATTCAGAGTCATCCTGTCAATCGTGCACGCACTTCCCTTTGCATACATAATTAAGCACACGTGCTCAAATAATTTGATTGCGTGTCCGCGCGACTAACTCGTACGTCTAGTAACTTCATTGAATTTGAAATCTAAACGTGGTCGTTTAATTTATCGTAGCACTTCAATTCTTTCTGTTATTTTACACTGTACACAAGTTTCCCATGGTAGGGTTTGCCGGTGTGCAAAAACGATGGAGGAGAAATGGCCTTGAGAGGCGATCAGAATTGGCCTCTACTTTAGCAACGCTTGGAACGTCATAAACTCAAACAGGAGAAAGTGATGCTCACGAGTTTACCTATACGTTTTAACCCTACTTCACGTCCACTTCGTGGGATATCCTAATCGCTGGTAAAATGAAATTATCGTCTGGATCTCAGAGAGTAGCGCAAAGAGTTGGAAACCTCAAATTTTTTTAGATTTTTCATACTTTTCAAACGCATGGAATATACTTGTAAAAGGATCTTTCGATATTCGATAAATATCATTTAATAATTATTTAAATTATAAATTTTATGTCCAATAATTATTCCCAATAAGCGTAATTTGAAGATTATCAATTTAAAGCAGGGTTTCAGTGGGCCAGTCGCTATGGAAAATTATAGAAATTTATTTTCCGAAAAGAAATCGCCGTTTTATCCCCAGAGTATGTTAGCCGCTAATCTAAATCTTGATAAACGAATTATAATTATAAATGAAATATTCCTGAAACTTTTATTACAGAGCTGGAATTAGTTTCAGTTTCAAACCCGACCGTTGAATTTGAACGAACCTGTTATTTTGTTTTCGTTTCCCCCGGGAAACCGTGCCAGGAATTTTTATAGTTTTCGACCGTGACCCGACGTTGTCCAAAAAGAGTCAGACTTTGTTTGGTTTTTTTTTCTTTTTCCCCTTTTCTGCAGTCCGATATGTTCGTCTGGCTGCTTCTTTATCTACTCGTATAAACACGATGGAAATGCCGTTTGAAGGTGAACGTGTATCCATCGTTAATAATAATAGGTAACAGTAAGTAATATTTACTGTTTCAAAGACGTTGGAAAGAGAAAAGGTTACGGGATAGTGTAAAAGTCTCCGTTACTTTTGTCTCTCTTAGAAGTTGGACAGTAAAAAAGAAGCAGAAGAACTGAACTGGCAAATTACAGTTTCATGCATTGGTATTTTTCCCAGCAAGTAAAAATTAAAGAAAGAAAGTCGGAAAGGCGACACACGGCTAAGGTTTTTCCATTATCGCCGACAAGATTAGCTGTTGCTCGATGCACCCTGCCGCGATGCAATACACAACGGACTGTGGTTACTATGCTCTATTCGTTTCGCATTGTTTCGTTCGCAAGACGAGGTTTGGAGCGATGATGGTAAAGAACGGAAGAGGAAAGCCATGGCTAGGGGAAAATTCTTCCTCGATGCACTATATTTCGTATTTTTCGCTTCATTTCAATTCAAAGTTCTATCGCTCTTATTGAAAGACCCTGTATATCTTACAGAGACATGAAGGTATCAGAAAAATGTTCCTAAAAAAGTTTGGTATGGAAAATTTGTTAAATCGAACGCTACATATTGCAGTCACTGTTGAGCCTTAGTACACCACACTAAGTCACTTCATTTGACAAAAAATTAGCGAGAAAGTTATTTCTTCGATCATTTTAAAATGAAACCTGCGACATGCAAAGGTTGCCTGTACCTGGTTCACCTCTTAAAGATTCTTATAAAAACCTAACGAAAATGTAAAATTAGCGTAAACCTAACATATGTATTTAAATAACAATATTCAACTACATGTCTTAATGTTTTTTTTTATATTTTTGATGTATCCTGTTTCACATACATACATATTCACAAACTGCGATAAAAAGAAGAAAGAAGTAATACGCATTTCTAATAAGACGAACAGCTTGTCGTCATGCATATTCATGCGGTCTTTTTTGCACGAATTTCCGATAACGCTACACATTTTGCTAGTCGAAATGTGAATTTCATCTCCGCCTGGACAGTGGACGTTTCGCTAATGACGTTTAATCGTTTTATTGTCGCGATAAATTCCTCGAAAGGTGGTTTCCAGGCCGTTGTAACGCTTTGTAGGTGGTCGGGGAAGATACATCAGGTTGACGAAGCCGTTGATATTGATGAACGATAACGATTATCGAAGCAATTGCACCCCGCGGCATAACACGGCCTACCGAAGCGTGCTTATTACGCTTCGTTTTCTTCGCATTGTCCGATTTAATCTGCAAAAGCTTCCAATTTGTACGAGGGCAAGACAATGCGCCCAGGGAGCCCAACAATACAGCCATTTGCACGCACTGTTTGCTCCAAGAACGAAGATTCAATTTGCCATCGTGTCCATGAAAAAACTGATCGATTCTTTTTCGAATAGAACGTTAATTTCGTGTGAAGAGTTGTATACGCCAGCGTTATAGCAAAAGTCTCCGAATAATGTGCACAGAGAGGGCAAAGAGAGATACGATTTCTTATTATTTAAGAAAAACTTGAATTATTCACGTAGCAGACAATGCAAGTTTCTCTTTCAACCACTTTAATTTTATTTTAAGCGTAACCTTAATAAAAATTAAATCAACGTCTCATATTAGTATACGAGTTCAGTATTTCTCAATGCTACCCATCTACGACTTTCGATTCTGTAAGTTCTATGCATTGAAATTTCATAACTTCAAAGTTGCCACTCTTTGAGCACAATTTTCCTAGAATCTCTCGAAGGATTAATAACTCTCTAAACTGTCTATCTCGATAAATTATTGGCAATACCTATCGTGGGAAATTCACGTGAAACAAACACCATTACAGTCCGAATACTTCGATGACGAAACCCTCATCAATCGTAAAACCCGCTGAATCATTAGCATCTCCGTGAATTTGAAACTGCACAGACAAAAACGCAGTTGTTAAATATATTGAAGCTGAACGAAACCGCTTATGAATCTCGCAATCGTGTCGATCCTGGAAAATGAGGCTGTCGATAAGGTTCATCCAGCGAGAAACTGAAGTTGCAGTCGAGGAAAAATGCAATTTCTAATCGACAATCATAAATATCTGTCCAACGAACGGAACGTTTGCAAAACAACAGCCTGCACCTTCCTCGAGCCATGAATCCCCATTTAAAAACGACCAACAAGAAGACGAAGAAGAAGCGAATTGTGGGCTTCTTAATTTCGCATTCCACGAATGCGAATTAATCAAATCGATAATCGATCTGTCGAACTAGACCAATTAATCTTTCATGGCGATAAGAAAAACGACGATAAAAAAGAGGAAGTCGTTGTTTCTTTTAACGTTAATTGATCATACGTGAGAAATGAGGAAGAAAGAAAAGAAATGGCGGAATTGAAGGAGAAAAGGAAAGAAAAAGATGCGTGCATTCCACCTTTTGAAACTTTACAGACATATGTAGGATTTCAGATGAAAATATTAATTACAAATCATAATTTCCTCTTCATCTGAAGATTACAATTAATCCTTTGGCTACGGACGTCTGCCTAAAGCTATCCACGTGGAACTATGGCGTACATGTTGAAAGACGCAACGAGATGCGATACATCTACCATTTCTGATATACATTTAGGTAAAACCTGTATCCCCGACGCATTATGCATATATCAAAATATGGGTTACTATTAAAAATAGCATATTAATAATTTATAAAGCAAACTCAGTGGACCATACCGTCGAAGTCAGTGTGAAAAAGGACGGTTGAAACATTCTCAAGTTGATTGCTTGGTAATTTACTGTATTTACATCTTTGATACGAATAATTATTTCTCTTAGTAGAGAAATAATTCCTTCGTGAGTATACATATGTATGTGTAATAATTAACGAATATATTGTTAAGAAAATGAAACAGAAATGTGTATTACTCATTTGTGGCGATCGTAAAGAATTGTTTGCTGGACACTCTTTCGAGAGAAAGTTGGTGTCGTCTTGCAGTCCTCTAAACAATTTACAATCCACGGAAAATTGATTTCCTCAAAAACGGCACTGTCTTATTTCAACCGCAGTAAGTCTAAACACATGGCCCTAACAGATGCAACACTCTGGAAAGATGGAATCCTAAAGTTGCCATGCGAATGGCGAAAAGTAGCAGATCAAAATGGCAAATAGTCTTTAAGTTTAGTTTAGAAAACACTACGAACTTTCCTTCCGATCTAATATTATTCGAGGTTTATTTAAATTGAAATATTCTCAGGAAATAATAATAGAAAGACGAAACGTTAGTGTACATTGGTGTAGAAGTAGAAGAGATATTTCCAACTTTTATCGAATTTCCCAGAGTTTGCTCTACCTGCGGATTCGTCTAATAATTTCCCACTGGTGTCTGTGCGCGAGAGTGTTGGCAACAAGACAGGTTCTACCACCCCAGGATACTCTGACATTTGCCAGGTTGATAGCCAGCGAGTGGTTCACCTATAAGCAAGCTATCTGTACTGGCTGCGTTACATTTACAACGCGGTCCAGCGTGCAGTCGAAGCTTGCGTACACCAGTGTCATAAACGGAGTGCATTAGGCTGAATAGTTCTAGGAAATGCTGAATGCAATTGTTGGACTTCGTTGAATTTAGATATCGATTGAAAATTTATCAGTGAAAAGTTTGTTAATCTTAAAATAATCTTGAATCGAAACTTCAACTTTATCTTTATTTCAAAATCGTGTAATATAATGTTCAACGTGTTGGTATTAATTGGCAGTAGGATGTAGTTAAGCTAATATGTTTGTTAATTTGTAGAATGTAAATTCATGCGTAAATTCGTGTCAATAATACATAGATCGAGACGTATTCGCGAGGCAGCTTTCGAAACTTTCTTGTTTTTGAAGATTTGAGGCTTTCGTGGCTCGACGTTACAAGGTTTTTGTATAATAGAATTATTTTCCCAACATTTCGTTGGTACATACACCGATAATAATTTCTTATGTTCAATGGAACACAGGATGACGAAGAAATTGATATTCTATTCAAAAATTTTCGCTAAATTTATGATGTATTGTAATACAATTTTCGAAAACAAGTTAATAGATTTTAACGATTACGCGAACATGCAAATAAGAAGCTAACAGACGAAGTAACGTTAGAAATACGAAAGAAATATATTAATTCTACATATTCATCGATAAAATTAATATTTCGTGGTAATTTAACTGTTTAAAGGAAACAGAAAATATTATTTTTAAAACGTTTTAACACTTGGAACGTTTTTGCTACGATTTTTTACTTTCTTCAAACATTTTATTCAACCATTTACAGTTTTCGTGATCTATAAGCTGCAAACATTCTTCCTCTTTTCCAAAGCAACTAAACACGAGTAAAAAAGTACCTTATTTATCTCAATTTTTGAAAAAGATCCCACAAATCTATCAATCCCTTTTCTGCAAAAAGATCCTTAATTTATCATACAAAGATTTCTCGATGAAATTAGATTACTAATTAAATCTTTTAATTCTATTCGTAGTAACATGCTGTCATAATTATCAGTATGGTCAAATAATCATAATTGGACACCTAGACTATTTTCCGTACCTCAAAAGGATAAATACACGTTCGAAGTACTTTCTCGATTCTTCCTGGTACATGATTCGATATCTAAACTCGATAAAATGTTATTCGAACGAGTGGAGTATATACGAGCGATGTCTCTATTCAGTGACTGGGTACCAACTCTGATTGGAATGAAAATATTGTGTATGATAACGCGATAGATTGATGCATCTGTGGTCGGCGACCTCTATCAATTTCTAGTTTCTTTCTGAAAATACATTTAGCGACGTGAGTCACCGCTTTCTACCGGAATGTTAACGGTAAGAGCACGCAGTATCGTGGAAAAAATGTTGACTCGTCAGGTTCGATTGGCTTGCATGCTCCAGTAGCGACTTATTTCTCAATGATACATATTCATCCAAGAAGCCCCGAGCCGCTCGGAGCACCGTAAAACACACGGAAGAAGCGCATCTGCTTATAAATTAATTGCTTCTTGCTGGCCGACGCTCTTATCTTAATAGTTGTAAAGGAATTACCTCGATTACTCGGGAACAGAACCGTTCTTTTTGAATACTTTCGGTTGCTACAAGAATACTTTCTTTTTTTATCTCTATGGGGAAGCTTCTTTTGCTTTTTGTCGGTCTTTCAACTCTTCAGAGGTCAAGTCATTAGTGATTATGAATAATGTAAGGGGAGAACAATTTTTTACGATATTTTTAATTCAATAAGGACCACTAGTTTTATATACGATACGAGGAAATACGTATGTATGTATAATATATTCTAGGAGATTGCTCGTTGAATTAAACACTGCTTATTTAAATAAAAATCAATATAAAAGGAAGGATATTATTTCATATAAGATGAAGGAAATCTGTAAATTATATTTCTTTTATGAAATTCATATTATATTCCTATAATAATTCATGTATCGTAAACACGCGTTGCTTGTTATTTAAAATTGATACATTTTGTAAAAATTAATGCAGTAGAAGAACTATTACGGAATCAAATTAACAGGAAAACACTTGTACACGATTAATCTGTAATTTAAGGGAACAGCGGCGTTGATATTCAATTGTAAATACACATTTTAAACAGTTTTATACCTTTTGCTTTAAGACAAAATTCTGCTGTGCAATCTTCGTACGAAACAAGCTGAAAACAATATTAATATTATGGGTAACAGGTGCTAGTAGTAATTTCATTAACACTACATCCCTTATTTAAGTAATAACTAATTCTTGTATAGTCCAATTTAGATTTACAATTTAATTAGAAGGATAATAAATTACGGTACTATATCTCTCCATATTTTAGTTAAATAATTCGTTAAAATAATAGGAAAGCAACTGCATTCTTGACAGTGTAAAATTGATGAAAATAAATCAACTAATAAAGTTCATATGTGTACTAAATATAAAAAGAATTCGATTACACCTCATAAAATCACGCCAATACCTGCCCCAACATAAAACTGCCCTTCCAAACCTGCTCAAGGCTAAGAAAAAAGAAAAAAACTTAACGTAACAACCGTGGCTACACAAAATCTTACTGGTAATCAGTTTTCTTAACTCAATTGACGTTCCTTTATCTTTTCTACCCATTTTCTATCCATTAAAAATACGACAAAACTATTTGACACAGCATGTTACAGCAAGATCGTAAGATTTCCCAAAATAATGGACGTCTCCTGTACTTTCGCGATGCAGAATTTTTATTTTAACAAAATATTTCGCTAGTTCTGCTCCATTCGTCGTGGTATGAAAATGACAGGGGCAGAAATGTGTGGAACATCGTTACCATGTTTGCCACCACGTCCCAGATATTTCCTGGTTAGAACCACGTCGAACGCTTCGACGCACGATGCTTGTATACGGCGATCCCACGCTTGGAGATGTATATCTCCGTCTTGTTTGGTGGTTTCCCTTTGTTTTGGCTGGCAGCGACCAACTTCCTGCCGTTTTCTATTTCCCGGGCCACGCATATTACGCAGCCTTCTTTCTTTTTTCCTTTATCTCTTTTTTTTGTCTTTCACGTGAATACGCACTCGAGTATGCGACCAGAGACATTGTACACCATAATGAATTTCCCATGCCAGCCAGGTAATTCGTCGTTCAGAATTTTAGCTGATCTTTCATTTTTACGACAGAGGGCCGTTTAATGTTCGTGAATGTTACAGTAAATGCGGTAACTAAAGCAACAGGCTACAATACGACACACTAATTGCACATTTTAAGATCTTTCCTGTAAAGTGTCGCGGAATCGTCTACGATCAAATGTCAACTTCCTTTTCTATCGGACCGTACATTTTAAACGTTAATATAACCAAGAAACGAAGCTTCAAACTTTGTTAAGCTTTCTTTGCAACCTTTCTCCCCCTTGTAACCTTTGCAACCTGCTTGTAGTCTTACATCGGCTTCTAGAATCTAAATTTTCTCCTAAAAGTAGCAAAGCATCGTATAGATCTATTGCGTTCCTGGAGCAAAACATTTGGGGCATTCGTAGGAACAAAAAACTTGAGAGAGAGAGAGAGAGAGAGAGAGAGAGAGAGAGAGAGCAGCATCATCTTTCATTTCGATTTTACTTTCCTCAGCTCCTAACACATTCCTAACACATTTAACTTTCACATCTGTGGTATAGCAATAGATACAACAATCTACAATTCGTCCAACCTTTGTCGAACGAATTAGCGCGTAATTACGCTTAACACTTAATTTTCTCGTTAACACGATCGGCGACGATACATGCGAGCGAACCATGCTAACGGACGCGCCATCAACTGCTTCGTTACAATCTATAATAGCGCGTGAAGTTTATTTGACCACGCGCGTGGACAGGCCGCAGAATGTGCGCGATCGTACTCGCGAGGTAAGGAGTTATGTGCGTGCCTAATGGCCCGATTAGATAACCTCTCTCTCCTTCGCACCTATGTATTTAACGGTGAAGCGAAAACGAAGCAGAAACGAGGAATAAGTTGGCTATAAGCCAGCAGTCTCTCGCGCGCGTGGGTCAGAAACCGGTGACGTAAAAACCGAGCTTCTAGCGCGATATTCGACCGACAGGATTCCGTAATGGTCCCTCAAGGAATGGCGGTCATTACCGTTTAACAACGTGCAATCTCCTGTTTTTCTTTTCCTTTCTCTTTGTTGCGCCAGGTAGAACGCGGCTCCTTTGGCCACGTCCTTTGGTCAACCCTTTTGTATCCGACAGTCTATAGTATGGTGAATGTAGTTGTTACAATGTAGGTAATGACAGGTTGAGGATTGATATTGTTATAGCGGGGAAGAAGGTCTATGGATGGGTTGAAATAAATTGTTTGGTATGTTGAGGAAGTGTTGGATGAAAGAGTTGCAGTAGGGTTTGGAATTGTAGCGAGGAAGGTGATCCTCTCCTGTTCAAAATGGCACGCTTATTTGCTTGATTGCGACAATACGGGATGAATGTACCAGGATTTTTAAACGAGAGCACGAATAATTGAGCTCTTATTCAAATTCGTAATTGTTATTTTCTTAATTTACTTCTCGATACTTTTTTTTAAGAAGCAGCTTTTTCACCGTACGGTGAACTGTATTTTATTAATGAAATTTCACGACCAATCAACGTTTGTGTGATGATACAGCATCATATTACGTGCGATTAAGTTTATAATGAGCAATTAAGTGTGATATGTAGCATTAAAATTGTGCAAATTTACAAGCAACGCTTGCCTTCGGTTTCGTAATTTTTTTTACATGGAAATGGGAAAGTGTATGTTACATTTTCAACATTACTCACTGTTAGGAAGAATCTTGATCTGCTATATGAAAACTAATTGTAAGTTTTAAACACGAAAAGGAACATTATGTAATAAATAACTTTTACTTGAAATTATCGTTTGTTCTTGCCTTCGGAATTTATAAGTTTACGAAGGAAACTTTGTGCTCTCGATATTTGAGCCCATCCAATTAATTATTTTCGAACGAAATTTTTATTAATTAACTTAAGAGAAAGTTCTATAATATTGGAACTATTAAAACTTTCTTAAATGATTCATATAAAGTAGTTTACTATTAACACGTTCCGTGCCGCGTGGGGCGTGTACGACCCCCGTTGGACTTTCCATTCAGGCCGCTTGGAATTCTCATTGAAAAACGAAGGATTTTTTAAAAATTTATTGTAGAGTCAAATATAGATATCTTAATATCATGTATACTGCGTTTATTATAGCGATCATTTTTTTCCACCACCTTTTGTTCAAACAGCAGAGATTTTATTTCGTTCCATCATTTATTCGT
Organism: Anthophora plumipes; assembly: GCA_951804975.1. Lineage (NCBI taxonomy): Eukaryota > Metazoa > Arthropoda > Insecta > Hymenoptera > Apidae > Anthophora > Anthophora plumipes. The sequence goes on along the minus strand of OX638118.1, from coordinate 15,573,050 downwards.
ACATCGTTGAAGCAACAATTGCTGTTTGATTAAAGCTGGTGTTTATTTAGTTCAGTCTGTTTCTACAGTAAAATCAGTGCAATATATGAAGTAAAAACAGTGGATACATAACATACGGTAGGTATATACTTATTTGAATGCTACAGACAAATAATTAGATAATTTTTACTCCTTATAATCAAAGATGGCATTGCAAAGTGAAATGATATCCCACTCTCAGAAATAGAGTAAATGTTCGACTATGGTTTTGCTAAAATAATTCCTTAAAAATTAAATTTATTGCTTTGTTGTCTAATGCATATTAAAATCTATACCATTTTCTTGCTAATTATAGTTTTGTACTATTGAAAAATTGTAAGGCGTAAATTAAAAATAAGTTTATTTAATCGTAAAAGTGTGGGTCGTACACGCTCCACGCGGCCTGAATGGAAAATCTTCAAAAAACGGTACGGCATGGAACGTGTTAAAGAAACGACTTCTTAGTTTAGTTTTCAACTTTATCGAATTTATTATACATTCATATTTTCGTCAACTTATACCAAATCAATTCCATGCGTTTTTCAACCCTGAGTTTCGATTAGAAGCTGTTACCGTTACTCGACGTTAGACATGTTCTTCGCCGTTTGATTTTTCAATCTCGAACGAAAGAACTCCTGTCGTCTTTTGGCCGTAATGGCCCACCGAACACAGTATACAGTTTCTGAAGGGATCAGGGTGGTCATTACTATCCACAGGATTCACTGGTCTGGATCACGGGCCCACAACTTCCTCCATAGTGATATAGGCCTCGAAAAAATTAAGAGAATGCTTATCTGCGTCGTTGATGAAAGTATTCCTCTAATTCTTTCGAACAAAACGCGTGAACAACGCTTTAAACGTTATCTAAATATATCGTCATTGGTAAGCGGTGAATATATTTTGAATCATTCGTAATAAATAATGTTCCAGGTTGACAACTTCTTTTTTTTTTATACTACTGTTAGAGAATATTTGCATTCTTCGGTCTTATAAAACTCAGATGATTTATTAAGAATCTTTTTTTAAAAGCCTTTTAGAAACGCCTAGGTGAGGTAAATAAATTAGTAGTTGACATTTTAGTTGCCAGTAATTAGTAATTTTCTACTAATTTTTCTGTAAAACTAATTTTCCACCAATAAAGCATGTGAATATGTTGAAATTTGTTCGACTGAACGGTATGAAATTATCCTTTTAACTAAAAACTATGCCTCTTGTTACAACAATGCTACGTACAAGCTCTTGCTGCGCTACAAAATCAACTTTGCCCATTTTCTCTTCCGTTACGCATAGACAAAGAAGCAATTGTTTCCCTCGGAAGACAAAGGCAACGCTGTCCTTCCTATCGCGAAGCTTCCTATAGAAAATCTTCGCAACTTATAAAGTCGCAATCAAACGTAATTAAAGTACGAAATAGAATCAGAGAATATTTGAGAAATTACTTGAACAAATGTTTAATCGAATAAAAAACGCGACGATAAGTTACTTCGTTTAAATTCGAAGTAACGATATAATCTAGAAGATAATACACTTATTATCTTAACAATTACTTTTTGTATAGTCTATTTGGATAATGCTTAAACTTGGTATATAGTTCTTAGTAACTTTATTGCATCGATGAAGCAAGAACCGTGACTTGCGAGCTCATTTCTACACTCCCTTCAATCCTATTCCGCTCGTTTCGATCCCGAAATTGTTCCTTCGATACATAAAACATGAATTTCGATGCCGACTGCATCATTAGCTGCCATTCGGCACAGGCATCGTTATTGGCTGCGCATTTTTGGCTGCTGGACCCGGTTTGTCCATGATAATTGACGACTTTATGTCGAATATAAGCACCGTCCGATATCGGTGGTCCCGTTCATTCTCCGTTGCATTATCCTCGGCCTCTGTCTCTGCGTGGGCGCATCCGTTACATTGTGCAATCTCGAAACTGCACGGTAGATAATGCATCTGCCGATAAAGCGGCATGCTGGCTAACCTCGCGAAAAAGCATCGATAGATCGCTTGTTCGGTTACGGTGAAATCGTGTTGGCTCGTTACACGAAACCTCATTCGTAGTCGGATTAACTTTCTGCCTTCCTACAGCTTTATACACTGTTGAATAATTGAATAAAGTATGTTAACGGGACCCGAAAATAGCTGAATCTTCAGAATTAAGCGTGCGTAAATAGAGATAAATTCGAGATGCTTACACGTGTTCTTTTTCTTTCTTTTGCATGCGTTATTGGCGGTCGGTTAACGATAGCGTTGGATATAATTTTCTCTATACGACGAATGAATGTGCTTCTAACATAATAAAGGCACAATGGCACTCATAATCTCAATCAATCGTAATCATATCCATTTAGTTCTTGCATTTTCTGCTAACGTAGGTTTATCAGCTCGTATTTAACGTTTACAGTAAGCCGAAAAAGTACATACTACAGACAAGCAATCTGTTAGCATTGTTTACCAAGGTACTGTACGTGCACAATACTGCTTCAATTCTTCTAGGAAATAAGTAAATTAATCAATATAAATACATGTGTTACATACATTGTTGCAGAGATGTATTTCTAACATATCGCGACTACTGTTTGTCAAAAAAAAAGGTGACAAATTGCAACATAGTCTTTTGTTAAGCTAAATAACTACGAAGATAGCATTATACTGCATCTTCGTCGAAGAAATAACCTCTCGATTTCTCCACTTTTCTCGTCACACGCGCCATATTTTCAATTAACACTTTGCCGACCGATTGGTGTGATCGAAAAGAACAGATATGCTTGATGTATTTGTAAATTTTATGGTGCATCGCGGCACAGTTCGTTTCCCGCTCCTCGTAAACATTCTTAGCTCTTAAAGAACCGATAGAAAATTATTACCGATGAATTTACGATGTCCTAGGGCATCGTCGTCCCATAACACTTAAGGAATTTCAGATTTCAAATGTCCGTTTCCACAGATACTACGAAATACAAGCAGAGATTGCTTTAATATCCGTCGAAACGATGATAAACGCTCTAAGATAACGGGATCCTATGTAACCCAATATTGCACTCATCTGCGTGTTGAATGAAAACCCAATAAAACACGTACCGTGTACGAAGTATGTATTCACCTCACGGCTAAAAGGAAAAACTTCCAGCGAACAAGTTTCCATATTACCCACTTTCCACTCGTCGTCATTTTTCCAATTCCTTTGTCGCCCTGGGGCAAGCGAACAATTTAATTCGACAACGCTTAATCCGACGATCATCACCGATTCCCCTCTATACGTATACAAAGTTTCGATAAAATATTTCAATTAGAAAGGGGATTTTTTTAATCCTTTCACTGCGAAACATTTGAAACTTAAACGCTCTGTATGTATGGAATACTTTTTCGTGTAGCGTGAACCATGCCGCCATACAGATCAATTATACCAATATGTAATTGTGAAAAAGTTACTATTTTAATCGTTTACCTACGCCAAATCGAAACAAAACGCAATCATTCTTCTTCGTATACACTCCCAGCCAAAAAGATAGCACATGTGTGCTATCTTTAATTCCTCACTGACACACGTACAATTTTGGGTTTTTAACGCATAATATAGTAAGCTTACGAGCTCAGAACATGCGGATCGTTGGAAAGAGATCACGGCATCACGGCGTTTTGTTTACAAAACAGAAACAGTGTTGTATACCAAGAACGAAATGATAGCACACTCCGTCTACATGTTTACAAACTGTTCAGTATTTCGCGATCTCTTAGTTATTCAAGACGTGAAAGTATTGCCTAGTAATTTACAAGAATGGGACGGGGGAAAAAATTAACGACATCAGAAATAAAGCATATTCTTGAACTGAAAAGACAAAATTTATCAGTATCTAAAATTTCGAAAATAACTAGTAGAAGTCGAAAGGTAATCTATAATTTACTTAAAGACGTGGAAAATTATGGTAAAAAGAAAAGTAGTGGAAGACCATCATCGCTGTCACAACGGGATAAACGAACTGTTTTGCGTATAGCTTCCAATACCCAGTGTACAACAAAACAAATCATGCAAAAGGTTGGCGTCAATACAAGTGTTTCAAGTGTTCGTCGTGTATTACAATCATGCAAGCACATTAAAAGACTAAAAATAAAAAAAAAACCTGCATTAACTCCACGGCACAAACAAGAACGTTTACAATTTGCCAAAGATCGAATACACTGGAAGAAGAAGTGGCGAAAAGTGATATTTTCCGACGAGAAAAAATTTAATTTAGATGGACCTGATGGTTTAAACTATTATTTCCACGATATAAGAAAAGAGAAATTGTCAAAAATTCGGCGAGCAATGGGCGGTGGTGGAGTAATGGTGTGGGCGGCAATCGGTTACTTCGGTAAGACGGAAATAAAATTTATTCATGGAAAAATGAACAGTAAATATTATTTGGATTTGATAAAGCAACAAATTACAAAGTATGCCCTATGCATATCTGGGTCTGGATTCATATATCAGCAGGATAATGCAGCGGTACATACTGCCAAACTTGTAAAAACCTATTTTGAAAAAGAAAAGATACCTGTTTTATCATGGCCTGCGCGCTCACCGGACATTAATATCATCGAAAATTGTTGGAGTCAACTCAGTCAAGCAGTTTACAAACACGGGAAACAATACGAGAATGTCCACGAACTAAAAGAAGCTATTGTCGCGGAATGGAGCAATTTAAATCAACAAAATATTCGAAAATTATATAAGTCATTACCAAATAGAATGATTGAAATTATAGAAAATAATGTACTCATTATTAAACAATTAATGAATAACTATATAAATTGATAATAAATTAAATAAATGTTTATTACTTTATAAGTGTGCTATCATTTCGTTCTTGGTATACAACACTGTTTCTGTTTTGTAAACAAAACGCCATGATGCCGCGATCTCTTTCCAACGATCCGCATGTTCTGAGCTCGTAAGCTTACTATATTATGCGTTAAAAACCTAAAATTGTACGTGTGTCAGTGAGAAATTAAAGATAGCACACATGTGCTATCTTTTTGGCTGGGAGTGTATGTACTGTTTATTTGAAAATATCAATATCTTAAAATGTGGCAGCATATAGATACATTCTCCTACTTCGTCTAGTTCACCATCGACTCTTAGAACAAGTTCTTCAAAAGTACTCGATAGTTTTAAGGTTTCACGATAATAAAAAATAATACGACAAATTACAAATTCCCTGAGAAATAAAAAGTGGCCGATATAAACAGAATTCTATTTATTCTGTGTTGCTATGTAATAGAAAAAGATGTGTCTATTTTAAAAGTTGATCATTTTTATTTTTATTGTATGTATAAGATAGAAAAAATTGCTGGACACATGCGTCCATAGTCGATAGCTTTAAATGGACGTATATATGCGTTCATAGCAGTCAAAGGGTTAATAGTTCCAGAAATGCTTTTGATTTGACGTATCGTAAACGAGTGGATGCAAAATCGCGGCCGTCGTAAATTCAAATCTTCGATCTCTACTGCGATCCGGGCATGAAGCTATTAAAATGAAAGCGCTTTTAAATCTCATTAGACGAGTTTGGCCTTATTGTTAGCTCCGACGTGACGACGACCAGCTAGAGCGGCCTCTTTACCTGCTTGCTTTTCGTCTATGACTCGACCAACCGGCGAGGTGTTTTACAAGTGATACGAGCCGGTCATTCGTACGGAAACGTGTAAAACTGGATAGTAGGCGGTGATTCTCTGAAGTCTAACGTTTCATGGAAGGTACATCTTCACGCGCGATGCTGCTAGTCTATAATTATAACTGTCCTTCGCCATACTTACTAAAAGCATAATTTAAAAGAAGGAAAAAACGGAATATAAAACGGCGATGGTGATACATTTTCCTGTTTCAAGCGCGCATCCAATTTATCACGCTGGAAACCCAAAGATAAATCTCGGAAACTGAAATGTCAAAGTGCTACCGAGAAGCTAAGTCAGTCAGCTGATTGTCTAGTTGACGGCGCCGTTACAACAATAGCGGTTCTTTGCGTCACCGAGAAATCACTCCGCGTCGATTGTCATGCGCTAATGGCTATTGCAATCACCTCGTAGCTGCGCGTGTATTAGCCGTATTACTTTCATCTTCGAGGAGGTTGGTCAAGTTTCCGGGAAATCGGAGAGAAACAAATTTTTGGCGAGACAAGAGTTAATTGTTGGTTAATTTCGTTGTCGCTTGGAGCGAACGGTCGACAAATTTTTAGGTAATCAAAGATTTAAGGGCGAATGAGGATCCTCTGAACGAGAATACTAGTTTAATAATTATAGTAGAAACTCCGTGATCAAATTTCCAGTTACCTAACTACCATACAATATACATGTAATACTACATTTTGTTTTTTATGCTGCAAGAGGAATGTTATGCACAGTTTCGGTCATAGCACTGCGTACAAACAGACGATACATACGCACAATTTATTACGAATCTAACGTCATATCATTCATATGTCACGGTGACTCGTGTGTAAAAATTAAATATGAGATAATTAAGAAATCCGATAGAGGTAGAGGACTAACAATAATACACTGGCGAAGAAATATCGTGTTGATAAATTAACTACGGCTGTTGAAGTACGAAAACGTGCTGTTTAATACTACCTACAACAGAAGCGCAATGATTAAATACATCTCTGCTCATACCACAAGGATGTAACGATGCATAAAAATAAAATTTAAAAAGCTTTATTCTCCAATAAATCACGCGATCCGAGTAAAACGTGAAAATACCAAATGCTTAGGTTTATTACGCACAGAACAGTTTTAGAAGATTTTCTAAAGCGTTTCAGCGTTCGAAGCTTTTCTTAGTTTCTTTATAGCATAATTATTCGTGTTTCATCTATTCTTTCGTCGATTAAAATTCGAAAAATCCAATGGTTCTGTTACAATTTACAGTTACTCACGATTCCGTTGTTTCCTTCATCGTTTCTGAACTTTATCCTTCTTCGATCTTTCCTTGGAATCTGTAACTTCTGCCTGAACTTTGTTTTTCTTCTGTGCTGTCAGAATTGGTTTGACTTTTCCCTGTTATTCCAAATATTTCACTTTCTGTTTAACCATATTTCTCTATTAAACCAGTCTCAGAAAGTTCCATTTCAAATTATACAATATATTTCTGTTTATAAAAAATATCTCAAAATACTTCTGCATCGGAAGGATATATTTTCAATTTCCCTTTTAACCATTATCGTCAATTTTTGTTTCTTAAACACCACATACCAACCTAAGTTGCGATACAAGGATAATTTCTATCCCTCGACGTGATAGATGATAGATCTTCTATTGCTATAAAATCTCGTATTCAATGAACGCGGTCGGGATATGGTACACGGCCGTGAATGCGCCTTAATGACGTCGTCGTGGCGCGGATTGCCACATCACGAGCGAAAACACGTGAGTAACAGCTTAATCAGCTTCACCGGTTCAAAAACTGCAACTAAACTCTCAGAGACCCTCCGGTCGTCACTTTGGAATTCTGTTTTCCTATTCACGGAGTGAAATACCGTTGGTTGCGTCTTCAGGCAGCTATGTAACTTCGTTTAAGCGTTTTTACGACGGCGTTTTGGTGGAAAATTCATTTGCAAGATGATCACGAGCCTTTTTTTGCATCAATTAACCCTTTGCACTCAAAAGATGACTCACAGCAAGCAGTAAAAAGTGAAACTGATTCGGACAGCACATAGGAAAGACAGAGTTCAGATAGATGGTAAGATAGAGAAGAATAAAGTTCAGAAACGACGAACAAACCTACAGAATCGGGAGTAGCTGTAAATAGTAACAGAACTATTGGATTTTTTCAACTTTAATCGAGAAAATCGTAAGTGAAACACAAGCAATTATGCTAAAAAGAAACCAAAACAAAATTCTGCTTCAGCACAAAAGCTTCGAGTGCTAGTTAGGTTAATCTGCCTTTCCCATTTCTTTTTGTAACCATTCTCTGGTCTCCTTCTTCGCGTAAGCTTAATTACATTAGCTGTTCTCGTTGCGATAATTGAATTAATCGCGGTATCTTAACCGATTATGTAAATACATGTAGATCGTGACGATCAGAGGGCCGAGAAATGATCGGCGAGAGCATAAAACGATGTAGCGATAGTTAATTAATAGCAGTTCGACTTGTCTCGATGGGCAGACAACGTTCGTAACTTTTTGCGGTAATTGTTCGAACAAAAACCGCAAACTATATATGAATTTTTGAAGATCAAACTACATACCGTACTCTAACACGTACTAGCGGCGACTTTTCTTCCGCTGGTGTGTGAACGTGTACACGGGCAACAAGCGAGAAACGTTAGACCGCTCCGCTCCGACTTGCCTCTTACGAGACGACACTTTTTGCGGTCAGTCATTAACTACATTGTGGCCAGTTTTCGATGCACGCAAGGGAAAGTCTAGCTTTGAGGAATCCCGAGAGAGGTACACTGGAATCGTAAATCTAAGAAGTCTTGGAATAATTCGCAGCTACGAACTTTCTCGCACGCGCGTCTTCAGCTCCTATTTTTCCAGCTCTAACCCCCAACTAAAGACGCGTCTATGCATTAGAATAAACTAATCTTCCTAACTTTTCAAAAGAAACCTCACATCGTTTGGTCCAATTTTAAAAAAGTTATTCTATCTTAAATGTTATACAAATATTAATGGGAGTCACTATTTTTATTACTTACTTGAATCCGTTTACTGAGCCCTTTAATCCTTAACTGGTATAATACCTTTTGCAAACGTAACTGGTGTATTGGGGTCACGACAGACTCCAAATAAAACGTGTAGAAAAGTGTGTCAATCTGATTTTAGATAAATCTCTGTAAATATTTCCTTCTTAAATGACGTATCAAATAATAAACCTATGGAAAGTTAAACATTTGATCGTAAAATGAAGTAGGAATACAATTTTTAAAATTAGACAACAGAGTTTGCGTTCTGGGGGTCACTCGTGACCCTGTTATACCAGTTAAGGGTTAAGTAATGGACCCATGCTTTTATTTCTCGTGTGTAATTCACGTTTCAACATTTGGGTGGCGCGGTGGTTCAAGGAACGCCGATCAACTTGCGATCGCAAGTGTTAAATTTGATTAACAAATCTGTACGGAGTCAATTTATCGGTTGACCGCCTTCTGTTACGCACAATATGTAGCATAATTCATCTACCACCCTCGTACAACTGCTTAATTGTGTAACAGCTTTCATTCGAGACACTAATTCGTACGCACGTCGTGACAACACACTTTCTTGGTCATCGTTCACTGGAACGGGATTACATTGCCCCCTATAATATCTTGATATACGATAGAGATATGGTTCTTTGATGAGTAGGTATGTATATGTACGGTAGATCTCAGTCCACGATAAAAACAATTTTTGCAACGCAAAAGACTTTCTCTTCACGGAAACTCTGATACGGCTGTATCGGTTGAATTTCTTCATACCGCCTAATTTCGTATTATACGAATTCTATTAATCGCATTTGAAGAGTGCGCGTTTCTTTCGCAAAAGTTTGAAGTTACGTAATGAATTTTTTTCTGATTACAGGCAGAAGACGATCGGTTGCGTGCATCAAGATGAACTGAGAGACCTGCGATTCATGGTGCTTCAGGGTATTTATCTGAATTTTTCCGATAAATTTCGATTAACTTTAATGTAATGTGATAAATTTGAATTTCAATTAACTTCAACGTACTTTGTAAAATGTTCTCTGCTGTGTATTGTAAATGGTGGGATTAATTCTTCTTTATTCGTTTTTATTAAACACAGTGTAATGCACCTGTACTTTCAGATGTTCTTTGTTATATTTCCTTTTTATTCCTAATTTATTTATCACGTAATATGTCAGCCTTCTACGAAAATGTCGCGGAGTTTCATCACGCATCCCCATGTAACGCGTGTAATTATTAAATAAACCATCGTGAAAAAAAAATATAACAGAATATAAAAGTAATCAATTGCACGCAACTACTCGTGTGTTTTGACGTGGAATGGCTTGTACTCGCATACATAATAGATACACACTTCGTTCACGTAATGAGAGAAGAAAGCGTGGGCTGTTGTTTCACCCTCGGGCGTTATTTGATTAATCCCACGCAAGTCAATTAAAGTTACACACTAATGTTTCGACAACTTTACATTGTTAGAAAATAGACGACAAACCTACATAATGGAGTATAGACTGTTGGTTCGTTGAAACTGTGTGACAAATCGAACTTGTAGTAGGTACATGAATCGTGATCTAAATTGCAAAAATAGTTACCGAAGTTTCTGCAACTTTTCCGAGAAATGATACATAGTTCCAAATCTATTAAACAAAGCTGCAGTACTTTAAAACAACTGACAAAATACGTTCCTGTTTTAATACCTGTTTAAATGACGGACCTTTGCGGTATTCAGCTATAAAATTTCGAAAATTGTATTCGACGTTCCGCTAAGCATCTCGCAATAATAAACATTCTATACAGAATTAATTAAAGCTGTTCGAATTGCAGTAATTGTGTTCTTAATAAATTCACAGCCCTTCTAATTGTAAGTTAAGAGCAGAAGCTAAATTTCCAGACTGCATACGCTAAATGTTCCGACTCGGAATTATGGTAGATCTCCGTTGAAATCTCTGCATAAGCGCGACTACTTTGGAGACTTCAATGCCCGAGTAAGAAATGAGCTCGACGGTCGGTAAATGCATCCAAGACAGTTATAGAAACCGCGCGGCCTCCTAAATATCGATTACGAAAGATTCACAATGATCTATGTTAAAGTAAAGCATTAATATTTCTTATATTTCGTGGAAAACTCCACATCCTAAAGATATTGGAAAATAACGGATTCTCTTTCCCGGCTGTTTTATGCCACGTCGGCCAATTAGGATTTAGGGACGTCTGCGAATGTTCCAGGTATAAATGTACGCATTATCACCATGTTTTACGAAGTTCTAATCGTGCGCCCGTCTTGTACACTTCACCTAGAGCATCTTTATATATATTTCTTCCATCGTCCTTTTTGAATATAATTATTACACATCTTTTACTCCACACGATTCTTTTATTTCACATAACCCCTCAACAATCTAACCCGACAAAAAGCCTGTGGCTAATATTTTAAAAGTGGATAAATACAATCCTTGCTTTACAGTTTGATAAACAGTTCCTGCAATTACCACACGGTTGCAGTGGATTATTCAGAACACAGAAATTAGAGTGATATAATTTAAATTGATTTACTTTGCTCTCTACGAAAAAGTATTGAACTATTTATATTAAAAAACCACTACTTTAGAAAGTATTTGATTTCAATATTGCAAAGTGCTACTTAATTTCGATACAATCAGAACTTTTTAAAATCAGCTTTAACAAGGTAAATATCGTATTGCTAGTACCATTTTGGAACATTAAAGTTTAAGTATCTCCTAAATTTAATAGTTCCCTGGCAAAAATAATTTAATACACTTTTTTATGGGAAGTAATATGCTGAGCCAACTAATGCATTAGAAAATATATGATTCCATTGAACAGAAAATGCAACCTACATCTATTCACCTGCATAAAAATTAATAATATTAAATAACGTCTCCTCAGAATCACTTAACATTAATTCGAAGCATTTTTCGGTATCGACAATTTGGAAGGTATTCGGAGAGAATATTTTAAACGATTCACCCTGTATATACGTAACATTTGCATCTTTCCCATTTACCTACGACAACAGTTAGTCTCCCATTAAACATTAATAAATATTTATTAAGCGTGCCGCAATTAATCGAGATCGAACGACAGAGGAGAATGATGAATACTTTGCCTGGCGTAGGAAATGCATTTGAAACGGTAATTGTTTACGCAGAATCCTAGCAAAAAAATCCACTGGTACGGAAAAAAGCCACAGCTTACTCATCAAACGAACGTACACTAATTACGCTCGCTCCCGGAGATAAAAGATTATTAAAACTGGCCGTAAAACGGTAAAACACACCGACGTGTGTTTTCTGCGTTTCAGTAAGTACGATTTACGAGCTTCCAAATCGATTTTGTTTCAGATCCATTGTATTAGAGTCTGAGGACTTTTTGCCTATGTTCCAATATTTAATTATGCCAGTCCGACGATTATTCTACATTTAAAAGGCAATAAACGTCCCTCCACTTATACAGATGGGCTAATACAGAAACGATCGAAACATTTTTCTTTTTTTGTTCATCGTAGTCGGTTCACTCGGAAGATCAGAGCAAAAGTAGACGAGAGGAATAAGAGAGCAGCTGATGATATATTTGATTGGAAAGGCAACAGTATGAGAAAATGATTTCTATGCTCAAATGTTTCCCTGACGCGTCACGTTGAATCAATTAATTATAGTATTACAGAATGTATTAATGTTAAAATTTTTGTATGAATGTATTAATTTCGTTTATTAATGTTCATGTATTTTCCAAGAAATAGAGAAGTCTCTTCGCAAGATACTCGATAACAAATTAAATAAGAAATCGAAAGAGAAAGACGCGGCAAATCTCTTTCCGTTTACGCAAATGCAGATGTTAAAAAGATCCTTCAATATTTAATACCTTTATGCGGCGTGTTCGCAATCGGAGATCTGTGCATTTTTCCATCAATAGACCTGCGCAACGGATATATATGGGCTGCAAAGACAAGGAGATAAATTTGTGTCAGCTAAGAAATTTCGCGTGCCGACGATTGAGAAACACCGAACGAGAACGAGCAGCGACAGGCAATATCCGTATCGTTAAAAATCGTTTCGCTGAATCGCGGTTTCATAAAGAGTCGCACATTTTTTCTGACTCACAACTAATCGTCGCGATTAAGTGATTCCGCGTCTCATTAATTCATTATCGCACTGCCACGCGAACAATTTTCGGTATGCGCTACGAACGCGTAAATAAAATTCAATAAAACGACGATATATCGAGATAAACGAGATACAACCACGAATACATCGTTAGTTTCATCGCGTCCACGGATTCGTCATCCATCAATAACACATAGGTAGCTGGCACAATGCCGTGCATTAACGGCTATTCGAAATACTTATTTCGTGGATAACCTTTCTTCCGTGTACGCGATTCAGATACGATCGTCAGAGTTCGTGGATTACGAAGGCTGCGTGATCTTTCGACTCGAACACCTCAAGTCTTGTACACATAAACGCTGACACACTACTGCAGTTAGTACGAAGATTTAACCATTTCCAACATGGGTTTTGTGTATGGGTGAAACAATCGTTAAAGTACGTGTGTATAAATGGAGAAAGACCCGGTTGCAAAGGATATACTGTGTCTCTGTGCCTGCTGACCGTTCCGTGAAACTAGCTCGGCGATTTAATCATTATCGGCAATCTAGCCAAGTGGGCAAAAAGAAAAATCTGGGTCAGACGTGCGCTCGCGAGCCCTCGTCCTCCACTACTGGACCCCCCGGAACACTCTTTCAATATTCGCGTGCTGCGAAGGAAGGAAAGTCATCGTGTAGTTGTTGGAAAAACGGACGGATCGAAAGGAAAATTTTATTGACATTATTGCGACACGCTTATGACACTCTCGCTGGCACGCCACGGCGAACATCCTGTTTCTGGAAGTCTCTGTACGCGCGCGCGCGCGCGAGATGTGGAAACTGGACGATTTATGGCTGACTATGACGTTGAGTTATTTGTTATTAATGTTAAGTGTTTCAGCAAATCTGAACGTACATACCTATACATTATTATCTCTAAATAGATTTTCGTAACGCCGCAATGTGGTTGTATTTTGTATTAAACTCGATAACATCCCGTATTTTTTATGTGTGTTGAGTGTAAAAAGTACTTGTACAGCGAATAGTTCCAAAGGAAACTTCCTACAACTCGGTTTATTAGATATAAATAATTTATACACATTTCTATAAATTTGTAGAATAAATTTCGTAAGAAAAAGATCTAGATGTTGGCGTCATTTTTGAAAATATTCAAGAAAATTCCACAATCAGTGAAAATCGGTTATTTTTCATAGCTAAAGAAGAAACTGATATTTTGTAGGATTTTCGACTGTACAATGGCTACGCACCTTCTTGACATTGAATTAATCAACTTTGACTTGCCATTCCTGCTGTAATTTTGTATCGAGAATTAGCCAACTCCTATTATTCGAACGATCCAGTTATCTGAATTATCCTGTCCCCTGAACGGTTCGAATAAATGGAGTCGCACGTAGAGCGTTTAAGTTTCAAGTACTCCGTAGTCAACAGATAAAAAAAAAAACAAAACAAAAAAAAATGCAAAAAGAGGAAGAATAAGAAAAAGTTGCAGTCAGATGGCACGAAAGCATTCCGGAGGAATTGTATCGAAGGCAAAACAATTAATCCATTAGAAGAGGTAGGGAAACTGGGATGATAGAGTGCGCGAGAGTGAATAGGAAACGAAGAAAGGGAAAGACAGCATCAATTTTATTACAACGAAACGCGGCCTCGGTATCAGGTACATACCAGTCAGGTATGCTTTTAGCCTATTTACCGTAGTCAACCGACAGAAACGAAACGGAACGAAACGAAACGAGCACGTATCGTCGCCGTTGCCGGCTCTGGTTCTCCCATTGCCGGCTCTGCTTGCGCAACAACCTCTCGCAGCCGTGCCGGCGAACGTGGAGAACAGACACGAAAGCTATCCATACGCCTACATCGCCTGGAGCTGTCATGAGCAGGCTTAGAGGCTAGCTAGAGCTAGCTGGCTGGATGCTGGATACCACGGTTGCCTCAACTAGCTCTCTACTTACCTCAATCGTCGTCGAGGGCTTGGCACACAGCCACCGAACTACCAGCTCATTCTACCAGTTAAATATATCTCTCTCTGTCTCTCTTTTGTTTCTCGTTCGTGCTTCCGCGAGAAATTCGTGATTTGTATTTAATATGACGCGATCTGCAGACGGCGCTGGCTGGCTGTAGTTGCGCATGGATCGTGCTCAGCTAGTTGTACGGATTAATTCCGCGAATGCATGGCCGACTGTGCACAGATTATCTCTGAAGGAATTGCGATCCAGGCCGTGCAGTTTAATAGGACGCGTGTACATTATAGATCAGTTAAATGAAGATTAATGGTTTACACAAGTTTCGATGTACCATCGATGGAAGTCGGGTGGATAGAAGGTTCGGCTATTCATAGGTGGTCTGTCTCTCAAGTTTTGATAGATCGGAGAAGGGGTCGACGACGTTTTAGTTAACCCTTTGACGGTGGAGTACTTGAAACTTAAACACTCTGCGTGTACGGAATACTTTCTCGCATAGAGCCAGCTTTCGTACAATGTGTAACTGAAATACTATCTTAATTCTTTATCTAGACTTCACGCCAAATTTAAAAGAAGCATGCTCATTCTGTTTCGGAGATATAGTTCACTATTGTCTCTTAAAATTAGTTTTTCAAACCTATACGTCTGTAGTCCACAAATATGCGTCCATAGCAAGCAAAGGGGACGTTTGTTGTTTCATATGGACTCGAAAAGACGAGCACGTTTCGCATGCCGGTGCTCCGTTTTCTTTATCGCAGGTGTACCTACTTGATAAAAGCTGTATGAAGTTGTTTAGCTGGTGAGAACCGTTGGCTTAGTAGCATATTGTATGATTACCGATTTGTATTGCGATGGAACTGACGTTTCTTGCGGTACTTGTACAACATTTCGGTGCTTTGTGGTATCAGTTTGATGTTGATCGTATTTCTTCTTTGATGTATCTGTTACGATATGCGATACGTCTGATATTGATGATAGGTCATTGTTACTTGGTTAATCTCAATCTTCTCACGGCAGGTGTATTACTTTATACATTTCTAAATATTATCGTGATAGATAAATTGATTTTATTTATTTCTACCTCCTTTACACAAAATACTTTATTTATTTAATTCTCAAAGAATTTCTGGTACTCAGTGTATAAAAACTAATATTTAGTTAGCTTGAAATGCAGGTTAAACTGCGCTCAATATATCAAACTAAGTGTTCAAACAGTGTAGCACTTTGTTGCAATCCGATATCGATCCAACACCGATAACGTCGAACAAGTGGGTGCTATGCTAAACGTAATTCGATTACCTACTGCGATATTGTTGCAACATTCGTCTGATATAATTTCAACTTTTGAAGAGAAGTTCTTCAAGTTTCTCACCTGACATTCTTCGATATCGATTCGTTACTCGATCAACAATTGATAATGTGAGCGTTATCGTTGCACCATCGATCGCTGCGTAGGCGACTTGATTTTATTATCGTAATAGTTGATAATTGTAAGGATAGATGACGTTGAAAGAATGGAGAAATGTTAATTGGTTAGGTTCGCCACTTTATTTCTTTTAATCGAGGATCGAATCGAATTTTTTCCATTGGCCAACCAGTCGTTTCTCTAGGGTTAAGTTAAACTTTATTGAATTTAATTGACGAGATCTGGCGATGCTCTGTAAAGTAAGGAAAAAAAAAACTGGCGCTTAGTTCGCAGAACAGGCGAATCGTACCGATTGCCACAGTTTCTTCACGAGGCACCAATTGTCCAGAGGCGAGTAAATACGAAATGATGAAACAACAAGTGAGTTTCGTCAGGCGTCCCGCGATCGATCGGTACCGGCGGTACTTCACAGACAAAGAAAAACGCATTACTGTGGGAACAATTCAGTGAACAAGCAATCGTTACCCTACATAGCAGCGTTAGCGCTTGCTTCGCAGGCCCATTTATTAACTCATTACTGGCGTATAGTAGAACTTTGTTAGCTGATTTCGCAAATATTCTTCGGAAAACACTTTTCTACGTCGAGTCTCCTTCTTTCTAATTTAATTGTAGTTGGAAAAATGTAATTAGAAATTCATCTATACCCTGCTAAAGACGATTTGAGTTACAACTTTGACGATCATTTCTTTGGATTTTGTTTAAGTTCCATAAAAAAAAGACACTGCAAAATTTGCTACGAAAATAATGTTCAAAAGTTTGGCACGCAATCGGTAAGAAATTGTATCATAAAAGTTGCAGCATTTTGTGATAATTGTCCTGATAAATCATATTTAAGTTTACCATGTTTCAATTAAGTTCATTCATAAAATGTTTTACTTAAAATTAATTATAATATCATTAGGAAACTAGTTCAACTATCTGTTTGCTAAAATAATTCATTAATTTGTTTTGCAATGCATCCTAAACTTTACACACTTTTTTTAATAACTATGATTAATATTAATAATATGGCGAACTTGCCCCGACAAGCTGAGGCCGCATGTTGGCGATTATTTGATAAAATACCGCAGAAAGTAACAGTACAGAACTTAATATTTACCAAATTTTCTTCTTCGAGATATAAAGATACATAAAATATTAGAATATAAGAGTTTTATACTGTAAGAAATTCACCAAATATGTCGAAAATCATCTCAAGTTGCCGATTTGCTCGAACGCAAAGGATTAAATACGATTTACGCTGATTTTGTGGATCACACGAACGTCAAGGTGATTCGCTCTCAGTTGTAGATTATTTGCGATCAGACAAGCCGATTGCAAAGCGACTGCTTTCATGGACTCGCAAGTTCAAACTATGGGTCCCCCATTCATTAAGCCTAATAATTGTGGTTAACCATTAGCTCAGAGCCCGACATGATTGCCTCGAAGTTCTCGGTCTTTACTTTCTCTTCGGCCCGGTCCCGTTCGATTCGAGCGAGCCCCGATTTCTGTCAGCTTTCTACGTGAGAATAGATCGACGATAGCATCGCCTGCACATAAATAATGTTGCGTTCTACGGCTGTTTACGTGTTACGTCTACAACCGCATTTTTCACCTGCAATCCTCTAATGATATTTGCCGGAAAGTATACGCTCGGAATAATTAACGCTTGATCTCTTACAGAGCCGCTCAAGGAACGTGATCGAAAGTGTTTGCGAGCTATGATTCTCGTTACGTATGGTAATACTGTGGAAGAAATGTGCAGATAAAGCAGTTATTCAAGATTTAGGAGTTTTTAATGGTAGTAAATTCGATATTATATAGTTTTATCCTATTGGTACGGTAATCTAAGTTTATAGAAAATACCAGAAATATTAAAGGTACGTTCTCCTTGATATACGTATGGATTTTCTTATGGAATCGAAGGGAACATGTGCTTAACCACTAATCTTATTATATTTCCCTCTCTCTGTATTTTTCTACACGTTATACACAAATATTCTGCAAAAATTCTTGAACAAGGATTTATCTCTTATATTAGAAGAATTATTCCATAAAACACTATCCATTTGTTACAAGAAATATGAAATTTCCAACACACGTAAGCGAACAGAAATTTTGAAACAAATTACACCCTTTACTTTTGCTCTGAATTATCGAGAACGAAAGGAAATTAAACCTGCCATTTTCCATTAAACTGATCGTCTTTGTTACCTTGTCAAACTTTCGTTAAACTCGCGAAAGTATTCTTAAAATATTATTTTACCGAGCCATGTAAAAGTCAAGAAAAGGAGAAAGAGAGTAGGACAGACTTTGGAAGGAGAGAAGGATCGAATCACTTTAGTCCGGCGGTGATCTCATTCAATTAACGCGTTCAGATCAGGTTGCTGGCCTCTCGCGAATTTTAAAATCACGTCAAACGCGTACGCACCTGAATCCTGTTACGGTGCCGCACCACTGAGCAAACTGGAAATTTCCACAGATTCGGATCAGCTATTGGCTCGAGACAAAGTTACTCACTCTCAGAGTCTCTCTGTCAAGGTCTCTCTCTCTCTCTCTCTCTCAGAGTCTCTCACTCCCAAAGTTTCTCTCTATCAAAATCTCTCTTTTTCTCAGAGTCCCTCTCTCTGCCAAAATCTCTCTCAGAATCTCTCTTTCTATCAAAATTTCTCTTTCTCTTATCTCCATCTATCTATCTATCTATCTTGTTTTCCTTTGTACTTTTTAGCATTTTTCTTTTTCTCTTTTCTCTTCGAAAAATGGGATGCCCGAGCTGATGTTCGGCAAGGTTATGGCACCAAAACGCTGCAATAGTTCGCGCTTCGCTAAGCAACACTGCTCCTCCCACGCCCTCGTAATTATCGAGAAGGAAATTTCCAGGACTCAAGAACGTTTCCCTTCGCGTGAAGAAAGATAGGCAAGAACTTTGATGTTGCTCGTGTTATACATTATATTTCAATGTTGTAATTTGTTTTCTACTGCCCATTTGCTTTCTTTTATCTAACTCCTAATCGATTCGAGTATTTTCTCTTTATTATAATTTGTACTATAGCATTAAATATATCATAGCATTGCCAAATTAATATTTCTAACTTCAGATACTAGCTGCACTTTCAACGTAGCGTTGCACAATCTGACAAGCTTAATAAAACTTTCAATTAATGTATCACAAGGAGTAAATTATTTAAATCACTTTTGATCTAATTGATTCCTAAATGTCTGCAATCTATTATGTATTTATTATTTCATCTGAATGATTGTAAATCAAAAATGAACGAATAAATTTGCGCGCATTTAATGGATTATAAATAAAGGCGATAAATAACAATTTAGTTATACGGGAGAAATACATCTTAATTCATACAATAATTTATTCAAACAAATGATCAATCGGATAACTTTACGCCTCGACAGTCGTTCAAGTAATGTCCAAAGTGTGATAATATTGCCATGTAAAATATACGTTTTAACCACCAAACAGGTTACTTTATCTCGGAATCTAAACCAGTAGAACAGAAAACCAAGTGCCACTTTATTTGCATCGAATATACAAAGCACCCTTTTATTCATTTTTCTTAAAATAATTTTAGTACTATTTGGAGGGTGTTTATAAAAGCTGTTGTCAAGCTTCAGGAGCGTGTAGTACTTGTCGAAACAACTAAAAAGTCTTAACGATTTGAATGTCACGGAGCTTTGCACTTTATACGAGAAATTTTAGTTAATTCGTACTAAAAAGAAGCCCTCTTATAAGGGTACTTTACGAAAGTAGCCTTTTATTAAATTTTATTAATTCTACGATCTGAAGAATGATCAAACAGTCTCCATCCACGACTGAATAAGCAATAAATAACCGTGCAACGATTTTTTCATAGTGGTTTTACGGCTTTTGGAGCAGCGTGCGCGATTTCCATTAATGAGTCTCCTCTTCTCTCCTTTTACAGTCTCCGCGGCTTTTTTGCAACATTTTGCCGAGCCTTCTATAATATACACGGCCGAACGTTTCTTCGTTTAGTGCGACGAACTGAGTTACAGTTACCAAGCTATATCGAATTTTAATCGAAAAACGAGATCTCGCCTCACGGCGCTAGTCCAGCCTCGTTGGCCTAGAAACGGCGACCACTTGATTCCTGAACAGAACTCTCACCTGTGTAAGGGTGCAAACACTGCTTTTATCCTACTATTCTCGCTTTAACGTTGTGTTTCCCATTCACATGTACAAGTTGGTCTTTTTTTCTTCTTCTTTTCGAGAATGGACACGGTTAGAGAGGTGATTCTCGGGATAATGTTTCTATGATAAAGCATGTGCTGGTACGTTGAAGATTTGTTATATTAGTAGTCGCGGAAGTGGATGTAATCAAGGCCAAGTGTCTTTTTAGAGCCCCGGTGCGAGGTAAGAAGAGTTCATGGAATAATGGAAATGACTCGTGTATTAATGCACGACTTCTTTGTATCCGGAAAATCATAAGGAAAGAACGCGAATCCATATAGAATAATTAATATAAGATAAGTAATATAATATAAGAACAATTAAGATTAGGAGAGTAAGATGGCTTGTAAAACATTGTAAATAGAAATGACGTAGCTGGAAGTTGTCCTAAGCCTACAGACAAGGATTATAATAATTAATAATTACCATTACAAATCTAATTTTCTAGAAAATCTTTAATTGAGACGAAATGAAGTTTAATCGCGTGAAAAAGATTTTCCAATGCACAACAATTCGTGACGTGGAATAAGAATCACGAGCATTTGCTCGACTTTCGATTTAAGAATCAGGTCCATTGAGGTTAAAGACGTAATTTAGCTACGATTTCTCAGAATACGCCATGAAGAAATCGTTCACGTATTCATTCCGTCGACTACGAGCGTCTATGCATTCCTCGGTGTGTCTGAACAATATTCAATAGAGAAAGAGTGACAGTGTAGCGAAATTAGAGGCAGATAATTCAATAATTCTGAATATAGTTCGAAAAAGGAACATAAAAGAAGAATATCTGTTCTTTTATCAGTTGAATGCGAGTTGCCGCGAGATTCGATTGATTTACGTCGGGATCCATCGCTGCTTGCAATTACGTGCACGCTAATAGCCTGTATTATAAACAATTTGAGGATTCTTTTCGAGCAGTTCGGTAGGTGATTTATCGGCACCCGGTGCGCAGAGAGCTACAAAGATTTACGAATTCAGGATAGCCCGCGAGATACGATACCTTGCACGTTACCCCGCTTCTAAATACGTATACGTTTGATCGCTAATAAATCAATCGAGCGTCGAAGATAAATCGATTCCGGTATTCTCACATGACGTGTTCATTCCGCGGATCGCATGCAGGGTGAAATATTCAAGACTCTGCCTTCTGGGTAATCGCCGTAATCCCTGGGCATCGTGTTGCTTCTAAGTTTCTTGCTCCTTATGGATTAACGATTTCGCAGAATTATTAACGGTTATGAGATCGTCATTTTTCTTTTCTTTTACGTGTAATTTAGTTTCGTGGTTCTTGGCGTGGCTTACTGTACCAGTGAAATTAATTTAATCCTTTGAAAATGTGAATAGAAACAATGTACAAGTTGTTTCAAATTAAATCCATATTTATATTTGCTAAATAATTTTTTTCTTTAAACGTTAGGGTCTCCTATAACGTGATCACTCGACGAAATTTTGTTTTTTCATTTGCAAAAACAAAAATTGTTAGCAGAATCAACTTGAAACGTTCATTTTAAATCTCACTATGTAGTTACAGTAAAATGACAATTGTAACATGCCCCTCACACGATCGATAATATTAATTATTTCAATTTAACATAAGTATCTTCGCTTCGATACTTTTCAGGTTCGTATACGATCGATATCAACAATGTTATCGATCATTTGCGAACTCCTTAAGGTGTTGTCCAAATATTTCACCACATGTAACTTACATGACTAACAATAACTAACAATAGAATCTGGTGAAGTTGTTTTAATTAATATCGATCTGCCCTATGGGGGAAAAAATTCACAAAATCGTTCCATCTTTTAATTTGAAAAAAATGCATAAAACTGTAGTTTTGCATTTCAATTCTTTGTTTTTCCTTTTCTTTGTAGCCTCAGATTCATTGTGAAAAAAAAGCAAAAGAGTCAGGGATTTTTACGCCATTCTGTATGCGTAATTATGCGATAGTGTAATGGCGATAATTTTGCACAATCTCATCCCAGTATGCAAAAAAATGAAATGATGTACTGTGCGTTCGTTATTGCACGCGTTGTATTGAGAAATTCGAGTAATTAAACACACCGGAATAAACTACGGGAGAGTGTAGATAAGGAGAGTGCAGCTGTCATTGAGTATCTTGAAAAATGACCGTAAGTAGGAATCATGTATCGATAGATGCCGGATGCACCAATGCGCGTACTTTTCCCAGCCTACAGAACAAATTGCTTCACAATTAATTTTTTCATCCGATGTAGAGAAGCTCTTGGCTTTAATAAGTATGCGGCTGTAATAACTTCCTGAGCTATTAATCTGTTCTGTATGAAGTTAATGCAACGAGACAAAGGTATTGCGGACGCATCTCGCCCACCTTCTTTGTACGATACATCGTCTTAGTATTGTTTACCACGCAGCGTCCAAATGTGAAGCATATCCGAAGAGTTAACGCTTCGAGAACGAACAACTTTTGTTGGGTTTGCTTCATTTTGAAAGGCTCAAACGGTCGATCGGAGTTTAATTTCAAGCTCGTAGGAACAAATCCAAGTTTCCTCACCTGTGACTATGTTATAAACCAAACTTTTGGGGAATACATCATGTTTCCAAAACACAAGAACACCAAGTAACAAATAAGAATGGTTTAAAACATATTTCAACGCAAGAATGGGGAAAGACAAATTAATTCTATGCCTAAATGTTTAGAAGAAATCGTAAAATAGAAACGGTGCCCAACCAAATATTAATTCCTAATTTATTTCTGTTTTGAAAATAAAGTAACGAGTGTACGAATACTTTTCCCCCAGTATTCTTTGTGACACCTACAAATTTTACTTTCTAGCTCGTAAATGCTTCTTTATTCCTTAATAAAATATATATCGTTCGAAAGCTGTGACCATTTTGTGCATTTCCACATAAAAAAAAATATCTTGATTTCATTTTGTCATTGTCAAATAATTCCAGACTAATGTCGAATATGTTATGACGAACGAATACTTTTCTCGGTCACTGTATGCGTCCATAGCAATCAGAGGGTTCAAGTGGTGTACTATCTAGCCTCTCGTTGCCTTTTCTTTTCCCTCACTGACCACCAGTGTATCGACGACATAAATCCCTTAACCCGACGAACGATTACCCCATCGTAAAGTAATTTGCCCATTAACTTTGTCTCGCATTTCTCTTGTCGTGTACCGATATTAACGGCATGGGACGACTGTTACTCTAAATTCACTCCTTAACGTCGGGGATGCTTCGTCGCTAAAATATGAAGCTTGATACGCACACGGTGTCTAAACTCTCGAGAACAGCATGGTGCATCCTCGAAAGTATACTCGAACGGGAGGTATCGACGCAGTTCGCTGCGTGAGAAAATTGAGCATCGATCGTGAAACAGTGAGGAGAAATTTTTTTTAAATTCTGCGACAGCAATTGTATAAACTCCAATGTTAAATTCTTGTAGGTAAACTATTTAAATAATTAAGAAATCTGCTTGGAGAAGACGGTGCTTCGGCACGTAACTCGTTAGCAGTCAGAATTTTTTTACGCTGCAATCGGTAATACTGTTTTATCTCCATACATATTTCTATGTACGTATTGAACAATATTGTATAGTGAAAGTTGATATTGTTGCGTGAAGCTTGTGGTGTTGTCGTGGTGCCGTGGTTGATTATGCTCCGCGTACGTAGTGTAGTAAAGTTCGACTATACTATTACAATTGTAACTTAATACAATTGAGCCGAGATTGAAATTACGATACGAGGTACGCTTGCAACAAGCGTGAACTTATTTTCTGGTTCTCGATACTGAGCTTAAGCTTCTTCTTGTAATAGAACTATCCTTGACGGTGGTTGAAATGCAACTGAATGTCGGAACGACATTTCGGAGGTGCGCGTACGTGAATTAATTAAGATAAAAGTGAAAAATGAAAAAACTATCGGTGGCCAAGGGTGCGTTAGCAACAGCTAGGGTTATGAATACTGCAACGACGAAGTAGAGAGAACACGTTGACATCCTTTACAAGTTTTCAACACTAATATTTTCAAATAAAACGGAATATGACGGGGGGGGGGGGATGGAAGCGTTTCATTTCAATTTGGTGTGGATAAATAATCGAAACAGTAACTTATTTACACACTGTATAAAGTCTGTACTACGCGAAAAAGTATTTCATCCTCATTGAGCGTAAGTTCGAGCCGTGTGCCATGCGCGCAGAGCGTTTAAGCTTCGAGTACTCCGCAGTCGAAGGGTTAAAAATACAGGAGAAGAAAAAGAATCAACAAATTGTTACGCACAGCGCGATAAATATTCATGGCCGAAGGTGAAACGACGAATACCCGGGGCAGTGCGATAAATCGAGTTGACGCGGGATGAGTCAGCAAGTCATCGGCCCTTTCTTTTTCGATACACGCAGGGAACATATTGGACCGTTCCTGAATGTCGTCGCTGTATCGCTGGACAATAAATAATATGTACTGTTCACGAGCAGACAACAGCAATATTACTTCTTTTTTCCCTTTCCTTTTTCCTTCCCTTTCAACAAGACTAGCCACTCTACCTGCTTAATTAAATACCCGTGTTAAAGGGCAACAAATTCGCCATGCTATACGAGACAACAAATACCACGCGACCCTGTGCATTAATTGCCAATTTAACGTCCACCTTTACAACGGCCTTATGCTAACAGTATGTTACCATCCTTCTCCGGAAGGAGCTGTTCAAATCGAGGAACCGGTGTGGAGAAAAATGTTCGATTAAAATAATTTCACTGTAACACGCGCCGTGTTACAAGCGGGATCTTTAAAAGCCTTAAAAAGATATGTTAAATGCAAATGATCGATAACAATACTGGTCTCTTCGATCTAGCGATAGATTATATGCAACCGTGCTTATCGAACAGTTACGTTGCAAGACATCGAGCGAAATTTCGCATTTATAATTCCAATACGTTTATATTTTCGTTGCTTTGTGCCACTCAGTCTTATATTTTTATTCCTACATGCCTCTTCAAAGAGGTAGAGTCGAATAGAAACAAAAGGAATATTAAAATGCAAATGAACGAACGTTTCCATATTGGTGGTTGTGAATTTATGAATAAATTTTGCCACCCTACCGATATAATCTGACTTAATCGAGATCGAAGAGCAAAGAATCTAATCTTGCGGAGAATTGAATTTTTTGTTCTCTTTTATCCCCTTTGCAAATGTTCCTATTTCGTACACGCACGGTAACTACATTTCTTGTATCGATATAAACGAAAAAAAATATAACTAATAAATATTAAAAAATATCAAGAAATAAAACAAACATCAGCTTAGGGATTTCGAAACATTTATCGACAGTCTTGGAGTTGTTAAATAGCTGAAGACGGGCGTTTCTTTTTAAGCCTTCTAGGAAGATTAGAATAGCAATTTGCAGGAAGTAGATTTACATGCTTGGCTACTTTTTGCCGATATGCTTTCGAGTAGCGTAAGCAAGTAATTAATTACGAATTGAATTACTTCTATGGAATAATTACTCCGTCTACCTCAAATATCTCTATATTACCGCTCGAATGTGATTTCTTTTCGAATATGTAATAGAAAGGTACCGAATCTCCAACTGATTTATAGAATTATCAGTTTGGCTATCAGCAGCTATCGAGAAATTACGCGATATATCATTCCTCCTCCACAATTGATGACTGGAACTCCGTTCTTGCTTCGCAAAGTCACGTAATGTAGAGTAAAACATCATAGTTGCTTACTAATTTGCATAAAAACGAACTTCCTCTTGTTACCTTGAAGGCAACCTCTCGATCATAGCGGCGTGTAGCCACGTGAAGCCAGCTTATCGCGAACACATTTTCGTCGTGTAAAGCTCGATGTAAATCGGATCTACCGGTGAGAGTGTATATCGAGCACTGGTGGAAGTCAACGATATTACGAGTGGCCAGAGTCGCAAGGACGTCGAGATCTCCGGCAGGTATCGTAGGTTTATGGGATCTATTGGATTTGCTTGTTTCAAACGCTGCTCGATCAACATGCAGATTCGACGTATATCATTCACAACTGAATTAAGAGCGAACAAATACGTGTAAACACGTACACACACGCGTGTGGTATTTTACATAGTTGACTGTAAGTACACCAGAGGAACAGAAACTCTTACATCACGGTCGATACACCTCTACTTATAATTATCGGCGTATCGATGTGCCATACCAGACCAAGTAACTTCGTTAATGCTGCTGATTCTCAACTTGCTTATGGTAGCAGTTTCACGGTTCGAACTGAATCATCTACGTAATCGGATTGTTAACTCGTCTGTGCGCGTTTTGCAAACCAGAGTTTGGAAATTATTCGGTCGCTGTTCTTCTTTTCATGGCTATCGCCCACAACTGTTTCTTATATTTCAACTTCTCGGATTTTTCGTCTCTATTTTGGTATGTTTTTCGTTTACGTCGAAGCGCTGCGCGGAATTATTACCTGTTGCGTTTATTGCTCCACAAAAATCCGCGGCATCATACCTGCTGTGCCACCGATACCGGCGCAAAACTATCGCAGAAGCTGGAAAATGATAGCGATATTTTAAAATACGTTTCACAGTGTTTCCTGAACCTTTTGATAATAATTGACGACGATTTCATCGATCGTAAAATGGCTGAACAGTGGAGATCTTTCTCATCGGTGAAAAGAACCGAACGACAGCTTAACCAGCTCAAAACTATCGCAGAAGCTTGAAAATGAAATGAAATGTAACGTTATTCTAACGTTAGTTCCTACCTGATATTGCAAAGTGAGTTTTACGTTTTCAAACAAGGTTACGATACATGTATTTCACTAACAGTACGATCTATGTTATTTCACGATCGTAGGAAACGATTAGCGCGATTCGCTAATTGAATTCTCAATGTTCGTCACCAGGTGCCGTTGACGAGTTTGTTACTTACGTAAGGCTAAAGAGTATTCCCGATCTGTGGACGGAATGCAGGGATACGAAGCGTGTATCTCTCCCAAGTATAGTGGATACATGCGGTTGAATTCTAAGTTCATGGCGCATTGAATAACGTGTTACGTCACGGGATCGGCTCTTCCACACGGTGTACCGTGGCCAGATCAACCAGCAAATGTTTATCTTCATTAAACGTCGCGTTGAACGACCTTTACGCGCAGAGATGAGAATATCGGTGCGCAGGACATTTTCTGCAACGGGATCACGTGATACGATTCTTTACACCCGTTTGTTAATGAAAAGGCAATTAGGCATATCGTTGGTCCTTATTCTTTCAGTTCCTTTTTTGTTTTTGTTTTTTTTTTTCTTTAGTGGTTAATTGGTCGATAGGAGTAGAATTATTGAAAACAAATAACGGTCCCGACGAACTTTGGTGGAAGTTCGGGATTACAAAACCGGTATTTATCTCTCGATATTATACAGCGGCGTGTACCGTTGCGTAACGCTTGTTTCAGATGTGTAGCCAGCCTGCCATTTATAAATTTTCCGGACGCTTATGCAATCTACGGGGCACACACGCAAAGCACCGTGAAACCTGTGACTGTTTTCTTTTTCACTGGCGACCAATTTTTACAGGCACAAACGTGTCAGATGTCGGGAAAACAGGAGAAGAGGAGAGAAGGGCAGCGTGATGAGAAACCATACGATTAATAGTTGTCGATGTTGGTGTTTTGGACAAAACAGAAATTAATAATAATTTATAAATATAAAAGATCGAAATCCATTTTTGATCATTTCTTTTCGGTAACGGTTCTTCGACTTGAACGCGTTATAGGAGACAATGTTGTAAAACTTTCTCCCGACAGCGGCGCTGTTAAACGAACCTCTTCGTTATTTCATACGAGCAATCCTTTCGTCTACGCGTTCCTTATTTTTTTTCCACTGTATGACCACAGATGTACACGCGCTCGTATGTACAGCTGTCTCGCATTTTCCGCAGTTGTCTATTTAGTGTTCACCGCGGCATGGAAAGTATTTCATACCGAAAGAGGTCGCAAGAAACATTATTAGACTGGAAACCCGTTCGACGAAATTTTCGCCTGACCGCAGATCGAGCCATGCTGAAACTGCCGAATCGTGATTAAACACTCTACAAGCTAGTCCGTGCCGATCTTGCGGAAAGTTTTGAATCCTTTATCGAGTACAATTATTATTTATTCTGGCAAACGGAAGGAGGTGGCGAGAAAATTAGGCACGCTGATTGGTAACGAATATTGCAAAACATTCGCCAATCAGCGTGAGACTACCTCAATGTGTCTTAGAGAATAGAAGTTACAGTCAACGAGAAAACAGCTTAGAAAAGTCTAGTCATCACCTAGTGAGCAAAATTTCTTAATAAAGTTCCCAATTCGTACATTGGGTGGTCTTTCGTTTGTTATTTAAAGTCGGCACACCACGTGCAATTTCTACAGAGTTCGAGAGTGTTTTTTGCAAAACAATCAAGAGCTTTAACAGCTGAGCTTTCGGAGAAATTTCGTAGCGTGCGCGATATAACTTACGCTTGCGTATCACGGCTCCTCCATGTCCTCGCATTAGCCGTGACTACAATTATGCTGCTTCGTAACGGTATCTTTATTTTCTCATATGTCTTTCGCGATGCATCCACCACGCGCTACACCTACTTTACATTCCCCGATGTTCGCGGACCGCGCTATGCGCTTTAGCTGATCTTCACCGCGATTTCCTTAAGCGTCTTCTCTTCGCATGTCGAGAACATAACGTACCATGTTGCCACTTCTCTTTCAGGGCCTGTGTTGCTCTATTCCTCGTAGTTTATCGGGTGTTCCGAGCTATCTTTGTACAATACACGTGCCATATGTAATATTTGGATGGACTTGTATGAATTTGTATGGAACGTAGATTCTCGTTTATAAATTGTAAAAATAAACGTTCGAAACAGACAAACGACTGTTTCACGGTTTTTCCATATCGTTCAGCTACTTCGTCATTTCCTTCGACAGAGATTTAACACCACACCTCTTTTAAATATCATTAAAAAAAAGACAAGCGCTATCGCGCAACAGTAATCCTGACAAGTAAATTCCATCCTGCATGTGTTACGCTCAAGTCCATTAGGCATGCACCTGAACAACAAGCTTTTACACACTTTAATTAATCCTTATCTATCCGCCGGGGAGTTTGTTATCGTCGTATCGATGCGAATGATAACGGAGTCGTGTGATAAAAGGTAAGAAGCTTGCTCTAACGCCTGTAGAAACGGCGATCGAGCAACGCTTACGCACTCGTGACACTTGTTCTACCGATTAGATCTAGTGATTTAGGAATTTGCATGACCAAAACTACCGTACAGATGTACGAGACATTAATTAACACACATAAGTAGGTATAGACTATTCGTGAAATGGTCAGTTTTCATCGAGAATAAGTCGTCAAATTTAGCTTGAGACGGCCTTAATACGACTTTAATGTACCTCTCAGCCGTTCACCTCCTTTCCTCTCTACTTCCTGCTCACCTGACCGCATCATCCTACCTGTTACTTCGGCTACTAAAGGTGCTGAGATGTTTGTGAAATCAGCGAGACGCGATCGACGTCCAAGTGTTTAAGGCTTTCTGACTTTATGACATGGATGCCTATAGCTACGTTCTTTTTCAGCGGTTCGTTCAAAGTGTTCTCTTGTTTATTCGGTACTTACTTAGCTAGATGTCCAAGTTCGGAAAGTGTTTTGTAAAAGTAAAAACTCTGCGTTTCTACGATTCATATATTTCGAGCAAACAGAGCCACCCGAATTGCAACGTCGTCGTGAACGCGTTAAAAAGAGTCTCGATAGCTTTTGGAAAAGAGATACAATTTCATTTATCTTTCACCCACTCCTAAACTCCAAAACTCGATCCGCCACCTTATTATTGCATTTTTGCGGCTTTCCGAAAAAATGGCTATTCCACCGAATGATGAAAGAAAGAAAACACGAAAGAAAGAGAAGGAGGACGGTGTGTATAAAGAGGTGCAGCGAAACAGTCGGGGCAAGTAACAACGGTAGAGGACAATAAGAGGAGGAAGAAAAAGGGAAAGAGAGAAGCAGAGGCGACACGCAGGATGCATTTAAAGTCGTTTCAACATCCGTTCAGCCTCTCTCTCTCTTTCTCTATCTCCCATCGAGATCCTCTCTCGTCTCTGACAGAGCAGAAAAAGAAGAATTCGTGTTCTTTCTTCGGCATACGAAATCCCGCATCGTTCGTCGCAAGAGTACGTGAGGGAACGCGTGGTTTCACCCCTCTAGCTAGGCTTTTTTCGATTATCTTCTCGTCTCTTTTTTTTCGGCCGCTTCACGCGTGACCGTGGCCGACATTCACAGTTTCATCGGCGCTAGGTTCGCCATTCTGCGGATCCTCTGCTAAATCGTACAACTTTTTAACCGTAGATCTACGAGTAACGTACGTCGGAACACGTGTAGGCTTGCGTTCGCGTTGATGCTTCGATGTACCGTTAGCTTCGCGCGATTCAAACTTCCTACGGTAAGGTAGTATGGGGAATTTTCGACTTTGACTTCGCCGTTTACTTTCGCCATCAAAACTCTATACAATTTTCAGATAATCTAGGTTCTACTGCACAATGCTTAATTATCCAGATAATATTAGTTCTACAAGTTATACTACACGATGTCTATTTTTGGTTACCATCAACCCACCAATTGCGCGATATTGCGCAAGGATGACCGAAAAAGTGACCGGTTTCTCAATATTCTGCGAAGTCCTGGACTACGAGAGCCTCTTACATTTGCTCACGGTAAAGCTCCAGAGACTGTAGGTGCTTACCTACTAATTACTAATTAGCAATTAGACCCAAGCGTGCGCGTGTTGGTTTTCTAGGTCAGTCTTGCTGAAATCATCGCGTTCCAACCTAAACGTAGTCCGTGTTGGAAGCTGCACAAACCCCTCGTCTATGCAAATGTTGCTATGATATTGTATGAGAAATGCCACGCTTTTGTGAATAATAATTACGGACCATAATCCAGGTGAACCTTGAGCGGTTCAAGATGGATTTAAAAAGGATTTACAATTTTATGATAACTCCTTCGACGAGCGACGTTAACGCGTGTGATACGAGGAGAGTTAAATGAGATTTTTAGCAAATTCGAGTAACAAACTGAGAGAATAAACGTAAGCGGAAAGTTTCTAGGCAAATTTCAGCAAGGAAGAAACTAATTTGAAGAATTTTTATTTCAGACAGAATGTTTCGGAGCTGATTTGTCCTTTTCTGTTCCTGCCACTTGGGTACGTACCACTGTAAACAATGTTCTAATATTTTTTTAACAGTTTCAAGTTACAAACCATCGTTAATCTATTATTTATACAACGATCACCCCGTAGTATTACCTAATGTAATAAATCGGAACAAATTTGTCGTATTCACCACACCAAACAATATGGTAGTTATTTATACGATTCTGTATGTCATGTATAATGCCATCGAATGTACTTTAAAATAAAGCAGCGAGTGCCAGATTATCTTCCGTATTTTTCATTTCATTTCAATTCAAAGTTTTGTCGCTCTTACTGAAAGACTTTCTCACACTTGAATCATCTTTCCAAGTCCGATAACGTCTCGAGACGTATAAAGAGAGACTTGGAAGGTGGTACGTGAAAAGAAATAACTGTCAAAAGCTTCGTTGTACGCGTTTCATCGAAAACCCTAAGAACTGAAGACTTGGAAAGGCTTTAAAACGAACCGGTGGCCGCTGCCAAACTGTACACTATATAAGACATCCGTTCGATCACGGGAAATCAGGTGCAATTGTGTAACAACAGTGTATCGTTCCGCACGGGATTTGCACGCATCAAATACCTCTTCTGATGCGGTAGGCGTATGGTTGTTCGTCTGCGAGGTGGCCTACCGCAAACACATTCAGTAGCTCCTCCGAGTATCTGTTGCAAACTACCGGTGCAGCTGTGCGCGCGGCAAGAGCTTACTCCTATCCGATGGTACCGATATTTATACGTGTATCTAGGTGCTCGTTGTACTAGCCAGTTGCTTCACGCGATACCGTGCTAGATTTATCAGCGCAGCACCTATACGCTTAGCTATGTTCCAATCCGCGCGCCAGTAAATACTGGTTTCTCGAGAGTGTTCCAAACTATATATAACATACATAAGACGTATATAATGTTAATACCCTGTTGGTTGTCGGCACACCGTGTATGCACACCCACGAATCACGCTCGTGACTGGCAAATCGATTGCCTAATACTTTCGTTGCGGTGCATTTTTTTCTTTTCTTTTCTTTGCCGTGCCGTCTTGTAGCTTTTCCCTCAGAAAATATGCGAATTCCCGGTGAGCTCGTATTAATAACAGCTTTCCCAACCACCGCGGAACTCGTTCTGCCGAGAATTATTGGAATACCAATTAGTAACAGAGCCGAACAAGTGGGACGACCATGGGAGTCCGTTGATTGCTGTTACTTTGGGTGATACGAAAGCTGTTTCCAATATCACAATTATTGTGATATTTTACAATCATTTCCTGGGATTTTCGTGAAACCTTTCTTCGCTCGATGAAGAAATATCGCTGCTTACAATTTTTGCACCTTGAAAGTTTCCACTTGGACCTCTTGAAAAGCTAGCTACCTCTTTCGATCTATTTGCCATCAAACGAACCAATTTCTTTGTTGATTCATCGCCGATTTTAGTCCATTCTTCCAAAATTATTTGTTTCAACACACTCTCTCTCTCTCTCTCTCTCTCTCTCTCTCTCTCTCTCTCTCTTTGTGTGTTCGTGTGTACATTAAGAAAAGATTACCGTGACTTGTAGGCGTTTCATTACGTCGACGCGTTGCATCTGAGATCGGTGTTCTCTAACGGGACGCGATGCAAATTCTACCAAAGCTCAGGGATAGAGTGTCTTGTTGCTCATGCCTCTCAGGAACTCGTAACGACCTCCACCTTGGGGGTGTTCCGTGGAAATCGATTGAAGTAGCCTTGATGTTGCCGTTCTGGTAAATCTAACTGAGAAATTTGTAATGTCGACGGCGGTATAAAGTATAATTTTTAGGTGACACTAATACGTAGACTCGCGAAGAATATTAACGAAAATAAGAACGTTGAGAAACTCGTCGAATCGAATGAAAGGTAGAGACCACGTCGTGCCGCAAACGCGTTACATATCTTCTGCCTTCTGATACATTTCGTGTTTCTCATCTCGGATTTCGTGGTTGCAAATCTCTCTCTTTCTCACGACGAAGCGTGAAAAGGTGAAACCAGCGATAATACCGACGACGGTGCATAAACTTGCTAATGGATTGAAACGTCGTCTGCGAAAATGTGTAGTAGGAGGATCGAGGAAATGCCGGTTGTTTCCCGGTTTTGCCTAATCGTTCCATATCTGGTTGCCCGTTCTCGTAACGGGATCTTTCGTTGCGGTTACGTTCGCCTATTTTCCACGAATTTCGCGATACCGATCCTCACGAACGCTACACTGCGCAGTGTATAATCCACTGTGTCAGATCATTTGGATCGATTGCGTTCGAGGATAAATCAGCATAGTTTTCTAATGTATAATTCTTAGGGAAATGTTTGAGGAGTAGAAAAATCGTTGCTCTAAAATGGGCCGTATATATGGCGATAGGAAAGTGAAATTGGACTTATTCAGACTTATTCCGTGTGATCTGATTGTATCGCAATGATTTGTAAATACTTTGCGCTTGGAAAATACAGTTGGAATTTTTGAAACAGCACAGCTCCGTTCTCCCCATATTTTCAACAACTTTCGCGTGTCAAATGCATAATGTATCACGTTAAATGACTTCGGTCGATTGCATTTCACGATAAATCAGCTTGATACATGTATGTACGCACGTTTGATGCTCTAAACGTGATCGTCGATGGAAATCAACACCGTGGAAAGAGGAAAATATTAAAATAGTAACTTAGTTAGCGAAAAAAAATACTTAAATTGTTAACGCGTATCTGTAATTCCTTCTAGCGATGCCCACCCCGCGAAAATGCACCTATATTGATATTTTTCATGTTAATTCGGGTATCTTGAGATTATGAACCTTTCTTGTTCTTCTATTCCTGTTTCTTTCTCCTCCAATTTCGCTCTTTTGTCATTACGGTATCATAAGAATCGTTGTTTAGACGTAATAGAGGTTGAAATGATCGAGATGATTGAACAGCTAATGGAGTAGCGTGGAAATTCGGTTTTATACCTACAGCGGTAAGGTTAAGAAACCAGAGACCAGACCTCCTTTTTTTGCCCTGTAGGCTGCTTGCCAATTTCCGATTACGCAAGAACAAATTGGTGCGTTACAGTCAGCTAGGAAAGTATCTGTACACTTTTAGAAATTTCTCTTACGATGCAGACGGCATTTTATTCTACGATGTATTGGCAGAGTTTTCTAGGTTGCTGTCTATTTTTTCCTGTAATCCTCTGGAAAAATGATTCACCCTTGAACGTACATACAGTAACACTCGTTAATATTCGAACGCTCTTTAATACAGAAGAACTTTTTTAAAAGTGGACCAAACAGCTTGAGTTTTTTTCCTGAGAAGCTAGAGGGATTGGTTTCCTAAACGACATAAAAAAATTTCAAAACGCCTATAGACACCAGCAGTAATCAAAGGGTTAATACGTATTTCGTCTAAGCAGGTTTTGAGTTTGAAATTATTTTTCTCTCCGTGCTGTATGTTCAATTATTGTTAAGTGGCAATTATGTTCAAGGGTCTGTGGCTTAATTACTGCCAGTTTTATTGTTTTTTTAATTGAGGCGATCGGAGTTCCTTTAATTACATACGTGCAGCGACAGAGAAAGCTATCCTGCGAGCATCGTATCTCTGATAGGAGTACATCTTTCTCTCGGTGAACTGCTCGTTTTTCTTCGTTTTCTCTTTGCTCTCTTAATTTGATGCTCCAGAAACTGGTTCGAAATTACTTAGAAATTGTGAGGTAAATTTGGAGACATAGATGATCGAATCTATTGTAAAATGTTGATAAAATATTTATTTTCTTGTTTTTTATTTTGCTTTGTACTTTGAAACAAAGCTGGGAGTACTGGATTATCTTTCGTACTTTTCGTTTCATTTCAATTCAAAGTTCTATCATCCTCACTGGAAGACCCTATATATATCCTCGGTATTCTTCCACCGAAGAGAACCAACTTACAGAAATTAAACAAACTTACTCACTTTTTCAACATACGTTGCCCGATTTCCCTGCTGAACAAGAATAAAATTCTTCGCCAACTGTAACCACAATTTGCATTGCGACATTGACGTAAAACGTCTAAAATAAACTGGATCGTCACGATAGAAAACTATTTAGCAACGAGGACGCGAAGAAAGGAACGTCCTCCGTAAAGCGATGATGTACTCACGATTAGATTGCAGATTTTTATGCATTCCCAGGCAATTTAACAGTGCAAAATTGCACGGAGTACGCGTAATATGAAAAAAGATATAAAATATCCAATTTATAGTGCTTCTTCATTAGTGCTTCTAATACCACCCAGGTGAAACAATTTTCTACCAAAGTTCCACTGCTATTGCTACATTCGCAAAAATATGAATTTGCATAAAAATCTGTAGTCTACTTACGCTACAGCAAGTAAACTACACGTATTGTCACGGCAAAGAAAAAGTGACTTCTCAAACACAATGACAGTCGACAAACAATCGACGCTGGAAGGAAAGCAGAACTCTCAGCGGAGAAAGAAAAGAGGAGAGGGAAGTGAAGAAAGAAGAAGAGAGAAAAAGACAGGACAAGAGGACGAAAGAGACGTGCAATTAGTAACTACCGTTCACGGGTTGAAATTACGTCCGTAAAGTGAAAGAATCGAAGTGTATACGTGGAATCGAGAGCAGACGGGGTTTGGGATGACGAGGAAATGAGAATGAGAAGACTAATTTCTGACTACGTGCGAATTGATCCATGTCGGCCGTGGTGACCGTGATCGATCCAAATTTTATTTCCCTCCTTTGTCGAGCCGCCGCCTCTTTTCACTTCTGCTTGTTTTTACTTCTTGAGGATTAAAGAGGCACATCCGGCTTCGATATAGAAGAATGGCAGGCTCAATCAGTTTCCACTCGATTGATTTCCAGGTTAAATTGTGCAGCAGTTTCCGCGAGGGTCGATTTTATAATTGAACTTATTGCTCATCGATGCTACAAAATTTAGCGATGATTTTACCCTCGTTTGGAATACGTGTTTCGTTCATAAATTTATACTTTTAGATGTAGAATATATATTTTTATTTCAATCAACAATGTTACGATATTTTTCTGCATACACGCAAAAGTAGGCAAATACTGTATGTTAAGAGAGAGAGAGCCAATCGAGAATATTTTTGATTCCGGATCTTTCACTCGTGAAACGATCAATTAAGGTATTTAGGTTGCCGTTTAATTTTTTTCCTTTGAGTGTCACGTCAAAGTGACTGCCGTCGCCAATAAAACGTTTAACAAGATCGTAACAGTGCTCACTCAACGTTATTATCTTGAATTATACGTTTTATTCGTAGCAATCATATAAAAATACACTACGCGATTTCGAAAAGTCTATGAAAAAATGTAACACGAATTCTCGTTTATTACATGTTTCGTCTTTTCTTTTTTTAACTATGTCAATGTGACGCTGTTTCGTCGACATAATCACGTGTTAAGGAAAAAAAACTGGGAATGCAAATGATTATTATTTTAATTGACCTTGAATTGTGTTAAAGATAGAGAGCTGTTCCGACGTTGTTGTTTTTGTTTCCATTAAAGAATAACGTTTAATTTTTTGTTTCGAGTACGAGTAAAGACCAAGTATTAAGCTAAAAATTTGTCGTTTATTTTCGACCAAATTCCTTATCCTATAATTGCATTGAGCCGATACTTCTTACGATACGACCTGTACGATTTTCACTATGAGTGACTGTATCCTTCCGGGCCATGGTGGAGGTTGATCAAGACCCGTCATGCCTACCAACCAGCTATTTTAACCTAACTTAATTTAGCCCAATCTAATCTATTTAAATAAATACAGAAACTATTGTAACTTGATTTATTTTTCATAGCTATTCCTTTCCTTCGAAAGCCGCAATTAAAATATTTTGTATTAGAGACGAAAGGTTTTGCAAGTCATGCCAAGCATGACCTCCATTTTTACTATATTTGTCATTGTAACGCGACCTTCGTTTTCTTCCTTTCACTATTCTTTCTATTTGTCAGTCTCTTTCACGCCTGTTATTCACTTGTATTCAATAATTGTTTAACTTCGGATTAGAGGATCAGGTTTCTTACCACGAGGCATTTCTAATTTAGTTTTAATCCATTGAACGTCTATCCGAAACAAAAGAGCGAAGAAAAGTACTGTGAAACGATAGGAAAATAAGCAGGAATTCAAAAGTGGTAATATTTTCGTCGGCCTTAAAAATCTATCGTTCCTGTTTGACGTTAAATAACATTTCGATCTGTTCGTTGAACAAATCCAATTCTAATTAGGTTGTACGGAGCTCTTAATTATCTACCATTGCGGTCTTAAAAATTGATGTTGAAAAATAGCAAAGTGAAAGAAATCGGAAGAGTGGTGGAACTTTTTTCTTTGCAGCTGTCTATCTTCATAGCCGAGACGTGTTTGAAGTCGACACAAAAAAAAAGAGAAATCTCTCACAATGTATTATGTATCTGTTGTTTATCAACAATCGACGACCATTCCCGCCAGAAGGTTTATATGTAATTAATAGGCTGACCTTTGCTTTAACGTCATTGCGTCACTGACACTGCCAGCGAGACAGAGTTGACATTGACACGCGGCGCGATTTCAAAGTCAGATCCGTCAGGATCGCTCGGATTATGCCGTGAGAGTTTTATCATGCAACTGGCTACCTTGGACGGCTACAAGAAAATAATGAAAAAAGACAGAGAGGGAGAGAGTTGGGGGAACAATTAAAGGCAGTATGCAAAAACGAACATCGGTAGAAAAGAAGTTGTAACGCTTTTGTTCCCTTCTACCGAGCAGTTGTGGAACGAAGCGTGTCGAAATTGCAAGTTATTGGTTTCGAGGTTGATTTGCATGCTGGACTAAATGGAAGATGACAATACGATTTCTTTCATAGTGGATTCTTTCAAAGAGCAAATTGCGAAGATATTATTAATCTTTGTATAATTTGGCATGTGCGATAAGACAGAAGTAGAGAAAGAAATACTAAGGAAGTAGCAAATTGTACAGACAATGATTAATTGTATCATTCAGCAACATTATAAATACGGATTGCTCAGCTAAAAAGCAGTAAGGCGTGAAATTAAACTTTATAAATCATTTTATTGTGTTAAACATATACTAATAAAATTAAAAAGCGACGATGCCTAGCGAAAGAAACCTCTCATCAACTATCGCAAAAGAAAAGTTTGATTGGAAAAGAAGAATTATTTTCTCAAGAACAATACCATTTTCACTCGCGCTAATCGGAAAATGATTCTGAGCATTTACAGCTTTAACCAAATAGCCTTTAATCGAAATGGAAGCATCGATCGGTGTCTCTTTTTCTATGGAAAATCGTAAGGCGTGAATGAAGCGATAAAATCCTTAAACGATCACTAAGAGTGGAAAGAAGCAGAGAAACGGAGACTGGTTGCAAAAGTGGCGGGACAAGACCGGCGATATAGATCGAAGATCTATAAGGTAACGGTATTTCCAGAGATCACGATGATCGTCGAAGATAAAGACACTCGATTGATACGACACTTTTGTTCCCCAACATAAAAAAGTTGCTGTTTAATCGATTTCAAGGAACATCATCTGGCCGTTTCTCTGCAAATGGACCTTCAGGAAGGTCCAAGTGTTCTCGGAACACCGTGGAATTTGCGGTGATAGTAGGACAGCCGCATATTCCGAGGAATCGATTTCGTTGACAGAAATCCACGTTTACGTTCGATTAATCCTTACTTAGCGACGTATGTATTATTTGCAACCGGTAGAAAGTGCGATGATTATACATGAGAAATTGCCCGATTCGCGTATTTTCGAGATGTTTGCCAAGTTTCCACGTTACGCGCAGAGTTACACGTATGTAGATACATAAGTCGTTCGTTAATAATGCCTCGACATCACTGTGTTAATAACAATACCTCATGTGACACATGAAAACAGTTTTTAATAACTACACACAGCTTTTCCGCTACTAATTTACGTATGCGCTCCAATCAGGACCTTGAGAATCGAAACTTGCAAGTTTAATTAATTAAATTAATACATAAATAGTGAGGATAATTCTAAATTAATTTTCAACACTGACTAAACGCAGTTATTCTTCACAATTCTCTTTCTCTCTCTCTCTCTCTCTCTCGCTCTTTGCAATTGTAAATAACGTTCGCGTATCTATTTCTGCAAGTATCTTCCGCAAACGAGAGAAAGCAGAATCCTCTTGCATATTCGCCGCGATTTCCCGTAACCTTGCCGCACAACGCTTAATTGGAATGGCGTCGAAAGGTGAGTCAGAATCACCCGTAAGACTTATTAAGCTTACACATAGACCAAGATTTAACGATACTGTTTTTCCAAGGGCAAAAAGAGGAAAAGTTATTCCCTTTCATTTGTATTATACACCTCTTTCTATTTAACAAAGCTTCTCGTCCTTTTTATTTACACCAACTTCTCTGACGTTGAAATTTTACCTGACCAACACGACATAAAATAAGGCGATTCGGAAACTAATCCTACGATTAAAGAGACCTAGTTCAAAGTAAACTCTCGTGGTATTCAGTAGAAGGAACGGAGAAGAATTAGCAAACAAAACTAAAGATAGCTGTAGTTTCTCGAGGAAACCGGAACACAGAGAGAGAGAGAGGCGAAGAAACAAAGAACTGACAAAAAAATCCGGTGTTTGGGGCTGGTTGGAACTAGAAGATTGAACGACAAAGGCGGCGACGAAAGAGCGAACGTGCTCAGCTGGATTTTTGCGAGGGATCTCTGAGTTTCCAGGCGACGCGACCGTTAGAAAGATCGTCGAAAGAATGCACGGCTCGCAAAATGCTCTATATTCTTTAAAGCGTTTTGTCGCGATCGGCACGTTTGTCATGGTTACGCTTTGCCGGGCGAACGCCGCTCATGAGAGCGGCAATTATCAGGTCGTGCTGTCTACGCTGTTTTTCAAATTGATACCCCTTGAAAGGTATCAAAGTACGCTTTTTATCGATTCGGTAAATACGTTAGGCTTTCTCTTCTCGAATTGTTAATTGAGTGGCTGTGCCTCAGTTTATGTACGAGTATGTGTGCTTTCAGATCAACGTACCAATGTACCAATCTCGAAAAAACTCTAAAAAAGTCACTGATATTCTGATATTGACACACATCGACATTTCTAAATCAATTATCTTTAAAATTATCAATTTTTCCTATTCGTGTCTGTTGATTTACTTCCCGCGTTTCCAACCGCATTTCTCACTTTCGTATCTGCTTCGCATAAGCGGACAAAGATATCTCCATACATCTTCGTGGCTGAGATCAGCCATCAAGGCGACATTCGATATGAAATGGGCTCGAAGGAAAAGTTCGGTTAAAAATTGAGTGAATCGTCGAGACACGTGCAAGGTGTCGAGAAAAAAAGGAGAAACGAAGAAGGATGACGGCGTGTAATGGGGTCAGAACGGCCCCGCGAACTCAGAGTATTCACCTGCATATCATCGCAAACGCCGTAATTACCCGGTTACGTTTTCGACAGGGCTGCAGCGTGAAGAGATAATTCAACACGTCATATTCAGCCCTCGTTGATTTCCTTTCCGTCGACGATGCCCCAGAGATCAAACTTTTTGCTACATCCCACAGGTGGACATCGTTTAAATTGCTGGGTTTCAACGTACAAAATGATGTAGTCTCGATTTCCTGATTGGTCTGAGAATGTTCACAGGTCGAAATGAGAATCGGATTGCTGCGAAAAAACCATTCTACAAACAATTTTTTTTAATTTCCATGTGGAATAACAAATATTTTGGGAGGTTAAAAAGAATTTTGTTATTAATCAAAAATTACCAGGAACAGAAACAAAAGGAACGTGATCGCTTCGCTTGGTATTATTCGTCTGAATTTTTGCAGAGGTCTATCTAACTCGAATAGAGGCCTTCCGCTTGCGTCCTAGGTTTACGACGATTTACTTCCGATACTCTGCTTTTCTTTTCCCCGCACTTGGATACCGCAGTTACTAAAATCTCTGTGAAGCACGATAAGAATCAGAGAAAGAACAGCTGTGTGTTTGGGATGCTGTAAAGTATAAAAACACGTCTAATAGTAGTTATTGAACGTGGAACATTAACGTTTCGACTCGTAACTTCGACAAGCGGTGGAATAATTGAAAGACTCTAATCCTATATAACAGTAATGCTATTCATCGTCCAGTTATAATAGATTGGAAAGGTATGAAGGTTAAGAAAGTGGGTTCCGCATGAACTGTCAGCAATAAAACTACATTCAACGAACGGACCGTCCGAGCTTCTTTTACGGAATAGATAAAATCATTGGTGGTTCTGCGATCGTATCATTGGCAGAAGGTGAGAAATAGATCTTGTGTAATAACATTCAAGGCAAGAGGTAATGGGCCGTTTCTCGGAGTGTACAATTAGTATGTCTAATTTAATACCTTATATGCAAGGAGTATGATTTGAAAATGCGAGACATAGCCAGTTTCGAGGGAAACAACGATTAGATTCCGACGATTGAGATCTCGAGAATGAATTCTGAAGGATTCTGTAAAAATCCAGCGTACTAATATTAGTTCTTCGAGCGGAGTTGCGATTCGTTGCAATAAACTTGTTGGGATTTAGAGATTGTATCTCTTCTCCGCAACTAATGCATAAAATCTTCCCGTTTTATTTATTCTGCTTCTTTGGTATTCATTCGAAAGATAAAATAAACGTTCGATGTTAATTCACATTGAACATCGCAACTTTTTTTCTATACTATTTTGTCAGTCGTTGGAAACAAATAGTTGCTGCATGAATGTCTTTATACGATATGTAGGAGTGATATGTTAGCCTACTTCTGTTTAAGAAAGAAACCGCCCGTTCTAAACGCGAATCATATCGATCATTTTGTGATAAAGACACGCGAAATTAGTTCCGGAGTGAATGCCTTGGATAAGTTACAAGGGTGGCTAAATTACAGGGGCTCGAGGCGAATAAAAATGTTGTACCTACGATCTTTCACGAACGAGCATTACTTATTGCTGCAACGGCAAGCGGCAGATTGGCCTGCTGGTAACTCGGTAACTCAGCTAAATGTCAAGGATAGTTTAGAATTATTCTTTTGCATTTTACGTCGCGGCGCTGTAAACGAGTAAACTTCTCTACGATACGAACTATGCCAGGATCGATGAGTAAGTAATATTCATTGGTATTTCCACGCTGCTCGAAACAATCGCACGTTTATCCGTTCGAGCACGATAGTCGCCATTTTAAATGCTGTTCTTGTCATATTAAAAGTCTGTAAACGTCGATTACACGGTTTACATTGTGTCGATAATAATTCCTTGTCTAACTATATTTGAAATGTTCCTCGTCCCATTTTCTCTGTTCCAAAATTGAACGGGGTTAAATGTTCAAATCTCAGTTCGATATCTGTGCTAAATACTATCTTCTAATCACAATAAAACCTCCGCAAACCTGTGCACGTAAGATATTCGATGAAAACTATAATATCCCTGTATAAAATATCTACAAAGCTGCACAGTCTTCTAACTAATAAAATTGGCAGTTTAAGATTATTCTGTGGAAATTGCAATGTAGAAAATGTGCCATAATAACTTTGTACGGGTTCTATTTCGAAGCTATTCAGGCTGCTGTTTATAATCCAGCCAATGAAGTGAAAATGAAATGGCTACCAACGCTGGTCGTTGGCATTTCTTTCGTTCCTTCGACCGATTTATTCGTTACAAGAACGATTAAAGGACTAAGAAACGGAATAAGCATCGGTCGAAGACTCTTTCACTGATCGTTGCCGCCGGCACTGACTGTCACCTTTGCGCAACGTGGTCCAGTTTCGTGTCCGTGTAACGATAGAAAAGCGAAGGAAGAACAATTTCGAAGTTTCAGCAACAACCGTTTCGTCCAGATCAGCCGGAGGTAAGCTAGTTCTGGCCGAATCGTGAACCTCTCTGAGATCCCATAACGATTTCACGATGGAAAAATAAAAAGGCTAACCGTGCTGGTGAGGAAATGGGATAGCAACGAAATCGAGTAACCAGAACCGATAAACACCACCAGTTCTGCGAATTCGCAACCTTTTTGCGAAGATAGCGACACACGATCTCACTTTCCTTGTTGCTTGATTGCGAACACGATTTCCTGTTTCTTGGTTAGATGGATTTTTCTTTTTATCGACCGAATTATTTTATTAACCTGTTAACCGAGGGAAGATGAGTTAACTCATAATTGATTTATGAATCCTTAGAATAGAATTGATTATTATCATACATCAATAAATTTCAAGTAATAAATTATGTCAAATTTTAAATATCAGGCTATTTAAAATGTTTTTCTTATTTCCATTTCAGTGAGATTAATTACGTTTGCACTAAGTTAGAATTAAATTAATTATGCAGTCTTTAAAAAATGTGTTTCGATAATTTATTTAATTGAGATGGGATTGGAAAATGTAGGCTGCGCATATTTAAATGCATGCCGCTAATCGTAACTATTATGTACTAAATTATACATGTATGTTCATAGATCATATACATTCCCCGATTTCTATTACTTCTAGTCTCCGCTCTTTAAATTTTACGCTCGTAGCAAAATTAGCGTACTGCTAAATAACGTTATATTT
This sequence comes from Anthophora plumipes, assembly GCA_951804975.1. Lineage (NCBI taxonomy): Eukaryota > Metazoa > Arthropoda > Insecta > Hymenoptera > Apidae > Anthophora > Anthophora plumipes. The sequence goes on along the minus strand of OX638118.1, from coordinate 15,528,967 downwards.
TCCACTTTGAACTCTTTATAGTGATTTCGAATAATCGTCGTTGTAGCAACGCGCGACGATGGAATTTTAATTACACTGTAACAAAACGAGATTGATGCCACCAGGTACTAGAGAAAATCTAAAGTTTGTTGCGTAATAGAACGCACAGTGATAATAAGCACGTGGAAGACAGTGAGAGTTTGATCGTGCAATATGACGATCATTACGCTGACATTCCTCTGGCGCTAACTAATGAAGCAGAGATACTTCGTGATTATATTGCTTATGATGGATTACCAACGGTATTAAACATGAAACGCATTGTCTGTGAAATTGTAATACATTTAGAATGTAACCACAGAAATAATTCAGTTTACGATATGTAATTCTTCAATGCTCGCTATCTTATTTCAAATATCATTTGCAATTATTCAAATGTCATTTAAGAATAATCTTTACCGGAATTTCTCGGTCTAATTTATTAATCCTATCGAATGAAAGAATTTTCGTTATAAATAAAAATGTTTATCTTGGTTAGAAATAAACATTTCAGACTATTAAAAGGTTTTATATTGTGTTCATTTTCTATGTTAATTTTTATTAAAATTTTATGGATAGATAAAGTATTATTATATATTATGTACATTATGGGTAGATAAATTAGGTATAATACTAATTACAAATAGGAAAACCTACTCAATAGTAGTTAAATGTTTTTGTTGTATTCAGAAACAGTTTTGTTTGTAGAAGAACAGCACAAACGTAAGATTGCTAACCCGCTAAATTATACATCCTACTTACTTCGCCATCGCCTTCAATTTTTATCTCAATTTAATTTCTTTTCCACTTCTTGTACCTCAACATACTATTTGCAACAGAACCATCGCTGCTCTTTACATATAATCAAAATTATCATTATTATTATGTTATTATCATTGTAAATTGACGAATTTTCTCTCCTCTCCGCTCTGATATCAGCGAGAAGCCTAATCCATTAGCGAACACAGCAGAAAGCCACGTGCCATATACATTCGCTCCTCGATCAGCGCGGATGATCTAGCACGCGAGCGATTCCAGGTCTCGGTTTCGCAATGCAGAGCGACCGTTCCGTCCTCGGACATCCGGGTGGCGAGCAACGAGAGTCGCAGAACGGCCCTCGATCAATTGTTATACACTGTAGCCTGGCATTTAGTCGCGCGTGGAGCGTGTCTCGGCGTCTGTACTGTTCGCGGCATTAATTTGGTACAGTGCGTTGCTGCAGAATAGCTCGCCGGAAAAGAAATTGTGCAAGCCGACTGCTTATGTCTCATGCCATAACCGTGCTGCGTCTATATACAGCGTGCTTCAAAGTAACTCACTTCTTCCCGTAGCTTTACACTTAATCTAAGAAAGATTGGTAGCATCTTGTTTGATATCCAAAATGGTTGCAGTTGTTAAAGCGACGTAGTAAACGATAAAAGTGCCATTTGAAGCGTAAATTGCCAGAACCATTTTCCGATTGAATCATCGACGTTGTTTTACCGATTTTTCTTAATCTCTATCTTTCTATAGTTTCTTTCCTCTTCGTGCTTCTCAGTTTCTATACTCAGCTCGAATCTGTTTGCTTTTCCTTCCCAAGATCTAGCATCGATCTCAGTCGGCCGCGTTCACCGTCGCGCGATCTTTCTGTCTCCTGAAGGTACGTGCCGGCTGATCGGTGTACCGGCTAGCTGGCTATAGTGAATTTATACACGACCACGGTGCGTTCCCACGCCTGGAGCATGCGAGAGAGCCCTGGCTCTTCGGCCTAATGGCCGCGTGGTACCGATACTATTCCACTGGCCCATCGCCTAAGAAAACGCTGGAAAATCTGGGACATGGTGTCACGGAATGTACCATTATCCTGCAATTCTATGGGACTCGATCTCCCGCTGCGTGGCAAATCGGCAGCCACACGTGTCAGCCGTACATGCGCGTCTTGCAACTTTATTACATTTCATTCGCTCGCTGGAATTTCAGTTTCCGTTTATAGTTTTCGTTTTCGTTTCCTAACGACATTGACAGTTGAAGATGATACAAATTAGTTTCATCGTGTTTTTTGGCGATACTTTTTCTAGGATAATGTATGTAGTATTCTTTACTTCCATAGAGAAATGTGGAAATAATAGAACGTTTGCGTTTCAAGAGGACAATGATCCGAAATAAAATTTACACAGGATAACAACATATCGGCACTCTTGACCGCTACAAAATCCCGATTTAAATCGAACAGAACATTTAATTTTATCTCAAAAACGATGCACCCGATTTTAAAAACTGTCTTCTTTTCCAACCTTCTGTGTATATTTGGCCAAGTCAAGAATTAGACTTCAAATCATCAAAATAAATGAAAAGATGACAAAGACGTATACAGAAACTTCAATTTGATTTTTCCAGGTTGCTTCCTGAACTCAAGGATGCGGTGGGTGAGGAGAAACACCAGCCACCGCCATTACTGAGCTACCTTTTCACCACCTCGAAACGAATACTGCAAACCGTAAAAGGCTACCACCAGTAGCCGAGCAGAAGAATAGAAGCAGCCACGAAGACGAGGTACCAAAGCAATTTCATGGATCTAACGGAGGCATTTGCTCCGGGCGGAGGCGGGGAGGAGCTGCCAAAGACCGATTTCTTCGACTTTGTCGTCTCTCCACCGCCGCACTGCGCGTCTGCGGATGGCGTTTCCGACGAGGAAAGCTTTCTACACCGTACCACCTGCAGAAGTATCGGATACCTCCAACAGAGCCACGAAGAACACGAGACGAACCGTGAGCTTCATGGCACACCGTTCATCAAGGAAACGAACAATAATACTCTGACAGCCCTTCCACCAGTCTCGACGATCACCGGTTCCCTAAGCCATCATCATCACCATCACCATGTGAGAACACATCACAGCGCGTGTAATGTTCCGCAAAGCAACGAACAAGCGCCGATGGATCAATCAGATTGCGACTACTGGGGCACCGATGAGAGCAAAGAACAAACCTGTAACATACTCCTGGAAGATCTGAACAAATACTGCTGGTCGACCCACGCGAATGCTCAAAGTCACGGGAACGATAACGTGAACGTCCACCAAGGTTCTAACGAACACCATCCAGGAATGGGCCGGGGATGTTTGACCAATGACAGACAGAACACAGACGGAGCGATTTACACGTTGACCGTGTTGAACAACGAAGCGAATTCGATGGACGCGTTGGATTGCTGCAAGAGTCCAGCGCCTACATCGAGCGACTCCTGGTCTCTGCGGCCTAACTTAGACTTGGACGCTATACTGAGCATGGAGCCTGCCTCTACTGAACAGGAACACGACCAATCCAGCAACGTGACCGAAGTGTCGCGGACGGTGAACGATAGGTTTCATTCGGATCGTTTCTCAGTCGCATCCTCGCAATACGCTACGGACGACAGCGGCTTCGTCGAAAGTAAGGAACTGTGCGGTCGAGGATCCTCGAGCACCGGGAATTGTGCAGGCGGCGACAATAACAACGACTGGAAGCTCTCCGATCAGAATCTCCAGGAGGCTGCAGCCGCAGCCGCGGCTGTGGTAGCGGTTGGCGCAGGCGATTCAGCGGAGAGCCTCCTGAGAAGTGCTCTTCAGGGCAAACTGTACACAGGCCCCGCTCAAGTAGTCTCGTCCTCGTCGCCGTCCACTCAAGGCTCCAATATCTCAATACCTGTAACGAGTAACACCGGTTTACAAATAGTCGCCGATCAGCAGCAGCAACAGCCGCAACAACCACCGCCGCAGCAGCAACAACCACAGCAAGACGAGTCTATGCACGCATGTACCGACGAGGATCTTTTACTCTCTCAATTGGATCAAACGACCTACCGTCCTGGTGACTACGAGAAACTGAAGAGTATAGCCAACGAAGTGGTAGAATCGTACTGCAGCCTGGAGCCGGTTTGCAACGTGTCGGGGACGACCACGGTGATGTACACGCTAGACCCGACGAGCGGGAGCCTTGGAACCATCACTCTTCCTGCGGACCTTGGCCAAGTTAGCACGGTGACGGTGGTCACGGCAGCTCAGCAGGAAGTTCTCCAGCAACAGACAACTCCTCGAACCGAGGTGGAACAGCAACCGTCGACCAACCAGCTTCAAATACCTCCGCCAAGGGTAGTCACCACGAAGGCTCCAAAGAAATACTGTCGACGCGCCAACAGGAACAGCAACAACGCGAACACGTCTAGCAATGGCAGCAGTGGCTCCGAAACCGGAGGAAGCACAGGTGGTCAGCAACAAGGAGCATCTGGCGGTTCTCCAGGCAGTGTTCAGCGTAAAGAACGCTCGTTGCACTACTGCAGCATCTGCAGTAAAGGTTTCAAGGATAAGTACAGCGTGAACGTTCACATCAGAACGCACACAGGCGAGAAACCCTTCGCATGCTCTCTGTGCGGCAAAAGTTTCCGGCAAAAGGCGCACCTGGCGAAGCACTACCAGACCCACGTCACGCAGAAGCCAAGTGTTCAGCAACAGAGTAGTAGTAACGCCGGCAGCAACAGCGGGAACAGCGGGAACCCGAGTCCGTCAGCCGAGACGAGCAGTTCTACGACGACAACTAGCGTGACGAGCAGAAGTCAACCGCATCAGGTGTCGGTTGATCCCGCGGGGAACGCCTGTAATCCACCTAGTTAGTCACACTGGATATATTCGCTTGCCTACTTTCGGTTTCTCGCATTCAACCTGATGTACTTCATCGTTGCTACTCTTTTTCTTCCCGGTGGCACGGTATGGAAAGCAGATTGGCAATTTTACGCGACGATGACGACTCGCGAATGGAGATGATGTACCGTGCGAGTCTCTTACTTCTCAGTTTTTTCTTTCTTTTTTTTTACGCCTCACTTATCTTTCGATTTTACTCCATTCCTTGCCGTTGTCTCGGTTTTTGCTCGACGATAAGAATTTTCGTCAGGTGAAATGATTTTGCACCCAACGAGGTCATTGAAGACCCACGCAGAGCGTACCATGACTAACGGCGAGGATCGTGGAGTAATTTTCAACAGGCATCCCACGCGATTCCAACTTGGAACGAGTATTAGGCGATGATAACGGATCGTTCTTTTATTCCACAAGATATACGCGGCAAGTACTCGCAAGTTACGCGAGAAAACGCAAGCTGATGACAACGCGAAGACGAAAATACGTCGGTCTCATGAGCCTCGTCGCAGAATACTCATCGGCAAGATGCTCCCTCCATTGTTTTTTAAATATCTCCATCATACCACTGTTTTGCGCGCAACTGCGTCCCCGTTCGTAGCGCGTATCGTGAATTTATCCATGGAATCTAAAAGCTTCTGGTGACTTTCAGGCTGTTCCTATCGCCAGAGTAAGTTTTCTGAATAGCCGGTCGAGTTTGTTGGAGTCAATATCGATGGCGAGGCCAATTTCATTGGGCTCGTGTATCAAAGAAGATGATTGAATTGATATTGATACGTCCGCGAGAATTCCGTAAATAAATTCACGATGATAGTAAATTAAACACAGGCGAGCACAGATCGCCCTTTATTTTTTTATTCGCGTAATTAATTATTCTTCGGTTCGAAATCAATTGACCAGAATATGGGTGTTTACCGTTGAAAATTTCCGCGGAATTAGAGTGAAAGCGTCGAGGAAAGAAGAGGCGTAGAGAGTCGGAGGATGGCTTGCGAATATCCTCGAACTGGCCAATTGATTTCGGACTAGAGCTATAGAAGCCGGATCGTCAAACGACAGTGGTTGATATATTTTACGACTTTGTCATAATTGTTGTTCCTAAGACGACTTATTGTTACGTCCGATGAGAAAGACGGCCATGTCGACGACGATCGCGCCAAAATTGATTGATATTTAATACTGCTACAAAATGATATTAACTCTGAAGACATCTTGTATTATGGGAGAGGAATTTTCTTCTCTTTTCATATTTTTTTTTACTTTCTTTTTTTCCATCTTCTTTATTATTATTATTATTATTATTATTATTATTATTATTATTATTATTATATATAAGTGTATAGAAAAGGAGAATATATATATTCTCCTTATCTATACATAGTTATTCTTTTTTAAAGGGTGTCCGAATATTAACAGGAGTCACTGTGTGTATGCAAGTCCGTCCGTGCGTGTGTATGGTATGTGTGTGCGTGTGTGTGTAGACAGAGACACATATTAGATTAGCGGCTGTAACGTAGAATTGGTAGAGAGAGATATATAACATGTAGAAGTAATTAGTAGCACGAGCTGTGATTTAGATACATACTCAATGCGCGAGACCACGCTCGTTCATAGTTAGCGGTGATTGCGTGTCTCGCCGTCTGCTATTCGCAAGAGAGTGAAAGCGAAACGTTCAACATAAGATTTTCCGAAGAGTTTAACCTTCAAGACAACTCTTAAAGCCTGATCGTTTCTCACTGAACCTCCTTCGAATCCTACGAAAATTTCCCCCTTTAGCTAGAATTCACGCACACAGTCTCTAGCCTTCGAGCCCTTTTGAGCCCACGAGTTTTCCACGACGTTCGACCAATTTTTATTGGCTGATAACCCAAAGGCTGTTCGTGATCACGATCGAAACTTTTTCTTCAATGAAAATTTCACATCTTTCTTTCTATAATCGTTCTTTCCCCTTTTAGAATCGGTATTACTAATCGTTAACTCGTCAAATGAACAAAATCCGTCCGAAATCAATTGGCTCGATGCCAGTTCTTCCTCCAAGGTGAACGACGAAAGAAAGCTTTCATCTTCAAATTTCGAATTGTTTTTCCTCTATTATATCGACGTTTCGATGTACTTTCTTATCGTAGATTTATTTTAGATTTTATAACTATTTTACCTTTAAATTTCAGCAATTGAACAATTTAAAGCTGTCGTTAAAATAGAGCAAAGAAAGAAAAGAAGCTACTGTAAAAATTACGTAAACTCGTTAGAAACGCGTAGATTTGAAATAGCCCATTGGTTTTGGACAAACTGCACGCCGATTCTTTCGGTGGTTCTCTTATCTCGATGCTCGTTACCGGTGCTTCGAAGAGATAACTCCAAAAAGAAAGACTCAACTGTCAGGTAAACTCATCAACTGAAAACTGCCTTTGACCTTTCAACAATCGTTTCCCACGGCTGAGTTTCCCTGTCGAATTGTTAAACGGTAGGCCAAGCGAAGCAATTAGCGACCGGTTAATTGGCGCAGTTCCCTCGATGCTCAAAGTTGCACTGTTCCACTGTCCTTTCGTGTTCACAGTCGTGAATCCCCTTGACTAGTATCATTCTCCGTTTTCTTCTTCTCCTCTCTGCTCCCGTACGGATATTCTCAACGCGCTTCTTTTTTCCATCATGCCATTGTGACGCGATTCACGCTAGAAACGAGGCTGTCTTTGTTCGCGTCGCAATTTATCTCGGCCCGTAACGCTTCAATTTCTCGATTAACCCATTTCATTAGACTTTTCGCTTAGGCGGCGTTAATTCTCGAAAGACGAACAGCTTCAGATTTAGAAAATAATTCGTTATCGTTCATTAAACCTCGTTAAAACAGTTTGAACAAAGATACGGCTTTCTTCTGCAGGTGTTATAAAGTTGCCACTTTCTTCGTTAAATTTATCTCAACACTTTTTGCAAAATTGTCGAAACTAAACCGTTGAAATTGGCGTGTCACTTATGATTTAACAACGACCTGTTGTGAATCCTCCTTGAAGTACATGGGGAACTGAGTCGACGGAATAAGAATACATATATTGTCAAGAATATTGAGTCTTTACTTTTGTTGATCTCTAACGTAAGTGAATTTTTACTGAAACAGTCTCGAATTCCAGTATAATTAGTTCTGAACACGGATGAACGATAGAGAGAGGAAAGGAAACGAAAAATTATAGAACTGCCGAAGTTTTGTCGTAGACGATAAACGGATAAAAGAGAAGAGAAGTTATTTAAAGATATAATAACAGTGGGAAATTATATAATAATTATACAAATTAAATTATTGAATTGCTGTTTGTGTTTTTGCAAATAGTAATGTTATTCGCAACGACTATCGCCTTGTTATAAGAGTTTTCAAGACCATTTGTTAATATTCTCTTTTGCAAATGTCGATGAAACTTTTACGGTTCGACTCGTCGAAGCGTCGACTCCTAGAAACTTCGTATCTGATCGAATAGCGATCCCATCGTGCACGCGAAATGCAGAATTTCTCTTTTTCGGCGTGAGTTCTATTGCAGCAGGGAAAAGATCGATAACTTGCATACGAACTGGGTATTAAAAATTAGATACCGAAAGTGTTTCGAAGTCGGCAGAAATATATGAAAGTTTGTGAAACTAGTGGTAATGTACGAGGATAAAAGAAAAGAATATTCATTGCTATCGAATGAATGTCACCGAATGAGATTTTTAGTAAACGTCGATACTTTTTTACGCATATCTCAAAGAGCATTTAATTGCCTTATTTTGCAAAAGATACTTGAATGGTATCACTTCGAGAGAACAGACATTTGTGAAAAATTTGCTCTCGCATACGCTATGGACAATTTTCAGAACAGTCGCTTCTTTATTTCCATCCAGTCGACGCTCCTTTTCTATTTTCGCAAAGATGCACTTTTCAATCGATCGGTTTGCAGGTGCGCGAAACGCTACCGTTACTTAAGCTCGTAACTTTGTCAGGATGACCTATCGAAGATAATATAATAAAATGCAACACGTGGTGGCGTTTCAGGTACAGTTTCAGATGGATTTCTATCAATCCTTTTCCCCTGGCCCTTCCAGAGCTGATACGTTTTACTCGGTATCATTACTCAATTTTATGAAATAAATCGTAACATGGAGGAAACCGATATAGCGATGCCTTTCTCGCGTTAGAGATCGTAATCGATCAGCACCAAGATTAGTCTCGCTTACGATTTACCGTTTCTCATCGCGAAATATTATCAATAACGCTCTATCAGCTGAGCGTTCTATCGATTTTGCTGGGATAATGTCAAGGTAATTGCTGATCAACCGATAAGCATCGAACGTTCCACAACCTCCTTTTTCCATCACCTCGCCACCAATCGTTTCGAAGATAACACCTAACGTTAACCGACACCACTCATGGGCATGTTTTCATCTGGCCAGGTGATTTACGAAGCGCAAGTTGCTTTTAGAACTCTGAAATCGTTGTGTTCTTTCCTATATGGAACTTTCAAGTGATACCTAATCTGAGAGTATTGAGTTTTTCCATCGCATCTGATCTCCTATATAGTTCTTTAGTTCTTAAACAATTATTTTTCCCTTTCATAAGTATTGGGACACTTGTTGAATGCAAAGCAAACCTAAACAGACGTTGCGAATCGTCGAGAGACTTTGGAATCTCGTTGCTTCGGTGCAAGGGCTGAATTCGACGTAGCTTTTAAAACTTCTTTTTCGTTTCTGGAAGACAAAGCTACTAGTCTTTCCGATCTCTTCTTTTTCCCGTAATCTTTCGAATGACGTAAGAAACTTCGTATTGCACACCGACTTCTCTTTATTTTAAGTGAAATTTGTTTAAAGTTGTTTTCTTTTGCATTTAATTGCAGGATTGCAATTTGTTCATCCTCGTTCGATGATTTTCCTCTCGACACGTTTTTAGTTTTACTATTTTTATCATTTTTAATTACGAAATCACTTCGACAAAAGAATTAGAAGCCGGTGCACGTGAATACACAGTTGATTCAACGACTCTCTGTCGTATAATTTTGTTCTACCAGAATTTCAAAAGATCCTTCTACGAATAAACGTTACAACACGTTTTGTTTCTTTTCATCGCGGTGATATTCTAAAAATGCACTTCCTACTTACATTTCTCTTCCGATTTATGTACATACATTAGCGAGAATTTAGTGGAGTGTCTTGTACTTTTGTCCAGTAGTGTAGTAAGCCGCAGGTAGCGCAGCAGCAGTCGATTAGTCGCCGCGCGGAGCGGTGCATTTATCGTTTCTCGTTCATCGGGCAACGGGCATTACAGTGACGTGATGTGGTAATCCGCCGACTTCGATATTAATGACGCGTGGCCAATTTACGGTTGTAAACTACGATGACGATTGCCGAGGACCCGTTGATTCCATTCTACCGATAGATCGTTGCACGAGCCACGGGATATTCTTTCATCCCCTTCGTCTACTTCGTTCGGGAGAACGGGAGACGCATCTTGCGTCAGCCAACGATGAATTAACCGGCTGACAAGAAAGTGTTTGCCGGTTGATTGCCTCGGTTAGTCGCGAGATAACTCTGTTTCTTGATAGGGTGTTATCAACTTGCAATTTCGAGGCTGATTATTAGCACGATTTCGATCTCTGACGCGTTGAATAAAACAGGTTGCTTTATGGCCGTAAAGTTAAACTTTTATTTTTCAGTGAAAAAGCCTGAGAGTTTTAAATAAGAAATTGTATATAAACTATTTTAACGTGAGAACTATTTGTGTGATAATATAACTATTTCTCTTTTCACGGGAAATGTAATTTAAAAATTTTATTAATTTAATTTGAACGTCACTTTTAAATTTCGTGGTGTTTGAATATTAAAAGTTACTCACTGTATAAATAACACGTATGCTTACATATGTGTCGTACCGAAACACTCAAAGAAATGCATTTCAGTGCTACGTGGGTCACCAGTGACCCCCAGTAAATTAAATCGTTACCCTTTAACTTATCTGTTGCAAATAATATTTCTACGTAATAAGAAATTCACGTAGACGTTACGGGACAAGTCATGTAAAATCAGCGCGGCATTCAACGTATTGAAAAGGAACGGGAGAGAAAGAGAAGAGGAACTAAAGGAATGAGCGGTATTGGAATTAATGGGCCGAACGAGACAAGTAGGAAAAGCGTCATCGAGTTCTATTTACGAGGTAGATCGATAGCAGGCCACGGTTAATCGGCCTGTGCCCGTGATTAAGACCCGTTCCTCTTCCTCTGCAGATGTTCTTTAAATCGCTTTAGCCGAAGCCCGTGCACGGACGCCGACTGGCAACCATATGCTTCCTCAGACCCGATATGATGAGAGCTGCCTTATAAGGGTTACAACCAGTGTTTAAAGTCACCAGCAGTGCGGCTTTCACCAATTTAAAGTCAGATTGCGACCCGCCCGGCTTCTAATCACCGTTCGCCTATACACGCCGCTTCTCGCGCCGGTAATCGATCCACCGATTTCGCGTACCGGCAAGAAGAGCGGTTGTGATTCGTTCGTTCCTTGCCTATTACGTCTCTTTAATTGTCTCAAACCTCTAAATGCAACGTGGAATCGTTCAAATTAAGTTTCAACGCTTTGCTTGTCAAATACGGTTTGTTATACAGAAAATTGCTAACCGAAACGATTCGAAAGGAAATTTGGTATGAAAATATTAGATCCACCTGTAAAAGAAAATATTGGAGTATCGAGAAGGGGAATTTGGAGGCTTCTGTTCACAATAATACCATGGATCTTTATTTATACTTGGCAGCAGGTTCAGTTTAAGCACCGAGGAAATTGAACGTATATGTTAACACTGAACTTACAACGACGTTTTCAATTTTATTTTAAAAATTTCCTACGCACAACTTTTCTCGTAATATACATACAATCAATTTGTTTACTATTTACTGTTTCTCTTATTATTTTTTCTTCTGAGAAACATATACTACACCGCCAGTACATCTGCACGGTACGGTCCTCGTGGTATCTGTAAAAGTCGAGAAAATTTCAGTCCTGAGTGAAAAGCTCTCACGGTGATTTATTCAACCACATGGCTGGGTTCGCGAGTTTTCAAAGGCGCACTATCTATGGCGCACTGTGATTGACTAATACCGCTAGACCGCTTTAACCTTCTGAAGGTAGAACAGAGGTGTGCCACACCCCCGTCTCCCTCTTCGTAAACCACGAGAGCCACGAGAGCCACGAGAGGTACAGCAACAATGGCCTCCGCAGATGGAAGATTGTACGGAAAGGTGCAACGTTCATGTGCAAAGGTCGCCACGGTTGAATCGGGAAAACGGGAATAATGTCGCGGCCCGACTATCATAGGTGAATTTTATCGCCGTGAAAAAGAAACTTGGTCGCGTCATAAACGCGTTTACATGCAATCAACTTGAACCATGCGTCTATTAAGCAGATGGGAAAGCTTTCGTGCAACGATCGAATTACATTGTTCGAGAATGTAGCGTACAACTACGGAAGTGTTATTAATTTTGATAACTCACGGTTGTTCGGTGTACTTTTTGATACATTTTAAGCAGACCATTTGCAATTTACCTTTTAAATTACCGTGGTAGTTCAAGTAATAGCTGCATAATATAAAGGGGGAAATTGTCGTATAAGTTTCCATGCCTAGATGAAAAATAGGATGATAGTTTCCTTGAAATTTTTCAAATATGAAAACTAATATTACGGTTTACGTAAGTTGAATGACAGGTGGTTATGGTAGAAGTGATATTTCTAATTGTTCAAACGATATACCATAAAACGTGTTCAGAACGAAGAAGAAAAAGATGATACTACTGCTAAATACATCCCTTGAAACATCTTTCAAATAATCAAGTAACATTGATGTTCCGAATAAACCAACGGAGGATTTGAATAAATTTCCCCTCGGCTGAAAATCAATTCTTTTTGATAAATGCGACTCCTCGACGAGAATCGTTAATCGTGATTCGCTTAATCGTAAGCATAATTATTATTCGTTACCGCTTGATTCGATGATGAAAAACTGTCTCGCGAAAGTCATCGCGCTGATTTGTTCACGTTGAATAATACTCAAGACACTGTTGTATTATAAGACGATTTTTTTTAATTACTCTTACACAGCGTTCATTAATTTAACGTTATTTTCCCTTTGTTTATAGATATATACATACACATATATATTTTCTCTCTTTTTTTTCTCTCCCTCTCTCTCTTTCTCTCTCTCATAAACTATTTCCTAGATATTTTAATTTTAGACAAGACAACGGAGTACGCCCGTACTGTTAGTCCTTGTTAAGGTGGTGAATCCAATCCCAAGGTTACCATGGTAACGAAATATATCTGCCAAGAGATATTTCCAAACAAAACGATAAATGAACAAATAAATGATTAAATAAATATAATACTCAACAGGCCTGCACGGTGCCTGACAAAGCGACGGGCCGAAGCTTGCCCGCTTTATATTGTAATTCAGAATAGATTCTTCTTTTTTTTTTTATTAATTATGTTAATTAAACGAAGGTTATCGAAATGAAAGTTTTAATAAAGAGTCTCAACTATGTATATAGGAAACTGTATGTGTTGGCCTATCCAGTACAAAAACCAGATCGTTATAATATTATAAATCACAGATTATTGTGTTATGTGAATAATTACATTTTATGTTGTTAAAGAAATGTGTATGCGTATATATATATATATATGTACACTGCCGTTCGCGAAATATTTGCCAGCCTACGTCTTTTATTTATACGAAAATGTGATAAATCCTTCAGCTTTATATAAGTGACAGAGAACCAAACGAAGTTAAATCCATGACAATTTTTGCCTGAGGAACTACGAAAATAAAAACCGCTGTTGACGAATAGGTGGGCAAAGACTTTTGTGCCTTGAACAGTGTATATATGTACACGCACACGCATATACACAGATATGTATGCATATAATGTTAACACAGCTCTCTCTGTTTCTCTCACTCTCTCTCTCTTTCTCTTTTTTGTTTCTTTTCTATCTCAGTCTTCTTTCTTTATTCTATCTCTCGTTTCACCCTGTTTCTGTTTCCCCCTTCCCTTCTCTTCCTGTTTCTTACCTTTCTTACTTACGCTGCTCTCGCCCATGCAGCTAGAGAAGATTATTTGTAGAGGATCGTTTTTGTTTTGTACTTAAGAGTGCTCGTACGCGCCCGAACTATGTTTTGTACTACGTGAAGAATGGCAATAAAGTAGTTGACCAATTCCTTTTTTTAATACCACACGTGTCAATTAATTTCCCAGCTGATCACCGTCAATCTCTTCCCTCACGAATATCCTACGTATGGAACTTTATTTCAACAAGGTATAATCGTGGTAAAAGGTAAGTAAAGAAACAAACCAAATTCTCAAAACAGAAAGTACCTTTCCTATGTCAATAATAATAATTAATTAATCTGTGGTGGAATAGAAATAAAATTATTTTATTTCAACACTTCAGGTATTTTTACATTGTAAAGAACTTAGTATTGAATATTAAACTTTATAATTTCACCTTCGCCTGGATACTTTACAAAACATTTGCTGAGATAAAGCTCTCAGTTGTCAAAGGAAAATAGTACACTTTCGTTTATTTCTCGAACCTATCTTTATTCTTTTGTATTAGTTTTGTATTAGTAGTGGGTGAAAAATTCACACGTAGCATTTTCTTTTAATAATTTATTCACCAATATGAATAAATAGACGATGTAGCAGGCTGTTGATAACGATACGAGCGTAAGTTCATAACGTATTTGTAGAAATTTAATCGAGTTTCAATGACAAACAGCTTACAAGTGTAGTATTTATATCCAGCTCATTAAATTAACAAATTCGACAAGTTAATGCTATTACGCGCATCCCCATCATGCGGGATTTCATTATACAATCTGATATAAAATATTCTTAGTTATTTTTGGTTGATTTGCAATTAAAACAGCCCTTTGCGCAATTTTAAAGCCACTTGTAAGGCTCGTGGATCGCGAAAAACACAAGAAGCCGTGATTTTCCATTCACAATTCTTCTAAATCGTCGATATTTTTATAAACTCTTCAAGGTGAGAACGAAGAATTAGTTCTTTAGATAACAAGATCGCCATCAATTACCATGGCGATAAAATTTCAATTCGAATAGAATGACGTAGTCCTTCGTTGCCGTAGCAGTTTCAATATTTTATTAATACAACCAATTATAAAATAATTTATAGCGTAATCGTAAGGATATTTAATTACATATAAGAATCCAAAGTGCCCTGAAATATTCCACAAAAATTCTTATAATTATAGAACAATAGCAGCTACCTGTGTCCTGCGTAAATTAATCCCGAAATTTTTATTAACGTGATTCCACGAATTTCAAATTGTTATCGAAGAGATTATCCGATAGATATTGACGTTTTCGCGTTACACAAAAGTTGATAAGTATTGTCGAAGCACGAGTCTTACCGAAGAACGTTTAATCATGTCTCGTATGAATACAAAGTGCAGAAATAGTATAATAGTATATCTCGAATGTCCAAGAGAGAAAGCGTCACCAGAGTAAAATACGAACGTGTCATACTTTCGTGAATTCGTAGTGCAAAAACAAATTACAACGCAGAACATTAAAATACGTGTATCAACGGTATATATTATGCGTTATAAAAATTGCTATGGTGCAAATAAGTTCGATAAAGTAGGAAAATTAATTCGCCATCTTCCTGGGTAACATGTTCCTCATTCGAACAAATGTAAAAGTTTCACTGCGAATATAAAGAAAAAACTCTGAGCGTTAATCGAGCACAGAGATCCTGCATATTTTCCGCAATAGTATAAAGGTTCTTTACTTATACATCGAAAACCTAAAATAAACAAAAGTTTCTTTGTCCCTAACGCAAGTTTGTTGGTCGTTAAAACTCCCCGTTCGTAAAGAAAAAATAAATCAAGCATAAAAAAGGAATAATCAGACTAATTCCCATAGATCCATCGTGTGGCTTAGAGAACTACACGAGAGGAAGTGTAGTATGTTTCGATTTCAGTTTCAACAACGTTCAATGCCCTACGAGTTTCGTGCACACGAGGAAACAATCAAATGACACAAATTATCCGAGTCATTGCATCATACTGATCGACAGTTTTGCGAAACCAATCGTTGTCGGACTTTTCCACGAATAAAAGGGCATAGCAAACCAAACCTTAACTCAAATCGGTCTTACCACGGACTATTCGTAGCTTATTCAAAGATAATATTTGACGCTAGGTTTCGATCTTTTAAATTTTCGACCGGTTAAACGCCGCTAGACTTGTTCAGGGGGCATTAATTAAAATATTCTCAAAAACTAATGGGGTTCTAAGTTACAAACTTTCTTCGTTAACACATTTCCTGTCATAGTTTTCTCATTAAGAGACACACATAATTGTTGATATCAATGTTTGGAACACTTTTTAAGCGTGGTAATAGGTTGTTACCCACTGCATCAAGTAGAAAACGATGCGAATTAGGAAACGATAATGGAATCCAGCAAAAAAACATCGTTGGGTTTCTTGCTACAAAGAAAATGAAGAAAATTTTAATAGTAACATTTTGCACAGAATACTACAAGAAAGGTGACAACATTTTGCGATGATTTTCCTAACAAACCATCTGTACGTCTCCCTTGCTTCGGCAAAATACATCGATACATGAAAATATGAATGAAAACGTTAAAAATAAATATTACTTACTGTATAATTTCTTGCAGACACACCCTTGCATCGATTTCATTTCGTTACTTTATTTTTTCATTATTCCTGCACTTTTTCATTACCAAATAAATTTGTTTGCTTGTTACACCACGCGAATTATTTTTTAAACATTTAAAAATACCGAAAGTAAATTTTGAACAACGTAAAAGTACTGCTACTAAAAAAAAAATAAGAATAGGTTCTTTCCTACTTCGAAAAATATTCACACCGTTTTGCGTATTTCAATTTTTACAACTAGACGTTCCAAAATATTAAGTCACCGAAAGAAATATGGTGCAAAATGTGTTTTTAAGCTATCGAACCGGTCCGTTGCGAAACCGAGCCGATTTAAGGGCAATTTTCGATCCTCTTACCTTACTATGCCCTTTAATAGACAATCGATTGTATATGAACATCACTTAGCCCTGATTAATAGCAATACGCAGTAGAAAGTGATAGTTGGGTAGCATAGAGCGGAACATCGACATCGTGGATTCAACGCGTCAGCATGTTACACGTTGAGAAGAGGCAGAAATCAATTGTAGACTGAAAGGACCCAACTCTAAGACAGAAGTTTGTCTTCTGGAATGGTCGGGCTGGTCGCTGCTGGTGCCGAACGTAACGATTCGCTTTCTCGAAGTATATCGTTAAATGTTTGCATCGAGCTAGATCTTGAAGGCACAACTTTTGTCTGAAACACAGCGATCAATTCTTCAGAGATAATATGAATCTCCTTATACTTACCGCCATTCTCAAAGGTATACAAAGATCGCAACAGGCATTTCTTTCACGTTCGATTAGTTAACAAAGAAGATTGTAAAAGTTAAGGTACTATATAAATGACAATTTAAATAAAAGCAGTTTTTGTAAGCTGATAGAAAAGGAAACAAAGTTGATTAGATTATTTAAAAGTCTTGCGTAGATTAATGTTCGCGTAACTAATGAATTCCTCTTTCCCTTTCCAACGTAAGAAAGAATGGAGTTGTTTAGCCTTACAAATGTGACTGTCTTTAAGTCAAGAAAGTAATTCAAGTTTACAAAAATATAAAGAATTTCTTCCTGCAGGATAGAAATTATTCTATATATAATTTCCATTGTCACTTTATAATTTTCCTATTACGATCACAAGTATACCTTACTAAATAGAACACACTGTGTTATCTCTACCATATAAATCTCTCATACGCAGAAATTTCGAATCAAAATTTCAGACCGAAGGTATTTCTATGAAGACAAGTGCGGTAGTCACTTTAATTTATACCCCAAATTATTAACCAATATATAGCAAAGCTGAAAATTGGAGAAGAAAGAGTCTATTACACAAGTGTTTGGCATTGAACCCTATTTTGGGAAGAGAATTTTGAGCAAACACAGGTGTACTGGAAAGCTTCTGAACGTATCCCATTTGAAAAATGAACAACAGATCTTCAAAATGCATAATCACCTTCACGTTTTCGTAAGCAGATCCAACTCGTTCCTCTAGCGAACGAAAGCTGTCGGAATTACGCATCTGGCCGAGTTTCATGGACAGTCCGCTTCCAAAACCGCCAAGAATGCTGGTCGTCTTTTCAGCCGTGCTTTTGAATACAGACTCCGTCTTCTGGAATCTATAGGAATAATAAATATGCATTTTACGAGAAATGAATCTAAACAAAGTCACGTTGTCTGTGGTCGCCGATGCCTTCACTCGAGATTTGATAACAAATCAAGTAAATGAAACACTTCTGCATGCATTTTATTCGAAACGGAAATCCCACACTCTCTCATAGATTAGTCACAACAGTTTCGCGCTTGCTGTTCAATCAACGTTATCTATTACAGAAGCTTGTGTATCTTTATTATTACTTTCACGTAAGCGGCTGTTAGAAAATGCGCTATCAGGACTCGAGGTCGATATATCAGTTTTCTATATTATATACTAATCAGCTTGGCGATCGCAGTGCGTGTTTTCTTTATCGCTTTCATTTTCAGTCCTTTCGACAGCGTGACTAACCCTAACAGCTACAAATTTCACGCGTGTAGTGGAACAACGTGCGAGGCATTTTTTTACAGCAAGGAAAATTATATACACGACACCTGATTATTCTAATCCAAAATTTCTCTCAATAGGTACAAAAGAAACAAGAAAAAAGCTTGCGACGACAAAAGAAGCGTGTGTTTAAATTGATGATCAACATGAGTTAATTGGTTGATTGAAGAAATGTTGGATTGGAAAGATAACACGAATGGTTGTGTACTTACAAAGTGTTTTCGGAGACCGCCTTGGTGAACTGACCGAGTTTCTCGCCGACGTTCTGATAACTGAATGAGAGAACCCAACCAAAAGTCAAAGAAAAGTGTTCTACATGTTTGAAGGACAGAGGTAGCAGAAAATAAACGAAAGGGGCGCGGGAGGGCCGGTAACCGTCACCTTACGTGGAATTAAAATCAACGTGATAAATATACAAAAAGAAAAAAACAAGAAAAAAAGAAAGGTGAGTGTTGTGTGCGCGAGTGTTGAATTTTACTATCGAAACGTAAAATAAAGGGGGGAGGGGGCTTGCTGTTACATTCTTTTACGTAGTGCAAACATTAAGAATGCACGTCGACACAAATAAACCTGTTAATTGTTGGTAATTACAAGTTATAGCAACCTCGATATCTCTCTAGTGGCAATAAGCTTTCATAGCTTTAGCTTGAATCGTACAATTGTTCGCATGTGGCATTCGTAAGAGTACTTGGAGGCTCAGGGTTCAAACAGCGTGTCATAGAACGTATTTAACCTTATTAATTAAACCGGTGGTCTAATCGAGAACTTGTTTTAAACGTACACGGTGCGACAAGAAAGTAACGAGACTGAATTTCTGCTGGCAAGAATGTTATGCAAATGAAACGTGTAATATTTTAAGGAATAAATCGATCGTGTTGTTGGAAATGTTGCGCGTGACTACACTGGTAAAACCCAGCCAAGACTCCATTCGTGCAAAGATGAGGATGAAAAATATAGAGAGAGAAGTGCGTGCTTCTAAATCGGCTGAATAAAAACGTACACTTGACTCTCCTTAACGTTCTTCAAGCCTTGATTCATGTCATCGGTGATCTCTTTCCAAACGCTGATGCCCAGCTTCCTCTTCAGCTCCTGAGAGACTCGGATCTTGTTCGCCAGCACGTGCCTCAGGGTTTGGATTTCTTCTTCGACCTACGACACGCGTCTTCTTTAAGCTTTCGTTGCCAACTGATTAATCGTTCGTGGTAAGTACTATTACTCGATTTGTTTGTATTTTTTACGAGTTTGCAACACTGTGTAGGCTATACGGTATGCTCGAAGACGATGAATCGAACGAATTTAAAAAATAGATAAAATAAACGAGTTCTTGACCATCTTTGATTTTTAAATTTGTTTTTATTACTCCTTGTATTACTCTACGTAAAAATCAGAAAACTGATTTGTCTTTCGCTCATCTGTCAGTGTGAAGAAAGTCGCAAATACACGATGTTGAACGAAAAACACTGGTTGAACGAATTCACGCGTGATCGCGGCTGTAAAAGGGTTAATATTTATTAGCCAAAAATGCATGTACAATCTTGTATCTCTGACAACAGCTGGGAGAAATTTCGAGGTGATAATTTAGCGTGTAAAGGAGAACGAAGATAAAAAGATTTTATAATAAACAGTACAATCCACCGTCCACAGGTGAACGTAAGACAGGTGTAGAAACATGATACAAAACAGTGTCGTAGACTTGCTTGAAACGCACCTTGTACAAACTGAGGAAAATTACATTAAGCCTAGTGTGCTCTATATAGAAAGCCTCGCTCTATAGGATTTTCGAGTTGGGAGGATTAACACCTTTTCTAGTTCACAAGTCAACGTATTTAATCCAATTGTATAAAACAATTACCACATTTGATGCTAGAATAGGAAGGCTTATAAAAATTTACCGTTTCACCAAATATACTGCTTCGAAATATTTATATTAATAGATTAAAATAGGAGAGCTTGTATATTACGTATAGTACTGTCACATGAGCTGACCATGGTGCAGACCATGTCTGTTTGTTATCCAGGAAGGTAGAATTCTCAGAAATCGCGAGAATTTCTTTGCTGAATACGAGTGAGATACGAATATCTCGTGAGAAATATGAGATCCTTGTTTATTTCAGATATGCAAAGCTGAAGGTTCGCTTTATAAAACCAGTTTTGAAAGCTAGTGGGGATAGTGACGGTCAACTAATAAGGCTAAATTCCGGTCAGCTAATGCGACGCTGCTGTACAGATGTATGGGGTATTCCAATAAAGGCGATAGAACTTTGAATTGAAGTGAAATGAAAAGTACGAAAGATAATCTAGTGCTCCCTGCCTTATATTAAAGTACATTCGATGGCATTATACGTGGAATACAATATTATATGAAAGTTCTATGGCTCTTATTGGAAGACCCTACGTATATACGATGGCTACATACTTTGGCCAGTTCCGCGCTCCATTCTGCCTTTTGATGGTTTTGCTCTTCCAAAGAAAGTCCTTGCAGCTCGTTCACCACGTTATCCATTGTCGGTGAGATGTAACCAGCCGAATTAAGAGTTGCATCTTCTCCTGTAACATAAGAATGTTATTGTGAGTTCAATGAATAAACATTATCTTATAATTTTATAACATTTTCAGTTTTGTATCTTAAATGTGTAAAATATTTCAATTATATACTTCTCGAATTTTGTCGAGATACCAGAAATTCACTAACGGCGAATATCATCGAACTGAAGCACGCCAATTTTTATAAAAACTTACGTGGAGCAAGAGATACACTTTTTTTAGTTTATTTGGAAAATCGTTGATTTAAATAATTCCAGAACTTAGACTTGATGCAGGAAAAATGTATCAAAAATCTTTGAAAGTGTGGTAGATGTTAACGTTATAGCCAAGAAAGTTTATTGGTTTTTTTAAATATTTGTGATATATAATAAATACTCTTCATAAAAATGGTAATGTAACGGTGCTTTCGAGCACCGTTGCGCATCGGAATTCGATGAAAGTAACATCGTGACTAATATAAGTACATATGTGTAGTTTTCAGCATTGTATATTGCAATACTGTGCTTACTTTTATGACTGCTCGTGTACTGGCTTCGATTCGTAATTCGTACAGCTAATAACACACAAAACAAAGGATTGCAAGTTATTTAAATAAGATCCTAAAAATCTATTTAAATAAAATTGAAAACAACTGACAATTTCCAGTACAAATCATCCTTGTGACTATCATTTACCTAAAATACGATTTAAACGAGTCAAGTTTCACCCATGAACAATGGAAGGATTCAAACCTACGTATATATAACAATTCCATAAGCAGAACAATTATTATTACACCAGTGCTCGGTTAGATTTGAACGAGTTCGTGAGTTTCATTCCAGGAATTGACTTTCCAACCGTTTGTCGAAGAAAGAGAATGGATATAAGAAAGTGTATGTATAAGCAAGATAGACATACGTCAAGCTGCGAATCGAAATCAGGTATTTGAAAGGAACTATCGTTGTTGCGTTGCAATGAATCATTCAACGTTAACAATTTCAATTTCATTCATTTTCATCTCGTATCTAGGAAAATAGTACCAATAATTGACGAGATCCTTTCGATGAAAATTACTCGAAATACAACATAAATCAAACTAGTCTGACCAATGATCAATTTAAATATTACGTGTACAAATGAATGATCCAAATTTTCCCGTGAAACTTCAAGTTGATTTTAAAAAAAGTGCAGCAAGTTGTTCAATAAAGGTATTCACCGTTGTTTTGTAATGTAAATTTACTATTATTACAATTATCATTCCATTGTATAGTCTCGTAAAGTCTCCGAAATTGTTTCTTACAATTAGTATCGTAAATTTTGTAATTTTTTCCTAAGAAACACTGAAATTCTGTGTTATCAACGACCAACGATACTCGAATATACCTAAAACTCTACATTTTGCGCGAATTACATGTTGCACCTTTTACCAATTCCAGGAACTTCTTGTAATTCCGGCTGCTGCTGATCTTGGCCAGATACGGCTTTGAGAAATCTTGAAATATCACTCGAACCGATTTCCTTTTCCTTCGCCAGCGACTAGTGGCGCCGTCCTCACCGTCTGGCGTGAAAAACTCCGTTTCCACTGAAAGATTCGCGTCGTCCACCACGATCTCGTCTATATCGCCATTCGAGTTTCGCCAACAGTGAACAACGATCTCGTCCGCGTCGTCGCTAAGCTCGTCGTCGATGTCGTCGAAACTCGGCGTTGCCGATAAGTTGGAGTAGTAAACGTCTTCCTCGTACTCCAACGACTCCAATTCGTGCTCATTTTCGCTCGGACAATTCTGCTCGCCTTGCTCCTGACGTACTTTCGCTTTTGAATCTTGTTTGACCAGCCTCGAACGATCTTCGATTTTATCCTCTTCCTTTTTCACGTCTGTCATGTCGGTTTTCATGTCAACGAACACAATGGTTCCCTATTTCCCAAAGCTCGAACTTTCTTTAATTACAATCAACAAGTGACATAAGTTCGAAAGACGTATTGAAACGGTAACATGAAACAGCTAAGTTTCACTCAGCTCGTTTCGATGAAATTCGACGCTGAAAACAGAGAACTTTTGCGACATCGCGAACCATTTGCCATATTAAATGAAACTTGTGCTTCTCCGTACTTTAACCTGTCTTAGTTTTTTTGCTTGTCCACGGAACGAGTTTCTTCGAGGAAATTGTTTATCAATCCACTAAACCAATCACGATCGATACAGCGATTTCTGTTACATGCATAGATCACAACCGTCGATCCAAGGATCCAACGATCTTCGAGAGAAGCTAAACAGACACCTCTCCTCTGTCAAAATCACTAGTCTCACTTTTGCGAATAACGTGGCGCTCGATCGCGCGTTTAGTTGTAAACAACAGGAGTTGAAGTGAAATATCGCCAAGAGTTTTGCGCGGAAAGAAGTCGACGCTTTTTAACAACGAGTACTTGGTTGAAACAGGAGTAAAGGTAATCTGTAAAGATTCTTGGTAACGATTTCGTTGACCACGTGTATCAATCGGCGCGTGCAGACGACGATCACAGCTGGCACGATCGCGCTTCGTTTTCCCGACGCGAGTAGATCACGGGTTTCCGATTCTGACCGTCTGCGACGCCAGTATCGTGCGGCCACGTATCCAAGAAGAAAAGAAATTCTGGCCAGTTACTCCGTTCCTCCTTCGCGAAGGTGAAAAGGGAAGGGGCTCAGGTGCCCCACCATCTCTCCTTTTTCTATCCGTCGTCCTTCTTCATCCAGCTATTAATCAATCCAAATAAATCTCTTCCGGAAAAATTTCTACTGGTTAACTGCGAAATTTAGTTTAAAACAAGTTCAAATCAAGTCGAACGCAGGGCAAATGCTCTGGTGTTAGATATTTTCGCAAAAAGGTAAAGCGAAACAAGCTCTTAGGTTCGAGAAAAAACAGCAGGAGTTGCGTAAAGCTCGAAAGCACAAAACAGGCGAAGAATGAACGTCCGAGAAATGAACAGACTTAATCCATTCGAGACAAATTACACACCGTGTGTGTATAATACATTTCCTAGCCAAAAGAACGAGTTACACATCGTGTGTGTAATGATCTAGAGTTATTTGTTATTAGTGAAGATATGGGAAGTACGATAGTTGCGAAAATAACGTAAAGAGAAAAGAAAACAAACCGAAAGTGATAAGAAATGATTTATAAGCGTATATTCGATATCGAGGCACATCGCGTGCTAAAGTTAGAATGGATTCTACGTGGATCCGGTTCATCCGTTTCTTTCGGTTCGATGCAGTTCTAAATACAGCCCTCCCTCGGTAACAGGAACTTCAAGGTTAACGGCTTGCTATCGTAATAATTCAGAATCGAAGTGACCGGTCATTTGGAAATATGTCAGTTTCAAATTCCTTCGCCATTCTGCGAATTTATAATTATTTCCCTGAAAGTCGTCGAAAAATCAACCTTCTATTGCCTAGAAATTTCTATTGCACCTGGTAGATCGTAAAAGAGTTTCAACGGGTCGATTAAATTTCTAGCTTCCCGACAATTTTCAGAAAGAATTACACAAGGTATAATCCGTCTCAAATGGATTGACAAACGGAGGTCTTCAAAAAAAGAAAGCATTCAAATAAATCGTAAAACGAAAATGTCAAGTGTCTAAAGTCAAAATCTTAGTATCTCGTCTCTTTCGAGAAGAAAGATTTATGCATAAATCTCTTTCCGTTTAGTATCGGAAGCTAGAACTTTACGTTTCTTCAAATTCTTCGAAACTCGCGATGTTAGAGTTGTGAGATAGTAAATTTTGCATGCTGTAAATTCAGCTGAAGATGGATCAAATTTTTGTCGTACTAAGTGTTCACAATTTGAATAGCTTACGTGATTGTTTTTGACAAATCATTCGCTATACAAATGTTTTACTCGAGTTCCAAGCGATTCTACTTGCGTGAAAGTGGAATGAAAAAAGGAGCTAAAAAATGGAAAGTGAGAATCAACAAGTGGAGAGTTCACTTTCTACGAAGGGATTGAAAACTTGGAAATTAACACATTTCAAGAATTGTAGAAATTGTAACAATGAAATTATTTACTGAGTGAATAATAATAGCGATACAATTTTCAATATTTTTAATTAAACTGCTATTAGTAATGTTTCTTTCCTTTTTGCACTACAAGAAAATAATTACTGAATATGCTAGACAAAATATTTCCTTTACCTTCGATTAATTTCTTTTGCTTTAACTTTTTATTTTATTTTATTGACTATTGTTCTATCTTATTTGTACAGTAAAAATAGCTTTTCGTTTTAATCTTCGTACTTGTTACATTAAAAAAAAAAAAGAAAGAAACTAAAATATTAACTTTAAGTAAAGAAAAAAAGAGATTAAAAGTATTAATCATATTACGATGTTAAAGGAATCAACAGCAATAGCAATTCCAATCGGAAAATATAAAAAGTATCTGCAGTTTGGCATTAAACTGCGCCGTTACTTTAACGACTTGAAATTTTTTATTTTACGGTCTAACAACTACAGACACATTTACGCATTCACGTGCAACCGAATCTAAGTTCTATTCTTTGACTTAGGAAACTAAAGTATGAAGAATTGTACAACTTCCTTCCTTGTAGAAGAGCAAAAATATTTAATGCTTCGTTTAAAAGTATTATTGATCATTTCTGGTTAAATTTTCGTGTGAATATCAATGCTACTCCTGTCATGATTTTCTGAATTTAAACAAAAATGATACACGAGCTCTATAGAGAATTTTCTCAATCGTTACTCGAACACTAATTGGTAATTATGTTTAACAGAGGTTTCTGCAACGTTCATAACTTCAAACAATTTAGACAGAAGTTTCAAAAGTAGAAAATATAAAATACAAAATAAATTGACCAACACAAGGATAACTAAACTGCAAATAGTCATACAAAGTTTACGCTACTTTTTGAAGTAGCGATATTTAAGCGAAATTCGAGCACAGATCAAAATCGATCCGGTTTTCTACACACGAGAAAGAAGCACTTCCTACGAGTAACTGTACAAAACATTTTTCGCGCATCAATATAACGTTGCAACCAGTATGACCGCGAGCCGCTATTTCTGCGAATGCAACACCATATAGCAGCCTCTGCGTTTGCAACTTTCTCCTCGAGCATTATGTATTAGAGAACAAACGAATTATACCTTGAAACACGATGAGTCATTTGCCGATATCGAATAACCGAAATCGCGTATACGGTGCATAAAAGTACACCAGCGGAGAAAAGTATAAGTCCTAAAAGTATAATTAAATCCTCGCTAACGTATATGCACAAACAGGAAGAGAAATGTACGTAAATACACTATTGAGGAAGAACTAACGAAATTGAACATTTGTGCAACTTCCCGAATAACATTCATTAGAGAAAAAATAAATGAAACCAGCTTTAATCACATTTTAAGCTTTGGAAGGCAAGCATTAAACCTGAAGATGTTTCTAAGTTACCAGAAACTTTTCAGATAACACATGATGACGCTACCTACTGGATCTACTTAACAACAAAAAAAATTGCATGTTTTTTATGCAGAAACGAAGGTTACCTTGTAAGACATTGCGAGGCCACAAGAGGACGAATAGGAATTGAGGAGAAGTAATAGAAGAAATTAAAAAGATAGAGTATACTGTAATATCAATAACGCTACCTACAAATTTAAACGCGACTAGGTGCAAAAAGAAGAAGAAAAGACTAAAATTTGTTCTGCTACCGTTCATTGAAACTATTGTAGTCCGATTATATCACTGATTATAATTTAAAATGCTAATTTCCTGTCGACAAAAGTTAAAGAAAACTTCATCATACTAAAAACTTAGTTGTTAAACTTCTCAAACGATTTCGATACTTGTGAATAAGTATATATGTACACAATGGAACATGGAAAAGGATGTAATTATAAAATCAAGCAGTAAGATAATAGTTTTCGCGATAAAATGCGCTCACACTGTCAGATTGTGCTATCGTACGCGTAATATACACTGCTGGACTATACAGTGGTACTTATATTTAAATTATAAATAACACAATTTGTGTTCTATGGATACATATAACATATTTTGTTATAACTTTCAGCGGCGTATACTTTCGAACAAAATCTCCTTCGTTACTCTTATTCTGTGTTCTCAAATTTATAATTATGGTATGTAATATCCTATAATATTCTTAAAACGTTATATTTATTCATCGAAGTGACGCTGAATCGTTTTACACTTATCGTTCGCTTCAAATACGGCGATATTTAGTTACAAATGTCTACAGCAGCTTTAAAACGATCAGCTGTTCGGTTCGGCGAATCATGCGGTCAGTGTGAACGTCCGTTTTACACGGTTTCGTTTCCGAGGAACATTATCTGCTGCTTTATTTATTTTTATAAGATGAATAAATAAGTTGGAAATATAGGAACGTTAAGTAAATTTTAGCACGATGTACAGATACCTTTTTCACCGACTGTACGTCGTAAGTAAACATTACACACTTCGATTGTTTCGCGTTATCTTAACCTTGGCGAATCAGGAAAGTATTACATAATATAGCTTTATCCTAAGATTTTTATGATAAAGTTTCTGAAAGTATAACCAACACTGTGGCTGGTAATTGTACGCTGTATACACGAAACGATATTAGGCACGACCTTTACTCATCGACACTTCGAAATCGTTATCTTTTACAAACGCTCCTAAATACGCATATGTCAGATATAAAATTACCATATAAAATCCTATATGCATTTCGTTAATTGATGCAAATCAAAAGTTACACCAGTCTGTTACACCAACTATCATATCAACGTGATAAAAATAGCTAACCAAATGATAACAAGCAAGTTGAGCATTTCTTGTGCGAGCTAATCAGGTCTTTGATCTAATTTTTCGACGCTAAAAATAATGACCGAATAAATAAGAAATTGCCCCTATATTCGCTGTACTTTTACGATAAACGATTGTTCTTTGAAAATCATCTTAGGCGAAACTTGAAGAAACTCTAATCGCGTTAACATAATTACTGTCTGCCGCGGGACAAGAATACCACATACCGGCATGCCATGCGATGTATTTGTTCGTGTAATTGGCGAGGTCAGGACAACAATCGCTCGCGAATCGTGCATGTTATATTTTCCCGTTAAGTGCACGATTTACTACGATTTACCGCGACGACACGGAAAAGAATATTTTTCGCTTACAGCCGAAATGAAAAGAGCAAGATCCGATATAGCGTATACGTGCAATTAACACGTGAAATTTTGTATAATACCACGATAATCGTGCGAAATCGATCGCACGTTATTTCGCAAGATAAGTGGCACAAAATGAACGGTTTCGTATGCCGTTCGAAACGCAACCAATTGTGAAAAAAAAAATCAGTATAGGTTAGAACGCGTCTGCTAAAAGAACTCTGTCACTTTCGTTCTTTCTAAAATGATCTTTCAGGTGAAATCTTGGAGTTTTCGTCGAACGAGAGACGTAGATTACGCGTAAAAGGCGGAAAATATGGAACACTCTTGATATAAATAAAAATAAAGAAGTGTAATGAAAAGAGTGGCGTCAATGATCTCACCTGTTGGTACGTTGCTCATTTTGTACGATCCAATGTCCCACCGTCGATGTTCCTTTTTATTTGCACACTAATCCAACGTTTGTAGTTTCGTTGACAGAACAATAATACACTCGCACGTTTTTCCACGAGAGAACTTTCGAAACAGATGCCGTTACGTATCCGTTGCAAACCGAACCGAGATCGATTCTTACCAAATCGCTTCTGAGGAATGAAGCAGCAGCCATGGACAGCCATATTGAAAACAGACGATGAATAGCGTCATCGTGCGACCACGACGGAACTAATGCACGCGTAAAACATCGTTTGAATTTATGGCGGCACGTTGTACTTTCTATGATCTTCAATCACATTCGTTCGATTTTGCAAAACTAAAAGAAAAATGGTAAAACGTTGTACGAATAGCGCGAAACACTGAATGGTTATAGTTAGTGGAAGTTTATTCAGGAGCATAATGGAAGGACGAATTATATAATATTATCCTATACACAACATAACAGATTTGGTTAATTAATATACATATAATCGAAGAAAATGAAGATCTTTCTTTACCACATTTATTTCTAATACCTGTTTGTCTATGTACAGATACACATATTCGTCTATGCGATAATAGGTACAATAATATTCTACAATACGAGAGCTGGATGGTGATAACGCGCTTAAATGTTATTGGCATATCTCAAGGAATACATCTATCATCTCTGTTCTTAATTTTTTAATGACAATTCGTGCTCGCAGTGAGAGTGAGTCTGAACGATTATCAGAA
This sequence comes from Anthophora plumipes, assembly GCA_951804975.1. Lineage (NCBI taxonomy): Eukaryota > Metazoa > Arthropoda > Insecta > Hymenoptera > Apidae > Anthophora > Anthophora plumipes. Next base: position 15,499,760 of record OX638118.1, on the reverse strand, counting down.
ACGTCATATAAAAGCGTAGTGATGTTCGTTAGCGCAGAGGTCAATTCCTGCATGTGTTGTACAATCTATACGAAATCTTCCATCTTTATCATTAAATACACTAATACACGTTTAAATCCTGCGATGTTTCGTAGAGGCTCTATTCGTGTTTATAGATAAGGTGTTCTCTTTCTATGTACGGTGGCTCCCGTTAATATTCGGAAACCCTTTAAAACGATATAACTTTTTTTAAATTAGATCGAACAACGCGAGATTTTTCGAGAAGTTAAACGAATTAGTTACACGTTCTCACGAGAACACACGTTGTTTGGTTTAATTCGAAAAAAGTTATTCTGTTTTAAAAGACTCCCCGAGTATTAATGGGAGTTACTGTATTTACAATATAGAAATTAAACGATTGACCTCCAGTAGAAATTTAATTCTGTGCATTTCATAATACGAAAATTAACAAGGAATGAAGTATCAGTTTTGTCTCAAACCGTTTCAATGTCAGACTACGCGAACACGCTCCTCCTGTTCGGTGCTTACAAGTGCCATTCAAAACAAGAATCATCAACAAGACAGATACATACAGTCGTGGAGGAAATTAAGTTATAAATAAATTTGAAATGTTCAACGTGAAACATGTTTATAGATATCGAAAATATAGCGTGTTGTGTACGACTGAGAATTGTCCAAGATGGAATTGCAATTACCTCCGGTTCTCTAGTAAAAAGAGAACCAATCAAACATGGAAAATGAAACTGATAAACGATACGAAAACGTTGACGATTAATTCGAACAGTGCGTGGAATATATACATATATTTGAAATATACATGCACACCTACCGATTGGTATCGCTTATGCCGAATCCCCTACAAGGCGACACACTTAGATGATCGCGTACGGTAAAATCTAAAGTCTGACAACTTTCAGTTTCTCAAAAAGCGATAAACGTACTTCAACTTGTACTGGCCTAGATGTCCACAATTCATAGTTTCGCTTAGACGAATCGTTAATAAACTATGATTACTAACATAGCCGGACGACACTTGCGTGTTTAACGATAAGCCGAACTAAATTCTAGGTGTTAACGGGTGAAGCCGGCATGGAATAAGTGAATACCTATGATTACACACTACAACGTTCAAAGAGCAATTAGCATATTGTTTTTCTATCTTGGCACCATTGAGTATCAAATATCCTGTTATTTACGTTACTTCTAGGCTTCAATTAAGCTATCTAAGATGCGCTATTCGAAAAATCAAATCATCTTGTAATCCGTTATTGTTTATACGCTTGAATAGAAAAGAATCGAACGGTCTGAACAAATTTTAAAAAATCGACGGAAACTACAAACACCGAATGATCTTACGGAAAACATCAAGGGTTCCTATTTATTGCTCGTTCGATGCATGGTTACGAAGCTTTCTCGAAGACTCGAGCTAACTATTTGAGCTAACTTGTTCGCGCTGATCGCGTCGCCCACTAAACTATTCTTCCTCGTGCGTAAAATCCTCCTAAATCATTATAATACTTAGGTACAAGTGTATGGTACAGACTCTGTATGTACAGAAACCTACTGGTCAAGCTAAAGTATCTAGAAAGGGAGACTTTGGCATCGGTCCGGCCCAATTCACTCTTCCTTTCTCTGTATCTCCTTTTTCCTTTGTTATAAAAATAGTGTTAGAAGAAACTTTATCGCTAATCGTAAAGACGAACGTGCGTGAAAAAGATACGATCGCTGCTGCATCCTCCCGATGGGCTCTCCTGCAAGGGAATCAAACAAAGGTGGCCTGTGTATCCAAAATTCGTACACCACGTGTAAACGTGGTAACATATTTCTATACGTTGTGTACGATTTCGGCTGTGACTCATTGTATATGTGTACGTGTATGTTTCCGCCTCGCTTTTGTCTCTATGTATTGTAAAAATTTGCTGTGATCCGTTTCACCACGGTATGTACAATAAACCTCGGCTAACAGAATGGATGGACTTGATGCTTTCACCTTTCGCATCGGAAATTGAGCTGATCGCTCGTGTTTAATAACAGCCGTCTCGCTGTCCTTTCGTCTGTGAAAAAAGGTTACCTCTTTGTCGCATAGAATATTACAGATAAACATCGATCTCTAAGTGTTTATTCGTTAATCTACAAAGACGCAGCTGCGCTATATTCTAGAACGTAGTTTGCTGCAACTTGCGAGGTTGATCCTCGTTTAATCGTTTCGTCGCCTACTCTTCCGTTGTAACGCGTTTCGCGATATGGCGCTTGTCAATCGAAAATCCAAGAATGCGCCTAATTATCCAAAGGAAACTACATGCACGTACGACCTGCGTACGGAATTTATTTCGCAGGCGTTAAGCTTGTTCGTCCGATTTCTTTTCCTTTTGCGACGCAGGTTTTTCACCGCATCCGAAGAATTTCTAAACAAATTTGTGTAAACGTGAGAAAAATACGTGTACAACACCCGAGCAGCGCTATTCAAGGGAAACGTTTGTATGTAACGTATATAAAGCTGCGTGTTGTGTACAAAAGTTCCGCTCTTTGCGACGGAAGCGTCTAGTATATCTGTTCTGGAGCCTCGTGAAACTCTTGTCTCGCTAATCGATCCTCTGTGTACATATAATATAGCTGGCATCAACTTAATGAAACACAATGGTACTTGTATTTCGCCAAAAAGAAGAACTCTTGCTTCTCGTGTCGCATTATCTTTCCGAAAGGTGTATTTTGCGGATCTATGCGTACACTTCCTACGTGTTTTATTATTTACCAGTCGTAGCAACGATGGTGACAGTAAACAGGATCCTCCGACAGAAAGTGATCCTTGGATCACTTTGAAAACGACAAATTAACCAACGATAAAAAAGAATGCAAACGATATCAGTAGTTAAAGGGCAACCAACTTAATTCTCAGTGTACCAATAATTTATGCAAGCACTCCTTCGCCAGCACCATGCTTTTACATATTTCATTCGTTGCTGGATAATTATTTCCGCTCAGGTAAGTATCTCCACGTTTATTAAAATATGTCTTCCATATTGGTGTAGTTACGATCCCAATATCCTCCCCGATATAGCCAGTCCATCTGATTCGTATATGGATTCATGCCTAATTGGAACCACCTGTGATACATAAAACATTTGCGTCTCAACAGAATAGCATAAATATTGGAAATATAAGGATCGAGACACTGTAAACGAATTTGAAATGAAATTATGTGCAAACATTAATCCTATGTAGGTAAAAGTACCTCTTAAATGTTGAAATGAAACATCGAATATCATTAAAAAAGAAATTGGGATAAGGAGACGTTATATTTGACATTCAGTGCCCTGTAATGAGTTGCATTAGTTAACCTTGTACAAAATTATTAAGCAGAGCTTGCAAATTAATTTTGAAACACATATCAAACTGCGATTTTTAAAGTTTTGGTTGCTGCAAGCTTAAAGGGGATGTTCTATCTTTAATTAATACTTTCTTCTGTGCAAACGATATCATTTCTCGCTGAATATCAAAGTTGCGCGATTCTAAAGATTCCCCAGCTATATACAATGTTTTTACTGAACATTGAATTAGTTCAACTAGTATTTCAAGTCTGTTTATTACCTGGGCGTCCATTCTTCACTTTTTTTGTGCTTTCGAGCTTTACGCGACTCCCGCTGCTTCTCCTCGAGCCTTGACTTTTCAATCGCAGCACCATCTTGATCGCCTTCCTCCAGTTTCCTAATATCCGGTCTTAACCTCGAATCCGTAGGACACAACACTTTTTCTACTTCCGGTGTCAGTTCGTTTAACGACATCGCGAACGTTGTAAATTGATAATACTGAAAAGCAGTCCGAAAAATGTTAAACCTTCTATATTAATCAATCAACTTTAGAATAACGTAAGTATAATCGCTGGATTTTTATTTACCTCTGGACTATTAGCTGGCCTTGGAGCAGCTTCCCAAAGAGTTATGGATCCAGGAATGTCGTCGACCGTTGGAGTATCATCTCCGTCTATACTCGCGGATGGATCGTCAATTGCATCCTTAAATAATCCGAAAAGATTGTGTTCGAAAAATGTTGTTCTCACTACGCATTTCAATAAAAAGAAGGCAATACGAATTGTAGTAAATTACATTATAGTTGTTTGCAACTCTTCAAAAAGAAGAATAAATGATTAACAAGCATTTGAGTTCCCTTCAGAAGAATTAGAACGAAACCATTTCCTGCCTCCTCTTTTAATGACTTCAATAAATATTTAAAATACCTGGTGAGAGGGTTTAAAAGCTCCAACCTTCAGGCTGTGCAATTTCGCGAGGACTTTCTTGTGACCGGGGCTTCCTTGGGGACTTTTCGCCTCGCGTTTCACTTTCTCCAATGCTTCCTCGTACAACGAAGGCTCGCAGACGCTCATTTTGTCTGTCCATTTTCCATAAAGAAACAGGAGTTTCCTCTTTCTGAACCGAAAACACGCATTTTAGCGCGTCTTTTAACGATCAGAGACACAATCAGGCTCGAATTAATCGTGTATTACATGTGTATAATATTTCTGCACGTGATTCGAATCGTGATGAAAACGATCGTAGCTACATTCGCGAACTCAAATGATGATATAAACTGTTACCAGCTTACTCTTGATCCGTTATGAAGCCTTCGACGCGATGAAGGTCCTTCCCGTTGCAGCTAGCGCTTTTAAAAGAGAGGCTCGCTTTTAAATTTGCTCCGCCACTTTGCTTAATTTCCAGGGAACCAAGCTGCTCCATCCACAATTGGCCCACTAACACGTTATGCAGTATACAGTTAATATTTTGCCAAGTATACGCTTCCTTCCATCTACGGGCACAAATTCGAACATTCAACAAGAGTTTCCTATACTACTTTTTCTTTTTTTCGATAACTTCTTTCAACGCTGAAGCAGCTACTTCAGTTTTGAAAAAGAAACGCAACGTAAGCAACGCGATGTGTTATACTTACTTGGGTAGTTCGACGGTGACGATACCTTTTGGGTGGATTTCTATTGATTTGCCCCAGAATTTCAATTTAGGGTGTATACTACCGTGAAACACGAAGTCCTTGCTGTCCGCGTGAAACGCTGACACAGGTGGATGATGCGACACTTGCTCGCAGACTATTCTAAAATAATAGACTTAACATCATTCGTTGGGAAACAGTTGCTTCTTGTCTTATTGATTTATTTTCAAAGAATATTGTTACTAGATTAAAGGATAAGGGAAAACACTGGTTGAGTGGGTTAACGTTGATAGTTTTTACAGCTATATTTACTTATACTTATACTTATTTATATTTATTCAACAGTTATATATTGTAACAAAATTCATGCATAGGTCTGTACAGTATGGATATGTTAAAACTGAAACTTTCATCCAAGCTTGTACGTTCGATTACTTACCGGAAATCCTCGCGTTCCAGCTCATACGTTTCGCCCAATATTGGATTAAAGGGTTTACCAAGCCTCTCCCAATTCGAAGCTAAAGCACTTACAGCGAAAGCTGCAACGTACTGGAATATCAATTGCCATAAATCATTTTTAAGATCGTTATTAAGTAAACGTACGTTTCAAACATTGAAAATTCCTGTTTACCTGTAACCTTCGTACAGGAGTTTCTTCGAGAGCTGCTAGCTTAAGCAGTTTAGCATATTCCATATACTCGGCAACACGTTGGAGGAAAGAAAGCGGCTCGTTGAAGATGACCGGCATGGCGATTTTGCTAAGATCTTTGCCCAGTGATAGCACTGAACACAGATTCACTTCGGAATGACCTGGGACTGGTAATGTTGTTCTTGAAAAAGAAACAACACCGCAGTAAGTCCTTCTGTTTTACCGAAAATTTTAAACACAAGCGAAATATGAAATGATCTTGTCTTTTATCCATTATAAACCTGTAGAATTACGTTAGGTATTTTTCAATCGTTACAACGAGCAATTATCGCGGCATTGTGTAAAACGCAATCGATTGTCCTACAAAGCGAACTGTTTTGGCAACAATACTGAATCGAAATCAATAAATCAGCCACAATCTGACTGTACATGGCCATCAGTTACATCATTCGAAATGTTAAACAAGAAACTTGGGCCGTTTACGATCAACGTCGATAGAACAAACTTGGAAAAAATTATGACAATTCTAAGAAACAATCGCGATAGTTTCCATAGGTGTTTCCCTTTATCGAGTAACAATTGACGAACGCTTGATCAGATCGTCGCAAAGACTGAAGTTTGTCGAGTGGATGGACTCTTCAGGTGCTTCGATAAGAAGCACAACGACTTCGTAGCCGACCACAGCACACCAAAGCGACGAAACTTGACACGCACCTGTACGGTCTTTGTATCTTTTCGTTGGCCATTATAAACGGGCCTATCGTGATTATCAAACGTAGTCGATCTAGGTGGAAGTGACAGTTGGAAACGGCCTTCTATCGCGAGGAGCGCTTATTCGCGTCTCTCGTTGCACGGCCAGGATCAGAGGTCGGCGAGACACGCGGATAGACTCCACATCGCTAGTTTTTCTCTCTCCTCTAGTAAGCTTCCTGCGAGTACATTTCACACAGCTACGAGGGCAACTACAAGGAGCTAACAGGGATGAAAGGATAGCAGAGGTAGGGAGGGGAAGGGAGAGGGCGGTGTGGATGTAAAAGTTTCCTTCACGTTCTCCAAAGGTGTACACCCGACTATCACCGTAACATCGCGGACAAAGATTACAGCGAACGCGGTTGAAAATATGTTAATTCAACGAGGTGAAGGGTTAGACCGAATCATTCATGTGCGAACCCCGCGACACAGTGTCAGCTCGCGTTACGTCAAGATTCTCGTCGGGAAGCTGTACACCCGGACACTGCACGTTGGGCGTGCGGGCGTGACGATGTTTAGGCGCACCCTCTTCTTCCTCTCCTGTATCCTGCTCACACCCTTTAGACTTTCGTGGCTGTTGCAGCACACCCGTCTCACTCCAACCGCGCTCACGACCCTCCAGAAAATATCAATAAGTTCGAGCATGGGTATTGTGGCCTGTACGATGCCCGTTCCGTTGGACGTGCCGCCTTATTCGTTGAACTAACAAAGAGCGGCACACACATGTGTGTCACGTCTAGACTCGAGAGTCTAGACTAACGCTCGCCACGAAATTTGAATTTCTTCGTCCTCCTCTCTAAGCTTTCTTCGCAGGATATCCACCTTGACGCTTGATCAATTCGAGTGCACTTTCGAGCACACGGATTCACGATCGGGCTAATTGCACCAAACGCTGTCGAGTGAATTTCATTTAGAGTTAGAGTAACAGTTTTATCGGTGGTCAGCAAAAATAAGCTCTCTACTCCAAATACAAAAATGCTTACTAAAAAGAAAAACACTGATAATAATTACAACGAGAAACTAGTCATACGTAATTTCAATTACTGGTACATTTACCCTCGTTACCTTATCTTTTAAAATTCTGCTTAAACCATAAAAGACAAGTTTGTTTTCGAACTGTTTAGAGGTACTTTGATTGCCGCATCAATGCCCGCGTATGATTTAATCGATGCGGTAACGAAGTTGCTAACGATATATCGTGTACAGTAATAATTGAATTTTCATCGCTCCTGAGAGTCGCGCGCAACATGCCACTACCTTCAAACGAACAACCAACTTCCTCAGGATCTTGATAACTCTTCGATAAATATGTTTCGTGCTCTGGGGTTGCACGCGATAAAGCTCTTGCTGAGATACACTTCAATAAGATTTCTATAATATGCGTCAATTAAAACCATTTTGTTTATTTCGAAAATACGATCAAGAACGAATATTCAGTTGTACATAGAGTCTTCCAATAAGAGCTATAGAACTTTGAATTGAAACAAAAAGTACGAGCGACTGTATATATGTATGTATCGTACAAATGGAATGTGAATTATAGATCTTTCGTGAATTTCTTAAACAAGTTAGTTTATTCAGCCCCGAAATTCCTGGGATTATCTATCGCGTTACCTTCCCACCCGACTACTTAATAGAGATTGAACGTGACTGTGTGGAAAATAGAGTGATTCAACATTCTTATAGGCAAATGCATCAAATTAAGAAGGAACCGAATCTCTATTGATTCACTTGGAAACCAAATCGATATCCGTACGAGGCACAGGGGCTCACTTCGTTACAAATCGGTCAACTTTCGTCGGATCAACGGAGAGACAAAGCATACTTGTCGGCCGTTTCTTCACACCGCGGCCGCGTTAGTTGAATTCACTATTGAAAAATTCTTCAGTTCAAGTTTCGTATCTACCGCGATCACCGCCACGTCGTTCTTTCAGCATTTCTATTCGAAATTCTAGCCCTCTTCTGCGTAAATAATCCACTCTGTGACAGTTCAAAGTAGTTAGAAAAATTTGGCAGAGATAAGGTGTTCAAACACTTTCGAGAAATCACCAAATCGTAAGAGTTTATTCAATTCGGCGGGGATACCATAGTCGAGTTCGTTGAATTAAAATTGTAGATTAGAAACGTTGAGTTTCATTAATGTATAAATGATAAATGATAAATATTTGATTAAAAAAGCGACGATTTTTTGTTCGTTCATAGTTTAAAAAGGTGTAATGGCAAATGAAATTGAGGAAAAGAAAAGCGACAGGGGTACGGAAGATGAGATAGACGAAGGCGAGTCCAATCGAAGAAACCTGGCAAAGGAGATTGAAACGAAGGAGGAAGCCGCGACCGAGACGAAATCACACGGAAGAAAGTATCTCACGAAGCATATGAAATTGTATCCGGAATTGTACAGAAGTGATGTTTCCATACATCCCAGTTACACGACACTTAAGAATTTACCATAGTAAGAATCATTTTATTCACAAAAATAAACGAACAAAGTCCGTAGTATCTTCATTTCAAATTTGATAATAACGTGTTAACAATACTTTAATTTACCTTCGTAAAGCATTCCGATATCTTTGCAGAATTATTAAAGGAATTGTTTTCTATTAATTTTAATATACATTCTTTTTCTGTGCTGTCCCATATCCAATCAAAAATTTACTCTAACGCTTCGCCTGATTTCACTTTCGATCTGTTTCAAGTTATGTGGTTTGCCGGCGACGTGTGCACCGGATCAAGAAGCAAATCAAACGTCAACTGAATCGCGAGATCATGCATTTCGCGATGATGCAAATGTTCGCCATCGATAGCGTCAGGATCGACCGCGTGTTTAGCGTTGGGATACCACCGAAGACATTGATTGTCCCGGATTTGCTAACCGTGAACGAAAGACGTCGCATTAACAACCTCCTTTGTCACGTATAACATCTACACGGTGCTTGCAATATTAATAATTGCACCAGATTGTATCGATATATGTTGAACTGAATAAAGTAATATTTGTACGCCGAATAAAACGGACAAAACTGCTCTTCTTTCTCTAGAAAAACGCGCCACCCTTGCGAGAAATCTGTACGCAAAAGGCTAAAGGGAAAAACAAATTCGATTCGATAGCAGAAACAAAAAAATTCATTTACACGAGTCGCGTAATTAAATATGACATCTTTCCAAATAACGATACGATGAGAATATTCTAATATCTCATTTCGATTGTCTGTATTATTTTGGCACGAGTGAAAACGTACGATGTTCCGTAATAAATACCAACACGGGCTTTTGTCCATTTTGTACAGTTGCGGCTCGTCTCCGTTAGAATTGTGGGATATGCACGTAAGTTTTTCTTTCGAATCGAAGCAAATGCGAGAAGAACATATCGAGTTGAAGAGAAAAATGCTAGGAGTAGAAGCTAGGCGTCTAATAAAAGGAAAGCTTTGCACGATATACCGAGAAAATTTTTTGTGAGTAGGTGAAGAATGGTTACATTCGAAGAGTCACCGACGAGGAGGTGAAATCTCTCGCGCTGGAAATAGCTGGAACCAATGTCACGACAACTTACATTTTCTGCCCGCGCGGTCCTCAAAAATCTCTCAGCATTAAGCTTCCCTTTTTAATTATGATCATCAAGAACATGAAGAAGTACTTTACGTTCGAGATAACGGTAAATTTCTCTCGGAATGAAATTCCTACTACTTACAAGAATATTTTTGAGATCGTAACGTTTGTAAATGATTTTGATTAGGAATAATTGACGTTGCTTTCGTTTTAATAGATACTCGACGACAAGGACATGCACAGGAGGTTTCGCATGAGTAATTTTCAGAGTACCACTCGCGTTCGACCTTTCTGCACGTCGATGCCGATCGGTTTATCCGGTGGTTGGAATCAGATTCAATTCAATCTAGCGGACTTTACACGAAGAGCGTACGGTACAAATTACGTTGAGACGACGCGCATACAGATCCATGCAAATTGTAGGATTCGACGCATTTATTTCGCGGATAGGTATGAAAGTAATCTGCTTTTTTACAATATTAACGTAATTTTAAATTAATCTACGTCTAGCGACGGCGATGGTAATGTTATCCTTATGTCTCTGAAGAATTTCGTTTTGTGAAAATTAAATTTATCATATTTATTTCTTAGAAAGAAATCGAAGAGTGAAACGGTAATTATATTACGAATTGTACTTCCAAAGCATTGCAACTATAAAATAAGTAGATTATTCAATCTTTGCAACTTCCTAATACAACTGAAACGTAATTTCATCGATTCGATTATCGTATCATACGAAAAATTTTACGTTCGTCTTCATTTTCTTCTTTTTCTCAAATATTAATCAACTATCTTTATCACGAACAGACTTTACTCGGAAGACGAGCTACCAGAAGACTTCAAGCTCTTCCTACCGATTCATCGAAAGAAATGTATTCGAGAGGCGGATGTGAAAAAACCGGACGACAAGAAGAAGCCCGAAGAAAGCGAACCGGAAGAACCACCGCCTTTCGAAGTGCACGACGAACAGGAAGACATCGAAGAAGCTGAGGAAGCGAAAGAAGCTGACGAGGGTGAAGAAGAACCTTTAGACGAATTAACCGAAGACGAAGGCGAAGAGCAAATGGAAAGACAATCTGAGATAAAGAAAGACAACGAAGACGAGGAGGAAGAGGATGAAATTGAACCTACGGAAGTACGCGACTACGAGACTGAAGACGAGAGAGACGACATGGAGGAACGCGCAGCTGTCCCTGTAACATCTCCCGGATACGCCACGGAGGAAGAAAGTGACACGGAACAGGATCCAGGCGACGAAGATGAAGAATACGAAACTCAGTAATAAAACAGCTTTAACTTCCTCTAGGTACGATTAAACGTCAATGCCTATATGATCTAAAAATAGCGTTTCAATAAATTTCTCTGTAAATAAATCGAAATTTAACAAACTCTGATCATTTATTTCACAGATCAATCACCTCTTTCTCTTGTTACTTTACATTAAATCTGAATAAACCTCTAATAAAGCTTGTGTTTGAGATACTCGAAGAAAATACTATACATAAAGTACATGTACTGATATATATATATATATATATATATATATATATATATATATGTTATGCGAAAAACCATGAGTGAGACACGTATTCATTTTCGGCATCTTATGCTGTACGAGTTTCGAAAAAGAAATACAGCAACAGTTGCCGCAAACAATATTTGTTTGCTGTTTACGGAGAAAGTGTTTTATCACCCTGTCCGTGCAGAAACTGGTTTGACCGATTTCGAAAAGGAAATTTTGATCTTGAAGATGAACCACGTTCTGGACGTCCAACTGAAGTAGATTAAGACAGAATTCGCAATTTAGTGGATGAAACGCGAAGTTTATCGGTTCGAGAAATGTCTGCAACTTTAAATATTCCCAAATCATCTGTCCATAGACACTTAATGAAAATGGAAATGATAACGAAGCTGGATGTATGAGTGCCGCATGAGCTCACAGAACGAAATCGTTATGATCGCGTAACAACGTGCATATTTTTGCTTGCACGCAATGAAAAAGAACCACTTTTGAAATATTTACTGACTGGGGATGAAAAGTGGATTTCGCACGACAATCCCCAAAGAAAATGAACATTGACCAGAAGAGAAGATTCACCACAATGAGTTGCGAAACCAGGTCTACACCCTCGCAAAGTTCTCCTCTCTGTATGGTGGGATTATCGAAGAATTTTGTATTTTGAATTTCTTCCAGCCAACCAAACAATTAATTCAGACACGTACTGCACTCAATTGGATAAATTAAAAGAAGCAATAAAAGTAAAACGACCAAAACTCGCGAATCGGAACAATGTGTTTTTTCATCACGATAATGCAAGACCATATGTCGCACAAAACGTGCAAAAAAAAGTACGTGAATTCGGTTGGCAAATTGTATCACACCCACCATATTCTCCAGATATCGCTCCATCTGATTACCACTTATTTCGGTCAATGCAACATTTTTTAGCAGGAAAAAAATTTGATAATGTCGAGTCCATAAAAACAAACATTGAAAAGTATTTTAACGAAAAACCACAGAAGTTTTATAGTGACGGTATAATGTCTTTGCCAAAAAGATGGGAAGAGGTTCTGTAACGAGAGGGTGGTTACACTTTTTCGTAAACTTTAAAGATATGTTTCACACATTAACTTAAATAGCAGAACAATAAGCGGCACGAACTTATGGGACGACCTAATATATGCGTGTGTGCGTGCGTGCGTGTGTGTGTGTGTGTGTGTATAATAAACAAATACAAAGAATAGAGTTCGTTATTTATACTTTATACAGTAGAATCCCGTGTAACACGATTAACCCTTTACACTCAAATGAATTTTCTCTCTCGAGTTCAATTTTCTATTTTTTTATACTTATCTATAACAATTTTTGCTATTTTGTTTTACTTACTCTTCTGTTATCGCCTTTTCCTGGGAATATTTATTTATTACGCGTTTCCATTTTTTATTTCACGAAACGAATTTTACATTTTTACAAATTTGAAAATTATCAATTCCTAATATAAACTTTCGAAGACAATTTAATTAATTTTACTATACCTTTCTACTGAAATCTGCTGTAGCAAAAGGGTTGAAGGAGCCGTAATATATGGGAACAGTAGTCGCAATATCTTTGGCGCGTTGTACGAACTCGCGTTAAACGGGAGTCTACTGTACATCGGTTTCCAGTCCGAACTATATAAAACCGTTTAAAATTGAATAATCACGAAAATATAGAATCAAAATTACGGGTTATTGTTGCGTAGAAGTCATTGCGACAGTATGTACGCTGTTCCATAAAATAAAAACATAAAATACGAAATAAAAGTTTATTTAATTATTTATTTATTGTTATGGTACGTCATAGTCGTCGTCTTCTCTTTTTCTTTTCATATCTTCTACTTCCACTTTAACAGGAGGCATTGCTTGTCCTGAGGAAATTTGTATTTTTGGCTTAGCTACTTGTGCCTTTACCGTAGCTGCTCCTGCTGTAGCTACACACATAAATAATCAACGTAAAAAAACAATAAAAATTACTGTCGCTTAAAGTAAATTAATTTCGCGTCTTACATAATTGTGTTCTTAACGAAATATGGGCAGAGGGGATGGAGGTTTGGAAATGTAGGACACGGAAAGGATCTACGGAATAATGCACAATCGTAGAATTAATATGCTGGAGAATTTATTTTCACAGTTTTACGTATCGTTTACCTGTTGAAAATTTCAGGACAGGCTTCGGCATTGATATAGTTTGAGTTCTAGCAACTGTCGCGAGCGTTCCCGGTCTTTTGACAATAGAAAGACCAGTTTTATTGCTTTCAACTTTGATCTTAGACTGACCGCCTTGAATGTTATTCCCGACTAGAGAGTGCAACGGTTTTCCGATCACTTTCTTCGTCGCATTTTTCAGTTTGTAATTCGTCGCATTCAAGCAGTATCTATCGGGAGGTAACCTTAGACCGTTACTTGGTTTTACGAATGGAAGTGGAATATTGTTCTTTGTCCGAGCGACATCCAGCAATACATCTCTCGGCGGTGGATTCGTGAAAGTACGTTCTAATTGCATCTTCACTGCTAATCTAACATCGTCCAAATCGATGAATTTCTTCTTTGCGTGATTCGCGTAAATTCTACTATCGTCTAGTATGCAGGTAACATAACCTGTAGATCATTTTACAATTGGCTTTTCACGCGTATGGCAAAATTACGAAAGAATAAATCTTAAGAGTACTTGTATAAAATTTCAAGGATAAAATACGTACGGTACGTAAATTCGAGCAACTGATTTATAACCTTCGGCTCGTAATCTGTGATTCCCATATCTTTCATAATTGACATTATAACTTGCGCGTCCTTCGGAATATGTTTCACGTGACTCATGGTTTTTACCTTCTCTGTCATTTTAAAATCTATCAATATTATATAAATTGCACTTCGTACAATAAGTTAAAACTAGAAATATTTAAGGTTAGCATTGCAAGTCAAAATCCGACGGAAAAATCATGAAGTGCGCGTCCCATTCGTGTAGCAGTAGTGCCACTACCGAAGTTTAAAACAACATGAAAAATTAGTCATTTATACTTTTTGTGTTAAATAATAATATCACTATTGTCTTACGAGTTTTTTCCGAAATTAAGTTACAATAAAACAACGTAAAAATATCAGAAAATTTATATTTACGCACTTCGCGCTTTTGTCAAAGGTACCGTTGAGTTGCCGTCGGGTGGCAACCCTTGCGATAAAACGTAGCACATTTCAGTTGAATTTGGTTAGTGAGTTGGTGAGTGACTATCAAACCGTCTTCTGGAGACTTTATCGAAGGGATTTGTATTGTATAAAAACCGATATGAATATCACATCAGCAGGTAAATTATTCATTTAAAATATAATATCGTAAGACACGTTTACAAATTTCCTTTTACTGCTAAATTTTCATCCTGATCCGAAACATTGAATGTACCATGATTTGCAAAACTCATGAGAACATAACCTCTCACTTTGTATTCGAAATATCAAATGTAATCGTTTGTACTAACGCGTGTGTATTGCCGAGTGATTTTTATACCATTCAGATTCTTCATTTACTTCTTTTTTTTCAGCTGGTATTATTTCTCTCCTCGAGGAGCCGATGCCGGAGTTGAAAGTGTTCGCTTTAAAAAAGTTAGATATGATAGTGGACGAATTTTGGCCGGAAATTTCCGAGGCTATAGAAAAAATGTATGTAAAACAAGCATCATTTACTTTATTAATAGTTTACTTTCTTTCTATACTTTAACAGCATATTGCTTGTGTTTCAGTGAAATTCTTCACGAGGATGTATCATTTCCACAGCATGATTTAGCTGCATTAGTTGCTAGTAAAGTGTATTATCATTTAGGAAGTTTCGAAGATTCTCTTACATATGCCCTTGGAGCTGGAGAACTCTTTGATGTCAATGCTCGTAATGAATATGTAGATACTACCATAGGTATTAATTTTACTTTGTTAGATTTTTTAAAAACACTTAATTTTTTCTCTTTTAACACGTTAAGCACCATGCTAAGTACGGTCGACTTCTCATTCCACGCTTATCGCGTTAAGTCTAATTTCGTTCCTATTTCAATGTTGTTTCAGCCAAATGTATTGATTATTACACTCAACAACGTGTGTTGGAGGCTGAGGGAAAATTGCCACGGGGTAGCACGGGAATTGACCCGAGATTAAAAGGAATTGTGAATAGAATGTTTCAGCGGTGTTTAGATGATAACCAATACAGACAAGCTTTGGGTCTTGCCCTCGAAACGAGAAGGATGGATATTTTCGAGGCTGCAATCATGCAGTCTGTAAGTTGAAAGCAATTTTGAAGTAGCAAGTAATATCAAAAATGTACATATTTCTATTCGTAATTATTTTGATCGCAGGATGACGTTAGCGGCATGCTGTCCTATGCATTTCAAGTTGTCATGAGCCTTATACAAAATCGCGGTTTCCGTAATACCGTACTCCGTTGCCTAGTGAGCCTCTACCGTAACCTCGGAACGCCAGATTACGTCAACATGTGTCAGTGTTTGATATTTCTCGACGATCCATTAGCCGTTGCCGAGCTTCTAGACAGATTGAGCAAAGGTTCGCAGGATTGTGTTCTTATGGCCTATCAAATTGCGTTCGATTTGTACGAATCGGCAACTCAACAGTTCCTTGGCCGTGTCTTACAAGCTCTCAGAGCAACAGCGCCCATTCCGGGAGCTCTTATGGTTAAACCAATCGTAAAAGCAGCTGCGAAAGCATCTACCGATAATAATTCAGAGCCTGCAGCAATGGAAACCGAAAACAGTACGCCAGCTCCGGAGGAAAAATCGCAGCGTAGCGTCGAAAGTTTGGTAGGTTTGAAAAATTTCACTTGGAAGTGATAGCTATTGATAATCTATCAATTCGTTCTTTTCGTTCTGTTTAGAATGCCGAAGAACGGGAACAACAGGAACGCGTGGATGCTTTGTCCAGTATATTAAGCGGAGAAATATCGATCGATCTGCACCTGCAGTTTTTAATTCGCAGCAATCATACCGATATGTTAATATTGAAAAATACTAAAGACACTATACGTGTCTCTATTTGCCATACTGCCACTGTTATCGCGAATGCGTATATGCATTCTGGAACCACCAGCGATCAATTTTTAAGGTAAGCGTATATTACTATTTCAAATTAGTCCGATTAAAAGAAATATGTTTGTCTTTTATCTTATTTTGTCTGGTTTGCGTTTCAGAGATAATTTAGAATGGTTGGCGCGCGCCACGAATTGGGCGAAATTAACGGCAACAGCGTCTTTAGGAGTAATTCATAGAGGTCACGAGCAGGAAGCTCTAGCATTGATGCAATCTTATCTTCCGCGGGACACCGGCGCAGGAGCGGGTTATTCTGAAGGAGGCGGTTTGTACGCGTTAGGACTTATTCACGCGAATCACGGCGCTGCAATAACGGATTATCTACTGGGCCAGCTGAAGGACGCGCAAAACGAAGTACGTATACAGTCTTTTTCTTAAGTCGTCCGTCCACGTTTTTGTCACAATAGCTGGCGTACATTGCCATTTCTAGGCGATAATTATCCTGGTGATAATTATTAAAACAAAAAAAATGAGCGAAATATTATCATTTGTACAAATAGCTGCCAGAAAATTTAAATGCTCGAAATTTAGCATCAGTTGCTAATTCTCTTTATATGCCAATTCTCTACAGTTAATATTGTTGCGAATGTAAGTGTGTAACAAAAACTTTCTTCCTCTCCGTCAAATATATAATACTTATAAAGAATTGTAGCGTCTCGTCTTATTCTGCAATTACTGTGCAAGCGTACAATTCGCAATCCGTTTGCTTCGTTCACAGATGGTTCGTCACGGTGGATGTTTAGGATTAGGCCTTGCAGCCATGGGTTCGCACAGGCAGGACGTGTACGAGCAATTAAAGTTCAATCTTTATCAGGACGACGCTGTTACCGGCGAGGCAGCAGGTATTGCCATGGGTATGGTTATGCTGGGATCGAAATCAACTCGAGCGATAGAAGACATGGTTGCGGTAAGTTGAAAGAGAAAAGTTTCCAGCATAAGTTTAAGTAGATAGACAGCAGAAGTCGTGTATTTTAAGCAACACATTATGTACAGTATGGTAATCGTGAAATATATTTTTATCCACCGAGAGCGTATGGTGCTTGGCTCGCAGTCTTGAAATCGTAGGCTCCTTTAGCGCTGTAAATGAAATTCGTAAATATTACGAAAGAAATTAGCAGGGTAAAATAAAGTAAAACAGTGACGTAAGGTGAAACAAACTTTGGATCGAGTTTAGGCCCACCCATGTATGCCTTTGAACCGCCGTGTTCAAGTGTACCATGGAAACCTCTTGGATTTGTAATAGATTCGCTATAGTAGTGATAACTGCGTCCGTGCGCGCAGCTACCTGTTCAGGAAATTTCATGACACTCAAGTTTCTTAAGAAACACCTTCCCTAATATTTCTTACCAAGCATATCGTTGGTGCAGCCTGGCTGAGTCTTCCCTCCATTGGCGTAGAAATCGGAAGTGCCAACAGAAATGTCCATTCCCAGCCGACCAGCGCATGTGTGAATAACTTGAACGTTTCTTGCGTGCGAGCGATCAACTCTGCCGTTAGGTTCGTTGTTTTGGAACATGGGTTTGGCAGGATCGAGAGCTACGATTCCAAATGTTCCAATCAGTTTCTTTCAACTAGAACTAGCACTATCAAATATTTCACAGATTTGGAAATGTTGCAATTTACATATTTCGCAATATAAAATTCTTTCTGAGAATATCCGAGTTCCTATTCTTCAATCGCTGACGGCTAATCAGTGTGCGTCCTTGTTATTATTCTGACATCAAGACTTTTCTCTTCCGAAACGAAATTTCACGCTTGCATATTGTTACTCACCAATCACTTCCGCTACCAAGCTAGATTGCGATACAATTCGCGCACTCAAACTTGCGACGTGAGCACCAAGGGAATGCCCGATGAATTTCGCGTTGGACACATTCAATCCCGCGCTGGTGCGCAAGAAATTTGCGAAAGAGGCTACATGTGCGGCCACGTCTGGTACACTTTTCGCAACCTTGGAATAATTCACGTGGTCTGATATTACGCTCCAGTCGACAACGATGACGTTACAGTCCATAGCTTTGAGGAAAGCTACGAATAAAATTATAATAGTTCAGCAAACAAAAATACCGTTTACATTTCACTTATTGATGAAAGTTCTTTTACCATCGCGCACCAAGGTGCAGGATGGCCCGGTTCCAGCGCTTTTCCAACCATGGGTGACTAAGATTGTTGGTTTCTTTCCCCCCCAGTTGCTACGTCTTACAGAATTTATATCATTCAGTTTCAAGATTTGTCCGTTTTTCGGGTTACTCCTAAAATTAACGAATTTACCGTTTAAGACATTCGGAAGCTATTGTGATTCCTTGAAATTGCACTTTCTTCATTAGTAATATCATCGATATGTTTTTCTTTGACGCTAGATTTACGAGACGCGTTATTTTCTAGAAACTTTTCCTCACTTTTGTTAATGAAGTGATACGAAAATATATCCGAATTTCTAAGTTCTTTCCCTCTAAATTTTATATATCGCACACTTGTTTGAAAATTTACAAAAATGATTACAAATGTCGCAGTGGACATTTCCGCTGTAAAGAGATTAATATCAATTCTTTCTAACCGTGTGAAAATTGTGAAGTTAATCGAGTTGACATTTGTCGCTAAAAGACTTTGTTCCTCCAAAGACAGCGGTGTATAGTCGATTTTAATTAGGTGAGGGTCTCCTTCACCGTTCGGGAAAATCGTGTAGTTGGCCTGCATCAACGCTGTGAGCAGCGTCGGATAAACTGTAAAAAAGAAAAGAATTTCTCTCGTTATTAAATTATTCTTCAGAGCTTGTACGCTTTAGTCGAGAAATATTTCGGTACGAACGTAGAGCTAAAGATACTGGGGCAACCATTGTCGTTAGTGTAGATCTCGACGCTCCGCGGAATAGTTGATCTTGTTAGCTGTCGCACTTTAGCGACGCTTCTTTTATACCTTTAAGAGCAATCATGCTTTTGTACTCGAGTGTTACTTGTAACCGTTGATAAGTGATTGATACTCGACTGATACTCAACCTGGAACAGAGTGTTCGGGAAGTAGCGTGCTCTTTAGTTCTAACTCCAAATACATTGTTCAATCCGCTACCTATATAATAATACCCGAGAAAATCATTTATCGAAAATAACTTTGGGCTACGTTTTGAATAATCGAAAAAACATTTACGTAAAAGCGTGTCTGCTCTATGGGAAATTTCTTAAAAGAAAATATATCAATTTAGAACAGGTTGAATGGAGAATTACAATAAATTCGATCATTTATATTAATTAATTTAAAACTGCTGTAACGTCGTCTTTGAATTTTTTCTTTCCAGTTTTTAGTCATATTCAGGAAAAATTACGATAACCATTATCATGGCCATCGAACAAGATTGAACGATCAAAAGATTAGACAATTCGAAGTAATATCGAGTTTTCGATGGATTATTATCTGTATTAAATTGTTGTAGTCCCTAACACTAGGTTTTTTGGGACACGCCATTTTGACACATTTTTCACGACCGTAATTTATACATACATACATATACAGTACTGTGAAAAAGTCTTAGGCCACTTACATTATATACAAATTTACATCTTTGTCGGTTAAAGAACGTATACAGTTAGGTTGAGCATATATATTTTATTATACTTATATTTTTGTACAATGTACTATTAACAATTATATAATGTTTTAATGTTTTTTGTTAAATACTTTAATATTTTGTATGGCCTCCTTTTGCCTTAATTACAGCGTCGACTCTTCTTATACAACTTTCGTATAAATTATTAATAATTTCCATTGGAATTTTTCGCCATTCTGTTTGTAACACCTCAAACAGTTCATCTGCATTCTTCGGTTGACTTTTTCTTCTTGCTCTGTCTAAATAATCCCAAACATGTTCAATAATATTTAAGTCAGGACTTTGAGGTGGCCAGTTCATAACATTTAACATTTCTATATCTTCCAACTCTTGCAAGTAACTTTTCACAATTCGTGCTGTGTGTTTGGGGTCATTATCATGTTGGAAGAGAAATTTGTTACCAATTAGTCGTTGTCCTGATGGTATTGCGTGTTGTTCTAAAATTTTTAGGTATTGCGTGGCTGTTAATTTTCCATCTATTCGTATCAAATCTCCTACTCCATTAGCGGAAATACAACCCCAAACCGAACCCCCACCATGTTTTACTGTAGGTTTTAAACATGCTTCCTGGTAAGCTTCACCTTTTCGTCTCCGCACAAACTGACACCTTTTATTGCCAAAAATTTCGAACTTTGATTCATCAGTCCATAAGACTGTTTTCCAGTCTTCTATTTTCCAATTACTATGCTCTCGAGCATACTGCAGTCTTTTTTGTTTGTTTCCTTTCCGAAACAATGGTTTTTTAATTGCAACACAGCCTCTCAGTCCAGATTTTAAGAGACTTCGGCGCACCGTTGAAGAGTCAACCGATACTCCTGTAGCTTCTTGTAAATCTTGTGCAAGTTCTGTTGAGGATTTTGTCCGATTTCATAACGATTGTAATCGTAGAAACTTCTCTTGTCTTTCCCCTAACTTTTTAGGCCTGCCACATCGTTTTTTATCCTCGACAGATCCAGTTTCGTTAATCTTTTTTATAATGTTTTGAATCGCCGTCCTTGAAAATTTATATTTTTTGGCAATCTCTCTCTGGCTAAACTCGTCCTGATAACAAATAATGATTCGGTGTCTATCTGCAACGGATACTTTTGCGATTACACTTGTTTTTTTCAATGTCTTTAAAATGGATCAATAATTTTACGGCACACGAGTAAACTACTGAATGTTAAAAATGTTTTATATTGGAATCCTTAGAACGATAATTGCAAGTCGAAAGTCGAAACAGAAGTGAAACATCGGTAACAGAAATGTATATATGTAGTCAACATTTTTACCTGAAATACTCAGAGAAGCAACCCTGACTGCATGCCATAAAAAGCAATAAGTCCTTTTTTTCACTACATTTTCCGGTAAAACATGTGCTTTCCACGTGCAGAACAATTATAGCACAGCCAAATGTTGGAATCTGCAGCATGGTAACTAGTAAGCATCATTACCATTGAATGATCTAAGTATAAAACAAATGTTACGCGGTGGCCTAAGACTTTTGCACAGTACTGTATATATTCAAGTTACAATCTTCTTTACCGTAACAAGGAAATTGTTTCAGAAACATCACAGAATCAATCACAGAACATTACAATTCGCAACTTGATTCAAGCATTGCGATATAATCTTAGCAAATCAAAATATAATGTTAATTCTTAGTCGATATGATCTCACTTGCACATACATCCACTTTAAGAAACAGGAAAAGAAAAGCTTTCGAAATGTTTGTTTATTTCATCACCGAAAAGATAAGAAATGTTTCTGCAGATTTTCATCAGAACGCGATAAAAGGAGCGATTAGTATCGGAACAACTAAAAATATAACAAGATAAAAGGAACGAAGAAGAAATATACATTTCGAAATGTTGACTATAAAATCTCCATCGAATAATATGAAATATTGCAAGGTTGCCAATATAATCTATGGCAGGATGATGCAAAAGTCTTTCTGACAGTGAACGTAATAGAAAAAGGAAGGAAACAAGAGTGTGAACAACATTTTTCAGAAGTGGTGTGTACAAGAGTAGTATCGCGCATTGTCTCGGTCCATTTATTTGCGAAATTCTTATTTGTGGAATAACAGAGGCCACGCGATGTTGCATCTTTCTGCCAAGCGATTTTCTTGGCGAATAACAATGAAATCCACTTACTGTCGGCAGGGAAATAGGTGCAGGAGAAAATGCGTCGCTTTGTCAGGGCCGTTTTTATCTGTCCGCGACTCGGGTGAATTTCATTTTACCGCGTTTCCTCGTTGGACAGCTGAAATATGCCGCGATTTCCTTGTCGCCTTACTCTCCACTTTCTTATCGTTCCAAGAAAAGTTTTCATATGTTTTTTTCTACAATACAGATTAATAGATTTATGTAATTATATCTGTAATCGTTTCGACGAGATGGCGATGCTTTGGAATCTTTACATTTCTATCGTATTTTCCGATTGTGCATCGTGGTATTCGATATTTAGAAAAACTGATAGCTGCTACCTTTCTTTACTGGACTAATCACATGGATAAGTGTAACGAAAAAAAAAAAACGTGCGGAAAATCATGTTTTTCGGAGTTCAATTTGATGATTATAATGAGATATTATTTAATAATTTAGATCGAAAAAAAGCAGCTTGCCAGTTCGAGTAAAGGATACAAATAAAATAGAAACTAAATATCCTTCAATTACTTATTTTCTATCATTAGTTACTTTTATAATTTAATTTGTGAAAACTTTACGGATTTTATTTTTATCGTTTCCTACAGTTTTAACCTTTTTTCTGTTCTCTAAGCGTAAATCAAATTTTTGACATACAATCTGTTATTAAAAGTGTATACTGAAGCTATAGATAAATAGCGTTTACAGGCAGCAGTAGAAACATTTGCAATTCTATTATCAAGCAGCACATAAAGAAGGTGAAAGGAATGATCATTTGTCTGAAATCGATACGGACAATTTACCAGTACCGCCGTCGAGATATGTTCCAAAACCAAATCAAGTATAATACTTGCCTAATAACGCGAAGGATACGCTTGTATATCTTGAGTATTTTATCGATATAAACTTAACAAATATAGTAGTGATTGAAACCGTGCATGGTATCTCCAGGTTTCTTCGAGAAACTGCTGGACCACTGTCTACAAGTGAAACGAAAAAAAAATTGTTACATATATTTGTACCAAGCTTTTTTTTAAACACATTATTACCAAATTGTAAGCAAATATATATGTACGTAGCATCGGATTCTGCATTAAAAAATACCAAAAGTCTCTTTATCTCTATTTACATCCCATCTTAAAAAGATACGAAATGAATATCAGCGCATTTTGATGTGTTGCTTTGTAAGATGCAGGTGTACTTAAATACATAATAGCTGAAAGCAAGTTGCTGTCCGTATATTATTTTCTTTTTTATAGACGAAATCCTCTGGATTACTTGCATAAAAATGGTTGAAAAATAATTAGTTATAGATGGTTTGAATAAATATCTCGATGAACATTCCATCGTTTACATTATCACGAAGCCTTTGAGCTTCTTCAACGAGAACGTTTGTTTAAAGTATCTGAAGAACGAATAATTTTACAACCACTTTACCCCAGGCTTGGGAATTAAGCGTTCTTTTCGACCAATTTTCAGAATTGCACCGCTTTCTTCTTCCCACCTCTCTTGGTTCACCTTCTGAGGTGTGTCAAAATGCTTTGCAAATCGACCAAAAATAACACTTAATTCCCGAGCCGCTTTATTCTAATACCTTTTCACGCAGAATGACGAAAGGCTTTATCTTAAAAAGAAAAACAATTGTATAACTGTAAAATGTACGTACATCGTTACGCTTTTGAAAAACAAATATGTTTTTTTTGAGCTATTTACCTTCTTCTAACATTTATTTCTTAATTCACTTAGAAAAGATATATAATGTACACAATATCATTATGGACGCACAACGAGTCCATATCTTACGAAAATGCGTGCGAGTTTTGTTTGAAAACAATAGAACTTATAAAAAAAGGTGTGTGCGTGTGCGTGCGTGCGTGCGCGCGCGCGCGTGTGTGTGTGTGTGTGTGTGTGTGTGTGCGCGTGTGTGTGTGTCACATACGAAACATTTAATCCATATTTCGCTGCAAGAAAAAATTTAAATTATTCATTTGTGCACCTAATACATTATTCACCGACAGAACTTGTCATTTCAGGCAAGAGGCTAAAATTATGCCAGACGCCCTTTTAAATATATGGTTTATTATTCTGTGCATTTATTAACAAAGCTAAAAACCTATATAAATATATACAACGAATATTGGGGTATCTTCGTCGCACAATTTTGTATCTCGTCTTTTTTTTTTTTTAGTACGCCCAAGAAACGCAGCACGAGAAGATCCTTCGAGGATTAGCTGTGGGTATTGCGTTCACCATGTACGGTCGCTTGGAGGAAGCTGATCCTTTGGTCACTTCCCTTTGTGCTGACAAGGATCCGATACTTCGGAGAAGCGGCATGTACACCCTTGCGATGGCCTATTGCGGAACTGGAAACAACCAGGCCATCCGGAAGCTGCTACACGTTGCTGTAAGTTTTCATCGACGAACGAAAATCAATCTTGACGTTTACCCTTTATTCTGTTCTCTGTTATTCTTACGTTATCTTCTGTTATATTACTTAAAACGTGGATCGCTGAGTATCAGGGGAGAAAGGAAAAAATTTATATTTTTCTTTAAGGGGCTATTACAGTGTGACGGGACAAAAAAATCGAAATTTTTTTTTGCATTTTTCAACTTTATTCCATCATAAAATTGATATCTAATCACTGGTAAAGTCGATTTTCACTTTGTCGAATCAGACAGCGCTTCAAAGTAGGAGCGTTTGGCTCTAGCACGGTCATGTACAAAAACTTTAAACGCGTTTTTCTCGAAACGACATTTTCTCACCTGGTGGAAGTGATTTCGGAAAAACCGATTGGCTTAACCAATCGAGCTAAAATTTTTACTGCATATTCAGCATATGTATGGCTATCGCCGGAACTAGAATTATTAAAAAATATTAACATTAACTTATATTTTTACCCGAATTATAGCGAAAAAAAACGTGTTTTTCGAAAACTTTTGCAAAAAACGATGCCATTTTGTTAATTTTCAATATAAAATAATAATTCTAGTTCAGGCGATAGCAACACCCATACAGATTAAGCATCTTTTTGAATTTTTTGTTTCTGATTACCTGGAGTACTCAAATCACTTCCGCCAGCAACATACTTTTTTTTCATGACTTTACATAATAATGAATTGTTAAATAAATATACACTTATATGCAACAAAAAAAATTGTTTTCTATTCTCTAAAAATGTTCCTTTCAGCGAAATAAATGCTTGTACAAATACATGCAATAGCTTTAAAAAAAAAAATTATTCAATGTAGCTTATTTTTTGAGCCGTCACACTGTAATAGCCCCTTAATAGCAAACGTGTACTTTTTAATATTGGTAAATGCCCTTCAACTATTTTTTTTTCTCTTTCATTTTCTCCAACTGCAAGACGTCGCTTTTAATTTGTAAACTCCCGATTTTTATCCGCAAAATTATAATCTTCAATGCTGATTAATATTTATTTGAGCAAGTTATCTATTAATTCTTTCGGCTAGTGTAATTTTTTGTACTTTATGGTTTGATCAATTGTAAAGATTTGTAAGAAAAGTAATGCAAAACTATAATAAAAGATAAACGTGACTAGATCTTTACTGTGCCGTGAATTAATCATCAGTGTACGTTAAAACACACGTTTCCTTCTATGATATAATATACTAGGGTTTGTGATATAACTAATATAATACTACTATCTGTGATATAATACCAATGTTATTTATTACAGATACGTATAAAGTAGTTTTACTTTAGTATGGCGCTTTATACTTGTAACTTTCGGTTTAGATTCTTTTAAAAAGCCTAACGTTATCAATTTTATGTTGGCTCACGTTCATAAGAGATTGATAAATCGATAATACTGTAATGATTAAATTTGCAATTTTTCAATTAGGTAGATTATATCCAAGATTATAATATGTACCTAGTACATGTTACATTTAAAAAAAGGAGTAGATAAGTAACGCACATCTACGTTTTATTTACTTAAAGAATTCCTGCAAATAAATATGCAGGCATACAGTTCATTTTTCGCGTCAAAACTGTTGTCTAACTTTAGCTGATAATAATAATTAAAGAATAATGCCTCAAAAATAGCTGCGAAGATAACGTAAGTATATGTTTGTGTAGGTCTCTGACGTGAACGACGACGTCCGACGAGCAGCAGTTACCGGTCTGGGATTCCTTCTGTTCAGGTGAGTACACGAAAACAATATCTAAGCCCGTAGGATGAATATGTGATCGAAGAATGCGAATTTTTTCGGGTCAAATACGTTCAGGTTCAATGTTTCTTTCGGAAACGAATTGACGCGTTTAATACTGCCAATTAAAGCTGTTCTAGCGTTCTTTCTTCAAAGTACTTCCTGTAAATATCTTAAAACGAGAAAGGAGAACGAGAAAATGATAACCCCGTGAAATAATATCAGATTCCTTTCGTATTTTGTTTTACAAAATTAAAATTAGGACAATTTGTCATTCCAAAGGTTAAAAAACTATTTATCGAAGATCCTTACGTTTCTAAATATGACAAATTTCTTCTCTTTACTTTACATTAACAAATATTTTAGTGTTGTCTAAATTGTCGGATGTCGTAGATTGCCGGTTTTATCAAGATAACGATTTTCAATATGGGAAATGAGTGTTGTTGATTTCTTGACTACTTTTTTTATTTGAAATTCCAAATCGGAAGCTGAAATTGCGAAAGCGGAAGATTCGCAACACTCTTTAATAGATACCTTATCAAAGGCAATTGCTATTCGATGTAGCTAGTTGATTTATCGTTTCGTCACGACTATTGACACACAGTATTTAATTGTTTGCTTTCCCGAACTGTCGGATAAGTACTTTACGACATAGACTTTTGATAAGGGTGCAAAGTGTTCTTATAGGGTGTAAAAAAAAGGTATGATAATGGTTTTAAGTGAAGAATCTACCCTTCTGGATCTGTGGATGTTTGTAAAAAATGAATCATTTAACATGTAAAGAGGAAAGAATTTGTTTAAAAAAGGAACAGGTGTCAGTCGCCCCTTAATTGTCATTCGAGTTGCTATATCGAATCGAATGGTGATTCAGAGTCATCTCTCGAGTGTAAAGGGTTAAAGCTACACCTATTTAATATCACGCAATTCCTGTTTGCACATTCTCCTTAAAAGAAGGGTAGATTCATGCAATTATGAAACAAAGAGAAAAAGAAAAATGTCGACAAAGCTAAATTAAAATACACATTTCGTAGACATTGTTGTGTTATCGAATTTGTTTGAAAATTTCTCTCCTCGTGTGGACTTGAAGTAACATAAATGTCTGTATCAATTAATAGAATGAATAAGTAGTATACGACAGATTTTTGAATTACTGTGAGATGACTCGTAGTATTGGAATGCTACAATGCATAAACAAGATAAATAATATCTTTACGATCGCAACTATTTTTCAAAGAATCTGTGGTCGCTTCGACGTATATCATTGCAATATATCGGAATTTTTAAAATGCGCTGCATCGAGGTCACGCACTTTTTATATCTCGCAGGGCTTGAGTTGAAGCTCATTTTTTAAATTTTCGTTACAAGTTCAGATAAAAAAGTTGTGAAAAAAGAACTATTATGTTCTTTGCAATTCCGATTAATTACAATTTGTTCAAAATATTTTTTACACATTATCTAGCAAACTAATCCTTTCTACTTCTCGCGAGGACTCGGTTAGGTTAGGTTCAATTTGAGAAAAGTTATTCTGTTTTAAAAGGTGTCCGAATATTAATGGGAGTTAGTGCACATTGGAGGCGTGTTCACTTTACACTAGAGTCTCTTAATGTACTTACGCGCGAGCATTAGTGGTTCCATTTTGTATACCTGTGTGTGCGAGCTGCCATAGCAGATGGAGATTAATTACATATATTAAACAATTGTTTCCTTTTTTTTATTATTAAATAATTTCGTAACAATGTTTAAAACATATTTTAAATTTGTCACCATTATCCTCGAATTGTTTTAAATATCTTGGATAAATTTTTTATGTACTTCCAATGACGTAAAACTGTCCAAATGCTTTATGCACTGTATAATGTATTAATATTATCGATCAGATACACTTCCTTCTTCAACATATCTCTAATATACGCGTTTTTAGTCTCAGAATATCTCCTTTGCAGTATAATTTTTATACATGCTAACTAGTCTTTGGTATTTCTTTTGGCAAATATTTAAAGATTGTTCAATTCCCTTTTGAAATGACCCTCCTTCGCTTCCATAATATTCCCGAATTACTTCTGTTCTACTTCTTACGGTAGAAATTGCAACTGACGATCATCGATTTTCCCGCACAAAGCACCCACCAATCCATTCGAAAGAAAAAGTTCCCCTTCAAATTGGGGTTGCATTTCGGGAGGAAACGTGTTCGAATTCTTCTTCTACAGCAGGTTCAATGAATCTTGATCCGTCGCGTCGCGGTCAATGGATATTGTCCTGGGGTAGGAACTCGTAATTGAAAACATTCTATCGATCTCTGTGGTTCCACCGAGTGGTCCGCTGACGAGGATAAATAGCTAGAACCTTGCCAGCGTGCGAAACCTGCAGATCGTTAATGCCCGATTTGAGGAATTGCCATTCGAATGAGTCTCGCCCCATATATGCGCTCTTCTCTTTTTTATGCTAACGGGAAAATAAGCTTTTTCAATTGAACATTTGCAAATCTTGCGGTGCAAGAATTGAGAACAAGATAAAATAAAAGATTTTTTAGGTTTTTGCGAACCATAAAGGAGATTCAAGGGAATCTTATACGGACAAAATCCCAAGTAAAGCTTGATTTTAATCAACACTGGTAATCGAGAGATAAATGTAAATTAATTTCTTCGAGGCCGAGATGAAGGTTTCCATCCACTAAATGGGATCCGCGAATCGTGACTAGATTACTACAATTCTCTTCGTCGCTAACCTACATCAATTAATTACGTTTATGGATACGATTGTTTATGCATATAAATCAACTACATCTTTTTAGTATACGAAAATTATTTATGTTGAACGTGTAATTATATCTAGAGATATAATTATATCTAAAGAATTTCCTTCGGAATATACACGGTAGCACTCTGTATCGCGATATTCAATTCTCTAGATTTGCCCATTTTTTCGCGTTTTCTGACGAGTGTCTCTGCTCTACCGAGCTCTGTCACAGATTGCTCGGTATTTACACTAATTTTTCGAACAAAATGTGGTGTATATTGCTCGGGTAATACCTGCCCTTAATTACTTATTCTACAAGGTAGCGAAATTTAGATAGCAGCATTCGATAGAGCTTATTACTTTATCCTGAAAGGTATTTCTTCCGTAAAATAATTGTAATTGAAGACTGTGAAATTTCGAGATGGTGGAACCGATATAGAAACAAAGGGAACTATCGTAAAAACAAATGAACAAGGAACAAGTGGCTGCTTTCTAACTTTCAGCTGCGTTAAATTGTAGTATTCGAAAAAAGGAAGGTGGTCAGAAACTTTCTCATATTTTTAAAATTTTCTTCACGATTCTGATCAATTGTAATCTTTTCCAAATTTTTTTTTTTTGTACACGTTATCTATTAAACTAATCCTTTCAAGTCCTTCTCAAAAAACTCACGTCGTTTGGCTCAATTTGAAAGAAAGCTGTTCTATTTCAAAAGATGTCCGAATATTAATGGGAGTCTGCTGCTCGTATTTAGCTGCCACTGGCTACATCATCTGCTTTTTATCGAGTCAAAATCAAAACGGCGGGACAGCAGTCAGTAGTGGAGATATATTGTGGTCGTTAAGCGTGACTATACATGTATATGCACCGCGTCTATTTGCGCAATCCATAATTTCACAGAAACGGATAGAAATACAACATTTGGGAGAACCATTCGTTCTGTTACGCCTCTTCTTCTTTGTCGGCTCTCTATTTATCTCTGTTCGCAGCAATTTCAAGCACGAAATGATCGATTTAGCCCGGAAATACACGTATTACGAGGAGAATGCGAAAGAATAGCAACGATAAAACGATATTTCCGGTATGTTGGCAAATTTATAATGGTTTAAAAACAATGTAACAAAAGAAACAATTTTCAACGCAACGAAAGTTTCTGCTTTGGACATTCGTATTCCGTTACCTTTACAAATTGCATAATTAATCAATCAACCTGAAATAATCCACTCGATATCGAAACAGCAGGCCAGCGAGTCAAATTTCATCGACGATGATTGCGTTTATTTGTTCAATTTCCTACTAATTCTTTATTAATATAGATAATAAAAAAATTGTAATTTTGAAAAGAAAAAAATTTTGGTCTGAATTGGAGCAACAATTTTTATGCATATTGGTCTTTCTTCTCCTAATATAATTAAAATTATTTAAATTATAATTAAAATTAATTAAATTATAATTTAAATTATTGCAACGAATGTAAAATAACATATTTCCATATTTTCTTTGTTAAGGAATGTATTCTCTGTAATTTCCGTATTTGCACGAAACATTTCACGAGTCTGCCTGTACAAAATCAGAATAATGTGACGTGCAACGAAGGATTAATAAACTTAGCTTTCAGATGAGTTCTGATTAATTATCGTGACCTACTGTGACGGCAGGAAGCAAGGATAATTTCCTTAAAGTGACGTGATTATTACGCTTCCCATTTTCCGGAACCTGTCTTCTACCTTATTAACGCATAATGTATCATTCTTGGTGACATTGATGACACGTTAGTTATCAGTGTGTTATTCAGTTTCATTTGCAGTTATTAAAAATGTTACTTATTATTCGAATGCTCTGTGACAATCTACGATAATATTTTCTTCCGTTCGCAAGAAATGTATCAACCGAATATACATCCTCACTTTCGCTTCAGTCGATTTCCACCTAAACCAGGCAGGATTGCATGCACCTTTCGACAGGGGAAATAAATTGCACATCGGCACAGGTGCATCACTTTTATTATGCAAATTAGCAAACGCGTTGAAAAATTCCCCGTTTCCCCGGGATATTCAAGTTTACTGCCATCGAAATCCCGCGGTCGACCGGTCGATATTCAAATGCTGACAATTGAATTTCATGCGCGTAGGGTATAGACGTCGGCCAATGTTATTTGATGTACCGTGAAGCGCATTCCCGTTCGCGAATGAGCCGTGTTTCGCGAATTCTCACGACACAGACTTATCATCAATCTTGTATGTTTGCTCTTTTCGCCGTTGTAATTTCCAATCCCCTGTTCTCGTTAATTGAAAACGCTTTAACGTGTTTGTATTTATTATTATTATTTTCATTGTACTTTATACTCGTTGCTGTGCTCAATTTAATTTTCAATTTTTAACGCACCGATGAAAATTTTCGGAAATAGTCTTGCATCCTACTTATTAAATACGTGACTCTTTTTAAATGTAAAAGATCGATCAGCGGAATTGAAGTTCAAATAGTACAAGCGATAAGGTGAGAGAGTTACGATAAATTATAGAAGTTTATGTAAGAAAGTACTGCGGTACCTCCTCTTATCATAAATTACCAAGTGGGTGTGTAATGAATTATTGTGCGCTGGAATGTAAATGAAGCTTTACTACTGGAAATAGATTACAAGTTTGCCGAGACGTAATTTGAGAAGCAGACAGCTTCAAATGGATATTTTACGTTTCTACTATAAGAACAGGCAATTTACTTGCTTCTTCTAAACAATGAATTTTAAAATATTAAAATAAGATATACAACGGCTGACCAAATTACTATGATCTCTCGTTTGAAGTTTAAACAAGGATAGAATTGAAGATACACAGTTTTAACGAGACCTTTTTTTAATTATGAAATGTATTGTTATATTTTTAACGAAATATGATTATTAGAAGTAAATAAATATCCTTTGAAAACAACGTGACACGTTCCTAAAGCAAATATTTCTCATCCTCTGTAATTTTATCCGATGAAAATGATAGGAGAATGTTGATATAATTTCGGTGAAACATTTTAAGGGAAAGTTGAAAAATTTCTCTTACTCAACCGATAAAAATAAATATACATTACGAGGGAGCACCGTATTCGTAGAAAGCGAGATATAATTGGCAAGAAAATCGATACTCCAGGAACGCACATATGCCATTAATGCAAATTTACGTCTGACTGTTTTCCATTTCTCCGCTTAATCAGCTGTATCAGTGTCGCATAATTTCTCTCTTTCTCCTTTACGTCGTTGCGAGAGCGGAGGAGGAACTTTAGGGCTGAAAATTCCCGTGAACTCGAAACGGGTTCACCTTGAATTGTTTTAATAAAGCCGCGTAACAACCGTAAAAACACGCCAGCGATGATTATGCATCACACGCAATGTGTGTTGGAAAATGTATTACTATTAGAATTAATTAAATGTATGACTAGTGGGAAAAAAACACACACACAACGTGAATTACGTGACGAATGAAGAGCTCTAAATCGACCGAATTTTGCAAAGGTTAAGGCAGCCTATTCAGCGACAAAGGTGTATGGAAAAAGCATATTCTCTACATGATAGATATCGAACAAAAATTTTTCTCAAAACTGGAAAACACTATTTATTTACCCGGGGAACCCAGCCAAGGGAACAGGTAGACTTTTCAAGTATCTCCGGTATTCCGGGGAAACAATAGCTACTCCACTCGACGTCCGGTTATTTTCCTTCGAGTTTGCAACGGATGTCAGCCGCAGCTTTTCACCAGTGTCACCGTTGAGAGGACCAGCATTAACAAGATGAGTTTGAGAACGAAATATTTATTTACACCGGCTGCTGGTGTTGGAATGCGTAGTAACAAACACAGTCGGCAAATTTGTGTGCGACGAGTAACGAGACAGTACTGTAAAAGCTGATAAACGAAAATGGAAATATTCTAACTGAACACTATGCCGACTAATCGAGGTGATCTCCCTGTTTCGTGAAAAGAATGGATATGCTTGGTGCATCTATGAATTTTCTGGTGCACCATTGCGTAGAGGATCTAGCAGGATGAGCATGGGTAAAAAATTGTCCGCCTTCGTAATCAATTTCATTTTAGGGGTTTAATTACAGGAAGTTAGAGACACGGATAATTCGTAGGAATTTTCGTGTTTACCCCGAGGCGGAATATTGTCATTAGTCAGACTTAATTAACACGACGTCAGGCTATTAGCAAAGATTGATGATGTTCATTAAAAAAATTACTCGCGCGGGTGATCAATCCTTATTAATTGTTATAATTCTTAATTATGATTTTTCAATGGAAATGTCCGGGTTTTTGTTTTCGCTATTTTACACGGTAAAGTATTTTATAATAGAAGCTTTGTGTAGTGTTTTCGATATTTTCGCTAGTTTCTTTAAATGAATTAAAAGTTCGGAAGTCTCGAAGACTTTTCCTCGAAGTTTGCGTCCAGAAATGTTCCCTCGATACTAGAGGGTTCGAGAAATAAATATTACACACTTGTATGCCTCGTTAAATAAGAATTGTCTTCGTGCTGTTTCAGAATATTTTCCAATATAAAAATTCCAAGTGTGTAAAAGAGGCAAGATGTTAATAACATTTTAATTATCTCTGGAACAATTTAGAAAAACCTATTCAATTCCTGCAAATGGTTAAACGATAATCTTTTACCGTTCTCCATGAAGGGATGTAGTTTCCATATCCGCAAAAAATTCAGTAATTTTTTGATCAAGCCTCGTCGCAACCCTTTAAAGTATTTTTAAAGCGAACGTTCGCATGTCGAGCAAGTTGTAGTCTGTCCGCTCGCAAGTTAAAACGAGTTAAACTTTTTATCTTATTAACCTCCTCGTTAATCATCCTGTTTCAAAAACAAAAATCGACTTTCGTTTAACTGCCGAAGTGAGTAATTTATATCAGAAGATAATCTCGTTTTGCTAATATTTCTTTAAAACGTTAGGTGGTACAATATTTACAGATTAACCTCTGTAAATGTAAAAGCAATCTCTGTTCCATTAAAAAATTAAATTTAAAGCTAAAGAAATGGACCCACGGTTAGTTTCTCGTAATAGAATTCTCAAAGTTATTCCTCTAAGTAAAACTGGTTGCATTAGTTCACTTTCCGTTACTGGATACTTGCTACACAAACGTAAAACTATAAGGCTTCCACATTATTTGAGATAGAAAAGATATATATGTATCCTTTGTTACACAGTTTAGATACGTGTTTCATTCTATGTTTCAACAATTGATCCTTCGAATCTAACCGACATTCCGATAAAACGCGTTTCGGTTAAGTGACGGATCTGATAACCGACGTTCTACTGTCAACTTCAGTTATCTCAGTTATCTGCTTATTTGTCCTTTGGGTGGTAACTGTAGGCCAGGAATGGATTACCCCTAAATACAGCGAGGTATGCTAGAACGAACGTAATTGGTTCCAGAATCTCATTCGTTACAGCATCTGCGCGTTCTAGCATATACTGGGAATATATCAGCCGTTTAATGCAAAAGTTACATTCACTGTAAAGCTGTACCTTCAAATAATAATATCTTTCTAAATAGCAATTCGAAACAGAAGTAGGTTAAAAAGAAATAGAACCAAAGGGTATAAAAACAAAGTGGAACTAGCGTAAAAGCAAGTGAACAAAGAAGAAGTGGTTGCTTTGTAACTTTTCGCTGGCAGTGTATATATCAATTTGAAACCCATTCGAACGATTTGCATATTGTCGGATCACCTATTCGAAAATGGTACGTGAGTAGTTGAATACAATCGAGGGCCCGATGCGTCGTGAAATTGAAAATGGTCCTCGTTTTTCTCGGTCTCCTCGGTAAAGCGCTTTAATTCACGCAATCCAGTTCAATTTACCGGGCGTACGTGAACCCCTGTAATAAGATTCACGTCGTTAATGGAAAAGATAGATAGCGGTGGTCGGACAACGCTCGTCCGCAAATAACACCAGAGCATCAATTAATTTCGCAAATGCCACGTGTAAACACAGTTGCCGTCGCTCGAATTGCTTCTGATGCGTTCGTCGATGAAAACTTGCTGGTGGATAGAACGGTGATAAGGATGATAAAGGTGCCTCTGTTGTACGGTGCAACAAAGAGGTGTACATAAATAAAAATGAAAATCTGTATTGACAAAAGTAAATAATACCGTTATTCTGACATTTCATCTTATAACGTAGGGTTTATGTAATATCCTTTCGAAAAATAGTCTCGTAAAATTATAACCTGGTAGTTTATTTTTTATACATTCGCAGCCAAAAAAAAAAAAAAGAAATGCAAGTATAATGAAGATATTGATATTTTACGTTAATACGTGTATGTAATTAACAATTCTGTCGAAACCGTAAAGAATGAAACGATACTGGAACCGAATTCGAAAGCTCGCGATTGAATAACCCGTGGTTAATCATGCCTCGTAAATAAAGAATGTAAACGTTACCGATACGCAACGAGAAATCGTAGGGATATCGGGGCATAAGGGATTAATGTAACGTCGTTTTAATTACCGTTGCAAATCATAGCTACCACGGCACTGTGAGAATCCACAAACGTCCACACCATTAATGGTTTGGTGGTTTATAAATGTTCATATATCGATGTGATCTCTGATGCACTTGATACTGAAGTCACTTTCCAACTAGCGAAAAAGAACAGTATCGAAAATATTAAACTTTCGTACGTATTCTGTAGAAAATAAACTCTGCTGTGTTTATAGTGTTTTATTTATTTAATTAAAAATTTGTCTGCTCGTATATAGCTCGCTTATGGAACTAAGTGAAATATTTGCACCATTAACGAGTATCGTACGAGTTCGCGTGGAGCGTGTCTGAATTTTTCTTCGGAGAAAAGAGAGTTTTTCGGGCATGGTAATCCAAGGTACACAGAGATAACGCACTATACGAAAACTACCTGTTCGTGAAGTATTCCGAGTGAATTTTTACGACCTAAATAAGAAGAATTACTCATTAGGGGTTGATACGTTACGCTTATATGCAAATTAGGCAAGCTTTTCCAAATGTCACAGTTCCCATTTCGAGCTTCGCGTTTCAAAGGTGTAAATGCTAAATAAATATTCGTTTCGCATCTTTCTCCAGCAAATGTATACTTCATTCAGCGAAATATGGTTTTAAGATCGCAAATTAAACAAATCCTTTGAAATTACAGTAGCGTTAGTATTTTTGTTTCACATATTTTATGAAGTTAATATTTAATGTTTGATTGACGCTAGAGAATACGTTGTGCAGAGTTTTGAAATAATTGAAGCACGTTGGAGAAAATATATGCAAATGTACAATTTAAATTGAAAAATATTTGAAATTAAATTCCGAGTTTTATTTAAATTTGTACCGTGCTTTTCAGCAGAATTTTCCAAAGCTTTTGAGAGTAAGGTAAATAAAGGGAAAAAAAAGACATTTTAAATGTACGGACGTTTCAATTTGTCCTAACAAACTGTCGCTTCGTAAACAATTTGATGAAACAACGCTTAAAATAAATATATCTTGGAAAATTTTGTAAACGTGCTATCGTTTCGCCTCCGCAATTTACGCGTTTCCTCTGTATACATTGAACGTTAACGAGAACGAGCTTATTTAACAATAGATTCCTTCTTCCTGCGTTGTGGCATTTATGGTACTGTTTGCTACCTTTAGAGATCCCAAGTTGTCTCTGAGGAATTCAACGTAGTACACATGTGCTAGTATTTTGTTCAGTAGTGGCGAGCAATCAGAAGACTACCGAAGAATCGTTGACGAAAGTAAATGCCAACGGTCTATCAGACGTTTCGCACGTAGCTCCTCCCCCGTCGCGATATTTCTCTTCCACGGGAACACTGGCTGACGGCAAGTGCGTCTGCTAGTGACTGGAGTTTAAGCTTCGTTCATCCCCGTCCAGTTTTGATCGTACTCGACGCAACACGCTGATTGACGCGAACAGTCCTACTCTTCGGCCACGAACAACCCTTCGACGATCGACCCGCATTGGATGCCTTATTTCTACGAGCGACTCATCAAATTCTAACACCTGTGCATCTCTCCTCTCTCTCTCTTGTTGCACTTTCTTCGTTCTTGTAACGTACAGATTTAACAGCTTTTGTGCTCAAGTTGAATTTCTTTTACTTTCTTTTTAACATACAGACCTAACAAATGTATGAAATAATGTTAATTAAACACAGTGCCGTGAACCATTTAAAATGTAAACACGCATTAATCGCCTCTTGATTGTCAAAATCGTCGAAAAATAAAAAATTTCCAGATGCTTGTACAAAAGGTGTAGGAAAAGTTCCGAGAGACGAAAAGATGATGGCACAATTAACGAGCGGTAATTCGAGATGAAAATAACGTTAACGCGGAAAGGGAAATGAAATTCTAGCTACATTCCCCCGGCGCCCTCGGTTTACTATTGCACCCCGCTGCCTTGTATTTCCCCTACTCGTTCCAAACTTCTTCGAGCTTATCAAATTTACCAAGCATCACGTTTGAAAACTTCAAAAGTCGTCCACTGGGATAACGATTGCTAATTAGCCACTTGAAGAGAATCTAAATTACATGACATAGGAAATGAAACTTTCTGTTCAAATTTTACTTTAGGAACTTTCTGCAAACATTTTTTGTTTCGCGAAATTTCAAACATCGACAGCTTTATATTTTTTTTAAAGTGTGATTAATTAGTATCTTTCAATTATTCGATTGTATTCAATTTGTTCTTTTTAGCGCTGGCTAGTCTAAACTCGTTTGCTACAATTTTTTAAGTGACATTTCGATTTTTTAGCGTACTTAAATTACACCGTAGAAATTGAATGATAAAAAGTAATTATACACTTCTGGTTAAGCTCTTCGATATCGTTTTAATTACTTTCTGCAACGTGGACGTACGATATATGTTATCATTTAACTTTCCTATAAAAAGACTTTGTTTAATCAGTTATGTAACCGGTATCGCACAATGCCTTCTATCAGTCTTCACATATACGTATTAAATTCTCTTTCCTGAAAATGGGCAATAAATGCATCGAACGAAAAGTTAAGAGGCGTTAAATAACCAGCGGTGTGACCAACATTTCGCGACTTTTCTGAGAAAAGGAAGCTGGCATTGTAGAGGAAATTGAATTCTTCGTGGCAGAAATTGTCGTTACGTTCAGAAATTGCCTGTATCCACAAAATTTGCATTTCTCAATTGGCTTCAAGGCTTACCACCGTCGAAAAATATTCTTAAGGATGAAAGTACAGTTATCGAGGAATAAAGGTCGCTGGGGAATTAACTCAACGAAAAGAATGAGATTGAATTTGTAAAATATTTCCGGGCTAGTCGCAAACTGCTACTTTCCCTCGGAAATTTTTTACATTTTGGACCACCTAAAATCGCCGCGTGAACAACAAATTCCAGTTAACCGCCAGTTTTGCAATCACGAACGTTCGCGATTTTCCGAGTCCTCTTTCTTTCAGCGTTTCTATTTTTCTCTTATTCCACGCAGGCATGTCCATCCAAATCTGTGGATAATCACGCACCCTTCCTTCGTACGATAGTCTCAAGTACTCAGTTCCAAAAACATTTCTTTCGCAACCTCTATCGCTCTGGTTCAGGCATTCTCCGCTCGTGTAACTCTCATTTCAACTTTAACATTCTCACGAAACTCTATTACTCCTGCACCCGCCTCCTCCCGGTGACATTTGCCCTCGGATGTAATCAGAATCTTCTTCCTTGGTGTGTGTACGCGCGCGCGTGTGTGTGTGTGTGTGTGTGTGTGTGTGTGCGCGCGCGCGCGCGCGTGTGTTTCTTACAACTAATTCTAGAAATACTACCAACTCAGCTATCTTTGAAAGATTTTCTCTCGAATACCTCACGTCCAGTTAATAAATAGCTATAGAGGAATAGAGGGTTCAAAGTTGCTGTCAAATATTTTCTTTCTGATTCCATTGATCTCTGTTTATGAAAAACTTCCACAATCGGTAGGTGTACTCATATTCCCGCTTGGAAAGACTATTTTCGCATGTTATCTAACCAATATTCAATTAACGTCATTGTCAAACCCAAGTTGAAGTCCTTTTCGTTTCCTGCTTCCATCTTGCGCTCTTCGAGTCTCTCACCTGCTGAGAATCCCAGGAAACCCCTTATTTCTGGATGTTTTCTTTGATTCGTTTCGGATGCTGTTTACAAAACACTTGGCCGTCTTCTTACCACTTCGTTTCTCGTGATTTTTTCTCACTCCCTAATCTCCCTTCTTGCGGGTCATCGACCGAGGACAATATTCTGCTCATTACCGTTTCTCTGTCACCTCCTTGTTTCAGTTGCTTTCTGTTTGTCGATTATTCAAAATTTGGTCGTTATTTTACTAATACTATTCGTATTGTTCCACATCCTACAGAGGAAGGACCAAGGAATCAAGAAGTAATTACGTATCGACAATACCTTGTCGTGAACAATTGGTAAAATAAGTTTTAAAAATAGTTTGGAGTGCATTTGTGATACTTCTAGGCAGCGATGTATGAACATCTCGAAAGCCGTTCGAGATCAAAAACTAAAATCTTACACAGTCTAGTTTCTCGTGGTTATCGACAAATTTTGCGAGTTCGAAGGAAACGATAACTTCATAGCTATCGCAATTCTGTGCGATTTCATGTGGTATGTAGCACGGTGGTGAATCGAAGTGTATTGAAACCAAGGAACTCGGCATTTCTGATGTTTCATCGCGACCGGCAGCGAAAATACGTGCTCTAGTCGCTTTTAATATCGTCCTGAATCGAACATTCCATGATTTTCTTTGCCCATTGTTGGATACTTCATCTTCCCTCTATCTGATCGGGTTTTCGCACAAAACACTCGAGTAATGAAATTCTGAAATTAGTTCCTATGAAATTCTTAGCGTAAACAGTTTTCAATCGATCGAGAATATTGTGGGTTTAAAGTTGATTAGAAGTTGTGAAAAGCCGAGCGATGCAATTATATGTACAGTGGTGGACATTGATTTATCTCTGTATTTCGTTTCCATCTGTCCGAATTTCGTGAATCTGCCGACAAAGACGAGATTTGTTAGCGTAAAAAATAGAGAGAAAGAAAAGTAGTGATATTTTCGTAGACAGAATAGTTGATGAATCGACGACACCCGTTGACTTTTGATCTCCAACCAAAAGGGAAGAAAAAAAGAAAAACAAAGTGCACGCATGCTTGACAACAACGACCAAGAACCAAGCGTACACGAGCGAGCGACTGTCATTTTCAAAAGAATTGCAGACTACCTCTTTATTTTCTTCTTTCTTTCGTGTATGTCTCCGCTAGGCGCTGACAATGAGCAGCCTTTGAAGTTCCCTCCCGTTGTCGCTCGTTTGGCCTCGTTTATGCGGTTGGATACAGTCGTAAGGGGAAAAGGCTGCGTGTAATTAAAATCTCCTACGGACATCGATAAGTTCTGCTTGTTTTTGGAATTTCGAATCGAATAAGATTATTCAAAGAAGGCGTGCGTTCAAAATTTCGATTGCCACATTCAGATAAAGCATTGCACGTGATTCAAGATTGAATATTAATCCTTTCACTGCGGAGTACTTGACTTGAAATAAGAAGAACAATTGGAATATATTCTTCCAATGGATAAATGATAAATAACGAATCTCGGGCGTTTTTCTGCAACAGATACTTGATAGCTTTTATTAAAAATCCATTTTTACTTTTGCTCCGTCGTCGAAGCAATGTAACGAATTTCATAAGTAATCGAAGCCAAGGATATTCCGACGATCATCCGACTAGCTGAATGTATACCGTACGAGAAATTTTGTTCATGCAGTCCCGACCTACTTTTTACTTTTATCTAATGCGAATTGATCTTCAGGTATTGAAGTTACAACGGACCTAGCACTTCTTCGAAATGAAAGATCAAAGCGATTACGCTTATTAGAGTACTCGTAGTGCTTGTCAGTTTACGCATTTTAGCCATCGAGTCTAATGGTAGAGAAATTGCATTTGTCAGAAATATTCTTTCGATAATGTTTCAGACACGTTGTCACTGTTCTCCACCTTTTCTCTGTCTGCTAGTCTAAGTAAATAAACGATTACGAAGTTTAATGAATTTATAGAAGTTTATTAAACGTAACAAATATTTCTTATAATTATTGGATACATATCAATTCCTCAAGTGTGTGTTTATTTTACTTTAGCGTTACGGAGTGTAGAAACGGAAGGAAATGTATTTTTAAGCTTTAATTTATGTTTTGCACTCGACGAATGTCACTCGGAGCATTTGCCATACCTCGATTTTCAGATGAAAATATCTCGAGATCAAACGACACGCTGTTAACATTGCCAAATTTGTAACTATTGAAAAAGCACCGGCGATCTTGAAATTTTGCGAAAAAGCGATCTTGAATCTTATCTTTTTATCATTTTGTCCACCTGTTTGAACGATTTAACTTTTCTCGCGACAGTTTTTCACGTGTCTATAAATATCGGAGATACAAGTCGTACCCATTCAGGTAAATATATAAACGTGGCCCATCTTGTATTTGCCCAGGTGATAGCCGTACCAATTAGCTCAACCGGTAGGGAAGCACGCTCGGTAAACGAGCCAAAGTGATGGGCAAAAACGCTCACAATACGAGCCGAGATAATCGAGAAAGATGCTCGCAGAAACATTTAAATTGTTTCTTGTCGCGTTCACGTTTAGTTAAAACTTAATTCCTCGAGTGAAACTCATGTTCGCGTTTAGGCTCGCACATAAAGGTTCGAAGGTTGTTTCTTCCAGAGGAATCGATCCGAAATCGAATTCTTCGTGGACCATGTTGCTCGAATTGCTTCCAGGAGATTCCTTTTCTCCAAATATAATATTCCAACTGTGTTATCGGGAACAAGTTATTCGCTTTACGGTTAGGTAGAGAGATCCTGCAGCGACAGCTATCTCAGTTCTCCTTCAAGCTTCCAGAGTACCGTTGCTCGTTCCGAAGAAAGCACGATCGATACGCTTCTATGTGTGCTTCCGTATCGAAAGCAGACTCGTTCGGCGCATCTGTTAATCTTCAAATTGTTCGCACGATTTACAACCCTAAGAAAATTTCTTCTTTAACTAATTAAAGACAGCTTATTCTTAGCATTTGTCAAATGCCTTTTGGCTATTTGTCGATTAGCCAGAGATTTCGAAATTTACCTTCGTTTGAATTCTCAGTAACCAAAGACGTATCGCAAAGCTGGAGTTTTCAAAGGGTAAAGTAGAAGGAGAAATGAGCAGTTAAAAATCTCTAGGAAATTTTGTACTTTTGCCCAATTTTCTATGCGCTACAGAACATTCAAGTGTGGAGAGCTCCACCCTTTTCAAGAAACGGCGCGTTAAGTGTACGCTGAGAAGATGCTCGCGGGATATCTCTGTTGGAAAAAGACGATAATTAGGCAATTAGGATGTTTAGATGTAATCAATCAGCGTGGAATGATTTTTATTAGCAATCACTCTTCAGGAGTCATACGGAAAGTCAGTTTGAAAAGTACGATTGAGTAAGAAACTTCGTGGGAATTGCTTGCCTTACCAATGAAAACTTACTGTTTAATATACGTGTACTGTAGCAAATTCCTTCTTCAGTTTTCGTTATTAAGATATCAAACGAGTAAACAAGACAGCGATTTCGTCGAGTTTCAAGCGATTTAATTAGGATTCATAGTTTATTGGCTAGCATGAACTCCATGAGCGTTATTCTCGATATTTATCCTGCACGTTCGTTCAACAAAATTGTAATTTTTGCAAAATTTGAACGAGCACCCTTCTTCATTACGGTTACTATTATTATCATTATTGTTAATATTATTCTGTTTATTTAATGACTAATTTGAGCATAAGGTACCGATATAATTCAAGCAGAACCAAAAGTCTCTTCGATACATCTCGATCACCAGTGTCACTTTTCTAAAAATTGACGCGGCAGATAGGGAAGGCTAACGTTCATTCCAGGAATCATTCGAAGCATAGATATGTATACAGTTTGTTTTAAACAGGAAATACATTTCCCGATTGCCTAAACGCTATGAATTCGCTAGAAACGAAACAGATGGTGATAATTCACGAAGCAACGTTAATTATGCAGCAATTCGCATTTATGGGCTTTTAATTCGTCTTGAACGAGTGACTTTTCAATATTTCGCATCGACGGTGTTTACTGTTTCGCTCGTTAAAGGTTTTACGGCGAATTATGGTTGATTTCTGTATTTGAAGATGTTTAATCGTCGGATAAAAGATTCTCGCGTTATAGTGCCATGTTTTGACAATTTCTATTCGTTCGTTATCGAGAATTGCACCAACTGATTGGGGTTCTTTATGATCTAAAACTGCAAAAACGAGTTTTGTCAAATAGCCTTCGAAATTGGATTACAACTCTCGAGAGTACATTGACGTGAAATTCAAGCTCACTCGTCGCGTATTAGGAAGCTCTCTTGATAACTCCTTGCCCTTTTTCTTTTAGTTTTAACGATAATACGAAAACACGTTCAACTGCCATTGGAAAATAAAAAAAGGCTCGTTCACTTGAAAATCTTAATTGTTGCAACTCTTTTTTTATAATTTAATTCATCCTAAATTGTTCATTTCGCATCGTGTTCTCACTTTTGATTTCTTCATAAAAGCATTTTCGTATAAGAGGAAAAAAATCTTATCGTAGGTTATCATGGGAATACCGTTCTTTTTAAATTGTCGATTTGAAGAA
Source organism: Anthophora plumipes (assembly GCA_951804975.1). NCBI lineage: Eukaryota > Metazoa > Arthropoda > Insecta > Hymenoptera > Apidae > Anthophora > Anthophora plumipes. The sequence goes on along the minus strand of OX638118.1, from coordinate 15,455,974 downwards.
CGTTTCTCTAGGTATATACCGTTTTCAATCCACCCAAGAGATTATTTCACTACAGGCTGCTACACTTCACAATTTCACCGATATCTCGATTAATCACTTTTCTTTTTCATCCTACTCTGATCACTGTTCTCTACATTTGCGAAAAACTTGTCGTATATTTTCCGAAACATCAAACATTCACCACTGTTCAGAGTTGGCCTAGAAACCAGCCATCGCTGACCACTGTTCCTCCCTCCGTTTCCATTCGGCTGGTGAAGTCGACTTCTCGGCGATTTCAAACCCTGGTAACAGTAATCCCCGGTCTCCCGGGGCCGAAAGCCTACCTAGGCGATCTCAAGGATCGATTTCTATATCTGCAGAGCACCACCTTCTTGAAAGCTTGACGGAAAACCTTATTGAAAATCGTATAGAATATCGGGTTCACCATAGAGCTAGCGTAACCCAGCCAAGTGGCCAGATCGAAAATCTTGTGGTCGATCTGCCTTTCACAGTCAGGGCAGACAGCTGGTATTAAATTCAGAACAAAGAACGGCGCCCAGAGTATGACGAACGTGAAGAAAACAACGCCGAGGACTTTGGTTGCTTTCTGCTCGAGCCTGATGATTCTTCCATGACGCGAACTGTCGCGCGACACCACGCTGCTCGTTCGTGAATGTCGGCTACGTATTGGACCCGAATATCTGTGCAGACACGGAAATGACGAATTGCTGTTCTGTTTCGAACTGATGCTCGCTGCACCGTTATGCGCTCTCATCGTCGCCGCACGTCTGATGGGAACGGTTCTCGATGTTAGCAGCGAGGTTCGTGTATTTCCTGTCACATCAAACAGAGGGACTGTAAATTATAAAAATTTATCTCCACTCGCAAATTTAGTAATCCTTTTTTTCCTTTTAACGCGTATTTGATAATAATATTGTTAATTAAATATCAGTTATTTATTGATAATAAGTTGGCAAAGCATGCATTTAAGGTTCAACCAGGCAATATTGGTAGTAAAAAGCCTTTTCTCTTTCATTTTTCTTATCATTTCTTCCTGCACCTCTAATTAACTTCACCTTCACGTCCCAAGTTTAATCAGTTATCTCATTATGTTAATTAAGATTAAACGATCCACTTATTTCACGAAGAATTACTTTATAATGAATAAAAGAAGTCGCTTTTTTTTCTTGCTTCAATATTTAATTTGAATTTAACTTAGTCGCCCGTGGAAAGCACTTAAGACTTAATTGAAATTTCTAATTAAGTAAGATTCGTTCTATTACATATATTTAGATTAGCAACTGCTCAACTACCAAGTTATTTTACGGCAGTTAGTGCTCGTGTTATTTTTAACATTTTCGTGGTTATTTTAAACAATTTCTATTTGTTCTAATCCTATGTAATTTGTAGAAACGTAGTCGGTATCGAACAACAAGAACAAACAAAGAACTAAAGTTTATCGACATTTTAAGACCAACTCCCTTTTTCTTTTTATCTCTGATCAGTTGATACAGTTGGAAGCCTACCTATGCTAGAACCTCTTCTTCCTCCTCTCCACGTAACAACGGAATTCAATTCGTAGCTTCTGTTAACCTCCATCTTGACACTATTGTTCCTTCCCAAGAATCCCGCCTCGATATTCTTCCCTGAGATTGGGTTCATGGTGTCACTGGAAACGATTACGATCTCGCTAGATGGTTGAGGCGGTGGTTTCTTCGAGGATTCTCCAAAATAAGGGCAAGTGCATGGTGGTGGCAGAGAGATTTCATCTTCTTCTTTGTCGTTAGACTTTCTCTGCACGTTCTCCTCGTTCGAGGAGTTCTTTCTGGACTCGGAACTATGAACAAATACCGGATGCTCGTGAAAACTAAAGGATCGCTTCCTAGGTGTCCTAGGTGAACCTGAGTCGGCTCGATCCAAGTGAGTCTCGTTGAACGTGGAGGCTCGTCGACGATGCTTCCACGGAGTTGGAGAGCTTAAATCCTCCTGTATCGAAAGACTTGTTCTCGAACCAGAAGCGCTGCTGCCACCGCTTTCTGCGCTCCTGAAATTTCCGAAGGCGGTGGTTAAGATTCTGTAGAAACGCGAATAGACGACGATTCTTTATCGAAAGGATATTCCTTCTAAATTGGTAAAGGTATAACTTTGGGACAGGGGTACGAATTTTCATCAGGTTAAGCCGCCTTGATATATGCGCGCGCGTGCACGCACTCACACACACATACACACACAAAAGGCAGAACAGTTTATAACAATTTATTCGACGCACCGTGGCATACAACATGGATTGAAACTTTCGTGCAAATTATTCGTAAAAGGAAGTGCATTTTTTAGAGACCGAGTCGACAATCTCTCGTTTTTCTTTTTTCACCCATCCCCGTGAAATCTAGTAATGGATAGGCGGGATTGATAAAATGCGCAAACCGTGTGCTCAGCCTCTTGACGAGAAAGCTCGATGGATGCCGTGTCATCGCCATAAATCGGACAGTGTGCCGCTCTACCAGTCACTTTTGACGCGTTCAGTCCATTATTTGGAATCAACCAGCCATTATTACTTTCCGCGACTTTTTATCCCGCGAGCCGTTCAAAGGCAAAGGTTTCATCACGAACAGAATATCGAAATGAGTCCGTAATCTGGACAGGTTAAGCTTAAAACAGATTAAACTTGACGCGAGTGGACATGAAAGGGATCGATATCGATATGAGTTGCACGTAAAAGAAACTGAAAGTGGAATTGAAACGAATTTCAACTTGATGTACGTCGGGGGCTCGATTTAACACGTTGAACGCCGTAATGTTAAAAAGACTTTTGACAAAAGTCTCAGTATACAAGAGAATCAACGTTTTGGAAAAATTGCAACAAAAATTGCTTCGAAAATAATCCAGCACCGTTAGGCAAGTGCCGCAGAAGTCACAGCGTAGAAGAAAGAATCTTTTTCCGTCGCGTTAATGGAATTACCGTTTCGAAAGCGTGAATAATAAGATGGAGAGAGACAGAGAGAGTTATGAAAGGTCCAGTGGCGAGAAGGCTTTCCAGATAGAAAAGGAAAAAGGCGGCGTCAATTTTCAGAACAATTACCACGCACGACGAACTTCTTCCGAAGGTCTAGGTCTACAAAGAGCGTCAAATTGACGAGCCACCCAGGTCGTAGTTGCGACACGAATCCTTTGTGGAAATGGCTAAGTGCATTCCTTTATTAGAGTATCTCAGGTAGAGAAGAGCAGTTTACTTAATGCAGCCACCGTAATGTAAAGCCATCAGTTCGTTTCACACTTTGAATGCCAGCAACCAGTAGCTAATTGTAAGTGCGATCCACTTCCGAAGTCGCGGACCATAATTACAATATAATAGGCTCTTCTCGCAGAAAACGATCTTTCTGATCATTTTTCCACCTAACCATTTTACGAACATTTCTTTAGTACCTTTTCTCTTGCGAGTAACTACGAAATTTGATCGTGACAAATGACTTGAAAACGATTCGAAAACGACGATCAGCTATTTAAAAAACGGATTGTAAAGGGTTAGGCTAGTTCGTTATTTGTACGATACTGTATTTCACGTATAATGCCATCGAAACTACGTTATAATAAAGCAAGGAGTGCTAGATTATCTTTCGAACTTTTCGTTTCGTTTCAATTCGAAGTTCTATTGCTCTCGTTGAAAGACCCTATACTTTATTCTATATCGTTTCAAGTTAAATAGTAGAATATGACGTATAATTACAGCAGAATGTAAAAAGAAAGAAGGTCGAACAATTTCTATTTATCCCCAAAATCAAATATTTGAATCCCTCGATTTCTCGTTATTCTAGTTTTACTCATTATTCTAGTGAAAATTCCATTGTACAATATGATCGCGAGATAAATTTCCCCGTCAACTTTCCCAGCTATGCCTTCTCGATTCAGGAAAATCCGACTGAATTTCTCGTTCAGTTCGCTGTCAGAACTGGAACAGTAACGAATAGGTAATCTCCGCGACGGGAATGACGCTCCAGCTGCATCGCAAACTCTGTCACCACTTTACGTGTCATTAGCTGTTCCATCCGTAATGGAACGTACATATTCGTTGCATTTCGTTTAACGCGAATTAGAAGATCGGTAAGGATAAAGTTTGGAAACGTTGAAAAAGGCTACAGTAATCGCAATTAGCTCTCAATTCTAACAGAACCATTGGATTTTTACACTTTTCATTGACGAAATCATCGGACGAAACACAAATAATTAGGCGAGAAAAAAAAACTAAAAAAAATTCAATTTCAGCACAAAAGCTTTGAGTGCAAAGAGTTAAAGTATTCCTCGCGCGTATCGTAGACTCGAAAAGAGGTTGGAACTTCTTCTGTAGTTTCGTCTATTATATCGATTTATCGAGAATTTCTCCATATCGTATTTCCGAAAGGTATAAGAAAAATTTTGACTGAATTTTAATACAAATAATTAAATTCTCTTGCCTGAATTATTAATAGCCAATCGCAGATACAAAAACAGCCATGTTATTTACACTTCGTTAATTAAAGCTAATTGCCCCGTCGTTAACTCCGAAAAATTTCGCTGCCAATGAACCAAACACGTTTGTCTTGAAGAAATGCTATTTTCGAATGTATTTTCGTGAATTTCTCAGCGGGATAAATTGCTCTTTTACTAACAACCGTAAAATTGATTTTTCCTAGAGTCAATAGCGAAAGTCGTATTACAAAATGGGAGCATTTTAAGACTCAACTCGCCAGCAGGTTGTTCGCCACGTTGCGTGCTCGATCAGATATCGTATTACTCTTTTCAAAAAAGAAAACGCACTACGGAGCATTTTTCGTTGCAACTAATCAGGGTAAATTGCCACTAAGGTCTTACCCATGGCGGAAGTTGCACCGATAGGACTGTTGATGATGGTGAGCAGAGTGCTGTGGAGTTGATCTCGGCGTTGCCGTGGGGGTAGAGCTTGCAGGGCTTGCGATGCCCTCGAGACCCCTCGATAATTTCAGCATTTCGGCGCCGAAAGCCTGAAGCGCGGACATTGCCGAGGGCGGAGGCTCGCTTTCTGGCAACCAAAGCTCGTGGGTGTCCAAAGTCGTCAGTTCAGTGTCGGTGGACGTTCCAGAGGTATGCTGCGGTGTGCCGCCACTTCCGGTTGATTTTTTGTTCAGGAGAAACCGTTTCAGCGTGCCCTGTCTTTCCATCCCTAAGGACAAGGAAAACTTCACTGTCTAGATTCCCTTTTCAGTGGCAGAGTTTTGTTTAGGTTAGGTTTTTCTTCTTTGTTAATGTCGATTGATGATTGGGACTTTGCGAACTGGAGGTTTAGATTGTGAACCTTCTCGAGTATGTTTTACTGAGTTTGGAGATTCTTCATTTTCAGAAGATACGAAGCTACGGAGGGTAGAGATTTGTAGCAACGATTTAAGGGTGTCGTTGAGAAGTTTTTTCATGTTTCCTCACCATCTGAATTTGTACTTTATAAGTAAAAAGTTACTAAACTCTTAAGAAGGTGTTTTACAAAATCAATATCGGACGATGATTCTTGCAATTTACGGTGAAAAAATTCAACGGAATTGAAATATTAAATGTAAAATTCTAGTCAAATGTTTCCAAAGCTGAATTGAAACTATTCAACGTTCATAAATACATATTATACCTATAAGAAAACACTCGAATATTCGTTTCTTTTTCGTTCCTAATTTAACGACAGTTCAATTTCCAATTTCCTATGGAAAAATTTCATGAAATTCCCTTCGAAAACGTAAAACCAGCATGGGAATTTTGCCGAGAAGCTCCGTGTCTTTTCGAGACCAACATATTCAAATGAATGCAGCTTTGTGGTCGTAACCAAACCCGCCATGTATTAGCCCAGGCTACATCCTTCGTAAGCTTTCGCCGTAATGTTTATTAAGTTTCGGTATTTACGCGCTTCTGTTGCAAACTTCGAAATCACATCGGCATTATCGGAGTGTTCACTCGCAATTTCAAAACGGTTCGTTCACCGTAAGATAGTTTGCCGTGATTTTTGGGAAAAACTTACCGCGAGTTTCCTGCTATATGGAAACTTTGTTCAACTTTCAGATCAAACATATAGTACAGATATTCTTGTACTTTTATAAGTTGGCGGTTTACGTAAAGTTCGTATGTGCACGTACAGTGAGCCACGGAAGTATTCAAACGCTTTCAAAGGGAAATGTTTAACGCTTTCACGATGCCTTTATTCCAATAGTGAGATGTAAGTGTTGCGATTCTACGTGTAAAATTTAAAGAATGTAGACCAACAGGCCACAAAAGTATGCAAACGTTGCATACTCTTCACCAAATTTTCTGTAGTATTTTTCTCGATACTATCCAAAAGGGTCTAGACCTATTCCAGGATAAGCATATCATTTTTGCTAGTTGTTATACAATGCTTTTTACCTAAAAAGTCATTATGCAAAATTTCAGATCGCTGTCCCCTCGGTTAAGGGTGATACGAGAGTAAAACATCAAGTATAATAACGCATTTATAGTATAATTTTTAATTATAAACTAGAGAAATTCAATTTCTGTTTGGAAAGTGAACTTTGGCAGTTAAGAGGTAAAATAAGTTAGGTTATGAAAAAAAACCAAATCCTCCAATTTTCAAGTTGGATAAAAGACACAGGTGCAGAAATGATATAGAACAAGCTTGATTTGCGATACTTAGCCGGTTGCCTTTTGCTTTATGGACACTTTTGGCCCACGTTACGTGGTCGTGAAACACGGATGATCAATTTGCAAGTGAAATTGGCCAATGCAAATCTTCGAGTTGAAAGAGGCGTCGGTTCGCGCCCTAATTTGCCATTGCTTTGGCTCACGGAAGTTTACCTGCATTCTTTACAATCTGTTGGTCGACGTTCTCGAATAATAACAGCAATTTCTTCTTCTACTTTCTCACCAATTTTCTTTCCATTACATTATTACGTCGTATAATAGCTCTTACAGAGTATCGTTCAGAATGGACGTTTCGATTCTCAACGCATTTTTCTTGTGTTCAGCTTTTAAATTTGTTTCTTGGAGAGTTACGATGTCCGATTAATATTTGTTAAGGAGAACTTTTGCTGTTTTCGAGATTTTTCTGCCCAAGGGTACAGTATAATTCGTATAAAAAGCGACAATTTTCAATATTCAGTTCGTACAATATACAAAGAAACATCGAGTGGTTTTCCTAAATGCAGATGTTTGGTAGAAAGGAAACGTTTTCTTTTTGCATCTAATTTTATTTGAGATTTTATCTCAAATAAGATCAATCAATCTTCGAGTTTATTGGATTTCGTAGAGTTGGACAACTAGGCTTCTCGATACAGAGCCTGAAGCATCCTTCCTCGCAAGCTATCTGATGAAACGGGAACGAAATGCTAAAAAATAGTAGCTGATCTGTCCAAATGTAATATATAATAACAACGGAAACGTTCCAGGAGATCAAATATTGTTCATATTTTTCGGTTTTAAAACTGTTTCTATTTGAGATTGTTTAATCGCACGTCGATTTAAAAAATTTCAAAGGTCATTCCTAAACGATAAAACAAATAAGTTCGCGCAAACTTTTGTTTCTGTGTACACTTCTTTCCCGAGATAAAGTTTTATCTAACTCGTTATACGTAAAGTTTCGTTGCCTTCGAAACAAGCAAGTTCGTCAAGTAGAGGGTAGAGACGAATAGAAAGACACGAAAAAGTATGGGGCGGCAATTAAGGGAAATGAAGAGAAGAAGACAGAAATGACATCAGAAGTGAATCAGAGACAGATACAAGGGTATAGGTGGATGTATTAGGATGATGCATGTCATCGAGGGATCCAGTTTGCGAGTGTAGTTGTCAGGTTAGTGTATTTGATAATACACTAATATGGGGTGAACCCTGCGGATCACCGAACCATCTAGAGGACCAACCTGCAGTTCCTCCGATATTCTGTTGCTGCTTCGCCAACAGTCTGACCGTCAACGCGTATGTAAGCAGCATCACGCCCAGCGGTATGTAAAAGCAGATTATGCTGCCGATCAGCTTGTACAGAGGGTCCGGTATCTGGCACACACCGTCCACCAACACGGAATCGTTCTCCTGCAACACCAGGCATACAGGATTGATTATACACTTTGCACTGCGACTGACTTGATCCTTAATACTTAATCCACGATCGAAGTCGTCCGATAAAAGTCGCTCGCACATTTACCCATCTATCTTTTATCTACGTTTGGCCAAATCTGCTACAAACGAGCCTAACTCGTGGTTCCTATGCTTGCCTCCAATTCTTTACCACGAGTCTCACATGACATTATAGGTCAAGGGGTTAACGATCGATACCTTCTGACCAGCTTCTTTCTCTGTTTCAGAACCCCGGAACAATGTCCTAGCGTGGTTTCTCTGTTAGCGGAAAGCTATAATCCGCACGTAAGATACGGCGCAGCGATGGCTCTGGGAATCGCTTGCGCCGGCACGGGCTTAAAAGAAGCCATAGCTTTACTAGATCCAATGACAAACGACTCGGTGAACTTTGTTCGTCAGGGTGCCCTGATTGCTTCCGCGATGATCCTGATCCAACAAACAGAGGCGACCTGTCCCCGCGTGAAAGACTTTAGGGCGTTATACGCCAAGGTCGTGGTAGACAAGCACGAGGACGTAATGGCGAAATTTGGCGCCATTTTAGCGCAAGGTATCATCGATGCCGGTAAGTAACTCCTAAGCTAACGACATATTAACGAACCGACCCGGGAGTTTTGCTACGGGAGATTTCGGTAGAAAGGTAAATGTCCCATTTTCGTAGTAACCTACGAAATTTCATAAGTTAAAAATTGATCGTCAAAGTGTAGTATTCGTTTCGTTCAATTAAAACGGAAGGGTTGATAGTATCAGATAAACCTCTTTTTCATGTAGAAATATACCTATGGATCACCGATGAATTATTCCCGATTTATCACGCGTTTATCATATAGTCGTTGGTTTCTTTTCGTTTGTATTCTAAACCTTTCTTACTATAATTTACCGCGACCTGAATCGTTCCTGGTTCGAAAATGGGTATAATAGGTAATAAGATTTATTCACGATAAACTGACAGGCATTGATTACCGAAATATTGTTCAATCAGACGGATTATATGTTTCTACACAACAATGATAACATTGATTTCAGGTGGTCGTAATGTGACTGTGTCACTGCAATCGAGGACAGGCCACACGAACATGCTGGCAGTGGTCGGTGCACTAGTATTCACCCAGTATTGGTACTGGTTCCCTTTAGCCCACTGCTTAGCACTGGCCTTCACTCCGACATGCTTAATCGCTCTAAATTCACAACTGAAGATGCCGAAGCTAGAAATTCGTTCGAACGCCAGGCCAAGTGTCTACGCTTATCCGGCACCCCTGGAAGAAAAGAAGCGCGAAGAAAGGGAAAAGATCACGACTGCCGTCCTCAGTATTGCCGCCAGGGCGCGTAGACGCGAATCCGAGAGACGTGCTCGCGATTCTCACGAGAAAATGGAAGTGGTTAGTGGTAGAAATATATTTCCTAAAAGCAATTACCATATCGGAATGGAAACATGGACAAAAAGTTGATATTTTCCCTATACATATATATGTATATACGCAACCAGCAGGTTTTAAATTTGATATGCTACAGCTAATAAATATATTGTCTATTCAAATAAGAGTGATAGAACTTTGAGTTGAAATGAAACGTACGAAACGTACGAAAGATAATCTAGTATTCTCATCTCATAATTTCGCAATTCTGATTTGAACGATTTCTATCATTTTTCGCAATTTTTATTCTATTCTTCTTTTCTTTCGTGTAGCTTTCAGCACGATACTTTCATCTATCGTACAACTGATCATCTTTGCCTGCACTCTGGACTATTTTCCCGCACTTTTCATTCCCGTTTAATCTCTAATTACAGGATCCGCCCGAAACGACGAAGGAAGCCGTCGTCGAGATGGTGTCCAAGGAGAAAGAAGAAAAGAAAAAGGAGGAGAAGGAGAAAGAAGCGAAGGAAGTGAAGGAAGTGAAGGAAGTGAAGGAAGTGAAGGAAGTGAAGGAAACGAAGGAGAAAGTGGAGAAGAAGGGCAAGGATGAGGGTGAGAAGACAGAGGAAAAGAAAAAGGAAGCTGAATCGAATTTCGAGATTCTTCAAAATCCAGCTCGCGTGCTGAGGCAGCAATTGAAGGTGATACAGCTAGTGGAGGGAAGCTCTTACGTGCCTGTTAAAGATCTTCAGATTGGAGGCATTGTCATGGTGAAGCACGTCAAGTCTGACACAGAAGAAGAACTGGTAGAGCCAGTAGCTGGTAAGTAGAAATCTTTTCTTCATTTTCTCTTTTACAGTACCGTTGTTATTGTCTAATATTTCGCTTGAACTATCGATGATCGTATAGAGACAAATACATTTGTTCTTTCTTCTAGTATCTGGATGACTATTTTCTTTCCCTTCTTTTCCTTTCTCAATTAGTGGAATCAATTAATTCATATTAAAAGAAGAAATGTAATATTAAAAGCAAAATTGACGATATCTCAAAGAATACAATTTTCCTTGAAACAAAGCCAACACCTTTTCAAAGACAGCTCGAGATAGGAGTGGCTGTGTATCCCCAATTACTTGATCATTTTCAAACAGAGTTATTGTCACGACGAGTTCAATTATTGCCGTTATGTTTCAGCTTACGGACCCCATCCCGAGGAGGAGCAGGAAGCAGAACCGCCAGAACCGTTCGAGTACACGGAAGATTAAACGGTTGCATGTTGCAGAACATATCTTCGGTAACACCCACGTCGCTATATCAGACATTCGTTCATATATAACGAACGCACGTATAGTTCGCAGCCTGTAGAAGCAACGCGGACAAAGAAAAAGGTCGTCATCGCTACCTCTACGATGCTAATCCGCTCTTCGTACAGCGACCATTTCTTTTTTTTATTTTCATATAATTAATTCCACACCATCACTAGCAGCCGTCACTCGATATTATCTCTCATCGAACGAGCATGCTGCTCCGTGTCTTCAAATTTCAATAAATATATGGTTTGCTCAGACCGACCGTCCGTGTCTTACTTATATTTACAACCCTGTACTGTAAATGAGAATTGTGATATTAACGCTACACTACAATTTTTTCTATAATTGTACATAGCTTTCGTTCTATGTATTTTTATTTTCTCTGCGCCGAATTTCATTCTTTTCCTTTCTTTAGCTACATCGTAAACCATTCTTTACAGAACTGACGTGGAGATGAAAGGAGATGAAAACTGCGAAAGTAGGTATAACGGAATTTTAGCGAAAATATAAAATTTTAACGTAAAGGTTCGTTAAAAATTGAGAGAGCATAAGATAATACAGCTTATAGGATGGATATCGAAATTCATTTCTTGCTCAATAATTATACCCTTTTGGTTAATATTAGAATACGATGGTAGAATGGCAGAATACGAGAAGCACAAAAGTGTGATGTTATAGCGATCGTATAGAAAAATGTCTATAATAAATATTTCAATGATTTTCAAAGTTTGATCAGAAATTTCGCGTTACAAACCTACAAAAAAGATTCAAACCACATTGTAGAATTCTTGCAGATTACTGAATTTATTTTTCTCTTACACAAAGCTGTCAAATACTTTGTTTAATAAAATTTATTACATCAAAACCTTTTGTATTTTATCTTATTCTTATGCTTACGCTATTACCTTACACAAACAATCATTCTGTATGCAAAGTAAGTATTCAGATTCATTGAAATTTTCTAGCGTCAGGAAGAACTTTTCATCCAAGGAAATATATCGATTCTTGTGTTAATTAAGCGCGAGATTATTTATATCTAATCAGTAATCCAAAAATCTCACTTAAAGAATTTCACCTGTAAAACTGCTTAACCCTGCGTCATAAACCTAACCCAAACTCACCTTTGAGTACATCAGGCTGAGAGGCAAGCTCATGGCAATGCTGAGAATCCACACGAAGATAATCTTCAGCGTGACTCTTCGTCTGGTTTTATTACGACCGAATTTCATAGGGTATCGTAGACTGAGGTACCGGTCCACGCTTATTGTACACAAATGCATGATGCTCGCCGTACAAAATAACACGTCCAAGCAGATCCAAACGAGGCAGTAAACTGATGGCAGGGGGAAATACCCTGAAATGAAAATGAATATTTCTCTATTAGATGCACGGAACTTGTGATATTATGAAAATACTTGTACGACATTTTTTTACTGGCTTAAATATCAAGAACGCGAGGTTATAGGCAGTTTAGATCACAATTCCTAAAATAAAAAATACCAAAATAATCAAGAAAGAAAAAGTAAATACGGTCAAAATGACTGCGCACCCGGGGTTCTAGTGCGAAATGCTTTTTCGATTGCATGAAAACACTCTGTAGCGCTGAGAAAATCAGTGAGCAACAGAAAGAAGTACATACTTTATCGTGGTGCGAGTATATATGTATGTAGCTGCAACGCGTAAGGCTGTTATAAGGAGCCAGCGTGTGAAAATTGCTTCGCTACGAGAGGAAAATTGAACCTTTAAGTTCCTTGGTTCTATAACGCTCTTTTGCGGTGCCCGTTCGTGTTCTAATTAAAGATACCCGTGTCGTTGCACGAAAACACTTCAACTATAATGTAGAAGAACGCGAATTTCTTGGAGCTGGAGTTCTAGCAAGTATCTAGATTACTTCAATTTTCAAAGGTGATTAAATTATTCTTTGGATTTTTCAAGAGTTAAGGGAATCATTTAATTTCCTTTTTTCCTTTTCTTTTCTTTTTTTTTTATTTATAGGTGTTGGTTTTATAAAACAGGCAACTATCTACGCTACTTTTCTTTGCCTTTCCTTATAAAAACTCTTGCTCATTAAGGAGTGTCATTCAAAGGATGAGTGCCGAAAAAAATCAAGCAATTTTCACTTATAATTTCCCCAATAAATGCAAAACATAATAGTATACAACCTTTTTATCATTCGCGGAAATATTTATAAAAAACAAAATAATATTAAAAGTATTAAAAATAATTGTTTTTAATGGCTTCTTTGTGACACAATGATGGCACGTTCAAAAAGACATGTCTTATTGGCGCAGGTGATTTGACCTCCTGTAGTAAATTTATCTGAAACAAAAAAATTTGAAAAGATACTTAGGAAAAATTACTTATGTTGAAAATGAACAAAGTAATCGAAAATTGGGTTTGCCGTATTCACTCCACTTGACGCACACGTGGTGGTCATTTGTATGATACTGTATGTCATATACATACATATAATGCCATCGAATGTAGTTAGAAACAATCCGTACTTTTCTTGAATTTTCTTTAATTTAATATTTAATGTACTGAAATGTACCTATAATAACGATTGCAGTTCGGTGTGTATATGTAAAATGATTCGTCGGTAGGTGGCGATGAATTTTCAAAATAAGGAGTGACGAGGTGACATTTAGTGGGTTGATTTATAGCATGACCTGCTCGTTGCTTGCAGGAGTTTAACGAGACTGTGTTTACGAGGGCGATTACGGGCTACTACGATATCGGACATAATTCTCATTCAGACAGAATATAACCTTTCACGTAATAAATATGCATAATAAATATGCATCTTAAAACTAGAGAATGCTTTCGCTTCATTAATTATTCATTTATACATTTTTACACGACCGTTTGCAAAGGAACTAATTTCTGTCGGCAAGAAATACAGAAAAATTCAAACAACGATACGTAAACATCCTTATCTCAAAAAATGGCCTCTCATCGCCAGCGTGGCTCATCTAAAACCGTGGCAAAGAAAAGATCGGCCGGCTTTCCGTTCCCTCGACGATGCACGGCATTTCACATTATACCTATGACCACGAGCTAATTATTTTATTAGGGCACGTAACGAGCTGTCAGCAGGTGTGTATCGTTAACAATCGTATCACGGTTTCGTTGAATCGCGGTAACGCGTCACAGACAACAATTTTACCGTCATTTCGTCAAAAGCCGCGAGCGAGCCCGCGTGTGTAACTAAAGCCACAACTCAAACAAAACCACAAATCAGAAATATTGAAAAAAACGTGTTTGTAATAGAGATTTGTAGATAAATATTAGATTGTAACATATGAAATGTCCGATTCTGTTGTATCAATATTTCAAAATTAATTTTTCCACCAAGTACTTATGTCTTTTGTTTCGTTTGCGTTGCTAATCTTGCTTTCAAAGGTGTTGCTTTCTAACACAAATCAACGTGATCTTTGTGTACATATTTTTATATGAATGGAAAAATGGTCATAACGCAGCAGCAACAGTTACGCGAAACAAATGCTGCATTCGGTAATGACACAGCCTAACCAACGTACAGTGTTGTGTCGATGGTTCAAAAAATTCGAAGCCGGAGATGCTAATTTTTCAACCTAATATCGTTTTCATAATAATGGTCCTAAAAGTTCAACTAACGCTGTGTTCATAAGTGTATTTAATAAATATTTATGTACATACTACCAAGGCGTTGTTAATTCGGTGAAGTCAAAAGATGTTTTAAAAGCAATGGTTTGATTGTGAATCACGTTTGTACAGACCGTATGAGTACGTAGCCAGCCTTAATCGGGAAACTGATTGAATCCACGGTCAAATCCAGATGAATTCGGCGAGCTTGTGTTCGCAAACGTCCCGCAGTCTCGATGCGATACGATTACGCAGAAGTATACTCGTGATCGTATCGCGTAACTACCGCCGCGCGATTTCTACGAAATGAATTACTCGTTTCGTGATGCCTCGGGAACAGCGACAGGGTCTCCAGCACGCGACGCTATTCGAATAATTCTGTTTAATTCCTTTGCAAGTACTACTAATTATAAATAAAAATTAGACATATTATCATGCATCGTGCGTACAGTGATTCACGAAAGTATTTGAACACTTACCATGAAATACTTTATTAATTATAATAAGTATATTATACAACACTTACCGAAATATTATTAATATTGTAAGAAGATGTGACTCTCTAGATTATATACGTAAAGTTTCAAACAAATCAGAATATATATACAATAGATGTGAATTATTTCTTATAAACATAAAGATTGCTGAAGCCACAAAAGTATTTGAATAGGTAACTTTCAAATCTTTAATATTTAGTAGGTCCACCTTTGACACAAATAACATCTTGTAAGTGATTGTGCATACTGTTTACTAACTTTTCTGTAACACTTGGTGTTATAGAATTCCACACTTTGAGTACTTTTTCTTTCAAACTTGCCTTGGATATTATATTAAAGTTTTGTAATTGTTTCCCTATTATTACCCATAGATGGGTAATAATCCTTCCGAGATATCCTGCTGTACTCACTTAACCGAGACACCCTGTACATGATCCATTCCTTAACGATTCCTACAGTATGTTTAGGATCATTATCCTGTTGAAAGTAAAAGTCTTCGTACATACCCAATTTTCTTGCACTTTCCTTTAAATTTTGTTGTAAAATGTTCAAATATTTGTATCTATCCATTGTTCCTACTACGAAGATCAAATTCCTGGTGCCGTTTGCCGCCATATACCCTCAGATCGTAACTGAGCCACCCCCATGTTTCACCGTAGCACGCAAGTTTTTCGCTTCCATCTCTGTATTTGCTTGTCTCCAAACAAAATTGCGTCCATCCGATCCAAAAATGTTAAATTTCGATTCATCTGAAAATATTACTTTATTCCAGAATACATTATCTTTGCTAATAAATTCTTTAACGAACTTTAGTCTCTTCTTCTTATTGATATCACTAATGTACGGCTTCTTCCTGGGAACCCTGGCATGATAATCTGTTTCACGTAGCACTCTTCTGTATAATTCTGGATTCACATCTTTCTTGAAATTCTGTTTAATTATCGTTACAAGTTTTGTAGCAGAAATCTTTGGATTTTTTTTTTATTTCACGGATCAAAGCTCTTTCTTCTCTTTCCGTTAGTTTCTTTGGTCGGCCTGAACGGTATTTATTTTTTACAGTTCCTTCAGATTTCGATTTTTTAATAATAGAATGTATTGTAAATCTATTTATATTTACTAATTTACTTATTTCACCATACGTCTGTCCTTCTTTACGCCACTTGACAATTAATTTTCTCTCACTTTCTGGAATTTCAGATGTTTTAGGATACATGGTCAATATCGTAATATTTCACCATGAATACTAGACTGTGATTGATAAATGTACATACGATGACAACTAACAACAATCAATGTTTACATTTAGTGCCCGGAAAACTGTGTCTTCATTGATTTTTGGAAATAATTTCTGTGTTCAAATACCTTTGTGACTTCAGCAATCTTTATGTTTATAAGAAATAATTCATATCTATTGTATATATATTCCGATTTGTTTGAAACTTTACGTATATAATCTAGAGATTCATATCTCGTTACAATATTAATAATATTTCGGTAAATGTTGTATAATATACTTATTATAATTAATAAAGTATTTCATGGTAAGTGTTCAAATACTTTCGTGAGTCACTGTAGATATAATTCACTTGTAATCTTGAGAAATTCCATCTTTCCTTATCATTCTCTTTTATACTTAGGAACATGGAAAATATGAAAATACGCCGTACATATACATATGTACATACATACGTATCGAAATAAGGACAAATATGTCGCGTTGTAAACGTGAAAGTATTTAATGAACAGAAACAAAAGAGTAATATAAAATAAGATTATAACGGAATCATGAGATTGCAGAAAGTGAGAAATATAATAGGTAGCAGTAAAAGTTGTGTAAAATTAAAATTGCAAAACGAAATTTGCCATTTGAAATAATAATATGCTGTATGTATATTTGTACTCAAGAAAAGAATCGCAGTTTTTCACCTTGACAAATAGTAATAAAGTAATCCTCCTCTGAAATACCTTCTTCCCTTCTTTCGATCTCGTTTCGTCCGGTAGGAACGAGAAAACAAAACTTGTACATACGTTCATAGTACCGATCCGGCGACAAAAATACAGGTCGACGTATCGATTCCGATACTTCAGAGGCTATTAGAATGTCCCCGCAGTTCTGAACGCTCACAATCCCGTTCGGTTATTGCCCCACGAGATATTCGTCCTGGCAAATCCAGAAATAGATTGCCAAATGGACGTTCAGCTAACGTTATAAATCACCGAACGCTTTGTTTCGTCAGCCGTACATTGACTAAATGCGTTCGGCTTGTTGCTCATTCCTGCATTCTATTCCAAATCCAAGTAAATATAGACATGAATAAAGTTGGATCGAGAAAATGCCTAACCAAATTATAATTCGAATAGGACAGCCTTGCGTTATGATGTTCAATTGAAAAAATGTTAAACGTTACTCCTAT
Organism: Anthophora plumipes; assembly: GCA_951804975.1. Classification (NCBI taxonomy): domain Eukaryota; kingdom Metazoa; phylum Arthropoda; class Insecta; order Hymenoptera; family Apidae; genus Anthophora; species Anthophora plumipes. The sequence goes on along the minus strand of OX638118.1, from coordinate 15,438,707 downwards.
CGTAAGATCATTATATTTTTCCTTCTTTATCCTATGCACAGCTAGTCCAAAGGACGAAAAAATAATAAATGCCTAAATGATAAAACCAACGATAATCGTGTACTATTGATACAACATACATGTTTCACGCTTTATTTTTTTGTGTAAGTTGAAATAGTCTATGACAATTTGTACGAACAGGAATTTTTTGTTTGGAGTTAGCGAATGCTGCTAATTAGGAAAGTGTTGTATTTGGTGATAGGTCTCTCTCTCTCTCTCCCTCTCTCTCTCTTTCTCTCTCTCTCTCTCCCTCTCTCTCTCTCTTTCTCTCTCTCTCTCTCTCTCTCACAACAGAAAATTAAGTTAAATCTATAAATATTGCATTACTTTCTTTTCTTTTTCAGCATGTGCATTTTACAGTAACTACTTCGTTGCAACTTGGAAGTAAACGTACTCGTGATTGAAAATTTTACAAAGTTACATTACCATACATGCTATCATCGTTATTCAGCGACATGTCCTTAATTCCTTCTCTTCACCAATATTATACAAAGCTACAGGTCTCGAAGAGTCGCAAGAGCGGAGGGAACTCGATCAGGAGTTTCCTAAGACAGGTTCATCACAGCAAAGTAGTAAAAAGGAAAATTCTCACACGTGAATCTCTGGATAAGTTGAGAGGTCACGTGATTCTTCTCCAAGGGGTTATTAATGACCGAGCCACGACAATAACGTGTCACCGACATTCAAACTGACACTTTCTCCGATAATAATGATTAATCTGGCCAAGTGACTTGGAACTTGTTCGAGACCTCGTTCAACTTTCTCGTCTGACTTAACCAACCTTTCTCGATAATGGCTGATTTTTATCGACTTCTCGCCTAAACTATCGACCATGACTGAATTGTCGAACGATAGAAGATTTCAATTGAAGGAAGTTGTTTCTAAACTCGGAAAACATTCTTCTCCAAGATCTTTCGGTTAGGCAATTTTTAGGCAATTTGAGATAAAGAGTTTCGTTGTTTAAGAGTTAGGGCACAGCGACAGCTAAGGGTTTCCTTTTTACCGAAATTAATTGCTTTTCTCAACAAATTTGCAATTGCTCCAGAAAGCGCATTTCTTAACCTACCCTCTCGAATAATTTCACATAAAAATATTAATTATTCCAGCATGAGAAAGTAATATATGTATAAAGAAAAATGTATGAAAAACGGGCAGTCATCTGTTATTTCACAAACTTCTAACACGTTGTTAGAATTTTAGCACGGTTTACGGCACGATCGCATAGGAAAGCTGTTTTAGAGTTCAAGATTTTCGTTTATTATTTACATGCTTTAAAATACGTCCTGCCGAGAGGTGAAGCGTAAATGCTTTATTAGATTTTTAAGTAGTTTGCTCATCTCGTGCTCGATAGCTTAAAAACATGCCAGAGAGAAACTTTGAGTTTCCGAAGAGTGTTTCTGTATGTAACGACCGCGGTCATCTTCCACTCTTCCAAAGTGAGGCGCTCTAAGGGCGCACTGGAAGACCTTGTGGCCGATTTGTAACGAATATTGTTAAACATTCGCCGATCGGTGTAAATCTAACCCAACGCGTCACAAATGAAGACAAGGCTCAGATCTAAGTTTCAATCATACATTGGGTGATTCTTCGCGCGTTTATTCAAAGTCGACACACTACATGCAAACGCTACAAACTTCGAACGATTTATAAAACATATATCTTATTTTAAGTATTGCTAAGGAACATGCGTTAACGTCAATTACGCTATAGTAATTATACTTCATTATTACAGAGTAAGTTTTCAATAGAAAATGATAATATCAGTCTTGTTTTTCAGTATCTAACACGGCAGAATAAAGTATCGCAAGCCGATTACCGACATTTGTCATTAATCAATGGCAGGTATTGTCACAAGAATCAGGTAAACAAAGACAGATTGGGAAAAGCAACGAAACACAGGATACGTGCAATCGATATGTAGAGTAAATAGAATGTTGCGTGTGTTCGGGCGAGCAGAGCAACTGGATACTCAATTCAAGAAGACCATTGCTACTTTTGAAAAAACCAATCTAGATATTTTTTCGTGCGCCTTAACAGGAATTTCTATCCTAACGCGATATAAAGTTTCGTTTCATTTGTTCATTTGCTCTCTCCTCATAAATGTAGGAAAAGAAAAAATCTGTCGAATTCAAGGAAAAATTCAACAATCGCTTTTTCCAACTTGCCCTTCTCGAGTTTTTCTCCTCTACGACTGCAACAACCTCATGGCCGTTCCGACAACGTGCTTCCCAAGTGCTAAGTACAAAGTTTTCGTTGTAAGTTTGCGCAAGCTTTCAAAGCTGTCGCCGGGCACGATGCAAGCAAGCCACTTTGTGGAAACGTAGGCAACGCCAATGGCGCAGGTGTTGTTGATTCATCTGTTACTTCGCCCACAATTTTTCTTTCCCGTGACAATCGCTTGCAGAGACTTCTTCCTCGTAGTTGCATAAAATTTCTAGGTATAGAAACGACGTCCACGACAATTCACAAACATGCGTTTATAAAGCATTAATATTTCGAAATTTTAGTTATAAGCACTACGTTCCATATCCGCCTTTAATCATCGTCATGTCACTTGCTCAACATTTTGTCAGTTCCTTGACTCTATACGCTAGTCCGTATAATTTTACAATTGAAAATAACACTAACGTGATCCAGTTTAATTAACTGCCGACTGATTTAACCTCAATTAATGGAATTTAATTAATGACTCGTCAATTCGATACGCTCCTAGAAACTTGTACAACTTCATCCCGCCGAGTTCTATAGAATTTTCAATAATCTCTAATTAAAGGGAGCAGCTGCTCAAGTATGCTGAACTACGCGTACAATCGAAAGCATGCCTTAAGCTTTCTTGGAAATTGACCAAGTGACTAGTCCAGTAAAGTAGTTTAAACTAACGTACGAAGCAGATGATCATTTCTTTACACATATTATCCTGATAATATGGTAGACTGATAAAACAAGCTAAGTCAATATGTATTCTTTTTCAAAAATTCAATTCCAACTTTTTATTATCTAATGATACAGATCTCGATATTAGGATATGACTTTGCAATGATAGCTGAACCATCCTGTGCCCTGTCACTCAACTGTTACGTATGATAGTCGTTCATCTTCAAGTCATTTTTCTTTGACTTTCAGAACTGAGCGTTAATTAATTAATATTCGAACCATTGCCAAATATTTTCACTATCATCTTTCGCGTATCATCTACGTATTTTCAATGAAAAATATATTTCTCTTTACGACAACGGTTACGATAACTTGGACTAGAACTATTTTCGAGGAGGAAATGAAATTTCTTCGTCGCTTTTATCCTTCCTTTTGTCTCTCCAGCGTGATTCACATTCGGTCACACGGGTTATCATTTTTCACTGCATGGCCTAGATTTTCCTTGATAGATCTTCTTTCAGGAAACGATCTTTATAAGCAGATATCCATTCTCAATAAGAAATTCCTTCGATGATAATTCATCCAACTAACTATATAGCTAGATATCTATTACGATGAGGTAGGATTCATTTTTATTTCTTCGGGAAAATGTGTAAACATTTAACATTTCACCTGTCGTACGAGTAAACGTAATCAGCCACTTCACTTACTTGGCCGATAATCTTTCCACCTTCTACGATACATGCGGCGCAAAATTAACCGCAATCATGAACGTACATGAGACATCTGCTGTTAAACCATCCTATATACAAGCAATATGGTGGATACACAGGCATCTGTCAGTCTGGAATGTAATATGCAGCCAATAGATCGTCCACAAGAACCACCCAGTAATTAACGTGCGATTATCGTCACTTAAGGATACCTTGTTAGGGAATTAATTAACTATCGCGATAGTATCAATTATACAAGATTGCACCGTTAACAAAATTCTTGGATATGAAGAAAGAACTATTTCTGTCTATCTTCTTTTTCCTTCTTCTTTATTAATTTTTATTTCTGTACAACGATATAATATTTATTGCGACGGAGATCCTTATTACAACTAACACGCGGATTTCGTACTACTAGACGCGATCTGCGCCAAGTGAGGAAAATATGGTATAGATATTTCGACTGACTGTTTCAGAATTCCTTTGTAAGGGATTTTCTACGTGTATTTATAAGGATCGGATTTGAAGGGAGAAGGTGAACTTTAGTTCTAGCGACGAATTGGTGGAAGGGACTTTGAAGGGACAATCAGCGAGTCTGTATAAGTATGAGTAATTTGTTTTGATTCTGCAGCGTTTATCTGCAGGACAACAGTAACTCAACGGTTGAGCGTTCAACAAAACAGACAAATTTCATTTATGATTTATAGAATATTTCGGATACCTACCTCTAACCAACGTGAGTATTCCAAGTGGCATGACCAGAACGGCAACCATTAAATCTGTGATCGCCAGGCTCATGAGGAAGTAATTGGTAACATTTTGCAGCTGTTTTTCCCTAGTAATTGCCAGACACACTAAGATGTTTCCCGCCGCAGTTCCAACTACGAGAACTAGAGCAGACATAGCCCACCAATTGTTAAGACCATCGGCATCGATATCCACCTCTGTGCCGTTCACTGATTCGGTGACATAAATAGTATCGTTGAGTATCCCGGATACGGTGAACTGTGGTCGATCGCAAAACGTGTCGTTGTCGTTGCCGTTGACCAACGTTACAAGGTTCTTGTAACAGGTGTGGATCACAGTCTCGTAAGGATCTCCTTGATTGACTGTAGGCATCGATGACTCGAACATTGCTCAACAGAGACAGCTGATCACAAAATAGCTCCAACCACTACTTGCTGATGGACGACTGGTGCGTATCATGCAAATCACGGACACGTTCACGCCTTCCTTCCGTTCGTTTCGGTTAAATCATGGATTCAATATTTCTTCCAAAGTCATTTCTTCTACTATTTTTATTTCTCGCGGTTTTCTACAGGCATAAATGATTTTTATTACGTTCAATTGTAAGTCTTGACTTTGGTGTACATTTCGATGCAAGCGGAGAGGAAGGAGCGCTTTTTCACCGTTTTTATCGAATAACACTCAACTAATGAAAGTGAGATCTTTTAGTATGCAGAAAAGCCATTTAAAAGACATACTTCCTGTACAAATTTTAACGGCATGAATAACGATAGATAAAAAATAATGTATCCTCATTCTATTTATTTGGTAATTAACAAAGTAATTATTGCATATCCTGTAAATGTTATAAAAAAGTTACTTTAGGACTTGAAATGTTGTTTCATTAATTTCATTCTCTGAGAAACAATGTACACTTGATCATCCTTGCTTGCTGCTTCGGAAATAGTTCCCAACTGACTCTACCAAAATTCGATTCACGCTATTTGCAAGCTCGTTTCTCGCCGACATTCCCGATTCTTCTCCAGGCCCGGTTACGGCTGATGGATGCGTCATATTCCTCATCCTCGTCCTCATCTCCTTTCTCTCTCAGGGAGGAACAGGTGAGGAAGCGAGGAAGCGAGGAAGCCTGTTGAAAAGGCTTGGCCTAATCCCCTTCTCTACGTAAACATCACCTCGGGAAATACACAATCATCTCGGGTTAGGATCTCGCTAAAACCGTAGGACATTGCTTTTCTCTTAAATATCTAGAAGACTAGACACCTATCCAATTCCGAGATATGGGACATTTCCCTGTGGTTCGGGAGACCTTCCGGTAAGGGCGGTATTTCTTAACCACATGCACTCGCTCCTCGGAGAGGGGGTTATCAAGAACTTATTTTGACTGATTTGCGACTGCAAGACCTTAGACATCTGACAGATGTGTAGCGACTTAACTAATCACGCGGAGGTCGTTTAATTAGCCAGGTTAAGAAGCTCAGACTTGTCTTTCGTTTCAAGGTCTATCGGTAAAAGCTTATTAGCAATAAATCCTATATGTAATGTTCCTGATGTCAAATGTACAGTCTGCATCAAGTACGAGTAAATGCATCACACCGGAGAATAAAAAAAGAGCTTTCGGTACCCCTGCCGAGGTGTCTTCGCCTACCCATCTAAAGGGTGAGTGACGGTTCTAGGTCTCACGGTCCTGCTACCATAAACTCGGCCATCGTCACTACGGCTGAAACTTCTAAGAACATGGTTTTTCTCCCCGTGACAAGGGTGTTTCGTTCCAAGGCTATGTCACTGTTAGGCACAACAGACCTGATGGCATACCTCGTGAAAGAGTGAAAGAAGCATCGTCATACACAAACTAACCTAACGTAATTTAACATTTGCAGTAGGGACAGTAAACTGTCGCAACGACTCTTGTCATTCGACTAAAACCATCGAACCTCGGTGCTATATCGGTTTATTTTGCTCCTTCGGTTAGACTCGCAAGTAAAATCTTAAACGAACAAACGAATTCACTTATAAGTGAACTTGTTGCAATGGTAAATGGTATTCTTCAACTTTCGATATAACATTATTCTTCGGTTTCATTTAATTTCAGTAATTTCGTTAATTCATTTATTACGACGCATTTATTACGGTCCGTTCTCCTACGTAAACTTTCTAAGATGCTCTCCTTCCTCCATCGCAAAAAAGAAAAAAAAAGAAAAAAGAAAAAAGAATCCACCGTATGCATTCACCTTCGTCAAAGTTAAACCGATTACAAGTAAACCGACGAATGAATTCTTCCACTATTCTTCAATTTTACAGCACTGTAACTTCCTTCGATCTTCTATTAAACGCAAACTTCAATTTGCCACATTTAACAAAAACAAAGAACTTGGCACGAAACTCCTCCACAGTCATGCCAACAAGTTTCGATTCCCAAGGGAAACCTACCAAGAACCTGCCACACTTCCTTTTGTCACCCGCGATCCAACGATTCTCAATTTACGTAGCGCGCACGAAACACGTGTCTCGCGGTTCCTGTCGGTCGTTCTTCGAGAGATAGGGCGACAAGGCTGGAGGGAAGGTGACGTGCGTGGAATTTCGCGAGAGGTAGCGAAAAGAGCCGCGGCAACGATCGACAATCTACTGAGGCGACGTTATTGCGGATACATACTACTAGCCCACTGGCCCTCATTCCTCGCAGCGTACCTTTCCTTCCAACGGCGTGCATCACCCCCGTGCCACAGCCAACCCTGATCGTGGTCCTCGGGGTAGATGTAGATATATGTAGTTTACAACAAGCGCAAGCGCGCTACCCCTACGGACAGCCTCCTGTCGCGGCGGCACAGATCGTGGCCACCTGTTCGTGCCGGTGACTAAACATCTCCGCGTGTATACGTTCCTTCCTACTTCCGAGATGCTTCTTATTACCCGACTAATGAACAAATCTGTCCCTAGCTGATTAGGTCGTTGGAAGTGTTCAAAAGCCCTCAATTGACGAAGGTTCGAATTGCTTTTTGCCTCTTCAACTTACTTGACCCCCTTGGTCGTCTATCACCCGTATTACTTTCGTGTGCAAAAGTTCATAGGATATTATTGTATACACGCACGCGCTTCTTTCACGTGAAAAGGAATATACATATGTACATATATATAATCTCAATTCCACAATTCTCCGGTTCAAAGCAACTTGCATGCATTAAAAAGAGCGTTAAACTTTCAACAATTCGCTCGGTAATGTTAATTTAAACCAAGGAAATTCTAATTTATAATCGTATTATTAATACAAATTGATACAAATATTTTAATTAAACTTTCTCAAAAGTTAACCATCTCACTAAACAATTTTATTGTATATTTTCATGTAGAATCACCCCCTTCGTAATTACACTACCAATTAGGAAACACCTTGCACAATCAAACCAATTTAATCTAATTATCATTCATTGCTAATGACATCGGCGTAAAACGGTATTGTTATTTCCGAGAGTACAATTAAACTTGTGTTCGTTTCAGTTAATGCTACATCCCGGCGTTTTTACAAAAATGACAACTGTTTCGCGTAATTCAACATTGCGACGGGCACTATGAATCATAATATTAATAACAAGAGAGAATTGATGTATATTTACAGTAAGCTAAAAATGAAATAATGCAGCAGGGAAATCTTCAATCTTGTAACACGTAATATTACTTCGCTTATACGCATTAGAAAAATTCAACGTTAAACGTACTTCGAGGCAGATTTTCTAATACGAATTGTAATTATGATTGATCATTCTTTTTATGCTGCATTAAACATTACGAAACTGTTTTTTCACGAACTTTCAAACGATGCAATTGTTTTATACCATCAACGTGTGCATTCTCTGTAGAATGAACATAAATAGACGGTTAGGTGTCCGCGCACGTATATGTATATAGACATGTATATATGCATATAAAAATATGACACTTTTGTTATTTGTGGTTATCGGGATCTAAATATGTTTCAGTAATCCACACCAAAAATTATTCAAGTTTAATATTTTCCTTTGGTTGATTTTATCATTAATTATTGTAAATCGTTCGTATAATTTAAGCAAAAATGCATTGCTTTGAATTTTCAAGAGGTAACGGTACCGGTGTAACAGAAGCTATTGGAAATTGGGGCTTTTCCAGTAGAATATCAACTGCTGGTAATGAGCTGCAACGTATAAAATATCTGTTTAACAAAATGGATTGCTTGTAAGCAATAATTATTCAAATCAATAATCTTTTCTTATAACGTGGTAAAACTGAAATGACACGAAATATAAATTTGCCAAAATTTAGTATCGTTTTAAAAGTACGGCGTTATGACTCGTTGTCAAAACTTTCAGGAAAACTCCAAAGCCAACATTGTGCCTAAAATACAATTGTATGTACGATCCAGAAGCCTGGTACGTAAAACCTAGTCCTGACATATGCAAGCCAATTTGGACATTTCCTATGAAAAGACCACTTATCACCTACAGTTCTACCTCTGATGCAATTTTAACATCAAATTTAAACAGCATTGGAACAGATTTGCTCTACCCCATTCCAGGACGAAGTTACGTATTACAGGGTGTATGTATCAAACTATTTCATTTGATCCTATTATAGTTGTACTTAATTTTTGCAACGCAACAGTTACAATTTGCGTAAAGCAAGTCTTTATTAGGGTAACAATTTAATATCACGTGAAATCGTGTCTCTTTTCCTCTTTCCCGTTTCCGTTCCCTCTTATATTCTTTGTTGTTAGACGTAGCGCTAATTCGGGTGGATCTTGCTTGGTGAAAAACCATTTGTATTCGTTTTTTTTTTTTTTTTTTTTTTTTTTAAGAAACTCCTTTAGAGGCACCACCTTCGCAACTCTTCCGACAAAGGAGTGGAAAACTTGGTTTTTCCTTAGGCTCGTGGGCTAGTTGGCTAGTCACCGCGTGCTTGCTTCTTTTCCTTTCTGCCTTCGAAATGTTAACGACAGTGGTGTATTCAAGGGGCGCTGGATCAATTCTTCAGCCCCTCGAACGTTCTAAACTAATCTCGACATTTAAGCTTTTCAACTTGCAGCAGTCTTTTTTACTACCGACGACCATAAACCGTGCTCCGTGAAACGTCATTCACTTTTTCAATCTTTTTTTGCAGACTGATAAATGGTATCAATGTAAACAAGAATGCAACGCACAACCAAGTTGCGTAACACCGTATCCGAGGCCGTGTTGTTCGTGAAGGTTCATCATTTAATATTATACTTTTAACGTTACCTATAACAGTGCAGTAATAACAAAAAAGAAAAATCCAACAGCCGTAACGTGTGAAAATACAAAATAGTCTCAATACATGTCTGTTTCCTACAATATTTTGTGTTCTTATATACTTTGAAATACGTTTATATAGAACGACAAACTAATTATACTAATTATACTCCGAAAGAACAAAAATGCTTCCAATAATAACTTTATTACAATTAACAGAAAAAGTTGCCAATCTAATACAGGTGTAAGTAATTGGAATAATTTCAAGTGTTATTTTCCTTCTATAAGGAAAGGAGAAACAAAGGCGAATTTATTATATAAGAAACTTAACAATCTGAGCCTAATTTAAAGCTGACAGATTTCAAAGCAACTGCACACCACACTTCCGATTTATTTCCTTTTTCGTTTTCTTGTTAGTCCTCACAAAACGTGCACTTAACATACCTTTACTCGACTTCTAGAAGCCCGTATGTACGTACGTGTCAATTATCGATAAACCCCATATGTATGTAAGCACACCCTGCTTTGTCCTTCTCTTACATAAATAATACATATATAATACATTATTCGAATGAGACAATTCATTTGTTGTTTAAAAATAGTTGTATATTACTGTCCATTGAAATGTATACAACATGCATCGATCCATAAAGACCTTCAAAGAATAGTAACGCATAAATATGTGCACTATTATGTTTTAACAAATATTCGCTATATTCATATTCTCAGGCAGAATTTATTAGCGAGAAATTTAGTTAAGGTGTGTTGTATAGAAAAATAAATTTGTTACAAAGTTACGAATATAAAAATGTATAACGTAGACAAGGTAAGATGGAACAGAAGATGAATAAGAAGAAGCAGAAAATGGATGAGATAATTATGAACAACTGGGCGCACGAGCTGATAATGACGGACCACTAGGAAAAGAATGTATTTAACAACACGGTGACGGTAGACATAACGGAGGACAGGTTTTTGGACATGGCGATAGACATAGCGGTGGACATGTTAGTACACATGGTTGACATGGCGGTGGGCATGGTGGTGGACAGCATGGCGAGCAAGGTAGTGGACAAAGTGGTAGGCATGGTGGTGGACAAGGTGGTGGGCATGGTGGTGGGCATGGTAGTGGACAGCATGGTGAGCAAGGTGGTGGACAACATGGCGAGCAAGGTAATGAACAAAGTGGTAAGCACGGTGGTGGACAAGGTGGTGGACAAGGAGGTGGACAAGGTGGTGGACATGTCAGTACACATGGTTGACATGGCGGTGGGCATGGTGGTGGACAAGGTGGTGAACAAGGTGGTGGACAAGGTGGTGGACAAGGTGGTGGACAGCATGGCGAACAAGGTGGTGGACAAATTGGTAAGCATGGTGGTGGACAAGGTGGTGGGCATGGTGGTGGACAAGGTGGTGGGCATGGTATTGGACAAGGTGGTAGGCATGATGGTGGACAAGGTGGTGGACATGGAACACAAATATTGTAAGACATACAGGGTGGAGTACAAGGAGAGACACAAGGTGGGCATGGTTGGCACGGCGAACACGGTGAACACGGTGAAGAACAAGGTGGGCATGGTGAACACGGTGAACACGGTAAAGGACAAGGCGGACATGGTGGACATGGTGAACACGGTAAAGGACAAGGTGGAGGGCAAATGGGTTTCGGCTTCAAACACACTAATCTACAATATGCAGCCAGTGCAGCTTCTCTTGCTTCATCGGCACAATAAAATTTCCTTAAAGCAACTTCGGTATCTCCAAGATCAGTCAGTTTTAATAACGCGTTACGGCCCGGAGTACAGACGGGATACAATTTTGTCATGCATTCCGGTCTGCCCATGCAGTCCCACATCATACATCTATCTTGTAGGCCATTTCTTTTGATACACTCGCATCTATATATAATACTTGCTCGAAAATCGAAGCTCTTACATTGTTTAATCGGATTCTGAAATTGAAAATACCAAATTTAGTTTCTTTTAAATAACCAAGTATACAGGATGGTTCGTTTAAACGAGTCCACCTAAAAATATTATTTCTACATTCACAGGCTTAGGAGACTTTAAAGACTCGTTCGATCTCGGCAGATATAAGTTTACATTATTAACATTTCAAAATATGCCTGTAGCCTGGCAAACCTCCTTACACCAACGAATATAGGTCACGAGAAAACACGGAAGGTACAGTGGTCCTCAAACCCAAAGACAGTCGACAAGTCGTCGCGGAAAGAAGACAAAAACTGCATTACCGACTTCTACATACTACTATCGTCTACTCCGTGTGAATTCATAAACTGAAGGAGATATTCTCTCTTTTAACTTGAAAATGGGTATATGGGAAATGACATAGGACGTGCTTCAACACACTCTTATAGATTTCTTTTATCAAGTATCGTTTATCATGGGAAATGTAAACAGTTTCCTTTTTTACCGACTTAAAACGGGGTAAGCTGTGCTGTGTCGTGGAGTTGGACACTGTCCCATTACACCCCCCACCCCTCCAATCCTGTTTTCACTTCACTTATATTCGTTGGTGTATTGGAGGTTTGCTAGGCTACGGGCATATTTTTAAACGTTAAGAATTAAACAACCAAGCTTCAAACCAATTCTTTTATTCTTCATTTTCCTCTTATTAGAATATCACCCTTTAAACTTTCTACCAACAGTTGCTCAACACATTTAATCAGAATTTCTTGAATTTATTTAATAAGGGAATGTATAATCGATAAATTATTATATCTGTCATTTATAATATCTGTCATATACAGCATAGCAACATACTAATTGATACTATGTAACATGTAAAATGATATAATTTCTACTTACACAATAAGGAAAACAGGGAGGACAGGGTGAAGAACAAATAACAGGAGGGCAACTAGGTGGGTCATCCCATTCACATGGTTTCCTGTAACGATTTCATTTATAATTCCACGTGAATAAATATTCATTTCGCCCTAACATATTCTTACCTTTTTTCCATGGAACTAATTAAGCATTTCAGTTGAGTTAGCAAATCTCGTCTTCTATCGCAATTAACATTCTTCCCATCGCATGGCATTTTTACTAATAATTTAAGTTGAATAATTTATAACAAAAATTTTGATTTCAACCGAAAACTAATTTCCAAACAATTCTGCAATTTCTACTTTTGCTTTTTACATATTCATTTTTTTAATATTATTAATATATGTATGTTTGACTCAAATTAATTTACTAAAAACAAAATCAAAATTATGTATCCTAGAAGAATGAAGTGAAGGTGTCTTTAATACATGATAAATGAATAATCTTTCTACTTAAACTTCAATTGTCTATTATCCTATACAAGCGATATTTGTCAAAATTTCACGTGTGTAATAAACTCGTAATAATATATTAAGGAAAAATCTAAAAAAAAATAGAGAAGAAAATAATATGTCTTGTCCAGGAACTTCTTTATTCTGTTGCACACCACCCTGCTATCCTACAATTCAGTGCCCATTACCACCCTGCCCATCGTGCATATCCTATCCATGTGCTCCACCACTCTGTATGGCGTGTCCACCACCATGTAAAATTACAATATGTACACCTCCAATGTCATGTGGAGCTTGTCCACCGAAATGCATACCATATTGTCCACCTGTGTGCGCTGGAAGATGCTTAACCGTACCCACAGCCCCATGTTTTAGATGAATAAATTACACTTTCGTGGGATTATCTGCTTATTAGAAAAGTGAATTTATGTTACCGTTGCCTGCTCGCCCCCAAATTCTCACCAATTCATCATTTAAATGACATGATTTAACGATTTGATCGTCAGTGAAATTTCAAGTACAAAAGTGGCAAAGTACAATTTGGAAAAATCTCTAAGAATGTATAATTAAATAACTAAATATACAATTCAATATTAAATACATATTACATCAAATGTTATTACAACAATTAAACAAATGTTGCAAATTTACTAGATAATGATTTTAGTAGACATATACTTACTCAATTCTTTATTTTATCTTATTAAATTACAATACCTTATTTATCTTTATAAGTATAATTAACCGTTTGAGTGCCAAGCGGCGCGATCGCACTTCTCCTGTTCAGTGTCCAAAAGTGCCAGCTAGTAGGTCTGTAGAATCGAACTAACTACACTTCTGAACTTTGTCAATGCGTGTTTTTACTGTTACCATTTATGGATGTTCAACTAAATTAAAATCCATGTTTTCGTAAGTTTCGAGCTGTTATTAAAAAGAATTTTTTCATTTATTAAAAATTCAAAGTAACATAAACGAGAAAAGGAAAGAAAAGACGAAAGAAGCGCGATCGCGCCGCTTGGCATTCTTCGACTGAATTTTTACAAAGGTCCGTGGCACTCAAACGGTTAAACAAATTTGTTTAGGTGTTATAAAATATCACAACATAATGAAAGATCTGCATATAACGTATAGCATTACAACAAATTCCTGTATACATATGGAATTATAAAATTAAGAAACAAATTTGAAAGTATTAGTTCCTGCTTTCAATAAAATACCGCTTTCATTCAGTTTTGCAATAAATTCTGGAAAATCGTTCGAAATATTACTGTCTGACGCGATTTCGAGCAATCGCTTCATAGAAAATACATTACTGCTATTAGAAACTGTTTCTTTTCTTAATATGTTTGTAAATTCCTTGACCTTTAATAGAAAAAAAAACAAAAAAAAAACAAAAAACCCTTATTACTCCAATTTTCTATTTAACAATTCCATCATCAAACAACTTTCAACGAACTTACTTTTCTATTAGTTACATTTTTTGTAATTAAAGGCTGCGATTTCGTAATTTCATTATTAAATGTATATTGTAAAATTTCTATCACGTCCAAAGCATCTGTTTCTGTTACATCTGTACGTAACTCCAGTTTCGCTCTAGCCTGTATAACAATTTTCACCGTTTTCATAAAACACGAAACTTTAACATAAAATTTACATAAATATTCGAAAAAGTAAACCTGTGTTAATCGTATCATCGCTTCTAATTGTCTATTACACACAGATAAACCACCAAATTTATTATTATTAGCTCGAAGACCTAAATAATAATTTTGCAGTATTGTAGCTGCTTTTCTGGTTAATTTCGGTTTGACATATTGCCGTGCATATGCAATATATTTTCGTAGAATCGACTGTGGAATGATATTTTTACTTTTAGCTACAAAAGATACAAGTTTCTCTCTAAAAAGGAAATTTTCTTTTAGCGAAAAAAAAAAAATGATAATTATCATTTAAATAAATCTAACATGTGTTTCAATTACCTTAATGAACATTTATTTGTATTTAATATATCTGTATGTTGAAATGTACTTCTTTGTGAATTATTGATTGTATTCAAATCACTATGAATTGACATAACATGTTTACATAACAAATCATCCGCATACTATTGCAAATAAATCATTATATATCATTAAAACTATTTATTTGAATATGATTCTTCATACATACCTCATTCGGCTCGTCTAACAAAAAAAATATTAAATCGAAACGTGATAAAAGTGGTGTGTTCATCTTTAAATTTTGCATTACTGTTTTACTTCTGTTAAACCGCCCACTAACCGGATTAGCTGCTGCAAGAATTGAAGTTCTAGTAGGAAGAGAACATATTATTCCTGATTTAGCGACACTTACACTTTCTTGTTCCATAGCTTCTAATAAAACCTACAATTTTAAGAAACTGTTCATTACGTTCATGGAAGATAATAACATAAGATAGTATCCATTAATTTAACGATTCACAGTTTTAATAGTTTTACCGCATATTGTTTACACATTTTATCAAATTCGTCAATGCAACAACAGCCTCTATCTGCTAAAACTAATGCTCCCGGTTCTAAAGTAAAGTTATTACTTTTATTTTCTTTCGATAGCGTTATCGCCAGACCAGAAGTTGTACTCGAATTACCGCATACGTATACACCTTTAAAAATTATTCTTCTAATTGAAGCTCAAAAATACAAGCTCAAAAAATAAATCTTTTCCCAGTGTTATAATACCTTTTACAGCAATTTGAGCACACACTTGTAACAATTGTGATTTTCCAAGACCAGGATCACCAACTATTAATATGTGTATGTTTTCTCGCGACTCTAACTGTTCTGTATTTCCGCCAAAAAAACTGAGCATCAGTCCAGCTTTAATTATCTCATGACCATATATACTTGGACAAAGTGATTGTACTAAAAGTGGAAAAATATTTTGCGTGTCGTATATTTCCTGTTATAATTGAAAAATATAAATTTTATATAAGCAGATATTTAAATAATAATAAAAAATCGTAACAGTCTGCATACCTTTATTGCTAAATAATCTTTTACCGACATTTCGTTATTCATAATATTTTTATTCTGCAGGCTCTGTTTGTTGTTAACTATCGTAATGGCTTCCATATATAAAGAAAATAAAATTTTATTTCTGGTTTTAACATTATTAGTTCCCTAGATGTATAATATTAAATATGACGTTACTTATAAACACTTTATATAAAATAATTTAAATTGACCATATACCATTTTTTTAATTACAAATATATAATTTTATAAACAAAAAAGATGTGTATTTTGTTATTCACATTTTACCTTTATAATGCCTGTCAAAGTGACATCATCTCCGGGCATACAAGTATTAACTAAATCATCCATTAAATCAACATCAACAATTCTAGGCATACTACCTTTACTAATCTATAAAAAAATAAAAAATGTACATAAAATTTATAAAAATTGTAAATAAATTTTGATTATAGCGTATTATAGTATACAGTGATCAGCTTTTGTTTAAAACAAAAATAAAAACCTGATCGTTATTTGAAAGTTCCTGTATCTTAATTATTTGAAAGGAGATACTTTTTACCAATGGTGAATCTAACATTGCATGAAATTTAGATGTACCGCATATGCGACACGTTTTTGGAATTGTATATACTCCAAATGGTTGGTTTACTATTTTCTGCAAATTGCATTTACAACAAGTAAATACAATCCATTGGACAAGATGCTTGACGTGGCCAACTCTTATTACACAGCCTCTAATAGACACCAATCTCCCTATTAACAAGAATTGAAAATATAAGAATAAATATTATTTATTAAATAATTGCACACATACCATAAGAATTTGCTTTCAAATCTTGCAAAGATATAATTGGTTGATAATTTAATATTCTTAATCTAACAGTCGATAATGTATTTATAATATTTATACAAGTTAAACTTTCTTGAGGTACTGTATTTAAAATTTTCTGAAAGTGTTAAATTTAATATTTATCAAATGAACAAATACACTTCACAATTATTATCGTTAGAAAGTACCTGATGTACTGCAAGTTTGAAACAATTCAATGTATGTAATGGATTTTCGTACATATCTTCTTTTAAATCTGGCCATTCATTTAGAAAAATTTGGTCACTGTATAGTTTGCACATATCAATTGTAAATACTGCTTCATTTTCTAAATTTTCTAATGTGAGAAATGTTAACAACCGCTGATGCCTGTTTATAAAATCTTCTACTATTTGAATTTTTTTAACAGTATCAGAGTCACTTTCATAATCTACAAAATGAATTATTTTTTCAAAAATACACCATGTAATTATCTCTCATTAATAATGTGTATATACATATATATACATGTACAATTTAAGAAATCTGCCTACCTTCATCAGAAAAAAATAATTTCCACCCGTAGTAAGGAATATTAAAATTAATGTAAGTATCGTATACGTTCAATAAATTACTTGCTTCAATAGGATCCAAAGATTGATATATTCTTTCATTATTTTCATCGTTCTTGTTTTCTAAAATTGTAATTATGTATGTATAACATAAACAGTATAATACAGTTCCTAAATAATATTTATTTAAATTATATATGTTAATATTGATTGATAAAGATTGTATTATTCGGGCATGTAGAACTGAGAAAGAGCGTAGCTGGACAAGGGAAGAATAAAAAAAAAACAAAAAAAGAAAAAAGAATGCTTGACTGTAGGCTTTTTTCTGGGGTCTATAACCAGGACGGAGCCGAGGCCGAAACCATAGCAATTATTCGATTTTATTAAATTGAAATGGTTGTAAATGACTGTCGAAGCTTAAAAAAAAGAAAAAGGACTGATGCGCGAACCTATTTATTACCCATCTACTTTTGTAGTTTTACGAAAAAATTTTATCTAGCGCAAACTTTCTACGCAGTATCGAATTCTCTAGACAATTCTTAAGAATTTTTCTTACGATAACAACTGAAAATAATTTCTTCATACGATATGCTAATAAACCCGTATTATTTTTATGGTAGAAAAATGTCTCAAACGTTAGAAAGGAAAAATATAACAGATAAATCTGTCAAATGCAACTTTCTGAATGTATCTACATATATCTATATTATGTTATTCTTACGAGTACTGATAATCATTTAAAATTAAAAAATAAAATACAGAATTAAAATATCTTACTGTTAGATTTCGTTGATTTTTTCTTATATAGATACCGCTTGTTTTTGTAAAAATCTTTCGGTTTATTACTCATGACAAATAAAGTCAAATACGTTTACCGAAGAATATTTTCAAATAACCAGTTTAATTTTTACGGAATTTTTGATATTTGCTAATCTTTGTAAAAAATTATTAATGTTAATATTTTATTCCTTTCATTAAATTCGTCACATATACTTTATAGAAAGATAGAAATGAAAGTGAGGTTGGGTAAGAATTTCGAATCTTCGTAACCATAGAAACAGTCGCTGGTTGCACAAAATTGACATTACCAATGAATAAATAAAGTACCTATGTTTACTTAGTCTTCGATTCTTTGATTTACATGCAGAGGACCTGAATATTATTAGATACTTAGATAACTAATAGAATGACTAATATTAATTAAACGATCTTTATCAAAGAATGATAAAAATTGTATTTATTACTAAATACAGGAATTACTTTAGTATCGTCATGTCGTGTTAGTTTGCGAATATTTTCGAAATGGATAAGTATATAATAACAGGAAAAATTGGTGAAGGAGCACAAGGTGTAGTTTTAAAAGCGCATGATGTAGAAACAGAAAAAAATGTAGCGTTAAAGAAATTGTTCTTAAAGAATGCTGATAATGGTATATCCACGTCCATTATTCGTGAGATAAAAATTTTGCAACAACTGAAACATATTAATGTATGTTTTATTTCAAGTTGCATTTAGGAAAAAAAATATATATGTATACATATATGTATTGTTCTTAAGAGCAATACAATTCCCGAATTCATAATATAAAGATAAATTGCAGAAAAACTTTGTTACAGGTTGTGAAATTATTAGACGCCTTTCCTGTTGGTTTAGATTTTATAATGGTGTTTGAATACATGCCTACAGGCTTATGGGAGATAATAAAGGACAATGATGCTTTATTGACTCCAGTTCAAGTAAAAATTTATACAAAAATGATTTTGGAGGGTATTGCATACATACATAGAAAAAACATAATACATCGGGTAATAAATTTCAACATTTCTGACACAAATTAATACAATTACGAGTATCTCCATTAATTTTATACACATATACAAATATTACAAATAATAATCATACCTAATAAAATTGAATTATAATAGAAGCTTAATTAACAATGGTACCTTTAGGATTTAAAACCTGCCAATTTGCTAATTAATGAGAAAGGTATTTTGAAAATTGCTGATTTTGGTTTGGGAAGATTGTTATGGAAAAATATAACAAAACCATATTCTCATCAGATTGCCACCAGATGGTATAGAGCACCTGAATTATTATATGGTGCACGATATTATACATCGGCAATTGACATGTGGTCTGTAGGTTGCATTCTTGGAGAATTACTCAACAAGTCACCATTATTTCCAGTATGCTGTAAAATATTTGTATTTTCTTCATTTCTCTATTTTATTATGAAGATAATAACTATACAATATTTTCTTTACTAAACTTGCAGGGGGAAACAGATATAGAACAGTTAGCAATAGTTTTAAAATATTTAGGAACACCTACATCGGAAAGTTGGCCAGATTTAAATATATTACCCGATTATAATAAGATAACATTTCCATATCATAAAGGAATAAGATGGGAAAATATCATTAAAGACACGGAACCGGAAGCTGTTGACCTCATTAGTAAAATTCTCCTTTACAATTCAGCAAAACGTTTAACAGCTGACGAAGTGAGTAATAAAATTAATAAAATAATCAAAATCAACGATTACGATAAAAATATTTTTTACTTCAGGCATTGTGTCATGTGTATTTCCATACTAAGCCTTATACTTCTTTGAAAAATTTGGTAAAACCACAAATTAACCATCGAAGCCAAATAAAACAGAAAGAAATTAATACAAATATTCAAGTTACTTTGATTTTTAAAAATCTATTAACCATTGTATAATAAATATTCAAAATAAACGGTATAAGTGAATAAATAAATTGTTTAATTACAATAAATTTACGAATACTTATGATTTTGAAAGTGATTTAATAATATAACGATAAACACAATATGTAGGTAATTCGATATTAAAAATGACAGAGCTCTATTTATATGTGTATATATATATATCTCAAAAAGTAGATAAATTGTAAACCTTTGTTAATAAATCATATTAAAATAGTAGCTACTTGTCTCTTTACTTATCAAATGACCTTTCTACTAGTAAAGTGACTTCATAAATAATGTATAGTTTATAAGTAATAATTATTGATTCTCACTTTATTTATCTATTTTTATAAAATGCAAGAAACTTTTTAAAAATTTCGTTATTGTATCCTTCAAGACAAGGTTGTCCATTTTCGTATTGAGCACTTTCGTACAATTTTATCGATGGTTCTGACCACCAAAAATTTCTGATTCCCTTTTCGCCATCAAGGTTCAGAGTATTAAGTTGATATACAGAAAAATGAAACTTTTGTCCATCTGATTGAACACATTGCACAACAACAGGTTCAGGTAATTTCTTTATGTTCAATCCAAACCTTCGCCGTGCGCAAATTGCTGCTATCGTAAATGATTTGATCATAGAATGAGCATGAATTTGATCTTCAGTAACTGGTAATTCAGTTAAATTTTTAACTTCCTCTGGATCATAATTTATAAAGATAGTGTGAACATTCATGAACGGAGCTTCTGTACCGATTGCTGTAATATTAATATATATATATATATATATATATATATATGTATGTATGTGTGTTAATAATAATAATAATAATAATAATAATAATAATAATAATAATAATAATAATAATGATAATAATAATAATATATATACACACATGTACACGTTATTATTAAACTTTTAAGCTGTTATGTTGTATAATAGCTTTATGTTAGATTTTTACTTACGATATAGATCCTCATTTTTATAAATATTTGATTTTTTTAAACCAACAGTGGGATGTAATGGATGAATATTAGGCATGACAAATGCATTATCTATGTTTGCATCAACGATTGGTTTTAAAGGCACTGAAGATGTCATCATTATATCCGTTTTTAACGAAAAGTTTAACAAGTCAGTTTCTTTCTCTAAAATGTAACTTAACTTTATACTTAGTAATACACAAGATGTTTCATGCAACAAAAACAAGCTGCATCTTTGAAACAGTTTGAGATAGAAAGAAATGTGATAAGGTAAAATTAAATTGTTTAAGTTAGAACATATTCTGGAATGTTAATTAACTAAATATCCTATAGTTTTAATAACTAATATTTTAAAAATACAAGTATATATGTATATGCAGAATATTTATGATACATCAAATTTAATCTGTGTTTTAGTATACTAATCCTTTAACAGTATACCTATGCACATAGAAGATAATTCATTGTGTAATATTGTTCTGTACTGTGCAATATCTAGTCCATTTAATGATTCACAAAGTTGTAAAAATTTCTTTGTCAAATTGTGCCTAAAACATACCTTTGAAGTAAAAAAGCTAAAAGAATACAAACTAAATATAATTAACTGGTTAGTACTTACATTTTCCTTGTAGTGGATATACCATATACTCTAGGAAATACCCAAGCAGGTCTATCGGGATCTTTTAATTTTGGTAATTTTATTTGTTGTGGATCATATATTACAGATGTATAAACACACCTGCAATAATAATTGAAACAATTTAAAAAATAGATAATTATATTATCATATTTTCATTAACATACCTTCTTAGTAAATTATTTATAGCACATGGAATATCGGTGATTAAATCTTTAATTTTCTTTGGCAGTTCATCCTCAATTTTTAACGTTTTGGTTAATAAACAAGCTTGTGATATACCTTCTTGTAAAACATTATTATCTTCAAACATCAAACAACTTTTATCCTTCCAATCAGGGTGTACCTCGTTGAGTAGTGTTGATTCTATGATTCTAATATAAAAACAAGTAACAAAAATGAACCAATACTGTATAAGATAATGTATTTTACCATTTAATTTTGTTTACATCATTTTTCAATATACTATTTAGATTATTTACAAATTTAGTTTATCTACTTTAATTATATAAAATATTATATTTCCAATATCAAATTTAAATAACATTTGAAAAATTTTCATAAATATTTAAGATGTCTCATATCTATAGATTTAATTTGAGAAGAATATAATTGTATTTTTTTCAATTGTACAGTATATATAAAATATTTACATATTTTTTCATTTTCAGTTACTTAAAAAATAAATTGTACACAAATTAATTAAAAAGATAATAATTATAGAAATAAATATTGATATAAAAAAAAAGTAACTATCTAATAAAGATTAATTAGTTATCTGTTTTTTTATTGTAACATTTAAAATATTTATTAGTTTAAAATATTATTTTCTCTTAAATGCAAAATAAAGTCTACTTTTCTAAAAATGATAATAGAATATTAATTAGGAATATATTTCCGCGGTTAAAAAGTATTTCTAAGTTTCTGTAAAATAAAAATATAAAATATAAATAAATAAGTAAACTACATAATTAACCAAGCATATAATATTTAAAATAATAAATTGTATAAGATTATTACACTTTAGATGCATGTTTTGGCTTCTGCGATACTACTTCTACGGCATCTTCTACCGGTATATTCATAGATGCTAAAATTTCTTCTGCTTTAGTCACAGGTATAAGTCTTTCTCGTTGATGTTGCCACAGATATCTTGTTGCTTTACCTATGTGTATTTTGTATAACGCTTGAGTAAACTTCATTGCGATTCACTTGAAAAAAAAATTTCATTTACTTAGTTACTGATATCTTCTCCTTTCAATTTATTCATATTTTATTATATTACATTGACTATATATTTAACAATACTACCGATATCAAATTAGATAACAATCTTTTAAGAAAAAGTAAGAATATTACAAATTTTATAATATGAATGTTTTAAATCAAATTAATTACATCTTTACGATTAGTACATACATGTATTTTTTTCAATAATTTTAATCAACTGTATAATATAACCTATTTGTAATACATATAACAACACATGGAAAATGATCTAGATGGTAATTCTCTAGATACCATATAGACTGCACATCGAGGCGTATCAACTTTGCTAAATCCTTAGGATTAATTCAACTACATAAGTACACAACGACGATCGTTCTATGTGAAACGACGTATTTGCGAGAAAATTTGAGGTTTGTCAAGGTTTCGATGAGACATCTGGTGGCCGTGGTCTAAACCTCTCAAATGGGGAATTTGAGAAATTCAAAAGTGCTTGCCTGATAAGAAGCCCGAAGTAGAAACGGTACCTACATATAAACAACATGTCTATGACACTCTTCAATGAAATATTAATAAAACAACAAACTTAACTTGTAAAAATAAAACGTTTCATTATATTGAATATACTTACTTTTTATTTTTTTCCACTTTCTAGTTTATTTATATAAATATTTCAACTTGTAGAAATTATATTTCTACAAATCTGCATTTTAGACAATTACTGTTTCTTAGAAAATTAAAAATAGAGATTTAATATAGTTTGCATATTGTTTGACATAAGTACACAGAGTCTCGTTGATTCTTGCCGAAACCGTTTCTACGGTTTCTACACATTCATAGCAGCCGTGGTTTTATGTGAAATGGTGTACTATCGTACACCATTCGTTATCCTATATATGATACACCATTTCACATAAAAACACAACTGCTGTGCGTTTGTGTTAGTGTAGAATTTCGGCAAGAATCGATAGAACTAAGTGTACATACGTAGTACGTGCGTGCGCATACGCACACAATCTTTTACACCTAGTGATTTGCATATTATAAAAGGTTCCCATCTTTGGTATATGAAAAGGTGGTGACCTACTGATAAAGAAGTTTTATGATAGTAAAAATTGTGAGTGTTTAAACAAAGTTTCCATTGTACAAACGTTAATGGCCTCAGGGACAAGCGATGCATAGGATTTTGATGCGTTTAAAACACTTCCCGATAAGTACATTTGTATGTACCACTATTTATTCGTTCATCCTTTGAGCAATTTGCTACTCGATCATTTAGAGAAGATAATAATGGTAACGATGTCTCTAATTTAACATATCAAAACTATCAAGTTTTTTAAATAAATATCTTTCGTTAATTATATAATTTTCTTTTTCTTTTTTCGTAACAAGTTGCTTTCCGCTTATCGTATAAACAAATCGGAGACAATTTTTCATTTCCATGATTTACACAGTGGTGTACAGTATGAATCATTTATCTAACCTAGTTTATTTAGTTTTATAGAAATCATTATTTTTTACAATACTCTTCAATCTTATCTTACGTGCCATTAAAACTTGCTATTTAGGAAGGTATAACAAATGTATCGATAAGTGTTTGTTCAACTTATTAAGGTCAAACGAATATTCTAAATATTTCCAAATATTATAGGTAAACTTTATGTGCAAATAGTAAACGAAATTATGAATTCTCAAAACTTATATTAAATTATAATAAATTGCATACAATGTCTCATTGTGAAGAAGAAGTGGCATCATCTGGTTTTCACCAATTAAGTATTACAAGTAAGCCTAATTTATATTGAAAAACAAATTTAACCTTATAGTGTTCATTGTTATACGTTTAACATATTTTGTGTATCTATATTATCCATTATCTGTTAATACCGAGATTTAGTAAATATTTCTATATAAAGTAGTAACTGTTATTCGTTTTAAAAATTTGTAACAATTTTATTTTTATAATATCAGAAATTATTTATGAATAAAATATTAATAAATACCGAAATAACCAATAATTCTTTAAGAAAATTAATAAAATATATTAGCTAAATAATAATTATTTAACTTTATTTTAGTTGAAGGTGCTATTTTAAGAAGTTCCACATTCCTAAAGCCTAATCCTTATATAGAATTTTCCGTCGATGATAAAAGTCCTCGGAAGACAGAAGTTTCAAAATCTACATATCAACCGAAATGGAATGAGGAATTCACGATACTTGTGACTCCATATTCTCAATTACATTTTCGATTATTAGACCACAGTACATTTAGAAAAGATACTTTAATAGGAGAGAAAAAAATAAGTCTCTCTCAAGTTTTATCTCATTATAGTGGAAAATTAGAAAACATGGAAGTAACCTTTGATTTAATGAGTGAAAACAAACATGATTCTCAATTATGTAAGGTTGGAGAATTGATTACAGTGTTTGATGGATTAAGAATTAATATGCCAAACACACCATCGTTAAGTACTGGTGAATCATTATCGTCTCAAACGCAATCTGGCTGTATGTCTTTTGATGGTAAGAAATTTCAGTTAAGTATATAACAATTTTTAAATAACACCCATAAAATAATTTATAATGAATATTTATAAATGAAACAAAAATGTTTACTAATAGCCAATGATAAATGAAACAGAAAAATGTAAGGAATATAAATGTTAAGTAATGTAATCCATGTAAATCCACTTTTTTATTTAAAGAAAAGAAAAAAATTGAAGGTAACTTTAACTGTTCTCTCTTAATATTATAATTAATCCTTTTTAAGGATTAAGTTTCTTAATATAAACTTCTAAATATTATTGATAAAAAAATCTCTGTGACCAACTAATATATCAATATTTCTGCATGCATTTGTAAATTTCATTGTTGGAAATAAAATTACAAGTATAAATAAATTAATTTACACTAATAAAAATAAATTTTGTATCATTTTAATAATATATATCTTGCACGAATGATATTAGTAATTAAAAATGTTTTTAATTTGAGTACAAACTCAGTCATATTTTAGGTGTTTCAAATACCGATGCAGTTAGTAATAGCAGCATTCTTAACGGAGGGATTCGTGCTCGCATGAGATTACATGGAAATAAACACTCTGCATCATCTACTTTGCATGGATTAACAAATGTATATAAAAATTCTACATATAATAGTGGAAGTGACCAGGGCAATGTTAATAAAAATAATGAACAAATTGAACCTGTAGCATCAAATTCTTTATCAAATGGGCATGCAATATCGCCAGCAGACAAATCTATCGTTTCTTTATCAGGACGTTATACAGTATCTTTACCAGAGGAACGTCAAATGTCTCGAATAGACCATGCATCGACACCTGGTATGGTAGATGCAAGAATTGGTGCATGTACAAAACAATTTCAAAAGATTTCTGTGTCAGAAAGGCGTAATGCTTCTCAGATTGAACAGTCAACAACAGTGTTGCCTGGAACAGTGGGAATGTCTAGATCGGATCAATCAATTACAGCTAATACAGATATATGTTCACATAACAGAACAGAGCAGCCTATTACTAGTGAATGTAACTCTCGAACAGAACAATTATTGTCTATGCCCCTTTCAGATAGTTCTGGAACTATGAGAATAGATCAAGTTGCTACTCCTTTAGTAGATGGATGTATAATTTCTAGGATAGATCAACTGAGAGGTTCTGTTTTAACTGATAATCAGGGAAATTCTCAAACAGAGCAATCTGTAGTATTTACTTTACCAGATGGTTCTCATGTAGAACAACCTACAGTCTTTCTTATGACAGATAGTCGTGGAATGGCACATTCAGATCAACCTTCGATGTTATCCATTTCAGAGACACGTAGAATTCCTCGAAATGAGCAATCTACAAATTCTTTAACAACCACTCGTTCAAATCCTCGAGCAGTGCAACGATTATCCTCACTGGCAGGACAAACTGCCGTGGTACCTGGCCAGGCAACTCAATCTACATCTCCGATAGTATTTCCTAAAGTTGAATCCTCGTTGCCAGGCCAACAACAGACTGCCGTGATACCTGGTCAGGCAACACAATTTGGATCTTCAATAATATTTCCTAAAGTCGATCCCTCACTGACAGGTCAAACTACCGTAATACCTGGTCACTCAACTCAGTCGGGATCGTCAATAATTCTTGCTGAAGTTGAACCCTCGTTAGCAGGGCAAACTGCTGTGATACCTGGTCAATCAACTCAATCAGGCTCCTCGATAATACTTGCTGAAGTAGATCCCACAAATCATTCTGAAGAACCATTGCCTCTTGGTTGGGAAATGAGATACGACATTTATGGGAGAAGGTTGTATTATTTCGAAAAGTTATTCAAAAGTACTTGAAAATTTTCATATTATAATATTGTTTCTCTATATATTTTTAATCAGATATTATGTCGATCATAATACACGAAGTACTTCTTGGGAAAGACCTCAACCTTTGCCATTAGGATGGGAAGTTCGTCGAGATCCAAGAGGTAGAATTTATTACGTGGATCATAATACAAGAAGTACAACATGGCAAAGACCAAATACAGAAAGATTGCAACACTTTCAACATTGGCAAGGTGAAAGACAACACGTGGTACAACAAGGTAACCAACGGTTTCTTTATCCTCAAGTAAGTAATAATTGTAATATTATAATTTTTAGTTTCCTTCTAATTTTTAAAACGTATATGTAAAATTTAAACGAATAGTAAATTTAATTTAAATATCTATTAGGCACATGGAGGCCAAACAGCTATGGCAGGACCCTCGACATCCACTGTGAACGATGACGATGCTTTGGGACCATTACCTGCTGGGTGGGAAAGACGCAAACAACCAGAAGGAAGAGTTTATTATGTTAATCATAAAAATCGTACCACTCAGTGGGAAGATCCAAGAACTCAAGGACAAGAAACTGGAATTGACGAACCACCATTACCAGACGGTTGGGAAATACGATTGACCGAAGATGGAGTTCGATATTTCGTAGATCATAATACAAGAACAACTACATTTCAAGATCCAAGACCTGGTGCACCTAAAGGGATTGTGTAATTTTTCAAATTAATACGTAAATATTTCCCTTTTTTCAGTCTTTTTTATGTTGTTTATTGGTATGTTATTATTCAGTCCAAAAGGTATTTATCGTGTTCCAAGAGCATACGAAAGGTCATTCCGATGGAAATTATCACAGTTTCGTTTCTTATGTCAAACCAATGCAGTGCCAAATCATATAAAAATTAGTGTTAATCGACAAACATTGTTTGAAGATTCTTATCATCAAATAATGAATGCTGAAGCTTTTGTATTAAGACGCAGATTATATATAATATTTAAAGGAGAAGAAGGATTGGATTATGGAGGTGTATCAAGGTAGTAAGAATTAAACAATTATTTCAAACAATTATAAGTGAAAGATTCTTGCTTCAAGGAAAGATAGAAAGAAATTAAAGGATGAATTTTTATTACAGGGAGTGGTTTTTCTTATTGAGTCACGAAGTATTAAATCCAATGTACTGTTTATTTGAATATGCCAATAAAAATAACTATAGCTTGCAAATCAATCCAGCATCTTATGTCAATCCTGATCATTTACAGTATTTTAAATTTATTGGAAGATTTATAGCAATGGTATGTTATTACTACTATTTCTACTGCTAATTGTATTACATTCAGCAATGTGTTTAATATAAAACTGTGTTTCTAGGCTCTTTATCATGGACGATTTATCTACAGCGGATTCACCATGCCATTTTACAAACGTATGTTGAACAAGAAATTAGTTATGAAAGACATAGAGTCAATTGATCCAGAATTCTATAAATCTCTTGTATGGATTAAAGAAAATAATATTGACGAATGTGGCCTCGAATTGTACTATAGCGTTGACTTTGAAATTCTTGGTCAAGTAATACATCATGAATTGAAAGAAGGTGGTGATAAAATTAGGGTTATCGAAGATAACAAAGAAGAATATATTAGGTATTGTATTACTGATATGTTTAATATAAATTAAGAAATAATTATTTATTCAGTATTATTATTATTATTATTATTATTATTATTATTATTATTATTATTATTATTATCATCATCATCAAAAAAAAGGTTGATGACAGAATGGAGAATGACAAGAGGTATAGAGGACCAAACTAAAGCTTTCTTGGAAGGTTTTAATTCAGTTGTACCATTAGAATGGTTAAAATATTTTGACGAACGTGAATTAGAATTAATGCTTTGTGGTATGCAAGAAATAGATGTAGAAGATTGGCAACGTAATACAACTTATAGACATTATACACGGAATAGTAAACAAATATTATGGTTTTGGCAGGTTCGTTATTTTATGCGAATATTATCTTTAACAGATTACTAACTATATGCCTTGTTTATTACATGTGTACCAATTTTATTTAGTTTGTAACAAGAACGGATAGTGAAAAACGAGCTCGACTTTTGCAATTTGTAACAGGCACATGTCGAGTGCCCATAGGGGGATTTGCAGAATTGATGGGTAAATATTAAGCACTAATGATATATCTAAATATGAAATTAAGTCACATAATTAAAATAATTCATATTTTAAATTATATTTATCATTTTTGTAGGGAGCAATGGCCCTCAAAGATTTTGTATAGAGAAAGTAGGAAAAGATACCTGGTTACCTAGGTCGCATACATGCTTCAATAGATTGGATTTACCACCATATAAGAGTTACGATCAACTAGTAGAAAAGTTAAATTATGCAATTGAAGAAACCGAAAGTTTTGGTCAAGAATAGTCATAAATATATAAGTTTGTTAAATTAATATGTAACTATGTACGGGGTGATGAAGACAAATTTACTATAGTAATATAATCTTATAATATTTCGGTTTATCTTGTTCTTAAGAACAACAGATATAACTTTTAAGTATGAATTCTCCTGAATTAACGTGTCGGAGGTGTTGTTTATATCGCATGTCTATAACAAATTGTTACATTATAATTTCATTTCGAAATATTTTATTTCGAAAGTTTACTTCATTTATTTTATATATATTTTATAATTAAATCGAAACGTGTACAATCCGTAGAAAATATCAATGAAGTGCACAGAAAATGTTAAGAAAGTTGTACATATTCGTGTAGTGAAACTTATAAACATTTCATAGAAATAATAAAATGCAGACAGATACCAAAATAATTAATCTTTTCTAAGTTTATTTCGTTTTATATTTTATTTCTAAAATATATCATTTGTTTTCCTAATAAAGAATACATAATGTTTAAAACTGCTATATTAAATGCTTTTCTTTGATATATGTAAATAAATTTTGGTGCACAATTAGTTTGAAATTTCTGCTCGGTATTATTAACGTATGTATGTTTTTTCAATAATTGTTACGACGAAGAAACAGATCACAATTTCTTAATTATTGCAAATTGTTGATGCTTTCTACGATAAAAAAAAAAAGAAAAAACACTAGTTTCAAAGTTCATAATCCAATAATACATATTGTACATATTAAATTATAAATATATTAAATATGTTGTATTTTATGTGGTGAATTAATAATAATTAGCAGTAAGCAATGAAAAAATATTCGATTTACATATTACTAAACACATACTATTTGTATGTACTTCTATTAAATTTTATATTAAATAAACCATGGACTATTTATGGCGCCAGATTTAAACAAATTTCAACCTACCGTCTAAGCACCCCCCTTCAAACAGCGGGAAATCAAACTAATACTTTTAGCAATATCTCATAGATGGCAACTAAATCGATTTGTGATTGAGTAGGGCGTATACACGAGGGGCTGTTTCCATTTAAATTTGTTCGCACGTGTGAGTTGGTGAGTTAGCCCGACGATGATATACATCGGTAAATCAGAATGCACTTTTAATTCCTATTAGTGCTTAAACTACGTGTCCGTTTCGTGTTGTTAAAAAATCATCTTTTTCATAATAACAAATCCTTTTCCTTTCGGATAGCGAATAAAAGTACCAAACATAATTATTAAATGACTTATTAGTTTATTTTCTCTTCATAAATAATGAATAATTTCACATTATTCTTAATTTAAGATAACATAACATTTGCCACAATACCTATGTTGTGCCACTGCGTTTGTTGGGAACCCGACCGAGCGCTACGCTTACACGGTTGAGCGCGCACTCTCTGGGTACTTTGATTGGCCAATGTTTTTCGTTAATAATTCAAAAACGAAGCTTCAACCACTATTTGATATAGGAAAAAGTTGTTCAGAATCACCTCGGGTACCCCCCCCTTTCCGGGAGTTGCAGGAGTTATGAGACACCCTGTATAAAAAATTTTGTAAATATAACTAGTAACTTAGATGTCGCTGCTCTATCGAAAAGTTATATTGTAAGTATAGGTACAGCTTATATACTTATATAAGATTATATTGTGAATAGAAATGTTAGGTTGTTAATTTAATGCGAAGAAAGTTATTGTTAGTTCGGACGCAGTTGTGGTCTATTGGTTATTATAGACTGACCTATTGTGCAAAGTAAAGTTATTTTTAAAACTTCAATATGACATCTTTAAAAATTGTACAATCAGGTAAATATAATAAATTATTTTTGACTCTTCAATATATTGTTACTAAGAATTTTTCGTAAAATAAAGTTTTAGTGACATATAGTATAACCTATAATACAATGGTATACTATTTACAGGGTCTAAATTACTTCAAACGTTTCCAAAGATTTTAACTGTGCCCCTTCATCGAACTAAATACTATTCTGTTTACAAAGATACTACACCAGAAGCTTTCTTGGATATAGTAGTAAAACGTTCACTGTTCTATGAAATTATGCAAGGTATTGGAGTCACGATATCTCAGTTTTTTAGGGAACCTGCAACTATAAACTATCCTTTTGAAAAGGGACCTTTAAGTCCACGGTTTAGAGGAGAACATGCATTAAGAAGGTATTGATACACAAATATATATATATATTAATATCATTAAATCATGGGCATTGGATTTTTCTTTTTTAGTAAAAGTGTTTTAATTGAAAGAAATATGATAAATGTAGTGATTATTCAAAGTGATTTGCAAAATTAGGATGAATTGTATCTCTTGTTTAATTAGAGATAGAAAAAAGTTAAAGTGTACAAAAAAATCTTTAATATATCATCTTTCTCACAAATGTAATAATGGATCTAAGAAGTGCAAGTGTGATTTTTTTTTTTAACATGGAACTGCATATTTTTGTAATACAGATTGTTTCCATGGTTCATTATGCCTCATGAAAATACGAGGGTACAATGTTAAAAGGTTAGTAATATGAAATATTTCAAATTTGTAATAAAATGGTTTCATTAAAGAAGGTATTTAAAAATTTTATCAATATGTAATAACACTTCATATATAGTTCTTTTATGTTCTTTATAATAGAATCAATATGACCATTGTTTATCTTTGAACAATGTATTTTGAATTGTTCTTTCAAGTTTTCTTTATATGGAGTATATTTTATTTTGTATATGATACCATAAATGAAAATTAAAAAAATTCAAATTTGAAACTATGAATGTAAAACCACCTTTGTTTGTAGTTTGTTTTACATAATCTGCAACAACATGAGCATTATGTGCTGGTATATGATTGTATTGATAATATGTTAAATTCATTCTTACTTTCAGGGATATATCATCAAAAAGATTATGCAACACAAATTGTAGAAAGTATATTTAAAATGCAACAGTAGATATTGACACAAAATTGTAGTTCGTTGTTAATATTTCTTCTTAAGATGAGTTTTCTGTTATCCATGTGTGTTCATTATGTTTCTGAACATCCTATAGTTTATAAATGTACATTTATCTATTTATAAAATTTAGAGAAAAAAATTATTGTTTTCTATTTGTTGCAAATGATCTAACAAAACTGTATACTGTACGCTTCATCTTCTCCATATGTATCTTATCAAAAATTTGAAACATTTCAAAAAAATATTAACTTTTCAAAAATTATATCTTCATGCTTTTATATATAGCATGTTCCAAAGAATGCATCTATGTAAAAAGTTACGTGCAGTTCCATTATGAAAAAAATTGCATTTCCATTTTGTAGGTGCATCTTTGTGCTTATAAAAAAAGTGAATGTATGACATAAATTTTCTTGTAGCGTTCAACATTTTTTTATTTCTAATCAAACAAACGATATAGAAAGATTATGTGACTTATTTTGTTTATTTAGAAACAGTTCTATCCTTAAATGTGTAACAAATTTTAGGTTTGGAGATCGATTAATAGAATATTTTTCTTCATAAAATTAATAACTTATTAACTAATGAACTAAATTTGAATGCATAAACATTTGCTTGAAATGTATGTATTTCTCTTTTAGGTTATGTAATTTATGTCATATCAGATCTATTCATAGTTATCTTTGTTTATTTTCATTACCATAACAGATGAATATTAATTTCTGTTATTAAAATTTAATAATTTATTACGCAAGATAAATTGGTCCTATATGTGCAACATATTAAAATAAAGACAGTTATAAATTCTATGGATCTATATAATTTTGTTATCTAATCATATCATGAACAATTTATTAGGCATTCTCACAATAAGGTAGTGCATTTTGCTTTTTTCACATTTATAACTTTTTATGCACAACCCACAATTTTAAGAATTGTTGTTGCATCCCAATTAATATATGAATTTATACAATACATCGCAATTCTTATATGAGTTTCATGCCATTATAAATTCTGTTTACACTTGTTTATAATGATACACCGAAGACGCTGAATTTTATAAAATTAAGTTTATTTGAAATATAAAATTTGTGATTTTACGTTATAAATTGACTTGTTATCATGTTCTATATGTTCTTTATAATTATTGTGTTTTATTAAAGTCGCGTTTTATAGAATGTCGTTACAAAAATTGTTTCGTGCCTGTACTTATGCTTTTTTTAATTATATTCGCTAGCTATTGGATCACTCGTCATGTAAGTGATGAGAGTCGTGCTTTTAGATTGATGCGTGTTTTTGTATGAGTGTATTAAATATGGTTTCCTCTGAAAGAACAAATTTGAAATTAAATATGTCGATGGCTGGAAATGATACATTTTATGGCCAATAGGTTACTTTTCGCTTGGACCTAATGTAAATAATGTTTAGATCTCGAGTTTCGAGTCAAGCTCGAATGTGATCGTAAAACAATTTGTCTGATCGTGGTTAATAACTCGTTTTGTTCTTGAAACCGAACATTTCGCCCATCTTGAACTATCTGTGACTTGATAGAAATTGAATGGTATATTTGCTATGAGAAATGTGATTGTTACAATATGTGAATTACTAGAAATATAGCGATAATGTTTGATCCATTGCATACATCGCTTATATTAGCCATGTATGGGTTTAATGATAACGGCACAAACGATTCCATCATCACCAGGATGAATAATAATGATTTTTCGAAGTGGCCAGTTTAGGGATGGTCAGTCCTTTCTCATAATCAGTGGAGAGCCTATTGGGATGTTGAGTGCTTTTAACATACAGTCAGGAACAGAAGTATTGGCACACCTGGCTTTTAATTATATAAACGCGTATAAATCAAAGGGAAAACGCCATACTGGGTTTAATTTTTTTTTTTAATCATAACTATTGGATCTATAATTTTAGAATAATATACATATAATTATATAATTGTATTACAGAATTACATAACAAAAAAAAACGATGAAGTATACATTAATAGTAGTTTTTACCGAAACAAAAGTATTAGCACACTTATAAATTTATATCATATTATTGTTTAATTTATGTGTCTAATATTTGGTGTGTAATCTATTATTATTTATAACTGCATTTAATTGATTTCACATTGATCTATCAATTGTTTTTGTAATTTCTGGGCTTATTTCATTCCATTCAATTCCATCAACAGCACTTGTTTCAATTGCTGTTTACTTATTAGGTGGTAATTTCGGACATATTTTCTCAAATGAGCTCAAAGATGCTCAGTTGGGTTCAAAACTAGGGACTGTGGTGGAGTTGGTAAGGTATGTGGAGTATTAAAAACGATCCACTGCTGTACTAAGTGGTATGCTTAGGATCATTGTCTTGCTGAAAGGCCAATTTTTCTCAAAGATTTAATCTCTGCCCCCTTTTTTTTTTAATTATTCCTTTAAATATTCGAATATGTAGGGTCAATGCCTCGTGGATTAAAGGTCCTGAGGCGTGCGTGTGTGTATCATCGGTGTAAATGAGTGTATGCGTGAGACAAGCGAGCGCCGTGAGACAAGTGAGCGTATGGGGACAAGCGCGAGCAGAGCGAGAGTCGAGCGTGGTGTGAAAAAACGGAGTGAGTTTAGAGAGCGAACGTATCAACTGTATTTTCATTTTATTTTATTTTTTTTTTTTTCTTCTTTATTTTCTGTGGTCATTAAATACTCTTGCATCCTCGTAAAAGGCGTCCCTAGTTACTGAAAATCCCTACAAATATATATATTGTTCAATTATATTGTCAATAAGGACAAGTTCACCGACCCCACTTAAGCTCGTGTTTAAGCAGTACTTTGTACATTCTTTGGCTTTAGTTGGATGTTAGAACGTTTTCAAACTGAAATACGCCCATCATTTTGAAAAGTGTTGAATTTGGACTCATCAGAACATGACATAATGTCCCAAATTTCGTTTTCTTTTGTAATATAATCATTCGCAAATTTTAATCTTTTATCCTGATTAATTTGATTGATAGTTGGCTTTCGCCTCACAACACGCGATTGATACCCTGCATTCTTCAATACTTGACGAATGGTTATTTTATGAATATTCCTGTTAAAATTTTCATTTATATTCGCTGCTAGTTCTGAGGCGGAACTGGTGAAGTTTTCTTTGACAATATTAATAATTTTTCTTTTTTTTTCGCAAACTAAACTTCCCAGGACGATATCGTGGAGCATTCGAACAATTTTCTGTATCAGAATGTCTTTGATTAACATTATGCGCCACACCGGTCCCTGCGGACCGATGCTAGACCTTTCTTTTAGAGGGCATTGGTTCTCGAAAACTAACAGCCTAAAATTTATAAAATAATTCCTCTATCATTCATCAGTGAGGTTCATTAACACAATTTAAGCAAAGATACAGCTTTCCTCTGTAGGCTTTGCAAGGTTACAACTTTCTTCGTTAAATTTATTGTAACACTCTTTGCAAAACTTTCGAAACTGAACGGCTAAACGAGAAGTCGACCGAAATCAATGTGACGCTTAATGTGTTAAACAGATTTAATATAATTTTTCCATACGACAATTAATCGTTGCCATAAGAAAAGGATATTACGCTTGACTTCGATCGTCAGATCAAGTGATCTCGTTGAGTGGGCTGTATTTTTACGCGTGCTTATTAAGGGATGGTCCCTTCTGATAAACTATAGTAGATAGGCTAAATTCACAGTATTGCATCTGACTGTCAGAGCGTGATCTCGACGTTCGTTGCTTGGACTCTTGGTTTAATTTGTTTTTTTTCCTGTAAGCTAATGGAAAAAAGCTTCTCCACCAACTGTAAGAGAGTTGTCCAAAACTGGGGTCAAAACACGGGCGCGAAACGAAAGGACCAGACCTTCCGTTTTCTAAAATTGGCGGTTCTTTTTCCCGCGCCGAAAGTGAAAGTTTTACCGAGTGGCTATCACATGGCATCTTATAAATCTTCGTATTGGGTCTTTGTCAAAAATAGCGTGTACTCCGTGTTGCATCGCAATGCTAACGTTATGAATCTTCGGTCTGGCAGATTATCATTATAAAATTAGTCGCATTGGACCGTCAGACCGAGGTACCGTCGTACCTATATATATATACATATATGTGTATATATATACACCCCCCCCCCCCCGTAGAGAGACTGAGAGCGAAAATAGTTTATTACTAAGCAAGCCTAAGGATCTTCCAGATCCCAAAAATATAATTTTTAACAACAACCCCTTTCCTTGTAAAAACTGATATCCCACTCCCAAACTCAGCTTCACCGCACACACAATACGCTAACTAATAGAAAAAATAACCTAGCCTATAAAAGCTAAACCACGAGACTTCCAGAGAGATTGTTACAAGAGATTTTACATAGAGATGTTCATTAAAGTCATACACAATATCTTAGTTAAGTATCTTGTCTAGTCGCCCTTCGTTAGCAAATAAATTGTTCTTGTACTACTTTTATTGAAGTTTCGATTTTGCTCACTAAGTTTCACACTTTCAAGTATATCACGAAGCGTGAAACATATCGCGTAACGATTCGGCAATTAAATACAAGCATTGCGCGACCCGAACACCCCGTAACGGGCCATAAACCTAAGGCACCACTTGGTTTTCTCGAACAGTGGTTTTTAAAATTTATTTCCTGTAGGCAAATTACTTGTGATTGTAATTCGTCAATTAGTAGTTGTAGGTGTTCAAGTCGACTGTACAATCCATTGCGATTCCATTGAATAATTTGAAGTAGCATCTTGTGTGATTGATTTAGTCTAGTGTTTAGGAGAGGTTGTACTGTAAGTCCGAGAAGGTCGATGAAAGTTTGTTAGAAGGGATAGATTGTAAAGAAGTGGATAGAGTGAAATCAGTTTGTAGTTTTTTAGTTAGCTGATGCATTCTGTTTTTCTTCCCCTGATCTTGTAGTAAGGAGTAAATTGAGTTGAGTATATGGATTAAGACTTTCATGTCGGAAGTATAGTCCTTGGCAATTTCACTTGGGTTCTCCGTGCCAATAGCGTTCTCGAGAAAGTTTTTGAGTTAAATGTAGCTAAGGGTCTACCAGGGTTGGTTTCGTTGGTATTAATATGTCATTCATTTGTTCGATAATTCTGGTTAGTGACTGACTTGATTGCGTTTGGCTTTTTTTTTGTGGTTATAGGTTTATAATTCGATTTCAAATTTATACTATTCGGTTTTTCTGTTGATTGATCAAATGTCTTCATTCACCGACTGGTCCTTGAGGCAGTCAATAGTGGTCTTTTTTTTTTTGTAGGGAATTTTGAGGCTTATTAGGTCATACGTTGTGACTTTGGTTATGATTAGGAATGATCATATGTTGATTGATACCACAGGTGTTGGAATTTACGTTTTTCCCCCGTCGTCCGTTTCGAGTTGGTTTTCAAGTGAGGTGTTTGTGTCACTTCGAGTGTTATTACTGTATATCATTTACTCTATTTTATTTAGTGGGTTGTTATTAGTTTCTTTGTCTTTTGTTGGTTGGGTTGGTGGCTGCTGATTGAGTTAGGATGATGCACTGTTTTGCAATGTGTCCTTCCTTGCACAAGGAACAGGTGACTTTATCAGTGGGCACAAAAATTCTGTATTGGGTATTCTCGTGTGTAATTAGGAATGATTCAGAAATTTTCCGAACGTCATCTGGGTTTATGTAGACTTGTCTTCTGAAACTCACGGTCGAAGAAAAGCCAGGATCGTATAATTCGGCTCGAAGAAAGGAAAAATCTAGAGTACAGATTAATATTGAGGTTCGTTGAGAATTTTTTGATGTGGTCGTGAGATATGATGGGAGAGATTTAGGAAGAGTCTAACTGTGGTATTCCTCTTGTTTACAAATAGAGATTTGTGATTGGATAGGAAGTTTTTGGGAGAAGAAATTTACTTATGAACAAGAATTTACACAGCTCTGCTATATAACATGAAATTTACACATTGGAATATAAATATAAAACAAGTATAAAGTAATACAATATCTTTGCAAACTGAAACATGTAAAATATTTTACTAGGTATCCTTCAGGTGAAGAAAGATGTATTGCATGTAAACTATGCGAAGCAATTTGTCCAGCACAAGCTATTACCATTGAAGCGGAAGAGAGAGCTGATGGATCTCGTCGTACAACAAGATATGATATTGATATGACAAAATGTATATATTGTGGTTTCTGTCAGGAAGCTTGCCCAGTGGATGCAATTGTGGAGGTAACGAATAACATATACGTATTGGATAGGAACCTGTGATAGGTATGCCAGTTAGCCAAGATTTCGCCGGGTTAAAAAAAATTGAACAGTATCAATTTTAAGTTCGAAAAATATTAATACTCGAGTTGCTGAAAGTCTCAGGTCTCGAGGTCCTTTTATTTTATCACGTGTTCAAAGAATGAGAAATATAAAATAAGACTGTTTCTCTTAGAAGAAAATATCATTTTTAACAGATTTACTGTACTTGTTCCACAGCAAATAGTATCTACATGTGAAAAAGATCGTATTTAAAATATACATATATGGCATTTCTTAGAACGACTCGTTTCACATTTTACATGTAAATAAAGTTTTACATGATCAATTTTATGGGTTGGAATTTTTACATTTTGTAAAATACATCGGTAGTTGTAATTTTTTACCAAAAGTAAATATCGAAATATATTTTATTGCAAATAGATCACAAGAAATTGTTTTTTACCAATACATAGTATATATTTCAACATACATTCGATTTTTTTTTTTTTTTATTCAATTTTCATATTCGTATTGGTTTTCTAGAGTTCGAAAAATTCAGAAAAATTGCAATTCTCAAAAAAAGTATAGCCACATTTAACAAAAAACGAACTCTATATAAAAAAAATTATTTTATATTGTCGTCAATGATATAAGCGAAACGTTGTAGAAATTTTTCTTAAATGAAAATTATTTTTCTCAAAATCTGGAGATAAAAGATAAATTTTACTCTCTTTTGATGAATATGTTTGACCCTTCAGAAACATTAAGTTGAGAACTAGAACAGTTATACTTCGTGTATCCGAAACTTTCGAGATCTACTCCAATCTCGTTTAATTTTTTATGACATTTTGGAAGTATTTCTACGCTGTATCACAAAGAAGACAGAGTCATGACCATTCTTACTAATCCTCGTTAAGGCTTCCATTTCTACATACAGGATAGAAACGGTAGAACATCTCACAAGAGATTAAAATGACCAAAAAGATTGTTGTTACAAAAGTTGTTTCCTATCGTAAAATATTTTTGTTTGCAGTATGTGTTGTTACTCAAATTAAATATTCAAAAAATAATTATAAGAGTCGAGGGAAAGATTTGAAGGATTGCATCTGCAATCTCTTGGCTAGTAAGCCAGGAACTTTTGCGCACTATACATAATTAGCTTGCGTCGTTGCTAAATAAGATACAGCGTCAATCAAATTATGTTACAAACATTGTTTTTGTTACTATTATAAAAATTCAATAAGATAAAGTTATTTAATTTAAAAATTTTGTTCAGTACGATTTATAGGTCGACTATTTTTTCTATATAGTTCTGTAAATGTAGGGAATTTTGTAGTAAAACCAAAGAATATTCACTAATAACGAAATTAAAAATGTGATGATTTGAAAGTGCAGGAGATTAATCTGATGAACAGTACTGACTTAGTTTATAGATAGCGCCGAGATATATTTTAATACTGAGAATTATTTTATTAAATTAATGTTAGTGTATTAATTTTTCCAGGGTCCAAATTTCGAGTTTTCCACAGAAACGCACGAGGAACTGTTATATAACAAGGAAAAGCTTTTAAATAATGGAGACAGGTGGGAATCAGAAATTGCTAGTAACATTCAGGCAGATCATTTATATCGTTAACTTCTTTAATTTATAAAATGTAGTACGTAATAAAAAATGTTAATAAACACTTAAAAGTATTTAATATTTAGTACTTATTTTATTAATAAATTATAATAGTTTATTATAATAAAAATAAAAAAGTTTAAAGCGCGCCACTTTTGCAACTAATATTAATTATGATAAAGAATAATAATAATAAAGTCTATAGTAAAATTAATAATATTTATTAGTAAAGTAAGTGGTACGTTTTAAACTTTTTAATAACATTTTTTAAAGTGTTATACTATATTATTAAATAATTATACTATATACATATTTTTTATACTATGTACATTAAATTGTTGTCGCTATGCAATAGCGGCATAAGTATACTACTGTATAAAAATGTCCGAACACTTGTTCACAGATATTACTTGAGAGGGAATACTATTTATACTTAGCAGCTTAACACAGCTTGAAAAAAATCGAATTTTTTTAAAGTTTCTTAAAATTTCATTATAACTGTGTTAAAACAATATGTCAAAGTTTAAATATTTGACAAACTTATAGTTAATAAAATCAATACAGTGTTGATTTCGACGAAATTTTCAGCATGTACAGTAGTGTCAACTATCCGAACCATTGATTTAAGAAGTAAACAAATTGATGGTGTAGCGGTACCAATTGATGTAGCCGCATGGCTTGATTAGCTCGGCTGATCAGTGGATATTACTTTTTTGCTGATTCTTTCTCACTCATACAACCGAGAGAAAACAATCGCAGATTTCCTAGCTCACGGTAACTTTAGTATCGGACTCAAGCCACGATTAGTTAACGTAGCATTATTGTAGAATACACTTAATGCTCAAGTCCGCGTTCGCGCATGTCAAGCATCCGTGTGTTTTTTAAATATTTTCGTATTGATCTTTTTTTTTTTAATTTCAATATTGCATTATTGTATTCACGATGATGTCTACACTGAAAAGAAAACGCAATGTGTTATCTATTGAAGATAAAATAACAATTCTTAATACTATGTTGTCCG
Source organism: Anthophora plumipes (assembly GCA_951804975.1). Taxonomy (NCBI): domain Eukaryota; kingdom Metazoa; phylum Arthropoda; class Insecta; order Hymenoptera; family Apidae; genus Anthophora; species Anthophora plumipes. Next base: position 15,397,244 of record OX638118.1, on the reverse strand, counting down.
GTTGCACCACGTTGGTGTTGCATGCAAAGCTATCAAATGCCGGTGGCACCACGTTGGTATCAATATGTTTATTGTAATGAAAAAGCTTACATTTATTTACACATATCATATCCTCGGAATTTCACGTAAATCGAGTAACAGAATCAAGCAAGAGTTACTGAAATTTTCATGTTTTACTATGATATTATGATTAAAATCATTTCTTAGTGAATCGTATAGCAATGGAGAAGAAACCATTAGCTGTTCTTGCATATAATGAAGAAAAGTGAGTGAATAAATCATTCAGATCAATTGGATTCCTATGCAATTACAACTAGGAAAAGAATGAAATGGTACTGGAAATTCGGCATATAACCTCATAAGAATTTCAGTTGTAAACGCTTTGATCGTTTACAAAATTGCAACAAAGAAAAATGTAAATATAAGACAATTCAGAGAATGATTAGCTACAAAATTATTGGGACTGCCTGAAGATACAACAAACTCTTGTTCTCAACGTGGTCAGTATAATATTGCTGTTTAAAAAAATGCTTCTGGAATAAACATTAGATGCGCATATAAATTATGTTATTCAAACAAAAGACGTCATGCGGCTCAATCAAAGGCAAGAGAAAACGTAAACAAGACAACAACCTTTTGTCCAAATTGTCCTGATCAACCTCAACTATGTATAGAATATTTTAAAATTTTACATTCAAAATAATTTTCTAAATAAAGATTTTTTCTTAAAAAAAAAAAGGAAAGTAAATGTTTTTATTACTTTTATAATAATTTAACAGAGACTTATATCCCATGGAATATCCTTCTAAATACCTCTACTAAGATCTTTCGTAAGTAGTCAGTATAAGCGTCACGTTACCCACATACAGGTGGTGACACGGCCTGTTCAGAATTTTTACTGTTACCTGAATACGGGTGACACGGCAGCAGTCAAAGTGTTAAGCGATGAGAAGCAGCATTGTTGCTTTGTAAAATACCTGACTCATTATCACTCTGCCAGCGTTTTCTGAAAGTAATTGTGTTGTTCGTCCACGTTCTGGCACAGCATGGGTATTGCGGAAAATGTTATATCGTTTTAAATTAAGAATAATGTGATATTATTCGTTATTCATGAATAATAAATAAACTAATAAGTCGTTTAATAACTGCATTCGATACTTTTATTTGTTAGCTGCGATAGAAACACTCCTCTTGTATATGAAATTCTGCTCTGAGAGAATTTTCGGTTAACAGGAATACAGAATGTGTATGGAGCTATTAGACGAAGAGATAAATAAATCTATTCTATCCTTTTCGTGTATTAGACAAACATAGAGAATCGGCGAGTGAAACTAACGCCATCTCCTGTTTGGCTGAGCGAAACACAGACTCCGTATTAGGAATATAGAATACGAATAGAGGTATCCGATAAAGAAAACATTAGAGTGCGAGAAGGAAGGAGAGAAAACGTTTCCTATTGGTCCATGAGTCTCCAAGCTTCGTTGTTCATAGAGGAAAGTAATGTTACCCTAACTTAACTCGTTATCTACGAGAAATTCGACATTGAAGAATACAGTACGAATCTTTAGTAACTTCCGTCTATAAATTTTGAAACTAGATCCTTTGACACCGTACTTTTTTCTGATTTGTTTAATAACTATCAAATTAGAAACGCTACGTCAACGACAATTTCACAGGAAGATAGCTGAAAGAGTGATTTTTCGTGTTGCGTCGATGGAAAGGTACGAAATTAAGGAGAATACAAGAATATCGTTAATAACTATTTATTGAAAAGATCATTTGTATGTAAAAATTGCTGCGGATCCCCACGTCTTTTTCTTCGGTGCTAAAAGTCAGCATATTTCATCAGTTAATGATTTTTCCTCTGCCGCCTTAATTTCCCGCGCAGGAGGCGGAGCTTGTGTACCCACTTACCAATAAGAGAAGTTTCTCTTCATCCTTCTCGCACACTGATTGGATACCTCTGTTTAAATTCTGTTATCCTATTACAGAGATGTTAGTTCGTTCAACCAAACACCAGATGGCATTAGCGTCAGTTGATCGATTTTTTTTTCCTTGTTTTACCACATTAAGCGCCACAGTCGATTTCGAATGTCATTCAGTTCAGCGGTTGAGTTTTCAAAAACTGTGCAAAAAGTGTTACAGTAAATTTAAGAAAGAAAGTTGTAGAACGTTATGACGTCCGTAGAGGAGAGCCGTGTCTTTCTTTAAATTGTTCTAATAGAACCCCTTAATACATGATAATGTATTATTCCGTAAATTTATTCGTAAGATAAACTACCTATATGCAGGATAATACTTTGAACAATTGATATTCAGTATTGAAATCTTTATAATTTATACAAATTTTTATACACCTTTCACCTTTTTCACTATCTTAAACATACACTTCGATTAACGATTCAGCATTCGGGAAAAATATCACGGGATAACTTCAGTTATCACCGATTATCATCGATGATTTAAAGGTAGCACTTTCATTCAGGGACGATGTATTTTCAAGGGTCACATTCGGTACTAGCTCTAGACACTCGAAATTACGTAGCTATCAGGTGTAGTAGGACTGTTTATTTAGAAGAATGCAAGATAAAAGCTGGCCACAGCATAGGGAAAGGAGGGGTGTCTTCTGATAAGAGGATTATGAGAAAGCACAGTAGTTACCATCGAAACCATGGGAACAGAGTGAATTATACATATAATAAATTGACGCTTTCAAGACAAACTTTTTTAATTTCTCACACGTACATAATACTCTCACACATATCTATTAAACGCGTATTAATATATTTCATACATCATATTCACATTAAATACTCAAACATACAAATAAATATGTATAATTATGTTAATCTAAAGTTTAGGAATTTCGAATTGATTTCCGCCCAAATCGTAGAGACGTTTCACGGTTTGTACTAAATCGACCATTTCCATGCAAGGAGTCGGCACAAATTTGTGTAATACTTCGATCATTTTGAACAAATCTTCAAGCGTATCTTTATCTGTTATAATTCCTTCTTTAGCAAGAGTGAAATATCTGTTAAACTTCTTCAAAGCTTGGCCAATATTGTACTGGCATTCGCTGTCTTTAACTATAACCTGTGATGCAGATAAATTATGGGAATAAATTATATTGTGTGGGATTTTTTTGTTATTTTATTTTATTAAGTAACTCACCTGGTACGATTTCAGATGGAAGTATAATGGCCATTCCTCTTGACACGGTGTACAGTTACATACGAAATAATATTGCTGGAAAAGTTCCTTTTGTCTATCAATTTTTCGTGCGGTTGCATAACAATAGCCATAATTATCAAGTATCTTTAAAGGAAGAGATGTTTTATTTTTTTTTAATAATATCACAATAATATACCGTTAGTTATTAATTGAAACATACCTGCTCACCTTCCTTAATAGGATACACGGCATAAGCAATTACGTGCGTAGACGTGGATTGCCTTGTAATATTTGAACAACAACTGTGATTTGCCAGACTTAAAAATGGCAAAGTAACAAGACCGCGTTCGACAAGTTCTAATCCACATCTTTCAGAAAACTAGTGTGATTGAAAATTAAAATTTAGTTAATTAAAAAATTAAAAACAATACAGACAATTGAAACAACGCGAATGTGATTACTAATAATCTCTACATCTCTTACATTATGGATGTTTGTGGGAACTACTTGCTCATTTCTTAATATAAGCCCACCAACAAACGTGGCATCCGAATTTTTTATTAACTCAGACAGATCTTTCTTCAATCTAATTCCAAACATATTGGTACATTTTGCCAGATAATACAAAATAAAGCCTGAATCTAAAGTTTTTCTAAACAAATCAGCTACTGAACGTTTTTCTGTATTAGTTGCTAAACCTAATACACTCCTGTATTTATCACTTGGGAAAGTTCCATTCTTAGAGAAACCTTTCTTAAGGGGATCTGAAAGAATAGGAAGTAACATTACTACCAACTTGCTCCTAGAGATATATGTATAGATGAATATGTATATAGGCATTTACCACTACTATCAACTTCCTCTAACTCCTTCCTTAAATCTTTTATACTTGTTGCTTCTCTGACAGCTTGAATGGTAAGCCTTAAACTGAATATATCTAGTTTGGTGAACTTCATTTGCAACATATGTGGTACTATTGCACATTCTATATCGTGATACTTTTCCCATGCTGCAGCCTTACATTTCTCTGAACAATATGCAGCATAAACACAATGGTCACATGGTATAAGTGCCCAATAGACTTCTAAACAATATGAACAGTGTGTATGTACATTTTTAGGAGTTAACAGGAAGGAATATGGCTTTTCTATTGTAAGTACTTCACCAGGACTTATATTACGGGTGGCTACAATATGTCTACCATATTCTTCATTGTACTTTACACTTAGAGCATCAGATGCACAAGGAAATTCAACATTGTAACTTTTTATTTTAGGATGAGGTAATTGACCTAAGTTTTTTTTTGTTTCATTAGGTACAAACACCTTTTCTCTAGAAATGAGTTTATCACTTAGTGCTTTACGGTAATTATCACCTAATGACATGTTATCCAACAAACATTGTGTTTCCTTGATGGTATCTTCCATGTCATGACAATTTAGTGCATATAAACAATCAAGTTTTCTTAAATAAAGCTTGGCACGCAAATTGTCTGAATTAGTGATTGTTAATGACCTGTTTATATCTTGAATGCATTCTTCATATTTATGTAGTTTTAATAAGATAAGAGATCTGTTGCCATAAACTAAAGCAAGTTCCTCAGATGGATTGGGAGCATAAGTAATACTTCTAGTATACATTTTTAAAATTTCAACACATGTACTCTGTGTCAAAGGCGACTTAATATAAGTCCGATTAGCTACTTCTCTTATTTTCTCAGACTTTTTCGCATCTTTCGTATCGCCAAACATTTCAGGAATTATATTATATTTTAACATACATTTCAAAATAAATATAATACGTTCTTCATCTGTGCGTAAAACTTTAAAATTAGCAATTATAGTTTTCCTGCTATTCGCATCTCCTACTTTCTGATTAAATGCAAGCACTGGATCCATTTTTCTTATAATACAATGCAACGCAGTAATAGTTTTATGGTATACACTTATGTATATCTACCTATTGTGCAATGACCCTAAATTTGTAGAGTTTGTGAACCACTACCGTTTGTCCGAAATGAGTTGGCGAGCGAAAATATTTACGCTCACTCTGTTCCACCTTTCCTGCTACCACATGCGTTGCTGCTATTGGCTACAGCCAGCGACAAAGGTCGACGACGAGCATATCGAGATGAAGTGAAATAGAATGATGACTTTACAGCATTGACGTAGCCTCTCAGTTAAACTGGCAACTATTAGGAAATTGAAAGATTTCCTTACTTTTACATATTACCGCTGATTCGATGATTGGAATATATGACATATTAGGTAGCGGAAAAAGCTCGTGTGGATTTTAAGTGAATGTTGAAACATTCAAAACTTTCTTGGAAAATAATTTTATTTGTATGACAAATAGTCACTATTTATTTCTACAATTATTTTCTAGCGTTCTTTAAGTTTATATATTCCTTCTTTGAAAAAATTTGGAAATTTACTTGCAAAACATGAATTCATTCCTAATTCCACGATTTGAAAAAAAAATCGCGCGAACCTTTTTCGGTACTAAATATGTTACTGTTTGTTTAGTTTAATGTCAATTTACTGCTTTTTTCGTGCTTTAATATAGTTTTATTTTTAATTGTGTTAACCCTTTTATACCGAGCACCAGATATATCTGGTATTCACATGATGGTCTGTAAGTACCTGTTCTATATTGAATAATAAACAAATATAACTTTTTTAAAAGATCGGTCACGGTAGTAATAAGTAAATACATATAAATTGTTGATAGGTTTGGTATTAATTGGGAGGCTACGCCAGTGCTGTGGAATCTTCTATTTTACTTTGTCTCGATGTGCTCGTTGTCATTCTTTGTCACTGGCTATAGCCAATAATGTTAACGTATTTGGTAGCAGATAGGATGGTATACTGCAATTTAGATATTATTTTATTTGAAGAAGTGATTGTTTATATTTGATGAATCGATACAATACGTTTTATTACTTACAAATATTGTTATTAATATAAATATTTTACAAATTATTTATATTAATTAGCCGTAAAATTGAAATTAATAATCTTCGATTAATTGTTTGTTACAGTGGGTACTTATTTAACGAAAAGCACAAACAGATAATGACTGAGCAAATTTGTACATAACGTTGATATAGAATATTAAAGAATGGCGCAATTAGCTGAGAATTTGAAAATAGTACAAAATAAAATTGCTGCTGCTTGTTCTAAGAGATCATCGGTATGTAATAGATATTTTGTAACTTTACAAGACAATATTTAATTTACAAATATATAAATGTATTATATACATCATATAAAAATATAAACATAACATATTCTACATTTATAAAACAGTAATAACAGTGTATTCTTAACCTCTCTTTCATAGGAATACAAATATTTTGAGCCACGTTTAGTAGCTGTAAGTAAATTACAACCACCTGAGTCAATTATAGAAGCTTACGAAGCTGGTCAAAGGCATTTTGGAGAAAATTATGTTAATGAATTAGCAGAAAAAGGAAATCATAAACAGATTTTAGAAAAATGTGTAGATATACATTGGCATTTCATTGGTCATCTTCAACGTAATAAAGTAAACAAGATATTAAATGTTCCAAATTTATATATTATTGAAACAATAGATAATGAGAAACTTGCATCAACATTAAATACCTCTTGGCCTAAGTTTAGAAAATATGATGATTTAAAGTTAAAAGTGATGGTGCAGGTTAATACTAGTAATGAACAAGGTATACTCAGTGTTTCCAATAGTTGCACCAAGATATTACTTTATTCTATAAACAAATAGAAAAACAAATTACGGAAGAAACTTTTCCACAGTTTGATAAATTTTACCTTGTTATAATATTATGATATTCTAGTATATGGTGTTGTACAATAATTGCAATAGTTACAAAACTCTTTACCTGTAATTTAAATTATAGGTAAAGAGTTTTGCCATATTTAATAACTAGCCAGATATTAAACACCAGTTATTTTCAAGTATGCATTATTTATTCTTAAAGAGTCAACTATGTAAATATTTTTTCTATAAGTGTTTTCTACTTTTATTTATATCAAAATTATAACTTGGTTCAATTACTAGAACTCGACATTTTTACTAATTAATAAATTTAGACATTATTTAGATATTCTTGCATCAGTATTGTATGTAAATTTTTAATTAATTGACTTTTTCAGAAAAAAATGGTTGTGAAATTACACATGTTTCTTCTCTTGTAAAACACATTATTGATAACTGTAACAATTTGGAATTTACAGGCCTTATGACAATAGGCATGTTTGGATATGATGTCACTAAAGGACTAAATCCTGATTTCTTGTGTTTAAAAGAATGTAAAGAGAAAGTTTCCAAAGAATTAGCTATAGATTTAAAAGAAATTGAATTATCAATGGGAATGTCAAATGATTATGAACATGCGGTAATCTTAAACGAAAATGTTTTTGTAAAAAAGAAATATTTCTTTTTTAAATATCTATTAAAATTATAACAAAATTTGTGCAGGTGGAGTTAGGAAGTACCAGTGTTAGAGTAGGTACTGCGATTTTTGGAGCAAGACCAAAAAAAAATGTTGAATAAATAAAGGTCGACGAAGCAAAGATTGGGCCACAGATGAGGTATAAAATAGATTTATCATCTTATGGCAGTGTTGTCCAACGTAGAGACTCCTCGTATATCTGCTTCCTTTTTCCTTTTGTACAGTGTGGCTTTAAGCGAGTGGTATATATGTAAATGACTACAAACATTAGACGTCAGATACATCCTTTTATATACCATGATAACAGCGAACAATGGTGAGAACGGCGCTTGCCTCCTTGAGACAACTTTGGACAACACTGCTTTATGGGACTTATTATACATATACACAAAATTAGCAAACACTTATGTTGGTTATGAAAATCGAGAGGAAAATGAAGGAAAACAAATACTTCAGTGCAATACTACAATATATGTTTATTCGTATAGTTCGAATAATTCATAAAAAAGTTTTTGACTAATATTAACTATTGGTTACATTTAACTAAAAAATATAAAAATACTGCTATTTCACTAACATAAAATTGAGCGTACATATTAGCAAATTTTAATATTATACAAATTGCATAAGTTAAATGTTGGTATTACTAGTAGTACTTTTAAAATAGTACTGCTAAGTAAGTAAAAACAAATGGCTAGTTGTTAATTGTTTATTAAGCATTATTAGTAGAATGACAAACAAGAGCAAAGAAACAGATCTTTCGGTACGAAAATTAATTATACAACTACACTGCAAAGGAAAATCTTCTCAAGAAGTAGGTAAAATTGTTAGTAGAATACATTCCACAATTCAAAAAGTTATAAACAAATATAGATACAAAGATATGATTTGTAACAAACCTAGTCGAGGAAGATAAAAGTTATTATTTGATATTGATGAACGATTCGTATGTAGAAAAATTAACATAAATGCATACACAAATGTAAGAAAGTTAACATAAAACATTATGCAAAACTGGGTGTCATGATAGGATAGCCAGAAAAAAGCACAAGTAAATAGGGAGAAATGCCTCTAATTCGCTTAAACTTATATTAATCATGATAAAAATATTTTAAGGACCATTATATTTTCCAATGAAGCAGAAAGTAATTTATTTAATTATGATGAAAAAGAAAAATTATTTGGAGGAAGCCCAGCTCAGAGTATCATATTCGTAACATGTCTAACAGTGAAACATGCAAGCGGCTCCGTAATGTTATGGGGTTTTATTAATGGAATAAATGGTACCAGAAATATAGAATGTGTTAACGGTTTGACTGCTACGGACCAAAAATTCAGTCGAAGAACGTCAAGCGGCGCAATCGCGTTTCTTTCATTTTTTTCCTTTTTTTCGTTTTTATCGCTTCCAATTTTCAATAAATAAAAACATTTTCTGTAACAACAACTCTAAAGCAATTGCAAGTTTAGGAGCACTAAGTTTTAGATTTTCTTTAATTTTCCTTACTATTCATCTTTCACCATCAGCGTTGAATTTTTTATTTGGAGCTATTTTTCTTTTACTTGTTATTCTATTTTCTTCCCAATACCGTTTAATAATATATTCGATAGTACTAACACTTCTGTTAATAATTTTTGCAATTTCACGATAGCTTTTGCCACTTTCAAGATTTCTTAAGATAATTTGTCCCTCTTCTTCCGATAATTTGTCTGTTTCAGCTTTAATACTTTTTTACTTTTTATTTTGGGTTTTCAACTTAAAACGCTGGGTAACGCTTAGTAACGAACTAAAATAATGTAATTTCGTTAAAAAAATGTGAATTTGAAATTCTCTTTGTTTTGAGGATTTCCCTTTACGAATACCGTACCGTTGGTGCCCTGTCTTTCTGAACACGTTGTATTGTTGGCAATGGAAAACTTATTGTAAATAAATTTAAGCGTTATTGTAAGTTAAACCTTAGGAAACTGATGTTAACTCTGGAAAGATACTTCGAGCGCGATATTCAAACCAGAAGATAGTCCTCTGTTATTAAATTGCGAATTATCACGGACCACTGGGATAAAGCTCATTACACGTAAATAGTCATGGCCCAGTCATGTAACACTCAGTTAAAGGAAATGAAACGCAGTTAGATGACCAATGAGGCTACTCGCTGATGCTAAATTTGGATAACATTGGAGTTGCTAATGGTTGTTAATAGTTGTTACCTAAGAAACTAAAGGCTATAAATACCAGTGGACCTAATATGATGAGAAGAGAAAAGCCTCAGCTTCTTCCCTTCTCCTTGTATTCCGCATCATTGAGAACAGATTTTTCAAACCCAAGTTTTTTGAGTTCATTTGTGTTTTAATTAAGAGTCGTTACAAGTTTTGTTTAAGTTTATTTGTGTTTAATTAAAAGTCATTACAAAGTTTGTTTAAATTCACTTAATTGCGGTTAATTGGAAGTTATCAAATTCAGTCGACCCTATCGTCAGCATCGTGAGCAAGCGTCGACGTCGGTCACCGATGAACCCCGACTAAACGGAAAGCTCTATATTATGCTAAAAGGGGCAAAAAGGGACTGCAAGGTTTGCTCTGACCGTGACAAGCCTGGCGGTAGACGAGAAATCTCGTATTATTGTGATACGCGTCCTGACAAACCGAGGATGCATCTTGGGGATTGTTTCACTAAATATCATACGAAAACTAATTACAGGGTGTAATATTTAACAGATTTTGTTGTATTCAATGTAAAAATAAATAAATTGGTGAAATTTTATTATTTGTATACATTTGGTTGAGTATAAAATGATTTTAAAGTACCTGTAAAACACTTCCCTAATATAGCCGAAATCGTCTTGAATTGCTGGTTCGCCCGAGCGAAAAAGGCCTCGAGTGCAAAGGGTTAAATTAAATACTCAAACATACAAATAAATATGTATAATTATGTTAACTTAAAGTTTAGGAATTTCGAATTGATTTCCGCCCAAATCGTGGAAACGTTCCACGGTTTGCACTAAATCGACCATTTCCATGCAATGAGTCGGCACAAATTCGTGTAATACTTCGATCATTTTGAACAAATCCTCAAGGATATCTTTATCTGTTATAATTCCTTCTTTAGCAAGAGTGAAATATCTGTTAAACTTCTTCAAAGTTTGGCCAATTTTGTACTGGCATTCGCTGTTTTTAACTATAACCTGTGATGCAGATAAATTATGGGAATAAATTATATTGTGTGGGATTTTTCTTTAATTTTATTTTATTAAGTAACTCACTTGGTACGATTTCAGATGGAAGTATAATGGCCATTCCTCTTGACACGGTGTACAGTTACATACGAAATAATATTGCTTGAAAAGTTCCTTTTGTCTATCAATTTTTCGTGCGGTTGCATAACAATAGCCATAATTATCAAGTATCTTTAAAGGAAGAGATGTTTTATTTTTTTTTAATAATATCACAATAATATACCGTTAGTTATTAATTGAAACATACCTGCTCACCTTCCTTAATAGGATACACGGCATAAGCAATTACGTGCGTAGACGTGGATTGCCTTGCAATATTTGAACAACAACTGTGATTTGCCAGACTTAAAAATGGCAAAGTAACAAGACCGCGTTCGACAAGTTCTAATCCACATCTTTCAGAAAACTAGTGTGATTGAAAATTAAAATTTAGTTAATTAAAAAATTAAAAACAATACAGACAATTGAAACAACGCGAATGTGATTACTAATAATCTCTACATCTCTTACATTATGGATGTTTGTGGGAACTACTTGCTCATTTCTTAATATAAGCCCACCAACAAACGTGGCATCCGAATTTTTTATTAACTCAGACAGATCTTTCTTCAATCTAATTCCAAACATATTGGTACATTTTGCCAGATAATACAAAATAAAGCCTGAATCTAAAGTTTTTCTAAACAAATCAGCTACTGAACGTTTTTCTGTATTAGTTGCTAAACCTAATACACTCCTGTATTTATCACTTGGGAAAGTTCCATTCTTAGAGAAACCTTTCTTAAGGGGATCTGAAAGAATAGGAAGTAACATTACTACCAACTTGCTCCTAGAGATATATGTATAGATGAATATGTATATAGGCATTTACCACTACTATCAACTTCCTCTAACTCCTTCCTTAAATCTTTTATACTTGTTGCTTCTCTGACAGCTTGAATGGTAAGCCTTAAACTGAATATATCTAGTTTGGTGAACTTCATTTGCAACATATGTGGTACTATTGCACATTCTATATCGTGATACTTTTCCCATGCTGCAGCCTTACATTTCTCTGAACAATATGCAGCATAAACACAATGGTCACATGGTATAAGTGCCCAATAGACTTCTAAACAATATGAACAGTGTGTATGTACATTTTTAGGAGTTAACAGGAAGGAATATGGCTTTTCTATTGTAAGTACTTCACCAGGACTTATATTACGGGTGGCTACAATATGTCTACCATATTCTTCATTGTACTTTACACTTAGAGCATCAGATGCACAAGGAAATTCAACATTGTAACTTTTTATTTTAGGATGAGGTAATTGACCTAAGTTTTTTTTTGTTTCATTAGGTACAAACACCTTTTCTCTAGAAATGAGTTTATCACTTAGTGCTTTACGGTAATTATCACCTAATGACATGTTATCCAACAAACATTGTGTTTCCTTGATGGTATCTTCCATGTCATGACAATTTAGTGCATATAAACAATCAAGTTTTCTTAAATAAAGCTTGGCACGCAAATTGTCTGAATTAGTGATTGTTAATGACCTGTTTATATCTTGAATGCATTCTTCATATTTATGTAGTTTTAATAAGATAAGAGATCTGTTGCCATAAACTAAAGCAAGTTCCTCAGATGGATTGGGAGCATAAGTAATACTTCTAGTATACATTTTTAAAATTTCAACACATGTACTCTGTGTCAAAGGCGACTTAATATAAGTCCGATTAGCTACTTCTCTTATTTTCTCAGACTTTTTCGCATCTTTCGTATCGCCAAACATTTCAGGAATTATATTATATTTTAACATACATTTCAAAATAAATATAATACGTTCTTCATCTGTGCGTAAAACTTTAAAATTAGCAATTATAGTTTTCCTGCTATTCGCATCTCCTACTTTCTGATTAAATGCAAGCACTGGATCCATTTTTCTTATAATACAATGCAACGCAGTAATAGTTTTATGGTATACACTTATGTATATCTACCTATTGTGCAATGACCCTAAATTTGTAGAGTTTGTGAACCACTACCGTTTGTCCGAAATGAGTTGGCGAGCGAAAATATTTACGCTCACTCTGTTCCACCTTTCCTGCTACCACATGCGTTGCTGCTATTGACTACAGCCAGCGACAAAGGTCGACGACGAGCATATCGAGATGAAGTGAAATAGAATGATGACTTTACAGCATTGACGTAGCCTCTCAGTTAAACTGTCAACTATTAGGAAATTGAAAGATTTCCTTACTTTTACATATTACCGCTGATTCGATGATTGGAATATATGACATATTAGATAGCGGAAAAAGCTCGTGTGGATTTTAAGTGAATGTTAAAACATTCAAAACTTTCTTGGAAAATAATTTTATTTGTATGACAAATAGTCACTATTTATTTCTACAATTATTTTCTAGCGTTCTTTAAGTTTATATATTTCTTCTTTGAAAAAATTTGGAAATTTACTTGCAAAACATGAATTCATTCCTAATTCCACGATTTGAAAAAAAAATCGCGCGAACTTTTTTCGGTACTAAATATGTTACTGTTTGTTTAGTTTAATGTCAATTTACTGCTTTTTTCGTGCTTTAATATAGTTTTATTTTTAATTGTGTTAACCCTTTTATACCGAGCACCAGATATATCTGGTATTCACATGATGGTTTGTAAGTACCTGTTCTATATTGAATAATAAACAAATATAACTTTTTTAAAAGATCGGTCACGGTAGTAATAAGTAAATACATATAAATTGTTGATAGGTTTGGTATTAATTGGGAGGCTACGCCAGTGCTGTGGAATCTTCTATTTTACTTTGTCTCGATGTGCTCGTTGTCATTCTTTGTCACTGGCTATAGCCAATAATGACAATATAAATATTTTATCGAATATATAACGAATAATTTCACATTATTCTTAATTTAAAATGACATAACATTTTCCGCGATACCTATGCTGTGCCAGTACGTGTGCCGGGAGCCTGAGCGAGCGCTTGTGTATAAGAGCCGTGCATACGTGGTTGAGCGCGCGGTCTCTGGGCACTGTGATTGGCGTATGTTTTTCGTTAATAACTCAAAAACGAAGCTTCAAACAACATTTTGGTAAAGGAAAAGGTTGTTCAGAATCACCTCAGCTACCCCCCATTTCCGCATGTTACACTATTTCCGGGACACTCTCTACTAAGGTAAGCAATCGTTGGTACAGATATTTAAAGACATTTTCATTTGTTAGCGAACCTGCGAAGTAGGAAATTGTTAAACGATTGCACTCAGATTCCAGATTTCATTGTGCTGAACATTTAAACGTAGCAGAGAACTCGCAGGTCTCAAACACCGATTTTCTAATATACAATAATTTGTAAGGGTTTGTTAAAACTGATTATTGTTAAATTCAATCCAATTTGTCATGTTTGAATTCAGTTCTGTCAAAAGATTTTCACTTGCGCACTGGTATGTACTATTTTCAGAAAAGTAGCATGAAAATGATCGAAATTGAAATTTCCATTAGTGAGTGATTTATTGTAACGTGAGCGGTATTCCTTTCAAGTGTCGTAACATGTTCACATCGCTATACTATTCACGTCTAGTTTTATGTGCGGAAGTGTGTGCAGGTATATATGTGTATGTGGGGGTATGTTTGCCGCAGCATAGCAAGCATAGTTTACCACGTTCGCTGCCACTCGAAACTCAAAAAGGAGCATGTCGCATGTCACTGATTCATAGTTTCAGCCAAACTCACGTGCGCGCGCGCGCACGCGCCACGTAGTCTTCTTTACAGTAGTATCAGTGTGTCTTTTCTTACTCTTTTTACATTTTCACGTTTGGAACAGCATACCACACACTATCTTTGTAAATTTCTTTTCGTAGTTGTTGGTAGAATAATTTCTATAAAATACCTTTTGGTTAGTCGCATAAGTTTCGAAGTTGTCATTGGTCTTCGCAAATTGCTTATTCCAGATTGTTATATGGAATGGTATTTTGATATCAATAAATTAATCAGTTCTAGGCAATACTGTAAATGTGTTTTTTATATGTGATCCATTTTACATAATATGAACTATAAATACAGACGGTCCGTCGTTTTACCCGTGTCCGTATGCTGTATAGACTAGGACTTGCAAACCGGTTAACCGGTTTTTTGTTTTTACCTAACCATAAAACCCGGGTTTTCCCAAAAAACCAAAAGTCAATTATATTTTTTTGAATCATCCTTCCAAAAAGAGTTGAAAATGATTGGTGTTACTAAAAAAAAATCTGTAGCGGTCGAAAACTTATTAAATGCACTGGCATCGATTCAACCCACGTCAATAGACAGTGTGAGAGTTTTTTTCGATCGGCGCTAATTTCTGTATCAAATTACGTTCATCCTTGAAATATGACCTGTTGGACGTATTAGTTTCCTTTAAATATTATTTGATTAAAAACCAAGATTTACAGGTTATGTTTTATGTTACTTTTCTATTCTTTTCACATTATGAAGTATTAATAATAAAGTTATGTTATTTTTCTTTTTATTTTATATAATTCTTAAATAAAAAATAATTCTAATTGCTAAATTTTATGTTGTATATTTTTATTTATTTTCCTTGGTTTATAGCTCCGCTATATTTAAGGTAGGTTTTATTGTATATTTAAAGTAATAGTCTACTTATTTTTATACTTTATTAAAAAACCCGACTAAAACCCGGTTAACTGATAGAATGGTAGTTTATACGTATAACTCTATGCAATTAAATCGTTCCCAAACTTTATCAACATTTATCTAGAAAACATATTGTTTGTGACATATGACTCCTTTCAAACATTTTCTCTTCTTGTCGAACAAAATATATTGATATAAAATAAGATTTAAACAATTTTACGATGTTTTTTTTTTATAAATTTTACCGATCCAAAAATGTAGATTTACTCCTTAAAGCCATAATCATTAAATTGTTTTAGATTCTGTATGATTCAACATAATTTAGACATAGTATTAATCCATGCAGGAATGACGTAGTAATTACGGATACTTCCAAAGATTTCCAGAATAAAGAATTCCAGAAATATTGTTTACTATTCGTGTGTATTTTTGTTTCTTTTTTTAATAACACCAGTCTTCGAACTTTATTGCAGCGTTGTTTATGTAAGATTAGCAAATGTTTAACTAATGTGTACGATCTTCCAATAAGAACGATAGAACTTTGAATTGATATGAAACAAAAAATACGGAAGATAATTTAGTATTCACTACTTTATTTGAAAGTACATTTAGAGGCATTATACACGAAATACAATATCATATAAACGACCACCACGATTACATTTGGTGAAGTGAATACAACAAACCAAATTTTCGATGACTCTGGCACTTAAATCAGGTCGTATCTCACCGATAGCACGAATAATGTTTGCTTTTAGATCATCAACAGTTTGGGAATTGTTAGAATAAGTAAAAGATTTAACATGACCACAACAAAAAAAGTAATGGCGTCAAGTCACAAGATTTTGGTGGCCAGTTGACAGTCGTATTTCTTAATACAATCCTGTCATTGAACTTCGAGCTCAATAAAGCGATATTTGTAGTAGAAGTGTGGTATGTGGGAACAACTTGTTGAAAACACATTTCAAACAAATCAAATTCGTTCAATTTACGCTAAAGAAAAAATGAAATCATCGAACGGTAACGCTCATCAGTAACAGTTACAATCGTTCCTTCTTCATTTTCAAAAAAATAAGAACCAATGACTCCAGCAGTAGAAAAACTACATCAAACAGTAACTTTCTTTGGGATACAATGATCACTCGACTACTGATTAGGAATTAGCATCTTCCCAAATTCGGCATTTATGTTTATTTACAAAACCATTTATCCAAATGGATGAGCTTCATCACTGAAGATGATTTTTGTGGTGAAAATTGGGTTTGTCGTATTCAGTTTACCAAACGCAATTGTGGTGGTCATTTATATGATATTATATTTTATGTATAATTCCATGGAATGTACTTTAAAATAAAATAGTGAATACTAGATTATCTTCCGCACCTTTTGTTTCATTTCAATTCAAAGTTCTATCGCTCTTACAAGGGAAGTCCGCGAACGGTCCGGCAATAATTAAATGCGCATGGTGTAAGAAATCTTTATGTCTCAAACATTTTTTCGACGAGTACCACTATTGTCGAAACTACATAGAATAATTGCTATACACACTGTATGTATTTAGGTATAATTTATAAATTGCTCCACCTTTGCCACGATGTCATAGGTGAATAATAAAAACAATTAATCTTTTCATTGCTGTTAAGAAACTTGTTACTGTCATTGTTACTTGTTACTTGTTACTTGTTACTGTATAATTTAGTGCAAACCTACAATGCTTCATTAAAATCAAAGTTAGAACGGCTACTACCATAGTGGATGTGCGCGCAAGATGTAAATCATCAAAATCTGCAAAGCTGTAAGAGGCAATTTTAAAATGTTATATACTAGTGGATTTGGAATAAAATGCTCGTCATTTTTTGTCATTATGAAAATTTCAATAAAATGAAAAATTAAGTTAATAAATTTTTTTTTGTTATAAACAAACTGTATTTTGTTAAATTTTTTAACACCATGTTATTGTACATAAGAAACCATTAACCTCGCCTATTGACAATTTTTTCGTATGTCTTTCCGTTTTCGAGATAGCCGTTTTGACCCAAAACTTCAAGGGGTGGTTTCACCCCTTAAACTCGAGTTACCGCAGCTAAAAGAAAATACGTGTCGATTATTTTTGGCTGCTTTATAAGTGTACAAAGTTTCATCAAAATCGAAGCCGGACCGTTCGCGGACTTCCCTTGTTAGTGGAAGACCCTGGAGAAGCTCAAAAAAAAAATTGTACTCTCAGATATGAGAATTTACCACGCAGGTGCGAAGAGTATACTTGCAAAAACAAATTTTAATTCATCAATTACTTTATATGTATCGTTCGAAACGTATATACCCATTTATACAGTATAAAAATCTTACACTTTTAAAGATAAATTAATAAACTATTTTGATGACTTTTCTTTCTGAAAATATGGTAAAAAATATCTATATAATGGGAAACATACCTTTGGCTTCTTTATAATTTAATGAAATGTTATAAAAATTTGTTCCATATTGTGTGCATATACAAATCATAATAATTAATACACTAAAAAAAAATGATCAAGAAATTTATTTATATAGTACATGTACTGTATAATGTACTAATAAGATATATTAATTCAATATACTATTGGGTGGTATATGTGTGTATAGTTCAAAATGGTGACGCATCTATATTGAAGTACTATAACCTATTTTTGGAATCAGTGCGTATCATTCCGCTAAAGTGTAAACAACCTTTTTTTTCGTAACGTGCAGCATGTCGAATTTTGTGGCAAATAAACCGTATTTGCGGGGAATTTTACTGCACTACTTTATTCCAAATAAATCTGCAGCTGAAGCACACCGAATCCTTGTGGAGACTTATGGTGATCATGTTCTGTCGGAAAGAACATGCAGAGATTGGTTTAACCGCTTCAAAAATGATGATTTTCAAGTTCAAGATAGAGAACGCAGTGGAGCACCAAAAAAGTTTGAGGACGAAGAATTGGAAACATTACTTGATGAAGATCCATGTCAGACGCAATCTGAAGTTGCAAAATCATTAGAAGTTGATCGAACAACAGTTTCGAAACGTTTGACAGCATTGGGAATGATACAAAAAGAAGGATCTTGGGTGCCTTATGACTTGAAGCCGAGAGATGTGGAAAGACGTCTTTTCGCGTGTGAACAGCTGCTCCAACGGCAAAAAAGAAAAGGTTTCTTACATCGTATCGTGACTGGCGATGAAAAATGGATATACTACGATAATCCCAAGCGTAAAAAATCGTGGATTAAGCCCGGCCAAACAGTAGCATCGACGCCAAAGCGGAATATCCACGGTTCCAAGCTCTTGCTCTGTATTTGGTGGGATCAGCTGGGCGTAGTGTATTATGAGCTGCTCCAACCCAACCAAACCATCACAGGAGATCTCTACCGACTGCAATTAATGCGCTTGAGCAGAGCATTGAAGACAAAACGGCCGCAATACAACGAAAGACACGACAAGGTGATTTTGCAGCATGATAACGCTCGGCCGCATGTCGCATCAGCGGTGAAAACCTACCTGGAAACGCTGAAATGGGAAGTCCTACCCCACCCCCCGTACTCTCCAGACATTGCACCTTCTGTTTACTACTTATTCCGATCCATGACTCATGGCCTGGCTGAGCAGCACTTTACTTCTTATGAAGATACCAAAAAATGGGTCGATTCGTGGATAGCCTCAAAAGACGTGCCGTTTTTTCAACGTGGAATTCGAATGCTGCCAGAAAGATGGGAAAAAGTAGTGGCTAGCGATGGGCAATGCTTAAATTGATTTTCTTTTTTTTTACTTCTTTTAAATAAAGGATTTATTTTCACAAAAAACGGCGAGAGCTTATGCACACACCCAATATTATATTTGCTACCTTATTTTAAAATAAATTTATTTGTTTGTATACTAATTACTTTAATAGGTCACCCGTGGCATGTGTCATTACTTATGTATCAATTACACGATCGTGAGCTAAACTTAGGTAACTATCATCAACACATATTTGGAATCGTGCCAATCTTAAAACGGAAGGGCGTCCAAATGCACCACATAAAATAGATTCCCATTATATGTATACTGTATTTCACGATTGAAAACTTAATTTCAGTTTAAAATTAACCGTATTGTAACGAATTTTGTTTTTAAATATAACGGA
The DNA here is from genome assembly GCA_951804975.1 of Anthophora plumipes. NCBI lineage: Eukaryota > Metazoa > Arthropoda > Insecta > Hymenoptera > Apidae > Anthophora > Anthophora plumipes. The sequence goes on along the minus strand of OX638118.1, from coordinate 15,377,612 downwards.
GTAAAAAAATGAATATAATATAAAACATATAAAAAATATATTTTTCATAGGAAGAATTCAATACTTATTTTTCACAAAAAATACGAATTTCCATACACAAAGCAACAAACAATTAGGTATGTTTCGCCGGTTATATGTTTCTAATAAATATATTTTTGTTTTACTTACGAATACACGAAATGCAAAGAATAGAATATAATTGATATATATGTATACAAAGCGTATTATTGAATTATTGTCTAAATTAGTTAGTCATGTAAAAATATTTTATGCTTAAACAATGTTCGAATTTATAAAATTTCGAAGGAAAATATATAATATAATACTTAGAGTTACTCACATATCTAAAAGCGTGTAGTTGTAAAAACAAACATGGTTATTGCTTATATTTGTGAAGGTTTAAAATTAGTAGCATCAATATAGAATTTTAAAATATTTTTATTATATGAACAATAATATGCAGATTCAAAGCCTCGTGTTTCGACAACTATGCTATTTCCATTTCCAAGAATTAAAGTTCGGTTAGATCTTACAGTTTAGCTCTTTAAGAAGATCTCCTTTAAAAAAACAATTTTATCGAGAAATAAAGATAAGTACAGAATTATATTTGCTTTTGACTCTTTTTCGAACTTTTCATCGCGTGGAAGTTGATTAAGCACACCTGACGCCAATACGAGGCTTCGTTTTCAATGAACAGAAATTGAACAAAAATTTTTAATGTTGAAAATCACTTAAAGTTATTCCTCTTCTTCCTCACCCGTACCAGTCAACATTGCGATAAGACTTTGTGTATCGATGAATCCTTTATCATCAATGTACATATTATCATAGGCATCGTCAACTTCCTTCGCACTAAATTTGTCACCATATGTCATTAAAGCGTGCCTCAATCTACGATAGAAAAAGAAACAATTATCATACTATATAGAAAAAAAAAAACTAGGAATCGTATTTGAAAATATTCATCTATGTAAAAAATAGAACATGTGTGTTTCAAATATAATTAAAAGTAAATTATGATAAATTTAGAGATTTAATTATATTCGATTTTATGTAAAATATTAAATGTCTAAATTTTACATAATTATATACATATTAGCTTTACAAAAATGAAAAAATAAACATTTCAGTCTCGTTTATGAAATATTTGTTTTCGTTTTCACTTTAATTTTATTTTATTACCTTTCACCATCAATTTTACCATCGTTATCGAAGGTACTGAAGGCAGCAATTACGACTTCGTCATCATCGGCACCTATAATAACAATCATAAATTAAAATGAATTTAACACGTTTTGTAATACTGATTAAAAGTATATAAATTAATCATATATGTTTAACTATTTCAATATGTACCCTTATAAAATAATGGAAATCATTATGAAATAATCCAATTTTACCCCCCACACACCGCTCCCTCTTCCGCCATAAGAATATTGAATAATACCTGATCCCGACATGCGAGTTGCAAACAGATTTAGCAATTGAGTAAAGTTGATCGGTGCAGGAGCTTCATTCAACATTTCATCAAGTTCTTTATCAGTAACAAGACGGCCAACAGAATCGAAAGTCGCACGAAGGTCATTCTTTCCGATTACACCATCCTTGTCCTGATCCATAAGTTGGAATGCCTAGAGGATACCAGGAATTAAAATAAGCTATATTTATTTAAGTGTAGATATAATTATAACCAGATGACTTACTTCTTAACGATTAAAATTACAATTAAAATGATTTATTCTACTTTTGCATTTCTATTCTAATCAAAAGTTATGTATTTAACATGGTAGACTTATTAACATTTTTTCTTTTAAATAATTATTTGTACATACAGACGCATGATTAAAATATAATTTTACTGTACCTCCTTAAATTCGGCAACTTGTTTCTGAGTGAACATAGAAAACACACTGGATCCAGTGCGTTTTGCTTTGCGGCTACCACGACTACTTGCTCTAGTTGAACCAGATTCTTTAGGTGTACCAGTTGGGGTTGGTGGCTTTTCTTCTGCTGGAGGAGGTGCTTCAGGTTCTGGTGGTGGAGCAGCTGGTGCTGCCTCCTCCTTCTTTTTGGTCTTCTTTTTCTTCTCTTTATCCGCCTAAAATTTATTATAATATTGTTATCAAAGTAAAATGAATTCGCAGAACATAGAACGAAAATCAAAACTAACTTTACTTTTCCCCTTTTTATTTATAACTTACAAAATTGTCACAATACAGCATTTAGTTTATCTATCAATTTCTTTTACTCCGTATTCAAATTCACAAAGTTTCTTAAGGAACATTTTATTCTTTCACGGAAACGATAATTATACAATACACGCATGTACTGTGTACCATACAAAGTCTTGCAATGTGTTTTTTTCGAAACTATTAGAAGTTTGTTCAGATCTGTTAAGGAATAAATGCATGTAACATTATTGTTACTTGCTGCTCCTTTTATTATTTTGATATAATAATGCATAAATTTCTGTATTTTATTATTGTTCTATATTTTTATATATTTTGCATATTTAAATATTTATATTAAAAATTATTTTTTCTAAGAAAACATAAATCGTGGATATTAATAAAAAATCAGTTTAGTTATCTATTTAGATACTAGATGTTTAAAATACTGTCTACACATTCGAAATCATTTTTAATATCCTCTTGAAAATTAATCAAGCGTTTGTGATGTTTCAGATGTCTAGGTATCCCCCGTACAACGCTGATTCGCTCTGACACTGTTCGAAAATTGGGGAAATCCTCGTAAAAACTGAAACGTAATGAAAATTTTTAAGATGCAAGCACCGTTATTCGTATTTTTCATTCGAGCAGGCGTATATGTTGCTTCAGATTTGCGTACAAAATTGTCGAAGATTGAAATTTTTAATTTATTTTTACTTTGTGAAGTATTAACCCTTTCTATTCGAAAGATTTTTCACTATAGGGAAATAGCAACTTGAAATTTTTCTGATGAGAAGTCGATGACATTTTTTACAACGTAAATAGGAATAATACACGAATAAACGAAGGAAATTATTTTATTTCAATATTTCATCGTTATATTATCGTTACATTAGAAAAAATTTAACGTTGAGTATCAAACTTTATAATTTTGCTTCGGATGATATTTTATAAAACATTCATCAAGATAGAGCTTTTAGTAATGGAAAGAAAATAGTATACTTTTGTTATCTTTTAATACTTAACCCTATTTTCTGTACTTGTTTTTTGTTTCGTACAACACGGCATTTTTTAGAAATCTAAATACTGTGTTATAAAGAGAATACCTGAAAGGAGGAGTTTCTCTAATTCTTTCTTTAGCGTGTATCTTCGTTTGTTAACACTTTAATTATGCAAAATATAGAATGATTTAAATAAATATTGTTGCATAATAAAACACGATCTATAAAGAATGCAAATATGTGTACATTATTGTATATTTAAAAAGATAGGGGGCATCTTCGAAACCACCAGGCTGACCGATGATATTACCCTATATCATTTAAAACGCTTCAACAAACCATAAAAACTGCAGTAAGAATTTATTCACCATTTTTAATAGTTTCGAAGTAAACAACTTATTAACACTTCATCTGATACATTCTACATAAGCATTACCCAAAAATTACAACTTCTGGTCTGAATTAAGTAAAGTAATTGACATTAAAAAAAAAATTATTCATGAGTTTATACAACTTCGCGAATTTTTTCTAAAAGTTTGAGACTATTTTTTTTTTAATCTGTTACCAATCGTGCTATTAATTTCAGTATAGATAGATCTGAACAAACGTTGTTCAAAAAAAATTTTAAATTTGCCAGGTTTTTTCTGAAAATTATCATGGCCATTCCCAGTGTACAAATGTTTCATATCTTTGATCGATTGTGTTTACATGTGTACAGTTGTCATTATGAAATACTGAATTTAGAAGACTGTTTTGAAGATATTTGATAAAAATTTATAAAAGCTTCTAACATACTATGTAAAAATCGATACAATCCTTCTAAGAAAAATTAAATATAAGATATGTATAATAAAAATAAATATCTCAGCCTTCTCAAGTATAACATGAACGATTAAAAAAGAATAACAAAATCTGTTACAATTGCAATAATTATCTAACAAAATTCTATAATGCCAGTTATTATTTAATATTCATCCGGTAGCGAGGCAAATTAAATATAGTAAGGTAGAAAAAAATTTGTAAAGCGTTGCTCATGAAAGTTAAAAATAGGATCATTCTTTCGTCCGTAGTATAGTTGAAAAGAAGCCAAGACATATATAGACCGTTTATTCCGTACAGCCTCTCAAGTTACTACAGTTACGTAATTCCCTTAGTTTTATAATATATATATATACATATATATATTATAACGAATATGCGGAAGTCGAGCTTAAACTGCAAACTAAATTAAATCGAATTTACATGCATTTTTGAAAAAAACAATTGTAAGAAACTATTCAGCTACATTGTGTTCCTGTATAGGTGCATAATTAAGTTCGAATTTCAATCAATTAGTAGTTTAAAATTAAATTTTACAGACTAGAAAGTGGCAAATATTTATAAAAATCTGAAAGTACATATAACGGACTTGAATGCACAGGGTGAAACAAAGTAAACTAATGTCGAACTGCAAAATGGCTAACAGCCAAAAAATATAAGGAAGATCACTGTTTACACTCCATTAACACAATATGTGATGTCTTTGGTGCAAGTTTCCATTCTGATGAATTCATCACTGGGGGTATAGTTTAATACAGTTTATGTAATATTTCGATGTTTCTGAAATTCAACGTTGTACAAATACTGTTTCACCACTAAACACATGTATGATATGTAACATTGTATATTCCTCCTTTGCTATATTTCACTATTCAAGAGAAATTTAACGAAGAAAACTTTTCGGGTATTTCCTGATGATCTGAATCCAAAATCACATATCTTGGTACGTTCGCACTTACTTACCATGACTACAGTTGGTTTGTAACAGGATGGTACGAGATGGTCACAACCGAACCAACTGTCCGAATCATAGAGGTGAACTTATCTAAGTAACTTTGGTAGATCTCCCCCACTACATTCCTGGTGCTTGAGCAGGGGTGTCTTGCCCGGGTATAACGCCAACGCCTATCTGACCATATTTAGTGTGAGCTACCTCAAAATAGCGACCCTTTCGATGTTTCGACTAAAACAGTTTGTCAGGGATTGTGCGAACGACCAAGTCTTGCGGCTTTTTTTCGCAGCTGAGATTTGCTTTTCAGAACAATAATATCAGTCAAGGATGGTTCGTTAAACGATTATGGTGGTCTTGGTCTTGTGCTTCCTGTAATACACGAAACAATCGTACGAGTTCTTCCATTTGCGGTCATTGATACAAATACAACACGCTGTGCTAATTCCATTATAACATAATTTATAATAGGAATGAAAAAAAAAGTCGTTGAAATAATTTTAATTAATAATTTCTATTATTTCCTAAATCTTTGCACTCGAGAAACTTGCAAAACGTCAATATTCTTGAAAATTTATAATAAAAGTTTTTAACTTTTGAAATAATAAAATCGAATTTTAAATATTTATATATATTATTATTGTTATAGAATATGTAACAAAAGATCATATGGAGCAATAAAATTTTAAAGGTATAAAATAACAATAATAATAACGTTGATGATCATAATTGTAATAATAATGTTAATAATAATGATGATTATGATGATAATTTGAAAAAGTAACAATAAAAATCATAATAATAACAATTAATAGTATGATAACAAATTATAATTTTGAGTAAAGTGTGGTAGTATCGTGCAAATTTTAGTAGTTATTCTTTCTACATTTAACATAATTCCCAATTTGTGCACCAGAATGTCCAAAGCACGTGGTTACTATAAATAAGTGACCGATATTTGAGAGCGGAAAACAGTACATTCTGTACATATAATTAAATTTTCAGTGTATTTTTATTTCCCATATATGTTTCACAAACTTAAATAATTAATAGTTCCATTAATCAAAGTCAATTTTTAAAACAGCGTACAAAAATAAATCTTGAACTGCTACTTCCGTTATTTGTACCTACATACGTAACGCTTTTCAATTCCACACATAAAACGATGAAATTTTCATTTTTTATTATGTACATTTTTATTATGTACACAATAAGTTTTATAAATATTTTTTTTATCATCTTTCTATATAAATTATTTTTATCATTATATGGTCTGTAAAGGCTTTATATTAATTCAAACTTAAAAGAAATGAAAATAATTATTATATATTAAAAATATTAATATTAAACAGAATATTAATTGTTATATGACGGGATGAGAATTAAAGTAGTCTAAGTCAGAGTTACCTGAGTTTCTTTTTTTCAATTATTGTACTCTGTATCTTCCATGATTGTCTTTATTACCTCGTCTTAATCATAATAAGCAAACAATGCCTTTACAACTTAAAAAGCATAATTAATTCAAATTCTCTAAATTCTAACGTACGCGACAGTCAATAAAGTTGGTTGTCACGAAGCGTTTACGTGATTCAATCTGTAAAACATGTCCGAATATACGGAAAAACAATGAATGAATTTTGCACCACCATAATACACAGATTCACATATTGATGCTCGTTTGCGACTTTTTAGTCGCAAACTCGACTAACATCATTCTGCAATCACCGTATTCACCTGATCAAACACTATGCGACGTTTTCCTGGTTTCCAAACTAAAATTTTCACTACGGAGACACCGTTTTGAATCAATTAAGGTGATAAAATAAAATTTGTTAAATGAGTTAAAAACCATGTTAGGAGTTTCAGCGATATTAAGAAGATTGGGAGAACCGACGACACAAATGTATTGGAAAAAAGGAGATTATTTTCAAGGCGATCAAACAAATATTGCTAAATAAATTAATAATTTGTATGTTATTTGATTTGTCTTAGAATATTTTGAATAGAGTAGTATTTTTCGATTAAATGACTGCGAAGCAGAACTATTTGTGATCTCTTAACCAGAGTCTGATATTACCCTCTCTTATTGGTATATGACTCATCAAGTGCCTGAAATTGTCGCGTTCATCTGTCGCGCGAGGCTCAAACTTCAGCAATAAAAGTGGGACTGCCTCCGCGTAACCTTAACTGGGGAGAAATATAATCAGTTATTCAACGAGTATGATATTTCAAACAAGAAATTATTACAATAAAAATACATTGTACTGTAATTTTTAGTGTTAGCTTTTAAATTACAATTAGTCATTAACCTAATTGAACGTAAACTGAGATCATTGTAAAAGTGATTCCATTCAATTCCTTGTGTATTATTGAAAGTTTTATACTAACGCGCTTTATTCATGAAACTTGATACATATTCTTAGTTCTGCTCGTGTTCATAATTACAAAAATTGACAAAACCATGGCTATTTAGTCATTGTTACTATCTTATTATTGATATGAACTACTGGCATCTGACTATTTACCAATATATTTATTTACGAATGTTTCTTGTATATATTGTAAATATGAAATATGTCATATGAAATAACAAAACACTCTTTGCTTACCTACTAGTATTAAGTAGTTTCTAGGTCTTTTCACTTGATGTACAATTTTAGACGGACACGTATTTAACTCTTTCGTTACGACAAAACGGGTCGAGACTACGTGCTCACTGTAAGGCATTGCGTATTACAAATGTACATTTTGCATACATTTGTTTCGTTAAGACAATAAATAAGTGAACATCGCTGCTATGTGTTAATAATAAATGATTTCTTACTTTATAATTGAGTATGTTGCTTGTAAGTAGTACAGCTGGCGTATTATGGAGGCCTTTTTTGCTACAGTCAGACAGCTATAGAGTAATTCCGTGTAAAAACGCACAAGACTTATGATCATTGCCACCGTTTCTTTTTCAGACTCACAGCATTTATTGATAATTCCGAGAAACAAAATTGTGTAAAATCTTAATTCTTTATCTTGAATAGTTTCCGAATTATTCGCTAGAATCTTCACTCAGATTCATAATGGAGCTAGCTCTCTACAACCTCCCTTCCATGAAACCACCATATCATAAACACCATATTAAATACCATGTCATAGCTTTCATGCCTCGACTCCCGAGCCGAATTATACAGGATGACACAAAGAGATCCTTAAGATAATTATAGTATTGATTTTTATTAGTCCGTTTCCTTAAAGGTTTCAAGATCACCTTCAATTTTTTAATAGATAAATCTATAATTCTTTTAACGTCCATCATTTAACGGATGTTGAGACTAGTTCCGCAAGCATCGTAAAATATATATTTTGTCCATTTGAATTGAAGAAAAGATAAAAAGGTACTCTTTATCTCAGTTGACGCAATGTTCAAAATGGTGTCCAATGAATGAATACTTAACCCTTATATTGGCAACAAAAAGGGTCTAGCAGAATAAGTATGGGTAAACGGCCCAAGTAAAATTTCAGATCTCTGCCCCTTCACTTAAGGGTGATATGAAGGTAAAACCCCTAAACTGTTTTATTTATTTTCTTAGCTATTACTTAACATATTTAAATGAAAAAAATATACAAAAGAGCTACAAACTAGTTTTACTTGTGGTATTTGTTTAGAATTATAAATCAATTATTAAGGGCAGAAAAAAGATTAATTTTTCGGGGGTAGTATTTATAAACAACTCTCAGAGTGACCACCTAAAAACAATAAGAAATAATTTACTTTTAGTAAATTATATCTTATATAATTATTTTAGTTTTAAGTTACTCAGCTAGGTAGAACATAATTAAATAATTTAAAGAATATTATGAATATGTAGAGTTTTTTGAAGAGAAAAGATGAAAAGTACTAGTAAAAATACGAGTAAAAGTTCAACAAGGCTGAATACGTGTCATTTAAGTGCGATTACAAAAGAACAATTACGTGTGTATGTGTGTACACACTTGCTGACAAATATTAACAAACAAATCATTTTTACATATTTTAGTAAATATTTGTTATTATAAGACGGGAATAAATTAATATTATATACTTATACTGTGAGATAGATATGGCATAAATAGAAAAGTGGTAAAAATTATTTCAGTTTATAGGATAACACATAATATTTAATAACAGAAATAAGCTATTTTCGTACGGGCAGAAGTTAAAAACCATATATCGACAGCGTTGTTCCTCTCAATAGGTGACATTTTTTAATTTTTTTTTGTTTGATATTAACGCTGAGTCAGTTATATGTATAACAGTAAACGTGATACTACGATTTAGTTGTTATAGAAATGGCAGATAAGTATCATTTAACAGAAACGGAGAAGCAACTTCTAATTACAATATTTAATGACAGAAAAAGAAAAATAGGCATTGCTAAAATGTTTAATGTGAATCGTTGTATAGTAACACAAATTGTATAATAATTTCAACAAAATAATAGTGGTAAAACAGCATTGCAGAGCAGTTGACCCCGGAAAACCAACGAAAAGGTGGATCATACAATTGTAAAATGCTGAGAAATTAATTTATTTTACAGTGCTATGCAAATAAAAAGTGAATTAAAGCTCGGAAAAATTAGTATCAAGACTATCAGTCGTCGATTAATATTGAAATAATCGATTTTCTTATAAAACAGCAATGAATTTGTATGTTTCGCCAAAAAACAAAAAGCCACGATTAGAATTTGCTAAGGGACATATTAATTAAACAAATGATCAATAGGAAAAGATTTTATGGATTGACAAAGGTAAGTTTAATCTGTTTCATAATAATACTGTATAGAAACAACATGAGATGATCATTTGACCAAAGATTCAATATTAAATATCTCAAACCAACAGTCAAATTTGGAAATAGAAATGTAATGATTTGAAATTATTTTTCGATTAGTAATACTGGTACATTGATTCAAATTACGAATGCTATGGACGGATTTTTATATCGAAATATACTGAAAAATCATATGTTATCATTAGCAAGAAAAAAATTGCGTGCGATTTAGTCTTTTCAACACGACAATGACCTTAAACATGCTTCCAAGTTAGTAAGAGGGTTTTCAACAGAAGCAAATGATAATGTTATTAAGTGGCTCAGTCAGTCGCCAGATTTAAATCCTATAGAGTACATGTGGGACTATGTTACATAACGATTAAAAACGCAAATTTATAGTAACAAGGATGAATTGATGCAACATATAGCACAACTTTATATAAAGTTAATAACGACAAGATGTCAAGCAGCAATACGATCTAGGGGATTTCTGACATATTGTTTCGTTAATGAAAATTTGCTCTTTTACATTCAACTATACTAATTGTAAAATAAACGTTTCTTAACTTTTTCGCATTTGATTTTAGTTATATTTACTTTCCGCGCTTATATTTATAAAATTAATGTAGTATAATATATACATATAATGAGGACCACTGTACTTCCCGTATCTTATCTTGACCTACATATATTCGTTAGTGTAAAAAGGTTTGCTAGGCTACGGTCATATTTTTAAAAGTTAACAACTAAACAAGAAAGTCTCAAACGCAATTTTTTTATTCTTAATTTTCGTCTTATATATAGATGTAGATTATCGTCTTATAGATCGTATCGGCTTCTAGAATCAACCCTTTCATTTTCTATCAGCAGTTGCCGAACACCCTGTAGAAATGAGTACCTGGTTGCAAAAAATAAAGATTAATACCTCCTCTAACATCTACACTTGTAACTAACCGTGTATTTACAGTTCTCTGTCGCATATTTTCCAACGTTGTTGAAGCATCTTCATAATCTGTATCTTTCAATGTACCCCATAAAAAAGAATTCGCGGGCGGCCAGTTTTCCAGCCATGCTGAACGAAGTGTTGTAGAGTTTCCTGCTGCCTCATTGGTTGCCCGAAGGCGTGTGGGCGACAAGGCTTCGCCCTTCTCCTGGAGGCTGGTCAGTTAATGTTTTAGATCCGTAAAGGTGGTGGTTTTAAGCCAAATATTGGTTAGAAGCATAATTTAAAGCCAAATGCTATGCGACCACCTTTTGAATAGATGTGACAGTGAGTACACAGGTGCTGATAAATAAAGTTAGTAGTTGAGAAGTCTTAAATGAGCAAAACCTCAATGACCAATGAAGTGGCAACGTATTAATCGGGCTACAAACAAATGAGCCATCCGCTTTTAGTACTATCTATCTCCATAACGATATGAATAAGCTAACTGCAATCCAAATACGGTTAAAAAATTATAAGATCATTATAATGCATCGTACTCATTCCTGAAATATTTTGTCATATTCCATATACAGCCAGAATATTACTAACCCGATAGATTTTTAGATAGAACCTCAACAAGTAATAAACAGAATTAGATTACAATATCCAACTATAAGAACAGAAATTTGAGTTGAATTCTTTACACTTTCAGTTCTTTCTTTTATTTCAAAATTATGTCCGAGAAATGTACTCATTCGTTCGATTGAAATTTCTCTTATGATAAATTCTGTGAACCACAAATAAACTAAGTACATAACACAGAATGTGTCAATTATTTTTCTGTTGAATCTTCAAACAAAAATGTAACCAATTAACCCTTTGATTACTGTTGGCGTCTATAGGCGTTTTGGAAATTTGACTCGTACTCTTCTGTTATCGCCTTTTCCCTTGTACTTTATACATATATTGCGCACCTCCATTTTAATTGAATGAAACAAATTTTACATTTTTACAAATTTGAAAATTATTAATCTTTAAGCTTTCGAAAACAGTTTGACAAATTTTACAACTGAAAATTGAACATCTACCTTTCTACTTAAATCTGCCGTAGCAAAAGAGTTAAAGTAAGTCCGGATAAAAAGAAGTATACTATAATAATATATATGATACATAATATTTATTGTAAATACTTCTATTTAACTTGTGTAAATCTAATTAAAGTTGTGTGCATAATTTTCGTATTGTTATTAAGTACAGAAATATATTACAATATTTGTATTTATTAAACATACAGGGTGACACGGAAGTAGGTGGCCAAACTTTGTTACTTAAAACTTAAAAGAGGTCATATAAACACAGATCCGGAAACTCTTCCTTTCTGAATATTGTAGGAATATTTTAAACTTACTTAAAAAAATTGCTGAAAATGATCTCTCTTTTCACGACAATACATGCTTTACATCGATGTTTCAAATACTGTCGAGGAGATTCAAAAATTCCTGATATATTCCGAATTGTTTCACATCCAGTAACTGACATTTCATATCTGACAACTATTCTAGTAAATTTTGGAAGTGAACAAAAGGTATTTATATCTCGAAAAGGAAGAGTTTTCGTACTTGTGTCTATATGTATAAAATTTTGTCATCCTTAGGAACAATAGAATATGGTACCAAAGTTTGACCACCTATTTCCGTCACCCTTACAAACGATGACGGAAGTAAAAGATATTTTATAATTACTTAAATTTATTAATCAGCTGTAATTAGCTATACATGTTCACTAATATTATACAGTAAATACAAATTGCTTATAACTGCCTAAATAACAAGTTTATTCCTAAATTATTCGTTATTTTATTATGTACGATTTTCCTGTATGCAGCTATGACCTTATTTTTCTACAAGAAAAAAGTTACTGTTTTTCGACCACACGATACTCCCACTACTTACTACCGTTAGGAGAAACAAGAAAGTAAAAGCAACATTACCTTGAATAGCTTTGACTGTAAGAAAACATCTTGTTTTAATATGGTTTAGTCTAGAAATTATTATCAAAGCACAAATTAACTTGAAAAAATGCGTTAACCGTTACTTTGTAATACATCAAAATGTGGTGGCTTTTTTTACTAAATTATGGTAAGTACATATAAAAAATATGTTTGTGTAATTCTAAACAAACGTTTAACAATTGTCGTTAAACATTAAATTTTTAAATAAAATTCGAAATTTCTATTATAAAACAGTACAAATATAATGCAAAGAGATTAGTTGTATCTTCATACATTGTTGTTATGTATTTGTGTGAAAAAATTTATTTATTTACTTTAATATAAATAGAAATTACAAAATAATAAAACTATTAATAGTAATTATTATTGAATAAATATAGTTTTATATATTTACATTTGTTTGTTTTATATTTGTACAATCTTGAATCTATTTTATTCTCAATATTTTATTCAAATTTACAATTTTTTTTAATGTCAAATTTATGTATGTTCTTATCCTTTCATAGTTACTGTTGGATATGCGTTACGTCTTGCTGCATACATTTCTTCTGGTGGACTTCATGGAGAAATTCAATTTGAAAAAGTTACTCAGACATCCATAAGAATGAGATTTTCATTTCAAGCTACCCTTCAATATCCAGATCAACAATGGTTTTGGTCAGTTACTCAGTTTCCTATTGATTATACACTTGTAAATAATAGGTGTGATAGACAGCATATTGGAAAAAGGTATTTCCTTTTTATTTTTTTATTTTTAAATAAAGAATTCGTTTCTAATATACTAAATTGCAAAACATTATTTTAATTATTGTAGTATCGTTGATTTAACGGAACTTGTTGGACCACTTGATATGCCTGGAAATCAAACAGGATCGATAGAAGTTGCAGGTGTTAGTTTAACTGGTCAAATGGGTTTATGGGGCAAAGGTCTAATACTTCAAGATGTATATTCAGATAGAATCATTTGTGCCTCCATCACGGTAATTTTTAAAATGTCCAATATTACATTTATTTCTTGAGTACAAATTATAATTCTATATATTTAGGTACTTGAGAAAAATATAGAAAAATTTGCACAAGCACAGTTTTATGAAACTATAACAGGAACTGTTTTGTTTCGTTGGTTGGAAGATCACAATGGTGATAATACTAATGATACACTAATTTATGTAGATTTATATCATGTTAATAATCGAAAGTTACAAAATACAAACTACACAGAACATAACTGGAAAATCTATGTAACAGACGCTTTTGACGTTAGTAAAGGTACACTTTTTTATAAAATTTAATAATTTATAAGTTAACAATTCATTCTTATTAAGTATTTTTATTCAATATTTATGATACAGACAAATCAAGTTGCAACATTTTACAAACAGTCTTTGATCTTGATCATATGGGTAATGGAAGAGCCATTGGTGATATTGATATGCGATTAGGCAAAATAAAAATAGCTACAAATCATCATAAGAGATATAAAACATCATATCGAGATTCAAAATTGTCTGTGCTACCTGCTGATTTACTTGGTCCTCATCATCAATTATATTTAGTCATTTTTCATCCAACACATGAGGATTCATTTTTAGTTTGCAGTAAAATTATTCACAAGAAACCTATTTTTGTTAAGTAAGTAAAACTTATTCAACAACATTTCCTTTACACTTTTTGATTGAAACATGCTTATTAAGCTATATTATATATTTATTTTCATATGCGAAACTTTAATTAGAAAAATATCAATTTTATCTTTTTGCCACGTATAAAATGTGTAGAATAATTAATTCAGCTTTGTAAAAATATATTTGTGTTATATAAAATTTTTAATATTTTCTATTTTTATTTGAATGGATTATATTTTATTTTTTAATTATTCAGAACTTTAATTAATTCTCATGGTATTAAAGGAGAAGTATCACTAATGCAAGTAACACCATTTGATCCCACATGGGTTAATATATCCTTAACACCAATCCATGACTTAGAAACAAGGTTGCGCTATGCTACTAAAATAAAATCATATAGGATACATGAACTTCCTCCAGATCCAACAAAAGTTTCAAATGAAACTACTGAAATATGTAAAACAACTAAAGAAATGTATAATCCAACTAATATCAATATAATGTCTGTACCACCAGCAGGTAAATTATTTGGATAACTATTTTAATTTAATTTTTTTATTCATTTAACGTAAAATGTCGAAATAATTATATAAATTAGGATTTGGAACTCAAGACCAATATGCTATTGGTGATCTGTCTGGAAAACTTCAAGGTCGAAAAGAAGGATCATATCATTATGATATTTTGTCAGGAAGTGCCAAACTTAGTGGAATTTATTGGGATGTATATCTTCCACTTTCTGGGGTGTACAGTGTAACCCATCGGAGCCTTGTTCTTCATAAGTAACTCTTCATCAAAATTTTCTATGTGTTCTACTTATACTCCTCGATTTATATAATTAAATAAAATTAATTTAAAATAACTGTTAGAAAATATCTAAGACTGTTATATGCTTTTTTCAGATATAATGAAACAGATAATAAAAGTATCATACCATGGATCTGTGGCACTTTTCACCTCTATTCACCAGATAACAGTGGACAAATACCAATATTATCTGCACAAGTAGTATATAGATATCCTATTGTTGGAAAAATAATTTTCCGTCAACCAAAAAATGATCCTCAAATGGATACTACTATTATAATTGAAAATTTGATTCATGCAGATGGTAATGCTATAAACAATTCAGCACATCATAGGTATGATAGTTCAAAGTATTTGTAGAAAGCAACTCAAAGTATTTATAAAGAAAACAAACGTGAAAATAGTCTTATTTTGAAAAAAATATTTAGATGGATGATCCATGAAAATCCACCAGGCAAAGATTACTATAACTGGACAGGCAGATGTTTAAGTACTGGAGAACCTTATAATCCTTACAAAGTATAGTAATCATACAAAACCAATCATGCATGCTTTCTATTCAGAGTACAATTCCTTTTTTTTCTCATATTGCACATTTAAATGTATTAGGTAGAATGGAATTCAAATCTTACGGAATATTGTTCAATGTCCGAATCAGTATTATGTCGTGTAGGTGATTTGACAAGACATAATACAATTGACATTGCTGGTAAAAAACTTTATGGGAGCCTGGTAACGCGAAAACTCTTCACAGATACAATGTTAACTTTATCAGGACCTAATAATATATTGGGTAAAAGTTTAGTAATATATGATGATAATGGACCTCGTGCAAGAGGAGAAAGATTAGCATGTTCAATGTAATTTGATGGAAGAAATAAAATTTATTGCTAAATTCTATACTGTAATACCAATATAACTGAAATACAAATATTTTTGTATAGAATTAATCAAATATACCGTCGTAAAGCTGTAGCAAAAAATTGGTTTGGAAATGGAGAAATTATTTCATTAAAAGGAAAATTGGAATTCATACAACAAACAGAATATGATATTACAAATGGAGAATTAAATCTTGATGGCCTTAGTGGAAAAATGAGTGGCTATCATGTACACATGGTAATACAAACTTAATAATATAACATTTCTGTTAAATACTTTGATAAAAGTTGATATATTTTAGACGCCAATTGAACAAGATCTGGAATTTCCATGTGAAAGTACATCCTTGTATAATCATTGGAATCCATTAAACGTTAATATAAATAATGTACCGCGGCCTGGTGAAGGAACAATTGATCAATATGAAATGGGTGACCTTAGTGGAAAATTTGGTACTTTAGAAAACAGAAAAAAATACATGACAAGTTTCAATGATACAATGCTTTCGTTATTTGGACCAAATAGTATACTAGGTCGTAGTATTGTAATTCATAAAAAAGAAAAAAATTTAAGGTAGTTACATTGATAAAAATATTTAAATAATTTACATATGTATCTTGCGATAACTCATTTTTTAAGATGGGCTTGCACAACTATAGAAAGAGGATATTCACCATCTGAAGCTTCAGAACGGAGAGCTATTGCTTCTTTTCATCATCCACAAGGCTTTGCATATGGTTACATAAGAATGGTATTATAAACTTTAAAAGTATTAAAATATATAAATGTGATACATTACTAGTAATTACAGACACAACTTATTCATCAAGATGGTAGTCAAAGTGAAACGATAATTGAAGTAAAATTACGACACCCTGGAAAACATGATCGTAATATTGTGAGTACACTAAATTTTAATAAAGGTGCATAACAATAAATTTTAAATTATATGGAAATAATATATGGTAGACAAGAAATCACAATTGGGCAATATATGTAAATCCCATTGGAGTAGATGCAGCTGTTAAAGTAAAAGATACTAGATGTGTAGCTGGTGGATATATATGGAATCCTTATTTTACTCAATTAGCTGATCCTTTAAATGTAAACATTAATTAAAATTATACATCATACTTTTTGCAATATAAAATATTTTGTTTCAATAAAAATTATATTATTTTGCAGGATGATTTATATAGACAAGAATGTGGTCATGATCTACCACTAAGATGTTATATAGGAGATATATCAGGTCGATTAGGACCCATCGATATAGGATTAAAAAGACAAGTTTTTACAGATTCAAATTTTCCTTTAGCAGGGTCAATATCTGCAATAGGAAGATCTATTATTATTTTTGATCAAAATTTCGAAACTAACAGATTTGCATGTGCTAACATTGAACCAGATAATGATATCATAAAATATACAAATATAAGAAAACCACCACGTTTTGTAGTGTGAGTAAATATATAATACAATTTCTATCATGATTTTTAAATATATGAATGTTTAAAATTTCTTGCTACAGGGCACAGTTTCTAGAAGATGTACGAAAAGTTATGGGAATTCCAGATTGGATGTTATCTATCGATAACAGAAAAACTAAAATTTTACATAATGGAGCATGTATTCAGTTTTTATTGCATTTTAAAGGTAAGTAAAAATATTTAGAATATGTATAAATTTATCAGATGTTTAATAATAAGGCTATATTGTATTTAGGTCCAATCGCTAACAAGTTAGAACATGATTTCAACAAACTTATGTCAACAGGACGATTAGATGCACCTAGTTTATATATTCCAGGATATGTTTCTACAAAACGAAAAGCAACATTAGGTTATCGCCAATGTGGAAATCGAGATCCAAATTATAAAAGTAATAATTTGTATTTCATAAAAAAATTTCAAATTTCATACTAAAAATTAAAAATATTTGAATATTTTCAGGTTCTAATTTCTTACTTCCAAGTATATCTTCATTATTATGCTCGGAATTTATATTAATTGTTACATCAAGTATTATCATTAAATTAATATAAATCAAGCTTTATACATTTACATTTCACCTGTATATGTAATAAATATTTTATAGAAAAATGTATGTTTTTGTATGTAATGATTTAGAAATCATTTAAAATGGATATAAACTTAAATATAATTATTTAAATACTGCTGATATCAATATTGATTACAGTAAAATTCTGTAAATTAAATGGAAAATCTACACATTTTTTCATATTACATAATCTTTCTTATATTTACTTGACAATTTTAAAAATATATTTTAATATGTCATATCAAAAAAGCTTCTATGATTTTGGTATATTCTTTTGCTTCTTCTAATACTCCAAAATTAAGTGTCCTAGTATATAGAATATAATTAATGTGTACAAATGACGCTACAATCAAAGTTAAGAATAAAAAATAATAAAATTCAGCAAAATGGCAATGCAATTATTTGTCATAAAATATCTGATACTTAAAAAATACCGTACAAAGGATTGAAGAAAATTCAACAAAGAGAAATTTCAAAAAAAGTTAAAAAACCTTCTTAACAAAAGTTGAATTTCAACAATTATAAAATATATCTTTCATCATATAACTACAATACAGTTAAAAAAACTTTCTACTTTATCATAGTTCAATAGTAATGACACCACAGACAAAATATATAGGTATATATGTATATGTACACTATTGTTGCGGATTTTTATGGTGATTTCGGAAAATTGGATCGTGGATTGGTACCCATGAAGCATTGAACCGCTCTACTTGCTGGAGAGTGGGAAACATTCAAAATAAAACATAGAATTTTCCGATTCAATTTGTACTTTTATGTTTCAGACTGTTTCAAGTTCTTTTAAAAATTAACGGAGCGTCAAGGCTCAAAATACAGAATTGAAAGAATGACTTAGGAAGTTTTTTAGGACGCGAAGTCTCTCTTTTCATGTTCTTCTTTCAAAATCTGGTTCCTCCCCTGAACCTGGTTACAGAATTCGGGAAATTTTCTTCAACCATAGGTATTCCACCTTCAATCCTTCATTAATAAATGATAGTGATAGTGCTTCGTTGATAGTGGTGGAAACGTAACGCCGATGTAACCGCCAACGTAATGTGCATGTTCAAGAGAAAGTGTACACCTAGCAATTCGCGCAAGAACTAATCCTTGACAATATTTGTGGCTCTCTTAAAGTTCTATCTAGTTGACTTGGCCAGATATCGTTGAGAGACAATAACAGGACGAAGAGCGTACATTTCTGAGTCCCAAAACAAATATCCTATCAAAAAAAATTACGTGACTTAAACTTTCAATTAGGTGCGGTTCTTGAATAAAATCTTTCAACTACAATAACAAAACATTTCCGTTTCGGAGTTCTAACTTTCTCATGGCCATACCATGCATCGAATTCTTAGATGATTTTCAGATACAGTCTATTTCTTCGAAACATACATTATTGACAATTCAAATTGAGCTGTAATTGTGCACCTTGATCTCCCTAAATTAAGATCACCCTAAATCTATATTCACGAGCATGTATAACAAATTATTAAAGCTATGTTCACGCGATAGCATAGCACTATAGAATAAACCACTAGAAAGAAGGTACAGAATTAAAACTTTGGAAATTAAATCTCAGGAAACAATAAACGACGTGCGATATAACAATATCTGCATATAAACTTTATCAAGCTTTTACACTTTAAAACATAATCAGATACAATCTTACAAAGAACGTACTTACGACAGAATACTGACCAATCAGAACTACGAAAAACATATGCGAGAGAGTGAAGATTTGAAACGTCTGTGGTAGTATCGTAAAGAACCACTCAGTAGTGAATTTAAGAGATTCACAATTGCCTACCTGTAAAAGAGTACAGAACATCTAGAGATGTTACATCATATTGTTAAACTAACTCGAAGTACAACGGTGATGGTTCTATGTGAAATGGCATAAGATTGCGTATAATTATATATATATTTACCAACGAATGGCGTTTCATATGCAGTTCGTACCTCACCGTCGTTGTTTGTAGTTGCGTGTTTGCTTAGTTCCGGGGATTTAATAAAATCGATTAAATTCGATATATATAAAACAGATTATTTGTGTTGCACTAAACAAGTACAAATTTTACAATATCCTAAGCTTAATACTAAGACTTTATAACATTATTACAAATAAAACATGTATTCTCTTGAAGATGGTAAGAATTTTATTGCATATATGTTTAGATTAATATAGAAAAATATAAAATAATATTTATATAAAAGATTTATAAGTTATAAATAAGTATATTACCTTTCTTATTTTTTATGTATTTTAATTTATTTAGATCAATATGACGATGAAGATGCAGAAGAAATTTCATCGAAACTTTGGCAGGAAGCATGCTGGATTGTTATTAATGCTTATTTTGATGAAAAAGGTCTTGTAAGACAACAACTTGATAGTTTTGATGAATTTATTGAAATGTCTGTTCAAAGAATCGTTGAAGATTCTCCTCAAATTGATTTACAAGCAGAGGCACAACATACTTCTGGTGAAATAGAAAATCCAGTTAGACATTTATTGAAGTTTGAACAAATTTATTTATCTAAACCTACTCATTGGGAAAAGGATGGTGCTCCTTCTCCTATGATGCCAAATGAGGCAAGACTTAGAAATTTGACGTATTCTGCACCATTATATGTAGATATAACTAAAACAATTGTAAAAGATGGGGAGGATCCTGTTGAAACACAACATCAAAAAACATTTATAGGAAAAATTCCAATTATGTTAAGATCAAAATATTGTTTACTTGCTGGTTTATCTGATCGTGATTTAACAGAATTAAATGAATGTCCATTAGATCCTGGTGGTTACTTTATCATCAATGGATCAGAAAAAGTACTTATTGCACAAGAAAAGATGGCAACAAATACGGTTTATGTATTTAGTATGAAAGATGGCAAATATGCCTATAAATCAGAAATTCGATCTTGTTTGGAACATAGTTCACGACCTACATCAACATTATGGATTAATATGATGGCAAAAAGTGGGGCTAGTATTAAAAAGTCTGCCATAGGACAACGTATTATTGCAATTATTCCATACATTAAGCAAGAAATTCCTATTATGATTGTTTTTCGTGCACTTGGATTTGTAGCTGATCGTGATATTCTGGAACATATAATATATGATTTTGATGATCCTGAAATGATGGAAATGGTAAAACCTTCCTTAGATGAAGCATTTGTAATTCAAGAACAAAACGTTGCTTTAAATTTTATTGGTACTAGAGGTGCAAGACCTGGTGTAACTAAGGAAAAACGTATTAAATATGCTAGAGAAATTTTGCAAAAGGAAATGCTTCCACATGTAGGCATAAGCGATTTTTGTGAAACTAAGAAAGCTTACTTTCTTGGTTACATGGTACATAGATTATTATCAGCCTCTTTAGGTAGAAGAGAACTAGATGATCGAGATCATTATGGTAATAAAAGATTGGATTTAGCTGGTCCATTGTTGGCATTTTTATTTAGAGGATTATTTAAAAATCTAATGAAAGAAGTACGATTATATGCACAGAAATTTATTGATAGAGGAAAAGATTTTAACCTTGAACTTGCTATAAAAACTAAAATTATTACTGATGGCTTAAGATATTCACTTGCTACAGGCAATTGGGGAGATCAAAAGAAGGCGCATCAAGCTAGAGCTGGTGTTTCACAAGTATTAAATAGGTTAACATTTGCATCAACACTATCACATTTAAGAAGAGTAAATTCTCCAATTGGAAGAGATGGAAAACTAGCTAAACCTCGTCAATTACATAATACACTATGGGGTATGTTATGTCCTGCTGAAACCCCCGAAGGTGCTGCAGTTGGCCTAGTAAAAAATTTAGCATTGATGGCTTACATTAGTGTTGGATCTCAACCTTCTCCAATTCTTGAGTTCTTAGAGGAATGGTCTATGGAAAATTTAGAAGAAATTGCACCAAGTGCAATAGCTGATGCAACTAAAATATTTGTAAATGGGTGCTGGGTTGGCATCCATAGAGACCCAGACCAATTAATGGCTACTTTACGTAAATTAAGAAGGCAAATGGATATCATTGTATCAGAAGTATCTATGATAAGAGATATTAGAGATCGTGAAATAAGAATATATACAGATGCAGGCAGAATTAGTAGACCTTTATTAATCGTTGAAGGGCAGAATCTATTATTAAAAAAAAGACATATTGATATGTTGAAAGAAAGAGATTACAATAATGATGGATGGCAAGAATTGGTTGGTAGTGGTGTTGTTGAATATATTGATACTTTAGAAGAAGAAACTGTCATGATTGCAATGTCACCTGAAGATTTAAGGCAAGAAAAAGAATATGCTTATTGTACAACATACACACATTGTGAAATTCATCCAGCAATGATTCTAGGAGTATGTGCCTCCATTATTCCATTTCCTGATCATAATCAGAGTCCAAGAAATACTTATCAAAGTGCTATGGGTAAACAAGCTATGGGAGTATACATTACAAATTTTCATGTTCGAATGGATACTTTGGCACATGTACTCTATTATC
Source organism: Anthophora plumipes (assembly GCA_951804975.1). NCBI lineage: Eukaryota > Metazoa > Arthropoda > Insecta > Hymenoptera > Apidae > Anthophora > Anthophora plumipes. The sequence goes on along the minus strand of OX638118.1, from coordinate 15,355,037 downwards.
CTCATAAACCTCTAGTAACTACCAGATCTATGGAATACCTTAGGTTTCGTGAATTACCAGCTGGAATTAATAGTATAGTTGCTATATTATGCTATACTGGTTATAATCAAGAAGATAGTGTTATCTTAAATGCTAGTGCTGTTGAAAGAGGATTCTTTCGATCTGTATTTTATAGATCTTACAAAGATTCAGAATCCAAGAGAATTGGAGATCAAGAAGAACAATTTGAGAAACCTACGCGACAAACTTGTCAAGGGATGCGTAATGCTATTTACGACAAATTAGATGAAGACGGAATTATCGCACCTGGAATTCGTGTTTCGGGAGATGATGTAGTTATAGGTAAAACTATCACCCTTCCAGAAGCAGATGACGAGGTATGTAGTAATTATGCAAAAATCATATTAAACAATTTTATTTTATATTTCTTATTTTGTTAATATTTATAGTTGGACAGTATAACAAAGCGTTTCACGAAGAGAGATGCATCGACTTTCTTACGCAATAGCGAAACTGGTATAGTAGATCAAGTGATGTTAACTTTAAATAGTGAAGGGTATAAATTTTGCAAAATAAGAGTGCGCAGTGTTCGTATTCCACAAATTGGTGACAAATTTGCTTCACGTCATGGACAAAAAGGTACTTGTGGAATTCAATACAGACAAGAAGACATGCCATTTTCATGTGAAGGCCTTACACCAGATATAATAATTAATCCTCATGCTATTCCATCACGTATGACCATTGGCCATTTAATTGAGTGCATTCAGGGAAAGGTATCTGCTAATAAAGGTATTTACATATTTTTATTAAAACAATTACTTAAAATGTAAAAGGCATTCATAATAAATTAAACGTAACATACTTGTATATAGGTGAAATTGGTGATGCTACTCCATTTAATGATGCTGTAAATGTACAAAAAATTTCTACACTTTTGCAAGAATATGGGTATCAATTGAGAGGAAATGAAGTCATGTATAATGGTCATACTGGTCGTAAGATAAATGCTCAAGTTTTCTTAGGACCAACTTATTATCAACGTTTAAAACACATGGTGGATGACAAAATTCATAGTAGAGCTCGGGGACCGGTACAAATTTTAGTTAGACAACCTATGGAAGGAAGAGCAAGGTAAATTAAACAATTTTCTCATATTTGTCATAAATTATATGCATATTTTTATATTGATATACAACTTTTAGGGATGGAGGTTTACGATTTGGCGAAATGGAACGCGATTGCCAAATTTCCCACGGAGCTGCACAATTTTTAAGAGAACGTTTATTTGAAGTCTCAGATCCATATCGAATACACATATGTAATTTCTGTGGTTTAATTGCAATAGCAAATTTAAGAAATAATACGTTTGAGTGTAAAGGATGTAAAAACAAAACACAAATTTCTCAAGTTAGATTACCATATGCAGCAAAATTACTTTTCCAAGAACTTATGGCTATGAATATTGCACCTCGATTAATGGTAGCATAAATTGATGTACTGTTGACATTCATATTTTAATACTCTACAATAAATGAAAGATGTTTAAGTTTTAAACTATTTCTACTAAATATTAAACATTTTGTACCGACATCTGTATTATAAAACATTTTAAATGATGTAAAAATTTTATCGTTACTTTAACGTTGTATGTTATTAATACACACAAATAGTATAAATGTTAATAAATACTAGCGTTACTTTTAATGTTACGTGAACTCGTGTACATAGTAAACTTTTTATTTGCAAATAAATGTGTATTCGAAAATATATTCAACCAAAATGAAGATGAAATTTAATCATTTTCATACAGAAATTATTTAAAGAACCCAAATATTCTTAAAATAAAAAAAAAAAAATCATGTTGATATGATTTATAATAGTTTTTAATTGTTTCCATAATCAGTAATGATAGTGTTTAAAAAAGCTTATAAGGTAAACTTAAAGTTGTGTATGTTTTTGTTATGTAAAAGAAAATCCTATTCTACACCACACTAAGTAGTATGTGAGAAACTCTGCATTATTGCGATGTGTCTGGGGTAAAAAATATATTTAGAACATTGGTTTAGCAGTACCATGTATCTAACGAATATGAATCACACAAAATAAATGCTTATTAAATGCTTGTAATATATCCTTATATAGATAGTAATCACAGATAATAAAGTCTAATAAAAAAATTGGTAGTGTGCAAATTTAGTAATAATAAAAGAAGTATGTTTGTCTACATGATTACTTACATCAATCAATTGAATATTTGATAAAATATTGTTCAAAATGTAATAGCGAGCATTAAAAATAACTGTCAATTAAAATTGTAGAAATACCGAATACGCATATCTGTATTTATAACAAAATTCTGCATATTTTTTGAGTTTATAAAAACATCAACATTCTTTAAAATAAAGGTTGTGGGGGATATTTCATTATTTAAAAAATACATTTTTAACAATTTTATTGCACAGTTTTATAAAGCATAATAAGCCGTTAAATTATCATTCTAACAATTACTTTATTTCTACTATAGTTTTCAAAACAATAATCTTTTAAAGGCACAGTGTAGTGTCAAACTGTACTCCAAAACCAAAAAGTAACACCACAAAAAAAAATAAATAAATAAAAAAGAAGGAATACGATATACAAAGGCATCCTCTCTATTTAAACCATGCGAGGATTCCCCCTGAGACACAAAAAGCACGAAAGGTACAGTTTGACTACCATGAAATGGATCGAAACACTAAACAAACAATTTCAAACGTACTAATAAAAAACAACAAATCAAGAAAAAAGCGGAACATTGAATCTCAATAAAATAGAGAAGAGTACGTATAAAATAAAAACAATACATAGTAATCGTCACACCGATAAAGAAACCAAACATAATAGGAGCTCACTTCAAACTAACCCACATAAAAAACAATTTAGGTGTACAGTGTATCACCTAACTTTATCACTGAAATATTTTTCTTGTAATTCAAATTTTATAAAAATGTTTCTTACGAAACTTGCATTGTTTTATGGGAGCTAGTGTATAATAATGATAGTTTCATTCCGTTGTAAAAGATTAACGAGATCAGGTTATTTTGTTTTATTAAATTAAATGTTATAATTTTATTTATTTATATATTTAACAAATTTAACGATTTATAACACTAAGTTCTTCAATGTCAGTTAAAGTCGTACAGAAAGAGAGATCTACGCATTTTAATTTATAAAATCTGTAACCCTATGTTATCATGCTACTCAGACGTAGAATTTCACTCGGCATGCTAATGCTGTTTCTACTGCTTCAGATTAGTAATATACATATATATACTTGCCCGCAACGAATTGGCAAGTGAGATGATGTACTTACTCTCACTTTATTCCACCTCTCCTGCTACCAAATACGTTGTCCTTATTGGCTACAGCCAGTGACAAAGGATGACGACAAGCACATCGAGACAAAGTGAAATAGAAGATTCCACAGCACTGGCGTAGCCTCCCAGTTAATACTAAACCTACCAACGATTTATATTTATTTATTTCTACCGTGATCGGTCTTTTAAAGAAGTTATATTTGTTTATTATTTAATACAGTTAATAGTCAATGTGATACTGACTTAAATAATGAATAAAATAATCTTTAAATAATTATAAATTACATTAATTTTCTTCATTTCATTAAAACTATATTAAAGCACGAAACAAGCAGTAAATTGACATTAAACTAAACTATACAAGAATATTAAAATAAGATTAAACAATAACATATTTGGTACCAAAAAAAGTTCGCGCGATTTTTTTTTAAATCGTGAAATTAGGAATGAATTCATGTTTTGCAAATAAATCTCCAAATTTTTTCAAAGAAGGAATATATAAACTTATAGAATGCTAGAAAATAATTGTAGAAATAAATAGTGACTATTTGTCATGCAAATAAAATTATTTTCCAAGAAAGTTTTGAATGTTTAAACATTCACTTAAAATCCACACGAGCTTTTTCCGCTATCTAATATGACATATAGGTATATCAATCATCGCATCAGCGGTAATACGTAAAAGTAAGGAAATCTTTCAATTTCCTAATAGTTGACAGTTTAACTGGAAGGCTACGTCAATGCTGTAAAGTCACCATTCTGTTTCACTTCATCTCGATATGCGCATCGTCGATCTTTATCGTTGGCTAGAACGAATAGCAACAACGCATGTGGTAGCAGGAGAGGTGGAATAGAGTGAGAGCGTACTTAAATGTTTTCACGCGCTAACTCGTTGCGAACAAAGTATATCATTTCCATATTTCCAACATGTTCGGTGAAAGAGTATAAGTTCTCAGGAATAGTTAACAAGTTAGAGTGAAAAAGAAAAAAAGATAATAAGCCAGGAGTTTATAGTAGAAGTCATTTGCATTAACCCCACTGATGTCCATTCAGCAGACGATCCCGAGACGAGGAAAGCGTTTTATTATTTTGTAACAAATTAGGGTTATTTAATATTCTTAAACTTAAGTATGATTATTTTATTATGTACATTATTTCGTGTAATGTTGCATAAACTATTTAATTTTATTATAAATTTATATAATTCAATGATACAATTTTCACCTATAATTTTCCATTTTATTACCATTATTATAGTATAAAAATGTACTGTATTATTTACAATGAAATACTGTTAATTTCCAATAAAATGTATTAATTTGTTTGTATCTAATGACAATACATACAAAAAAAAATTACAATGTGTTACATCCCTATAATTATATAACAAAAATGTTAAAACGGTAATTACACGTTAAAATATAATTCTACATATTTAAATAGGTTGTATGAGACATACATCTAAAATACAAAACTGTGCTCTGCATCCTGGACAAGTACATTTAGAAGATAACCATGTTTCAGGTGCAGTTTCATCTTGTCTAGATGCAAACCTATAATAACATATTCTTAATTAACTTAAACAATAAAATAAATTATTATATAAGTCAAATATTAACCATTTAGCCATGCAGTCTATGCACCACATTGGTCGGCAATAACATTCCATACAGTCTGCAGGATTTCCATTTCCTATATCATTGCTACAAAGTTTGTGTAATTTCACATTTGATAAAGCTTGCATACATCCTATACATTGGCTTACTTCCTTCAAATATTTTTATATGATTATTAATTTAATAATTAAAATGGAATACTAAACTTATAAAAAACTGAAGTACCTCTGCACACTCATAATATGGATTTTCTTGTACTTGCTCTTTAAAACTGTCAATAAATTTATCAAGCAAAGTTTTATGAAATGTAATGTTCTGTAGTATGGTGATAGGTCGTGAAACTTTTTCTTGTAAGTTTGTAAAATTCAATGCATTTAATCTTATATCAAATGGCTGTGCACCTATCCTTGTAGATTTCACCTGGTTGAAAATGCATTTGTAATTAATAGAAAGATCAAATTTATTTAAAACAATATTTAACATGCAAAGTTTCATTCATAAAAAAATTCTGCTTCTTTTTAACACATTAAACGTAACGCTGATTTTGGTCAACTTTTCGTTCAGCGGTTCAGTTATACGAAAATTTTGCAAATAGTATTACAATAAATTTAACGAAAAAAACTGTAATCTTTGTAACGCCTGTAGAGAAAAGCTGCATCTTTGTTTAAACTGTTTTAATAGAACCCATTAATGAACGATAAGGTATTATTTTCTAAATTTGATATTGCTGATCCTAAAGAATCAACGCTGCCTAAACTAAAAATTTAATGTCAGTCCACAGGGACCGGTGTGGCGCTTAATGTGTTAATATACTGCATCCTTTATTTTTGAAATGCATATGTAAAAAAATTTTTCCATGCATTCAGAAGTGGATTTTAAATACAGAAAATGCAATATAAACATACTCATGAACCTTATTAGTTAACATATGTTAATGACAGCTCTCTATTTTTGAATATTTTAACATATTTTTAACATCTAATTGAAACTATTGATCATATGAATACAATTCTTTTTTCATTCTATTCAAGAGGAATTTCTCATTTCTTTGTTAGTATAACAGATTATGTTTACTATTCAAAACTATAAATGAATTGACTGACTTGTTTTATAAATAGAATTTTATTTCTAAAAGTCTAACAAAATATTCTTTTTTTTCCATATACATATTAGTATATTTAAATGTAATTTATTTGAAAATCAAATTAATTTTGAATAGTACTTTATATGCTAACTCAGTTACAAACTGGTGTACTAGGATACTAAAAAATGATACTTGTACCTTGAATAGTAAACAGTTCTTTATATTACCAAACAAATATTTAAAAACTACAATTTCTGTGTAAAATATACAAAAAAAATCGTATTGATCATTAGTTCCAAAGGTGAAAATGCATTCAAGCAAGATATGATGTTAACTATATTTTGGAACAATAAAGTACATATAATAACAATCGAGTCACGAATTATTAAATATAGTGAAAATAAAGTAAATAAATAAAGTACATATTATGAAAATAAAATTAACATAAATAATTTCTCAAGTTTTTTCTGAAGTTGTTTTCCAACAGAATTTCTTTAAAATATATAAAATATATTTTGCTACTGATAAATTAAATTGATGTGAAATATACCTCAATATTAATAAACTGAACTTCTCCTCTTGTCATAGGTGACATTTCATGAGTATCACTTTTGTTAACTATCAAAATGGCATCACTTTGATGAGCAACCATTATCTTATAAGGTAAAACTTTAATTATCCAATTATCTGTAGCTATTATACACGTTACACTGTTTGTATTAATTATTATTTTATCTATTCTAAAATAAAATTGATATATTTTTATAGTATTGTTCTGAAGCAATGAATTATATTAATAAAATTATAATTAATAAAAATATAAACTTGAAAAGTATAACCTTCGATATTCTATGTTAATATCAGAAGCTACTGTAGTCCATGATACTCTGTTGCTATTATTATTGGTTCTATTACAATAAACTGCAATATTTTGTGCAATGGGATGTTTTTTCCAATTATTCATTGACCATATTAAGATTTTGCACGAAATGTATAAAGGTATCAGTACAGTACAAGTAATAAATATTAACCATAAATTGGCATGACCTAATAGTATTTTTGTAACATCTAAATGCCCAAAAAGAATTAAACCAAAAGTATAACCTAATGGAAGGGAAAACTTATTTTAGTATAATGCAACATTTTAAATAATAGAAAGACAAATATATATACCAAATGGGAGCATGGAATCTATAAATAATGTAACTACACTCCTTCTTATATGATATTGCGTGAAAAATTCATTTTCACTACCTAACCAATTTGAAAATATATCTTTTATGGTTAGGCCGGCTGAAACAAACTCTGTAGGTGGATATATAATACATCCTGAGATTAAAATATAAAACAAAGTATAAAAGAAGAAAGCAGACATACTTTACAAAAATATATTTTCAATTGTGTATTTTCACCTTTTTACTAGACTATCTAAAAGAACTTTTACTTTTAAAGTTTAACAATCAATGTTCAACCTCTGTATTTTATCAAAGTTATTTGAAAGTAAATAATAGGTTATATACAACAATTATGATGGATCCTTATGAAAATTTTAATTTTTACAAATATTTTTTTCTACGCAAAAATTGCTGAATCGTTTGATGTATTGTTATTATAATCTTCATTTTAAAACTGATTCTTCTAATATAAAATAAAACTAAAATAATCAATTCTTAGATTACAATGCGTGAAAATCAGCCTATAATTAGTCCTATATTTTCGATACAGATATATAGTCGATAGTTTATGACAGTTCGTAGAATCGTTCAGTGTTGTTATTCGCGCAATTATTTATGATTATCTTAATAATTATTAAATAATAACAATATATGGAATTTGATATTAAAACAATATGATAAATATAATAACTTTCGTAGCCGTAAGTATTGTACTTTTTGTATAAAATTTTATTGTTTATATTTGTATAAAATTATTCTATTCTATTTTCCTTTGTATACTAAAAATTTATTAATTATGAATAAAAATTACATATCTAATATTACAAACATTTAATTCAAAGATTAAAGAATATAATAACTGTGTTAATATTTTATTTTTTATATTTATAATCGAAATAGTTGGTTTTATAAGTGATATTCATATCGATCATATCGATATTGCAATATTTCTTTATTAATGAAAAATGGATATTCTTTAGGATAAAGTGTGCCTTTTTTAAAAATGAGAGCTGTTTTATTATTTTTAATTTTAATACAAGCAAGAGGAAAAACAGTTCAAACATGTCCAAAGTATTGTACATGTAAACTTGGTGCACAAGCAGAATGGCTACGTGTTAAATGTGGTAATGAATTACAAAATATTAAGGATATCAATATCAATAGTGTCAGTGTGGAATTAGTACAATTGTAAGATTATTTTATTGTTATGTTATTTTATAACAGAGTAATTTGCTTTTATATCAAAGTTTTTTTGTGATATTTAATGATAATCTATTTCAGAGATTTGAGCAAAAATAATATTTATACCATTGAAACTAATATATTTAAAAATTTTACAAATCTGAAACGTTTGAATTTATCACAAAATGATATAACATTTATTGGTGAAGGCTGTTTTAACGGTCTTGGAAATCTAGAAAGATTGTAAGAATATTAATATTAGTTACTATATTACTTATTATTAAACCTATTAATTTTATACATTTATTTGTTATTTAGGGATTTAAGTAAGAATCAAATCTCAAGTATAGATGCTTATACATTTAGAAAATTGTCAAATTTAAAAACGCTGTAAGTTTAAAAATTATGTAAAGTATATTAATGTAAATATATATGTTTTTTATATGTTTTCTTTTATCTTATATATTACTTGTTTGATTACTAGTGATTTGTCAGGCAATAACATAAGTGTACTGAAACCATCATTATTTCAAGATTTAATGGCTTTAGAACGCTTGTAAGTGAGTTTGTAATTTTTTTAAATCACTTTTACTATAATTTATTTGTTTTGCATATACTTTGCTGATTGTAAATACATTTGTATGAACATAATTGTATTAATGAATACTTAAGAAAACACTTTTATATAAATATTCTAGGAAATTAAATGATAACAAGTTAACAACTTTAAAAGAAGGTATCTTTTATGGCTTAAAATCCTTAAAGCAGTTGTAAGTAAAAGTAAATAACATAGTGTGACTATATATAAAATAAAATTATTCAAATTGTAATTTCTATTTTAGAGATCTATCTAACAATCCATGGAGATGTGATTGTGAACTTTATTGGTTTAGTAGTTGGATTCATAATAGCTCTATTAAATTAAAGTAATATATTAATGAAATATAAAAAACCAAGTCTCATATTGCAAATTATAATACATTCTTTTTTTCAATATTGCAGTGCTGCACCGAAATGTGCATCACCTCTAAATACTAAAGGTGTATTTGTAAAAAAGTTAAAGTATTTAGAAAATATTCAGTGTCAGTGGTTACCTCCTACAATTGAACTACGACCAGTTCGCAATCAAGTAGTTTTTGCTGGTGATTCTATAACTTTAAAATGTAGAGCACCTAGTATTACAGAAGATAGAAGTGCACGATTGAGTTGGTTGTGGTATCCCAATACTACATCTGAAATTGTAGATTTAAATGCATTTAGAGATCCACAAGAAACTTTAACTAACATTAAAATTGATAATAGATATCTTGCAGATAGTGGTATTGTGGACAGGTAATTTAGCATTTAGCAACTTGAATTAACAATTTTCTAATTTCGTATGTAATAATATTACAATTGTTGTAGTTCACTTAGTATTGTTTCAATCAAAGAAGAACATAATGGACAATGGAACTGTTTATTAGTTTCTGTAAATGGTAATAGATCAAAAGCAATCAGTGTAATTGTTATTTCTGATCAGACTCGTTATTGTCCTTTGGCAGGTAAGATGAATTATACATGTAAAATTTTGATATAATTATCTAACAAATAATTATGTTACAGTAACTAAAACTAATAAAGGTATTTATACATGGCCAAGAACTGTAATAGGATGGAGAGCAGAATTACCGTGTGAAGGCAACCATCTATCAGGTTTAATGCAAATGCCTTTAAAAGCTTCCTACCAGTGCAATATTACAGGATATTGGGAAGATTTAAACACAGAAATGTGTCCTTACATATCGCATACAACAAAAAGTTTAGAACAATTTTCAAAAGTTAATCTTTCACTTACGAAGATCAGTTTGTTAGAAACTGCAAAAAAATTTAAAAATTATACAGGAAATACTATAAAAATAACTGATCCTGTTGAAGTAAATTTCATAACTCGAACAATAGAAAATTATTTAAATTTTTTAATCGAGGAGAAAGAACTTGGTGCCATGTTAATTGATGTTATTAGTACTGTGATTAATATACCAAAGAATATTTTAAAAAACGCTGAAATTTCTTTTAAATCTTGTACGCGATTAATAAAAGCCATTGAAAAAATTGTACAATTCACTCCATCTATACAATTATATAAAAAAAATATGGCATTAGAAGAATTTAGAGTAAAACATGACAGTTTTACGGGATTAATATGTACGTGGTATTCCACTAAGGATCCAGAAATACGATTTTTACAATGTACAACAAATAACAGAACATCTCCGGTTAATGCAAAAGATAAAATAATTGAAGCGTCGATACACTTACCCGCATCTTTATTACAGTATTCACAGCAAGTTGTTGTTCATCAATTAATGATTTCTGCATATAGTAACAATAGATTGTTCCCTAAAATAATGAATAAGGGTAATATGGATATTGCGTCATGTGTTATTGGAAGCAAGTTGTGTATGTACTTACAAGTAAATATAAAAAATACATATTGAAAAGGAGAACAATATATAACTTAAAACTTACTTTTAGTTGGAATATCCCTACAAAATTTATCTGAACCAGTATACGTTATGTTAAAGGCTCCTTTATATCATTATGCTGGAACAAAATTATTACCTGTAGTGTGGGATGAAACCTTAAATAATTCAGGTGGCTGGACAAGTGATGGCTGCCATTTAAGGAATGTACTACACAACTTAATAGTATTTCACTGTAATAGATTAGGATATTACGGCCTTTTACAAGATACTACTTCCTTTGATCAATATGGTAACAGGTATGTATTTAGTAAGTTGTTAATATTTATTTTTTAATTTTTAATGTTTTTCTTTTTAGCATAATTGGAGCAAAAGTTAGATATTTAAATCCTGCAATATATATTGGAAGTATTACAACAATAACGTGTTTAATTATTATGTCTGTTACATACATAATTTGTTATACTTCAATTACTATGCCAAAAAAGTCAAAACATTGTGTTATTAATACTTGGTTTACCATGGCATTATTATCATTTTTTTATAGTATTGGTATTTATCAAACAGAAAATGTACAAATTTGTCAAGGTGTTGGTCTTACTCTTCATTACTTGTCTTTATGTTCTTTACTATGGATGGCAGTGTTTGCAAGGTAACAATTTTATTTATAGTATAAAAACAATTTTATGAAATTTAAACAATGGTATCAAAAAGTTAATTTGTTTACAGTAATATGTATAAAAAATTATCTAAATCAAATATTGAAGATATTTCAAACAACGAACTTCAGGAACAATCGATACCGAAACCGTTATTAGGACTTTATTTAGTTGGTTGGGGTATAGCTATGATAATTTGTGGCATATCTGGCGCAATAAATCTACGAGAGTATGCTGGATATTCATACTGCTTTCTCACATCTGGTCCTGCTCTTGCTACTCTCTTTCTTCCTGCTGGAATTCTAATCGTATATTTAATTATTTTTCATTTATTTATTAAATGTGCAATTCAAAATGTTGATATGAATGCTCAGTTATCTGAAGGTACACAGGCTACAGAAAATATGGATTTAGAATTATTGGAACCAAGTACAAATCCATCTATAGACAAAAACAGTGTACATAGTGCACAAACTATCTCATCTGATATTGAAGATTCAGAACATTCTCAAACAATGCAATTGAAAGGTCAAATTATTATGTTAATTTTATATTTAATATCGTGGATTACTGCAGCAGCAGCTACCATAAAACCATTGGGTATATATATTTCATTTGATGAAACCATATTTGCTACTTTATATTCTGTTTTTTCAAGTGCGCTTGGCGTTTTTGTTCTCTTCTTTTATGGAATTGCACGAAATGATGTCAGGTCGAAATGGTTAAACATGCGTTGTTGGCTTCAAAAACGAAAGAATCGATGTTGTAGAACAAGGAGCATTTCTGATACAAATCCTGTAATCCCAACACAATCTTTAGTACAAAATTTGGTACCACCAATGTCTAATTCTCAAGCTACTCAAGTTACATCTGATTCGAATTCTATTGGCTCATGTAGATATACAAATAGATCACAAACTTGCAACCCAGTTAAATTTACAGATATTGTGACCAATCCAGAAATTTTACCTGTTGGTAGAAAAATAACGAACGTAAATTTGGTTGTATTACATCGACAACAATACAGATCTGACAATTCCGTTACAACATATATTGAACCAACTTGTGTTGAAATGTTTTATAATCCTCATCAAAGCGGAGTTGCTAGAAAATTCTTTAAAAAACAACGTCGTCATACAAAAAATAATAACATCGGATCTAGAAGACAAGGTGATGGTGGTATTACGAGCGATGCTGGTAGCTGCATTTCTGTACCACGATCTGCTACAAAATTAGAAAGTAATATAGATCAAACTATCTTAAGTAGTAGTGCAAAAGTAAATAACACAAACATTCATGTGGAATTGAATCCAGTAAACGATATGAAAAACGTTAACATGCTCTCAGATAGTGGTGGTAGTATATCAGAGGAAAAAAGTGTTTCAATAAGATTTCTTATCGGTCAAGAAGGTCTTTTTCGAAATGTAAAAAAAATTAACAATAATTGTAGGGTAAATGAACCTATAAGCACAACGTCAGACTCTTTGAGGAACAATTGTCAAAAAATGGAATTAGTAAATACACCTTTATATGACTCAGATATAGATATTAAAACCGATGAAGAAAAGCATCTACAAAATGTTTCACAGCAATGTAGTTTAGAATATAGTTCTGAAGTAGAATCTACTAATCAGATGGTTAGTGAAAAAAGTGATCATAATTTACCAGAAGTTTATGATGCTGTAGAAACTATTATAGAAGCAAGATTTATGCAAAAAGGCTACCAAACTATGAATGAGTTTCATGAGATACAAAAACGGAATTATAATACAAATGTGAAGTGGTTAACTCACTCTAATAGTATGTATTGCCTTCCGCTAGATACTACAAATTCACTAAAACATAATTATTGTAATTCATTAAATGACATCACAACTCTTATCAGTTCAAGAAATTATGAATATTTAAAATCATTTACAGATTTACAAAGTATTACAAGCTCAAATTTATGTGATAAAAGTTCCCTGTGTCAAAGAGCATTTAATAAATCAGAATTATCTTTTTCTAAAATAAATAGTGTAACTAAAGATAATTTACATAATTTAGTACAGTCAACAATAACATATGTTAATCCTTCAATAAATGTTGAATGTGCCTCTAGTGCATGCACTGATGAATATAAATCTAAACAAAAACTTGTCAATTCTCTGACTGATGTAACATCACTTACACCTAGTTCTCATAATATTGTAAAAATTTTGGATTCAAACAATGAAGTAGAGAATATAAATAAACAACAAAACATACAGTATATTGAAGTCAGTAAAATGCATTTAAATAATCCAAATACTTGTCTGCAAATAGATAAAAAAGAAACAAGTGTTTAGTTTAGTTTTGCTCATATGAAATATGTAATATACTTATGTCAGTAGAGATTTCATCTAAGAAAGCATAAAAAGTAATTTTTAATATTTACAGTTTTACCAAATTTGGAAAATTAATTTATTTTTTCTGTTTTAATAATAATTTTATAAAATATAATAGTTCCTATAAATGAAAGAATTATTCACTTGTATAAAAATGCTTTCTCTCCTTTTAATTATTTTTTTTTTTTATAAAATATTTTATTTCTTTTTGCTTTTATGAATGTCATATTTCTAACGAATTTTTACTTATGTAAAAATAGGAAAATTCATTACACTGTTTATCAAATATGTATTTATTTAAAGAAGATTGTACATAATTAATACAAACAAATCCGATATTTTTATGAATTTTCTATAAAACTCATTTCTTCTGTTTTGAATAGAAATTGCTTCGCAAAAAGGATATTTAAAAGTTATATATATTTATAATTGAAAACATTATATCCATTAATATACAGTTTAACTTTTACCAATGATTCATATACAATGAAACTTTATCATTATTTTTGTAATAATTAATATGTAATTTATAAAATATACTTTAATTCTTAAAGAAGTGCAAAGTAAGTTTGCCTAAGACTGAATATTTTATTAAATAAACTAAAATTATGTCAAATTATAATTATCGTCATTTGCTTTATATATCTAAAATAAGTTTTACGTTTGTTAAATCGTATTATAATATAGATCAATAATTTTTATATTTTAATAATACCATTTTTAAAATAATATTAAAAAATAGTACACATATGAGCACCAACACAGCATATAGTGTAGTGTACAAGACTATTACTTTTATATGTATCATTATCAAGGGGAAATTTTTATACGCAAAATGATTTATTTATACACTATTTAATTCCTTGAATATAAAGTTAATATGTGTAATTTTCTTCTTGTACTTGAAAAATATATTTAAGTGTTTTAAAAGTACTCTAAAATGACTTTATATTTTTATCTACAGCCATACAATTGGTTTCTTTGAATAAAGTATTTAAAAAAGTAAATTCATTTATTTAATAAAAATAATTACAATATCATATAATTTTAAGTAATTTCAGTTTAGCCAATCTTTAGGATTTTTTAATACATCAACAAGTTTTGCTTCTTTTGAATCTGGTTCTGGTGAATACATATATTCCCATTTTGCAGAGAGAGGCAAAGACATTAATATACTTTCATATCTTGCACCAGGGGTGTATAAACCAAACTTTGTGCCACGATCATATATTAAGTTAAATTCAACATATCTTCCTCTACGTAATAGTTGCCACTGCCTTTCAGCATATCCATATGCATCATTTTTATGTTTTTTAACTAATGGAATATAAGAAGGAATAATAGCCTTTGCACATGATTTTATAAATTGAAATGCTTCTTCTTGGTTTGGACTGTCAATATCGTCGAAAAAAATACCACCTACTCCTCTACGTTCTCCTCTATGTGCTATAAAAAAGTAATCATCACACCATTTTTTATATTTTGGATAATACGATGGATCATGTTGATCACATGCAACTTTCAATGTGTTGTGAAAATGTTTTATATCATCTTCATTTAAGTAGTAAGGTGTAAGATCAGTACCACCTCCAAACCACCATTGAATTGAACCATCTTCATTTTCTACTTCAAAATAACGATAATTGAAATGTATAGTTGGAACCATGGGATTACGTGGATGAATTACAGCACTTACACCAGCTGCAAAGAATGGTACAGGTCCTTCTTGCATTTTTTTTCCACGTGATCTCATTTGCTGTACTGCACCTGGAGGCAATGTACCAGTGACAACAGATACATTTACACCAGCTTTTTCAAAAACAACTCCATCTTGTAAAATACAAGTAATTCCTCCACCTCCTTCTTTTCTAGTCCATCTATCAACTTTAAAGCGATAATTTGAATCTTCTAAAGACTCTAAAGCTTTACAAAAATCTGCTTGAGTTTTCATTACTAATAATTCCATTTTCTTTCTCATATCATTTTTCTTCTTTAACTCCTTAATATCAGTAATTGGTTGTGCCATGAATTTTTTAATATTCAAATCATTTTCAGCTGCTAACACTGTAACCCCCGAAGTACTGTAAACTATAACACTTGCAAAGATTCCAATGCTAATATATTTAAAATTTTTTATTTTATTTTGAACTGCATACTGTTTAGGAAAGAAAGAACGTAGAGAAGTCCAATTTCTTAGTAATATACGTGCAACCATAATTACCTGTAATTAATATTTTATTTTACTTAAAAATATATCTTATTATATTACTTATGTACAATATAAAATCAAATTAGTTTATATCTTTAATTTTATTAGTAATTTATAACTAAATAGGTTAACTTTTAGTTTTAAATAAGAACTATGGAATTATACAAATTATTTGATAAATTTTAAACTTTGCAACATAGTATGAGAATGATATTTACCGCTGTTTTATTTTGTATGAACTTGCAAGTATTATCAATAACGTTAGAATAATTTGTTTTTGATGAACAAGTATAATTTAAAAATATAACGTAAACACTTTAAAAAGGAAGACTATTATAAGGATTACAAATTACTGTAGTAATATTATATACATAAAGCTTTAAACTAAAAAAATTACGTCTCTTATTGATAAGAGAAAACAATTATATATGTATATATATAAATATGTGAAATAAATTACTCGTTTGGCTAACTGTATAATCACCTAATAACAATATAACTATTTACACACTGAAATATTTTAAAATTATTTTAAAGAAAAATAAAAATGTATAAATAGGATATTATATATTGTCAAAAGAAAAATATGCACTATGCAATAGGTTAGCTGGTTTCAAGTTGGTCACATAACCCATATATCTGTAATTAATAGTTTTCTTCTTTCAAAATGTGGTTTAGTAAACAATTTAATCCATTTTTTAAATACCATCAACTTTGCATGAGAACTTTGGTATGTTATCAACATTTGTTTTTCATGTTTTTTTTGTATATACATATTTGTATATGTTCTCAGATTACATATATGCATAAAATGTAATAAAAATAAAGTGAAACAAAAGATGAGAAATTATATGTGTATGTGTATATATATTCACTCTTTTTTAGTGTGTTTTTATAATTAAATTTATATATACTTTTTACAGTTTAGAAAACGATCTGCACAATACAACACAGATATAATCCAACATATTCCAAAACCTGAATACAATACAAATTTTTTATGTAATCCATCAAATCGAGATATTATCTTCAATAATATAGTAGCAAGAAAAGGTATTGGGGATATTGATAAGGTTCTAGAGCTTTCAAAGAAACCTGAGTTAAAAGAGTCTCTTTTGCATGAATTGAATAAAATACCAAATCAAACAGATCCGATGGTATTATCTTATGGCAATGAACCACACATATTAAAAGAATGTGGACACAAGCCAGAATTTGATTTTGAACCACAAGAATTTTCAAAACTAGCTACAAATTTAAAATTATTAAAACATCAATTCTTGGCACCTCTAATAGGACAGCGAGGTTACATGTTTTTGGGAGATTTAGCAGCATTAGAAGAAGCGTTAGTGCACTATACAGTCAAAGAATTAATGAAACATGGTTTTAAATTTGTTTCTGTACCTGATATTATCCCTACCGAAGTTATAGAAAGATGTGGTTTAATATCAAATAATGGAAGAACACTTGTATATAATTTGAATCCTTCTTATGGACAAGATCTATATTATAGTCTATCTGGAACAGCAGAAATGTCATTAGCTTATAAAGTTATGAATACTATATTTGATGCTGCAGATTTACCACTAAAAATGGCTGCTGTAAGCAGATGTTTTAGAGCTGAAACTTCTAGTCTTATACAGGAAAGGGGTATATATAGGTAATGTTATATTTTATTTGTTTTTAAATATATCTAGTTATTACAATGATTTAATAATTACTTTAACTGACTATTTATGTTAAGAATTGTTTAATATCTTTTAATGTCCAACTTTATGTATTTTAATTAAGAGTTCATCAGTTCACGAAAGTTGAAATGTTTGTATGCTCGGACCATAAAAACTCTATAGAACAATTCCAAGAACTTCAAAAGATTCAAGAAAATTTATTTTCTTCTCTAAATTTACATTTTCGAATAGTGGATATGCCACCTCATGATTTAGGAGCACCAGCATATAGGTTTGTAATGTAACATATATGTCTAACTAAATTTTAAGTTGTTCAATGTCATATTACAAATTTATATATTTAGGAAGGTCGATATGGATGGTTGGATGCCTGGGCGAAAATTATATGGAGAATTATCAAGTTGCAGTAATTGTACAGATTATCAATCACGACGACTTAGTATAAAATATAAAACAAAAGATGGAGAACTTTTACATGTTCATACACTAAATGGAACTGCATGTGCTATACCTCGTATGTTAATTGCACTTTGTGAAACACATCAAACAAAGCATGCCTGTATTCAAGTTCCTGAAATATTAATTCCATATATGAACAAAAGTTTAATTAAGAAACAAGCAGTTGCAAACATGAAACTGCATAAGTATAAGCAACAATTGAATGTATAATTATTTAAGTATATAAATATTTATAAATATAAACGTAATTTCTAGTAATGTGTAGATTGAGAAAATATTTCATCGTCTTAAAAATTATGAAAATATGCTAGTGCAGCTAGAGATAATTATAACAAATTCTAATTTAATTAATCCAATTAATACATGGAATTTTTTTTCTTTGTTCTACTACCCAAAACTGAATAGCGTTATAGTTAATTTTTTATTATATACAATAAATACTTCCAAAAAATTAAGTTTGCAATAAAGTAATGTTCTTGTAATTAAAATATTAAATAAATAAAGCAATTTTACTTTTATAAATTATCATCACTTTTACATCATTATCTTGAATAAAATACCTTTAATCTATTGATATTTCTGATCATTTTTGATATTCTCTCTTTTTACTTTAAATCTGTAATAATGTGTAGGATATATATCAACAATTATATTTACAAATATATTATATACATTTCATATTGACCGATAAGATGTTTGATAATAATAATAATTACGCATTACTGGAGCTATAAAATTTTATTGTATGATGGAAAAATAAAATAGAATTTAAATATGTAGTTATAGATTTGGATGTTTATAATTAATATCATTAATATATTATAGGAAATTAGGATTTACAAAAACTTCGAATATTAAACACCACCTGACAATATATTTTCTAAAAACTAATACATTATCATACAAAGAAAGAGGGTCTGAAAATTATACGTACACAGGGATAAAGATCTTTTCTTCATTAACTTGTTATTCTGTATATATTTTGTAGCGGTGTTATAAAAATGTAACACAAAATATTTCTTCTTAAAGTAATACAATTTAAAGACACTGCAAATTTACAATTTATCTCCCACACTAATCAGATGTTAATATGTCGCTTTTTATTTTATTAACGATTAAAAAATTTTATATACCTGTCCCGATATAACGTGTCTCAGAATGATATAAATTTTATTTTTTCAAAACTTGTATTTGTCAGTACATTCCAATTGCAGTTCATATTGTGATTCATTAAAAAAATTTTGGATAAAATCCAAATATATTATTTTTTAATAATGAAGCTTACATTATTCTGAAATATGAGAAAAATTAATAATAAAAAACAAAGCTATAAAACATTTAATAAACATACTTTTGTGTCTTAATCTTCATCCTCTCCTGATTCAGATTCTTCTTCTGCATTCTGTAACCACTCAATGAATTTTTTCATTTGATCCAAAAAGAGCATTTTTCCTTTAACAGAATGGCCTTCCTTGTACCATTTTAAAATCACTTCTTCCGATATTACATCCGCTACAATAAAATATATTAACATAAAAAATAAGTATAAATAGAAATTAATGTTTTTTATACAAGTATAACATACTTTTATAAAATAGTAAAACAATTTTTTGGAAGACTTTCATGAAATTCATGTTTTCATAACAAAATTCCTGGACTTTGAGAATAAGTGCGAGTTCAGATCTGGCAGTGGTTGTAAAAGCATCAAACAGTGGAGTGTATGTTTTTAAGTGTTTTAATGCTTGATCAGCTACTAATTCTTCTTTTTTGTTCCATTCAGCTTGACCCATTACTACAACCCAAATCTGCAAATAATTTTTAACATTTTCATTTAATTATAATATTACGTAATAATGTAATAATGTAATAATAATAATAATAATAATAATAATAATAATAATTGAAATTATAATAATGATAGCACAATTACCAGGCCAATAACTTCATGTTCAGGAATGACACATCTTTGTGCCATTTCTTTAAGATCAAGTATAATGTCTTTCATAGGACGATTATCAGCCAAATCATCCAGTAGTAATTGTTGCAAGTCTCGTTTCGCTTCCTGACTTGCTTGAGCTTTATGCAATTTTACAATATCTGCAAGTCCAACAGTTTCAAATACAGATCGGAAATACTCTTCAGTTCGTTTATTAGGTGGTACAAATTCCATTAGCCTGTTGATTAAAGTTCAAAAATGTAACAAGAATAAAATAAATATTTGATATAAATATAATGGCAGATTTTATAGTATACAAACTATTTACATACCTTCCTTCGATATTGCCTTTCTTTAATGCAGTCATTAAACTTGACAGACCTTTCTCCTGTCTCCAAGTAACAAAAACCTCTAATAAGAAGTCTAATGCTAAGTTGTCTTTAACAAGATGCTCATTAATTAAGACTGATAAAACAGTAGGTGGAACAGAACCATTGGATATCCATAGAGCTGTCATTCTAGCTAATTTTATTCTTTCCTCAGGAGTAAAACCTTTCATAAAAACCAATACTTTTTTCATTTCTTCCTCAAACATTTTTTCCAAGTATTTGTAACGTCTCATAAGTTTGATGAAAACCTATAAATAAAGTTATTTATAGCTTTACCTTTAAAGATTAGATAAAGTTAAATATAAATATTTTAAATATATCTGAAATAAAATATATCACTTGTTCAAAATTTCGCATAGATTCCATGTCTTCTGGTTGTTCAAAAACACAAGCAGTGGTTTTAACTGGTTTATCACCATCTTGAGCAATAGAACCGCCTGGAACTAAAAGTCCACCAGCTATTAAGATGTCAAACAGGTCTTCTCCATATCGGCGGTAATCTAATTTAGAGCCAGTTGCGTCCAGGTACTTTGAAATTGCATCTAAGTCGTTACCAGCTTTTTCCAAACCCTGTAAAATCGCATCTCGAAATCCCATTGGGTCATACTTTTCTTTTTCATCTGAAAAAAAGTTTTATAATTTTCATTAAAAATTACCTTTTAAAGAATACTATATAATTTCAAAACATACCTCTTTTTCTGGTCTTTATGCGTTGACCTGATAATATTGGTTTTTCTATTTTTTGACTCATACAATACCTTTCTGAAATTAGAAAAATTTAAATAAATCTTGTATTTAAAGAATCTCCAATTTTTTCACGAATTAATAAAAATCAATTTACAATATACATATTTATAATCATATTTGATTATATATCATAATTGTATAAAATTTTGATTATTTTCATTCCATACAAAATTATCTCAAAAAAAATATATTTTTATTTTAAAATGCAAATATAATAAAGTTAAAAACGAAATTATAATGCGACCATAATGTGTTGGCATTTGACTTGAAATCTGTTGGCACTTCTTTGACAAATGGCGACTTTCATTAAATTATATTCTATTACGCCAAAATTTCTAATTATAAATTTGTTTGTAATAAAGATTACTGGTACAAATTTACGTAAAAAAATGCGTATTTCAATTAGTCGAATACTTCTAAGGTTAAGGTCATGCAATGAGACCACGATGGCTGAACTATATAAAAAAGTTGAATCTTTTACAATGATCAGGTTATTTTAGTAGCAATCGAGTATTACTGAAAAATTAGTAACGGTTATTTTTTAACTTACTTGGATGCACGTACAACTGTAGAATTACCCCTTTTCAGGTGTACAAGGGCAATATGAAATATCTCAAAGAGGATTTTAAGCAATTGAGATCAGCGGAACCAAAGAGAATCAACCTGAGGAGAAGCCACAATTGACAGGGAATAGGTAGGATACTCGAATTTGCATTTCGTAATGCGTTTTTAACGCCATCTAAACAAATCTTAGTAAATGACAGCATTGAAAACAAAATTTGTAGCGACATCTATTAAGAAGAAGACTATAACTACGTCTAATTTAAAAAATCATATATTAGGAAGAATAATGTAATAATATAGCTAAAATATAGAGTAGAATCTTAAGCATAAATAAGATATAAAGTAGTCTTATGATTTTATGAAATGTTGCCACATGAATTGAAATATTAGTCTTGAGAAAAATCAGTTATTTTACTGTGTGCACTAGAATGATATTTTTAAGTTATATTACAGACGAGGTATAGAATAGACCTATCCACCCAATGCATATTTTTGTTCCATATATCGGGGGTTCTAAAGCCCTCTTACCATTTTTATGTCCAATATTACCGATTCAACGTAGAATAAGATCACAATATTAACAGTGATTGAAGATAGAACTAATGTAACTATGAAATTACAAATAAAATATAGAACAGGATACCTTACAATCGCGCACGGAGTATAAAATTGTATACTTTTGTAATACGTATCCATTATATTGGTGGGAAAATTTTATTATTTTATTTTTAAAGAATGTTTTTAAGGAAACTTTTATAAATTAATTTGTGGTATTAAAGAATTCTCGAACAGTTTTATTAAATGATAATCTATTATTGATTGTGTTTTACCAAATTGTTTTATACTAATGTGGACCAATTAACATCATTATGAACAATAACTGGCGTATTGATTCAAGCTCTATTGCCAAGACTAAAATCTTTTAATTAAACTTTGTTTGATCATGTTTGTATACATACAAATAAAGTATTTGTCCTAAAAACCTGATATGTATTTTCAGCTGCCTCTGGTTTCAGGTTTACCTATCTTACAGTTGTACAAAATATAATACCAAAAAAGCACTTTATGATAAAAAACGTTTATTGAATAAATTACTAAAATTAAATAATTTATAATGATTAAATAACATATACAAATAACAATAATTATAATATATACTTGAGTTTTCCGTCATTTATCGAAATCTTTGAAAGGTGTTGCACAAAATTTTTCGATCAACCTAATACTTTGTTCATCTTTATAAATTGCTTTTATACGGGTGAACAAATAATTGATTGGAATGACAATTTAGAATTGAAAGTATTATGCGACTAATTTTTTTCCTGTTTTGATATATTCTGACCGCATGAAAAATCATCTCCGAAGCTAATTAATTGGATGAACATAATTTTCTTATCCTTTTATTTATGAAAATTTCAGCTTCGTAAGTAATTATTTTTTAATACAAAGGGCTATTTACTATTTGAAAATTACAAACATGTATTACTATATTAATACGCTTGTTAAGATATGTTAAGTCTGATTTATATTAAATTTACATTTATATATCAATGTTAAATTTATTTATAATTTTCATATATAGCTTTTTCAAGCATTTGAAGGTCATTTAAATTTACGTATAATTTAACATGTTTCGAATAAGGTTACATTAGGACTCATTTTTGCTAGGGAAATCTACAATAGTTTCCGAAAGATTCACTGAATACATTCACTGAAGAGTATCAACATTTTAATTTTCAATAATGAATAGTTAATTGGATATTTATAATTGTCACTTTGATCTTTCGCCGACGGATCAACAAGATCAAATGTCGCTTGCTTGTTTAGATCAATCTTTACCCTATACTGTCATCCGTTTTTATATTTTTTTCCTTTCTGCTTCTTTTTTTCTTAAATGCAAAAGTTATTTTTATCACGCGGGAATTATTTTGCAGTTATCTGATAAAATATTTAAAAAAATTTGTAAAAGTATTATTACATTCTTCGAAATTTATATAAGAATATATAAACTTTTTTACATGCAATTGATTTAAAAATTAACTTTCTAATGACCCTTTTTTATTTTGTAGATCGATTTAGACAGGAGTTCAAAATTTTAAGCGAATCGAAATGTAAAATGATATTTCGACTCATTGGGACATTGAGACTGTTCGGTACGTCGTCTGTGGTAGAATGGTGAAGCCGCAGCGTCGTCGATAAGGAAGACGGCAACGTTGCTGTGAATGGCTTCTTCGATGTGAATTAGACTCGATGCAAACGAATCATGCGACTAGTCGTTGCGCTTTCTTAGCGGTAATGCTGTATGATTCAGTAGGTTTGCATTTCTCATGGTGGCATCAAACTTTTGTGTGCATTATGTTATTACAATTTGTCGAATCTCATATCCTTACCGCTGCAAAATCGCAACCGGGTTACATTGCTAATTTGCATCGTGTCTTAACACTACAGCTGGAGTTGATGTAGCATATTTTTTCTCTTCTGACATATTTAGGTATACTATAGAAAAAAACTTCAAAATTAGGATGATTAATGGGAAAATAAATGTACATATATTATTATTTCTTTAATACATTTAGACGAAACATCTTAATAATTGTTGTAATTTAAAGTAAGAAATCTAAAATTCGTCATTTTTATGGATTTTAAATGCACAAAAACCAAACTTTTAGGGAAATCACAAAAACCTCACTAACTTCAAAGATCTTCTCTTTTTAAGATAAACACCGCAGTTGTTGAACGAAACCGTGAACGAACTGAGGTCTTTATCAGTGTATTTGCTGAAGTCCATCAAGTGGTTTCCGTATTGTGACGCCTCTCAGAAAGTTGAAGTGAAAAATTTCATTGCTGACCTTCATATGAAGGATTTCGAACTACTTTCTGAACTTTACATCTCATTCAGAATAACACTCTCATAAACTAACAATTGGTGTTCACAGTGCTTCGTTCCATGTTACATTGGCTGGTGGCGGTAGCGTAGACGGTTCAACGTTCTCAGATATGTACCTACACATCTACAATCTTGCTTGATTTTTCGAAAGCGTTTGACTTCATGTAATACAGAGTTTTTATGCTTGAGTTAAACTGTTGCAGTTTCTCCACAATCTTTACCAAATTGATCCGTTCATATTTGAAGGATAGAAAAATCTTTGTTACCATAAATAGCAGCAAATTTTTCGCATTACTTATAGCTGTTGGAGTTTCTCAGGGCTTCATCCTAGGACCTATACTTTTTAACCTTTTACACTAAAATCCACCTTACAGGCTATCCAACAGCAATTCGGCGACACTTTTAGGAAAATGTGCAAACAGGAATTGCGTCATATTAAATAGTGTAACATTAAAACCAAGTAATTTATTATAATTATATTTGGTTTATGTGTATCTTTAAGCATAAATGAATGTATTTATTACAAAGAAATTACAATTTTTATATTTTTTTAATTTTTTTAAGTGTGATGTTGTACAATAATAATTCATTTGTCATCTTCCACCAGGTGTTTCTCTATCTGAGCAAACAATACAATTCCTTTTCTTCCTCCCACATTAATAATATGTAATTTATTGTTCAGTCTATTCTCCAAAGATGATATGGAAGGACGTACCCGTGTTTCTCGAAAATCACATCTCAATTGATCAATCAGAAGCTTAACAAATTTGTAATGGGTTATAGATTTCCCATTTTTTTTTTTCTTTTAAAACTCGATACAGTATGTAGGAATTTATGACACTTCTATTCCCTAAAAAATTAATTTCTCTACCATTTTAAAGATTTTCGCAAGAAACCGTACACGGAAGCATATTGGTTTGCGTGAGATCTACACAAGTTAGATACTCTCCAATTTAATGTTTTCAGTTTTGAAAGTCTTTTTTAGGCTGCAGTTTTATTTTTTTTTTATCTTAAATTGCATCATATCATACGGAGTGTACTTTTTTAAGTGTTGACACCACTGTGAATACACTTAACACATTCTTTTTCAACTTAAAAACGAATGTTTTATTTTTCTATACACTGTATAGATTTTTGACTTGTTTGTTCGTGATTTTTGTATGGTAAACTTCAAGAAAACAGACATTTCTGAAAAATTTGCTCTCGTAATAAGTTTATCTTGTATAATCACAAAGAAACTTTCTGTTCCTTAAAAGGGAACATCCGAGTAGTTTGCTAAACTTACGATGTCCCTTCAGAGGGGACATTCAAGTGCAAAGAGTTTAACTTTGTGATGCCAATAATACTACGTGTACTGAAAAATGCACACTGATCCTGCATGCAGGTGGATACGGCCTGAATAGAAACCTAAGGTTGCTCGTTACTAAGCTCCAAATTCAATTCGATGTCGTTCTTCCCCCACCAAAAATAGAAAACACTAGTTTTTCTATTTTCTGGCGAATTAAAATTTTATTCAAAACGAACTTTTTGATGGGATAACTGAGCAGAAGTAACCCCTGCACTGAAAAAAAAAATAAAATGGAAAGTTGAATGCGAAAAACACAGAAAAGTTGAATGAGTAAAAAAAGACATCCATTGTAGTTAGAAAATTAGAATAAATTTCATTCTCAAATTAGCGAAAATGTAATTATTGCTCTAATTATGACACGTGAAAAGACATAATCTGGCTGCATCTATGGCTTCTGTTGTAAACTCTATTCTTCTGTTAAAAATCCAAGTGTAAATAAAAAAGAAAAGTGCCAGGATGTGGGTGAGCACTTTTGTCTTTGCTCTCAGCAAAATTTCAGCTGGAATGCTTTACATATCATTGTTTGACAGAGTAGCCATACAAAGTATGTTACCTGCTACAATAAAGGAGCTTATTAAAAGTATAAAGTTTTTATATGACCTTTAATAAATTGAGCATTTACAACTTTTTTGTTGTTGAAAGTTTTATGTGCTGAAATTAAATTCTTTTTATTGTAACTTACTTTTTGAATTAATACACTGATAATAAGGATTTTTAAATTTACCGACCCATGATCGATAAATGTTGCTTCATCCGCGAATAAAATGTTTCTAAAAAATACCGAATACTGGAAGTCTCCACTGACAAAAAATGCATTCGATTTTGGAAGTTATTTTCGTATAATTCTTGGAACAAAGATAAATAAAATAGATAAAACTGATATTGATGAAGGATTCATAACATGCTACTTTGATGGATATTTAAATGTGAAACAATTTTGTATTAGTGTGTGAATTAACAGATGCTGCAAATAAAACGTTTATTTTATTGTTCATGTTTGTTCTTGACTTCTTACAAGCTTCTTCTCTAAATTTTCAGTTTCTCTAAAGACGTTGAAAATGCTTATAATAATTTGAATACTAGGGTGCTTCTGAATGAGATATCTTCTATACAACAGTTGAGCCTGAACAACATTTTGTCTACATCCGTAGTAGACGATTACAATATCAAACTTTTCATTACCTAAATACGACATCGTGAAATCGTAAAAAAAAATGATACTGATTAAGAATAGACGAATAAATCCGACCATAAATCGTTTGGAAACACAAGAAAATATTCGACATTCTAATATTTCTGAGAACTGGGTAAAACACGCATGTTATATGCGAGATTTTTTCTTTTTACAAGAACTATTTCGTAAATTGTAATCTTAAAATTATTAATAAAATAAAATCATTATACTTAGATGAATTTGTTTTTTTTATATCAAATACAATATTGTAGTAACGGAAATATATCATTTTATAAAAAAAAAAAGGAATGATCTTGAAATTTAAAAAAATATGGCCTTGAGAGAAATCCTTGACACAGTATTAATCCCATTGAAACGAACATGTTCTGTTTTACACATTCTTTTGTATCGTTAAAAAGAACGAAGATATTCTAAGTTGGTGACTTAGACCGTATATGAATACATACATATATTGTACATTATATAGGTTATTCACATGTAAATTCGCCAGGATATCAATTATTTTGTAATGTTAATATGCAATGTGACTTTAAATAAGACGGTTTTTTATGTATTCGTATCATTTTTAATTATTAATTATCGCTCTGCTAATGATTATTCATATATTGTTATTTTTTCTTCTTCAAGTTTTGTACATTTATTGTATACGAAAATACTTCTATATTTCTTAATATATTTTCGTATTTGTAATATTCTATTTGCAGAGTAATTTCCTAGTCTCACATATGTATTTATCTTTATAAAATGTCATTTTTACAAATATTTGGTAAAGTATATTTAATAAAAGTTTATAATGATTTTCTACCGATCATTTTACAAAGGTATAATTCTTACAATATTAAGTTTCCACCCTACATATGAATGAAAAAAGAACAACTATTTAAAAAGGACACTTCCACTAAGATATTTTGAAACAAGTTTTGTGTAAGCATTAAATATTGATAAAATTATTTACAACATTAAAATCAAATTATATTAAAATGTAGAATGAAAATATTAATTAACTGTTATAGGAATTATTAAAATAAGTTATTTAATTATAATTTAGCTCAAGGACAATACGACTATGTAAATTGGGAATGTTTTTACCTCGAATTTTAATTGTAAAAACAGTAAAAAAAGTTAAGCATCAGTCTACAAACATTATGTTTTTAATTTATATTTTTGTGGTTTCAAAATATTTGCAAATTACAAATAATATTTCATTTGTTTGATAAATGCATTTTACAACGAAAAATGGAAATATAAGTAAGCAATGAAAATTCACATAATAGTTAAAAAACAAATTACTATCGTATACGATAGCTTTAATTTTATCTTTCAAAACTTATAATTTTCTATAAAATCTGGAAAAATCACTTTACTATTTATTCAAAAGCCACATAATATTATCATTTTACATGTGGAAATAAATAATTTAAATTTGCTCCCTAAACAAGTTTTAAAGTTAACAATATTGTATGATTGGTTATATATATATATGTCTTTGACTTAATACTTAAAAAACTGATCACAAAATTAGTGTTCTGTAACTTTAAGTATAAAAAAAGGAACACAACAAACAGAAGCAAAAATATTTTAATCAATACTTGAAAGTAATTTTTAGTGTTCATCTATCGAATAATAGAAATATATCCTTTTTTTCATGTGGAATATTAACAAGAATGTATTCAATACCCATTATGAATATCTAAAATAATTATGTGTATAAATTTTTATAAAAAGGACGCATACCTTAAGTAAGTTTGACAATTTTAAACACATTACAAGCAAAATCATTGACATTATTAACATTATAAATTTTACAAACAGTTCTGATATTATGTTTTTAGTAGTATTATGGTAAAAAAAAATGCTTGTGTTATGTTATATAATGCATACAAATTTTCTCTAAAATATGTATGTACATTTTTACATACATACATATTACAATTATCAATATTTCCAACGTTTCTGAAGCATTCTAGAAAATTAGAATGAAAGAAAACTTAAATTTTTCATACTACATTTTTCACAGTTTATTTATATTGCAAAAATGGCATTGTGCATTTAAAAATTCGACCACATTGTTATCATTTTTATCATCGACCACATTATTCCTAGTATCTTAATTATACTGTACTGTAATAGCAACTTTTATCTGTACGCAGTTTTATAATTAATTTTGCGTTTACAGTATACGTCCTATATTTATTAAATTTTAATCAATACAATGTTTAGTTCGCTTACGATGATAATTTCTTGCCAATGCGTGAATAATTGTTACTAAAAAGTAACATATCATTAACATTACAAATTTATCAAACAACCATGAAATAGTTGTTGCTCCATCCTAAAAATAAAATAGCGTGAATGAAATAATATTTACAAATACATAAGTATATTACATATGATAAACAAAGCTAATCATACCATCGATGTTTTATCATGTAATTTTTGTTTCTGTTCAATAAGATATTTTTTTAATGGCCCTTGAAATTTTGAACCAATGAATGGCACGATTGATAACAGTTTTATAAATTTGTCTAGAAGTTCTTCATTGAAAGCTATAATTACTGCAAGTTGTTGAATGTGCATTTTTATAATTGCTTTTCCTATAAGTGTAGCTCCAAAAAACGTCCAAAAAGGAATTAAATAATGACCACAAGTCAAGCCAGCAAGATCAAATAATGGATTAGGAATCTAAAAAAAATTTGTTGTGCTAAAAATAGATTACGACTTTTCACAAAATAATTATTTTGTTATAGACTATTACATATTTAATGTTTATATAAAAGGCTTTAAAGATATAATTAGTATAACATATATAAAATAAAATTAATTCTTTAAGAAATAATTTACTTACCGAAGCACAGGCAAGAATTCCCCAAAAACCTGCTTTTTGTACAAAATGTTTCATAGTTAATTTTATACGTATTAATAATGATATATTTTCACCATTTTCTAAAGCTTCTAGAGCTTCTAATTCTTTCAAATCTTCTTGATCAAATTTTTCAGTTCTATTATTCTTTCTGCTAGTTCTAGCAGCTCTAGCCATGAAATATGGTGGTAGTTCACCGAGGGCAGTACCAGCACCCCAAAGCATAGCTTCTATACGTACTTTTCTCATAATATTTAATATTCCTGCTGTCCACATCGGATCTACTGTTGTTGGGCATATTATTTGATCAGGATATGGTGGTTCAGGAAAATTAAGAGCACCGCATTCATATGCAGCCATGGTAACTGCTGCTATATGTGGTCCTAAATAAAGTACAAAAGTATGTAAGCCTGTACCAAGACCTACACTGGAAAGAACACCCAAGCCTATCCAATATAACCACCAAATCAGTTTTGTTTCCCATGCTTTTAAAATCTGAAAATATGAAAATATTTTAGAACTTTAAAAATTGCCTTTAAACAATATATATATATATATATATTTCTTTTTTTAAATACAGGAGTCATGTAAATAAAATGCTGAAAAACCGCTTATTGTAACCAAATGTGATGTGCGAAATATCTTTAAATTAAATATTTTTCAATTTTTTTAAATCATCTTTACTCTTTAAAATGAAATGCTACATTTTAACATAGTTATGCAGACCATGTAAAGACAAACACAAAGCAATATGTTATTATATGATTTTCAAACTGCTTTAACAGCCATTAAGTATGAAATTTTTATATATTTTCACTTAAACAGATTCTTCTACCAAACATATTTATGGTATTATTTTTATACCAATTTAATGAATTCCATCCCTTTATATATTCTCATTAGTCGTTTGAAAATCACATAGAAATCATATTGTATTTGCCATTGCATACAAGATAAAAAATATAGCATTCTAAAAAGAAAGTGACTTTAAAAATACAAAATTTACTGCATCTAAAAATATTCAATACAACATAAATAGTCTGCTTCTCTTTTACCATACAAGTTTAAATCGTTTTTCAATATCTCATGTTATTTTACAATGTGTTTTTTTCAACTGAAAATGCAAGGAATATTTAATAGATTGTTGACATAACATTATTGTTAAGAGATGTGCCACATAAAGTCATTCAATGCAGTGAAAATTAATGAAAATTAATTTTTTTATTATTAGAATAATTGAAAACAAAAATTTATTCAGATGCAAATAATATTATTATGAAACTAAATATTATTTATGCATTTTTGTATGTAATAAATATTCAAAATAAATTTAGAAGATAATTTTATACTTTAGAAACAAAGGAACAAAATTTTTGTTCTCATTAATTAATAAATATCAAGCATTAAAGTATTAAGCTATTGAAACACTTTTTGTAAAATTCAAAAAGTTAAGACAATTATAGATTTTTAAAGAAAGCTACTCTTTACAGTAACTCATACTTGACCTAACTACAAACAGGTTTTTCTCAAAGGCATAATTTTTCACATTGCAGTGTAAGACTTTCAAGAACTAATGTTTTAATTCATTTGAAATTTTTAGAGAATATTTATATATAGTTCATGTATTAACTGAATTTCTACAATGATTTTATCTTCATTATTTTTTATTAGATGCTTTAAAAAAATTACTTTTTCTTTAAAAAAGTGGTTCCTTTTTCTTAAAGTGCTGTCAAGTATAAAAACTTTTTAGTTTACAGATTATATAATTTAAAACATAAAGGAGAGTTGGACTTGTTCTTTAATCCAACTCAATTTA
The DNA here is from genome assembly GCA_951804975.1 of Anthophora plumipes. Lineage (NCBI taxonomy): Eukaryota > Metazoa > Arthropoda > Insecta > Hymenoptera > Apidae > Anthophora > Anthophora plumipes. The sequence continues at coordinate 15,323,036 of OX638118.1, read as the reverse complement.
GTATTCAATTGTTTGAATAAGTGTAATGATGTTTAATTTTTTATCACAGCCTAATTGTCCTATGTATATTACATCACCTTTAATACTTTACATTACACACTTATGAAACATTTATTTTTATTAAAAGTAGGACTTAATAAACAAGAAAAAGCCATTACACTTTATTTAATATTTTACTAGAGAAAAATTCCACAATTCCCAAGTTTTAACTTGAATTGTTAAATTATAAGGTTATAGCAAGTAATTAGTAATTTAACAATTTAAAAATTAAGTATTTTTATATTAAAACTTCTTACAATATATAGGGTGATCCATGTAACTAAAATCTGTTTTCTATCTCAAAAACTGTGTGATAGATTTTAATCATTCTGATCTCTTCTTGTAGCTTGCAAATCAATGCTTAAAAAACTTGCTTGTTTTCTACATTATGTTACGAAAATAATTTATTTTATCTAGGTTTTAAGTCAACCCCTGATTGACCTCTCACAAGGGATGAATGAAGACCAACCTTTACATATATTTAAACGTTCCTATGACCTATAAAATTTAAAATTTAAATATAGTATCGACCACGCAGTTTTCGAGATATTGAACTCTTTCCAGTTATGTGGCCACCCTGTATAATATAAGATTCCTTACACCTTGTTTTGCTCACTAGTGAAAACATACTATCTATCATAAGCATACCTGTTGATGTGGACCAGAAATTCTGCTCAATATTAGAAACAATACAATTATTGATACCATACTCCATACTGTTCTTCTATAGTGCAATGCTTTTCTTGCTAAATTAAATATATTATTTAAAAGTTCTCTGAGAAAGTAATTCAATGTAATAATTGGATGCTGCCATAAAGTTAATTGTTCTGAATCTATATATAATTCACTATTCAAATTATTCAGATCTTTTAAGAATGGTGCAGACGATTGTTTCTCTTCTACATTTTGTTGAGCACCATTAACAGGAATTGAATCCTTTACACGTCGTATGGCAGTGGTATTTTCCAACATGATGCCTCCTACCTGATTATTCTGCAAATAAGAAAAATTATTTTGTAAGTAAAATATTATAAAATGAAGAAAAAACATAGTCATGTTAAACAGAATATAAATATAAATATAAAATATGAAATTATATCATATATAAATATGATATTTATTCATAATTAAAATATCCGAATTTCTACTTTTTTATTTAATTGATAAAAATAAGAAAATTAAAATTGTTCTTTTAAAAACTATATAAAAAATATTATTATTATTATTATAATACTGTCTTAGAAGAAAAAAAAAATTAGATCATATTGTAGAAGATACCTATAATATCAGCTATGTATATAATGTTTCACAAATTTAATGTTTAGCATATTTAAACCAATACAAAATTACAGTTTCACAAATGACTACAAATGAAAATTTACAGAAATAAAAATTAAATAAACTTAATTATATAAATTAATGTATCATTTGAATTTATTACTAATAGAATTGTTAGAAAATCATTAAATTAATATTATAACTAAAAAGTTACAATTAAATACAAACAGCATAAAAAAATAATAAATGGTTATCAATGTTATTTATAATATTTAGAACTTACACAGTAGCAAATTTAAGTTTCACGTGCAATATGAAGTGTATAAAAAAATTAAACAAATTACAAATACAAAAATACTATAAAAATTAACAATGTTGCAAAGTTCATATTAACAAAACTTAATAAGTATTTTTACTATGTACAAGATTTTTAAACTCTTTATTTTATTAGTAGGAATGTTATATAATGTTGAAACTGCTCTATAATTACATTTTTGTGCTATCTTTTCATCTTTTTTCTTTTTTTTTTTTAAATAGAAGATTAATGCAAAGTTATTTTATTATTATACATTAGAATTAATACAATTTATTTTGTAGAATTTTGTAAAATAATATATGCAATTAACAAATGTCATATGTGATCTATAATAAAATGAAGTAAGTTTTGCAGTTTATTATGACATGTACCTTTCTGTTACTACATTTAAGAAATTACTCTTACCAGCATTGGGTTAATAAATTTAGAAATTGATAATCACATGCAATTAAGTTTGATTTAAATTTGTACAATAATAAACACCATAAAATATTTGCAGAATGAATACATTCTATACCATATTTGTCCTGTTTCCTGAAACGGGCAGATGTTCTTTTAATAAGCCTTTAAATTATTTGTAATAAGCTGTGAAACTGGTATCACTGTAGTAGAACTCATTGAGCTTCTGCTATCCATGTGAACAATACTATCTTCAAAATTCTTTGTAGTACTGGTAACACATCCACACTGGAAGCAGTGCTCATCTTTCAAACTACTTTTCTTCGTACCATCGTCATATTGCATTAGCCAATCTGTACCATCAACTAATTATTGACATTGTTATGGTCACTGAAGAGTGAAAGTATTTTAATAATTTCTTTGTTTCATGTATTACTTACTAATAATTTCTATAACATAAACTGCAAAAATTAACATTTAAGAAATTTGAATGTAATGAATACATGTAATTTCATAATTCATGCAGTACTACAAAATAAAATATTTTCAAATTAAAGATTATAACACATAATAAACAAAATGTAACGATTTAACTTTTCTTAGCTTTGCAAAAAATTGGAACATTAAATATTTACTGAAGTATTTCAACTTATATTTAAAACAAAATAAAAATTTATGTTACATTAATAAATATAAATATAGATCTGTAACACTACGTGTACAAATATATAAATATAAACATATACATCTAATATACAGAATTCTTTGCATGTATTACGTTTTTAACAACATAATTCATTTGATATTTTACATTTTTAGTAAAAAGTCTGATTATAATAATCATTTGTATAAGTTTAACAATTTAAAACTGAAAATTTTAATCCTTTTAGATGTTTTACTATAAATCATATGTATTAGACCATCATATTGAAAATAACGTATTATATAAATATTGTGTTACATTTGAGATAATTTATATTACTTTGTATGGTGAATTTATAAATGCTGCATAATGTATTTGTGGAACAGATATTTATTTAAAACAACAGATGCAACTACAGATGCAACATTTTGAATTCCAGACATAATTAAAAACATAATGTAAACTTGGTCCATAATTACAAGAAAATATTTGAAAATTCCAATAACTTGGAATAAACATATTATTGTACTTTTATTTAAGTTACTTTCAAAATATACATTTTTAATTCTTTCTATAATTAAAAAAGAGAAAATTCTGTAAATAATTGCACATATATTCCTTTCAAATATTTATATTGATCATTATATAATGTAAAACAACTGTTAGACTTCAAATATCAAAAATATCTGTAGACTTATAACAATTATTTATGTTTCAAAACAATTCATTTTTTTTCTAAATGAATTTAAATCTATAGCTTATCATCATTAAGATTCTATTAATATAATACTATACAAATAAAAAATATTAACACTTTTTAAAATTTTTCCTTAAAGTAAGATGAATAAGATTTCTGTCTAGGAACAATTTTAATTACTCATAAAAGTAATTTCAATAATACCGTTCATATTTAAATATATATATTATTTGGTATTTTCAAAACTCGTACTCTTACCCATAAATTGCACGTGAAACTAAGCCACAAGAATATCCGCACATTGAAAATTTATTTCGTTTTTTGATACATAATGAAAAAATACACACAAAAACCATATTTTAATAACTATATATTCAAAATATAAATAAAAATACAATATTTCTTTTTATTAAAAATCAAATACACTTATGATTACCTTTTAACCTTAAAATTCAGGTGTGACTAACAGCTGAGGCAATAGAAAATAAGTTTCTTTCAAATCATTATGAAACATACATTTAAACAAAAAATTAATTGTTTTATAATATCTCAAAAGATTAGTAATTATCATGTGCACTGAAGAAAGTTAACGTTTTTACTTAACTTAATTAATTAAACTGTCAACTCGACAGTAACGCATGTCTTACACTCATGTGCACGACTCACTGCACTTTCTATATATAAACTGTATAAATCGAGTACACGTAAGCTACGTGTATAAAAATGCTTAATCATTGGTCTCTTCTGTTAGAATAAAGATACACATCGTTTCCTTTAATTAATATCAGTTAGCATAAATTCCCCTATATGATGGTAATATTATCATATTAAAGGCTGCATGCATTGTAAGATTCATCGATCTTTGACAAAACCCTAGATCTAACATACACAACGATGGTAGCTTGTGTGAAATATCGTACGATGCGCAAGTGAGATGCGCGAAAATTATTCTAACATCAGCCGGTCAACATATTCATATTAAAACAGCTGCTGCATTTATTCGATGTCAATAAATTGATACAAGTATATCAACTTTCTAATTCATATTATCATAAATAATGTACACAATAGATATTTCACTATAAACGAGGTACAAGAGTAGACCAATCATGTTACGGGACTTTTTGTCACACAACTTGAAATCTTGACATTATCCAGATTCACTCGTTTTGAAGCGTACTTTATGCTTAAGAACGGTGATTATATCGGGTAAAACGATTGATATTGATTAGGAAGTATCTAAATCTGGAAAGTTAGTGCTCCAAACGAGATTTTGTGCATATTGTTCTTGGATTCCAAAATGCAAATGCATGTCATTGAATCCATTTTATTTATCCTAAGATTTTATATTATTTCGAATTTTATTTCAACTTATATTTTTTCCTTTTATATCATTATTTTATAATATGAATATTATAAATACTTTATGTCTATTTGTACGAAGTGAAAAAGGATATTCATAGTTTCTGGGACTACACGGTACTTATATTAAAAAAAAAAAGAAATGAATACGCTATTATATAGGCTGTTCCAAAATGTTTATACAACCAAAAAATTGAATTCTCCATACCAAAGCAAATCGAAAATTCCTATTATTTCACAATCTGCGATTTCGTTTTAGAGGTGCAAGGAATATGATAAATTTGATCAAGTCATCGTATTGTATATGAAAAACAGCGAAACTTCAGCTTTTTCTATTTTTCTTTTAAAATTTATCATTTATGAAACAATGTTGGATTAATAATAAAATATGAAAATCGTGCATATAGTTTAATACTTTATTTTATGTATAACAAACATAATAAAAGTTTTAACAATATTTAACAAATTAAGTGAAATTTGTCGTTATATATGAAATGTAGTTGTCGGTAAAGATAGTATATTTTTGATAACATTGTAAAATTTGTGAATCCTCTATTTTCTTTTGTTTAACGATGCTTAGAAACAAATATAGGTGAATCAGTAATATTCTGTATTGCTTTACCAGAAAATCAAGCAAAAATTTGTTAAAATGTAAGGAAGTATACTAACGGAGCATGAGTTAGTTATTTATTTATCATTATAAAAACAAAAAAAAGTTATAATGAAATTAATAAAATTCGGATCGCATATTAAACAAACTAAAAGAGAGGCCCAGAAAATTAAAAGGACTCGAAAGTTTTTATCCATTATTTAAAATAATAAATGTCTATCACTATTAGTCTTCTCCATTTTAATGGCGACTATTAATAACGCAGTCATATAATACCAGTCCCAACTGATATGGTAGGATATGACATAGAAATAGTAATCTCAATTATTATTAATAACATTGCCCAACAAAAGAAAATTTATCTTCTGTTTTGCAACATTCACTAGGTAATCCTTAGAGTTCCTCACCCTAGACACGAATCCGAAAGTAGAATTGCTCTATCACCCTCAATTTTCAAATTACGCGTGGTTGATTATATGTAGCTACGGTAGTGGCAAGCCGAAGCAGCCGAACAATAGCCTTATGGCGGTAAAACGCTACGCACACACTGGATAATAATGTTTTTCAACCTGTTCAAATTCAAAATCATTCTAACATATATCTTACATTGTTTCTTCTTCAGAAATGTCTGCAGAATTCGAGAATAAGTAACAAATTCGTGTCAAATAAGCAATTTTTCAAAAAATATAAGGATAATACGTAAGAGCTACGCAAATTGTTTGTTTTTAATTTTTGATAACCCATTTATAACCGTTCAAAACCGTAAATTATAACTATGAACACTGTTATATTTAAGAATCTTCTTTACCTTTTAAGATTAATTTGAAGTTTCTAACATTTTTAGTTTTCACGTAATAGCTCGGGTTTGCCTAAAAATTGTGCAGTTTTACAAAAGTTCATGTTTTTTGAAAACTAAGGTGATAGAGCAATTCTGCTTCTAGATTCATGTTTAAGACGAAGAACTCTACCGATTACCCACTGGGTTTTACAAAATAAAATTCGTATCGGGCAGTGTAGTTATTGATTATTAATATATAAATAGAAATAATATTATGATATTGATGAATAATTATAAATAATAATTATTGATTATTATATATAATTAGATGTTCAAAGTGGGAATCTTGAACCTTGGGAGCGTGTAAAAAAAAATGCATTGGGTGAGTGGTCTATTCTATATCTCGCCTATGGTAATAGGTTTACTATGTGCATTGTCTATAATAATATAAATTAGAAATTGGGTATGTCAATTACCAATTTACTGACACTAAATGAACGCTGAAACCATTATGTCGGGTGGTATCAGATTAATTTTCATTCATTTCACTTACGCATCGTACGCCATTTCACATGTTTAGTTCTAGGGATTCGGCAAAGATCGATGCACTTCGATCTACATATTTAAGTAAATTTGTAGGCCAGGTTCTACTGTTTTGAATTTAGATAAAGGTTCTGCCTTTATTTTAGATATTTAATTTGTACTTCCAAACAAATTTTTTATAGGCTTTTTCAAATATCTATTACATCGCTCAATTTATTTAAGCACGTTGAATTTGTGTGTGTATCATAAAATAATCACACAGTGTATTTCTTGTATCTTTACATTATCTAAGGCAGATGCTATACTAACCTTTATTAACTGCAATGCTGACAATGAACGTTATAATGCAAAGTTTTGTGTTTATGTCGAATGATGTATGAAGTTACATTTAAATGTTAAATTATAATGTATGTTAGTGAATATTATTTGAATAACTATAAACTTTGTGCTGATTTTGCATAAGGAAGTGTTATATTCAATGTTAATTCATTAAAGAAACAAGATAATTTAAATAAGACTTTTATAAATATAAAATGAAAAAATGGCAGATATTTTAACTCCATTTGTATACTGGGCTCAAACAGAAAATCAAATTACATTAAAGGTAGATTTAACTGATGTTAAGGTATGGAACTTCTACTGTATATAAATATAAGTATAAATAAGTTAATATGTAAATAAACAAATAAATATATAATTATCCATGGATTTGTATATACCAAGTTATGTTTTGTAGAATGTTAATGTTGATATGGATGAAAAGAAATTAGAAGTTATTGCTTATGGACAAGGTGCTAGAGGTCTTAATAATTATAGATTTAGCTTGGATTTACATTCATCTATAGACACTGAGGTAAACATTTTCATTATTAATAAAAAGATATTGTTATATATGAATGTAGCAATGTTTAGGTAAATATTATGTTATTATATAATTTATATGTATAATTTTGTTGATGAATCTTTCTCAGTGATGGGTGATAGTTATGGATTTTGATTTGATAAAGTAGGATGCAAAAAAAAATGGAATTTCAGTTTTAAAGCTCTATATTTGTATATTTGATAAAAGTTTTGTTGAAATCACAGATCAAGTAACTGATTTGGTGCATATCAAATAAGTATTTTATGTGCACAGAGCTCAATTTCCACTATATTTTTTCTATTTCTTCTTTTCAAATATACTTGTGTTCTTAAAATGTATTTACAAATGTTTGTTGTATAAATTTTGTTTCTTTAAATTTACTTGATTTAACTATAGAAAAAGGTTATTAAAAAAGGAAAATAGAAAGAAATAGCATCAATGAAATCAAAATCTTAATTATTCACATAGAATTTAATTATATAATTACCACAAGTAGCTTTAACAAATTTTGTACAAGATGTACAAATATAGAGATTTTAATTTTAATCTCAAACTACCAATGGCATGATCTCAACTGTCATTGCATGCTGTAACGGTAAAAGATCGCACTTTTTTGGTTTGGAGTGTTCTGTAAAACACAAAATCGATTTGTCGCAGATGATAAAATAAACAAAAAGGCAAAGCATCGACTATTTAATTTTAATGATAGAATAGCAAAGTTTCATCAAAATTGGCAATTGTCACTTTGGAGTGTTCCATTGTTACTAAGAAACTCCTTTGCCAATAGAGCGTTGTGGGTTGGTATCTTGTCCTGCTGTAAAAACTATCCATTTCTCTACAGTGTTGGTCATTTCCACATTCTCTACCCAAATTAACCTTCTCAACTTCTGCTAGAACACTTAATCTTTAGTCTTTTCTAATTTCATCATGCGTTCTTCTGAGTTTTGATGTTGATGACTGCTGTGTGTAGATGTTTTGGAAATATAAGTTTAAGAGTGGAGAATTGTTTAAAATCTATGTTATAAAATACCTAAAAGTCTAGGTCTTAATGGCTATGATGTTTATTCTTTATTGTCTCGTTCAACATTGATCGTTCTGAACCAGTTCCTCCTCTAACACCGTCAGTTTTCCTTTTCAAAGTAAAAGCAAATCCATTCAGTGGTCAGAATCAAGAACGCTATGCCCAAAAGATACGTTCCATCGGCAGAACTGAGAATTCAGCGCTAGACGCTTTTAGCAAAGCTAGAAACCTTATTTATGCAACATGTCGTTCTTTCGGCCGAACCGAGAGTCCCGGGACAAACACCTTCGGTGAAACCGAAAACCTTATAAAAGTTAATCACCTTTCATTCGTTTCCTATTATTTAAAAAGCATTTATGTTATTCAAAGGCACATAATAGGCAATCTTGTAAGTATATTTCAATTAACAACTGAAAGGTTTCTGTCGTGGATTACTTTAGCCTCACAAAAAGTTTAGTATTATTTCGTTGTTCCGACATTGAGTATGCGTGTATACTTTCATAGTAGATTTCATCTCAACGAAGCTATCAAACTTGTTATAATGTTGCAAATTATAGTAGATTCAAAAATTATGTACCTGTGACTCACGTTCTGTTATTTATTTCAGAATTACAAAAAATAAGATCAGTCTCGTTTGTTCTTTGTGTCGGACTTCATATTTACTTTGACGATCTGCACAAGATGGTCAAGTTTCATTAATATGTGAGCGATGCATTTTGAGACCTCGCTTTGAATGTCCGAGTTTAACAAAATACGTTTATCAAAATCATCTAGTAAATTCTAATCCTTTAATTGTTCACGAATTCTACTAGTCTTTGTATTTTTATTGCAATAAACATCTTAAGTCTTAATTAAGAATTGTAATTTAGAGATTATAAATTTTCTTAATTAAGAGACCCAATACAAATAGTCTAGAATATATCTGATTGCTAAATATGCAAACAACCTGTTAAAAACAAAGCTAACAGATTATCCCTTAACTGATTTATCTCGATTTTAATGAAACTTTTCATTTGAGTACAGAATTAAAGATATTGTATATGTATGTACTTTTTTTATTGGCAGATATTCATGTTCAGGGGTGAAATAACATTTGAAAGTTTTGTGGTTGCAAACCTATTATGTAATTTTAGTAACTTGTGAATACATAGAGAAAGAAAAGAATTTCACATACAAAAGTTATCTGACTTTTTATAAGGAATAACATGGTAGTATTACTATTACTTTTCTTGTAATTATGAAATATAGTTTACTTCTTTTATTCAACAATTTCATTAATTAAGGACTTATAGTATGATTATTAAAAAAAAAAACTGAAAATTCCTGAATATTGAGTAAAAATAACAAAGTAGAATATTAATGGATAATATGCTTTCTAAAGATTATCCAGTGAACATAATATGTGAATTATCAGTCATTGTATGCAGCTGTACAAATTAATGTTAAACTGAATCTATAAAAGCACAAGTAACAAGAACCTTTCAATGCATAACAATTTATCCTCAGATGTTTTATATAAATTTAGCATTTTGAGATACTAGAATAAAAGTAAAAAAACTCAACCTACTTTATTAGGTATGATCTACATATACTTACAATACCTTTTTTGTTTAATTATTCTATACTTCGCCTAGACAATGCTTTGCTACCATTTCACAGTTTTAGGCAAAGTATTAACATACTAGTTTTCGTTAGGCTCTCTTTCCAGTCATGGAACCTTTATTAGGAAAATATAATACTTTAGGGGAATAACGAAGAATACAAATAAAATTACTTTGAGAAAAATGATCAAACATAAAATAATAAAAATCATAAAAATAAGATAAAAAATAAAAAATTCTGTTTTCAAAGTTCATTATTTGTTATCGTATGAATTTCGGCTTTTACATTTTGCATGTAATATATATTAGTTATTCTTTTGGTTTATGTTTTTCAATAAAATTTTTTAAATAAATTTATTTACAATAAAAATAAATCACTTTTTATATTACGAATATGATAAGAATAATTAATTTTATTATTACAGGAAAGTAATTTTAAAGTAATAAATCGGCAACTAGATTTTACGTTAAGAAAAAAATGTTCTGCTTGGTGGCCAAGATTAACTAGTCAACCACAAAAACCGTCATGGTTAAAAATTGATTTTGATAAATGGACAAGCGAAGATTTAGACGATAATGAAGATGAGAAGCGGGATATATGCAATGATTATCCCGGCATGTATGATAAACTTCATAAAGAAGAGTTTGGTTATGAAAAAGGTATATTTCGTTAACACGTTCACTGCCATCAGAAAGTGGCTAGCACTTTAGGCAATATGTTTTGAACCCTATATGCTGCGTCTGTGGCAACGAATGTGTTAAAGAATATTTTAATTTACACTATAAATGAAATAGATTACGATTTATTATATAATAGTTTATAATTATTTATTGTGCAGAGGATTTCAAAAAGGTATATCTTATTATTTATAATCTTTGCCAATTTGTTGGTTTTACCTACATTCTTATTGTTATGGGAATCATATATTCGCGAGATGGTCCAGGTGAGAGTGACTCTATAGTTCATATAAAATCAATTAGTTTTAATAATAACTAAATTATAATTAAGTATTAAATGTTTTATTTTAGCTTCTATAAAAGAAACTTATAGAACTGTTGGAAATGCAATGAAGTTTATACAACTTTTACAGTTTCTAGAAGTTCTGCACTCATTATTTGGTTATACTAAGAGTAGTACTCTTATGTCATTGGTACAAGTAGGAGGCAGAATATTTATTTTATTTACTATGATTGAAGCTGAACCCCGTATGCAAACAAAACCAGTTGTTTTTTATCTTTTCTTTGTTTGGAGTACAGTAGAAATATTTAGATACCCATACTACATTACACAATTATTGAAAATAGAAATTTCATTTTTAACATGGTTAAGATATACAATATGGATGCCTTTATATCCATTAGGTTTTCTTTGTGAAGGAATTATGATACTAAGAAATATTCCATATTTTGAAGAAACACAAAAATTTACAGTTTCTTTACCAAATTCTTGGAATTTTGCATTTCATTTTCCATCATTTTTAAAAATATATTTATTAATATTTTGTTTACCTCTTATATACATGTTAATGTCTCGCATGAATCAAATGCGTTACAAAAAATTATGCAAGTCTAAATTAAGAAAAAAATATGCATGATTTAATAAATAACTTAAGATTAATATATTAAGAATCTAGAAAATGTAACTCATAGTTCAATTATTGGTTATATAATACATTATAAAATTAATGAAATAAATAAGTTATAGAATTAATGTAAATATATTTATTTTTAATTTATATTGATATAGTAAAAACATTTTAAATAATAATTCAAGATTTTTATTATTTTTTAATACATTACTTGCAATTTTATGTGTACATGTTACATGTATTTTAATTGTCTAAGTATTGAATGTAATATTTAAAAAGTATGTGAAGTTACATTAAATTAAAAGTTATCATATCTGTAATAGAAGAAGATTAAATATGTAAGGTGTAAAAACCTGGAATATTTCTGTTATTTGTAGTAATATAGAAAATGTTTTGTATAACTTGCATGATATGAAGGGTGAGAGAGGGTATAATGTGATGTAAATACTTTGTACGTAGATAGAGTATTTTAGATTTCAAAGTTATCGCCATTTTTTTAAATGATATACTATACTTTTTTATTTCTAACAGAATAGTGGATATTGCATCTGATAATAAATAAAAGAATAAAACAACGAGTCTCACATCATAAAAAATGCTCGAAGTGGTGTCTATTTGTATCGACGCAATACTGCAATCGTGGTACTGCTGTATCCTGTACACTTCTTATCACTTTTAAATTTAATCTAGCACATGCTGTAATGATTTTTTGTCTCATATTTTATGACCCCTGTTCCTAGTATGCACAATAATGTTTAATAATTCCCAAAGAAAAAAACCAGGTGGTGTCATGTTGAACAGGAAATTGGCAGGAGCTAGCCATAAAATTGGTCTGTCACATTCTATCCATCGATTAACCCTTTGCGCACGAGACGGTTCGAAGTCAACCATACCATGTTTACGCAGAATATATACATATGTATGACGGTCGTCCGCAAAGGGTTAAGGAAAATCTTTCTGATTGCAGCTGTTTCTATATGTACATAATATGCGAAGTGCAGTTGATTTCACGATTTGGAGTGATTTTACATTTCTTCATTTTTTTTTTTTTTATTTACTCTTTTTCTAAATAACTTCAGTTATCGATTGTCAAATTATACTACCATAAAAACATTAACTTGCAAAAATACAAGAATATTTAGAAAAATTAATAGTTGTATTGATTGTGGAACAACATTTATTTCGCCTTGACAATGTATATCTTGCAACTACAAAGTCAGGAAAATTAACTACGGACCATTTCAAGACTTGGTTAAGAGAGATTTACTTCACAAATACTGGGCCCACAACAGTTCTATTTCTTGAACCCGAAATCACACATTCGGCCCGAAATGTCTTGTACTCTCTTTGAGTACAATAAATAATGGTGACAGTAATTGTCCATCAGCTGAAATGGTTGGCTGGATGGTGTAACTATGAGTGGTGGATGACACTGATTGAACACCTCCTTCTACGATTTTTATACCTTCTTCAGTCAAAGTGTGCCCTGAATGTAATTCCAAATTAAAACCACTTTGATCGGAATTGTAAACATTAAGTGGTTCATTTCGGGCTATATATGATTTTACTTAATTCATGAATGCGCTGCTTTGCAAATGAATATCGTCTTCTCGATTTACCATATTTGTGGTTACAAATCTGGTAATTTTTCTGGACACTAATCTAAACGTCGTTTTAAAAGTATGTAGCCAAGTATGTCCGGCTTTAAATGTTTGTAAATTTTCTATATCTTTCGCTTGTAAAGCCCACCGCCGTAGATCTCTGTGAAATCAATTCATGCACAATTACTCTTAACTGCTGAGCTTCCATAAATTTATTAACTGTATGCTCTTCAATACGTTTTATCTTTTCCTTTTTTGTGCCACCCTGTTCAACTTGTAAAGCCCACTTAAGAAACTTGTTACTGTCATTGTTACTTGTTACTGTATAATTTAGTGCAAGCCTACAATGCTTCATTAAAATCAAAGTTAGAACAACTACTACCATGGTGGATGTGCGTGCAAGATGTAAATCATCAAAATCTGCAAAACTGTAAGAGGCAATTTTAAAATGTTATATACTAATGGATTTGGAATAAAATGCTCGTCATTTTTTGTCATTATGAAAATTTCAATAAAATGAAAAATTAAGTTAATAAATTTTTTTGTTATAAACAAACTGTATGTTGTTAAATTTTTTAACAACATGTTATTGTACATAAGAAACCATTAACCTCACCCATTAACAATTTTTTCGTATGTCTTTCCGTTTTCGAGATAGCCGTTTCGAGCCAAAACTTCAAGGGGTGGTTTCACCCCTTAAACTCGAGTTACCGCAGTTAAAAAAAAATACGTGTCGATTATTTTTGGCTGCTTTATAAAGCAGCCAGTAAGTGTACAAAGTTTCATCAAAATCGAAGCTGGACCGTTCGCGAACATTCCTTGTAAGAACTAACGACACGTGGCCATCAGCATATACATACATACATATGTATGTACGTATACCTCATACAGATCGTGCTGGGTCTCATCGATTTTCGTCGAAACTCAACACTAAATAAATAGCGGCGATGGTTTAATGAGGAATGTCGTATGATGTGTACGATGCTATTTAAGAAGAGGCTGAAGCTCATGAAGTTTGAACAAAATTTCAGTTTCTTATTTGAATTGGTCTGCATGGTAATTTATTTGGACATTATTTTCTAAATTAATCAATGATATTTTTTTAGACTTTTGAAAATATTGTATGCAGACAACTGTAAAAATGAAATTTATTTACAATTCTCTTGTAATAAACATAATTTTTTAAATTACATAATGCAAAATGAAAAGATAGTATGTTCTTTATGGTTAAATATGTAGTCTGTAAGTATTAGGTATAAACATAAATTCTTTCCAACTTTTGAGTGCAATCAAAGTTTTATTTAAAAAGATGGAAAACAACTCGATCAACGAAATAATTTCCATTGTTGTCGATGACCTTTTGTTATTTTTCTGGCAGCTTGCGAATACCATCGCAAATATTTCGATATGAATGATTGTATTGATTATGTGACTTCAGTTGGAAAAATTGTTTTTATATATGTATCTAATACTTGTTTTAAAACAAGTAAATAACATTCGAGTCTGGTGTGTTCTATCGATAAAAGATCAAAGTGACAATTTTGAAAAATCGATTCACCGTCGAAAATTAAAAGTCTTTGTGAAATGGATTGCTAAGGTGCTCTCAATCAAAATTAGTACTAACTTTAAATGACTAAATTGCTTGAAAATGCCATACAGGGTATTTTACCATTACTGGAAGAACTTCTAAAAAGTGATTATAGACGAAAATAAAGAATAAACAAATTGGGTTTGAAGTTTCGTATTTCAGTTATTAACAGTTAAAATGTACGTCTAGAAATTGGTAATTTTGACTTGCTGCTTATTCAATCTACTTGTTATACGCACAGTGAGATATATTTATATACAATGTAGAATTCCGTTATCATTTTCGTGTCACATTCTACTATATCGATTGGAATCGATATTATATTACCGTATTATTAATGGTAGAAATTAAAATCAAGAACTTTGTAAATTGCTCACAACTATTAAACTACGAACAAAATGTGTACATAAATGCTTATAAATTGTTGAAAGATATTTTAGTCGGTCTTTATAAAAAGTGTTAGAGAGTACTAAGTAGACAATAAGATCATCTCGTCGGGTAACTATAATAAGATAGTTACCTAGATTTACAAGAATCAATATGAACTGTAGGTACGCGTAGTCTTTAGTTTGATATCGCTTTCCAAAGGACACTTTTCTTTTGGAACACGATACCAATTACCAGACCCCATCACGTGAAGGTGACTACACAAGAAACCCAATAAAAATACAGATTCTACTACCAGCTTTCTACCTTCAAAGATACGCGTTTCTCATTCGTAGCAAGAGAAATGAAAACGTGAAACTTTGTGTCTTATAGAAAGCCGGTCGATCTTTTGTTTGGCACAGTTTATGACACAATCGCGAAGAAAGGCTATTTTTTGAGACAACGAATTCCTGCATTGTTCGTATTATTGTGAATTTCTCGCCGAGAGAAATTAGTTTCTTTACAAAACGGTCGCATAAAGTTAATTTTCGTTCTCATTAGCTGAAGACGTGTTATAAAACGAACGATTTCTTAACGGTCATTTCTACAATGGATTCTCATCGTGTAAAGAACCGTTAGGTCGGACCTGGCGGAAATTCCAGACCGTTGCCAAACCTTGGGCACATCGTGCGTCCGAGCAGGTATCGCCCCACTTTTCCAGGAAAAAGAGCACTAAGGGCGCACTGGAAGGGTGTTCGCGATACCTGTTAGACATGCTGATTAGTAATTAACATTTCGGTTGCTACCAATCAGCGTGTCACCCTCTTTAGCAGCGATCGAGCGAGCTGCTGAAGAGATCATTCGTACGTTAGAAATTTCGGAGTCAGTCGTTCGTTGACTATTCATTCGTGCGAAGTCATTCCAAATACATTCGTTCGTCAGACTTACTCGTGCGAAGTCTTTGAAATTAGAGTTGTTCTGGAGAAGTCGTGCAAGACAGTCGTGCATTAGATACAACAGAAAGAATAATCGTTTCGCCACCTATTCGAAGTAGTCGTCAACCTTTCGAGACAATATCGTGCATTTCTTTTCAATTCACGGTCAATTGTGTCAACAGTTTGTGACACAATTAAGAAATCGAGTTCGGTATACGGGCATTCGACGGTAAAGCATTCGTCACATCGTGCTTTATCATTCGAAATAAATAATTGCCCAAGATTAATTTGGCGGGCAATAGTGGAGTGCGTGTATCCAAGTGGAGTGACACCAACGAACACCCCTACAAGGACATCATCATCCGCGACGCGCACCCCAACATTACGGTCACCCATCAAATTGACGGATGAAAAAAAACACGTATTTTTTTTTTATTCGTTTTATTTAATTTATAAATAATTCAGTTATACAATATCAACAGAAATTACATTTATTCGGAATATTTGTTTCAAACACATTCGATTTTGTGTAAACATTTTTCGGAAACGTTCTTTACTTTCTGCACTCTTGCTTGTGAAATTCAAAACCCGTCAAATTGACAGATTCCGTAAATCTACTGTTAATGGAATGTTAAAAAGATTAATTAGTTGCGGTCAAAATAAAAAATAGTAATTGTTAGGCGTATCCTGTAACAGGATTTACGGCACTAGTCGAGTGGTCACGCGTTGCAGGCAATGGCTTTGTTAGAAATAAACAAAGAGCGTTTACTGTGTTGCCATCAATCAGCTTTAGGACCCCGGATGTCATAAATCCTGGAATCTCCAAAGGGTTAAAGCGAAAGTGACTTCGCGTCCTTGGCTGTGGGCCACTTGGGGATGACGAAGTCCAGGCCCCGCGGAGGTTCCACAGGATTCCAGGAAGCCATCCACCCAACACCCTCTCCGGTCATTATATACCCCTCCCTAAGTCAGCGCGCTAAGGGCGAACTGGAAGGAGATACAAATGCACTGGAGCAAAGCTGATTGGCAAGGAACGTATTTTGGAAGGGCCAATCAGCTTTTTTGTCGTTTTTGCGGAGTTTCCGCGCCACCGGGACCACGGAGACTCCAGTAGATACCTTTGAATCGTCAAACACGAAACATAGTAACATTGTATAAAAGCTGCACCGCGCAAATATTATCCGGAGTTTCAACTTAGAAATATACAGTCCACTTGCAGTTTAGTACAATCATTAGTTGGTACATCACGTGCAAATTTTAACGGACCCTTGAAGAGAGTTACCGAATAAGGCCCTAACAGTAATGTTGCATTCCGCAAAACTCGTTTCCTAGCATTCGACTTATTATATTTAATAATTACACGGTAGAGGAGCTAACGGGATTTAGGCGAAAGAATTAGGCAGCGTCATACAATCGATTATTTATTCAAAGTCCAGTGACATTCGTTACGCGAAGACTGTTTGACCAAATATTGGAGGAAAAGGGTCCGTAGGATATAGGTTCGGTAGCAAGGAAAGTAGTGGAGGAAGATAAACACTCGTCGACAGGAACGAGTCGGTGAAGTACGAGTGGCGTTAGTCGTAGCGTCGTAAGACGTGAAAAGATCCTCCAAAGGACCAAATCAGAGAGTGAGATATCTCGATTTGTTGTTGTGAGCGGTACGGAGGAGTCCGATGATACAGATTTAACAGAGGCACGATCGACCTCGAAGCACAGAAAGAAGCGAGGCAGGCTTCCCACAACTGAAATGCTGGGATTCAGAGGAGTGGCGCAAGAAGAAATCGATACAGTAAAACAAAAGCATGACCCCGAGCGTCTCGAGCGCTAGATGGAGGCTCTGACATACGTAGGAAATCCACCTTCTTCTCGCGGCAGCAAACCCTTGCCGGAGGAAAAAGAGCTCATGAGGCAAATGAGGGCACGACCCACGGCCGAGTTGGGCAACGAGGTACCGGAACATTTTCGAGAGGTGAAAATAGAGTTGCCCATACAAGATAGTTATGGGCAGGTCACGTCCCTGGGTCCCGCCGATTACTGAGAGCCTAGACCCCCAGGTACTCGGGTGGGTCATGGACATCTCATACGCTTCCTCCGGGAGGGGTGATGTTTCGTGGCACCTAGCCGCGGACATGGTGGATTCAGCCTGGTCCGCCGAACTGGGGGTAACGGAGGTGGAGCTGGAAGACGCTATCCGCAGGATGATGAAGAAGAAATCATTTAGGCATTTTGGAGCCCTAAGTGCGGGAGCTGTTTGGAAGCTGCCTGCAATCGGGGTACTTCCCCCCACTGTGGAAGAGAAGACGGCTCGTGCTTTTGAAGAAAGATGTTAGACCGGAGGATTTTCCCTCCGCGTACTGGCTAATATGTTTGCTGGACGAGGTGGGCAAATTATTCGAAAGAGTGCTCGCAGCCCGCCTAGGCCGGTTCATTTTGAACACTGTATACCAAATTTGTACATTTGCGCAGGCGGCCGTCTCCCGGGGTGGAGTGGTGCTTGGCGTGTCGTTAGATATCGTCAACGCGTTTAACACTCTACCCTGAGACGTAGTGCGGAAGGCGCTCAGTTACCATGAAGTGCCCTCCTACTTATGGGAGGTGATCGGTGCTTACCTGTCGGACAGGTGGATAGTTTATACTGGCCATGGCGGTGCGCAAAGGGAGAGGGAGGTAACCAGGGATGTCTCACAGGAATCTGTGCTTGGACCAATTCGGTCCTAAGGACGGCGCTTCCCCTCAGCGTCAGCACCATCTGCTACGCTGACGATACATTAATGTTGGCGACCGAAAACATTACGTCTCACCGAGTTGGGCGTAGCCTGCGCCGTCGCCGCCATCCAGTGTCTGGGCCTTTGAATATCCCCAGGTAAGACTAAGGTCCTATGGTTCAATAGACCGCGGCAGAGGCCGAGGACCCAGGCCTGGATGTGCGTGGATGACTCTTGGGTCAGATGGGGCCGCATGAAATATCTGGGTCTCATCCTGGACAGTTTTTGGCGTTTCGAGGCTCATTTTAGGTAATTGGCCCCGCGTTTGGAGAAAGCTACAGTTGCCTTGGGTAGGCTGCTGCCAAACCTACTACTCCAGTTCGCCGCTTATTCATGGGGGTGGTGCGATCGATCTATGGCGTTGTGTGGCGCGCCTATATGGGCGAAGGATTTGATAGCCAGTCGTCGCAGTCGGAATATGCTGCGACGTGTTGAAAGGCGCCTGGCCATTCGGTGTATTAGGGGGTACCGCACCACCTCCTATGCGGCGTCGATGTCTTTGGCAGGGCTAGTCCCGTTCGAACATTATGCGGTGGCGGTGGCGATTGTCTACGCGCGTGCCCGTTGCCTTCGTGAAATCAAGGCCACCCCGTCGGAGACTGATAGTGAGATCGAAGCCTTGAAACGTCGAGCCTGAAGGTTAGCTCTGGCCAAGTGGTGTTCATTGTTGTACGAGCCCATGAACGCGAGCCAGCGCGCCGTCGGGATGGTCCTGCCCAATATCAAATCGTGGATGGGCAGGACCACTGGAGGAGTTACCTACAGGTTGGCGCAGGTGCTCACCGGGCATGGATGCTTCGGTGGGTACCTGCATCGTATTGGGAAGGAGACGACGACGCAATGCCACCATTGCGAAGCGGAGGAGGACACACTACAGTACATGCTAGAGGTTTGTCCGGTGTGGGTACAGCAGAGGCAGGTCCTCAAGGATGTAGTGGGAGATGATCTCTCCCCTCCAGTTCTTGTCAAAGCGATGCTGGAGGGGCAGGTCAAATGGAGCGCCGCGGTTTCCTTCTGCGAGGATGTCATGCAGAATCGGGAGAAGCTCGATCCCACCAGGAGGGCATGTAGGCGTGGGCGTGTCAGAGCACGCCACGACAGCAGCGGTGGAGTCGTAGAGGCACGATAGTTAAGCCACCCCCTTTCCATCAGATGGGGTGGCACCACGGAGGCCGCAGCCGGTTGGATGGGGGCCCAACCGCCGAGAGCGTGGTCTCCGAGGTGAGGCGGAACAGGGTGCTATCCCCCTTCCGCAGAGAAGAAGTAGGAGTTAGGGGAGGGGGCGCTTTGTCTCTATCCCACGAGGTAGAGTAACGAGACAAGGCGCGGTAGGGTCCCGGATGCATATGTGTGGTGATCCCCGGGGCCGTACTATTGCGCCCGAAGAGAGTAGCCGTAGAGGTTTTAGTCGGTGCAAGTTTGTCACTACTCCGTCCCTTCCCTTAGAGGGGCGGGGTGTACTATGAGGATTTCCCCCACGTAAAAAAAAAAAAAGAAGGGTAGGAAAGTAAGGATTACTTTTGACTCAAAGGTCAGTAAAGGATAAGGCAGTGAGGTCTAGGTTCAGTAATGAGTAATAGCAAAGGGTGATGTGGAGGTCTAGATTCAGGAGTGAATAATGTTAAAAGACTATGTGGATCGTTTGCTATTTAAGAAAGGAAAGCCCTAATAACTTAAAACTAATAGATGTAATAAGTGTGGTATACAACAGTAAGCATTTTAATAATTTGCTACAAACAACTCGTGTATCTTTGTACGAAAGCGTGCACATGGTTCTTAACACAATTTTTTATCTTACAAATAATTTATTCTATCTTATCATTGTTTAAAATTAAAATGCACGCATTTCATGATGTTCATCGGCGGACGAATATGATGATATACCTATATTCACTTTAAATTCACGAGAAATAGAGTGGATTGTAGACACATGTAATTTCTAACTTATAAGTATTAAGTTTACTTTGCATACATAAATTTACTTGAAATTTAATAAATATTTTAGAAGAGGAATTAATGAAATGGTAATGATTTTAAATATATTATTGAAATAAAGACATGCGAGTTGTGCGATAATAGATTCAGAAATCTGGAGCATTTGATAAGGGACTGCAGAGAAATCGAAAGGCATATCAGGATGGAAGACATAGTGAGGGAGAGATACGACAAACACACTGTAGAATGGCTAAAGAAGTTAAGAAAGAAAAAAAAAGAGAGAGAGGCTAGTAACACCAAAGAGAATATGATATAAATATGAATAACGGAGGTGTAATAAGTAACAAATAGGGTAACGAGTTAATAGAGTACAAGGAGGGGCGAATGAAAAAAAGAGAGAGTAAATGAATGGAATGTGTAGATAAGATAGTTTTATAAAAGAAGAAAAAAATTAGGTTATTGTAAACCAAGTCCATATCCAATTCCTGGCCGTGAAGCTGAATAAATAAAGAATATTATTTAAATAAAGTGATTTTTCAAATACATGTACATAGTCATTAAAAATTACAAAATTCGTCAAGCAACGTCAGTCGTCCATCTGTAATAGTTTTTGAGGTAGGAAACAGTGGAGGAAGATTATAATTATTCTTACAATTAATCATTTATTACATGTAAGTATAATATAGTTCAAAGATTACAAATTAGTTCGAATAGATACTAGACATGTACATATTATGGACTAATAGTAATGGAATAAATGGAAATAGTAATATAATACTAAAATAGTTCATAATTATTTAACAGTTAAAATAGTAATAGAATATTAAATTTAAAAATAAATTGTAACAAAGGGAATTAAATAAAAGGAATTTATTGAAAAAATGAATTCTAAATCAGATTATGATGTAACGCTATTAAGATATTCTAATTATCAATGAATATTTTGTACAAGTAATTTGGCTCTCGCGATAGTGGAGTTCGTATTTGAATTCGTAATTCAACTCACATCTGAGCTCGAAATATGTAACTCCCGGAAATGAGGGGTTGCTGGAGTGACTCTGAACAAATTTTTTCCTTTACCCAATTGTTGGTTGAAGTTTTGTTTTTGAATTATTAACGGAAAACACTGGCCAATCAAAGCGCGCGCGCAACCCCGAAAGTATGGCTTTCAACCGCAGCACTCGATCGTGGTCGTGAACAAACGCGTTGGCACAGCGTGGGTATCAGGGCAAATGTTACATCGTCTTAAATTAAGAATACTGTGGAATTATTCGTTATTCATGAATAACAAATAAACTAATAAGTCATTTAATAACTGTGTTCGATACTTTTATCCGTTATCCGAAAGAAATAAAGTGTTTTATTACTTATGAAAAAGATGTTTTTTTAACAGCACGTTTTCAGGTGGATATATTATGTTTAAAGAAAAAAGGTTTGGATAACTAATGTTAGAAAAGGCTAGTTAAACTTACCTACTCGTCCACGAATTAACCTGCTTCGACGAAAGTGAGTCGTTAATACTGGGTCATTATATCGATCCTGCCCTTTCGCAAATATAAAAAAACATTTCATAATATTTCACATTTGTACGATATACGTTGCTCGTTCGGTTCGCAGAATGATTCTGCCAGCTTAAACGTTTCCTGGGTCTTAGATGGACGTCCGTTAAGGAACGGAAAATTGTTACAATAAAACTGTGGCGACAAAGGCGGAAATAATTTGCCGAAAATCGGTCGGCGCGTTTCAACTGACCGCGGTTGAGAGCCACGCTCTCGTTGTTGAGCGCGCGCTCTAAGCGCGTTCTGATTGGCCAATGTTTTTCGTTAATAATTCAAAAACGAAGCTTCAACCAACATTTTGGTAAAGAAAAAAGTTGTTCAGAGTCACCCCTGCAACCCTTCATTTCCGGAAGTTACAGGAGTTATGAGGCACCCTGTATTGTTTCATCATTTCTACTTCACTTCCATTATACTTTATCTTTCTTTTTTTTCAGTTTACTAAATTTATAGAAGATTGTTATCTTAGTTTTATTGGTATGTACTTGAAAAACTATTTCTTTGCAGTATTTTAGTAGTGTGTTCAATTTGTTTTGTAGATTTATTATATCGGATAGAGTTAGTACTACGTCGGCTGCGACATTAACATTTCCGTATCTTTTTTTATGTTTATGTATTCCTCCTGCCTGAAGAATTCGCTGACATTCCTCATTATTAGATATTCTATTGATTTTGTTGTTTACTAGTACTTGTTTGGTACTTCGTCTTCTTATGTTAAGCTCAAAGTAGAAAGTGTTGCAGTTTTCCTTCTTTTCACATCATTATCTACACATCAAAATCTTCTGTGGTCCATCATTACTTGTTTCTCGTTCTCTTTCTTGTCTATATTTTATATTGTTTAGAATATTAACTACTAGGTACAGAGATAAAGTATGTATATACTAAATAATATAAATATATGGCTTTCAATATAAATTTTATTTTTATTCAGATAACAAATAGGAAATAACAAATTTGTAAAATAATTGATAGAAATAATAAACTTTTGGTATGTATACTATAAAGGGGCTAGTTTTTGTTTATATTAATGTACATCTTTCGTAATATTCGGTTTTTAATTCTTACAGTAATAATAATAATATTAATATAAAATATATACATAAAAGCATGTTAATAAATAATGTTTTTTTTTGCATTTTTTAATTTTTCATTGATTACTTTTCAATCATAGGTAAACTATATATCCGGTTTGAAAATTCGAACAAGTTTTGTTTACTATGTGGTGAATAGTAGCACGTGGAGTTAATGTGTGTTTAATTTAAGAAGAAAAGAAAGAAATAATTAATATTTTTAGTTTTTAGTAAAATGGACATTCTTCAATTAAATGTGTGGAAAGGCGATTGGAGTTTACCATCAGTTGATGTGGAATGCTTGCAAGTTTTGGTACGTAATTTGTGTATAGGTTATGATTTTGTACATTGTCATAAACGTTATAAAGTACGAAATATTTCCATTTTTGATGATTAATATTTTTAATAATACATTTAAACAACATTTATTACGTTCAGAATATTGAACTATATTTTTGTACAAATATAAACGTTTAATTTAATTAAAACAAAAATTTTTAAATGATGGTGATGTATGAAGGTTGTCTTTATAAAAATATTGTTTGATGAAATTAAACATACGTATATGACACAAAGGATTTAAATTTCTTTGTTTTCAAAGCCATATAAGCTGTCATTAATTTTTTCATTTTACATTCAAATATATGTAAATAAATATAAATCATTCTGACAGAGTACATGTGATCTATTCAGCTTTTAATAATTGGCAATTTATGTTTAATTATGTCTATTGCATTAGTAAATAAAAGTATTTGAATTAATGATAGGTATTGCTGATGTCGAGAACTTTAAGGTGCAAGATAAAACATTTATTATTATAATTTTGCCAATATTGTGCTATACTTTTATACTCTTTTTATCAATTTTCATACTTCTCTTTTTCGATAAGAAGTCAAAGAATATAATATTTAATACATAAAAATATTAATGGTATAATATTCATAAGACATTGTGATATAGTTTTTTCATTTACCAAATGTTAAGGTTTTGAAGTTAAACATATAGTTTTGTTGTTTACTTTTAATAATTATATAAAATAATAACCATATCAGTATTCTGTTATTGGAATACAGTTTGTTAAACATTATTGAAAGTATAAATACAATATTTATTTTTCCAGTGCAATACAAATAATTTTTATAAAATTTGTGGGATATATGTATAAGAATTTTTCGTTTTTCCTTTCCTTCTTCATTATTAGATGAGTTAAATTATATTTCACCTTGTTGATATCATTATAGTTATTTAATATGCTAGTATTAAGTTTAATGTACTATATGAATACTTATGAAATTATGTAAAAGATATTTACATTTATATGAAAAAAAATAAAATTACCATAACTCTAGGAAAATGTATTTACAGTTTAACATATATTATTTCAGAATGTAAAGCTGATTTTTTTATTTATGAATTTTAATAATTGCTAGAGATAAATTTAAAAATTTATGTGGTAAAGGGAATTCAGTTTATGCAATATATTACATTTGTTACTGAAATTTTTATGAGTGTTTATGAGAGACTAAGATCATGTTATGGCCAATAATATTTTGTTTATGTCATCTTTATTTTAATTCAAACATTTTATTATATAAGTTAATATTCTTTTATTTTATTGCTCTACTATTTTTGTGACTTTTATTATAAGAATATTGTCAATGAAAATATTTAGATGTTACATTATATTTTTATCATAGCACTGTTTAACATTAACCTTTTATTTCGAGTTATTGTTTTTCCTGATATGTATAATATTTGTATCATGTTTATTATACAGTTTGTTACAGTATGTAACAAATAGATTTTTTTGTTATTTTACATATAAATATTTATTTTAATACTTCATTTGCTATAAACAATTATTATTTACTGTTATATTTTTACGTCTTTGCGTGATATTTAATTTTATTTGCATTTTCCGACATACAAAAGCTGTTTTTTATTGTACAAGAGCAGCAAACGTCTTTTTTATAAAAAATTATTTTTGCCTCGACAAAATTTTATCATAACGGAATAATTAATATTCCTGTCCGGAACAGGATTTTTAATCAAACTTGTACGAGAAAACTCTATATAAAAATAAACATATAATAGGGTTTAACTAGATTTATTGCAGATATCAAGTATGAATACAAATGTAAATAATTGTTTTTGGCAAATGTGGTATTAAAAAATTTATATTCTTTTATATTTCGGTAGACTTGTCTTGCAAGTGATTGTTGTGACAAGAGGTCGGAGCGGAGTTAACCGAATTCGTACATTTGGTTGTCTTCGGACATTACTTTTACTTCCGAAAGTTTTGCATTTTTGCTTCGAAAAGTTTTAAATAAAATATTGGTTTTCTACTCGATAGTTTTAAGCCTAGTGTTTCTATTTATATGTTTGACTAGTGTTTTTGCCTTTAGGGAATGCTGTGATGTCACGTGGATTTCAACAAATTAGTATATTCAATGTTTAATAGGAGGTGTAAAATTATCTCCGAAGTGAATAGTCGTATTTTTTCCCGCAGTTTTTACAGTGTATGCTAGAATGCACATTTTGTTAGCTTAGAGAACTACTGAACCCCTTTATTTAAGCTGCCTTACACTCGTCAATGTTGATTGCCGGACACGAACATAATTTTTAGTTGTTTATAGTTCGGAAAGACGCAGTTAAATTCGAAATTTTTGTATTTTTAATTTCCATCTTGTTTTGTCGCCTAGAATTTCTGCTATTTGTTATCGAATACTTTGTATACATCCAGTTTAGACAAACGACAAACGAAAACGTCTTTTACGAAAAAAAGGTCATGTTTTGTTAATAATGAATTAAGTAGTATTTGTATGTAACGTGTACAAAAATGTACATGTTAAAGTACTTTTCACAGCAACTATACTTAAGTTAGTTTATATTATTGATATTTAAACTTGAGTTGCCTACGCACTAGATAATATCGTATTTTTTATATTTATCTTTACTTGTATTTACTTATCTTCACTTAACTTTTTTTTTATTCCCCTATCGATTCATCTATTTTTCCTTTTCACTTTTCCATTTCTTGACAGCCCCATACGTGTTACTAACTCATATTCCGGTATTTTTTCCTTTGGAAGACATTTAAAATTCCCGAACTACTTTACTGCTCGGAATGATATTCTACATTCGTGCATCGTTTAGTTACATTATTGATTAATTATTTATCTTAAGCATAATAGTATTTAAATTACAACCTCATTACAGCACTTTCATCGACTATACCACTAGTTGTATCTAGCGGTGCCAACCGAACTTTGTTTTCTTTAGGCCCATATGCTTTTTTTCAGCGCGCATGCGTACTCGTCTACCAAAAAAAGATGAAGAAAAAAGTAATGAGTATCATTATCTAGAATGTAATGTTGGATTGTGTAATCCATGCTTCAAGATTTACCATACGCGGAACACTGATTAATGATTATATAAAAATAAAACATTTTCGTACTTTTCTTAGTACATACAAATAATTCCAATTATAAGAGTTAAAAAAATAAAACTACACAATATTACACTACATAATTGGACGTTGATTGCATATTGATTAATAATGAAATCTGTATGCAAACAAAATAACGTGTATAATGTTTTTTTTTTATAGGCTTATGCTAAATTTAATGGTATACCTTTAAAAGTAAATACTTCTGCTAATCTATTCAAAACACCTAATGGCAAATTACCCGTATTAAAATGTAACACTGGTACGTTCGATACAGCCAAAAATATAATAGAATACTTCAAACAAATAAATTTTAACACGGAATACGAATTAAAGGAAAAACAGCGTTCAAAGGTTTTGGCTTATGATGCAATGTTAAAGGAAAAATTATTTCCAGCCTTACAGTTCATTTGGTACGTAGATTTTCTATTATTTTGTATTTTGGTACAAGGGTATTGCAATACAAATATAAAATACAGTAGCATTGTATTAAATTCATGTTTAAGCTTCGTCAACCGAAGTCCAGTCATTTTCATCCGATTTACAGTGGTTGCAAACCGTAAAAACGCGATCGAAAATCAAATTTTCGACTTTAACCGAGGATATAACCAAATTAATCAACGATTATAAAGAAACTATAATAATATAACTATAAATAGTTCTGTTTAAAAAGTTATTTTGAATGCATTAACTTCGATCTCTTCTTCGATAAACAATTCTTCTTAAATCTGATCAATATCATTTGCGAAAAATTCAATATCACTATTGTTGCATTTATCAATATCCGAATCAGAATATGAACACATCATTTTATTTATGTTTCCTTTTCTGGAAAATCTTAATTCTACCTCATCGTTACTTTGGAAATTTTTATAAACCTCTTAACGCAAGTTTCTTCTCCACTAGTATCTGATTTACTAAAAAATGATTAGTTTTTTTTTTTTCGATATTGTAAAAATTTGGGGTAGTAATTGCAACGATTGTAGCACTGATTTAATAAAATATTCACTTAAAAATCTCTTATTGAATTTTTAGACGTTTCGTTCTCGATAACTGATTTTCGACTAATTGCCCGTGATCATTTCGGGAAGCACATGATTATATGTATTTACATGTTTCTGCTACAAACTGATGTATGACTCGATAGTCATATTTGATTCGTAGGAGGCTGTTTTATCTAATCGCGCGCGCCTGACGAAGTATTCTTTCTAATTTTGCTTGGCAATCAAAGTGTTAAGTGGAATTATATATTTTTTTCATCATAAGTCGAAAGAGTATTGAGTACAATTTCAAGTAAAAAAGTATCAATCTTTTGAAACTATGTAACTTTTATCTTTAGCACATGTTCATTAAATGTATAATTTAAAAATTATTTGAGGTGTGCAAGTTACGTAATTCACCTTGTATGTAAACGCTGCTCGGTCTTAATTTTAGTTAGTTGCAAATTTTAATGTAGAACCGGTAGCGTTTTTTTGTCGAGACATTATTTACTTCTTTGTTTTATGGTGGTTGGTTATGGAAAGAGGAAATAAGTAGAGAGAGGACAGGCAGAAAAGAAAAAGGAAAAACAATGCGGTTTAGACTCCTAGTAAACTTATCGACAAAGCTATCTAGGAGATCCATGCCTTAAAAATGGGGAACAATTAGGCTCAAGTTAAAAGATGTTAGTCCGTTTCTGTGATGGTGAAGCGTAGTACAACCATAGTTTATTTTAGTGATGTTTTTCCCGAGACTTTGGTCTTTGTCATCTTGAAAATCCATGATCGATTCTTTTTCTAAAAATCATTAAATTTCCGGATTATCTATTAACCGCGCGTGAATTTTCCTTAATACTTCAATAAATGAAACGGGTTAGTCTCTATGTCCAGAAATACTTCAGCCGAATTAAGATACGTAGTCCTTAATGTTTCGATTTATTTAACATTGTTATCAATAAAATTAACGTTCTATGTATGCGTTCATGTGCTCATTGAAAAATTAAACTTTTAAACTAATCATTTAAAAAATCAAAGACCTTATAATGATACAAAAGTACACTTCGATCTTCGAAAAAAATATACAAATGCATTTCATTTTGCTGTACGAAATTTGATCGTAATTGGTACATTTTTTTATTATTATAAATGTTACTATAAAATTTATTACTCCTACAATTGAAGAAATTTCTGATATATGTAAAGAAAATATTGTTAAATCAACAGGAGGTGAAGGAAAATGATAATAGAGGCGGATAAACTTGATCAATCAGTTCCTGGTATAATTTGAAATAAATTTCTTGAAATTAATAAAATCAACGAGTTAATAAATAATAATAATAAAATCATGTTAAAGCTATAGCCTAGCCTAATTGTATGGAATGTCCTATATTGTATGATATAAAATAAAAATTGGAATGTTAATATTTTCAGGTGGATAGATGAAAAAAATGTAAATGAATTAATAAGACCTTGGTATTACAAAGCACTACCCTTCCCACTAAAACTTTATTACCCAGGGAAATTTGAACGACAAGCTCATGCCATGTTTGAAATTTTGTATCCTGCCAAAGATGATATAATTGATATGACTGTCATAGAAAACAAGGTAATTGATAACTTAACTTGTTAAAAGCCTTTTATTTACTTTAATGTTAATATTGAACGAAGGAACAATTGTTTTTTATTTTTTACACTTTTTGCAATATTTCTTATTTTTTTTATTAATAATGCTCGCATCTGAATAATAGAAACAAAAGGGGCATACTTTTAGTACAGCTTTAATGATTTTATTTATTTGAAATATAGAGACGCTGCATATTAATTTTCCGTAATAATTGAATTAGAATATGTTTAGCACATTTGTTCTGTTTATACTATAGATTTTAGTACATTTTTATTTTTTATGTATTTTTAATATATTTCTCCGATATTCAGATACTTACTTAATACTTTGTTTTATAAAACATAAATTGCTGTTTTCACAATGATCAACATTTTTTTTCCCTTCTTCAAAAGACTGTGAGTGATAGATTTTTGTTGGTGGATGTGGATTTAAACAGGTGTCACAATTATACAAAATCGATACTTTATTATCATCTAGTTAGCTTCACCAAAATATTCATACAACGATCAATACAAGATACATTAAACCAGATAACATAACAATAATCAATGAACAACCTTTATAAATTTTTCTTGCATTCGACACTCGAAAAGGCGAGTTTACTTTTGAACTTACGTTATTCATGATAGCGCGAAACTGCAATTACAGCTTGCAAATGATACATAACTAGCAAATTGCGATACATACATACGAAAGTATCAACTCCAAGATGCGCGAAGTATTTGCGCTTTGAATATAAAAACAAATTTTAACACCTGTGCATCGTTCCGGTCCATTATAACCCGAAACGGAAATTCAACACTTAATAACTTTTACCAAATTTATTGAATTTTATTAACTTTTACCAAAAGTTTTCAAAAAATGTATTCCTTGAGTAAAATATCATTTAATTGTGTATATATATTTATTACACTAGTACAATTCGAATCAATCTGACCCAAGTAAAAGTTTCACGTATCTTGTGAAAGACCTTCATACTTATTTTGATTACGATCATAACATTCTTGAACACTTCATCTGTAAATTTCTGTTGAGGTAGATGTATTTTCCAATTGTCCGTTTAGTATGGAAAAGTCGTATGATATCTGCAAAATAAAGCACTACGCATTCCTTGACCAAATGAGTTAGCGTTAGCCTCGAAAGCTGTTTCGTCTGTAACGAAACTTTTTCATCGTATTTCGTTTGGCACGGTTTATGACACAAAGAAAAGCTATTTTGAGTCATGTTTTAGTTATTGTTAGATTTTTCCTATATTTTTTGCTGATACTATTTTATCACGTGTTTAATATTTCTGCCCTACATGTATTTATTATATGGAAGATATTAATTCCAATTGGAATAAGTAAAAAAAAGTTTAAACGGCGGTTATCTCTGGGAGAATTAGGCCATAACTTGATACAGCCATATATTAGCAGAAGGACCGCATTACCCAGAAATGAATTTTCAAATAAATAGTAAATATAATAGAAGAAAAAATATGAACTATCAATCTCGAATAATGTAATAAAAAAAAAAAAACAATCTTAAACGATCTCGTTGTTCTTCATGCTCTTCTACGGTCGACAGATAAACAAATATGCCGTGCTATGTACGTAAAAAATATGTATATAAAGACTACTGTGTTAATATTTGTAATAAATGTATATAATCTTTACGTTTATTTACTCATCGGTAATATAAATTATTAAATTAATGCATTTACCTTATGCAATTTTACCTTCGGGTTGTATTGACCCGAATGACACAAATGTAACAAAAATTTGAACAGTTCACAAGAGTTAAATAAAAATTTGATTGTGCCCAAAAATTGAAAAGTATTCGTTTCTATGTCCAATATTATAACGTATACACTAATTACAACACTATCTCTATTACGTTTAAGGGTAGATAGGTATAATAGTTCTAGTTTATGATTTTGGTTATTACTTTATCAAATTTAAATAGCTTATCCTGCCATCCTGTTGTGTAACTAAAATATTTATATGCAACTAATAAACTATAGAATAACACAGTTGTCATCTTATTGACAATGCCTTACAGATAAATAACTGTAGTTAAAGAACTGTCTTGTGTATTCGTGCATATCATCTCTTTCATTTTGTCAAGAGACACACACTCTTTACTAATGTAGGCATTTTTTACGCGCTCTTACATGCCAACTTAACATTGCATACTGTGGGTTATGTTCTTTATTTTATTTTGTACAAAATATTGATTTACGTCTTATTACTTATTTAATCAATTTTTATAGTAGTTTGCAACACGAGCCATATCATTAAAATGCAGTATTTTAATTTCGCGTGTTATATCAAAGAACAGTTGTATTTTAAAGATA
Organism: Anthophora plumipes; assembly: GCA_951804975.1. NCBI lineage: Eukaryota > Metazoa > Arthropoda > Insecta > Hymenoptera > Apidae > Anthophora > Anthophora plumipes. The sequence continues at coordinate 15,291,098 of OX638118.1, read as the reverse complement.
CTCAAATAACATTAACTGAATGTAACAGGTATACTCAGAAGCTCAGAAATGTCTGACGATGCTATCTACAACTCTTGGAGAGTTAGACTATTTTCTGGGTAAGGAACCCACTTTATTGGACGCCATTGTGTATTCGTATTTGGCACCACTGCTTAGAGCTCCTTTACCAAATCCAGCTTTGCAAAATCATTTGAAAGCTTGCACAAATTTAGTAAAATACGTATCACGGATATCAGATACATTCTTTGAAATTGAATGCCAAGAATATACGACTAAAGAAAATGTACAAGATACGAAAAAATACTCAGAAAATGAGTTTCCTAATAAAAGAAGAAATCAGATTATTGCTGGAGTTTTTGCTACTTTGGTAATGTCAATTTACATCTTTTCAACTGGAATATTGGAGGTAAATATATTTTATGCAATACATTTATTTTTTTTATACATTTACAGGATACACACTTTTTGGTGATTGTATCCAATTGCAAGGCAGTGTCAGGTAACTAGAAAAGTTCGTGCGGTTTGTCTCTAATTAAATAAATGGTAAAAACCGCGTGAATTTTTTTGGATACCTGATATAATATGTACGTTTACATTTATATTTTGTTACAATTAGTCCTGTATTGTATAATAAGTACTGTATCTTATTGAATTAGTCCTATACAAAGCAAAGAAAAAAATATGCTTAGTTGATAGTTCAAACTGTCACAAAAGCTGACATAATTGTGCAAACATTTTGTAATGAAAATCCAGTAGGAATTGTAGAATAACATTGAACCTGTCCATTGGAAAAAACTGCACAGACATGCAGAAACCTGCTTTAATTCATCTAAATCGCAATAATCTTTAAATTGTTTTGAGTTGAATGCAGCCCCCCGATTGGAAATAATATGCTGAACATTACCAAATGTTTGTTATTGTGTCCCTAATCTCGTAAACACTTCATGTGTATTTCTAGTTTTTGTTGGATAGATTCATATGGATTTCGAAAATGCATCTATTACTATCGAAAGATATTCGTAACTTCTGCTAGTAGCAATTATTGATACTTTGTAATCTGTGTGACATCAGCAATGTATCTTTTTCTTACTTTCCTCCTTTGCATTAAAATACAAGGTATACTTGTTGGAAGAGCTATAGTGAGATCGTAAAATCGGATAGACGTGAAAGAACATGAAATTCGGTACTTGAAGCATAGGTTTAGAGTTCGAACCATTTTCGAAATCATACGAAGTTGTCTAAGCACCGGTTCTTCAATAGTATGTGTAAAAAAGTCGTAAAAATAGAAGGAAAAGGTTAGGTGCGGGACTATAGTCGTCTAATTCTAACCATCGCTGGTCACTTAAAATTTGAGAGTCTTCTATAAGATCTAATCTTTTAAAAGTTGAGAGGGCTTCTTGTCACCTAAATCGATATCCGTAAGAATTTTTTGGATTCTTTGCGTGTTCGTGTCTGAAAATTTTTCTAGAAATATATTTTGATCATGAAAATATCAAAAATATCCATTAACGTTTCTGATCCTAGACCTGCTTTTCTTCATCTGGGTTAGGTTAGGTTTCTTATCATCCTCGTTAACATTCCACTTTTTCCTTTCTCTTCATCACCGTCTTACAAAAAGCAGTGAACTTTTTCCAATCTTTGTTGTTGCGGAGCATCACCCCTGCAAAAAGAGGTCACGATGCAGTCTTGGTTCGAGGGATTCCCTTTAGGTCCTTTTGTGACCTAAACCGACCCTGTTTATTAGATTATCTTCAGATGACTGCATCTTATACCTTACGCTAGATTCTTGGTATTAAGTCATTTAGTAATTATACTATTACTAATGCGGAAAAAATTACGAGACAATTTTACAAAAGGAAATAATTAAACACAATAATAAAAAGAAAACTATTGTAGAATTATTTTGTCAATTTTTAAATGGGTTACATAATTGTTTCTGCTTTTGCATGCGTAAATGCACATACCCTCACGTCTCTCTGTCATTTATCATCCATAATAACATTTTTATATCTTAAGAAATCATGTTTGAATAAAAAAGAACTAAACGTACATATATGCCATAATCTCTGAAGTAGTTAGAATATACAGTTTATTGAATACCACATTGAATAGAAATAAATGATCGTTTTTGTAAAATTTTTATTATGCCAATGATTTTAGAAGTAGAAGCTGGTAAGAATTTCTCTGAGACATGTAACAGAAAAAAATATTTTTTAGAGCTTTTTTTAGTTATACATTTCTAAAATTCTAATTAATGATATCAGTCAGTTATGATTTCAAGTTCAACATAGTTGTACATTATAAGATCTACTGACAATCAGAGACATTCTACCCAGCAGATTTTCGCATATGCGTATGATTATTACATAATATTTGACATTTAACATTAGAAAAATAACATGTGTTAAAGGTATCTGTAAAGGACAATGAAATTTTGAATATAGCAGCAGAAGATACATCTACTGACGATGAGTAAGAACTTTGGAGAAATAAACTATTACTTTGTTAAAAAAGCCAATTTTTAAACACTAATGTAATTTTCAACGTTAATATAACTTTCTGTTTTCTATTACAATTTTCTTTCAATATTATTATCAGTATAACTATTTTCATCAAAGATTATTATATGTAATAGTTAAATATAATTTAAAATTATTATATATAAATAAATATTTGAATGTAAAATATGTACATATAGTGCTTCAGTTGTTATTGTTTTTATATTTTGATAGAATGCCCAATGTAGCTTGCTGTATTTCTTCTAGAAAACTTGCAGAATTGTGAATAGTAGTACCACCTAAAATAATACGTATTCCAGGATTTTGTTTATTTAAATTATAGACATTTAGACTTTCTTCATACGTTGTTCCTCCAATCATAAAAACAATGATATCTTGAGGCCTAGAAAGTAGTAACTTTATAATTTTCTTTCTAATTTCTTTAACTAATGTATGTATCACATAAAATTTACCGTTTCGACATCAGTGTATTTCCAAGATACGGAAAGGCTTGTAAACTTAGCTTTCCTTTTATTAAGTCTTCAAGTGTTTCATTTAGTAAAGGTGTATGTTGGGTATAAATATTATCCACTCCATTTAAACCTTTGAATAATTTTTTAGTAATTTTTGCTACTGATTCTCGATCAAATAAATTACTTTGTCTTGCATTAATTCCACTATATTCTAGTATGCTATATACAAGCTGAAATAGTATTTTAAGGTAATTAATTTGTATGCTTATATTATATTCATAAATTAAATCATATTCACTTTAATATACCTTAATATGTTTCTCGGAAACACCCCTACTTTTTAATAAATTTAATAAACCACTAATATCATTGTTGGCATGTTTTTCATAATGAAGTGCATAAAGCATGACTAATCTTACACAATCAATTTCTCGTATTTGTTGACTGTTAATAAGTTCTTTTATTTTTTGCAGCTATAATAAAAATATAATTCATTTTTAAATTATAATGATTAAAATATAGTTAAGTTAATATAGTTACTAATAACATATTAATTTCACTATACCTGCATGGAATGGTCACTTTGACAACTAAGTTCCTGTTCCAATTCTGATACTTTTAGTAAATTATATTTTTCCACAAGTGAAGAAAGTTGTTCAACCACTGTTACATGTTTTGCTACAGTTCCTGACAGTTTCTTAAATAATGGATAAGTTTCTACAAAATTTTTCATATCAGCTATACTTTCTACTTTTTGATGTTTCTTAGCTTTCCTTTGAAATTCATCCATCAATTCCTTTATTGTTTGTCCAATTTCACCAAAGTTAAGATATAAATTCTATTCAAACATATTTTTATTGAAAAGATTAAAAGTTAAAAATGTTATTACATTATAATCAATAAAAATAATAATAATAATTATAACTTATATGTTCTTACATTTGCATAAAATTCATCATGTTCTGCGCTAAGAACAACTTCTTTTAATTCTTTTGCAATACCTTTCACGTGTGATAAATTGACACGATTGTTATTAATAGTTAGTAATTCATGAACCATTGCTTGGTAAGTCCATTGATTTAATAAAGGTGTAACAGGATCATCTCTTCTGTCAAGTATTAGCAAAACTGGACTAGAATCTTGTCTAAACTCAAATGAACTCGATTCCTTATTTAATACTTCACGTAATCTTTCTGCCAATCTTTTTGCCATTTCAGAACTATTTTGATAACGTATATAAGGGCATCTTTTAAGCGATAATAACACCGAAATTATGCCTAAAACGGTTCTATGTAGGTGAACTGGATTCCACAACAAACCTTAACAAAAACACGAAAATAGTAGAATTAACAATAATATTTATCCAACATTCTTCCGATTGTATGAAACTTTTTTTTTAAGTAATAATATGTATAAGCTTCGATTATTTTATTGCTTTATACAATATTTTGTTGCTTATTAATCGTTTCTATAAAGTATATTAGAATATAAAGTAGTTACAAAAAGAGAGTCATAAGTGACATTACAATATTTTTGCATTGAACATCAAAAGTGTATAACTAGTCTATTTTATACTAGTCCTTTTTATAATGTGTATTACATGATTTAGTTTAGCTTTTGTTATTCTTTTTACACTTATTAAAGTATATCGATAACGTATTATCTCTTTAAAAAGTTCATTAATATCCAGTATTATCCAGTATTATCCATATAAACTTTTTACAGTAGATAAAATACAGTAGGGTCTTGTTAATTAAAATCTATCAAAATGAAATTATAAATGGTACCGAATATAGCGTGGTATATGATACGACAGTGATGATCTCATTATAAGCTAATGTATACAAATGAATAAACATTTCTGCATATTATTCGCCATTCCGTGTACTCTAATAACAAAACGCGTTTTATTTTACTTCTCGCCACTCTATTGACTTATATATTGTTTAAAGTTAGATTAAAAAGAAAAATGATAGTAAAGTTAATGTTCAATGTATTCGTCTTATCGAAGGAAGTATATGTTTGTAGAATGATACAAGCTGTGATTAGAAATAGAAATAATTAAAAGCGAGCTTGGAGCAGGATTGTTGGTCAGTTGAAAGTATCATATAAATACTAAAGAAACATGTAATTAAAGGAAACTTATAGCAAATTAAACTTACCAAAGTAAAAATGGATTGTATATTTCATCTTTGTACAAAAATTTGTTAAAATGACCTATAAAAAGCATACAAAAATAACAGACACATTTTTAGAAATTGCAACTATGAAATTATGTAAAATGCACGTATTAGTTAAACTCGCTATGAAAATAAAAAGAAAAAATGATAAAAATGGAAAAGCTGTTAGTCAAATCACAGTAGTTGCAATAGATATTATTGTTTTGATTTACATGAATTTTGAGTGCAATTTTCAGAGATAAATTCTATACATCGGCTCCTGTAGTTTCAGTCATTATAATTACTATTGAAACAGTATTGTTCCCCTTACAAGGCAACATTTGATACTAAACAAAAATTGCTCAATCTATTTTTTGAATCAATAGCTAAATATATTATATGTATAATATAATTATTAAGTTGATATGATAAATTTATTCTACAAATAGTCTGGAACATTACTCTTTAAGATGTAGAAATAGGCATCTCATTTTATGGTATATTTAAATGACGAACAAGTCTCCTAATTGATTGTTATTTCCCTTTCTTCTTTTGTTTGTTATATAATATAATACCTTATGTTATATGTATAATAAATAATCGTTAAAACAATTTTATCTTTTGCCCTTCCCTCCCCTTCCTTCCAGTAGTACACCAAAGTGTTTCAAAAAAGTGTTCCAAAAATAGTTAAGTACGTTTTAACTTGATAATATGTTGGAACTAAAAAAGAATGTAGTTTTTCGTGCTTAATATCATTTGAAAGTCATAAAAGCATTTATGTGGTTATCAAGGGAGTCTTATTTAAAAACCAACAACATATGAGATTATCTACCTTTGATCTCTTTCAAATTTTGCGCATTTGTAAATCTGTAAGAGAATCATTAATTTCCGATGTCGGTATCCTATTACAATTTTAAGAAGGGAAATTAAAATGTGTATATCTCGAAATATATGCGCCAAAAAATTACAAAAAATTCAAGCTTTTCTAGTAACATATTTTTATACATTTTTTACCCTTTAGTGTAATTTTCTAGTGACAGAAAAATGCAGAAAGACTGCAATTCCCAAAAATGTATCCCCAAATTTTAATAAAAATTATTGTATATATTTATTTATTTTTTTTTTTTTCAGACAGTATAATTCCAATTTTGAGAAAACTTTTCATCTTCGAATTTACGTACGCAGTATAACCGAAATGTGGGGAGCATAGTGTTCGGTCTAATATCTGTACTATATCCCTTCGAAGATAAGGTTAAAGCGCTGTGCAGGTGTATTCTCTTCCAACGGAATCTAGCTTACTTCACTACCAAAAATTACCGACTTTCGGAGTATCTAAGGAGTTGAATTTTTAAGTCAGTCTACTTTTTAATTACGTCACTACTCTAATAGTCGAAACTTTGATACTCACTGTCAGTAAGTTTGGGTAACATTCTCTTTCAAAGCATTATTTTACATTATTATTTAATGCCTAAGTATCAACTAGACAATCTTGTCTAAAGCTTTCTAGCGCATTCGCCGTGTAAAGTTGAATACTTATGAAATTTGGTGTATTAGCTTATTCATAATGAAAAGTGTATTACCTTGTGAACATGTAGTAATTCCAAGTGAAAATAAGTGTGGATTTATAGCTAAATAATCTGCATAATATTCATGAATTTCTCTCACTACTTCTTGTTCATCACTTTCTGCCAGAAGTTTGATATCAGCCTTTGCAATAATGTTACTGAAATCTAAATAATATTATGATCAGTTGATTAGATTACCAAAATACCATGATCAACATTTTACAGTTTAATAACATTTATTTATGGTAAATTGTGTTTATAGAAAATACATAAAAATTGTGTCAAAATAATACTGAGGAAATCCATATTCAACATATGATGTCTCTTATCAACATCTGATATTTGATATCACATATACTAAAATTTAGTTTTATAAGAACTTGTTTAATGCAATACATATTTATACTTATTACGTTCTAAACAAAAATCTTTTTCTACACTTTCATAATTACAGTAATTCCTCTCACGTTGTCCCTCACCTCTGAACCGGGAATGGGAAAATATGGATAGATGGGATAATACTATTTTTCGAGTCTTTGTCGTTACAATGGTTCAACTTTTCTATTTTCAATTCTTTTTGAATGAAATCTTTTTTAACATATTGGCAAGATTCTTCCAATTAAAATGAGATTAAACCTGACATACCTTGGACCATATTTCTTTTGTTAATATGTACTGAGAAGCTCATTTTATTTAATTATAATAATGATAATAGTAAAGAATACATTAGAAGCACGGTACTCTAGCCACATTGAAATATGAAATATTATATGCCATTCGGAAAACAACGACAAGGAAAGTATACGATTCGAGAAACAATATAAGGGAAATTAAAGGAAAACATAAAGTGACAAAGAACTCAGTGCTGCGAGTAAATTAGCATGAAATAGAATAGAATATACTTTCATTTATGGTACTTTATATCATTTTAACTTTGTTCATTATTCTAATTTTCTATATAAATCCTGTCATTATCACAATAATTGAACCTAGAATTTCCATTTATGAAACTATCATAATTTGAGTTGACTTTAAACTAAATTGATTATTGAATGTCAAATAAACTTTGAGGTTTCTGCCGTGCCAATTTTAATTGTTTATAAAAGATACACATTGGTGCAAAATATTTTACAGAATGACATCTTTCGATCTCGATATTAACCCTGCCAAATTTCATTAAAATCCCCGACGACCTGTAGGCTCTTGAAAGATAAAACTGGATTTAAAATATAGAGATTAACGAGTTTAAACAAATCCTGGAACCCGGAATATTAATTGTTAGTGACCAACCAACTTTATACAAAACTTTATTTTTTATTTAAATATTTTGAATTAACTTAAACTAATAGAAACTTGTATGGCTGAAGCCATAAGCGGAAAAACATGGCTTCACAATTCCGTAGAGTTCGAGTTCGAATCCATAAACGAAAGACATTCTTCTTATTGTTTCTTGTCTCTTGTAAAACGAAATGACGGGACAGTTTTGGGTCACAAAACTTAATTAATTTTTCGAAAATAGCACATTTGTACCCTTTGAAAATGAAGGGATTTACTAATTGGTCTAAAGATTAGGGGTGTGTGCAAGGAATACAATTACCAGAAGGAAAGAAAAGATTGTTTTAATTGTTCTCTAACGTAGTTCAAGCTTAAGTCTTGCTAGCTCACGCCTCGTGCCTTTCGTTTCACGGCTACTGCAATTATTAGCAGAAATTTTTGTTTAAATATTTTCTATTAACAGTACTTTCTTTTTCACTAATCTATCAGCCTAAAACAAAACTACATAAATCTATAAATATATTCAATATTCATAAATAGTTAAAAACAAAAGTGTTAACCGTGCTTAGTTTTATTATTCTAGATTTTGTTTCCTTTTATCGTGTAGTAACACCTTTAAAAATTTCTCTCACCCTTGCTAAGCACTTAGCTAACTTTATATATGTATATTATATACGTATTTTTTTATAAATACAAACAATTATTAAAACAAATATTATAAAAACAATTTTGCTTTCAAAATCAACGAATCAAGATTGTTTTATTTGTAAATTGTAAACTTATACTTTGTTAATATTTATGTAATGTCTACTAATGAAATAAGAGTAAAAAGATTATGATAATTACTTACAAATGTAGTAGGTGCCATATTTAGGGTATCGTAATTCGTTGCAAAGGTGTTCAATATTTTCTTTGGTTGGTCTTATAAAAACTATACATTTTAAATGCTTTAAACCCTCGTTACGAACGTTTGCATCAATCTTTTCAAATAAATAAACTTCTTTCATGAATATTTCCGATTGACTGTATAACAAACTTACTATACTTGTCTGAAAACACACAAATTTAAGAATAATTAACACACACACACATATATGTTTAATTATACTGTTTATGAAATGAGAAAGGAAAGGAAGTTAATTTCATTCCTTGTCCTTTTAGAGATGATGCGAATTCTAAATAATTGAAAATGCATATCCAATTAAATTTCTTTTCAACATAAAGTTAGCAATGACCAAATATAACCCTGTATACGTAGTAATTATTTATTTTAAGTCCCACTTTGTGTTTTAATAATACTTTTATACGCAAAATTTGACGATTCATCCGAATTCGAGAAAAAATAGACGTTGCATTTAAAAAAACTGAAAGTGATCCTTATATCTTAATAAAAAAGTATAGTAATTAAAAAACAGATTAGAGCACTGTATGCTCCCTTAGATACCATGCACCTTTCTTTGGAAACATTTTTTCGTACAACTAATAACTTACGAGTTATTTGAGGTCGTCATGTTAGGAGACTCACCCTGTTATACCTGTGGTAATATTTGATCGCTTTCTTATTTCATCTGACACTAATTGTGTTATCCGATTCCAAATAAATATTTTGATTCAGCGTATAAATAATTTGTGCATTGATATCTTACATAGGGTCTTCTAATAATACTTTATAATATACTTAATAATACTTTTTTTCATTTCAATTCAAAGTTCTATCGCTCTTATTGGAAGACGTTATATTTATCAACCATTTGGTGAACGGTATCGACACCTGACAGCCGTATAAAGTAAAAATCTATTAATTTTTTAATTTCTTCAGACGTTAAAAGAGAACTCACAATTCTATTTAATATGTATTTAAAATTTGAAGCAGATTCATCAATTCATTACTGAAATATCATGACAGCAAATTTAAATATCTACTAAATAATATCAACTAAATTCTTCACACTGGCTAGCGCCGATTATATCCACTAAACGCGTTGCATTGGCTAGGGAATTGAAAACCACGCAACTAGCGCACACAAAAGAATTCCTGACACGAGTAAATGGTATTTGTTTTCTTCATCTTTTTGTGGAGTGTTCGGGAACATCGAGTGGTGCCATAGGTTTATGGCCCGTCGTGGGATACGCGCTATTTTTGACAAAGACCCAGCAGGAAGATTTACAAGACCTTGCTGATACGTTAAAACCGGAAGGTCTCATCACTCCAGGGTTCTAACTTTGCGATGGTCAATAGCGAACAACGGGTTATCAACCATGTGGTAGCCACTCGGTAAAAACTTTCTCTCTTTGCGCGGGAAAGGTTCACGCGAGTAAAAAGAACCGTCAATTTTAGGAAACAGAAGGTCCGGTCCATCCATTTCGCGCTCGTTCTTTGCCTCCACCTTAGGACAACTTTCCTGCAGTTGGTGGAAAGGGAAATCGTAGTAGAAAAGTTGTGTCCACCAGCTCAGGAAAAAAAGCAGAAATCAACAAGACTCCAAGGAAAAAACGTCGTGGAGATTGCGATCTGACAGTCGGACGTGATATTATAACGTAAAGATTTAGTTAACATATCAGAAGCGACCGTCCCTTAATAGACACGCGTCAAAAAGAAATACAGTCCACTCAATCAGATGATCAAGGCGTCAGCGTGACATCTTTTCTTGGATGACATCTTTTCGGCTTGCAAGCTCTGTACAGCCGGCAGACGCGGACATGGGGTATCATAGTTAAAAGTAAAGTAATTAATCAGCAGTAACATTACATACAGGAAAATAAGTGAACCACGTTGATAAATTGTTACGTCTAGAAGATCTTTAATTCCACCTATCTGTTTCAAATATTAATAAGTTGTTTCGGTTTTGCCCTTTTTAAGATGGAATATAAATATCTGAAAAAACGGCAACTGGAAAACGAGACTGATTCGGAATGCTGTAATGAAAATGAATCACATACAAACACAACAATCGAGAAAAAGGCGACTAAATCTACTGAGTACATCAGAATCTGTAGAAATTGATGATATTAATGTACAGTGTACTAACCCGTCAAATATTACATGGACTTCGAAAAAATTCAGGCCAATAATTCATGATTTCACACAACAGCAATCGGGTATTCAAACAAATATAAGTTCTTCTTGGGGATTTCTGCAACACTTACAATTGTTTGTATCTGAAGAATTGGTAGAATTCATGGTTGAAAAAACAAACAACTATTGAAAATGATTAAATCCTAATGATCTTACAGCTGGAACAAACCCGAATGAACTATGTTGTTTTTTGCCTGTTTCGTTACTGATCACAAGAAATAAGAAGTTATCACTGACCGAATATTAGAGTAAAAAGAGACTGTTACGAAGCGACATATTTAAGGAGATAGTGAGCAGACATCGCTACAAATTATTACTAAGAATGTTAGATTTTACTGATGATCATGAATCTAATTTTGATCGTTTATGGAGAATACGTGAAATAATCAGTAGGTTACGAAGATCATTTTATCCATACCAAAACGTTTGTATAGATGGAAGTCTCCTTCTATATAAAGGCAGACTATTTTTTAAACAATTTATTCCATCAACGAGAAATAGTGTTCGATCCCAAGCACCGAGACTCAGCAATGTTCCTAAATTGGTTTATGACTACGTTCCGATGACCTGTGCGTGGGACCAGCTAAGGGATTTCACGTCATGAATCAATGGGCACTCGACATCTTCCGTCTGTCTTTACACTTTCCGCCACCATACTCATTGCCAGTGTAGATAATTCCATACTATAGAACACGGAAATTTTCACCCTCAACCTAACTCGTGAAGAACACACCTAAAGAAAACTCCAAAAAACACGACTAGATAGACAAACGTGTCCACATACACAATTCGTTCATACAATTTAGTGAATAGTACATTAAATATTAGTTTGAAAACGTGTTGTGATTTATTTTCCTGTAAATAAGACTCACTCTGCCGCGAGTCAGCTTTTTGAAACGTCGGCACAAATGTGTAATCGGGATTTACGACACCGGGAAATTCAAACGAAGAGTTACGGTGTTTTGGGACACTACAAATAGATTCGGAATAAAATCTTTTGTCCTTTGCGATTGTAAAACATGGTATATAAAAGACCTTATTGTTTAGAATGGATCTGATACTATAAGGCCCCAATATGCAGATGTTGGAATATCGGGAAATATTGTTATGTCGCTTATGGAACCTTACTTACGTAAAGGACACACGTTGTATGTGGACAATTTGTGCACGAGTCCTGCATTATTTAACTGTTTGCATATGAATACTACAAATGTGTGTGGTACTGTAAGGAAAAGGAGACATGGAATACCAAGAATTAAGAAAAAACTAAAAGAAGCAGAAGTGATTTTTCTCTCATCCGACAACTTATTAGCGATGAAATGGAAGAATAAGAAAGACGTTTACATGTGATCCACTATGCAACACAGAGGGGTTTATGAGCATGCCAAAATATTCTAGAAAGGAAGAAATGGTACAAGAACCACCTTGCATATGCAATTACAACAAATTTATGGAAATAGTTGACAGAACCGATATGGTAATAAGCACAATTGGATCAACACGGAAAAGTACAAAATGGTATAAGAAATACCTTTTTCATACAACAGATATGTGCCTATGGAATGCCTATTGTATATATAAATTGAAAACTGGTACACCTATAGTCATGACATAATTTCATCTAAAGTTTATCGAGCAACTACTTACAAAATATCAGAAGACCAAGACAAGACATTCTACAAACTGTGGTAATAATAATGAATTAAGACTCATCGAAAAATACTTTTCTCCTTCGTACATATCTGTATGAAAAAATAAGCTACGAAGATGTGTTGATTGCAGGAAAAATAATAAGAGACGTAAATCACGTTATCAGTGCGATGAATGTAACGTTGAATTGTGTGTGCATCCCTGTTTTAAAATTTATCATACTCAAACATAGTACTAAATTATATCTATCATCGTTTCATAATTTCCAATAAACAACTCAAAGTGAACATTTATTACTAGATTTATTTTAAAATACAGAACAAGACCTCGACAACATTGTCTTTATCTAATACATTCTTAAGTCTTCTATTGCTCCAACGAAATCCTCTTAAGATTTTACACGGACACACTGGGAGCTCCAAAAATTCGAGATACTCTTAACGTGCATGGTGTGCACTAATGACACGGCGGACCCATTCATTAATGACGTACTGATGGCTGGTTCTGCCATTGTGAAAAGGTTAAAAAAATGTGTTCGAAGTTTCGCGTCCTGGTTCAACACATGTAGCATCATATGTATAGTACTTAACTTTAATTAGCTATTTCTGCTGAATAAAAGAGACCTTTCTTTTCTAAGGAGAGCTTATATGATACTAATCCTCTGTATATCTGTTCAACCTGCTGTTTTTGTATTTCCGATCTCTTTATTCTTTCTTTATCGCATAATTCAGCAAATGATTTTTGACCAAGAATTTCCATGTTATCTATGTTTTAACAATATTAGTTTAAAATCTCGGAAATTTTTCACTCTCACTCGTATCGAACTTTTCCACCTTGATTTTGAATTTCCTCTTCTTCTAACTTAGAACTAACTAACTTTTTATTTCATGATCGTTTACACTGTTCTAATCATCATACATACAATTCTCATTATTTTATATACGTATTCATACACTCTCGCATACACATGAGGTACTTTAACCCCATGCATTTCAAGAAATTATTCTGTTTAATAACTGATCCCACTCGAACGATACCGCAACGATATATAATAGGTATACTATATACAGAATTTATATATATTTATATATATTTCTAAATTCTGTATATAGTATACCTATTTCTCCGGATACCCGTCGATTAATTTCATAATTAATCTAGTACTAAATTTTCTTTATTCATTGTTAATGCTTGTGGTTGTTAAAGCAAGAGTCGAGTCTTATTACGTTTACAAGTGGGGTGTCAACTTAGATAAATTTTTCGAAAGACTACTCTGATGTATCAAAGAATAAAAAACTGACTATTTGACCTTGTTACGATAGATTTTAGTGTGTGTGAACCATGTACTCTTTGACTAATTGGCTATGTCGCGGGTGACTCTCTCATCCTCGACATTACAAAACGACGATCTGATCTTTCCTTAGGCGTCTCAAACATCTTCGAGACGCTTCCGACGAAGGATACGCTAATTGGTAGATAATTTAGAAAATCATTTCCCAATCAGTGCATCTAGCCATGCTGTCCACGCCCTTCAGGTTTTTTCTAGAAGGGTGGGAGACGGTCACACAAAGGGAGCGAAAGTTAATAACACTTGGGGAATTTCCTCCCGGTGACTCTTCGGCCAAAGGACCGTTACGATCAGATGTACCCTTCGGAAGCTTGTAATTTATGGCAAGTTCTTAAGCTGTTGAGTGCGAGGAGGTACAATTTTTCAAAAAACATAATAAGAATAGAAAACTAAATTCTTTAACTCAAAAATAGCTGTTCGTTACAGTCGTGCAATAAATCATGCCAACGAAGCAATAACATTCATGAAATTGTTACTTCAGTAACAGATGTAAAAAAAAAAAAAATGAAAAGAGATGCTAGATAAAAATCGCGACAGAGATGCTTCTGCTTCGAACCCAATATCTCGAACATACTGGAGCTGCATAATGAAACGGATCTACGACGGATATTTGTATTAAATGTAGGAAAAACGTTCACGGAAAATGCGTACACAAAAAATTAAATGTGTTCTTAAAAATGTAACGATAAATGTAATGTCTGTTAATATTGTATAACTAAATTGTTTATAATTTAAATAAAACCATAAAAAAAATGTATTTTACTTTATTTGTCAATTTCACGGGTGTCCGTACAAATACGTAGACAAGAAATGTCTATAAACCTAGTATTAAGGTCATATTGTAAAGGACAACAGAGTTCGTCCTTGCAGAACGTAAAACGTAAACACGATTTCCCAAACCAAATAATTTGAGTTGCTTGATATTCATCGGCTATTTTAGAAGGTTCATATCTCACTATATATTATCATCATTATTTACAAAGGGAAAAAAGAATTTTGAGCCGCCAATAAGTGGGTGTAGGAGGAGTTATGATATGGGCCGGTATTGACTACCATGAGAAAACAAATGTGAAAGGGTCTAGCATGCTAAGGAGGTCAAAAGTGCCCCTCAACCGATTTGGTGGTGCAATGCACCATTCGATAGCTTACCAAAAGAAAACATGTGACATCAAGTTTCAACCCTCTAACTTAACCGTGTGGGTAGTTACAGGGTAAATTCGAATTATCAGTTTCTGGACTATTTTCCCTATTTAGTGATACGCAAAACTTCTGAGAAAAATCTGATATATTGCACATACGAATGCACATCTTAGGGAATGTTTTCCGATTTTTCCGTTTCCAAATCCTAGTTGTAAAAAATAAAAAATAACGCAAAAAATGCGGATATCTTTTAAAAAAAAGGGTTTTTTTTATATTTTTTTAATAGCAGCATGTTAGCATGATCATCATCCTCAATTTTTTTCATATTTTTTGGAAGGATGCGCCGTTGTCAAAAAAATTAAAAACCGATATCTTTAAAAGAATACTTTAAAAGGATACTTTTTCCGTGAAAAAGTAACTTCTACTTCGATTTTTTACATTTTTTGTATACAGTATGTATATTATGCAACCTTAAACATTTTTACATTCGAAGAAACAGTATACAAATTGAAGAAATTGAATTAATTCAACTAATAAGAGCAATCTATGTTCAATATATATCAAAAAATTTAACTTCTTTTCAATGGCGTCGTTGGTGGAGTGGTTAAGGTTCTGAGTGTGGAATCGCTGCACATTTTTTAGCTGTAAGTTCGAGCCTTGTCATACTTATTTTCTTTATTATATATTTATTTCAATTCCAAACTATGGGTCAATGAATAGCATTTATTTTATAAATATTTTAAGCAACTTCTGTCCTAAAATATACACCCCCACGGTCGGTCTAGAGGGTTGAAACTTGGTGTCACATGTTTTCTTTTGGTAAGCTATCGAATAATGCATCGCACCACCAAATCGGTTGGAGGGCACTTTTGACCCCCTTAGCCTGCTAAACCCTTTATCGAGGATAGAAACAGTAAAAAACATCTAGAGTCAATTACTGATCTAACTGAAACACATGCAACAAGAATGGTCAGAAAAGAAGTTTACATTTTAACAAACCGATACTGTAAAAGTAATGAAAACATATTTTTAAAATCAGAATATTCCACTTTTGAAATAGCCAGTACATTTTTCTAATATAAACATTATAGAAAATCGTTAAGGAGATCTTGTTAGTGCACTTTACACCAAAGGAAATAGTTCAATAGCGTGAATTAACTAAAAAAATGCATTGCACTAGAATGGAAAATATTAAATCAAAGAAAAATTAAAAAACTGTTTATATCCATATCAAAACAAACCATTTCAATCCTACGAAATTTTGAAATTAAATATCGATTTCTTTGACTAAATATGCATAGATTTTAGTTATTAAAAAAAAAGGTGTGGTATTAATTTGTCACGCCTATTTTTCATGATATTTGAATTTTTACAGTTAAAATAAATCCAGCGGTAGCATTTTCATATAAACGTACCGAAAATTGATATAAAAAGCCCACGTAAGTATATATTCAAAATTGTATTCTTATAATTTGCTAAATAAAAATTAAGAAATTAATAGGGTGTATCTTTCTGTCGCAAATGGTACAACTTTAGAAAATATAGTAACAAGGGACATATATTCTCTTTCGCTGACAGATCAAATGGATAGCCTAGCTAATAACTCTTATTTTATTAATATAAATTTTAAGGAAGGATTTCACCATGTGCCAATTACACAAGATTTTATGAAAAGATTCTAAGAAAATACTTACCATCTGGTTTGTACGTGACAATAATGTACAAGTTTAACGCATCAGTAAATCCATGTCCAGTAAGTCTTGCAACCTACAGAAAAATCTTTAATCAATCTGATCTACGATTTAAGCCTTCTAAGATAGACACTTGCCACAAATGTCATCAATATGCAGCTTTTAGTTAAAAAACAAATCAGATACTAGTCTTAGGAATTAATCTTAGGAGGTTCTTTCATCTTAAAAATTTCATCAAAACGAAACAAAATTTACATATGATGCGAAAGCTTAAAAAGAAAAAAAAAGAACAGCGTTAGAAAATATCTATAAGAGAACTTTAGTTTGTCTATATAATCTCCAACAGTGTCTTCCAACCTCTATGTTAAGAAGTTCTGTAGCATTTAAAAAAAAAATCACTACAAACATACAATTTAACTATCACCGATAACATTCGCCGAAAAAAGTTACATGTGACATCACGCAGCAGAAGATAGGAGAGTAAACGAAATTTTTAACGTGAAATAATTTTTATGATAAATGTATATATGTACATAGATTAGAGTAAGCGAACGCGAGATTGCAAAACCAGAAATATCTAGATACAGGAGCCATAAAATTGGTAATACTCGGTCGCGCTGTATTTGAACGCACACAGATTGAGTAGCTGCATCCTAATACTGGCTTCCTAATACAGTATGACACACGTTTTTACAATGGAAAAAGAAGTCTTCCTTAAAATCGCAATGAGAGCAGCAATTACAACCTTTCTGCGTACAGGTACACTTACACTCTTAATACCCTCGAAGCAACTAGCTTAATACAAATGGAAAGTATCCCCTTTCATAGGTTTCATAAGGTTTCGCAACGTATGAAAATAATAAAGAAGTAGCAAGTATCTCATACGAAAGGTTTGCTAATTTAAATAAGATGGCAATTGAAACATCCTGAATGAGCAAATGATTTATCAATCAGAAATCAAACAAAAATATTCCTTAGAGAATTAGGATTTCAATTAGTTCAAGTACATAGATAGGACAACTAAAGAATTTGAAACCGGAAAAGTATTTTTTTCAAAAGAGGTAACAAATACTATTGCAAGTATTGAACGAATGATAAAGAAATGTACGCTCCTTTTATCTCCCCAGAATAATAAATAATCACAGAACTAAGGATTGGAGCACAGAATAAACAGGGTAGTCGAAAGTGAAAATTCATTCTGAAAAAGGAGAGATATATAAAGTTCAAAATTATGTATTTTACGTATATAATAATATATTTTTAAAATTACACGTAGTTATCTTCGAGAATATTTCTGTCAAAGGTTTTCATCATGTTTAACATCAAACGAATCATAAGAAGGATCAAGTGGTCTTGCCTCATGCTTTCTCATGTTAGTACAAACTCTATTTTATAATATTATTCTTTTTTATAAATTAAATAAATGCAATGCAAAAGATATGCTATATTGTTCATAAAGCATCACATGTTCAAATATTACAAAACTCTTCACGAAAAAAATTTTGTTTTTAAACATAAATTAGTAAAAAGTAGCGTAGGTTGGGGGAATCTGCTCCTTGGAACTACACGCGACTACTCGAGGCTTGGAAATGCTAGGATTAACCTTTCAATTAGGGAAAACGAGTTAACTCGTCATTATTTCACAAATACTTTGAATAGAATAATTTATTTATCGAGAAATTATTCATTCCTAATTATACGGTTTATTGGTTATTTACTTATACGCCTATATTGAATCTATAATACGATAGATTTATATTTACAAGAATTAAAATCACCTAATTGGTTATAATTTATTTCTCATTTTCCATTGTAAACTAGAGAGATTCTTTTTCTGTCCGTGAAGTAAACCCAGTTAACAGGTTAAAATATGCCTAACGTTTCCTTCTGTAGAATATTCAAAGTAGCTTACGTAATCCTTCAACAACGAAGACTGAGATTTAATTATATTTCTATGCATACGGAGATTTACGTAAGACTCTTCGACCCTGTTTAATTTTTTACTTATAATCACTAGGGCGACCATTATACGTCGAATAAAATTGAAATTCTTCAGTTTACTGAGAGTACTTTTATATCAGGAATTGGGCTTGTATAACAAAACATTCGTAGCAGAATACAGATAGAAATCCCATCGAGATATAACCAGTACAAAAGATCGCTGTTGTGCCTAATAATGCGAAAAATTATAGCAATGCCAAATTTAAAAATCAATCGTACCGCAATTCAAAGCAACTGTTCATTAGCATTTGACCCTCGAATTTGATCAATTGCGAGATGAAATTGGGAACGGATACTTATGGAATCTAATTTGTACGGGGCAACACCGTATGGGCCAAGAACATCCAATATTGCAGAATACACAATTGGGTTTTATAACACTGCCCATTTGTGAAATGTGTTAATAATGAACAATAATACAGTATGCAAAAAAAAAAAAATAAGTAAAGAGTTTTAACAAGAAAACAATTAAATTGAGATATGTTTAATTTTATACAATCAAATTAACTTTTGAAGAACCTCTTACAAAGGTAACTCGAATCTCAAGGGAAGAGTTGCAATGTCCGAGTCATGAAGGTTTTGACTTATCGAAGTTTTCGAGTAAAAGGTTAACGAGGAGTAATGAATGAAAATTGAAGGTTTTATACATGTGTTTGGTCGCGTCGCGAGTTGCCGCGCGATAGTCCGTTTCAGAGGTTGTAAATCTCGGATTCACCCTTGATTTCGAAGGAACGCGGTTCCCGTGACGCGTTGTTCCGGGAAACTAATCTGGGAACAATAGTTAAAACCTTGATGCTCAGATTGAGACCGAACGATGTCTCTAATCAACGAATGAATTGAATGGTTTTCTAGAATGACTCGTTTCGCACGACTGATTGCGATCGAGTTTCTAGTGAGTATTCGCCGACTGATTGCGAATGCTATTTTCGACTGCGTTTCTTTTCGCCGACCGGTTGCGAATGACTGTTCTCTTTGAAGACTGTTGTACGAATAGGAATTCTTTTTGACGACTCTTCGCGACGTGGTCGTCTTGACTCCCTCCAATTTGGAGGAAATCGGAAGAAACATGTTGATTGGTTTCGCTCGAAATGCTAATTGTCCAATCAACATGCCTCTTTAAGGTGGCGACACCCTTCCGTACGCCCTCAGCGTGTTTCGTTTAGGAAGAGTGGGGCGATACCTGTACGGACGCGAGTACTTAGATGTCCGGCGATGCCGCGGTCCTTCTTCTGGGTTTTCCCTGGTCGAGGGGGAAAGTTCCGTTACCGATGTACCCTTCGGAAGAACCGAGTTTATGACGAGACTAGACTGTTACGGACGAAGGAAAATATTAACTTCCACCTTATTGTTTCGAAGGTTATATTTTGCCGTCGGTATAAAAAATAATAAAAGTGTCCATGCACGAAAAGGCCTCTCGAATCGGACTCGTCATAAACTGACAACGAAATACTCGCGTATTGTCCCTTGTTCGACGGAACAACATGAGTTAGGTTTATCGATTTACAGATATTCAAAACACAAATTTAACTTTCAAAAATCAATCGTGTATAGTATATCTATTACATATGTATACTGAAACATATACTATATACATGTAAACATAAGGGGAATATAAATTTTAAATAAAAAATAAAAGGTAGTGTGCGTTGTATCTAGGCTATTATGCATTATTAAACGCCTCTAAACGTAGAGAGAATAATTCGAATTATAAGAAGTTTAGATGTACAGAGGTTTTTACAATGAAACGGAAGGGAATGAATAAAATTCTAGTGTGACGGCCCTTCTGCCCACCACCGCTAGAGAGACGGACATATAACCATTCTCGCTAGTCTTCGCGAAAAGTCCTATTCCTATAAGTTCTAACCTGAGTCCCTCAGTCCCCCGCGTCTAAGGCACGGGTCTCTTAGAATGCCTTACTGACGTGTTCACCAGGGGAGACCCAGGATGAGAAACGCAACCGTTTCTTTTCCGCCAATCCTCTCTATCAGTTCTCCACCTTCTCCTCCAATCTCACCGCCACACTGTACTAGTCTTATAAAGGTTTTCAAGTTAATAAGAGGTTCAAGTTATCGAGGTTTTACTATATTATACAAAGATACTTAAATAACTACAGTGATAAAAGTTGCCTTAACAATTAAGTTCACAGACTTTTCTTGTACATCTATTTTTATGAACATCTGCCAAATTAACGAGTAAACAAAAATCTGAATTTTTCTTAAAAAAAAAGTCGATTTATTTAATTTAGAAACAATTTAATTATATACTAATAACTTACTTATAAATTTACATATATTTTCGTATCATTCCATAAATAAAAGTCAACAAAAATTCATAAAAAAATAATAGCAACAGTTTCTGTAATTTTCCTCATGAAATCTCAAGTCTAGTGTTAATTAGGAATCTACTCATAAGAAAAAAGAAAATGAAAATGAACACGATTTATGTTAGTTAATTAATATCTATAAACGATAATAATTCTGGGAAGACGTTTTCGCTAATCGACCGGATAAAGAAAGTGTGTACTTTTTACATTTTTCAGTTGAAAATAATTAACACATTTTTATTATTAATTCTTACAGTTATTTTGCATTACGTGTTTTACGTAATTTTTTAATTTTAATATAGATCACATATTCTCAAGTGGTGTCAAATCTTGACTTTGTGAAGACCATTCTAAAATGTTTATTAAATTTTCCTGTAAATATTTTAAAACGATTCTTGCCTTACAGTTAGGTGAATTACCCTGTTAAAGGGGTAAAATCGTCTCCTATAAGATATGCTTTTCTTCCGAGATTATTATTTTTTGTGATAATTTAAGGTAAACTTGAGATTACGATTTTCAATATTCCGAAGTGTGAAACGCATCTCCATACCATGATACTTTCCTTTATTGACTTCACTGTTGGTTTGACACAGCGGTACGACGAAAATTTATCTTGTTGAAATCTAATTATAAATTCATCTGTCCAAAGGATATTTTTACAAAATATTAAAAGTTTTAACATGTGTTTATTGTAAAAGTTCATTCGCTTCTTAAGATTTTTCTGTTCATATAAGATACTTTCCTTGCTTTTCTGATACGTGTAATTGACGTCGAATGATCTGTGTAAACGGTACATGTTTACCCTCAGTTAATAATTTGGCAGGTATTTTTAATGCAGATAAAAAGGAATCTGATGAAAAAAGCTTAACTATTCTTTTATCTACGCGAATATTTTGGTTGTCTCAATTTTGACACAGCTGACACTCTTCTACCTTTCTTATAAACTATAACTATCTAAAAAATGGCTACTGGTTTTTCCATTATATAATTTTTAAATCTATTTCCATTTAATCAGATTTAGCAAAGGTATTCTTCAATAATAAAAGCAAATTCCAATTATTTGTATCTACTGGAATTTGATAGGTTTAACCAGAAAGAGGATAATGATTTGTTGTTCAATATCAAATTCTCACTACGAAACATGAAGACAACATAATGATTTGGTGTTGTTTTTTTTAGATATGATGAAGAAATTTTAGATAAATATGATTGTATAAGTATTTTTGAGATACAAATACTACTACATGCATTATAAAATATATCAAATAATTTAATGTTTCAATATGGCAATGATAATGATAAACATGCTTCTTATGTAACAAAAAACTGGTTAATGCAGAAGGAATTCTTATCACAAAGCAACAATCTCAAAGTGTAGAGCTAACTTCAATTAAAAATCTTTGGAACCAATTAACATGTTTATGGTTTCTGGGATCACTTATACTTCTCTGCTAACTTAGTTTAATAAGTTATGAAACTCATTCAGAATTAACAGACACATTTTTTAATCTTAGTTTTTGAAGTCATGTAGAATACACAATTTTAATGCTTTCTTATGACGGATTGAAAATACACACATCAAAGGAGCAGATAGGAAACATAACCACAAATATATTAAAACAAAACTTGAAAGCTGAAAAATTAAAAAATATTAATATCTTGTTTGAAATAATATGTCAAAAGTACCAGAATATTCATCCTGAAGAACTCTAAAATCTACACCCAAAAGGATGCAAACAATCATTAACTTGGATGGATATGCAATAAAACATTAATCACTTACCATTGTTTATCTTTTAAAATTTCATTAACATTTGTTTTTTATAATTTTAGTGAAATATTACTATTGTCTTTAGTAAAGTATTATTATTGAAAAAAATGTATTTATTGTCATAGCTTATTAATTCTAATAAAATAACTTACATTGAATATCCATCACTATAATTAGTTGATTACTTAATATAACATCAATGGTACTCCTAATACAAAAAATATTTGTCTGGCACGATTTGTTATTTAGTATTGTATATGTACATATGTATAAATCATAGAAAAATCTCATAATATAAGACACTTCTCATGCTTTTTATAATTAAGATCTAATAAAATTATTAAACTATATTAATAATATCATGATATTAATAAGATTATATTAACAATAATAATTTTTATTAAATGTATTATGGAAACAGATAAAACTAAAAACAAAAAAATAGAAAATGTTATCTAAAAATAATTTTAACCTTTCCATAATGATTTATCTTTAGTAAAGTAAATTGCAATGTGTACAATACAATTGCAATATATTGCATATGTCACATTTATGTTGTTTAATGCAGTTATTAACATTTATGATATACAGTTAGGAACAAAAGTATTGGCACATCTGCTGTTTACTTATGGAAACGCATATAAATCAAAGAAAAAGCACAATATTAGGTTAATTCCTTTTATTAGTCACAATTTTGGGGTCTATAGTTTAGGAATATTACAAATATATTTTTACTTATTAATTACAAAACAGACAAGAACAATAAAATACACATTAACTGCAGTTTTCAATGAAACAAAAGTATTGGCACGTTGAAATAAAATGCTTTTGTCTAGGATCTAGAATAAAATTTTTATAATGTTGGTGTGCTGTCTTTTTTCCCGGGGAACTCTTTGATTTCGTTAGCATTCATTTGTTTACTTGTTATTCAATTATTTACGAAAGCTAATGTGAAAATGTGCAAAATGGAACGCAAAGCGAAGGAAACGACTGTTGCTGAGCGAAAAATTGTTTTACATTTGTTTAACGAATGGCATACGTACTCGTTCATGCAAATATAGTGAATGGAAGTAGTTTTACAATTAGAAGTACTATTAAACGGTTTTCTAATACAGAAAATTTTGTAAGTGCTCTGCGATGTGGTCGACCTGAAAAATTGAGCGTACGAGAAAAGAGAAAAATTGTTAATATTGTAAAAGAAAAACCAACTAGTTTTGCGTCGGAGATAGTGACAAATATAAAAGAAAACTTTAATAAAGAAGTACATAAAATAACTATTCGTCGAATATTAAACAAGGTAGGATACCGATCGAGAATTGCAAGACGAAAGCCAACTATAAGTAAAATCAATCAAGAAACAAGATTAAAGTTAGCAAATGATTACATTACAAAAAGAAAACGACTTTTGGGGTGCAGTGCTCTTTTCTGACGAGTCTAAATTTCATATTTTCCAAAATGATGGACGCACTTTAGTTTGGAACAATCTAATACCGAAGTAGATTCAAAGAATGTTCAGAATACTGTTAAACACGGGCGTGATAGAGTGATGGTTTGGGGTTGCACGAGCTCAAGTGGGATTAGTGAGCTTATTTTCATTGACAATATAATGGAGAAATATGCCTATTTAGATGTCTTAAAAAATAATGTAAAAAAAACACATGGAAAAATTAAATCTTGGGACACAATTTGTCTTTCAGCAAGACAACGATCCCAAACACACCATTTCTTTGCTACGGCAGTGGATCATTTTCAATATCCCTCATTTGTTATTAACCCCACCATAAATCCCATAGAACATTTTTGGGCTCATTTGAGAAAATGTATTAAAAAACACAATATAAGAAATAGACAACAATTGAAAAAAATATTGATGATGGAACGGAATAAAATAAGCTGCGAAATTACAAAAAAATTAGTGCATTCCATGCCAGACAGATTGAAAGCTGTTATAAACAATAAGGGATTACACACAAAATATTAACTATATAAAATACATATAATATACAATACATTTGTAAGTGTTTTGTTTCATTGAAAACTGCAGTTAATATGTATTTTTAATATTAATCATTCTTTTTTGTTTTGTAATTAATCAATATGAATATATTTGTAATATTCTTAAACTATAGACCCAATAGTTACAATTGATAAAAAGAATGAACCTAATATTGTGTTTTTTTTTTAAATTTATATGCGTGTTTATAATTAAGAACCAAGTGTACCAATACTTTTGTTCCTTCCTATATAAGATAGCTAAAACTACAAATTCCTACATTTAGAAATGGCAATATAATTATTTTATATGGTAATATACAAATTTTCTATTTGTTCTGTTTATCATTTTCATTATTTTATCATGAGTTAAATATGGTAGAAGGTTAATCATGATGCATACAACAATATAAAACATTTATTATTATTATTTTAATGAAATTACACAAAATAAGAATTAATGAAAGGATATTTAAAGGTAATAGAAATTAAAATATTAAAATATTACATAAGAAATATGCAAGCCTTATGATATAAAAATTACTATATTAAGTAATTTAATCATAAACAATTAAAACTAATTAAACAATGGCAATTTCATATTTCTTTTTATTGTTTTCATATTTATTTTATTTGCTTGTTACTTATTTTATAGCACATATTTAAAGATAAATACTTTTAAAAATTTATAATATCATTTAAACATATGTTCCATAAAACATATAAAAATTTGTATATATGAATATGTACATACGAATAATGTGCAAATTTAAGCAAAAATGTTTTCTTAACTTTATAATTTCAAAAAAAGGACATTTTTCAATGTTATTAAATATTTAAAGAGAAAATTAGTTTTATACACATTAATATAAAAATCAAGATATTACATGATTCAATATGAGAATTTAACAAAATTGTGAAAATATGCAAAACAAAATGTGTACCTTTCCTTTTCTTATTTTTCTATTAAGCATATTTGCCTAAATATTAATAACATGTATTAATTGTTCCACATACAGGATAAATTAATATATTATAATTTACTTTTACTTAAAAACGATTAAAAGTACAAAATATTTACCGTTTGTTTATCCATTAAAAGAACCTTCATACCAGGACCACTTTCTTCTGTCATTCGAGTAATATAAAATTTTAAAGCAATTATTAAATTCATTTTATCTTGTACAGTTTTGAACACTTTTACATACTATATATCTCGTAAGAGTTATACATATAATCAGCAGATATTACAAAATATAAAATTAATTCGTATTAGAAAATACACTTCACAAATGTAAATACCTGTCTTTGCACTATTTTTACATAGGTACATATGTGTTATCAATAGTCTAGTTACGAATTTTGTAGGTTCATTCGGACCAAGATTAAAAGATGGAAGAAACATAGGGAATAAGTGTAGTAACTTGATTGGTTGATTCCATTTTTCTTTATTTTCTAATTTGTGCATATATTTATTAAACAATTTCCTGTTACTAAATATTGTAATCATTTAAATGCTTCAAAAGGACAAAATGTATATTGAAACCTTGTGGTGCATTCATGAAAGAAATGATTATTATGTATCTGCAGGAAATTAAAATTTCTAAAAAATTGTTCTGTAGCAGTGCTTTTGATTGATCTATTGTGTCGTCACATTGGTTGGTAGTTATTGCACATTTATTTTGCTGTGGTATAGTTGAGATTTCTTAGGCAAATTCAAAAATTGTGTAACTCATTAAATTCTAAACGATATTTAAACATTTATATATGTTTACATACAATATTTACAATTTTTCATTAATAATAAACATATAAGATTTAATATAAGTATTACTATTTTCGAAACTATGATTTCAATAACTTATTATGATATATCTATAATACTAATTAATTACACATTGATTAAAAAATACATTGCATTTTATGATATTAAAAATTAATGAATACATCATTTTTTACTTTATAATATGTTAATGTTTCTTTGTACACTAATTATTTCTTATATATCTTTATGACCTCTTCTCAAAATAGATGTATTATTGTTGTTAATTAATTTAAATATTAAAATAAATGGTGAAGATACATGTATCAAAACAAATGATACTAAATATGTTACTGCTGTTACTATTTACCTCTAAAAGCATACATAGATATGCATATATATCAATTTAATATTTGTATGTTATTATTGCTTGTGTTCAGAAACTAAACCAAAAAATTGTCAAATGCATATCTTTTGCAAAGTATACGAGCACAATGACTCTTCTAAAACATAAAAAATTAATAATAACAGACTATCAATTAATGCAACAATATCTCAAATATTTTTTTTTATATTTATTGAATAAGCAAGAACTTATTTATATCTGAAGAAGGATAAAAGATTCCCACAGTTGAAAAGAAACCATAAAACAAAAGAAAATGAGAGCAAGGAAATAAATGTAAATGCAAAGAGAAATTTACACATTAGGAACTATTCAGGAGAAAAACTTGTCGTGCACAATGCAAGTTTAATGTTTTTGCCCTTACAAAAATTATATTAATTTTTTCTTTAAAACAAAATTAAATTGTTACAATTTAACAGCTTATTATATTGTAGACAAAATAACAGACTATGCAGTATGGTATAAGTGTATATCAGGGAAATGATATTGTTAGTACTCTGGTTTTAATTCTTAGCAAAATTTGTGTTAAAAATTTCAGTGTAACGAAATTTATACTATGGTCAGATTTATGTGTCCAACAGAAAATAAGTATCATATCAATGATCTTTATTTATTTTCTGAATAACAGTAAAGTAATAATTATCGTTGAATAGAAGTTTCCTGAATCTAGATATAGTCTTATACAAGAAATAGATATCATACATAGTGTAATTGAAAAATACTTAAATTTTATTCAAATATTTGGTCCAACTTCTCTCATAAAAAAACCTTAAAAGCATTATGATTTCAAAAGTACAATTACTAGTTAGTGAAATACAGAAAAAGAAATTACAAAATTATTAAAATACAATCATCAAAAGAATGAATTTTTTTGGTGTACCATATTCTAAACAAATTTTTTACAGTTAAGAAAATGTTTTTATACCCAAGTAAAGGATAAATTATGGTAGTGTGTTTGTTGTAGAAAAATTTAAAAGAGCAGAACAAAGGGAGATGTGATTTTTAAATGTATCTTCAATTATGCCTAACATTTCTTCTTGTAATAATCATGTGTTCCTTCCTGCAAAAAAGAAAGATCTAAAGTTTCCTTATATGCCAAAAATTGATGTACGCTTTTATAAAACTTTGAAAGTTAGAAATCTAGAACTAAATATGAAAATACACCAGCTTTCATTTCAACAAAATCAATAATTACTTTGAAGTTCTGAGTCTAATATCCATGTATTAATCACCAAATATAACAATGTATAATTTCATTAAATATTGTAACAAGTACTTATTCGTTAAAAGAATATTATCCTATGCCTGCTTATTTCATAATTTTCCTATTATTATATTAGTAAACTTCAGGATATTTTTAAAGTTTGTTTCTTCAATTTTTAAATTAATGGAAGTAGAATAGTTAAAAATTAAAATGATGGAAATACACAAAGGTAAAGAAATTTTCATGATGCATATAATACATATATGTGCATAAAATACTGATTACTATGTTATTGAAAATAACATTCTACTGAATCAAAGCAAAATGGTTATAATATAGAAACAATCAACATTATTAAAATTCAGTTCAAATTTTCATAATTCAAAACAAGAATATAATTATTTATCTATACGAGTATTATAGAAAATTAAAAGAATAAGCGTTAATAAAACTTATGTTTAAAAAGAATCTTTATTTATTACAAATTGAAGTAAAAATTACGGAAATTTTCACTTAATATGTTAGCTGAGTGATACAAAAATTGGAATGGCGGTTAAGAAATTAGGACTATCATATGTGTCTACAAACCAAATAGTGTGTGGCTAGTGTATTTACCAATCATACATATTTAGTTTGAATTTCGCATTTCGTCTTCTTCGAAATATATTTGATTGAAACCAAAGATTTAAATTTAGAACAGGGTGTAGAGTTCATGTAAATAACTTTATATAACCATAAAATATAATTTGTATATTATTTTTTTCATTATTTAAAATATTTAACATATGGTCACATTACTGTTATCACTTGAAATCCGATTTAATTAATATTATTAAAAAAATTATAATTTCTATTTGTTATTATTTATTATCAAAGATCATATGTACATATTTCTAGAACATGACCAATACATTGATTTGATAGTGTATACTTAGATATGCTAAATCAAGCAAACAAATAAAACGTGATTCAATAATAAATATATATTGTAAAAAATTTATAAATAATTTTGCAGTATTGTAATAAAGAATATCGGTTAATATATAAGTAACGAAAAATATTGTATTGTTTATATCTTCGAAATAAAAATGAAATGTTTAGTGTAAATTCATAAAATGAGAATTAAATTTGAAATATCGTTAATTCCACATTAAACTTTTAATGTTAAAATTATATCTCAAATAATATAATTATAAAGATTAATGGGGATTTTTAAAAGAACTTGCTTAATTTGTGATGTTTTGAAAGGAAAGTATTTATTATGTTTATACTAGTGATTGAATTTTGAAATGAGTTGCTTCAACGAAAAGGATTTTGATAATAAGTCGTTAAAATTCAATATTTTATAGACTTAAAAATATTTGTGTAAAACTACAGCAAGAGATTACCTTTCTACGTGTAGTTTATAAACATAGGCGAGAGGAGGAAAAACTCGCTTCATTTTTCCTAGTCAATTTTAGAACATAACGTATTATTACAGTAACTGTTAGTAATTTAAAAAAGCAGAGTGGTGTTTGATCATCTATCTTTATTGTTATTTAGTCTATGGTTTTTGTAGTGTAATATCATGTAAGATTTTCACTAAACTGTAGAATTAACTGTGAACATTTCGTGTATTTTATTTTTCCACGTGGTTCTTCAGGAATGAATTAAAATAGTTAAAGTTTTGAATCATTTAGAAATAATTTAATGTCAATTTTTACTAATGTTTATGCTTGTGAATACTACTCGTCAATACTGTGTAATATGTCTATAAACAGTTTGAATTGGTGCTATTCTATGCAATTTTGATACATTGTACCAAGAATTGTAATACTTCATTATAAACGTAAGTATATTTCACTAAGTTTGGAATACTTTAATAAAATCTATAAAAATTCAGCTAATAACATTGTTATTAATATGTGTATACATATATGCATACTATCCTTAAATATTGTTTTAGTTGTAATCTTTTGTTAAAATATAATGAATACAATCATGTTTTTGCTTATTATCGTATAAAGTTTCTTTTTATACGTAGAAATTGTGTATACAAAGATATTAAATATTCAATTTTACAAGTTTTAATAGTTAATTTTACGATAATTTTATTGTTTATATTGTGTTTTCAATAAATTAGATGCTATTATGCTAAAAGTGTACTAAAAATATACCAGTATACTAATGTATTAAAAAATAGTTAATTGATACAGCAAATAAAATATTTGAAAATTGAAACGAATATGTAAAAGAAATGATACATATGCGTAAAAGAGTATGTAAAATTCTCCATTATTTTTATTATAATTAAATTTGACATATAAGTTTACATTTTGTTTTTAGAAGTATAATATTATCAGTCATTTTTTATATTTTTTTTTTAATAATAATACTGTTCATAAATAATAGTGTACCAGAAGATAGAATTTTGTTGAAAAGTGAATTAAAAAGAACAAAATTCTGTAGTAGGATATTTTAATAATTTACAACACACATTTAATAAGCAGAATATTTACATAAGTTATTTGATGACATTGTATACATGTGAAAGTTTAACATAATACTAGGAATAAATTATTTACATAATAAATTGTTATTGGATACTTTGTTAAAATTGTCAGCACTAAAAGGAAGTTAAAGTATTTAATATATTGCTTTGAAAATAAAAAAATATTATTGTAAGTACTTATAGTTAATTCTTATTCGTAAGATGTTAGAAGATGTTAATAAGAAGGATACATTGTTTTAAAATGCATTGTTCTTATTGACAAAGGAAGCACTGTAGTTTTAGATTGTATAACAGAAAGAATAGAATTGTTTATTTGGAATTTATATTTAAATGGTTGTCATTTCATTAAATTTGTTACATTATTTATTACAAGAATAAATAAAAATGTATATGTTTTGCAATTGTGACAAAATATGGAATTTATATAAAGTGTAGTATTCCTTATTAACATTTTAGTTTTATGTTTTCTATATTTTTTAATACTATCAGATTATTTGTCCTTTAATTTACTACTGTCTCATTTATTACTTTACCTAAAAAGTAATTGTAACTAAAATAAAATTAAGGTTATCTACAAGTCTTAAAGTTTTATAATTCATGTTATTTGTTATATGTTTTTTACAAAATAGCAAAAATACTTTTACTTTTTTCTTTATATCTATTATTTAGAGAAAAATGAATGGGTATTGATAAAACATAATTACAAATTAAAAATTCTTTGTAGAACTTTAAAAAAATGGGTTTAATATATTTGACAAAATTTTGCAAATGTATTGTCTTAAAGAGTAATAATATTAAATTAAAAAATTAGCAACAGAATAATAAGATATATCTATATGTTACTTTGACGGTAGAAAACTGAAAATTTTATGAAATTTGTGTTTTCAAAATTTTATTAATTTTTGTACCTTTAGGCAAGTAAGAATGACTTT
Source organism: Anthophora plumipes (assembly GCA_951804975.1). Classification (NCBI taxonomy): domain Eukaryota; kingdom Metazoa; phylum Arthropoda; class Insecta; order Hymenoptera; family Apidae; genus Anthophora; species Anthophora plumipes. The sequence continues at coordinate 15,259,344 of OX638118.1, read as the reverse complement.
TTGCAATAAACATTTATAAGTTAGTATGTCATAGATGTTAAAAAGTACATATTTGTTATAGTTTTAATGAAATATTGTATATACCTCTAATATTCGTTGATATTCTTTTTTTTTCTCAAATAAGGTACAATAGCAGAAGTAGTTTTTACATAAAACAACATATAGACTTTCTCTCTTAATTAAATTGTCTTAACATCGGAGATGGTAAAAAAAGTGAAATAAAGAATGAAACAAAAAATGTCCCATGAACGTAATAGTAAAAATGTATATTTGTTCAAATGAATATGACAAGATAAAGTGTTTTTAATGTCACAAAAATATAATAAAAATCTAAGATGACAATTTATTTCTTTATTCTTATGCACTTCATGAACTTTATTCACATTATTTCTTCTTATTCCTCCCCTCTCCATTTATTTTGTTTGTTATGTTGCTAAAAGCTCTAATAAAAACAGGAGACTGCATGATTATCTGTTTAAACAGTGAGTCTTCTTCTTTACTAGTATATTTTTTATTATACTTTGATTTTTACTTAACTTTCTAAATATTGTTTGAACTGGTAACTTTTCATGCATAACCATAGTTCTATTTGATATTGTAATAAATGTGATCATGCTTACAAAATGCAACTTCATATATCTTAACTTGTACTACATGTTGCTTGTATTAGTTACTTCAAAGTTTTGCTTGTTCATAGCTACAAACTTCAATTTGTATGTAGTTGTACCAAAAAAGTCCAGGAGTCATAAATCTAGGATGATCACGTATACAGGGTGAGCCTGATATAGTATTACAAGCTGTTTTCTTCAGAATCACTACATATACTAACTTGAACTTTTTCTGCATCAAATGGAATAGGAGTGTTAACCATTTAGGATGAAAACTGTTTGGAAAGACCTACATTTTTTTTAGATAAAATGGCATATTAAGCTTTTCTTTTAATTCGGATAACTGCTATTAAATATGATAATATTTTTTTGGAAACAGTTTTTTTTATTCTGTGTAGTCGAAGAGTTATGGCAAAGAATACTTTTTTCAAGTGAAACTTCGAAGGGTGGGGTGCGTCGAAATGTATTAAAATAAACTAAGTTAAGAATGTCGGTTCGGGAATTGTTATTAGTGTTGAAGTATTATAGAGCCATTTTTCCGTTACAAAATTTATATAAATCTACCATATTCCGCAATAATAAATATGCCAAAAATTCGGAGACTTGTTGCAATATACAAATAAATTGTGTTATGTACTTTTTCTATACGTTATGCGTGTAGCAATTTAGCTGTCGAAGTAAATAATTAGCTTCGTAGTAATCGCTATGTTTACGATTATAAGGTAATGTGTTTAAACAGCATTTGCAAAAAGTAACTAAAAATCGAAAAGTTAGAAAAATATTCTTCGTTAAATTTTCTTGCATATCCTATTTTATGATCTTTTTTGCTTGGAATGATCTGCTAAAATATTGTCAAAATGTATTAGTTTCTTTGTAAGAAAGCCTGTAGGTAGACATACATACATTTATAATGTTAGTTATTGAATTTCATATTAGTTATAGTGTAAATAGATAACAGTTTTCTAATTCAATAAATCTGGTCACCTAAAAACACGAACTTCGTTGATAATACCATGTACAATCATAGTTGTAGTTTTCGTAAAGTTACAGGGTGACACGGAAATTGGTGGCGAAACTTTATTCTACTCGTATTCTACTGTTTCTAAGGACGAAAAAATATATGAACACAGGTCCGAAAATTCTTCTTTTCCGAAATATAGACATTTTCTTTGTGTACATCGAAAATTTACTGGAATACCTGTCAGAGGTAGAATTCCAATTGCAAAATTTGTGAAAAAATTCGGAATATACTAGGAATTTTTGAACATTTTCAACTCTCTTCGAAAGAATGTATTGTAGAAAGAAATCATTTTCAGTAATTTCTTTAAGTAAACTTTAAACATTCCTACAATATTCTATCATAATGTAAAATAAAAAATAGAAAATGACTGTATCCTAGAAATAGTTTTCGGATCTATACTTATAATACCTTTTTTCATGTTTAAGAACAGTAGAATATAGTACCAAAGTTTGGCCACCTATTTCCGTATCACGCTATATATGTTTATATTTCGGTAATGGGGATTTAGAACAATATTTTCAAAATAAAAGTGGAATATTATGAAGTGATTTGCACAGTACCAATTTACAAAATTATTATGTCTTTCATTAATAAAATTATATTTATAAGAAACATAATATAATGTAACAGGTTTGGAAATAAATATACACGCAGTGTCTTTTCTTCTCATATGAAGTGAGTTACAGTCAAGATTTTACATTACATATGAAAATATGTTTCACCTGGTGAAAAAGATCACAGATGATATGAAAGAAAAGATATATGAATGTATATTGTAAATGTATCTATATTTGTTATGTAATAATATCAAAAGTAATTAATTTTTCTAAATATAAAAAAAAATGTACAGTTGCTATTTATGAAACATCTTCCTGATATTCCCCAAGGGGAATCCCTGTAAACAAATAAAGAATTTTAAATATAAGAAGATTACTGTTGTTTTAGAGCTGTTAGCAAGCGTCGCGTAGTGTTCAAATTCGGCATTCGAAATTAAGAGTGAAAAAATAGTAAAGATGAAGCGAACAACGGTGGAAGTTTAGAAGAAAATTATCGCGAAATTGTGAAAATTATTCAACAAAAGTGTCACCACTGTTCAATATAATACAAAACGTTATCAGGAAACAATTAAAATAACAAATAAATTAAGAATAAGTTATAAATAAGAAATTTAATGCTTACGATGAAAGGTGGATACTAAGAAAAATTAAAAACAATCCAAAGCTTATTGCTCTTAAATTCATCAATGAGATGGAACAATATTTAGGAAAAACTATTAATTCCGAAACAGTAAGAAGAGTATTATAGAAGAGCATAATTTACATTGTCGTACAGTTCGTCGAAGCATGCCATATAGAAGAAGACAAAGCAACATTTAGGTAAAGATTTCAATTTTTGGAAAGAAGTTATTTTTACCAACGAAAGTAAATTCAACGGTTTTTATTCAGATGGTAAAATTACAATGTGCTGTCAACTAAATAAAAAATTTAATATAAAAATATTTGAACCTCACTGTTAAACGTGGTGGCGGATCAGTTATAGTTTAGAGGCACATGTCTACTGCTGGATTTGATGGAGTGGTTAATTTGGAGTTTATTAAAAGCAACATGAACAAATATTTTGAAAAAAAAAAAATTTTAAAAGCAATATCGAAAAATTGAGAATTTTGGATTGCTTCAAATTTTATAGTAACATTCACTACCGGTGGCTCTGACACCATCTTTAATTGGCTACCGCCTACAATTTTCAAAAGTCTATGACTTGTTACCACAAGGGTCTACCATTATGTTTAAACTATGTAACAGACATTAACGTAGACATTAATTGTGTTGCTAACTCCTCGAAGTTTTTATCTCTGATTATGCTGGCAGTACATTTTCAAACAAATAATATGGTTAGAACCGTTAAATATGACAGTTTAATGGCAATCGAGAACAGCTTATGAAATGACGTGAATTTACGTCAGTGATAAGCAGAAACAGAATTTAAAATTATGTGGATTCACGTCAGTAATTTTGAATGTGTTCTTGGCACAAGATTAAATCCAGTTTTACAAAAAATTGGTAAAATTAATCCTAAAAAAAGTGTGTACAGTTGAATATAGTCGAGAGTACCTAACAAAATACTAATTTCTAATTTAGACAAATTGGAAAAAAAGTTTTTACACATGTACGATTTTAGCGATGAGATATTTTTCAAACTGAGTTATAATAACTTTGTTGTTTTTTAAAATTTAGAAACATTAATTTGTTTTGATATTATATAGGTATATTTACGACATATTTATGTTTAACGTACTTCTTTCTCCTGCATCATCTTTCAACTCTTTCTACCAGGTGAAAATGTATTTTTATACGTGGTGTACGATTTTAGCTGTGACTCACTGTATATTAATATTATAATCGTTTGAAAGAAAATAAAACTATAAGTTTGGATTAGATGGAATATAATGCCAAGTGTACTTACGTCCACGCATGGCATGACAATATCGCAACAGAAGTGAAAAAGAAATTAGAATGATAGTGTTGTTGTTTTTTTTATTAATTTATAAGCACGGATTGAAACGGTTTCAGAAATAACTGTTATATAAAGATTCTTTCTAAAACAGTTATTAATAACTGAAATGATGTTATAACGTCATAAGATTAGACTCTATCTTGTTTAGAATTTTTCTTTGTTTTAGCGCTTTATAAGAATTACAATGGATTCAAACTAAAAGAATCGGATGAGATTGGCCTTCACAGACCCACCATTATATCATTTAACTCTTAATTTATTTTAAGGATATACTTTCTTAATCAATCGTCTGCCATAATTTCTACGGATGTAACTGTTACGATGAAACAGATTCTCACTTTCGATTATTGTCATTTATAATATCTTACGGTTCGATCGATTTCTTTTTCTATAAAAGGAAATGGTTGTATCCTGTTTTCTTGTGAAGATGCCAAATTTGATTGCTCTATATTAACACGTGGCTGATCGATCTGGGAGATCTCATGTTATGAAGAAAATGGATACGCTTGATATATTTGTGAATTTTGTGATGTATAATTCCACAAACACTTCAAATGAATTCTATGTTATTTAACATATTTTTATTTTATTTCAACATTTTACCAAATACATTTGATAAAATTGCGATTTATGTAAGTGACATAAAATGTTAGGTAATTATTATTTTATTATTTCATGTTACTTGCACGCATTACGGGTACTCAAATGTAAGAATGTTACTAATAAAGAAACATTCCTAAGTGATAATCACCGATATTGCTGAAACTTTGGTATGCAGTAGTTCGCAAAAAATATTTCACGTGTATTTTTCTTGTTTTCTCTTTATCGGCAATATCGTGCACAGTTATAGAGTAAACATCACCTTCAAAGTTAAAAGTAGTAAATATATTCGAGGTAATATCTGGAACGTTATCAAAGAATTTTATATTTTTTGACATTAAATTTGTAAGCGTCGCATGGGAAAAATGTGCGCGGTTGGCAATGTGTTAAAAGATGACATCGTAAATCATCACTGAATCTTGCCTACTATGCCGACGAATTAAAGACATCTTTCCTTTACGGATATCATGGGAATGATAAGCATATCTATTTGGTTCATTTAAACAAAAGTGCTTCCCGTTTGTAAAAATTGTTTTTCATTACGTTTCCGCTGATTAGGTAATTTGGTTCAAATTCTAATCGTGTCGTTTCTAAATCAGATGATTTGGTTCAAATTCTAATCGTGTCAATGGGTAGTGAAATAACAAAGTAGGATAATTTATTGTAGCTTTCTTATGTTGAATTCTTACAAATCCTTGCTCTTACTTGTCTAACTCTAATTCTAAAACTTTCCTATGTATGCTCAATTCTTGGTATTTACACGATTTTTGTCTCTACGATCGATACAGTAAGTGATCACGCAGAGCAAGATAAGAAAATTTGAAAGAAATCTGACAATAAAAATCGAACGATTTTCTCTTTGGCACTCACATTTTTTACACGCATACTACAATAATTCAAGTTTTTACATTAATTTCATTCTTCTAACGAAGGGGTATGTCTATATAATTCGTTGAACTGTTTTTCTGTTTTTTTTTTTCTCTCTCTCTCTGTCTAAACTGTTTTTTGCGATTATGATGTGCGATGAATGATTAGATTGTGATGAATTTAGTGCTTTCTTTAAAATTTATCGACATTCTTAATTTATGGTTGCTGTTCTTACACCATTTATGGTGATCTTAGCATGTCATCATTAAAGGTCATTCAAGGTCACTGGAGACCGTAAAATGATTATTGCTCTCGAAGTGTGTAATCGCGGATACGTTGTATCATCACTGGATTTACTTCAGCAAATTCTGTAATTCATTGACTCTTATTGTTATGCAAACAGATAGTCTTGTTGCAATGTTTACGTTCTAATAACATATTACGTGTAACTGCGAACGTAAATATTGTGGCAATTTACGAACAATTTTCCGTGGAATGTTGATTCTGTGGAATCGATTGCTGAATTAAATATTACTGTGATAATTCAGACAAAGCTTTCTTCTGAAGAATAAGTGGATATGAATCTCATTCATGGGGTAACTTATCAAAATTGAATAAGAACCCAAGCCTTGTACGCAGAACAGTGTTCAAATTGTACATATTCTTTGTACCGAATGTTGCCGAAATTGTGTAAAAGATTAGTAAAAGATTGAAAAAAACCGGATGTTTAGGCAATACGTAAATCTAATCATCGAAAGTAGACAACCGATAAAATAAAAAATTGTTTTTGCGATCCTAGCTGGTAACTCATAGATTAGTCCTCGATAAATTGAAAGCGAGTCTGTTATCAACAACAAGAGCGTGTTATGAATCCTTGCACGGTATAACTTTCATTCACATCATCATTAGTAGACGATGAATTTTGATACAAATTCATGTTTTTGAGAATATAGTAAAAAGAAGAGGAACGTAGTTAGAAAATTCCTTCACCTACCATGTATTATAAATAGTACTTTAGTTTGGATATTTATATATTTTTTCATACTGCGTGCACTCTGTACAAATTACCTTTAAACTTTCTATAAATGCAGAAAAATCTGCATTCTAAATATTAATCTCTATTAATATTTACACTTTATGGTTGTTACGAATTCTGTCATATTTTGTCAACGAGTTTAACATGAAATACAAATGAATGGAACATATTCTTTTTTTTTAATAGTGTTTATAGATTTTTTTGTTTTCTTGTTTGTTTAACCTGGTAGAAAATTTTCATAGTCATCCCGCTCTTCTAGAGATGGGAGCAGTGTGAGATTCAAAGTGGATAAATGGGACGGAAAGGGATTGTGTGACATTTTTACTTACTAACATTACCATGGTAACCCTCATCGGGCGTGTTCAAGGGGGTCCCGGAATTACAAAGCACAATTTCGGTGCCCCCCTCCATGTGATTGGCGTTCGATCTTACTCAATGGGTCCGATGGATTCCCATAATTTTTTGCCTATTAGCTGGCGGTTCTATGGGGTCACTCCTGACGCCACTCACTCTAAGGAATCACATTTGGAGGTGTTCTGGGCCCCCTTCTAGGTTTTCCCATAGTTTCGCGGCCCCACTGAGGGAAGGGGGGCAGTACTTCTCCCATAGTGAGGCTATGTGTTAACACTAGACTATCAAGCGTGTTAAAATGATAGGTTTCAGATATTTTTCTTTAAAATTATTGATATCGTATCGATAAAATTGTAGGAAATTATAATGATTTCTAATATGATGGAATAACTGTTATGTTCCCTTATTTGTTTCCTTTTAAATGTTTTAATTTTTAACTATCTACCTAAAGTACACCTAAATATACCAAGACCCGTCAAAATGACGGGTGAATAAAACGAGTTACAAAATAAGTTTTACATTGAAAAAATATGCATCGATATCTTTTTATTCGTTCATTTGAAGATTTAGCGTTATGTATCTTACAAATTTTAATCTTTGTCATTAAAAAGTTTCTACACAGCAACAGAGATGTAGCTGAATAGATTGCACTTGAATAAATTAAAAACAAATTTTTAATTTACGTAGATTTTGTCAAATTGGATTGTACAACAAAAACAGAACGAATTCAACTTGCCTTTAATGTCAGTATGTTTGTGGAAAGTGTATATTCCAAGTAAGATCTATTTGCAAAAGTGTGCTCCGCAGGTGAATTATAAAGAAAAATTATTTTAATGATAAATATCTCAGTTAAAAAATATGTTTATACATTTTCTCTTTAAAAATAAATTATTTAATACATTTATAATTTTTATTTAAAAAAAAGCTATACATAAAAGCACGTTTTTCAAATACCCTCCAAATTGACGGGTGTGGTAGAATTAGGTATAAATTCAATGCTGGTAGTTCTAGTGTTAACGATAATTAGGTTTAGGTCAGGCTTATGACATAGACGCGATTTTTTGTTGTTTTTAAGATTAAAAACATTTGAACTCAAAAAAAAAAAAACTCCCTAAGAAAAACAGATTTGTAGTTTTCCCCTGCATCTCAATAACAATTGACGTATCATAAAACCGCATAGACTTGAGTTATACTATCGCAAGCGATCAGTTTCGTTATACGGGGTTTTTTCCGTAAATCGAATGACGTGTACCAGAGTAAACTTCCTCATTCTCTACGGACGACAAATTTGCAACGAGTTGGGCAAGGCCCTAATTCAATTAGGAATTTCGATATCCTATTAAATTTCTTAATTCCCGCAGAGGGACAAAATTTAACCTGTAACCCCTTGCAGTGGGACCGAGAGCAGAAAAATCAACGTAGGGACCGAAGTCGGGTTAGAACAAGTAAAAATTTAAACAAAACAAACATAAATTCACGGGTGTTAATGGCGAAAATAGAGGCAAAGTATTAATTATAACCGAGACATGTAATAAGTTCAAGCGACCAGATAGTTGTTGAATAATTCATAATTCAAGATATTCGTGTTAGAATTAAACAGTGTGGAAGATTCGCGCTATCTTTTCGATCCAGCAGCGGCGACGCGGGTGGAGCGGAAAGTGCACTATTGGTCTGCCAAGAATTTACGCTGGTTACAAATTGAGCCTCAACAACAATGTGTGGTTAACATGCGGTACGAAATCGCTCGGGAGCGAATAATTGGACTGTATTTTATTAATTGGACACTTACTGAGAAAAAATAGGAATATTTTATACGAAATACATTGGGGTCTTACAATGTACTACTAAACGTTCGTCAAACAATGTGGTTACAGCACCACAGGTGCATACCATGTTTGAAGAGTAAGAAAGATATCCATTAAACTTTACCCAAATCGGTGGATATGACATGGATGATCAGTTTTGGGGCCAGCTTGTTCTCTGCGTTTAACTTCATTAGATCTCTTTTTCTAAGGAGCGCCTATTATTGTTGTCTATCAAGAAATACCGACTACATCTGGAAAGTATGAGTCAACGGATTACCGCAGCATTTGCTAAAATAATTTTAGAAGTGATAAAACGTGCACGTGAATCATCGATACAAAGATTGCAATTATGCATCGAGACAAATGATCAATACTTCAAACATCTTCTGTAATGTAAGAAAATTAATTTTGGTTACCACATTTAACCTTGAATGACCTTCAATGATAACAAGTTGAAATCGTCATAGTAGCGGCTTTCACTCAGCGGCAAAGATAAACACAGAATTCCATTTAAAAACAAAAAATGGCCTTGAAATCACCTCTATGCAGGGCTTGAAAACATAATATTGATTTTGGTTCTTTGAAAGGTTATGAAGAACTTTTATTTCGAATAATTGTGATTAAGAATCGAAATTTCTAACTGTTATCTGTTTTGGTTGTGATCCTTATCTCGGTTTCCGTATAGGTTCCATAACTGTTATTTTCTTTGGTTCTATATCGATTCTGGAACGGTTTTAAAACTGATTTTTATATTTCTCCGTAATATTCCGAACCCTCTATTAATATGGTTTATATGGTTTCTTATTAATTAGTAAAAGAAATATTTTTGGAATACATTAGTATTTCTAATGTATCTTTTGTGCATGTGGTATTTTATCATCTCATAGATGTGGCATCTCCCCTACAAGACATGAAAGAGATTAGCCACTTTACCAACCTGTAATTTTTTTTATTTTCTTTTATTTTACATAAGAAAAATTTATGTTACTGTAATAAAAATTTAATCGTTTCAATTTGTATGAAACCAAATTTGTTATTGACTTTCAACTAAAAAGGTTGGCATCTCTCCTGAATTTACAACTAAATATACAAAAAGCATATGTAAATGTTTAACGAATTTTGATATGTATCATTCATTTTATTATACTGTATTTTTGTATTACATTTTTTATATTAACTATAATATAAAATGAAATAAATATTAAAAATAAGAAACCGAAAGCTCTATTTGACTTCCCGAATAATATAGTGTGTGTGAGAGTGTGATAAATATGCAGTTGCTTCACTTATTTCACCGTTTGTCGGTAATCAATGATGTGTACACATATTTTTCCTTTTTCTATAACGATTTTGTAAAAAACACACATGTACAGTAATCCGCAACTGTAATAATTAACTGTTTGAGTGCCACGGACCTTCTTTCGTTTTTCTAAACTTCTAATTTTTGATGGATAAAAAAATATTTTTTAACAATAACTCCGATGCCTGTGAAAGTATAGACTATTATTTAGTAGAACCTTGATGAATGACAATAGCAAAGACACGCATTGACAGAATCCAGACATTAGTTCGACTGCAGACAGATTAGCTAGAACCTTTAGACACTGAATGGGAGAAGCACAAACGTCTGGCATTTAAACGGTTAATGATGTCAGTTACGAAAAAATTGATACAGGAATCGATTGCAGAACTGTTTTGGAACTAACATAGAACCGAAAAAATGCGGCTATGAAACCGATATGGAAACTAAAATAGGAATCGTAAATAAAACAGATAATAGTTGGAAATTTCAGTCTTGCATAACTGTTATACCGAATAAAGGTCCTTTATAACTGTTTTAATCAGAACTTTTATATAATGGTTATTTTCGGAACCGTTTCAAGCCTCGCTTTTATGCCTTCACCCACATAAAACATAGTACTATAAAAAATAGTTTTTGACTCACTTTGTATACAGTGGTTCGGTAAGCCAACATCATAAGCATACGGGCGTATCTATTTTTGTAATACGATCTTTGTCTTACCTATAGCTATGTCATGGTGAAACAAATTATAGTGACGCAGAAGTCGGCAATGCCCTGAACTGCGGTGAATGTCACGTTCATTGTATGTGATTTGTATTTTGAGGATTGCTGTAGTCCCTGTATCTTGAAGTGCCCTATACTCGATATAGAGAGATTTGCTCGGTCACAGGGATATCTTCAATTGTTAATAACTAAAGAACGAAGACTCAAACGTAATTGTATCTTATTTTGTAAAATCACTCTTTAAGATCTTTCCCAGGAATGACCGAAAACCTTGTATGTGTGTGCGCGTGCGCGTGCGTATATGTATTTTTAAAAGATAAACATTTCACTTGCATAATATAACCTTTCTGTTGTAACACTATTTCCATGTTTAGATTGATTTGTAAAAGAAGAAACATTCGAGATAGAAAGTTTAATTTTTATGCAGATTAGTTTCTCGAAATGGGCAACGAATATAACGAATTTGAAAAAAATCGCTAAGTAGGATTACAACTTTTGTCCAATTTAACGTATGGTTCATATGCTTTTAGACACTTTGTAATGATCCAGTTTCAGTGTATTTGTGAAGTGAAGGATCTTGGAATTTTTTTTTATTGTAATCGGTTATAAAAGATGTATAACATTTCGTTACTAAAATATTTTAGAACGGTGATATTGTTCTTACAGTTTTGTCTTGGAAGCATTGTATTGTTTCTACGTTTGACTTTTTGAAAGAACCTCGGAATTCTATTCAAATTGGTATTATCATACTTTTTATGAAGCAATATTTTAATTTGTAATACTGATTTGTATTCTACAGTATATCAGATGTCGATGCTAAATGTGTCTTTTAGAGGCACGTTCGGCTTCTAATCGCTCTAACATAAACAAGTGCCTGCCTCGGTCGCAACGTACTCGATTTCGGGCAGACTCAGGCGCCGCCATGTGAGGATTAAAAATCAGTGCCTGCTTTAGCGATGAAGATGCTGTGTCGTTTTTCATAGTCTTCTTATTAGAAGCCTGCTTAGGACCTCATCTTTTCTTGGCTAAATCCTTCTAGAACATTCGTTATCCTTATGACGTCGATTCACATTTCGGCTATAGGTATGCGCTCCTTCGCAATCGACAATAGAGCGTCGAGTTCTTCGTCATTGAGTCGAAGATGTATCAAATGCGATTCAATTCATTTACTTTCAATGTTATGATTGTATATTTATGCTCATTGACAAACAAGGCTCCTGCCTTTGACGGCGTCAAAGCTTATCAAAACCAGACCGAGGCTCTCCGACCTGCGCTTGATCTATATAAAGGAATTAACGTTAACAAATTTATATCGTATATAGTTGCTTTTGATTACTCCAATTACCTAATGTCTCCTTATCTTTGTTCATACAGTTACTTGCAAAATTGAGTGTACACCTACGTTGGTAATGAGAATTGAAGGGAAAGTGAATGAGACCATAAATACTTCGGTGTAATAGCGCAATATTATATTTGTTTGTATAGTTTAGATAACAACTAATACAAAATTTGTTAAATAACTAATTATTTGTTTATGTTTAACTGAAAATAGAAAAATATTGCTAATGTTTAGTGATACAAAATTGAGTATACACGAAATAAATTTTTTAGATTACGCGGTCTGTGTGATGTTAAATGTTAGTATTACTGATGGATACTCCTGGCAAATACTTTTGAAAATGTTATTGCTAAGCAACTGAAAAGAAAACTGTTTGTTAGCTATTTTATTTGAGTATTAATAGCAAAATAGCTATCGAGAGAAAAGAAACAGATCTTTTTACATGAAAATTAATTTTTTGAAATTGTATTGCGTATAAAATCTTTTCGCAAAGTGAGCAAAATTGTTAGTAAACCACATACTACAATTCACAAAATTGTAAAAGGTATCAGTACGAAGGAAGATTTAAAAATAAACCTGGGCGTGGAAGAAAGAAATTATTGTCGTATATTGATAATAGATTTATTTTCAAACAAATTAAGATAAATTCACCAATTAGTATGAAAAATTTAATGATAGAAGTTTTTAAAAGAATTAAAATACATATATCCGTAGAAACAGTTCGAAGAAGGGCATCACGGTAGAGTAGCCAGGAAGAATCCCTGTTCCCAAAACCAATAGAGAGAAACGGTTACAATTCGCTAAAACATACATAAATTGCGTCCAGAATTTTTAGAAATGTGTTATATTTTCTGATGAAACAAAAATTAATTTATTTGGGTGCGACGGAAAAAAGCATATTTTATGGAGAAGGCTAAATACAGAAAATCACTTTTGCAACGTATGTTCCACGGTAATACACGGTGGTGGTTTGATAATGTTATGGAGGTGTATAGGAGCAAGAGGTACCTAAAATGTAGAATTTATTGAAGGAACAATGTACAAAATGAAATATCTAAACATTCTAAAAAAAAAATTGTGAACAATCGGCAGAAAAATTATAAATGCCAATGGTCTACTATTTTAAGCAAGATAATGATCCGCGAAGCATATATCATTTTTTATCAGATTTATCAAATCCTTAGATTTTTCATGCAAAGACACAGACAATCGATTTTTTACAACCGTTAAACATCGATCTTATTCAAATGTAGCACTTAAATTGCCAATATCAATTACTGAAGATCTGCCAGATCTCAGATCATCTTCCAGATTAAAATCACTTTACCGAAATTTTAAAAATCAACGTTGACATTTTCGAATATTCAAAATTTGCGGATAAACATTGTTAATATTTGTTGTTGCCACTTTTGCATTGTTACCTTTGTGAAATTGATAAAGTATACAATGCCGAATATGTTCACTCAGTGCTCTATCGGAACTCATTTTTATTCATGCGTTGATAAATTGATTTGATTAATACACTGCTTATAAACACGAGATTCTAATTTTCAAGTAAAAACAATTGCAATCTGACGTGCGTGAAGTTAGTTTAGCAAACGAACAAAAACAAAGTTCACGGAAAACATTACTTTCGGGTACCCCTACTAATTTTAAAAGTAAAGAAGCATTAAAATTGGAAGCTGTTTCGCCTTATTTTATTAACAAATTAATGGAATCCATGCCATCACGCTTAGAGGCCGTTATTCAACATAATATTAATATTTATTTATTCATTTAATTATACTTGGTAAATATTAACGTACATATTCAATTTTGTATGACTAAAATAGCAGTATTTACATATTTTCAGTTAAATACAAATAGTTAAAGTTATTTAAAAATTCTTTTATTAATTATTCTCTAAACTATATGAATAAATATAATATTGCGTTATTATACCAAAATGTCTATCTTTTCATTCATTTTTCCATAATTTTTATTACAACGTAGGTGTACACTCAATTTTGTGAGTAACTGTGTGTATATGAAGTATACGCTGCAATTTATGCTTGAATTCGTAATTCTATAGGTTTTTACCTATAGGTCCATCCTATAAGCCATAATAAATTGTGATTCTGTTTGAATGCATTAGCTTTTCTTTATTCACACGTGGATGTTCAGCAATTCAAATTCGACAATTTGAAATGGAAACGAGTTTCATTGCTTAAGATAATTTTATTCTAAAAAACAGCATCAACTGTTTAGTTCTCTAACATCCAATTGACGAGTCGCGGTATTGTAAATGATCTACAGGCTTTAGTTCTTGTGTTCACTGAATTTTGTAAGCGCATAAATGTCGATTTCTGATTTTCGTTGCACTGAGTCGTATGAAATGTTTAGTTGTGAACAATAGTTTGAGGCGCTTGGATTGTTTTCAACATTTTCTCTCGCTGCAACATCATTTACTACCAACTGCACCAGTGCTTTCAGATTGTTTAATTAAATTATGAATAGTGTTATCAGATGAGAAATGATTTCTTTCAAAAAATTTATAAAGTGTTCTTTTAGTTTCTATTAGATATCGGAAAAATTTCGTGCGGATTTATAGTAAAAAATTCAAGTAATCTGAACTTTCTTGAAACATAATTTTGCTTAACAAAGGAACTATTACTTGTTTCTATAAATTTTTCCTAACACTCTGTAAACTGATACATTCCAATAGTATAAAAATCTTGAGTTTTACTTGCAAAATATAAATTAACTGTCGTGTTGATCTTAGTATCATTTTTAAAGTGTTTCTTTGCAAAAATGTTTGACACTGACAAAAATAAGTGATAAGTCATAAAGAGACAAAACTAGATTATAAGGAAGATATAATAAAATTATCCATTTGGCATTCTTTATCTTTTGGACAAGTCAGGGAAGCAATATGTGGCTGTGCATTGCCATAAAAAGAAATATACCTTTCACGTTAACTAATGCTAGTTGAATATTTACGAGTTTGGAATGGGTTTCAGTGACCAATTAAAGAAATAAAATTTTCCACTGATATCACCCTTGTATATAAGATATTGCGAATTAGTACTGCAAGAAATTGGCTTAAGTTAGATGTATTGCGTCTATGAAAAGGAGTATTGCGAGGTAAAATTTGTTCAAGGACACTTTTGACCATTTTATTCTGCTATACCCTTTCATTGAAATCGGTTGATGCAGGAACAAGCGACAGGCATTGAAAGATGCAAGAATTACTGTAGTTACAGGCCGAAAGTCGTGAGAAACTTTGATTTACAGCATCTGTAACCGTTTGCAGCTCATAGCAACGTTAACCGATTTTGACGAAATTTTCGGCGTGTATATAATTGATATTAATTTATAAAACGTATTTTAAAAACTTTCATTACAGGCTCAGTTAAAAAAATTGTGAAAAGCAACCCTTACTATTTTTTTTTTGTAATTTTGATAAGTTGAAGCTTTTTACTCAAAAATGGTTTAACACGATATTTAGTAAACTAATCTTAATAATTTATATAATCCTTCTCGCTAGAACTCAATTCGTTTGGTCCAATTTAAAAAAAGTTATTTGGTTTTAAAGATTGTCCGAATACTAATAAGAGTTGTATATTCCAAATAGTAATTGAAATATGATTAGTCATATACCGTCATTCTTTTATTATATCTAAAACGATATACAATGTATGACCTTAAATACTGCCACATTAATTCGATGTGCGTTACGAAAAGTAACATCTTTCAATCTGTCATGAAACGGAGGACGTTACAAAATTTTTGTCGATAACAAGCATGTTTCGAATGTACAAACCGAATCACGATAGCAAGATTCACATATCGTCACGAGCAGTAGCATATTTGAAATGCTGTCGTGAAGAGTAGCATGTTTCATTTTTTATTTAATCTAACCCAGAAAGTGGGATATTTTAGTTTCTAAACAGTATATTTACAAAATGAGTGATGGAGACTAATGAGAGAATGCAAAATTCATAATTCATATACAGGGTGAGTCTCCTACCATGACGACCTCAAATAACTCGTAAGGTATTCGTTGTACGAAAAAATGTTTCAAACAAAAGTTGCATGGTATCTAGGGGGACACACAGTGCTCCAATCTATTTTTTATTACCTTACTTTTTTATTGAGATATTAGGGTCACTTTCAGTTTTTTAAATGGAACGTCTAATATTTTTTCTCGAATTCGGGTAAATCATGAAATTTTGTATAAAAAAGTACCATACAAAGTGGGACTTCAAATGAATAATTACTGAGATATTTTCAGATTAATAATATTTTATTAGGAAATTCGCTCAGTCAAAGTGATTCTTAATACGACTATGATTACGACTGCAGGTCATTTATGTAAATATGTTCCCTATTGGATGTTAAAAATCATCAATATAAAATGTCTATTTAGTATCTTGGCAAACGTCAAAGTAGTATCGAGGAAGGTGCTACATTTTTATTACGATGTTCAGTAACAGTGAAAAATGCGATATGACAATTGTTTATGGTGCATGTGAAGAAAATGCTATAAAAGCTGACATCTTGTATCACGTTAAGTATCTTGATCGAAATCAGCCATGGTGTTCTACCTTTTTAAAACTTAATTAAAGACTCAAAAAATATGGCAATTTAAATAATATACAGAAACATAAAGGTGTCGCAAAATTGCAAATAACGAAGGATATCGTACTTCTATGTCGTGTATGTGCTGCAACAACCACAGAAACACTGGAAAAAGTTCTTCACTCACTGATAATTCGATTATGTAAGTGCATTGACTGTAATGGACAGCATTTCGAACACCACTTGAAATAAAACTTCTTTTATAAATATCTCAGTAATTATTCATTTGAAGTCCCACTTTGTGTGGTACTTTTTTACACAAAATTTCATGATTTACCCGAATTCGAGAAAAAATATTAGACGTTCCATTTAAAAAACTGAAAGTGACCCTAATATCTCAATAAAAAAGTAAGGTAATAAAAAATAGATTGGAGCACTGTGTGTCCCCCTAGATACCATGCAACTTTTGTTTGAAACATTTTTTCGTACAACGAATACCTTACGAGTTATTTGAGGTCGTCATGTTAGGAGACTCACCCTGTATACAAAAATCGCAAAGCAGACATTTAACTTTAGAGTTTTATCGAAAAAATTTTCTCGTGATAAACGGTTCCAATCTGTAAATGAAATAAAAAACGCACCTCGAGTGTGTTTATATTATATTTTGCAAGTAAGCCTCAACAGTTTTGGAAAGAGGAAATGATGAGGCTTCCTGAGGGATGGAAGAAGGTGATAGAGCAGAACGGTTCATATTTAACGCAACAAACCTTAAACAACAAATATCGTGTATTCATTTACGGGATGAATTCGATAAATGATGAATGATCGTTGAAATATTTTATTTTCTTGAATTTTGTATATAAAGTGATTTCATTGTATTAATTTGTGCTAGTTTCCCTTATGACCAAAATCATTGAATAATTGTCATTTATCTTACTTCTTATTCAACGAAAATTATACTTCAGAAAACGTAGTAATCATATAGAAGTAAATAAATTCTTGGGTTTAAAACAACATTTTGACGGTTTTTCTACTGTTATTGTAGAAGTTTTATCTAACTGTTTTATGTAAATATACTTTATTTATTTGTTTTTAAATAAAATTCAAATATTATTTTCAGGTACAAACATCACTATGGCTCGTTACACAGGGAAAAAATGTCGTCTGTTGACGATGTTATGGCTCACGGCTCTATTTTTCTTAGTAGAAATAGTAGTGGGTTATGTAACCAACTGTATGGCTTTAATAGCTGACAGTTTTCATATGTTATCTGATGTAGCAGCTTTGGTAGTTGCATTTCTTTCCGTCAAGGTAAGTAGCACGAGATGAACACAAAGTAATTTAAATATGACGATTTTTGTGACTTTGATTTATTTCAATATTAATAGAGGTTACGACATTTTTTGATTAAACAAATTATACATTATTATATACAATTATATACAAGTACATATATTTGGTAAAACACCTTGTTCGAAATTGCATAATTATTCTCGAAACCTTTTATAAAACTAGCGGTGTTTGACTTTTATTTACGCTAAACCCTAGCTTTTCCCACCAAATTGACAAATAGAGTGCTTTTATTCCGCGTATATAAAGTACCATGTTTAGACACGCAATTGGATTGATGTCGATTTTTGACTGTGCTAAGATAAAGAATTTCAAATGGCTTACACGTTATTGTTTACGATAAGTTATAATTTATATAAATATTACCGACGACGCATTTTTAAGGGTCGCGTAATTAAGTCGAGGCTATTTTATTTTCGAACGATTTATGGCAAGGACTTAGTGTGCATGCGGTCAGTAAGACTGAAAATGTGCAGACAACAGGCAATAGTTAGTGATTCAAAGTCACGTATGTAGCTATCGGGTGTCGTAGATCTGTTTGAGAAAGTTTGAGCGTGACAAGTAACTCGACGTTGCATTGTCTTGGCTATTTGAGTCCTAAGGTTTTTGGAAAAATCTTGTTGAAACGAGCCAAGTGATAGCACTTGCTTTAGTTTGTCTTAGATTGAAAATAATGATAACTGGGAATAAAATGTATTACTTGTATGGTTTACATAAAAAGAAGAAAATAACGATGCGATGAATAAGAAGCATGATAAGCATACTCGTTGAAACCGGACAATGCATACAGCACCTTTTAAAAATAAAAACTATTATCTCTTTATAAAAATAACATTAAGATACTTACAGAATAATGGAATAAAATCGTACAAAATATTGGGTATTATATAATTGATTAGATAAAACAATAAATTGATTTACTGTTGCGTTCACAAAGTCGATTTTGTTTTCTCAAAAGTCTAATAATATTTAGCATTTTATGAATTCATACGGTGTTGCACAGCGTGATGCAAAGAGGTTGAGATATGCAACTAACGTTCACAACATTGTTTGCAATTTAATGCATATTTTAGAGAAGTGCACATAATCGTTTTTACTACGATGTTAAGGCGTGGGCGTATGATCGCCCCGGTTTCGCCTTTTAGTAAGGGTTACGGTTCGCGTTCCGAACGGTCGTCAGTCTGACTGTTAGGTGCATGCGGAATTTGTCCGTTATCACCAGCCTCGTGACGTCGTTCGGGGTTTTTGGTCCTAATACAAACGCGCGTTGCCCGATTCGCGGTAGATAGAGGTATAGACAGGAGGGTTCGGACGAACCTCCGTATGGCTAACGGAGGGAGCCGAAGGAGGTGGACCACTAGCGTATAGTCAACGCCGCGTGATCCCGGATGTGAAGGTGTCTAGGTGTAAGACAGGAGGGTTCGGACGAACCTCCGTATGGCTAACGGAGGGAGCCGAAGGAGATGGTCTATTCGGGAATGGATAACGACGCGTGACACACGAGGATGTGTCGGTGTATTATAGGAGGGTTCGGACGAACCTCCGTATGGCTAACGGAGGGAGCCAAAGGAAGTGGACCAGTAGCGTATGATTAACGCTGCGTGCCACCGGACAGTGTGTCTTTGGTGAGATAGGAAGTCTCGGACGAACCTCCGTATGGCTAACGGAGGGAGCCGAAGGAGATGGATCACTAGCGTATGGTTAACGCCGTGTTCCACCGGATATCAAGGTATTTTGGTATTCGCGAGTCGTAGTCGTTGATATACCTCGAGCGGTAAAGGTATATCTGTCGTGGGGTTAGCTAGTACGTTACTAAATTAGTCAGGATAGGTTTAATTGAATATAGACACGAAATGGATTCTATATCACTATATTCTAATATAATTACAAGGACTAATTGGTACAAGGTTATAGTTAGTCGATTCTTGACTCGGCAAGAATCTTCCTTCTCGACTTTAACGCGGTGAGAACGCGGAGGAGTCAGTACAGTATTATCTGATAGACACTTACGAAGTACGTTCGCGACGTTAGTATGCTCGAAGGGGACTGGAACCCGATCTTGCTCGTATCTATACTCTGACGGACAGAGTAACGTTATGCTCAGAAAACTGGATTTGAGACTGCCCCCGAGCGTCGAAAATCATGCCCTTTTATACACCGAAAAACTAAGATTTTTGGTGGTGGGGAACGTTTGATTTCCGTGGGAATGGAATGTTCTTCCATCCCCTGGCTAGACGACTGTCGGGGGGTGCGTGCTAGACTAAACATTAGGCGCCACACGTTTCGGGTAAGACGCGTACGTAACAACGACATGTTAATTCCTTCGAGAAAGATGTTCTCCAAAATATTAGTATGATATGAAACGAATAGAGAACTGAATTTTAGATTCAGTACGAATACAGTTATAGTTTGTTTTGTATCGACAAAAAAGAAACTGCCGAATATACATACATAATCTTCAAGATATATTTCTTAATTGTTACGTCTATCTCATATACTGATTTAATGTGGTATGGTTAATTGGGAAATTAAATTTATATGGTTATAGTTTGTATTATTTATTGTATTTTGATGCATAGATGATTCTTATTCGATAGTTGTGTTTTATATATATCAATTTGAGATAGAGAAATGTTGGGTGAAAATTAATCAAATGTTAACATTGATTGTTGTATTTGGAATAAAGGCGATTGCAGATCAAAGTATAGAACTTGCAGGCGAGGAATGAAATAATTATTAAATACCACATTTTTGCTATTTATTGCTTTTCACGTTTTTTAAAGAAAATTATATCGCAATCTGAAATTTTCCACATTTTCTTACTCTATTACATCTAGGTACATATTCTTATCTTAATTGAATAATTAACAAGGGAATATGTTTCGTCGCGTCACGAGTTGCCACGCGGTAGTCCGTTTCCGAGGTTGTAAATCTCGGATTCACCCTTGATTTCGAAGGAACGCGGTTCCCGTGACGCGTTATTCCGAGAAACTAATCTGGGAACAATAATTAAAACCTTGATGCTCAGATTGAGACCGAACGATGTCTCTAATCAACGAATGATTTGAATGGTTTTCTAGAATGACTCGTTTCGCACGACTGATTGCGATCGAGTTTCTAGTGAGTATTCGCTGACTGTTTGCGAATGCTATTTTCGACTGCGTTTCTTTTCGCCGATCGGTTGCGAATGACTGTTCTCTTTGAAGACTGTTGTACGAATAGGAATTCTTTTTGACGACCCTACGCGACGTGGTCGTCTTGACTTCCTCCAATTTGGAGGAAATCGGAAGAAACATGTTGATTGGTTTCGCTCGAAATGCTAATTGTCCAATCAACATGCCTCTTCAAGGTGGCGACCACCCTTCCGTACGCCCTCAGCGTGTTTCGTTTAGGAAGAGTGGGGCGATACCTGTACGGACGCGAGTACTTAGATGTCCGGCGATGCCGCGGTCCTTCTTCTGGGTTTTCCCTGGTCGAGGGGGAAAGTTCCGTTACCGATGTACCCTTCGGAAGAACCGAGTTTATGACGAGACTAGACTGTTACGGACGAAGGAAAATATTAACTTCCACCTTATTGTTTCGAAGGTTATATTTTGCCGTCGGTATAAAAAATAATAAAAGTGTCCATGCACGAAAAGGTCTCTCGAATCGGACTCGTCATAAACTGATAACGAAATACTCGCGTATTGTCCCTTGTTCGACGGAACAGAACACGTCAAAGGGATAATCACCGATTTCGATGAATTTGTAGTGTATGCTAGCGTTCAAACAAATATTCGACACGTATCTTTTTTTTATTGCCAATTGTCCACATTAAAGAGGTGAAAATCACTCTCAAATGTTAAGGGTAGTAAACATTGTGGTTTAATATCTCGAAAAATATTAAAGATAGAAGAATGGTGAAGATTGACGAATTTTCTAACATAAACAATAAGTTTATATACGATTCTAATACAGTCTTTGTCATTTACAGATTTTGATTATAAATTTTCTATTGGCAATAGTTCACATTGAAAGGATGAAAATTCTCTGTAAATGTTAGTTACTTCTAGTTTGCTTCCACTAGCAAATGTTAATTATTTCAATTGTAATACTTATTCCCTGCTTTGTTTAAAAGTAATGCGTCAATCTTGGGCTCAAATTAAACTTAAAGAAACGTTCTTTTCGAATAATTATATAAAATTGTGTGTTATTATCAAATATAATATAACAATAACCTCAGCTGAAGTTTCAATTACTGAATTTTACTGTTTCAATTTAAAAAAAATACCACTAAATTTCTTGGACTTTAATCTATATAATAAGCTTTTCAAAATGGTGGTGAGATTTCGGGAGTATTGAAAAAGAACAAAAAAGTAAAGTTTGCCATGTTGCACGTCCTTTGATGCCGTGCGGATGCTATACATGTGAATAGTTAATAATTAGAACTATTACGTGTTTCCTGCAGCCGGATTTAAGTGGCCGCTCATTGCAGGCAAATACTTTTCGTTTCGAATTAGACAATAGGTCGAAGACAAAAGGATCCATTGAATTAAAGAACGATAGTGAATGACAATGGCTATTATGGGAGGGTGTCACAGTCTTCGTAATACTTAATTTTCAATCATTGTCAAAGATATCAATACCGTGTACTGATGAAAATCTTGGTATCTTATATTCCTATCCTGTCTCATATTTGAACCATCTCTACATCATATCTATTTTAGAAATGTGGAGCAACGCAGGTAAGATCGCAGAAAAAAGGAAAAAGAAAACAGAAATTAAATTTACAAGATTGCATACAAGCCGACTACTTTTGTCTAATTTTCCTAAACTTCAGCATTAAATATTACGAATTCTGAAATATTCAGAAATCTAAAATTGTACACTGTTTAGTATTTCAAGGTTATCGATGCATTCTGTGATTTTGAAAATAAACGATGGTATGATCACAATTCTGTACGATATGGTGTAGAATGGCTCTTATGCCGGATGGCATTCTCGGCGAGAATATTTTCTGATGTTGCCGGAACGTGTATGAAGAGACATGTTCAAACGGTATCTGGCTTACAATTAGGACATAGGCACTTACACGGTGCGGCAAGAAAGTAATGAGACTAGTAAAAAATACAAGATATTAGTTCATAACATTGTAGACTTTTTATCTGTTTCCTTCAAAAAGATCTTCAAGGAATTCAATACAACGTTTGCATCGGTCACATAATCGTTTAAAGGAGTTTGAAAATTGTTCTGCTTTAATTTCGTTTAATTGTTTTGTAACATTCTGTTGAATATCAAGCACGGATTGAAATTGTTTACTTTTCAATTGCAGTTTTAATTGTGGGAATAAAAAGAAATCTGCGAAGACCAAATTAGAAGAGTAAGGAAGGTGATTAAGCACATGGTTTCCGTTTGTAGCTAAAAACGCTGTTACGGTTACTGATGTGTGTGCAGGTGCACATTGTTGTACAATAGTCGCCATCTTGAGTGTTTCAAATTTGGCCTTACTCGATGGATTTTTGCTAATAAACGTTTTAATACTTCTAAATAAAATTCACTATTAATTGTTTCCTCTTACGTGATAAACTCTTTGTGGATTATTTTCTTATCGAAAAATAGTATCAAGAGTCGAAGAATGCTACAACATTGTTTTAACGTGTGATTTCTAGAAACTAATTTTGTTCGGTTTTGGTGAAGATGGTAATTTCCATTCAGAACTTTATCTTTTAGTTGATGGATCATACTGGAAGCACCACGTTTCATCTCCAGTAATAATAGTGTCTAAGAAACTAAGTTCCCTATCAACTAATTGTAAAAAAATTTTTGCAAGCTATCAGGCGTCTGACCTTTTCGCCATCACGTAAACTGTTCGGTATAAATTTGACACACACTTTTCTTTTGCCCAATTCCTTATAGATTCCTTATTTGCTTTTAATTCATCAGCCATCATTCGGAGCGTTAAAGAGTTGTTTTTAAGTAAATCTCTCACTTTTCATACTAGTTCAGTGTTCGAAGTTGTTCTTGATTGTTCATTTCGGGTATCATCTTCAATATTATTTGTATCATTTTTAAAACGTTTGAATCAACGAAATGTCAATGTACAAGACAGCACATCTTTCCCATAAGGTGTCTTTAACATGTCATGTGATTCGCTTGCGGGTTTTCCCAGTTTTACGGAAAATTTTTTATTGCATTGTAAAGATTGTGACAGCATGATAAAACAAGACGCGGAAGACACTTCTGTACGTTACGAAACCGAAATATCGTCTGCTGTATATTAGTTGACGTTTTAGATCATGTTGTGACGTATCTATTTCGATAATTTGCATAACATTATTGCCGTATCGTTTGCCAGCAGAGATTCAATCTCATTACTTTCTTGCCGCACCGTATATGTTATTTTACGATACAGTTTGAAAAGTTAGTAGAACTAGCTAGGGATTTTAGTATTTTTTTATTTTTTTTTATATATGATATAATCAGGAAGGTAAGAAATATAACGACAACGATAAAAAGGAAGCTGTTCGGAAGAAAGTTGGAAAGATTTTAAATATGTCAGGTAAGTACATTGTGTAAAATAAGTTCCCGGAATTTCTCACTTTCAAATCGCACAGTGCGTGTATTGAAACAAATTTTTGTGTCTAAGTAGGTAACATTGTATTCAGTTGTTACGCTAAATTTGATCGCAATATGACAACCAGTGTGTTCACGGCAGTTATTTACACCAGTCGATCTCGAGTGTGCTCTGCGATTTTTGCGATGGAAAGAACTGTCGAGCAAAGAATTTGCCTTAAATTTTGCGTTTCTAACGAAATGATTTCACGAGTTTCTAGTGACTTCATGAAACGCATCATAACCGGTGACGAAACATGGGTTTATGAGTACGATATGCAAGCAAGTCAACAATCTTCGGAATATCGTTTAGAAAATGAACCAAACCCTAAAAAACCGCGTCAAAGTCGCTCGAAAATTAAGGTCATGCTCACTGTTTTCTTTGATTATCGTGGTGTTGTTCATTCGGAATTCCTTCCAGATGGACAAACAGTCCATCCAAATAAAGAATATTATTTGAGTGTCATGAGACGCTTGCGTGAAAATATTCGTCGGAAACTGCCAGATGCGTGGAAAAACAATTCTTGGATCCTGCACCACGATAATGCTCCGTCGCACACATTGATCTTGGTACGCGAATTTTTGGCCAAGAACTCAACAAATGTGATCGAACAAGCCCCGTATTCACCAGATATGGCCCCCTGTGACTTTTTCTTATTTCCGAAACTCAAATTATCCCTTCGGGGAAAGCGTTTTGAGTGGATAGAGGCCATAAAAGAAAATTCGCAGAAGGAGCTGAAGGCGCTACCTTCTTCAGCGTTTAAAAAGTGTTTTGAAGACTGGGAGAAGCGTGGGCGTATGTGCATTGCTTCTGATGGGGCCTACTTTGAAGGCGACAAAATAAATTTGGATGACTAAGTAACCAATTTGAGTTTTATTTACAAATTCCGGGTACTTATTTTACATAATGTATATGTATGTATATCATTTTATTTTCCATTAATTGAATGAAGATTACTCACGTGCTATCAGTTTCATTCGTCCAACTATCCAATAGTTCTAAATTCACTGTCTAAGAAGTTTTTAAATGTATTTCTAACATAAAATGCTGTACAAATATTATAATATTTTGTAATTTATTTGTAAAGGTACCTATAAGTAGTTGAAAATTGTGAGATATGTTATTTTGTAAAATACAGGTCGTTAAAATAATTTTGTCTATATGTTTCGGGATTAATTGAATTTTTATTTAATATATTCTAAATTTTCACATCAGAATTGGAAAAGCATTTTCTAATATTACTCTCGCTCGTGAATTCATGTCAAAGCGAATAAAATTGTGGCTATAGTTACCGATAATTCACCTAAATGAGCTGTCACGTCATCATTTTAAGTTATAATATTTTGGGTCTTTAAAGATAATATACCCATTTTAAAGCTAAAAGAATAGCAATAAACACAATAAACAATAAAGATTTAAACACCAATTTCACTCTGTGTCCATACATAGATCAATTTGAAAAACCTACTATTGGATTCTTTTAACTTTGATCTGTAGAATAAACTTTTCAATATCACGGAGAAATTTCGGTAACATTGAAAAAAAAAGGTTACTATAATTCGGTATTCAGAGATGCTGTTAATGATTACTGATAAGTTAACGATAATTTATTACATCCAATGTTGGATTACTTATGATCGTCTAGATTATAAATTTGTATAACTTTTAAAGCAAGTATATTACGTTAGTATCGGTAATTAATCCTCAAATGTGTACAATACTCATATGCAACGGTCTCTGACATAGTAAGTGATAATTGTGTAGGGGAATTTATCTTTGAGACACACGCAATTTACATTTAAACCAGTTGTCTATCTCCGATAGTGTTCGAGATATTGGACCAAATAGGTTTCAATAAACCAATTTTTGGAACTATTCTCACTCCCTCAACATGAATGATTATTGACAAGAAAAAAATACGTGTCAAATATTTTTTCGAAAACTACATCATACGTAAATTTCATCAAAATCGGCGAGTGACACTTGGGGATATATTATCAATGTACCTACTTAAATAAGCAGTCTATTATACAAGCACACACATCATCGTTTTTTATAAAAAGAGTTCATGGATACCCGGCGATCGTTTCAATTGCGACCATTCATAGAAAAGTCTATACAAATCATGAATGTAAGTAAAATTACGCTTCGTTGGTTTTGAGGATACTATTTAGCATCCGATTCAGAATTTGTTCCTGTCTTTGACTATACTTCTACATTGCTATCGTCTATCTTTGACATGTTTCCGTGCCTTACAAATTCTGGAGTGAACAGAAATCCCTGAGTAAACTTTAAATTTGTTTTGCCGTTATAAGAAATTTCAGCCCACACTGTTAGACCATCACCATTTGTTATCTGTTTTTTACGACTTTTTCTTTTCTCAAATCATGATGGTACACAATATATAAAACCATCCGGGCAATTCGAATTAAATTTTTTTTTTTCGTTCGTGAATAAAACCTTTTACCAATTTTTCTTCCAATATTATTAAAGTTACAAGTTTAGGCTTACGTTGTAGTCGATATAGGACAGTGCCGTTTTTGAGGAAGCCAATTTTCCACAGATTGTACATAAAAAGAGGGATGTAGAATTTATGAACTAGCTTTTTGAACAAAGGACCTTTATGTAACATTCTACATATCGTGTTTACTGCAGGATAGACGTGATCTGTAGGTGTTGCACCATCGGGAAACCGCCTCAATTTCTAATTGGACGGTCCTACGTCCTACTTTTCCATATGTTCTAAGTCTAAGAAGCGACTTGAAGGGAAAAACTTTTGAAGGATAGGGAGACTTTTATCGGAATCTCGGAAAGGACTTAGACAAGACAGGGCAGACTTTACTCAGAATTATTTCGATTTTTTTCGGATGTGGATTCTAAACTTGGATTTTAGAGATTCTTTTTGTTAGAAAATATTAATTTGCCACATAATTTAATTCCATAAATTAACAAGTATCTCTTGCAAATTGCAAATGTTGTTCTTTATGATACGTTATTAATAGACGTTTTTGTTTGATTTTTAATTATTTAAGATGTTGATATTCAGCATGTCGATGTGAGCAATTTTTCTTGCTGTTATAGCTGAATTCGAGGTGATCAGAATGATAGTTCGTTTTTCGCGGTCTGATGAGATTCATGGCGTACAGTATATTTTTTTCTTCCTATAATTTTCCAAATCTTTTATTCAAATTGCCTTACAACTGCTTTTTAGCAGTTTCATCTGCTAGACCCTTTACGAAACGTTATAAATGATTGATTTGCATTCATGAACGCCATAACAGATGTTTAATGAATTAAAACAATTATATAAGTTTGTAACTTTTTTTGTTTTATTTCATAATTATTGACGCTGAAACTACAAATCTTAATACCCACGGTGGAAAATGAAATTTCATCATTTTTCAATGAATATAATTCAAGTTTGGCCGGAGAGAATCTCTGATACATCAAATTCTAATATTAAAGACACGGTAATAATGGATAAACAATCAGATCAACTATACAAAGAAGAAATAATGAACTTTGATAATACGCGACTGTGAAGAGAACGTCAAGTTTTTATCTATTAGTAAAAAAGCATGTTGGAAACCTCTGATAATTCCATGTTGAAAAGTGTAAATTGCGAAAGGAATAACTTGTCATTTTCCTTAAAATTTCCTGGAAAGGTATTAATCAGTTAAAATGTTACAGCAATTTTATCCAACGTAACACAATTCGAAGGAAATCTCTTCGCACTCGTGTCACAAGCGTGTCTCCAAACGTTCTGACGTCAATATGTTAAGGTGATGAGTGACGCATACATGCGTCAGTGAAGTTCTTTGCTTGAGTACGGATGACGCATTGTTGCGTCATCGATTTTTTCACATATCTGTCTCAAAATAAATTTATAAGATGTTATACAGAGGTGGACAAAAGTATTCACACAGTACACAATTCCGCATACAAACGCTTATAACTATTGAAATAGTTGTTTACATTAATTCCTTTTATATGTATCTTTATTTACAATATCTTATTTGTTTATACACGAAAAGAGGACGATATTGATAATCTTCTTACGCCTGGACAAAAGTATTCGCACGCACTTAGAAATTTTTGTTTCCATCTTCTGCATCGTCGAAATTGCATCGTTGACCTCTAAGGATTAACGAAGGTCGTGCTTGTAGTCACTTCAGGTGATTCTGTGCCACTGCTAAAAAAGAAAAATTAAACATGGGAAGAAAAGGAAGGGAAACTACTCCTGAAGAACGAAAAATCATATTAAATTTGTACAGAGAACAAAAATCCTGTACAGAAATTGGTAAAATAATGAATAGAAGCCGTTTCACGGTTTATGGTATTGTAGCGGCACGCTACATACCTGCGTAATAAACATTCGGCGGGCAGACGGCTAGCAGGAAAAACCCTTGGAAATCTCAAGAACAAGCTAGCACTGTTTAGGACTCTCACGCCAGCGAAGCTATTTTTGAGAAGTCGTTTGTTTATCAGTAATAAGGACGTTGGAATTTTACCCGTCCCTTACGTAAACTCTCTCGACAATCTCAATAGCGTTCGTAGGAATCTTAAACCGAGGGTCCCTCAAGGGCCTGCCGATTGAGGTTCGTAAACCTACATGTCGCACGTATCGGCTGGGCCCGCGTGGCACCCCGCTGCTTTGCCAAATCTACGCAGGGAATATCACTCCCACCAAGTTGCTTCCCCACTCTCGGAAAAACGCGCTAAGGGCGTAAAAGAGTGGGCGGTGGAATTTCCACAAAATGTCTAATTGGCTTAAACGGATTTCCCGTTTAGCCAATTAGAAAAAAGTAATTCCATCGAACGGGCCTAGAGAAGTTAGCTGGTGGCCCGGCGAAGTAACGAGGACCAGTCTGTTGCGGGAGTCGAACAAAGCATTAAATATTGAGTTGCACTGTATAAAATAGAATAAATTCCTTTTTAAGCACACTCGTGTCATTCACTGTACACGCATAATCACATCACCTTTCAGTATTATTAAGAACTTTTTGAACAAATCAAATTTTGAAGATTGTTTAAGAAGTGGTCGACCGTGCAAGTTATCCATAAGAGAAGAACGAAAAATATGTAACATAATAAAGAAAAATCCAAAAGTTATATCTTCTGAAATAGTAAAAGAAATAGTACATGATTTTAGAAAAGAAATTAGCAGTAAAACAGTGCGTAGGGTTTTAAAAGGTGCTGGATATTTTTCGTGTATTGACCGCAAAAAACCCTACATCACCAAAGAGAATAAAAAGAAGCGAAGACAATTTGCGATAGAACTTCGATATAAAGGTGTCGATTTTTGGAATAAAATTTGATTTTCAGACGAAAGTCATTTTAATATATTTAAATTAAATGGCAAAGTATTAGTGTGCAGCAAACTTAATACCGAAACGGATGAAAAAAATTTATAAGTTACAGTGAAGCATGGGGGTGGTGGAGTAGGTATTTGGGGATGCATGTCTTCATCCGAGGTAGGAGAATTGGTATTTGTTGATGAAACAATTAATGCCGACAGTTATTTACATATTTTAAAAGAAAATTTGAAGAAAAGTGTGGATAAATTTAATTTACTACCTGATTACTATGTATTTCCAACAGGACAACGCTCCTGCTCATATGGCATACAAGGTTCGGCAATGGATCGTTTATAACACTCCACACACACTCTAAAGACACCACCCCAAAACCCTGATCTTAATCCAATAGAAAACTTATGGCACAAATTAGAGAAAAACATTCGAAAACACAACATTCATAATAAACCACAGTTAAAAGAAGTACTATTAGAAGAATGGAACAAAATTGGCAATAAATATACAAAAAAGTTAGTCCACTCGATGCCACGCAAATTATGGGAGGTGATAAAACGGAAAGGTCACGCGACAAAATATTAAAACTTGAATTCAACATATCATTGTTAAAAATGTGCGAATACTTCTGTCCGAGTATACGACGATCGTGATAGATATTTTTATTTGTTATTTATCCTGAATTTTATCAATATCGTTCTCTTTTCATGTATAAACAAATAAGATATTGTAAATAAAGATATATATAAAAGAAATTAATGTAAACAATTATTTTAATAGTTATAAGCGTTTGTATGCGGAATTGTGTATTGTGTGAATACTTTTGTCCACATCTGTACGTGCAATATTCATCAACGCCAACTTGATTTTCTATCACGGCGAAGTAGGGAAAACTGTTAACATTTTGCATTGTATGACGTAAGATTCAGGTGGTGTGAATGAAGTACCCCTCTTGCACCTATGCTGTTCCACAGGACATCTTAGCAACATATAGTATACGCTCGTTGTTTGATCGTTTTTCTATTCGATATTCCAATACGAATGTCGAAAGAGCCCCTATGTTAACGAAACGCAAGCAACGGCGTAATACTAGAATGTTCGATAAGCCTAAACAATTATTTTAATAGTTATAAGCGTTTGTATGCGGAATTGTGTATTGTGTGAATACTTTTGTCCTCTTCAAAAATGCAATATTAGATGTTCCATGAGTTGAACAAATTTTTTATGGGTTTAACTTGTTATTATATTTCACAATGAATAATACGGTTACTTTGTATACGTTAGAGCGATAAGGTGCGAATTCAACGGTTGGGTTTTGTTACAAATCGTAATAACCTCACTTCGATCCACCGGAAAGACTTACAAGAAACATGTAAGAATTTGAGCAAAGATAAGAATATCACACCATCTATGGGGTACTATCAAAAAATAGTATCATCGATGTGTGTTACGTCGTAACAAAGGACGAATACCATCATGCATCGCACTTGTAGCTTTCTTAGAAAATAATAATTCTCACCACTTAAATTCCTGCTCGTACATGCTCGATGAATATACATCTGCGTTGCAGATGTAAGTCCATCGACGTTTTAAAGGGGACACCGGAAACCAAGAATTCGTAAAATAAACTTTTTCAATGGCCTACTTCCAATCGTGGATGTAGGTCCCATCTATGCCACCAAGGATG
The DNA here is from genome assembly GCA_951804975.1 of Anthophora plumipes. Classification (NCBI taxonomy): domain Eukaryota; kingdom Metazoa; phylum Arthropoda; class Insecta; order Hymenoptera; family Apidae; genus Anthophora; species Anthophora plumipes. Next base: position 15,227,676 of record OX638118.1, on the reverse strand, counting down.
CACCGTCGGAGTTCTTACGCAAGGTACGTAAACCTTGACAAGGACTTCGACGGTTGTAACACTACGCGAATACAATAGAAGCCCCTTTTGCAGCGTCGAACGGTCAAGTCTCGGCACTTGTGGCATGGCGCCGTTAGGGCTAAACTCTCGAGACGCCAGCCAGGCCCTGCCATAAAGTATCGAGAAAACCGAGGACTTCGCGTTAGTCACGGAAGTGCATGGTGGTACGCGTGCCCCTTCCCTCGGTTCTATCTCTGATGGGGTGGAGACAAGGTCGACCAATTAGGTCAAATTTTGTGCTTCACCCCCATCGAAGCCTCGAAGCGGAGAGAGGGAACTCGCGCTTCCCTCGGGAGGAATCATCCTCCGAAAAGTCAGTCAAAAAACAAACCTCGTCGCAGTCAAAAAACAAACTCGTGGCAGTCAAAAACAAACCTCGTCGTAGAACAAAGTCAACCTCGTCTCAAACAGAAAAGTCAAATCGTCTTAAAAGAAACTCGTCTGTGATACACACAGAAAAATCTCGATCGATCTCATCTAGACTCGAGCAGCTTCCTTCCGAAGCTCGTGGTTTGCGAATTGATTAGTCGCCGGCCGATTAAGTTGCCCGGCGAAGTGGACAGTTCCCTCGTGGACCACCGAAAGTCGCACGAGTCAGGAATTTCCACCTTACACGGCGTTACTCCGACACTCGAGTCGGAAAAAGGGCGCATCACGCAACATTTATTGGTCCTTCGAGCCGGATATCCAGCTGATTGACGTCGGATTCCACCCGAGGAGCAAACCGGCCTATCATCTGCATCCACACGCCAGCCACGAGCCAGAGGAATCAACACGACTACGCAGATCCAGACAACGGGATCTACGTACACGGAGGACCGGACGATCCTCAACCGTCAACTTCACGGCGACCGCAACTACCTGGAAGGGGATCACCAAGGCATCGACCATCCAGGGAACATCCTCTCGACGACTCAGCCAACAGACAAAGAGTGTCCAAGTAAGTCTGCTCATTGTTTGTCTCGCGAATCACCGCTTCCTTCTCGATTTCTCTCGATTCCTTGCCACGCGACGATCAATTCAAAATGGCTACTGAACGCGTAGAACTCTTAAGGGGATTGAAGGCTAGACGCTCTACCTTCAAGGCTCAAATTACACGATTCCGTCACGCTCTCGACGCGTATACCGACACTAGTAGTTTAGAAGAATTAAAATTCAAAACGGAACGGCTCGTAACCTCTTTCGACGTGTACAACGAAATTCAATCGGAATTAAACGCAATGGACAACGTCATGGACCATTTAAACGAAAGGTACGATATCGAGGACAATTATTCGTCAGTAATTGCCAGATCGCGTACCTTAATTCTCGAAAGGGAAGCTACATCCCCACGCGCAATGTTGTCAAACATCGAAAACGATTCAAAAACGCAATCGATCCCCCGCGACGAGAACGAAATTCAGCTGCCCAGAATACAGCTTCCGACTTTCAGCGGCACATATGAAGATTGGCCTGGATTCGCCGACCAATTTAAAGCCACCGTTCACGACAATAAGAAATTAACCGACAGTAAGCGATTGACGTACCTTCGATCGTGTCTCACCGGAGAGGCAGCGAAAACTATCGAAACGTTGGGAACCGCGGCGTCGAATTACGCGATCGCGTGGTCCATCCTCGAGTCACGATACGACAAACCACACATAATCATCAATCGACACTTAGATGCATTATTCGGAATGCCAAAGGGTCTTAAACCATCCTATGACGAATTTACAAAATATCTTAACACCGCGGAATCGCACACAATAGCGCTTAAAGCTCGAGGTGAATTAACCACGGACACGATTCTACTGTATCTGTTATCCACTAAAATGGACTCTGTGACCGAACTGAAATGGCGCGAAAAAACTCAAACACAATGCAACTTAACGCTATCAGATCTGTTTAACTTTATACAAGATCAACGATGCCTAGTCTTACCGTCGGGACAAGACTCGCGTATCTACTCGAAACTATCGCCACCAATCAAACCGTACGGGAGTTCGAACGCACGAGGCGGAATGACTCAGACGCGCACGAACGATCGCGACTCTCGTCCGCAAGCTCGATTCGCACTCGCCAGCATCGCGAAACCGCGATGCAACATATGCAAGGAGGAACACTACACGTTCTTCTTGCAAAAAACTCGAAAATGCGACAACGGAACAACGACGCGATATTATAAAAGGCGCAAAATTATGCTCCAATTGTCTACGGCCAAATCACATCGCCAAAGACTGCCGTTCAAGCACGTGTAGAAAGTGCAACGCGAAACACCACACGTTGCTGCATGAAGATTCGCGGCCCAGTACATGTACCGCACAGGCAAACGTAGCAAGTCTATCCGCGCAAACAGCAGCGAACGGTCTACTATCAACCGCGATAGTAGATGTCATCGACAAATTCGGTCGTACACATTCGTGCAGAGCTTTGATCGATCCGGGTTCGCAGTCTCACTTTCTGAGTCAAACTTTAGCTCAAAGGTTGCAGCTCGATCGAAAAGAAGTAAACGTGCCGGTGCAGGGTAGACACAGCATGAGCAAGCTGATACCAGAATCTGTAACCATCACGGTACAATCGCGACGTACAGATTTCACGATAAACATAGACTGCCTGGTGTTAGACTCTCTAAACCATATCTTACCAGCTCGATACATTAATAGAAAGAACCTCGAAATTCCGAAAACTATCAAACTCGCGGATCCACAATTCCATAAACCAGGTCCGATTGATCTAATAATAGGCGCGGAAATCTATCACGAATTTCTCACAGCAGGCAAAATTTCACTCGCGAACAATTCCGGCGCCTTATTAAAGACAAAATTCGGGTGGATAATCATTGGCAGAGTGCACGACGGATTTCCTCACGCCACCATCTGTAATTTATCCACTCACGCGCTCGATCAAACTATTAAAAAATTCTGGGAGATCGAGGAAGCTCCCACGAAGAACCTGTTTTCGGACGAAGAATCCGCGGCCGAGAATCACTATAAACAACACACGCGACGCGATTCCGATTTCGGAAAATATATCGTTCGTCTTCCCTTTAAGGAAGAACACGTACTCGGTGATTCATACGCAACCGCTGTCAAACGGTACGACAAAGGGTCCGCTCGCGAAACTGAATCCTTTCGTGGATTCAGGGGGGATAATCAGAGTTGGAGGTCGAATTTCGCGTTCCGATCTGCCATACGCGACAAGACATCCTGCATTACTACCGGAAAAACACGAAATCACGGAACTCGTCATACGCGAAACGCATCACGCCCACTATCACGCCGGCATCCAGGCCACTCTCGCTGCAATAAGAGAGCAGTTCTGGGTGATTAACGGAAAAACAGCAGTAAAACGCGTAATATTCCAATGCGTAACGTGCCGTCGCGCTAAACCAGTCATGCTGAATTACAACATGGCTGATTTGCCGAGGGACCGCGTTACCTGTAGCCGACCGTTCTCGTCCGTGGGCCTCGATTATTGCGGTCCAATCCACATAAAGGAAAAACGGCTTCGAAATCGAAATAAAATCAAGGTTTACATCGCGATATTTATATGTCTCGCAACTAAAGCCGTTCACATAGAAATAGTTAGCGATCTCACGACCGAAGCCTTCATCGCGGCACTGAGACGATTTTTTGCTCGTCGCGGAAAACCGGCTCACATCCATTCCGACAACGCTACAACTTTCGTCGGAGCCAATCGCGAATTAAAGGAGTTATACGCGATGATAAGGGACCAACGCGAACACATAGAAACGAATCTAGCGAACGACGGAATCAAGTGGCATTTTATTCCACCGCGATCGCCACACTTCGGCGGCCTTTGGGAAGCCGCCGTGAAGTCCTTTAAATATCATTTCACACGTGTCATCGGTGAGACGCTGCTCACATACGAAGCGCTCCATACTTATACAACGGAAATAGAAGCCATTTTGAATTCGCGACCGCTAACTTCCTTATCCTCGGATCCGAACGATTTCAACCCGATCACCCCCGCGCACTTCCTAATTGGTGGTCCGCTGACAAGCATCCCTGAGCATGACTTCAGGGATACGAATGTCTCGCGTCTGTCAACGTGGCAGCATGTCCAGAAAATGAAGCAACATTTTTGGACTCGCTGGCACAAGGAATACCTGCACGAGTTGACCGTACGCCGAAAATGGCACAGTGGTCAAACCAACGAGCTACCAGTCAACACCATGGTCATCCTACACGAGGACAACGCGCCGCCGATTCGGTGGCCTCTTGGACGGATCACGGAGGTTCATCCTGGAGAAGATGGTGTGATCCGAGTAGCAACCGTGCGAACCGCGAACGGAACGTACAAACGTTCAATTAAAAAACTCTCGCCTCTCTTTTGAACAACTGAAGTGAACGTTAGTTATATAGCTAGTTGTAGTACTATAGTAATTGTAAGACACGTAACATAGAGACTAAGCTCATTACTAACACTATTGTACATATAATAATACTAGCAATACTATTGAATCGCGCCACGCTTCTACACGACACTCGTTACATATCACACGTTACTACACCACTCGTACTCGACATTGTACCATAATCATACCTCGCGCTAATTCAACTATACTCGATCGAACCATTGAACGCAAGCCGTTCAAGGGGGGCGGCATGTTACGTCGTAACAAAGGACGAATACCATCATGCATCGCACTTGTAGCTTTCTTAGAAAATAATAATTCTCACCACTTAAATTCCTGCTCGTACATGCTCGATGAATATACATCTGCGTTGCAGATGTAAGTCCATCGACGTTTCAAAGGGGACACCGGAAACCAAGAATTCGTAAAATAAACTTTTTCAATGGCCTACTTCCAATCGTGGATGTAGGTCCCATCTATGCCACCAAGGATGCACCGTCGGAGTTCTTACGCAAGGTACGTAAACCTTGACAAGGACTTCGACGGTTGTAACACTACGCGAATACAATAGAAGCCCCTTTTGCAGCGTCGAACGGTTAAGTCTCGGCACTTGTGGCATGGCGCCGTTAGGGCTAAACTCTCGAGACGCCAGCCAGGCCCTGCCATAAAGTATCGAGAAAACCGAGGACTTCGCGTTAGTCACGGAAGTGCATGGTGGTACGCGTGCCCCTTCCCTCGGTTCTATCTCTGATGGGGTGGAGACAAGGTCGACCAATTAGGTCAAATTTTGTGCTTCACCCCCATCGAAGCCTCGAAGCGGAGAGAGGGAACTCGCGCTTCCCTCGGGAGGAATCATCCTCCGAAAAGTCAGTCAAAAAACAAACCTCGTCGCAGTCAAAAAACAAACTCGTGGCAGTCAAAAACAAACCTCGTCGTAGAACAAAGTCAACCTCGTCTCAAACAGAAAAGTCAAATCGTCTTAAAAGAAACTCGTCTGTGATACACACAGAAAAATCTCGATCGATCTCATCTAGACTCGAGCAGCTTCCTTCCGAAGCTCGTGGTTTGCGAATTGATTAGTCGCCGGCCGATTAAGTTGCTCGGCGAAGTGGACAGTTCCCTCGTGGACCACCGAAAGTCGCACGAGTCAGGAATTTCCACCTTACACGGCGTTACTCCGACACTCGAGTCGGAAAAAGGGCGCATCACGCAACAATGTGTTTTTCCTTGTCAGTGGCGTTTTTCCTTATGCTCTGTAGGTCTACTCCATTGTGTCACGTGATAATATTTTTTGCCGTATAATTTGTGATAATTTACGTTAAAGCATAAATTTAGAAAATATTTTTAAATTTCACTGTCAAAATTTTAGTTGTGTTTAGGAAAACTAGATTTTTGAGCATATTTAGAGGTGCTTGGTAAATTTGAAGTATTAACGGGAACGTGAGACAGTAGAATGGGTAAAGAAACGATATGTATTACGATAAGCGTAACTCGAATGATTTCTGTAATTTTCATTTGATCGTTTTAGTGATAAAGCAGTTCAATTAGTATTCTGTTGATATTTATTATTTTAACAATTATTACTATAATTTTAAATAATTTTAAGAATTGTTACTATAAGTTAAGTATATTCTATGAAATGTTCACTCTTGAATGTACAGATCATTATATTTATCGTATTATTTCTTATAAAAAATGGGCAATTTGAAATCAAAACTGGTGCTTGTTAACAAGTAGGTGATCCTTAATTATTAACTTGTTATTACCGATAATGGTACCCCATGGGTGATGTGAAAATCTATTGATACGAGTGTTACCCTAATATAGAAAAAAAGCGTAGTGCTTTTGAAAATCGGTTAAAAAGGAACACTTACTTCTCAAGCCAGGGCTAAATGGTACATTTGAAGATAACAAAACGCACTTATTTAAAAAATAGATAGAATACAGGAGTTCTTGATTATCTCTGATTTTTAAATTTACATTTGACTGCAAAGTGTCAGCCATTTGAATTACAGATTTACAATTTTAAACAAAGTTATTATTTTTACTTAATTATAAACATAAATAGGACAGAATTTTTGGAAAATCAGATAGGCAAGCATTATATGATGCCTTTAAAAATATTTTTCAAAATGTCAAGCAAATCTGTCAATTAGTTTCTAAACTATAATGACTATTGTTTTAGAGGATCCAGTTTTGAGAAAAACTCGCTTGTAGGTGGTACTTATGAATATATTAATTTCGTTAAACTTATGGAACTCAACTAAAATCAGAAAATCCATTTATCTTTTCCATCAAGTGTTAATAGTGGTTATTTTATATTATATTAACGTATTTTATGGAATAAACTATGTAAGATAAGGTTGTATATCCTTTTCATATTATCAATTTGTTAACGAAAATGATTTTAAACGCGACCTTATTAAAACTGCTTTTAATCACACGAAACAAGTGTTATGACAATCTTGTTCTTAGTAAGAATAAAAGGATTGAAGATATGTTATCAAAGATACATCAGTGAATACTATGTAATACGTGACTATACTTTCTTTTACGAAATAAGTGATAATTGACAAATAAAAAAATATTTTTCTAATTATTTCTACGGCTATATGGAGGATATTATTCTACAGAATGTATTATTTGCAGATGTCACCAAAGAAATGGTCTAAAAACACATTTGGCTGGGCCAGGGCCGAAGTTCTGGGAGCTTTGGTAAATGCCGTTTTTTTAGTCGCATTATGTTTCAGTATTACTGTGGAAGCATGTAAAAGATTTATTGAAGTAGAAGAAATACATGAAGCTAAATTGCTTGTGGTGGTTGGAGCACTTGGCTTACTAGTGAACATTATTGGATTGTGTCTGTTTCATGGTGAGTATTAAGAGTAATATATTCTTGGTTGGGTTAGGTTAGGTATCTTGGAACTTATTTTACGGAAAGCATATAAAACTGTGAATTGCATTAAACAATAGTGCCAATGTTATGATTATATTTTATTATAAAGATAGATAAAAGATTATTAGTCTCACGAGGGAATATTCCGAAGTGTCAACCTCATACTTTGATGAAACTTTGTTAGCAAATTAGTTTTCGGAAAAATATTTAACACAGAAAAATATTATTTTATCGGCAATCGTCTATTGAAGAAATTCAAATCACTTTCAAAGTTCGAGAGTGATAAATCTGTTTTGTTCAGTAGCTTTGAAATGAGGAGATTTTCTATTTAAAAGAATAGCACTTGTTTCGTGAATTGTTTATTTATTTTCATGTAAACGTGTGTATATATGACCGTCAACAATAAAAAATGCAAGTAAATCAAAATTTTGTTATTTTGCAAATTAAAAAAGAAGTTTTACTTGAAGTTCACCTATATTTTGTGTGGCATTGAGGCATAGTAATATGTATACTAAAAGGAATTCTAAATTCTTGTGGTTTTTCCGATTGCGTTGTATTGCCACATAATTTTGGGATAAGTAAAATTAATATATCAGGTACAGAAATCTCGCGGTGTGAATTACAACAGTAGAGACTGCATACTTTATCTGAATTCACGGTTACCAAATTTTATTATTTGATAAAAGATAGGAGTTGTAGGAGAAATTGTGACATCTTGAATTTGTCTTTCTTTGAATATCTATAAATCGAAAAACCTAATTTATGTATAAAACCTTTGTAAGTTGAATTTGTGTTGTTGAAGCTCTCTTAGTTGGAAACTTCGATAAGCCAAAACCTCTATAATTCGAAGATTTAAACTCTTCTTCTGAGATTCGAGTTAACAAGGTTCTGTTGTATAATAAATACACCATGTGATCCTAATTAATGACTTTGTAATATCTTCATACATGAAAATATTTTCTTAATTTATATTAAGCAAAAATATTATGTTAATGGTTAGCGGTTCGACAAAATGCACATCAGATATGAAAGAGGTCTTCGAACTTATAAAGTTTAAGAATCACTGCTATACAAAATACAAGTCGAGTTTATGCCGACCAGTTCTTTCTTGTATAAAGAATTCCCTAATTACACTGCTCATTTATTAATGAAACTTAGCCAGCTTGTAGACGTCGTCAGGTTAAATACGCTTTTAGAGACAGACAATCAAAGAGGACAGTAACAATTAGAGCGCAATACACTTTAAATTAGGTTAAAATACACATACATAAAACACTGATTTCTTGATTGATCGTCCGTCTGCAAGTTTGATATAACTTCTTCTTTAATCGAATTATGAAATTTTTTATATTTTTCGTAAATCGTTTTGTTCAATACGGCAACTTTTTAAATAACACCCGTGCTTAATTTTTCATTTTATTTATAATGATTTTAATTGATAGTAATTGTTACATTTTACGTACGGTAACGTTATTTATACTAGTTATACAAATTATTTATTTTATCTTTCCATGATGAAAGAAATTCTTCTTTTACAACGTATATCACATGTTTTTCTTTATTTCTTTTCTTTTTCTATACTATTTTTTGCAATGTTCTCATTTGTATACGTAACGAGGAGGTGCGATAGCAAAAGATTGTTAGCAGTATTCAATATTAGTACCTTTCTTTATTTTATTGAAATTTCATAATTTTTATTCCAGAACATAGAAGTTCTCATGCACATTCACACGGCATATCTCGAAGCCATAACCGATTGAGTACATTAGTGGGAACAGATGACAATGAAAATGATGAAACTTATAGGCCATCGACACCTCAAGTAAAAAGGACACATGGTCATTCACATGATGCAAGCCAAATGAACATGCGTGGTGTATTCCTTCATGTACTCTCGGATGCACTAGGATCTGTGATTGTAATAGTGTCTGCGTTAATTGTTTGGTTAACAAAATGGGAATACAGGTAATTAAATTTTTATACAATTTAAATGGCGTATCGTATAACTGCGCTGCCAAATGAAAGAGAGGATTCCTAGATATAACGTTGTCTTGTTAACGACATTTTGCATTGTGTTAGAACTTGAAATGTTGATATACGTGGCTTAGGATTTAAGCATGGATGGTGAATAGTTTTCGAAATATTAATTGTTAAATATCTGTGGAAAATTTATATTTCTTGCTGTATAAAGAATGTGCTGATCATAAAGAGTATACGTCTAACAATAAGAGACAAACATAATTTAAAGGGGGATTAAAAAGTTCCCGCAAAAACCACTCACCGCTATGTGTAAATGCTTCATTCAAATAGCCTTCGTCTATTTTGAAGTACACCATATGTTACGTTGGTGTTTAATAAACACAATTATTCCCATTTATTACGATTAATTGTAAAATTATAGAAACAAATTTGGAAAAATTTAATAGACTATTGTAGGATCGCAATCTTCACACCTATTAACAGGAGCAATAATAACGAGGAATTAGAGAAAGCGCTTTTGCAAAAAACGTATTTCTTTCGCGTTTAGTTTCATCATTTTCCCTCGATTTTTACATTTTTTTCATTGTTTTCTTCTTAGGAGTATTGGAATATTAATATTTAATTTAATAACACGCAAGACAAATTGAGAGGCGGTATATACTCTCTGTTTGTCGAGAATAGAAGAGGGAATGGTATTATATTCTATACAAAGTGATTACCTTAGCGATATATTTGAATGCAATGAATCCGTAGTAGCGCGTAGAAGTCAATCTGCAAAGATAATTGGCTTTAAAAAATTAAGTTTTCTAAGAACGTTTTGAATATTTAAATTCCTCCTTCAACGATGTTCACAATTCTTAAGATACTTCACTTAATATATTTTTTACCTCCAACTTTGAGGTCTGTTTTCATGCTTTCAACATAGAATATTGCCGATAAAATAAAGAAAATACGTGTTGAATATTTTTTTGAGGCCTACACGGCCACCAAGATTTTGTCGATATCGACGTGTGAGTGTTTGATCATTTTCCTTATAACAATATTATTAGTATCTGTATATGAGGCAGTATGTCGCTTATACAGGGCGAGGAGAAAACTTTGCCCACATAGAATATTTCTGCTATTTGTAATAATATAAAGGAATATTGTATACAAAATTTGCATGATACGAAGGGTGACATAATGTGATGTAAATATTTTTTACACAGGTGGTTGTGTACAAGAGATAGCCACTATTGTGGCGATTTCAACATGCTACAGTAATTGAAGGTTATTGAAGATCGTAATATAAGTATCATTACTTTCGAATTGTAGAAGCGCGAATCTGTTTTATCATCGCTGGATTTATTCCAGCGAATGCTGCAATTCATTGACTCTTATTTTTATGTAAATAGATAATCTCGTTGTAATATTTACATTCTAATAATAGCATAACTACAAACGTAAACATTATGACAATTTACAAATATTGGTAGTCGGTATTAATTAATTGCTGAATCAGATATCACTGTGATAATGCAGATGAAACTTTTTTTTGGAAAACAAGTAGATATGATCCTCATTCATGGAGAAATTCATCAAAATTTAATAAGAACCCAAGTCTTGTATGTTGAAAGGTATTTGAATTGCACATATCTTTTTAACCGATTATTACAGAGATTGTGTAAAAATTTAAAAGAAACTGGGAATTTAGCTACGTCTAATTATTGAAAATGAACAATCGATAAAACAGACAAAGTCGATGATTTTTACGGTAATAAGTCGTAACCCATAGATTAGTTTCCGACAAATTGAATTATCTTGCTATTAGTTGAAATATGTTAAAAATCCTTGCGTGATATGAATTTCATTATTAGTTTCTACCAAGATTTACACGTTACGGATTTTATGAATCCTGTCGCTCATTTTGTCTATGAGTCCAGAATGAATTAAAAACGGATGGAACATTTTTTTGCTTTAATACTGTTTATCGATGAAGTTACATTTACCGATCACAGAAATCTAAATCTGAATAATATACACTATCGGCCTGTCGAAAATTCACATTGGTTATGATAAGTTGAGGTATCAACGACAATGTGAGGTAATGTGAGATATGAAATCATTCGTAAATAAATAATTGGACCGTATTTTATCGATGGACTGATGAAAGTGAGGAATATTTTATAACACGTTGAGAACTGTATTAGAAAAGGTACCCAATGAACTTTATCAAAAGTTTCGTGGCTATTTCGTTCTTTAGACTTAGCTTCGTTAGATTTCTTTCTCTGGAGAGTACTCAGTAATGTCTTTTCAAGAAATATCAACTACACTGGGAAGTATGAGTCAATGAATTACCGCAGCATATGCTGAAATAAGGTCAGAAGTGATAAGACTTGTATGTGATTCAGCGATACAAAGATTGCAACTTTGTGTTGATATGAATGGTTAACACTTCGAAAATCTTCTATAATGTAACAAAATTTCTTTTGTCACCACGTTTAACCTTGAGTAATCTTTAATGATAGCATGCTGAAATCGCCATAATAGCGGTTATCATACAGCGATAAAAAACATATAACATCCCATTTGAAAAAGTTGAAGTGATCGTAAAATCTACCTTACATCTTCATCCACGTGAAAAGTATTTACATCATATTAAGATTTCCTCCATATTATACAAGTTTTGTACATAACATTTTTCCATATTATTACAAATAATGCAAATATTCTTCGAGTGGACAATATTTTTGCTCCATCTTGCATATTTCATAAAATTTGCATCTTTCATCAATCGAATATTTACTATACTTTTGTTTCTCAAATCGGCGATTGTCTCATGTAGCGTTAAATATTTTCATCTGTTTCACTATAAAGGGTCTAGCAGGTTAAGGGGGTCAAAAGTGCCCTCCAACCGATTTGGTAGTGCGATACACCATTCGATAGCTTACCAAAAGAAAACATGTGACACCAAGTTTCAACCCTCAAACTCAACCGTGGGGGTAGTTACAGGGTAAATTCTAATTATCAGTTTTTGGACTATTTTCCCTATTTAATGAATCGCAAAACTTCTGAAAAAAATCTGACATATTACACACATGAAGGCACATCTTAGGGAATTTTTTCCGATTTTTTCGTTGCAAATCCTAGCTGTAAAAAATAAAAAACGCAACAAAATGCGGATATCTTTTGAAAAAAAAATAGCGCTTTTTTTATATTTTTTTAATAGCAGCGTATTAGCATGATCATCATCCTCAATTTTTTTCATATTTTTTGGATTGGTGCGCCGTTGTCAAAAAAATTAAAAACCGATATTTTCAAGGTATTTCGCGTGAAAAAGTAACTTCCACTTCGAATTTTTACATTTTCTGCATACAGTGTGTATATCGTGCAACCTCGAACATTTTTACATTCGAAGAAACAGTAAAACAGTATACAAATTGAAGAAATTGAATTAATTCAACTAAGAGCAATCTATGTTCAATATATACCAAAAAATTTAATTTCTTTTCAATGGTGTCGTTGGGGGAGCGGTTAAGGGTTCTGGCTGTGGAATCGCCTGCACATTTTTTAGCCGTGAGTTCGAGCCCTGCCCCATACTCATTTCTTTTTTTTTATATTATTTTTTTCTTTAATTCCTAACTATATCTCAATAAATAGCATTTATTTAAAAACATTTTACAAATATTTTAGGCAGTTTTTTTGTTTGAGCAGTTAAAACTTTTAAAATATTAAATAGTACTGTGAATAAGAGAATATGTGGGCACAGAAACGATGCAATAAAAAGTATTCCAAAATTATTTTAATGCATATTTTAAGACAAAAAAGTTGCCTAAAATATTTGTAAAATGTTTTTAAATAAATGCTATTTATTGAGATATAGTTAGGAATTAAAGAAAAAAATAATATAAAAAAAAAGAAATGAGTATGGGGCAGGGCTCGAACTCACGGCTAAAAAATGTGCAGCGATTCCACAGCCAGAACCCTTAACCGCTTCCCCAACGACGCCATTGAAAAGAAGTTAAATTTTTTGGCATATATTGAACATAGATTGCTCTTAGTTGAATTAATTCAATTTCTTCAATTTGTATACTGTTTTACTGTTTCTTCGAATGTAAAAATGTTCGAGGTTGCACGATATACACACTGTATGCAGAAAATGTAAAAATTCGAAGTGGAAGTTACTTTTTCACGCGAAATACCTTGAAAATATCGGTTTTTAATTTTTTTGACAACGGCGCACCAATCCAAAAAATATGAAAAAAATTGAGGATGATGATCATGCTAATACGCTGCTATTAAAAAAATATAAAAAAAGCGCTATTTTTTTTTCAAAATATATCCGCATTTTGTTGCGTTTTTTATTTTTTACACCTAGGATTTGCAACGAAAAAATCGGAAAAAATTCCCTAAGATGTGCCTTCATGTGTGTAATATGTCAGATTTTTTTCAGAAGTTTTGCGATTCATTAAATAGGGAAAATAGTCCAAAAACTGATAATTAGAATTTACCCTGTAACTACCCCCACGGTTGAGTTTGAGGGTTGAAACTTGGTGTCACATGTTTTCTTTTGGTAAGCTATCGAATGGTGTATCGCACTACCAAATCGGTTGGAGGGCACTTTTGACCCCCTTAACCTGCTAGACCCTTTACGTACTATGTCATCTAAACGATTTATTATCATTTTTAGAGTACAGACGTTCATGCAAGCATAATATACAAAAATATATTAGATATGTGAAAGTATTGTTACAATTTGTCTGACCATATTATGATATATTTATGTAGGTATTAGAGCTGTTAAAGTATCTCGAGGGATTCTAATGTTACTCATATATATTTTATACATTTTCATATGTTATAATTGCATAAACATCCGCAGTCTAATTATTTTCTTTCGTAAAATATGTTAATTTTCTAACTACAGTTAAAAATTCTTACTTTCGGGATTGTGGGGATGAAACAGAGAATTGGAAATCTATGATTAACAAGCAGACTAGTGTGTAATATCAAAGATATAATGCCGGTCGATAAAAGATAGTAATAAAGATTGGTATTAACATTTACCTAACCGTGCATTTTTCGCAAACGACGCGGAACAATCTTCGCTGGAAAGGCTGAATGGCTGGATGGTAACGTTCGAAATAGAAAAGTTTATACAGTGCTGCATTACAATATTCGTAAATATATCGCGTTTATTCACTTTTTATATTACCTATGACATTACCGTTTACATTTCCGGTGAGAATATTCTTTTTTACCACCCGTTACAATTGGTACATGTTTATGTTTTTTAAATTCTTCAAAGCAGAGAGATCTCCCCAATCGGTCATTCAGCGACTTGAAAGCGGGGAGATCTTCCCATGCGATTGCTAATGTGTTAAAATATCGATTTAGTATGAAACTATTATTAATAAAAACTTAATATTACTAAAATTGATAACCGTATTAGCATTACTTAATAATATAATAAATTTAAAACCACTGTTTGACTGATGGACACACACAGTCTATTCAAAAAATTCCCGGACTTATATTATAAAACAAATTCTAGTGGTGATATCTTTGTGTTAAGGCTAAATTTAGTTATTCGAGATCTTCGTTTGTTTATCAGCTTCTTTTAACCTCAAAGTATTTAATCGTTTGTTTGTAGAGCATATTTGAAATTTAGTAATTCTTTTTCGTTGTCACTGTCAGCGCGATGGAACAAAGAGTTGCGATACAGTTCTGCTTTTTAAGTGGAAGAAGTTGTAAGAAAATATACTAAATGATGCAAAATGCATATGATAGTGAATGTCTTGGTTGTATGCAAGTATTTCAGTGATCTTCGCGCCTTTAAGAATGGTCGTAAGATATTTAAAACCAAAAGTGAAGACAATGTTGATTGGATTTTTTGATTTACGAGGAATTCTCCATAGTAAGTTCGCGGACAAACTGTCAATGGGGAATTTTATCGCAACGTAATAGATCGTTTTCTGAAGCAGATTCGAGTCCGATCAGAATTATATCAATCCGGTCAATGATTTTTGTTGTACGACAGCGCTTCGTCTCACACGTGAATAACTGTATCTACATTTTTGATTAAAAAATCGGTTACGGTTCTAACATATCCCCCTATTCACTAGATCTGGCTCTCACGGACTTTTTCCTACTTCCAAAACTGAAATTAATCATGAAAAGAAGCTTGCTTTGAGGATACGGAAGCTATCGAGAGTAAAGTGACAACAATTTCGAAGGGTACTCCAGAAAACGAATTTTTCAGATGTTTTCAATGACTGAATGAAAATAAGAAGGAGTGTATTAACAAAGAAGGGGACTATGTAGAGTACTGAAAAATAAAATTATGTCCACCTATAAAACTTTTTAGCACAAAGCAATATTCTGGGAACTTTTTGAACGCATTGTGTATATAGTACGACGGTACAGTTGCTGCGACAAAAGTGATTTAACTTTTCGCTTTTTCCACATATTTCATATTTTCTACGAATCTTGCGTTTTTCACACATCACAGTCCTAATTTAGTTTTTCTTAATGTTGTGTTTAACATCTAAACAAAATATTTTTTTTACCACTAAATTTTTTCATCGATAGAAATTATTTTCACAGCTTTACTAGAGACTATCAATATAGTCATATAGAGACAGCTTATTATCAAGATTTTTTTCATTATATTTTCATTCTTACTATTATTACCATTTTTTGAATATTATTCAAGTCTGCTGTTTTCCATGTCGTAATTTTACGTTGGAAAACCAGAGTGAATGTTTCATGAAATTACATAATTTGTATGGTTACATGATCCTCATATATTTCTTTGCACATTTATAATGAATCATAGGAGTTATTTTCCAGTCAGATTGTTTTACTGTTTTGTATACGCAACGTTGGGAAGAAATATTCTAAATAAAAGACAATACGTTAATTGTCTTAGAAGCTGACTGCATTCGTCGATTGACAATGAGAAGGCTGTATTTTTTTTTATTACAACTTTAAATCTATATGTTCAGTTGTGGTCTTTTGGTTTTTTCTTTCAATTGCGTTTATCTCTTCATTTGAACTTTAATTTTGTATTTCCGCTTATATAAACATAAGCTTTTTTCAATTATAAGGGATGCAGATGTGTCAGAACTTTAGCATTAAATATCCTAAAAACTGTTAATCGTTTATGCCTAGAACTATGTATATAAAAGTTACTGTAGTGTTTCAAGCTTTATTAATATGCAAAATCTTGTAGAAGTCAGTGTTTTGTCTAAAGGCCTAACCCCTATCTATGAATTATTAAAAGCTCGATACATTTATCGTCGAGAGTATTGCAGTTTACATTCTATTTACACCATTTGAATAGTCTGTCATGCTTTATTAACATTTGTCGTCATACATTCACATGACCCAGTTAAAAATTTTAATAAATAAAACTGCTTATTGTTTACCATTGTTCTTTGTCCGTTACAGATTTTCTTTCTTACTGAAGTCAATCATAATCTTTCAAATATAAATACTTCCGTCTTATACTTATCAAGTTGGTCGATGTGTAGGTTGATGTGTTAATCAGCTTTTACTGCTATACAGAGTATTCACTTTAATGGTATACGTATCTTAGCGATTTACGATAATGTGATAAAAGAAGTACTTAATAAAATTTATCCGTACTGAACAAAGGATATAATGTAATAACGAATATTTTAGACTACAAATAGAATTATGATTTTTCTGGCAGTATTGTAGGGGACATTAAGAAAATCAGTAAAGGAATCACTTTGATTTATGTCTTACTCTATTTACAACAGTGAACGTAAAACTATATTCGGCTCAGACGATTCCTATTGCGATTCTCATTGTGAACATAAGATTGTCATCTGAACTAAACACAGTTTAAGTATTTTTGTTTTCACTGTTGTAAATTTAATTTTAATATTATATAAATAAAAATATGATAGTTCATATTGAACAATATGATACTATTAATCGAATTCTTCGTCATACTTTCTCTAATATTATGAAAAAAAGTGTTATTTTGACTTAAAAATATTTCAAAAATGTGTACGTTTTTTTCACATTATCGTAAATGAATAAAAGATTGCGTAATTCGTTCTAGTTAACATTCTATGTATAAAACGAATACAATGACGAATAAAAGTATAAATAAAAATATAAATAATTCTCGGATTAATCAGTAACAATTAAATAATGAAAATAACAAGTTGAGTATAGTATACGAGCCGTAATAGTTTTTTGTCATTTATACCGATAAGGTATGAAACATCTCAGAAAAATAATTTTGAGATGTTTGCCAATTCGACCAAATTTATATTTTGATTTCAGGGATTTTAATGACAATAATATCATAATTCGCATAAAATTAAGATTGTTTTTAGGCCTTTTTTTATCGTTTAAAATTTACTGAAAAATTGCAAGCCATTAAAATTGATTAAAATTTTTGCTGATTTTTACAAAAACTACATTTATAAGTTAATTTTTATTGGGATGACTGGTGTTGATTTATCTGCAAAGGTGTATCTCCCTTGATTGGAAGGGAGGATATTCTGTGTAAAAAAACAGTATATAAGTAAATGTTATAGAAAAATTTATCCTCACTTGTATTAGATCGTAACATGAAATATCTGTTTTTTAGGTTTAAAAAATATGCTTTTATTTCTCAGTAGTGTAAGTTTTATTAATTGAAGTATACATATATCATATATAATGCTTCTAATATCAGTTTCAAAAAACGTGGTTTTTCTGGATTTTATAGTATGAAAAAACGTATTTTCTATTGCTTTTATGTTTGGAAGTTTAAACATTTTTTGAAGCTGTCTAGGTATCAAAAAGGATAAAAATTAGCAGAGAAAGATTATATGAATGTGGTGAATTCTGTGGAACTTTGTATTTTCATTTATACAAGTTTTTTAATGTTACTGATTAAACATGGAGATGAATGTTATCATACAAGAGAGCAGGGCCTTGTCTATTTACTATTATTAGATGTGTTCGGCACTACGGCTCATGACACAGTTATAGACGAAACGAGACCAGGGAATGACTTATGCGGTCATAGCACACTAATGGAACAAGGGCGATTTGCTACTGCATTGTGTGATTATGCTGCAGAGAAAAATATGATAATATTACCAATTCATTGGTAAAATTCTCTTGATGAAAATGAGTCCAAAATACGACATACCGTAGTGGCCACAGAAATTGCACCACTTCAAAAACATGAAAGTTTTTGGTTTAATAATCACACGAACGGTAATCGTGTTTGTTATCAGGCGTTAGAGGTTTTATTCACATAAAAGAGAACATAATTTATTGCCATTAATTTACAAATAATTAGAAATAATTATATCCTTACAAAGTTTGTAAATTATGTACACTGTGTACAAATTTCTAACAAAAACAAAAATTTTCGAACTTTAAACATTATTGACTATTCTAAATGTTATTTTTGAGATGATTTAGTACTTTGTAGTTACCTCCGTGAATCTTAATAACTGCTTTGCATCCATTGTGCATAGAGTGTACTAATTTTATAAGAATACACAACGATACAACGATGCAACAAATATATACGCATTTTAATATAATCCTATTTGCGTCAAATTATGAGAAACTATTAAAAGACTGCGTCAAAATAATTTATAATGTACTTATATATTCGACAAACTGTGTTTTTAAAGAGTGGTACAATTTTATTGGTCGTTACTGTAAATAAGCATAGTTCTACCAATTATCAATTTAAGTAATCCAGGTTTTCAAGGACACCCTTAACATGTTCGCGGACATTTTATTAGATGAAAGTAGTACATAGAAACACACATGTTTCATAAAGCTAAACAACATTTCTTTTTCTTATGATTACGCTTTTTTTGTTTTGTTTGTTTGGCACCATATCATGCTTTAACAGTATAGCAGAGCGGCTGCAACCATTTTATCCCTGCTGCATTAGAGCCTAAGACTCTGATTCTCAAACGATGCTTCATTCACGATGATTGTAGCCGCCTTGTCCACAGAAGGGTTAAAAATGATTACTGTTAAGACTAGGCTTTGACTTAGGTCATATTCGGACTTATTTTCATCAAGAGATTCTCGCCAATCTACTAGTACTATTTTCACAAAGATAGGATGAAAATTATGAAAATTACTACTAATTGATTACTCATCAAGCTTCCGAAATTATCTTTTTGATTTCTTATCGACTGTTCACACAGGACTTGATCTATGACTGTTCATGGAAAAATAAATGTGATAGCCTTATTCTGCCGCTATTTGCTGATTAACAGAGAAAATGTCACAATTTCTCTTGCATCTTCCATTTCTGGATTCTAAGGCCCTCCTGAAGTGCCGTGCGAAAGAAATGCACGTATAATATGGTCATATTCTCGTAGGGTCATCTTTTCTAAACCAATCGTAGAAATAGGGCACACGTATTATCATCATTAGCTTTAAATGCGATAAATCGACAAATCGCATCATATAGTGCGGATGAAATACTCCTCTTGTTTCTATATCATCCTAAACTCCAACTTCTCAGCTCTGCACAATACTTGGTTTATAATTTTGTATTTATTTTTTTGTGTGCTTCTTGTATGTCGATTATTATCGATTCATTGGTCTTTACGTAGCTTATTTTCATCGTTTTACTGATATCCCTGAAGGCTTTTGTTTTGTCAGCCTATTCCGGATATCGCGCTTAGTGACTGTCGATACATTACTCACACAACGATCGCTTTTATCGCGAGCTTTTGTCGGATTCGTTCTGCTCGATCTGCTTGCTATATTTTTACTCGACCATTGTTTTCGCGAACATCTAGACACTTCGGTAATTCTATTATCAGAAGAATTTTGTCACACACTTCCGTCCGTTTCACTAGATACATATGTATTTATTTTATATTTACTGTTTTCAATGTCAAGTTTCCCTTCAAATTATCGGTTTTGCATTCACTTTGCTACGTCCTATAAACTGATGTGTACATTGGAATTTATTATATTTACTCCGCTTCCTGTATCCAATAACGTGTATGAGATACGCCACTAATTTTATGGTGCAATCTTATTACTAGAAGTATGAATAGAATTAATATTGCATAGATACATTTCCCACGGATCGACTTGGTTTGTCATAATTAAGTGCTATATACACCAAAATTATTACATTTAAAACATTTCAAACCATTATCCTTATTTGGATATACTCGATATTTATGTCCTATCGAACCGTATTCGCAACAATGTATTTTTTCATTGTTGGTGACTCAATGGTACGCGATAACATAGTACATATTTCTCGATTCATCTTTTTTACTACAATTTATTTGTCTCGTACTTTCTTTTATTTTATCAAATATTTCAAGATTTTTTTTATGGAAATGTAGAATATTTTGGAATTTTCTTGTACTCGATAAATCGATATCGATGAATTCAACATTAAAACTGAGAATCCATCGGAAAGCTAAGCTAAACTAAACTAAGTTAAGCTAAGCTAAGCCAAGCTAAGCTAAGCTAAGAATAATTTCTTAAATCTAAGAATAATCTAAAAATAATTTTTTAAATTTTGATATGTATGAGGCAGAAAGACACAAGTAGCGTGTTTTATTCAGCCTCCAAGCCAAGAATTTGACTTGGTTTACAATAATCAATTTTTACAAAGCTCTTATCAATGCATCCTATCAATGCATTTACTCTCTCCTCCTCCTCTCCCTCTCTTTCTCCCCTTCCTCTCTCTCGTCCCTTATTCATACTTCTTCCTACTTTATTGACTTATTTACGCGCAAACTTTCTCTTTTCCAACTTTTACGAATCTTCAGTTTCGGTTCTTTTGTCTTCATCATAAGAGTCTCGTCTTTGCTCTCAAGTAGCCTAGGATGCACACATATGGCGTCCAGGTTTGTACAAGAGCGAATGGTTCTGTTTTCCAGAAATTTCTCTTTTCCACTACTTTCTCCACTTTTATCCTCGTCTATTTCTACGGTTGTCCTTCTGTCTTATCCCTACAAAAACCCTACGCTTTGACACGTAGTTCTTAGTTTTTTCTTTGTGATCATTAAATGACAATCGTCGTGTGCGGATTATTCCGCTTGCGGATGTAAATATGTTAAATTATATTACTGTTACTGATTAAATGAAGGATTGGAAAATAATGAATGGTTTCCAACGTATTGAAAAAGTAATATTTTTAACCGCAAATTGATGGATTATTTTCATACCTTTAACATGGAAGTTGGGGTTTGAAAAAATGTGTGCATCAAACATTTTTTCCAGTTATATTTCATATATAAGTTTCATGAAAGTCGAAGACTGCATTTGAGGATTTCCCCTGTTACTCTTGTTAAATTTAACATATATGTAAGGTGTCCTATTTCAATTTGTTAATGTGAATACTTCCGATATTTATGCTATGCAGAGAAAAATGATATTAGGAGATTACAGGTGTTCAAGGTAAACATCATAATGTGTTAGTGGAAGTTTCTTAGGTCAATGTGTCATTTAAGTTTTTTTCAAGTGCAATACGTTATAGTATCTTTAAAGTATGATAAAAGGTAATGGGAGAAATTGACCTGTACCATTTTGTGTATAACTTTAATGTAGAATTTGCGGAGTAAAAAAAACAAAACTTTCTCGAATTTTACAATTCATTAACTTCAACATCCCCTTACTCGTCTGTCGTTGATTTCGGCTATCTCCGACAATAAATTTCATAAAATTCATAAAAGTTTTATTACTTTATTTCACAAATTCTACACTAATTTCATATAGAAGGTAATCGACAACAGATAGTAGAAATCTTTTTTGGACAACAAGGATATATTTTTAAATGTTAATAACTAAAATATGAAGATCCGAATGCGATTCTATTTGACTTGATTTTCGCCTAATTTTGACTTGCAAAATTATCCTTCAAATTTTCTGTTAACTGTTGTCACATACTCTATACAAAATGGTATGATGGAATTCCTCTCACTGTTTCCTATCATTCTGTAGAAAGAATATGTTACGTATGATTTAAAATAAGGTAAATGACCTTCATCTGGCATTTTTTATTTAAGAGACTTTTATTTGCATAGTGTGATATAATCCAAAAATTTCCTTCACTCTTCAAAAACATTTTTATTTATAGTGGGCCTTTCGAAATATTTGTAGTAGTAACTTAAATTGGAATATTGCATATACTTCATTTGTATAGAAGGTAATGGATAAAGAAAAGGTGTTACCCACTTTGAGAACGCCATCTTGGTGCTCGTTAAACTTGGTATTCGTTGAACTAAATTACGAAATGTTTAATCGACGTACATTAAAAAATCCATATTGTCGGAGATAGAGAGGCGATTTTCTGTTTTAGTAACACGTGCTTCCTTCGCTTTACGAAAACAGCTTGAAGATCGATTTTATCTTGCCGATATCTTCTCTTCACTGTTTGCAAATGTTGTTTTATATGTCTTCCTTCCACTTCCACACTTGCTTGATATGTTCATATTAAAGAACTGCGTACTCTTTCGATAATGCTTTGATTTCCTCGAATGAATTCACAGGCATTTTCTATTCTATTGCAGTTGCCCAACACCATTTACCAGTGCAGAATGCATTAAGTTTTTTAACATAATCCCATGAAAGAAAGTAAAGGATTCAAATCCGATGACTGTGGGTGCTATGCGACTGGTCCGTCCCGTCCTATCCATCTTTTAACGTATGATTTAAATACTGCCTCATAAGAAGCAAAAATTGTGATGGAGCTCCGGTCTTGCGTATACCACATTTACAATTTTTCATTGAGGGCTGCATCCTCCAGAAGATGAGGTAATGTATTTACTAAAAAGTTATAGTACGCTGCACCTGACAACAGTTAACCCTCAAACCGTATTCGTTGTGTGCACTTGTGTTATCGAAGCAGAAAATCATCTCTATCTCCAACAATATGGATTCGATCTGTCTTTGTCAAACAATTTTTACTCAATTTAATGGCTACTCTATAATATTCTTGAAGTGGGTAACCTTTTATTGGAATACGTTGTATTTGATTGTTTGGAAAGTTCGTAGCATTTTTTGATATACGTCAACGTTGAGACTTTCTAATGTTGAACTTTATGTGCGAAGATCATATTGTTTTAGGATCTTTTTCT
The DNA here is from genome assembly GCA_951804975.1 of Anthophora plumipes. Taxonomy (NCBI): domain Eukaryota; kingdom Metazoa; phylum Arthropoda; class Insecta; order Hymenoptera; family Apidae; genus Anthophora; species Anthophora plumipes. The sequence goes on along the minus strand of OX638118.1, from coordinate 15,204,287 downwards.
AACCTTTAAATAGTAAAAACATCTTATTCTTAAGATTGTTTTCAATGGGAGACGGTAATGTGCACTTTCGACATTTAGTACTATTTTATTATCGCAAAGGCAAAAATATCGCTCGAAATAAAAAAAGAAAAGAAAGATTTGTGGTGTCTCTGGAGATGGTGCTGTTGGCTAAAGTATTGTTTACAAATAGAACCCTTTTGCTACTATAAACGACTATAGTCGCTTGCTATGAAGTGATCTTTGTATACTGCGGGTGACAATATTATTCCTCTTGATCGTGTTTTTTCTTAATTTCTATAGCAGTGGAAATAATTTGTGTTCATTATAAATGAGATACCCTGTATAAAATTATTACCAGCATAACTACGTAATGCACGCGCCTCGTGCAGCCGCACTATGTGTCTGCTTTTTGCCAAAGGCGATCGTAGCGGAAGGGTTAAAGTCGTTAATTACTAGCTTGAAGATGCAGAATGTTTCGGTAAACCTGTATATTCATAGTATTCAAGTAAAGGTGTTATTGTAATAATTTATAACATTGTTGAATTAAATGGAATCCTCAAGTATGCCAAAATTAAGTTATGCATTCCTGGTTCCCTTCAATGTTGATATTGAAAATGTGACACCAAATGTGCAGTGGTAATCGAAAAGCTGACGCAACAGCAAAATTGGCTAACTTTGGTATATCTACAATAAAACATGGACTCATATGCCATCAAGACCTCCAAAAATAGTTGATTAAAGCGATTATACGATTATAAAACGAAGAATAGAGACATCAATCCGGCCTTATTACTAAGTAGAAGAGATCAAGTGACGATAACACATAAGGGACACACAAATTGGACACACTCATTTCATCACAAAAACTAAATCAAATATCTGGGATTCCTGAGATATATAAAACTCTATTGAACATCTTAATCACTTGCCCTAGGTACAATATGAGAAAGATACAATATAATTTGCCTAATTTACTGAACATGTTAAAAGGAATAAACACTTGTAAAAAGGTTCTAAGCTTCTTGAAGGATATTGACTTATACCATCTACTATAGATACATTACATCCCAACGAGTAATCTAACTGTGGTTACTAGAAATCTTAAAAGGTGCATGTGATCTTCAATAAAAAAAAAAAAATAAAAAAACGTGTTATTTGAAAGTAATCAAATAAAGTCACAAATATGTCACGTATATCGAAAAGCATCGTATCTGATAATTTAAAGAATATTTAATATGTTAATCGTCGTGTTTGGATGCCGTATGATCTGACGGATTGCATCACGACGTGTGATTCATTGTTTAAACGCAATAAAAATGATCTATTACACACATTAAAAATCATGATGAAAAGTGGATATTTTATAACAATCTAGTGGGAACATGATCTTGCGTTAAGCGAGATGATGCATCCAAAACAATTTTAATGTTTGGTTTACATCCAAGGAAATGAGGCTTTGCGTATGGTGGGCATTGAAGGGAATTCTTTATCACGAGCTGCTTCCAAACAATCAAACCATACAATTCAGAGTTATACTGTTCATAATTAGATCGATTAAATATAGCAATTCAGGAGAAACGAACTGAAGTAACAAACAGAGATGTGTTTCATCATAACAGCGCGCAGATTTGTATGCAAATTCAAATTTTTAAGAATATAATAAGAAAGTAAAATTTCGGTAGCAAATTATTTCACCTAGTGTATCAAAAAGCACTGTAATTTAAATATTTTGTATATTTTTTCATATTGTATACATTCTGTGCAATTTTGTACATTTAAATTAACCATAAATGCATAAAAATCCGCAGTATAGTCCTATACCAGACCTATTCTTCGAATTTGACACTGTTGTACTTATTTATTACTTGTTTCAACTTACGCGAAAGGAGACATGCAAAATGGTATTGGGGCTTAGAAAGTAGGTTCAGAAAGATAAAAAATTTTCCGCTAGTAGAATTATGGAGTTCACTGGTAAATGGTAAAAAGACATCGAACAAGAAGCTGCTTACATTATTGAATAAAGCCAAATGATAAAAATACATGGAATACTTGCACTATTGAGTTTCTCTTAAAAATTGCTACAAACTTTTCGAATAACCCTAATATACAAAGTGGACCTATACAAATTACCACCTTGAATATCTTGGAAATCATGAAATTAAGAGGCAAATTTTGCGGATGATAGTTGTTTGCTATAAAAGGGACCTTCATGTTGTCATAACGATTATTTTATAAATAGTGTTGCTGAAAAGTTTTTTTTTTATTCGCTAATATTTAATCGATCCGATATTTTCGGACACCTCTCGCACACCTCTAGAAGACACACGCGCGCGCACACCTGCCGCTTGCTCTAAGTTATACTTTGAATTTGATTAAACATTATTAAGTTTCACTTGAGTTAGTAAGTGAAAATAGTTCCGCCATTATACCAAAGAATGGGATTATATGATTATGCGATTATCAAAATTTGCGTGTTTCAAACAAACGTTTATTATTATTTTACTTTAGCGTTGCAGTTATTAATTTAGCTCAAACTATAACCTATTAATTTATTGTTTACTGATATTAAAAATGATTATCATCCTTGAGTTCAGTTTAGGTTGGACTGTATATAAATGTAACTGCCGTTAGGCGACCACCTACGTCGGAATCAAGTATACTTGTAACCTAAGTTGTTTGGAAATATCTCGGAAACTAAGCTCGAGCAGTAGTCATATCTGTAGAGAAAAATTGTTCAAAATGGGGACCTTGACAATATATTTCAAGGTCATCGAAATCGGCGTATAGTCCACTTTAACAAATGTTAAAAAAAAACATTTTACACGTATCTGTTAGATAAATTACGACCTTTGAAGGGTTATACCACCCCTATTAGGAAATGAGACACTAATATACATAGTTTTTATTTCCCCTAAACTTCTGAATGAAGGAAAACATTTTTCTTAAGTAATTCTTCATATTCTTTCGTTACGTACATATACGTTACGTATAATACGTTAGTACAATGGCAATTGGTATTCATTTGCAACAGCTTTATACAATATTCTGTATTAAAGTACAAATTGTTATATACGAATTTGTTACTCAGTGTGCGTTCTTGGGTCGTCAAAGACGATTGCTTAATTTATATTCGATATTTATTTAATAAAATATTCGATACGAATCTCTTTATTGGTAATTGTTTACATTGAAGGAGTAAAAAATCATTACAAAAGCTGAGGGTAGTAAACATAACTTGAAGAATTTTGTATTTTTGAACGAATTTGTCTGTGTAAATAGATTCGAAAAAAATCTCTGTTAAAGTTTCCTTAAATAATAAATTAAAAATGATTACCTTTTCATAACTTTTTCTCGTAAAGTATTTATTGTTTTTTGTATAAATTTCTGTGTGTAGTTATTTTATACATTTTGTACAATACATTCTCTTCGTATCAGATAGTGAACAAATACTAGCATACTTGTATAAGATACATAGTTTTGTATGTACTTTCCAATTATTGTTTATAGGATCTTTTAATGCTTTTAACAATAATTTGTGTTTTGCAGATTTTACATTGATCCGGCCCTTTCACTTTTATTAGTCATTCTTATTCTACGATCTGTGTGGCCTTTATTGCAAGAATCTGCATTGATTCTACTACAGACTGTACCAACGCATATTCAGGTAATTTCAATAATTACAATCATAGACCGTTTACAATCAAAGGTTTTATGTGTTTATAAAATACAAAGCGAGAAAATAACTTTGGCCACTTGAAATATCTGTTATTTTTAAAGACACGAGAAAACTTAATTTATAAAATTTGTGCAGTATAAAAGGAGACCTAACGTAGTAATAATTTTTTCTTGTGGGTGGATAGTTTTATAACTTCTAACGATATCGTATTTTCCTAGTACATACTATTTTTTAATGTTTTCCAAAGAAGCGGTATTGCAACGTGGAAAGGATCGGGTTACGAAATTAGCTCATGGCTTTCTGTTTATCGATTCGAAAAGATTTTATTGAGTGTAGTTCTTGTATGTCGATAACGCGTGGAGCACCGTTGAGTTCTTTGGGGGGGGGGGGGGGGGGGGGATATTAAAAAATGTCGTACACCAGAAAAAGTCGATAACGTCAGATGATATGAAACAAAAACTTATTGCAGCGTGTGCTGGAATCAATTTAAAAGAGATAAGAACTTCTGCAATGCGACAATTGCGATGTTATGTCGTTGCAAATGGCCATTACTTTGAATACTTCCGATGACGTAAACATCGTTGTTTTAGTCCTCTAGTTAACTCTAGATTTACGGAACCCGTCAATTTAACGAATTTCAAATCTTGAAAACAAAAACAAAAAAATAAACCATAGTATTAGTTCTCAACAATTTATGTTGATAATTATTAACGTAATAGTGCAAATACATAACCAAATTCATTTCCCCTACAACTTTCTAATTTTAAAGATCTGTATTCATTCTTATGTATATGATCCATTTTTCCGAAAACCCGGAATACTGACGAATTGACTAAATTCATAATGAATTCTAATAAACAGGCTTTATTTATGAATTAATTACTACAGTAAAATTCATAATCTCTAGATAGTTTATCGAGTCACGTTGAGAGGTCCTTCAAAAATAAATACAAAGAAGAATGCAGCAGAGATATCTTCCCTGTTCAATACCTGTTATCTTGAAGTAATACAAAGTAATATCAAACTGGTCTTTCATTTAAGTATTTGTTTTGTTATAATGACTTTAAGTCTAGAAAGCGATAAGGCTAAGAATAAGCTACTACCTATAGCTGCAGTTCCGAAGCCAAAGTGTAGAGGCAAAATGAATTAATTAAAAAAAAAAAAAGAAAGAAAGAAAGAAAAACATATTTTCCAATATGACGGCATACAAACAATGTCCGTAAATCTAGTGTTAAATTCGAATGACTTTGTACTGTATGTTACTAGGGATAAAATAGTATAATATAAAAGAACAAGAGGTGACCTTGAAGAATCCGACGAACGTCCACCTACAAAGAAATAATTACTGACATGTTACAGTCTTCTCTGTACCATACCGTAGAATTATAATTCTATGAATTTGATTGTAATTCTTTTTACGATTAATCAAGCAAGAATGGTAATCATGGTAATGGTAATGGTAATCATCACTGATTCCTTATAAACTCAACGTATTTGTTCTGATTGCAGTCTAGAAATGTAAGCTGCATAAAATTTTAGCTCATCTCAAACAGTTTTTAGGTATTCAATGTTAAAGCATGAAATATTTTGAGTCCGTCACGTATTTGCTTTACTTGCAGCATTTGAGCTTTGTTTAAAGATCATGGGTATATGAATAAAATTACTGTGGAATATATGTATAACACTTTTAATATTAATGACAATAATAATTCATGTTAAATTTGTTAAATGCTGATTTGATGCTGTTCCCATGCTTGGATCTACTTGAAAAAAGTACCACTCGATTCAGTAAATTTTACCCTGTAAAATAAAGATGAAGGAATTTCGAAAACATTGAAAACCGAACAAATTTGCAGACGATATATAGGGTATTCCACGGAACTTGGACAATCTGTGTCTTTAAAAATGGTTTGAGATGGGAAAAATGTCATAAGATAAAATTAAATAATGTCACATGGTGCATATTCTGGAATTCAGTTTATGCATTTTTGGGCGTCGGTGCGCCTTTGAATACAAAAAACAAAGCAAAATCTGATTTTCCCAATCTCTAGATCAGATTTTTCAATTGGAATGTACAACCCAGAATGTATTATCCAGTGTGCCATTAATAAATTACTGTAATTATGTCATGCAATTTCTTAAAAGAGATAAAGTTAGTATGACATAGCTGAAAATATACTGTATTGTAATAATGTGCTTATTGTTCAATGATCATAGCATAGATATACTTGCTGTTGGTCTGTGTATTTCTAATAAGCATTAAGAAGTTTCACTTGATCCTGTAATTATTATAATAATGTGTCAAATTAATAATAAGTGTTTAATATTATTCGAATCATTTTTTTTTTATTTTATACTATAAACTGTTTTACTAACGTTACTTAATTGAATTTTTGTAACACAAATTTTACACGAACTATAAGAAAATGATCAGCAGTGCAGATTGTATCTTAATCAATTGTATAGGAATTAAGTACTTAATCGTTGCGAAAGTGTTGCTAAGATAACATAAGATATGAACACAAATTACAAAAAGCTTTTAAGAAGAAAATGTCAAGTCAAGTGGTTCCATATGTTGATCTAAAACTGACGATAAATATTTATCATATAACAATATTTTTAAATAATTTGTATAAATATATTTATATTAAACCATTAATATATATCAGTAACTATGAAAAATTTATTGAAAACAAAAAATTATTTGTAATGTATTTTGGTAAATTAATATTAAAACTAATATATTTTATAAAAATTATAAATTTTACAATATATATTTTATTTATAATTTTTCTTACTGCATATACAGGGTGTGTCCCACGCAACACTTTTCACGATTTTTCAAGTACTTGCGATAATCTGACAAAAAAGTATTTTAAACAAAAGTTTTCGATTGGCTATACATTGCAATAAAAAAAAGTTCGAAAAAAAATTCTTTTTATTATTGTCAAGGCCACCTTCATTTTTTTTAAATGGCACTTTGTATTTTTGACTTAACAGTATTATAGCCTGTATCAAGATGTATTCAACGACCTAATATATGATGACCTTCGGAACAGCTTGAAGGTAAAGAAATGAAAATTTCAATAAAAAATGACAATCTGCTTCAATGGGCGATAATAACTTGTGTTTATTATTAAGACTCGAAATTACATTCAATTCAGGAACCTTGACTAAATGTTGTATTACTAGAAACTTATCTACGAACTGTCGACAATACACAACAAAGAAAAAATATTAACATGTGATTAGCTATTAAGGTAGTTAGTGACTAGACCTTATGACAGTTTTTCTGTTTAGTCTTGACTTGTCACGAGAGCAAATCGTAGTTTAATATTAACTTGTAGAAAATGTATTCTAACAGTGAAAAGGTTGATATGTTGTTAATACTTGGCAAATGTAAAAGAAATGCACGTGAAGCAGCAAATCATTGTTGCTCTAAAGACAGTCCTCACTGATTCAGAGAATATAATTTTTAACAGAAAATTGCAGTGAATGTTTGGTGTGAACTAGTACACTCATCTACTTCGACCTTATTTATATGAACATAATTTAACATCTCAAATTTATTTAAATTTTCTTTCCACGCAACTTCAAACATTGATGCAAGGCCTTCCAAATGATATTCAGCAGCGTACTTATTTCCAACAAGACGGTTGCCTATCTGATAATGCTCAAATCTTTCGTAATTAGCTAGACTTAAAATTTGGAGAACATTGGTTGGGCACTTATAGCCCTATTGCTTGGCCACCACGATCCCCTGATTTGTCACAACTTGATTTTTTTTATGAGGTCATTTACAGTCTATAGTTTATGCTGTTCCAATACAAAATAAGAAACATTTAAAGCAGCGAATCCGTACAGCATGCGAAGAACTTCGCTATGACAGTATTGTAAGCGCAACCAATGCAAATTTACTACGTAGAGCGGAATTGTGCCTACAAGAACATAGATTTCAATTTGAACATTTGATGTGACTTTTTCACGAAATCGTTTGCGTTCATTTAGTCAAGGTTCCTGAATTGAATGTAATTTCGAGTCTTAATAATAAACACAAGTTATTATCGCCCATTGAAGCAGATTGTCATTTTTTATTGAAATTTTCATTTCTTTACCTTCAAGCTGTTCCGAAGGTCATCATATATTAGGTCGTTGAATTCGTCTTGATACGGGCTATAATACTGTTAAGTCAAAAATACGAAGTGCCATTTAAAAAAATGAAGGTGGCCTTAACAACAATAAAAAAAATTTGTTCCGAACTTCTTTTCATTGCAATGTATAGCCAATCGAAAACTTTTGTTTGAAATACTTTTTTGTCAGATTATCGCAAGTACTTGAAAAATCATGAAAAGTGTTACGTGGGACACCCTGTATACACTTTCTCTTGAAAAGCATGTTCTCAGTTCAAATGATCCTTTAAATTTTTGAGGACATGTTAACTTCATGCTCTTCATTTTTAGTTACATTTAACTAATATTGCGTTATTGCATTATTGCAATTATATTAATCAAGTACAATTATAGCATAAATTTAATTCTTAATATCATTTTTTATAAATCGTTGCGATATTGTTTTCGTACTACATATGTTAACTATACTATATAATAATAAAGAAAATCTCATCATCTTAGGTTGACGCCATTCAACAACGTCTGTTAGAAAATGTTGATGGCGTCTTGGCTGTACATGAGTTTCATGTATGGCAACTAGCTGGTGATCGTATTATCGCTTCAGCGCACATAAGATGCAGAAATTTGTCAGAATATATGAAAATTGCAGAACAAGTCAAAGAATTTTTTCACAATGAAGGTATACATTCTACCACGATACAGCCAGAGTTTATTGATGTAAGTATATTATATTATAAATTTACAAACGTATCGCATACATTTTCAACGCTGTAGCGGTTGCGCTTGATCTGATACATACATTAAACATATTTAGAAAAATATTTTTAAACAGAAACACTGTAGTTCTTGTCGACAAAGAGTAACTGTTATTTAATACATTCATTCACTATATATTCATTGCTCGAAACCGGTTGTCGACCGGGTTAGGTTATTTTAAAAATTACCTACTTTGTTTAAAAATGTAATATGAGCTTAAAGTATGCATTTTGACAATATAATAAATTTATACTAACAAAAGCCTGAAATAATAGAATTTTATAATCAAAAGAAGTAAGGTGTCGATACTGTTGTTCAAATGGTTGGTAAATATAACGTATCAATGCACAAATTATTTATATGGTGAATCGAAATGTAAAAATACAACGTAGAATATTTATTAGGAATCTGGTAACACAATTGGTGTTACATGAAATAAGAAGGTGATCAAGTAGTATCACGGACATATATTATACATATAACACTTTGCATATAAGAATTCAGGATTTCCATGAGTATAATGAGGAAAATTCTAATAAAAATATAAGCACAGATGTACCTACGACAAGCAAAATAAAACCACGCGTTTATCGCAGTATATTTGTAAATTTTGCGATATATGTTTGTCTTGAGCATAGTAACATTATATGTGACGGATATTATAATCATTTTACAAATCCATCAATCGAAAATTCTAATTAGTTTAAGTTGAACATAATTGTTCACTTTTTATATTTCATTTTAGTCTATTTTACTATAATTAAATACTTTGCATACATTTGCATAGTTCTTTCTTTCTTTTTTTTTTTTTTTGCAAAAATTATCACCGTAGTACGGATTTTGAGTTACCGCATCTCTCAGATACACTGTGATTTGTGAAGGAATTTTTAGGACCATGATCGCTGTAGGGTTAAGGCATGGACAAATTTTTTAAATATAATACAGATTCACCTTGAAAAAGGCTCAAGCTCGATATCTCCTTCAAACTGCTGCTTTGAAGCTCGGATTACGTGTATTTTGACCCTTGACTGATTCTATGATTTCATTATTACGACTCCATTGACTACGTACATATATCAGTATTGTTTAGTAGAGAATGAATAATGCAGTGAATAGTACATACAAAAGTATAGAATTCCGTTGAAGATGGTATTATTGCACTCTTTAGATGTATCAATGCAAAGAAGTACATAATTTCACTTTGTTTATGATCTTTGTTTCGAAACTTCCGTCGTTTTAAATAGGTGATCAAACTTTGGTACCGTATTCTACCGTATCTAAAGATGGAAGAAAGTCATATAAATATCGTTCCGAAAACTCTTCCTTTCTGAATTTCAGACATTTTTCGTTTACGATAGAGTATCATAGGAATGTTTACAAATGATTTAAAGAAATGACTAAAAATGATTTTCTTCTACAATAATACATGCTTCGCATCGATGTTTCAAAGGCAGTCGAAGACGTTCCAAAATTCCTAATATATTTCGAATATTTTCACATGCAGCAATTGAAATTCTGCGTCTGACAGCTATTCTAGTAAATTTTTGATGTAAGTAAAAAGTGTCTGCATTTCGGAAAGGAAAAGCTTTCGAACGTATTTTTCGTGCTTAAAAATAGTAAAACACGGTACAAAAGTTTAGCGACTTGTTTCCGTGTCACCCTCTATAATTTGTTCTTGTTGGATGGAACACACGTTTACGAGTAACGGAAATATGATACAAAATTTATATTTTACATTATAGTATCATATTACTAATTACATATCATTAACGTTATAGTACCATTCTAACAGTGAAGTTAAGGAAACACCCACGGAAGATTGTGTCCTGGACTGTCCAAAGACTGATAAGCCATGTAATCATGCAACATGTTGCGGTCCTTCCAAACAGGTATGTCTTTTGTATTTAAATAAAGATTTCCTCAGATTCAAAGTCCATCCCTTCCTTTCTACAGCTTAACCACAAGAAAGATACAAATTCCCATTCTATCTGCTCTAAATCGAAGTGTTTTGGACGATGCTTAGATGTTATTAAATCAGATCCAAATTCAGTTGTAGGTAACTGTTGTTTGTTGTTCTTTACACTTTATTTAGCAAATATAAGACGTTCCTTAAATAAGACGTTCCTTATTCGAATTAAACTGAATATTTATAGCATGTTAATATTAGAAGCATATACAAGGTGGTCTATTTAAATAAGGCCACCTAAATATTTCTTCGAGTTGTGATACAAAAAATATCTCTGACATAATTTGTATGGTTTTAAGGGAGGAATCAGAGAGAGAAACAATTTTTTATAAATTTTATTTTTTAACGATTTGTTTCAATATCACGTGTTTTTTTATGTATAACTACAGTTTTTTTTTAATCGTATCACTATGTGATCAAAAAATACGTCCAAACATGTATAATACCATGACCCTGAGATGATCTTGATCTCTAAAAATTAAAGTTTTAGGTAGTAAACTTTGGTTAAGACTCCCAAACCTGTGAATGTAAAAATAATATTTTTATCACTTTAAAGATATCTATCTTCATTCGAGAACCATCTTCTATTAAAAAAATAAGTCGAAAATATAGAATAAATTTGTTTCATTAGAGGATTTGTTTTCGAGAAAATCGACTTTGAATATTGTATGCAATATAGTACGTGTGCACTTAACTACATATATCATGGTTAAACGGAGCTTGTTAGTATTGTCCCGTTCAGCAGATAAGATGACCCATTTAACTTTGCTAAGCTCGGTTATAGTTTTTCAATATGCCGTTTGTTTCCAAAAAATAGTATAGCCACTAACACGCATGTCAAATATTTTACATACCCGATAATGAACTCGACATGAGGGTAGCCTCCTTTATTTGTGAATAAAGATGGATTTATATTATCCGTGCAAACACGGAACGGTTCCGTTCAGATAAAGACAGTGTTCATACGTATTATCAGTTTCTATCCGACAGTCAAATATAAATATATAATATTTCTCTGTCTCATATAATGGCTATCATTTGATAATGTTTTCATATTTATCTCTGGAAGATTTAGTTTGCATAGCATTATTATTAGATGAAAAGAAACTATAGTTATGTCGTTCATGAAATGTTAAAAAAACAAAAACACGCATGGAGAGTATTGGACATTGTTTGAAGAACCAGTGAATGACGAAGAAAAGTGATTCTTTTCGATATTTCAGGATGTCTGTGTATGATTACAATATTTTTTTAGGGAAAGTAAAAAAACTGAATACAACTTTCAAGAAGGCTGTAAGTTCAAGAGAAAAACTAAGCAGTATGTTCGAGGTAAATTATTTTATTGATAAAAGAAAATATAAAAGTAATCTGATTATTTAGTTGCATCAAACTAAGTCGAAAAATCTGTGCAATAATATGACATAGTACGTGTAGTTGTTTGTTGTGGATAGAATGATTGTAGTATAGATGATGGTGATATGGCTGTTGGAACAAGCGATGAGTTGGATAAATACGACGGAGAATGGTGGCGATTTTTATTAAACAGTTCTAGAAGTTTTAAATTAGAAATAATGGAAAAAGAAATTCAAGTTTTGGTTGGCTATTGCTTAATTATACTGTCCAACAAATTTTGAACTTCAAAAAAATCTACAATTTTCTTTGGGTGATCCTTAGAGAGTTTCTCATTACAAACACGAATCCGGAAGCAGAATTGATCTATCACCCTCAGTTTTTGAAAAAATTAGGGTTTTTGTAAAAACACGATTTTGGGTGAAAAATGAGGTATTACATGAAAACTCAAAATGCTAGGAAGTTTAATTTAATCTTAAAAGATAGAGAGTGTCTTGAATATATTAGTACATACAGTTATTAAATTTTGTGGTTTTGTGATAGAGCAATTTTGCTTCCGGCTTCGTATTTAGGACTCTACAAGAAACTCTACAAGAATCACCCAATGGATATTACAGATTTTTCTAAAGATCAAAATTTATTGGACAGTCTTATATAAAAATAATTCTATATTATCCATTTATTGTTACTGTTACAGACTTTGAGTCTTGGCATTTAAAGTATAATTCATTAATACTGCGATGCTGTTTCAATTGTCCTTTCTCTGAATAATATTTCTTTCGAAATACCGCAATTCTTAGGAAATTGCTCCTTGTGTTAATTTGGAAATATCTTTGGTCCTTAAGCTAGATAATGTGTAAACATAACGCATACCGTCCGATCGTGTCCGTTCATACATGTTTCGACATCTTCAGACACTTATCATCTCAGACAAAACATTGTCGATCGGCATACATATGTTTGAATCGTAACGCGGCTGAACTGATCTGCTACGCTATGTATGTACGAATAACCGCATCTTATTACCTACAACAATGTTTATCCGAACAGAACCGTCCCATAACCGTTCCGTGTCTGAACGCATAATATAAATCCACCTTTAAATCGTGGATTTGTGTGCCGATTTGCCTTATAATCCGAAATTCTTTCGATTTCGTGTTTAATATTTCTTGTACTAATAATAACTTGCATTTTATAAAAAATACCAAAATAATGTACACATACGGGAGTGTAAATGTAAATCACTGCTTATTATCAAATTTATGATAATGCAATTTTAGGAAAAATATTTTTTTTCCATGACGGCTCCGAAGTTTAGAGAGTAAAAAAAAGAAAACATTAAAATTGAGATTCTTTCAATATCCCCTAAACTATTGGATTTATAAAAATGGTTGGAATATACAAGGTGTATGTTTTCTAATAAGAACTATTACTTATAGGTACGAGTGGGATCGTTATAGTTACAGTATTATTTTTAAGAACTTGAGGTACAATTAATAAGGTCTAGTACAGTATAATTTCCTTAAATATTCTTAAAATATTCATAATTTTTACGGTCACGCTTGCTTGAAAATTTCATTTTGTACAGAATGCAAGAATTATTATAAACTAAAAATCAAAATTCCAGTTTATGTTAATCATGTTCTGTATCTTGATTATAGTTTCTACGTGTAATCTTACATAAGAATGGATTGACGTTTTGCAACAAAAATTTACACAAAAGTTATATCAATTTAGGATATTAACTTTTTTAAAAACTATTTATATAAGTGGATTTCTTATTAAAAAATAGACGGTTCATAAATTTAAACATTTTTTTTTTAACATAATGGTATTTAAGATACTGAAAACAGAAATTTTCCACTCTCAATTTTGAAAGCAGTTTTCAATCTTTAAACTTGGGAGTGAGCACATAAGAAAAATAAACATCAAATATTTTTTCCACATATACATTATACGTATGTTCCACCAAAATCAATGAATTACATTTATAGACTCATCCTTGTTATACAGGGTATCTTACCCAATATTGACATTTGGATCTATGTCACTCTAATTATTCGTAGCAAAACATCTTTCAAATAACAATTGGATGATATCAAAGGTTGTATATTCTGACGTTATTATTTTTTTTATTGGTGGCCATATAAAGATCATGCGAAGGTCAACTTATTTGTTTAAATATAATCATATGTTTTTTAATGTTGTATTAAAAATATTGACATTATGTTGTAACAACATTAGGTGTTGCAGTTTGATATTATCTATATAAAAGTATTAATTCACGTATGTTTAAAAAATATTGTAGCAGATATTTTAGCTTAAATTTTCTCAAATTTATGTATGAGAGATAAGGATAATATAAACATATACTGTTACACGTCTTTCCTTGTCTTTCATATGATACATTTTACAAAAATTAAGTTGAAATCTCTGCTACACTAATCCATGTTCTTCAACATATATGAGTTGATACTTTTCTATAAAGAACGTCGAGTGGCATCGATTAATTTATTAAAAAATATATGATTCTATTTAAGAAAACAAAGTTAACCTTTACATGACTATAAATCTACCAATAAAAAACCTAATGACATCAGAATATGTTTCCCTTGATACCATTCTACTTTTATCTGAAACATGTTTTGCTACGAATAATAACGGCGACGTAAATCAAGATGTCTAGGTAAGACTTTCTGTATAGTATCATATCTATTAACAACTTATTGACAAGGTTATAGCACTGATTACATTCAGCTAATATGGAAAGTAAAAGTACACAGAAATCTTTTATAAATTTATCATTTTTGAAAAAAGAGCTCGAAGTTTATTGCATAATTAACAAAGGAAAAAATTCTTTATTTTTCGTTAAAAAAGTATTTCATTTTGAAAAATTTTAATCATTTATTTCATGTTATTGCATATTGTATGCATTTTCACGTTTAACATTTTTACATACATGTTCAAGAGTTCTTTGAAATTTTAAGGTTTTTATCCGCAAATAAGAAGGTGTACTCTTACTTAGAAAGTGTAAATATAATCTATATTTCTCATACAGGGTCGTGAAACTCCTTCACCAGGGGAAACACCATACATGTGTAGACAACGTAATAGTCTTGCACGTTCAACTGGTTCAATAGGAGGAACTGAACATCAAGAAGTAAATGAAATGGAACGCGGACATTTGTTATCATTGCCCGCCTCGCATCACTCCGTCCAACTTCCACATTCTCACGTTAATGCACCCGTTGTTTAAGTTATCGTCGTATTATAAATATCTACCTCTGTAACAAAATCTGCGGCGCGTTACAATGTTATTATAAAAATTCAATAAACTAATATACATGCTACATGTTGTTACTATTACAGAGGACAGAAAGTCTTCGTTGACTTTTATTATTTATACGAACGGTGTTTCTAGTTTTTCGATAAACAAAATTATTTTATTAATATTTCTGCGATAAAACAATCTAATTTGATAAATTGAATTTAATTTATTATGCCCGTTATTAATTTTAATATACTTAGATAAATAATACTTTTATACTTCAGCCAAGTGTATCTATGTCCCATAAATCCGACCATATTGAAACTTCTGTATATTGTAATTAGATAACAGAGCATTGTTCTTGATTTTTTTTAGCGGGCGTCACTAAAAATTTTATTTGTGAAAACCGAAAAGAAATTTGTGAAAAAATTATTATTTTTTTTAATAGTTGTTTTATAATTCGAAAAAAATATATGAAGTACAGCTGAGATGTAGCTACTTTATTCTTTGTCGTTTCATTTAAATATCTTAATAGTAACCGAGGAAAAAACGTTAAAGTTAGGAGCTTTTACCGTCATATTACTCTTAATACATTTCCTGCCAAGGTACATTTGACGGTGTCATTACCACGTCGTGTGTACCTAAAAGGGTACACGCTATAAAGTTTAATATATTTGCGAAATTTGCCTATTTTTTCTGTTTCAGTACTGTATGGTATAACAAACAAATAAATTTATTTGGTAATGAAAAAATACAAGAATAATAAAAAAAAAAGTAACGAAACAAAATCCATGCAAGAGTGTGTATGTAAGAAATTATAAAGTAAATAATATATATTTTTAATGTTTTTATTCATATTTTCATCTGTCGATGTATTCTATTGGAGCAAAGGTGATATAAAAATGGTTTGTTAGAACAATCGTCGCAAAATGTCACCCTTTTTGTAGTGTCCCATACAATGTTACTATTAAAATTTGTTACATTTTCTTTAAAGCAAGAAATGGAACGGTGTCTCTTTGCTACATTTCCATTATCTTTTCTTAATTCATGACGCTTTTTACGCGATATAGTGGGTGAAACTTGATTGACAACCTATTACCACGCGCCACGTGTACAGATATCGGTACACAGCTTAAAAAGTATTCCAAACTATGCCATCATTTGGCATAGAAATGAGTTTCAGCGTGTATCAAAAACGGTATACGTGGCAAGGAACGTATTAAACTAGGAGGTAGCAATTTGAAACTTAATAAATTAGTGTTTCATGTGAGAAGCATTGTTTAGTAAACAATAACAACAACAGTTTGCATGGTGGCCCCTCGTTTATATTTATCCTATTAGATTCTTTACGTGGAAATGAATTAACAAATTACATAAAAAATGAACAAAGAAAGTACGAAATTTTAATATGTTGTTTAAAAAAATGGATTTTTGTGAAAACTAATTTGGTAAATGAATTCATTATTGAGAAATACACAATTTCTGTATTCGAACCATACCTCTATTTTTAATGCTTTCCGAGATGTTGAATGAAATAAGTGTAGCGGCCAGCAGTACAAACTATTTGGCGTGCAAATGATCAACACGGTTTAGAACATGCGTGCTACAAAAGTTATTTTTGAGCATGTCGTTTGTAGCTTTTTATAAGGGAAGGTGCGAATAATGCATCAAGTTTAAAACCTTCTCTTTCGACCTCAGTAACGTTAGGGTGTGCCATAAACGGTATCTTTCTGAAAGACCATTGACACGAGATCTAGCGACCTGGCACCAGGTACATCACGCGTCGTACCCAGGTCTGGAAATAATCGTGCCGTGTAACGGCCAAACCTCTTTCACGCAAAGCCCCTCCCCCCTCCAATAAGGCAGGATAAGGAAGTAAGAAATAGAGGATGCGAATTAGTAACTTAGCAATTTGGCAATCAACTCTAGCAATCTGAAAAGACAAATCCGCGAAGGGACGCGACGGAAGTCTGTGAAAAGCGAGGAAAGTCAATTGCTCTAGTGAGTTGCCAGCAAGAGATTTCCTCAGAATACGTGGAATAAAGAGACAGATGTAAAAAGAACTCTTGGCTTTGAGATCACAATCCAACTCCTTCATAGATTATATCCAAACATTGAGGATCGTTTTCTCCCTCTTGACATGAGTTATGGTCCAAACGAAAGTTTTTTCAAGAACTACATCATATATAAATTTCATGAAAATCAGTGAATGACACTTGAGGATGTACTGTGGTAAGAGTTTCTGAGAACGGTCTGAATGACTCCGTGGGTTCTTGTTTTATCAAAGCTCTAAAATAAATCTCGGTTAAATTTATTGCCGAGAAATGGGTTATCAGGAGCAGCAGTAACAGTCAAATAAAGATACATGATTAAGATTTCACTCGTCACCTAATTTGGAAATGTTGGTCATCTCTATTGATATTGCGGTTCGCGATACGAAAAAATTGATTATCTCCACTGATATGAGACTAATATTATAGAACAAATTCTAATGGTGATATCTTTGTTCCAAGGCTAAATCTAGTTATTGTAGATCTTCTTTTAACCTCAAAGTATTCAATCGTTTTGTCTATAGAACACATTTTAAGTTTGGTCATTTTTTTTATTGTCACAGTAGCGCGATGGAACAAAGAGCTGCGTTACGGTTTTGCTTCTTAAGTGGAAAAAGTCTCAAAGAAACACACCAAATGATGCAAAATGTGTATGGATATGAATGCCTTGGTCATACACAAGTATTTCAGTGGTACTCGCGCTTTAAGAATGGTCACAAGACACTTAAAGATTCAAATCTGGAGCAAACTGTTCGATCAATGGTTTCTGTTGCATGACAACACTCCGCCCCCACACGTGGATAATTGTATCTGCATTTTTGCTTAAAAAATTGGTTACGGTTCTAACGTATCCCTCCTATTCGTCGAATAGTTCCCGTGGACTATTTACTATTTCTAAAGCAGAAATTAATCATAAAAAGGAACTCGTTTTGAGGATGTGGAAGTTACCAAAAGTAAAGTAACAACTACTTTGAAGGGTATTACAGAAAATGAATTTTTCAGATGTTTTCAACGATTGCAGGAACGTAATAAGCAGTGTATTAACAAAGGAGGAGATTATGTAGAACACTGAAGAATAAGATTATATTTATCTATACAATTTTTTTAGCAGAAAGCATTAGTCCGGGAATTTTTTGAATGTACCGTATACATATGGTAGTTCTTACACAAGATAAAGGCTTTTTCGGTTTACTATCGTTTACGGATATCACACGGCTAATTATTCGTGTCTAGAAATATTCAACTGATGGACCAAATAGGAGGTTATTGTGGTATGAGGAGCCTCCGAGATCTGCCACCCACCATTCGCAAATGTCAATAAAATAGAAGACAAAAAATAGGGATTTGATGGCATTTATTCGCAAGATTGTTTTTTAATAGATAAACATGTATCTAGATCAGACTATAGGGAAACCATCGATGATATGCGATGATATGCTGAAGTATATCTTATAAATAAATCTTGACTTATTGTTACCTATTTACAGCAAGCATCATCTACTTACTAAGTTTTTTAACTTGGAAAATTACAGACATTTGTATTTTATTTTATTGCATTAATTATTGCAAACTGTGTTTTTTTCTGGTGAATTTTTTATAGAATCTTCTGCAAATTTATTAGAAAATATAGATACAAGTGAACACTATGAAAATAAAGTGCAACTATTAAGTATAAATTCCTTTATTTTTAGTAATGGAAGTCTTTATATCTAAAAAAATTGCTTTGTTATAAAAAATTAACATCTTTATATTTAAAATAGTTAACTGAAACAAATTGACTCATTTGTTTATGATAAATTCTAATCTTCAGGGTATGTAACCCCAACCTGCCTTCGGATTTCATCTTCTAATTCTGCAATTAGTAATGAAGCATCGTGTGGTACTTTAGGACTTTCAGTCAAACCTAAAATAAGATAATAGAAATGAGTTTCAAACATTTCCTTTATCCTCAACTGAAATTAACAAACAATAAGAATCATATTCAACTAAATATTATTATTGGGAGTGAATAAGAATATGTATACAGGATGTTCAGCAACTGCTGGTAGAAAATGAAAGGGGTGTTTCTTAAAGCTGTTGAAAGACGAAAATCAAGAATAAACAAATGGCGCTATAGAAGCTTCATTGTTCAGCTATTAACGTTTAAATTCACAACTGTAGGCTGGCAATCCGCTTTATATCAACGAGTATAGGTTAAAAGAATGCAAGGGTGTACAGTCCTCAAATCCAACGACACAATGGTAGCTTATTTTGTACAAGTCGGTAGAGAAGAAAATTGACATGCAATGCTGTAAACGATTCTGCAACGCTTCATAAGAAAAATTGAAGATTAAACATTAAGCCTGCCTACTCACAGAAATCCATAAGAGCAAATTAAATCTGGCCCTATGGGATTTCCGTGTGGAGAGAATTAATATCTTCTCCACTCTATCAACCTACCCGGATAAGTAATTGAATGTACACACCGCAATTGATCATTAAAAAGTTCACTCAAGTGCCGTATGTGTCCATACGAAAAATCACACACTTTGCGAATGTCCACTGTAAGTTCACACATACCATGCAAGTCCATGAAAGAGTCCGTACATAAATACACTGGTATTGTCCCATTTGCGAGTGTCCACAACAAGATTGCATACACGTTAAAAGCACTGTACATCATAATAAATATTTGATATAGCCACAACTTTCTTGTAAACAAAGATCCAATCACATTCTTTTAACTACTTTATAGCTATAAAATAACGTGGATAAGCGAGTTGTATGCAGATATGTGTGAAACATTGCCGCACGGCAACGCAAGAAAGCAACACAAGAACGACGTGTGCAATAATGAAGAGCGAGGCCGTTTATATCTAGTAACAAGACAAAAGGCATTGTCACTTCTTTTTTTCTGTTCATGAGCAATTTTGCATTTCATTTTTAATTCATAGCTAGTTACTCTCACTTTCTTGTAAATAATTAATAAATGTTATGACGGACTTTCGAAATGTAAGAGACAATTTTAAAAAGCGGTTAGAACTTTGTTTAGAAGAAAACGGTGATCATATTGAACAGTTATTAAGATATACTGTGCTCTTAATGTGTATGAACTTTTTTGTGGATATTCGCAAAAGGAAGAATAGCAGTGTATTTATGTACGAATTCTTTCATAGACTTTAATGATATGAATGAGTTTGCAATGGACATTTGTGAAGCGTGTAATTTCTCATATGGACACGTACGGTGCATGTGTAAACTTTTTAATAAACAATTGCGGTGTGCACATTTTTAATTACTTAGCCGGGCAGGTTCACAGACTGGAGGAAGAGGCATTAATCCTCTCTACTCGTAAATCTCATAGGGCGAGCTTTGATATGCTTCTATGGATTTCTGCGAGTAGGCGGATTTAATGTTTAATCTACAATTTTTTCTTATGAAGCGTCGCAGAATTGTTTACAGTATTGTGTATTAATTTTCTTCTCTACCGACTTGTACAAGGTAAGTTCTCTTGTGTTGTTGGGTTTGAAGACCTCTGTATCCCCCATGTCTTCTCTTGACCTATATTCGTTGGTGTAAGGCTGATTGTCAACATATAATCGTGAATTTAAACGTTAATAACTGAACAATGAAGCCTCTAGTATAATTTTTTATTCTTGATTTTTATCATATATTAGCTTTAAGTATCACGTCTTTCAGCAATTGCCAAACACCCTATATGTATATATATATGATTATATATGATTATATATGTATATATATATATATGACAAACACCCTATATATACATGAGATAAGTACATAACAATAATATTGATAGACAATAAGATGAAAAAAGGCCGTTGTTTCGAATAACTAGTTCAGATGAAACATGGTAGATGTTATGAGTTTCCATAATTCACCTGTTCAGAAGATACAGGTTATAACCTAAATCATGTTCTAGCTTAACATAAGCTAACGAATGTTCAAGGTTACTCAAATATAAAAACAAAAGTATGAAAACGAAAAAGAGAATATTAGATGAATGGACATGCAACATTAGCATAGAGCACTAAAAAAGTGGTTAAAAGGGTGGAAAAAAGACTTCTACAACATAGGAGCCGTATTGAACATATTATGTAACCCTATAAATTAAAAACTTAGTAATTGTAGTGTTACAATGTCTTCAAAATATTTCTTCAAGTTTTGCATTTTAGTGAACTTGAACGGTATTTTGTTGTAGGTCTCGGCCACTGCTTTTACAAAATATAAAAAAAGTTACAGCTTAAAAAAAAAATGTATGGTAATGCTATTACGTGATTTGTAAAATCTATTCAAACTATCGTAACTATGTCTACAAAATGGTGAAACTTTGTAGTCGTCTATTCTTCTCATATTGCAATTTACGAGAAAAACATTGTGAATTAATAGGACGAATACCCGATACATTGGCACGCATGCAGACTCGCGCTTATTTTATCCAAGACATCATTCGTGACATCCTGAGTGATTTAATGAAAATTAAAAAAGTGAAATACATGTGTAACTTCAAATTTTTCTATAATTATAATAAAACGAAAGCATTCAGTACCTGCTAAGATACACTTGCGTACTTCATCAGCTTCATATCTCAATCCAGCACTATTGACGAAATTACATTTATGTTTGGTTTCAGGAAGTGGGACGTTTACTGTACCACTTGGTAGTTCTACAGTTGTAGGACACCAAAACCGAGGTATCTTTATCATTCCCTTTGTACCAATAATGTAAGCTTCATTAGGTAACTCAACCAAAGAATGAGTAACCATAGTCGCAGTACGGTTTCCCTTATAAATGAAACTCGCAGAGATTGATAGATCAACTTCTTCTTCGTTTAAACAACCAGTAGCTTTTATAGTTTGGGGCATTTCATTATTAAAGATTAAACAAGCGAGTTGTATTGTATATACGCCCAAGTCTAAAATCGTACCACCTCCCAGATTTCTCTTGCTAAACGAAACAAAATATCCTTTAATACAATAAATTTTACTTTAAAATATAAACAATCGTGTGTAGTTCGGGCCACGATATAACAGTCATACAAATTTTTAGGAATCAAAGCAATCATATTTCGGGTGTTGGAATAAAGACGCTCAAGGACATGAAGTCTCGGCAAGCAAACAAATTTTTAGTCAAATGTTCATATTCTTATGTAATAAATTGGCTACATAGAAAATTAGGCTAGTATCCAGTAATTATATCGACAATTCTGTTTTGCTAATTTTTTTCGTCCTTGGTTTGGGATTGTTAAAAATAAGAAATATTATCAGAAGATAAAATAGAAGTTGCTTCTTTCATATTAAATAAAATAAAACAATTTTCAATAATAACTTTTTCAAGAACAAAATTTCATGTAAAAAATGCTATTGCTCCTCTTTTGTCCACTTTTGCATAAAGATTCCCCTTCGTTTCGACTGTATTAAAGTGAGTTCTTGTCCAATTTATGTGTATATTTTATTTACGTGTATATATTTTACTTCTATGTTTATGTCTATTTTATTTTATTTACAATTTATGTAGTAACAGAGGAAAAATACGAGGGGACCAAGCGGGAATCGAACCCGCGACCTCCGGCACGGCAGGCCGGGACTTTACGCCCGTAGCCAAGGCGCCCTCTTATTTCCTCGTTGTTATTGTTACTATTCGTGGGATTCGGTATGGAGGGCCCCGATACTACATTTATGTATTATTTTATTTAGTGAAATTAATATACTGAGTTGGTCAGAAAATTCGTGCGGCTTTTGGCGATAGTTGTCTTCAGGCATTCTGAAATGCAACTAAATTTCGGTTAAATTTTGAGAGTACACGGTTATTTGGTAGCTAACCGTACTTTTTAACCAAAAAGTTTGAAAATTGGATTCGTTTTATAATTTTTACATAATTCTAAAAGTGGACATAGCGCGCAGAATTATAAAGCTATCCTAAAAAAAGGAAGAAAGAGGAAAGACTTTAAGTCAAAACGAATCATACATAATTGAACAAAGATATTTCCTTTCATTGAAAAGTCACTTCTTCTTTACATATTAAAAATCGCATGAACATTTTGACCAATCTAATAGTAAATTCTAATCTTTCATATACAGGTCATTGTATGTTATTACCTTAGCATTACCTTTTTTTAACTGTGCAGTTTATTGTCATGCATAAACATTTAACAAATTACGTTCTATTCCATATGTTGTAAATAATTTTAATCGCTTTACTTATGATTTCTTTTGCTAACTGTCTTAGTATTACTGTTTTAGTATTGATTATGGATTTAGACATATTATGGATTTTATTAGTTTTATAATTAATTTCGTTTGATAATCCTCAGGCTTATAAGTCAAAATGAAAGTTACAATTAAAATTAATTTCTGTTATTAATATAATTGTCTGTATTGCATCTTGACTAGAATCTGTGCCATGAGTCTAACTCATATTTTAAGGTTAATAAACAGTAGCATTCACATGCAATGGACATTTTGATAAATTATTAAATATAGAAGTTTTAAAAGATGAATGCTTCGTACGTACTTAAGTCGATCAACCTCTGATATATTAAATCCAAAAGATACAAGAACTTGATGTACTTCTCCAATACTTTGAGAATCAATTTCCTTTTTGAGAGTTTCATATACAGGAAAACATCTACTCCAAATAGCTTCCATTAAAAATAACTTTTTTTCCTTTGCCAAATTGATTAACATTTTTGTTTGTTTTAAATTCATAGTTAGAGGTTTCTCACATAGAACATGTTTTCCATGGTTTAACATTAATTTTGCAATTTCAAAGTGTTGTGGATTCAGTGTTCCAATATATACAACATCTGTAAGAATGAGCACAAAATCAACGACAATCAAGATGGCTAAAATAATAAAAATATCGTGTTTGAAATTATTGTATTAAATGAACAATTATGGGATAGGAAGTTTCATGTGGATGTTTGTAAGAAGTCAGAGTATGTTACAATTTCAAGTATAATCATTAAGGAAT
The DNA here is from genome assembly GCA_951804975.1 of Anthophora plumipes. Taxonomy (NCBI): domain Eukaryota; kingdom Metazoa; phylum Arthropoda; class Insecta; order Hymenoptera; family Apidae; genus Anthophora; species Anthophora plumipes. The sequence goes on along the minus strand of OX638118.1, from coordinate 15,180,118 downwards.
GTGAAAGAAAATATGAAACTACCAATATTATTTTTCCGGAGGAGCGGTCTAACAGCCGTCTGTTTATTGTTACGTGGAGCTTAAGGAGAAAAAAACTCGATATCGTTAAGGAAAGGGGAGAAGGTTTTTCATAAACTACGAGGAAATCAGGTTAACGGACAACTTCGGTTAGGATCGAAGAAGAATCATCCCTTATCGCCAAGTCGCTAACAATGCATAATAAAGAATAAACCGTTGCATTTAAAGATGAGTTTAGTTTTCCTTTTTCTTTTTTTTTTTGTAATCGTTTGAGACCACAACAATTAAAAAAAAAAATCTTCAAAAGTAACATCGCTTGGAATCCATGCTATAATGGGAACTTTAGTAACCCGAAAATTCCGATGTTTTTAAACATTGCAAGTTCGCAAAGGACCTCAAGGAAGTATCCAGCAATTTTTTTCGGCTTTGTTTCGATTCTTCAGGATGAAAACAGCCCTCGAATGAAGATAAATATTACCTTATTTCCCTGCATATTTTTAGAACTATAATAGCTGGAGAAGAAATGTTTATAATAAAAAATTTCATAGGTTTTTTATGCTTTATACGACTACTATTAAAATAATAAAAATTGTTTGCTTAAGTAAAAAATCTCCCACCACGGTTATTGTGAAAGGTTTATGCTTTTCTGTCATATCGAATAATCTGTCAAATAAATGTAGATAAATATACTAAATATGTTGAACTTATCGGATAATGTGATATTTAATCCGATATTTCTCTTGAGATTCTCCATAAACTTGCTAAGTTTAAAAAAAATTTGAATTTTCGGGTTATCAAAGTTCCTTTGTAAATTACCCGATTCGTCGATGTTATCGCGTTTGACTAATAACGATAATACGTCTACTCAATTTCTGTGTTTATGTTAGAGAAGTTGGACCTATGGAGATACGACGTAATCAGCCACGAACAGAACATACATGTGTATTCGCGTTACAATTGATGTCCAACGTGGAGGCTGGATAAGTAAACGCGTTGCACTAACAATAAGGATTTTTTTTACATAGTGAATACGCTAAAATTCTGAATGGTCCTTTTTAATACTTTGTACATTCAGTATTGAATTATTAGATTTAAAATATAAATCCTCCAAAAAGGTGATATATAGATGTTCTAATTGTATAATTGAATATTTGAAAAATTTGTTGAGGAACATACCAATCTCTTTATCCTTCGCCAATTCTGCGTAACTGTCAAATGCTTTTTTTATTTTATGCAAAGTAGAAAAGGATTGTGCCCTTGATAATTCACGTGCTGCTACTGCAACAACTATATGTTCAGATTCTGGCAATGTTCGTAAAGCCGTCACGAAATCATGAGATATTTTTCCAGCACCTGCTATACCCCAATGAACAGCCATCTATAATAACAGAAGTTAGTTTGAAAATGAATTTTTCACTTAATAAGTAAAATTATTAACATTTTATTTGTTTATGATGCAATTCATTATGTAAATCAACACACATTATAAAATCAGTGAAGATGAAATATTTTTATTTTAAACTAACATTCGAATTCTAATTACACTTTCCAGTATAATTACTATGTTACAACTCATTCCACTTATAATCGAAATTGATAGGCGATTTGTACACCTGTTAAAATTATTTTTAATTTAAATAATTTTAATAATTTTACTTTTGAATCTTCTTTTAAAATAATATTATTTAAACTTATTTATCCAAATATAAAATTTATTGCAACTTATGTTATTTTAAATACATATTTTGACCTGAATTTTTATTCTTTTATATATTAAAATTTTAATTATTAATAAAAAAAATCTATTGACCTTTCAATAAAGTGAACAACAATTCGACACTATGTGTGGTATTGAGCAACAATTGGTGAAAAACTTTAATAGCTGATTCTTCAAGTGAAAATAATATAGAAAAAAAAATCGTTAGAGTGGCGCAATAAATTGATATACATAGATATTATATTATATTACGTACGTTTGTCCAAAACGAGTTGGCCAGTGGAATCATGTGCTCTCACTTCGTTCCACCTCTCCTGCTACTAAATGCGTTTCGTTTTATTGGCTACAGTGAGCGACAAAGGACGACAATGAGCATATCGAGATAAAGTGAAATAAAAGATTTCGTAGCAGTGGCGTAGCCTCCCAATTAATACTAAACCTACCAATGATTTATATTTGTTTATTTCTACCGTGATCAGTCTTTTAAAAAGTTATATTTGTTTACTGCTTAATACAGATAATAGTCAATTTGCTACTGACTTAAATAATAAATAAAATAATCTTTAAATAATAAATTAAATTTATTTTTTCATTTTATTTATAAATATGAACAGGAAGTGGAAAATGAAAGATGCAGTCTCTTTTAATAAATTATAAAGGATAAAACTAAATTAAAGCACGAAAGAAGCAGTAAATTAACACTAAGCTAAACTATACAGAACTATTAAAATAAAATCAAGCAGTAACATATTCGGTACCGAAAAAGAGTTCCCACGATTCTTTTATAAATCGTGAAATTAGGAATGAGTTCATGTTTTGCAAATAAACCTCCAAATTTTTTCAAAGAAGGAATATATAAACTTATAGAATGCTGGAAAATAGTTATAGAAATAAATAGTGATTATTTGTCACACAAATAAAATTATATTCCAAGAAAGTTTTGAATGTTTAAACATTCACTTGAAATCCACACGGACTTTTTCCAATATCTAATATGACATATATTCCAACCATCGAATCAGCGGTAATATGTAAAAGTAAGGAAATCTTTCAATTTTCTAATAGTTGACAGTTTAATTGGGAGGTTACGTCAATGCTGTAGTCATCATTCTATTTTATTTTGTCTCGATATGTTTATCGTCGTCCTTTGTCGCTGGCTGTAACAAATAACGGCAACGCGTGTGGTAGTTGGAGAGGTGGAACAGAGTGAGAGCGTAAAACATTCTCACTGGCCAACTGATTTTTGGACAAACGACATCTTTATTATGTGTGCAGATTGTAATGGACATAAAATACGCTGTACGGTGTCATGGTGAGCCACGTGACACTCGGGTTCCTCGAACCCATAAATTGGAAAACCTTAAACCAGGACTATTTCCTCTGTGTAAAAAATTCTCAAAAAATTGTTTATTGTCGTGTGCATATTTATAGTCGGGGCCACGATATAGTGAGGTTCGAAATTAAACTCTCAAGAATCGGCACTTATTTATGCTGCGGCACTCAGGGTCGTATGTTCCAGTATGAGGGTTCCAACAATAAATACATGGTAGCATATAGTTTGATATTTCAATTAGTAAATCGTTAAGTTAGGTCAAGTTTTCATCTACAAATGAAAAAATATGTAAATATTAGCCACTATCTGAAATATTTCGAATTTTTTTCCACAACTATACAATTTTTTTACACTTTCTACCTACATATACAGGTACATTAATACTTTGCCAACCGCTTGAGGAGATCTCTACGAAAAGAATGGATATACTTGATATATTTGTGAATTTTCTACTATACCATTGAATAAATCTTTCTGTTTTGAGCATTAGTACATTTGAAAAAGAAAAAAATGCTGTGTTGTTTTGACATACTTTTACTTTATTTCAACATTTTACCAACCATTTTACTAACCAAAATATTTTGATTGATGTAAGTGATATGAAATATTAGATAATTATTATTTTATTATTTCAACTGATGAAATTTTGATATATTAGTAGTTCACAAGAAAAAGATTTAACATGTTTAAAAAAAATTTAACAAATTTTTTATCGGCAATCGTCCACAGTCAAAGGATGAAAATTGCCCTCCATATTCAGAGTAGTAAACATATTTCAGTTAATATCTCGAACATTATTAGACATGGTGTATATTGACAAATTTTATATTTTTTCAACGTCATCTATCTAAATGTAGCTCGCGAAAGATACGCGCGGTCGGCAGTGTATTAAGATGTTACATACTTCGGTCAGACCTTTACATGTAACGTAATTGTTATATGAGTATGAATTTTTTGTCTTTCATGCATTATACAAGCTATATACATTGATGTTGGTTACAAAAATTCTTCGTATGGTCCTGACCATGGTTTCAAATCGTTATCTGCTCGTATTTCTGTCAATTTGGGTGTCCCGGCAGCTAAAACATGTTTACTTTGACGCCTGATTGATTTTACAACCTCGCTATATCATGGCCCCGACTATACGTTCAGTATTCAAAAGTCCCCGTTGCTATATGTAAACAAGTACAGTGCATAGAAGAAAACGGATTACGCGTCGCGATAAGCCATACGGTAACGATCACGCGAAGCGAACCCTGAGGCTCCTCTTATCTCCATAGAATAACAAATAATCGTAGAACTAAGAATCAAACTACAGAACTAATTGGGAAGGAACGATGCAGCATTCTCGGTTACAACAAGCTGCTTGTTTCTGCATCGACCCATTTACAGAACATACTTCTAAAATTTGTATTACAGACTCAGATAAAAAGGATGCAAAAATGATTTTCACTAACTTCTTTATGATTCCGCGTAATATTTAAAAAATTTTTTCTACGCATCATTTAATAAAATAATCCCAACTTCTCCAAAAAACTCAAGTCGTTTGGTCTAATCTTAAAAAAGTTATTCTGTTTTAAAGGTGATTCAAATACTTTCGTGAGCTACTGCGTGAACATACAAGTTTAACTGATTATAGCTTCTAAAATACTATTTATTTATTTGACATAGTGAGCATATCCTTGAATGGGTCTATGATGAAAGTAATAAAATGAAAAAAGTCAAATATCTCCGCAACGGTAAGTTTTAGGATAAATACTTAGTACTTTTACACTCAGAATACACCAATCTATCGAAATCGAGTATAAAAAATTGGACATTCCCCTTAAAAAAAAACAAAGATGACACATTTCTATTACTTCCGTATCCGTCTCTATAAACTTAATGGTACACAAGATGATCTGGTATGAGTTGCTCGAATATTAATTTTCAAATGAACCATGTGCAAAATTTTATGTCCTTATATAAATATCAAAGAATGCAATATTTTTCGAGATTAAAAAAAATATTTTATTTAGATAACTGCAAAATAACCCACCTTTTTGTACTAAAAAAAAAAAGGAGAAAGAAAAAATATAAAGAAAAAAATATCAGAATAGACAAAGATTGTTCTAAAAACAAGTAAACACCATTCGATTCTGATGATCCGTCGGTGAAAGAGCAAAGCAACAATTATGAACAATTCATAATCATTCATCATCGAAAATTAAAATTTTTATATTTTCCATTAAATCTTCGCGAATCTATAGCGAATAAATTGTTACTAATTTTAATTTCAACAATTATCAGTGTTTTAATCTCTTTTTATATTGAATCGATTACATTGGAAATGACACAAAAATGAGAAAGATGAGACAAAAACACTCTCAAAAGATGGGACAGAAAAATTCATTCGGCAATAGGTCTAATCTGTATCTCGGCTCTAATATGAGTACCAACAAGCCGAAATTCCAGAAGTCTGAGCGAGAATTGATCTTGTATTTCCATATAGAAAGGAAATCGTACGAATTGATAAATTTAGATCTACAATTCATTATATTGTATTAAAAAGATGGGAAACTACAGGGTTTCTTATAAATGAAGTCTGTAAATATTGCTCAAAGAAGTCTTTTTTGTATTTATGAAATACAACTGATTTCGTGTACATAGGCTCTAAAATTTATGGAAATGGTCTACAATGTATTTAGAAAATTGTTCACCTAAAACTCTACCAAAATTTTTGCGACAAAATGATTTTAACAGTAGAATTGCAAGAAAAAATCGTATATACATGAACAAAACGAACAAGAGAAAAAAAAAATACATTAATAAGTAAACTGAAAATAAATTTAACATTTCTAGCTTGAGTGAACATAATTATGTGCAAAGAAGACTTAATAAAAAAAATTTAAACCACGACGGTAGTTCAAACATAGTGTAGGATTGTATGATAGCCAATTTAAGGGAATTAAACTTAATTAAGTTCAATTAAAGGAATTTTAACAAAATTCAAGTATTTAAACACATTGAAAGAAAATTTTAAATAAAGTGCTAAAGAAACTAGACTTATTGCACCACTTTATATCTAACGGGATTAAAGTATACCAAGTACTTGGATCATAAAAGAATAGACAGTATATAATGCATTCCATATTTTAAGTACTCCACAGCAAAACCCAGATACACGTAAAAGAGTGGTTAAAAGAAACAATTAGTACATAATATGGAATATCAACTCAGAGATGTTATTACATCCAAAGGTAACCCATCTAAATATTAATATAAAATGATATATAAAGATAGTAAATAATAATTCATACTTTTATGATATCACCATAAAGCATTTTCGAAATAAATGCAGTGTAACTACTTTATGTTTGATAAGATTAATCTTTTGATATTACTAGTACAATCCAATGTTTTATCTATTATATTTGTTTTTGATACTACTCTAATAATCTCAGTTTGACATAAATATTTCACTTGTAGAAAGTAGCAAAACATAAAGTTTTAACTCCAAATGCTAAAAAAAAAAATATTTAGGTATAAAACTTTGAATCATACACTATAATGTACACTGTGTTTTTAGGAATGCTATACAGGATGTGCTACTGCAACAATCCCTACTTATTTTGAATGTAAAAAGAAATACATAATTACAGTGTCCAATAATACAAATTTATAATAAAATTATAATTATAAAATTAAAATTAAATTATAATAAAATTATAATAAAATTATAGTTTTATTATAATTTAGACCTTCAGAAAAATCTGTAATATCCATTGGGTGATTCTTGTAGAGTTTCTTGTCCTAAGCACGAATCCGAAAGCAGAATTGCTCTATCACCCTCAGTTTTTGAAAAAATTAATGTTTTTGTAAAAACACCGATTTTGGGTAAAAAATGAGATATTACGTGAAAACTAGGAAGTTCAATTTAGTTTTAAAAGATAGAGAAGAGTGACCTGAATGTATTAATGTATATGTTTATTAAATTTTGCTGTTCTGAATGATTGTGAAAGACCATCAAAGTTTAAAAAAGAATCGATCTGCGTACCTTCTACGCAATACTTTTGCATTTTTACGAAAAATTCTTCGTCTAGCGTAAATTTGCTACACAGTATCGGATTCTGTATACATTTTTTAAGAAGAAACCATCGAGAAAATGTATCGGAATGATTTTGAATTCGAATAGATTGAGAAAATATCCGTTGGCAACGCGTAATCGCTGCATGATCAAAAACATTTTTCAAATTTCGTTAAATTGCAGAAAAAAGGAAGACCTACCTCTAATATCGCTCACGTAAATAAATTTGAAAATGTTTTCGCCTTACTTTACTTTATACTTCTCGTTCAATAGGTAATTTTTTTCATGTACTTTTGGATACTGATTACAACATTATTAAGAATTTTCTCCGATCGCTCTCTCTTAAATAATTTCAATGTTTAATGCATGAATGCATATGCCTTGTTAATATGAAGCCATTAAATAACAAATACAATTGTTTATGAACGTACAAGGGTTTTTATTATTATGATTTTGAAAGTAACATAATTATAGAAGAACATAATTACTAAAAGTAATATAAGATATAGACGTTAATGAACGATAACAAGAACGCAAAGTATAAATGTCAAGCAAGACGAAAAGATTTTTATAACTGGTAAGTCTTCATTTTATATATTTCATTTTTTCTGCGGTTTAATGAAATTCGAAAACTGTTTTTGATCATGCGACGATTACGCGTTGCTACGGCACTGCCGAGTTGGTATAAGCAAGCGATGGCCTCATAATGGCTACGCACCTGTTTCCAAAGAATATTTCCTCAATCTATTCGAATTAAAAATCATTCCGATACATTTTCTCGATGGTTCTTTCTTAGGAAATGTATACAGAATCCGACATTATGCAGCAAATTTGCGTTAGATGAAGAACTTTTCGTAAAAATGTAAAAGTCTAGCGTAGAAGGTACGCAGTCGAATTTTAAAAAAAATTTTATGACCTTAAAAAACCATTCAGAACAGCAAAATTTAATAACTGTACACACTAATATATTCAAGACACTCTCTTCTATTTTTTAAGACTAAATTGAATTTTCTAGCGTTTTGAGTTTTCACGTAATACTTCATTTTTACCCAAAATCGCGTGTTTTTACAAAATCACATATTTCTCAAAAACTGAAAGTGATAGACCAATTCTGCTTCCGAATTCATGTTTGGGACGGGAAACTATAAGGATTACCCAATGGATATTGCAGATTTTTCTGAAGTTCAAAATTCGTTGGACAGTGTCATCAGTTCGTACTATATGATTTTTAATATATTAGAAAAATGAAAAGTGAAAGTATATTTTTTAGAAAGAGTTTGAATAGAATTTAAATTTGTGTAAGAAGAAGTAAATGTCTTAGTAATTGCACTCCATTTATATTTTTAATTTACATTCATCTTTCAAAAATTAAATATTTATTATAGTTTAATGTTAATTTCTTTGTATATTATTCATTTTTTATACTCAATATTACATGCCAATTAATATTGTTCTCTATAAGAATATGAAATTAAAAAAATCTATAAGAACAAAAAATTAAATTTCAGGTAATATATTACTTTTAAAATATTTTACTAATAACTTAATACATTATTAATATATTGAATGCTACGTAACAGATATATTTTTTTTAAATATATTATTACACCATGCCTGTATCTGCAATTTTCTATATCAAAGTTTATATTTTTTCTCGGTTTAAATAAATATTTTTGATTTAATATAATTTTCAATTCTCTGAAAAATGCTGTGAATTGTTTCTTTAAGCTTAAACAATGACAATTACTAATCATAAATGTTATAATTATTTTTATTAATTATTCAACAGCATTCTATATCTTTTCAAATGTCCAACTAATGTATTTAGTAACTTACGTAAAAATATAACTTTTACTTCTATATAAGACTATAAATTGATTTTTATTAATTACTATATTAATAGTTATTAGCATACAATTTTCGCGGAAAAACTTTTTTCTATGGATTGGACAATTTGTAAATAAATTAGAAGTTTTATGTTACGCATTTAAAAAAAATATATTTTTAATATAAAACGTAATGAAATCAGAAAAAAGTAAAACGAGACGAAAATATAAAACAAATCTTTTGAAAACATTGTTCATACATATAATGACCACTTTATATTACATGTTTTAGTATTATAAAAAGGTTGTTTCTTTATTCTACAAAAATATGTTATAATTACTTACAATGATTAAAAAAGTAATCTACGTTAAACCACTTTGCGCTTGCTTTCTAACGTTGAAATTATTTTAAGCTGTTCGCTAAATAACGTCTATTAATTACTTAATAACTTTTACTTGAATTTAAAGCAACTTTTGATTTCTTTTTCACCTTACTCACTGTACGAGTACCGTAACATTAATAACTTTTTACTTTCAGATAATCTTCTTATCAGATCTACATACGTAGCATAGGTTATTAATTCTTTATATGTTGTGTAACTTCAGATAGCAAAGTAACTATATAGTAATATGTAACTAGACAATGCGTATAAAATACGCGCAATGAATCGCCGTTGGCGCATGCGTAAAGTAATTTGAAGGTTAATACAAATTTCTTATACAACGTAAAGAAATCCATTATGAACCGTTTATGCCAAGTACTATTGTAATAGAATAGATTATGTACGTTATTATTACCATTATTGTTTGGATCATGCAATGCTTATACCGTTAATATATATTACTTTATACTAATTGCCGAACCGTTACGTGATATGTTTCACACTTCGTGATATACTCGGTGTGAAGCGTACAATTACTGAACAAAATCGAAACTTTGTTAAAGTAATATAAGAATCATTTATTTGCTAACGAAGAGTGACTAGACTAAGATACTTGACTAAGGTATTATGTTTGACTCTGACGAACGTCTGTTTGTAAAATCTTTGTAACAATATTTGTAGAATCCTCGTGTTTTAGCTTTCACAGTGCTGGACAAAAGTATTGGCACAGTATGATTGTTACGATACAGATACTCATAACTACTAAACAAAAGACAAAAGTTTTTAACATATTCATTTATTATCTATCCTAGTTTATTACATAACAAGAACCAGTGATATATAATAAAGTAATATATAAATAAAGTTCTACCTAAAATATTAGGAAAAATATGTTGAGCATTTTATAGGCGGACAAAAGTATTAGCATACAGTATAGAATAAATAATGTATCGTCGTCTTTTCCGACAATTTCCGATCGTCATTTGGAAACAACGCGGTAGGGGATCCCCCGTTGGTCATTTGTTACGATGCTCGATCACTTAAGGTTGTTAACAAGACAAGGACAGATCGTCACGTTTGCATTACGATGCAACAATTATTAAATTTCAAAAAATAAGCTTTGCTCACGATGTTTTGAAATTTGGACTCACGAATACTCATAGCAATCGGATCTCAAACTGTTTATTATGTAGTACATTTCCTTCTACGAACAACAGGCAATTCATGGTAGTCGGTAAGTCACGTGCCGATTTTCGATACGCGAAAAGTGTGATTGTTCATCTGTGTTAGTACGCATTTTGTATTGCACTTAGAAATTTTTTTAATGAGTATTTCTGAAGCGCAGAAAATTGTTTTTATTATCTAGGAGCAGCAAAAGGTATTTAGTTTTCACTATTCTAAATCCTAACAAATATTAATATATTTCTTGAGGTTTCCTGTTCCATAACAGTTTGTTGAATGTGTATTACTTCAAAATTAAAGTCCTAGGTACTATTGAAAATTTGTTTTGCGTACCGACAGAAGTAGGAAGACAAGGTAATCAAAAACAACTTTTAAATTTTGGTGTTCTTTTATTAGCGCGCGACATTTTCGATGGTTCGTTATAAACCAATTATTTATATGTACATATATTACTAACAAATAACACCCAACTTAAGAAAAGATTTGAATGTGTCAACACGTTTCATAGTACACACGGTGCCATTTAACGGTGGTATGTTTGTATTACACATTTATCTAGAGCTATGTAGCGACATCTACATCCGCCCGCGAATCGGGAAAACGAGTTAGTTTTCGGGAAGCAGAAAAACGAGAGATTTGCGCGGGAGGAAACTCCAGCGCCCTCTTTTTATGTAGTTTTTGTTTTAGGCGAAATATCCGGAAAGAGTCGGTCGATCGGCGTCCTTCCGAGGGTACAAGAGTAAAAGAGTAAAAGATTCCAAATTATTGTCGCGTACACGTATTTGTTAAGTTTGATTACAATAAAAAAGTATACCACCGAAAATATAGTTTACACACATATATATAATTACCGACGCAGTCCGCTTCATTCTCCCTTCAAGTAGGTCGGTAAAGTGGAACACGCTTGGTAGCCAAAACGCTACAAGCTATAATATATGTGGCGTCATCTAACGGCGGTCTGCAGGTATTACGCAAGCGGTTAGCACGATGTAGTGTTTTAACTACGAGTCTGTGTTCTGTTTTATCGGCCTATTTGGAGGGAGATTGAAGAAAGTTTCGTTGATGTATAAAATTGTTTTTCCTTCACACTATTTATACTTTTAATACTATTTATAATTTAACAAACTTAAATGGTTATGTATGCAATAATGTAAACGGAATTTGTTGCTCTTTCTTGCTGATTACTTGACCTTCGAGGGACACCAATAGAATGTTTTTTCCGGCTACTCCATTTGAAACAAAACACTTATCAGAAAAGGTGGTGCAGGAGTCTCTTTCTGTGCAAATCTATAATTTTCTTACTTCCCGGAAACGAACTCGCTTTTCCTGTTGATGGGTGGATATAGTCTCTACACACGATTATACACGTAGCGCCACCTAACGTAGATACGTTATTACTAAACTTCAGAAATCAACTTTTAATTTAGCTTTTTGCATAGTACTAGTAGACCACCGCCAGTGGCTCCACGTGCTTGATAGTACATGTTGCGACATCTAATAGTGAATATTCGGTACTATACGAAGGACTTAAATTAGAAATTGTAACGTACCCAGTAAAGAAGGTAGTGCTCCGAGTCGCCGCCAGGGTAGCGCCCTTGTCACTTCTTTCGACACCTTCCCTTGTCGATTCCCCCACTGTCCCACTTCCCTTATCGACTCCCCCACTCTCCCACTTCCCTCACCCCATCACTTATCCTGGCCCAAAGGACCCCCCCGCAAGGTATAAAAAGACGACCGATCCATGATTTTGACGGACAAAATGGATAACTGCTCCAAAGACGCTCCATTGTGTGGACATCAACGGACACGAATCGTGCCTGACTCCAACCTTGTTCCCTGGAGTGGACAAACCTGGATCACGAGGTAGTTTTACTCTGTACATCGAGAAAAGAGTTTCCGCACCTTTTTACGTGAACGTGCGAGAGTGGAAGAATGAAATAGATAATAAGAGAACAGACTCTAAAGTGTAGACTAGTGTAATAGTAGTAGAGTGATTCGTGAGCTCTCGAGGTTCGATTCGGCGTGAGTCAAACAAAACTCCGTTAGAAAGTTGATTTTCAGAGTTAAGTAGTAACACCTTTACATTAGATAGTGTCATATGTACTATCAGTTTCACACACATTAAAAGCACTTTAAATTTGAATAAATATTCAATATGACCACCATTTTCTTGTAAATGAAATTCCAATCGTTTTTTAAAATTGTTTCTCACATTTCGAAAGTCCGTCATAATATTGTATACAACTGAACAATAAGACCTCAAATGCTATCTTTTTATTCTTGATTTTCATCTTATATTGGCTTTAAGAATTACCCCTTTCATTTTCTATCAGCAAGTGCCGAACATCCCCTGTGTGTGCATATTTTAAATATCTTAATATTATAAATATCGAGCCCCTTAAATAATATTTAAAATTACACGTGATTGAAAATTATTTTTACCCCCTTAACATACAGCAAGGTTAAACATAAAATTTTACACGAAGATTCTAATCTGTTTTCTCAAGTGTCCTTACACGTTTGAAAATTATTCATGTGTACGACAGATATGACCAACCATCCTTCAAATTTTCTTCAATTGGAAAGATGCATAAACGCGATATCGACATGGATACCATACGTCATGTCACGTGAGGGGATGATATCAAACAGAGATCAAAAGGGGCGGTGCGATAAGTAAAATGATTTCGTGATTGACGGGATGAAGGGTATGTTTTTGATGGTCCTTTCGTCGACTATGTGTGTGTGTTGTACATAAATAGCAGTTATTTTAAATTGAAACGAGAGAATAGAGAGAAAATAAAATCAGACGAAGAGATGAAGAGATATCGAGAAATATCGAGAAAGTGAGAGTAAGAGTGAGAGTATGTCTATATGCGTACAAAATTTCGCCGAGCTGACAATGATTCTAATGCAAATGAAACTGACGTTCTTCACTGCTGAGATCTAATTCAGTTACAATTGAAATATAAAGTAGAATAAATAATTAAAGTAGGAAGAGTGAGCTTATCTTACTATTAACATAGTAATGTAGTATCGTAGTTTTTAGAAAATGAAGTTCTAAGTGCAATAAAAAAGAAAGTAAGCGGCAAGGAACGAAAGCCAGGCCTAACCGAAAGAACCCTGGTGACGAGAGGCGCACTGAGGGGTTGGCTATAAAGTGTGGCGAGTGAGGGATAAGAACAGTGTTGCATAAAAAGTCGAAAAGCGTGGGTAGCGTTACGAAAGAGCTGTTTCGTTACTGTTACGTATATTAAAATTATCTGTACACTTTAATTTAATAAAGCATCTATATTTTATTCTTAATTTCACAGTAATGCTGGACAAGTTGAACTCCAGAGAATAATACGCTTTTTCTACATTGATTATCTTACTACAGAGACGCTACGTTATCTATATTTAAAACAAAAAAATGTTAAAGAATGTGGTTGTATCTCATGAGAATACATCAAACTCCTTATTTTCAATAGAGTTAAGAATAAAGAAATAAAGGTACATAATTTGAGGGCAGCACTAGCTTAATCGTTGATCTTACAACGAGTCAGGTTCATGTTATAGAGGCTGTATCTATATTTTTCTACGAACACACGTCGAGATTTGTAATGAGAACGACAAATCATCTAGCGGAGGTCATAAGTCTTCACTTCGATTATTATCGCGCCGTGTGATAATGGCTCCCTATGACTGTTTTAAAAAATAAGGATAATTTTTTAAGGAACTGGTTGTTCTGATTTCTGCTATGATCAATATATTATATTTTTTAAACTATTTAACAAATACGACAACTGACTATTACGATTTATAAGTTGAACGCGATATGAAAGTATGGTGATTCTTGTCGTTATTACTGGGTGATGGTTGATGGTAGACTGATCTAAGACATTGCTCGTCGAGACTTCCAATATAGTCAGGAAGCTCTAAAAGTTGTCTGTCTTTTTATTGGCTATATAATCAGGTGAAAAGTGCCACCACCCTGTTTCGTGTGCTCTTGGCGCGTTCCATGAGGAACAGGGGTGGTATGTGGAGGTGGAAATAGAAATGTAGAATGGCAACATCGCGGAATTTTCGCTAGGCCTCGCGCAAGTCCCTCTGGAAATTCACATTTTATGACACTGACAATTAGCTGTTGAGAGCGTCGTCTACGTATTGAAAAAACCAATCCTAAAGAAATTGAAGAAACAAAACGATTCCTTAAAAATAGCCCTTGAACTTCTGTATCGTGAAACGTGTTAGCCATCTGTGTGTCCAAGGTCTTCCTTTGTGCAGATTGCTAGTCGTTACGGCCCGCAGGACGTCTTAAAACTACGGTATAGATACATGAAATATTAATATGCTTATGATTGTACTATTCCGAGGGTATTCCACGGAACAACCTAGTAACTCTGTTCCTTTTGCAGATAAAAAAATATTGCAGATGAAAATTTTGCATTGCTTAACAAGCTCTATTATCAAATATCGCGAGCTTTTGCAAGAGTACATTGGTGTATTTGCAAAGTGCAGTTGCACTTGGTTTTTAATTACTTACGCTGGAAAGACCTGCCACGCACGTCGAGATGTTTTTGTTTCGAAGTCGCCAACAATGTGTTATATACATATGTCGGTAGGCAGTTATCGAGGGAACAAAAATGACGTGTGCAGTACGTCGACTGAGATCGTTTGTCGAAGTACAATTATTTAGTGGATATTGTATTTTTTAATGCTTATGTTTTATTTTATAACACACCACATCGTTTTCAAGCAAAGCAACGGGGATATTTTTCAAGGAATATTTAACGCACAAAAGCTAAAAACAAAATCCACAAAGGTGCAGAGTATATACAAACACGAAAAACGCAGTGAAACTATGTGCGAATGCAAGGAATGCTTTGTGGCATTACATATTTCAGACTGTTTTGAAATATATCATACTGTGCAATATTATTAATAAACAAAATTAGTGTTCATATCTGTGTAAAATTCTTTGCCCAAGACTCTATCGAGTCTTCTCGTTTCAAGTGACGCCTCACGTCGTGTTACAGTGTAGTATTTTGGCACGCGGATCTGTGCATTAGTTGCCAGCGCAAGTGGTTAAGTGGAATTGTAGCGGAGCACGGTTTATGGTTGCTGCTAGTAAAAATAAGTTTACAGCTGTCTAAGATTTTGTCTTCGACATTTTATGACTGCTGCAAGTTAAAAAATCTTAATTGTCTGGATTAGTTTACAACGTGCGAGGGGCTGACAGTCATACAGCGCCCCTCGAATATACCAGTGTAATAAATCGTGGTGTACTATCAAAGCTTTCAAAGGCAAAAAAGAAAAACAAGCACATAGTCACTAACCCAAGTTTTCTACTTCTCCGCCAGAAGAGTCGCGAAGGTGAAGCTTCCAGAAGCTTTTAAAAATATCTATAAAAATCCACAAGAGCACTATGCTTACGTCAAAACAATATAAGAAGGAACGCTGTTAACGCTCGTGGTCGGATCTCAATGAGATGCCTATCGAGCTTTGCAGAAATTGCACGTGATGTGCCGACTAGATTTCACTATCTATATCTCGAAGGACCACTCTTAATAATATAAGAGACTATGCAAATTATAATGACTCTTCTGCGACTATTTCTTAACAACTGTGTTCCCTTTACTATTGACTAATTTTCACAATCCAGAATGCACGTTTACGCGTGGTTTTAAAGCATCGGCGATGCGCTGATTGGTTGACAGTGGAAGGGAAATGGAAAACTAGGTGACGAGAATAAGAATATTTGATTGGTGGACGAAATTTGTGGAAAGGTAGCGGGAAGGATTTGGAGCGGGGGTGGTGAGTGATTTCTCACCCCTACGGGGAAAGGCCCAGGGTGACGTCAGCGTGGTTCACCGAGGGTAGAGCGAAGGATTCGGAGCGGGGGTAACAAGCGACTTCTCACCCCTACTGGGAAAGGCCCAAAGTGACGTCAGCACGATACCGTTGATCGGGTCATCGTGGCCGTCCGACTCTTGGGTTCCCTAAAGCTTATGGCACGGTAATTGCTATTGAAAGAGAGAAAACTAATTTCGCTAATGTTAAGGTCACGTACCACCTATTCAGGTACGGATAAAACTCTGTCCTTTCAAAAATAGCGTCTATAGGCGACCGTATCATAAACTGGTTCTAAACGAAGCCTTAACAAACGCAAACAGGCAAGAAAGGAAGTTCTCAGGTTTTACGCGAACACATGACACGCGCTCACGTTTGTATTAATGTATTATAAAATAAAGACTTGCTTTACACAATTGTAACATTACAGAGGCCTACAAATTTCATTTCATTACTTGATTCCTTGTACCACTCTGGACAAAAAAGTGTTAGGATACTATATAAAAAAAAAATTAATAGTTTCTGAAATATTTCAAATTCTATTCAAAAACCACTGACGTTGAAACGTCATATCATATGTACACTCCAATCCATGAATCATCCGGATATTTGCATATTTTGAGCAAAATATTATAATATTATAATATGTATTATAATATTATAATATGTATTATAATATTATAATTTGTATTATAATATTATTACAATATTATAATGTAAATAAAATTTTTTGCCGCGAGTTTATTGTGTATTGTGTCATATTTATCTATTTTACAGTTATATCTGAATGCGAAGTTAAAAATATACCTGTATAACGTGAATAAATGTTAAGAAAAAGAAGTATTTATTAAGTACAGTTCCAATTCTATATGATGTTATTCTGTATACACATTTGATTTGTTTCGACAATTCAAAATTAACTGCAGATCTGTAGTAACATTAGGTGTTTATAAACAATTTAAAAAGGGGTTTTCACTAAACAGGGACAAACTGCATCATTCGTTCTTCTTCAGTTTTAATTCGACAATCCGTATTATTACAATGAATACTTCTAGAAAAGAATTATCTATTAAAAAGTGTTCAAGAACTGGTTACTGTTATAAAAAAAGAATATACTATTCGAGAAGTTGCGGTAAAAACTAAAATCTCGATGTCTCAATCCTAACTTCATTAAGTGTCCGGTGACTTATGAATGGAATTGTATGTGCCTTATCGGTCCATATTTCTTTCCTCATAATATTTTAAGTGCTGAACGATATTGACATTTCCTTGAATTTATATTATCTGATTTTCTACACGATGTTTCATCAGGGATACGAAAAAATCTACAGTACTTTTAACAGGATAGGGTTCATAATGCTCGCACTGTAAGGAGATATTTAATATCAACATATGGGAAAAAATGGTTTGGTATCCACAGTCCGACACCTTTGGCCACCGTGTTTACTTGGTTTAAATCTTTTCAATTTTTTCTTGTGGGTTCTTTTTTTGTAAGTAAAGTCTGTGGTGGTGATGTTGGCGGAGGTAGAAGGTGGGGGAATGATAGAGAGGATCGGCGGAAAAGAAAAGGTTGCATTTCGTCCTGGGTCTCCCCTAGTGGACTCGTCAATAAGGAATCCTAGGAGACCCGTGCCTTGTTAGTTGCGGGGGGGCTGAGGGAGTCAGGTTAGAAGGTGTATATACAGGGTGTCCCAGAACTAGTGTAACATCCGGAAATGGGGGGTAGCTGAGGTGATTCTGAACAACCTTTTCCTTTACCAAAATGTTGTTTGAAGCTTTGTTTTCGAGTTATTAACGAAAAACACTGCCCAATCACAGCGCCCAGAGACCGCGGGCTCAACCACGTATGCACGGCTTTTATACACGGGCGCACGGTCGGGCTCCCGGCACACGTACTGGCACAGCATAGGTATCGCGAAAAATGTTATGTCATTTTAAATTAAGAATAATGTGAAATTATTCGTTATTCATGAATAACAAATAAACTAATAAGTCGTTTAATAACTGCGGTCGTTATTCGAAAGAAATAAAGCGTTTTATTATTTATGAAAAACATTTTTTTTTAACAGCACATTTTCAGGTGAATAAATTGTGTGGGCTGTTATGTTGACGGAGGATAGAAGGCGGAGGAATGATAGAGAGGATCGTAGGAAAAGGAAAGGTTGCGTTTCGTCCTGGGCCTCCTAGTGGACTCGTCAGTAAGGCATTCTAGGAGACCCGTGCCTTAGACGCGGGGGACTGAAGGAATTAGGTTGGAAGGTGTATATATACAAACAGGACCTCTCGAGAGCGCTAGCGAGAATGGTCTCCTGTGTCTCTGTCCCTCTAGCGGTGGTAGACAGAAGGGTCGCCACATCACCCCCCTGCCAGTGATTAACGATATGATTTGATCGATCTTCCGCTGGTCGTCCGCGTCTGAATGCTTTTCCGCTGCGTGTTAGGCGAGGTTGCGACGGTGGAGATTTTTGTTGCTACATGTTGCATTTCTGGAACTGCTTCTGTATCGTGGCGAGCGCGTTTTTGCTCAAGCCGATCGTGCAGCCGTATACTCTGCTGTCCTAGCATGGTCCTCGGAGTGTGTGCGCTGTTTCTCTGTTTGTCGGGCCGCGGGCGCGTCTCCGTTGCGTGGCCAGTCTAGGAGAGGGGTTACGCGTGTCGTCCTAGCGTGAAGTGTAGCTTGTTGTCCAATCCGTGCGATAATGCTGTGTGCCTGCCTTGGACTGCTCGTTGCAGTTGCCGCTTTTTTTGTTTTCGATGGATCTCTCTCTCTGCAGAACGTTGCGTCGTGTGTTCCTCCTCTGGTTGCTGCCATTATTTTCCTCATCACGTCGGGGTCACCAATTGTGGGCTGTTATGTTGACGGAGGATAGAAGGCGGAGGAATGATAGAGAGGATCGTAGGAAAAGGAAAGGTTGCGTTTCGTCCTGGGCCTCCTAGTGGACTCGTCAGTAAGGCATTCTAGGAGACCCGTGCCTTAGACGCGGGGGACTGAAGGAGTTAGGTTGGAAGGTGTATATATACAAACAGGACCTCTCGAGAGCGCTAGCGAGAATGGTCTCCTGTATCTCTGTCCCTCTAGCGGTGGTAGACAGAAGGGTCGCCACAATTGTTTTAAGAAAAACGATTTATATAACTAATGCTAGAAAAAAATAATTGAACTTACCCATTCGTCCACGAAATAGCTTGCTTCGACGAAAATAGGTCGGTAAGGCTGGATCCTCGTGTCGATCCTGACCTATCCAACAATTTTCAACAGCCGATGTTCTGGCCGAGTCGATGAACTCACTTCGCCGCACGATCGATATTTTTCGGTGACTTCTTAGAAACTGTCGATTTTGATTTGTCTCCGTGCCTTCGGCGCGGTTCTCTGGCGAAAGGCTGCCGTGCTTGGTGCTTGTTCGCCGGAATGATTTATTATTAAACTAATTGTAACATCCACAGTTTTATAACTATTAATTTCAAAAAATGTAGAATTGAATACACGCTAATGTGGCTTATAAATTTGAATGGTATATCATCCACATTCACGAACGTGATAATAACTCTGTTCGATACTTTTATTCGTTATTCGAAAGGAATAAAATGTTTTATTATTGTTAGAAAAGTCCAAAAAGCGAAGGCTTGAGTGGGCCATGTGCAGTCTTTCGCTGCGTTTCCACCTCCTAGGGATGGTTCTGCCTCAAGGCTAAGAAAGACCATATTGTCAAGGGGGTCCTTCTGACTAGGATTTTTCAGGGAAGACAGAATTGTATCAGCACACGCGAAGTATAGTTCAAAACACAAGCTTTCACTCTTTTTAACCACCCACTTTCATTTCTTATTCAAACGTTCACCACCGTTATCCTGATTTTCCTTGCACTAGTCTAGTTACTAGATACACCCTATATACGAATTCTGGTGAATGTGTGACAGAAATAGTTATATCGGCACTAAATATTATACAGTAGAATTTCAATAACTCGAATCTCTATAATTTGAAAACCTCTAGAAGACTAAAATTTGGTTCGTTCCCTTCCGTTCTGCTGTAAGAAACTTTGCAAATTGAAATACAAACTTACTATAACTTGAATTATTTTCTCCATTTTTAGATGCGTTTAATAGCTTAGATACTATGTAAGCTACCATCTATTTTTATTTAAAATTTATCTTTCCTTTAAGTTTATATATACACATTATATGTATAAGTGTACATAAGTGATAAATATGTATGTAATTGAATTTTGAAAGTAGATTTTGTCTTTCTTTAAATATCTATTCATCGAAAAGCTTAATTCATGTATAAAGACTCTGTAAGTCGAATTTTCGATCGTTACCTCTCGTTAACCTCTCTTACTCGGAAACTTCGGTAAGCCGAAACCTTCGTAACTCGAAAATTTCAACTCTTCCCTTGAGATTCCAGTTACCGAGGTTCTACTATATTCAATTATAAATTTAATTTGAATTTATAAGATTGAGAATTATTAAATTGTAAAGGATGTATTTTTACTTCGCGCAATATTAAAATATTAAATAGCTTACGTTTACATGCATAAATAAAATAATTGTAAGTGAAAGGGTTAAAGGGTTTTTTTTTGTCTCTAAGGAACGATAGAAGCGAACGATAGGCGAAGAGACCAAAGGCAAAGAGCAGCGAAGTAGTTGAGCGGAGAGTGGTGGGGCGCTCGTGCTCGATAGCCTCGAGCGGCCAATTGATTTTTAACAGACTGTATTGCGTCAGTGAGAGACGAAACATGTAATCGACGCTCGTCATGCGGGAGAATCCGGGACGATATCGTTCTCGATTGTTTGGCAAGGCTGACTAGTCCGGTAAATCAAGAGCAACAGAAGCGAAACAAACAAATACTGGCACAAAAGGAAGATAATAATGAAAAGAACACCAGACAAAAAAAAAACGGTACACTATTAAGGTAGTACAAGTGCGACCACCGGGTATTTACCGTGGATCTTATATACAGACGAGGAAATACAGTGACTCCCATTAATATTCGGACACACTTTAAAACAGAATAACTTTTTTAAAAGTGGACCAAACGAAATGAATTCTCGCGAGAAGTTAGAAGGATTAGTTTACTAAATGATGTGTCAAAACATTTTTGAAAACACTCCAATTAGTCGGAGTTACGAAGAAAAGAGTAACGAGTGCTTTTTGCAACACTTTTATCTGAGCCTGTAATAAAAATTTGAAAAATGCGTTTTGCAAGTCTATACCAATTATATACACGCTAAAAGTTTTATCGAAATAGGTTAATGTTGCTGTGAACTATGAACTGAGAATAGGTTAACGTTGCTGTGAAAAATGGTGACAATTGAAGTCCTTCACGATTTTCGACATATAACAGCGATCAATCAAAAGATTCTTACATCTTTCAATGCTTGTTGCTGATTTCTACATCGACCGATTTTTATGAAATTTTCAGCATGTATATAACTAACATATATCTACAACATGTATTTTTTAAATTTTTATTTTAGGTAAAAAAGTTGTAAAAAGTGACCTTCATTATTTTGTTTAAAATTCCAACCAATTACAATGCTTTCCAAATTTTTTGTACATATTATCTAGTAAAATAATCCTTTTAATTCTTCAAACAAGCTTACCTCATTTAATTTACAAAAAAGTTATTGTTTTAAAGGGTGTCCGAATATTAATGGGTCACTGTATGTGTAAACGAGGAAAGAAGTGTTGATTGATCGGTGCAGATATTATATGAACACAGATTTTGTTCCTTCTTCAATAATACAGGGTGTTCCAGTATTGATGGTATTGAATATCTTGGCCGTTATTGGTGAAAGAAAAAAAAGAAAAATGTATTAGACTAAACTTGTTTGGTGTCGGGGGGCACATAATTTGATGTAAATAGTGTTTTTGATAGGTGAAACTGTAGGGGTTATACGAAGATCAACTTGATTTTTTTTAAATGAAATAATACACTTTTTTGCGTACAACCTGGTAGGGCGTTTTAGGACGAGTACAGTGGCCTATGGTTCAACATCATTCAAGTTCAAGTGCAAGGGAAAATAATTTACTATATTTTCGAGAAAATTGATTTTGATTATTTTCTGAGTATATGTCGTTTACAAATATCCATCATTTTCTTAACTTAATGAACGCATCTGCAAACGATATAGGGTATATACGTCAACATGTCTGTTTTTAATAAAACACAAAGTATTTAAAATTTTTTCAGGACTTTTTTATTGAAAGTATAAGCGATTATAATTATACGTAGAATAGAATATCATTCAAATGTATATTACAGCTACATCTGAAGACATCAATTCGATTATCGAAATTTTTAGTGACTTATCAACATGTTGCCGGGATTATTTTGCGAATTGTAACTCAAATATTATTCTTTAAATTATTAATTGTTTCTAATGTTTTAGCATAAACTCGACTTTCCAAAAAACCACACAAAAATAAAATCTAATGGTGTTAAATCGTATGATCTTGGAGGTGTATTGAAACCTACATTTCGTGAAATTATACGCTGACGAAAACTGAAAGTTTTCTCGAGTTGTGTAGTACATTATTGTTGAAAATAAACATCAGACACATCAATGTGATTCAATTCTGTACATAAAAAGTCATTCAACATTGATTGGTACCACTCAACATTGTCAGTAACAGCATTTCCAGCGTTATCTTCGAAGAAAAATGGTCCTATGATTCCATTTGCTCAAAAAAAGTGACTTTTTGTGGGCGTAGGGATTTTTCATGAATAACTCGAGGATTTTCATTATCCCAGATGCGACAATTTTGCTTATTGATGAATCTATCGATTGTGAAATAAGCTTTATCACTAACCAAAGTTTTGCATGAAAACAATAACATAAAGAATGCTCATTTTCATAATAAATTTGAATAATGTAAATGCATTATTGTAATGTATACTTGTTTATAGTTGAAATTGTACTACCTCTTTTAAAATAAAACGATTTAAGTCATTTGAAAAGATGTATAAACTTTGTATACTACAGAAATCTAGGCGTCGCATTTGGATAACCCTATGTTGTCTATATGAAAGTATACTCTTTTACTTTTGTTTCGAATCGACTAGTTATCATAAATAGAAATAGATATTTAAAAATTTTATCGTATGTAATCGCTGTACTACAACTTTTTTTTGGAATGTTAACCCTTTGCATTCGAAGCTTTTGTGCTGTAGTTGAATTTTTCTTAGTTTCCTTTTAGCGTGATTACTTGTGTTTCGCCTATGGTTTTGTCAGTTAAAATTTGAAAAATCCAATGGTTCTATTATAATTTATAGCCACTTGTGCTTCTGTAGCCTTTTTCATCGTTTCTAAACTTTATTCTTCCTGACCTTTTTGCAAAATTTGTAGCATCAATCTGAACTCTTTTTCTTGTGTGCTGTTAAAATAAGTTTCACTTTTTACTGATATCCTATTATTCCGTTTACTTGAACCAATTATTTAATTTAAATTTCTCATTTATGAAGTTATTGATTTGGTCTTCGAATAATCTAAAATCAAACTTATTTTCACTGTTACTAATGCCTTCATGTGGCTCGATTTTTATAAACATTAAAGACAGACTAACGAACGAAATAATAATTTTAATTGAACACAATACTGTATTATTAAGTGCGTATATGTGAAACATTTAAAATGTAAAATCTGTTTAAAAAGAAAACAGTTATCGTTGCCCCTTAATTACCATTCGAGTTACTGTATCGAATCAAGTGGTGACTGACAATGAGAGTTACCTCTCGAGTGCAAAGGGTTCATAATTTTACAATGACTGTAGATTTGCTTCAGATTCGAGAAGTGTTCTAATACTTATGAACGGGCGTGTACGCAACGAAGGCACTGAATAGACTTAATGTTGTTCGTTACAGCGGGGAAATTATGAGAATCAATATGTGTAATGAATGACACGGGTATTCCTTAGACGTTGCGAAATATACTAACCCTCCAGTCGAAGTAAGCAATTAATTACGTAAGTTTATAGGTATAAACCATCGAAATTCCTGTGATCCACGAAATGGTCTGCCCCTTTCATAATTATTTGGTAAGCTCACGGAGAATCCGAACAATGTAATCGATATTGTCGTAACTCTAGCGTAGAAGCACAAGGTTTCAGTTTTGGTTAATTAACGATCAGCGTTTACAGCCGTGGCGACTGTTCGCTTAAGAGGGCTCGGAAGCCGAACTGAGGTACTTCCGCGCCGGTTTAGTAAATTACGCAACAAGAAATTCCATTGAAATTGGGCGGTATTCAGCAGTAATGAGTTTTCACAACTAATAATACTTCGTGCTCGCACCAGGCCGTCGCGTGCTGCGCTCCGTCATTGTTCCACTATAGTCGGTCTTCTAAAGTAATTTAATCCATCACGACTGAGCAAACTGTCGATTTTCGATTATTGTTCAACTTTTGAAAATACATATATCGATGCATATGCAGTTGTTATTCAGTTCGTCATTGAAATTGTTTTGCGTCAATTGGAGAAAGCGTTGCATCTTACCGTGATTAGTTTGTAGTTACCTAGTGTCTAGACACTAACTGCTTCGCTGGTGAACTGTTAAGCTACACTTACGTTTAGAAGTCACCGTAAATTTACAAGGAGTGCTACTTAACTGATGATTTTTGAAATGAAAATTTCACAGATTTTCTTATGTAAATTGAAAGTATATGTCGTCATGAAAGTGTGAATTAAAAATGCTATCAAAAGCTGGTTTAACTTTAAGGGATCAACAAAGACGGAAAGAAGGAATGAAAGAAAGATATTAAGTTAGTGGACCCCTCTTTTACGATCACCCTATATGATGGATTAAATAAAGCAACGAAAATATATAGTAAATTGATTTACTTTTGTGTGTCCATAAAACTTACATTACTTTTCTACCAATATAATAAAACCAATATTATATAGCTTATCCTTTATACGAACTGTACCATTTCAAGGACTGTATCATTTCGCTATATTTTAAATAGCACATTTTCTCCATGCATCGCATTATTGCTTCGCCACCGTGCTTCATCGATACCCGATGTACGATGCTAATTCGAACGTAACCCGAATGTAAGCTTTGATCAGTAAGCCGTTGGCTGGAAAAGAGAAAAGAACAAGCGCGAACGATCGGAGGCGGATTACGACGGAACGTCGATCACGGGCAATTTGTTTGGCCGATGTACGCGTGGTGGTTAAGCCGATTAATGTAATCATGTGTCACGATGTACGCATCTGTATCAATGGTGAACATCGTTCGTTCCGTATAATGCCCCTGCATTATCACTCATTAAGCGGCGTGCCGCTAACGATTTTTCCATTCCTCCTCCCTCTTTCCAATCATGACCGTTTTATTCATTTTCTCGTCGTTAAATATTTTATATTCAATGGCTATGTTTGTTTGTTCCATTGAAGGAACGATAGGGAAAGATGAGGTGCGGGAAAAGGTACAAGGTAAATCTGCAGA
Organism: Anthophora plumipes; assembly: GCA_951804975.1. Taxonomy (NCBI): domain Eukaryota; kingdom Metazoa; phylum Arthropoda; class Insecta; order Hymenoptera; family Apidae; genus Anthophora; species Anthophora plumipes. Next base: position 15,154,323 of record OX638118.1, on the reverse strand, counting down.
AAGACATATAAGGACAGCAGAAGGAAAAAAAGCATAAGAATTAAAAAAATAAATAAAAGAGGGAGGGTAGGTGAAAGATACAACGATGATATAGGAGTTGAGTCTTAACATAGAACTCATATACTTATACACTTAAGCCTTCACTTTTGAAGCCTTCATGGCTCGGTTTATTACAGTTAATACTATTTGAGACTTTTAGGTGTACGCTGTATCCAGAAAGATAAGTTTCACAAACTAGCTTTATCAAGGATCTAAGGATGCTCTGGTAATAATATGCATACAACAAATTCATTCTTTTTAAGCAGGGGAAACAAGAGTAGCCCCGGATATTTTAATATCTTTATTTTTATGTTATATAGAAAAATAAATGTCAGATGGTAACATAGCTGTCGGTGTCCCGAAACAATTGTAATTTAGTGGTAGTATGCGTACCAAGAAAATTAGATATAATCTAGCGTTCTTCAATCGTCGGTCCGCATAAAATTTTACGAAGAAAATGTTCGGTTATTTTTCAAACAGACCTTGTATATATCATACATATTTCGTCGCACGTGTGATATGTGAAAGTGTTCGTAAAATATTATTTCTTAGTTTCGTGGCAGTCATTTTTTAAAGACCGAAACAGTATTTGTGTATCTTTGTGAATACTAAATGGTCCAAATAATCACACTACGTGTGTGCGTAGTAAATATTTATAGGGTATGCTGTATATACATAGATATTTGATGGTTACACATCGTTAGAAGAAGCGTAATATGTGTGTCTATGTGTGACATCTATGAGAAGTGTTTTTATCCGAAAGGGCGTTTACCTTTTCTACTCGAAAATTTCATTAGGCGATTTCCACATGTTTCTTGGATTTTTGTGAGTAGATAGTTTAGCAGTTGTTCATTGTAAAATATTCTCAAAAAGCGTGTCTTTTTTTATTTGATAGAGTATTGATCAGCCCGTCGCGCGTGAAAATTGTTAGATTTTAGGTGCTGATTTTAATTATTAGTAACTAAAAAATGAAGCTTTAAATGGAATTTTAAAAATTTTTTATTTTCGTTTTATTTTGGCTTTCTGAATCATCTCTTAAAATTTCTCCCCGAAGTAGCTGAACACCCTGTATGTAGATATACGGTTCCAATTTTAGCTAGCTCCGTAAATGGTGCGCGCGCGCGAGTTAACGCTGCGATCGAGGGAGAGGGCAGCGTGAAAAATAATTGAACGCTGAAAACGTTTTTAGAAAACGCCACCTCTGCCGACTGGCTCGTTTCGCTCTTTGTGCCTTCGATTAGTTGACCATTCCTTTTTGCGTCCGTACTATGCGTGTCAACGCTTGTTGTCGGGTCTGAATAATTATGCATATATTTATTCTGTGTGTATTCTATTAGATTGTACCACATGAAATTGCCGACGTCAAAGTAACTGACAATTAACCGTGATTAGTATATATAATTTATAGTTTTATTCATGCATATAGTGATTCACGTTAATATTTGGACACCATTTAAAATAGAATAACTTTTCTAAAATTAGACAAAACGACTTGAGTTTGTTTTTTGAGAAGTTAGAAGAATTGGTTTGTTAGATGACGCGACGGAAATTTTTTGAGAAATAGCAATTGATCGGAATTGTGAGTAAGGTAGTGAAGTTTGTTTTTATAACTTTTTTATCGGAGCATGTGATGAAAATTTAAAAAATATGTTTTGTAGATTTATGAGAATAGCAAACGTTTAAAATTTTATCAAAATCAGTTGAAGCAGAAACAAGCAATAGGCATCGAAATATCTAAAAATTGTTGAATTTATTACAACTGTAGCCCAAAAGTCGTGTAAAACTGTGACTTTCGTCATCTTTAACTATTTGTAGCTCATATCAACAGGCGCGTAGCAAATCTCAGATAGTCATGTATTATTCATTCAAGGACGAGCAGTTTTTACTCAACAAATGTACCATAGTAATAAGAAGAGCTCTTTAGTCCTCGAGGTGTATACCTGCCGCCCAACCCTCGAAAATAATTAATATTTGTAAATTCTCGCCTTTAGCCGTTAGTTCATTTCGTAGCGACAGTAACTTTATGACACCATGGCAATCGTAGTTTTTCGCTTTGCCCTTTGTTTCGTTTTCTAGATAGATACTTTGTCCTTTTTTAACTGTATCTTTTTCGTGCCCATATCCAAAGTGCTTCTTAAGGTTATTGTCTGCTACGATCATTGTTCGAGACACTCGGAATTTTCGCGTGCGTCACTCAAAAATACGCTCGGTACCTGAAAGTGACGAATGGTCTGGAGGGTAGCAATTTATGTTTAGTCTCCCAGTTATAATTTTGACCAATAGGTTATGCCAGCCACCCTTCCCCACCACAATCGAAACATGGATTTCCACCTATCTAAGTGCCCCCACGATGCGTCTTTGCTCGGATATGTCGCGAGATCTTTTAGAGAATAGAAAGTCAGTTATTCGCAACCATTAGTACAGACAGTTACTCAAGAACTTTAGTAGAGATAGTTACATGGTAATTTAGTATAGATAGTTACTTGCAAATTCTAATAGAGAAAGGAGAAATAGTTAAGGCGAACATACGTGTAGAAGAACGAAACTTGAATATTAAATGAATAGTAGAGTAGTTGTAATAGTACGAGTAACTCAAAATTTATACAGTCCACTAAATTAAAATATTCGCACAAAGTTAAGTCAGCGTGCGATGTACGAATTGAGCTATTATACGGAGTAGACAAAGCGTACCCAACATCAACGTTTATCGATTTTATGGAATTTTCAGCATGTATACAGCTGACGTAAGTTTACAAAACGTATTTTTTAAATTTTGACTACAGGATCCGAATCCAAAATTTTTAAAAATTGACGTTTATTATTTTCCTCGCAGTTCTGATCAATTGCAATTTTCTCAAAAATTTGTTTATACGTAATATAGGAAATCAATCTTTCTAACTTCTCAAAAGAAAACTTCTTTTTACGCAAAATTTGATGATTTATCCGAATTCGAGAATAAATATTAAACGTTTCATTCAAAAAACTGAAGGTGATCCTAATATTTCAATAACAAAGTAAGGTACTAAAAAACAGATTAGAGCACTGAATGTCCCCCTAGATATCATGCAACTTTTGCTTGACACATTTTTTCGTACAATGGATAACTTAAGAGTTATTTGAAGTCGTTGTGTTAGGAGACTCACTTTTGTCATAAATCAGAATCATATCAATTTTCTCTTGCTTTGAGTAACTCATCGCGAAGGATAATATCGATAAACTGACGAACTGTTTGAAAATGATCAAACTTCTGCGTTGTCAGAAATCATTCGTAGTGTGATAGTAAACATGTTTATTTACTCTTATAGTTTCCCGAACGACGTCTTCGTCTCTAAAGTCTCGATAGACAAAAATTTTTCGTTTCCATTTAATTTTTGAACTCAAAGGTCATTTCAAGGTCATATAATGTATATATCTGAACGTATTTTTACATCAGCTATATGATGCAATAAAAAAAAATTATACAATTATACGCAAAAAACATCGATAACCTTGTAAACTCCGAAAAAAATTACCCTAGAAAAAAAACATTTATATATATATATATATATATAATCTATCGAACATTTATTTATACAGAGAAATTAATAATGTTTGTTTACTTCTTTGATTTCAATTCTTTTACTACAGCAAAATCACAATCGGTGATAAGTCTACAGTAGACTGCGATACATACATGTGATAATAATCATAATCTCCAACTTATGCTATGATTTTTAGTCCATATAAATTTTTAATATATCTAAATGTCTATATAAAGTTTAAACTATTGTGGCGACCCTTCTGTCTACCACCGCTAGAGGGACAGAGACACAGGAGACCATTCTCGCTAGCGCTCCCGAGAGGTCCTGTTTGTATATATACACCTTCCAACCTAACTCCTTCAGTCCCCCGCGTCTAAGGCACGGGTCTCCTAGAATGCCTTACTGACGACGAGTCCACTAGGAGGCCCAGGACGAAACGCAACCTTTCCTTTTCCTACGATCCTCTCTATCATTCCTCCGCCTTCTATCCTCCGTCAACATAACAGCCCACACTATGTATGAGTGAAAGTCCAAATATACGAGGTTCAGTGTATATGTTCGTTTCAAGCGTTCTATCAATTCAAGAATACTATCCTTGGTCCTGATTGTCTAGACCTTTTATATACATACGTTTGTCTATCTAGAAGTGTATCTTAATGAAAATTAGAAAAAAGTGAGAAAAATGTTCTGTTCGATAAAAAAGGCTAAAAAGTTTCAGGGGTATCGTAGTCCTATTATTCACACCTTGTCATGTTGCTAGTGCATAAAGTACTCATACACGTGTAGCTCAAAGATAGTTTGAAAATTTGTTATCTTCAGACCGTTCTATTGTTGTTCACATCTTAGTTAGTCTTTAGTTCAAAGAATAAAATTACGATACGCTAACTACTATTGAGCAGAAGAGATCAAGCACTCAAAAACTAATTAAGTGTTCGACGTTTCTCGTAATTGTAAAGTTAATAACATGATAAAAGTAAAAATATTTAAGTCCTTAAAAATAGTAGATGTGTCAACCGTATCATGAACTTAGGATAATTTATTGTTCCCAATAAAGGCTCTAAATGTTTCGTTCGGTACACAAGGAGAATTTTTTGTCTTAAGCGTATCATAGCGAAAGGTTTGATACAGTATCAGAGTAGAAAATAAAAATGTGTACATTTTCCGTGATTCTAGAAACTCTAAGGAAATTGCAAGGAGACAGGGAGATGAAATTGGAAGAAAATAGAGGGAATTCTAGTCGATTATATTTTCATGAATTTGACAAATGCTCTGTCACGAATAAATCCCTAAATCGGTAGACGGTCGTGTAAAAGATTCATCGGTGATTGACAGAGGCAGAAAGAATAGTCCGGAAAGTGTCCTTTTCTTCGTTTCTTTCTTGTTACATCGATTTCCGTAATACTTTGAGTCTCCCACGTGTATCAAAAGTAGCGCTGCGGAAAGTGTAACTCGTTGTCGCACGTCCATCCGGTGGATCGACAGACGAGCCAGCCATCTCTTTCTCCTTGCGTTTCCAGATCCGAAGGCGTGACGTCGCGTCAAAATAAAGGAAAACGAGTTTCTCCGGATCAGTTCTGTAGAGAAAAGAGGATTCAACGTCTACCATTTGACTTAGATACATTGTTATATGTTGAATAAAATCTACGCGTTGTTTGTTTCACCACATTATAGAAATCTGTTGATAATTTCTTCAATAGTGTAACAATTAGGGGAAGCGATTAAGGGGCGAAAATACTGTGTCGGATTGAAAAAACCGACTTTTTTTCATGTTTTTTAAATCTTTGCAATTTCCAGACTGAACTCTTAAAATATTAAAGGAAAATTCACAAAACTTAAGAAGTTACAGAAAGTTCAATGAGACAGCGTAGTGGTTAAAACTGACCTATAATTTAAATAATTTCTGTAATCACAGAAAATGAAAAAGTAATTGCTGCCGACACATTCATTTACGAAGATCTGGGCAAGTAAGAATTATGTTTATGTGGGTTTATATAAAATAGACAGGAGAACTTCAATGCTTTCATTTGGAAATTCGCCCCTAAAACATCATCGATGTGAAGCTATAGTGATCTAAGTGACAACTTATTTAGCCGTAATCGTATTATTCAGGACTGTTACAAATAATGGAAATCCTCGATACTAAAATTGGATCACACGAAGACGCATACCGAGATAAACAGAATGCGTTTCTGCTGCTTAGCGAAAAGCCAAAGCAGCGATGCATGTCGCTGAATTGAAGAAAAAAAATTAACAAACGAAGGAGACGATGATGACCATGTTGTAGACGAAATATTTTATGCTCCTTGAGTAAATACCTTTTGGAAAGATAAAAAATTCGAACGTTTTTTAGTAGATAATTTGTTCCAGCTTTCAACACGGTTTTCTCGAAGCCAAATTTTTTAAACTGGATGCCTCAATAATGCAGCGAATCTTTATTTAATTTATTTTAGATTTTGAGGGATAGTTCTTAATCATCTTTTCCGTTGCATGGATGGAATTACTTTTTCTATTCAAAATCTATTTTTATTCACATTTAAACTTTTTCTTTTTCAACTTCTTTAAATTTTCAGTTTCCGTTCTTTTGTCTTTCTACTTTTCAGAGTTCCATCTCCGTCCTCGAGTAGCCTAGAAAGCACACATTTTGCATCTAGGTTTACACGAGGGTGAAAGGTCCTACGTTTGACGAATTTTTCTTTTCCGCTACTATCGTCATCTCTATCTTTGTTTATCTCTACTTCTATCTTTCTATCTTATCCATGTAAAAATTCTGCGCATCTACACTGGACACAGTTTTTTTTTTTACCACCGCTACCGAATCCACGACGAACTATAAAATAGTATACTACAGCTTCGCGTTGGTGGATACTGAACGAATTTTATAGCGCAACATAGCATAATACAATCTGACTTAGCATAGCATAGTATCGCTTAGCTTAGTCTCTCGATGGATTCCCGGCTTCAGTTCTATTGACGTTGCACAAGGGATACTTACAAGAAACACTATTAAATTGATGATAAAATCGCACAAATTCTTTTTATATAGATTGAAAGTATATATCACAAAGAACACGAAAAAATATAAATTAAAAATACTACCAAAAACTGATCTGACCTCGGGAGATAAACAATGGCGGAAAGAAGGAAGGAAAAAAGTGGATTACACATTAATAATTATACACATTACATACAAATAAATGATAATACACGAATGAGAACAAATTAATGATAGATGATAATTAGAAAAAATGAATAATAATAAGTGTTAATACTAATGAAATCAAAACGATTATCCATTACATTTATATCCATTGGGACCTCCAAATACGATGCTTAGATATCAGCATTGTATCACGTTTATACGTTATGTCTTTTCAAATGGCATAAGCCATTTTATTTTAGTAGAAGGTAAGTAGAATTTTAACTATAAAAACCAATATTTGAATTGCAATTCGCGAAATAACTCCAGCAACATGTGGAAAAGTCATTGAAAATTTCGATAATCGAATTGATGTCTTCAGACGTAGTTGTAGTGCACATTTGAACGATACACTTTAATGATACTTCTATGTATGACTGTAATGGATCATACTTTCAATAAAAAACAAATAAATTTTGCATTATATTGTTTTATTATTACATTAATTATAATTAATTTCCTTATAATTATTAATTCTTTATTCTCTTATTGAAATGTAAAGTTGCAACCAATTGTAATTTTTCTTCTCGTAAGCAAAAAACAATCGGATTCGATAGAGAATTAAATATTGAAAATTTTAACAATTTTCCGTTAACTTCGAACGTATTCATATCTTCTTACTTCGGAAGTATTAATGAACATTTTTTAATGAAAGTATAACTTCGTATCTATGTAATAGTAACATATGTGCAAAACTATCAACGATACAGTCAAGGTTACTGAACTTTAGTATTAAACTTAGTGTACAAAGTAAGGTTTGAATCATAGTATAATGTAGGATCTTTCAATAAGAGCGATAGAACTTTGAATTGAAATGAAACGGAAAGTATGAAAAATAATCTAATACTCACTATTTTATTTTAAAGTACATTCAACGACATTATATATGAAATACAACATTATATAAATGACTACCATGATTGCGTTTGATGGAATGAATACGACAAATCCAATTTCCGCCACAAAAATCATTTTCAGCGATGAAGTTCACTTTTGGATGGATGGTTTTGTCGATAAAGACAATTGCTGAATTTGGAAAGATGCTAATTCTCAATCAGTAGTCAAGCGATTATTATATCCCAAAGAAAGTTACTGTTTGGTGTTTTTTTCTACTGGTTGAGTCATTGGTCCTTATTTTTTTGAAGAAGGTGCGACTGTAACTATTACTGATGAGCGTTACCACTCGATTTGACTTGTTTGAAGTGTGATTTCAACAACATGGTGCTAGATGACACACTTCTGCTGCAATTATTGCTTTATTGAGATCGAAGTTCAATGACAGGATTATATCAAGAAATACGGCTGTCAATAGGCCACCAGGATCTTGCGACTTGACGTCATTAGACTTTTTCTTATGGCGTCATGTTAAATCTCTTGTTTATTCCAACAACCATTAAACTATTGATGATCTCAAAGCAAACATTATTCGTGTTATCGATGAGATACGATCTGATTTATGTGCCAGAGTCATCGAAAATTGAGTTTATCGTATTTACTCTATCAGACACAACCGTGGTATTTATTTACACCATATTGTATTTGGTGCACAATATTATTGAATGTACTTTAAAATAAATCAATGAACATTAGATTATCTTTTGTACTTTTCTTTTCATTTTAATTTGAAGTTCTATCGCTTTTATTGGAAGACCCTATAGTTATGTAGCTATTGAAGTCAGAGACTATAACACTGTTCCTATAAAAAAATCTTATTTATTACATTTTTAATAAAGAATAGATTATTTATAGAAATAGAATATTACAATCTCACATGCAAATAAAATGGAGATGAAGCAAAAAATGAGTTTAATATAAAATTAAGTAATACTGTTCTATTAAACTAGATAAAAACAAAAACTCAAATGCGGCACAGGTTCCCTTTGTCCAGTCACTCTCAAATGTTTCAGATAACATTTTCTCACCAAGTGTCATAATTATTAGGAGGTGCGGCATTAAAAATATCGAAAGAAAATGTTTACCCCTATAGTTAAGGGCCAATATAATGGGGAGCTGTAGCTTTATATCAGCAGATGTGACAATTAAGTTAACAATCTAAGGTTTGCTCATATTTCAGAAGAAAAAACCACGGAAAGCCGAAGTATTTCTTTTAGTATCAGTCGTTGCAAGTTTAGAAACCTGACCGTGGAAGCACGAAGGTGGCACCAGCAAGTGTTCAGCTTTAAGTGAACTGAATGACTTGGAGAGCGGAGGAAAGTGTAGGTACCAGCGTCGCGTACTCAACCACGTATCTCTTCTTCTTCTTCTTCTTCCTCTTCTTCTTCTTCTTCTTCTTCTTCTTCTTCTCCTTCTTCTGCTTCTTCTTTTTTTCTTCCCTTTTCTTCAGCCCAAGAGCTACGAGGAAGAAAACGAGAAATGAAGAGCGACGAAACCCACACATTTAGCTTTTTCCAGAAATTACTCGGTTCCATCGTGGTGACCCCTCGCATCCGGTCTTACCATTTTTACGCTCGCTCCCGCCACTTCTTTTCAGCTCTTTTTACCCAGCCCTTTTGCTTTCCTTTGAGTTCCCGCATGATACAGCTTCTCTGTCGCGACAAATATGTATTTTGAAACGTTTCTTAATTTTATGATAAGTAACGATGCATACAACGAGCAATTATCGATATTAATGAATTCGAAGTAGAAAAGTTGCATTTTTTACGATTACGATTATTCGTTAACATACACGGAATAAGTATTACGTGTACAAATAAATTCGTAAACCTCGAAATAAATATATTCTAACTTTATTTTGAATTCAAGTCTGCTTCTCGCCGTGCTCCTATTTTTTTGTTCAACTTGCAAAACGAAGAAACAGGAAACATATGAACGTCTTTGTTTATTACTCTCACACAGTTTATGCTTACTATTCTCAACTTTAACCACTTGCCTTACCATTTAGCCTGGCAAAATTCGGGTCAAATCGATAAAAAGTGACACTCGTCAAATGGCCTAAAGTGATACGAGTAGATGCTCGAAAAAGTAGTCGAAATGATGAGGAAAGATATTCACAACTCGAAATAAATCACATCTTACGACTGTGAAGTAGTCATACACTTATTTTTGCTTCATGCGATACTGTTTTTGTGAAAAAAAATGCACTTGAACCGAAAATTTTTAAACATTAATTTAATTTGTTTTGCTTTTTTTCATATATTGCAATATACTACGACAAATAACACACAAACAGTCGATACTTTAAAGTATAAGTGATTATACTATTAATACATAATCGGATAAAAATAATAATTTTAAAACTATACTTTCTACATAAGCAATACTTCAATAGTTTCCAAATGTGATTTGGTCAGGGGAATGTAATAATCATCACGACTAAAGATGAATAGCGAAATATAAATAAAGAATTTAAATCATTCGAAAAAATACTCGCCTTAAATAACTATTTGATAGTAAAATATTCACAATTCAGAAAACCATAAATCTATCCTGTGGACAATTGTCAATAAAGAAGTTACATGTTGAATATTTTATTAAGAATTACTTATAATATATCTTATCAATTACTTATAATATATTATTAAGAATTACTTATTATATGTACATATATGATTATCATTTAGAAATGTTCCTTTGTTAGGAACATTAGCATCTATAGGGTCTGCAAGTAACTTCGCATAGTAATATAATAGAGTAGCCCACGTATAACGCGGACATTCTGTTTCATAAAAATGTCTTGTTGTATAAATTACGTTATGCGAGACTCAGATCTAATAGAAATGAAATTAGGTTAAAAATTTTGTTTTTAAATTATTTTAACTCTGCAATCAATCTTTCAATAAATCCTGGGTTTTCTCAATTTTTTCTTAAAGAGAAATCTCTTGTAAATTTAGTGCTCATTAGTATTAAACTTAATTTACTAAACTAAGTGGAGAAAAAACTTTTCAACAAACCAAGTTCTTTGACCTACATAACGCGTCTTCCTTTCTCAGAACGTTATAAGGGACTAATTTTGTCGGCTGTTTTAGTTTTGCTCGTATGGAGTTCGGATGGGAATTCTACTATGATCGCCTTGTAATATAGTTTGTGAATTTATATTGCAAACAATCGCCAATACAATGAAAATAAATGAAAAGTTTCAATGTCACAATGTTTTCAGAGGTACGGCAATTTTCAACCACCATCAAAAAGAATCTTCGTTGTTCGAACATCGATCGTTGGTGCCTGTTTAAGGTTCGTCCTTCTTCCTAAAAGCTTCGACATTTTATAAAATTAGCGGTATATCGCAGACCGTACTTCAAAGGCTCATTTTCCAGTATACAAGGAACGAAGGACATGTAGAAGCAAAATGGACCATCCGGAAAATAGCGTAACCTTTCTATTTAGTTGAATAATTGGGTACTGGCATCCTACCCCTGCGTCAGCCCCCACTTCTGGCCCTCTTTCGAAAGACTCCTGACTTAATACACTTATTGTTAATGCAATTTTATCGGGTTTTCAGCCCGATGGTTGCCTACCTTTCGTTGACAACGCAACGTCATTTGCGGGAGCGCTGCATTGGCAGACAATGTGCACGCGTTCCATCGTGCTTTTTCAACCATCCATAGAAGCAAGAAAATTAGATTTATTACGTACAACTTAAGCCACGAAGAAAACATTGTTGAAACAACCGGTATTACAACATCCGCTATTGCATAACATTGTAATGAAAGTGATTGTTCGTGATTGGACTGTGGATTTTTATGCATTTATAGGAAATTCAAAGGTGCGAAATTGCACAGAATACACGTAATATGAAAATATATACAAAGTATCCAAATTATAGTGTTTTTTATTATACCTAATAAGTGAAATAATTTTTTACCGAAGTTCTAGATTTGTATATCATATTTTAAAAAATATGAGTTTACATAAAAATTCGTAGTCTATCCTTGATATTTGTGTAATATGTATAGGAATTATTTCATTTAAGTTGTACTAGCTGTATTTAAAACTACCATGCTAGATGAATTTATAATGATTCAAAATTCTTACCGGGGAATGGAAGAAATTTGTCCTATTTTTTATTTGTATTCTTCTTTTACGATATTGTTGCTTAACACGTTTTTCACTAGACCATATTTAGCTTATTTTTCGTACGGCACAAAGGCTTTTTAGTTTTCTTGTTTCTTTCATTTTATACGGCAATTTTTATCTTTTTTATTTCATTTGGTACATTTTAAAAAGTAAGTGACATGGGTCTGATATACACGCGTGACAATTTTATTATGAACACATAACTTCCATTTCTCTATTTTCCTTCTGTCTACATGTGTCTCTGTTTCTTTTGTAATGAAATTTGAATTGCTATTTCAAATCTAACACAAGTAATTTATGTTTTGTTTCTCTTTTGTCTTATTAAAGGAGGTCTTTTATTATAAAATTAAATTGTTTATTTTAACAAATTGTTTCTTTTCTTTTTACTTTTTTAAAATTAAAATTACAAGGAATACTAATAAACTAATTACATCTATGATTAGAAAAAAACTCCTTTACAGTGAAGAAAGTATGCGCAACGCAGCAAAGGAAAAAATCTTTGTATGAGCACGGTACGAAACGTAATTCTGTAATCTCGTGAGCTTCAATCAACGATCGAATTGAGAAACAAGAAAAGAATTTTTATGGGACAATAAAATGCAGTTAACAGTTAACAAGATATTTTGAGAGTGTTGTTATCGAAATAGTTACTAGATTACATCATTGCATCAATGTTTCACGGACAATGCTTCAAACAGCTACTTTAGTTAAAGGAATTAGATTAAATTCATAAACATCACCAAGTATCGCTGTTATTGAAGTTCTTGCTGATATTGAATTTCCCATTTGATGTTATAAGAAGATTTTTGTAAAAGGAAGCAAAACAAGTATCTCATTAAGTATTGGATTTACTAACAATAATTGTTTGTACCTTTCTATTTAGAATTCAACATTTTTTCGCATTTTGTTTTAAAGAAAAAGTAATGTTCCATTTAAAGGAACAAAATTGACTTTCAAATTTTCGAAACGCTTGGTGTATCTTTTGTATACAGCATGTTCAGCAACTATTGATAGAACAACTATCCCTGTGGCGGTTAAACTTTGGAGAATGTTTTCACCCGTTAACTCTGCGAAGGATGCACCCTGAAAAATTCGTCATTGGTTCGCGGAAAATCGGAGAAATATAGTAATTTAAAGTTTATGTAGCGGTGCTACTTTTTGCAAATGCAAAATTATACAAATATATGAAAAATGTTTAATTTTATTAAAATATATGCAACTTACAATTATTAAACAAAATATAAGTATTCTCTTGTGTTAGAATAAGGTAAATATGCGCTGTGAAAGAAAAATTAAAGATGAACAATTATGTTTAATATAAACTTGTTAAAATCAAAACTGTTATGTATAAACTTGTTAAGATTCTCAGCTGATGTATTTGTAAAACGACTGCATATCGTTCACAAAAAATATTATTATGTTGTAGAACATACAAAACTCTTTCCGCAAAAATTAAAAGGTAGCTCCATCTACACCGGCTGTATAAAATACCCTTTTCCACTAAGAAATATCAGCTGCACTATAACATTTAGGATCTGACTATTGGCGCATCGTTGGAAAGAGTATGAGCAGGGGAGTTCAATATGAGTGATCATTGCTATCGCAAATGTTCCATTCTGAAAATTTAGATTAAAATTTGTAAATCTGGCATTAGCGTAGGAAGCCGAAACTTTTTGTTAGGGCCTGTGGTCGACTATGGTCATTTAGACTTAGTAATAATTCGCACGTGGTATGTCGACTAAAATAGACTCGAAGAGACTAGTACAATGATGTGCAATTTTAAGTTGACTCTGCTTTTTAATAACTATGCTGCGCTATAGATTTAGTGTCAACTAAGGTTTATGATGCTATCTCTACTAAATATCACATTGATCTGATTACTTCCAAATTCTATGTTGTTAATGATCTATTAGGTGTATGCAAAAGTTTTAGTCTTCTTTTTATTATAATTTTTCTGTCGCATCAATTACAAGGTTATTAACGATGTTGAAAATAAATAGTCTTTCACAAAACTTAATGAGTTCTACGTAACTATGTATAATATTTGTTACTGCAAGACAAATATTCATTCCTAAATTATTTTTTTATATCATTAGTAGTAACAAATTTTAAACGTATTAGATGAAATACTTAACAATATGAATTTACTATTATTTACTTTATATTTTGGCAGAAAGTATTTATTTACATAATAATAAAAGTAAATTTTTGTATTTTATAATATAATTTAGTGTACTTATTTATATTTTTTGTGCAATTGTGTGGTTAATATTGATTTATTTGTAACGCCAACTTCATGATTGGTTGGTGACAATAATCTCATAAAACAATAATGAGCAAGATGAGAGACGATAAGCTGTATATTTGACATTGCATTTGGTATGAGTTACAGAAAGGAAAAAATGCTGTTCAAGCATTTCAATCAATTTCACTTTTTAGTCGAACAGCATATTGGAAATGTTGCAGAAATAAAAAAAAAGATGGTTTGATGATTTTATTGCTTCTAAACCAATGTCATTTCGGAATCTCAAACTTGACAAACATGTTGGAACACCTTGATTGGCGAACTTCTCGTTTTTGTTACCACCAATTAGTTTTTTTCCAATGCATCCATACCTCCCCTCATTTCGCTCTTAGGACGCTATCTTGAGGGTAGTAGAATACAATGTTCGGTAGACGAATGCGAATGAATCCTTTGGAATCTCTGCAAGATACCCTAGAGTAGCTCACCGACGACGCCAATGTTCACAGCCACTTTGCTCCTTTGGAGATGTCAGAATTTATGACATGTCTGATTTTAATAATTATAAATTTACAGGTAGCGTTTGTATTTGTCTATCGTCTAAAAATTGCGGAAACGTAACTGCCTGTAAACAAATGAGCATTTGCGACGATGCCATAAATCCAGCTAGAGGAACCACTAACACTATCTTATCCAAACTTAATCTGGTAACGTAATCTTATACACACCAATACTAAACACGGTAAAGCGATAAATATTAGTATCCTAAGCTGACTTATACTTTCTGAATGAGACATTTGCGATCATATTAGCAATGTTTTTCTATGCTGAACTCCTCTACTTATACACTTTCCAACGATATATCATATGATTCAATAAGCCTCGGTTCAAATACTATTGCATTGTCGAGAAATGTTTCGCAACCGTAATAGAAAGTCGAAAAGAGTTGCAAACATGTCGTGAGATAAGTTACCAAAGATTGTAAACAGTGGTAGTTGAATAAGAAGAGTAGTAAAAGTAGCTACGTCTTCTACCTTACTGTTAATAAACTCCACCGTTATCGGGTAGTAGTGGTTGAAGCTTCCGGGTGGAAGCTGTGTCCAAAAGGAAGTTCGTTCCGACGTTTCGCCAGCATTGCAGCTAACTTGATCGGGGTCTGGAAACGCACTGATACTGGTGTACGTCAGGATGTTCACTCCTATATGTTCTCATGTTCATGTTCCGGATCATTGATTCGATCAACCAGTTTTTTAATTGATTGATCAATTAGTAACGGGAGGATGCTGCTGCCAATAGGGTTGAGTTGATAACCTGTGTCCCTGTTGATGTTCTTAATGTTCTTTTTTTTTTTTTTAATTTCTAAGGATTCTCTATATTTGCGAGGGATATACCCTTTGCATTTGGCTAAGATTTTTATTCTGTCGAACAATACCTTGTATTCTGTTTAGAAACAATGTTCGGCTACCGCTTATTGCGTATACTCTAGTCTAGTGCTTTTCTCGTGTTCTTTAAGATGTGTATTCACACTCCTTCCAGTTTCTCTTGTGTATATTTTTCTGCATAAATAGGATATTTTGAAGACTTCTGTTGTCGAGAAACGCGTGAATTCTTGACGGATGTGATGATTTGACCAATTTTTTGGATGGAGTGAAGATTGTTAGATCAAAATCTGGCGGAAGTTGTGTATCATTGCCAAATTTACCGGTGCATCGCATGTTCGACCAGGTATCGTCTCACTTTTCCAGGAAGGAGCGAGCTAAGGATGCACTAGAAGGGTGTCACGATATCTGTCAAACATGCTGATTGATAATTATCATTTTTCTTGGTGTAATATTGTATTTTTTAGCACCGAGCTACTAAACTTTACTACTACTAAACTTTATTGTTATTAAACTTTAGGCCAAGTTGCTAAACAGGTAGTCTGTCTTAGACGTTCATTTGTGTCGTTTCTCAGGAGGCAGAGAAACGGTCAAGCTTTTGCAAACGGTCGTCTCTAGTCGATTTTCTAAGAGAATAGTTGGAGGTATTCGAGACAGAAAACACATTCGAGAAAAGAAGTTCATCGTTCGACTTCTTTCTATAAGCAATATTTATCAAATTTATAATAATTTGCTTCACCTCTATTGAAATAATTAATCGATATTAACCGTTTGAGTAACAGATCGTGCTTCTCCCGTTCAGTGTCTAAAAGTCCTAGCTAATTTGTCTGCAAAATCGAAATAATATTTCAATTTTGTCACTGCGTGTCTTTGCTGTTATTATTTATCAAGGTTCTACTAAATAGTAATCTATACCTTTATAAGCGTCGGAGTTGTTAAAAACACCCTTTTATTAATCAAAAATTGTAGGTTTAATAAGACGAAAGAAGAGCGATCGCGTCGCTTGGCATTTCTTTACTGAATTTTTGCAAAGGTTCATGGCTCTGAAATGGTTCATTTGGCGGGTAATATTATATAACATAGTTCGCGGTGCGAATGTTCCGAACAAGATAAAAGAACCGCGCGACGCAACATGAAGATAGTGCGCATATTAATATTCGTACACGCGTATCAAAAATCAATTTTCTATGCTAAAGCAGTAACCCTGCAGAATCTTGGCCTATACTCGTCGCCCATTTTAAAATTACCAATTAAGTGGGTGACGGTGGAAAAGCCGCAGAAAGGAAGAGATCAAAGAGCACAAGTATCGTCAGGACAAAATTTCAAATAATATATCCCGTTCAACACGGCATATCGCAATTTAAAGGACGCTTCATTAAATTCGCAGCCCCTCTCAAGAGTTAACTGACAGCAGAAGGGGTTTGCCGAAGGGCAAGGAAGGGAGGAGTTTTCAAAGCACGCGTCCTCGTTAAGACGACGCAGCATTATAACGTTGCGCGGTTGTCAGAAACGTTGACAGACACGTGGCCACTCATTGGTATATTATATTGCATTTTCGTGATGATACGATGAATGTCGTTGGTAACGTTACAGCTCTTACGAGTAATCGTCCGGGAATGCACGCGCACGTGATTAGCTAACATCTTCATGAAAGGGTGAATACTTGGAACGAAACTTTGGAGACTATTATTTGAAGTAACCGTTCAAGTTGGAGTAGATAATACAAAATTTAAATTGTATGAGCGTTAAAAAATTCATTAGCTCATATTTATAGTAAGGTTGGAAGCAGTTAATCTCTTTCTACGTATTTCCTATGTGACATATTGAAAAAATTGATTTTTCTGTTTCAGTTTTGGAATATATATTTGAGAATATACTGTTAAATTTATAAAGAGAAATTTCAAGTATTCTAATTTGTACAGCCTTCGTTTTATACCCCATGCGGTGAGAGTGATGTTACTGTGGAATTTAGAAAATCGGATAACGAGGATTGGGATACAAAACATGTTTTCAATGTTTGTGCAAGAATAGTACATTCATAAATTCGTATCCAGAAGGTATTTTGTATGGAGTTGGGATCAGAGATCAGTATTGTAAGTAATGTTTCCACACATTTATAACTCTGACAGTGTAAAACTTTAAACACATTTCTCTTGAAATGTAATTTCTTTCATCTGGCGTAGATCAAATTTAAAAAATTATATGGTCGATTGTTTTAAAATTTTTATGTGTTATTCCATATATTAATAGCTCCTGACGGTACCAAAATTATATTTTTATGTCGAGTTTATTGTACTCTTTTTTTTTATTAAAAAATTGTCGGGAAAGGAATGAAATTTCAGCATTTGCAATTTAAGCATTTCAAAGCATCCAATTTTTAAAATTATTTATTTTGGTACAGACGATAACGATAAATATATCAATTAAGAATCTTCTCGATGTTTTGTTTTAGTCCATCCTGAGAACTTCAATCACTTATGGCAGTGAGATACGACTTTTAAGCGCTTTTATTGTGGACGACAATAAAACCAACAAACAATTAATTAATACAGTATAAAAAATTGTTATGTTTGAGTAAAGAATCACTAAATAAATCGCAGAAAAAAATTATAACACTAGACATACAATCACTTCAGAAAAAGTTCATGAAAATTGTTAAATTTTGCAATGGTCGTAGAGGAATGCCTCTTAAGTAATTTTAATTTGTGTTTATATAGGTTTCACAATTATTAATTTTCATAGTTCTACTGTATTTCCTAATTAATTTGCAGAATGTGTATTTTTCTGAGTGAACAGGTTTCTACTTTGCTATAGTTAGCAGGAGGAAGAAGCGCTGAGTAAGAGATAAGATGCGTTCTCATAGGTGTTTCGCCAATCGCATTGGTAATTATTTAATTTAATTATTAACAGTATAACGAATTTCGCACTCCTTCGTTGTAAAAATTGTCAACAAGCAAACTGAAGTTCTTTTCGCATAAACGTATTAGGATAAATATATTTTTCGGATGAAGTCAAATTAAAGACATTATTTTAAATAAAACACTTGTTCCGCGGATTATCCATAGAAGAATCGTTACCATTTAATATTTACAATGGATAGTTTTAAGTCGTCCTACGGGCCGCAGCGGCTAGCAATTTGCACAAAGGAAGGCCTTTGACACGCAGATGGTTAGCACGTTTTATGACACACAAATTCAAGGGCTGTTTTTGAGAAATCGTTTTGTTTCTTAACTTCTTTGGAATTGGTTTTCTTAATACGTCGG
Source organism: Anthophora plumipes (assembly GCA_951804975.1). Taxonomy (NCBI): domain Eukaryota; kingdom Metazoa; phylum Arthropoda; class Insecta; order Hymenoptera; family Apidae; genus Anthophora; species Anthophora plumipes. Next base: position 15,135,649 of record OX638118.1, on the reverse strand, counting down.
TCACGCTCTCAACAACTAATTGTCCGTGTCATAAAATGTGAATTTTCAATGTGACTTGCGCAAGGGTTCGATCGTATATACCCAGCTCGGTTCATCGCTGACCCCGTCGCAGGTATCAGGCTCAGCGGAAATTCCGCGACGTTGCCAAACGTTATACTTTCACTTTCACTTCCACTTCCATATACCACCCTCTATTCCTCCAGGAACGCGCCGAGGGCGCATGGAACAGGGTGGTGGCAATTTTCACCCAAATTGATTGGTTCTTGTCAATCACCAATCAAATCATAGACAACTCTTAGAGCTTCCTGACTATCTTGGAAGTCTCGATGAGCAACGTCTTAGAGCAGTCTACTATCAATCGTCACCGGTTAACAACCACTAAAATCACCACATCCTGTTCAGAAATTATAATTTAGAATCAGTTAATCATCGTTTGTTAAATAGTCCTAGGAGAATAATATATTGATTATATGAGAAAACAGAATATTTAATATCTATAAAATAATCTCTATTACGTAAAAAGTCATAGGGAGTTATTATATTACACGTCGCGATAGCAATCGAAGTTGAGATTTACAACCTTCGTTAGACGCGTGTGCGTGGCAAAACAACACTTTATTGAAAATTTTCTAGAAATTCTCACATAGTGTATTGCAAACATTTGATATATTATTCTGTAACTGCATAAAATATTTGAAATAATATAATTATGAAAAACTTATTTACATTTTACGTACTGTATAAATTGCATTAGTTAATGATAATTGATTTAAAAAAATAAAAATACGGAGCCTATATTTAAAAACTTGTAGATTATGGTGAAAATGGTCATATTATTTTATTGTAATTTCATAACAAATGAGAATATAAATAGTGCAGATTAATAAGAAATAGCGATGAAGCTAATGAAGATTGATGCACGAAATATTTAGAATGAAATGAAGGAACAGTTAAATACTTTCTTCAACGGAAGAACTTACTTTAATACATTTATAGAAAGTATATTTACAAGAATCGATCTACTTAAAAAAAAGAATTGTATGGTTCTTTTAAAAGAGAAGATTCAACTGCAGATTATGGATTTAACTTCTTAAACTAATCAATCATTTCTTCTACCAGTTGTCTTTGTGGTTAAAAGTTGGTATGGCCTAGTCTATATTTGTTATTAACCTAATATTCTTTCGAATATCTGAACTGGTAGTATTAAATTTATGTTGATTTACAAATTGATCGATGGATGAAATATTTATAAATATTGTAAAAGTATTTTTATTGTGGCTGGAAAAAGATTTTCAGTGAAGAATGTTCAATTTAAATTGCATTCAACAGATTTATATAAATATTCTACGTAGTGCTGATAATATTGGAAATTGTTTCGTAAATACTATAAAAATTGTTTTGACTGTGACTCAAAAACGTTTTTTTTCACCGCTACCATTTATTACTTTTCCATGTTTATTTTCTATTCCTTTTCAATTATTACAATACCTATACTTCTTCTATAACATTTACTTTGAAGTTAATCTCAATAATATGTTTTAAAGCAACACGAATAATTTCTATTTTTTTGTAAAAAGAATTTATTTGTACAAGGTGAAAGACAGAGATGACGAAACTCTCAAAAATAGAATATCTTCAAATATCATTTAAATACCTAGACTCATTTTAAATATAAAGATTAACAGAGAAACAGTTTAATCAATTTTTCAAAACATTTTATGGTCAGTGAAATATTACATAAAATGTATGTTCTAATGGAAACGAAAAATTGTAAAACTATTGCGTACAACTGAAATCCATTTAAAAGCTAACAAAAGCCGATAAAACTCTGAATTCCTGAATTACTGGCGTTCGGTTGCTAATGCGAACTTCAGAATCTGGTAATTCGCTAAGGTGAATTGCATTCTGGATAAATGCTTCTTAAATGAGATTACATTCGTATTACATGATTCGATAAGTACCAAGAAATTCTAGAAAAAAGTTTGGTCATTGTTTCTACAAAAAGTGATTTTAAACGTTGGAATTTTGGAAACATTCTTTGAAAATAAAGACTTACAACTAATTTACAAAAGGTATTGAAGATTCATCAATGCACACTTCTTCAAGCGTAATATTAACATAAAATGGAATTCTTTGTGTTTAATAAATTTTCAAATAAATCGTAATATGCTCATATTTTTGTAAATACATTATCGAAAGATACAAAATACCGTAGAATTATTTAAACAAATATTTTCTTATTTAATGAATATTTTAATGGAGAAATTGTTATACTGCGAGAATTTTCAAATTACTATTATACTTCCGTGATTAATTTTACCTTTTTCAAGAGACAGCTTCTTTCAACGGCAAGTGACGAATAATTCATAATTAATTATTTATAATTTTTTCATCTAACATGAATAATAAATAGGAATTCGTTATTTCATGCTAATTTCTAGCAATTCGGCCTATATTTTCATTAATAACCATGAAGCATTTAATAATTTTGCTTCTTCTTTGGCACTGTTATACGCAAAGCCTGTCTACAATGCACATCACATATATTTCGCTTTGTTGAATTAATAATTGCATTAATTGTAAAAGCAACGTGCAGGAAATTTATTGCGATATTAATAAATGATACTATTATCTCGTCAAACGTTCACTCTCTGAAAGAATTCTTTTCTCCCCTGTACGATCTTTAAAATAATTTCGATGTTTCCAGCGTGAAATACACCTATTTATTTCATCGGTGCAAATTAATATGCGCTGCCGTAATTGTTGTCAGTTATCGCAATTGTTTTGTAGCTGTAACGCGTAAAACGGAAAAAACATTAATAATATTGCAACAATTGCGTTTTCTGCTTTCTGCTTCTGTACAGTTGAAGATATGAGCATGTTACAATTAAATATAACAGAATATGGATTACAATTAATAGGTATATCTTTTTGAAAAGGTAGTAGAAAGCAAAATGACAAAACTTACGATAAATGTTGAATGAAAAAGGAAAACGGAAAAATGGCCTGTATTTGTAGCATATAAAAAATCAAGAAGTAATGAAATCTAGTGAGAAAGGAAGATAGGTTTTTATATTTCTTAACGCGTGTTTCTAATTTCTGTAGCCTCTTGCTCCGCGTGTTTTGCAACTTCACCTTTTGCTATCATCGAGTTCTAATAAAATTCTCCTGGCGTAAAAGAAAGGTGGAGTAAAAAGTTACACAAGTTTTATTGTTCGTTTTGAAATTTACCAAGCTGAAATATAGGAATTTAAATCTAACGAAACAAGTGCGAATAGGAAATCTTTATAATACTAATTGTTCGGTCGTAAAAGTTTAAAATTTGTCGAAGCGAGCGATTAGCCGACACGGTTTGCAAATTGATTTTAGAACACCGAATTTTGAAGACTCTCCTAACTGGTTACCAGAAGCGCCAGACCTACCGATCCACCAGAAGAGCTATAATTGTACCCACAATATAACAAATAGTTTAAATAACAATCTTACTCTCTCGACATATCAGTCACTCCCAGAACATGAAGAAACACCAATCGACACACTTCGACTACCTCCACTACACACCCAGACAGCAAATAATAGAAACACATACAAGTTTATAAAACACCATGCACAGACACTTTAGAATTAGATACGAAATTAAATTACGTTAAATCCAAGATTAAATTAGAAGTTAGATTCAACACTAGAGATTCGACATTCAATATAGTTTACATCTAAAATATTCGACAGATACATTCGTCTAAACATTCAACACACACATCAGTAGTTATAAATTATACTTGTTGAAATATTTCTAAGTTAAATATATATACAAATAATACATATATATTTAACATAGTGTGCGATATATCGTCCAATCATTTATACAGTCCACTATATGTATATCTCACAACCTTCGAAAGGCTTCACTATATTTCACAAAAAATAGTTCGAAGCCCGCGTCATCTTATTGTCACGGAAAATACTCGTCGACGCTGTGACGTGATAATATTAATCATAAAAATAACTAGTTAATTTACGTTTCATAATTAAAAAATTGAAAATATTACTATGATTTTTATTATTGTAAATACTGTATACGCTACCTAACACGATGAGCTTAAATTAGTCAGTTCTTAGTGGATCGATCGAAAGTATGATATATTTGTTTTTTCATTGTTCTTTAATGTTTTTAAATATACATTTCTACAGTTTGACTGGAAATATAAGATATGTGGCAAGCCAGATACGACGTTGTCTTCACATACTTCTCTTAAATCCTTTTCATATACAGGGTGTTTCCAAATTGGTATACAAGCAGCAAGGAGCGACTTAAATAAGTCGAAAAAAAGAATAAAATTTTTTCATATCGGACTTCCGAATAAATCAGTGTTGAGAATCTACCGAGTATTTCGGTATACAAACGGTATAAAAATATCATTGTGTCGCCCGTGTTGTTTTGATTTGTTACATTAGGGAACACTAAGAGATGGACATTGAAATAAAATTATTTCTTCATCGAGAATTTTTTTGATTAATTTACAAATTGTTGAAAATGACCTCCATATCGACGGAGCGGATCGGAAGATCCATGTTCCGTAAGTGTTCGTTCGGCTCTTTGAATAGATCTTCTGTTAGAATGACAGCGATTTGAATGGCGTTCTTTGTAGCAATTAGTAGCCATAGATGCATTATCGAGACAAACACCCAATGCGAAAATTATATCAGTATAGTCTTGATTACTGTATGTCACCATATCGACAGAATGATAAAGACAGAGCTTGACACAGAAATTATAATAAGTCACGACATTGGTGAAGTTTCTGAATTTAAAAGCAACGAAGACTGGTGTACAGTATAATCAAATATACGCGTACCTGCTAAATTTCAACACTGATTTATTAGGAAACAAAGCCCAATACGACAAAATGTTATTCTTCTTTTCAGCTTATGTTTGCATATAGAGTCCTTTTTGTTGCTTGTATCACCACTTCGGAAATACCCTGTATATTGAATAGTGTATTTGGGGTGTGACGACTTGAGACAATTGTCGATTAATTTAGGTAAGTGAGTGAGATATTACTTGATGGTCTTAGGTGTTACTATTTCTAATTGTTAAGTGTGAACAAAATTTTTCAAGAGTTCAAAAGAATGTAATATCAGAGTTATTTTTGTTATTATTTTTACGTGAAAGAATAAACTTCAAGAATGACTTTACGTGTAGTATAATCAGACAGTTCGGAAAAGTGCAACATAGGAAATATATGCTGTACGATATTCTCTTTCTGGTTAACGACGGACCGAAGCATGACGGACTTAATTCACAGCGTAAAGCCTCTTATACTTAATAATCTACACACACACAACGCGAACAGGAGTACAGGCGGCAGTGTAGATTACGTTGTAGAGGAACATTCAGTTTCACGTGAAACCGGCTAGGTAAATTGACTCTGGCGAATTCTGGGGATCCAATTCCGAGATTTCACTGCTGGTCGATTGGGTTTCACTTCCGCTGCGATTCCCTTTGCATGTAATTTGCCCCGGAGCAACCAACATTCGTAAATATAAATTCCCTTTCCGCTAGCTTCGAATTTGCGTTTTTTTTTTCGCGGATTTATTAAGGAAACCGTAGAATATCTCTGCTGTGGTCAAAAGCATTTGCAGGTTAGAAATGCGGAGTATACTTTGATCATATCATGGAAATTGATTCTCTTGTTTGAAGTATTCAGTACAATTGTTGAAATATTATTTGTTAGGAATGGGCATACTGGTAAAAGCTTAAGAAATGTTGATAAGTTTGTGGTCGTGTGACGGCACTTCCTGTGCTCTACTACCAGAGGGTACAAACTAACTAGCAAAATATGAAACTCTCTCACAAGTCCTTGCCCAGGCACCTATTCTTATAGCCCCAGGGTAAAGAATTAGCGTCACTAAAAATTTTCAACATGTTTCATATTTTTAGTAAAATTAGAAAGCCTGAACGGAATTTAATTACAAATTTGTTTTATTATTAATGTATTCCACAATATGTGGCACCGTGTCATAGAGCTAAATCCGTTAAAGAATTACTTTCATTAAAGAAAATCTTCGTATTTCCATAAAATAAAACGTTTATACATATATATGTACATCGCTAGTTACTACATTAGTTGATCTAAAGAAAAAAAATTCGAAATAAGACAGGAAAATCATCCAAAAATAAAAGACATGATGAAACAGTGGGTGAAAGGATATATAATGTAATCACAGCAAAGGGGGAACACAAATTATTAAACATGTATGTGTATACTTTAGAAGTTAGTAAAAGTTATTATTAAATTATATTCAGATCTTTAAATTTTATTAAAAACACGAAAGATGTTGAATATTGTGAGTGGTCCTAATTTTTTGGCCTGGAGCTGTATGGGTGTAACTTCTGACTTAATCTTAATTGTAAACTTTATTTCTGACGTAAGTCTCCTAGGTATTTTTACCGAAGAGTCCATTAGGAGGCTCAGAGCAAAATGCATTTTTCCTTTTCTTTTCTTTCCTTTATCTCTCCTCCCCTCTCTCTGACATGCTCAGTACTTTTTTCCTCCTTCCATAACCATACACCAAGGTAATTACGAAAATGAGACTTATATTTTTTTCTTGTTTGTGATACACCTCTCAAACAACACTGTCCAACAAATTAACACGTTCTTTAATAGAACATTTTAAGTGAATTTTTTGTACAGCCCAAACACATTTTTGTTTCTTTCTTTTCATTTTATATGTTGATTTTTACCTTTTTCATTTTCGTGGTTTTTTGGTTTTATAATAGGTATTACATTCATAGTAAGGAACTATAAAAAGTGAAAATGACTTGAGTTATTAGTTACTCTTAAACATAATGTGAAAGAAAACAATAAATTAAATTCAATAATCTCAAAAATGGTCGTTCTTGGCGATTGTATCATAAATCATTCTAAATAAAGGATCAGTTGTTTTCTGTTTCTTTGAACGGAACAATTCGCGTGTTATTTTATGTAAGAACTTCTAACTTCGTTAATTTTTGTAATTTCATTTCTTGAAATTGCGAAACACGAGTTCTGATCTAAACACAAAGTTTTTATTATGATATAATCTATTAATCGATTCGTTATTTTACTGTAATATTATTTGTACTATAATTACTGTAATTAAAATTTGTGTCATATTAAAATGTAAAATTAAAAAATGGAAGGTTCGTATATTTATTTCGTAACAAATGTTATGTTTACGTTGAACGAATAAGTCCAGGCAAGAGAATTAAGATAAATGCAGTCTTTCCTTCGGTTAATAATCTGCACACTAGTATGCAATCATTTATAATTAAGATTATTAAATTAACGTGTGCAAAATGTCATCAGTCTGAAGTTTTTAATATAGAACCACGTAAGTCGATTACTTAATATTTTAAGCTATCAATTATATACTGTATTAATTTGAAAGAACTTTCCTCCGGCATACATATACATTGTGGAATTTTCTTTACTTTGTAATAAATGAGCGAACTTTAGGTCATTACTAATAGACCAATGTACAAAGTCAAGGTATATCTAATAAATTTCGACTCATTTCATATATGATTAATGTATTTGGGATACAAAGCATACAACGCACAATATTATTACATGGGAAGGTATATATTTTAAAGGGTGTCCCATAACTAGCGGTACAAGCGAGCAGGGATCGATTCTAGGTGAATAGTCTATTGAAAATACAGAATAGTTTTTCCATTTGAAGCTTCCTTTTTGAGAAGGATTGAGAATCAGTTTGAAAATTTACCAAGTAATATGCATTTGATCAAGTTTTGGCTGAAATAAAACACTTTTCGAATGAAAATTATCAATGATTGGCCGCGATTGCAGAATACTTTAGCAGCCATGGTATTCTGTCCTATCAACCCTAAATTTTCATTTGTGGAATTATGTTAGAATGTATCGTGTATACTGGTATGCGAGTATGCGAGAACACGAATATCACTTCCAGTAGTTTATGAATGAAAATAATTTTTTTAATAGATCTTTCTCGTAAACAAAGTGTCAAATGAAAAAATTTTACTTTATATTTTTGATTCAGTTTTTCAGGTAGAATCGTTTCCTGCTTGGTTGCACCAACAGTTATAGGACACTCTGTATAAGACGTAACTAAAAAAAAAAAATTAAAATAAAGTGCTAAAAATAGAACTCTATAGTGCAGAAGAAAGGAACCATTTTCAGGTCCTTAATCGTTTGAGTGCCACGGACCTTTGAAAAAATTCAGTCGAAGAATGCCAAGCGGCGCGATCGCGCTTCTTTCGTCTTTTCTTTCCTTTTCTCGTTTACGTTACTTTGAATTTTTAATAAATGAAAAAATTCTTTTTAACAACAGCTCGAAACTTACGAAAGCATGGATTTTAATTTAGTTGAATATTCATAAATGGTAACAGTAAAAACACGCATTGACAAAGTTCAGAAGTGTAGTTAGTTCGATTCTACAGACCTATTAGCTGGCACTTTTGGGCACTGAACAGGAGAAGCGCGATGACAGAGTAACGTTATGTTCAGATGCTGAATTAGAGACTGCCCCCGAGCGTCGAAAATCATGCCCTTTTATACACCGAAAAACTAAGATTTTTGGTGGTGAGGAACGTTAGATTTCCGTGGGAATGGAATGCGAGCTCATCTCTTGGCTTGGCGACTATCGGGGGGGGTGCGTGCTAGATTAAACATTCGGTGCCGTACGTTTCGGGTAGAACGCGTATGTAACACTAATAAGGTTGCGAGAATAAATTCTGTTAGTGAAAAAATATAGTGGGAAAAAAGAAATATTTTCTTGAATGTTGGGTACATGTAACGTTGGGAAGAAATGGGTTAACCACAATTGCCAACGTAGTAGAGTGTAATAAAACGCCTAGATGCGCCTGTCTGATTCCGCAAAGCTATATTTCGTCTGAAACGTGTACAGATCATTGAGAACAAGTAAGATTATTTGACTTTTTACATTATTTTCTTTTAAACTCGAAAAGTTTAAAAGGAAAATTAAATTGTCTAACTAAAAAGGGTTCAAAAGTTGTACTATAAATATTTTATCCAGTATTGTCCTTTTAAGTTTATGTTAAGTATAAATGTAAAAACACAAATATAAAAGTCTATAGAATACACATACAATACTGTGCAAAAGTCTTAAGCCACGGCGTGATGTTCATTTTATACTTAAATCAATCAATGTTAATGATGCTTACTAGTTACCATGCTGTAGATTCCAACATTTGGCTGTGCCATAATTGTTCTGCACGTGGAAAGCACGTGTTTTACCAGAAAATTTAGTGAAAGAAAGGACTTATTGCTTTTTATAGCATGCAGCCAGGGTCGCTTCTCTGAGCATTTCAGGTAAAAATGTTGACCGCATACATTTCTCTTGTCGATGTTTCATTTCTGTTTCGACTTTCGACTTGCAATTATCATTCTAAGGATTCCAATATACAAAATTTTCAACGTTCAGTGGTTTACGCGTACTGTACTCGTGTGCCGTAAAATTACTGATCCATTTTAAAGACATTGAAATAAAACAAGTGTGATGGCAAAAATATCAGTTGCAGATAGACACCTAATCATTATTTGTTATCAGGATGGGTTTAGCCAGAGAGAGATTGCCAGAAAATATTAATTTTCAAGGACGGCGATTCAAAACATTATAAAAAAGTTTAATGAAACTGGATCTGTCGAGGATAAAAAACGGTGTGGCAGGCCTAAAAGGTTAGGAGAAAGACAAGAGAAGTTTCTACGATTACTGTTCCGTCCATCCGACGGAATATACATGCTATTATATTTCTCTGCTTCATCAGATTGCCAAGGTTTTCTTTTTCTCCTAATGAGGACATTGTTCGACCGCGTAACGGTCAAGACATTCAAAAGCATTGTCACAAATGAGTTGATTAACGCTCAGTGACACAAAAGGCTGTTCACGAAATAGACGGAAAAACACTCGATTAGAGCAGTCCCGTTCTATGATCGTTAGCGCTTACTGGTAATTTCACGTTTTAATTTTCCTCGCCACGGGACACCGCGAACCCTCGAGGCAGCTTACCTGCCTCGAATCATGTCCCGTAACCATTTTGGCTATTTTTCTCATTAGCGCACCACCGCGCTTTCCCTTTCTTCTGAAATTTGGGAAAAGTTCCTACTTAACTCCAAAGTTAAGCAACTAAAAGTTCCTCCACCTAAAGAAATCCACCTATTACCGCTTTGCTTTGGCACTCTGAGAAGTATAAATATAGGCAGAAACCCTTCGCGAATTCAGTCAAGTACAATCAGTCAAGTACAACAGTCAAGTACATCAGTCAAGTACAATCAGTTAAGTACCTTAGTACATAAGTACGATATTCAATCAGTACAACATAAGTACAATAAAGAGTACATCACGTACAGTCAGTGATCGGTACTCAGGTAACACAGAGTGACAGTGAGCGTCAGGGTGTTACCTTAGTTAGTGAGACAACGAAGTAAGAGTACACGTGGCTCTTCGTGCAAGAGAAAGTTTTCTATCTAGTTTAAACCGCGTTTCAACCAGGTTTTCAAACGACGATATCGAGACAACCACTAGTATCTTAGCTTAGTGTCTACTGACAATAACAATCTGCTGCATAACATTAATTTGTCGTGCAGCGTAGCCAGAAGCATCGAGGCAACGCGATTTTGTATCGGTGCGAGGCCACAATTACAATCGTTACGAAATCGGACAAAATCCTCAACAGAACTTGCACAAGATTTACAAGAAGCTACAGGAGTATCGGTTGATTCTTCAACGGTGCGCCGAATGTTCCGTCTGAAGGAACAGAAAGTCGGCCGATCTTTTGTTTGGCACGGTTTATGACACGATCGCGAAGAAAGGCTATTTTTTGAGACAACGAATTTATGTATTAATCGTATTATTGTGAATTTCTCGCCGAGAGAAATTAGTTTTCTTTACAAAACTGTCGCGTAAAGTTAATTTTCGTTCTCATTAGTCGAAGACGTGTTATAAAATGAACGGTTTCCTAACGGTCATTTCGACAATGGATTATCATGATGGTTGGGTCGGACCTGGCGGAAATTCCAGACCGTTGCCAAACCTTCGGCACATAGCGCGTCCGAGCAGCTATCGCCCTACTTTTCCAGGAAAAAGATCGCCAAGGCCGCACTGAAAGGGTGTTCGCGATATCTATTAGACATGCTGATTGGTAATTAACATTTCGGTTGCTACCAATCAGCGTGCCACCCTCTTTAGCAGCGATCGGGCGAGCTGCTGAAGAGATCAATTCGTTCGTTAGACTCATTCCTGCGAAGTCTACCAATTCATTCATTCGTTAGATTCATTCGAAGTCAGTCGTTCGTTGACAATACATTCATTCGTTAGAAGTAATTCGAGAATACAGTCGTTCGTTGGCAGTCAAATCGTGACAAATATTCGTTCGGTAACAGTCTATGGAGACACGTTCAATCGTTAGAATCTATCGTTCGGGATTTCTAACGTATCGCTTCTTTAATCTTTTCATAGTCGATCGTTCGGGACGATAATAGACTCTTCCTTCGATTATCCTCATCGTCGCGCGTTTTCGAGACGGATTCCACACTTTGTCGAATCCAACGTACGGGTATTCAACGGTAGAACATTCGTTTCATCGTGTACTACCATTCAGTCGAAATAGTTGCCCAATATTAAATTGGCGGGTAACAGTGTAGTGTGTGAGTGTTCGTTCAGTGGAACCACGCAGCCGACACTCTCACGCGGACATAATTTACGCACGCGACGACACACCGAAGTCTCTTAAAATCTACACTGAGAGGCTGTGTTGCAATTAAAAAACCATTGTTTCGGAAAGGAAATAAACAAAAAAGACTGCAGTATGCTCGAGAGCATAGTAATTGGAACATAGAAGACTGGAAAATAGTTTTATAAACTGATGAATCAAAGTTCGAATTTTTTTGGCAATAAAAGGTGTCAGTTTGTGCAGAGACGAAAAGGAGAAACATACCAGGAAGCATGTTTAAAACTTACAGTAAAACATGGTGGGGATTTGGGGCTGTATTTCCGCTAATGAAGTAGGAGATTTGATTCGAATTGATGGAAAATTAACAGCCACGCCATACCTAAAAGTTTTACAACAATACGCAGTACCATCAAGACAACGACTAATTAGCAGTAAATTTCTCTCCCAACATGATAATGACCCCAAACACAGCACGAATTGTGAAAAGTTACTTGCAAGAGTTGGAAGATATAGAAATGTTAAAAGTTATGAACTGGTCACCTCAAAGTTCTGACTTAAATATTATTGAACATGTTTGGGATTATTTAGACAGAGCAAGAAGAAAAAGTCAACCGAAGAATGCAGATGAACTGTTTGAGGTATTACAAACAGAATGGCGAAAAATTTAAATGGAAATTATTAATGATTTATACGAAAGCTATATGAGAAGAGTCAATGCTGCAATTAAGGCAAAAGGAGACCATACAAAATATTAAAGTATTTACTAAAAAACATTATAACATTACATAATTGTCAATAGTACATTGTACAAGAATATAAGTATAATAAAGTATATACATATGCTAAACCTAACTATGTACATACGTTCTTTAACCGCCAAAGATGTAAATTTGTGATATAATGTAAATGGCCTAAGACTTTTGCACAATACTGTATGTATTTACATTTTGTATTTTATAGTTTATTTACGTATTTATATTGTGACTTTGTATTTTATATTTTCAAATTTGCTTTTATGTTTTTTAATATTGTTGCGCGCTTGGCGCGCTGGTGCCGACAGATTCATGTCACTCATGTTTCGTTCAGATGGTTTTATTTACAAGGGAGTTTAATATTCACAGTTCACAATAATGGTAGAAGGTTAACGGAATCAAATACGTCCTCTCTCTCTTGATTCGCGGCAACTTCTGCTGGATCGATCCGAGAGGGTCTGTAAGGACCGACAATATCAGACAATATAAGATATAAGCAGTTAAAAATTGGCAATCTTTTACGTCTATGCTGAGATATTATTAATAAATTATTCCTCTTGCATAACTGTAACTTCTTTTACAAAATCCATGATACATAGAGCAATTTATTGTTAACATCACTGTTTATAGGAAGCAGAAACATCAGTCGCTAAATGGTATTTATAAAGATGACAGGGAATACTGATTTCAATGTACATAAACATTACCCTATTCAAACAATTCCCATTGTTGTTGTTCTTGTATATTTAACACTAGACCTACCAGCGTTGAATGTACATCTAATTCTACCACACCTGTTTGACGGAAATTTGAAAACTGTGTTTTCATACTTATTATATTATTATAATTGTTATTATTATTATTTTAATGTTATTATAATTATTATAAGTTTTCATACTTATTATATTATTAACTTATTATATTTCATAAGCTTTTTAAAAATAAAAATTATAAATGTATTAAATAATTTATTCTTAAATAAAAAATATATAAAAACATGTTTTTTAATTGAGATATTTATCATTAAAATAATTTTTCTTTATAATTCGCCAGCGGAGCACACTTTTGCAAATAGATCTTATTTGGAATATACACTTTCCATAAATATTGTTGCTCCCACAAAGTTCGTGGAGCTGAACATAGAGCAAATAAATGTCCTTATTTTCAAGCACAGTTTTTATATTTAAACAACAATAACAATATTGAACGATTTTTTATTATTATAATAACAGTAACAATGTCCAGTTGATATAATGTTATTTAGTCCATGTAAAAATAATTATGGGTAATAATTAAATAATTAAAGGTAATAAAATTCGCAAATGTTCTTTTTAATAATTAAATGTTCGAAGCAGTTAGAGTTTGAAAATGTTGAGGTCCAAAAACGTTCTACCTTGTCCTCGTCCTGATCTTCTCTGAGATTTGGAGACATTCCCCCATACCTCGGATGATTTTCCCACAGCGAGCGTTTAGCGATGGGCGACTATAGCCGTTAGTATCGAAAGGGTTAATCGGGACATTATAGAGATTTTTTAAATTTAAATTACAGCGTTGAACGCGTACTGTTTCCTTAATCGAAGAGATGTTACAAAAATAATTTTGTGTGAGAGGTGTTTCTTGTGCATCAATGGACAGGAATTTGCTCTATTACAATCTACTTTTGTTTCTCTTCGTTTGGAACTCTGTTAATTTTGAACTGTGTTCGTTTTTATATGAGGTGTGACGTGTTTCTGTTGGTGATTGTCTGAGTTGTTAGGGAGAGTGTCACGTCCCTAATTTGTCTATTAGTTTTAGGCGCAGGGAGTAGACCTATCCACAGGAAAGGAATTGTTCGGTGATGGGTGTTGCGTTAACAAATTGAACAATGCATACAAAACGTTTTGTTGGTAACGGTTGTAGGTTGCTTTAAGGAAAGTCTATGACGGTTGCTGGTAAAGGCTGTGCATCCAATATCCCTTTTTGGTAGCTAAATATGCTTGACAAATATTACGTGTTTTGTCTTCAGCATGTGATGTGCCTTCAACACGAATCCGGAAGCAGAATTGCTCTGTAAGCCTCAAATTTTCGTAAAAACTATGCATATCGGCATTTTTTAAAGGTCTGATGCGCATTTACAACCCTTAAAAATCATAAATAATGATAACTGTAGTCACTGTCACATTCTGGAACCTCTTCTTTATCTTCTAAGACTAATTCTGAAGTTTCTAACACATCTAGTTTTCACGCAATATCTCATTTTTTCAAAAGCATGCATTTTTACAAAAGTTCGTGCTTCTTAAAACTGAGGGCAATAGAGTGATTCTGCTTTTAGATTCGTGTATAGGGAAAGGAACTCTATAAGGATCATTCAGTGGATATTACGAAATAGAAAATAAATTTTTCTTTGTCGGATTACGTATCGTAGTAACTTTGTTGTGCAACACAGAAAGAGAGATTGGTTGGTACAAATTTTTTATTATATTATGTATTTTCATTCTTCTTGTTGTGGTGAACAATTCTTATTAGAAAATAACATTCGGATAAAAGATTTGTAACAGCTGTGGAATTCAAATAGGAACCATACCCGCGACTTCCGAAACGTCAAGCCGAAATTTCGCGCACTACGCCAACACGTTCTTTCTATTTTTCCTTGTGTTTCTGTGAGATCGCTATAGAGTTTCAGGAATACAAGGCAACCGAAAAATCCTTAATAAAAAATGATCCAAATTTCGGGTTGTATGAGGTAAAATATGCATTTTGTTACACTGTGTGCTGTAATCTAGAGATTACATAGAAAAATTTTCTACTGTTTAATGAAGGTTCTAACATCCAATGATATGATCTTTTGGCAGGTGCATTGGTTCATATTTTACGTCGAAAACAAAATTTTTGTACTCTTTTGTAATGAGAAACATGTTAATAAAATCTTGAATAGAAATTTTCATCTAAGTAGTTCAAATATCTAATACCGCAGCTTTAACATACATAGTTAGATGTCAAAATATCGATTTGGCACGATCTAATGCTAATTAGATATTTACCACTAGTGCAGCCCGCGGAGGGAACCTTATTGAAACAGGATTGTTTGACTTCTATATCGAATTATTGGAACAGCATTCCAAATAGCAGCGCTGCTTTATCCATTAATATTAACGTTAACGTATTAACTAAGATTTCAACCGTTCCCAAACTAGTATTCCCCCACCGTAACTGTCGCAAGATTGCTTTCCTTTACGAGTTTCTCGTATTATCTACGAACCAGTTTAATATGCTAACATTAACCATTAACATTTTCGTCGTACAGGAGTACATTGATTTAATTGTATTGTAGCGCGATGGAAAAAAAATATAAAACATTATGTATGTTCTTGTAAATAGTAGACATGGCGAAAACTCTTCGCTGCCGAGTATCACAGGTAGGGTCATAAAAAACCCCCGCGCTCGACTCTAGACCGAGACTGAAGCGGTATAAATAAGGACCGAGTAGGTTCCAAAAAATCAGTCTTTGGCGAGTAAGGAAACCTGTCGGAACTGCCGGACTTGTACAGACCAGGCATTCTGATATTTTTCCAAGCAAAACCAAAACCTTTCGGTCGAGCAGTCGGATCCTCGTGGACCAGGCTCTCCATCCGGAATTCTTACCCCTCGAGCAGCCGGACCTTCGCGGACCAGGGTCTCGGTCCTGATTTTCCCGTGACCTCTCCTGGACAAGGCGTCCACCACTAGCAAGGCTCTAGTCTTACGATCGCCGGGAACTCCGATAATTTTTGGAGAGCAACCATTCTGGAGGAAAAGATCCTCCCCCCTCAGTCTCTGTCTACCTCGACGCGGGATTACAAATAGTGCGTGAACGTGCAAAACGTTACAAGTGGAATTACAAATTGTGCGTGAAAGTGCAAACGTTATAGTATTCTATTTTTCAAGTGGATACACTACCATGAGATGATCTAAAAATACAATTTGTAAGTGTCTCGATAAAGGTTGTTTACAATTTATATTGATTCAGATATGGTTTTGTTAATAGGGCGAGAATAATCGGTTTTAGGAGCATTCACAATAAGTTTTTATTTTTCGGTCAGTATTACGCGTGTGTGACTTTAAAGAAACGAATGTGATCTTTAAATTTCCCAAGCACGTCTACCTGATGGAAAGTTTTGAACTTGTTTCAAGTTGATCCCTTGGAACCAAAAAACTTTTATTTCAAACGAATCTACCTATCATAAAAATAGAAAGCGTTATTGGAACATTTACTAACATCGTACATCAGGGTTGATTTACCCCATAGCTATAGGGGTAAAATATTTTTCCAAATTGTTTGTTAGTTTTAACCCTAAATGATTACACTTAATGAGACAATGATATTGTTACGTTCCGAATAGAATTTTCTTTATTTTCTTTTGTTATTTTTCTTCGTCGACTGAAACCAATTCGACAATGCATATTGCATTGTAGGAATCCACTAATCGAAATGATGACAGTCTTTGACAAGCGTATCATATAGCTTTCTTCGACGAAATCGCGGTTCAGTTGTTTATGTTATACACTCCGTTCCTAAGAATTAAATAACAATTTGCTGTTTATCTGCAATCTGCAAAATAACATGTTGCATGTAAATCGTCCAAGTGTTCGAAGAGTTCTTTGAGATAATCAGTTTCCTTTTGCAGTTGACCTTGAGTGACCTTGAATGACCTTAATAATAGGTCATTGTATTCGCCTTGAAACACTCTATCAGAATGTAAGAAAAAAAATATACTGTTCTATTTAAAAAAACAGAGTTGACCTTCATATCTCCTTGACGCCTCCACCTACAGAAAAATTGGTAATACCAGATTATGAGCCCCCCGATACCAATTAAGTTTGATCTAAAGCATTTTCTCCTATCTTCAAAAACAAGCGAGTTATTCAGGTGACCTGTTTAAAATGCCCCACCCTGCATATTTAGGAATTAAATCTTTCTGTCAAAAGCGTATTGAAATCATAACAATACATCGCTACCTCGGGCTATGCATGGAAAGACAGAAAAGTAAATTTCTTAAAATTTTTCACAGTTAGTTGTTCACCATACAAATGACTCACTGCGTATAATGAAAAAAAAACTAAATAAAAAAAAAATAGGAAAAAAACTTAAAATAAAAATAACTTTGGAAAAGAAACTTAATATAAATTTGCTAATTTTTGGCCAAGCTTTTCGGAATTTCTTAAATATTGGGATCCCAGGTCTTGAAGATGTCGGTATTTTCTCTTCGAATATTGTACTTATTAAAATAATTTGGCATGGAAAGTACAGTAAATCCTGCCTAACCATTTGTTCTAAACTAATACAAACGCCTTGAAATCGTTCCATATTTGTATGCGTATCACAACAAACCGCTTGTACTTGATTTGTCAATTTTTAATTTTCTAAAAATTGGAATATCGTTGTGGCTTATTCTTTACTATTATATTTGGTTATTGTAGGAATCTCAAGGAGCTTTCCGTTTCCTTCATATGTAAAAACGACAAGTAATCTCTTTACCTGCCCCTTATCAGTTAAATATTGCAACAATTTTCTATTCTAATAAACGCTTACAACTTTTGGTGAATTATTTTTTTAATGTTTTAAGTAATTGTTGTAGTGCGTTCTACGCACAAACAACAACGACAACACTGAATCGCGTAACATGATCAAGGATTGTTGGAATTTTCATGCATTATTATGATATATTGTAATTACAATGTGAAAAAGGACCGATAACAGATGGAATAGGATCTATAATAATATATCATAAATGTAGGAGTTCGGATCGGGGTCAAAGTCATAATTAGAGCTAAAAAAGATGAGAAGTTTGGGTCCGAGTTAGGAATTTTAATTGCGGACTCTGCAGCCTTGTAATTTCCTTAATATCGCGTTTCCGATATATCACAATTAGAAAATGTCGTTTTTAAATGTTTCCTCTCAAACGTTCTAATCTTTTTTTTACGAATTAATGGTAATTTTTTATCTCACTTGGACTATTTACATGAAGCAGTTATTTCGTTCGCTTTATTCGCTGAAATGCAGGATAGGTACTGTAAATTCATTGCATTGCATTGCAACTACGGTACATTGGAGGTGGTAGAACACAAAAGGCCAGGGTGTAATAACATAGCACCGGTCACAAAGGCGTCCCGAGTAAAAAGAAAACGCCGTAGACGTTGATGTCGACGTTGCGAGTTTCCCCGGTTGTATGCCTCTTGTTTCTGCAGGTGACAGAAATAGTAACCCAGTTACACCCTGCACTTGCGTCCCGCGTGGCTACACGCGAAGAGGAGCACGAGAACACTCTGGGCCATAGGTCTCTGCTCTCTCCAAAAGTCGCTGTACCGATACATCATGACAGTGACGCAATACGACGATATTCTCGGTACGTTGCGCGTCAAACTAATGAAGCACAGTTGATTTAATTTTTAGTATAAAGCGCTTTTTTCTTCTTTTAAATAATAAACTGGTATAGTCGTTAGTGTATCGTGTTGACAGATGATCACGATGTCAGTGAATGGTTTTGATGTTAACAAAAATTGAAAAGATTTGAAGGGTCCAACAAAAAAACGATCATAGCTATAAGAAGCAAACTTTTCAGTTTCTCGAAAAACAAACTTTGTGAACTTATTCTACTGTACACAATAGAAAATTTAAGGGGAGATATACACTTAGTGAAGCCAAAAATTAGAGGTTCTTTGAGAATTTTTTGCCAAAAAAGTGTAAACAATATTGTATTCTTTATTTCTTCATTAATTTGATCTTATATTTGGCTATAATAAATAATTTTTCATATAAAGATATTAACAATATATTACAGATATAGGAGCTAGTTCTAAGAACGTTATTTTCTGTAATTGTTTAAGATGACTACTCCTATATCCACAAATTTTACTTGAACTGAAAAAACAAATTAGGTTTTTAAAGTATATGAACAAATTCTCTTTATGACACGGACAATTCCAAAAAAGTTTATTTTTAGAGAAATGGCAGCTCTTTGAATGAAAAATTCAACCCCCTTTTCGTGCAAGAAAAAAAAACAATGCATTGTATAAAAAATCTCCCATGTCATAAACTGTGTAACTGATGTATCATACAGACATGCAAAATTACAGGAAAATCTGTTGAATAGGTTTTCCGTAATTGTTAGCACTGCCTTGGAAATTATTTTTGAGAAAAGTGAATTTAAAGTTTGAGAAAATGTTTAAACTATAAACGATAAATTTTTTATCTTACCGTGAATCACTGATATCAGGTTGATAGAAAGAATTCTTCGATGTTGAAATGACCTCTTTGATTAATAATTTATCTAATCTGAATGATGTTCTAGATTTGTTTGACGCGTTTTGCGTTCGAAACTCGTCTTTATACGTTCGCTGATAATCTACTCTAGACACATATCTGCGAGCATTTGGACACACAAGTGTATACATAACTTGTAAAAAGTGCAGTAAAGATACTGTGCCTTCGTTAAAAATGCAGGCGTCAACATAAGATGCAATTTCAACACTCAGAATGCTGTTGTATACTTTTAGAGCTATTGTTCAAGTTAAGTAATTCAAACTCTAGTTATTTTGCCTGAAGCTATCAATACATCGCATTAACATTTTTTCTTCACTCAAATTATTGTAAATTGGATGAAATTCATTAACAACAGTAACTTTTAATGGAGTAGAACGATTATTCGTTCAATTTTTCTTCTATTGTTTTCGCCTAGACAACACGTTTTTGTATATTTGATAACACGTAAGCATACTTTACTTTAAATGTCGGTATGTTTGGTACTGTGATCTTATTCGCTCGATTGGAAGATATCACGGTATTTGTTCACTCCAATGAGGGATGGAATGAAGGTGATAATGATTAATGTTTAGTCGAGGTTGTAGTTGTTATAAGTAGCTGCGTTTATTGCTGTGCAGTGGTTCGGTTCTGAGTATAATGTGTCTTGTATACAGGTTCGGGTTTTCGACGATTGGTTGTTCAGTTCTCGTTGACTACTTTCTGACACTTTTTCTACTCGTCTTGACTGGATCGGGTACTGCCTTTATACAATTGTCGGGAGCTACAAGTTCAGAAAAAGGGCCAATCAACGCCTTTTCCAAAAAATGTCCCTTTCGAGAACTTCTATTGGCAGATAGGTACAGGCGACGCAGGTCAACGGTCAGGGTGATCGGTCGCGTTAGAATTCGTGTTTGAGGACATGACACTGTATCTTTGATATCTTTGAGACTTTCTGTTCCAAATTTTGAGGATACATTTTTAACATATCAGACATTAAAAGTGTGTAAAAAAATTCGATTTTGTTTTGATATACCTGGCTGTATATTTTCTCTTACATACCATTAAAATTTCCTTATTAAATAAAGATTTGCATGAAAACTAGTGTGTACGTATTGTAGAGATAAAAAAAGAACACATTTGAATAATTGACTACGAAAAGAGCATGTTTAGTTTTATACTACTCATCTTTTGCTAATACTTGTGAAAATTGTAGGAAATAAAAGGTTTCATGCAACTTTTTCTTCCGTTTGCGTCTTTCCCAATTTCTTATTCGGGTTGAAATTGCATCACAATAAGATTAAGACGTCTAACGAATAAGTTCTTTGTATTGCAAATGTAAATGCATCTTATCCCGATGCATTTAGTATTAGTTACTTAAATTATGTATGAGAAGAATTGTTGTTTTTATTAGTTGGTATTTAGTTTTTGTTAATTTGGTAGTATTCGTTTAATAGTTTAATTTAGTTCAAATAACAGATAAAGTTTGTTTATTTGATAGAAAGATATGTATGTATTAAACTTTTCATGAATTTAATAAGAAAACTTAGACATCTTACTTCCAATTACTTTAAACTGAAGGAGGCAGAACGTAAATTAAGATAGCTGGATAAATGTGTAAAATTCAGCAGCTGAAATTGAAGAAACTAGGTCAAAGGCTGGATGAGAATCGAATTAACAAATTTCTCAATTAAGACAATCGTAAATTTTCGATGCAGTTCTCACGATATCACTCGCTAAGAACGGCCACGATTTATCGCGGTCTGCACGCTAGAGGAACCTGAAGTCTGAGAAGAAGGAACCAATGGCAGGGATAGGGACGAAGAGGAGCAGGAAGAAGAAAAGGAGCCTCGCGCTCTCTCAACACCATAAACCGCAACGCGCCCTTAATTCCGTGGCGAATTATCGGCCGCAATAAAACTTACCTCACCGGTTGGTTAATGACTTCGATAACTGGGCTTCCAGTTTCGCAAACGACCAGTAGCGTCCTTAAACGTGACGACCGCATTTCCCCCCTTGCACGCAAAACTACCCTTCTACGGGGGTCCCTTTAATACCCAGCGAGCAAAGCTGAACGAAGTAGAATCGCTGCAGTGAACAGATTTTGCCAATTTGTATTGTTAATGCAGAAACTTTGGCAATTCTTCACCTTTCATCGGTTATTTCTTCTAACTTCTGAAGCTAATGCATTGTCGTATTCTGTAATATATGTACATATATACGCGTGCGGATTCGTATTGTTTTCGATTATTTTGCTAGGCACGAGACGAAGGTGATTGTGATGTAATAATAAGTGGCAACAGTTGAACTTTTCTGACAATTTGTAAAGTAAATTAATTTTTTAAACCGTTTAAATATGGATAGTGAGAAAGAAATTAAATATGATAGAGGAATATTTTTTGATAGTTTGTCGGATATCAAACGGATGATGAGAATATGAGTATTTGCGAAGATGATTGCGACTTTCAAATTTCACCAGTTAAAAGTAAGGTGTTACGCACCTCAATAGAAATACCATCTTAGAAAAATAAGGCATTTCGCATAAAACGTTGTAGAGTATACAGTATCAATGGAGAAAGAAGTGAAACGCGATACATTTGTAAATTTTATGGTGTTTCACTTCACTTACTTCAATGTTTTACTGACAATGAGTATCACACTTTAAAAAGTTTAAATATGTAAATAATATGTAAAAGATTTAAGATGTAAAAAACCGTATATTATATACTTTTGTAACTTCTTTTGAAAATAAATATTTAACGTGACAATGATTTTTAACTATTAATAAATCATAAATAATATAAAAATATTTAATATAAAAAATAGTTAATCACTAGGTACGGTTAGC
This sequence comes from Anthophora plumipes, assembly GCA_951804975.1. Taxonomy (NCBI): domain Eukaryota; kingdom Metazoa; phylum Arthropoda; class Insecta; order Hymenoptera; family Apidae; genus Anthophora; species Anthophora plumipes. Next base: position 15,113,081 of record OX638118.1, on the reverse strand, counting down.
AATAAAATGTCTGGACTACAGTGTGTTCAAAGTAAACAAGTCAAGGTAAAAGCAACTATCAAAAATTTGTTTAATCGAAATGAATATCAAGACACTCGATGTATTCCTTGCGGAGATACCTTTAAAGAAGATTGGGTTCAAAACAAAAAATATAAAGATGGGACACATGAACAATGTGCAGCTATTGATATGTCAAGTTTTTATATTATTATACTGATGTCATTGAAAATTATATCCGGGACTATTCCCCATTTTTGATTGCATTAAAACAGAAACTTCAGTTGTATATGTGTTTTATGAATCAGAAAGTTCTCATGTTTATTTTCTAAAAGAGAAATTTGACTATAATTTGATTATATTATATCAATATATTATTTTTATGCTGCATTTAAATATTCGGGGCCATCCATTCTTCATTTATATTATGTACATATGTGCTATGTGTGTTATATTATCGTATTATAGTATTATATAATAATAATATCCTTATTTCTTCAGTCTCACGACTAAGAAAATGACTTCGGTTACATTATTTAATTTTTACAATACTAACTTATCCTAACGTTCCTTTTATTTGCCCATCTTAGTCATTCTGCTTTCTGTTTCTATTTAGCCAACCTATTCTTAATGTTACTTAATAATATTGCTTACTATTACATTCACTTCCATGTACATTCATTTATAAATAAATAAATATATATATATATATATATATATATATATACATACACACACGCACACACATATAATGTTTTCCATCGCAATTGATCTTCAACGATCTTCATTGACCTTGAGTCGTAGGTCACTGTACGTGTCTTGGAACGCCCTATTATGTAATCTACAGAAAAGTGTACCATTTTAATTTAAAAAACGGAGTTGACCTTCAAATATTATTCAAATTCATTATGGAAATGGGCTATTTTGTTAAGCAAAATTTTGTTTAGTGATGAAGCTCATTTTGCAATGGATGGATTAGTTTATAAGCAAAATCATCTTAACTGGGGTAGTGAAAATCCTCGTGTTATTCATAAAAAATTTCTGTACCCACAAAAAATCACTGTTTGATATACATTTTGGGCAAATGGAATCATCAGACTATTATTCTTCGAAGATGATATTGGAAATGCTGTTACTGTGAATGTTGAATGATATCAATCAATGTTGAATGAATTTTCATAATAAGAACTAAATCATATTGATATGTCTGATGTCTATTTTCAGCAAGATGATATCATATATTACGCAACGCAAGAAAATATTCAGTTTTGACTAATCGAAATTTCGTTAAAGTGTAATTTCACGGACTGCAGATTTCAATTGACCTCCAAGATCATACGATTTAACACCATTACATTTTTGTTTGTGGAACTTTTTGAAAAGTCTATAGTAACAAGCCAGAAACAATTAATGACCTAAAGAATAACACTTGAGTTGCAATATGTGAATTAACTCCACCAATACGTCTAAAAGTCATTGAAAATTTCGATAATCGAATTGATGTCTCCAAACATAGTCCTGGTGCGCATTTGAATGGTATTCTGTTCCATGTATAATTGTAAGGGATCCTACTTTCAATAAAAAGAAACTTGGAAAAATTCCAAATAGTTTGTGTTTTATTAAAAGGAAAACATAAGCGTGTAGTTGAATGATTTTGTATATACATTTCATGTATGTATTTATATGTGTATAATCGATATGAAAATTCGTCGTCTTAAATTTATGTATGACCGCTTCTGTACAGTCAACGTGAAACAAATCCCAATTTCATTACAATAAGCTCCGAGGTCATTCTTTAACGTGTCTTTACAGCTTTAGAATATACCAGAAATACAAAACTTTTCTTAATTGTGTTTGGTAGGATCATTTTTACAAAGATTGGCGCGAGATTGCGAAAAGTTTCGACCGTCAATTATAGTGGATGAAGTTGGAGAACGGCTGGCTCCTGGTCGGCTAAATCACGAGCGCAGTTATCGGCTCTCCCGCGGATTTCTATAATTTTCGAATCGGTACGGTCTGCAGAAACTTGAAGCGGTTCCGGTTAAGTCTCTTTGATCAAATGCTCCGCCACGCAGCATCCCAAGTTTGCCGCAATAACTGGAGTACGATTTAACTTGGTTAAGGAGCAATTAGTCAGCGGTTAACCGGAACTACTCCTCTACCCCTATTTACTGTGTACTCAAGAAATCAGTACGTGAATTAAGCTTCTACAGCGCCAAGTCGTCTACGACAGTTTATATGCGCGTTAATTAATTTCTGCCTTCTTCTTCCACCCCCTCCCCCCTCCCCCTAAGGTGAGAAGTTTCCAAGAAACTGGACGTGGTCGAATAAACCTGCCCAACAACAAGAACATTCACGAGTGAGGTCATTCATATACCAATGTACGAGAGGTATTCAGAAAGTAAGTTCCGATTGGCTATTGATGAAAAACAGAAATGTATTTCCAAAACCTTTGATGTTTATTGCACTCTATATATATTAAACTATTTTTTCTACGTGGTTTCCACCATTGTTGAGACATTTGACATAATGGGACACTAGTTTCTGTATCCCCGTTTCATAGAATGATACCGCGTAAGGTGAAAGCTAAGTGAAAGCACGGCCTTTTTGACCATACACGGTCGGTCGCTTCGTTGATCGTCATGCACATTTTCACGATCTTCGTTAAAACTTCTGACCCATTTTATCATTGAATGATCTTTATACATTTCATAAAGCTGACGATGAATGTCTGTCGGTTTCACATTTCTGGCATTCAAGAAATGAATAACAGACCGCATTTCACATGTGGTGGGCTCGTTGGATTGTCTTAAACATGTTAAAAAAGCACAACCCTTGTAAATACGAATTCATTGTTCTTTAGAATAACTTTCCTTTTGATGCATCGGTTTCTTTTGATTATTCATACCCGTCACATCGAATACCTACACATACGTGACTGTTAACAGTGATTTACCGGTCCCCAACTCCCATTGGCATAGACGGAAATTTGGGTCCGACACAGCTGGCCGATCCGGGGTGTATGCAGCTTAAACTGCACTCGTTGCCAATGAATAAAGGAACAGCGAGAAGATTTGTAAACGAAACTTATTTTCTGGATACATCTCGTAGTATTATCTTTAATTACAATATTTTTTGTAATCTGTCTGTTAGTTAACAGGATAAAATAATGTCTCTGTTATAATCGAACAAATAACACTGAAAAACGTTGATCTAGCGAGCAAAGAGCGAAGCCAAAACGCGAAGAAAGAATGGCGAGAAAACTTGAAGTATTTTGATCTCGCTTAAACGATCTCGCAAGTTGATGCATTGAAAAGTTGGTGGTACGTAGTGCCGACTGTACAGAAAGCGTTCATCTTTATTAATACGAGGCCATGCTAGAACGAGCTTTAAGTTAGTCTGGCGGGAGTAGCTTGGCCAATATTTACGTTTCATTTTGTCGAAGCCGCAGGACGACTCTCTCTCATTCGAGATTTTTAATGAAAATGACTGGGAAATCGGAAGCTTCTGAAAGATACTCCAACACCTGACTTTACACTTTCCGCAATGAACTCGTACCTTTGAACTTCCAGCTTATTTCGCATCTAGCTAAAAGTTGCTGATGTTTAATGAGACTCAACCATCAATTTCCGATTTAACCACCGGAAAACTAGGAAAATATCGAACACGATTGACATTGGAAAAATAAGTTTATGATATTTAGACTACAAATATTTATGCAAATATTTATGCAAATGCATATTTGTATTGGAAATAAGCACAGATATGGTATCTAGACAGAAATTTGTTTTGTCACTAGATTATATTTTAAAAATATAATTTTTATTTTCCATGTTTAGCATGTTGAACATGTTTTGCATAAGAGCATATTATTTACTTTTATATTACGTTCATATTCGACTGTTAAACAAGAATAAGCAAGATACAACATATACACGTATTCAGTAGATCAAGCATCAATTTTTGAATTAAGACCGTATTATGGACTATTATTAACCCATCTGCATCCTCCAGAAAAATTATCCGCACCTAGCGATTGTCATTTATCATCGAGCGCGGAATAATCCGCTAGCGATGACTATCACTTATTGTCAAACGTCAAAAAGTCTGCGAACTTCTCGTGAATAATACGTAATAAAATTCGGAGCTTTTAGTACATTACCAGCAACAAGATTTTTCTCTTTGATTCATTACTATACGTAATTTCTAAGCAAAATTGAAGGCAAAACACTGGCTGAGGCGCGGTGATACGGGCCGATTGGCTGTTGAACGTCTCTAATGCAAATGGGTTAAGATTGTGTACATATAATGAGAGATAAAACAAAGACGATAATACAATATGTGAATAAACGGAGTCACGCTGCAACAAATCTTCACAATTCTAACTATATCTTTTGAACATATTAGTATCTCTTTTTCTTTTTTCGACTCAAAAAGTATGCCTTTAATTTTCACCAGAGTGAATTTATTAATCGAAATATATGCCATTGGAATTGATATACTTCTAAAAATTGTTTTTAAAGTATCTTCTTTTGGTTTCGAATTTTATAGAATTGGAAAATGAAATTTTTATTGCTTTCAAGTTTGGAAATGTTTTATCATGTAAAAAGTTGTTCAAGTGTCGGAAATATATAATCGGAATAATAAGAAATAGGAGAGAAAGCACGATGGATGATATACTGTTTCGTTTTTTAATTCATGCAACGTTTATGTCATTCGCAAAACCTGTGAAGGAGTATTATCATGCAAGAGAATGAGTTTACCATTATCAAATCTTTATCTTTTCATTTTTCATCAATAGTGCATTCATTAGTACTACTTATTCTCCTTAAAAACAAACTACACAAAACTGTTTCAATAAAAAGATACACAAACAAAACATTATAATATTTTATGTAAACCGTATTATAGGTAAAGGATATATTTAAAGGATTTATGTTACTTTCATATTTGATATTAATCAAATTAATATCTAGACATTGTATAAAATAGCATAATTTTTTAAAAATTGGATCAAGCGACGAGAATTTTTCTTACAATTCAGAAGGATTAATTTATTAGATGATGTGTAATAACATTTTTAAAGAAACTACGATTGATCGGAGTTGCAAAAAAATGTCGCGTTACACAAATTTTTTTTATCTGATCCTTTAATGAAAAGATAAAAAATGTGTTTTGTAGATTTATGCCAGTTATAGACAAGCTGAAAATTTCATCGAAATCAGTCGATGCTGAAACAAGCTACAAACATTGAAAGGTTTAAAAATTTTTTAATTTATTGCGTGAGAAGTTTGCGCGAAAGTTGTGAGAAACTTCAATTTTCATTATGTTAAACCGTTTGTAGCTTATAGCAAAGGTAACCAGTTTCGATGAAATTTTCAGCATGTATGTAATTAGTATAGATCTATAATAGATATTTTTTAAATTTTCATTACAGGCTCAGATAAAAATGTTGTAAAAACGACTTTTATTAATTGTTTCACACTTGTGACGAATTTTAACATTTTCAAAATAGTTGTATACATTATGTAGTAAACTAATTCTATTAATTTCTCAACCAAAAAAAAAAGAAAGAAAAAAACAACTAAAGTTGTTTTGTTCAATTTTAATATAGTTATTCTGTTTTAAAAGGTTCGAATATTTTCAGGAGCTACGAAAATGTGAATGATCTCAGTGTAAGATAATTATATTGTTGTCAGACGAGGAAACGATGTTACAGAAAACTTAGAAAATTTACACGATGATTTTGGAGGAAAAGTTATACATAAAATTGAGGTTGTATTGAAATGTAGATTTCAATCTACATATATTATCCCAAATAACTAAGATTTCAAAGCGTGAACATGTTGAAGGACTACAAAAGGTTTCGGCACATTTTCGGTGTAAATTTAAACATGCCCTTTAAACCTTTCTTTACGGCACACGTGACCGCGGGTATAGTTTCTCTGTACGGATAAGCCCGCTATGAATGTACACTTTGCGTAGATAGACTGAAACTTATGAATAGAGAGTGTTGTGTATAAGTATTACACTGCCGAACGGCAAAATATAAAAACCGTACTTTTAATACGTATTTAATGCGATAGAGATCAATAGAATCAAAAGACTTACTATAGATGCTTAAAAAAAAGATCATTACCTACCTCAGCGTTGACTGTAGACGGTGTTAGTATTGTGGGATTGGAAGGTTGGGCGGAACAAGTAAATATGTAATCGGCGGGTAGGTGATAGTAAATATATTTAATAACTTAAACTATGTAAAAATACGCTATTTCTTACTACGCTAGGTTTCTCTCTACGCGACCGCTCCAACCACACTGTGCTTTCTTTTTCCTTTTCAACGTCCTCACCCCCAATCTCTCACACTCTCTCTCCCTCGCACACACTCTCTCTCTCTCACGCTCTCCCTCACTCACACTGTAAACAATCACCCTTAAAACTAAGCAGGCCCGGTCCTGCAGACCGTTCGTGGCCCAAGAGGCTCGGTCATAAACCGCCGGTGCCCCTCTTGCCGTCGCACCCCCCCACAGTATATTTACAATTCGTTATATGCACGGCGACTATAGACGGTATTGGTATCTGTACAGATTTTCGCATGGATATCAACTATACTTGGCATTATGAATGAAAGGGTTAAATATTTCTCTATAATGTCATGTGACGTAGAATACTTCTTTTCAGCGTATAAATTAATTTGAACAGGCAAGAGGCATCAGAATACATCCGATCATATAGAAAGAATGATTATAGAATAATATATTGTAACTTAAATTATAAAAGATAAAAGGATTATTGTAGACAAAAGAAATATTTTGTGTATATACATGTTTCTTATAGATTTCATTAATATACAATTTTGAATACACAGAAGGTGTTTCCGCGTAGAATATTAAATAAATCTGTAAAAATGCACTTTCTTGTTTAATTCTTTTTTCGAAATATAAGATTGGAGTTTAAAGTTCAAATACATTACAAATTATAAGAGTTAAGTAGATTAAGAAAAATAATAGAAATCAGATAACGACCTGTTTTCAGCGGAATAAATATTTCGATTGTTTGCGTGACTATCATCTGCGAATGGTCAATGATTCAATCTGAGGTTTATTTGTAACAAACTGTCGCCATTATTGCTCATTCTTTATTAAAATAAAGACAAAAGACACAAAAAATTGGTCGTAAATCGAAACAAACAGTAATTTCCGAAAGGAGCATAATATTAAATTTATCAAAAGAAGGAAAATCTTATTCAGCTGTTGTAAAAAAAATAGTAAATAGAAGCCGTTTTACTGTAAGGAATATCGTTAAACGATTTTCTAATATGGAAAGTTCAATAAATTCTCGCAGAAGTGGTCGGCCACAAAAGTTGACAGCCAGAGAGAAAAGGAAAATTATTAATATAATAAAAAAAGATCCTGCTACTACTTTTTGAGGAGTAATAGCACAATTGGAGAATGAAAATAGTGTAAAAGTTAATCCGATAATCATTCGTAGAACCTTTAGAGATGCTAGGTATAATTCAAGAATACCAAAAAAGAAACCGATCATTAATAAAAGTAACAGAATAAAATGATTCGAATTTGCAAAAATGTATATAAATAAAGTTTTAAATTTTTGAATAAAATTTTATTTTCTGATAAAAGTAAGTTTAACATTCATAAATCGGTTGGTTAAGTTGAAGTATGGCGGCAATGTAATACAGAATTGGATAAAAAAACATCCCAAAAATGATCAAATAAGGGAGTGGCAGTGTGCTAGTATGGGGGTGTATGAGTTCTTCTGGCTCAGGAGAATTTGTTTTTATAAATACTATAATATAATAATGGATAGATATGTTTATTTAAACATTTTGGAGCAAAATTTACGAAAAAGCATAAACAAATTACATCTTGGAACGAATATTATTTTTAACATGATCGTGACCCTAAGCACACAGTCTATGTTGTTCGACCATGGATAGTTTTCAGAATATTCCATACATTATTCACCGCCATAGTCGCCAGATTTAAATCCTATTGAACATGTTTGGAATTAATAAGCTCAACGATTTAAAAAACACCATATTTCGAATAAACAACAGTTAAAACAACCAATTCTAGAAAACTGGTATAAAATAGGATGAGATGTAACATAGAAAAAAAAAAATTAATAGATTGAATGCCTAATCGATTAAAAGAAGTTATAATATTAGAAGAGAAGGTTCAAATACGAAATATTAAATCTCGTACTATAATAAATTATATTAAAAAAGCGTGAGTGTGCCAATACTTTTGTTCTTCTGAAAACGGGCCGTTATGTGGCCTTTACCATTTTTCTTTATTTATAGGTCTACTTAACTTTTATAATTTATGATATATTTAAATTTTAGACTTCAAACTTATATGCCGAAAAAATAATTAAACAAAAAACTGCATTTTTCTCAGGTTGATTTGATCTTCCGTATGGAAATATCTCCTGCGCCAATAATTTTGTTTATCACTGTATGTTTTCCATACACCTTGTTTATATATTGCATATTTCGACATATTATACCTGCATAAACATTCGCAGTCTAATTATATTATTATACCTAACCTAATCTAATCTTGTGTTATTACTATTTGGTTATTATTGTTGTTTTTTGGGAGATCGTAGTTATCTCTATTCACCTGCGATTCAGTCGGTTGGTAATGAATTAACGCAAATATGTGTTATTTAACCGTTTGAGTGCTAAAGACCTTTGCAAAAGTTCAACGCTTCTTTCGCTTTTCTTTCTTTCTTTCTTTCTTTTTTTTTGGTTTTTGTTACTTTCAAATTTTTAAAAATAACAATTTTTTAACAACTGCAAAGCTTATGAAAGCATATGTTCCAATTTAGTAGAACCTTGATAAACGGTAACAGCAATGTCACGCATTGACAAAATCTAAACATGCAGTTAATTTGATTTTACAGACCGATTAGCTGGCATTTTTAAGCATTGAACAAGAGAAACGCGATAAACGGTTAAGATGGATGAAAAAATAGTTCTTTCTGCATTCAGTCTACAAGATTTTGTTGCTTTCTACATCGCCATGTTTGAACGGACGAAGCATGTTGCCTGATCTTGTCTTCTGTCTACCGTTTTATGTTCGTATGGGGCATACGCAACACGATAAGTCATTGAGTTGTGTTTAGGTTGAAGCTATTGTGAGATAAAGCAGGGAAACGCTTTCCTCATAAAAGCTGCTATGTAGAATCAGATACATGTAAAAATTTTTGTAGCTTTTTACGAGCATGCGATTTATTCGCGACATATAGTTCCTTCTGAACTGTTTCTTCATTCGTATTGAATGCATACGAATAAAAAGAAAGCTGAGTTTGAATTATTATACAAGAACCAAATGAATTTTGTGACAATTTCTTGTTTTTCCCCTTTCCTTTTTCAATTTCTCACGGATCCAGATGTGTAATTTCAACCAGCAGGAAACCATGACAAATATCGTTCCTCCGTCCTATGTAGAGCACTAACGTTGGTAATCACTGTCACATGGCTGATTCCGTTCAGAAGCAATTAAATGTTGCAGAGACGCGCGGCAAGCAACGTTTTGAACGGTCACTGAGCGGTGAATACTTTATAGGATGTCGTTAGCGAAAATCGAACGCCGGACCGATTCCGTTCGCGTAATGAATTTACGGCGGTGCTTGCACGTCTGTTCCTGGAACACGTGTCGACTAGCCGCGATGGAAGGTCCGCGGAATATCGGCCGTCGTTTTGCTCCGATAAATCCAGAATTCGAATTTGACGATCGCTGTGACGAGATCCCCGTTCGTTAGGTCATAGTGGCGGGGGTCGGCCGACACGAAGGCACTTCTGTTAACGAAGGGACTTAAGCGTCGTGATAGACATGGATAGAATCGATTTTAACGGGACGTCTCTCAACGAACGTAGCCCCCTTGATTCGGATTCGTTGCAACTACACGACCATTAACGTGTCCGTGGAAAAATAGTCCAAGTATCGGACACATTTTTTCGCAATGTAGTCAAGAAAGGTGTTGCCCCGTTAGGTTAAGATGTACACAATGTTGTTTCTTTCGAATTTGAAAATGGCAGACTGATATCATGTAGTCAACTTTGTCCGAACGTGAAAGTGTTATAAAGCATCTTAACCTTTTTTCTACTATACGCTATTATAGTAACTTCCGCGTATGTCATTTTTTTAAACGATACGCCATTATAGTGGCTCACTTTGTCTATTAGAACCGTGTAAATTATCGCCACAGCGCGTGCGTTTTTATTTATTTCGTTTAAGAATTTTTTCGCCTGCGCAACATTTTATAACAGTACCAACGCCATTGTTAGAGTGTTCATATCATACACAATTGTATTATGAATTATTAAAGTACATGTGTACTGTACGCGTATTCTTGTTTATGTAGTGAAGAGGGTACGCGTCTCCCATATGCTGAACTGACCTTGTGTGATAATATTTTTTAGTTCTACGTACACTAAACTCGATTTTTAACATAACTACAATCACCGAAAACATTAGAGCAAATGAAAATTTCTAGTGTGTGTACGGAGTCGAGGATCACCATGGAGAGGTTCTTTTCTTTGCTATACTCCACATACTGCACACGTTAGATATCTCCTTATAAATTTATAAGCAAGTCACGAACGCCAAGGCGTAATAAGCGGTACGCCGGCTGCGCTGTAATTGACACGTTGAATGTATCTAGGCGAGGATTTAAACGGGACCGCGTTTGGAGAACGTGCTCTAAGCGTGGAGACATTGATTCTCTTGTTAAAGTGCACCATGAGACGTTCGATCTGAACGGAAACTCGAGTTTTAGCTCGAGACCTGCTAGCCTTTTTTAGCTTCCTACTTGAATCAATTCCTGAACGATGCTGGACACGGAGGAATTCATACTAACAATAAGAATTAAACTTCTGATGAGAAACATTCGCTTCAGTTTAATCGTAAACTATGTTTATTAAACTATAGAAATTATATTACTGTTTCTCTACCCTCTGTTTCCTTTTCCTTTAACACTACATGTACCAAGAATTGATATACATGTACCTATCTCTACAAACCGGTCATTTTGACATTGTCGTGCTTTAAAATAAAAGATTTATTACTTAGGGTTAAATGTTTATTTTTTATTTATAGTTTTACATTATTTAAAATATAAACAAATAAAGATTTCAGTATTTCTAAATTAATACATAAACAATGATTAATTAAAAATAAAAACAAACAAAAACAAAAAATTGTATTTTTCACTTAGATTTTTATACACGATATGATAAATGATAATAATAGTGTGGGGTGCGTAGGCAAATAAACGACACGTGCTTGCTGCGTAGCTCTTTATTTCGTTGCGCGTGATAGTCGCACGCTCGATATCGTGGATCGTTGTCGACTGGCCTCGTGTCGGGAAGACTGCCCTCGGAATCGGTCTTCCGATCGTCTTCTGTTTCCGAGGGCCGTCGACCCGTTAGGTCGCCGAATTTCATTGGCGACGGTTGGCGCGTCGGCAACGTTTGGTGATACAATGTTGTGGCGGTCCGGCGATGTGCACGTGCACGGGCCGCCACAAATAGTAATTTAATTTTTAACTTTTCTTAGCGCAATTTATACAAACTGAAATTTGTTTTTGTGTATATTTCCCACAAACATTTTTTGCAAGCAGCACAAATATTTGTGGCTTTATTTTGGTTGCAAAATCCGATTTGACAACATTTTCGTCTACAATTTTCAGCTGTACCCACCATTAGCAGTTCATTCAGGTTTCTTGGTTCGGATGAATCTTCACACCCAGTAGAAAGTTCTTCTGTTAATTAAAATAAGAATTCCTTTTTGGTAACATTTGTTTCCGTGAGTTCTTTGTATAGAATCCAAGCATTAATTCTAGCTATATCGAAAATATTAAATTCTGTATTATCAAAATATTTACTAACAATTTACCTACAATGGATTCAAGAATAATGTAAATTTATAATACAAAATCTAACTTTTCACAATATAAAACACAGTTCGTAATTTCTGCTATTCCTCTCAATCATTCACAATAAAATTGGTTTGGTTAATGAAAACTATAAAATTGGTGATTACCCGTGAATATGTAATTTTAGTAATACTCTTAATACAGAAGCCAGCAACATTAGCTAAACAGCTCATATGAAACGCACACAAAGCATGATATGAAGGCAGAAAAGAGTTTTCACCTCATTTCTCATAAAACAGGGGAATACTCAAAAATACAAAGTATACAAAGTATACTTAACACTCAAAACGACATAAAATTATAAGAATAGAGGCTTACTCGGAAAGACATTGGAGAATATGTAAAGCTGTATTAGTACTCTGTAATATTATTTGAAAATATTTAAAGTAAACTGAAAAAACTATAAACATTGACGCTTAAAATTCCAACTGGTCATTTTGACTGGTATATGTAGGTATACCACATACATATATCAGCAAAAATGGTATCAATAAATGGAATCATTTCCAATAATTGTCGGATACATATACATAAGAATTTTCATAATCTTACAAAAAAATTTGAAACTTAATTTAAAATAGAAATTTTATGAGCAAATGTTTAAATCGGTCATATTGACCGGTTGGTATATCTAGTGTTAAACAACATGAAATCTTTGTCCATGTTTCTACTGTAAAAGAAATTCTATATTTAGTATAACATGCGTTTAACTAATCATCTGAATTTCTTAGTTGCTAGATTGTTTGATAATTCAGAATTCCTTCGTAGATTAAAAAGAAATTCTATCCGCTTGATCTACCCAATAGATTTATATAAGTATTATAGTTCTTGTTACACTAATAATTTACTTTATTAGTAAATTATATTTTAATTTAAATTAATATGAAATTATATTATAATTTAGTTTGGAAGTTTCATTTCATGCCATATTAAACTCACTGTGTTTTTAAAAAAATATTTTAAAACAAAAACGTAATGTTTCACCATGTATAAATTTTATATTAAATAAATTAATTTATCAATTGCATTTAATATCTGTTTTTCAAGTTTTACAAGTTTTGTGTAAATTAGACAGGAATAAATATTTGGTTAAAGTCTTTTTGCGTTTTTGTTAAATATTATCAGCATTACTCCAAAAATACAAAATTTTGTAATAACTTTTAAAATTCTTAAGAATTCTCGAGTAATATAATCTGATTTTCTATTTCTCGAGAAACAAAGAATATTGAGAAATCAGGAACACTACTTTCCTTGAAGTACCTAATAGAAGAAAACTTTCAACATTCTACAAATACCAGGTTAGGTTAGGTTAAATTGAGAACAAGAACTAGTAATGGAAATGAAATGAAAGAGATTACAAAGAATAACTACATATGTTGACATCATTAAGAAGCTGAAAGGCCCGTAAGATACTACGACGAGTATACGAAAGGCAAAAGTGGAAGGGAAATGTTAGAAAAGAAGTCGCTTCGTGCTAAGGGGTTACTTTGTATTTTATCACCAGTTCCACTATAACAGTAATACTGGCGAAGGAATAGGTGTAAAGTGCTTTTAACGTAATCACTTCGTCCTGGTCTAAACTGTCGGGAACTTTCGAAAGCGAGAGGTTATAGCGCGTGTCGGAACAGACGCAGACCCTACCACTTACGCAGCCTTGTCCGACCATTTCGGCAGTTTCCACTTTTTCTTTGCTCAATTCCCTTTCTTGTGCCTTTTCTTTGCATTTCTCTTTGTTCACCCTTGCAGTCAACCGTGCTTGCTGATGCCGTAATACCGAGTAACTGACTCTTTGTTAGGGAAAATCGTACTTGTCTCATTAGTGATATTGCACTGTTTTAAGGAAATTAGAGAAATAAAAACGCTTCCTCCCCATTCGTTTCGTCATTTTAATTTAGAAGTTTTTCTTTAATTAACCGTATTTGAAAAGTTTTTGGTGGTTATAAATTTGTTATAGATTAGAAAATACATTGAGTTACGTATTAAATGTAATTGAGAAAATTATATTATTATTATTATTGCAATAGCGTAGGACGGATTGAAAGTTTTTGTGACTAAGCTAATGTGTAAGTAAAACTAAATGAATATATTTAATCACATAAAATTGTCTTAATATATAATACTATATCACACAAGACTATTCTATTCCACGAAACAACAATATCGACTGTTCGATTCATTGAAATCTCTTGATCATCGAAATCTTTAACGACTTTTCGACATGTTACTCGTGGTATTTCACGAATTGCAAAGTTGACTAATGGTGCTAAATTGCATGGTCTTGGAGGCTAATTGAAATCTGCACTTCGTGAAATTATACATTGATGAAATTTCGATTACAGGAACTAAATGTTTTCACGAGTCGTATGACACGTAACATAGTCTTGCTAGGAATAGACATCAGACATATCAATGTGATTTAATTCTTATCATAAAAAGTTACTTAACACTGATTGGTATATCTCAGCATTCACAGTAACAGCATTTCCAGCATTATCTTCGAAGAAAAATGATCCAATGATTCCATTTGCCCAACATGCACACCAAACAGTAACATTTTGCGAGAGTAGAGATTTTTCACGAATAACGCGAAGATTTTCATCATCACAGATACAAAAATTTTGCTTATAAACGAATCCATTTATTGTGAAATGAGCTTCATCATTAAACAAAATGTTGCTTGAAAATAATGGACACAAATATCGCCCATATTCACAATAAGTTAAAATTATACAAACATGTGAAAATATATGACGCGTAAGCATTATACAGTACTGACATCTTGGCGTTACATTTCGATGACTCCTTACAAGATAGATTGATACTGAATGAATGATTTCTTTATACGGATTTCAAATCCTTATCTGTCTGTACTTTTGTCACTTTGTCCCAACAAGTGAAACATGTTTACTTTAACACCTAACCGATTTTATGATCTTTCTATATCGTGGCCCGGATTATAATTAGTTTCAGCTTAAAGTGTCATGATCAGGTTACCAAAAGTGACAATTAATGTTTGATAGAAACATTCGACATAGCAATCTACCGGTAAACAGCAGTGCGACGTTTTCTTACCAGTATCTCATATACATAAGTTCATTTCACTCTATCCCGACGAAATCACCGAATCAGGAGAAGAAAGAAGAAGAACGACACAGTCACGAAGCGTCGCGACAATCCTCAAGAGAGACCAGTGACTGACTCGATTTCCAGACGATACCGCGTGTCGTAGAATGTAGATAACGATGAATTTTTGACTTCCCCATAGTAATCCCGGATTCTTGTCACTTCAGCCTAACGAAACCCCCGTTTCCTCTGCTCTCGTCGATCGTTTATATTCGTCTGTCGATGCTCGACTGCACGGCTGCGCAAGAAACGGAAGAAAACGACGAAAACGAAGAGAAGAGTCGCGTTAGCTTGAATGGATCAAAAAGGAGAAGGAAGGATAAAGGAGCAACGGAACGAGAAAAGATAGCATGGTTCGAGGGGGTGGTTCAAGAGGACGAACATCGAACAGTGAAAGAGAGAGACATAGAGAGAGACACCGAGAGAGAAAGCGAGAGAGAGAGGTGGTGGAAGTGGGGAGAGAAGAAGGCTAGGGAGGGGTGGGGGAAGGGGTGACTTGGCGGCAAATTGAATCTCGCGCAAGACGTGACTGCCCCGGGGAACACCGACGCGGCTATATGGTGAAAATCACGACACGACTCCGGCCACAATACGTATTACCTACGCTTCGTGAAAGTCATGGCATTAGCCAACGACGTATTCCTCGACGCCTCGTAGACGTCGACGTTGTCGTTGCCGTCAGCACGACGCGTCCCTCTCCTCGACTACTTGAATTTTCATCTACGTGAAAACCCATGGCATTCACGTCCCCCTTCCCCCACTACTATCGCTGACGACGTCGTTCTCGGTGCCGTCGTCGTTCTCGGTGCCGTCGTCGTCGTCGTCGTCGTCGTCGTCGTCGACTAGTGCAAAATCTTTGTCGTTTCTCACCGCGACGGACGTTGGCTGATTTTGAAAAATGAACATCGACCATGTTACTACTCTACGATACGATGGAAAGTATAATTGCTAGTTTCCGGTACTGTAATGGCCCAGTGTTAACACGTGCTGCAAACGGAGAATCTGTACTAATCATGGAGTAAGATTTAAAAATTATCATGGAATGTTTTATTTGGCAAAATATCTATGGCACGAAATATTTTACATTTTAATCCTAAATAATCGAAGTTTATCTGTTTCTACAAATTTTTCCTGTATATGTTACTGTTGTTCGTGTTACGTTCCGACCAAAATTGTTCTTTATTTATTCATTGGCGGGAATGCGATTCGATAATGCATAGCATTGTGGGAATTCCCTCATCAGTCACAGCCTCAGCCTTTGATGTCGAAGAAGTTTATCCTTTCGTTTAGGCACCGCGGATGATTACTAATATAACGGATACCTTCCTTGGAATCAACGTGGTTGGATAACCGAACCTTTTAGATGTATGAATATGTAAGGTATGTGATAAACTTCATCTGAGTTTGACGAATTCTCCCACTATAAATTCTACGCATCTTATTAAAGCCGAGTAATGAATAAAGTATTAGGAATGTTGTTTGCTAAAATGTCAGTTTTGTTCTAAATGCTGCCAGCTTTAAATTCACACTTGGTATTTTTAAGAAAGTCCAAGTTATAGTGATGCTTCAGGTCATCGTAGCGATTCAAAGAAAGTAAGCTATTAGCAGAAAACTTAACTGTCCTCATAAATAGATCCGATTTTCTTTTATCTTCTCTAGATACGTGACGTGGGATTCGAGTACTCTCTTCTTTCTTTTCAAAAGGAACCAGTTCCTTGCATGATAATGTAAAATAAATATTAATATTTGCTTATCTACCATAGTCACCTAATTTGGCTTATTGTGATTATGTTGTGATGTAAGCGTTACAATCGCATAAAGCAAATCTTTATTTTATAATAATTACAATTTTATATAACCGTGAACGTGTATCGTGTGTTCGCTAAGCACCCGAGATCTTCTTTCTTTTTTTTGTTTGAGTTCCTCCTTATGTATTTCTTTAGAGAAGGCGAACCGATGTTACAGGTGTAGTTTGTATTGGTAAAAACTATTTTCATTGGTTTTTGAGAAAGTCCTGGAAATTCCTAACTTTTTTGGCAGAGGAGTAGAAAATGGGTTTTCCTGAAGTACGCGAGTTAGTTCTCACCTGCTTATTTTTACCTTAGAAAGGTTTGATAATGGGCCATGGTTCATGGCAGTGATTTTGACAATTAAAGTTTCTAACTTGGAGCAATCGTAAAATGTCGAAAACGAAGTTTTTACTAACGGCAACTATAAACCGTACTCTGTTACAATTTCTTATTTTCAAGACTCACTATAATGATATTTTACTCATACACGCAACCGTAACCACAGTACTCAAAGTAATTCCCAAAGCAGGTTTTCAAAAACCTATTCATTCAATATTTCGCTTTGTATTAATGCAGAAGAAAGATACAATAATAGATACAATAGATACAAAATGAACGATTTTTGCAAATATAATCAGTGTTCAAATTAATATATTGGCAATTTCGTTATGTTGAAGGAGGACTGTGTATGTATTAATTTTTCCTTTGAAGGCACTGCCTTTGAGATTAATGTAGTCATAAAGCGATTTATCGCTGAAAGGTCAATTGCATTAAGAAGAAACGAAATATAACACAGTATTTTAGCAACAGTGGCCGCGATTTTATAAACGAATAATAATCCGACGTGACCCTGGTATAACGTTATGTGTACGTTTTGAGAAGAGAGAAAAAGAGTAGCTATGGCAACGTTCAAGATTTTTTCTCGAATTCTATTAAGCGGTCGGGCTACCTCATTCGAGAACGAGACGTGGGATTTGCACGTCAAACGTCGACTGGCCTGGGGGCTTGGCTACATCCGGATGAGTGGAAAATTAAAAGCTCCAATCAGATGGTGGAAATCAGCCAAGGGCACTGCCTCTGGAAGTGTTATTCAAAAGATACAAAAATAAATTTTTCCTCTTTTCGTTCTCGCTGTTTTTACGAATTGTCCATGCAGAACAATATTCAACGTGTAAGTTGCTAGCACATTTACGACATGCAAGCTAGTACGGGTGTTTTTGAGAATCGTTTTATTTTTAATTTTACAGATTGTACAGCTTTTAGTTTCTTTTATGATCTCAGCAGTCAATTGCATGTGTCATAAACGTGAATTTCCCAAGAGACTCGAGATCGGGCCCGGACAACCACAGGTTATGCCCCACGGTTTAGGCCTGATGGAAATTCCACCACGTGTCAAACACTTGAAGACCTGCTGTTACCACCTCCACATGGCACCGCCTAGTCCGCACGGATCGCGCTAAGGGCGCACGGAATAGGTTGGTGCTAAAATACTAATTGTTTCATTGGCTCAAATCATCACCAATCAGGTAAACCAACTTTCTCCCCTAATTTTCACGTCTTGGAAACTTCTAAGGGAGTCAGTTGGAGCCAGTCTAAAAATTCCTTCGTTAAGAAGAACAACTTCTTTGAAGACTTCGGAGTATCGTCCTTACGCGAGGTGCGAACATCGAGTTCCACCCGATACTTTGTTACATTTTTAACATTCATCAAACGCATTCAGTGACTGATATCCTCAATCCACTTACATCTACGTATACTCTTTGTCTCCGTAATAGGTCAAAAAGAACATAAAATTCCCGTGGTGCGACCCTGTCGAAGCTGAGATTTACGATCTAGGCTTGTATCGTCAGCACTGACCGCATACTCATCGCGTGAGCGGGGTAAACTAATTTACGTAATCAGATTAAAAAGAATAATCAACCCCGCACAAAAGAACAGCTACGAAAATATTTAATCTTAACGGAAGATAGTAAAAGTGTTCGACGACTTCACAGACTTATTATTGCTGCAGGATCGTCAAAAAATTTTAAGTTATAAAGAAACTCTAGTCCAGTCTGTATGGTAGATGACGGAGGTTTAGGTTAAGTTATATAAGAACAGTGATCCACGATTGCCTATGCTAAAAATGGTTTTGCATATATTTCAAAAACTAAGGTCAACCGGCGATAACATGTATAGGGAAAAGTTGTTCAGAGCGATAATCTTGACAACATATTTCAAACTCATTGAAATGGACATTGTCGCTTCTATTTTTAATAGTTACCTAAAGAAGGATGTTAAAATAGTACCTTTGTATCCTTCGAGCACGTCAAATTTTAGTGAGGCGTCATGCTATAAGTCCTAAGGTATCATAAACGCACAATTATTTATAAAAAATAATTTTAAATAAAAAAAAGTTATAAAAAGTATAAATGAAGTTGATGGTATTCCAAAACATGAATTGAAACTTCCTTATTTCAAATGATTATAACTTCGAAATGAGTGCAGGAAATACAAAACTTTGAAGGCTATTTTATAAAAAAAAGTCAATGTTTATAGTGTGCGTAAAATATATTGCTTAAATTGTTAATTAATAACAATAAAATGTGATAAATTAAGATAAGTTATTACGATGCAAATGTTTCATACAATATGTTAGTTATAACACTGTAACATACTTCTAACATAAAATGAAATGTAGTGAATATGATGAATTGTTATAACATTTCATTCTCTTCTTCAGATTATAGTTTTCCAATGGAATCAGTGTTAAAGATAAAGTACACAATTTATACGGTAGAATCGCTAGCGTGTGACTTGAAGTGTTTATATTTTAAATGACTCTTTTGGTTAAATGGGTGATTGGAAATATTTATTACAATAAAATAACTCCACTATGATTTTTCACGATACTTTTTCTTTCGTCTGGCATTGGATCACAGTCCTGAATGGAATGTTATCGAGTGCAAACCAGACTATTCGTACATTTTCAAAGACGTGATATTATTTGATTTTAAAGACGTTTTGCATTGTAGTTTTAGTAGCGTAGATAGTATACAATTTATTTATAGCATAGTGTAGTGTAGTATGTTTACAGTTTAAAATGGAGAAAGACTGTATTAATTGCAGCAAGTCACTTGCAAAGTTAACACGTAATAAATACCGCAAATGTAATCATATTTGCTATTGTTTCTGTCGAAATAGAAACGTTAGTAATGCTAGCAACAGCACAATATTTTTGCACGCTATATAAATTATTATTTATATCGACTTTCCTTTATAAAAGAATCTTTGAACTTTTGCATTTCATGCATTAATTTCAAAGATACGGTCATTTAAAGTCAGGAAGTATCTTCGGAGTACTATTAAACTTATCTATATTTTTTATACCTTCCTTCTCATTACATTTGCTATAAATAATTGTGCATTTATGATATTTTAGGATTTATAGAATATCTTGTTAAAATTTTGGGTGCCTGTAGAGGTACAAATTTGGCACTTTTTTAACATTTTCTATTTTACATCTATTATCTGATCGTTTTTAATAACCGTTTAATTATGTTTGATATCCTCAAATAAAAATTTTTCTTGATATTCACCACTTTAGTAATTCCTTCAGTAATACCAAATCACTAATTACTATTATTCTACTTGTATTCGATATTATTTCCATCCTGGTATATTATTTCTTACAGATAGAACTCATATTTATCATTCCTTTCGTTCAGCTTCGGCCGCTTATCAAAAGTTGCTCAAATGCTGAAACCACTTTTCTAATTAAAACGTATAAGTAATGTGTCACACGATTGGAAAGTAGCACCTTCCTTTAACCTAATTAGAAAATAGGTCGTGTTTATTCTTACAGTGTCATTTCGGTCCGTGACTTATTGAATTATTCTTTTCTCTTCAACGTCATTTTGATTTCGATAAATATCAAAGTGGAAAAGTTTTCTTAGAAAGGAAATGATTACTTTATGTTAAAGAATTAGGTGTTTTAAATCGTTTAAGGTTTAGTTAAAAGTTTTATTAGAGAATATCATTAACATTCCATTTAAAGAATCGAAATGAAAGTTGCTTTTGTTGTTGAAATAACGAAAGCATATTGTACATATGTATTGTAAGAGTAGTTGACCTCAAAAATCTGTGAAAGAATTAGTAATGTAAATTTCCAAACTGCGTTACAGGAAAATTTGCAAAAATATATGAAGTTACTTCCTCATTTTAAAAGTTCACAATTAGATTTCAGATATTGAATCTGTTTACTTAGATGTACAATCTTCTGCCTTAAGTTGCTCAAGAATTTTAAACTGCTGAATATATTCATTTTATCTAGCACATTGTTTTATGTGCTAGATATCCCTTAATCCTTATACTTTAAAATAATAAGATTTCTTGGTATAGATTAGTATAAATAAGTATTTATAGTAATAAGATTGATCAAACTAGAATTGTACATTTAATCACATATAAGTGATTCAAAAAGAAAAAACAAAGGAAAGATCGTATTAAGTTTTGGAAATAGCAAATTGCTACATTCGTATCGTAAAGTAAATTGTTAAAATTCATCTGGCCACTGAGCTTTGTTAATCTAAGTCATTAACTTTTCAATTTTATGAATACTGCACGCTAATAATGGTGAATCTGTTGAATACAAGGAAATATTATTTAATTACCAGACAGTATTTCAAAAACGTATCGTGGAGGTAATTTTATGAAACGGTATAAAAAATGTACATCGTACACCGGTAGGAAATTTAATAATAAAATACCCACCGTTTCCCGATATCAGGGTTTCATTGGATGAATTGACAGTGTATGTCAGTGTCAATACATAACGTACCCATATCGATTGAGTCATATCGATGTGCTTTTGCTCCAATTCCATCCAGATTAAAACGAACGTATCGTATTTCCAAGGATATTGCTATTTAAGTCTTTTTCGCCGATTTTGATCAGTGCAAATCGTATCATTCGTGAGAACAATGAACTTTGATTACGAAAATTTCAGTTCAAAAAATAAATACTTCCCTTTGTTTCGCGAAAAAATATCAATTTATTTTAGAAATGTCCCTTTTTCTTATCATAATTCATCTCATTTCGGACTTAGAAGAAATAAAGTTTTCATAGTAGTTAAGAAAATGCATATTTCGTTTCTCTTCTGAAGTTATTCAATGTAAATTAGTAAATTTTAATTGCTGTACTTTAAAATGAAACATTTGCATGGAAAGTTTGGCAGGCAGAAATATTTGTCAATCCGAATTAAAGATTTTGTTAAGAGTTTGGTAAATTATTAATAGCTATTTAAATTAATTTACAGTCATGGCAGATCAAGATATTCCAAGATATTTCGTAGAATCTGCTACTGACTGAATCTTGAGGTGTGTCACTTTCCTGAATCTTCTCAATGGATATGAAATAGTATACTAACGACTAATTTTTGAATTATATTTTGTAGTAACCGTATCAATGCAGATTTCATTAAATAATGATTTCTTGGACTCTTGTAAAACTATTTTGAAGTACACATTAGACGCTCTAGAACAAAGTTTTTTAACCTTTTTCTGACCGTTATCCTTTCTTAAATTTATTTTCTTTCTGCAGCTTCTTTATTTTATCGGGGGAAAAGTATATTATAATATTGTATATATACTGTGATATACTATGATATAATATTGTGATATACTTAAAAGTAAGATTCTTCTGATTAAAATGAAACCAAACATGACACGATTTGAATAATAAATAAGAAAACTACAAGTAAGGTGACCTGTTCAATGAATGAACGTTGTTTGTAGGAAATTTTAACACTTAACATGCACTTTTCACATTGAAAATTATACAGCAGTTTCACCGAAAACCTACAGATGGCATTACATTTCTTTTATTCAACAATTGTCCTCATAGCGATCCACAAGGTTTGTTACATGACATCTACAATTTGTATTTTGATGTGAGTTTAATGTTTGTACGATACATTTGTTTTTATAATTATATTCTTTGGATATTTACTTAACGAAAAATACTGTTAATAGATTTTTAAGAATTTGTAGATGTTTTTAGGTGTATATTCATTAATCATTTGATCCATTTTTCACTTAATTCTACGCCAGACTTTTAATAAAGGCTATAATTATCAAATATTTCTAGAATTATGTTCTGGGATGTATAACATTAGTAATGAAACAACTCGCTTATAGTAATGACATTCGGGGGATTAAATAACGATTTGTGGATATTAATTTCCACAGGTACACAATTTGAGTGTTCATTCATTAGACACGTCACCCTATTATAAGGTCATCCAAAAAATAGTCGGAGGTCGAAAAATAAGTATCACCCTATTAGAAGACAATTAACTATTTTACGTAAAAATAAAATATCACGCAATCTTCCTCTCCTTTCCAATGTTGTAAGGTTGTGTTATTAATTTTTATTTCTTAATTCTACAAGAGTTCCTTAAGCCTCCAAATGAGTATCTTCCATTAAGATGTAATTACTTATGGTCAATAATGTCTTTCAATGAAAATAATGAATACATGTTCAACCATAATATTTCTTGATTTTGAAGAAATGTTAAAAAAAGTTGTCAACGAAAGAGTAATGCTACTGCATTGAGACGGTATTTCCGAATATTGCAATTTGATATGGTGGCTATGCTGCAGGCATCTGTGCAGTTATCGTTATCGTGAATCATGATATTGTTAGGGCAGTATAGTGGACAACATCTCTGGCTTCTCGTAAGCATTGAACACTATGACGTCGTACAAAATAACGAGACCGTTAATCTGCTTTTTCTTTATAACGTATTTGGACGGTGGTATAACCTTATCGGCAAATCCAATGTGTGCCACACGACTTCGTAATTGTTTAAGGCGACGTTAAAGACCAGTTATTACCCATTTCTCTATTTAATTGTAATGATACAAGTTGATTCTCAAGCTGACATTTTTTATTTTAAACTATTTCCAATTATAAAAAAACAGCAATCGGTGTTTAGTTGAAAAAGAACGTGTGGAGTGATGTTAATATTTAAAGAAAGCCATAAGGTGCATTTGTATTAAAAAAGTACACAATTTAAGGAGGCAAATAAACAAAACTAAGACTGTAGTCTAAAAGAAAAAGACTTACAACACTGAAAACAGATTGTATTCAAGAGTATCCAATTTGCATGGATCTCATGCGAATCAATATGCTTCCACGTAGTGTTTTCTACGAAAATCTTTAAAATGGTGGAAGAAATTAGTTTTTTAAGGACTGGAAATAAGTATCATAAATTTCTACATACTATATCGAACTTCAAAAGAAAAAAATAATAAGATATCTGTGACTCATTACAAATTTATTAAGTTTCTGATTGATTAATTGAGATGTGGTTTTCGAGAAACATCAGTACGTCGTTTCACATAATCTTTGGAGAATAGATTGAATAATAAATTACATATTCTCAATGTGGGAGGAAGAAAACAGAACTGTATTATCTGCTCAGATAGAAAAACACTAGGTGGAAGACGATAAACGAATTACTATTGTACAGTTTGCATCAAAGAGCCTAAAATAAATACGTTCATTTATGCTTAAAGATACACATAAGCCAAATAAATTACTTGGTTTGGAAATTACACTATTTAATATGATATAATTGCTGTTTGCACATTTTTCTAAAAAGGTACTGCCGAGTTGTTGGTAGATAGTTCGTGAGGTAGCTTCAAGTGCAAAGAGTTAAAGATCAGTCTTGTCACTAAAGAAAGAATTGGTGGTAATTATTCTTACGGAGTAGAAATAAAAATTTATGATCAAATTACTAGGAAACTGAAGAAGAGGAAAGGCGCAGTAGTGTACAGGTCGGAAAGTTCTTATATTCGACATTGAAAAGGGTACGAAAGTCTAATCTTAAGATTGGTAATACTGTACAGAGAATTAAGGAAAGAACTTGATTATGTATTAACCCTCGGACAGCAGATCGTTCGATCGATAGCACGAGAAACTATGTATGTCTGGGTCCATTTGGAGCCGAGTTAGCTACTTTCTAATGTACTTACATTCTAGACGATTCTTTTTATATTTCGTACACTCTTTTGTTTCTGCTTATTATATTTTCAATAATATGAAAAAAAAACTCTACTAAAACTTATTTCTAGAATCATTTCTTGTTTTATTGTACCACTAATTCGGTAAAATAAAAGAAAATAAAAATTAAAAATTTGTCGTTTTATATTAGGTATAGAATGAACTTTTTCCGATTTTTAAGCACAATTAAAAATAATGAAAGCATCAAGCATCGAAATAATTTTCATTATTGTTAATGACCTTCTGCTATCTTCCTACCAATTTGTGTATATTTCGATTTAACTTGCTGTACTGATTATGTGATTTTAGTTTTAAAGTATTTATTTCTATACCTACTAATAGAAGGATTATTTTGCATTTGATATCAGTTAATCTTCCTATATTGCAATTGATCACTCGTTTAACTCTTTTGTATGAAGTCATTAACTGTTAATGGGACGACGATGACGACAGAAGTGTACTAATTACATATCGCCAACTGAATGCATTTCATACTGGGAGAAGAAACGTATTAATTGCTTTAATCACCTTACATTTAATTTCGAATTGAAATCTGGTACAAGTTATACAATTCAAGCTATTTGATAATAAGTATCGTTTAATGATTTTGTTCCAATTATATAAATATCATAATTTCTGTTAGACTGCTTACGTTAACGCGCATCATAGTATATTTTTTGTACAATGTTCTATAAATTGTTTATTCCTTTGAAAAGACGATTTTGTAGAATAAAGTACAAGAAATAGATCTTTCTTTTTTTTATTAAATGATGTACAATAAATTAAATTTTATATGTACATACGTATACAGCGGATGATCAAATTATTATGATAACTTTGAAATTTGTATTACTTATTATTGCATTACTTATTTGAAGTTCAAAATGCACTTAAAATGAAATCTTTTTCTATTATGAAAAGTATCATGTTTTCAATGAAATATTACAAAGGATTTAAAACTCCTATAAATTATTAAACATATTTTAAACTACATATATTAATGTTTCGTTATTATTATACATTCGCTTTGTACCTATAATTCCTTGAATGAGTCTCTATTTTTTCTACAGTTTTCTTTTATTTATGTGTCATGATGCCATACTGATATAAATTTTTTAATCAGTTACTATTTATTAGATATCACTTTTGATTTAATTGAACGCTTTAATTCTCGTAGGTTTTCTATTGGATTCATATTCAGTAAGTTATCAGGATAAAACTTGAATTTTTCTTTTTAGCTGTTTAAGTTGCTACAATATAGCCAAATTACTTATCTATTCATACAGGGTGGCCTACGCAATTTATTCATTCCGAATAACTTCTAAAATATGCATTGTATAAAACAATTTTTTTATAGAAATGTTATATGTCTTGGAGAGAGTATTATGTAATGCATATAGCTTTTTTTGTAGGTGGAGGCGTTTTGGAGATTTCAAAGTCAACTTCGTTTTTTTTAAATAAAATGTTATACTTTTTAAACCAAAATAACGAAGAGCATCAAATTTCGAGTAAGAAAGTACTAACTTTTATTAGTAGTAAACCCAGTATTTAACAAACAATTTCACTTTGTTTCTTGAAAATGATTTATTTCGTTTTATCCTTAAAAATTATAACTCTGAAAATTGTTACAGCCACGTGTTAGTCCTTACAATGCAGTTGTTTTTTGAGGAGCACAACTTGCCATATATTATATATTTTCTCAAGGACTTGAATTTGGTCGGAAGGCGACGCCAAATTTCTTTGAAAATATCGCACATTTAGATTATCCTCAACGGAAGTTGACGTATCAAAAGCCCACGCGCCGTAAGAAGAGGGACTTAAAATTTATGGGTAGGTTTCCCGAACAAAGAACCTTTGTGCGACATTCTGCAGCTCCTATTTAGAGGATGAAGCGCAATTGGGGAACTACCCCATTTTCTCATTGGACATTTCCGAGCCCCACTTTTCCATATTTCTCTCTAAGATACGGCTTGGAATTTTCTTGGTAGGTCGTTGGCTTGTTTTCACCTAGAAGAACAGACGCTTTTCGGACTTTAAGCAGAACCCTTTGAACTTTAAACAGGTAAACTGATATTCAGAAATATAAGGAAGCCTGTTATATTATATGATTTAAATTACATTTTTTCACTAGAGTTAGTGTCACGTATTAGTAAAAATGTATAGAAGTATTTGTACTTTGAGATTTTAGAATAAGTAATTTTCTTTTTAATTCTTTTCTTTGCGAAGATTTCTCTAAGTTTTAAAAAATTTCATAAGATATTGGTAAAATACAGCAGATTTTAGTGGATTTTAGTAAAAATGAATAGATTTTAGAAACTTTCAGTAGATTTTAGCAGATGTTAGTAAGAATAAATAAATTTCAGTAGACTTTAGTAGATTTTCGTAAGTTTCAGAAGATTTCATAAGATATTAGTAGAATATAGTAGATTTTAATAAATTTCAGTAAATTTCGGTAGATTGAATCAGATTTTATTAGGAAAAGTGAGTAGATTGCAGTAGATTTCCGTAGGCTTCAAAGATTTTAGTAGATATTAGTGGAATACAGTAGATTTTAATATAATTCAACCAAATTCTGTAGGTTTTGATAGATCTCAGCAAAGATCAGTAGGTTATAGATATCCAGTAATGTTGTGAGATATTAATATTTTTATGAACAATAGTGTTTTAATAGAAATCACGCAATTAAGACTGCTATTCTTTTATTTAAGTCTATCAATACGAAGGTAGTGTATCTGGGAAAATATTTTACGATCTTTTAGTTATTCTACTTTCTGTTTTTATTACAAAATATTTTATTTAGGACTAGTTTACTTGACGAAACATATGTATGTTTCTGTACATTTTACTTGCATTCAAGTGTATGGGAAAATTCTGATAATTTTGTAGATAAACAGTTGGAAGAGGCGTAGCTTAAATTTCATACTTCATCTTTTGTTTTACAGGATATTTAGGTGTTGTCGGTCATTCCTTACAAAATGTATGCAGGAATTATGAGCGTTAGGCAAAAGTTCTCTCTTGAACACAAATTATAATACATAGGAGAAACAATCATTCATATAAACAATCGTGTTATAAGTGGAATTTTTGCCACGTACTTCTAAATTAAGAAACAATTATTGAACACAAAAGAATGCCAAAATTAATAAAAGAATCTCATTCTTTAACATTTGATGGTATAGCTTCATTTTGCACTGGAACATTTAATTCTCTGTATGCGATCGTTGATGAAGAAACGACTTCCACGTTTATGGTAGGGTTCGGAACGTTATTTGTGCCAAATTCGATTACATTTTTAAAACTACCGAGTACCAAACCCACAAGTGTATCGATACGAGTGTCGCTGGGAGCTCCTCCATGGCTGTATTTTAACTTTCGCGAAATAGGATGGAATTACAGGATGGAGGAAAGGTATTGCATGAAATGGCACGAACACATTCATAAGTTACGAACCTCGGTCGATTAGATCGTCTCTGACAATTAGAAAAGGGGAATGAGTTTCCAGGAGTCGAGCGAAATTCCTTGGCATCGGGTACCTGTGCTTACCGAACCCTTCTCACGTGCCTTCATGGTTCACCGGGTATAGTGAACCGACTTGGAATCGATTCGTATCTACTGAATTAATTACGCGGCCATTTTCTTTCTCGTATTGAAACCTTGGCACCAACCGCTATGCCATTTCCACGTTCATCGATCTTAAGAATCAAGCGCACGGAAATAAGGCAGACTGACGTCTTTTCCTGGTCGAAAGATTGCATGGAAACTAGAAGGGTAGGTAGGCGAGGTGAGGTGATGGGTAGCGCGTGTCGAGAACGCCGCGCGGATTGAGAATCCGCGCTCGATATTGTCAATTTACGGAGATATTAGTTTTCGTATTGCAGAACGAGACAATGGAAATACCGTTTGGAATAAAGTTTGCTTCTCGCCAACTTCCACTGCGGCTTCGTTAAATGATTTCTGCATGATACTGTATACGATACTGTCTCGTTGAGAGGAGAGAGAAGAGAACACTACAAGACAGAAGAGTATTAGTTTGATGTTTAGTGGTCTATCGCAGAGTGTTCTATCATACGTGGGGCGTACTTCACAGATAGAGTCAATGCTTGAAAATGATTAAAGAATGGTTGAATGATTCGTGTTGTAGGTGCGCGTCACGGATGTTGATGTCCTTATGGGGGTGTTCGGTAACGCAATTCCACCCGGATTCACGCACTCCACTGTTACCCGTCAAATTAATCTTGGGCAGCTATTTTGTTTCAAATAGTAAAACACGATGTAGTGAATGCTTTACCGTCGAATGCCCGTATACTAAACTTGATTTCTTAATTGTGTCACGAACGGTTGACACAATTGACCGTGATTTGAGAAAAAATACACGATATCGTCTCGAATGGTCGACGACTGTTCTCTCGAATGTTTAGAGAACGACTGTTCCGTACGATTTCGGAGGAACGACTATCTACCTTGAATTCTCAAAAACGACTTTATTGCTCGACTCCTCGTGAACGACTATTTAAGACGACTGGTTTCGATTGCATCTAGCGAACAACTATGTTCCTAGCAGCTCGATCGCTCGCTGCTAAAAACTGTAACACGTTGATTGGTTATTCCCCGAAAGTTGGTAATTACCACTTGTCCCGAAAAAAAGGGGGCGATACCTGCTCGGACGCGCGATGTGCCAATGAATTTGGTAACGACGCGAAATTTTTACAGGGTCTTATTCTAACGGTTCTTGTAACAGTCGAAACGCTGAATAGAATTCCCCTTTAGGAAACTTTCGGTTTTATGACATGTCCTCGGCTATTGAGAATAGAAAATTAATTGTATGTGAAAAACGAATTTCTTCCGGCGAGAGATACGTGAAAAGGTCGAACACTGGTTAATGCTTCCTAAAAAATAACTTTTCTTCGGGATCGTATCATAAACCATGCCGTTCGAAAAGAAACCAAATGAACGGAAACGAAAACTGTACTATGCGCCTTATAGTAGATAACTCACTTTAAAAATGAAGCATTGTGTGGTAGTTTTCGATGTAATCATGTACACGGAATTCGACGTCACACTTTTCGCAACAGAATCTAGAATCTTGCTTTCAACCTTTTTTTATACTTATAAGTAGTCGAACG
Organism: Anthophora plumipes; assembly: GCA_951804975.1. NCBI lineage: Eukaryota > Metazoa > Arthropoda > Insecta > Hymenoptera > Apidae > Anthophora > Anthophora plumipes. Next base: position 15,083,038 of record OX638118.1, on the reverse strand, counting down.
CTTCTACAATTTCAAAGAATAGATGTTCAAACGCATAAATAAAGTATTTATTAAACCAGATCGCTTTAAATAATGTTTTTATAATCTAGACTAATATACACTGTTTCATATTTTACAAACTGTTTGTTAATTCTGCTCCAAATTACGTTCATCAATGTGCCAACGTTTTACCTTAATCTTCCTGAACTCGTGTAATTTTTCATAGTGTAAACTTTCCACGACTCGTTTCTTTGCCTGGTTCCACATACACAGTTAATACCAAACACTCATCATTCACACTTTGATTTCCTAAATAGACTGCAATTGCTCTTTCCTGGTCACACTTAAATGAAACGTACCGAGCCTTGCGACAAATACATATTCATAATAATCTTTAAATTATTTAACTGTGTTTCATCTACCCGACTAACTTGAAACTTTTATATATCATAATTCAATAACAGAGTATTATCTTCTTTTTTTACTTTTTTGGTGGTGGTTACTCTAAGGGTTGTTTGTAAACACCACTCCAAAGAATTAAACATTTTTTCTACCTTTAATACCTGACTTATAATTCTGAAAAGAATTATTCAAGTAAAGCTAATCTGTAGCTATTTTATATTTTCTTTTCATCTACATATCTTACACAATAACTGACAAAATAAGTAAAACAGTTAAGGGGTTTTACTCCCATATTATCCTTAAATGAAAGCAGGGAGATCTGAAAATTTTCAGCATAGTTTTTCAGCTAAAAAACATTGTTTAGCAAACAACAAAAGTAAAAGATAGTCGGGGGGGGGGGGGGGGGTGTTTATTCATGCTTATTCGGTTAGATCCTTTTTGATCGGTCTACGAATCACAAAAATAATTGAGGTGATTGTTCCGTCCGAAGGAACAGAAAGCCGGTCGATCTTTTGTTTGGCACGGTTTATGACACGATCGCGAAAAAAAGCAATTTTTTGAGACAACGAATACATGTATTATTCGTATTATTGTGCATTTCTCGCCGAGAGGTCACTATAACTTGCCTGATGAATCGATAAAAATTATAGAAAAATTAGTTTTCTTTACAAAACGGCCGCGTAAAGTTCATTTTCGTTCTCATTAACCGAAGACGTGTTATAAAACGAACGGTTTCCTAACGGTCATTTCGACAAAGGATTCTCATCATGTAAAGAACCGTTGGATCGGACCTGGCGAAAATTCCAGACCGTTGCCAAACCTTCGGCACATCGCGCGTCCGAGCAGCTATCGCCCCACTCTTCCAGGAAAAAGAGCGCTAAGGGCGCACTAGAAGGGTGTTCGCAATATCTATTAGACATGCTGATTGGTAATTGACATTTCGGTTGCTACCAATCAGCGTGTCACCCTCTTTAGCAGCGATCGGGCAAACTGCTGAAGAGATCATTCGTTCGTTACCATTCGTTCGTTAGACTTAATTGTGCGAAGTCTTTCGAATTCATTCGTTCGTAGAAATTCGTTCATTTACATTCGTTCGAATTCAATCGTGACTGTCAAGTCGTTCGTTGGCAGTCAAATCGTGACAAAGATTCGTTCGTTAGACTTACTCGTGCGAAGTAGTTCGAAGACATTCGTTCGTGAACAGTCTATCGAGACACGTTCGATCGTTAGAATCCATCGTTCGGGATTTCTAACGTATCGCTTCTTTAATCTTTTCATCGTCGATCGTTCGGGACGATAATAGATTCTTCCTTCGATTATCCTCATCGTCGCGCGCTTTCGAGACGGATTTCTTTGTCGAATCCAACGTATGGGTATTCGACGGTAGAACATTCGTTTCATCGTGTTCTACCATTCGGTCGAAATAGTTGCCCAATATTAAATTGGCGGGTAACAGTGTAATGCGTGAGTGTTTGTTCAGTGGAACCACGCAGCCGACACTCCCACACGGACATAATCCACGCACACGACGACACAGTGATCAGGTTAAGTAGATCACTCTGTATAGTTGAATCAAAGAACCTTATAATTACTTTCCTCTAATAATAGGACGGTAATATATAAATAAATAGCAACGGAAGTATTATAAATATTTTTGAAAATAAAGGAATTTTGGAGAAAATAGCACATACGTGAGCAGAAATCCGGCAGGCTGCCAATAGAAGCGGGCAAACGGCTTGAGGCTTAGCGTATTTCATAATGCTCTACAATAATCCGTCTTAGCGTAGGATGACTTGTGTGAGGAAGTAAATAAAACAAGTAATACGACATAACAGTAAAATCATAATGAGTTATTTATGATCATGTGTACATACATACATGGTGTCGGGCATTATATTTAGAGATACCGTAATTTCGAGTACACTGGGATGTACACTCTTGTTCATAAGTCACTAGATACTGAACCACATTTGAATATGATTCTTATTGTGATTGCTTCCCTGTAAGAGCTTACAAAGATACGGTAATTAATCTCCTTTTATAATATAAAGAATTAGCAAGTGTTTAATTCTATTGAGTAAGTGTATCATGAATTTGTTGTAATAAAAATGTACGAAGTGTCTGGAGACTTATGAATGAGAGTGTATACGCACGAGAATAGTTTATCCTAAAAACATTTTTTCTTTTAATCAATTAAGCAAGGAGGAAACTAGCTTCACTGCACGCAAATGAATTTATTTGGTAGGTTGGTTATAAGGAACACTTATTTGGTAGGTTGTGTTTTAATAAATGAAGAATATTTATCAGTTAAATAATTGAACTGGTATTCATGCATTATGAAGATGAAATGAATTGTTAGAGACAGATGGTGGATCCAGAGAGGGCGACAGGGAGCATCATCCACCCTCACCCTCTTTTTCTCATTATTTACGAGAAAACGTATGTGACATTGCTATTCCGTATAGTTGTTACAATTGGGAGAATTTTTGGAGTCTGTAAGGCTTGGTAGGCAAAGACGTGATAACTTTTATACGAAAGGACTTTTGACTCCAATTAACGAGGTAAAAGGGTTGCAGATTCTGTATCTTCGAATATATTAAATCACAACATTAACAAAGTGCTAGTTGTGTACAGATGTTTGATTGATTTTTGTTACTATTTTTGTAAGAGGGTTCTTCATACAGGGTGTTTTCAAACTGATGTACAAGCAGTAAGAGGCCCACTCTACGTGAAAAAATAAGTCGAAAGAAAAAAGAATAACTTTTCTTCGTATTGGACTTCGTTTCTGAATAAATCAGTATTGAAGATCTATCGAGTACATGTACATTTCCACATGATCTCACGTCTACGGTATACAAATATCATTGTGTTGCTCGTGTTGTTGTTTTGATTTATTGCATTAGGGAATACTAAGAGATAAACATTGAAATAAAATTATTTCTTCATTAAGAATTTTTGTTGATTAATTTACAAATTGTAGAAAATGATCTTCATATCAACGGAGCGGATCGAAAGATTCATATTCCGCAAGTGTTTGTTTGGCTATTCGAATAGTTCTTTTGTCAAGATGATAATGATTTGAATGGCGTTTTTTGTAGCAATTAGTGGTCATAGATGTGTTACGACACAAACATTCAACGCGAAAATTATATCAGTGTAGTCTTGATTACCGTATGTTGTCATATCGATTGAATGATAAAGATTGAAAGTCTGACATAGAAATTACAATAAGCCATAATATTGGTGAAGTTTATGAATGCAAACTCAACAAAGACTGGTCTACAGTATAATCAAGTATACGTGTACTTGGTAAATCTTCAACACTGATTTATTAGAAAACAAAGCCCAATACGAGAAAATGTTATTCTTCTTTTCAGCTTATGTTTTCATGTAAAGTCACTCCTTTGTCGCTTGTATCACCACTTTGGAAATACCCTGTATATTGAATAGTGTATTTGGGGTATGACGACTTGGGACAAATCCTGAACTTGCGAATCCGAGTTGGTGGAGTGGAGCAGGATCGCAACCAAGGAGTCGGAACAACAAGGCAATTGGTCCTAACGGGACATTGAATTTTCATGTTTGTGTATGATTTTGCGGCACGTCATTACCTATTGAGGATTAAGTGACAGGCACCAGAAAGGTGTGTGGCTCGTAAAACGTAGCGGTTCTATGACCATGAACACCTCCTGGGCTTCGTACTCGAGTAAAAAGATGAACTAAAGGACGACTACTGAAAAAAGAGGCACTCAAAAATATTCTAGACGAGTACTTGTGTTATAAAGTCAAAAAGTAAAGGTTTAATTGTTCACGAAGCAAAAGTGTCAGTTATCACGTTCGGTATTGGACAATTGTAGAAGAATCGAGAAAGGGAATTAGAATATTTTGTGTAACGAGCAAACAGAGTAATCGATAAAAGTGGCATTATATTATATTGTAGGTCATCAATTTATATTTCAATAATAGAAAACGTAACTGAAAGTTTGAAATATGCATTTTTTGAAGAAGATGTAGATTTGTATTATTTATAAATTCTATTTTCTGATTCAGCAGCTTTAAAAGATAACTTGTTCAAAGAAGTGGTTTGTAAGCTTAGTGAAAAATATTCTGCTGTTTTAAGTAAACGTACGAATACGGTAGAGAAGATGATCATCTTTGAGTTGAAGTTGTGGAATGTAAAATGGGATAGAGAAGAATTTGACTCTTCTTACAGCGCAATTAAATTAGTTGAATTCTGTGACTGCGACGTGCATCTTACTTTACATGTTCATCTGAAAATTCTAATTGCACTATCTTTAAGTACTACAAGTTCAGAGAGATCATTTTCTACTTTAGGAAGACTTTAAACGTGCCTTACAATTAGATCAACGTCTTACAATTATAGCAGAAGTTAAACTCGCAGGACTTGGCTTGTTGAATATACATGATGATGTAGAGTTAAATAAAAAACGTGTTACAAATTGATTCGTGAAAATTCGTAAACGTAGAACAGAATTTTTATTAGAAAATAAAATTGTTTTTGGTAGCAAGGAAGAGGTGGGATGAAAGATACATTGCAAATATTCCTACAATGAAAGATCTGTCCACGACGACTATCTTTTTATTTTGCAACAATATGTATACATGGTGCAATCGCGTGCAACTTCAAATCGTTGTCATATCAAGCATGAGAGTAATGTATGACTGCACTTTTTCAATATCGAAAGTAAAATTTTTGATAGTTTCTCGAAACGTTTCGTGGAGTACTGTTGTTACCGACTAATTTCTTTATTGTTATATCTGAAAGTACTTATTTAAGGACCGATAACATGAAACATTTGATAATTTTCATTTAATATTCTACTAATTGTTAGATAGATTTTTAATTTCGTTGTCATGTTTATAGAAGGGACACAATAAAAGTTTATGAATGACATATCGCCTATGAATTAATATTATGCGTTTTCGTTAAGTTTGGTTAATTTAAAATTTGTGTTTTACTTTTGATGCAAAGATTATTTTTTACTCTTTAATTGGAGGATTATATTTGTTTGTCAAATAAGTATGTAAGCTTGCTGTAAATTTTATAATAAATACATTGGTAATATCGTAGTGTTTATGTCCTTAAAGAAACAAATCGATAATATTATGATTTTGAATAAACAATATTAATATTATCCTGTTTTATTACAGTGTCTCATTCATAAATATCGATGTCTTATTTGACACACTCAATTTATAAAAGGGGCGAAATACACTTTTAAAAACGCGATAAATAAAATAGGTAAATATAGAGACAGGTTTAGTAACATCACGTAGTTATAGCTAGATAGATGACATTTCCAATGTTATCTGTTAGAAGTAGATTGGTCTTTTGAAACAAGAATGTCCTTATCTTTATCTTACAAAGTTAGTAATGTTAATTCTTTAAAACAAAGCTTTTTTTAACTCCTTAACACCTCACTGAATGTTAGAAAAACATGCAAAAATTATCAGCTTTTTCATTTTTTTATTTTGCTGCATATACAAATATTTATAATCTTGGATGAAACATGATTTTTTGAAAAAGCATTTATTTTTGTATATTTAATAAGAAATCATACATATTAAAGCCAGCTACGTAATTGTACGTTTGTACATGAAAAAAGAAAAAGAAACACGAAAATTCCAGCTACGTAATATTACGTTCGTATATGGTAGAAAAAAAACCATTCCAATAAAACAATACAACAAATAATTACTGTAAAAAAATAAAAATTGAATTCCAAAAATTGGATATCATGAAAGTTAGAAGTTTTTCAGATTGTGGTGTTTCCTGAAACATGGAGCTACACATAATCCAATACACTGATACCGTGATTCTCGTCTAACTTTCTTGCCTTTGGAATCTCTACCTTTTGGGCAAATGATACAAGCTCTTGCTGGATTATTTTTTTCCGGAAACTGATTACGTTTCTATCGAATGTAATATTACGGAGGTGGAATTTTAAAATTGTACGCGAAAAACGTAATATTACGAAGGTGACTGTTAAAAGGTTACTTTCTGGATGACCAGTGTTCCTCCATTCTTCTTTACTTGAAGTACTCGTCATTTTTTGCGGAATAACAATTGATGTGCCATAACCTCGATCATGAGAAAATAATCGCATGTACATAGGTAGTTATCCATTCCGAGAGAACTCGTCACTGTTGTCGTCCTGAACGCTTGTCTATATGACCGCTGACAGACAGACAAATCTTCGAGGCGCAGACGGTGTAAAATTAGAAACTCCCAGAAGTTGAATAATTGGACATGACACATCTTTCACTTATGTAATCGTTCTAGAAGGGCACATGTTTAGCAAAGACACTTTAATTGTATAAGAAAGAGTTGAGAATACCGTGTCTACATTAAATATTTGACGCTGAATTTATACGTTTAAATACACACTCGCAAATTTATATATGTATACCATCAAACTAGAATATATAGGCTGCCTCGCGCAAATGGATGGCGCTATGCCTTTAAAACTGTTAGAGACAGAAGAGAGTGTGAGAAGGTAACGGTAAATGGTCTTATATAGTTTACATTAGGAAAAAAATGAATTTCATAGCGTGCTGTTGCATAAATTTGTCTGTTTCGAAAGTTAAGACACTTTGAAAAAAATGCTATGTTCCTTAACATATTTTTATATTACTTCACATTTTATCAAATTTATTACTTTGATTTCTGTAACTGATATCAAATATTAGATAATTAGTATTTTATTATTTCAAGTAACTTATACGATTCACGGATACTTAAATGTAACACTGTTACTAACAAGGCAACGTTCCTATGTGATAATCACCGATATTGTTGAAGGTTTGGTATGCAGTAGTTCTTAAAAGAATATTTTGCACGTATTTCTTTTTATTTTTATTGACAATCGTCCATAGTTAAGGGGCAAAAATCATCTTCAAAGTTAAGTGCAGTTAGAGTGTATATAGAATACTTTTATATTTTTCAACATCAAATTTGTAGGCGTCGTTCATGAAAAATGTGTTTAATAAAGTTATATATCAAGGTAAAAGATACGTACATTTTACACACCTTTTTTTATAATTACGTCGTGCGTGGTAATTTTTAAAACACGAGGTATTTAACCCTATGTCACAATCTTGATGTTCGCGTCCGAATAGTCTTCAGCAACTTGAGAGCGCGGTTGTCGAAAGAAATAAAAATAACAGGCCATTTTGGTCTGCTGAATGACAAATTACTGTGTAGACTATATTTTGTTTTAGACGCGTATTTATTAAGGGATCGTTTATTCTAAAAGACATGACTAGTTCTTACTTTATAATACAGGCTATTCCAATAAGAGCGATAGATCTTTCAATTGTCACAGCTGCCACGTTTGTTGTTCAATTGTCAGAATTATATGATATTTATACGCAGTAGTGGTTGTCATATCATCAAGGATAGATACTTAGTTGCTCAACGCGTTGAATTTATTAAAATTTATCATCAAAGTTTTTGTTCAATTCAAGAAATATTTCATGCACTTCATTCTATTTATTGGCTTTGTTATTAAACGCAGTTGATGAATTTAGGGAGGTGCTAATCCTCAATCAGTAGCCTAGTGATCATTGTACTCAAAGAAAGTTATTATTTGGTGTGGTTTTTCTACCGGTGCAGTCATTGGCCCTTATTTTTTTGAAAATGAAGAAGATGCGACTGTAACTGTTACTGATGAGCGTTACCGTTCGATGATTTCATCTTTCCTTTATTTGTCGTATTCACTCCACCAAACGCAATCGTGGTGGTCATTTATACGATATTGTATTTCACGTCTAATGCTACCGAGTGTACTTTAAAATAAAGCAGCGAGCACTAGATTATCTTCTGTACCTTTCGTTTCATTTCAATTTAAAATTCTATCGCTCTTATTGGAAGAATCTATAGTATCTCCTCCGACTGTCAGAAGAGATACTATATATCTCTTTGCTGACAATGTTCAAAGTTCCTTTTGAATCTGCCCTTCCTGCAAGCTAGTGGAAATGAGCTTATTCTCCCAAGCTTCTCTTTCCACTAATGTTAGGTAGGATTGTCTTAAGATAAGGATGCAACATAAGAGAGAAAGAGAAGAACCGGAATTTTCGTTTTTTGCAATTTGGTTCTTTCCACGTAGAAAGTGAAACTTTCACCGAGTGGCTGCCACATGATTAATAATTCGCTGTTCGCTATTGAACATCGCTAAGTCAGAACCTTCGAGTGCCGTGATTTTCCGGTGTTTCATGCGAGTGCACTCGAGCGGTGAGCATGTGTGCGCTTTTGTTGGTCGCGCATAACAGTCTGTGGAAAGTAAATATTTAAATTAAATCAATATATGCTTTTATTTATCAATTATATGTCCCATACAGACCGTAGGGTTTTGGAAGCGAATAGTTATGAATGGAGTTTAATAATGTAATTTAGATTATGTTCAACTATTATGTGATATATTGTTACAATAAAATTTATATGCCAGGTTTTCTAAAGAGCATTATAATTTGGATATTTCCTATATTTTTTCATATTATATGCATTCTGTGAATTTTTGCACATTTAAATTTTCTATGAATGCACGAAAGTCTACAATCTAGCTGTAATCATAAAAAAATACCAAATGATTTCTAAAAGATTCAGCTATAAAATAAAAACTGTTTGTGTAAGCATTTCTGAACAGTCCTCATTGATTCACTAAAAGACATGGAACAATGTCACAGCGTGTTAGTGTTTAACAATGTAAGGAATGCTTACTGGGTTGATATAATTTTTACAAACGCATCCAGCGTGCAGTTAGAACCTCCGCAATCCTCATGTTCGACGACAGCACAAAGAGTTTAATAATAGCAATGAATGCGAGTATGTCAGACGCGTCACTTGTGTGCATTTCTCTAAGCTGGCTGTCGTATATATTCGTCAGAAATCCAAAACCACCTTCACTTAATTTTCCTACATGCGAGCAAACAGAAACCGAAATAAGATGGAATTCCATAGAGATTGAGAAATTCTTCTAAAAATATGATTTCTTAAGGTATACAGTGGGTGATCAAATTATTACGATCACATGAATAAATTAAATGTTTTGTTTTCGGTAGTATTGATTTCAATAATAATAAAATATACTCTTTTCTGTTTTTAACACCTATATGGGCAATTTGACTATATTATGACAACTGAATTAACTAAAGAAAATTCAAGTTTTATCCTGGAAATTTTCCGGATTTGAATCCAATAGAAAACCTATGGGAATTATCAAAGCATACAATTGAATCAAAAGTGATAACTAATAAATAATTGATTGAAGAATTTGTATCAGTATGGTATCATGGTGCAGGAATAAAAGAAAACTACAAAATAGAGACTTGTTCAAGGAATTATGGATGTAATGTGTGGAATGACGAAATGTTAGTATATACATTTAAAAAATGTTAACACTAAGAATTTTTTAAAGAATTTTTTATTATATTAATATTAAAGTAACGATATGAATGATTTTATATATATACATATATATATATAAAATTTATTGTATATATATATATATATGTATGTATAATTATATATTATATGTATATATATATATTTTTTTTAATTCTTTGAAAACAAAGAATCAGAGCTAGAATAAAAAAAAGGTAGTGTCAAGTAATCATGTATACTTGAAAATATATCTTTAGAACTGCCATTCAGATGACATATGTATCTAGATGTTACTAGAGTGAACAAATCTCTTAGTAGGCAAATTAGTATAATCTAGTAGAAACAGTAAATCGTGTGGGTAGTATGAAACTAATTATGTGCCAGTAATTTGTGGCAATACTTGGAAACGCCGAGAGTGGATATAGTGGAATTCACTATAAATTCCGACCATGACATTACAGATTCATGAACTCGTGGTTTTACGGGCTCTACTAATCCTCCCTCAATGTAAACTGCATACATATTTTAATTTTGAATAATGTGTTCTTAGTTTTGTTCTCCGAAAAATTGAATATAATAAAATTCCAGTGAAATGCTATATTATATTATATTAATGACTTAACATTCTTTAATATAAATTCCTCAAAACATGTTAACGAAAGTAATACACGATATAATCTCTATTCGCAGATTTAATTATTTTTTTCTGTATTACTGTTCCCGCGCGAATAGCATGTAGTAAGTCGTAACTGTCCTACTTTCTCTTAAAACTCTCAAAGTTATCGTATTTTTATTCAACTGCAAAGAAATTTACTTTGGTACGAATAAAATAGGTATCATTTCTGACGCTAGCGAGTTTACTATCAGCTTTGAAAAGTACAGTAAATTGGAGGGGATGTTCTCATGAATTCATTTGCTTTCACTGTATGTTGCCTCGCGGAAAACTAGCTGTATTATTCAATTCTACAGTGGACTTGTACTCCGGAAACATCGTATTTATGATAAAAATTAAGATCGTTTATCATGTCTAACAGTAGTAAATGACACTGCTGTCAGCTATTACAGTAATATACAATGGCGGATATTTAGCTACTTACGAACATGTGAATAATCAAAATTTCATTATTTGTATTATGGTATCAACAATATTTATAATATATTTTATTATATTTGTTATATATTTATGATATATGCTACTGTATTGTGCCCTATTGCTTGTATAATTTTAATATTATGGGACGTAAAAAATATTTCATCTTAACTCGACGATGTACTTGGGGGCACATACATACGAATATTATTAACGTTCACGTGTATTTCACTTATTGCGAATTTGTTTATTTCACAATCAGTTTTAGCTTGTTTGTCCGTTGTTATATAGTGTATTATATCAGAATTAAAACGAAATACATAATAATGAGTAAGGGGAAAAGTATAGCATCAGAGTAACGATGTCAGGTGCAGATATTGGCAAAACAAGGACGGATGTACCGAAATATTTCTCACCAACTGGGCATATCTCTTGGAGCTTGTCACAAAACCGTGTAGCATATTAATATTTGGAAAAGTACAGAAAATATTCTATTTAAACCGAAAGCCTACAAAAATGACTAATCGTTTAATTCATCAGCTTTCTGAGGATGACTGTTTTAAAACTACTGTGGATATTCATTGTGAAATACAGTCACATCTGGCTAATGAAATCAGCGTACGGCGTTGTTCGATGTTGTTTATGTGGTTTCAATCTCATGGGTAGTGTAGCACGATACAAACCATTGATATCGGAGAAAAATCGCTGTGCGAGATTTCAATTTTCAGAAGACCATCTCAATTGAATAGAAGAACACTGGTCAAAAATTGTATTCACTGATGAAAGTAAATTCGGTTGTATGGAATCTGATGGAAAATTTTATGTTAGATGCCGTTTTAGCGAGGAATATAGCGCTACATGTATTAAATCAACAGTTAAAGAAAGCAAAGGTATGAAGGTAAGGAAGAAAGGAAGGAAGGTAGTATGATCATTAATTGTATTGGAGCTATTTATCGTACTGAAGGAAAAATGGATCGTATTATTTACTTAAATATTGTTAAAAATATTCTTCTGCCACTTCGCGGAGAAAAAGTATCTACAGATTGAGTATGTTAGACGGATAACAATCCAAGGTATATGGCGTATATAGTAAAATAATTTTTATATTAAAAAGAAATTATTGTACTAAGATGGCCAACAAAGTTTGAAATTGATACCAATAGAAGTGCTTTGGATTGACATAGATGAGGAAATAAAATTACAAAAAGCCAAACAATATTAATAAATTCTACAAAGTAACAGAAAATGCATGGCATTTCATTCCCATTGATTGATGCATTCGTATAATAGATTCTATGTTAAGTCGTTGTGTAATAGTTATTAAGGCAAATGGGAAAACAACGAAGTACTAAGTTTACGATAAGATAAAATAGTGGTTAGTCTAATTTTTAGTATTAAAATAGAAACATCATGTCGAAAATATATTGTTCATAAGTATATGTCCGTAACAATGATGTGCTGCTTGAAATTGGTATGATGTTTTATCCGAATTCAAGGAAAAATGTTAGGTATTCCATTTAAAAGACTGAAAGTGACCTTAATATCTCAATAAAAAAACGAAGAAATGAGAAATCGGTTAGAGTACTGTATGCCCCTCTGGAGAGCGTGCAACTTTTGTCTGAAACATTTTTTCATACAGCAAATAATTTACAACATATTTGAAGTCATTATATTACTTGTACCACTTAAATTGTTGCTGACATCATACAATTATTTAATTTAATTACATATTCAGTTTAAACAACTTATTTGAATTACTTATATACACTTGTATTATGTTAAAGTTATTTATATTAATTTATTGTTCTGAAAGTTATAAACGCTTCAATGCAGCAGCAAATTAAAATACTTGAAAACTTCGAAGTTATATGATCATAAAATCGTTAAATTAATATAACGAAGGAATGAATATCTTCATTTATATACTTCAAATTCTGAAATTCATTCTCCGTACAAAATTACAGTACTTAAATTAATACTTTGAACGGTATAGCAACGTTTTCAATACGTGTAAAATTGCAATCAATTTTTTATCTTCACTTCTTGAGCTCAAGGTAACTTGTATCTCTTTGAAAGGAGGACTCTAATAAGTGGTCATCGCTGGAGTGCAAGCTGAAATCAACTGCAGTGACTTTACCTCAAAGCCATGGTTCGTATTATCGCTTGCTCGGTTTGCAATAGCAGGCAAGAAAGAGAAACGGAGGCAGAGGAAAACAGAACGACAGACGAAAAGAAAGAAGTAACATTGATTTCTGGCATGACCGCACCGGTTCGCCATCCTTTCAGGGAAGCAATAGTATCTGCCAAGGGATTTGTCGTCAATGATAGCTTTGCAAACAAAAGTATAGCAAATACGAACGAACTATAGCATAGTTCGATACTTCGTCGAATCAATTCTGCCGCCATAGTATACAAGTGCTCAGAAACAGTTGATAAAAAATTTAAATAGTGATTCTGCAAGACGCAATAAAACGAAAATGAAGCATAACAAAATTACGTTTAAGACTGTGTTTTTTAGTTATTAACCCTTTGTTTCGAAGCTTTTATGCTGAAGTTAAATTTCTCTTAGTTATGTTTCACCTATGGTTTCGTTGATTAAAAGTCGAAAAATCCAATGGTTCTGATACAATTTACAGTTACTTGCGATTCTGTAGTTTTTCTCATTGTTTCTGAATTTAATTCTTCCTGATCTTTCCTCAGAATTTGTAGCATCTATTTGAACTCTGTCGTTCCTGGGTACTATCAGAAACAGTTTTATTTTTTTCTAATTTTCCGTTTTTTTGAACCAATTATATGAATTAAATCTCTCATTTCTGAAATTATTGATTTGGTCTTCAAATAATTTAAAATCGAATTTATCTTCACTGTTATTAATTTCGTCATTTGGCTCGACCTTTACATGCATGAAAGACAGACTAACGTGTAAAATAATAATTTTAATTAAACACAATGCTATATTATGAAGTGCATATGCGCGAACCATTTAAAATACAATGAGGAAGGATATCAGTTATAAAAACAAGTTATTGTCGCCCATTAATTGTCATACGAATTGCTGTATCGAATCAAGTGGTGACTGGGAGTCATTTCTCGAGTACAAAATGTTAACATTTATGTACAAATAGATAAGAATAATCCTGCGACTTGACAACCATCCTTACATTAATGAGTGCAGACTATGTCCACATACTGGAGATACAATGATCTTCAAAATCGGCAATACATGGTCACCAGCTTATTTCGTACAAATTGTAGAGGAGAATGACATTCATCGCGAAAAGACACCATCAATTTCTCTGGAATTAAGTAATTGAAATAATTTAGAAAAATGGTGTAATTTTATAATTTTTTAAAAGAAAGTCTTTTAATAAAAAAAAAAAAAATTCCTTTAAGAACGAAAATAAAAAATACATATATTTATTAGACTCTATTGATAGAAAAATTATTAAAACACTTTAATTTTAAAAATTGAAAAGAAGTTTAAACAATTTCTTTCAGACTTCTTTCTCATTGTCTGTGAAAACCGTTCGTCACATCAAAAAAGGATAATAAAACATAAAAGTTTACAACTACAATTTAACGCGCTTTTGATACAATCAACTATATAGAAAATAGTTAAATAAAGCCAGTTTCGTTAATTATTTTAATACTTAAGGGTGTGGGGACACGTTTTCTTCTTATCTGTTTGAGCTTAAATTTTGTACAGATTATTCTTTTATTCATTAGAACTATTCAGCTAGCAAGATTTTTATATTATGGTCACGGATAATTGTAAATTTTTATCAATCTCAGCCGTTAGTTATCACGAGGTAAAAGATCGAATTTACTTTTCATAAAGTCAGCGTCAAGCCGTGACGCATTCGTTAATTGCCAGCAACAGGTGATGTCGGCACTGACAGTTTAGTCGACCACACACGGAATATCGAATTAACGTGTGTATACGCGCGCACCGTTCGAGTTAACCTCATTAAAAACACCGTGGATTACGCGACACGTCCCGAAACCGGTGCTCCCACGATCTTTTACCGGTAGATCTACGAATTTATTCAAATTTGAACATGCGTCAAATCACGAAATACACAGAGTGAAACAAACTTAATATCAACCTGTAGGACGGACGTAAAATGGAGGAACAATAGTTCGTTTGATCATCAATGTAGTAGGTACGTTTTATTGTTACCAATTGAATTTTCTCTAACAAACAAAATTATTGGACGAGTACAAAAGTTCCAATCATGAAAACATTCTCAAATAACATGTGAGGAATGTACATGTTGGATTTAAATATCATTCAAAGTGTTAAAGAAGTTAACTTAAAATGGTTGTATTATAAATATCCATCGTTTCTGCAATTTCTTTTGTAATTTGATATCTATTAGGCTGGATTGCAAGTAGTAATACGTTTTCCTTAATATCTGAAAATTGTCCAAATCGTAACAGGCCTTAAAAGTAATTAAAAAAGAAAAATAAATAATAGAAGGTGGTCATTTTAAATACTTTCCATGACGATAAACTCTTGCGGATTATTGAAATATTGGGTTGAAAAGAAAATTCGTGGCGTTTTTCAACGGATAGAGTTGGAAGCATGTAACTATTCCTGGTTGTGCTTATATTTATAAACATGGACAATATCTTCTTATTCTTTCTCTTATCTTACTACCTGTGGGTTTGCAATATTCGTTTCCTTAATTTTGTATTGTATAAGAATGAATTCGTAAATAAGGATGAGTCAGTTGTGTTTTAAGATTCACTTTACTAATGTTACAACTGTTCGAATTGTTGTCCATTTTGCTGCATACAGAGCTATGCATTGTGGATTGTATAATTATACATTCTTTATGGAATATTAGAATTTTTATTGCAGTTAATATACCTGTACTCATGTAATAAATTGTTAAAGCTATTTGTCCCGAAAATGAAATCTTATATGTAAACACTGTATAACACAATTTTGACAAATACGTATCTTAGTAGTTAGATTTCGAAAAAATGCCATGTTATATGAAAAAACGAAGAAGTATAAGAAGGTAGAGTTGAGTTTTAAAAGCTAACAAAGTGTACTACTTTTTTCATAACTAAAAGCTTTATTATGACGAATGTTTTTTGAAATACCACATGAAGGAGAAATATATTGTTAATATATGGAATATATTTAATAAAATGATGAATATTTATATGTATTTAGCATAATATTAACATATTTCTTGAAATTGATCTTTGAAATATAGAAGAATGTACTGTTTCTATTTATATGCTCGCTTTCTATTGTGAATACTATTGATTAAAAAAGAACACCCACACACACACGCGCGCGCGCGCGCGCACACATATTTAAGTAAGAACTTTAAGAAAAGAAATAATTAGATAAATTTATTATGTACAATTTATCTGATTTTTAAATGCAGAGAATTCCTGTATTTTATTATTTAGCGCGTTGTACAAGAAATCGCGTTATATGGAAACAGTAGTCGCAACATTTTTGGCGCGTTGTAAGAATTCACGTTGCAGGAACTTCTGTTATACGGAAGTCTACTGTAAACATGTTTGAAGTCTTCAAAGTTAATATTTTTTTGCAAAACTTTTTATCTTAAAAACAGACATCAACCTAAAAATGTTCAAAGAACGGGGATCTACAGTAATTTTGAAATATTTAAGGAGGAACGTAATAAATTTTAAACGTCAATGTAGGAATGCGTTGAGATATCCGGTTATTGGCACAAGGGTTAAAGAGGGACAAATGATAGTGTATCAGTTTTTCTTGTATGTAGAGAAGTTTCAAACTTTTCAAGGTCAATTTTATTTCTTTAAATAGAATCGTATATTTTTATCATCAAGATCGGACGAATAATAAATTTTAAATAAAAGTGTATTAACCTATATTGATTTTGAACCTAAATTAATGAACTATTTTACGATAAGTGGCTACGAGGTAATTTCATTGTTTGTCTGATTTATCGGCTCTGAACTAGTTTTTTGTGGGATGCATTAAAAGATACAGTATACAGTGAGCCATCAACAACGATAGAACATGACATAACGAATTTAAACTAAGTTTAGTTAAGGTAAGGTCACTTGTATTTGCATTACCAGGTATGAGTCTACTTCGCTGACGATACTATGTAGTCTTCATCCTCGAGGTAACTTATTGTTAAATATTTCGTCAATTATTAGATTTAGGATGAACATAAGTCAGTACCTTTGTATTTGAAATTTAATATTCATACGATCTATGACGAGAAAAATATGTAATTTCATTTAAAGAAACAAAGTTGACTGAGAATTTTGGAACCTCTCCAAAAACAAGGAAAGTTGATACGCCAACATTTGTCTGTCTGGAATGTAATGCCCTTAATAACCATGTAATTTTGTATTACTTTACAATATTTCATTAGACGTATAATTTCAAAAATCATTTAAAATATGCAGGTTACGTGACTAATCCTATATAAATCTCTATTATTAAGAAAATTAGGAAATTCAATATGGTCTATTATACATATATGTATTTACATTCAATATCATATTCAATATGGATTGTACTATAGATATTTGATTGAGGCGAATAAAACAGTCATATTGTAAGATTAACTTTATACAAAAAAATTTGCAAAATTTAGTATTAGGAACATTTTATATCATAATGATACAATCTGTTGTAGCTTAATACTCTAAAAAACATGAAATTTATATTTAAGACGTAGTTATAAAACTCTTAGAGTAAATAAAAGCCTTCCAGTTAGATTACATAATATTCTGTATAGTTCGACTGATTTTTAATTTGAAAATAATATAAAAATTCACATCATTCGATACTTTTATCGATCATTTTCTTATTTTGTTGTTTACTTTCTTCTACCTGCTACTTTTTATACAAGCAATGTTAAATATATAGTAATACATATATCAGACGTGTGTTTAGTGCACAAGTATTGGTAATCAAAAAGTATTGGTGTGAATTTGAACACGTTTCTACTTCGCTCAACGGAAGGAAAACGATAAAAGATATGGCACGTTGTTTCACTAAGGACGAAGGAATACGAGAAATTACCAAACAATCATAGAGTGCCGGCAAAAACGCTTGATGTAAGGGATGAATAGAGATACTATCGCTAAGATTTGCTTTGCTTTATATTATAGACAGCTTACCGATATGATCGCTCTTTTTATATAGTTACAAGTGCGTATGTATATATTTAAAACCCAATTTTTTGGATGAATTTGTAAAATTCGAAAACCGGTTTCCAAATTTAGAAGACCGACTTTAGATACTAGAATAATATGCAAAAATTAATTAATTTTTTTACTTGAAATCGTCTCATTCACAATCATAATGTAATAAAATCCATGGAAGATCAATCGATAGGTTTCTTGAGAAATCTAAAGAAATAACATCAAATTCAAAAATACTAAAGGCCGAATTTTCAGTAATTTAGGCAATCGGTCAATGAAAAAATAAGTTAGATTTATTATTTGATGCCCTGAAAACGATAAAACCAACCATCATTCGTTCTTTTAACATATTGTTACCAATGAGAATTGATTCGACAATTTTTTTCTAAGATCTTCGAACTTCGAAAACAGTTGCATTAGTGATTACAAACGTATAAGCCTGTGGACATTGATCAATGGCTAGCAACATTACCATTCTGATACCCTAGCATAATATAAACGTCGTTTAACCTTAAAATATATAGAGGTACGAAACAGTTGAACACCATTTGGATTGTAAGATCGCATTGCAGGTTTTAGCCCGAACTGCTGCATTCAGCAAACTGTCTCGAGACTAAGCTCCTTTTATCCAGAATAAATTAGCTTGCCAAATATATTTAACCTTATCGCGTCTGTACTGCCAACTATTTTGTCCTAATTGGTATTATTCACCAGTGTTATGGTGTTTTGAACTGTTAACCGGATATTTTTATCCAATTTCATCCTAGACCAAGACTACAATTCCTTATCTTAGCGGAGACTCGTTCTTGCGAAATTTTTTTCTTTCTCTATTTACTTACTGTACCTCATTCGGATTTTAATTACTTTCTTTTAGTTCCTAGACTAAATTAAAATCTTCCATAATTTATCAATTATAAAAATGCATATGAAGAAAAAAATTATAAATATTAAAGCAACAATTATATTCTTTTTTAAGGATATAGTACTGCATTGATGGATTTTAAGTTTACTGTTTGCAATATTTATATTTAAATACTGTCAAAACATAATATGTTCATATCTACAATTTTTTAACATAACGTATTAAAAATATATAATAAGATTAACTTCTTGACTTATAATTTCTTTTGCTGACTATACCTACATCTCTAAGCATCAGCTATTTACAAGTTTTTATAACTTAGTACAATTTTATGTTAGAAACACTAATGTATTATAGATTAATTACAATTGACAATCCTCAGTCTTGTAAATTAAAAAAAATTTGAGGATTGTTAATTGTAATTAACCTATAACAATTTAGTGTTTATAACATAAAATTGTCTTGTAAATTAAAATGAAAGTTAGAATTAAAATTAATGTTTGTTACTAACATTCCTGTTTTTGTCGAATCGTAACTAAAATCTATCAGAAGTCTAATTCATTGTTATAGTGTAAAGGGTTAACAACTTCTAAATATACTCATGATAAGAAACTTAATTCATTTTTTACAAATAAATTATTTTAAAATTAATTCAGATTGTAATTACTAGAGTGCGGAATTTTACGCATTTATAGGAAGTTTAAATGTGTAAAATTGCACAGAATGCACGTAATATAAAAAGAAATATACGTTTTGTAATATCTGGTAGGTGAAATAATTTTCTACCCAAAGTTCTACCTTTTTTACTATATTCTTAAAAATATGAATTTGCATAAAAATCCGCAGTTTAATAATTCCCAAATGTAGCAATGTGAAACTTTACTATCGTCTATAAATTCAAATATTGTACAAATTCTAACAATATTACAATCACCCAGATACATACATACATACATATGTACATACATACATACATACATATGTAAATACATATTAAATCAAGAACTTGTGTAAAGATTTTGGTCGTTCAATCATGGTATGAAACGTGTTATAAGCATAAAAGTGAGTACACGTTTCACGGCTGATCAAAGTAACCTTTTTATCAAATTTACACCACCACATCTCGCGAAGGAACTAAATTTAAACACGTGCAGGGTAGCACGGAGCAATTTCTCCGGAGAAGGAGTTCATTAGAGATAAGGAGTTTTCTTGCAAATAAGTTTTTACCGTTTTACCGCAGTGAATTTTTCTTAGGATTATGCAGATGTCACGGTGAAGAAAAATATTTATGGAAGGAACTTTTCTTTTAATTATGGCGAAAATAACGTGCTTGTAGTTTTTTTTATGCCGGTATACTTATTCATAAATATTACAGAATGAAAAGGAAGTATACGAATGGCAAAAAGATGTAAGATTTTAAAAGTATCGATAACTATGATCTTACGAAGTGAATTCGATACCGGCTCGACTAAGGCGAATCCTATCACTTTCTGTTTAATGGCAAAAAAAAGTAATAATATTCGGATATTAAAAAGCTAATCGTTTATTACAAATTTGTATCTAGTACCCATTTGGCTTGAATATTAATAATAAAATATAAAACTAAATTTGAAAACCTTTCTTCTGCAAGCAAAAAAACGAAAAAGTAAGAAATATTCGATTTGCTCCAAAATTTGGAGCGAATCAAATGACTCGAAAATCTGTGAAAAAGACTGAATTCTTGTGACAAAATCTTTGCAATCAACGTAAAAAAATATGATTTAATGATAATGGGGTCAGCTGATATTTCTTATCCCTTGTCTGTTTTATGTACGCACTAACCATCCCTATATAAAGAAATATCATATTTATATTCATAAAAATACTTAAATTAAGGAAAAGGGTGATTCGATTCACCTCAAATGACATGATCCGATTAGCCCCATATGTATACTACCAATCGTAAGTATTCGAACGTTTCTAAAATTTCAAAGAATAGAATGTTCAAACCAGTAAATAAAGTATTTATTAAACTAGGTTGCTTTAAATAGTGTTTTTATAATCTAAACTAATATATAATGTCTTATATTTTATAAACTATTTGTTAATTTTTGTCTATATGACGTTCATCGGTGTACCCACCTTTTGCCTTAATCATTGCTTGGCGTATTCTGGCATTAATCTAATTTTATAAGAGTTTCTAGTGCTTTCCGGTGCGCAAAGCCTTCTATTTCGCTTAATTTTGACTCTGATGAACAGATCCTTCTGCTGGCTTCTTCATCCAGTTCGTTTACTGTTGTGCAAATGAAGTAACTTTCTTCTTTTTTATCATATTCCGCACAGTACTTTACGATATGGAATAAATAATATTGGAATATTTTGGCTATAACACCAATAGAATACCCTTCACAGTGGAGAATATACATTACTGCACGCGTTTCTATCGAAAGTTTCGCAATTTTTCATTATTCCTCCGAATTTTATACCTTCTGTTATAGTGTATGAAAGATAACTGTGACTGTAAACAACAGTCAGTGTTTCCATATTCTTACTGACTTACTCGTAGATCATGAAATTCAATGTTTTACTCTGGTATTAGTAGAGGATGATCAAACAGGACAATAATCGTAAAAAAATTTAGTTAAAGGAAATAAAATACAGGAAATTCCCAATATAATACTGACTCAAGTGTAATTGCAGGTATAACAGGAGGTGATACAGTAAACCTTTTTATAACGCGATACTCACATAACGCAGTTTCCATATAACGCGGAACAAAAAATACGAGAGTCCTTCTGCATACAACGCGTTACTCTTATAACATGGTTTCTATATTATACAGCTTAATTAGATTAATTGTAAACAGTCTTCTTATAGCATGAATTTTTTACTATTATATTCTTAAGGATGATCATATGTAAAGTAAATAGGACATTTGGCACATTAAAAAAGAAGAAAGTCAGGTTAGGTTCTAATGTTTGACAGTGATGATGGATGTTAATAGAGCGTTTGATTTCAAGTTCAAGATCCTTGTTTTTATTCGAAAATAGTTTTTTAGTTTTTATTTCACTTTGTTTTTTTATTTTTCTTCTATGAATTCTTGCATTCCATAAAAATAATTATTACTTATTCATCATAACATGGTGCTCTGAGAATGTAGTTTTTATATAATGCACAATGAAACAACCTGCTTCATACATATGTGCATTTACTTCTGTGCTTCACTTAACGCGGTTTCCATATAACTCGATACGAATTAATCTAATTTTTATTTACTAATAGTGAGATTATTGTAACGCGGTATGAATGAACCGCGTTTACAGGAGGGTTGATTGTAATCCAATACCAAAGATTTAAAAGAGGTACAATTATAATAAAAATGTTATGTGCTGCTTAAAAGAAGAATCATCTGTGCAAAAAAAATAGAGGGGTAAGCATTTTCCATCTTTAAAAATAGGAGTAGATCTGTATCGTTCGAATAATTATGAGAGATACTGTATAAGGATTTCAAAGTGAGTAGATTATGTAAACATTCAATCATAGCAATTTAAAATATATCAAATACTAAATTTGAACGTCATGTAAACTAGTAATACGATTACATGTAAACTAATAATTAATTATATTCGTGCAAAAATTATTATGTTCGAACAATTTAAAACAATTAGCGAGCTATTGTGGTAGGCGTGGGGGTGAGGTAATAGGAACAATGGGAATGCTCGTATTTATCACAATGTGGCAAACATGAGCTGCACCCATATTTTGAACCGAATTGCTCGTGGTTTTACTTGCCTCGGTCTACCTTGAAGTAACTAAAAAAACGCACAGTATTCTGTTGTATATAATTATCCTAATTCTCTTCCTAAATGTTCACAAGGAAGCAGAGAAAACGGTGATTACAATATTTTATAACGTGTCAGCATAATTTTTTTAAGCTATTCTCTTTCGCTTGTTTTTGTATCTATTCGTTTACTTGCATCCCCCATGAAACCACATTATTTGCACTCACAGTAATGTACACACTCGTATAATACGTAAGTTATTACAAAATGACTAACTTCACTTTTTACATTTTTCAAGTTTCACTGCCAAGGTATTTTTGATCGATGTTTCATTTTTTATATTTGAAATAAATTTCTTTGTTCAACATAAATTCTGAACCTTAAATTCTCAACAACTTATCCAATATTATATTGTATGGTTTGCAGACGGGTTTTTAATTCGCAATGTGATGCACAATTCGCATAATCAGTAATTAAAACTCTAAATAAATTTAATTATCAACATATATGCAGTAAAATTGTCCTCGGAAACAGTAACATATTTTAATTGTTTCATTTGTTACGAATTCTTTCAACCACGCCAAATAGACGGTAATGTATAATATATAATTATCCTATATGATGTTACCATAAGTATTCAACGATCGAAATCGATAATATAACGGATAATCGTCCGTTCGAAGCTATATTTTATACTATGGAATAAGGCAATTTAATATATTCGCGTGTACGTATGTCGTATTTATACAATAAAACGCATTTCCAGTTTCGCCAGTTGAAAAGCATAAATGGGCGTGTATGAAATAATAAAGGGTGTATTTCGTTCGTAATTTCGCCGACCCTTCTATTAATACCCTCCATCGCATACATCGGGTATAAAGGGATCGTTTTTACACGAAAATAGAGAGGTAGAATTTCCACGAATGATAAGTGGCTTTTGATGTTGAGCTAACAATCGGTTCCACGCCGCGTAATCTTGGTGGTTAAGTTCAAAAGGGATCGGTTTGCTTGGACCCGTGTAATGTCAGGTTAAACTTTGGCATCCCCAAAGCACAGCTGTTCATTAGTAATTCTCGGATTTGATGAATTTTTAAAGGGATTTACAGGAATAACTTGGAATTTATTAAAGAATACAGTTCCTCTCGACATGCTACCGTGTTTGGAACGAAATATTCAAAGCAGACCGATAGTTATATCGCTCCTTTCGCGTGCTTCGAGATATCTCATTTACGTTATTGAGACAGATACACCGTTACAAACCATAAATATAGTCAATTATTTAAATAGGTGATCCGATAAATGTTTATCAACGGCTCTTTTGATCAACAAACGCAGATTTGGTTGCTTGCAACTATGATAATTCTTATTTTAATAACATAACTGTATATTATGTTATTCTTTGGTCAATTTTTTTATTATTATAAGACATTCATTCTATCATCTCGTTAGAATCTTCGCTTTTATTTTTATATAAAATGTTTCTTTTAGTTTTTGATCAGATTGTTAAGTTATAAGAGCTTCTTTCTTTGCCAGTAATTCTCCAGGGCTGTTGAACTTAACATAAATTACATACTTTTTTTACATAATTGTAAAAAAGAAATTTAAAATACTGTAAGTATTAAAAATTATATTTTTCAGAAAGCAAGAAGAGGGTATCCAACATTAAATTATTTACAAAATTTGATTTATTTTTATTGCTGAATATGACTAAGAATACAATAACCTAAACGCATCATAAAATTTTCTCTTTTTCGTATCAATGTAGTCCAAATTGATGGGAAAGGAAGTTGTATTTGTAGAAAATATTTCTTACGTATATGCAATGTGAAAACTAAAAAATTTCAATATAATAAACAAGTCTTTATTAAGTGTTCCTGGGTGCTGAACATTTTTGTGTTTTTTCTACATGTACCATAAGTAACATCCTGAATCGTGCACAATGTTATAATCAAATCGTAGAGAAAAACAATAAAAAAGATGAAAAGAAAGGAAAAACGAAAACTTCAATCCAATTTTTGATTTACAAACCATGCTATGACCAGGCATCTATATTTGTAGTACATAACTATGTATGTAACTTTAATTAATTATATCTTTAAATCTATCAAATAATTATGGCTAATATTTCACATATAGCATTAGAAATGTTTTATTCCATTATCCTACAGAAGATCGTGAACATCGATGTGACACAACTAAAACTTTCTTCTTGTTAATTGGAGAGAAAACTCAATGTGTCTTTCGTTTTTTGCAAATATTGCAAGTGCGAATCCTCTTTGTTACTAGATTACTTGTATAGAAAACCAAAAATATATTTTTTTAATGCAACTTTTTTATTTTTAAGCAAAATACATTACAAAAGTGTGTTTTATAATATTTTAAGTAAATTATCATAAAATGAGTGATATTTAATGTTTTTATATTTCCACGTAGCTTGAAGCTCTCGCTTTTTTTCAGTACTGATTTTCGGATTGTACTCTAATAACGGAATCGTTCATCTGGAATACTCTTTAAGTTTATGTGTTTTTGTAATACATTGTTTATTTTATATGCTTCCGTTTTCTAAAACGTTTCCCGTGCTGTTATTATGGTAGGAGCAAGAGCAAGATGCTTGTATTTTGAATTAGCACACTTACAAGGTTCTTTATAGAGACGACGATGGGCGTACCAGTGACACCATATTTTAGAATTACATTGTACATTGCAGTACTCCTATCGGTACGTAGTGCATTTTTTGATAAAAAAAATATATTTTTCTGTTTGGTTACTTACAGGGTTTGCTATGAAAACTATTCGTAATTCACTAAATAACTAAATATTTTTGAATTAATTATTCGATCCTGGATTCCAATTACCAAATCCATGGAATATATTTTAATAAGGTATTATTGTAATTTTATTTTACTTTATGAACGTAGACACTTTTCTTTTACTGGCACTTCATCCAGATCGGTTGGGTCAAAGGACAACTTCGTCCGCTTTGTAAACAACCGTTGCAATTTCCGGTCTCTCTTAGAAAAGCATCGCTGAAAGTTTACCGAGGAGAAATAAATGGTTTTCTCTCGTCTGTATTGACGATTATGTAAGATTGAAAATGTTGCTTTTCTTTTATTTGAAGGTTTCATTTGTTTCAAGTAAAGCTTTCTTGGTGTCAAGGTAAAACCTGATTTTTGTAGAAATATGTAAATGATAAATTGATAAACAAAATAAGAATATCTATACAAAATGTACGAGTCAAGTAATTTTATGTTTTATTATTCTAAAGTAATCGTCAAATTTCTCCAATATGTAAAATATATACAAATACGTATATTTGTTGCTGTACGTGTTTGACGAGTTTATCTAAATTTTTTACCATGACGTTATCATTCGTACATTATAATTGTATATCATAAAAACTTCATATTTGCAATACTTATGTTACATACAGAAAAAGGAGCAACGAATATTTTACGTAAGATATCAAAGAATTGTCAATAAAGTGGAACACAAAGTGTAACAAGTAAACCGAGAAAGTTAAAACTGGGAAAAGTAAAATGTATAGAGCTTATGAACATGATATATCATATAAGATTACACTGCATACGAACACATTCTAAATAAACTTTTCGTTGTAAAACCGTTTACGTCAAAAATAAGTGTGAAAATTGGTTAATGTTTCCTTTTCTGAAGAATTAACAGAATTGTATTTTTACATATTATTGCATCAAATCTCATAACAGACAATCCCATAACTGCTCTAATTGAGAACGATATACGGTGAATTTTTTGACTTAAGATACTTTCATAAGTACTCCATAAGATGTTCCATTGAAGGCTGACAACTTAATGCTTTCCTAAAGTTAAAGAACCTAGAGCTTTACGCGCGCGCCTTGTCTCGTAATCTTTCATGGGGCACGACGTGAAAAGGAAGAGGACCAATATCACGATAGAAGCGAAGTGTAAGGTCGATTTCCTTCTTCGTCGTCTACTTATCGCTCGTTATCCCTAAAACTGCCGACACTTTACATAATAAAACGCTACGTATGCTGAACTGCTACAGTAATTCTGGTGACCCAAATTATGAGAAACGGTAAGATCAGTTCAATTATCTGCAGGAAAGGCCGTTCGTTCTTATCTACATTTTGTCACTATTTTTCATCTCTGTCATGTATTATTTTTTACACTTGAATGTATCCGTCCCTCTAAATACGTGACATGTTCATAATATTGTTTGAGTGATGTTTCTATAATATTCATTGAAAATACTGATCCCATTTATATAATTAACACTAGAACTACCAGCGTTAAATGTATATTTAATTCTACCACACCTGTCAATTTGACGGGTATTTGAGAAATGTGTTTTCATACGTAGTTTTTTAAAATAAAAATTATAAATGTATTAAATAATTTATTTTTAAATAGAAAATATACAAAAGCATATATGTTAATTGAAGTGCTTATTATTAACATAATTTTTCTTTATAATCCGCCCACAGAGTACATTTCTTGCAGATATTAGATCTTATTTAGAATATACACTTTTCACAAATATACTTGCATTCAAAACAATTTGAATTCATTCTGGTTTTGTTGCACAATCCAATTTGACAGGATTTACGTTTATTAGGAATTTCTTTTGAATTTATTGAGCGACACCTCTGTTGCTGTATAGAAATTTTTGAATGACCAGTAAAGATCCAAGTTGTTAAGATAACTAATGCTGAATCTTTGAATAAACGAATTAAAGGGTATTGCTGCATATTCTTCAGTTTAAAAATTATTTTATAACTTATTTTATTCAATCGTCATTTTGACGGGTCTAATATTTAAGTATTGTAACGTGGATGATGGTTACCACTTGGATTCTTGGGTTACCACTTTTTAAGGGTTCGCGCTACAAATCACAGAAAAAGATATCGCACAACAAACAAAATGCGACAGTATTGACGATGTTTGTTTTCACGTTGACTCGACCAGATATCGGGGGAGGGGGGGGGGGGGGGGGGTCCCAGAAGGAAAGAGAAATTGTCGTCTATGACTCGCGTAGGAGACGTTTGTTTTCTCTTTAGAGGGGGTAGTTGGAGAATTGGGATTCAATCTGGAGGTGTCGCTATAACCCGCGAAGGAGCGTCTGCCTCTAGGAGGTGAATAGGTACAGATGATGAGGATAGAAACAGGACAGGGAAACCTAGTCCTGGAGTCTTTGTTCCGATCACTTTCACAAAAAACGGAGTGTCGCCTATAACCCGCGAAGGAGACGTTTGCTCGATGTATGTTCTAGGTGTCTTCGAATTCCCGAGAGGGCTGATTTTCTATGGAAAAAACCTTTCTTTTATACAGTTCGGAAAAGCTAGCCCCGACTAATCAGGGTGGGCCAAGGGGTTTTTGCACGTTTGCGGCGCGCAGGGTGACGTCTCACTACCTGAGGCTACGGGGGATCGTGTCGCATGTAGCACATTGCGTATTAACTAAACTTATCCTAAAATTAGTTATGTTACAGTATACTTTAGATGGATAATTAAAAATTAAAACATTTGAAAGGGAACAAATAAGGGAATATAACAGTTATACCATCATATCAAAAACCGTTATAATTTTCTACAGCTATATCAATACGATGTCAATAATTTTAAAGAAAGATATTTGAAATCCGATATTTCGATGGGCTTGAAAATTCTAATGTTAAACATTGAATGTGATTTTGTTCGTGATAATATATAATATATTTTACTCTTTCTACATTATTATCCTTGCAAGAAATTTTTCGAGATAAAGATTAAATGTTAAAAAGTCGTTAGCAGATTATGACAAATTTCTTTTTTATTTATTGATTTTTCTTTTCCTTCGCTCTTCATCTTCATTTTTATCGCATATTTAGCTAATTCAACGTTGCAATTTTTTAATAATAGTACATGCTATTTTTGATATTATTGCGCTTGAATGTGGATTGTTTCGGCATCGTGAATTAACTCTAGACACTTTCTTACAAAAGAAGTTTATTTACAATCACGCTACTGGAACAACCGTCTCGTTCGGTGATCGAACAGCGACTACTTTCAAACATTTCCGGTCGCTAGCGAAACGACCTGCCAATTATCACATCGATACCGACGATTCAGGGGAATACCTTCAGTCGGCTCGCCAACTTCATGTCGGCGTAACAATATTTCTCCTAATATGGGACCCTGTTTAAAATTAAGATTGGAAGTTAAAATTGTCATTTAAAATTACAGTCACTCAGTTTTTTGACGTTTTAGATCAATTTGGATATAGGATTACTTCAAGCCAGACGCATCACATACTATTTTTCTTTATAAAATTTTAAATAAAGACACTTTAGTGTATAGATAAATACAGTTTATATATTTATTTAAATTCATTTAATAAAATATGACATTAAGTCTATAAAACCTTTGTTTTAATATTCTAATATACATACTTTGTAAAAAAGTTCGGAAAAGTACATCTCTCCCTAATGCCTGGGGTTAGATGCACTTCTTTCACTTATTCTCTCTTCTCTTTACTTTTATTCTTTTCCTTTTCTATCGCACATATTATATAATAAAGAATATATAATATATGGCGCCATTTGAGACATTCCAAGCAAAAAATCTTATTTACTTTTGATGTGGTTGATAATTTTCTAAACACATAATCATAATCATAAGAATTTTCTATTGAACAGAATTCACTCTTAATCGACTTTCTCTTTGGTTTCATTTTTGATTTCTCTTTATTAATATTTGTCTTAGTCGAAATAATTTTAGATTCTACTTTTTAGTCTTACATGTTACATTTCTATTCCTTGCTAGTTGCAATACACTTCTTTCTTTTCTGTTCTTCTGTTTTTTTGTAGTGCCTTTTCTTCTTTTTCTACTTTTACTTCTTCTAAATAATTTTCTTTTGTTTACATTTTCTGGACTAGTCAATACTTAAGCAATATTTCTTTTGGGAGTTTTGTCTACAAAAACATGAACATTGATTACTGTACGACCGACGTGATTTTGTCGTACTATTTCTACAAACATTATGAGGTCTCACATTAAGTGTTACGAATCGCGATATGGCCGTTGTGAAACTGATCGTTTTTTCTGTTTTTAGTCATACTACTCGAGGAATTTAATCTGTATTCGAGACTTAGATAGTGCACGGGAACTCAGAGAAATAATGTACAAAAAGAATTTACTATTGTAATATTACGTATATTTTGACAAGGTATGACTGTGCGAGAGTGTATGATGTTTATTGTTCAAAAATTGTAGCGTATCTATCCGTGTTGATGGCAAAACTGTTTTTTATCAATTCGTACTATTTTCCTATTGGTGTAAAAGTGTATGTGGAGATGGAGCTATGTTTCCGTGATTGTTGTGGGTGTTTGGCTATGGGTATGATTTGAGAGGTGAAGGAAAAATAAATTTTTGATCTTTTAAATTATAAATAGTCCTAAGATTCAACTCAATCTTCGGGACAGGTATTATACAATGGTATTTGCAATTTTTCTCGCATGCAGTGACTGGCTATCCAGAGATCCTAGGTTAAAGAATATTGCTTTATTAGTGGTTGCGCTCAGGTACGAAACTTTTGCCGGTCTCCTTTATTGTGCAAAAAGATTTACCGGTACCACAGCGATGTCTGTTACGCATATAATATAAACAGATATCTCATATTCACCACCATTACTCTATATTTTTCCTATAATGAACTACAGGTTCTCTTTGAAAATATCTATCTATCTAGATTTTCCTTCTTGAATTCTTCGTTTTTAATCTTGCTCCTACATACGTATACACAGAAGCAGTCCATTTGCTACCTTGTCACACATGTATGCTCATACATCCATGCAATTTTTAGAATCATCTAAACACGATGAGCACTCTCCGTTATTAGAAGCGGAACAACGATATCGCCTGAATAAGAAGCAGCGAACATGATGGTTCAAGTGAAAAAGGTGCAGCATGTGACGAAAGTTTTAAAGTAATCCTCTATCATTCCAACAAGGAATGTTTAGCAGCATGTTCTTGATAGTCTATGCACTTATTTCTTTTTTTTTCGAAGTTTTAAGATGCTGTTTCATAAGAGTACTCTACATTATTCAAAAAACCTCTGTCGTGAAAATTTCAAGTGTCCCATATGGTACACTCTCGTTCATAAGTATTGAGACACTTATTGAATGTGAACTAAATCTAAACGGTGGTTAGAAAATTATTGAGATCCGAAAAAGAAATTATTCATAAAGTAGTTGGGTTATGTGATATTAAACACAAGTGTTCTTTTTAAGTTTGTCTCTTTATTATACTGTGAACTATACTTTGAAGGAAAATATACATCTAAATATGTAAGAAACATTAATTTTGTTTACACGTTCGCAATGTCTGCTATGTTAAGAATGTTTCCTTTAAACTTGGAACGAAAGCTTTTAGAGACAGAAAATTTACTGTTTTTGATAGTTTAAACCTTTTCTTGAACTTCAAACACATTTTCCTCAAAATTAAGTTTTCAAAGATACTCCACGAGTACACAAAAGCTATTCGACACATTTATTTCAAATTTTGCATACCTATATGATACACCATTGCGTAGTTCGTGATTTAGAGAATTTTTAATATGATGCATAGTTTCTTTTTATTACATAAAAAAGCGGACAATCTTATGACCGAAAATTAAATTTTCCCTTCAGAGAGTTGTTATTTTTTTAAAAATCAACTTTTCTGAAATTGGCTTTGTCAGAAAGAGAACTTGTTCATATACTTTAAGAAAATAATTTGGTTTTTTATTTTAAGTAAACTCTGTTGACACAGGAGTGGCCACCGCAAATAATTGCACGTGGAACTAACTCCTACAAATGTAATATATTGTTAACATTTTTACATACAAAAATTAATAATTACAGCCAAAGGTAAAATTAAATTAGTGAAAAAGTAAAGAAATATAATATGTCTGCAATTATTAAGTTTTGCATGTGTTATATTGTTTTCTATTAATTAAAATCTATTTCTGTATTTCTAATTTAAAAACTATATTTGTATATTCTTTCAGTTTCCTCTATATATGTCAAATAAGTTAGGTGGACAAATACTTTTGTAGCTGATTGTATAAAATAAGCCTAACTTACCTTCACTCAATAATGCCCGAGCTGGCTCTGTTATTGCTATTTCCTTTTCCCTGGTGGATGCTTTTTAACGCATCAAGTAACTCAGAAGGTGAAATTGCTTCGTTAAATCGTGAAAGGCGCCGCGTCTCGTTTTGCCCCTCTCCGTTACACTTACGATTGTTTCTCTTCCCGTGACTGTTACTCGGTTTTGTTGTCGAAAGACTGCACGGAAAAAGGAGGGCATGAATAATGTAATTCGTATAATATCGGTCGACCAGGAGGAATGGATGAAACTAGATATAAAGCACAAGGACGCAGCCACTGTGGCTTTATAAACGAGGACAAGAGAACAGGCAGATATTCCATTCTGTTGGATCCTTGGGTGGCGATGATTTCCTTCTGTTTGTATATTCTCATCGTTATACATATAACAGTTGCCTCGTCATAACGCAGTTAAAGCGATATTTATTGAATTTACAATTTGATTTATCATAATATTCGCTGT
Organism: Anthophora plumipes; assembly: GCA_951804975.1. Classification (NCBI taxonomy): domain Eukaryota; kingdom Metazoa; phylum Arthropoda; class Insecta; order Hymenoptera; family Apidae; genus Anthophora; species Anthophora plumipes. The sequence goes on along the minus strand of OX638118.1, from coordinate 15,050,790 downwards.
TGCATCCGATGCGGAACAATACGGTAAAAATCCTTGAAGGTCCATTTACGACATGGACGTGTCTACAAATTTATTTTCGCGATTAGCTTTTTTGGAGTTTTAGTTTATTTTTTTATAGTGTGCAATTTCACCTTAAGAGTAGTAAAATTTATTCAGTCGTTTCGAGTTTTTTAAACAACAGCTTAGACTATTTCGTTCGTTTAAACAATCGACCATATCGTAAACCGGGAATGTTCGAAGGGTCGACCAAACCTCGTTCATAACGGTTTCTGCAGTCGAAGGTCAACCTGGAGGAAATTCTCGAGGTCATCTTCGAGGACCTTCCCCCGTACGAGGCTATAGCCCTCACCCCCGCACCAAGAGGGTTGGCCAAAGGGCGTCGTCCAACGCCTTCGAATTTTTAATCGTACGCTGATTGGAAATTAGGAAAAATCGAATCAGCGCACTCGATGCGACCTGAAGGTGCCGTCGCAAACACCAACAGGGCAATACGACTTCTAGAAAGTACCTCAAGCTTCGAACATCGTGGAAGACGCCACAAATCCGAAATTCGAGAATTCGTTCGTCTCGAAACGTATAAGATTTAATCTAGTTTCAACCGTTCGGAGACTAGAAATCGAAACATTCGATTTCTAAAGAAATTCGGAAATCGTCGCGTCGCGACCATCGACGAGACCTAAAGTTAAGCTGGGTCTTACAACTCCAGCCGAGGAATATTAATCCGCGTTCGGTGATCGCATACGGGTGAGCAATCAATCGAGATTGCCACGCTACGAAACATTCGCCGTCATTCGAAATAAGTTATGTAATCATTCTTATTGTATATTTATATACAATTTATATACATGTATATTTATATACAATTTGTATAGGCTATTTCACAGAATGTAGGATCCACTTAACCACTTGAGTGTCACGGACCTTTGCAAAAATTCAGTCGAAGTATGTCAAGCAGCGTGATTGCGTTTCTTTCGTTTTTTAAAACTTTCAGCTTTTGATAGACAAAAAGATTTTTTTTAACAACAGCTCCGACATTTATGAAAGCATAGTTTACTGTTTAATAGAACCTCGATAAATGATAACCGTATAAAGACACGCATTGACAAAGTCCAAACGTTAGTACGACTTTACAGATATTAACTAGAACAGATGCTGAACAGGAGAAGCGCGAACGCGCCGTTTGGCACTCAAACGGTTAAGTATTATACAAAATTCAACTGCAGTAGACTCTCGTATAACGCGAGTTCTTACAATACGAATTCCTATAACGTGACAAAGATATTTCGACTGCTGTTTTCATATAACGCGATTCTTTGTACAACGCGGCAAATAATAAAACACAGGAATTATCTGCATTTAAGAATTATCTCTACTGTAGCTAAGCAGACATAATACATAAATTTATATAATTACATTTTTATTTAATTTCTATGAAATAAAAGATTTATTACGTACATTAATAATGTTGGCTCCCACACTAATCGTGACAGCAAATAATTTAAAATGATATAGCAAATAATTTAAAACTTATTTGCAAACACAATTTTTATTATTAAAAATAATAACAAGCGTCTCTAATTAATCACTAACAATAACATACGATATTATCTAATCCGTGTAGATTTACAATATATTTAAATGTTCGTATCAGATATAAAGTTCATTAAATGTATTAAAGTCCTTGTAGATTTATATAATGTGAGTAAAAAATTCGAGTCGAAAGAAACCGAAAGCAAAAGGCCCCGGTCCCTCAATGTCCAGTCCCTTTATACCAGTCTGTCTGTTCGCAGGAGTGTCTTATGAAAAATTGAAGAAAAGTGGGAAAATTGTTCGGTCCAATAAAAATAAGTAAGGAAGGTCGGGGGTAACGAAGTTCCTTCGTCACCGCCCTATGATGCCGTCGGTACGTCAAGTACAAGTCGGTTCGGGTGTCCATAGATGGTCGTTTGGTATTTCCAGGTCGTCCTATTGTCCACACTCTAATCAGTCCTTAGTCGGTCCTTATTCAGAAAAATACGATTACGACACGTCAATTTCTATTGAACAGAAATGGCCAAGTACCTAAAAAACGATTAAGAGTTTGACCATTTTCCTTGATTATAAACTAAAATATTAATCTGTTCAGGAATAGAAATTAGTCGACCGTATCGTAAACGTAGGACAATCTGTTGCCCCAACAAATAATATATTTTTTTTTAATCAACTGCGTATATATGCCGTTTATTTTTAAAATACTATCCTATTTGATAAAATGTTACTTTAGATTATACTCATTATGCGAGAAAAGTTCTCGTATAGCACGATTTCCTATAACGTGAATTCATATAGCGCATAACATATTAACCGCGTTATACGGGAGTCTACTGTATAGCGGCCAGCAATAAAGATTGGAAACAATTTACGTACAGACGATCAACACGATTTATAACGTAAGCTCGAAAAGTTATTTTTAAGGAAACATTTGTGATAATTCATGACTAATTCGACAAAGTAACTTTAATAAGTACTTGAGTTTGGAGTGTCGCTCGCATTAAGAAACAATTAATCATGCAGGAAAAATAAAGCTGTACTATAAGAAAAGGGATTAACCCCGTAAAGGCACCAGGAAAGGAGTGGAGTGATAAATTACTCTTCTTTCTTCTATTTTCTCCAAAGACAACCATTTATAATATTGGATTACACTATCCATTGGAGTCACCTGTCCGTCTGCATTTTAATCATTTGATCTACGAAAACGGCAGTGTATTCACTACTAATTACTCGTGTAAAGCACTTAATCTAGATTATCGTAGCTTTCATCTATTAGCCTACATATTTAAGTTGTACAATATATCGCTGTTTGGCATTGATAGGGAATATAACATAAAAATTGTCAATTTTAATTTTTTTTATGAGTAGACTCAGTTGGTACATTATTCTTGTCATGTAAAATAGTACACTTCTAATTTCCTTAATCTTGCGGGTGATCGTGATCAAATTATACGATCAGTAGATAGCAGATGTTTATACAAATGTATACTTCTATAGGAAATAAATAAAAAAATAAAAGTTGGACAGAAATGTGTTTTGTTACTAGGGAATTCTAAAAATGTATTTTTTATTTTGAATAGGGCACATGTTTTGCATAATGCATATTTCATGCATATTGTATATATTTTGCATATTTCATACATATTAATAATCAGACTATCATTTTTCAGAATCTATTTTACTAAGAAATGTCAAATCCATTGAGTAAGTTGCTGATATGAATAATAGTTTAGAACTTGTGTCTGCTGCCTATAGTGAAAAAATGAAAACGAAGTGTAAACATTGGATACAAGAAAGCTGGTAAAACTAGCAATGTCCTAAAAAGAACAGTTGTCGATAGACCAAACAAAATTGAGCCACAATATTGGAAAAAATACAGATATGCACCTATCACATTCAGTGACATTAAATTTTCAAAGTACAAATTAATTTAAAAGAAATCATTTATTGCTGAAATTATGGGAAAAATTATAATTACGTATTGTAATGAAAATTATAATAAATAATAAATTACAATAATAAAATAATGTATATATCTTACATTTACTTTGCTTATATTTTGTATGTGTTCTAATTATATTTTAAATATATTATATTTCGCATATATTTTGTATACATTTAGTATATTTTAATAACTGCATAAACATTTGTTACCTAATGATCAGTATCGAACAAATAATGAGTTGTATATTTTAAATTACTTTCTTAAAAATTAATTTGTTTAATTGTCTTAACGAGTTTAATCTTAAGGAGAGATTTACATGCAAGGGATTTAAAAAATTCAATTGTGAATTACGATATTCTTCGAATTCTGTAATTTGGAAAGTATTTTCTTTAAGTGCTTTCATTAAAATTTAATACCAGAATTAGTATTATTAGAATTTGAAGAACACGATGTTTTTCTCTTTCTTTTTCCTGTTCCAGTTATTTTATTTACGTGTATGTACAAGAACTCGAAAAGTAAAAAAGATTACAGAGAAATACTGAACATTTTTAAAACCACTTATGACAGAATTTGCTGTCACTTTCTAATCGATACCAAATTTTCTAAGCGAATAGCACTTGTTTCAGTTATTAAAAGATATACTATTATAAATTCCAATCGTTACCTTTTTATATATTAGGTTATCTGGGTAATTTTTCTCATTAGTGGCGAAATCTGCCACTTCATGGAGATAGATCTGTAATACATAATAATCACGAATACATTTTGTATTTAATTTGATTTAAAAGTGATAAATGAAAGCTTCATTAGAGTTTGTCGTAAACGAAAATTTTTATAGACGAGGTTACAATGGTTCAATATACAGGGTGAATCATGCAATCTGTAGACCTTAATACAGATAATACCTTTTTAAAGGTATGCGTTTAGTGAAAAATTGCTGTATACAAAGGTTGTGTGGTTATAAGGGAAGCAAATGATGGCGTATCAGCTTTTCTTGTACGTTAAGGGATTTACAAATTTTCAAGATCAACTTTGGTCCGTTAAATGGAATCACATATTTTTATTGTCAAGAATTAATATTAAATTTCAAGGAAAAAGGTATTAACCAATGTTGGTCTTAAACCTAATGGTTAATGAGATATTTTACGATAAGTTGCCTCAAGGCAAGTTCTATAGCCACCTCGTTCGCTCGATTTAACGCTTCTAGAATTATTTTTTATAGGCTATATTAAAAGATAAAGTATACAGTGAAATAGATAACGTGAAACAACGAATTTTATAAGCGTGTAATACAATGCAGGATGTAATACAGTGCAGAATAAAATTAAAATGCTGTCGCCTCATTAATTCTTCGATTACAAAATTATACCAATGTTAATGGATATCATTTTAAGTATGAAATTTAGATAAGGTAAAGTCACTTGTACTTACATTACCAGTTATAAGTCTATTTCTCTGATGATACTATGCAGTCTTCATTTTCGGGCTAATTTATTGTAAAATATCTCGTCAATCGTTAGATTTAGGACTAACATAGATTAATATCTTTTTATTTGAAATTAATATTCATATTTATGAAGGAAGGAATATACAATTTCATTTAAAGAAACAAAGTTAACTTTGAAAATTTTGAAACCTATTCACATATGAAAAAAACTGATACCCCATGCAACTTTTGCATTTAATAATGTTTCATTAAATGCATAATTTAAAAGTTAGTTGAAATGAGCTAGTTGCATGACTCACCTTGTATATTATTTTTCATTTTTTTCTAACTATGAAAATGTTTTTAAACAATATTGTCAATGAAATATTCAAAAAGTTAGATACATTTGTCGAACCAAGAATTTCATGTTGTATTCTAAATTTGTAGAAACTTAGCTATACTCGTTAAAATTTAGACTTCACGAATATAAGTTTCCCTCTATATTACCTATACCATGTATTAATTTCTGTGTTTCATGGTGCCTTTTTTTTAAACACTTTGTGTTATCATACCTGCATAGTTTTTAAAAAAATTCTTCTTTCAAAATAACAAACTTTATACAGATTTCGAGAAGGAAAGCCACCGCAAGCGTTCTACGACAAGTAAGTCGAGTTACGTGCAATTCGGAACAATTTCAGGTTTAGTGGTTTCTGCTATTTGTGCGGGAAATTGTGCCTGCTGATGTCACATCCGTTAACTCTCCTCTCCATGGAGCATCCAATTGTTCAGCTAGGAGCGACGGGTCGATTCTGGATAAAGTACTTCACTGTGATGCTTCCGCGATTCAAGAAGATCGAGGAATTCTTCTTACACTTTACATTCTCACGGGATCATGTTTCAAATCACTTTAAAATGACATCAATTTTCCCAAAATGGTTGTTTTGCAAAAGTATTCTTTTAATATGGAAAGAAGTACATATTGTTTTGCAATTTTTTAACGAGGCATTTTACAGTGACCTTAATTAGTACGAATAAAAAGTGAATGTATCGAATTAATTATCTTCTCCGTAACGAAGAAATAATTACACTTTCGTTGTTTATTTTTTAAAGTTTTGGCAACAATTTTTTTTTTGGTGAAAGCATTTGGAACCTCGTAGCAAGTAATTTCTGCCGAGCAACTATTACATTATTTGGAGCAAACATATAATATATATTTACATATAATAATTCGATAACAGAGCTTTATTTCTGCTCTCTTAGGAGGTGATCACTTAAAGAGTTGCTTGCGAAAACCATCCTCAAAAAATAAATTACTTTTTTGTACCTTTAATAATTGATTCATAATTCTGTAAAAAGTATTTTAAACAAAAGTAGTCTGTAGCTGTTTCACTTCTTTTTCATTTAAACATCTTAAGTAATAACTGAGAAAATAACTAATAACTAATAGTTTATGATTTTTATGGACATATTACCCTTAAACGAAGGAGTAGAGATCTGAAACTTTACAGAATGGTCTTTCAGGCAAAGAACATTGTTTAGTAAACAACAAAAACAAAAATTTGTCTGGCGGCGGCTTACCCATGTTTACCTTACTAGGCTCTTTAGCAAGACTTTTCTTACTTCGCATACATAGTGTTTTATACAACAGAATTGGATGCCTAGATTACAGTCTTTATGAAACATAAAAATAAGTAAGCATGATGCTTCTATGTTGCTATTAGGCCTGTATGTGTAAAGAAACAACGCAGATTTATTTTTGAGCAATTCTGTTATTAACCTTGATCTTTGGGTTTTGAGTAGTCCGCGATGCCTCATTATGTAGTTGAGATCATCTTCTCGTCCGCATTTGTATTTGAATTTTTTAATGATACCTACCAGATATTTTGCTAGATTATAGTGATCCGCTTTCATACGGTTTATTATAACAATAAATTATTCTTTGGAGAGCTTTTTCTTAGCAAACCATGGTTATTGTTGTCCTATTGTAAAACTTTTGGAAATAAGCTTTACTGTCAGTTAAGACTAGAACTTTTAATTGATTCTTCTTTAAGTTCGTAAAAATTAGGAAAAGGAACTTATAGCGAACCTGGGGTCTCTAAGGCTGTGACAGGTTTTGCAAAATGATCTACAGTCTAATTCTTTGGATACTAGCGTGAGAGGGAATCTAGAAAAAGTTGATCGAATTGATGGAAGATTTATCTTTCATGAATTGATTATGTTTATGTTTGATTTATGGAATAATGGTGCTCGAGTTTCTTTCATATAAAGTTTTCCGAAGTGATCTTTCGAGGTAGTAAATTACATAGATCAGGGGTGATAGATCAAACATGCATTTAACGTACTAGACAAAACGAATCACAAATACAGATCTAATTAATCCTCGGAATACGGTTGCCCGGTTGTAGCGTTGCACGGTTTATGGTTGCCGCTAGTGAAAATACATTTGTAGCTGTCGAAGATTTCGTCTTTTTTATTTTAAGACTGCTGTAAGTTAAAAAACTTAATTGTCGAAATTAGTTTACAATGTGTGGGAGGTTGATTGTCATACAGCTCCCTTCGAATATACTATTACCATAAACTGTGGCCCGCTATCAAACCTTTCGAAGACACAAAACAAGCACGTGGTGACTAATTCACGTGCTTAAGGAAAACTCAAGCTTTTCACTCCTTTGCCAGAAGAGTCGCGAAGTTAGGGCTTTCAGGAGTTTCTTAGAAAACCAATAGAAATAATTTTACCATAACAAGCTCCATCAGAAAGAGCAGTACGCCTACGTAAAACAGTATACAAGAACAATCGCAAGTAATTAGAAAAGAAATGTAAAGACATCGTTTAGCACGATTACCGCGATAGTTGCAGTATCCGAACAAAAGTGATTGAACACTCTCTTTCTTAGAAACATCGATAAGTTGAAACTTCCATACCTCGAAAATTTCAACTCTTTCCTTAACACTTGAGTTACAGAAATTCTACTGTATTTCTTGTAATGTATGAAATTATATGAAAATAAATCTATTTAATAACTGCTGCGTGAGCGTGGATGACAGTTTGCCGCGTATCTCAAGAACTCCTATATTTTTCTTTTATTTTCTCTTTATATATTGACTTAATATAGGTGTAGAGAGTTTAAAGGTAGAACTTATCAGTTGACTGTTTTTTGGTTGACTATTTGGAACCTTTTAAAAGCTCCACCTTTATGGTTCTTCTGGCGGAGAAGTGAAAACCTTGGGATTTTCCAAGCAACGCGAGTGCGTCACCGCGTACTTGTTTTTACCTAGGTTTGGTAGCAAGTCACGGTTTATAGCAGCACTATGTATAGTCGAGGGGCGTCATAGAGGGTCATTTAAATGCGATATCTAGACGTCAGCACTGTATAATGTTTACACGGCATATCTTTGCAAATAGCATAAGTTGGTTTGTTTTAGTATTCGGTCAGTGTAGAAGTTCGTACCCGATTCCAAAATATGACACTAAATTATTTCTATGCAAGTGACACTTCTTGTAGGATGTGCAAATTTCACAGCAACTAAAACAAGCGATATTCTACTGTTATTTCGTCAGTAGACTTTTGTGTTTTGACGCTGCTTACGTTACAAAAGGGATTCTGGAAATGAGCGAAGAAAAGATTCATTTGTGTCACATTATACTTTATAAATATCGGAAAGACATAAGGATAGCAGCTGCAGTAAAAAATATTCAGGACGTTTAACAAGACCGTGCACTAGATCTTCGTACAGTAAAAACAATGGTTTGCAAAATTATAGGCATGGCGATTTTCAACTGAACGGGAAGACATATTCTGGCCGATCTTCTTTGATACACGATGACGTTGTGCTTAACCCATGTATATCACAGCTCTAAATACGCTACTAACTTCATAAATCAGGGACGTTCATACTAATAGTTGGACCGTATCACTACACATCGGTAAGTTTTCTTTACTTTCGATTTTGCTTAGAAATTACGTATGATAATTGAAGCAAAGGATAATGTTATCCATTTGTACAATAAATAAATTTAGAATAGTTTATTAGATCTTATTAATTAGTATGATAATTATTAAAACGATGGATACATAGCGGTACATCGCAAATATGATGTTTAAAAACAGATTCTCTTCTAAGTGACTTAGATAAACGTGTAATTCTTCGCTAAGATTTTTTTGTTCCCTTTGTTGCTGTTATAGGTATTTGTATTGAGAAAATATCGGCTAGTGTAACTTGTTATGAAATAATTGATAAGTGATGTCACTCTAGTCCTTTTGTTTGTTAAATATTTTATAATAATTTCTTCCGCAATTTTTTTTTTATAAAGATGGAAAGCTCAATCTGTTTCATTATTTTTAATTTGACGGGAAGTGAACATTCTTGTGAGCGGATTATTGTGCGCTAGGTGATAGATAATAATCGTCATGTGTGGATTATTCTGCATATGGGTTAATTTGTTACAAAATTATCTCTGAATTTCAATTGAAGAAGTTACAGAGAAACTTAACATCGACAGGTCGCTTTACATGCAAAATTATATAGTAATACTTGTATTTTAATGCGAAATCTGGCATGAAATTTTGTATAGACCCAATAGAAGGTAGCCAAATTTTAACTATGGACAGGTATACATTGTAGCAATATATATACATTATTCAAACTTATCAAGAAAATGGGCCATTATTTCCAAGCAAAGTTTTGTTTAGCGATGAAATTCATTTCACAGTGGATGAATTCGTTAATAAACAACATTGTCGTATTTGTGATAATGAAAATTCTTATATTATTCATGAAAAATATCTACACCCATATACAGCCACTCTTTGGTATGAATTTTGGACAAATGGAATAATTGAACCATTTTTCTTTGAAGATGGTGCTGAAAATGCTGTTACTGTAAATGATGAGCGACACCAATCAATGTTGAGTGACTTTTTATAGTCAGAATTGGATCATACTCCTATATTAGATGTCTATTTTCAGCAAGACGTGCTATGTGTCTCATAACTCCAGAAAATATTCAGTTTTTACAATCCAAATTTTGTCAACGTGTTACTTCAGGAAATGCAGATTTTAATTGGCCATAGATATCATACGATTTAATATCACTAGATTTTTTTCTGTTAGGTTTTTTGAAAAGTCGGATCTATGTCAATAAACTAAAAAAAATTACTGATTTAAAGAGCAACATTCAAGTTAGAATTCGTGAAGAAACTTTAACAAAATGTCGGAAAGTTATTGAAAATTTTGATCATCGAATAAATGTCTGCAGACATAGTCATGATACATGTTTAAACAATATTGTATTCATTTAAATACAATTGTAATAGATCATACCTTCAAGAAAAATGAACAATATGAAAGTATACTAAGTAATTTATATTTTATTAAAAGGAAATACATAGGCGTGCTTTTTGAATGATCCTATATAACTGTCGGATTTGTAAGCTATCTTTATGCGTTGTAAATTAATTTCGACAACTAGGATTTTTAACTCGTGGTAATTGTAAAATGTCAAATATAAAATTCTCGACAACTGTAAACTTACTTTTGCTAACGGAAAACTAATCATTCGGTAAATGTATTGAATCGATAAAAAAACCACATCGTTTGAACATTTGTTTCTCGATATAATAAACATTTTATCAACGAAATAATGTTTAAGAAAAATTGAAACTCTGATGATCAAGATCCATAACGTTTCACTAGTTAGCAATAAAATCTTGTCGGAAGTCATACAACATCGAGAGTGTAATAAAACGTCAAAGGATATCGGTACCTTCTTCGCGTCACATCTCGAGCTTTCTCGCAATTCGTCTTTCAAATCTCGGATGAAACAAGTAGAATAACAAGTCACTCAATTTTAACGATGAAATATCGTCACAGTCACAGCAATACAATTTTATGCAACGTATCTACAGAATGCATATGTATAGGTATATATCTCGATGCATTAATAGCAATCTCGTTGCATTCATATCCAGCTGACGTAATCGGACGTACGGTGGAGAAGCGAACGAGAAAATTTTGCTACGAAAAGAGATGGCGATAGAGAGGAGGTCGGGATACAAGGGAGAAGCAGAGAAAGAAAGGAAAAGCGATGGAAAACCAGTGAGCTACAGTAGAGGATGATGAGGGTAACCGAGGGAAAGGGGCAAGCAGAGAATTCAATTCCATGGTCGATTATGCAACCAGTCTGCCGGATTACTGCCGGTACACGCTTCCGTTTTGCGTCGATGAAGGGATTACCCTGCGTATATCCTGCGTAGAAGTCTTCATATGTGATGAGTAAATGAGTACAATAGGCAAAGCTTAAAATTTTAATTGTGAGTTGCGTATAGACTCTACCTACAGTTACTCTGTATAAAAATATTCGGACACTAAAATAACAGCCATTGAACATTACTGAATATGCAAAAATATTTCATATGTTTAAAATATTAATAATAGGAACATTATACTATTAATATTCAAAATATTTGTTTTTGTCAAGTGTTGAAATATTTGTTTAACATAGTACTTTGGACACGGTTTCGAATAATTTTATTTCATACACGAAAATGTATTAAAATTAACAATATGTAAATTTAAAGTATAATAAATGACGAAAATAACGAGGAAAGCATCAATTAAAACCTTTTATAATTAAACGAAATATATCACTGGGAAGATAAGTTTATGTAGAGTTTGAATATTTTTGTCAGTAAATGTATGTATAATAAGGTGGGTGATCAAATCATTACCAACAGACGAATAAATGAAATATTTTCTGTTTTATGGTATTGTGACTTTAATAGTAGTAAAATACACTCTAGACAATTTGTTTATTGAAAAATTTGAAAGTTTTTATCCTGGGAATTTACCAAATATGAATCAAATGGAAAATCTATAGAAATTATTATAATATTTTATTAAATCAGAAATGATAGCTAATAAATAGCAACTGATTTATAAACTTGTATTAGTATGGTATCTTGATGCAGCAATAAAAGAAAACTATAGAAAAAGTAGTGCTTCAGGAAATATAGACGCAAAGTGTGATATGACAAAATATTAGCATATGTGGTTCAAAAAACTTTTAATACTTTGTAAAAGATTTAAAATCTTTGCTGTGTTTCATTAAAAACACAACGATACTTTCCATAATAAATAATCGTTTCATTCTAAGTGTATTTTCAATTCTATTCTTGTTCAAATAATTCGGTTATCCATTCTATTACCCTTAGCAAGAAATTGTCGATTAAACAATTTTGATTCATATTTCGAAACTATAAAATGTTACTGTATACTTTTAGAACAGATGAGAATGTAAAGATGGTTTAGTTTAAAGTAAATAATAATAAAATAATACAAAGTTTTGATTATCTTTAAAGAGAAATGAAGGAGAAAACAAAATGAGAAAACGAAATGTTACCTGAGAAGCTTAAATGTCATAACGTATCAAAGCAGTTATACGTTTAAACAAAAATATAATAAAGTATTAATAAAATCTCAAGCTAAGTCAGCCATATTTTTCTATCTGTTTTAGGAACACATAGTATCACTTCATAATTATGACATGCGATTTTTTTCTTTTTTTATCAAAAATGCTTAATCGTAAACTGTTTGCCAGGGCTAGTATACAGCTATAAGAACTATAAAGTTACGTAGGCTATACAAACTGAATAAATTTAATACGATTTTCAATACAAATATAACTAGTTTGCGGGGCTTTTCAATGAATTTATAAGAAATTTAAGGACGCAAAATTGCACAGTATACATGTATGATAAATAATATAAAGAAACATAAAAAATATCTAAATTATAGTCCTTTTTATAATACCTAATAGGTGAAATAATTTTCTGCCGAAATCCTATCTTTTTTTAGGAGGAATTTGAATAAAAATCCGTAATCTAATGGTAACATTACAGATTGAGAAGTATTAAGTTATGTAAGCATAAGGGAAATATTTCTATTAATGCAGAGTGTCCATAGATTTAGTGTTCAAACTTTGTCAGTGTGTTCCACAGTTAAAAGTAACGCTAAAATATTATATAGTAAAAAGTTCACATATGCTTCAGTAAAAAGTTGTAACAAAAATATGTAATGTGACAACCACCTACGTTAATGTTCTCTCTTATTTTAGTACGAAATATGACTAGATATATAATGTTCGTAATACTCTGAGGAAATCAAGCTCAGCCGGCATGTAATTCGGTCTATCATAAATTCAATAGCATAACAATATCAATTTTGTACTGATAAAAGAGAACACTTCGAAATGTTTGCGTAAGTATGTATAGCTTTACGTTTCACATTTTTCTTATAATGTTTTAATGAAGCATTCATGGACATTCTGCTATTACATGACATTTTAGTACTATTTTTTACTTATAGAACACACTGGCAAGGTTTGAATATTCAACCTCTGGACACCATGTGCAATTAACCCAGATCACTATTATTTTTACCATCAATGTAAAGTGTACGATAGAATTCTGATAATTCAGGTGGCACGTTGGGTTTACGGTTTCTCTGTTGCTTACGAACGTATGTACCTGGTTTAATTAAACCGTATCTTGGAGAAATGCGTGCGACTAGTAAGCGCGACATGAAACGAACGAGAACGGAGTAGATATTCATAGAACGACATGTGAATAGTGAATACGAGCATGATTACGAGCGACGGTATTTAATATGAAGGTATAATTCCATTTTGAAACCACATCATTTACGAGAAATTTGATTTCTATTATTACATAACTTAGTAATTGCACACCTGTAGACGATCTGGGTTAGGTTACCTTCTCCTTTTTCTGGTAAAGTAAACTTTTCTTAATTATCTCAAGTTAATTATTTTTGATGATATCGTTACACGTACTCTATCTTCTATAATACAAATTTATTTAAACATATAGTTTCATTTAAATTCAAATGTAATCGATATTTACAATTTTATCTCGCATAAAGTATTTATTTCGAGGCTTTTAAGTCGCCCTTTGTTATATTTTGGAAATTATTCGATCGTTCGCAGCGGTCGTTTTGAGAGGCCATCGAGCATATTAACTTTCATTTAGAATTCCGATGTTTCTTTCGTCGCTATTGTCCACATCTCTTTGTTATTTTTTAATTTCTCTCGTTTCTTGGTTTCCACTTTGACATGTTTCGTTAGTATGTTTTGAAATGTTGCCCAAAATTATTAATTAATTAATGCTGCCCCGCTGCGTTTATTTCTCGAGACACGCGAGTTTCAGGGCGCGTCACTTGAGAGTGACCACAGAGTTGGGGACGTCACTTTTAGTTAGTTCTTTGTTTAACAGGTTACCAATCATGTCGAGTCAACCACCTCCCTTGTTTAACATGAAAATGTACCTAACCAATCCGCGTGTCTTATTCCCGCAAAATGTACTCTGTCCGAGGAATCCTGAAAGTTTTCTTGGACCTCGATCGGCAGAATCCATTCGACTACCACACATAATGTTACGTTTTCAAAAGACCATAAATTTAAGAATTAGTCATCCTGGTCGTCGAGGCACTTCAAATATTTAGAATGGGTACAAGCCTTTAAAATTGAACCACCACTTCCTTTGGATTTGGAAAATGTTACTGACTTTCCACGTATATAGATTGGTCGGTGAGAGAATTTTTTTTCTTTCCTTGACCATCGGAGAGGCCAGTGACAACAATTATTTATATATCTTACTTATAGTCAGTTAATAAATAAATAAATAAATAAATATAAATAAATATATATATATATATATTGTATACACATATACAGATATAATATTCCACGTATAATACGCATATATTTATACTTATATTATATATATAATCACCTATTCCATTTTATATTATAATTTCACAATTTAAAATTCGACAGGCTATAACTAATTGCTTGCTGTTCTTCAATAGAACGAAATCAATAACTCAGCAACAATTACAACACTATAGTAATAAACGAAACGAAGTTTTCAGAAAGATAAAATAATAACGAAACCACATCACACATGCATACACATATATTCCTCAATATAATAGATATTGGCGAGTTAACCATTGTAATCATTTACTTTATGTACAATTTCTTTCACACCATTGTTAAATTCTAAATTACAATTATGATAACAAATCATTATTGTACGCAGAAAAGTATCTAGCGATATGTTGTAAAATATTAGCTACTATTATATACATATTCACTACCATTGTAATAGTTCATTGGCTTTAAACACAAAATTTTGTAACAATATATTTTTGAAGAATAGAAAACAGGTCAAATTCTATTATTTTGTTTATTCATTCTCCATAGTTAGGTATTTGCCTCCTTAAACATTATTCTAAACTGTTACAAAACCAGGGGTCCATATGGAACTAGATAATCACTTACTCGCATCTTTATGTTACCAATAAGGAATTTAAAAATTATTATATTACTTAAATCTAAAACTGTTCTTCGGTACCGATATTATAAGACCACTCACCGCTCGGGCGTGCTCGCAAGTAACACAACAAGACAGTCAGATGCTCGCCCAAATGCACACCCACGTTTACGATCGGCACAAATTTCCATTCAATATTCACTATTTATTCACTAAAATACATATTTCCGTTGTTACTATTTTTAGTAATAAATAACCTACTGAAACCACGTATTGTTTTTTCCAAATACAATCCATTAGTTTTTTAACAATTTTTTTCAAGTTTGGAAAACATATAAAACATATATATATATGTGTGTGTGTGTGTGTGTGTGTGTGTGTGTGTGTGTGTGTTTAGAGAAATTTCAAGTATTGTGGCTTTTACAGCCCTTTTCGTACACCACTTGCAGTGCGTGTAATAGTGATGCCGAATTTAGGAAATACGAAGAATGAGGAATTCCAAATATATGTACAATGTTTGTGTAAAAATAGTACGTATATAAATTCGTGTTTATAATAGAAGGTATTTGATGGAGCTAGGTTCGGTGATTAATATTGTAAGTAATGTTTTTGCAATTCTTTCAGTGTAAGATTTTAAACGCGTTTTTCTCGAAATGTAATTTTTTAATATTGCGTAAATAAAATCTGAAAAACTACCTGGCGGATTGTTCTGAAATTTTTATAAATTATTTAATATACTAATAGCTTTCGTTAGTATCAAAATGTTACGAACACACAGCCATTTCCCCACACGTTACATCATTATTATCATCATCATAATTATTATTATTATTATTACTATTATTATTATTATTATTATTATTATTATTATTATTATTATTATTACTATTACTATTATTATTATCATCATTATCGTTATTATTGTTATTATTACTATTATCATCGTTATTATTGTTAGTGCGTTCACATTATTGAGAGTGCTAAGGAATAAATGTATTGTAATGTGTGGATGTGGTAGTGTGGTCAAGTCACAAGCGAATGGTGGATACTCGGGGAGCGAACGGCGGAGGTCTGGGAGGCCGTCTCGTGTTTTTCCGGGGGAAAATAACGACGGTAACCTAGAGAACGAGTGTGTTGTTTTTCCTAGCAAAAAACAAGGAGAGTCCATTATAATTTTATCATCTCATTTTGTAAAGACGTACATTGCTTCGATATAAACAATTAATAAAGACGATATCTACCGTTACGGCCCGCTCCGTAACACAAAATTATATTTTTATGTTGAGTTTATCATACCTTTTTTATTAAAAAATTACCAGAAAAGAAAAGAATTTTCGGAATTTGCATATTAAGCATTCGCTATTTTGCCAATTTTCAATGTGAAATATCTATTTTGGAACAGCCGGTAGCGGTATACATACTAATTAAGAATCTTTCCGTGCTTCTGTTTTAGTCCATTCTGAAATATTAAATCACCTACGAGATACGATTTTTAAACACATATTTTTTATACCAAGAAACAATTAATTAATCCTGTATAAAAAATTGTTATGTGTGACTAAAGAGTCACTAAATAAATTACAAAAATAAATTTTAACGTTAGACGCACAATTATTTCGAAAAGAATTCATGTAAATTGTTAAATTCTGCAATGTTCATAGAGGAATGTTGTTATTTTAAATTTACGTATCTATAGGTTTCATAAATTATCCATTCGAAGTAGTTTAGAAGTAAGAAGGAAAATTTGTAACAATTGTTAATTTGAAGTGTGCATCTTTCTGAGTGAGCAGGTGTTTGTTTCACTATAGTCAGGAAGAAGTGCTGAGAAAGAGATGAAATCCGCTCTCATAGGTGTTTCGCCAATCATCGCATTGGTAATTATTTAGTTTTTATTACTAACAATGTAACGAATTTTGCGCTCTTTCGTTGCAAAAGTTTTCAAATAGAAGCTGAATTTTCTTACACATAAACGTATTAATACAAATGTATTTTCCGGACGGGGTCAAGTTAAAGGCTTTAGTTTAAACGTATCAGTTTACTGAAAACTTTCTAGAAACTCTAATTCACTGCATTGGTAACATTTGATACACTATTTTCTCGTTGATTCCATAACTGAATAGAACATGCCTCCTTAAGGCTTACAATTTGTTAGCATTTATGAGGGAGTTTGTAATCCTAGCACATGCTCAGTTTTAGTTTGTGAAATATTCATAGAAAGAGTTCTGATATATCCAAATGTGATTTTAAGTTTGGGTTAGGTTGGAGTCAGAATGTTTTCACATTTTCCGGTTTCTGTCGTCCGGTTGAAAATGAATGATGGTCGATTACCGGCCGGTATAATATCCGTTATCATTTTGAAAAAGTTCAAATTGAAAATAAATAATGAATCAATTTTTTATGTTAGTATATTGGAAGTCTTAAAAGTAATAAAGTAATGTTTTATAAATATAATTCTCAAAAAATTAGAAATACCATCATTCCAGATGGAAGTACTTAACTTTCTGTTCAGTTACATACAAGTGTGTTCAACTTGATACAGATTATTGTAAATTATTGAATTATTGAAATTTGCAAAATTTTTATTGCAATTGTTAAATTCAATAAAGAATCAATACTGTATGTGTGAAATTAAAAGTAGTTCAATTATTCAGTCGACTGAATAATTTCACCGCGATGCATCAAGGCTTTCTCTCATTTGTACGGTCGTTTCAACTTTGTGATTTCTTGCAGCTAATATCTTTCCTGCGACATTCCTAGAAGGGAGAATTATTTGTACCGTTAGTAGAGTGCATGTCAACCGGTCAGTGTGGTGAAACGATTTATTGTTCGTAATAAACTTTTCGCGACAATCGTCTCTTATTACGAACGCTCTATTTTCAGGCTGTGCTGGAGACATACCACGACCGTTTATTTATTTATGCGTTTCTTGCCACTTTACTATTTTATTCGGTTAAGTGCAGTTTTTCTCTTTCTTTTTAAATAAAAGAAAACATTTTTAGTGGAATTATATAAAGAATTAGAAATATTTTTAGATATGCCATAGCAATGTTTGCAAAAAGAAATATAAGTAAATGTGTTTTATTACAAGGAGCAGTTAATGAAATATATTTTATCGCTGCAATATAATATATACAGGGCTGGTCTGTAAAAACTTACATCTGAAATAACTCGTTATCTACTGACTTTATTGAAAAATGTTTGAAGTAAAATTTATTGTTTTTACCTCGTTAACTGTGTTCACCTTTCAATCAGAAACGAAGTATCTCTACTTTATAATAAAAAATTAGCGAAAATAATAACTAATTACGTCACTTTGATTTTTGCAAATGTCCAAAGGATGTATCTTATATTTAATAAGGTTTAATAGCGCAATTAAAAAATAACAATACCTGTATACATGAACTGTTGTAAACTAAGTGTTGATTAATCAATTACGAGTTAACTCGTTTTCCCTAGTTAAAAGGTAGAGGAGCCTAATCAAATGAATACATGTTGACTTTTCGAACTCTTACATTTTCTAAGATATCAAGGTGATAGTGAATTCTTGAACAGTCATTCTATAATATAAGGAAGAGGTAATAACTATCAGTTGCCCTTGAGTTTCAAAACGAAACGAATATTTTTGAAAAGTAACTTTCAATATTTCTGTCCAAAATAATATGAACACTAAATAGATATTTTAGCGTTAGGTAGCATCCTAGTTACTCTATACAAATTTTCGTTTCTTTTAATTTTTTTATATTAATTTGTTTTTATTAGCATTTTTTGTTAGTTATAATATTAAGTAATGTTCATTTCTGAAAGTTATATTTAGCTAAGATAAAAATGATATTGATACAATTTTTCTGCATGCATAACGTTGATTAACTTTAATCAATTTCTACTTAAATTGTCACCGCAAAAGTAAAGACTTGCTATGAAAATTCATTGATCAGTTTTCGATGCCGCAATTTATATGTTATGCATGAATTAAATCTGTATCGCAAATTAATTGTGTAAAATCTAAATATTCCAATATTTAGTTAAAAAATAAAACATGGATATGTTAATACACATAAAATCGTATATTTCGATAAACATGTACTCACGAACTTTGATGCATGCGTACATGTATATTACAATCCATGCATTCCAATGTACATGTACCCGTGTATTAAAAACTATGCGGATTAAAGCACGAATATATTAAATATACGTGTTCATGTATATTGAATTATACGTAAAAGGGGAATGTATGAAAGCTGTATTGCTTGAGCAGAGAGCTAATCTCATTTCAAAAACTGCGAATATTAAAGAGCTGAAATAACTAAGAAATACGTGTTGTAATACCAGACTAGACGTAAACTATCATTGTAAATACTGTACAGAAGCATCTCCAATGCAAACAAATAAGACTTCTATTCCTCTTGTTGAAAATTGAAACGCAACCTGTGTCACAGATATACATATATGTGACGCTAGGCCCTGAATAGCTTTTAGGGTGACACACATATGTGACGCCTAATAGCGACTTTCCCTTACCTATGTCTCAAAATACATACATACCTTAGTAGTGAAATATATCGTATTATATCCGAACGGACTTTCCGCACAGAAAAAGGTCCGATTCCACGTTTTATATGATACATACGCCATTGAAATATGCAATAAGCGAAGCATTACATTAAACATAAATTATACACCGACCATTTAATTGTTCCCGAAAACGCTTCGATAAAACCATCGACTGTACTGTGTCTCAGTTCGCCATGGAAATATGCAAAATAACTTTTTTGCTTGAACGAATTTCGGTGTAATCAAATCGTGAATCTAGCGTAACGATTCTCTTCTATACAGAACCAAGAGAGAGAGAGAGAGAGAGGGGGGGGGGAGGAAGAGAGTGGTACGAATAGAGAGAGGGAAGGAGAGAGAGATTGAGAGTGAGTGAGAGGATAAGAGAGATTGAATGAGTGAGGGAGAAAGGGGGAAAAGAGAGAGGGAGGGGAGAGTAGGAGTGGGAGTGAATGAGAGGAAAAGATAAAGGGAGGGGGAGAGAGAGTGAGAGGAAAGGAGGGAGTGATAAAGGTAGGGAGGGAGGGAGTTCACAGCGAGGTAACATAATTCGCCGTCGGCGCGGCATCGTTAAATCCCCCGCGGGGTAGCAGCGCGATTTTGCATTTGTACATTACGTTATGCCGCGGGCGTTTCTATGAGTGCAGAGGAACAGAGAAAAAAATTAGATCCATTCGCGGTGGCGAATGGAGTCCGACCGTCGAAATGGCGTGCTTTATCGCATTCCTGAAAATTTATTGCCGTGAAATAGCTCTGGCGGATATCTCTATCGGCCGTGGCTGGGACAGAAAATACAGGATTAACAATTATTATTGGCTGCCCATCCGTGATACGGGGACTACGCTATTTTTGCGGCAAGATACCTTTGTTTCCGACGTTCGTGCCGTTTTGTTCTGCTTTATTCGATATTGTTGCTCAGATGGAATACCATACATTATACAACGTCCGCCTGATTTGTTTTCATTCACAGGTGAATTAAAGAGTTTGCAAATAAAGCTGTGGCCAACCGTTATTAACTCTTTGTGAACTACCTCTGTTAGACAATATACATACATTAAGTTCAGTTCACAGCAGCTCGCCTGTATTTAGGTATATGTACAAAACGTGTTTCTTAACCTTTCAGCTACTGTTCGCCACTATAGTATTTCTCCCTGAGTCCTCTTTTTTTGACGATATGCCATTATGGTGTCTTACTTGTTTGTTCCTGTTGAAAACTGTATACATTATTTATATATCATGTCAAGTTCTCTTATTTCTTTCGACTCATAGTTATTTGCATATACAACGCTTTAGCAACAGTGTTTAACGATATTATCAAAAAGTGTATATTTCACAAGCCAGTGCGTTACCGAACGTGGTATTGGATATTTCCTGTAACCGAATTTATAGCATTGTCGCAAGTGGTCATTCGCTTGCAGACAGCTACATTTCCGTAGTTTTTAGACAATGGATACTACAAACACTATCTACAAACTTAGTCAGTAGGACCAGACATGTCATAAATCTTGGAATCTCCGAAAGGGTAAATTATAAGTGGCTTTGATACTGAATGGCGTCGTCGGTGAGCCACTCTAGGGTGACAGAATCCAAGTCTTGCAGAGATTCTAAAGGATTCATACGCATTCGTCCACTGAACGCTTTTTCCAGTCATTGTGCACCCCTACCCTCAAGATAGCGCATTAAGGACGAAATGGGAGGTATTGATACACCGGATGAAATTGATCTGTGGAGATAAAAACGAAAAATTCACCGATCAGGGTGTTTTTAATGTGATTTGAAACCTCCGCAGCCAGGGAACACAGATAGTTCATTTATTAGTAAACGAGATTATTCGACATTGATCTTAATAAAGTAAGATTAGAAATGCACATCATTTTGCTGATCCTTCAAATACATCTTAGTTCGCACATTACATGTGAATTCTTGCAAATTTGAGTGACTACAGTTGACCACAGGTCCAAGCAAAATCATAAAACACATTTCTGTCCAAGTTTCTATAGAAAATTTCATTCTATAGACAATATGCATTTTAAATATTATAAACTATCTGACAAAGCGTTTAATAGTAAAGATTCTATATATACGTCCATCATGAGTTACCGGTACTATAGAATCTTAACACTTTATTTAATGCTCATGATTGAAGTTGCCGCTCAACTCAGCTTTGACCGCGGATTCATTGCCAGTACTGTGCTATTTTTGGCTATCGTAAGGGAATGCCTATTTGAAAAGGTTTATACCTTAAAAATACTCATCATGTCGTTTTGCTTTCCTTTCTTTCAAAGAAGTGTAATGTTATTGAAAATTAAAATAAAACTAATCTAATCGTTGACCGCAGAAGAGCCGATTAATCGACTGTCAGTTGATAATCGATGACATCAAATAGTCGATTAATAGGCTTCTGATAGATAAAGTGTTAATTGTGTAAATCAAGTAAATTTGCTTATTAAATGCAGAAATAATGGTTTACGTGCTTATGAGGACCATGCTGCACCGTAACAATCCGATTCCATTGACGTTGCTAGCGGATAGAAAGGAAAATATTTAGCATATCGCTAAAGATCGTAGAAAGGGTTCTGTTCAACGTAGCAACAGCTTTTTAAGGCAAACTTGTAATGGAAAGACGGGAAAGACAGGGGTGATCAAGGAGCGGGAAGCATTTATGCAAAGCTTTTGTGATTCAGAGTCAGAAACAACGCATTTCTGACGTCCTAGAGAGTTTCCACGGAGTTTCCACGAAAGTTGCTCTTGAAGGAGCAGCCCCGTTAAATTCAGTACGCTCGGGGCGAAAGTTGTTAGTCTCATTTCGTGAGTTGAGGATCCTATTCGTCGCCGTGAGAGCGTTTAAATTCAATGCGCACGATACAGCAGGTTCGCCATTAAGAACATTGAATCGAACCGAGTTTACGATACGCTCGTGTTTCGCTTCGCTATTTTTTAGGGCCATAACAAATTTTCCATGTTTTTGATGCAAGCTCCTTGCTTTACGACTTGGAAACGTTTGAACGTAATCGTGTATTCTCTAAGATTTGATTTTTCCTATTATAAAAATGTTTGTTCTGATATACAGTGAATCTTATTAATATTTGGACACTGTTTAGCCGTTTGAGTGCTACGGGCCTTTGAGAAACTTCCATTGAAGAATGCCAAGCGGCACGATCGTATTTCTATCGTTTCTTTTCTTTCCTGTCTTCGTTTTTGTTACTGTAGGATGCTGGATTAACTTTATGTTTTAAAATATTTATTTATAATGTATAGAGCGTAGGTTAGGATATTATGTCTAAGCGTTACAATTACTGGATTTCAGTGGTTCGTATTCTCATATGGTTTTAGATCTTTACACTTGTTCTCGATTTTTACACATATTCCTCGAAGTTATTGAGCTACATCTTTTATTCCCTATCACCGTAGGCTCTTCTCAGTACTCAATCAGTAATTTTCCCTAAAATTCACGCTTTCCGAAGTCAGCCGGGTTTAGAACGTAGCGGCACACGCAGCCCCAATCTCTTGTTGACTTCCTGAGATATTCAACTGCGGTATCAAGGTTTATGGTATGCCAATTGCTGTTGAGAAACTCGGTGACTAATTTTTACGAAGCTTTAAAACATGCTGCAACTATTTACGCGAACTTTTCTTTAATCTTAAAAATAACTCAAAAGTCATGTCCATACCATAAACCTGACATCGATCTCTCCAAACTGATCTCGTACCCTTGCTATGGCCTCGTCCTTGCCACAGATTCCAGAAAGAACCCTACATTATTTCTAATTTCTGATAAATAAAAAAATTTTGTTTAATAACAGCTTCGAAGCTTATGAAAGCATAAATTTTAAATAGAATTTCGATAAACAGTAACAGTAGACACACGCGTTGACAAAATCCAACCATGCGGTTAGTTCAACTCTACAGACTGATTATCTGACACTTTTAAGTATATACTGAAAATGTGAAGTCTGGCATGCAAACGGTTAAAACAGAATCACTTTTTTGAAATTGGACCCAATCACTTGTGATCTTTTGTTTTGAGATGTGAAAATTAGTTTACTAAGTGACGAGTAAAAACTTTCTTGAGAAAATTGCTGTTGTGATGTAAAGGATCATCCAAATGCGACACTTAGACGTCAGCATTGTATAATGTTTACACGTCATGTGCTTTCAGACGATATAAGCCATTTTCTTTTAGTAGAAGGTAGTATAATTTGAAACCATAGACAGGTATACATTGTAATAATGCATTTATATGGTTCAAAATTATTCATTATTAAAAAAATTATTCATATAAATAGTAATAATAATGAATGACTTTTTACGACTTTTGGTTATAACTACAATACGCCGCAAGGTTCTTACACCTTTCAATGGTTGCCGCTTCTTTCTGTATCGATCTATTTCGATGAAATTTTCAGCATGTATGTACATATGTATATACGTGGATTGCAACGACAGTGTCTGGATTCTGTCACCTCTAGTGCTGTCACTCTACTGTTAATATTATTATCGTAATAGTCGATCATTGTAAGGATAGAGGGTGCTGAAAAAGTAAAAAAATCTTAATTAGTTTTGTTTGTTTAACCTCTTAAACTTGGAGGAAAATTGAAGAAGTGGATTTACAGCTGGAGTATTTTTGGGCAATGATTTATTATGAATTTCGGAGTATCATAACTCAAGAGCAGGATATGAAACGACTCTTTGCGGCTTGTGGTGATGAAGCACCATTAAAAACAACAATTTATCGCTGGTTTGAAGAGTTCAAAAGTGAACCCAGCAGTCTCAGCGATGATTTTCGTAATGGTCGTCTATCAACTGCTGTTGTTTCTGAAAACATCGATGCTGTGCTTGAAATGATAAAGATGGATCGACATGTGACATATCGTGAAATGCAGTCATCTCTAGGTATCGATGTGAAACAAATACATGAGATACTACATAATCGCTTAAATGTAAAAGAGCTTTGTGCACAATGGATTCCCCACAATTTGACTAGTGTTAAAACAGAGAATCTTGTAACGTGATGCAAAGAAATGATGAAAAGATACAGAGAAAGATCATCAAATTTGGTTTATTGCATTGTCACAGATGACGAAACTTGGATTTATTTTTATGAGTCTAAAACTAAACTCCAATCAGCTGTTTGGGTTTTTCAAAATGAAGCAAAACTAACAAAAGTTTTTCGTTCTCGAAGTGTTTAAAAAAAGATGATCACTTTATTCTTTCGATTTACTGGTCATGTTGTTACTGTAGCTTTAGAAGATCAAAGAATGGATAATGTTAATTGTTACAGCAATTTGTTTTTACCGAAAGTCATCGATGAAATTAGAACACACAATGTGAGAAGACGAATTGTCTTGCATCATGGCACTGCAATATAAACAGTCAATTATTTGAAACATGAAAACATCAAATTAATGTCTCATTGTCCTTATAGTCCTGATTTATCACTTAACAACTTCTTCCTATTTCCTCGGGTAAAATATAAAATGTGTGAATAACGTTTTACAACGCTTGAAGAAGCTGTTGAAACATAAATCGCATGTTTTGGATATATGTACCTCGTTTTGAATGGAAAAAGTGTTTCGAAAAGTGGTTTGAACACATATAAAACTGTATAAACCTTGAAGAGAATATTTTGAATAGCAATAAAATCACTTATCTAAATTTTTCTTGTCTTTTTTCATATTTTTCCGAAACTTTTGCAACAACCCACGTATATAACTGATATAAATCTAGAAAACGTATTTTTTTAATTTTCATTAGATGCAAGCTCAGAACAAAATGTTGTAAAAAGCGATTTTTATTATTTTCTTCACAATTCCGATCAATTACAAATTTCTTAAAAAATATTGTATGCATTATGTAGCAAGCTAATCCTTCTAACTTTTCAAAAAATCTAAAGTCGTTTTGTCCAATTTAAAAAAAGTTATTCTGTTTTAAGGAGGGTTCGAATACTTCGGTGACCGATTGTAAGTGTAAATGTCATCATGCGTAAGTGCACATGTACTCAAAGAATCTGTAGTATTAATTTAAGGAAAGTGAAACTTCGTATGGAAAAATGTTATTTTATATTTTCGACTTATTTTTCCATGTAGATTCACCTTCATTGGAGTTCGGAAACATCTTGTATATTTGAAACGATCAATCCTTACACCCTGGATATTCGTATATACGTGTAGGATGTCGCTGTTAATTAAAAGCATACATCCTTAGGATCAGTAATGCTCTCGTTTACTAATTATAAGCTTGTAACACACAGCAAGATCATGTTAGCACAGACAATATTTTATTTGAAGTTTCCAATGGTTAAACCTACTCTGTTTAATATGTAAATTTATGAAATTATAAATTTTTTATGAACACATGCTATATAAAATTTCAGATTGATAAAATTTGTGATATTATTATTTATAGTACAGGTTTCTGCTTTTAGTACTGAGGTAAATGATATTAATAAAATTTTTATGAATTAAAAACGTATGGTAATATTGGTAATACAAAAATAATAAAAAAAAAAGAATAATTAAAAAGAAATGCTGCAAACACAACTCTATAGATTTTATGCACTTGCAGTTGCATAAATATTGTTACAAAACAGCATGAAGTATATAAAGAAAATAATCTTGTGAGAATCGTAAGTTTAAAAAAAGTATGTAACCCAATGCTTTGAAATTATAAAGTTAGATTAAAAATCTAAATAGCACCTCACCGATATTTGTATTATTAACAAACATAAATCGTATCTGAGATTATAAGCGTGAAATATCTAAGTAGTAAGAAATATTTCCCATCTTATTTTGTGTAAGCTACAGGCAGAAATCATTAGGAAATTGTTAAGGAAACACAGTAAGTAAATTTTCAAGAGTCCATTTTCGAATTGGCCCCCTTAACATTCAAATTATCCTCCTGTGGGGCAAGGGCCCCACCTTGCGAAACACTGGTCTACGTCATTACATTTTTCTAAACATAGGATTATTGTAGAATATTTTACATTTATTTGACACTTAAAAATTGCAACATTTTTAAGTTATGGGAGTTACATACGCATGAACGTACATAGAGAATATTTACTATTTATTATGTACTGTAATATATTGTGAACAAACCTTTTTTAGTATTTCAATATGACAAAAGAAATTTATTACCAATGGAGTGAAAAAACATGTTTGCCGCTTTAAATAAACTTATCCCTAATCATTACTTTATATTAAATATTTTTTCTTTATTAGTAGACTGCGGATTTTTATGCATTCATGAAAAATGTAAAGGTGTGAAATTGCACAGAATACACATAATATGAAAAAATATGCAAAATATCTTAATTATAGTACTTTTTATAATACCTGGTAAAAGAAATAATTGTTTATCGTAGTTTTCCTTTTTTGCTATATGCTTGAAAATATGAATTTGCATAAAAATCTGCAGCCCACTTATTAGATATTAATAAAATATAGTTTAATATGTGTTAGAAATGAATGACAATAAATACTTTATTTCTTAAACATTATACGTTATATAGTTTTCTATTTGTTCCAAGTATGTATAAGTACAGATTAATAAACACGATTCTTTAACTCATTCATAGATTTATTTTTATTTTCGTTAGGACATTTTGTACTTCTAGAGAAGATACTATTTATGAAATCGACCTATTTGAGAGACCTGTTGCCTAAATCGTATCTTTTTGATAAGATTGGAAAAATGTGGAAATGATCAAGTTACAATATTCAATGTTATTCGATCGAATCGAGACGCAATGCTTGATTAACCGGTACATGAACTTTCGAACTGCGTTCGCGACAACTTAATAACGTGAGGGCTGGTTTTATTTATTGTTGGTTAATGGTGTTTAACGATGTTTGATAATGATACTTTTAACACTTATATATTCAACTACGTATTACAAAAACTGTTTGATGTATCATAAATACTATACTCTGTGTTGCGTCCGTCACTCGAAATTTGTTCGATGAACGCAAGATGCGTAGTAAACAATCTTGCGTGTGTATTACTATGCCTCCGGCGGTAAATTAATGCCAACTTTGTTAATAAATTGGAAAATATAACTGATTTGCTTATACAGATCCTTATATTCTTACTTGAATACAAAGTTTGCGCTCGGGTAAAGATCGATTATGGCATATTGATAGTGACTGTTTCGCAAGTTCTGCGATAATCACTTTTCAACCTCCAAACTGAGATTTTTATAAGTTTTGTGTGGTTGGAGCTATAGGTTATTTTCTAAAACTGAAGTTGTGGTTGACTATTGCCATAGGCTACCTTTACTCTTGGCATTACTAGCACTGGCCTCCCTGATGATCAAGAAGAGAATAAAAATGTTCTCACGGATCATTCTTCGTTAGAGACCAGTAGCATTATCCAGATACAAGGAAAGTGGTGGTTGAATTTTAAGGACTAGTGCCCATTGTAAATATTTTGAGTGCCCCGGCTAATTTACGGCCTCCCAAGTACTGGAAGTCACTGGGGTCAGTGTGTATAAATGATGCGATATTTAAAGTATGCTTTTGATGTATTCGGCGTATGTTTTATGTATTTTATATAAACTCGATCTTTCGTCTGTCTTTCTTTCCGAGTGACTGTGTTCGCTGTTTAACTACTTGGTGTGTGTTGTGATTAGTGGTGGAAATATGTGATGATGGGTTTCTATATGTTTGAGGCGTGCCTGTAGGAGTGGGGAAATTATTGTTATATTTGTTATATTGTTGAAGGTACCGATGTCGAAATCTTATTCATGTTCTTAACAACATGTTCATGTTCTTAACATGTGGTGTCCAAGTGTGAGAGTCTTTAAATTTTTGACAGCAATAAAACAATTTACTGGCTGTGTTGGATAAGACCTCGCTGTAGAAATTATTTTTACGAGTGAATTCTGATGTATTGTTCGGCTCGCCGATACGACCGAACAAATATAACATGAAATACATACCTTAAGCAGTGCGATTTCGGCAATTTTTTCCTATAATTAAAGTAAAGAGGTATAGTAGGAGAGACTAGGACATTTTCTGTATAAGAAAAATACTGTTTTAATAGGACGTCTAATAAATAAACGTTAAAGTATTCCTTTAATATTTATTCTGCTGTAACTGTAGGAAGTGCGAAAACATAAAATCTTTAAGGACAAATATTTATTTATAGAAGCAATTTTTCGATAAATACTGGTAAGTGTCAAGCAATGTGTGATCACAGTATCGGATATTATACGTAAACGGTATAGTAAAACTGATTTATTTCTGTAGTAAATTTTTCCGCGTTGGAGTACATGTCAATGCAAAATTATTAACAATTAGTCAACTTACCCTTATAAGCAATCAGTCCCGGTCTGCCTTATCTATTGTTTGATTATCCGAAAAATTTATCATTACTTTGAAAATGTTACTTAATTTAAGCAATTGATCATTTAATACGCTGCTTACATTCTATTCTCTAAACTTTGTATTACCTGGCTTGATTTCACTGTATAACCTTAATTTCATACCCTAAAATAAATTCATTTTATGTTCGTCCATTCGCCGAATACCTAAACATAATCTTCAGTATATTGTATTGCAGTTTGAAAATATTTGTATTTTTGTATTCCCTTTCCGTTTTAGTATCTGTCCAGTATGGGCCAAACAAAAACCTTGAAAAATTGCTTCGAATATTTCATGGAAAAGGGATTGCATGATACAGGGGATCATTAACCCAATCAATATACGGCGGAGTTATTAAAAAAGCTATTTGGAAAAGGTTCATCGCCAGTCGAAAGCCATATTCGAACGTGATACTTGATATTCAATACTCGATCGTATCATTCGTAATTAAATTTCCAATTTCGCGGCATTCTTTTTCGGCTGCCGGTAGACACTCGACGGAATATCGAAATACATCGGGAAAAGGCAGTAATTGACAAGCATACAAAGGACGTGCTACGTAGCACATTTTCGCTTCCGCGATCTGTCATAGTGAAGCGTGCGAAAAATTGAGGACCACGAATATACACGGACAGCCCAAATATGTGTGCATCGTCAACACACGTGACGTGTAATATTTCCATTCTAGACTCGATGGTAACGATAGCTGAGTATTTTCAATTTTCCATCATTTATCATACGTACGATTCTCTTTTCTCTAAAATAGTAACAGTTTGATTCTGGATTAAATTCAAGAATTCGAGAATCGATCACTTACTAAATTGCGTTTTACGCTTCAGTGCCTTGGAATGAGCAGAAATAAGTAAAACAAAGAAAACAGGAAAATTATCGAAATTCTTTAAAAATTGTTAAACATCAAACTTTTTCTAATTAAAGATGCATGCGCGATGTGTTGCGACAAGTGGCAATTAGCATATTGTAGGAAATGTCTTTATGACACGAACGCCAATGTGCTGTTTTTGAGTCCATCTTTCCTTAGAAAAACTATTGTAATTACATTTTCTTTTTTTAACCGACGTCGGAGCCAGAAGGTATTTTATAGACGCAGAATCTCTACGTTTCTGTAGTCTGTGCGCCATCCAGTATCTGCTTGTCTAAATACGCTCAATAGTAATTGACATGGCGTAAGACCACTTAATACTAAACCTACCATGACTGGTCAAACGATCGTCTTTAACTTTATTTTTCAAACTTCTTACATAGAACCTTATTACATCTCTATTTAACTTTATGAATTTTCTTATAATGTATTATAATGTTTTTCTGAGAAAAATATGTGCCCTGTATTGTTTATCGCAATCGGTTATTTGACTAGTCGAACGATTGATGTCCTTTTGTAATGTTATTTTCTTGGAAGACTCAATTCTTATCCTGCTTGATGAAAAAAACAAAGAAGTCAACGAAACTAGCGTTTATAAATTGATAAATTCGCTTTGATAAATTCTTTTGAACTCTGAAAAGTGGGCAAAAACTATGCCCAGTCCTAATATTTCCGTTATTTGTAATAATATGGAAAAATGTTATATACAAAACTTGCATTATATGGAAAGAGACATAATACGATGTAAATATGTACATTTTACATATGTGGAGGCTTAGAGGAGATTTCAAGGTAATTTTATAGTTATAAATGGGATTCTAATTTTTTTTCAGCACTGTATAATAGCAACTGTTATAGCAATTTTAAAATGCTATCATTAAAGGTTGTTCAAGGTTAGATCTGTTTTACTATCTTCAGTGATGACAATCATATTAAAAAAAGAATATAGCGTTCCATTTAAAAAATTAGTGTAATTATACGGTAAATGGTATATCTTGCTAATTTTAATAACATATTTTACAATAATGTTATATGTCATAGAAGACAGCATTCCAAGTAACTTTGCCCTATATTATAACAGGTTTCGTAATACTCGTTTTTGCGACGCAAAACTAATCGTTAGGACGCGACTGTATGATACGGGCGATTCATTTATGCTATTTTTGAGGATGCTTGACTTTCTAACCTTTTGTTAAATTCTTTTCATTGTAAGCCGAGGTCGAGTTCCAGAAAGAGTTTATGACCGCGGAAACTTTGCGTTTCTGCGGCCCATGTGCCTTTCTGGTACCCGGTCGTCCTCAATAGCAATTAACGTATCGTAAAGTCACTAATACACATACCAAGAGTCCCGTTAGGACCGCTCACCCCTTGGGTCTGACACCCCCGCCACAACGACATTCCACAACCCTGTCAACCAGGGATTTCCAGGGTGGCGGCTTGCGCTTGGGCATGGAGGACTGTTCAAGAGGCAGGGACGGTTCTGATTCGTCCAAATCGGAAAATCGAGCTACGAAAATTTGTATAAATAGAGTGAAAGTAAAGACCAAAGACTGACACTAAAAAGAATATTCAAACAAGCTTCAACAACTAAACATACACTCTGTAAGACGAAAGGGACTCTGCGAAATATCGCACCAGCGCCAACCAAGCGTTAGGGGAAGCTGAGCATATCATTTGTTCAAACCGACGACGCAACACTCGTAAAAACAGTTCTCGTATATACATTTTCGTTCGGTTTAGGTTAGGTTTGGAGTTATTCCCGTCATCTCACGGCACGATACGTTTACATGTCTCACGTTTCAGTTTGTACATACAGAAAGATAAAAAAGAAGTACAGCATACAATTAATTTAGCTATTCTAAACTGTATACTATTTCACGAAATGATAAACCTTTATTCTGTCCATATCGGAAAAGAAATGTATATTACCTATAAAGCTGCCTTCCAAAATATTATGGCCAAAATGTTCCCATTTAATGAATAATAATATATTATAAAATTTCATGTAAGTACTTTTTTTATGTATGTCTAATTTTAACCCAACCCAAATTTAAAGTCAAACTAGAAAATATCAAAATTCTTTTTATGAATGTTTGTTTAAGTAAATGTTACTTTATTAGTGCAAAGGAGCTTATCATATAGTAATGATTTTCTGTAGATAGAGTTATTTATGAAATATAAATGTCATACTACCTTCACATAAAGTATTAAAAAATAAGTAAGTAGTATTCTGTTAAATAAATGATCTAAAAGAGTGTTCTTATAAACTTTTGTTCGAAAAACTTTTTTTCACATAAATAACTGTAGAGTCTTCATGATCGCAAGTTTGATTCGTTTACCCTTTGTGCTATTTACTCCATAATCTCTTCATCTCATGAAATACCGTAACATTAATCTAAGATTCAAAAATCTAATACTGACAATTTGCTTTAATAAAACAAATTAGCTTCATATCACTTTTTTAATACATTTACGTTTTGAAGGACTACAAATAAGCATCAACGCGTATTTGTACACGCACAGGTTAATAGGTAGAAAATTAAACAGCGTAACAAGATCTTGAAGAAACTTTAAAATTAAGCTCTCAACAAAAAATACCATAGCAGAATCGTGTTTCTCCTATCTCGACGAGAAATTCCACGAATATTACTTCCGGGATCTTCTAATGGAATATAACTTACAGGAATGGTATAAACTTTCACGTGTTGCACAGCATATTATACTCACTATATGCATACCATAGTACAAACTAATTTTGCACATACACTGCCCTTGACACGTCCGGAAATTGTGAAATGAATTAAACTTTAGATTCACAGTTAGCAACGTCCAAGTAGCCTGCATGTGGATGGTGTAATAACGCAACTTTATGAACATAAACAATTTCGTTCTTTCATGTACGAATAAAACGTCCACGAATTTTCTTTTATCGATCATAAACTTATAGAAACGTTAGTAAATACTGTGTTTTTATGTTATATTATTAAATACATGCTGCAAAATAAAGCAGTATTAACGCTTTAGCAGTGTTTGACGAGTATACATACACGCCATAAGGAAATGATCACTGTTGGCGCAATGACGAGTACATTCATTATAAGAAAAAACTGAATTGCTTTAAATTGCTATAAAAATTTAAAGTTTTGTAAAAAAAAAATGGATAATGTATTCAAATTGTATTAAAATGTATTTATGTTTTAAAACTTTGATCATAATAAAGAAATTAGAAATGTAAGATTAAATATTGATAATTTATTTCTCGTCGAAAGTGAAAGTATTCATCATAATTGCATCGAAAGTATGATTTATGAAGCTGTTACAATCACAAAGATACCCTTCGCTTCCGTAACGTTCGTTTTAACTTCTCCAGAAACATTGTACCGTGGAAAATGGGTCGAGATGCAGGATTAATCCTATAGCCGACGGTTAAAATGGAAGGAAAAAGGCGAAAGTCACGTTCAGGAGTATCAATTCGAAGATTTTATCAGCATGGAATGCAGATCAATCTATCTATAAAGCTTTCACTTAGTCATCTCCTTTTACGTTCCCGCTTGCCCAACCGTTTCATTTCATTTGCATTCCTTTGCACACCCTTCGTCTTCTCACCCCAACTAACTGCGACACCACATAGCATACCGTACGAATATCAGTGCTTCCTCCATGAAATGAACGACTTAGAACGTTTTCGTTTAGAAACATTCTGTTTTTTTATTCCAAAAAGAACATTGATATTTCTATTTTGTGCGACTCGTGGTTTATTTCACACAGAGTTAACTTGCAAGAGATGATCCTCAAACAGAAAATTAAAAATATTAAGTCATTTTTTAGGTGATCTAGAGTGAAGGTATCCAATACTGCTCAAGTTCCTAATATCGTCACTCGTTATACTCGGGTCTCGGTTTTTCGCAAATTTATGAACTTCTAAGAAACGAAATGACTTTATAGCAGCTCTTTGAACTCGTCTTAACATACGAGTACATTATCATATCATGTATAAAAACATAGCATTCTATTTAAAAAGATTATATTGACTTTGAAGTATCCCCTATCGCACCAAATACAAAAAAGTATTTACATCACACAATGTCCCCCTCTATACAAAACAACTTTTGTTAATACATTTCTTTCGTAACATCTCTTCCTTACTGTATTCAGATAAAACAGACACCCTGCATGTAATTCTGACACGGCTATCTTGAACTACTAATTGATTTAGTGATTGTCTAATCGCTTCTGTATACTGTAATTTCTACTTCGTCAAAACGCTCGCGAACGTTATAATTTATTGTACTTATTGTTCTAATGTCGTCAATTTAATCTCCGTATTTTATACCCTTGGTCAGACTCCAAAGGATCAGATCATCGACCATGTGCGGGAGTTAAGTCGTTGGATAGGAGACCAAGACTCGTATGAAAATTGAGGCCTTAGTCAACGCCTATTACCCATTTTCCACATTTAAAGTGTGAGGGGGTTTGTTTAGGTGCCCATCACTGGGTTTTTCTGTAAACTCAGTGTAACAGGACTGTTCCGTATCGAACATTTCTTTTAATCCGGACTGAACCTTTCTTTTTTTGTCTATTTTAGTATTCCAAGGAAGTTTTAAAATGGGCCTCTAAATCCATCTCACTTAGAAAACCCAACTCGGTAAACTCATATCTGAATGACGTTTTCAAACTCTGTTTTACCATCCATTGTTCCGATTTCCTAATTACTGAAGTAGTATTTTCTTTTCCTTATGTCTGATCTCTTCCTTTTTCGGGATTTCCCAAAACTAAAATACTTCATCCTTTTACTACCACTTTTACCCTTCCTCCACCTACTTAAGAGACGCCCTATGATCAATAATCGATTTTCTATATTTTCCAATTTTTCATCTCCCAAATTTAACTCCGCCTTCAGTAACTCAGATGCATATTCTCTTCCGAACTTCCAATTAGTCTTGTTTCGAATGCCAATCAAGTCTTCACTCAGTCAGAGCACTAAACGATCAGCCAAGTTTTTTTACAATAACGTTCCAGATATAGTACTCTGGAATAGAATTAGGCCTCCTTAAACCCTGTCCGAATTATTTTTCTCTCATAATTTGAGGTTGCAACACACCACAAATCAAGGCGAGTACAAAACAGGGACCGATGGCTCGCGGCAATTTGACTCGGGTCAGTGCGCGTTTATAATACGTCAATTGCTATTGAGATACAGGAAGAAACTCCAAATCCTTTGCTTTTGTTAGGGATTTTAGAGCGGTTTTGGCAATAAAGATGAAATTAACAAAAAAAAAAGACATTAAGACGCTTACTGAAAATCATAATCTCAGAAATAGTAAGGAATCATGTCCGTAACGTAAACCTGGTCTAAACTTAATTATCCTTAACAACCTTAAAGGTCGTTGTATCGTATATGAATGAATTTGTCTTGACATACGCTTTCATACGACCTAAAAAGGTATAGGAGAAAGGTAGGTAGCACTGGATGGCGGGTAGCCCCAGACATTTCAATATTTTTGTCCTCTTACCTTAGTAAATTATCTTAATAGGAAATAAATTACAATTGATCACAAGTTTGGCTGTGTTGAGAAACAAATTCACGTTAATAGTAGCACGCCAAGTAACACAGTTATTATATTCACTTTTTTCTTCTGTAAAGTTCTATTATTGTGATCATCAAAGTTCATCGAAACTTATTTTATATTAAATGTAAGTATTCATTCATATTTTATTATTTCTAGTATCAACAATTTGATATGGTTTACGAATTTAATACAAATTTTGCTGAACTTCCTTTATATCATTCAGTATATAGAAAAATATTAAGAAATGTCAATCGGCTTTCCTCGGACAATAATGCGACGGGTAACCCCGGATACTTCAAATTTGAAAGCAATGCGTTTTATTATTGTGATTCCTTATTAGTCCATATTTAAGGTGTTAAAAAATATGGATATTTCTATTTTTTTTAGCATACAATTTAAAAAATGCCAAAATTTAGGGCAGTAACAACCAACAGAGGTAAATGGAATACAATTTAAATGAAACAAGCAATTAGGTATGTTTTAGATGGCAAACTAACAGTAAAATGTGCTGCTGAAAAATATAATGTACCACGCAGTACTTTGCATGATAAAATAAAAGCTTTGAAGAGTGGAAAAGAAACAATTTTCAAACTGGAAGTAGGTAGATATGAAAATACTCTTGATGAAAAATTTTCTCATGAATTATATAATCGTATTAAGAAGTTAAATGATCATCTAATGGCGCTAACTAAAATGGAATTTAGAACTGCTTAAAACTATAAAACAGACTAAAATAAAAAAAAAAGAATTAAAAATCTGTTTATTACAGAAACAAGATGCATTCCTTACAGGAAAAACTTCAAAGAAAATTGGATACAATTCGTATTATGCAAAGATTGGGTACATGAACAATGTGCAGACATCTACATTTCATGTCCATGTTATTATTGTGACGTTTATAAGGCGAAAAATGAAATGAAAATGCAATAAAAATCTTATAGGGTCTACCCGCCAATTTTCGAGAAATCAAAAATAGGATGTTTATTATATTGTTGTTTTTTGTAAATTTATTTAAAATCTATATTTTATTTATAACTATTATGAATTAAGAAGTTCTTAAATTTATATTCTGAAATCAAATTTTGATAGAATATTAGGTGTCCGGGGTTTAAGAACGATAATTAAAATAAAGAAGATACATGCTAATCATATGGAGGTTGATACGCAACTGCCGCATAGAGCAAATGCTATTGTGACGCACCCGATAAGGACACCTCATGACACACCCGATAAGGACACCTCACATAGATCCACACCATGACCAAGGCTAAACCCTGACCCATGGTCAAGGGCCCAACCCCCTCCCGTTAAAACCCAAAGATATATATATACCAAAATATTGTAGAACCGGCATTATTGAATAGTTTTCCCAATAAAGAACATCCATACTTATTCCGAATATCTCCCACAAGGTTAAGCGAACTTTACCATACGTCGTAAAGTCTCGAACCACCTTTTGAGATAGTTTAATTTATTTCAACTTAATTATCCACGTGACACTATAAAGCCCTCCCAGAGTCACTAGACAAAAGACGATCGTCGAATGACCAAATAACGAATCGGTCACCCATGTATCCTGTGGCTATTACCGCATCCATATTTTCACAAATTTAATTAAAATTTATATATACATATATAATAAAATAAAAAAATTTGTATTTCATACTATTTTATTTATATTAGCATACTATTGAAAAACTTGAGGATCGCCCTCATTTCTAAAAGTATAGTACAAACACAAAAGAATTACACACGCCATTATGTTGCTTGCAGAAAATAATACTACTATTCCATTTCATTTCTTTGCAAAATATATTTACTATTTGCAAGGAAAACGTTCACTAATAATAGCATATACGCCGTGTATACAAAGAATAATAATTGAGTTGCGTCAAGAAAAAGTAGAAATTTTATTTTCGTTTTTTAACCAAAGTGTAAAATGTTGGTTTTCCTCACATCAAATTCAGAACGTTCATTTAATTTATTTACCAGCATAACGAAGTATTCCAGATGCTTTACAGCAGCATTTTATAGCTACGATATAACTAATGTCCATTTCTGCGTAGTAATTAGACGGCCGCAGTATAGCTGTGAGGATAATGATCAAAATACACATAAACGCTGGCAGCTGTGCTGGAGGATTATAGTCTGCTTCCTAGTAAAAGCTTATGAGTCTCAGTTTCCTATTCAATCAAGGACTACTCGCAAAGCCTATCTCGGACTTTATGTTTCAGGCATGCTTGCCCATTAAAGTGAATTCTGTGGAAATCAGCCGCTTAATACAACAAATTTTCTGGATGTTCGACCACAAACTTTCGTCACGGAAAGTACACACATTCGCTTACTACATATAATTTCGTTTATTCTTAAGTAATTATAGTAACTAATTACTTAACACGTCTTAAATATAACACTTCATAAAAAGTGGTAATTTATTAACTACTAGTT
Organism: Anthophora plumipes; assembly: GCA_951804975.1. Classification (NCBI taxonomy): domain Eukaryota; kingdom Metazoa; phylum Arthropoda; class Insecta; order Hymenoptera; family Apidae; genus Anthophora; species Anthophora plumipes. Next base: position 15,012,729 of record OX638118.1, on the reverse strand, counting down.
GAATACAAAATTGAAGAATTTGCAATGTGAATTGTTTTTAGTCTATAATCACAGATATCAACTTTAGTAAAGTACTAACAGACATGCAGTTTTTGAGACCTCTTCAATTTGGGCAAAAAAGAGAAATTAATGTTAATAAGTTTTTTGTGATTTGCTTATCCTTTTCATGAAAAGACAGAAGAAAAAAGTTCGTGGAAATGATTTAAATTGTAAGTTTAATTGTCGGAGAGGTCTGTCATATACATATGTACAATACGTCGTCACCCTATTAATTTGTAGTGAATGTAATATAGACAATGACCTAACTTCCTTTTTCTATTTAGTTGCTCATACAAATTTTTTGCATTCGTAGTCGAACATATATTGATAATTAAAGATATTATAAGATTGATTAAGATATTTAAAAAGATTATTTTTATCAATAATCTTTTATAAGATTGATAAGATACTTTAATCTTATATAAGATTGATAAGATACTTAAAAATATTGGAAAAACACACATTTTCAACACTTTCATTTCAAAGAAAATTTCATTTTAGAAAAATATCTTTAAGAAAGGATGTGTCACTGCTGAGATTATAATTTAATTATAAAAGAATAGTTATGAGAAAACAATTTGTCACATCTAACACCTATTAAAGACCCGAATTATTAATTAGCAGTTTTTATCAAAGATTGAAGATTTTGTTCATAGATGAAGAGAAGAATCTAATGTAATAATTAAGATTTAATGTCACATAGTTGAAAAAGAATTATAGCAATCAAGCAGATTAGTAGAACTTGTTAAACGTATCATGCGTTTGTAATTCGCGAAAGAGTTCCTTTCTCTAAGAAAAGTATATTTCTCTGGACTGTATCTCATATAACCCAGTTCATCATTTTGAGATATTAAATTACTGGTAGAGAAGCTGTTCGATGATCGATTTGCCAATAATGCGTGTTTCCACAACTTGGACTCAAAATGTTTTTCATCATCCGAAGAGTCGCTCCACTCGGTAATTGATTGGATTTTATCTTCCTCCGTTAAGGTGTTCTTAGAAGTTTGTTTGGATGGGTTGCAAGATGGACATAAACTCGTCTTACATCTTCTGCTATTTCTATCGAGGACATTACATGATGAGGTTTCTTCACGTTTATTTTTTAGTCTAACCTCTTTATAGTATTTGCATAAGAAGTTCAACAAAGCTTTTGAATTAATGGACTCTTTTGTTTCCTTCATTTCCTTCTCTTTCAATAAGCTTTTCACGAATGAATTATACGGAATTTTTGATTTCTGACCCTGGTAACAGAAAATACATATTTAGTTGCACATAAGTAGGAATATGAAGTTTTCTAAGCACTTCTACTTTGGTTAGTATAGGATCTTCCAATAAGAGCAACAGCTCTTTCAATTATCACAATCATCATGTTTGTTATTCAATTTTCAGAATCACCTGATATTTGTTCGCAGTAGTGCTTGACGCTCAAAGCGTTGAAATTATTAAAATTTATTGTCAAGAGCAGATGATAACTGACCCTGATTTCGCTACAAAAATTATCTTCAGTGATGAAGCTCTCTTTTGGATGAATGGCGAATGGCTGTCTATAAACACAATTACCGAATTTGAGGAGATGCTTATCCTCGATCATTGTACTTAAAGAAAGTTACTATATGATGTGATTTTTCTACTAGTGAAGTCATTGGCCCTTACTTTTTGGAAAATGAAGAAGGTATGACTGTAACTGTTACTGGTGAGCATTGCCGTTCAATGATTTCACCTTTACTTTGTCGTGAATTGATTTGTCTGAAATGTTGTTTCAAAAAGATGGTGGTGCCACATGCCACACTTCTGCTGCATCGAGATGAGAGTTCAAAAATAGAATTATATCGTGGAATGTGGCTGTCAACTGGCTATCAAGATCTTGCGACTTGACGACTTTAGATTTTTCCTTGTGGGGTCATGTTATGTAAATGTCTCATTTATTCGAATAACCCACAAACTGTTGATGATCTCAAAGCAAACATCATTCGTGTTATCAGTGAGATACGACCTAATTTATGTGCCAGTATCATCAAAAATTAGGTTCGTCGTATTCACTTCACCAAACGCAATTATGGTGGTTATTTATATGATATTGTATTTTGTGTATAATGCCGTCGAATGTACTTTAAAATAAAGTAGCAACTTCTAGATTATCATTCGTATTTTTCGTTTCATTTCAATTCAAAGTTCTATCGCTTTTATTGGAAGGTCCTATATTATATTTAATTTACGAAAATTATTTTTTTAAATAAATAGTCAGTAAAGAAAAGAATAATTTGCTCGATATAAATAATTAATTGTCGGTATCAAATCTCATTTTGTGAGTATAATTTTGTTTATTTGTTTGGCATTAATTTATTTTTTGGTTAAGCTAGGATATTACTAGACTGCAGATTTTCATGCATTTATAGAAAACCGAAAGGCACAAAATTGCACAGAGTGCACGTCATTTAATAAAGCATAGAAAACATCCAAATTATAGTACTTTTTGTAATACTTAGAAGGTGAAACAATTTTCTAACAAAGTTCTACTGTTGTTGCTATATTCTCGAGGATATAAATTTGCATAAAAATCCGCAGTCTAGTTACTGAATACCAATATTTTATTATATACACTGACTATTTGTTTAAAATACTGAAAAATTATCATGTTTACCAATATTTTATTATAAAATTACTGACACTTTTTGTGTTAATCGATGTAATACTGAACACATATTACTTACATACTCATGCTTTATTTTATTTAAATACTGATTAAAAGTTTATTGAAATACTGATCCAATAAATAACAACATTTTTAATTGTTTGGGCTATATATTTCAAATACTGATTAAAACTTTTTGAGAATGCTGACCCAACAAATTGCAGCCTTTTCTGAATTGTATTATTTCCTCAATCTTTTTAATTTTTAAATTGTAGATTGTGGCAGATAATAATATATCTTCTCAATTAAAACGTACAGCGGTGGACAAACGATTTCTAACAATAACCTTTCTCGTGTTTGATTTAATTATATATATTCCTTTGGGAATTATGGAGAAAAGAGTAATCACGTGTATAACAGAGAATTAAATGATATACAAGAATATACAATAAAGTATGCTTTTAAAAATATATTTAGTATCTTATGCTCAACTTGTACATACTTGAATAAAATCTAGTGCGACAAAGGTTTTCGAACAACTTAAATAAAAAGAATTAATATTTTGTAATATACTCTTTACTGTCAGTAACAGCTTAGCATCTTCTTGTCATGTCGTTAATTAATTTTCTCAGATGTGATTTTGATAAACAATTTCAATTTTGGTGTATTTCTGCAATTAAATCGTCTGGGTTTGAATATTTTCAACCTGTCATCAATCGTTCTACTTTACCCCATAAATTTTTTATGGGATTAAGCTTTGTGATTTTGCAGACTAATCCGAAACATTAATCATTAACAACACCAAATCGTTACATTTTTGCCGAAAAATTTTACAATAGCTCCCGTGTATTTACTTAAATATTCCGGAAACCTTTATCGCGGTATATTTTCCTCAAATATATACAACTTAAATATAAGATAGTAAATATATCTTTTAGAAATTTGTTTCAAGGTACATTCTTGTAAATCATTAAATTCTCTGTTGTTGTATGTAATATTCTTTTTTCCCAATCTCAAAAGAGCTATATTAAATTGAGTTAAACATGAAGAGCGTTATTGATAGGAATATTTTATCCACATAAAGTATGACAGCTCGATATTATCGGAAATATTGGTAATATAAAAAAATATTGTTAGGAAAACCTAAAGTATTCTAGGAGGTAAAATTTTTTGAGATAATTGAATTTTTTGTAAATGAAAGGCTCGAGGATATTTCAAGGTCACCACCTCTTTTTTTAATGGAATTATATATTCTTTAATACACTTTTACGATTACACGAAAAATTAAGACAATAATATGAACAATATCGGTTTTTAATCTTTTCAGCTATGCGTCCCCATTTCGAAAAATTTGAAAAAATTACACATTAATAAGTATTACAAGATACTAATACTCTAAAAATATAAATGTGGTCACTGGATAATTTCAATACAAAATAGATATTTTTATACTTCCGGAATTTTTTAAAAAACTAATTCACAACTGCAAATTCCGAAAAAATTCACGAACATATATACTACTGGGTAAAATATCTCTGATTTTTTTCATAATTTTTCATTAAACAGAACAGAAGATGTGAAGCTTAAACTGTAAATTGCATTTAACCCTGTAACTACCTTAGTAGTAGAGTTAGCGGTTTGATACGTTGTAGAAAGGGTTTCCTTCAACAGGTCTATCGAACGATATGCACCTAGATTAATTTAGTTTTGGGGAAAGGGGGGCGCACTTTTACCATGCTTATTCAGCTATACGCTTCCAACATAAAAAGAGTGTCATAGGTGCTAAAATTTCCTATAATATGAGCAAAGTTCATTCATAGAACAGATCACTCTAGAACAAGATAAAACTATATCATATTTGCTTTAAAGGTTCTTACTACTTTTATATGAAACATTCTTGTTCGTGTTAAGGTGTGTTTTCAAATAAATCTTGCAAAAGAAAAATAAATAATGTTCTCTTTTTCTGAATAGGATTTGTTATGATTCGTTGTGTGAGAACAAAGAAATAAAGCGCAGCTGTATCAGATTGAACTCGTTTCAAAGTTTCAACGGCATTTTATTTATCACATTTATAATTTGAAATAAAATTGATTGCTCTCACGAACTCCACGGCTCTTGATTTCAGAATTCTCATTTCTCGTATGCCATACCTCGTTTACATCGTCGATGCTGTGTTTAAGAAAGATAGATTCCTGGGAATAAGGCTTCGTTACGTGGGAACATTTTGAGAATCTTAATTTTCCTTTCTTGAGACGCTTAGTAGATCTTAATGGCAACGAAGCTCGTGCAGCAGATATATCCACCTAGGTAAAGGTCTCTATATAACAATTTTCATTGCTAGGAATGTTTATTTAATCGTGCAATTATAATTATACATTTAAAAATTAGTTTAGGAAATTAAGGAAATTGTATCAACAATTCTTACAAAGCTGTATTATATTTTCATCAATTTTTACAATTGGAAACAAACAATTTACAACATTTTTTTTCCAAATCAACAAAAGTCATTAAAGAGAATTTTAGTTTCGTATTGATATTAATATATTTAATGTGTCATTTATTAACATTTAATTGTCATTTTATAATATTATATCTACAATTTCGAGTAGAATAATGAAAATACTTAATTACATAAAAGGGAGGGAGAAAAGGATCTCAGAATTAGGTTAAGGGAAGAGAAATACCAAAAAAGAAAAGAGGATCAATATAGGAAAAGAAAAAAAGAGTAGATAAAAAATATATGCAATAGATGTATGTATGTATTGTATATAGATGTAAGTTGCATAGTAAGTAGTACAGTTAGCAGTAGAATATATCATTGACCGCGCGCTTTTAAATATACAATAATATAATATTAATTATAGAAGAATATAAAATTCGTTAATATACACCGTTGTTATGCTATATTCTTAATGATGTTCAAGATATTATCTCAAATATGTTTACTACCTTCAACTTTGAGGGTGTTTTTTACTCCTCGACTGTATATGATTGTAGTTAAAATAAAAATAAAAATATGTGTAAAATATTTTTCCGCAAAACTACTGTATATCAAAGTTCCATCAATGTCGATGATTATTAGAAATTTTCTTTTATTAGTAACATTTAAGCATCCATAAAACTTGCAAATAACTTATAATAATAAAATAACAATTATTTAATATAGATAAAATATTACTATTATTTATTTTTTATTATTTAAGTTATACAAATGAAAATAACTCATACGGTAAAATACTGAAATAAAGTAAAAATGAACAAAAGTGTGTTGATTTTCGAAACAGACAAAATGCAATGGTACACCACAAATATATCAAGCATAACCATTTTTTTAATTTCTTAGTTTGGTGGATAAAATGTTAAGAATAGGTTAGTTAAACAGAAACAGATAGGAGAATGAATGAAATAAAGGAATTGTAGCACAGTAAGGGGTTGTAAAAATTGGGTAATGTAAACTAAGTGAATTTTTTAGCTGTAAGGCTGAATAATAAAGACATAATTGCTATTATTACTTAATTACGTCACTATAATTTCATTTTGCGATCTCATTTTCGTACCTCTTTCACATTCATAGAATTTTTGTAACGGAGACCTGCTTCTATACAATTTGCATGTTGAATATGTAAAATATCATGCATAAAAGATAAATTGTCCATGACAACTGGTTCAGTTTTAGAAGAATGGTATTTCCGAGATTTAATCAAGGGAGCATATTTGAAGCATTCAGTAGGTGATACTGGAGGTGCGGTGGGCTCATCGACTTCTTCCTGTTTAATGAATACATTCGGTAAACAAGTTGTTTAATAAACAGAAGTTTGTGTACAATTATTTTATGGTGAATTATCGTATGATTTGCAAATATAAACCAGAGTTCATTGCAGATAAATATTGCAATTAATTGTACTATACACTGATAAATTTAAATTACAGCACATACGGTTAACTATTTAGTTATTTGAATTGCTATGCTTTCATTGTAATAAAGCTATCCTATTTTTAAAAAATAAATGTATTAAAGTATTTCAGATTTAGGTATGCAAATATAAAATCATGTAAAATTAGTAACTTTTGAATAGACTGCTTTATTTGTATTTAAGGATGTATTTATTATTTTTTTTATGTTTTTATTATTTTTAAGATATATAGCAGCTTGTATATTTTTTAATATTTTGTTACCATATTATTTACAAAGTTACGAATATAAAATACTTTTTATTTTTATCTTAGTAGCTACATGTGTCCAAAAAGTACATTAAATTTCTAGATTTGTTTATTATAAATATTCGATCTAGCAACATTTAATTTTAACATTTTATGGTGTGGAAATACGTATTTCTGTTGTTACGTGATACATAATAAAATTAATAACTTTACGCTCAATTTAGTAAAATTCACACGATATAATAAAAAATATTGTAAAATAAATTTTTTATACGAGAAATTCTTCATTTTATTATATTTTAAAGTGTTTATGAATGAATAAAGTTGAATCTACTGCTCAAAATTTAACATAAATCAGTAACTTTAACACTAGCACGGCCATGGGTGGGTCTTTTTAGACCCAGGAATCAATTCTTTTATTTTCATTCTCTACTCGTTATAATGTTAAAATTTCTAGTATTTCTTACACTTCGCCACTGATTATATCTCACTGGTATTTTTAAAACAGGGATCCCAAATTAATTGATAAGACTGTTTTATTTACACGGTGTGTATATCGTTTTAGCGATGACCGTGGCTATGTAAGCATTAATATTTTATATCAAATTTCTATTACTTGTTTTTGAATAAAATTGTAAAATAGTTTAATTTGTAAACAATTCAAACCTACCCTTATTTAAACGTGACAAACTTTTCAAAACGAAACGTGTAAGGAGGCAAAGTGTAGAAATAATTTTGTGGATGAATAGTGCATACACTCTCATCCATAAATTACTGGGCACTCACTACTTTGCTATCTTGTAAGATCTTCTAAAGATACGATAATTAATTTTCCTTTATAACATAAATGATTAGCAAGTGCTTAATTCAATTTAGTAAGTTTATTATGCATTTATTCTTAATAAAGGTGTATGTCTTGTCCGGAAACTTAAGGATAGGAGTGTAGGCAATATCGAGAAAATTCCATGTAGAAACTATTAACGTACATCGAACAATAATTGGCGATATAATTTGCAGCTCAGGGTATCATTAAATTCCACTTCAAATTTCCAGGGATATGTTGTAGTATTATTGGGAGAAACATTTTTACACTCCATTATATTTACAAAAGCTTTAGAGTATGCTTAATTACAAGCGATTCTTTTCTTCTCACATAGTATTCACATTTGCGCTAGCGATTGCATGAAAATGTATAGAATTTTAATCGAACGATAATCTGCAATGACATAATTTTACGTTAAAGTATTTCCATATTTTGATCCAGAGGAGCGCATTTGTAACGTATTTCAGGCACGTCGTGTTATTGCTTTTGCCAGAAAAAAGATGAAAAAGAAAAAGAAGGGGGGGGGGGAAGAAAGTAACAAGAGAGAAATATCGAACATGGCGTTATGCAGGAGAGAAACTTTATAGAAACGGACGAACGTTTTGAATCTGACCTGTAATCTCTTTGTACTCGAACGACAGGTTAATTAATCTCTGGCTGACCTCGACGTTCGTTCGCTACCTGCAACGAACCCTTTTTATCCCCGTAAAAGCATTCTGCACGGGCACGACCCCTTCGTCTCGTAATGACGGTCTCGATATTTCCACAGCGATTTAAAGAACCTCGAATGAACGCGACAGTCAAACATTTACGTCCTGCCGTATACCCCAGTGAAATATCTAAAAAATTCCAGCTGTGAACCGCGTCACGCTGGAAATAGGACGAATAATGAAAGCAACGATTTTCAATTAAAAACTGTGTACAAGTTTTGTATTAACGTCCAGCGGGAATATTTCTGAAAAATGGAACGAGAACACGATAATAACTTTAAATTTTCCTTTTTTCTTTGAGAGAGAAAGAAATTAAAATGATCACTATTTTATGGTTATTAATATGAAATTACTATTATATAAATATAAATACTTGTATAATTACAAAATATTATATAATTGTACCTGTAATAATTTTATTAATTATACTATAAAATTTAATTTACAGTACAATTAAATAAAAATTTAAATATGATATAATATAATTAATTATATTAATTGTAATATAATGAAGAATTATATTATATTTAAATTCTTATTTTAGTACTAAAACTAATATTGTACTTAGATACACAATAATAAATATTACGATTATTATTATAAAATTACTAATTTTAGCAGATGTAGAGCATTAAGAATTTTTCTTTCCTGGATATAATTAATAACTTAACCTCTTCAAGGATAATGACGTATCTGTGTACATTTCCTACGAAGGTCATTTGAAATGTTCGCGACCTCATCCACGAGATGGCCATAATGGTTGAATTTTATTTGTACATCCCGAAATTGCAATTGTTTTATATATAACAATTAATTTAAAGAAAGCTGTCTCGCCGTCCGCCCTGAAACGAATAAAATGACAGAAATAGCAGAAGTCGCTGATTCGACTTGCTTCCTCATTCTGCATGTTCTACAGATTTAGTTCACTCAGACTCATTTATTCCCAAAACTGGAAAAATTTCTTGGTGGTCAATAGTTTGTATTGATAACTGTAGCAAACAGCTATTTTGAAGATCTGCAAAAAATGGATTTCGGAAATGATACAAAAGCACTAGAATATCGCTGAATAAAATGTACTGAAGTCGAGGAAAATTATGTTAGAAAATAAAAACAATTTGACACTCTAAATAGTACATTTTCATATTAAAACCGTTAACTTTTCAAATAACCTTTGTATATTGTTGACGTTAACAATCTTCAGATATTATTTTTCTTTCATTTTTCTACATATTTTATTACATTGTAGAGTAGCACGGTTTATCATTTGCCTCTAGTAAAAATAAGCTTGCAATTACGGAAGATTTCGTTTTTAATATTTTGCGATTACTGCAAGTTAAAAATCTTAATTGCCAAAATTAATTGATAATGCGCAAGAGGCTGACAATCGTGTACGCTACAACTACAACAATGCCATAAATCTTGTCTCGCTACCAACACTTTTGCTAGAAATAATTTTGATAGAAATAAGCACGTGATAACACACTCACATTGCTTAGAAAATCCAAAGATTCCACTTTTCTGCCAAAAGACCCATGAAGGTGGAGCTTTTAAGAACTTTCAAAAAGTCAACCGAACAATAGTGAACTGATAAGCTCTACCTTCAAACTTGCTACGCCTACTTTAGGCCAATATGTAAGGATAAAATAAAAGAGAAAAATATAAAAGTTCTTAGGACACGTAGAGAACTGTAATTCACGTTCATGGGACAATTGTTAAATAGACTTATATTTATGCAATTTGTAACTTATACGTTACAAGAAATACAGTAGAATTTCGGTAACTCGAAAGTTAAGGAAAGAATGGACGTATGTACAGCAAGGAGCAAAATTGAGCCAATAAAGGTGCTTTTCTATAAAATGATAATTTACCTACATATTACGATAGGATTTAAGGAAAATTAATTACGTATATTAGGTTACATTTACTTTACTTTAACAAATGCCTAACAGTTTTACTGTATCTTATTTTATCTGTTAATTAATCAGCTTTTCTTCTGATTCAATTTTGTATACTTGCAAAAGGTAGTATAAGTAATAAGTTAAATTAAATATGTTCTCCATAAGTCTTTGGCAATTATAACTAAAGTAATTCATTTTCGCATACTTTCAAGTAAATTTGTACTATAGCGCACCCAGTTTATGAGAACCAATAAATGTACTTTTCCGTGCGACTCGATGTACACACGGCGATACAGGTATGAGGAGTCATAAAACTCTTGTCTCACCGTTAATTAGGCGGACGCTGATGTGCTTTCAAGTATAAAAGTGAAACACCTCCAGTGACCTCAAACCACCTCACACAATCGTAAATAACCTCAAACCACCATAAACCGTCTCAAGCCACCTCAACTGACCTGAAACTACCGCAAATCAACTCAAACTAGCTTAAAATATCGCAAACTTACTCAAGTGATCTCAAACCACCTCAAACCTATTCAAACCACCTCAAACCATCACAAACCACCTCAAATGACCTCAAGCCACCTGAAACCAACTCAAACCACCTTAAACCATCACAAACCACTTCAACCGGCATCAAACCACCAGTTTCTTTTCATTTGACTACCCTTGACAAACGGATCGCAGCTATCTTGACCCCTGCACAGCGAGCAAATCCTAAGACAGTACCTCTGACTTCGACAAATCTGGACAGAAGAATCATAGCTGTTCTGATCCCAGTGCCTCGCAAGTTAAACATAGTCGCTGTACCCTGTTCCTGAAACCCCTTGATCGTGCGCCAGTCAAATAGCAACGTCTCACTGTCAAAGGCTCCATAAGAAGTAGGAGTACTCGTTACGTTTTGCGCTCAACGGTGGGCTTGATAGATAGAAGTGTTATGGTGCATAATTTTTGGGAAATTGAATATTACCGTTTGTTTAATTCTTTCTCATAATTAATTAAAATTATATGGTGGGGAAATCATATGCGTTTTATAACTATTTACTTAATATTACATAGCTTTACATAACTTGTAACCAATGTGTTACAATACAAACACATTTTTCATTTTTTGTATTATTTTCGTTTTTGTTTGTTCTAAATGTAAATTCAATTAAACGTTACATAACAAGAAATTAAAGCTTTCTTGTCTAATAGAAGAAAATTTTGTAATAACCAGAACCTTCTTGAAGAAGTTTAAGAAAGTAACGGAAGTTTTACATCTGAAAATTTGTAACCGATACGCGTTGTTTTAAAAATGATATTTATCCTGATAACACAATCGATTAGAGATATGGTGTATCTCTGTTTCTTCTTTAATTTGCATAAGGTTGACATAATTAACCCTTATCACTTTAAATGTGCTTGCTAGATACCGCCAATATCAAGCCAAATATGCTAAATGAATATAAAAGCAGAAGCTACTCCAAGTGATCTGTTAGGCACGTTCCACTGACTAGCTTATTATTGTCCACCATTTGATTTTATTTCTCAAATCAAGACGCTTAATATTTTTCTTATTTTTCTCTGAAACTGTCCTATTTCACAAGTATGTTGAAAAAGAAATGAAATTTTATGGAATATATAAATAGCGATTTAGTGTGAAAGCACATGAATGGGATAAGTTAGGGTTCCCGGTCGACAATTACACTAAACCAGTGCGTGGAGTGATTAGGGCTAATTATTGTTCATACTGTTACGAATTTAGTTTCTGCCCAACTACTACCAACATTAAGGGATTAGACTACTAAAAGGTTGAATAATAATCTTCGAAATATTCAATACAATAATCATCAGAATTTTCATTACTGTTGATTGATTTTTTCTTTGACTGCTTCTTTGTTCCAAAATGACTCTACTCATTTCAAATTACACAATTGCCATGTTTTGACGTATGTACGCAGGAAGAATGCATATTCGCGTAATAAACAGCGGATGCAGAATTCTGGCAAGTAGATTACAAAAGATTATTTCAAAGAATAAATGAATTCACTGGTGAAGAACAACACGTTAAAATACATCAATGAACATATGTGGAGGTTACCACGATCGGAAGGGGATGTAAAATGTATTGTTCACCAATCACAAAAGAATCTTGCTGCCGAATGCGCTTCGTTATTCCATTCAACGGCACATTGAATAACGAATTAATTAAATTATTTCCAGAAAATCGTAAATGTATTTTAATCAGAGCTTTTTCGTCGAAAAGCAACGCTACGCCACGATTTTACTTCATTTCCAATCGAACGATGCGCTTCCAACGTTCGGAAATATCCGATCCCCGCTTTCACCGAACGAAAGCACCGTACTTTTGTGTGTTGTACTGTGTTCAGTTTTATGCTCGGCATGGAGTGACGTTGTTGAAAATTAAACGTTACTTACTATGCTTAAATCTCGTGTACCTTTAACTTTTAATAATATTTTAATCAATGATCTATGATGATGACATTTTAATCTATTTACTTGGAGCCTATTGACTTTTACTAAATGTTTTCGAAGAATGTATGCCTTCAGTAAAATATTATTTAACACGTTCCGTATCGGACCGATTTTTGGTAACCTTCCTATCAGGTCGTGTGGGTCACATGCGCTCCACGTTATTGTAGTTAATAGTTTTGCTTCTGACGTGCGTCTTGCAATATTTATAATAATACAAAAATCATAATTGCCAAGAAACATATATAGAATTGAAGATGTTTTACAGAACCAATCAATAAATTTGATTTTAATGAATTATTTTAGCATAAAAGTAGTTTATTCTACAATGTTAGCCGCATGCTCTTACATAATGTTTCCTAATGATATAATTAATTTTAAGTAAAACATTTTGTTGTATATTACATATTCTTTCTTACAATTACAAAGGTATGTTTCAATCAACTTAGTTAAAACTTGCTAAACGTAGGTGCGACTTATCAGAACAATTATCACAAAATATTATAACATTTATGATATAATTTGTTACTGATTATGTACCAAACATTTAACATTATTTTCATAACAAATTTTACAAGCCACGTGGAGCATCAACGACTCACAATATAATAAAGAATATAATCAAGAATTTCCGTTATACGTTTATATTTCGACGCTAGATTAAAATTTGCAGAAAAATTGATTCTAAAAAGAAACACGTAGAAACATATTTTTAACAACGCTAAAAGTGTTAATCTGTATGGGCTTGGTGAATTCGATTACTATTGTCATGATTTACGAAAAGAAAAAGAGGCATATCAGGTAGAAATTAGGGACTTCGCTCAGTCATGGTTTAGTCTGTCTTTAAACGAAACTTTTAAAGTTAAATAGCTTATGTACATACATAAAAGGAAGATAATGCATTAATTCGTATAATTTCATCCACCAAAAAGGTGGCTTAGTGAGTTCGGAATCAAATTATTATTACGATACTGAATCTTGATTAAATTACATAGAAAATGTATAGGGTATTCTAGCAAGAAAAGTTTGACCAGGAAAAGTCAGAAATTTAGAATATTACTGAGCTAAAGACAGAATAAAATATGCTTGGGCAGATATTCTCAATGAAATAACAAATAGGCTAATTGAAAATGTTCCTGACCGGTTATTACATGTAATAAAGTATAAAGGGAAATGCGCTAAATATTAAATCTAACAGCAGAAAAATTAATATTGCATTTACATTTATTCACAGTATTAAACACCACTTTAAGAAGCAATTACATTTTTACTAGATTTCACAAGAAAAAGAATCTCAATTTCCTGTGTACCTCAGGTTTGTTTTATATTACAATATAGAAATACATAAATAAATTCTTAAATTTTTCTTTCAATATTATAAAAAATGCAAAAGTATAATTGAGTTTATAATTATTCATCTCTTATACTCATAGTTAAGGTCATTATCCCGATAAAATTTGACTCATAACAAACGTAGGGCAAAAATGTTTCAAGTTGGTTCAAAATTACTTATTTCAGACGCAGTAACCACAACCACAAAGGAAACTGTATTACTAACGGTAAATTTAAAAAAAAAAAAAAGAAAAGTGGAAGAAACTAAAGAAGAAAATATATTGAGAGGGGATGAAGGAGTCGTTTTCTCCCGAATATAAAATACTAACGAGCAAGACGAGCTTCCTCGTATGTACATAAGGTGGCACGAGAATAATTAATGTCGGTTTATGAACAAAGAGAATCGGAAAGCACACATGCGGATCAGCTCGACGAAGTGCAAGAAACTGAGCGGCTGTGTTAGATAACGAACAATTGAATTATCAGGCTGTTGCGAGTGAAACGAGAACCATTTTTCTGCTTCGTTTCCTCCCCCACAGTGCCTGAGGCTTGTAAAACTTTTAGTACATACATGCAACCCTTTCTCTTCCCTCCGATCGCTCCCACCCCTCTTCCTATGTACATATAAACCATTGCGTTTGGCCACGGAAAAACTGGGAAACACGGCTTCATTAATCTAACAAGGGAAATTCGTTTGACATATTTCTCAGTGTCTAACGATTGTGTTATTAAGAAGTTATTAAGTTAGGTATGATTAGAAAGTTTGCAGAGTTCTTTTTTTTTTGTAATTTAGAAACACCGGTGTGTTTTATCATTTTTTACAACCACGTCAATACATACACAAACATACACCAATTTTTTTTTATATCTACTATAATTTTAAAGGTATACCCAGAAATAGGGCAACACTTATCTTTATTCAAGTACTAGTTTTATTCCGAAGAACCAAAGAGGGACAAAGAAAAAAAAATAGGAACTCCCCGCTACTTCTATTGAATGGTCCCTAAAAACTTGCCATGTTTAAAAAATATCAGAATTTGCGGATTATCAAGTTTCCTTATAAGTCACGATTTATACAATGACCTTCACCTAACTTTCAGTATGCAAAATTCAGAATTATTTAGGAATATTCAGGGTTATCGCGTTTCGTGCATAAATTTATCTTGTAAAGAGTCCTTCTAATACATTTAAATTTGTCTCTTTTGAGAAATACGTTTTATAATACGATTGTAACTGCAATAATCAATAGAATGATTTCAATGTTCTCTTATAAGCTGCTACTAATTCTGAAGATCGGGTTTACATTAAGGATTCAACAGTTCATTCGAAACTCTCTGTTTATTATCGCAAACGAGGGTAATTGTATGCAGTGAAAACACAGATGGATCCAACACAATAGTTAAAGGAGTAGTCTCTGTGATCTATTCTTTGGAATGAAATTTAACAATGGCCTCTACATAGATCTTGTTAGAAGCTGAGACTGTTTCTTTACATAAGATACCTCACTGTTCCGTCA
Organism: Anthophora plumipes; assembly: GCA_951804975.1. Classification (NCBI taxonomy): domain Eukaryota; kingdom Metazoa; phylum Arthropoda; class Insecta; order Hymenoptera; family Apidae; genus Anthophora; species Anthophora plumipes. Next base: position 14,997,143 of record OX638118.1, on the reverse strand, counting down.
AATACAAAAATTTCACTACTTTCATATTATAATGTAGAAATATTACCACTATTTTAACGAAATTTGTTTGAATATTTAAAGGCGTCTAGGATAACGCAGATAAGGTATTACATAAATTGAGTACAATGGAAACAGTACAGCGAACAGGTACATCTTTTCTGAAAATTATTGAAAAAATATGAAAATAGGACGTTATGATAACTTTACTGTTATATGCACATACTTTCAACAAAAGATCACATACAGCTGCGGACAAATGTTTCCAAACGACAGCATTTTTCGTGTTTGAATTATATATGTATTCCTTTGGGAATTGTGGAGAAAAGAGTAATAATGTATAACAGAGACTTAAAGTATTTACAAGAATATGCAATAAAGCATGCTTTTAGAATCCTGTATTTAACTTGTACATATTTGAATAAAATCTAGCTCGACAAAAATTTTCGAACAACTTAAATAAAAAGAATTAATATTTTCTAATATACCCCTTACTGTGAATAACAACTTAACACTTTGTTGGAATGTCATTAATTAATTTTCTCACATATGATTCTGATAAACAATTCCAATTGTGGTGTATTTCTGCAAATAAATCGTCTGTTTGAATATTTTCAACCTGTCATCAATCGTTCCACTTCACCCCATAGATTTTGTATGGGGTTAAGCTCTGGTGAGTTTGCAGGCCAATCCAAAGCATTAATATTCTCATGTTTCATTATTGTTTGAACTGTTTTAATCCAAAACCTTAATTATCTCGAAACAAAGAATAACGACTTAAACCACTTTTGTAATCACCGGCCTACATTTAAGCAAAATATACTTCTCTAATTTTTGTCATAAATGCATCGTTTGGTTTTTTTCACTCATTAATTTTCGAACGCAGTGGTTTTTATGTTTGATTCTATTTTATATATTTCTTTTGGAGTTGTGAAAAAAGAGCGTAACTACAGAGAATTCAATAATCGAGGAGAATTACATTGAAACAAAATTTTAAAGAATATATTTTTTGTTTTATATTTATTTTAATATTTTATATATATTTTAATAAAATATAGCGCGACAAAAGTTTCCAACTGATTCAAATACACGAAAGGTACCGTCAAATTTAGCGACGAAAATATAATGATTTGAGGTTGTTTCTCGTGGTATGGCATCGGTCCTGTGTATTGTATTAATGGTAAAATTGATCAATTACAGTATTGAAGCATTTTAGAAAACACAATGTTGTCTTATGCTACTGAACACATGCCACAAAACTGAATGCTTCAGCATGACAACGGTCTCAAACACACGGCTAAAACAGTTTAAACAAGGATGAAATATGAAAAGATTAATGTTTTGGATTGGCTTGCAAAATCACTCGAGCTTAATCCCATAAAAAATCTATGGCGTGAAGTGGAAAGATTGAGAACAGATTGAAAATATTCAAATTCAGACGAATTATTTGCAGAAATACACCGAAATTAGAATTGTTTATCAGAATCATATCTGGGAAAATTAGTAACAACATGTCGAGAAAATTTCAAGCTATTATCGATAGTAAGGAATGTATTTTATTTTATTTAAACTGTTGGGAAATTTTTATAGTGCTGTATTTTATTCAAATATGTAGAAGTTAAACATAAGATAGCAAATATATTTTTTGGAGACTTCCTTTAGTGTATATTCCTGTAGGTTATTAAATTCTTTGTTATACGCAATTACTCTTTTTTTTACAACTTCGAAAGAAATATATAAAATTGAATTAAACACCAAAGACGCTGTCGTTTGTAAACTTTTATCCATAGCTGTATATGGGTACGTGTCAGAGAAGTTATTTATACTTAAATAATTTAAAACTACAAGAAATATTTCAACAAAAATTTGTTCAAATGTTTTATATCTTGTACACATTAAAACAATCAGTACAATTATTAGATAGTGTTACTCAGCATTTATATTACGTACCTATAACTTGCAAACTCTTGAATAATTTTTTACTACCTACATAGAAATAAACTTTTTGTTGTATGAAAATTTAATATAGAACATTTTATATATTTGTTACAGTTTTACAAACTTTTACATATTAATACAGAAATATAATTCTTAGATCATTAGAGACTTGCTTCTGCAGATTTTTAAAATGTCACTATTAAATCTTTGTGGTATCAACAATGGCTTTTACATTACAATTTTTATTCCATAATGAAACATACATATATGTATGTATGTATGTATATCTTCTTAGATATTTCCTTTAGCATTTTAAGTGTGGCTAAGGCATGTATTCCTTACTATTATCATTTTTATAAAGAAACAAAATCAATTTCTCAATATGTATTAATTAAAAAATATGGTCTAAATTTATGGTCCATAGTTTAGTTTCATTTTAATAGGAAGAATCTCAAGAATAAGTAAATAAACTGTGTCATATAAGAAAAACTGAGAATAAAATAATTGAAGCGTCGTTTTTATTACGGCATTCTTACGTACTTCTTGGCTGCTCGACTTCCATTTTATCCTTCTCTTTAACGGTCTATCGCTGACGACAAAGGGGAATCACTAGGCTCGAGAAATAGTGTCTCCTCTACCCATATTTTCCACTTGCGGTTCCACGCTGAGGGACAGTGTGAAAGGAATTATTGTATTTCCATGTTACCGCCGTTCGACTTTAGTTTTCGCTTTAGCAATTTAAGTAATCGCCAGATTGTCAGAACTTGTGTATTTTTTATGATTTCCGAATTCGACACACCGACGATTTCCATATTAGATCAATGCAAACGGGCACTATTTCAAACATTTTTTTAGAATCAATGTGATTAAAGTGAACGATTAAGCGGCATGGTTACGTAAACAAATAAATACAAAACTTTTATTTAATAACACTTATGGACTAAGAAAGAATAGGAGCGATGTGTGTAATTCTAATGATGATTATACCGAGAATATACATAGTGTCGCGTGCTCGCGTCGGTTTGCGGTGTGTTGCAAACTTAGATAACGAGAGAAAACAATCGGATAATTTTTAACGAGACCTGAAGCGGTCACGGAGTACCTTATCTCGAACGTTATAGTATAAAAATCTTGATAGTTCGTTCAGTGCTCGGATTATTTGAATGCTAGGTTATTTTTTGGTCGGTGTTCGGAACAAGACTGGTTCGAAATTCGGAGAAAGACACGCATCTCAGTTACTGAGGGAGGAGTTATTAATAATAAATTTTACAATGTTTGTTTCAATATATATTTTAAAAGAAATTAAAAAAAAGAAAAGAAAACGATGTATATAATTTTATCAATTTTCTCTACTTTTCGTTTTGTGGAGTTAATCACTTTGTCAAATGAACGGTTCATATGTCTCAGTTAAATTTCAACTTCCGTTTGATACGTATTTACATAAATAAGCGTTAACTATACGTATTGTGCTCGTTGCGGTGGTATCCACATTAGAATATTTATTCCGTTGTAATTATCTGAACGAAATAATCTACAGACGATCTTCTACACGCACTATAATATAACTTGCGTTCCAAACGGAGTTTTCCAATTAGTACGTTTATATTGAATTACTTCGAGAACGCGGGGATAGTGGGTTGTCTCGTAATGAGATTGTCCCGTTGGATTCGCGCTGGTTATATCTCGCGGCGGATAAGACCGCAGTCCCTAATGATGGGATGGTTCGACGACAGGTTCAAAACCTATGGAGAAACTGGATGTAACGCCGACAATTCCACTTCTGAATAACTCGATAACCGTGACCAGCTGAAAGAGAGAAGATCTGTAACAAAGCAATGAAAGAGAAGGGAGGGTGATCAGTGTTAATTGTATAGTGAGTTAAAGGATTACATATACGTACAATGCATTTAAAAAATATTTACATACACTGGCATATAAAGAGTTTCTTTTATTGAACATAGTTAAATATCTTCGAAACCATGTGTTTAGTATCGAAGATTCTCCGAACGGCAACTTAATGTCGTGGAAAACGAAGTTAAAAAAAAGCAGCGGTAGTTCACTATTACTATTGCTTGGTTTATTACTACGATGGATTGGTTACGCTGTTTCCTCTTGGAGAGGAACGAAATGATAAGCTCTCTTGTTGAGAATTGAATGATCTTTTGATGAGATTTAATTTAGAACTCTTTGTGTTGATGTCCTCTTCCTAAGATTTAAATTTACAATGATCAAACTTTCGTGGTCTACATGAAAGTCGCGTTCCTTACCAAACCATCCTGATTGATAATTTTTGGAATAGTTTTCTACCAGTCAGTTTTTCTCCGATACATTGACATTCCCTTCGCATTGGACTCTAAACACGTTATTTTGGGAAAGGGATGCACAATGACCAAAGAAGTGTTCGGCGAAGGAACGTTTGAGAATCCTATGGAATCTCCGCGAGGTCTGAATTGTGTTCCGTAAAGTAAGCCGCCAACCACGAAAATATGAGGTCCCACTTGTCCTCTTGACCTCTTGGACAGTTCAAGATTTATGACATTTAGAGTCTTATTGATCGACTGCTGTAGGTAATCCAGATAAAGAACACTACTGTCTATTGCACAAAAAAAAATGGTTGTCTGTGACGTAATCACTTGTAGTGCCATAAACCCGAGTTTGGTTAGCTACAGATGGGCTACAGGACTTACATAACCTAATCTATTTTGGAGACTAAACACCATAAAAGTGTAGGCATATTTTGAGGATTAATAACAAATTTGCAGAAAATTCTTATTAATTTTGATGCTGCGACTATCCTAACATGGAATTGTAATCAAAAAGTCTGTGTACTTAACATTAACAAAAATCACTCGTTTCCTTATTCAGACCACTATGTGGCATTTGGAAAGCAACACAAATGTTTTTAGAATAAAATTTGTTTTGTATGAAAGACACTACTATATTTCGACGTATGCATTCTGTGATAATCTACTGTCGCATATTTCGTGGTCTAATTGGTGGCTCCTTGTCCACCGGATCCATCAATGTTCTCCATAAGAAGAAATCTAAGGATACCTTGTCCAGCAATCGAACAGTTCACAATGCATGTTTACCTTTAGCGTCCAATTCAGCGATTTAAAAAAAAATTAAGGTTGAGCTTGACGTCTTCTTTACACTTATGAAACAACTACTAACTTCAAATTATGCACCCCTTGAAACCAAACAAGTTTGGTCTGATGCATATTTGTCTACCATCAGAAGTAAGTAAGTTATTCAGGTGGCCTGTTTTAAATGCACCATTTTGTATGCATACAGGATGAAGCACGTAAAGCGTGACAGCTCAATATTATCAAAAATATTGGTGATACGAAAAAATGTTGTCAAGAAAACTCAAAGTACTCTATGGGACACAATAGTTTGTGTAATTGAACTTTTTGTACATGAACGGATCAAAGACATTTCAAGGTCGTCGCCTTTTTTTAAACGAAATTATATATTTTTTATACATGTAAGTATAGTCTACATCAAGATGAATTTAACAATTGGAGTCATTCAAGGTTTCAGGCAAAGAAAAAGTTGTTATATCTTTCCAACTACATCGACTTGTAATATTGTAATATGTTTTCTTTACAAACATTTAAGCAAATGCCTGATTTCAGATTTGTAAACATTTTTCTTTTTTTTTCTCTCTTTTGATGTAATAAACAGTGTAAATACATTAAAGTATGTTAACGTTTGTCATTTGTCAAGCATAACACTCTACCAGGTATTTATATCGGATATATTTTAACTACGTTGAAATAACATAATAAAAAGTATTTATAAATTTTGGTCTTATTATTTATCAATAATACCTATCAACAGTATATCTACCAATATTTCCAAATATCAGTATAAAAAAAGTAGTCACTGATAAATTTACTCTTCATTTATTAAAAACATACATGAAAACTTATAAATTTACAATATGTTATTCTAAAAAATAAATATTTTGGAAAATTGTTTAACTTCCTATATTTCTTAAAAAGTGCATAACTTCTAAATCGTTAAAAACGATCGCATTTAGACGACTTTTCTATATCTAATTTTGATACAAGAAAAATATGATTTTTATCCACAATATCAAGAAACATTTTCTGTTTTTAAATATTTATAAACCGCTGCCGATAAGAAGAGGTACAAGTTCTTTCCAAAAAATCTGTGATTGTTATCCGAATAATGTTTTATAACAGTGATATACTTGTATGAAGAGATAAGTATACAAGAAACTTTTAACTTCAATTTTTTCGATAACGAAACTCCATATAAAAAAGCAACAAAATATTTACGTTAAACACTATTTAAACTTTAAATTATGCACTTTTTCTCGTAATATACTTCAAGTTGAAGAAACCGTAACATAAAGATCTTAAATCGTAACATAAAGTTTTGATAAAGAAAATCTTTCAAATAAAATTCAGTCTTGTCTGAATCTCATCAAAGATGGCTACGTCTACCCGTAAGTCCGTTGAAAATACGCAGACGACCTACGACGCTGTAAACGAATAAAAAAGAATACGACTGAAAGAGTAATGTAATAAATTATCAATCAGCCAGAAAAGATTTAAAACCTGCTATACAGGATGTTTCAAAACATGTGATCACAATTTCTGGAATAAATAGAGCTCACAAAACTGGTTAAAAGAATTCGTACAAACATTTCCCGTATTTTCCTTTTATTTCCTAGTTGCAAGTAACAGTTAATAAAATATTTGTATAGAACTATAATCTTAACACTAGGTTGACAAGCCTTTCTTGAGTGAACGAGAAACCGAATTTTTCCTTCAAGAAATCGATTTATTAGAGGCAACTTAATTATACATTGTTAACTTACTTATAAATTTCGATAGATCTTTGTATCATTCCATTAATAAAACTGAGGAAGAATTGCTGAAAAATAATAGCAATTGTTTTTGTAATTTCGCTCGTGAAGTTCCAAATGTGTTAAATTGAAGTGTCCCGTAAACCTAGTGTTAAAATAACTGTTGAAATCCTGGTTTTCAATACCAGTTTTTAAACATTTCTTTTCGCCAAGTGTTTAACCCTCAGAAAACAGTTACTCTTGGACTAACACGCTAGGTAGACGTAGATTAAGGGAATCTTCCCATATTACCAAAGAAAAGGATATGCTTGAAATCTATTTGTGAATTTTGTAATATAACATTGCATAAATTGGTCTGTTTCGAACGTTAACATATTTTTAAAAAATGCTGCGCAGTTTAACAAATTCTTACTTTACTTCAAATTTTATCAAACACATTGCTTTAATTTGTGTTAGTGATATGAATTATTAGATAATCATTATTTTATTAATTCAAGTTACTTCCACGCTTCATTGGTGCTTAAGTGTAAAATTGTTATTGGCAATCGTAAATCTCAAAGTTAAGAGCAGTAAACATATTCAAGCTAATATCTTGAACATTATTAGAAGCAGAGGAACGGTGTATACGCACGAATTTTATATTCTCCAATAACAAATTTTTAAGCGTCGTTCGTGAAAAATGCGCGGTCGGCAATGTGTCAAGCTTCATAATTTCCAAAATTAAGAGATGACTTTTTTATACGATTTGAAATATATTTTCACGTATAAATACTATATGTAAGTACAACTGACTATATACATAATAAAATAAATATATGCGAATATATAATACTATATTCAATTGAACCCAATGCGAAAGATTGTTCTTTGTCTGTTGCGTGGGATTTACAAATGAATCTTTTACATTTCACACATCTTCTACTATATTTTGTATCCTTACCAAAACAAAGATAGCATCGTGAATACTGCTTTCACTTATTTTATTGCTATTGCTTATACATTTAGTTATTTTTGCGGAAGATAATAGAAATGCTTCTTGTTTCTATGCTGTATCTGTAGGCTACTGACGTTTGTTTTGGAAATTTATATTTTTATTCCAGCAATGTTCATATGTTTATATTGCCGTTCAGCGTTCGTTACTTATTCTACAGCGCAACTATAACCGATCCACAAACAATTACGGAGCTTTTTGAGAAGTCCAACTTTCTAGCGATACAACGATTTCTATAGCAAAGTCAAAATGTTGCTGCATCTGTTGTGCAAAGGTTAGTATATGGCGTTTATTTAACACCATTTGTAACAAAACTTAAAAGAAAAATGAATTTTCTATAAGAAACGTATAAAATATAAAAAATATAAAACGATACTAATTCATATAAAATTATAATTTTCCACAAATTATACGATTCTTAGAGAATAAAATTAAAATCATTGCTAAGGTGCTATAGTCATTTGTTTAACACAAAGTTGAATAAAAAGGGCAAACGTTTGTCTATAAAAATTGATATTAATGGTTGAAACAAAATATAATTACTTGTAAGAAGTGCTACTAAGGACGACGAAACAGAAGGCTTTCAAACTCAAGTCACAAGCTCCAAACGAATGATGTGAATCCTTGGATAACTGATATTTTCAGCGATCAAGCAGAGTTTATATTTAATCAATATAAAGTCGTGTCTACCTTTTCCTTCTGTTTTTATTACTTTTTTAAACATACTGTTATGGAAGAACCAGCGCTGAGTTGACGTCACACGACCCTGAACGAGGCTCAAGCTTCTTATCTCACTTAACTGATGTTTCAGCGATCGGTTTTCCTGTTCTTTCACGCTTGTCTGATTTTACGACCGCGCTATATTTGTTCCATGTAGTACACAAGCAGAGGGAGGTCTCGGAAGTATGCAAAAGTGCTCCCGGAGTTTTCTTGTAAGTCAGAGGCTATACACTGTGGTGGTTTTAGTAGGTAAAAGTCCCGTACTGTTACAACATCGTCGTCATTTGATGATTTCCTCCTCGTATAAAACAAGAAAACCTTTCCTTCCTTAGATGAGAGGGAAGGTTAAACTCAGGTTAGAAGTTACATAATACGAGTCACGATTTAGCAAGGTCGTATATTAAATTTTCGATCTGAAAACTCGATTACAACAATAATAAGACATTGCATTCCATTTTTAATTTTTACAAAATAAAGGAATAACAACTTATAATAAACGGTATTTCAACCATATGTTGAAAATGTACATATGTTAATTTACAATTTAAAATATTTGGAGTTTTTCTTTGTGACTGGATAGCTGTTAATGTTTTATGAAAATAAATAAAATAATCGCTTTAAAGACAAAGTTGAATTTGTTGCCGGGTTTCAAACATTTCTTTGTATGAAGAAGTAACCGAGGTCTTTAACTGCTCGTATTTTTCTCAATTCCATTGTCCTCCATATCTGAAGTACGTTCACCTTGACTTCCGATCGATTTTATGATCTTGCTATATCGTGAGCCATACTATATGTGTACTAATATTAGGTCGTTGCACATGAAATGGTAGTGTTTATATACCGACAGATCCGTTTTGTTTTTATGAATAAGAATCGTATTGACTGTCATATGATAAAGTGAAACCTACAGTCTACTGTTTTGAACGCAAGACGCATTATTGGGAGATTTTTGCGCCTATCGGTTTCGACAGATGTTTAATTTTTGTTAAAGTGCATATGGCGAATATTCTGTAAAAATATAGCATATTTTGTTGAAAAATGTGCTACATACTATTTGACGAAAATGTATTAAGTTTTTTAATATATTTTCTTTAAAGTATACATACCTCGTAAATAAGAAATGTGATTAAACACTCAGGCTTTCAGCAGCCGATGTGTAGCCAGCAGTAAAAAAGCCAGCCATCTGCCAAAAGTAGAAAATGGTTTCTAATCAAATTCAAGTGATTTTCCTTTACGAATTAAAACTGAGACAAAATGCAACACAGGCAACGCGAAATACTAATACAGCATGTAGAACAGAAACAGCCAGCTAATGGACAAGACACTGTAAGGTTAAATATTTAGACAATTTTTTAGCGAAAAAGATAACTTAACAACAAGGTGACAATTAAAAACGTATTTAAGGAATTTATTGGCAGTACTCAGATTTTTACAGTAACAAGTTAAACGTACTTGTGATTTGTCGACAGGGATATATTGAATCCGCTAGAGCTTATTTTGGTTAAACAAGTTTAGTTTTGGCTACGTTAACAAAGTTTAAACTTTTGCTTATGAATCTGCCAATTCATGTGCAACAACCTAATAGAAGCCTCGGTAAGAACAGAGTTGGGCGTTAATCAATTAAAACTTTTAATTTGATTGCTTAATTCGATTGATGAAAGTAATCGTCGATAGTTGATTAAAGAAATGGAAGTTGATTGAAATTTTATTTAAATTAAAAGTCTGTTATATTATTTAATTATTATTATGAGTCTGTTACTTTGATTCTATCATTCTTATATTTTATACAAAATACTAATTTCACTACAGAAAGAATTTCAGCAGTTAATCGTGAATCAATAATCCAATTGACAGTTAAAGTTGAAACGCATTTAAACGTTAATCGCAATTGACAACTAATGCAGGAATTTAATTGTCAATCGTTGATTAAAGGGCATAGCAGCATAAGGGGGTCAAAAGTGCTCTTAAACTGAATCAGACTTGCGATAAGCCGTTCGATAGCTTACTGGGGGAAAAATATTTGACACAAAGTTTCAACACTCTATCTCGGCCATAGAAGTAGTTACAGGAAAAATTCAGATTACGAGTTTTTGTTCTATTTTCCCTTCTTAATGGTATCTTGAAATTTTGAAAAATATCTGACACATCGAGGATACGGTGACATACGTCAGGACATTTTTTCGTTGAAAATTTTAGTTATGAAAAATAGAAAACGCATAAGAATGAGGATATATTTTGAAATAAGAAGGAAGTTATTTTTGTATTCTTTCGGTAGTACCTGGACGTAATTACTATCCTGAATTTATCAGATGTTTTGGTGTGGTAGGCGATTGTCAAAAAAATTAAAAATTGATTTGTGCAGCATATGTTATTCGGAAGTGTAATGTATAATCTCAACGATGTAGTTAAAGTGGTGGTTAAGTGTCGTCCGACCGTGCATCCGTTCTTACCAAATTAATTCCTTTTTATTTCATTTCCTTTCTTTTTTTTAATTTCTAACTGTATGCCAATACAAAGTATTAATTTAAAAGCATTTTGAAAATCTTTAAAAAAATATTTTGACTTAAAATAGACACAAAAATTATTTCGAAGTAGTTTTTATTCCTCATTCCTTCTTTTCTTCTCGATTTGTATACATTCAATTTTTTGAATTACGTACTTTTATGCTTTATACGCATGAAATTACGTTCGTGTGTTTTGAAGCATCTTGTATAACCTAGAGACATCTGTTCCAAAAGGAGCAAACGAGTTGACAGATTCTGATTTATCAGTTTTCAACGATGGCATCCCTTCTGGCATAAATTGCTGAATAAATATTGCGACACGACAAAGCGTGAATGCTTCCGCATCGAATCGAACGATTTCATTTTAAACCTTTGTATCGTTCGACAATCGCAATTTCTTTCTTCCTTCTGAAGTCTTTTAATATCTCGAGAAATTACGAACAAAGGAGTACCGTTCATCAGAAGCAGTGACATTGACATTTTCATGAAAGCGTGTATACTGTAATTTGTAGAAGACTTTTGTGTAAAGTAAATTACTTATTTTAAGCCTTGAACAGGTTCAAAATCTACAGGCAACAAAAGACACCATGCTCTGGTTAGTATTTTATTACTTTCGTCTCATAAAATGAACATTCTTTTGAGCAAAAGGTCATTGTACATGAAGCCTTCGAAATTGCAAAAATACCGTTCTGTGTTTTGAACAGTACAAAGTGAAAAGAAAATTTTTTATTGAAACGTTACTGATATTGAAATATGAAATACTTGTTAGCCTTATATACATACTCTTTTCCTAGTAATTAATCGTTACTTACTTAATTATATATGTATATTATATATGCATATACAATAATTATTATAATTATATGAAATGTACTATTTCTGAAAATGTTGTGATTACATATTAAAATACATTTTTGCCAAATAGAGGTTGCATTTAACAAGTTAGGTAACATATTTTTCTAATAAATATAATTTTAGACGTACTACATTTGAATGTAATTTTCAAATTATTTTGTTTCTTGAAGCAAAATTATTTTACTTCTTCATTTCGTTGAAATTTATTGTTAGTTGACAATAATTTTTTTTAAGAAACAACATTTGAGTTGGAATTCGTGAAATATGTATGTATATAGTATGTAATAAGTAACTCCAGCAACATGTCGAATAGTAATTGAAAATTTCAATAATAAAATTGATATCCGTAGACGCAGTCGTCTTGCACATTTAAATTATATTCTATCTCAGATATAATTGCAATGGATCATACTTTCGAAAAAAAAAATTAACTTAAAAAAGTTTCAAATAGTTTGTATTTTGTTAAACAGAAAAATGTAAGGTGGATGACCCTTGTTGCATCTATTACTCATATGATTCTATTTGCATTATTTTCTTTCTACTATTAACTCTCTATAACCAGATTTTTCGGTGCTCATGAGATGAAAAATTACAATTATATTTGGCAAAATGTTGAAAAACAAGAATTAATAATTAATATAAATAAATTGTATGGTAATAATGTACTAATAAGATATAAAATAATAAATATAAAAAATAAAATAAAAATACAATGTAAAATACACAAATATAAAATAATAAAATATAAATAAATGAGTATGTAACTTCACATTATACAGAGGGTTAATTTTCTTTTATTGCAGATTTATACAATTCTGCAATTTCTGATATTATTCTAAATAGAACAGACTTCTATCGGTATACAACAACAATAACATCAAATCTTATCCTCATAAATTTGTACGTTTGTGTAGCACAACTTTATTGTGATCCATGTTCAAGTATGAAAATTAACCATCAAATTGCGCATTATCGGTGACAACAATGCAATGAATTATAGGTTATCGGGAATAAATCTTAATGCTTTACGTTCGTGTTAAAATACCGGCAAACCAGGATTTCATAGACAATAAATACGATACCTTACAGGAAATATGATTATTGATTTCTACACGCGCCGGTGTTTACCATTGGTTGTACACTAGTAAACAAGCATGAAATGTTTTCCTTTAGTACCCATGAAAAGCTAGTAGTTCTCTACGATAGAGCTCTGTAGTAATGTGTTGTTGCCATAATAAGACTTACAGAAAAGACTAGCCGCAACATTTACGATAGTAAAAAATGCAATACAATGAAGTCGTCGTGAATATAAACTTTGAAAGTCTGGTATACATGTGGGTTTCACTGAAATTTTATATTGTATATATGTAATTAAGAAATCAAAAATTCTTACATTTAATGAACATATATATTTTATTAATAATTCTTAATATACACTTTAATACAATTATTATATCAGTATAGGCGATACATATAAAATTAAATTAACCTTCTGCGAACCACGTAGAGTTAAATTAAGCAATTATAAAATTCCTATACTTTTTTCAAAACAGAGGCCAGCGGTTAGATTTTTCGAGTAGCTGGAGTTAATGAGTTGCCATTTCGTGCTGCTATAGCAAATTAGTACTGAACAAGCCTTAACACATGGTTAGACAATTTGTAGACGTTTTTAACCCTACGTAGTTTGAGACACTGCGAGAATATAATTATTATATATTTAAAATGTATGCTTTAGTTGATGCCATTTTACACTTTAAATCTCGAAATTGATTATCAATCGGAAAATTGTCCATATGTACCCCGAGAATTATATAAACGATTTCACGAATATCTTAGAGGAACTTTTTAAGAAATACCAAAATATCTCAGAGATGCTCTGAGTGTTCAAGAAATAAAAATTGCAAAACTTTAAATACATGCATACAATGTAATTCCCCGATATATGAAACACACTCGTTTTATATACAAATAATGCATTGAACTGTGCAACGAATGATTTCACTAAGAGTGACCATTAAAATTAATGTTCCTATTATTTTTTAAGGTTTAATACATCTAATTTATAATAATAAGTTATAAAAATACATTACAAAAGAAGAGTTTTAAAAAAATTGTTTCTACAATTTTAAATTTCAGATAATCAGAAGTTAACAAATTTTTATGTTTGTGTTTTTTATAATAAATCGTTCATTTATAAAACATAAACCTTTATTTTATATGGATTGACTATTATTACAAAAAACAATGTAACACAATTTCAAAGTACATTTTTATTCAAAGAATATATTTGTAGATGAATAATGTTTAGGGTAAAATTAACCCCACATGATTCACGGCGTAACTTTCATTCATATGGTACACGGAGGGTTAATTTGGTGTATTTATCCATTGATCGTCGCGTTTATAATGGATACTAAATTGAAATTAATTTTTGTTCCACTATTCAAGTGGGACATACATGTCGCACTGATCGCGGAAGATTTAAGGGATTTGCAAGTTATTTGAGATTAGGGATTCATAATATATTTCTTTATCAGAAAGATGGCTCTAGTAAATATTGAACTTTTAACTTCATTTTTAATTAAAAATCTATACAAAATGTTCCGCATCGAAACATTTTTTTCATTTCTTTATTTTTCTATTTTCACATTGCTTAAAGTATACGTTCGTATCCGCTTGAGGCATAGTGACCCGATGAACAAACGTGTGACATTTTAAGAATATTATAGGATATTATATGATTTAAATTAACATTTTAAGAATATTATCGCATATATATGTTTAAAATTATTTGTCATGTCTAAGAAAAGCAATATTTTTTGGTGGAATATGTAATTATAAGAATAGACTAATATACACAAACTCAAATTAGAAAAAGTATATTCTATATTTTATAATTGGGACAAGGATATGTTATACGAGTTTTACATAAATATTTCTAAAATTTAAAACACTGTATATTAATTTTGTTGTCACAAGTTGAAGGGCAGAAATTACACCATGTCCTTTAGTACTACATAGTTGCAAATGAAGTTGTATCTTCTCTTGCTGTGGTTTGGAAATTTTGTACAATAGCCTATGATTTCTCATTACGTGCTAAGTGTTACCACGACATGACATATGGATTTATTAATGCTTTACCTAGTTCTTCCAAAAATATTTGTCTTTTATATAAAACATTCTTGTTATGAGGGTGATAGAATTCTTTGTGTACATCAGAAATGTTAGACTATTAAAATACCAAATATCAATTTACAAACTAAGGAGATGCCAATGTGAAAGAGAAGTGTTTATATTGAGTATGTAAGATGTCATCAATAGAGAGCGAGGAACTACCTAATGGTATTCGAAATATTTCTACGACCATCATTGAAATGTAAAAAAGAAGAGATGATGAGTATATACACTAGGAAAAGTTATAATTTAAATGTTACACCCCTAAAATTTCTTATATACTGGGTGCCTCAGATCGAAACCAACAACTCTGCCAAAAAAAAATGTTATATACACCATAGGTCGAAACCTATGTTCCAAATAGAGCTAAGGTAGCATTTCGAAACATAATAATATTGTTTGTATTTTATGTTTCTTCAGAGTTTTACTTATTCTGTCAGTTATTCCTTGGACGTATGAGGGAAAAGTTTTGTATGGGAATGGTCCTTCCATGGTTTTGATTCTTACGGTATGATTATGTTGCGATCTTTTGAACCTAGTTTTTTTTTTAGACCATTCTGCATTATAGTTCTGATGATGTATTTTAACTCATTATCGAAGTCTTCTTACTTGCACACATTGATTGCTCTGTTCACCAAGAAACTCTTCTTTCGTGCAAAATTTTCCTGTACAATGTTTTTTTTATCTTCAATAGAAACAGCATTATAAGTCCGACTCAGTTATTGTGTAGATCTCAGAAGTTTCCCTTTGGAAGAAATCTAGTTGGCTCATATCCCCATAAGCCCATTTTCTCTAATACAATCATAAAAAGAGGGCATACATATTGTCATTATTGGTCAAACACGATAACAACGGCCAATCTGGACCTTGAACGGATCATTTAACATTGCGTGAGGAAAGTATCAGACAGTGCGAGTGACATACTTATCTCGCTCTTCTGCCATTCCTGAAGCCAACTCCTAAGCTCCGTATAGTACTAGACTTGCCCTGTATAAAACTAGAAGCCTTGGCGAAGATTAGCAAGAAAGGTTATCGTCCCCACAATCTCTACTTCTGTTCAGCTATCCTGCTAAAAAGTTTGATTCCTTTAGAATTTTCATTTTCCAGGAAAATCGGAAAACCAACGGTTTCTGATTCAGACGTGGGAGGAATTTCCAGTGTCGCTAGAAAATCTTCCTTCTTCCTTCTGAGGTCACTATACCGTGCATTACAGTTCCGCCTTCCTCTGTTTTATTTGAAACGTTTTTATTAACTCCGTACGTATTTTAGATTAGTTTAGAGCTAGAGTTAGTTTTTAATTTACATGCGTAATTTAGCGTACATAGAAATTACTTATTAACACTTAATTATAATAATAAACTATTATGTAATTATAAATATGTTTTGGACTCATTAACCACTAACCCATCGATAGGGAATTTCCTATTCTCCCTAATTGTAAGTGTATTCTCCACTATCAGAGGAACAGACACATAACCATTCTCACTAGTCCTTGTTAAGATTCTCGTTTCTATACATGGTGTCCCACGATAACAGCCATTTGATATAACTACTGAAGGGCAATAGACAATAGGACAAAAATGCAAGAAAACTCTTATCATCATTTTTTATGTAAAATATCACTGGGAATGAAATATTTATTCTTCCAGGCCACACTGAGCTCATTTCATGTTTTTTAAAGAGCATGCTACGTTTTTGGCTTTATAAAAGTACAGCAGAAAACAACTTCAGCATTGCAACGAACGGGTTACAAATGAGGAAGTGATTGTTCCTTTTTTACAGTTTATTTTATGAAGTGTTAGATTCTGTGTTGCGTGCGCCTGTGTTGGAGTTTTAAGCAGATCTACTTTTATTATAACTTCTTCCGAACCTTTTATATTTGTCTGACGTAGGCGCAACGATGTTGAGGGTGGAGCTTTCATTCTAAACTTATTTTACATTGGTAGTTTCAAAGCTTCACCTCAACTTTTCTCCTGACAAAGAAGTGAAAATTTCTCAGTTTTTTCACACATAGCGCGTGTGACGCAACGGGTTTTGTTTAGTTCCAACAGTTCTTGTAACGGGCCATGGTTTATGGTAGCAATCATGAGGCCCAGCGTGTCATAAAGTAGTTTTTGTAATTAAAATTTTTAACTTGCAGCGAACGTGAAAATGTTTCAGAAATAAACCTTTGACGACTGCAAGCTTATTTTCTCTAACGGTAATCAACCATAAACGATACTCAGCTACAGCAGATGCCTTTGAAACGGCCTTAGGACAATTTAGAGTCACACAGACGAAATAGTTTTAATCAATCTCTTCGTTACTTGGCCTGTCTATCTTATATTTGACATTTAAAATGTCCACCTTTATTTTTTAAGTATTACCGCAGCCTGGTACGAAATAAACGACTTTTACCCCCCCCCCCCCCCCCCCCCAAAGGCATGTTGGTCCGTTTGGATCCGAGCACGTTGCGACCGAATCCCACTAGGCGCCATGGAATGGAAATCACTTGTTTATGTTAGAACGATTAAAAAAGCTGAAAGTGCCTTTAAACGACATATTTAGCAGTCAGTATTTAGTGTGATTTCAGAAGCAAACGACGTGTATACTTCTTTTACTCTCACAGTATTATGTTGAATTTTCCTTTATTTTAGTTTTGTATTTTGATATACACATTTTCACAATGTGTGAAAACAATAAAGAAGTAGCAAGTACATCATATGAGAGCTTTACTAATGTAAATAATATGGAAATTGAAACATCCTGAATGGGCAAA
Organism: Anthophora plumipes; assembly: GCA_951804975.1. NCBI lineage: Eukaryota > Metazoa > Arthropoda > Insecta > Hymenoptera > Apidae > Anthophora > Anthophora plumipes. The sequence continues at coordinate 14,979,366 of OX638118.1, read as the reverse complement.
TGATTTATTTATTGGAAAGCAAAGAAAAATATTCCTTAGAGGATTAGGATTTCAATTAGTTCAAGCAAATATAGATAGGACAGATAAAGAATTTGAAACCAGGAAAATATTTCTGTCAAAAGAGATAATGAATGCTATCAAAAGTATTGGACGAATAATAAGAAACTGTACATCTGTCATAAAGAAAACGTTCGCGATGTTATATATGTGTGAGATATGATAATAAATATAGGAACAAATGTAATATTTACGAAATGTATGTACGCAACATACATTCTTAGGTAAGTGAAAATATTTGCGCAGATTACAAGATTTTATATTAAATATTGTTATTCATCATTGTATATTTGTTTGTATTATTAAAAGAATAACAGATAACAATAATGAAAGTCTGAGAAATTCATAAAAACAATTGCAGTAACAATAAGAACCTTGTGTCAACGCGAATCGTAATAGTTATTATGGGTGCGGATGAACCCAAGCATCGTCTCCCGTTTAATCGGTCGAACCATTCGCCTACCATGGGTTAAACTGATTGTGAATCCAATGGCCTCTCTCATCTAAGATATGAATCTCCTAGATTGCCTTACTGATAATTCCATTAGGAGGTTTAGGACAAACCGCACCTTTTCCTTTCTACCTATCCTCTCTGTCTAGTGGCTTATTCTCCTAACCATCAGCGCTCTGTTAGGGCTTTGATCGAAAGCTCTTCTTCAAAGGCTCGTTAAAATACTAATGAATAGACTGAATTGGAAGTGGACTGTATATGTCTAAGTTCAAACTCCGGATAATATTTGCGAAGTATTGCGTGTAATCAATGTTCAATGTATCTCGTCTGATGATTCGAAAGTATCTATCGGAGTCTCCCTGGTCCCGGTAACGCGGAGACTCCGCGAAATGGCTAAAAAACAGATTGGCCTTTCTAAAATTTGTTCTTTACTAATCAGCTTTGCTCCAGTGCATTTGTACCTCCTTTCAGTTCGCCCTTAGCGCGCTGATTTAGGGAGGGGTACACAATAACCGGAGAGGGCGTTGGGTGGATGGCTTCCTGGAATCCTGTGGAACCTCCGCGGGGCCTGGACTTCGTCATCCCCAAGTGGCCCACAACTGAGGATATGAAGTCACTTTCACTTTAGCCCTTTGGAGATTCCAGGATTTATGACATCCGGGGTCCTAGAGCTGATTGCAAGCAATGCAGCAAATGCTCTTTGTTTACTTCGAACAAAGTCATTGCCTGCAACGCGTGACCACTCGTCTGGTGCCATAAACCCTGTTACAGGATACGCCTAAATGTTGATATTAGTTTGTCTCTCTAGAACTGGAGTGTAGAAGGTACCGCCATAGAATTAATAAAATGACTCGTTGGTTCGATGTCGTGGAGACCATATTAAAAAAGAAAAAAGTGCTGTCAATTTTTCCTTCATTATCGGCATTTAATATCGACCTTTACTAAAAATCAGGTCCGTAAAAGTAACGTACGATCGTAAAGTAACAAGCAAAAGTATCTATAATCGTTCTCGTGATCGTTGGTATTATTATAAGCGGCGTTTCTAGCGGTGAGAAACGAACGAGAAACGACATCGGTGGGCGCGATTTATTTCCGCTTTTGTCGCTAACCAGCTCTCCGGGAATTGCACGACCCGATTTAGAAGAACGAGAGTATTGTTTGCGCCGTTGGCCCAAGATGGTCGACTTCTTTCCTTAGAAACTTACGTCTATATAGGGTGTTTCCGAAAAGAGCAGAATTTACACAGAAAAATAAGTCGAACATGTACATAGAACAATATTGTTTTATATAGAATAAAGCTTCAAGCAGAATGTTGAAATTTCTTTGAGTACACTTACACATGATCTCACTTACGCTTACATCTAACTAATATCCACCACACTCTACCTGTATTGCAGTTTATATTTATTACATCAGACGGTGAAGGATAAATGAAATAAAAATAAAAACAATTATTTCTGCTGAATAAAATAGCTTGGACACTACGAATCCCAGACTTAATATCATAATCAAGTCTCTTATATATAATCGCGTGAATAGAAATAGGGAATAGTACAAAGAGAAAATCATTCTTGCATTTCTATATTTAAAAACAGAAAACACTCTAGAACATTTTTATAGAACTCTAAGTGCAGCGATACTCAACGAATCTTCAACATCGATTTATTTGAAAATGAAGTATCGTATGAAAAAATGTTATTGTACATTTCCGACTTACCTTTTCACGTAGATTCCCCCTTTTTCGGATTGTACAACCAGTTTCGAGACACCCTGTATACTGCAAGCTCGTACATGCACCTCCGCGCACGTATACCAAGTCAACGACTTGGGGTGGTAGATTGTGCAGGGTGCCAGCAATGGTACTACTGAGGTATATTTATGTTACTAGTCCCGATACGAAGTCTGTAGAGAGGTCGATGCACGTCAGCTCGCAGCATCTCTATCGGGAAAGGAACTCATGCAATGGGATTACCCGAAGCTAGAAAATGTCTATAGACGAAAAGTGATTGGTCGATTGGCACAAAACATAGCTTATAGAAAGATCTACATCACATTGTTTCCTCCATTTTGTTCAATCTTGCATAATCGTGAACGATGTTAAATTATGGTTTTTTCGAATTATATCAAGTATACCTTGAGTTATAACGAGTTGTCCACATTCACGAAAATACGGGTAAATGAAGTGCATTGAATCCAATGCACTGTTTCATACTGTGATACCCGATTGGCTTTCATTGGCATCGGAAATCGGAGCGAATATTGGGGTAACACTAGTTTTAAGACAATTAAAGGTCGCCGTTGCGTAGAAACACAACTTTATTGAACAGAGATATAATGGTATCTGACGGGCACGTGATAAAACAGAAACTAACTCGAAGATTGGAAAAGAGGACTATTTAAAGGTTTTAGGAAAGTGAACATTGGGATATGACTACGTAGAAGAGTTGAGAGAAGAGTTGGAAGATGGTAAGTCCAGTATGACTAATGGTGAAAGTTGATGACCAGTTGTCGATATATATGTATAGTAAGAAGGAAAATATTTGAGGATATAACAATGCGATAAACGACTTTTCACAGACCAGATATAACGAGTGAGAAAGACATTCCTTACAATACTGATAATTTTCGAGTCACCGAGTGTGATCGCTGAGTATGGTTGCGTGAACTTCGATATTTCATGGACCAAGTCACCGACGACTGGTCGACAGTGTGTAACGGTGACAGTCACACTTTGACGGCCGTCACATATACGTGAGTTCGTTGAGACATTGGTAATCATATCCGATTGAAAAGATTTTTATTAAATGTTGCAAACTAATGGCTAATTTTAATTTTTTAGAATTGGATGTTCTGTTCGGAAATGCGGTAATACAATATTATTTGAATTATAGGAAAAGGAAAAATAAAAAATCGACAAAAATCATCTAAAATATATTCCAAAAAAAAGCTCAGCTGCATTTACATACGTGTTCCTCATTTAACGCTTCGTTGTATGTTAGAAAATATTTCATACTAAATTGCAATATTAATTTTAAAAGAAACTGATTGAATAATGGAAATATCATTTCATAATTGAAATAATTACACCTTTTTACTTACTATATACTAATATTGCCAGATTTTGCAACATGTCAAACATAATGCTTTCAATTTGTAACAAAGCTTACAAAATGTGCCGACGATAAAAGTATATCATTTTATGAAAAGTGCGGCCATCAAAGTGTTAAGAGGTTAAATAGCTTTGAACGGATGAAAAATAAGGTAAATTCAAAAATTCTTTTATACATAAAATTACGTTTATCGTCACAAAAATGAATATGTAATTATTTAAGTAGTATTCGCTGAAAATTTTATTTAAATATCTGCAGATAAGACACGATAGCTATTTTCTCACAGCCATTTGGCCATTTTACCGAAACACCGTCTGCGGTACCAGGTATGTCTCTATGGGGTTTTATCTTAACCGTTTGAGTGCCACCGGTCTTTATAAAAATCCGGTCGAAAAATCGTGCTCTCTTCGTTTTATGTAAAAATGTACCAACCGATGTGACCATGGTAGTAGTAAAAGCACCCATCAATGAAATCCGATCGAGTAGTCAGTTCGACTCTACGGACCAAATAACTAGCACTTTTAAGCGATGAACAGAAGTGCGATCGCGCCGTTTTATACTTAAACGGTTAAATAAATTGTTTTACTTTTACGTTAATCTTGTAGTACTTACCTAATTCAATGTTGCAAAAATCAATGTATTTTTTTTTAATAATAACAGCTGTTTGAATTCGAACATACAACTTTAGATCTCTTGAAGTCTCTCATTGGGTAACTAAAAATTATTATTTTTACTCTAACACGTCTGCTGCTGTTGGAAATGCATTCAGTTTTAAACTTAACTCGAGTTTTTTTGTGACTATACAAAAACGTATGTAACATGGAACCAGCAAATATTAATCTTTAAATACAAATTAACAGTGAAGTCAGTAGTTTCAATGATTTTATTATAACGAAAATGTTTCGTAATTTTGGAGTTACAACGGCGTATAACATTTGCACTTTTGTGTATAAAAACTTAAGTATGGAATTCCATAAAACAATTTGTGCTCGGCGTTAAACATAGGAATACGTTGCATTTCGAACTCTTTACTTTTTAAACCCCTTTGCACCCCAGCTTTTTATAGTGCTCCCTCTTATTCGAAACGATTGGCCAATTCGCTGTGTTCTTCACAATATCATGTAAAAATAATAACAAAATGATTGTTGAAATTCACACAACGTAAAGTGTATTGATATACAAACCAAAAGCAATTATTTTTTTTGTTTGACGAACATCGATAGAAGAAAAAATGATACAATTACACAAGATGATTCCTATAGCTTTTATCTGTAGACAACTTGCAAAAGCATTTACATTGGTTACATATCTCAGGTTAGAGTTGATAACCGCTACCAAAAATATCATTGGTTACCAAAAAGACATTATACAACAAAATATATACGCCACCTTACGGTAAAAAAAATAAATAAATCAATAACAAATCAATATATTAGTTTGTGACTTCCAAATCACATTGGGTTATAGAGAAATAAGAAAGGTCTGTTTTCTTGGACTGGTTTGTGGAACTATGAAATTATCATTTGCGTTGATTGTTAGGAAAATTCGTACCATAGCGCATGGCATAATGCATTTACATTTTAATTAAGCTATATAATTTTATTAATTACAACAATACATTTTAATTAAAAAACGAAAGTTCTATGTACTAAGAAATCTATGTTCATATCATAATCATACGCTCACTTTATTTCAAAAAGGAAAAATAGCTTTCAGTAAGTAAAAAGTTGTGGGTTCATTTAATAATCTCAATTTCATTTAAGCTCTCAACAAAAGAATACTGTGATCAAAGCCCATACGTTATGTTATACAGGCGTCTACACAATCAGAAAGGGAACACGCTACGATAATGTATGAAAGCTTTATTAAGCTTTCATCGAGTCCGGTTCAATCATCCTGTGTAGGATTCATACGTAACAAAGCTACACTATACAAAGTTGCTTTATGTTCTGTTTTATCGTGAAGTCTGTTATAATTACGCTTATTGCGTAAGCAGAGAAGAGTAGTAAGTTGCTGATAATTTACATAATACATTCGTGGCACATTTCGATTCGATCGAAATCTAACGACACGCGAATTCGAAATAATTCTCGCAGATTAGGTGTGCGAGTTGTACGATATATTGGACGTCTACTTCCGTTATTTCTTCAAGCGGTTACTTTGTCTAGATTGTTCAAAACTAAGGAACGGTGCATGAGTAAAATACTTATAGTATGATGTGATTGAAGTATGAAATTAAAATATATCATGATGACCTGTATAGTGAAATTAGATATCGTCCCCTTTATCCCAGAGGCATGAATATGCAAATCTTCATTTTTTGTATTGAGGCGTGTATTAACTGAATATTTTCAAAATTTACTTAGCAGTTATGTTTAAGTATAATATAAAAACTGATATCTGGAAAGAGCAACTTGAAAAGCATTAAAGGAAAGCTGTTTTATATGGGAGATTTCCTAATATAGGGTGATGTAATATCTAATTAAGAAAGAAGTGTACGCCCTACTCTCGAACGTTATAATTAGTACAGTTTCATCAGTTTTTTTTATATGCAAAAGCACAATCGCATGATAATCGTCATTAATACATTCAGAGTCGATTTAGTAAAACAGTTACATAGAAAATTTTCACGTTCTGTTGTGTTTCATTATTTCTTTTGAAAGGTAAGTAATTACGTTTTTATTATTTATGTGTTTAAAATCACAATTTCGTAAGATTTCATTTCCATATTCCTTTTTTCTTTAATTTTTGGTTACGTGTATGTTAGGCATATTTTGTAGCAGGGTTTATGACATAATATCGAGAAATCGCGCGTTGCAGGCAATGACTTTTGTTCGAGGTAAATAAAGAGCGTTTACTGCGTTGCCTGCAACCAGCTGTAGGACCGCGGATGTCATAAATCCCGGAATCTGCAAACGGCTAAAGTGAAAATGGCTTCGCATCGTCGGCTGTGGGCCACTTGGAGACGATGAAGTCCAGGCCCCGCGGAGGTTCCACAGGATTTCACAAAGCCGTCTGCCGAACACTCTCCGATCATTGTGTACCCCTTCTTAAAGTCAGCGTGCTAAAGGCGAATTGGGAGGAGGTACAAATGCACTGGAGAAAAGCTGATTGGTAAAGAACAAAATTCAGAAAGGGTCAATCAGCATCTTTATTGCTTCGCGGGGTCTCCGCTTCACCAGGACCAAGGAGACTCCGACAGATACCTTTGAATTGTTGAACAAGATACATTGTAACATTGACTACTCGTTGCACTGCACAAATATAGTCCAGAGTTTGAACTTAGTAATACAGTAGTCCATTTGCAAATAAATTTCAGTTCCATTAGTCGGAATATCACGTGCAAACTTTAACAGTCCCTTGAACGGAGCTGTCGATCAAGGCCCTAATAGTGTGTTATAAGAATAATTAAACGTTTGCATAAAATGTTGTGTACCTACTGTGTGGTGATAATCTGTCGTTAATATGGAGCTCTCCATATTAGAAACGTTTATGATTTATTAAGATTTATTTTTCAAATAAACCTATCGTCATATAAACATTGTTATAAAATATTTAATTATATAAAATTTGATGCACCTGCAAGAGAAAATAATGAAATCCTGATCAGTTAAAGGTGATTATAAATGTCGTTAAAAATAACGAAATAAGAGGATAATATTACGTTTCAGTTGTATTAGTTTCTCTTTTTATAATGAAAATATGTTATTTTATCTTATGTTATTATGTTTATATTTGATTTATAATTTAGTCTATAATAATGTTTTTATACTATAAATTTTCAAATTAAAAAAATAAATAAATAAAAGTACGATTCAAACGAAAAAAAGATCATAATCGAAATTTTACCATGACTAAACTCACCATGACTTACTTCAAATTGATAACATTTACCGTCTTGTATTAAGGATACCCTATTCCCGATATATGGAGATCATACGTTTTTATTAATTTGGTAATAATAAAAACACTGATGGTAAAGATGCATGGAAATGCATCAAAATATCGTCTAATATATAATACGTATATTTAAAAGCGATAGGTGTAAAATTTCGAAATATTCCTCTATTTAGAACAAATCTATAACCTATTAAAGAAAATCCCTCCATACTATACTACTTTCCTTTATTATTTCATTAGTAACAATAATAAAATTGTTTCATTACTTTTCATATTTAGTTATGAATTCCCACAATTGACCGAAACGTATGTTAATTCCTTTGACATAAAGAGAGCGATATATTGTTAAAAATAATAGATACATAAAATAGTTTTCACTTCAAGACATTGTATATTGCAGAAATTATTTATAAGAAAAGAAATTAAGAACGAGTGTTTTATATTCTGTTAGTATAAATGCTCGTGCGAAAAGTTACAGTTTCAAGGTATGAATTTCAAGCACATTGGTTAAACGTGAAGTGTGCAGAATACCTTCCAATTAAAGTGTGTCACTACAAACACGTCTTTGTAAGCGAGCTTTTCAAAATCTTTTCTGGCTTTTCTCAGTATTCGTTCTTTTCCTTCTCCACTTTCAAGGATCTTGCTCTTACCCACAAGCAGCCTAGGTGGTATATTACATGCGCACGTGGTGTCGAAGCTTACACGAGTGCGAACAATTCTGTTTTCTACCAAGTTTCCTTTTTTCAGCCCTTACTTTACTTCTGCCTTTATCTAGTTTCATCTTTCTCTTTTAACTCGTACTTAAACCGAGTAAATTTCTACAGCATACTACTTCTTTCTATCATGGTACAGTGTGACATGTTAGCAATCCAGCGGGAAAAATTAGCACATCAAAGGAATTATACCATTTTCATTGGTTTTATTGGTTTTTCTTAAACCAATAGCATTCGTTCTGTAATGCATTTTTAAAAAGAAGACTCCCTTTTACGACAGCTCCTTGAAAAGTTAATGTACGATCTTTCTTCGCAATATTACAGCAGATTAAGGACACGTTATTTCGTGGTTCTTAAAATTCTCGAGAATCGCGGTATTTGTTAGAATTCCAAAATTCTCGGGAATTCTAACTTTCTCGAGAATCCAAATATTTTAGAGACTCCCGGTAATGTCAAATTACGAGATACTTTCAGAAACTCAACTCGATCTCGAGATAAATTCTCAACCCGACCTGACCCGGCACTTTGAAATTCTGGCACACCTTTATTCATTAGTTACCCATTCTCAAGGAACGACCTTTATTCCTTGTTGTTCCGCAGGATTATGTATTCGTGAAAACTGCGAGTCCCTTGCGTTAGTGTGAAGAGTAAATGATGGAGAAGAACAGACACGAAAAGAAAGAAAAAAGAAGCAAGAGATGGCGAAGGGAGTCGAATAAAATGCAAATGACTATTACCCGATCTCTCGAGGAGGCGAATACGAAGCAAGCCGAAAGGTACTTTCCGAGCGACGGTTTGCTATCTATTACTGAACCATGGGTCGTCCTCGGTGCTTGCACAATTACTTGTCGACTGTTTGATGATCTACTTCAGCCAGAAAAGCAGACAGATAGGGATGAAAATAGATTAAGATATCGTTGAAATATCGTTAAGTTGGAGGACAGTTTGTCTTTCGACAACTTGTTATGACAAGGAACATTATAAGTCGAAAGAATGTCGCACTTCATGTCATAATTGAATCGGCAATTAATTAGTGAAAGCTTTAATTATTTCTAATTATGGCACATGAAACGCTCAACTATGGATTATTGCTGTGTTAATGGTCCTGAGAAAAATGATCTTATTTACTTTCCATTAACACGCCACTCCGAGCATATTTTTTTATGATCGGTTATTATCTCTAGTACACTTTTGTAATAAAATTTTTGGAAACGAAGAATTTTGTTTCAAAACGAAAAATGATACATATTTATGAATTTATATGTTTTTATTTATTTTGTTGATTTGTACAAATTTACAAATTTAATATACACATTTAATACAAATTTGTATAAATTTATGGTACATGATATAAATGTCCAGATTTGAGCAGTAATTTATTGTTGTGTTACCATTTCTATAATAGATTATTGAATGTAATCGTAGTAATTGTAATTATTAATCAGTTAATCATTGTTAATATAAATCAGTAATCATAAATAACTTTTGTGGTTTGTAATCATAAATCAGTATTTTCTAAACCACTCTCGATTTTTTCTTTGTTTTACGATTTTTTAATCGCTGCCTATGATTCCCACAGCTATCCATTTTTTTTTATAAAGTCTTAAAAGAAAAAAAGTAATCAAAATATGTATTATATTATATTTTTATTTTGTAATTGTCAATTTTAAATGGAAGCTGAAGTTGTAACAAAAATACTAATTTAACGGATACATAATTCTCTTTTTGTCACATATTGGCTATAATTTGCATGAGTAATTCGTCATTATACGGTAAAGGGTAAACTTATCGTTATAAGGAAGACAAAACAACTGATGTCGTGTTACGTCAATAGTGTCAACGGTATTTATAGTGTTAACAACTTTTTCGAAGAACTTCTTGTATCTTTTTAATAATCAAATAATAAAATCTTGTATCTTTTGAAAATACTAAACTCCTAATTGACTTATTGTTAATAATGTTATCTCTCACAAACAGAGAGACAGAAATGAAACGAATTGCGTGAAATAGCTCAGAATCGTTAATCGTACCTTTACGTAGAATTTAATCCGAGAATTTTTACATTAAAGTGTAAAATTTGATAAAATATCTGAGACATGGTGTATAAAATTTATTTAGTAAGACTTCCGCTACTATCAATCAATTAATTACGTGATAGCTTCATTTGTGTATAATATGTCACTATGAATACGCCTTGCCTCAGACTTACAATTTCACTAGAACGTATAACTGTTCTAAGTCTACACTTATGCGTGTTTAAACAGTACCGATTGACTTGTGTGGGTATTTAGCATTGATACGTAGAAGACGGAAACGATGTGAAAGGATTTAACATGTGCTAGATATCTCATTGCGGAGCTAGCTGAAATAATAAGCGCAGCGCACATGTGCACAAAAGCTCTCCAGATATTTGTCGAAGTTTACTGCGGTATACTCGAGACATCTCGTCTCGAATGAAACACTCGAGCGCTATTACGCTATAGCCGCTGACATAGCATCAACTGTATTTTGCTGTGTAACAAAATCTTCAGAACTTGCCCACTTTGTCGATTTTATCCGCAGGACGAAATGTGTGTAAAATATTATTAACACAAGAAGAGATAAAAAAATTCGCGTAATAAAGGTGTTAGGATTTCTTACAAAGGAACACCGCGAACTCTAACTTACGGATTTGAATGAAACATAGTGGGTTTATAGAGTGATATCCAAGACAAGAATAACAGTATGCTTCATTTGTGCCCAATCGCCCTTGAAGGGTGTGAAAACTAACCTCAAAGTCAAATCGGCACTCGCACTTTTTCGCGTATATCTCTTAAAGTACAACAGATAGAAAAAAAAGTGTTTTAGGTAAAAGTTTAATGGCACAATGAGCGCTATACCACCAGGGGGAAGGACACATGGCCATTCTCGCGCTAGTCCTCGCAAAAGGGTCCTATTCATGTATATACATACCTGTTCCAACCTGAGTCTCTGAATGAATCAGGATACAATAAAATGTTAAATAATAACGAAATAAATGTTTATTTACGTATATATGTGATATAGCGCAATGTATGTGGTATATCATCAATCTTGATGTAATATTTTATATTTTGCTATTTTTAAGTTATCATATTCATTATCATCATATATTGTGGCCTGCAACGAAAAAAAAATTTGAATATATAACTTACTATGTGTGTGAGCGCGCAATCGTGCACACGGTGTAGGTTTCGTCGTGTATCTGCATATGGCGGTGGTGCATAGCAAAATTAGTATACGTGGTTGAATTCAGAATAAAATACGTAATATTTTTAGTTATTATAAAAGTGTACAATTTTTTTAAAATAATGCAGAAAAATTCCTTTTCAAGAAGAGAAACCTTTTTTTAATTTTCTTAATGTAAGTTTATAACGCTCGTTGTGTCATTAAGCTTTTACCTAAAATACTTTTTTTTAATTTCCTGTACTTTAAGAGATATACGTGAAAAAGTGAGAGTGCCGATTTGACCTTGAGATTAGTTTTCACACCTTTAAACAGCGGCTGTGCACGAACGAAGCAAGCCGTTATTCTTGTTTTGGGTATCATTCTATAAACCTACAAAGTTTCGTTCAAATTCGTAAGTGAGGGTTCACGGTGTTCCCTTGGTTAGTAACGGTTTATGATCACACAGAAAAGCTGTTTTTGAGTTCAGGATTTTCTTTTGTTATTTGCATGCTTTAATCCTCGAAAAGTGTATGGTTCGGCCATTTAAACGGAATGCGGTGCTTGGATTTATTCGAACTCATAATAATTGAGATGAGCGAGAAAACGACACTCCTTCACTTCACCTCAACTTATAGTATAGGATTCACCTAAGACGCGCATGTTACAATTAATCAGACAGTGGTTTGGCGTAGGTGATTACAGAGAAAGAACTAAGAACCGCGTATTACAACGCGGGGGGTTTTGTACGGATGGGAGAGAAGGACAAAGGTTGAGATAGGCGAGGATAAGAGTGGAGAAAGTGGTAGAAAAGAGATATTTCTGGAAAACAAGGCCGTTTTCCCTCGTGCAAATCTGGACGCCAAATGTGTGCATCCTAGGCTACTCGAGAGCGAAGACGAGACTCTTAAAGATGGAAAGACAAAAGAGCGGAAACTGAAGATTCGTAGAAGTTGGAAAAGAGAAAGTTTGAGCGTGAATAGGGGAAGGAACAGCGGAGGAAAATATTCTCTGGCGAAGTCGCGTTAGCGGTAGCGTAGCCGCCACATAACTATTACGATACGCGTTGACACAAGGTTCTTATTGTTCCTGCAATTTTTTTTATGAATTTCTCAGACATTTATGATTGTTATTTGCTACTTTTTTTTAATAATGTAAACAAATGTACAATTATGAATAACAATATTTATTATAAATTTTTACAGTTCGTACAGATACTTTCGCTTACGGCATGTACATATGTTACATACACGTTTTTCACAAATATTACATTTACTCCTACATTTGTTATTTCTCACACATATATAACACCGTGAATGTTTTCTTTGTGACATAGATGTACATTTCTTTATCATTCGTTCAGGACTTTTTTGACATTTATTATCTCTTTTGACAGAAATATTTTTCCGGTTTCAAATTCTTTATCTGTCCTACCTATATTTGCTTGAACTAATTGAAATCCTAATCCTCTAATGAATATTTTTCTTTGCTTTCTAATAAATAAATCATTTGCCCATTCAGGATGTTTCAATTTTCATATTATTTACATTAGTAAAGCTCTCATATGATGTACTTGCTACTTCTTTATTGTTTTAACACATTATGAAACTTTGTGTGTCAAAATACAAAACTAAAATAAAGAAAATTTCAACATAATACTTTGAGAATAAAAAAAGTATGCACGTCGTTTGCTTCTGAAATCACACTAAATACTGACTGCTAAATATGTCGTTTAAAGGCACTTTCAGCTTTTTTAATCGTTCTAACATAAACAAGTGATTTCCATTCCATGGCGCCTAGTGGGATTCGGTCGCAACGTATTCGGGTCCAAAAGGACCCAAGCGTCGTCGTGTGGGGGTTAAAGTACATCCTGGCGAGAGCCGACAGAATTACTTTATTAGAGTTTTTAGCAGTTTATGCTTCCTGCGTTCAATAGCTTAAGAACATGCCATAAACCTTGGCTTTTCGAAAGGTACATTTGTATTATATGTAATGGTCCGCTGGCCGATGAATCATCCAGAGAAACTTCTCATTTTGTTATAAACTTCTGTCTACCTCGCAGTACCATTTGCGACTCTTCCAGAGTAAGGTGCGCTAAGAGAGCACTAGATCGCGTTGATGAAAAAATTAGGTACGCTGAATGGTAATGAAGATTGCTAAACATTCACTAATCAGCGTAAACATAGCGGTCAACAAAAGAACATTTAAGAACAATTCAATCGTCACGTGATCAAACAATTTTCATACAAGCTCTCAATTTGTACATTGGGTAGTCCTTTGCGTTTTATTTCAAAGTTGGCACATCTACAAAGTAAATACTACAAAGCTCGAGCGTTTTGTAGAACAACCGTCAGCATATAACAGAAGAGGAAGGTGGGTAAAGAGAACCAGCTGCTGAACATAACTGAAAAGCAGTTGGCGTGTATATAATCCAGTTTATGTGTGCGCGCGAGCAAAGCTATTTTTAAGAAAACCGTCTTAGTCTGTTTAATTCTGACCGATGCATGTTTTTCGAAGAAACTTTCATCGACTGACTTAATAACAAATTGCTACGTTATGAACTAGCAGAATTCTAGACAGTATTTACACGTTATATGTACTGGATCTAGAGAAGCTTTGCATTGCCAAATCTTCTACTGCAAATAGGTTCCCTACGAAAACAAGCTGCAGTCCTGGAAAAATTGAATTTTAAATTTAATTTTAACGATTTAAAGACAAAATCCTTGATGGGTTAATAGTAACGTATTGGTTTAACCAATCAGGAAAATAAACAGCGTCGTGAAGCAGCTCGCGAAAAGCTTGTAAGAAAAGCGTCAGTTGATAGCTGACCTCGCAAGCAAACATTATAAAGAATAAAAGAAACTTCATAAACTGTCTGTGTAGGACACAATTATCCTTTCTCAACAGCCTATGGTATTTCTTTTTCTTTTTCTATGCTTTCCCTGTTAACCTTGATACATTTTCCAGCTCTTTAAAATACTTATTTCCTCATCAAAATATGTTTTCTTTTTTGTCTCACAATGAACTGCAATCGCTGTCTTAATCTCTTTGTTATCCCCAAAGTACTTTCCATGAAGGTTTTCTCTCATTTCTAAAACTAAAGGATAAACAAACGGAGACAAGTCTGGACTGTAGAGGAAATGGTTGAGTGATCCAAGGGGAAATCGAAACGTCGACTGCCAAACCGACAAGCCGGTTCTCTATGCTTATTTATTTTCTTGCTGTTCTATGTTACAAAAAAAGTATTAATTTGTAATATAATACATTCTCTAATAGAGCTACGCGAATAATTTTTATTCATGAAGAAGTTTAGTGGGGAAAAGGATATTTTCTTAAATGTTGCGTATACACAACGTTGGGAAGAAATTATCTGAGACTACATACTTTACGTTCTTTGTTATCTGATTAATTTTATCTTCTTTGGTGAAACAAAATGATCGCTATGTCCCGCATCGATGCAGTATATAATAGCGTACGTTGCTAAAAGTTCATTTTCCGTGGAAATATTACAGCTATTATAAATGCTTCATTAAATTCTACAATAATATACTTATATATATTACGTACTTCCCCATATCTTACCCCTCTGTTATTCATATTTCATCATATTAGAGTGCTACCCGTGTAAACATCGGTGTAAGATTTTAAGACTGGCGTAGATTCAAATTCCGCACGGCAAGTTTACAGCACGTAGTGCAATATGAGGCAAAGTGGGTCCCTAATTAAACGGCTGCCTCTATAAAGCGTCCAAACGAGAAAAGTGGTCAATGGTTCTGAAACTGGTGAAGTAAACGCGTCGTTGGAATTCATCGACACGGAGATCACGTTGTTCCAAGCAAATTTCCCGTGAAAAACTGCAGCACTAGTCTTCTTCTCCTTCGTCGACATTTTAGAACCAGGAAATATAATTTATCATACTTCCTTTTTTCTCATCTATATTTCTAACTATTAGATTTATTAGATCATTATTTTAAAACTATCATTAGAGATTATATTAGGCTATTATTATACAGCTCTAACCAAGAAATTTGGATCATTCACAATTTTCAACATTTTTCGTGTTTTTAGTAAAATTTAAAAGTTTGAAGAATATTTAACAATAATTTTATTAACTATCAAAGTACACACATGTATACATAGCAGTAATTTGTGTTTCCTTTATTTGCTTTGATTACAGCGTGTATTTTTCCCGGCATACCCCGTATGTACTGCTTTAGCATATTCTTTATTTTTTTAAGATTTTTCCAAAAATTCAGAATTCTTTTCTTTATTTGAAATATTCTTCGGAAATACGCTGGTGACCGATTGACTTGAAATTCAGGATTGGGGGAGGGGGAGTACCAAATATAAAGTTTTAGCATTGAGTATTTATGTCAAGTCGTCGTTGACGACTGTCAAATAGCTAATGACATAACGATATCAATTTCAGTATCTATAGGATGTCCCATGTAAAATCGGTTATATTTTATTATTTATTAAAACACTGTTTGTGCTTGAAGTTGTACAATATCGCTTTATTATCAATATATGAATCAATTTACATACAAATACACGAAAAATATATATACAAGGTGAGTCACCAAAACGAAGCCACCTACATAACTCTTTCAATTTTTGAGTTACAAAGAAATATTTGAAACAAAAGTTATTAGATTCCGAGAGGGCTATTCCACGATGGAAAAGATTTTTCTCAGGTCGACATGTTTATGAGTTTTGAAAGTCTCCTTCGTTTTTATTAAATAACCTAGCCTATAAAGGCTGAACGCCGACCGAAAGCGACGATTTGACAAAAGTGTTTTACAAAAAATTTTACAAAGAAACATTTATTAGATTCACACACATCTTAATCAAGCATCTTAGTCTAGTAACTTTCCATTAATAAATAAATTACAATATTTCGTACATCACTTTTAACAAAGTTTCGATTTTGTTCACTAATTTTTACGCGAAGTTTATCGCAAAGTATGAAATATATGGCGTAACAGTTGGACAAGTAAGTATCGGGTACTGCGCGACCCGAACAAGTGAAAAGGATTAGTTTACTAGATAATATATAAAAAATTACTATTGGTCGGAATTGTGAAGAAAATAATAGAAGTTGTTTTGGAATCTTTTCAGCTAAACCTACAATAAAAATTAAGAAAATATGTTTCATAGATTCATATTAATTATATACATGCTGAAATGTTTAACGAAATCAGTTCACGTTGTTACGAGCTGCAAACGATTAAAAATGGTGAAAATCAAAATGTTTTACAATTTTCGGCCTACAACTGCGATAAGTCTAAAAATTCTTACGTCTTTGAATGCGTGTCGCTTCCTTCTACATCGGCCGATTTTTATGAAATTTTTACCGTGTATACAACTGACATAAATCTGCAAAATATATTTTTTAAGTTTTCATTACAGGCTCAGAAAAAAAAATTGCTGTTGAGAACGATTTTTATCATTCTTTTTGTGATTCCAATTGTAATTTTTTCAAAATATTTTGTATACAACATCTAGTAAATTAATCCTCATAACTTTTCAAAAATACCGGTTGGTTCAATTTTCAAAAAGTTATTCTGTTTGAAATGGTGTCTGAATATGAATAAGAGTCACTGTATGCATAGTATCGAAAATTTGTGTATCAATAACTCAGAAATTAATAAATATCTGAAATTAAAATTGCATATTTAAGACCCACTCTCCCTCTCCACTATCCCTCTTAAATTTCAAATCAATCGGCCACCGTTTATTCAATGTGAAATGCGGTTGAAGTCCTATATATCCGTAAGTTGAATTAAGTGATTGCCTACGACATAATTATTAACTAAATATCCAATGCCATTTTTAATTAAATATTCTTATCAGCTTTCTCTTTGATAACCATATGGCTATTGTGGTACAGGTAGACATATAAGAAGACTGGTGTGCGTGAATTCGAGTTACTTTGTAATCACTGATGACACACTGAGTAGCCCCATTGCATTAAAATGCACATGTAACCACACTATAAGCGGCTTACAATCCGTGTCGCGACGTAGTCCACATTTAGTCAGTACCTAGTACCGTGCGACCACAGCCTAATAAAGTCGAAACTGTAAGAGGATCATCGTTTGACCACAAAAGAGGCACTTTAAGAGGGGGAGTCTACTGTGTGTATTCTTGAGTAACTTTTTTGTTTAAGATGTAGGTGGGTCGCTTGTAATGAAGCGTTCAGTCGATCAATATATGTTATCAATATTTCAAGGTTGGTAATGTTACGAACACACTGCCTTTTCCCCCACACGTATCAACCCACGTAACAATAACATTATATTAACATTATATAGCGTAATAATATATTATCTTGTATTTATTACATAATATGATTATATTATTATTACTATTAGTGTTATTACCGTTATTGTTATTGTTATTGTTATTGCCATCATCATCACTATTATAATTATTATTATTAGTAATAATTTTTATGTCGAATATTTATAGTCATTGATTGTGAATCAAAACGCGAAGATGTCTAGAAGTTGCGAGAAAACCCTAGAAGTGACGCTCGACTTCAGGCCTCTTTTTCCCTGACCGTTAATTGGTCACAATCGAGCAACCAAAACCCCTAGAAAACTCTGTACCCACACAACGTTAGCAGTATTTCATAATCGATATAGTCGTAAGAACACTTACTTGTTCAACCTTAACATTTAATAAAAACTACCTCAATCATATTCTGGAAGCAAACGTATTTTGATAATCCGAGACAACTGCGATTTCAACCGTTACGGCTCGTTTCGTCGCATTAACATTCTCGTAAGTAAGGAGCCCTTATATGATCAATATATTTCGATAGACTGCATTTCTTTCCTTTCCATTATTTTGCAATCGCATAAATGTAATTTATTTACATTTGTAATTATATTAATAAAAATGCTAGGATAAAAATACTTTTTATCACAATCTAGTCAATATTTAAAATACTGACAATACGCAAAATATTATATATACACACATAACTATTAAATTTTATATATTATAATAAAATTATCCGATTTTTTCTCTGGTGATCTAAGTTTGCAACGCACCATAAAGCGACGCGAGTACACTACATATATGCATATCGTGCACCTTAATAATTTTCCAACTATTCAGGAAAATTGACTGTTCATCGCATCATTTTTACTAAATAATATTTCATTGCACACAACTTTGCTCCATAATACTTTGATATAAACAAGACGAACTTTATTCTCAAATTTCATATTCTTCGGTTCTGCCATGTACGACTCTTTTAAACAATTTATAGAAACTTGGATAAAAATTGACAAAAATTTATACAGTACAAATCATTTTTCTTTTAACATATAACCGTAGAGTGTATGTTTCTAGGTAACAGATGCTTTGAATTTTGCGGCGGTCCCTTTTGGTTCTTAAGTTATGTGAATTTGTAAATTGCACTTATTTTGAAATTCTGGTATGAAAATTAAATAACTCTGATTTCAAATGGAAATTAAATTTGCATTAGGTTAGGTTAGAATTTCTTTGGATAGGGATGTGCTGTGGGACGTGTTAGCGCATTTACTTAACCCATTTCTTCCCAACGTTGCGTATATACAATATTTAAGGAAATATCCCCCTCCCCCTATCAAATTTCTTCACCAATAAAAATTAGTTTCACAATCTTATTAGTGAATGTATTGTATTACACATTAATATTTGTTTCGTTACATAGTGTAAGTCAGTTAACAGTGCCACACTATTTGCTGTATAAAAAAAGTTTTCGAACAAAAGTTGTGTAGTATCAAGCCAGTTATGCAATGTAATAATTAATTTCCTGATAATTCTGTTTTTTTAATTTATATAAAGGTCACCTTGACTTTTTATATCACGATGTGTGATACTTGAACTTGTGGTTCGAAGGAGTACTGAATGACGAGTAAAAAACTTTAAGGTATATGGGATTAGAAGTTAATAATTACCTTAATTAATCTTTAATGTAAGCAATGTTCAGAATTCTGTCTATTACATCGAACACAAATGCATAGGCGCTCAATGAAAGCGAATGAAACACATGCGAGTGTTTCGGAAGTTGTACCATTACTATATTTCTTCTTTATTAATTTGCAATGTCTGGATCGTAAAATTCTCCTTCCCTTCACTGAAGCTTTAGATGTAACATGCATCTATCGCACAAATCGTAATCACTTGATATCTTTATCAATAGAACAGTTATTATCACTTTAGATTAATCATATTGATAATACTATTTATTTTATGAGTTTCCTCTTTCATCTACAGTCCCTTGCTAAAAAATTAGGGCCACTCACAATTTTTTAATATGCTTCGTGGTTCTAGTAAAATTTAAACGTCTGAATGTAATTTAATAATTATTTTTATTAACTATTGAAGTACACAGATTCGTATTACACGCATATATGTTAATAATTTGTATCATCTCTCCCTATGATTGTAGCATGTATTCTTTTCGCTATATTTTGTTTCGCACTGTTTTATCATGTCTTTTATTTTTATATGATTTTATCTAATGTGTGTTCTTAATTGGATTCATTCATCGAGAAAGTGCAGGCATTCTTATGTAATAAAAATAATTCTTGTGTGTCCCATTCTGCGAAATACACTAATTGTGGAATATATTAATAATACATGAAATTTGTAAGATAAATTCCGTTCAGATTTTTAAATTTTATTACAAGCATGAAAAACATTGAAACTTGTGAGAGGCTCTAATTTTTGATCAGGAGCTGTATAGATCCTGCAAGATCTACCTGGTAATAATAGTTTGCAATCACAAGCATAGCTTCACTTTCCTCGATTAAGCATTATTATAGCATCCTTTCATGCTTATACTCAAAGAAGGACAAAGTGACGAGTTTTTCTCAGTGGAATACGCACGCTTTTTGCGCATAACGGGGTGCACGCTTAATCCCTTGAAACGACTCAATTTCGTTGTGCCACGAACCGCGGGTAAATCTGTTCGATATAGCAGCAAAAAGAGGGGTAAACTCTTCGATTTCATATAGGATAGAGGGATTCGTCCTGAAATATCGGAAAAAGCAGTATCTACGATCTATTGTTTCGACGTGAAAAGGTCGTAGGATGCAGTATACAATGTGAACAGACCGATCCCTGCCCTCGGCTTATCTCCTTCGGTTTTCAGTGTGCTTTTCATGAATGCAAACTCCGTCAATAAGCTTTAGCCTGGTCAAATATATGGACGTTAAATTGCACTTTGTTTGACGTAAAATAAAGCACGTACGACAAATAACATTTTTGTCGAAATACGGCATATAGTTAATAAGTAAAACTTTTCGAAGTTAAGAACAAGAGAAGTTGCCACTTTCTTCTGTAAGAGTTGCTCCTTGAAATGATGTACACTGTCGTTCATAAAACACCGGAGACTTAAGATCGTTACTTTCTTTTTAAATGGTACTATATATTTTTTAATACACTCAAATACAGTCTACATCCAAATGAATTCGACAAGTACAGTCTACCACTGTCCTACGGCTGCTGATGTCGAGCAAATGATGTAAAAATATTTAAATTGTTCTTTCTTCTATATATCTTTCTCTTTTTGAAATCACCGTTTGCACCAATTATGACAATCTTGCGAACAATTTTTTAAATATATCTTACTGGATTTCTTCTTAACTTGTTTTCAACATTGTCTACAGATATTTTTTTCTTTTAGGATACTTAATCCTAATACTTCTTTCTAATTGGTTCCATAGTTTCTGAGCAAGAGTCACGTCCAGACCTCGAGCTCGATTAACCGCCACTGCAATAGTAGAATATTACTGAAAAGTTCGGATGATCTCAAATACTTACAGGGTTATCCAAATGTGATATCTAGGTATCACCGCTGTATAATGTTTACAGACCATGTATTGTCAAATGACATACGCCGTTTTGTTTTAGTAGAAGGTAGTACAATTTTAATCATCAACAAGTATACCTTGTAGCAATTAATTTGCATTATTCAAAATGATTATAAAAATGGGACACTCAAGCAAAATTTTGTTTAGTGACAAAGCTCATTTCACAATGGATCAATTTGTTAATAAGCAAAGTAGTTATACCTGGGGCGATGAAAATTCTCGCGTTCCTTATGAAAAATCTCCACATTTACGCAAAGTCACCGTTTGGTATGCATTTGGGCAAATAGTATTATTAAATGAATCATAATGATATATCTGATATCTGTTTCTAGCAAAGGCTAACGTGTCGTATAACTCGAGAAAACAGTTAGATTCTGCGATCGGAATTTCGCAAACGTGTAATTTCACGAAATGCAGATTTTAATTGGCCTCCAAAATCACATGATCTAAACCATTAGGCTTCTTGTGGGGTTCCTTGAAAAGTTACGTTTATGCTAACAAACCAGAAACAATTAATAACCTAAAGAACAATATTCAAGTTGCAATTTGTGAAATAACTTCAATGTAAAATAAAAATATGTGTAAGACAAGTGTATCTAATCGATAATTCCTTCGTGTGAGGCCTTAGTCACATTACCACATTACCATAGGACCAACCATTTACAAAATCTATTGTATAAAAGGAAAGAAGATCAACCAATAAATGTTCAGTCTGTTCATGTCAGTTCACTATATAACATTTGTTCCTTAATCTTCGGCAACATAACCACCGATATAATATATCCATCGATGTAAGCCAAGTAGGCTATTTCTAAAAATAAGTGATTTGTGGAAATTTCCGTCACACCAGCAACATGTCAAAAAGTCATTGAAAATTTCAATAATCGAATTGATGTCTACAGACGCAATCGTGGTACACATTTGAATGATATTCTGTTCTATTTATAATTTTAATAAAAAAATCTTACAATAAAAAAAAAACTTGCAAAAATTCCAAATAATTTGTTTTGTTACAAATAAGGATGTAGGCATTGCTTTTTTTTAATGACCCTACATTGATAATCCTGTAGGGGACTACGAGCTTTAATAGCTTGAGAATTAATTTTTTTAATCCTTTTTTTACAATGCTTATACGGCAGCACATAACATATAATTCTGAGTGTAGCATTTTCAATAGACTATTTACAACGAACACTTGCGTATTCGCGTGAACGTGTGTGCACGAAGGAATGATATGTCATAACATTTCATACAAGGCTCATGCGAAGGATTCTGTTTCAATTTTCGTCGGATCACGGAAATCGAATTTCCTATTACAGAGTTGTCGCCTAAATCCCTGCCAGATATTCGAGAATACTTATATCAATTCCATAAACGATAAGCTTACGTCTGTGATAACTCTATGCACGCTACAGAGACCTTATGGGATTAATACCTTGATGGAAATGTTGCTCAGTGAAAAGAATGATTGGAAACCTGAATAAAGTAAGAAGAATTGGTGATACCATTAAGATTTAATAGAAACATTTTAAAAATCTGTAAAAAAGATAACTTCACTGATTCAAGAGTTTCATTATTTATGTATACTTTGAAGTTCGTAAAATTATGACAATGATTTCTTCATATAGATAATATACATAAAATATTCTAAATTAAATTTTTACACTATTGAAGGAATGATTGCAGCGTATATGAAATTACAAGTCTTTTTATTTTTACAAGCTTTCTTACAATACGCTCCTCTCGGCGACTTAGAGACTGCCAATAAAAGATATTCTCCGCGCATTCGCCGGGGAGGGGGGCGTATTTCGCGCGGCAAAAAAAAAATATCAAAACGATCTCTTTTAGAAAAAGCCTTGTCGGCGCGTATACATATGTATTACATATATCTTGAAACGCGCCGACTGTTCGTTGACCAACCGTTTCCGCTTTTGTCTTACCACCGACCGTCACACTATAGAATGTAGTTACATTTATTTTTATATTATATGTATATATGTTATATGTTAATGTTTCTTATGGTATAGTCGGGGCCAAGATATAGCGAGGTCGTAAATTAAGCCCTTAAGAAACGGCACCTATTGATGCTGCGGCACTTAGGGCCGTGCGTTGCAGTCTGCTTGAGGGTTCTAACAATAAATGAATGGTAGCATATGATTTGGTATTTAAAATATTAAAGACCTCAATAAAACCTTTACCTGTACTCGTACCTCTAAAAGCGGCTTCTCCCAGACGGAAAACTCCTAATTTGTTCTAGCTGTACGCAGTTTTCAGAAAATATATTAGAATCAGTTCGACTTTCAAACTGTGAACATCTATTGGAACTCAATAAATTAGAAAACAAGAAAGAAAAATTGTAATGTGATTAAGAATTTTTTCTTTGATATATCATACAAGATACATTGACGCTGGATACAAAAATTCTTCGTACGGTCCTGACCATGGTTTTAAGCCCTTAACTGCTCGTATTTCTGTCAATTTCCATGTTTCGGCAGCTAAAACATGTTTACTTTGACTCCTGACCGATTTTACGACCTCGCTATATCTTGGCCCCGACTATAATAAGAATTGTTCGTATTGGCATTGATCTAGTTTTATTCTCGAAAGCTACAACGTCTCTGGACAAGAGCTACAACATCTCAGCACCAAAATCCAACTGCCTCCGCCGTCCGTCCTCGTCATGGGCCGCCGCCCAAGTCAAAACAAAACCCCTCTCTGCCCCTTCGCTTCGCTGTCATGTAACAGAACCCGTTGTGTTTCGCTTGGGTCCTCGAAAATGAATCCTCTGTCGCCGCTTTCATTATCAGTGAACTTAAACTATTCCGTCATGCCCGAGTGACATATAAATATTCCCACATTTTTTATTAAAATACCGCGAGGAAAATTATTAACAAGTAAAGGAAAGATCTCTATTGCTACTTATAAGGACTAAGACGTTCTAATCACAGAATTGCAAAAAATTTTAATAAATCACGCAACCTTATAAATAATTACATAAATTTGGTTGAAAACTATGGTAAAAATCATCCTAAAAGTGGAAATCAAATATTGACGAAGAAGTAGTGTTCATGTTTGAAGAGGTCTGCAGCAAAATAATTGAGAAGTGCAGCACAACTTTGCACTGAATTAGAATTGCCAATATTTACGAGGCATGTGCAACAAATTTTAAAATGTGGGCGGTTTCGCTGGACAAAAATGTTACAGAAACCACTACTCAAACCAGAACATAAACAGACCCGTCTCAATTTTACACAGGCAGACATGTCATGGAATAAAGAATGAGAATGTCTTGTTTTTCTCAACGGAAAGAAGCTTCATTTGGAGAGGCTAGATGGTTATAAATATTATTGGCACAATTTAAAGAAAGACAAAATCATAGCAAGAAGTCGTAACTTTGATGGTGACTTATTAATGATTAGAATTGCATTCAGAATCGACAGAAAGACACCGATCTGTCACACCAGTCACAAAATAAATTGTAAAGCATACACAGAACTCTTGTAAATGGTTTAAATACTATTTATAGAAGAAATTGAAAACTATAACTTCATTTATCAATATGATAACACTGCCGTTCGCAGATTGAGACATAGGAAGGAGTGGTTACTCCAAAAGGATATCAGGGTTTTGAAATGGTCAACTTGTTCCTCAGATTTAAACCCTACTGAAAATTTTGAGGGAATAATTATAAGAAATGATTATGGAAGCTGCAAGCAATATAATTCCACTGATAAATTATCAAACACGGTAAACGAAGCACGGTAAACGGTAGGCGTCTATTGCAAAAAACGCAGTTCAAAATTTGATATTGCTAAGACCGAATCGCATTTCGTATGTTATTTGAAGAAATGACAGCAACACTAGTTATTAATACAGAAATAGAGAAGAAACTGTTGCTAATTTTAATTTTATTTACCTAAGAAGTGTATGACTTTATAGAAATTTTACAGTTTATTTTGAGTTATATTATATTTTCACATTATTCTCTTTAAATAAATTTTACTTTTGTTGATACAAAATGATGCATATATTTTTTAATTAATTTTAAAATGGTATCATACACAAACTTATAATTAGTATAGAATTATCATGAAATATTACCGGAAAACGTGGTGGCTTTATGGAAACTTCGGGCAGTATAGGCACAAGAGTAACTTATAGACAAGCGTAGGAATAGCGCAGGGGCAATGTGAGTTAAGGACCAATAGGGGCAATCTGAGAGATGTAGAGGGAAGAATTATGTATATACGTAGAATTTGGTCCTCTATCACATATTTGAAAGACATTAAAATGGGTGTAATGTGTCATTTTTTCTATAATTACGTATTATTTACATAACTATTTAATTATGCAATATTGTAGCATTTGTATCTAATTTATTTAATTTTGTACTATAATATTATACTAGATATCTTTCGCGTAACATCGTATACAATTATAGTCATACTTGAAATATTTTGTCTTATTCTGACGATATTACATGTACAATTTATATGTATTTTTAATACTACCTTATTCGCTTATTTTTATCATTTGTAAGTGATCTCGGATGAAATAGTAAATTCATTTCACGTTAGATTGAAACGGTTCTATTCTGTCAATAACTGCTATATATACGGTTTTTTCTGAAATCGTTATGAAAAACGGAACTCATGTTAAACTGTTATAACCAGAAGTTCGTTACAGTTATATTGGTTTTACTATGTTTTCAAATATTGGTTTCATATCAATTGCAAATTCTTCCGTATCGATTCTGAAAGAATTGATATTGTCAGATATAACAAACTGTTTTATATGAATGTATAAATAATTTTTGAACGAATGACTTATAAAAAAACATCCACGAAAATAATGTAATATTTGATTGTTTACAACATTAGAGGAATTTATTAATATAAATGCTCTTTCTAGAACAATTCAGAACTTTTTTATACGCACATGTATCAAAATTAGATTAATATCGATTTGTTTGAATTCACGGTATAAATTTTTCAGTAAAGTTCGTTTAATTTTGTAAATAAGACTAAAAATCTCATATTTACTTAAGATAAGAATGTTACTGAACTTATAAGATTTTTGAGGAAAAGAATTGTACTGTATTATCTTATATTAAATCATTTATTATGAAATTTATATTCAATCTTCGAAATTTAATTAAAAGTATTATTTGTTCGTAAATTAAAATATTCGAAACAAAGTTGCAATCCGTGGATGTACTATCTGGTGAAATAACAGAGTCTTAACAATAGTTTCCTGTTAATCACAAAAGTCTGCTACTCTGGTACATTTATAATATTAAAATAAACTAATAAAACGTGATAGCGTCAACTTATAGGGTCATTTTAGGACAGACGCACCACATTTCGTTTTTTTTTTTAATACAATTTTAAATAAAACAATTGAAAGCGCAGGTAAGTATAGTTTAATTACCTATTTAAACCTCAAAACAAAATATAACATTAAGTTTATAAAACCTTTGTTTTAATATTCTAATAGGCTTTTTAAGAATTTCGAAAAAGTGCATCTCTCTCTGAGGCTTGAGGTTAGATGCACTTCTTTCGTTTATTCTCTTCAGTCTCTACTTTTCTTCTTTTTTATCTCTACCACGCATACTGTATACTAAAAGATACATGGTACGAAAAAGACAAAAATTTTGAACGGTTGATGTAATTATACTGTGGCAGCAATACGTTGGCCCCTGCCACGAAAATATATACAGGGTGTCTCAGAAAAAATGTAACATCTGAAACTGGGGGATAGCTGAGGTGATTCTGAACAACCTTTTTCTTTACCAAAATGTTGTTTGAAGCTTCGTTTTTGGGTTATTAACGAAACACATTGGCCAATCATAGCGCCTGGAGACCGCGCATTCAACCGCGTATGCATGGCTTTTATACACGGGCGCTCATGCCCTGATACGGCACATTGTAATTACAATATAAAGAACGATCGTGCGAAAAAGGCTGGTAACAGATAGTAGAATCTACGTGAGACATACCGGCGGCAGACGAAAGATTTTCAACCACACGTCAAAGTGTTAAAAAAAAACATTTTTTCATAAGTAATAAAACGTTTTATTCCTTTCGGATAACTAATAAAAGTATCGAACGCAGTTATTAAACGACTTATTAATTTATTTGTTATTCATAAATAACGAATAATTTCACATTATTCTTAATTTAAAATGACATAACATTTTCCGCGATACCCATGCTATGCCAGTGCGTGTGCCGGGAGCCCGACCGAGCGCCCGTGTATAAGAGCCGTGCATACGTGGTTAAGCCCGCGGTCTCTGGGCGCTATGATTGGCCAGTGTTTTCCGTTAATAACTCAAAAACGAAGCTTCAAACAATATTTTGGTAAAGGTTGTTCAGAATCACCTCAGCTACCCCCCATTTCCGGATGTTACACTAGTTCTGGGACACCCTGTATGTATACATATCACAGACGTCGGATAAATGGACGTCGCCGAAAGACAAATGCAAGCGAGGAGGGAATCTTGTTGTTCGCTATGGCTTCCATGACATCGGTCCTTCCAACCGGTCCTCCGATTTCGCACGCGGGTCGGTTGCCCATCTCGAGGCAGTAGCGAACAGAACTCGAGGTAGGTGATCACTGGACAGCGTGCGTGGCTAGAAAAAAAGAATTGACGACGACGGACGTTGCGGGACGAGGCGTACGTGGAAAAAACCCCACAATACATTAATAAGCACGTTATTTTTCAAAAGTTTTTTGCTCTGTGCGACCTACCATGATTTTGTCATGTACTTGTGATGAACTTGTTACACAGAACTCTATCGAACTACGGGAAAAAGAAATAGAGGGCCTATTTCAAAAAATTGAGTTGACCTTACCTACACCTAAACTCCTTCAGATACAACACCACCGTATACTTTTAGAAATTTCCTCCCTGGAATAAAATCGCTTCCTTCCTATCTCTTTCGATTTTTGAGAAAACTCAATCGATCACATCATAAAAATTATCCTGTATAAAACCTCTATTAATAAAAGCTAGACCCTCACTGATTGACTAAGCCTAACTCGCTAATGAGTATAGAGACAAGAATTTTCGTGGCAAAGGTTTGCACAAACTTGTGATTAGTGTAGTAGGAAACGTTTCTTCACACCTATATGTCACTCTTTGCACTTCAAGCTTCATACGAAGAACTGTCTCTAGATTTAATCCATTGAATCTTTGGAAAGAGATGACGTTGCTTCACAACATACAATGGCATCCCTACTGCTATCCATTCCTCTCCTTCTAGGGGAGACGCGTCCTTCGTGTTGTAAGTGGCACCTATAGGCCAGACAGACTTTCCAGAATCCTCTACTATTCTCCTCTTAAGAACAAACCCTTGTGTATCTATGGGATGGAAGCGGTGAAAAGACCTATGGGGTTCGTCGCGACGTGACCTTAGTATGAACTTTCGCACACCGTGTCATCATCACAATCGTCATACCTCCCCCATAATGATGAATATTGTCAAATATAATAGGTGACATAATACTTATGAACAACAGTGTATGTACTATCCCTCTCAAAAAGTTTTCCATAAAAACATTCGTATTTATTGAAAAAATATTTAGACCTTCGTGTTTCCTTCTTGTTTCATATTCCTTGTATGTCCTTTTAGTCTTAACACTTTGCTGATCCATCAAAGAGATTGAAATTTTCATATTATGAAAAAAAAATGCAGATGTTTGATATATTTATGAATTTTCTATTGCATCATTACATTTTGTCTATTCTGAACATTGGCACACTTTAAAAGAATGGGCGTTGGTTAACACATTTTTACTTTATCCCAACATTTTACCAAATAGATTACTTTGATTTGTGTAAATGATATAAAGTATGTGATTATAACGTTTTTAAAAATAAGAATGTCATCAATAAGAGAACATTTCTAAATGATAATCACCGATATCGATGAAACTTGGCGTATTAGGAGTTCTTAAAAAATATTTTACTCTCAAAGTTAAAAGGAGTAGGCATATTTGAGCTAATATCTCGAACATTGTTGGTAACATATTTACGAATTTTATATTTTTCAACTTTGTAAGCGTCGTTTGCGAAACATACGCTCGGTCGGCAATATGTTAAGCATTTTTCCATACCATATGCCTTTGCATAATGAGTGTGGCTGTGTGGTGTATGTGTATGTATCCACTTTTGTTTCTTGTTTTTTTTTTTTTTGTCGTGTTAGTGTCTCACAGCATGTACGTGGCACATACGGCGTCGGTGTATTTTGTGTTTTACCTTCTAATAGTATATCATTCAAGTTTTACTAAATTATCAAAAATCTAATGGTACCTTAAAAATATAAAATATTATTATGTGTTCTTAAAACAGATAGAAAGACATGGTTGACTTAGTTTGAAGTAAATAACAACAAAATAACAAGTACTTATTTGGGTCGGTAAAAGTCCTGAATAAAGTATATCAACTTAACATAAGTTCTAGAAGAAATAACATTTTATTCATATTTTATTACGTTTGTTATCGCGTCATAGCGTCGACGAGTATTTCCGCGACGATAATATGACGCGAACTTCGAACTGATTTCTTTTTGGTGGATTCCAGTGAAGTCTTTCGAAGTATGCAATTGGATAGTGGACTGTATTAATTTTTGAATCGATCAAACACAATATTGAACAACGATATAATTTTATTATAACTAGTTTAACGAGATATGTACAATATTGATGTC
Source organism: Anthophora plumipes (assembly GCA_951804975.1). Lineage (NCBI taxonomy): Eukaryota > Metazoa > Arthropoda > Insecta > Hymenoptera > Apidae > Anthophora > Anthophora plumipes. The sequence continues at coordinate 14,949,369 of OX638118.1, read as the reverse complement.
TGTGTCGAATGTATAATGAATAGTATAATGTGTTACGAAAAAATCTCTGTTTTGGAGTGTCTGTGCGTGTTGTTTTATAAATTCTGTGTGTGTTCTGATTTGCTGTCTGAAAGTGTAGTGGAGGTGGTCGAAATGTATTCATTGGTGTTTCAATCTTCTGGGGGTGGCTGATGTGTCGAGAAGGTAGGGAGATTGTTACTAAAAATATTTGTTATATTGTAGGGAATCCCTACTGTTTTCTGGTCGGTCGCTAAGTTGGCCGCTTCTGGTGGTCAGATGGGAGGGTTTCGGTAATTTGTGCTGTTACAAAATTTTCTGTGACTTTCTGTTCAGACTATTTGCTCGACACTAAGAATAGTAAAAACATTTGCGAACATATCAAATGAAAGAAGTGGAAGGAGTGAAACAAGTGATTACCACCATATTCGAAATTATCCGGTGCTCATATTTCCCCATCGTCTCCTACGTCTGAACATTACTAAAACATAAGAATTCTTAACGTGAAACATTGTCCGTAATGAAGCAGCAAACAGGACAGTAAGTCAAACTTTTACTTTACCAACAATTCTTTTCATCAATGTTCAATAGTATCATTTTTAAACGAATAATCATAATACCTCAAACGTTTTCCGAATGTTATAGCTCGAGTAATTTATCGATCCCAGATGCTGCTCTCGTTATTAGATCTCGATCATTTCTTCATAGTGGGATACGATAGAACTTATCGTTCTATTTCGAGGAATCCGGCTTAAATACCAGACTATCGAAGATCTTCGGTTGAATTTATAAAATGGACTGCCGCCGATAGCTAGAGTACTGCAGAATCGACGCAGTTGAACGAGAAAGTATTGTTAACGGAGATCTCGTAAGTACCGATAAATAAAAGATCGTAAGCTTTCGTGGGATTTACTGCAGCAATTTTTGGGTTAGGGCGTAGCAAGATTGCATTGTGATCGCCAAGAATGACGGAAAACGTATGGAGATATTCCCTATTAGAAATTCACGATCTGAATAATCTTTCTTACCTAAGCTAACATAATCTAATAATTTTTTTGATACGTGAGTGATTCCACATTTAAACCAATCACTTTCTGACGTTAACATCAGGAATTTTGTTCCAAATGGAATAAAATGTAGTACACGTGAAATTAGAAGAGGAGTAAAGTCATTATTTGACTGATTCAGAATTTGTTTACAAAATACAAACCTTCGAATTTGGCTATTTTTATTTATTTGTACAAAAATTAGTTATGCAATTCCAATTTTTATCTGGAATAAGATTATAATGAAATTTGTGATAATCTTATTGTAATAATTTTTTTCTTATACGAAACATTGATTTTATAATACTAAAAATTATAAACAAATTCTTGAGCTTGAATGAGAAAAGTTATGAATTGTGTAGCACTAATATTAATACCTGTTTGAAAACAAGTATATAAGAATATTTATATTAATATTAATCAGAATGAAAACATATCGATCATTATAGAAATACGTCAATCACCCTGAAATCTTGAAAAAAGTCTGTCAATCACAATATTTGTCCCTTTACACAATTAATTTTCTCTCTGAACAATTTTTCCGTATCATAAAAAGCAACTGAAATATTTCAATTACTTGAGTTAGGCGGAATACTCTCTATATAACATAACAAATTGTATAACCTAACTTAACCTTGCTTTACAATACGTTTTTATAACTTGTTGTAACATTATACCTTTTGACATTGTTGTAACACCACTATAACAAGTTTTTGTAATATTACAAATCTTATTATTAACAATGACGTCGAACGGTAGATGACAACATATCATATTATAACAATATCTTATAACATTCTTTAAATTTTACTAACACTTAATGGATAACATGTCACATGGTTATATAATACGAAAAGTATTATTTAACATAATATCATGTAACATTCTTCTTTTTCTTTTTCTGACAAGTTTTATAAGTTTATTGTATAAAGTGTTAGAATTAAACTGTAGATTTGTATGTGTTTATAGGAAATTTAAAAGTGCAGAATACACATAATATGAGAAACTATATAAAATATCCGAAGTATAAAACATTTAATAATACCTGGTAACTGCAATAATTTTCTGCCGAGCTTCTTTTTTGGTTTTTACTATATTTTCGAAAATATGAATTTGCGTAAAAGTCCGCAGACTACTTATGTTATATAGTGTACAGGTAGCTTAAGAATGATTATATTTTCTTTTTCAGTTCCAGTTGTTAGTTTTGAAGACGTCTGTAAACCGATCATCATTGTTTATATTGTCAATAATGACAGTATAATAATTATATTTTTACAAACAATAAAAGTAATTTATATATCTTTTGTTGGAGTTCTCATACGTAATTTTTAATGCTTGGTGATGATAAAACGAAATATAAAACGTTCCAGTACAAATTACACTCAAGTTTAACAATGGCACTTCTAACCAGCAATGCATTAAAGTGTTTTCAATATTGCTAATAATGCAACAAGTATTTCAAATAAAAGCACTTGTTTCGAATGCACAATATTTAATTACTACTCTTTGAACTGTTATCCTTTTTTATGAGTTTTTAAATTGGTTTATATATTTTTATTACTACTGCAAAAGAAATTTTACGGTTTATTACACAATTTTCGGGAAATTTGAGATTGGTAAAATACGTAAAAGGGAACAAAATCCCAGAATTAATCTACTATATTAAATGTGTCAGTATAAGCAACAATTTTATTTAACAAATTCAATAACAAATTTCATAATATTGATAATTCAGCTTAGTAAGGAAATTTGGTATATTATTTATATTGAACGAATACAATATACAGCAAATCCTCTCATATTGTCTTTATTCGTTCCCTACTCACATTATCCCTGCGTCATTCTTAAGCCTACCTATCAAGGGTGTATGTATGTAATGTTACGCATGGCGCAATTCCTTGGACGAGAGTTACTATCTAGGTAATTCATAATATAGATATATAACTTTTTTAATTTCAGTTTTCTTTTGTCTGAAAATCTGTTTAGCATGTTGGTGAGATTTTTTCGATTAAAATATCTGCCGAATGACATATGCACCTCTTCTGGCATTATCCCTCAGGTAATATATGATACCTTCTTTGATATTGTTCCTCGAATGACGCAACTCCTTCAACATTATCTCTTGAATGACATACCTTCGTTTCTATTTCCTTTGGCATTTAAAATGTCGTTAGGTTTCTGGGTTTCTAATGCATTCTTTACTATTATCATTTTGAATATTCTTCTAAAAAGTACTGGTGATCGATTAGCTTAAAAAAGGAGGTAGTAGGGAAGAGAGATTGACTCCAAATATAAAATTTTAGTTTCGGGAATTTATTAGTTTCCGAGATACATATTAATAAAAAGCTTTCAGTATTAATATACAGTTACTTACAAAATTAAGCGTACACTCATCTTGGTTATGAAAATGAATGAAAACATGGACACTTCAGTACAATACCGTAATATATATTTATTCCAAGAGTTTAGATAACAATTCATGCAAAATTTTTGGTAAACATTAACTATTAGTTAATGATCGTGGTTGTTAATGTGATTGTTAACAGTTGGGCGTTGTTCAACGATTCGTATCTAGAAAAGTTAACATAGATCCACAAGCAAATGTAAGAAATTTAACATCTGATATTTCATCACGCATTAATAAAAGTATTTTGATAAAAATAGTCCGTAAAATATTACGTAAAACAGGATGCTACGGTAGGATAGCCAGAAAAAAGCCGTACGTTTCAAAAGTGAATAGGGAGAAATGTCTGCAATTCGTTTAAACTTATATCAATTGTGATGCAAATGCTTAAAGGAGTGTTACATTTCTCGATGAGATAAAAATTAATTTATGTGGTCGTAAAGAAGAAAAACAAATTATTTAGAGGAAGCATAACACAGACTATTCTATTTATAACAAATTTGTGTCCAACCGTGAAGTATGGAAGCGGCTCCGTAGTGTTATATATAACAATATATATAACAATATATATATTCTGTATATATAATATTCTGTATCCACGTATAACTGTAGTAGGTCATACTTTCAATAAAGAAAGCAACTTGAAAAAATTCCAAACAGCTTGTGTTTCATCAAAAAGAAACATGTAAGCGTGTATGTTGGATGATCCTATATATTATTAAGTAATATATTTATTAAGTAAAATTTAAAGCAGTGTAAAAAAACTTTTTGAAATTTAAAAATACTAAGAGTGTAAAGGTATTCTTCCATTCCTTGAGCGGAAAGTGGTTGTAAGGGTGCTAGATGCACGGAGGTGTACGATAACGTGAAGTTCGCGAGAAGACCCTCAAATAAAAACGCGTTCGTGGAAAAGGGGCTGATTCGACTAGTCGAAGGAATGTCAGGGAGTAGAGGAATCCGATAAGGACAGGCAAGAGAGTTATTGGAAAATTGTGGAAGTGCTGTCGGCTGCGTAGGCAACGTCCTGTTCCAGAGGCAAAAAGACAAGAAACAGCAAAGATGTTGTGTATACGTCTTCCTTTATAATATTAAGGACCGCTGAAGTACCGATTGCCTGATGGAACCATTGTTTCCTCAATGCGCAAAAAATGAGTGGGATTTTGAACGTTCCTACCATGGAGTACTGTAAACGCTGGTGAAAATGTCTTCTCTTGGTTAAACTAGCCAAATCATGATTGACTTTTTTCCATCCATAACGGAACAATTTCTTTGTTCGTAGCATTTTGCTTGCCACTTGCTAACCTGGGTTTATAACATTTGAGAAAAACAGCTATTTTTAATTTTATTATATGTACGACTGTGAATAAGTTGCCATCGTTCGCCGTCGATGAAGACCATAAATCGGCTCAATGGGTTTCGACTAGGATGCAAACTAAGCTCTTTTCCGCGAGATCTCAACAACGACTACGGATCCATCGAACATCATGAAAAAATTTATGAGGGAAAGAAAGAGAAAAGGAAGGAGAGAAAGAGTTTTGGGAGAGGACAAGAAAACACGTGAAAAGTACGGCAGTGTGGAAAATGGTGTTAAAGAGAGTGGATCTACGTAAAAAAAGTAAATTCGTGCAAACATGAACAGCGACAGTCAACCACAGGCCTTAACAGTTGTACACTAAGAATTCTGAAATGAAGTAGGAAATGAGTTGTCTGATGTAAGGTACATTTATTTTAGCATGAGGTTCATTGGTGGGGTTAGGTCCATTGGAATGTAGTCCATGATTAAATATGATTTTGAAAGCCTTGTTTTGAATATGTTGTAGAACTCTAATATGTGTGAACTTAATAGCGGATCACGCACGAGCTCTGTAGAGTATTATAGGATGTATACAAGTTACGTAAATATTATAAGAATTTTAAAGTGCAGTCTAGATGAACTACTAAGATCTTGAGAACACGATGACTAACAGTGCCTCGTTACGTTGGTCTGCGATAGCAGATTCCCAAGTAAGTTTATAATAAAAAATAACAACCAGATAAGTGACTTTATCACTCGATGAAATGTTGTTATTGTTTAATTTAAGGGTTCTAATTGCTTGATTGCGATACTTGACTTTCTGATGAATAGGATGGCCTGTGTCTTTTCACAATTCAAAATGAGTTTCCACCTAAGAATCAAATCGTTAAGAGAGTGGAAGTGTTTCCGTAGGTTAGATACCAAATATTTGAGACACCAGGATAAAGTAAAAATATACTTTATACATCACTGGAATGATAGAACCATATGGAAATGCCGTTTTGATCATAGAATGTTTCATTACTTAATTATACAGAATGGGGCGTGTAACTGATCACTTCGAATAACTTCTTTCTAATGTGATCAAACTTTCGTTAATATTTCGTTAATTATTAGCTTTAGGACAAAAAATATTTAACACTTTTCTACTTGAAAATAAACGAGCTTTCAAACTGCCGTACAAAAATAGGGGATTCTATTAAAAAAAAACAATGTTAACCTTCAAATTTCCTAAACCCTTCCATTTATAAAAAAAAGTCGTATACACTGCGTGATGTCTATTTTGATACCATATAACCATTCTAGAAATAATTTTTTTTTACAATGCATAATTTAGAAGTTAGTCAAGCTAATCAAGTTGTATAGCTGTATCTTGTACATATATCTATCAATTGATGAGTTCTATAATGCAGGGATGAAAGTTGAAATTAATAAGTCTGTATGTAAAGCCATCACGTCAGACCGAATCAAAGGAATTTTGGAAGTGAAGAAGGATCATAGCTGAGTATCGATTCGTGTTCATGCTGTGAGTACGATGTTGGCCCACACTAACAGGCTATTGTACAGTCGAATGATTCCTGCGAAATCCGAACTGCTAATTAAACAGGATATCATACTTCCGGATGTGCTCATCCATAGTAGCATAGTTAATTCTCTCAAAGATTTTCAACGGAACCGGTAATAGGTTAATCGATCGATAGTTGCCGGCAAGTTTATGATCATCACCAGTAGATGCACTGTTTGCGCGCTTCTCAGTGACGGCTCAGTGTCGACTAAAAGCCACTCAACTGCAGTCGTGTCCGAGTTCCTAGGCTGCTGATATGATCCTTCAATCCAGGAAAGCAACAGGTGATGATCCTGAAGTGCACTTCAATCCACTTCAATCCACACGGCTAGCATAATTCGTCGTCATCGTAGTCAACACGCGCAAGAGAATCGTTCCGGTATGCATGATACGTGCGCTCAAGGTAAAACGAGAGAATGCAAATCGTAACTGACTTTTTTAGTTAACGTCATGTTAACGTATGTTAAGCGTCATGTTAATTTCGGCCGACTTCTCGTTTAGCGGTTCAGTTTCGAAAATTTTGCAAAGAGTTTTACACTAAATTTAATGAAGAAAATTGTAACTTCATAATGCTTATAAAGCAAGACTGTCCCCTTTATCAAAATTTAAAAAAAACATTTTACAGGTTTATGTAAATTATATACATGCTGAAAATTTCATTGAAATCGGTGCAGAAACAAAGGACAGGCATTAAAAGATGTAAGAATCTTTAGATTTATTACTGTTGCCTCGTCAAATTCAACAAATATTATGCTCAGCTTTCTTGAACATCCTTGTTGCGTTCCTGTACGCTGATATTTCCTTATGGAATATCACGCGTTTCAGCCGGTTTGGAGACCGTTATTGGTTATTGGATAAGTAAATACTTTAACCTAGTTTGTTTTGATATTACGTATTTTATGCGCGTTCCTCGTGTATAACTTGTTTCTTGGTGTATCAGTCATTTGTAATTTCTATGTGTTAATTTGATATTTGTTTGTAATGTTACTCGTGTTCTTACTTCCTACTCGTTACTGCTTATTGCATGTTCTCTATGCTTATTCTGACTCTTACTCGTATTTGACTGCGTTTGCTCTTTTATAAACTGTATTGTATTGTGATTCACGGATGTGTTATGTGAGGGGGGTGATCGAATATTTGGAAGAGGATTGTTATTAGCTGTGGTGATGGTAGTTTAAATAATTTGTAGTAGAGATAATAGTCTCAGTAGCCGCGGTTGTAAGCTTCTTCGAGGAGGCGTTTTATGGTGGATGTGAGGCCTACATAACCTCGGTCTGGCCGTCAAATATTATTAACGAAGATTTTGTATTTTATGGTTATAATCCTCCAGACCTAGATCTCTTTATGTTGCGAAGGTCGCAACAAATACAGTTGTAGACCGAAACTTGTGAGAGACTTCGATTTTCTGTTGATTTTCGATTATTTGTAGCTTATAGTAACGTTAACTGATTTCGATGAAATTTTCTGTATGAATATAATTGATATAAATCTACAAAATGTATTTTGTAAATTTTGATTATAGGCTCAAATAAAAAAAGGTATAATAAGCGACCGTTGCTATTTTCTTCGAAATTCTGTTCAATTTGAGTTTCTTCAAAAAAATTTTGTATACAATATCTAGTAAATTAATCCTTACAACTTTAAAAACGAAACTCTTGTAGTTTAGACGAATTTTGAAAAAGTAATTCTGTTTTAAAGAATGTCTGAATATTAATGGGAATCAGTGTAGATATTCGTCCGTTTTTTCGAGTATTGAGCGAATACAAGTAACAAAGAAAGGTTTTTGAGATTTATTAACTATTTTTTTTATTACGTCGCGAAATATCTCGTTTATAGTTGCGAAATTGTAAACCTGCTATAATAAAGAAGAGCCTCTTAAAAATAAAATACCATTATTTTATCGTGGTTTTCGGTAGTTTATCGATACTTGTTTGTTTCAGTACTATATCGGTTTAGGTATAATTTTGTCGGTCTAATACTGAATGTGGTGTAATACACGTATCAAAATTATATCGGTTTTAAGTCCTTAACAATGACAGGGAGGAAACGAAAAGGGCGCCTTGAATATGACCGTAAAGTCTCGGCTTATCGGTCTGGAGATCACTGGTCCGATTTATGCTTAGTCCCTCAAATTTTTCCTTGGTTTCCATAACAGCATAGAAAATTATAAATTGAAGATAGTGTATCACGGTAGTGTTGCTATGAGTTATGTAAAAATTGTCTGAGTTGACTGAGCTGTATTAGAGTTATAGTTGTTTTACAATTGTTAGAGGTGTATAACACTCGTCTTAGTGTTGCGAGTTGCGTTGTATTATTGTTAGATTTGCTGAACATATTCTGTCAATCATCATTGACACAAGTTGTCATTATAAATTATTTTATTGATTGTACAAATATTATTTCTACGTTGCTAAAAGCTTTTCGGATATTAAAACGTTCTCCACATATTAAAATAAGATCAACCACTTTTTTTCTACAGAATAACTTTTCTTCAGAAACAAGAATGAGACAGAAACAATAACTTATTTTTTATGAGATTGTTAATTTGCTACACTCACCGCGCAAGGTATGTTGACACGTTTTAAAACTTCTATTTTGGACATTCCTTTGTTGAAAACTGAATATGCACAGCTTGTATTTATTCAGAATACTTCGTCAGCGTTTGTTGAAATGGTACGAGCGATTGAAGTTAGCTGTTAGTGTGTGATACAAGCGTTTATTGTTAAAAAGTCATTTACTCTAGTGCGAAAAGTAAGATGACGGATATTATCAATTGTACTTTATTCTAATTTGCTTAAGGATTAATCTTTAAATCATACTTTTAATATTTCATAGTATTAATTATATTATTTCACATTTACATTTTCGTATTTAAAGCGCAATGTTATTTGAGAATGCCAAAGATTCGTGAACTTACACGTGTTGAGAGATCACAAATATTTAATAGGCTAATGAAAGGAGACATCTTTAGAAAAATCACGTCAAATTTTAATATTTCTACAGAAAGTGTTAGGAAAATAGTTAAGCGGCTGGAAAGCTATGGTATTGCAGAGGATCTTCCAAAATTAGAACGTCCGCGAAAAATTACAGTACGACAGGTTTGCATCATACAAACGGAGGTGCTCGAAAATCATTTTATTTCTTTGAAGCAATTAAAATCTGAATTGCGCCTTCTTATACATGAGATACAAGTTCGTACGCGAATAAAAGAAGCAGGATTTCATGGCCGAGTATCAAGGAAGCAACCATTCATCAGTAAACGTAATGCTCAAATGCATTTAGTGCTTCTTAAACAATTTGTAAATAACACACTAGACTTTTGGAAAAACGTTAAATTTAGCAATGAGCTCAAATTTGAACTTCGTTCAACTAAGAAAAGAACATTTGTATAGAGAAAAGTAGAAGAAAGTTTTAAACCTTTAACAAATATTCTAACTATTAACACGTTCCGTGCCGTGTGGGGCGTATACGACCCCCGCTGCACTTTACCGTTCAGGCCATTTCGAATTCTCATTGAAAAACAAAGAATTCTTAAAAAATTTATTGTAGAGTCAAATATAGACAACAAAAAATGTAAGGCATACGTCTTAAACGACTTTTTTTAATCTTTAAAGTGTGGGTCGTATACGCCCCACGCGACCTGAATGGAAAATCTTCAAAAATTGCCGTGGTACGGAACGTGTTAAACATGGAAGTTGATTATTGTTGATATGGGATTGCTTCTGACTGACGTATAGGCAATTTACAATTTATAAAAGAGGGATATGTGAATATTCTGCAACAAAACCTAGTACAGACAGCAGATAAAATGAACATCAAAGATTCGTTTCCTTTAAAACAGGATAACTATCTTAAGCAGACGAGTAAATTTTCAAAAAAAATTTTCAATGAAAATAACATTAATTTATTACCATAACCAGCACAAAGTGCAGACCTTAACCAATTGAACATTTATGGGATCATCTGGATAGAAATATAGCTGGACACTGTAGACATAATAAAATTTTGTTCTAAAAAGCATTATTAAAAGCGTGATTTGAAATAGACTAAAATACAATTAATAAATTGATAGAAAGTATGCCGAAAAGACTGCCAGAAGTCATAAACAATCGAGGCTAGTAAACGTCATATTAAGTTTGCACTTTCTGTTTTTCTAAATATTTCTTTTTTCTTAAATTACTTTTGTCGACACACTGACCGCACACTATTAATACATACAATATATCGTTTTGTAGTTAATAACACACTTGTATAATTTATCATAAAATATATGTTTTGTTACGTACTGTTAGGAGATATTTGTCAATTATTTACTCTATGCAACTTGAATTTTCTATTTCTTAAGCGATAAACCAAATTTCTGGGACTTGGAATTTTCCGCGGTGAGTATAAATCGTCGCGGCAGGCGTTACTTTCAATATTTAGAAGTGGTTCACGTGCCAAATTAACTATGTGTGATTTTGTTACAAAGGAACTTTACTTTAACTAACTTATTATACGTAAATCGAATGTGCGTCTTATGTGACGAGAGCGATCTGTTTTAGAGAGAGTGGTATGCGTCTCGGCAGTAGGTATATACTTGTTGTGTAATAATTGAGAAAACCCCCAAGCGTACGCAAAATTGAAATTCTATACAATTTATGCGGATAAAGTTGTTTCGAGTTACATTCCAAAAATTCGATCATTTCACCTGTACTGAGAAGATTCTGAAAAATCATACAGTTAAAGTAAACGAAGCTGAATAATCTAATCAAGTTAACAATAAGCAAGAGATTGTGTAAACATTCCCATCGTTATAGCTAATCGAGCACCTGTTGCTTAAACACTGCGCAGCGCTCCGTATATCTATAAATTTTGCAGAATTTCAGAACGCTTTGAATGAGACCTTCAAGTAAACGTAACCCGAAATTCTAAAAGAAATCCTCCTTGTTTGAACAGCCTTTGAACTTAAAGAGTCCTAAAACACGAAGGGATGCTGAAGATAGTCGGCCACGTGCAGCGTATCGTTAAAACGTTTTGCGGCTAAAGGCATTAGGAAAGCAATGCTGGCCCGAGCTAAAGGAAGGTTTAGGAGAAAGGGAATCGCGAGTGTGGTTCACGGTTGGGGCATCCCCCGAAATGGACTTGCCATTATGGCCAAACTAAAGCTGGGTATTCAGCCATCCACAAGCTTATTAGTATGCAAGCGAGCTTGTTGCCTTAGGTGGCTTGAAAGCCCCGTATGTCACATTCACGACGTGTTTCCCGAGACACGCAACATACTGCACCGTAGCACGATATACCGTTGGTAACATCCTTCCCTTGTCCTCTCCCTTTCGTTGCTCCAACTCTCTCCCTCCCTCCCTCCCGCCCTCTCTCTCTCTCTCTCTTTCTCTCTCTGTGTCTCTCGCTTCCTCTGTCAAGCCATTGCTCTGACTCTCTTTGTTTCAACCCCCTTCGTTGCTCTGTGGCTCCACGCCAGCCGGCAGTACGTCACCAATGCGTTGAGCGATACGCGAATATGTCTACGCAGCTGGGTTACCTTCCCTTTCTACGTCGACAATTCGAAGTTAATTCCCTTAATTGGCTCCTCAGTATGCTCTATTTACGTGAATACTCCTACTACATCGTTCTATGAACCCGTTTACACCGTATGAAGGATGCATACGGTTATATGAGCCTGTGTTTTTGGAATCGTGGATTACATTATTCGGTACGATGCAGGAATGAAAAGCAGCCCATTGCTTCTCGTGAGCCTTTATTCGAAGAAAAATAACGAGTAACTCTCGTTTGACGGTATTGAATATATAAGCAACAATGCAAGTTTATTACTTTAGTTTTTATGAAAAACTTTTATTTTAGTTTATATTTGAGAAATATGAATGAATGAATTAATATATCCCTAACAATACAAATAGTATCTTTTTTTTATCGTCCATCGTTCATGTTGAGATGAAAATACGATTATGTTTATTAGTATATTTTATACTTTACTTATTACATAATATTTTACGTAGTTCAACTAATGACTTGTCCCTAAAACGTATACAAATAAACTGTGAAATTAATCAGGAAATCAGAAATAACGACAAACATGTTCTGTCATTTGGTATTTTGCATAAAAGCCACTTCAAAATGGTCCTAAATATTAATGAAATATACACAATTCAGAATACTTTTCTACAGAGTAACTGACAAAAATATTTTGCCTATTGTTGGGGCAACACATTGTCCTACGTTTACGATACGGTCGACTAGCTTCTATTCCTGAACAGATTAATATTTTAGTTTATAATCAAGGAAAATGGTCAAACGCTTAATCATTTTTTAAGTACTTGGCCATTTCTGTTCAATAGAAATTGACGTATCGTAATCGTATTTTTTGTGAATAAGGACTGACTAAAGTGTGGACAATAGGACGATCTGGAAATACCAAACGACCATCTACGGACACCCGAACCGACTTGTACTTGACGTACTGACGGCATCATAGGGCGGTGACGAAGGAACTTCGTTACCCCCGACCTTCCTTACTTATTTTCATTGGACCGAACACCTTTCCCACTTTTCTTTAATTTTTCATAAGACACTCCTCCGAACAGACAGACGTGTATAAAGGGACTGGACAATGAGGGACCGTGGCTTTTTTACTTTCGTTTGCTCTTTCGACACGAACTTTGACACACATTATATAAAATTACAAGGACTTTACTACATCTAATGGACTTTATATCTGTTACGAACTTTTGAATACATTGTACATCTACACGGACTAGATAATAACGTATGTTATTGTTAGTAATTAATTCGAGACGTTTGTTATTAAGTTTAATAATAAAAATTGTGTTTGCAAATAAGTTTTTAATTATTTGCTATATAATCGGCTGTCACGATTAGTGTGACAGCGAACACCTATAATGTATATAATGAACACAAACAGTACACTGAATTAAAAGTTAATGTTTCCTAATGTACTTCCAGCTCTATGAAAAAAAGAAATCAAGTTAGGTATAGAAATGAATTTTTTCCGACTTTAGGTACAACCAAAGTTTGATATAAAAAGAATAAAAATAGACAAATCATCAAATTAACTTTCGATTACTGTTGATAATCTTTTACCATTTTTCGGATAGCGTGAAAATACCACTGTGAATCTTTCGATTTGAATGGCTGTACTAATTATGTGACCCTTCAGTGGCCAAGCATTCATTTTTACACTTACTACATTCTCACTAACAAAAAATAATAATAGCTACATATGCTGAAGACACAGCAATATAAGGATCACGTGAAGATCCTCAGAAGAAAAGTAGAAACTTAAAATCAATGTGAAAATTCTAAATACATCACTTTTACAACAAAACATGTTGCAAATCCGGAAATCAAGATAAACGATGAGAGCATCGCCACATAAAATAGCGTAAAATATCTTAATATACATCTGTGCAAAAGAGTTACGTGAAAGAATGACATCAAAATAAAAAAGAATTTAACTAGATATGAAAATAAGAAAATTGTATTTTAAATCTCTTCTTATTACAAAACAAATTACTGCTATACAAAAATACGTTTATACCTATATGAATATATGGTATCTAACTCTGAGATGGGATGCAAAATGTACTTTGAATATTGTATAAAGATTTCAAAACAAAGCCTTAAGAATAGTAATAGCTGTCCCGTAGTATGCTAGTTGAGAAACTTCCCATAAAGATCTAGTAATAAAATATGTAAAGGAACAGATTCAAAAATTTGCATTTGCACACAATAGTAAAAAAAAAACTATCTGAGTACCTGATAAACTTCAATAGTGAAACAACTGAAGAGAATGAAGTCATACGACTTATTAATATCCGTCCGAAGGAACAGAAAGCCGGTCGATCTTTTGTTTGGCACGGTTTATGACACGATCACGAAGAAAGGCTATTTTTTTAGACGACGAATTCATGTATTGTTCGTATTATTGTGGATTTCTCGCCGAGAGAAATTAGTTTTTCTTTACAAAACGGTCGCGTAAAGTTAATTTTCGTTCTCATTAGCCGAAGACGTGTTATAAAACGAACAGTTTTCTAACAGTCATTTCGACAACGGATTCTCTGGATCGTACCACTGGATCATTTTGAATCACATTTTTACACATTGTCTTCTAAACTAATTCTTCTAAATGACCAGATTATATGAAACTTATACTTGTAATTTTCTAATGCAATGAAAGATAAATTATATTCTTGAAAGATATATTCCTAGATAAATAAGGATGCGATGGATTAAAAAAGACTCGAAGACTAACCTAACCTAATCTGACTTAACCGTTTAAAGTTTAAATTGAAAATATTGCCATAAACTTTAACTTTAGATTTTTAAGAGATTCAAGACTTGCAAAATTTCTAAAACTATCAAAACGTTCGACAGTTCTAAATTTTAAATTATGTTCAAAATGATCCAAATTTTTGTATCATAAATGTTAATTCGAAACGATTCGATGTGTTTCAAATCGTATAACTCTGAGAAACAGCAGAACACTTACCCCAAAATCTGTACCTCTGTATTCTAACGGATTCTTTTACTGCTAACATATTTTTTGTTTAGCTGCTAATATTTGTGTTTAGAGGGTGATATCATTGTTCAAGCTTTGAGGCTGGAAAACAAATTGACATATAAAAAAATATTAAATATGATTCATGAGTAGTCTTTTACGAAGAATAACCAAATCTAAACGAAATTTGGATAAGATTGCTCCACTACAGCTTTTTGCAAATATTTTCTAAATAACACAATATTTTTTCATTAAAATTCGTCAGTATTTATTACAAAATAATTCAATTTAATACAAAATACAGAATAAGTCAAATTAATATAAATTACAAAATAAGTTAGATTATACGAATACAATCCCAATTTTTCCCAATTTGTGTAATTGTAAAATAAATATTCGACTTGTGTAATATAACATCATATTTTGCACAATAGATAATAGTAGGATAGTATGAGATAGTCCAGCATTTTAAAGAAACAGCAAACGTAGTTAGTTATTCGTATGACATGCGTCGAGTGTATTTACGTGTCTGAGAGCAGAAAAGTCTTTTCACAGGATTTTTTAGTACACTACATAGGTCAAAGCAATTTTTATTAGTACGATAAACATGATTTCCTGTGCTTATACAGGAACATGAATGTAAATAGAATGAAAGGGTATTTTTAACTTGTTTGTCCATTTTTAATATATACAGCATTATAATTCAATATGTACGGTGTTCTCTTGCATTCATTCGATTAATATGGCTTTTGACACAAATCTCGATATACAGATGCATCATGTTGTAATATACGAAATACATTTTCCTTTCGATTGAAGTAGATACACTCCTACTTTTGATCAATATAACCTTATAAATCGAAGTTTGTATCATTTGAATCCAGGCACTTTTGCTATCAAGCTACAACATTTCTCATATAGTTTTCATAAAATATACAATTTTTGGATTATGTAAATTACAAGATTGGTACCGGTCGCCCGACCTACAAGTCAAACACTGAAAATAAGCGACTTAAGAGAAGAAACGGTCTTTCGATGTATTATAAGTTTTCCAGCTTTCTAAAACTGTGGTGGTCTTTTGAGAATCGGATACAACGAGTGTAATACACAGGACCTTTAGGATACACAGGAACAACTTATAGGCCTAAACACTCTAAGTGGTGGAAGAATGGTAGTTTGTGTAAAAATTGAATACTTTGATTTTTAGGTATTTTTCAATCTTACTTCTGAAACACGTAATGGAGCATTATTCTGCAAAAGAATAATATTTCAATTACTTTCGTTTCAATTGCTCGTTGAAGACTAGATAAAGATTCTCGGCTTTAAAAAAGATCTGTGTGACTGATTAGCATTCAATCTGTTCCAATCACACACGGCAGTCATTTAAAATGTCATCAAAATAAACAGTTTTGAACAAAGTGTCCACCGTAACATCGAGTTTTACGCTCGAAAATATCAGATATTCTTTTATTAATCTTATTATTACTAAAGATAGGTAATACTAAAAATGTATTTGCACCATGCAGATGAAAGAGTTCAAGAATAGTAGTATTCAGTCTCCGAAGAATATATACAAATACAGTTGAAAGTGCACAAAAACAAACTGCTTTAGTTATAATTGCCAAAAGTTTATGGACAAAATATTAAATTTAATTTAACTCAATATTTAGTACCACTTTTTGCAACGATGCAAAATGGAATCAGAAAGAAAGCTGAATAACTAACGCATTAATTAAGATAAAATAAAATTATTGGACGTTTGTTAAAGTAAAGTAAGTGTAATCTAATATACGTTATTAATTTTCCTCCAATCCTATCGTAATATGTAAATAAATTATCATTTTATAGAAAAGCACATTTATGGGTTCAATTTTGCTCTTTACTATATATAACTGCCATTCAGACTTAGTTTTAGAGTTATTGGCGAAAAACTGCTACTACTACTACTACATTGAATTTTGTCTATAATTGTGTTTCCGTCGCAGCGTATGCGTTAGTATTACTTGCCTTCTTTTATACATGTACTATAAATAAAACATTAGAATTAGGTTCGGCTTAGAGTATTCCATCCTTTACTAACGTATATGCAGAATGCGTTGTATTAATAGCAACAGTTTTTCGTGAATGTCTCGGAAACTAAGACGGAACTGCTGTTATATGTACAGAAAAAGGTTATTTAGAATGCTGAGTTCTACAACATATTTCAATTTCATCAAAATCAGTGAAGTGCACTCTTTTGTACACAATTTACAGATATTTCTATTATTTCAATCGAAGTAATATATAGCCGGTATGTTTATCACCAAAGTGAAATGATATTCCTTTACGGGGCAACATTGATCACCAGAAAACCTTGAAATAAGAGTACAAAGGACGCTCTTATGAAAACAACAAAACTTTATAACCTTAGTTAATCTCGCTGATGTAGCAATCTTGCCCATAACAGTTATGATGAACGTTAGCATTTTCCATGCACGTTTACAGACATGCAAGCGCCACGTAATCCAACTAATGTCATTACGCAATACCGTAGGATTAAATCCTTACTGCTGTTCATGGCGAGCTCGTATCATAAAGTTTGCAATCGTAGCCGACGAAAATATCGCGTGGAGAAATTCACTTTTTGCTGTAACGTGCATTTCTCCGACGAATATTTCAGAAGCGCTATAGAAGAGAGGAAAAGGAAAATGAAAATTGATACTGTGCTTCCCGGCTGATCTCAAACGCGATACACCAAATAGAATTGGTTTATTTATCTGATCACGAGATATATTTCTGTGAGATTCTTGTATATTTCCATTCTGGTGAGATGATTGTTTTATCGCTTCAAAAAGAACATTTTGTAGTAAGGAGCAGAAAAAATAAAACATAATACATAACAAAAAAAAAAATGTAGTAAGAAATGTTTAGTTTAGATATGAAAAGAATTCGCGTAATGCAATGTACAAAAATGTACTTTTTGTTAAGAACAATTTACGTATTAAAAAGAATATTGCAAATATCCCACAAATGAAAGATCTGCTCGCGACAATAACTTTTTGTTATTTTCTAGCAATATTTATGCATGGTTTAATCGAGTGACAACTTCAAATCGTTGTCGTTTCAAGCGTGACAGTAATATACGATTGAATTTTTTCAATATTGAAAATAAAATTTTTGTTGTTGCTGTTATTATTGATTAATTTCTGTATTGCTACATCCGTACAGGCATTTATTCAAGAACGGATAATATGAAACATCCAGCAATTTTCTTTAAATATTTTACAAATTGCTAGTAAAATTTTCAATGTTGCTATATTTATGAAAGGGACACAACAAAAGTTTATAAATGGGACGCTCCTGTGAGTTAATATAATGTCTATGTATATTTATATTACATTTGTATTATATATTATATTATGTATATTTTACTTTCTTACTAGGTATGTAAGTTTAATGTAAATTTCGTTATAAATGTTTTGGTAATAGCGTATGACAATTTACGTATGTATGTTGTTGAAGAAATAAATCGATAGTACTGTGAATTTGCTACCTGAAGAAATAATAATAAAAAAAATAATATTAATACTCTCTTGTTTTATTATACTGTTTCATTTGTAAATATCGATGTCCCATTCAATATAGCCAATTTATGAAAATTATGAAATACATTCTTTTAAAAAGTGACAAATAAGGGAAATAAATATAGAGATGTTTCATAGTATCACATACATACAATTCTAGATAGATAACTAACATTTCCAATCTTGTCAATTAGAACTGAAATGGTCTTGCAGCTTCTTTTATATCTTGTTTGAAACAAAAATGTTCGTTTTATCTTCATTCACTCCTACTTCCAAAAATGTTCAGACATTATGTAAGCTTACCTTTTTAGTGATATATTTCGATTAAGTATAAAAGAATAGAATTGATGCACCTTCATTACGAAACGTCATTTATTATATTTTACAATTACGTATTGTTAGTTTAATAGATTTTCGTATATGACATTGTAATACAAATTAATCGAAATCGTGTCCAATTACTGTGTTACATAAATATTCAAGCACTTGGTAAAAATGAATATTTGATTATTCTTAATATAGTGTTCGTATTATTAATATTCGCAATATGAAAATTTTCACCCGTACCGTGTTCAATGATTGCTTTTTTAGAGGCCGAATATTTTTAGGAGTAATTCTTTGTACACTATATATTTTTAAGTAATCCTTGGATTTTATGATGTGCACGAGTTATTGCGTGTATTTTAAATATTACTATATGTACTGAAAAATTATGTAAACGAATATTGAAAATATGAATACAATTTAGTGAAGGATAAATTTGACTGATGAGCTGTCACAAAATTGAACTTAACGAAGACGTATCTTATTCTTGCTGCTTCGTAATACAATATCATAAAAATGTTGTAAGTAAAAAAAATTAATTGAAAGAATTAACTGGAAACAATTTTAAGCTCTTTCAGCTGTTAATGTACCTGGAAAATGCAATTACATGTTTTTCTTTTTTAAACGAAATCGTATAATTTTGACTGAACCAGTTGGTCCAGCTTTTTAATTCCAATAAAAAAGTACTGCTAAAAAAGTACTTTCATAACGTGGATTAAAAATTTCGACAGCCCTCCCATAACACGGTTTCTATAGAATCTACCAATAAGAACAATAGAACTTTAAATTGAAATGAAATGAAAACCATGACAAATAATTTAGTACTCGTTACTCTACTTTAAAGCATATTCGATGGCATTGTACATAACATACAAAATATTGTAAACAACCACCATAGTTTTATTTAGTGGAGTGAATACGACAAACTGAATTTTCGCCACAAAAATGATCTTCAGGGATGAAGCTCCCTTTTGGATGGATGGCTTTGTCAAAAAACATAATTGCCGAATTTGCGAAAATGCTAATTCTTAATCAATAGTCGAGCGAGCATTGTACCCAAAGAAATTTACTTTAGTCTGGTTTTTCTACTGGTGGAATCATTGGCCGTTATCTTCCTGAAAATGAAAGAGGTGCGGCTGTAACTGTTATTAGTATGTACATAAGTGTTTGATGATTTCATTTTTCCTTCAGCGCGAATTGGATGGATTTGATTTGTCTGAAATATGGTTTCAACACGATGGTGCAGCACACTTCTGCAGCAACTATCAGTGTATTGAGATCAAAGTTCAACGACATTATTATATTGAGAAATGTGACTGTCAACTGGCCATCAAGATCTTGCGACTTGACGCCATTACATTTGTTTGTGGGGCGATGTTGAGTCTCTTGTTTATTCCAACAGGCCACAGACTGTTAATGATCTTAAAGCAAGAAATACGACCTAATTTATATACTAGAGTCCTCGAAAATTAGCTTTGTGGTATTCACTTCGCTACATGCAATCGTAGCAGTCATTTATATGATATTGTATTTAATATATAATGCTATCAAATGTACTTTCGATGTACTCAAATGTAAGTTCTACCGCTTTTATTGGAAGGTCCTATGTATAATACAATTTAATTAGCTTAAACATAAAATTTTCTATTACACTTTTACGGTTGAAATTAATGAGGAATTTCCCCGGTTTTTTTATGCACGTACATCGCCATTTTGCAATTTCAGTTGTTAGGGAATTTTCCTGTAAATGTAAAAACGATGCAGTATTGCTGTCTTTAAATCAAAATTAATGTTTAATTAGATAAAGAATGAATTGTAAGTTTCAATTTAAATGATGTGAAAAGGGGACTGGATTGGAATAAAGAATTAGAATTTCATTTTATCGAAAGCAATCCTTCAACAGTGTGCAGTGCAAAGTTTAAAAGGGAATTACAAAATTGTTAAGCTCTTTATAGAAAGATTTTAGTAGAATTACAAAATAAAACTACATTTGAAAACGAAGATGAAGATATGCAGAGAGAAGACATTTGGCTCATTAAAAAAAAGGCCTCTAATATTTGACAGTTATGATGGATGTTAATAGAACGTTTGATTTCGATCTAAAATTCTTCGTTTTTGTTGGAAAATAGTTTTTTTTAGTTTTTATTTCACTTTCTTTTGTTATTTTTCTTCTATAAACTTTTACATCCAATAAAAATAATTTGAAATATGTAAACATACATCTATTGCCTTTTATACCTATAAAATTCAACCTGCTTTATGTGTACTTACTTCTGTGTTTCACTTAACACGGTTCCTCATAACGCGATACAAATTAATCTGATTTTTATTTATTAATACTGAGATTCTTATAACGCGGTATCAATGAATCAGGTTATAGGAGGCTTGACTGTAACATTCTTATACTCCAAACTTACTAGTTTAGAAGTTACTACAATTAAATTTTGCAATGGAGAAGCGTTTGAACATTTGTTATAACGTAACTAGTCCATAAATAGTAGTATCTGCAGATATACCTAAATAATTTAGCAAACATTTAGCTGTAATGTCTTCTAAAGTAATAGGTTTAGGGTATAAATATGTTATTACTTTTTTGTACAGATTCAAAAGCTACGTCGATTAGTGTAATCGAAACTATAGGGTTCTATTTAAAAAAAAAAAAAGGTGCAATTATATTTTCCAGGTCCACTGGAAGTAGACAAAGTTATTTTCAGAGTGTGCTCTAGTGCGTACCATTTAACTTACACTTATAGAATTTTTTTCTGCCTCTAACCGTTTGAGAAATAGAGCTTGTTCCATGCGTAGGACTTCTTGTACATTTTACATGTTGAATACAAATTATTTAAACTAGTTGAAATAAATGATTCTGTTTTTCCGTATCCACAGTTTTGCGTATGATTTTATAACACTCTTGAATAAATGTAGAAACCTTTCTCTAATTTCAGTAGTGCTTAGGCTCATATGAAAAATAACACATCAACACTTTTCAGTTGTTTATTCTGTCTTCTTATATTTATATCTTATCTTACAATATTAAGTTTTACTTATAGTACTGATTATACTTTGTATATGATTGAAGCAAGTTGAATTCGTAACAATTCTTAATATTATTTTTAATCATAACTGTACTATGTAAAAATCAAAGATTCACAAATATAAATTACATGTAACATTTCAACTTGATTTAACTGATACATGTTAAAACAGTAAATTAAATTTAATATATGTAATTACAAAAGAATATAAAAAGAAGAGAATGAACTACTATTCGTTTTATACTGTTCAGACTACCAAACGATACCCGCCATTTTACATTTCTACAAAACAATCTACTTTTTATCTATTAAATTTTTCATTTAGAATTAATTTGATTTTATATACAATTTAAATATGAACTGGATTTATTTACTGGAACAGTTTCGATCAAATCTTAAACATTATTCATTCAGCGATAAAACAATTTCCAACTTAGACTGGAAGCAAACTGATGTCAATATCAAGTTATCATGACGTCAATACCGTTCTACAATTTATAGTCAATATTCAATAATTGATACCTTAATTTTATTAGAGCAAACCACACGCCAATTTAGCTTCAGCAATATTCCTTGAAACAGCATGGAAAATTAAGATATTCTTGTTTGAATTCAATATCAAAGTACATCAATGTGTAGATTAAATTAATCTTTCAACTCAAAACAGAATTATTTCATTGTACAATTTGCGCAATGTATCGTTCGAAATTTTTTTAAGATAAACAAGGCTTGACTTAAATATCATTATAAACATTAAATAGAAGAAAATACTTGAATTTCGAAGCTATAGGAAACATTAACCTTTTCTGTTATGCAAAATAATTAAATGAATCGTCATATCTGACTAAAATGCATCACAAATGACAAAATCAAAATCATTTTCATGATACACTTGAGTTCATAAGTATTGTGCAGGGTATCCCACGATGAGTGCTGTTTGATATGAAAGGAGAATTTTACAAATGTAAGGAGACTTGTATCATTAACATCACTGAAAAAAATATTTCTATCTTTAATTTTTTCACGATCATACTGAGGTTGTTTCATGTTTCTTAAATAAAAAGCTATATTTTTGTTCAGTTATCAATAGGCTGCAGCAATGCTTAAAAGTTGGAGGTGGAAAATTTTGAATGTTACATGTAAAAGATACAAATGAAGTAACAGACATGTACATCGATCCTCATCTGTTTTAAAACTTTTTCGTCCTCATCATCTTGAAGTGTCGTAAGTTCACTTTAAAGATATACGTCAAACTCGCTGTTTTCTGTGCTTTCATAATATCAAAACAAAAATATAGCATTTCATTTAAGAAACGCGAGATGTCCTCAGTATTATCTTGAGAAATGAAGGTAAACATTTTCTTACAGTGACATTCTATATAAGAAATAATGATAAAAGTCTTACTACATTTTTATTCTATTGATACAAAATATTTACTGTTCAGTAGCTATATTAAAGGGTGCTGATTCTGAAACATCCTGCATTAAAAAAACCCATTATGTTCGTATAGAAGGCATGATATGATTTAAATTATACTTCCTTGCCAAAGTTAATGTCATATAAGTAACAGTGTGAGTATCATATTAGTAAAAGTGTACATATATACCCATAATTATGAAAGTGATCTAAGTCAAAATTAAAAAAAAAAGAAAAAAAAAATGAGTTTTAGTTATTTCACATCACATTATTTTAAATTACATTAATTCAATGTAATTTTTACGATTATGTCAAAAATGAACCGTTAGATAGTGCTTGCTATTTCAATATTATATGGAATTTATTTAGTTTTATTTTGAAAGTGAACTAATTCAGTTGCGCTCTTCCGAGGTAATTATCGGTGGAAAAATAATTTATATATTTTACCACTATGACAACAGATACGCGAAAAGTTTTCAGATTCTTTAAAAATGCACCTTACAAGATGTTATATAAAAAATTTTTTTAGATGATTCTGTATTCCACATTTTGAATCTTTCACACTCCAATTTTTCAGGAACATTTTAAAAATCTCAAAACTCAATGATAGAAGCTTAAAATGATAAAAATGGATTACTTTTTAAAAATAATTAATAAATGTAAATGAATTATTTCATTAAAATTTTTATTTCTAATAAAACTCGTAGCTTTTTATTGATTTTGGTCATTTATAGGTCATTCAGTTAATTTTGAAAATGATCTCTTATAAATTAATGGTCTCTTTATTCTTCCTTAATAAAATGTCTAAGTATTATTGAAATATAAATAAATATATGAACCAAATTTTGACAGAAAAGATGGTGTAGCTGCTTTATAAAAATATACGGATGGTTGTAAAAAACGTGTTTTATAGTAGAAGACCCCTTTACTGGTTGCTTTGGTAGTGTTGGAATAGTCTTGGATGTAACTGTAGATAAGAAAAAGAAGGAAATATTATAAAAAAGAGTAATGATCAAATTTAGAAGTACCTTAAATAAAGAAACAGAAAGATGCAATAATTAGGAACATATTTGTAAAGCAGGAAAGAGACACAGTATGACAAGAGAATCACCTAGCATAAGAAAAACGATTGACAAATACATAGGAAGAAGAGTTGGGCAGGTATATAAAAAGGGATCCATAGCGATTCTCATTTTACAATTCATTATAATAATTAATTTAAGGTGCATCTTATAAAAGGTCAATTTCTCGATAAATGGAAATAAGTTAATCGAAATAATACACTTTATTTTGAACATTAAAATTAAACTTAGTCTTTTTAAACAAACATTCGAAAAATATATCGAATGAATTTATATATTTAATAATATGAATAGTGGAATTACATAAAATTTTTAACGTGAGAAATTTTATTTCAATTACCGATGAAAATAAACGTGAGAATTATTCTTGTACAAAAAGCCTAGTAAACACATAAAAATAAAAAGAATCTATGTCCAAATCAATAAAAGAATGTAGCCTTGATTATATGTTAGTTCAAAAGAATATATTTATTTAAATACATGAAAAAAGTAATTTGAAGAAAGGTGTGGAAAAATTTAATCTTGTGAACTCATTTATTTTTTAGTCAGACAGCGATTCGAAACATGTTGCTAGTGAAACAATGGTTACTGTACAATATATCAAATCATACAATAGCCTCTTAGTCACAGAATATGAATTCGTTCAAACATTTATAAGCAGAAGTAAACACTAGCAGAAAACAATGTATAGAATAAAAACAAATTATGAAACGTAACAGCGTTTGAATTAAACAATATTATACATAGTAGCACGTTGACAACTCGAATTTCTATAACTCGAAATATAAACTTCCTGTACCTCGAATTATCTTCTCCACGTTTAGATGAGTTTAATAACTCATAATAGCCTAGACATAACGCAAAACTGTCGTTTATTTTTTATTTAAAATTTATCTCCTCTTTATGTGTACATGTATATATTATATGTATACATATGTAATAAATATGTACATATAATATGTCACAAAAAAATGTTTATAATATAAATTTAATGGTGTTTCAGGCCTCATAAGATGATGCTGATTCTAACAAAAAAAAAAAAAAAAAACTACCGATATTTCCAGTGAATACAAACGATAGAAAATACTTGCTTATGAAATGATAAAAAAAAGTAAAAAGGTGTATGCAAGTGAATGTATATTTGTGTGTATTATACCATATGATAACATCATATTATGTATATTACAATAGATGATTATATACCGATATTATGTATATGCTAGCCCATAATAAAGAATAACAAAATTTTGTTCAAATTTGCAAAGTTAAATAAAAATCGAAATTTTCGTGTTACCGAAGTCCTCTTGTAAGTTACATTTCTAACGTATCACACATTCTAAAGTGTTTCTTTAAAATCAAGTATTTCCTATGTACATACATACATGTAAACCAACACCGCAAATGATTCGTCTCATGAAATATACAAGAAGAGGAAAAAAGTATAAAATGCAATTCTCATATCTATTTCTACCGCCAACACAGAAACGAAAAAAGGAAAAAAAAAGAAGGAAAATCGAAATACATAGCGGGGAAATAGATATAGGTGAAATCTATTTCAACGAGGCTCTAATGAAAGATTTCAATCGCGAGATGCGTATTAAAAAACTATTACTCCACGGAATGTATTCGGGAAAGCAATCCGGTAAATTATTACGTTGCTTCTGCGGCAAATCGATGGTCACAGTCTCGTATAGAGGTTGACTGTAAAAATCCACTAAATTATAGGCTTTTCTGTATATCGTGTACAATATATCGTGCGATACCTGTCCACTGCACACCTGACCCACCCTTTCACTCTCGTAGTCTATTTGTATCGTATCCATATCGAAATATACGGCATACTTTTCGAGATTGTTCAGCTTGCTCGGAAGCCGACCAGCTGCGACCGTACAATACTTGATTTCTCCATTAAAATTTACCTCTCGCAGGAATCTCGTTCCGACGCCACGTTTTCGGTACAACTCGTCGCGTATTCGCCCATGCAGCCACGCATAGATTGGCAATATGAATGGCGTCGACGAAATGAGATCGTTGATAATGCCACCGATACCAACAGCGATTCATGATCCGCTGATTGAAATCACTCATTAACGTTATTAATTTCCGAATGAATCAGCTTGCACCACTCTCTTGGACTTTGAGTTTGCTACGTACGCGTAGTTACCTGTGGTTAAACACGCGTATAATGTGCTCGTTCTGCATGAGTATAATAGGATTAGAAGATCAATTTATGATTCATGCGCAGTGATATTGAGCAGCATGGTGCTAGTTGCGTCAATGAAATATATATGTACAGATGCTTTAGTCTTAAATGTGTTGTGGTTACACCACTGGTAACGAGATTTCATCAAAGAAATGTTCAAGGGAGAATTCTTCTGTGACATCTTGATCGATTTGGTTTCACAGTTTTGGAAAATGTATATATTTGAGAATCTATTGCTAAATTTTTGAAAAAAAATATTAAATGCTGTATCTTGTAAAGTCTTTTCTGTCACTCTTTGTGGTAAGTGATATGGAATTTAGAACGATCGTGATTTATATCGACAACGAGAATTGGATTTCTTAATACACTGGTTCACTTTGAAAATCATTTTCCACCTGCTTATTCGCCTTTACAAAATCCAGTGAAATAAATAAAAAATGTTTATAATCAATACAGAAATATTCTTTATTTATTAGTATAAAATATGACTAAAGAATCTACAGAAAAACAACGAAGAAACTATAGTATAATGATAGCATATACAGTATGGATGGAATTAGCAACAATAGTTGTCCACTTATCTCTATTTACAAAATTTAAACATCAACTTAAAAAGTGTGTAAACTTAATATTTTGTTGTCATATATTACATATCGGTATTCAAAAGGTTTTCCGTGTAATCGCTTGAAATTTTCGTCTATTCCGTTAACAACGCACTTTTTAAGTCTGATTCGTTTTATTTGTTAAGAATATATTGTATCGTATCTACTTTCCATTTTATTAAAAATATTTCAAATATACACTGCAACTTGACCTAACACTTAATAAAAAAGACAATAATAAAAAATAATTGAAAATACAATTTTTAGTTTAGAAAATCTCCAAATATTACAAATGGACAATTTTTAGTGTGACCTATTTTTCTTAGATGTCACTAGAAATATTAGTCGCCATTCATTTTTATAAGAAATTATACACATTCCTTTAGATATAAGCATGAAATATATGGAATGCTTTTTCATAAGTTATAAATGTTGCATGCTTATATATTCCATTCTGTAAAAGAAATTAGAGAACAAAATTTCGTAGACTATTTTCAATATGAGTCAGTCTGTATGTTCAGTGTTCGCGTACGAATATTTTACATACGTAAATTCGTGTTCATAAAGTATCTTGTATAAATCAGCGATTAGTATTCAAAGTAATGCTTTTACAAATTTAATATTCTTTCAGTATAAGACTTTAAACGCGTTTTTCTGGCAACGTCACCTTTTTGCTGTTGTGGATTAAATGAAACCAAGAAAAAATTAATTGAAACTATATAAAAAATTGTTATGTATAACAAAAAAATCACTGAATAAACTATACAAAAATTCTAATATTAGACGTACCAGCACCTAAAATAAATTCATTAAAATTGTTTAATTCTGCTACTTTCACACCCTGAATACCTTTTTTCACTTACACTTGAACTTTCTGTTTTCCAACCTCTTCGAATTTTCAGTTTGCGTTCCACTTTTAAGAGTCTCGCCTTTGTTCCAAAATTTTCGTACACATAACATAGCACAGTTTCGCTACAATGGATACTGTACAAATTTTATAGCATAACAGCCTGATTTTAGCATAGCATAGCATAGCCTAGCTTTTCGATGAATCTCCGGCTCCAGAAAGCTAAGCCTAGAAAGCTAAGCTAAGCGATGCTATGCTATGTTAAGTCAGCCTGTGCTACGCTATGCTATGCTATAAAACTCGTATAGTATCCATAAACGCGAGGGTGTGCTGTATTATGTTTTGACGTAGATTCAGTAGTGGTTTCGAAGTCTGTGTCCTGTGTAGATGTACAGAATATTTGCTATATAGACAGAATAGTTAGAATAGAAAAATAGAAATAGAGACAAACAAAGACAGAAGTGGCGAAAATGGTGTAAAAGTAAAAAAAACCCAGAACCATTCGCCTTCGTGCAAATCTGAACGTCGGATGTATGCTTCCTAGACTGCTCAAAGACGAAGGCGAGATTCTGGAAAGTGGATAGACAAAAGTACGGAAACTGAAGATTTGAAAAAGTTGGTAAAGAGGAAGATTGAATCTGAATAGAAAAGGTTTTAAACAGTTCTTTAGTAATGTCCAGTGATTATAAACATAGGAAGTTACAGTTCCATTAATATTCGGACATCCTTTGAAACAGAATAACTTTTCTTAAATTGTACCAAATAAATTGAGTTCTCGTGAGAAATTAGAAGAATTAGTTTACTAAATAGGGCTGGATGCGAGTGTTCTATGCTATTGTTCGGTTGATTATGCGACTGAACATATATGTTAGGATTACCTCGACCCAGAATATTCCACAATAATATTTAGTTCATTTTTCGAAGTACTACTTAATTGATTGACCTATATCCAATTAATAATGAAGAAGTAGTTGTGTTAATAATAATTGTTTATTGAAGCTAGATAACTAAATACTGATTTTACACATGAAATTCTGATTTTGGTTTTAACTCTAATTTGTTTGTGCAGTAATGATTTGAAGCTTTGATTTTGATTGTTGTCATAATCGTTTTTCAATCACTCTGACCCGCTTAGTACCAGAATGAAAAGGTATGCTATATTCTATCTTTTTCCAAACAATAATATTGTTTATTTCATGGTTTGCCAGTATCTCGATACTCTTGCTCGATCTACTTTGTCTCGTTGAACAAACTCAAGCTGAATAGTATACTTGATTCGTAATAAGCACTTAGCCGCTCTGAAGCGTGTTGCTTATTTTAGAACAAAACTGTATTCGTTTTATGTAATTCGCCTTGTATACATATAGAGTAATCAATTATAATATTTTCACGCAATTATTTTCTGCGTTATTCGTTATGCAAAAGAATATTTCAAATAGACTTATTCTATTTCGAAGTAGACGTTTTATTAGGAGCACACGTTTTTTTTTTAGGTATATCTGAGGTTTCAAGCAGACATTTATTTTTTTATCCCTTTGAATGTTACGGATGCATATATGCGTCCACCGAAAATTACTGCCGTGGACTATCGGTGGATATATATAGTATGTTTATAAAATTCGAATATTTAGATTCATTATGATTTATTTTAAAGTCATGCCGCTTTTAAAAGATGAATTTTTTAAAGTAAATAATATATGTCAAGGAAAACAATTCAATTTAATTTAGCTTAAATAAAAGATTGAAGCGCTGACTCAGTTACACGTATAATCAATCGGTACTATGTGTATGTGGAAAAGTATACCGTTCACATACACCGTTTGGCTTTGAAGTACTCAAACAGTTAAATAAAATAATATACTTTTTCTCTAGATAGACGCGTATCCTACTTCGAAACAAGTTTACTAACCTATGATGTATTGGTCTTATAAAATTATTTAAGATCATTGTAGCCTCGCACCGGTACGAAATTACGTTGTCTCGATGCTTCTTGCTACGCTGCACGACAAATTAATGTTGTGCAGCAGATTATTATTGTTAGTAGACACTAAGCTAAGATACTCGTGGTTGTTTCGATATTGTCGTTTGAAAACCTGGTTGAAACGCGGTTTAAACTAGATGGAAACCTTTCTCTTGCACGAAGAGCCACGTGTACTCACACTTTATTGTCTCGCTAACTGAGGTAACACCCTGACACTCACTGTCACTCTGTGTTATCTGAGTACCGATCACTGACTGTACGTGATGTACTCTGTAACTGTATTCTAGTATATGTGCGATATACTGTCGTATACTGTTTTC
The DNA here is from genome assembly GCA_951804975.1 of Anthophora plumipes. NCBI lineage: Eukaryota > Metazoa > Arthropoda > Insecta > Hymenoptera > Apidae > Anthophora > Anthophora plumipes. The sequence goes on along the minus strand of OX638118.1, from coordinate 14,919,176 downwards.
TATGTATGATTCTATGTATTGTTCTTTTGTATCCTGTCTTTTGGATACTGTTGATTATATACTGATTATAAGAAGGGTTCCTGCCAATATCTATACTTTTCAGAATGCTAAAGCAAAACGGTGATAGATGGATTTATTGAGGTGGGAGACGAAACTTCAAAACGTTCCGATTGGTGCGGGTACAGCTAGAACTTTTCCCAATTTTCGCAGGAAATGGAAAGCGCGGTGTTGCGCTACTGGGAGAAAGAGCCAAAAAAGTTACGGGGCCTGATTCGAGGCAGGTAGGCTACCACGAGGGTTCGCGGTGTCCCGCGTTGTCGAAAATTAAAGAAAATACTTTATGGTAAGGTGTGAATGATCACGGAACGGGGATGCTCTGATCGAGGGTTTTTCCGTCCATGTCGTGAACAGCCTTATTGTGTCACTGAGTGTTAATCAACTCATTTGTGACAATGCTTTGAATGTCTTTACCGTTAAGCGGTCGAACAATGTTCTCATTAGGAGAAAAGGAAAACTTCGGCAATCTGAAGAAGCAGAGAAATATAATAGCATGTATATTCCGTCGGATGGACGGAACAATCATTTACGATTGTCTAATATCTTCTTTCACTGAACGGCTACAAGACTTTTCTTACCGAGGGTAATTCGTCGCCTCTGTCGTAAACATGACACGAACCCACACTAATGATATAATTTATCAGAACTTCTCTTTTAAATGAACTTTCAAAGCCTCTGAAAGATGTTCCACTTGTCAGCAGAGTACGGATGTAGTTCTAGCATGACGAGGTTCCTACTCATAACGACCACCGAGTTCGAGAAACACTCAACAACATGTTTCCAGGTCGTTGGATAGGAAGAGGAAGTAATATATCTTTCCCTCCAAGTTTCCCGGATTTAACGGCTCTGGTTTTTTTTTCTCGTGTCGCTTTGTAAAAGATAAAAAGTGTATCGACAAGAACCCACTAGTTCACCATTTCTGACAACTATAAAGGCTCGAATCACGGTTGCTTGCCTACGAATCAATGCTGGGCAAATTTCAATCTGATTAACGAATAACGAATAACAAGTGAAATCCATGTGGTATACCATATTTGTAAATAATAAATAATTAATTTTATTTACGAATAAATCTTTTTACATTAATGAAGTATTATTTGATCATTCACACGTGACATTGTTCGTGTTTAATAATACAAACACAAGCAAAAACAGTAATTTCATACCTCGAAAGGATACTATTTAAAAACCATATGTTTTCCCCTCGAATTAATTTTGTTGAATGTTTGTGTATTTGTATATCCATATATGGGTCATCGATTTCCAGTGTAACTTGTTTGTAAAACCTGAAAAAGTGCAGGGGAAGGATTCTTGAAAATAGACTTTCAGTTCTGTTTTCAATTCTATTTTCATATTAATTCATATTGCACAATATACAATTATATTTGTAAAATGTTATTACTGCTGTAGCGATTGCCATGAAGGGTTTACTTACGTAGGCCCGGCAACTTTAGACCTTTGAGGCGAAAAATCGGGAGATATTTCCCAAACCTCTCTAGATTTTTCGTGCTCAAGAGCAAGAGTGTAGTTATCATAATATCTCCACTTTGTGGGACTTTCCCAGCTTGTTTAAGGGGTTTTTTAAGTGAACCTCGAAAAGAAATAAGACACGTAGTGTTAGGACAATGCAACGATTTTATGATATGTGAATTTCATTTCAGTAAAACGTTTATATTTACTTTAATAAGCCGACCTGCAGGCAACATGCGGCAAATAGACTTTCTCAAACATTAAAGAATAGGTTATGGTTCAGTTCAGTAAGGCAAGATATCATCAAGTCACGTACTATAAGGTCTTTGGAAACAGATGCAATTATCGAATCACTCGATACTTTATTTTTTAAGCAAGTCGAAGAATCAGAGTTGGCATGGTAGAACTTTCCCGTTTGTTGCCAAACTTCCGTTCTTGAAGGACCAACTTCGATACCCCCGCTGTAAGGACATTTCGCGCTATGGAAAAGCATGATACACGATTGGTCACCTCACAAATTTAGAAACTTCTTTTCGCGCCCCTTCCTCCAAAACTGGAAAGATTTGGAGAAGGAATGAAACGATACGAAGGCAGATGCACTAGAACATAGGACAATATAGATACGTTACATCTTTAAACATTAAGACTCTGCGATTAATTTAGACGATACCAAGTGCAATATTCGGAAGTACACGGTAAGTTACTGTCCGAGTGCTTAACAGGTAGCCTTTAATATTCGAACTTCACGGCCTTATTCGACCTTTTGAGTTGTATACGTTACTCGCATTTTTGTATTCTTAATTCATAAATGTTATGGAGCACACCATTCTATCGTCGTTAATTCTAAATTGTCAGAATAAAAATGAAGTGAGCAACTGTGGATTGCTGTGTCCGTGTATTAGCAACAATATAGTGATTTCACAACACCGACTGATTCTTTAAATGCACATTTCTTTCATTTTAAATAAATATCGGAAGATACAGACGAAGATGAGGATGTTGACTGATGCAAGTAACATTAATCTTGAAGTATTATAGTACAGGGAGAAAGGGTATTCATTATTCAGGGCATTCCAAGTATTCAAAAGTACTCTCAAATTCGAATTCTGTTCAGTATAATAACGATCTTGGTCTCTAATGATACATTTCAAGTAAAATCAAGCAATGATATGTTAAAGAAAACATTAACTTTGTTCGACTATTGTATCCACAGCTTGAACATCAAGTTAAATTCTATGTTCTATCTCTGAAACGAATTATTTTCCAAAGATGTGGCTTATACTGTTTAAAGAGTATAAAACGAGCTTCTTATGTAGCCACGCCAATAAAAATTCGTTTGCCCTCCGCCAAGGCCGTGCAAGTCTGACTATAGTCAGTTCTCGCATCTGGTAGCCAGATTCTTACGGATCAGGGTTTTACCCTGAATAGCCAACTTTCACTAGAAAGTTGGCGCTCTTTTTTACGTGCGCTTTTCTGCCCGCGCTTTTCCTTTGCCGCGCTTTTTGGTAGCGCGGCTTGCTCCCTGTCCTTGTCTAAGGACAAGGGCATATAACGGGAAAGACCGGCGAAAGCGGGGAGAGTCGCAAGCGACGATCGGTAGAACACCGTGCTACTCGATCGTTCGCCCTACACCGTTACGTTACATTATTTTATTTCTTGGTATTTGTATTTTATCATATAGTCACTATTTTTACTCGCGTTACATATTAAATGTTCACTTCTTTCGCGTCGAATTAAAACGAGGTCGAAAGTGTATGGAGTACAGCTCATTTCATCTTACACTACCTTTCCCCCTCACTTATATTAAATTTTCTGTTAAAATTTGAAGATACATTTTTTTGGATATGACAATTTTTCTGAAGTTTTCACAAACATGAAAACTATAATAATGCATAAAAATTAGTTTATAAAAATTGGAACAATAAGAAACATATTTTATTAGAAAGCTAGAATTTTTTGTGATCGTTTGCCTTAAGAATCAAGTCGGTACCTATTTTTCAGTATTTTGCTAAATGAGTACTTCAAACCTTTTCTCTTTCATTCTCTCAGGTTCTACAAAAAAAGTTACGCTGGAAATCGTTGACCCATATATAGACCTACAAATACGTAAGCTCTCAATAAAATTAATTGGGATCGAAAAAATATGATTTTTGAATAGGATCCTTTACAGTTAACGCATGACTGCCTAATGGATTTTCAAGCACATGTTTTTCTCGAAAATAAAGCCTTCAATGGAACAAAGTTTTTCCTTCGACTTATTTTTCCATGTAGAATTACCTTCTGACCGTTTGTGCCACGATTTTGAAAATACGCTGTACAAGCAAAAACCTTATTTGACTAGAGAAAATGTTCAATCCTATACACGTCCGTCGCAAAAATAACCGAAATTCTTAATATAAACTCTACAACCATACAAAAGAAAAGGAAAAGCTGGCGTCTTTGATAGTAGAAATAAGAAATTAAATTGCGTGGACTATATTTGATTCGAACGTGTGCTTATTAAGGAACTGTCTGATCTAAAAAGACACGGTTTGTTCTGTACTTTACAACAGTATCGCGTCCGATGGTCAGAGTGTGATCTCTTAGGTGTTCTTTGCTCGAAGTCTTAGCCGAATCTCCTCTCCCTGCAAGCTAGTGGAAACGAGTTTTTTCTTCAAAGCTTCCTTTCCACCACCTTCAAGAAGAGTTGTTCTAAGGTGATGGCAAAAAATAGGCGCCAAATGGAAGGACTAGAACTTTCGTTTTCTGAATATTTTATTTTCCTTCTGCGCGAAAAATGAAACCTTTACCGAGTGGCTGCCACATGGTTGATAATCCATTGATTGCTATTAAACATCGCCAAGTCAGAATCTTCGAGTGCCGTTACTTTTCAGTTCTAACGTACCAGCATTACTAGATGTTTTTTAACAAAAGACATTAAACCATCATTTAATGCATTAATTGTCTAAACGTGTTGCGTTGTTCTTTGTCGTTTATTCTAAATTTGAGTAATAAAAAAGCGCCGGCACATGCGCGTCAGAATATTTTCCTCCAAAAATTGCCTCTCTTTTGTTATTTTTGCGACAAACTGGTTACAATTGTACACAACATACATTTGTCAACGTACAGTTATTTCAACTTCACATCGTAACGATTATTAATTGAATCGCAGGTTCTCGTTTTTACGTGTAGCATGTGATAATTTATTTTGTGATTACTTTTCACTTAACCTAACCGACAACTTTTCATTCTGATTTTTAATCACGTCACAATGAATAAGATGTCGATTAAATATGCCTCAATTTCGGATTTCAATAATGACTGCGATATTGCTGCCCCGTAAAAAATTGTTGCCTTGACGTTACATAGTAATTCACGCTTGCGTGCAAGTTGCAATTTTTTTCGGAAAGTGAGAATGTGTATACCTGACCGTGACCAAGCTGCGTTGAAACAATGTCGGCCCGGATGATGTCTATGTAGCGAACTGATGCGAGTCCTCTTTGATGCTGGAGCTGTTATTGAACTCCAGGGGTTACGTAATTTCGACTGTTTCGAGGCAGGCATGTGTCACACCAGGGATAATTACGATAGAGCAGACACGAGTAATAGGGAAAGGATCGAGTTCCTCGCAAGTTGATTCGAATTTTTTCTGATTGGATATCAACCCTTTATAAGTATTTCAAAAAATAAAAACAGTGCTTTAAATAAGTACTCTTATGAGTGCTGTGGGAAACAAAAGCAACATTTTCTTATAAAGAATAGCTTTGAAAATTTTGTAAATACCTTATTTAGTAGACTGCGGATTTTTATGTAAATTTATATTTTAGAGAATATAATAGTAAAAGTAAAATTTCGGTAGAGAATTATTTCATCTACTAGGTATTATAGAAAGTAAAATAATTTTAATATTTTATACATTTTTTTCATATTATACGTATTTTGTGCAATTATACAGCTTTAAACTTTTTATAAATACATAAAAATTTGCAGTTTACTGATCAGACATTCTATGCTCTTTCAAATCCTTGTTTCTTTGCTATCTTTAGAATCAATTACGGTACCATGTATGCAAGATTTAACTATAAAATAATAAATGAAATTATAATAATATACAAATTAACATTTGTTAACAAAAATGTTCTGTAAAATCCAAGTTTAAAATTCAAGTCCGAATAAAGTTCGAAAAAAGTCTAGAACAGTTCTGAATAATTGTCCGAATATAATTTTATCAACATCCCAAGAAATTCTGCCCTGTCACTTCCAAGTCTACTCCGAGGTTGCGATAAAATCCTCTTCAACCTTCGAATGTTTTTCTCTCGAAGATGCTTCTTGAAGGGAAATGTAGAAAAATCGAACTTAAAACTGTCCAATTAGAAATTGATAAGTATTATACAACATCTATAGGTCACGTCTATCGTACAGTAAACACGGCTTACAGAACATTACACAAAGGTCCTTTGTTCAGGAAACCAGCCCATAAATTCTAGGTCCCTTTTCTCAATGCGTGTATGCTTGCAATAAGTCAATTGTCGTTGAAGGTAATCTAGCTGAACACTCTTTCGACAGAAAGTTGGTACAGTCTTTAGCATAGGTACATTCCATGGAAAATTAGTTTTCTGAAAAATGGCACTGTTCTATGTCGACTGCAGTGTAAGCCTAATCACATGGTTCTAACAATAAAGGGTTCTAAACATAAAAAAATATGGAAAAGAGTTTTATTCACGGCTAAAAAAAAAAATTTAATTTGAATGGACGGGATGGTTTCGCATACTATGTACCACCAGGATATCAAAAAAGAAGTTGTAAAGAATAGATAACAAATGGGCGGTGATAGTCTAATGGCGTGAGCTGAAATTACTGACACATGGTCCTACAAATTCTTTTAATTACCTTCGCTGTATGTGACTGTGCATTGTCGTGCAACAAAATCACTTTTCTAGTACCACTACTAATGTACCTCCTTTTTTCGTTTGATTTGATCGAAATAAAAATCATTGGATATGTGTTGAAGACAACATATTATCCTAAGTTTATACGATCGACAAATCTGCTATTTTTGAGAAATCGAATATTTTTATCTTCAATATGTTGTTTACTTTACAATCAAGTGAAACGTCAAATGCTTAATTTGTTTTCAAGTTCTTAGCCATTTTTGTTCAGTAGCAATTGACGTATCGCAATCTTATTCTTCGGACTAAGAATTGACTAACAAGTTACGGGAAAACGCACCGACGGTGTCACAGGGCGTTCACGAAAAGTTTACGATAACCACGAATTTTTCTTACTTATTTCATTGGACAGGACAATTTTTCCACCTTTCTCCAATTTCCACTAACAAGGAATGTTCGCGAACGGTCCGGCTTCGATTTTGATGAAACTTTGTACACTTATAAAGTAGCCAAAAATAATCGACACATATTTTTTTTAGCTGCGGTAACTCGAGTTTAAAGGGTGAAACCACCCCTTGAAGTTTTGGCTCGAAACGGCTATCTCGAAAACGGAAAAACATACGAAAAAATTGTTAATGGGCGAGGTTAATGGTTTCTTATGTACAATAACATGGTGTTAAAAAGTTTAACAAAATACAGTTTGTTTATAACAAAAAAAATTTATTAACTTAATTTTTCATTTTATTGAAATTTTCATAATGACAAAAAATGACGAGCATTTTATTCCAAATCCATTAGTATATAACATTTTAAAGTTGCCTCTTACAGTTTTGCAGATTTTGATGATTTACATCTTGCGCGCACATCCACTATGGTAGTAGCCGTTCTAACTTTGATTTTAATGAAGCATTGTGGGCTTGCACTAAATTATATAGTAACAAGTAACAAGTAACAATGACAGTAACAAGTTTCTTAAGTGGGCTGGTTTCACCCCTTAAACTCGAGTTACCGCAGCTAAAAAAAAATACGTGTCGATTATTTTTGGCTACTTTATAAGTGTACAAAGCTTTTGGACTTTCACTCACAACATTGTAAAATCTATCGGACAAATATTTGTGTTTGCAAATAAGGACATTTTTGTTTGCTATATAATCGATTTCACAGACAATGTGAAAGCCAACAGTATGTTTAGGTTTGAAATCATTCGGTGTTTTTAAGCTGCTAAGCAAGCACCTGTTAAGTTTAAATAAAATTCTCTTCTAAATTTTCATCAGAAAGATCAAAACTATAATTTAGAAACTTTTGGAACCACCTTTTGCACGTTTCATTAGTAACGGCACCTTCTTGTAATGTTGAGAAAATTATTTCCACTGCTTCAGTAGTATTACTCAATAGTATTACTTCAGTAATAATTTCTGTTTTAATGAAAATGCGAGAAGGATACAGTGTTTGAGATGTTGCTTGTCGGATGCCATATTGTCCTTGCAGATTATGTCATTAGCAACGTAAAATTGTATAATGTTTTGTTTAGACTAAAGTTGGTATTTACAATTTTGTATTTAAAATAGAGTTATAGTTGATTAAAACTAAAAACACCGAATTAATTTGTATACCTAATACGTATGTATACTACATATAATATACCCATTACATATAGTTATAATAAACAATTAAATCATTTACTTACTTGAAAATTATCGCTTTACGAATAACTAATACCGGTATGAAACTATATTTTTCACCATCAACACGCATAACGTTTTAGCGTGCAATATTGGTCCTTCTTCCACGTTTATTGCCGAAATGCCGACGATAGTTTCGTTATCGGGAACAAAAATTCCCTTCGATCTTTGTAAATGAATGAAACGGCTGAATGAAGCATCCAATCGTGCCCATTCGAATGTAAAGCTACATACAGACAGAATCTGCGATTGCTTTTATTGCAGGTTTTACCGCCAAAAGGTCGCTAATTGAAGTTCATGCAATGGACGAATTTCCCGCTCGAATATCGCACATTTTGGCGTAGATTGGTCGATTTAAAAATCTGGATAAAGTCGAAGCGATACGATCTATGAGTGTGTGTTATCGACGTCTTTGTATTTCTGTTGTTCCGTCCATCCGACGGAATATACATGCTATTATATTTCTCTGCTTCTTCAGATTGCCAAGGTTTTCTTTTTCTCCTAATGAGAACATTGTTCGACCGCGTAACGGTTAAGACATTCAAAAGCATTGTCACAAATGAGTTGATTAACGCTCAGTGACACAAAAGGCTGTTCACGAAATAGACGGAAAAACACTCGATTAGAGCAGTCCCATTCTATGATCGTTAGCGCCTTACTGGTAATTTCACGTTTTAATTTTCCTCGCCACGGGACACCGCGAACCCTCGAGGCAGCCTACCTGCCTCGAATCATGTCCCGTAACCTTTTTGGCTATTTTTCTCATTAGCGCACCACCGCGCTTTCCCTTTCTTCTGAAATTTGGGAAAAGTTCCTACTGCACCCGCACCAATCGGAACGTTTTGGAGTTTCGTCTCCCACCTAAAGAAATCCACCTATTACCGCTTTGCTTTGGCATTCTGAGAAGTATAAATATAGGCAGAAACCCTTCGCGAATTCAGTCAAGTAAAAACAGTCAAATACAAAGAGTCAAATACAAGTAGTAAAATACAGCCAGTCAAGTACAACATAAGTACAAGTAAAGATCAGTACAACATAAGTACAAATATCGAATCAGTACAACATAAGTACGATATTCAATCAGTACAACATAAGTACAATAAAGAGTACATCACGTACAGTCAGTGATCGGTACTCAGGTAACACAGAGTGACAGTGAGCGTCAGGGTGTTACCTTAGTTAGTGAGACAACGAAGTAAGAGTACACGTGGCTCTTCGTGCAAGAGAAAGTTTTCTATCTAGTTTAAACCGCGTTTCAACCAGGTTTTCAAACGACGATACCGAGACAACCACTAGTATCTTAGCTTAGTGTCTACTGACAATAACAATCTGCTGCATAACATTAATTTGTCGTGCAGCGTAGCCAGAAGCACCGAGGCAACGCGATTTTGTATCGGTGCGAGGCCACATTTTATGGTCCTTCGAGCCGGATCCTGTGATCCGAAACCAGCAAGTGCAAACGACTGTGAAGTGCCAGTGAAGTGACTTCTACAATCTACGTTCAGCGGCAAATATATCCCCGTAGAAAGTAATAGTTCACCGCTACATCATGGCAACAGACGACGCACAACGCCTCAAACATCTCATCAGACGGAGAAGTGGAATCAAATCACACATCACCATGTTTGAGAGATATCTGAGAGGCTATGAACAACAGCCTAACCCCGCGGTGCTGAGGAGTAGATTTCAAAGGATGAGAGAAGTCTACTTAACCTTCGAAGAAATTCAGGCGGCGATCGAGGTGCTACAAGAAGACGCTGATCATGAAACTGAGCGCTTCGAAGTGGAGGAGCGGTACATAGAAGCCAGCATTACAATGGACAAATGGCTGACCGAATCTCAGCCGCCAGAAGTCAACGTCGCCGCAGCAGCCAGTTGCTGCACCCCTGCACCGTCATCAACAGGACTGCAGGTTAACTTACCGAAGGCTGATCTACCAAACTTTAGTGGTAAATTTGAAGAATGGCTATCGTTCAAGGACAAATTCACATCAATGATCGACAGTCAAGATGCCTTCAGTAAGGTGCAAAAATTTCATTATTTGCGATCAGCTCTGTTGGGTGAAGCTGCGAAGGTCATCGCAGCCATGGAAACGACAGAGCAGAATTATAGCAAGGCTTGGCAACTGCTCCAAGATACCTATGCTAACGAAGGGCTGATTATTGCACGCCACACCGATCTCTTGGTCGAAACGCCGTCAGTAGAACAAGAGACAGCTGCAGGACTCCGCGACTTCGTGAGTCACGTCTTGCAGCATTTGAGATCGTTAACGACACTCGGCGTTCCAGTCGAACATTGGGATCATCTCCTGATGTCAATTCTGCTGCCCAAGCTCGCGCAGCAGACCAGGATGGCGTACGACAGCACACTGAAGGACAAGGAGACGCCAAAAATTAGCGGTCTCATGGAATTCCTCCGCCAACGATCACGGAGGCTGGAGACGTCCGCGAGCAGTAGAATAAACTTCCAGACCAGCAGAGTATCACCAAGGATATCACCCACGCCGCAGAGGAAACAAATAAAGAGAAATCCCAACATTTCTCCGAGGAAGAATTCTAAAGTCTTCGTCACCACCACGCCATTTAAAAATTGCGCGTTATGTAAGGACAAGACGCATACGATACATCGCTGCGAAGAATTCCACGCGCTATCCGTCGGCGAAAGAATCAACGCGGCAAGGAAGGAAAAACTGTGCGTTAAGTGCCTTCGAACTGGACATTCAACCAAGGAGTGCACTTCGTCCCAGTGCAGGATCTGTAACTTGGACCACAACACCCTCCTACATCTGCCGAGGAGGGGGAGAAGATCGCCAACGCCACCGAAGAAGCATGGACCGACGACAGCTGCGGCATCCACCAGCGTAACGTGACGATCGGAACCAGGAAGTCGCGGATGCACTTCCCTTTCAGCTCGCACAGCATCCACCGAGTTGATGACAACAGCAAAGCTAAAGGTATACGACAAATCGAAAAATTTAGTATGTTGCAGGGCCCTGTTGGACACGTGTTCAACAGCCAACTTCATGTCTGAAAAAATGGCGACCAGGCTTCAGCTGAAACGAAGAAGATGTTCCATCCCGATTGGAGCGCTCAACCAGATGGCAACATCAAGCAGCCACATCGTGACGACATCGATACTTTCGAACATCAACGGATGGGAGAAAAGGCTCGATTTCCTCGTCATCCCGAGCATTTCGGAGCTGGAGCCACAGCAGCCCATTAACAGGAATTCTGTCCAGATTCCAGCAAATCTGAAACTTGCTGATCCAGAATTCCATAGGCCCGCACCTATCGACCTTTTGCTTGGGACTGGTCCAACATTGGCCTTGTTCAGCGTCGGACAAATCAAGTTGTCGCCGCCGCAAGTGCCGGACCTCGTTCTTCAGAAGACTCTGTTAGGATGGATTCTTGGAGGTAGCATCCTGTCTCCAACAAGCTGGGACAACGAGAAGTCTTCAACCTCCACGGACATCCACCTCGAAAACGACAGATGTCATCAAATATCCCACTGGTCCAGCGACGCTGAACAGTCTCCAACGAGCCGAGACAACAATGCAGCATCAAAGAATTGTCAACTCAGTCGATTGGAATTCGACATGAAACAATTCTGGGAGATCGAAGAGGGACCATCAAAACCTCATCTCTCCATGGAAGAAAAGGCCTGCGAGAACCACTTCCAGCAGCACGTGCATCGAGACGTTGCTGGAAGATACGTAGTCGCCCTTCCATTCAAACAAATTAAAGAACGATTGGGAAATTCACGCACCAGAGCCTTGAAACGGTTCAACAGTCTTCAACGCCGTTTCAAGCAAGATCCCATCTTCAAGGAACGCTATACAGCAGTCATGCAGGAGTATCTGGACCTCGGGCACATGTCACTAGTGCAAAAACCAACAGATACCAGTGGTTTCTTCTTACCTCATCATGCAGTGATCAAGGAAACCAGCATGACGACGAAGCTTCGCGTGGTCTTCGATGGTTCGGCAAAAACCGACTCTGGCATCTCTCTGAACGACGCCCTCATGGTCGGTCCAACCATTCAAGACGATCTAGTGTCGCATATTCTCCGATTTCGTCTCCATAATTATGTGTTAACTGGGGACATCGAGAAAATGTATCGACAGTTCTTAGTGCGCGATGAAGATCGAAAGTTCCAACGAATCCTTTGGACGGATTCAAGTGGTGAAGTGAAATCGTTTCAATTGAACACTGTTACGTTCGGATTAGCACCGGCCCCATTTTTGGCCACTCGCTGCCTTCAACAATTGGCAGACGATGAAGGACACCACTACAACTACGCGGGAAGTGTTTTGAAACGCGACTTGTATGTGGACGACCTATTAACAGGTGCAGCCACCCTCCAGGAAGCCATGGTACTCAGAGATGAACTCATCGACCTATTGCAACAAGCAGGTCTGAGCATTCGTCAATGGGCTTCGAATGCACCGACGCTTCTCCAGGGACTACCTGAAGGTCATGTCAACGTGAAGCTGCAATCCCACGATGACAAAACAGTGAAAACACTCGGAGTCGCTTGGAATTCACAACAAGACTCCATTGTGTACACAGTGAAATCGATCACTGTCAAAGAAAGAATCACGAAGAGGATGATTCTTTCGGAAATCGCAAAGATCTTCGATCCCTTGGGATTACTTGGTCCAGTCATCATCACTGCAAAACTCATCATGCAGAGGCTGTGGCAACTTAAATTGGATTGGGATGAATCTGTACCCACCAACATCCACACCGCCTGGACCAACTACCATACTCAGCTCAGTCTATTGAATGACTTGTCGTTCGAACGTCATCTACTTCTGCCGCACGCAGTCGACGTTCAGTTACACGGATTTTGCGATGCCAGCGAGAATGGATATGGAGCATGCATCTATCTTCGCTCCAGGGACAACAGTGGTAAAGTTCAATCCAGATTGTTGTGTGCAAAATCTCGTGTCGCTCCACTCAAGGCAGTGACTGTGCCTCGTTTGGAATTATGTGGTGCCCATCTCTTGGCTAAATTGTACCACAGTGTCCTACGGTCCATCCATGTAAAGATCAATCGAGCTATCTTCTGGACCGATTCTACAATTACTCTACATTGGATCAACGCCTCGCCTCATCTGTTGAAGACCTTTGTGGCAAACCGAGTTTCTGAAATTCAAGACAAGACAGCTCCGTACGTGTGGAGACACGTTCCAACGGAAGACAATCCTGCTGATTCGCTGTCCCGAGGCCAACTGCCAGCCGAATTTATACAGAATTCGATCTGGAAAACTGGACCCATGTGGCTCACGGATGAAGAACACATCTGGCCACACCTCAGCTTGCCCAGTCTCAACATCATTCCAGAGACAAAACTCAAGACTTGTCTAACAACGAGGCCTACTCCATCGGAAATTCTTCTGCGATATTCGTCAATCGCTAAGCTTCGAAGAATCGTCGCTTACTGTCTCCGCTTCAAACGAGACAACCATTTCAAGGGATCGTTGTGTCCAGAAGAAATATCCGCTGCTAATAAAACCATCCTACGTTTGGTACAACGAGAATGCTTTGCCGAAGAAGTTCAAGATCTTTCTCAAGGACGAAGAGTTCATCGGAAGAGCAAACTCACCATGCTGGACCCGTTCCTCGATCGAGACGGCGTAATCAGAGTAGGAGGACGTTTGAAGCATGCGAGCATCCCTTTCTCACAACAGCATCCAATGGTACTTCCACGCTCTCATCATGTGACAACTCTCATCATACGAGATGATCACACACGAAACCTGCATGCCGGAGTTCAAGCTACTCTCTACAGTGTGAGACAACGGTATTGGATAATCGATGGCCGCAATCAAACAAGAAGAGTCATCCGGCAGTGTATTAAGTGTTTTCGTGCCAAACCACCTTCGACGGAATACATCATGGGCAATCTCCCCAAGGCTCGAGTCAACGAAGCTCGGCCATTCAACAACGTTGGCGTAGATTATTGTGGTCCATTCTACATCAAGGAGAAAAAATTCCGAAATAGGAATAAAATCAAGGTGTACGTCGCAGTCTTCATCTGCCTCACCGTGAAGGCAGTCCATCTTGAATTGGTCAGCGATCTGACCAGCGACGCGTTCATCGCAGCCCTTCGAAGATTCATCGGCCGCCGCGGAAAACCTCGACTCATCAGTTCCGATAACGGCACCAACTTCGTCGGAGCAAATTCGCACCTTGAAGAACTTCAACGCTTGGTCAACTCGCAGGAGCATCAACAGAAGATCAACTCCTATTTAAACAACGAAGGCATCAAATGGAGCTTCATTCCACCAAGGTCACCACACTTCGGAGGTCTATGGGAAGCAGCCGTGAAGTCCTTCAAACATCATTTAAGGCGAGTTGTCGGAAATGAATTATTAACATTCGAAGCGTTCAACACCCTTTTGATTGAGATCGAAGCCGTTCTAAATTCAAGGCCTCTCTCCCCAATGTCAGTTGATCCGAGTGACCTATCCGCGTTAACGCCAGGTCATTTCTTGATCAACACTGCATTGACCACACTTCCGGAGATTGATTTCAGGGAAACACCATCCAACCGGCTCTCAGTTTGGCAGCATTTGCAGAAAATCAAACGAGATTTCTGGACAAGATGGTCCAAGGAGTACCTGAATGAACTCAACATCCGGCATAAATGGACCAGCGGCAACCATGGAATCGGAGAAGGAACCCTCGTCATCATCAAGGAAGACAACGTTCCTCCCATGCAATGGGCTCTAGGCAGAGTCTCCACCGTCCACCCTGGCTCCGACGGCATCATCAGGACCGTCACCATCAACACAGCTCATGGATCCATTAAACGAAATGTCCAACGCTTAGCACCGTTACCAGTAGACGTATGTAAAAGCGGAGATAATTGTGGTTGATCGGTATCCTCTCAACGGGGGGAGTATGTTCCGTCCATCCGACGGAATATACATGCTATTATATTTCTCTGCTTCTTCAGATTGCCAAGGTTTTCTTTTTCTCCTAATGAGAACATTGTTCGACCGCGTAACGGTTAAGACATTCAAAAGCATTGTCACAAATGAGTTGATTAACGCTCAGTGACACAAAAGGCTGTTCACGAAATAGACGGAAAAACACTCGATTAGAGCAGTCCCATTCTATGATCGTTAGCGCCTTACTGGTAATTTCACGTTTTAATTTTCCTCGCCACGGGACACCGCGAACCCTCGAGGCAGCCTACCTGCCTCGAATCATGTCCCGTAACCTTTTTGGCTATTTTTCTCATTAGCGCACCACCGCGCTTTCCCTTTCTTCTGAAATTTGGGAAAAGTTCCTACTGCACCCGCACCAATCGGAACGTTTTGGAGTTTCGTCTCCCACCTAAAGAAATCCACCTATTACCGCTTTGCTTTGGCATTCTGAGAAGTATAAATATAGGCAGAAACCCTTCGCGAATTCAGTCAAGTAAAAACAGTCAAATACAAAGAGTCAAATACAAGTAGTAAAATACAGCCAGTCAAGTACAACATAAGTACAAGTAAAGATCAGTACAACATAAGTACAAATATCGAATCAGTACAACATAAGTACGATATTCAATCAGTACAACATAAGTACAATAAAGAGTACATCACGTACAGTCAGTGATCGGTACTCAGGTAACACAGAGTGACAGTGAGCGTCAGGGTGTTACCTTAGTTAGTGAGACAACGAAGTAAGAGTACACGTGGCTCTTCGTGCAAGAGAAAGTTTTCTATCTAGTTTAAACCGCGTTTCAACCAGGTTTTCAAACGACGATACCGAGACAACCACTAGTATCTTAGCTTAGTGTCTACTGACAATAACAATCTGCTGCATAACATTAATTTGTCGTGCAGCGTAGCCAGAAGCACCGAGGCAACGCGATTTTGTATCGGTGCGAGGCCACACTGTTTTCACCACATCTATACTTTCCATGTTTAAACGTTATTCTGTTACAAACCTGTGTTCATTCTAACAATGTTTAAAATTACCGTCTGATGTCTAAATCTACATTGAAATACAGAATTTGTCAGTCAAAAGGAGCCACCCGAGGAACAGATTTCAAGTTTTGAAATAAGCAAACATACGTGAAATAAAAATTGCTCAGTTGCAAGGAATCCATTATGTGATGTCCAGAATTTTTTACCATTTCGCCTTTAGCACATTATAGAGAAAGTGGTCGGTGGACGAGAGCATGTGAAATCTATGAAACCTCCGCGAGGAGTGAATTCTATCGCTTTAGAGTGACCCATCGACGACGTCAAGGATCAGAGCCACTTACAATTTGCCCTTTTGGAGATTTCAGGATTTATGATACGTCTAATTCTAACAACTAAGTTTGTAGCCAGCGTTTCTGGTTGTTTACTGCCTAAAAATTAAGGAAACATAGTTGTTTGAAAATGAACGACCACTTACGACGATATCATAAATTCGACTACAGAAAAGACCCAACACTCGCTCTAGGAAGTCAGTTCAAAGAACTGGTGGAGATAACGACTATCAGCTAATGAGACAAAATCCCAACCAGGTAACGTGATAATACTGTCATTTCGTTTTATTACTTTTGTTTTCTACATTTGTTAGTATAGATATTCAAATCCCTTTCAAGCATTTCATGTACAAAGTAGATTGCATTTCTATTAAAATAATTGCACATAAATGTAAAATGCTCCAATACGTGTATGGAAGATAACAACCTGGGGGGAAAAAAAGAAGAAATCATTTTAAAAACGTTTTCCACTGAAAGGATTTACGCAACAAAGCGGAAATGAGACAAGCGTTGCGTAATTTGTGTAGTACGTAATTTTACTACATAATTGCTGTGTAATACCGCTGATATTCATGGCGCCGAGATTGTATTTATAGATACTATTAGGAGCAGGTATAATGATAACTATTTACAATGTGATATAACATACATACTTTTCTTCCTCTTCATAAGTGAACTTGATAGCAGAAATTATTGAAATAAATTTTCCTTCATTTTTCTCATAAAATGAATGAAGCAATAATTTGAAAAAAGAAATGCTGAACTTTGAAATTGTAGACAATTGTAAAAATAAAAACTGATAATAAGGTACAATAAAAAAATGTTTGTAAATGTTTTCACACATCTACAATATTAGAACAGTAAAATTTTGTATTGTGCTGCTATGGTGTCTTGGGAATAAAAAACCTCAAAATATGTATATATATCTTAAAATTCGAGATATCACATTTGATTGGTAATAAAATATTTGACAAGTAGTAAATCATACTGGAAAATGTAAACAAAACAGGAATGTCTTTTTTGTTCCCCAGATTTTATGATCCGCTATTAGATCAATGTCGCGTTTCTTTTAGGGGAACCAGTATAATGGTTCCAAAAAAAAGAAGTTACTTAATTGGAAAAGATATTTGTTATTCTATCGTTTATTTAATTTATATATTGTAAAGTTTACAGCTAAAAATGACTATTGCAATAATTCAATCATGTTGAAACGTATAGACAAGTTTAATGATTAGAAACCTAAAACTCTTAATACACTAGTATGTACATATATCTTACAAAAGCGATGCAGCATGTAACATATTCTTGTGGTTTTTATTACTCAGGTAATAAGTACCCTGAATTACTTATTTTACAAGGTACCGAAAGTTAGATGCCAGCATTCGGTAATGTTTATTACTTTATCTTCGCTTGTATAACTGAAAAGTATTACCTCCATAGAATAATTATAATTGAAGACTATGGAATTTCGAGATGATATAATAGGTATAGAAATAAGGGGAACTATCATAAAAATGAATGAATAAAGAATAAATAGCTGCTTTATAACTTTCAGCTGCGTTAAATTGCAGTATTCGAAGAAAAGGATGGTGGTCAGAAACTTTCTGCGGGTAGTGTATACATACATGTATATACATGCACATCCTACAGATGGATAGGTAATTTTACTATGTCTTCTTTAAAGTTAAGACTTGTCCCCTTGTGACATACCACTTATTTTTGTCAATGTTAAACATTTTTGTAAGTAAACATTTTAAAAACGATACTAAGATCAACACAGGAGTTAATTTATTTTTTGCAAGCAAAATTCAAGATTTTTATACTCCTGGAAAGTATCATCTTATAGAGGGTTGAGAAAAAGTTACAGAAACAAGTAACAGTAATTTTATTAAGTAAAATTATATTTCAATAAAGTCCAGATTATTTGAATATTCTACTGCAAATCCGCACGAAATTTTTTTGATACTTCACATATAATGTCTTATAGTATTATTGTGAAATATACGTATTATATTTACTTGGAAAATGTAACTTTATTAAACAATCTTCTTTCATCCATTTATCTTTTATCTTTGCATTGTTTAATTCTCGTGTTAACGTCAATTACAAGCAAAAGCACAGCAGGAACGTTATATAACGACATAAATTACGTATTAGTCACACCGGCAATACGTCGGACACGGTTGATGGCTAAATATCTCTAACGAGCTCCATTCCACCTGTCAACCACTAACGGTGTATGATGTATCATAAAAAATTATGTACGGTTCGATCGTCTCGTATATTTACTGACTCTTACAGCACTCTCGCCCCTTTTAGCCCAACGCAAATTCGCTCAAAGCATGTTCATGAAATATAAATACTACATACTCACACATAAGGAGGAAGTTCATTCGCCTATGTATACACATACCTCTAATCTCTAAGTCTAATAGTATCATGCCGCGATCAATTATGCCCGCGCTAAACATGTCGTACGCGGAGTTCTGGTTTGCGGAACGTTTCATACCACGCGACACAATTAGAAGATGCAGTTTCCAAGTGATATAAAAGTAAATTTCAATTATCAATTATTTCTTTTGAAGATTAAATGATTCAACAGTATATGTATATATCTAATAGTAGGATTTTTTTATTAAATGGTTTATGTTTTGTCGTAAAGCGACTTTTTATCAAAACACGGTTTAGCCACTTAATTGTTTTACAAGCGCTTTACTTGAAGGTCCACACACCTGTACACCATATGCGCCAGGTTTAATGGAAGATGACCAGCTCGACCCTATCATAAATCATTTGGAGACCGAACAATACTACTATTCTTATAAACAATTTATCACTCTCGAGTACCGTAAATCCACCACCAGAAATATAGAAATACCAATTCAAGGATAAGTTCAACCACCTCCAGGACTGATATATCCAATCAACAATACACACATTTATAAAACACTGAACAGACACAGAATCAGCATTAGTATTAACATCACATTATACATATCGACTTCGACACATATGCACATACATTGTAAATATACATAGTGGGTTAAATAGAGTTTGTTTACTTTGTTATACACATCAAAAATACAATCCAATATCTTACATACTCGAACGATTTTACTCAACACGAGTAGTTAAACTAGCGTCATTCAATCATTGCGAAACTAAACTGTCAACGCTGTAACGTTAAATAATTTATAATATTGTAAATCGTTACTAGCAAAATTTAGTCTATGGTTTTATATTAAACAGGAACTAGAAAACGTAAATTAAATGTATCTCTTTTTCCCCTATAAGCTCCCGTTAGCGTGGATTGACCGACTCTTTTATAAACTGTGTCCACACGCAGTGCTTTCATTCCACACATGTGCGGAACGCTCCTTTATATGCCTACGTATAATATATATATATATATATATATATATATATATATATATATATATATATATATATATATATATATATATATATACACGTACGGAAACTCATAGACAGCTATGGAAATATCAGGCATTGACAATAATTACGTTATTATACTTGGGACCAAATATATCGACCAGTTATGTGGTTTTCTCGCGAAATGCAGCCGCACAATCATCTACCACGTTTCAGTCAACACTAACTCAAACCAACTAAAACTTATCCCAAACATTAGCAATACAATATACAGCAGCGATCCTACATGTAACCCTAATTGTGTTTGATTCTTGTTGCTATACAGTAACCCGCATAATCGATTAACCCGATAAATCGAGGTACAAATGATCCAGTTAATTCTATCTTACTCGCTCTTACTACAGTAGCACTTTCTTCATGCTTCGTGTAAGTAATAGTGATAAGTATTGTATTCTTGTATTCATTTTTTATATTAAATTATATTTTGTATTATATTACTTTTATTATATATTGTATGTATACTCATATATGTTAAATATCATATTTTTATGTTAACAGCTACATAATATTTTCTTACGTATTTAGTAAATTTAATGTAGCTAAAGGATCATCCAAATGCGACATCTAGATGTCAGTGTAAACGTTCACTTCATGTCTTTTCAAATGATATAAAGTGTTCTGTTTTAGTAAAAGGTAGTACACTTTCGATTATGGATAGGTATACGTTGCAGCCACGCATTTACGTTATTCAAACTTTTTATTTTCAAGCAAAAATCTGTTTGGTGATAAAGTTCATTCCACAATGGATGGTTTCGTTAACAAGCAAAATTGTTTTATCCGGGATGATGAAAATTCTCATGTTACTCATGAAATATCTCTACTATTAAAAGTCACTGTTTGATGTACATGTTGAACAAATGAAATCATTGGACCATTTTTCTTTAAAGATAATGCTGGAAATGTTGTTACTGTGAATGCTGAACAATACCAACCTATATTGACTCTTTGTGGTCAGAATTGAATCATATTAATGTATCTGATATCCATTTCCTGCAATACGGTGCTATGTGTCACAAAACTTGGGAAAACATTCGTCTTTATGATCAAAATTTCATCAACGTGTAATCAGCCTCCAAGACAATGCTATTTAATATCATTAGATTGTTTTTTGTGGGGCTTTTTGGAAAGTCGAGTCTATCCTAACAAGCCAGAATGGATGCTCTAAAGAACAACATTCGAGTTGCAATTCGTGAAATAACTAGTAACACGTTGAAAAGTTGTTGAAAATTTCGATAATCGAATTGATATCTGCCGATGCAGTGATGGTGCAAATTTAAATAATATTCTTTTCCATGTAAAATTGTAATATATCATATCTTCAATAGAAATGCTGTATCAGAAAGAAACACGTAGGCGGATTTTTTGGACGATCCTATTGGATCATATTGATTATGTTGTAGAATGTTATTTTTATACTAAGCAAGCTTTCAAACATACATACATTGTATGGTAACGTTTCAAGATAGGTACATAGATTCACTCTAACAGTCAGATACCTATTTCAGTAATGAGTGATCTTCTCTTGGTAACCCGAGCTATGGTTCAGGTTAGGCACTAGTTAGCAAGGTGTTCACTCCTTAACGAGCCAGTATTTTTCTCGTAAACGATAAGTGTGAGGGAAAAAATGAAGAAAAGGAGAAAGTAGAATAAATTTTTGTAAGAAACATAACAGTGTATGTAATTTTCTTGTATTTGCACTATTTACCTAAAAATTTTTGAAGAAAATAAGAAAAAGCGTGTCACCACAGATCGATAGCCACAACTTCCATGATTCGAAAATCAGCAAACGATTCATGTGCGAGCGATTGCTCGTGCAATGCTCATCGTTTTCTACCGTTGTTCATAGAAGAGTAAATTCGTTAGTTTTACTTCATTACTATTGACTGATTAACAGCAAAGGTATCACACTTCCTCCTTCATTTCCCACTTCCTGTTCATAAGTCCCGCCTGAAGTCTCACCTTAGCTTGGACGACTTTTGCAATTATAACTCGCTCTCATGCCATTAAGTTGTCGTGAGCGCATCGTAAATTTGTGTGAACGTCCGATAACATGCAACGCGACGCGAATTCTCAGGTCTCAACAACTGTTACGATTGAATCACAGGGAATTGAACAGTTGGTATTTGCGATTCTTCATTACAGCTACTAAGCAGTGATGCAGTACTTTTTAATCGATTGTTCACAGAAGATATGGTAATGGTAATGTATTAACCCTGCTACGGGTATTTGCCCTGGTATTTGTGTCTTTGTAGACATATTAGTTTCCTATCCCTTTGAAAGCTTATGTTATTATAAAAAATAGTGCAATGAAATTGTTATTAATATGTTTATTTCTATTCTCTTAAGGTTATACCAAAAGTTTATTTTCTGGATTTATATGAAATGTTAGGAACCAATAATTACAAATTAGATCTTTGGGAAGTTTTTGATCCAACATAAACGAGGTATTCTAAGAAGACAAAAATCAATTTTGTTTAAGTCTTACAAAACAGTGGGTGTTGATAAGGTCGAGAACACGATAGCGTAAAATGACTATGGTAAATACTTCTATTAATGTCAAAATTAAAACTATGGTACGAAGCACAAATTCTTTTATTGTTGTAAATATGTAATGTGATACTTTATGCAAGAGTATAAGTATTTATACTTCATCAATAAAATCTTCCACGATGAAAGTACTCTCTATGAACGAAAACAGCGAAAAAGCTACGGGAAAATATTACAAATTCGACATTATCAATTACCTATATTTTGGGTCTCGCAAAAAGAGGTAGATGCAATTCTTGTAATAAAACTGGTAATAAAAGTACATTAAGATGTAAAAAATGTTCAAAATTTATATATGAGAAGTATTGCTACAAAATGTGTAAAAGGTGTTATAAATAAATTATTTGAGCACGATATACTATTTTTGAAGCCAGGAATATAAGTTATAAGATAAAAGCCAACAAATATCAAATATACGATCTATCAATCTAATTCTTCTACATTTTTCTTATACAGTGTTAAGAGTAATTAAGTTTAGACCAGGTTTACGATCCGGATGTGATTCTTTTTCAATACGCATCATTAATTTTTCTTTTATTGTCAGGAACGCTTCAAAACCCCTAACAAAGGTAGAGGATTTGGAGTTTCTTCATGCATCTCAAAAGCAATTCACGCATCATAAACCCGCGCTGATCCTAGTCAGGTTAGCGCGAGCGAACGGTTCTGTTGCACTGGAATCTTCCGTAAACGCAGTCACGGGCACCTAAACCAGCCCCCTCACTCTTTAAACGCGGAAAATGAGTAATGAGCGTTGGACAAGGCTCTAATTTTCATTGGGAATCTCAGTCTCTCATCGAACGACTTAACCCCCACACAAGGTCGATGATCTGACTGGAGTGGGGACCGAGGGCACAAAATACAAAGATTGAGTTCTCGATCAGAAGTATTAACACATTTTAAATTCTTTAGCTAAATACTGGTAATGTATTCTTATGTCATTTTACGTTTTTTAATAAGAATACAGGTCAACCTCATTTCAAAATCTATAGCTGAGTATTGCCAACATAGTTCTGCCAGTATATACTTTTCCATAGTCTTATCAAATATTATACTTTTATATTTATGTCTCAATTTTATCTTATGCTTTGTCAAATATTATCTTTTTTCATACATTATGTAAGTAGGTTATAATTCGCGCTATAGATAGCTTCAGGGCTCACCGCAGAGTGGCGGCTCTGATGCTTATGCTGATGCCTTCCCTCGCGCAGTGTTTTGTTTTTTCCCCCTTTCTCTTTTTTCTCCTCTTCCTTCTTAAGATGGCTATGAGTGCTCGATGCGTTGTTGCGATGGTTGTTCCCATGTATCATTAATATTACATTATTCTTACTTCATTATATTATATTATATTATTGTGTGCATGAGTGTGTATTCAATTATGTATCGCCTTTTTTTGTGTGTTTGTGTAATAAACTATAAGTTTACTTTAGCCTGATCGATCCATCACATTATAATATTATAATATTTTTGTTATTAAATACCACATTAGAGAACATTATTACGGAGCTCGCGAATCCAACCGCTGACACCAGTTTGTGATGATGTTCGGGTTTATCCTTGTATAAACGGTGCATGTTACACCTTGGTCCGCGGTAGGTATCAACAATGATAGGAAGTTACGACAATTGAACGTACATGGTGTGATAAAAAAGTAACAAGAATTTTCAAATTGCTCGCGCTATATCTAGTCTGTCGAGTTGATACTTTTTTGGCGTGTTGATAGCACTGTCAGCGATGTACGCGTCAATTTTCAATAAGCTGCGACGCTTAGTTTTTGTTTGACAAATGAATGAGCAAAACGTACTTCAGTGTGTTCGATGATTTTTTGTGTGGTGAAATGTCAGATCAAAGAATTTGTTTGAAATTTTGTGTTAAAAACGGAATTAAGTGCAGCGAAGCGTTCAAAATGTTAAAGGAGGCCTTTGGCGACGATACTACGTCAAAAGCACGAGTTTATGAATGGCACAAACGCTTTCAGGAAGGCCGAAAAGACACCGAAGATGACGCGAGGTCTGGGCGTCCTAGCACGTCCATCAGTGGTGAAAACGTTGAAAAAGTTAAAGAGATTGTGCTAGCTAATAGAAGAATCACCATTAGAGAGGTTGCTGAAGAAACATTTCATACGGCTCTTGCGAAGCGATTTTTGTTAATGTTTTGAACATGAAACGAGTGACAGCAAAATTTGTTCCGAAACTGCTGAATTTTCAACAGAAACAGGTTACATCGCGTAATCATCGCTCAACAAATGCTTGCTGATGTCGCTGACGACCCAGACTTGCTCAAACGCGTCATAACTGGTGATGAAACGTGGGTATATGGCTACGACGTCGAAACGAAGGCTCAATCGTCTCAATGACAGTTTCCTAGAGAGCCAAGACCGAAGACAGCACGTCAAGTCCGATCAAATGTGAAGGTCCTTCTAACCTTTTTCTTCGACTACCATGGAATAGTTCATCACGAATTTTTGCCGCCTGGTCGTACAGTCAACAAGGAGTACTACCTACAAGTTTTACGCAATTTGCGTCAGGCAATCCGGAGAAAACGACCCGAACTTTGGAGAGACAACTCGTGGATTTTGCACCACGACAATGCACCGGCGCATACTTCTTTGCTAATCCAACAGTTCTTGGCAAAACACAACACAGTTGTGATGTCGCAACCCCCCTATTCTCCAGACATGGCATAGTTATTACGTTGTTAATATTAGTCAGGATGGGTAAATTGAATATAGGCCAGTATGACTGTACAATACTATATTCCATTATAAGTACAAAATTATGGTTTGATACACAAATGACTTTAACTTTACTACAGTGAACTTTAATGTTATAATTGGTCGATTCATGACTCGGCAAGGATCTTCCTTCTCGACTTTATACGGTGAGTACACGGTAGAGCCGTAAACTGTTTGGACACTTACGGAATATGTATAAGACGTGATAATGCTCAAAAGGGGCTGCAACTCGATCTTACTCGTGTCAAAACTCTGACGAACAGAGTAACGTTCTGTTCAGAAATTAAGTTTTAGACTAACCTCAAAGTATTAGAAATCTTGCCCTTAATATCCTAAAAGCTGCGGTTTTAATAGTGAGAAACGCTAAATTTTCCTAGGAATGGAATGCGTTCGCTTACCCCTTTACTAGACTATCTAAAGGGATGCACGAACTAAACACCAGGTCCCGCGCCTTTCGGGTAGGCTGCGTACGTAGCAACATTATTATTAAATATTATATTTCATTTTCAACTTTGTTAAATTGTGTTATTATTTTCTAGTTTAGTAGTATATTCATATATTTCAAGTCATTATTAGATACTACACAAAATTATTATGTGAAATAAATTTGTAAGAACGTTATACTAAATTCGTAAATATAATACATTTGTTTCTAAAAAATATATTTAATGAAGTTAAGTAGTTTTATCACTTTTAACATTGTCCGCAATTTTTCATCAATTCTTTCAGCATGCATTTCTAATATTTAATCTTTTTCCAATTTTAAACAACAAATGATTATATACATCATATTAAGAAGTAACAGTTTTCATATTCATACACATTTAAGTAGCAAACCGTTGTGGTATGCAGCTATAGATTTTTTTTTAATTGTATGTGGCATTCAGGTAAGAGTTCCGCGCGAAAACCATTGGTTGCAAATGTAAAAGATCGTTAGAACAATAAGTAAAACACGATTATAAATTCACGAACATCGTGGTGAAGTAGAGCCAAAGTATTAATTATATTATAATAAGGAAAAAAGTTCAGAGGATCAGACAGTCGCTAAATCAATCAGAATCGTTCAAGACAGCCGTATTACATACACATAATGTTTTCAGAAAGTTCGGGGACAAACTTATATTACATATTAATGAGGGTAAGTAGATGAAAAAAGTTCATATAAATTTAAAATTGTTCAAGATGTTGACTTTGGCAACATATTTCAAGTCATTGAAACCGGTGACGTCGTCTACTTTGTAAATAATTACCCAGAATATTTGCAAGAACAAAATCGTTTTATACTTCTAAAAAGTGAAGTTACTGTTAGTTGATGTAAATCTTATTAAAAATTTGTTAAATTCTTTGAACCTTTGCGAATGTGTAAAATATCCTCGTTATGTTCGTTCATATAGAATATCTGAGAGGGATCTACAAAATGTATAATTAGTGTTAACGCTCGTGGTCGGATCTCAATGAGATGCCTATCGAGCTTTGCAGAAATTGCACGTGATGTGCCGACTAGATTTCACTATCTATATCTCGAAGGACCACTCTTATAAATATAAGAGACTATGTAAATTATAATAACTCTTCTTCGACTATTTCTTAGCAAGTGTGTTCCCTTTACTATTGACTATTCTTAACAATCTTGAATACACGTTTACGCATGTTTGTAAAGCATCGGCGATGCGCTGATTGGTTGACAGTGGAAGGGAAGTGGAAAACGAGGTGACGAAAATGCGAACGTTTTAATTGATGGACGGAATTTGTGGAAAGGTAGCGGGAAGGATTCGGAGCGGGGGTGATGAGCGGCTTCTCACCCTTACGGGGAAAGGCCCAAGGTGACGTCAGCGCGGTACCGTTGATCGGATCATCGTGGCCATCCGACTCTTGGGTTCCCTAAAGCTTATGACACGGTAATTGCTATTGAGAGAGAGAAAATTAATTTCGCTAATGCTAAGGTCACATACCACCTATTCAGATACGGGTAAAACTCTGCCTTCTCAAAAATAGCGTC
Source organism: Anthophora plumipes (assembly GCA_951804975.1). NCBI lineage: Eukaryota > Metazoa > Arthropoda > Insecta > Hymenoptera > Apidae > Anthophora > Anthophora plumipes. The sequence goes on along the minus strand of OX638118.1, from coordinate 14,892,113 downwards.
TATAGGCGACCGTATCATAAACTGGTTCTAACAAAGCCTTAACAATTAGATAAAGATTTAAATATAGAACTTGCTATATGTAATCATATATAATACTCAATGTTCTATATTCGTTAAAGTGAAAATTAAACATCTCGAAATTTTCAGTAAGAAACAAGTCGCACATCATCATTTTAATGCTACTTGAAACAAACGCAAATACGAGAAATTTGCGTGGAGAATTGCCGAGTAATGCGTGCTGATGGATTGAATTGCAGCGTCGAAATTGTAGATACGGTGCAATCTGTAACGAGATTTTAGCAATCTGGATATGCGATGATTTCATTCCCAGATTTGAGTTTCCTTTGTTAGCTGATAACACACTAGATGCCGATTGTTTTAACGATAACGCAGAGCGATACAGTAAACGCATAAGGTCGGAGGTGATAGGATAGGTATTGGAATACATATACAAGGTAGCCAAAAATGTAATGTTTAAATTTAATCAATGTTCTCTATAAGTAAAAATAAGACTAAAATGTTATGCAACAGAAAGTCCATGAATATATAATTAAAAGGTTATAACAAAAATATCGTGAAAGAAACGTCGTCTCTCTTTATCAATACAAAGTTGATATTGATGTGTTATTAAATTTATGAACCATAAGGATGAACCGTGTACAGATATAAAACACGAAACTTCAGCAAACCTCGGTTTGACGAATCATAATTGTAAAATTTGTTAGCCATATTTGGTCGCCAGACCAAGGTTCTAAAACTGACCTGTGCCATCGGGGATTGTTAACACCCCGGGGTTTAAGTCTTGCCGTATCATAGTTTTTAAGGAAATACTATATCTTATTCCCTTCCAGTGACATGAAGTCGAGCTTCTACATGAAGTCGAGTGGGGTCCAGGTATAATCCCTGACCAAATACCATAGTTCCAGGTCTCCACTCCCACAGAATCACAGCCAATAACCAATAGTTCGTAAATACACTAATCACCACACAGTTTACGCATCATGACACGATTTCACACTATCACCCAATAATATATATCAGTTCAGCAACAGTTTCTGTAAAAAATACAGCTCTCCAAAAAACACACATTTTACAATAAAAGTGAAAAAAAGCATACGGTCAACCATAGGCAGAGTTTCTATATCACGTATTGGAATAAGCTTTGATGACCTTAACACGTTGAATGAGTTAACAAGTACAAGGTGAACATTTCATTGCAACAAAGAAATTCGCTTTTCGTACGTGCTGGTACAAACCGAATTTCATGGTGGTTTTGTCTAATTTCTTCACAAAGTACCAACGTACAGTGGAATTCCCAGTAACTAACAGTTTTCATTACTAATTTATATCTCGTACAATAGATAAATATGCTACAATGAATATGGAGAAATACAATGGACCATTATGTAGACTGTCCTACTTTGCTTTTGTTAACCTGCCATCCCTCTCCTTATTTATAATTTTTTATAATTTTTATAAATTTTTGTAAAGCATAAATCTATATATATGTGCAATATATACTATTCAAATATAATAAATTAATTTATAATACGTATATTTGTGCGTTCTTATTTCATATTTTGTATTATGAAAATTTATGTATCATATAACGAACGAATGCTACAACGAACAACGTTTTGGAACAAATTAATTCCATGTAGGAGACCACACTGTATTTTGTCTGGTCCTATATTAAATTATTAAGAAAAAAACGTAATTGTTTAGAAGTACTCCTATCTTACTGATTTCGACGATTTTTAAATATGTTGTAGAAATCAACAAATTTAACAATTAGGCCTTAGTTTCCAAGATATTCATGAAAATATTTTTACCATTTTAATTCAATGTGTATTGCATGCTGCTTAGATTTGGGTTAGGTTTAGATATTAATGCTCAGAGTGCAATGAATTTGAAGAAGGTAAAACAAGATTGTTAATTAAATTTATTGCTGTAGTGAAAGTTAAAATTATTGTATATTTCGCAAAACTTATTTGCTAGCATTTCGTTTTATATTTAATAATTACACGATAGGAGAGCTAACGGATCTTATGTGAAAAAGCTAGTGTGTCGTCGCGTGCGTAGATGTCCCTGTGGGGGTGTCGGCTGCGTGGTTCCACTGAACAACACTCACGCACTACATTGTTACCCGCCAATTTAATATTGGGCAACTATTTCGAACGAATGGTAGAACACGATGTATCGATTGTTCTACCGTCGAATACCCGTACGTTGGATTCGACTGAATGTGGAATCCGCCTCGAAAATGCGCGACGATGAGGTTGACCGAAGAAAGAGTTTTATATCGTCCCGAACGATGGACGATGACAAGAATAAGATAGCAAAAACGTTAGAAATCCCGAACGATGGATTCTAACGATCGAACGTGTCTCGATTGCCTGTTAACGAACGTAGGGACAGTTAACGAACGACTGTGTTATCTTTAATTCTCGATAAAGTCTATTCTCTCGAATGGTAGAGAACGACTCTTAATGACGACTGGTTACGATTGCGTCTAACGTGCGAATTGCTAGTCAACGAACGACTGACTCCGAAGACTTCTACCGTACGAATCCTCTCTTCAGCAGCTCGCTCGATCGCTGCTAAAGAGGGTGACACGCTGATTGGTAGCAACCGAAATGTTAATTACCAATCAGCATGCCTAACGGATATCGCGAACACCCTTCCAGTGCGCCCTTAGCGCTCTTTTTCCTGGAAAAGTGGGGCGATACCTGCTCGGACGCGCGATGTGCCGAAGGTTTGGCAACGGTCTGGAATTTCCGCCAGGTCCGATCCAATGGTTCTTTACACGTTGAGAATCCATTGTCGAAATGACCGTTAGGAAACCGTTCGTTTTTATAACACGTCTTCGGCTAATGAGAACGAAAATTAACTTTACGCGACCGTTTTGTAAAGAAAACTAATTTCTCTCGGCGAGAAATTCACAATAATACGAACAATGGAATTCGTTGTCTCAAAAAATAGCCTTTTCTTCGCGATCGTGTCATAAACCGTGCCAAACAAAAGATCGACCGGCTTTCTGTTCCTTCGGACGGAACAACTAGGTAGCGTCGTAAAAGCAATTATTTATTCAAAGACTTATGATGTTCATTATACGAAGATAATACAACAAAATCTATTTTTCGGAGGGAAACTGTCCGTAGGATATAGGTTCAGTAGGAAGGAGAGTAGGGGTTATTTTGAGTCCAGAGGTTAGATGAAGCAATGACGTCGAGTTTCAGGGATGAGTAATGGCACAATATGATGTGGAGTGTTTGTTGTTTAGGAAAGGAAAAGCCGGATGGTTTAAACCAATTGTTGGAAAATCCAAGACATCACTCGACAAGACACGCTCGAGTGGTCTAACCGGATATCCACTGCAAGACGAGCACATGATGACGGGTCCGAACAGCGCGGTACCATGTTCATCAAAAATCAACCCTAGGGCCGTTAACCCTTTCTTTGGGTCACGCGTGACTGCGAGTATAGTTCCTCTGTAAAGAGGAATCCAGCACGAATATACACTCTGCATTAATAGAATGAAATAGAGTGAAATGTAAGGTACAGATCAATAGAATGAAAAGTTTCACTACTGATACCGCAGACTTAATCATCACCTGAAGGTAGATTATAGATTGTGCTACTATCCACGGCTAATTATTTTAATACCGACTATAGTCTGCATTCGTATTGACAGATCCTTACATGGATGCCGACTGTAGTTGGTGTTAGGAATGAAAGGGTTTCGCAGACGACGTAAGCATTTTCCCATATTAGAAAATGTCAGTCCCATTTCAATAGTCCTTTGATAAACCTCGAACCAACAACTTCTGACATTAAAAAGTATAGTGTATAGTAGTAAGTACGGCATTTTATTGGAATTTTCTCTTTCCATTTTCATTCGCCCTTCTTTATCATCCCCTGTTCTTAATATAATAGATGTGATAAGTGTGGTTGTTCGGGTAACTACGCTTTCCCGTTGAACGCGAGTTACTTTACGTATTGCACCCTTGTGAGCCCGGGTTCGAAAGACCAGTCAATCAGTCACGAACTCCAAAATTATCGAACTTGTACTACTTGCTAATGCAGAGATGATATAAAAATTCTTGAAATTTCGAAGGCCCTTGCTTTTATCCTATGTTACAAGATAAACAGTGATTTCGTCAATCAATCTTGGTAATTTCTTGTCCGGGATTGGTCCTTCAAGTTTCTTTAGCTTCCCGCCCACCTTGCTATTTGAGAGATTAACAAGGTGAGGACGAAGCTGACTCGAAAAACCCAATCCAGGAGGTAAGCAGACCCCGCGTTCACATGTTTGGTGTCAGTTACTATGGAGTAAGCAGAATCAGAACTACAGTCATTTATAGTGGTAGAAACTCCGAATTTCTATCCAATTAATCAATCTTCAAATCCTGATTTCTGGCTCGACCTGATGTTTATTGTAAAAGAAAAACCCTTGACTAAAATATCCCTCAATAATAGCCAAACCGTGTGTTCGCATCGTAAGTCCCAACCTATAAATCAAAACATTTTAATGCCGGTCACTAACAGTGATATATAACAAAATATTTAGCTCAAGCCTAACCTAATACAAATCATCAAGTTGTCTAGCAACTAAATATATTTTGATTTCATTTCAATCAATTTATACTAAGTTTGGCTTTAATTTCAAGTTAAATCCAAAAACTTTATGGCCTACATTGGGCTTGATTTAGGTTAAAATCTTTATTCTGGCCGCCGTGAAATGACCAGCAATAAAATGTATTATACGTAACTAAAAATTTTCTCTTGAATTTGTCGGTATTTACAAATTATAATGTGAGATTATAAATTCATTGTGATCAGAGTATGTAATACAATCATATCCGTAGATATGCTTAACTCAAACTTAAGCGGCATCCAACGCACATCAAGGTAAAAATGTCAAAAATATTTGCATACATCTCTCGGAAACTAAGGTCGAAAGGACATAATATATGTATACGGAAAAATTATTAAAAATGTTGATTTCTGCAACATATTCAACAATTATCGAAATCGGTGAGATGTCAGTACTTTTAAATTTAAATAGTCATCAACAGAAAGAGTACCGACTTTACATATTTGTCATATACCATATTTTTGTTGTAACATTTTAATGAAGCATTTATGAACTTTTTACTATATGACAATTTAGTCTTGTTTTTACCTATGGAATATCCTAGCAAAGTTTTAACACTAAACCTTTGGACATTCTGTATATTACCTCGTTAGTTTCCCTCGTCAGGCTTACAAATTTCAGAGAAACTGCTTATTTTCTTCTTTCCCGCGAGGTTAAAACTTTTTTTTAATCGAAACGAAAAAATTTTATATTAGCCTCAATGCACCCACGCAATAACATAGAACGCTAATGTAACTGTTACCCATTTCACGGAATTATTCCGGAATTATCGTTCCAGGCATCGTCGAGAAAGGAATTCTTTTTCATGAATATCGATGAATCGATGCTTTGATTGCGGAAACATCTGATTTCATGAAACAGAGGTATAGTGTCCTATTCTCTGCCACGTGATTCTCGCATTGAATGAATTGTGTTCCGGTCAAATGAAGATATAATAATTTACCCTGGATTTAATGAGATTGGTCTCTGAAATTGTGTATCAATGTCTACACTTTAGAGGATGGAACGGTAATAGATATATTGAAAAAGACTTGCAATGATTGTTTAAAGGAGAGGCAATTACATATTATAATACGCTTTTATTATTCTAAAGTAAATAGTTACTTTTTGAAATGGAGTATTCTATAGATAATAAGTAGACTACAGATTTTTAAGCATTTATAGGAAATTTGAAGGTACAAAATTGCACAGAATGCACGTGATGTGAAACAAATATAGAGAATATCCAAATTATAATGCTTCTATTAAACACCTCGTAAGTGAAACAATTTTTTACCGAAGTTCTACATTTTTTACTATATTCTTAAACATATTTAAAAATTTACTGAAAAATTTGCAATTTATTTGTAAAGTATACAGTCTGAGGCGTGTACTGCGACAGCTGAATATTATCGAAAGTATTAGTGATTTAGAGAGTATTATTAAGAATACTGAAAACAATTCTATGAGGACTAGGAATTTTCTATACTTGAAAGGAACAAGGATACTTTAAGACCATCACTTTTTTTTTAATATGGTGTGGTATATTTTTTAATATACGTAAGTATAGTTCACAAGATGAATTCAACAATCAATTGGTTATTCAAGATCAGTCAAGGTCACAGTTAAAGGAAAACTCATGAGTTTTGAGACCTTGCAATAATTATATCACTAAATTAACGACATCAATATTTTGTATCATTTCAACGACGTTACTAGGCAAAAACATTGCTAAAAATCTACAAATCTAAAACCAAGTATTTGCTCAAATAGTCGTACATAAAAACAATAATATTAGAAATAGATTTAACTATAAAGATGTAACAACTTCTTTTTATATGTATACAAATCACGGTGGCAGTCACTTCTGGTACTTCGACAAAAAAAGGTGCTACAAAAAGAAATTAATCATAATATATCATTAAATATCTCTTTTTTGTGCAACCATAATTAATTTCTGCGACTTTTATATTATTTTATATTGATAAAAGTTTATATCTGTATTTTTAAGTTAAAAATTACGTTTGCATATTCTTTCAATTTCCTGCATATATGTACATACATACGTCGAATACCTTAAGTGAATGAATATTTTTATAACTAACTGTATTTATATATAACACATAAAATATAATTAAATAATATTTTACTCGAGGAATACATTCTTCCAGAAATTTTCAAGTAAATACGATCATTAATTAAAAAGTTATTAAATGTTGAATTTCCGTTTTCAGCCAATTGGTCTGCACAGTGTATGGGAGTTAAAAATAATGTTAATAAAGAAAATTCGTATGCTATGTTGCTTGCAATTTGTAATAGTTTACCTTACGTTAACATACTTTTTTATATAATAAGCGTAACAGAGTATATTAAGCAGAGATTCCGATCCAGTACCTTCGAAAAATAGATTTCTTTTTTACTTTTCACTTCCATAATGTGTAAAAAATAAGTAGTTGAAAGGAAATTTTGGAACTTTGCAAATAACCAAATTTATAGGTTTTGCGGCGGCAACTGCCATACGTTTTCTTTCGTGCATAAAACTATACCTCTCTTCAGTAACTGTTCGATCGAATCGTGACGCGATGCTTGGTCGACCGCTACATGAACTTTCGAACTATATTCGCGGTAAATTAATGACGTGTGGGTTGCGTTATTTTGATGTTGGTTAGTGATGGTGTTGAATGATGATTGATTGCCATACTTTTAACACTCATATATTTAACTGAGTACTACAAAAACTGGTTGATATGTGATAATGTGACTTTCAGTTCTTGATCTCTGCTTTTGTGTTCTTGATCTCTGCTCGATCTCTCGTCAGAGTGTCTATGTTCGCTGTTTTATTAACTTGGTGTGTGTATTGTGATTGGTGGTTTAAATGAGTAATAGTTGGTGGAAATGTTTGGTGATTCGTTTTTCGGTGTGTTTGAAGTGTAACTGTCCACTCGTGTAGAAGTGGAAAAATTGTTGTTACATTTGTTATGTTGCTGTTTTGAAGGTACCGATGTCAAAAGTCTGTTTATAGTCCTAACACATATGGTGTCCAGGTGTGAGAGTCTTCGAATTTCTAAGGATAATAAAACAATGTAGCTGTGCCGGCTAAGACCTTGTTGTAGAAAATATTATTTTTATGAATGAAGTTTAATGTATTGTTCGGTTCATCGGCACGATGAAACACTAACTAGGGTCTACATGTAGATATGCTATCTGGCCGCTGTGTATTTTGTAATACGAGATAAAATTTGTTTATCTACCTCTAATAAACATCTAGTGATCTGAATGAATGATGAAGAAAGACACAGAATAATAGTGGAAGTTTTAATTCTTGTGCATGCGCTTTGAATCCAAAACACATCAAATACATTGTGGTGCAGAAACCATTACAAGTCCTTGCTTTCTTGGCTTCAAAGTTGGTCAGTTATCATTATTGCAAATAATGAATGCGTTGGGAATTGCTATTGACTCACATGCAAAATCTCTTGCTGTAAGTGTTGATACGAAAAAGGAATTGCCACCGCCGAAAAACTCGTTTCTACATCATTGCAATAATAAGGAAGGAACAAAAAAGAGAATACAAGCATCCCAAATGAGTTTCATGAAGAAACAGAGGGACTTGAGTACGGACCTGAAATTGATCGACGTTTCTTGAAACGCTGTTTCATAGACGAGTGGGTTAAATATTTCAAGAACTAATGGATGAATATAGATGAATTTTTCTTTAAATTAAAGAATATACTTTTCTACAGGAAATGAGCCTATAATATTTGATTTCTTTCCAAATTTACTCATTTTTAAAGCAGGTGGAAGAGTGAAGAAATGTGTAACAAAACGATTTTTAACTTTAAAGTGACAAATAATTCTTAAAAAATTTTGTTTACTGTTAAAGGAAATTTCATGCAGTTTGAAAATATGTTCGATCTTTTCGTTTCAAGATTATAGTAGAGTTACTAGCCGTTTCATCGATCAAAGAGAATTTTTCGAATACAGCTATTGAAAACAGCACAGACACTCTAAATATTTGAATAACAAAAAAATTATACAACTTTTATATTTTCGAAAGGCATATGCTGATTGCAAATCGTAGATTGCTGTCTTGTATAGTTTCTTCTAAAACAAATTCTAAAGAATCACCTTTTCCTCTACTCCTGGACCGGAACCTCGCCTTAAGTTGGCTTGCTTCTAATGGACTGCTTTATATTTCTCTCTTATTAAACGACTTTCAGCAACATGAGTATCATTCTATAACGCCAAATTTTTCAATTGTACAACAATCACGTCTTCGTCTTAGGCCTGTCTAAAATTCAACTACCACACGCGAAACTTACGAAGAGAGATTACCGTGTATGATGCACTCATCGATATGGTAGGTTGCAGCGTCGATAGCAGACATGGATCATGGTGATCCTCTCTTAGCGGTCAGTCACGCGTCATTATTTGATTTATCCCTGTATATCGAGTGCATAGGCCTTGTTCCCATGTCGGTCATTCTGTCTCGTGAGTGACCCGGTGAAAGCTCGAGTGCTTTAAAGTCGTCAAAGGAAGGTCGATACTCGTCGATACTCGGTGATTTGCGCGGAAAACTAGACGCAACCGAATTAGACTCGCTGCCACTCCACATGCTTCCCAGTTCACCGACCTTATTTACGATACCGTTTTTCCACTTTCTTTTCGTAGCAAGTTCGGATTTAAGAGATAATAAGGTATAAGTACTTAGTTGATACATTTGATAGATGTATTGTATTATAGATCAATTACGTGTACTACACACTTGCTTTCTCTGCTGAATACATGTCGATATTATGTATTTTAAATAAGGAGGAAAGTCAGTTGCATTACGAAGCCAGTTTTCCAATATATTTGTAAACAACGATGTACTTGACAAAAGTTGATTGCTTGTATTATCCTATATTTCTTGTATTCTATGTATAGCATTAAGGCTTTAGTTTTATAATACGGACGTCTATCTTATTTTTAAGTACCCTTTTTTCTCAAGATTTTTATTCGTTAAATTTTCGTTTACCCAAACGTTGACATTCGAAAAGTGTTTTATAGAAGCAGAAACCCTGCGTTTCTGCAGGTCGTGTGCCTTTCTGGTACCTATGCGTAAACACGTCTGTACACAACTTCTGTACACAGTTGTAGACAACTTCTAACGTAAGCCTAACCGCACCTGCATCGGAGGCACGAGTCTCCTAAGTAGTCTTACTGACGAATTTACTAATAGACGAAGAACCAAACGTACGTTTTCTTCCCTTTCTTTTTCCGGCTATACTCTTTCTATTTCTTTTCTCTCTTCCATCATTACTATCAATACAACAATTATAAAGCTGCGTAAACATAATATAGCGTTATTGTTTATGGGATGCTTGTCAGAAAAATATGAAAACTTCCGCAGCTATATATCAATGAGTTTTCTATGACCAACATCAAGGAGGTTCTTTTTTCACGAGTAGCGTTTTTTTCGCGGCCATTTGTTTTTCGGCTAAGCTAACACAGGATAGTTTATAGAGCTAAGAACAAAATTAAATGGACACTTTTCTACAATGTGTAAAATAATTGTAATTTAGTCATTTTACTTTATTAACTTCTTCTTCTTCTTACTTTTCATTATAATTTACGTATATAGAAGAAATTAAATATAACTTTTGATAAGTCCGAAAAGTTCTCCGTTTATTATAATCCAACAGTACTTTATTCTTAATGATTTTTCCTTTGTAGACTGTAAATTGTAGTTTCACGTTACATTGAATTTAGCAATAAGCATTTAACCCTTTGATTACAATTGATGCCTATAGGCGTTTTGTAAATTCGGTTCAAATTCTTCTATTACTGCCTTTTCCCTTGAATTTTATTTATTGCCTACTTCCATTTTAATTTAACGAAAGTAATTTTACATTATTACAAATACGAAAATTCTTAATTTTTAAACTTTCGAAAACAATTTGACAAATTTTACGACTGAAAATTGAACGTCTAGCGAACGGGTTAATGAACAAAACAAATATCTTTATAATATTGGGTCATAACAGGAATAAGTTTGGTTACATTTAATACTTTTTTTTTTCTCAATTAAGCTTCAATAAGATATTGTGAACAGTACCAGTGCTGATTAAAATAACTACTTTTAAATTCTTGTTAACAGTTACGTGTATTTGCAATGTGTCATAACTAAACTCCTAGAATTAGAACACATTTATGTTTACAACCGAAATTATAACGTTTATGTTACATTCCAATAGAACATAATTTCATAAAACTAATTGATATAGATATGTTACTAGAATTAAATGTGAACTCACGATATTCATTGCACACATTACATTGGTGAACAAATGTGACAACGCATCATCTTCATAATTTCTTATTTCTATAATCTTATTCTCGTTTTCGCTTGTTGGAAGCTGCTTATAATTTAACATTAACATTAGTTACAGAAAAATAAAGGTATACTTGAATTATTTTTGTGAGGCGTTTGTAGGAAAATCCTCCAATCCATTTAGGCCTTCACTATCCTTTCGCTGTAGCAGATTTTAGTACATGTTTAGATCTCTAAGATAATCTTTTGTGAATAAAAGGTTCTGCGTATTGCATATGTTATGCCCGGCAGTTCGAAGGATTATTCAAATTGTAGATTTCGGAAATAATAGTTTTATTTACATTTATACACAGATCAAGAGGACTGTTTCCTCACTCACTGAAGATACTTGAGTACTTCTCAATCACACCGCATCATTTTCATTCTGGACGGTTACTCTAAGTATGATAAGAAGTGCTTTTTTCATGGATGCGAATTTTTCACCAGTTATCCAGATAGACGGTGACGCCGATCGCTACTCGCCTTCTTGCCCTTTCCCTAAGTTGTCCTTCCATACGGCTTTCTCAGGATAGCGTGACAGAATTAGAACGACGCGTCTTCACTTATTAACTTCTTGCACTATATTATTACGTGCCACTGTCTGTGAAAAAGACACTCACATGTCGATAGATGCAGCGTTTCGTTGAGGAACTCAAATTTGTATCAATCACGCAAATGCTAATAATAAATAAATAAATTTTTTTCATACGTACAAATATTATAATATAATTATATACATCGTATCACGAAAACTAAGCCTTTCGAGATATGTAAATGCAATGCTAGCGAATATTCATCCAGCGAAATTCAGCCACAGACATAATTCTGGCATAAAAGTAAATAACATGTAAACATTATTTTATTTGAATTTGCAAAGAAATGCTTATTTTAAATTACTGACGTTCTTTTTTCTCCTCAGTAGTTTTATCAACTTTTCTTAATACTTTCACTACTGTATCACGGAGAAGAGTTTTCAACTACAGTTCATTACTTATTTTTCGAATATACTGTAGTTATTTATTTAGATAATATCAAAATTTAGTAAATGAGCATATAAATCTAGTTTTTTTAATGAGTCACAAATATGTAACGCTAGGCCATATGGATAATTTTATTTGTTTAAAGATAACAAAAATTCATAGTTGTCACACATTTGTGCCGCTTGGGACCCGTACTTCACAGATATGTGACGCTGGTAGCGAACAGTTTAGAGTAACTTTTCCTTTTGAAAGCATTAAGGTAGAATTGTTTCTCTCTTTTTTTTTAATACATATATAAGAAAGTTAAAATTTAACTTTTTAGCTGGGAATGACGAGATAATTTGTCACTGCTTCAGTAACACCTAGAAAGTAGTAGTTTATTTATTATGAGATTACTTAGTTTTAATTGTACTGTTACGCTTTTATTGAATATAAAATACATCATATTTATACTTCAGAAAACCGAAATAATGAAACTATTTATCATTTTTATTGATTTTTAATTATAAGCTGCAGGGATACAATTTTCATTTGAGAAGTGAACCTAGTTAACATCTCTTAGCTACTGTACGCCACTATAGTAGCTTTCACGTATGTCATCTTTCTAAATGGTGCGTCATATAATGGCTCACTCTGTTATTAGAATATGTAAATTATCGTCACGCCGCAAGAGTGTTTATTTGTTTCATTTTACTTTTTTTTTTTGGCACAGGCAACATTTTGTAACAGTATAAAAGCAATCATAAAAAATCTACTACAACCATACCTTTAGTTTAGTTGAAAAACATTTCCAATCCTTTTGTAGAACTGTAAATACCAAAAAGGCGTTAGGAATTTTTTCTGTATACGTGAGAAATAATGTAAGGCGAAAATCACTCTACGAATGTCAATACTGTAACGTGGGGCTTTGTATGGTACCTTGTTTCAATATCGTACACAATTGTATTATTAATGATTGAAATATAGGGCACAGTAGCCGAATATGAGACCCATTTCTTTAAGCACTTTAAGCAAGCACAATTCTCGATTAAAAATACTTTTATTAAAATACAATACATGTCTAAAATGTAAGATGTGTACACTTTTGAAACATATTAGAAATGATAACAAAACAGATAGAGTTCCATCATAATAAAATAAAAATGAGAAGTATACAAAACCACGACTTCACAAACTGGTCGCCTAATATGAGACCCAGGTTTCATCTTGTCAAAAGGCATTTTACGATTGAAAATGGATGATGAGGATTATTACTAATAGCCAACTCAAAAGCCATCCGCTATACATCTGATCTCCGCAAGCCAAAATATCTGTTATCTATGGCAAGACAGTACTGAACCAGTTCAGCTTTAGTTTTTTGGCCTAACACAGGCTTTCGCCAAGAGACTTTGACACCAAATGTTCAGTAGAGAAATCGGTATTTTTTACATACCGCTCGAGAGTTCCTTTGGGTACAACAAAATATTTTGCCGTCGTTTTATAGCCCACAATATGCTCTCTAACTACCTTAACAACCAATACCATCTGATTTTTATTCCACTGTTTACATTTTTTAACAAAATCCACCTAAAACAAAATTAGGTACCTAATATGAGACCTGTCTCATACTAGAAACTTTCAAGGGTTCCATATTCGGAAACAGTGACATGATAACTATTAAGTCATTTTGAGATTAAAATTTTATTATTTAATAATACACAACTACTAAACCTTAAACTCCATTGCATGCACTATACAACAGTATTTATGAATATGATTATGTGCTTACCATTTTGGATATATTCGTAATTTAATTGTACGACTTGAAAAACTTTCTGCAATGTGTTTCACGCATATGCTTGCTCAAGACACTGCGTTATTTTCTATATCACATTCGAATAATGTAACTGAAGTACAGTTAGTTCCGAAGCAAAGAATTGTCGCTGCGACGTTCGAGATTTCTCCGTAACGGAGATAGGCTAGGGTCTCATATTAGGAACAGTCTCATATTAGGCTACTTTACCCTACATGTTCATATTATCTTGTTATGATTTTTTCAAATTCTTTAAATAAAAATTATAAGATTACAATTTATTGGTCTATAACTCTGTTCTAATATAGTGATATAGTGGAAAGCGCTTCTAAACACATATCATAGCGGTATGTTATTTATACGCAATCCGTGTTAAACACTATCGTGCAGAGATACAGCTCCATGAAAAGTCCAGCCGTAGCTAAGAGACTACGAGAAAATAATAGGAAATCAGGAGAATGTAATTAATTGCTTGTAATTGATTGCTATGACAATCGGAAGAATTTGAAACACGGGTTAAGCTCGCACTTCTCATATTTTGTCCGATATTCACGCCACGAGCCTGGCTCGTGTTTCTTATATAATATTTGGACTGTAAAGCATATCTCGAGTCTGACGCACGCAGTTGTGCCTTCTTAATGGTTGTGTGCCTTAGAAAGCGACGCTTACAGCGCGCGACCATAGTTTTGTAGAAAATATAGATACTCATCTTGAGAGAATTGCAAACGCTTGAGTACTCTTCGCCCACGCCAGTTTCAACTCGGAGTGTTTCTGACATTTCATTAATTTTCAAATTCAATTAAAACAAACAAAATGTTCACCCTACTATTATCTTTTAAAACCGTTCATTTCTATGCTGCGACAAATTACAAAGTGCATATGCTGTAACATTCTCTTTGCAAATTGTTTTAAATAAATGATAAATTGTGTGTTTCAGTAAAACGATTATATCTTCATCCACGATTAGTAATCATTGGAAAACACTACGCGGCGTGGATAATCCTTACAGAACTGCAAACGCTGCTTTTGACGGTTACGATCGATCGTTTCAGTTACCTAGCAGACAAATATCTCGCGGTGGTAATATAAAGTTTCATCTGCTTCTGGGATGAATCGTCTTGATAAGAGGCAGCGATATGCTCGCGCGAGTTTACACGGCAGAGGGTCTAAAGGTCAATATTGCCAACCCATCGAACTTATCTCTGTGTCACAGGCTTTCACTTCCCATGCGTATACACACGCGCGTATATGCCATCGGGAGCAAAATTTTCTAGGGATTTGCCGATGCGTATAGTCTTCCTCTCTGCGTTATTATCTTATACGGGTGCTCACGCATCGTCACGAGTCGATCATGCTTCATTAGGCCTGGGGTACACGGAATACGGGAAGTCAATATTCCTATATATTACACATTGTTTACGTTTTAGTATACATCGTGGTTTTTATCACGTATTATAGCAATAATTTAATCCAACAAAAGTGTACTAGCGATATTTGCGGAAGTGGATACCTTAGGAGCGAGAAGTGTTGATAATTTAAACATATACAGTCCTCTCCAGTACGCGTTGTCCTATAATGACTTAGTTTCATTTGGGTAATTGTAAAAAACACTCCCACGTGGACACAATCAACGCACCATGTAATATATTTTTATTTATGAATGAAAAAGGATTTTTGATTCAGACGTTACAATCGATATATCACAGCAGCTCCCCCATTTTCTAACATTATTACTTTTTAAAAATTACAGAAAGAAGTTGAAATTTATAAAATTAAGTAAACAATTAAGTTAATAAATTGAAACTTTCTCATTTAGTAGTTACCTGCGAAAGAAGTTTCCTAACTTGACTTACTTGTAGACGTCTCAAGAATGTCTACCCGTTTAAACAAGAATTAAGAACTTATGAAACTTACGCGGTGGGTAAAATTGGATACTAACACTTTTTTCATACTATTTACTATTACCTTTTAAGTGGTGCGCCTCTGTAGTATGCACCTTGCGGTAGGTTATTACCTTTTGATGGGTCTTCTATAACGCGCAATGAAAATGAAAGCTGAAATGACTTTGAACTTCAGCAATTATTATTCGACTAACTGAGTTAATGAACTAGGTGAATTTAAGAAGCAAGCTTGAACGCTACAAGACTCGGATTTTAAGTACCTCGCGTTGCGAAACCTGAAGACCTTCAATTTTCAACGGAGAATTTTCACTCTCTATCTGTTGAATAGTGAAAAAGTAAAAAAATATCAAACGTGTCTAATAAATCATTTCTACATCAATGGGAAAAGCTCAACCAAGTGAACAAACTGCAAGCGTTACTGCATGGAAGCGCACAAGATACGAAGCAGCCGAGGAACCATAACTCATTGAAATTCTTGATAGAGGACTTTCGAAGATTCCCTTTTCTACTTCTCAAGCCTGGATTCGTGTCCAAATTGCTGCACTTAACCTGGGTAGCTCTCGTTGACAGGATATAGAGGCACTTATTAAGGATAATTTTTAGACCAGGTTTACAATACGGACGCGATTCTTTGCAATTTTTGAGATTAAGGTTTTCAATACGTATCTTAATTTTTTGTTCGTTAACTTCTCTTTATTACCAGGAGGACTGCAAAGTCCCTAACAAAGGTAGAGAATTTGAAATTTGTTCCGTCCATAAGGGAACAATTACGCGTTCGCAGTTTTTTGTTCGATTTTTGTTCGTGGTTTATTATATTCGGAAAGAAAGGCTATTTTTGAGTTACGTTCCCTATTGTTCAATTTTTCGATATTTCTCGTTGGGAGAAAATTTGTTTACCAGCCGTTTTAAAGTTTAATTTTGTTTGTTCTCAATAGCCAAAGAGTTTCCAACGAGCGATTTCGACATCTGATTCTAATGGAAACCAGAACCGATGATCTGAACCTGGCAGAAGTTTCTGTTACTGAACGTCGTGCCTAACAATCTGTTCTTTGCGCGGTCCGATCAGGTACCATCCCCACTCTTTCTAGAAAAGAGCACGTTAAGGGCGTACTGAATGAGTAGCTGTAATACCTATTGTACGCTGATTAATAATTAGCATTTTTCTGTGCAACCAATCAGCACTTTTCACACATTTCGACAGCGATTGCGTCGAGCTGCGGAAGTGAGTCGTTCGATAAGTTTTCAAGCTGCCGCATCGCAAACATATTGATAATCGTAGACATTTTTGAGCCAATTCATCACTGCAAACTTAGAAATTTGTTTCAGAATTTCAAGACCACAATTCACACATCGTATAAGGTCGCAGCCCAACATTTGAAACTAGAAACTACTGAACCACTCATTCAAAAATAATTTAGCTAGTGATAAGTAGTCCGGGAGTTCACATACGTATGTAAGTCACGCACGCTATATTAATAAAAAACCATATTACAGGGCGATACAACTTGTTAAATGATGTAAAACTTTTCTCTATATTTTTTTTCTATTTTCAATAATAACCGAGTTTTAACTGAGCCTAGTTATTAAATACGCCTACGTATTTTTTACCTGAACACTGGAAGGTTAAGTATCATCACAAAAGGAAGTGATCTATCAGAAGTATTTTGTTGAAGTATAATACATTATTGAAATACATACATATGTCTAATACAGCAGCATTGACTAGTTCAATATTTTTTGAATATCTTACACGTCTTCGAACATTTGAAGACTTTCATTTTAAGACTAAACCGGTCGTTTCAAAATTCTTAACTCAATTACTGATTGCATATGCTAATAGTACACTACGACGACGCAGAATATTAAAATGAACACGAAATAAATGCTGTGCAGCAGTGACATTAGAATCGTCATTGTAACATGTTGACCACTACGTCACCTATATAAGGGTGACCGCTGTTTACGCAGAAGCCTCGTCACCCCTATATGAATGACAGTTCTTTTCTCTCATTAGCAGGATTTTACAAATAATTTGCAAGAATTTTTTATGATAACAAACATATTTAATAAAAGGAATATACAGAATTGTATACAAATAATTATATACAAGGTATATAATATTACGGTTGTATTTTATGATATTCTTCGAAGCAATGCAGGTAAAGCAATAAGTTTTAGCCTTGTTTACATTTCTTTTTGCTTTTTCTCGATCTAGAGATTTTTTACTCGTTTCGTAACAATACACGCACATTTGTCTAATTATTTTATTTTCGGAGTTCTTTCTACCACCAATCTGTGCATTTTACCCTGATGCAAACTGATACATTATCATTTTAAAGAGATAATAACTTTTTTACTAAATGTTCCAATGTTCCTCGAATCTTGTAATTGTTATTTCTTGTTTTGTGAAAATGAAATAAAATAAATGAAAAACGAAAAAAAGCATTGTGAGCAGTTTATACGTTAGATATATTGAATCACGACGAATTGTGAATTTGTACCTTGCGGGAAACATACTTAATTTACACGGGGCAGTCAACGTGTTAATTAAACGCTTTAATTACAAATACACGCTGCTGCTCTGACTCCATGTTTACTAAATAGTTCATCAAGACCAACAATATCTCACTATTTTCATTTGTTTCAACCAAACGAATTCGAAATAAACCGATGTCTAAAATTTCCCTCTCATTTGCACGCTGTATTTTAAATAATACCTGTCAACAAACTGAACGCATCAGGTATAAAACAAACTAGATTTCATTCATCAGTATAAGCTTTATATTTTCGAAGTCATTCTCTGCATAAAAGGTATCGTGGATCAACGAGTGTGCAGACGAATTGATAGTACGACGTGCTTCCGGCCTACCAGATTTGGCTTTAAAAAAATGAATCGCGTTGGACGGTGAAACGAGAGACAGAGAGAGACAAGCGAGAAAGGGGGTAGGGTGAGGGGGGATAAGCACTTTTAAAAATCACGGCACCAGAAAGGGTATGTCGAATAAAACAGAAATACTCAGCGCTTATGTTGCACTGATAAATTTTTTATGAAAGTTATTTCGTATGCTCCACCACACGGAAGATGCGGCAACAATAGCGACTCCCACCTTCCCGTTCCTCCTCTCTCCAACCCCTTCTCTTCGCCATCTAACGAACAGCTACGGCCAGCTTTATTTTGAAACTCTCGTTCGACGTGCTGTGTAATAAAGCCGACCTGCCCGGCCGACTGGCGGCGGGTGGTGGCGGTAAAGAGAAAAACTTTCTCCCCCTCGAATTTTATTTACACGAACCAGATAAGCAGGATACCACGAATCCCACTCTAAAAGTTAGAGACGTCATTCCCCCGCCCCGCCCCCTGTATGACGAGAACTCGATCGATGATTCTAACGACAGGTTTCCGTGGTACCCTTGAACAAGCCCCCAACCTTACGATTTTCACGTTCACATAGATCGCGAGTTGGTTAGGGGAAGGGGTGAGCAACAAACACGGGACAAGATAGGTCGAGCTGTTTCGATCCTAAGGATTTTTGAATTTCATATTCCACGGAGTACCACACCGTGCCAGGCGTCCTGTTCTGTCGCGCGGCCACGTATGCAATTCAGGATCACGGGCCGGTGCTATATTATGCGTAGTTCATACCGCGACGTAGCGTATCATTGTTCCGGGAAACAGAGGAATTCCATTACCGGTTGGCAACTGAATTCTCTGTCGAGGCTGCGTTTTAGTTGCGGTCGACGAAGCGAGTCCTTGTGCCCTCGCGCAACTGCACCCTGTCGACCGCCCGCCGCCGCCACTGTTCCCTTTCATCGCTGCTCTGTCTGTCTGTCAGTGCTGTTCTGAAGGGATGGAGGACCGGCAATCTCTGTCAAATGTTTCTCTGCGTTAAATGTGCGGCCACCGGTGCACGTCCTTGGAGCGTGACAAACTACGGCTCGTGTTTTGCACGATTGCTACGGCGAAAATAATGGACAGGGCAGTGGGTGGTGTACGGGGGAAAACAGCGGAGCTGGAGGATGAGAAATTTGACGAAATTTTTGTACTCCACTGCGACGTATAGTAGAATGTATTGCGCGAGCGTTACGCGTTTCTATTAGGTACTTACATAGCGTGTGACTCCCGGTGACGAAGCAGGGAGCGGAAGATTGGACGATGACAGAGAGACAATTGAAGTTTCAAAATAATTCAAGTTAAGGACTTCAATTCACGATGGTGTGGGAAACGGTATTTCGTGACTAAAATTAGAAACGTATTTATGTCAGTCTTTCCTGTTTTCAACAGAGATTTATTTTTCAGGATATAATTTAATTATTTATATTAACTTATTATTACAAAAAGGTATAATTATTCTACGCGAAAAGGTAAAAGAATTCGTGTGCGAAATTAAAAGTACCTTCATGTCGATTGTTGGATAGTGTGTCTCGCGACAAGTTTTTGATTAAAAATTGTAATCAGAACTGTCCGATACGCTTGCTGCAAATTAATGACGCCAGCGTACTTCATTTTTTGGATAGTGTGATGCGTTAGAAACTGTTGCTTAGTTTTAATTACTGTATTATTACACGTCTTGGTTTAGTATACTATTTTGATGAGTTTGTAGATTACGATATTCTAGGAAGTGTGTGTGTGTGTGTGTGACAGAGGGGGAGAAAGAGAAAGAAAAAAGGGAGAGAGAGAGAGAGAGAGAGAGAGAGAGAGAGAGAGAGAGAGAGAAATGAGTAGCAGTGTCTTGCACGTAGAATATGCCCCTGCAAGAGGAAACTCCGTCGTCTGTTCCTGTTAGTACTTATTTAACCATTCTGTTTTCTTTATTTTTTCGCTGTTTCAATTCTATTTAACCCTGCTGTGCTTCTCAGGTCAGTATGAACTATAACGAAAATTACATTTGTATGAATACTATGCTTTTAAATAGTCCTTTATCATATTTAGTCTATTTACATTTGATGTGTACTTCTTCAATATTGTATATCTAGCAAGTATATAATATTTCAAATTTTAAGAAAAATTTGTTTGTTACGTATGTATTCCTCATGTCAGATAGATCGATGTGCGAAATAATATGGAAAGTTCGAAAATTGTGTTTGTTATCATTTCGATTGTTGAGCTGTAGTGAACACATAAGAAATTTTATGGGTACAGCATCTAAATTATAACTTTTCCTAGAGTAAACACTTATCTTCCCTTCCTTTTTACACTCCAATGATGGAAAGTGTAGCATTCGTTATATTTTTATTGCTTTTATTCTTTATCCTAAAATTTATAATTATAGTTCAACAATGTGTGATTTATACAGGGTGTCCCAGAACTAGTGTAACATCCGGAAATGGGGGGCAGCTGAGGTGATTCTGAACAACCTTTTCCTTTACCAAAATGTTGTTTGAAACTTCGTTTTTGAGTTATTAACGAAAAACACTGGCCAATCACAGCGCCCAGAGACCGCGGGCTCAAGCACGTATGCACGACTCTTATGCACGGGCGCTCGGTCGGGCTCCCGGCACACGTACTGGCACAGCATAGGTATCACGGAAGATGTTATGTCATTTTAAATTAAGAATAATGTGAAATTATTCGTTATTCATGAATAACAAACAAATTAGTAAGTCGTTTAATAACTGCGTTCGATATGTTTATTCGTTATCCGAAAGAAATAAAACGTTTTATTATTTATGAAAAAATGTTTTTTTTTAACACTTTATCTGCCGCTGGTATGTCTCGCGTAGATTCTATTATCTGTTACCAGCCTTTTTCGCACGATCGTTCATATTGTAATTACAATGTACCGTATCAGGGCATGAAAATTTTAATAATTCTTACTTGATCCTGTCACCCGATTTACACGAAATTTCGAAGATCTGTACAAATAGATGTAAGCTTTTTTTATTACAATAAAAATATTTTTACGCGACACCAACGTGGTGTCACCGAACGGCATAGTGTTAACAGCACATTTTCAGGTGAATAAATTGTTTTAAGAAAAACGATTTGTATAACTAGTGTTAGAAGAAAATAATTAAACTTACCCATTCGTCCACGAAATAACCTGCTTCGATGGAAATGAATCGTTAACACTGGATCCTCGGTGTCGATCCTGACCTATCCAGGCAATCTTCAACAGCTGATGTTACGGCCGGGTCAGTGAACTCACTTCACTGCATGATCGATAATTTTCGGTGACTTCTTAGAGACTGCCGATTTTGTTTATTCTCCGTAAAGTTTTTGATGTCGCTTCAGTAAAAAGTATTATACTTATGACCAATCTGTGTGCCTAATACCATACAGAAAACCTTTTTGCTCAAAGAAATCATGCTCAGCTGATTTTTGCTCTTTTTTCATAATTCTGATTCTTTTCGTAAATTGTCGATCATTTTGTTTGTTAATTTTGCAAAATATCCTGGTTTGTTTATTTTATATTTCGTAAATGTTGCATCATTCACTTATCTATAACTTTTTTAACTTAAGGAATTCATCTATAAAGCTTCTCGCATACATTTTTTGAGCATTATTCTTTAAGAAATGGTAAAAACAATTTTTTTTTGCTAACATCTATCCTCTTACTTTGAATTTTAATTAGTTCGGAGCTGGTGTCGTAAGCGGCATAAATATACTCCCGAAGGTAGCTTTAGTTTAGTTTCAGAAATTTAGTCAACCGTAATCCTTGGTAATTAAATCGAGTTGATCGATGTTCGTAGATTTTTTAACAAATTACCGTTTCTACAATATTACAATAATTTCGATATTATTGTAATATTATGTATTATTAATAATATAATTTGTTTAATTAATAATCTATAATAATAATTTGATTAATCATGTAATATGTGTATATTGTACAATTGTATAATGTTCGCGATAATTTTGTTCTTTTCCTTTTGTACTGTGTAATATACATGTATAAGTTCAGGGTGATGAGTAATTGGTTGACTGAGGAGTTAAAAATTAGTAATACGGAATTTGATATTGCAAAAGAGGAAATATTTATGAAAGAAATGACGTTGAAAAATCAGGTAAAAAGAGAAAAAAACGGTGCAGATGAGTCAGATGGGCGCATGATTGTTTATGTCAGAATGGCTGAGGTTCCTTTATGGTGGTGAATTTGCGAGGGGTTAATTAGGTCTATTACTTTATGCTAGCTTATGGTTCGGTTCGCTTGTACGAGCAAATATCGATTATTTTGAACGAAAATGTATTTTTTACGATAAAATTCGATTATTCACAGTAGCATATATTGTTTAATATTTACGAGAATTAATATTAGATAATTGTAAATAAGATTTACACAACCAGTTTTTTCCGAGCTGCTATTTAAGGGGATATATTGTATTGGGCAAGCAGAATGTCAGAATATCTCTAGCATCTGTTTCTTAAAACCTGCATAGACTTAAACGTTGCAGAAGGCAGCATTTATAATTTACACAGATATATTAGCAGTTGTATAAAATTCCATGTAAAAAAGCCAGACGTTTATAATTTCTAGACATTTTGTAAAAAGATTATTAAAGTTTCAATTGTTATAAGTAGACAGCAGATATTTATGTAAATACATATTTTTACAGTAAACAGGTAAATAAACGAAACTTGGACAGAAATGTGTTTTGTTATTAGGTGATTTTAAAAATGTATTTTTTATTTCGTATAATTTCGATAGATATTCTACGTATGTATACTGCATATATTTTACATATTTCACACTGTGGATTAATTATAATCAGACTATAATTTCTCATAATCTACCTTGCTAAGAAATTATTAGTCACATTCCACTTTCATTCTACTTAATTACAATTAACCTTCAAATGCTATTAATTGTAAAAAAGAATTAAAAACACAAAGGTTACCGTTAAACGAATCCGTCAAATTAATTATTGATATGAATGAAAATTTAAGACTTGCCTTCGCTGTCTGTGGTGAAAAAATTAAACATTAAGTGTACACATGTACTCCAAAAACGTCCAGATTTTGATAAATTGTGTAAAATTAAAAATGCCTCAATGGAAACTAAGAACGTAGAACTAAACGAAATAGAACATGATATCGAAAAAGATACAGATACGCACCTACAAATCATCGGAAAGATTACAATTACATATTGCAATACAAATCATAATAAATAATAAATAAATATAATAAAATATTATGCATTTTTTGATGTTATGACTGTATAAACATGTGTAGTTATAAACTTTGCACGGTTCGTACGTAGATTAAAAACTGCTTACAGCATAATTAAATAATTGAAATATACGAACTCACACACTCAAAGGCGTAATAAGAACTTGTATTCCCATGTTCTGTAATGATCGATTAAAACAATTAGTTTAACTTTTAAGTTAATGATTTTGTCTACAGAACTTTGATTATAAAATTATCTGAGAGGAGCGACATATTTAAATTTTGAAGCTGCAAAGGTTTGCCGTTTTATAGAAGAAACTCGTTTTTCTAACTTCGATCACGAAACGCCATTTTCCAGACCACTGTGCAACGATACCGGGGAAATAACTTTTAGTTAGTTCTTACAAAGTTTGCAGAAATGATTACACAGGGTGAGTTACGTAAACTGTTACAAGTGAATATCATCTAACTGAAGTCAGATATCGGAAAACAGTTTGTTGGGGCTTCTATGGTGATACAGAGCACAATTTTTTAAATACTTGATAACCTAATTAAATTTCTCATGACAGAAATTATAACTAAAATATTTAATTGAATTGGACATTCATTTATACAAGCTAATTTTATAATGCTTGCATTTCTACTCTCTTTCTCGCATATTAAGATAAACACAAACCACGATGTTTAAATTATTCAGAAACATTAAAAGATCAACTGTCCGTTTTTCCCTCAATTAAATATTCTTCCTCTGTTTGAAAAACATTTGCTTAACATTGAATTAAAACTAGAAGCAAACTAATTCAAAGCAATTGAAACATGAAATATTTAAATTTGTAATTTCCCCCTACGGGGAATAATCACAAATTTCCCTTACGTTATCTCTAACACTAGAAAGAATTCACCAATTAACGTCGAACAGTTCATCTCTTTCCTTTTCCTTGGAAATCCCACTCTCATTTTCCCCAGCGATTTCAACCGTCACTCTATAAATCATTCAAAACAGAATTTCTTTCCATGGCATAATTTATTTTCCGAAGCATGTTTGCTCTGAAACTGTGAGAAATAGCCGGTTACCTTCTGGTCGATATTTTTTTCTTTTTCTTTTTTTTCCGACTCCTTTATATCATCCTTTCTCCGTTCGGTATTCTCACTTCGAATAACATCTCCCCCCTCCTACACTATCCTCGATGTGCTCGTAAAGGCGTGGAATGCAAATGAACCTATATCCAGGTGTTCTATATTCTACTTCTAACCACCGTAGCCACCAAGAGTCACCAAGAGCTTTCACAGCGCGACACAGTGAACCGCAAACCAGTGAGCGCGATGGCGAACATTTCTGTAGTTTACAGTCGCTCAACAAGATGCCCGTAGGGCAGTGGTCAGACTAGTTCGAGCCCACAGCGATAGTCGGGCAGTAAGCTATGTTTTCTGGGACAACAATTTTGCGATAGACCACTGTACAAAAGTTGTTAGAGCAACGATTTATGACAAAGACGTTGCAAAGGGATTATTTTTTAAATTAGGACTTCCATTCATTCTCAGCATGTTTTCGAAGATTAACCCTATATTAATGTTTGTGGTTGTTTTACAAAAGCGCTCGAACTTTATAGTGTTTGGTGTGTGTTAGGGCTTCGTTGGCACGGTTTATCGCATGACCGTAAGGAACGGCTTTCTTTGAGTTATAGAATTTAGTTTTCTATCCACACGTGCTGTTGTCCATCCTGCCGAGGCAAGGCAATCAGTTTATTACGTTTCTTAGAAACTTAAGTTAAAATAGCTTAAGGACATACCATAAACCATGAAATTCCGAAGGGTACATCTGGTTGTAACGGTCCATTGACCTCCGAGAATCACCCGGAGGAAATTCTCCGATTGTTATTAATTTTCGCCCCTTTTGCATGATCGTCTCCCACCTTTCTACAAAAATTGCGCTAAGGGCACACTGAAAGGGCGTGGACAGCATGGTTAGAAACACTGACTGGTAAGTGATTCTCTAAATGATTTGCCGATCAGTGTGTACTTCGTTCGAAGTGTCTTGAAGACGCTCGAAACGCAAAAGAGCAAGTCAATTCGTCTAGTAGTCTCGAACAGTTACCTTAGAAGCCTCGAAGAGTTAGTAATCTTGAGCATTCACTTACAGTTAATCAAAGGAGCACGCGACTCACCTATCTCAGGAAGGTCTACCATAACTTGGTTAATAGATAGTTTTTGTTCCTTGATACATCAGGATGGTCTTTCGAGAATTTTGTTAAATGAAGTTGGTACACCACGTGCAAACGCAACAAGGCTCGACTGTTAACAGTTACGTCAACAACCACGAGCATCAACAGTATGTCAATCTTTGAAATAATACACGAAGGACCACCCAATGTGTTAACCAGGATGTTTCAGATATAGAAGATCATCTAAATGCCTCCATTGTTTTTAATGTTATTGAAAGGGGAATATCATAGGAGAACAATTTTTTGTTTGCTCATACATTTAACAATTTTTTTAACGTCATCGTTACTTTTCATGCGGGAAACGTTTATTTTTTTTTTGCATCTTGTTACAGGCTAAAAAACACATTTGAATAGATCTATATGACCTTGAACCACTACCTTTACATAACCTTGAACATTAGAAGATGGTATGAGAACTTACAGTTTATGTTATTAAATGTTCGAGATGATGTCTCTTGATGGCGATGCACTTTCTGAAACGCATAATTATGGCTTGTGATGCGTTAATTACACAGCTCATCATGTTTCTCATTAAATCTCTGATGTTCCTTGCTTTCAATATTGCCTGTTTGTTCGAACATTTAATTAACTTCGCGTACGATAAACGCGATGGACAGTTGCGATCAGGAAATCGAACTTTGTACAATCGTGTAACTTTCCTTACGCACCATTTTGCCTCACCTTAACTGTAAATCAATTCAATTCTCTCTTTCTTCGTATAATTGACCATCATAAAATGTTTATTGATTAACTGACAATCCCAATGCCGTCAGAGAACAGGCTGTTTATATCTGTTGATGAACAGAATACATATTGCTTCCGACATTGTCGTTAGCAGCATTTAATAACATAGCTCGTAATTTCTCATACCATTGTCTTATAATTTCATCATGTAATGTTCCAGGTCATTTGAAGATCATTACTTAGGCATGTTAAAGTGTATTTCTTAGCCTGCTACAAGATGCAACAGAAATAAATGAAAGTTTCTTGCATATAAAATGATGATGACATTGGAAGAAAATAAAATAAACATGAGTAAATAAAAACATTTTTCACCTCCTACATTCTCTTTTGGAAACCATTTAAATTATGCTACAAACAGTTTTCATGATATTAAAAATAACGGAGAAATTTAGGTGTACATTCTAAGGCAATACATTCACTAAAGGCAACACACAAGTTAAACGTCCATGCCATAAACCCTATCGGCTAAACACTACTATTTCGTCGTGAACCTTGATCAATCTATATAATAAATAATTTTGGCGTAAAATGGTTATGGTCTACTAGTTTGAAGTGGAGTGATTGTAATGCTTGTTGTAGATGTTCAGTGAATAATTGTTTCTAGTGCTCTGATTAGATGACAATATTTGAATAAGATTAAAAAATATATAGTTGCTTCTTTATAAAAAATCCATCTATCTTTGGGCAACCCTCGCAGAGTCCAGAACATGCTTCCCACCCTGAATTTACCAATTGGCAGAGTGGTTGCATATCGGAATGGCGGTGGAGTCAGGCCTGAGGACTATTTGTTGTAATGGGAGTTTAACTTAAAAAACGCGTAGTGACTTCACGACAGGTCAATTGCTGTTGAGAAATATATGCATTAACACCAAAAAAGCATATGGTCTCAATGAACTCATCAAACATTTTCTGGACTTAGACATCTAAAGAAATGAAAACCTTTAATTAACCAAGCGTTTGAAAAAGAAGGAATTCACAAATAGCGTATATAGTCGTCCGGGCCATAAAGTTAAAGCCCAAACAACCATTTAACAAAATTACTTAGAGTAACTTAAATCACCATTTTAAAAAATGCTTAGTTTTATTTAAGGAGCTATGCAGAACAGGTGAGAGAAAGAAAAACGAAAGCTTTGAACACATTGTAATCTTCTTACCTTCGAAAGGTAAAAGAAAGTCTTCTTACCTTCCGGTTTCATTTGTTCATTAAAACGTTTATCTATACAGAACTGTCTGAGTATATCCTCGATCAGACAAATTTGTTCCACGTAGTTACAGTACAATCGATTGCTTTGTTAACGCCTCGTTGATACCTGTCGCGAACACGACTGTGTAACAATATGTAGAGACATAACACCCACGCCGCGACAAATTCGCCTGTGTGTTCAAGGGGATGACGAGTTCGCTTATCGGTAGTTAATTAAAGTCAAACTTCCACTTTCGTTTTCCATAACTTTTATGTGCATTTTTTCAATATACAATCGAACCTCGGTATTTAAAATATTTATGAAACTAGAGTTTTGTCTACTTCCTTCTGCTAAGCCGTGAAAGCCTCTATAAATCGTTGTGAGACCGACAGTGCGTCGAGTACATGTAACGGTCGCGTGTCCGTAAAGTAATTGGGAAATTGAATATTTCCAAGTCGCCCAATTGTTGGCAGCATCTTAGTCAATTCTTGATTCGAAGAATAAGATTACGTCAATTGCTATTGATGAGAAGCGGCCAAGCACTTAAAAACCGATTAAGCATTTGGCATTTTTCCTAATTGCAAAGTTAATCATATGACGAAGGTAAAAATATTCAAGTCCTCAGAAATAGTAAATTTGTCGTCCATATCATAAACTTAGGATAATCTGTTGTCCCCAACAATAGCACTTGCTGCATTACTACCATCTTCAGAATATTTCCCTCCAAATCGCATCTTAGACGAAAATGTAGAAAAGTGAAGATCTGGAATTGTTCAATTAAAAAGTGGAGCGGTTTCCTAATTGCGTAACGCTTACAGGTCACGTTCTTCGTCCGGTCAACAAGATTTACTAAACTTTGCACAATGGTCCTTTGTTTGGGAAATCAGCCCATTATAAGGAGCACCTTTATTTCTTATTTTTAAGTGCTAATGTAAAAAGGAATCTT
Organism: Anthophora plumipes; assembly: GCA_951804975.1. Classification (NCBI taxonomy): domain Eukaryota; kingdom Metazoa; phylum Arthropoda; class Insecta; order Hymenoptera; family Apidae; genus Anthophora; species Anthophora plumipes. Next base: position 14,863,249 of record OX638118.1, on the reverse strand, counting down.
AAGTACGAAATAATGTTAACCGTAAAGTTTAAGCCGTTTAACGTGCACAACAACGATGGTGTATAATGTATACGCGAACGAGGCAGTTCACTCTTTCACCAGCAAAGATCTTTGTTGTGCGATGCGAAATTGATCGAAAACGAAACTTTAAATTGAGTAAACGCGCGAGCTACGTTACGTCAACGCTTTAGATTAAATTCAGTTAACAAGTAGCGAGGTCGATGACCCCTTCACTGCGTTTGCCAGTAATAGATTGAAATCAATATTCAATTAAACACTAACTTTGTTACAATTGCAGCATTTGATTTTGTTTGCACTTCTATCCATTAATGCCTGATTCTCACTAGCGGTCAAAGTGGTACGGTCAGATCACAATCAGTCACAATCTAGGATTTTACGAAGGTATTGATGTTCAATGAAACCGGATCTGTACCGTGGCAGTACGAAAATATGTAAATACGTATTATAAATTAAATAAGTGATTGTATAGGGTGAAACATGTAACTTGTCTATCTCGAATAAGTTATAAATTATATTTATTTATAAATAGATATTTTATATAGAAATTGTATGATACCGAAGAAAACTTCCGGTGCTGAAATAGTTTTTTTTATATAACCTACTTGTTTACGAGATATCAAGGTGAGCTTGCATTTTTTTAAATGAAATGCATACATTTTTATATTAAAACTTAAAAGAGAAATGAATTTTCTGTAAGAAAATTATAAAATATGAAAGATATAAATTGATAATAACTTGTATAAAATTATAAATTATTTGAATTTTCTATGAATTATACGATTATTAAATAAAAAAGTTAAAATTAATATATAGAATGGTAAAAAAGTAAAAAAATTCTTTGTTTAATTTAATAGATTGCACAAATGTATGGAAATCAACAGGTATGATTTTAAGAACCCACTGTAGCTAAAAGAGAGGCAGTGAAATCATAAACGTATCTGCAAATGTTTCGCTAATTATTAGGCTTAGGTCAAATAATGCTTAATACTTCTTTAGAGAATCCTCACTGTTCTATTAAATTTTTATACAGAAAGGTATGCACTCCACAAAAAAGTTCAAACTCACTGTGATACCCCGTAAAAAAGTAGATCATTCATTATTTTAAGAAGCTATTTCAACATTTTATCTAAAACTGTCTAAACATATTCCAGCAACTATTTAAAACATTTTCTTGTAGAAAGTATACTTCAGACATTATTTGAGGTAGACAACTGACGTGACTCACCCTGTATATACATGAATGCCTGTTATCAATTTTTTCTAATATTTATAAAAATAATACATAAAATTACCGTTTGCAATAGACGATTAATGAAACGAATTCAGATTTATTAAAAATAAGATATTTTCAAATTAATATCAATCACTCATTTAAAACATGCACAGGTAATTGGAAATGCATATAACATCCATTTAATGAACAAAATATATCGCATATGATATCCTCTTTGTGCGCGTAAAGTCAGGAAATATCGATTTTTAATATTTTTCAATATGTGCTCGAACTTTAAACAATCTGAAGAAATTACATAATAATAGCTATAATAAGACACTCTAACTGTAAAACGTATATCTTGGCCATTTTATTATTTCAATGTAAAAGAAATATTTATAAACATTTTTAATTTTTAAAAATTCGATTTTGTAGCAGAAAGTTCTGAAAAACTTTACAAATATATAATCAGTAGAGTCTATCTTAGATCTTTCATTTTTGTCAGAATTTTCTATATAATACAACAAAAGAAATGAAGTTTAAACTGTAAAATACATTTCATACTATAACTATCTCAAAAGTCGAAATACAGGGTTGAAATAAGACAGAAAGTGTTTTCTCTGGGTAGTGCTTCGATTGATATATGCCACGTTCAGATTGGTTTGAGGAGGAACTTTTACCATGTTTATTCAGTTATACTCTTTATTTGTTTTTAGTTTTTTTTACCAATTATATTACCATTAATAGATGATGCAAATAACACGGAAATAAAGAAGAGTCTAAGGAACATAAAATATGTAGTCTAAAGTATGTATGGGAAAGTACTAGGCAGGCATTACTTATTGGTTAGATATCCACAAATTGAACGGCACAGAGGCAAAGGGAGTAGTTCACTCGCTCTGGCTAATTCACACCAAAAAATACCACTCTTATATTCTTAGCAGTCACACTACATGGTAATAGAATTTTTATGACTGCTCTTCTTTTCTTAGATATATTATTATTGTTTTTTCTTTTTTTTAATCACAGTAATAGTAGTCAATATTTAATTTTTACATTCAAATTAAATTTCCTTTTATTATCTATATCAGATAATTTATTAAAGACTGCTATGGACAATTTAGCTTTAAATATAAAAAATACAAATTCAGAGAGACAGTAAAACTAAGAACAGCTTCTCAACAAATGTGTAGAATGAAAATTTATCTGAATCATATTATAAAAAGAAGAGGATTTTTTTTGTTCTATTAATAGTTAATATTATCTTGACTTAATTCGTCCAACTCGTTGTCCATCTTACTTCGTCTGTTGCTTTATCCTAGCGTTTTTCAGCCTTTTTACACCTGCGGTCCGGCGAAAATAGGCGAAATATATGGCGGACCGCCAGGCGACTAAGAGCAAAAAAAAAGAACAATATGGACAATTTTTTATTGATTAAATGTCATGTTATAAAATTACGAATTTTAGTCAATGCGACATTTGCTGCTGCTTCTTTGTTAGAATATTTGATATATGTACATGGCCGAAATGTTATTTCTGATAGTCGAAGTGCTACATTAACTTTTTCAGTACTGTTGGTGCCTATAGGAGCTTTGGGAATATTCTCATACTTTTTTCTTCCTATCTTTTCGTTTCAATCTAATTCTTAATTTTATCCTTTGTGCACTTTCATTTTAATTCAACGAACTTGAAATTCTTAAACTTTTGAAAACAATTTGACAAATTTCGCGACTAAGACCATTTATCTTCCGCTCACGAACATCTACCTTTCGCTACGCATGTTACGTACTAAAATTTGCCGTAGCCAAAGGTGTTATCGCATCACAGCGTCGACGAGTATTTTCCGCGACAATAGAATGACGCGGGTTTCTATCTATTTTTGTAAAGTACAGTGAAGCCTTTCGAAGGTTGTGAGATGCATAGTAGACTGTATAAATTATTAAATGTGTCATACACAGTGTTGAACAACGATATATATCTCAGTGTTTTTCGTTAATAATTCAAAAACGAAGCTTCAACTAACATTTTGGTAAAAGAGAAAGTTGTTCAGAATCATCTCAGCAACCCCCATTTCTGGGAGTTACAAGAGTTATGAAACACCCTGTATACCTGTCCTAACCTGAGTCCCTCAGTCCCCCGCGTCTAAGGCAGGGGTCTCCTAGGATGCCTTACTTAACGGGTCCAGTAGAAGAGATCCCGGAAGAAACTGTTAACTTTTCCTTTTCCGCCTTCCTCTCTATCTCAGTTGCTCCTTCTCCTTGTAACATATTACCGTCACAATCTTATCGCAAAGGTGAAAACATCCCTTAAAGGTAGATAAATGTTTACATATTTCTCTGTGTTTCTTTAAAACTATAGTAGATATAAAAAGACGGATTACAATAAAAATTTAATAATTTCTCGTGCTTTATAAAATGATGCAATTATATTGATAAAAATTGTTTATTTAAATGAAAACAAAGTTCTGTATTATTTTAATTTTTAAAGGATTTTGAATTTTCTACCACATCAGAAACACGAAATTGAAATATCAGAGATTTACGGAGAAGTTCTTATAACGTGGCTAGAAAGACCACACGCTATTCCTCTCAACCGTTCTCCATTATTAATTCCAAAAGATATCGAGTGGAACGCAGAATCCTTGCGCGATTCTTTATGCTCGAAGGAATGCTGTCATTAATAAGCGGAATTACCTCTTATCCAAGTAAATTGTGCTGCACGCTCCTCGTCGTTGTTACTCATTAGTTATTTCCTTCATGGTGGAATATCTTTTTAAGAAATGCGCAACCAACTCTTTTATTCACCCCTCAGGTGGATTAAGCATCAGGAATGGTCTATTTAGTGCATTTGAAAATGTTCTTTGACGTGCATTCAACGCCGTTGAATGAGACACGAGGATTATTTTAAAGAAGTGTATTTTAATAGTCCTTTATTTAAGTTTTCAATTTCACATGATTGTAAATGCTTACTAGATATTATGATCTTAAGCTTTTAAATGTAGAATGCTGGCGCACTGTTTTGCTATTTTCGAGGAAGTCAACTTAAACATTCCTTGGTGCTTATTCAACTATCTAAGCTAGAAATTAGCGTCTCTTTCGATCATGCATTTTGAGTTTCCTACTTCATAACACACGTGCATAATACACAAGGTGTCTCAAGATAAGTGCCGTTTGATATACAGTCAGTTACAAAAGTATTTGTAACCCCTTTAAGACAGAGTATCTTTTTTCAAATTGGACAGAACGAGTTAAGCTTTCTCGAGAAGTTAAAAATTAGAAAAAAAAATGTCGACGATTTTCAGGCTGAGTCATTGCACGTACCGTCAATCTCAGTAATATTCGGATACCCTTTAAAACAGAATTTTAAAATTGGTTTTAAAACGAATTGAAAAATAATTTTAAAAGATTTGGGTTTTTTTAGAAGTTAGAAGAATTAGTTTATTGGATGACGTATACAAAAAATTGTGAAATAAATTACAATTTGTCAGAATCACTAAGGTAACAGTAAATGCCGTTTTTATAACTTTTCTACCTAAGCCAATAATAAAACTTTAAAAAATACGTTTTGTAGTTTTATGCCAATTATATACATGCTGAAAATTTCCTCGAAATTTGTGATTGCAGAAATAAGATTTAGATTTATTATAGCTGTAATCTGAAAATCGTGAAAAATATGTGAGACAATCCAAAGTCACAAGAATGAAAACGTTTGCAAACAGATGAGAATAGATGTCTCTGTTGCTTTTAATAGCTGTCTCTGTGTCTGGTACATTTGACGTTCAAAATGTCCACCTTTAGTTCTTAACACAGTATACTGTGAAATGTATCTTACCTCAGTTCCCGCATATTTTTGGGTTAGGTAAAATAAAAACACCTATTTAAAGCAATGAAAGTGTTCCATGAAAGAAAAGCTTTTATTTAAAATTGACGAATACAATTATAATACTAGTAATGTGTTTTAGTGTGGTAGTTATGAAAACATTTTCCCTTATGGAGAAGCTCTTTATCGCTATCAGAACTACAATCATTTTTATTATCTCTCTTACCATCATTTGTTACATTTGAAAACTCATTTGTGAGAAATTCCTCAATGTATTCTTTAGATTGTTACTACATTTTTAATTAACTTTTCGAAACTCAATTTAAAGGTCTATATAGCAAATACAAAATTATCTAAATTTAATGGTTATTATTCGCACAATAACAATTTAACGGATACAAAATATGAATATCTGTCGTTTGTCTTCTTCGTTCGAAAACTGTAAGATCTAGACTCACGTCTCCCGTCAAGAAATAAAAAGACGCCAATTCGCGTCTCCCGTCAACAATGTCTTAAATTAATCACAGGGATTGTATGGTGCATGAATAAGCACTGATATTCATTTCTCGATCAAAAATTCATGTACGACCACGGTACCATGAACACATGTTATCACAGAAGGAACTTGTTTCTTTCAAAAAGGGATAGAAGTGCTCAAGACAATTCCCAAAGCAGATATTCAGAAGTTTTATTCAGTTTATTCATTCTTTGGTTGATCATGCTTAGAGTTGTATTGATGTCAAAGGGACATAATTTGAATAAAATGAACGATATTTACAAATATGACCAGTGTTTGAAGTATTATATTCGCAATCGCGTTATTCTTTAGAGAGACAGTATATATCAAAATACAAGCTGTTTTGCCTAACTTGAGTAATTAAAATATCTCGGTTGTTTTCCAAGGTACAGAAAAAGAAAAATGTTCAGAGAGAAATATTTTTATTAATATTAATATACATATTCTTATATACTTGTTTTCAAACAACTAGTGAAATTAGTACCGCAGTTTTCATGATCTTTCTCGTTCAAGCTCATGTGAAGGTCAACATTTTATATACCTTTGAAGCTGTCTTTTTATAAGCTACGATATTCCTATAATGACAACGTATCATCCCACTTAAAAAACCATCACTAGCCTTGAAATCTTGCAAAAAAATGAAATAAAAAGGATGTCTGTTGATCAGAATACTTACTCCTTTCCAAACATTGTTTCCATATCGTGAAAGGAGCCGAAATATTTTAAATACTCGAGTTAGGCGAAACACCCCGTATATTTAGCCCATAAGTTTCTAAATACTTTTAAATATTTTCCAAGACATTAAGCTGGAAATGTCAATCCGAAGTCTAACTACTATCTCATATGCAAACCTTGAAATAAAATATCAAACTACGATATGACTAGCATAATATTACGCTATTTATGCAGTTCTGCAACAATTTGACATTCATGTTACTAATTTATTGCGTTCGATTATTCTACATCATGCAGCACATAACAAACGTCACGAAACAAATCGTAGAAGGAATAAAGTATAAATATCTGTTGCTGAATAATTCAGTTGCGTTTGACGTGAACAGTGGCGAAGAATTTCGTACATTTACAGTGAAATAATCTAATACCATGCTCTCCTTACTTCTATTGCTAGTATTGTTCCATTTCGTCCAATGAAGTCTTTGATCAAAATGTTCCGTCTTTCTCTTTGATACAATTTATGACTGCGAAGCAATTAATATTTTTATATTCACGACATTAACTTATCGTTTGACTATGCACATACATACAGACATACATACAGTAGCTCGGACAAAAAATTGTCCACAACGATTTTTTCTCTAATTTCGTTTATAGAATGTAAACATGCAATATTTATAACCTCCTGAAACATTTTATGTATGTTATTTCATGATTCTATGTAAAGAAATCTGTATAATTTCTTATAAATATGAATGAAAATTAATGTTTCTAGTGGCATCTAGGAAAAGTAGATCACACTAAAAATCATCCATCTGTAACTTTCAGGGATTCCCTGAACTAAAGGATGTATTTTCAATTGTTCTTCATTATTGCCTTCTTCTTAAAATATCAGGTTAATCTATCAAAGTACTCTTCTGAAACGTTTTTAGTAAAATGGAAGCTAGAAAGAAAGCAAACAACAATCAAAAAGCGAAAATTGATAATGTTTTATTATAATCACAGAAATCATCTTTTTCTGCAGTCTCAGATCGAAATCTCCCCTTAATGAGTCATTCATGCTAATAATTTGTAATACCTGACAATAACTACGTTTACAAATATGAGCTGCTTTGAAATAACACAGTTGTTATTATACAGTACAGATCATATCAACAGTCACGTTAATTGGAGATGAACAAGGCAATTTACGTACGAATACCTTGGTGACTGTTAATTTTAGGCCTTACTCAGTACGATACTTTTTAACTCTACGTTTGACACTTGATCAAAATTCAAAAGGAAATATTGACCATTGCAATTAAAACAAAAAACTTAAAGTTACCTTCATATCTCTATGAATATATAGGGAACAAGAAACGAACTATTAGTTTACACGTCTACCTTCCTTTTTGTTTGAAAGCTTTTTTCGTATAGCAAATAACACACAATTAATTTGAAAATGTCATGTTAGAAGCCTCGTTGCGTATTAGAATGCTTATTTTCTTTTAAATCTTTATTGCACACTACGTACCACAAGACATGCACCAGATACGCTAAAGTAAGAAGACTAAAGTAATGTCATAACTGTCCAAAAAAAGAATATTTTTTCGAGTAAATAAGAAAAGGAAAAAGAAAAGAAAAATGTCGAATTTCATCAATTTTCCAAGACTATCTCTTACACGAAAGTGGTAAATCTCGATGGCCTCGTTGCACCAGGCTCCGCTTCGTTCGCCCCAATACACTTAACCGTCGCTCTCTCCAGTTGCGTTCGAAGAAAGAGAGAAAAAAAAGAAAGAAAAAAGAAAGAAGAAAGAAGAAAAGGGACGAAAGAAGGCACGAACAAAGGGTGAAACAGGGGTTGGTAGGTGGAAACGGAAGAAAAGGATAAGGAAGGAGGGCGAAGAGAAACGGGAGACTTTCTCACGTCACTCACGAGAATACCTTAGCGACTCAATCCTGGTCAAAAGACCGTGGTCGGATAGAAGAATGGCTTTCAGGGGTTGGCAAAGGGTGGCCGAAAGATTTAAGGGTGGTTGCTCTCCCTGGCCTCCGAGAATTTCAATAAACACTTTTATTTCTATTACTTACCGTCACGATGAAAATTTCACGTTACAACAGAGAACTGTCGCGTCCCCCTTCCCGGAAGAACAGGAAAGGAGAGCTACCAGAGTTGAAATGAAAGAACTTCCTTCAACCATGTCCTCGTTGTCCTTCTATGTATACCATTCGTTCTCCAACAGCGGACTGTCGTAAACATTTTGCTGGCCTTTCCGCTTTCGCTGCTGTACCGGCATGCTGGCAAGTCGACCAATGATACTGGTTCAGTCGAGATTTTTTTACGACGGCCTTGCTGTTATTATCGTTTTATATACGAGTAACATTTCTCGGACGGTGCTTCGCTGAACAACGAACGGCTCTCCGCTCGATCAATTCGGTACGCTCGTTCACCTGCTACGAGGCAAAAATTTCGAGAACGTAAAAGGGGAACAATAATATACTTAAGTTTAACTACGTTTTATTACACCATCTTAGTATAGCTAGATTGAGGTTGAATGAACACTCATTTGTTTTAAAACCATTGTATTTACATACATATAAACATAAATGATACATATAAAGAAAGATCGCTTATTGTTAGCGAATGCGATAAAAATGAGAAAGATTAACCTTGCGAAGTATTTTAGAAGGAAGGTTTTAGACAAGTGGCATTTACAACAGTGAGTATTACGAGAAAAAGTGATCATCACTTGTCGGTCGTTGTCGTCGTTCTGAAGGTATGTAATGTTTCATTGTCTATATCAATTCAGAAGGTGAAAAATTTAAACAAAATGTGTGAAAATCAAACCGTTCCAAGAAACATCATTCATTTTATAAAGGATTGAAAAGGAATGAACGTGTACGAAACGAATATCTAGAGTCCAATGTTGACGAATACTCTGATTGTTATGATAATTAATTTCTTACATTTCTAAATAAATTTCTCATTCTTTTACATGCAAAGTTTTGGTTATAATAATGTACTTATTGATATCAATTTCTCCTGACATGAAAATATAATTCTACGATTGATACACTATATGCCTTCAGAATGACGACGATCACTTTCTTTCCCAATACTGACTTTCGTAAATGGCAGTTGACTAAAACTTTTCTCATAAAATACTTCAGAAGGTTCATGTTTCTCAGTGCTATCACACTCGCTAACAATACGTGATTTTTTTTCTACCAAACTCACGTACATACATATGTGCCACATTCGTGGTTCTGGCATGCCAAATGGCAAAGTAATGTGTTAAATTATTTCGTAAAATTTGTGTGTATGCATGTGCGCGCGTAGTGTAAGAGCACAAAATGAGTCAAAATACTAAGAAAGATTATTATAAACATAAATAGGAGAATGAACCTAGTAACCATCTGTTTGGTGTGGGTGGACGCTCATATTCTTTTTTTTTTTGTTTCTTCTCTATACGCATTGCTAAGAATATACATAAAGATGTATAGACGTGCCTTCCTCAAATATAAATATAAATAAAGATTTTTCATAAAAACTAAAGTAATAAACTTGCAGTATTGCCTATGTGTACAATATAACACACATTTGTTTACAGTATAATTTTGCATCGCTGTTATGCAAAATATATATTTGCCATTTTGACGGAAAATCAAGAATAAGCAAAGGTACTTAACCTTTTCTATCCTAGTGGAACATATACGTCCAGGTGAATGTTCCTGATCCACGATGGGATATACAGGGCGTCCCGGCTAGGTGAGTACAGCAGGATATCTCGGAAGGAGTTGTAGTTATTAAAAATGTGTTCGTACAAAAGTTGTTTGATAGGACGGGCTACATCATGTAGTAACAATTGTTTTCTTGTGGGTAGAGTAGTAGAGGAGATCTGAAGGTCAATCTAATTTTCTTAAATGGAATGCTATATTTTTTTCTTCAGAAAGTAACAGCTGGCACTAAGAAAAATCCAAAGAGGTGCTATAATGTAGTATTCTAAGTTCGATAAAGGTAAATCGTTAGCTTATGTTTACGTTGTGCATCGGCTCACGGCAGATAGCTAGCAACCACTGCTGAGCAGCGTCGAATGCGTCGGTATCAAGTTACTGCAATTATGATATTATAAACAGAGATTGAAGATTATTGCTAAAACCATAAAGTATCAATTGCAATTTTCACTTACTAGTTAAATCATTTTTTATCCTTCTACATGTTCACCATCATTGGAAATACATATTTGTAATCTTTTTAAAAATTGTTTCTCAACACTTTTTAACATTTCCTCTGATATTGATCTGCATGCGGTCGTAATTCTTGTTTGTAAATCATTTACGTTTTCTACTGGTGTCTGAAAGACTATTGCTTTTAAATAGCCCCACAGAAAAAAATCACACGGAGAAAGATCTGGCGACCTTGGAGGCCATGCAATTAGTCCGCCACGTCCAATCCATTTATTTTCGAATTTAATATTTAGCCAGTTACGAACTGCTATAGCAGAATGGGGAGGAGCTCCATCTTGTTGAAACCAAAGATTTTGTCTTTGTATTATTGGCATTGCTCAGCAGCGGTTGCTAGATGTCTGCCGTGAGCCGATGCACAATGTAAACATAAGCTAACGATTTACCTTTATCGAACTCAGAATACTACATTATAGCACCTCTTTGGATTTTTCTTAGTGCCAGCTGTTACTTTCTGAAGAAAAAAATATAGCATTCCATTTAAGAAAATTAGATTGACCTTCAGATCTCCTCTACTACTCCACCCACAAGAAAACAATTGTTACTACATGATGTAGCCCGTCCTACCAAACAACTTTTGTATGAACACATTTTTAATAACTAGAACTCCTTCCGAGATATCCTGCTGTACTCACTTAGCCGGGACACCCTGTATGTCACATGTCTGATTATACATATACATATTCTACTATCTTTGATTCGTAACTATAACAATAAACAACATAATAACATACATGATAATTTTCATTTAGACAGTGTATGTGACTGTAGAGTGACAGTAGTAGAGTTTCCATTTTTTATGTACGTAATTAAATGAGTTAAAGGCTTTCATTGCAGCCTGTCCGTTTTCATTATAAAGTATCTACTTTGTTTTAATAATTTTTAAATTATGTTTTTACTCATCCTATGTAATGTGAAAGTAAGTAATCGTGCGTTTTTAAAACACACGGCTGCAATTTACGACATTTCATTAAACGCAGTGATATTTTTACTGTATTTTTGTTTAATATATTCTATTTTTACAATATGATAGATCTTATTTAATAAAAGTTTACATACTTACTTTGTGAAATTATTCGTTCCGTATAAAAATATTCGCTTTCTAAAGAAAACGTAAGAGTACTCTTGCGTCATTTGAATAAACGCATTGCAATTAATATGTAAAAATACTGCGTTTCTATACTATAGTTAAGTGGTATACTGTTCCATTCTATTTCAATAATTTTATATATCTTGTTGAGAAACAAATTATCTATACTTCATATACATATACCTTCCTTGATAAGTATCTCCAAATATCTTCAATTATATTTATGTCAAGTGATTGTGCTGGTCATTGTGAATAGATTATATCCTGTTCTTCAAAACAGATTTTAATTAATTTTGTGGTATATATTGCAGCGTTGTTCTGTTGAAAAATCGATTTATTGTCTTCTATAACGTCAAAAATTATAATTCCTGCTGTTTTCAATCTTTCAAAATATTCTTTTTTTGTTAATTCTGCTATCGTTTCATAACTTTCAAATCCACGACTCATCTACAGTTAATGACTTCCCAAATCATGACGAAGTCTCCTTCGCGTTGTCAGCGGGAAAAGAATTTTTCTTCCTTTCTTAAGTTGTGATAATAATGCGAATATCCATTTAGATTGTCTCATTGTAAGTTAAACTTCTTTTCATCAGAAAAGATTACTCTGCCATTTTATCAACCACTTCATGTTTCCTACCAAACTCGAGCCTATCCTCTTTATGGCGGTCTTTCAAACATGGTTTTTTCTTCAAACATTTTCTTTTAACAGCAGGTATCTTCTTCACATACCTCTGTACAGTTCGTATATTCGTTGAAATATTTTAGCTTTTTCGGTAATTTGCTTGACACTATAAGTAGAATTTGATGCGAATCCGATCTTTTATCTTTTGAAAATAAGGTTTCTTTAGTTTTGCCATTGTATAATTTTTCGTAATTTTCACTGTTTTTCAAATATGGACGTACAAAAAATTCACTTCTATTCAATTATCTTGTAATCGCTCTGTTGATATACCCTTTTTCTTTTAACACCTGGACTTCCCCAATTTCTATACAGTTTAACTGTTTTGCACGGCACATTAGTGCTTTTATTATACATGCTTATCTTACTGTTGCAATATAACCTCATATCCGATATGTTCGTTGCTGAGTAATCAACTTGAGGAAAAGGAAACTTGCAAAACAGTACAGATATAATGAAAAAATGAACCGCGTTTATTTTAATGTCGCAAGAGTATTCTTACTTTTCTTTAAAAAGGCGAATATTTTTTATACTGAATAAATAACTTTAAAAAATAACTGTGTGAACTTTTATTAAATAAGGCCTATCATATTGGAAAAATAAGATATATTCATTTGAACTTCGTTAAACAAAAATACAGTGAAAATATCACTGCGTTTAATCAAGTGTCGCGGACTGTATATCCCATTAAATTTTTTTCATTCTTGTCTTATGTTTGATCTTATTTTAATAATAAGATGATATAATTGACTTAGGTTAGTTTGGTTCTATATATTCTCATAGTCAAATTAATGTACTTGATAGCAATAAAGAAAAAAGCTTCCAAATTTTTGTATGAATAGATAAATTCAGTACTGTTTATTAACGTATTTTATTAAACATAAATTTTTTAGTCATCAAATTTATCAATTTTTATACCAGAATTATGTGACCGCTGTTGTTTTCCTGCTGTACTTAAAACTAACGATAATAGACTTGGATTAGTCTGACTCTCACGTACAGATATAAAGATTTGAAGAAAAGTCATGTTTTTCTTTTTCAATGTAATCATTTTCTCTATTCATTGCTGTGAAACTTGCTTGCTTTTCCTAGATTTCATTTTAGATCAGAGTATTATTTAATAGATTTCATACAATTTATAAATTTAAATAGGGTAAAGGTTCGCTAAATTCTGCTTCTGTTTCAAGTTAAATTACATAAATTTAGAATTTGTATGACTCTTTTCAATGTTCACTGTTGAAATATTCTAAATAGGGTAGACCACTGTGAATTGGAACGCAGATCGAATAAGATCAAAATAAAAATTCAATTCATGTTTGCCATATCACAACAGAAATGGTAGAGCGCACAATTTTCGAACGTGTAATCGCGTACTACTTATCATCCGCCAAATTAATATTACATGAATATTTCGATTGTTGCCTCAAACGATAGACTTATCTTATAATCGTCTCGAAATGGTCGACAATTTCCAAACTCCAAAAGATTCAATGGTTGGTTGTTACACCTTTAGTATTTGTGTTTACGAATAGACTGTTTCCAGCGGTGTCTACGAGAAGACTTCTATTACATCGTGAATCTTGATCAAGTTTTATGACAATTAGTTTGGCGTAGATTGGCGTGTGATCTATGTGGCGAATCAGAAGATTCGTCCACTCTTAGGCAGTTCTGCCATAGCCCAAAACATGTCGCTCACCCTGGACTTCCCAGGTGGCAGAGTATGTCATAGTGGCGGGGAATTCGGGCCCAAGGGTTATTTGCTGTAACAGGACTGTGGCTTAAAAAATGTGTAGTGGCTTAATGTCACATCAATCGGTATTAAGAAATATATGCATGGGCAGCAGAAAGGCATATAGTCTGCAGAACGCAGCGTTTCTGCGATCAAAAAACGCTTTTTGAGCTTAAACCTGTAAAGAAATAGAAACCTTTAATTAACCAAGCGTTTAAAAAAGAAGAAACTCACAAATAGCGTAAACGGTCGCTCGGTCTATAAAGCCAAAGCCTAAACAGCTTCCTTTTTAGCAACCGTTCAATCACGGCCAAAATGAAATAACACGTTGATTGGTTGCAACGAAGAATGCTAATTACCAATCAACGTGTCGGATAGTTACCGCGACCACCCTTCCAGTGCACCCTCAGTGCGTTTTCTGTTAAGAAGAGTGGACTGAATGATAGTTAACTCAGTGACTGAATGAAAGCGTGTGAAAGTGGCTGAAAAAGAACAAAAAAGATCAAGAAACTCGGTCACCGGACCAGTAAATTACTTTTTGTAGGGAGCTTTTAAATCTACTGTTTATAACGAAGTTCCCACGTCGAAAAAAGATATAAAAGAACGAATATGCAATGCATGTTGCACCATGAATCGTGGAAATGCCATAAGAAATGCCATTGAGTCGCTCACTTACCGTGTAGAGACGTGTTTTACTGCGGCCGGCTAGCATTTTGAGTATTCAATAAAATAAGGTGATTCTACATTCTTCAAACTGAAACTGATTTCTGCGCCTTCAAGACCATTTGACACCAACTACCACATCGCGTTATAAAAAATACATGTTAATATTGAAAAACCTGTTAAAATGACCTTCACGGGATGTTAAAACCATGTACAACCTATTTAGTCATTTTTTCTTACTTTCAATAGTAGCGGAAATAATTTAGGTGCTCGAGTTAAAATGAAGACCCGTGAACATATGCGTGAACTCTTACAATCGAAATTTCTACAGTTCTTTGAAAACTCCTACTTTGTGACATGTCTTCGGTTACTGAGGACGAACAAAGGAAGATTCTAGACTTTAGATAACAAAGTAATTCTACCGGCGAGAAATATTCGAAACGTTCAAGGATTTTCTAAAGTCGAAAATCCAAAAAATAGCCCATCTTTGGAATTGTGTCATAAACCGTATCGAACAGAGGAAAACGAAACAGATACGAGCATTCTTATGGTTGATATTATCCCCTATCTCAACGCAATAACCTGTTAATTGTTTTAAGTTATTATTTAATGCCAGTATAAGTTTCTAACGAGAGGACTCGTACGAATGTAACAATTTTGATGTGAATCTAAGATACGTGATTTGTACTTTCGCATTTAAAATAAAAGGGTAAGCTTGAAAATTCAAATATGTCTATTATTATTAGTTTACATGCTTTCTAAATTTAGTAAAATTAGTTTGATATATTTTATATTATTATATGATTATATATTTATATAACCTACTCACTTTGATATCCTTATACATGTATGGAGCTAATCGAATTACTCTTTTTCTTCATTCGAGTATTTTTATGATTACTGTCATGTACTTGCGTTGGTTTACGGTGTGTTGCAAACTTAGATCGCGATAAAAATGAAAATCGGATATTTTTAACGAGACCTGAAGCGGACCTGGAGTACTGTATCTCGAACTTTATTGTGTAAAACTTGATTGATCGTTTAGTGCTCGGAATAATTGAAGACTTGGTTGTTTCTTGGTTGGCGTCCAAAGCAAGATTGATTGTAAATTCGGGGAAGGACATGCATCTGATTGTGAATTACTAAGGGCGGAGTTAAATTTAGGAGGTGAAAAATTGAAAACTGTAGAAAATCGATTATTTATCGTAGGGCATTTCTCAACTAGATGGAGAGACAGCAAAAGTGGTGGTAGAAGGATGAGGTGTGTGAGTTTTAGGAATTCTCGAAAAAAAAGGAAATCGCACATGAGAGAAAGAAAATATTACTTCAATAATTAGGAAATGGATGATAAAATGACGTTTGAAAACGCTGTTCGGTTATGGGCTTACTGAGGGTATACGTTTTTAACAGTCTCGCTAATTTTTTATAATTCTCTTGATATATTAAAATAAAAATAGAAAGAAAAGTTTGGTCCTAATTAAAAGAAACGTTCGGAATGGAGCAATTATAAGTATGATAATTATTTATATAGAGATGAATCATATGCACATAGAAAGGACCACTCAAGAATTATGGTATCCAGAAAAAATGAAAGAAGCTGTGATAAAAGTTATGTCTGAAGAAGCAACTATACATCAAACTGTAGAAATGCAAGATGTACCCATAATTCTACAAAGGAGTAAGGAATGTCGTTTGACCTTGTTGTCATTGCATTATATCTTTTACATTGATTCTAAAGATTTTCTTATGATAATTTAATTTCTCTTCCGAAATTTGTGGATTATGGGGAGATTTCTGTTTTTGAGCATTCCTAAATTGTAGAGTGATTCAGGTATTTTTCACTTTTTCATTTTTATTTGCACAAGAAAGGTTTCCAAGTTTTTCTTTATACTTTTTATTACTAATATTCGAACAAAATAGGTACTAAATACGAATTCATAATAAAACATTAACTTTTTAACGTTAAACTATTTTTCTTTTACATTGACCCTAATTGGAGTTTGTTTTTGGCTGACAAATTTTTTTTTGTCGACCCTAATTTAAAAATAAACATTGCAATTTCATTGTGTCATAAGCTCAGTTGCATTTAAAATTCCAACATTGAATGAAATTCTTAAGTTTTTAATTTAACGATCACTTTTTTAATCTTGAAAAACGTATTGTTCGATTATAATCAAGATAATGAATATTTTCGTTTTTCGAATCTCTCTTTATGCAGTAGTTCTCATTCGTTGGATATATTAATTTTCCAAATAAAATATCCTACGATAAGATGACGTACTCTTGTGTCTGTAAGGACTGACACATTTTCCAAATTTTTTTATTTGCAGATAATCAATGCTGTAGATATGAAAAGCGGTTTTATATGTTACAGTCCGACTTTCCTTTGTTCGGACAGTAGAAGAAAAATGATCAGATTGTCGGAAACAGACCTTCCCGCACAAAGGAAACATAATATTGTCAAATAAATATATATTCTTCTGTGCTGTCTTCATAGCTATCGAACTTCCAATAACTTCTACAACAAAGATTTCCATTACTTTTAAGAGGAAACACAAGTATCTCGAGGATGTGATACGTTACAGTAAACAAGTAGCAAATAAACTGCTATTTTCAGTTCCTGATAAATATTCAAATGAAAATCAATAAATATTTTGCTCGTACAAAGAATAGGATTCTTCAATTTGTCAACACAGCAAATCATTTCAAATAATTTGCTATAGTATTGTAATTTTTAAGATACATATATTTTATAACACAACAATACTCACGCAGTCACCTCACACAATATTCGTTTGAATTGTAAGAGATGCGTAAAAACTAATGGCAAAATTGAAGAGTACACGTCCTAACAACATATGTAAGTTATTTTGTGTGTAAATAATTCAAATGTAAAACCATCGATGCAAATAATAAATGTTCAATATTAAAGATAACATTTTATAAACAGAAAAAAATCCTGCAACTTATTAGACAAGAATTATTTCGTAAAGTTTTATCTTTTCTATCAGTGATAATATTTTAAATTATTTCTCCTTTTCAGCATAATATTCAAATACATTGCTTTTATATATTGATTTTGATATAAAACCAAAATCTTTAGTAACGCGAAATTTGGTAACGAATTCACCTTTTATATTTGACTTTCTATGGCCGATAATATAGCCAAAGCTACGAGCAAAATGTGTTTCCACAGAGAAAAATTACCAAGATAAATTGCCATTCACTAATAGTCGACAGTGAAGCTGGATTGGACCTATTATTAAATGACTCCGTAATAGCTTTTCATATGTACTTATACAAAAAGCTCCTATGCGACATAGTTTATAATAGAAATTACGAAAATTTCAGATACTCTAAGTTTAGTCGTTAATTACTTTTGCTTGCGGTTACTTTACGTCCTCTGTTTAGATCACATAAAGTATTTGGCTACGAAATTTAAAGTAACGATTACAAAGGTCAGGATGAAACGAAAATTAAGAATAAAAAGATTGCATCTGAGACTTTGCTTTTTACTTATTAAAGGGAAATTCTCACGTAACAGTAACAAAATTGAATGATTTTTATATACAATATTTTTAAAGAAAATTATTAATAATAAAAAATTAGTAGTTGATGGATACAAAGATACATTCATAAACCATAAAAAATATTTTTTTCTTTTTGCTTTTTTTATTTATCGTTACATCGAATTTTGGACTACTGTTACTTCCCTCTTAGATGACGTAATCAATGTTGGTATCCAAAGTACCACTCGTTACAATTGGTAGAATCGAGAAATTAAAGAAGTTGTTTATAGTTACATAATTTGTGCTAGGATTATACCTATGTATTTCCGACCGAAACTATGAAAAATTAAACAGATTGTACAGTTTCAATTAAAAATTAACATTTTTTCGTAGATAAGTTGAGTTTACATTGATTAAAGGACTATTATAAATAAAAAATAAAGTATATATCGAAGGTATATGCCTTAGAAGAATGTGTAATAAACAAAATAAGCGTTGTTCGAAGTTCCTCAGTTACTGAGTGTACCTATGTACATATTAGTTTAAAAAAACATGGTTTCGAGAAAATCACGGTTGATGAAGTTTGAAGGCACTTATAGTTGAATATTTTAAATTCTGTAAATAAATTCGAATTAGATATTCACTCAGCTGTCTGGACCATAAAGTAAACATTCTCCTTCTTTTTCTTCGAATATGTCCTGTTAATGTGATTTTCCTCCTTTTTGGGTCGTTTTCCAATTTTTTGAAGTTATTACATAAGAATCCACACTTAAACCTTTGCACTCGCAGGGTTCTTTTTTGCTATAAATAGGAACTCAAAACTTTCGTGCCAAAGTTGAGTTTCTCAATAACCCCTTGCCTTCTAGTGTCCTTTTAATATGGTTACTTCTTTCATGTATGGTTTTTTCGATTAATTTACTGGTGCAAAATAATTTAAAAAATCCATTAGTTTCATTACAGTTTGCACCTACCTGTGATCCTGTAATTTTTTGATCGTTACTGAATATTGTTCTTCCGGATCTTTCCTCAGAATCTGCAGCATCTATCTGAATTCCCTCCCTCTAATGTGCTATCAGAATCACTTTCACTTCCTATTATTCTGATCTTTTGTTTTTCTACGCCAATTACTTAATTCAAATCTGCCATTCATGACATTACTGATTTGGTCTCTAAACAACCTAAACTTAAACTTATCTTCACTGCTACTAATTTCATCATTTAGGTCGATTTTTATAAGCCTTAAAGACAGTCTAATGTGTAAAATAACTTTAATTAAACTCAATGCTGTGCTATGAAGTGCATATTGTACGTCAAATATTGAAAATGTAAAGAAAAAGGATATCTACTTAAATAAAAAGCAGTTATTGTCGCTTATTAATTGTCATTCGAATTGTTGTATCATACAACGTAACGACTGAAAGACACTTTTTGAGTGCAACGGGTTACTATTTAAAAATACTGCTATAGCCAAGCAGATCTCCTCACACCAACGAATACAGGACACGTTAAGACACAGAGAGCGCAGTGATTTTCGAAACAAACGGTGCATAACTAGTAGCTTACTTTATACAACTCATTGAGAAGAAAACAGTAACATTTGATACTGTGAAACGGTATTATTGACTTTTACGGCACTACCGTTTGGTTCATAGTAATACAGGCACAGCCTGGGAAATTCTTGAGATATGTATTTTATTATATAGGGCAAACACAGCGTGCGCTGTGCATATAGCAAATGCAATATATACAAATCACTGAAAAACAATCACTATACATGGTGTATTTGTATGAGTAGTACAACCAGGCATGGCTGGATTCCTTATGAAAAAATAAATCGAAAATATAGTGTTGCATCCTAGACTTGAACAAGAGTTGTATTCAACTTTCTTGAACGAACATTCGTGTATGTGATGTAGCTTTTGCATAAGTGTATTAACTATCAATTGATCTATATATAACGTCTAATCTAAGAACTTGTTTGCACCCAACATACCACAGCATGTTTACGAAGTTTAGCAGTGTTGTTTCGCGTCTCACATAGTAAGTTTACAGAATCTAAAAGTTTAATTTGGGTAATATAGATGTGTACTAATTGAGCGAATCAGAATGCTTCTATCCCTTGGACCATGAACAAACTTCCCACCTTATATTTAGTTAGTAAAAAAGTAATATCGATTTTCAAACTTCATCATTAAGATTATGAACCTTAACTCAGAATATAGTTTTTTAGTCAAAATAAGATCCACAAAAATCTACACATTTTTGCCAGCAATAAATGAGTTTTTCAATTACAGTAGCCTAAATTTCTAGTGTTCTAGAATTAATGAACACTTTGAATGCATTTTGAGTAGCGGCTCGGTATTTGAAGATCTTAGAAGGGTGGCGATATGTTGTGACGAGGAAGTTGGACCCAAAGGATAAGGATCCATTTCAAGAACTTTCCGAGCTTAGCCTGTATTACTACGAAACAAACGGTCGTGTCGCAAATGTCTAATTATCGTTTTTTTTTTTCGGTTCCTAGAATCATCTCTTACAATTTCTCACTGTACTGACTGAATATCCTGTATGTAGGACACCATTGTCAGAATTCCAGTGTACACGAAGTTTCTTTAAGGGATGGGGCCCTTGTGAGGCTACTTGAACAACTCCTGGAATCGACATTCCTAAACTGTAGTAGAAACTGTCCTTTACAGGAAGCCAGTGAATCTTCCTCCAGAATAGATATATAATTTTGTACAATAATTTTATGCTATACATCATAGCTTAATGAATAATTGTTAATTTCATTATGTTGCTTTCAAACAAACGGCATAATCAAAAAATTATACATCAATGGATCATTCTCTGTGGTCCATGAGTAATTTATCCACCTTAGTAATGAAATGGTGATGAAGATCAACGGAGAAATTATATCAAAGAAGAACCAAACTTTATGCCTACAAAGATTCTGTCTTAACAAAACATTTTCTGCACTTTAGTCGATAGCGGAGGATCGTTTATGGTTGTTTATCGTTACAGAAAATAAACTTGTAGCTGTCAAGAATTTAGTCCTAAAACATTTTCACGATTACAAGTTGGAAACCTTAATTGTTAAAATTATCTTATGACATGTCGAAGGCTTGCGATCACATAAACGCCCCTCAAAGACATTACTACAATAAACCATGGTTTACTATGAATACCATTAAAACTAAACAAAACGTGACGTGTCACACACGAGGTTTGTGAAGAAATCCATAAATTTCCATTTTCTTGCAAGAAGAGATGTTGAGGTGAAGCTTCGAAAGTATCATTGTAAAATAAGTTTAGAATGCAAGTTCCCACATTGACAAATATAAAAGTTCAGGAAAAAGCTACAGTAAAAATAGATTTTCTTAAAACTTCGAAAGGGACGCACGCGATACGAAATCTAGCCCTGATACAATAAACTGTAAAAAAGGAACAATCACTTTTTCATTTGTAACCCACCAGTTACAAATCTCTGACTCCAGTAGCAAACTGTGCATAAAATACATTGCAGAGCATAACTATAGCACCACTATAATTTTCAAGAATTTTAGAGTTCTAAGTAATGATTTCTAAATATTACTAATATCACGTGGAAGAAGTTAAACAGAAATGAGCAAAAATAGCATTTATTTACAACGAAATACAATAATATACGAAACACCTAATTGATTCACATTTATAGCATCAACGTGTTTATTCCAATTTCGATTCATGTTTTCACATGCGTATTCAAGACTGACTATGTTTTGGTGTTTTAAAAGTGCAGATGCAGACATCATTTTTTCTCTTACAACATTTAAATTATGTTTAAGAACATATTGAATGGTTCAATGAGAAACGCCGAGTAACATTCGTTCACAATTCCTTCACAACTTTTTTTAGAGTTGTAGCCGTCACACCGGGACGAATATAAAGATATGTACGTTGGTGCTCTTGCCACGCTACCTGTCAACTTAATGATGAGTAGTTCATTTTATGTTTAATTGATAATAAGTTAAGATGATAATCGTGTATCGATTGGTTCGTCACTAGTCGAATATTGTTTCGAAACGTTCGTTTAAAAACGCGGTTTGAAATACGGTTTAAACTAAGTTGAAACTTGATTGAATGAGTTTGAAAGACTTGAACGACTTGAAAGAGTCGTAAGCCTTGAGATAGATTTAAAGATTTGCTTTTGCACGAAGAGATACTCTAATATACTCTGGTACACTCTTGCACGAAAAGATACTCTCACGTCAGACTTTGAATATATTCTTTTTATACTGACAAGTACTGATCATTTTAGGAAAAGGTTACATTAATTTATACATTTTAGAAAGCCAAAGCGAGGTTGCAATTGGTGGATAATATTTGGTAGAAGAAAAGCTTCAAAATGCGGCGATTGGTTAGTTTCTGTCTTAACCAATCTTCTAAAAATTAAAAGAAAGGAAAGGCGCGGTGGCGCAAAGCTATTACAGGGCCTGATCTGAAGCAGGTAGGCTGTAACTAGGGTATGCGGTGTCCCGTGGTGTCGAAAATTAAAATGAGAAGTTTATGGTAAGGTGTTAACGATCATGGAATCGAGTGTTTTTCCGTCTATATCGTGAATAGTCTTATTGTGTCACTGAGCGCTAATGAACTCATTTGTGACAATGCTTTCAATATTCTTTACCGTTAAACGAGTAAAGTTCTCGTTAAGTGAAAGGAAAGGCTTTGGCAAACTGGAGAAACAGAAAAATTTTAATGGCCTGGGCTTTCCGTCGGATGGATGGAACAAGAGTGTTATTTATAGTTTTAACAATTTGTCTTTCAATTCGTGGGGAGAACTTCTTTTCAGGTTTTCTTTTTCCTATTTTTCCCATACTTAATAAAATCGCGTAAAAAGTTCAATACAACTTTTTCAGATCGTCCGAGTTTAGATGCTAATTCTCATTGCTTGTTCCTTATATGATAAATTTGCACTTTGTTCTGTTTCATTAAAATAGTTACTGTATGGCATTGTATAAATTAACTAAAAAACTTTGTGCTGGCTAAAAATATTACAACAGAAACCTTTGAAGTTTGCTAAAAATGAAGTTGGTACGATTGTTTTGTATCGATCCAGAAACGATTTTCGCTTGCATCTCGACATTACATAAAGAAAAATTTTCATTGTATATTTTTGTATCGAATATTTTTAATGTTTTCAAGACTGAATGTCTGCACAACTCGAAATGTAGAAAGACATTAAAAAATCTAACTGGAATTTCAAGTGTGCTATTATTTCGCCATCTCTATTTCACAACTTTTGTTTATAGGTGTAAGGAGAAACAGCGAAGCTTCAGTTTGTAGTTACACATTTTATTGCTACGGGATAATATTTATATACCATTCGTCGTTTTTGAAGAATTCCCAGTGTATCATGAAAAACTTAATGGTAGTACACGTGCGGTATTTTTTTGTTTAGGAGTGTAGTACTGTTGTGTAGGATGTGTGCCTTACACAGTTATGCTGGTAACAAATTTGTCCATTTATACAGGTTGCTTCATTTACAATGAGTAAATTAATTATTTTCGCTGCTATTGAAATTAAGAAAAAATGACTGAGGAGTATACATCATAACGTTGTTTGAGCTCGCAATGACTATTTCGCAGCAAACGACTATAGTCGCTAATATACAGAAAACACTTCACAGTCATTCATAATAGCGAAACGGATTAATATTGTACTACACATTATTTTTTTTTTGTTATAGTAAAAGCTTATTACTGTCTGAAGTATCCTCCTGTACTATATTGTGCGAGTAATAAAATGTCTGAGAATG
Source organism: Anthophora plumipes (assembly GCA_951804975.1). Classification (NCBI taxonomy): domain Eukaryota; kingdom Metazoa; phylum Arthropoda; class Insecta; order Hymenoptera; family Apidae; genus Anthophora; species Anthophora plumipes. The sequence goes on along the minus strand of OX638118.1, from coordinate 14,839,320 downwards.
TTTAGAGTTTAGAACGAAGCGATAGTTGTGTGAACGAAGTATCGAGAAAAAGAGAGGTATGAAAGAAAAGTGTTTAGATGGAGTATTTGAGAATATCGTGTGAATGGAGAATGCGTGACCACCCAAAATATTTGGTGGATGTGACTGAATATTTTCGAAAAATGTCTACCTAAAGTGAACGAAATAGAGAATTAGAGGAAGAAAGAATGTGGAGGTATAAGAATAAAAGAGGGTGAAAGAAGAGCGCGAAAGGTGTAAGAAGAATCAGCAAGAACAATGAGTAAAAGAGTCAGTGAGAACAGGGAGTTAGAATATTAAGCGAGAATTGCAAGTTTAGATTTGTAAGTAGCAACTTAAACTGTTATTAATTAATCTGTATCTGATTCAATATACACATATACACATTTTAAAGGAATAGAAGCACCAAGTAAAAAACTTCCATTCTATTCACACCAAACCAAATCCTACAATATTATAAATTTAGTTGTTTTAACAATGTTACGTTTATGTTACAAAAATGAACGTTCCTTCAAACAGGAGAAACATACAAAGGAGGAAGGAAACGATATTCTATAATGTCAGATCAAAAGAAAATCTACGACATTATAAGTTGCTGTCAGTGTATTCAACGACGGGAATTCCGATAGACGTTATCTTTTTAAAATTCATCGATTGCATCGTTCCAACAGGATTTAGGACGGCAGGCGCGAGCGACACAATATGCAGCCAAGCTTTTCACTGGCAGATGTACATACATACATACGTAGTTGTACGTGTAAAGAAACGGGGCGCTGAATTGATCAAGGAGGAACTCACGAACGCGGCAAAGATTATCGCATAAAATTTATTCGATCACGCAAATCCACGAAGGTTGTGTCGCTCTAAACTTCTTACTAAACACCTCGATGAACGTATATACAGGGTGTATATATATATATAGTAATTGAGTCGGACTATAACTTTGTTCCTTTTGCAAATAAAAACAAATTGTAAAGAAAAATTTTGCATCGTTTAACAAATAATGTTATCATTAACTAGTGCGAGTTTTGTAAGAGTGCATCTGTACAGTTGCAAAGTACAATTGCACTTATTTTTTAAATAGAATCCTACAAATTTTTTTTTTACATTAATTGATTCCTCGTGCCATTCTGAACAAAATGAGTGTTAGACTGCTATGCCAAAGATAGTAATATTTCGTGAGATATTTCAAATTTAATTCAAGAACTATTTAACATCAACATTGACACCATGATTACCGTATTCCGTTCGTAACGAAACTGTTTCGTCGTCCTTATTATGTTTATTGCGTCTTCCAGACACGGGTCTGAAAATTGTTCGGTCTTTCACAGCAGTTATAAATTTGGGAGGCCATCGAGCACTTTATTCATTTGAAAGTTCGATGGTTTTCTTCTCGTGACTATCGTCTACATCTGTTTACTATATTTCAACTTCTCGGGTCTTGGTTTCCACTTCGATATGTTTTTGTTAGCGACGAAGCGTTGCCCAGACTTATTACCAGCTGCGTTTATTGCTCGAGACACGCGAGTTTCCACGCGCGTTACTCAAGGGTGCGGACGACACTTGAGAGTGACCGTCGACTTGGAGACGTCACTTTAGTTCGGTCTAATAGTGTTTAATAGTTTGTCAATCGTGTATAGTTAACCACCTCCGTCGTTGAAATCATATTTGTAACGATCCAATCCACATGTCTCAATCCCGCCTAATGTATCCTGACCGAGGATTCTTGGACCTTTTCGTAGACTTTGAGAGAATCAGAATCCATTCAGTTATTGAAAGAGAAACATTAATTCATTCATCTAGCAACATAGAAATACTAGAATCCATTCAGCATTAGAAGGAAAAACACTAGAATCCATTCGGCTATTGAAATAGAAACGGTAGAATTCAATCGGCTATTATTAGAAAGAGTATCAGTGTGTCCACACGCTCGGTAGACACTCTGTGTGGTCCCGTCACGAGTTGCCGCGCGGTTGCTCCATTTCCGAGGTTGTAAATCTCGGATTCCCTTTTGGTTTCGAAGGAACGCGGTTCCCGTGACCCGTTGTTCTGAGAAATTAATCATGGAACAATAGTTATTAAAAATCATGCTCAGATTGAGACCGAACGATGTCTTTCTTCGACGAATGATTTCGAACGTTTTACTAAATGACTCATTTCGCACGACTGATTGCGAATGAGTATACAGAATGGTTGTCTTTTCGCCGACTGATTGTGAATGACTTTTCTTTTTGAAGACTGTTTTACGAACGAATTTCTTGCTGACGACTCGACGCTACGTGGTCGTCTTGACTCCCTCTAATTCTTAGGAAGTCGCAAGAAACATGTTGATTGGTTTCGCTCGAAATGTTAATTGTCCAATCAACATGCCTCTTTAAGGTGGCAACCACCCTTCTATACGCCCTCAGCGTGTTTCGTTCAAGAAGAGTAGCGCGATACCTGTACGGACACGAGTACTTAGATTTCCGGCGATGGTCCTTCTTCTGTGTTTTCCCTGGTCGAGGGGGGAAAGTTCTGTTATCGATGTACCCTTCGAAAGAATCGAGTTTATAATGAGAATAGGCTGTTACGGACGATTAGAAAAATTAAATTTTCACCTTATTGTTCGAAGGTCAAATGTTGCCATCGGTAAAGAAAAAATAGAAAGGTCCTTGCATGAAAAGGCCTCTCGAATCGGACTCGTCATAAACTGACATCGAAATACTCGCGTATTGTGTTCCGTATGACGGAACATACTCAGACTGTAAAGTGTAGAAGTTCGGATCATAGTTAGTTAGTCTTCCAATACACAGAAGTGGTCCTTCGGAGCATTAATTAGTCGGCTCAAACTGGAAAGATCGCAAGATCACCCACGAGTAGACGCAACAGGAACAATACATTCGTTTCTTTTTTAACGGCGCAGTTTTGCTTATTTTAGAGAATACATTTAGCTATGTATCTTCGACGTTTTCGCGTATTTATTAGCTTCATTAAATTTAGCATTTATTCTAAAAAAGAATTATTCATTAAAAAATATTCAAATAATGGTTACTGCTGCAAAATAAAAATATATTGTTCGAAAAATTGCAGTAAAAATTAGAATTTCGAAGTCCAAATCCGAATTCTATTAAGTATCCACTGACTTATGGACGGGAGAGTAGGTCTGAAGTTGTTTTTCTGATCTTGGACTCATTGCCTTTACTTTACGGTCCACTTCATTCCATAATAACTCGATTGGATTCAAATTCGATGATTGTGGTGGCAATTACACGTTTAAAATTCACCATTGTCGTCTAATTGTTCTAAATAATTCTGACACACTTTGGCACTATTATCGAGGTTGTTATTTTACATAAATATTTTATGCATTTTCAATAGTGTGAAAGTGTTCGAATATACATACGTCAGTATATATGTATGCACGGTTGAAAAATTAATCAAACCGTAACAACTGTCATGACGTGCAACGTAAAACATGCATTATAATGCATCAGAAGACGTGAACGCGATTTCAATCGACGAGTATGCTACTGTGCGCGAATTTATGGCGGTCCAGAATTGCGTTCACCAGCTTTAAATTGCTTTTCGCAAGAACAACAGACTTATTCCGCGCCTCACCTTCACTCCTGTTGATCTTTCCTCGCTCGTGTCCATGCTCTTTCGCCAATTCCCTTATCCATTTACTTTCCCGCTTGATCCTTCCTCTGCGAACTGTTCACGTGTAATTGTATTTGTAATATCTAGTGTGGTGTACAGCAATGTATAACGAATACAACGTGTGCGACTAACTTGAATGTAGTGTAGAATGAAATGAAATAATTCTGTGTGATGAATTAATTCTAAAATGCAGAATAATATTTTTTAAAGCGAAGTTACGTTTTTGAGTAAATTCATGCCGAAGATATGCATATTGTGATATATTCCTTCGTTCCTCCGCATGAAACTCGTTTGATAACAAACGTGAATAACACATACGAGTCGATGGGGAAAGTACGAATACCGTGTAATTCCGAAAATAGTAATAATCACTTATTCACTCTTTCAACTTTCTTCATTTTACACGTTTGCAATTGTTTTTACTATTCTTAGTGTCGAGTAAACAGTCTCAATGGAAAGTCATGCACATTTACGGAGGTGAGTTTCGTCAAATAAATTCGATCTATTCCTCATCATTTTGGACCACCATATTGTATACAATTTTTAACCTGACAATCAGTCTAACAGGCTAAAGCATTGGTCTCTTAGGCAGCTTTATTGACGAGTCCACTAGGAGACTCAGGAAGAAATAAGAAAGCATATTTTCTTCTTTTTCCTTTTCCCCTATTCTTTCTTTATTTCCTTCCTCCTTCCATAATTCACTACCATAAAATCATATCGATATTTATTTCTCTTCCTTACAAAGGAAGCTTCCATTTTGTCATGATCTAACCAACCTTGACTTTTTACCAATATAATGTGCAAATATGTGAGAAAAATGATTTAAATTTTGAATATTTTGCTTGTTTTCTTCTCTATCATGTGAAATGCTTGTAAACACACTGTGGACAAAATTAGTTACCGACATATTAACAAATATTCAGTAGGTATTAGAATATATGTCTTTTTCTATTTGCTTGAAATTCCTGCTGCTTGTTCTAAGAAATAAATTATACACATTTGCAAAGAAAATTTAATTTGTAAAACAGCTGTTCAGTAGTAAGGAGATTTTTGGATAAATTGCATTCAATTACGATACTTGACAAAAATATTTTCTGCATGCACTACAAGTTGAACACCAAATTAATCAAAAACATTGGAAAAAATCTCAGAATAAAATATTTTATTATCGTGTTAGTCTTTTGAAATTGTTTAGCTTCTGTTTAATGGTGTGTCAAAGTCAGAATATTTTAATATTCTACTTACCACATAATGTCAGATTTAGTCATAGTTTTGACACATTTCATACTATGCGAATTTTTATAGTCTAACCGCATTGTTTCTCAAAATTGTTCTAGCTTCAAAGAATTCGTCAGAAAGACGAAACTACTGTGATAAATCTACCATTATACTAAATGAAAACCACTTCTTCACGAAAACAATTTTTATACAAGGTAATTCAATAATAAATATCGCTTGAAGTTGTGAATACTCTTGACCTTGGCGGAAATTTCGCCACATTGTCAAATATTTTAAAACATTCTGCTGCTATGTTCATACGGTACCTTCGAGTCCGCACGGACTGCGTTGAGGACGCACGAAATAGGTTGGTGCCAAAAAATTAATTACCTGATTAATCTATGTGTAACAACCAATCAAGAAAACTAACTGACTTTCTGAATGTTCCATGTTCTGGAAATTTTTAGGAGAGCCAGTCCCACATGAGTCCTAAAAATTTCTTTTTTAAGAGAACATCTACACACATATTACAATATTTACTCTATTGATATATATATATATATGTATATATATATATATATATATATATATATATACACATGTTAAACCTAAACATTTTGTTACTGATATTCATCATTCACTCACATCTCTAATTTTTCTTTGCTTCGTAACGGGTCACAAAGAAAATAAACATGCCGCAGTCGATCCTGTCGAAACCGAGATTTACAACCTCGGCTTGTATTGTCGACACAGATTTATGACAGATGCGGTATATACTGATTATTATATTACCAGCTTATTTAATAATTGAAACCGTACACCCTTCGATAATGTGCGTTCTGAACTTGAATGCATGAGATATTATACGGAAATCTGTATTTCTAACGCAGTTGACGATGTTGATATAATAGAATTAGAGTGAATTTGTAAAATTATGTGAACAAATATAGATAAAATTAACTCTGAAATTAAGGTTGAACAAGGATGACTATATAAGAAAAAGTTGTTCAAAGTAGTATATTTGAAAATATATTTCCAGGTTATCAAAATCGACGAAGAATACTTAAAGTAAATAACTACTAGATATATTTGCTTACAGAGGGTTAAATTCTACTTTTTATTTTTACCGACTATAAAAGTATAGCCTTGCATTTTTAACGAACAACATGCGCAACCCAGAGAACGTATTTCAATGGTAACAATAACTAAGAGAGGTAAGTAATAAAATAAAAATTGCGCTACCTGTCGATCTCGAAAGTACGATGGATAACTAGAAATAGCGATGAAGAATCGAGACGGAGAACGAGAGAACGTCGAGCGCAGAGAGAAGACGTATTGTTCCTTCTTCGCGCAGATAATGGAGCTCACCTGTCAGACCGAGTTATGTTTCTCCTGTTGGAAGAATGCGTTATGCTTCTACCTCACTTACCCCCTCTCCCCTCTCATTCTCTCATACTTTTCTTTTTCTTCTTTGCTCTTGTTAGACAGGATACGGATATGGAAGAAGAAATCAATGTTCGAACGATCCGATGCTTGTATTTGACCCGTTGTAGTAGTCGCTAAAGAATCGACAGAATTGTTCAGCTATTGAGAACTGTGATTCCTGTTAAATCTTGTTTAATCCTGGAAAACGTGAGCTTTATTGCTGACTGAATCTCACTCGTGACAGTGGGAACATGATACGATATTATAAAAATATAGCATTGATTAATGGGATTATTGGATATTACATTTAAACGTATTCGACTGTTTAATTTTACTTGCAAAATATGGTAACGCTGGAACGTCGAGAACTTACTTACCGTTGCGTAAAATATTGAAAAGGTTGAAACGATAAAGATTGAAGTTAACTGAAATTCTACCGAAAGTGCGAAATATTAAGTTGATGCAAAAATAATTGCAGTTCTTATATAATTTAAAAAACGTATATCTCAGTTAGAAATTATGTTTATTTCTAAAAATCAGAACCATCCGACTTCACACACTTTTCTCAATAGGAAACTAGCTTGTAGAGTTTTTGAGTTTCTAGATGATAAATTCTTCGAAAGCGTTTCGAGCTATCGCTTGGCTACTAAAAATCTTCTGTGGTAAAAAGGCGCTTAAATATTACAAAAAGTGATAGTCTGTAGGAAAAAGTTCTGAAGAATAAGTGGGTGAGGTACAGTTCTATAATACCGTTCGTTTAATTTTTTTAAAGTCATTTGTGAAACATGCAGTCGAGCGTTGTCGTGTAAAACGAAAGCCCGCAAAAATTCATTTTTACACTTAATACAAACGAAACATGATAATTAGGCTTAGGTTAAATGTCACTTTATCTAATCAACCAGTACAAAGACATACGCTGCTATGAACACACAGTTATAGGCAAAATTCAATGTAATAGCAGCAACAGTTTTTCACGAATATCTTGCAAACTAAGATCGAAGGGTGATTAGATGCATAAGAAAAAGTAATTTAAAATCTTCATCCTGACAATATACTGGGTTGCCTAGAAAGTTCGTGCGATTTTTAGTAAGTTAATACAAAGCAATTTTTAATGTAAAAAGTGTCTTTATTCGGTGATGTGTTGTGTAGTGAGGATTATTTTTCAGTAGACATTTTATTTGTTCGTTGTTAATCTCTTGTAGTCGACCATAGCGTGATGAATCGATGAAGCGAAAAATCCCCGGAACGAAATTTTACAAACCATTTTTGACACACGCGTTCTTTGATGACATTCTTCCCGTACACCTCGCAGATTTTTTTAGATGTTTGCGACGCGTTTTTACCTTTTTTAAAATAAAACAGTATAATGTGCCAGGAATGCTCCTTTTGGTTTTCCATCTTTCAACTTCCGTCAAATTCACCAATTGAACTGGATTAACAAACTGTTCAGATATAATTTGGGGTTAAGTGTTACCTATCAAATGACTATCTGCTTTAAACAAATAAATTGAAGTTAGTTGGATTTTGGAGCGCCTGAATTGAAGAATCGCTAAAAACCGCACGAATTTTCTAGCCAACCCAATATTTAAATTTCATTAAAAACGATAAGGTGTGTTCTTTTATTCATAATTACCGCAAATTTGTCGATCGTATCGTAAACTTAGGATAATCTGTTCTCTCCAACAATCTCGGTATACAAATCAAAATCTGCATCTTCGAAGGCTTACTCTATTTCCGATCTCTAGATTGCGTCAATTCTGCGAAACTGGAAGCAGGCAATAGAGCAATCCTTTGAGCTCGGAGATGACATAAATTTTTTTATAAATCTTGTATGTCACATTAGAAATGGCAACACTAATTTACTGTAACACTGTATGCAAACTTCGAGATTTCACTTAACAATAATTTGAGTGAGAAATAAATTCTAATGCGTAATAGCATTGAAAACATATCGAGTTCAAAAGCTTAAACTAAAACAATTAAGGATCGACGTTGCGTAGAAAACAGAATTTTATTAACTAACGAAAATCTGACAAACTGTGATATGTGCGTGAATTAAAAACAGACTTCATGATGATGATAATACGTGTAAGCACGCTCGAACGGTGAGCGGTCTTATAATATCGGTAACGGCGGACGGTCTGGGGTTTAAATAAATTAATAATTTTTGAGTTCTTTATTAGTAAGATAAGGATGCGGGTAAGTGATTATTTAGTCTCATACGGGCCTCTGGTTTCGTAATCATTTAGAATAATTTTGAGGAGGCAAATACTCAACTACAGAAAACGATGAAAGGAAATAATGAAATTTAAACTGTTTTCTACTTTTCTAATATACATATATTGTTACAGAATTTCGTAGTTAAAGCCAATGAACTATTATAATGGTAGTGAATATGTATATGTATACAGGATGAGGCATCTAAAACAGGCCATTGCAATTGATCTTCAACGATCTTCAGTGACCTTGAGTCGTAGGTCACTATACGCGTCTTGAAACGTCCTATTAGGTAGTACATAGGAAAGTGTACCACCTTAATTTAAAAAACGGAGTTGGACTTCGTATATCCTCTACACATCTACCTACAAAAAAACTATTAAAATAGAATTATGCTAACCTTAAAAGCAAGCAAGTTTCGTCTGACTCATTTTTTCTATCACTAATAGTCATAGAGTTATTCAAGTGACCTGTTTGAGGTACCTCATCCTGTATAATAGAATTAAAATTTTGAGAATAGATGTTTTACTATATATCGATGCATACTTTTTTGCATACAATTATGAGTTGTTGATACCATTAGAGTTTAGAGTTTAACAATATGTGAAAGAAGAATATTATTCATAAATTAAATGATTAAAATGGTTAACTTATAAATATTTATTATGTAGAGGAATATATGTGTAGGTATGTATGTATGGTGATTTGCTATTATTATCCCTTTTGAAAAATTGGTATCGCTTGTTACTGTGATGATGTAGTCGTTGATTTAATGCTTTCGTTCCACTGAAGAAGAGCAAGTTATAACTTGTCGAACTTTGAATTGTGAAATTACAATATAAAATGCAACGGTTAACTATGTATATTGTTGGATTGTTACTAATAACAATCCGTCACCTAGAAAGGAAAAATAAATTGTGTTATGAATGACAAACACTGCTTGCTAGAATAATAGAACGGATCAGATGTCATCAGGTCCATAGGCCTGTAGCAGTTTATACCTAAGGCCCTGGAAAATAAACAGACGTTTTCCAAGTTTCTTTTTCTTAAGTGGGCAGCGGACTTTCTGCGCGCCCTTACGGGTTTTCACTCTCACTCGTTCTATAATATTCAAACAGTTAAGACGTCCTTCCACGCCGCTTAATAAAGTTCTATTAAAAGAATCACAGTCTTTACTTTTGTTTAATAACCCATTTCCAATATATATATAATATAAGTATAGATATATGTGTATTATACGTGGAAGGTTATGATATAATTATAAAATTTGTAACTATATGACACAGAAAACAACTATTATAAAATAACTATTCTACTCGTGACATTAAGTCTTTCGTCACTTATGTTTTACCTTAAAATTGCGCCGAAACGCACCTCGCGAGTGTTCGATTATTTGTCTAAAACGGTAGTGATCCCACCGTCGTGCTCCGACAGCGACCTAAGTAACTTACTTCTTAAAACACTATGGTGGAGATGGATTGTTTATGAATTTTGGCGAATCAAATTAATCGAGGAGGAACGCGACGGACTCTTATATTGCGATCTTACTTGCTCCATCTCCATGGAATGAGTCCGATGTTACTATACATGATTCGTCCTTATGGTTATTGAAATTTTTATGCTCTTGAATGGATTTAACATAGGTATTATACTAAATGAAATATGTGGCATTTTCTATAAACGATTTTCTGTAGTTTTGATTACATTTTCTGTTTTTCCATTGTATAGGTACGTTCCAATCATTTTACAATTGTTAACTATTTCAAATTTATTTAACATAATATATATAGTTATTGGAAATTTCTTATACGTCACATATTCGTAATGTGTATATTTTAAGAGTCCTGTTATTTAAACACGCTGATTCCAAGGAAGATATGCGTTATATTAACAATCATCGCGGTGCCTAAACGAAAGGATAAATTTCTTGGACATCAAAGACTGAGTTTGTGACTAATAAGGAAGTTCTCACGATGCTGTGGATTATCGAATCGCATACCTGTTGTATGATGCGTAAATGGCGCCGAATTCGGCGGCGTAGCTCCACTTAACAAACTTACGTACTACACTGTTACTTGCAAAATTAATATTGGGAAACTATTTTGAACATTCGTCCATCGTGTTTTACTGTCGAATAACTGTACGATGATCTCAACAAAACGTGGAACCTGTCTTGAAAACACGTGATGATAAGGAAAATCAGAAATAGATGTCTAATATTGTCTCGAACGATCGACGATAGAAGAACAAAAGGCCACGTTAGACATCCCGAGCGACAGACTCTAACAATGATTTCGATAATAAGATCGTCTCGATAGATAGTTACGTTAGATATCTTGGTCGATAGCTTAGAAGTGATTCTTTTTTGTTTGCGTTTCGTAAAACAACTATTTAACACTGTTCAAGCTCAACTGCGTTGAACAATTCTTAGTGATTCGTAAACAACGACTGCTTTTTTACCATTAGTGATATACGACTGTCCACCTCAGCATTCTGCCCGATTGCAGTTAAAGAGGGTGACATGCTAATTGGTAGCAACAAAAATGCTAATTATCAATCAGCATGTTTGATAGATATCGTAAACATCCTGCTAGTGTGCCCTTAGTGCTGTTTTTCCTGAAAAAGTGGGGCGATACCTCGGTCGCGCGATGTGCCGAGGATTTGGCAACGGTCTGAAATTTTTGCCAGGCCCGATCCTACAATTCTTTACATTATTAGAATTCGATGTCGAAATGACCCTTAAGAAAAACTTCGTTATCTGAAAAAATAGCCTTTCTTCGCTAGGGTGTCGCAAACCACGCCAAACAAAACATCAACCGACTTTCCGCTCAAACACCCGTCGATGAGTAAATAGAAAAGGAAATTTTGTTCGGAACGTAACACTGGAAAAACAGAGGTGTATAAGGGTTTGCGAAGAATCAACTTTAGATTATGATTGTGTTGAAAAGTTGAGAAGAGAGTTGGAAGGTGAAGAGCCTAATGTTAATAATGATGAAAGTGGGTAATTAGTTAAAATAAAGATAAAACTGAGACTAAATTAAAGAAAATGTTTGAGAGTATGACAAAGCAAAATATTCCGCGTTTCCATAAAACTAACACCACAGCAAATTGCTTTCATTCTTGAAATGAGTATATTCATTACTTTGCATGATCAATAGCTATCTCATAGCTCGAAAACCACTTCGTTGGTATGTAACTACTAACTGTGTACGTTTCTGCTAAATAAAAGTCACAAAAAAAAACCTCTTGAATACAAAAATGTTCACACTTTCACTTCGCGCAGACAAGTCGCTGAAAGCGTAAATGTCGTAAATCTAATATAAACTAAATAATTCCACAGCGAATGAAAAGGCCACCACAGAGGCGAAAAAGGAGACGACGATTTGGAGCCATAAAACGTAGCGAGCGTACAGGTGGTGTAGAGTGTGGCGCGAATCAAATTGCAAGCAGCCACGACGCCTGTGGCCGCTTCTGTTGCTCGTGTCGCGTACACGCGAGGTCGGTCGAATAAAACGAATAAAACGTGGCTCTTTATGCGTGCCTCGCCGGTAAATACCGGCGCGTATAACTGCATTGCGGAAGCGGCGAGAGTCTCGTTGCCCGCGGAAGCAATGAATTCCGTTTATTACACCGTTGCACGCTTACCTCCATCTTCGCTCGCTTTATCAAAACCGCTTGTTTAGCGAAAGATTATACGATGCGGAAAAGAAGAAAGAAAAGAAAAGAAAGAAACAAAGGTTAGTCTGTAAAACTACGCAGAGATTTACGCCCCAATCTGCCGGCCGAATTAGCATTAACTTTGTTACCTTGGATTCCTTTTCAAAAATTCTAAGTGAAATTTGTTGTATACTGTAAATCAGAGATGCTTTTTGAATCGATGGAATGTTGATAAAATTTATTGTTCAGTTTAAATTGATTGTTTTCGAAAGTGAATAGCCTTTTTTGTGTTAAAGACGGAATTAGAGTATGTGTGAGCTTAAAGCGAAATTGGAACGAATTACAGTCCGTGGCACTTCATTGAATACAATGATATATTTCCTGTGCTTTTGTTTTTTTAATATGATAGGTCTTGTTTAATGAAAATTTATATATATATTTTGTGAAGTTATTTATTCAGTATAAAAGTATTCGCTTTTTAAAGGAAAAGTAAGAATCCTCTTGCGACAATTACATAAACACAATTTGTTTGTCTATTATATTTGTATTGTTTTACGAATTTGTTTTGTTTTACTTTGTTTACCTAGTAATTAACATATCGAATATAAAGTTATATTACGACGATAAGTTAAACATTTGTAAAAAAGAACATAGTAATGGGTCGTGCAAAACAATTAATCTGTACAGCAATTGGAAAAGTTTAAGTGTTAGAAGAAGGGTATTCCAACCAAAACATTACGAGAAGATTAAATTGAAGTGTAGAATTTACTGTACGACTGTAACAGACACATGTTTTGGGCTACAATTTTGGAAGCATATGTGAAAGAAATTAGAATTGTGCTTTTACAAGTTTTTAACGCGATGATAGTAAAATGTAGTAATTGACAAATTAGTGTTCATCTGTTGTGTTACCCTTGGCAAAAAGTTCTCGATTAAACACTTTCGATAAAAAGTATGAGAGTTAACATGGATTTAGGAAAAAGGAAATATTTTATTACGTTTCTATGTATACGTATAACTACTTTGATATATTATTGCAGCGAAGTCGCATTTAATATTCTATTTTCTCTTTAAAGATAAACGAATTTTTTTTTGTTATTTATTTTAAATGAAGGCAATTTTATACTCTCATATGTTTTAAGTGTATAATAACATTTTATAGTTCTAAAATATGAATGCTTTTTATCGAAAATGTTTGATCAAAAATTTGAGGTGCGGTAACGGAAATTCGATTGTATATTAAGAATAATTTTGAGAAAAAGGTACACAATATTTTACAAATGTTTATAAGTTTCTTAACTCTTCATAGGCAAACATATTTCCTCACATTGTATAAATAACCTGAGTTTTCTATGTCCCAGACCAATTTTTGTTTGCAGCTTTTAGATTTCAAAAAGTCTGCAAAAATTCTCATGTACTATCAAAGTCTCTACTATATTATGCAATCGTCCGTTAAGTCAATTGTTTGAAATATTTTCCAATAAAATTAAAAGTTCAATTCAAAGAAATTGAAGAGTGAAATATTCCTTGGGTAATTGATGTCTCAGGTTGCCTATGAAGTGTTGAAGTAATATTGAAACTACTGAGAACTATTTTCATTTTAACTCATTGTCTCATGATTTTTCAAAAGCTACCCCTCCTAGGTATTTAAGAATTTGTTAAATGAAAAACATTAAAACATTATACAAATTTTCTACTTAATAATCCTCAGACTTATAAACTGAAGCTAAAGTTATAGTTAAAAAGAAAGTTTATTACAAACAGAATTCATAGTTAAGGCGATTGAGTTTATGACATGAGCGCTTAGCAAAGCTATTTCTGAGAAATTTAATTAAATTTTTTATAACATAGTTAACCTTTAGGACCATAAAGTAAGGTCTAGAGATTGCGTTACGGACACAGAAAATTTGTATTTCTACGTATGACATGAAGAACTAGTGCTTTACTTATGCCCATTCAATAGTAATAGACGTGTCGTAAATCCATTACAAGACGGACAAGCAATGTGTGACACAGATCCGTTCAATTTTGGTCCTGATTTTTTCATTAGCTATCGAAATACTACGAGAACTATCCCAAATCCAAGAAGTTCATCGACTCGCTCAACCGTCACAACCTATTCTATAACTTTTAATATAAATCGTCTAACACAACAAATGAAGAATATACTTTAATATATGATACCGTAGAGATACACATGAAACTATTAGATTGGCAACTAAATTCGCCACCCTATGTTTCGTGACTTCTTTTTTTAACCTGTAAAATACGAAGTGAACTATAAAGCTAATTTTAGAGCGGGCTTAACTCCAAACTTTGTTTTTTATTTTCTAATAATTTCACAAATAGTTTTAATCTTTCAGGTATTCAATTTTTATTACAAATTTAATATAAGTACACATTTGAAGTATATTTTCGTTTATTATTCTATAAGAGTTATTACTTGTTTCACGATATCAAGATAATATAGGCTATTATTAAAGGTTATATTAAAGGCTCTACAGTTATCCGTCGATGCTATTCTTGGATGCGCATTCTTTTTGATCCTTTGTTTAACTTCTCCTTTCAAGGTGAGTATTGTGTACTGTGCTTTTACTTTCTCTGTTGTAAGGCGTTGCGGTCTTTCTTCAACCCAATGAGGAGATATGGCATGAAGGTTGTAGTAAATATGTTTAGTTGAATAAATTGTTCAGTTGTAAGTTGCTGTGGTTTATAGTGGGGCAGCCTTTCGGCTTCTTGTTAGAATGTTTTTTTCTTCTACTGTGGTCTATTGTACGGGTGTTATTTATATATGATTTATTGAAGCTACAACTTCGAGGAAAGGGCCAATCAACGTTCGTTACTCGAAGTAAGGTCCTTTTCGTGTTTTCTATTAACAGATATAGACCAGCGATAGAGGTCAACGCGTAGTATCATCGATCACGAAAATATTTCGTGTTTTGGCACATGACAATAACAATAAGGCAAGCGTTTTGGTCACGCTTCTTCTATTCAGTGCCTAAATGAGCCAGCTAATCAGTCTGTAAAGCACGTTTGGATTTTGTCAATGCATGTCTTTACTGTCACCGTTTATCGTGGTTCCACTAAATTGATTAAATTGATTTCCTATGCTTTTATAAGTTTCGGGACTGTTGTTAAAACATTTTTTTTATTTACCGAAAATTAAAAACAACAAAAACAGAGAAATAGCAGAATAAACGAAAGAAGCACGATCGCACCGTTTAGCATTCTTCTACTAAATTTTTGTCAATTTCTCTATCAGACAGTTAAAAAACCAAAACTTGAAAATAATGTTCAAATCAGAGACTATTCTTGTTGAATTCGTAAAAATTAGTGTTGTGAATTGAATTAAACAATGTAATTAAAATACCAGAAAATAGACGTTAACAATTATATTAATAAATTTTTAATGTGGAGACCTTAGTGAGCTTTCTCCGTCGTTCATCTGTCAAAAATAGACTTTGTATTTTATTGGTTAATTATCGTACATAAGCTTATTACTGAAAGCTGGTCGAAAATGATCAATAGCATTAAAAAGATTGACCATGTTCAACCGAAACACCAACTATGCCATTGCCTAAACCTTAATTTTTAATATAATCACCTAACATCCAAGACAGGCGGAACACTCTCTGATATATTCTAGAGATCGTACACACGAATCGGGAAATACCGCAGCGATCAAGTAGTAAGGAAGAATCGTATAATGCTGACTGCTTTAAGTTTTTTTGTTATATCTTGGACTAATGTTCGTAAAAATCACAACCCCGAAAACAAATGTGCAGTATCATATAATATAACTAACATAGACTACATATAATATCAGCACTACATTGTTATAAATCATAATTTATGATATAAGAATAACTGTTAGACGAAATTAATTTAAAAGATAAATATTTCACATATACTTATCACCCAATTTATACAGTATTTTTTTTTACACGGTTCTTCAAATAACGAATTTTCGAAAATAAGAACTGTTAAAAACAAAAATTTATGCTGTTCATATATCTGCACAGTGTGGTTTGGTTGATGGTATTCACTTTTATTCAATCAGTGGATTCGTGGTACAAAATAAGGTGCGACTCGGTCTGTTTTCGGCGAGAAGTCACTAATGCTGCTATTGTCAACGCTTCACACCTTGACTCGGCCAGATTTCCCAAGGAGAGGAGGGGGTAGAAGAGAAAGAGTGAGATGGTAGAAAGGTAAGAGAAATTGTCATCTATGATGTACGTAGGATACGTTTGTTTTCTTTTTGGGAATATTTGGAGAATTGGATTCACTCTAGAGGTGTCGCTATGGTCTGCGTAGGAACGTCTGCCTTTAGAAGGTGGATAAGTGTAGACAGTGAGGCTAGAAACAGGATAGTAAACCTGATCCTGAAGTCTTCGTTTAGTTCCGTACTAACTTTTTGTAAGAACAATGAGTGTTGTCTGTAACCTACGAAGGAAACATCTGCTCGATATATGTTTGAGTAGTTTTTTTCAGATTTCCCGAAAGGACTGATTTTCTATAGTAAAAAGCTTTCTTTTATAGTGTTTAGGGAGAGACTAGTCCCGACCAAACAAGGCGGATCAAGCCTTTTTGTAAGTTTGGGGCGCACAAGCCGTTGTCCCAAACTACCTAAAGTTACGAGGGGTCATGACGCGCATGACTCGTAGCGCATCGTACAATTTTGTTTAAAAAACGATTATGTTACAATAGTACTTTTTTAGTATTATTCATTTCTGAATACTAGCATTAAACCTAGAAAATGGGAAATTCCCCTTTTCTTGCACTCAATGTTGGAGAAACTGGATGGAAACGGTGACAAAAGAATTACATAAGTAATCCTTAAAAAGAAAAGCTTTATTGTTACAAGAAAAGAAAGAAGCTGATTTAATTAATTAGTTGATTTAATATTTAACTTATTTTACTTTTATTTTACGTTGAAATAAAGGAATTTAATTTAACAACTAACAAAATTCTACGCATTTTACACAGATTTACACAGTTTTTCATACAAAAAGCCATGATTTTGATTCAGACGGTATTCTAAGGAACCGATCTTTCGTGTAATTCGAGAGATATGTGTATGCATATATACATCAAACAACATATGCAATATAATCTTACATGTACTGTTACACATAAATATGCAAAGAATAAGCATTACGCAAGAAAATGCAAAATGAGAAATATATTTTTCATAATCTCGAGAATATAAAACATACTTCAGCCCAGGCTCCATTGCGTTATCTGTTTTTTTTTTTTATAAAAATATGCATTTCGTAGTAATTAGGAGGAAAGTATAGATTTGGATTAATTCATATTTAAATAATGTTTTAACAAATTTATACACTATTTGTTTTACTTTCCGTTCCATTTTCATTCTTGCGACTTTTTGGCCTGTCATGCTTTACTCTGTTTTTATACGATAATGGAACTAAATGTGATGCTTACACCGCCTCTTGTGTTTCCTTATATCAGGGACAGTACGCTGCTAGATACAGAGTGATGTACCACCATCTTCTTATTTTCCAGGCATCTTTGATGTCCTCCCTGCGCGTTCGTTTCAATGATGGAGGGTGCCCGTCAAATTCTAGGGAAGAAAAAGGTCAAAGAATTGCCGTAGCTGATCCATGCATCTCTCATAACATTTTCCGAGCAGCACATTCTACTTTGTGCTGTACATTGTCATTCACTCAGATACCTTATACTTTAGCTTCATTCCGTTTTCTTTTTTCTTTAGAATTTAAGTAAAATTAATTTCAGCATTCCTAACTTAAACAAGTAAAATGCTAAATCTTCAGAAAGTTTTAACCTTAGGGATTTGAATATTCATATAATATAGTATAGTATATTAATTTGTAATTTCATCGTAATATGTATTTTTGAATATATCCTGGTGTACTGCGCTTCTAAGATAATAAATTTCACGGCAACAATGTTTACCGAAAGACAATTACATCATATGGTTAAATGGACGCGTGCATTCATAGTGACAATGCTTTTAATTGATTTAATTAATATTATAGAGAAAATAAGTCTACTTAATTAAATTTTAGAATTTTCTTTATGCATTTATTTATTTTTTTAATCGCAAGCACTGTGCGTTCGAAGATTATTGTCGCACTTGGTATCCATAGTAGTATATTAAATTTATTACCATGGTAAAGGCGATAGCGGCATTCATAAGGATTTAAAAAGCGCTTTGTTGTATCGTTCATTGAACCAGTAGTTCGCTTAACGGTTTTGGCGCGGTATATATTGCTGGATCGATGTGATTGAGACAGATGTGTTCACACATGTGATCTATTAAGTATATTAACACGTATAGGTTGGACTATGCATAGCAGGGTTATTTAATTTCTTGTTCGCGAGCAAATTTCCTCTACGAGGATACACTGTGATGGATACACTGACGTCAACAAAGTGTGCCAAAGTAATTAGAATAATAAGAAAAAAATGAAAATGAGAAATATTTTTCCTTCAATTTCAAAACGTCTTCTTCCATCTACAGCAAAATTTATTCCTATATCATAAACGTTCCTCTCAGAAAAAATTCATAAATATCGGTTACTTTTAGAGCTGACACTCGACAATCTCTCCTTAAGCAGCTTTGGTTTGTGTTGTACATTATGAGCAATGCTTCAATCTCAGTTCGATCGCGTCTTAGCAATGCTCAAACCGAAAGCTAACTGATAATGTGGATCAGATCTAAGATTATCAATTTTTGGGGATATAGAAAACGCTGAATTTTAGAGTTTCGGGATTCGGTCATCACTCACAGTTAGCAAGATTAGATTACAATCCCTTTCGGAATATTACATTACTTTATTATTTAATACATAAGTGTCAATCAGACATTTCGGCTCAACAAAGCAATGACAATATATACTTATATCAGGGATATAAAACTACCACTTATAATTTTAGTAGAACATATTCTTATTAAATTTTGATTTACTTATTTCTCTTTTAATTATCCACCTTTTTAGTAGCTAAACTAATTGGTATTTTCAACAACGATATACCTTTATGACCCAAAGTGTATTACTGACAAAAGATTACACGGTCCATTATCCTTAACCTAAGTGGCTTTCAGTGATCATGTGATAATAGTTTGACCATGTTTTCCTTCAAGTGACTCCTAGTGTCAACCATACATCGATTCATCCACGGACCTTCAATTTAATGTCTCTATCCACAAGAGCCTATCCTTTGATACAATCCTGAATTCGACCTTAGTTACATTGTTGTGTTCGGTCCATGTTCAGCCTACGAAGGCGTAATACTTTTCTAGTCAAAAGTGCTGGTGGTGATGGAAACACTATTTAATATTATGGTTTGGAATATCACGTTTCTATCAGCCAATATTTCCGGTAGACCTTAAGTCCTTAGTGTATTTCAGAAAGCTCAGTCTGTAACAATTAATCCGATTACAGGAATTCACGCTTTTTCACTATTTCTTATATAGCCTCAAGGAAAAGATTAGGTATATACATATATGTACCGTGCGTTACTGAAAAGATTTCAGTTGGAAGGAATACGGATCTGATTGGATCATATTTCCATAGGCCCACCTTTTCTAGCACAGTTCTAGAAATAGGGCTGTGTATACATAAAGCAAAAATGTACGATGTACTAGACAATTCTACAAAGAAATAAGGAGTGTCAGTTGACCTCATTATCGTTGAATTATTTCTTTTACGTTGATCCCAAAGATTTTGTTATGAAAATTTCAGTTTTCTTTTTCGGAGGTATTTCGGTTATTCAATTCGCCTCATATCTTGGAATATTTCAACATTTTCGTTTTTTACTTTATAAGAAGGAAGATTTTTAAATTTATTTCTATTTTTTATTATTAACGTTGAAGCAAAATGGATACTAGATACGAATTTATAATAAAAAAAACTAACTCGTTAGTGTCTGATTATTGTTTTTTGACCACCAAACAGAAAGTGATCCGATTCGCCTCGGTTGACCCTATGTTTATATAAACTTTTTATCGTTTCGATGTGTTGAAGCCACTTCTAAAATACTTCCTACTTACTCTAGAATACCCTGTATAACGGATGCCGTAAGTTCCAAGAGCTCTAACTTTAATACACGTTGTCTGAGGCGGATGATGATGAAGTTTGCGCAAGACTATTCGCTGATAGATATTCTAGGCCAGTCCTGGGAATTTAAAAATTTGCTAACATTATTTTGTCAACAAACTATTAACGAATATTTCCGTTGAAAGTGGCATCAACATTCCTTCCTTGTCCCTCTGTTTCTCTTCTTCCTTTTCTATTTTCCTTACCATATTTTTTACTCCATTTCTAGCCTAAAATATTCATTCGTTGACTTTAGTCCACACATGGATACAAGGACGTATAGTGTGTAACGTTGAAGATCTAATCCCGAAAGTTACGTTGTAAACGTGCCGCGTGACTACCATGTCTGTTGAACTAACGGATTTCGATCGAACGTACGTATGTATGTACCAGCATACGTGAGCACGTCATAATCTAAGAACATTCTAATAACTTGCCGGAACTGCCGATTAATCCGTGGCGAAACGTTGCCGAGATCGAAGCGATTGTGTAAAACATGAACGTGACAGGAATCGTTTAATTTTATGCAAATAGAATGATTCAAAGGTTTTGTTCTCTATTTGCATATAAAGGGCCTTCACAATGTGACGAGTTGCAAAAATCGATTTTCTTTTCTTGAATTTTCTTATATCGTTTGACATCTTGAAAATTGGTTTAGAAAGTTTTAAAGCTTAATTCTTAAAATTACTTATGTTACATGTCTCCAAAGTATAAGGAGCTTCTGAGCCTTAAACTTTTGTTCGAATTCTCTGTTTTCTCTTGAATAATCTGTTTTCTCAAAACAGTATTTTAGAAACTGACAGACGTGATTGCTAAAAAACAAAAAGTCTGATCCACACCAAATTTGTCATAGTCAGTAGATGTTGCTTTATTGCTTGAATTATAATTTTGAAAATAAGTACAAAATTCAGCTTTTGCGCCCTTTGAAACCATCAGGTTTCCTTACTAAAATCGAAAAATTATTTGAGACCCTCTCATTACTTTTATTCCTAAATATTTTTTCATTATTCTAGTTCAGATATTAGCTACGTGTCTACAGATTAAAAATCTGTTTCCATTTTGTAGTTTAGATCACTACAAAATCTAATATTAGGTCTGCCATCGGGAAGAACAATTTGCGATGCGCTTTTTTTCGCGGTGACCTTATTTCACAAAAAATCAATTTTTTTATTCTTAAAAAGTTATGGAACAAGTCTATATAATATTTACAAAAGGATACATGTAACCGTCACTTCTTTTTAAAATTCCTGAAAAAGTAGGATTTCTGTCAACCGTTACATTAGGAAGACACTTCAATCGTGACTCTCTGTTGGATTGTTACTAATAACAATCCGTCACCTAGTAAGCAAAAATGTATTGTGTTATGAATGACAAACACTGCTTGCTAGAATAATAGAACGGACCAGATGTCATCAGTTCCATAGGCCTGTAGCAGTTTATACCTAAGGCCCTGGAAAATAAACAGACGTTTTCCAAGTTTCCTTTTCTTAAGTGGGCAGCGGACTTTCTGCGCGCCCTTACGGGTTTTCACTCTCACTCGTTCTATAATATTCAAACAGTTAAGACGTCCTTCCACGCCGCTTAATAAAGTTCTATTAAAAGAATCACAGTCTTTACTTTTGTTTAATAACCCATTTCCAATACTCTCTATACATACTTTCTCGTTGCTTTAACAGTTGGAAAGTTTTTTGTAAATTAAAAATTCTTTATTTATTATAAATATTTTATAATGAAATGCAAAAAAAAACGCGGTGAAGAAACGAAATAGGTGTAGAAACCACATAAACAAATGGAGAAATTTAGCGTGCAAATGATCAATACTGTGTAGGACACGCGCGCCAGTAAAGTTATACTTGAGAAAGATGTTTCTAGCAGTTTTGTTAATGAAGATTCGAACAATGCATCTTCATTAACAAAAAGTCTTCTTCATAATGCATCTTCATTAATACTAGTCGAGAACTTCCTCTTCCGACCTCAAGAGCGTTAGCGGGCGCCTTAATACGTTAATCACTACATCATCCAAATCTGGGTGACAGCTATTTTTCCACAGAGACTCCTTCATCCAAAAGTGGATGACGCTTTCCTTCATCCAATTAGGCAGAATTTGATAAGAAATTTGCAACAATTTCGATTGGTAACAGTATTATTCATATACTTTTAAAAAATATAAATATTTTCTTATTGACAGAATTAGAATAATTTAAATATTTTCATTTTAACAAAGCAGTATAATATCACTATTGTCTCCTGTAACAATATGAAGGACTATTCAATGTACGATTGGGAACTTGACAAAAAGCTGACTGCGTAACAATAGATTGGACTGTTCTTATATGTTGTCTTCTTGATCGTTACTTATGTTTTGTCTCTTCGTTTCAAACCTCGTTCTTAAGTGAAACACGACAGGAGTGATTTATGCTAATTAGCGAATGTCCAACGATATGGATTATCAGTCAGTGGGTCTAATCTTCTTGCCAACGTCTTCCATTGCACCCTTAGTACGCTTCACTCTGGAAAAGTAAAAGATGATCGCGAGGGGTGGACAACAAATTATGTATAACAAGGGGAGAATTTTCTTCGCGTGACTGATCAACGGACTGCTACATACAGATGTACCCTTTGGTAGCTCGAGGTTTATGGTATGTTCTTAGCCTATATGTATAGCGCGAGAAGCACGAACTGCTAACAACTCTAATAAAGCAATTGTATCGGCCCTAGTCAGAATGTATTTTAAACCATGCAAACAATAAGCGAAAATCTTAAACTCAAAAATAGCTTTCCTGTGTGATCGTACGACAAATCGTGTTAAAGAAGTGCTAACAAATGAAAACAAGAATAATCAAGATGACTAAAAGAATATTGACGAGAATGTCTTATTGGCATGTACACGTTCTGTATTGACATCTACAAATTGTTATACATCAATATTACGATACCATAATAGACTCTGTTCACCTGTGTTTCAAATTGCAACGCTTCCACAAATTTTCCACCGATCTCGTACTATAAATTCACCGAATAATGGCTTAATGATGTCACATCGTATTGCATCTGGTATCAATCGGCCCGTGGTTCCATGGATTGCGCTAGGATTGCTGTAACATCCCCGTGTTCAAGCTTCCGGAATTATTGGTCATACATGGTGATTGAATTTCGTATAACGGTTGTATCTCAAAATCAACAAGTTTATTGAAACATCAAATTATCGACTTTCGAGACTGGAGTCACACTCTCGAATCACGGCACGACCTAATGATTTTATTTATGTAGCTGACTGAATGGAATTAACCCATGAAATTTGATTACGCACTCGCCGATCTGGCTCGTGAAATTCTAAAATAGCTTTATCGTTTCTCTCAGATGCGAAAAATATACTCGTAAATTGAATCATTTAGAAAATTGATTTTGTTTGAAACTATAAAAATCAATTATCTTTTGTGTTGTATATTAGTTTGCAGGTTGTGCATAAATGAGAATTTATAACTGCACAAATTCTTTAATACTAGATTTATCGTCATTTCTTATATTTATATTTTTACAGTCATTTGTTAAGTTGACAGATGAAAGAAAATATGGCTTTTCTTGAAAAAGTCGTTTTATTTAATCTATAAACAACTTAGTTATATAATATTAACAAACATTACATGTATTCGGTGTATTTTTTACTGGCATATTTAATTTTGTATATACATTCTCCGCAAATGTCCTTCTTACATTTACTACAAATATCATTCATCTTCGCTTTGACAAAATCCGATTTCATTTTTTTTTTAAATTTGCACCAGAGAAATCCTCACTAATGACTATTCTTAATAAATTATCATCTCTTCTAAAGCCGCTCATAATGGCTAAAGAAGGATAATTCGGGAGAATAAAGTAATACTAGTACTTTGCCAAATTTTATAATAATATTGCTAATAAACGCTATAAGCTGGTATTTTCATTTCAAATGTCTCTACTCACTATAACTAGTGCTCTTTCTAAAACGTGTGTGATGAAATCCCGTCCATAAGTATCCGGATATTTACGTATTTCTGGGTTTCGCAAAAATATCTTTCAAATTTAGTTTTTTCCATAGATTTATTATACTATTCTACAATCTTGATATTATTTTCGAGTGATATAAGCAATATTTCTTTTCAAGTAATAAGTATCAGTATTTAATAAGTAATAAAAATAAATTGTATTATACTATAGAAGTGACATGAGGTTATCAGGTTTTAGGTCACTTCGTCATCCATTCCTTTTTCATGGTGCAATCTATTTAATATATTTATTTCTGTTGAGAATCTGACACCTGTATACATCTGTATCGGCATTAGCCACTTAAGATTGACAAACATGCAAGCAGAGCGAGGTAGACATTCTGAAGTAGTGATTTCCAATTTAAACGTTTTTACATTATTTGCACAATATTAATTTGATAGGTGTTCGATATTTACAAACGGGGATTTACGTCATAAATCCGTTTGATAACATTATACCAACATATTTGATATACATATGTAGTTCAAAGCAATAGAGGTATCTCCGTCACATTATGATTTTTATTTAATATCTACTTTTTGATTACTTTTACATTTGTTATTGGAATAATAATTTTCCGAATAAAGGAGATTTATTACATTTAACTGTGAAATTAGCCGATCCGTCAATTCGACGGGTATCCGGAGAAATAGGTATACTATATACAGAATTTCCAAATTAAGGACTGAGGAAATGAATGATGTATAATCATATTAAAATTAATTATGTGATTATACCATATCGTTAAGCCTCGCACGGCGAAGCGTCTAGTAGCGAATAGAGTTCGAACCCATAAGAAAGAAATCTTATTTATATCATTAATAAAGAACTTGTACTCAAATATTTATTTTATAAATAATATATAAACTTTCTTAAAAGTAGTACTATATATTATTTATAAATTTTTTTTAAATACTTATTTTATATATAGACGTCTGATTTTTTTGTAAATACTATTATTATGTAATAAGTAAAGGAAAATTAGGGTGTGGTATGGTAAAACATACAATATTTTTTAATTTTTATTACAGTGTACATACAAAACACGTGTTTCATGTATTTTATGAACACCATAATTATATTTTGAACATTTGTTACATTTTTCTAAGTATTTTGGAATGAAAATTATGTAAACTGAAACGATTATTGATATGCGACTATTTATACGGACGGGTCAAAGTAAATCCTGTATTCGCCTGGCAAAGATTAATAAAAGTCAGTAAAAATTATTAAGAAATAATGGTAATAGTTTGTACAATTTTGCTCATGAAATTCAATCTCAAATTGACGGCTCCCGTGAATCTACTCTTAACATCATCAAAAATCATAAAAGTGTTAAATGGTTTTCCGTTTTAGGAAATTTTCTAAATATAATTTGATCTAATTCAATTAACTTCAATTAAGCACAATGGAATTCTATTCAACCTTGTTCAATCTGTATTCGGCCTAACTTAACTCGACTGAACTTGACTCCACTTGACATCGTTCCTTTCAATTTAATCCAACATGACGTACTCGAACTTAATTTGTTTCGAACTATCTCCTTATTAGTTTTTCAAATTCGTTTGATTCACTACATCCTAACTTATCACATATAAGTTCATACTTAGTTGAGGATCTTAATATGCTAACGAGATTCACTTTTCAAGTAAAGATTTAATCTCTCTCATTTATCATTAAAAATGAGTAAAAATTACAATAAGTTAGTTTATTGTGATTATTATAAATGTGAGTGTGATGTATTTTATATTTGACATACATCAAACGGTACAACTAAAGTTGAACAATTCTTTAAGAAATAAATTATTGCGTTGAAAGTATTAGTAAACCAACGACGAGTTAATTCATCTTTCTCAGTTAATAAATTAAAGCTTAACTTATGAATAATTTTAAATATTTCCATTCGTTATTATAACAGTGTATCTAATTTCTTTTGTAGAAGCATAAGGTAATTCAGGAAAAAGCCTAAGGTTTCCTGTTAAATTCATAAAAAATGTAATGAATATTTTTATTTAAATCATACACTATTAAACGAACGCTGCTAACTTGAATTAACAAAAACTAAATGTTAATGCATAAACAATACAACTCCTCTTATACACAATTTGGCTTCTTACCTCAACGCTATGCCTACAATTTGTAACATAAGAAACATATTCATTAGCCGTCTTAATCTCAATGTGATACCACTTTAATCTGAATCACACGTTAGAAAAGATACAGACAAAAGAAAAAATTATGTAGTACTTTCTATTCGTTATAATTTTCACAAGTATTAGCCAAAGATGTTCAAATTTCATGCAACCACTTTTTGTCATAATAGAACTCGTAGATATGATTGTGCAAATATCCACCAATTAAATTTTAAGTTATGGTTGCTTGGCATCTTCCCCTTATTTACCTTAATTAATTTTTATGTAGATAATGTATAGTTTGAATTTTTGAAATAATAATGTAATTTCAACATATGCAGTAAAATTAATAAAATATATATTTATCACGTGGCTTAAGTAACACTTTGATAATTGATAACGTTTCACTGCTTTACAATTGTCAAGAAAATGTATCTAATAAGACATGACCAGTGATTTCATCTAATTTTGCAAAAGTTAACATTACATATCTCGGTAACCGTTCGAAAGTCAAAATTTTAAATAGTTTAATTTTACAAGGTTATCAACAATCCTACAAGTTTGAAAAAAAGAACGATGATTATATCCACAATTTTGTGCGATTTGACGTGAAATTGATCGTACATGAACATTTATGATCATCATGAAATACTGAATTCTTAAAATTTAGTAAAAATCAATTTAAAGATGACATGGATATTAGACGTAATTTACATTCCACTTGGATCGAGTTATAATTATATAGAAGAATAATTTTATTGCACGGATTCGTGCGTTCCCCTTGGCAGTAATGCGTGAAGTTTCAAGTGTCCTGAGGGGATGTTTTAGCAGAAGGAGAAAACCATACCCTCGTGGTTACCAGAGAAGATCCGTTTAGTTGCGAATTAATACATGCACAAAGGAATATGCATACCCTATGTTCTACGCCCTAAAATCAAATTTATTTAAGGAGAGTTAAAATTAAATAAGGGAATTAAACTAACTTTATTCCGATTCGCAGCGGGTTAAAGGCATAATGCAAATATGTATTAACGGTAAAACCTGATTACTTCCTTTTTCTATTAATGCAATAAAGCGTAAATAAATTATAAACTATTATCTGAAAAAAATAAGATCAATTAATATATCTACGTATATGTAATCACGACAGTAAACATTTTTCAAAACGTTTGTACATACTTCCTTTATATATACTGCACATAGCATGTAGAAGCAAATAAAAATAAACTTATACATTTTTACTAAATAGTTATTATCTAAAGCAAATAAAATAAGTAAATATATAAACTTATAAACTTTTATTGAATAATTATCAGCTGTTGCGTAAAAATCAATTTCAAAGCTTTATATCTAATACCAATTTACATAGAGTCATCCAACTGTTTCCTTTTTTTTTTAATTTAAAATTTTTTTAAATTTAAAAAAATTTTTTTTTAAATTTCCCTCTCTACGTCTCCAAGCCCTGATGGGGGTAAAGCACAAATTTTGACCTAATTGGTCGACTTTGTCTCCACCCCATCAGAGATGGGAATGAGGGAAGGGGCACGCGTACCACCATGCACCTTCCATGACTAACGCGAAGTCCTCGGTTTTTTCGATACTTTATAGCAGGGCTTGGTTAGTGTCTCGAGAATCTAGCCCTAACGGCGCCATGCCACAAGTGCCAAGACTTGACCGTTTGACGCTTCAAAAGGGGCTTCTATTGTTTCGCGTAGTGTTACGACCGTCGAAGTCGTTGTCAAGGTTTACGTACCTTGCGCAAGAACTCCGACGGCGCATCCTTGGTGGCATAGATGGGACCTACTACATCCACGATTGGAAGTAGGACATTGAAATAGTTTATTCTATGAATTCTTGGTTTCTGGTATCCCATTTGAAACGTCGATGGACTTACATCTGCAACGCAGATGTACATATGTCTATCGAACATGTACGAGCAAGAACTTAAGTGTATGAGAATTATCATTTTCTAAGAAAACTACAAGTGCGGTGCATGATGGTATTCGTCCTTTGTTACGACGTAACACGAATTGACTGAACTGACTGTAACTCGCATATTAAAATACAAATTTCTCTAATGATAAGAACAGAGTTAAAACTGTGGAAACTTATTGGAGATGGGTTATGAAACAAAAGTAAGAGACTGTGATTCTTTTGTCTGAACTTTATTTTAGCGGCGTGGAAGGACGTCTTAACGGTTTGAGTATTGTAAAACAAGTGAGAGTTAAAATCCGTAAGGGTGCGCAGAAAGTCTGCTGCCCACTTAAACAAAAGGAGATCTGGAAAACGTCGGTTTGTTTTCCAGGGCCTTAGGTATACATAAATAGTTACAGGCCTATGGACACGATGACATCTGGTCCGTTCTATTATTCTGATAAGCAGTGTTTGTCATTCATAACACAATTCATTTTTGCTTACTAGCTGACGCAATGTTATTAGTAACAATCTAACAAAACTAAATTGCATACGAAAGAACTTATGTTAACTTTCAACTGGAACATTAAGAATGAACGGCTTAGTTTATAACGGCCCCCTTTACATATTTCATTTATGGTAGTTGGAGATTTCGAAAGAACTTCAAGATTGAACTAATGTAGAAGAAGCAAAGTAGTTTCTGAACTATAACTTATGATAATATTATCCTGAATTGCGTTATTGATTAAATATTTCTACATTCAGATAACGGAAATGTAAAACGAACAAAGTTGCATACGCTATTCTATCGGAAACACTCTTTAATGTTGTTACTTATACTCGTTCCTTCTTTCTCTTATCACTGCTACAGGTGTGTTTCGTCTAACTTGAGCAGTTAAAATATCCTGGTTGCTTTTTACGTCACGGAAAAAATATTCAGAAGGAAAGTAAATAGTGCAAAGGAACAAATATTTTAATTGACAGACCTTTTTCCTTAATTAATCTCTTTATAAGATCTTAAAGTCACCAACATTTTTCAAATGGACTGATATATTTTCATTACAGCACTATTAAAGTTCATAAAAAACAAATTCAACATTATAGATATATTGACCTTTGCATAATTCTAAACGAGAACAATCATGAGGTATGTTTCACTAATTTCAATACTTGTTTGAAAACAAATATATAAGAATATTTATATTAACATTTGTTAGGTTTTCTTAGTAACGGTTTATAGCACGATCGCATTATTAGAGTTTTTAGCCGTTCGTGAATTTCGCGCTCAATAGTTTAAGAACATGCCATAAACCACGGGTTTCTGAAAGGTAAATTTGTATGTAACGGTCCGTTAACCGATGAGTCACCCGGAGGAATTTCTTGAACTATTATAAACATTTGGCTACCCCTTAGAATCATCTCCCACTCCACCAGGGTAAAGCGTGCTAAGGACACACTGCAAGGAGTTGACAAGAAAATTAGGCACGCTGATTGGTGATGAATATTAGAAAATATTCACCAATCAACGTACATACTTCAACTCCAACGCGTCCAAGGGCGAAGACGAGCACTCGGAAGACATCAGAGCAGTTAAAACACTCATCACGAAAACATGTACGGATTAAAGCGAGCACTTAGTTTTACATAGAATAAATTTCACAAAGTTAAAAAGGCAACAAACATTTATCAATTTTATCAGTCGGCTCAGTACGACAGTACAGATGAGCTAAATCAAATACATATTAATCAGAATATTAATAACAACATTAATCAGAATATTTGTCCCTTTGCATTATTCATTTTCTCTCTAAACACTTCGTCCGTATCATGAAAAGCAACCGAATTAGTTTAATTGCTCCATTTAGATGAAATACCTTGTATATGTACATACGTTTTTGATGAATTAAATATTACTTGTGTTATCCAAGAGTAACATTAAAATCGTATGCAACATAATAAATCCATGAGAAAAGTTAAATTTGAAAGGTATTTATGCAAAATCCTCGAATACGAAACTGTTGGAATACTTATGGACGAGAGTGTAGGTACATGAAAGTATGAAATACTAATAATCTTAGACTATAACATTAAATATTATGCTTATTTTTGGGGACAACAGATTATCCTAAGTTTATGATACCGTCGACACATCTACTATTTTTGAGGATTTAAATATTTTTACATTCACTGTGTTATTAACGTTACAATCAGGAGAAACGTCAAACGCTTAGTTGGTTTTTAAATTCTTGACGTATCGTAATCTTATTCTTCGAACCAAGGACCGACTAAGCCGCACACAACAATAGAACGAACATATTAAAATTTTGAACTGTCTTCGACCTATATGTGTACCGTTACTTGTTAAACATGTATAATACTGACACAGCTGTCTTGAATTACTGATTAATTTAGTGATTGTCTGATCGTCTGAACTTTTTCGCTTACAATTTAATTATTACGTTAGATCTACTTTGCCATGACACTAGTGAAATTATAATTTAGTTTGTTAGTTGTCCTTATCGTCTTAATACTCTTAATATTCTCATTGTGCACTCAATCTTTGTATTTTATGCCCACGGCTTCACTCCCAAAGGTCAGATTAACGGCCCTGTGCGAGGGTTAAGTTTGTCAGGTGGGAGACCAAGACTCCCATGAAAATTAGGGCCTTGACCAACGCCCGTTACCCATGTTTTCCTTGTAGAAAATGAGAAGACTTGTTTAGGTAATCGTCACTGAGTTTACGGAAAAACCCTGTTAGATTGTTACTAATAACATTGCGTCAGCTAGTAAGCAAAAATGAATTGTGTTATGAATGACAAACACTGCTTGTGAGAATAATGATCGTGTCCATAGGCCTTTAATTGTTTATACCTAAGGCCCTGGACAATAAAGAGTCGTTTTCCAGATCTCCTTTTGTTAAGTGAGCAGCAGACTTTCTGCTCACCTTTACGGGTTTTGACTCTCACTTGTTTAATAATAATCAAACTGTGAAGACGTCCTTCCACGTCGCCATAAAGTTTAGATAAAAGAATCACAGTCTTTTACTTTTATTTAATAACCCATCTCCAATAAACCCAGACAGAAATTCCAAATCCTCTACTTTTGTTAGGGGTTTTAGATAATTTCCTAATAATCAAGAGAAATTAACGAAGAAAACATTAAGGCGATTCTCGAATTTTCGTTGAGGCACACCTTTACACAGACGAGCGCGTATGAAAGGATTGAGCAATCAGGATAAAAAATAATACTGCTAGATTAATACACTTGAACGAACATATATTGAACCTCTTACCTTTGGACTTTCACTCGCACATACTTTAAACTTTATAGGAACTTTTAGATACACTAGGAGTTCTCACGAATTAAACAATATAGTAGAAGATGGACATTATTATTATCACATACATCGTGGACATTGTTACTGTTTTAATGTAAACATTGTATCTGCAAATAAGGATATCTTATTTGTCACATAATCGGCTTCCCGAATCGTGTGGGAGCTAACACATATGAACGCATAATATTAATTGAACTTTGTTAGGAAATTTAAAAAAGATATTCTAATTTAATTTTTATCAAACATTTGCGTCTCTAATACAATAGGTAATCAAATATAGCGTCACTTTTTTTTCGTTTTCAGTAATAAGGAAGCGGTTGCGGCAATTAAAGGACGTAGTATTTTGTAAGTAGAGCACAGGATGTTACACAAGTGGGTTTGCTTAGCTGCGACTTAACATAAGCTTTCATTGGTTTCAGCGTCATGTAATCCAGAAGTTCGCTTATCCGCCGGCAAAGGTGGTTAGGGAACTTAAAGTCAATCTTGGGTTATGCAAACGCTTATGCTTGGTAAAACGCTTGCTGCGGGCAAGTCTCTGCTAACTTCAAACAGGGTACAATGGAGCTTCATGTCCACTGTTTCGCGTTTTTCAAAGTTCGCAAGCTCAATTTGTATAGCCTATCCAACTTTGGAATGCATTGACCGATTTTGAATCACAAGATGTGTCTACCTGTTTTATTGAAATTTAAGTTTCTGGACACACACGTTATAATTACTGTGACTGAAAATTAGACATCTAAATACTTTGATGTTACAAATGAAAAGTGAATGAATTTTCTTAGTTATCAGATTGTTAAGTTACTTTAGAAGTAAATAAAAAATTATCTATCTAGGTATTGAATGATATTAAAAATTAACTTATATTTCATAGGGTAGACCAAAGCGAATAAGATTAAAATAAGAATTCAATCCATGTTTACCACATCGCAATAGATACGAGTATACCAATTATTTATATTACCTCATCCCTCTCCATCACACCAATTGTAAAAGCCTCTTAATTGTTTTAAGGGGGAAAACCTCGATCACAACTGAACATAAAGACTATATTTAGGGATTTGTTTCTGGCGAAACTAATTCTTTTCTTTAACAATCTCTAATACCTTCAGAAAGTGCATTTCTTGAACCAGTTTCTCTAAAAATTTGATACAAAAATATTAATTATTGTAATAATAGTAGTAACCAGCGTGAGAGGCCTTTAAAAATTGATATAAAACGACCGAACATGTAATTTTTCATGAAATGAAGACATACGATTTTTAAAAATTGTGAAATAGCAGCTACAGGTGGATGAACGGATTTTCAAAACGCGATTTGTTATCAAATAGCGAGTTTTTGAAGAAAAAATATGGAAAATCAGTAAACAAAATCAGCATTTCCTTCAACATTATATGGGAATTAATTATTCCATGGAAAATTCCGTTCGTGCAACAGAAAAGCTTATTATTAGGAATTCTTACTCTAAATTTAAAGCAAATTGAATGAAAATTCACTGAATTATTGATGCGCCCAGTTTATAAAACTTGGTTTCGAGAAAAACGCGTTTAAAGCTTTGCAACAAGTTATCTATTCTAGAACTTTCCTTTTAACTTAAAATCCAGCTAAACACCTTTTCAATAATTCTTTTTTAATGGAATCTTTATGAAGGGGCGTGATAACAGTAATTGCGTTTTTCTGATAACACATTTCTCTAATTATAATTATTTAAATGACGGGCCAGTCTTAACCATTATGCTTCATCATTGAAATTCTTGTATCTTCTTAATTGTTATGAATTTCACTTTAATATTTTAAGGGTTCATTCTAAAAATTGTGAGTAATGTAAAAAGAATAAAAATTTCCAAGTTTTTCAGAAAAGTGGCTTGTTTATATTTATCATAGCTTGTCCATAATTACTTTAACATCTGACCAGTTTTACTACGTTACAGGTAATTGCGGACAAGAAAGATTTTATTTTTCTTTATGTTTTGATTTTGATAATTCTATTTCTAATAATCTTTTGTGTCGATATTTTAAATAAATAGTTAATTCTTATTGACAATAAAAAAAAAGGTTAGATAATGTTAATTTACTGTTTCTCTTAAGCGTTCGCAATTCCCCCATGTTCTCCTATACATATTACAACAACGCATTTATATTATTCAAATTTATTATGCAACTGGGTATTCTTTGTTTTATTGTTTTCAAGCAAAACTTTGTTTAACGATGAAGTTCACTTCACAATGGATGGATTCATTAATATGCAAACTTGTCATATTTGAGATGATAGAAATCCTTGTATTCTTCATGAAAAATCTCTACATGCATAACAAATTAACGTTTAGTGTGCAATTTAGTACATTTTTCTCCGCAGATGTTGCTGGTAATATGTACTATTGCTGTGAATGCTGAGCGATATCAATCAATGTTGAGTGACTTTTTATTGGCAGAATTGAATCATATTGATGTGTCTGACGTTTATTTTCAGCAAGACGATGCTACATGTCACACAACTTGAAAAAACATTCAGTTTTTGTGATCGAAGTTTTGTCAACGTGTAATTTCACAAAATGTAAACTTCGTTTAATTGATTTAACACCGTTACATTTCTTGAAATATCGAGTCTATGTTAACAAACCAGAAAAAATTAATAACTTACAGAATAACATTCGAGTTGCAGTTCATGAAATAGCTTCAGTAAGATGTGAAAAAGTTATTGAAAATTTTGATAAACAGATTGATGTCTGCAGACGCAATCGTAATGCACATTTAAATTATATTCTGTTTCCTGTATAATTGTAATGGGTCTTACTTTCAATGAAAAGAATAATGTGGAAAAACTCTGAATAATTCGTATTTTGTTAAAAAGAAAGATGTAAGAGTGTTTTTTTTTTATGACTCTGTATATTGACTTCCAAATGAACTTAAATGATGAAGAAAATTTTCGAATACAATAAAGAAATGTTTGAAATTTTTCGAACTGAAACAGTGATTCACTCGTTTCTGAAAGTGAATAAAAGTTCATGATAATCGTTCTGTACGTATACTAAGATAAACGTGTACCATTTTCACTAACATACCCAAATATATTATTTATTACTAGACTTTATTACCAGACTGCAGATTTTTATGCAAATTCATATATTTCAAGATATAACAAAAAAAAAGTAAAACTTCAGTTGAAAATTATTTCACTTATAAGCTATCAAAAAAAGCACTATAATTTGGACATTTTGTATATTTTTTCATATTACTACTTGTTACTCAGGTATCTAAAGGTGAAGATAGTCATTTATACATGTAACAATATTCTTATATACACTTGTGTATGCTTTTCTTTTTAAACATCCATCTTATGAGCAAAAAGATAATTCAATAGTAGAAATCTAAAAATAAAAAACTGGAATTTGAATTGTAACATTGTACATTACTTAAAAATTTCATTACTGTTTATAATAAAAATTGCTTTAATTAGCAGGTGATTTATCAAATTACGAATATTTTTATGAAAAGCGTAAACTGTAAGTTATTACGCACTTGAATTGTCATGTTCGTAACACACTTCCCGAAACAGTCAAATAATTTCTACAATAAGCGAGGCTTACCTTTCCAGGGCGGTCAATTCAATCTCAAACGAGCTGGCCAGAGAGCACGATAATTGGTTTGAAAAGACCTGCTGAAGCGTGCTTGAATCGACTTTATAACGTTTCCTCGTCCTCTATTAACTTTGGACGTTACCTGTCCTGTACGCGATAAACTCGCCCCTAATGAGAGACTTTTATGCTCGGCGACGTCCTAACGAAGTTAAACTCGTAAACGCACACGAACGCCTATCTGCTACAGATTGCGAGGATTCGTTCGGCCATCGAATTACAGGGCTGTTACCTGATAGCATATCTCTCTTTCCTTCCCTCTTTTTCTGTTACCTTTATGCTGATACACCATTTTGCGATAATCGAGCTTCTATGGTGAGCTTCCCTTTCTTTTTTATTGAGTATTTAAGATCACATGCTCCTTGTTGCGAAGCTAGCCAAACTGTTAGGATTCAGCTTTATGATACGCACAACTATCTATGCTATTTTTGAGAAACTTTATTTTTGAGATCTTTTTTTAACCCTTTGCGAACAGGGCTGCCTGTAGTGTACTATGAGTGTCGATGTGAACGAAAAGTATCGGTGCATTTTGTCAAAAGTAAACACTTGTCTCATGTATGTGCTACAAAAGCTAAAAATAGTATTGCATATAGAAAACATGTTTTGCTGAGTTAGTACATTTTATACTGCAGCATTTTATGATACCTTCCAAAGCTGTCGCCTATATGCAAACCCGGGTTAGCCGAACAGATGACACAATAATATTGGAATGTTTTAGATATCATATACATAAAAATATAAAATTCTTGTCTATATAAAAATTATGAACATCCAGATAAATTTTTATATGAATTATGTAGATGCTGTGATGGTTTCAGTAAAAGACTCACGGCAGAGAAAGAAAAGCGCACTAAGCTTTTCATAATCAAGTGCTTATAATACCTAATAAGGGAAATAAGATTCAGATTCTGAGAATGCTTGATTCTCTTTCCACAGTCTGAATTCTTATTCTTGGTTTATACTACGAACTTACATGCATTGTCGCTTAAAAGCCATAAATACGCATGCGATTCCTTCTGTAAGACCATGGTTAGCCCCAGTTTATAACTTTTACTGATTTATTTTTATTCATAAACCATAACATATAGCTGTAATATTTTTGAAAATAATATACCAATATTTTATCTATATCAGGATTTCCTCTAATGTAAAAGGTAACTCAAAATTTCAAAAGGTATATTGTTTGAAAATTGAAATATAAAGAGATATCTATTAAAGTTACCTTACACTAAAAGTTGTCCATTTATAAAGACGGGGGATTGCCACAACTAAAATATTTTTAATTATTATACCATTGTCAGATTGTAGGTTCATTTAGTTTCATTATAAATGTATGTTCTTTGAACGTTTTCAATAAAATGGAAAACCAGAAAAGGTAAACAGGGTTAAAAAAATGTAAGCTAATAATTTTTTACTATGATCGAGATAAATTTCAAACACAAATTACAAAAATCTTTAAAAAATGTTGCAGTACAATAGAATATATCATGGAAAGATATAACAATGAAATTCGTATTTCGAATGAAACAAAAAGAGCATAAAGAAATTTTTGAACGATTAAGACAAACGATATATTCTTCGAAAAATTAAAAAGAATCCAATGAAAGGTGCTACAGAGTCTGCGGCAAATGTACAAAAATATGTAAATAAAAAGTCCATTTTAAAAGTATTAGGAGAAAACCGTACATCAGTGCGAAAAATAAAACTAAAAAATTGGAATTTGCTAGCAAACACGTAAGTAAAGACCTTTCATTCTGGAAAAATATCTATTTTTATAGGTGAAAGTAAATTTACTGTGTATAGTCTAGATGGGAAAGTAATAATTTGGAGAAAGCCCAAACAAAGTCATAATAATTGAAATTAAGGAACCTTAAATCTACGTTTAAACATGATGGTGTTGCCGTTATGGTTTGAGAATGTATTATATTTCAGCACCAGAATTGGGCAATTTACATATTATCGAAGGTAATACGTAGAAGTGGGCATATTTAAATATTCTGAAAACCAATTTAAAAGAAAGTGCAGAAAAACTGCATATTTTAAATAACTTTCATATGTATCGAGATAATGATTCAAAGCACAAAGCTGCAATCGTAAGAAAATTGTTATTATATAATTGTCTCAAAGTAATCGAAATACTATGGTATGGTATGGAATGAATTGTGAGAATCCGGCAACATCGTATGATTAATAAAGAATAATTAAAAAATGCATTACTTACAAAATGGGAACAAATATCTAACGAATTTACAGAAAAATTAGTAAAATCCGTAAATAATAGATTTAGAGCAGTAGAAGATAACAAAGGCGATCCTAAAAAATACTATCGTAAGTTGTATATTTTTATGTTTACTTCTTATATTTTCCAAACGTATATACAGATGGACGATTTATATTGTAATTCTTTTTAGGTATATACGCGGTCATAACAGTTTTCATTATTAATACGTAATAAAAGTTTGTATGTTTTGTTTACATTATATTGTATATAAATAAATATAGAACGTTATCTGTGGATCATAAGTGTATTTTATTTATTGTATATACAGTTTTTTCGAGAAATAATCATAAAACAAGTGGTGAACGATTTTCGGTATGATTATTGTCGAGCAGAAAAGATTCTGTAATTTAAATCATATTTTTTCGCCAAAGCTAGGGTCATGTATTGATAAAAACATACATATGCACTCATACTTTGAGATTCTAGAACAAATAATTGTTTTTTTAGGATAATTTTGGGTTCATTTTAGGTTCATTTTAAGATCATTCTTTTTCGGGATAATTTTGTAGTGCGTTTTATGTGTTAGATAATTTTATATTAAACTTGTAAGGACAATAAGACTTGTTTCATATTCAGTAAGTAAATTTTAGTAGACCTTTGTTGACGTCTGTATAATTCAGAAGATTTTAGTGCAATTTAACAAACGTTAGTAGATTTAAATCGAGATAGGTGGGTTTTAAGAAATTTAAATAGATATTAGTAAAATACAGTAGATTCAATTAGAATTTGGCAGATCCCGTTAGATTTTAGTAAATTTTTGTAGATTTCTGCAGGGTTTAGTAAGTTTTTATAGGTATCAATAGAATTCCTTAAATTTCAGTAGATTTCAGTAGGCTTCACATTCAGATGTATTAATATTTACGAATGGCAGTGTATGTAACAACGCAATATTTACAACAATAAAAAATGTTACTGTAGTACATAATTTATTACACGCGTGCAACATCTAGATGCAACAGCAACAGGTATTAGAACACTGAACGGACCTTCATGCTTCGCATTTTCTACTAGTCGTTTCGTGTTAAGCCAAGCCTTTTTTTGTTTCAAGAATTCGTTTCTTCGATTCGACGATGAACATCGTCACCAACCACATTCAGAATCGATATATTCACGTACACACAGTTACATTCGCGCGATCACGTTACCATGGAACAACGAGGCAGTAAATAACATCAATAGCGACTGCCATGTGACAAAATCGATTCAAGTGACATTGTATATATTTTGTGTTTCCTTTTTTTTCTGTATGTTTTAGTCCGTTCCCATTTTCCGGATCATTAATTTCGGTGTGACCTCAAAATTCTTTACGAGTTCCAATAGTACACAGGTGCCGCGAGGAAACGCGTATCCCGTTTATAGAAAAATAAACGGCGAAAGGAAAGCGAACCGGAGAAACGTCGAGAGAAGAAACAAAAAGGCAGCGAGCGGACTGCCTGGTCGTGACAAGGTAAGGCTCAACGAGAAACGTGATTCCAATTGGAATTCTTGGTTAACCTCTGCGCGATCATTCTTCTTCGTCTTTGTCCCGGAGGAAAAAACAGCAAGTCATTCGTAATCGAAAAAGAATCCGCCCTCGCCACGGGCCTCAATCGCGCGGAAATATTGGTGTTTAAGAGGGTCTTTTGGCGTAGAATCTAGAACTTCGAGAAAAGTTGAATTTTCTTTCTTGAAGATGGTTGCGTTGAAAACTTCTTTTTTGGAGTATTAGAGTGAAATTTGAAAATTTAATGGAATTGTGGATATTACAACCACTCGCAGTCTGTTGGTTAAATATGTGTATAAAAAGCTTGGTTGAACTTCATTTTGGGACACCACATTTTAAAACTATCCTTGTTTAACCTGATAGTAATCGATAAATATAGACGAAATATGTATATCGATTCTAAGTGTCGGAATATATTGGTTCAAAATGTTATGCGTTATAAAGTTTGGTATTTTTGGAATACTGTACAGGTTATTTCAATCTGATAATCAAGTAAATTTTAGGTAATTATTTACATTAGAGAAGGTTGCTTCGATGAAATCAAAAATGAAATTACAATAGAGCTCGTCGTTCAAATAATAGAAGTCCACTGATTTTCTCCACTCTGCATAACTACTCATTCATTTAATAGGAATTCACATTCAAATAAGTGGATTTAATCAAACAAATACACATTATCTCTGCTTATATCAATTTTGAAAATCAGATTACTATTATATGATTTACGATTTATGTTTACGGTTTATTAT
Source organism: Anthophora plumipes (assembly GCA_951804975.1). Classification (NCBI taxonomy): domain Eukaryota; kingdom Metazoa; phylum Arthropoda; class Insecta; order Hymenoptera; family Apidae; genus Anthophora; species Anthophora plumipes. Next base: position 14,799,511 of record OX638118.1, on the reverse strand, counting down.
CCTGTATATATATATATATATATATATATATATATATATATATATATATATATATATATATATATATATATTGTTAAAATTTTCATATATTATGATCAGTTTTGTTTATTTGCGTTCTGAAGACATTCACATAACTAGAGTGACGCTTAGGCATTGTTTAGATAATAATAAGAGTTCGGTAATTCAGTTAATCGGACATTCGGTAAAATTTCGGCCAAATAAATGGGATTTAGGTACGCGGAGTTATTTAAATAAATATTTCTAAAATAAAAGATATCATGAAAAGTTATTTCATTTGAATTCCAAATAATGAGGTAATCTAGAGAAAAATCATTTGTCTATTTAAATAAACTAACAGATGATTATTTCAAGTAACACGTAGCCAGATAAGATGATATATTATCTTAACGATTATTTCTAAATCTACAAATTCATTGTTTATTTGTAAAAATTGAGTGACACTATATGGCAAACCGGAAATTATAGTGGTGTAAGTCAAAATTCAAAATTTTGAGAAGTTTACTCAATCATGCTTTTCAAGTCTTAAGAGTATCATTCGCCTATTATAATTGAGAAAAAGTAACGAGGACAATCATGGAAGATACAGATTACAGTAATAAAAAATAAAAGAAAGTACAATGGTTAAATGTATCAATGGAAACAAGTGCATAAAGAGTAATTCTCAGTTTTCCATATAAGGATATATATTTTCGTCATAATTTTTCGATTGCATTCTAAACTGTAATCATTTGTCTGTGAATTTTTATACAAATTCGTATCTTTGAAAATATAGTAAAAAAAAAGTAAAACTTCCATAGAAAGTTTTAAAGAACCTAACCTACCAAGTACTATAAGAAACGCTTTAATTTGAATATTTTGTGTATATTTTATATGTAATTTTGTACCTCTAAATTTCCTATAAATGTATAAAAATCGGAAGTCTAGTAATCGTAGTGAAAAGAACATATATCTCCTTTAAATGCATGTAAATATCTATGTATGTGCATGTGTAAATGTACAAAATATGAAATACTTATCCCTAACATTATTTGAATAAAAAGATAATAAATAATTGTACTTTTTCGATGTTCCAGAACAAAAGATTCTCTTAAATTTTTTATTTCTCACGCTGTGGGAACATTTCCCTTTTTTACCCGGCGCTCTTTCAAGTCTTAAATATTCTAAAAGTGTGCTTCGAAACGAAACAGCGAATTCAATACTCGTTCGTTTGGGTTTAACGTAATTTCATCGATTAATAGCTATAATAGTCAACGTAATGCGTGTTTGTGAATGCTAATGTCAGTACCTTGCTTGGAATAAAAATACGAATTGTGCATCGAATGGCGAACAATTAATTGTTAATCCCTCTGACAGTATCATCGATTTCATTTTCTGATTATAAAAATATATTCATTATCATATTTTCGTATTTATCAACGTGTCAAGCATCTGTAACATATCCAGTCAGCCACAGAAATATTCACCTGACATATTTGTCTTTTAAAGTGAAAGAAAATAGAAACATAATTTTAAAATTCAAAATACAAAAGTAAACCTTCTTTAATATAAAACAATATAACACTCGCAAAAATGAATAACTATTGCACAAAAAAATAGAAATTTAATGATATATTACAATAGAACAGAAAATGAAACCATGCATGTATTCGTCCATGTACAGTTTTTTAAAAGATATTTACATTATATTCAAAATTAATTAATTTAAAATTATAAACTTAATACTTAGTAGGATATCCTTTGGATCTAGTTACAGCCTCAGGTCTTTTAGATATTGATTTAACTAGTTTTTTCGTCAAATCTGGCGATATTCTTTCTTATTCTTCTTTGAATCACTCTTTTAATTCTTCGTGAGTTTTAGAAAGTATTTCTGGTATTTTTCTTTAATTTTTGCCCAAAAATGTTCGGTTGCTTTATGCCCAACAACTGTAATGGTGTTTGCAGATAATGTTATATTATAAGAAATAGAATAGATAATGATATATTATAATATATTTTTCAATTACCTCCATAAACGCCGAAAACGTTAGATAAGCAAATACTGTTGCAGCTAACGATAATTAAATATTGTCAATTATTATATTGCAACGTCATAGTTGCAAGAAAGTTTGATTTAGATCATAATGTAGGTCATAGCCATACAGAATACTATTGCACAGAAAACTGTATGTCAAATTTATGATATTTTTCTGTGTATGTTTATGAATGATCTCAAAAGTGTTAGACAAAATTGGAAGATTTCTGGTACTGCAATTTAAACTTTATAAAACTTGTATACAGACAAATTCATGTTAATTTTAACAATTATCAAAAATCGTTTAGTCATTTTACTTTTCTTCTTAAATTGTCCTACGATTTAAATATAAATTCATCGTGATTATAAAATTATGGATGTGAAATAATATTTATGAAATCACGAATTGCAAAGATTGAAAATGATTAATTTTGTAACAATGCGTAGAGATACAGAGCAAGTACGATAAATAGTATGTATACATACCTGAAAATTAAAATAATAAATGAAAATTATTGTTCGAGAAATTGGACATCTTCAACGGTATTAGTCTTTCAATTCAATATTTGTGATTATAATTACTAGATTGCGGATTATTATGCAAATTCATATTTTTGAGAATATAGGAAAAAATATAGAACTTCAATAAAAAATCATTTTACTTACCAGATATCACAGAAAACGCTATAAATTAGATATTTTGTATATTTTTTTATATTGTATGCATTCTGTGCAATTTTGCACTTGTAAATTTCGTTTAAATGCATACAAATGAATCCACAGTCTAATAATTACATTATAACCGCAAATGAAGAACCCCGATTTTGGGAAACCTCCTAAAAGTGTGTGTGTGCACGCGCGCGCGCGCCCTGTGTGTGTGAAGTTGAGTAGGTTAATAATATCGATCGTGGAGCGCACAGAAACACGGGCAAGAATGTCGGCATTTTACGCGTCAGTTATCAAGAATAATGGCTAAATGTTTCGTCACTATCGCGCTGACTGTGCCAGTTAGTTCTTGACATTTCGACTGTTTTAGCTGGCTAATTAGCGTGCTTAAGTCGAGTTTCACGGTGACAGATGACAATGCGCGCGCGTTAAGCTTTTATCGTTATCGCGGTTGGAACTGATTCCGTAAATCGTTTAACGTCAGGCAGCAACAAATTTCGTGCCTCAAGTCTATAGAGCTAAACAAAATTATGTACATCGTCCTTAGAGACTAATTAATTGCTAAATGAGCTTAAACAACTCTACACGTAACAAAATTCGGCGTCTTTCTTTTTTTAATTTCAAAAAAATTATTTGGTTTTGTATGTTGTGTGCCTCGATATAAGAGTTGTTGATAATTTAAAGAGCTTATTCTTGAACTTTTCAAAATTCATGTTTTACAAAGATGAAGATTATGTTTTTCAAAGATTTCTACTGTATTCGTTAATGTGCAGTCTGTAACGGGAATATTTATCGATGTCGTCTCTCTTCCGTTTACAAAATCATATAGTGAAATCATCTAATATAAAAGTCATCAGCGTGAATCTATCGCAATCACACTCTAACAGAATTCTTACGAAGTCTCTTTTACCATAAACTAAATATCTGTTCACTAAACTTCAATCTAGAGAAATTGTACAATGGTGTTTACGAGAAAATCAGCTGTTTTCGTCACTTTCACCCGAACGGCTAAAAATTCGCCCTTTTGGCATTATTTTGTCAGGAGTACATTCATAGGGGAACGTAGGGGTATTGCTGACGCTTAAGTGAAATAGTAAGTTAAACCAATAATATAAACACTGTCAAATCTTTTTTTTTTTATAAATAACAAAGTATTAAATTTGGTTACAAAATTGACACAAAAAATTATTAGAGATAGAGTTATAAAAGTCAGATCTGGAACAAAAATAGAAGTCTTCGTATCGGGTAAAACTGGACAGCTGTTAGAGTAATTATGGACAGATTGTGATACATACAAAGAAGCCTTTTTTTTGTTTTAATAGAAAAGAAGCATAAAATCTGTTGAAAAATTACCTCCACTGTATTCTTTATATGCCCATTTTTGACACGCTAAGTACAAAATCCAGTCTTTGAACATATTATATAACATACATTTTAATACTAGCCCACTCCTATCATTTTTTCATCTTGATTGAAATTATGTTTTACATCATTAGCAGTAGCAATATCAAACGCTGTTTTTCTTAAACTTGCTGTTTTCCTATAAAACATTTTAGGATATTCTAAAATATATTTTACTAACTCGTCTTCTTAATTCGCATTAAAAACAGATTTATTTCTTATACTTCAATTTCTTGTTTTATTGAGAATTGATTATATTTTTCTTTTCCATTTGATAACATAGTGTTGCCCGTTAAAAGTTATATTCTTTGCAGCCTGACGGAGTGAAATTTTCCTTTCCTTTAATTCTTATATTGTTATCTTGAAGGTTTTATAGGTGTACCCTTGCTCATATTTGCTAATGTATTTTCATGGCATCTGTAAATATTTTAATTCATAGTGGCGATAATATGTAATATTGTGTAATTATGAACGTCCGCATTTATTCAATACGCAAAGTCTGTAAATACTTCAAATGAACTTGAAATTTTACAATTAAAAAATAAGAAGTAAATATAAACATTCGTTTATTGAAAACAATTAATATTATTATCCTTCGGGTATGCACCGAGCGTGGATAAATTTACATATTAGCGGCCATTGTTTAAATATACATGACAATATGAAAAATATCCAACAAGAATTATAATGAATAGGTCGAATATATTTTACGAAACTTACCTTCGCAAATGTGTGTGACTCTACGTTGAGACTATTTGCTTGACTAAGAATACTAAAAATAATCGTAAACATGTAAAACGAAAAAGTTGAGGAATTGGTGTTTAACATAGTTAGCATATTCATTTGCATTTATTTGACATATTTTTCGATATGACAGAAAATACTAAACTTTTCATAATCACGGTAGTGGAAAATGCTTTATTTAAATGAAGAAGTTTTATTAATTTTACAACATCGTCTTGTAAGGTATCAAAAGCTAAAAAGTTATTATTATAAACACTTTTTCTTTTATTTACTATGGTTTTCAAAATATGTAGAGAAATAGGCTAACACTTATCTTCATTCAAAGGCTGTTTTCACCCTGAAAAACCGAAAAGGACCAAAAAAATAATTGCTCGATATTTCTGTTGAAGCCTCCTGCAAATCTGCAAAGTTTAAAAAAAATATCAAAATTCCCTTGTATGCACAATTCACGGAAACAAATATTTCGTAATATCCAGTAAGACTTCAGCGAAATCCTTTTCTTCATGCGTTTAAAACAACGCAATCAACGACATATTGTTTAGAAAACTCTTGCACTTTTACGTTGTAAGCACGACGGGGTAGAATAATCTTATAATTATGGCCTCTTAAAAAAATAACGAAATCGCCCTTTATGCAATCTGATCAACAAAGACTCGTTATCTTAACAAGATCCCTTAATCGAATTCTACTTTGGCCACTTTAAAAATACAAAAGAATTCGCGTAAGCGTACAATGGTTAAAGGCTTCAATAAAAGTTTTCCCGTATCCCACTTCCAGAGAGAAAAGCAATCACGAATGCTCGAGAAATTCGTGCGTCGTTTCGAAATTCCATGGCTAGCCAGTGCTTGCTAGAGCAAATAGTTGCTATCGGGAAGTTAGCGGTGCCTTTGAATAATTCGCCTAATATTGCTGTGCTATCGGTATCACGTTACACAATTTGACCGAAATGGTTCATTAATTTGGTACTTAACGATTAACAAAGTTTGTTTGGAGTTGTTACATGTTATTCATACTTATATTGTACTTTCAGACATTTCTGCTTCTATTCCTCTTCCTCGTAAAAGAACGTGTTAGAAGAAAGTGTTAGTTTTCGGTATCATATTAACCCTTTGACCACGAAAGGCCTATATGTATATACGTCTTCACTGATTTACGAATATACATATACAAGAGGCTTATATGTACGCTCTCTAAATTTTTGTTATTATACCGCATTTACTCTTTCCTTAACTGTTTTCTAACATAGAATTTATCGTTTCGTGTAAGTTAGCAATTGCAAATATTGCTGAATATTGGCAACTATTTCAATGCTCGCATGTTTTTATTAATACTCTTCAGTCTCAATTTCGCTCTTCTCGTATAATTGCATAGTGAATTAAATCAAATAAACTTATGCCTTTGGTACACATATATTTGTTTCAATTTGTGATCAGTTTTTAATTTTTTTGATTCGTTATTTTTCTAAATAATATGGTGTACCCTAAAAATGTTTGATAAGAAGAATGGAAAACGAGTAAATATGATAAGTAGTAGTGACAGCCAGTCGTGGCGACGGATATGCAAATGTTACACTGTATATATACATATATTGACGGTTCCATGCGAGAGCACACCGCAGTCAAAGGATTAACAGGGTGATACTTATTTAACAAACAAAAACATTGTTTTTGTGTTTTTTCACGATGCACCCTGTCAATATGTTCACCCTTATGAGTAAATAATATGTTGGATGTGTGTGTGTGTGTGTGTGTGTGTGTGCGTGTGCGTGAGGGGGAAGATGGGGAGGGGGAGAAGAGAGGAGAAGAGTGGAGAGGAGAGGAGAGGGGAGGGAGAGGGGGGGGGGGTCAAACAGAAGAACCTCGTAGGTAGGACATGCTCTTGCAAGGAAATCCCTCGTCGACCAACATCCTTAATTTAAGTATTGTATTTTGTAAGTTTTCCGCCGCGCCAATCGTGTTTGAGATAGATTCGTATTGGTTTAGCCGTGATGTCAAAATTAATACATTACCGACCGGAAGCTTATTAATTGCCTTTTTGCTACCGATGTAACAAATTAATTAACCTTCGACCTGCCAATGCCATGGGTCACTTTCGACTCATGTCTTAATTAGCATATAATAAGAGAAAGTGAACGATATGGCAAAGCCCTCCCGCGAATTTTGATTTAAAAGTTTTAGAGCTGTAAAAATAAGCGCGATAGCAAAAACCGAGCTAGTATTGAATAGAATGAGCCGGTCAGTAAAATGTTAATATAAGTATAGGATGATAAGAGAGAATAAAACAGAATATGAGTATAAGAAAGAGCACAAAGAAGTCTATAAGAGTTTTACTCGACCATGATCTCAATTTTCTAATAAACTATTATTCCTAGAGTATTTTGATGTTTTTCTAACGTCTTTTATGTTGGTCAACTAGCCCTATTAGGATATGATTATTAATAGACTCGTTGTTTAAGTTAAAAGGTATATGTCGGATAAATATTGGCTGCTACAAGCTTGAGTGCTGGTAATCACATCGCTTGTTTATAGGGAATGGACACTTGAATGAAACTATATTAAATCTTCATACATTTTTACAAAATAATATATAGTATATTTAAAAAATACATATATACTCTATTTTTACCGAATGTTCGCCGTATGCGCTTTAACAAAACTCAAACATTCGTTAAAATAGATAGGCTAAAAATCCCGCAATAATGTGGGACCTGCGTACAATGAGTTAAGTGGAAAAAATAATAGTTTACTGTAAAATAAATATGAGTGACAGACACGCAAAATAAAAAAAGGTTTCTATGATGATTCAATCTACTTGTTCAGCACACGCTGATTGACTGATTGGATTTCGCAAGTCTTTTTGCCTCATGCTTTCGTCGAGGCGTCTAAACGGTTAATTTGCTACTAACTTACTAGGTAAAAATTCTTCTAGCTTCTTTTTTTAATAATTTTCGTTGTGTATTTTTAACGTCATTGTGTTCAACAATCTAAGACATTATGACATTGAAATAACTTTTAGATTTTCGAGTCTATACATATTTCGAGACTTTTAATACAAATATTTCATTGGGATAACAAATAACTTAAAGAGAGTTTATTTTCTCTAACGCACGGAGCCTGTTAAATATTCCCATAAAAAACAGTGTAGTGATGTTAAGCCCTGTGATCACGCCGGTCAATTTATTGGCCCACCACGTCCAATCCATCAATTTGAAAACAGAGTATTTAGCCGTCTTTTTGCTATTGCTGCATGAGGTGATAATTTCGAGTATACCCTATAAATAAACTAAAATACTAGGGAACTTGATCCTTGCTTGTTTCAAACACTTTTTTTTCATTAGAATGACTATCAACGGTAACTTAGTAGCATTAATTTTCGTATTAAGACTACTTCAAAGTAATGCGGTAATTCTTGTCTTTTTCTTCTATTTTATTATATAGATTGAAAAATATAATATTACGTTTGAAAAATGTACAGTGGCTCTGTTTTGAAATAAGAAATTTGAAGAGAAATTATTTTTCTTTTTTTATAAAAGCAGAGATGCTGAAAATTCTATACAGCTTACGTTTTCATGGAATAATACTAGCGATTCCTAATTAGTTCAAACAAAACGAATTTTTTACATAATTTATTTTATACACATAGTTATAAGAGTTATATTGTAAACTGCTTTTCCAAATAATAGTATTACAGTAAATTTTAACAAGAATATATAGTAATATACAAGAGTGCTTAAGATAATTAATAATATTATATAGAAACCGCGTTATAGGAGGATTTCCCAATATTACAATTAAAATACTTTATAAATTAACGATTTCTCACCATATGTGGTTTAGTACTTTTATATGGGAAATGGGGAGCTGTATCGAATACTGTATTAAAAAATATATTAATTTCATTTTAGAAAATAGAAATTGACATTCATATGTTCTCTACACGTCCATATAGAAAAATTTACTTAATAAACTATCGAAACCATTTTTTAATATCGTCAACAGTTTCAAAAATACTTATGCAGGTAGATTTAAATGCAACACTGTGTATATATCGTATTAATATTCTTTTATCATAAGCTTCAAATTTTACCTTATTTATTATAAGTTTCATTATGTATTTTTGAAGTAAACAAATAATTAGTTTTGCAATCGGTTATCAAATACTGTTTATAAATTCTAGTAAGAAACAAGTGCTATATTTACTATTCATTGATCTTCAGCTTTATATTTGACAGATTTTATTCTGAAATAGCCAGTATTTTAACCGAAAATGGTGGATAGTTAGAAATTATAAATTGTTACGTTTGTTGAAGCGTAAATCTCTTCGTGTCATTAACGCGCAGTCGATACGGCCTCACCTGTGATTGACGAGTGCGGAAGAAAAATAGTACCATTCTAGCGAGGGAAACTGCTACAGAACGTTTTTATAATTGTTCAAAGATAAATCGCACAAAGGCTTATACGATACGATCTAGCACGATTGCTTGATTCAGAAATGTTTATCCAATCTTCCTATTACTCATAACATTCGCAAAATAATCGTTAGCCGCAATAACGTTTACGTATCTGATATTTTTCAAAATAGATTGCGGTTTTGCTTTGAAAACGTATGAGATTATACAATAAACCACTGTCTTTTATTTTTACCATATTATAATTTATTGTAACAAATATATGATACAGTTTGGTATTAAAATGTGCGAAAATTTTAAAATAATTTCTTATTATTTTCAAACTTTATTTTAGTATCCATTTGTGACGACATTCGTTAATAACTTTGTTTTCTTCAAAAGCCATTGTTAATTATTTGAATCCTAACAAGCGCTAACATTCTGCTCTAGTGTTATACCAAAAATGCGAAGTGCACGATCGCGCTCTTTTATGTCTTAAGATGAGAAACCACTCTGACGGCTTGCAAAAATCGAAAATTCTTTTCCATATTTTTGTAATGTTTGCGATTTCTGGAAGGAGCTGTTAAAATATTAAAATAAAATTTGCAAAAATTAGGAAATCACAGAAGTGTTAATGATGTAACATATAGTGGTTAAGACTACCTCATAATTTAAATAATTATAATCACAGAAATGTATTACCAGAAAACGTGATTGCCGTCATCACACCCCTTTATGTAGATCGGAGCAAGAAAAAATTATTGAGATGTTCAGATGGGTTTCCAGTTAAGAAATTTTAAGTTAAGAAACTTTAACGTTATATCATAACTTTTTGCAAAATTTTAAACGCACTTTTCTCAAAACCAAATTTTTTAATCTGTGCGCATTAATAATTCAGTGATTTTTCGTTTGATTTGCTTCAAATTTAAGGTGATAATTCCCAATAATGTTCACTTCCGTTGCACGCATGGAATTTTCGATTGGATAATTAATTTCCAGGAAATATTAAGGAAGGATGTTGATTTTTCACTAAATCTCCATATTCTTGCTTCGAATATTCAATCGAATATTAATCAAATTATTGGTAAACAACATATTATTTGATAACAAATCATCTTTTTTGAAAATCCGTACGTGAAACTGAAGTTGCTATTTTATAATTTAATAAAATTGCATAATTTTTCATTTCAAAATTTACAGTGGAAAATTACTCATCTGCCCGTTTTCTATAAATTTTTGAAGGACTCTCACGCTGGTTACTACTACTTTATTTACGATGATTAATATTTTGATATCAATTTTTTAGAGAAAGTGTTTCAAGAAATGCATTTTCTGTTAGTACATATTAAGGATTCTTTTAAAAAATTTCGGTAAAGTCCATTCGCCGTGGTTTCCTCGTTTGAAGAGTTATGTACCTTTAAACGAATGAAAAATGAAGAAAATTAATTTCTTAAAAAACAATATGTACAGCTTATTGTATGCTATTTAAATAGTATTTGCTGAAAATTTAACCTAAATATCTAAAAATGGAAGGACAGCAGCTATTTTACCAAAACACCGTCTACTGTACCAGATACATTTTTATGGGATTTCATCTTAAATCAGTTGTTTTTATTTTACATTGAACTTGACAATAAAGGCTAACAACTATCGAAGCTGATTTAAAAAAAAAATCAGTTTGTTTAACAATAGCAGATATTTCATCTTAAACATGTAATTTTGTACATAAATTTTCTATTTCCTTTGCTAATAAAAGAAGGGAAAATGCTCGAATCAAAGATTCGCTACATCAAACACTAAATGTGTATAGTCTTAAAAATCTTACTGCAAAATTTTGTCCAACTTGGTTTAGCAGATTCTCGGATATTTCTGGTGCTGATTTTGAAAATTTCGTTTCGAGTAAAGCGCGTGCAAAGATTCAATTACCTGTCACTATTATAAGCTAATAAAAATTCAAACTTACTGTATTGTTTTTTTTTATTGTCTTACAATATATCATCGATATCTGTACCATACAATTCTCTTTCCTTCGTAGTAGTAGCCTCTTGATTATTTTTTCCTTAGCTTTGCGTAACATTCCTTCTTCCTTCGATGTGCAGGATCATGTCTCTTCTTTATAGGTCCAATGATGACCATTAACTCCATTTTTAACCGCAATTTTTCGCTACGTTTTCTTTCTCGTTGCGATTAAAAAAGAAAAAAAGAAAAGAAAAAGCGATGGTGCAGATTCAATCGTAATTCGAACGTGCCCCGGGCACGTTTGTGGGGACACGCATCGTGGACGTGAACGAAATTCTCACCCCAAGAGAAACAAGTTTTACTTCGTGGCACTTCAAGTCGATAGGGGTTGCAGGCTGTTCCACATCGAGATAGGCGGTAAACGTGGTAGAGAAAGAGAGAGTAGGAGGATGAAGAAAGGTGCGGAGGACGAGTGCCGAAGGGTGGAGAGACAGGAAAGGTGGGTCGAACAAGAGAGAAAGAGTTTCCGTTCTTCGACAAACGTTCTCGAAACTCGTTGGAACACCACGACCAAGCTTTCCTACTTTCTCCTGCCCTTAATTTTTTCTCGACGTGGCAGCTCGCAGGAAACTTCCCTCGATTCCTTCAAGGTGTAACGTAATATGTATTTTCGCGGACCGATCGCGCCCAACAGAAGGAAATACAGGGTGAGTTACGTAAACCGTTACAAGTGAATATCTCTTAACTGAAGTGAGATATTGGAAAACTGTTTGTTGGGATTTCTAAGGTAACAGGGATCGTATTTTTTTTCTTTTTAAGAAAAGACTTCCTGTAGATTGGCTCGTTTTCAGGAAGTAGTTTGATAAGTTACGTGGTAAAGAGAAATATTTATAAAATATATATTGCATCGTAACCAAATTTGGGTAATATTAAAATTATCGATCAATTCCTGCTGGTTTTCTTTAATTTCTTGGTATAATTGATTCAACTGAGAGCAATATTTATATGAATTAAGAGTTTTTCATTACTTCCTAAAAGTTTGTAGTAAATATACCGATTAAAACCTTCTTTGGATGCAATCCATCTTTCAGTGTGGTTAATGCTGATTCTTCTGCCGCTTTTTAAGATCGATTCCATACATTTCTTAATCAAAATAAAAGAATAATGGAAAAAAAGGAAAGATACAATGATTTATTACAGCACTACAATTATATTTGTGCAATTATATCTCTTTTTCATATTTTATTTAAATTTGAAATATATTTTTTTACAAATCACAAAACTATTTGTTTCATTTTTATTGTTGATTTTCCCTAGCTGTAACATATTACTACGATCAAAATCGTTATTGAAACAAACAATCTTCTTTTTAACTTGACGAATAGCTTAGCTTTCCTTATTTTATCGTATACATCTCAAAATACCGTTTGCTATTATGTAGCGATTTATTGTTTATCTTTGGATTAGCCATGTTGTTTTTAATCATTTCGACTTCAGATTTGTAATCAGCAACTTCAAAAGTTGCAGGATAGCAATATTCCTACAAATTGAAGCTTTCGTATTGATACTTTTATATTTTTTCCCTTGATTTAGGAATTTCCATCTACTGTGCGGCGTTTTATTCAGCGAGAACATCGCAGCGAGAGGATTAAGAACAATTTTTCAAATAAGTTCACAAAGTAGAGTAACTAAAAATAACCCTAGCAGAGACTTGCTTCTGCGAGCTGCAGGGTTGACTGAGCTGCGTCTGAATTAATTTGAACAAAAAGGGAGTGACTTTTGTTTGTCAAATAAATAAATTTCATATTTAATTTCAATTTTGGAAGTCATATATCGCTTCAACGACATATCATTATACATGTCTGAACGCATTTTAGTGTCAGCTACAATATACAAGGGGAAAAGATATCCACTTATATACAATGCAATATTAGTTAGCTTAAAAGTCTTAAAAAAAATTATCTTATTACAAAAGTGTTCGTTGCAATATATTTACCGTTTGACACCATTCAAATTGCATATAAACTATTTTTTGTATCATTACAACTGAAGGAGATAGTTGAGTGGCTACATTGAAGTGGAATACCTTGTATACTTTGTTCTCGAAGCTTTGAGTTACTAAATTGACAGTCTGTATTGAACATTCCCATACCAATTACAAAAAGATTACCCTATCATGTACAATTTTCCATACGTTAATGATTATTGGACAGCAGATATTTATGCACGATAAATATGCAAAGAATGTATGTCATTTATGCAGCTAAAATATGCAACTATGCGTATAAAATAAGCAAATATGCACAAAAATATTACGAACATGTAGTTCAATATACAAAATTTGAATATATGACACATAGTATAATACACAATATATTATGTTATATAATATTTTCAATATATGAGTATATAGTTAACAATATTTTTTGGAATCATTCTTGTACATGTTAATTTACAAATCAAAAAGAATTTATTATTTCAGACGTTTCAGTCCTTGCTGTAATTGATGCCTTATCAGGGGCGGTTTCGCAATTAACGAATAATTCCTCCTTTCTATAGCACTATTACCCGTTTTAAACTCGGAGAAAAAGCCTGAAAGTTACATTTATATCTTTTAGAAAGTACCAGCTTCTTATTTAGTAGTTGCCAATGAAAAAGAATTCTCAAACTTTACCTACTTTCAGACGCTTTAGGGTCGTATACACTCTTAACCCTTTCTAGCCGAAGAATATTATAATATTAATCTTACCTGTTTGTATTTTATTATATTTTTTATAGAAATTGATTGTACTAAGCTACGGAGATACTCGTTAAATTTGAAAGTTATATGTCAATTTTAAAAATTGAGATACTTGTATTCTGAATGCGTACTTCTATAGTCAATAGAATGAACAAAAACACAATAACTTAAAAATTTGTTAAGCAAAACAGCTATGTCGTACTAAAAATGGAAAAGGTATAATAAAATATTTCAGAAAACTGTTTAATTGTGCGTGTCAAAAACGAGGTTTTTATCGTTGCGTCCCTGTAGTCACACGCTGTACACAAAATAAAAAATATCCAACACGTTACCACGTTGCTTATTCTCATAATTGCCAATTAAAGTTAATGTGTATATGTTCAGATTAACTAAAAGAGTATAAGGCAACAAGCATACGTGACACATATTGTTGTACGAAGTATTATAAAATTCACTGGAACACACCAACAGGGTTGAAATGGTTAAAATTCGACCTACCATCCAGCAGTAGCATTACGTTCTCTATCACCAACCGTATTTTCCTACTTCTACCTTATTTTTCTTTACTCCTACCTTTATCCAATCTCGATCCTACGAGCACTAGTGCTTCCGCTCGATCTACAGTCTGTAATACTCGCGGCGGTAATCAGAGGAGAAGCAGCAGACGGAAGGTGTGAAGGCGCGAAAACACATTGTCGGAGGACTAATTAAATTTCTGCATTATTACAAGCCGTCTCAGCCCCGGTCTCCGTCATTCGGTCGAGTTTTAATCTGGCGAAGTAATATCTTAGGCTACATTAGGTCTTACCCTCCAATGGTAGCGCGCTAGGTGGCTGGCGCTGGGTCGCGAACAGGGCTGATAGAAGGATGGCAGGGGGGGGAGGGGTGAGCATAAGCCGTCTGCCTGCCGGCTAATCAATGATTCAACTCGCCAATTACGGAGGCACCTCGAAAAATATCCTCCTTCCAGATCCTCCCTCCCCCCGAGTCCCTCTTCTTGCACTGCTGGCATATCTGAAATATTCACGAGCCGTACCTCGCTTCAATTCTATCCTTTTGCCCTCGCCGTTCCGTTCGTTCTTCGCCGGTTCACTCCCCCCTTCCGTCATCCTGTCTTTCTCGACGTTCACCCAAACCTGTCGTCCTGTCTCCCTTTAAATAACTCGCCCTTGGATTTTCTCGCTCGTACGTACGTGCGGACAACGTTCGCTTGAACTAACTGACTGTGAAAAACTCAATCTTCGAGAGAACATTAGTGTACGATGCTGGCGAAAGGTACCGGGGTCATTTCTTCTTGAAAGAGAATTTTCCTTCTAAGACACTTTGAAAATGTACGCAAAGACAAATGTATCGTTACTGATGAATTACTGTTTTAATTGTTGGCGTCTGAGATAGCAGGTTATTCTAAATTTTTGATACCGTCAACAAATTTGCTGTATTTGAGACTTCGAATTTTCTATTCCTTGACATGCAATTAACGTTACGATTAGGAGAAATGCCAAACACTTAATTAGAGTTTAAGTTCTTGACCTCTTCTACTCAATTGCAGTTGACGTATCATAATCTTATTTTTCACTCCAAGGACCTAACTAACTTGCAGTTACGATGACCAGTTTGTAGACGTTAAGATAGTGTTACGTATACTAAATACACCGACGTCTCGACGGAGCGTGAACACAAGATCCTTTCGACATTTCACACTTTTTCTACTGGGCATAATATTTTCTCACTTTCGTACATGACTACTTTAAGACACAGGGTCGAAGATTCAGACAGATTAAAGGATTGGCATACTGTGCAGAGGTAGAAACCTCTTTCACAGGTCCTCACCCGTGGGAAGAATAGTGGTCGAATTGGTTCATATGTATCCCCATAGGCCCATCTTCTGTAACATAATCGCAGAAATATAGCCCACGTATTCTCACTTCTGATCAAACATGTGTATGTTAATAAATGTAATCCGAGCAAGAAAGAATTATTTAGATGTTTAGTTGGAGTTCAAGTTAAATTGAAAATTATAGAATTTTAACGTTATATTATAGCTAACTTGTTGCATACCTTTAAACTCGCCTTCCTCTAAACCAAGATTTGTAATCTGGGCACATCAATAATTCAGTAAATTTTTATCCGATTTGCTTCAAATTTAGAATGATAGTTTCTAACAATATATTCTTCGATTGTGCGTACGAATATTTCGATTGGATAATTAGTTCCTACGTAATGTTAAAAGAAATGCTGATTTTTTTATTGATTTTCCGCATTGTTTCTTCAAAAACTCACTATTTGGTAACAAATTGCTTTTTCTGAAAATCCGTACGTGCAAATGAGGCTGTTAATTGATGATTTACAAAAATCACGTAATTTTTCATCTCGGTATTTGTAAAAAGTACTTCAAAGAATGCATTTTCTGAAAGTATTACAGGTTGTTAAAAAAAAAGAATTAATTTTGCCAAAAACAAATCTGAGTCTTCAATTGCCGTGCCCCCCCCCCTTCCCTCTTTCAATAAACAACTGTCTTAATGCTTTTACTGTTGTTGGTACAGTAGTTTCAGAAGAAGGATTCACGTATGCATTGACAATTAAAGTACTGTTCTAAACGTTTGAACTTTGAAATAAATGTATTCATTTTGGTGTTCTGTTTCATGAATTTTTATAAGAAAAATAACACATAAAATGATATGATTAACATTATTTTCCTTATCACACAGTAGATAAATATCCACTATCAGTTCAGAAAATTTAGTTGCAGATAGGTCTATCTACGTACTGTTCATGGCTGGTAAGTTGGCATTCGGAAGGAATGCGGGTTTGATTAGATCATATCTCCATAAGTCTACCTTCTCTAATGTAATTGTAGAAATTGGCACATGTATCATCATTATTCGCCAAACGCGATAACATTGATGAATCGGATTATTACCATCGCGTGACTGAAGATTTAGGTGGTGTGAAAGAAGTACCCCTTTGGCATCTGTACCGTTACGACAGTCACTTTAACAGCTGTGTATAAGACTAGAATTGTTTTACAATATTGTGATTAAAATATCTCCTAAACTAACGACTTTTTGATACAAGTAGCTTAATACAATTTTAGAGGAAATAATAAACTGCAATGATTAGTGGATTACAAATCATTCAAAAAACGTACGTCACGTTTATATAACATCCACGCGTCCCTCGAAAATATAATGTTCACGGAATTTAAATATATGGCAAATTAATATTCAAAATAATTAAGAAAATATTAACAAAATATCCAAATTAATTAACAAAAGGTGCTGTAAACTCCAAATTTAACACTTTAACTGTCAGGTGAGTTAAAAAGAAAACAGTAGATGAAGTATTCTATTTCATTCAACTGTGTCGCTTATTTTCCAAAATTCTGAATTGAATATTTCCATTGGCTATGGAATTTTAATTGTACTATTCTTAAGGCGAAAATCCAACTCTGTGGAATGATTGTTTTCATCGAGGTTCGGGATTTATTCGCAATGTATCCACCTAGCAAATAAACGAATTCTGCTCAATCCTACATCTCGTTTCTTTTCCTGCTGGAACGTTTCAAATGACATTCAAATTTAAGTTAGTAAAACGAAAAGAACAGCGATAAAAGGAGAACTATTGAAAGAAGTAACTACTGGTAATAGAGACGACATCACTTTTAATAATCTGGAAATATATTGTCAAGGTCATCGTTCTGAACAACTTTTTTTTTTAGGCATGTTACCGCCACTCGGTCTCAGTTTTTGAAATATTTGCAACAAAATTTTAGCAAAACTGAATGATAACTCAGACAATATATTTTAAGGTCATTCAAATTGATCCTATTCTCAACGATTATTGAAAAAGCAAAACAAAATTAAAATGGGAATAAATATTGAGTAAACGACAGAAAAATGATCAAAATGTGAAGATATACTTACATATAAAGTAGTCTAAAATATCAAAGAATGGGCATGAAATATAAACGATTAAACACCGAGTATCTTGGTCGTCGTTGAAATTTCTTTTGCTCTATCAAAAATTCATCGGTTGGCTGGCCCCTTATTGCAATCTTCGTTCATAAAATTCACGTGAAACTCGGCTATCCACAGAAACGTGTCTGCACCGATGGATCTGTGTACGGTCTTTTCTTTCATCCGTTCATTCCTCTTTCTCGTCTCTTCAGGCGTTTTGCGAACAGTATCACGACCACACGAAGCCTTCGTACGTTTCCCCCGCGGTATGATTTTATTAAATTTGCCCTTATCATTTCGCCAAGTAGAAACTTCTAGGTTGAAATGGCAGTCCTTTTGAAGGGGAAACGCGACGCAGAGCGAGAGATTGTCCTCTGTCTCCCCCGTGGATTACGAACGGTAATACCTTTAGCTCTTTCAGTCTCGCGTTTTAGTTTGATAATGCTGTAATGGAATTTTTGTCGTTCGTAAAAATATTTGTATCATGTTAGAACGCTTTAGTTATCTGAGAAAAAAGCTTAGATTGATTGAAATTCTGTGTCAAATATTTGTCGATATTGTACAACCTTATGTTAAGGAATCTGTGTATATGGACATAAGAGAGGTAAAACAAAAATTGATTCTGTAAACATGGTTGCGTTTGAAAGCACAATTCTTTTGGGGTATTTCCATAGACCTTCAGAAATTAGAAAAGAATTTTCGATGTAATCAAAGTGTCATGCAATCAGAAAATGTCTATATTTCGGAAAGGAACAGTTTTCAGAACTATGCTTATATTACATTTTCTCATTCTTAGGAACAATAGAATATGGTACCAAAATTTAATCATTTAACTCCATGTCACTCCATATAAATACGATAAGCATTGTACGAACCATACCTTACAACATTGTTAGCCATGTACATAAGTTTATAAATACTGTAGTACTTATTGAATATGCTGCATACTACTCCGTCCTACTTTTAACTTACGTTCGTTATTGCTCCTTATTGTTATTTGAGAAAATGTTTGCTAGCTATCTTAAAGCTTCATTTTCTTCGTTCTCTATAGGAACAGGAACCAGAACCGATGTGTTAGAACCTGACGGTAACGGTCTAGCAGGATAAGCATAGGTAAATGATCCCTCGACCATTTTTTATTTTTGTTGCTTCTTAAACAATGTTCTTCGCTTGAAAAATCATTGTACAAATTTTCAGATCTCTGCCTTTTCGTTTAAGAGCAATATGGAAGTAAAACTCCTGAAATCTTTTATTTGTTTTCTCAGTTATTGCTTAAGATATTTAGATTAAAAGAAAGTAAAAGAGCTACAGGTTAGCTTTACTTGAGATCATTTTTTCAGAATTATAAATCAATTATTAAGATTAGAAAAAAATTATTTATTCTTTTAGGGTGGTTTTTGTACACAACCTTTAGAGTTACCACCTTCTAGATACTCAGAAATATTGTAATACAATATTTTATATGAAAAAATTACAAGTTAGTCAGGTTGGTAGAATATGGTTAAACAATTTAAAGAATATTATAATGTTACGAATATGTAGGGATTTAGGGGGAATGTCGTAAGGCTAAATACGTTTTATTTAGGTGCGATTAAGAAAGAACAATTGCGGTCTATTTGAGAAATCGAAATGTGAATGATAAGTGTTTGGTATTAATATCAAGTACTATGGTATTAATTGTTTATGTGGGACTGGGCAAAAAAGCGAGTCGTGGTGTGCAATGTAAGGGCAATCAACGGGGAAAACTTTTTTTCTTACTCTTAATAATTGATTTGTAATTCTGAAAAATATATTTTAAGCAAAACTAGTCTGTAGTTCTTTTACATTTTTTTCACTTAAATATCTCAAGCAATCATTGAAAAAATAAATAAACTTTTTGAATTTTTACCTACATGTTAACCTTAAACAAAGAGTAGAGATTTCAAATAATTTTGCAGAATGGTTTTTCAGGTAAAAAACATTGTTTAGCAAACAACATAAATTAAAGACTCTTCATGTTTATCCGACTAGACCCTTCTATATTCGAAACGACTCCCTAATTTCTCTCGTTTTTTATCCTTCAATACATAGATTAATCCTTTTTTTTTTTTTATCAAGAATGTCGAGTTGCATCAACTATTGTATTAAAAAGCATATAATTTTATCTGAAAGACAAAACTGATCTTCACATGACCTTTATGAGTCCACCTAAAAAAAAACAATATTAGGTGAGACATCTTGTAATAATATAACATTTAGAATATTAATTAATATGATATAATTTAAAACATTGTAGAACATCATCATATGTACATATAGTACTGTACGAGTCTTTAGCTGCTGTTAAATTTCTAAGTAAATTATTCCATACAAAATGTTTTTGTTAATAATGCTTAAATTTCTTATTTGGATGGTAACATAATTAGAAAGTTTCTAAATATATAAAAATATATTTTCTAAAACAATAGGGAAAATATTATTATGGTATAATGTAAAACGAATTCCATATACACGTTTATCATTCACAACTGCATAAATTTCTGTTTCAGATTCGTTGATAATATTGTGCCTCGTGTGTTTGCTTGTCCATCAAATATCCAATTACCTTCTCGTATTTCGAAAAATTATCGTGAACGAAAGTACATTGATCGTATGCACATCTCTTTTATTTATTGCGTTCGGTGATCGTTCGTTCGGTTCAGTGTTGTGAAACGAAGAAATTTCCAAAGGAATCCAGACAAATTCGAACCGGCTTTCTTGAAAACACCAGGACTGTGCTTCGACGCAGGATACTCAAACAG
The DNA here is from genome assembly GCA_951804975.1 of Anthophora plumipes. Lineage (NCBI taxonomy): Eukaryota > Metazoa > Arthropoda > Insecta > Hymenoptera > Apidae > Anthophora > Anthophora plumipes. The sequence continues at coordinate 14,778,846 of OX638118.1, read as the reverse complement.
GTAAGTGCTTAGAAGTTTTTGAAAAGAGACTAGTGTGTTACTCTTTTATTCTCTTCTATTTATTTATTGTCAATGTTATGTGTGTTGTTACTTAGACAAAAGTAGAAATGTAGTTATTTGCCAAGTAAAGAGGTAAAAAGTAGCAAAAAGTTAATTAAAATTAAAAGAAAGTCTTCAACGAATGGAGACTATGTAAGCTTATGTAACTTTTATATTTACTGTATAATTTTACAATATATAAAACAAAAATATAATAGATATGCTATAGTACTGAGGAAGTATACTGAATTAATTTAAATTTAAAGAAATAACAGCATAAATTCCAAATTAGTTTCAGGTTACATCATTTCACAATTTAGTAATTTGCAAAAACATTTTAATATATTCCATTAAATTTATAAATGACAAATCTATTAATCGAGTCGAAAGATAAAAGTAAAACAAAGTATCATAAATCGATAAAATGTAGCAGTACAAATATAACGCATACATTTATACAGTAAAACGTAGAAGTGTACTTGTCCACCTAACCTATTCGACATGTAATCGGGGAATTGAAAAAAAAAAAATACAAATATAATTTTTAAAATAAAAGTACATAAATAAGCCTTTATTAATATAAAACAATATAATACTTGATAAAATTAATAATTACTGCACGAAAACGCGAAATTGAATGATACATTACAATAGAAAAGGAAATGAAACCGCAAAAGTATTCGCCTATGTACATATAGTTTTTCTAAATTATGTTTACATTACATTAAAAATTAATAAAAATTTAGAAACTTAATACTTAGTAGGATATCCATTGGATCTAATTATAGCCTCAAGCTTTTTAGGCATTGACTCAACTAATTTTTATCGTTAAATCTGGCGATATCATTCCTTATTCCTTCTTTTAATCATTCCTTGAATTTCTGATTTTTAGGAGGCAGTTCATGTATTATATTATATTATATTATATTATATTTACATATATATTTTTTTCTTTTATATAATTCCTGCCTACAAAGGTTTCGGTCATGTTTACATCTGACAACTGGGATAGTATTGGCAGATAATGTTATACTATAAGAGATAGATTCGATAATGGCGTATTATATCACTAAATTTCTGTTTTTAATACAATGATTATTCATTTTTGTAAGTTTTATATTATTCTATATTAATAAAGGTCTATTTCTATATTTTCAATTAAAAAATTGCATTTATATATTCATTCAATTTCCTTCATATACGTCGAATATGTTAGATGGACTTTTGTAGCTGATTGGAATGGTTTTCGATTATTGCCAATTATTACATCGTAACGTTATGGTTACAAGAAAGTTTTGTTTAAATTGTAATATAGGTCATCGTTATACATAACACTATTGCACAAAAAGCTATAAGTTAAATATATGGCATACGATTAATCTTTATTTTAGTTATGTTTTTTAACAAATACAATTGAGCATGTGTACTATTAGGTATAGAAATAAATGTTTTCCGATTGGAATCGTATTCAATTACAGCCATTCAAATCGAAATATTCGCGTTGATATTCGCAAGCTATCAGAAAAATGACAAAGGTTCATTAACAATAATGGAAATTATTTCTGATTGATTTGTTTTCATTATTTTTAAATTGGATCCGAAAGTCGGAAAGAATTCATTTCTATACTTAATATATTTACAGTTTTATATGTACGAGGTTTATGAATAATCTGATAAATGTTAGACAAAACTGTAAGATTTCTGGTAGTGTAATTTAAAACTTATAAAGTTTGTATACAAACCAATTTAGGTCGATTTCGACTATTATCAAAAATAATCAAATAAAATACAAAGTGAAATATTAATTAAAATTGATTACAGTGTTAATATTCTTGAAAGCTTTGAACGAAACATATTTCTACAAGCATTAACAGTATAATCCTTTCCTCACCTAACTACCATCCATATAATCGAGTTTCTCTTCTAAACGATCTGTTTTTACGATTTACTTGAATAGCAGTGGTATATGAAAGAGTAGTGGTATACCAAACGAGGCAATGTATAGTTCAGAACATACCTTATCTTTCCTCGAAAAATATTACTCTCGCCTCGCACAATTTAGTGCCTAAACAGCACGACGTAACTGCAATTTTGATGTAAGTTATTATACAAACAATAGGTGCATGTACCTCAATAACCTTCCAGTAATTTTACGTAAAGCATAATGGTTCCATTGTTCGAAGGGAAGCAACGGAACACGGGGAAACATACAACTGTTTGTTGTAGGTACTTGCTATTACTTTTTGTAGTAGAGTACGTTTTGTGTTCTAGTAATTATTAAGAAGATTAATGTGTTCATTGAAGATTAAACAGAGATCTATATTATTAACTTATAAATATTAAATTGCAATAAACTCAGTTATTAATTATTTTTGATCATATATGGCATTCGAAATCTCTGAAATTTTTAGATATTTTGATATATAAATTTGTTGACTCAATCCAGGAGCTAACAAAACTAACGTGCATGCTGAAATTCATTGACTCTGTTATGTAATATGTAGAATTTCATTTTCTGAAACATAATGTATAGTATGCAATAATCTGTCATTTTTATTTACTATATTATTGTCACCTTTGGCAATAGATACAACACAAATAAGCAAAACAACACAATTCTGTGTTTCAATTTTTATAAATAATTTGATTTAAAAGAGTGTTCAAATTGTGAATTTAGTTGCCAGTTGAATAATTTATGGAGATACATTTATACATTTTGAAACTCTCATAATTTATGTTTGCTCTCATTATTTATGATATTTAAATATTTAGAAAATTATAGAATTCATTATAGATAGTGTACATATGTATATGGTGTGGCAATTATCAATATCTGGAGGAGCAGTTGAACGGTAAGTGTAACAAAATTGAAGCAATATTATCTTTAACATTTTCTTAGTATTTTATCTGTTATTCTACTACATACGGCAGTTTCAGTTTTAGTATATCGATACAGCTTTTAGCTAGTATGCGACGAGCTACTTTTTCCTTACACATAATAGCACTTAAATAAAAATTGTATAAAGAATTTAGTGGTTTTACTCATCACATTACTATTAGATGAATGTAAAAGGTTTGTCGATTTCTCTATTATTATTGCGGGCGACCGGGTACCAGAAAGTCAGATGTTACCGATACACCTGAATGAATAATAAATATGTGTATGTTTTTCGGTACACTGCATGTCAATTTAACCCTTTGCCGTACCAATTAGCTCAAAGAAATCCGAGTCCGACCGGTAGGGGCGACGTTCGAAATGATGCACGAGAACGTTAGCAATACGAGCCAAAATATCCGAGAAAGTTGTGAGAATGTCATATCTAAGTTTTACTTGTTGCATTCATATTTGGCTCGACCTTAATTCCACGAGTCACACTCGTAATGTTCATGTTTACCCTGAATCAGACTCGTGATATTCACGTTTGTTCCGGAATTGTTATCCCGAGTCAAAATCGTCGAAGTACGGCAAGAGGTTAACGATGAGCAGCTGATTTTATTATTAAGTTGCTAGGTTTACGATAAGATGACCGTAATTAACATTTGAATCATTACGACTGTGGATCGGATGACAGTCAGAGCAGTAAATAGGACGCAAATATACAAAATTTCTATGATCATAAAACAGTTTTTTGAACTCGATATCGACTTACAAGGAGAATTAATTTAACGAAGGCTTTAAAAATTAAACTTCTTCAAAAATAGCAGAGATAGACACCTATGTTATAAAGTTACGCTCTGACGGTTCATCTTGTGTTGCAACACCAGCTTGTACATAACTTTCGGGTGTACCTCATATTATATATAGTGTAGAGGATCAGTTTAGGCACGTTACGTTTCAGACATATGCCATTCGACATTCTCGTGTCATAAGCCGCATCCTCACTGCGTTGGCATTTACCAATCGGTACTGATTGGTACTGCCGAACAATTTAGCCGATCGGCTTTGCCAATATTTGTGGTACGTCCCCATTTCATCGGCATCGTAGTGAATATCTACCTCGTCAATACGACAAAATTTTCGGTGATGATAATTACTGCAGCTGGATTTATAACAATTGCAGAAAGAAAGATAGCAATTAAAAAGCGAAGGTTTTGGATGTGTTCTAGTTTACACAGCAAAGATATCGATAGTGCAAGTGACTTTTTCTTTTGATTCTCTTGAAAAGTAGCTCAAGAGATTTTTAATTCTCTGTTCATTTCTTCTTCCGACCCATCGAAGGATATTGTTATTTTCACTACTCGACCATACTTTTTGTAACGTATGAGTTACAAAAATTGCGTAAAATTAGCGTGCGGATCGCACAATATTCGTACTCTGTTGTCGAATTGTTATGCAACATTCACATGTCGCGATATTACGCCATGCGATGGTTGATGAACCCGAAAAACTGAAATTAGATAGATTTTAACAAATATATATTTAAGCCGGAGGGAATGTTTAGATTAGGTATTTCTGCTACTGTAGTACTCTGATAACTAGCTGTATGGCTTGCTGTCATGCGCATCGAAACGTGTAGATTGAATCCTCTTGGTTACAATTGTTTTGATGGAAATGGAATATTCTGATTGGTTCATTATCTTATATATACGGAAATTTTGGAAAGAGGAGGGGTAGATATTATGATCTCGTCTTTGACTATCTGATTTGCAAAGATTTAAAGATCTTGGAAAATAACGGTTTCGAGACGACTTAGCCCTTATCTTACATATATGGTGACGAGGTTGTTTACGACTTACGGTGTTCGTTAATAAAACAATTTACAAAAGAGTTCTACAGGCTTTGTAGTTCCTTAACATATTGAAAACTATTGACTTGGAAAACTAGCACTATATGTTCAAGAATGCTTTTATTACTTAAAACCAACAGAACTTTTGCACTCACCCAATGCGATATACAATTAGAACGTTATTTCATTATTTTAGCTGATAAGGATTGTTAGCCAACGCGAGAAGTAAAAAGGAATTTGAAACTTTGCTAAAGTGTAGTTTCTGTATTCCCAAGGATAAAATTACTTTTATATTCCAGTAATGGAACAGATTTAAAATTAGCAACATCTTTATAAAAGTATTATTTTTTTTATATTAAACTAAGCCTCTTCAAAATCGTAAAAGACATTAGATAAAGTTAAATATACGTAGTCTTATTGTTTGCACGCTTTGTACTGACATTAATGTACATATAGGTTGTATAATTTTTTAATCACTTTTTTGTATCGTGACAGATAAAAGAGTAATTAAAGGTGATAGAATTAAGTGGAATACGCTGTATATAACATTTAAAAATAGTCTAAGTCTATATTTAATAATTTTAATAGAGGGTAAAAGAGAACAATTTTGGAATAAAGCTAATACGAGATTTGGCATAATTTTTGAAACGAATGTCGATATTTCACAGAAAAATTCAGATCTTTCCAACTGAAAGTGTAACATTTCCCCATATTCCTATTATTTTCTTAAAAGCTTCCGACTTTGAGTTAACTATTACTTGACATAGATCGATGAAAGCTTTTTCTCCTTGGAAGTTTGTTTACACCCTAGTCAGGGAAAAGCTTTTCCCTCAACTCTTATTTGTTACGGTAATTCGATATCCTTTGCTTATCTTTGCCTCAGCTTTTAACAGCCGATCGATCAATATCAGTATATGATTGTTGTTTCATACAAGCAACATGCTCTTCTGATATAAAAGTAATATCACCACTTAAATTTGTAAGATGTTTCCTCTTATATAATTATCACAATTTGTGTAATTGTGATATAGTTTGATAGTTTGCTATCATCAAAGATAGTTGTAGTTAAATGTAACGAGCAAATGTAGACCGACAGTAGTACGCTCTTTTTATTGGCTATATGTACATATATGTATAGTGTTTGCTTTATCTAAATATACTGAAATATTTTTTAGGAAGTGTTGTTATGAAAAAAATGTACGGACAAAAGATGTTTGATGTAGAGGAGGACGTTACGTCGTATAAATACTATTTTTATATTCGATGTGGTGGGGAATATTTTAAAGCAAATTCAATTTTTCCTATATAGAGTTCCACGGTCTACTTTGGAAAAACAAGTAAAAGAAATGAAAGAGAAAAGAGGAAATGAAATTAGTTACACCTTTGGGATCTATACAATCGATATTTACTTTAGAGCAAGAGGAAGAGTTGGTTCGTTATTTAAAAGATATGAAAGCACAATTGTTTTGATTAAGTAGTACAGAGCTAAGACAACTAGCGTATCAGATGGCTGTTAGGAATAGAAAAGAAAAAATAATTTTAACAAAAATTCTGGTATTCGCTGGATTATTTCGTCAGGCCCCTTTAGCTGTCCCATCTTACCTCACATGAGGTACAAGACGAGAAAAACTAGTATTTAAGAAAAATAGATTTATTTAAGTTTTTGATTTTTTTCATCTTAATTTGGTTGCTTAAATTTAAACAAGAATATTGTATTGCTTTTATAAATACTTTCGTAAATGTTATGTAAACAATAAGTTTGATTTTATTTATACCTCTACTTAGCGTCCCCGTCTTACCCCACATTCCCCTATATAAGCCACATGTTTATATAACATTTTTTACTTGTTTAAGTGCATAGATGTAGCTTGTGATATATTGACATGCATTGATGAAACACCCGTTATACAAATGGGAGCCTTAACGAGGACTAGAGAGAATGGTCATGTGTTCGTCCCTCTGATAGCAGAGAATAGGTGTTTATTTAATTACTGTCTTAGTATCCTAAGCATCCAGTTCACTTTGATAATTGACAGATTAGTATAGTTAAGTCTACGAAAATACTGTTCGCGGCTCGTAATTTGGTACTCGGAAAGAATACGAGTCTAATTGGATTATATCTCCATAGGCCCACCTTCTCTACCACAACTGTAGAAATTTAGAACACCATTTATCATTATTGACCAAATTCAATAAGATCAACGAATCAAATCATTTATTATCGCATAAAGAAAAATTCCGTCTTGCCCCTGTGGCATCCTTAGTGCTAGCTTACTAGCCGCGAACAGTATTAGGCGCAAGAATGAGTTGACTCCATACCCATATATTGCTTGTAAATATTTACGATATATCAGTCACTATTAAGTGTGCAAAAAGTAAGTAAGGCTCTAGTAGCTCATAGAAGCAGAAGGATAAATCTTCTGCTGTCCATGAAACTATTCCTCTGCCTTGACTTCTAACCCTAACAGGCAAAGAAAACAGTAATTATAAACAAACGTATATATTCACACGCGTTCCGCAAATTTCGCGCAATCTTTCACCATTGTGCAAGCTTAACCACCAAGGGTCCAGATCTAATTATCCCACAGGCGCTCGGAAAAGTAATCTCATTCATACATAATAAGACGCATGCGCAGCTGGCGTCTACGTGTTGTTACGTATCGCACTGTCATCGCTACTGGTGCCCCGGTGTGTAGTCGTTTCCGATATTAAGCCACTCGGTGTTATTTATAAACCATCCCGTGGCCCTTTCTATCCTTCTCCAGCGGTTCCGTGGTGGAAAACAAGTGACCGTGGTCGTATTAGATATCCGAGCGGAAAGAGGCAGCGTAATACCGGTCCGTGAACGTAACGCGACCGTTTCGTCGGAGGGGGTGGTTGGAGGATTGCAACGAAAATTAGCATTTTTTCCATGCGACCGAGCTGCGTAGCGAGGCTCGCGAATATAAAGAGGAGGCAGACGGAGGATGGCGCAGATGAAAAGGAAAGAGGAAACAAAGAGGCTGTATTCGCCGCAGAAAGATTAACATGTAACAAGCTACCACGGGCAAGCTGACGTGAACATTTTAGACTGTAACACACGTCGCTTCGTCCTTTTCCTTTTTCTCTCTTTTCTCTTTCGCGTTTTTTAGGTCGAGCTTTTTCCCGTGGGCGCCGCTTTTAAACGCGCGATATGCGATTTTGGCTAGCCTACAGCTTTCGTTCGGTACACGATCTAGAAGGTACATTTTTATTGATTAGTACTGTTTGAGGGTGAAACCTGTTCGTGAGTGGAGGGTGTCACGGGTGGTAAATGTCTGTGGGTAAAAGTGAAAGAAGTGTTAGTGAGGATTTTAGGGGTATGAAGGGAAATATGTAAATTAGACAGTTTATTATCCAGTGATTGAGGAAATAAGGGGTTGAAGTAATCTTTCAGAAGCCAAATAACAACTGAAGTTAAGGAGCCTCTTTGTAATTACTCTTTCTTGAATAAAGTGCTGAGAAACGATGAAAATAAGAGAAGATGGTATTCATATTAATGGAGATAAAGCTTAGTTCAAAGTTATATGATATTTAAATTAATTACGAATTCTATGGTTAAGAGAATAATATTATTGATAAATAATTGCAGATATTCTTATTATTATATTATTACGTAGTATATCTATGGATTATATTATTATTTTTAATAATTTATTAGAAATAATATTATTGATAAATAATTGTTCAAATAAAATATTGCTGATATCGTTAAGTATAGTTTTCATTGGTGGTCTAGATTACAATAATTATGGAATCTCTTGTATTATGAATTAAATATTCTAATATATGCACACATGTATTTGGAAAACATTTTACATTAATTCAGCAATAAGTTAAATATCTTAAATTCATAATACCAAATTCATCTAGTGTTTAGCAGACAACGTAGAATAATATCAAGTTTTACAAAATATTGAAACTAATTTTCAACTTGTTATATGCAATTGAAATAAAGTATATTTATCACTAATAAAATTATAAATATTTTCACGCACCATTTATTTGTGATCATTTTTCTATCCAGCTATTACAATCTTATGAAATTGTTTTCTTTTTACTTTTACACGTACGTAACAACTTGTTACTATTCACACACATACGTGTACTATTTATTTTATACATTCTCTAATATGTTTTGTTATGTTCATTTGTATCCCTTAAAAATATGAAAAACGTAAAGTTTGAAATTATGAACGGTAGCGAATTTTTATCGAAGCAAAATATTTTTGAATTTATTTTAATCGTAATATATTTTTCACTGCACGTACAGTAATTTTACAATTATCTTTCATTTCTTAATCATATTTATGTTTTATATAGTACTAGGACATCACGTTACTCGAATAATACCTGCTACGAATTATTATAAAACGCTGTAACTCTTTATAAAATGTGATTTAGAGGTTACATGCTTATATGTAAACATATTCACTTTATATAAGCTTCATTTTGTTTATTTATATTTATTTACTCTATTAGATATTATATTTTGAAATTATATCATTGCACTGTCGTTAAGCAGCGTATTTATAACAAACATTAATTCTTCTTTATTTTTTAACCCATCGCGTCCTTATTAATCTAAAACCGAATGCAATTGAGATCAAAATTATAATTATATTATACTATAATTAAATTATATTAATATTAAAATATTTTTTCTTTATTTAGTAATGTAGTAAAAGTTTATTTTACGGATTCACAAATCGTACTCTTAATAAAAATTTTTTACACTCATGATCTTCGGGTCTTATTTCACTCATCACAAACAATCACTACAGTACAAAAATTAACTTTTTTATACTCTATAAAATATCAGGCGAAGCTAAAATGAAGATAGAGATACAAATAGCAGAAGAATAATTAGTATACAGAGAAGTATATTCTGTAATACAGAGAAGAAAGGATCTCGTACAAGCTTCACAACGTGTAACAGAATCGATTGCATCGATACCATTTAGTTGTTTATCGATACCAGTTAGATGTTTCAATACCAAAAAAAGGAAAATACTATTTGTTCTACAAAACAGACAAAAAGAATACGATAAAATGTCAAGAAATGTACGAAATTTGTACTAAAACTTGTTGTTAATAATTTGAGAAAAATATATTGCTTTTCCCTAATTAAAACTGTTATTAACTGCTAAATTAGTTATACCCATGTTTCCTCAATTCTTTCGTTGCATTATAAAATACAAAATATGAGTTTCATGTAATCGGGTTATTTTTTATCCAAAGACCGTGAATGCATAGCTAAATGGAAGAATGTACGCGAGCTAAAAACTGGAAGAATCAATTGTAATTTCTGTCTTGATAAAAGAGAGTTCTGCTTGTAGAGTGTTGCAATTTATTGCCAGTAAAACATCAGAATAATGTAAAACATATCTGAAAGCCTTCGCAATATAGATTTTTAAAATTCGTTTGACGCTGAACAGCCGGGTAATAAATTCGCTTGATTTTTTGAACATCATAAATATCGGCCGACTTTCATCAGAGTTACAGTGTGTATGCGTTTATACATAACGGAAAGTATTTCAGACGTTTCATATTTCGCCCCCAAGAGCAGTTTGCATTCTCGATTTTAATACATTATTTACATATTTATCGACGAACTTTTCAACCATTTTTCAATTTCCGCGTTTCAAGATCATCTGTTGCCTCCGGAAGAACCAGGTCACGCTTCTCAGCTATCACCTTTTTTCCTTATATCGTTCACTGCCTTTGGCTTTATTATTGCCCCTTGTCGTAGATAATATTTACTGCCATACATTGGTTATGTTCAAGATTAATGGCCTCGAACAAAGACGTTTCTATCCACGGGTTCCCATTTTCTTCTTTAAATGAACCCCTTTGCAAATTTCGCGGTACGAAAGGGCTTCGTAATTATCGTCGATCCTCCGGTCTTAATTTTGCTTAAAAAGCTATTTACGGAAAAGAAAAGCTGGTTAAAACTACTTTCAGACGAAATAGTTAATGATTCCTATTCTTTTTTCTTTTTTTTAGTAAACTCAGTTTCTTGGAGAATTTCATCTTTATTTATAGAAGAAGTTGTGATATTAAGAGTAACTTAGAATAGAAAATCGAAAATTGTGTCAGAAAGATAATACACCGAACAGATTTATTTATAATAATTTCATTAATTCTTTTGTATTGGAATTATTTGCAAATTGTAAAATCAGAGAATTGCTAAACTAACATTAACGTACTTCGTTGCAAACGGGACGCATTAGTAATGATAAGAAAATCTCGATTTTCTTGTCTTTGCATTTGTTATATTTAATATGTTTAAGTAAGCCCTGGAACTGTACTCTACGTTTTCCTTGAGAACGAAGATTTGCATTAAAGAGTATTACCCAATGTTTTAAATTTATTTTTTCATATAGAATTATTTATTTCTTCACAGAATTGCCCAATTATTCGATGACATCTAATATACACTAAATAGTTGCACGTATGTAAAGAAAAATATGAAATAAGTGTTTGTATCGTAGATACAATTAAAATTAGTGACGGTTATCTATACAAATACAAGCATAGGTAACCTACAGCAATATTTTCAAATATTGTGTAGTAAATACATTTCTGATGTCCGTTTTTTCAAATCGATGTTATTTTTATACAAAACTTTCTGTTAATTCTGTAATCTATTAATCATCTATACATAAAAGTTAAGAGGATTTAAATTTTAATTATATAGATGACAAACATTCAAACCATATTCGTTATATTTATTTTATATAAAAATTAATTCTCAAGTACAGATTTTATTAAAAACAAAAGAAATATAAAACATTACTATAACATACATATAGTATACAAATCCGAAAATGTTAAGAAAATTTCCAAGTACTTGTTCGCTGGTTATCGTGTTTCATTTTATTATAGCAATATTGTATTACGTTATCTCGAAAGTTAATTTCGTTATTTTCGCATATTACTTTGGTTGACAACGTTTCGGGTAAATATGTAGCCTGATCTGTTTAAAATTGATCTTATAATCATTAGTCATCTTCTAGCTTTAAAATAGTATGTTTTGTACTTACAATTAGTAAAGTAACTGTTGCATTTTTCTGTGCTGCCTTGAAAAATTGAAAATCAGGAAATGCATGTACAACATGTGATGTTGCATTGCTTTAAAACAGCCAACAATGCTCAGAATAGTGCAAATAAAATTTACTTCATGTATGGGAATTATTCTGTGATTGTTCAAACAGTTTATAATTGGGTCTTGAAGGTTCAAAGCCGGAGACTTTAAATGAGATAAAGAATCATCTTGAATAATATTTTGCTAATAAATCACAGGAACTAAAAAAAAAAAAAAAAATCGCACTGTAAATCTTCCAATGAGAAATAAAAGAAAGTGATAAATTAGAAGAGGTCATACAAAATTCAACAGAATTATACCAAATATGTAGGATTCCACACCTTCTATTTGGCAATAAAATGAAAATACTTCTTGAGAAATTCTAATATGTTCTCAAATTCAACCTAACTCCTGTACAAATAACTTTTTAAGATGTGACCGTAAATTGGTTTGAAATCTGAACTACATAGATATAACATCCAACATCTGGTAACTCTAATCGAATTAAAACACTTATCGGCTTGAAATCTGTAACACACTGAAAGAAATTACGTTCAATTACCAATAACCAATTACTTCCTCTCATTGTATCCAACAATCGAATTAGTTTCACTGTCTAATATTACTCCCTTCGTAACGAAGGACCACATTTTATCGAGCCATTTCTCCTGTCATTTATATTACCGATTCGCTTCTCATTTCAATCGATTACTTCAATATTTTCAATATGTCGTTCAATCGAAAACAGACGCCTTGATTAATTACTTTTAATCGGTTTGCGTCTGTCGTAGATGTGGACCTGCACATTTAACGTGTAAAATTTTATGTACTTTCGCTGGGCAGTGGCCAATGTTGCTGAAGTATTCATATAACGTTTACAGTCGACTCTGCAAAATGGCGCATCGAATGATAAATTACAGATTACATCTAGATGAATGTTTTACACGATGTCCAATTCAACGATGATCCTATAGGACCTAGAATTTGCGTGAACATACGCGGCTGTAACATTCACTACTGATTCTTATGTTGAATAATTGATTAGACAAGTGATTAACATACAGATCAGATGATAATGATGCATTATTGAAGGTGATCAAGTGACATTATCGAGCGTTCGGTAAAACACGATCAATAGCATGCATGTTTTAAGAGAAATCGGGTGTACGGAGTGAATCACTAGACACAGAACACCTGAATATCTCTGTTAAGATCAGGAACTTATACCGAAATGTAAAATACTAGTATTGCAGAATCTGAAGTTTTAATAGTTTATTTGATTAGTTCCTGTTCGATCCTAAGCACCGAACCACGCGATGTCCTAAATTAGTTTACGGCTACGTTTCGATGACCTGCACGTGGGACCAACGAAGGGACTTCAGGCCATGAACCGATGGGCACTCGGCATTTTCCATCTTTTTTCGACCCTTCCACCACCACACTCACTTCAGACACTATAAAACATGGAAAATTTCACCCTTACCAGACACTTGCGAATAACACGCCTGAAAGAACATTTAAACACGACTAGATTACAAACGCGTTCATTTAAACATATAATTCAGTGAACAGTATATTAAATATTAGTTTAAGAAAACGTGTTGTGATTATTTTCCTCCAAACAAGACTCATCCTGCCGCGAGTCTGCGGTTTTCGAAACATCGGCACGGTTGCGTAACCGGGATTTACGACCCTGGGAAATTCAGAGAAGAATTACGGTGTTTTGGGACGCTACAGTTCTTGAACTATAGTGGCTACCACCTTAGAGAATCTATTTTGAGAAAAACGCATTTGGAGGTAGTAATTATGAAAGTATTAATTTCCTTAAATTTACGGAAATTCAATTGATTTTTGAATTATCGACGTAAAATTTATAGAATATGCTCCCAAACTTCCAAACTTGTTAAATACGTAAAAATAAAAAAATCGATTTGGTTTTTACTATTCTGGTTGTGGAAATTATGTCACAAATATCTGATAGCCGATAAAGGAAATCGGCAAAACGAAATTACGCGGTCGTGACAATAGCTATCGAAATGTTAGGAAAAAAATGGTAGTAAGGGTAACAGTACGTTTTTGAAAACTTCAATTTAAGAGCAACATAAATAGTTTAGTTTATTAAAACTAAATGGATATTTCGTATCCAGAGCGTCGAACGTAAAAGCAGCACGCTCATACTTAAATGTTCTGACCTATTTGGCGTATTTTTCATGCTACGTGTAGTCGAGGATTATGATCAAGGTACAAGCAACCCAGGCAAGCTTCCTGGAAAGGATTATACGACGATGCGTATAAAGAAAACACTCACATTTTTTTAGTTTTGTTTATTCCTGTACAGTATTCACAGTAACATTATCAAATATTTCTTTTAATATTCTTATTGCAAAGAAATATTATTTTTGTATGTAAAATCGTAATTTTTAATGATTTGTGTGATAGTTTTTAAATTTTCGCACCAATAATGATTAACAAATTAAATCAATTGAAATAACAATAATTCAACACACAACAAAATGCTAATTGGATCACAATCTACAACAACGACTGGGCGCTACAATTTATATCATAATTTTTCTCTGTACGACACTCTTTTCCAGAAAAACGTTTCTTTTCCCTATTTGCTCTGTCCCCGCTATATAACACGACTCTTCCGAGCTTTTCCTGTCAAAAACAATGAATACGTTAGTGGGCCTTGTGCGCTTTCCAAGTCTCTCGCGAAAGGGTCTGATTTGTGTCTACTTTCTCTTCTATGGCTGTCTTCCTTTCCTAAACATTTAGAGATTCCCGATGGTATTGGAATTCTTGAGAATGTTCGGGATTCGCGAAAGAAACGGAATTCTTGAAAGTGCCGATATTCTCAAAAATGTCGGGATTCATATTATTAAAACATTGTTTTTGCACTTCAATATTGTTACACTAACCAGAACAAGACTATTGTCTGAAAATGTAGAACAATTGGCATTTTTACATGCAAATTTGAAATAAAATATTATTTTTATTAGTTATGTTTATTAGTATGCATTATTTCTATTCCATCATCCAAATTTTATTTATAAAATACATGTATTTATTTACTTACTTGTAATGAAATTTTATAATGCAGTTTCAAAAACGCTTGAAGTGTCGAAAAATTAAAACCGCGTTCGTATTCATTAAAGCAAATTTAGCAACAACAAACTGGTTCTCAAAATTTTCGGGAATCTCGACATTTTCGAGAATCCCGGTACTTTTGAGAACCCCTGACATTCTCGAGAATTCCGACACTTTCGGTATCCCCGAAATTATCGAGAACCCGACCCTACTCTATTCGGCACTTTCCTGACTCTTCCCGAGCACCGGGTTCCCGATATTTCGAGTACTCGCACACCTCTACTGTTTTCCTATGCCCCTTGGGGCAACGCAGGCAGAGACCAACATTTCACAATACTACGGTATTGTTAAGGATAATTATATTTCGACCAGATTTACGATACGAACATTTTTCTTCGCTTTTTTTGAGATTAACCCCTTGACATCTCACCGAATTTTATAAAATAGTGCAAGAATGACCACCTTCTTTATTCATTCCTTTTACTATAAAAATGTTTATCATCTTGGATGAAACACATTTTTTTGAGAAAGCTTTTATTTTTGTAAATATAAGAAATTATACATGTTAAATCCAGCTACGTAATACTACGTTTGCACAAGCAAAATGAAAAAGTAACATGAAAATTCCAACAGTAATATTACGTTCGTGCATGGCCATAAAGGGAAAAAGAAAAGCAAGAAAATTCTGATAAAACAATACAGTAAATATGTAATGTAAAGTTTAAACTGAATTTCAAAAAGTCGATGTCATAAAAGTTAGATATCTTTCAGATTGTAATACTTCTTGAAATATGAAGCTACACACGACCCAACATCACATTCAATACCCTGATATTTTGATTCTCGTCTAACTTTTTTGCCTTTGGAGTCTCTACTTTTTGAGCAAACGACGCTCAATTTTGCTGGATTTTCTTTCTCCTGGAAACTGGAACATAATCTGGGAAGGGCCACTCCACCAGACGTAGTGGATTTTCAGACGATCTTCGTCTACTGGACGAAATATTATGTTGCCCATATTCTTCAATTATTTGCTCAATTAATTGCATTCGAAAATCTAAATTTGATAAGCTGTTAATCCGGGTGGAAGACAGTTACGTTTTTATCGAATGTAATATTACGGATGTGGAATTTTGAGACTGTATCTAAGGTATATACGTAATATTACGGAGGTGGCTGTCAACCACTTTCGTTGGCAGAAATAAATCCTGATGCCAGAACGATACACTGTAACTCACCGTGATGCGTCACTTGAAACGAGAAGAACCGGTAGAATCTTACGGAAAAAATTTTACACTGTTGGATATCGCTCTAGACTAGTAAATAATTGTATGTTTCGCGTTTAGTTAAGATAAGTTGACTGCAAACACTATTTCATCTTCTGCACATAATTACGCATACAACACTTAGATCCGTTACTCATCAACCCTGAGTCATACGCCTGATCCCCTTAGTCCTAGAATTCCTATCAGTCCCTCTTCTCATCCCCATCACCTTCTAAACCAAACTACCGAACCTTTAAAAGGACTAATAAGACATTTTTGAAGGAGATTATTATAAAAATCGTACACTATTGAAGAATCGCAACGGCTCTAGAAACTAAGTGTCTTTTATAAGACTTTTGTGTAAAAGTTAAGCAGAATAAACAGTTAACTTCGGAATCTAACAACAGATACGAATATTAATATTATTTATTAATAATATTGCACAGTATGATGTATTTCAAAACAGTCTGGATGTTATCGCGT
Source organism: Anthophora plumipes (assembly GCA_951804975.1). Classification (NCBI taxonomy): domain Eukaryota; kingdom Metazoa; phylum Arthropoda; class Insecta; order Hymenoptera; family Apidae; genus Anthophora; species Anthophora plumipes. The sequence continues at coordinate 14,762,140 of OX638118.1, read as the reverse complement.
CACAGAGTTGACGAGTATTTTCCGCGACGATAGAATGATGCGGTCTCCGAACTATTGTTTTATAAAGTACAGTGAAGCATTTTGAAAGTTGCATATATAGTGGACTGTATAAATTATTGAATGTATTGAACAATGATGTGAATGTGTGCGTGCGCGTGTGTGTGTGTGTCGGCTGTTGAACTTGCTTGTTTACGGATAATGGACACTTGAAGGAAAATATATCGAATATATATATAGCAGCCGATATTTAGCCGGCGTGCAAAGTGTTAAAGTGGAGATGTAATATTCTAAACTATTTGTTGCGATTTAGCAACTGCCAGGATTACGAAATTTGAAGAAGTCCGGATTTTGCTTAAATTATATGTCCAGGTTTCTCTCAAATTACGTGTCCAGGTTCTTTATTTATCAATGAATGTCAATTCATCAATTGAACATCAATTAAAATTCTCGAATCTAAGCTTTACCTATTGTTTCCTGAAGCTGAATGTTAGAAAATACAATTTGAAGGTAACAAAACCTCGCCTGGTGTGTAGAAAATAACGTAACACATTCAATGAAAAAGATAACATTTTTTCTAAAACCTTTAACAAACACCGTAAGAAGTAGCTTTCTCAAAAGATACCCTTTGAAATCCTGTTCAGTCTGGCTTAAATCAAGGTTTTGTGGAGTGGCACAAAGTGAGACGAAGCCGAGCAAGAGGTGCGAGCTTGTATCTCCTTGTATGGTTTAAAAGCAGCCACTCGACTGGACTTGCAGTTCTTAAATGTATATACTATATCTGAAGTACAAAAGCGTATATCGTCAGTCGATACGGTTCATATTGTCCTGGCCCTTTGTCATTCTGTAGAATATCTTTTGATATCAGTGGGAAACGAACAAATGTTCTCGAAGAACGGCTCAATGCACGTATGCCGGCGGATACTTCCTTCTTTTACGGCTCGTATGGATGACATAAACGACGACCATCTATCATCCTATGGTTAAGTTACGTCTCTCCTTGTGAAAGCTCTTCGAAGCGAAGGAATCAATATCTTACCGTGTGTTCGAATGGTCTTTTTCTAAGTACTGCTAACTTATATTGAAACGAAATAAAGAACTTGTTGAAGTAATATAATAGATTTAGAAGCGTTGGTAACTTTGAATGAATGTTATAGATGGTCTTCGTGTATTTGTGTTACAACCAAGTTTTACATGAAAAATTAATCGAAACTTTTGTTTCATTTGTAACTTAGCATTAGAGGTCGTAATTCAGTAGACACAAAATTATTTTTCCGATTTTTGTTCACATTATTTATTATATTAACTCTTAACTCATCATGAGCCATTTGTGAAACAGCTTCATTTATAAATTTCTTGATAACTTTAATACTAGTTGGCCTTAAATCTTCTTATACTATTAAATTCGTACATCTCATCCAATTTATTTTATATTTAAATAGTTTACAGTTGAAATACGAACAAGTGTTTGCTCGAAGCAATGTCTCAGACGGTTCGTTTTCGTTTAAGTACAGTCAGGTCTCCTTTTACGCAATTTTAAGGTTATGTGGTGTACATTTCATGCAATTCAGCCTCCCTCATTGCAAATATAATTCGAGAAGTCTTCAACTTTGCAATAAATTAGAAAATCATTTTCTTGTTAATGGCACAAATTTTGAATGAGAATGAAGTTAATCCTAATTTTGCTTGTGAAAACCTACTGCCTTTACCGTGCAGATCTGATGTGTAGATTATTTTTTCTAGTAATGAAAGTAACTTGGTATCAGTTCGCAAACGGTGCCGAACATTGTCAGATAGTGACAATAATTCTGATGAAAAAATGTAAAAAGAATTGCTACTTTTTCATCAGATCAAATGAGAAAAGTTTAAAAACAAATTTATTTCAAATTTCATATAAATTTCTCTCAGATTTTCGAAGGAATTTGTTAGGCACTCCTATTTTCTTGAATTTCTATAAACATTTTTACGCGATTTTAGGTTAATTTTATTTCATAATTTTGCTTTTATGCAGTTTTAGAACATTATGGAATCTAATTCTTTAACGTAAGTTAAGTCTCTCTTGTATGATGTTTTTATATGCAGAACGTATCCACCGCGTAAAAAGAAACTCGACTGTAATCGTATTCTTATGTACATTTTGTTGGAACTAATTACTTCCTTTTATATTCTACCAAAATATATCGAAATATTTACATTTCTTTCAAATGTTGATTTAATATGCCGTGTTTCAGATAATCATGTGCATTTGCGCAATTTCTTTTTGTTGCGTTCAGCTTCATTTTCCATTATAACTTATTACAAACATGTATCCGTTAATATACCTATCACTGCAGAATAATAAACGTTTACCTGTTCTTAAAAATGTCAGTCTCACAGGTGGCACATGACCGTTCCCTCATAAAAAATTTACATGACTGGTTAAGGATTAAATAAATATATACAAAATATACAGGACGAACGCGTGTATTTGAAAACGTGTAGTGAACAGACGCACAACGTACAACGCCATGAACACAAATATGTGTTAGTACTAATTAGATTGCGAATTTTTATGCATTTCTAGGAAATTCAAAGATCAAAAATAGCATAGAATGTGCATAACATGAAAAATGTACAAAATGTCCAAATTATAGTGCTTTTGATTATTCTTACGTGGTAGGTGAAATAGTTTTCTACTGAAATTTTACTTTTTCTTACTATATTTTCAAAAATATGAATTTGCATAAAAATCCGCAGTCTAGCATTGACACTTCGTTTTCGAGAAATTCAACTTTGAATATTTTCTGAGTATGTGCGCATTTAATTGTGCCGTGGTTGAACAGATCTTGGATCAATTTGGCATGTGAAGCAATCATTAAGGCAATGTGCATTTTTGCACTATGCATTTTAAATTATTTCTTGTGAACTGACGGAAAATAAATCGATATCACTATAAGATATGTTGTAATTTCAGCATATTTGAATAGCTAACGTGTAATCTTGCAATAAGTCACATGAAAAAGGATTAGACGGGATTTGCTAGGCTTCCTCAATAACCAGGTTGAACAGTTATGTTAAATCCATATTACCAATTCAGAATAATATACAGAATGTTTCATAATATGTGGGACCCACTTCAGGAGTATACAAGAGACACAAAAACAATGATAAATTCTTATATAAACATGTGTTCTATTTGATCTTGTCTCAAAGTTATAGCCATTTCTTTGTTTAGTATAATTATATTCTAAATATGTAAAGTATAAATTATATTCTAAATATGTAAGTCACATCAAACATACCATTTCAAACATTTTTTTCACTCTCTCGTAGAAAAAGGAAGGTAATATAAAATCGTGTACATAGATATATGATTTCCTGGAAACAGATTCCTAGCAGCCGTTACAATTCCATAAACGTTAGATTAAGTTCATTTGATTATCTTAAATGTTTCTTTTATCTTAAATCTGCTCATTTCGTTGTATAATTCACTTTTAATGTTCAGTTCTCTTATTAGAAGCACTTAATAATTTTCTATTTGATGTGTGTTAGAAGTTAAAAGTACGTAATTAAGTAAATAACAATAATTAATTATTCAAATCACAAAATGGCACACATACATTGAATGTATGGATTGGTGAATGCAATTCTGCCGAAGCAAGATGTTTATATGCGAATCGTTTCCTTAATTGACCGCTACCAGTTAAAAAACATTTCAGAGATTAGGCGAACACTTGCGTGATACAGGTTCGGGTATACAGAAAATACAGATTTCATTTGTGTAATTATTTTAGAACTATTGTGTATTCAATATCCATTGTCCGTAGTGAAGAACTTCAAGAACGTATATATATAAGAAGACTGTCAACAAATTCGATGCATTCCTGAAATTGTTGTAACACTGTGAAATTCGATGATACCATGACTGCAAGCTTGCAACCAACCAAAGGTTATTATTTTGCACAACTTCTATGAAGATAAATGTTCGTCAATCATTGAAGTATAAAAGTGACTGTAACTTTGAAACATGTTCGTATAAACTCTTTTTATTGTTGTTATATCCTCTATGAACTCCTAAAATGGGCCCACACATTATGAATCATTCTGTGTTTTGCTATTTAGCTATTCACAAAATTTTTGAAATTTTTTAATCAACAGCGAGAAATCTAATACCTAAGAAATTGATGTTAGCTTTTTTGTTATATGCTTGTGGTTGTTTTAGAAAACGTTCGAGCTTTGTATTAGGTTGTCCGAAAAGTTCTTTTCGTTATTTTCACGCACTCCTTTGCCTGACAGCGTTTCGAATAAACATGCAGTCCAATATATTTAAAATCGAAATCGTGGTCTTCAGTTGTCTTCTAGCTTTCCAACAGTATGTTTCTTTTTGATAAAGTGTCTCTTAGATTTTTCTGTGCCATCTTGAAAGATGGAAAATTAGGAAATGCATTTGTAACATGTGACATTGTGTTGCTTTATAAAAGACAATAGTGCTTGGAATATTGCAAATTAGATTTACGCCGTCTATTAGGATCGTACTGTAATTATTCAAACGGTTCATAATCAATGCAGAAAGTTTAGAGTCGGAAATTTTAAATCAGATGAAAACGTACCTTGAATAATATTTTGCTAGGAAGATCATAGCAATTTTGGAAAAATCGCATCATAATTCTTCCGAAGAGAAGGAGAAGAATGAAAAATCGGAATTCTATAGAATTACATGAAAAATAAACGATTCTACACCTCATGTCTAACAATAAAGCGAAAGGAACTTTTGGGACAACCTAATAGTATTTGCACGTATTGTGTTGACTCCGGAATAAAATGCGAAAATCTACCCAATGTACAAATCAGGAACTTGTATGAAAATTGTTTGACCGTGTATTGTCTGGACTGTTCTTAACACGAAAGTGTTAATCGCTCCTTGTGTTCTTCTGATGTGTTATCTCAAGCCTCGTCCTGCCTGAGACAGGTTAGGGTAGGTTCACATTCATTGGCGAATGTTTAGCAATATTTATTACCAATTAGCGTGCATAATTTTCTCGTCAATGCCTTCTAGTGCACCCTTAGCTCGCCTCGCTGTGGAAGAATGAGAGATGGACACGAGGGGCGGATGAAAATATATGTATAACAAAATAGAAATTTTCTCCGAATGACTCACCAGTCAGCGAACGGTTATATACAGATGTGCCCTTTGGAAACTAGAGGTTCATGACTTGTTCTTAACCTCTTAGGCACTATGCGCCACTATAGTGGCTTTCGCGGATGTCATCTTTCTGTACGACGCGCCACTATAGTATTTAATTATTAAAGTAAATTGTTAAAGTCAACATACGTGTAACATATCTTTAAGAAAAATTATAATTTTATCATCAAACACTTCATTCCAATGTACTCGTGTAGAGAGCAGCATTATCTGTCACACATTGCAGTGCTGTATCATTTACACGTAATTCGCGTTGAACTCTGCCGTACAGAGAAACAGCCCCGCGCAAAATTCAGCCGTGCCTAAGAGGTTAAGCTGTTGGTTGTAAAAAGTGTAAATTGCTAAAAACTCTAATAAAGCAATTCTATCGATTCTCGTTACGATGTACTTTAAAGCATACAAATAATAAACGAAAATCCTAAACTCAAAAACAACGTTTCTGTACGATTATGCTATAAATTGTTACTAAGAAATTTTTACATTTTTTCAATCTTGTCAATATACACTCCCGTCCATAGGTCTCCGGACACTTCGTAAATTCAGATTAAGACTAAATTTATAAAACACAAAATGGAACTATCGCTTGCTAATTATCTATATTAATATTAGTTAATCAGCTAATTATGTATATTAATATTAGCTAATTAGCTAATTATTTATTATGTTAAGTCATTGTTTCTATTGTATTGTACCTTTGTAAAATCTTATAGGAAAGTAATTACATTAGAAATCATTTTTGCGTCTCGTACGCCGATTTATGGAATATCACGGAGCCCTAAGGCCCGTCTTTCCTTGCTTGTGCCAGATTCGGAGACACTCGTTATCGGTTAGTTAAACCCTTTAACCTGGTTGATACATATTGTTACACGATTTACTGAGTTTACATTATGTGCAATGGGAGTATGTTTCTGGTAATTTAACGTTGCAGTGTCTGTGTTGTGTCCTGCAGCTACTTTAATTGTGTTCTTCGTGCATGAATTATTCGTTTGTGTTATTCATTAGTACTGACTGTTCTTGAACTGTTTGATACTTGTGTGTGTTATTGATTCGTACTCGAATTGCAACTCAAACTGACATATGTTTGGCTGTATTTTCTCTTTCATCAATTATATTATATTATGATTGGTGGATATGGTATGTGATGAAGTTGTCTGAATATTGGGGAAGGGGATTGTTGCTAGCTGTGATGATGGTACTTTAAACAATTTGTAAATTATAAAGGTCTTCACGAGGGGTTTATTACGGTTGCAAAGCATGCAGCAGCTCGATCTGGCGACTAAACCAATATTTTGTATTTTATAACTACAATCTGCCAGATCGAGGTCTCATCACGTTGCGAGATCGCAACAGTCATATTCAAAAGTGGCGAATATTCAGTGACTTATGGACGAAAGTGTAGGTCAGCTGATATCTTTCCAAATAGGTAATGCATGTTCCAAATGGGGTAATACGAATATAAAGCTGAAAATAAGATATTCATATTACTAAAAAGCTAGCTTTTAGTGATTTCAGACATAATTTAGACAAATTAATATACTTGGAGTTCTTTATTAGTGGAATTTAATTTTATACAACGCTTGCAGTGCCAATAATTTCCGGTCAAAGTATAATTCTATTGTATTATTGGGAATATGAATTATTAAATCTTCCTGCTCAAGCAACGACAGCATAATAAACGAATAATACGATAAAGATTTAAATTAATTTAGTGATGGGTAATGTTTGGGCAATTACGGTAACATAAAGTGGAAGCATTGAATCGATTAATTTATTAATAAACCTTGTAAGTATTAATTATATATTATTCGTTAAGAAAGAATTTTGTAAAGTTTGACTTATTATGATGTTTAATTGCTGTCTATCCTGTCTTCCATATATTCTATATGTGCTGATGATTATGAAAGCGGTCTGTCAATGTTCTAAAAAGAAAAAATTAACTTTCCAATTACTTTTTGTGAAATCTTATTCGGTATCAGACCAGTCACGAAGAAGAAATATACAGACATCATGGATTTCTTGCAACGCATCCCGTTAAAGTATTAAAAACATTTCAGAGCTCGTAATACAGCGAAAATTGAATCTTTCTTTATCAAAGAAGAACATTAAAATTTCGAAAACAATTAAACATAGTTATGACTACGAATCTTAAATGAATACGTACATTTTGAACCCTTTTTTTAAATAAAATTTTGTAATTTCTTGTTGTTATAAGTCACTTTTCAGATACACAATTAATTTTGAAAATGGTCTAAGTCATTTGAGGTTTTCATGAACATATTTTCATTTCAGATATTTGTAAAATTTTATAACCATAGGTAAATTTCATATGAGCAAAAGTTTCTTAATCGTCCCAAACATAAAAATTTGAATATCTCAAAACAAAAAATGTAGGATTAAGTTTTTCATAATCACATATACGATCTACCATATTTGATTCAGTAGATCGTACATAAATGTAAATAATTATTCACAGTACTGTATCTAGATCTGGTCATTTACAAACCTATATTTATCAATGAAACATAATATTGAAATAGAAAAACAATGAATAGCAACAATAAGAAACTTTTCGAAATATGGTGGAAGAGTTTCACTTTATTGGTAGAAATGGTAGAACACAACGACGAAATGTATTATACCATTTAAATACATTTTACGAACTATTGATTTCCTATTTTCGTCAGACGTAAATTGCTTTAGACAGACATTTGTCATTCGTGATTACGCGAGAGCATTCTGTTCTTAAAGTTGCCAGCATCGTTCGATCAATTCGGTCGTTTGTTCGAAACTTGTCTGTCCACTGTATCGTCCTTAGGGGTTGCTACCATTTTACGATAAATCGCGACAATCTTTCACTCTGCCGCCTGGAACAAATGGCTGGTATAACCCAGTCCATATATTTTCGAGGTCAGTCACAAAACTGCTCATTTCCAACTCTCCAACTGTAACTCAATTCGGACGTAATTGACTGCTTGAACTTCATTGTCATCGCAATTGGAAATTCCCAGCTTATTTCATGGAACGAAAAAAGGAACGAAGAAAAGTTCCATTACAGTGAATCACCATTTGCTATGACTACTAAATTTTAAAGGTACTTCGATTTTATTTTAATATTCTTTGATTTATACGCATATTAAACTGCATCGTATAAATTTTTTGAACCTCTAATAATGGGAGATTACAAAAATAACATTTTAAAGTAATGTATATAATTCTTATTTATCTTTTACCACAGATACTTGCGATAGCTAGCTGTAATAATATAAATTGCACACTAGAAATTACAGTAACCAATATTTCAAGTGTATCCTAATTATTATAAAATACTGCAACAATTTTGTTTTACCGATTTCGAAAACAATATATTTTTTAAATGTAATGTAAAACATTTTTTAATATATATATATATATATATATATATATATATATATATATATATATTTCTTAACATTTTATTAACAGAATTATTCTGGTGTGAATGAAATATATTTTACATCGAAAAATTCAACTTTTGGAAATATTGTTTATTTATTACAATTTATTAAATACTATTACATTTATTATGTATTATTTGAAGCAAAGACAAAACTTGCCGATTGCTGTTATATAAAGCTAAATATATTTTTTAGTCAATCATTCAAATGTGTTTCTTTCCGTCGCTACTTTTCATGGAGAACATGTTACTTTTCCTAGGAAATCACTCGAATGTGTTAGGTTTCGCAGCGGAAAACGAAACATGTTATTTTTCATAGCAAACTATTCCAATGTACAACCTACTTTTCGTAACAAAACACGAAACGTGGTATTTTTCGTCACAACGAGGACAAACGTGCTACTTTTCGTAAGACAAACGAAACGTGCTACTTTTCCTAATGTACGTCGGATAATTGTAGGAAATATCGCTGTTAATGGAAGATGAAGTTCATCTCATTAGTAGACACTGTTGAAACCAAATCGTGTGTAAGGAGACAAAATAGATAAATGTATCTTAAAAATGTATAAAATACTCGAGAATTTTGACGTTGAAATTTGAATTTTACATTTTACTGTATAATAGCTACCTTTGGAATGAGCAATTTGAGATTTCGGCAACACTATTGCGACTTTTCTTTAATTATAAATAAAATGGATTTGGCACTTTAAGAAATAAAATTATTAAAATTAGCAAATTCCAAGTTGATACTAAATCTACTAGGGAGATCAAAATAGCTTGTCTGCTATATTATCATAATGGTTACACATTTTTAATACATGTTGTTTTTTGAAATTTTTCGAAACTTTTATTGAAGCATATAAATAATTAATTTCATGCATTTATTTTCTCATATCCTTTCTTTATGTGTAAAATTCACGTGTAATATACTTACAGTTTGTCACAAAAGTATTCTTATCCTTCTTAAAACAGAATAACTTTTTCAAAATTGGACAAAATGACAGTTTTTTTCTTTTTTAATTAGGATTACTTCACTAGATGATGTGTACGAAAAATCTTGAAAATATAATTCGTCATAATGGCGAAGAAATTAATAAAAGTCGCTTTTACACATTTTTTTTTTAAATCTAACAATAAGTCCGTAATACAAATTTTAAAAGTACGTTTTGTAAATTGTTGTTTACATAGTGAAAATTTCACTGAAATCGACTAACTTTGCTATGAGCCACAAACGGTTTAAAATGGTACAAATCCTAGTTTTCACGACTTTCAAAGTACAACTATAGTAAATCTAACGATTCTTACATCTTTCAATGCATGTCGCTTGTTTCTGCATCGATCGAATTCGATTAAATTTTCACAATTGACCATAAATCTATAAGAAATTTTTTAAATTTTCATTACAGGCTCAGATAGAAAAATTGTAAGAAGCTATCTTTATTATTTTCTTCGCAATTTCGACCAATTACAATTGTTTCGTAGCGTGACGATCTCGCTAGATTGCTCGCCCGTACGCGATCACCGAACGCGGATTAATATTCCTCGGCCGGGGTTGTAAGGCCCAGCTTAACGTTATGTCTCGTCGATGGTCGCGACGCTTCGATTTCCAAATTTCTTCAGAAATCGAGTGGTTCGAGTCTAGTCTCCGAACGGTTGAGACTAGATTAAATATTGTGCGTTTCGAGACGAATGGATTCTCGAATTTCGTGAATGAAGCTTCTTCGACGATGTTCGAAGCTTCGGTTTGATGTCTCTATTAGAACCGTTCGTTCGCGGTGTTCGTTAGAGAGTCGGTTCAAAAGTCGGTTCAAGAGTCTTCTCAAGAGTCAAGTCTTGTCCCGTCGGTGTTCGCGTCGGCACCTTCAGGTTGCTTCGAGTACGCTGATTGGCTTTCTCCGAATTTCCAATCAGCGTACGATTAAAAACGCGAAGACGTTGAAAAACGCCCTTTGGCCAGCCCTCTTGGCGCGGGAGTGAGGGCTATGGCCTCGTTCGGGGGGAGGTCCTCGAGGGTTCGACACTGACCTCGGGTTTTTCCTCCAGGTTGACCTTCGAATGCAGAAACCGTTAGAACGAGGTTTAGTCGACCCTTCGGACGTTCCCGGTTTACGATATGGCCGATTGTTTGAACGAACGAAAGTGAAAGTCTATGCTATTGTTTGAAAAACTCGAACGACTGAATACATTTTATTACTCTTAAGGTGAAATTGCACACTATAAAAAAAATAAACTAAAACTCGAGAAAAGCTAATCGCGAAATTAAATTGGTAGGCACGTCCATGTCGTAAACGAACCTTCGAGGATTTTTACCGTATTGTTCCGCATCGGACGGAACAACAATTATTTCAAAATTTCTGTATAGTAATAGCCTGTATTATATAAGTAATAATATGCACACATCATCTAGTAAACTAATCCTTCTAACTTTTAAAAAGAAGCTGAAGTCATTTCATTCAATTTACAAAGTTATTCTGTTTTAAAGGGGGTACGAATACTTTTGCTACCTACTGTACATATGTACGTATAATAGAGATAGGTAATTTTGCCCTCTTACAGAATGTAGGTAAAATTTTGAATTCATTGGAACTCCAAAGATTTTTTATAACACTTCAGAGCAATTTTAATTTTAAAAAGTTAAATACATTGTAGAATTATATGTTGTATGAAAGTTGTACAAATAAACTTGTGTACAATGCTTTCGGATGCAATATCAATAACCACGGCAGATATTGCACTCGATCGTAAACGATGTCAAATAGAATATTGCAGAAATAATAAAACGTATAATATTTGTGGTACACGTAATAAACGTGTTTGTGGTAAATGTACTGCTAAAACGATCTGTACTTGTAAACAGTATATTCAATTGGATACATATAAAATTGCTTTTTTCTATTTAACAATAAATAAAGAAAATTTTACGTACGATTATTTTAGACAATATCGCATTTGTATGGGTTTGGCCGAGCAGATAAAAATTATTGTCAGTATTTTAATAAAAAATAAATAAATAAAAAAATAAAAATTGCCTTACCTCCCTGTTTTCCTGCCGTCTCTCTTTCGTAGAACGCTCTTCTAAAATTTTGATATTCTTAGGTTATTAACTATCATCTCTTTCCTTTAATCCTTATACATTTATATTTTCAATATTTGTTAAAGAAAAAAATGTATATTATGTAAAAAATATAAATATAAGTATAAATATGTAAGGATTAAAGAAAACACACACACACATTGATATCAAAGCGAATAACAAAATCTTTGAAACATGCTCTGTAATGGTTAATTACCATACACTGGGATATTATGTATAAAAAATATAGCATTCCATTTAAAAAACAAAAGTAAATATATACAGGGTGTCTGTTTTATCTGGATGCAGTGAAATATTTTTTAAGGAAGTGATATTACGAAAGAAAAGTATATTAACAAAGTTTGTTTCATATAGCTGGAGGCATTACGTAGTGTAAATATTTCTTTATACCTACTATGGTGGCACATACCTTAAGGTCAATTTAATTTTCTTAAATGGAATGCTATATTTTTTATACATGGTATGACAGTGTATATTCATCAACCATCGCGGTGTATGTTCTGAAGGCTTTGTTATTCGCTTGCAAAAACTGGATACGGATCAAACTTTCGTTAATATTTTGTTAATTATTAGTTTTACATATATTAAGTGTAGAAATTAATTTTTCCTGATTTTGGGTGCAATCAAAGTTTTATTTAAAAGGAATAACATTAATCATTATAACAATTTCCATTATTGTTTATAACTTTTCGTCATTTTTCTAGCAGCTGGCGAATACTATTGCAAATGTTTAACTTCGAATGGTTCTACTAATTATGTAAATCCAATTAAAAGGAATTTACATATTTCTACACCTAATATAAATTGGCTGTAGTTCTAATGTTAGTCTGTAGACTGCCTCTCCAAGTATGATGTCGATCGTCTAAGAAAAACGAATATTAACGTGTCTTCAAACATGCATATGTAAATGCACATATTTTACGTTGACAAATTTTCTTTAAACCTATGTACCTTTGTTAACTTTTGAGATATTCATTTGGAATCTTCAAGATATACAATTGAATTGGCATTTACCACTTTGGTAGCCGCTGTCATAACCGTTTGATTTCGTTCAAACAATATTTTTTGGCCGATACTACACATTTATGACTTTATTCATATAAGCAGATAAGTAAAAAACAAATCGATTTCCTAATTTTTATATAAATAGTAAGTAATAAAATACAAATATAAAGATGGCGAGGACACATTTACTCCATCTGCTTTCTTAATTTGTTTGATTTTTTATCCGCAAGCATACAGTTTATTCTATACGAGTATAAAAACTCCTAGTTGCAAACTCGTGAAAAATACCATCGGTAAAGTTCCTGCGTGACAGAGACGGCAATCTAAATATTAAGACAGTGGTCGTATTTTAGGAATGCGTTGCTTCGTTTCTCTAGGTTAATCTTTTTACCTGATTTTCTCTATCTTTAACTCAATTGCATCATAACTTTAACCTCTTAGCTATAGCTGAACTTTCCGCTGAGCTCTATACGGCAATGTTCGACGCGGATTGCGCCTAAATAATTTAGCACTGTGATTTGTGCCTGCTAGTGGTTTCCACTGTGCAATTACATTAGAATAGATGAATAAACTATAATTTTCTTATAGATTTTCATTCAAAAAAACATAACAGGATAATATAAGCATGTATGTATACTTTAATAATTAACTTCTTGTCTTACGATGTTTTAGTAGCTACAGTGGACGACAAAAATATTCATACATCCGCATAAATCATAAATAAGTACTAATATAAACTGTTTATATTCATCAAAACGCAAACTTGTCAGGTTATTTGTGAAACTACATCAATTATTAATACATTTATTGCACACAGCCAAATACAAAAGCTACAGTGGTACAATATTATGATTTATTTTCAAAAATCCAGGCAGCGGGATCACGCTTCTTTCGTACTTTCTTTCTTTTTCGTTTCTGCTATTTCTAACTTTCGATAAATGAAAAAATGTTTTATCAGCAGCTCCGAAGCTTATGGAAGCATAAACTTTGATTTAGTAGAACCTTGATAAACGGTAACAGTAAACATACGCATTGATAAAATCAAACGTGCAGTTAATTTGATTGTACATAACAATTACCTGGTTCTTTTAAGCACAGAAGAAGCGCGATCGCTTCGCCTGATATTCAAACTGTTAATGAAAAACTATTCAATATAAAACTAAAAACAAACAAAGAAGAAAAAAACATGGGAATGGAATGAAGTCACTATTTAACTTTCCACTGAAAAGAATAATTTGTGGTACAGGTGTCAACGTTCTCGACATCAAAGGTGATAAATACCTGCGGCATTGATAATGTCAGTAAGATTCAGTTACGCTTGCATGCATACCGTTCGCGAATGAGAAAAGATTAACCGGGCGAAACCGTGAAACTCCACACCGCGGCAAGTATTCAGTGTTTTTTCGCTTCTGTCAGCCTGCCGCTGGTCCTCCGAACAACAGGCAGCGGACAAGGACACGCGCGCGCGTGCAACAGTGGGCGGAGAACAAGTAGTGAGGTGGAAAGGGGCAAAAGAGGGCCGCCTCGTTCACTGGAATAGCACATAGAGGTGTCAGTGGAGTTTGGGGTGGGCCCAGGGTGTCGGCAGCAGCTGTGAAATGTTTATGAAGGCCCGATTAATTTATCACACTCACACAGTGCGGTGCATGCGCGCTAACTTTATCATTGGTTGTTCGCGCGCCTATAGGACAGCCTGGCGAACGTTCACCAATCGATACCAGTAATACACACTTAGCTGTCGCGGGATCAAGGCTGAACTCTGATCGTACTCTTATACCCTCAAATATTTGCGTTTTTTCTACTATCTATATCCACAACTAGTCACCAACTTTCACTATTAGTCACACTGGACTCATCACCTTCCAATTCTCCTCTTAATTCTCCCACACAGTCATATCTCAAAGTTCATCTTTCCAAAACCCTTAAATAGCCCTATTTTTCCATCCTCGAGGCAGTCTCTGTTCTATCATGCGCACGTCACATATCATATATTTAATAAAGTTCTGTTTCTACGTAACGACGATCCTTAATTGATTCAAAATTAGTGTTATCCCATTATCTACTCCGGTATCCGAGGAATTGGAGCGAACCGGGCATCACAGTACGTTAGTATTACGTTAGTGTATACGAAATGTCGTTTCCTGAAATAAAAATTTTGTTATACTGCATTTCTGCTAAAAATAATGTACTCATTTAAAATAATTTCCATACGGTTCTATAAATCTTTCTTAACGATTAACCTCTTAACTACGGCTGGACTTTCTGCGGACCTATACCTCTGTACAGCAGTGTTTGATGCGAACTGTTCGCAAATAATATAGCACTACGATTTGTGTCAGGTAGTATTTTCGGCTATGCAATTACATTATAACAGTGTTAGAAACAAATAAATTATAATCTTTTCATTTTTATTTAAAGAGTTTGAGAAAATCATAGCAAGATAATATAAACACATATTTATTATGATTAATAATACAATTACGTATGATATACTTTAAAACAAGATAACAGCATAGCATTTACTGCTTAAAATATAATTTAAAATGTATTCCCGTTGAAATTTATCAAATTCTAAAAAACAGCGAGTAAAAAACGATGACAAAACATGAAGCAGTTTGTCATTTTATATTTTTTCCTTACTTTACAATTTTTCCAGGTATAATAACATTACTTCACCATCAGTAAGTTGATATTTCCAACGTCTCTCAGAATTAATGTATACATTTCTACATTTACACATGGCTTTAATATTAATCAAAATGCAAACATTTGATTTATATTACGTTAAAATGTTCTCTTTTAAAAGCAAATGGATTAAAATTTAATATCTACTTCATATCATTTCTTTCTTTGTTGATACTTCAGCACTACTCATATGTGGCAAATTTTTTAAACCCACTAATGTGTGGTCGACTACTTGATTAAATTTCATATCTATGATAAACTGAAAAGTACATAAATTTTCTTCATTATAATAATTACTATCATTATTGTTATCATAATGTTAGGTGTTACATTATACACTTAAGAAGAGGTTCTAATATAGATTATTAAAAAATGTGTAATCTTTGAGTATTTTGCTTTACCAAACAAGAAATATTGAATTTTAATATAAATAAGTACAATTTGTAAGTATAAATATGTTCGAATTCTAGAAACTTAGTTGTAACTCATTGCAAATGCACATAACTGTGATAAACAACAATAAGTCAGTCTAACTAGCACTGTTACCGTTCACAATATCTTATTAAAGTTTAATTAAAAAAGAAATATTGAATATAAGCGAACTTATATATGTCACGACACAATATATCGATATGCTGAATGTCTCATCTAATATTCAGATGTTTATTTAGATCACTATAATTATTCGTAGCAAAGCATGTTTTAGATTAACATTCGATATATTCAAGGGGGATATACACTGATGTTAGTTTCTTTATACATACGTAGATGCCTAAAGATCGTGTAAAGGTCAAGCTTATCTTTTTTAAATAAAATTTTTAACAAAAGATGTATTAATCCATGTATGTTGACAAACAATTAGTTTAGCAAATATTTTAACTTCAATTTCGTAAAACATATATGGAAGACAAGAAAAAAAGCGAAACGATTTTCTCGTGCTTATGTTGCCCTTGTTTACTATACATTTTGACCATATTGAAACTAAAAGATTTGCTAATTTAATGTTTCTTAAACATACATGAGTTAACATTTTCTTATAGAGAATTTGTACCTACATTGACTAATGTATTACAAACACAAAAAAATTGTATTTAGAAAAGCAAAAATAATCTTATCATGACCTTCACGAATCATCAAAATATGTCCCTCTCAAAGCCATCCAACTTTTATTTGAAACATGTTTTCCTATACATAATTATACTAAACTCAAGATATCAATATTAGGGGAGATACCCTGTGTACACTGTTTGCTCTATATTTAGTAATTACATATATTGTTACTGTGTATTTGATTTAGCTCGTGTGTACTGTCGTACTGAGCCGACTGATAAAATTGACAAATGCTTGTTGCCTTTCTAACTTTGTGAACTTTATTCTATGTAAGACTAACAATAAGTGCTCGCTTTAAGCCGTAGATGTTTTCCTGTTGAGTGTTTTAACTATTCTGAAGTCTTCTGAGTGCTCGTCTTCGTCCTTGGACGCGTTAGAGCTGATGTACGCTGACTGGTGAACATTTTCTAATATTCATCGCTAATCAGCGTGCCTAATTTTCTCGCCAACTCCTTGCAGTGTGTCCTTAGCACGCTTTACCTTAGGGAAGTGGGAGATGATTCTAAGGGGTAGCCAAATGTTTATAATAATTCAGAAAATTCCTCCGGGTGACTCATCGGCTAGCGGACCATTACATACAAATTTACCCTTCAGAAACCCGTGGTTTATGGCATGTTCTTAAGCTATTGAGCGCGAAAGGCACGAACTGCTAAAAACTCTAATAATGCAATCCTACAGGCCTTCGCTAGGTTGGACGTTAAAGCGTGAAAATAATAAATTTAATCCTAAACTCAAAAACAGCCTATTGGTGCGATCGTGTCATAAACCGTTACTAAGAAAACCTAACATATATCTATCACTACCATTAAATGATATTATCCAGAAAATAGTTTGATTTACATTTAACGAGAATTAAATATAAGACTATATAAAGATGAGATGAGAATTTACAAATTAAAGAAAGAGAAAAATATATTGATTGCAACTAACTTTCGACTGACGGTCCCTGCGTCAATTTGGACCCGTACGTTTAATTAATTATATTGTTGAGAAAATAGTAAACAAAAATAGAAAAAGGTGTGCACAAAATATAAAAAGAATGTGCATTAAAAAGTAGCTAACTCGGGACCAAACGGACCCAGGAATAGTCTCTCGTGGGATCGATCAAACCGTCTGTCATCCGAGAGTTAAAAATTGGATGGGTCTCGTATACGGGTTTTCCAAATTGAGTATCATCTTTCAACAGATAGCGCTACAAAACGATTTGACATATCTCCATTTGTTTTTGATAGATTTCATCAGAACGTATAAACAAATCACCATGGAATGTTATACAGTGCAGCAACATGTGCATATTGTTAAAATTTATTATCAGAATTCAACTTCTTCTCTATCTTATTTTCGTGCATTTCATGATATTTTTGGTCCACGAAATCAACGTTCTGAGCGTATAATTCGAAGAGACTGAACCAGTTTGCAATGCAACATGTGATAGATATCAACGTTAAGATTGCTCTGCTGAAAATATTGCTTCTATTCGTGATAGCGTAGAAGAAAATCTATGAATTCCTCATCATTTTCAACAATTGTGATTTTCGTACGGTACAATTTGGCGTATTTTGCATAAGGATTTGAATCTGCATTCGTACAAGATTCAATTGACAACGCAAGAATTGAAATCTAATCACGACCATTGCATGCGTCGTGAATTCCCAAATTGAGCTTTGGAGGATTTAGGAATTGATAATAGTTTTTGGAAGAAAATAATTTTTATCGATAAGATTTATTTTCCCCTCGACGGATTTTGTCAACAAGTAAAATTGTCGCATCTGAGGAGCTGAAAATCTTCACATGATTCATCAACAAGTGATGCATAAAAGAAATGATACCTTGGTGTGAGTCATTGGATCATATTTTTTTGAGGCAACAGTGATCAGTAAGCGTTATCGTCACCAATATGCACTTTCTTTTGGAATAAATTGAATGACATGAATGACAGAAATGTAGACGACGTTTGTTTCCAAACAAGATCATACCATATGCTACACATGGAACAAAATAATTGCTCTAGCGACAGAAAAATTTAATGGACAGTTAGAATTGGCCACCAAGATCGTGTGATTTAACACCGTTAGCCATTTTTTATAGGGTTGTTAAAAAGTAAAGTCTACGCCAAAAATCCTGAGAAAATTGACGAGTCGAGAAACAATATCAGATCCGCCATTGATGAGACTGAGTCTCAGATATGTGAGAATGTAATGGAAAATTGGGTCAAACGTGTTGAGCTCGCAAAGAAAAGCCGACAATAACACTTTAATGATATTGTATTCCATAATTAATGTAATAAAGAAGACTTCATGTTAAAATAAGAAAACCAGAAATATCTCACATAACTTGTGGTTTATTTCAATTTGAAGATGTGACACTTTATTTAAATGCTCTATGGAAGAATATTAAATGAGGATATTCATGTTATATATTCTTTCTCTGTATTTTCTCATTTAAGCTGTACGTATTGGAAGTTGCTTTATTCTGTATGTATAGTATAGTTTAAAGAGTTGACAGTGCTCTGGACATTCTACATATCCGTTCAATACATTGAAAATAAAAAAACGAGGTCAAACGTCATCTTTTGAATTGTGTATAGAGACAACTACGCCATAGGATGTTATTGTAGGTGTGAGAGATATACGGGCTGTAGCCTTCAAGATTTGCCACCATTTTTTTATATATTTCCGATTATTTGCTAGAAAAATGGTTTGAACAATTTGAATAAGTTGATCAGCGTTAGGTCCGTTACACGTTTAGATATTTAAAATTTCATAAAAAATATTTTTTCAGTAATAAGTCACTTTGTCCTTTTTATATCGCATTAAATATTTTGGACTTTAAAAAGTTGTAACTGACTTCAGAAATTTTGGTTCGATAATATAAGAAATTATTTTATTTCAATCAATTTATATATTCAATATAAAACTGACTGTCAAAACCTCGAGTATTATTGTCATCGCAAGATTTGTTTAATACTCGCATGGTTGTCACTAAAATAGTATACAGGGTGACCCACATGAAGTATTACGATCGGTTTTTTCAGAAACTATTAGCGATACCGATTTGAAATTTGAACACGTTTAATGATTCAAAGGGACTAACATTCCAGAGCACAAAAACTTGTGATAGTGAATTTCCTAGGGATGGAAAGTGTCTTTATGGAACTGTATGTTAATTTCTTATTATTCTGATAAATTTTGTCAAGATTAAAAACTTTTATCTGGAACATTGTTAAAAAGTTATAGCGAAGGATAATTTTTCAAGAATAATTTTGGTGTAGGACAAACGTGATCAAAATGAGAAATAGAAAAAATATTTTGAGAGGGTAATTTTTTCATTGGAGAGTGTAATTTGTGAGTGTGATGGGTTTTGTGACTGGAAATCAAGCGAATGTTTATTCTCAACTATTGAATTCCAATCAGTTCCAACTGGGATAACATGAAGGAAATTCTAACTTTACTTTAAATCGTAACTAATGCTTATTTTAGTCATTGTTGTCCCACCCCAAAATTATTCTTGAAAAAGTTCTTTATTATAATTTTTTAACAATGCAGAATAAAAAATATACTTCAGATAAAAGTTGTTAATCTTGATAATATTTATCAGAATAATGAAAATTAGAGGCTGCATCCTTTCCACCTCTAGGCTATTTACCCCCATAAGCTTTTGTATTTTAAAATATTGGCCCCTTTGAACCATTTAACATGTTCCAATTTTAAGTTGATATTTTAATAGTTTCGGAGAAAGCAGATTGTAACAGTTTACGTGGATCACCCTGTATACTGCCGAGGACTGTGTACGCATCATGTGAATATTTTAACACACTATTCGCCAAAAAATTGCAATAACTTGACAATGAAATCGCACAAATCTGAAGTTTGTGGATATTGTTTGAGTTATTGAAAGAGAGGAATGATTAAAATTTGGTTGAAAAAGGTTTCATATTGTACTAACATATAATTAATAATGTATTACTTTAACACTCGAACGGCCATTACTAAAATGTTCTTATTTACTGACTCAGAATCCCCATTTTATAACTACCAATGAAATATAATCAGTGATGAAGTGCGTAAAAAATACCAGAAACCTTAACATTATACAAAATAAAAGCAAAGAATAAATAAGAAAAAATGATTCCTAGATATTAAAAGACCCACCCACGGCCGTAGAAGTGCTGATTAACTCATTAGTTCGACTGGGTTAGTCTTATTTTGAATATGTAATTTAATTGAAATAAAATAATTTCCCATACTAATGTTTCTGTTGATCGAACCAAAATTTCTGAATACAAGGTCACTTCAAGGTCATAGCATGAGTTTTTAAGTTCATTTTGACGTCATCTGTAATTTCGTAGAGTCTAAAATATATGCGCCATTTAAAAAAAGAGAAGACGAGTTTGACTTTTTACTGAAAAAATATTTGTTGAGAAATTTTTAACCCTTAACGAACGAGCGCATTTTTCTAGAACAATGACCAGTAGGTCGACGGATTTTTAAGAAATTAAGTGCTTTATTTCCAGAGCGAGAAAAGGTGCATGATTAATATCGCTTTATTGGATTTTATGGAAACTTTCAGTAATAATAGGTAGTATATGAACAGATATGTCCATATAAAAGGATACTGAAATGAAAATTTCAGAAAAATAATGGGAGTTGAAATAAACGAATAAATGCGTGTATGTATGCCGAACCTAACAGATTTCCTGAAATATCACGTCATGCCGCCTGTATGGTGGCATTTGATTTTTTTAGAATATTTATAATGTCGCGAGTATGGCGGCATTCGTTCGCTAAGGGTTAATATTCAAATGTACATTGACTAACATTTGTTTAAAACACTTTTGTCGCAGATAATTTCAAATGATTGATACATCAGTAACTAATGTCAGAGGATACACACTGTAGGTATAGAAGTATACATTCATTTTTATCACAAGTAAACGCAAACATTTCTAGTGTACACATTTAATCACAATACAGCGTTTAAGATGTATAAATAAAGCTTAGCATAAAGTAATAAGTGTGTAGTGGACGAAATTTCTACAGGAACGTTATTGTTTATACCAAAAATATCAAGAATTTTTATAATACAATAAAAGAAATGCTAGGAAATAATTAAGGAACAATAGAAACCAGAAAATAAATGTATAGAAATGAGAAAAAAGGTTTTATTTTTGTTGTAAACGAAATATTATAATTTCTTATAATATCTTAAAATTTACAAAGGTGTGACGAAATTTTTATAAGAACAGTCTCTTGAATTTTTTTTTCAAGAATTAAGTTTTCGATTTAGCAACTGATAATACTGCCCTTGTTTTTAACTCTTCATATATTCTGTTTCTCATACTGTTAACTAATTTTTACAATGTTGCTTTTCCAATTTTTTTCCATTCATACCTTATTGCATTCTCTAACTCTTTATCGTTGTTGTATTGCATATCATTTTTATATATTGCACATAATAAAATTTTTCACTAATTCTCTATTAGGTTCAAATCAAGGGAACGTGATGGCCACATCATAAGTGGCAAGTTCTTTTTATGAAACCACTCTCGAGTTTTCTTAGCGTTATGTTTCGTTGCAATGTCTTGCTGAAAAATTACGTTATCTTCGTGACTTTCTTCGGTAAAGCAAAATGAAACGTCTTCTAAAAGATCAAAATATTTATCTGCATTCATTCTTTTAGAAATTTTACATATCGAAGTTTTAGAATCGTAACCAAGCGCCGCCCAAACCATTAAACTTTCACCGTCGAAATTTCTACTGATGCTTACAGCTTTATCTATGTACAAATCGTACCAATAGTATTTCAATCCGTTTTTAGATTAAACTTTCAAATTTTTGTCGGAAAATGTTACAGTTTCCCATTCCCTTCTAACCGCATACATGCATGTAATATTTGCTATACACGTTTGATAGTTACAAGTAGCTGCAAAATTCTTTTTACTTCGCTAACAGTTGTATCATTACTTGCCATTTCTTTAAAAATACCAGAATAATCTTGTCCTGTCAATTTGATATTGCCACCAATATAACGACTTCTGCCATATTTTTCGCCTAATTTCAGAAAATGATGTGCGCAAGTATTATATTCGCTTATTTTCTGTGCTATTTCTCGAATAGAAAACCCTGTATCGCGATATGCCTCTATTTTTACTTTTTCTTCCAAACTTAAAACTTTTCCTCGTGTCATTGTTCAATATACTCGTATGAGTGCTATAAAATTTGATACTTCACTTTCAATGTTCATTCTGTCTGAGATATTATTAATGTTTCTTGTATATATGATGAAGCAGACCTAAGGAAAATTTACCATCTTTATAGAAAATTCGTCCGTACCACGGCCAGCATAATAATAATTTCATGTATATAGTGATAACACGCGAATTTGCTTACATTTACCGTTTCACCAGTTCTCACATCAGTAATATATATTTACGAAATAAATGAACTTTTCACAGTAAATCATGGTGTTCTTATAACAATTTCGTCCACTGTACATGAATAAGTGAAATCGACGGAAGTTGGCACAATCTAAACCAACCGTCTCAGAAGCAATGTTCCGGAAGATAAGAGAGATAGAAAGAGAGGGACGAGGGGAGTGTATATATACAACACTAATATCTCGGACCCATTCGCTTGAATACAAAACAGTGCTATATGCAATGTACGAATGAAATGTAATTCTCTTTTTGTGAGCAAAATGTAAATACACAGCACTTAGAAAGATTAAGCTCCATCCCATTTTTATTGCCCTACTTACAAAGACCATCCAAGTCGTTCTGCAGATAAACTGCTAATAGGAGCTCCAATTCTAAGATATATTTTTAGATCGTCGATATAAGGGTTGAGTCATCGTCGATTTCACGTTGTATGTAGCACAGAAATTCACTTTACGCGCACATTTTCAACGAACTACCACGAGTACAAATTGCAGTCCTAAGCGTGTATTATTGTACGCCGTCGAATGGAAATAATGGCACACTACCATTCGATGATCGTGAAAAAAAAAACTCGATCACGGCTGTTGTTGCGGGCCGCGAAAGAAGAATTCCAGGACAGAACGATTCCAGCGAGCAATATCGTTTGTAATAAAAGATGCCTTTGGTCAGCCACTTCTGGCTTATTGCGAGCAGGCTGGGAAATATGGATGAGCTTTATTGAACGCCTGTATAGTCGATGCGGATCGTAATACGTATTCAATTATGAATTGGATAGCCTGTGACTGTCGTGAGTCGTTATGATCGTCAACGATCACTGCTATTGGAATTATAGAAGTTACAAAGCTGGAAAGGTAAATTCGTGTAGCTAACGAGTATTGTTGTTCGAGTTTTCGTTTAATGCTTTTCATGTTTTACGTTATTGTCTTGGTTGGGTGATTTTCGATCTTTAATTTTGGATAATTTCCAAGCAGGGTCAACCGAGACAAATCAGATCACTTTCTATGCGGTGGTAAAAAAAATACTAGTTCGATACTGAAAAGCTAATTTTTTATTATAAATTCATGTCTAGAAACCATTTAATTTGAAAATTAATAATAGGAAAGGAAAACACACTTAAAAACCTTTTTTCTGCAAATGAAAAATGAAAAAGTGAGAAATATCCAAGTTAGGTTACCTGCATATTTATTCAGTGTAAAAATAAATTTTTTCCCACTTTTGGCATAACCAAAGTTTTATTTGAAAGGAATGACAGTTTCAGTCATCGAAATAATTTCCGTTACTGTTGATGATCTTTCGCCATTTTTCTGACTGCTTGCGAATACCATTGCGAATATTTCGATTATATGATTTCAATCGGAAAGAATTCATTTCTACACCGAATATATGGATATTACCCAAATTTTGGGGTCAATCGAATAACCTATCGATTTTTAAAACACTGAAATTTTCATAACAAAATCTTTAGAATCAATGTAAAAAAATATTATTGAATGACATTGAGGTTAACTAACGCTGTTTGGCACATAGGTCACAAGTATATTGTCCTTTTTCACCATCTCTATTAGCATAATTTTCATATCACTGCTCCTCACAGATCCAAACTTCGAAAGGTGGATGGATAAATTTTTCACTATGATAAACACAATGCTGTTCTCTTAATATGTTGTTCCTACCTTTAATCTTCACCCCTGTAGTTACTTATTCTTTTTATTATACTGTATAGGTCTTTTTATTTTCTTTCATTTTGTTTTGTATACTATCCATATTTGATACAACCCTTACTTCCTTCTGTTTCTTTTGAAGAAGTTTTGTCTTATTTTCAGGTAATGTCAAATGTAAGATTGGTTTTATGATTGTCCAAGGTTTCTTTGTAGAGTTATGTCGTACATTTCTGCAGCTCTAGTTTTTACTTTAATCACAGCTTCTTTCATTTTCTCTGGACATCACGATCCCTGATTAGTCTTCCTTTATATACGTAAAAGCCATATCTGACAATCATATTTATAACTGTAAAAACACTGAAATGACGAAAAGTGTGATACGATTAGCCCCATACATAAGGATTTCAAAGTGAGTAGATTATATAAACAATCATGTAATGATATGATAATCTAAAATACAGAGTGAGTCTCCTAATATGACGACTTCAAATAACTCTTAAGTTTTTCTTTGTACGAAAAAATGTTTCAAACAAAAGTTGCATGGTATTTAGAGGGATACAGTGCTCTAATCTGTTTTTTATTACCTTACCTTTTAATGGAGATATTAGTCACCTTCAGTTTTGTAAATGGAACGTATAAAATTTGTTTTCGAATTCGGATAAATCGCCACATCTTGCGTAAAAAGGTATACGTAAAAATAAAACTCACGAGTTATTTGAAGCCGTCATGTTAGAAAACATCTTGTATATACATGAAATACTTTTGGGCACTGTTACGGAGCTCGCGAATCCAACCGCTGTCACCTGTTTCGTGATTTTGTCTTTGTACGAAAGGCGCGTGTTATTTCTCGATCCGTGGTAGACGTGGATGTTGATGGGAAGGTCGGACAATCCAACGTATGGTTAACACGTTCCATGCCATACCGTTTTTTGAAAACTTTCCGTTCAGGCAGCGTGGGGCGTGCACGACCTATACTTTTATGATTAAATAAACTTGTTTTTGAAGTACACCTTATAATTTTTCAATAGTATAAAACCGTAATTAGCAAGAAAAGGCTATAAGTTTTAATATGCATTAGACAACAAAGCAATAAATTTAATTTTTAAGGAATTATTTTAGCAAACATATGGTCGAACATTTACTCTACTTCTGAGAGTGGCATATCAGAGTCATCGCTTAAAAATTGTTCACGTGAACGCCCCATGCTACAATGAACGCAGTATATGTGATATTAAGATACCTATATTTGACTCTACAATAAATTTTTTAAAATTTCTTGGTTTTTCAATGAGAATTCCAAGCGGCCTGAACGGAAAGTTCAGCGGGGGTCGTATACGCCCCATGGGGCACAGAACGTGTTAACGTGTTAACGAAGGTAGCCGAAAGAGATAGTACTTTAAAATAAAGCAGTGGATACTAGATTATCTTCCGTATTTTTCGTTTCATTGCAATTCAAAGTTATGTCGCTCCTGATGCAAGACCATATATTACAAAGTAGATTGTTTAATACAGGGACACATTTCTTACACTCCAAAGTAGTTACATTACATTTGTTCTATTTCGCCATATACTTTATACCTTCTTTGAGGTCTTGGCTTATCTTTCCTGGGTGGAATATTTCTAAGGAAATGTCCCTGTTATTTTGCTTGTAAACGTAGTGGGATATCATCTACAAATGCCTTTCCACGTGTTCTATACCTAGGAATAATTAATATTTTGCTAAATCTATTCCAAAACATTCAGCAGAAATTGCACTTACCTATGCACAACAGATTACATATTATAACAAACAACACAAACGTACTTCTTCGTATTAGCAGTCGACGTGTATAACACGTTATTACCATATTAGAGACGGTTGATCCTCAAACTGTTCATGAATTTGACAAAGTTTATTTGACAAACACAATTTTTATAATAAAATAATAACAATATTAACAAATTATGTAACAACAATAAGAATGTCCAGCTTATATAATAGCTTAGTACGTTTAAATTCTCAATATATCTAAGTGTCCGTATTAAGTTTAAAGTCCATTAGTGTACTAAAATTCGTATAGATTTTAAAGTGTTGTGACTGAAAGTCTAAAGGTTCGAATTTTCGTGTGTATGTCCGTGAGAATTCTCTTCAGCATATCAGTGTCCGTTCGAAATCGTTCTAATAATCTCAATGATCTACAAATAGTCCATTAGAATCCTTAATAATATCCGTAATGACCAATAATAAGTTCTTTTATACATGTTCATCTGTCCAGAGATATGTTTTAGAGAATATCGGAGAAAAGTGGGAAAATTGTTCTGTCTAATAAAGTAGATTAGAAACGTTCGGGGGGTATCACAGTCCTTTCGTTAAAACCCCTACGATGCTGTCTGTGTATAAAGTACATTTAAATGTTCACGTGTAAGTCCAAGGTAATTTCGAAATTTAATATTTCCAGGTCGTCCTATTGTTGTCAGCGTCGTAGTCCGAAGAATAAGATTACAATACGGCAATTGCTATTGAGCAGAAGCAGCCAAGCATTTAAAAACCGATTAAGCGTTTGGTATTTTTACTGATTGTAAAGTTAATAACATGATGAAGTTAAAGATATTCAGGTCCTCAAAAACAGCAAATTTGTCAGCCGTATCATAAACTTAGGATAATCTGTTGTTAGATAGTTGAAGATAGTTAACCAACGATATGCGTAGCATGTCATTCCAGCACAAGAGTTTAATACATGCGATCACATGCTAACAATTCGTTAAAATCTGTCTATTGTGTTAAACAAGTAAAAGTTCAATAATTATTAGTGCGTTTACAGGTATACTATTTTAACACGTTGACTACTACGGTGGTTAAACTTGATCGACGTTTACTTTCTTTTTGGAGTCTTGATTGTCCTTCGTGACTATTATTTTTCAATTGTTTAGCATGGTTAATATTGAATGACTATAATCGTTGAATTCATCTTAATGTTGAATATATTTAGCTTCGTTCCAAAGAAGAAGGTGATAATCTTGAAATATCCTTGACCTATCTTTATGCAAAAGAATCAAGTACGCGAAAAATTTTGCCTCCTTAGAATATTTTACGTTTCCTTAACATGTTTTAGTATCACCAATATTTTCGATAATATCGAGCTATCGTGCTCTATGTACCTCATCTTGTATAGTTCGCCGCGTTTGGACTTCATCCACCAATAGATTGTCCAAAAGACAGTTAAGTATCCAAACAAGTATTCGGAACATTATCTGTCTTCGTGGGTAATTGAAGCAGAAAGTAGTAGTGATAATTTGTGAAAAAGTTTTTTTTCCCATTAAGAGAAAGGTGGTTTAGGTTAAGTATAATGATCCCTAATACAGGTATCACCTCTGAGCATAATGAAAAACAGAAAGTGATATTAATATATTAGATTAACTATTTCAGTTTCCAGACGCCAATCTAATCAAAATTATTTAGGCATACGTGTAGCTAAATCTTTAAGAAAAACGTGCGTAGAATATAAAACGATACGATAGATACGATTGATATGGAGGTCTTTACTCCGAGAATATGCGGTCAATTTAGTCGAAAGCATGTACATATATATGCTGCAAGGTAATATTAGATGAGCATGGTGATTGGACTAATTATTAATATGAAAACATCATTAGGCACAATTAAGCATCATTAATTCTATTTAGTAAGTAGAATTAGCGCAATTACATTGTTGCTTCATCACAAGATGTAACTATTGAATTATGTCGGCCACGCTTTAATCAGACAAACTGCAGTCCGTCTTTCTTACACATTTTTAACCCTTTGCACTCCGAGCCATCCTGGACGTTACCTACCGGCAACTCGGCGCCACTTTGTCGCGAAAACGTGCACTTGCAAACCGTCATATTATATAATACAGCTTTGGAAGCAAGTAAGGTATTATAATGATATTTGATTTATATGAATTTGTAGACATCGAGGAACATATATTTGCAAAAAAACAAAATCAACATTTTATTTATTATAATTTTGTACACTATGATAAATTTGGAAGCATTCCCCAATATGCATTGCAAACTGATTAGTGCACGTTTCACAATAATAAGTCGTTTGACGTCTTTTATCTAGTATTTTCCTGTCAGAACAAATAATACAGTCCTGTTTTGTTTCTCCCACATTGGGAATATGTGCAGGCATCCCTCGAATAACACGGCTAATTGGTTCCGTGTTATTCGAGGGTTGTCGCAATTTTTAACCGTGTTATTCGCGACTTCGTGCAATTCAAGTACCGTGCTATTCGAGGGATGCCTGTAGTTTACTATTCAGTCTATTGTTCGTCGAAAATGTGGATGGACGTGGTCTATAGTAAACGTTAAAATGCTTTACCATTGCATTGCATTTTAAACATTTTCTTACACATTTTTTTTTACACTTTTCATCACATTTTTCGATTGTTCGGTACTCATATTTCAACAGTTTCCCTTAATTTATTTTTTCATGCCATTAATTGTGATATTCCTTTCATGAAATAAAAGTTTGTGAATGTACTGTATTTTCTAAGGAAAGAAAGATATATATTTCGTATATAAACACTGAAACGTATTCAGTTTGTCACGATTGTACCTTAATATTTCTTTATTCAGGATAGTACGAGAAATCGATTCATTATAAAAAAAATCATAGAGTCCAAAATCATTCTAAAAAACCAGTGCAACTGCACTTTGCAATTACATTGATGCAGCTTGTTTAACCATACAGCATGTTAAACTGAAACTTTCTTTTAAAATTCTTTTTTCTATCCTCAATATCTGCCGAATTATAATTCAGCCCTGTTACTAGATACATCATGCGCATGCAAGATCTTGTTGGATTATAATATTATTTTATCATAGGAATGATGAAAAAATGCTTGATCTTAAATGTATTGAAACTTCAAGAATCAATAACAATCTACACATTCATGAATATTAAAAACAAAGTATTATGTTAAAACCTTATTTGTAAACATGATTAAAGAGAGATAAAACATAATTGTTGATTGTGAGAATACAAATCCTTTTATCATATTTCGAATGCAGAACAGATTTGAAAGCAAATAAGCTTATTAAAAAAAACCGTGCTTTATATCATGATGAGAAACGAAGTAATGAAAATCGATATAAATGAATGAAACAGGGTTAATGATTAAGAAACAATGATTATTCACAGTGACCCCCAGTCTAAGAAATTAAAATAATTTGTGAACTTACTATAACCCATTGAAGCAATACAGCCATGGGAAAAAAGTGATGACATTAATTAATCTGCTATATGTCCATCGGTGACTCGCAAACATTACAGTCCCAGAGTTTCTTTAGTGATGCTGACCAGCTGGTTTGGATTAATTCCGGTCTCTTTAGCTGTCGAAAGGTGGAGGAAGAGAAAGAAGAGAAAGAAGAGAATGAAGAGAAAACGTAAAAGGAGAGGGATGGAGAGGGTGATGAAAGGAGAAGGAGATTATGGTTGGAAACGAAGAACTTTGTCGTTCAAAGTAGAGACGAAAGTTCCGCTAAAACTGGGTCGTAATTCTTGTGGGTAGTCTGCAAAGGCAGCGAAGAAATCAGACGAGTCGGCCACGAAAGAACCAACGATGATAGAAACTTGACTTCTAGACGCCTTCCGCGTAACGACTCGCTAACTATTTCTTGCCCTTAACGATTTCTTCTGCGCTTAAGCGATCAACTTGAAGTTGCAGAAACGGGAAGAGGATAATTTAGTTATAATCGATTGGGAAAATATTTGTGCTTTATGAAATACAATTTCGTATATCGAGTATTAATAAACGAAATGCTAATAAATATCCATTAATTAAATTATTATTTAAATTAATTTATATATTGTCAATACAATTAAAACTGTATGTGCCGTTCAATACAGAAGTGGTGTAAGTCAAAAAATATGTTGATTTCTGTATAATGAGAGATAAAGTGAAAGTTCTGTAAAATTCTTCCATGTAAGCTACTGTAATGTTGTTCCTTAACACGATAACGCCATTTTGCCCCGAAAATCAAGATGTAGAATAGAATACACAATTACCTACATATATCACCATTACCTGCTACCTCTCTAGTTTGTAAATTGACATTTGATTTTTTAGCACTCCAACACTTCTGATGCATACAAAGTATTCTATTACCCACATAATAAGCTGAAAGTTAGACTTCAATTTCAATTCAGTTCCAAAAAATCCTAAAATTTACAGTTATAGCTAAACAATTTTCAATTGACCAACAAATTTCGGAAGTACATATCCACAAACACGAATGATAGTAGCGAAGAAAGAAAATCGTACGAGGAATGACAATTATAATTCATCTGAATCAAATGTTTGTGATCTGATCATTCAACGATGGTTTGAAAACAAATCGGCTATTATTATTTCTTATAATACACTTGACATTGGTGCTTACAATACCTTCGTATTATAAATAGAAATAAATCTAAAATAGAACAAAAATGTTTTACATAAAAGACGAATATTTTTGGAACAACTAGGTAAACTACTAATAAATCCCTGTATCATATTGCGGAAAAATCTACCACGTAATGAGCAATCACAGACTATTGTACAAAATTTCCAAACCACAGCAAGAGAAGATACAACTTCTTCTGTAACTCGTACGATGGAAAGAAAGCAACAGTCATGATGTAATTTCTACCCTTCAATTTGTGCCAACAAAACTAATATAATGTGTTTTAAATATTACAAATATTTATATAAAGCTCACGCAACATATCGTTGTCCAATTGTAAAATATAGAATATATTCTTTCTAATTTGTTGTTGTGTTCTCCTATAGTATCCTACTCTTATAGTTACATATTTCATGAATAAATATTACTTTCCTTATATATAATGAATGATTTTAAACATATGTATTTTATAATATTCTTAAAATGTCACACATTTGTTCATTAGATCACTATGACCCAAAAGGATACGAACGTGTATTGTTTAAAACATTATTATATATAATATTAATATTGGTATTGTTAGTAATGTTAGTATTGTTAGTATTGTTAATAATATTAGTAATATTAGTGTACGTATTACTTTAGTATATATTTAATATACCAATTTTTATATATATTTAACTACAAGCTAATTACGTAAGTGAATTCATTATTGAGAAATACATAATTACAAACAAATTATGTTTACACCATTCTTCTCTCTCTAATAGTTTCCGAGATATTGGGCCAAACAGGTTTTGACATTCAAACTTCGAGAGCTGTTTTCATCTTCTCCACGTGAATGATGGCCGATAAAAAAAAAAATACGTGTCAAACATTTTTTCGAGATTTACATCATACTTAAATTCCATCAAAATCGGTGAGTGACACGTGGAGATGTTCCCTTGTCAGTACAAGTATCTAGATCTCTATGAACGTTAGACATTTCAACAATGCGCGGATGTGTTTAATGTTTAATTCATTTTTTGAGTTATAATTTGTTAGAATAGTGTAGATGTACGATATGTACAATGATATTTGATAAAACGATACTTTTACAGTCAGCGAAATTTCCATAGTCTCACGTAACTTTTCTTCCTAATATCAGTTAACTTATAAAAAATTAATAGGTTCTTAATAGCAATATAATATTGGGTTGATTGCAAGAATAACTAAATAAGTTTAAATTAAAATATGCCTTTATTCGATTAATTAATTTGAAAAATATGCAATTTTGGTAAAGAGATATGTGAAATTTCTATAGTTCCATTTAATATAATGCGTTATTTCCTCTATACAGCTAAAATATTTTATTTGATAATTACATGTTAAAAATGTGTATTACCACCATTCTTTCAAATAACTTAAAAAATTTTGTTATTTATGCATTTAATTAAGGTTTTGTAGGGTCGAAATGTCTATACTTGCCTTATACTATTTTTAAGCTCTGCATTCGTAATAAATTGTTTTGCATTTGCGTATATCTTGCGAGTTACCATTCCTCAAAGGTTTTCGATTGGATTAAAATCCGGAGAACGAGCGAGCCATCGAATTAATTGAATATTTTTTTTTTTTAACCATTCCTTCGTGAACCTTGAATTGTGAATAATCGTGTTACCTTGTTGAAATATTCCGTCTTCGTTATCCGTCTGTTCTACGAATTGAATTACAACATCCTCCAAAAGTTCTACATAGTTTCCGGAGTTCATCTTCGTTGACATTCAACATACTGGTGTCTTTCCAGTATAGCTAAATGCAGCCCAAATCATGATATTATCACCACCAAAGTTTCGGCTTATAGCAATGTCTTGTACTTTACTTAAATCATGCTAATAAAACTGAAAACCATTTTGGTTCATCAAAATGAAATTTTTTTCACCAGACAAAACGTAAATTACCATTCTTCGTTCCATCATATGTCGTTTAACAACCGCAAGTCTCGTTTCTTTATGTGTTAAAAGTGGTTTCGAAAGTTTTTTGTATTTGCGTCGCAGCGTCGGCAGTTTATTAGCGACGATTAAACGACGCGGAGGAACTTCACTGTTTGAAGTCCCAGTCAAATATGTATGAAGTGGACTGTATTTTGTATGTCAAATGATACGAGATGTATTTTTGTATCGTATGTTACAGTTGTATAGAATGTTGCGATTTGAATACTTGTGTCTTAAGCTACGAAGTGAATACTGCTGTGGTAAGCGACGAAGTCCTGAGGTGTCCTCTCGTCTCCGATCGTGACACCTCGAAGAAGGATTGAGTACGCTGATTGGTCCTCTTTGATTTTTCAATCAGCGCATTTTTTCAATTTCCTTAAATTTAAGTAACGCCCTTTAGCCAGCCCTTCTCATAGCGGGGGTGAGGGCACTGTCTAAGTATGGGGGGTTTCTCGAAGGTTCGATGGGTCGCGGAAAATTCCTCCAGGTCGACTCCTAACGACAAGGACCGTTATACACATGTTTTAGTCGACCTTTCGGAAAAAAACGAGTTTATGACGTGGTCGGTTATTAAGACGAACGAAACGAAATTCTAAAGCCATTGTGTAAAAACTCGAAATGATTAAACTACCTTTACTAACGCGAAGGCACAAATTGCCGGTTATAGAAAAATAAAACTCTGAAACTATTAACGAAAATAAACACGAAAATAAACTGTCTGTCACGTCCATGTTATAAACTAACCTTCGAGAATCTTTAATTACGGTGTTCCGTATCGGATGGAACATTTTTAGACCATACGAAATATTTATTATTTTTAATTCATTAATTTTTATTATTTCGTAAAATTTGTTGTACACGCTTCTTAGTGACCAAACGATTTAAATCCACTTGTATTTAATCCGTTGTTACATTCTTACTTGATGCAGCTTGAAAAATTAACGATGTACATATGTATGTATGCCTTGGCTTCAGCATCTTATATCTGCATTTTGGATGATTTTTATCATACAAATCACCTAATATATCATTATATATATATATGAAATAAACGGTTTGATTTTTTTATTTGAGAAATTAGAAGAATTACTTTACTAGATGAAAATTTAAAAAAATTTGAAAATATTACGATTGTTCGGAATCGTGAAGGAATTATTGAAAGTCATTTTTACAACAGTTTTATCTGAGCCTATAGTGAAAATTAAGAAAATATGTTTTGCAGGTTTATGTCAGTTGTACATATGGTGAAAATTTCATCAAAATCGGTCGATGCAGAAACAAGCAACAGGTATTGAGAGATGTAAGAATCTTTAGATTTATTGCAGTTATAGACTGCAAGTCGTGAGAAACTTTGATTTTCACCGTCTTTAATCGTTTGCAGCTCGTAGCCAGCGTTAACTGATTTCAATGTAATTTTCAACATGTATATGTATAACTAGTACAGATTTAAAAAACCTATTTTTTTAAATTTCCATTAGAGGCTCAAATAAGAAAGTTGTAAAAAGAAGCCTTTATTATTTTTTTCGTAATTCCGATCAATTACAATTTTCTCAAAAAATGTTGAACGCGTCATGTATTAAACTAATCATTCTAACTGCTCAAAGATATTTAAGTCGTTTGGTTCAATTATTAAAAAGTTATTCTGTTTTAAAGGGGGTTCGAATACTTTCATGAGCTGCTGTGTATATAAAATTTGTTATGGTAACAGAAAACTGTTATAAATATCGGAAATTAAATTTTGCTTAGGTTTTCAAGAAATGTCACTACTGTGTGACGGCTTATACGACGTATGGAGATTGTTGTCGAGGGGTTAAACATTCAAATATATTTCCAACATATTCTAAATGAAAAGTGTAAAGAATTTTTTCAGAAAGTCTATCATTAATTTAACGACGTATATTTAATCATGATATTTAATAAGCAAACGAATTACTTTCGTGGAAACTATTTGCACTTCGTATGTTGTTTATGATTTAAAAGATTGATTTGCACATATGTAAACATTCATGAATACCGTTTACTTTCACACACATACACATATCTTCCCAAATCAAATTCACTGCTTTGCAAATATAGTAAACATGCTTCTTTCCAAAAATCTTATTTCCACGTTTATAATTAAACATTGTCATGCAATTGTATCTACAATCAAGTAACAAAGTCATGAGAAATTGAAGAAGTGTGTGTTCAAAAAATAATTTCGCGTCAATTATTTGTACATCTTTATATGATTCATGTTGTTAGAAACAAATTACTCGTACGCTACAGAAGTTTACTTCCATACAATTTTTCTACTCCACTTGCTTGAACTTCATCTTTGTGACCACTTGAGATTTCGCACTTTCCAGAGGAAGAATCGTGAACTTTCTTTCCACGATCTGAACTTCATCTTTGCGATCACTTGAATTTCCACACTTTCTCCTCGAAGAATTACGAACTTCGTTTCCGTGATCTGTCAACCGTCCATTATCATTACTATATGGATTTACCCCTTAAATACGAGCTTTAAAAGTACAGTAAGACCCTGTTTAACACTATTCGATGAAAGAGCAACACCTACCAGACGGTTTAAAAAAAAAAATCGATTCTTTGGGAATTCTTTTATAGGTAATTACTAAGTGGAAAGTTTCAATTTTTTCAGAGGACATATATGTATGCAACTTTTAACATTGTTTTCCAATTTTTCAAATAAGAAACGCTACAGAATGACAAAGTTGGTTACTAATTCTGAAATAGACATGTGTTAGAACACTGATTTTAAGCCGCATCAAGGACTGGGATGCCTAAAATAAAAGTTTTGTTTGATTTATAAATAAGGATGTCTTGTCTACTAGGTAGCGCAGGATTTAACAAAAAATATTAATAATTATGAGAATGACAATATTTTCAATAGGAAAGATCTATTTTTTCCTAAAACGAATCAAGTTTAAGCAGTTATTAAACATTAAATAATTAATGTATCAAGAGAACAGTATGTTATATTATAGGATACTTTGTAAAGAATATTTGTTTAAAAATTGAATAAAATTGGATGTGTAGTACTGTAGAGTTTGTGTCTGCTAGTTTAAAAAATATAGTATCGAGGAAAACGTAAAAGTTTTAAGGTAAAATTCCCCATAAGATTTGGAATCAACTACAGCTTTATGTTTTATTGCTCCCCAAACAGGTACTTTATACTGCATGATAAGAAAATCTTAAATTACATTCTTGTAAGCAACATAATATTGCTCTACTGCAATATCTTCGTTTTATTGGATCCGTGAAGCTTTGGAGCATGACACAATTCGTTTCTGTATATATTACTATAACTTCGCCAAATATTAGAATTTTGAAATATCGCTTTGACATGGTGTTCTACACACTTGAAAATTCGAGAAAATGATTAAAAAAGATCAACTTTTTGTTATCGTCTAAAAGATGTACCCCCTTAGAGGGCATTCTTCTTTAAAAGTTACAAAATTTAGCAAGTTTCATGAATTTTTTTGAACTGTTGGTATACCTAACGTTATAATTTTTGTGTAGTTTACTTAATGACGTTTTAGTCGTATGTAACAATTTTTTACAGAAGTTTAACTACAGTCCCTGGCCATCGAATTAGGACCACTACAAATTTTAAGCATTTTTCGCGATATCCGTAAAATTAAAAGGCTTGTTGAAATTATAATGATATAATTTATTAACTACTAACATAATACACTACTACTGTACATAATATTATTAACACATATTAATATCTTGTATTTCCACCCTTTGCTTTGATGACAGCTTGTATCCTTTCCGGCATGCTCCGTATACATTGCTTGATCATATGCTTTATATCTTCATTATTTTCCCAGATATCTGTCATTTTTGTTTTCAACTGTGACAATGTGGTGCTTGGAGATTCATAAACTATTCTTTTAAGTAAGCTCCAGACATTTTCTATAGCATTCATGTCGGGAGAATTGCCTGGCCATGGGAGCAAAGGGATATTTTTTGATGAAAGCAACGTTTTAATGAATTTGGCTCTGTGACATGGTGCTCCATCGTGCATGTACGTATATTGGGATCCTAAAGATGTGTAAAATGGAAGCAATCGAGTCTTTATGACATCTTCGTACTGTTTGCCATTCATAGTTCCATTAACAAAATAAAGTGGGCCTGGTCCTTCAATTGTTATACAGGACCATATCATCACTGCTTGTGGATGTTTTACCGATTGCATCACACAATCTTGATGCAATTGCTCATGTGACCTTCTTCGGACAAATTGAGCTGTTTCCGTAACCATTTCTAAACGTGTTTCGTCACTGAAGATGACCTAATGAATATGAAGAAATTGTAAAAATTTGAAAATATAGTTAGAGTCGTAAAATGATTTTCTTAAAGCATAAATGATGCAAATTACCTTTTCCCAATCTGCTATGCTAAGATTGGAATGAGCCTTTGCCCATTCCAATCGAGATTTTCTCATTTTGGGCGTTAATTTTGGCTTTTTTACTGGTCGTCTGCATCTGATATTGACTTCGTATAAACGTCTTCTGAATGTTCTCTCAGATATATCCACTCCATCGTTATTAAGACGTTGCACCAGTACTCTTGTAGTCGCGTAACGGTTTTCTAATGCAGTTTTTATAATTTTTCGGTCTGTTCTCGGTGTGGTTTTTCGTTTACCGCGACAGGATGACCGTTTGTTTGAAAACTGCGGCACATTCTCCTTCATACATTTAGCGATTCTCATCACTGTTTGATGCGAAACATTCACATTTTTCGCGATTTGTCGCTGCGAGAGGTTGCCACTTTTCAGAAGACCACATATATAGGCCCTTTTCTCACTAATAATGTCCTGTCGTTTTCCCATATTTCATAAAATGCACTTACTAAAACTCTTAACGCTGACTTCTTACGAACGCTTCAACGATTCAGTCACAACTGATTTTCTTCTTCATCATTTGAACTTCTAAAGTTCTCTCATGCATATGTGCAACACATTCTCATCGTGTATGTACAAACAAATCTTGCATTCTCCAAATCTGACCTCACGCGCTATCGAAACTTGAGCCTAACGTAAACACTGGTGCGGCACTTAATCGCTCGTCACCCACACAATTTGATTATTACCACGATAGTGACAAATCAATTGTTATATATACATCATTATCAACGTATTTAGTAATAATTTGAATGACCTAAGACAATTTTCCATATGTGACATACTGTTATAGGCATAAAAGTGAAATTTTCGTACGTGGTCCTAATTCGATGGCCAGGGACTGTAATTGATTTTTTAGTTTTATCTCGCTGACGTAGATAAATGAGCATCTCAGGACGAACTAAAATAAAAAAAAAATCAGAAAGATTCGTCCGTACCAAAATAAATAATTTATATTGAAAATTGAGAAAATAGCGAATGCTTAAATTGCAAATTCTGAAATTTCATCCTTGTACTGGTCATTTTTTAATAAAATAAATATGATAAACTCAATATAAGAATGTAATTTTGATATCGACGAGAGCTATTAATATATAGAATAACTTGTAAAAATTTCAGAGCAATTGGCTATGTCAATTTTTAAGATTCTATCCACTCCAGGCAAAAAAAGTACGTTACGAGAAAAATGTGTTTAAAGCTTTACACTGACAGAATACTAAAGCGAAAACATTATTTACAATACTAATCTCCGATCCCAGCTTCATACAAGATACCTTCTGGACACCAATTTATGTATGTACTATTCTTACACGAACAGTGAACACATATTTCGAATTCTAATCCTCTTTGTCCGTATTTTCTAAATTCCACATCACAATTGGGGGCATGCAGAGCACTCACTGCGAGTGTGTGTTTCGTCGCGTGCGTAGATGTCCCCGTGGGTGTGTCGGCTGCGTGGTTCCACTGAACAACACTCACGCACTACACTGTTACCCGCCAATTTAATATTGGGCAACTATTTCGAACGAAGGGCAGAACACGATGTGTCGAGTGTTCTACCGTCGAATACCCGTACGTCGGATTCGACTGAATGTGGAATCCGCCTCGAAAATGCGCGACGATGAGGTTGACCGAAGAAAGAGTTTATATCGTCCCGAACGATGGACGATGACAAGAATAAGATAGCAAAAACGTTAGAAATCCCGAACGATGGATTCTAACGATCGAACGTGTATCGATTGCCTGTTAACGGACGTATCGACAGTCAACGAACGACTGTGTTATCTTTAATTCTCGATAGAGACTATTCTCTCGAATGGTTAGAGAACGACTCTTAATGACGACTGGTTATGATTGCGTTTAACGTGCGAATAGCTAGTCAACGAACGACTGACTCTGAAGACTTCTACCGTACGAATCCTCTCTTCAGCAGCTCGCTCGATCGCTGCTAAAGAGGGTGACACGCTGATTGGTAGCAACCGAAATGTTAATTACCAATCAGCATGCCTAACGGATATCGCGAACACCCTTCCAGTGCGCCCTTAGCGCTCTTTTTCCTGGAAAAGTGGGGCGATACCTGCTCGGACGCGCGATGTGCCGAAGGTTTGGCAACGGTCTGGAATTTCCGCCAGGTTCGATACAATGGTTCTTTACACGTTGAGAATCCATTGTCGAAAATGACCGTTAGGAAACCGTTCGTTTTTATAACACGTCTTCGGCTAATGAGAACGAAAATTAACTTTACGCGACCGTTTTATAAAGAAAACTAATTTCTCTCGGCGAGAAATTCACAATAATATGAACAATGGAATTCGTTGTCTCAAAAAATAGCCTTTTCTTCGCGATCGTGTCATAAACCGTGCCAAACAAAAGATCGACCGGCTTTCTGTTCCTTCGGACGGAACAGCGAGAGATGTGCAAAACCGACTGTACAAGTCACAGTACTTGAAACTTCTTTTCCAAAATTTAACCGTACATTTTCAAATTTTTATAAATTATGAAAAGAAGGAAATGACCTTATCAGCACACACTATTATATTATATATGTTGCGAGCTACGAACTTGTGCGTTCCTGAAGTAGTCCTCCCAGTTTCGATTTCTCGACAAGAAACGTCGTTGAAGAATGATAAAGACACCGCCGGCTTTCGATTTCATTTTGTACAAGAGTTACTTGTGATTTCTCGCTGTCGGGCTGTGAGATGACTTAAATCACTTCATAGAGAGTGCGTTCGTGGGTATGAGACACGCGGATACAGGAGACAGGCGTATTGACATGTATCGAGTTGGTGAAGAGGTGGTCGAAACACCTCATTGCCAGACAACAGATTCGAACGTATTTAGACTAAACAAAGGAAGCTACAATTATTCGATTGCTTCGTGAGCTTATTGTTGCTATATGAAGGTCAGAGTGTTTAAAAATATAAAGATTCTAGCCCGGTCTGCGTGTCAGATGACGAGCTGCGATGTAGCTTCCCTTAAAGGAAGAGAGGTTGAGACGCAACAATATATAGAAAAATACAACATTCCATTAAAAACCTTGAGACCTTGAAAATTTCCTCACCACGCCAGTTGTAAAAAGAAATTTGAACTACAAAATCTCTCCCTCTATACCAAATAACTTTTGTTAATACATTTTTTTTTTTGTAACCCCGCTTCCTTAAAAGATATGTACTTTGCTGTGTCCAAATAAAATAAACACACTGCATACATTTTTCTACAACTGGAAAAAGGGAATCGATTTTTTCAAGGTGTCACAGAGGAATGCCCCCTTAAAGAAACGATAAATATTTGATGTATGTATTTATATCTTAGTTTATATTTTAAAATTATTAAATTAACTCTTATACGAACCTTGGATGAAATTTTATTCATTATCGATTTCTAAGTTTTCCAAATGTTTGATTTTTTTCTAATTGTCTTGTAATTTGATGTATTTGCGTAAAATGTAAAATTATAAGGTAAACACAGTTTATTGTCATTATATGTTGATATATTAGTATAGAAAAAAAGAACGTAACAAAAGAATCTTTCACGTAAAATTTCACCCGAATACCACATGTATGTAAAAATGTATTATAAATTATCATCAAAATGAAAAAAACAGCTGTAACGTTATTTCTGTTATTTATACGTCTATTAAAATCCATTTATTAGGATTTTGTGTTCTAAGGATTCTTATTACAACAACCTATTACAGTTTGGGTTATATTCTAGTCATAAATGGATCTTCCGAGTAATTTTCTTATGTTCCAAACAGTTTTATG
Organism: Anthophora plumipes; assembly: GCA_951804975.1. Classification (NCBI taxonomy): domain Eukaryota; kingdom Metazoa; phylum Arthropoda; class Insecta; order Hymenoptera; family Apidae; genus Anthophora; species Anthophora plumipes. The sequence goes on along the minus strand of OX638118.1, from coordinate 14,720,981 downwards.
TTTCAATGACAATTTAGAGTCATGGTAATTGTAAAAGAATTGTGATTGTAAAATATAATATAGCATATGTAATATAATTAGAAACCTAATATATGTTTATTTGTTTATATAATAATATAAAAATATAATATAATAAAATTAATTGAAGCGTTAAGTGAAAATGGGTGAAATATTAGCTGAGGATCTTAATGATTACAATTTTTAAGGACGGTATGTGGGTTAAAATAGAGTTTGTTTATTCTTGGTTGTATGTTCCACCATCCCTATTTACCCCGAATTACCCAGTTTAATGCTGTTTCGTTTAACATTTTCTCTTCTAGGAACGCATTCTGAGCGTTAAACCGAGATTTTTTTGTATACATTAACTGCTTCTACTTAAATACCCACTACTACATGTACAAATAAACAGACATGAGCAATTTTTATTCGCAATTAAAATAAAAATTTAACTGTTTAAAATAATATTTCTGTTTGTTATTTGAAATCACAGGTAACATAGATTTAGTTAAAATAATTGCAACTTCAAGTAATGAATGATTTTATTTTAATTTGGCAAACGAAACAAGGTAAAATTAGGGAGACACTATATATAACTCCTGATAAAAAAAAAGTATTAAAATTTTATGTGTGAGACATTAATGCTTACTACAAATGTGACGGAGACAGGACAAAGCAAGTACATATTGTGTTCTTTAATGTGGTTTCTTCTTAATTAGTGAAATAAATACTTTGAGAGTACATACTTCTAATGTATTCTTGCACCAATTGGTTATTTTAAAAAGTTTCGATTATTTTGCATAAGACAAATTTAGAAGTGTTTTTTTTCTCATAGTATACGAATGTGCTATTGCTAATATAAAACAAATCGTTTCAATTAGTAAAAAACTAAATTTGTTACTGGCTTTTAATCAAAGAAGGTGGCGTCTCTCCTGATTTTATCTTAATAGTCAATATAATACAACTGAAAGGTTTCATTTAGAAATTTCATAACAATTTGCTTCGAGCAAAGCTAAGAAAGAAATGGAAATGGTTAGTCAATTGTCATTGTTTTTCACGACAACAGTATTTTCGTTCATTGACCTATTCCACATCGACACAGGGACATGTTTGCCAATTTTTTAATTGTTTACGACTACAGTGCGGTTGTTTATGCATTTATAAAAAATTTATAATTTAATTTAGATAACTATTCAGATGTACAATATCACATCATAAATCATGAATAGAATATACTTTTAATCAGAAAATATAAGTATTATTCTAAAAAATAATCTGTAATGATCAGACTGCGGATTTTTATGTATTTACAGGAAATCTAGAGGTGTAATACTGTACAAAATGCACGTAATATGAATAAATATATAGAATACCCAAATTGTAGCGCTTTCTGTAATACCTAGTAGGTGAAATAATTCTCTTTCAAAGTTCTATTTTTGTTACTATAATCCTAAAAATATGAATTTGCATAAAAATTTGCAGTCCACTTATTCTTAGCCAAAAGTTTACCAGCTGAGAAAGTTTAAATTTGTCAAAGAATAAATGTTTAAATATTTCTTTTTACCGCTAGTAAATAATAACACAGGTTTTATTGTATGTATATCAGTTGAAGTATTGGACGAGTACTTCATTATTTCATTATCATTTTATTATCTTAGACATAAAACAATTATTTTAAAAATAAAATATTTATGAAATAAAATAACATGTCCTTCGAAATAATAATTCAAATGAAACGATTTAAAAAATGGGCAGGCGGTAAATTACCTACATAATATGAAATATGATAATTAACACGATAATCAATATGATTCACATTGATTAAAATGATCAAATTCATTAAACTTGTTCAGTTTGTAATAAAATATTAAAACACATTTTATCTATACATCTGAATGTAACAAATTTTAGCTGTATTTCTACAATTTATTGTAAAAAATTAAATTATTATTCAAAAGTATGTGTTGTATTGATAATGTAATTCAAATGAACATATATTATACATATAATGTTTAAGTAAACAATTAGAAAGAGAATAATAATGTACCAGATATTTAATTAATCATTTCCGTGGATGATTTATGCAGATAGATTAAATCATATTTTATGAATATAAGAAAAGATATTGTTATGACAGGTATAACAAAACCATAGAAACAATATTTGCAACTGTGAAACGCTCGAATACACATATTCTTGTGTACAATATGCTGTATTGAACGCATAGACTATTGGGAAATAGTTATTATTTCTGAATTTTATTTTTTGAAACAGAAAACCATATCAATATGAAACTCTTTGAGTTTTATTTATTAATATTTCCAATATTGAACTACATTTCTGTTTCAAAGAAAAAATTCAGTTCGTATTATTCAGAAAATTTAAACAAATGTGACATACAAAATTACAATAAAAGTATTGTTGTTGAAGAAATGAAACGAAGGTAGAAGATAGAAAAGGAAACGAAGATTCATAGAAAAATATGAAAATTAATTGAACCATGGGCTTTTAAGTTTCTTTTAGTTTGTACTTTACTGCTCGGAAAGAAATATTAATTTTTTAAACTTCATACTCGTTTTAATATTCAGTTTCTTTTAAAATATGTTTACTTTTAGAAAATTGATAGTGCATATCCATTGGTTTACTCGTTCAAGGAATACTGCCTGTTAATTAGAAAACACAGTTTCAAGGAAATCATGTTTGATGTTTCAGATAGAAGTATTTCGCTCTGCATATTGATGTATTCTAAAGCTCGTAATTTGTTCAGTTTTTTCAATTCTGCGAAAACCCATTATAAGCATATTTTTCACGCCGAAATGTCGAAAATATATGAAAAAAAAGAAAATAGCATTTCCACCTTTTCCGTCCCTCTGAACTAAAACTACTCCATAAAAAGCTTCTACTTTATTCAAACTTTCCGGTTACGTCACACTGTAAATTTCAATGACAAAAAAATTGCATTTAAAATATAAAATAACGTATAAAATAAATAAATAATGAAAGAATATACATGACATGTACTGTTATTTTGCACAATGAAATATTAAGTAAACTTAATTTCAACTCATTTCATATGATATGATGTGTTTATTTTAAGAAGTATGAACTTGTCTGACATTTAATATCGTTTGGATAACGATAGACGAGTTGATATGATTTTATTGAAAAATGTGCCAGGAACGCACATCGGGAAGTAGGAAACTGAATTATTATTATAATTTATGTTCAAGTTGAAACTTAAAAGTATATCGCACGAACGCATTGGTTAGATCTACAGCAAAATTAGATGCAGGTGATAATAAGAGAATGGATGTCAGTTCTGGTGTATATAACGAGGGCAAATGAAACAATATTCAATATTCGTTTCTATTCCGGACCGGATCTTGCCTACATCTTCTGTGTGAAGCTTACACATATTTATGTGGATTGATGTACCTACAATACTGCTTTATGATACCGTAGCGCCATAATCGTATAATATCAAGAAGATACGAATACAGTTCATAAGGCCAACTAGTATATGACTAATAGTTATTTTAACGATTACAATGCTTAACGCTATCATTGAGCATACTACCGTCATTACGTTAATATAACCTTGTTTAGTAATTTATAGTTACCTATCCCTAATATAGGTAATTTGAAATGGATACACTCATATGCAAAGATCATATACATTGACACATATTAATGTTGGGACATTAATAATGGGACGTTAATGTTGTAGTTTCAGCCTCTATACTCCTGCGTATCAAAATATAATTTCAGAGATGTTAAATTCAGTTTCCCTGCTTCTGGGGGATCAGCTACTGAGTGTTGATACAAATTGCGCGATCAGGTTCTGTGATTAATTATTAATATTGTACACCGTAGAATTACTTTTCACGATCGATGTATCGAAGACTATTTCTAAGATGTAAACTTGAATCGATCGAATTCTCACAATGAAATATCAAAAATAGGCATTGTTTGTCGAAGATAAATTTTCCATCAAATTTGTTTCAACTGTGCAAAAAATACGATTTGCAAATAATTTAGTAACTTTTTCTTGAATAATCTAGTGCATAAGAGTTATACAGGATGTTTCATAATATGTGAAACCTACTTCAGGAGTGGACAGGTAACACAAAAACAATGAGAGTTCATATAAACATGAATTCTATTCAACCTTCTTTTAAGGGGAGAATCACGGTTAGCACTTTCAACCAATCGATTTGTTTTATTTTCTATTTCTTTAACGTGCAAAGAATAAATAATTATAAGCAAATTTTGGAATTTCAAAAATTGCAAAATTGAAATGGAAGATTCATTGCATTTTCAGCATTTGTTGCTCTGCTTCTTTGACAAGTAAAAAACAGTTATAAATAGTCGCCGAAAGTATGTTGAAACTTACAAAATGTTTTCTTTATCGATGAAAAATGAATACTGATTTAGATGATTCGGTAGCGATGATTTTAATGTCAGTGACAAAAAACGCTAACAATAGCGCAAAAAAGTACGAAGATGCAGAATTACAAGTATTATTGGGCAAAGCGTGAGATCAATCCATTTCAGAACTTCTCAGAACATTGAATATTGACTAATCAATTATCAACAATCGTATACATGTCATTTTCTTTAAGTAAATATCTTTTTAGCCAAAAATCTTTCCAAATTAATTTACACTCCTAATATAAAGCTATTGTTAGATTCATACATATATCACTAGAGAGTAATTTTAGAAACTAGGTTACAGCTCTTTTTTTAGTAATCTACAGAAACAATGCCAGAGATAAAAATTTTTTTAAGCGCAACAATACGAATGTAGATGCTTTGTTTTGCATACACATACCTACATTTCTTTGTTTCAAATGGATACACGCACCTTGCGTTTATTGTGCTCTTCTCGTTAAATTACGTAGAATAATATTCTGCAACAAATCCGTATACAGCTTAATAAAGCGTTTCGTATTTTACATTAATAATTCAATTTTTTATGCTTTCAATCGAGACATGATTATTTTTTAAATATTACTTTTAATGCACATATTTGTATTTCTCGTGTTTCATTATAACATATTTTACTTTAAATACCGTAACTTTGTTTTAAAATTATTATTTATCGAAATTACATAGTAATGTAATATAATAACTGAGCAATACGCTAGCGACTCGTTAATATGGTTGATTATTCAATTCGTTCCAATTAATTTTACATTTTCATTACAATTTTCCAGTTCTTTTCTCAATGGAAACCATCTTTCTCTTTTAAATAAACGAAACGACTTTTATATTCTAGGTACAACATTTTCGCAGCAATGTAGAATTCTTTCTTATCTTTAAAACCTTACATGATCGATTATTAAATGAGTATTAAATAATAATTTAATTCCATATGAATTTCATATTCCGTTTGAGCAATGTACATTATGAATATCGTCTATTCAAAAAGTTCCCGGACTAATATTATAGAACAACTTTTACTGGTGATATCTTTGTCTTAAGGCTAAATTTAATTATTACAAACCTTCTTTTTTTTTATCAGGTTCGGTTAACCTCAAAGTATGCAATCGTTTGTTTGTAGAGCACATTTGAAGTTTGGTAACTTTTTGTTGTTGTCACAGTTAGCGCGTTGAAACAGAGAGCTGTGATACGATTTTGCTTGTTAAGTGGTAATAGTCCCAAGAAAACATACAAAATTATGTAAAATGCATATGAAAGTGAATGTCTTGGTCGTGCGCAAGTATTTCGGTGACATTAGGTATTTAACACTTTACCAACCGGAAGCCTATTAATCAGCTTTTTGCTGCAACGCAATAAATTAATTAACCCTCGTCAAGTCAATATCGAGTTACTTCTGACCCATATCTTAATTAACCTATAATAAGAAAATGTGAATGATATGGTAAAGCTGTCTTGCGAATTTTGAATTAAAATTTTTAGAGCTGTAAGAATAAGCGCGATTGCAAAAACCGAGCCAGTATTGAATAGAATAAGCCGGTAGGTAAAGTGTTAAGAATGATCGTAAGACGCTTGAAGATAATCAAAAGTGAAGATAATGTTGATTATATTTTTTGATTGAAGGGGATTCGACAAAACCGTCTAAAATACATTCCAGTCCGGTCAATGGTTTCTGTTGCCCGACTCAATCTGTTCCAAACATAGATAACTGAGTCTGTATTTTTGACTAAAAATCGGTTACAGTTCTAACAAATTACGAGTTTCTTTACTTCCTAAAAGTTCATAGTAAGTAATTCCCTTTCAGTCCCAACATATACTGATTGAAACTTTCTTCGAATGCAGTCTATCTTTTGGTGTGAGTAACGTTGATTATTCTGTCATTTTCCAAGATCGCTTTCATACAACATTGTTATATAAAATCCACTTTCCATTCCCTGTAATTATTTATCTTAAAACTGGATGTTTTACATTACATTTTAATAGATAGTTACGTACCGAAACTCGATCGATTAAATTTTGTTCTATCGTGCGGCACATGTCGAAACGGCTAGTGTATCTAAATGGTTTCAAATGTTCATACACAATACTGTTTAATGTTTTCCAGGTCTCAGGAATATCTTTAGTAGTGTATCGTGGATTGTTTGAATTAATGGTTTTCTTTCATCGCTATCAATAAGGAATGAGCGACTAAAGCGTTTCGCATTTTTCAAAGAAAAATTATCAGTTTTGAGTTGCAAAATCCATTTCCGAACAATACCTATCTCCAACACCATTATTTCCGTAAGCCGCATATATCTCTCTTTTCGTCTCAATTGCATTTTTACTCTTATTGTGATGGTAAAATATTAAATGCTGAGAAATGTACTTTTCTATTCTCCATTTTCTTTCTATTCTTACAAGCACAAAATATTAAAGTATTTCATTGCCTTTCTCTTTAAACAATGTCTGAAACTATAGATTGGAAAATTTATTATGGACATATAATAACATTAATAGCGAATATCAAGAGCATTGCTAATATCATCTCTCATAAACGCTACGAACTTTTGGAACAACCCAATACTGTATCGTGTGCGGCGAAACAAAAGATATTAGAAAACGGAGCACATACAAACAGTTTTTCTTAAACCTTATCAAATATTCCTATCCCATCTCCAGTCAAACTCAATTTCTCTCTTTCCTCTCTGAATCCTTCTTCACTGTCAAACTAAACTATATCCCATTCCAATTTTCGAAACCACCCTTCCGATTCAAAGCCGCCTCTCCACCTAGAGATACCTGCACATAAGTTCTTTTCAACATCAATTTCCAGTCACAGCCTAGACGGTAGACAATCCAATGATGCTTTAGACAGTCCCCCGTGATAATTGCATCATTTCAGGCCGGCAAATGCGATAAGTAACGCACTTTTCGCGCAACACGGTCAGGCTACGGGCGGAGAACCGGTAACGAAATTTTCCACGGTTGCTTAAAGCGCAGAAGGGACGAGATCACGAGCGGGTAGGGTCGGGCGTGCGCATCTGCCGCAGACTTCGTTATCAAATCATTCCGCTGACATCCGTAGACGTTCCGGCAAATAATTCGGGGTCCCGTGTCTTCTTCCCGTTGGCCCCATTTCTTCCTCAACCTCCTTCTATCTCTTTATTCCCAGTCCTCCAGCATCGTCGACCCTATCTGCTGTCCTTGCGCGTCCTCACGGCAATCTCGCGACATCAAGATTGGGTAGTACGCAGCTGCTCGACGACGAAACCGGCCCTTTCATGATATTCTGGCGTGCAAGTTTCTTAAGTATAGCACGTGAACCCTTATAGGGATTCTCTCGATGCTTTTAGAAGATTAATTTGTACACTACCGTTTTGGTTGGAGCGGAAGAACGATAAGAATGTACGTGATCGAATTGAGAGCCTCTCTCTAGGGAATTTTCTGTGATGCACTGGCAATGTTTTCGATCGAGGAATTTAGTAACATTTCATAAAAAAATTAACTTTTTCATATTGATAGGGGAAAGTTCCGTAACTTGGACCGAATCCTATGGGGGGTGATAAAGTTATTGTAATCATTTCGAAATTATATACCATCTATTTAATGTTTGAATGAAAATAGAATTGGAGGTACATATAAGATAAAAACCCTTTTTTCTTTTAAATATAAGAAGTATTGTTACGTATTTAATAAAATATAATGAAGATCTTAAAATTTCTACAAGTTATTAAAAAGTGTTTAAATTACATATCTGGTCGACCATTGCGAATCGGATCACTTTTCGTTTGATGGTGAAAAAATAGTAGTCAGATATTAAAAAGCTAATTTTTTTTTATTATAAATTCGTATCTAATACCTCTTTCACTTGAACATTGATGATAAAAAATAAAAACAAACTCAAAAACTTTCCTTCTGCAAACGAAAAATGAAAAAGCAAGGAATATCCGATTCGCCTTGAAATTTGGGATAAATCGAATCATCCAAAACTCTTTAAAAAAAGAAAAACTGAAATTTTCATAAACTTTTTGGAATCAACGTAAAACAGATATAATTCAACGACAATGAGGTCAACTGACACTCTTTACACCTTTATAGAGTTGTATGATAGATATACATACGTTTCTGCAATTTGATGTGTAGCAATTTCTTTAAATTTAACTTTTATCACAGCTTTTTTCATTTGTTTTGGATATCATTTAATGGGATGCAGGATTGAATTCACACAAATATATATTCATATTTATTTAATTATTACACGGGTTAATTATATTAATGACATTTCTCAATATGTCTACTCGTTTTATAAAACAAGAAACACGCTATTCTTCTTTTCTCACCTTTCCATTCGCTCAATTCCGAACTATTATTAACCTAACCATTCACTTTTAAACCTCATAGTACCCATAATCAATTTTCAAATTTAAGGGAGAATTCTCATGTGACAGCAACAAAATCTAATAACTTTTAAGTCCTCAAAAATAACAGATTTCTCAACCATACCACAAATTTAGGATAATCTGTTGTCTCAAAAAACTGCGGTTTAGGCTGTGGTGGTTATATTGGATGCGTATTCGGACGACTAGTTCGCCGTCCATATACGTTTGTATATGGTTGAACAATTCAAACGCCTTAAAATAACTGGAAGTGGTTATATACTGGAAGTGGTATTACATGTATATTGATTGTTTGCATTCGTCCGTATATGCACGTCGTACAAATCAATTTGATTTTTTCGTTCAATTTGTTACGATTTAAAACACGTGATCCAGATCTTTAGAATTGTGATACCCGATTCTCGATTGCGAATCGAAGTTGCATTTTGAATGAACGAAATATTGACCTGATTGATTGCTCAGTTCAAATTGATTGTTTTGTTAAACGAATAGTCTTTTCGGAGTTAAAAACGGAATTAGAGCGAAAATGAAATCGAAATTGAAACGAACTAGTTAGAAACATTTATTGTGTTGCACAGTTTGAAAAGATATGTTGAAGAAATTAGAATTACTTTCTTTCTAATTTTCAATGTAACATTTGTAAAATGTAGTAATTGAAAAACTAATGCTCACCTGTCGTATTATCACCTGGAAAAAACCTTTCAACCAAACATTTTGGATGAAAGCATTCGTATCTTAAAACTATTAAATGTTATTCTGCTTTTTTAAAAAATTTGCTCGAGTTGCGATGCCCAATTTGCCGCAATTCCTCGAAACTAACAATGAGAGCCGGTATTGGGGTGACATTTAAATTAAAGTAATTAAGGATCGATATTGGAAAGAAAACTTTATCAACTAATAGAAACTGACAAAAGGTGACGTGTGCGTGACAAAAATAAGAACTGCCTGGGGATGGAAAAATAGGGCTATTTAAAGGTTTGTAAAGAATGAACTGGGTTATGAATGTATAGGGGAATTGAAAGGAGAGTTGGAAGGTAAAAAGTTCAATGTGAATAATGTTGAAAGTGAGTGACTAGTTACAGATAAAGGTAAAACTAAAACTTAGTTAAAGAAAATATTTGAGAGTTGTGACCAGCGAACAATATAAACAAGAGATAAGATAACAAATGAATCACAACAGCGAGTATAAAAGACAGAAGCGAGAACCAGGAAGGAATCAATTCGTTAAGATTATTCGTTAAGTATCATTCTTCAAGATTAGTTCATTTATATTTAAGTGTATAATAAATGTAACTGTTAAGTATCGTAAGAATAAAATATTTTTTTTTAAAAACCAACTTCTTCGTCTTCCGCCATGACAGTATAATAGAACGAATGGTGACTGCTTACTATAAGTGTTTCTTTAGTTCTATCCACATATGCAGAATATAAAACAATGTTTCAGGATTTATTCTTCAACAGATGTAGAAACATTACAATATCCTCCATATTTCTTAACAAAAGAAGGCACTTTATTTTATTGTTTTAAAACATTTATTTGTGAAATGTTTAATAACACTTTTTAATATTTCTTGAAATATACCTTCTAATTGAAATAATTCTTTAAGAAATACAATTTTCATTGAACTATTGATAGTTGTATCAATTGATTTAATAAATTAAATAAAATTTTATAGTAGTTAAAATATGTTGAAAACCTAAATCCATGACACATTTTGTAGAACGTACAAATTCTCCACTATTTCTCGTACAGTCGAACTTTCTTCCTATTCGTTGATAGCAATCCCTAGAGATTCCTTCTAGACACAAGATTTGGTACAAGTGTTTCTCGGATGACATTTTATTGTTTGCGAAATGATAGGGGACGGATTTCTATGGATTTTGGGTCGCTTTAAGTTGCCGTATAAAGCATACCTCGGAGACTAGTAACGCGAACCGATTCTACGCCAACCTCTTTCCTGGCACCCTAAAATGGCTTAAGTTACAACGATTCAACAAAAGCGACCATCCCAATGCGACCTATTCGCCAACTATATTCCTAACGATGATCGCACCGCCTTTGGACACTATACTATCAGCGAAACCAGTGAAACCGCTGTTGCAGTTAGTAGAGAGTACGTAAAATTAGGTTTGGCAAAATATTGAAATTTATGAAATGGTAATTATAAAATTTCCTTTTACCAGAAAATAGCAAACTTACTCATATTGAAATTAATTAATAGTTACTCTTTTTCTGCATAAAACTTTATGAATACGTGTTCACATAACCGTAATTTCTTAGATGTTGAAGTTATGTAGAAATTAACATTATAGTAACATTTATCTTATTATTTACAAAAAAAAAACACACTAAAAGTGTGTGTAGTAAAATCTACATTTTTAAATGTTTAAACATATCACATGCAGCCTGTAAAAATATTTTAGAATGGGAATTTAATTTTACTAGTATTATTAAGTTTTCCTTTTTAGAGTAGAGCTTGTAAATTACCTACACTGTATCTTAAACCCTTCCCATGCAGATAAGCCTAGTCTTTCTGCAATCGTGCAACTTGTGTTATTTTTCTTTTGTGTGTTTGTATTTTATTGTTATTTCAGCTTCAAATGTATTTTTTTTTCTATCACGATCTTAAACAATTTTTTATTCACTTCATTCTATTCTAGTGTCTTTAGCAAAATGTATTATTGCTTCTGTTTTTTTATTTAAACGGTGTTTGTTATGTTATCACTAGACTGTGGATTTTTATGCAAATTTGAGAATATAAAAAAAAGTAGAACTCCGATAGAAAATTATTTTACCTACTAGGTGTTATAAAAAACGCCATAATTTGGATATTTTGTATATTTTTTCAGATTACATGCTGTTTGTGTAATTTTACACCTTTAAATTTCCTGTAAATGCATAAATATCCACAGTAGAATGGTCCTTATTTTTCAATCTACGACTTTTTTTGGTTTTGCCCTCCTAAAGTATGATACTTGGTGAAAAAATTATGTATGCAACCTTTCAGAATGATTGGACAAAGGGAAGACGTGCCACATTTGAGTTAAAGTTTTTAAATATGTTCGTTAATATGTTTTAATGCAAGTATAATGTTTTAGATGTATAAAAATAATATTTATGTATTTCTTCTAAAAATATAATATTTGACTTTTATTTAACATTAGGCTTAGTATATAACGCAACATCTGACAATGAGTCACGCTACTATGAGAGTTAGCTACCTGAGGTGTAAGGTTAAGTCATCTATTGTCACTATTGTACTTGTAAATGCCCTCCTATTGTAAGTAATACATTTACCCGACTTTTGCTAGTAACAGTAAGCGTCCATTCCTTACTTTTAATTAAGGTTTAAAAGTGTGTGTATAGCAGAGTTATATTCAAACAGAAAGCGAATTTGGAAAAATGGAAACTGGAAGTTACGATAAAATATATTTGTTGCAGCATGACAAAAGTCAAACTATTGGCTCAAAACTTCTCAGCAACAACCAAGTTTTTCGTGTACTGTTTTACAATCTACGAAAAGTAAAATGAAATCTTTAATTAACACACCTTCAGTCGACTTGATCCAGTGAAGAAATCAGAAAATTCTACATTTGAAGGTTTTTTAAAAGAACCAGGCTCAAAATATCCAAGAAAGCCAAGGTAAAACAGGAAGTAATTAACATCAAGCTCGTCACCACTTTAAATAAATATAAAGTAAATAATCATGATCTAGTTCGTATTGTAACTGCTACTGCCGAAGTACTAGAATATGAGTTAAATGATTTAATAAATAACCGATTTTCGATTCGGCGTTGTCGTTATTGTCTTTATGCAGAATGCACGACAAAATTAAGTGAAACATTAAAAAAAAATCTACCAAAAACAGTAGAATTAAAAACTAACAATAACTTTGTACATCTTATAAACAATTGTGTTGATCAACCAATGGCGAATTAACTCATCTTCCCCAGTTAAAAGGATAATTTGTATGTGCGCGTTCAAATTCTACTGCAGCTCGAATGATTAGAGAGAGAGTGGTTAATGGTTAAAGAGACCTTACAAATTGTGTCGATTTGCAGTTATCGATGTAAGGTGAACTAGAAGACACTTGACATTTTTAGTCGCGAAAGAAGACAAACCCTATCGCTTACCACTTTCCGACAAGATTTTTCCAATGACCCCTGAGCACTTAAACGGTTAAAAACCAATTTGAACTTCGTTATTAGCATGCTTCCATCGCTTCTTTTGTGATGAAAGTCGATTCACGTTGGAAAGTTTGCACGATGGTGCAAACCGGTGCTGTGTATGAAAGAGGTGCAGCTCCTTCGTTTGATAGTTCATTTATCCCATTGGGTACTTCTTAAGAGATAGAACTGTGGAGTTGACCTGTTGCTCAGAGTTAGAGTTCAGAATTTAGAGATTTGTTACTTCCACCTATTTGAGTTTAAATTAAATTTGGTTATTTTCTTAGTGTTACAATTTGCAATTCGAGACTTGAGTTTTTTGACTTTAAAATTTAAAGTTTTACTCGCTGCTAGATTATCCAATTTGTCCTAGAAGTCTAAAGGTTAGGTGGCAATCTGATTGGTAAGTCAGAGTACTTTAGTCCCATGGCTAGTGCTCTATAGACCGAAGCTTACCCATTACCCTCGGATTTTCAAAGTGGTAGAGTGATGATGGCATGGCGTCGAAACGGGAGAGTCAGGCTTAAAGGACGACTGATCCTAACCAGATCGAAGTTCCTGTGTGTCATATCTTAGCTTTATAACAGGTTCTTCGCTATTAATCCCTTGACATACAATGACGTCTGGGAGACGTCATCTATTTCATGTGCCATTGTAGACTTCGATGTCTCCGAGATGTTAAGAACTGTCTCTGGCGGACAATTAAAATTCCAAATTTTGAATGAAAATGATACAAATACTGTTGGAATACTTAATTATTTTCCATTAACATTATATATCATCTTGATTAAATGTTATATAGCAATGCAAATTTCAAAATAAAATATTCTGTATATTAAATTCCATTTTATTTGCATGTCAAGGGGTTAAGTGTGTAGTAGCAGGGTACTGTTGAGGTATATGGACCGCAGAAATGTAGAATATTGCATTTGTGAAACACTTTCTATACCTGGACATCTGATTAAAAGAGTAGAGGAAACCGATGTAAGTTGATACGTTTTTCAGTTTTTAATTTCTGTAGTTTTCGTTTAAATTAATTACACAATAAGTGATAGGTTGTACGATACTCGAGTCGCGATACGAGATTTTGCAATGGGTACTGAATGTGCTGTCGACAAATTAATGTTGAAAGGACGTTCCAGTATTGGATTGGCCAAAATTTACTGTTGGAAGTTTTGCTAAGAAACAACAATAATTTTTTTTGTAATGTAAAAAACTTTATTAAACGATACATTAACTATCTTGATCTGTCTTTTTGCCCTTTTACAGGCAGCTTTATAACATCATCCTTCAAGAATTTGCCATCATTTTCAGAAAAATGTCTTGAAACATACATTTCGCAGGTTTGAAATTTTAAAATGTATGAAACCCAAACATATTTGAAAACCATACCAAGATGATACACATGGTTTTCAACGCGGGATTTCTGTATTTCTAACATTTCAGCAATTTCTCGTGTAGTATAACGTAAACTATTTTCAATTAATCTAGAGATTTGCTCGTTACCAATAAGTCTGCCAGAACGTTTATTGTCGATAGGAATAAAAACTCTTTTTAACAGAGGACTCTTTATCATAAAAAATGAACGTAAGTGAGAGTAACATGAATATTTTGTAATTACAATAATTAACAGGGGAACGTAAAAGTTACAAGGGAAAAATCAAACCCTCCTTCGTGTTCAGAAATATTCTGTGTATGCTTCTCTTAACCAACAACAGTTGGATTTAAGTTTTTTTCAAAACCTCCTCGACATCTTGATTACTGGAAGTCTGAAGAGAAAGCTGTTTTTGTGCATTTATATTGTCAGCCACTTAATCGATCACGTTTTTCGATGTAAGCCTCTTAACATACAGAATAAGTCTCTTGCTTCCAATTAGCGTAAACGAACAACGCAGCTTTCCTCTCTCTTTTTCTTTCTCTCATTCTTTCTCTCTTTTCTTTTTCCCTTTCACTCTCTCCTTCTGTATCGATCGAACATTTTCGTTGAAGTTTCGAACGAGATTGCATGCGTCAATTGAATTCACAAAGAGAACGTGAAGGAGCCTGAAGACATAACGAGAGGGCAAGGGAGCAGCCGACGACAACTTTCGAAACTTTCAAGGGCAAGTTAAATCGCCAAGACGAGAAGAAGATTCATTTAATTGAGAGGTTCGAGTGGCTTTGTAAATTCGTTATACGCGTATTTTCACTGTACAAAATTATACAAGAAGTTACCACATAAAAGGAAAGAGCAATGACAAAACGAAAAATTGAATTATATGACATTGTAAATATATTAATTTTGAAAATTCAAGGTTTGTGGACTATAACGAAATAAGTATAGTTAGACTACGATAATCGAAGTACTTCAATGGAAAATTAACTTTTGTAGATAAATAAGTTGAATTTATATTGATTAAAAAACGAAAGTATTACAAATAAAAAATAGAATACTGATCGAAGGTATAATACCTAGAGGATTATATACATATAACAAATAAACTAAGCATTTTTTGAAGTTAATTAGTCAATTACTTATTGAATTATCTTGCACACTAGTTTAAAAAAACATGGTTTCGAGAAAATGAGATTTCAGTAGCGAACTTCAGATATTCATTTATTATTCGTTCGAGGACGAACAGTTTTTTTCTCAACAAATTTACCGTAGTAGTAAGAAGGGTTGTTTTGTCCTCGAGGTATGTATATCCCTGCTGTCCAATCCTCGAAAATAATTAATATTTGTACATTCTCGCCTTTAGCCGTTAGTCCGTTTCGTAGCGACAGTAACTTTGAGACACCACGGCAATCGTAGTTTTTTCGCTTTATCCTTTATTGTCTTGTTTTCTAGATAGAAGCTTCGTCCTTTTTAATGATACCTTTTTCATCTCCATACGGTCACCAGAGTCGAAGCGCTTCTTAAGCTTATTGTCTGCTACCATCATTGTTCGAGACACTCGGAATTTCCGCGTGCGTCACTCAAAGATACGCTCGGTACCTGAGAGTGACGAATGGTCTGGAGAGTGGCAATTTTTGTTTAGTCTCCTTATAATTTTGACCAATAGGTTCTACCAGCCACTATTCCCCACCACAATCGAAAAATTGACTTCCATCTATCCCAGTGCCTCACCCACGCGTTGAGTCTTTGCTCCGAAGTATCGCAGGATCTTTTCGAGAAGAGAAATAGTTAGTTACTCGCAAAACCTAGTAGAAAAAGGAGCAATAGTTAAACATACAGAGCGAACATACGTGTAGAATAGCGAGCCTTGAATGTTGAATAAATAGTAGACTAGTCGTAATAGTACAACCAGTAACTCAAAATTTATACAGTCCACTTAATTAAAATATTTGTACAAAGTTAATTCGGCGTGCGAGGTACAAATTGCACTATTATACGTAATAGACAAAACGTACGCAACAAGAGTTGAGTACTTAAATTCTATAAATAAATTCGAATTATTTACTTAGTCGGCTATACCTGAATCATAAAGTAAATCTTCCTCTTCCTCGAACATCTGCTGATGTAGTCTTTCGTCTCTTCGAACCGTTTGTTAAATTTTTAAAACTGTTACCCGAGACCCTTTCCTCCTTAAGGGCTGGTTTTTAAATTTTATAAAGTTATCCAAAAAGCAAATGGACATTTTTAAACAGTTTTTAAAAAAATTGACAAATTCTAAAAAAACTTTTAATTTTCTGACAATTATAATCTACAACTAAGACACAACTACAAACATCCTTCCCCCAGTTTTTATATAAAACAGCAGAACAATTTTCCGAATAGCAAGACTATCTGTATCCTCGTATCACAATCAACACATGTCGTTCGCGATTCCGTTCCTTCGTTGTAATTGAAAATATATCTTTGTTAACGAACATAATTCTATTTGTTCATTCAGTCATCCTGAGCTAGACTCTTCTCATTAATTTGAGATAAGTCACCGTTTTTAAAATTCTATCATTAGATGCACGATAACTGAACGATACACAGTACAGATATGAAGGAATTTTCGTAATTAATTTTCCGTCTAAATTGTATGTTGTATGTAAGGAAGCTTCGGAATTTAATAAAAATTTAACAGGAAACCTAAATTTTAATGTAAGTGGTAGATCGCTGGTAAAATTGAAATTGCATCGTGCTATCTGAGAATCAGATATTAATGGAGAC
The DNA here is from genome assembly GCA_951804975.1 of Anthophora plumipes. Lineage (NCBI taxonomy): Eukaryota > Metazoa > Arthropoda > Insecta > Hymenoptera > Apidae > Anthophora > Anthophora plumipes. The sequence continues at coordinate 14,703,860 of OX638118.1, read as the reverse complement.
AAACTTTCTGCAAATAAAATTGCTCTGCTCTCAAACAGGTTTTTAGGAAATTTCTGTTGGTAGAAGAATGCGCTTGGAATGATATATTTACAGTATCGAAAATTTCAGTTTCTCGTCATATGACAAGAGTTCCGAGTCGGGAAAGCAGCAAAGACTACGTTAGTTTGCACGAATTATGCAGGGTCTCATTAATTACCAATCTTAATAATTAGCAAAAGCGAAGAGCTCAGCTGTCATTTGTGTACATGACTTGGAATTGGGAAAATGCTCGTGTGAATAGGATCCTGTTCATTGAATAGTTTCAAAGGTATTAATTTATTGAAAATTATTTAGGAGTATTATAATTGCTGCATTAGTTCTCTTCACTAGAATACATCTACTTTGATTTCTGAAAACACCTTACGCTCACTTTAAACTGTGTTTTTTCCATCACTGTTTACGATAATTTCACAGCTATGTGGAAGTTGTTTTATACTTCTTCAAATTGAGCATTGAGGAAGTGACTTATTGCACATTTTATGTCTGCAGAATTATTCAAATTTTTTCCGTCTAAATTGTTTTATAGTAACTGGAAGATATGAAAATCTTTTGGTACCTAATCCGTGAAATATCATAAATAAGAACAAGCTTCTATTGCACTTTTTTTGCATTGTCATCGTCAAATGTCGTCTTACGTTACCGTGAAGTTACCCTTCGATTCACAAAGGATCTTTTAATTTGCAATTCTTTCTAATTATTGAAAATACAAATACAGATTGAAGGTTGTATTTAAATTGAACAATTTATGATAAATTATACTATGCATGTTCCACCATACACACAACATTACTTTTGTTATCGTTAAATTCTTCTTAATAGTTTCTAGAGAAAGTTATCCAAGTTTTGATTAATTTGTTCTCTCCGATTACATTTTTGTATAAAATCCACTTTTTATCTGCCGTCAGCAGACGATGCACAAAATCTCTTTAAATTTGAAGAAATAAAACATAGACAGAGAAATAATCTAGTAAATTTTTCGATGACAGTTTGTGTGTTAACAAATTGTACTTCGAACTGTAAGTATACCCTTGTGAAACCCTTTCATAATACTTGAATCGTGAATTTCAAACTCAGACGTAACCTTAAGGATACTTAACAAAACTTACGTAGTAATACAATATTTGTGTTTAGAAACAATAGAACTTATTTTGTTTAGTTACTATTGATCCCCAATGTTACCAAAGAATTATTTTTTATGATTTTTGATAGGAAGCAACTTAATCTAACCTAACCTAATCACATTACCGTCATTTTTGTAAAGGTTTTTAAAATGACTTATTTCCATAATACATATTAAATTCAAATAAATTATTTTTCTTTCGCTTCCATTCTTTATCACGCATTCCCTTATTACTTTACCTACATTTAAGCATACATTTAAAGCAGTTTAGTTTATAAATTAGATTTTAGGAAGAAATATGGAACTGAGTGGCTTACCACACCTTACTCTATCACTAAACATGTTGAATACTAGAAATTCAATTCTATTGAGCCTATATAGCCTATATATAGCCTATTGTTTCAAATAATATTTCCCAATTTTCAAATATAGAAGGAAAAAATTCAGCGAAAGCGTATAATCGATGAAGTTTATTCAGGATGTCGTAGAGGGAGAGTAGAGGTGAAGTGAGACGGTGGCATGATTATCGCGATCAATCCGGGAACGTAGACGCGTGTACTTTAATCTCGTCGAAAATCCAATTAAACTACTTTGCGATTGTGGCGCGTCCCGGCACCATGTTGGTTTCCGACATCTACGAAATTCGTAACCCGTGCTGTAACTTGCTTGGCTCCACTCTCTCGGTCGCGTTTCCATCCTATTACGTTGAAATATACGACCATTCGAAAGCCAGCTGCTCAGTTAACTGCTACAAAATGTTATTTAAATCCTAATAACGACGTTGCTGTCGTTGATATGGTCTGCTCGTGTCACCAATCCGGCAAACAGGTGAAAAACATCTGATCCAACCTTGCTTGCTCTCTTCTGTGATTCATATCACTATTTTCACATTGTTCCCGGAAACGAAAGAAAAAGGGGAATGGAAATTGAAAACTGTTAAATTAGCAAATTAATTTAAATATTTTAAGTTAAATTGTACGCACACTGCATTGTATTTAAAATATGGTTATGTAGTTTCATTAATATTTCGTTAAAACCGTTATTGCATTCCTAATTTTTTAACCTTGTTGACATTCACAAAGATTGTATAATACCGTCTGTACGACAAGAGCGTGGACATGATATCTTGGTGAAAATTAGTTCTTTCTGTAAAAAACTTTGTAATATATCTTTGTAGTACATCTAAAAAGCTGATATGCACTTAAATAACACATTCGAGACTGGTGACGTAGTCCTACGTCATTGTAAGTTCTTTAACTGAATACCGGTAACGTAGTCCTACGTTATTTTACATTTTTCAGAGAAATTCCGGTCATTTAACCCAACATAATTTCAAAATTTGTTATTGAATATATATTATATATACAAAATTAACATACAGACGAAAATGAATTTATGCCTCCACCCAGGCAAAAAATGTATATATCACAATATGCCCCCCTTTGCACCGTGCAAGTTTCATATATGACATTTTTTCATATTATTACAAATAACGGCAATATTCAAGGTGGACATAGTTATTGCTCTACCCTGTATAATATGCTTCGTAAGTGCACGTTTTCACGACAAAGTGGTGCCGAGTTGCTGGTAGGTAACGTCCGGGATGGCTTGGAGTGCAAAGGATTAATAATAGTTAGTGTTTTGAATGTATATCTACGTCAATGCATTCGATTCGCCGCTCTCTATCACCCCATCTTCTCTTTCGATATTTTTTTTTTAATGACTTCTGTCACGCAACAGATTTGTAGATGTGACTGAATTAGCCAATAATGATAATACGTGTGATCAGAGTAACTAATTTGATTCAACGGCAACTTGCAATCGCTGCACAGTACACGAGTGGGTACCAGAAGGCGTGTAGACCGCAGAAACGTAGAATTTCTGTGTCCATAAAATACTTTCTAATCCTGACGTCGGTTAAAAAGAAAATTTAATTACAACAAGTTTTCTAAAGAAGGATGCACTCAAAAGTAGCAGAGTAGTATCCGTGTTATAAAGCAATTTACTATAATGCAGTGACTGCCACAGATCCCAACAATTTAATATTCATATTTGGTTCTTTTGGGTGATGACACAAAAAGATTGCGTCAAAACATTTAGTGTGTACGCTACTTATCTTATATAAATTGGTATTTCTTAGCGACAAAAGCGATACGAGGAGATTTAACACCAATGCGTATCGAAGGAAACTGTAAATGCTAAAATATATTAACACAATGTCCTCCTCGTTACATTTCAAATTTCTAAAATATCGAGTCTACGCTTTTGTAGTACTTACTATATGTATATGCGTCATAAATAAATTTCTGTAAGCTATATATTTAGATTTTATTAATTTTTTAAAAACTACGCGGACACTTTGAATAAATTTAAGAGGTTTCTCCATTTAGAGCACCGAAATAAGAATGTTTTAATTTTGGATATTAAAATACGAATGTTGTTAATACACGGAAGTAAAAAAATTGTCAAAGTAAGTAAACTAGTCCAAAGAATATAAACAACTTTCAGTTTACAGATTTTCTTAGTACAAAACTATATGAAACTAAAATATAAATATTGTTCCAGTATGAAAGATTTCACTCTTGGACTTTACAAGATATATAATAATAAATTGACACAATGTAATTGGCTTAAAATGCAAGTTATTTAGAAAAACATTTAATTTCTTCTTAACGAAGAAGTATTAGTTTAAGTAAAAGTTTCTGTTAACGTAATTTTTCGCATTTCTTCCTGGTGAAAATCGAACGAAAAAGGTAGTATCTTGGGTATAGCCAGCCATGCTCGTGAAAAATTGCAGATTTTTTATTTCTTTATATTAATTTGTAGTAGGTGAGCATTAACCTGATTCACAAATCAGTGACTGTCTCATTTTCGTGAGAGAGTCTTGAACCTGCAAGCACTTCGCCCATCAAGGCAACTCGGTTGTTAACAAAATGGAAGTGCAGATCAACAGAGAAAGACAGACACAAAGCAGGCAGAAACCCTGGATCCATCGCTAGCCGATACGTTGTTTTCCGGGTTTATGTCTGTCGTCATTGAGCATGCAGAAGCAAGTACTACTTACCTCGTGACCCATATAGGCCATTGAAATGCAGAATTCCTAGTCCATAAAGTAATTTCCTGGCCTTGACTCCTGGTTTGAATGGTCGATTGTAAAAACCTTCTCGAAAATAACGTTGCCTGGTGTCTATGTCATAAATCCGACTGACTAAACAGTTTCTATCATCTACTTATACGTACATATTGGAAATAGGTCCTTTCAGATTGATCGATGCACCCTTGTGAAGGTATCACCAAAAAAGCATGTGTGTATCGTTTCGATCGTCGATTGCTTTCTTCTTGATCGAACTTGTGTTCGCATGTGTCGTTCTTCATGTATGTTATACATTGTAAACATCATTGAAATATATTAAAAATTAACCCTTTGACTGCGGCGCGCTCTCGGACGAATCCATCGATATAGACGGCGCGTTTTTCGCTTGTCGGTCGCCGCGACTAGTTGTTCACTGACTAGTTGACACTGACAGTGACCAAAACAGTACCCGGAAATTTGATGTTATTCTAAGGGTTTAAAAAATAATAATGGCAAAAAAATTAAAAATATCAATTTTTTTTATTAAATTAAGTAACTTTTTAAGCCATTTTAATTTACTTAACTTTTGTACATTCCTTCAATAATAATCGGCAAATAAATATTAAGGAAAAAATCCAAAATTTATAATGTAACAATGCACGAAGAGATTATACTAGAGCGTAATGTAGAAGAGCAGTGCAATATAAAGGCAATTTATTGAATAATATTGAGACAATTGCCGATATTTAGTTGCTATGTTACATAAGACAACAAATTCCATGTTGAATCAACTGGTAAAACAGTAATAAAATTGTTACCGCTAAAAAATACAGAGGGCGTATATATACGCCTTTCGTATATATTGATGGATTTGTGAGGGCGTATATATACGCCTTTCGTATATATTGATGGACTTGCGAGGGCGTATATATACGCCTTTAGCAGTCAAAGGGTTAATAATAGTATAGACTTAGATATACAAAGATGGTTTGCGTCCGTCGTCGCTCTTCCCCTTTACGAGCTTCTTCCTATTCTTAAAACTACACGTTAAGTTACTTATTATTCTTAAAAGCTACGATCGCTTAAAACTACGATACTACTACAATAGTATAAAATAATATATTTATATTGTAATCATTTATGTGATTAACCGTCGGATTCCCAAACCTCACATGGATTCTCAAGAGGCGAATTCCTTAAACCTATATTACCTTTTACATATCTATCCTACAACTGTTTTTTTTTTTTTTTTTTTTTTTTTAATAAAGTTTTGTAATCTTTGAACTTTGTGAACGATATAGTATATCTTTTTGTTTGTATTTATATGTATATTTATAAAATAGAGTGATATTGTAAAATAGAGTGTGTACTAACACGAAATTAGCCTGAACTAATTGTTCTGATTTTTCTAATGAGTGGCAGAATACAATATTTCCTGAAAATTTTCTGCATACGCGATTCTTGCATTTGTAGCTGCTCTGATTTTAACTATTATATTTTATTGGTTTATCTCTAGCCTTCTTTACACGTGAATAACATCTTTCTCTTTTTATTGTGTTTGTATCTTCTGCTATTTTTTTGTTGTTCGACACCTATTTTGTGCATTAAAATTTCTTCACATCAGCGAAAATGTAAAAAGCTAATGTGCAAAATTGGCTAGAATAACAAGCTAAGGTATCAAACAGTCAGTGATGAATCAAGTGCATATTTGTAGTAGAAGATTATGCCGAAAAATAGATAAATGGTGAAGTTCATTTTTCATTCAAACACAGACTTGGAAATTATCCAAATAAACTATTTGAAATACAAACGTCAAGATAACATATTATCTTATTTGGCTGCGTGTTATTTGAAATAATCATATGTTAGTTTATTTGAAAAGACAAACGACTTTTCTCTAAATTATTTCAGTATTTGGAATTTAAATAAAATAAGTTTTTATTACATTTTTTGTTTGACCAAAGATTTATTCACATAATTTCTCAAATATTCCCTAATTTTATCATATCAACATTGTCAACTGCGTCAGAAATACAGATTTCCGTATAGTGTTTCATGTACTTAAATGCAAGAAGACAAATATTATCGAAGAGTAAGTGCACAGGAACTGCTCCTGTGGAGAAGTTGTTTTCATTTGCTACAATGGTAGATTTACCAAAATGTGAATGTTTCTCTGACGAATTCTTTGAAATGAGAATAATTTTAAGAGTAATTGCAACTAATCTATAAAAATTTCCGTATTCTAAGTTTAATAATTAATTTAGTTCAATAATGCATTATGTCAAATTGTTTATTACATTATTTGCGTGAGGTAACGGAAATAAAATATTACTAAAAAATAATTTATTTGAATTAAACAGAAAATAAAATTAGTTTTCCTATGTTATTTGTAAAATAAAATTAATAAAGTACTTGAAATAATTCCTTTCACAATTATTTCAAATGATTACTTACTTTATTTCAAATAAAGTATGCCCAAACTTGAAACAATCGTTGTTTGTCCCTCTACCTGCTGAATTACCCTCGTATTTAGCATTGTTCTACTAGTAGTTTACACATTCACTATCACTGACAGGAATTCACGTTATTTTAAAATCTGGTTTGCTGCTGACGTGAATTCACATCATTTTAAATTCTGTTTTCATTTACCGCTGACGTGAATTCACGGCATTTCGAAAGTGTGAATCTTTTTGATTGTCGTTAAGTTATCATATTTAACGATTTTGAACATACTGTTTGTTTGATCATGTATTGTGTGACGTAGTCAGAGGTAGAAAATTGGGATGATTTTAGAATATCGAGTTTGCAATACAGTTAATGCCCACGTTAATATTTGCCATGTAGTTTATCAAAGTTCACAGTTTCAGTACACAGTATAACAGCAAAATGTTGAGATAATCAGTTACAGACTTTTGGAAATTATGGGAAACACTCTAAATTATAACAAAAAAAACGTTAATATGTAATACAATACATCTTCTAATAAGGTTGTGAGAACAATTCCTATTGGTGAAGAAATTTAGCGAAAAAGAGAAATATTTCTTTAAATGTTAAGTATACACAACGTTAGGAAGAAATGAATTAATTTAATTTCTCCTGTCATACAGTCCAATCTTTTTAAATTTCAATTCGCTACAAATTTCATATAAATAATTGTCACTTGCAATTTTTACGTTAAAATTTACCACAATGGTCATACAATTCAACGGCAGAAATATTGTCAAATCTTCTTCAAATAATAAACAACTAATAATATAAAGAAAAGAAGCGAAAAGAAATGTTTTCTCAAATGTTGCGAAACAGTTGTAGTATATCATAATGAATATTAGGTTTTTACGATACATTATATCGCAACGTTGGGAAAAAGTGGGTTAAGCATGCAGCTTTTATGAATCATAAGATTATTTCTTTTTCTTTTTGATATCTATATTATTGCAGTTGGCTCTGCTGAACGAACTAGCAAATTGTATGATATACACCTACATATGTATCGCGCGCGCGCGGATAACATAAAAACTATTTCCACTTCATTTCTGCTAGGAAGAAATGGGTAATAAATGTTGTGCTCTTAAACAACATAATTATTCGCGTCTGGATGTTATTTAGTAACTTGAGAGCGCGATTGTCGAAAAAAAGGAAGAATACGCGGTTTTAATAGTAGAAATAAGAAATTATATTAGATGGACTGTATTTAATTTAGACACGTGCTTATTAAGGATCTGTCTTTTCTGAAAAACACGGTTTATTCTGTACTTTACAACAGTATCGCGTCCGACAGTCGGAGTGCGATCTCTTCGGTGTTCTTTCTCAAAGTCTTAGCTAAATCTCCTCTCCTGCAAACTAGTGAAAACGAGCTTTTTCTCCAAAGCTTCCCTTTTCACCAATTTCAGAAGGGGTTGTTCTAAGATAGCGCAAAAACTAAGCGCGAAACAGAAGGCTGGGCTTTCCGTTTTCTGGAAATTGGTGATCCTTTCCGCGCAGAAAGTGAAACCTTCACCGAGTGGCTATTATAGGGTCTTCCAATAAGAGCGATAGAACTTTTAATTAAAGTGGAACGAAAAGTACGATAGATAATCTATTACTCCTGGCTTTGTTTGAAAGTACATTCAATGGCATTATAGATGAAATATAGAATGGAAAAGGTAAATGAATGAAAGATGTTAACACTTCCAAACAAATACTATGTACACCTATATTTAGTATCAGCTAAATATAATCGTAATGGAGCAAAAGTATTAATGTTGACAACATTTTTCAAAAAATTTTATGGAAATTTCTGGCAGATTACCAACAAGACCTTGTAAAGCTTTGTTAATTTTCATCAAAAATAGTGTGCTACACCATGACGGAACATTGACTTGTGGCACCACTGGATGTTCCAGAACAATAATTGTTATGATGCATTTCTTCAACTTCGCAATCAGTTTTACGCGTCTCTCATACTTTGTTCTATCAAATCACGACGCGTTGCTTGGTCAACCGATACACAAACTTTCGAACTACACTACCGACTAATTAATGGCGTGAAAGCTGCTTTTTTCTGTTGGTTGGTGATGGTGTTGTATGATGTTTGGTGGTAATATTTTTAACATTTATATTTTTAATTTCGTGTGTATGTTTCGTGTGATATCTAAATGTTTTTCTATGTGTTCTTAATTTTTGCTCGATCTCTTCACAGAGTGTCTGTGTCTGTTGTTTTATTAACTTGATGTACATGTGCTGTGATTAGTGGTTTGAATGTGTAGTAGGTAGTGAAAATGTGTGGTAATTGGATTTTCGGTGTGTTTAAGGTACCTGTTTAGTGGTGTAGAAGTGGGGAAATAGTTGTTAGATTTGTTACATTGCTTTTTTTGAAGGTACCGATGTCAAAATCCTGTCTATGGACTTAACGCTTGTGGTATCCGAGTGTGAGAGTCTTTAAGTTTCTAACGGTAATAAAACAATTTATTGGCTGTGCCGGCTGAGACTTCGCTGTACAAAATATTATTCTTTACTGATGTATTAATCTATTGTTCGGGCTCGTCGGTACGACTGAATACACTCCAAACGAATATTTTACAAGGGGATTGTATGTGGGTGTGTGTATTGCGTAGTATGGTTACAATACGTCGCAGTCTAGATTTCGCTCGTTTTGTCTCTTGCACCGTATGTATTCCAGTATGTGTTCTAATATTCATTACGATATATTACAACGTAATGAAATTCTTACAGCAGCAGTATATGTCCAGCAATTGATCGTAGTTCAGGAAAAACTGCAGGTAAAACGACCAGCACTGGTCAATCGTAATGGAGTTGTGCTTTTGTATGATAACGCTAAGCCTCATATAGTAAAGCTTACTCAAGGAAAAATTCTGCAATTGGGGTGGTCTGTTTTGCCCGATTCACCATATTCACCAGACGTAGCCCCTATCGATTACCATTTGTTCTGCTCTTTTTAAAACGCATTGAATGGACAACGTTTTAGTAATTACGAACAAGTCTAAAAGTTCGTTAAAAATTGTTGTCTGTCAAAGTCATAAAATATTTACGAACCTGAAATTTGATAAGCTACCATCTAAGTGGGAACACGTAGTGTTTAATAATGGAGAATACATTTCAAAATGAATTTTTTTCTACGTTATTTTAATCTCTCAGCTACAGCTGAACTTTCCGCGGAACTGTATTTTTGTACCGCAATGTTCGACGCGGATTGCGTGTAAATAATATAGCATTGCGACTTGTATTCTGTAGTGGTTTTTTCCTATAAAATTACATCAGAATAGAGTTATAGATGAATAACTTATAATTTTCTTACAAATTTTCAATTAAAGAATTTGAAAAGAACATAGCAAGGTAATATAAACATGTATACTGTAATAATTAATGGCACAATTTTATATAGTATAAATACTCTTTAACGAGTTTAACCAGTGTATACTGTCACGAAATGTTGCGTGAGCGAACAAAAATGTGAAACAAAACAAATAAAAACGCTCGTGGCGTAACAATAATTTATACAATCCTAATGACACAATCCTAGTGAACCACTATAATGGCGTACCGTACAGAAAGATGACATAGACGAAAGTGTAAGACATAAATATGCCACTATAGTGGCGTCCAGTAGCTAAAAAGTTAAATATAATAAAAATAAAATTGATGTAAAAAATGTGGCAGTTGTTTATAACTCGACCCAATAATACTCTATTGTATTGTCTTATGTTAGACGATTTACACTAACATTTAAAATGTAGGTGGTGACATAGTTGGCGAATCCTAGAATTCCTTAGGCCCAGCGTAGTCCTTCTACGTCCTCGCGCACCCTGTTCATCTTGAAGGCTGACAAGGTGGTGATCATCGAAAGAACCAGGCCCATTGGGTGAACAGGGCTAGGTCACGAAAGTTTCATGCTCCTTGAAATGGGTTTATGACACGTCCATTATTATTGAAGGGTTAAAAGCAAGGTTCCAGCGCTTCGTATGGTACGCAGAAATGCAAAAATTCTACGTCTATGATGTGTTGCGTCCGTGCACTCGAAACTCACTCGGTGAATGCACGTTGCGTAGTAAACACTTATGCGTGTATTACTACGCCTCCGGAGGCAACGGAGACATTTTGTGAATAAATTAGAAGATATAACTTATTTGCTTAGTTGGATCTTTATATTTTTACTTGAATCCAAATTCCGCGTGCAGATACAGATAGACTGTGTTATAGTGATAGTGATTGTTTCACAAGTTCTACGATAATCCCTTTCAAATCACCAAACTGAGGTTTTTATTAGCTTTATGTGGGTGAAGCTATAAGTGCTCCTCTAAAACTAAAGTCCTGATTACTGTCACTGATCTTCCTGATGGTCATAAGGAAGGGTAAAAATGCTCTCGCGAACCACTATGTGGGAGATCAGTAACATTTTTCAGATTCAAGGGAAGTGGTAGTTGAATTCTAAGGCCTTATGCCTATTGCAAATATTTCGAGTACACCGAGCACTTGGCACCAAGACAACTAATTCTTTTTATGGTCTTCTAAGGACATAGTAATAAAGTAATTTAAACCTTACTTTCTGTTCCTCATATCTAAGCGAGTCGTAAACAATTCAATTAAATTTTCAGAAAAGTATCTGGACTAAGTGTCCGTGTCAAACTCAATCATCTTAACAATAATATTTTATTTATAGTATAATAAACCTTCCAAAATCTTCTTTAAAGAACGTGTATCAACTAATCAGCTTATCAATATAAAAAAACAGTAAAATTTCAAAATTTGTAGTAGATAAATTTTAATAACACATTAGAATTAAAAACTAATTATTTCGCAAGCACTTAAGTTCACTTTTTGAATCTATAAGCTCAGCCAGCTAATTATTCGACTAAAAGATGAGCAAAGTGAGATAGCATGCTGTACGCAGACTGCAAATAAAAGTTAGCGTCGCACACTACTTTCGATTTCATTATCTCGCTTCTGCCGTTTAATTTCGCGTGGCGGCGCGCGAAATTGCACACGGTCCGCGACGCGCCGTTCGTCCTCATTTAGTTTTCACATGGTCGCGACAGAGAATCACAGCATGCAAAATGTTTGTAGTGGTTAATCAAGGGTAGAAATGTGCGTTTCTCTTTAGCGTGCGAGCATAAAGACGCGCGTATGCACAATTTCATCCGGAAAGAGCTATAAATACCCTTAATGTCTTTTCCTGGAAAGTTTTACATTTCCGATTCAACAGAGCGACGAGTTATACTTTTGCGGGAAATAAACGCTGAACCTCAACTGTGAAATTATGCAGTAATGGGATTACAATTTGCTTGAGATCAATTTGTTTCCTGCAGAATGTTCCGGAATAAGTAAAAAGGCAATATGCAGTTGTTCATTCTAATGTAAGTTATTAATACCACAAAATAATTCAGTTTTTCATTTGTAATTAATGAAATCTGTGTTCCTGATATTTATAAATAACACATTACTCTATAAATAATGTTTTGAAGTAAAAAAGTAATTTAGACCTAATTTTAACTGTTATATAAGGTGCTTTAGAAATCAGTAGCCGCAATATTTGTATTCGTCTTGATATTCCAGCGAAAATATTTCGAAAAAACATGCATTATAGTCTATCTTTGTTCAGTTCCAAGGACCAAGTTGATTACTGTGTAGTATAATTTTTAGAATTCAATTTGATTTTAATATCTCAGAAGTAATACGTTTCTGTGTGTATTTGATTAGATATGCCATAGAAGCCTCTTGGTGCGAAAGTTTACTTATTTGAGTAGGTACTATATAATTGATATTTTTCTTCAAATTTAATAATTTCTAATTAATACGTTGTATATATAATGTCTAAAGATATTAAACTTTGATTAAGGTTTCTCTTAAAATTATTAATCCCTTCGATTTTCCTTTTTTAATTAAAATTCTCTTTAGTTATTAACTTTAAGACTATTTATATTAGGAATAGCATCGCGATTATAAATCAATTATATCCATTTCCTAAATTAAAATATTCTCCGTAAAAGCGATCTAATGTTATGAATTAAATGTGCGGAAAGATATATTGAAGTATAATGGGTACAAAAATATTCGTATCTCCTTCAAAACAGAATAATCTTTTCAAAATTGGATCTACCGACTTGATTTCTTTTTAGGGAAATTGGAAGAATTAATTTAATAGATGACGTGTCCAACAAATTTTGAAAATATTACAGCTGATCGGAATTACAAAGAAAACAGTAAAGCTTTTTTTTCAACATTTCTATCTGTCTCTAATGAAAATTTAAAAAATATTTTTTGTAGATTCATGTAAATTATATACATGCTGAAAATTTCATCGAAGTTGATTAACGTTTTTATGAGCTACAAACAGTTAAAACTAGCGAAAATTGAAGCCTTTCACGACTTTTGGCCTAATACTGCAATAAATTGAAAGATTTTTACGCTTTTCGTTGCTTGACACTTGCTTCTGCATAGATCGATGACGATGAAATTTTCAGCATATATACAGGGTGTCTTTTTTTAATCCAAATACAGTGAAATATCTTTTAAAGAAGTCATGTTACGAGAAAAATGTATTAACAAAATTTGTTTGATACAGAGGAGGACGTTATGTGGTGTGAATACTTTCTTTGTACCTCGTGTGGTGTGTTTCACAGAAATTGTTTTCGTAACAAGATAAGAATGTGTCTAATTTACGTTCTATTCTTATTCGTGTTAACGTTAAGTGTCAAAACATTTGTAAAATTTATACAAATATGATTGTTATATGTCAAAATTTTAATGAAGCACAATAAATGACGTATGTTTACTATACACGTACGTTCATTATGTATTTCTTATGTTCTTTTATTATATATTTACCAAACAGTAATGTATAAATAATTTTGCACGAAAAATTATTGTATAATAATATTATGTAGTATTGATACATAACTGATACAAATGACGATCAGTTTAGCATAAAACAAAACATAACCTCAACTAATATTTAATTCAATAAGTTCACAATGGTGACGGATAAGATTGCATTCTCTACGAATTCCAACAAGCAAAAAATGCTAAAATAACACGTGAATTAATTGGTTTTATTCTTGGCGAAGGTGTTGTATCGTACGATGTGTATGTATTTTGGTTCTGAACAGTTTAAAACTGGCGATTTCAATCTGATTCATGAATCACCACCTACACAGGCCCTCGGAAGTGTAATAACGATGACTTGGAGCAATTCCTCACTAAGAATTGAGAAAAGAGTTTGCAGAATAGTTGGAAAACCATCTCAAAACGACTAAATGAGATTGGAAAGATAAAAAAAAAAACAAAAAAGGAAAGTTCGCATAAGGATTTCGCATAATCTCACTGAAACCAATAAAAATCAGCGTGTGACAGCGTGCGTTTTTCTACTCAATAAGCAGTGTAGAAAACCTTTTCTATGGAAAATCGTTTCTTAAAAAAAAAAAAAAAAAAAAAATGAAGTGCTGCTAATTTTTGGGAATATCACAATCCTTTTATCAACATTCTGTGATGTCGTCGATGTGTCGACTGCAAGAGTAACGGTTCACGTGTAGATCAAAAGTAATTTGGAAATTTAATGTGTCCAGGTTATCCTATTGTTATTCACTTCTTATTGTTAGTTGGTCCTTAATCCGAAGAATAAGATTGCGATAGGTTAATTTGGCGTTTCTTCTAATTGTAAAGTTAACAACATGATAAAGATAAAAACATTCAAATCCTCAAACATAGAAGATTTGTCAACCGTACCGTAAACTTACGATAATTTTTTGTCTCCAACAGAGTCAAAATGACATGGCTATTGTACTCTCGTAGTTCGAGTATTAATGTACTATCACCAGAATTTATGAAACTATTCAAGAGATTGTTCGTTTTCGACGGTGAAATAGTTTCAACAATATATTGTACTAATTATTTCGTTACCTCGACAAATTGTATTTCTAAAATTTTCTCTGCAGTTAACAAAACGGAACAGGATTTTCAGTTGGAACTTTTCTGAGCAGAAGGTAGTACGCGGGTACGCGTTTTCGTACGCAAGAGAGGACATGCATAATCTGTTAAAAGCTTTTATTGGATTCGGAATGAAAACCCTCGTCGGGACTATCTCTAAATCTCGTCTATATGCACATCGCCCTGCGGCACTTTTCTTTGACGGTCTTGTGTTTTCCTACCGTCGCGTGTTACGGACTAGCTCCTTCTTTCTTCCTTATTCCCATTTTCTACCGTTTTCTTTGCTTATGTCGCGCTAATGGAATAAATGTTTTCCAATCGAGCTTTCACAATAATACGTTATAATTGAATGTAATAGTGAATACCTTTTCTGCGCTGTGTCTGATGAAATATGTACTACTTGCAATAGTTTGTGTAAGGAATAGATTGTTAAGGATACTTAATATAATTAACCTTCTATAACCTGAGTTTTCGTCATTCATGAGAAATGAAAATTTCAATTGATTGTAATTTTGCATTTTGAAAAATTTTTGAAAGCAAGAAATATTAATTAGTACAAAGAAATTGACAAGTGACAACGGAACAACACAGTAGTGCAGTAATAAACAAACACAAGGAGATGTATAAAATATAAATAATTGGATTTGTAACATTTAAGTTACATGTAATCATAGAGGGTTGACTCCCATCTTCTAGAAGATTGAATGATACACAGTCACGAGAAACAATTCACCTCCGATTTCGATGATTTTTTAATATGTTATCAAGGTTATAAACCTAAGTAGTGGTGTTTAAGTTTTAATTTAGTGTTCGTCATTTATCAAAAAGTTTAAAAAAATATTTGCAAATGTTATCAAACTGAAAGCAATGAATGGAAGCATAATATAGGATAAAATCTTGTACATACTTTCCATTCAATGTACATATCATAGTAATTTTACCTGTACAATCAACTATACTATGGATAAAAGATACCAGACTACAGTGCGCATGTATACTGTGAGAATAAAGAGAATAAATCAAAGATTTTTATCATTTTTGTGTAAAAGAAAAGTCTGGTTCACTCAGTAAATTTATATACGTGTTCTCCAGGTTGTTTAAACATCGACAAACATTTCACATAACATAATTTATATTTCAAAGTGTTTCACTGAGGAAAAAAAGTAAAAATATGAAAGGATTTGTGAATTTTTATATCAATAATGTAGTGTCAAATAATGGTATTATTTATTGGCTTAAACACACACACACACACACACACACACACACACACACACACACACACACGAAAACAATTGATGACTAAGATTACCGCAGATGAAACTAAAAATATAACTGCACGACTAAGTAACTAAACAATTAAACAACTAAACGACTGAACAACTAAACAACTAAACGATTCAGCAATGTAACGACTAAACAATTCCGATTCAGTCTCTTGCTCAAATAAAAATTATCCCCCAGGGGAAATTCTTCCCTTTTTAAAAAGGACCTATTCTCCACCTCTCACGCACTTTCCAATTCGTTTCATAACCATATTTGGTCATGTTTTAGTCGCTAGTGCCCATCACTCCCAACACGTATCCCTTTTCCCTGAGTAGGCCTCGGACACGGCCTGGGCCCATTAACCACATATGTAGGTGTCTCCGGAAAACCTGCGCTACAGTCTTCGCTGGTTAGTCTTTCCGCACGTTACCTCATGCGGTACCATTCAACTTAAACGTACTTAAAAACTATTACGAAAATGTCTCGATACTACAATAATATTAGTTTAAAATATATACATAGAGAACAATAAAAGTAAAGTAGTACGAAGTAAACTAATATAAGAGACACTACAGGAAACGTTGAAAAACTTGTCTTCACTGAAGGCGTGTGAAGAATATAGTACAAGAAAAAAGATGACTAGTTTTGACGTTGAGAAATAGTATCATTTTCCGGGACAATGTTGAATTTCACGTACCCGTAACAACTCAGTAAAAGTTTCTGCGAACTTACCTGAGGTATCTTAAAACACCATGTTTCTGAGATCTTATTTCACTTAACGTTCCCTTACTTTCAGCATTCTAAAGTGGCACAAAATTTTACTTCCCTATGTTCAAATGTTCTCAAAGACACGTGTGCTTTTATCCACAGAATACACTATTTTGGAAGTAATAATATTATCTCTATCATAGAACAAAACTTTTATCTATTTTTCACTTTAATTTTGCAATTGTGTTTCTTTCTTAGACATTGTGTAATATTATACATATCATGTTCTAATTAATATGAATTCTTAATAATGCTCTTTTCCTTATCATTATTGTCGTGTACTGTTGGTATGCTGTAAGCTGTGCCAATATTTGAGGGAAATATGAGTCTAATTGGATTATATTTCCATAAGTTAGGTGAGATTAGATTAGGTTAACTCTTAAATTAATAGTTCTAAAGTATAGGTACCTTAAAAGGTACCTCTTTTTATAAAAAGACTAACGCTGCATCGAATAGTTTATCCATAAATAAGCTCTACTAAAAAAAAAATGCAATTGCACTTTTCTCCATGCACCGATGCACAAAAATGTATAAATTTAATTCCAGAATATGCACCACCTTCACAAACAGTAATACAAAATTCAATACAACAATATAAAAACATGTGGTCGCTAATGGTGAATAAGCTGTTATAAAATAAAATAAATAAGTCAAAGAGATAAAAGAGATAAAAGAGAAAAAAGAAGAAAGGAATAGATTTTACTTTTCAAAGAATTTTTCCACATAATTTATTTTATCACTATTCACAAACTACTCAAAGTATGACTATAAATCTCAGAAAAAAACGGGATGTATAAGTCAAATTTAACAAGCTTCCTGCACACAAACTTTCCCTGCGTTGAACGAACTGGATCGTCTACTCTCCAAGTCTCTTCGATCTCAAGATCCTCAAAGGAAAGAATTTCATTCAGGTATATAAAAATGTACTTAACCGTATTTCTTCTCTGTTAATCGAATTTGAAGATGAACACCGCGATGAGAAACCACGCAGTGGTTTCATTTACGAGATCAATTGTCATTTGCTCGGAACTCGATCTTCCGATCGAGTAAATACATAATCAATTTCTTGAGTCAACGAAGGAAGAAAACCAAGTGGCCCAGGTCGGATGGGAACGAGAAAAAAGAGGTGGACAGGAGAAGAAGAGTGAGACAAGAGCATTACGGTTAAATCGAGGAGAATAGAGGGCGACGGGTCGGGGATGAACGCGGATACCTCGTGGTCCTCGAAATTTCAAACGTTACTGCGTCTTCTCACGGCCGCTTAACTCGCGGAGTACGGCTTCGCCTCGCACCTTCCGCTTCTTGAGCGAACTACCGGGGCGTTAGTTTTCCGGTGGAGCGCGAGGGAACAAGAAGAAAAAGGAGGATCGATGAAAGTCAGCTCACAAGTAGGATGAAAAGGAGAATTGTAGAGGAAAAGAGAGAAGAGCGAGGGAAGGCGGAGGGGAAAGATCGAGACCGCGCACACAAATGAAAAATGCCTCTAACGACGTTAGTTCGTAATCTTTTGTCGTTTCTGTCTAAATGGTGGGTTTCATTTAAATGTTTCTTTGTAAACAATCGTGCGACCGCAAAATTATATTCAAAAGATTTTTCAACGTAATGAGTTTCTTTGTTTTCTTCCCGTTTGTATTTTTCTCTTTTTTTCCCCTTCGTGGAAATGGCGCAACGTCTATGTATAAATCGGTGAGCTCAAGGCTCTTACAATTAGTACACGTAATATCATAAATGCATGTCGGTAATGCACGGTTTTTTCTAGCAGTTGTCTGTCATTTCCTTGAAGTTGGGGATCCAAGAAAAGATTGTGTAATTGTTGATTCCCTTTTTACGGTGTACTGCCCATTCTTTTTGTACTGTTGATAATATTGTAACATCAGTTTCATAAGTTTCAAGAGTATTATATCGCTTTTTACGTGTCGAGGGTATTAATAGATATAGTATTCAGAAATACGAGAATTAAATTATTATCTATTGAATTGCTCAGAAAAATTTGAGTTTTAAACTAAGATATTGAAACTTGTTTACTTTCGAAGAAACAGCTTTTTAAATACATGATCTAACAGATGTTACTATAGCAGTTCACACTTATTATAGATATTAAACTTATTAAACGAACTGGTAATTCAACCATGAAAATTGTTATATGCAAATATTTCATAATTTCAAGAGAGATAAAGGATAGCGTATCGATTTTTTTTTATAGGTGGAAGTTTTTCACAATTTTCGAGATCCACTTTGTTTTTTTAAACAGCATCGTATATTTTTTATGTCAGGATTTGAAAAAATATTAGATTTCAGGTAAAAAAACTATTAACTTACTATGACTTACTTAAATCTAATAATTAACGAGATATTTTAAACTGTTTCTTGAAAATTTGTTTCGGTGATGAAAATTGTTATATGAAGGTTGCGTTCGGGGAAAAAAATAGCTTTTATATATAACAATTTTTTATTGAATGCATAATTTGAAAGTTATTTGAGGTGTGCTAGTTAGATGAATTACCTTTTATACATATTATACAGTAGATATGTAATTTCTCATGTTTATTAACTTTTTTCTAATAAACCTTTCCTTTCATTTTTCCTCATTAGTAAAAATCCAATGGGGGTAACGTCTGCTAATGTTGACGGTCAAGGAACTTGTCCTCCTCGACTCATCCATCTATGAGTATAACGTTAATTTAACCACATTTCGTATTTTTATTAGAATATTTTAACAGAGAATTTCTATTTTCATATGCATGAAATTTTTCAGTTATTTCTCTTGTAGAGTAAAACTGCATAAATACTTTTTATACTGTGTATATTTTTCTTTCATACTTCTGCATGGGATGTGTGGCTACTTCTGGGAAAAAAAGTCAAGACTAAGGAGTAATCCTAGATTTATAAGAGTATATCTTTTCTTATCAAATTGACAAGTGAACAAAACCTGAATTTTTCTTTAAGAAATCAATTTACTTAATTTAGAAACAACTTAATTATATACTTTCATCTTAGTTGTAAATTCTCATATCACTCTATTAATAAGAGTTAGCAAATATTGCTATAAAATGATAGCAATAACTTCTGTTATTTTGTTGGTGAAATCTCAAATTCGTAAAATTGACAACTCCTATAAATCTAATGTTAAAGTGTCGCTAAAAATGTTGCTTTCGCTTATACATTTAAGTTGATAAAGAATGGAAGTATTGCATTTCGAAAAATATAGTCTATGCAAAAAATAAGCTAACAGAGAGATTCCTACAGATTTCCAAATAATTAAAGCATTAAGATATCGTATCTTCTGTCCACGATTTCTACGACGAAGACAGATAAGATGGTTAAGGGCAAAAGGTACTTCCACAGTTGGATTACCAGTTACAAAACGCCCTGACCTTGTCGTAGTGTTATAAAATTTTGCACGATACAGTTATGTGCTATTTTAATATTTTTGCATATTATAAACTTGCATCGGTTGTATTAATCCATATTTTTTCCACATTCTACATTATTATGTGTTTCGTACTTTTGGAAAATCCCTCTTTTATATTATAAATTTGTAACCTGCATATCCATATTATTAATTAATTCTAATTAAACTTTACATTTTAGTATTACCAATTGCACGTTTAAACTATTGTACAAACAGAACTTGCTTGTTGTATAATCGTTTTCAGTACCCTACAGTAATATTGCTACAAACTGTGAAAGAAACAGTTCCAATTTAAAGGCTACACTTCAGAATAAAAGTCTCCTAAGCAAATATTCGTTTTAAATGAAAAAAATTATGGAGTTTTATGTACAGATGCATATGTTTGAGCTAATACGGTTTCGTAAATACGAATGAGTTCTCACGTTTCCTTTTATATAATCTTTGTACATATACATTGAAATTAATTCTCTCTGAATTTTGGGTTCAATCAAAGTTTTATTTAAAGAAAATGAAAACAGATTAATCAACGAAATAATTTCCATTATCGTGGATCATCTTTTCCCATTTTTCACTTTTTGCTTGCGAATACCACCGCGAATATTTCAATTTGAACGATTCTATCCATTTTGTGAATCCAGTTGGAAAGAATTTATTTCTACACCTAATATATGGTAATGTGGCTGCTACTAATCTTTTTGTAACTTCAGTGATACATGCAGCTTTTATTGGTGTTAGGGGAAAGTGTGGAAGTGATAAAGAAGAAATATGGAGGGTAAAAAATTTGTGAAAAGAGATATATGTTTCATTGTAGGCTTTTTCTTGTTAGTGGTTTCGTCAGTAAGGCTACTTATTGTTAGGAGACTTCTGCCTTAGAAGCGAAGGTGGTTAGTCTCAGGTCAGAGGTTGTTCTTGCATGAATAGGAACCTTGGTGAGGACTCGCGAGAAACGTTAGTATTTCGTTAATTAGTTCCTTAGGTGGTGAAGTATAGACGGTACTATTTCATTAACGTAATTCAAATTATAAGTATTTTTTAAAATAACTTTTCATGCTGATTAATCTTCTAAAATTAAAATAAATAATCCATGATATTTTGTTTTTATATCTATCTGTTGTATTAATTCCTTATTATTGTGTATTCAAAACTATAGCCCTTATTATTTATTTTTTCTCAATATCTTATACATAAGTATGTTAATATAAATAAATATAAATATGTTTCAAATATCAGGCACATGTGTACAATACGTTTTATGAAACTCATCTTTCATCCTAAGAAAGTTTTATTTTGAAAGTAGTCGTTTGATCATTAGAAAATCATCATTAATATTACATTTACATTATTCATTTATATTTTACTGTTTTTATTATATGTTCCAGTGCTTTGATCATAAATAAATATGTGTTCTGATCACAACACATGCATACGCCTATAGTAGTTAAAACCAGGCCAGGGCACTTTTGAAATATCATTACCTGTAACGTTATTCTAAATGACGAGTCCTGTTACTTTTTTACTCCTGTTACTACAATTGTGTTAGTTCATTTTAGAAATAATTTTGAAAGTAATCATCTTGTATTTAGGATAATAAAATGATAGTAAAATAATGAAATTCAACCTGTGTATAGTAGAACTTTTATTGTCATTTACCACTGGTAAAGAACAGTGTCAGGAAGTTTATTTTTCGATATCTTTAAACTTTTTTCGACTAATACTAACATTCGACGAATCAACATTCTACAGTCCTCAATTAATCGTTTCTTATTTTTCATACCACTGATCGTTATTCCTTGAATGCCACATTTTTGTTCTAAATTTGTTGCATACTGGCAATTCTTCAATTTCTTAATTATTTAACATTTTTTTTCAACTGATAACACTACGTGTTTATGTTTTGACGCTATTATTGCAACTTCGTGACCGTATTGAATGTTTTCATACTAAGTAAACAGATTTTTATTTGATCGTTGCGTGTACAGAATGTTCAAATACTGCTAGTAAGAATTTTAAGGGATAGTTTTTAAAGTTTTTAAAGACAAAAATCAAGAGTAACCAAATTGCGCCAGGTTTCGTATTTTAATTATAAACAATCAAAAAATCGACAAATTCTTTAAAAAAATTCTTTCGTCAACTATACTAAGTGGACTCAGACGAAAATCTCTGACTAATGAACTCTTTGGAAAATAAAGTTTTACTCAAACTAAACTGTAGTAAATATTTCTTAAATCAAAAGCTTTCGTTTATATTGTCTTGACTATTGTTTCTTTTGCTAAATTTCAAATGCAGAAATAACAAAATAGTTGTTTATTCAATAATATCGATTATTCTAAAGTAAATCGATATTATATACATATATTTTTAATAACTGTAATGATAATAACGAACAGGAATATTATTTCAAAATAATCATTCCTTATGTTAATTTCAAATAAAAATTGCCCAGGTCTAATTAAAAATTAAAACACAATCAGCGTTTTGCAGCTCATATTTTCTTTATCTCACATTCAGGTGTGCCACAAAACGCTCGAATTCCATGTGTTTCGACGATTCCCGAGGAAAGTCTGATTTAATACAATCCACTTGTGGAAAGTGCAGTAGTAATTCTAAGCTGTCCAGGTTTATCGATCTTTTCGAAAATTCAGCAGTGCCCTTCAAACCATCGGAAATCATGAAATTATTGTACCCTTTTCCTTTGTGTTAGCACAAGGCGGTAGAGAAGTTCCGTTCTATTGCGAAAGAAAAATAGATTTCATCGAATACGCTCACGAAAGAGAGATAACTTCTGTATTCTTCTGAAAAAGAAGCAAAGAACTGTACGACGCTGCCCGTATATTTCTTTTGAAAGCATATTACAGAATCGACAAATATTGGAGATGTCTGTATCCAGGTCGAAACACCACAAAACAGTATATTATCACGATAGCTCGCGGACAGTAAATCGTAGACAAGCAAAGAATCTGCGAAATATCGCGAATCCTCCATGTCGCTCGTTCGCTTCGATCACTACGCGATAATTTTATGTGAAAGCTACAAGCACGCTGTCCAATTTATACAAAATGTGAATATAAAATGTTAATTACTTTGCTATTTCAAGAGACTTCGTGTTTCTTTTTTTTTTTTTGCTTCACCGTGATATTAACTCTAGTGTATCGTTTGGAATTCAACATTTAATAAGTTTTTAATCAATCATTCTATTTATTTGAAATTCATTGATTTTTACTAGACATTTTCGAAGAATTTTATTCAATTGTGTTTTATACGTATTATACTGGTACCGTTCGTGTGAATTTGACCCAAGGAAAGTTTCCCGTATCTTGTGAAAGACTTCCATACTTATTTTGATTATATTATCATAACATTCCTGAACTGTTTCATCTGTAAACTTTTGTTGAGGAGGATGTATTTTTCAATTGACCGTTCAGTGTGAAAAAGGACACGTGCTGTCTGTGAGATAAACACTACACGTACACAAAAGAAAGCTATTTTTGAATCACGTTTTACCTACTGTTCGAGTTTCTATGTATTTCTCGATGACATTATTTCATTACATGCATGATATTTCTGCTTCATATACATTTATTAATGTATGGAATATAATCATAAATATAATCTTAAATGAATTATGTCTTCACAGAAGGATCAGAAATGAATTTTCAAGCAAAATAGTAAATATAGTACAAGAAGAAATTGTACCATCGAATTCGAATAAAAAAATTAATCTTAATTAATTCATTAATAATTAAAAGAAGTAATCGTAACACTAGAACTGTCAACCTCAAATGTACATCAAGTTTTACCACACCCGTTAGTTTGACGAGTATTTGCAAAATGTGTTTTGAAAAGTTATAAATAATCAAAAACAACATTCAATGTATTAAATAATTTATGTTTAACTAAAAAATATATACAAACATATCTTTTAATTGGAGTATCTATAATTAAAACAATTTTTTTTTTATAATCCGCCTGCAGTTCACATTTTTTCATATGATTTGGAATATACACTTTTCACAAACATATTACTTGAAATTCAGACAAGTTGAATTCGTCTTGTTTTTCTTACACAATCCAATTTGAACAATTCACATGTATTAGAATTTTCTTTTGAACGTCTTGAAGTACAATCCGTTAAGTTACATTTCTGTTACTATGTAGAAATTTTGACAAGTAAAGACCAAAATTTTTCAAATAAATGACGCTAAATCTTTGTATAAATGAAGGCAAATATATTGATGTATATTCTTTAGTGTAAAACTTATTTTGTAATTCATTTTATTGACCCGTTATTTTGACAGTTCTTGATAAATTTAGGTATACTTTAAGTAAATAACTAAAAATTCAAATATTTAGAAGAAAACAAACAGGGGAATGTAAAAGTTATTCCGTCTTATTAAAAGTCATTATAAATTCTTATATTTATACCAACACGATGTTAATAATTTTAGAGAAAAATATCTGAAACCCGTCATTTTGATGGACTTAGTAGTTTTAGTGTTAAGATATCTTGCTCTTCTTCATGCACATTTGTGACTGACAGAAAAACAAACATAACGCGCTATGTATGTAAAAACCACTGTATTAACATTTGTAATCGATGTATATAATTTTAATGTACGTTTACTCACCACTAATATATAATATGAAATTAACATATTTACCTTATATAATATTACTTTTGGGTCATACTAATCCGAATGAAAAGAGTGTAACAAAAATTTGAACGGTGCACAAGGGTTAATATCTTCTAAAATTCAGAATAATAATGAATATATCAATGATATTATTGTCACTATTTTCCACGATTTTGTGATATAAATAGAAACTATCTATTTTCTAAATAATAACTTACATTTGATTTAATTAATTACTTCATTTAGTTCTATATGAAGAACACTTTTTCTTAAGTACATAGGTTTATACTAGGGTAGCTACTTGCAGTTCGAGTATCCAGTTCTGTTTCGAGATAAAATACACCACTATGGATCTGGTGTGTACTAGGTACTCGGAAAGACATTTGCGAATGAAAAGTACAAATCTGATAGATTTTTAGCCATACTTATGTTGTATACATTATCGTGGACCATAACATTCACTTTACTACTGATATTCCAATCTTCATTAATCGCATTAAATATAATGGCTAAATTTTCTCCCAACTGACAATTTTCCACGATCTACGTGGAAAGTATATAATTGTTTGGGATCCATTTTATATTTATGAAACGTGCAGTTGTAGAAATGTATGAATCTTGTAATCACCAGAACCATTCATCATTGAGAACGACTGTATCAGAAACCATAGAAAGTGCTTATTCTATTCTATCTCGTTTCTCATTGTACATAAGTTGCAATCGTTTTAGGATATTTTTAGAACGAGAACGCCGACATGCTGGTTCCAATACAGCCATAAACTCTTCAAATTTTTCATTATTACAAAACGAAATGAGCACCGTATTTACGGAAATCACATGAGCACGTGCTGATTTATGTCAAAAATAGTGATATTTAATTAAAAATAATTCATTGCTTCACTGTTATATTATCTCGTACAATAATTTAAATTGCCTAAAACATTGTACAGCCCTTGGCCAAAAAATTAGGTTAAGCCAATAAATTCACTCATAATTTTTAACATCTTTCGTGTTTTTAATAAAATTTAGAACTGTTTTTGTTTTTCATATGAGTGGTTTATTGTAACAAGAAAACCGTTTTAATTAGTATGAAACCAAATTTATTATTGGGTTGTAACCAAAACGGGTGGTATCTCTCCTGAATTCACCCTAGTCTCCTGTGTGATCCGACGAACTGTTCGTCGTCCGAGGGTAAATATAATTATTAATGACGCTTCGGAGTCTGTATCTTGTGTACACATATATGCAACAAAATTTGTAAAGTAATATACGAGAAATATGTTCCTGAAATACATATATTCCCCATGATTGACAAAGGCGAAGAGGCATCGACGTTTATTTGAATGTTCGACGGGAAGGTTGTGTTTCAATGAGAGGAATTTCACGCTCAAACCAGACCCGTGTTAAGACGTGAATTTACGGAGCATTAATATTACACGCTCTCAGAAGCGAGAGGCGGAAGAAAAGCCTCGATTATTCGGTCTCACGATCTCTTTGCCGGCCGTCGCCTGTCGTTCGCTCCCGATTTTTCTCTCAGCTTTCTCCGCTGAACGCGCAGCCTGGGCGCCGTAAACAACCCGCGTAGCCTGCATTTACATATTTGCATTAACAACACGGATAGTCTGATTTGCATGTTGAGCGCTTTCATCTTTTTTATTTAAACGAACCTAGCGTGTATATAATCCTCTCGAAAACGTTTCACTCGGTACACGCTTCTTCGATGCTAACGGCCACGCACCGCCTTTCCGCTCTCTGATACAAGATAGGATCAACGTACTTTTTACGAGCTTTTTGTTCGTTGAGAAACTGTGAAATGAAATCAAATAATTCCTATTATGTTCCTAATATTTGTATTTTATATTTTTTTCTATTGCAACATTACAGGAGAGAAATGAGTTGAAAGAAACGCGTATTGAAAGAGACATTATAAATATTCCAAGAATGAAAAATCTACCCACGATAATTTTTTTATTTTGTAGCAACACGCTACAGTCATGCATGCCGCATAACTTCAAATCGTTGTTGTTTCAAACATGAGAGTAATATACGATTGAATTTTTTCGATATTGAAAGTAAAATTTTTAGTAGTTCCGCGAAACCTTTTATGAAGTATTGTTGTCACCGACTAATTTCTTTTCGGCTACATCCGAACAAATATTTATTCAAGAACCGGTAATATGAAATGTGTAGTACTTTCGTTTAATATTCTACTAATTGTTACTTAGATGTCCAATTTTCTTACCATATTTATGAAAGGAAATTTTCCTAACAAAATTTATGAATGAGACGTCCTTATAAACTATTTGTATACGTTTTCGTTAATTTTGATTAATTTAAGGATAATATTTTACTTTTGTTCAAAAGTTTATTTTTGTCCTTTAGTTCGAGGATTATTTTTGTTTTTAAAACAGGTATGTAAGTTTAATGTAAATTTTCTTTTAAATATTTTCGCAATAGCATAGTATTTACGTTGTTGAAGGAACAAATCGATAATATTGCGATTTTGGTATCTGAAGAAATAATTTTTATATTATCCTCTTTTTATTACACTGTCCTCTTCATAAATATTTATGATCTATGCAATACAATCGATTTATTAAAGGAACGAAATATACGTTTTTAAAAAGCTAAAAATAAGAAAAGTAATTATAGATAAAGATTTAACAGTACCACGCACCTGTCATTTATTATCAGTTGAAAGTAGAATGTTCTTATAGTTTCTTACACATCCTGTTCAAAACAAAAATGATCTTTTCATACCACATCTTATCTATTCAGCATTGTTAGGGACAACAGATTATCTTACGTTTAGAATACGATGGATAAATTTAATATTTTTGAGAATTCGAACCTTTTATTTCTTATTATGCAATTATTTTTACGATAAGGAAAAATCCAGAACACTTAATTGGTTTTTCAGTGCCTGACCTTGTCTGCTCAATAGCAATTAACATAACATAATCTTATTCTTCACACTAAGGATAATGGCTTTTCGATTATAATCTAATTTACTCTGCGTTTGACGAATATACTCGTTGCCGCTCGATTTTAATTATACAAGTAGATACACACTTTCGAAATAAAATTCCACCGTTAAAAGGTTTGACAGTCTACATTGTTACAGCCACTTGTGTTAATATAACAAGAAAAAGTCGTTAACTGTGGGAGGTGGTATGTGCACGTCATCGATGATTAAATTCCTTCCCTCCTCCTTCTTTTCGAGTGTTCGCTATCGCGTCTTGCGACGCTCTAAACATTTTTCAAACGGGGACGTTTCAGCGCGTTCTGTGTTTCGCGGGGCTATGGCGAAAGATTCGGCGGCGCGGAAAGACATTCCGGGGCAAAAGGTTGGCCACAGAAACGAGCAGCCGCTTGTACGAAAGCCAGAGTGGAAACCGCGTTAATGAAATTGCCAGAGCAAACAGGGAACGTAATCCAAAACCGCTGATACAATATTTAATTGAATATTTAACTGAATTCTTAGTGAGAGTAACCGCTATCTGCTGGCTGCCGCTAGTTCTCTCTCGTTCGTTTATTCCGGAAACGTATCGCTGCCATCCCTCTGCGGACACACCGGGATTATTGCCATTCACATTACGCTAATAACCTCACTGATCGACGGGGATCCTGTCAAATAAACAGGAGGATGGGGAATATGTGTGTACTGTCTCGGGTACGCAAAGGAGCAGCGATAACGGAGAATGTTTGACTATCATCAGATTCCTGTAATATTTGTGATAGCGATTAAAAACATATGAAGTGAAAAACATTGGAAAGTTTTATTGGTTTGTTGCACATGAAATGGTGGTTTTCGCGTACTGGTAGATTCCGTTTTGTTTTTATGAATTTTAAAATTATGTCGAGAGTTATAAAGTGAAATCTGCAGTCTATTGTTTTAAATGCAAAATTTGTTTTGTTGCAAAAACTATATTAACACTTCGCTAACCGATTGGGGTGGTCTCCCCGTTTCGCGAAAAGAATATATATTTTTTATGTATTTGCGAATTTTGTGACGTGATATTGCATAAATTTATGTTTTTAACGTTAGCACACCTTAAAAAAAGTATTATGCTGTTTAATATATTTTTATTTTATTTCACATTTTATCAAACAGATTACTTTAATTTGTGTAAGCAGTATGAAATATTAAATAATTATTATTTTATTGTTTGAAATTACTTGCACGTTTGATGTGTAGTTAAGTGTAAGAATGTTATTAAAGTAAAGGAAAATTTCTGAATGATAATCACCGATAGTGATGAAACGTTGGTATATACAGAATGAGTCTTCTAACACGACGACTTCAAATAACTCGGAAGTTATTCGTTACACGAACAAATGTTTCAAACAAAAGTTTCATGACATCTAGGAGGACATACAGTGCTCTAATCTGATTCTTATCATCTTACTTTTTATTGAGATATTAAGGTCACCTTCAGTTTTTTAAATAGAGCGTTTAATATTTTTTCTCGAATTCGGATAAATCATCAAATTTTGCGTAAAAAGGGTATTATATAAAGTGAGACTTAAAATGACTAATTATTGAAATTTTTTTAAAATATCATAACCTGCCATCGTAAACAAAGTCGTGTTAAGAATCACGTTGATTGAGCGTATTTCCTAATAAAAGATTATTAATTTGAAAATATCTTGGTAATTATTCTTTTCACTAAGTGAAAAGTTTCAATTCATTTTAAAGGACTAAAATAAATTTCCCCTTCATTCTTCAATTTTTAAAATTAAAGATGCTATAAAATAACGGAGTTATTCACTCATTTCGAAACCGTATATGTTGGAACATTAATTGTTGATCGCCTAAGAACTGGAATGAAAAAATTCTTCTTGATTTATATATAAGAATATATTATTTATTAAATAGTGTAGGATTGAAAAAAATTTAATAATTATAGAAAATAACATTTAGCATCAATTTATAGTAACATGTTGATGAGAAAAAATTTCCTTTTACAAACCAGGGTTATGTTAAAATTAAAAAATGAAGTCTATAAATGTAATGTTTTATATCTAAATAAAATAAATCTAATTTCTTTTATAGTCAAATATAAGTGATTTTCTTTTATGAATTCAAACTGCAAAACAGATCAGCAAAGGCAACACGAAATACTAATACCACACTTGATATATGAACAGCTAGTGAATGAAAAGAAGTATTTAACAATGAAGAGACAATTAAAAATGCATTTAAATAATATATTGCCAGTATACAAATTCTTATCATAATAGGCTAAATTTATTTGCAATTTTTTGACAGAAATGTATTGAACATGCTGGAATTTATTTTAATTAAACAAATTTAATTTTGGCTATGCTATCGAGATTTAAATTTCGTTGATGAGTTTACCCATTTATGTACAACGGTTTCATATTTCTAACTCTAACTGTATAATTTAATAATAGATAGACAGGAAAATATTAGATTAAAAGTTCTTTTCGTTTCATTGCTAGATCGCAGAATTTTTTATTTTTGGTATAATTCTGCTGAATTATATACGATCCATCTTGATTTATCACTCCCCTCTATCTCTCTGGAAAACTTATGATACCAATTTTCCAAAATTGCTGTGGTTTATCAACAAAATATTGTTCAAAGTGGTTTTTTATCTCATTTAAAATCTCCAGCTCTAAATCTTCTAAACCAATTATGAACCGTTTGAGCAGCCACAATATTATCCCCCTACACGACGTAAATCTTATTTGCAGTATTCAGAGTATTATTGCATTTTTTTTAAAGCAATGCAACATCACATGTCGTGAATACATTTTCTGATTCTTTAGTTTTCAAGAAAAATCCAAAAGATACTTCACTAAGAACGAAATATACTGTTGGAAAGTTAGAGAACAATTAATATTTATACGATCAACTCACGAGATATAAGTAAATAATAAATAATATTGATGCTCCAAAAATAAAATAATTACATTGTGGTGGGGGATATTTTCTACACCTTTCGTGACTTGAAAATTGTGAAAGAGTGAATTAGACCATACAGATAAGAGAGTGCTTAACACGTTTCGTGAAGTACCATTTTTTGAAAACTTTCCGTTCAGGCCACGTAGGGCGTATATGACCCACACATTTACGATTAAATAAACTTGTTTTTGACGTACGCCTCGCAATTTTTCAATAGTATAAAACCATAATTAGCAAGAAAAGGGTATAGTTTTTAACATGCATTAGACAATAAAGCAATAAATTTAATTTTTAAGGAATTATTTTAGCAAACACATGGTCGAACAGTTACTCTACTTCAGAGAGTGGCATATCAGAGTCATCGCTTGAAAATTTTTCACTTTGCAATGCCATCTCTGATTATAAGGAGTAAAAATTATATAATTATTTGTCTGTGGCACTCAAATAAGTATATACCTACCGTATGTTATGTATCCACCATTTTTACTTAATATATTGCACTGATTTTACTGTAGAAGCAGACTGAACTAAATAAACATCAGCTTTAATTAAACAATAATTATTGCTTCAACAATGGGGCGCCCCACGCTATAATGAACGCAGTATACATGATATTAACACTACGAAATCTGATGGCACCACATTGGTGTCTCGTAAAAATATTTCTATTGTAATAAAAATGCTTATATTTATTTATACATATTTTCAAGATTTTGTGTAAATCGGGTGACAGAATCAAGCAAGAGTTATTGAAATTTTCGAATTTTCGACAGACGAAAGATTTTCCACAACACGTGCGGACGTCAAAGTGTTAAGATGCTTATATTCGAATCTACAATCAATTTTTTAACAATTCTTCGTTTTTCAATGAAAATTCTAAGCGGCCTAAACAGAAAGTTCAGCGGGGGTCGTATGTATATGTCCCACGCGGCACAGAACGTGTGAAAGCTTTACGTTTCACTAAGAAAGTTGTAAAATTTTATACGTAAAATGTTTCAAAGAATCGTAATCTATACATAAAAAAATGTATACAATGATACATTAGTGTACATAGTTCCATTTAAGAAACGAATATTTTTGCGCTTTGCAACCGCATCAAAGCGTAAAGGTATATAAAAATAATACAAAACAATAAAAAATATAACACTGTCTAATTTTATCTTCTGAAACTTTCTTCTACCTTTAATCATTTTAATGATATCTATTAATAAACTCGTTAGTTTTCTAAAGCACAACAGTTAAAGCTTTTGGCCCAGTGTGACTTACCATGACCTTGGAGGATCTTGTATCGTGGTCAGTGAACTCGACACGCAGAACACTATCAGACTATAGAAAAAAGAAAACTAGAGAATCCCATTTAAAGAAATTAAGTTAACCTTGAGGTCACCTAAGTGTCTCGATTTAGAACGCCCCCATATACACTGTTAGATTCCGATGTTTAGTATTTTGAAAATAATAATTTTATTGTATTAAACTTTTATACAGGGTGTAAGAAAAGTTATGGTCGTGATTTTAGGAGATGAACACCTTTGGATCGGTGGACATTTGTAAAAAAAAGTGTTCACAAAATTGTTTATAATAATAAAAATTAACGTTAATTTTTTGTTACATCAACGTATTCTGTTCGACAAGTAGAGAAAACCTCTGAAAGGAACCATCTGCCGCATCCAAATAGTTTTCGAGAGATACGTTGATAAACTTTTGCCAAGATTTGATAGTGTAGAGCTATACGTATAGACTTGGACCTACTACCACATAGAATTTAGCCATGTAGCAGACACTCGATATAATGGTGTGAGTACTTCTACAGAAATGACGATTAAATGGATAGCAAGGTTTAAAGAACCCAAAGAATTCACTGATTCGAAGGCAGCGCCTAACCAAGTGAAATCGTTTATATGGGGGCATTTCAGGAGACCTATTTCCACAATTTCTCCTTTTTTTTTTTGTTTTTACATGAAGGAAATCTTTAGAAGATTTCGAACCACTTCGGGGGTTGGAAGGTGGAGTAATGTGAAATTTCTATCCACTAAAACCTTCACGACAACCTATCCCGAGCGCGGTATTAATGTATAATATTGTACATTAATATAAAGAACGACCGTCCCGATATTAAATATAACGATAATATCTTCACTCACCAATTGGATGTTTACAGAAACTGTCATTTCGATTTATGCTCCGTAAAAGTCTTACCTGTCCACTTGCTTCTATGTGATGACCAGCACTATTTACACTGTTTTGTAATCTGTTATTTTTTCATGAATTTCAGATTGTGTAATTATATTCTGTTACACGTGGCTCAATAATGCACAGAAATTCACCAATAGTAATAACACTAACCACGTACATTGCACTGGTAATAAAAACATACATGACGGCAATAATAATAAAATTACTATTAGCATTATTTATGATATTAAGGGAACTACTATTATTATTTATATAGTAATTAAATAATAATAAAGTCAAATATTAGAACTAACAATATTAAAATAAATGTCTAAAGAATGATAAAAATGTATTCCAAATCTGTAATCGTTTTGAGATGTCCTTTCAACTGTTGTCAAAATGACTGTTTAACTAATTGTTTGGGTACAGATAACAGTTTTTGTCTCAGGATGTGAGGATTGCGTTTCAACGTGCGATAGACTGTCCAACGAGGAACATTGAGATTACATTCTCCAATAATTTGGTTACAACTTTTTAAACTGTTGCTGACGGTTTTTATGATTGATCTTGCTGCACCTAGTAAAAGTCTTTTTGTCAGTCTACCTTTCGCGTGTTTACCATACGAATCCGGATTATTTAAAAAGTTTAAAATAACTGTATGTAATCTTACTAATCTACGGGAAATTTCTTCAACACTAATATTTTGATTTCTGTATGCAAAACCTGCAGTTTTTTCATTGCCGTGCTTAATGTAGTCCTGCCATTTTAAGTTTTTTATTATAATAACTAAGGCTTTATTACCGTTTGCTGCATATCTTTTTAAATTATTATCGGCGCTGCTGCTCAACCATAAGACTTATATACTATTTATATGTAACTTTTCTAATAAATACGTGAATTCGCAGTGCACATGAGTGAACAGTAATATTGTCATTATTGGAACGATAATAATATTACTGCATTTGTAATGTTTAATTTTATTCAAATTTTAAATAAAAAATGATTATGTGCATCAAGAAACAATATTTTTCATATTTGCACACATTTAAATAGCATTGCAGTAAATACAGTTGTGGTATTCAGCTATAGATTTTTTTTAAATTATACGCAGCGTCCAATTAAGCGTTTCGCTCGAAAACGACCAGTCGTGAATGTATTAATATTGTTAAAATTAAAATTATAAGCACGTTAAGGAGCGACAGAGCAAATGAAAATCGTAACTGTATCGGGCAAGTATAGTTGTGTGTTTTAACCCTCTACGAATCAGATTAATAAAAGTCACGCCCTGAATTATGTGGGGTTAATTTTACCATAAAAATTAACCATTTACGAATATATCATTTGGATAAAAATACACTTTAAAATGGCGTTTCATCATTTTTGTAATAAGGATCGATCCGAGTAAAACAAAGATTTATCTTTTAAAATTACGCATTTTATAATAAAAGACACAAACCAAAATTTATTAATTTTTGACTAACTGAAATTTGAAACTGCTTTTAGAAACATATTTTATTAAATCCTTCTTTTATAATATATTTTTATAACTTATTATTATAAAATAGACATATTAAAACATAAACATAATGGGAAAATTAATTTTAATTGTCAGTCTCAGTGAAATCATTCGTTGCATAACTCAGCATATTCTTTGTATCTAAAATGAGAGTGTTCTCAATGAATTACATTTTAAGCATGTATTTTGAGTCTTGTGATCTTTATTTCTTGAACTTATGAAGCATCTCTAAGCTATTTTAACTCATTTTGGAAGTGTTTCTCCAAGATGTTCATGAAGTCGGTTACGTAATTCTCAGGGTACGTAATTTTCTGATTGCTTATCACAATAAATTTCAAGATTCAAAGTGCAAAAATATTTGGACATCGAGTAATGCGTATATTTTTTCATATATTGGAGTTACTTCAACAAGATTTTGTAGATATTCATTACCTACTACACTCTTTAAGCCCATAGGAATAATATTTGTGTCTTGTTACTCCAAAATTCAAAATATTAAAAAATTTAGGTAGCGATGAAATTATGCATCACACGTTACACTTTCATCGTCTTCTTTGGTTCTTACAGTTTTGAAATTTCGAGGATCACAGACAAAAAAATTGTTAGGCCTTTTCGAATTTTTTTATGTTCATCGACTTCGAAATAATCATTTTAAAAGATTTGTAAAGGGTGGAAGACAGGAAGACAATCTGCTTGCGCGCTTCTCTTTTATCCTCTCTTCCTACAAGAGTATGCCCCGCGCATCATTATTTACTTGGCTTTCCGAAGAAACGTGAGCTCGAGAAACAGAAGAATATTCGAGGCACAAAGAGGAACTTCTGCTGTTGGCTAATGGGATCGAAGGGTGTACCACGATTTACACAAGACGCCAATCTATCCTTGCACGGCAAACAGACCTGCAACCAACATATTTTCTCTTTCGTCGGTAATGCAGAAATAACCAACCTGCAGCACGAAACAGTTTATTTTATATCTAGACAGCCTTTGAACTATCGCGAGCTCGTTTATGCTTTTCGAAGCAGGCGCAAGAGACTCAAAGATGACTGGACGAGACATAGCTACGAGGAGAATTCTGTAAACGCAACCTTTGTTATGACATTGTAAATATAAGCTACTCGATTCGACGTCGATATCTGTCAAAGTTTAAATATGATCGAATTCGATCGTTACGATCTGTGATTTCGGTATCTCTAATATTCTTTCTGCATGTTTTCGTTAGTTCCTGGTTGTTGGATGCTAAACTGCAGATTTCTTAGTAAAAGAGGATTTTCGTAGCGGAACCTGGATTTTATCTTACAAAGGGTGAAATTATGAAATATTTTCTGGAAAAGTATGAACAAAAATAATGAAAAAATAGATTTATATCTTTCTTGAAAATAAATTATTACGAATTATAATGAATATTGTTTTTAAATTAATCTTCTCAAATATTACAGTTAAGATTAAAATTTTTATTATAACGTTCATTAGAATATTTCGTTTGTATAAGTTTATTCCTCATGAAAAACCAAGCAAGATTTGTATTTAACCGTTTGAGTCCCAGGGGTCATTGAAAAAACACTGCCGAAAAGACCCAAGAGGTTTCCTTAACTTGTCTTAGATTGAAAATTATGACAACTAGAAACAAAATGTATTACGTATATGGTTAATTTAAGAAATAAGTAACGATGCGATGGACGAGCAGCAATAAAATTGAGCGCGTTGACTTCGGTAAAATGGAAATACACCATCAGTTGTTTATATCGCTTAAAATACAGTAAATTTTCTTGCATGTGAAATCTGAAAAGCGCGATCGTGCTGCATGGGACTTAAACAGTTAATCCTCTGTAGTGCCATGTGACTTGAAAGTTACATATCCATACGTATCTATACCTAACATTTTGTGTATCAATTGATGTACAATGCCCCTTTTTAACTGTAAAGGAATCACAATTATAGTGAGGTTTTCAATTTTGCAGCTTGAAAACTTTTGTCTACAACTTTGCTTCAATAGTAAGCTTAAAAGTATCTTTCTTTTTAAATAACTGTTGTACTTATGTGTAATATATACAGAGTATAATCAAAATAATACTGCTACTTTTTCTAAGGAAGAAAAATATCATATAAACGCAGGTTCAAAATCTCCTCTTTCCTAAGATAGTAACACTTCTGTTTATAGCTGAGTATTGTAAAAAAAAAAACATGAGAAATTACTCCCTTTCGCATCAAGACAGCTGTCGAAGACTTTCGAAAGTTACCGATCTACTCAGAATTCTGTTATATGCAGCAATAATATAATTCAGTCTTTGAGTGTTTCCAAATTACGAATAATGTAGGAGTTGAGGAATAATTTGAGGGATTTAAAAGCGTGGGAATCGAACCCTCGACTTCTGTACCGAGAAGTCGCGACTCTAACACACATAGTCAAGACTCCTTAATTTCCCCGCTGTCATTGCTCCTTTTTATACAATTCTTTTTGGCATCCCTCGAATTATCTGTCATAATCATATGACTGCAACAGATAAAGTTTCTTCTCAAAGACAGATAGATTACGCTACGATTAAACCTAATTAAAAAAAAAAAAAGAAAAAAAAAGAAAAAAATTGCGAGATTCATAGTGTGTTAAGTAAAGTTACCTTTTTTTCTTAGATAACTTTTACTGTATACCTGTTCCGTCCGAAGGAACAGAAAGCCGATCGATCTTTTGTTTGGCACGGTTTATGACACGATCATGAAGAAAAGGCTATTTTTTGAGACAACGAATTCCATTGTTCGTATTATTGTGAATTTCTCGCCGAGAGAAATTAGTTTTCTTTACAAAACGGTCGCGTAAAGTTAATTTTCGTTCTCATTAGCCGAAGACGTGTTATAAAAACGAACGGTTTCCTAACGGTCATTTCGACAATGGATTCTCAACGTGTAAAGAACCATTGTATCGGACCTGGCGGAAATTCCAGACCGTTGCCAAACCTTCGGCACATCGCGCGTCCGAGCAGGTATCGCCCCACTTTTCCAGGAAAAAGAGCGCTAAGGGCGCACTGGAAGGGTGTTCGCGATATCCGTTAGGCATGCTGATTGGTAATTAACATTTCGGTTGCTACCAATCAGCGTGTCACCCTCTTTAGCAGCGATCGAGCGAGCTGCTGAAGAGAGGATTCGTACGGTAGAAGTCTTCGGAGTCAGTCGTTCGTTGACTAGCAATTCGCACGTTAGACGCAATCGTAACCAGTCGTCATTAAGAGTCGTTCTCTACCATTCGAGAGAATAGACTTTATCGAGAATTAAATAACTGATTTACAGAATCAATTTGTTATTGCAGCACCATAAATAGTCGTTCTTTTTAAAAAATACAAGCATCATTCGTATTTTCAAAACACCGTCGCTCCGCCTTAAGTAAATGTTTTTTATTACAATTATCGTCAAATATTTTGTACTGTTTAATAATTTTTATGCCCACTGCTTCCATTATACGTAAAATATGGTGAAAACCTTCGTTAAATGCTGTACTAGATCATAATATGTTGTTAACTGTTTTAGAAGTGCATCTATAGATTGCCCTTTTCCTCCACACTTCTCCTTTTCTTTAATATTTCTCAATCGCGTATCCATTCATTTCTCCACTTGTTTCACATATTCACTTTTCTTTCGGAATTATCGCAAAATCATTCTTATTGGTTTCATAAACATAAGTAACTCTTGCCGTTTCATATTTGACACTTATTACTAAATAGACTGCAACTCCATTATTTTTACGAATTTGACGTTCAAATTTTGAGAATATATTTTCAAAGTATTGTATTCCCGATTTACGGGAAAATTAAACATCAATTTTTTAAACATATCATTCGATAATTCGCCCTTAAATGGTCCAATATAAAGAAGTGTTCCCTAGTTGTGGATTTCCATTTTAAATGAACCACTTTCGAGTGTGTATTGCTCTTAATATGTTTTTTGTGTGTGGAAAAGTTCAGTTTACAAACATTGTGTGTATTTTTTGCTGTTGAATGTAAAGAGAGAAAAAGCTGGGGTAACAAGCAAGTTTTTAATAATACCAGCCCACGCATTGGCAGAAAACTGATATTGGTATCGAGATTGATTAACAGCATGCGAGTTTTCATACATCCACAAATATTGGTTGTGAAAATTTATCATAGTATAAATTTTGCGCCGTGTATGAAAAATATAAATACTTGAATATACGGTACAATATACTGACATACCACTGATGATAGATTAATTATGATTGCCAATTCGCTAGCAGAAATGGTAATTATTTAAAAATTTGACGTCCTCGTCAATTTCAGTGACCTTGAAATGTATTGTTAAAATCATCATTCTGAACAAATTTTTTATCCTATACATGTTACCGCCGCATGGTCTCAATTTCCGAGAATTTACAAAAAACTTTTGTTAACTAAAATCTTCACAATTTATCCAGAAAGAGCATTAGTTAGATTGGCATAACAGGGTGAGAATATACGTCATGTAATCGTCTATTCTTTTGGACGGCGTCTGCACGAATTTATTCACATGTACTTCAGTGGTCAGTTACTGTCGAAATACAAAATCACAAGGATGCTTTCTTCGTAATGTTCGAGAATGACCGAATGAATATAAATCTCTGGCTAGTTTAATCTTGAGTTGTAACGGTCGCATAGTGGCATTGTTCCTCTGATAATCTATCAATAAGGTTTTATAATTTTTTTGTAAAATTTAGTACACCTTAGAACATGAAAAATAAATCTACATCGATTCTGTACTTTTCTGAGAGTATCATTTATGATATAGAATTAAACTTTGTTAGGGGCGGAACAAGGCCTTTTTAAATTGAGGACAAAATTTTTTTTAATCTCCATTTTTTCTTGTTATTCTAATTACTGTTGCACATTTTGTTAACGTTTTCAAAGATCTAACTCATGTTGGCGTCTCTCATAGCATCTATCAGTCATCCGATTGCGATAGAAAAAGTGTATAACGAATAAAGTGAGCTTTATTTGAATTTAATTGGTCAAATAGTTTTCGTATTATTGTGGACGTCAATTTGAAAAGTTTAATTTCGAGAAAAACGGGTTCAAAGTTTTTAATGACGTTTCACGATACTTACAGTTAAATATTTGATTTACAGAGTCCTTCGGCTATTCAAGCATCCTAAAATAATCCTTCTTCAAACGTCTCTTGTTGAGCAATTTTGTTTATTTTGCGAGCAGTATGTTTGAAACTCCGACGCTGTACTTTAAGTAGACGTTTCTTATTATAGTTATCGGCGAATATTTTCCACTGTTTACCAATTTTTATGTCTATTGCTTCTATTATATGCAAAATTGGATGAAAACCTTCGTTTAATACAGTGGCAGTCAAAAAAGCAGCAATTTCTATTGTCTTTGGTCTACAATGAAGGTGTTTGAAAATTAGAAGCCAAATCATAGCATTTACAAAAGCACTACTGTTTCTCAATTACGTTGCACTTCTTATAATTTTCACATACACAATATACATTCTTGACACATGGTGCTATACCTCCAAGAGACACTATACATATGTATATGTGCATTCTCAGCATTATTCTTATTGATTTCAAATACAACGAAGTCGATTATCGACCCCTTAACTATTGTAACATCAACATCCGCGACGCTCACCCCCAACAGGCTGTAACTCCGCTATTTTTGTGAATTTTACGTTTTTTATACCACTTTGTTAATGTTTTAAACCATTTAAATATGGATAGTGACAACATTATACTTTTAAAGATATTAAGAATGTTAGAGAAATATTTTTGGACAGTTTATTCGTTATACCAATGTCATATTTTTCTTATGTCAACACAGGATATGCTGACAATATTTGGTTGTTAAAACCTAGGACATCTTATATAATACATATTTGTTTGATGCTAGAATATTTGACAGTTGTACTTATTCAAAATATATTCATAAAATGATAAACTTCATACAAAAATTTTCACTTTGCAATAAACATTGAATATTTGTTTCACAATTTCCCATCTTATCATTTTTAGTACAAATGTGTTGACACTATTGAGGAATTTTGCAATTTTTTGAGTGATGATAATTTCTAAAATACAGCTTTTTGGTAATTTAAACATGATACGTTTTTGGGAAAAGTAATCACATATTAATGTGATGCATGTTTTACAAACGTTTTCAAAATAATTCGATCCTTAAAACGTTAAAATTATAAATTATTTTTCCATTAGATATATTTAATTTATGTAAAAGCAATATTTATATTTATATAAATTGCGTAATGAAGTATCTTTTTATACTAAGAACATTTAACATGATTCTGATAAATTTAATTTCAATTTTGTTTCAGTGTCGAAAAAAAAATGCAAATAAATTACAAAACTTGTATCTTTGTGTAGTAAACCGAATAAAGTTAATCACTGTACTAGTTTACACATGCATGATGACATATGGATGTTCCATGAATGGGCTTCATAATCCTGATTGTAATCTGAGCTCAAATTTAATTGTCTCGATTTGTCATTCCATTACTTTGTTGTACGTTTCTCCCTGTGAATTTAAGCGGATCCACTGTGAAGTGCTAATTGTTGAATGTCCACATGATCGTATTCAATTAGTCACCACCGAACCAGTATAATGTTTAGTATAGGTATAT
The DNA here is from genome assembly GCA_951804975.1 of Anthophora plumipes. Classification (NCBI taxonomy): domain Eukaryota; kingdom Metazoa; phylum Arthropoda; class Insecta; order Hymenoptera; family Apidae; genus Anthophora; species Anthophora plumipes. Next base: position 14,662,891 of record OX638118.1, on the reverse strand, counting down.
AGGATGAGGTAAAAATATTTATATAGGAATATTTATTTCTACATAGTTACATCGAATATTTATTTCTAATAATATACAAAAAATGTTTGTTTTAACGTACAGATATTGAATTTTGATACATGACAGTACTGAAGACGCATTATCTTTAGTTTTTCTATGTTATATGCTCGTGGTTGTTTTAGAAAACGCTCGAACTTTGTAGTATTTGCATGTAGTGTGCCGACTTTGAAATAAAAGGCGAAGGACCACTCAATGTACAAATTGTGAACTTATAATGAAATTATTTCATCACGTAACGACTGGGCTGTTTTTAAGTCTTCTCGCGTTGACTGATGCTCGTGTTCCTCTGACACGTTGTCCCAAGTCTTGTCCTTGCCTGAGACATGTTGGGGTAGGTTCACGCTGATTAACGAATGTATAGTAATATTCATTACTAATCAATCTGCCTAATTTTGTCGCCAACGCCTTCCAGTACGCCCTTAGCGCGCCTTACTCTGGAAGAGTGGGTGATGGTTGCGGGGAGTGAACAAAAGTTTGTAACAAAATCAGAATTTTTTCCGGGTGATTCATCGATCAGCGGATCATTATATACAGATGTACTTTTCGAAAACCTGACGTTTATGGCATGTTCTTAACCCATTTGCATCCGCAAACGGAATAATCCGCATATTATAATTATCACATATCATCCAGCGCGTAACAATCCGTTCGCGAAGATGTTCACTTCTCGCCAAATTAAAAACAATAAAAAGGATCGAGCTTTTCATGTTTACAAACATAAATTAGCGGAAGAAATTATTGTAAAAGGTTTAAAAAACAAAATGACTAAAGTGGCATTATTTATCAATGATTCAATAACAAAACACACTGGCCGACAGTTTCCCACACGAGTACCTGCAATGGCAACAAAGGGAATAAAAATATTTAAGCGATGTAGAAGAGAATTAGGCAGTCCTACTTATTGTTAGAAGAGAATCTGTTCTTAAATATGATATTTGTAATGTACCGCTATGTATTGGTTACTTTAAAGATTATCACATTCGTTAATAAAGCCTGATAAACTATTCCAAGTTTATTTACTGTACAGATGAATAATACTATTTTTCGTTTTGATTATTATACATAATATCTAAGCAAAGCCGAAAGTATAAAAGACTTAACGATGCGCAACGATACGAGCCATTAGTTGAGCGTTCCTCATTTATGAAGTTAGTAGCATATTTAGAGCTGCGACGCAAATGAGTTGAGTTCAGTTATTGAGCGCAAAAATCTCGAATTGCTAGAAACTCTAATAAAGCATGCAAAAACTAATAAACAAAAATCCTAACTCAAAAAAACAGCTTTCCTTTTTTACACGTCTAAGTTATGTAATCTTTTCAACATAAATAACTTTTATACTTCGAACTATCCAACTTCTTTTTCGGATGATACGAATACTTTGATGCGAAAAAGCACATCTTCATTACCACTTTTGTTTGCTGTTTCCATTTGTATAAGATTGTCATTATTATCGTCTTCAACGCAATGAAGCCATTTCATTGCATCAGTATTATCAGAGGCATTATCACATCTTGGTATTCTACGCAATGTAGCGACAATTTCTTCAACGCCATCTTCCATTATTCTTGCTTGTTCGCTAGCTTGTTTAATTTTATTCAACAAAAGTCTTCGTCGTGCTGTTTTTAACGTATTAACCGTTTGAGTGCCAAACGGCGCGATGGCGCTTCTCCTGTTCAGCGCCTAAAAATGTCAACTATAGTCTAACTGATTGCACGTTCAGAGTTTGCCAATGCGTGTCTTTATTGTTAACGTTTATCGAGATCCCACTAAATTGAAATCCTTGCTTTTACCAGCTTCAGAACTGTTGTTGAGGAACATTTTTTTATTTATCAACCTGCAGATGTGACAAAAACGAGAAAAGAAAGGAAAAATGAAAGAAGCGCGATCGCGCTGCTTGGCATTCTTCGGCCGAATTTTTGCAAAGTTCCGTGGCACTCAAACGGTTAAATGTTTATCACTGTATGCCAACAATCAGAAGAAGACATCCGCTACTGGGAGATATTATATTCGGATAATAGAAAGATCCGATATTAGGGTATTCGAATAATACGTGTTCAGATAAGGGAGGGTTTTATTGTAATCTGATACATTCTTTATTGCTTATTTTCTTTGTAAAAGTGGTAAAGGCTGAAGATAAATTCATAGCGTTAAAGTAATAGATAATATAAATGCCAAAGTTAATAAACGTAGTCTTTTTACTTATACTAAAAACCTTTTAGATTTATTTTCACTTACATTATCATTCGTAAGTATCAGGATATAATATTTGTATAAAAAGTACTATATGATTGAAATTATATTTTTTACAATTACTTGAAAATTCTTTTGAGATCATAATAATTTTGTAATAAGTTGCGTGTGTCAAATAATTTTATATTGAACTTGTAATGACAATAAGACTTGCTTCACATTTAGTAAGTAGGTTTTAGTCATTTTCAGTAAACGTTTGCAGAATTTAGTAAAATTTAGTATATGTCAGTAGATTTATCTAAATTCGGTAGATTTTAGTTAGATTTTGGTGAATTTCAGCAAAATTCATAAGATTCTAAACTTAAAAATAACTTTACTGTGCGACCGTATCATAAACCGTTATTAAGAAATTCTGTATTAATTAATATAAATATTGGATACATTTGTAGAATATGACTATTAATAAATTTGCTGTCCAAGTTAGATAAAAAAAAAAAAATAACAGTTTAATATAAAATGAATATAAAATGTCGAATAATTAATAACACCACAATGATATCGGCTTCAGTGTTTACAGGATGTCTCACGTAAAATCGTTTATATTTTATTATTTATTAAAATACAGATTAAGTTTAAAGCTTATTAAAATACAAATTAATATTGAATGATTATTTCGATTGTTATCACGAACGATGAACTTGTATTATAACTGTTTCGAAATGGTTAGAAAAAGTATTCCGTCCACATGAAGTGTTTAGCTTCGAAATACTCCGCTCTCAAAGGGTTAATAAAATTCTTAAGAATTTAATCAAAATATTTAAGAAATCAATTAAAAATTGGTATTTAAATTAAAATCGTTATTTTCAAACTCGACATCACAAATATGAACTGTTATTATTAGCCACAGCTACTAAATCATCGCTATAATTTTCATTATCCCTTGCACCACTGTTTGACTCGGAAGATTCCAAACCCTTTTCACAAAGATCTTTACTGATTCACGCTATAGCTAACACTAAGGAAGAAGTTAAGTGAAAAAAAGTTAATAAGTCCTTTAATACTAAGTAGGTTACCTTTGTAACTAAGGCAGCGATTGTAGTTCATTCTGAAACGAAAGAAGAAACATGTCTCTATGAGGGAATAAATAAATAAAGAAAGTCTGAAAAACGCATTGAGGTTAAGCAAGGGAATGCACTGAAACAGAAAAGTAATAGCATAATTTGTTCTACCCATCTTTCCCTTCATTTCATAAACTTATTTATCCCCCTCATGTATACGAGGTCTTAAGTAAGTACATACTTTGTCACACATTGTATAAATTTTAAAAGACTAAAGATATTTGGTTAAATTCAAGAAATCTAATTAAATTCATTTTAAAGGCATTAAAGGAATCATTGACATAGTAAAAGCATTTATTATTGCTTTAGTGTACTTTTTCTTTTATCTTTAACTCAGATACAATGATATGAGAAATATTTTGCGAAGCAAGTAAAGCTATAATCTATTCAAGTGATATTCCATTGCCGTGATTTATATTCACCGCGTCTTACACTTACTACATTGTCAGATTCTCTCTGGAACGCTGTATGCTTAATGTAGTCGCGCCATTGTAAGAGGATTATTATCTTTCGCGGTGTGCGTAAATATGTACGAAGATTTGAACCAGACGAAGTAAAGCGAAATAAATAAGAAAACGGGAATCCACTAGCTAGATATACATACATATTTACCACTTATCATCGTTTCCGACAATGCTGCGGTATCTGCATTTGACAAATCTTCCGCGTTTTCAATTACCAGTTATTCTCATCGTTCCGAAAATTAATTCCTATAATTGTCATGATTAATTGTCCAAATAATGCAACTTTTTTAATTGCTTTTAGTTTGGCATTTAATATACAGTGCAAATCGTCAAATCTTGCTCGCTTATTCACCTTTGCAAAAATACAATTAAACAAACAAAAAGCATTTATAATTCATATGGAAACATTCTTCATTCATCATTGTAAAATATCACTAAAACATAAAAAGATTTATAGACTAATAACGAAGGAACAATAATATTGTTAAGCGTTCGACGTGCCGGTACCGACAGATTCATGTCACACAAGTTTCATTCAGATGGTTTTATTTACAAGGGAGTTTAATATTCGCGGTTCACAATAGTAAAAGGTTAACGGAATCAAACAAGTCTTCTCTCTTTTGATCCGCGGTAACTTCTGCTGGATCGATCGGAAGTCTTTTTTCTTTTCCGGCGCGAGCACCAGCAAGCCTTGCAAATATACAGGGTGCTCGCAACAATATAATGGTAGTACACATATCACGTAGTACACGTATAGAATAAGAATTAACTCATTGAAAATTGTTCATTTAAAAGAAATGTAAATCAATATCTTGTTGGATCTTCTTTACTATTTTTCACGATTGTTAATCTGTTACATATCGATTTTGCGAGGTTTCTTGTGTAATTGCCTAGAATTTTCGTCCGTTCGGTTAACATCGAATTTTTTAAGTCTTGTCTGATTTGATATGTTAAAAATATATTGTACCGTAGTCCAACATTTATTTACAATTTTTACAATTTCTCTTTGAGACTTCTACTGATTATAGTGGAATATTATACATTTTTGTTTTTCTACCGTTGTTTACGTTTTTCTAGCTTCCATTTCACTAAAAACGCTTCAAATATGCACTGCAATTTAGTCTGACACTTAATAAAGAAAACAGTAATGAAAAACAATTGAAAATAAATTTTTTGTTAGGAAATGTTGAACAGATAGATAATTTTTAGTATGACCTACTTTTTCTAGAATGAAAATTTTTATTCATTTTTAATAGGAAATTATATACATTTATTTATATAATATATATTCATGAAATAACGTATACAAAATATTTCTGTATAGGTCATAGTTATTGTATACTTAGGGCTAATAATGGTCAATACTTTTTTACTTACAATTCGATACTCTACCATATTTTGATATAAAAAATAGAGTATTCTATTTAAAAAAAAAACAAAGTTAAACTTCAAATCTCCGAAACGCCTCCACCTATTAAAAAAATTAACGCACTGCATAGTGTACCATTTTAAACCATGTAACTTTTGTATATAACATTCTTTCATGCAACGCATATTTTGGAAGTTATAACGGTGCACACGTTGCGTGGACCACCCTGTATATTACATACTACAAACAGAATTAACGTTACGATTGTATTATTATTAGCTGAATGTAAAAGTTAAATACTAAAAAGTTTTTTATATTTTTTAGATGTTTTATAGTCCTCAACCTGTAAATATTTTGAAATATATTTAATATTCTAAAAAGTATTGGAATTTCTGTGGAATTTTATAAGAAACATTTCAAATCCGAATAAAATCAAAATTTCACCTACGTATTGTGATGGTTCAAAATAACCCATCTCGGTATATGTAGATGTATTACACGTAAATCTTACACACAAAAAGGGGAAAAGAGAAAAGAAATCTATAAATTTCAAAAAATAAAGTGTTCCTAACTATTATAACAAAATATGAAACAAGTCATTCTTATCTCCTTGATAGATCTAATATTAATATTTCAACCCAAGCATTATAGTGAAGCATAGAACTAATAAAAAGTAATACGAATTTTTACTACACATCTCACAAGTAAGTAAGCTCAAATGAAAAATCTATCTGGAAGCGCAAAACTGTGTCGAACAGTCGCTCTTCCATTTCTTCCACTACTTTGTTTCTCTCCACTTCCTTCATCTTCCCCTTTTTCCTCGATGCTTTCCTTTGCTTTGCTTTGAGTACAGTCAAGGCACGAGCATTCGTGCGAGAAGCTCGTGTGGAAGGACTCGCAGCCTACCTATTTCAGTCTTGATAAACAGCCGACCCTTACTACTGCTGGAGCCATTATTGGAGAAATTAAGAGGACCATTCATCCTATAGTCACCCCTTCGTACTAGACCAGAAGCTTTTTGTTTTCTTTCTCGCCGTTTCACTAACCGTGCAGTAATTGTAGCGTGCTCGCGGCGATATATTTTATTTTTATTTTTATAACGAACAAACGAACAAACCTGTGAAAGTTGAAATTTCTACATGTTAATAGAGTATTTCCCAAAGGTAGACAGTAAAATGTATTTGTAAAGTTTCGTACAAATGAATTGAGGAAGTTATATGCATGATAATTTCACTTATACGCTATAATTTTGTTTAGTCATTTGTCAGCGTTAAAGCCATATGAATTGTGAAAAAATTGCAGCGAAGAGGTTATTCGTTTAGACATCTCATTCTCTCAAGTATGAATGTGAAATGCCAAAATTCGAGAGAATAAAATGAGACTGTTGTACATTGTGATTCTGTTCTCTTCAATGTCACGGTTGAAATATTAACACTAGTTTTGCAGATGTTTCTTGTATACCCATTTCGACGAACCCCAGTCGAATTAATGGGTAAGAGAGAGTACGTATTTTCTTTAAAATGCATAAATAATATTATTTACACTTAGGTCCCCTAAATCGATAATATATCGATTGTTGTTTACGAAAACCATTATCCATTTATCAGTTAACTTGATCACTCACTTTTCGAACAAATTTTCATGTGTTGGATTAAAAAATCGATCTAAAGTGAACTTTAGATTGTAGGAATCCTTCAAAGTTTTACCATTTAAATAGCTTTAGTGGGTGAAATAAATTATAATATAATCCAATGCTGCTAAGTCAGAAGAATATATCTCGTTTATATATGAAATACTATTTACTAATAAATGAAATATCAAATCATATGCTACTACTTATTTATCGATGGAACGTTAAGACAGAGTACAATACATGGTCCTGGCTGTTATAATATTAATCAGTACTGATTCTTAAGAGTTTACAACATCGCTATATTGTAGTCTTAACTATACTGGATTAATAATTTCATGAATAAAGTATATTTATTACGATTAACTATGAAATAATTACCGGTACTTAATGATCCGTCAATTTGGCGGGTATAAGGAGAAATAGATATACTATTATATAAATTAGAGGGCGGAGGACGAAATAAATTTGGATACATTTTCGTACCACATCATTCATAAAAGTTAGCAAAAATTGCTAATAAATAGCGATAATTTCTATAATTTTGTTTGTGATATTCAAACCTCGTCGGAATAACGAGTCTCATAAATCTAATGTTAAAGATGAAAGTATAATAAAAATGTTTGCATTTTAATTTCAAACTTCTCTGCTAAAATTTGTTCTAAATTTGTTAAATTTTGCCAATAAACCGACAAGAAATTTGGTACCCCGAAACCTTATTACTTTCAACGAAATTTTTCTAGGTTTGAATTTTTCTACTTTTATGCAAATACACATCTCGATAAACAGAATCACGTATACACTCGCTATACAAAATTTAACGAAGTACTTACGCACGTATAGTTTTGTTATAAATTCATTTCAATTAAAGCAGAAAAGGATCCACGAAGTGTTTCAACGGAATATTGAATATTCTGGATAAATCTTTGATGAACAGAGGTCACGTCTTTCCGTCTCAGCACACAGCGCGCACATAATCGTGAGATTTTCGCCTTGCTGAATACAAATGAATCTGTCAGCACGTTTCCTTACTTTCTATCTTACGTGCAACTCTTGCTCTTTTTCTAGCCTTAAACTAGCAACACTTGTTATTTCCATTTGAAAAATATCAATAACGCTTTTAAAATGTATATCGAGGTAAAAATTTAATTTTCATGCCTTTTATTTCCATATTATATATTTTTTAGCTCTTTAGTCTTTTCTTTCCTTCGTGATTTAAAGCAGGCATGAGCAACGTGTGCTCATTAAGACGGTCCTTATTTTCACTTTCAATTTTGTTTTAATGCCTTGTAGACTGGACTTTTTCGCAAATTCATATTTTTCGGAATATAGTACAAAGGATAGAATTTCGGTAGAAAATTATTTCATCTACCAGGTATTATGGAAAGCACTATAATCTAAATATTTTGCATATCTTTTTATATTACCTGAGTTCTATGCAATTTTACACTTTTCACTTTTGCATAAATGTATACAAAACTGCAGACTATTTATAATACTGTAAATAATCGAGATGGTATCGTAATATGGAAAATGAAAGAAAATAATTAAAAAAGAGCACTTATTGGATGATTAATTGTGTACCTAACATAGATACGAATATTAAGAATTTATTAATAAAATATTCATTATTATTTGACAACAGACCTTCTATTTGTTTATAGTTAATAAGAAATTCAGTTAGAAAAGTGCATTTAAAATTGTACTAATTAAACATTGTGACCCAGACCAGACACAAACAAATTAGCGAGATAAAATTAGATCACACAATCATCGAAGACAAATATTTACCAAAGAAAGAAACGTATAAAAGACAAAGGGGAAAACAGAACGAGTTATTAGTGGTCTGAATCTCTCACAGTCGACGTCTGTATAATCATATCGAATAAGTCTATTGTAATAATTCAAAATAAGTATAGTTTAAGGGTTTCAATAAAATTGATTTTTTAAAAAACACAATTTCTCCGTCTTCGTCTGTGACAACATCTTATATTTATATGCAAGTTAATGAAATACTTTATTTCATTAAGTAAACAAATAAACAAATAAATACTTTCAAGACAGTTAAGTCTTCCACGAGTTTCAAGAGTTCTACACTTTGAATAATTTCGAAATGATTTGAATTTCCTATTATTATGATACTTGGTGAAAAGGTATCTGCAAAATTTCGAAGTGATCGGAGGAAAAAAACTGGTGCCGTATTTAATTTTAACTCAAAGTTTGAAAATTTTAACAATTTCACGTTAACTCCGAACATATTCGTGTCTTTTTATTCCAAAAATAATTAGTGAATATTTTCTAATAACAGTATAATTTCATACGTATATAATAACAGCATTTGTATACAAGTTTCAACAATACATTCAAAATCATTAAATATTACTGTTAAACTTTGTATACAACAAAGCGTCCGATTCACAGTAGCAGGTACAGAGAGTCACAAAATTATCCTCTCAGTCGAAAATGTGACAAAGATCAAAGATGAATAAAATTATGAAACAATAAATAACTTTTTAATATAATTTTATTTAAAAATACATAGTTTATACTATAAAGTAGTAAAACCATTAAAAAAGAAATGAATAAATTGTGATTGTACTATTACGAAGAGGAGACTTGTAACAATTTCGCTATAATTTACTTCAAATTATTGTTTAATATATCTCAATGTGTTGTTTTATCCATTACACTTGGTATAAAGTGTTGTTTACCTATACTTTGATAATTAATGTTCTCCAAACTCATAATACTACCATTTCCGCGTTTAACTATAGTATACAGATTTTTGGACTTCCGTTTCTCATTTAAACTTTTTAGTGGCCATCGGAACCCTTCCTGGGAAAATATGACATTATGCCAAAATTCTGAAACGCTTGAAATAACTTCTTCATGAAATTTCATTATTTTATTTTCTATTAATTATATTTCCTTTACAAACACAACTGTTGGCCCCATAACTTCGTAGTACTCTTTGAATTGTTTCATCGGAAACATTTTTTTGAGAATAACTTTAGAGAAATGCGTGTATTTTGAGAGCACTTATTTTAGGATGTTCTTTAACTTTTCTAACTATGTACAACGTTTGTAGATAACATCTTTTTACACAATTTAAGCCATGTACGAATAATTTGATTGCGCGAAAATATGTACAGTATTGTTACAAGTCGTTCCTTCGTAAATGTAAACCACAATTTTCCAATTCTTTTTAATAGTTTTACTACTTTGAATTCTAAACTGTTTTCATAAAGAAACATATTAAAAAATTATTTATTGTTTCCTTACTCTATTCATCTTTGTCACATTCTTGACTGAGCGAATAGCTTTGTGACTTACTGGATGTGGGTAAGGGAGTCAGATTATAATATTGTTTGCATAGAAAAATGTTATTTATTATTTTTTAATAAAAGTTACAATATTTATAGAAATTTCATGTATAAGTACAATAAAGATAAAGCAGAAAATTAACTTAATACCAATGTAGATAAAAACGAAGAGCTCAAATACGACACGGGTTCTGTTGGTCTAATCACTCTAAAATTGCTCAGATGTCATTTTCTTATCAAGTATTATAATTTTAGGAGATGCAGCAATATAAAAAGTCGAAAAAAACGAAATATTTTCCCTTATAGCTAAATGCCAGCCTAATGCTCGTATATGCAAAATTTTCTGTGGAAGTGAAAAAACCATGTGTTTGAGCCTTTTTCAATAAAAGTACTACTTTCTTTTTTATTTACGGGTATGTAACCTTTTAGTATATAATTCGATTACAAATCGCTTATGAGTGACAATTAATCCTTTGACTGCGCAGTACTCCAAACTTAAACGTTTTATGTATGTACATATATGACACGCGACTCGTAGTTACAATTGCTAAGAATAGGATCTTTTTCTACATAGCGTGGTCTTCGTCGCTATACCGATCGAATAAATAATATATAATATATAAGTTGCTATGTTAATTCTTTATTTACGCCAAATTGAAACAAAACATTTTCATTTTTCGTGGATATATACTGTTTATTTAAAAATATTAAAAGTACTAAAAGCGACACAAGTTGGTAATTATAATGAACGTGTATATTTCAACTTAAGAAATAGAACAAAACTGAAAAACAGAAAATCGTATCTAAATACTGCGTGCATACAATAAGCATGACATCCCCCCCCCCCGCCCTCTCTCTCTTCAAATATCTGAGAAAGAAACTTGTTAAGTAATTAATTAACTATTAATTTCTCAATTCTTTATATTTTAAGAGTGTATCAATATATTAAAAATCACATTAATTAAAATACGGATATGTTTAATACATGTGTATTTAAATATATATAGAATAGAGATCTCTAATTTCTACCATTGTCCTTTAGTCAACTTTCTACGTTTCTTTTCCATTTACGTTTCTTAAACTCTACTGCGTAGACAAAGAAGCTCTTCCAATACTTGAAACGGATTTAAGAATCTGCAACGATATCGTTTTCTTTCTTCGTCTTCCGTTATTAATAAATCTTTGGCTACATTCATCGCGACGTCCTCGAGGTACGGCTGAAAATGCGTCCAATCTATCGACGTGATTTTGCCTTCGAACGGTCACCAACTGCTTCCCTCCATTGCGCAACCCTTTATTAAATTTCTAATAATGGGAATAATTGTTATTGAGATTGAGCTTGTGCGGATAATATTCGGTTCTATTGGCCCCAGGAACGGACACCAATGGCGGAGCAATGAATAGTGGAAGGGTGAATAGCGGGAAGACATAGACCTCGATAATTTTATTTAATGCCTATGTCTTGTCCTCAATGACAATCGCATCCTATCTTAAAGCATTAAACATTTGATTTGAAAGCGTTCCAATACTTGCGTAACTTTCTATACGTCTTTAAAAAGGTATTCTACTGTAAAACGCGTTTTATTTTTCTACAACTTTCGATATTTTTTTTGTAAAGCTTTATATTTCTTGATAGTTTTTTCGGTCAAAATTTGATTTGTATATTTATCCACATTTCAGTAATATTTGTAAGTTTCATTGGGCCAAAAAAATTAAATCTTGTGGCAGTAGAAGCGTTTAAAAGCATTTGTTAAAAATAAAATGTCTTCGTATAACTTCGTTGATCCCGACTGTTCTGCTCATATAAAATAAAAAAAAGCAAAATGATCTTTAATTAGAATATTTTTGGCTGTAGTAAGTAGCAGAATGAAAGAAAAGTTAGTAATTGAAAAAATGGCGGCACATTGAAGTTTGAATATTGATTTACATATGTTGTTCGTACACTTAGCGGACTAAAAAAATAAGAAAAATAGGTTTTTAATTAATTCTAATATGTACGTGCTATAAAGTGTATACAAAATTTGAGCCCAATCGACAAAGCAGATCTTAAAATATTATGGAAGCCATTTTGATTAATACGATATTAAGAAAAATGCATTTAAAGATTTTCACGTTGTTTCAATAATAAGTAGAATAAGAATCTTTTAACCTTTTCCTATTGGGACACGCATGTTCAAGAGAATTTTTACGATCGTCTGTGCAAGAATATGTACCATATAGATTCGTTATCTTATACTTCTTTAGTATATTTGACCATATAGGGTGTTTTATAATATGTAGACAGGGGACACAAAAGCAACGAAAAAAATTTCGTACAAATACATATGTATGTATGTGTCCTAGATGACCTTCTTTCAGAGTTACAGCCATTTTTATGTTTCAATAATTTGCAAATTTTTCATACATCAAATACATGTGTGCTATTTCTTGATATAAATAATTACTCGTTATTATTTACTTAATTATACACTTTTTATTTCTAAAACATAGCAAATAGAAAATTATTATGTGCTTTTAGTAAAAGAACTAAGAACTAAAACTAAACTATAAACTGTAATGAATAAATTTAATCGACCGAATTTATGAAATCAACAATGACAGGAAATATCCACAAGATACAGAGCATTGCTTATAATCACAAATTGAAGATGATCATTTCGAGTTCTTTCTATGTATGAAGATGAGCTTTCGCAAATTATTGGAACACAGAAATGGCTGTAACTTTGAAACAAGGTCAAATAGAAGATATGTTTATGTGAAATCTTTTCATTGTTTCTATGCCCTCTGTCCACTCTTGAAATAGGTTTCACATATCATGGAATATTCTGCATACCTACATTCTTCGATTGGCAATGATACGAAGAAGAAACGCAGTAACGTGCTGGATAATTTTTATTTTGGTAGAATATGTAGCTACAGAGACGTAAAGATAAACATCTTGTTCTTTACATATATAATTGAACAATTCTCTAAAATATTTTACAACAGACTTTCAATTTATGATATAACTGTTTTACTTCCAAATTGTTTAATTATTATGTTTTTATTCATCTTATTGGTTCCAGGAATGCATTTTCAGGACATATATTTATGTATGTCTCAATTTTTCAAATTAACATACTTTTAAATTTAATCTATAATATATCTATCCGTAGCATAGTATAATCGTTTAAGTGGATTTAATATACATATATTGTTTCCGACACTCTTGTTGACAGCATTTCAAACATTTAATAACATAAACCATACATAAGCTCTCATACCATTGTCTTACAATTTCGTCTTCTAATGTTCAAGCTCTTTCGAAGGTCATTATACAGACTCATTCCAATGAAGTTTTTAGCCTGCTACGAGATGCAATAGGAAAAAATAAACATTTCTTGCATATAAAATAATAATGACCTTCATAAAAGCTAAAAAAAAAAGAGTAAACAAGAAATTTTTCTCCCACGATATTCCCTTTTGAAAACCACTTAAATCATGCTACAAACATTTTTCACAATATTAAAAATAATGGAGATATTTAGTTGGCCTCCATAGTTAAGACACCCTGTATTTGGTGGAAAAAAAAAGTAGAAAGGAAAGCAAAAGTACCAGACGTCTCCTACGCAGCAGTTTGATATCAACTGACGAAAACACTGCGCAGCAGCGTAATAACAGACAGCAGCGACTACGCCGTTCAAGAAAACAAATGACGGCTTATATATATATATATATATATATATATATATATATATTCCAACACGCATGACAAAAATTAGAACTTTGAATTATAATAGATTTTCACCTTACACGAATTGGTAAATTTTTTACTTGTATGTTCGTTTTCTAAAACCTTGGTTTGCCTTTCTTCTATTCGATTTGAATTTTATATCTACTTTAAAGTAGATTTTTTAAATCATTAAAAATTCTTGAATTCTAACGAAAGTTTCATTCATTATCAAGTTCCGTACGGAACAACGTATCAACTTTTGTGTTGCTCTAAAGTATTGTTAAAACAAGGTTTCGATATAACACGATACGAATTAACCATGTTATAAGAAGGTCGTTATATCGTCCCTCTTTTTTATACTCAGCACTATTCGTAGCTTAGTATAATTGATTTCTACAAAAAAATATACAATGAACCCGAAATAGAAAAGTGTCGGATCGAAAGGTTTAAGACTAATCTGTGAGCCTAGAATCATATGGAGGACTTTCTTCTTGATTTCATGTTTACCTAATTTCTTCTCTTTTTACACAATTCTGCCTCTTCTTGTAGCCTGTCGATTATTTTATCCGTCAATTCTTCGATCCTTTCCCACCAATACCCTTGCTTGTTTCCTTTACATTTCATAATCGCCGTAACCTCCAAAAACCTATATTATAGGCGGAATTATGATATCTTGAAGAGTCTAAAAATTGTCTTATTGTTAGTACACGTGGATATACATATGTAATATGTAAGAGGAATCAATGAAAAAAAAAGGAAAAAAATAATATTATAGGTCCTATAACTTCAATTTTGAGAGTACAGCTATAAAGCTTTGCATATATATTTTGAAACAATATTCTTTAAGAAAATGTAGAGAAAGAATTCTATTTTTCCTAACATCTACAGTAGAATACCCCCTTAAATAAATTTACGTATTTGGTATAGATTCAATACATCAACACTTCCAAGGTAGAACATCTCGCATAGAGGGGTTCAAGTACCACTTAAATCACAAAATCTACACAAGCTCGGAGTACTAGGAATTTCGCAAGCGAGACCGCGGAATAAACGTGATCGCGGCACCGTTTCGTCGTTAACGATCGCCGTTCGAGTGCAATCGTCGGGGCGGCAACGTGAAGCAGCGAGCGAAATCGCGGCGATCTCGCGTGCAGCTATCTCCTCACGACTATAGTTTCATTGGCATTGCAGATGACAAATCGCAAGCGGCATACAGCGAAGTCCGAGATCACAGTAAACACAGGTTGCGGCGTGCCATTAGCCGGTTAGAGAGGGATTCCGTGTTGCTCCATTCTAATCAACCAACGTCGGCATCGGCGAGCGAGCGTCGCTGGCGTCGCCGGCGCGCCAATCAATTGCACACCCTGAAATCTCCCTAGTGGCATCCTCTGTCGCCCTTCGTTCTCTCGTTCCGTCTGCTTTTCCTTTATCTCTCCTCCACGCCACCCCTCATTGCGCCCTTCTACCCTTGCGGCACTGTTTCACCTCCCCCCAGAGGATTAGCTAATGGTCCATCCGCTGTTTTATCGGACAGATTCGCACCGCTCCGGGCTGAAGGACGTGAAACGTCCTGTGAAAGGATACGGAACGAACGGCGAAAATCCTGGCCACCAAAAGCGTCTGACGGACCCTTCGCGCTTCGTATCTGGCCCCTCTTCTGCCATTTCTGTCTTCATCGTTGAGATGAGCTCTTTCGCACCACTATTCTCTGTTGGTGAAAATGAGTTCTAAAGGATTATTTTCTGGTTGATTTTTGTTACATACAGTGCTAGGATTTTCATTAGTGCAGCATATAAGAGGATTAACAGGAATGGTTATATTTCAGGATAGAATTTGCTGTTTACCATTACTATGAGAAGGCCAGTGACGAATGGAACAGTATTTCAAATGAAAAATAAAAATACTTACAGAGATTATTGTAACACCACTACATGGTGTTGTCTTGAAAGAATTATTAGGGCGATGCATATGTATTATCGTTTTTTGATGTGAAACTTTAGATATATTGTATTAAAAAATAATGTATTTAATTCGAATAATTTTTATATACACTTCCATTTGTATGTATTAGGACATTTACGAAACGTGAAGTAAACCTGAACAATCTTTTCAAAATTACAATAATCTGGGAAAAAAACGATTCATTCTGGAACTTCATTTATATCAGTAATAATATATTGATCAAAATTTAATACATACTTAACAACGTAAGGTCCTTTGAACTTGGAAACAAGCTTTTTACTTATGTCAACTTTATACATATTCGATTCTTTTCGTTTTTCATTAAAATTGCGCATATTTTCCTTCCGTAATTTTTCTGTTGCATTTGAAATTTGTTCTCTAATTACAGAAAAATCTCGGTCATTTTCTAAAAGATTTTTTAGAAAAATTCGTAACTGGTTAGTTAATTCACCTAACTGGTTTATTCCAAATAACAATTTACTTGGTGTAATTCTGAATGGAACGTAAAATTGTGTCGTTTAAGGCATATTCTATTATGTGCAAAATCTGATCCCATTTATTTGATACTAAGGTTAATTTGGAAATCATCGGTGAAATAACGCGGTTGTATCGTTCATTCTATCCGCTGCTATTAATGTATGTTCTACAGATAACCCTTGCAGAAAGGACACGAACTTAACAGACGTGAAGCAAGTCCCTTGATCAATAATCTGTTTTCCCAGTTTACTGTAAGTACGGAAGTAATCATTTAGTGGTTTTATCATTTTATCGGTGGTAGTAGATTTACATGGATATAATCGCGTAACTTTTGTAAATCCGTCTACAATCGAAAGAATGTGTTTATACCTCTGCGCATTTGCAAGTCCATTTAGGTCGATGGTCGATGTGTATTGTTTGAAACGGTAAGTTACACGTCGGCAAACGATGCAAATACCCCTTACGCTTATCAATTTTCATCCAGTGAAAATTCGATACATTTAAGACAGTTATTAATATAGTGCTTAACTTTCTGCTGCAATTTTAGAAATCAGTAGACGCACATAATATTGTCAATAACTCGGCTAAACCGACGTAACCAATATCGTCATGACACGTCCGAATAATATTGCATTCCAAACACTCTGGAACATAAAAGAGTAATTTATCTTTCCATTTCCTATAGACTTAACCCATCATGCAATTGAAAATATTTGTCTTCGCTAGTTTCTACTGATTAAGAAACACGCGCGCGCGCGTATATAAGCATCTATAAGCATCTTCCGAATATTTCCGTCCTTATCTTGCTTCAAACATAAAGTTCTTTCGAAAGTATTGCTTTCTCCTAGTGACACAGTGTAACATCGGCTAAGAACGATGACATGAGACATCTTAATTTCCGGACGATGCTCGATGCGATAATCACACACTTCCAAGAAGAGTGCCCATCGTGATATTCGAAAATTGACATTCTGTTTATTCAGCGTCAGCCTATAACTATTGCAGTCTGTTAATACTTTAAACGGAATCCTAGCTAAATATATTATATATTTATTATATTAATTTTTTATATTTTTTATTATTTATCATTCCATATATTATGTATACTCCAACATATGAAATTGCTGTAATAGTATAAACAAACGCCAAGCATTCTTGTTCATATTATAGCTGTGGTATTTTTGAACTAATGAACTATGGAACTATGGAAAAAGAATACAGGTTTAAGAAATCCGTCTATTTGATTTTGTAATAAAATTGCATCGAAGCTACATACACACGCATCACCATATACTTCAGTTTCTAGTTTCGGTGAATATAGTGCTAAGATTGGTCGAAATGCTAGACAATATTTCAAAGTCCCGAAAGCGATCAATTCATCTGACCTGAACATGAACTTTGCATTTTTACAAATAATATCATACGGAAAAATCTTTAATCAACCTCCTAAAATAACTTGTCAACCCTACAAATTGGTAAACATTCTTGGTATTACAAGGCATTGGGTATCCAGATACCGCATTATTTTCCGTACTGGGTCGAATACCTTCCTCATTCACTAAGTAACTTAAATAAGTGATTTCTTGGAAAAGAAACGCACATTTATCCAGTTGAAAAGATAATTTATATTGAGCAGTAAGATGAAATACTTCTTTCAAGATTTCGAAATGTTCCGCCAGATTTCATGTTGCTACGGAATTATCATCTATGTATATTAAAATCTTATTTGTTTTAAGCAAGTCACTTATATGAACAATATATCGTTGGAAGATTTGTGAAGCATTGGTCAGTCCAAATGGCATTCGTAACTATTCAAATTGATCCGGAGGAGTCACAGATGATGTATATTTTATTGATGCAATAAATAAGTAAATAAATATATATATACACACACATACATACATACATATAATAATAATAATAATCCAAATATGTAAAGTGAGTCTTATTTCGGATTGTTAAGACGTCACGGGGTATACCTGCCCCTCGAGTCTTAGAACTCTACGAGGCAATTTATTATATATTTTTTCCTGTTTATTGACTCGAGCCTTGTGTCGTATTAATTATTTTCGTAGCAACAGTAACTTTATGACACCACGGCAATCGCGACTTTAATGGAAGAATTCGTAGTTTTTTGTCTTATTGTCTGGCCTTCGAGCCTGAAGTTTTCACCTTTGTCTAGTGTTCGATTGTGTGCGCATATGGTCACCAGAGCCGAAGCGTTTCTTAAAGTTATTGTCTGTTACCCTCATTGTTTCGAGGCCCTCGGAATTTCCGCGTGCGTCACTCAAGGGTACGCTTGGTACCTGAGAGTGACCCATGGTCTGGGAGGTGGCACTTTTCACGAGTCCTCGCATGAGAGATTTTATCCAATAGTATCTGACAGCTACCTTCCCCACCACAATCGGAAAATGCATATTAACCTATCCGAGCGCCTCACCCCGAAAAAGCATCCTGTCTCCGAGGTATTGTGGAACATTCCCCGGGGACAACATATTAGAATAAGAACAAATTTTGTATTGAACGGACAAGCTTCACAAGTAAAAACATTCTTCGACTCGTCACCTTTTTGTATATTGAAATATAGTAATAGGATAGATTACTGTGCATACCACCTTTTTTCTGAATTGGGAATCATTGAGACGATTGAACAATCCCACCTCCGATTAAACAAAATTTGAGGAATTAACACGGATCATGATTTTGTTTATTTTCCTATAGTCTACACACAAACGTGTTTCTTCGTCCTTTTTCCTGACAAGAACAATATGACTTGTGTATGGAGAGTTACTTGGACTAATAATGTCATCTTTTAATAACTGATCTAAAAAATTTTCAATTTTTCCTTATCACTGTGAGACAAGAAATCTGGTAAGTGGATCATATTTTAAACAAATGGTTATTTCAATTTTATTAGGCGGAATATTAGAAATTTCATAATTTATATATTGGTTTTTAAACAAATTCTTAATGGTTTCAGATGCATTCTGATTTATCCACGGGTTAATATTTAGATGTTTGAAAATATTATCTTTTTCTAAGACGTTAGCAATAAGTAAAATTTCACTAGTAGTTTTATTCTGCTCGACCCTCTTATTATCTTTTCGTAAAATAGTTACTTTTTAACGAAATGTCAATATGTGGAGATGCTATGAAGTCGGGTCCAAGTACTCGATATGACATGGAACTTTATAAATACTGATACGTCATTCATGTTACATTTATCTTCAAATCTGTTTAAAATATTTAATTTTGACCCATATATGCTCTGATGGGGAGTCATATTAATAGGAACTAGCTGATAAGCCCGCGGAGTAACAAAATCTTCTCTTATCAAACTCATATGGGAACCCGAATTAATTATAGTTGTAGTACTAAAAGTGCATAAATTACCCGAATTGTCTATGGCAGCATAATTCAACGGTATTGCATACATATTTGTTGCGGTAGTTATAGGTTCTCGATCCTTCAACGACTCCTTCGTGTAGACCGCTACTTGATAACCCATGCTGCCACATCGGAAACGAGATCCTTTTTCTCAGCTTAAAAGTCGTTGACACGTCGTAGACAGGTGGGCCGCCTCTCCACATTTGTAACATCTGGTCACTGTTCGTGCAGACACTGTTGCGCCTAGCCCTTGTCGCTTCGAGCCACCGGTATACTCTTTCATGTTGGAGCCCAACAAGAGTGTTGCAAATGCCTCTAGTAAATCATCTTGCGTTTTAAACCGGTGTATTCACACCTGGTCTCCAAGTTGTCTGTTTGGTATTCCGTCTATTAGGTACTCCATTAATTTTTTTCATTGCAATCCGATCAACAAGTATCACCTTACTGTGCAAATAGTTAAAACGTTCCTAACCCATCTTCCAACTTCCTTGTTCCATGTTCTATTTTAGCGTCAATTGGCTCAGTCGCCGATTAAACATCTTGTCCATTTCCTCAAAGAGTTGCGTTGTAGTTAGTTGTAAATACTTCGTTGACGCATGAAACCAAGATTGGGCTTTAGCCTTCAATTTTGTGCTGATTAAAATTTTCGTGGCATTGTCATCCAAACTATAAGTGGTGCGTAATAGTTCCGTTCGTGTTTTCCACTTTTCAAATGCATAAGCATCACCATTGAAATCAGGCAGAAGGTCTTCGATTTCCCAAAACCTGGGAAATTCTGGGGACGACACGTTGACAGTCAACTAATACTCTTAAAGACTGGCATACGCAAATTGCAACAGACCCTTCTCACGTTGAAGAAGATCCATTTTTCTGGAATTACGAATCCATCGGAAGGATTGTTTTTTCTCTTTTCTTTTCATCGTGTTATACCCTCAAATATTTTCGTCTTTTCTAATATCTGTATCCACAACTAGTCACCAACTTTCACTCTTAGTCACACTGGACTCATCACCTTCCAACTCTCCTCTCAACTCTCCCACTCAGTCATATCCCAAAGTTTATCTTTCTAAAACCCTTAAATAGCCCTATTTTTCCATCCTCGACACAGTCTGTGTTCTATCTAATAAAGTTCTGTTTCTACGCAACGACGATCCTTAATTGATTTAAATTTAGTGTTACCCCATTATCTGCTCCGATATCCGAGGAATTGGAGCCAACTTGGCAGCACAGTCACAATGCACATCAGTATTGTTAGAACGTACATCGACACCACTCTCTGGATTAGCTTTTGACGGTCCAGAAGGTGGTTACTGTACAACAGCCCTCTCTGAAAGGCTAGGAAGTCAGGTACCTATGTATGTCAGTAGTCAACAATCGCGTTAGCAGTTCATGTTTTCTTCTTGTCGTCGGAAGTTTCAAAACTTTCAAGAATTCGTTTAACTGGGGTACAGTGTATGAATTCAGTCTTTGCATGGCGAACGTGTACAAGACTTATCCGTAAAAGTAAGAAGTATACAAATTAGTGGCACAAACAGAACAAATTTTCTCAATTACGATTACCAAATGTGAATATGCACAGAGCTTCATAATAGTGTTTATTTGGTCTTATGCACAAAGCTCCTAATAACCACGGAAAGTTCTGATCTCACTTCTGAATTACTGTGGAGAGTAAATAAGATTGATAAGGTTTTAATATGTATGTATATCTGTTGCACCACGCGTACACAGTTTCAACTCTCTTGGGTAACTGCTCTTCGAGAATCTCGCTGTCCTCAGCCTCACAGATTCCCTTTCGAGAGGCAGAGACAGTGAGATAACTATCACTAGCCTAAATTTTCTTATAAATATCTATTTCTATTTCAGATGACGACTAAATGTTAAAACCTCAATAGTACCACTGATTATGTCACACCAAACATTGAGTTTGTTGCAAGTTGTTGAATTTGTCTTGGTAACCGCTTTTATATATAATAATATAAAAGGAATTGTAGCTATCAATTTAAAAAACTTCCTAGTAGGAAATTATTGCATATTTAAAAAATCTATTCGAACCATTGTATTGTATACAACAACCTATGAAACTTCATTCTTTTCTATTTTTCTCATAAATAAACTACTTATGAAGAAAGCTCTGGAAATTACTAGTATAAACACTATATATTTTTGCTTGTGTATGATACTAACGTTATCGCTGAAATATAATTTAAATCATGTAATACTTTCTGTACAAACATAATAGGTGTCCTAATATTTATGAACTGCAATGTAATTCTACACACATTCTGCAATAATTAACGACTGTCATTATTTTAAATTTATAAAAATTATTAGTTCTTTGAATCCTATTTTTACAGTGTTTTCATTTTGGAATCATGTATTTGTTTTAAAAATTGTTCAAGTGTTTGAAGAAATAATGTTCTATTAAGGAAAGCTCTAGCGAATAGCAAACAATGTCACAAAATTTCATATTCTTTCCCGTAGATTGTCCTCGATCATTTTTCTTAAAACGTCATCATCGATTGCCCTATCTGAACTTTCTCTTGGCTCATTACCAATAAAAAATAATGTAAAAGAAAAAGTTATGTGCTTATCCCAATTATTCATTACGTCAGATAGTAATGTCCAAATATTTGTATTATAAATATTTTTATTATTCATTACAGTACAGGAAATACCTTCTTCTTGACTATTATGTGTAAAAGTTTACGATTAGAAAAATTTAATGTATGCTATCGACCCGTTGATTTTTACTGTTGAGAAAACGACATTTCATTTGTACTAATCAAATATTTATTTTCATATTATCTGAAATACTATTTCAAGGGTGTAACTTCAAAACTGGCTATGTTCATTCCTAAACCAATTTTGAGATGTTCATGAATTTTATTTTTTTAAATATGTAAACTGAAAATTTAAACATATTTTTTGCTATATATGTATAATCCGAATAATTATTGCACAAAAATTGAAAAAAAATATTTTTATAATTCTTGACATAAGTTGTACGTTGCAATTTTTAATGACGCTTACAATTAGACATGGCTAGTTATGATAACAGCACCTATTTGAAATATTCATTTAATTTCGTATGTATTTCAATGATATACTTTTCAGCATGAACTTGAAGTAGTTATTTCAAATGAATATTTCTCTCATTAAGCGTGCAATGAAACATGTGTGTATTATTTTCATGAAATCGTACCTACATATGCGTTGTTTATTTCGAATGAAATTTATGAGTAAAGTTCTATCTGCTACGTGGCTGTGGATATGTCTTGACATTTATAATAATGTTTATGCACCATAGAGTGAGTACGCAGTTGAAATTTGCACTAGGAAGCTAGTCATTTCTCAAAAATCACTTATTTGAAATGGTCAATGCAAGTTTAGAAACATCAATTACTGTTATTTCGAAAAGTTATTTTTAATACATCTTCAAAACAGTATTATTTCAATTAATAATTGCAAATTTGTAAATTTTAAATAAATACTTTCCTTATATTTACATATATAACTGTCAATTAAAATAAATCTTCAATACTATCTGATTTAAATAAAAGTATTTCAATTACTATTTTCAATACTTTTTGTTCGAAATGTACCCATCTCTAGAGAAGACATTCTGACGAAATAAATCGAAATTTATTAATCAATTCTAGGAATTCATTTTTGTTGTTCCAGTGTCAGAATGTAAGGCTTCTTAAAATTTTGATGGTGGCCACTTCCACTATGCAAAAATTTGCACTTGCCCTAAAAAAAGTGCTCAAGAACAACAAATTAAACGAATTTCAAAAGCAAATGGAATAAAGGAATTTTTTACCATCTTCGATTTTTTTATTTTATTATTTCATAAATTCCATTCTATTACACAATGACAGTGATTCGAATAAAAACTGTACGATAGTCAGCTTAATTATCATTTTCGTTTAATTATAAGGAAATGAGGTAGTATTTTTGAAAAATCAAATAGGTACATACGTAATGTCCTTAAAAATATTCAGCCTAAACAAATCTCTCAATTAGTTTCTGAACTATAAGGGCTACTCTCTTAGCAGATCTGGTTTTAAGAAAAACGCGCTGGAAAGTATCGGTTACGACTACATTAATTCTTTTAAATATATGAAACTCCATTGATTTTTCAAATATCGAGCTAAAATTTTAGAATACACTCTCGTAACTCGCAACTCGTTGAATACGTAAAAATCAGAGAATCTGGTTGTTTTGTTACTCTTCTGGTATGGCATGTGAATGAACAAACAAAATCAAGAAATGTATGTAATGTGGCAATAATTCCCATTTTTATTATAAAAAAGAGAAAATTGGTTACATGATACAAAAATGTAATAGTCGTTTATACATGTATATATGTAACACAAAATAGTTTTAATGCATTAATTAAAACATTAATATTAATATAATAGTAGTTTTAATACATGCATATAATAATTACAATATTATAACATAGAAAAATATATAATAAAAAAAATAATACATAATTTGTATTTATATTGATAAAGTCAGATTAATTATAGCTTCCATCAGAGTTACCGCTCACGTTTAAATCAAGGCAATTAAAGCTTTTAGAAATATTTTCTGTCCCTGCTTCAATATCAAAGTGTATTAGATATCTTCCTCAACTAGATCTTTGCTGTCATAATGTTAAGAGTATATTAAAATTAATTTGTAACGGCTCATAAAGCAATCGAAATATAATTAGAAGCATGTAATCTGTGTGCAATCATTTTAAATTATCTTAAGAGTAAGGTTAAAACACGCTGTTAATTTTCTACAAAATAATAATGAAGCCAGTTCATTCTTTACATTGTTAAAGTCTTAGTTAACAGTTATAGAATATTAGTTGTTAGTTATGCTAGTAATATACTATATAATTCAGTAAATAAACAGTTTATGGAAACTTATAAATAGAATGCTTCCTCGTGTATTTTTATCAGGTTTCAAATTTTTGAAGGAACAAGTACATATCGCAGTGTACGATTCGAGTGTTTGGTGTAATTTGAGAATATTGTGATGGTATTTGTTTTGGTAATTTAATGCGAGGGAGATTATTCTTTGGGTTTGTTTTCCCTGGTTGAAGTGCTCTGAAATATTTGGAATTTAAAACGGTAATTTTAAAGGATGCTTCGTAATTTCAGTAGATTGTAGGAATACTGAAAATAGATGTTTGATGCTTGTATTTTCCATAAAACTTCGTAATGGATATATTCATTAAAAATTTTGAACAAAATGTACTCAATCTAGTAAGTAGAACGTCAATTATCTTTTGAAACTTTAATTAAAAACGAAATTCTTTAATTGTTAGGTACATCTCTGTCCATAAGTCATGGGACATTTTCTAATTTGAACTTTATATTTAAATTAACATTATTAAACTCCCGTGTTATAAAATTATTATTTACCAATTACTTGCACCAAATACAGTTTTCCAGTGTTAAAGTGTATCGAAAATTGTACATACAAAGTTTTAAATTTTCTCGTTACTATACCCTCCTCGTTCCGCGATGACGGTTCGAATTAATTTTGGCAGATTTTCTACGAGTTTTTTTTTCAAGTTTCTTCCTGAATTTCTCACCAGGACCGTTGCAAATGAGTCTACAGATCTTTTTGTGACGTTGGACAGGGTTTCCGAATACTTCTGTCTGTGTCATCCCACAATTTTTTAATGGGCTTCAAATCTATCAGTTTGAAAATACCTTGTGTATGCTTTAGCAACATTTCTTCTCTCTTTTCTAAGAAAAGAAGCGACGAAGGTGGAAGGTAATTTTGCCGTATGTAGATACGTACGACAGCTAGGAAAGTAAACGGAAGACTCGTTGGATCGGCCGAACGCGTTCAGGACGCATTCTTGCGAACATCGCGGAGATTCAGCACGTCCGAGATTTTATCCTTCGATCGAGAAAGAGCAGCCACTAACGCGTCGCTTTACGTATTCCATCCACGGCACGTACGACCGCTCGGAATGGAAGGAGAAACGTGCAAGCGGACAGAAAGAGAGATACGGGGGGCCAGTGAAACGAAGAAATGCTAAAGGGAGTGTTGGCCGGAGGGAGAGATTTCAATAGTAAGCAAATAGCAGGAAGTGTGGTCAATGGGCTTTCCCTTTGATTAAATGTAAATTGTGCGGGGAACGCGATTAGTACTGCTGCCACTTCACCTCTCTACTCTTTGAACGTACTACCTATAGCCATTTTTTGGACAAAAAATAATTTAATATTCGTTTAAAGTCACTTGGCTAAGAAAGAAATACCATCATTTAATAATATTTCGATCATCAGGATCATTTGAACACTTTGACATCAGCACGTGTGATAGAAAATCTTTCGTCTGCCACCAGTATGTCTCGCGTAGATTCTACTATCTGTTACCGGCCTTTTTCGCACTGTTATATACCCTCAAATATTTTTGTCCTTTCCGTTATATGTATTCATAACTAGTCACCCACTTTCACTATTAGTCACACTGGATTCATCACCTTCCAACTCTCCTCTCAACTCTCCCACACAGTCATATCCTAAAGTTCATTTTTCCAAACCCTTAAATAATCTTATTTTTCCATCCTCGAGTCAGTCTCTGTTCTATCACGCGCACGTCACATACCACATATTAATAAAGTTCTGTTTCTACGCAACGACGATCTAATTAATTAAAATTTAGTGTTACCCCATTATTTGCTCCGATATCCGAGGAATTGGAGTCAACCGGGCATCACAGCACGATCGTTCACATTGTAATTACAATGTACCGTATCAGGGCATGAAAATTTTAAGAACTCTTGATCCTGTCACCCGATTTACACGAAATTTCGAGGATCTGTATAAATAGATGTAAGCTTTTTTATTGCAATAGAAATATTAAATACTACGCGACACCAACGTGGTGTCACCGGACGGCATAGTATTAATAATAAAAGGCTTATGATATTGACGTCTACAGGGTTTCTGTTTTATTTGAACCCAGTGAAATGTTCGGTACAGAGAGGGAGGTTATGTAATGTAAATATTTTTTTGTATCTGGTGTGGTGTGGGATATTTCAAATTCAATTTAATTCTTTTAAATGGAATGCTATACTTTTTTATACATAATACAATAGTATCTGTTAAGGAGAGTTCAAAGAGCTTCTGATAAGGTCATTTCCTTTTATGGAAAATCGTAAAATTACGAAAAAAAAAACGGTAATCGGATCACCACACATATGTATCTCACTATGTCGGACCACTAACAATAAGCCTATTTGACCTTGTATGGAACTGGACCAAAATAAGCACAACTATTAGAGAAATTCTTTTCCTCTGAAAAAGTTACTATCCAGTAAAGCTAGCAAATAATTACAGGCTACAAAATAATGACGTTCATTTATATCTACCAATGTTATCAATTTTGAATTTTTGAAACTTTTTCGATGGATATCCAGTCGTTTGATCAATTCTGCTTCAATATTTTTTTAACATTTCTGTCAGTATTTTTTGGCTCAGTTGTATATAAGGTCAAATAAGCTTATTATTGCTTGGCATACCTTATGTTATAATATCTCACAATGAAAATTTTACGCTATTCTAAAAATGTGTACAATGGAACGTTTTAAACACTTTCAAAACAAAAACTATGCATCTAAGTATACAAAAATCCTCATCCAATTATAGGATTCATTAACTCTATGAGAAAAATATGCTACGGTTAAAAGTATATTAGAAAGGATTTTATTAGTAATTTATTGTTCTTGACTTCGAAAATTATGTGAAACCTTTATTTTTCGTTACCTCATCCTTATTACTCTAGTCTAAAGTATACAAGCTATAGGTACATAGGTTCCAATCATTAGTTTATTGCCAAAGTTTAACGATAAACATATTCGTGTAGTGAATTATTAAGATTGTAGTAAGGAAGTAATATTATTAGTACTCTTTTTGAATACAGTATTATAAAAATGTAGATATAATTTACAAGGTAAACTGGGAATTTAAGTTTTGGATTTGAACCATTATTAAGAGACTGAGAACGTATAAAAATAGTAACCGAACGCTAACTTAGTAACAAATCGGAGAATTTTTATATAAAAGGCATTGTAAAATGACAAGCCTCTAGAAAAAAGTATATTTTAATCTACCCATTATACTTACAAGAGTTGCCTATTATCTATTTCGTCATTTACAGTTGTTTCTAAAAAAAAAAAAATTCGACACTCGAGTCATTGTAATCGCAGTATTCGAGGAATTTATTCAAACCAAAATCATTAGTTTTTATAAATGTGGAATATTTCAATTGAAATCTTGTTAGGAAAAAGTCGTTAAAATTAATGGATCATATTTCAATTCGATAAAGATTATAGTTTTGAAAACATATCGTTTTCATTTCGATCCACAAAAATAGCAATTTCACGTGGCGCGACCTAATACTTATGAACAAGCTATAAAGGGTTAATATGAATGTGTGCAGTAGTACAGTGTGTAATTTTTTACTGGATATTGGATACCATGGTAGAGTAGCCCGTAAGAAATATTTCATAAATGAAGTTAATATTATAGAAAGAAACAATTGCAATTTGCGATAAGAATACGTTACTGTTTCCAGGAAGTACTGAAATGGTGCCATAGTTACCGGTGAAAGTATTATAAATATAACATATTTAAATCGAATGGACGATGGCGGGAAAAAATTACATTGTTATTTATATTCATGAGTAAAATTTTAACAATTTCATTATGATATTAAAACAATCTTTACATATACAAACATTCTTATAGTAATACATTTTATAGCATATTATGCATATATTTCATGTTATGCATAAATCGTTCAAAAGCAAGAAGATGGAACTATAAATTTGAGAAATATAAATCTCGGTATTTTAGTAAAAGGACACAATATCCAGAAGCGTTACGAAGTGCTTCACGAGACTCGATCAAAACTTGTCGTAATCAAGGGGAGATACAGAAGAACGAAGTTGAAGAGTATTCTTGAAGACCAGCAGCGATGAAATTTACATTGAAATTATGTTTTTCACGCCACCACGAGGAATCCTTGATTAGTTGATGCAAAGTTTCCAGGCTGTTACCTTAACCGGGGTGAAAAATTCATATAAAATAAAAAATGTTTAACCTATGCATATAAGTTTTAAACTTTAAAGCAGATGATATATAATTGATTCAAAGTAAGATTTCACTTTTTATTCATAGCAATAGTATTAAGAAATAACCTATTGTAAACAATAGCAATTTAAAACACGAGGATGATTCTACGTGGTATATTATATTTTCTTAGTAAGTTTAATTGCAAGATAATAACAAAATTTGAAAAAGTAAGAGTGTTTACAGAACAATAGTTATATAATACAAAGTTAAATGTGACATGTAAATGTATTATGGTGCTGGCGTTAACGCAGAAGCAGAAAGCATTGAAACTGTCAAAATTATATCTTCAAATGAAATATGTCGTATTTCAAATTGAGGATAATTATTATAGACAGATTTGTAATTAAAATAATACTTTAAATGGTATTACATTCAAATTGCCGAATTTTTACTGGTGATACATGTATGTTTATTTATATACAGTGTGTCCCGGTTGAATCTCCTCAAGCAAATATCATGAAAAGTATGAAACAAATAAAAAAATATTTTAAATGAAAGTTGTAGGATATTAAGGAGGATGAATAACCTTTTCGTGTATTTGACCTTATTTGAAAAGTTTTGCAGAGCATTACTTCGAATTATTAAAGTAAAATTTGCGAAGTTTATTTGTAAAGCTCACAGCTGTAATGTGACAATGTACTATTTTGAGTCTTAAATTGTCTTTATTCTTCAACATTGTCTCTCTCAACTTCAGCACACTTCATCCAGCGATACTCTAGTGCTTTTGTGCCATTTGGGAAATCTATTTTTTGAAGGTCTTCAAATTAGCTGTTTACCGCAGTTATTAATTAATCATCTGAAAATCGTCCACCACCAAGAAACTTTTTTAGCTTTGGGAATAGATGGAAGTCTGAGAATAGGCAAAATGAGAAAACCAGACGAATTTTAAATCGGCAGGATGCTCAAAGTAATAATAGTACGATACTCAAAATCCAATTCACGACAGTCACCGAGAAAGCTTGTAAAATAGTAATTTCTACACGGCTATCTGAATCTATTTGAGTGATCTAGCGACTATTTCATCGCCTGAACATTTCCCTTAATACAATTTAATTCACGTACTTTAGACCTATTTTCGTCGCGACGCTCTTGACTTTATAACTTTCCCTTTCTCATTTCTAGTATGTATTTCATATTTATCTTCTTAAATTTATATTGATGAGTACTTTTGTTTGATAATTGTATTTTTTTATGAGTACTACACGCTCCTCAATAATTCAAGATTAGCAATATTCGATTATTACTTAACTCAGACGATTAATATACACAGTCTGGTCGAGTAACATGTACAAGCGGGAATGAGGTGATTCCTTATAAGAAAATGAAGCAAAGATATACCATAAAATTCTTTCATCCGTGGTTTATTTTCCAAAAAAATTGAGTTTGAAAATCCACTGTGTGCGTCTGAAATTACGGCTAAAATAATAGTTAACTAACATCATCGTGCTCCATTATGCTTCAATTGAGGGGTAGGAAACATTTTTAACGAATAATGTCAATGATGGATTGATCGTGGAGGAACAGTTTTCTAGTTTCCAAGACCACCAGATCTTACGTTCCTAAACCTTCATCTTTGAGGTCATACCAGAGCTCAAGTTTATAGAAAATTAATTTTGATATTAATTGAGCATTCAAAAACATGGAAAATGAAAACACACCACGTAGAGTACATGTATTAGTAAAAAGACGGACACAACTATTCATACGGAACGGGGACATCAATTTCAACAGTTTTGTAATTGATAATAAAATATCTTTTTGTTCTTTTTGAATCCAGTAGCTATTAAATATAATCTGGGCACTGTTTACAAACACGATAGACGTTATACGTCGCACGGTGAATCGTACCTTAGCCGCAATGAGGTGTGTTTTGTATTGAAAGCTTTTCCCGGTGGTAAATTAATGACGTGGTAGAGTTAAAAAGAAATAACGTTAATATACGAATACGAATGTTTGTGTATTAATAAATTACAACGACAAAATGTCCTGATTACACTTTACTACTTCAGTTGTTTAACACTTGGAGCGTTTTGTTTGCGACTCTTTAATTTAATCCTTCTTGGTGAAGATTTGAGTTTGTACTCTCGTCAAGGTTTTACTATGTCCTCTTGGTGAGGTTCGACTTTGAACTACGTTCTCTTGGCGAGATCTGACTTTGAATTATGTTCTCTTGGTGAAATTTGAATTTCTACTGCGACCTCTTGATGAAACTTGAATTTCTACTATGTTCTCTTGCTGACAATTAACTATGATATCTTGGTGAGATTTGACCTCGAACTATGTTCTGTATCTACGAAAGTCGCGGTTCTTGCCAAAACACACTGATTGATAATTTCTACAAGTTTTTCGCCAACCAATTTTTTTCCAAAGTATCGACACCCTCTTTCCTTTGCGCTCTAGGCGTGTCATTTTAGAAAAGGGATGCAGAATGAGAGAAGAAGTGTTTGACGAAGGAATATTTGGGAATCCTGTGGAATCTGCGCGAGACTTGGACTTTGTCGCGTAAAATGACTCGTCGAATAAGAAGATATTGGGCCTATGTATGACTTGACCTCTTAGAGACTTCAGGATTTATGTCATCCCGAGTCTTGGTGACTGAGTGTTGCAGGCAAAGCGAAAAGAACACTATTGCTCATTGGAAACAAAATGGTTACCTATAACGTAACCATAAATCCGATTATAGAATTTCCATAACGTAGCCTGTTTCGGAGACTAAACAAGGTGTGTACACACATCATGGATTTTCCAACACGATTTTCTCGAAAACTAAACCTCGGACAAACAAATTTTATTTTATATTTTTGTTTTCTTTTTCATAAAGAATGCCCGTTTGTACGTGTTATTCGGCCAGATCCTGTATATTGTCAATATAATATTGTCAAGTAATATATTGACAAACTGCATTTCATCTTGCATTGTCATTATTTCACAATCACGTAAATAAAATTTGTTTATCTTTGTAATTATGGTAGATTGATTTATGTTCGAAGATGTAGAATATGTGAACTAAAAATATTTTTCATCAAATTCTCATCAATATTCGAAATATTGGCAATACGTCAACCTGTTCTGTGAATGTTCAATAATATTGACAATATATATTAATCGTTTTTACGTACAATAATGTTGAAAACCTTGAAATATTGACAATACATATTGATCGTTAGGAGAGAATGATAGTTCTTTACCAGTTACTGTTCTGAATAAGACTATCTGAAATTTCGAACGAAAAATAGAAAATTTGATTAACTCTGAAGGAGTTAATTTTAAAGATTGAATAATTGGAAATTATAAAATCTCGGTTTATTGTGCTTCTTAACATGCTGACTATAAGCGTATTTTGCTAACTTTATTTCTAACTGCAGAGCGAAATTGTTCATATTAGGATCACATTATGATCAAATATTACACAATAAGATTGAATTGTGCACAATTATCATGTGTAGTACATTAACTTCACTGTTGACACCCACGAGATGCAAATATGTAACCGTTTTAAAGTGAAAAAATAAGCGAGATATCTTCATGTTTTCCATAAAGCATGCAACAAAAATAGTATTTGTGAATAGCAAAACGAATTCTAATTAAAAACCAGCAGTTGTTGAAGACTACCACGCAGGTAAAGCTTTCATTGATTTATCTAATGAAATGGCTACATATTGTAGCTGTTTGAAGAAAATGATAAAATGATACTATAACCTTAGGTTGGTCGCCAATTCGTAGTCTAACTTCGCGGTAAAGATAGGTCAGGTTTGGGTCTGACGGTTTTCAAGTCTCTTCGGCGAACTGAACGTTCACAGAAACGTTAGATAGTGCAGGCTGATCTCCAATCGACTAACTTGACCTAATTTCCAGAAAAGTTCCAATGCACAAATGGTTTCAGAAACAGATTTGGGTATCAGGGGAGTCAATATTTGAAGTAGAAGGTGGTGGAAAATTCCAGTACGCGGTTGACCCTAGAAACAGTGCTTTAGATTCCTTTGTAAAATTCAGGTTCAGTGCGCAATTAAGGCCCTGGACGCAATCCTTACTGTTTCAACTCCGAGTGTTTGACTGCCTTTCTGTCAAAAACCAGACCCTGTTTATACTACTTTGGATAGCTGCGCCTGACTAATGGGCGAGGACTCATACGCAGAGTACCGAGTTTTATGACTTACATATGTATGTCTTCGCCGGCCGAGCGCGTGAACTAGCCTTGCACTTACTATTTCGTGAAAAAGCATGTGATGTGCTACAGTACAAAAAAAGAAATAACATTTGGATATTTGCTTAACACAATCCGTAGTAAATGTATTTATACTGCTTAAAGCACTAACACGTAATGGCTGTATTAAAATCGTTGAATTTATAAAAAAATTAGCTACGCATCTGACTCTGTGTCATAATAACTTGAAGTGTACAATAATTTATAATAACTAGTAGCTCGAAGATGAAAATTACGTCATGAAATGAAAAAAAGAAAAGAGAAGCGTGGAAAGTTGAAAAGTACTGTAAAAGTTGTTATGAAAACAAATGTTAAGATACACGGTAGGACGATAGCAAAACACAGTACCAACAAATGTCAACATTTATTGAAGATTGTGATGATGAACCACACTTTTGCTTGCCATGTTTTAATACAGTAGATCGCCACATGTCTATGTGAATTTATGGTACTAAAAGTAAAAATATTATGGTCGCGTGTGTACTTATTGATTTTTAAATTATTATTCTAATATTAATTGCATTTGTAAACTTATAAATGTTACTACTTGCAAATTTTACACATTTTTATCAATTTCGGTTGCGCGGGCGATCGCCATGGCTGTCAACGTGTTAAATACATTAAAGAAGAGTAAAAATGGCGATGGAAGAATAAAGCGTCTAGTTTTTGAGAAAATTTATAAAAAAAGATCGGATATGAGAAAAGAAAAGGCTAGTTTAATAACTAAGAAGTGGGCAAAATGGACGGTAAAATTATGTTTAAACTAAAGTCGTTCAGTTATGGTTTTCACTGAGAGTACACTCGTTTAACGGTTCCATTATTTCTATCTTGTGGCTTCTTTAGACCTGTGAACTTGACCTATGAAGAAAAATGTTCAATGCGGAAGTGTCAGAATTGAACACTAATCTTCAACTCGGAAACTCATTTTGAAATTTGTCCTTGTAGAGGACATGCTTTTTGAAAAATCACCCTCATATTTTATTGATAAAAATTTACTATTGGAAAAACTTTGTTTACCAATGAATACCATGGAAGAAGTGTTGCGGCATAATCTCGCGCGGTCATTGTTTAAGTTGAAATGTTTCGAAATGTACGCTTTGCGCCGGAAATCTGGCCGCACATATTTGTATATTATTTCGATTACAGATAATATATATTTGTCTGATGCAACGTTTTAATTATGCCTTTTTAATCAATTCGTTCTCCAAAATGTTTGTTTAAAATATTTGCAAGCAAAATGTGAACGCCTCGATGTAGATTTTATTATATACACTGCAAACAACAATCTATCTTGTCGAAGTGTTTATACGGCAGCGTTGAATGTATGTACAATACATCGCATTCAATTTAAATCTCTCGTCGCGACACGTGCGGAACGTCCGCAATTAAATTTTCCCTGACAGTTGTTGCGAACCGCGAAAATGTTTTTACTTCTTTTTATTTTCTTCTTCTGAATCAAACCATTTAAAGAATTTATTCGGAATATAGGACTTCGATAGTGTGGAGTGAAAAATAAACACTGAGATGATTTCGGTCTATAATCATAATTATTAGACTGTACAGTAATCATTATCACTCCAAGTGCATCCCACAGGCATCCCTGCTTTCAAGCGTGATACTCCAAGTATGTTTGTTACACATTTCGTTGGATATTGTTTTCGTACATTCCTTGGGTCCTCATGTACGATAATTATTTGTGTTGAAAGAAAAGATTACACTGCTCAATTAGTTACAAGTGAACAGTAAATGTTACGCACTTGGATACTGAATTTCCGTGTACTTCCGTATATTGCATTTGGTGCCGTCTAAAGGTGTATATTGATCTCAAGATCTCGACTGATTATTGATTGATAGGTCTTTATAGGTTTATTATCGACACTGAGTTGATACTTAATTACTGACTGTATAAATGTACAGCTGACTAAGTATAGAATGTTTAACTGAGTCTTAGTGAATCAAGCTTATTATTGTCTGAATGAATCTCGCTGACTCAAAATTTTTTATGTATGGCTCGTGGTGTTCCTATACTAATCCTTGTCCTTAACATAAATCTGCCTCCTTACCGTATTGTCTCTTCTCTAACTCTTCCAAATGTTGAAAAAGGGACGTGATAGGGGGATCCTAAAACTACGAAGTGTCTAACCCCATATTACCCCTTTCCATTGTGCCCGAAACGCGAAATGTTTATCATAAACCCGTGCTGACTCGAGTCAGGTCCGGGCAAGCGATCGGTTCCGTTGTACTGGGGTTTTCCGTGAACTCAGTGATGGGTACGCCCCCTCACTCTTTAGACGTGAAAGATGTGTAACGGACGTTGGCCAAAACCTTAATTTTCATGGGAAGTTTCGCTCTCCTACCCAACGACCCTTTAAGAGTGGAGCCGAGGGCATAAAGTATGAAAATTGAGTGTGCGACGAAGCATTATTATCAGAATAACATTAGTAACGGTATCCAGAAATGAGAAAGGGCAAGTTATACAGTCAAGAGCGTCGTGGCGAAATAGATCTAAAGTACGTGAATTGAATTGCATTAAGAGAAAAGTTCAGGCGATCAAACAGTCATTAGATCACTCAATAGATTCAGACAGTCGTGTCGGAATTACTATTAAGCACCAGCTTCATTCTTAATAAACTGCTAGGGTTTCTGTTGAGTTGTAACCGTACGTGAGGAAACCTCATGTTTTGTATCGGAGCTTCTTCCGACAGCAAGTTAATGACATGTTGAAGGATTTCAAAAAAGTAGCGCCAATTCACTTAATATTATTATTTGTTTATTAAAAAATTATTCTGACAGGCTATCTTGATTACTACAAGCAAAACAGCTGTTATTAAGACATGGAATCTCTAAATAGTCTATTATAATCTTATAATAGTCTATTTGTAATCTATAAATAGTAAAGACATTTTGAAAGAATTAATTGAAAATATGTACAGTCGCATCTTTGAACTAATACATAGAAAAAGAGGTTCTATTCATTATTAAAATTATTTGTTGTATCGCTTGAATTATAATTTTAACATTTCATTGTGATTTAATGTTCTTATACGGTGTAAATACGTTGTATTATAAATGTGCATCAGTTAAATATTTTGTTTATTATTGTATTTCATCGTAAATAAATGTTATTTTATATAACATATAATTTCTTCCTAAAGCCTTTCATGTGATATTAGTAATGTTTCAAAATCGTGGCTTAGAATTCCAAAACTCTTGAAAATTGTAGTGGTGCTGCAGTTATGCTCTGGAGTGTATTTTACTTTAAACCGATTTATTTCACAGTTACTTCGAGAAGGAAAATAAACATTCCTTGTACAAATACATGTATATTTCTTCTGGAATGAATAAACATCGTTTTAAATGACTTGAAAGTTATTATTTGCATATTATTGTCGCATTTAGACCATGACACTTAAACACTCGTAAGCAAGTATATGCCAAGAGTAAGTTTGAATTCCAAATCAATAGCCGCGTTTGACAGTTGAAATGATAAGGATTAATATACTCGTTGAAGATGTAAACTAAACGTAGCGAAGTTTGGATTTTTCAATTTCTTCGCCATTGAAACTAAACAAAAGGACAATATGTCAAGACAAATTACTTTTTCTCCTTATCCTATAAATGGATTCCGTCCTTTATCGATGAGAAAAGAGTCATATTGCTCGCGATCAAAATTACATGCTTGTTGCATAAATCTTGCCTATCGATCGTGCGTCGACACTAGACTTACTTGAAAACGCCTAAACCGATCAACATCGCGGTGACGACGAGGGAAGGAAGGATGCACTAGTGAGGCAGAGTAACGGAGGTGGATATCTCGCTCTTCGCGAAAGACGGTGAACTCGGGGCAACGGAGATAGAGAGACAAAATCGAGAAGAGCTAGAAAAATTGCGGAAATTGCTAGAGCCTCGCTAGACTTAAATTAATTCGCTCAGACGGACGGGCGGCGCGGAGTCTACCTGGGGGTTTATATTGGCACAATCTCCTCCCTCTTCTTTCTTTATCTCCCCTTCCTCTTATCCCTCTATCTCTTGCTCACTACCTGTCTATCTCCCTTTACTCTCCTCTCTCGTTCTCTTTTCTAGCTTTCTCGTTCCACGAAGTGTTTCTGCGAGTGCTGACTGACAAGGTTTCGCCATTTCCGTGACGCGTCCGGTAACGAACTTCGACCTCCATAACTGGCAAAACACTTTGCGCCGCTCCCTGTAAGGGACTCGGCCATTTTTTCTTTTATTATTTTATATTTTTCATTTCCCAGCGTTTCACCTCCGCCAACCGGAATCGGTCGCCGGTTTCGATGAACTTCGATACTTCACTGTAGTTCTCTGTTGAATTCTTAATACGTTTTATGCCTGCACTATAGGATAAATGGGGAAAAAGTAGGCGACTGAAATACTTCTAGAAAGCAGATGATTATTGCTCTTCTGTTTAATATGATTTTGTTCTTCATAACTTAGTAAGATAATTAAGAAGATTTGTGTGTTAAAATGTAGTGAAAGTTTATGCTAGGTTTACATGTTGATCGCTACGTCACTCAAATCTGGGTAACGACAATGTTTCTACAAGTGGATAGCGCTTTTCTTCATCCAATTAGGCAGGATTTTACAAGAAATTCACAAGTTTTCATTAGTAGCACAATTATTTACATATTTTTAATAAATATATATATTTTCTTCTTAACAGAATTAGAATAATTTCACTATTTTCTTTTCAACAAGGCTATATAATGTCATTGTTGTTTCTTTTGACGTTCGTTAAAATAATTTAAGCAACAGTTGCAGTATTTTACAGCCACTGGCACAATATGTTACTGTCATCTTCACATTTTTCCTAGATTTCTTCTCGATGTAGAGTCTACCTATTTTTCTTGTAAAAGAGGACTTGAAGAGGACTTCTCGGAAAAGAGGTTTTAATAATTTTTCCTTGCAGACTTTTTTGGTTTGTATATTGTAAGCTACATTTATTAAATCCTTTTGCATTACTACTGGAACTAATATTTTAAGAGTATAACTCTTCCTTAATTAGAAGTTCCTTAAATTTTGATATTTTAATTTTTTTATTTGCCTTTGCTTGGTACACGATAGTTTGCAACAGAGGTTTCAAGAAGTGAATGTAGTGCTAATTTCTATCGCCATTTGATGTCTTTTCATTCGATACGTTCATGGACAAAGTATAACCTGTGGTTGAACATAACTGCAGTAACTTTCTTCCATAATTGTGTGCCTTATTTGATGTGTATTGCCTAAATTTACCTTTCCAAGAAATCACTGTCACATCAAGAAGAAATTTCAAATTGGAAATAAGATATAATGCATTTTTGTAGAATTAGTGTCTATCTAATAAATTCATTTAAAAACTGCTTCTTCACAAACTCGAACGCTAGTTTTCAAATAATAAAATGTTGTACCAGAATAAAATGAATATAATGCTTTGTACAGTACGATATGTAAGCCGAGCAGATTCTTCCGGATTCAAGGACAATACCGATCGATTTTTTTCCATTCTTTTGGAATTTTGACGTGCATTTATTTCGAGATTCTTTTGTCATAACCTACCACAATGATTCGTCACTGTAGCAACGTAAAAACCAGATCAAATGATATACAATTCGTCGAATCGTTGATACATGCATATAAGAAGGCATTAAAATGAGATATCTGGTCACCCGACCTCAACGATCGGTTTGCTAAATACGAGATATCTCGTGACCCGTACACAATGAGTTAATATTCCGAATAATTTCCACTGCGTTATGACCGACTTTAAATACATAATAAAAAGTCACTTGAATTTGAAACTGATCCATTGTTCACATTCTTTCACAATTTACCATTCTCTGTTAAAACAATTGCCGAAACATTTATTGTATCATATTCAGCAAACTTTATATTTTAAATCGATATACAACAAGTATCATTTTACGGTATCCTTTTTATTATTAAATTGGAAACAATTTTATTCGTATACGAAATCAATCGCTGTGGTTATTTGCAACAACCTAATAAAATCATATTTCAACAGAATCTCAAAAACTCAAAGGTGAACAGATACTTATCATAAAGCTAGCTTTAACCGACAAACCGCAGAAGCGTGTGTATAAAGTAGTATAGCGATAGTAATTGGATTATTCTCGTGTGACTGTGCACAAACATATTCCCCTTGTTCCAAAATACACGAGTAGGCGAACTCTGAATGAATTCTAAGTCCGATGTGATTAAAATCGCGCGAAATCGAACAAGATCACGAATGGTAGCAAGAAAGTTTCACCATAATTTGCTCGTAAATCATTTAATTATGGTGGTCATAGCAAAGAGAGAGAGAGAGATATATCGGGGCGGTGTTTCCTCTCTTCCTCGTGCCTTTGCTGTGCTTCTCACCACCTTGCCCCTAAGATAATAGGACCAGGTTAATTGTTTCAAAGTTACCACTTCGCCCCGCGGGGCGTGCTCACTATTTACTGTACATAATTAATTTATACTCGTGCACGGTCTGCGTGTTGTAATTGCGTGATATTATGGCGGTTGTGAACGAGAGACTTCGCAGTGGAGCGAGAGTAACCAGCACAGAGCATACGTTGTCTTTGGAATTGAATCGCTTTTGTTAAAGGTACTTGACACTTCGTATTAGCTGAATGTAAAAGTTCTGTTAGTTTTTCCATTACCTACTGACAGCTTTGTTTTCGTAAAGTAATTATGAGATGTAGAAATCAATTCTTTACGTCCTTTGGATACAATCAAAGTTTCATTTAAAAAAAAAAAAAAAATGAAAACAGATCAATTATCGAAACAATTTCCGTTACTGTTGATGACCTCTTACTATTTTTCTGTTAGCTTGCGAATACCATAACGAATATTTCAATCGGAAAGAATTCATTTCTGCACCTAATATAATGGGCAGATAATATTATACGAGTTTTAGAATTTCTTTGAGCGATTATTTGGACCAGAGTGTTAAAGGATTGATAAATTCGTGCGTATGTTTAGCCGACAATGATAGTGTCGAATCCTGATTCCCTCTAAATTCTGAGTACATCCTACTTAGAGGTCCTAGTTTGGAACGAGTATTAAAAATATACGTGAACACGTATACATACGCGTAGTTAATATATCCGTGTTTTAACCTTTGTACTTCTTAATATAATACATACGGTATTGAAATACACGTACCGTAATAGAGGATATCTAACAAAAGTCGAAGCAGGCCACCTAAATAATTCCTTCGTTTCTTATAATACATAACATATTTGTGACATAATATTCCTGGTTTAAAACGAAATAATCTGGAAGAAGAATTTGTTTTGTCAGGTTATCTTTTCTTGGTTGTGCAAAAATCATTATTAATATTTATCTTTATTTGAAATGATGTTTAAGTTCCTTATAAGTTATTTGAGAACGTCTTTGTAATTTAGAACCGATAGAATTTTGCGCTTACCCAATATGTCGCTCATAAGAAAGTATAGACTTTTACTATAACTTTGTATTTTGCTTCAATTTGTGTAATGACTTGCATGTTAGAGACACCTACTTTGTTAGTAGAAAATAAAAAAGATTTGTAAACGTGATAAAAGAAACGTGTAATTCGTGCAATAAGTAAGTTTGTAATTCTGTGCATGGTTGTCTTACATAGTTTACACATAGGACAAGATTTAACACGTCAAACGCTATGTCGCTACCTGGTCACTAATAATATTAAATTTAAAATATAATACTTTATTATTCATATAATATTAAAAAAATATAGTTACACCTTTATTAATGGATTTTGTTGGGATTATTGTTTATTTTTTTTTTTACTTTTATTATTGCTTATGTTACTGATCGCAGAAACAGAAAAAGACAATTGAATTCCATACAAAACGAAAAGTTACAGTCAATTTATAACGTCTTTATGCGTTTAGTAGCCATTTTTCTGTTTCTAACAATTATAATATTATTTTCTTCTATCTTTTAAACATCAGCAAATAACTAACAATTGTAAATCGCACTGTGTCTTAAATATTATCAATCCGGCAATTTCTTAAGGTATTTATTTATATGCTTATGAATGTTATTTATAAACAAATAACGTTAGTATTAATAATAATGTAATATTTGAGACGTGATAGGAACATTCCAATTTTTTTTCTTAAAGATACATCATATAAAAATATTTAAGAAATGAAACATGTTGCTTCTTGTATGCTCAATCTCAAGGAAAAGATATGTTACTCAGACACGAACGAAAAATTTTTTAAGGGCTAACAGCAGTAATGTCAAATCTATCTTTTGTGGTCAATTGTTCTTTAAATCAACAGAAGAAAGATAACGGAAACTCTAAAGTCTCTGATTACTGCTAATATCAGATAAAGTCAGCATCATCTAGGATCAACACTTTGGTACGTTCCTACGTATGTACAAGTTTTCTAACGTATGTAGGTGCAAATTCGTCTACCGTATCGCAACATATTTCTACATTAATAATATGATATTAATTTTCTTGTTTTACTATTTATTGCTCAAGTTCCTTATTGTATCACTTCAAGAGAGTTGCATTCGAAATTATGTTTCCATTCAAAGAGGAGTACTTTATCAGAACTGAAAGTAAATCATTTTTCGTTATTCAACGTCTCGATTCTTCGCCCTCCTCCCCCCGCTTCCCTGCCCCTGGAAATCTTCTATATTCGAAATTCTCCAAGTTTCCTTTTTTCTCTTTCTCCCGGCGAGAGCGCGACGTCTTTTTAGACTAAAAACGCAAACTTCCAACATAAGTTTTCCTAACCGAGTGACGGTAGTTTCACCAGCAGATAAGGCGCTCCTCATAACCGCACCGGGATTTCACGAGTTGAAACTTTTTCCTTGAGAGCAAATCCGCCGACGTCCCTCGTTCGCGTTCCTCCTTCCTAAGAAGTTGAAGTTTCGGTCTTTCACAGCGCAATGGATTATTCGACCGAGTTACTGCCTCGCTTTTGTGGCCCTTGGCAGCTGCACGCATTTCTAGATTATCGAAAAGGGTTGGCTCGAGGAATTGAACAGGATCGAAGCAGGCCGCGGAGTTTCATAGCTTCAATGACCAACGGTCCGATGTTACGCAACAATCAAAAGCACTTTTAGAAATCATCGAAGGTGGCACTGTTCACGGCTCGTAAAAAATGTGTCTGATTAGTCCAAGTGGAATAATTCAACCTATTCGACACAATCATAGAGTCTGAACACACGTGTTTTCATCATTGGCTAAATCAGTCTCATCTAATAATCGAATTTTGTCGCATCGTGTGACGAAGAAAACAAAAGGATGGCGCAGGAATAAAGTAGGATAGAACGACGACGAACGACGAATTGTCATGCAGTGGCATCGAATATTTCATCGTTAATAGATTGCCGATCGTGCCCATTTTTCACGAGTAACGCTTACAAATTTGACATTGAAAAACATTAAATTCGTCAATTTATAGCAGGCTTGAAAATTAAGTGTCCTTTTCG
Organism: Anthophora plumipes; assembly: GCA_951804975.1. NCBI lineage: Eukaryota > Metazoa > Arthropoda > Insecta > Hymenoptera > Apidae > Anthophora > Anthophora plumipes. Next base: position 14,620,393 of record OX638118.1, on the reverse strand, counting down.
GTTGATTTTCGAAAGCACTACGCTTTTCCTCACATTAACCTCTCTAGTGTGAGATACAACTATATTAATATTGTCAGGCGCGTATCATATGAACATCTCATTAAGGTAAGACCTGTATCAACAGATTTCCATATCACCCATGGGATATTGTTTCTTCTTGTCAGTGATATCCTCTATAGGCCTATATCAGTGTATAGCACGATAATGCTTTCTGCCGCATAATTTGTGATAAATTACGTTAAACAATAAATATACAAAATGTTTTTAAATTTCACTGTCAATGTTTTAATGAAGTTTAGGAAAACTAAATTTTCGCGCATGTTTAGACGTACTTGGTGAATTTAAAATATCGACGGGAACATAAGATAGTAGAGCGAATAAATAAACCATACATACTACGGTAAGCGCAATTTCGGAATGGTTTCTGTGAAATATTTTCATTTGATTATTTCAGTGATAAAACAGTACAAGCATTCCGTTGATATGTATTATTTTGCAAATTACTATTATTGTTGCAAATTTTATTCACTATGCGAAATGAAACAAAAGATATGGTGAATGCAGTAAATAAATTCCATAAAACGTTCACTCTTCAATGTGCAGATCAATACATTTACTGCATTATTTCCTTTAAAAAATGAGCAATTTAAAATCGGAACTGGTGCTTGTTAACCGTTTGAATTCCAGGAATTTTGGAAAAATCTTGATGAAAAGGTCAAGGTCAAAAGGTCAAAAACCGATAGCGGTTTTTTAAGCTTTTTTTTTAGATTGAAAATACTGACAACTAAAAATAAAATGTATTACACAAGGTGTTGCCAAATTGGTGACATAAGCGGCAAGGGGTTGACTCTACATGTAAAAATAAGTCGAAAAGGAAAGAATAACATTTTTTTTCGTATTGGACATCGTTTCCGACTAAATCAGTGTTGAAGATCTACGTTGAATACACGTACACTTACACATGATCTCACGTCTATGGCATACAAATATCATTGTGTCGCCTGTGGCGCTGTTCTGATTTATTGCATCAGATAATACTAAGGAATGAATATTTTAATTAAATTATTTCTTCATTAAGAATTTTTTTTATTAATTTACAAATTGTCGAAAATGACCTACACTTTTTGCCAAAATAATTGTGTCCTACATATTACACTCCTGCGAACGTTTTCTAAAATGTTTTCGCTTTTCAAGTGTTCGAATGCAAACGGTATTTTCTGTTTGAGCTATTCTGTACTCGCATTGTCCTCCTGATAATCAAGGGATTTGACATGGCTTCATAAGTAAAAGACTTGTGTCAAGTCCGAAGATCGTGGTAGCCAAGCTACGTTGCCTTTTCAATATTCATCCCTTATGATATTAATACCACATCTATCATATCTTTTTATGTTTCGTTCATTATGAAACTTTTTAGATAGTAAAAACTTGAAAAACAAAGACCATTTAAAATTAACATTAGATTAGTTTTTAACTTCAAACAGGTAAGAGTTCTTGTTGAAAAAAAGATTAAAAAATTGCTTGTAAAATAGCAAATAGCCTTTGCGAACAGCTGCCAATATATGATCTAAATACTATTATTTTTGTAGAGAAAGTTGGCTTCTAAACCAATGTTATTTAGAGAAAAATGTAATGTATGTGTAAAAGATGAATGAGAATGCATATCTGAAAGGATGTATGACTGTGAATTTAAAAAAACTGATTTACAATATAACGTAGTTATTTATTTCTAGACTGAGTATTCGAAACGATGGAAAAACTATTACAGAAAGGAGCATAGTTTCTTAAATCCGAAAGCTATTATATTATACTTTAAGAAGATATTAATATTAGTAGACAAAGTTGGTGCTTAAACATTTGGTTATAAAATATGGAAAGATATTTTTGCATATTACAACATTGAAACCATTGAAGACACATACATTTGTCTCTCGATTTATGCAGATTATCCGTTCCACGTGGTAGAAAACCGTGTAAAAAAGGTGCACTAGTAAAAAAAATATACTTTATATACGTTTAATATAACTACAAGTTTGTAAGAATAAGAGTACCACCGCGATAGGAAGTGTATATGTATAAATATTATAGTCAATAATGAAGAGTAGAAAGGAAAAATAGTGCATTACATAGTTCTCAAACATCAGTTGTTAAGAAAAAATATGAACTTTTAATTGCTACATTTTATATACGTAGTATGTACTGGTGATTGTTAAAGTGATGTCAACCTAAAAAAAATTGAATTTATCAATAATTCTGTGTTGTATCCATAAGATGATTCACATAACTAATCCATTTTGAATAACTCTTGGAGTATGTGTTCTACAAAAAAAAAAGAAAAGAAAGAAAATCTTTTACAGAGAAATTGCATTGTGTCAAAACGGTTTCTTAAAATAACCTATTTTTTCACGAGACTAAAGAGATTTGGAACTTTTTTTTTATGAAATACACTCCCTTTTGTATCAATATTTAAAAGAACAGTGAGTTTTCTGTAAAGAAGTATTAAGATTTATTTATCTTTAATCAAATAATTAGCAAGACATTTGCATGTACAATTGATCTATCCAAAAGGACCCCAGAACAGTCTAAGAGCTCCTAAAGAAAATAGTGATTTAAGTGATAACATTGTTAAAAGGTAATACGTAAATTGTTTGATACTTTATTTGAAATTTTAAACATTTGCCAATATGCATATCTTTTCTAAGTATCTTTTATATGATAACGATATATTAGATTATAATTATATGATTGAAGTAAAATTAAATAAACTGAATTAATTTAATTCGATTGTTCTGATATTGTCATGCACACTGTTGACTAAATTATTTATCTTGCGTTTTTTGATTTTGTAAATTGCTGTGGCAAAATTTAGCTAGGAAGCGAATTTTATTTTGATGCTGATAGTAATCTTTGAGTACATTGTATACAGAAGTTTCTTGACAAATACCTTTGAAGAGAACCGAAGAGTGTGTGGTAGTAGCCTTCTTTACTAAAAAGCTTTTGATCGCACGGAACATGCATTACAACTTTCTATTTCTTATTCGAGTCATGTTTGAAGGTCTCCGGAGAAATATGTGTAACAACGCAAAAGCGTGCATTCCGTAGAATTTTATTCCAGGTTATAAATCGTTCACAAATTAAAACTTACAAAAATAAAATTTTAAAAATTTGTGTTAAATTAGAAATTCTAAAGAAATGTAACATTGTTATGATACATTATACGATGATCAGAATAAGAAAAAAGAAAATGCGAATATGTAAGTAAGTACAAATACACACATACAGATATATGGCACAGGCGGTATAGAATTTTAATGACAGAGAAAGAAAGATATTGGAAGCGAAAATTTTATGTGAAAAGATTACTTTTAAAGTTGTAGAAAGGATTGATATTTATCACCTTAGTTCTTATGATGAACTTTCCAAAGTATCTTCTTCATTGTGCAGATTGCAATTCAGAAATTTTCCACGAGTACCACACATCAATTTCATTTCCGGAGTATGATACGTTTGAACCCAATTCTTTCGCCTCCAGGTAATATTTACTGTGAGCATAACTTTCCGAAGTAACTGTATAGTTATGCCAACAGTAAAAAGTTTTTCCTCCAGGAATAAATTCGAAAACTTCTTCACGTTATAGCCTTCAAGAATATTTCTTCTACTTTTTGTTCTTTTTCTTTTTGTGAGAATTTGGGGACAGCAGATTGATCGAATGGATTTGGTGATTATTAGACTGCGGATTTTTGTAGAAATTTATATTTCTGAGAATATAGTAAAACAATAAAGCAATTATTTGACTCATTACGTGTTATAAGAAGTACTCCAATTTAGATATTTTGTATATTTTTTTTTTATATTACGTGCATTCTGTGTAACTTTGTACTTGCAAATTTCCTATAAGTACCTACATAAAAATCCACAGTTTAGTGATTATATAAACGTATTTTTGTTCAGTTACGTTCTTTATATCAACGTCTGAGAACGTTAATATTTACAATTAAATTTTCACAGCAGTTTGCTTTGTATCTTTTAATTATAACATGAAAACATAAAATTAATTAATTTATGAATTGTTGTAGCATTCTTGATTATTTGTTTTTCTGCGTTTGTAAACTAACTGCAATCAATCAAAGTAATACGTATTACTTGCAAAAATCCTCTATAGAAGAAGATTTACAATAACTTCGGTAGTATGTTTTTGAATTTTAACAATATTTCCGAATACTATATTCACTTTTACTTCAATAATGCTTTAACTATTAGTAGTTTGCAATTATGAATAGTCATATAAATATGAAAAATTAAGGTTTTGCAAAAAAATAAAGAATATATATTTAACGATACTTCTTTGCTTTGAAAAGTAGCATTAGGTTCAAGTATTTAAATGCATATCATTGCTCTTTATTAGATTTATAGTACACTCGTATATATGTACGTTATATAGGTATTAGGTGTAGAAATAAGTTCTTTCCGATTTTTTGGTAAAGTAAATATTTTATTTAGAAAAAGATATAGAAAGTTAATCATCAAAATATTCGTCATTGTTTTCTATGACCTTTCGCCACTTTTTGGGTAAATTACGAATTCCCTCACGATAGAAATTCAGTGGCTTTGAGGCAATGTATTCGTCCAGGTGTTTTTGGACGTCTTTAAGAGTTTTGCATTCTGTATCTGTTAGATGATGCTGGAGCGAGCGAAACAGGTGGTAGTCTGAAGGTGCCATGTCAAGAGAGTATGCCGCATGTGGAAGAAGTTCCCAACCTAATGAAAAAATCATCTCTTTTGTCCCTGCAGCCGTATGCGGGCGAGCATTGTCGCGAAGCAATATCAATTTGCGTCTGCATTGTCCAGATAATGGCCTTTTTCTTCCGATGTCGTCATTCAATTTCAGAAGTTGCTATTGACAGCAGTCTGCAGTCACTGTCTCACCTGGATTAAGCATTTCATGATACAGAATTCCCTTCATGTCCCATCATATGCAGAGTAACACATTTTTTGCATGAATATCATGAATAGGCTTTGCGGTTGATATTGTCAGAAAGAACTTATTTCTACACCTAATATACTTTGAAACCTATTTAAATGAAAATTAAAAAAATTGGAACACCAAAATTAATTTTTATATAAACTTTAATTGCTTTCTTACAAGTTATTCAACAAAAACTAGATTTATAAGTGAAACAACATAATATAACAATACATTTAAGAAAAGAAATAATTTAGTTGGCCATCTTTCCCATTTTGATATATTCCTTGAAATTAGTGAAACTATAAGTTATTGTAAAATTAAATAATACTCACGTCCTTCCACAAGTATCTAGATACTTATCTTAATGATAGTAACGTTTATTGAAGATGATTTATCATAGATTATAAAAATTCGTGCCTGATTTCATATTAGACTGCAAGCAAATTTGGCACATAATGCTTTTTTATTAATCAATTATATAAACTCCGTTACATTGTATCTTTTTCTTATTGATATGTCGACATTAAGTTTCGCTGTAACTCCTTCAGTTGAATTTCGGGGATTATTTTGTAATAAATTAAACACAATATTATCATCTATCAAAAAACTTGGTTAGTGCGTGGCTCGTCATTTAATTGAAAATATCTACATTTTATAAATCATTTCTTTTCTGTACAAAGAGTTGATGCATTGTCTCAAACACATTCAAATATTTTACAGATCTTAACAACTCCAAAAAAAAAAAACAAGTGGAGAATATTAATTTTAAATTCTCTAAAAACAGGCAATATTTAAACAGGACAGTTATCCGAACTTTATGCTCCAGAAAATTTTAAACTCTGGTTCATTAACGAGCGTCTCCTATTAAATGCTTAATTTCCATCTCATCTTAACGCGAACTTCGTTACGAATAAAGAAATTCATTCCTCTCTACATTCTTAAAGATATTCGATCATCGACATCTTCAACGTAACTAATAGCACTGAGGCGAAAAAAAGGGGAAAGGAATCAGTAATTTAATCAAAGCAACGAGGAAAAACAATCACCTTTGAAAATTAATAATGGCAGATAACGAGTTGAAATTTAGAAAATTCCGATAACAAAACCAATGCGGTCATTCTTCAAAAATTCTCTGCTAACTTGTCTACGTAAATTCAGTGAGCGTAATTAATGCTGGAATGAGTTAGAATGAAAAAGGTAAATGTGATCGCAATACAGTGGAAAGTAGGTTATCCGAACGTTACTTAACCGAAACGCCTTTGTAACGGACGGGTTACAAATGAGAAAGTGATTGTTCCTTTTTTTACCATTTATTGTACCAGTGTTAGATTCCGTATCGCGTGCACCTCTGTCAGAGTTTTAAACGAATCTTTTCTTACTATAACTATTAGGGATAACAGATTATCCTATGTTTATGATATAGTCGACATATCTGTTATTTTTGAAGACTTAAATATTTTTACCTTCAATATGTTATTAACTTTACAATCAGGAGAAATGCCAAACGCTCAAGTGCTTTAAGTACTTGACCATTTCTGCTAAATAACAATTTACGTATTGTAATCTTATTTTTCGGACTAAGAATCAACTAAGACACGAACAATAAGACGAGCTGGAAACATTAAATTTCCAAATTACTCTGGATCTACATGTGAACCATTATTTGATGGCACCACAGGGAGTTAACGAAAGAATTGCGATATCCCCGAACTTTTCTTATCTATTTCATTAGGCAAGACAATTTTCCCACTTTTTTCCAATTTTCACTAAGACACATCTGTGGACAGACGAACATGTAAGTTTATAAGGACTGAACATTCAGGACACGGGGATGATTCTAAAATCATTGAGATTATTAAGAGAATCTGAACGGACATTGAGAGTCTGAAAAGAATTCTCACGGGTATACACACTAACACTCGTATTTTTGGACTTTTACTCACAACACTTTAAAATCTACATGAGACTTTAGTACATTTAATGAACTTTATACTGTATACGGACATTTAGATATACTGAGAATTTACGTGGATTAAATAACATTGTATAAGTTGGACATTATTATTATTATTATTGCATAAATTGCTAATATTGTTGTTGTTTTAATACAAAAATTGTTTGTAAATTTTTATATTAAAAATATTTAATGTTTAGATACTTTTATCTAAAATTCTATAGACTCGAAAGTACAATTTTTTACGAATTTCAATCGCTTTTTTCTATGTACTGTACGCACGTATGGTTTTTTTTCTGGCTACATGATCAAGTAAAAAATTCTTCGTATAAGAATAAAAATACTCTCCGTATTGTTTCATTAAAAACATTTTATTCGAATCTTGTTTCACGTTTCGAACAATAAATTGTTTTTTAGATGAATTTAATAGTTTCTTCCACTCACGAACAGTTTTGTTTTCAATCCTGTCCTCGCCTTCAAATCTTTTAATATAATTTCTAACTGTTCTGTAACTTTTATTAATAATATTTCCAATTTCTCTGTACGATATCTTACTTTTCCAATGAGAAATCACAAGATTTCTTATTTCTAAAGTTATTTCTTTTCCTTTTTCCGGCATGATATTACACTTGAAACAGTTTGCGTTATTTAATAGTAGCTGATCACTTGAGTATTAACCGAATGTTACAATGACTTCTACTGAGTTTATAAAACAGTAGAGAATTTTAATTATTTTTTGTAGTATATGTTACATATACTGTTAATTTTGTGATCTGAATAAGAGCAACGAATTGTTGTTCTTTATTTTTTCAATAACAACCAATAATAATTTTAGTAGTTGAAGGTCTAAATATTATATTTTTTACATGAAAAATGCTGAAAATTTTTTATTATCATCTTATTTATCATATTTCTGTTGATTTCTTGTGTATGCCAATAATTTTGGGACTCACTGTAGGTACGAATGATACAGGATATGAAGTTAGGAATGATCATGATAGTGTTTCGTCCATTCTTGACACAACTGATGATACAGGTGTACTCTACCACGTATTATTATAACATACCGGAAAACTTGAAAATGCATTGGATATTGAATTAAGATAGGCAAAAGGACAAACAGAAATAAATACTGTACAAGTATTGGCAGTATCTAAAAACAATTAATTTATTTTCTACATTTCTCTTATTATGTATTCCTTCGCGTAATTATTATCCATGTTTGAAAACCGTTTCATTTTCAGTCGTTGCAGGACAGGTCCGTAAATTAGGTTCTTCCAGACCCATTATCCGCAAAAACTGTTTATTTAATCAGCTTTGTCTCTTTATTAGATCTGACAATCAACATTCGGTTGTACCTATTTTACTGTAATATGTATTAAGTCAATGCAAAAATTTGTGCTCGATTTGGCATTGAAATACAAACAAATATGGCATGTCAAGTTTGTCTATTAGTCAATTATATAATCTCCATTGTTTTGTATAATCTTGTACTTCTAGTCGATCTATCGACATTGAGTTTCTGTGCAATTTCTTCAGTTCAAATACGTGGATTATTTTGCAATGAATTAGGCACAACGTCATCGTTTATCAAAGAAACTCGACCAGAGCGTAGATCGTTGTTTAATTGAAAATCGCCCTGTCTAAATTTTGCAAACCATTTCCTTATTGTACGGAAAGCTGATGTATGTTTTTTGCAGCACTTCCTATCGTTACGTCCTTCTGGAATTCATAAAGTATGACACGACACGCATGAATCTTATTCTTCTCTCATTTTCGAAATCCTTTTTTATAAGGTAAGAATTGTCAAAATACAGCAGATTCCTGATGAAATAACAGTTAAATATCGCCCTTCTTAGCCGCTATGAAATTTGCACATGCAACAACAAGTGTTGTTTGCAAATAAAGAATATAGTGTCATCTATTGAAAACGGGCACGAATTTTTGCATTGACCCAATAATCACATCAATATAATCGAAATTTATATACAATTTAATTGTTACAGAGTAGTCAACAGATGTGGCATAAAGACCATAATTAAAAGAAGTTTGTGGATAACGAATCAAAATTTCTAGTCTGTCGAAAACACGGCGGTCATTGTTCAGAAATTAAGCAATTCAATCAGAGCAACTATGGTTGTTATATTAACGTTTAACGAAGTTGAAACATCGTAGATAAGGTGAAACTTTCGCGTACAAACAATGTTAGAAGAGTTTTAATATTTGACTTTATCGTGAAATTGAACATTTTAAATAACAATCAAGGATTCAGTTTTCCCCGCCAGCCGTCGAAAACTAGAGATAGTCGAACAATATTCTTCCTTCGTTAAAGTATTCTTTGCCAACGTATTCCTTTCTCGCAGCAAGTTAGGAAAATCAGCTTTCAGGTTATAAATACCGCCCCTTGATGGGGTGAAAACAGAGTATCACCGGAAAATTCAGTAGTTCGCACGTAAGGATTCTCATTCAACGAACATATGGAATTCAAACGTAGTCATCTGCTTTTATTTTATTTGGCACAGAAGGTATTATGCTTTCTTCTTTCTTTTTTTATTGTTTATACAGTAATAACGAATCGTTTCTATCATTTAAATCGCGTATTTGCTTCGTTGTTGTTCAAGGAACCACCTGTGGCGTTTTTACCGATTTATATTTATCTTCCGTTGTTCACTTCTGAAATATGAAAATATCAACATTCGCATAGAAACATGTCAATTAATATACACTGACTCTTATTAATATTCGGGCACCTTTCAGGATAGAATGACTTTCTTTAATATTGATATATACCACTTGAGTCTTTCTCTTTTAGCAATTAAAAAAATTTATTAGATAACGTGTCAAAATTTTTTTGAGGAAATTGTAATTGCTCCGAATTATAAAGAAAATGGAACGATCGCCTTTAACAATTTCTTTATTTGAACCTCTAATGAAAACTTTTAAAATATGTTTTGTAGGTTTATGTTATGTATAAAAAGTTGATAACTAAGGTTACCGTGAAAGTGAAAATATAACTACACAACTAAGCAATTAAATGATTCAACCATATAACAACTAAACAACTGCGATTCATTTCTCGCGTCTCTCGCTCAAACAAAAATCATCCCCCTCCGAAAAATACTTCCTTTTTTAAACAGGACCTATTCTCCATCTCGCACGCACTTTCCAATTCGTTTCATGACCATATTTGGTCATGTTTTAGTCGCTAGTTTCCATCACCCCCAACACGCACACCCTTTCCTTGAGTAAGTCTCGAACGTGGCCTGGGCCCACTTAAGCCGCATGGGTTTTTCCGGAAAACTTGTGCTACAGCCTTCGCTGGTTAGTCTTTCCGCATGTTACTTCATGCGGTGTCATTCGCTTAACCCATTCGAGACCGATTGCACACCGTGTGTGCAATTGATTTCCGAGGCTATAAGACGGCCTGCACACCGTGTGTGCAATAACAGTAATGTGCAATAAAAGTTAATTAAAATATCTGTTTCACTTCTCGAGTAAGCAATAGAAAATTCAAGAATCCTAATAGTATATCTCTGGAAGTTCGAATCTGTTAACTTTACATTGTACGAACGAAGAGTAAAATGTCAATATCAAGAAAACAAAAGTTATTTGAACCATCGTAGTTTAACTTCAAATCAAATATCATCTTCTGTCGTATTTTTTTTTTTTTATCTAGACAAACTATTAAGAGAAAACTTTTCCATGATACAGAGCGTTTAGGTGCATTAAGGTTATATTAAATTACGTGTGAGTACGCAATAAAGGTTTCATAACAGGCATTCTTCAAAACTCGAGGTAACATTCTATCCTGCTTCGAAAGGTACTGCTCGACTTCCCGTGAGAAAAATGTACTTAAAAAGTTTCGTTCGTCGAGTCGTTTATTAAAAATGAATTAGCCCCATCCACCTGCGGCGATGAATTTGTTCAAACTTTTCACAAAAGTTTCTACGGTCGGACTTTTAATTACCTCGATATTATGATAAAGCACGTTTTATCGATGCTAGGTAGTAATAAACCGAAAAATAAATTGTCCAGGACGCTTTTATAAAATCATTCGTTTCTCTTCAGTATATGGTATCCGCTGAAATTTCAACGGGGATTAATTTCTTTAGACAAACAGAATTTACAATAAAAACAGATTTTCATGTATGACTTGGCAAAAATCAATTGTTTGCATACATACTATGAAATTTTCCTTCGTGACTTTGATGTTATGAAAACAAGTACGCTTGGAAGGAATAGAATTTAATTAATTACAATATACAAAGTACAATTTAGTGCTTGTTGCGTTAAGTAGTATGATCAATATTTCCAGCGCAGTCTGAAGACTTGTCCCATTGGTACGAAGTTAAGTTGACTCACGAGAGAACTTTGGTAACCCGAAAATTTCGATCTTTCTGAAACTTTGCAGACCTGTAGGGGACCACAAGAGAAGAATCGAGCAATTTTTTTGGTTCTCTTTGGTTTTTTAGGATGAAAACAGTTCTTGAATGAAGATAAATATTACCTTATTTTCCTGTATATCTTTAAAAATATAGTAGATATAAAATGATAATAATAAAAATTTGACGGTTTTCTGTGCCTTATAAGACAATGTCCATCGCGGTTATTGTGACAAATTTTTTATTCCCTGTCGTATCGAAAAATATGTCAAATAATAGTAATAAATACAGATAAGTATACTAACCTGTTAAACTTATTAGATAATCTCATAATTAACATGTCATATTATGTGCATTAAATTGGCAGTCTTTGCAATATTAATTGCAATATATTCTTATATCCTGCTTACCGATAATGCAAGATAATCAAATCCTGTTAAAGTTTACAAATATAACAATAGTGGAATATATATCCTTGTTCGTGTTATTGTTTACACTTTCATATTACGTCGTACGATAAAAATATACCAAAGGTTCACACACATTTGTGTGTTGACAACTGATAACGCAACTTTCGAAGTGTTCTGATAACCTCATAAAAAGCACATACCGATTATAGTTATTTAAGTTTCACATTATTCTTTAAGCTTAACATATTTAGGATATTTATCTGCATTTATTTGACATATTTTTCAATATGACAGAAAATTCAAAATTTTCACAATAACTTTTTAAAGATATATGGAGAAGTAGGGTAACACTTATTTACATTCAAGGACTGTTTTCACTCTGAAGAATCGAAAAAGGGTCAAAAAGACTGAAAATAATGATAATATAATTTCTACAATTGTGTTTAAAAAAGTGGATTTATGGAGTACGATCCAATCCAGACCTATATTCATTCCGAGTGCCGACTTATCAATCGCGAAAAATACTTGTAGATGTTTTTATTTAAATAAACTTATGTCTGCTGTTAGATGTACGTAATAGATGTAATATTGCGAAAAGTTTCCCGTTTAGATCTTTAGACGTATATACTTTGAAATTGTCTCAGTGAGATATTTTTTGTCTTTCATATTTCCGTCAATTTATGAAAAAGAAGAGGACGGGAGTGTAACTATTTTAACAAATCACAAGCATTCGTTCAAGAAAGTCGGATTCAAAGGTTTAGTTACTAACAGGACTGGGGAGCCATGCAGTAACTTTGCGACACGTTAATTGTTATTGAAAACGTTGGGCATTAGAAAGGCGTATGGTCTACAGGACGCGAAGTTTTTCTGACCATAAAGCACTTTCTGAGCTCATTTCTCTAAAAAAGTGATAAATTTAATTAATTAAGGGTTCCAAAGGAGGTACTTAAAAATAACATAGATGATCATCTGGACCACAAAATCAAAAGTCCAAACAACCTTTGTGCTCCGTTTAAATTTTTGTAACACTTGTATCGTTGTATTCATTATGACTTTGTGATAAAATTATATACCACCTAACCCGGGCAAAAATTGCATTAATTTAATATTTTATATTTTTGATGAATAAATATGCATTAACATTATTTACATTTATTACAAATATTAACATTGTGATCTTAATATAAATAGACGATGCCAATCGAAATGCAATGAAAGGGTTTGTTCCGTTGCAAATAGAACAGCTTTCGAGAGTAACGCTAACTAACCCATTTGGGTCAGGTAGCATGTAGTGTTTATTTTACAGAAAGCATGTGACTTTTCCACACTAAATGAACAATGGAAAAATCTATTCACTTTGTTAGAGATGGACAAATTAAAGCTTGTAATCAATAGTGAAAAGAAGATGTCTCTTTCCTTGGAAACATTTGTATTTTTATACAAACAGTTTCATATATTTGAGGAAGTAAAAATAGTTACATTTTATGGAATATAAAAAAACAACAAAGAAAAGAAGAAACAAAGCTACTGCATGTTTAGATCTTATCACCACCCATAATTATTCTTATACGCTTTTACAATAACATTTGAGACGAAATTTAGCAAAACATACATATGTATTTCTGTTCAGTAGAAATATTTTCTACTACAAAAATTTACTTTATGGAAGTAAGGCGTCATTATGTGTTAAAATTGTATGGAAAATGAGAAATCGAAATATCAGCTCAAAATATTTATAATATTTACTTATTTAAGCTCCTATTACATATAAATCTAAAATGATTCATCCGTGCAATCTTTCCTTAAATTATTACAATATTGAAACATTGATGGGTTGATATATGTTTGTTGCAATTCCGATGCGACTGTCTGAATTTATTGCGTGTTCTACCGACTGTCCAATCGTTTGAACTTTTCACTTAATACAATTTAATTCGCGTACTTTAGACCTATTTTGCTACGACGCTCTTGACTTTATAATTTGCTTTTTCTGGTTTCTGAATACTTCTTTTTATGTATTTTTTAACGTCGCATCTACTGCGAGGTCATTAGCGACGACGATGGGTCCAGTCTTATATCTTGTTGAACATATTTATTTCTTTAAGGTAATTAATTGTGTTGCGTATGTGGTCCTGATCTGTTAGAGCTGTGTTTGGTTTTATGTTGTATTTCTGTCTTTGTTGATTAGTTGCTCTGCATTCATATAGTATGTGGTCAGTCATCAATGCTTGGCTTTGGCATAGGTTGCAGTGGGGAGGTTCGGCTTTTTTAATTAAGTGTTCATGCATTATTTTGATGTGACCAGTTCTCGTCCTGGATAGCACCGCCTTTTCTTTTCTGTTAATATTTCTATCTGGTACTTGTTGAAAGAAGTGTTTAATTACATTGTGGGTTCTTGTTCTTTTAGTTGAGGTCCATGTTTTATTCCATTCGTCCTTTATAGCTGTTTTTGTATGATTTGTGATATCTTGGTAGGGAACTGGGATGATTGGTTCAGATAGTGGGAGGGTTGTGGCTTTTTTAGCTGCAGTATCGGCTAATTCATTTCCCGGTATTCCTTGGTGTCAAAAGATCCAGACGATGTTTATGTTCACGTTGTTATTTGAAAGTTCTATCTAGGACTCTTGTATGAGGGTGATTATTTCATGTTTATTGTTGTGTGCGGTGCTTAAGGCTTGAATTGCGCTCATGAAGTCTGAGTAGATGACCAGGTTTTATAAGTTGTTGGTACGTGAATGGTTTAAGACTTCTAGAATGGCATACGCTCCCGCTGTGGAAATCGATGTCATTTTATGCAGACTTCTTTCCTAATATTTTGTTGTTTACTATGACAGCATATCCTACTCCTGATTCTGATTTTGATGCGTCGGAGAAAACTTGATTGTACCCGGCATAGTGGCAATTTAGTTCTATGAATCTAGTAGTGTGTTCAATTTTGTTTTTAGAGTTTTTTTAGAAAGTCTGCCAGGTTAGCACTTTTCCAAAATTGTTATGATTTACCAGTAAAATATTGTTCAATATGGTTTCCTATCTCATTTACAGTATTCTCAGCACTATTGCCTTTTTCAAAGCAATACAACATCAGATGTAGATACATTTCGTGATTTCCCATTTTTCGAGGAGGCACAGAAAAATCCAAAAGATACTTTAATAAAAACAAAATATAATTGTAAATTCAATTGTAAACAGATCAGGTTGCATTTTTATTCGAATCATTATCAGGCAAAGCATTGCGTGAAGATAACAAAAAGAACTTTTGAGCATTTTCTACAAGTAATACCATAAACTTCTACAAATCTAAGATATTATCGGCAATAGCATCAAAGTTTGAACCTCCACTTGAACACGTGATCGTTAAAGGATACACTTTGATGAGAAACTACTGCAAAGAGCGTGAACACAATTTTTCCAACAATGAACCAATCGATCGGTAAGAAAAAAAAAAAGTGTATTTAGCCACTCCGCAAGACTTTCCATTGCGAAGAGCACTTTATTATTCCGTAGCCATGACGCCTTTGGTAGGACACTTTCTGAACAGTTGACCCCGCCCGTACTTCTTTATCCGTTTTCATCGCCTCCTCCTCTTTCCGTCAATTCAAGTTCCCCACCGTCTCGTCCTGGCTAACGAGATACATCGATTCAATTCAAGAATGAACTTTCTTCGAGGAGATTCGTCAGGCGTGATTAAAACAGAGAATTACAGAGAGCACGCGATAAGGAAATTTAATTCTTCATTAAGCACCGGTATTTCTTCCCGGACAGTTAATTATCGTCCGTTTGGAATAATTGGGTTACCGGAATGGGTTATAACATATAACGAGACGTATTCGATGGAATATCTATCGCAGTTGATCAAAGTTGGCGAAACCTTGCTGCAGTTATCGTTTAGAACTATCGTTCATACTGGACATCAATATTCAGTGGATAGGGCTAGGTTTCGATATTTAGAAATAGATCAGCAGATGCTTATCGAAACACGGTATCTATTAGTGAAAATGTAATATACAGGGTATGTCAGCAAAATCCAGATAAAATAAGCAGTTCATTGAAATACTTGTTTAATTAGAAATAACTTGTATTAATGAAAAGATTTATGTGTAGATTAATTAGGGGATCCTTACTAAAGTCTTATTATTCAATATAACTTCCTTCAACTGCGATCACTGCTTGGATTCTTGATCTGAAGCGCTAACATGCCCTCTTCAACTGTTCTTTGTTCAAGTTCACGAATGCTGCTTCTATAACGTCCTGAAGGGATGCCACGTTGGGGTACCTGAGTTTATTAGGCACCCTTTCAATAACGCTCCGAACGTAATAATTTTTTCGTCAGAAAAAAACCTTAGGCGACCCGCGGCTTCATTTTTCAATGAGCACAGAATTAAACTGCAGCGAGCAATTCTTTTGGTCTTGGCTGCCTCTGACAGCATTTGTCGTACCTTGAGCATGTGGCGACCCTTTTGCCCACCATCGCTAGAGGGACGGACACGTGACCATTCTCGCTAGCTCTCCCGAGAGGTGCTGTTTGTATATATACACCTTCTAACCTGACTCCCTCAGTCCCCCGCGTCTAAGGCACGGGTCTCCTAGGATGCCTTACTGACGAGTCCACTAGGAGACCCAGGACGAAACGCAACCTTTCCTTTTCCGCCGATCCTCTTTATCATTCTCCACATTCTCCGCTAACATCACCGCCACAAGCACACATACGAGGTGTATCGCAAGTCCTCTCATGAGCGATCCGACGTATGCTGGCCTCACTTACCCCCAAAATGGTCGCCAAATTTGTAAGTGACGTCCCTAGGTTCTCCGAAATGAACTGTTGAGCTCTTTGGACGACAGCGGGGGGTCCTTGCAGACTTTTCTTTTGAATGAGTTCGCCTTGAAAAAATATAACTTTATGAACGTTATAAAGATTAAGTAAAGGAAAGGTCGAACAATAAGCTAAACCATTCTCAAAAATAACCTTTCTTCAAGATTGTGTCATAATCCGTGCCAAACAAAAAGGAACCGAATGCTTGTTCCGTTACAGACGGTACAATATTGTTTCGATGAACAGAGAGTTTGTTCTTGAGATTTAGGAAAATTGAAAGGGCTCTGTTGGAAAGTTTTGCAAAGAAGCTGGTTAAGTCCTAAGGTTGCAGTTGCAACTCGGAAGAGGAGGTAACAGAGAATATGAGAGAGAAGAGTTATTTTGAGCTGAAGAAGGGACCGTAAGAGTTTTCTTGTAAAATTTAGCCATCGAGATGAAGACTGTTAGGATTCTCGGTAATGAGTGCATGGTAAAAGTATCATCAGCACTGAAACAACTACCCATATTTCAGACAGTGGACCTTTTGAATAGGCAGGCGAAGAACCTCAGACACTAGGAACAATTCATCGTGTACGTCCACCCATAATTTGCATACCTCGGGGATTTCGGAAGCTTCCTTTGCCATTCTCTGACAGAGCGTATTTGCCCACATTTGACGCATCTGCGGCCTATATTATAATTAGCGGAGGAATAACCGCATATCTGACAGTGAAAACATTGCGTATATGGTTTATTACTATTAAATCTTATACAATAAGATCTGCAATAAAAGACAAAGCCAACCTTCTTAACCTGATTGCACAAGGTGCCAGAAATAAAAGATCTTTTGTAGCCGTATAATTCCGCGCAGCTTTTTTTTTTACTGTTGCACGTCAAATGAATCTATTGTTATAAATCAACCAAAATTAACTTCTGGTCAACCCTGTGGAGCTCCTTCAAAATAACGGTCAAGAGCCTTTTCGAGAGGAGAGTGTATATATGAAATTTAATGCTATCCTTGAGAAAAGGCCTCTCGCGCCAGAGTGAAATGTCCCATATCTTGAAATTGGATTCGTGCCTGTTCTCCAAGACATTTAAGAGAAAAGCTGTCTTCTGCGCTTTTAATGAGATCCAGACTTACGTTATATAACTCGTCAGGGGGCATTTTGATATAAAGAGAGGGAAGACGAGGCTTCTTAATAGGCTTCGTTAGCTCCATCTGAAAGGAGGAAGATAAGGAAGAGCACGCACACTACCAGCTTGCAATCGGACCTGGAGAAGCAAGAGGCAGCGTGACAAGTGAGCTCACCAATAGTGCGAATCGGGTTTTGATGGGAACATTGCTGTCTATATGCTAAACAACAAGCGAACTCAACTCGCTAATTCTAAACTTTGTTTGAATTATTTATAACTGAAGATAAGACTAACTTGCTGTCTAGAGCAGACTTGGGAATTAAGTGGTTTTTCAATGTTCAGAAGTACTGCTTTCTTCCTTCTGTTTCGCATTTTGAACCTTGTCTAGTACTCGATACACCACAGACTCGTGCCACATGAATCGCGCATGGTGCATTAGGGGGACACTAGCATTATTAAGTTTCCACATTATCCATGGGGTATCATTATCGATGCCCTTCTTTTTATCAGTAGTTCTGTAGCTCTATTCCATTGTGCCACCCGATCATTTTTTCAGTGACGTTGCCTCGTAGCAATCTATGTATCTTAATCGAGGAGACATCGATACACTATATTTTTTTGTCACATTTGATCATGAACAACTGAATGTTTATTGAATTCGGCTTAACACCGGCTATCACATCCTGATAATAAAGAAAAACACAGCATTCCATTAAAAATAAAAAAAAAAATAAAAATAGAGAGAACCTGGAAATCTCCTTTATGTTATAATCCACATAAAAAATGTTTATATCACATCATGGCCTCTTATGCATCGTGCGATTTTTGTATAGAAAATTTTTTCACATTCACAGAAATAGTGGAAATATTCAAAGTAGATTATTGCTCCACTCTGTATAATAGCAAAGTTATAAGCAATTTGCCAATTTGATTAAGAAAGAAGAAATATTAATATTTGTTTAATCACAAATTCATTTGTTCTTAACTGGTTAAAGGGATCAAGATAATTTCTTACTTTAAAATATTTTAGAAATATCTCTTTGATTTTCTTAATCCTCGCACGGCGAATCGTCTAGTGACGGATACGGGATCCATTCGAATCCATGAGAAACAAATCTTACATATAACTTTGACAAGAAACTCTTCATTCAAATATTTATTTCATTTTATATATAAACTTTTGTTTTCCAAAAGCACTATTATATAGTACTTATAAATTTTTGTATGTTTATTTTATATGTAGATTTCTACTTAAAAAAGATATTATTATTATGTAATAATTAAAGGAAAATGAATGCATTCATGATGTATAAGAACATACAATGTTTATTCATTTTGATTACAATGTACACGCAAAGCACGTGTTTCGTGTATTCTAAATATATAAACATTATAAAAATGTTTTGAACATTTATTATATTATATTTTTCTTAGTATTTTGCAATATAAATTATGTAAACTGAAACTACTTTTGATATTAAACTATTTATACGGATGAGTCCAAGTATTTGCCAGGTGAAGATTAATCTTTTAAGTGCTGAAGTATATTTCCAAAGTACAAGAAACCTTTCAAGCTGAACTTATCGGCTTAGAAAGTTAGGTTTGGTTGAAGCATTCTAAAGTACTGTATAAAATATTAAACGTAAATATGAGAGAAAAAGCATAAAATCGTTTTTCAAAAGGAATATAAATCAGGAATATCTTCTAAACGGGTGCATGTTTAGAACTTTCCTTGATCTACGGTCTACAATTTTGAAATTCATCTCGTGCACACACTCTTAACTAAGTCTCAACTTTACGAATTTCATTGCAAACTAATAATTGTGAAGCGAAAATCATGGTGCAACTAGCTGCATGTTAGTTCCGCTTAAAACAGTAGGTCGAAATTATGGAATAAGCATACATGAATTTTCGATTTCGGGGAAGAGTTTGAAGCTAAATTGAGTGCGTAGTTGACTAGAACTTTAACGCCGTTATACACGCGTATAATGCACATGTAAAGTTGGTAAAGGTGATTAAAAAGAAAATTGCTTTCGATAGTGAGGCAAACAACTGTTTCCTCAATGTTGAAAAAATGGCAATTTAAATCACACATTGACCAATCTTTTATACTTTTAGTTTAGAAATGTTATTAACAAGTTTCAAGGTAAAATAAATTTCGAAGAATCATGTAGTTCTTAATTCTCGAGTTTCCATGTTATGTCTGCGGGATCTGAAAGATATGTGAATATTAAACGTATTCAGGAATCGCAATGTTCTCATTTTTAGACTTCATTTTTACTATTTCCGCTGGAGAATCGATCACGACTGACTGTACTCCATCATAACCGATTCCTGGAAGCATTATCTTTTTCTCGATTGACTAGTTACCGACCAATCTGTGTACTGCCAAATTACAGGTTGCCTCTCCTATTCCTTGCGCCTTTTACGCGTTTTTCTAATTGTAAGAGCGGGGGTGCGTTCATCTTTTCGTTCGAAAAAAAATGTACTTTGGTAAGTTTATCAATGCAGCAGCATTCCTCCAGGTTGAAATCACATAACGCAGTCGGTATATGCAGGTCTGCGAGGCCTTGCGTTGTTGACTCTTCAGAAATATATGGTTTATGTCACCCTCTATGCTATTCGGGCTGTAGACGAAAATTTGTGAAAAACAAAGCATATTGATCGAAGTTGAAGGAACAAAGAACGACCTTTTCAAAGATAGTTTCGTTGTCGCGCGTGTCATAAACCGTATTGACTATTTGCACGCTAAATGCTTTCGTACTATATGCGGCTAGTCGCTGCCGACCCATGAAGATTCTCATTTGTTCATAAAATGTCGAAGACGAAATCTTTAGCAAACTTATTTTTACTAACGATAACCATAAACTGTGCTCCGCTACAACATGTATTAAATTAGCCCTGAAATTGTCTTCGAAAATGCGTAAACTGCTAGCATTTGTTTATATTGAACACTATTCAAATGTCGATCTGTTTTGATCCATTTGCATACAAGGTCAAATAGGCTGAATGTTAGCGGACCAACGCGACAGCAAGGAATGTGTGGTTATCCGTCTCCCGATTTTTTGCAATTTTATGACCTTCGATAAAAGGAAATGATCCTATCAGCAGCTCTTTGAATCCGTTTTAAGGGAGTAAAGGGGTTCAGAGGCAAAAAAATCGACTTTTTTATTGATTAAATCGATAGTATTCTATCCAGAGAACATGTTTTTAAAACCCCAAGTATGACTAACAATAAGTACTGAAACAGTTCAAAATGAGTGCCAAACGTCGGCGTTTCGTGTCGGTTCGGAGCAGTACGGAGTGCGGTATTTCAATTGTATGGGCGATGGCGACTCAAAAACTTTCAAAGCAATATTAGATTTAAATCCGTATGGAGATGAGTTTCCTGTTGTGAAAAGTGAGTGCATCAATCACATCGAAAAAAGAATGAGCACTCGACTGAGTACGCAACGTGAAGAAAGAGAAAAAAACTCAGCGGTATATCAGTCTGTTTCCCTCTTCCGAAACTTTAAACACGTTTTCCTCGAAACCATGTTTTCCAAAATTGCTAGCACGATTGAGAGAAAACTAATCAATGGATCCACTTGATTTTTTTTTAAACGAAAGAATATAAATGTAGTTTTTATGTGAACCTTTGATATTGGCCAAATTTAATGTTTACAAAAAATTATAAACAAAATAAGGCAAAAATTTTACGCAAAAATCGAAAAGTTCACTTCTATCCGCGATTTTGAAAATTTTTTGCAGCAATCTTCCCAGATTTTAGGTTCATGTAGAAACTACACTCATTAGCTTTAAAACGATCTCTGGGTTTTTTGTTTCAAACGATTCTACGAAGCGCTATCGTGCTCGCAAATTTGAAGACATTTTTTTAAGGCGACTGCGTGTTTCAGTTCTAACTTCTGTATGTGTCAGTATAATTGCTCATAAAAATTAATTTAGACAGTTCAATATATGTACAATAAATAATAAAAACCGAGAAAACATCCATCGAGTAGTTTCTAGAAAAAAAATTCATGCAGAAAGACTTTTTTTGGGTCTTCTAGACCCCTTTACCCCTTTAACATACACTCTTATATTATACATAAAAAGATATAGCAAAAATATGAGAGTAATTGAACAAATGGAATCCGTGACGCATAAGTTTTTCTTTGTATCTCATTTAACAGAATAGTATTGCTTAATTTCATATTAAGTCCTGTTTTTGTTACATCTCTATTTTTTGGCGTGTGAAATTGTAGTTGTTAGTATAATAATTTCATTTATATGAATATTCTATTATTTATTAAAAAATAATAAATAATATATTTGTATACAGGCAGTCTCTGACTCTGACTCTCGTATTGTATACTAACTGTAAGTCGAACGGTACAATTCAATGAGTTTGAGTGTATTGTTAAAAATCGTACACAAGTGCTGCTATCGTATAGGTAGGAAATTATACTTTTATTGAAAATATATTTATTAATTACTTTTGGTATAAGTGGACACAAATATGTTCGAAGTTAATGTGAAATTGTTAAAATTTAAAAAGTTTAACTTAAAGGCGGTACGGGTTTTCTTAATCCAGTTACGTACAAATTTTGCAAATATCTTTCCGCTATGTAATATAGTATTAGGAAGAGCAGCAAAAAAAGAACTGGAAGTTACAAAGTAAGAACAATCCTACTGTACATTCTTGAATAATATTCATATAAATGCGTTTCATAATTTTGGATTTAACTTTTTATTTTCATCTTCCCTTTGCGTCGCTATATTTTGATCGTAAATACCATTATACATTTCATCGAAGCGTCAAGCGAAGACATAATCTACTGCTTCGTTACAGGGCCATGTTCGCTATTAACGGCACCCATAACCGCGGAGTCTTCGAAAATTCCATCTAGATTGCCACTCACTGCTTCGCATGCATAGTTAATCGCACTACAAACCCTGTCCTGCGAAAATTTGCAATTTTTACGAGTTTGCGTTGGTGTATTACACCCTCCATATTCCTGAATGTTCCATCAAATACCGAATGTTCCATTAGAAGTATCCAAATTTCCTGTTTGATAGTAACAAATATCTTCAAGTTTGTTTTCTTTGAACTTATTTAGAGTGGCCACCTTTCTTCCTCCTATTACTACCTATAATACAATCTGTCGCACGAGGATGTACTTACTTGCAATATTTTCACAGAGAAGGAGAGTATTTATTTCAAATAATAAAAAAACATTTTATTTTTGTACTATGACATAGTGCTTTTAAAGAAATTTGTTAAACATTTTATTATTAAATGATGAATTTATAAACGAAATTTTGAAACTCTATCACGTAGTCAAAACTAAATTTTGTTTAATCGAAATAAGCTCTAGCATGTTCAATACATTTTTGCCAATGAATTGTAAATAAATTTAGTTTATTATTATAAACACCTGAATATTGGCAATAATCTCCTTAAATACATTTTTAATTGTCGCTTCATTACTGAATACTTTATTTTGTCAAGAAAGTATCTAAATACTTAATGTATTACGTGTTTCGTTGTAATATATATTATATAAAATTATTTATACTAACATTACAACTATATAAAGGTATTTAGCATACAATTATCTAATACTTTATATTGTGTTGACGGTTGACTAGCTGTTCTTATTTCAAATGCTGTATTAGTATTTCGTGTTCCCTCTGCTGCATTATGTCCCAGTTTGAATTCGTAAAAATACGTCACACGAATCTGATTAGAACCCCTTTTCCGCTTTTAATATAACCCTGTTTAATAAAACGAGATTTTTCCTTTTCAAAGTGTTACCATTTTCGTAATTATTAAAATTTACATTCTTATTTATGAAACAAGAAGGACTTTTTTATTTTAGTCATTACAGTCATATTTTAGTCATATTAGTCGTTACAGTCCTTGACAGCAATGATAGCATTCAATCAACGTTTCAACATTGAGGTTTCAGTATTAGCGAGTAAATTCGCCATTTTGTAGCATTTTTAATTTAAGAAGTTACAGAATAAAAGAAAAAGTTATATATACTATATAACTAAATATGTATATCAAATGTATATACCTACATATAACAAAATAGATTGTTAAGGATAAATAAGTTTAAACCAGATTTACGATACGGATGTGCGATTTTTTGCTATTTTTAAGATTAAAATTTTCAATATGCATCTCAACGTTTCTTTCGTTCATTTTTCTTTATTATTAGGAAGGTTTCAAAGTATTCAACATATATACATATAGTCTTCCTATTTTGGCTATAGTGATACATGTTGAATCTCAATTTAGAAAATAACATATATATACGGATTTTTGATAGCTTTTACTTACAATTGTTTTCAACAAACTTTTTTAACTTATGCAAGTATGTAGCCGTATTTGTGAATATTCTTTTTTGTTATATACGAATCCTGCACATAAACGATATGCGCGATTTTTATTGTTTAAGTTGGCCTGCCTCTCAGGGATTATCAAAACACACCAGATGGCTGTATTCCTTACCTATGAAAGCTAGCTTAATCCATTACTAGAAGGACTAACTTTCTATGTCCATAAATAGCTGAACTGTAGACGTCGTAAGTTTAACCGTTACACAAATTATTCGAGGCTCTAACACAAAATAAAATTTTGCACAAGACTTTTGCACAGGACTGTATGTAGGTATATTACATGTAAATGTTACGTCGAAAAAGAGAAACACAGAAAATAAATTTATAAAATTAATCATTGATGTACTATAATAAAAATCATGAAAAATGTCAGAAAATGACATGTACTAAAAATGAGTAATCCTTACAACTATGTATCAAACAAGACATTTTGACCTCCTTGGTGGATCTAGTGTTAACAAAAGATCTTCAAAATAAGGACTTTCAAAAACAGCATAGATGGATATTTGTATTATAAAGTCGAATCCTAATGGTTCGGTTTGTATTGCAATACTCGGTTTTCTCAGGTTTGAAACGAACACAAGGGAATCATCGGTTCCGTATAGTACGTCTAAAGCTAAATCTGAGCTAGAGAGTGCCAAAGATTGCGAAAGAATCATCTGCTCTGTTAGCTTAGAGGATTTGCATGTTGAACGACGATTGCTCTTTTTTTTTAGAGAAAGTGCCCCTGTATTTATACTAGTTTGCAATGCTAGGTCCGTCCAACCAGCGAATACTTAGCATTGCGCGTAAGGGTCTTTTACGACTTGATCTGAAGGCTTCCGCTTGTCGCGTTGGCGTGCGTTATGAACAAGTCTTACTTTTCGTCAATTTATACATATGCTACATAGTAAATTATTGAATACTGATGGTGACTGTTTCAAGTAATTAAAGGACTCGCAAACCCTGAACAGTCCTCCTAAATCCCTGAACATCCAGCCCACCTTGAGAATTAGAAGTCGAGTAAGGTGGGAGTGCAGGTTCGTGGAGAGACCAAGCTCAAGGGTGAGCGGACACTGCGAATTGCTCATACGCACTGTTAAGTTTCTGCACACGTCTGTCTCTAGTAAGTGGATAAAAGCAGAGCTCTAGCAGTTATATAACCTACTGAAACGTAGAGTTTCGGCATTTGCAAGACAATTTGTAGACTTCGACTTCATAGTCCTAATGGTCTATTGAGCTTTGATGAAAGAGAAAAGTTTAATTAAAAAATGCTGCCAAAACTAACCTTGCCAATTATCCATGTCATAAATCCAATCGCCTCAACAAGATGCGTTTACCCCTGAAAGCTGTGTATATTATGATTGTCATGTTCTTATACATTTTGTTATTGCGTAAATGTTATCGATACGCTCTTATATGACATTTTGTATCACGATCCGATCCTGGATACGGTTATACGATAATGATTGACCAGTAATACAACGAAATATAACACGGTAACAAGAGACGCATGGATATTCCTTAGACTCCATCATCGGAAGACTTACATCTGCTCGCCTGATTGGGTCCTGGCGTGATCACAAGCAAAGGAGTACACATCTATTCGAATAAACGACCCTCTCTATCGATGATCGAGTTACCGTTCGTTGTCATTTCGACTATACGTTGCTTTGATTCGTGAAACATCCTTCTATAGCAAATCCTCAGTTTCTAGACGAATTTATCATTTAGACGTTGAATTGTGCCGAGCCAGATGAACTGTTATTAAGAAGATTCTGTATATATCGAGGTGTATCGAGTTTTTCCTCGATAGAAGAACGTGTATCGTGGAATTAAGAAGGAACCTTCGTCTTAATCCCAGGCGGCTGGCTACATTCGTTCAACGTCAGATAGAATGTCTTCATTTACTTTTACCACTTTTCCGAATGAACCCTAAAGTTGACAGCAACTGTAGAGGCGAATTCAGTTGATATTTTTCTGTTAGATCGTACACCAGGATTAAATTAAGTTTATTGAATATCCCATTTTATCATTTCTGAAATTTGCTACCGCATTTCAAAATTATACGGCCGGCTTGTAAAATATTTCGCCTACTGCTGTTGATGATAAAGCTTACTGGAGGAAGTACTATAGAGTGATTGTTAAAATGTTTTGAAATAATTAAAAATGTATAATTAATGGAACGTAACTCTAAGTTTAAATGGATTACAAAGTACATGGTTAGGTTAGACTATTAATATATACAAAATTTATATAAGAAGTAATATACAAGGTGATCCATTTAAATAAAGCCACTTAAATATCTGGTTTTAAGAGAGGAATTGGAGAAAGGAAAAAAATTTCATATACATACATTTTATTTTTTCGTGACTTTCTTCAATACCATTTGTGTTCTTTTTTATGTAATTACAACTTTTGTATCGCATCATGTAGCTGGCCAGAAAATACGTTAAGACAGGTGCAATACCATGACCCTGAAATGATCTTAATCTCTAAAAATTAAATATTTACGTAAAACTTACGTCTGCTGAGATCGTAAGCCTTGGTCACAACGCGACATTTGAGTCCATATGAATGTAAATAAACATGTTTACTATTATAATATTAATGATATCTGACGTGTTGAAATCTTGAGCATTTTTAATCAGTTAATTTATCGACGTACTATTCAAAATCACTTATTCAACACAAGAGAAGACTGATATGATATTAATTTATGTGGTTTGCAATTAAAGTTTCAAATCGCTGGGTTGATCGTACAGTTTTAGCATGGACACCGTGTGTTCGTCAGATCTCACTCCAATGTATTTTTCTGTAGGGAAAATTTAAAAAAGAGTAATTTAAAAAGAACGTTAGAGCTTGCGTTGATATCAATTCTGAAACATTCAAAAGATCTGTGCAGTCGATTATTGCACGTTTCAGAAAATGTGATCTCATTTAAATAGCCCACCTTGTATACACTCCCGTCCCTAAGGTACCAGACACTCACAGGAAATTTTAAATTTTGTCGCAATTTTCGTGAATAGTAATACCCTTCCTTTGCAAAAGTAACAATACTTGAATGCTTTCGAATCGATCATTCTTTTCTAAAATTATTCATTGTAATCACATAGAGTGTCGAACCTGAAGTGAAGAAGAACGCTTCATGTTTGTCTCTGCTTAATGAAAACCCCTTTCTATAGTGTTCATAAACACATAACGCTGCTTCAGATGATTTTGAACATTTCAAAGTAAACAATAAGTGTACATGGAATATCGTTGTATCAAATTGGAGCTGTATTAAATAAATACATATTCATACAGCCTATTTCCTTAACATTTGTTAAGGCCTCGTATTTAGACTTACGCTGCAGTCAACATAGGACACTGCCATTTTAGAGTAAGTAAATTTTCCATGGATTATAAATTTTCTAGAGGACTTGGGTTTGGCTGCAAGATGACACCAACTTTCTGTCGAAAGAGTGTCCAGCCAGATCACCCTCAACGGCATGTGACTTATCGTAAACCTATACGCATTGAAAACAGACATTTAGAATTTATTGGCTGGTTTCCTGAACAAAGGACTTTGTGTGACGTTTTGCAGGTTGTGTTTACTACATGATGGACGTGATCTGTAGGCGTTGCATAATTAGGAAACTGCCCCAATTTCTAAGTGGATATTTCTAAGTCCCACTTTTTCACATTTTACCCCCAAGAAATGTCTTGGAGGGAAAATTATCCGAGGAATGGGGGAACGTCGCTGAATCTCAGAGAGGACCAGGGCGAGGGCAAAACAAAACGTTTTCGGACTTCAACTGTTCCGAAGATTTAAATATTACAAGAAGGTTTTTAGATTTTAGTACACTTAACAGACATATATATTTTACACGGGCTAAATAACAGTATATAAGCTGGACATTATTATTGTTATTGCATAAATTGTTAATATTGTTATTGTTTCAATATAAAAATTGTGCTTGCAAATAAAGCTTGCACATTTATTTGCTCTATAATTTTTAATTTCGCAATCAGATATAATCGTAAAATAAGTAAACATTACAAAATTGCATAGTAAACTCAATACAGAGAATCGTATTTATGTACTAATAATTATTTTGTTAAAAATGTGAAAGTATTCGGTGAGTTATGGGCGAAAATGTTTATAGTAATTTTTCTGAATGTAATGAAAATTGCAGAACGCTTGAAAATATTAAATTGGTGATTTAAAGAAATCAGCGCATAGATCAAATATACTTCCCCCTTTTATAAATTGTAATACATTAGAAAGTATAAAATAAGTTACCTACGAAAGAATTCAAACTAACGAATAAGTAGATAAATACCCGCACGTACGCATGCATACAAATAAAATATAAGCGTAATTAAACTACGAATATCATAAACATTCTTAAAAACTAAATTTCAGTCTTAAAGTTTACTGTGTCATATAAATATGCATTTATCTAAAGCAACATAGTGAATTTTCTCCTAAGAAAGATCTCACAATAAAGTATTGAATTTTCAATTAATATTTCGTAAAATATCTGTTCTACATTTTTAAATAATCTTTATAATCCAATGACATTTTAAATATGTTTCCTAATAAAATAAGTGTTTAGAAAACTTGAACAAGCATAAAACAAACCATTCAGAATAATTTTCATACAGTGTAAACCTTTTTACTTTCCTGAAACCTATCCCATTGCTTCTTTGTTCGAAGAAAGCGAGGACGAGAATACGAGGGCTCTTGTTCGGTCCTATTCAAACAACTTTCATTTGTCAATTTGATACAGCACGATTGGTCACAAATGGCATAAACCTGGCTCGTTGACTGCAGCTTAACATATTACCGGGACGGTTTACCGGATGGATTAACTCGAGGGTTTGTCGAGAAAGTTCTTAATGTCGTAATGAAAACAGAGGGGTTGCTACGACCTGACAGAATAAACGCGTCTGGGAAGCGAAGGGGACCAACCACTGAAAAACTTGAATAACTATGACTATCGTATTTCCTCTTCCATTCTAAAGACCGTTTAATCTGCTTAAAAGGAGCAAAAAAAAAAGATTTGATCCTTGGGCACGACATATACGAATTGACATCGAGCGTCGTCCTTCGAGAAAGTTGTTAATCTTCTGTAATCGAAGTTAATCTTTAGTTCAATTCAATCCATTTGTTCCATGAAGCATTGAGAAATACAAAGTGTCTAAGCAATTGTGACACAACCGAGAAAGCAATAAAATTTGTTATAATAGGTTAACTTCTGGAGGAAAGGCTGATACCCTGGATGCTTTTGATTGACCCAGTGGAAATTTTTTGAAGGATTAATTTTATATGTATAGACACTTGAATCAAAGTAACTCTCAGCTTTTCGAAGTGTTGATCTTAGTGTCTGAGAGTAATGTATTTTATTAAGTCAAGAATACATAATATAATTGTTGCGTATGAAACTACGTTTTCGAAAAAATCAACTCTATTCTTGTTGTGTAAAGTTTACTGAGACACCCTGTATATGTATAAAATATATATCGTTGATGGTTTTTCTGCTAGTTTACGATAAATGTGCATTGCAACAACGGTTGACGAAATTGGATAATTACAAATAAATTTTCCAACGCTCAGTAACGAAACACACCTTACAAACAATACAATTCAATAATTGGACAACAACTCGATAACAACTAATTACATCAACCACTCTGTAATCTTCCGTCTCCTCCCTATCTTTAAATATCTGTAATGATGATAACAGTTTAATACAGTTCCTAATTGAACAACCACAACAAAATCTGAAACCAAACCGTAGTCATACATACCAAGCGTTCAATATGTATATATGTGGGACCCACTTCAGGAGTAGACAGGGGACACAAAAACAATGGAAAAGATTCCTACAAACATATATCTTATTTAACCTTATTTCAAGTTATAGTCATTTTTATGTTTCAAAGGAACCACAGCGTCTGAATGAGTTACCCTGTACCTTGCCTCTATTTATCTTGGCGATATGTGTATTTATATTTGCGGTATTTGTTGTTAAATATAGAGTGAATTATGTAACTTGTCTATTTCGAATAAATTACAAAATTATGGATTTTAAAAGAAAATGTTTTGAAATAGAAATTGCATGATATCGGAATGGTTTTTTTATATAACCTATTTGTTTAGAAGATGTCAAGATGAGCTTGAATTTCATAAATGTAATGTGTAACCTTTTGTAACGAAATTTGAAAGGGAAATGAATTTTCTGTCAGAAAATTATAAAATATGAAAAACACAAAACAATAATAATTTGTATAAAATTATGAATTGCTTGAATTTCTGTAAATTATATTTATTGTTAGAGAGAAATGTTAAAATTAACATATAGAATGGTAAAATACTGGGCAATTTTTGTCTTTGTCGTTCATACAATATTTTGGACATGTCTCATGTTCAAATGGTAAGACATTTCGTCTAAAGCGTTAGACGAACATCGCGTCGCAAGGACTCTCACGTTCAAATGGAAATACATGTGACACATTTCGTCCAGAGCGTTTGATAAACGACTTTGAGTCGCAACATATCTCGTCTATAGATGTGAAAGGATTAATTAATAGATTGCACAGGTGCAACGGAAATCAACAGACATTATTTTGAGGAACCTATTGTAATAAAAAGGTAGAAGATTGTGTAGCGAAAAGATTGCATAGTGTATGGAAGTCAAGGAGTATCACTTTGGATACCTACTGTAACTGAAATAAATAATGAAATTATGAAGCATGTTCTTGCAAATATTTCACTAATTATTAGGTTTAGGATAAATTAAGCTTAATACTTCTTTATAGAAAATTCACTGTCTTTTTAAATTTTGACACAAAAGGGCACGCATTCCATAAAAAAAATTCAAGATCACTTTGGTACCTCGTAAAAAGATAGGTTACCTGACGAAACCGTTTCAGCATTACATGTTCCCTTTAACATCGTGCAATTTTTATCTGAAACACTTTCTTCGCAGAACACGTACTTTAGGAGTTATTCAATATGGACAAGTTATGTAATTCACCCTGTATATTCTTGTTCTTCATGTTTTCATGATCTCTGCTAAGAATTTCTGCAAACTTGGGTTTATTTTATACAGTATGCTGGGTCCCACGTCATGTATAAAAGAATACAGGAAAATCGAACCTATTTTGTGAGAAGAGTCCAAGCTTTCTGCTAACAATCTACTTTCTATAAATCGCTACGATGACGCTTCATGTTTAAGACGTGGACTTTCGTAAAAATACCAAGTGCTGTAGAACAACTGGCCTTAAAGTCATTTCCAAGGTATAAAAACGAACGGGACGTGACACCTGCAGTCACAGGTAAAGAAACGACAGCACCCGCGTCCAAGCGTGCGAAAAGTCTTGATCCTTCCTGATTGGTTCGGCCAAGCTTCCTCAAAACATAAAACAAGAGGCCATTCCCGGAAAAGTTCAGTTTCTTCGGTGAAATCGAGCCTGCACACAACTAAGCATTTAATGAGTAAACGTCTGCTACGCGGGTTAACTACGATACTCATTGTTTCGTGACTTTCAGCGGGCCGAGAGCTAGACTGTAGAACTACCTTCTTGTCCTCGCACTTATCTACCTCCTAGAGATAGGCGCTCGTTCGCGGATTATAGATGACATTTCTTCTTTTCTCCCCCTATCTTTTTTTTTCCTCCTTCCTGCGTATCTTAGTTGAGCCAAGGCAAGATTCACCGACGGTATAAGGTTCAGCGACGTGCTTTGATCTTGTGACCACTCGAGTTTTCGAACTCCCGAAAAAGTAAACATCTAATATTGTTTCGCGCTACAGGTGCGAATTTAAAGGTGGCAGTAAATTGTAAGACAGAATAATGACACTGGTCTTTTCACTGACAACACTTCTTGCCCTTTATTCGCTGCTCGGATTTTATAAAGTGCGTAGAGTTGACAGTGGGAGCATTCACGGAACAAAAGTGAGGCTTATCACATACCTCACAACAGCTCTATGTAGTATTTTAAATAATCATATGTGCGAGACTAAATCCTGACTAAATTCCTCTACTGGTTTATTACAGCTGTATTAATGATCATTTATTTGTTGCATTCACGCCTATTTATACTACATCTTTTTGAGCTTCTGTTAGTATATTATTATGTGTCAGGAATTTATTTCTCTACTAAGGTTGATTACAATTATTCTGTAAAAATTTGGAAAACATGTGATGAGTCTATAATTGCTAGAATTTTGTAGTTTTTCATTTCTTAGCTTAGTATGTGTTTATTTCATATTTGCTTAAGGATTTTGAGATTTGATTGGGATTTTTTATTATGCAATTAATTTGTTTTATCCAGCATATGTATGTGCAAACGAATTGTTTATACCAAAAATTCCGTATTTGATTCGTTTCAGAGCACGCTTCCCGGTGTTTGTATTCTTTATAATGTTAATGAGTTCTTCTTGTGATATTACGTGCTTGTTTTATCCCAATATTAATAAGGAACAAAACAGTCTCTCTGGTTCTTCTTTTATCCATTGACATTTTCATTGTGTGTCAAACCATACTTTTCTTCTATCATCATCACCATTATTATCGTTAAATTTTCTATGCAAGGAATTTCGCTCTGATTCGAGCTAGTATGGACAGAGTATGCCAAATTCATACTACTGATTTTATTGCGGAAATTTTCTTACTATATTTGTTTTGATTAACTGGTTTCTACATCTTGGTAGCAAACGTTCTACAGTAATAAAAAGAAGAAGCATCTCTTTCCTTTCAATTAATTATCTTGAGTAAACTTTCTCGGAAATACTATCGATGTTAAAAATTTCCCGTGCTTGTTCGCTGGTGTTCCTGCGTGCTGCAACGCAGACCGATCAAACCCGTTACATTATTGGCACGAGGATTATGCTAGGCCATTCAGTTAATAAATAAACGACCCTTTTAACTTGCTGGCTGGAGCGAGTGAAAAAGTAATGACTTCGAAATATTAACACGGTACTAAGTAC
This sequence comes from Anthophora plumipes, assembly GCA_951804975.1. Classification (NCBI taxonomy): domain Eukaryota; kingdom Metazoa; phylum Arthropoda; class Insecta; order Hymenoptera; family Apidae; genus Anthophora; species Anthophora plumipes. Next base: position 14,587,417 of record OX638118.1, on the reverse strand, counting down.
TTGGACGTAGTGGATTGCAATCTATGCTTTTGAAACTCGGGAGCGCGGGCATTTTGTTTCTTTTCTTTTTTTTTTTATCCTTCAGAAGTTTGACACGAGCTACTTTAAACGACTTTATCAATATTACTACGAAGCTGGAGCAGCTTTGAAGCTTTATAATTTCATGGTCTCGGCCAAGAAATGTGTATTAAGTCTGCGAACTTCCGATCTTAATATGTAGAACAAAGGAACAAGTGCATTTTATTCTCAGAATAAATCGATTAGTTAAGTGGCATAAATTTGAATGTGAGTAAAGTAGTATTGTATATCATTTGAACAGTTTTCAGGTAATTGCTTTTCCTTAATGATATTGTCAACAGGTTCGTAGTGAAAAGTAGTTTTTACTATATTTCTTTATTTCGTTATATTTATGCAATTTATAAAAATCCAAATTTGTATTCAAAGACTATTATAAATTTTTAGAAAAGCTATTTTATTGTGAAAGTACAATTTTTAATCGTAATATGCCATGGTACATATTTTGTGGTTAAAAAAATATTTCTTGTAATAATATACTTCGGTTTGTAATGTTTATTTATTTATTAAACAAAAGAAATGCTGGTATAGTAACGTCAATTAGTGCTAAGATATTTTATCGTAACAGTTATATAGCATTTTATATCATTTCTTCCTGAATGTATAAATTTAATCCGAATAGAAGGCAATAACAAAATTAATGAGATTTTTTTACTACGCAAGATATGTTAAATCGAATCATATACCGAATTAGCTATGAGTGGACTGCGGACGTTTTTGAAAATTCACATTTTTGAGAATATAGTGAAAAAAATAGAACTTCGGTAGAAAATTGTTTTATCTATCAAGTATTATAAAAAGTGGCATAATTTAGTTATTGTGTATATTCTTTTCATACTACATGTACTTTGTGCTGTTTTACAGCTTCAGATTTTTTGTAAATGCATAAAAATCTGCAGTCTAGCCATAAGAAACAGAATATCTAAATATATATGTTGGGACTGAAAATAGAATGAAAAGTTGTATTATTCAGGGGGACAAGGATGATAGTGTAAACAAACATGTTGCTCGATGTTATTTTCAATATTTTTTCAAGGTCATTGATGTTTCTTTAAATTGCATCGGGAAATTTTAACTCCATGACATCGTAGCTGACATCAAATCGGGTTCAAGGAACTAGTTACCATGACTTTTACCTGAACCTTAGATACAGAAATTTATATTCGATCAGTGAAAACATTTACGTTGTATGTAACTTGGTTTCTGAGGTATTTAGTTCTCTGGAAAAATGACGTGACTTTTACCGGAAAAAGCACTGATTGCATAAGAAAGAAACGTCTACAGAGAAGAGTGAAAATAAGAGTAGCTCATGAGCTACGAGGACGTTCAATAAAAAAATCAATGAGCGTGAAACTTAAATTCTCGATAGATAGTGTTTCAATATATTACAATAAACAAAATTAGATGAAAAAAATATAAAATGCGCATATATTTTGAAAGATTATTTTCTCATGTTGTTTTTCGAAAATTTATTCATTACAGTTACCAGTTTCTTCTCGATGTTATACAGTTTTGAAGGTAGAAGGGAATCCAGTACATTCTTGACATTTAAAATTTCTGTTGTAACGAAAAAGGAGAAGTACCGATAAAACATAAAATGAAATATGCAATGTTTAAAGAAACGAATAGCCTATCAAAAAAATCTAAAGGTAGAAATTTCGATTTAAAAAACAATAAAGGAACAAAGTTTTTGGCAAGATGGTATTTTCAAATTACTGGAAAGATGAGGAAAAATTGCAGAACTAAAAAGTACATATCTTATGAGAATAAAAAAATTAGCGCTTTGAAATATGAAGTTTGCTTATTTACTTCAAGATCGGCACGAATTTTATGGAAAATCCAACCTATACCAGTTTATCTCTGTATCCCATGAACTAATTTATTGTTTACCGACCAGTTGTAGAATAAACTCCTTTGTCATCCTACACAATATAGATATTTTTCTAGATATTTTCAAGTTATTGGTAAATAGCAAAAACTTCCCAAATACAGGGTTAGGTTAGATTATATAAGTAGGAACAGCTAAATATCTCCGTTATTTATGATTTTATGGAAAAAGTCTTCAGCAATTTTAGAGTACAAAAATATAAAATAGTAGATTTGTACAACTATATGGTTTCGATCACTGCATCTCTAAGAATTTGCATGAATGTTTAATTTATTTTATTTTAAATAAGTTGAGGTGAGAACGGTTTAAAATCATTATAATTGTTTGATGCATATATTCGAATACGTTGCAGTATTTAAATGATCATATAATATCTGTAAATGATTATTGATATCATTAGATACCAAATAATTATTCCCCATTTTGAGTTCAAAAACATTATGGTAGTCACCTGGCTTGAAATTATAGAATTCGTAGCTACTGTCGATTGCATGTATTATTCTCCATTGTATGCTGGATAATGTTTGCCAATAGGTACGTATAATATTTGTCAATATTAGTATTTTATTTTCATAAATTTTAGGATGGAAAAAGCGATAATTAATTAGTAATTACATTTCAAATTTATAGTCAATATAAATAAAGAATAAAGATTAAATAAGATGGATAAAATGTATATGTGCTGAAGTAAATAAATACAATCTATTATTTTTTTGAATAATTAGTTCATAATGTAGGAGAAATAAAGAAAATTTACTATAAAAATTTAGTAAGATTAATAACTTAGTTTGTATTCTAATATTCCATTCCCTGTAATTAATTAATTAATGCACAATTTTCGTTTTTTTATTCTTTCTTCCTTCCTTTTCTACTTTCTCTTTTTTGGGAACGGAATTTTATAATATATTTTACACTTATTTCTGTACAAGTTAATTCAAACAATACTTCAATATTAATTTGCATATTCTATTTGATAATGATTGATTGGGTCCGTTCATAATTATCATATGTAGTATACGTAAATTACTATATGAGGTTGTAATTTAATTAATTTCATTAACTTTATAATCATATATAGTTATTATATTCACATTTTTCGTACTACTATTAACACTACTGCCTAATACTATTAACCCTAGCATTTTCAAGCCTCAAACCGTCACGTGGAGTCTTAACAGTAGAGGTTCACTGAACCCACGCTACTTTTTGCTCATTAATCCTAAGAAAAAATTGTGTTTTTGAAAAAAGTTTTGTGCAGATAAGCTATCGTATTTTATTCGTTTATTTTTTGCCTTCTTCATACATTGATAGCGTCTTTCTCTTTTGCTGTTATTATTTTGAGTTTCTTTCCACTCAAAACTTTTAAAGCCTGTACAACGTTTGTTTAAAATTCTATAATGTTCAAGCTTCTATTTTTTTGTATATAAAACCTCTGACAGATCAAATATAAAAACATCTGACAGAAATATTCTTGAATATAACTACCTATAATTTTGAAAGTAAACTTTGTATATAACTCTCTTCTCTTAGAATGAAATTTCAGTTCCGACTGCTGTGTTTGAATGCTTAACTATAACTAAGAATGCTGCATCGTTTCTCTCTAATTAGTTCTGTGGTTTGATTCTTTGTTCTGCGATTATTTGTTATTCTCTGCAGATAAGAGGAGCCTCGTAGTTCGCTTCGCGTGATCGTTGTCGTACAGGTATCGCGACGCCTAGTTCGTTTTCTTATGCACTATACTTTTTTACATGTAGCAATTGGGGAATTTCTGAATACTGAACTTAAATGTGCACACGACAATAAACGATTTTTTGAGAATTTTTCAAGCAAGGAAAATGGTCTTAATTTAATGTTTTCCAACGTATGAGTTCGAGGACTCCCCTCCCCAGGAACACTAAGGTTAACACTTCTATTTTCTTATTACTATATTACTCTCACAAATATTGTTATTATTACACAGGATTAGTATACAGGAGATATTTATTTTGATAGCAACAACTTTCACAAATAAAACAACTAATGTTTCTTAAAAATAAATTGTTCTTAATTTCTGATATTTAATCATTATCACACTCATAATTCAAAGCCTTACCCTTTTATTCAACTTCAAACCTTTTCTCAAAAACTATCAATGATTATATAAACTCTTAATAATAGCTCCTAAAAATTCGCTTTTGATAATGTATAAATGTACAATTTCGAAATCGAAGAAGAACTTGCATTTGACCTAAGACTTCAATCACTATGCCTTGTACAATAAAAAATGCTCTGTAATGTTCCGCCCCTGGCGACCATGAAATTTTCATATACGTGATATGTTCCTGTTTTGTACTTCGAATTGCATCTTTCGTGATCGATCTTCGCTCTATCACATCTATTATTACCTAGCTTTGTTTTGATATCTATGATAAAAGAGACATACAGAGATTAAAGGAAGGGATGGAGAAACAATGTAAAAGAAAGGAGCTAAATATAGAATATCATTTCGTTTCTTGAACATCGTTTTTACACAATTAATCGCAACAAGTAAAAGATTTGTATGACTATTCAGTCGTATATTTACACTCAATTTAAGATCAATATTATGTTTCTAACGTTATGAACAATTTTCAGTATTAAATTGATATTAACAGAAACATAAATTGTACTAAATATGGAATAGGTACCCAAATATAAAACAGGGACATCAGGTACAATATTTTCATAGGAACCAAACAAAAGACACTTTTATTATTCTTATTGTTTAACACTTTGACTGCCACGTTGGTCATATATGACCGGCCACGGTTTCTCATGTGACGCCACGGTGGTCATTGGTGACCTTGAACTTTCTACAATTGTAAAAATTGAATGAAAATTGACAGTTAGTGCATTTTGAATATAACCGATAAATAGAAGATACTTTGAAATAAAAAGTGTCCCATTGAACAATTAAAAATTTTTATTAGAACATCAATAAAAAATTTAAAAGCCATTATATGCTTTGAATAATAAAAATACTCCCGTGGTGTCCTGAGCGAAACATATGATTTCGGCGTGGCAGTCAAAGGGTTAAAGAGCACTTTGATTATAAAATTAAATTGTAAGACAATTAAATAAAAAAATATCTATTTGCAATAGTCATAATGGTAAATACGAAAACCACATTAAATTTGCGCACCATCAGAAATTTTCGAATGGAAGCAAAGAACCTATCCAGTCATGTCACTAACCTTCGCTCGATTAATGAGACACAGTGTGCAGTGATAAAGTGAGTCAATTTGATAAATTACAGCTGTTTCACAGATATTCATCTGTCAGATTTACAAAAACAATAACACTCTGCCGCATATATAATTTAGAAAATAAAGAAATAAAATCGATTTTCTGAGTATTTCTTTAATTATTTTAATATTTAATGATACGGGGGTACTTGTTATCTGCATTATATACCGATTATTTTCTTATTAATTAGAATTATTTTAGAGGGTGCTGAGAAGAAAATTTTAAAGACGAATATAAGCGATATTCTAATGTTCAGTGTATGTGCCCTACTGTGAGGATCAATGAAATTCATTTTATATATTAATTTCATAAATTCATTCTGAATAATTTCAAGTACGAAAACTAGTTTTAGTAGTATAGCTACTAGTCAGAAATAAATAACGTAGTGGAAAAATGGGGCCTGTTTCCGTGCTATGCAGTGAAATTAGCTTGAATATTGAGTATGTAACAGCTGTATCAATTGCATTTAACCGCACTATACGATCGTGTATTGATTTCTTTTCGTGTATGTTTGCATGTCTATCTTCAAATTTCTGCGCACGGATTTATGGTTGTGTTCGAAACAACAGCGAACGTGTTCTGAACAATATTTACGGCTAGGAGATTGTATTTAAAAAGAGGAGAGGGCACTGCGTGCCTGGAAAACAAATGATTCTGTTTGAAGAATGTAAATAAAAGTAGTAGTGAAATTGTTTGGTATGGAGATTTGATTGTATATTGTAAAACTGATATTAACATACAGATTAATACAGTTGAAAATGTTTACAGTTTGCCGTTATGAATTCAATTGCGTTATTAAGTATGTGTTTCATTTCATTAAATTTCTAATCCGGTATTAAATTATAAACGCATAGGAAAATGAATTTTAAATTGATATTATTTCGAGTATCTAGTTCATCGTTGTTAATTCTTCGAGTTTTGAGCTCTAACGAATCTGAATATGATTATTGTGAAGCGATCTATAATTATAAATACTACTTACTCGCGCATTACGTATTCATAAGCAACACTATTGAATTATGTTAAAGAAAATTAAACGACTCCAATGATTTGTTGAAATAAAATAAATAAAATATTTTTATTCATACTAAATGCTTTTAATGTATACCGATGACATTTCATTGGATACTTTAGATGCACCTATATGCACTGTAGTTTATACGTATTAGAACACTTATTATGTTCATGCGAATCATGTTAGTATGATATCGTCACTTGAATTCCTTCGATCCAATTTTTTTTCCATTTGGATTTTATTACACCTTCTTGTAGGAATCTGTTGTGCTAAACTACTGAGAGATACAAACCAAATGAAAATTGTATACCAATTTAAAAAATTGGGTAATAAGTGTATAATATTCTTTTTTCTTGTCTTTCTTCGAAATTTTACCGTGATGACATTATCCACGATTCAAAATGTTTCTTATTGTACATGCAAGAAGAACACAAAAATGTTTAGTATCATTAAGGAGCACTTAATAAAATCTCCTTTATTATACCATGTTTTAGCTTTTCTATCATTTGTATGTCTAGCTAATGTCGAAGTATAAACCAAGAATTGTGATAAAAAAAAAGAAACAAAAATTTCCATTTAACCGGAATTCCATCATTGAACTTCCCATTTAAAAACCCGTGCAACATGTCACCTCGTCATGACAGATTTTATGCTCAGACGTCTACGTTCATAGTACATAACTAGATATGTAATATTAATTAATTATATCTTTATATTAATCGAATAACTACGGCTAATATTGCACGCATATTGATATAAATATGTATTTTATCATCCCATAAAAAATCATTGAAATCAGAGTGATACAGTTGTGGACCTTTTCTTGTAAGCTGCAATATTCTTATGCTGAAAGAGTATTTACCAATTTCACGAAATATCAAAATTGAATTTTTTGATTTTCAAACATGGTACCGTGACACTATGGAAAATATTGGTTCGTCGCAATCAAAAGGTGAGTCGTCAGAGAAAGTAATCCTCTGTAGAAAAACAAATTGAAATGTCGAACGTGCGGCACGTAGATTAGACCAACTGGTTACTCTTGCAATCCCTTTCACTGGCCCTTGCACCCCGATGCGTCTATACACATGCACGCGCATACACGCGCCGCGTGTAAGCACGCGAATGAAAGGACACGTGACATTGAAAACCATGAATAGTTAGGGCTGAACCCTTTCGTTGAATCAATAGTCATTCTGACTAGCTCACACGGAGATAGACGCAACGTCGAGTTTTCGTTGCTTGAGCAAGCTGCACTCGATCGCGTTTGCCGATACACTCAGGCTATTTTTGATCGAGTTATTCATTATTGTCGTGGCCGGACGATCGAAAGAGCAATTTCGGTTGCTCAAAAGAGAACGATGGAATTGTGATCAAGACGTCACTTTGTACAGTATACAGGGTGTCCTGAAAGTTTCAGAACGACTTAACACGGTATAATCAAGATATTAAGTATTAGGTTGTCCAATAAGTTCCTGCGAATTCTTAATAATGTAAAATATTCAATTTTCTAAAAATATTTAATAATATTTAATCTGCTATACTGGATGCATCACAAAATGCGAGACCTACTTCAGCAGTAAACAGGAGACACAAAAATAATGAAAGAAGCTCATATAAATACATATGTATACTATTTGATAGTGTTTCAAAACGATAGCCATCTATTGCTTGTATTATATGCAAAATTGAATGAAAATCTTCGTTACATACTGTGGTAGTCAGAAAGTAGCAATTTCTATTGTCTTTGGTCTGCAATGAAAGTGTTTGGAAACTAAACGCGAAATCATAGCATTCACAAAAGGACCGCCATTCTTCAATTATGTTGCACTTTTTATAATTTTCATTTGCACAACACATTCTTGACACATGGTGTCAAATTTCCAAGAGTCATCATACATACATGTGCATTCTTAGCATGGTTCTTATTGGTTTCATAAACACAAATAGCTCGATGCTATAGCAAGTAGTTGCTTGGACTACTTAATGCTTACCGTTTCATACTTGATACGTCTTACCAAAATAGACTGTATATAACTTCGTTATTTTTGTGAATTTTACTTTCAAATTTTAAGAACATATTTTTGAAGTATTGTATTATTAACTTCTAGAAAAAATGACAAATTGAATTTTTGAAACTGTCACTTGACAATTTTAAAGGTGCAAAACTGCACAAAATGCATATAACATAAAACAATATGCAAAATATCCAAGTTATAGTACTTTTTATAATACCTGGTAAGGGAAGTAATTTTCTACCGAAGTTATATTTTTTTCACTATATTATCAAAAGTATGAATTTGATAAGTAACATGAACATCTAACTTTAAGTCACACAACTTTATACAGTGTTAAATGATGGAAAAATAGTTATCATCGTAGTTCGTTATTATTTATATGCCTCCGCGAAACATTAAATTATAAACCATGAACCAAAATATCTCCTTTAACAATAATACAAACTTTGGTTACTCAAATTTATATTTGACGAATATTTTCAGATATGTATTTTCGATAGATTGAGAACTGTCGTGAATATATATGTATTCTAAAGCTTTGTACAAAAATTCTGCCATTTAAAGAAGTAAATACCAATCTCAGAGCAATTAATATTTCTGCGAATGTATAAAACCGAGAAATAGTGTATAATGTTTTTTACATGACAATTTATTTTTTATACTTCACCGAAGTATTTTGCGTCGTATACATTCCTTTTATCTCTTTGACTATTCGTTGCGCAAATTCGATTCCAATTCTCGAAACTCTCCATTTAGAGTGTACCATGTAGCATTGTATGAATTATTTTCTGGGAAAATATAGGGAAAAGAAACATTCTTTATTCTCTCTTTTTTTTATACTTTGGAATTTATTGCAGCCTTTGACGTGACATGCATATGCAGATGTACGTGTTGTACCTTTATTAAGTCTCTTTGGAACAAGAGTGGAATGTCACTCAATTTTTTAGGTAGAGTATCGCACAATTTTTTGTCATTTAAAAAGTCATTTCGAAAACGAATTTCATTTCTGTAAAATATTCTTTTCATGTTTCGAGCAGAAAGAATAATTGGAAATCATTTTTAAGTGGACAATCATAAAATTGTTTGATAGACATAGTTAAAAAAGGTTTACATAATAGCTATATAATAGTAGCTACTTATATATCAAATGCAAAGTGTACATGCACGTTAACTTTTCATTAATTTTAAATATTAAGCTTTTGTTAATTTTTGTTATTGTCAATATCTAGAAATACAAGAAAATTGTTCATCATTTTTTAACAAATTAATTTGTGGAATAGTTTTTCAGAAAAAGAACATTATTTAGCAAACTATAAAAACAAAATGTGGCCTGAAGGCCGTTTACCTATACTTATCCTGCTAGATCCTTCATTGTAACACTTGTATTTCTGCAAAATTTTCGAAAGTGAACCGCTAAATGAGAAGTCGACCAAAATCGATGTGGTGCGTAATTTGTTAAGCAATAAATGTTTATACTTATCATTCATGAGGTATCAGAAAAAATTTATGCTGTTTTTCTATCATCGATAAACTCAAACCGAAGTTTTGTAGTTTACAAATCCAATTTTCGTAATTCGTAATGTTGGTATTAGTGGAAGCTTTTATCTATTTAGTCGGTCACTGAAGTCTATTCTAAGCTCTTAGAATGTCAATTGGCACTTTTTAATACGTAAGGTGTTCTTCTTTTGCAAAGCATTGCACACTTTTTTACTTTTTCCCTGTCTCGTCAAGAAATAAAAGATGAATGGAAATTATTGCTATATCCTGCTTAAAGATTAGACATGTCTCCTCATGATTATCACTTATTTTTGTTCATATCAAACAGTTTTGCAAATAAGTATTTTCAAAACGATACCAAAATCAAAACAACACTTAACCTATTTACATCCACAAGCGGAATAATCCGTACATGATGATTGTCACTTATTACCAACCACGGAATAATTCACATGACTGGTTGTCAGTTGAGCTTCTCTGATTTATGAAATTAGTTGCGTGTTTAGCCGTATGATGCAAACGGGTTAATAGAGAGTTTCAGTGCAAGAAGGAGCCATGTCATAATAGTAGTGTTGTGTGATATTAAGGTTTTTATGAAAAATGGATAATAATTAGACACCAACGGATGTCAAAATGAATAAAAATCTCATTTATCAGCATTTTGTGGCATAGCTTCATTTTACAATAGATCCCTCAATTTCTGTTTTGCAAGTGGAGCTCAAAATTTTTATACTAATAGATTATATAAGCGTATAGAGTATTAAAAAAGAGTTATAGAAAGAAGTGACGATTATCTTGTTAAATGAAATTATGCTTTATAAAAGTATTTTGTATTATGAATTCGAAAGAATTTCTTTCGGTACCTAATAGCGACGCAAAATATAGTCAAAATCACTATAAATCAATGCTTTTAGAAACTATTATGTCAGTGAACGTAACAATATTGAGAATGAAACAATGGGAGAAGCTTAGCAAGTTGATGCAATGAAACCAGGCTTTATACAAAGTTTAAAAAAGTCATGTATTTCAACAATCATTTATCATTTATTGAATTCATCTGTTCATCCTTTAGTATATTTTAATCTTTAATAAATGAACATTGCAATATTGGATTTTGTTTGATTTTATACGTAAATTGATTTCACTATATCAATTTGCCCCGGTCTCTTCTACTAATAATATTAAAAACAGAAATAGAAATAATCTTGGAAGATATTTTGTACGAACCGTTCTACGTTAACATGTATTTCAAATGTATCAATTTAACAGAAGATATTAATGTGACTTGTTTCCAGCTGTACACCCTCCATGTTCCTAAACTGTTCGCCCCTTCTTGTACTCTCGTTCTACATATATCATTGTATATGTACATCCTTTGCAGTTGAACCAAGCGCATCACAGTTGCTCGTTTCTTTCTCTCGACACGCGACCAGGATCGTACTTGCTTAACCCGATCGTTGTCTGTTGAAAAAGATGATTAAACGAGAGAACCGTCCCCGTACAGGGTGGAAAGTACGAACACCATACATAACTGGTCGAACACACCCCCGCTGTGACCACGAGCATACACTAGACGCATTAAAAAAGCCGAACAATGAGGCGAGCAAATAGAGCTCGCTCGCGGTTTGTGGTTTGTCAGGCGTACAGCTTGTTTTTTCACCGTTGCACCGCATGTTTGACGGACAAACTCTTTCCATTACTTTAAAATAAGTACATTAAAGACCCTTTCGTGCGCTTCTCTTCCGGCCCCTTCTGTGTTTTCTCTTGTTTTCCGCTTGACAGATTCATTGTCAAACAAGTTTTTTACCGTCGAGCTGACTTATTCGCTCGCTATGTGCTTGTTTCCCCTACACGAAATGATAATCAACTCCGGAAAGTTTATCGGATTCGTAAAATGAAGGTTTGTTCTTTTTTCATTTGTTACTATTTACAGAAAGTATGAGTGTAATATAAAGTGATTTTAATTGTTTGTATGTTCGGATACACTTTAAGGAGCAATTTCGCTGTGACACTTTGAAAACATCCATTTTCTGTCAATTTATATATATTCGACATTGTACTGTTAAATTGTAAAAGAGAAATCTCAAGTAAGGTGACTTATACAGCCTTCTGTGTATATACATCCCCTGCGGTGAGTGTAATAGAGATATGGAATTTACAAAATACGGACCGCGAGGATTAAAATTCAAAATGTATGTTCGTGTAAGAATATTAAATACATAATTTCGTGTCCAGAAGGTATCTTGCATGGAGCTAGGATCGACGATTAGTATTGTAATATTTTCACAAATTTAGTACTCTTTCAGAAGGAACAGAATTCCAGAATTTGCAATTTAAGCATTCGTGATTTTGCTAATTTTGAATATAAATTATTTATTTTGATAAGAACAACAGCGATAAACGTATTAATTACGCATCTTCTCAACTTTTTTGTTCTATAAAAATGTAATATGAAAATTCAAACGCATCTTTTGCAAAACATTATACAAATATTAATTGAAATTATTATACAAAAATTTGAAAAATATTATTTTCATAATTTTTGTTAATCAGCTTTGATAACAGAATATATAAATAAGTGATGCATAAATTTGAAGTGATCATCGTAATTTGATTACCCACTGTATACAAAGCACATTCATTCAAGCTTATGTCTTACAAATACGGACTCCCGTGATATTTCATTATTAGTTGCGGTAATGCAGGCAAAACGACCGATAGCGGTGACATTCGCGCAAATATTACCTATGTTCGCGAGCACGATTTGACTGTCGACCTGAAATGAAGGCATGCTCGCTAGAAGAATATCCATGGGACAAAGGGGAACGTAATGAAAAGTGTCCGGCTCGACGCTGCATTGGCAACGGGGGGTGAAGGATACCATCTACCGTTCCCTTTGAGAGCGTCCACTCCCGGAATTCAGCCCAGCTTCCTCCGCGCTTTGTTTCCGTACATCTGATAACCGTTATTCCTCCTTCCACGTGGCTGATTCCTCGTTCCGTCTCTCTTTCTCTGAAGGACGGCTGGCAGGGTCGAGAGACGAAGGAAAGAGGGTCGAATGAATGGCGACGACGAAAGGAACGAATGAGTTTGCCCCTTGAAAAACACGATCGACCAATTCACATGGACAAAAAAGCTCTGGCTTCTTTTCTTTCTTCTCCTCTCTTCCCTTTTTTTTACCTTTCCCTCTTTCGCCTTTTTCTTTCTCGTTCTGCTGTTCCTCGTTTGTCTCGATTTTCGACTCCAAAGTCGCGTGTGCAAAGAAGGCTTTCTGGTAATGTGGTCGCAAGAAGCAGATAATGTTACGCGTGAGAAATGACGAAAGAAGGTTCGTTTAAATGTGGCCTTTGAGAGATATTCCGATCTATGTATAGTTAGGAGAATGTTGAAAGTATCAAAAGATTAACGTACTTTGAAATTTTCAAGCAAAGTAGTAAGTCTTGAAAGAAAGTGACGAAGTTCGACTATTTCTGAAGTTTTTGAAGGTTTTGAAGACAAAAAACTTTAAATGTCTTAGTTTGAAAGATTTTTCCCATTACGATAACTTAGGTCGTCGATATAACTTTATTGAACTTTACCCTGCAAACTGTTATTATATAAATACAATATAAACACAATTGTACAAATTTGACATGGACGGATGACGAAATATCTCGCATTTCTTATCTATGAGTCAAAGGTGATTCTGACGTTATGTTAAGTGGTTACAGTTGAACTTTTTGACTATTTGTAAAGTAAATTAATGTTTATACCATTTGAATATGGATACTGACAAAAAAATTAAGCGTGATAGAAATATATTTTCAGTCATTTTATCAGATATACCAAATGATAATGAAAATATGGATATTTTCGAGGATGATTTCTTCCAAATTTAATCAGATAAAAATAAGGTTTTACACATACCAAAAGAAATATCACCCTTGAAATATAAACAATTTCCCATAAAACGTTGTAAAGTATGCATTATCAGTAGAGAAACGAATAAAACACTATACATTTGTAAGCTCTATGGTATTCCACTTCACTTACTTGAGTGTTACGCTTTAAAAACGTTTTGGTATATAAATAATATATAAAAGATAGGTGTGAAAAAATGTAAATTACGTAATTGTATAAGTTTCGTTGAAAATAAATATTTAACGTGGCATAACGTGATTTTTAACTGTTAATAAATCATAAGTGACAAAAATATTTAATACAAGAAATGGTTGGCCACTAGGTATAGTCGGTAATAAAATGTCTGGCCCATAATATGTTAACATAATATTACACTTTATAAGTGTTAAAGCTGATGCTGTTCTTGGTAAATAAAATACTCATTCACGATTTATCTGTTCCTATTTCACAAGGTGAAACTTTCATATTTATCAGCATCGTCATTTATGTGTAATTCGTAGAATTTAATTACGACGAAATTAACAATTAAGTATCTAGAGTCGTTTCCAGAATTCACGTGCCTATAGAAAAGCATTTTTGGAAAGCTATTTTCATGAAAATACAGAATCCATTGTTCCTCGCGATAAACAGAATACCCTACGAAATTTCATCCAGCTATTTCACAAATAGCTGCATGTATTCGTAATTGCATTCATATTGTTGTAGACCACCTACCACCGTTTCATGTTCACTCAATAACAGAGACCTTTTGTTGGAACTCATTGTCTTTAATGAACACTAGCCAGAGAGTACATAACACGATCCTCCCTTTTACTTCGCCTCCTTTCTTCGGATTCACGCAGTCCCTCGCTATCTCCATCGTTTCGCTTGCTCTTCGATCAGTAAGTTCCACCAAGACGATGGATTCGTGTTTCCGGCCACGTTGATGGACATACCATACGCCAGCGGAATCGACCACCCCGATACAATCTGACGATTTACTCAAACTTTATTGCTCTTCTTTTTTCTTGAATTTACTTTGCTGCACGTTTATCGTTTCTTGGTGAAATGTGCAAGCACGGAGATGGGAGATGATGTTGAAGGCATGTTGCACGTTCACACTGTGATTGGAAAACAGAGTGATTAGGCAATTGGGATTTTACTTAAAGAAAGTTAGAACATTGTTTTGGTGTAGAATATTAGACAGTTTTAGTACGTTAGAAAGTAATAGTTATTGTTATTAATTCTTTATTATTAAAGTAATAGTTTTGTTATCAATATTTTCGTTGCTATTGGCGTATACAGATGTTTTGAAAATATTTTCATACTATACTATTGCAAACTTTTGGTGCACTCCCACTTTAGTTTTATCCTTAATTTTATCCTTTGCGCACATCCCCTTAATTTAATAAGCAAAATTTTTAAACGATACGTCGTACACATGACGATAAATACATATATTCACAAACGATGTATCACACGTTATGTATTAAAATTTGCTGTAGCGAAAGGATTAAAAACGGAAAGGAAATTTGTAAATTTCAAATAATAAATAATAAATAATTATCAAATAGTAAATAATTATCGGAATGATGTTTCCAAACATTTTATAAATATACAATAATGTTAAATTTATAAATATGATTATAAATGATATATAAAAAGGAAAGAAACAAATTTTTGTGAATTTCATATAATAAATAATTTTCAGAATATTTCCAAATTTTCGTACTTATTCTTCTGTATTACATAAAATTGATTTCAATATATTATTCCTGTGATTACGTGTTGTCTAGTATTGAAAAGGACTTACGTGTCCAGTTAATGTATTTATAAATGTAACAAATACCGGAATGTATAAAATGTTTTTAATACATCGAGCGGATTTTTCAAAAAGTTGATCAAACACTTTTATGGAAAGCTTAGCAAATACATAGATGTAGAAGAATCTGGTCAAACATGGAATAGTATATCTAATATGGAATAGCACCATTTTTTAAATCTGACAAACAGTAACTTATCGGTCAAGCAAACATTAATGGCATAGCAAAATTATTTTGTTTTACTGCTGTTCAAAAATTTTGACGTTGCGTTAATTTGTGTTTTTCGTATTTATTATTACGATTATTGCAGATAGTTACTATTCATTTAATTCTTTTAGAATATGATTTTATAATCAAGGTGCTTCTTAATCAATAAGAAGAATAAGCGTTTCTTGTTGGACTTCCGTACCTAATGTCAGTGTTCCATGTTTGGATATCTACATATTCCATATTAGATACAATTTGTGTTCTTTTAATGTTAGTTCAATATTAAAAATTGTTCATAAAGTTAGAAACATAAAAGTGTTATTAAATTGAGCGTAAATATATTTATTTATGTATTGTATATTTATTTATTGCAACTGATTTTATTACAATGACATTCGAAATATAAAATGGTAGTTCATATTTGCCTATTTTCTCTACGATTTAATACTTTGCTTTAGTGTGATTTTTTTGAGTTATGTAGAAGAATCAAGAAAGTTTTTAACTTTACACGTTTATTCTAATTAATTTGAAATCAGTGTATTGTTGCAGAATTGAAAAAATTATAAAGATGAAGTATTGTTACTCACCGTATAGTAGATATGGAAACTGTACTACGTCAACTACTACTTACGTTAAGAGATTATAAAAAGATAGTGTTACATGATCGTTTGTACAAAAGTTAGTGTGCTTTTGACGGTGTTTTAATTTAAGACTATCTTTTAACTAAGAGAAAATGATGCAGTGTCGATTATCATTTTGTTCTGGAAGATATCCATCATTACTATGATTTTGCAGCATGCGTTTATGTCGAAAAAGTGAAAAATTCTAACACATTAACCTCAGTTCAGACTTCTTTAATTCGCTGAGCAAGAACTTGTGTGCTACATCAAGGGCGACATTTTCATTAATTTGCAGAGCATTATAATAAATAAGCCATTCAATTTATTATAATACCAAATACTAACCAATATTATTTATAAATGTAAATAATAGTAGCGATGACTAGAAAGGTTGGGTGAACAATCGTCGGTAATTATTTACTCTAGGTATTCTTCGTCAATTTTGAAGACCCGGAATTGTATTGTTATAGTTATCATTCTGAACAATTTTCACCTTATACATATTTCCCTTGATATGTTACCATTTATATGTTTTCATATGTTACATTGATGGCACAAGAGATATTTCAATCTTGTATTAATATATATAATTACCTAAATGAAGAAGAATTTAATCATTTAACTGTAAACCATAAAATGAATTTTATTGATTCGGATAGTGAGGCACATATCCAGCATATAGAACGTTGTTCATGTGAAATTAGAGCCTATATTCCATAACATGGAACCTGAAAGAAACATTATGTTGGTTGTATAGCTGAATTTTTATTTTGACGACAACACGACTTCAGTATAAGAATACACATAGTGACTAAAATTTGTCCAATTCCTATTAATAACAATTGAGAATAATATTTAACATGACGTGTAGTTATATTTTTTTATGCCATACCTAACTCAAAACTAACTCGGAAATTAAAAAAGAGTACAAAGGGAAAAATTGTCCAGAATAACGACCTTGACAACATATTTCAGGATCATCGTGATTGGTAAGGAATATCTAAAGTAAATAATAACCAAAGCGACATAGGAAAAAATTCTATTCCTTGTTTCCAACTTACTTTTACATAAGGGATCATCTTCCTGATTGTACCACGATTTCGGAAACAATCTCTATATGAGGTATATACACCATAATATACCGAAAATAGTCATTTTAACTGGTTGTTAAATGTAATGTTAAAATGAGTTACAATAAATATATATACTAATTTTTTAATTGATACAGATAAAGATTTTTATAATTGCACTCAATTTTACATAAGTTTCAAACGTGCACTCGATTCTGTTCCACTCATGAGACAAAACCAAATATTTCGACACTTTCGAAAAGTCTTATTTCCATCGGTAGTCAAATACTTTTTTTAAACAGAAAGAATCTCATTTTCTGATTGTGCAAATTCCACTTCAAAGTGGTGATGGTGTTTAGAGTTTCCTTTGATTTGTTGTTGTCAGAAGAAATGTATTAGGTATTCGAATTTGACCCACATTCCTCTATCTGCAAAACGAGTAACATTTCTTTCGTACATACAGTACTTTTACACGTGTACACGTTTCTTCTCTTGACAGTGAAATTCACAGTGACGTCGAGCATTACAACGATGCATCGATAAAAGAAAGAAATGAGGGGCAAAGGGAAGAATCGTTGGGCGGAATGGAGGAGGTTGGAAGGCGTGAGAGCGAAAGAGAAAGGGGCGGGGGAGAAGGATAGAGCAGAAAAAGAAGAAAGAAAGCACATGGTAAGTTCGACGTTCCATGTTCCTGCCATCCCTTTCACGTCAATCCTACTGGCATTTTCCGCTCAAAAGTTTCGCGCAGCAGAAATCCGCACCGGGACGTCGACTTTCCAAGCCGCAGTATCTAAATTGAGGTGCATAACCCGAGAGAAAAACATTCCAACGGAATGTCCCCACGGACACCAGGCTTTAGCCGCACGTGACACGAGAAAAAACTGTGCGTATTTAAGACTACCTTACTTAATGCGTATTTAGCACGTTAATATGTTGGACCAGTGAAGTTCACGGAAAACGAAGACAACATTGAAGGGAATTATTGTGTACCGTGACATAAATGCACGTGAATGTATTTATGAGGGTTTTGCACTTTCAAACATTTTTTTCTTCTATTTTCCATTTCTTTAATACGTGAAGAGTAAGCAGTAAAAAAGAAATTTTTAAATTTTAAAAATTACCGAAGTTGCAGGCTTTTCAGTGCCAGCTGCCACACGTTTGCTTTCCTAAATAGGAGAACATCTCTCTTCACTAACGATAGGAACTACATGTATGTAGATATGTTACTTGATCACATTAATTTTGTTACTTTTATTTATTTATCATTAATAACCATCCAGTGAACAGATGGAAGAATGTACTGTAAGAAATATGCAGAATAATAATGAAAGTATTCCTTCTTGCATATGGACTTTGACTTTAAAGCATATATAATAAAATATATTATGGAGCAGAAGCGATTGAAATTTCTGCCTTGTAGGCTACTTACACCTTCAATAACGGTTATTTATCACTACTGCAAATAATGAATGCCTTGAGAATTGTTGTTGGTTCACAAGCAAAACCGTTATTCTGAAAGTGTAGATACGAAAAGAGAATTACCGTTTTCGAAAAACAAGCTTCTGCATCGTTTCAAGAAGAAGAAATGAGCAAAAACAAAGTATAAGTGACCTAACCCTACCTAACCAAATGAGTTTCATAAAGAAACAAAAGGGCTTATGTCCGCGCCTAGAATTGCAGAATAGCGGAAAATATTGTTTCAAAAGTGTGCGAATTAGTTTTGAGGGTTTTCGTAAGAAGACTCTAGTTGTAGGTTTTGCAGAACGAATCCATATTACATTTACACTCTGGGACAAAAATATAATATATCTTCCGTGAAGTGAAGTAAATAAATATTTTAATATGTTAATATTAATATATCTTTAAATATGTCTGTGTGTGTAATTTACTAAATATCATCTACAATATTTATTTCAATAGAATTCTATAAATGAAAACGTAAGTTATTGTGGTTCACAAGCGGAACAATATCATAACACAGGCAACCGACTCAAGTCTCTCAGTGGTGTATAACCTACTGAAGAGCAAATATTCATTGTGAAATGTAATTGATAAAGTATATACTACATTTTTTCATGTTTATTTCTTAAGAAAATGGAGTAAAGTGGTAAAAGTGAATGATGGAAAGAAACTAAATGAATGTCAAATACGTACCATATTAATATTAAAAGAAAAATAATATTCAATTACACAAATGTCAAAAATTGTAATACAAAAGAAGTTCTGAGGGTCTACAAAGTTTAACATAAAAAATGATTGCAAATACTTTATCAATTCATTTGCAACGATTTTTGAGGCACTTCCGATAATTTGACAAAAGAGTGCTTTAAATTACAATAAAAGAAATTTCCGGAATGTGACATTTTTGATAAAGAAATCAGGATAACCTGAACTTTTTCAAGTAGTACTACATATTTTTTACTTTATAATGCTATTGCTGATATCAATTCAAATTCAACGATGTATTACTACATTACGACCTTCATCTGATCTTCAATTTAGAAATATCGAGTATGTGAAGGGAATTTATTACGAAATTACTCCTTGGAAAATCTCAATCATTCACATATATTAAATTAAAGAAGACAAATTGCTTAGCCTAAAAAAAAGACTAAATATCAGGAGTATATTTATCTATCTTTTCATTATTGGAAAACATTTCTTGATAACAGTTTGTGTATAAATACAATGTTTTTTGTCTGAAACTATGCTATACGGTAAACAATAAATACAATGTTTAAACTACATTACACACTATGATTTTAAGTAAAGTTTCTCTGCACTTTAAAATTCGGGTAAATGTGTTTGAATTAAATTGTGCTCTGTCTGGATATCTAGAGAACGGAATAACAACTTAGCAGCGTGAAATGTCTTTATTTATTATTGCCTGAAACCGTAAATGTTATCACAAACCAGAAACTTATACAAAATATCAACATAACTTGTGAAGCGTCGTACCAATAATGTTAAAGTTCGCAATAATGTTTCTCTTGGTTTATACGACACTTTTAAATTCAAAATCATGCGATGGTTATAGCGTAAAGCACACTTAAATTCGACTTAACATCAGTTACCATTATGGAATCAAAAATATGGAATGCTACTTAAAAGACTCAAGATTGTCCTAGTTTCTTTTTTTTTTCAGCTTAATAATTTTTGTTTGAAATAATTTCTTGTTAGTTTATTAGAAGTGTATAAAATTAAAAAATTATGACAAATGTTACGTGGGACACTGTGTATAAAGAATGAATGAAATTACATAGATTTAAACGAAAGAATTTCCAATAATGTACGATATATTTATGACTTATGGCTTCTAATGTGTTATTCTTAATAGGAGAATCTTCTATGTCAACAGACATTCTGTCTCGAAAACTAAAAATTTCAGAAAGGTTGTTTCAAATGTATTAAATAACCATTGAATCCAAATAGCCAACCAATCATATTTTGTAGATTACAATTCTAATCTTTTCATAATTAATAAACGAGCAAAATCGGAAAGAAAGTTACAAATTTTCGTTTATCTTTAATATCTGTTTTGTCCTTACCTATACCATTTGATCAACACCATATCCAGCATTAAATACTTCAAAACTCGATCCTACTTTTTAGTATCAGCGATATCTTTCACAACGAAGAAAACATTTCAATAAACATTTGGAAATATCTTAACAAACGTATTTCTTAATCGAAAAGCATCTTGAAGCTGCTTTTAAAAACATTTCCAAATTTTTACAGATATATAGATATCTTTCAATCATAACCACCACATCCTGTTACAAATCCCACCGTAAGCAGAATTTCTTGAAAGCGACAGATTCAACGGTTCGTTGCTGAAACGTTAAAAACGCAGTTATATGATAGGACGGGTTAATTTATATTTGTAACTACTCGTTCCATCTTCATTAGCTCGGAATTCTGCCAAATTTGCCGTCACAATATCTCACAATTTACTCACCCGTTGAAACCACGTGTCTTAATGACATCGAAACGATTAGTGCTCTGAAACGCGAGTAGACTCACGGCCGCAGTAACGCCCCCCCCCCCCCCTCCCACCATCAGTCGGCTCGTTATTATTCAGACATCCCCGATACGCCGTAATAATTCCAGGGGTGGTGCACGTCTACCCCCCGTCGCCGCTATGCCGTTGCGGTCTCACTTCATTTTCCCGCGTTCAGAAAATAATTACTGTTCCGTGGCTTGTGATAATTCGAGCGTAATGTCTTTATAGCCTCTTCCGGCGTGTTGCGGCGCTCTCTGCGGGTAGCAGTGGCGGCCGTCATAATGAGAGCGCCGCGCGAATCTATCTCATTGCGGAGAGGAAGCCCTACTTGGAGTACTACTCTCCCCGTGTATGGCATCAATCGCGGATATCGCATCATCTCCATCTGGCCATAAAATCTGCTGTACCTCGTTAGCCACGCTTGTTATGTTCTGCACCCCAAATTCAGCCCTACATCGCTCTATCTCTTCGTCTCCTCTCTTTTCCCCCACCCTTTCCAATGGAACTCCCATCGTGGAGCGGAAACTCTAGCACCACGTGCGAACCCACGAGCCCGTATGCATACACACATACGCATACACATACATACATGTACCAGCAACGTGTGTATATACGCTGAAACGATCCTATTCCCGTGCACTCGTACGTATCGTCAGCTACTACCCCTAATTATTTCAAGTCGAATTTAACAAGAGCCGCGTCATTAGTTGCACCGACGAGTGTATTTTGATGAGATGTATGCGGGATGGCCTGTTTTTGGATGTCGTGAGCTATATCGGAGATTGTTTATAATGCTAAGCGTTCTGAAATTTTTACACTGATGGAAAGATTTAAGCTGATGCATACATGAAATGTCGATTTCGTGAATTTTGTTTAATAGTAGGTTGTAGTAAATCTATTCACTATAAGGTAGTATAAATTTTGTTTAATAGTCAAATGTCATAAACCTATTTTCTATAAATTACTAAGGTAATCTATGGTGCTTAGTCAAACAAACTGGACCGCTGAACGATCTTAAAGTAACAGTCCTCGCTTACTTGGTGTAGCTGGTATTGTATAAATATAGTAGTAATTGCTCGAATTAAAAGTCGTTATTCATTATCAACCAATCGCCAGCAACTTGATTGTCAATATTTCATACAATCATACTCGCCAGTCAAAGTCAGCAACTCGAAAATTGTCAGTATCGCAAGGACTGTCTTTCTTATTTATATTGTTTCGTCTGCGAGAACGTTACCTATTGTGTGAACGCGTGCATTGGATTCAATGCACTTCAATTCTCGTCCGTACATCGTTCGCGTTTTCATGATCGTCACGATCAAGTGCGTGAGATCTCACATATTTTCTTAAATCCAGTAATCACTTACGAACCTATTCTCTTATCTCTACTGTTTTGCTCAAAGCAGAAATATATATATATTTAATTTTCAATTATATTAGAATAGAGTTCTAGAGTATTTCTTTTCATAGTTATGGTTTCTACAGATGTGCTATCTATCTGTGAAACATCCAAGTGTAATGCTTCCATTTATCGATTCCAGTCGTTCAATTGTTAATTGAATTTGTACTTGTCTGTATCTCACGAATTCCCAATTAACGAAAATATTTTTCCCCCCTTGTATGCAAAACTTTACGCTTAGTAACTGTCATAATAGCAATTAATGCGGGAAACAGGGCAGATGATTAAGCTTTAGCAGAGCATTCACATTGAGACACGACGATGACGAGGGAATCGAGAATGTGTCACTGTTAAACTAACCAACCTTCCGCGACAACGACATTTTTGCGTACACCACATGGTTGCAGCGGCACACTCATCCTTAATGACCGATTGTGAAGCGCATTTGCTTAAAATGGATCACAGGAATTACTGAATACTGCACCACCTGCTGCTCCATTATAATAATTATTGCCGATCCGCGACTATTCATTTCATCGGATGCGCTACTTTGCGGTAGTTGCGCCGCGTATTCATTATACAGAGACGTTCGTCGAATTTGTTAGGGACGATGTATTTTTAAAGTTTGCTGAAGGTATTTAGCCTGATGTTGTTTTGCTTACGTACGATTTATGACTGGAATTTATTGTTAGACTGTGCGTGGCTAAAGAGAGTACTTATGAGAATAGGCAATCTAGAAGACCAACGAATATTAGTGACTTGAAGTCACGTAGCTATCAGATGTTATGAGACTGATTACTTGGAAGAAATCGAGAAAGTTTAAAAATGACAAGCAACTTGACGTTGCGTTCTTTTATATAATAATGGAAATATTGTTCAGTTGCAGCACAACACTTAAATACTTTAGTACCTCGAAACAGGGTAAAAAGTACAGTAATTTGTCCATCCTTTTTGTTTAAACAATCATTCATATTTTTAACAAATTATGAGTTTGTCTTAATGTCATCTACAATATTTATTTTATCATTAATTTATTTTATCATTACGTAGAAAAACTTATACAATATAATTTAAAATATGACAGCAATCCTAATTTTTTTGTATAAAATATACTATTTTCGCAACTTTTATTTTTATAAATTATTGATTATCGGGCACTGATGATTTTTTGTTTCAAGCATTTTTTTCTCACGTTACCAGAAGCGTCTGAAACATCATGGCGATCGTTACGCTGAACATTCTGTATATATTCATATTTCATCACTTTGCATTTTGTATCTATAATTCTTCAAACAAAAATTTTCTTTTATTTCTGCATCATGATGCTATACTGATATAAGTTTCTCAACTAGTTGCTGTTTATTGATAGAGTTATCATTTCTGATTTGGTTGGATGCTTTAATCATTATCATAGGTTTTCTATTGGATTTATATCTAGTAAAGTATCAAGATAAAATTTGAATTTTCTTTCAGCTAGTGAAATTGTTACAATATAGTCAATTTTTCCTATCTATGTTTTAAGAACAAGAAAAAGATATATTTTATTATTATTAATGCCACAGTACCATTGAAAACAAAAGGTACTTAATTTATTTGTCGGATCATAATAATTTAATCACTTACTGTACACAACTATCTAAAAAACTTCTCTACTCATATCACAATATATTGAACCAGCTGTTAAACATAATATCCAACAAAACACACTTGCCTCTTATTGTTAGATTGCACAGTCTACCATACTTTCCACACCATTTTTTTACCACAGTATTCCAACGAAAGTTTGTCTCCAACTTTTCCCGACCAAACTCACTAGCAAGGTTCAGCGCGAACTTCACATGGAAAATTTCGATTGGAATAAATTTATTCTTCTCAAGACGGGACGTGTCGCGATCGATATAATCTGCCAAATGAAACGCGATATGGCCAGCTTTTTCGTGATTGCAATCGTTTCTCGGTTGCGTGACCGTGCCACTTTCGGACTAATGGACATGGACATTTCACCCTCCGCTGGTCTGTGTTCGTCCTGGAAGGCCTCTTGTACGGTTTCTCGTAAAAATCAAGTCATTCTTTATCGCAGCGATTCTGTCAGAAGCCTTGTGTTCAAACGCTCAATAGATTTACTGCTGACTGTAATCAGGTGTGTCCAATGAAGAGCAGATCGTAAAACAGGGAAAAACCAGCATTGTCTTGATTCGAAGTCATTGTGGATCGTAATGGACCAAACTCGATTAACTCGTTGGCGAGCAGGCGTTTTTAGGACCTTTCTAGTATAATGTGGATACCCGAGAAGCGGGATTTTCATGTGGTCTCTCGGTGTGATGCGGACGCCCGCGGGTTTCCCGCAGAACCCGTGCGCATGAGTGCTAGCGTTCAATTTTACTGGGGAGTTCAATTTCACGTGGGAACAAAAAGGCTCCCAATAGAGATATCTGAAGCTCTTACGCTTTTATTCACCCTCCGTTACTCGAAGAATGTAGGAGCTGAGGAAAAATTTGAGAGACCAAGTGAGAATCGAAGAATTCACGACCTTTGAACTGACAAGCCGGAGATCTACGCCTATAATCAAAGCGCTCCCTTAACACGTTCGCTATGGATGACGCCAATTAGCGAAATTGTTTACGTTGCTATTGTAAAGGTGACGCCGTTTAACGTATATAGCAAAATGGTAGTTCTGAGCATTGTTTACAACAATACTATTAGTCACAAAATCGCCAACCATACCAAATGAATCAAAGATGTATAAACCATACCTAACGAAGGTACTTGATTTTGGAGTTACAGCGAATATGTTAGTCCACAACCGGTATCGTGGAGTTTAGGAGGCTTCTGCACAATGTCTTCTTTGTATAATATTTAAACATGTAGTCCTTTAAGCACAGGTTTTCATGTGCCATCTTGAAAGTAGTAAAAGTTAATCTGCATCTTATAAGTGACAGCAATCTGAACAGCAGTTCTTATGTTAATAATGTAACGGTGTCTGCGAGACTCTATATCACTGTTAATATAAGTTTTTGACATATTTTTCATATTAGTAATAATAAGTCCACCTAAATATCTTTTTGAATTGTTATGATAACGTAATTTATATAGTTTTAAGAGACGAATCAGGACAAAATTTTTTACAAATTTGATTTTTTAATGACTTTCCGATGCCACCTGTGTTTTTCTATACAAAACAAATTTTTTTGTATTGCATCGTGTAGCTGGTCAAAAAATACGCCCAGACACGTATAATACGTGAATACGTGATACGTATTCACGATTTCACGTATAATACGTGAAATCTTGAAATCACAATGATCTCTAAAAATTAAAGTTTTACGTAAAACTTATGTTTGCTGAGATTGTAGGTTGGGAAACCACTTGCAGTGAGTTCACAACCCAGCAGTAGATCAATGCAATAGAGAATATCTACGCTGTGATTTAATAACTTATAATAATGTAATTCCTCCCTGCTTAACAGCTACTATCTGTCATAGAGTTTATATTAATTTTGTGAACTTCGTTACTTTCTAACATACCTTTGGTGTATTAAAAGCAAACTATACTCACATGTAGAAGTAAATAATCTATTCTGTTTCAGAACTATGTAAATATGTATTTTCCAAAAAATGTCCACAATACTGCTGTTACAAGTAAATTACCAATTCAATCATAATGGAAAGTGTAATCATTTCATGAGTAACGATTATTAAATTGATCACGACCTTTCTCTTACACATTAATCAACGATTACTAATTATTTAGTAATCAATAATCATGATTAATAGCTCGATTTTCAATCATTAATAAGCAGACTGCGCGTATTTATACTCATAAATCTTGAAATATGCAAGTAACATATGTCAAATATGAATATATAGTGTAAGTTTGTTAAAACGAGCCACATGAATAATGGTTACAATTTATGAGGTAGAAATATAAATAATAGGTAGAAATGTTTGTAACACAAGTTCTTTGGTTCAAAGAGGTCCATTATGCAGTATTGTAAACTTTGTGTTTAAGAGATTTGAAGATCACCTATGTACATTTTTGAAATGGACCCATACATTTTTGAACATCTGCGATTGCACCTCTTCTCAGGACAATTTCAATGATTACAATCATTATCGTACTCATAATCATTCGAGAATACTCCAGATGTAGTAATGACCGAAAAATCAAAACTCATTGTGAATACTTCTGAGTCCTAGTATTCTCAGATATATTAACAGAATTGTAACTGATCAATTGAAATTGTAAACAAACTTTATCGAGATACTTACGAATAATAATAATAACTGGAAGTCGTTTGCTATATCAGATGTTCAAAACTCAAGCATTTTTTCTATATTAGCTGTAAATAATTGATAACGTTTATCAATTAAGATAAGTTTTTGTATACAGAATGTGATCATTTGACATCACATGACGTGATCGGAGCACATTTAAATTTACTTAAGTAACAGTTTTTAATTTCCATTGTGTTCTCAACAATTTCATCTGTTAAAATTTTACCATATACATTGTTCGAATGCATACATCTATAACGCATTCTGTGACGAATATTACAAGCTTCCGTCTTATCAAGATTTTGATTTCAATTGCAGCAAATTGATTCGAAACTTCAGTAAATAAACTTTACTTCAATACTTCGATACCGTGTTGGTCTGTTTTATTTTACAGTTTTCAATGCCTTAGGACTAATTAGCGGAAACATTAATTATATTTGCAATAATATAGCCAATGGAACTCTACAAGTGTTGAGAATTTTATGCTAGTTGTTGTATACACAGTATTTTAGAAAGGATCGGAAAGTTTTGCGACTGAGCTTTTATTTAAGTAACTTAATAAATATATTTAACGAATAAGTTATAATAAACAGCAAATCCTAATATATTATCTATTTAATTTACTCTATACTGCAGAATGCTACTCAATGCTATGCAACCACATCATTGAGTCTTCAAACGTCCAAGTCATTCCGCATTCTTCGCCTTTTCTAAAAAACATTCACCCGCCAGTCATTGATAGCTTCTTTTAGACCCATTAAACGATTAAAGGGTATGAGGCACGGTCCTGCACAACTTCGTCGGATTGCGTCTGCTCATTGACGGCCTAAGTGACTCAATCATAAATGACCTAAAGTAAAACTGCACAATAACATGTGCTCATATACTTTTAACTTAAACAACTAACACTGCCTCCCACCCTTGCTCTCATTTCTACACTATATACAATAAATAAGTAATGAAAATGATTATACAATGTAAGTGTATAGAGAGAATAAAACAGAATTCACGAGAAAAATACGTTTTGGTATTTGGAGAAACATGCAACGAAGAAGAAGTAGTAGAAGAATGTAGTATATATTTTGTAATTTTTTCGTTTCCTTCCTTATAATTTATAATTAATTAACATTTAATAAGTCTTTTCCAAGACGAAAAAGGCGTAATCTACCTCTAAATCTTTATACTTCACATTCACTTGTATTATCACACGTTTAGACTCGTAATTCATATATGAATGTTGACAAGTTTGCTCACCAAACTTTACTTTGGAATGCATATAAATTACATGATATGCATTTCGTTCAACAATAATCGCTCAATCATCGCAATAGATTGTACCGGGGGCTGCAATTATTTAGCCCGTACAATCTGGTCTGAATCGTATCATTTTTCAGCTACCTTTTATGATTGACGATATTTACACGTACGCGTGATCGATTGGTTATCGTTCAGCACGCATGTTCGTTCAAATTCGGAGAGCATATCTATCTTGATGGCACGAAATCGTAGAGGGGCTATTTGAACTGAACAAATATAAAATGTAAACCGATAGTCGACTGGTCGATCCTTCGACCGGGGGTCCCTTCTGTTAAATAGAGGTATCCGCAGAAATTCTGTCCCGTTGCTATTTGTTCTTCTCTTATAAAGCTGCGAGAAAATAAACAGCGGGCCCGAGAAAAGTTGGTAAATTCGCGGCAAAGGTAATTTCAACGAATATGTTGCCATCCTGCCGACCTGGCATAGGCCACACGCACAGAAGATGCGTGCTCTTTCAATATTGGTAATGCGTTTCCCCGAAGTATACAATCTGTGGCAAACCGGCCGAACCGCACACCTCGTAACTTAAATCTTGACAAACCTTGCACATTTCGAGCTTGTATAGAAGCTTCCGCAAAGCTTGTAGACCAGCGTATTTACCGAATGAAACTGTTATTCGTTATTCCTGACTGTTGAATTTGTTTTAAACGGTGTCGTGTAAATATGTAAGTAAATATTGAATTCAACTGATCGAAGTACATAAGAGTAGGCTAAAGAGTAGAAATAGTCAAAGTTAATTAGGACGAGTAGAGAAAAGTTGCCTAATATGGGGAGGGTTCCGAATATGGGATAATGTAATGTTAAATCAAAAAAAGGAATCTACCTATCCTCGAACGTTATAATTAGTAAAGTTTTGTCATTTTTCTTTATGTGCAAATCAAGTGAAGACAATCAAGTGCAAATGATAATCGCAATTAACCCATCGAGGGTCGATTTGGTAAAACAGTTATATAGAAAATTATTTATGTTCTGTTGTGTTTCATTATTTCTTTTGAAAAGTAGGGAAATATACTTTTATGATTTATATGTTTAAAATTACAGTTTTATAAGCTTTTATTTTTATGTCCTTTTTTTAATTTTTCGTCATGCGTATTACAAGAATAATAAAACTTTTGTATAAAATGCTGTGTACATATTATAGGGAAATAATCTGTCATTAATATTGGACTTCGCTTTAATAAATTTAATGGCTTATAAACATAGTTGTAAAATATTTAATTACATAATATCAGATGCCCTCGAAAGAGGAAGCAATGAAAACCTGACTAAACGAAAACGACTGTAACTGACGTTAAAAATAAAGAAGTAGGAGCATAACACTTTGCTCCATTTTTATTAGCCCCCTTTTCTGATGAAAATATATTTTATTATACGTTATTATATTTGCGTTTAATTTATAATTTGATTAATAATATAAAACATTGCTCCAAATTGAGAACACTTACCTCCCCATATAGATTTCACGTGTTTTCGTTAATTTGATAATAATAAAAGACTTCAGAATATCAGTAATACATCAGAATATCACCTAACATATGTACATTAAAAAGCAATAGATGCAAAATTTCGTGCATTTCTCTATTTAGGATGGATCTGTGACATATTAAAGGAAACCTCCCCGTATTAGACAACATTCCTCTACAGGTGGAACTATACAGTTTCGTTATGCGCGTTTCTAAAAGACTATATTTATATTATAATATTCTATATTAGAACATATACCTATTGGAATATATTATAATATAATACCCTTTCATATATATTTCCGACCTTAATTGACATAATAACGTAAAATTACGTAACAAAAGATAAGTGTAACTACTAGGTAACAAAAGGAAATTAATAAAAAAGTAAATGTGGTGTTCGTGTTTGTAAACATGATTAATATCTAAAGCGATTTTGCACCTGAAGTTCACTATTATACGAACCGTTCGCAGGCCGAAGTGATTAACTCGACCTTCAAAATTTTTTTAAACTTCCATACCACGGTACTTGATTGATGTTTAATTTCTTATATTCAAAGTAAATTTCCTTGGTAGTTAGGCTTAACACCACTAAATGACGAAAGTCCTTATAGTTGATGAATGATAAATGATTTATTTCAGAAGCCCGTGCGATTAACTCCATATTCTAAAGTAAATCGTTACGATAATGCAATTCACATGCATGACTCTTATAAGAATTGAATATAATGTATTACACAATACAGCGTGTGCCAAATAAAGTGTTTCAAGCTATTTTCTTAGAATCTAATAAAGGCATAAACTGCAATTTTTTCTTTTTTTTTTCTTTTTTTTTTTAATGATCTAGGGGAGCTGATCTTTTAGAATGCAACAAACATGTTTGGTGAAAATGACGGGGGGAGGAGGTTCTCTTAGGTTTTCTTTAAACGAAATGTGGTATTACTTTTCTAACGTCTCATCATTATTGATACATAATTAATAAATTAATTAATAAATTTAAAAAAATAAATTCAAAATCATTTAAATAAAATCAAAACTTAATCACATTTACTTGAACCATTTTCTTTAATTATTATAAATATTTCATTCACGGTAGAAGCTACCAAATACTGAAACTGTCTGTTCATCTTCCTAAAAATCTAAATGAGGATTACATTAGCTGACAAAATGTACCAGGAAGTTATCTTCATATTATCAAGCATGTAGTTAGATGTGTTTATAAAGAGAGTTGAAATTGCTTAATACTTGTCTATAAATGTATTTATAGAATCAATTTTAATTTTTCCCTCTAACTTTGTAATTATGCTCCATGAAAAAAATGCTTGAATGGGAGATACCACAATAGCAAGAAAGAAGTACCACCTCTCGTTTAAGAAAAGTGTTGCCTTCATCCTTCTCCTCAGCAGTTGCACCAAAAAATTTGTTTAAGGATTAACCTACCTGAACTATTTAATTTAGAGAAAAGAAGTGAATTCGATCTTCATTAGAGTCACTTTATGTATCAGCCTGTATATTAAGCAACAAGTAAACTATAATAAATGCTGTTTTGTTTGCAACCTCGTGATAAACAAAAAGTAGAATTTAAAATAAATGCAATTAGTCAGCCGCAGTTTAAATTCTGCAAAAAGCAAGTATATTCGGATTACTGAAAAAAATTATGTTAGTTTTAGTTTCAGGGTTTTCTAGCAAAGGAAGAAAATAACTAAATTTATACCATTGTATTAAAATGACTGAGATTAATATTATGTGGACCTTGTTAATGATGAATCAGGTGGTTCTTCGTTATGATTTATTATTAGAAAACCCAGATCAACAAACTATTTACATATTTTTCGGATTTGTCATCTGATTATAACAATGAAAATATTACAACAAATAATGGAATTGGAGAGGTAGCAAGCTGTAATCCTGTTAAATGTGCCGAATTACTTAAAATTATAAAAGATTAATGGTTTGAAATACAAAAATAGAAATTGAAAATTAATGGCTACAAAAACATTTTTAAATAAAGCATGTCGACGTTAGAAATATTACAGAAAAATTATTTCTGAAGAGAAGAAGAAGCTATGAAGGTATATTTTTTTGCTACATCGGTTAACTCTTTTTCTTACTCGAAAGTAGTACTGACAATAACAATTATCCTAAGGGTGTATTATTTTATGAATTTTATATCCACAGATAAAACTTACGTCTGTAATAATATTTTGCAATGTTTGTTTAAATACATATTTTAAAAGGAATTTTAAAAAAGCAATGTGTATAATTTTATCGATTTTTCCTATTCCTTTTATTTTATGGAGTTAATCACTATGACAAATGAACAGCTCATATGAAATATAATATTTGTGCTGTAAGTTTGAATTTATTAAATAATTATTTTTTAATCAATAAAAAATTATTAAATATTTCTAAAATTATTCCGATAAATGAAGGAAGCATAATTTAGTCTGTAAATGTTAATTGTGACCTGAATACATTTAGAAATAGAAAAACTGGTATCGATTAGTTTTAATACTGATTTACATTTTAAACAAATAACTTGCCCACATATCTATCTTTATATGAATTTAAGAAAAAATATTTGGAAAATTATTCTTCTTTATTTAAAATTTTAGATCGGTAATACAGGAACGTTGAAAAATACATACATTTTTGTGCAATATTAAATTCCGTATAAGATAATAAATGAATAAAATATTACAGGATATGGAAAAGAGCAGTAACGTATATCATTTTTCACATATTTCTACCAATATTTTTCTTTTTATTTTCAGTTAGTGATTAACGGTTTGAATATATCATCATGGAAGCGGAATCGCGCAGTATTTGTTTTCAATATTTCAAAATTATAACGTTAGAACGTACCGACACTTGAAAAAAATTTATAAAAAATTATTATATTTTGCAGCGTTCACAAAGAAATGCCCTCTTAACGCAATGCGCGAGTGCAAAATTAAGGTTTCCCAGAAATTTTCTCGTGTCTCTCATAAAAAATTGTATTTATTACGCCAATTCATATCATATAATGTAATTAACTTGTAATTTTTTGTTTTTGTTGTTATGTTAATCGTTACAGATTAGCAAATGTTTAAAAAAATGTTTTTACACAAATATTAAAAACTTCGGTGAACTGAAATTTAATCGAATTTTATAACTTACAATGCATGGTTTTATGTTCTAAATGTCATTTAATATTATTATTATATTATTATTATGTAGGTAAATTATAAAACTGTAGAAAATATCATACTGTCAAATTCATACAAAGTAAATTAAATTTATCTTTTCCATACACACAAATCATCAGCACGATTTTAAATATTGTCAAATGCAGCTTTTTTACCCATTGAGCAGAGATTTCTATTTCTCCATAAATAAAATGTCAAATCTATTATATTGCAATAATTCTGTTAAAAAATGTACAATACATTCTTTGATTTTTAATCGTTTAACATTTTGCATATCCAGGATATAATAAAGAATGTGAAGAATTGTATGACAAATTACGATATCTATGTGAAGTTATAAAAGAAGAAATTAATTTCATTTGTTGTTTCCCTTTTTCTTTTCCTTATTCTTCTAAATTCAACAATCGAGTCATAGATCGTTCCGCTGTTCGTCCTGTGGGATTTTCCCACTGCCCGTTTTTCCTTCACGAATCATCTAGTTTTCCAACAAACTTATTGAATCTTTCCCTCTTTTCCAGGTAAATATTTACGACATTCTTCGGAGAGAAGTCAATAGAAGCAAAAATAAAAAGGGATCAATACGAGAGGGACCGACGATCGACGACATAGAAAGTACGTATACTGTTTACGTGAGTGAAACTCTTACGGCAATGATTTTTCAATCACTCGTATAAGCGTTGCTACCTTCATGTTGATCGTGTTCTCACTAATTGGATCAGATTTAAGTAAACTTTATTTCAACGAATAAAACTTCAGGATATATTTCTGACTAACCAAAAAGGATTCAATATAACAATCAATGAATTCCTAAATATTAATTACTTTTATTTGAATAACAATTATTCAAGTAACAAATGATGTTTTGATAATCAAGTCTTTATTAGTCAACAATGGAGGCTCATTTTCACATAAAATAATTAATTTAGTAATTTAGTAATAACTCCCGGTCGCTATTGTCAACATAAAATAAATATAGGTTGGTTATTTGAGTAATATGAGATAGCTTGACTGATTGTTAATAATTTTGCCATTTTAGTAGTGCCATTACTGGAAAAGTTGGCCAAAATTCATAATTTAATACGATTTTCCTGAAAATTGATATGCTTATGATTTTGGGGTTGTTGAATTCGAATGTTTTATCAAACATGCTAAAATCAAAACAGAGAACCTAATACCGTTAATATAGACGTTGTTCTCAACTTATTTTTTGTGAAAATTGATCGTCTTTTTATTTTTGGTTAAGATTATACAATTAGAGTGTCGAATTTAACATGATGACGTTAATTTCGAAAGATTCTTGAAACTAATTGTTTTGAAAATTCTACTTTTTCCGGTTTGAGTGAAACATTCACCATTTCTATTTTTAACAGATCACGTAGTTTAAATATATTATCGAAAATAATAAAAAAAGTATCACAAACTTTTGCTGTATATTTTGGATCGCTATTTTGTTGTATTGCAATACGTTGTATCAAGCGATATAATTAAAAAAGCAGAGAATGGTCGAAAACTTTTCACTGGGAGAGTATATTGAGGGAATTTATAAAAATTACAAATATAATTTTTTAATTAAAAATATAGAAATAAACCTTTATTAATATAAAACGCAATAGTATCAGAAAAATTAATAATTATTGTACAAAAAAGAGAAATTTAACGATATATTATAATATAACGGGAAATGCAACCGCAAAATTATTCGTCCATGTATAGTCTTTTAATTATATTTACATTACATTCAAAATTAATTAATGAAAAATTATAAACTGAATATTTAGTAGGGTATCTCCTAGATCTAATAATAGCCTTAAGTCGTTTAGATATTGACGTAACTAATTTTTCTGCCAAATCTGGGGATATTCTTTCCTATTCTCCTTTGAATCATTTCTTTAGATCTTGTTGATTTTTACGAAGTATTTCTCAGAATATGATTATTTGAAATATAAAACATTAAAACAAAATTTAGAAGAAGTGTAAATATTTCGACGTACTTTAATGAAACATAAAACACAGAAGTCAGTTCCAATGAAATATACATAAGACACGGACAAATTATAATTAAATTATAATATTTCATATCAAATATTTGAATATGCTGCAAACCAGGTACGAAGTAAGTGTGTAAAAGTATGAGGATTAGGTGATGTGAGAGAGCTAAAGGCCTGTTAGTTTTAAAATTATCAGGAAATTTATAAAGGAAGCAATCTCACAGACGAAAAAAACGAATCTATGATGTCTAGAAATTAGAAACGCATAGGTGTTTTCGGAGTGAAAAATGTTTACAAAAATCGAAAGAATTCGCTGATATTCAATAGCAATGAATATAGTGTACTGACAAGGAAACTTCAGTAATCCGATAATTTATATTTTTTTTGAAACTCTACAGCTTTTTAAGGACCTCAAGAGAAGTATCGCATAATTTTGTTGCCCCTTTGCTCCTTTTTGGTTCTTCAGTGTGAAAACAGTCCTTGAATAAAGATAAGTATTATCTTATTTCTGTATATATCTTTAAAGTTATAGTACATATAAACAAATGTTTATAATATAAATTTCGTAGCTATTATGAACCATTTTGAATTTTCTGTCACATCGGAAAATATGACGAATGAATACAAATAAATATACTGATATGTTAAACTTATCGGATAATCTTATAGGATCTTCCAATAACAGTGAAAGAACTTTTACTTGAAATGAAACGCAAAGTATGGAAGATAATCTCATACTCAGTACTTTATTTTAAAGTATATTCAATTGCATTATACATAAAATACAATATCATATAAATTGACCACCACAATTGCGTTTGGTGGAGTGAATATTGAAAACCCAATTTTCGATGATTCTAGCATATAAATCAGATCCTATCTCACCGATAACACGAATAATCTTTGCTTTGAGACCATCAATAATTTGCGGGTTGTTGGAATAAACAACTGACGTAATATGGCCCCACAAAAAAAAATTTAATAGCGTCAAGTCGCAAGATCTTGGTGGCCAGTTGAGAGCCGCATTTCTCGATATAATCTTATTCTTGAACTTCAATCTTAATAAAACGATAGTTGCAGCAGAAGTGTGGCATGTAACATAATTTTGTTGAAATCACATTTTAGACAAATCAAATCCATCCAATTCACGCCAAAGGAAAGATAAAATCATTGAACGGTAACGCTCATCAGTAACAGTTTCAGTCGTATCTTCTTCATTTTTAAAAAAGTAAAGGACAATGACTTCAGCAGTAGAAAAACCACACTAAACAGTAACTTTCCTTGGGTACAATGATCGCTCGACTACTGAGGATTAGCGTAACCACAAATTCGGCAATTGTACTTACAATTAGTGGCAAAGTCATCCATCTGAATGTGAGCTTCATCACTGAATATGATTTTTATAACAACAATTGAGCTTGTCGTATTCGCTCTACCAAACGTAATTATTGTAGTTATTTATATGATATTGTATTTCATATATAATGCCATCGAACATACTTTAAAATAATGTATATACTAAATTATCTTTCGTACTTTTCGTTTCATTTCAATTTAAAGTTCTATTACTCTTATTGGAAGACTCTGTGTTATGTATATTATACTCAAATAACAGTCTACAATACTAATTGTAATTTATTTTTGTACTCCGCTAACCGATAATAAAGGATAATAAAAACTTTTCAAATTTACAAATTTAACAATAATGGAATAAATATCCTTGTTCGTGTTGTTATTTACATTTTCGTACTACGCCGTACGGTAAAAATATATCAAAGGTTCATATACATACTTGGTAATTGATAACGCCTCGTTCGAAATGCAATGGTGACCACACAAAAAGCACGTATCGATTAAAATTATTTAAATATCACATTATTTGACAAGTTTAAAATATTTAGTATATTTAAATACATTTATTTAACATACTTTTCGATATGACAGAAAATTCAAAATTTTTCACAATAACGGTGGTAAAAGGTTTTTTATTTAAGCAAACAGTTTTTATTAAATTAAGAGCATCGTTTTATAAGGCATAAAAAACCATCAAATTTGTATTAAAAACATTTTTGATATTTATTATAATTTCAGAGATGTACAGAGAAATACGATAACACTTATTTTCATTGAAGGACTGTTTTCACCTCGAAGAACCGAAAAAGGGTTAAAAAAATTACCCGATACTTCTCTTGAGGCTCCTACAAACTTGTAGTTTCAAAACAATCGGAATTTTCGGGTTACTGAAGTGCCCTTGTGAACGAAAATTGCACAACATATATGCACATATACACCCCTCTCGTAGGTATTAATATACGTGTAGAAAGCTTATATATAAACTTTTCACAATCGAAGGGTTAAAGATTAAAATAACAGTCATTTGTTTCTCTACGTACTGAGTGAACCTTGTATGTAATATTAACTTTAACAATGAAATGTAATTTATATCATATAATCCTGTTTTTGCAAACTAAATGGATGTCCTTGTACTTATAAACAGCAACGTATATGGATTCATTTTAATTACTTACTGTAATCATGTGAATTTACATAACAAAGCTACAATTACTTTACTCCTGTTCTTTCGATTTAAGTCGATATTTAAGGTATCCATAAGAACCCATATTGTTATATTATAACAGTTTGCAATATTACGTTTTGAAATGCTACACATGTGAATAGTATTTTCTGTTATCTCGTTTATTGTTTATATTACATGCGATCGATGTACATCCATCAAACTCGCGTACACTATATCGAAGCAAAGTGCTGAAAAACGAGTTCGAAATTGTTGAGAATAGTTCAAAGTGATGCATACATGCAAACTCATTTGTTTTAAAAATGTTTGCGTGAAGTATCGCGTATGTATGGCTACATATAAAAGGAGTTACAGTTGCCTATTAAAAATTTTTTAAATATTAATTTAATGTTTACAAATAAATAAATAAATAAATAAATACGCTTACAATTTAAAAGTGTGGAAAGAAAATGAATTGTTTCACAATACGTGCTGCAATATTTAGGTAGGTTAAATTAAACGTACCATCCTTTATCAAAGGGAAATCTTTTTGTTCTTTATATGATTTAAGATTGCATCAACACCTTGGTTACTAGCGATCATAGACGGTTCTATTTTATGTTTCACATTAAAGATTTATTACCAAAAATATACAACTTAAGGTATATTTAATGCGGAAATTGGTCAGCGGTTCAATGTACATTCAATAGCGGTGGTAAAGATACCTGTGTGTAATATAGATGTGCATAGTTTTTATATGGACAGAACAGAAAGGCGGAAGTAGAGCGAAATAAAGGCAGAGGTGGAGAAAGTGCCGAAAAAAGCAAATTCGTGGAACGCAGGGCCATTTGTTCTCGTGCAAACCTGAATGCCACAAGTGTTTCCTAGGTTATTTCAGGACGAATACGAGACTCTTAACACATTGCCGATCGATCGGAGAGATTTCCCTGTTTTAGGAGAAGAATGGATATGCTTGATGTATTAATGAATTTTTTGATGTATCATTGCATAAATTTGTCACATGTTTAAAAAATACTACACTATTTAATATATATATACCATTAATTTTTATTTTATTTCGCAGTTTACCACAGACATTACTTTCACTTGTGTGAGCTATACGAAATGCTAAATAATTATTGTGTTATTATTTGAAGTTACTTGCACGCTTCTTGGGTGCTTAGATGTAAGAATGTTACTAGTAAGGGAATACTCCTAAGTAGTAATTGCTGATTTTTATGAAACTTTCGTGTGTGTGCGTGTGTGTAACTTTTTTTTTTAAAGGACGAACATCCCTCTTAATGTTTCAGGGTAGTAAACATACTTGATTTAATATCTCGAAAATTATCGAAGGAGAGAAATTATGTGAATCGATAAATTTTCTATTTCTCAATGCCTTTGTAAACTTCACTCGCAGAAAAAATTCGCGCGATTGGGAACGTGTTAACACTGCTACAGTCATTGAATCTTTTTGGACCCATCACGCTCTTAATTCTTGAAGAACTATCATTATAAAAAGAATATAATGTAATTGTTATGAATAAGTTTATTTCTATTCTTTTGACATTACGCTGAGTCATATAATGTGTTTGTAACAAAAATTGTCACACATTAGATCTTTAGGTCTTTTCCGACCCACCGTAAACGAGGCATTATCAAAAGATAAAATAAATAATGGTCAAGTGTTACAAAACAATGGGCAATGATTAAGTCAAAAAAAAAAGATAATTAGCATAAACTGATTAGAATATTTCTGTTAATGCCAAAAGTCTGAATTATTATAAGGTAGAGTGGGAATTGTGGTACGATATATACAATTTTTTGCTGTTGCATTGGTGCAATGTGAGATGTTGTGGGAGCGTATAGGTGCAAGTATTTTGTTCCATGTGTTTTTTTTTCATTTCATAAACAAAATCTTCTATAACGAAAGCACTATTCCCGAACGAAAACAGTGCAAGTGATACTGAAAAATATTACAAATTTGACGAAAGCTTTTGCTGCATCAATGTCGTAGCTGCATATAGTCTGAGCCTTACAAAATGATGTAGATGCCACTTTTATGATGTAGGAATAAAATGTTTTAGGAGTATCTATTCGTTTATTGCAGCGATAACGAGACGATAAAACCAGTACAAAAACCGAGACAATAACATACACTCACACGCCGTAGTATATAAAAATCGTAATCCGTAATCGTAATCGTAATCCGTATTCGTAAGTTGTTTGTCGTAACCGTAATCGTATCGTATCGTACCGTATCGTATAATCGTAGCGTCGGATTCTGTCGTATTGTGATTCTCGAGAAAACTTCCCCTTTCCGCGCGTTGGCCGAACATTCTCGACGCTCCTTTTAAATTTTGTACGCTGAAGTAAACGGATTTTAACCCCCGCTGCTCGGTTTTGCAGATGCTAACGTTTACTTTCTTAGCCGCGGTATAGGAGAACGTTCTGAATATCATAATACGGTCAACAATCAGGCATGCACACACACACTCATTCGCACGTGTCTATCGGGTGCAGGGAATTTCTTATACCTCGATCAGCTGTTTTTTATGTTTGTTTTGAATTTAACGTATTCGTGAACTCTCCTATTAACGCTTGCTTCATACAATGATAAAACTGATAATAAAAGGATATTAAAGTGTTAAAAATTGTCTAAATTCGCATGTAAAAAGTATTATTACCAAATGTGTAGAACCTGTTATGAGTAAATAATCTGAAAACAATATATATTGTTTTTCTACAATAAAAGGTACTATAAAAGATACGACAATATATTTCGGTATTATTTTGGTCCTCTCGTTACATTGCAAAATTCATTTTTTCGACCCAGACTTCAAGTGTGTGGTTGAATTGAGTACTATAGCAAGGTTAAAGATAAAAGGACAAAAGAAAGGAAACTAAAAATTTAAAGAATTTCGAAAAGAGAAAGTTCAAGTATAAATGAAAAACGGTTTTACACGGTTTTATTTGCGTAACCGTCGCAGCTTAAACTCAAAAATAGATTTTCGTCATGTGCGTGTTGTAAATCGCTAGGTTAACAGCTTCTTTATCAAATTTTTCTGGACGGTCAGATCTGGTTTCATCATTGAACTCAAAATTATCGTTTCCAAACTTTTGAAAACTATGTTTGACACCCGTTTTACATTTAAAAAATGTTTTTATAAACCTCAGGAATATATTTTATAGCATTCGTAGCTACATTGTTACCACTAAATTCAAAAAGTATATACACCTTATGACCCTTTTATAACACGATTAATGCCTGCAGTATTATATAGAAATTGTATTACAAGAATACTTTAGAACAATACAAAAGTTGATATTTCAACTTAAAAATTGGAAATGAATGAAACTTCATTTTTAATTCAAGAATTTTTTAATAATTTAGGGATATACTTTAAAAAATATATAAAATTCAAATAAAATATATAAAAAAATAAACCAAGATTTAAAAAAGAAGTACATCAAACAAAGAGTTTACCAAAAAATTTTCCACTAAAGCATAACCATTCGCAGAAACATACATAATACTACGGATTTCTGTTGTTTTGTGTAATGGTTGGACATATATATGAAAATCGTGTTCTAAGGGTATCATTATAGGGTATTTTACAATCCTTAGACTGTATTATATCGAAACCGTGTTCTAATACCGTATTATAAAATGGTTGTCTATAATTCCATAAATGTACCCCAGTGATACAACATTTCAAAATGTTTCTGATATTTAAGCAAATGGTCTAAACATTTGTAACGTTTGAATTAAACTGAAGCAAATACGGTAATTTATAACAGTAAGCTAACTGCTATTTTTAAATTCCAAAATACTTGTAGCGACCAGCGGTAGGACAAAGAAGTATGGCTTAAGGTATGTGCGTTAGCAAAGCTATTTTTTGGCCTGTAACAACCTATTCTTAAAAATACCAGTTTCACAGACAACACATGGCTGTTTGTGCATAAAAAGCAAGTGACATCGCCGATTAAGCCTTAACATTCAAATATCCTACTTTCAATAATTAAGTTTTTTTAAGGAACAACAAGTGACGTGCAAAATCTCTTGGATATTTCTCTGAAAAGCATCCTTAGCAACACATGTCAAGATCAAGATCATCGAAGCAACCTATCCTAATGTAAATAATTATCGAAAATATTCCTTTGTCGACATTGTATAGATACATTTCATGAACACAGTATATATTATAGCATTTCATTGAATCAAGATGAAAATCATCATTATTTATGGGATAAGTCGATACACGGGCAGGTGTGAGAAACCGATACAATCTTCGACGTTTTCTGCAAAAGAAAGCGTGGCTCGTTTCGCCCCTATGGATTCTACTGTACTCATATGTTTGCTGGGGAGTTTCATACGTAACACATGTCTTTATGGTTTATGCGTCTGGTGGAGCCACGCATGAACCTCGATGAAACAAAACTGACTGGTCGCCCGCAATATTTTATTATGCTATAAGATTTGGGAATTCGTTGCCGTGATAAACTACTCGAGGCGAGCTTTTGCACTTCGAAACGTATGTCGGCCCATTCATGTCGACTGCTCACCTTTATGCGGCTCGTTCTCCTCGAAGGCTCAGATATTCGGGTTCCAAAATAGTCTTGACACGATGCTGTTTCTATCACACGATTTAGAAAGTTTCCTTTCTCTCATAACTTTCTTTCTGCTTGATTTACTTTGTACTATAATTAATACGGTATCTACTTAATGCAAGGTAAATTTATAACAATATTTGAAAATTACTAAAGACCTTATAGCTATATTACTCAGTTCGATATTTTGCACTGTAAAGCATACATATACAGTGAATCGCATTAATATTCGGAAACGTTGGTGTTCAAATAATTACTGCTGCGTTTATTTGCTTATAAAAGTGTCAATGAATTAATTGTTGTGTATTATAATAAGGAAAGAAATAAAAAGTCGAACATTTTTTTCATATTTTTTTAATATCTTCAATTTCTAAAATGAGAACTTAAAATATTAAAGTCAAATTTGCAAAAATGAAGAAGTCATAGAAGTTTTAATGATGTAGCGTATAGTGGTCAAGGCTGGCCCGTAATTTAAGTAATATAAACACGGAAATACATTATCAGAAAAAGTAATTGCTACCATTATACTCCTCTATGGAGATCTAAGCAAGAAAGAATTATTGAGATGTTTAGGTGGGTTTCCAATTAAGAGCGAAGTTAAGAAATTTCAACACTATATTATAGATAACCTGTTATAAAGCTTTAAACGCGTTTTCCTCGCAATCAAACTTTTTAATCTGGACGTATTAATAATTCAGTGAATTTTCATCCAATTTGCTTCAAATCTAGGGTGATTCCTAACAATGTTACCTAACCCACAAAATGTTAAGAACGGGTGCTGATTTTTTACCGATTCTCCACATT
The DNA here is from genome assembly GCA_951804975.1 of Anthophora plumipes. Classification (NCBI taxonomy): domain Eukaryota; kingdom Metazoa; phylum Arthropoda; class Insecta; order Hymenoptera; family Apidae; genus Anthophora; species Anthophora plumipes. The sequence goes on along the minus strand of OX638118.1, from coordinate 14,544,505 downwards.
TTTTCTTCAAACACATACTATTTGGTAGCAAATTATTTTTACTAGAAATCCGTAAGTGCAACTTAAGCTATTATTTCACAGTTTAAGAAAATAATTTTTAGCATAATTTTTCATTTTGGAATTTACAGTGGAAGATGACGCGACACCCTATTTTCTATAAATTTTTCAAGCCTCTCACGTTGGTTACTACTTTTATTAATAATTAATATATATATATAAGGGTTAAATTGCTCATCTGTCAATCGTTTCTTATTGCCAACAAACATCGTTCATCATATTGTATCGTGTTGGCAAAAAGCAATCTGAATCTCGTAGGCTATCGTTAGCACAGCAAAGATAAGGTAGGATAACTTCGTCGGAATGAATTGCTTTTCATTCCTTATCGTAGACAGACATAACTTGGCTTGTGTTCCTCCTGTCGCTTTATGCCGGTTACTAGGAGAGTTCAGTTGTCTGAAGTCCCTAACTCTTGCGCAATGTTGAATTTTCCAATCGCGATCTCAAGAGATTGCAAGAAAATGTAGAGATATAGATCAATTGGCCCAGACAAGAGTCAACGAAAATCACTTTTAATTTTCTGACGTATAATCGTCATGCGATTCAAGAATACTTGGGAAGCTCTTGTGAAATTATTCGAATATAGAGTGTCCTATATTCGTATAGTTAGTAGAAGAACATTTTTCAATTCATTCTTTAGATACGATTTTTATGTCAAATATTGTGTGACCCTAAACGTGTAATTTATTACTTTACGTATTTCTTGGAGCTAAATTTAATACACGCTATAGGTCCACTCATTCAAGCGCAAATACCTCGTTAGTACTGGTTTGGATTTAGCTATCCCACGATAAAGAAAAAATGGAAAATGAAAAATAACAAGACGTTACCGAGATTAATATTCACTGACAATAAAGAGTCTATTAATAGGCTTTCGGTCAATAAAAGTTGCAAGCAAAAAGTAGATTAATAGGCTTCCGGTAGGTAAAATGTTAATAGCTGAAAAAGTATTATTAATGGAATAGTTGAATAAGAACAAGGCTTGACAATACAAAAGAGTAAAGTTTTCATTTTGACTGTTTATCTAATGTATGAAAATTCACTCTCTTTAATGTGAAAAAACAGGAAGCTTGAACAAATTAATGATTGGTGACAATTACACTTTCCAGATAATTTTTGTTGGCCGCTACTTTGATATGGAGGTTAATCTTAGTTTTCATACATTCTATTTATTCTTACAGTCTTTTTTACTTATAAGTATAATTTTTTAGAAATGAAATAATTATTGTATTAATCAATATAGTATGCACAATGACCCTTATTAATATTCAGACAATATTTAAAATAGAATAACTTTTTAAATATTGGATCAAGCGATTTGAGTATTTTTAAGAACTTAGAAAGATTAGTTTACTAGATGACGCGAAAAAGAATTTTTGAAAAAATTGCAGTTAGACGAAGATGCGAAAAAAGTATAATAGTAACTAGCTTGCTTTTTTAACTTTTTTTATCTGAGCTGGTAATGAAAATTTAAATAATACATTTTATAGATTTGTTCCATTTATATACGTGTTAAAAATTTCATCGAAATCTGTTAACGTTGCTATGAACTTCAAGCGGTTAAAAATGGCGAAAATCGAAGTGTTTCACGACTTCCTGCCTACAACTGCAATAAATTTAAAGATTCCTACATCTTTCAATGCCTGTCGCTTGTTTTTGCATCGATCGATTTCGATGATATTTTCAGCCTGTAATATAACTGATATAAATTTACAAAAAGTATTTTTGAAATTTTCATTACACGTTTAGATAAAAGAATTCTGTAAAAAGTGACTTTACTGTTTTTTTTGCGATTCGAATCAATCCCAATTTTTTCAAAAATATTTTTAAGTATAATTTTGCAAACTAATCTTTGTAACTTCTTAAAAAAGAACTCAAGTCATTTAGTCTAATTTTAAAAAAGTTATACTGTTTCAAAAAGTGTCCGAATATTAATAAGAATCACTGTATATTACGAATCGAAATAACACAGAGTCGGTTTCTTTAAGCCAGCTGTATATAGGTTGTATGTGTGCCTTTAAAGACCGACCGAAGGAACCTATACGACTTTAGATGAGCACTTTTATACCAAACGATATCAACGACATCCTGGATGGCTGGCCTGTACCTTAGATTCGTTTTCACTTCGTGATCCCGTTCCAGCTTGTATCGACATCGGTTTCTATAGAGCTAGGCTGTTAATGCGCTTTCGATACTTCCGTTACCAACGTATATAAAATCCGGTATTATGCTTCTTTGGGTAGAAACGTTCAAATATTATAAAAATACATACGAATCTAATGTTTCACGTTGTATGTGAAATATTTCGAATTGAAATCATTTCTATACTTTGCTGTTATTTACTAAATATTTACTTTGTATTTTATTGTCGGAGAGAGATATTAATAACAGTATTGAAAGTAATTCCAAAATTTATAAATTATACATCACCAACATATCAACTTCGTGAACTTTCAATATAAATACTTAACGTTTAACTAAACATTGTAGAAAAAAATAATCTTTATTGACGCTATGCTGTCCACATTGATTTATCACTAACTTTAGCCAGTAGCCGGAGTTCTTTTAGTGAATATCTAAATTTCGTGAACATTGCGTAAAATCGATATAGCTACTTGGTTCACTAACCCGATTTACATGAAATTTTTTTTATAGATATACCACGTTAGTTACGAGAAATAGAATATCTAAGTATATCTATTAAGATTGAAGATAGGAGAATATATTCAAGATAAAAGTGGTATTGTTCAAGGAGCCAAAGGTATTGGTATAAATAAACATTTTATTTGATGTTACTTGTAAGATTCTTTCAATATCATCGGTGTTTCTTTAAATGACATCGTGTAATTTATGGCGTTGTAGCTCACAACAAATACAATTACACAATCTAGTATACCGTGAACCTGAAATAACCTAGGATTCAGAAATGTGAATATTACTCCACGAAAATATTAATATTGAAAATTACTTTATTTGTATCAAATTAAATGTTCAAAATAATGAATTTATCCATTATAATACATGTATTCAATCGTTTTGTAAAGCTGTGAAGTGTTATTTCAACCACTTCCAATTAAATAGATACATAAGACTTCGTAAAATTTTTCCTTTTCTGGTTCTTTTGAGACTGATCACTTTTGTTATAAATTTTAACTAGATCGATCTCCTGATCTTTTGAGTAAATTGACGGATCATTTTGATAATTCAACACAAGTTGTTAGCAGTCACGTTTGTGTATTATATATTTACAAATAGGCTTCTACTAACGATATATGTACATATCGCTACGAATAAAACCGAATGCCTTAACCCTTTTAATGCTGAGTCAAACTAATGTAGTTTGATGAGGTTTGAGAAAAAAAGTTCTGATTTAAATGATAATTAGGAAATTTTGAAATTTCTGTATTTGTAAAGAAACAATACTTATTGGTTTTATAGATGGTTTATTACTAATATTATAGCGACTAGTTGATAAAATAGTGAATATTGGCGTTGAATATAAATTTGACGGTGAAGTTACTATTAAAATATATTATATGATAATAAACTGTTGTGGTAATCCTGAGATTAATTGTGTATTGCATATCGGTACTGGACTGACATTTTGGTTGCTTGATGTCTTCAAACCAATAAAGAGTGTAACAAACTTTAAGTCAAAAAGTCGCTCCCTACTTGCACACTGTAAGAAGTGTATCATCTTATCAGTAGATTTCAATATGAAATTTAAAATGGAACATGTCAAGAAATAAAGATAAAATAAACGAATGACTAAAATATTTCGATATTTGTTAAATATTTTTTCAAAATTTATTTTATAGTTACACTTAAACATGATGTAAAATCTAATATATGAAAAAAAAATTTCAAAGACACCGTCATTTGTTAAAAATAATACCAAAATTATTTCATTACTTTTCATATTCATTTGTTAATTCGCATAATGCATGCCTCTAGCATAAAGGAAGCAATATTTCGTTGTCCGGTTCTAAAAGACTTTCAAATCCAAATAACGTGCGTAGACGGTTTCGTTAATTGAATCTACATTTCTGAATTGAATCATTTCCAGATCACGGTATACTAGGTCGTTGATCTCTATATGACATCAGCTGCAATGCTATGAAATTAGAATTACACTATGCCATCTAAACATCGTTGAGCTTGAAATAACCTTGAAGGTAATATTAGAAAAAATGCTTGCTTATATCACCATATTTGTCCGTGTGAATAATGCAACATTTGTCTCTTTCAAATCCAGTAAAGATATTTTGGTGTTCTTTTTTTCGTGACTATCCCGACATGTGTAATGAATTGTAAGCTGCAGCTTGAATTTACTTTTGTTACAGGAGAGAGTACAATAAGTATTTGTATTGAGAATAAGAATTTATTTTTCAATCTATATAATGTTTCTATTTCCACTTAATTCTACGCACATTCGGTATTTCTTTCTCAAGTGGTAGGATGCAAAGGAATCTTTTAAATATAAGGTTATTTTACAATATGTACACATACAATTTGTGGGTTGATTTATTTTATTTGTCCGGGAAGTCTCTGACAATGAGATGAATTATCATGCGAAGCACGCAACGTTATAGAAATTTTCAAAACCTCTTCAGTATCTACTACATTATCCTTTCTCCAAACTTTAGATAAGTTCAGTAAAATGTCATGAAAATTCAGATTTCTAGTAGAATTTATATTAAAATGTTCATACACACTAAAGGCTGAATAAATGCTAATTGAACAGGTATAATCCAACTTTTTTTTACCGTTTTATAGTGACGTTGTGACACGTTAGTGTCACCAGACATGAAAGTATTAATATCTTGTACACTGTCATGAAGATGTTTGCAGTAAATGCTAACATTGATTAACAAGCGTTTTATATGTGTCAGTCTTTTAACACTTATTCTATTCATTTCGTTTAACTCATTCAACACGTTTTCCCAACAGAGAATTTTAAACGAATTTTTCGTACCGCGCAAATACTTTTTTCTTTCTTCCCTTTTGCTTTCTTTCATTATATCATTTTTTTCATTCTATATGTCAATTTTTATCTTTTCCATTTTACTTAGTACATTTTGAAAGGTAAATGGCATGGCTCTAACGTATATAAACGACACTTTTATTACGGAACAAACAACTTTCATTTTTTTCATCTTCCTTGTGTTTAAAACAAATAACATATGTTTTGTTCATTCTTTTTATAAGAGGAGGTCTTTGATTAGAATAATTTTTTTATTTTAATAAATAAAAATAAAGAAATAGTGAATAATAAATAAAAATAAAAGTAAATAAATAATCTTTTTCTGCTTCTGTCAATAGTGTTTCCATTTCTTCTATACTGAAATCTGAATTGGTATTTAAAATCTAAAATATGTAATTTATGTCTGTTCTTTCTTAGAAGCCTTTTGCTTTTTAAACCGAATTTTGTATTTTAATAAATGGAAATAAATAATCGATAAATAATAAATAAGAATAAATAAACAATATTTTTCTTCTTCCATTTATATGTGTTAAATACCAATTGAATTAGTATTTAAAATCTAAAATAAGTAATTTATGTGTTATTTTCTTTTTTATAAGAGGACTTTTATAAGAGGTCTTTCACTTATTATAAAAATAAATTCCTTTTATTTTATTAAATTTTTTCGATTCTTTATTCTTTTACAATTAGAATTGCACAAAAATACTTGTAAACTAATGGTATCTATGCTGAACATCTCATGTATAGTGAAAGAAGTATGAACGACGCAGCAAAAAAAAAATCACTGTTATTCGTATATGTATAGTAAGTGACGCGATCTATAGGGAAAGAACACTGTCGCTTGCATAGGAGCAACACAGTAGAAAACTTGTTAATCATTAATAATGTATTGCAACTTATAATACTTTCATATAGAAATTCATAAATTTTGTACATAGAAGAATCGATATAGAAATTTATTCATGAATAAGGAATTCCGTTTTAAAAATAACTACCGAAAAAATTATGCTTAGAAGTAAAATGGACACTTTTCTAAGTAATAATCGTTATAGAATCGGAGATAACAATGTCGTTTCCTCAAATCTACGCAGATTTAAATTTAGTCCTTTAACAGCTCAAAAATAAGAGACTTCGGGAAATCTTTATTTCTACAAGCCAAAGTTAGAGATATCTTGCAAAATTTATGTAGAATGTCAGTATATTTTCAGAAGGTATTGTCGAGTTTTAAATATTAAGCCCATAGAAATGTACGTACATGGAGCGTATATAGACTTCTGGGAGTGACTCTACGTACTTTAACCCAGTTTTTAATATAACCTGTCATGTTAAAATATTGAAATTCATTCCTTTTTCATTCTTTAACTCTAGTTATATGATTTGAAGAAACTACGGGGAATATCGTTAAACATATGAACGTTATGTGTCACAATAATCAATTAACACTGTGTATATTATGTGGTGGCATTTTATGAATGTTACGCAGCTTAAAAATTTTCATGAATTCTTTTTTGAAGTGATGGTACGTCTAACGTTATAGTTTCTTTTTGTAGTTTATTCAGTGACTCTTTAGTTATACATAACAATTTTTTATACAAGTTTAATTAATAGTTTCTTGGTTTTATCTCATCCATGATAAACACATGCTTAAAAATCATATCTCCACACTATAGCAGGTAATTGGAACCCTCAGAATGAACTAAAACAAAAAAAAATCTAGAAGATTTTTCGCTATCATCCATATTAAAATAAATAATTCATGTTGACAATTGGTAAAATGGCAAAATCTTAAATTGCAAATTATGAAATTTCATTCCTTTCTTGGTAATTTTTTTTAATAAAAAGAAGTATAATAATCTCAACAGAAAATATAATTTTGATACTGACTAGAGCTATTAGTATATGGGTATAACAACCTGCAATTTTAGAGCCATCGACCATGTAATGTCTGAGATTTTATTTACACCAGATGAAAAAATTACATTTCGAGAAAAACACGTTTAACGTCTCACATTTAAAGAGGACTAAATTTGTAAAAGCACTATTTACAATACTAATCGCCGATCCCAGAGCCGTGCCAGATATCTCATGAATACGAATTTATGCATATATTATTCTTATGTGAACACTCAACACATATTTTGTATCCCGATCTTCACAATAATGGAAATTTTTTTTCCAAAATTAGGAAAACTCAATTGTTTCAAAGTATCGCAGAGAAATGCCGCTTTGACGTTGGAAAACTGAAATTAACTAGTAGATAGTTTAGTAAGCTCAACGCATGATTACCTTCGTGCATCCGACAATTGCATTAAAAGTTGTCAATCGTTGTACAACGAATTTCTATACGACACGCAGACAAGAAAATTCATAGCAGTGTGCAAGCGTGCACGTTGCGACTGTAAATTACGTACGTATCTGGCAACGAATCAAGAAAGGCTCTTGTAGTCATGCCACATTATTTTTCGCTGCCAACGGAAAGTACAACGGCACAAAACGATGGTCGTGGAAGTTGTTCTGTCTGGTAAAAGCACCGATACGCTTCGACATAAGTAATTCTCAATAATGACATGTGCACAGGTATAATAATCCGGCGTAAGTGGGAATTAGTTGTTTTCCAATAACATGCGACAGTCAATGTCCTAGTAATTGTGATGATTTCAAGGCACGATAGATGCCATAATACGTTTCAAAGGTAGTTTTATAGTAATATTATTCGAAGCTTCCGTATTAGACCTGTGTTCGATATTGTTTTCGTTCCTAGTAAGGCTAATAGTAATTCTAGTAATCTTGACCGTGAAAGTTTAAAGAAAAGAACATCTTATAGTGATCCTGGTATATACTTGAAATTCTTTCGTTTAGTAATTAGGGTAGTGTTGGGATGAAGGGGATATTGCAAATATTCTAAAAATGAAAAATCTGCCCACAACGATAATATTTTTATTTTGTAGCAATATGTATACAATGTGTAATCGCATGCAACTTCGAATCTTTATCGTTTGGAGCATGATAGTAATCTACGATTGAATTTTTTCGATATTGAAAGTAAAATTTATTGGTAATTTCTTGAAATATTTTACGAAGTACTGTTATTATCGACTGACTTACTTATTACTATACCTGAACAAGTATTTATTCCAGAACCAATAATCTAACATGTCCAATACTTTTCGTTTAATATTCTGCTAATTGTTAATTAGATTTTCAATTTTTTTGCATGTTTGTAAAAGGGACACAACAAAAGTTTAATGAGATGTCTCTATGAATTAATATAATGCGTTTTCGTTAATTTTTATAGTTTACTTTTACAGTTTAATTTTACAGTTTACTTTTGATATAAGAATTACTTTTTCTTTTTTCATTTGACGATTATTTTTGTTCTTCAAATAGGTATATAAGTTTAATGTAAATTTGTTTTATAAATATTTTGACAATGGCGTAGTATTTATGTTGTTGAAGAAACAAATTGATGATACCATGATTTTGGTACTTGAAAGAATAATAACTAGAGAAATAATATTAATATTATTCTGTTTTATTACATACTCCCATTCATAACTATCGATGTTCCATTTCAATACAGCTAATGTATGAAGTGAATGAAAAAGTCTAAAAAGCGAAAGACAAGACAAATAAATATAGAGAGAAATTTAATAGTACTACGTACAGTTGTAGCCAGATATCTGACATTTCCAGTGTTATCAATTAGAAGTAGAATGGTTTTTCAGCTTCTCCTATGTCTTGTTCGAAATAAAACTGTCCCTTTAACCAGTTAAGTGTGTTTGACAACTATATTCGTCATGGAGATGTGGCAGAATTTTTTGTCATAACGACTATATCCGTCATGCGTAAAATTTTGTTACAATTTGATATTTAAATTGTAATTTTGGCGAAAACTAAATTATATTCGTAAATTTTAATATGTTTAAAATGTTTAGAGGTCAAGACGAAATGAAACAAACAAATAAAAATTATAAATAATTTGAGTTGGATTCGTAACTTCCTGAGAGCTAACTCGTAAGCAGTGCAGTAACACACACTGGTGCACGCTTTGCAAAAAGATCGCCACAGTTAACTGGTTAATTCTACCTCTCTCCTATTATGTCTGAATAGTTTTGAGTAGCATTTATTTTTGTATAGAAAGAAAAAGAAAAATTAATAGAAAAACAGGAAAATGACAATATAACTATGTATATTGAATCATGAACGTGGTAAATATATATTCACCAAAATATTAAGTTGATACAAAAATAATTGCAGTTCTTAAACATCAAATTTAAAAACGTATATCTCAGTTAAAAATTATATTTATTAATCAAAAGAAAAATCATTGATCTTGGCATACTTTTTTCAACAAGAAACATGTCTGTTTATTCATATGAGATGGAATTCTAGAATATTGGAGATGACGAATTCTCCGAAAGCGTTTTGAGCTGCTACTTGGGTTATAAAAAGTCTTCTCTCGTAAGATATTGTCCAAATGTTTAAAAAAAGGATTAATCTGTTGACGAGAGATCTGTAGAATAAGCTGGACAAGGTAAAATCTAGTAAATCAGGTCATTTAATCTTTTTAAAATTATTTGTAAGATATGCAACCCAACGTTGTCATGAAAAAAGTCTGCGACTTCTCATTTTTAAGACTTTCGTTTTCATCGCGAAAGGGTACAACGGAATAAGTATAATAAAAGTATGTTCAAGAAGCATCGTTTAAAGAAAACCCTTTTTGCCAGGTTTCAACTCGGTATCTTGACTATTGGGGCAGTTACAGAGTGAAATGTAACTTACAATTTAAGCCCCATTTCTTTTGCTTTTTAAATAGAAGATTCTGAGAAAAACCACAGATTTTCCGTTTTATTAGTTACATATTTGTAAGTGCTTCTAGACTTTCCTGTTGTCGAATTTTTAAATATTAAAAAGTTTATAAATATCTTGTTTACACTGCAATAATAAAATGACCAAGCTACACTTTTTACAGTTAAAGTGTTTTATTGTAGTTATTATTATGTAATTTTTTCAGACTTTTTGAAGTTTGTGTACATAGCGAAATAAATAAATCGATATTTTCTACCTTTCCACACGCAAAATATCATACTCATATGATCGATATATTTTATGCATTAAATGAATGTCATATGCATTTACAAATACTTCCGCCAGTTTTAAATGAGTCATTGATATTAATTTGAAATATTGTATTTTCAATAAATCTGAATACTGTAAAATGTCTTTTTGAATAAATCAATAGCTGGAGAGAGAGTGAAAATGGTAGTAAGATGTCTGATTTTTGAGAAATCCCGTGATAGAAAAAGACGTCGGATGTACAAAAACGTCAATTTAGCAGTTAAGAAGTTATTGCAAAGGATAGTAAAATAGTGTCTAAGTGGTCGTTCGATTATGATTTTACTGGAAGTACCCGTCTCTAACGTCCTCGTTAATTCAACGAGTCGCGGATCCTTCATAACCATTTTAGAAATCCTTTGAGAAAGAATAAAAAGAAATGTTTGGTACAGAACAACTGATATTTTTTGATGGACAAAATGTTTAGTTGTGGTGGTTCTGATATTGAGTGGGTTTAGTAGAGTCACGCTGATGTATCGTTCATGTTCAAATTTATATCATTGGTGTATATGCTGTGTAGGATGGATAAGGTTTAGGGGGCGTCTGAGGGATTCAGAGACGACAGTTTAAAAAAAATAAACACACAGTCTATATTTCAATCTACTTCAGCGTCCGCTCTCCTTTAACATACCAGTTGTTCTACTTACAACACACTTTTTTCTATATCTTTTCATCGCCCATTCGATTTTTAATCGTTTGTCAAACGTAAGCGTTTCTTGCCTCCGCCAATTAGATGTTTCCTAAAATACCCGCCTTTCGAAGTCCCCCTTCCACCACGATTTTGGTGAAAACTGTTTTCTCCCGGGAACATCGTTTTTCTGCCCTTCACTTATGGTGACAAGGTTTATGGCACGACAATTACTATCTCTAAAAATGCAGTCTTGCCCGCGATCGCATCTGCACCATAAACCTGGTAACCGTCCCAATCGACGCTGTTGACGAACATGTGGGCCACTAAAATCCTAAGCTCTTAAATTTGCCTACAGCTGATTAGTTAAATGTTGATGGATGTGAAAATAAGGAATTGAAAAATGTGGATACAAGATTAGATATTTGGAGAAGTTGATGGAATAAGAAAGTAAATTGGTGGAAGGGGCTTAAAAAATTAAAAGAAGGTGAAGAAAATCTGGAAAGTAAAGGAAGGTGATGGTAAGAAAGTAAATTAGTGGAAGATGCTTAAAAAATTAAAAGAAGGTGAAGAAAATATGGAAAGTAAAGGAAGGTGGTGTAAGTGACCAAGAAGTGTCGAATTAGTGCTCAAAAGAGGCATTTTATTGTTTTTTATGATGATTTTTTTTTGATTGCTTATGCAGCTGAACAAGCGCAATTGCGTAATGCACGCGTCTCGTGCAGCCGTACTTTATTATTGCTTTTCGGCAAAGACAATCTTAACGAAAGGGTTAAGCTCATTAAAATCTTAATGTCCATTGAGAGATGAATAAAAACACTATAGTATTGTACGCAAACAAATTAAAGATGATCTGGAACACTTATAAAAGAAAACTCATACAAATCGAATATTATTACTTTAAAAGCTCTTCCAAACTGTGTCATCTACGATGAAACAATTTTGACTAAAGCATATTTATGCAGGCATGAAGGGAAAGCTAATTAAAATACGCAAATTACATAAATAACAGCAGCATATTACTAAAAATGCAAAAATTTCGATTGTGTCATGTGGCATTAATCAGAAGCTGTGTACAAAACGAAATGCAAAAGGTTAAATAAAAATATTTTCATCCCATCATCGTATCCAACAATTTTCAGAAAAAGAAAAAACAATTTACAATACTTCCTACAACGCACTGTACACGCTGATCAGAAATATATGTCATGCAACAGCTAACAAATTCTCGCTGACGTTTGTATAGGCATGCATCGATGCGTTCACAGAAGTCGTATGATAATACAGAGAGACATGAAAAGCCGTAATGCGGTTCATGCATCACTCTATTCATCGGATATTATTATTGCCTCGCACACTTATGTGACACCATTTCAACATTTATCGCGCTCCGGTTATTTTATCTAAATAGACGGTTACGTTGAGGGGGAAAAAAAATAAAAACTGGGATAGAGTGGAAGGAGGGAGAAACGCATCGAACGACCGGTTGTCGGCCTAAAGCATGAAAAAGCTCCGTGTACCAGCGAGAATCTCCCAATGTGGTCCAGAGTATGTCGTTCGGGCGTTCTATGATGTTTACTCGAGTACAGAGATGCGTATGCACATGGGTACGTGTAATGGGAACGATACGTTTCCCCGACACGTAACACGAGAGCCGTGCTCCGTTACATTATTTATCACTTCGCGGTCATTTGTACCGGCACTGAATATCCCCTCGTCCGCGCTATCTCCGCACGCGCTATCTCATCGAACCGATTCGAGCCTCCTTCAAATACCGTTACCAAGCAAAATGTAGCAAACGCCGAATAGTTTGCTGTCTTCTTATCAAACGACTGGATTTTATTCAACTTTTTGTAGTTTTAATTGCGGACACGTGTCGGCAAGTAGCTGCTCATGTATATTATCTTTTTTAAACGTATAGTATAGTATATATCCACATGCAACCTGTAGAAAGGGATTCAGCCATTTTCAGAATTCAAAACTTACCTCCTTTTATTAACCCATTTGCATCAGAGACGTTTAACAGCCAACCAGCCCGTATCACCGCGCATCAACCATTGTTTTACTTTCTGTTTTGCTTAGAAATGACGTATAGTAATTAATTAAAAAGAAAAATATTGTTGCTGATAATGCACTAAAAGCTCTGAATTTTATTACCTATTATTCACGAGAAGTTCGCAGACTTTTTGATGTTTAGCGATAAGTGATAGTCGTCGCTAGCGGATTATTCCGCGATCGGTGATAAGTGACAATCGCCGTGTGTAGATGGGTTAAGTGATATAAACACTTGATTATGAATACCTTAGCGCACTTTTCTTCCTCTGCCGTCCATCTTTTACTGAAGCCAACACAGCATCCGATTCATATATAAAAAATTTATCTATGCGTTCATAATTTTTACATAATTACGAATTTTATATTTTTACATATAAAATATCTTAAATATCCCGAAAGCGACTGCTTTGAAAGGTGTTATAAAATGCTGCAGTATAAGATGTAATAAATAAATAAAATTTTCAGCTTTTATAACACATACATTAGACGAATGTATACTTTTTGCAAAATGCGCCGATACCTCTCGTCCACAACGATACTTGTTCTACAGGTAGCTTCATTCGCAAAGGATTAAAGGGATATTCTACTGCAGATGTTAAAAAGCCAAATTTTGTACTTTTACATCTTCTTTCTTCGTATCCATACTTTCAGCAAACGATTTTTGTTTGTGGACCAACAACAATTCGCAATGCATTCATTATTTTCACTAGTGATGAATAACCATTGTTGAAGATGAAAGTAGTCAAGGAAGCAAATATTTTAAATGGTTTCTACTTCACAATGTATTGTGTATTTTGGAGACAATACCCATACGCAAAAATTATAATTTTTATTATTATTCGGAGTGAATCCTTTCATGGGATCACTAGACGTTTATTAATGATAAATAAGGAAATTTCATATCTTATTACAAAACAAACAGTGATCAAGTAGCATATTTACATTCCCTACCGTTAGTGGAAAGAAATATGCTTCACTGCAGAGAAGCAGACATGTGGCAACTATCACTGAAAAGTCTATAATTTCGGTAATTTTAAACATTCCAAAATTTCTTTTTAACTACTTATTTTTCACATTTTAAAGAAGTAAAAGAATAACGAAGAATCGTTTTTTTGAGTTTTAGACCTGAACCTCCTTTTAAGGACAAATTTTTTAAAATTTTATTTATTCTATAGGTGGATTAACTGAAAGTTTCGCATACTTTTTTCTCGGAATTGTGTTTCCGTCTTTGCAACTAGTAAATCTGCAAAACTGTTCATCCGTGTGTCTTGAAATTTCTACACCTTATTCTTTATAAATTAATTCACAACATACCGTATGACTCTTTTGATATTTGAATTCGTTGAATTTCTACTAATATTTAAATTTGATTTGTTTCAGTGAAAAAGAATGTTTTTTTTTCTAACAAGCCACTATTCCTTCATTCTTCAAAATTATTGAAAAATCCTACGCTACATTGAAGATAACCACTTTTTGTTTAATTTAGCCCAACATTTTTTTATTTCTTATATTCCAGTCACTTTTATCTCTTGGTGCAAGCTAATAAAATTCCGTTCAACATAGAATTAGATAATGTTGTACAATTTTACCAATTCGTAATTTTAAATAATACAAAGTATATGAAAATAAAGCTAATATGTTACTTAATGTTCTCTATAAAAATCTTATTTTTTCTTTACCGCTGAAAAAGAAAATATTAAATTCGCCCAATTTTTTTCAGGCTTTCACGGTTGTATACCGCCTTGAAAAATACCTTTCATTGTTCAAGTAAAATTACCCGTAACATTTCTTAAAAGTATTCCCTGCAATATACCCGGAACCCATTTACGCTGCAAAACGTGCAGAACGCGAAAACAAAGAGGAAGGAGCAAAGATAAGAGGACGGTTGCGTTCGCGTCGCGCTCGTCGTTCGCCAGTCTGTTTTCAGAATCTATCGCAGGAGCGACCCTCCCTATTACCCATCCTCCCCTTTTTTCCCATACTTCCGACAGGCCGTTATCGATTTCAGCCGGTACACAAATCCACCTTCGAGTAACATTAGTCACTGACGCTTCTATTAAAGCACAGCGCGCTATGTTCCTAGCGGATTTTGTGTATTATAGCTATCTTCTGTATCCGTAGAAGACAGACTGTGAAGAGAAGCCACGGGAGACGCTGCAGATAACCTATCACGAAGCAGCGGCTTGAATCCAACACGTGGCTACACGCATGTACGAATTTTCGCTGCTGTTCCTCCCCTTCTCACGTGGAAAGTCGCCGCGATTCTGACTGTTTCTGAGCACATTGCCTTATGGAGAGCTTACGCGACATGTTTTTATGTATACAGGGTGTTTTCGTTCTAGTGATATACAAAGTGTCTTACCAAAACACGAACATCTGAATAAATCTTCTTCTTTTTTTCCCTCAAGACGCAGGAAAATATTCTTCGAATATTAAATACGATGCAAGAAAAATTCTGTTTTGACTGTCATTTCATTTTAAAATTTTCAAAATCAACGGTATTTTTGGTTTCTGAAAAATCATATACATTTTTTCTATTCTATGTTATAGGTGTTCAAATGCATTAGTTTAGATTATAATTTTGAATTGATTACGAATATCTAAAAGTAATTAAATTCCAGTTTACAAAACATTGTTTACGTTAATACGGTATCTCGTAACTGGTGATACAAGCGAGCAAGAGTTGATTTTACGTAATAAACTGAGTCGAAACTGTAGAGTAAAATTTTTTCATTTGTAACTTTATTTTTGAGAATAATCAGTTTGAAGGTTTCTTTAATTCATAAATCGCTGCAATTAATAATGTCCATGTTCTCGCATACACAACTGTGCTCTCCTTATTAAATTCCTCTGAACGACATCCCATGTATCATTATGCAATTTTAATGAATAAAATGCTGTAATAATTTTTGTTGTAATTGTTCGTAATGTGCTCGCTATGTCGTCACGACATACAATACATTTAACATGACTTCGCAAATAAAAATCTAACGGTGACAGGACCGAAGACAATGACTGTAATTGTCGAATTAGCCTTGATAATTTTCAGTCGGAAAGTGTCTTATTTCAGTTGAAACTTGCTCGAGTGCACGCTTACTTCACAAATTTTCAAACTGATTTCACTCGAAAATAAAGCTTTAAATGAAAATATTTTATTTTACATTTTCAACTCAGCTTTTAACGTAGCATCAATCTCTGCTCGCTTATACCATCAGTTATGGTGTACCCTGTATATTTAGATGTTCGATTTTTAGTGAAGCACTCTGTATTCCAATCGAAAGAG
The DNA here is from genome assembly GCA_951804975.1 of Anthophora plumipes. NCBI lineage: Eukaryota > Metazoa > Arthropoda > Insecta > Hymenoptera > Apidae > Anthophora > Anthophora plumipes. Next base: position 14,528,383 of record OX638118.1, on the reverse strand, counting down.
GACAATTTTATACAAAAAAGTTAATTTAAAATGTAGAGTAACATTTCATCATTCGATGAAGATCCATGATGGACATGTACACTTGTACATAGCTTCTTTCACGCTTACTTCTAACAGTTGCCATTGTAAACTATTGCTGTTTTATCTATCATCAAGGGAAGAATAATGAAACAAAAATATCTACAAAGCAAACGACCTCGCAGATTTCAATCACCTTGAAATATGATGTCAAAGTGAACACCGAACAACTTTTCACTATACAAGTTACTCACGCCTGTCTTTAGTTTCCAACATATTCGCAAATATACATACATATATTCAATACCGTATATTGCATTGTGCTGTTTATATTACTTTCTTAATTCACAGTAGTGTTATTTAATCTATTAATTATCTAACTCAAATCTAACTGATTGATTTTTCTTTCTTACGTAAGTTGAAAATGATTATCGAGAATAAGTTAGATTGGGTTATATAAAAGTACGAACGTTCTAAAAAAAGGGAAAAATTGTACAGAATATTGACCTCGACAATATGTTTCGAGGTCGTTGAAATCGGTGAAGCCATCTGCTTTATAAATAATTATCCTAAATAATCAGTAATCATTAATTGACGAATAAGAGAAGTAATCAGTGTCATTGTCATCGAAGGTCATGATTAATTTAACAATCATTAGTCATGAAATGATTACACTTTTGATTACGATTGAATCTGTAATTTATTCGAAATAATAATATTTTTTGGCAAAAACATATTTATTATTTATGTAGCTTTAAAACATAGAACAACTTATTTTATTGCTTTAATATGTGAGTATAATTTTCCTTTTAATATACCAAAAATATATCAGAAAATAACAAAGCTCTATAAATTAATGTAAACCCAACGACAAATAGTAGTTGTTAAGCAGGAAAGAAATATACCATTTTAAATTATTAAATCGCAGTGTAGATATTCTCTGTATTGTTGATCTACTTGTAAACTTACTGGCAAATAGTTTCCAAGATAATACACATCATGACTACGTGCTAAAGTGAATATCAATAAGCAATATTCAGTTCTATTGAATTGCACAGCATAAGGCAATTAAGATAATAAGAGGAAGTTTATAAACATAAGCGTAAAGCTTATTGTACAATTTTCAATGTACAAATACACATTTCTGACCAGAATGAAATATGATAAAAATGATTGGAAATCGCAATAATTATTTACGATTACTAATTTATTACTTTAACAATGATTAATTTATTAATAATTACAATTACCATGACGTCATTAAACAATCGATTATAGAAATGATTACAAAACAACCAATTACTGCCCAAATCTGCATTGGTAATATTGTCAAATACAAACACAGTGAGCTGGTTTATTATAAAATCTTCTAATAAATATCACGTTCAAAGTTATTTGAAAATAAACCTGCGAGTAGAAAAAGCAGAATATTAATGTATATTTTCTACTTTTTCATGTATTATCATTTCCTTTCCGGTTGTACCAACAGTTCAAAGACACCGTGTATACTCACGTAACTGTAAGCCAGTTCGCCTCCAGCTCAGTGACAGTTACAAACGATGCGTTATCCATAAGGATTGTATGTCGTGAGGGCGAAAATGGCGAGCACCCACTCTTTCTGTGTACATATATTCGTCGCTGTACACCCCGTCGTTCAGTTCCCTCCCCTTATCCCGTACGCGTCTTCAGCTACTCTATAAACTCGTGTCAATGGGAACGCAATCACCTCCAACCCTTTTTCAAGCAGCCACCCTTTTGCCGTTCGAGCCACGAGGGTGGAATTGAAAGAGGAAAAGGAAGAAAGAGAGAGAGAATGAGAGGGAGACAGTGGAACAAGTCCTGTATACAAATGGGAGAACCGTCTCTGTGTCGAGATTAAGTCGAAACGTCGTGCCTGGGTCGCGAGAGCAAATTTTCTGAGATTCCTCGCAAATCGTTTTCCTCCGGGGCGTTGTTCTGTTTGCTAAGTTCCCGAGGTTAGGGACGAAACGGATTTCTCGATGGTCCGCGTGAAACGCGGCTTTTTGATGTCAATTAATTCGCGACAACACGGAGCGTTTCATTCCACGGACTGTACCGTTGCTTATTCGAGCCAGCTACAGTTTCTCTTCAATTAACCCGAGGAGCACCTTCTTCGTTTAAACAAGACTGTAGTGATTATGCTTTTAGTTAACTTTTTGATTGATAAATATATGAGTGACTCATCGGTAAGTCTGAATTCAATAAATGTTCTACGAAAGTTTAGTAAACTATAGCGAAGGGATATTCATCTCCAACATACTCATCTCTGTCACATTCGCTAACAAGAAATGATTTTTCTTTATTCCAAACCGTAGCGCGCGTGATTTCTATAAGTGAACTCGTGGACTATTTATCACCGGCCAAAATTAATTTTAGGTGATTATTTCAATAGTTTCTGGTCCCAAAAGTTGAATTGAAACCTTACACAAAATGTGATTTGAAATATGTTTTGAAATTCCGAACGCAAATTTTTAAGTTTGTAGTGATGAATAGATTCGAAACGGTCGACGATTCTTCGTATGTTTCAAGAGCGGCTGTTGCAGCTTGAAGCTTTGTCAAACGATTGACATCCATTACTTGACACGGTTACTATTGAAAGTAGATTAGTTGCGCCAAAAAATGCCAATGTGAATCAGTGTTTAATAGGTATCGCAATTATTCTTCCAGTACGTTCTTAGCGTGTCTTTTCTTAAGAAGAGTAAGGAGATATCTAATCAGGCCGCGCGAAGAATTGATTACTGGACAAGATATTCTGCAATGAAAATTTTCGCTAGGTTCTGGTTCCCGTTAGAACCATATGTCGAAGACATCCTTTGAAAGCATTTGTTTTATGAGTCTTTGACTATTGTAAACGAACAAAATTAAACTTTCAGCCAACTGGTAAACATTTTTTGACGAAAAGTCGAACAATAACCAACGTGACTCAAAAATAGCCTTTCTTTTCGAATGTCATAAACAATTCCGAAAAAAATACTGTGAACGCGTAAATTGTTATGTTACGAATGGAACACAAACTTGTCTTATGTGCCATTTGTGATACTGGCATAGCTAAACAGGACAGTAACGCATATTTATGGATCAAACTTAGAGCATAGCATCGTTGTTATGCAAAATATATATTTGCCATTTTAACACAAAATCAAGAGTAAAAAAATATACTTAGTATATACATATGTCAACACTAAAACTGAAAATGTGTACATTCATATCTTTGGCATAAAAGAAACAATATGTGCACTCCCATTCCTAAGTATTAGGACACTTATTGAATGTGAAGCAAACCTAAATAGTAATTAAAAATCATTAAAAGACAGTTTGAAATTTTGTAGTACAAAAAGTACACGCCATAATGCTTTTAAATTCTTACTTTCATACACACCAAATATTGTTATAGGTTGCTGATTATACCTGTATAAGTGTTTTATTTAATATTATAAAAAAGGATTACAAGTATCAATTTACAAAATTTTTTTGGTGTCGTAATTACTTGAAAATCATTGAAAATTTTGAAAATCTATTCAGACCATCATATTATGCATAAAAAATAATTAAACTTTGTCCTTTTTTATATTTCGTACAAATTTATCACTTACGAGGGAAACGCTGGAAACTAATCGCACGAACGTTCTGTATATTTTTACTGACAATGCTTTCTGCACGAACATAATAGCTGTCCTAATATTTATGCGTGGAAGTGTACGCATAAATAGTTTTGGTATTAATATGTACATATATGTATGTACTTGGTTAGGTTAGGTCAGGTTATTTAATCCAAGTCCACCATTTCTCTTTTTTTTTCTTTTAATTTAGTTAAACACATCATCTTTTTATTTTTTATTTTATGAGAATTGTTGGGACCCAGTTATGTTGCATTTTAAATAGAGGAAATTTTATTATATAAACTATATCAAGTATATCATTGCCATAGAGCCAAACAAACCTAATTTCACTAGTTTCACAAAAATAATTCAAAGCATAATACAACGCTTAGGTTAAGAAAAAAAATTGTACTTCAATTTTTTAGAAGTTGTTGTAAAGGGCAGACATTCATTTACGAAGATATTTCAAAATAAATCCCCGAAAAGATTTTGTAAACTTTAGTAGAATCTTTTGAATTTGTGAGATTTCAAAAGAAAAAAAAGAAATTTTATTTTTCGCTCTGTTGTACAACAAAATACGACTTCATGTTTTAAATTGAGTACAGTTACGATCCTTTTTTACAAAGTTACAGTTCAAAAAATGACAATTCTTTTTTCGAAATTTGGCAAATTCTCCATTTTATTAAGTAGTACACAATTATTATGATTACCAATAATCATTATAAATTTCTATTTCTATATCTGCTTAACGAAACATAAAGAACATTTTAAAACATCTACAAATTATTAGGAATTTTTTAAATTACATATACTGATATTTCGTCACTTCACATTTTGCATCTATAATTCCTTGGACGTTTCTCTATTTTTTCTAGTTTTCTTTTATACCTACATCATTATGCCATACTAATACAAGTTTCTCAATTAGTTAATACTTTTGATTCAATTGGACGCTTTGATAATTCTCGTAGGCTTTCCATTAGATTCACATTCGGTAAGTTGCCAGGATAAAACTTGAATTTTCTTTCATCCAGATAAGCTACTATAATACAAGTCATATTGTGTGTGTATTAAAAACAAAAAAGGGCGTATTTCATTATTATTTAAGTCATAATATCACCGAAAACAAAATATTTAATTTATTAATCTAATCGTAATAATTTGATCATTCACTGTCAACTTAATAGAAATATTATAAAAGTAATTATTGATACCAGTTATAATCATACAGACGAACAACTTTTTTAAACAATTGTATTAAAAATATAGGATATTTGAAAAGACTTGAAGAATGACTTGTCATCGCAACTGATAATCCAACATACACCACTTGGAACACCATACACATATGCTACTCTATCAGTTTACGAGCAAAAATATTAATACATCAGGTTACAAGTCAAATATAATCACATCATTTAATCACCGAACATGTATACGGTTCAACTCACCGAGAGCAAGCCGGATTACAAATTGGAATTCGTCGCATTGAGGTCGTTCGTGTGAATTTCCGGCACAATTATCGTTTGGTGAAGAGACGAAGGGGATGAGATAGAGTCAACAGAAATCCTCGTAGGCGATGATCGCGAGCAAACGATACCAAAAGTGTTCTAAGAGCAACAACAGCAAGGAGAAGAGGCGAGAAAGCAGAGCAGGAAGTCGGGCCGCGGTCTCCGCCGGTGTCGGTGTATATACTTGAGTAAATATAAGCGTGACGTGAATCTTGGCAGCATCCGATGACGTCCTTCTCACCCACACTTCATTTATTACCCGGTCGAAACAGGTGTGCGTATTGCTGTTAGCGAGCCAACTGTGGAGTCTCCTCCTCCTTTACTTCTTCGTTTGCTTCTTTTGCTTTTTCAATGATTGTCGGGCGTGTTTCTATGCGGTCACAGCACCGCCCTTCCGCAATTCCGTCCGATCGAATGCGGCCAGTTCTTCTGTGGTAGTAGTTCTAATTTATCGCCAGCAACGTGTCTCTGAGTCGTTCGTTCGACGAAGCCGCGTGCCCAGCTGCATGACGAATATGAAACGTTGGGCCGAAGGGAAACTCCGTCGGGAAATCGGCCGAAACTGATGAGACCATATTTTTTGTCAGTCTTCATTCGCTCTCTCTCTCTCTCTCTCTCTCTCCCCCTCCTTCTCAATATGTTTTTACAGAACAGTAGACCCTTTAAACAGCGCCATCACTGCTTCGGTTATTATGTATATGTTGACAAATTTTGATAAAGTTGTAAAGAAACGTAATGGTTTTATTTAGCTGTTAACCTTTGGATGATAAATGCAGGTTCTGTTTGGATCCATAGTAGAAATTAAATTTCTCCCGGTTGTTAAGGGAAGAATTGCGAAATGTATCTCTAGTAATTGAGCTGAGTTACATTTTGGTTTTTATTGAAAATAGAAAAAATATGTAAAAGAATGTTTTGTATGTTTTAAGAAACTGTATCATCTTGTAATTCCGCTTTTAACATAGGTGTATCTGTGCAGATGCAAAGTGCAATTATATATGTATATATAGGGTGTCCACGAATTTATCGCCACGATAGTTAAGTTGATTCTAATAGTTTAATAAAAAAGTATTTCGAACAAAAGTATATTGGTATTAAATGAAAAATTTACAGATGTAAAAATAATTGTGAAAAATATCATTTTTTCAAAAAATCATTTGGTACTTATTAAACAGCACATGCAGCATCAGATTCAGCGTAATTTTCTTAGATGCCGTTTCAATACACTGTTTTCTGCAGTACTTGATGCGTTTTGATAAACGGCAGCTTTTAGTGTACCCCACAAGAAGTTTAATGGGTTTAGATGCGGCAAACGTGGAAGCCAAATGAAGGGTCCATTTCGGCCAATTCATCAATTTGGAAATAATTACTGGAGAGTTTCCCTCGAGCAAATGATACATTTACATTCAATATTTTATCTGATTTTGAGGTTTAAGGTTAACTCAATGTCACTTTGTTAAAGATTATTAAATTCATCCTTTCATCGGCGAAAAAATAGTATTGAAAGAAATATACATTGATCTGGAAAAAAAGTACGCTCACTGTAATATCCTAGAATATATAAGATATAAAAAAATCAAATTGCATCCATCTAATGAGTCTTTTCAAATGTAACATAATTTACTTAAAATATTTTTTGATACAGCGAATAGGTAATGAGTTATTTTAAATAATGATTCTTGTTGATTTGCCCTGTATATCTAGGTTTACCATCCCTTTCTTTCCATATTATCAGGTTGGTATAGATGTAATGTTGTTTTCTCAATATCTGAAATTGTAGTGTTGATATCACGTATTAAATTTTGTATGATCATAAATTGTTATATGCAACACTTAAAACAAAATTCGCTGGAGTACACGTATGTATACTGAATAGTAAAAGAGTTCATGATCCAATTATTTAGATATTATTATCTGACGTGATGGATAATCGTTTAATTTTTTTTACATACATAAGTTTAAATTTGAAATAACTGCGCTAAAACAAATATAAATTTAGCTGAAAATATAAATTTAGTATTTGAAGAAGTTTATGAAAGTATTAGAACTCTTCAGCGGTAATGTGAAAAATTCAAGGTTTGTAAGTTTCTATTAGAAAATGTGTCAAAAAGAAAATCAAATAGGGCAATCGATGGTAACGCTTTAAGAAAAATTATTGAAAACTATTTACGGGAAAGAATATGAAGTTTTGTAACAGATTTCCTTATTCTATAGACTGCTACTTCCTCAAGCACTTGAATAATTTTTTTTTAACAAACACATTACTTCGAAATGAAAACTGTAGAAGCAGTACTCAAAGAATTTTTGAATTCAAAATCTCAGTAATTATCATCAACATACAATATCTCAGTAATTATTCAATTTGAGTCTCATTTTGTATAATACTTTTTTACGCAAAATTTGATGATTTATTCGAATTCGAGAAGAAATATTAGACGTTCCGTTTAAAAAACTGCTGGTGATCCTAATATCTCAATAAAAAAGTAAGATAATTAAAAACAGATTGAAGCACTGTACGTCCCCCTAGATACTATGCAACTTGTTTGAAACGTTTTTTCATGCAACGAATAACTTACGAATTATTTAAAGTCGTCATATTAAGAGACTCACCCTCCCTGTTTTTTGTATGTGTGTGCGTGCGTGTGTGTATCGGAATAGCCACGTAAAAAGGAAGGCAAAGGCAATAAACTGCGCCTTATTATTTATAACAGGTGATTGTAAATCTGGTCAGCCGAAAAAGAGGCGAAGAGAGAAAAAGGTTCCTCACAAAAGACTTAAAAAAAGAAGAATTTAACACGTTCACGCCAGCCCTCTAATTCATATGCAACGTCGTCGAGCAGCTGTATTATTTGTACTTTTCTCCATCAAATGGCGCTACTAATGTGAATATCTCTTATTTTAACGATTGATGTGAATTTTATTCACACTGTAATAGTATTAATTGGTACTGTAATTCATATTTATTCATCTGAGATATACTAATAAAATAAAACAAATTATATATTCGTGATATAATACTAATACGAAAACGAATTTCGAACCGAGTTTCGAACTCGGTGCTAGTACCACCGTTATCAAATTAGAACTTTATTTTAATGTGAATATGTTATGTGAATATTTTAATGTGTTTATGTTAATGTGAATTACACGCACTCGCGTGATGTATGGCTACCTATCTATCGTTATTTTTAAACAGAAACAATTATATTTATTTCGTTAAGTTTTTCTTTTATTTTCTTTTAGTGTATCTTTATTATTCTTTAGTGGTCATTATTATTTTGTAGATTTGCGTTTGTAAGTAATAATTAGTTAGACCAAAGTACCGTATCTATCGTATTTGCTATACCCCCTCCTCATGAAGAGACAGCCGCAATCAGAACACTGTTTTACTATTTTGCAGGCGTAAAGATCTTCCACGATATAAAATATTCAATTTATATATTTTAACAACACCTTTCTTTGCCGGCAGCCCATCCTCAAACCGCAGACAAATTAGGAAAATTTACACTTACATTATACGCAGCAAAACTAACCAATAGAAAAATAACATATTTTATAAAAGTAAAAATACCGAGAAAGAGCTCAGTATTTCACACAGATATTTCGTTAGAACTTCACAAAACACGTCAAATGTCTTAGTCTAGTCACTGTACGTTAGCAAATACATTGTTGTTTTTTGTACTAAATTTAAAAAGCTTCAATTTTGTTGACTAATTTTCATATGGCGTTCATCGCAAAGTGTGAAAGTATGTATGTTCATCGAAAGTATGTATCTCGCGTACCGGTCTGACAAAGGAGTATCGGGCATTGCGCTATCCAAGCAATTTGTAAGGCTCCATACGCAAGGCGCTATAACTCTTACGTGGAAACACTTTTGACTCAAATTAACGAGGCAAAAGGATTACAGAATGAATTATTGAAATTCTACATCTTCTAATATACTAAATCATTAACGTAACAATAAAATGTTAATAAGATGTTAGTTGTGTGACAAATCTCGGGCTTGTAAATCCGAAGTTTGTTCTCTGCGAGTTGCGAACGTTACGCCCACATCCACAATTTCTAAGTTAGCAAAGTGGAGTATGATCGCGATCAAGGAGTCGAATCTATGAGACAATTGGTTCTAAGGGGACATGGAATTTTCATATATGTGTGTGGCCTTACGACACATCATTAACACTTTGCAGACGCGTGTCGACATATAGCCGCCCATGCTTATTTATCATTTTTAAGCGATAAGACGCGATTTTTAAGCGATTATCCATAGTATAATATATATCCAGAGTCAGAATGCAGCCCGCAGAAAGAGATTCGGGCATTCTCAGCATCCAAATTCTACTTCGTTTTATTAAGTTTTACAAACACTTGATTATGAATAGTTTAGCACGTTTCTCTTTCTCTGCTGTCATTCTTTTACTGTAGCCAACACAGCACCCGATTTACATATAAAAAATGTATCTATGCTTTCATAGTTTTTATATATATAAGAATATTATACTTTTATTATTGTGGCATCTGTTCGATTAAACCGCGTTTGATTTAAAAGGTATCATAAAATGCTGTAGTATAAAATGTATTCACCTGGCAAAACACATTTTCTATATGTAATAAAATTTGTAGCTTTTATAACACATACATTAGACAAGTGTTTACTTTTGGCAAAATGCGCCGATACATCTCGCCCACAACGACATTCGCACTCTAGGCAGTTCCATCTACACTCCTCGCCAAAAAGATAGCCCACGTGTGCTATCTTTAATTTCTCAATAATGCATGTAAAGTTTTTCGTCTGTAACGTATAATATCAAAACATTATGAGCTCAGAATATGCGGCTTACTGGAAATAAATCACAATGTCGTAGATGTTTGTATACAACAAAGAAAAACTATTCCACGCTAAGGTCGAAATGATAGCACACTCTGTTAATATGTTTAGAAATTGCTCAGTAGTTCATGATCTGTCAATGAGTAAAGATTACAGTACAATTTTATATACATTTGTAAGTATGGGACGCGGAAAAAAATTAAACAAGTCTGAAAAAAAGAAAATTCTTGAACTAAAACAGCAACAGTTATCAGTAGCAAAAATATCGAAAGTAATAAGAAGAAGTCGTAAAGTAATACACAATTTCTTAAGAAATGTTGAAGATTATGGCAAAAAGAAAAGTACTGGTCGGCCGTCATCGTTATCCGATTGTGATAAGCGAGCAATTTTGCGTGTAGCTTCCAACTCGCAGTTAACAACGAAGCAAATAATGGAAAAATCTGGTGTTAGTGCCAGTGTTTCAAGTGTTCGTCGAGTTCTACTATCCTGCAAAAATATTAAGAGGCTAAAATTGAAAAAGAAACCTCCGTTAATATCGAAACACAAAGTAGAACGTTTACGCTTTGCAAAAGAAAGAGTGCATTGGAAAAAGAAATGGAGAAGGGTACTATTTTCAGACGAAAAAAGATTCAACTTAGATGGTCCTGATGGGTTCCAATATTATTTTCATGACATAAGAAAAGAGGCAATGTCAGCAATTCGACGACAAATGGGAGGAGGCAGCGTGATGGTTTGGGCCGGCATCGGTTATTTTGGCAAGACAAGTATCAAGTTCATCAATGGGAGAATGAATAGTATCCGATACATAAACTTAATCAAAGAACAAATAAATAATCATCCAGAACGCATTTCTGGGCCTGATTACATCTTTCAACAAGATAATGCGTCTGTACACACATCAAGATTGGTCCAATCATATTTCAATGAAAATAATATATCTGTTTTGCCGTGGCCTGCACGCTCCCCGGACCTTAGTATTATTGAAAATTGCTGGGCAAAACTTGTTAACGGCGTATACGCGAATGGAAAGCAGTATCAACACGTACAAGAATTAAAAAATGCAATTGTACGCGAATGGGATACATTAAGTCAAAATTACATCCAAAAACTATATAAATCGATGCCAAATCGTACAATAGAAGTAATAGAAAATAAAGGGGGATGTACCCATTATTAAATAAGTATATATGTTTGATAAGTAATTATTGTTAGTTACAATTTATGTTGATTACTATTTTATTATTGTACATGTGCTATCATTTCGTTCTTAAAATAAAACAATTTTTTTTGTTACACACTAAACCTCATAATATTTTTAATTATTTTCAATGAACCGCATATTCTGAGCTTATAATGTTTTGATATTATACGTCATAAACGTAAAACTTTACACGCGTCATTGAGAAATTAAAGATAGCACATCTGGGCTATCTTTTTGACGAGGAGTGTACAAAGGATTTAGGTTAGAATTGAGTTTAGAGATATTGAAGGTTAAGTGATGGGCACCAGAAAAGCGTGTGGCTCGTAAAACGCTGCGGTTCTATAATCATGAACACTTTCTGGTCCTCATCCTCGAGTAAAAATATTACTTAAGGGATAGCTATTGAAAAAAGAGACACTCAAAAATAGCCGAGGCGAGCATCCGTTGTTTACGAAGGAAAGGTGTCTATTGTTACGTTTGGCACTAAACAGTGACCAGTTGTTTACGACTCGTGATGCTCGTTAATAAAACAATTTACAAAACAATACTACAGGTTTTCTAGCCCCTTGGGTTCGCAACGCGATGTCACTACTTAACCTTCTAATTCTGTTAGAGCCACGTGTTCAGACTTGCGCTGCAGTCGACATAGGACAGTGCCGTTTTTGAGAAAGTCAATTTTCCATGGATTGTAAATTCTCTACAGGACTTGAATCTGGTTGCAAGACGACACCAACTTTCTCTCGGAAGAGTGTCCAGCTAGATCACCCTCAACGGCAATTGACTTGTCATAAACCTACGCATATTGAAAAAAGGGCTTAAAATTTATAGGCTGGTTTCCTGAACAAAGGACCTTTGTGTGACATTCTACAGGACATGTTTACTACACGATGGACGTAACCTGTAGACTTTGTATAATCAGGAAATCGCCCCAATTCCTAATTGGATAATCCTAAGTCCCACTTTTCTACATTTTCCTCCAAAAAGAGTCTTGGAGGGAAAATTATCAGAGGCATAGGGGAATGTCTCCGAATCTCGGAGAAGACCAGGACGAGGACAAGGCAGAACGTTTTTGGACCTCAACATTTTCTAACTCTAATTGTTTCAAACATCTAATTATTAAAAAGAACATTTGCGGACTTTATTACCCTTAACGGACATAATTATTTTTACACAGACTAAATAACATTATATAAACTGGACATTGTTACTGTTATTACATAAATCGTTCAATATTATTATTATTGTTTAAATATAGAAACTGTGCTTGCAAATAAGGACATCTATTTGCTCTATGTTCAGCTCCACGAACTTTGTGGGAGCAACAAATTCTGTACTAACTATCGATCGAAGTATCTGCCGCGATTGCAGTACGTTCAATCGAAAATCATTAATGCACGTTTAATCGAAATTACGTAATTACCTCTGTAGATCGATGCGTTCGGATGAAATTCTAGGTTGATTTAAACGTAAAGTTTGCGAAGGAATAAGTCTGTTCTCGTTTACGGGTTCATTCGTTCTAAAAAATGTTCGCGAGTGTAGCATCGGTTCGATTACGCAGTCTTTCTTTTCTCTCTCTCTCTGGAGCTCGAAAGGAAAGATAGCTTTCTTGCTGAACGAAACTTTCACTATTAAATACTAATTCGGCTCGCAATCTCTTGGGTACTAGCCCGTTACAGTTCGAAGATGGAGAACCTCAATGCTCGTTTACGGTGTTACTTTTCCATTCCTCGTGTATTTCTGACTCCGTTATACTCGAGAGACCTCGTTGATCTTAGATACGCGTATAGACATTGGTAATTACTCGCGCTTTGTTAGTAATTTGCTAATAAATCAATCGGTTGCTTGGCCTATCTCATCGTGGTTCGAATCACTGTTCTCTGTGTAGCGTAAAATTGGATATTTACCTTTGTTTTTCTGTATTTTAAGATGTGTTATCCTTTTCTTTCTTTCTGTTTGGTATTAATTATTTTGCTCGTTAATAAAGTTTGTTCCCTTGTAATTAGTTGCTTAATATTGTTTTGAGATATAAAGTATAATTACATAAATAAAGTATACAAATATAATCGAACTTTGGTAACACGAACTTCTATAAAACTAAAATTTCGTTCATTCTCCTCCGCTTCACTGTGAAAACTTCTGTGAATCGAAATATAAGCTTTCTGTAACTCGAATTATTTCCTCCACGTTTAGATGCGTTACTTCATCCCTGTATCTCAAATTCAGAGACGCATTACCTCTGTAAGTAGAAGTTTTATCACCGCTGTCTCTAGAACTCGAAGTACTATGCCCCCATTCTTCGTATAGAAACTAATCGCCTTTGTCGTGTGTCTACGCTTCACATGCAAACTGATCTATTTTATGTTTTGTAGATCTATACCAATTATATACATGCAGAAAATTTCATGAAAATTGAATAACGCTGCTATAAACTGTAAACGGTTAAAAATGGTGAAAATTGAAGACTTTCACGATTTTCAGCCTACAATTACGATCAAACTTAAGATTCTTACATATTTCACTACTTGTTGCTTGTTTTTACATAAAACTATTTCCATGAAATTTTTAGCATATATATAACTACCACAAATCTACGAAACACAATTTAAAATTTTTATAACGGGCTCAAATGAAAAAATTGCAAAGATTACTCATTAATTACTTCATGATTTAGACCAATTTTAACATTTTCAAAATGTTTTAGACATATCATCTAGTAAAGTAATTCTTCTAACTTTTCCGAAAAACTCGAGTCTTTTGGTTTAATCTTAAAAGAGTTACTCTGTTTTAAGTAGGGTTCCAATACTTTCGTGTGCTACTGAAAACAAGTATAATTGACAACTACTGATGCGTGTGTCGAATGCTTAAAATGTATACTGTATCAAATGTCGAATCCCGAATCTCGAATTTTAAATGTCGAATGTTGAATCTGATCTCTAGTGTCGAATCTAATTTTATCTGAAGTGTCTGTGCATACTGTTTTACAAACTTGTGTGCATTTCTATTCGTTGTCTAAGTGTGTAGTGAAGGTGGTCAAAGTGTGTTGATTTGTTATATTACGGATAGAATTATGATTCTCCTGATCGGTTGGTAGGTCTGGCGCTTCTGGTGGCCAGCTAGAAAGTTCTTCGAAATTTGGTATTATAGAACCAATTTGTAGTGCTGTGTCGCCTAATCCTTCGCTTCGACAAGTTTTAGGCTTTTACGATCGAACAGCAAGCAAACACTTGGGTTCTTGATAATGTCTTGACACCGAACTGTAAACACAGCCGATGCAGAATTTCAATAGGTTTTGTGCCTTCAACGGTTCAAAACTTAATTATAATACATTGTGCAACAAAAGATGGTACTGACTTCTCACTCATTGTGTTGTTTACTAACGAAACGAAAAATAGAGCGTCACAAAGAGTGCAACGCTGCCAAACCACTGTTCTTTCAAAGCCCAGTCAGTCTCATCGACACACGTGACGCTGTACATATTGCATACATAATTCGGTTTATATTTTACAAAAATAATAACATATAAATACATTTTATAAAAACATAAACTCAGCCTTTAAATTTGCTTAAGCAATTGAAATTTATTTTAAACCTATTTTAAGTTGTTTCATAATCTGAAGCAGAAATACTAACATCAGAAACAGGAACCACTTTTCTCTACAATAGCGACTGTATGATATAATTCAAGTCCCGCACAATTCCACAATTTGTAAGAGAAACAGCAGTACATACAGTGAGTGATTAAGTTATTATAATCAGATGAATAAATGAAATAGTTTATGATTTCCGTAGTATTATGATTTTAATAATAGTAAAATGTACTTTTTTTGTTCTTAACACATAGATGGACAATTTGACTTGTATTGTGGCAGCTCATCTAGATAAAAGAAAATTCAAGTTTTATCCAGACAACTTACCGAATATGAATCCAATAGAAAACCTATAGAAATTATTAAAGCGTCCGATTGAATCAGAAGTGATAATTAATAAACAGCAACGAATTAAGAAACTTATACCTGTATAGTATTATGATGCAAGAATAAAAGGAAACAGCAGAAAAAAGAGAAGCGTTTTAAGGAATTATAGAATCAAAGTCTTTGCTATATTTCATTAAACGCATAACAATAAATTTCATAATTAAAAAAAAAAGATTTAATTTGGATATTCGCCATTCTATTCTTATTCAAACTTCATATAAGTGATACGTATTAATTTGATCAGTCATTATAAGTTTTCTATTTCTGGCGACTAACCAAGTATATTAAATGTTTCAAAAGTTCAATATTAGCAGCTATTTCTACCGTTTCATTTCAATTCTGATATTGAAGATTTACAATTGAGTTAGGTAGAAGCAAAAAGAATTCGACAATTCATTTTTTACGCTCCGTACGTAAGTAGCAAACGCCGGTAATCGCACTGAAGGCAAGCAGAAATAGAAGTATAAATTTGGAATGATCCTGGGTGGTAATACTAATTTGATCATTCATTTTACACTGTTCAACAAAATTAAAACATCACTAAATGTCTATCAAAAAATTATCGGCCTTTACACTACTGTATCTTCGTAAAAAAGAATCGTACAAATCGCACGACTCATTTTAAAGTGTGAAATCTTACACAGTATTTTCAAAGATCACATTTTGTTGTAAAATAGAATGAAAATATAAAATTTTTTCTTTCTTTTACTTTTGAAATTTTGTAAAGGAAAGTCTACTAACCTAACGTAAATGTTTTATCGCACTTTACATAAAAAGTGGTTACCCAACGTTACAGTACGAGCGGAGCTGGATACATTTCAAGCAAAAAGTACTGGAAATATTAATTGAAATACTTTTATTTAAATAAGATAGTATTTGAAGATCCATTTTAATCATACATAAGTATATTGAAAATATTTATTTAAAGTATACAAATTTAGAATTATTAATTACAATGATAGTTTTTCAAAGATTATAAGAAATAATTATTTGAAATAATAATTCATACTTGTGAACTTGTATTGATCGTTTCAAATGTGTGATTTCTGAGAAATGGCTAGCCTACTGTTGTTGATCATTCACATATTCATTGTACAGTGTATAAGCATAAATATGAATATCAAGACTACCTAGTAGAGAGAATTACACTCGTAAATTTCATTGGAAATAAACAACGCAAGAGGCACGATTTCATGAAGATAATACTCAAATATTTCATCGCACGTATAATGAGAGAAATGCTCATTCAACTATTTCATGTTCCTGCTAAAAAGCAAACAATTGCAATACATATTGCATATACTTGCAAAATCAAATAAATATTTCAAATAAATGTTCCATTATAAAAACTGGTCATGCCCAACGGCCATTATCAAAAGTTGCAATGTACAACAATTTACAGCTGCAGCTAACAACAATCCACTTACCAGTCACTCAGCCACTCCCATTCACATAGGTAATAGACAAATTGGAAACACGGAAGTCACCACCATCACATGCCACATCCATCAATCACAGTACAAACTGCACTGATGGACAAAATTATAAGACACCTTGAAAATTACTAGAATAATATTGCACTTATCTTAAACAGCGTTACATATGAATCAAAATAATTTATTTTCAGCTAGCAGCTTCATAAATTAAAGGAATATTACAATAAATTTTCGATTTACACAAAAATAATACAATTTAACTTGGATAAAATTATAAGACATTAATATAATATTATAAATAAAAAGACATGTATATAATTAAGCAAAATTATAAAATCATTTTTAATATTAATAATGAACGGATCATTCCTTGTTTTGAACCAATAATATTAATAACTCGATTATTCGATTCGGTAGACTTTTGTATAATTCTTTTATAAAACTTTGATCCATGTGTCTCCATGCATACTAAAGTACTTTTTTTTAGCTCCGTTGTATTATTGTATCACTTACTACCTTCGTTTCTCACACTTTCTATGATATTAATGTCTGGAGACCATGCTGGCCAATCTAAAATTTATATGTTTGAGTATTCAAAAAGTCTTTTATAATTTTAACTGTGTGGACAGGCGCATTATTATGCTGGAAAATGAAATTCTCTTCGGCTATTCCACCAATATAGTTTTAAATTCGTTCTCTGATTAAGTTTAAGTAGTCAGTACTTTTCATTCGACCGTCAACAAAACAGATTTCCATCTTTTTATTATAACCAACACCTGCCTATAACATTACGAAACCTCCACTACACTGATAACTACTTCAAATTTTCTCATCTTTTCGAAAGTCATAGAAACAGTATTTCCAACCATTAGGCTTATCCAAATTCATTTTTTTCTCTTCAATGAAAAGTATTTTCCACCATTTCTTTTTCCACTGAAGATGTCTAAAAGCGAATTCCAACCGGCGTTGTTTGTGCACTACCATTAATGGCGGTTTAGTGGCAAATCTTATTCTTTTCAAGTGTTTTGCTTGCTGTATCACCCTTTTCACTGTCTTTACTGATACATTTAAATTACATTCAACTAAAATTTGCCTCAGTGCAAGGGCTGAATTCGATGCAGTTTTTAAAACTCATCTCTTTTTTTCTGGAAAACAAAGCAGGTAGTCTTCCCGACCTTTTCTTTTTTTTCGTAATTTGTTAGGCCAGGTAAGAAATTCTGTATTACACACAGGACTTCTCTTCATTGTAAGTGAAATTTGTTTAAAATTTTTCCTATTATTTTTAATCGCAGGATTTCAATTTTTCGTCCCCGTTCAATAATTTGCGTTTCGACATGTTTTTAGTTTTATTATTAGAAAACGATATACGTGAATACAATTGATTCAACGACTTTCTGTAATAGACCAACATTGCCGTTTCATAATTTTGTCCTACCAGAATTTCAAAACATCCTTCTGCAAAGAAGTGTAACAGTTTTTCTTTATTTTCATGCACTTCTTACGTATATACACTTCTCTTTCTGTTTATGTACGTACGTTTATACATATGTCAGTGAGTATGTAATGGGATGTTTTATACTTTTGTCTATTAGTGTAGTTTGACAGAACGCAATACAGGCCACACACATAAAATCACCAGAACTATACTCACGTCACAAATAACGCAAACTCGGTACAACACGTAACAACACATATTAACCCTTACCTGATGAATGCTAGGTCTATTCGGATTTGTACATACGTGGTTGCAATATCAAGATCGATCGAAATGTGTAAACATTGACATATTCCCACTCTCTACCATCACTGTACCATGAATATCTAAATTCTATTTCCAAAAATCCGTAAATACATTTCTACTTCAATAATCGTATCATGTTACGCTACTCTCCACTTTTCCACCTCATAAGAATTGTTTTCTTATTCGTGACTATTTAGTACTCTCTTGGTATCAAGCAAAGAACCCCTACTGTTACAGCTTTATACTTATAAAGATAAGTAAATAATATGAATATAATACCTTCTCTGAATTTGTCAACAAGGAAGACAATTACAATGTCGAAGTTTCATTCAGTGAAGGATTTATATCATGTAGTGACTATAAACCGAAAATAGAGAATTATGAAAGTGACGTTTTTTCTTCGATAATGTTTTCCCATCAGCATAAATGCATTCTTTGCTTTTTATTCAAACCCATGGAAGTGTCGCTTAAAAATGGCGATTAAACGAGATGTGTAAATATACTGACAAATCTCTACACTCAATCCGTCTAAAACAATTGAGATCAATAATCAATAAAAACAATCAAACACTATGCGTCAAGTTGAATGGATTCGAACGAACCTGGTATTTGTCATTCGGTTGTTTACAAGACGATCCGCCGTGCAAGGGTTAACTAGGTTAAAGGATTTAATTATCCGATAGCTAGCGTCTCTGAATTCAGTAGAAGCGAATGAACGCGAACCTTGAAATCTTATGATATTTCATATGCGAATAAAGCTGTTCGGGACGCAACATATAGTTAGAAAATAAAATCCATAAGTATCTCAAAATTGATTATGAGTGGACATACATAGTTTTGAAATTACACCCCTCGAATAATACTTAAATTAATATGAAAGTAGATCATTATTTCAAATTAATCGACGTAATATAATTTGAGAAATAATCTCTTTAAGTATTTATATTTTTTATTTTTCATTTCAAATATTATTTTATCCAGCGCTGACCAAGAAGGGATTATATAGTCAGATTTGTACCTCGCGCGCGTGCGCGCGTGTGTGTACTGTATGTGCATAGTGTGTATAAAAACGAGTGTTAATGCTCGCGGTATGTCGATGCGTAGATGATATCCATGTGGGGGTGTCGGCTACATGGTTCCACTTTACGAACACTCACGCATGTGTGTCACAAACGGTGCCAAACAAAAGATCGACCGGCTTTCTGTTCCTTCGAACGGAACACGGTAGCTTTTTAAACTTCCGAGCTTTGTGGTATTTGCGCGTGGTGTGTCGACTTTACAAAATTCGAAGGATCACCCAATATACGAATCGGAAACTTTAAAAGCTTGTGGATGACTTGACTGACGAACTATTCTATATTATACACTATGTTCTCCTTTACTGTACAATGATCGAGATGGTTAGTTGTTCGAAGCTTGTATATTGTCTGCTTGCGGCTACTAGTTGTATTGACTTCATTTTTGACGTCCCGAGCGTCTTCGAGACGCATTCGACGAAAGACATGCTGATTGGCAGATAATTCTGAAAATTACTTACCAATCAGTGCATCTAGCCATGCTGCCCATGTCCTTCCAGTGCACCCTTGGCGCGATGTTTCTGGAAGGGCGGAAGATGGCTGCAAAAGGGAGAAAAAGTTAACAACAATCGAATAATTTCCCTGTAATTCGCCGATAATGTCAATTGATGACAAATGAGCATCAAAATTGAATGATACAACATTTACGGGCATGACAATCATGTAAACTTTCGAAATATTTATTTCAAAACCTAGGAACATTAAATTTTTAAGTGTGTCAACACTTTTGTTCGTTGAAAATAGGCTGTTATATGGTCTTTATTACTTTTCTTTATTATAAATCTATTTAACTTTTATAATTTGTGATACGTTCAAACTTTATACTTCAAACTTATATTTCGAAATGAAATTAAATAAGAAACTACGTTTTTTCAGATTTATTTAATATTTTTATATAGATGTACTGCCTGTGCCAATACTTTTCTTTATCACTGCATATGTACAATATGCGGTGTATATACGTGTATATGCGTTTGTAACAAATGGTTAAATACTCACACACTAAACATGCTTTAGAATCTTTCAATCGAAAGACCAACCTCTAATTTTGTGAAATAGTGTAGATACGGAATAGAATCTACAGTATAAAACACTATTACCTCTGAGAAATTTTCTCTTCATATCGCAATTTCAGTTCACTAAACCTAGCAGCAACCGACTCGATATAACGGTAATTAATACAAGGTTGCATTCACTTACACACTCCAACAACGCTTTAAAATCTATTTACCTGAATATCCATTTCAGCTTGATGTCAGAAGCCTCATTTACCAAAATGAAACGAGCAAACGATGCAAGAAACTTTCTAAGAACTTCTAGGTTGATCCAATCGCATAACACGTTGACGCTTTAATATCAACGCATTTCAATGGTGCGCATTTATTGCGAAAAGTAGCTGGTGTAACTTCGAAGGAACCGCGGTAAACGACCAGAAGTTTCACTGAGATAATTTCGAAATTGTTTCAGCAAAATTGTTAAAAGTTGCAGTAACTGGATGATGCCGTGGCTAACACTTGTTTGCGTAAATTGGATGATATGGGGAGGGAGAGGGAGAGGTAATTCGTGACTCGTGTATTTAAGAGAAATGAAAATATAATTCATGTGTACGTGTGAGCTGCACTGGAGATTTCTGTAAAATATTCTGAAATTATTTTTTAGTAAGTTATAAGAAAATACAATATTTTGCGAGATAAATGTAAATTCAAATGTTGCACATTAAGTTATAAAGTAATTTCAAATAGTTATGCGAAAAACTGGAACTAAATCATTGAAATTTCTAAGTCAGAACTTTTTCCAAATTTAAATTATTACCGATACAAAAACAATGCATTGTGTTACGAGTCCAGCTATTTTTGAGAAAATTTAATTAAATTCTTGATGATCTGCTTAGACATTAGGGATAGAAGGTAAAGTCTAGAAATTGCTTTATGGATGCAGAGTTTTTACAGTTCTGCGTACCATATGAAGCGCTAGAGCTTTGCTTCTGTCTTCTCAATAGCGATAGACGTGTTGTAAACTCACTAGGAAACTTCCATGACTTATTGTTAGATCCGTTCACCTCCTGGACCTGGTTTTTCCGTTGACCGGTACCACCATCTTGCCAACCTTCAAGCTGAATGCGATGCACTAGGTCCTAGGAGATCTGAGCCTGAGTAGTTCTAAGATTCGCCAACAAGGTCACCGCCTATACCTTAAATTTTACTGAAAATCGCCTAACACAAGAGAATAGTTACTGTACAAGAAACCACGAGCGAATCCTAGTACCGAGATGATTACTATTGATTTACACTCTGCAACACGCACACACACACATACACAGTCACGTCACACAATATTAGTTCGAAATGCGAGGGACGCGTGAAATTGAGAGTCTAGATTGAACAGACACGTCCCAATACATTGAATGCCGAAGTGTTTTAGGGAAAAAGTTTTATTCGCTAGGTTATAATGGGTTTATAGACCATTTAAATAAGGTCACCTAAATATCTCTTCGAGTTGTTGTAATGCAACAAACATTTCTAACGTAGTTTATATAGTTTTAAGAGACGACTCAGAGCGAGGCTACAATTTTTTTAGAGATTTCATTTTTCAATTATGTTTTCCAAAGACACCTATAAGGAAAATCAGGATAACGGTAATGGACGGTTGAATAAGAAATAAACGTGGGCGGTTAAAAAGTGTGAAAGCTTGTATTTTGAACGATACTTCGCGAACGCTGATACTATTCTGTCTTTCCTGAAAAATCCTAGTCAAGAGGACCCCCTTGACAATATGGCCTTTCTTAGCCTTGAGGCAGAACCATCCCTAGGAGGGGGAAACGCAGCAAAAGACTGCACATGGCCCACTCCAGCTTTCGCTTTTTGGACTTTTCTAACACACCTGTTTTCTCTTTTTATGTATAACTACGATTTCTTTTATCGCATCATATAACTGTTAACAAAAATAAGTCCAAGTATGTATAATCCCATGACCTTGAAATGACCTCGATCTCTAAAAATTAAAGTTTTACGTAAAACTGAGACTAAGAATACAACTAACGTAGGGGATAAGAGCCAGAGTTATTCCAGAAATCTCATTATGAGCCCATTGCCTTGCAACGGTCGCTGGAACCGAGGGTTTGTATTTATTCTTTTTAAAAAAGTGAAATCCAGAAAATAATATTTGTATGGTGAACTGCAACGGTACCTTGCCAGCCATGTGCGACTCAACAATCTACTTAGCCATATCAAGACGTAATATAAGTTTCATTCCGACGTTTTTGAACATTCTCTATATATCAATTAAGGTTTCGAATTTACAACATCGCTGCGTCTAGCTATGCTATTTTTGAGAGTCTATTTTGTCTATTCCCTTTATGCTAGGCGTCCAAGTTGAAAAAGTGTTTTAAGGACACAGAAACTTTACGTTTGCAGTAGTCCATATGCCCTGATGGTGTCTGGTTCGTAGCGAATGTCGTGTCGTAAATTCACGAAGTAATACAGAGGCAATTAGTTCAAGTGGAAAACCACTTATCGCCTTTGGACCTAATTTTCCGCCAAGAAGCCATACTATCCTACCATCTCGGACTTTTCTGGCTATGCGATATGTTTGCGGAACATAAAGCACTATCCCAGGATGAAGAGTAAGTTGGTTCACTCATCACATCACTGGCCAAACCTGGAGAATTAGTATGAAAAATGTAGGTTCTTGTTTCATCTCGATACATAGCGATTTAGTTAAATTTTGCAGAATTGTAAATTTCGATATGCAGATTTGCGACTGCATATGAGACAAGTGGCTTCTTCATATGACGATTACTATTGTCCTTTCAATTTTATATTAACCTCCTTGCTACTGTACGCCATTAAAACTGTATAAATTATTGCCACGCTGTGAGCGCTTTTATTTGTTTCGTTTCCCTTTTTTCCGCCTGGGTAACATTTCGTAATAGTATAAATACCATCGTGAAAAATTTACTGCTGACCATCAATTCAGATTAGTTGAAAAACATTTCCCGCCTGTTTGTGAAATTGTAAATAACAAAAAAAATGTTACAAAATTGTATGTGTGTATAGGAAATGATGTACGGCGAAGATAACTCTATAATTGTTTCAAAGTATATCATGTACAATTGTATTATTAGTTATTAAAGTATATATGTTCATATTATCTTGTTATGACTTTTCCAAACATTTTAAGTAAGAATCTATACGAAAATTATGGTTTATTCATCTATAATTTTATTTTAATGTAATTGCATACTGGATAATACCAGACGCAAATCGCAGTGCTATATTATTTACGCGCAGTCCGTATCAAACATTGCGAAATGCAGACATATAGTACAACTCCGTGGAAAGTCCAGCCATAGCTAAGAGGTTAAAATGTAAATTTTAAGGTACAAAACATAATAGAAATATTTATAATATAGTACAAAATGCAAAATATGAGTACATCTGTGCATTCGAGGGATCTTTATAACTGTGTCATCTCTTGACACGTAAAAATGACTCCGCGTTAGGACCGAACTGGCACAACACAACGCATCGTCGGTCGTGCGAGGTATAAGAAGTATAATATTTAGTATAAAAATATAATTTGAAACATAATATTTTCTGCATGGATATAATGAATTTCCTAATACTTACGAACATAAGTATACTGGGTGAGTCTCGTAACATGACTTTAAATATCCCGTAAATGATTTGTTGTACAAAAAAACATTTCAGACAAAATTACGCGATTTTCAAGGAGACATACAGTGCTCTAATTGATTTCTTATTTCTTTGTTTTTTATTAAATTTTTAATAGTTACATTTTTTTAAGTGTGAATACCTAACATCTTTTTCCAAATTTGGATAAAACATCGAATTCTGCGTAAAAGGTGTTACATGAAATAAGATCTAAAGATGATACTTACTGAAATATTCTCAAAATAATTATTATTTCAAGCAGTGTTCGAAGTATTGCTCATTACTGTCAATGCAATTGCGTAATTGATGTGTTCGGATCGCGCAATGCTCGTACTTAATTGCCGAATCGTTACGCGATATATTTCACACTTCGCGATATACTCGGTGTGAAACTTAGTAAACAAAATCAAAACTTTGCTAAAAGTAGTATGAGAATAATTGATTTGCTAACGAAGAATAACTAGACTAAAATACTTGACTATGGTATTGTGTATGACTCTAATGTCATACATGTCTCTTTGATTTATGTCTCTTTGTAGCAATCTGATTGAAAGCCACGTGTTTCAGCTTTTATAAGTTAGGTTATTCTTGCTATTGGTTAGCTTGCTGTATGTGGGATGAATCGAAGCTTGGGGGTGGGGTATAGCTCCTTCCAAGAATTTCAAAAATTACATTAAATTATTGGGATCCAGAAGATTCCCAGGCTTGCCTAGTATAGGTATGGTATCTCGGCCTGGCCGTCAAATGTGACTAATTCTATAACGATAATCTGGCAGATCGAAAATTCGTCACGTTTGCATTGACATGCAACACGGTGTATGAGCGAACGAGAAATTTTCAAATATTTCTACAGTTATTGCGACACATACTAACACTAATAATACGTCCTCGCATATCTCTGGCCATCGTTGGTAGCTCATGATAAACTTCATTTTTTACTATTCCTCAAAGAAAATAATTGAGTGGCGTTAAATCGGTGGAAGGAACTGGTCAAGCAGTTTTACTACTATTATTGCTACTACCAATGATGTCATATTTTTCACTGTTACTGAACATTGTAATTAAAATAACACTTTCCTCGACAAGGCTTTTATATTTACTGAGCTTAACACGTTCGACACGGAGCCGATTTTGCTTCACTCTCCGTTCAGGCAGTGACAAAACGCTCAACGCATGCTTAGGCATACAGAAAAAAATGTAAATCTGATCTCTGATTAACATATTTCGATAAGATATATTAACACATTGTACGCCGGCTAAATATCGGCTGATGAAAGCCTGAGTGTCAGTAATTATACTGATTGTTTATGGGGAATGGACACTCGTATGAAAATATATTAAAAACTTTATACATTTTCACAAAATAGTATACAGTATATTTTCCAGAAAAATGTACTGTATTTTTAGCGAATGTTTGCTATACACGGTTTAACAAAAATCAAACATCCGTCTAACCTGATAGGTTGAAAATCCTGCAATAGTACGGAGCCGACGTACAATGTGTTAACAGTAAATATATTCTTTTATATTATAAAAAATGTTATATTAGATAAAATTGATTTTTCAAATTGGATACTGTCGGCCCCCAGGGGCAGACATTGCCTAAACGGAAAGTTCAGTGTTGGTCCCTGAAGACCGACGCCGCGTTTAACGTATTAACAGGTATCTCATATTGATAATGTCTAATATCTAACAAGGAATGTGTTTACAAACGTGACCTGTTACTGCAAACAGTTGTATTAGCAATCCACAATGACTGAACGTATTTTCTAATATAAGTTAATTAATTTGAGAATATCTCAGTAAGTATTAATTTTAGATCCTATTTCATGTAATCCTTGTTTATGTATAATTCGATATTTTATTCAAATTCGAGGAAAGATATTAGATATTCTATGAAATAAAAAGAAAGAACTGAATATGACCTTTATATCTTCAGAAAAAACTAAAGAAATAAGAAGTCGATTAGTGTACTGTATGTCTGCCAGGAAAACATGCAACCTTTTTTTAAAATATTTTTTCGTATGACAAATAATTTACAAGATATTTGAAGACGTCATGTTGCGACACTGACCCTATATATTTAACTTTTATGCAATTTAAAGTGTTTTTAATACATTCAGTATAACAATTACATATCTTACTAGTTACCTGTTTTTTTTATTTAGTTAAATGAGATGGCATAGACGTATCAATAAATCAGCCCCATTAGAAACGTTCGAAATAGTAGACGATAGCGAAAAATGTTTCTGATAAAATATTTAAGGGAGACATAGTTTAATATCAATAGTTTCTTTGTAGACGGACACACAGGGAACATATGAAAACCAAACTTGTTTTTTTAAATAAAATTGTATATCTTTCAATTCATTAAGCGATATAGTTCACCGTTTTCTATAAAACAAAATTAAGTTATCTATACCAGAAAGCTATTAATTTAGGAAATATTTTAATATCAATTAACCAGCTCTTAAAACTCACATTAAATGAAGAGTTTCCCAATTAGTGAATTGGACGAAATGGACGTACTGAATTTCTATCGAGATTTTCTTCGTGGAGATATTTTGAAAATAAAGTTTATCAAGACAAATGTGCTACGCGAAACAACTTCCTTGAACCCGAAAATCCTTTATATATGTCAACAAATTTCTAAAGAAATTCTAGAAAGAGTTGATAAATCATCTAGAAAACGAGTAAGTTCAGGCTGAGAGAGGTATTTTGGAATACGAACTTTCTGAAGATAAACATCGTAGTATTATTACATCATATAGAAGTACTTCGCAATATTGAAATAAAGATGTCCTCCAAACGCAATACACTTTCAGAGAGAATATCAATATTTTTAATATGCCACTTTTTAAGAAAATATGAGATACAAAACCAAATTTAATTCTTCAGATATTCTGTTTCAAAATCCCCCTCGGCCATTATTATATTCTGTGATGAATTGAACTCGTCAGAGTGGGAAATGTAATTGAATTGATAAATTGAAGAACAGTACATGTTCGAAAAGCGCGTTCCAAGATACATATTTGAAAGTAAACATTTTTGTATATGATCAACGTCGTTGATTTTATAATACCGTTCCAATTTAAATACGGTTATGAGGTTTGTTAAACTTTATTCATAACTCTTTTATAATTAAAGTAAAACCATTGGAGTTGAACTATTCCTGGACTCAATTCGCTATTTAGTTAAGAAGTTAAAAAGCATAGTGCAGTAATAAAAAGCATTATCGAACAACATTCTTTAAGCAATTAAAATAAAAATTATTTAATGAAAACTGATTACTAAAGTAAATTCAGCCTGATATTCAAAATATAAGTCATCGGCTCTTAGATTAGTAGTAAACCTCCTTTGGTTAGTAGTAATCCCTTGATTAAGAAAAACGCTAAAAAACTGCTTCCTCAAAAACAGTTTTGCTGATCCGTGCTAATCATTTCCAGGACAAACGTTTCTGCTTCTTTGCTTTGCAGAATGTTGATGCATTAAACTCAATGAATTACATAACACACGATTCTTTGCACGATTCTAGATTCTAACGTGCAGTTCTGACATTTTATATAGATTTTGTTTTAAAATTATTTAAAAATGGCCAATTTTTCATGCATCCTTTTCTTCGTTATGATTGCAATCAATTTTTCTTTACATTAATATTTTTAATATTATTTTTAATTTAAATGCTTAACAGGTCTCTATATGTGGCACAGCAACAGGTATCCTTTTGAAAAATATTGTACATATAGTGTTTCATTGTACCAAATGGAAATTAGAAACAAAGTTACTTACAAAATAAAATGCATCAGAAAGGGAACTGAGGGGAACAGAATAAGTAATATACAGCGACTCACGTTGAAAATCATTCGCTGTCCTCGCTCATTTATTTGCCTCTTCCAAACTCCAATAAAATAAATAAAAAGCATTTATAATTAATATAGAAATATTCTTCATTTTTTATTAGAAAATATAACTAAAACATAAAAGGATGCATGGAATAATAACGAAGAAGCAATTATTTCGGCTTGCGATTGATTAGTGATCGTTCAGGCTTGGTCGTAGTTTTCACGAGAGTATGCTGACTTTGAAGGACTACCCCCACGTTTGAGAGGCAAGATGTTATTGAATACTTGTGTTACAAACTGAGATATACAGTTGATTGTTAATTGACTGTTTTACTAAGAGTCTAAGTATGTGATGGTCGATCACTCGTATAATTTTTGTAGACTTTTTAATTATGAGATTGTTTGAAAATTTGTACTGTTCATCAATTCACCGATTCGATTATTGTAGGGATTTTCAGGCCAAGTAGTTACCTGTTACATCGAAGAAAGTTGGAAATTTGAAGCATACGTCAGAGTAGGAATGTCAAATATTTTCATTCAACTGTTTGACAGACAAGCACACGTAATTATTTGTAACTTTCACTTATGACCAGGTGAAGCGTTACGTATGAAAAGGACGTCAGCTTCAATCGACACTGAAATTCTGATCGTAAGTTCTGTTTTGTGCGTCGCTGCGCTAATTCGCAAGTCACATCAAGCTGTTGTACCACAATTAGTTTCATTTTTGCTTTCTTCTTGCTTTTTACTTCAGTGGCAATAGATGGAGAAAAATCAAATCTTATATACGTTATTTCTGACCGTGTACGATAAAGTGAGATAAGTTGTATATTCGTCATACTCTTTAATATATTTATTTATTTATTTGTAGATTATTTATATACAAGGTGCTTTTCAAAGTTATGTATCAGTGAGAACGAGGTGTTTTTTCATGAATAAATATAGAATAAAATTTACTTAACTCAGGCTTAGTTTTCGGGAAAATGAAGTTTAAACAATTACGGCTAAGATAATGGTTAATCAACATGATGGTGCTCCGCTACACGTTAACTGAGAAGTAAAAAATTTTTTAAAGGAAAAATATCACTGTTGAATTGGTCGTAGAAAAACAATCGCTTGGACCTCAAGATCCCTTAACTTTGTACCCCTTAATTTTTATTTATGAGAGCATATTAAAGCTACAATTTACAATAAAGGTATTGAAAATCTAGATAGATCAGTAAGGAGTATTTATTACGCATTCAAAGACAAAAAATCAATACACAGTATCGAGAATACATGCATCAGAAATTATATGAATAGAGTTATGTATACCCTAGTCAGACACTTTCCGCAACTTTATAAATGATGTAATAAAATAGTTTACAAAATATCTTTTCGCTCTTTTATGAATCTAGCAATTGGTAAACACGATAGACACTATACGTCGCTCGACGAATCCTGTCTTATAATTAGCTGCAATTGCATACGCATGTAATGAATTTTCAAACTCGATTTTTTAGACAAACAAAAGTTATTCTATATATATATATATTTTTTTTTTTTTTAATTGTTTCTTGTAACTGCGTGTACATAATATTCGAGAATACTACATATGAACCATCAAGACTTGAGCATACCATTTAAGAATTATAAATAAAGCGTGAAAAGTTCATATGCAGTGCATAAGATAATATATTAAATTTGTTAGTGTGTCTGGAAAAGATAAAAAATCCACAAATAATAACAACAATGTGCTCAACTTTGTCTACAGATTTACTCATTCTATTCATGATGTTGCTTTAACTAATGTAACATCTGACATGTACACGCCTATTCATAAGTATTAGAACACTTGTTGAATGTGAATGAAATCTAAAGTCGCTACCAAATTATTAAAACCCCAAAGGAATTTATCTAGTCTGAAACCTTGTAACATAGCGAATATATATAATATATATATATATTTTTTTTTTTTTTTTATTGATATACATAGTGTGCTGAATAAATTATTACAAGCTGTTATCTCAGAATCCAACGGAAATGTCGACTTAATTGCTATTTTTTTTTTTTAATTAAACGATCCTGGGAGGTTAATTTTCTAGTAAGCAATACACTTTCTAGGGGCAACTGTGGGGTGAAAAGTGCCCGTCAACATTTTTTTAATAAGACATAGTAAATTTTTTTGTTATTGTGATAGCTTTCATCAAACTGAATAACATGTATTTGAACTGCTCTTTTTTTTTAATAATGTGGGTATTTCATGCGTGAGGAATACTAGCAAATACTTAACACTTGGTGAGAACTCGATATACAATGTCTCTTGATGAGACTTCAACAAGCTATGTTTCTTGGAGAGACTTCAACAAGCTATGTCTGTTGAAGAGACTTCCACTAACTAATGTTCTTTTGGTGAGAGCTCGATTTGCAATTGTTCTGTCGGTGAAAACTCAATTAACAATGTCTCTTGGTGAGATTGATTTACAATGTCGAAAGCTTTCAAAGTCTATTTTCATGAAAACCGCGTTTCTCGCTGAAAACGATCTTCCATTAATCAGTTTTTCTCCGATGTAGTGACAAACCCTTCTCGTTGCACTCTAAACGCATTATTTTAGGCAATGGATGCACAATGATCGAAGAAGTTTTCAGCGAAGGAATGTTTGAGAATCCTGGGGAATCTCCGCGAGATTTGGACTTTCTCGCGTAAAGTGGACCATTGTCCACGAAAATATCGGGACCCACCTGTTCCTTGAACTCTTGAAGACACCAGAATTTATGCCATCTTGAGTTCTAATGACCGAGTGTCGCAGGCAACGCGAAAAAATGACACTATTGTCTCTTGGAAACAAAATAGTTGCCTGCGACGTAATCACTTGTGAAGCTATAAATCCGGCTACAAGGCTCCCTTAATATATCCTACTTAGAAGACTAAACATTCATTATAAAAATATTACTTGAGTAAACGTAAAATGGGAAAAATATATTAATTTGACATCACAAGTTCTAATTCATGTTCAATTAATGGATTGGCTACATTACGTTGACATTAATAGCGACTTTATCAGTGAAAGGTTGCCTTTGTTTTGCTTAAAATTTTTAATAGAATAGCGAGCAACTAAAGCTTTCATTTTGATAATTATACTTGTACAAAGGATTAAAAATGGATTTTATGGTGCTTGAATGAGGACAATAGTGAACTATCGAGCTTTCCTTTGTTCCTGTAATATCGCACTCGTAGTGCGTAAAGTGCTAAGTACTTTGTGCACGCTATAGAAAAATGTCTTGTGGAAGCAGCTCCATTTAATCTATTAGGTTGATGCAATAACTGTTCGGGATGATATAAAATAACTGTTCGGAAATAACTAGAAAAGCTATGCTCACTGTAAGTAGGATAGTCGCGACAATATTCACCACAGCATTCTAAAAATTGGTGAAAAAGGTACATCTAAAGAGTATTCTACTGGTGGAAGTAATGTATGAAAAATTAGAAAATAATGGATCAATATGAGTACAAGAAAAAGGTGTGATTTTATCATACAATATAGCTTGTTGCTAAATATGATATTACACAAATGACTATGGAAAAGCTACACCAATTTAATTTGAAACAGAAAAACAAATGGTTCTTAGGTTCAACAAATTTTTACTTATGCACCGGTTTGAATAATTTATTAGAAGACAAACAATTTACATATAATATTACTCTAACGTTCAATAATTTTTATAACTGTAATAACATAAAAGATAGCGAGAAATTTAATATAAAATAGTAACAAGAAGTCTAACATAGTGCACGCGTGGATGAAGATGTCTATTTCCACTTTATTTTCAATAATTTATTTGTAAATGCTACTAAAAAATAAATTCTATTAAGTACTATGTACCTACAAGATCACAAATATATGCCCTATTTGTAGAAAAGGTAAATGTACGATTTCAGTCAGAAAATAGCTTTTCCCACATTTTGAAGGTAAACAATCCCACTCTGCGCATTCCAAGTGATTATCACTGTAACATTCTCTGACTAAAAAACACTTTCCCACAGTCGACGAAATTATAAAAGCGTCAAAATTTTATCACCAAGGAATCAGAAAACTGTTAGAAATATGGTAAAAGTTTATCGACTCGAATGTTGCATATTTTAACTGAAAATTGTTATTTCATAACATTTTAGATTGTAACATATGAAATGTCCGTTTGACTTACATAATTCCATCGAGAAATGTCTCCTTTAACTGTAGTATCATTCACGTAAAATATTATAACGTCGATCTATGCTCTTTTCTGTTTCGTGTATCTGTTTATTTAAAACAGCGTTGCATTGCTTTTCTTAGAGAGGAGAGGTAGTATTAATAAATGTACTATTTAGCAAAAATAGAAAGATGAAAATCTAATAATAATAAACAGATGAAACTGCATTTCCCTTCACAATAATATTCCTTCTCAGGTTTGACAAGCAACATCGTGAAGGTTGCATGAATTAAAAAGCAAAGCTTTTTATCATCCATCATACGTTCTCTCCTATTGGTTGACTTTTCTCAACACCTAGACAACTTAAAAAATAAAACAGTTCCAATCACAGTCACAATAAACAATGCAATCCCCAGTATTACAACATTTAAAACAGCAGAAATATTTTGAAAATATTATTGAAAGCATTGTGTCTTAATGGTGAAACTATATCAATTCGAATGACACATATTTCGATTTATAAATCAACTTTGATGAATGATAGAAAAAAGAAATGGACATTTATGGATATATTTTA
Organism: Anthophora plumipes; assembly: GCA_951804975.1. Taxonomy (NCBI): domain Eukaryota; kingdom Metazoa; phylum Arthropoda; class Insecta; order Hymenoptera; family Apidae; genus Anthophora; species Anthophora plumipes. Next base: position 14,495,725 of record OX638118.1, on the reverse strand, counting down.
ATAAACAATTTTGGTTCAAGGAATGTGAAGATCAGAAACCTAATTGCCAGCTTTGAATATACCAAAATTAAAATTTCGATGAACAATTTATGGACAAAAGTATCGCAAACGCATTATAAAAAGCTAACAAAAAAATATATATATATCTAGTATATCCCTCGTGTAACGGGAGAATAAGTTTTGTGGTTTTTTTGCGATATAAGCCTCTCGATATGAAATACGCTTCTTGTGGTTATGAGCATACATATGCACGTGAACGTACGCTCGCTATATGCTTGCGCTCACGCATTTATGCACGTGTATGAGCTTCGACGAAAGAGCCCCGCTTAATATTCATAACGTCTCTTCCCCCATGGCAACTCTAAACACATTTTAATAACATTTTTTACGACGCCCTTTCTCCACGCCTCAAAAGCTTCACAGCGGCTTTCAGAATGCTTTGGTCAGGCTAAGAATGAGGATAAAAAAGGACAATCGTGTTCGCAGGACAAGGATCAAGCTGAAAAAAGAGAAAGCAAGAGAGAAGTGGGGACGCAACAAAGAGACAGTCGAAAAAGAAGAGGCAAGAACAAATGGTAATGGTGGGGGCGGGGGCGGAAGAAGAGGGGGGAGGGGATGATGATGAAAAGGAAGGATAACTGCGAGAATGAACGAAAAAAGAAAAGATGAGCGAAGAAAGGGGAGAATGGAAACTCAACCCCCCACCGTCGCCAGCCTCGTCTCTTTACGACGGAATATTTTGCTGGCCCTTTCAACTCTCTCTACGGCTTTCAACCATCGAACGAACGAACGAACCTCCCTCCCTCCTTTCGTCGCCTACGAAACTCGGCCACGAAATATCGAAGTTTCGCAAAGTCTCGCCGTTGGAAAATCGAAAACGCTTGAAAGCTCTCGGCTGTTTTTATGCTGACACATTTTTCGACGACGACCGGTGAAGAAAGAGAGGAAGATCGCCACCGTTTACCTAAACGATCAACTATCAAATTTTCATGTACCATAGTTTCGTAATTTTTCTTTCACCTGTCTCCTCGTAGAATTCCAGCATATATCGATGGAATATTGAACGTTTCCTGGGTCATTTGAGAAAATAGGTAACCTTGATATCATGACTGAGAGGCGAAGTATTTGATGAATTTTTATGTGCCGTGCAGTTTAAAATATAGTTTGACGTTGTGCCACGGATACGAACTGGTTAAGGTACAGCTTTATTTTACATTTTAGTTTACACTTGTAATTGGAAGAAATGTTTCAAGAACAAAGTAAGGTCGACTGAAATTAATTGGATCACTTTCTGCTTGATGACAGAAAAATAATAGCCAGACATTAAAAACCTAATTTTTTATTATAAAACCTTTCTTCTGCAAACAAAGAACAACACAATAAGAAATATTCGATTGAGCCCAATTTTGTGCCGAATCAGATAATTCACAAATATCTGAAAGAAAATTGAAATTTTCATAACAAAATCTTTGGAATCAACGTAAAAAAATATTGCTCAATGACAATGAGACCGACTAACACTCTTTTTACTCCTTTATAGAGTTGTGTAATGTACATTCCTGCAGCTTGACGTGTAGTCATTTCTTTAGATTTTACTTTTATCGTAGATTGTAACCTTTTATAACCTTTATTAACCTTTTTGTGTATGTACGAATCATCCCTACATAAGTAATTATCATATCTATAATCATAAAAATACTCAAATAAGAAATCAGTGATCCGATTAGCCCAGTATATAAGGATTTCGAAGTGAGTAGATTATATAAACATATAACGATACAATAGTGTAAAATATATAAAATACTAAATTTAGGCACAACGTAAACAAATAATAATCAACACATGTGAACTTTCAAGCTTACGTTTTTTAAATATAAAATTGCCGATTACGTATTTTAGATTCGAAGCAAAATTGTTACGTTCGTATCTGTCCGTTCCATTAACAGCATGTACCGGTATATTAACCCTTTGACTACGAAAGACGTATGTATGTGCTCTCACTGGTTTATCGATATATGTATACGAAAAGCGTATATGTATATACGCCTTCTAAATTTTTTTACTGCAACTGTTTGCTAATATAGAATTTACCGTTACATGTAACATAGCAATTGTAAACAGCTGAATATTGGCAAGCCTTTCAACGTTCGCATGTTTTTACTAACATTGTTCAGTCTCAATTTCGCTTTTCTCGTAAAATCGCACAGTGAATAAAATCGTATAAAATTCCTCCTTTGCTGCATATACAGGGTGAGCTACTCTGTTTTTAAAGATACGTCAACTGTCTTAAGGATAAAGTTGAATGATACAATAGGGGTCACACGATGCCAAAATTTTTTTGTTTTTGTCATTTTTTTAAAGATATCAAGGTCACCTCCATTTTTTAAATGGAACCATCCTTTTTGAATTACCTACAATGATAGTCCCTTTCATTAGAAATTCAGTGACTATAATTATTCAAGGTCATTCAAGGTCACAGCTGGAGGAAACATAAGATTTAAAATATGAAAGTAGAATACGTTTATCACAAGTGAGACTTGTAGTAAACATACTAAGGTCCTTCAATGTTGTTGAATGTTTTCAAACATCCTTTAGTCGATTACGCTGCGATTTATTCACTATCAGTATGTTTCCAAACACGATTCCGCTATGTGTTACTTATATTCAATGATTGAAAGGTGTAATATGACAACCGATTACTGTGAATGTAGAGAAAATGCAGTACAGGTCCGATTGCTTTATGAAGAAAGGTACCCTGAGCAAAGTACTCCTTCTAGGCAGACTTTTATTAATATCTACAAGTTGTTTAGAAGTACTTGAAGTGTAGATGTAAGAAAGCGTAAACGTAAGAATTCCATTACTAATGAAGAAATGAAACTAATATTTTAGCAGCTATAATTGTCAATCCACATGTGAGTACGAGAGAAATTGGCCGAGAAGCAGACATAAGTCAAAGTAGCGTATTAATAAGTAATTCTGGCCCAACATAAATTTCATCCGTTTCAAATATCGCTACACCATCCGTGACCTTAAATAACCTTGAATAATTATAGTCATTGAATTTCTAATGAAAGGGACTATTATTGCAGGTGTTTCAAAAAGGATAGTTCCATTTAAAAAAATCGAGGTGATCTTGACATTGAAAAAAAATGACAAAAATAAAAATATTTTTGACATTGTGTAAGCTTTATTGAACCATTCAACTTTATCTTTAAGACATTTGACGTATCTTTAAAAACAGCAAAGATATTTAAGCTGCAAGTGTTAGGTGACTCACCCTGTATAAGTGTTAATTTATTTTAATTTGTGATCAGTTTTATAATTTTATTCGTTCGTTATTTTTTAAAATAATACAATGTATTCTAAAAGTGTTTGTTCAGAAGAAAGGATAACAAGTAAATATGATAAGTAATAGTAGCAGGCAATCGTGGCGACTGACATGCGAATATCGCACCGCATATATCGATGGATCCGTGCAAGAGTGCGCTGCAGTCAAAGGGTTAAATAACAATTTAAAAAAAATTAACAAGCTATTGTAGTAGGTATGGAGGAGAGGGATGATGTAATACAATCAATCTGAATGCTTGTATTTATTTCTATGTAGTAAACACGCACTAAATTCTTATTTAGATCTGATTCTCCTTGGTCTACCCTAAGTAAGAAATGGTTAGCTGAACGTCAGCTTTTGTTTATGCACAAAAGTAAAATTTTATTACATCCTAGATAAAACTGAATATACGGTTTTAATCTCTTGTCTTGTAACAATGAGTTAGACTGGTAGCACAGATTCTGGTGAAGACATGGCAAAAACAGTTGTATTAGTAACAAACATCAATTTTAATCTGAACTTTTGTTTTAATTTGTAAGACTGATAATTATCAAACGTAATTAATCTATAACATATTGATTTTCTTTGCCTGATACAGTGGTAAAACGGTAAATAGATTTATAGTTAGCGGAAAAAATTCTAAATCAAGGGTTTAACTCTTCGTAGACAACTTGAGCCATTGATAACCCAAGATGTGTTTCACTGTTGTATTATTTTGAAATCAATTTTTATTTTTAGAGAAAAATGTTTTCAACATTTGACTTAATAGACGACTGTATAATGTAGTAAAGACTTGGAGAGTATATACCAAAGTTTTTGCACACTTTTTGGAAATCTGAGACCATGAAAAGATTAGACTTGAACATAAAGGACTCAGGTTGCCTACGGAGTTTGAGGAAATGTTTGTCTACGGAGGATTAATGAGAGAAAATTCAAGTGCACAGTTTACTTTCGCCGTAAATAAAATTGAATATTTAAGTAAATAATATATAGCTTGCGACTTCTTAAAAAGAGTTAACGATACAAAAGTTGTTTCAAAGTAATAGAAAAATAAATAAAATATCGGTGTTTATTTATTTTAAGTATTCCTTATCGATTTTTATGATCTTGAAATGTATTGTCAAGTTCATCATTCCGAAGAACTTCCTATACATGTTACCGCTGTTAAGCCTTAATTCCGCGATATTTGCAAAAATATTTTTGTCACTCTATATCACATCTTTAATACTTGAGATATATTTATAGTAGCTCGGATGAGATTTGGGTTAGGTTCTTAGGGAGATACGGGTTCTGTAATTATATCCAATCTGTGGAAATTGTATAATTGCCTAAATGAAGAAGACTTTAAACATTTAACTGTAAATGATAAAATGAATTTCATTATTCCGTATAGTGGAGCACATACTCAACATTTCGAACATTGTTGGCGTGAAACTAGAACCAATATTCTACGATATGATACCCGAAAAGGACTTAATGTTATCACATTAAAGTAAGTAAACAAGTGTCATAGGAACATCTGTCCGATATACCTATATTTAAGAAAAGTACGATTTTGAATTGATTTTGAAAGAAATTGAAGTAGTGATCTAATTGTGTAAAGTGTTTCAGAAAAGTATGTTAACACCTCAGGGGGTAAATTTACACACTAAAATGAATAAAAAATGTATGGGCATTTATATCCGATGTATCTTAGTTTTAGAGATGATTAAAGAAAATGTTCAGTGCCCGTCTTGTACCTAAACACACGCCATTACGTGACGTAGCGTTAAATTCCGCCATAGTCATAGTTTTATGCACATTATTCACTTGCATTGCATACGCAATAGTTCTTAAAAGTCCTCAAAGGTAAAAATTTAATTAAAAAATAGCTTAATCGAACATTTTCTTTAATCCTTCATAACTCGAAAACTAAGGTATATAGAACATATGTCCATATGACATTTTTTTACTTATATTAATGCATTTTACTTCGTGAAGTATTGACGTGCTTTTATGAACACTTTTTTGCTTAGTTTTATCTTCAACATGATTTCAAAGGAATTAAGAGTTTACATGGCATGTTATATAAGAATTAAAAGAAAAAGAAAAGCATATGTCATCCCAATTGGTACAAAACAATTCGGTAGAGGATGTTTAGAGTGACGAAAGTAATTTTCTATTAGAAGTAAAAAAAAGAAAACGTATTCGTTGTAACATAACAGAAAGCGATGATAAATAAAAAGTCGATGTTGAAAAAAATATTTGTTTGGCTTTTCTCAATACAATATCTAATCTTTCATGTGTTGATTACATAAACTGTTATTATGGAATGCAGTTCTACATTTTAAATTGCTTTTTTAATTTTTCTTTTTTTGTTTCAGTTTAAGACAAATTTTATACGTGATTACAAATCCGTTTAAAGAGTTCCGGGTGTATAGATAAAAGTTGTTCGGAATATTGATCTTAACAGCATATTTGAAGGTCGTTCAAATTAGTAGAGAAATACTTAATGTAAATAAGTAAATAATTACCAAAATCTCTTCTGATCTGAAGTCACTATGGAGTGCTTCGTTTTACTTAATTTTTAGTACCTATTTACTTATGCCTCAACCAAAAATTTTGTGCATCGAAAACTTGAAAATTCTAAATACTCGATGAAACAAGGAATAAAACCACTGAGCTATGCTGAACGAATCGCGAATAATCAATATTTTCAGCGTCACCGTTAGGCTGCGTATTACTTCGTGCAGAGGATTGGAAAAGGCGCTCATTGTGTGCTACTTTCCACGCGTCGACAGTGAGCAGTGAAATTTTTGCAGACAATGTATCGGAAAGTCGCTGGGGAAGGCATATCTGTTCCGCATCTCGGTAACATCTCGGCGGAGAATAATGTAACGTCATTGGTACCGCCACGAAGAGAGATGAGAAATTAAGTGAACCGTGGAGGATCGTATCGTCGGCGACGGGAAACGTATACTGCAGCCGCTTAAGCCTCTCCTTGCTCAGTCAGCCCTGTGCATCCACAATGGAAAATAATATTTGTCCGCTGGGACACTAACGGAAAAGACGTGCTTTATCGTTTTCCTCCGGCGACCTACCCTGATCTTTGATTCCGTTGATTGTCCCTGTCACGCTGATTCTGTCTCCGCCGAATCATCTCACCGTGAAACTGTCTTCCTTTATTCTTTCCATTTATTCTACAACTTTTCGGTCTACCTTTCTCGTAATAAATATATTGACTGAAATATTCGACGAAAAATGGCTGGCTACCGTGGTCTTTCAAATAGTCAGTTTTCAGCCTGTCTTGGAGAAAATAAATAAGTATAGGATTGATTTTAGAAAAAAGTTAAACACGAAATTTTGACGGGTGTTTGTTTTGAACGATATTTATCGCGAAATATAGATTTAAGGTAATTTTTCTCATTCCTCTGTTGGATTGAATTCGATACGTATGATTTAAGAAAATTGTATTGTTTTTGCTTAAAAATTATTAAAATTTTTAAGTATACTAGGGTGATCGATAGCTATAGGTATTAACATTGTTTCTTGACCTTTTTGTAGCCACATCTCCTGAAATTATGACTTTCGGTAAGACAAAATGACATTTAAAATTTCAAAGTGATTTTACAAAAAGAACTCGTGCCGCATTTGAATTTTTCCTTTTATCTGCTTTAACAGTATAGTATTTTATTTACATGTGAAATTTTAATATTTCATTTGTATAAATATCATATTCTTTGTTAAAAAAATTATTAACATTTTTCTACACGAAAAGTATTACAGTCTTTGAGTCCTGTAACCATGTTCGATGACTTAGACGCTGTATTGTATACGAATTGTAAATTTGGTGGTAAAATTCAATGATTTTGAATATATTGTTGTAAATTGTATACAAATGCTACTATTATACAGGTAGAAAATTATACTTCGATTAAAAAATATACGTTAATACTTTTAGAATACGAAGCATATACATATATCCCAATTGAACGTGAAATTATTAAAATTTTCAAACTTTAACTCGTCCAATCATTGTGAAATTTTGCAGCTATTATCCTTCTACTAAATGTCATAATATTAGGGGTTGCAGAAAAAATAAATTACTCCTACCATATAGATTCGCTCTAACACTGTTCGAGAATTGGGGAAATCCTCGTAAAACACAGCATATAATGAGGATTTTTAGGTGCAAGTATCGGCATTCGATATTTCACATTCGAACAAGTGTGTGCATTGTCTCAGATTTGCGTATGAAATTTTAAAATATTAAAATTTTAAAGAGTATTAATTCTTTGCACTTGAAAGGCTTTTCCATATACAGAAGTAGTAACTCGAAAATTTTCTGATAAAAACCCGATAACATTTTTTACTACTAATATAAATAGATATTTCAATACTTCATTTATCATTAGATTATAAAATAAAATAAAATATTGAATATCGAACTTTGTAATTTTGCTTCGTGTGACATTTTACAAAGCATTCGCCATGATAGAGTTCTTAGTTATAAAAGCAAAATAGTAATCCTTACTATACTATAATTATATTTAAATTAATATATTTTATATACTTTATTGTAAAATATATATATTAATTTTTGAAACCTAACTATCATGTTGTGGGGGGGAGGGGGAGGATCTGTATTTATAACGATTAAATAGTATTCAAAAGAGGCATAATAATTTGTCCAAATACTTTTTTGTTTAAAACGAATAATTCAAATTTTATTATGTAAGTTATCAAAAACAAAAATAAATCTTGTTTCTAGAAACTTCATTTTATACAATTTGAAATGATAATTTTACAATCATGTACCGAAACCTTTCTTTCTAATCAATTTCATAAATATCCATTTAAGTTATTAACTCCTTATCGTACGACTTTTTAGTTGCTACGGATGTAAGCCTTGAGTATTCAGTGTACTAATACATCGTTAAGTAAAAGAAAGTCAAGATATCATATACGATTTTTATTTGATAATCTTCACTCTTACAATTAAACTGCAGTTAGACCAAAAATAGAAAGACAGATATATGATTATCACACCTTGATCATAATTTGCACCACAAGCGCAACTCGTTGTTATATAGCAAGGGATAAAATATCATAGATTATTCAAAATCTGTCCATTTTCATTAATTACAATTTGCAATTATATGTTTCTGTAAATAGGAAGCTTGTATGTCAAAAATAGATACATTTTGAACAATTTGTCAAATCTTATGAAATCATTAAGAATTTTCCCACATTCAGTCGTCAATAATGAATTGTTTCAAATATTTTATTACATTTATCTTACAAATGACATAGGAAAACAAATTTTATTTTGTGTTTGATTTAAATAAATTATGTTCTAATAATTCTTTATTTCACTTACTTCGTTCAAGTGAAATAGCAAACAAGTCGACATGAAATGTTATTGAACTAAATAAATGATTAAACTTAAAATACGGCAATTTTTACAGATTAACTGTATTTGCTTTGAGTTTGTCCGTATTTGGGTAAATCTACCATTTTACTAAATGAAAACATCTTCACATTATCGTTTAATAATATTGAACTTGGATGCAAGAGATACTATAAGGAAATCCGTATTTTTAACACAGTTGATGATGTTGATATGATAGAATTAGAAAGTATTTGAGAAATTATTTGAATAAGTATTTGAAGAAGTAAAAAAATTATTTCATTTGCATTCCAAATAACGAAATAATCTAGATCTTAAATAATATGTAGCCAGATAATATATTATCTTATCTATTATTTTTCAAATAATTTATTTATATAATGCCCAAGCCTGCATTGCAATATTTCCTTTACTCAACTAATCTTTTATTCCAATCGAAATACCGCTCCAAGTACACCGTGACCAATTCCTATTGAGCCTCCGTGTCCCTAGTGAAAGGGTTGCGTGGCGCAACTCGTATTTCTCTAAATAACCCCCTTGTTGCTTTCCTCCGCTGCTAGTTATTTCCTCCACCTTGCTCCCCGCTCCTTTTTCCAAGCCAAATAGTCCCTCTACGTAACACGTGGAGTAACCAAGGATCGATATTTATCGGTGTGTTGTGCGAAACTCTGATACGATATCGTCCAGCGACTATCATTTATGACAGCGGTGCTGTGTGAAATGAATCGTTTTGACGAAACACTGACAATACAGTAGTGGCCAATAAAATTGTACCAGTAATTAACCATTTTGTATAATAACTTTTAACGAGATATCTTGTGACCTAATAGTGCGCGTTTGAGGGAGCATTCCTTTGTGAACGTTGCAGAATTTAACAATTTTCAGAAATTGTTTTTAAGAAATGGTACATCTAATGTTATAATCTTTTTTTATATTTTATTCAGTGACTGGTTAGCCATATATAACAACTTTTTATGTAGTTTTAATTCCTTGTTTCTTAGTTTCATTTCGTTTGCAATAAACGTGTATTCAAAAATCATATCTCGCTATCGTAGGAATTCGGAGATTTCAGAATGAATTAAAACAAAAGTATTTAGAAGATTTTTAATGAGTATATTTATGGCTATCGTCTTTATTAAAATAAATAATTTACGTTGAAATTTTGCAAAATGACGAATGTGTAAATTGCAAATTTCAAAATTTCATTCTTTTACTGGTAATTTATAAATAAAAAGAAGTATGATAAACTTAACAGAGAAATACAATTTTGATACTAATGAGAGTTATAAGCATATGGAATATGCTATAAAAATTTCAGAGCAGTCGTTCATGCAATTTTTAGGATTTTATCTAATCCATATGAAAAATTTACGTTTTGAGAAAAGCTCTTACGTTTTGAAAAAAAGTGTTACACTGAAAAAGTCCTAAAGTAAAAACGTTACTTACAATACCATTTACCGATTTCGGCTCCATACAAGATACTTTTTAGGCACGAATTTATGTATGTACGATTCTTATACGAACACTGAATACATATTTTGGAATTCAATTTTCATCCGTATTTTTTAGATTCTACATTACTATCACTCTCGCCGCGAGGCTTGTACAAAAAGGGATGTATAAGTCACAATACTTGGAATTTCTATTCTAAAACTTAATAATATATTCTTCAATACGTATGTTTTCCAAAACCGAAAATAAATCAATCTTTTCGACGTGTCATAAAATGCTATTTTAACGCTTTTAACGAAATATATCGCTATGCAATACATATGTATACATATTTGATTGTATAAGCGAAATATTTTGCGTCTTGTGTCTTGTTAACTGGGACACATACGAATATATTTACATATTCCATATCGCTGATAACAAACAAAACGTTGTGCAAAGTGCATAGAGATGTCTCGTCAAAAGTGTTAAATGGCTGATATTGGATCGTGAAGTATGTCACCAGGAGTTACGAAAGGGTTAAAAACATAGTTTGTCGACTATGTAGATACAATACAAGCTTTGTAGCTACATTAAATTGTTTTAATGTGGTGTTCTTATAGTTGTTCGTAATTTAATCCAATATGGCTATATTAACCCTGTTGACCCTAGTGGAATACATACATGCATACGTCTCAATGAATATTTGTGATCCTCTGTGAAACAATGTGTGTCTGATGTACGTGTTATTTTATGTTTTTTTCATATCATCTGATTATATACTACTATTTTTTTATTGACAATAATTACAATAAGCAACATAACAAAATGCAAAATAATTTTTATTTAGGCAGTGTACACGGCTGCAGAGTCACGATAACAGAAATCTTGTTTTTATGTGCGTAGTTAATCAACTATCTACAAATTTGTATCGTGATCTTTTAATTCACTGTGTAAAGTAACTGTCTTGTTTGCATCAGTTTTAAATTACTATGCTTTTATTCTTCTTATTAAGCACAGAAGTACCTGTGACGTTCTTGAGACGTACATATGTATGTATAATATATCTTATTAAGGGTTTTCACTCTTATTCTTAAATATGGCGAAAATTATATTTTGTTTTCTTACTTTAATTTTAAAAATGTCAAACGTGTTGACGTATATGTATATACACAGGGTATTAATTTTAAACCCAGCATTTAAGTTATTTTTCCAACTATTAAAATTAAGGAAAAATAACAATATAGCATTCAAATGGTTTCGAAGCGTACACCTAGTAGTGACAAAAAACCTAACCTAATATAACCTAATCCCGTGGAAGTAACCTTTTTTGCATATTAACATCCATTTTCAATAACGCGACGTTGTAGCCGGCGACAACATGAGTTTAACGACCCATAAAATCAATACCTTGAAATGATATAGAACAATGTAAAAATAATGGAACAAGGAAGAAATAGCATGCTGACATACAAAACAGTGTCGATAACTTTGATATGACTTTATAAGATGACCTTGGAGAGACGTTTTTCATTATAAACCCCTTTAGTCGTGTTGTTGTACCCTTAACAGTAGCGTAAATAATTTAGATACTCAATTTAAAATTAATACCTTTTGTGTGTGTGTCTGTGTGTGTAGATAAATATGTATAACAGAATCACTAAAGATCCAAAGTATTTAATTCCACATAATTTTAGGGGCACATACAGTAGATCACAGAAGCATCTGTACTCTTTTTAAAACAGAATAACTTTCTTAAAATTAAACCAAACAACTTGAGTCTTTTTGAGAAGTTAGAAGGTTTAGTTTACTAGATTGTGTATCAAAAATTGTTTCAGAAAATTGTAATTAGACGGAATTGCAAGGAAAACAATAAAGGTCGCTTTTTATCACTTTTTTATCTCAATCCGTAATAAAACTTAAAAACATGTTTTGTAGATTTTTATCAGTTATGTACATGTTGAAAATTTCATCGAAATCGATCGATGCAGAAACAAGAGACAGATGTCGAAAGGTGTAAGTATCGTTAAATTTATTACAGTTATAGTCCGAGGATCGTGAAAAACTGCGATTTTTGCCAGGTTTAATCGTTTGTGGCTTGTAGTAATGTTAACAAGTTTCGATGAAATTTTTAGTATGTGTATAACTTACATACATCTACAAAACGTGCTTTTGAAATTTTTGTTACGAACTGAAATAAAATACATCAATGCATTGTCAGTCGCTTAGAAATTTAATTATTGTTAGGATTTCTTAGTAACGATTTATGGCACGATCGCATAGGAAAGTTGTGTTTGAATTTAGGATTTCACTTATTATTTGCACGCTTTAACGTCCATCCTAGCGAAGGCCAACAGAATTGCTTTATTAGAGTTTTTAACAATTCATACCTCTCGCGCTCAGTAGCTTAAGAACATGTCATAAACTTCGAGTTTCCGAAGAGCACATTTCTATGTAACGGTCCGCTAACCGATGAGTCACCCGGAGGAATTTCCCAAATTATTATAAACATTTGGCTACCCCTTAGAATCATCTCCCACTCCACCAGGGTAAAGCGCACTAAGGACACACTGGAAGGAGTTGGCGAAAAAATTAGCCACGCTGATTGATAATGAATATTACAAAACATTCACCAATCAGCGTGAATCTACCCCAACGCGTCACCAAGCGAGAACGAGGCTTTAGATAACACAGAGAGAATAGAACTAAGAGTCAAAGAGAATAGAACTAGCAGTGAATCAGAATAGAAATAAAAGTCAAAAGGAACGCAAGTATCGTTCGCCGTAAACACACGTTTTAGAAAAGTCTAGTTGTCACGCGGTTGACAATGTTTTGTAATAGTTCCCAGTTCCTACATTGTGCGGTCCTTCGTTGGTATTTGAAATCGGCACACCATGTACAAATATTACAAAGCTCGGAAGTTTTTGTAAATTACCGTAGGCATTAATAATTATCTTGTAACCTACCTATTATTGTGGCCAATTCTTTTCATCCACTCAAGTAGCGCCTGGGCATGCGAGTGGGTTCCTGGTAATAAACACGGAAAGGGTTAAACCTGAAAATCCTAAACTTAAAGAATACTCAATGTATTGTACAAAACGGGTTAATATTTTTACTTTTTCTTTTATTTTTAATCATTCGCCATCTCATCTCGTGACATGATAACTATTAAGTAATTTTGAGATTAACATTCTATGATTTAATAATACACAACTACTAAACCTTAAATTCCATTGCATGCACTATACAACAGTATTTATGAATGTGATTATGCACGTACCATTTTTTATATATTCGTAATTTAATTGTACGACTTGAAAAACTTTTTGCAATGTGTTTTACGCATGTGCTTGCTCAAGACATTGCGTTGTTTTCTATGCCACATTCGAATAACGTAACTGAAGTATAGTTAGTTCTGAAGCAAAGGATTATCGCTGCGGCGTTCGAGACTTTCCGTAACGGTGATAGGCTGGGGTCTCATATTAGGAACGGTCTTATATTAGGCTACTTTACCCTACTTTTTTGTTCCTGTTTTAGTTGCAATCTGTTTCCAAATATTCGCCATTATATTTTATATACTTCTCCATTGAATAGAATCAGATCAATTCATTTACTATAATGAAGGAATGAGGCAATCGTCCTGCACGCGTTACATGTTTTATAGCAGTTACGTTACTTTTTGAGAACAAACGGCATATTGAAAAACGTTGAGTCCAGAGGAGCTATATGTGTCATCTCAGCCAATAAAGGCTATAACCGCTAAAAGTTCTTCGAAAGTACGCTTGAGTGTTTGAACGGCCGAGTTGCAAAAGATCTACTAAAATAATAGGACTGTTCTTTTTTAAAAGGACTTTGCACAGTGCAAAACTCGAGGACTTCAAGCCAGTATTCTTCATTATATAATATGTATATACTGTAAAGAAGTAGAGTTAAAAGTAAAGCTAGAAAAACTTGCACACCGTCATTTATTTATTCATCTTTGGAACTTTCCATTATGATTGTTGCACTTTCGTCGTTCTTTTCCTGTCTAAAAAACTCACTACGTTCACTTTTATTCACTTGTATTCGAACACTATTGCGTGTGCACTTATAAACACATCCGATATATAATTTTTAATCGTGCTTGTTAGAAAGGACTACGTTCTTTTATTACGTTTGGAACATATTTTACCTAACACATCTTTTGTCTACCTTCTACCTACGCATGTTTCATCAGCAATTTTCAACCAGCCGTACCGATATCGATTATTTTATTATTTTATTACCTCGACCTAAGAGATAGTTTTTAAACAACTAACGATATAAAAAATTCTTGTAAATATCCCCATTAACCTTAGACGTATGTCTACCAATATAAAAATAGCTTTAGTTTGTACCAATGACAAAAGGACAGTATCATGTTTTCGACACACAAATATTTTAATCAATCAGGTTGCGGTGAACAATTTTACTACTTGATTTGCTCTATTCTGAGGTTCTGGGGTAAGTCCCATACTATTTCTCACAGTCCTTTTACCAAGACTATGGTCAGCTCTTTCAAGAACAATATTCACATCCTTAAGACAAAGCAACGCCGGATTGCTACCCCCAAACTTTCTGTTGCATTCTTCTAAACAAACAGACCTGCGATACACGATGGCTACGTGACTTCGAGTCACTAGTTATCGCCAGATATCTGCATATTTTTATTCTTACTGGCTATACACAGGTTAAGTCTCTGCTATAAACTTTACGAAAGCAAAATAGTGTCGAACTAATTGCTTCCGACGGTCTTTACAAATCTATCGTCACTAACAGACACAGAATGCAATATGCTGCATTTGATCGCGTTTGCTTAAATTTTTTCAACATTTCTGTGGATGATCTTTGCAGGTAGTACTTTATTTCCAAAAAGCATTTCGAAATCATTCGATTAACTCAAAATTGTAAAAACATCGTTAGAAACTTTGCTGTTGTAACTTCGTTCCTTTCTTCTTCTTCTTTTTCTATTTTTTGCTTATTTCGAACTCGTTTCGCAAGTAAAGGAGAAGCAACATGCAAGGTGCATCGTAAAAATAGGAACAAACTTTATAGACTGATAAAATGCATTGAAAGAAACAAAAAGGTCTTAGTAAGCATATATTTGGAAATTAACCATTTCAGAGTTAATTCAAGTTAATTCAAGTTAATTCAAGATTACAACCAGTACGCAACACAATACATCTTTTATAACAAATGCTCAAAAGGATTGCCATTCATTTGAATGCACGCTTGTGCGCGTTTCTTCAATGAATTTCGCACAGAAGGTTTACGACATATATACGTTATATTTTTTTGTAAGCATTTTCACCACGTTGTTTAAGTTGTTAAATATTTCACTTTACTTTCTTAGCTTTCCACTATCTACGGCTCTCGAATACACTAAACAGAACAAAAGGAATGAAATCAAGTAACCTAGAAGACCATGTTATGAGGTCATTGCAATATATTATACATTACAAAATATTCTGTACTTACTTATTCTTATAAACAGATTTTATACTATGATTATGCATTAAATAAGAACTATAAGACATAAATTAATTATAATTTCCTGTTAACGTGGCTCGATCGACTGTATTAAAAACCGCAGGCAATATGCAGGGCTTTCACTTCACGCATGCGGAAAACACTGCTTTGTACGTCTCTATGTATGCTCATAGGAATACATAGACATCTATGAAAATGTTGTCAATTTTCAATACTTATGAAACACTCTGTCTTTTCAGAGCCTATAAAGAGTACAAAGTATAAATGTTTTGCCACGCACACGCATCGAGACTTGTGAAAACAACAAATCTAGCGAAAGTTGTAAGTTTCTACTTCGAAATATTATTGTGCCGCGTGTTTTAATGGCTTCCTGTTATTTTTTAGGAAATAGGGATGATTTTGTAGGTAATTAATTGTAAACTAATATTTCCCTCTCGGCAGTAGGTATCTCCACGGGGGATGTAGATAGTATGTTACGAAATGTACTGTACCTCGGTATGACAGTCAAATATGACTAAATAATTTTACGACAATCCGCTAGACCGAGGGTTCGTTACGTTTGCATTGCAATGCAACAGAGAGGAACACAAAGATTTTCGGCTGTGCGCCATTAAGTGGAAAAGCATTAAAATGAATAATAAAAAGCATTAAATAGAATAATCTAAAAATATTGAGCGGAAGAGAGAGAGAGAAGGATTGAGTTGTATTTAGGATATTCGAATATGAATGTCACTTCAGGATACCTGATTGTGTAGGATTTGGAACCTCGATACGCAACGAAGGAAGCAATATCAGCAAGGAAATTAAAAGGACACTTTGATTAGAGTGTTTAGAGTCTCCGGAGGTCGTAGATTCGGTTCGATTGGTTTCCTAATTTTTTTCTTAACTCCTACTAGTAATGTCAGAAATGGGATGGAGACATATGCAGACTATACGAAGAGTAATAACTACAACGAAGCAAAGTTGTATTGTAATCAAAACACTTATGAAAGGGTTGCACGTTTCTTAGAAGAATCACGAGGAATAGAAAATTTTCAACTGTGTATTATTGTGTGGAAGAATGTACCCGAGAAACTTTGTGAGAAAGAAAGAAAAGAGTGCGTTTAAGACATTTGAAGGCGAATGTCAGCTCTGGATGGCTGAGTGTTGTAGAATCGAGACCTCTATACCCATCAAAAAGAGGGAATAATACCGAGGAAATTAAAAGGTTGCCTTGACTGTAAACGTTAGAGCACCGGCATATCAGTTCAAAAGTTGTAAGTTCTTATTTGACTTCTCAAATTTTTTCTCAGCTCTTATAAAAGTGTTTTCCAATTATTAAAGCAAGAATATTAAATAGAAATTTGCGAGCGTCCATTCAAGTTGGACTTGCGTCCAAGCGAATCCAATTAGGACACGGAACACACACCGTTGCTACAAACTGTTCTACAACTTCTGCAAAATGTCATAACCAGCTGAGTAGTAATAATATGTACGCCAATGCAAATAAAGGTTAATACTTCTACCTTGTATGTCTATTGTGCGAGTGTCAGCAACAGGCCCTCCAAAAAAGATATTTTTTACAAATTGTCGTTGCTGACCGTACTTGGTCAATGAAGTTGGGTAGACTTAAATGGCTACTATAGGGGAGACCGAGGCAAGTTGATAGAGGGGCAGGCTAGTAAAGTGAAATCAATTTGCACACAAAATTCAAGAATATCGAATATTTTAATGATCATTTACTAAATTCATTTGTGACAATATACTTTAGACCTTCCGCTTCTAAAAGCGTATATGTACATACGCTCTTGTTAGGTTTTCTTAGTAACGGTTTATGGCACGATCGCACCAACAGGCCGTTTTTGAGCTTAGGATTTAATTTATTATTTTTATGCTTTAACGTCCATCCTAGCGAAGGCCGGTAGAATTCCTTAATTAGAGTTTTTAGCCATTCGTACCTTTCGCGCTCAATAGCTTAAGAACATGCCATAAACGCACGGGTTTCCGAAGGGTACATCTGTCTGTAACGGTTCTCTAGCCGATGAGTTACCCGGGGGAATTTCCCGAATTATTATAAACATTTGGCTACCCCTTAGAGTCATCTCCCACTCCACCAGGAAAAGGCGCGCTAAGGACGCACTGGAAGGAGTTGGTGAGAAAATTAGGCACGCTGATTGGCGATGAATATTAGAAAATATTCACCAATCAGCGTACTTTTAATCAAACGCTTCCGAGGGCTAAAACGAGTACTCGAAAGACGGGCAGTTGAGAAACAGTCACCATAAAGAAACCATCTATCAGTAAAAGCGACCATTCAGTCTTACACAAAATAAAACACACAAAGTTAGAAAGGCAACAAGCATTTGTCAATCATTCAGTTGGCTCAGTACGGCAGTACACACGAGCTACATCAAATTCATATTAACAGCTCTGGAAAACTGAACACTCATATACAAAAACCGTATATACATATACAGTAACTCTTACAACATTTTTATCTGAACGCGCAATGAAAATTTAAAAGGTACATTCTACAGGTCTATGTCAGTGTACATGCTGAAAATTTCATTGAAATCAGTTAACGCTGCTATAAGCTACAAATGATTAAAGATGGCAGAAACCGAAATCTTTCACGACTTTTGACCTATAATTCGGAAGATTCTTACACCTTTCATAAAATATTTTGTATGCATCATCTAGTAAACTAATCTTTCTGACTTCTCAAAGTTATTTGGTTTAAAGGGTGTCCGGATATTAATCGGAGTCTCTATACGTCCTCTAAAGGTGGATGCTCAAATACGAAAAACGTACAACATATACGCTTATATAGATATTATTATTCACAACTTGATGTTGGTTTATGCGCAGTACCGTGCTTTGATATTTATCACACAAAAGTTGATTATTAGTTATATGTTCATTTTTAAATACTTTTGTAATTTTACTATACTTTAATAAGAAACATCATATAAACGTTAAAAAGTTGCACTTCTAAAAGTAAATTAATGTAAATTTTGTTACTTTAAAAAATACAATTATATTACTATAATTTTCATTTTAAAGTTTGGAGAATATGAAACGCACTTGTATGTCTTAGCATTCTGTATATCAGTGTCGAGTGGTCCGTAACGCTCTCCGTCCACACGATCATACTTCGCCATAAGCGTCTCATAGTGAAAGGGTTAATCTTTGATAAATGATGTTTGATAAATTTGATTTTTTTGAATTTTTTGTGTAAGTTAATTTCGCTGCATCAATCTTTCCAAGTCTCTGCTACTGTGTTGTGACTTGTGCTCTGGCTTCACACTTTCTTAACAAATGCTTCTTTAAGTTAATAAATAATCTGCGTTTGTGTTTTACTGCAAATGAATAATGATAATGTGACAGAGAATTGATAGAATGTGTGATTAAACTATGTAAGACTATGTAAGCCTGGGCTAGATTACGCAAAGCTCTATAAGACTATTATAAAGCCGTCTAAGACCACGCAAGTTTAAATGAAACTATATGTTGGAAACAAGATAAATACAACATTGAATAAGATTGTAGACTATTAAAAGAGACTCTATGTAAGACTAAACTTGGTTATGTTAAAACTGTATAAGCTTTGCTCTCGTACAAACTCACATGAAAGTAGTGGTAGCATTACGAGTAAATTATTAGTGTGCTGGATTATTATGTTATTAAACATTTTTCAGCTATCATATTGCCACGAATTAGCCAAAATTTCATAATTAATACATTGCTAATGGATCGGAGATATATCTCCGTTTTACGAAAAAAATGGATACAGCACATTTTCAGAAAATGCTATATTATTTAACATATTTCTACTTTATTTCACATTCTACTACATACGGATTACTTCCATTTGTGTAGTTATTTGTACGCTTTATGGGTATTTTAATTGCATACTGCGCCAGAGTCAGTTCTGACCCATCGTCTTGAGAACAATAACGCACACAATGACAGAGTTATTTGTGTTAGTTGCAAAACGACGCTTGTATTATCATCACTATAAATTCGCAATGGCAAATGTAGAAACAAAAAAAGAAAAGTACGTTGCGTACGCACGCAAGTATAGGAATCAGTTCCTTCTAATGCTCGGAGAAAGGGAGAAGTATGCGACGATTCAAAACATTTATTCTGTTCAAAAGTTTACTTTTCATTGTTTTTATTGCTTCTTATAAAGAATGTCTTTGTACGTGACTATTATAAAAGACATATCTATAACACGCACTCTGCACATAACCTTACAATTATATGGAATACATATTACTATCTAGATATAGTATAAATATATTTTTTTATAATTCAGGGGATTATTATTCTTTCGTATAAGTACAACGAAAATCCAATCGTCTGATTATTAGTATATGTATATGTACAGTGATTCCCATTAATATTCAAACACCCTTCAAAACAAAATAACTTTTTCAAAATTGGACCAAATGAATTGAATTCTCGCGAGAAGTTAGAAGCATCAGTTTGCTAAATGACGTGTAAAAACATTTTTCAACGAATTCCAGTTAATCGGAATTACGAAGAAAATAGTAACAGTCGCTTTTTATATCTTTTTTATTTGAGACTGTAATGAAAATTTAAGAAATGTATTTTGTAGATTTATATTAATTGTATACATACTAAACATTTCATAGAGATCACTTAACGTTGGTACGAGCTAGAAACGGTCATAAAGCAATATTGATAATTTAAAGTGATATTACATGTAGGATATTGTTCAACATAGAGAAATCTACAAATAAGTAATTAATTAACACTTATTATATAAACATATAACAAAATACCCTCAAAATTGTGTGTCAACTTACTTTCCGCGTGAGCTTTTTATGCAAACTTAAAACTATACGTCTATTATTAACAGTTTCCTGAACTAAACTAAACAGTAAGCTAGTAGAAGTAAACAATAAGCGGTACATAAGGTCAGAGCCTGGAAAAAAAATGTAAACACTTGGTCTTTCATCAGAAATACACCCTTTTGAAACGTGTCAACATACAATGTACATTCCGCGGCGACTGTATAGTATGCGCCTGAAGTGTATCGAGCATTACGACTATCACGGGGCCGTGTTATATCAAAACTGTATTGTAGGGTAATTCAGGACAATAAAAAGTAGACGAATGAGAACAGTGTTACACCGACATCCTATTATAAGAATACTTAAGAACGGATAATTAAAAGTGGATACTTCGTTCTGCACAAAAACTGACAATGAATGAAACTTTACTTATAATTGAAAAATATACTTTGCAACAAATATAAAACTTAAATGAAATAGAAAAAAAGAAACCAAGATTTTAGAAAAAAAGAATACATCAAATAAAGAGTTTACCAATTCATGTAATGTGAAAATCTATTATAATTCAGAGTTATAACTTTCGCCATCACTGTTGTCGGAATATACTATTGGTTTAACATTTATAATACAATTTTACTATTTAAGAAAAGGCTTGTAAATTGCTTCGATATGAAAATGCACTTCTGTGATTTCATATAGAAATGCTTACACTAAAGCACTGCCATTCGTAAGAGGGCGTTTCACAATTCTTGTACTTGTTATAACGAAACCGTGTTATAGTAAGGTTGCCTATAATTTCATTTTCATGTTTCTCTTAAATTGTTTTACATTTATGTAGGACTACAAAAAAAATTTTGGGGACCAAGCAAGAATCGAACCCGCAATCTCTACCAGCAAGTTAGGATTCTAATGCCCGTAGTCAAGGCGCCCTCTTTTTTTCTTCTTTGTTATTGCTTCTTTTGATGGGTATGGGTGGCCCCTCGATCTCACAACTCGACTATCCTGCGTTGACATTCACCCTCGAATGTTCTAAAGCGCACTTCACTCTCTATACGTCGTACTTCTTTTCGTCGTCGTCATAGCCTCGTGTGGTCGTATATGCTTCCCATCCGAGAAGAACCCCTAACTGTAAGAGCTGCGGAAAAATTTGAAGGGCCAAGAATCAAACTCAGCATCTTCAGGCAGCAGAAACTGGGAGTCTGCTCACAACTAAAGCGCTCTCCTTTTTTCCCTTATATTATTGCTCCTATTGATATTTATTGAAACCGTACACCATATTACTTCAAACACTTAAGTTTTCTCGAAGTTTGATATAAACCTTTTCTTGATCAGCATTATAAAAAATGTTATTTTCTTCATTCTGTTTTAATATTTAATCCCCTGACACATCATTTTTGCTTTTATTATCATCTGCGATCACTTTTACGATATGGTTGATGTTGATCTTTGCATGTTAATGTAAAAAGATTGTATACCTCCGTTGAACGCTCTGATTATAACACAATTTGTAAACATTATGCTATCTCCAATGCAAATTAATGTATTTGTTGAAATCCACCAGTAGGATGCGCATACACATTCCTTATGGTGTGTAAGTGGGGAGCGACTGTTTGATCTGACGTTCATTGCATCCCTGACTTGAGGACTTCAAGCAACCACAAAGTCAATCCAGTAATTACACGCAATGCGCACCCACACTCAGGATTAGTACAACAGTTTACTTTCATATAATATCTTTCAATAGTATCCTTCAGAGTCAAATTTACATTGAACGCTAATCTCCACTGTTTTATCACTAGGATGCAGATTTCCTCTGTTGCTATAATATTTGTTATAAACAACATACAAAAGGAATACATGTTATTTTATAAATATAAAAAAACTCGATTTTCTCGATTCTATTACTTTATAAATGCAGTGATGAGATGGGAGCATCGAATTTTTCCAATCCGTGTGTTGCTCCTCTTTGATTGTCCTTCATGGGCTACAAAAATAACGCCCACCTTAGAATCTCTTGGTTCGCAGGGTAATGAAGGAGTTAGGTCCAAGGAGTTTTCGGTCTTAATGGAACTCGATGACCCATGTATATAGCTTTAATGTCTTTATGATACATCAATTGCTGTTGAGTGTTTACAAGTGAATACCAAAAAGTTATATAGTTCTCTCTCTTATACACACATACATAATATATATACATAAATACAATTTAAGGACCTTCATGATATGCTTCTTGATTTACTTTTTCTAAAAGTTTGACACACATATATTAATTATTGTAGTCATAATAGTAACCAGCTATGAGATATCACCAAATATTTATGGAAAACCATGGCCGACCTGTAATTTTCCATTGAAAATTTGAAAATGAGAAATCATACAATTTTTTGTTCAACTGCAAAAAAATTATTCGTTATTGTGTGTCTTCGAAGAAGAAATGTGGAAAATAAATTAAAAAATAGCATTTCTTTCAACATTACGTAGGAACTAATTATTCAATCGAAAATTCTAGTACGTTCAACGGAAGGGAATATTATTAGGAGCTATCATCCACAATTGCGAATAAATCGGATGAAAATTCATTGAATTATAGATGAGCCCAGTTTAAAAAATCGAGTAAAACGCGTTTAAAGTTTTGCAACAAGTTATGTGTGAAATAACGTTAAAATTTTTTAACTTTTCAAAGAGTATCTACTCAAGAACCATAAAACATTTTCTCTACAGCATGGTCGTAGTTATCCCTTTCACATGTTGACGTTTTTTCTCTTCAATCCAGCGTAATGCGCCTCTGTTTCGGTTTTACTCTCAGCAGCGGAAACGCGAAGAGCGTTCTGTTTATATCGGTATGCGCCTGCCGGTGGTTTAATTTTGATAGTGAGGATTTCCATTATTTGCAACAATTCTGAATAACCGTCGTTAAACACGATAACGGTTAAATTAGTTGCCACTTGGACCACTGTAGCTTCATGTTTGGGGGGCAAATTTCGTAACGAGAGCATTGAAACTCTCGTTATTATTTCGTGTACATCCACTTAAACATCGTCTCAACAATTCTTTCTTGCTCAGATATTCATAAATGGGTGTAATTACAGCAATTACGTTTTGTAGTAATGCATTTCTGTTATTATAATTATTTAAATCATGGGTCAGTTTTAACCACTACTCTACATCATTAAAACTTTTGTTACTTCTTTATTTTTGCCAATTTTACGGATTCATTTTAAAAACCACAAATAGTAAAAGAAGATGAAAAAGAAATATCGATTTTTCAATCTGTCCCAGTGCTTTCCTCCCTTAGGAAATATCAGTCTGTAACTTTTATAATTACTGCAACTATTCAAGGCAACATTTATAAACTCTGAACACATATCAGAATTGAAAATACAAAACATTTCGTGAGCCACTAGCAATATGTAAAAACAGTACATCAGTTTATAAATAGGAGTATCGACTGAAACAAATTTAGGATTAGAACACGGCACATTGTAAAAATTTTAAATATCTGGATTCTGAGCAAATTAATCAAGAGTATAGTTCTGGATAGAATTTCAATTTTGTGATTTTTAATTGAGAAGAAACCTTCCGCAAGGAAGTAACCTATTCTCGGAACAAGAAGTATATTAGCTTGGCTTTAAACTAGGACAATATTCTTTAAGTACTTCTAAAATTCTATTAGACTTTACGCTTTAAGAAAGTATTGTCATTTATTCGATTCAATTGGCCACGTGCATTTTATTTCAAACTTTCGTCAAATAATGAAACAGTTAATATCAGTAAGTAGTGTTCTTAATTAAATTATGTGAAGGCAATAATAGAAAACAAATGTCCCCCATATCTATTGTCTAGGAAATGGATTATTTTCGATTGAGACATTGGATGCAGTAAAGTTCTCCCGATAACTTGACAAAAGTTATTGCAATTTGTTTGGAACGTGTTAAATCGTCCGTTACACTGATGTTCATTTATTTCAAGTTCTACAAAAGTTTCTTAAATGTTCAAATGCTAAATACCGGGCTTTTCCTGTTCAGTGCCTAAAAATGCCAGCTAATGGATCTATAGAGTTGAACTAACTGTATGTTTAGATTTTATGAATGTGTCTTTACTGTCACCGTTTATCAAGTTTCTGTTGAATTGAAATTTATGCTTTTATAAGCTTTGGATCTGTTGTTAAACATTTTTTTATTTATAATTCGAAGTATATATATCAATAATTCGAAGTAACAAAAACGAAAAAAGAAAGCATATACGAAGGAAGCGCGGACGTACAGCTTGGCATTCTTCGGCTGAAGTTTTCAAACGGCTAATTGTGAAATTATTTACATATACAGCAAAAGTAAGACATTAATATGTCCGACTCCTGTAGTAATAATCAAAAAAATTGCTTTAAAACAAGTTGCTTAACAAACAGTAGAAAATTGTACGCAGAGTCCATCGAATAAAGTCTTCCAAGCTGTGTTCTTCAAAATGTAACGAAAATGTCGACTTCATCTTCTTTTTTCTTTTTATTAAATGATCCATGAGGGTTAATCTTTTAGTATGCAGTGAAAGCTTCTGTGGCAACTGTTAGGGAGAAAAGGGAACTCTTCAATATATTTTTTAAATGAGAAATGGTATTAACTTTTTGTTATTTTAATAACTCTTATTAAACTGAATAACATATATTTGAAACATTTTTTTTTTATTATGTATAGTTACAGAGTTATAGGAAAAAATTAAAATTGATTCTACAAACACGTTTACAGACAAGTATTGAGCAATTCAACTCTGTTTACGAACACATTTAGCTACGTGCTTGGTAATGTAAAGCCGACTTCCTGGAACATTTTGCCAACAGTATTACACTTGCTTAGATTTTCCAGCGAAATGAATAGACAGTTTCAGTATTTGCTAGACTTCTTCGCGGGTGAAATATCTATAATAATAAAAAGAAAACATTGTTCAAGTAAATGTTATCTAGTTTGATGAGAGCTATCACAACAACAAATAATTAATATCACCTCCTACTTAAGAAAATTGATAAAACGTAACAGAAATTTTCTCTGCGAGCAGCGGTCAGTGCGAAAACACCCTTGGGGGTCCGGCAGCCGAAATTGATCACGACAATCGCTCGCTCACATAGTCCAGAATTGCTTAACTTCTTGCTCACGAGCTAATTTCCCCTCTGAGGGTACTCCCACTATGCGACTGCGGTTGTCTCGTTCGAGCTGTGGTTAGAAGACGGGGGAAAACGTCTTCCAACTACAGCTCCAGTGATAGATTTTTGTTTATCTTGGTAATGGCTAGAGACAGAAAGAAAGAAAGAGAACAGTAGATCGTGTTCTTATCTAAATCACCCTTTAACACCTTAGCATCACAGCTCTAAATACGTTACTAACTTCATAAATCAGGGACGTTCAACTAATAGTTGGCCTGTGTCACCGATAATTTCTGTTTCTATTTTTGTTTTTGCTGAGAAATTATGTGTAATAATCGAAATAAAAAATAGTATTATACTGTTTGGTCGTAAAACACCTTAACTTATACGTTGGGCAATGTAACTAGGCGCTTGCTCCACATAATCCCATCCAAAGATACCCATTTTTAACTGCTAGTAGTTACACTTCATAGTAGTAGAATTTACATATCTGCAGGAGTTACCTATATGGAATCGCAATGTAAATTAAATTTTGTACATATATGTTTTCAAGTGGCGATTCTTTTCTTAAATATTGTATTATCACTGGGTATGATAGCCGTTGTCACGATCACCTGATCTCGTTTAACCAACGCTTTTCGGCTAACATTACATATTTGTGACTTCATTCTCACAATGTAACGAATAAAAGACAAATCTTTTTTCCAATTTTTACGTAACTAACGAATAATAGAATGTGAATCTAAAAATCAAAAGCAATAATTCTCTTTATTTTTCAAATACGTCCGAATTTTTCTCTTCAAGCGTACCGTTTAGCTTATAAGAGCTTGCAAACTCGTGAAAAATACCAACGGCAAGTACAGATTTTCGCGCGATAGGAGCGGCCGTCAATATGTTAAACTATGACCTAATTCTTCCAGAAAAATCGTCGTTTATAATTATTATTATTATATTTTTGCTTATTCCAATTGGAATTAATGTCTCCATATAATACATGTATATGTATACGACAGAAATATTATGTATGTGATAAAACAGTATCATATACGAAAAATCAAACCATAGGTAAAGTGTCTCAAAAGTAGCCTTCCTTTCTGTGTATATAGTATTTATTTTACGGAGACTATGACTTTTTCACACTAGGCGGACAATTGGAAAATATGTATATCTTCCTCAACAGAGGTTTACAGATAAAACAATTTGGAAATGATATGATAATAACCAAAATAAGTATAACATTTTTTCACAAAACATATGAAATTTTTAATCGGGTCAAATTGACTCGAATGATATCAGTGTAACAAATAAATCAGCACATAAAACACAATTAAATAATATTTTTTTCAAGCACCTTATTCTTCAGTTTTTTTAGTAAAAGTTAATAAATTTCAAGTAAGCAGGATCGTTGATTAAAAACTTATTAAATGTTGAATTACCATTTCGAGTCAACGTGACTCGAACAGTGCACGAACGTCAAAATCCAAGATCCTTTGCTTCGTCGAGATTCAATTCTTTCTCGGTTCCTTTACTAGTGTTGTCGAACCATTAAAAAGGAAAGTTTCGAAGTTATCGGTAGAAAAATGTGTAACATGTATAGGTCTAAGCATCTGATCGATTCTTTTACGGTTAGACGTTTCTGAATTCTACTTATTGTACCTTGGGAACTCTAATTCCTCAGGGCTAATCTCCGCGCCACTCCTCTGAGCGAACTTCTAAAAAGTTCCACTCAAAGTGGTAACTTTTCCGTGAGCGGCCGCGCTCCTGGGGGTTCAAAAGACTCGTGCGAGGGATGACGTGCGATCGACAGAATTCCGCTGGAAACTTGTAGCCGTGGTCGTGGAATCGATACTTGGAGAAATATTACTTCGCCGATACACCATTCCAAAATACTTCTGCTTGCCTTCACCGCAGTCGTCCGCGTTTCTTACTCATGTACAGGGTGTAAAAGAATTAATTGTCGAACCAGGTGACCCTTTTTCCTTCTACTTAACCAAATTGTAAATCTTCAATATCAGAATTTAAATGAATTGGCGGAAACAGCTGCTAATAGCGTTGAATTTTCGGAACCCATCACTTTAAAATATTTAATATACATATCTACTTAGTCATGAGAAATAGAACACCTATAGTGGCTGATCAGAAATATTATACATATATCACTTATTTAAAGTTTGAACAAGAATAGAATTGAAAGTACACTTAATGTGAACCCTCTTATTTATTATGAAAAATATTGTTATGTTTTTAATGAAATATTGCAAACGTTTTAAAACTTTTAGAAATTATTAAACATTTGTTAAACTACATACGCGAATATTTCGTCACTCTAAACTTTATGTCTATAATTTATTGAACACGTTTCTATTTTTTCTACACTTTTCATGTATTCGTACGTTACAATGTCATACTGATACAAGTTTTTCAATCAATTGCTATTTATTAATTGTCATTTCTGATACTAATTCTCATAAGTTTTCTATTGGATTCATATCTAGTATGTTACCGGGATAAAACTTGAATTTTCTTTTAGTTAATTAAGTTGCCACGGCATAATCGAATTTTGAATATATGCGTTAAGAATTACTATATTTTACTATTTTATTATTACTTAAGTTATAATACCACCTAGAACATAAAACATTTAATTTATTCATCGTTGGTGGATACCGTGCTCTTATTTACTCGGTTATAAGGCATCACGGTTTTTTTTTCAACTCAATGCGGAAGGTTGTAGTAAAAATGTTTAGCCGAAGTTGTTGTTCGGTTATAAGTTTCTGCGCTTTTGTGGAGCAGCGGTTGGGCTTCTGATTACAATGTTTTTCGATTACTGGTTTGGCTTCTCGTTACAAGGCTTTTTTGACTACCTCCTTCGGCTTTTCGTTGACTACTTGTATACATATTTTTGAAGCTGCAAGTTCGAGGAAGGGGTCAATCGACGCCTTTCCCGAAATAAGGTCCCTTTCGCAAGCTTCGTTTTTCGTGCTTGAGGGCACGACAATCGTAATAATTTTATCATACATTGCAAGTATCCTTCTTGGAATTGAAGATAGGAGAATATATTCCAGATAAAAGTTGTATTATTCAAGCTGATAAAAATTGTTGTATAAACAAACATTTTGTCTGATCCTGTTTTCAAGGTTATGTCATTGTAACTTTACAGCATTATAGTTGATGTAGATTTGAGTTTAATAATCTAATACACTATGACCTTGAAATGTTATCATTAGATATAAGATGAAACAAATTTAACGGGTTTACAAAATCAGTCACATGTTAGAGTACGCGAATTTCGAGTGTTCTAATAAAGAAATCGGCAGAAATCCAAGAAGACAAGGACCTAAACTACTAGTCAGGGTTGTATAATCTACTCACCGCCACTGCGTATACTTTGTCGCCTTCTAAATTCTTATGAAGATCGTCGTTTTCACCTTTATTCTTCTTCAATGTTGCTTACTCTATCCTGTACTATCCAGAAGTATGCGGTAAGCAATACAAGAATTGTTTACGTTTTTAACGTTTAGCTAAACAATTAATTCATTGGTCATACAAATTCATGAAATGTCTGGTTAGGTGTTAGGTGAGAGTAAGTCTTTTTTTTATGTGGGCCTGGAGGAGACATGTGAAGATTAAATTTTTTTTTTTTTATAGAATCATAGACCTTTTATGTACCAATCGATGTAACTGGTTATTTTTACACAGAATTATAAAGTTACATATGGCGGAAAATCGTTAATTTAGAATATATTTTAATTTTAATATTGAATAATGGCATCCGTACTATGTATACATATTAAAACTTGCTTTTCGAAAATTGGTGTTCGAAAGTACGTCTTTCAGTCTGAGTACAAAGATTTACTCGATATTTAAGTAACCCTTCAATTTTCTGTAGCTTTTTCATAGAAATTTGTTGCTACGTGTGAAGAATTTAGGAAGTCTATTTTATTCTTTCAGCAATAATCTGTTGAAATAAGAACTAATTAACTAAGAGTATCAGCTTCTTTTTAGTATAAGTTTTGTAATAAATATTATCGTTTAATAATGTATACCACTGCTTTAGACGTTGAACCAGATGATCTGAATGCAGACCATAAAGCTAGTTATAAATATGAATTAGACAATATTTAAATCATGTTTTTTCTGTATATTTCAAAATGTCCAGAACTAATTCAGAGTACATTAGACAAAATAAAACGAAGCTTTGGAATAAAGATCAGAAAGCTATTACAGTTGTTAGGAAAAAGATGTTTTAGTGCTCTTTTCTTAGGTTTAAGTTTATCTACATTATAAACATATTTTTAAATATTTCAACCTGAAAATATGCAGTTTTTAGATTTCATTTCGATTATTTTGCGAGTGGCCTATAAGGCTACATTTCTAAACATGAAGAGTTTCCTTTTTATTTTAGATATATAATTTGCGGTAGACATTGCTATTGTTCAGCTTAGTTTGGATTTCATATCATGTAGTAATTATGTTATTGATATATGTATATTCAACTGTTATATTCTTTTAAAAGTCATGAAAGGTTTAACAATAAATTTTGAAATAAAGGTGTTAGCCAATATTTGAATCTGTTTTGCTATCATTATGAATGACACCTACAACTTAATAAATTTAAAAACATTACAAGAGAATGTTAAGGTAATGCAGAGTATTGTGGTGTGTTTATAAGAACGTGCATGATGTAACAAGCGTTATTTATAAACATGCCAAATAAAGCTCTCAGTTTGTTAAAAAATTTATTGGAAGACAGAAATTTAACTACATTACCGCTCAAAAGTATCCGGACACTTACGAAATGTGCATTAGCAACACGTAAATGTTAATTAGATATCTAAAGTAGTAACTGAAAGCTATCTTCGTTATTTTTTTATGGAATGAGTGGTTCCAAATTTAAAATTACTTAATTGGAAGCTTACTGATACTATAATCAAATTAAGTACGAGTCTCATCGACGTATTCACTGTGATTAGGTTATGTTAGGTCAAGTAAATGATACTTAGATATCTAAAGTAGTAACTGAAATCGATCTTCATTAATTTCCTATAGAAAGAGTGATATTTTAAATTATAAATTACTTATTTGGAGGCTTGCTGATACTATAATCAAACTAAGTACGAGTTTTATTGGCGTATCCACTCTAATTAGGTTATGTTAGGTACCTAATCTTAGGCTGAGATTAGGCACAGTTTGCACTAATCGCGATAATTTTCCTATAAAGTTTCTCATTGTTTCTATGATAATTTCTAACAATTTCAAACGTTAAAATGATTCTAAATACTTTTCCTACTAACTTAGACTATATTTTCTTTTAGAGAAGAAAGAAGTGTCCGGATACTTTTGAGCGGTAGTGTATATCTTACAAAGAAAGTTATATCGAGCATATGTTTATATTAACAGCTTTTTTTTATCTTAGTGGTTCTAAAACACTCTGTATGAGCTTTACTATTCTTTGTTTAATATTTTTTAAACTAACAGTGATTCAGTAATTTTTATGGAATTATTAATAATTACAGAACGAATGGAAACAGTGATTTATTTTTATCCTAAGTTTCCATTTTTGATCAAGATTTATTCCGTATATTTCATTCATTTTGAGTGAAAATGAACTCCTTCCTAATATCTTCTACGAATGAACTAAAATTAATGAATTTGTAACAATATTTACAAAGGAAACAATAAAATATTCATAGAAATGATTATCTGTTTTAATTTCTGCACAATTGTGGCTTTATTGAGATATTTTTACATGATGTATATTGTGCAAGAGTATCTTACTTTTCCATTGAAAATGTTTAATTGTCCGCACTTTATAAACACTCAAGCTAAAGGAAAAAATAGTACACTTGGGCATAAACTAAAATAAACTAACAGTAGAATAAAATATGGAGTATCTTCATAGTAATCTTGCAAATTACACACAATCACAGGGGACATCTTTGCAAATTAACCAACACGAGATCTGTCACACGATCATGAGCGGTAATTTTTCAAAACGAGTGCCGCGAGATCTGCATCGTATTTGTCTTCAGCCAGACGCGTTTCGCATTCATAAAACGCACAGAAAGCATCAGCCATCGGTCGGCCATTCATTTCCGCCAGCGGACTAATAATTTTGGCACGGTTTAATAATTTGACCGATTGTTCGGCACAGCGAAAGAGCGCAAGAACAGACACGGACGTGCCGCCGTGGTGTACATCGTTCGTAACCCGGCTCGTGCATCAATTTAACGATCCTGTCTACAGTGAAATAATTTCAGTGGCGCGCCTCTCCGAAACGTGTTTCGCATTTCCTTCCTTCCTGAAAATCTGGAAGGCGGCACACCACAAACTCCAACTTCTATGTATATGTATATCGTATTGTAATAGATTATCGATAGTTCGTATCATTATTTACGAGCCCCATCTATCCGGCATTATCGTTCGTAATTGTATTTACGAGTGGTAATAATAAGTCATAGATGAACTGGCAACGATGGTAATTAGAGCATGGCAATTTCAGGATACTCGTTGTACGAATATCAATGCATATACTCGTACATGTACAGTATCGGTCAAAAATTTGGTCCATTTATCAGTTTTCAAATAAATTCAGTTGTTTTGGCACACACAATTTTGTTGGTGCAGTTTTTCATAATTTTGATTATTAAAGTTACTTTTATGGTGATTTAATATGAATGATCATAACGTATTTTCTTGTATGGAACATTTCTATTTAACAGAATTGTAAGATAGGCTTGAAGGAGCTGCGACCTGAAAGATTAATTCTTGAAATTTGAAATTTAAATACAAAATCTTTTAAAAGGTAAGAAACTTTCATTCCATTTGAAAGCGAAAAAAGTTTATGCAAATATTGATCCAGAATGTATTTCTATGTTTTTTAAAGTTTCACTTTTTTCTTTGCATGACTTTTTGTATCAAATAGTACAATCTGGCAATTATATTGACACCATGGAATTAACCAGCTTATCGTAAACTTTTTGTCCAAGTTAAGACAAGCAATACAACATTTTCATGTTCTGTTTGTACACATGCTTTGCTTACAATTATTACAATATTCGTACCTTTGTCAGACATAAATTTCAAGTATTGATTGAAATATATATGGCGTATCTTCTTATGTATCTCTCATTCATATTAGAATACGCCTTTTATAAAATGTTTGAAACATTCTTGGAGTTTCATATTTTTGGATATTACTCAGTTATGTTTCTAGATCTATAGGTTGTTCAACCCCAAGGAAAAGATCCTCGAACCCACAAGCTATAAAACTCTTAACCCTTTCGCTATGGCAGATTTCAGTAGAGAGGTAGATATTTCATTTACAATCGTAAAATTTGTCAAATAGTCTTCGAAAATTGAAAAATTAATAATTCTGAAATTTTTAAAAATATAAAATTTGTGTCTTTAAATTAAAGTGGAAGTGAGCAATGAATAAAATTCCTGCGAAAAGGCAGTAATAGAAGAGTACTAGCGAAATTTAAAACACCTATAGGCTACAACAGTAATCAAAGTGTTAAATAGAAGTATTTTCTTTGTGCGAGAAATTTTCAAAACATTATTTACTGTCTTTCTTAGAAATAATTATTAAAAAGTTATTCTCTTGATTTTATGCAAGATATTTTATCAAGAAAAACATACAACTTACAATCAGTTTTGTTGTATCAGCACTTCAAGATGGAGACAGTACTATAATGGTACGAGAATGTTTAGGAAATAGAAAATTCATTTCGAATCGATGGAATTCTGACTGAAAATTTCGTCAAAGCGAAGAGTAATGAAACGGAAATTATATTATGCAATATATCAACAATCCTAAATACGCTTTTCAATTATTTCAACGGTATTTTGAATCATGAGAACGTATAAAAGAACTTTAAAGATGTAGAGGTCAACGTAATCATTAAATTTGAATCTAATTAAACTTCTATGAAATCAGATGAATAGATACTTTTAAATATAATACGTAACTTCAAAAAATCGTCTTTGTAAA
The DNA here is from genome assembly GCA_951804975.1 of Anthophora plumipes. NCBI lineage: Eukaryota > Metazoa > Arthropoda > Insecta > Hymenoptera > Apidae > Anthophora > Anthophora plumipes. The sequence continues at coordinate 14,462,146 of OX638118.1, read as the reverse complement.
TATTTAAAATAGGATACGAAGGATTACTTATCTAGAAATATTTCAAAATTTGATTTCTTGTATGTTAGAATTAGGTCAGACGATTATAGTTAATCACAGAGTATTTTTCTTTTTATGAAAAGTTTAATCAATTTTGTACACATTTTTAAAAATATTCTTAGGTTTTAGTTACTTCCTTGTTCTTTTAGATGTCTTTTTCATGTAATAGAAGCCTAGTTATGAAAAAAGTAAATATTGAAGTCATAGATGTTTCAATATCCCAATAATCAATAGAAGTTCACCAAGTAAGTGTAATTATATAAATGTTAAAAATTAAAAAATACAATATAAATAAAATTCATTTATTACAGTGATATTCTAATTCTATATCAATTAATCAATATCGAAAGTTTTTTTTAGAATAAAAAGTAGCAATAGTTCTAAATATATTAAACTGTAAATCCTTAAATATCTTAATAACAGAAAAAATGGATTTATATTAATTTTTTTTTTAGAAAGACCAGTTTAAATAAGAATAAGATTTATAATACAATAGTCCCGCGTGTACAGTAAAATTTGTTTAAAATTTATAAACTTTTCATCTGAAGTGAATATACAAATACATTTTCATGAGATACATTATCCATCATACCTAATTTAGTTTTCTAGACAGCGCGGTGCTGGGAAAATAATTGGGAGTATCAGAATTGAAGGGACACGTGTCCGTAATTCAGGACGCTTGATCGATCGTCGCTCGTGGAATCTCGTGCATGCAAGTTACTTTGTACGCGGATCTTCTGACATGTAGGCAAACTATCAATGCAATTACAGTTATTAACGGACAATTATCGTCGCGATTTAACATAATGACATGAAAATGCTTCAATGTTCCACTGGTACGATTCTTGCGGTAAAGTTGTTCTTGTCATATTAGATGAGTGTTGATCGACTGACATTTTTTTTTACAAAAATGTAAAAACTGATTAATAAAATCATAATGATTAACAGGAATTCTAATTAATATTTTAAATAATGCGTATAAAATTGAGAATTAAAGTATGGAGATGTTTAATTTTGTTATTTACTTTTATAGACACTGCGTGTCGTGAGCAGTAAGTGTTGATTTTATATATATAAAATAAATTTCTAAGGGAAGGTTTCGATCTTGGTCGAAATTTATGTTTTTACATCTTTTGCACTCTTGTGGCACATAAAATACTCATGTAGAAGAATTTCTCAAAATTTGAAAAATTTACGAGATTATGTACTCCTGAATAGATGGCTTGCAAATGCAATTTTCTGGAATGTATGGTTTTCTAAATAGCAAACATAAATAAATGTAACAATTAATTGAACTCTTGATTTTCTAAAAATAGATAACTTTTAGAGCTAGAGTAAGGTAGTTAATTGAAACTGTTTAGAGAGTTAAACTTGCAAAATAATTTATAACTATGAAACGCTCGAATACGCTAACAAGTTGAATATAATTGATTTTTGAATTTACCATTGTAATAGAGTTTATTTTTTAATATTTGTAAATTATTATTCCCACGATATAGATGCATACATTAGTGCAGATCTCATTGTTTAACCCTCGTATAGCAATGATTATAATACGGAAGGTCCGTCATTTCGAAACAACAATGCTTGCACGATTTATGTTTCCTACAATTGTTAATGAATTTGGAACACACGAGGCAACGTTTCAAAACCTATGTTGTAAATTGCAACACAGGCGTTCAGGAGAAAGATTAATAAGAAACACTACTACAGGCAACATCTCTGAAGTGTTTCAAATGTTACATTTATATGGAAATAACAAGAAATACATATTCTACAAGTAACGATTGTAGAAAGCGTATCTGCATTACACATTCCATAGGAGATTTTACAATTTTACTAAATTACGTCTAGTGAACAGCAACAAATAACATTCATTTACAATTTTCACAGTTATTATCTTGCATTTCATATCTTATTTAATACTATTTATTTACACTATTTATTACACTATTTATTTAATACGAAAACCAAACTTCGAACGTCTTAGGATAAGTCACATCCAACCCAGCTTTTATACTGCGAGAGTTAAGTATAAATTTTCTTGGAACGGTGGGACATTTAGCAATTCCATTGTAATTCTGAAACAAAAAAATGGAATATATTTTTAAACTACATGAAATTTTCTAGGGACAGTACTTACAAAAAATTCTTTTTTCAGCGTTTTCTATCACTTTGAATTTAAAAACTGTTTTTTACCCATTTTTAGTCTATTCTACCTTCCTTAAAAATTAGTAAATTCGGAAAAATTCAAGATTTATTCGTTCACTTTCTGGAAAAAAGCATATTCTTGAATGTAAAGAAAGTTTGATTTGAATTCACCTATTGGTTCCTGAGATACATGTATGTTTCACCAGTTTGTAAAATAACGTTTTGACAAAAATGTGTTTAAAGTTTATGTGATGGAATGTCCGATCTAAAAAATATTTTCCTTTGTTCTGCAATTTCAAGTTCGTACATATGTATCTTCATGATACTCATTTGAAATGCTTAGACTTTCTTGTTTGCTCATTTCTCGTGAAATTATGTTGGAGTTTATTTTTCAGCGGCAACAATTCTGTTAATACTCGTATTATCAGTAACCGATTTTGCTTGTGGGCCAATAACAATTCCCAATGCATCGATTATTTGCAATTGTGGTCAATAAATGTTGTTAATGGTGTAACCAACCGAAAAGGTAGAAATTTCACGGATTTCTGTTCCACAATGTATCGTGTATGTTCTAGAGCCGAAACCCATACACAAGAATTATAACTTCGGTTACTATTCTACGCATTTCATTCATTCTATCTTTCTACCAGATCACTGGACGTTAACTAATGATAAACAAATAAATACATTTCATATCGTATTACAAAATAAGCAGTGGTCAAGTAACATATATACATAATGTATCTCTTACTGGGAGTGAAGAGAAATGTGCCCCAATACAAGTATAGCAGTTGCCACTGAAAAGCTCATAACTTTGGTCATTTCTAAAATTCCATGATTTCCTTTTAACTAATTAAAATTCTTTTTTATATTATACGTTAGAGAAACAGAAAATAAAAAGAACTCAATTTTGTATAGTGTCAAAATCTTCTCTTTAATACGTTAAAGTATTTTGAGAAAGTGAAAAAGATGATCAAAATAATAGAATAATTTAGATGATCAAACTTATTATCCCACCGTCTATGTGTTTAAATAGGTAAATATAAATCCAGTTATATGAAGTAATATAGCGGAGGGGAGAGTTAATGAACATATCACCTGAACAATCCAGTTATCCGAATCGTCTCCATTTATCTCTCTCCCGAAAGGTTAAAATAAAGGGAGATTCATTGTGTCGACAAAATGCAGATATCATCTGATATACTAAGTCATAATTTCAAAGACTGCAAGATTCTTTTCTTCTTTTTACCTGTGTACACTGCAAATTGTTTACTTTTGACTACAAAAACTACTTATTCTAAATCTAAATTCTAAAATTCTATTTCCTAACATCTGTTTAATTCTGATAAGAATATCTTGAATTATGAATTACTTAGCGACTTTCTGAACTTATTACTTGTCTCGATTTTAATTGGTACTTTGATTCTATATTCACGACTAACACCCGTAAAGATATATTCGGTTTGTAGGAATCTTTGACTTGTATTCTGTTTTATCTTGTCCTATTCTTGACTTTCGCTCTTTCCATCAGTTTTTCGTCCTCGAACGTACTCCAGGTTTAAATATCGGCCTTCTGCAAGGGTTGAAAGATTGGGCAGGAGATCAAAATTCCCAATAAAGTTAGTGCCTTAATCAACGCCTATCACCAATTTGCTACATTTATATCCTATTAATATTGTTTGTTCTACTCGCGGTCGATCTTGCGATCGTTCGAGTGTTTGTTGTATTTGCACGTCTGTGCCGATTAATTGCAATTGTTTTCTTTCGGAAGGATCACTTCCGTGTCCCGGAAGACTGACGCAGAATGAATGTGATGTTTACGCGAATTTGTAAAGTCGTCGCGTAAAGATATACTATGTTTCTAATTGCTATGCGATTATGTTGCTGTTCGAATGGATTCTGATCTCGAGGTCAAAGAAACAAGTCGAAGACTCCTCGGTCAGGATGCATTCGGCGGGGGTGAGACTCGCGGATTGGATCATTACAATTTCGAGTTTGACAAGGGAGGTGGTTAACTATGCGCGATTGGTAAAACTATTTAGACGAAGACAGACTTAGAGTGACGCCCCCGAGTCAATGGTCACTCTCAAGTGTGGTACGCACCCTCGAGCGACGCGCGCGGAAACCCGCGTGTCTCGAAGCAATAAACGCAGCAGGTAATAAATCTGGGCAGCGCTTCGTCGCTAACAAAAACATACCGAAGTGAAAAGTAAGGAACTCGAGAAGTTATAACAAACAGATGTGGAACGATGGCCACGAAAAAAGGGATTGACTTTCTAAAACGAATTGAAGTGCTCGATGACCTCCCAAATTTACGACTGCTGCGAAGGACCGAGTAATTCCAGACCCGTGTCTGAAAGTCGCGATGAATAGAATAAGATAACTAAAGAAATATCATGGAAAAACACAGTGTAACGGGACCAATTGCTTGCGGTAACGTCAATTGGAGCTACACGGATTTATGATACGACAATTGCAATTGAGATACATGAAGAGACTCAAAATATTCTGCCACTGTTAGGGGATTTGAAGCCTTGCTGACAATAGAGAGAAATTAATAAAAAAAAGTATTAAAACACGTATTGAAAGCCTCAATCTCAATAATAGCAAAGAATTGCACCAGTATCGCAAACTTAGTCTAAACTTAATTATCCTTAACCCTCATCCGTATTACATTTTAATATGTTCCTAGGCGTCAATTTGATCCAGTGATAAAAAATTAATGAAATTAATTTTGTGTTAATTTTTGAATAATTAATTTTGTAAATTCTTTTATTCAGCGTAAGGAAATGCACATTTGTATCTTGTTTTTTTCTCGCACATATGACAACGAGCCCACTTTTTCGTTGGAGTTATATGTCTGAAATGACCATTGTAAGATATCGCTTTGATCGATGTACCTTGTATATTCCATATAACTGACAAAAGATTAAGAGCCTGAGGAACATGTATACGTGATTCTATGTATGGTTGCATAGAATATATAACGTTATTTACAGCTCCAAAGTTATTTACTACATATATAGTAAATGATATATGTAATGCTATTTATAGTTCTGAAAGCATTGTTTGCCAATAAAAATGCGAAATATATGTTTAATTAAAAAAAAAAGAATTAAAATATTTCAGAAAATATTTTTTATAAATGGTCAAATAATAAAATCTGACGTCGGAAAAGTATGTCCATTTGACAAGAGAGACGGATGAGATTTAACAATATCTTTCGCATGTATTATTATTCATGTTTTAGTTTCGAGCGAAACAATTTTCAAACGGCAGCTCGACAAAAAGTGTTTCTAATCGTCCGACTGCTGTTCGCGTCTTATCGAACAATATGGATTAACCCATTAAAATGGGTCATTGGAACACGGTGCGCTCGTGCTACGTGTAAATCCGTTTTGTCCACCGTACAACACCACCTGGTAACGCGGCATTGTCACTTGAAAATTGCATCAAAGGCGGTACCAGCAGGAAATGACCATCCAGGAGCACGGATGCATTAAACTGGCGAATTTTCGACAGTCGTTGACAAGTGGCTTTGAGAGAAATTCCTGCGAGTATACTAATATTGTAATAAAATTCGTTGGATTCTAGAAACGTCGTGATGCATAATTAGATTTCATTGTGAATTGTTCAACCACGTATAATTATTTTGATATTATACGATAGATTATCTTGTAACGATTGATGGTCAAAAAATCGAAGATATTACAGAAAGTACAGTTTGTCTAACAAAATCGTACTGACGATATCTACGAAAGTTCTTACCTCGTGAGGGAGAAGTGCTGATAATCTGAACATATACAATCCTCCCCAGTACGCGTTGTCTAATAACGACTTAGTTTCTTTTGGATTATTGTAAAAAGCAAAGCTATTCGAAATGAGTGCTGCGGATGCTAAGCGACTTGAAACGGTTTTCTGCGTTTCCATCCGAAAGGACAAAAATTAGTTGTGTCGGTGCTGCTAAATCTTTGACAAGTCTTGGGAATTTGTTAAAAAGTGTATGAAACACTATCAGGAAAGAAACAGCGCCGATGACTTTTCAAATCGCGGTTGAAAGTGATGTACTACAAGAAAAGAAGATACAGTAATCATTCGATGCTTTTACAAAAGTCTGATATTTTCACTGTGTAGAGGATAAGTTTTTTAGCAAATTAGGATAGAATTCTCTCTATTCTTCTCTAAAACCCTATTTAATAGAGAAGAACATTAAATGGTGTAGTACAAAGTTACAGCCATTATTATCAAGGTAATATATCGAAAATCGTCTGGCGTGGACTCACGAGACTATCAAGCGTGATTGAAGTGATGTAATCTTTAACGACGGATATTCTTTTTTGGGCCTGGTGTCCAATTAAACGTGTTTGGTCTGCTTATGGAAACTTTTTAATTCAGAGAAGCGTGAAATATTCAATAAAGGTCCATGTTTGAGGTTTCTTTAACTCACGCAGATTTTCTTTGTGCGTGTTAACGAACAATTTGGATGAAAAGAAAATGTTAGAAATATATCAGAGATGTCTCCTAACATCAGTAAAATGCTGGTTTAATCGAACTGAAAGCACCTGGATTTTGCAAGAAGACAACGACTCACAACATTGAAGCCGTGTCTGTACCAAATGGAAATCAAAGAATGTTATCGTCGTGTTAGACTGACCATCACAGTTCTTGGATGCAAATCTTACTAAAAATCTGTGATCCCTTATGAATAACAGGATGCGAGAAAAGCGTATTGTAAAATTAAGAATATTGATAGACCATATTCGAAAAATATGGAGAACATTGCCGGTATCATACGCAGAAAGATTAGTGGAAAGCATATCAAAACGTTGTCAATCTATAATCGATTGCAAGAGAGATAGGTCACATTATTGAGTAAGAGCGTATTAGTATTTTAGATATACTTTCGTTCCATATTAAATTTTTTACAAATATATTAATTTTTGCAGAGATATTGCTGGTACGCTCTTGTTCGATAGACTGTATATCAGTATATTCGACCAATCTACAATTAGTGCTGGTCGAACGTAATCAGGTCACACGTGGCTGATAGTGTCAACAACGAGAAGCTTATTTACATCGTGACAGATGGTGACTGAAGCATTACCTTACGCGTGGAATACGAACGATCGTTTCGTTATATAATTCGTTTGTATTCGCTGCAGCAATGGGAAATAATCCAACAGTATTGTACTCTGGAGCTAAATATTGTTTTAAAGCTATTGATAGTTTCCTTAAGTTTCATTTCACTTTATGAGAAGTATAATTTTTTCTACACTCTTTTGTTTTAGTCTCAAAAATTATTACTAAACGTAGAATTTATCATTGAAAATTATATAAGGTGCCCCGCTTCATGCACTTCCAGTGGTCTAAGGGAATGTTGATTTAAGTTAAAGTTGATTTCAATTGGGTACAAGTTACAATAAAAGAAGTTTCCAAAACATTTTTTTCTAATAAAAAATCAAAATCAATTTCGTTCTTTTAAGTGGTGTTACATATTTTTGACATCGTGGTATTTCAGCTCATGTGATGACGATTTCAATCACCAGGTACACTGTAACCTCGAAATAATTGAAGACAAATTATAAACCGTAGAATTTTCAATCTAGGTATTCACGAATGGTCGTGAATTTTTAATAATTCGTAACACTGAAAAAGTATCAACATTTAGTAGTTTAGTTATCAAGATAGTTCTTGTGTTCGATCTTAATTTATCATTAGATCAAATCGTAGTCTATTTTTAACTTGTCGAACATTTTTATAACGAAGAAATTGATATACTTTTAATATCCGGTGAATGCAGAAGGTATGCAACACGTGAAGCAGCAATCCTGTACGCTGTAAGATACCCAGAAAGATAAATACTATAAAGTTACATAGAGTGGAATTGTGTTTACAAGAAAATGGATTACAATTCGAACCTTTGTTGCAATTTAAATAAGTTAGTTGAATATTTATTCTCCCTGTTATAGTTTTTAATAATAAATTTAATTGGTTCTAATTTTTTTATTTCATTTCTAACAAAGGTAACATTTACGTAAAATTTAACACAAATAAGATATTATTTCAAGACAATGTTTTCGTTTCAATATCATTTCAAGGTCATGGTGTATCAAGTGATGGAATTCTTTGTGATATGAGTTATAATACTATGAAGTCAAAAACATGCAATACCATTTAGAATGGATTTGACAACATGCAATACCCATTAGAATGGAGGTGACCTTGATTATTTATTGGAAAAGAGCTTTTTAGAAATTTCTTTTATTGAAACTTATAACCGATTGAAAACTGATCAACTTTTATTTAAGGTAGTTTGTTGTCATATCAACGAAAGTGCTTGAAAAATCATGGTAAGTATTATGTGAGAAAATTCAAAAGCATACTACATGATACTTCTATTAATTTAATAGATCTTTTTGCATGGGGATATTTGCAAACCATTGTATATTAGTTGTCAATAAACAATGTTAAATGTTTGAAAGATAGAATTACTATAGCATGCAAAGTTGTACATTTAGTCACTCTGATCGCTGTAACACAATCAAACTTCTGTAAAAGAGTAGAATGTTGTATTGCGGAAAACGGTATGTAATTTGAATAATCATTATATAAAATTATTTAAACTACTATAAACCTAGTATTCAGTTAATAGAAATATATAATATGTCCTTTGAATTTATTGTAAAACCTCTACCTACTCTTGCAGAAAGCAACATATGATTCTGTTTAGTACAGTCAACATCATTAAAGTATAGTTCAAAATATATTTTGTTACATAGTCGCAAATAACACGATGTACTTATATTCAATTTGATAGCAGTCTTATACAGTGGACTCTCATACAACGCGGGGGATACGTTCCGCGTAATAGGAAATCGCGTTACACGGGACATATGTATATTATCAGACCAATTTATGTAACTTCAAGCACGCCCAGCCTTGAAAATTGAGTGATTGTCTATCCCCATATTTTCAATCTAAAAATAATCTGGAGAAAGAGATGTTTTTAATCAACGATAATAATCAAGACGAAACTATGGACTATTCAAGCGATGAATCTTTACAACTAATATTAACAAGACGGCGTCATTGGGACTTATTTGTTGATACTTCTGATAGTGAATAAATGTTAAATACTGAGGTGCATACATGTATTTTTATTTTTATTAAAAGTTGAATAAAATTATTTTTCTCTAATATCTTTAAATGTGTATTTATTACTATTTTTTTTTATAAACCGCTGCTTCGTCAGCTTCAAAAATCAGAAACTATATATAAAATGTTAAATTTATCTTACACGTTATACGGGATTGTTTATCATGCTATATGAGTATTAGTCGCAATTCTTTCGTCGCGTTATACGAATTCGCTTTTTACGGGAGCGCGTTATACGGGAGTCCACTGTATTTTTAATGTTATGAACAATATTCAATACTAAACTAATATTAGGAGAACATAAATTATACCTAATATGGGACATTAACATCAGGTACAATATTTTCATAAAAAACATACCAAATATACTCTTATTCTTTTTATTGATTAAAAAGCTCTTTGGTTATAAAATCACATTGTAGAAAAATTAAATCTAAAAATTGTTATTTGCAATAATCATAATAACGAATACGAAACCCATAAAATTTACACACTCTCAAAAGTTTTTTAGCAGCAATAAAATAAAATGATCTTCTCACGTCATTAACATTCCTTTGATTAATGAGTCACAACGTGTGCGATTTCAAAGTAAATGAGTGAGAAAGCTCTATCATTTCACAGATTCATTTGTTAGGTTTTTAAAAATAGCATTATTCCATATACGACTACTTTTCTCTGTAATTAAAATACAGACTCTTCACGAATGTTATTCAAATTTAACATGATAATTATAAGGTAATTTAAATTTTAGTACATAAAACATGCAAACCGTTGCAACGGAAACAGTAAGAATTATAATACTATAACCGCACCTACCCAACGTTGAAAGAAAAGAAAAGAAAATGAATTCTGTATGAAACTTTTATATTTTCTATTTTTCTAGTTCATCTGCAACCCTTTATGAAAAATAAATACTTCTTTATTACGAAAAACTGCAGAAAATTTATTCTAACTTAATAATTTAAGATTCCAGGAAACAGCATTAGTAAACGCATTCATCACGTTTGTCAATTATTCCAAAAACATTAATAGCTATCACTAAGTGACTTCAAATCACCATTCATGTTCCATCTATTTCTTTTTCTTTATACATTTTACATAATCCCTCGTATGTCTTCCAACAGCGGCCTTCAACCATGCATTAACGCGTCAACGCGTCCCACCGCAGGGTACAATCGGCGGAAAGAATCAAATCGCGCCGTGTGGTAAATGTGCGTGCAAAAAAAACTACATCCGACGCATCAGACTAATCGCCATACGCTCTTAAAAGTTTCATGACTCGCTGCGATTACTATTTCCGGTCAGGTTAGGAATTGTCATCGGCGGTCTGGTACCAAATGACGCTTTCTCACACAAAGGTCAACCCTTAAGCGCGTGTCACCTTGCGATATCCAGAAAATAGAAGGCGAATGACACAGCAGAATAAGGTGGAAGACAAAACAGAACGTTCATTAACCTCTTGCACTGGCAATTAATTTCTCGTAAAGAATCCGTCCAAAATAATTGAAAGTTAGCTGTTACTTAAAATTGTTTCTATGCAAATTTACCTCGATAAATATACACAAGATTAACAGCGTGTTAAAAAATGTTTTCATTCAAAATAATCTCACTACGTTTATTTTACTTCACCACATACTTTGCACCTTCTTTGAAGCCTTGGTTTACCTTTTGTGGATGGAATATTTCTGGTAACATGTGTATTATTTTGCTTGTAAACGTAGTAGCATATTATATTTTGCAAAATTGGCTCTGCAATATTCAGTAGAAATTTAACATATGTACCTTTGCAAAACAAATGAAATTTTGTAATAAACAATACAAACGTACTTCTCTGTATCAGCAGTCGACGTGTATGGCACGTGATAACTACCTTAGAAATAGTTAACGAACAATGTGGAACAGGTTAATTCTTAGATTTCATGGAGTTAAATATACAGGGAGATCAGCAAGAACTATCATCTCGAATATCGCCGAAATCGTATGAGAGCACAATTGTTTCGTGTGAAAATTGTTCGATATCACTGTGAACTGTTGTACATAGGTTGTAATGATTTTTTATAAGTGGAGTCGCTAAAGATACTTTCTTTTTTAACGAAGTTTAAGGTTTAAACCAAACGGATATGTTTTCAATTTTATTTGTTTGTTTTGTTTTTATTATTAACTCACATATATCTTTTTCTTTAATTAAGTGTTTTATTATATAAGAAGATTTTATTTATATAGAAAAACTTTGACACTGAATGAACGAATGTTCCAATAATTCTTATTATTCCTAGTAATATTCTGTTATTATTTTTGTTATTCAATACTATGTACACGATCTCACATAAAGTACGTGGTCTAATATTCATTATAAGGTATCGTCAAATTTCAAAAGTCTAAAAATGTGAAAAATTATAAAGTTTAAAGTTCGATATTCGATAGAGTTCTCTTTGAAATCTCAATACTCTCTATTCAAAGTTCAAACGCTTTCTGCAAAATCCAAACGCCTTCTTTAAAATCTACACTCTTTCTGTGAAATCCAAATGCTTTCTTTGCAATCTAAACGCTTTCTATGATGTCCAAATACTTCCTTTGAAGTCCAAACTCTTTCTATCCTCTAAGTTGCATCTTGGAAAGAAATGTAGAAAAGAAACGGGTTAGCTTCTTGATTGCGTAATACTTACAAATCATGCGTGTCATCTTGTAATCAGGATCTGCCGGAAGATGCACAAAGATTAGGTTAAGCACCTGTTCGATAAGCTGTCCCTTAAATTTTAGATCCCTTTTTGTTTTCATTGTGTGCGGGATTACAATAAGTCAATTGCCATCGAAGGAGATTTGACAGAGCAATATTTCCAAAGCAAGTTGTTATCGACTTCCAGTCAAACCCAAGAAAGATAATTATTTTCACTATTTACACAGTTTTACATAAACTATTAGATCATCGCACAAATTACTTCGGTTATATCCAAGCTTGTTTTTTAATTAAACTTCAATACGCAGCTGTGAATAATAATAGTGCTGGTTAAGCTGGCTACAAATGGTTCCTTGTAAGTCATAGTTGCGCGCATTTGCAATGATTCATAGCTAAACACTTAGAATTAGAGCATATTCATACTTGTAATCGAAGTTATTTGTGTTACAATCGAATGTAAAGACTGAATGTTCAGTATAAAACAAAATAGAACAAAACAAATTTCACATCTCCAAGATTTTTAATCTAATGGAGTTCTCTTCAAAGTTCGCAATACTTTTCTCCCCAAAATCACAACTAATTTTCTTCAAAGTCTGTTCAAAAGTGCATTGTCTCCAAGGTTGAAAAGAGGTTCCCTCCATTCTTCGTAATTTTACTTCCAAATCTTATCTTGAAGAAAAAGTAATGTCCTAGAATTGTCCAATTACAAACTCGGATAGTTTTCCGATTGCACAACATCTGCAGGTTACACGCTTCATTCGGTAAACAAGACTTGCAGAATACTGCACAAAGGTCTTTTGTTTGGGAAACTAGTCCATAAATTGTAGATCTCTCTTTTAATTGCGTGTAGACTTACGTTAAGTCAGTTGCTGTTGAAAGTGATCTAGTTGGGCACTGTTTCGAGAGAAAATTTATGTCTCCAAGTCAAAACTAAGTTCCTTATAAAATATACAATCCTTGGCAAACTGATTTTTTAGAAAATGGCTCTATCTCGTGTCAACTCTAATATAGGCTTAAATTTAGTAGGTCCCGATAAAACGTATACAGAAATGTAAGTTGTATAAAACACCAAAATGATAGCTCTAATCCTTCTGCGTTTTTCTCAGTTGTAACACAGACGACGAAAGGTGATATATGACACTGACAACGTTCTGAATGATATTATTGTAAGATAATTTATCAAAATATAAAGAAATAGTTCTTCTTTTGAATGAATTTTTATACACCTCTTTCAAAAATTTTATCACATACTTCTTCTGGAATTTTGATATTTTGAGAACTTCCTATTTTATTCTTCATCGACAATTCACCCAGTAGAACACACGTGTACAAAGAACATTCTATGGCATAATGAATATTTCGTTGAATAACGAGAATTTATCGATATTACGTTACATTATGTTAAATCACAGTAAAAAAAAATGAGAGAATTTAGAAAATCGTTACAGATTATTGCTACACTTACAGTACAATTTTACGCGTGTTCACTATCAATTCTTTTGCATTTATTCCATAACGAAGAAGCAATATTGTATTACGCCTGATACATAAATAGAATGAAATTATCTTTTTATATTTGTGTGTTTTATATCTCTTCTTTATATCTTTATCTTGTAATTTTTATAAATAACTTTCTTCTTGCAATAGTATTGAAACAATTGTTGCTGCGTGTATAAAGTCACTATTTTTAGAATTCACTTTTTATTCTGACTTTTTTTCTTTTTTTTGCTTTCAGTTTTAGTAAGCGACTCGTTCGCGACTGACTCTTAAGAGTAGCGTCCGCTTCTGCTTTTAGTGATTAGCTGCTCGTCGCTAGCTAATCAGGTATCTTCTAATTAATTAAACCCTCCCTTGATGCGCTTTCTCGGAAAGAAGTGCGTTTCGCGCTCTATATGCTCGTTCCTGCAAGCTTAGTGACACAGCGGGGTTTCCTGCAGGCCTGTGTCGTTCGCCGCTGCTAGAATCCGCTCGTCAAGCCCTTTTCACTGTCCCTTCGGAAACGCGCGGTTTATGATTCCTGCTAACGCAATTAGGACAGAAAGAGAAACTTCTAAACTTGATGCATTGTTTGTATCTTCGTTAAGAAAAAGGCTAAACATGGCTTCTTCGAAAATAATTTCGCTAACGCACGTATTCTAAACAGTATTGACCATTCACAGAACAAATTGTTTTGCGCCACGGCGTTGACTGTTTAGTTGCAGAACAATTGCATGACGCTGACTTCACTGTTCGTGAAGTGGTTCAAGTATATAAGATAGTGGACTGCATTTTTGATGTGAATAACGAAGTACAGAACTCTATTTAATCAACTAAGTATATTTACAATGAATGTGTATAGGAGTTGAATTCGAAATGTATACTGTTACTCCCACAAAGTTCGTGGAACTGAATATAGAGCAAATAAATGTCCTTATTTGCAAGCACAGTTTTTATATTTAAACAATAATAACAATATTGTACGATTTATGTAATAACAGTAGCAATGTCCATTTTGTATAATGTTATTTAGTCCGTGTAAAAATAATTATGTCCGTTAAGAGTAATAAAGTCCGCAAATGTTTCTTTTAATAATTAAATGTTCGAAACAGTTAGAGTTCGAAAATGTTGAGGTCCAAAAACGTTCTGCCTTGTCCTCGTCCTGGTCTTCTCCGAGATTCGGAAACATTCCCCCATACCTCTGATGATTTTTCCTCCAAGACGCTTTTTGAAGGAAAATGTAAAAAAGTGGGACTTAGGATTATCCAATTAGGAATTGGGGTGATTTCCTGAGTATACAACACCTACAGGTTACGTCCATCGTGTAGTAAACATGACCTGCAGAACGTCACACAAAGGTCCTTTGTTCAGGAAACCAGCCTATAAATTCAAAGTCCCTTTTTCAGTGCGTGTAGGTTTACGATAAGTCAATTGCCGTTGAGGGTGATCTGGCTGGACACTCTTCAGAGAGAAAGCTGGTGTCGTTTTGCAACCAGACCCAAGTTTTGTAGAGAATTTACAAACCATGGAAAATTGACTTTCTCAAAAACGACACTGTCCTATGTCGACTGCGGTGTAAGTCTAAACACGTGGCCTTAACATACATATACTGCGATGTTAATAATAATACTGATGCTGTGTATATCAGGTGTTTCATACATGTTATGTGTGTTGGTAACTAGGTAGTTTTGGAAGTAGTTGAACTTGTCTTCGGATTGGTGTTTTTATGTTTCTGGTGGTAGATCTACTCTTGCCACATAGGCAAGAGTGGAAAATTGTTTATAAATATAGCAATATTATCTGGTCGGTAAATGGTTTACGGTAGGGTCGCGCTGCTCCTCTTCCTTTGGACATAACACATGTGGTGTACGAGTATATGGGCTTTCAAGTGAGCTGCTTGTAAACCAATTAAGTGGTTAAGCCGTATTTTGGCAAAAAGTCGCTTTATGACCGAACACATTCAAATGCTTCAGCTTTTTGCTACAATATTAAATGTATAGTCAATTTTTGTCTTAACAGAATATAATTGCTTAGCGATGTGTAGTTACTGTAGAAATGTAGTGTGATATTTAAAAAATTCGAGTGTTCGTAAATTAACGCATAAAGTTGTAACACCGATTGACACTGCAACACGCAGGGTCATATGTGTCCTGCACTTGTAGGGTTCCAAGCAATAAAACGGAAAGCCGTACCGATTAATTGTTGTTCATTTGCTACCAGAGTACTTACCACTTTACCTACCGCGAGCCGATAAATATGCTATTTACCGCCATCACTAAACGATTAGTAGCCCATAAATCGGCTTTCAATGGCAGCAATTATAGGTCAGCAACCTATTAATCGCTTTTTGTCTAGTATCGCTGTGCATACTATTGTGTTGCATACTATTCCAATATCTTCAGGTTTCTTTTTATACTACTAACATAATTTAACGCAACACTTAAATATTTGTATTTAAAAGTTATTGTATTTTATCATTAGGAGCACATACTACCACACTATAAGTGAAACTGAATCAATAGTGCAGGAGAAACTATGCTGGAAGTAGTTGGTCTGTCCAATCCAAATAATGAACCGTGGATGCTAGTCTAGACCGTTTATAGTCAGCGTTTATGTAATTATTAATTCTGCAGTATTTGCAGTTAATCTTTTAACTCTGTTGATCTGTATTGGATCTTACATATTAAACATACGGCTCTTATATTTTTTTTTCATTCGGCAGTGTCATATTTATTACATAACACTATTTATTTACACGTTTCACTGCGAAAAGTGTACATTCTTGACAGGGTCCTCAGTATAGAGATACTACACTCACGACTACGGTTGCCGCAAAGAAAGTGTTAATGAAGAAGCCAAGAAAAAATTTAAAGGACTCAACGAGAATCGAATCCACGATTTCCGACTGGCAAGCCAACAGACATTGCATATAATGTCAATAAGCCCTCTACATTTATTCCTTGTGCTCCTGTTAGTTCAGTGTGAAACACCGACCCTACATTAATTTGGAGTATGTGGTGAAGCTGGCGTTGGAGATTGCAGTCTTTGATACAGCTTGCGTGAAGTTGGTTAGAAAAAGGGAAAAACCTAGATAGAGAGGATAGGCGGGAAATGAAAGGTGCGTTTCGTTCTGGGCCTCCTAGTGAACTTATCAATAAGAAGACCTGTGTCTTAGACGCAGGGGGTAATAGAACTCAGGTTAAAAATTGTATACAGGGTGTTTCCGAACTGATGGTACAAGAGCTAAGGAAGTGACCCTACATGCAAAAATAAGTCGAAAACAAACATAAAATTTTTTCGTATTGGCGAATATATCAGTGTTGAAGATCTACCGAATACATGCCATACAAATATCATTATGTTGCTCGCGTTGTTGTTCTGATCTATTACATTAGGTAATACTAAGGAATGAACATTGAAAATGTAATCGATTTTTACTTTTGGAGCCATATAAAGTTTATCTGTCAGGAGGAAAATACGCGTAGGGAACAGCTCAAAGAGAAAATACTTTCTGCATTCGAATACTTGAAAAGGGCAAATACTCTACAAAACGATTACAGGAGTGAAATACGCAGGGCACAATTATATTGGCAAAAGTGGGGATCATTTCCAATAATTTGTAAATTAAAAATAATTCTTGATGAAGAAATCATTTTATTTCAATGTTCATCCCTAAGTATTACTTGATGTAATAAATCAGCGGCCTGATAACCATGCGGCCTGACCGGAAAGTCTTCAAAGAACGGTACGGCACGGAACGTGTTAACCCTTTGCACTCCGAGTATTTTTTGTTTATGATCGATTTGTCAACTCTAAGCACACTTTTGCAATGAAACTTTTGAAAATGAGATTTTCGTTTTGCAAAGAAAGAAATTATACATTTCCACAAATTTCTTTATTTTTATATATCTCACTAATCTACTTTATTTCAACGTGAATAAAATTTGAATGGAGTTATGGGCTGTATTATGAATGTCTCCGTAGGAGAGCCATTGGAGTGCAAAAGGTTAATAGTTTTACGACACGTCTATTGTTATTGAGTGCGTGCTAGTGGGCACCAAGGAAGCGTATGGCTTAAAGAAGCATAGAACTTCTGTGTCCATAAAATGATTTTGTGGGCCTCATCATTACCTTGAAAATATCGTATGTTTTTATACTTGTACACCCTAAATGCATTCACTTTTCTTTTATCATTAAATAATAATATTTTTACAAAACAAAAGTTCATATATAAAATAAATATTAAGAAAAAGTATTTCATAAATAATACATAATAGTACTTTTAAAAAATAAATTTATACTTGAAATAAAATAAATATTTGAGTGGAAAGCTTCTTATTAATAATATAAATAAGATCTCTTTGTCATTGGTTCGAATGGACCCTGCATCCGTCACTGAACGATTCGCCGTGCAAGAGTTCAATAAGGGATTAGAAAATATTTAATCTCTATAAGGACTCAAAAATATCATCGACGGATGATTGTGTTATAAAGCCAACCCTGTATAATCACGTAAACTTTTTGACATTGTGAAACGAGCGTTAACACTATGTTCTCCGGAACTGCAGGAAATTTATCTTAGAAAACTAATGTGACTACCTTGTGTAGCACAGAAAAAGGAAAAGGAAGAGGTAAGCATCCTGCAGTGTTTGAAGGAACTATTCGCACGGTGCTCCTTGAACTTGGAGGAGAGTCGGAAGGAGTATTTTGCTGAACTACTCCATGGTTTCTAAAACGTCTTCATCAGGAACTCCGATAAAGTCGGAACAAAATTAACACCAACGACCATTTCCCTATTAGAACACGTTGTTCTCCAAGCTTTCTTCAATACACAAACATAATTACAAAATACACTTTGGATGCTTACTTCTACCATTTATGCATAGATTCCAATTACAGTCTTTGGACAAAAAATTAAGACCACTCACAATTTTGATTGAACGTAATTTATCATGGAGAATTGGTTTCATTAAATTATGTAATATAGTGATTGATCATGTATACACAAGAGTTGTAACATTTATTGCTTATATGGGGAATCTTGACGAATATAAACATATTTCTGAGATAATCTTACTATACCCACGCAAACCAAAGCACCAAAACTTGATTTAATTTCATCTTTAGAAGTAGGAAACCAATCGTTTAATTGATTTGATTGATATTCAGATAGCACTTGTAAAGCATAAAAATTTGTATAATTTAATATCTCTTGAAATAAGTAATCAGTTAATAGTAATAGAAAGAAGTTTTGAAAAAGTTCATTATAGGTCTGCCCACGAAAGGTGAGCTCTGAAGTTGCATCTCAACCGAGTATAACCATTCTTTCTGTATCATCTGACTAGTAGCATTCGTTCGACAGGATTTAAAAACAGATCGTACACTGATTTTACTCGACGTGTCATTTCTTACTTCTTTACAAGCTAATAGTCATTCAAGATGAATTTCACTCCCCCCCCCCGAAAAATAATGACCATTGTGCACTACTAAATATCTTGTCACTTTCCATTTTTAGAAGGGTAACAGAATTTAGAAATTACAAAACACTAACAATAAGGCACAACAATTGGAGACGCAAGAGTAACGGTATACGTCACAACAGTTAATGTTTTAACGGCTAGGTTTGAACTGCTACACACGGAACAAAGCAACTAACGTTACAAGTACTGTTTACCTCTTCATCTCTTAATGAGAAAAATATCATTTGACGTAGAAATGAGTCTCAGCGTGTATCGAAAATGGTACATGTGGCAAGAGAAAATTGCAAAATACAAGGGAAACGTGTTAAACAGGGAAAATAAGGTAAAACCTGATTATCCGAATTTTCCCTATAACTACCCCCACAGTCGAAATAGAAAGTTGAAACTTAATATCAGATGTTCTTCTTTAGTAAGTTATCAAAAAGTTTCTCACAGGTGTGATTCGGTTTAAGGATACTTTTGACCCCCTTACCCTGCTATGCCATTTGGTTCTGTTAATTGCTTTTGATACTTGGTTATTGATAAAGTTTGCTCTCTTATGACCTCGTCCCTTGTCTCATTCGTCGCAGTCTTGGAAGAAGACACATGGAGGGCGATACTAATTTGGAAATCGACCAATCCCGTATAACCCATGTCAGTGTGTTAGTAGCGCGAAATGTCCTTCGAGCAGGGAGTGACAAAGGAGAAAAATCCCCTCAGGTCAATTCTGAATCTTTGATTTACGAGGAAAATAAACTAAAGATGAGACTCTGTATTAATATCTGACTTCGAAAGATCCGTCGAGGTGTGACCTTAGGATACTTTGCTTGGCTGAACTGAACAATGACCGACCCTTCAACACTTGAAATTTTCTATGTGTCGCATGTTTGCTGTAAGCCAGCCTGTTAAGGAGAAAATAAAACGTTCGACGAAGCTAAAATCTAAACGTATTATAAAACCGTCCCCTAGATGTTCGTAACAGCGGTAAAGTTTAAAGAGCATTTCTATCATGGTTGAAAGTTGCTAAAAATGAGTTTTGTAGCTGGAGATATACGATTTCGAAATTTATTAGCATGAGAGAAGAGCATACGATAATGTTAATAGACATTATACAAGGCCGTATACCAAATAAGATTGCAAGTGCTACACTGTTTTACAGAGAGACGGAAAGAGTCCGAAGAAGAGAAGAGTTTTTCTATTAACGTTCTTGGGACGTTCTACGGGACAATAAGTCCCGAAGAATGGAAGAGGAGCCAGATGGAAAACGAAGAAATCGGTTTCATTCTCAAAAAGAAAAGTAGGGGAAAGAGGTTTCTTCGGCAAAAAGGCGCTCGTTCCTTTCCGCAAATGAAGAATTACTAGTCGACTTACGATTTACTGCGAATCAGGAAGGACTTCTTCTCCGAAAATAGGAGTCGGTCTGTGGTGCGACGAAGGAATAGGTACCAGAGGTACAGATGGAATTTCACGATTCTCCAGCGACAGGACATTTTGGAGTAAGGAGGACACTGACCAAAGTATGACAGCAATTTTACCGGGTGAATTGCTGGCAGGAAGTTGCAGACTGATGCCAGCGATGTGATAAATGTGTGGCCAGGAAGGAAGCGCGAGAGAAAAAAGCAGAAACTCTGAAGCTGTACAACATTGGAGCGCCATTTGTACGTTCCTTTGCTAGGTCCAGACTCAAGAATAGATATATGCTAGTTGTGCCGGATTAGTTCAAGAAGTGATCAGAAAGAATAGCGATGCCGACCCAGTAAGCGATCACGATCGCTAAAGTTCTTCTGTAAGATGTCGTATGCTGTCATAAAGTGCCCTTGGAAATTCATTCTGACTGAAGAAGAAATTGTGAGTTCTTAGTGTTTCAGATATTGATGAAATTGTTGAGAATAAGGGAAACAAGAAACTATGCTGAAATGCATCCTCAGTCCGATGGTCTACTGGGACAACTAGAGAAAATATTCTTATAGTATGTGGCAATGCATAGTGACTAAAAACCTCGAGAAACTGACCAAAATTCAAAATTTCTTCAAAATTTTCTGAAAGT
Organism: Anthophora plumipes; assembly: GCA_951804975.1. Lineage (NCBI taxonomy): Eukaryota > Metazoa > Arthropoda > Insecta > Hymenoptera > Apidae > Anthophora > Anthophora plumipes. The sequence continues at coordinate 14,441,142 of OX638118.1, read as the reverse complement.
TGATATACCAAGGATTTTTAAGGCCGCTGATAACAAATTTGACACCAAAAATTAAAAATTTAAGATGACATGTTTAATACTGTGCACAGCGTAACAGTTGTTAACAGGAAACAGTATTTAATCGGTTCTTCTTTCAAGACAAATCAAAGTTTTGTGATATTCGTCGATTATATTTAAACAAGCTTGTAAGATAGACCTTGAAATACATATATTTGCAGTAACATTTTTTGAAACAAAGGTATTTATACTACAGGAAATGGAAAAAGTAAGAACGGTATTAATATCATCTTAATCGGTAGACTAAGGTACAAAGAAATACGCCATGAGAGAATCAATAACTAGTATTTATAGGAATTACCGTTCGTGCAATGAATCCACCTTACTCAAATCGCCTTTTCCAAATCTCTCTTCAAAACGCTAAAGTAACGTCTACATGTTAAATCGAAACAGAGTTAAAAGCTGCAGGAGACTGTACTTGAAATTTACATGCTTTTTTTGACAATTGCAAACAATATAACATAAAACTTGTATTTTCGTATATATTCTATAAAGAGTAATTATAGCAATCATTTTTATTCAAAATTTCGTAATTTTGTCTTCATAATAATCAATTTAATCATGAAAATTGAATTTTGAAATTTTTAAGGGTTGCTAATTCATAGTTGAAAAATTTGATTTTGGCCACGAATTGCCAGTTTCCAATTCGCTGTGTAATGTTTGTCTCAGAACACAAACGGGATTGAAAATAGTGACTTTTCTTTTTTCTGTTGGTGTACCAGTTTTCATGGCACGAAACTGCCTAGATGATATTGTATAGGCAAGAAATTTAGCTAGCCAAGAAGTTATAGAGAAGATTGCCTCCTGAAGAAGAGAAAAGAGACATCGAGTAAAAATATTCATCCTGGAACAGACACAATGAAAAAGATTCGTGTTTCTTCAGCATCGTCTGGAAATCTTCAGCTTTAAGATGAAGTCCTAATACGACAGTCATGTGCAGTCAACTAAGAGTCTACCCAGGAAGCAGGTTTGGTTATACGAATCGCGAACGGCTGAAGAAAAATGCCCGAAGCTACAGTTAGATTGGGATGGTTCGTACAGAGTTGTAGACAAAATCAACGATATAATTTATCGAATATAACATGTGCCAAGGAGCAAATGCAAAGTGGTGCACGTAAAACACTTGGCAAAATACGAGAGGCGAATCCTTTCTCTTTAGCGGAAGGAATTTAAAGAAAAAGAGTTCTCAAGAAACATCAAGAAGCAAGAATAAAAGCTAAAAAGAGCTTGATCTTTAAGATATTTTAATTTGTCTGTAAGAAGAGAAATTAGAACTCCTTCCAGAAAGTCGAAATTAGAGGTAATTAAAGATAATCGTGAAGCAAACTTCAAAAATCAGGTAAAAGGAGAACCTGCCTGTCCGTTATAGCCCAAGAAGAAAACGTTTCACTGTAGGAGGCTAAGGTGAGTTCTTTCTCGTTCTATAAAAAACCTTCTTCGTTCAGATTACCTTGCGCGTCGGGTGAGAAAGTTACATTTTTGAGATGTGCCTTCACACTGGAGAAGTCACGCTCCTCTCAGAAAGGGTGTGCCTCCAGGGCCTGGACAAGAAGTGCACCGGATCCCCATACCATCGTGGAATGAGTCCGTGCGTCTGGAGAAGATTTCTTTCGCAGAAGAGACCGTAGGGGTGAACCCGTGAAGACAGCAAGAAAGAAGTACTCGAGGCTCAAGAGTCAAGTGGAAGGGAGAGGACGAGGAAATAGCGAGCTTTCCAAGAAAGGGTTCCTGAAAAGATATTTTGAAGCCTTTAGCGCCTTGCTCAAGGTTCTTACGTGGTTTTTCCGTGAGAATAACGATGAACGTTGGAAGCAAAGGCTATCTAAAAAGATGCAACGCAGGTTTATCTTGTTTTTGTCAACTTTAACTGGAAGCGTTTGATTGCGAATAAAGCCGAAGTTGGTGCGGTCGAAATGCCCGTTCAAAGAGAAGGAGGGAGTATAATCTTATGGCCTGCTGATGTTCACTTTGGAACCGAGAAGATGACCGATACTGATCGATTTATTGGTCTTGTAGAAACCAGGAACGGAAACAGTCTTAAAAGTAATCTTTCTGCTTCCTGTTGTGTTGTATAAAACCAGTGTAAATAAATATCAACTATTTTAACAACGACGAAGTCAATCGTGACAATGTTGTGTACAGTGACTCTCACCAATATTCTGACACCCTTTAAAACAAAATAACTTTTTAAAAATTGAACCAAACGACTTGAGCTTTTTGGGAAGTTGAAAGGATAGTTTACTACATGACGTACCGAAAATTTTTTGAGCAACTTGTAATTGATCAGAATTATGAAAAAAATAGTAGAGGTCACTTTTTACATTTTTATCAGAGCTTGTAATGAAAATTCTAAAAATATGTTTTGTAAATATACACACTGAAAATTTTCTCGAAATAGGTTGATATAGGCATTGAAAAATGTAAAAAACTTTCGATTTATTACAGTATTAGGCCGAAAGTCGTAGAAAACTTCAATTTATACTCTGTTTAATTATATATAGCTCATAGTAACGTTAACCGATTTCAATAAAATTGTCAGCGTGTATATAACTGACATGAATCTACATAAATCAGAATGTATTATTTTCTTCGTGATTCCGACTAATTGCAACGTTTTCAAAAAATTTTTGTATACATCTCTTTAAACAATCCTTATAATTTCTTAAAAAAAGCTCACGTCTTTTAACCGAACTTTCAAAAATGTTATTCTGTTTTAAAGGATGTCCGAATATTAATGGGAGTCATTACATATCAAAGCACGGAATTGCATACATTGATACTTACATTACCGCTCAAAACTTTATTCAGTTACTTACAGTTATTTAAAATTCCAGTTATTTAAAATGTTACCAATACTACACAGGAAAATGGCCAAATATGGACTAGAATACGTAATATAGGATTGTAATTTTTAAATATCTGATAAAAGAATGAATATCTGTCAAACGGTTGTAGGCTATTGTATTTACTTTGGCATCATATATGCGATTCGTTAATTCAGCGAATGTTAATGACGCGACAGGATTGTTTTGTTTTATTGCTGTTTGAAAACTTTCATCATTGCGTAAATTTGATGTGTTTTTCGTGTTTGTTATTATGATTATTACAAATAGCCATTCTTTTATTTAATTTTCTTGAACTGTGAAATTTATAACCGAAGTACTTTTTAATTTATAAGAAAAATATAAATGCTGTTTGTTCGTCTTTTTATAAAAATATTGCACTCAATATTACTATTTCATATTTACATAGTTATTTCATTTTAAGTAAAATTTATATTCTTTTAATGTTAGTTCAATATTGAACATTGTTCATGATGTTAGAAGTATGACTGCTCTAGAATAGAATATAAACGCGTAACTGAATTCTCATAAATATCTTTTTATTTGTTGCGATTGATTATATAAGATATTCGAAAAACAAAATACTGTTCCATATTTAGTTACTTTCTCCGAAAAATTAAATAGGCGTTTCGTAGACGTATGTGCTGCGGTTAGATATTACTACTTGAACTAATCACGGAAATCATGTATCGATTTGTTAATTGTCGCTAAACTAATTTCCTATTACGTTTCTTTTTCTAATATTCCCACAAGTCCACCTGAGATTTTGGACACTTAACTTTCACTTTCGGTTCAGTTCATTCCATAATTTCTGCATAGGGCTGAGATTCGGTGATTCAGGAGACTATTTTGTTATTTTTAATACATTTTCACTGAGATCATTATTCAGCACAAAAATATAATTCTCTTCGGTAAATTTTTCTTTAGAACGTACGGCGTGTTCTCTCAAAATGCTTAAATATTATTCTTCGCGAAGAATTCCGTCTATTTTCACTAAATTCTGCACTAAATTTCTACCAATGCAATCGCGCACGATAATAGAACCACCTCCATACTTTACTGTAGGACATCACACAATCGTTTATTTATTTTACGCTCGGTTTTCTTCGAACAAACTATTTCTCTTTCAGAAATACCAAATTTCGATTCACCTGTCCATAGCACGTTTTCCCAGTCTGATATGAACCAATGTTTACGATCTCTTGCGTAATTCTGTCTTTTTATTTTGTTTATGGGTTTTAAAAGTGTTTTTTTAACAACTACATTTCCACAGAAACCGACTTTAAAGAGACGCCGTTTTACTGTAGCTATGTAAACAGAATCCCCTTTGCTTTTATAAATTTCGGTAGTGCGGTAAAACGACTATTCTATTTGCTGATATTTTTTGTATAGCAATCTTTAGATTTTGTGATTTTTACTTTGGCCTTCCTTATCGACTTTTTGATAAGCAACCTTGCGTACCTCTTAATGGTATCATACACAGTCGCCTTTGGAATTTTCTTAGAGCAATTTCGCTAATTGAATATCTTTTCACTGCAAACTGCAATAGAACTAATGCGTTGCTTTACTAATAATTCTCGTTTCAAACACATATCCAAACATAAAAGCAGCTAAAGACGAATTGAAGCAGAGAATGCAATTGCATATCTCCACCTTCATTCTTATATCCATGTACAGTTTCTGAAAACATCATTAAGAGTTCAGAAACAACTCGTGTAACAGCTTCAAAATATTGAAAAACGTCGTGACAAACAGAAAAAGTACATCATTAGAACATATTCGAAGAAGAAGAAGATTTACTTTATGGTTTAAGCATAAGCGAATTTCTTTGCAGAATTTAAAAACTTAAATCTTAAACATCTTGAAACTTCGTTTCTATTTTCTCGAAACAACATCTTTTAAACTGGTGTGCAAGATAATTCAACAAGCAATTGATCAATCAACGTCAAATAAAGCTTATTTTATTTTTTATATGTTCCTCTACATATTCATATCTTCGATATGCATTTTATTTTATTTTTTTATAATATTGTTTGTAAGCAATATAATCTCAGCTTATCTACACGAAAGTTAATTTTCTGTCGAAACTGTACAACTTGTCTAATTTTTAATTATTTTTGTCGGAAATAAGTATAATCCCATCACAAATTACGTAATTTTAAGAAACATTTTGAATTTTTACATGCTGTGGATTGTAACAAGTGCTACATTGTACACCAACAATTGTGTAAAATTTGATAAAACAATGAAAACAGATAAACAAAAAGACAGATTTTTCATTATAGTTTGTAAATGTAACTTTGTACCCGTAAAATATTAATTTCTTACTGTTCATAATTTTCTTAAGAAAAAAAATGTATAAAGATCATTCAATTTTGTTGCTGTTACTTGAGAATCCTCTTTTAAAATCGTTCTAGTAATCGTGCTGTAAACTTCGCCAATATTTAGGATTTTTTTCTTTAGGTGTGTACATTAATAACAATGCAGAACCCCTTAAAGCATGCAAACGAATTTTTTAAATAACTTTTTAATTGGTTTCTTTTTTAATGCTATATCTAAGTTTTACATTGAACAAAAATGAAATTTTCAACATAGAAACGTAAATCTTGCACCTGAGAGAGCTAATGGTATGTAGAATATTGTATTAAAATTTCAGACTGATCAATTGGTAAGTTCTTTTCTTATTTCTTCAGCCAGATGAAAAAAGAACTTGCCAAGAAAAATATTTTTAAAATTTTCACGTGATATATGTTTATACCTCCGACTAAATACCGCCAGAAAATATTTATTCACTATTTCAAGTCAAGAACACTCTGGAATAGAGATGAGCTAAGTATTGCTGAATCTGATTAAGTACCGTTTTATAAAGGTTGTAAATACCGAAATATTTAGAATTTTGCGGTAACAATGTAACAATATATTTTTTAAGGTTTACATATTCGTAAAATATAAACAAATTTGATTGTTTGACACCTGAAAACTGAAACAACACCTTAATAAAACCATAAGAATTAAACAAATCGAAAATTAAAATCTTGTTTAACAACCGAGATATTTCGGTTAAGTTTCGTATTTACGGACACAAATAATTATTATATAAAAATTCATTTAACTGTATCATAATACTTTACCATATTATATAACAGTAATAATAACAAATAATAAAATTATCATACACACTTTTATTACTAACTTAAATTACATCCTGCCAAAAATAAGTAAGTATCCAAATACTTTTGAGCGGAAGTGCACATCCATAAATTGTTTCTTTTTTGTTCTTTCTTCGAGACATATTACCCATCAACGTAGTTAGATGGTGGTTCATTCGAAGAGGGGAGGTGTTCATGAACTATAGGTTTTGAATTGTAGTATTTTTAAAAAATTTCTATTGAAAATTAAATACGATTACGAGTAAAAGTTTTGTCTAATTATGATACACCTGTTTTATTGTAATGGATACAATCCGCTCTTCTTGTTTAGTGGTTGAATATGTAATTCATTATGTACATCTTACATTTTACTTTTCCCTTATTTTGTAAATGCCATTTCTGTATCATTTTCTAAACTTTTATCGCAGTCAATTAAAATTAAGTAAATTCATTAACTATAATATACCTATGAACTTTTAATTATGCCTGCTTTTTATTGGGCCAGTATTTTAAAAAGCTTTTAATCAGTATTTTAGATAATTAGTCAGTATTTGTAGTAACACACAAGTATGTAATATAAGTGATTAAGTATTGTATTGATTAATTAAAGAAACTGTTAGCATTTTCACAATGAGAAAATGTGATTTAGTACTACCAATTAATTATTTATACTGACCAAAATATTCAAAATATTTTTACTGACTATTTATTTGAAAATATATTTACAATAAATTTAAAAAACACTAACCAAATAAATAAGAGCGTTTAATTATTTTTACTTCCCAATGTGCTAATTGTACCGAAATAATTAATTTTGTACTTATAATTTTATTCTCATTAACTTATTATATTATACGTAGAATTATTTATCAGTTTCAATTGATTAATGATGTTTTGATTGTAATGAAAATTAAAGCTTGTGTGAAATTTTGAATAGGGTATTTATGCAATCTATAATTAATTATACGAGAAGATATTTCACTAGCTTTTGTCATTGACATGCTTATCAGTTTTAATAAGCTTTTAAAATAATTATTCAATGTACTATTTTAGAATTAGCGACAGGTGATTGGAACGTAAACAAATATAACCACGTATCAAATAATATATTTGTATTATATAATATATTTGTATTTTATTATATAATAAAATATTTTCAAGATGCTAGACATTTCATCACAGATTAAAAAGATATTTTTCACGACTCCGTCTCTTTTCATTAATTAAGGAGTAGTTGACTTAATAACTCTTTAAATATTGTCAACTATGTACATATATGTCCCTTTATATTAGGTTGTCCCAAAGATTCTTTTTATCTTCCTGCACTGCTTTGCTTGAAAACATTCTGAGTAAAACTGCAACATGATCTCTTTAAAGTTGTTCTGATAATTATTAGTTGTCTTTTAGCTTTCGAGCAGTATGTTTCGTTCTTTGTAGAGTACTCCTTGAAATTTATCTCTACTGTCTTAAAAAATGGAAAATCAGGAAATCCATTTACGACATGTGATGATTGTTTTAAAAAATGCAACCATGCTCAGAATATTGCAAATGAGATTTGTGTCGTGTATGGAGATCATACTGTAACTGTTCAAATAGTTCATAATTGGTTCAGAAGGTTCAGAGCTGGAGATTATAAATGAGATAAAAAGCCACCTTAAACAATAATTTGCTGACAACCCACAGCAATTTTGGAAACATGATATCATAAGTCTTCTAAAGAGATACAGGAGGGTGACAAATCGAAATGGATGATATGTAATTCAGTGGAATTGTATCGAAAATAAAAGATTCTACACCTCATGTCTAGTAACAAAAAGAAAAGAACTTTTTAGACACCTAATACAATGACTTATATTGAAAATCGTTCACAACCATTTTTTCTTTAATTTTGTTTGTAGCATGTAATATATAAACATGCAACATTTATGGTCTATGCGAAAACATTCTATGTACGTTATTTCATGATTTTATGTAAAGAAGCGTATATAATTTTCTATAAAAGTAAATTAAAATTAATATTTCTGGTGATATTTAGAAAAAGTAAGTTACACTAGAAATCGTCAATGTGCAACATTCGAGGATTCCCTGAATTAAAAAATGTATTTTCAATTGCTTTTCATTATTGTCTACACTACCAACTGCAGGCATTTTTCGTGGATGTCACTTAGAAATTCAACGTTAAAAAGTAGAAAATTCGTCAATTAACACTATTCCTCGGTATTAGTTTAAATTTGTTTACTGTCCTCAATTTTGACGACGATTTTTCATTTCTTTGTTGTGTACGATTACAAATAAAAAAAAAAGAAGATACGTGTTGTCAATAACGTTTCATCAATATCGGTGATTATCACTTAGGAATGTTCCCTTTTTGTAATAACATTCTTACATTTAAGCATTCGTCAAACATGCGAGTAACTTGAAATAACAAAACAATAATTATCCAATTTTTTGATACCACTTAGATGAATCAAAGTAATGCGTTTGATAAAATGTGAAATAAAGAAAAAATATATTAGACAACAAAACATTCTTTTTTTTCTTTTTTTAAATGTGCTGACGTTTGAAATAGACAAATTTATGCAGTAGTATACCATAAAATTCCCAAATACATCATGCATACTTATTCCTTTTGTAAAATGGAAAGATCTTCCGGATCGATCGGTAAAGTGTTAAGTATTAAGTTAAATTGTAGTGCATATTTAAAGTGTTTCTAGCAAAATGGAAGCTAAGAAAAAGCAAACAATAATACAAGAACAATTTTTTCACTATAAGTAGAGGAAGTATCAAAGAGAAATTCCAAAGATGGTAAATAAATGTCGGATTACGGTACAATATATCCTTAACATATGAAAATAGACAAGATTTAAAAAAATGCGTTGTTATTGGAGTCATTGAAAATTTCATGCAATCATACGAGAAACCTTGTAAAATAAACATGTAATAAATTAACAGTCATAGAAAATAGTAAAGGGTATCCAACATAGTATCAAATTTAGATATCCTTTGAATTACGATTTAAATTTTACAAATGAAAACAAATGGATCATTTTTAATCCGTCCATTCTTATTGTATATACTATCCTCGTACTATTCCTTCTTCATTATTATTCCATAAATCTTTCTATGTTTTAGTCATATTTTATAATAACAACGAAAAAATATTTCTATATTAACTACAAACGTCATTTAGTTGTTCTACTGGAATTTGGAAAAGGCTAATAAACCAGCGAGAACAGTGGTCGATTTTCAATGTGAGCCGCTATATATATTATGTCCGCATCCTAAATGTTCTCTAATTTTCCTATGTCTAGTCATCACGAATAAAATACATAGCACTGAATACATAATATTAAAACTAATCTAAAATCTCGTTACTGTAGTACATATACTTATTCAAAACGCCACTGAATTACGCCCCTGAAACACTTTCATTCACTATCACAAATTGATTTCTATAATTCCTCAAATTTCACTCAAATTTCATATACTCATAAATACACTTTCTAATAAATTTTAAGATTATGACCACTCGAAGTGCATATGTACATTCTGTGGCTTCGTATTTAGCAGGCACCCGCCATAACGAAGAGCTTAGGTTAGAAGCATACCAATGTTAAAAGCACACGTTAAGCAAACCGAATGTATCATTCACTTTAAATCTCTTTTAACACGGAAATAATCGTAACACGCAAGTTCTCTAACCAAAAAACAAGCAAAAGGCAACGAAGCAAAAAGAATTCAACCTTTCCTTCTCCGTCATCCCTTGATAGCTTGCAAGTAGAAAGTGAACGAAGCAGGACGACGCGACTCAGCGCAGTAAAGACAGAACAGACAGAGGAAACGGAACGAACGAGAAGCCAGAGGGGGTGTCGTGCGTCGGTGGCGCCTCCAAGCGTCACTGGTGGGGGCTCGTGGCAGCAGGGGCGAATAGACGCGACGCGGAGAACCCGTCTCTCCTCAGTCGACGTCAAGCCGTCGCGACGCGTACGTGTTCTCTTTTGCCGGTTTTACAAAGCTCACGAGACTCGCGTGTCCCGTACAGCGTGACTCGTTGGTCCGTGTTCGCCCACCTGTTCGCTCCAGCAAGTCGATCGCGCGAGTATCATGAAGAACGATCGTTCGTCATAATCGTTACCTATTGTTTGGTGGTGCACGTGCATCGTTGTCGTGGTGGTCGTCGTCGTGCTTCATTCTCCACAGGGGATAATACCAACGATTTTTACCAAAGAGTTTTCGCGAGTGACGTGACAGCATTGCGACGAGGATTAACAACACGCGGTCCACGCGCGTGTGTCGTGTTTGAAGACGATCTTCGTGATACGTGTTTTAATAACCGACTAAACTGGAGCAGTATGCAATTGGTACGTGTCAGTTGAAGGAGAGTCATATTGTGTGAAGGGAAGAGTTACGTGGAAACGCCAGTGAGCCAATCTCTCGGTGATAATCAGTGTGGAATATCCCTTGGATTATGACTATCGGGTAGGTATATGAACGTATTAAAAGTATTACTATTTGTACACCGGAATAGTATAGTCGGTTGGAGTCGTTCACGCTTGGAGCATTAGTCGGGATAGTAGTAGACGATGATCGTAATGTTGCTAATGGTCCTTTTGGCATGATTGCGGAAAACGGACGATAGTGTGGTATGGCAAGCGAATTTGTCGATGAGATGGTTGAGTTCTCACGTTCCATATTGTCCATACAAAGTGCATTATTAACGCGAATTTCACGTTCACCAGTGGGTCGAGTTATGGTGGTAGTAACTCGAGCACAAATGGAAATAACGTCGAAGTAGTAACGTGAATCAATGAGGCCTGGTTATACAGAACTTCGTTTCCGTTTCGTCAAGGTTGACACCAGCGACGTGACATGTTCTCGATGTCTCGTTAGAAAGCTGAGAAATCGTGAAACAGTTTCTCGCGAGCCCCCGTTGCTTCAAACCGTTACGATCAACTAGCCGACTGGAAATCGTCTCTGTCAAGCGATTAACATTTCCACTTTGGAATTCACCAGGAGCTCGTTAATGTTTCAACACCAGCCTCGTTTATCTTTGGACAAGTGTCAAGTGCTTTCGCTCCGAGCAAATTTACAATAGGCGCGAGGGTTGGTCTGGCCCGGCACGAAAGTCGAGCCGTCCGGCTCGATGATCTCGTTGAAATTTAAATACATCATCGAGAGAAGCGTTCAGCGCCGTTGTTTCGTAATGCGATGCAATCGATGTTTCTCTTTTTCTTTTTTCTTTTCTTCTCGTTACACGATCCCGTTATATGTTGGCTACCAATACTTCCATACTCGTAAAACGTGGCATTCGTGAGCAACAAAAGTTTCGTGCTAGTGTTCCATATCTATTCGGTGAATAAAAAACGATCATGATCTCGAAGCGAGTCAAGCTCAACATCGGTTGATATTTTTCTGTAACACGACTGTCAGATATGTCTAGTTTAAATCGTTCGTCCTTTTAGTCCCTCGTGTAACCGGTATTAATGACCCTGTCACTAAGGCATAATGACGGTCGAGCAGCAACTGTTTACATTGACATCGCCGCTGGCTTTCTCACCTTGACTGGGTTGTTGCACGCTTCCCAATTTAAGCCGATCGACGTGTCGCGTCGCGTGTCACACACGGCTCCCGCCGCTTTTATTACTCCAGCTCTTTGATATCGATTCGCGTCTCTCTTCGATTATCAACGCTGTGTACGCGTTTATTCGCCAATCAAGTTAAGCCGTCTATGGCTACGTATGATTCGAACGGCCTTGAAGCCTGATCGAACAACGCGCAGCGCAGTATTGCGTGCAGTCGAAACAGTATTGATATTATTAGATCGCTGACTTGACACGGTCACCGTTACGAAAATTTGTCAACGGTTTGCGTCATATCGAAACGTTCACTATTCTGCAGTTTGTTTCGTTTGGCAGCACCGTGCATCGTTAGTTTTCTTCGTGTTACACAATGGTCAGCTTGTCTAAGTGTAAATGTATTCACACGACAAATGGTGTAAAGACGTTACGCAGAGACGGAACGAAAGTGTAACAATCATGGTAGATCGAGTTTTTCGACGATAACCTATTTATCGACATTTAAAGAGAATTTCGTACGCGTATCTTATTTACGTTACGACAAATATTAAACATCAGTAAATACGAAGGCAATCGTTCAAGTACTAATCATTTGCCTAATGCACCATTTAGATGCAAATGTAAATGAAAGAGAAATGTTGAAAAGAAGAATGATGTTAACAGTTTGTGATATTTTGTGGTTTTCCTAGAATTTCTAGTTAGTTTAACCTTTTCAGTAATAAGTTCCTTATTTTCTCCAAAAGTTGCCATACATTTTTCGTACAATCTTGTGGGGAATATATACTGATCGTTTATGAACACTTTGAGCGCCAAGCGTATTTTGTCTTTATTTTCTACGCGGTCCAAAAATTGATGCTTCCTGCAAAAGTAAATTGTCTTACAATATCATGTAAAGAAAGGATGCAATATAGAAAACCATTAGACGACTATGTGTTTATTATGATGAGAAACGTAGACAACCTTTAAGTCGGTTAGAAGCTAGGAAAACTGTGAAAAAGATGATAACATGTTGCCCTACGTGTCTTTCACAACCACAATTATACTTGGAGTGCTTCTCTTAATATAACAACCATTTGTAATAACTTTATTTAAAATAAAGTGCAAATATATTCATTGTGTTTACAAAATTGCGTTTTCATTATTCTATTCAACATACGTACGGAAAACTACTACATGCAAACAACTTTTTAAGCAAATAAAGTTGTCTCTCAGAAATGAGAAATGGAACCTCTGAAAAAAGTTACATGACTCCTAGTTTTGAGAGAAATAACACTCAAAGTGTTAGTAAGAGAAATGCTAATGAAAGTGAAACTCTAAATAATTGTTACCAATAAAATTGTAATTTGTGCAGTACTGTAATTTCACAAAGAGAAGTGAATTAATAATTTCATGGCGGCAACACGATTGTTCCTAGCACCAACCATATTATCCGCCAAAGGCGAATCCCAGCTGTTAGTATTTTCGTACCACGTGAAATAGAACGGAATCTATGCTTTCTTGATTTGAAGTCTGTTGACTATCTGAGAACTGTCGCGCCGGAGTCATTTTTCATGTAGATATTTCTCTAATATGAAAGAGGTATATTGAAAGAGACATTGCAGATGTCCCATAAATGAAAGATCTGACCACGATGATCTTTTGATTTTGTGGCAATATTAATGCATGGTGCAATCTTGTGTAATTTCAAATTGTTATTGTTTTAAGCACAGCAATAATGTACGATTAAAATTCTTTTGATATCGAAAAATAAAAATTTTTAGTAGTTTCTCGAAGTACTGTTGTTACAGATTCATTTCTTTATTACTACATTCGAATAGGTATTTATTCAAAACCTGACAATATAAAACGTTCGATACTTTTCGTTTAATCTTCTACTGATTGTTAGTTGGATTATCAATTTTATTTCTACATTTAAAGAAGAGCCACAACAAAAGTTTATGAATGAGACTTTTCTACGAATTAATATTACGTGTTTTCGTTTATTTGAATTAATTTAAGAATTATATTTTACTTTTGATGCAAGAATTACTTTTTGAATCTGAAGAAATAATAATTAAAGAAATAATATTAATATTATCCTATTTTATTACACTGTTCCATTCACTAATAGCTATGTTCCATTCAATATAGCCAATTTATAGAAGGAACGAAATATTCCCCTTTTTCAAGACAAGACAAGTAAATATAGAAAGAAGTTTGATAATACCACGTACATTTATAGCCAGAAAACTGACATTTCCAACGTTATCAATTAGAAGTAGAATGGTCTTTTAGCTTCTTTTATATTTTGTTTGAAACAAAAGTGTCTCTTTAATCCTATCTCTTTTCTACATATTCATGGTCGTTCGAGATTCTAACCAATGTATTTAACAATCAGTTGATTGAATTTTCGTTACACGTATACGAAGGAATAATGATATCGTGAATTATATAAAAAAAGAAATAATATTTATTCTATTTACATTATTACATGAGCTGTATAGGGTGGAGAAATAATTCTGATCACTCTAAATATCTCTGTTGCTTTTAGAGATAAGAACAAAGTTTTTATATAAAAATTGTATGGTGAGGAGCAGGCCGTTAATGTAGCAGTAATAATCTTTTGTAGAGAATTTTCGGTGATTTCAAAGTCACCTTCATTTGTTTTTTCAATTGTTTACCGTACTTTTTTATTCTTGGCAGTATAGAGGATGCTTTATATTTCGTGGTCGTGCTAATAATAAGTACAAGACTAAATAAATCTTACTGTATAATAAATGTTTGAAATGATGCCCGTTTGTTAAAGCTTGTGCATTTTTTATTGTTTTCCAATTCGACAATTTGGCGATTTCAATGTTGCTTCTACCCAAACGGGCACCACTTTGAACATTTACGTCAAAATTACTCGTCGTACACGTTTGTCTACTTCAAAGCGTTATAAGTAGTGATGAGATCTGAAACAGCTCGAATCACTTCAAATCTATATACGGCGACAAATATGGCGAAGCTTAAAACTCTTGAAAGCCTTAATCAGTCTTGAATCTTGATAGATCTTGAGTCTTTAAAGTGTGTTGAGTCTTGATCGTCTTGCAAATCTTGAGAGTTTCGATAGGTTTTTAAAGTTTGAGAAGTATTTAGTATCTTGCAAACGTTTTGATTGCTTTTGTTCGAACAATATCATTAACAAAGCAAATTTGCAAAATTCGAGTTGTCGTAAGTACGTTTATTTACGTTATTTGTTTTTATAGCTGCAGTTTATATTACAAATATTAATATCTAGTGAATAAGAGAAAGAAAATGAAGTAAAACAGAAAAGATTTTCCAATGATTTAGATAGAATTTATGAAAAGATAAGTTTATTGTTCATGTATATAGTGAAAACTTTATAACTCGAAAACCTTTCTAAGAGTAGAATTTTGTTCATTCCTCTCCGCTCCGCTGTAAAAACCTCTATAAATCGACATATAAGCTTCCTGTAACTCTTATTATTTTCTCCACGTTTAGATGCGTTTAACAACGCATAAAAGCCCAGATATAACGTAAACTGTCATATATGTATATACATACATATGCTATAAATATGTACATAATTGACTTCTGAATACTTCATTTGTTTTTCTTTGAATATCTATAAGTTGAAAAACCTATGTAGAAATATATAACTCATGTATAAAACCTTTGTAGTTCGAATATTCATTCGTTATCACTCGTTAACTTCTCTTATTTGGAAATTTCGATAAGTCGAAATCTCCACAACTCGACAATTACCGAGGCTCTATTGTATTACTTATGGAATAATGTAATTACAATTAATATAACATTGTATATAAGTGTAATACAAGACGTTTTATTTGTTCAATACGGTTATGGATCTAAATATCTATTAACATAACTTTCTGCTATATAATTCTCAAATCTGTTAACCGGGTTCTTTGACGGTTTCGCACGTATGGCGGGATACTCTACACTATTGGCTTGAAAATAGAAATGATGTATAGACCGTAGAGAAATATAAACAAGAACGAAATGGTCCAAAAATCAAAGCGATCAAGATTTGATACTCTAAAGACTCAAGGTGTATCAAGATTTAAAACTGATCAAGATTTTCACGAGTTTTAAGCTTCGAATCATCTTCGAAGTAATTCAAAGTTACTATATATACGATACAGATTCGAAGTAATTCGAATTATTTCACATCGCATCTTTAGTTATAACAAACTAATTCGTCCCTTTTGTTGTTTATACACTTCCTGTTATAGATTTGCGATAGTACTAAGGTGATTGTCACTTTACGACTAACGCAAACAGCTCCACTACTGTGTGCGTTATCGTTCTCAAGTCGACTGGTCAAGAATGACTTTAGCACAGTATGCAGAGGGTTAACTGGGGCGCGCGTGTTGATTCCTATTACCATGAATTTTTAAACCTAACTATCAATTGGGAAAAATAACAAATTCTGCTATTTGATCTATAAAATTAGGCGATCTATAGAATTAAAGATTGTTAGATAATTGTAGATCGAGGATTTTGGAATTTATCATCTATATTTGGCCATATTTCAAGATAACACAGTGTAATTTTTATATAAATATCTTTGTTATTATTTAAATTATTGCACGTTTTCTATAGTATAACACTTTCAATGGCTATCATGATTTACGTTGTTGTGTTCATCTGAAATAAAAAAATCAAAGATGATCTGAATCTATATAAAAGTGACTATCGCGTGAACTAGACTGTAACGAAAAATAACGAAAAAAAGATGTTATAATAAAATGAATAACCTTATAAAATAAAAGTATATTAAATTCCTACCTTCTTCAGGTGATTAAAAAAGAAGCTACTACTAGTGTAGTAATTCTACTACACAAGATAAAGAATCGTCTATTTTATAAGAACATCAAATTTGAAGAAGATTGATTATTTCGTTGCATTAAGAACTCACGACAGCTAATTTGAATATGCTTTTGAGAAAAACACGTTCAAAGTTTAGCGTCTTGTCTCAATATGTAGTACTTACCTGTAACCAGCTATTTTTACTCAATAAAAGGCACCTTCTTTTTCAAGAAGAGCTCATATGATACCAATTTTTTGCATATTTGTTCAATTATTGCTGTTTTTAAAGCGTCGATCATCCGTCTATTTGTTCTTTATCACGTAATTCAGCAGATATGTTTGATTGCTTACCAACGAGGATTTTCATCCATGTTTTAACAATTTTAGTTTAAGAACTCGAAACCTTTTTCACTCTCCGTCGTATCGAAATTCTTTACTCTGGTTTTATTTTCTCCTCTTAATTTTCTCCTCTATTTCTGACACCGAACTAACTAATTTTTTGTCTCATAATTATTTACACTGCTCTAAATTATCGCACATACGTTCTCGTTATCTTACGCACGCATTCATACACTCTTCCCCATGCATTCCAAGAAACTACTCTGTTTAGTAACTCGAATCCATTGGAACAATATCGCAGCCGTGTGTCGTTTTCTTAGTAGCATTATAACTTTATTTCGTTGAATTCAGGCATAAAATTCTAGGAAAACATATTCAAGGTGTTGTACTTTAAGAAAATACAATAAACAAAAATCGATTTTTTGGACACTTGAAATGGGGGAATACTCCCTTAATTAAATTTGACGAACTTCGAATATTGAACGTAGTCTTGACAACGTATCGATCAGTGTTTGTGTTTCTCTTAATGAAGAAAGTAATATTTTCGTTATCTAAGTCTTCGATTTGAAATTATCATTGCAGGTAACTGGTTGTATGACTTTTCCAGCGATAAATAGTGAATGTAGAGTTGTTTGAATAATTGCTCACGGTACTGTATACCAGCGTTCATAAGTTTGAGGTCACAGATCAATTGATACTTCTTACTGGAGTAATCAGAGGAAAATAGTTCACTCACTATCAAGTTGCGTATAGAGTGATTCATTAATTATTTAGCATTCATTGAATACTTCTGGAACTGCAGAAGATAGGAAAAATTATAGGATTCATTAAAATAATAATTTCTGAAAATACAAAAAGTTATTTTCACATTTCTATTTGTCTTATTAATTGACTTTTCTATCTGCATTCTTAAATATTTAACACTTTGACTACCGATCGAGGAGATTTTACTGATGCTTGATATATAAAAAAATGCTATACTGTTTAACATACTATTAATTTTTACTTTATTTCAACTTAAACGATATTTCATTAGTAATAGTATATAGATATTTGAGTGGTATTAGTAATTATTTTAATATAATATGATACATACAATATTTTATTAAATACATTACTTTTATTTGTATAAATGATATTTTTAGATAATTATTATTTTATTATTGTACGTTATTTGCACACTTCATGGTTCCTTAAATGAAAGAATATAACTAATAAGGAAACACTTAAGTAATAATCATTGATTTGTATGAAACTTTGGTATACTTCTGGTTCTTAGAAAAATATTCTTCATGTGGTTCTCTTTTTTAAAATCATTTTAAAGTCGAGAGTAGTAAATATATTTGACCTAATATCTTGAATATTATTAGAAACATAAACAAACGGTGTATATTGATGAATTTTATAATTCTCAGCGTCAAATTTGTAAGAGTCGCGCGCGAAAAATTCACGCAGTCGGCAATATGTTAATTTCTCTTCTGTATGAGTATGGAATGTTTTTATCTAAACAAAGGATCTGAATTAGTTTATTTTTAATCACAGCATAGAAAAATTTATCATATCAGGTATTTTTCTCATTCACTTGAAGGTTTCCGACTTTCGTTTTAAGTCACATATGATGTTTCTAACATGGTTATGATAAACTAATTATAATAAAGAAAGGTGATCAAATATTTGAAAAAAATTGTACTAGTATACATTAAATTGGAATTACAGAAACATTCACTGTATCTACAATAGTACCAAATAGTTAGATTGTAGATTTTAAATAGAAAAAGGAATACCTAATTTTACATATTCGTCTTGGAATTATTGGAAGTAATGCAGTAGTATAAAATAATATTTCTTCGAATAATTAACATTTCAGCTAAATCATCGATATAAATATTCATAACTTGGAAAATTACGTAAACACATCTTAAAAATACTTTCATCATAATGAATTCTAATCCTTGTCATTTATACATGTTTGTTAAAAGTTTAAGATCATCTGTCAATTTTCGTGAATATTAAATCTTTTACTAATCCTTTCCAGATTTGAAGTTGACGTTGCAGAGATCAATAGCACTTTACCTCATATCGATTGATTTAAATAGTAAAAAGTTTGTTAAAAAACTTTTAATGTTGCTAACCATATTTCTAGAAATTTTTGTAGTAACTTGTAACGCATAGTGATTCGAAACTTTTAGTCGGTAGCGTATATAATCTACGGATGGCGCTATGCCGTAATTCTTCCCGAGAGTGTGATTTGTATGACAAAGAAAATAGAGGAAAAGGGGAAAAGAATTTCGGGAACTGGGGCCGTACAACGCTCGTCAAGTTGTCGAACGTGCAGTGAGTGCTGGAGAAAACGCGGCTGTAGAGTCTTTGTCCCGATCGGCACGTCGCTTTATCGCGAAACGTGAGGCTCGTGCCAAAATCGTTGAAGCAAGCGTTGAAGGCAGCGACAAATCGGTATCGTAGATTTATCCCTAGCGTCTCTGACACGACGACGAGAAATGATACGGCAAAATAGAAGCGAATTGTCTTCCGCGAGAGCTTTTGACCGAGGGTCGTGGTCAAAAGCCGATCCAAGAAAAGCTACTACCATGTGTAACCAGGACGTGTATTCTCGGAGTATTGCAAGCTCTGGACACGAACTCCATCCAGAGTGCTTGTATATTTATTGGTAACAGAAACAAGAAAAGCGTGTTGAATGCTGTTCCCCGTTCTTTCTTCTTTTGATTTTTCCCTTTGTACTCGCTGCCCAGAAGCACATAACATTATACGATATATTCCTGACTGCTTTTGAAATACCGTAACAGACTTTAATAGTCCCTTCTAATTAAGTGGTTTTTGGATTGGTTTCTGGAAATATCGTTTTCGTAAACTTCGTTATACAGGCTGTTCATTATAGCGATTGCTAGGATTTTTTAATGCATTTTCGATTGTCTGACAAAAAATAGTAAATACTGTCCTCCAGAATGCAGTAACAATTAAAATCCACCAGTAACATTTTACACATTTTTTTTTTACAAATTAATTTACAATTACCACGACTATAAATAGTTAATGAAACATGAGACTATTTGGAACACAAGAAAACAGTTACTAAGAACCATTTGTTACCAAAGTATCGCCCAAATGAACACTATTGGAAAACATTTCTAGTGACTTTGAGTTCTTAGAATATGAAACCCTGACAAATGAATTTTAACAAACATATGAACAAAGAAAATAACGTTATAGCTTTTTTGACAATAGTACATAATACATTTATAAGTGTATGGTATTCAGATGAACTTTCGTTTCATCTTTTTTTAACTATATTAATATGTCAAAGTGAAATGTCAACAAACTGTGTCTTAGTTATAATCCTACATTTTAGACAAATATATGAAATTACAAACCGATCAGAAGAAAATCGAATATTTTATGAAACTTGGAAATTGAGAATTGCTGAAATTTAACCTGAGGACGTAAGATATTATATATTAATAGGATTCAATTTTTAAAAGCTCTTCGCGTCTTTTATCTGCGGTAACATATTCAAATTTTCTGTTCGGTACGTTTGTCTTTTATATTATGGTTTTCTTTAAATCAAAAGTTTTTTTTTTTTATAAGTTTAATCACACGAGGTTACCGTATCCGAGGTGGTTTGTCAATTATTTTTGCGGGGAGTCAGAATTAGAATTTGAATAAAAATATGTACATTCTGATTTAAATAATACGAAGGGTAGTTCTTCTGATTGTTATCTTTAAATTTGTTACTTCATAGCGACGAAGTTTGCTTAGTATTATTATGGATTATCTAGAAACTAAACTGAGCTGTTTAAATTGATTTTAAAGATAAATTCACTTAAACGAAAACATAGGGAATAAGTACATTTATACGTGTTACATACGCAAATAGCAATTTTTATTATCAAGATTCATTAGTTCAGTGTTAATAGTTTGTTTAATTTCTAATTTTGGAATGTCGCATTATTTCATATTATGGTGCATAAATAAACTCAAGTCCTGGCGTCAGCTTCAACATGCAACAGGTCTAAGTATGTATTTACATAATTGAATGCAAGACAAACGCCAAGGAGTTGGTGAACTATGAAGAGAAATGACCTTGAGAAAGAGATTCGGGCTAGATTTTATTTATTTTTGATACTATCCAAATGATATCTGGAGTGCTTTATCGTACTTTTAAAATAAAGTAAGTTCTTCCAGTAGACTGTTGTAACTTTCTATGTTGAAATTCTTTGATTATGTGAATTCTCCAGTGAATCTGCAATTCATATCAGGAGTAAAATCTGAAATATGTTCTAATGAAAGTGTAATGCAGCGTTTCAGATATCCGAGAATTTCCATCATAAATTGGTTGAAAACTAATTAAAATTCACGATAATATAAACACCAAAGTTGAACTTATAAATAAACAACTAACGATGGTAACTTAAACGTAAGTAAAACGGAATGATGTACACGCTGTAAAAAATAACTGACGATATCTGTACCGAACGCATAAGCGAGGTCCTCAACTCTTCATTTTTAATTCCTTCTTTCTTGCGTCAGCATTTCTATTTCGCGAGCAGTTTGCATAATTTATAAAACACCCTGCCAATAAAACGATCCGAACAGTCAGTTTGTATTAATAGTCCCGTGACGTGGTTAATAATGTAGTGATCGATGTACTGTGTGTCGTTTTACAGCAAGAATCGCTATTGATAGCGTGTGTATAATTATCAAGGCAGGATTAGAAAGGAATTTTCCGTAACGTTTTGCTTGCGATATTGTGGGTCACTTTTTGCAACGATGCTCATAGTGTTTAATCGCAATGGGACGATTCAATCGATACGATGGAAACAAGGTTCGTTTCGTACGAGTGTTACGCGGAGAATGTTCCGTAGTCAACAATTACACGGCCCATTTATACAACATGGAATGAAATTGTATTATACTAATGACGTTTCAACATATTTGTCGCGATAATAACTAGAAAACTTGTTTACGTTATTCACGTTTTATTCAAGATTTTACGATATGAATGTTTAAGTGGCATAATTTTCTTTTAATCTTATTTGATGTCGTGTATTCTGAATGTAGCGTGTTTCTGTTAACGAGTTAAATGACCATTATGCTCACATAATGTTGAAAAGAAATGGTATTTCAACTATTCCGAGAAAACAGTTCCCTTCTACTTGTCAAATTGGGGTTTGCTCATCGCGACTACGTGTTCATATCATTATAAATACAAATATAACGAAAAAATTGAAACCAGATATTTACTGATTAATTAACCCTTTGACCGGTAGAAAGTAAAAGGGGTGATTCTAGATGTCGATATAAGATAGAAATAAAAAATAAAAAAGATTGCATCTGAGGCTTCGTTGTTTAGTTATCAATATTTAAAAATGTGATAGTAGTCTAGCAATTCTTACGCCAACGAACATACTATAGGTCAAGAGAATATCCTGTATACAGAAAGCATTATATATGCGCTCTCGCAAATTCATTAATATATGCTAAATTATTATTATTGGAATAATAAAAGATATATATTTACTTAAAAATAATTATGATTCTAGTAAATTGTCTTTTCGAATAATAACGATAGAAGAATCTTCTAATTATAAAAAATTAAAAGTTTATGATATTTTTTTAATTACACTAAAGCAAATATAAAATAGGGGAAATAGTGTCCTCTTCTTATATTGTATATAATACTTAAAAAGTATGTTTTAGCTTTTAAAGCAGCTTGGTAAAATGAACAAACAGTGTCGTCATTCCTTATAATGAAATTCATGGAATAATCATATTCTGGAGATAAAACGTTTTGCATAATATCATGTATTCATATTGTACTAGTTTTAAATTAGGACGCCGATTTTAACGATCAAACAAAATGTATACTACTATAATTTCTGTTAAACTCAACGAGGTGCTTGAACTGATTTCGAGCGTTGATGTAGTATATTAGTGAAACTGTTTTTAAATAGTAGAAATAGAAATAGAATTCAGTTTAGTCTGCAGAAATGTTGGAAATAACTCTACAATTTTAAATTATTTAAAAAAAAAAAGAAGAAGAAACACTTTCTAGGAATATTTTTTTATTTGCTGTTATATGTACGTGCGAAAAAACAGGAAAATGTTCTGCATTAAAACTAGTGATACACATTTGGCAATGTTACAAGAAGTTTTATAGTAAATATTAATTGCTTAAAAAAAATGTTTAAACGATATTCAAACCAAATGTTAAATAATATTAAACATTTATCGGAAGTTTGGAATTCTTCCTACTGTTTTTTTAATGATTCTTTATATACCTCGATTATTATAAACTAATCGATAACAAACTAAACTAAGTATCATCTTCACAAACTTAAAACAGATGTTACCATGACAATAAATAAATAATAATAAATCGTCTAGTATAACTATTCTGTACGATATATATTTGTAGGTTAGATATTATAAATAGTTCAAAAAAATAAAAAAAGATACAAAGAACAAAAACAGTGTAAAAATTAAAATACAACTTATGTTCCTTGTTAAAATATTCACGAAACGTGGGTGAAAATATGGGCGTGCAATATGAAAGAATTTACTATATTTTGCTGTAAATAGAATTCATCGAAATCTTTATTATAATGTTAATTTTAACATATTCCCGAAAGACTTTCGTAAATCGATATTTTACTTATACATAGTGCGTAATGCAAGGAAGGTCTTACGTGTTCACAGAGAGTCAATTTTCGACTTGGTGACCTACATGTACAAGAATCTCTGATTACATGTCTGGGATAATCGAGGGTCAGAGAGGCAATGTCCGTATAATTGGGAGTCCAGATAATCGATGTTTGAATAGTCGGTGTCCGGATAATTGACGTTTTAATGCATTAACAAAGTAGCATCTGCTTTCGTGGCATAGCGAAATAATCAATGTCACTGTGGAGTCGTAAAGATAGTTCAAGTAACTTACGGTTAAACTATATTATACAGGAACTTCAATGAAGCTTTATGGAAAGTATTGATAGAACAAGTTAAACTGTTCAATTTCAATGAAACCATTCGTTAATTAAGAATTTTCAAACTCAATTTTAAGATTATATTTGAATTTCAAAGTCTCACCTACATTAACAAATTTTTGTCTAAATTTTAAAGTTGGACTTAAATTCTACGTTCTTATAGATAATAATTCTGTAGTTTGATTCTTGTAAAATATCGTAGACTGTAAAATCGTATTAAAATTTTAATAAAACACTCCTTAGTGTTTAGAATTGAAGGAAAATTTTCTTTTTTTTTTTTTAATTCTTACTTTTCGTTTAATTCTCATAACACGAAATATTCTTTTCCATAGTTCTTTTTATACATTTTCGTAAGTGTACTTAACTACAATAAAATTGTATTTAAAGTTAACAGTTTTCCATTTACGGTTATTCTGTACATTTTCTCAAAACAAAAGGCTTGCGGGAGTATTTTAATTTTTAACAAATGCAATATAAATTCGGAATTAATATGATGTTCTATTAGAAGTAGCTACTGCAAAAAGAAAGAGAATGATATTTTCTCTTGAGGATGAAAAATTGTCTGGGGATTATAATTTAAAAGAGGTTAAAAGGTGACTGGTCAATCTAACCTAACTTTAAAAGCTAACTCCTACGAAGATTGAAGGTGCACTGCAGTATCCAAAGATTTGCCTGACTAAGAACTTACAAACCAAGAATTTCTGTTTAGAATCTGTTATAATGTACGGCAATGTATTGGAGCTTTAGATATTCGATATTTTGTTTCTCCAAGCTTCGAATAATAACATTGTAGTATGTATTAAGCAAGATAGAAGAATTATTAAATAATAATAATTAAAAAATTTCATTCTGGGACTTAAAATAGAATAATTCTCTTCAAAACCATTAAATTGTAAATTTTTATGCAAACTCATATTTTCGAGAATATAGTAAAAGAAGTAGAATTTCGGTAGAAGATTGCCGGTCATTATAAAAAGCATTATAATTTGAATATTTTTAAATATTTGTGTTAAATAATTGCCTTTCCTGCAATTTTGTACTGTAAAATTTGCTATAAATGCATAAAAGTCATGCATTCGTATAAGTCATCCAAAATAAAAAAAAGGACTAAAATAATATCTTTAATGAAAGAAACATTCAAGATGAAATAAAAATAACTGAATCAAAACTTATTCTAACATTGCTGTTACATCTTGCACAATTTGTAGAAAGAACAGGATGCGAGTAACGAAGTCTAGGATAGGTTAGGTTAGATTAAGTTGGGTTATTATCAGCCACGTAAATGAACAAGGAAGTATGAAGCAGTTTGCATGAGTTTACATCAAGTTTTTCATCTAATATATCTACACTGTATCGCAAAAGTATTTGCACACTGATTTATCAGGTGTTTTCTTTATTCTAGACAATTTCATTTGAAAATGCCCAAACGAATTGTTGCTTATATTATTAGGTCAGTCAGTATGTTATACCACTTCTAAAGAAATACACATAAATAAAGAAAATATTTTTTATTAGTAACATAAACTTATATTCAACTATTATTTTCTCAATGTATCCTCCGCGCATTTGAAAGCACTTAGCGTAATGAGGAGCTAATTTACGAGTTACATCTGCAAAAAATTCGCGCCCCATTGTCCAATATCACTTTAAGGTTGCTTCTTTCACTTCAGTAATGCCTTAACGGCCGTTCTCGAAAGCTTTTCACCATTTTAACGACTGTTTGGCGACTTGGGACATTTTGTTCATACGCGCATTCCAGCTCTTTGTGAATTACTTGCTGAGAATAATCCTTCACCCACAAGAATCGTATAACAACAGGAATTTAAAATTTGGAAACATTTGTTATACGATGTTTCATGTTTATTACGTCGATAAAATCAAATTGAAATTTACTATACATCAACGCTAACAGCCAGTTTAGCCTATCCGGTTGTTTGACCAAATTTGTACTTCTGTCGAATCGGTAATAACTACAAACAATGTTCATATGATTCCATACCTTCATAAAAAATATAACTCTCAGGCATACACTTATTTTCTTTGTTTGTTTGTCTATTCTTCTATTTGGAGTCTACTAAAACAGACGTAAATATGTTTTCCGTTGTTAGGATCAGAGCTTTATACCGCAAACTTGCAGGACCACAACGAGACAAAATATAGAGGAAATATATAGTTAGCATAGTGCGAAAAGTCCTGGTATGTCGGTTCAGAGGTCAGGGGTATCGACTCTCATTTAGATCCTCTACATTTTTCCTCAGTTTTCTACATTATATTTTGCTATTGCTGGTATCATAAAAAAAAGAATCAACTGAAGATATTAGATACTATCCTATTGTAAAAGATAGGTATCGATTGAAGAAAGTCAACCTATCTTTTATAGTTCAAATAAATGAACATAACATAATTTGTTTAATTAATTAGAATACGTTACAACAACTTTATCGTATCTCTTAAACTAATCTTACCTGTTTTTGTTTCCAGTTCAGAGCACACTAATAAGTCTCTTTTTGTGTGTTTTTTAATAATTTTCCAGCTCTTTTACTCTTCTCTTCGACTTTTTTTCAGCATTTCTTTAGATCGCAAATCGACTAAATCGCAAAACGAATTTTTTCTAATAGCAATGCCGTGATATATCGTCAGTTGATTTATTTGTTCGTTTATGTTTACTACCAAATCCCTTATTCATTTTCTTTATGTTTCATAATCGACTTCCCATCCTTTTTTGTGCATAGCCAATGCATTCTTTCTTCTGAATTAATTAATCTCCATAAGGTTTGGAATCAACTACAGTTTTCTATGTGTTATTGTTCTCATTCCTTGTATAAGTACTGTGTGATAACAAAACCTTAAATTACGTTCTAGTAATATAATATTGCTTTAATGCAGTATCTCCGTTTTATCGGATCTGCGAAGCCTCTCAGTATGACAGAATTAATTCCTGTATCTGTTTCTATAACTGAAGTATCGTTTTGATAGGATATTCTTATACGCTTGAAACTTCAAGAAAATTATAAAAAAAGAACATTGACTTTTTAAAACCGTCTGACAGGTGTACCTCCTCAAAACTATTTTAATTTTTGTCTGGTATCCTTCTATCAGATAGTATTATCTATCATTTCGTCTTATTATACATTCACAGAAATGTTCAACCAAATTGTGACAAAGATATTCATAATTCGAGGCAATGTATGCACGCGTATGCAAATGATGTTCCAATTGACGTATGCTAAGTGGCTGGAAAGTACGTGGTAAAGCGCTTCTATGTGTCCGTGAAAGCATTCATGAAAGAAAGTCAGAGTTTTGAAGAAGATAGCTAACGAGAAGCGAAACTTCAAAAGGTTGTAACAATTCCAATGGAATCGAAATACAACATTAATTGCCATTGGTAGATATGAGGAAAGAACGTGTCGCGTATGACTGTTTAGTTACTCTTCGGAAATGCCATATGCTTAGCATGTGTTCGTGAAGAATTGATAGAATTCTTCCCATCACGATTGTTCTGCAAGTGTTTTCAACAGCAGTACTTTCAATGTCTGTTTCAAAGAAACATTCGTACCGTGCGAGTCGCATCTGTAAGTAATTGAGCTGCATTATTGCATTGCAATGAAGTCATCAGATAATTGTAAGCCGGATAATATTAATGGTTTGTGAATTCAAGGAAATGTTATAAAATTTTTCAAATCAACTATTTTAAGGAATTATTACAGTAACTAAAAGTTAATAAGGTATAGTTGTAGGATGTTTAAAACTTTTTAATCAAAGACGTGAATCACCGTCTTTTGATTATAAAGCGTAAATTCACTCTTTTTGTTTACAAAGTTCTCAGTCTTATCAAGTATCAACTGTGATAAACGTCTTTCATGAATTAGGTTTTATTTATTGTATGAAATAGAATCTATTGAATGTCACGATGAATATTTTGTAAATATATTATCAGACGTATCCACTGATGCAGAAAATACGAACAATAACTGTACCGATAGCGATAGTGATGATTTTTTTCTTTATGCAAGACGAATGAGAAGGAATACTCGTCGTTTGCTAACAATGAGTGATTCAAATGATACCGAAATACTGTTACGAAGAAAATGCTACAATATGCTTCTGAATTAATTCGTGGACCAAATACGATAAAATTCCAATTCTGAAGGACATTATAGGACGTGTGTAACACCATATATATAGGACGTTATAATGATGTTAACACCAATTTATTCAAAAGTTTGAATAGATGAGAAGAATACTTTACAGCTAACAATCATGTCGTTGTTGATAACACTTTGCTTTTTTTTATCACAACACAAAATATCAAGCGGGAACAAACATTTTGCGGATATGGCAGCATAACATTTTTCAAATTATATTTGTGGTGTATGTTAAAACAAATGTCAGACGGGTTTGTGGCGGTGATGTTGTAGTAGAAGGAGGAAGTGAGATAGAGAGAATAGGCGGAAACAGGAAAGGTAGCGTTTCGTCCTGGGTCTCCTAGTGGACACGTCAGTAAGGCATCCTAGGAGACCCGTGCCTTAGACGCGGAGGACTGAGAGACTTACTACGTTAGAAGGTATACAGGGTCCGTTAGCAAAATCCGGACGAAATAAACAGTTCATTGGAGCACTTGGATTATCATTTTGTATTTTGACAGATACTGAAAAGTATTAATCAATAATTAATATAAAACAATTTACTGGTAATAATGTAATAATACAACGATTCAATAAGATAGCAATAAACACATAAAATGTAATGTATGGAATATATATACATTTTTAATTCACATGACACTTTTAGCTACTCCGAAATTTCCTGAGATATTTTTGAAATACCAATGAATTCGAAATTTTATTTACATTTTGTGATCAGTCAAAATGACTCATCTCGGTATATATACATATATAACATCTAAATGTTCCACAAGAAAAGTGGAAAAACGAAAAGAACTTAATAAAATTAAGCATTTACATACTACAAAGAAAGTAACGAAAAATTTCAGAAAATAAGTAGTATTAAAAATGAGTAATTATTACAACAATGTATCAAACCAATCAATTTGATCACCTTGATAGATTTAATGTTAAAACTATTTTCTTCTACTCTTTGTGTTAAGTTTTGCAAGTTTATTTGAATATATTTTGATAAACTATATGAAATATTTTTTCATAGATACGATATTAGTAAGTCTAGTATTCTACAGCAATTTTTTTTTATCCTACCTTTCACTAACTAAATTTTCTGGAAAATTTGATATTACACGGTGATACGAATGTACGTGCCTCGTCACATTACACCATAATGTCGATCGTTCCATAACAAATTTATAGAAATGCAACGAATTGGTGAGAAGTTGTCAGTAAGAGAGGAAGCGTGTACATTACATTAACGAAAGAGAAAGAGGAAGAGACAGAAGAACATGACGCAGCAGTAATTCATAGTTGATGAAAGAGCAGCGTGTAAAGTACGATAACGCGCGTAGCTTGGCTCGAGTCCAATTTTAAGCGCGGAGGGGTACTGCGATCAAATCGAACGCGTTTACAAGAAATGCCAGCTGTGCTATAATCAAACGGCCGAAACGTTGATATCGGAACGTATGCGTAGTCGAAATAAAAAAAGTCGTTAAGGCGGCCGTTTCATTTTGGTTCGCGCGGTATGCAGATGTAAACGCGGTCGTTTGTATCGGTTTCGGCGTTGAGCTCGTTTCGCGCACTTTCTGTTTAGATGGTACAGGCACACTTAAAAATAAAAAAAAAAAGAAAAGAAAAAACGATAGTGCTATTTAAAAGCAAACGTTAAATACGAGCTAATAATGTGTTTCTATGTGTACACGAGCAGGCGTAATCGTATCGATACTAAAACTGGTTACGAATATCAACGTCCCTAGAAAGCGATCCACTTTGGTAACGGCGACCTTTGCCCCGATTGCCTCTAGAGGAGCTCGCGACGACTGAAGAATAATTGGTTACTCCTATTTGATATGGAAAGGTAGCGAGTTCTATAGAGTGAACTGTTAGAAGAAGCTTTCACGTTTTCTTCCTTTGAGCAATTTGGATGGCTGGTTTTAGATGCTTTTGTGATGTTGGTTTTGAAAGAACGTGAATTTGCGTTTAGGAAATTGGTCTTCTAGCTATATTTACTGTATCAACTGCACAAGATAACCCACTGTAGTCTTTTCTAATAATCGCAAGATTAACCCTTTGCACTCGAAACTTTTGTACTGAAGTCGAGTTTCTTTTTAGCATAAGTACTTATGTTTCATTTATGGTTTCGTCGATTAAAATTTGAAAATCCAATGGTTCTGTAGTTTTTTTTTATCGATTCTGAATTTGATTCTTCCTGATCTTTCCTCGGAATCTATAACATTTATCTGAACTTTGTCCTTTCCGGGTACTATCAGAAAAAGTTTCATTTTTTACTACTGTCCTAATTTTCCGTTTTCTTGAGCCAATTATATGAATCAAATCTCTCATTTATGAAATTATTGATTTGATCTTTAAATACTTTAGAATTGAATTTATCTTCTATAAATAAAGAAACAGTTGCTGATGTTAATTCATAAAAAAATTCATAAAAAAATGTATGATCAACAGAAATTGATCTTGAAAAGACATTTCATAAACGAGTATTTTCCCTTAACATTCGACGTAGGAGGTAGAAATGTTAGTAACAATACAAACGATATCAAATAATAAGCAAATCATTAAACCTCCGCAGATTCTAAATATTCATTATACATCTTTCTATAATAATTTTGATAAATCTAATTTGTAAGAGTTGTTCAAAAATAAAAGAATTAAAACGTACCATAAATAGCCATAAATATCTTATTTTCAATGCGTCCTATCTCCCCCTATAATGCTGCAAATATCTTACTCATAATTTGCTTACTTAATTGTCATTAAGTAGAATGTTTCACGGGACACTCTTCGTTGCAAAAAATAATAAATCACATAAAATGTTTCATGGGATTATAAGAAAAGCAGGTTTCTTTTTAGTTTAGTATTTCTTCAGTTTAAGAAGTGTTGGAAATAAAATTCCAATTGTAAACGAACTGCGTACGAGCCATTCCACGTTAAATTATATATTTTCTATCGCTATATCACTAATTTCTTTCAAATTCAGCTTATTGATTGCGTACAACAATTTCTATACAATTTTAGCCGTCTACCTTGAATGGTTAGCAAGGTATTAAATATTGAATTGTCGAAAAATCAAGTAAAGTAAACTCTTAAGTTCTCTGATTGGCTAAGAAATACTAATGTAAAATCGAAGCCTCTATACCCATCAAGAAGGAGCAATAACAATCAAAGAAAGTACCTTCTGGTCTCTTGGCTTCTACATTCACTTGCTTTTCCGATAATTTTGAAGACGAAAGTGTGATCTTTCCAAAAGTGTACAAAAAGTAATTGATTATTATTAATCTAAACAAACAGTATTCAATGTTAAAACTGAAATATCTATTTTGTCTCCACTATAGTTTCTAGATTTTTTTTGAAAAACATACTGATCAGTTCCTTGAAAGTTTTCGTGCGAATTAAGTTTTTTGAGAATAGAAATAAAGAGATTGTCTCCGAGACGTGGATCACTCATCTATGGATACGCGTTACAAACTATTGAACTTATCATTTCTTAATACATCTGAAACATATATCGGGCGCCTCTTAAAACGTAAAACGTAATTCAGCAGTAGACGGGGATATAAAAACAATGTAAAAATTATAATAGAAATGGTACTCTACAAGATAACATTCATGTTCAAATTCCATACAAGTTGAACACGCATCTTTTATAAAAGTCGAAGAATAGTTTCTTGATCATTTCTATACTATAATCGTTGAGCAAACGATAAATCTAATAAATTGAGAAAGTATGGTGCCGATGTTCCGCACGATTTTCGCTTCAGTATAAAGTTTAATGGTGCCTTCCGTTTCGAAGAGGGTGAACTTCTGACGTCGTTGGTTATCGTTAACCGGCAAAATCCTGCTTCGAACCTTGTTTAGAGCAATGTGTAAAGAGGCGAGAACGTGAAAGTGTACGCGTGCGCGTGAGGAAGTTAGGGAAGAGGAGAGAAGACTGCAGAAAATTGGTTAATTAGTCTTCCAGTAAACTAAAGTATTAATAGAAAGACTTGCAATTCAGTCAACATTGGAGGATTATTTTGATGCAAAATAATACGACGATGCTGCTTCAGTTTCCATGGTTTCGACAGTTTTTCGGTCGTTCTTAATGTAATGGGAAAATACCCATTTGGGAAAAATTGATATTTCAATTTTCGTCCTGTAGTTTGTGATAGGGTATGAAACACTTCGAATTGCTATGAATTAATGTTTATGACAAAAAATTCGAATCACTTCGATCATCATTTGAAGCTTAGAATTCTTGACAGTCTTAAAAATCTTGGAAGAATGGCAGCATTTTTAATTCAAATATACATAAACACAAGTCTAGGTAACAATCGTATTCAGTCTCGCTTTAAACCATGTATGTATATTTATAAGATGCAGGATTCTTTGGATAATCTTGAAACCAATAAATACTTTCAAGGCATCCTAAACTTCCAAGATTTGCCAGACTTTCAAGACTATAAAAAGTGCCAAGATTTTCAAAACTATCAAGTCTTTCAAAACTTTCAAGACTCGCAAGACTTTCAAGGCTATCGAGACTTTCAAGACCATCAATACTTCCAAAACATCCAAGGGTCTCAAGACTTCCTGTATTATTAAGACTTTCATGACTTTCAAGAGTTCTAAGCTTCGAATGGTGTTTAAAGTGATTCGAATAATCTCCACAATTTCGAAAAACTTAGAATTGTTTCAATTTAGACTCGAACATCCATCACTAGCTACAACCAATCCAACGTTGAGATTGTTGATCATAACCGATGGTGCTTGTTCCATGGTATTGTTAATAGGACCCTTGCTTTCCATAGTTTTCTTCGTAATTGAGTGTAAGTCTAATATTTTTTGTGTCCACCTTGTATATCAAGTTAATTCTAACGATGGAGTTAAGTATCACTTAAGGTTTCAATCCGTAAAAATGTGATAAGATGTTTATTATCTGAAAAGAACTACAGCCCTCATTAATAAGGATAAATTGTTTTTATACGAATAGAATTATATAGTCTGTATAAATTCTAAAATATATTTGACAAGAAAGAAACAAGTTCTACCTTGCATTGTTAATGAACATGAAGTTTGCACTGTGAATTTCATCATGTTTCTTCAATTAGTTACGTTTTCACTAGTTACAAGAAAAGCTGCGTATCTCCTCTTACATCAACACAAGTACCACGGATCCATAATTGCAGGATCCACTTATATAAATATTGTTAGGTTATAACAAACGGAGAATTTTTTATACTTGCACTATTGTTATTTTTCTGTAAATATAAGAGCAATTATACTAATTTCGTGGTGTCTATCAAATTCATCCGCATTATTGAAAATATCTTTATTCCGATAATGCAGTGACTTCACTCCAAATTATCTTTAATCATATTTTATACTGAGATGATAATTTCTCACACGTGCATGCTTGTTACAATTTATCGATCGTAGCCAGTCCTTCGAATCATGTTCGCGTAACGCAGTAATTTCTCCTGGCCACCCGTGCTTCTATTTGATCGTGCAGATTGTGCATTATAAATTGACGTCGAAATTTATTAATTAAAGCGGAAACAAAGATTTCATTTAATATTCAAGTAGGGAATAGCGTTCACGCACCACACAATACTCAATTAGCCGATGCTCGTGAAATATTTTGTAAACGGTGCATTATAAATTGGGATATTATTCGCATATTGTTATCCTTCGTACCTTTTTCCTTGTCTAATTGAATTTTATAAATTCAATCGTTGCAAATGTAAAATACCGTCCATACTTCTGTTAGATATTTCAATGAACGCGATACCGTTTTTTGCAGTATACCAAATTATAATATGTAGATTTTTCGTGAAATATTGTTAGAACCAATTTAATATCGCAGCTGCTGCGTTTCCTTTTTTGTGGAAATTATATCAATTCGCATTTATGTTGTAATTTTGAGAGAATAATAATTTAAATGCATTTTTCAGCATTTCTACGGAAAAGATTAGTATTATGGTGACAAGCTATAATGAATTAGTAAGGTGACTTGCAAATTTAGATATCTTTAATTTTTTATAACCTGATTACATGTTGCTCATGAAAAGAAAAATTACAATTTCTTGTGGTTTATCATTTTAATGACAGAATTAGGAATTAATCGGTATTACGAATGCTTCGTAACAATGTTATAGTGCTATAATAGAACACTGTAGGACAGATATAAAAGGTAACCACATGTAAGTTTCAAGTTACACGGCGTTGTACAATACTTTATAACAGAATTCTGTAGAAATAATATTTTCATGATATTTTTATAGTTTTAATAGATACGAGTGCAGAAATACGTAGTTCTTTATGTTAGTTCATAAAGAAGGTTGAAAATAATGTTTAAGGTATTTTATGTGGCCTAATATACCAAACGTGTGAGGTGATCATTCGGTATTAAAATTGTGAACACCTTTAATATTTGTAATAATATAAAAAACTTTTCGAATTATGAAGTATTTCTTTTAAAGATAAAAGTAATAAAATTAAGATTTTGTTATACAGGGTGTTCGCCGAACTTGAGCAGTTGCTTTTCACGATACGAAAAAAATATTCACAGAGAAAATTAATGATACGAAGGAATAAGTATTCTAATTGGAAGACCTATTATTTTTACTTAATCTTTTTATAAGATTCCAGGATCACCAAATATTTTTTAAATTTATCGATATATTTTTATTACTACATCATTGTAGCTCATCAAACGAATTTAGCAGTATATAATAGGTTGACCTTCACATAACGTTAAATGTGAAAACTCATGAAATACGTGGCTGTAATTTCAACACTTGTCTGGAAACAGTAAATGAAAGAATTTCAAGTTCAGTGGGGCAGTGTTTCGAATGATACGTATGACTACCAATCAGATTATTTATCTCTTTATACCATTCATTTTCTCTCCTAACATTTCTTATGTCATGAAAATTAATCGAGATGTTTTAAGTGGTCGAGTTAGGCGAAACACCTATTTGAAGATTATAAAATCTATATTTGAAGATCACTAAAATTTGTTGTACATGAAATTATGCACTTTTATTACATAGCTGTTGAAAATTATAATATAAATCATCCTATTACTTACACTATTCTGTTAGATTAATATTAATTCCCAAAACGATAAATTTGGATTTAGAAGCACTTTATATGGAAAGATTTTTAAAAATATTGATTAAACCTTTCCGGTCACAGTCCGGGAACCTCCCAGCAAGACACTTTTACCATTGCGGTCGAAGACCAGGTATATCTCCCGCCTCAAGCCTTCTATGCTATCGAAAGTAAGGCTCCGATTTCATCCATATTATCGCATTGTCAACGCATTTATACACGTATTATGGTTTCAGAAGAAGTTATATGTGAAATATAAACAAAGAGAGCGTAAACCCGTAGTTTGTTGAGCCAGTCAATCAAAAATCATCTTAAATATAATAAAAGCAATAGCCAGCAAAAAGATTCTTGTGGAAATAGCAAAATTTCGTTTTAATTTAGTTTAATTCTATTTTATTCATATGTTTATTAATACCATACTTCGATATTATACGTTTACATAACTTATCACTCACAATGGCGAAGAGGAAATAAATGAATAAGCACAGTGATTATGATGAGGATATATTGAGTAGCGACGACGAATTTGATACAGAAAATTTGAATATGGTCGAGAGTGATAGTAATAGTGATATCGTTTTGTAATACTTCAGTTTTTATAAAATAATAAATTAAATTCATGTAAGTAAATTTCATAGCTTTTTAGGCAATAAATGATTGAGTGTGCACTATCACCGATTAGGTGCTACGACCAATTGGCTACTCTTACCTTTAAGTGCTCCGACCGGAAAGGGTTAAATTTAAATATCAATTGAAATGTTCATTAGAAAAAGCAGAATACTACCGTAAAGAAAATCTCGTCCTTACCTTCTGGAATATCGGTTAACTCCAATATAGGTATTATGCTTATGGACCGAATAAAAATTTCATGGCAAGCAATGTCTGAAACTACACGTTTTAACCTTTACCACTCCAACAATTCAGTGCGATTATCGGTCGGAAACTCCAATTTATCCTTGCAGTGTGCTTGTTTACGAGATTTGAATTGTTATACTTTAAATGCAACAATAACGTGTATATAATAATCTTCAAAACATGCGAATAAAGAGCGTTTCGAGTTGAGAGATAATCGTTAATGAACTAGTTAATGAATCACTAGAAGTAGCGCCTATTATTCTTATTATTATTACATTATTTTTATTTATTATTAATACATTTATTATGCTTGTTTTATTATTATTATTTATTATATTTTGCTTGACATCGGCGGTGCCTAACAGGTACACTTGAATTGATAAGGGTTAAAATATATTTTAATCCTTATTATATCATAGAAGATATAAATTGAACTTTTTCACCATTACTAAAGCATTTGCATTGAAATAGTACTCAATATTTTAAAGTCAAACCTTTTCTCCTAGAGGTTAAGAATAATCAAAATACTTTTTCTTTGATTCTTAAACGACTCACTTGAAAGAAAGAAAAATTAAGAAAAAAAAACAAGAAGAATATGATGCAGCGGAAGGCGTGAAAAAAATGAGGGCGAATGTTCGGGGAAAGTGGAAGTTTCGGTACAGATAACGGAACGGAACGCTGGATATCGCTGAAGGTGCTGAAAAATGCAAGTGTGTCTATCGTGCGGGACAAGCAACGGTGGCTTGCAGTCTAGCAACGTGCGCGCAAATTCTACTGCCGATGTCTGACTACAAGCGCGGCCGAACCACTTGGTTTCCCACGCGAAAGCGCTTACGTTGGCTGGAATCAAAGAGGGAGAGAACGTTCTGCCAGGGATTGCCGATTGCAGCCAAGCGAGTTTTTGAGTCTTCTCCGCGATTCTTTTGGCTTGGCCCTTTTTTGCTTTTCGGTTTCTCCTCGGTCGTTTGCCTCTCTTCTCATCCCTCTTCTCCTCTATACGCCTCCCTCTTTTTCCTCGGCAGTAAGCGAGTGAAATCGAAGCTCGGTTCCTCCTTTATTCTCTATCGGTGAATGCGCTCGTTGCAGCATTTCGTGCCGCGGGCTAACGTTATTGTTACTAATTTCGTTCTACCTCTTTCGATTTCAATTTTCAGCCTGCGAGTAATTATGGTACGAGCCCACACTCGCAACGGCGCAAAATCGCGAACGCACAAGTCGTACGGAATATTCGTTTCGTTTCGAAAAGGCTGAAACGCGATTCTCTCTCTCTCTCTCTCTCTCTTTCTCCCCTCGTCTATTTCACTCTCTTGTACTCGCGTGGCGTCACATTGCAATCGTAAACGTAATATTATCGCAGGAATTTCCGAATGATACTTGGAAACGTATCGCACGTCTGACGATATTCCCTTGCACATGCGAGCGTGGTCGGTTCTCACGCAGAAGTGCTTACCAAGCGACACGCGAAACAACGCCGTTCTTGCAAATTCTATTCCATGCTTCCTGCCTCGTTCTGAAATATCTCGAATATGCTCGTACTAGTGGTTTCGGCTGGAGGAAGAAATATTAACGATTATCGATTGGATATCGATGACGCCGAAATACGAATTTATGACAGGCATTGATAATACTAGATATGAGCACCGTTTGTGCCAGACGAAACTTGAATCTTCATAGAATTTTTAAAAGGCAGAAAGAACACGTTGGACTATTTAATCGTAAAAAAAAGTAGTTTATGCAATATTGGTCACTTCGATTTTTTTCTTGATTTATTTGCTGAAATGAATTAGGAAACATATTTCCTTATTTATCCCTTGAATTACAGTGGGCGTATATATACGCTCTTACGTGTATATTACTCCTTTACGAAGGGAGCTGTCTGTAGAGCGAATGTCATTGTGAACGAGAGGTATCAGCAAATTTAACAAAAGTAAACACTTGTCTAATGTTTGTATTATAAAAGCTACAAAGTTCATTACATATGGAAAATTAATTTTGCCACGTTAGTACATTTTATACTGCAGCATTTTATGATACTTTTCAAATAATCGCCTGTATCCAAACCCGCTTTGGCCGAACAGATGTCACAATAATATCTGAATGTTTTAGACATCGTATATATAAAAATATAAAATTCTTATGTATGTAAAAACTATGAACGCATAAATAAATTGTTATATAAAGTAGATGCTGTGTTGGCTTCAGTGAAAGATTGGCGGCATAAAAAGAAAAGCGTGATAAGGTTCTCATAATCAAGTTTTTATATAATTTAATAAAGGAAAATAAGATTTGGATTCTGAGAATTCCTAAATCTCTTTTTACAGACTGCATTCTGATTCTGGGTGTATATTATATTATGGACTTACATGCTTGGCCGGCCATGGACGGCTATATGCCGACACGCGTCCGCAAAGGGTTAATACGTACAAACATTGTGAATCGTATCGATTTTGGTAAGAATTTCTCAGACGGAAGACACGTGCGTTTCTGATTTTCAGAAATCATAGATTCGTTTTCTGTTACAGCATACCGTAATCAAAGGGATAGTGAAATCTTCGCTTTTAGTATTTAGCGTGCTTTATTATGAACACACAGGGCACGCAAATTTTTAAGAAAGCACTTAGAATTGGTTTGTTACATGAAAAAGACAGCTGTTTTGAAGGTACATTATTGAAGTAAATTATTTCAATAATCGTATATCAAAACTGTGTTATCTATTTCTTACATTTGAAGTATCAACGTACATGAATTTTGTTAATACATGGGTTTAATAAATAAAAAGATTTGATGTTATCTACTTAAACGAAATATTTTGAATCTTCTGTTAATTTTCTTACCGAGTCATGAGATTTGTGCGACATGTATTAATATTTTCTTTTCATCGAATAGATACTTTTCAATATTGACGAATTCTTTAAATTATTAAAATTTCTGCATTTCTCACATCTAATGATTCTTAAAGTATTAATTAATTTTGTATGTATAACAATAAAATACGATTAATGTTAGCTAAAATGTGTTTCAAATAATAATAAAGAGAAATTAACTTTATAAATATATAATCGTATATATTCAGCAATAATTTCGTAAATATATTTTATAGGCATAATATATATACATTTTTTATACACGTCTGCTTTCTTTATTTTGATATTTAACATTTATGTTGAACCCGTGCTAGACAGCGATGGTCTAGAGAAACGAATTCGGAGTTCTCTTGTTCGTGTGTTCGTTTCGTGCAAACCGACGGCAGAAGTCTCTAAAAATATCAGTGTTACAGTATGCAGCGGATGTGAATTATAAACGAGCGTCTTAGGAACGAATAAATCTCCGAACTTTATCTTTCTCGTTTGAACAATGTCGCTGGTATCTTCGCTAAATTTGTGGTCTAGTTTAATTCGTCTCTAAATTTCACTATTGATTGATAAGAGGAGCCTTGTATCGAATTGGACGCAAATAAAATTGTACCGTTAGCTAATGGATACTTGGATTTTATTATCGAGTGTTAATATTCTATTGTAAGATAAATGAGATTGTATTATTTATAACAAGAAAAATGATTTAAATAAACGATTTTAATAAACATCTCTGTGGATTAAGTCAATTTGAAACACCTAAAGAAAATGAAATAGATTTACAATACTTATTTTTCGATAGCTCTATTCCATATTTAGTTGAGTTCATTTTATTGGAA
Source organism: Anthophora plumipes (assembly GCA_951804975.1). NCBI lineage: Eukaryota > Metazoa > Arthropoda > Insecta > Hymenoptera > Apidae > Anthophora > Anthophora plumipes. The sequence goes on along the minus strand of OX638118.1, from coordinate 14,401,591 downwards.
AATGTACTACGATATGGAGAATGAAAATCTTTCAGATCTTAAAAAATAATTGCCCAGAATGATTAAACCGTGTTGACAATTAAATTTATTATCTAATAATTAAAGATAAAGAACATTTGAATAATAATTCTAACTAAATATTGAAAACTAAAAATCTACAAGCGTATTCCTCCGTTATTATAAAATGAAGGAATATGTCTTCATGAATTTTCTTAATTCTTGTATATTTGAAATATGCAGGGAGATCTACGCAATTGTTTCAGATTGTGACTCCGTTATCAGTGCACCTACAGAAAAATGTTAAAAGAATAAGGTAAATGGTTCTCAAAGAGAACTATATCTGTAAGACCATATCTTTTTTTTTAAGTGCAATAATGCGTGTGCATTATTCTTTTAAATGGAAATGCATACCTTTTTTATATAAATTAATTCTTCTTATTATTCTACATAACAAATATTGAGATACAATGATAAAAAATGTGGCCTAACAATAAAAAAAGGTAGATGTTATTCGGTTATGCAAACACTTGAACAGCGTTGTTTGAAACGTATGCAGTGTTATGGAAAAACGTTTAAGCATTTTCTTCAATAAAAGCATTTTTTTTAAATATCTGGATAGCTAATCATTTTGTTTATTATTGTACACCAGTACTTTTTACGCAAAATGAAAAGAAAAATCTATCTATGTAAGAAGATATGCATTTTCACTTAAAAAAGTAACGCAATTAGTATATCATAATGCAATTTTTGATTATCCGATGGATATAACATTCCTTGAATCATTCACCTTTCTCCTTCGACATTTTCCTATAAGTGCACTAAAAATGGAATTCGAACCTGAAACAATTACGTAGGTCACTCTGCATTAAATCTATTGCATAAGTAAGCAATGCCAATGAAAATGTTCTCTTTTCTAGAAGAATCGCCTTCGAGACCGTTGTATATTTGAATATTTCAGAACCGACATAATTCAGCACTTTCAGAATGATAAATTATTACAACGGAAAGCTTGAAGTTATAAGAGATCTGCCATAAACATTAAGAATATCAAGCACCGAAGCACGTTTTTCCATAAAAGCGTGAATGTTACTTTACACTCTCAAACAAAATATACATGCACATAAATCCTAGAAAATAATTTTTTTCTAAGTTAAACCATCAAGCAATCGCTTGGAGTAATACGTCTCAACGGTTCGCAAGTTGCCTTGAATTTTTGATTAAACTATTTAACTTGGAAGCTGGAAGCCTTTCTTGGGATCTTAACAACTTGAATTCATTTTTTAATGTGATTTTTTCAGTAATTTAAGATACAAGTCACAAGTTCTAAACTTTTGTTTTTATTAATCGACATTTTTTAGCAAGATAGAGTCTGAAAAATTGTAATCTAATTAATAATATGTTTGAAATATGCAATATACGTGCAATATGCGTAGATTTAAGCTGTATGAGAAAGATGCGCTCTGTATAAATTATGCAAAAGAGAAAATAAATTTTTAGAATTGTCTGATGGCAAAACACATTTATATCCAAATTTCATTTCTCTATCCATTTCCTGTAAAAATACGTATTTACATAAACATCCCTGTTCAGTTATGACTTTTGTCGTAAAAACTAGGTGCCGCATTGTCGTAACATTACTGTCACGAAATCAAAGTAGACTTGATTTTCCACTGGCATTTCAAGTTAGTGTCACGCATGGAACGTGGTGAAAACGAAGCTATCATATTGTCGTAGAAATTATTCTTCTGCAGTCAGTAGTATAGATAAAAGAAACTAAATGTCGTGACATTAAATTGCGTGAAAATAGCCGTGAAAAAGTGTCACGGCAACAAAAGCCAGGCCTTTTACTGTCACGTGAAAACATTCCTTTAGTGTGCTGCTCGCAATCGGTTGGTCTTATGGGTTTATTGCTGCTACGTGTGTAATTGTAGGGTTTAAGGAATTTACGGAGTATCGTGTTTAGCAACTGATAAACGAAATAAATCAAAATAAAATATAGTTTCAGTACTGAACAACAATATCGATGGCGTTGAGTCCACTATTTACTCGCGCGCTGTGTCACCTGTTTCCGTTTTAATTTCGCATTCATGTTTCGCTTCTTTCAAACCAACCTAACCCAGTCTATAGACACTTAGCGATTTCTTTGCGGGTCTAGGTTAGGGTAAAATGGGAAGTAAGGAGACGCGAAGAACAAGAAACGAGGCCGAGTCGCGAAGATAGAAAGTCGTACTTGTGTTAACCTAATCACTAGCACGTGCAGTTTCCTAGTCGTATAACGTTATGTTTTCTGCAGATCATTGGCTCCGTTTTGATTACATGCTGCCCTAGCAAAACATTCAAAGCCGGTACCATCTGTGATAGTATTTAATCGTTTCTTCTGCTTCTATTCAGTTTTTTCATTTTTTGTTTTACGAGTTTTACGTTTTAAAAGTCAAATGATTTTCACATATTTTTTTAAAAGTTACCTTAACTATTAATAGGTATTTTTTTAAATTATAAGATATACTTATAAACTATAAGAAAACATTTTTTTGGTTTATCTTTTTTCATTGCTATATCAAATTTTACGTAATTGTTGATGTGCAGTGTAGCATTTATTGCAATCAGCAGAATCTAAAAATTTAAAATGTTTAAAGTTAGATCATTTGTTGTGGGATAATACTAATTTATAACAGAAATTATAAAAGATTGGGCAAGTTGTACGAATTCGATCAGAAATTAATTTTTTTTATAGATTATTTGAGTTTACGTTGATTAAAAAAGTGTCATAGAAAAAAAAAATAAAATACAGATCGAAAATATAATCCTTAGAAGAATGTATAACAAATAAAGTAAGTCAATAGTAATATAAAAGTCAATATCGAGCAAAAGTTACGTTTGATTTTGTACACTAAAGTTATATATGTATACTCAATTTGCTGGTAATTTTAGTACAGGATCGTTTCATATATGAAACATACAATTACTCCCAAAAGTATTCGAATAGTATATAAGCTTGCTTTTCTAGTAACATATTTCAATTAATTATAAAAAAAATTGTGTTTATGTTTCTTCGTTATGAAATACTATTTATTGTACTTTAAGATTACGTCCTGTCGGATTAATGCATTTTTTTAGGACATTGTAACACAAATTAATTGAAATAATGTCCAATTACTATGTTACATAAATATTTAAACAATTAGCGAAAATGATTATTTTCAATATTTGTAATATAATAATGTTCATATTATTTGTATCCGCAATATTTTAAATATCAGAAATATTTTCTCTTGCGACGTGTTCAATGTTTGTTTCGTTAATGTATTTTTTCAGAATAACTGTTGTAAATTCAAAGTATTTCGACACTGTACTGTGCATAAAAGAAACATAAAAAGAAATAGAAGTGTAATGGTAATACCAAGAAACATTTGGCTAGGGTATGAATAATATAAACATTTGGTCAGTCTATCATTAAACAGAAGTGGCACGTTGCTAATTACGAACACCAAGCTGCTTAATAACATTTATCCTGTTTCTATCAGTCTTGTTGCATATTGCATTCTAGGATATTATTTTTCACATTAAATACAATCATTTTTCGTATATACTAATTATTATTTATTTATTACTTGTTTTAAACCAATGTGTATGCTCTTTTCCTCTACTACACTATTAATTATTTCTGTTTTCTTTCTTATTGTGCATAAAATATTTGAGTGCATCCTTAATTGTATAAGACTTGTTAAACTCTTCCAAGCATGTTAACATTCTATCTAAAAAAACTAAATTAACTTTGTTAGGTACTTGGAGAATGAAATGTATGTGGACAAAATTTAATTCTGCTTGAATTATACAAAGTAACAACTTGGTTAAATTGTGTTAAAAACAGTACCTACAAAGGAAGCTTGTAAAATGTTTATACATATGAATGCAGAAATTCCAGTAGCGATAAAAAGGTTTTTCATATTTATATTATTTAGACTTTATTATAGTTTCTACCGTTATTTATTTTTCACAAAAATGGGAAATACAGTGTCTTCAAAAGAACGCAATTCCTTTTTATATTTATATTAAGCATCAATTTCACCTGAAACACGTGCACACTCCTTCCTCTGTTACGATTTTATTTTTCTTTCACAGTTTTACATGAGAAACAAAAAAATTCATTATAAAATATAGAAACGGAAAAGTGCAAGTTTTGAAATTTAGTAATATGTAACGAAGAAGAACTCTGTGAACCTTGCTGAATTTAACAATTTTCATAATTTTTTGTTTAAGTAATGATACATCTGACATTGTAATTTTTTGCAGTTTATTTACTGACTCTTTAGTTATACGGAATAATTCGTTTATAGAGTTTGTTTTTATTGTTTCTTGGTTTTATCTCGTCTACAATGAACGCGTGTTTAAAAATCGTATCTCGCCGGCGTAGGTGATTGAACCTTTCAGGGTGGACTAAAACAAAAACATCGGAAAGATCTTCAATTCGTATATTTATCTCTATCATTTGTACCAAAATAAATAATTTATGTTGAAAATTAGTAAAATGGTAAATAATTAAATTGCAATTTTTGAAATTTCATTCTTTTTCTGGTAATGTTTTAAGAACAAGAAATAATAAATTCAACATAAATGTATAACTTTGACACTAACGAGAGCTATTAGTATACGGAATAACTTGTAAGAATTTCAAAACAATCAGCCAAGTAATTTTTGAGATGTTATCTACGCCAGGTGAAAAAAATTACATTTCAAGAAAAACGTGTTCAAAGTCTTACTATTTTAAGTTACAAGTCAGTATTTGCAATACTATTCGCCGGATCCGGTTCCATACAAGATACCTTCTGGGCACAAATTCGTGTATGTATTTTAACACGAACACTGAACACATTTTGAATAGCAATCCTTATTATCCGTATTTTCTAAATTACACATCGCTATCATACTCGCCCTACCGGGATGTACAAACAGGGCTGTACAAGTCACAATACATACTTGAAATTTATCTTTCAAAATTTAATAATACATTCTCAAATATATGTACTTTTTAAAACTGAAAAAGGTCGATATTTCAAAATGTCACAGCGCCCTTAAAACACAACTACTAATATACAATTTCTTCTTCGTATTATTCGTCTGTACAATGGGCTTTCAAATTATACTTCTCCAAAGTTGACAAACAGGTGGTACTCTTTCACATCCATTACGAACTCCACCAGAAACGTATTTCGCTCACGTTCAGTCTATCTTTTTGCAATTCGATCCTGTAGTTGAGCATACAAACAAAAAAAAGCGATGCTTTGCCTACCTGGCAATCGAAGGTTCCACGACGTCAACCGAACTGAAATTCGCTATAACAAGGCAAATAAGATAAATATCAAGCCGAGTCATCGGGAGAAGAAGAAAAAGACCCAGAACGAAAGTGAGCGAGACAGACGACGGTGGCAGAAGAGTCGGATATCGAACGCTCTTTTACTTCGATAGGAATATTTGAAGCGAGAGACTTGTGTAAACCTATTTAGACGCATGTATTACCGATCCTGTGTAACTTCGAATGCTCTTTTACTTGCGATCAATTCACCCTTCGTACAGCATTGCGCGTTGTAAACGAAATATAAGTGGCGACTGCTTTCCCTACACAGCTGATACTCAAGTTCCGTTTGTATCTCAACATTTTCACGAGTTGATTTAAAATCAGTTAATACCTGGTCGTCTATAAATATCCGTTAAACGGAATTGACATTGTTATAAAATCAAATAACAATTGATATTATTATAAAATGAAATGAAACAACATTATAAATGATAGATTCAGATTTTTCAAACGAAAGTTGTAAGATATAAAGGGCGATATATTGTTTTGGTATTTTTTTAACTTTACAATGGCCTCTAAAAACCCTGTAAGGGTTACATTTAGGGTTTTGAATAGAAACTTATATTTTTGATTATGTATTCTTGAAGTTGATATCAAGTCGTTTCCAAAACGTGGTCACCTAAATTTTTTGGTGGGAATAACCGTGTATGTGTTTCGAGAATGTTCGCGTAGAATGAAAAATGTAGAAAAATAGAGAGAGAAAGAATAAAAGAGGGCTTAAGAGACGTGCGAGGTCAGAGGGCAGAGCAAAACAGAGTGGAAACAGCAAAGATCTGTATGAAAAAAGTTTGAGTAAAGAGTTAAAGTGTTGGAATTTCGCGAGAGAATAGTAATAAGAGATATAATACATAATTGTTGGTTCCTGAAGCCGATTATATAGCACATAAAATAACTTTATTTGCAAGCACAAATTTTATATTTGAATAATAACAATATGAACAATTGATGTAATACGAAATTGTAAATTCATAGTATATTTATATATCCGTGTAAAGTATAAAGTTTGTTAAGAGTACTAAAGTTCGTGTAGATTTTAAACTGTTGTGAGTGACAGTCCTGTTTGTCCAGTCTTTTTATACATGTTCGTTTGTCCAGAGGTGTCCCTTAGTGAAAATTGGAAAAGGTGGAAAAAGTGTCCTGTTCAATCAAGTAGGTACGAAAATTCAGGGGTTATGGCAGTCCTTTCCTTAACACCTTGTAATGTCGTTAGTGCGTCAAGTATGTACATGTAACAGTTCACGGGTAGGTCAGCAGTAATTTGGAAATTTAATATTTCCAGGTCATCCTATTGTTGTCCACGTCTTAGTCACTTTCTAATCCGAAAAATAATATTACGATAAGTCAATCGCTATTGAACAGAAGTGGTCAAACGCTTAAACACTGATGAAGCGTTTAATGTTTTCTCCTGATTGTAAAATTAATAACATAATGAAAGTAAAGATATTTAAATCCTCAAAAATAGGAAGTTTTTCGACTGTATCATAAACTTAGGATTCTTCTCCCCCAACAGTAGTGCAAAGGGTGGTTCAGTAAGAATTACTACATTAAATATTTCCAAAATCGTAAAAGAGAAACATTTCTTTCAAGTGGAAGTTGTTTAGTATAAAAGGGACAACTCTACGGTCGTAACGATTTTCTTATGGGTGAAGTCGCTGAAGAGATGTCAAGGTCATTCCATTTCTTTTTTTTAACACATGTTTGTCGAATAACAGTCCTTAAGCGGAATGCAGAATACACCAGTAAGTATTGTATCACAGCCACAAAAGGCAAAGTTGTGTATTATCAGAGGTGAAATAATATATAAATAATGTGTTTTAATTTTATTATAACATTTGGCAGAACAACTGTTCAGCTACACTTAAGCTGTTGAAGTATGCGAACATAATTTCATATTATGCCAGATTTTGAGAACAACGAAAGCTAAAATAAACATTTATAGCCAATAGAATAATTACAGAGCAGTTAACATTTTAACACCCTAACTCTTTTTCATTGCTATTGGCGCCTAGAGATGCGTTGGAAATTTGCTCGTACTCTTCTGTTACTGCCCTTTCGCCTTAATTTAATTCGCAATTCTATCCTTTGCGTATTTCAATTTTAATTGAACGAAACAAATTAAAAATTTTTAATACTTTAGAAACTTCAAATTTTTAAACTTCTGAAAACAATTTAAAAGATTCTATAGCTAAGAATTAAATAACCACCTTTCATCATGCATGTTTCGTATTAAAATCTGCCATAACGGAAGAGTTAAGAAAACTGGTCCCGTTCTAACGTGGAAATTTCACTTGTTTTGTGGGACCGTTGTTGCAGTAGCACGGATTTTTATATTGTCGGAGTTATTGGTGTTAGAAGGTTAAATACACAAAAGAAACTATTTAACTTTTGACTCACTTTATGTAAAGAGCTTTGCTTTAATCCTAAACGTTTACCGTTTCAACATCCAGTAAATATTTTAAAGGTTTTACAACTCGACATTTAACATCATTTTAATTTTATATAATTTATATTTCAGTATTCTTGCAAGTTTTAATCTTATACAGTCTGGTTTTGTTGCAAGATTTCTTGCGTGTTGAAAATTCGGACATTATAGTTTAACATGCTGTCCTGAACGTTATTTAATACAATTTCAAACGGCCCATATGGTGTTAAGAATTTATTTATTCAGAAAACATGCACAAACAAGGTTTTATTGGTATAGTTTCATCAAATAGAACGAAATATGAATACTTCAGATCTCAAGACACTCAAAATTTCCGAATGTACTGTAATCCTAAAATGATATCATACAGTTTCAACTTGGTATACTTAATTTATTAAAACCACCAGAAAATGCAGTGTATACTCATTACTAGTAATAGTAAATACTTAAGATATAATTACTGAAAAAGCAAATATGAAATATAAATATATGCAGAAGAGCAATTTGCTGTACAAATTTCTATTTAATGTACGATAAAATTCTAAATACACAATGTATAAACGCAGTTTTTTAATTTGTCTCACTCGTTAGTGTGACTATCAAACATAATTTTCTTGCTATGTATCTCTGTATTATTTTGAAATTTTTAATTATATGTGTACGTATCTTACGTAAATATTTATTTATTTACACAGAACTTTAACAAGGGGTATTTTCAGATTACATAAACTTGCAGTATTTTTACAAGTTGGTGGAAGAAATTTAGGCAATGTAAGCAAATTAATATCTAAATTTTTTTATGTAACGTAGTAAGTATTTGCAGGAGCACAATTTGCGTACTTGTGGTATAAAAATATAGTACAAGATTTAGGTATGTAAAGTAGGTTAAATCTATTGATTAGATATGCGATCTGGATAAGTTTAATCGCAAGACCTTAATATCACAGTAGGTTGGTAGGTCAACAGATTGAAACAAACTTTTGTTTTTATTCCAAGGAATCAAATATAAATTATTTACAATTGCCATTTAATAATCAATTACTAGAAGAAAAAACTTTAGTCAATTGAATTTTGAGATTGAAATTTGAATTTGATTACTTCATTTTTTGATCCAACAATACTATTCAATTATTTGTTCTTTTTTTTCTAACTGTTTCGGTGCCACGGGCCTTTGAAAAATTTCGATCGAAGAATACCAGGAATGACGTGTTTCTTCCGTTTCATGCCGAAATATGTCAAGCAGCGCGAATGCGCTGCTTTTTAATTTATAAGCAGTAAATTTTGCCTCTTTGAATTCATTGTTGCGTTTCGATAAACGGTAACAGTAAAGATCCGATAGAATTTGAACCTGTAGTCAGTTTAACTTTACGGACTAATTAGCTGACACTTGTGGGCGCTAAATAGAAAAAACCGTCTGACACTTAAACGGTTAAGGTTTTACTTAATTCCTAGTATATTTCTCCTCTCATGTATAGCAGAATCTATAGCACAGTTTGCAAATTATAATCCTCTTATGTTTTACAAAAAGCATATCGTTTTAAAGAGAATATCTCTAAATCATGAGGGTATCCCTTAACATATCTAATGTACAGTCACTTTCATTAATATTCGGACATCTTTTAAAATAGAATAACTTTTTTAGAATTGAACTAAATAACGTGAGTTTTTTTTTTTAGATGTTAGAAAGGTAAGCTTATTGAATAATGCGTAAAGAATTTTTTTAAAGTTACAGTTAATTGAAATTGCGAAGAAAATAATCAATATTGAAAATATTGCAATGTTCGCTATCGTAAAATAATAAGTAAAATACATTTTTGCAGCACTTTTGTCTAAGCCCGTAATAAAACTTTAAAAAGTACATTTAGTAGATTTGTAACAGTACATGTACATTTTGTGGCAGTGTACATGCTAAAAATTTCATCGAAATCGGTTAACCTTTCTGTGAGCTATAAACGATTAAAAATGCAAAAAATCGCAGCTTTTCATAACTTTCAGGCTGCAACTACAATAAGTCTAAAGATTCTTACATCTTGCAATGCTTGTCGGTTATTTCTGCATAAACCGATTTCGATGAAGTTTTCACCATGTATACAACCGACATAAATCTATAAAACATATCTTTTTAAATTTGCATTACAGGCTCTGATAAAGAAGCTTTAAAAAGCGACTTTTGCTATCTCTTTTTTCTGCGATTCCAACCAATTGCAATACTTTTAAAATGTTTTGTACACATCATCCAGTAAGCTTACCTTTTTAGCTTTTGAAAAAGACACGTGGAAGTCGTAGTCCAATTTTAGAAAAATCATATTCTTTAAAAAGGTGTCCGAATATTAATCAAATGACGTCTGTGAAATGTTGGTCTCTGCTTGCAGTAAGGAACATAGGAAGAGGTCCACAAAATAGAAAGCAAACACAAACCAGACCCTTTCGTGAGGGACTTGGAAAACGCGCGAGGCCTACCGTCACATTTATTATTTTTGGCAGGAAAAGCCCGAAAATGATGGTGCTTATGTGGTGAGGACAACGTAAAAAGGGGAAGGAAAGGTTTTTCTGAGTGCAAAGAAAGTAACGGTATGAGTTGTAGCGTCGAGTCGTTGTAAACCGTGATCGAGTTGCCATTGTGCTGTAAGTTGCATTCTTGTAACTTCAATTCATTTAATTTGTTAATCGCCGTTGCCGCGGAAATTTAAAAACTATCACGGAAACATTTAAGATTCTACATGCAATAATAATATTTTGTTAGAGTAAGAATATTAAAAAAAAAGTATTTAATAATAATACTGTAAATAATATACATGACAAATACAAAAGACAATAAAGACAGGAAATGTAAGGTATTTCTTTGTAAGTATCATCGTGTAATTTGTTTTAGGAAACTAGCCTCGATTCCTTGTAGTTCCTTGATCAGGATCCTCGGTTATACGTAGTATGAAGAATACGCTAAATAGGCCAGAACATTTAGGTATGGATATGCTGCTTCTACGTTCGATGGTCTGGATACGAAATCCTCGTCTTATTTGAAAGTTTCTTATACTTCTTAGAAACTAAACTGTTCATGTTGCTTTTAAACTGAAGTTTTCAAAAACGTGTTGTTATCTCTGTTGTCATCTTTTTCTTAACACTTCGACAGCCGTGATCACGACCATGTGGTTTCGTTCTACCAGCGTTTATCGACCGACATTACATATTTGTGAGTTAACTTCCGTGACCAGAATCGTAAAAGACAAACCGATTTTCTGATTTTTATGAATTTAACAAGTTTGAAGGCGTAGGGGTATATTCTATAAATTTTACGTCGATATCTCGGAAATCAATTGAGTTTCCGTAAATTTAAGAAAATTAATACTTTTATAATTACTACCTTCAAACACGTTTTTCACAAAATTTGATCCTTTAAAGAACTAATTTAACCGATTTGCTTTAAATTTGAATAGAATATTTTTAAGGACATGATATGACACTTATATATATGATTTTTTGAACAGGTTATCCCACTTTTTTTGTATTATGATCAACCATAAGGATCGATCAAGTTAAAAATCATACATTTTTTATTCAAATAACCGTCGTTTTGTAAATAAAATGTAAATTTAAAAATGAAATGTGGTCAAGGACTCCTTTATTGTATCTGCTTTTCCAATTTGATTAATTTTTTTATCTTCAATCATACCATTCAACATATACAAAGTTGCAAACTTGTGATAACACAGCATGTGCGAGTTTTTGCGTGAATGATACTTCTACCTTTTTCACTATTTTCTCAAAAATATGAATTTGCATAAAAATCCAATATCTACTTATAACGAAAATACTAAGATGAACAAAATCAAATAGTTCAGAAGAGATAAGTTTTAAGATAAATGTGCTTTGACATTTTTATACCTAGAATTCGATTTTTATACATAGAAATAAAAAAAAAAGAAATTAGCTCTATATCTCCTTTACCCATTAATCAGTCAAGTAACGTTGTTGGGTTTCACACAATTTGTAGAGCCGCGTTGCTTAACAAAGTGAACGTGTATTTGTTTGCTAGCGCAAAATTACAATAACAATAACAATAATATTTAATCATGTCCGAATATGAATGCATAACATGCTCAGCACGTATTAAAGTATAAAGTGCAAGCCTGAATGGTAAAAAACAGTGTTCGTCAAATGACCGTGTAAAGCTTATACAAAAAGTTCGTGTTAAAGCCTGTATAAAAAGTTCAAAAATCCCGGAAAATTCTTACAAAAAGTCCTTGCTTATTCTCAGTATCTAGCCTTGATTAAAATAGTGAAAAACTAGGAAAACTCTCTTATTAGGTAATTTAGTCGATATGTCTGGATCGATCTATTGTTGTCAATCCTTGGTTCGAAGAATAAGATTACGACGCGTAAATTAACATTGAGCAGGATAGACCAAGCACTAAAAACCAATCAGGCGTTTGACGTTCCTCCTGAATGTAAAATTAATAACATACTACAAAATGAAATATTTAAATCCTCAAAAATAGCAAATGTGTCAACTGTGTTATAAACTTTGGATAATCCGTTATCTTAACAAACATTTTCGCGTATTATTTGAAATAACAGGTGGATAAAATTCATAAACATTCAATTTGTTAGATAATTTTATAGCAAGTGAAGTATAAGACACGTAGACATTTCACTCTCACGAAATTATTTATCGTAAACTAGTTTCTTCGATAATTGTTTTACGTTCATACTGATTTGGCATTCCTGATTGCGCTCTCGCACGCAAAAGTACATAGTTGCACTCACACATTCGTGAGCTTGCTCACGTGGATACGAATCGGTCTTTTTCCCCTCTAACGCGGCTAATTTGTAAGCGTAACGAACATGCATCAGCCCGGCTTGTTATAACTAACAAGGGATAACGACACGAGGTCACATTTCGTTTCGAGCTGCGCTTTTTCAGGCACAAACGTTTGTACACATACCATTACCAGTATAAATGTAGAACAGTGAAATTCCTTCATGCTCTGACTGACATCGGATTATTATCATGTTTTGTTAAGTTACGATATTTCTGTATACATTGTATCACATAACTAAAATATCTACTTTGCACATATTGATTCTGTAAGATCTACGAAAATATTGCTTTTTATTCATTTACGTTTGACTTTCTCGGAATTCTGTACTAGTTTCAGTGCATACCTCCATAGCAACACTATGTTAATTATACATTAGTATTTGAAGTGTCGGTATTGCATTATATTCGATTCATTTTTCCTTTTTGTCCCTAATATTCATCACGTATATTTATAGAATTATAGAGGGTGTCTTACGCAACTGGCACAGGCTGTATCTTTAAAATGGTCACAGGTCGAAAAAATAATGTAGGATAAGATTAAATGGTATTAAGTGGTACACGTTCTGAAATTAGGTTTATGTACCTTTGTGCATCAGTGTATCAGAAAAGTGCAAGTACGTTTATCTTTTTTAATGGAATTTCATATCTTTGGATACACTAGTCGATGTAATTTTTCACTCCCTGCAAAAAGATTCGCAGGTATTTGTAGTATAAAACTATTAGTTGAAAAGTTATTGCAACGTGAAATTTTCTTAATTAAAATTCCGTCTATCAGCATATTTTCGCTGATGTATTGATCTGTACTTCTCTACCACACATTACAAACATGAATCCACTGCTAATACCAACCAGTGTATTAAAAAAATTTTAATTAAATTCTGAATTTTTTTTAATTTAATTAATATTTTTATTTTTGATTTCTTTGTTAATTAAATTTAAATTCGTTCTTTTTTTCGGGATATTATTAACGTTCAAAACATCCAACAACGTATTTTTTTTTATGAATATCCATAATTACGGAAAGAGATATAATTCATGTATTAAGTAACATAAGTAAAAGAATGAAAGTGGGTACAGTGTAACGGAGGATCGTTTAAGTATTCGTTATAAGGTAAATATCGATGTTGATTAATACACTGAAATAATGTAGCAAATTTCAAACTGCAATAACTTTTGAGCCAATATTTTTAAAACGTAAGTATTTAGTATTTTGTTTATAAAGAGTGAAAAATTGCATTGACTAAGTATATCCAAAGATATAGTGTTCCATTAACAAATTAAATGTAATTTGTACTTTTCTGATGCACCAATGCGCCAAAATGATACTATTTAATATCGTCCTATGGTATTTTCTTTTCATATCTAACCATTTTAAAGATGCAGCTCGTTCCACTTGAATGGGAAGCTGTGAATACTCTTCACCTATACACCACTGGAAGGTTAAAATTTTCCAAGTGAAAATAGCAAAATAGTGAATGTTGCGCTCCGAAAGTCGTTATTATTATATCTAACGCTTTTTTTTATTTAAAAAAAATTCAATTTTTTATTTATATGTATTTTTAATTTATTTGATACACGATCGTATTCGTTGTACTGTGTACAGGAAGTTCTCTTTCTATTAATAATTTTAATTATTTTACTTAGACTTTTTCTATTTTTATAATAGTAAATAACCAGTTCCTGTTCTTCAATAGTTGTATGTCTCATTTTAATTATGTTAACACGTTACGCATTGAAGTGTGGCTTATAGTTATAAATAAGCATTTCAATAAAGGTGTAATTAAAGCATACCCAATATTAAAAGAAAAGAAAAATCAGATATTCCCTTTGTTTTTATAAGTATACCAATATGTACGATTTTTAGTGACTGGCGTTTTCTATATGTTATTTTTAAATATGCTTAATTTGCTTATTATAGATATAGTTTTTAATTTGTGATGAGTACATATTCAATGTAATTATGTTAATCTACTTATTCCTAAAAAGCCTTCAAATTAAATCCATAATAACAATATTTTTCAAACGATAATGTGCTAAACGTTACGATATACGATTTTAAATTTAACTGCATGTTAGTAGGTCTCGTATTTTTCTATTCTTCGTTTCATAAGACAATTATTGTCTCTCTGATGAAATATTTCTGAAGATTTTTGTGATATATAAGTGTCGAGTTTTTATCAGTATCATAAGAATAAGCTAGTCTTTCAGTTAGATACTAAATTTTGTGTAATAAAACTTTATGTTTAGCAATAAAAAAAAAAGAAGTAATAAAAGAACGTTTGTAACATTGATAAAATTACAGAGATACAAAATTGACAAAATTCTAAGATTGATTCCTTGAATATCTTTAAATTCATCCTAATAAACATAACGCAATAGTATCAAATACGAGTTTAAAAACAATGATGTTTTTATGAATCATTTGCAAAACTGTATTGGTGTACGTTTTCCTTTTCTGACTTCTATTCATAGTAGTTGCCGCCATTGTTTAATCATTTAATTCTAGGATATTCCTTACGTCTTTTATGCTTGTCACTCAGCGTATATTAAAAAAAGCTCTTTTTACGGCTTGCTACGAATAGTGAAAAGTGTGACACTATGAATGAAAGAAAAGGAGAAAAAAATGGTAAAGGGCGAATGCATTTTTATAATCTTTATTTTACGTGAGTTTCGAATTGAACATTCCGTTTTATATACGTGGTGACACATTTTTAATGAGAGACACGTATAAAATGTAACCTGTGTGTAAACATTCTCTGTATGAAATTTTAGAACAATGGTATTTCATTTTTCGTTCTGCCTGTTATTTTTCTCCTCCATGCTTTTTTTTTATAGATCATTCATTTCGCCGCTGCTCTATTTACAATATTATATTCAGCGCACGAAAATCCCTTTCCCTCCGGTTCGTACTGCTTTGGAAAACAAATATAGATATGCTCGTTTCGATTAAACAGAATAAAATGTAATTCGTAGTCGAAAGACAAATGAATTTCATCTAAAAAAAACAAAGGCAAAAGAAACATGAAATAAAACATTTCTCATACAAAAGTCGGAAGATTCAAGAAATTATACGCAAACTTCAGAGGTTTGATTTATTTAAATACTTCAATTTGGAAGTGCTTTTGTCTTAACCATACTTTCTCAATAAATATTTCACTCATGAATCAATTTCTCTGAAAAGAAACAATTATATATTTATTGTTGAATTGAGCTCTCTGAATTTTTATACATGAAGATATTTCGCAATGTTAGTCTCTGACGCATCTGTTAATAAATATCGCACTAATTTTCCGATGCCTGTATTTTCATTAAAAATGTTCGGAATGTTTCTGAAATTGTTGAATAACTTCGACCGTTCCAGATAAATGTATGTGAAACACATATTGTTCTATAAAGAAACAATTTTCAGTATACATTTGCATATATTTTGCATTTATGCATTTCTATATTTTTTTACATATTTTTAAAATGACTGTATCGTGTTTTTGAAATTATACCATTTATTTAAACGGAACTTCAAACATGTAGCTGAAGTATACCTTTGATTAGTCAGGTATACTGAAATAATATGTGGTTATATTCAAAAGCTTAAGTAACAGATTCAATTGATAGAACTAGAATAATAGTCCGATGGGACAAGTTCTGGAGAGTATGAAGGATGTGGTAGAACATTCCAATCAAGCTTTGAAAGTTTCGTTCGGACGGGTAAAGAAACGTGTGGCTTCGCGTTGTCGTGGTGGAGCACGACGCCACGTCTGTTCAATTCTAGACATTTTGGCATAATTGCTTCTTTCAGTTTTTCAAGTTTCGTGCAGCATCTCTCGCTGTTAATTGTTTACCCTTCCGGAAGTAACTTGTAGTAAATAACTGGCTTCCAGTCTTCGCCAAATTGAAAGCAATATTTTCTTCGGGCGAAGTCCAGATCTCTTCTGTTACGTTGAATAAGCAAATCAGATATCAAAATTCGATTCGGAAGATTGCTTTCAGTCAGTTGACGGGGGACCCACACTTTCTTGCGATTAACATATCCAAGCTTTGTTAAATGTTCATGAACCGTGGTACGTGAAATCTTTGAAGCATTTGCTATCTCACGAGCACTGGATCTCGGGTTTTAATCGACGTAGGCCTTGATAAGATCGGTATCGATAATAGATGGACTGCGATCTTCATCTTTAAGATGAAAATTTGTAACTCTAAACCTTCTAAATCAATTACATGACAGTTCGAATGGTTATAGACTGATCCCCATAGACATCACAAATCTCCTTTGCGGTGTTTCTAGATGTGTTGCCTTTTTTGAAACAATGAAACATAACATAACGCAAATGCGTATTTTGGTCTTCCATCTTAACAAAGGGGAAAAACACACGATACGCGTTTTACCGATATCGAGAACTGTACTCTTGCACTGCTAGAGGATAACTAGTAACTATACAATCGATGGTAAAGTGATATGGTTGCTTCTTTATTTAAGCACAGCGAGATAAAGCCTCGAGCGACGAATGCGAAAAGAACTTTCCGGGCAACCTAATACATCCCTTGAAATAGAAAATCTTTTTCAAAATAGGATCGAGCGATTTGAGTTTTCTTTTCATTTTTTGAGAAGTTAGAAGAATTAGTTTACCAGATGGTGCGTACAAAATTTTTTTGAAAATACTACGATTGTTTGGAATCGCAAAGAAATTAGTGAAAATCGTTTGTGTAACTTTTTAAACTGAGCACTCAATACAAATTTTTATAATATGTTTTGTAGATTTACACCATTTATATACGTGCTAAAAATTTAATCGATATCGGTTAACATTACTGCAAGCTATAAACCATTAAAAATGGCAAAAATCGCAGTTTTTCACGATTTTCGGACTGCAACTGTTATGAATTTAACTACTTTTACATCTTTCATTGTCTGTCGCTTGTTTTTGCATTAACCGATTGTGACAAAATTTTTAACATGTATACAACCGACATAAATCTATAAAACATGTTTTATTTAAATTTGCATTATAAGCTCCGATAAAAAAGTTGTAAAAAGTGATTTTTACTATTTCCGTTGCGATTTCAACCAGTTGCAATACTTTTAAAAAATTTTGTACACATCATCTAGTAAATTAATCTTTTTAACTTCTCAGAAAAAACTGAAGTTGTTTTGTTCAATTTAGAAAAAGTTATTTTACGTTAAAAGGGGAGGGGGTATGAATATTTCTATAAGTCACTGTAGATAGTGATTCTTTGTTGCAATTAACGGGAGCATCGTGTTCTTGCATAATTGTGAATAATGTATGTAACACTAAAACAAAGAATGCATTTTGTATATTAATGTATTCAGTGTAGGTTATCAAAAATTTTCAATTTGATATTATTAAGTAATCTGAATGACCCCGTTAGCGGACATAATAATATGTGCGTCTATATGTATATAGTTATTTTTTACTAACATATAAAGATATTTACGTGAGATATTGATTATTGGGACTGTTGGTCCCTCTAGCTTTTTAAGTAAATCAGTTTTCAAGCGTGATGTGAATCTTTGTAAGAAAATTATTACTGAAAATTAGTAGACGTCCCCTTTATTGACCTACTTGTGCCTTTTACCGTCCACCTTATATCTCATCCCCCATTACTGTCCAGTCATTTCAGTTATTACACACTAAACATCAAGTAGTTTCGTCTATTATTAATATTATTATTACATACTAGACACTAAGTAGTTTCATCTATTATTAGTTTCTTTCTGTTAACGTAATAATAGGAAGAGTAATGTATTTTTGTTAATGTTCTGCGAAAAGCATATGCCTTCTAAATTCAATATTGAAAGTATCATATACTTACATCGGCGTTTCTGATGACATACAAAAGTGTTGACTTATAGACAAAGATCTGTTTTCGATATATGTACAATAGTCCCCGCTTGACTTCTGTCCGTCTAACAAACGTTAAGAGGGGCAGTAGATGTTTCAGGAATTACTTGGGTATATATCTCTTCGATACACTCATCTCAGGTTGCGACGGGAGCTAGAATGAGACCTATTGAGAGCAAAGGAGATACACTGAGAGTGATAAAACGTGTAGAGAGTGTTCCGTGTAATTTCGTGTTTAATCGGTATAAGTCAAAATCATCCGAAAATAGTCATGTTTGATATCACTTGCCTCGAAAAATCCTCGGCAGTTTGATTAAAGTAATCCCATAATTATAAAGCTGAGATTACTAATCACGAGTCAGAGATAGGGCGGACTGTTACTCCGTGGAGTCAGTTTTACGAATTAGTGGGGATGACTCCGTGAACGTTAAGCAGGGACTACTGTACATACTTATTTCCCATGACAACCTTCTGCGATCATGTAAATGATAATTGATATATTCTTTAATTGTATTGCTAATTGCATCTTTCTCGTTAATTTGAGTAGGTAAATTATTACATGTATTCATACCAGGCTTGGATGAATTTTACGTGGAATAAAACAAATATTAATAATCAACAAATAATTTTAAATAATGTATTAGTTCAATTAATTTATTATTTTTATTTTATAAATAACATAGAAAAAATAATTTTAGTTTGTGTCAAATTCAAATAATTTTTTATTAGAGTTAATTATGTGCCATTCGAATAAAATAACAAATGATCTGACATAAAAGATTATCGTAAGATTATCTATTATTTGATTCGAATGAATTTATTTTTATTTGATCACAAGAAATTTTTCCTTCAATTTTTATAATGTAATCACATTTGTCCTAAAAATTGTTTGTGCTTCAAACATTTCATCAAAAGGATGTACATACTGTAGTAAATCTATCAATTTTAAGAAACTATTATTGCGATGCGTGAGACATTGTAAGGAAATTTGTATTTTTGACATTGCTAACAATATTAACATAAAAGCATAAAAAGCATTGGAAAAATGATTGAAATAAAAGTTTATTCAAATATCAAAATGAAAATAAAATGAAAAATTATTTAATTTCACAGCTAAATAATGAAATAATCAAGAGCAGAATCAGTTTCATATTCAAATTATCTAACGCACGATTATTTCAAATAACATCTCAAGTAAGACAATGTATTATTCAAATGATCATTTTTCGAATATATTATTTGAGTAATACTCATGTTTTATTAATACATTTTTATTATGAAATTGATGACTTCAAGGACTTCATAACTTTATAACCTATTTTATTATATCTTACTTTCATGTTAATGAGCCATGTCACATTTATATATTAATTACACTGTTAACGAATAATAAAGGAAAGATCTGAGCCATAGTGAACAAAATACTTTTAACTCTAATGTTTTAAAGGGATATTTTACTGCAAAATATGCTTTTTTGTGACAATCTTTGGTATTTTTTTTTATAAAACAGCTATACATCTTCCGTAAAAATTTGGTTCATATATTTATCCACATTTCAGTAATACTTTAAGGTTTCATTGAAGAAAAATGATAAGAACTTGTGACAGTGCAAACGTTTGAACGCATTCATTAAAAAAGGTCTTACTATGATTTCTGTGATTTCGACTATCCCGCTCATATGAAAGGAAAAGACTAAAAGGATTTTTAATCAGAATCCGTTTGGTTATAGCGGGTAGTAAAATGAAAGAAAAAGATTGATAATTAAAAAATGGCGTCATATGAAGAGATTGATTATCCATTTTTATATATTATTCGTACATTTAGCGGATTGAAAAAACAAGAAAATGAAACATTTTTAATTAATTTTGGTACAGGCCATAACGACATATGTACGGAAGATGTATATAAAATTTGAAACCAGTTGGTTTTGTCGAAGCAATTTTAATGAACACGATATTAAAAAAAAATGCGTTTAAAAATTTTCATGCCTTGCGTTTAAAAATTCTCTTTTTACATAATTCTGGCTCTTTTTGCAGATTATTGATTGTTTTATCCGTTAATTTGTCCTTTAACCACTTGCAACTTCCTTAATTTTAAAAGTCAGCTATAAGGCTTTTACATATATTTTTTAAATAATATTCTTTAAGAAAATATAAAATAAAAGAATTCAATTTTTATTAACGTCTACGGTAGAATGTCCCCTTGAAGTTCTGGTCAGTGCATCACTTCACCCATCGTTTGTAATGAAATAAAATGAAGAATTGTTCGCTAATGGAAACATGTATCTCATTTCGTCGAGTCTTAAGAATATTTAATTAAACAATACGTTATACAAACGGGTTTCTAACTAAATTTTTGAATTCCATACTGTTGAATTCTCCATTTGTATTCCATGTTAAAAATCAATCCTCATTCTTGCAGACACACTGTACTACGTATTTTAATCTAAATATAATACAGTGGAACCTCGATAACTCAAGCCTCAATGGAGAAGAAAAGGTCTTCGGGTTATGGAGGTTTTGGCTTATCCAATTTTCAAGTGATAGAGGTATAACCAGTGAACATGCATCTTATAGAGATTTTATACGACAATTCCGACTTGTAAAGATGTAAAAAAAGACAAATTCAAGTTTTGGAAGTCAATTGTTTTTACTGTTTCAATTAGTTTTATTTTATTAGTCAATCTTAATATTTTGCAATTTGCGTTTAGAATTCATTTTGTTACATATAATCCTGAAAACAAAATTAGGAGCGACAGAACTGTACATTAACTTATTCCTTCTATCTTTATAAAGAAATAAACAGGCCATTTGATGTCAAATTATCCCGCAAAGAAATGTGATACTGATGTGACAATTAAGCATATTCTCCAAGAATGTTCAACGTTCAGTTATACAAGAAGAAAATATAATATGTCAGTTGACGTAAAGAAAAGAAACTTAGTGACAGAAACTATCAATAGTAACAATTTCGTTCATCAATGGCATGCATCTTAGAAATTTTATCTAAAGGAATCCAGTACCATGTAGTCGGTAATGACGTATGAAGACTATAAACAATCCAAAAAAACAAAAAAAATTGACGATCGCAGAACCGTTAATCCTATTGAATAAATTGACTGATATGTAAAAGTAAACTTCGACTTGTGAAGGTTAGAATTTTTCTGAATCCGAGTTGCAGAGGTAAAATACCTATTAAACACAAGACAAATAATTCGAGTTAACGGAAGTTTTATTTCGAGTTGTAAAGGTTTTCATAGCGAAGCGGGAAGAAATGAAGAAATTTTCGTCTTATAGAGGTTTTCGAAGTATCGAGGTTCGAGTTATTGCGATACCACTGTACATAGCAAAGAAAAGTCCATTAACTATTGGTCCTGTTTCATCAATGGAAACGTGAAAACTGAAAGAAATGCGTTATGGATCACGTCGACCGGTGAATTAGCACGCGGAACGAGTTCTATCCCAGTTCGGCGATATTTCATTTAAAAGAAAATGGAGTGACATATCGTTTCGGTGTCGTTTACCATGAGACGGTTGACAGCATATACCGAACGGCAGACAATCAGTGGCATGGAGTGGTCATCTCCTAGGCGGGCGCATAATAACGCGCGCCTGCAAGCGGAACACATTCAGCATTATCTGGTTGCCGGTAATAAAACACCCTTCACCCATTTCTACAGGAATCCGTGTTGCCGTACGCCACGTGCGTAGCTACCGTGTATACGTACGTGAAGGGACACGCTCGTGCAATCTCGTATTACAACCCTCCACGGGCCGTGTAACCCACCTTGAATATGTTTGATGTAAACACGTATGCAACCGTGCATCACGAATCTTCACCTACTCCCCTCCGCGTTCCTTCTCTGTCAACGTCTCTGTCTCTCTCGCGCTGTTTGCCTTAACTCGTTGAATTCTCGTGGGACCGGCTTCCTTTTTTTTCCTTTTTCACGCTTTGTCTCGCGTCATTTAAAAAAACGGCGCGTTCTTCCTGTGGATCTATTGAAATTACTTTTGACGTTCAAACGCGCTTGCGATTCACGAACATAGACCTCCTTCTGTTTGCGAACGCGGTTTGAATTTGAAGTTGACGTTATTAGGAGTTTGCCTCGTGGTTTGCCCCCTTTTACGCCGCACGCCGAAGGAGACACGCGCCTCTGTCGAGCTAATTTGCAACGAAATCGTTTCAGATCGATCACGCTACATTTTATGTGACTGTTTGTGTTTGCTGTTTGCGGGAATAGAAGCTACAATGTGTAAATACTATTAACAGCAGAAGAATTTAACAGATAGTAATGGTTAATTATGCGCAATAATTGAGTGAACGAGCTATTTGGTTGTGCGTGTATGATAGCTCTTTATACAGACTGATGTGGATGAAGTGTTACTAGCTGTTTCATTCGAAGCCATTGCAGACATTGATTTGAATCTATCATATTTTGTGTTGAATGGAATAAGAAAACTAATCGTTTAGGGTAAAAGAAATTTGAGAGAGTGGGATTCCTAGGAGAATAAAGAAGACTGTTCATTTTTTCTTTTCTCTCTCTCTTTTTTTTATGAAATAGCATACAATAGAATGTCGATTATTCGAACTAATAAGGAGACAATGCCGTTCGAATAAGCGATTTGTTTGGGTAATCCGTTTAGAATAACTAAATTTGCGAACATGAAATAAAACGACTGAAAATAGAATAATTTTCAGTTACAGATATTTATTACATGAGAGAGTATATAATAAGAAAAATGTAGAAAATAAATTAATCTCTCTTAAATATTGTCGATACTTGTACAGTATTTATTTCTTTTTATCTTTTGACTATCTTGATATAATGCTCAATGTATTTTCAGTTTCAGCGGCGTATTACGATTAAACCGTGAATTTTTATGCAAATTCATATTTTTCAGAATATGAATTTATTAAGCTAGTAGATAAAGTGGAATTGAGGTAAAAAATTATTTTACTTGCCAGGTACTATAAAAAGCACTATAATTTAGATATTTCTCATATATTTTTTCATGCTGCGTGCATTCTGTGCAATTTTGCATTTTCAAATTTCCTATAAATGGATAAAAATCCAGAATCTAAATGTGATAGTACGTGAGATAATTTATTTCGTCACATATTTCAATTTGACTTACATTGTCATTTACATCTTTGCATAACTTATTATAAGCTCACTTAAGAGCTGTAGAAAGTATTTTTACGTACAACGAATTGTATCAGTCCGGTCAATGGTTTTTGTTGCATGACAACGCTCCGTCCCACACGTAAATAACCGTGTTTACATTTTTGACTAAAAAATCGATTACAATTCTAACATATACCTCTATTCGCCGGATCTGGCGTTTACAAACTATTTCCTATTTTCAAAACTGAAATTAACCATGAAAAAAAACTTTTGAGGATATGGATACTATCAAAGGTAAAGTGACAACGACTTTAAAAGGTATTCCAGGAAACGAATTTTTTAAATGTTTCCAACGACTGTATGAAGATAACAAAGAATGTATTAGCAAAGGAGAAGACTGTCTAGAGCACTGAAAAGTAACATTATATGTATCTATAAAACTTTTTAGCAGAAAGCATTAGTACGGAAACTTTTCGGACGCATCGTGTATATAACTGAAAAGGGGAAGACAACAAATATACCACTCCGATTTCACTGGTCCTTTTTTAGGAGGATAGAATACATATTTCTAACGATATCTGTGCAATGTTAGTAATATTAATGTAATATTACGGGATAGATTTGACATTAGATTTACGGGACCCGTCAATTTGACGAATTTATGTTTTTTGGGTTAGTTTTCAAAAATGTTTGCTGACTTTTATTAATGGAATAATACGAAACTACATCCAAATTTATAAGTTGGTAGTATATTATTAAATTGTTTCTAAATTAAATAAATCGTTTTGTTTAAGAAAAATTCAGATTCCTGTTCACTTATCAATTTACCGGATATTCGTAGAAATAAGTGTAGAAGAGAAGTCCGTGAACCTAGTGTTAAAGATGTAATTAATTAAAGCTGTGTACCTAATTATGTACTATGGAATATAAATGTCTGATCATAAAATCCATCCTGATGAAGTGATACGTTAGGTGGTTTGTAAATTGTAAGATTAAAAATCGAAAACTCGTTTGAATAGTTTTTACTTTTTTCCTTTTTTCTTTCTTTTTCTTTCTTCTTCTTTTCCTTTTCAATTTTATGGTGATGATATTGTGTACGATTCAAGATGTCACTTATCGTGCATGCAGGGAAAAGATAAAAATGTTCATCACCAGGAGCACTTAATAAAGGTTTGTTTATTGTACCGACATTTTTTAGTTTTTGTATTGTCTATACGTCTAGCTATGCATCGCTTTCGAAAACTCCAATGCATAAACATTTTCATGATGCACGAACAAAGAATTATAATAAAAAAAAAAAAAGAAGAAAGAAGAAAAATTTTATTTAACCGAGATTTGGTCGGTATATTTCCAATTTATAAATCACCCAAAATTAATTACACGTAATAATTTAATTGATTATTTACATTTATAACATATTAATGTATTAATGCATAACTCTATTTTAAATAGATTATAAATGTATTAATTCTCACATGTATTAATTCTCAAATTCTTATAAATGTATAAAATCATCCTATAAAAGATCTTTTAATTTAACGTTCGTCTCTCAGCTTAACAGCAATCGGCTTGTGTTGGCACACACACATGTGTGCAATATTGTGCATACGCCAACCCAACACAATGTCGTTGGATTTTTAAACATTTATTAAGTCTTGCATGAATATTAATGAGAATGGACGAGCTTTGTAATTGCAATATTTGTGATCTATGCAAATGAAGAGTATTTATAATTGAAGGAAATAGAGGGTAAGGATATTCAATCAAGTATTGGATTTCAAGTAATGTGTGTATGAAAGCGCATAAAGCGTGCACTTTCTAAAAATAGATTCTTAACACTTTATAAGCGACCAACAGAATGTTTCATGTTTACTTTTACCCATATGGTTTTCCAATAATAGTGGAAATGTGTATGAAGCCGTAGTCTTAATTATTAAAAATAATGTTTTATTGCTTATGGTCGACGAATGAAACAGACATCATCAGAGCTTTATTAAATTCGGCACTTCACGAAATCATCAAAAATAGTCTGCGGTCTATTGGTTAAGACGTACTAAATATCTCACATGTAAGTTGTTAACCCAAAATAGGTTTATTTAAATATATTTCAATACCCCCTCGAAATTTCTGTAAAGTATTCTTCACTATAATTGTGCAGAATAAAAAAAGAAAGTGATTCAGATAAATATTATTAAATACAATTAGAACTGTCTGAATGACCAAAAATTAATACGTCATTCCATTTTCTGAAGCAAAGTTTGTTGCACTCTAAACAAATACCCGTTATTTCATTTGACGTAAAAAGAAGTTATAGTGGATACCTCCTGTTACGATTTCTTAGTAACGGTTTATGGCAGGATCGCATAAAAAGGCTGTTTTTGAGTTTAGGATTTCATTTATTATTTGCATACTTTAACGTCCATCCTAGCAAAGGCCGACAGAATTGCTTTATTAAAGTTTTTAACCCTTCGTGTCTCTCGCGTTCAATAGCTCAAGAACATGCTATAAACCTCGGGTATCCGAAGGGTACATTTGTATGTAACAGTCCGTTAACCGATGAGGACTTTCCCAGGAATATTCACTCGGAGGAATTTCCCAAATTATTATAAACATTTGTCCACCCCTCGGAACCATCTTCCACTTTTCCAGGGTAAGACACGCCAAGGGCGCACTGGAAGGAGTTGGTGAGAAAATTAGATACGCTGATTGACAATGAATATTGCAAAACATTCACCAATCAGCGTGAACCTACCCTTGCGCGTCTCAGGCGAGGACGAGCCCTCACACGACAGACAATACAATCACCAGTCAAAAAGAACTGTTCACCAGAAACACATGTTTAGAAAAGTCCAATAGTCAAGTGGCCAACAAGTTTATAATAGTTCCCAATTCGTACATTGGGTGGTACTTCCTTGTATTTTTAAAGTCGGCACACAACGTGCACATGCTACAAAGTTCGAAAGTTTCTATAAACTACCTCAAGCATTGACACCTACAGTGGTTTTAGCAAAACAACTTATAAACAACTTATCTTCCTATTCTTTACAACTTTTTTGGTTTTACATTTGGCAAATTTTTTTAACTTCTGAAACTCATTGTCACACGGATGTGATAATCCTCAGTAGGATGACATTTAAGATTATTATTTACTGTTAGCTACCCCATGATGCAATTAAGTCTAAACGATGTTTTCTCTTTAGCCATGGTGTATCTACCATCGTTCTGAGGATTTTTGCTTAAAGTGATTCCATATTTGCTATATGGCATTTTGCTGCTGTGTCCTACAATACAATGATATCTCATATATTATTTTCTGAACTAAGTTTGAACTTCCGGTTAGTTAGTCAGTTCATTTTGCGTATTTGTAGTTTTCTATTTCCTGTTATTGACTTTATATATTCATTGTGTTAATGCTTATGGATGTTTGAATATTATGAATTTGTAATTATCGGTTTTAAGAACTTTGTTTTATATAAAAGTTTGGGGTGGTACTCCTGCACTCCACCACCAGAATTAGGGCACAGGATCATTCTCACTAGCCCTTGCTAAGGCTTCTGTTTGTTATAAGAAGAATATAAAAAACTTTTATTCTACATTGTACCACTAGTTACGGAACACTTTGTATACAGAGAATCCCAGATCAAAACTGATAAACTCTGCCAACATGTTCGGGAGGTCATTTTGAACAAAAAATATTATATACACCATAGATCGATTCGTCTTCGTTTGACAGTGGATGCAGTTCATACGATCAAGATTTGATTATTTTGAGCAATTTCTTTAAATCGCTTTATCCAATATAAATAATTGTAAAACATAGTTACAAATAAATGATTATGTATCTTCAAAAGTGATTTATACTACTTTCCTTTTATAATCTCGAAAACGAAGGCGAATTGACCTATGGTGCACATAACATTTTTTTAAATAATGTTATATATAGTATAAAGTACTAAACAGTACGAAACGTAAACTTTCTAATGAATCTTAAATATGAATTTTTCACTTTGTAACATCTGTTCGTGTCTGTGTTTGCACTTTTATTAATATTATTCACTTATGATTGGTTATTTGTTGTGTGGAAAGGGTGTGTGTCGCGTTTTTCTTGTGTACGGTTCCATCTTGGAGAAATAATTTGTTGTTAAAAAATGTTTACGCAGAAATACAATACGTTTTATGGCCTGAAGATCTTTTTAATTTTCTCTTAACCTCTCTTACTCGAAAACTGAAGTCGAAACCTCGATATCTCGAAAATTTAAACTCTTCCTTTGTGATTCAAGTTACCGACGTTCTACTGTATTTTATGTATTGATAATTTCTTCGCTTCATTTGGCTTTTTGAATTTCTGGGAAGCTATAGTAATGAACGCTGAATAGTTATAAAGCTATCTGCACTGTTTCTTCGAACTACTCACGCGGAATGAGCTTTC
This sequence comes from Anthophora plumipes, assembly GCA_951804975.1. Taxonomy (NCBI): domain Eukaryota; kingdom Metazoa; phylum Arthropoda; class Insecta; order Hymenoptera; family Apidae; genus Anthophora; species Anthophora plumipes. The sequence continues at coordinate 14,373,582 of OX638118.1, read as the reverse complement.
GCAGTATCCAATATATGACACAGTGACTCTCATTAATATTCGGACACTCTTTGAAACCGAATAAGTGTTTAAAAATTGAACCAAATGACTTGAGATTTTTTGAGAAGTTAAATGGATTAGCTTATCAGATAATGTATACACAAAATTTTGAAACAATTGTACTTAATTGGAATTACAGAGAAAACAGTAAAGGTCGTTTCTTACGACTTTTTTATCTGAGTCTGCAATGAAAACGTCTAAAAATATGTTTTGTAGATTTATGCCAATTACATACATGCTAAAAATTTCATAAAAATCGGTTGATTCAGAAACAAGTGACAGGCACTGAAAGACGTAAGGAATCTTTAGATTTATCATAGTTGTAGACCGAAAGTCGTGATAGACTTCGAGTTTCGACACTTTTAACCATTTTCAGCTCATAGCAACGTTAACCAATTTCGATTAAATTTTCAGCATGCACATAATTGATTTAAATCTACAAATAGTAATTTTTTAAATATTCATTACAGATTCACATAAAAAAAATTGTAAAAGGCGAATTTTATTATTTTCTTCGTAGTTACGACCAATTATCTTTTTTTCAAACATTTTTTGTACATCATCTAGTAAACTAATCGAAACTCTAAAAAAAAAAAAAAAAAAAAAAAAATTAAAAAGTCTAATATTTAGAAAGTCATTTTGTTTTACGGGTGTTCGAATATTCGTAAGGGTGATTGGAGATATGAAATATTCAATACTTACGAACATACGATAGAATTTACTATGAATTTATTCTTGTCCTAATTTATTACCTTGTTATGATAATTTGGTAATACAGTAATGTATTATAACAGGTTAATATATTATTTAAATAAATTTATTTTAATAATTTAGTGATTAATTCTATACACACACCTGAATATTCAGGATTTCTTAGTAATAGAATTTCCGGAAACTCATATCACGAATCCATGCATGCATTACAATATTAATACAGATTCTCCCTTCGGAATTGACACTCGTTCTTTAGTGCTCAAAACTTGATTCCTGTCTACAAAATTACCACCGTAACAAACGATAGGAATTATAGTTTGAAACACCCAGGCGAATGACAATTAAGATTACATCAATCATTTAAATGTAAGTTAAAATATTAAATGTCTGTTTATTAAAATAACAAAATAACCAGCTTTACCTCATCCGTATACGATAATATTTGTTCTTTCTTTTTCAACTGAAGCTAACTTTGCACAGATGTTTATAAAATATTTTACATCATATTTACGTAAAATATTTGTAAAACCTCCTGTAATTGCACACCGTTCACTCGTATCTTAATCTCACGTATTTGACACAAATATTCTAAGCTCATATGTATATACTGCAAAAATTGCGATGATTTCTACTGCAAATGTTTTAATACAGCGCATCGTAATATATAATTTTTGTAAAGTACGTTCTAATACAAATGTTTAATTTTTAAATAGTGCACTTTTATTTTAAAATATCGTTTAGTTGTTTACGTTGTTCAAAACTGTTTAGTCAATGATGTTTATTTTATTTTAATTATCCCAAATAAATAAAAAAATACCAGTCACGGATTATCGATTGGAGCTTCACTGGAAAAGCAAGTGTCGGTCACGAGTGAACACCGTGGCAGTCAACGGGTTAAGAACCGCTCAATAACCAACTACAACTTTGGATATCTTGTCAACTTCTACTAACAAAATTAAAAATGAATTGCGTTTATAGTAATATTTAAATCTTCACTTTTTCCGTAAATTGAATTAGTACTATTTCGAACATCAACCGAATAGCAACAAACAATTTACAATCAGTTCGAATACCGAATTTAAACGTTTAGCCAAGTCTTGTGAAAATAGCATTCGGGTGCTTTCTTTAGGTCTCGGTAATAAAACACGAAATTACTTCTCGCGATTCAAGTTTACAATACAAACTGACGTGGTGACATATACGACAGAATAAAAAGGAAAAGTAAAACACCTTTATTTCCTAATTCCAAAAGTGGTAAATCTTTCAAGATTATTTACGATATCAGTATATTCCGAAAAGCGATCAGCAAACACGAAATATTTAGTTCATGAAAATTTACATTCATGAGATGTACGTAAATTTATACAATGATGTGTACATGCCACTTCCATAAGAAAAGAAATTTCCACGTAAATCCATTAATTCTTGACGTTTGCGGAATTGAATATGGAGAAGATGGTACGAATATAGGAATAACCATTTTATTTTTCGATTTAGTGAATTTGAGAAAGACTATAAATAAAAAATCAAATGAGTAACTATAGAGAATTTCGTGTGGAATGTGTTGCATTAACATAAATATCGTGAACCTACAGAACTTTTAATACTTTTATTCGTACTTTTTTGTGATATGGGATAGTGTTACTTTTGAGAGAAATAAGTTATGAAACTGCCTTAAAAAGCTAATAAAAAGTTTTAATTACGTACAAGTGTCAAATATAACAATACGATCACAATTTATTTAGTTTTATAATAGTGGTTTATGTAAATTTTGTTCCCTTATAATGCGTTCACAATTGACATAGTAACCATTGGTTCATCTTTAGAGTCTTCAGAAAATTTCAAGTCATAAACTATGGTTAGTCGTTTGATTCTGGTTGATGCCGTCTTGGTTTATTAATATCTACAGCATAAGTGCTATCAAATGTCTCATATTGCTACCAAATGGCCATTTTACTTTCTGTGGTTATACCACAGTCAAAACCGCAATATACTTTAATATCTTCCTTAATATCTTCAATCTATGATTATTATAGAATAATCTGCTTCGTTCGATTCTTCGAAAATCACATAATAAACTAAAGTATATTTCACACAAGCAAAAACTTTCCGTTGCAGCCGAAAAGAAAAACGTCCATGTAACTAAAGAACCGTAATAAATAACAATAGTTGTTTGGAGAGGGCGTTATGGGTTTCATAATGCTTAATTTATAATAATTGCCAAAGATGTCAATACGGTATACAAATCAGAAGCTTGGTATTCATATTTCATGTTGCTAATACAACGAGTTCTCAATTTTATACAGTTTTACATAAATTATGAAGTCTGAATATTCGATACACAATAAAACAGAACAAAACGAAGTCCAAAAGTTCAAAATTTTAAATACAATAGAATTTTCTTTAATACTAGAACTACCAGCGTTGAATGTATATTTAATTCTACCACACTCATCAATTTGACGAGTATATAAAAGATGTGCTTTTATATGTAGCTTTTAAGAAAATAAAATTTATAAATAATGAGGTACAACATTTAATGTATTAAATCGTTTATTTCTAACTAAGAAGTATATAAAAACATATTTTTTAATTGAGGTATTGTGACTTATAAGCTGAGAAAACAAGAGATAAGATAAACAATGAATCATAATGATTCACACTTTAGAGTATAAAAGAAGCGAGGAACAAACGAGAGGGATCATTATAAGCTCGGATCTTTAAGAGTTAAAACTTTATATTTGTAATATTAGCATATAAGTCTGTAAATAAAACAAAAATTTTTGAAAAGTAAAATTATAATAATTTATTATAAAACAACATTCTTTTTGTAGTCCGCCTACGGAGCACATATTTTGCAGATAGATCTTATTTGAGATGTACACTTTTTACAAAAATATTTCTTACATTTAAGACAAGTTGAATTCGTTCTGTTTCTGTTGTACAATCCAATTGGATAGGTTTTGTATGTATTAGAAGTTCCTTTCGAATTTCTTAAAGTGCAGCCTATTGAGCTATTATACATTTCTATTGTTATGTAGAAATTTTTTAATAATAAGCGAAGATAAAAATTTTGAGATAAATAACACTAAATTTTTATACAAACGAATGAAAAGTTGTTGAAAAGATGTTGATGTATATTTTTTAGTCTAAAACTCATTTTATAACTTAATTTATTGATCCGTCATAATGACGGGTCTTGATATATTTAGATATACTTTAGGTAGGTAATTAAGACGTATTATGAAATTTGACAGGCTTGGTAGATCTAGTGTTAAAGTCCGCAATGCTTTTCTCCTGAAGGTCTCAAACAATTTTCCTCAGAATCCCAATCAGTTCTCTTCAAAGTCCCAATGAATTCTGTCATCCAAAAGTGCATTTTCTCTGAAGTTGGAAAAGCATTCCCCTCGTTCTTCGAACTTTTCCCTCTAAATTTTATCTTGAAGAAAAATGCAGAAAAGTGAGACCTCAAATTGCCAATTATAAACACAGACGGTTTCTCGATTGCGCAACGCCTGCAGGTTACGCACTCCGTCCAGTAAACAAGACATGCAGGACGTTGCACAAAGTCTCTCTTTTGAATGCGTGTAGACTTATGATAAGTCAGTTGCTGTTGAAGATGATCTGGCTGGGTACTATTTTGAGAGAAAGTTGATGTCTTTGATCCAGAACCAAGTCCTTTATAAAATATACAATCCTTGATAAATTGACTTTTTTCAAAAATGTCCTGACCATCCTGTGTCGACTGCAGCATAAACTTAAACTTAGGAAGCCTTAACAAAACCTATACACAAGATTTGATTCCTACAAAACAGCAAGACGGTAGTTCTAATCCTTCTGTGTCTCCCTCAATTCTAACACAGACAACAAAAACTGACACGCATATCACAAGACAGACCTGCTTCTTGCTCACGAGCAAATTTACCTCTCAAGGTACCCCTACTATGAGATTGAGGCTGCCTCGCTCGAACTGCCATGCGCAGTGCAGTATTTGCCTCCTAAAAGCAGAAAAAGTCCTGTTTCATAAGTATTTTTAAAATGAAAAAATTCTATAGAAATAGCTAATTGAACATTTGGGCTATAATATTGAACATTTTTCTTAAATATTTCTTAATTTTTAACGCGGCTATACGGCTTTAAAGTAGTCAATCTCAAAATGATTGAAAAATGCAATTATCATTTATAATTTCGTTGTTGTCTCAATTTAACTAATTTTTAACGGAACTAAGTATAGTAAATATTTAAATTGTGCCAAATTTCATTTTGATATTATTTATATTTTTGAAATTATACATTATTGAATGTTTCCCATTTTCATTCTTAATTTCAAAATGTGCCTAGCAGACTTCAATGTTTTTTCTGGTATCACTGAAAACCCTTACTTTACAAAGAAAAATTAGCTGCTGCTAGGTGCCACTGAGATAATTACAGTGACTTTTATTACTGTTGACACCAATGGTGCGTCATCGGTCTCGAAATGATTAATCAGAATATTCGTGTGAAGTTTTTCCTGTACTCAAGATTCTTCAAACAATAAACTTTCAAAATTCACTTATTTTTAGCTCTTTAAGTCATTTTTGATATCACTAAACAATCTGGTTTCAGTTTTACAAAGTATACGAAGCGTGACGGATGTACCACGGCTTTCGGGAATTCTAAGGTTCAATCATTTTGAGAACGTTAGTACAATGATAGTGAAAAATTTACTATACAATGATTACAAGAAGTCTAACGTATAAATTGTATACGCATGAATATACGCGTTTATGTCCCCCATATCGTCAATAATTTATAAATGTTACTAAAAAATAATTTTTATTAATTTTTCAGTATCCACAAGACCGCAGATATATACTCTAATTACAGAAAATTAAAATGTAAGGGATAAATGTATGATTTCAGTCAGAAATTAGTTTTTCCGCGTTTGAGAGGCCGAGTACCCCACTGTATTACAGGTGGACGCAGAAAAATGTCTTGCCCATCATGGTTCCAGCGATAGCCTTTTATTTACTTTACATATTCTCTTCTTCCTCTTTCTTCTTTTCTTTCTTTGTCTTTGGCTATTATCGCTGTAAACAAAAAGCTATCGTTCGAAAATTTCAGTCGTATAGTAGGGCTACCTTGGAAAGAGAAATTTACTCATGAGCAAGAAATTACGCAGCTCTGTCATAAGAAATAGAGACGGGTCTCGGTACAAGATCTCTTTATGCGCTTCCGCTTGATCCCATGACGGTCTCCTGCTTATTTGGCATTAATGGCGTTTAATTTTGAGGGGATTCGACATGTCTGCAGATAGAGGTGCTTCGTCAGCGCAGATTCTTGCGTGTCGTTGCACACACCTTTAACGCCTGTGGTGCAGTCTATAATTATTGGCAGATCAACGAAGCCGAAGTCCGTCCGCGGAAAGTTCGTTACAGGACAGGCATGTCCTCCCCGCAGGCACTTCCCGTGCACACAAACATACACGTCGCCAAGAGATACGAGCCTTCGTACGGACGTTAATTATTATCGACAGTTTCACAAAACGAACTCTCTCCCGCTCGGCTGTCTCCCTATCGGCCGTGTACACGCACCGACGAACGCTTTACGAGCCGCCCCGTCGCAATGGTTAATTGCATCCAGTTCCTCGCCTACCTGCCGTTCGAATATATACGTGAATGGGCCGAAGGTGATGCGACGATCGATTCGAATTGCTCTTACTAGTCCTTCGTTGACTCCTGTTGCTGCTTACCGGACGGGATTCGTTGCTATCGATCGTGTATGTGTGGCTGGTCTCGTGGAAACTGATTAAACTTCAGGATTCTTTGTCGCCGACGCGATGATGCGAAGTTGTTCGGTTCATAGAGAAAGAATACAGAGAAAATCTAGAATGTAGGTTTAAGGAAAAGAATTTTCGAACTTTGTACTAATCTAGGTCAATGATGTTAATTTTTTACTTTTGTACTGTGTTTAGGTTCGTCTATCTATGCATTTCATAGACTATATCTTTCATTTATTGAACGACAACTTTTTTTATAACATTTTCTGTTCTTCTTTAATGTAAGACAAAAGTTGGCTACTTATAACGAAGTTTAGGCAAGCCGGAAATTCAAAAAATTATGAAATTCTGCATACAGCTAGAGTATGCTATAATTCGATATTAAGGGAATCTCGATCTCTCAATAACGCCCTTCAAAAAATTTTTTTTATAATATTATACTTGCTGAAATACTTTGGCATGTCTGTAAATGACATCCTTTCATATCTGTAACTGACTTAAGTATTGAAATCTTTTTTTTTTTTAATGAATTATTATTATCAAATTTGAAGTCCATTTTAGCAGTTTTCTTTAATAAATTGATTTCATAATACAGTTCTTAAGTAATTCACGTTTATTTTAAGTTTACTTAAACGAAAATTATTGATATTAAATTTTATTTTAACAATACAACATTTTTGGATAACGTAATTCTTCTAGACGAAGATATAAATCTGCATTCACGTAATGAGATAATTCTTTGAGATACTTCTTGAAACAAAAAATTCTTAATTCTTTCCGAAGCGTGTTTCATCCCTTAAACTCGAATTATGGCACTAACGAAAAATAAGGTTGGGTTACGGATGACATACTTTACTTATACGTAAAGTTTCATAATTTTTTAAATTTCCGGGTAGTCTAACCTTCTTTGAACTTCTCAAGGCAGCATAATTTAATTAATTACCATCGGATAGTGCAAGTGCTTGTAAATATAATTCTTCCTCTTTTCGTTTCTCGGAAAGAATTTTATAAGGAATACTTATTTTCCAGCCATCTGAAATATGACTACCATTTAAAAATAATTAAAAATTTTTGATTAAACAATTATTGTTCGTGCAATATCATCGTGTAAGTTAATATAAGAAAAGAAATTATTGTAGTTGTATTATTGTGAACAATTATAATCACATGTATTAAAGATATAGTATCTATTTTTTCTTACATGGAAAACTAAACCATGTATAAATGAATTTAATTGTTTTTCTTGTAGTGTTTTTTTTAATATATCAATAATATAGATCTAGTTCTAATTTCGTTGGTCTATTTGATTAATGATTCTCTCTCTCTCTCTCTCTCTCTCTCTCTCTCTCTCTCTGGCTCTCTCTCTCTCTTTCTTTGTTTCTTTCCTTTTGTAAGTTATCATGACCGTGACTAATTCATTATAGTATTCTAACTTTGCACAATCGAAAGAAACTATAAATCTTCACTTGTTAATATAATATTGATTATGTGTATACTAATGTGATTGCAGTATTACGAATTGAAGTTGTTAACTTAATCATTTGAAGAAAAATGTCTTGATATTGATTAGTACAAATAACGTTTAGTATAAAAAGTTCTATATTGTTTCTTCATAATTTATATAATATTATTGTATATATGAAGAATTTGTAAAATGCGAAAGAATGTATCAATCTAGAAAACTTTATTTTCAGAAAATTGTACCATTGCAAAGCAAAATAATTTTGCATGTTAATTTTTTTCTTTTCTTGAGTATTCAATTAATTACAGAAGAAAATATCTAACTGTATTCTTCCAGGTGTAAGAATTCGAGAACTGTATGCGAACATTAGCGTGATAAAGTAATGGCTGAGAATGTGTAGTTTATATGTACATATGCTTAGAGGAGAATCTTCTTAAGAGTGGACAAGTAGAGACTGTCTACAAAGTGAGTTTTGAAAGAGTATAACAAGTGAAGTATATGCTTAGCGCATACAGAATTTTATCTACGTTTAACACATGTGATATTAAAATTTACAAGAACCTCAATGCGCGTTACAATTTTGTAAAATTTTTACGTTTTACTGAATAATTTAAATTATTCGTATAATGCTACTTTTAAAATTAATTGTATCGTTTTATATTGTATTAAACCATTTCGTAGTTAGAAAGTGTCTATAGTTTTCGTATAAAAACAGACAGAATATTAATCATAATACCTATGATAAATAAAAATGTACTATCGTAACTCTACAATGATAAATCAAGAAGGAAAATACTTGGGAAAAGAGAATAACGATGATACTTCATCTCAGAAAGTCAACAACAGGATATTACATTACAGTCAAATTCAATCAGCCTCATAGTTCGACAAGTTCGCCTAATGTTCCTCTTTATACTGAACGAAATAGCTTGTCACCACTGGCGGTCGATACACACGGCGAGCTCAAATAATGCATAAACGTTTACGTGTTGTTACTGGCGGCTACAGTTCATCGATGTTCAACCTTGACAAATTTTTCCCTTATATTTTTTAAAGTTACACGCTGGCGCTAGCAGAGAAAACAGTCGGAACGAACGAGATAAAGCTGTCCTCCGGGCAAAAAGTAAGAAGTTTTTCGAAACTGTCGCCGTGAATTCTTGAAGCGGCGTGATTCCTAGCAAAGTGGTAGCGCAGATGAGGGAGTCACGTGTGTTCGAGGCTCGTTTCTGTCCTGGACCTTCCTAGAGTCTCCCAAGCAACATTTACGATAGTGTGGCCCAACGATCCAGGCGACTACTTGATTTCTAGGACACCAGAGAGTCCTTTATGGGTACCGTTTTCGGAGAAAACAAACGTAAATGACGCGCTGTTCGTTACAGGACCCAACGTTCCGGCGGAATTAAGAAATGGAGGACATTTGATATAATGAATACACTGGACTGTGTCTTTTCTTAGTTTGTTCAGCATTGGACGATGGGTTCAATCTAGTTGAGAAGGAACGTCGTACGAATTCGTGCTACGTACCAGACCAAAGTTTCGATCGGTGAAGTTCGATTGGTGTCCATTCTGGAAACCATGTATTAGCTCCGGTCCACTTACGATAATTACCAGAATTGAATTTTCGAGTTTCCCTCTGCCGCCTCCCTTACAGCGGATAGAAAATTATCGCTAAGCCACCGGTGATACATACGATATCGAACTTCTCGCGGTGTCCAGACTTTACTCGTAATGCTGTTCATTACGTTATACAGCTAATCACAAAAATCTGCGGGTTATAGTAGGATAATGGATCAATTTGAGACTTCACCAACGGATCGGGAAGATCTACCGATATTAAGAGAAAAATAGATATACTTGATGTATTTGTGAATTTTGTGATGTTCTTTTGACGCACTTTAAAAAAATGCTATGTTGCTTAATATATTTCTACTTGATTTCAATATTTTACTTTGATTTGTGAAATTTAGTAATTTAAGGGGATATTCTGTTGTATAGTGCTCTTTTTTGTTACAATCTTTGATATATATTTTTATGAAACAGCTACTTTTGACATTTTTCTTCAAACTTTGATTCATATATTCATCCAGATTTCAGTAATGTTTACAAATTTGATTAGAGAAAAGTAATTAACATTTGTGGTAGTGTAAGCTTTTGAAGTCTTCCCATGGCTTCTGTAATTCCAGCTTTTCTACTCATTTGAAATAAGATAAACTAAAAGGATTCTTAATCAGGATGAGTTTGCTTATAGCAGTTAGTAAAAAATAATAAATATAATAGATAGTAGGAAAAAATAGCGGTGTATTGAAGTTTGATTATCCATTTTTATGTTATTCGTATACTTAGTGGGCTAAAAAAAAAAGAAAAAATGAAAAAAATGTTAAGTTAATTCTAGTACGTACTATCATAACACATGTATTGAAGTTGTACACAAAATTTGAAACCAATCGGTCAAGTTGGTCTTAAGATATTATGGAAATCATTTTAATTAACATGATATTAAAAAAGATAATAAGTATTATACTCACAACCAATCTGTTCAGCTGACTTTTCTTCTTTTTGCGTAATTCTGGCTCCTTTTGCAAACTGTAGACTATTTTGTTCGTATATTTGTTTATTTACAGTCTGTCATAAAAAGATTCGGACATTGATACAATTTTAATTTCTTTAAGTAAATGTACGAGGAGCAACAAAAATGTATTACATTGTATTGCACTAGACTATATAATTTATAATAAAAAAACGACTTTTGAGTGGTTTTGTTATCTATTGTTGTTTAAATATTAAATGAAACACTGAAGAAGAGTGAATTTTTTCTCTCATAAACAATTTCGGACACAAGATATACATTCAGAGATTTCTTAGTTTAATTCTCCATTAAATCCTGTCAGTGTTTACATACAATGTTTGTAAGCAATGCTTTATTCAAGTCTGAGCACATTGGATTTCGAAAGCGCTAGTCTTATACCCAATCTGTTCACAATGAGTCGCGGAAGTTGGTATACAAGCTTTGAAATACGACAATTAATCATATTTCACTACTGAAAGAGAAAATAAATCCGTAAAATAGCGAATATTTTAAAGATAGCCAAAAATACCATTGAAAATATTAAAACGCTATCGAGACGAAGATCGAATTGATTCCAAATGTCCAAGCGGCCGCTCAAGGATTTAAAGTGATCGCGATAGACGTTCTGTTGTAAGAGAAATTAAAAACGATCTCAATATTGGTGCTGCAAAGGTGGCTACGAAGACAAAAAAAGAACGTGACATTATAGTATATCCAGAAAATGTCCGAAAAGTACTCAGATCTAAGGGATACAATGGACAAATTGCTAGGAGAAAACTGTATATCAATTTAAAAAATAGGACAAGGGGACTTTAATTTGCGAAAGATCATACTTCTAAGGAAAGTCAGTGGTGGTACAATGTTATTTTCCGAGATAAAGCAAATTTTATGTTAACGACATTGAAAGCGAAAGAAGAACTGAATCCAAAGCATTTACAACGAAACAATGAAACACGGCGGCAGATCAGTATATAATTAGTTTAGGTATGTGTTTTAAGTTTTGCCGTAGGTACATTGCTTAAAAAGCAATTTAAAAAGGTGCTTCCTATATGGGGATCGCAGAGACGTTTAAGTTGTACCGGAATAACAATTCGAAGCATCAGACACGGATTGTTCAGGAATTCTTACTTTATATTTGTCGATATTACTTTACAACCACCTCTGCAATCTCCTGATCCTAATCATATTGAACATGTATAGAAAAAATAAGATCGGAGTATTTGCGAAAGATCAATTACATCAACAGAAGAATTTAAAAAATGTCTGGAAGGAGAATGGAAGAAAATCAGCATTAATTACTTAAAACATTTATTTCCACTATATTAAAATATTGATATTATGTTATAAAACATATGGGATACCCAACTAAATATTAAACTTTCCATGAATAATTATTACTATAGTTTTATGTGTATAATTAGTAAAGTATCCGAAACTTTTTGTGGTATCAAAATTCGCTCTTTTTCGGTGTTTCTTTTAATATTTAGACAACAATAGATAATAACTCAGAAATGTTTTTTCTATTATTATTTATGTAGCCTAGTGTAACACAATGTAATACATTTTTGTTGCTCCGTGTACATTTACTCAAAATACAGAGCTTAGAATTTAAAATTGTATCAGTGTTCGAAACTTTTTGTAACGGACAGTATATGTCGTTATTTACTTTTTATATATATATGTCATAGTCGTTGTATGCTTCAAATGCTTATAATTTCTTTAATTTTAAAAATTCAGCATAGTGCTTTGCACATTCATTTTTGAAACAATATTCTTTAAGATAGTGTAAAACAAAAGAATTCCATTTTTTTCTAATGTCTGCAGTGGAATACCACCTTAAATATACCACTTGACCAAATCTATGTAAAATTTTTACGTACTTACATACCTTTTCGTTCTTGAAATTAGGAGACAGAACTGGATCGAGTCGATCGGGCTTAGCAAGTCAGCCTTAAGTTTCTACAATTCAGACAAACATTTCGTTCCGTTTTATCGTTTTGATTGTGCACAAGGTTGTCGAACTTAGAAAGTTCTTAACTTGAGAAAATTCGTACCAGTTCGGACGTTCGATTCGGAGACAGTTCTAACAAGTTCTGACGAGTTCGAATATTTCTCTGGTTTCGATTTTAGTCTTGATTTTACTTTATCAGGTAAGTTCTGTTCTTGCTACGAGGATGGTAATTTTGAGAGTTGTATATAAATGATAGTGTGAAACTGCGAAGATTCGTTGAGTAGTTGAATAGTAAATTTAGATGGAATTTAAATAATTATTTCCAATCTATTTAAAATAATGTAGTATTCATTTATTTAGTAACTAGTATTTATTTACACGATAGTATGCTTCCATTTGACCACTTTCCGAACTTAGCATTTTGAACATCAACAACTACTATATTTATACTTGCAATCAATAAACTTAATACAGTCTAAAATTACAAATAACGATAAGAAGATTTAAAAGAAAGGTTTCAAGTTGAAGTTTTTAATTTGCAGAAGGATATACGGCTGTAGTTTTAAATGATTTATCTATAATCTTTACAAATTACAAGATTAGCTACATTTTAAATTAGTCTTTCGATAAGTGAAACTTTCTTCTAACCTAATTCATAAATTGCATGTTTCTCTATTAAGTGAATATAAAGAGATATAGCTAAACAGTAATACAGCAGAAGTGATACGATTTTTACGTAGAAATAAATTGAATATACACAATGACCTCTTTCTGTTCAATGTTTTTATTTTTAGAAACACTAATTTACATATATACATACATCAATCGACCTTGCAGATCACTCAGTAGATATGTATGTCTATGTGTGTATGCGAATATTGACAAGATCATGACTTCCTTACTATTGTCTCTATTGTTCGATACGATTGACATGTGCCATCAACCTACAGAAATTTGAATCGATATCGTAAGACATACTAATCACGCGCATACGGACATGATTCTTGGATTGGAAGCGGAAACGTGTACTTTATTTGGATAGTACTATCCCCATTGTAAACTATGGTTAAACTATACAGTTTTATTCGATATGTTTAATTTATATTTGTTCTTCGAATTGTGTGTATTAACGTCTTAAGGTCTAAAACACACAATTGTATTGTCTTTAACTGCATTATGAAAATCTATTAGGTTGTCTAATAAGTTCGTCTTATTTTTGTTTCACGAACAATTGAATTTTGTCTTTGTGTTCATACCATTATAAAGCTTGTTACTGCCTCTATTTCACCACGTTTAAGGTTTTTTCAAATTTTCTTTCTTATTATTTGGCTACAACTTTGAAAGTATGCAGTGTAAAATTTATAAACATAAACATTTCCGATACCTCTTGTTCGAGTTTAATCAAGGTTGTACTGCATTTCAAGCTGCTCGAAACATATTTTCTGTTTATGGGAGAGACTTTGTAGTTTAAATGATACCATTGAGAGGAAAAGGCCAAATCATTGACATAGCGTCATTCTTCAACATAATAACTCCCGAGTGCATATTACAACAGTAACAGAAATGGTTGTCCTTTCGCAATCGCTTTACCCCCAGACATTACCCTGTCTGATTTTTACCTATTCCGCTCGCTCCAGAATAATCTGAATGGAATCTTCTTCCAAAATAACAGAACAGCAAAGTTGGCTGGATGAGTTCTTTAATGCTAAACCGAAAGAATTCTTTAAAAACGGCATAGTTAATGCTGATTAAACATTAGGATAATGTTGTAAATAGCGATGGAGAATGTTTTACCGATTAAATTTTATTTAATTGTTGGTCAGTCTGATACAAAAAAAGCAGAAACTTTAAATTCAAACTTTAGCAATTTTCACTTTTGTAGAAAGCTACACAAAACTTAGAAAATTATTAGATGTGTCGTTAGTAAAATACAAACTTCACTCACATAATGATGGTAAAATATAAGGAAAGGGCCATAATAGTGTGGCGATTTTTCTATGAATAATCCAATATAATTTTGAAATTAGAGTTAAGACATTAATGGTCCTGTTTCGGAATGAAATGTGTCTATTAATCAATTTGAGTTAAATTTCTAAAAATATGTTGGAAAACAAAATTAATCTACAGGATCAAGCGCTTACAATGAGCACCTTAAAACTGTTCTGCTATTAGTGGACCAACAAAAATTCTTTTTCATATCATGTAATATTGTAAAAAAAATCTTTAAGCTGATTATAGCAAATTTTTTATCAGTTTATTTTTTTCAAAGTTTTTAAAGTCACTTTTAGTTTTTTATGTACTATGCTATATTTTTACGCTCATCCTTTAGCAGATATATTTCTTACATTCTAATTAAATAAACAGTAAACAAAGTATTCTAGCAAAGAAATATCCTAACAATAAAAAAAAATGCAGATGTAAAAAGAACTAAGTAGTAATTTATTTACTGTCTGTAAGAATATTGCAACTTTGCAACTGGTAGGCACCATTTTGAACACACACTGTGAATTTGCGTAAATCTGAAAATTAAAAATTACAGATACATATGACCCAACATCACAAAATCTCTTTTTCCTGTATATCGCACTTCATCGTATTATTCCTCTAGATAAAAGAATATTTTTATTATACCTTAATCCTTGTTTGGCTATATCTTAATTCATTATATCTTACAATTAGTGCTTGCTAATTTATGGCCAAACTTGGTTATACGATTATGCATAAAAACATAATCGGGTGACTTTGAAAACTTTGAAAAAATGGACTATTGAAGAATGTATTGCAATGTTCTTTTTTAAAGCTTTTCCGAACAACATTACGCGACACAAAGAAAAATTTCGATCGTTCTTTATCTACAAAATAACTTAATACATTACCATCCGGAGACAGAAAAATGTGGTTTTGTTGACTGCTCGTGAAATATCGGAAATATGCAAACAGGATTTTACGCACTATGCATTAAATACCGACGACATAAATATGTGTTAATAATATACATGCTAAAAGTGATATTTCTTATCGACTAGATCAGTATTGCGTGCTTGGATCGTATGCAACGAGAAAGATAACAGTAAATTTCATTCTCGTTCCTTTCTTCGTAGAAGTGTTCTTAACATTTTTGGCTACAAAGTACATATGTCAAGCTAAAAGTAGCCTCTATTTCTTATTACAATTATTCGAGTTTTATATCTGTTGGGTTATAAAATTAATTTTTCCAACAAGCGAGGCCTCGGTCTAGCGAATTATAGCTATAAAACTCAAAATCTTTGAAAAATATTACATAGTTAAAAGTTACTAGTATTGTAATAGAATAGTAACAAGTGTGTTACTATAATAAAAAGAAATAAATATTTTAATTAGTATGAAATCAAATTTGTTATTGACTTTCAATCAAAAAGAGATGACATCTACCTTTAGAATATTTGAATCAAAAAGGGATGGAATATACCCTTACAACGTAGGAAATTGCCAAAATAAAACAATTGCAGTAATGGATTTGTTAAAATCCCCTAACCAATAATATTGCTATATATTATGGTAAGCTTCCAGAATGTTTCCTGAAACGTGTTAAAGTTTACCTATTCAGCGTGATGTAAACCATACCGTATGTTCTAAACATTGATTCCTGCCTGATGACACCGAGAGGACACGCGTACCGAACCGGTTAAGAATGCAACCACCAATAGCAGATATCTATCCCTTAATCCACTTAAGCCGCTTAATTCACGTCACATCAACGTGAAATATTTACGATCCACCAACACGAGGTGCACGTACAGACACAGGTCCTGTGTAGGTGAACGTTGGCAACCTCTCAGGTAGCGAAGAGGGGCAAGTGAAGCCTTAGCCAAGAGTTGCTAACTCCGTCGGAGCGATATAACGAACACATGTTCCAACGCGAGTCTACATAATCCTCAACAAGCTATAGAGATACACACGCTCACGATCGAGGCCATCCGTGTGTTTCTGTCCACGTGTACTGGTCACCCTTTCCGCCTCCCATTACCTGTCCCTTCCTACTCGATCCGTATTTTCTCTTTGCTCGCTCCTTCATATTCCTACCAACTCCCGGCTTGTTCATCTATAATTGAACGTCGGTCATATTGTTCGACGGACATGTTATTTCTGGAAATTTTGTTGTTGGTTATCCTTGTATTGAATGGTGCATGTATCGGAGTGGAGATGAAAAATTGGTCGTGGTATTTGTATTCCGAGACACTTTTTATGTATCATATACTTCTATTCAGGGAATGTTTCATTTAGATACCGTTATTACATTAGTTATTAAGATAAGCAACTCTGTTACTGAACAAGTATATGAACGTTTAAAAATAGTTATTTTTTGCTAGATGACAAAAATTTCTGAAAATGTTACAATTGGACGGAATCGCGAAGAAATTAGTAAAAGTTGTTTTTGCAAATTTATTATCTGAGTCCGCAATTTGTTTTTTTAAATTTTTATTACAGACTGGAATAAAAAGGTGTAAAATGTAATCTTTATTATTTACTTCGTAATTCCTACCAAGTGCAATTTTTTCAATAAATCTTTTTACACATTATCTAGTAAATTAATCCTTCTAACTTCTCAGAAAAAACTGAAGTTGTTTGGTCCAATTTTAAAAAAGTTATTCTGTTTTAAAGGGGAGTACAAATCCATCTATAATCCACTGTAAATAGTGTTGCTTTGTCACAAATAACGGGAGCATCGTGTTCTTGCATAATTGCGAATAATGTAACACTAAAAAAGAAATGTATTTTATATATTAATGTATTCCGTATATGTTATCAAAAATTTTCAATTTGATATTATCAAGTAAAGTGAATAACTCTATTACCAGACACGTAACAAAGCGAGCGTTTAAATACGGTTATTTTTTACTAATATATAAAGATATTTACTTGAGATATTGATTGTTGATACTGTTGGTCCCTCTAGTTTTCTGAATAAATTAGTTTTCAAGCATAATGTGAATCTTTACAAGAAAATTATTACTGAAAATGGCATTCGGTGGATGTCCCCTTTATTGACCTACTTGTGCCTTCTGTCGTCTTGTGTCTCATCCCCCATTACCGTCCAGTCGTTTCAGTTATTACACACTAGACACTAAGTAGTTTTGTCTATTATTAACATTATTATTGCACACTAGACACTAAGTAGTTTTGTCTGCTATTAATTTGCTTACTTTCATGTCATAATAGAAAAAGTAAAGTACTTTTATTAATGAATTGCAAGAAGTATATCTTCTAAATTTAATATTAAAAATATCGTTTCATTACATGGAAGTTTCTGATGCCTTACAAAATTGTCGACTTGTGGTCAAAGACCTGTTTTCGATATACGTACCTATTTTCGGCTACAACTTCCTCCAACGATATAAATAAAAATTCATGTTTTGCATTTTTCTCGTTAATTTGAGTAAATTATCATATCTATACATATATTCTTTTTACGAAATTGATGACTTCAGAAATATGTATTTCATAATCTACTTTTCTATAATATCTACTTTTATGTTCATGGGTAGATTGCGGATTCTTATACAAATTCATATTTTGGAGAATAAAAAAGTATAAGCAGTAGAACTTTGAAAAAAAATTATTTCACTTATCCTGTATTATAAAAAGCATTATAGTTTGGATATGTTGTGCATCATTTCATATTACGTTCACTGTGTGCAGCTTTGTACCTTTAAATTTCTTATAAATTCGTAAAAATCCGCAGTCTAATCATGAGCAATATCACACTTATATAGTAATTATATTTACTCATAAATACTTTAATAAAGTAATAATCTAAACTTGAGAATCTCCATAAATTTAACCGTTTAAAGTTTTGATCTATATATCGCTTCATCTGTCATTTTTCATGAAATGAAATAAACAATTAATTACCAATAAGAACGTTTTCTTTAGCTACAATTAATAAATCTGACGTATAACACTAATTCATATAATAATTCACGTAACTTGTTCTCCTAAAGAGCATAGTATAATAAACATGGTAAATGTGTCCCCAAACTAAACTGAACTTGTGGTATGTCAATCGATAAGCTTCTGAAAGAAAATCCTTTCTGCTATATTTCAAACCTCTGCCTCTATTATTGGGGTAGTTATATACTAAAACAAAGTTTACAGTAAAGGCGGTTTCTTTTATTCTATTGCATAATAAAAAATGATGAAAAATATATGGGAATTCTTTCAGATTTTTTGGCTGCAACACCAAACTATTATCAAAATGAAGTTATTGAAGTTATCAATTCACAGTTTTAGCGACCTGTTATAATCATTAATTTGTAATTCTTTCAAATTTTTCACAAGAATGGTTTCACGAATTTAAAGATACGTCGGTGTTCTTACTACGCTACCCGTCAACTTAATGATGAATAGCTGATTTTATGTTTAATTGACGATAAATTAAAATAATCGTATATCGATTGGTTCGTTACTAGTCGAATATTGTTTCGGGTTGAAATACAGTTTAAACTAAGTTGAAACTTGATTGAACGAGCTGGAAAGACTTGAACAACTTGAAAAATTCATAAGACTTGAGAATGATTTGAAGGTTGATTCTTGCACGAAGAGTTACTTGCTTGATCGTTTATAGACTGTCGACTGTATGCTCTATATATTGAGCTCTGATCATTTTAGGAAAAGAATAGATTAATTTATATATTTCAGGATGCCAAAGCGATGTTGCAATTGGTAGATAATATTTGGTGGGAAAAAAACTCCAAAATGCGGTGATTGGTTAGTTTGCGTTTAAACCAATCTTCTAAAAGTAAGAGAAAGGGAAGGCGCGGTGGCGCGCTGGTAGGATACATTGTGGCGAGCGCCAAAGGGGTTACAGGGCCTGATTTGAAGCAGGTAGGCTGTAACTAGGGTACACAGTGTCCTGTGATGAAGAAAATTAAAAAGAGAAGTTAGTGGTAAGGTGTTAACGATCATGGAACGGGACTGCTATAATCGAGTGTTTTTCCGTCTATGCCGTGAACATCCTTATTGTGTCACTGAATGGTAATGAACTCATTTGTGATAATGCTTTCAATATTCTTTACTGTTAAGCGAACAAACAAAGTCATCGTTAAATGAAAGGAAAGGCTTTGACAATCTGGAGAAATAGAAAAATTCTAATGGTCTGGGCTTTCCGTCGGATGAACGGAACAATAGTGTTAGGATTTCTTAGTAACGGTTGATGGCACGGTCGCACAGAAAGCCTGTTTCAGAGTTTAGGATTTCATTTATTATTTGCATGCTTTAAAGTACATCCTGACGAGGGCTGACAAAATTGCTTTATTAGAGTTTTTAGCGATTCATGCCTCTCTATCTCAATAGCTTAAGAGCATGTACTGTATCGCTGAAAAATTCGACTTTCAAAGATTTCTGTAATCGCTCAGACCTTGTGGATCAACTGAAATTACACTTTACAATAAGTTGTAAACGCTGATCGGCAATATAAGCATATGAACATCGCCATGGACTTCGAAAAGAATTGACAGTATTCTGTAGAACAGTTTAGAAATAAGACGCATTTATATCTCCTGCAAAAATAGCTGAATATACAAAGTATCCGAGGATACATGTCATTTGATATACGCGCAACTACTGAACGGTACATAATAGAACAAAAATATACAAAGACTTTTATTATTATTTTTTATGTATAATGTCATTGTAAAGAAAAGAATATTCAACTTCAATTTTTAAAGAATCATTCTAAGATCATCTTAATTCTTTGCAATCTGAACAAATGGCCATTCAGTGGAAACGCGATAATAGAAGTAAAAATTTTGTATAGTCTTGCTGCCATCGGTATAGAAAACTCATAGTTAATAACTTGGGTCGGGATATGGTAAAAGTGGAAGCTTTTTACACAGTGACTCGCATTAGAATTTGTACCCTCTTCTAACTCGCCTATTTGCCTTCGTAAACATCCAATAAAACAAATAAAAGGCATTTATAAACAATATAAAAACATTCTTATTCTAAAACATAAAAGGATTTATGGAATAATAACTAAGAAACAATAGTGTAATGATAGTATATATAGTAAAGTTGAATTCACTGAAAGTTATCCACTTACCTTTATTTACAAAACTTTAACTTTAACATAAAAGATATAATTTAATATTTTGTTCGACTTCCTCTACTATTTTCCACGCCTATTAATCTATTACTCATCGATTTTACGAGGTTTTCTGTATAACCCTTGAAATTTTAAACCATTCTGTTAACAACACATTTTGTAAGTTTTGTTTAATTTTATCTATTAAAGATATATTGTCACAGTAGTCCGACTTTCATCTACCATTTTTGTAATTTCTCTTTGAGACTTTACTTGGCTATAATGAAATATTACAAGTTCTCGTTTTTCTATTTTTGTTTGCTCTTTCCTAGCTTCCATTTTATTAAAAACGTTTCAAATATGCACCGTAATTTAATCTACCACTTAATAAAGTAAACAGTAATGAAAAATAATTGAAAATACATCTTTTTAGTTCAGGGAATCCCCGAATGTTACAAATGGACAACTTTTAGAGTGATTTACCTTTCCTAGATTTCATTAGAAACATTAATTTTCATCCATTTTTACAGGAAATTGTACACATTTTCTTACATATAATCACGGTATATAGTACGAGGAATATTTTTGCATCGATTATAAATGCTGCATATTTATATATTGCATTCTACAAACAAAATTAGAGAAAAGAAATGGTTGTGGATTTTCAGTATGAAGTACTGTATAGTTGATTGGCTATCTTGATAATTGCGGGAGTTTTCAGTCCTGTTTCATGCAACTATCGAAGTTCTACTGAATTTAGAATATTTAATTATTTACTACTAATTACCATTTGGAATATTAGAAGGCTCTTCCTGTATTTGTATAGTCAATGTATCCTATAAGTATATTGACATTGAAGTAAAAAATTTTTCATACGAACCGGTTAAGGGTTAAAATCCTCATTTCTGTTCATTTAGTTATTTGGTCACCCGAAACATGTATGCTTTGGCTTCTGATAAATTTTGCAATCTCGCTACATTATAGTTCAGACTATACTAAAATGATAGTATTCAACTGAAAATACCCCTCTCCTAAGTTTTTCTTCATTCGTGCGAAGCTCGTTCTGTTTCCTTGATCGTCAAGCGCGGCGTTCGACAAACAAACACGACGGGGCGTCGCGTCACGCGTTTCGAAAAAGAGAAACGCATCTCTAACGGAGCGTGCACAGAGAAAAGTGCACACGCACGAATAAAGGTGCCTCCCTCGTGAGAAGCAGTCCAATATCGGCTACACGCAATGCACGAACGATTTCGTTCACGAAGGACAGTTATCCCAAGAATCGACTTCCAATCGACTCTAATAGCCGGAGCTCGTTAACGAAATTGTTTGTACTTCGTGATTCCGTTGCTAAACAACTCTATGCCACATCGCACCCCTCCACTTTAACACGCTCTCGCATTTCGTAATTGTCTTTTTCGTAGTGCTCTTTACGACGTAACTGAGACGGGAATAATACGAATTGCTACTAAAATCTTGTTATTCTAAAAAGATAAATAAAGATAATATAAGACGAACATAAAATGAATAAACACTAGTCTTTTTAAAAGAGTACGTAATTGTATATTCTCCTTGAAATGCTTAGTTGAAGATGGATGAGTTGGTGAATGTTTGGAAAGGAATAGTTTTCGGATTTATATTTGCAGTATCAATATATAGCATAATTGATTTACATGGAAACACTAGTGCTTAGACGTTATCACGGGCGTAACTGAATATAACTAATTTACAGAAATTACTTAACAACTATACAACTAAACAACTAGACAACTCAACAGCTATTACGATCTTGCAACGTGACGAGCTATCGGTCTGGTGGATTATAGGTATAAAATACAAAATCTTGGCTAGTTACATTTCGTCGTCAAATCAAGGTGCTGCACGCAACCGTCACAAACCCCCTTCGATGTGAACCGTGACCACAACCGCCAACATTTTTACAGCTACAAATTTATTTAAACTACCACTACCATTGCTAGCAAGGATCTTCTTCCAACAGCAAGGGCTACTCAGTTATGCCCATCCACACCATCCACATAAGCAATAGACAAATCGGAAACGCGAAAATCACTCCTATTACATATTGCATCCAACAATCACAACACAAACTAGTTCATAAAATAAAAATCGCAGTCAAACATAAGACAGTATCAAGTAATCACACGAACAACACAAGTAAGGTAACAGAACACAACACAAATCATGAAAAACGTACCGACATCATAAGTAACATAAAATTCAGTACAACACGTTGCAACACATACTAACCAGGTTAAAGGATTTAATTATTCAATAATCAGCGTTTCCGAATCTGGCATAAGTGAGCGAAAACGGGTCTTGCAACCCGTTTGTTCCTGAGACACTCTCTCCCTCTCTCTCTCTCTCTCTGGCTCTCTCTGGCTCTCTCTCTCTCTCTGGCTCTCTCTCTCTGTCTCTCTCTCTCTCTGTCTCTTCTCTCTCTTCTCTCTCTTCTCTCTCTTATCTAGCGGAAAAGGACCTCTGCTTGGGAAATGCTTTTCTTTTTAAAAGAAAGGTCTTCCAAACTATAGGTCTTCCAAATATAGACATGTTTGTAGCCAAATGTCCATCAACTCCCGCGATTTAGGCCTAACGCGAGCCTCGAATACAGTTTGGGCCTGCTAACTGCGATTTTTTCTAAAAAGCTTGCGTTACGGCCTTCTGTTGTCAAGCGCTTTCTTCAGAAATACTTTGCCCCATGTGGTGTCTTTTGACTTAAACCTACTTAACCCTATTTATATGAAAATATTCCAATACTACATATTTATGAGACATTTTTTCATTTTTAGGAACAATAGAATACGCTACCAAAGTTTGGCCACCTATTTCCGTGTCACCCTGTATATAGTACAGATAAGGAATAAGTGCAGGTGACCAAACAGTGGCTAAAGCATTCATCATTCAAGACGACTGGGTAAGAATTAAACAATTTGTGTTGCAACTTAGAAGGCTTTTAGTAATTCAAGAGACAGTGTCGATGTGTGTAAGATTGTATTTGTTGTATTCTCATCTATCATTGTATCTTAAAAAATACAAAGTATCCCGCTTAACGCGACTCACTTTTTTCCCTTCATTTGCGGCCATGTACCAAAAATTTTGGTGTACCATAGAATAATACTAAAAATATTTTGTTTTCATAGCGAAACCAAGGTTACCTTGGATAACATAAATAGGATCACATGTTTCCTTTATCATGAGATTCTAGGGCGTTTATGACAAATTCAAAAAGCATATTATACCATATTTTTATTAACTCATACTAAGTTTACAATAGCAGAAATAATTAACGCTTTTGCAGAAGTTCGAATGAGTTGCTGTTATTAGAGTGGCTAGATGTGCAACTCTGCATACTGTAGTAATCCTCTTTTTCAAATCTTCAGTATTATTCATTGACAACTTACATATATACAACGTTCTGTAAATATTTCCATAAAAAAAATCTATTGAGTTAATAAAATTACCATATAATATATCTTTGAATTTACTGTGAAATTTCATAAAAAGACACCATATAATTCTATTTATGTTATCTAAGATGACTTTGGTTTCGTTCTAAAAACGAAATATTGGGTTATCTGAAAAGCTCGTCGCGTTTGTGACAGATGGAATTAGTAATGCTCTTGATGATTGACGTTTGTCATTAATATTCTTATGTGTACATATAACTTTAAAATCTATAGTTTCAGAGATCATTTAAAGAAAAAGGCAATAAAACTTTTTAATATTTTCTGAGTGCAAGAATAGAAAATTTTACTACTATACTATACTTGTGACAAATATCACGATTGAATCAATTCTATGAAAAAAATAAAGAAAAACGGCCAGAATTTATCAGTAGTTTTGATATTATCCAAATTTCGCTACTAACTTTTCGAATGACCCAATATTTTCTAAATTTTTTTTAACGTTATTTATAATACACTTAATAACATTAAAGTATGATTCAAAAATGGTTTGTTACATTGCCGTAAATGGCAAGAAAATAGTGTGTCGTATTATACGGGGCTCCCTGTAGATATCATTTCATTTTAAAAGTACTGTCAATACCTATTACATTGAAAAGAATGGTTGTGAAATGAATGCCTTACTACTTCTAACCCGCAATCTTTTACTAACGCGTTTTCTTATAATATCTATATAAAAAGAAAAAAAAAATAAGGTGGCTTCTTTTTACCGGATCAACTTGAATTAGTTATTAGCTAGATTTTTGATAAAGACTTATTAGACACCCTTTCAATAACGCTCCAAACGTAACAATTTTTTCGTCAGAAAATAAATTTGAAGCGACCTATGGCTTCATTTTTCAACGAGCACAGAATCAAATTGCAGCGAGCAATTCTCTTGGTCTTGGCTGCTTCTGACAGCATTTATCGTACCTTGAGCACATACGAGATATATCGCAAGTCCTCATGAGCGATCCGACGTATGCTGGCCTCACTTACCCCCAAAATGGTCGTCAAATTTGTAAGTGACGTCTTTGGGTTCTACGAAATGAGCTGTTGAGCTCTTTGGACGACAGTCGAGGTGTTTGCAGACTTTTCTTTTGAATGAGTTTACCTTGTCGGATTAGCAGAATCTTCCTGGGACTTTTCTGCAGCCGCATATCTTTGCACAATATCGTAAAGAGTAGATCTTGGGCATCCAAAGAATCGAATAATTTCAGCTGTTAACCGCCCAGCGCGAAGCGCTTCAATTATTACTACTCTACGATTATATTCCACACTCGATCTAATTAACTGTACCATTTTGAGGTTACATACGTCTTATACATCTGGCTTGCTTGAAAACCAAAAAACATCTACTGCTGAAATCAGATGTAGCGGGGAATTGAAATTGAGTTTTGTCCAGATTTTGCTGACGGACCCTATATACATTAATGCTTTACATATAACGCCGGGTGACTTGAAAATTACACAATCGTGTCTATAAAAATACATACCTATGTTTTTATAAATGTTATTTTGCTAATTTATAACTCTACTATTGCATTATATCCGTGTACTATTGTGTTGGTTGTACTAATTCCATGCAATTTATTCTTTGTTGACAATTTTACTATTGTTATTTACTACTTTCTTCATTACAAGGAAGTAAATTATAATTGTTTACTTCCAATATGTCGTTTTGTATTACTAAATAATGTAGCGACTATTTTATCGCCTAAACTTATACCTTTTACTTATACGCCCGTGATTCTACTATCTTGCTCGTGTGGGACTTTAATCAGTTTTCATTTCACTGCGTTCAGCCTTCGCAGTCTTTCTTCCAAGGGTTAAATTTCGGCTTCTTAGACAGGGGTGAGGTGAAAATTTCGAATCAAACCAGGGCCGTTGGCAATGCCCAATGTCAACCGTTCACCCTTAGGAAGGGAGTGGATTTCTTGAAATACACGTTACTGGGTTTGTGGAAAAACCTAGGGTAACACTACCGATTGTTCGCGAGGATGTAACTCGGGTCCGCAAAGGTTTATGGCACATTAATTGCCATTGAGATGTAGGAAGAAACTCCAAATTCTCTGCCTTTTTTAGAGGTTTTGGAACTCTTCTAATAATAAAGAAAATTTAATGAATGAAACATTAAAAACGTGTATTCAAACCTTAATCTTAAGGATAGTAAAGTCACGTCCGTATCGCAAACTTAGTCTAAACTTAATTATCCTTAACAAGAATCAACCACAATTATTTTGCTTATAAACGACCAAAAATCTAATTACATTATTGTTAAGGATAATTAAGTTTAGACCACGTTTACGATACGAACGTGACTTTACTATCATTAAGATCGGGATTTTCAATACGTGCCTTAAGGTTTCATTGTCTTTAGTGTCAGGAAGGCTCCAAACTCCCTAACAAAGGGAAAGGATTTGAAGTTCCTTCCTGCATCTTAATAACAATTAATGCATCATAAACACGTGTGACTCTTGGTCACAATACTGCGAACAATCAATCCTGTTGCACTGAATTTATCTGTAAATCCAGTGAGGTGTACCGGAACAAACTCCCTTACTCCCTAAAGACCGTAAATTCTTAATGGGCGTTGGTCAAGTCCGAATTTTCATTGGGAATTTTGGTTTCTTATCTAATTTCTTAACCTCTGTTAAGGACCGATATTCAGGCTCCTTGGAGTGGAGCAAGGGCAGGATGATAACCGACGGAAAGGCGGAAGTCGAAGTTGCAACAGAATAGAATAAATCAATAATTGATCGGATGTCAGTGATGAAATAGAGTTAACGTATCAGTTAAAGTCGAGATAAAATAAGGCGATCAGACAGTCGATAAATAATTCAAATTTGATACATTTGTGTTACAATTATACAATTATGTCACGTTGTAGAAGTATTCTGGTTAAATTAGATAGACAGTGTTTTTGGCATAGGGAAATAAAATACTTCTGGAAATTGAAGCCTCTCTTAACCATTGTTGCAGAGGAAGCTAGCAGTGTTAAGTTACATTTTTCTGTATAATGAAATTGAAATTATATACTAAAATTTAGACTTTACTTATAAAGGAAGGACCCTAATTTTATAGACTTCGATTTTATATAACTTTTGCGAGTTGATAGTACATATACATACATATATTTACATATACATATATGTTTCGTGATAGTTCCTCGTCTTGAATTGAAATTTATCAACCGAATCGTGAGATATTTAACGCGACCGTTTCCGCTTAGCGTGAACAGAGTTTACAGAATGAACGAATTTGCTCTCGCTCTTTCCTGACGCTCTCTGTCTCTGACTCTCCGCCAACGCAATCATATTTCATCTATAGCGGGAGGAACGATATTTTTCGACATTTACTTTATCATCGATCGTACAAAGATTTTTCTCGCGTGATTTTGAATGCACCACTGGGCGAGGGTGGATCAGGCTTTTGTAGCTGCCGGTATCCGCTTTCATCGGAGGTGCTTTTGTAACGAGCTATCGATAGATACGGCTTTTTAATACGTCAGCCCACTGATTTTTTTTCCCACTGGTCGAATTGCGCGTGGAAAAAAGTTCGACAGCTAGTTCCATTCTATTCGGTCTATGTTCCGTGTTCGAGTTTTTGTTAATTTCTTTTGCCACGATAATGGTTCTAGGTATGTGATTCAAGCGGTAGGATTATTACATCGGACGCTTGAACTCGTTAATTTTGAGAAAGGTTTTAATTGACCATTTTTATGCTTCAGTTGACCATTCGGATCAAAAATATAGGCGCAGAACTTCCATTGAAACCGCAGAATTTATATCTTCTTTTGAATTATTTGTATATGGACCCTTAAAGCTTTGCCTCTGCATTCTTAACCCTGCTGTCCTCTTCACTTATATACACTAGACGTTCGTATCTCTTTGAGTCATAGTGACCCGATGAACAAACGTGACATTTTAAGAGTATTATAGGATATTATATGATTGAAATTAACATTTTACGAATTGTAAGGAAATCCGGATAACGGTATAATGAGCTGTCGACTCAGAAATAAATGTAGGCGGTTAAATTGAGTGAAAGCTATATTTTGACTATTCGTAGGGAGTGCTAGTACAGTTCTGTCTTTCTTGAAAAAAAAAGAAAAGAGGATCCCCTTAGCAATATGGCCTTTCTTAGCCTTGAGACAGAACCATCCCTAAGAGGGGGAAACACGGCAAAAGAGTGCACATAGCCCACTCAAGCATTCGCTTCTTTGGACTTTTCTAACAAAATATTATCGAATATATATATGTTTAAAATTATTTGTTATGTATAAAAAACGTAATATTCATTCGTGAAATATGTAACTATAAAAATAGGATAATATAAGAGAACACAAGGATAAATTAGAAGAAGTATATTTTATATTTTACGACTGGGACAACGATATGTTGCGTGAGCTTTATGTATAAATATTTGCAACATTTGAAACACATTATATTAGTTTTATTGTCACAAGTTGAAGGACCGAATTTACATCGCGCCCGTTTCTTTCCTTTCATCGTACTCGTTGAATTTGAAGTTGTATTTTCTCTTGCAGTGGTTTGGAGATTTTATACAGTAGTCTGTGATTGCTCATTGTGTGATATGTGTTTCTGCGATACGATATATGGATTTATTAGTTGTTTACCTAGTCCTTCAAAACATATTCGTCTTTTATGTAAAACATTTTTGTTCTAGCCTGAGTTCATTTCTCTTAATAATACGCAGGCATTGTAAGCACTGATGTCAAATATGTACATTATAAAAAATAATATTACACCAATGATTGATTTTCAACCAATCATTAAATCATTAGATCACTGAACCATTTGATTCGAATAATACCATAATTGTCATTGTTTGTACGATTTCTTTTTGAAATTTCTTCATTACTATCATCCGTTTTTGTGTATATTTTCGACGTTTTTTGGTTAATCCAAAATTGTTCAATCACAATTATAAATTTTAGGACAAAGAATAAGAGTAATGAAAATGACTATGAATGAATGCTTCACTTTCTGGAACTGAACTGAAACTGAAGTCATACTTTCAGTTTATTATGCGAATGATAGAATGCCTTGTGTACATCAAAAGTGTTGGAATGTTAGAAAACCAAATATCAATTTGTAAACTAGAAAGATAGCAGCATGAAAGGAAAATATTATATTGAGTAAGTAAGATGTCATTAATGAAAAGCGAGAAACCATCTAATGATATTCGAAACATTTCTATGAGCATTATTGAAGTGTAAAAAGGAAGAGAAGATAAGTGTTTACTCCGGGAAAAATTATAATTTAAAGGTTGCATCCCTAAAATTTTTTATACATAAAGCTACAGTTCAACAATGAAAATGATAAACACAATTTCCGAACTTTTTATATTATTTCGCACATCAGGTCGATATGAATACGTACGGAACAAAGTTTTCTGAAAATTTAAAATATTTTATATTTACAAAATATACATATTAAAGTAAACGTAAAATTCAAATAGACTAAATTTGGTAAAGGAATACTTAAAAGCATAGTAAATGTATAACAGTAATTTTCGTTACGAGTCACATTAACTCGAGGAGGATAGCAGGTTCAAGGGGATACATCATTATGATGTGGTCTAAAAATAGGTAGAGTTTGAAAATATATTTTCATAAGCAACTGCTAAATGAAAAGTTTCAATTTTTTGGGGGGAATATAAATGTATCCTTCAGCTTTGCTCTTCAATTTAAAAAAAATAAAGGTGTTACAAAATGGAGGAGTTATTGCGTAACATTTTCTACGACAATATTGATTGCTGGTCACCACCGTCGACGAAGATCGGAACATGTGAAATAAAAAATTCTTTTTTTATTCATAAATAAAAATGTGATACCTATAACGCAGTGTAAAATTTTTTCAATATCTAAATTACTTAATTTATCAAAAACGTTTAAAGTTAACTTTTCTTGGAAAAAAGAGGTTCTCCTTATTCAAACTGTCACAATTTCTGTAATACTTACAATTATTGAAATGTATATACATATATATATATATATATATATATATATATATATATATATATATATATATATATATATATGTTTGATGTAATTATATTATCTATATTCATTTTATATTTAATGTATATATGTTAATAAAATAAATTATTAATATCTGATATAGTCTGATGTAATTTAAGTATTCTTAGCCATTCTTAGAATTTTCGAAGCTTGTTTGCTAAATTATATCATAAACAAGAAATGCATATTACTTGGAAATGAAGCGTTTCTGAACCGTCGCTTGCACGAACTTCTTTCCTTTTTCCCATTTCATGAAACACTCTCTTAAATTTTAATTACGTTACAACTTCGGTAGTTGCACGAAACGGGACTGAAAACTCTTGCAAGTATCGAGGTATCTGCAACTATCAAAATAGTCACCCATGACCTTAACTGTGATCTTCTGATACTGATGGCAGTAAGACTAGTTAAGTATTAAGTTTCGTTTATTTTTCATAACTACGTACCTATCCTCATTACGTGTTGACGAGATTCGTATACAAGTATGGAGAGTGCTTACCAGAATTTGAAAACCAGGAACTGCTTACCAGGTTTTACTGTATATACATATACAGTGTGTCATAAGAACTTCGTCCACTTAAATATTTTAGTTAGTTCAAACAATAAAAGAAAATGTTATTTACAGAAATTATAGGGTTTAAGAAACTACACAATATAGCATAAATGGTGTTCTTACAAGTGGAGACGTAGAGAAGATGTAGCGGTCACCTTTGTTTTTTTAAATGGAATGTCTAATTTGCTTTGCTCGATAGATTGACGTATTCTGAGTATAAAAATGCTAAGGTGTATTTTTTCTAAAACTTACCGTTGCCGAGATATTTGACTTTTTTCATTCTATTACTTTCATTGTGGAACGTGTTCGAGGATATGCTCATTACGTCAAATAAATGTGTATTGTTTTATTAACAGGCCAACTTTACTTTTTTTTTTTATTTGTTAGAATGTTTTTTCTTTCAATATTATTGTATCGTAAGCCCGTCATGTCAACTGGATAAGAATCTTCATGTGTCATTTTTCTACTTGGTCTCCTTCTGAATATGTAATTTATTTGAGATAAAATAATTTTCCATATTAACATTGATCGAATCAAAATTTTTGAATTCGTGGTCATCTTAATTAAATTTATAGGAAAAGATTTTTAGGAATCTCCTTTATTGTACAATGATAACAACATTTCCACTTTCTTTTCTAGTATTCTTGTATTTTCTATGATCTTAAGTATAGACTATGTTATCTAGCTGAAAGGGAAAACGTAATGCAACGAAGATGTGGAAATGAAATAAAAAATATTAATAATAAGTTCATTTTATTTAATTGTACCACGTCCAATTTTGCTTTTCTAATTTTTATCGCAATCATGTTAACTCGTTTTAACTATGTGACGATACGTACACCAGTAATGTTACTTGAAATTTTTTTGAGAGTTTCGAGAAGCTGGAGACATTCACGAACAGGCCTGCATAAATATGTATAAAGAATAATTTCAAAAATATATATAATTTTTATAAAATAAATTCTATAAAATATTAACCTTCGGCATTCTCGAAAAAATAGTACTAAAAATTTTCCAAGCTTCTTCTCAAATCTCAAATACTCGAAATACCCAAACCTTCCAAAGCAGCGAGCACTTTCAACAATAAAATTATGTGAAAAAAAGTAGCCACTTTAATTCGTCAAAGCATCATTTAAATTTGTCCTTTGAAAAGGTACTGTTACATCTGAAAATCGAAATCAACCGAACCAGAGTGTAAAATAGTCCAATTCCATTGCAGCAGCGACAAATACTTCCTCCCTTGTTCGAGGGTTAAACTGGCTTTCAACGTGGCGCGGCTGGTCCGCGACGATCTACACGAAAATCTATGTTCCCGTTGTTCCCGTTGTTCCCGTTTTCGTCATCGTGATCCGCGCGTCAGTTGTTTCCACCGGGTCGGATGGAAGTGGGTCAAACTAGAAGTAGTGTAACAGGCAAAACTGCGATCGACGGGACAGTGGCCAGACAGGTTTCGTAGATAGCGTGGGATGGTGCATTTCATTCTTTCATTCAAAAGGGAGGATCATTTTATGCGTATACATACACGGGAAAAAAGCACATACACGAATGCTCTGATCACTTACACGAAACATGGCTGATGACATAGCGTGGTCACAGTAGTCACTCCATCGTGCATGCATAAGACATGATATGAATTGCAAATAGTGTAGCTCGGTTGGTAGGAAAGCTGGTGGTACGTAATATCGACGATGCTCATGGAATTGGTGTCTGAACAAGTAGCTTGTTGGACCGTGTCCGCGGCGCTTGGTCCCTTTAAATTCAATGAAATAACTCGGAATATCACACGACGAATTATCGAGAGTAACAGGAAAATTACAGCGCGGTCGGTCTCGCGCGTGTTCCACATGCCGTCGCGGTCCGTTCGTTGTTAAATTATGCTAATTGAATATTTGTCGTACGAAACATACTTGGAGCGGAATAGAGTAATGCTCTGTCACGGTAATTGCACGCGTTCTTTATGTATAAACTGCTACGTGCGATTTCATGAGCACGTACTGTGTAAGTTGAATAATTATACATACGCGGCATACAATTTCTTGTTTTTTTTTTCTTTTTTTTCATGAATTCATGTGCAAATAACGCGTGTTTTTATTATGACGAGTAAAATATTTTTCTTAGAACTTTGATATAGAAAAATTCAAAACTGCTGCTTTCTAAAGATTCGAAGATTCGAAGATTCGATCTCATGGATTATTATTATAAAATATAGAGTGTCCAGAAAGGTTATAGTCAAACTTATACTACGTTGGCTGGCGGGGAGAGGGGACACGGTGAGAATTGAATATGAAGACTATATTCAAGGATTTGTTTCTGGCAAAATTAATCCTTTTTTTAACAATCTTTAATGCTTGTAGAAAGTACATTTCTTAAATTGCTTTTTCTAAAAAGTTGATATAAAAATATTAATTACTGTAGTAATGGTAATAACTAGCGTGAGAGACCTCCGAAAATTTAGAAATTTTCCACTGCAGGAGACAGGAGACACAGAAACAATCAAAATGTTCATATTAACATGTATCCTATTTAACCTTACGTCAAAGTTATAGTCACTTTTGTGTTTTAATAATCCGCGAGAGTCTATCTTCATAGAAAATGCTTGAAATGACCACCTTGATTGTGTATACAAGCTTGCATTCGTCATATCATCGAATTTCGCAAACTTTGAAAATGCTTCGAACCTGTTCACAGCCTTCTTGTATACGTGCTCCAAGTTCTTCATTGCTGAGAATGGACGTCGAATACACAATTGTTTTCAAATAAACCTAAAAAACGAAATTTGATGGATTTAAAGCCAGCGAGCGAGCAAGCCAGACGGATAAGTCCTGCGTATTTAATCCATTTTTTATGAAACCTTTCGTTTAAAAACTGTCTAGCTATTTGACTAAAATGAAGTGGTACAAGTTATAGATAAACCATATGCAAAATACAATATCAAGCGTGACTTCTAATGATTCGTCCAATTTATTTCGTAAGCAATTTATGTAAGAGTGACCTGTTAATCTCTTATCAAAAAATACAGATCCAATTAAATTGCCATCAAGTATTCCTATCTATAAATTTACACTGAATTGCTGTTAATGTCTTGAATGAAAAGTTTTTTCAGTCCAGTGATGTATGTTATAAAAATAAATAAAAGCTCTCGCGGATTATTGAAACACAAAAGTTGCTATAACTTTGAAACGAGGGCAAATAGGACACGTGTTTGTACGAACTTTTTTCATTGTTTTTGTGTCCTCTGTCTACTCCTGAAGTGGGTCCCACATATTATGAAACTCCTTTAAAGCATAACAATTTAAAAAAACTATACAAAATATAATTGTTACTTAACTTTAAATAAATTACAAATTCCTGTACCATAAAGATTTAACAATTTACTAATTAATTGTCCTACTCTTGATCTTTTTTTTCAATACAAGTTCATAACTCTCTGTTACGTTATCTGTATTGAATTTCTGCATAAAATATATTCACATAATGCGCCTGTATTTTTTTAATTCTTCAATCAAACTCCATAGATGGAAAATTTCATTTTACGATATTGTATGAGTTAAAACTGAAAATCAAATACAATAGATAGAATCCCAGATATTTGCAGTTACTTTTTATTATATTTGTTTCCACGTATTGTGAGCTTAGTAACATTCCAATTTCAGAATGGTATTCCCCGGAATTCAGTAATTGTAACGAAATATATGACATCAAAGTGGAGCATATAAAATGAAAGTCGAAAGAAAATTAGAAAGTCGGTTAAAATAAAAATAAATAAATTCTAGTAGAAATATCTCTCATCACAGGTACATAAACAAATTACACGAATAATAAACGCAAATAATATGTACCAATAATAGCGATAATATGAAGAAGATTAGTTTACCAAATAGAAAGAGGTGACTAATGCAATTAGGATATGAGCTATCTTTGTGTTGGTTCTTGTTTGTCACTAATAGTTTTTTGTTAAGCTTGTTAGACCTTAGAAAAATTACAAAATGTAGTTCTTAACCTTTTCGGTACGATAGATTTTGATACGTAACGTGCGTGGCGAAAGGTAGATGTTCAATTTTTAGTCACAAAGTTTGTCAAATTGTTTACGAAAGTTTAAAAATTTGAAATTTTCAAATTCGTAAAAATTAAACATGTATTTCGTTAAATAAAAATGGAAGTGTGCAAAGGATTAAGTTAAAGCAAAAGGGGGCAGTAACAGAAGAGTACGAGCAAAATTCCAAGATGCCTGTAAGCGCTGACAGGAATGAAAGGCTTAATTGACATGATTTTTTTCACTTAAAATACTCATCCGGTCCACGCTGCATCAGTAATTGCTATTTTTAGTTAAATTTATTTGTATTCGTTTAACGTACCAAATACATATAGTAACTCTTATTAATATTTAGACACTATAGTGTTTTATCCATTATTAATCTGTATATTTAATGACAATTTTAATTATTTAGAAAAAATTGTAACTGTCCCAATGGATTGTAACATATAATTAAAGAAGACTGCTGTTTGATAAGATATTGACATTTTTTAAGTCTCATATAATTACATGTATTTTTTATTCAAAATCGTTGTAGAAAATTAAGTGTCTGACGTAAGAATAATACATTTGTTGTACAATAATTAATTTAAATAAATAAAATTTACATTCTCATCAAAAAAGATACATGCTTTATCATAATAAAAAGAAAAAGAAAATATGTTAGTTTAATTATGATCAAATATACACAGTAATAATAGACAGATCACTATAGTGTTCGAATGTTAATAAGCGTCACTGTAATTATGAAAAATACAAGTTTGTCTCTGAACGACATTTGACTGTAGCGTAACATTCAACAGTCACGCTTCAACAATCGGTGGTTATTTTCCAACCTTGTTAGCGATAGTTACGTTTTGACTGGTACCACCGATGCCTCATTCGGGCAAGTCAATTCGATAAACTTCGCAGTCAAGAAATTCACGTTTTCTTCTTACGTGTCTTACTGCCATTTCAATGCAGCGCTATTATATAAATGTAGAAGATGGATGGTTAGATATTGTAGCTACGCACGCTATGCTAAATATCGGTCAAAGCACTATCTTCGTCTTGACACTTGCATGCATTAACGCGCAATAGTCGTACTATTTCATTAACATTAGTGTATTATCTTTGTTCGATTGTGTAATTTGCACTTTCTTGCGTGCTTGTTAAGCTTTATTCCGCATATGCAAAATAAGCTTGTGGATGTCATATTTCTCAGTTTGTTTTCGCTGTTAATCAATTGTATTTCGCTGTTAAGCAATTATATTTCTTCCAATTACTTAGATTGAAATTAATTTTAATTAAATTTATAATTTCATTTTTAATTCATTTAATCGAAAGTTAACGAAAATTGAATAGGGATTGGTTCCAAGGTGTAAAGAAACAATCATTGAAAGTGTGGATATTGATCGACTATTGTATACGCATGAAGTTCGTAGGAATCAGAAATATGTCCTTCTAACTAATGATATTCATTTTAAAATTTCACGAGCTGTAGAAAACACTGTTCATTATGAATACATTTTTTAAAATAAATGAAAGGTATAAATGTAGGGAATACATAGTAAAACATAAAGTAGACATTATATTGAAGACTTCAATAATGGTAATTAAAACACTATTAACATTTCCATTTGTTATAATAATAAGTAAGTTTAGCTGCTTAGGTAACTTTCTGATCTTTTATAATTATTTGAATAAGTCATGCCAAATATAAGATTCGAGTAATCGAAATATTACTTCCAAATAAAACTGTTTGGACCTGTTAAATTGATACTCATGTTAAAAAGCTTTTCTTTCAGAAATGACTCATATTGCAAGGATACACAACTAACTCGAAAGCTGCACATATTCGGCACACTACACTTTTCAAAGGCTATTTCTATCACTTCAAGGGAAGTAACTTCATTTTATTCTCCAACTCAACTATATTGATGCCGTCTCTTATTGACCTCACGATAAATCTGTCCAAGCATAGCATCCAAACTGTTTCGTGCCATTCAGCACGAAGACCGATTGAACAAGCACAAAGGCGTGCGGATCGATATACAGAGTG
This sequence comes from Anthophora plumipes, assembly GCA_951804975.1. Lineage (NCBI taxonomy): Eukaryota > Metazoa > Arthropoda > Insecta > Hymenoptera > Apidae > Anthophora > Anthophora plumipes. Next base: position 14,336,899 of record OX638118.1, on the reverse strand, counting down.
TTCGGTCACTCCTAGGAAAAATTTAAGGGATGATTCTAAACGTCGAAATACAACGAAAATCAAGAATAAAAGAATTTTGTTTCAGTCTTCGTTTTTTATGTATCAATGTTTAAAGATATCTTTGTAACTGAACAACCTTTCTTGTACCAAGGAATGTAGAACAGTCAAAGACGTAGGAGTACAGTGATCCTCCAAATCAACGACACATGGCCGGCACGTTACCTTGTAGAGAAGGAAAATAGTGACATTTGGCACTGTACATGGCCTTATCGACTTTTGCGGCAATACAGTTTGCTTCGCCGTCACACAGGTGCATGCGGGAAAGTTTTGAAAATGTGTATTCCATTGTATACTGCAAACGCAACATACACTAGGCACACAGTAAGCATAATGCTCACAAATCATTGAAATAGAATTACTATACATTGTAATATTCACATGCACACGCGCATACAGGAAATGAGAACTAAAAAAAGGAACGAAGAAAACTGAAGAAGTAAATAAAAATAAATTAACTCTATATTAAAAGCACACTAAAATGTAATAAAGTAAATTTAACTGATAGTACTACACTAAAAATAAATGAAATTGTTACTTTACAAGTATACAATAATGTATAATCGAAAGAAGAAGACAGTGAACAGTGAAGAAGTGACATAATCAATATTAATTCAAATTGAAATATTTGCAATGGTATTCGCAAGCTGTCAGAAAACTGGCAGTATGTCATAAACAGTACTAGAAATTATTGTGATGATTAATCTGTTTTCATTCTTTTTAAATAAAATTTTGAGTTTACTTCCACATTGAATTTATTTCTACACCTAATATATGTTCTTATCATATCGAGTAGTTTTTCCAAAAATTTCGCTTTCGTTATTGAAATAATTCTATCCTTCCTAAAGTTGTTTACACAAACCAGAAAAGATGCGATTGGCTTCCCCAAGAAAAAAATATTTTCAGTTAGCTAACGTAGTGGTGATTGAATATTTATTTATAAAGCAACATTTTCAACATCATACCTGCTTTCTTTACAGTTGCGTGTCCTATGTCGGGCTCGAAATTTTCAAAAAACAGTCTCAGTATGACAATTAAAAAAGTGAAAACAGTGTTCACCAGATGTGTCTGACAAAATCGTTTTGCAAGGACTATTCAAAGCGATAAACTAACGTACCATCTCGTTCTTGAAATTTTTTATAACTAGCTAAATTTAATTTATTGCATTTTACTTTTGGTATGCACAGGCTTAATTTTTTTCTAATATTTTAGTTTTATTATTTTTTTGTTTTTCATTTCGTACATGCACATGAATATTGCAGTGCACAGAGATTATTTTTCACTGAGTTGTATGTATTGTGTTTGTTGTGTACTCACTGTACGTTGCATTTACCATACACAATGGAGTATGCATTTGAAAAACTTTCCGACATATATCTTTGTGATGGTGAAGTAAACTATAATGCAATAAAAAACAGTAATGCCATTTGGTTTTGAATTTGGTCTTCGGTGTTGAATGTCATTGTTTTTTTCTCTACAAATTGTACGAGGTAAAGTGCCGGCCATGTATCTTTGATTTCAAGAATTACTATATCCTCCATGTTTCCACGTGTTCTATATTCGTTGGTGTAGGAAGGTTTGCTCTGCTACAGTGATATTTTAGAACGTTAATAACTGAAAAACGAAGGCTTTAACGCATTTCTTTTATTCTTGATTTTGGTCTTATTTCAGCTTCTAGAATGATCCCTTAAATTCTTTTCTCGAAGTGGCCGAAAACCCTATATGTACGAAACAATAAAAGTCAATAGTCTTAATCCTGCCGTATCCATATCACAATGAACCGTGGCAGGTCTTTAACCGTGCCACCGTAGAAATTCTTGTTATATATAATATCGATGGCGGTCTTTTGAATTGGTCTCTCAACAAGTAATGCGCTCTGGACCGAGTAGAAATGCTGGAACGGTCAGAGTTCTCTTAGTATTTCAGTAGCCGGTTCGTTTCCTTTCTGCATCTTGCCTTACATTTATTCTCCCTACCCATGCCTGAATCCATTTCCGTAGAGTTTTACTGGCAGTAGCTGGAGAAAAATCTTGAGAAGGGTGTAGAAAGAGAGGCATACACGCACATACACACAGGAGGGGGAATATGGACGTGCCTTGTACCCAGCAACGAAACCCAGAGTCTACGAGCGACATCCGAATGTCCATTGAAAAGAAACGCGCTTGATCGTTTATTGTATATCCAAGGACTAATTTTCCAACTGAATACCAGATATCCGCGGTCGCCGCCAACCTTTGTAGTTCGAGCATTGCCAAATATATCGCGAGGATAATCAGAATCGAATGATGCTCAACAAACTTGCATTTCGACACAAAAGAAAGCGAGTTTTTCGTGTTGTAACGGATAGACTCTGCCTTCTGAATCGATTTGTCGAATTATGCTTTATAAGGATTTAAGATGTTATCATACTGCTTAACGAAAAGAACTCAAAATGTTGAATTAATTGACTTACTGTTATCTATAGTCTTTATGCACCGATGGTGCATGTCTACAGCAATATAATAATACATATTGCAGTCCGATTTATTTAAAATATTCATATTATTTGCATTATTGACAAAGCGTTAATACATATATTTCTACTAAAGGGTTTCTTCCATTTGCATGTTTAAAATCTCATGCTTGTTAAATGCAACACACATTGATAGTTTCAAGTTGTTGATTGAATCGAAATGACGAAGGATTTAGGATTCTTTTAATTAGATTTTTGGAGGAAAGTGGAATTTAAAACTGTAAATTTCCGTATATTACTATTGTATGGTATCTAATGTTGGAGTTAAATCTCTTAAAAGAGATTTCATCCAACCCGCGATTTTTAGACCAACAAGCCGAGACTTAACGCTGATAGCCAAAACACCCTCTTCAGTTTCTCTTTATTATTAGTCCTTCTTTATTAATATAAAGATTATATTAATAATTATCTTTGTTAATATAAAGACCTGATACTAATTGTACAAGTATTTAGACTTCCAATTAGTTTTTGGCTTCCTGGAGATGTTATTTTGAATAAGAGGACAGTATATCGTTATTCATAAGTAATAAAAACATTTAGAGAAATGTTTTAATTACCTACTAAATACATGGCTCGAATCTGAATGCCAACGTGGATCTTTAGTGACCCGACGTCCGTCAGCCGATGGTTAAAATAGTATAGCGAGGAAGCTTCATCTATTTTCGTGAAGTCAGTTTCATCCTTTATATGCTCTAATAATAAATATTTTAAAATGTCGATTGCTGTTGGTGTAATTCACTATTTTTACCAAATGTACGTTCTAAGGCATGCAAACATTTTAATGATATACTATGTAATTTTGTTATACAATATTCATCAGAAGAATTACTTTCGGTGAAGCTCGGACAGAGTTTTGTCAATTGGCAAATTAGGAACACAACATTGGATGTGCCATCAGCTTCAGTTAATACACTCACTGCGCCTCGGAAAAGAAATACCTCCGCTAGGAGTTTATATTTTTTCCATTCAGTTCAGTACAATTGGTGATATTAGAGTAATTTCTTTAAAAAAACAACTGCAATAACTACGCTCCAATGTGAACCTTACGATGATCCCCAGTTTAATGGTACATTTAAAATCTTTAAGTCGAAAACTTCCCGAATACGAGAAATTCGTATTTTTAATTTCATTATATAATGAGAAGATCAAGAAAATACACATTTTTGTGAAAAATAGAGTTTCAAAATTGTGTAATTAAGACAGCTATTTTTTCTTTTTTGTTTTCTCTACGCGTAAATCTAAAAATTGGATTAAAAAGAAAGCTTATAGAAACTCTTTTATTTACGAAATATTTTATTTAGGACTAGTTTACTTAACGAAATGTATATTTTTGTATACTTTGCTTGGACGAAATCGTATGGGGGAATTGTGAAGGTTATGTCGAATAATCTTATCGATAAACAATTGAAAGGGACACAGCTTAAATCTCGTATCTTATCCTTTTATTTTTCAGAATATTTGGTTGTTCTCGATATATATTAGTTCTCCCTTTGATAGAAATTGTGATGCATAGGGAAAACAATCATTTGCATAAAAAATCATAGAAGACACCGCAATTTTTTCACATAGTTATAAATTAAGGGATGACAATTAGACGCCAGGAGATGTCAAAATTAATAAAAATTGTATTTTTCAACATTTTGTGAATTAGTTTCCTCTTGCATTGATTTCCTCAGTTAGTTCTTATTGTAGTTTGTAGTTGCCAAATGTTACGGAGCACCCTGTATATTATAAGTGAACACAACCACATATATTGCCGTGATGAATGGACTGACAAACAAGCAGAGAATCGTAAAACAATTCATAACGCCAAACAGCGTCACGTGCACTATGTGTTAAATAATTTCCTACTTCTCCAGACGTTATCCAACCTAGTTCAATTCTTTGTAAAACGGCAGTTTCATTTGATAGGCTAATGAGACCTATTAAAGGTCGCTTTTAGAATAATTTCACCGAGTAATAAGTCGATTCCTGCTGATTTATAAAGTTCCGGACCCGCTAATTGTAGGCTCTGTGGTATGGCCATTGATTTAGAATTGAACAGGCGCGATGGTGGTCGTTTGGTAATAGAAAGGAGTGCAAGGAATGGTTCCCTGCATGAAAAATTCATTAATCCTAGATTTCAATATCGTTCTTACAGTGTGTCGAATTTTGAGAATTACCTAGCTATGTACCTAACCATTGGCCGATTGATACTCTAATATAAGTTTTGATAACTTTAAAGAACTCGTTAATTGCTCTGTAATAAAGTTGGATTGAGTCACCTCCGAATTCTTAATTGTTATTGTATAAAAATGTTCAATAGTTTCGTTTTTTCTGCAGTTAAAGAGAAGTTTCCACTATTGAAGTACATCCGGGATTATGCGATTTTTCCCAATTTTACGTTTATTTTCCTCGAAATTCGCTGGTTATCTCTAGCTAAAGACACGTTGTAGAAGCATGCGGCTGAATTGTCGTCGTTAGTTTAATTGAATACCTACGTACAAAGTAGCAAAACACACGTTCCAAGATTAACTAGCTTTAGTCATTTTTAACTGCGCTGAAGTAAGTATTATACACTTATAATTCTACACATAGAAAGTGTTAAGTAATGAATAATACACGGGAAATGTGATAAAATGTTCTGATTTTATATTCAGAGCTAAGTACGTTAATAAACTTTGGCTAATACTAAATTATGTGTAAAAAGTAAGTAGTATAATATTAAAAATAAAGGTTATCTACATTCCTTTAAAAGTTTTCTCAACTATAGTAATTAAAAACTACACATCAATGAAAACAATTGTTTCTAATATAAATGTACTGATTTTTTTTTGCTACCAAATGTAATAATAAAATTAAAAATCGCTAAAAGGTATTGGTTTAACTACTTATATGTGTGTTCTTAAGACCGAAATAATCAATAACTGTAAGATAGTACTATTTTGTATACCAGAAATAAATCAGTCGCAAAGTAGACGCTTTCTTAATAACAAATAACGTCATAAGTGACTTAAAGAAAGAAGTTAGATATAACAAGTGTCAAGAAAGACAAAAACAAATAGGTTGGACCAGTAACTGAAAAGAAAAAGTAAAACTTGCGAGTTTTCATCCATTTTTGTACAAAATAAAAATGGTTCATACAAGATTGTATAAAAAATTGATTGCACGTATTCCCAACTATGTGTTATAGCCCGACTATATGTTAGTGATTGAGTTTACGAGTTTCGGAAGTGGTTCAACTTGTCTTTTGATTGGTGTTTATATGTTCTTGGGGATGGATTTACAGTACGTAAGAATAGGAAAATTGTTTATAAAAAGTGGTACGGTTTGATCGCCAAATGTTTTGTGATAGATTCTCTTCCTTTGGGCCTAGCATATGTAGTGTACGGATGTCTGGGCCTTCAAGTAAGGCATTTGTTAAATAATTAAACTGCTAAGCCGTGTTCCGGGTTACATGATTCCATTTAAAGTACAAGTTGCACTTTAATTTCACTTTGAAACTGTACCGATGCACATCTGCAAAAACTCGCACTACTCGATGACAGAGCTTATTAAACAGTGCAAATTTTTCTTCTACAATCTTTTTTCAATCTGCAAAAGGAACAAAGTTATAGTTCGGCCCAGTTATTATACACCCTGTATATTATTGTGATAGATAATATAAGTATTTAGACGCAGTTACTGTTACTATAATTTTATACATATAAACGTACATTTATTTACTAAATAACTCGACTTCACGAATTGTACGGAAGCTGACATAATGAGTAAATATTTTTCTATAGAAGTGTCTAGTTTAAATATAAATTTAAAGAAGCATACAAAGGCACTCTTAAATAAAGTAAACTCAAGTGGTAACAAAAATCACTAAAAATCTATCCGCCTCCTCGTTCAGTATCGATTCGAATATAATAAAGTTCAGCAAGGATCGTGAAACGAAGCAATGCGAACACGGTGTTCTGGAAAACGAGAGCAGTCACGATGAAAATAATAGACGATCAAATACGCAAAGAATCTTATTACGAAAATTGATCCATTGCGAATAGCGGTATAGCGTTTCCATTGCAGCTCATCTATGTATGTATATACGCGGTGCTTACGATTAAAAGAAAGAACACATGCAGCCCATCATATGAAATAAATTATTTTGATTACCAAAGAAGTGGTATACATACATTAACGTCTGAAAGTTTGTAAGCAGTTACATTTTTTACTTGAATAAGTAATTCTTTGTCAGTATATTGAAGATAACCGTCTATAATAAAAGTTCATTGCATATTTTGAATGGTTTCCTGAAAAACATTGTTTCCTGCACCTCATTTTTTGCAAATTCTTTTTTTATTTAACCCTCTTATCTTAGGAATATGTTATTACATTCTGATACAGAATCACGAGCTGAATCGCCTAACGTAGTAAAAAGTATATGATTCCATATAAAGAATAGAAACTTGACCTTCGTATGTCATCTACACATTCTCCTAGGGAAAAGAACCAATTTCGTCAAAATGTTCTTCTTGAAACGGTTGAATTTTTATTTGAAAAATTTTTCACTAAAATCATTACTTAAGCTGCTGTGACCTCTTAACGTGATCGAGTCTGTGTCTGGTAGATTCTAGTTATAAAACTCCAAATATTCGTTAATCACATTTAGCTGCCAAACTGAAATGCTGCATGTACCGCAACCACTATAAACCCCCTTAAAGCAACGCATAACCGCTACCGCCAAGGCGTTCACAGCTTCAGATTTTGTTAAACTACCACCACCATTGTTAGCAACAGTCCCCTTCCCATAGGAAGCGCTACTCAATTATTCCCATCCACACAGGCAATAGACAAATCGAAAACACAGAACTCATCCCCATCACCTAGCACATTCACCAATCACAGCACAAAATGGTTAATAAAAGATCAAACAGTCTAACATAGAACAGTACAACTTAATTACACAAATAACACAATTAAAGTAATCACAGAGAGCACAACACAAATTATGAAATGCAAAATCACGGAGAACACACGCATATCACAAATAATGTAAACTGAGTACAACACGTCACAACACATACTAACCAGGTTAAAGGATCTTGTTCGGATTTCTTAGTAACGGTTTGTGACACGATCGCACGGGAAAGCTGTTTTTGAGATTAGAATTTTCGTTTATTATTTACATACTTTAAAGTATATCCTAACCAAAACCGGCGGAATTGCTTTATTAGAGTTTTTAGCCGTTTGGGCCTTTCACGCTTAATAGTTTAACTCAGGTTTCTATATATAACCTTGATAAATTTTTGTCTGCCCTTTGCGACCATCTCCCAGGATGAAGCGCGCTAATTAATGATAAATATTGTTAAACAGTCACCAATTAGCGTGAACTTACTCCAACGCGTTTCAGGTAAGGACAAGGCTTAAAACAACGCGTCAGAAAAATACAAGCAGCGATCAACATGAGAACACTTAACACCTTGACGTCCGCACGTGTGATAGAAAATCTTTCGTTTGCCATCGATATGTCTCCCGTAGAATCTATTATCTGTTACCGGCCATTTCACACAATCGTTCATATTGTAATTACAATGTACCGTATCAGGGCATGAAAATTTTAATAACTCTTACTTGATCCTGTCACCCGATTTACATGAAATTTCGAGGATCTATATAAATAGATGTAAGCTTTTTTATTACAATAGAAATATTTCTACGCGACACGAACGTGGTGTCACCAGACGGCATAGTGTTAAGAATAGTCCAATTGTCTCGCGTCCAAATAATTTCATTATAAGTTCTCAATTTACATATTGAGTAGTCTTTTGCATTTTATTTCAAAGTCAATACACCACGTGCAAGTGCTACAAAGCTCAAGCGTTTTGTAGAACAACCATGAACATATAAGCGAGTGGAAACGAGCCTCACAACCCCGTAATATTCCATAAGGGAATAACGACGTTGAGGATGCAACATAAGCCGTATTCGAAATGATTCCAATTACATGTCCTACCCTGTATATGCCGATTGTTGCTACACGATTGTCTTCCTCTTTCGACAAAACCTTTCCAATGGCCTTTGAAGCTATCTGACATAATTACCAGGAATATACGATCGGTGCGGATGAAGATGTCCGCGGAGAATTATGAGTGGCCCTCTGCCTACACGCAGATGATCGTTTCAATTTACATTTTCGCGAGTAGCCGGCCACGCGGCAGCCGTATGGCTCGTGCGGCTCATATATCTTTGCCCTTCCGTTGAGATTCGAAGCTCTCGGTAACGTGGGCCACGTCACGAGTCACTGTGTCGCCGTCGCTCCCCTCGGTTCAAGACGCCGGAAGAATGGAAAAATTATTGCCTTTCCGATAGCGTGATAACATGGCGAAGGTTATTACTGCGACAGAAAAGGGCGGGATGAATGGAATCGCGTTCCACGGCTCGTGCAAATCAAATGGTCGATACCCAGCCCCGGATCTGTCTGCGTGTTCTTCCGTGTGTTCACCCCGCTGTTGTGCGAGTTCAGCTACGTGTAATATATGCCCGAAACGGAAGGTATACTTCTATAATTGAGGCATGCTCGGCTGTTGGTTAAATTATACAACGGCTGGTGTACTTTCAAAGGCAAAACCCGTGTCCCTTTCGTGAGAAAATTGCACGGTCATAGCGTTATGTTGAACCCACTTGATATTAAAGCTAAATGGACGACGCTTGTCGAGCATCTTTATTGCGATTTTATGTAAACGATACTGTTTACGCAACTTCCGACACTTCCTCGTAGTGAAGGTCGTGTTGGCGTAGTTGTACTATTGCACGATATGTGCCAATGTAAGTGAAATGGATGGTTGCTCTGAACTATGTCGATTACACTCGAATACCGTCAATTATTTTTACTTGAGTATGGAGTGTAATGTCGAGTGTCGCGAGTAATGCCACATCTAAGTTGATTTCTTGTTTGCTTTTTTCAAATGACAAATTTCTCTCGGTTTTATACGAATCTGCTATAGATGAGCGTAAAGAGACGAGAGACGAACCTAATCAGCAAGCCAGTGGCTATCTCACCCCTTTGAACAGTCCTTCTAGGAAATTAACAAGGTGTGAATGCTGGTCAATGGGGAGAATCAGGTCCAAAGAGTACACAACTCCGTGTCCCCTATTTTACTGATACTCCGTGTTTTCGGTTTATGACACGTCTATCGCTATTGAGCTTGCGAAAGCAAATACCTAGCAAACCATTCTAGCCCACAGAAGTGTAGAATTCCTGAGTCCATACAGTAATTTCTAGGCCTTGATTTCTAGCTTTGGTGGTTCGATTGGAACACGAAAATCTTAATTAAAGTCCGTGTCATAAACCCAATTGGTTAGACAGACACTTTCAACTAACGCAGCTTTTACGGTTGGACGTAGGGGATTGTGTCCCTCTGCCTCATGCGTATTCACTTGTTCGATTAATGTTGCTGGATGTTGGAATTAAAATCGTTAAATTTCAAGGAGGACACTAGTATCTCGGGCAATAAAGTAACTTGAAGGTTTAATATGATTCGTATGTGCTCGCCGGTAATGGCGGGTGAAGAATAATTGGCACATGTTATGTTTGCAACTTTCGATATAATTTGATATATATTGGTCATGTAATCATTATTTAACTGGTTCGACAGTTTATGGATATGACGTAATTAAATATTTCAACAGCGGAATATTAAATATTATGATATTTATGAGATGCCATTATTGTGCTTCTCCGATTTTATGAACAATATTGAAGTCATTTTCCAATGTGATATTCGTTGGCTTGGTCAGTTATATTATTTTCTACGTGACGTTAATGAAATTGTTAGTTTCAAAGAGTAGTTATTCCGTTCACGCAGAATAATTTAGCATTTCAGTGTACCCAAAAATTGCACAATATTCATATAAGTTAACGGGATGATACTTATCGATAAATTTTATTATAGTTTTTAACGAATTAAATATTATATTAGATATAAATAAATAAGGAAAATAATGAAATAATTAATAAATGATATTAAGATTCAAATAAGTTTTGCTTATGGTTTATTAATAGTTCAACGTCATTGTCACGTTAAATTTTTATTTTCAGCAAAAGTTATAATATTACATGATTTACATTTTTTACACCTTAAATCCTTTACATATTTAAACCTTTTTTACAGTGTGGTACTATAAAAAACATTGAAGCAAGTGAAGTGAAACACCACAAAACTTACTTCATAATGCATACTTTACAACGTTTCGTAGAAAATATCATACTTTATCTTTCGAAGATGCTACTTCTGTTGGAACGTGTAAAAATTTACTTTTACCTGATGAAATTTGAAAGTCGCGATCATCCTCGCATATATTCATATTTGAATCATCGCTTGGTATATCTGATAAACTGTCCAAAAATATTTCTCTAACATTCTTAATTTCTTTGTCACTATCCATGTTTAAATGATTTAAAAAATTAATTTACAAATCGTCAAAAGAGTTCAATTGTTATCAGTTATCATTACGTCGCAATCACTTTTGACTCATATATAAGATAAACACCAAAAGCAAGCCACCTAAATAACTCTTTCAATTTTTAAGTAACAGAGAAATGTTTGAAACAAAAGTTGTTAGGTTCCGAGGTAGTTATTGCACGCTGAAAAAATTTCTCAAGGCAAATTTAAATATCACGGCCACCTAATTTCACTCAAAGGCATGGACGTAATAATGAGTGTAAAAATTCGTTTAGTTGGTATCACTTGTACATACAAGCTGCCTTGTATTCACATGTCGATTTATGGCAATTGCTACTAAGATATTTGTTTCATTATCTTCATTTGTCATCGTTTTAGTATTTATTTTTTCTTCTCTTTCTGCTGGTCTTTTTAAACACCTGTGCTAGTTTTGTATACGTAGAACAAGAAAAATAAACGCGATTAGAAAATTTATCTTTATACAAGTGTAGTGCTTTTTTTAAGCTTTGATCACTTTCACCGTATAATAAAACCATATTAGTCTTTTTCTCTCGTGAAGTCATTCTGTAAACCAAATTGATTCTTCGCATAGGATGTAATCCATTGAAGCCGAGAATACACTTTCTTACTACTTCTAATACTTTTATAGACAGAACGCAAATATTCAATTTATAATGTTACAATTACGCTTTGCAATTTTGCATCAATGCACAGAAATGTTTAAAAGTAATGTAGAAATGTAGAACAAGTAACACCGTTTAATTTAGTCGTTTGAAATTTTTCTCCATTTCTAACAGTTTTGCACATTCGTTGTCACGGTCGCAGCATATGCGGTTCGGAATGTGGTACCCTGTGTGCCAACGACGATAGAGTGTGTCTGGTTGATTCGACGATAGATGACTACTACTATGAATTCTGCGGTAAACGTGAAGGAGGCGTGTGGATACACGTCTGGCTAGACTATGAATCAGTGGCACATGTTATGCTCCCTTTTGGATTTTCAGATGGCATCTATAAGTACTAAAGATATAAGTAGCTCTAGCTTGTTACGTGGAACATTTGATATACTTCATGATTGGATTCTATTAATTTTAATAACTGCAATTTCTCTATAAGTAAAGAGTAATTTATTAAACAATTATGCTATCATAATACGATAACAGTAACTTTTAAACCAAACTACTTATGTCGTGATACCGTAATTCAAATTTGCGACTGCAATATCGTTAAATTATTAATTTCAGTAACACTGATATTCTGTACGTGCAATTTATCATCTCAATATAATTTATATGCACCTCGTATTAAAATTAATCAAATATTGGCTACTTGTCTTTATTAAGTTTCGTACAAACAGTTTACGTGACGTAATTAATTTAGGCGACATTCATTTTCTATAGTACTTTTGGTCAAATGTGAACTGTTATTTCATAGATGATAAATCATTTAGTTTTCGTATTCAATATTGAAATTAAGTGAGCAGTATTAAACTAGAATTTTTATTATAATTTTGTACAGTACGCTTATTCTAACAAGCATAAGGGAATATTTCAAAATGATAATAATCCATATTGACGAAACTATAGTATATTATAATATTCGAAAGAAGAATATTCGGCACATACTTTTTTTTTTATCGGAAATTGATGGGCGTAGTGAAGATATTTGGTCTCTTATCTTGGAAATAAATAGAGATAGGCGAATGGTATACATTGACTAATTTTGTACTTTTCAACGATAAATTTCGTCGCATAAATAGATTTGAATTAGGTTCATTTGTTTAAATGATATATTAAAACTGATTACTCTTTTTGTTAATTATGCTTTTAAATATTTATCGATTTTCTAACAAATTTGTGTACTTAGGTTAGATACGCAAACACAAAATATGGATAAAATGAAATTTTGAATTTTGCAAAATAAAAAGAAATCATTTTTCTTAAAATTTCCTCATATAGAGTGTTTTCTCACTTGACAGATACTCATAATATTAGTAATTAATTTAGATGTGAATAATAATTTGAAAATAATATTATAAATGTTAATAATATTTTGAAGATATTGAATATACTGCTGAGATATTTCTTCAATTTCGAAATCTAATTTTACAATACTCAGAGCGTTAAAGTAAGGAAAGGACTGGAGATCATGATTGTTAAGGAAAAAAATAAAAATTATAATTGATTGGTTTACTTCTAAACCAATTGGATAAGAGGGAAAGCACGATGGCGCGCAAGTGGAGAGCTTCGCACAGTGTGAAACGAAAGGGGCAGAACTTAAAGCAGGTAGTCTGTAATTGGAGTGTGCGATACCCTACTGTGCAGAAAATTAAAGAAAGAATTGTACGGCTATACATTGATGGCCACGAAATAAGACTTCTTTAATTAAATGCATACCGTTCGAGACGCCAACAGCTTATTATGTCACTATATTGAAAAGGAATTACGAATTTTTCAAAGATTTAAGGAGGTATTTTATTATAAAACGTGTCTCCTTTTGACAACTTTTTTTGCATCTTTTTATGAAGCAAGTACACGATTTTTCCTGCCAAAATTTGATTCATATAATTATCCATATTTCAGTAAAATTTATCAATTTTATTAAAAAAAGGTAATCAAGATTTATGACGGTGCAAGCGTTTGAACACGTTCGTTAAAAAAAATATTCGTATGTTCTCCGTGATTCTGGCTGTTCTGGTCATATCAAATAAAAAGACCAAAATGATTCTTAATTAGGATGAGTTTGATTCCAGCAAGTAGCAGAATGAAAGAAAAAAGTTGATAGCAGAAAAAATAGAGGTGGATTGAAGTTTGATTATCGATTTTTGTATATTGTTCGTATATTTAACGGTCTAAATACTTAAAAAAAAAAAAAAAATGTTGGAATTAATTCTGGTATAGGCTACTCTGATGCAGATGGCACGTTGCATTATTTAGTCCCTTTGTTTCACATCAAATCTGCCATTCATTTATGCAGTCGTCTAGCCACGAATGAGTTCGTGGGAGGTCAGATGGTTCCAAATAAGATCAAGTAAGAAAAGGAAGCGTTAGATCCACGGGGTGCAAGAAGTAAGCCTGAGTGGTCTCTTACAACTTATATCAGCCGTAAAATTGGACACCACTGAGAACACGAATCTTTGGTGTTCGGTTTCCACCTGCCCCCTTGCAGGAATATATCACTTGACGCGCGAGGGTCCAACGAATTACGCACACGTCTCCGTAATGGTAAAAATGAATTACTCTGATGAAATCGAATCGCTAGTTCTTGGATTACACTTCACCGAACGAGTGAGTGCAACTTGTGGTGGTTATACTAAAAGTGATGGTTTTCATGATAAAAAATTGTAGTGGAGATTCGTTGGAATTATAACTGATGTAGTGAAACACATTTAATAATTTCATCACTTTTCCCTATAATTCTGTAACTAAGTACAATAAAAAGCAAGAATAGTTCAAGTAAACGGTATTCAATTTGACGAGAGCTATCACAATTACAAAAAATCAATAACACCTTCTATTTAAAAGAAAGTATTTTCCCCCAGCAGATACCCCACAAAAATTTGTTGCGTACTAAAATATTAGCTTTTCTGGATCATTTAAGTAAAACAAAAAAACAAAATGAAATTAATATTTTCATTAGATTCTGAGAAAACAGCTTGTAACACTTTATTTAGCGCACTGTGTATAAATTTAATGTATTGTTTACGAAGAAGTCTAGGAGTGCAAAAAAAGGTGATTTTCTAGAATATTTTTTAGAACAATTATACAAAATAGCAATCTATGGTTTTTAGTATCTTATTATAAATCTTTCGAAAAAATAAACACTTGTATAATGTTTGTTTTATTCAAATAATGAGAGCGTCTATGCCGTTTGTATTTATTGTGTTTAAAAAATTCTATTTGAACGGTGGAACTCTTCAAAGTTAAAAATTATTTTTTTTTTAGCATATTTGTCATTTTGAAATTAAAGCTCGTTTTTTCACAATTCTACTACCCTAAAAAGCAGTAAATTTGGAAATACTCAAGGTATTATAGGTTCACTACATGCAGAAAAGTATATTCTTAAATTTAAGGAAAGATTGATCTATATTTATCTATTAGAGTTTAAGATATTTGTCCCACCAGTGTGTAAAATGTTGGTTGTAGAAAAATGCATTTAAAGGTTTATGTGATAAAAAGTGCAATTGAAACAATACTTTCCTCTATTCTGCAATTCTATGGCCGTATCTAACTCATTTTGTTGCTTCATGAAACTCATACGGGTTGCTTACATTTTCTTTTTTGCTCACTTCTTGTTGTTGAAATGATGTAGAAGTTTCTGTTTCGGCGGCAACAATTCTTTTCGTAGCCATGCTACCAACAAACGATTTTGCTTGTCGGCCAACAACAATTCGCAATGCATTCATTATTTACATTTGTGATAAATAAACATTGTGAATGTTGCAAGTAGTCAAAAAAGTATAACTTTCAATGGTTTCTGTTCCACTACACAAGACTTACCTACCTACACAAGAATCACAACTTTCGTTATTATTCTGCGTATTTCATTCAATCCATCTTTCCACCAAATAACAGGACATTTATTAATAATAAATAAATAAATTTCGTTTCGTGTTACAAAATAAACAGTGGTCAAGTAGAACTGCTGCTGATGAAGAGAACCGTGCTCGAATATAAGGAAGCAGACTTGTTGTAGCTGCCACTGAAAGGCCTATAACTTTGGTAGTTTTTAGCATTTTATCGTATACACACGTCGATTTCACGGTGAAAATAACGGCGTTCGGTATAAGATTATCTGAGAATTTTGAAGAGGACAAGGCTCTGAGCTTCTGAAGACGGAATTAATGTCGGAAAATGAAAAATTGGAAATTATAGAAAGTTGGTTATTGGTCGTAGAGCGTTTATTAATTGTAATAGATGGAGAGAGGGTGAAAGTTATAATGGAAGGATGAGATGTCTAGTTTTTTAGAAAAAAAAGAAAAAAGAAGAAGATTGGGCGTGAGAGAAAGAAAATGCTATTTCAGTAATTTGGAATTCGAAGCAATAAATGGAAAAATGGAGTTTAAAATAACGTCGTTCGGTTACGGGTTTACTAAGGGTACACACGTCTAACAGCAGTCCCGCTTTTCTTATGGATCGTGACTCTTTTAGACCCGTTTTACAATTCTTATTATTAGAAAGAAATGTTCAGTACGGAACAAATTACAAAATTTCTTTTTAACTGTTTATTCTTCAGATATCAAAGAAGTGGAATTTTCAAAGGAAAAATAAGCAATTTTGTGAAAGTGCTAAATTGGAACCTTCACTTAACTCAGTAATAATATAAAACTAAATATTTATCCAACACAAATTGCTTGGTCGTTGGGCGAAGAGCGAATTGTCAGCGAAATGTTAAAGGTGTTTACCGTCGAAACGGGGGCGTTTACGAGGCACGCACCATAAATTACGTAGGGGAACCTTATCTCTACTATATGGGCGGATTGTGCTTTGTAGATTATCATTGGAACCACAGCACTCGCCACTATTACGAGTACAACGTTTCTCCCTCTCCTCGATCTGTCTCTTTTGGTCTGTTGATCTCTGTTTCTATTTGCGAGAGATAAAGCTGATGGTACCAAGTCTGTAACAAACGATAGTAACGATATCAAGCCACTATCTGTCATGTACAAAATTTTTCGACAGAACTTCATGTCTCGTTTCGATACCACGATTCTTTTATAAATCTCACGAAGCTCTAAATTCCGCTACACTCATTTACGACTATGAATAGGACGAATGGCTTTGTAATGTGATGTCCGCAAAGCCTCGTTGAAAATATGTTTTGTATAACAGTTTGTGTTCGTGATTTAATCGCATTTACTTGTTGATCGTATTGTGCGCTGTGCAATACTTGTACGTTTGTCTACATGTTGGAAAATTGTGTTTTCTTAACATAGGTTATCACTTTTATAATTTCTTATGTACTGCGATTGATTGGTTTCCTTGTATTAAGTAGACAGGGTTGAATTTGAAAGACCGAATTTGTTGTAACAAATTATAAATAGCCGGAAACGGTACTATTGTACAAGCACACGTATGGGTTTTAGTCATCCAATCTTTCCTTTTCTAAACAGCAAAAACAGCACCTCTTGCTTTGCCTATTGCTCATTCTCGAAACTCGACCCTATTACTTCATCTTTTACTGATCTCTGAACTCAAAATAACCCTTACTCTACTACCTGTCGAAGCTACAGCTGCGACAAATGCTTCCGAATGGCGGTTTTTTTGATTCAATTTTGTATATTTCTTTTGGATTTGTGAAAAAAAGAGTAATTACATACGGAACAGAGAATTTGACGATTTACAAGAATATACACTAAAGCGAAGTTTCTCAAAAATATATTTGCTAGCTTATGTGTAACTTGTACATATTTGAGTAAAATATAACACGATAAGTTTCCAAATTTAACGAGAGATTCATTCTATATCATGAAAATATACTTAAAAGTAGTTAATGTCAATAAGCTTATTTATAATAAAATTGTAACTGTAGTAATTGTATAAGAGAAAATTCTTGGCATTTTGTAAACTATTAGTTCACAAACAATAATAGTTCAACTTCACCTGACAAAGTAACGATTTTGAAAAATGGGCAAAGTTTCTTCCAAATTTAAGGTGAATCGTTAAAGATCACTTCTTTTAAATTCATAAGTCTTGCAGTTGCTATTAGGCCTAACTATTCATTGAAAAAGCAATACGAAATTTTTCCAAATTCTGTAAGATTTAATTAAAATTCCAAGTTTACTTACTTGAAGGAATCTAACTCACGCAATACAATTTACTTGCAAATTTTTCCATAACCCGAGAAACAAGATTAACTTAGACATTTTAATTCCAGAGTACAGTAGTTCCTCTCACATTGTCCTTCCTCTGCTCGGAACCAAAAGTGGAAAATATAGGTAGAGGAGACACTACTTCTTGAGCCTCGCTGCTTGCCTTTGTCGCAAATGATGAGCCGTTAAAGGGAAAGATGGAACAAGAGTCGGGCAACCGAGAAATACACAAAGACACCATGATAAAAATAGCAGTTCAACTTTTTTTTATTTTTATTTCCGTTTTGTATGAAAGCTTGTTTAATACATTGGTAAGATTCTTTCTATTAGAAGGATACTAAACATGACTTAATTTATACTATATTTTTTTATTAATATACGATTTTCATTAGTATTGAGGAGTACACTGTATTTCATTATACAAACGATAATGTACAGTAAAGAATACATTAGACGCACGGTACCTTAGCTATATTCAAAATGCTAAAGGAAATATCAAAGAAGGTACACCATTCGAGGGACAATGTTAAAAAACGTATGCCATTTGAGAGACAAATGATGTATAGACGAGTTTTTCACATAAAGTGACGCGTTGCAAGCTTACTAAAGAGCCATTTACTTTTTATAAACATAAAATATTTTTATTGATCAAAATTATGTCGTATTTGATCTTGTTTTAAGCGGAAATTTCTCACCAATATGCTAAAAATTGTTTTGAATAAATCAAACTGAAATTAAAAAAAAAAATTATATTACTATATTACGAATTATCGAGCTATCAATTTCCATCAAAAGAATCGCGCCGCGTGTTATACCACAAATATGCACTCTGGTTTAACTCCAATGAAGATAACATATGCACAAAAAGAACGCATAGATAGGTGTAAGAATATTGTAAGAATAATGTGAGTAGAAGACTGGTAGGGACAATCTAACAGAATTTACTGTATAATAAATATGAATTTACTGTTTACTGTTTGAGGGGAAGGAGCAAAAATTCACACGTAGAATCGCAGACAGAGTCACGTAAAAGATGACATAGACGCGACTAGTATGAGGGTCAAGAGTGGGGTAGAACACGGCTGAAGGGTAGGGCGACAGAAAAGGGAGGACAGAGTAGATTGCTGCAAAGTTAGCTGGTTAACTCGACGAAACAACGGTAGCAAGTTAGCGCGAGAAGTTGGCGTCAGTTGGCACCAGCGTGTCGCAGCTGAGAAGCTCCGGAGGGGTGAGCCCAAACCTCGAACCAGAGGTTCTAACTATTTCATTGTTTCATAATTGAAGCATTTGCGGTCTCACCGTTATGCATATATCTATTAGAGGGACTGAAGCGTGGAAACGCGGCGCTGTCGTCGTCGAAACTTGCTTCGTTATTGAAGTAAAACGGGGTCGTCTTAGGGAGCGTGATCACAGACGCGAGCTGATTTTCGCTCGTAGCCAGCCACAGCAGTCTTCTATCTTCGTAAACGTGACGGTAAAGTTGTAATAATAACTATGGACTGTAGTAACGTGTCGATGGTGTCGATGATCTGATAAAGTTTGCGCACTCAAGTTCGCGGATAGCAGTGCACGCTGGGTTTGTTTGAATTAACGCGTCCGATGTTGTTCCATATTTCAAGACTTAACAACTTTCGTCGGAACGCCGTGACACGCCTGGCGCTTTGAGAGACTCAAGTTGCAATGGGAGAATTGCGCTTCTGCCTGGAACGTGTAATGTACAGTTAGCCTTTGGCAAAATGTCCCGGAAAGTACTGAGAAGTGTTAAGTAAAGAATGATTGCTCAAAGTAAGGAAAAGCGAATTTGAAAGTAAAATCTAAAATGGGAAGGAAGTTTGAAAGCATTAAAATGTTGTTAAGCTTTATTTTATGGTACTTACGCTATTTCGCGATACTTTTTCTTCCAGTAGAGATATAACCTACATTTACACTATGGTTGTTTGCTTATATATTTGAATAATCGTATACAGGGCGAATAACATAATGTGACCACTTTTATTATTATAGTAGATATTAATGAGCTAATCCAAACTTTTTTTCATCGCTGATTATACGGATCAAAATTAGATTATAGATTAATCTCAAAACTAGAATCTCAAGATGATAGTATTATATTTGAAACTTTTCGTGCACGTTTTTGATTTGTTTTAAGGGCACCTTCAATTATTTTATACATGATTCACATCTGTTTGCCTATCGATTTGCGAAAAGTTGAAAAATCTAACGATATGAATAAAATATAGTATTTCTCGTCTAAAGAAATAATTTGGAGAAAGATATGCTTCTAAATATTAGAGATAGCTATGTATTGTTATTTATTCTGCTGTAATGTTTTTGCTAAAAATACAACAAATTTAAAAATTAAGGCAAGATTAGGATAAAACTGAAACATATTTTGTTATAGTACTGTACAAATTTCAGAAATCTCAGGCAATGAAACTTCTGAAATTGCGATCTTCGAAATCGCTCTTTTATCAACGTTGTCGTCAAAGGCTTCACGTTTTGCTAGGTATATAAACTGCCATTCATAAATAATAAGACACTCACTATGTTCATGTAAAAAGTATCATACGATTTTCTATTAAAGTATTACGTGGTTATGTTTCTTTGCCAAAATTAATGTTATATGTTAGTAAAAATATACATATGTACATACATACGTATTGGTTATACTTCAAAATTCTAGAATAAATTATTTCTTTTTGTTTTTTTTTAAACTTAATAATTTTGTAATGATTTTTACATCATGTAATTTTAGATTTAAACAATTTTGATAATTTTATATCTTTTATGATGGAAATGAGGCTTGTCTCATATTTAGTAACGAGAGTTTAGTACATTTCAGTGAAGTCCAGTAAATGTTGATAAAATTTAGTGGATTTTAGAAAAGTTTAGTATATTTCAACAGAGTTCAGTAGAGTATAATAGATTTCAATAGAATACACTAAATTTCAATATACTTCACACTCAATGAGTGTACCTTTTACAGTAAGTCGGAAAATTTTCTAATCTCACGTTACAAACATTTTTTTGTTTTATTTACCATCAACTACAAAACAATTAATTTTATTACTCCGTGTCTTTTAATATAACAAAAATATCCTACGCAACTGCCTAGATATTCAATTTCAAGTTTCCAAATTACGTTATCGATGTGCATTTACCGCAGAGAATCAGATTATATTCAATTAATTGGGCTAGACAAAGCACAGTTTCTGTAATTGTATAAACCACGGGAACGCATCACAGGTTATAGCTAGGTGCATGTAGAATTCGTACGATAATGAAGCAAATTTTTCCACATTGTTGGTGGCACTGCGCACGGCAATAAAGTGGTCAACCAACGAATTAGTTTGTGACACGATCGCTCGATTTATGTAAATCGGTTTAACGTCATTGGCTGTTCGTATATTTCGTATTAACGTAACACCTATTCCCAGTAACGTTTCGGACAGATTTGCATGCATTGTTCGACGATCAATTAAAATATTCCAGTATTTATGTTCCATCTGAACAGTCGTTACGAAGCAAGAGGACACGTGTCCATTCCACCCAGAGAGTTCCAGCGGCCGGATAACTCGTCCCTGGACATTTCGCAGTACAAATTCGTTGGTGCAACGTTAGACTCGTTATGGGATCGTGTTACCGGGTATAACGTTGATTAACTTATACGCTTTCTACCCAGAATCGTTGCAGTACCCCTTATCTCTAGACTGATTTGCTTGGTGCCTTTAGTAGACGGCTATGCAGTTACTAAAATGAAGTCTGCAAGTTTGGATTGCCCTGGAGTTATTCCTCTTATTATGGTTTAGAAGAAATTTGACTTTTGTACCCTTTTTTTAGTTCCATACAAAATCTTCCAAAATGTACGAAATATAACTTTATAAGTGCAATTTGTTCCCTATGAAAATGAGAAAAGTTTACGCGAATATTGATTTAGAAAGTGCTATAGCGTTTAGATTTGTTCTGTTTCTTTACATAAGTTTTTAATAGTACAATATGGTCGTATTAATTATATTGACGTGATTGAAGTAACCAACTCACTTACGGTTAGTTCACTTTTTTATATTCTTCTTGTGCAATACCTTTTGCTTAGAATTACTACAATATTCGTAATTTTATCATAGATAATAAATTTCAAATTTGAATTGAAATATACACGTCCTGGTGTCTCTTGTCATGTGTCTTTTATTGATTTATATACCTCATGTTTGTATGAGAGTACATCTTTTAAAAATGATTGAAACATTTTTGGAGTTTCATACACCTTTGGACATTATTCTGAGTTTTATTTCTACATTTACATATTGTCCCTTAGCCCTAAAACTCTCAAAGGAGTGTTTCTCCAACCCACAATCCGAAGAACTTTAAATTAGGTCTATTTTCCTTGCATGAAAAATTCTGAAAACATTATTTATTGTTGCGTGTACATTTAAGTTTAGTGTTCGTTAGATTCCGTTTCTATCTGTAAAAACTGTGTGTGAGAGAAATAAAACGAACTACGCATCATGATACCAATATGGCGGCGGTCATTCAAAGGGGACCCTAACACATTCTTCTTTACTTCTAAAAAAATAACAAATAATGCAGAACCAAAAATTGAATCACAGAACTAATTGAAAAGAAACGATATAGTATTTTCAGTTACAGTCAAGCATTCAAATAGAGCAGTCAGATATAAAAATTCATTTTGAGAAATCAGAGTTTTATAGGTACAACTCATTCTGAAAGTTATACACAGTTCTATTCGAGAATATTTCTGTCAAAATTTTCTATATTTGAGAAATGTATAGTGAAATTTGTATTGATGAATCAATGCTAATCAGTGCTTTATACAATTTTTATAGATATTTTTTAAGTTATTGTTACTTCAAGATTTAAAGCATTTTTAGGGATTTAAATAAATTATGTAATTCTAAATTTACAGATTTATTATATTATTTATTTATTTAAATTCTTAAGAATTTAAATAATAGTCGATATAATTTAAATAAATTATATATAAGTATTTTTAATAATTTTTTAACCCTTTGCACTCTACTAGCGCCGCTACAGGGAGATTCATAATACAGACCATAACTGCATTCAAATTTTATTCATGTTAAAATGAAGCAAATTGATACAACGAATAAGAATAAATAAATTCACGAAGGTGAATAATCTTTTTCTTTTCAAAACGAAATTTTAAATTTTCGAACGTTTCTTTGCAAAAGTGTACTGGATTTGAGAAATTGATCACACAAATAAAATACTCAGAACGCAAACGGTTAAGTATATTTTGTAAGTGTTTTAATCGAGTTATTGTTTCAGCTTTATAGATGTTACAATTCTTAATGCCTATTCATTATTTATATTGAATAATATGACTTGAAAATGAAGAAAACGAAAATGTATAGAATAAGAATTTTTCTGCAGGAACTGAATAACAAATTCAGTAATAATCAAATTGGAAACAGGAGTTCAAACATTAAAAGATTACAAAAATGTTACGTATACTATTGAAGTTTCCAGTAGTAAGAGATTTAGACAAAATGCAACAAAAGGAAGATGTTATTAATATGTAAAAGAGACTGAAAACCAGCAAATAAAATGTAATAGATAAAATTAGAGCCGCTATAAATGTAAGAATTGCGTATGTAGAAAACATTCAGGAAGTATTGCATTCTGCCATTTATGTCTAATATCACATGAATCAAAAGAATCGAATTCAGACTAGTTTCATGTTAGTACAAACTCTATCATATAAGAAATATGCTATATTGTTCACAAAGTATAATACGCTCAACTATTACAAAATATTTAGAAAAACAATTTTTTTTAGGGGAAATGTGTAAAAGGTAGCATAGTTTCGAAGAACCACCCCTTAGGACTCCGCGTGACGGCTCGAGACTCGGGAGTTCTAAGGTTAGGCGATCAAACGATTTCCCAGTTAAAATTTATCATATCTGCATTTATTTTAGTTAAAATTTATCATATCTGCATTTATTTTTAATTTTTTATATGTAATAACGTTTCCAACTCGCAATTTCGCCTCCCAAACGTGAATCTCCACCCATAAACAAAATTCTCCAACACGTATATATGTACATACATATGAAATGCTTGCAAGAGCTTCATCTGTATGCAAAGTTTCATCAAACTCTGTGCGCATCGGTTATGTACGTAACATCCCTTGTTAATTAAAGTACGATAAATCAGACGATAACGTGAGAAGAAAATACACATGTACAGATGTTCCGAATATTCGCTGAATCTTTGTATCTGACCACATGATTACACCGTAAAATTGCTGAAATTATTAAAACAACCAGCACACGTAAATCCGGCCAGTAGAATGTTAAAATTAGCGTAACGAGCAGCTGTGTACGTGTGTGTATATATATATATATATGTTTACGATGTTGCACAGAACACGCTTACAGTATTACTCGGCGGTAGGTATTGGTCGAGCACCGTGCCTGAGATACGTAATCACCGTTGTGCACCTGACTGGACTCGGTGGAATAATTTTGCGGCGAAGATCATCTCGGTAATATAGATCCGGGGAAGGCATGGTTGACGAGAGAGTATGTTTCTCACGCTGGTTTCGTGATGCGAGGCGTAAATAAAGGTTAAAGATTCAATATCGTAAAATTCCGCATCAACACAGAAACAAATGTTAAGCGTTATTCTATAGGGAATTTATGTTAAATTATTATGTGATATTTATTTGCTGCAGAATTAGTTTTCAGCAGCCGTTCTATTTGTTACGAGTAGGATTTACAGAAAAAATATATATTTTAAATGAAGAACGCACGTCAATGTTTAAAATGATTGGTATACAGTTTTTTTTTTTTACAAACATTTATGTATGTGACATTTGAAAAAATATATAAAGTTTTGCTTTTTCTTTGCCTTTCGTATGGTTTAAATTTAAGTACGAATGTTTGAATTTATATGCTACATATGCTTTCAAGAAATATTAATTATTTTCAAGTTAAATGATCGCAGTAATATATTCTCATATTCCTAAAATTTGTTTTTTTACTTTCTATACAAATATAAGATTTCATGTAAAACATAACTATAACTTGAAAATTTTTTAAACTGGATGATAAGAATTTTCTTTTCCTCAGTTTGTTTATCCTTTCGATTTGTTCACTTTGCATTGTAACCACTTTTTGGTATATTTATAAACAGCGGAGATAACGGAAAATTCTGTTGCTGCAAAATGAAAGGCAATTCTGCGATCATTTAAGAGTGTTTTTCTGCAAATATATTACTGTTAGTTTTATAAAAGACAAAAAAGCAGAAATTTACACAAAAAATGAACAAGATCCAAGTACAAATTTATTTTTTCAGGCCTTTATTTTGTAATTATTTTCTGTAATATTTGCCAATTTCTTGAAAATAAATTTCAGTTAGAGCTTAATTGTTGTATTAATTACTAGCCCTAATCCACATCTATTTATAAAGACACAATGTATTATTGCCGTGGCAGTAGTAGGCGGTTAGAAATGAGGAAGATTAATTAATTCTCGAGGAAACTCGTCCACGTAGGACAACATGATACGCAGAGTAACCGCAGCGCAGAATCGTTAGCATATAATCCTAAACTATTCTCAATAGGTGGGGTCATGGTTGTACCGTGGAAACCTAAAATGGAAGTATATACATATAGAAACGCGGAAGGGACTCATTACTGAATTAACATTTCCAGATAATTAGTTGAGATGATCCTATCGATGGTGAATTTTTGTAATTCTCATTTTAAGCGCCATTTCTCATGCAACTCTGAATTTAATATAGTTTCAGTACCAAAAACAGCTTTGCACATTTTGATCTAGAATTTCTTTTGTATTCCTATAATTTTATTTTATTATTTTCATGTTAACACTTTATCAACTGGAAGCTTATTAATCGGTTTTTTGCTGCCAACGCTTATTGATCGGGAGCTTATTAATCGGTTTCTTACTGCCAGCACAACAAATTAATTAATTACCTCATAATAAGGAAAAGTGAATTATGTAGCAAGCCTTCTCACGAATTTTGATTTAAAATTTTTAGAGCTGTAAGAATAAGCGCGATAGCAAAATCAGAACCAGTATTGAATTGAACAAAACGGTCAGTAAAGTGTTAATGAATATATTGTTTTCAGTATTAGATTTCGTCACCATTAGATATATTTTAATAAAGAGATACAAATACTGCTGGTATATTAAAAGGCAACTTTGTACAATATAAAACAGTAATTCAACGAAAAATCTATCTGTTTTTGAAGCAGTTTCAAATTAATAAATCGATCAGTATTGCAATCTTCTTGATTTTAAAGTGAGTATCAATAAACCATGAGATTATACATGGTGCTCGCAACAATATAAAAGGAAGTGGAAAATTGATACTCTAATTAACCCACTTATAGTGATTTATTAGGGAATATTTCGGTCCTTAATTACCATTTTGACCTGCTTTACTGATGTTCTATAATACCTATAGGTGCATAAACACGTCTGATAAAATATATCGGTGTATGTTATGAGCGTATATATGTGTTTGCCATCTTCAACTTACACGTCCTACACTAGCAAAAATTATCGTCTTTTGCTAGATGCACACATACACAGGCACCAACAGAGAATACCTCATTAAATGATTATATATAAATATACTACTATTTAATTTGTTGAACTGACTTTTATTGTGTTGAAATCTTCGGATAACTGTTATTTTCCAGACTCATTAATCTTTCATGTGATGCGTCAACAAATATTGAAGGACCGGTTTTCCTAAGTGAAAAGACGAAAAAGGTTTGAGTATTACTTCAATTCGAATTGTATTCAACGAAGATTACAATTTCTCTGGACAACTCTTTCTGAAGATTTCTTGTTCTAATGTGCCTCTGTTGATTGTTAACTTGTGACTTGTTTGAATGCGAAAATATATCTGACTGGTTGTTCAAATGTATCTTCTGGAATCTCCGTGTTCTCCGTGATACGGACAATCCGAGTGAAGCTGATTAGCCTTTTCAACTTTTGTAAATTGCTAATCACTTTTTTTCCAATGCATTTGGAGCTTTCCCCAGTTATATATGACATGTTTCCGCTGACATATGAAATTTGTATATTTGGAAAGAACAATACATAGTTTCAATATATTATTCATTACTAAAAATAGTCACGGTGGAAACGTGTATTTCAGTTAATAGGCAGTGAATATTAAATGGAGATTTGATTGTGAAGTGTACTATTAAGAGCGTTGGTGTGTATTTGGATGACAGTACTGAACTGATTTTTTCATCGCTTTGAGTCCTCAAGCCAGTAAAGAGTGAAATAAATCCTAGGTTAAAAAACGCTCCCCGCTTACGCGTCGTAACAAGCGTGTATGCATATCTTTTCGTTGAATTCTAGCAGTAAAAATACTGAATCAGCTAAAAGACTTTGGATTTTAAATATTTCTACCTATCTCTGGTAGAGTTATAACTCTTGAAAGAGTTATTCAGGTTGCTCGTTTTTACTAACCCGCCAATATAGTGTAGGATGACAAGGGAGTTTATTTGACAACGGGTCCGTAGACAAATAAATTAATTCACTGATTTAGTATAAATAAGTAATATATTTGTTATAAAGTAGGTACTACAGGATACGAAGATAGAACGATATAAGTACTAACATTTATATTTCTCTTAAGTCTCACATTCTCCAGATCTTTCACATAAACTCCTCGTAGCTCGTAACCTGCATCTTTTATTTTCACTCTTGTCTATAGTCATTTCTTTTAAGTGTCCAATCAGGGATTTTCCCAAATATGTCCTGCATTAAGGAGTCAGCTGATTAGCCCTTTCGATACTATGATTTTCGCCAATATGCTTCTGTTGTACAGATATTCAAATCGCAAATATTTGAAGCGATATGTTCAAAGTGGACGCGACACGAAACAAAATGGTTGCGAAAGAAAAGAAATCGATAGCTGTGAGGATAACAAGCTATGCTATGTTTGATTAAAACTGTGAATCAATGTGAAATTTTAACGGGTAACTATAATCACCGGTACGATTCAATGCGAGTATAACGTTGAGTGACCTCAGTCACCGATAGTGTGAAAAGGGTTATGGAACGTAGACACCGTGGAAGTGCACGCGTTTCCCAGACTCTCATTGATTATCTGAGAGTTTCGACTGAAATGCGAAAATTTATATCACGTCAATTGCTGTTGACAAATTCGGTGATAGATTTTATTAAAATTGTAACAACATATGAAACTAGTTGTGGTGAACTTTTATGATAATTTCAAAAATAACTAAAGAGTCTTGTTTGTATCATAAGCTTGATATCGATCTCTTCGTGCCGATTTCGCATTCCTATTGCGCTCCCACGTTTACTATTAATCCTCAAAAGAATGTCTACAATAGTTATAAAAATGCTTTAAAAGTTAGAATTACTATTGAAAAATATTGATTGTACTAACTGACGAAAGTAAATGAATTAATATCTTTCAACAGTCCTAAATTTAACCATTTCTCGGACAAAGCGCCAAAACGTGATAAGCAAACTTATGATGGACACAAGCTGAAAAATGAGGCTCAAACTTTTTCTCGGTTTGAAAAATATCACTAGTTGTCGACATTGCGTAAAATTTGTATAGTCATTTTTACTCTGTGCTTGGGCATCGAGGAGGTCAGATTTAGCTGCACCTTAAGTATGGATATCCGTGGTAGTAACCCAGTTAAAATTTATATTTTAGTAAAAGCAAAAATAGCTCCACTGATATGGAATCAATAGTAAGCTCCGTCTGAAGCTGCAAAAGACAGAGATCAGAACAAATTTCTACTAACACGAATTAAACGCAATCGTGTTAATCTCTTTCGAATGTGTATCATAAAACCTTGTATCATAGTTCCAAAATACATACAATAGTATTTCAAGTGACTGACCCTTCATAACATATTTCCCCTTCAAAATTCTCTCACGTCATTTACTTGTTGTCAAATACATATTAATATACGCACAAGAATATGTGTGTGTGTGCGTGGGGTGGAGCTTGCGTTGTTCTGACTGCTGAACTCGCGCACTCTACTGTTATCTGCCAATTTAATCTTGGATAACTCATTCTAACAAATGGTAGAATACATTGACTAAATGTTGCTACTGTCGAAGAGCCATACGTTGGTGTCGAATAAAATATAATATCGTCTCGTACGATTGACGCTATCCAAACAAAAACGTTTGTGGTAGAAGCCCGGCACGATGCAGTTAAACGCAAAAGGAGGGATATACACCTGGAGAGGCGTAAAAATGGAGATTATTCGGAAATTATTTAATAAAAAAGTATATGAGAATTCTATTCTTTATTTTTTCATTAATATAATCTTAGCTTTGACTATAACAATTAAATTTTTAATTTAAAAATATTAATAATATATTATAATTATAGAAATTACTTCCAAATGTGTCATTCTCTGTAGGGATTTGCGGTGCTGACTCCTTTGTCAACGAATTTTATTTGAAATAAAAAAAGAACAAATTGTTTACGACAGCTGATTCCGAAAAAGTTGATTTTCAAAAAACCAGCGGGTCCCTGAATGAAAAATTCTATTTTCAAATATTAAATCTATTTATATATTTGTAAAATATAACTGGTATATATCTACAAAACGTATTTTCTAAATTTTCATTACAAGCTCAAACAAAAAGGTTAAAAAAGCGAACTTCACTATTTTCTTCATGATTCCAAATAATTGTAATTTTTAACATTTTTTGTACACCTCGTCTAGTAAACCAATCCTTCTAATTAAAAAAAAAACTTCAAGTCATTTGATCCAATTTTAGAAAAGTTATTGTTTTAAACAGTGATCGAATAGTTCTGTGGAAAACTGTTTATTAAAAAAGAAGTCGACTTTCTGACATACCTGCGTGTATCTAATGCAAGTCTGTTTTATCTATTGCTCAAACCACGTTTCTGCCTTTTTAGCAGTCTGTCCGATCGCGGCTAAAGAAGTTGACACGCTGATTGGATGCAACAAAAAATGCTGATTACCAATTAATATGTCTAAGAAATATCGAACACCTTTTCAGAGCGTCCTTAATGCACTTTTTCCGGAAAAGAGTATGGCGATACCTGCTCGGATAAGAGATGTGCTGAAATTTTGGTAACGATCTGAAATTTCCGCTAGGTTAAATCCAACGGTTTTCTATATTGTTGAAATCCAATGTCTAATTGACTCTTAACAAGCTCTTGAATTATGATACGTCTTCTGTTATTAGGAACGAAAAATTAAGCTTTACACGATCGTTTGTAAAGGAACTAATTTCTTTTAACGAGAAATGCACCAAAGACGCGAACCTCGTTAATTCAAAGTTAGCATTTCTTCATGAGTATATTATAAACTGTGCCAAACAAATGATCGATCGTTTTATTGTTCCTTCAGATAGAACATAGAAGTATTTAGCACGCAGGTGTATTTTGAGGAATTTAAAACGCACAAATGAACGCTAATACATCCAGGCACTTTAATAATTTTATGCGATTAGTATATAACTTCTTTTTAATTTTCTCATACTTTCATAATACTACATCAATTTAAATATTTGGATCCACTTATTATTGCTTCATTCACTTAACGACATCAAGAACTCATTTTTTTAAACAACAGAACATACTTACACATAGCAAATCGATTGAAAATTCATCACTTTTTTAAAGGTAAAACAATTACCACTCATAATATTTGCAAATACATCAATTAACCCTTTGCGGACGAGTGTCGGATATATCCGCCCAACTCTGGCGGCTGGCGTACGTCTGTCGTCGTAAACGATAAGATACCCATGGGTATACTAGCCTAAAAAGTCAAGCTACCTCTCAATGAAATTAGAGACTTTTGAACGATGAAGTCTTATCTTCCGTATAATGTAGTAAACTTACGATGCAAGATGATGCAAGTCACAGTGACGCTCGCCCGTCGAGCGGCTCCGTCCGCAAAGGGTTAACACACTCTACTTCAAATTGACGTATTAATTTTGGATTCTTCGCCCTATTTTTAATACCAATAATAATGTCTGAAAACAGGTAAGAAATTAATTCTCCCGATGGCCAGAGTCTCCGTGGCAGAACACCATGATCGAAGATATGCAGAACGACCACAACGTGGAATCGTTAGCGTATAATCCTAAACTATCCGCAATAACCAAGCCATACTCACGGTGTACGAAAGCGAAGTGGTAGTATACGAGTATGGAAGCGACGCATTAGTGAATTAGCGTTTCCTGCCGTTGCAATCAAGGTAATGCGCCGCTACGGCACGCGCTACGGCGCCCCTCTTCACAGTTCTCACTGGTACACGCGAATAACGCGCTACCTTTCCTATGTACGCTGTATCTCGAGACAATTAATAATTCAAGATCTTGAAGGATTCAACCGGCATGCTTAACGGGAACGAGACCTTCGAGCGGTTCTCAATTGCTTCGTTGGATTAATAAGTGACTTCGGATGCCGGAATGTTTCCTGACTTATTGGTGTCTGCAAACTACGGACACGTGGATCAATCACTGGTATTAACCGTTTTAGTGCCGAGCGAAAGAATTATACCTAAGCGAAGAATACCGAACCAATTTGATGTAACTTAGTAAGGTTTGAGAAAAAAATCACAAAAAAAAAAGTAAGAATGATATTTACAAAATTCAAAAAGAAACATATTACGAAATAAGGGGAGAATGAATTAATGCCAATTGTATTTCAATATTTGTTGAAAATCATACTAATAATATTTATTCAAAATCATTAGAAAAGATAAAAAGATCAGTTTTCTTTCATAAACAGTATTTACAAGTAAGTAGAATCATCGTTTGGTCATAGTTTGATGCAGAATACGTAGTATAAACCATAAATACTGCATTTTCAATTATTCGTAACAAAATTATTACTATAAAAACATAAACTAAATAATAATCCCATGATGGGCAGCAAGTATTAGGAAGATTACCTGTTTCAAAACAAGTGATTCATCTAGCTAGTATAACGTCAGTGGAATAACATTTTAGTATCATTATAAACATTTATAGTTATCCGGTTATTGAAAATGCGTAATATTTACTTACTATTACTCACACAAATAATTTACTTAGCATTGATGCGAATAGTAAGGTGCCATCGCATACGCAACGATATGTCGTCGTTGGCACTTTTAGCAAGTGTAGCTAACAACGATATATCGTTGTTCGGCACTAAAAGGGTTAATCCCGGTGTCTGTATAAAGCAAGGATACACGTAAAAAATTTGTA
The DNA here is from genome assembly GCA_951804975.1 of Anthophora plumipes. Taxonomy (NCBI): domain Eukaryota; kingdom Metazoa; phylum Arthropoda; class Insecta; order Hymenoptera; family Apidae; genus Anthophora; species Anthophora plumipes. The sequence continues at coordinate 14,304,841 of OX638118.1, read as the reverse complement.
GTAAGGTAGGTTCATCGTAATTCAAGGTATATATTTTGCTTTAATGCAGAACGAGTAATATTGATTTTTAACTCTGGAACTCTCAAGGTGTAATTCCTCGAACCCACAAGCTGAAAAAATTGAAATAGGGACTATTTTCCTTATACGAAAAATTCTTGAAAAATTATTTATTGTCATATTATATAAATAAGTTCAATATTCATTATTCTTCGTTGCTATATGTAAAAAACACATATGAAGGGTGCTAAAAGTTAGAAACAGACATGCGTCTCCAGACCATTACTGATGCACTTCCATTTTTAATAGTGGAGTCTAAATTTTTTATTTTAAATTCTTCATTTGGGTGATGCCACACTGTACTTTTGTCATCTGAATGGAAAACATTAAATTTACTTTTGCCAGCAAAGAAAACTTGTTTCCAAATATTGAAATCTTTATTTAAATATTCTCTTGCGAAATCTAATCTTCTTCTCCTTATCGCTAACAAGTGGTTTGTTTCGAGATGTGTAACTATGAAAATTATGGTTCTGCGAAACTCTTCTTACTATTTCCGGATTGACAGTCGTGCCCAGATATTTTCCCACCTCGCTTGCAAGTTTAGGAGTACTAAGTTTTGGATTTTCTTTAAAACAATGTCAATTTGAAATTCTTCATTTGTTTTAGAAGATTCCGTTTGAAGAATATTGTACCGTACGATTTCAACTGTGAGCTGTTTTCCAGCCTCAGTTATGGTAGCTTTATTTTTTCTGTACCTAGCAATATGTTTTCTTTTTTATGTTACTATATCACAATTATAGATACATTTACAATGTGTATTCATCTTTTTTTTGCGTTTCATCTGTGACATTTTTTAACACATGAAACATATATTTATATCCGACATACGATTTTAACTGTGACTCACTGTATGTGTAAATAGTATAAGTCAGGTTATACTACAAAAATATAAATGATGAATGTGCGTTTTATTACTGTCGAATCTTGAAGATATGCTTTTATACATTGTACAAATTTAGTTAAAATAAATATTAACTAATATTGCCAAGGATGTACTGACATGCTAATTTATATTTCTCTTTAAAAAAAAAAATTGAATACTTGAAATTAATCTTTTCAGCCTTTACTGTTTTCCATTTCTTTGAATATCACTTAAATATAATACAACGATATAGTTTCTTTGTAAACCAAGTTTTTTTACTTCCATGTATTACGTGAGTTATACTGTAGCTAGAATGTGAATTTTCTGCTAGGTTCATCTAATTTAACAATTTATTTGTTACACGCACAAGTAAATGGAGCATATCTTTTGTTCTACATTTGTAACACACTTTAGGTAAAATAATCCACATTACGGTTTTATCTGTATGTTTTGGCGAGTTAAGTACAAACATTTACCTAAAATGAGATTTTGTTATATCGTAAATGGAGGAAATGTAATTTCCTCCTGTCACATCTGCTCTTGTACTCCACCATCAAATTTAATGAAAATTTCATAATTAAAACCTTTTTTACTTTTTGCAAGGTTTGAGGATTTATTATTAAAATCAGAAGTAAAAATATAATACTCTGTACAAGCAATTCGTTTTAAAGTTTTAGTTTAATTATTAGGTTCTCCTCAAACTCGTAAATATTTTATTAAAACAGGCTTCACAGGTGAATATTTATACATTTAGAGAAGTATGAATGTGTTTAAAAAGTAATAAAAAAAACTACGATACTTTTTGATGAAATAGAATATCCTTAGTGTATTTGTATGAAAATTCAATACATAAATAACGAAATATAGAAAATTATTTGGTACATATATACTTGAATTTGTTCCATAGATCCAACAGATATGTAGATATTAATTACCAAGGAACATTATAATTGATGTATCTAGGAAAATTTCATTCTTTCTAGGTCAGTGTGTAACCCATGGAATTGTGACAGTCAGAAAAAATCATGTTTTAACGCGATTTGCAAAACCGAACACCTATTTCACTCAACGGAATAGAGAGGGGAAAAAAGTTTTGCTTTGTGTTGCGCACAACCGGACACTGATTGAATTTCACGTTTGTCAAAGTGCACAATGTACGAGCTTCTTCCCCCCTTAAAAAATTTTAAACGCACTAGAATTCGAATCGATTTCAAAAACCGATCTTATGATTCAATTAACAAAAATTGTATAGTATTATAACTGCAAAAATCTACGGATTATGAATTTCTCATGATGTTAATATTTTTCGCTGTATCTTTACTCAACAGGTATAATCACGTGTAATCCTAAGTTTTTATAATTGTACAATTTTCAATAATTGTATAAATTGTACCATTTCTGCAGTTTGCTCTCATTCATGAATACGATGTAATGTAAATTTCATCGATCGTTTTGTTTTGCTAATAAAACAAAATATATTTCATTAATGTACTCATAATGCAGTAAATCTTTGAAGTACGAACGCAATACGTCACAGGAGACGGTTCGATATTCGAATTGTTCGAACTTCGGATTAAGTTCTCCCATTTGAAATAATTTAAGTTGAATTAATCCATTCCAGGCATTCAGAATTAAAACACGTACAGGTGCCTATTTCAAAAGATCATACTGGTAAACGGTACAAAAAGAAATAATAAGTTTAACAATCGAATATTTTTATATATAATGATACATGTACAGGATGTTTCTCAACTGGCGGTACAAGCGGCAAAGGAGTGACTCTACATGCAAAAATAAGGTGAAAAGAAAAGAACAACATTCTTTTGTATCGAGCTTCGTTTCCGAATGAATCAATGTTGAAGATTTACCAAGTACGCGTATACTTGATCATACTGTAGACAAGTTTGGATTCATGAACATCACCAATGTCATAGCTTATTATTGTTTCTGTGTTATCACTTCTGTGTCTTTATCATTCTGTCGATATACTGCCATACAGTAATCGAGAGTACACCGATATGATTCTTGCGTTGGGTACTTGTGTCGGTAACGCATCTATGGCTACTAAGTACTAGAAAGAACGCCATCCAAATCGCTGTCGTCCTGATAAAAAAAAAACTATTCAAAGAGCCTAACGAACACTTGCGAAACATGGATTTTTTGATCCACTCTGTCCACAGGGGGGTCATTTCCAATAATTTGTACATTAATAAAAAACAATTCTTAATAAAGAAATAATCTTATTCCAATGTTCACCTCTTAGTATTACCTAATATAAGAAATCAGAGTAATACCACGAGCAACACAATGATATTTATACGCCGTAGACGTGAGATCATGTGGAAGTGTACGTGTACTCGATGGATCTTCAACACTGATTTATTCAGAAACAAAATCCGATACGAAAAAATGTTATTCTACTTTCTCGACTTATTTTTGCATGCAGTTCATTAATTTTCACCAGTTCGGAAGCACCCTGTATATAAAAATATTTTACAACAATTGATTAATAATTTTCCTGCGATTCATTAGTTGAGGGTTATAATTTTTTTATTATTACCACTTGACATTTCTTTAGGAAAACAGCAGTCTAATGTTCATTAAATTGGTTAATACTCCTATTCACAATTACTATTTTCGAGTGTCACTTTTCTCTACAAGACTCAGCGGTTGCGGCGGTAATGGTTACACAAGTAACTCTGCCCCTTTGTTCGAATTTTTGTTCGAGCTTAGATGCTGTAGTTTTCTTGACATTTTTGTGGTATTGTATAAGTTTTATTTTGACAACTTACCGAATACGAATCCAATAGAAAAATTATGAGATTAAAGCGTCCAATTGAATCAGAAGTAATAAATAATAAACAGCAACTGATTGATAAACTTGCATCAAGATGGCATCGTGATGCAGGAATAAAAAAAGGCTGTAGAAAAAATAGAGACGTGTTCAAGATATTATACTTGCAAAGTATGGAGTGACAAAATATTAGTACATGTAATTTAAAAATTGTTTAACAATGTGTAGAAGTTTCAAAATCTTTGCTATATTTTATTTAAAACATAACGATATCTTCTGTAATTAAAAACGAATTAATTTTAAGTGAATTTTTAATTTTATTCTTGTTTAAACTTCAAGTGATAATAATTTTGAGATAATCATAATAATTTGATCACCTGCTGTATATTGCTTTGTTCAACGAATTCCTCCACAGTTTCAATTTGATTATGAACTACATTCTTCTCTTAATAAGTATATTGACTATATTTCATTATTACTGTATCTTTCTAAAGCATTTCCACTAACTTATTAATAAAGAATTTTCGCTAATTCTACCATTTCTCAATATTTCTCTCAACAAGTACAATTTTAATTTAAATTTGAATTACTTCTATTGCTCATCTGACAGTATTTTCGATAGTTCAAAAATAAGCGAATCGCTTTGTTAAAAAAGAAATTTCATTAGTAAACAATTTTACCATCCGTCTGACAATGCTTTAAGTAGCCCAAAGGGAGCATATCGTCGTGACACTTGTAATAGAGTTTGCGTGAACGACGTCCATTATTTTCGATCTCCGTTCTCAGTCCCACAGTAAGGGTGCATGAAAGCGAATTCATTGTTATCACTTGTCGTTTCCGTAATCACTTTGCGCACGTCTCGTCCATCGAACGGGCAGTTGTCTATGCGATAGAACGCGCCGCCAGTAAAACGCGTCAAATAATTTTACCGAGTGACGCCAGTCATGGTGATGCGCGTCGAATGTTTCATTGCTCTCTCCCCCCTTCACCACACACACATACACATACACACACATACTGTGACCCCTTCACGCTCACAACGTGCTATATTGAGTCGCCGCGACAAAACTGTTTTTCCTCGCCCATCGAACGCGAAATCAATCGGGGGAATTGGGTTACTCGAGTCACGTTCTACAAATTTTAGATTTTGTTCCTTTGAACTAATCGAGCTTTGAAACACTCGAGCGGAAAAATTGAAAATTTCTATCCCCTTACGGTCATTTCGTATCTACGTGACGTGAAATGCAAAACACAGGCTTGTTGAATGGTGAAGTAATAATTTGAAATAGATGAGTGATTAAATTGGTTAGATTATTACTTTGCAGTGTAACGTTCGATTGTTTGAAATCGTCGAGTGTATTTGGTTTCAAGTATTGTGTTAGCGCGGCGATTTATAACACCAATGCTTGCAAAATTAGGCTGTTTTTAAGTCTGGGAGTTTGTTTCGTTGTATTAGCATGTTTTCGAGGATTAAAATATGTCCTAACGAAAGGAAGTTAGGTTTACAACTGGTCAGTCGCATAACCAACTGAACAATGTCATCATAAGCAACAATAGAACACTCATTTCCAAACCTACGTAATTCTTAAACCTACAAATTCTTCTTCTACCATAAGCCAGTTTGAGACATTCTGGTATTTCCAACATCCTTTTTTACCATTTTACCATTCCTTTTAACAAGCCTTACTTTCTCCTTCCATCAACTTCTCTAAATATCCAATCACTTATCTACATTTTTCAATTCCTTATCTTTACTTCTATCAAGGTTCGACCAATTAGCACGCACACACATCAATCATATAAATTAAAACATGAACGATACGTCGGCGTGACTTTACAAAAAAATACTCAGGAGCGACTCTATTACAAATGATACGTCGCAAACTTGAAGGTCGACATATCTACTATCTTTGAAGATTCAAATATTTTTACTTTCATCACGTTATTAACTTTACTAATCAGGAGAAACGCCAAACACTTAATTGGTTTTTGTGTGCTTGGTCTCTTTTGCGCAATAGCAATTTTCTCCAATTTTCATTAAGACACATATCTGGATAGACGAACGCATATAAAAGGACTGGACAATCAGAATGCCAGAGAATTCTTTTGGACTAATACACTTGATTAATACGAACATATGCACTAAACTGCGTACCTTTGGACTTTCATTCGCATATACCCTAAAATTGTTCGATATTTCTTTGCCCAACCGTTGCGCGACATATTTTACACTTCGCGATAAACTCTGTGTGAAAATTAATGAACAAAATTGAAACTTTGTTAAAAGTGATATAAGAAATTATTTGCTAATGAAAAGTGACTATAATCAAATACTTGACTAAGGTGCTGTGTATGAATCTAATGAACGTGTTTTTATAAAATCCTTACTCTTGCTTGGTGTTTTTATTTTTATAGGCTAGGTTATTTTTCCATTGATTAGTTTGCTGTGTGTGGAGTGAGTATATATTTTATGATTTGTCTGTAATCCTACAAGAAGAATTACTTTAACAACAAATTTTAGAGATAGGCTTTAAAAAATAGCATAGATGGTCGGCCGTATCATAAAGTTGAATCATACCGATTCAGTTTACGTTACAATAACAAAGATTCAACTTTAGAACCATTACAAGCATTCTTCTCCAACTAGACATACTGTTCGTCAAAAAATATCAGTATAGAAAATATACAAAACTGTATTAAGGAATTCAACTGTCTTTACACCTTCACACTAACTACTAAAACATCGACCTTTCGGTACTCATTGCGAAATTATCGTACCGCGATTGGAGTCTCGTACTTCGTAACAACAGCTTAAAGCTTATAAGGCAATTTCCCTCGTCCTGGATAACTAATAAAGTGTCATTAATGTGCTTTCCGAAGAATAACTTAATAATTAGTTGTAATAATCAAACAGTCGAAGCGGTCAGTAGTTGGAGGAAATTCCGTGCTGTTGCCGAATACCCTCTATCTCTACAAACTCATAGTCATCTTTTGTATAAAATAACATGTTTAGAACGCAAGGGGAAGGTGGTCGCGATCATTTAGACATGCTGATTGGTAACTTTGTAACTCTTGGAACGACCAATTAGCGCGCACCAAAGAAACTCTCGATGAAATTTTAATACAAAAAGGAGAACATTATTAAGCCACGGATTAGTCAATCTTCCTGCTGCAGGTTATTTGAAAGTTTTTCTATATGTACGCTTGATGTCTGGTAACCCTTCATAACAACGTCACCGAAACTAACGTCGCAAATTCCTTTCAAAGTATAAGGAGATCCGACTCTAGATAACTCTTCATAAACTCAGGGGCAAGAAAAGAAAGTCAGACATTAGTCAGTTAACAAGGGTTAGTTATTTAGTCACTTGGTCAATTCAAGCACATAAATGCAGTAAAAGCAGAACTATATAATAATTGATTAGTCTGTTGAGATAACGCATACCTGCGTTATCAGTGTAAAAACATATTAAAATTTGAAATAAAAGTGGAACATCCAGTTAAATACAACTGCTCATTTTTTTGTTCCTCAACGTGAAGATGGTCTTTTCGAGTTGAAATTCTTTACAAGGGAACTTCAGTACACGCCGATTTCGATGAAACTTTGTATAAGTATTCATTAGGCCTACCTAATAATTTAATTGTGATTCGTTCCTATCTGTTTTTCACTTTGAGGGAGGAATTAACCCTTTTATATGAGCCGACCCTTCTATGTATGTTAGTGCTTATAAATCATAAAAGGCAAAAGATAGGAAGAAATACGTTGATTTGACCACTGTCTTTTCTTTGGCGTTATCACAACAACGAAATTGTTAAACCTTGTATGGTGATTATATTTTTCACGGTTGGGTTTAGATTTGCTGCGTTATCGGAATCTAGTGTTTCACTAAGAGAACGTTTGTTCAGATCGTTGATGCTTGATTAATCGATGGAATACTGATCTTTTCATTTCTCTGTCCCGACCAGAGCTAGATTCTGATGTCCAGGCAATTTCGGAAAGGAAGTAGTCGAATATTTGATCGGCGAAGGGGATGTCTTGTTTAAAGATACCCCGAGGTGCTAGATTAAACTCTCGGGTACCTGCCGTGCTCGAAATTTCCCTGTATTCGATGCAGATATTCTCGCAAGTTGTTAACTGTTAAAGTTCTTGGATTTAAAAAGAAAGATCAAATATTAGAAAAATTTCTGAATTACATATCTGACTTCTAACCCGGATTAAAACAAACGAAAATAACTATTTAACTGTTTAACTGAGATCACATCCTAAATAAAAATTAAATCTCTCTAGATTATAATAAGTAATGAGTAAGAATTACAACTTACTTTGTTTCAATTATTATAAATGCAAATGTAATGTATTTTATACAGGTATAACGGCACAATTAAAATTGAACAATACCTCGATAAATAAATTTTTGTGTTTTAAGTGTTGGTGAACCAGTGACGAATTAACTCGTATTTTCCAATTAACAGGTTAAAAGAAATAACAACATCGGCTTACTTTTACGAACTTATAACTACGTCCTAACATACAGAACTAATAGTATTAAAGCATAAGAGTCTGAGTACTGTGCAGGGATATAAAGAAGATAGATACTTGTGATATAGATATTTCGTTCCCACGTTGGGCCAGTAATGACGATACATATGCCCAATTTCTAAGATTGTGTTGGAAATAGTTGACCTAGCGGGATATAGTCTAATCAGACTACTGAAAGACTGCATTGACTAGTATATTCAAAAATATAGGGTTGAATTGATAAATCGAGTGTAATTGTCTTTTCCGATGCATCCATGCATAAGAATGAATAAACTTAATTCCAAAATATGCACCACATGACACCATAGATAATACATTTTTTCCATCTTGAACTATATTGAGGATACAACTTGTTTCAGTTGCACGGAACACCCTGCATATATAGTATTTTTCATTAATATTTGGGCACCCTTTAAAACAGAATAACTTTTTTAAAATTGGACCAACCAACTTGAGTTTTCTTAAGAAGTTAAAAGGATTAGGTTACTGGATGTGGATGACGTGTAAAAGAATTTTTGAGAAAATTGCAATTGGCTAGAATCGCAAAAAAACCCAGCAGTAAATGTCATTTTTTTAAACTTTGTTATCCGAGTCTGTAATGAAAGTTTGAAAAATATTTTTATCAGTTATATACATGCTGCAAATTTCACCGAAATCAGTTGATACAGAAGTACGGGACAGGCATTGAAAGGTGTAAGAATCTTTCAATTTCTCGCAGTTGCACGTCGAATATCGTGAAGAACTTCGATTTTGATGCTTTGTACACTGTTTGTAGCTCATTGCAATGTTAACCGATTTCGATGAAATTTTCAGCATGCATATATGTAACTACCATAAATCTACGAAACGTACTTTTAACATTTTTATTACTCAAATAAAAAGATTATAAAAACGACTTTCACTATTTTCTTTGCAATTCCGACCAATTGTAATTTTTAAAAAATTTGTTGCATACGTCGATTAGAAAACTGATCCTCCTAACTTCTCAAAGAAAACTCCAATCATTTGGTCCAATTTTCAAAAAGTTATCCTGTTTTAAAGGGTGTCTGCATGTTAATGAGAATCACTGTATGTACATATGTACCTATGTATTTCGTGCTATCACATGTGCATATGTGTTTGTTAGGAAGCTCGACTTGATTGTCATCACACCAAGTGTTACTTATGGAAAGGTGTCGAAAAGGATGGTATCAAACATTTTCAGATGCTCTATGTAATAACGTTCTCTTTTAATACTTTTAAATGTATTCAATACATTCACGTCACGTTTTGTACGTTAAGTATATTTAGTATATTCAATACATTGGGCAGCTTTGCTATTCATTCCTTATGATGCAAAATCATGAAAAGAGTTAGCTCGTATATTGATAAACGCGAAATTAAATTTTGTGAAAGGGTTCTCAACACAGAAATTAATTCTTCAATATATGCTAGTTTAGTGTCTTAATAATATATTTCCAAATCTGATCAGTTATAATTTTAACTATAAGTCATATCCAACTTATATAATTTTTGAAAAAATTATATATACGTATTTCTGATTAAGTTAGAATTTTCCAGTAGCGAAAGAAAAAGATAAATCACGAGTTTATGAAAAACGTTTCATTGTGGAAACGGGAAGCATGACATTTGAAAAGCAAAATTCTTTCGAATGGACAGCATTAGTAGGCGCTAAGGAAGAGAGAGTTTTATCCAGCTTTTCCGTTTCCTCCTTCATCTACTGAAAAATCTCTGGCTGTCTCGTTAGAACTTTTTCTCAAGAGCATCCCAAGGGTGCTCTTATGAAATAAGGTTGCATCCGCATTCCAGCGTCGTCCTTACTTTTACTTAAGGAACGCAAACGCAAAAACCGTGCTGCTTACCTATATAACAAGTGACAAGTGCACCAAGGCGTTACATTGATCCCCGTGTTTTTCATCTATTTCCTACAGGTTGCATTACCATACATTGGACGCAGACTGCCAATGCAGTGGCTGTCTGATGTTCCGTATTTATCTTGCAGTTATTTAATTTCAATATCATTTGGAGAAATGCAATTCGTTCGTAGTAGTTTCCTTCATTGAATTTATTTGCTTATTTATACTATCCCTGGCAATAAGTTTTCGACAAAATGCAATGGTACTAAATTAATGTAGAACGCCAAAATGTTTGATACGTATAGGGGAAACCAAGGCAAGTTGATACAGTGAAGTTATTTGGACACTGTGTATATGTAACTCGATCAAAGTAAGATGTTTGAAGCTTATTGTTTAATTGTTCACCACGATAAAAAGTACATCTATGTATGTTAGCGTTAGCAGACTCTATTCAATGGTTGTCGTTTCTGTAGAAAAAAAAATCGTGTTTTCTTTTCAATCCGTCTGGAAACGCTTTATAATATTTTAGATACTGAATTAGTTTGACTTCTCATTAAATCATTTGAAGATAAGGTAATTACATTTTTTTTATTTGTTTATATGCTTCACATTCTTTTATGAAGATTTTTTGTACAATGAGTTCCTGTGGGGTAAGTTGACACGTCGTTATTGGGGCATGTTCACACGGTGTATCAATTTGCACTGACTATTTTCAATTAGATTCTTTTCTTTCCTTTATAGAATAATAGTTCGAAATTACGCTAAGAAGACAAAGACGTTGCAAAAGATTTTAAGATATTTTTGACAAAGATAATGCCGCGATAAAAGAAAGCTCATTGCCACTAAGACAAAGTGCGAATATGTACAAAATTGATAAAATGCTTTTGTTGTGGTATATTAACAGAAAGAAAAAGTAAGTATCCAATGTAATTATAAATTATTTGAAATATCAACAAATTATAGCTGACAATTTAGAACATAAGATGCAGGAATACATTCTGCGTTTTTTAAAAATTTATTATAATGTAACTCTGAAGGATATACGAAATCAGTTGAGATATGAATTAGCTATTTCCAATGATACTTTAATTCCAAACACATGAAAAAATTCTAAGTTTGCAGCAACTGACTGATTCAATGGGTATAGGCAAAGATATTTTACACTTTCTTTTACACTCTAGATCTTCCCAGCTTGAGTCGTATAACGAGATTGAACAAAACTGATGTTAAAACTTTCCCTACATATTTAAAAACCATTATAGAAAAGTATGAGCTTACAAATAAAGATATTCGGAACATAAATGAGATTTGTGTTTAAACGGTTTAAAGATCTGCAAGAAATATTCACACCACGATATTTTGCTCTACAATGGAATAAGCTAATACATTTTGATCTCATCAAGTCATCATTTTTTAATTTATTTTATATGCATTTTCACAAATTCCCACTTACAATATGTAAAGAATAAAGGCCAAAGTATGATTCAACATACCTTTTTAAGTAATTAATTCGAACAAAAACTTGGAAAAAATTAAAACCTGAAAAATATATCGAGTTGCCCCAATTTCCCCTAAATCTAAAAGTCATGCGTCCCTGAATATTGGACTACTTGCTGGGCTTGCAGAAATAGGACCTCGCTCTATACTTTCCCGGAGATAACTCACTTTTGCTACTATGGGCCTTGCCTACTTGCTGGGCTTGTAGAATTAAGACAGAACGAGTGAGCCATTGCATTAATTGAATATTTTTTCTTTGAAACCATTCTTTAATCCGTCATTTGTAATCTGTCTGTTCCACGTCTGTTAATTCTATTTTAAAATTAAAATATCCTCCAAAAGTTCTGCATAGTTTCCAGAGTTCATCTTCGTTGATATCCAACATACTGGTGTCTTTCCAGTATAGCTAAATAAAGCCCAAATCATAATACTATAAAGTTTCGACTTATAGCAATGTCTTGTAATTTACTTAAATCATGTTAATAAGACTGAAAACCATCTGGTTCAAGTTACAATTTTTTTTTCATCAGAAAAAATTGTGTTTCCACTCTTCGTTCTATGTCATGTGTTGTTTAACAAACACGAGCCTTGTTTTTTTATGACGAACTGTTAAAGATGGTTTCGAAATTTTTTTTGGACCACACGAAGCATTTACTATTTCGTAAAATTTGTTGCACGCACTTTTTAGTGACCGAACGATTTAATCCACTTGTACTTACCTCGCGGTTACATTCTTACTTGGTACAGTTTACAAAATTAACGATGCACGCCTTCGCGTCAGCTTTTTATATCTGCCCTTTGGATGATTTTTATCATACAAATCACCTAATATTGCAAAATATTTATCACATGATGTGACATTTTTATTTGTAAGACAATTTCTCTGTTACAAAGCCCTCCATCTTCATAAACAAATATCTTAGCTTGCTCCTCCTTATTTAATAATTTACCCCTTGGCATATTCAAAATAAATTAAATTAACTTAAAAGTATATTCCATATTATAAAAATATAATAAAACCAATACTTTTTCATACACTACATAGTACGCACACTTAAAAATGAGAGAAAATAAAGAAGTGGAACTATAGTAATTTCGCTTGAATTTGCAGTGATATGTCAAATATTACTGTAATAATTAAAATAAAACGCAAAAATCAAGAATACTAATGAAGAAAACAATTCGAATCGAAGAAATAGTTATTTATCTAACTATTTCAGTCCATAACAATTAAACAACAGTCAATACCAAATAAAATTTAATTCAATTTCTTCAATTTGTATACTGTTTAACTGCTTCTTCGAATGTAAAAATGTTCGAGGTTGCACGATATACACACTGTATGCAGAAAACGTAAAAATTCGAAGTAGAAGTTGCTTTTTCACGCGAAATACCTTAAATTTTTTTAATTTTTTTGACAACGGCGCACCAATCCAAAAAATATGAAAAAAATTGAGGATAATGATCATGCTAATACGCTGCTATTAAAAAAATATAAAAAAAGCGCTATTTTTTTTTTTTTTTTTTTCAAAAGATATCCGCATTTTGTTGCGTTTTTTATTTTTTACAGCTAGGATTTGCAACGAAAAAATTCCCTAAGATGTGCCTTCATGTGTGTAATATGTCAGATTTTTTTCAGAAGTTTTGCGATTCATTAAATAGGGAAAATAGTCCAAAAACTGATAATTAGAATTTATCCTGTAACTACCCCCACGGTTGAGTTTGAGGGTTGAAACTTGGTGTCACATGTTTTCTTTTGGTAAGCTATCGAATGGTGTATCGCACTACCAAATCGGTTGGAAGGCACTTTTGACCCCCTTAACCTGCTAGACCCTTTAGGGCAAATCGTGTATTTTTCACTTTTTCATTTTTTGTTCGCAGAAGAAACGTTTTTAAGTTCGTTTTTATTTTTTATTAGTAGCGTTCAAGTCAAATGAGTACTAGATATGAATTTATAATAAAAAATAGTTTTTTAATGGCTGGCTGTCTGATGTCTGAAATCTCCGATATCTGAATACCTTCATATCCGAACGTTCTATTAACTGAACGTTCTATTATGCGAACGCTCTGTTATGCGAACGTAATATTTCGCAGTAATAGATGCTTCCTTTCGATTGTTATTACATGGTGACAAACACTTAGTCCAGCATTAAAGATACAACGTTGGTAAGAACATGGCAAAAGCTTTTATTAAATCAATATGTACAAATTAGCAGACAAGAGAGAAGAATGGAGCAGGATGTTGAAAAAAACTCTTGCTACATTGTATAGAATACTAAGATATGGTGCCTGTAGTAGTACTGATATAATGGAATGACTTCATTGCCGTAATGACGATTTTATACAAATGGAAACAGCAAAAGAAAAATGATGATGAAGATGTGCATTCTCATACTGAAGCATTCGTGGCAATTAAAAAAAGATTACAATGGTTCGAAGCACAAGAAGGATGTAACTTTATGCAGTTACTTATGTTGAAAAAATTATGTGACTTTTAACAACTAAAAGGATATAAGATCCATAAAAATTTAAAGAAACTGTCAATCGATCTTAATCTTTATTTAAATGAATGAAATTTCATATCCTCCCCTTTAATATCAGATGCATAAGTGTGCGTTTCGACCACTTGTAGAAATTCACAAGCAAATACGAAAAATAATGACATAATACTATTATTATTTCTAATGAAATAATAATCATATTGTTGAAGCGTTTTATTCAGATATCAGTTTTCATGTCATATTTAAGTATAATTGTGAAATAAATTTTTAATACACATCTCAACTCAAAGAAATGAAGGTTTGTATATTTATGCCTCTGATATAAATGAAATGATTCATCATCTGAAAAATTTTATATCCCTATTAGTTCAGATAAGAAAAACTACTGTATTAACACAGTTACGGTTCATAGTCTTGTATCGTCATTCAAAAGTTAAGAAAAAATCTGTGCTTATATTCAGTTTAGCCACAATTCATAAGCATTAGTATCGAAAACACGTATCATTGACTTCGTCGCCAGTTTTAAGCTCCATTCTAATTATATTCCCTTGGTGAAGCAACCGTTCTGAATTCAGAAGGTAAAATTGCCTCTGTAAAGATAGCCATTTGATTCCCAAAGGCCTTCGTTCAAGGGACAGAATGGAAGGAGCAGCGAGGAATATAAGAGTGGAAATTCACATGCTGGTTTTTCAGCGTATCCCGATCATGCACGCAGTGGCTCCACCATCTTCGTGCTTGATGTAGCGAACAGGGTGGACCTGTAATCTCCCCATTGTATCGACGCCGCGACGCGTGTACGCAGATAGGAACAATTCGACCACTGCAGCCAACGAACGTAGGTCTGCACGTAACCACCTAGTGGCTCGCAAATCCGAATCTCCCAGTCGTGCGTGAAGGCTCTGCATTTTTCCGGATTCTTTTGCCGACTCGTAGGAAGGCTAGTTCATGATCGTCGCACACGTAACGTAATTTGTTTTTTTCATGAGTTTAAGCCGCTTTTTAAGTATCAATTTAATCAGAATGATAATGACGTTTGACGAATTTAACTATGCGCGTAATTTAATCGTTATAATTTAGTATTTGGATGAATCGTTGGCAAGTAATAACTGAGATATAAATGTAATTTAACGTTTTGCATTCCGTGCAATTTTTTTTTTTTTTAAACAAAAAGTTTTATTTTGAGAAGAAAAAATTATACATGTCGTTTTTATGTCAGTATTTCTTGTATAGGCGATATTAAGTATACATTTTTTAGAATCAGATTTTTACGTTTTACATCTTCTGAGTCTTAGATTAAAAATTTGTAGGTTTCAAGGATTCTAGTTTATGTTATGTGAATGATTCCTCTTTACTTCGAAACAAATTACATTCAAAAATATTAGTTATTATACAATTAACAGCAGTTTAACTTTTGCTACGTGATACTAGGTACCTTCGCCTGATTATATTATATTATATTATTATAACGTACCCTTGAAAGATCGTACTGCGATGACGCTAAGCAGAAACATAAAAAGTTTCCAAAACATTATTAAAAGATTAATTGATTACTTGTATAACGTTTAACTCCATACAATTATCTTACGACGAGGAAATAAAAGAAATTTAAAACGACGATCCTGAATTCATTCTCCTATATTCCTCCATCCTTACAGTTTCAGTTAACCCTAAACTAATTCAGCAGAAGAACACATTATTCACCAATATCTTCCAATGTTCTTTCTCCCGGAAGCCACGTTCCTCTATCCAGCCACCCTACGGACTTGTCGAACACGATCGCGACAAGTTTGCGGTGCACGACAGCCAGAATGTGCACGAGTATTTACATCTACTAAGGCTGTAGAACACACGAATATCTAAGCGGCAAGGCCAAAGGGAGAAGAATGATGCACCGAGGAGGCAGGTTTGAACATTGAAAAGTATGTAAACGCCACGTGTTTGGGCCGAGACGTATCGTGCAACTCGTTCTTCTTACATATATGTACATACAAGCACACCATCGAAGAACAGATGCACGGTTATTTCACACGCAGATGTGGTGGTACAAACGTTCACACAGTACTCATAGTCTTCCCTGTAGGTTTGTAGGAGCGTGACTATCTACAGCAGCCAAGGCGAATTCACAATGCAGAGATGTCGTTGCTCTTCCCCCTTTTCCGGATGTCGCACAGCCGCCCTCGTGCAGTCTGTGTTATTGGATTTGTTTGAAACTTTTCAAATTCGACCAGCAAATGTGTCTAACATGGAACGTGCCGGGACAACCGAGACAATTTTTGAGATGGTCGACCGCCACGACAGAATACTCCTTGAAATGTCTCCGCTACTTGTCGATATTTCGTTTCACAGTACCAATAGTTTTTTCTTTTTTTTTTATCAGAAGAAGTTCGTGTAACTGTTACATGATGATCGATTTTTGGCGGTTGTTTGTTTGGAAATTATTTGGACATTGGAAGAACGAGAGTTTTTGTACGAGACTTCACTTTTCTTTTAGGAAAATGGTTTTAAAAATTAATTACATCTTAGTACGAAGTTGCAGGATGGACCGTATAGCGTGTCTAATACTTCTAATAGGCTAATCGAGGTTTCTTTTATCATGGATGATGAATTTAAGGTCTTTCTAGTAACATTAGCTTTTTTGCTCGTCGCCATTTAGTTTTCGATTGCATCTTCAGTTGTTATATGTGCACTTCTATGATTTTTTGTCTCAGAGTTTGTAAGTGACGCAGATTAATTTAACAACATTTACAAAAAATTATTTTTTATAGCTAAGAAAGTTATATAAGGTTCAACATATGTTACAAATCCATTTATTATGGTCGAAAGTATGAAATTTATTTTTACCATTATATTTACGTGAAAAATGTTAATCACAGTATTGAGTATAGTTAAAAAATGAGCTAAATACGAAGGAAAACTATGTCATGAAAGCTTATTCAAAATTAAGAAGGAATTTCCATTTATCAGTGTAGATAACAAAGAATTTACTTTTACTGTAATAGATTGTATTCAAATCACATAGTGTTAGAATATATTATTATTTGAATATAAATAAATTAAACTATTAGTAGCACATAAAACAAAAAATGTTTGCACATAGAATATTATAACTTTTAAGTGGCTGTTAGTTCAGTTTAAAACGAATGAATACTTAAGATAATGAACCTACTGGATTTTATAAATTAACATTAATAAAAATCTCAAACTAGCGCAATTCATAAATATTATAATATCATTATCACATAATATAATTATATCACATATTACACAATATAATTATTATTATCATATGACATTAATTTCAATCAATGTTAATTATAATATTGACTAACATTAAGGGGAGGTTCCGGTTTAAATCTCTAAAAAAATCGAATTTTGTTTAGATTTAGCATTTCTTTGACGTTCAAAGAATATATGATTAAAAGGAAATTTCGAAATTCTAGAAATTACTAAAGTTATAGGCTTTTAAGTGACAGCTGTCGCATCGGTCTTTTATCTAAATCTGCAGGAGCGATTGATAACAGAACTGCTATTTTATAGGGAACAATTTTATTTTATTCTCACTCATGCCAAAACTTGTTAAAACAGACAGTCATGTCAGTAACAAGCGCGTTGCGAAACATCGTAAACAAAAATTTATAAGTAATCAATTCACGTTGAAGCAACAAACCTCATTTGCAAGTACGTTTGCTGAGAAGTTAAAAAATATGGAGTGTGACGACATTTTAATAGATTCTGCTCACGGATATGTAATTATCCATTCTTTACCTGTTTTGAATTTTATAAACGACAAATTAGGATGTAAAATTTGTCGTAATAATGTTACATTTTTACGTACTGGAGAGTGTTTCGATTTGAATTTAATGTGTAAGTGTTAAGGTGATATTGCTATAGGATCGAGTCTGTTTATTAACAAATCGTATGAAATAAATCATCAAATCGTATTTATGATGCAATTATTAAAAGATGGTTTACAAGGTATGTATAAATGTATTTTGTTCCTTGATATTTGTCACGGACTAGCGAACACCACATATTATACAGCATTGGAAAATCTTTATTATAGTACAAAATCTGTGTTTGAATTAATACAAGAGTCTGCCTGCAAAGACATCTGCCACTCCTAAAAGTTATGAGTGTATCAGGAACTGCTGTTAGCTTGCGAGTTAAATCGTTTGTTGAAAACATGGACAGGAAACGAATTGCCGCCGCCAAACAACAGACTTCAACGTCATTTCAACAGCAAAAAAGGGCCAAAAAAAGAAAGCTTAGAAAGTCTCAAGAAGTTTCACGAACAAACTGAAAGACTGATGCACGAACCTGGAATTGCAAATCAGAGGAAAGTACGTTTTTCGTTGGACTTTTCATCACGTAAAACTTTAAACACATTTTTCTCGAAACATCATTTTTCGAACTGGTGGGACAAATACCTAAAAAACTAATTAATCCATTTAAATGAATCTTTTTTTAAATTGAAGAATATACTTTTTCGCAAACAGTAAACCTCTAACATTTTGAGTTTATCGAAGTTTACTATTTCATAAAGAATATAAAATAGTGAAAAAATTGATGAAAAAATGATGTTTAATTTTAAAGTGTCCGGAAAAAGATGAACAAAATTTTTTAATATTCGTAGGTTCACTGCTTCGGAAATTTCATACAGTTTATTTAAGATTTAAAGTCGAAGAACTAAATATCCCACCATCCAAAGAGAATCTTTCGTGAATTGTTACGGAATGCGATGAAGATGCTTGTAATATTTATATATAACCAATAATCATACATTTTTTAAAAGTTCAAAGGATATATAATAAATGCTCGAAAACCACAGATCGTTATTTTCTTTACTTTCTTCTAAAAGAAATCCTAAAAATGAGAATTTTTTAGCTTCCTAGATGGGAACCTCCCCTTAAATACGATATTTATGAACTACTAAGTATTCTTAATAGTTTTCAGTGACACTATCGAAAAATACTTTCCCGTCTTGGTAATACGAGCAATAACAAGTAAGCTGCTTTACGGTTAATGACTAGCTACGCAGGAAATACAATGAACAAACAGTAACGTAGCTCATATGAATAGGGAGTATTTTCTCCCGTCAGCTTTAAAATTGACGTACGTACATATATGCAACTGTAGCAAAGCTTTTCCTTTGACACTTCTCTCCGTAAAATGTACGTAATATAAAAACACAGTCAATTTTGACCTAATGTAAACTGCTGTTCTACTATTAAAGTAGTAAAATGAAACCTTTCCGTATAAAATTGGTTAAGACAGAGGCCCGGCAACTATAAGAATCTACTGTGTAGTTTTGATCAAAATCTTTATTAAAATAGAAGGAGAATTCAAAACACCTAGAGAATATCAAAAAATATATCCTTTTTACGTAAGGATTTTTTTTTTTGAGTTTTAAATTGCATTAACTACTCAGGTCATGAGCGACTCGATACATTTGCGATCACTATTCTATTTAAGTTTTCTGTCGAGTTGCTTGATACAAATATAATTTGTGCAGTGTGCTCAGGTGTACGGATAAGTTCCTGTTGTTTATGTTTTTACATTTTGATGTAGATTTTGGTTTCTTTGAGAAAGGCAATTATGTTGTTGATGCTATCACGCCAGCTTATTATTTTCTTTATATTGTTTTGGATTTTGTATTTCCTCCTAATTCCATTGAGATGATGGCAGTCAAATAGGATGTATTGTATGTCGAGATTGTCGTTGCATAGTGAGCATTTGGGTGCCTCCTCTTTTAAAAACAAGTGAGTATGTGTTAATCTGGAGTGGCCAATCAACATTTGTGTGATAATTACTTGATCACGTCTACACAGTTTGTCAATGTCAGTAAGGGTATTATTAATCAAGAATTTTCACAATATTCATAATATTCACAATTGACGTTTCATATCGTTGTACTACAACTTGTAAATAGTATGAGTACATGATTCAAACAAACCATTACTTGTACCATGAAAGATATTTCTCGTCATAGGTTTATATCCTAATCATCTGTTGATTTGATAGAAATATACAAATAATTTGCAAATGCTGTGTTCTTCATTGAAGTAAAGACTCCAAAAGCTGCAGAATTTATAATTGGGAAAGGAATACAATAATTTACTTCCACTTTAACGAGAAGGATCGCAAAACAGTTATCTGATGCTATACTGTATACCTACTGTACAAAACTGAAGTAACGGTTGCATAATGGGTGTTTGACACAATTTAATTAATTGATACTTATTTCGAATATATTAGAACTCGGGGCAAGTTGATACATTTTAAAAATCAACACGAATATTTACTTTTTCTCCATAGATATTCATATACAACATATTCTGTTAATACGATCCTTCTAAATTACTCTTCTGAAGTTTTATTTGGAAATTTATAAAACTACCGAATTTATATCTTCGAAAGTTCAAGTGGTTACGGTCGAATGTATTAAGATACGCTTCATACTAAATCATGAAATCATTGGTGATAATTTGAAAGATATTGTTCGTAGGAAATTTACTCCGATTGTATTATTATTGAGATCGCCGCAGATATTGCTGCTTGTTTTTTCAATGAAAGGGTATATTTTCCCTTTAAGAATAATGCAATTAATTCGAATAAAATGTGGAACTAATGCTCATCGTTGATTCAAGACAGAAAAAATTTGACAAACGAGTTTTGCCAAGTATCCTACACCGATTTTTGATGGAAGGACAAATGTTACCTAAAGCCAAAAAAATCAACCGGCTTCTACTTGAAAGAAATAAAAATGTTATGGTCTAGGTGTCAATGATACATTGTAAAACAATAAAAAAGAAAACAATTTAGAATTTTTATTGGCTTATAGTACAGAGTCATGCAGAAAGCACGCCTACATATTTCTTTTTAACAAAAGAACCTACTTATTTGGAATTTTTCCAAGTTGTTTGGAATTTACACATGATGAATAACATAGAGACTTTCGTTGCTCCTGATACGATAATTTTGCTCATTAATGAATCCATCCATAGTAAAATGAGATTCATAACTAAACAAAATTTTGTTTGAAAACAGTGGAACAAATAACGCCAATTTTCACAATAAATTTGAATAATGTAAATGCGATGCTGCAATGTATACTTGTCCATGGTTAAAATTGTACAACTTTCTACTAGAACAAAACGGCTTACATCATTTGGAAAGACGTGACCTGTACACGTTATATCGTATTGACGTCTAAACGTCGCATTTAGTTGACCCTTTAGTAATAGTCAATTGAAACTTTAAACGCGTTTTACTTGATGTGAAGTCTTCAAAATTGGTACCAGAAATATATAAATTACTACTAGATCAA
The DNA here is from genome assembly GCA_951804975.1 of Anthophora plumipes. NCBI lineage: Eukaryota > Metazoa > Arthropoda > Insecta > Hymenoptera > Apidae > Anthophora > Anthophora plumipes. Next base: position 14,283,410 of record OX638118.1, on the reverse strand, counting down.
ATCGGATAAAATTTTCACCGTATGCTACTTAAATAACATATAGTAAGATGTACATATTAATTTTTTAAAGGAAAATAATTTTACATATAAAGAAATTTTTTAATTTTCTTTATTTTTCATCCATTCAAAAGTATATTAAATAATATACATTAAACATTAAACGAATTTGATATTTCGTTTCCTTCACACATTTTTATTTTAATTAACAATAGACTCGCAGAAAGAGAATTATTTATAAAGTACTCCTGGAATATTTATTTCTTATAAAAATGCGACATGAAACACAACTAAATATTAACAAACTCTACCTCATTATCGGGCTAAGTGACTTTTGTCGTGTTATTAAGTACCTGGTTCGCTGAATAATGAGCGTTAAAAGGGTTATTCGGAGAATTGCTGGCTCAAAAAAGCGTTAAAGAAGGCAGGAAAAGTTGTTTGTTAGCGGTCGTTTTAATGCGCGTGATTAATCATTACTTCATCGCAATTGTTCTAATAGCGTTCTGAATTACTGAAATGGGTATCGGGTAATTCATTAACGAAAGAGTGCAGTTAGGAAGAAAGTTACTTATATTAGACTCATAAAGGAGCTGTTGGAAACGACTGAAATTAATTGCTCACTAATTAATATTAGTTATGAATATATTGATTGTTAATTTTGTACCGCTTAAGATAATTTTCTGTTTCTCATAACGCGAATTATTCCAACAAAATTTATTTTATTTACTTAATTGTCACCCATCAACCCAAATGCACTGTTATAATATTTCTACAATTATGTTTCTAATATGAATTTAGTTCTGTTTTCAAAAATATAAATCTAAAGCCTCAGATCATCACTAGAACTTTACATATTTGCACAAAAGAAAACTAACACTACTATCTAACCCTGATAAGAAGTTTCCCATCAAACATTTATACCTTAGAATTATAAAATGTTATTGTCCACTTTTTGAACAGGTGAAAATCTAAAACTAGCTTAGTTTAAAGCACATAATAACAAAATAATACAAAGTTTGGTTTATCCTTAAAGAGAAATGAAAAAGAAAACAGAATGTAACGTGCGCATCCAGCATGGAAGTCACTATACGTGTGAACGCTAAATGTAAGCCACTTATAAACGGAAACATAAAATTATGCCACCCTCAAAACCAAACAAGTTTCGTCTCTACCACTCTTTTTCTACTACCAATAGTAATCGAGTTATTCAGATAGACTGTTTTAGATGCCCCACTCTGTATGCTTGTGGTATCAATTCTGGCCATTCGAAAATTAATTACCAATAGTTAACGCGATATAGTTGATTGAAAAGTTACAAAATTTGATAACTTTTATGACCATAAGTAATCTAGTGCTGGATTTTAATAGAAATATAAGTGAATTACGCATGTAATATTGGTTTTTTAATAATACAAGGAAATCAAAATTCCAATTTATTTGTATTTTGTACACTAGTCAAGAGTATTAGTACACCAATTTGCATGAAAATAGATTAACATCTTGCATGAAAAATTAACAGAAAAGTACGAATTTTTTAAATATCATTTAAACAAATGGATTTTTCTAAGAACTAATTATGTAGGCAACTTCGTTATTGAGAAATACACGATCTCTACATTTACACAATTTCCTTACCTCTAACAGTTTAAAAGATATTAGACCAAACATGTTTTGACACCTCAACTGTGAGGACTGTTTTCAATCCCTCAATATAAATTATGGCCGATAAAAAAAAGTACGTGTCAAATATTTCTTTTTAATGATTCTAACGAAATTGTTTGATTACAAACTTTTTTTCAGAGGTATTACAGAACCGTCTCACCCTAACCTTAACCTTAAAATCATAATCTTTGCTTCTGCAAAATTAAAATTAAAAGTTCCTCAATATTCTCATGCAGAAAGCTTTGTTCCCGATTAATCATGGTCGTTAGAAACGTGTAATCAGGGTTTTTAATCTTTTCGGTTAATTTTTTTTTTTTCGTCCAAGTCGGATAATGGAAATGTCGGATTGCGAAGAGCAAGCATCGTGGGGGGGGGGGGGGGGAGGATACGGAACAAGATAAAAACAAAGCTACAGTTGAGCAATCTCATGATTGGAGACTTTCCGTGAGAGAGGCTGCATAAGGTCTGCTTGCCCATGTCACGGCTGCTCGTTGTCCTGCGAGACAAATCCGTCCAATCCTCTAAGGAACAGCATTCGCTGTTTATTCGTCGCTTTTCCTTGATTTCATGAACAACCAAGGCGGTTCTGTTACGAAACCCGGCGATTTCACTTTCGTTACTTTTTCCATAAGCTTGCTTCATATACCATATTAATTACCACGTTGTGTCTTTCAGATAGATCTCTCATTTTTCGCGGTATTTTTCTCGATAAATTCCACTTCACCTTTGTATGTCACTCGAAGAAATTTTGTGTCATATGGTTACATACAGTAATAAGTTCGTTCATCTTTCGATGATAGTAAACGAATCCAAGCTACATCAAACGAGATATTGTTCGAATACCTACTATTTCTTAAAAGTCAGTTTTTCACATTTAAATAAACTTGGAATGATAAGCAAGTTTGACATATTGCGATATCTAGATTAAAGGTTACTTTGCTATAGGTCATTGAATTCATCCTCTCATCAGATATAACGTCAGATTGGAAGAAAATATGCGGTCCCGTTCAGAAAAAAAAAAAAAAAAAAAAACTGAAGGTTACCTTGATATCTCAGAAAATTGAGGACAAGAAAAGTCAATATTCGATGACCTCTGTTATACGTCCATTGGCTCTAAATTCTGTTCAGCGACGAACGTGCGTAGCAGATATTTACTCGTGCGTATGTTACTACGTCTTCGGTGGTAAACTAATGGCGTAGGAAAGAATTTACTTAAAGGGGAGATGTACATTTATGTAGGTATGCAAAAAGTCGATTTTATTTTGTACAAACTTTCAATGTCTGATATATTAAGAAAGTTTTTTCAAAACTTGGGACAGAAATTGTCAAAAATACTAAAGACACAGACGTTTGAAGTGAAATATATCCACATGTCACTAATTAAAAGAAAGTAATGCCCAAACGAAAACAGAAGAAAAACTCAATGTATAAAAATTCTACTCCTTTAAAAGTTATTACCATTAATTCAATTCGTCTCATTTACGAAGATTTGAGTGAAGAAAGAATCTTTACAGCGATGTATCGATGGTTTCAGTCGAAATAATAACGAGAGCTTAAATTATTTGTGCAATAATTCTAAAAGTATACGAGAACACTCTTGAAATTGCAACTTATGTTAATGCCAATTTTTAACGAAGGCACAATATGTTTACTTCACTTTTTACAAGTTATGTATCTATCTGAGGATCCAAATACTCTCAGATATGTGTCTAGAGTGCACAAACACTGAATGTATAAAACCGTGTTTCGAATGCAAGTGCGTAAAAGAAAAAAAGTTAAAATATCACACAGATTAGATAAATTATTTGTCAGAGAAGTTTAAAATAGAATTTTTCATTCAAAAAGCTGCCATTTCGTTAAAAATGTAAAATTTGTCGGCACAAAAGTGGTCACCGCAAACCTCTACAGGGAATGACAACCTTGGAAGTAAATCCTATAGCTGTAATATATTATTAATATTTTTACATCAAAAAATTAACTATTATAGCTAAGAGTAGGATTAAATTAATGAAAAAATAAAGAGTGCAATACTGTTTATATTTTCTTAACAAAAAGTTCCTAAAGAACCTTCATTTTTAGATTCACTTAAAAACTACATTATATATTTTACTTAAATTTATAATATTTTATATTCTAAGTTATGTGAATAACCGCAAATGACTTATACTAGAATTACAAACGAAGGCTTTTATGGATTCTATGTAGGTGAAGCTACTGTTCACTTGCATAAATTAAAAACTTGATTGGGTATACCAGCTACACTCACTCAAGGCGTGACTGCCATTCGTCTTCTGAATAGCTAAACTGAGAGTAGAAATGATCTCAGGCACTTTACATAACTTGGGAGACTAGTGACATTTTCCAGAGAGAGGGAAAGTTAAAACGTTTTGGGCTTGAGTTCTCAAGGGTTTCTACTTATTGTAAGGCTTTGACCTAGTAGATAACAATTATCGCCAGGATTATAATTTTATAACAAGAAAATAGCTTTTTTTCGTCCGTCTTTTATCTTCCTCGCATCTCTCTTTCATACAGCACTTTTCTACAATTCTAAACTTTTCTACTATTCAAACTTTTCTAACATTCATTTTTCTTCGTCCGTCTGTCCTTATATCCCAAATGCCCCTCTCTTTCTTTCGGAGAACCCTCGTGTGTCATCGGTAGGTTTTTCAGAGATCGATCCACGTCGTAAAGGTGTTGGAATCAAACCTCTCGGACTGTCGAGTCATGAAGCAGCGTCAATTCCAACGCTTCTTCTTGCACTGTTGTCAATTTTGCAAGCCACGAGAAAGCACTTGGGTTCGTGATGGTTAATCCTGGTTTTTATCGACCGCATAAAGACGGAACGGCCTCCTACAAATGCAAAGTATTTTACATAAAAGATTTTTTAATAGAATTAACATATCCTTTGTCACGTGGGTCGCATACACTCCACAACGAACTAAAACGGACATTTTTTAAAAAGATCTGTTGAAAAGTCATGTATCAGCATCTGAACAATAGATATAGCACATTTATCATATCGTGAGTCGTTGACGCCCCACGCGGAGTGACGATAATTTCTTTGGAATTTCTTTAACTTCGATAAGATAACACTATAAAATTTGTTATCAAAATAATGTTAAAAAGTTCGATACACAATCAGTAAGAAATTATACCATAAAAATTGTAACATTTTGTGATAATTGTTTTGATAAATCACATTACGTTTGCTATGTTTTAACTGATAATTGTTTTGATAAATCACATTTGCGTTTGCCATGTTTTAACTATGTTCATCGAAACATACCTTTGTAATTGTAAAAAAGAATATGTAACATATAACAAAATATTTGACATAAAATTAATTAAAATATCATTCGAAAACTCATTCGGCTACTCGAGGACGAAGGAAGGATTCTTAGAAACAAAAGAAAAAAAAGAGCGGAAACAGAAAATTTGAAGAGGTTAGAAAAGAGAAAGTTCAAGTGTACGTAGAAAAAGATTTTAACGACCCTTTGGTGAAATCGTGCTATTAGTATATACAGTAACAATACAATACAATAAAGAATAATATCTAATAAAATCGATTTAATTTAACAACACACATTACAATGTAATAGAAAATTTGCAAAACTATTTCGACTGTATTCATTGAATATTTGTCTTAGTAATAAGTATTACAAAATACGGCATGTACAGAATTCAGAGTGTTTCGTCCAAAACGAAACAATTACACGTTTGCAGCATTTCATTCGAAGCAGTTTGATATTCGAAAGAAAGGCTATTTTTGAATTATGTTCGTTACTGTTTAGTTTTTCGATTTTTCTCGCTAGAAAATATGTTTGCCAGCTGTTTTAAAGTTTAAGTTTCTTCGTTTTCAATAGTTTAAGCCTGTCATAAACCAAGAGTCTTCAAAGGGCAATTTCGACGTGTGATTCTAATCGAAACCAAAACCGATGGGTCAGAATTTTTATTCTCGGCATTAACCCCTAAAAATTCTGCACCTATTAGATGCTAATTGAAAATTTGATATTTTTCGTTTTAACTAATCAGGCATTTTTCATACTTTCTGACAGCAAGTGGGTCAAGGTGCAGAAATCAGTTGTATGTAGTTTTAAAACAAAAACAGTAATCTTCCGCAAATTGCCAACCGTCTGAAACGATCAATAGAATCTGAAGTCCTTCATCCGAAACTTCAGCACATATATACATTCGGAATCTTAGTCCATCATTCAGGACCACATTTAACCATTTATTTATATCACTTTTGAAACAATCGTCCAAGATTAATTTGACCGATGACAAGCAGTCTGCATGTTCGAAAATAGAAAAACGTGCGCGTTACACAGGGTTTATTAGCAATGCTAATTCAGAGATTTCCACAGTGAAATAGAAATACTATTGTCGTGACTGACCAATACTGCATGAAAGTAAATGAATAATACTGTTGTACTGTTTATATATGTATACATTATCGGTCAAAGGTTCAGAATCGCTACATAAATTAAGAAAAACAGAATACTTTTTAAGAAAAAATGCACACCTATAAATGTTCCTATGTATAGTTTCAGCCATGGATTTTTAGTACTTTGCATTGCCATGGTACGTCTTGTTTGGTAGTCAATGTACAATTCAAAAAATTTTAAATAATTTTTGAACTCTCTGACTGACTGTACATGTGCAATATTTGGAATTTATTTGCTTAATATGTGTTCAATGAGAATATTTTATGTGGCATTTCGCGCTTTTCAAACGTATATTGAGCATCTGAATTATATTGGAGAGTTCCAAGAAGCGATACGTCCTATCGCATATCTAAATTATTCTGCTATTAAATCGTGTTGGTTTTAAGGACGGAATGCGTTATATTAACAATTAACCGAGGATGCATAAACCAAAAAAATCAATTTTTTAACACAATAAAGACTGAATCTAGAATTTATTAAAAAATTTCCACGATACTTTGCAATGAATAATTATGGAAGTGTATTAAAAAGAATTTTGTTCGAAATGTAATAGCATTACTAGAACAAAAACAAATTACTTAACAAATGAAAGAAATAACATAAAATGAGGTACTCATTATTGATTATGTTTAATACAAACGTAACAATTATTAATGCTTTTCGAATTTGTAACATAATGTGATTTGTTTGGACTTTGTTCTTAATTTTTAGAATATAAAATTTGTTGTAAAACTTTTAAAAATTTGTATTGAAAATGCATAATCTAAGATATATGGATCGCAAGGTTGGCAATGCATTAATGTTATCTGAAACGTTGGAACATCATATCAAGACTAAATTTGACCCCGGAACACTTGGTATCCACGATAATGTCATAAAAGCCACTATATCTCAATTTTACCACGCTTTATCTTGGAATTTCATAATAAGCCATAATAGCTGGCGGTTGGAATGTGCGGTCGAAACTTCCCGTCGAGTCGATCATTTTTGCATTTTGAGGAATTTGATTTGAAGTTGTGTATCGGTGGTACAAGGTTTATTTACAGTACAGTATTTGTAAGCACAGGTTGGAATTGCAACATAATGATCGTTCCTTAACTTTTTTTTACTCTAGCCGAATTTCTTTGTTTATCTTCAATTCAAGGACGCTGATTAAAATTGTTTCAAACAGTACTGGAAACTAATAATTTTTTTTTTAATTTAGATCAGACTTGGATTGTTAAATAAGATTGTTAAATAATTAATTTTCAATATTTTATAGCACAAGTGCAGTAGTATTTGATTTGTAATAAACTACAATTTACATTAATTGTACTTGGAAACTTCTACGAATTTCAAGGGGTATACAAAGCCATCACTAAATGTGACCATATGAATCTCAAAAGTTTTTAATGAGATCAAGGAATTAGCTTCATATACTTTTACGTTTTAGGAATTACGAATGTGTATTGTCAATTATTAATGAGAATTACTTTCCATTTATGTTTCTGTATAAAATCACAGTAATTAGATTATTTTAATTCTGAAAAAAACGAAAGAATGTCCAAATTTTATCAAAGAAATTCATATACAGGATGGTTCATTAAATATTACCACTTCGATTCATGTAACTGTTATTATTCGTAATAAAAACCGTTTCACATAGAATTGAGTGGTTTCAGAGTGAGCATAGTCTAATGTTGACACTTTTCTTTGTAAGTGGACGCGTAGAGGATGTATAAAGATTATTAATTTTTCTTTATATAGGAGCATATAATTGCACCAAACCTATTGACCTATGTATATTGTACAGATCTTTATAATTGCACCAAACCTATTGACCTATGTATATTGAAAAGCTATTAATATAGCAGAAATTTTTACTTAAATTTTATAAAACATATCATATGACAGACAAGAAAAGACGCAAAACGGTATTCTTGCGTTTATGTTGTTCTTATTTCTCATATGCAAAGTATTTCCGAACTGGTGGTACAAGCAGCAACGGGGTAGCTCTACATGCAAAAATAAGTCGAAAACACGCATAACATTTGTTCGTATCGGGCTCCGTTTCCGAATAAATCGGTGTTGAAGATATGCTGAGTACATGTACAGCGTGTCTCATAACTCCTGTAATTCCCGGAAATGGGGGGTTGCTGAGGTGACTCTGAACAACTTTTTCCTTTATCAAAATGTTGGTTGAAGCTTCGTTTTTAAATTATTAACGAAACACACTGGCCAATCAGAGCGCCCGTAAAGCGCGCGCTCATACACGAGAGCTCGGCTCTCAACCGCCGCGCTCGGTTATGGTCGTGATCCAACGCATTGGCACAGCGTGGATATCACGGCAAATGTTACATCGTCTTAAATTAAGAATAATGTGAAATTATTCGTTATCCGAAAGAAATAAAATGTTGTATTATTTATGAAAAAAATGTGTTTTTTTTTTAACAGCACGTTTTCAAGTGGATAAATTGTGTTTTAAGAAAAATGACCGATAACTAATATTAAAAGAACCTATTATAGTTAAACTTACCCATTCGTCCTCGAATTAACCAGCTTCGACAGAAGCACTGGGTCATTGTGCCGATCCCGACCTTTCTAGGCAATCCTCAACAGCTGATGTTAGACGGTTAGGTCGATGAACTTACTCTGGCGTGTGTGGCCTTTCTTTACTATTGGGGCCCATAGTGACAAAAACCATGCGACCGTCCTAAGTGAAGTGTCCGTGCAGTGAAGTGGGTTAGGTTAGGTTAGGTAAGATATCGATGATTTTCGTTTTTTATGTTGCTTGACTTAAATCACCTCGTAGAGAGTGCTTTCACGGAGATGAGACACGCGGATAAATGAATTAACATGTTCAAGTGGGCGAAAAGAGGCGGGTGAGATACGTCATTGGTTGATGTCATAGCTGGTAAAAAAGAGACCATTCTTTCGCCGATGATTACTCGCAGAAACAGAAAGTATCCTCGAGTGACGCGAGTGGTATATTTCGTATAGAGTAAAGTAGCCTAATATGAGATCGTTCCTAATATGAGACTCCAGCGTGTCTCCGTTACAGAGAAGTCTCGAACGTCGCTGCAACAATCCGATAAAACAGACAGTCTGTATATAAAAAAATAGTATACTGAAATAATTTGTTACAAATAACAAATTTTATGTTCTTCAACGATTTTAATTTATTCAGTCATTTGCTAATAAATCGTTTCGTCAATTTTCTCTTGACTTTTATATTACCTCTTATTTCTGTCCTTATGTATTGTTTACGTTTTGCATAACATGGAGCTTACTATCCGCGATATAACTTTTGCGTCTTATACTACACAATAGACTCTTTCGATACTTTTTTATCACAGTCGATAATTTCTTTCATCCACTCCTACAAAGCTTTTACTGCAGGAATTATAAGCCGTAATTAATATTACGATATTACAGATTAGGTTTAATATGAATCTTGTTGTACGTTTCAAACAGCGATTAAATTAATTTAATTTAATAAATTATTTTAGACACTATGCGATAATGAATTTCGTTTATTCTTAATCACTAAATATTTATCGTTCTGGTGGCATATAATATTCAGGAAACTCCGATTAATTTCCGTGTATTCGGTTAATATAGGATATAGTATAATTAATATGCACTTGAAAATCTTTCACAAGATTTCGATGAAATATACTCATTTTTGAAGAATTATTTTAACCACGTTTTTGATTAATTATTTGGAGATTAATGCAAACTTAGATTTATTTATATCATGTGTGTTAAGTGTATTTTAAAATAGTGAAGATTTGAATTTCTTTCATAATTTTTACTCACTGTCTTTGATCATTTTTCAAACAATATAAGAAAATGGATAATGTCAAGTTTTATACGATACTTAAGCAAAATTGAATTTTGTTTAAATAAAACCTTGGTGTTGGAAAAATCGAAAATACATTACGAGAATTTATGCATTCAAGTAAGTATTGATTCAAATTATTTCTGAAATTATGAGGGACCACTTTATGTCAATTTGACAGTTCCATGTGTTCTATTTGAAACTCATGGTTCCATATATAATTTATTTTAATCAAAAGATACAATATGACAATTCGTGGTATAAAAACATAATAATATATTGCAGATCATAAAATTTGTGAGCAATTTTAAACTGCAATATTATATTGCTGTATACACTAAATTTCAACTTTTAAATATCCGTACAAATAATTATTGTATTATTATATGTTATATTTTCGATTTCTACTATGCCTATAATTAACTTCATAATACATATACTATATCAAGTTAATAATATGTAGATATTATATACATGTATTAAGCTAGGCTAAAAATGATCTTACATAATGAAACAGTAATAGAAGTTAAATTTTACGATCCCGTTTAAAATAGTGTATTAAGTGAAGTAATTTTCTACGTGATCATATTTCTTGTGATATTAGATTTTTTCCATAATATCATCGTGATACTTGCTCTTTGGTCGAATGAAAGTTAATAATCATTATCAAAGAGAGATATCAAACTGTTTATAGTACCATATTCTTATTAACAAAGTATAATAAGATTTATTACTCTCTGTTACTTAAAACTGTAACGACGTCGCAGAGTGAAACCGTATTTAATGTTGCTCCACGCACGTAATATAATACAGTACACATAGTACAGTCGGTTAAACTATTTCGATTGTACAGGGTATTTCGATAAGAGAGATGGAACTTTGAATTGAAATGAAACGAAAAATACAGAAGATAACCTAATACTCACTATATCGTTTGAAAGTACATTTGATGGCATTATATATGAAATGCAGTATTATATAAACGACCACCACGATTGCATTTGATGGAGTGAATATGACAAACCCAATTTTCGCCACAAAAATCATCTTCAGTGATGAAGCTCATTTTTGGATAGATGGCTTTGTCACTAAACACATTTGCCGAATTTATGGACGTACTAATCCTCAATTAATAGTCGAAGGATCATTGTACACAAAGAAAATGACTGGCGTGGTTTTCCTGCTGGTGGAGTCATTGGCCTTTTTTTTTTTTAAATGAAGAAGGTTCGACTGTTATTTATAGGTGAGCGTTACCGTTCGATGATTACATCTTTCCTTCAGCGCGAATTGGATGAATTTGATTTATCTGAAATGTGATTTCAGTAAGATCGTACCACATGCCATACTTCTGCTGTAAATATCGCTTTATTGAGATCGAAGTGCAACGATAGGATTATATTAGGAAATGCAGCTGTCAATTGACTACCAAGATTTTACGATTTGACGTCATTGGACTTTCTCTTGGGGGATCATGTTAAGTCTCTTGTTTATTCCAACAGCCCACAGACTATTGACGATCTTAAAGTAAACGTTATTCATGTTATCGATGAGGTACGACTTGATTTATGTGCCGGAGTCATCGAAAATTAGGTTTATCGTATTCACTCCATCAAACAATAGTGATACGATATTGTATTTATTGTATAATGCCATCGAATGTATATTAAGATAAAGTAGCGAGTACTAAATTATCCACCGTAGTTTTTTTTAAATTTCAACTCAAAGTTCTATCGCTCTTATTGAAAGAGCCTATACTTTCATATAATCGAGCCGCTTTGAGATTGTGTTGAGTAACGCTCGAAGAAACTGAACTACTGTTTAACATGGGCGAATTGCCTTGACGTTACTAACTAGATTGCGGATTTTTATGCAAATTCATATTTTTCAGAATATACTAAAAAAAAAAAAGAAAATAGAATTTCAATAGAAAATTACTTCCTCTACTAGGTATTATAAAAATCTCAATAATTTGGATACTTGGTATATTTTTTATATTTGCTGTGCAATTTTATGCAATTTTATGCAATTTTATACCTTTAAGTTTCCTATAAATGCATAAAAATTCGCAGTCTACTAATAACGCTATAGGTGTCGAGCTCTAAAGCGTTATGGGGCCTCCGAAAGTACTTGTAAAAGAATTAATAAACGATTATCGGAGTTACATAAAATACATTTGTTAGTATGCAAAGACTGGGATAAAAGTATTTAGTCCGAGTAAAACGATGTTTGTTGAATCAACATTTGCTGAATGTTCGAATTTTCGAAACGCCCATCAAGCATTCGATGAGCCCATTGTGAAGTGTTCTGGAGAATACTTACATTTTCTAGAATACGTGAGAAACAATTGAATCTTCTAACAAGACTCACTCACTATAGTAGTTTTGACCGGCTATCGCATCGAGTGTATTTTCAACATCTTAATTTACCTACCATTTACACGCTCGTTTATTGTTGGGAAACTAAGACAAAGTGCAACGTACGACGCTGAATGTTGCAACATCAGTCGGCGTCGATTTTTAAAAGTTTAATTAACGATCTCGCTATATCGTGACCCGAACTATATAATAGGTTTAGATAGATTTTAATTGAAATAAGATAAAATAACAATGTAAAATAACGAATCATTCTTTTAGTAGCTTCTGTTAATGGTACACAAGCTAGATCGGTAATTAATTAAATTTTCTTATAATTGCATTATTCCAATAATTGTTTAATAGGAGCTAAATTACAGAAATAATTATTAAGATTAAGAAGTGCATTATTATTGCACTTCACCTGTTTTGTCTCACTCATACTGCCTATTTCTCACTCTTTTCTTTGGTATACAGATAGTAGAGTCAACTGAAGTCAGATAAGGTCAGCCAATTCTCGAAAAATTGCCTCTCCGGATATATGGCCAGGTACAATCTCGAGCGGCAGCCATATATCCGGACATCGCTGTATTTAATACCTCTGCTTATTTGACAGCATATTTAAAAATTTAATCAAAATATTTGAAAAGTTAATCAAAAGTTGTTATTTAAATTAAAATCTTTATTTTCAAACTTGACATCACAATCATCAGTCGTTATTGCACTAGCTTCTTGCTATTCACTTGCTATATTTTCACTGTATCCCTTGATTCACTGTGTGTATGGGAAAATTCCAAACTCTTTTCACAACTTTGATGTTTACTAGTTGGCGGCCACGGCTAAAAGTAATAAACTGCGTATTTGTATATTTATAGGAAACTTAGAGGTACAAATCTACACAGAATATATGTAATATGAAAAAGTATTCAAATTATAATCCTTTTTGTATCACCTGATAGGTGAAATAATTTCTTACCGGAGTTCTATTTCTTTTCTACTATATTCTTGAAGATATGAATTTGCATAAATATTCGCAGTTTGAAGATTAAAAAAGAAGTTAAGTGATAAGATTTTCAAAATCCTCCTCTAATTGTATAAATAAAACAAACCCCTATACTTATACAAACTGTATGAGAATACATCTTTCAGTCATTGATATACGCAATCTTTATCATTATGCTGGTGTTTGTATCGACACGGCAAAAGTATGAGCAAACAGTTGCAGGGATCTTTATCTCTTACCAATACCGAAGGCGTGTGAAAAACGCGAGGTGCGTACGAGATACAGACGCTGTCATTGAATGGTTGGAAACAAATAATATTGCAGTAAAAAATACTATTTATTAATGTTCTTCAAACATAATTAACAAGTTAAACAGCACATTGGTCCCTACAGGGCGACTCTGGATTTTTCGTTAAAGAGAAGTTAGCTTCGAGGAACAACAGCGTCGAACTTAGACAATAATATCTTACCATTCATAAATGAGTTTTATTTAAACAGATTAAACAAAAGATACGGCTTCGTTAAATTTTTTACTATTTCTCGACTAAATGTTTTTGAATTAGTATTTCAACACTGTTTCCAAAGTTTTCGAAATAGAATCGTTGAACGACCATTCGACCAAAATCGGTGTGATATTTAACATGTTAAAATAAAAATTATTTAATGAAAACTGATTATTAAAATAAATTCAACATGGTATTTAAAAAATTAGTCACCATCTTGTTGGTTAGTAGTTGTTTTTCAAGAAAAAGTTTCTTCATAGAATGTTAATTTTCATATCTCGAATTTTGTTTTTTCGTTTATTGCCAAATCTTTGAAAGATACTATTTTTGCACTTTTTACAAGTACAATATAAACTTTAACAAGTGCAACTCAAAAACTCAAAGCACTTTGTGAACCACAGGTACAGATTGTTTGAAAATGTCGGATTTCAATCTTACACTGTTCTTTAAGTTATTCATTCAATTACTGTTTGCAGTGATTGAATCGGTAAAGTGTTCTTAATAAAGCACAGCGTTTTGGAAAGCAGTACCTTTGTTTTTACTTAAATTAAAAACACATTTATATTTTCTTTTCGTACAAGAAAAATTTATTTTCTGTGGTATAGTTCGATTATTTACAGTAATTTATGGGAAAATAGCAAAATTATTTTATAGTTAAAATGGGGTACATCTTTCTGTCGATTATTTCGAATAAAAATTTATTTTTTGCGATACAATTTGAATATTTACAGTGACATCTGTTAGCAAGTGTTTACGATAATTAATACTAACAATAGAGAAGATTCGCGGAATGAAACATTTTTCCGATTCTTTATTCAAACGGCTATGTAGTGATACGTGTACAGAATGCTAAAATACCTCGAATAATACATTTGGATTTCGAAGCTTTAAATTATTCACTTTATAGGAAAAAAATTCTGTTTTAAATATTAAAGATAGTATACCTAACGTGGAATAGTGCTATTTCTTTAAATCTGACAAATGAATATCCATGAAACGGTTATAGACTCACTCATTTATTTTAGCAACGCACACGTTGTGACTTGTCAATCGAGGGAACATTAGTGATATGACGGGATCGTTTTGTTTTGCTGCTATTCGAAAACATTTGACGTTGCGTAAATTGTATGTGGTTTTTATATTCGTTATTATGTTCACTGCAAATTATTATTTGCATTTTAATGCTTTTACGGTGTGGAAAATAAAAGTATCTTCTGTTTGTTCTCCATGAAAATATTATACCGGATGTCAGTACTCCATATTAGGTGCAATTTGTGTTTCTCTAATGCTAGTTCAACATTCAAAATTATTCATAACGCTAGAAATATAAATGTACTCTCAAAATTGAGTGTAAACGTATGTTCCATAAAGATCTTTTAGTTGTGATTGATTTTGCAAGAAAAACAATTGAATTGATATTCGAAAAAGACAATGGCATTTTATATTTGGTTACTTTCCTCTAGAGTTGAAAAATTCAACCTTTTGTTTTGTTTTCCTTTGAAGTCTGCGTAAGTGTAATCTAAAAAATGTTTTAAGTCACCTTTCTCTGCATTCCTAGACCGGAAGCATCCCTTAAGAAAAAGAATCTAGCAGTCGATCATAGTAGCTAAAGGGTAAAATGCAATTGAGAAATTTATCTCATATCGATACAAATAGATGTAAACATGCAGAAAGCAAAGTTAGAAATTATAAATGGTAATATTTATCCATATCGAAAATTCGCTTCTTTTTTAGGGGAAAATTGTTAATAAGTCATTTTAAACCGGTCTAATCTTCCAGTGTTGCAGTGGTACGGTGTTGCACTCCGAATCGGTAACTAAGAATGTTGATTCATTTGAAAATCATTTTAAATTGTTGATTTATTCTATATCAGATTATCACATATTTGGTAAACAAAATTGTATAACTCGTTGAACGTTTTTTTCCAAATCTCATATATAAATTACTGATGGAAATTACAAAGTGAAGAGAGTTGTCTTAACAAAAAAAAAAAAAAAAAGGATTCAAATTATGCTGTGATTGCTCACCACTGGGAGAAAAGAGAATTATTTTACTGATTATTAAGAAAAAGTTATGTGTTGTTAGTAGCCATTAAAAGTAATTATTGAGGAAGCAAACGATTAAAATAGCAAAAGAACTCTGCTACAGACACATATAGTAGAAATTTGAAAATGTGTCGATACATCATAGAGTTCAAAATGCTTCTCCAAACATTTCACTGCATACAATAGTTTTTAGTATGTCATAAGAAAATGAACAACGTTTCACTAAAGTGTAGAACAGGTAGTTCTTTTTTTAAAACTCATCCAAGGAACTATGTATCTAACAGAAGATCCTTAACAGTCATATGTATTTGCCAGCAATTACGAAAATAGCCTACGCGATATACTTTTAGTTTCGAGACATTTAAACTCTTTCCTTAGAACTAATGACTGAATTATAATCACACAACTACTAACTTCATTGAATGGTTCCATTTCGGATTATTTTGTAAAAATGTTTCCATATTCTTCTATCTTATATCGATGCAAAATAAAGTACGTAACTGACAAATTCAATGTTTTAAAACTTTTGGCTTAGATCACTTTTGTATCAACAACACATACAGTATCCTTATCGTAACAGATTTTATTTCTCACGCTGTCGCTTTGACCACAAGATTATATTAAATTCTTTGAAAGCAAACCTCACACTCGTTACTTGTTTATTCTCGCCTTTGATTTTACCTTTTCAAATAATTTTAAAACCACCACCGCCATCAAACAGCTAAAAATATTTCATTTACCATACCACGAGACCAGTACAGAGCAACATTCACATTAATGCCAACCTTTCTTCTTAACTGGTTAATGCTCGGGTGTTCGCTCGTTAATGCTCGCTTTTCAAGCGATGCTAATCGACTAGCGTGGCCGTTGAAAACGCGGCGCAGATATAATGCGCAATCGAAACAGCCCGGAAATGGCAATCCATCAATACCCCAGCTGCTGTGGTTCTGGTTTTCAACATTAATTAGTAATTAATTAGTCTCAGCTGGGTAACAGTTCGTTGTGCGTTACCGAATATTTCTCTATTTAATAACGAGTGTTACATAGACTTTTTGATGATGGTACCTTTGTACAATGGTAGAGCTGGAAAAACTGAAGCTAATGATATCTAGTTTTAGAGACAGACGTTTAATGATTGATGAGATATTGAATTTTAAACTTACCACTTTGCTTTGTCTTTCTAAGTGTGATTAGTATGACTATCATTCAGATTCATATATGCTACTGCTCAAGAAATTATGACCACTTGAAAAGTAAAAAAAAAAAGAAAATAAACACAGAAATTGCTTGGGAAAGTATGACCACTTGAAAAGTAAAAAAAAAAAAATAAAATAAAACAAAATAAATACACAAATTGCTCGGTACGCGATAATTTTATTTCTGATTAATTTTTGATTATACAAACATAAAGTTAGAATACATGCATAAATAATTAAATAATATTCTGGCAAAGACAAATTAAGAACTTTTAATACTAAATTTTCTTTTCGCCGGAAAGAAAATGTCGAGTAAACTCACAATAAAGATAGAACGACCTCCAACGATTTCTTTTCGATTTATTTCGAACACAAGATAAGTAAAGATAAACCTTTTCTAGGCATAAATTATGTAGATCATAAAAACATAAAATATTAATTATATATTGTTTGACAAATGGGTAAAAGGATGGCAATATGAATATATTTTATGCAAATCATGACTAATTATTTATTAAAAAAGCTGTTTAACGAAGTGCCTATATTTCCATGAGCAGCAGCGTTTATCTTGCGGTTAAAGTAATAATTAAATACAGTGTTTCCAAATAATAATTTTTGAAGGTTACTTATAAATAGTAGATCATATATTTCTTAAAAAAGAAAAGAAAAAATTAATACTTTAGAAGCATTCCTTCAACAAAACTCGTACCTGCAAACAAAAAAGAATAGCCTACCAGCTGGTTGATACCCTATTGATTACGCCGTAACCACTTTTATCAAATGCAGTCGCATTTTAAAAAATAAAAGGAGATGGTGACTCTAACGCTAAATATATTATAAATTATTAAAGGGTTTGCACACAGTTGAAAATGTAGGCGATGTTCAGTGATCATTAAGAAAAATATGTCAACAACCTATTAATGTGAAATTTTGTATTTTACTTAATTATTGAATATAAAATAAAAATCGCTAATGATATTTAAAAAATATTTATTTTTAATCCTGTACTACCCCATTTCTTGGAACAGCTTGGCTTTTACATGTCCATCTAGAGTGCAGGTTTAATTGACACGAATCAAATTAACTATAACAAAAATCCCAAAATTGTCATAAACTATAATTTTTAGGCATTCGCGACTCCATTTTTCAGTTTTTGTAAAAATTAACAAAATGGCAAATATTTGAAACTTAGTAACTGAATATCGACAAGAAACTTGTTAATTTTTCCTGTATAGTTTGCAAAATAACGAGAAAATTGAAAAAAAAGAATAGCGGTCATAAATGTCCATTACAAAGATAGTATTAAAAGTTCTGTATGATTGATGGTAGATATCTTGTATACCCTTTTGAAAAACACAGTTCTCTCTTTTTCTCTTTCTGAAAGAAAAACGCATTCAAATTTACGAATGTAATTTTTCTCTTTTACTGGAAATGGTAATGCTAATGAAAAATAATTGTTCCTTAGTATTTCCAGGTTTTCCTCTTTGTAAAAAGGGTAGAGAGGTGTGGTGATTTTTTGAAAATTTTACCTAACTTAACCCTTTAACCGTTTGTCCTCAAAATCAGGCATCATTGATATCAGTTTATCAAGGTTTACCATTGCGCAAAGGCATGTCGAAAAGTGAGCTTTACATCTTAAAATCTCTCCTTGTAAGTGCCGAAATTTACACGAAAAATATATCGAATTGCCACGAAATTACATACACTACCGTGCATAAGTCTTTCGAAACTTTTACATTATTGAAAACGCATTATACATTTATGCAAAATAATGACCATAAAAACATAATGCAAAAGTATTGCATAATTATTCAAACCAATTATATGGCAATAGTGAATTTAAAATCATGTATTGGCCGATTGAATTATGAAATGATGTGGACCGTTAGGTAAAAGCAAAGAGTCCAAAATCAGGAAAACAGCTTTGGATCTATTTTCAAAAACGACTAGAAAGAAATTCAACAAGATACATTCAAAACATTCATTGCCAGAGAATCCGGTGTAACGAATACTCTTATTGACCAAATTTATATCAACGAACACAATATTTAATCATTATTATTCATTTGTTAAAAAGTTGTTACGATATAATACATCTTGGATCTTCTATAAAACTTTTAACCATCGCATCGAATGTCTAAATACGATGCAGGGTAATGTACATAGCTGGCAGTCGCACAGCTCGCTCGTTTTCCTGCCGCTATTCGCCAAGCGATATCGCGGAATGTATTCAAGCATTATACCCTCCGCCGATGGCTATTGGAATGATCAGCGGTATCAACGGAATATGTAGTAATACATTAGCAAAGCCCTGCAATGAAACGTGCGTTTACACGATCGCGTGCGTAACGTTTATTTGGATTTGTAATCACTTACGAATCCCGCCGCTAATGAAACACATCTCGGGAATTATTCGAAAGCTCCACTACGCAATATTTGTCCACCTCCTTTTTGTTTTACTTTTATTATTATCGTACATTCAATGTATATGATGAACGTTTGATGCTGATTCAATGTTTATTCATTTATATTGGTAGTAATACAACATTTCTGATTAAAAGTTCTATTTAAATTTGGAAAGTCGCACTTTTAGAGAAAATTGTTATCTAGAAGATGTAATTCTTTTTTTAGCTAATATTTATTGATTTCATTTAAAATCAAAATTGTAAGTATTATCATTATCATGTTTTATTTGATTACTTCTGACTTTGATATAATATCAAATATTGAAGAAAATAGATTTAGTGTCAATTGCTGAAGAAAAATTTATATAAACATTATGCTGGTGTTTAGTTAAATTTTTCAAGTAAATAAGAAATATAAAAACATTAATTGAATTGTATACTCTCGACAGTAAAGCGAAATTTTCTCAAGTTACGTAAACTTTGCGTTGTTATACTGTGTTTTAAACACTACTTTAATTAAATATTTTAGCTATAAATTACGTATTTTCCTATGTCTGAGAAAAGATTAAACAATAATATTAAATTTCTAGAGAACAAGCTTTCCATGGTCAAAATGCACTTTGTTTATTGAAAATAACTATGTTCATAAATATATGTCCACTACTGTACATACATCATTGTTTTTGACGGTGACAGTATCCTCGTCTTTTGACCTGCCTTACACTACCCGGTGTGTACAATTATGTTTGTATCAGCCGAATTTCTTTAAAGCGAAGGAAATATTCGCGTTCTGCTGGTTGATTCGTTCAACGTTTTACGATCGTCGAAGCCTGTTCTATATGATACAACTCTGGTTGTGGTTGACTGTGTGCTTCTTTTACTTTTATTGTGCATTTTTTGAAGAGCTGTGTTTGTTATAAAAGTTGTTGTGGAGCTGAGTATATTGTGAGATGCTGTTGTGAAATCGTATAATGATACGTAAACCGTGTGTTGATTGGTGTATTTACAATTTTGAACAATTGGCTATTGATTATGATTCTATGGAAGTGGAGATCTTGAACTATAATGATTGGTCGGAGGGTGACTCTGGATCCCACTCAACTTCGTGTAGAAGCGCGTTTGGTTTTTTCGCTGGAAGGGGATTAAGTATGGTGTTTTCTTAAACCTAGGCTGCGACAGGGCTCAGACTCCGAGGGGTAACAATCCCCAATGGCCGAAGTGAATTTTGGAACCTTGGTCTGGTGGCCAAATGTGACTATCAAACTTCACAGTTCTAATCTATAAAACCGAGGTTTGCTCACGCTTCGTGTTTTATGACTAACCAATTTTAGCTGATACTTCAACTTCTTATGACTGAAACAGTTTCAAACGTAATTTCATTCTTCTCAATGTTTGTTTTATTTCGATTTGTAGAATTATCCTTTAACACGTTCGATGTGGAGCGGATTTTGCTTCACTTTCCATTTAGGCGGCGAGCAACGCTTGATGGATGCTTAGGCATACAGAGAAAAAGGCAAATCTCATCCCTATTTGAAATGTTTTAATAAAATGTATTAAGAGAATGTAAACATTTTTTTATATTATAAAAAGTTTTACATTGAGTAAAATTAATTTTTTGAATTTCATATAGTCGGCACCTAGGAATTCGATGTCGCCTAAACGGCAAATTCAGTGTCGGTCCCTGAGGACCGACGTCGCGTTTAATGCGTTAAAATTTCTTTCACCCGTTATTAAACGTATTGTACACTCTCGTCTATAAGTCACTGAAAACTTAATAAAATTGGGATTTAGACTTCAAAATTTTAGTTGTTCCGCAATTTTTTAAAGAGAATACCTTTCCTTGAGTAATAACACTTGAATCTTTTCGAATTATGTAATTATTTTCTAAGTAGAACTATTCATTGTGATCAGATAGACTGTCGAACTTAACCCTTTGCACTCCGAGTATTTTCTTATATGATGGATTTGTCAACTCCAACATACTTTTGCAATAAACCTTTCGAATCAAAAGTTTCGTTTCTGGAAAAAAATTACAGATGTTCCTGAATTTTGTTTACTATTATTGATTTTATCGATTTGCCTTATTTCAATGCAAGTGAAATTTAAACGAAGTCATACTTCGTATTATGAATGTCTTAGTAGCGGCGCCATTGGAGTGCAAAGTGTTAAAATGAAGAAGAATGGATGACTGTCCACCTTCCTAGCTTCATGTTTATTTCTGTCTAGTGAAAACTCCTTTCTCAAGTGTTTATAAACACTCGTGGCAGTGATGTTGGAGACTGAAGGAGGAACTGAGATAGAGAGAATAGGCGGAAAAAGAAAGGTTATGTTTCATCCGGGGTCTTCTATTGAACTCGTCAGTTAAGGCATCCTAGAAGACCCGTGCCTTAGACGCAGGGGACTGAGAGACTCAAGTTAGAATAGGTGTGTATAGGAATAGGACCTTTCGCATGGACTAGCGCAAAAATGGCCATGTGCCCGTCTCTCTGGTGATGGATTTAAAGTTGTATTTAATAAATAAATACTTATGCATACAATTTTTGTTCTTAACATTTATTCAAACTATGCGTGTATGTATATTCTTAATTTCATTATCAGATGTAACTATAAAACAAGTAAATACTGTTACGTCATAAAACGCAGGACGTGAACAAACCTCGGTTTTGTAGATTAGAACTGAGAAGTTTGTTAGTCACATTTGGCCACCAGACCAAGGTTCTAAAATTCACGTCGGCCATTGGGGATTGTTACCTTTCGGAGTCTGAGCCCTGTCGCAGCCTAGGTTTAAGAAAACACCATACCTAATTCCCTTCCAGAGAAAAAACCTAAGTACGTTGCTGTGCGAAGTCGAGTGGGGCCTCGGAGCCATCCCCGACCAATCACCATAGAGTTAGACTTCCACCTCCACCTAATTATATTCAATAGCTAATAGTTAAAAATTGTAAACACACCCATCAGAACACAGTTTGCGCATCACGACACGACTTCACGTCAGCACGTCACAACACTCACCAGTTCAGTAGCACACATTGTAACGAGCACAACTCTCCAAAAATCAGAGAATAAAAAAGCACACAAACCATAGTATTATAAAACATCACGTCAAACACTATTGGAACAGGCTTCGCCGACCTTAAAACGTTGAACGAACCAACCAGCGCGAGGCGAACCATTTCTTTATATCAAGAAACCTTGCCCTTGCAACCGTGCTGGTACAAATACAACAAAGTTACATAGTAAACTAAATATAGAAAATTGTATTTATGTTTTAATAATCGTTCTACCCAAAATGAGCAAATGCCCGGTAACTTATGGATAGTAAAGTATGTATGAGGAAGATAATATAACTAAGCTTCTTTTTAGTGATTTACCACTTTAAGAAATATATTATTGTACTTCTAAACTTTCCGTTAGTAATGTACGTATATGCAAAGGTTATTTGAAAAGTTCACGACTTTAAAATAAAAACGTGCTATTTTGAGCCTTAAGTTGCCTTTATTTTTCAACATTATCTCTGTCAACATCAATGCATTTTATCCAGCAATGTTCTAGTGCTATTATGCCATTTCAGAAATTTATATCTTGAGAGTCTTCTAACCACAGCTATTATTATGATTATTCAACTAATATTACATATTAATCTTTTTTAGTTTTGGAAATAGTTGGAAGTTTGAGAGAGCAAAATCTGTAGGATGGACAAGATGAGGGAGCAAATTGAACTTGAAGTGATTTTTGCTACAGCAAAATTAAATAATGACATGGTGCTCAAAGTTATCCATTTCGCAGTAGGCAGCAAGAAAGGTTTCTTTAAATTATACCACAAAGTAATGTCAGTTTTAAGAATTGTATATAAAATAATAGCAATTTCGGGATACAATCGCAATCTTTTCAAACGATTCTTGTATTATTGTAACTTATAGAAAAAGATCTTAGAAAATCTAGAAATACTATGTTTCGCGATGATATCATCAATCTTAACCCAAACTTCATCAATAGACATTAAATGACACGTATTAAATGGAATCATCCTGTCGTCAACGGTCAGAGAGGAGTGGGAGGGCTAGACGCGTGGTCGAGTATAATTGTATATCTGTAGCCAACCGAAAACAGTAATTCATCAACACATAGGAACGAATTGGCGGGTCCGACAGCCCTAATCACTAATTAGCCAATTAGCTTACGCAATTTTGCTAATAACGGCGGCGCATATAGGGCCGATGAATGACACGGCGCACCTGCAGCCACGTTAAAGGGGACATTCAGCGTGCAACGATGCTACCTACCTACCTACACTGTACCTGACTGACTGGCCGTGTGGCGTTTCGATTATAGCCTGTCCCGTAATTAGTATTGTATCGACAAACTTGCCACCTTTCGTGGCTACACTCATCAGGCTGATCGCGTTTTACACCATGCCAATGATACTCGAACGTTACCAGTGTCATTATTTACGTAGACATGTAGCTTGATTTTCCCCCTTTTCCCATCTATTGTCAGGCACAAAAGTTCCTTCTAGTTATGAAACGGAATGTTAAAATAGGTACTAATTGTGTCGAACTATGAAGTTACTGTTTGCGTAACTAAAAGCACTTATTTTCTTGATTTACCTGCAGTACCGGTCATTGTCTCTGCAGAATATAAATTCAATATATAATTAAGTTAGTTCAAATAATCTTGGATTATTACACCCTTCTGTCAGAATCAGTATTTTTATTATACATATAACTCTTTCTAAATTAAGTTATATTTGATATAATGTTAGAATTTGTTTACATTTACTAAGTCTTCTTCTAGAGCATATGATCTTTTTTATTTTTATAATTAGCAATATGTTTACATTAGTTGAAAGTTTGAGAAGAAAGAATATTTTTTTATACATAGAAATTTAAAAGGATGTAATACAACGAAATGCTAGCATAATGTATTGTTCAGAAATGACTTGTTCGATGAGCAATTTTATTGGCTGTCGCGTAACGCCGACACCTGTACTCATATGTATTATCGTTTTATTGGTCGAATTGGTTACATCTATAAGTCTATCGCATGACAAAGAACGCGAAGGAAACACATCAAGATAGAGTGAAATAGAACAATAGATGAAGTAAAATGAACGACGAACTGGATGCATTAGCGAGAAGGTGATATTTGCACTTTAACCGTTTGAGTGCGGAAGAATTTTCTTATGTATATGCTAAAATTGCGGAATGAAATGCGTAGTTATTTTTTTTGGAAAATAATAAAAATGGTTATAATTAACTCTAATTATTATAAAAAAAGTAATTTTTACTAACAAAAATGTTTTTTATTCTCACTTATTACATGAGTGTTTTGCTGCACAAATTCCATGAATTCCTTTTTTACATATAGCACAAATTAAGTTGGATCGTTTAATTCCATTTCCATTTCTTTTACTGCAAACCTCACACTGTCGCAAGTTTCGTCCAGGCAATTTTTCTAAAGAAAACTTTGTACTTATTGGTAGTCTTTCTGTTTCATTTTTGCTTGCTAACCATTCCTTCTCTATAGCATGAATAATGCTTGAAGTAAATTGCAGTCTAGTTAATTTTTTACCCAGACAATTTTCGGAATATATTATGTAAGCGTTTAGCACCATTCTGACAAATATGTTGAAAACAACTTTTTTCCAGTATTTGAGAGTTCGTCTTTCATCGAGATATGTATATAACATTTTGTCGGATTCATCAACTCCATTCATAAACCTATTATAATTGTGAATAATAATTGGTTTTTCCTTTACATATTGAATATTTCCTTTCTTCTTTGTAACGGTTATATTTCCTGTTGTGCAATTTGTAGAGATCAATATGACGGGATTTTTTTTAGTTTGTTTGTCTCGGTAAGTATTTTGTCATTTTTGAAATATTTTGGCTGACCAACCTGTGCAAATTTTGCCTCATTTGGAATGTATTTTCTATTTCTCCGAATGGTGCCAGTTAGATATGTGTTTTTCTCTAACAATGCTTTTGCAAGGTGTATGCTTGTGAAAAAATTATCTACGAATAAATGGTATCCTTTATTCAAGTAATTTCCGAGTGTTAACAATTTCTCAACCACTACATATCCGAGACCATTCTTTTTTATTTCATTTTTATCATCGTTTGATTTTGCACCTTGATAACAAGAAAACCCCAAACAATAATTTGAAATAGAATCACAAATCATCCAAAACTTGATTCCCCATTTATGGTGTTTTTTGTTAGGAAGATACTGCTTTATAATAGAGTGACAGTGAGTACCAACTAATGATTCGTCTATACTCAACTGGCGATGTGGCGTATATTGTTCCCGAAAAATTTTATTGGCGTAATCTGCTAAAAAGTTGAATTTACCGCACGGATCGTAATTTGAATGTCCTCGTGGTGCTAAACTGTTATTGTCTACTAAATGAAAAAAGTTCAAAATCAATTGAAACCTATCTCTAGCAAACATTTTTCCAAACCACGGGATGTTTCTCGAATCTTTACTCCAATAGGAGTATATTGAAGGTCGTCTTGTAATGCCCATTTCTAATATAACTGCAACAAATGCTTTCATTTCTGTAACAGTTACTGATACCCAAGATCTTGCGCGTGAACGTCGTTTCAATTTCTTTCCGGAATTCAAAAACTGCTCAGCATAGCGATTCGTTTCCGTTACCATTGTAGTGAAGAGCGAATTTGAAAAAAATTTATTGAAATATTCAATTGGCTTCGCATCAGAAGCAGGGGCATGTTTTGGACCAGGCACTTCAAAAAAACTATTCGATTCATTCGAAAATATTGTGTTTACGGGTAAAAATTCATCGATATTATCGCCATCGGAGGCATTTGCAGCTCCTTCCTCATCATCACTGCTATCACTAATAATTCGCAATCTCTTAGAAGGAATGATGATGTCACTTCCACTATCAGTTTCAAAATCATTACTACACTCTTCATTATTACTGCTCATATCATAGTCACTTTCAGATGAATCAGAATTTGGCATGATGCTTTTGTAATTATCAGTATAACACTTGTTAAAAAAATGAAAACAATTTTTAATTCTTGTAAACTAATGAAAAGTTTTTTACTACAAATAAATAAATAAAACACAGTGGTAAAATATAGTAGAGCCGTGGATGGTGGTACAATAGAAAAAGTGATCCAATTATTTTGATATAATTTGTTTTTGTATATAAAAAATTTTATTGTAAAAATTATCTCTTGCCCTATAGATGTAATGATGATTAAAAAAAATTAAAGTCGAAATCTATCTATCTTTTTACATTGACTCATTTTTTCTACCGTACCATGATCCACGGCTCTACTACTATATTTTACCACTGTTTTATTTTAATTTTTATATTACTAAAAACCACAATTAAACGAAATTAATAATAAACTGAAATGGATATAAATACAATTGTTCACAATTAATACGAAAATTATACTAATGAACAGCAGCGTGATCACGCGTCTCCGCATTCCTGGCTAGACAAGAGAAGCGCGATCGCGCTTCTCCGCATTTTTGGCATAGGACAAGCGAAGCGCGATAGCGCTTCACCGCACTCAAACGGTTAAATGCTGGGTCCGCCTAAATGCGTTTTTTACGTACAAATTTAATTAGTTAAACTCTTTTTTAAGCTTTTTGAATATAAATTTTGTGTTCTACAAAAGTTATTTTATTTTATTTGTAAAAATGCAGGTGTTCCGACCGTAACGGAACAATACGCTCATTTCCCTTTCGTAAGGCGCGATTTACAACACGAATGCGAAGAAAGATTATTTTAGAAAATGCATTAGCTTATTGTTCGACTTTTCACATATTTCTCGTCAGGAGAAATTAGTTTTTTCAGCATACGTAGAGATTATTTTTTCAATTCTCAATAACCGAGGTCATAAAAATGAAAGTTTCCTTAGAGCCAATTCTATTCAGCGTTTTGACTGTTGCAAGAACGTTGCCAAATTCATCGGCACATCGCACGTCTAAGCAGGATCGCCCCACCTTTCTCCAGGAAAAGCGCGCTAAGAATGTACTGGAAGGGTGATCACAATATCTGTCAAACACGTTGATTGGTAAGTACCAACTTTTGGGGGTGACTAATCAATGTGTTAAACTCTTTAACAGCGAGAGGACAGGCTGCTAAGGACTCAGTCGTTTACCAGTAGTCTCCATTAAAAGTTTTCTTGAAACAGTTCTTTTCGGAGAGAAAGGTCTTCGTTACATATTCGTATATCAGTCTTGCAACTGTCAACATTCAAGACAATTCATTTGATCAAATTTACTTGTTCAGGGTTTAACAACTATCGAGAACATATTCAGTCAAGGCCCATCGTTCGAGACACGAGACACTTTTAAAGGTGCTCACCCAAGATTAATTTGAAGGGTGAAAGTAGTACGCGAACTTAATTATTCGAAAAACGCGCGCTACAGTATGTTTCTATAAAACTTGTAAATATTGCGGCCGCTTTAGGTGAAGTTTCTAACAAAATAACTAGCTCTTTAAGTGTTTACTATTAACAGAATAAAAAAAATTCCTCTTATATGATCCAGATAAATTCTCACCTTACATATCTTCCGAGGAGTTGTTCTTATTTTCACCGACTTCTGAATCTGTATTTTCTATATTTAAAGCTAAATTGTTCATAGCAGTCTCTAATAAATTAGCTGATATAGATAAGATATGGAATAAGAAAAATAAATTTCATTTGAATGGTCATGATTGTATCAATTACTATTACTATGATCTTAAAAAACGATAGTAACTTATTTAAGAAAATAAGAGCAGTCTAAATCTGTGGTTTTGTGCGTTTTCGCAGATATAAAGAACCTACTGCTTTGCAGTATGACTGCAAAGAACCTGAGAGTGGGGTTTTCCGGTGTGAATTAGACGGAGCGAGCAAACTACTTCCGTTACCCTTGTATTGTTCTCTTTGAGAATTTAAATTCACTTCGTTTTTAAGACTTGTGGAATACAAGTTTGAGTTAACTATGAAATGTTTTTATGATAATTTGTGCAATCTGTTATAAATAATTATTTTTTTAAATCATATCATATACAGAGTGTTAAAAAAGAAACAACTACAATTTTAGGAGTTTATAGTTGGAAAAACTGGGAAAAGTTAATCAGCCCAGTCAACTTGCATACAAAATTCAAGAAAATTGAATATTTCAATATTCAAATGTCGATAGACAACGATATTATTCGATAAACGATAAATAATCGTTGAAGTATTCGATTTTCTTCGATTTTGTATGCAAATTGGTTTCACTGTATCAACATACCCCGGTCTCGTCTATACGTAAAAAAGAATAAAAATTATTTAATCAGCATGGGTCCTAACATCAATTTTCTTTCGATGTAAAACGCAAAAGTTTGCTTTCACATTTGCTAGAGATGTTCGGTGTGTCTTCCTTCTGTTTCAATAGAAGACCAACATCCGCGGATCGTAGATTGACCTACATTTTCATATATTCCTTCTGTGTCTCGTATTGTACGACATACGTACATTTTCTATTCGTTCTCGTAAGTTCACTGCATTACTTATTTAGAGGATTCAAGTCAGATCATCAAGATGGTCATTCTACTGGACTACCTGGTTCTATCCACATTTCAGATTTAAATAAAAAAATATCATAGAGTCCCATCATGTTGAAACCATATGCATAATCACTCTCAATATGGTATATTATTTAAGATTTAAAGTAAATTATTCACTAAAATTGTATTTGGTACAAAGAAACTGGCTGTAAAAATCGATCTTCTAACATTTTTCTGTTTACATTCAGTGTATTGCGAAGAGACTTTTAACCTTTCTGACTCGACTATTTTCTATTTGGATTTTATTATATTTTATTATAGAATAGATAAAGATGAAATTTGAAAACTGTATGTGAATTTCAAAAATTGAGATACGTATGTGTCCAAAGATGCATAGGTACTCCTATATTTAATAGGATGAATAAAAACATAATAATTTTTAAAAAATTTTAAGAAAAATATTTATACTCTAGATTGTAAGAATATAATAAAAAATTTCAGAGAATTGTTTAATTGTACGTGTAAAAAACGAAACTTTTATCATTGCCTCTTTGCAGCCACATATTCTACTGAAATAAAAATTATCCAGCATGTTACTACGTTGCTTATTTTCATAAAAGATAGTAGATACGTAGAATATCCCGTAACTGATGGTACGAACGAGCAAGGTACGTGGAAAACTGAGTCGAAAGTGTGGAATAAAATTCTTTCATTTGAGGCTTTGTTTTTGAGAAAAATTAGTTTAAAAGTTCCTATTAATTCATAAATTCTTGAAAATTATCTCAACGATCTCGCATATATAACTCTGCTATCCTTATTAAATATCTTCAAATATTTTCCAATGTATCATTACGCAATTTTAATTGATTAAATGCTATAATAATTTTTTGTCTTAATTGTTCAATGCTCGTTATGCTGTCACTATATACAATACATTTAACGTAACTCCGCAAATAAAAATTTAGTGCTGAAAGGTCCAAAGATCATAGCGACCAAAAGTTTCTGTGATTGTAACCGATCCAGTATTGATCATTTTCATTTAAAAAGTGTCTTACTTCAGACAAAACTTGATCAAGTGTACACATACTTAATGAATTTTCAATCTAATTTTTCTTGAAAACAGAGCCTCAAATGAAAATTTTTTATTCTACTAGGTGTAGAAATAAATTCCTTCCGATTAGAATCGCATAATTAGTAGTCATTCAAATCAAACTATCCGCGATGATATTTGCAAACTGCTAGAAAAATGACAGAAAATCATTAGTAGTAATGGAAATTATTTCTATGGTTGATCTGTTTTCGTTCTTTCCAAATCAAATTTTGTTTGTACTCAAAAATCGGAAAGAATTAATTTCTACATCTAATACATTTTCGACTCAATTTTTTACGTAGAATCAACTCTTGCTCGTTTCTACCATCAGTTACAGGACACACTGCATAGTCAGTTTAACTAAAAATGTGTAAGATAATGAAAATATATAACACATACCGTTGTGCAAAGGACCATAAAAATTCACTGAGATACATGTGTCCGAACAGGATTAAAAGGGTTAAGATATCGAACGTTCATAGAATACAAAAGTAAATTTTACACAAGATTTTACTTAGTTTTAACACCCTGTGTTACATTATATGTTATGCTTTGATAAATTATTCTTTTATTTTGATATACAATGTTTATAATTTTGCCATTGAGCATATAATTAATCAAACTGAATATGAACTTATTAGTATGATTAGTTGATGATTCTTTATGATAAATAAAGTTTCTCAGTATTAAGTAAGTCTTTAAATGTTACACGTCCTTAAATGTGAGTGAAGCATTTGTGTCGCGTGAAAAATTCATCAAGTTGAAATATATGTTCTTGGAATATAATTTATTATTATAATTTAACTTTTAATTTTTCGAAAATTGTATTCTTCTATACATGCTATTTATTTCAACCTTTAATCTTCAAAATCAAATAAAACGAATAATTTTAACTTTTTACAAAATTAATTAATAATAGTAATAAAAATCCAGTAACAAATTATCAAAATAGTTGATTATTTACAATTAGGTGTACAAGTATAATTCGTACCAATCTAAGTTTTAAAAGTTCAAGCGACATTTAATACTTTACAATCATTTATAAAGTTTTAATTAGAAACATGCTCTTCCTTTGAAAGTTTTAAGAAATTCATAAATGCTGTATGAAAGAGAGAAATTTCTTACTTTAAAATTATTTCAAACAAATTGCATAAACTTCGCGAATAATTATTTCACATCTAAGATAAACTTTTTGTTTACCATATACTTTTATCAGCTTCTATGAATCCATTTTTATAAACAATATTGTGTTTTTAAATGACAAACTGATTTCTTGTGTAATAAGAGGTAACTTTATATTCTGATTGAAGAAGAATGTGAGTTTTACATTTTACAAGTATGAACGTATTATAAACACATTGTAAGACGTATAAGAATCATTTGCATCTGTAAAAAAAAAAAACAATGTAATGGTGCTGTAGCGCCCTTAACGATTTGCAATGCTAATGACATTTTTGTGACATTTCATTTTTGTTCGTCGACGTACTACTATTTCTCGTTGCACCAACATTACGAACTTCCAAATTATCATACGAAACGTTTCCATATAAATGTAACGTGTGGAGGAGATTCTTTAGTTGATCCCTTTTCTGAACATTTTTGCAGCTTATGAATTTAAAAATATTGTTATGCTTAAAATTTCATTTACGACCGGTTTAAATGTTGTAAAATAATGCCGAGATATATCGTGATGTCATGTATTTCACTTAATAGAAAATATTATAAATAATTCATAGGAAAATCTACAATTTTTAATTTGATATTATTTTAGCTGTTTTTACTAAAATATTTATATGTCATTATTGTGGATGATTCAAATGTGCGAAATAAACATTGTAGAGTTTTATTATTTATATACGCAATTTAACGAAAACGAGATTATGTATAATTGTAAATAAGTTCGAATCAATAATGTAAATATGGGTTTATTACTTAATGTAATAAAATAAATGTGTTAATTTTTGTATTTAGCTCAGATTGTTCTTATAGTTTATATTTTAGAATAAACTTTTTAGAAAATGCATGTGCATCGAAGAAAATCCAATTTCTTTTACGTTTAATTAATATAAGATGTCTATTTTCGCAGAAACATAGTTTAAAAATCCTTTTTTTAACTTTAGAAAAAAAGTATTTCAATATTAAAGTTATCACATTTCATTTCCCATAATTAAAATGTACTATTAATCTATCGAGACATTGATAATACTTACATTCCTATGTAAATAACAAGTATTTATATGAATGCACGAATATGTGTTATGTTAGTTTTATTCTAGATTTGCGAAGGAAAGAATTTGTTTAAGATTGGCAACTCCGTTGCTGCGACCTTTCCTTGTAAGGTTAAAACGTGCACATATCTCGGAAACAAGAGGTCCGCGGATTCTGTTTACCCAGTCTTTTATGCTAATGTTAAGCTCCAAAATACAGCTAGACATTTTATGACAGCATTTCAGGCGCATCCCGTATATTCATTTATCTGCAAAACCTCGTGCTTGAATTTCATGGTTTGCCTGTACTAAAAGTAAAAGCGTGAAAGTCTCAAATGAAATAATTTATTCGAATATATTCACAATCGTGAAATTTTTACCAGATTAGAAGCTACATATTCAACGATTAAAAAGAAATATACCAAGTAAACATGCATTTTTATTATCACGTTTTATCGTTAAGATTATACGTACAGGGTATGTGTTTTACTTCGACTCATTTTCTGTGAAGTATCACATAAGGAGCAGAAAGTATTAAAAAAAAAAAATTTATCTTTACAAAGGTTGGTGGATACAAAAGGGAACATCATACGTATAGTAAAATTCTTCCTATAGGTGGAACAATAAAAAAAATTACAAGGTCAAGTTAATTTTTTTGGATGGAATGTAATATTTCTTTAATCTTATTATTATAACATTCGTTGAGATTATTTCAATCAAGTTAAATTAAATTAGGTTAGATTAGAATTGTTCGATGTAGAAAGGGACATTATACAGCATAATTTTTCTCTTAGGTTGAGCAGTGAGGAAATTACAAGGTCAATTTTTTAAATGGAACGTAATATTTTTTTTACTGTTAATAGTATAGCATTTGTTGAAACGATTTCAACGAGGTGCCGCGTTAAGTCAGCACCTGTTAGACGGCTTTCCCACTTTCTTACTATTTTACGATTTTCTATAAAACGAAATAACTTAATGTGGTACCTCGTTGAATTCGTCATAAGAAATGCTATAATATTCATAGTAAAGAAATATAGTTTTTAATTTTAAAAAGATTAACTAAATCTTGGAACTTCCTCCTCTATACCGTACAACTTTTATAAGAACGAATTCTTTTGACACTTTCTTTTGATTATTTATAAAATATTCAGTTGAAATATACATCTCGTATATATCGAAACAAATAGAATTAAAGTATAAATAAAATAAAACATATAAAAATATTATTCAGATAAATAAAAGAAAATATTACTACCTGTGTGTTACAAGGAGGTAAAGATGTTACTAAAATAAAATTCAGTATATTTCATACAGTTGTACGATACATTCTTTAATTCTGTAAGGACCTCGGTTCTTATTTAAACATACAGTTGGGAGCTAGAGAGAATAAGTTATTAAACCGAGCTTAAAAAAAATTACGTCACTGTAACTATCTCGTTTCACGCATGCCAATGATTAATTGTGATATTGTCATGGAAACACATGTTCGCTGGATAAGCAACCATCTCTTGTTCATAAATCACTGAGCTTATGATTCACTTTACCAGTTATTTTCCGAAAGTATTATTCATCATCGTACTTGCTCGCTACTTCAGAACCTAACTATCCTACGAGTCTCAACTTATTTTATAATTAATTATTTCGAAGTTTAAATACTTCGGTAATCTTAATATCCGAAGAACAAAGTCATACAGGAATTATCTTCAATCTGTAATTAATTTAACGCTCAGAGAAAATTCTGATATTTACATGTTGGTATTTAAAAAAAAAAAAAAATGTACATTTGGATGGGAAGTATTATTAACAATGAATATTGTTTCAGGGATTTTCGATGCATATACAAATATATCATGAAATTTTGCGTGAGTTCATAGTTTTAAGATATAATGCAAGCAAAAATGAAAAACATGTTATAACTTCAAGCTTTAATATTAACGTTAAAATAAACATGTTCTTTAGGAATTTCAGAAGTGACATGTTAAAGAAAAATATCTATGCCCTACTTTCAGTGTACTTTATTTTAATCAATATAAGTGTAGGAATTTTATGTTTATATTTATTTATTTGTACTAATTATACTAAATATATACTAAAACTATATTATTACTAAATTATACTAAATATATACTAAAACTCGCAAAATTTGTTTTGTCTTGCTCAGTTTGTTTCAAACGTGAAATGTAAATCTGGCACGTACCTACAAATGCGAGAAAACTGTCGCATAGTCGCACAATACAAGGTCCTTTTGAAATTAGTTATTCATCTCCATTTGTACTCTTGTACACCTTAAATATTACAAAAAAAAAAGAAAATTATTATAATCGATTGTTTAAGCAAGAATAAATTTGATAGGAATTTGGAAATTTTACAATGTCGACTATTAACATGAAACCGCCACAAGGATTTAATAACTGAGTTTCTAATTAACCCATTTGTTAAATAGAATATTGATTAGAAAATAAGTGCTATGATACTCATTGGATTTGATTCATTATAAATTTTCCAAGAAATGTATGAAGATCGTGCAATCATAAAAATGATACGATTTCATGAAACACTCCTCACTCTAATTTTTCAAAGTAAATTCACTACACGAAAAATGACAGATTTGAATAATATTCAGAAAATAATAAAACAAATAGCCAGAATGGAAATATAACTGTTGGAGCTAAGGAAAAGTTTAAGGGATCAAGCTAAGGAACTAAATTGAACCTCCTAGCGTTTTGAATTTTCACGTGATACCTGATTTTTGCCCAAAATCGTGTGTTTTTATAAAAGAAACCTATATTTTTCAAAAACTGTGGATGATACAGTAATTCTGCTTTCGGATTTGTGTTTGGGACGAGGAATTCTACAAGGATCACCCAATGGAAATTGCAGGTTTTTCTGAAGAAACATTTGTTGGACAGTGTAATTGTATCCGCAACATCCGGTCCGACAGACCAAGACTTTATGTTTCCTGTTATTGCTCCTTTTTATGGAAGCCCAGAACCTACATAACAAAAAATGTAGTTATGCAGGATCTGAACAGGGAGAGAGAAAATAACAGTGGATCAACCTTATGAGATTTAGTAAAATAATTAAGATTAAACGAAACAAAAGGGATACAAACGATTCACCGCCTCACACGCTAAACCGCCCCAAATTTATGTATGATATGATACATGTTTTCTAAACAAAATTAGCTGAGGAAAAAATATTTTCTTCAATGTTGCGTATACGCAACGTTGGGAAGAAATGGATCTGAGAATTCCTTGAAATATAGACTTTCATAGAACTTTAAAAAAAGCCTATATCAAAGATAAGAGACATATCTGCAAAGAATTACCTATGTTATAATTTCCATGATTCAGAAAGTGAGGCAGTTGAAATAGCTTAGAATGATTTTTTTTTTTACAAATCTCCTGTTGTGTCTTACATTCAACATTAGTTTTCAATTTACACAAATTCTATAAGGTATATACCGAAATATTTAACTTCAAATGTTTGAATAAAACACCCCATTTTTTAAACGCAGTAGAATTCATTACACCGTTTTCACTGAAATTCGTGGAATAGGTATTTACCTACTTAGGTGACACGAGTCAAAACTGAAAGTCAATCTTCGAGAGGGAAATTTGATGTCATGAGGAGCTGTGTGAAGTTTGCGTCATAATGTTGAGTTAAGCCGTGTAAATAAGAGGCAGTCGAGCTAGATAGATCCGTCAGCTGAACAATATCTCTTTGTCAAGTTGCACACGGCTGTTCCGCGTCGGCAAACAACTGCTGGTGTTTAGCTATGCAATAACGATACCAACCTACCGTCTGCATTGTTATTTCTACGACAAACTAAACCTATTCTTTGCCCTTATCGAATTAAACGTTATATTTGACACTTACGTCTTGCGTGTTTTCTCCTGAAATATATTGATGTATGTACCTGCTACAAAACAATCCACGTTGAATCATGTCGCTTTTGCACCGCTTTTGTAATTTTAAGCGTAACTTGTACATCATACAATATCAGTTATAGCATACTCTGTGGTATTTTATTCAATTATTACTATTATTATTTTATTATTTTTGATTACTGTTATTATTATTAATTCTAATAAACTCGAGTATACATTGGTTTCATTTTCATAGGTATTTTACTTTTTTTCTTGTCCCTAGTGTTCCTCCACTTTCAGCTGTAGGTAATATAAAGTATGTGTTAGGTGAAGAAATTATTTCTTTGTTACTTTTGGCCATAATCAAACATGATTTTCAAAGGAATGAAAATAGATTCATCATCGAAATACACCTAAGACTTTCTTTTTCACTTCTTATTACTTTTATACAGGCTTCTTTTAAATATGCTTCATTCAGTTCACACAATTTCAAAAAGATTTAATAATTATAAAGAATTACTAAAAGAGAAAGAAAAACATATATCATTGCAATTGATACAAAACAATCAGGCAGGGGTTAATTTCATGTGAGGAATAAAATGTTCATTTTCGAAGAAATATTTGTTTGGTTCTTCTTAACACAATATTTTGTCTTTCATGTGTTTAATGAATAAAATGTTGTTATAAAATGCAATACTTAATATATTGAACTATTGAACTGTTTTATATATATTGAACTGTTTTTCAATGTTTTTTCTTTATTTTAGTTTGACGCAAATTTTTTACGTCATTGCAGATCAATTGTTTTACATCTTTCTCAATAGTAGGCATCCACCATGTAAAAAGAGGCCCGGGTATTATTTCCACTATTGTTAATGATATTTTGCTATCTTTCTGGCAGCTTAGCGAATACCATCGTGAATATTTAAATCTGTTAATAATGAAAATATAATTGTACATATATGAATAAATAAATGAATAAATAAATAAGCAGAGGTACACTTTCTTGTAATAACAGTACGAAATACAAATAAAAGTTCTAGTGTAAATATGACAGGTTTCAGAATAATTAATAAGAAATATAAATATTTGTGTGCCTTTGAATTTCTGCTGAATACATTCCGTTAAAGAAAAATCAACCCATATTTTGTATTGTGTCACCTTAACAATTCAACTTCGCTATCGTATTTGTTACATAAAAAGGGAATAAAACAAGTTCTTAAATAAACGACAACAGTTGAACAAGATTGCAATAATACCGATAAAATAATAAAGTTAAAACAGAAGCAGAATATACCAGATAATTTATAATACACGAAATGTTGATTTCATTCTGCATTACCTCTGAAGTTTTCAGCGAACAATGCAACAATTTTCACTATCATTACCCCAATCGTAAATAAACTAGCTAAAACATAATTTCTGACTTCTACTACGGAACTATAATTTTAGGTCAGGCTCAAGGAGCAGTTGCTTGGCTGCGTTTCTTATTTTATGCAAGAATAAGTCAGAAAATTATATCTGTATTCATAATAATGGCAATTAATAATAGTATCAAACGTATCTTTCATGGCAACGCGAAGTTGTATAATTTTCACACGATTGGTGACAACCAACGCGTATTTTACATGAACAATCGTACGTCTGCACGTCTATTTAACGACTGCTCCTCATTTTCTTTTACCGTTTATTGTATATATCGTGAAGCATTCACTTATGCAATAAACATTACATATCTTTCATACCGTTTATCCACCACAGTTGCGAATCTAGCCGTGTCTCGAGGACATTGCTCGTTGTGCAAGTCGACGATACAAAATGTTCCAACTGTTATCTAATCTTGGAAAGTCGTTCCGTAGTTCTGCCTCATCATGTGGCGTCACCAGTGAAGAAGTGTTTACTCGCAAACACGCCTTTACCTTTCATGTGCATCCGGTGTTAGACTAAAATTCGTCGTGCCTAGGTAACATGAATTTGTGCGATATCGTATTGTTTTTCGAAAACACTTTTTCTTGACATCATTTAAATTATCGATTTGTATTCGTACATAGTTTCCTTGTTTGTAAAATTATGTTGAAAAGGAAACAAGGTACAGTGACCTTTATTAATACATCCGGACACCCATTAAAATAGAATAACTTTCTTTTAAAATTGGACCAAATGGCTTGAGCTTTCTCCAGAGATTAAGACTAGAAATTGCGAAGAAAATAGTAAACGCCGGATTTTACAGTTCTTTTATCTGACACTGTCCGCATACTTATAAGAATCACTATAATTTACTGTAGGAGGTCTATTATCATTATTATGACGAACGGAAGAATTTGTGCAAGAATATATGAATACTACAATCAATATTATGGAGTATTGGGATAATGCATGATTTAATGTGCATTATGTGCTGTATATTCGAGAAAGAGATAATTCTGCAGAAAAGAATATGATGCCTTTGGAAATTCGTTGTAATAAATTACTTGACTTTTAATTGATTGCACTATGATAACTAAGGCATCCTGTGCTTTTTAATTAATATTAAAATTGCAACAGTAACCCAGAGTGTCTATCTGGGATATTAGTTCATACTTGATTGAAATTCGAAGTAATTCTAAGTTGATATCTCTCAGTAATACTTAAAATTTATAATGAAGAGTGGCTAGTTTAAAACTTACTTTTACGGAATTCTATGCTTTGGATTAAAAGCTTTATTGAAATAAAGATTAAAAGAGCGCAGTTCAACACGGAACATTACTTTTATTTCACTAAGCATTTATTTAAACAATATTTTGTTTTCCAATTTTAAAGAAATAAAGTTAAAGTAATATTTTCCTTTTATATATGTGTAAATAATGTTACCTTATTTAAAAATATATGTAATTAGAAAATTTTACGGCAATAAAAACTGACATTTTTGTGTCGTATTTGACTAAGGTTGCCGACCGTACTGTAATATATAGTATTGGACTACAGTTTTGTCTGATGTACTAAATACAGTTAAAAGAAGATATAGTACGTAAATATACTGTATTTCTGCTATGTCGATAAAATTCTACAATTTAATTTGTAATGCAAAATACAGGAAAAAAGGTATACATTAAATAAAATGTCTTGATTCGATGTGGTTTTACTTCGTACCACTGTTCTATGAAAAGTGTTACACTTTTTTACAATGTACTGTATTTTTTTAACACATTTTATTGCAAAGTACTATATTTTCTCAAGAAAAAGTTAACAACATATTCGGCGAACTTGATAGATAGATGTTACTCTCTATCAACTTTAAATATGACCAAATCCATATGATTTTTAAATTTGATCAGTATTCCGAAAGTATGGTATGATTTCATCATTTTACCAGTTTCTTTAGTCGATTATATTATTTATTTTTGCGACACACTTTAATGTTACACCAAAGTAATACCCAAATTACGTTATTAGGATGAAGTGTGAAAACTAAAGGGTATAATAATTAGATTGCGGATTTTTATGCATTTATAGGAAATTCAAAGGTGTAAAATTGTACAGAATGTATGTAATATGAAAGAAAAAATAATAATTATTCAAATCATAATGCTTTTTGTTATACGTGGATAGGTGAAATAATTTTCTACTGAAATTTTACTCTTTTTACTATATTCTCAAAAATATAAATTTGGATAAAAATCCACAGATTAATAATAACCTTGTTATGCATTAAAGAAAGTGCTTCTACTTGATAGGTAAAATAGTCGCTTATTTATGGAATTTAGAAGCTATTAATAGAAATTAATAATTATTTAAAAATTGAAAATAGAATAAGTCATAACGCTTTACATATGGTATATATAATAAGTCTCACGGGTTGTTAGGAAATCTTTGTTTAAACTTAACACAATTAAATTTTATCAGCTTTCTTTTTATGGTGTTCGTATGTAAAAGGTCTACACGTTCCATTGAACTATTTTAATTAATTTATTAAATTTCACTAAATTTCCTTATATATATCAGAACATCATTTGTTTTCATAATATGCATATAAATGAATATATTCTAATCCTAATTACCTTTTGTAAAACTTACGACAATGTAATCATGTATATTCCTTCATGTTCCTCCTTCATACTGCATCCAAATTGATATTATTAAAAAATCATATACTCGAAGTTGATTTTAATTTTGATTTTTGGTTGTTTATCATTTTTGAAAATTGTATATTATATTGATGAAATTATAAATCCTTATTTTTCAATTAAAGTTACAGAACATCAGCGACATTGATATTATAAATAACCAAGATTTAATAATTTAGAATTTGATTCATATATAATTTCTAATTTATTAATAAATCAACTTCCATTTATTAGATGTTGATAATCGAATAATTGTTCTTATAAAATTTCCAATTCGATTAGATTATATCTTCAACAGAAGTAATTCATTCGTAAACTATTCAATCTTTAAATGTTAAAATTGATGCAATTCCATGACGCATTAATTAATATAATCTTTACTGTATACGTCCTGGATTATTTTTTAAGCAATATTTGGAGACAATCAAATTATATTGCCCTCTCTTGCGACACAATCAAATTGAATCCTAAATATACAGTTACCATAGAGAAAGCGTCGTTCTCGCTTGTACGAAGTATCTCGATTCCCCTCCAATTTCCGTTACGATCAGATATATACAGAAGCTTGCATAGAACACGAACAACCTTCCCAATTCACCTGAAGACATCCCAGAAAACTAAGAACGCTCGTTCATTGCAGATGACACTCGGCATGCCGTCGTCGTAGGATCGGCGCAGCCTTCCATCCACACCGTACGCTTTCTCAACGTTCAGAAGACCACCATGATCATTGAGAGACACGTAAGAATATCGTAGTTAATTGCACTGATCCACTGCATCATCGTTACACCAGAACAAGTGCCGTATCTCCGTGGAGGTTACGTGATTCGTGGACACTGCAACAGAAAGAGAAAGAGATAAAAAGGGAGAGAAAAAGTAAAATCAAAGACACGAAAAGAAAAAGGCCGCGGAACGGAAGAGCGTGACAAAGGCGCGGCAGCTGTTCGCGGTGAAAGCATCGAAGAAAGTCGGGCGTAAATGCTTGTAGAGGCGCTTAGGCAGGCTTACACGCGAGCAAGTGTACCGTGAGCTGCCACACGCTCGAACGTGAAAACGCGCTCATACGCTCGTGAGGGATGCGGTCCATGGGCGAAGGGTGGGGTCTTTGGGCACTGATAAGGCTTATCCGAAGATACGATGGCCAGCTGCTCGGTTCTTGTCGTCAGTCGTAGTGCTCAGGTGGCGTCGACGAGATCGCTGTTCGCTTTAACTCACGCTCATACCGCGAGTTCGTTTCTCTTCCACGTACGAGTATCATCGCCGTTGAATCACGTTGAGAATATTCCTCTGGTCGAATTAAACGTAGCAACGGTAGCGCGAGCGGACCTCGACCAGGTGGCAGAGGGAGCTTGAGGACAAGAACAAGCTGCAAATTGACGGAAAGGAAAACAGGTTGGAATACGTGCATGACAAAGAGGAGCTAAGGTTGTGAATGATATATATATGTAGGTGGAGAACAATCAGTGCCGTGCAAACTGCTCTTTTCCCTTGAGGCTTTTTAATCGTCTTGTTCTCAAAGCGTCTCGAGATTTTAATTTGACATTTTAACGCGCGAAGTGGTCAGCAGTAAAGGGAAGTCGAGGCGGGAACAGAGTGGCTCGTGATAGAAGGAGCTCGTCGAAACGAGCCTACGCGATGCGAGCGGCTAAGGGAAAGAGAATGACGGAGAGGGAGGGAGAGGGAAAGAGGGAGTAAAGCAAAAGGAAGAAAGCGAGTGGCACCAAGGACAAAAGCGTTAGAGGGTAACCCAAGAGAGCAAGACTCTCTTTCCTACGCGCTTTTTTCAGCCCGCAGGAGTTACTATTTCCCCTGTCCGTGCCTCTCTGTTTTACTCCGCTTTTCGTCGTTTTTTTTCTCGCTCACTCTTGCTCCAAGGCTTCGCAGCTCCCAGCTTGCGTGCTAAATTATTCGTGACCCCTTTGACACTTGACAGTGGTGGCAGTTTCGGTAATTGTGTCTCTATCTCTACCCTCCAGCCTCGAGTTTGACTTTCTTCGTCTTCGTTCGTCTTACCCGAGACACTTCTCCTACCTTTCCTTCTTGGTCTAGATTTGGTCTAAATTTTCTACGAACGTCGAACGACATTCCTAGTATTAGGTCGTTGCACGTAAAATGGTAGGACTCATAAACGAAACTTTGAACCTCGATATCGTAGTCAAAATTCAACTTGCTTAACCAAAATGAGCTCAGCAGATTCAGTATATTTCTACCAACGAATTGCAAATAAATTTAGCCTACTATTATCAAAATTTGAATGTTGATAATAAATTCCTCAGACGCATTTTTAATTGTCGCTTCATTGTTGAAAACTTTCTTTTGTTAGAAAATGATCGAAATACTTAAATTGACATTGTGTTGTTCGTCCATTAGCTGTATTAGTATTTTGTGTGTCCTCTGTTGCACTACGTTTTAGTTTGAATTCGTAAAAGAAAATTACTTGAAATTGATTAGAATTCATTTTCTATTTTTAATACGACAGTATTTTCAGCGAAACAAGTGTTAGGTTTAAAATAGTAGGTTTAACTTTATCATGTTACAGTCGATATAATTCTAATTCATAAAAGGAAAACGGAATCTAACAATATACGAACACCATCGTTTTCTGTGC
The DNA here is from genome assembly GCA_951804975.1 of Anthophora plumipes. Classification (NCBI taxonomy): domain Eukaryota; kingdom Metazoa; phylum Arthropoda; class Insecta; order Hymenoptera; family Apidae; genus Anthophora; species Anthophora plumipes. Next base: position 14,240,583 of record OX638118.1, on the reverse strand, counting down.
AACCACCTAATATGAACGTGAATCTATTTGTGTTCCTATATAATTTTAATGCATAAAGGAGAAGTGAATGGACAACTACGGCAATGTTCAATGTGTTAGTTTCCTTGTTGAAAATGTAGAAGTTTCTTGAAACGAGAGAAGTATAAAATTCGTAATTATTTTTCGAAATTGCGTGGTGTCCTGCAGGTGTTTCAAACTTTTGGATTAAGTGACGTCGTGTGTTTTCGTTTCGGTCTGACTTCGAAAAATCTCTCTCGACGTGAAATTGCTTTGGCAAACGTGATTTTCGGCTACCCAGAGTTCAATTTAACACGGATTTTATTTGAACCGATCAGGTATACGAATTTTCGAATTTCAAGGTGTGGTATATTTTTATGTGTTATTTAACTGTATTGCCTTAGAAAGTTCATAATTAAATGGTTGAGAAAGTTTTTATTATCAACACTTTAGTTTGCTTTTCTATAATCAGTAGAATATTTAACTGTTATATTTCGTGTCTTCTATTTTTCAATTTTCACTATAAATTAGACCTGAAAGTGTGATAGATTATTTTCTGAATAATAACACACCTGCGCCATTCAATCGCTAAAATTGCAGAGATGCTGTGGAAATTGTTTCTTTTAGAAATGAACAGTTTGACGGAAAAATTATAAGCTACGTATTTGACTTCTTTTATCTCGAACAAATATGTATTGCTTTGTCATATTACGTATCGCATGCTTCCCAAAATTTAAATGTTTAAATTGAATTGAATTTAAATAACTTAATTTTTTTTATTTAGTCTAACATATCCGATTTCTATTTACCTTTAGTCCTTGTTAAATTAGTTTTATTTGTAAGAGATATCAGAAATTGGTATTAAGTTACTGCATAAGTTTCATTCATGGATCCTTCAGTAGTTATGTTTGTGTAATGTTAATCACGGTTTCAAAATAAATTACATAATAACTGAAATGCAATAATTAAAATAAACTATAAATAAATGGAAATACAATACTGTTATGGAAATAATTTGCTTAATCTTACGTTGAAAATGCTACTGAAGCTAATAAATTATAAAAAAAAAGAAAAAAAACGAAAAATTTTACTATTTATAAAATTAAATCGAAGATTCAAATATGCAATATAATTATTATAATATATTTTCGCAAGGAATCTCTTGGTATGGTATGTTATTTTGTACCTGTCAAATTCAAGGAAATTTTTGCATCTTGCGTTTATTATAGATAAAGTATAAGTATTATAAAGTATTGTGGAAAAAATTTGTTTACTTTTAATTTTATTGATACCAGATACAAACGTTAAATTTTTTACTGTTTGTGTATAGTAAATTTTAACAGTTTCTTTTGTATAGTTACAAGTGTAGCTGTTTTTTTATTTATTTTAGTACAAACATTAGTTAAGTGCATTACATTTGTTAGGAGAAAATAATATTTATTATTAACATATAATTTAATATTTTGTTGCAATTTTGTTAGCATCTCATGCTCTTCACATCATCAGATAAATGATTACTCTTAAGTATGAATAAATTTTTTAATTAATTATACTTATTCAACGTCAGAACATTTCAATGTTATGTTTACACGTTTTATTAATGGATTGTATTTTCGATTGTGTTCTCCATAATTTAAGAAATGTAAAATTTTAAAATTCAAAGAATGTAAAATTTTTAAATTCAAAAAATGAAAAAAGCAACTTTCAAACTAATAGTTTTTAGTATCTTTTTCTTTATAGAGGGTGAAAAACTGTATGGACTAGTGTATGGACAACTTTTTCAACATCTATTGAAATACTTTGTAAAGCAAACTACACCTCTTGCAATATTTTTCAACACCACCACATTACATAACTCCTTAAATGTACAGAACAAAGAAAAAATCTTTTGGATGAAAGTTGATAAATGCCAGTCTATTTAAAGAAAAAATGAGGATGGCGATGACGTTGCAGAATTTAACAATTTTCCTGAATTTTTTTGATGTGGTGGTATACTAGACGTTATAATTTCCTTTTTGCAGTTTATTTAGTGAGATTTTTGTCATATTTCTTTTTCCTTTTTCTTATGTTACGCTCCATGACTCGTTTCTTTATCCGACCTCACATGAACAATTAACACCAAACACTCATCGTTCACACTTCGATTTCCGAAATAGACTGCAATTGTTCTTTCCTAGTTGCACTTAAATGACACGTATTCAGACTTGCGACAAGTATTCTTTATCTTCAAACAACTCTACATATTCATAATATTCTTTAAATTATTTAACTATGTTTGATCTATCTGACCAACTTGAAACTTTTACATACCATAATTTGATAACAGAGCATTATTTCTAACTTTTTTTTAGAGATGTTCACTCTAAAGCTCATTTGCAAAAACCACCACCAAAATATTTATTTTATATATTGTATAATAATTCTATAATTCTGAAAAAAGTATCTCAAGTAAAGTTAATCTGTAGCTCTTTTACATTTGTTTTTCATCTCAATATCTTAAGTAATAAGTGAGAAAATAAATAAAAAAGCTTAGGGGTTTTACCCCCACATTACCCTTGAACGAAGGGGTGGAGATCTAAAATTTTGCAAATTGGTTTCTCAAGCAAAAAGCATTGTTTAGCAGCCAATAAAAATTAAAAATAGTCTAGAGGTCATTACCCATGCTTACCCTACTAGATCCTTTCTCTTCCTGAATTTAACCCCTTGACCTACTATTTCTTTTTCTGACTATACATTTAATCATCAGCTATTCACCGTTTTAATGCCATTTTACGTAAAACACGCAAATGTAGTATAGATTAATTACAATTACCAGTCCTCAATCTTATAAATTAAAAGGAAAGGTAAAACTAAATTTAATGTTTATCACTAATATAACTATGTTTGTCAAACCTTAGCCAGAATCTATGTCACGAGTCTAGCACATTGTTATAAAGCAAAGGGTTAACAATACATTTTCAAATATATATATTTTCCAACAGAGAAAAAAATTGATATTTTTTTTCAATGTATCACTTAAAATCTCGAAATATAATTTTCTTCAATTCTCTTATCAAACTTTGAAGAATATTAACAATAAAAATGGTCTTAAACACACAATCCAACATATCTGTGTAGAGCGTATCAAAACAACAGAATCTTCTATCTGTCTTTCTTATCCCGCGAAACGTATACAGAAATTTTCCAATTTCCATTTGTATTTCTATATGAAAACTCTTTACATATTCCAGGCATTTGAGACACTTACGTTGACCATCGTAAGGTAAAGCGAACTGCGAAAGGTAAAGAATACACAAGCATTTTAAGCGTCGCTTCGAATACAGCTTACCGTACTTGAAGCGAAATCGAACTCGAACGTTCGTTCGACCTGCTTTTTCTTCTTCTACTACGGTCATTACGCTCGAGCCTCGTTCGTTCAGTACCGTCGTGTTCACAGTAAATAACGGCGGAAGCTTTCCCAGATGCTTCCCAAGCGTCTTCGAACACGGAAACCATTCGAAACAAAGAAACACTCGAGCCGCCGAAAATCCACGAAAAACTGTAAATTGTACAGTCTAGAGGAATGTCACAGTTTTTCATTTCTATCCCATTTTCCAACGTTCTTGCTTCCGGTAAATACCACCGTCTCGGTAACTTGACCACCGTTGAGAAGCAAAGACAAAGGAGCAAGCTGTGAACTGGGTGTCCCCAAACATAAGGACAATAGTTTCGAATTGAATATGGAGCACAGTTCCAAATAAAAATGTTTCAGTATTTGTATGCTCGTGAATGTTTCCTTAAAGAGTTATTGTTGATACAGTTTGCCCAGTGGGCTTCTTTCCGCAAACCTTACAGTGAAATTTTTATCATTGTACTTCCCTGCTCGTTGAACGCTTACTACTTTTGGAAGACATGTTTATTGCAACTGACTTTTAATATACTACTACATAGAAATGTAATTTAATACTTTTTTATAATATAAACAATTGCTGAGCGTTGCATTGATTTTGTATTGTAGTTTCCGCTTAATGTTCGCTGGTTCAGGTCCGTGTGGCGAACACTATCCGGGGTGGTAGGTGTTTCAGGAATTGTTCGAGCTTATCTCTCTTCGGTACGCTCGCTTCAGGCTGCGATGAGAGTGAGAGTGAGACATATTGAGAGCAAATGCGACACATTGAGAGTGAGAAAGCCGTATCGAAAGTGTTCCATGTAATTTCGTGTTTAACTCGTATAATTCAAAATTATCTGTATATATATGATCATGTTTGGTATTATTTTCAAATAATCCTGTAATTCTGAAGTAAAAAATATAGAACTTTTACTCTTTTTGTTTCGATGATTCGGTAAACCGAGAATCACGAGTCAAAGCTAACGCGGACACTTGCTCCATAAAACTCGTTTCAGGAATTAGTGGGGATGACTCCGTGAGCATAATTCCGAACTTTAAGCGTGGAATACTGTAGTAAGTCTGTTTAAAAATTCTGTTGTTTTATTAAAATGCGTTTATCCTAACTTCTAAAAGTATCCAAATTGTCTTTGTTTTGAACTACCCTATTAATTTGACATTTATTATGAATATGCTTATACAGAGTGAATCTCCCAAGATTACAACCTGCAATATTTCCGTTGCTGTTAACTTCAGCGGATAACGTGTATAAAAGAAATAATTCGTTTCAATGGAACAAATATTGTCACATAATTTTTTTACTTAAGATCACTTTTTCCAAAGTTGTGATGTCATTTAAATTTTTTAAAGTGGAATAATAAAAGAAATTGAGAAGAAAATGCCAAACAACCGTAACTTACAGTTTATTAGGTAGATGCTTGCACAATCGTATTTACGAGTTCTTCTGTTATGACAGTTGATAAAGAAGACCATTTGGCATTTGTTTTAACGAATACAACACAAGTATATTTTGAAGAAAGTTATGCTGCAACATCTGTAAAACATTTTCGCTGTCGCTTGACACTTTGTGTTGTAATAAAAGAAAGAAGGTAGTTTTATTATTTATTCTGTCTTTTGCAAAAATGATTAGCATACAATTTGTCTTAGTTAACGATTGTAGCATCTTCAGCAATACATTGGGATAGGATGTCGTGTTAGTATAGACGTTGTAACTTACTTATTTCAGTAAACAATATGTATTAATAATAAACGGTACAGATTAACTTAATTAACAATGAAGAATAAATAGTGGATGATCATTTGCAAAATGTGGTTATATAAGACTTCCACATCTTCTGCTAATACTTGTAAAAATTGTGGCGGACAGGTACCACCTAAGTTTTTCTTGCGTTTGCATTCTTTCCAACGTTTAATTCGAATTGAAGTGGCATCATAATGAGATTAAGATGTCTAGTGAATAGTTTTTTATATTGTAAATGTATAAATATTTTACCCGACTGCATCCGAGATATCAAACTGTGTATGAGAAGTATTATTATTTTTATTGATTGATATTTAGTTTTTGTTAATTTAGTTGCGTTCGTTTGATAGTTTATGATTTAAACAACACATAACATTTGTTTATTAAATATATATACAATAAATTTTTATGAATTTAACAAGAAAATTTAGCCCCCTCCCCCAATTACTTTAATATTGTAGCCAATAAAAAAGCTAATGCATTCATATGTAATATGTTGTTCATCGAATGGTCTTTTGTGAAATAATTTTTGTAAGTCTCTAATTTAACCTATACAGATAATGTAACGCTTATACATTTTTAATGTTATTAAATGTAAATAAATAGGCTTTTATATAGCTTATTCAAAAGGATAATCGTTGACGCTTATACACTTTTATAATCTAATTCTAAAAGAATATTGTACGTTACTTAAAATCTCTGAGGCAATATTCTTACACACATCCTTCGGTAAAATGTTTACGCACATTTTAAGTGGTTGGTGCAGAAGGTCATTTGAAGAATAATATGTTATGCAGTGGAATTCGGTTATTATAATCACGAATAATATTATCAACCGGCTACTATTATCATAATCAATCGGTTCCAAGATACTCTACATAAAATTAGTTCAAAATAATTCACCTATTGTAATCAAACTTTGACTATTAGTATCAATTCTAATAATTACACTTGAGTACAAAAGATAAGAATTCTTAGCAAATCTGTTAAGAAGTTGCTGATGATAATTCCAAATTATCAGAAGAAAGTGGACCTAACCTATTTAAAGAAGAAGAAATTGTAGAAGTTCTTCCAACTAATATGCAGATTCAAGAAGTTCTACGAATTCTTCGTAATGGTTTATGCAATATAGAATAACAAACTTTGAAAAGCATTACGGCTATGAAAATTATATTCAGGAGCTAATAAATGTAAACTAACGACAAACAACACTTGATATGTTTTTCAAATAAATTTCATGTTGTTTTAATATTGTTTATAAATATATAACGTTGCATTAAATTTACAGTTTGTGATAAATATAAATTGTACAAGTTCCATAATTATTTACGATAAATTGAGTTCTGTAATGAAAACATTTTATTTTCTGTACAATCTTATCAACCAGTATATTCTTATCAAAAATTGCAAGTTCCAAAATGATTATAACCAGCGGATTTCATTGTACATGTACGAATTTGTTATTTTCTTATCAGCTTTCATATTACAATAGTAAAAATATGTAGGGTGCATCATCCCCACAATTTTTTCTAGCAAGTTTTTCTGATCATCTAACGAAAAAATGTTTTCATCAAAATCTAGTCGGTACTCAATCGGCAAGAAATCACAAATTTAAAAATAGTCAAAAAAACATTTCTCTTTACTAAAAAATTAAGTTCTCTATAATTTTTTAAAGTAAGATTATGTATTTTTATGTTTATATTATCATAGGTGATGTCAAGATGAATACAGTAACCTAGTATACTATGATGTTGTAATGACCTTGAATTCTAAAATCGTAAATCGAACACCATTTTGACAGAACACTTTGTACTTCGAAATCTCCAAAAATATTATCTTGAGAAAAAAGAAGTCTTTGTTATAATATTTGTTCCTTTGAGACGAAAACCTCTCCTTTTATATATTTTCTGACGCCATTAAAAGCAATGAGATAATTAGGATTTCGTTAAAAAATCAGCAATCAACATATCAGCGGATACGTTATATTTATAGTATTGTGTTTTTTAGTAGTTAGGCCGAGGAAGTATTGCAATTGTTGCGGCAGAAAACGTGTATATTCTTTTTCAGAGTATGTTCTTTTCTGAACATCATAAATGTTTGAACAAAGTATGACTAAACAGTTTCTAACTTGCTCTTTTTTTCCATCAGAATTCTATTTCTCAATGAATTCTAAGTTATTAATGTCCTTATGTTTGATGACGCTCGGTATATGTTTGTAGCGTGGCAACCTCGTTTGATTGCTCGCCCGATCCCGATCACCAGACACGGATTAAAATTCCTCAGCCGGGATTATAAGGCCCAGCTTCACCTTGAGTCTCGCTGATGGTCGCGACGCTTCAATTTCCAAACTTCTTCAGAAATTGAATGTTTCGATTCTGGTCTCCGAATGGTCGAGACTAGTTTAGAACTTTTCGGTACACGTTTCGAGACAGACGAATTCTTGAATTTCGGAGGTGTTGTTTGTTCGATGATGTTCGAAGTTCGAGAGGATTTTTAGAAGTGACGTCCTGTTGGTGTTCGTGATGACACCTTCAGGTCGCATCGAGTGCGCTGATTGGATTTTTCCGAATTTACAATCAGTATACGATTTAAAAATCAGAAGGCGTTGGACGACGCCCTTTGGCTAGCCCTCTTGGTGCGAGGGTGAGGGCTATGGCCTCGTTCGGGGGGTCCTCGAAGGTTCGACGATGCTTCGAAAATTTCCTTCAGGTTGACGTTTGACTGAAGAAACAGTTATGAACGAAGTTTGGGTTAACACTTCGGACATTTCCGGTTTATGATATGGTCGGTTGTTTGGACGAACGAAGTGAAAAGTCTAAATTATTGTCTGAAAAACTCGAAACGACTGAATAAACTTTACTATTCTTAGGGTGAAATTGCACCCTCTAAAAGAATAAACTGAAACTCGAAGAAAGCTAATCGCGAAAATAATTTTGTTGGCACGTCCATGTCGTAAACGGACCTTCAAGGATTTTTACCGTATTGTTTCGCATCGGACGGAACAGTATAGTTTAGCAAAATTATAGTTGACAAACAGCCAAATAAAAGACGAAGGAAACGACAACTTGTGCGGGAAAACGAAAGACGCCATGCACGAAAGACGTTGGTAGAAAATGGTGAACGAAAGAACAACGTTAAGGGAGATCGAGCAGTGACTCGGAGGTTCGCAGCACGTATACGAACCGAGTTTCTAATTAAACTTAAACTTTTAATTGACTCGTTTTGGAGCCGTACCGCGCAAGAGGTGTTCCACGTACATACATACGTGTTTCATCTATCCACGTACCTCCAATTTCACTCGATTTCCCCATGTTTTTGGAATGTTTCGTGGGTTCGCCCTTTTACCCTATCTTCGTAGATGGTCCTCTTCTCTCAAAGAACCACGAACTTCCCTTATGACCATTTCGCCGCGAGTTAATTACAGTTAGAAAGAGGAAATCGCATAAATGCATATATGGACACAAAATCATGTAGTTGTTGTTTTTGTTGTTATAGTAGAACATTTCTTATTTGCTTATAGAGTAATCTAAAAAAAAAAGCAATATAATATAGGGGTATATAGTACTCACTAAAATAAGTAAAGAAAGTTCTGACAGCACAGATTTGTACATTAGTTCTAAAAGAGATATAAGCATTTACTACTTAACTAACCGACAATTCCAACTTATTTTCGGCATATGTTTGCGACAATAGCATGTAAATAGTAACGATAAAATAATATTTATTCATTTCAGGAGTAATATAATTTTGATTATAATATTTATATATTTATATAATTAGTTGTGTGATCTGTGATGACTAGTGTGTGGTGTTTTCTAAAAAATTCAATGGGATGCAATCCGGGCTAATGGTCACAGGTCTCATAATAGAAAACTGTTTATTTTTTTTTTTTTTTTACTGCATTATTTCTTTTTTTAATACTTTCTCTATGAAGATCATTTATTTTCTTTCTCGACATAATTATGAAATAGATGGATTTATAATAAAAGAAGTTCAGATCTGATTCTACTGTTCGCGTGTAACCGACTGAACATCTTTTCTGTTAACATATTGTCGATCGCGTGAATTGTTCACAAGCAATCTTTACATCGTTTTGACATTGAAAAAAATGAATTCGTAAAATTACACTATTCTTCTGTCTGTTATAATTGTCAAAATGTTAGACCAAATATGCTTAATATTCTCAACTTACAAATGCCCTTTGACAACCTTCTACAAGATTTTCATCCCTTAATTCTGAACAATTATCGATAAAAAAATATGTGTCACAAACTCGGTGATTATTACGTAGGAATTTTCTCTTCTGTTTTGTAGGAATTTTCTCTTGTCTGTAACGTTCTTATATTTGAGTAACAATAAACCGTGCAAGTAACTTCAAATAATGAAATAATAATTATTTAGTACTTTATATGACTTACACAAATGAAAGTAATGTATGTGGTAAAATGTGAAATAAAATGAAAATATGTTAAATAATATAGAATTTTTAAAAAGTGTGATAACGCTCAAAACAGACATTTATTCAATGGTACATCACAATTGGTACGCCCATTCTTCCTGCAAAACGAGAAAGTTTTTCCGATAAATCGCCAATGTGTTAACATAAACGATTGTCGATCACATTTGATGTCCCACACATACTTGGAGCATCTCGCTTGAAATCAGCGATGCCTGACAGGCATACTTGAAGTAATAAGGGTTAAAACTAATTTTGCGCAAGATGCGATATATTATGACTAGACAGCGGCTATTTATGCAAATGCATATTTTTGCAAAAACTATACGAAGAAATAAAATCTGAACAAAATTGTATTTTGTCATTAAGCGATCCTAAAAATGTACTTTTTATTTTGCATATTCTCCGCATATTGCATATTTCATATATTTTAATAATGAGACTTGTAATTTTTTAGAATCTATATTGCTAAGAAATATTGAATCCGTCAAATTAGTTATTGATGTGAATAAAAATTTAGAATTCATGTCCGGTGCATATGGTGAAAATATCAAAGTGGATTGTATACATGTGCTCGAAAAAAATTCAAGTTTTGATACATTTTGTATAGTTAACAGTGCTTTGAAAGGTGCAGTTATTGATGAACCCAACAAAATTGATCCACGATATTGAAAAAAACACAGATATACACCTACCGTGATTTATGACTTTGAACAAGCATTTTCGGCGTACAAATTAATTTTTTTACATAAAAGGCAACAATTTACAGGTGTAGCCATAAAAAAGATTATAATTACGTATTGTAGTGCAAATTATAATAAATAATAAATAATAATAATAAAATAACTCATACATATTACATATATTTTGCTTATATTTTGTATATGCCTTAAATATGTTTTGGATATATTTTGTATATTTTGATGTCATAACTGCATAAACATCCGCTGTCTAGTTGTGACATATTGATTGATAAACAGTGTTTACAACCAAGGAAGTCTAATTGCATGATCGCTGTCTGATTCACATGTCAGTCTCTTTCTCATGAGTTCTCATGAGTACAATCATCTTATATAATTAATGATCTTGAACTTTCACAATGCAGAATATAGAACATGTACGAAACAATTTGATATAAACAGACAATTTCTCAAAATATTCGTAATTTCTTCCTGTTCAAATATCAAATTCATATTAAAATGGAATTCTTTCTTTCAATGAGCACTATGTACTCCTAAATTATTTGATCCGCTTTTTAGGTCACTTTGTATGGTTGTGTGGCTACGAAGATGTTAGATAAGTGCAGAAAGTTTGCTTACTTCCAAGAAGAAAATTTTAGAATTATCTATAGAAAATGTAATATTGACATGAATATTACTTTTTCTAATAAATCGTTACGAAGAAATCTGTTTTTACGTGTACTGTAAATGATTTATTGCGCTTAAATATATCTTTTTATAAATTAAATTTCTACATTTGCAATTTCACACAATCAATGTGCTAGTTCTTCTACATTCGTAGAAGCTTGTTTACCCTTTTCGTACTTTACTATCGAAATTTTCTGATTATCCGAATAAAACTATATGTATAGCATCAGTTTAATTATGGCAATGAGCACAAGAGTAGAATTTTTGCGTTAATTTAACAGTGTGCCGTTCTCTGCATGACTTTGTCGTTATTATTGGATTATATTTAAAGATTCATAGAGAAATGGATATAAAAGTAAAAGATACGTATTACGCGTCATAGTTTCATCGCTTCGATTGCGGGAAGATGATTTGTTGAAAAAAAATGAAAATTGTACAAGTGGCGCTTCTTTTATTTTCCCAGCTTCAACTTTATATGTATATTATAATTTAGGTGATTGGCTTAAAATACAGTATTGCTTGTGTTAATGCTCCTCAGGCTACATGTAGCGTTGAATTCATCACTTAACAGATTTCATAAAAATTGTAGAAAATCCTTGTTTTTAAATTGTACGCTCTTAATTGCTTATTTTTATCTCAAATTTATTAAGATTTTTTTATCTTACTTTTTTGCACTTCCTCTGTGTTATTTATGTGTAACTATTTAGAACAGTCTCAAAATGATTTTAAAGTTCTGTCACGAAGTCCGAGAAAATACACTTTGAACGATAAGATTACCAACAAATTTGTATTTATTTTTTAAATACAGTCACGTAAGAAAGGAACCAACAAATCACATACGCTTTAACATTTTAAACTCCATGCCAATCCCTGCTAACCGACGCTAGACTTTTCGCTTAGGCGGTTTGTTGAAGACAAACAGCATCAAATTTAGAAAATAATATCATTTTCTTCAAATTTTCTGACAGAACTTCATACACATTTGATTAGAGCACTCATTTTCAAAACAAGCGTTGCATGACAAAAATACCAATAGTTCTCTCAAAATTACACAACAACTTTCCATTTGTGTCTTCTTTCTTTTGTAGCTACTCGAGGAACCGTGTGGTGGTCGATAACTGGAATATATTCGAGTGCTACGATTCGAACGTTGAACGTCGCCAAAGTTCCCACGAAGATCTACAATAACAGTAGATAGATTTCCTTAGAGTCGAATTAGTGTCCGTATCAGTGCGTCGGTATTTCGTGAACAGTGTATGCTTTCTGTGTCTATTATCTAAAAAAGAAAAAAAAAAGAAAAGAAAGATAAAGATTTCGCGAACGTATATATACGGTGATTCAGTGCAGTCGCTTTGGCGGGAAAAGTGCATTTATTGAAGAAAGTTCGGTTCCTATCTCCGGGTTTGTTTGTTCGTTCGCACGTGTACGGTAGTGTTTGAGGGTTGACGCCTTCAAACCGTAAACGTCGAGTAATCCTGTCTTCCTCAAGAATAAACGAGGCTGAAGGAAGGAGGCACCGTGAAACGGTCGCCAGGAGAGCTCCTATGAAAATGCTTCAATCATTGAACGCTCTGGCGGGAAAGATCTCGCCGGGTTCGCCGACCGACAGCAACGCAAACAAGGTGCACATGCACAACAACAACAACAATAACAACATCATGCATCATCATCACCCGTACTCGAAGCAACAAGCGCAGCAGCCGTCGCCGTCGTCGCAGTCGAGTAACGGCGACCAGAAGGAAAACACGTGAGTTTAATAAAACTTTATGTCTACTTTTCGTATTTATAATAACGAATATGTGCGTATATGTGATATTTAGAAAAGATCTTATACAAATAAATTTCAATTTTATTTATTTATTTTTCTGTATGCAAAATGATTTATTTTCACTCAACTAGGGTATTTAAAATGAAAATAACTGTGTAAAATAACAATATAGCGGAGAGGTGCTATGGAAAGGACAATTCCTTTTAGCGATCATTTCTACAATAATAATAGCATTATAGGTATTTAAAATGTAAGTCCGTTAACAGAAAGTATATTCATTGGCTTTCGATAAAAAGATATCGTAAACTTATCAACAGTAACAGAAATTAACAAAATTTTAGATTTTTAAATAAGTTGAACATATCCCTTTCATGACTTTCGAGTTTTGAATGGGACATTACACATCATGAATGTTAAAGGAAATTTGTCAAGTATGACAATTACAAAACAATAGAATCTATGACAAAATTAATTCTTTGTACTATAAATTAACAATATTTTTCAGGTTCTTTGTAAAGTGTGACTTATCTTTAATGGCTTAGCAGCTTCTTTGATTGTAAAGTAATAATTTTTATAAAATATGTGTCTTACAAACTAAGTTCGACATAAGAACACCAACGAATGGTAAATATAAGTACGTACCTATAAGTAATAAAACAGTTCCATAGCATTAGTATATTAGACAACTTTTCTCTATACAAGAAAAAACTTTAAACCTAGTGTTAAATAAATGAAGCTCAGTATTAGGAATGTAGTTGTTCTATTATCCTAACATTTATTCCTTTATTAATTTGAATATCAAAGGCTCTGCTGTACCTGTAAAATACGTATATATGCTGGTTGGACAACATAACTTGAGGAAGTGTACTAAATTATGTCTTCTAAAGTTATCAGTAGAAGATACGAAATATTTTAATCTTTATAAAGTTAGACGTATGCTCAGACCAATTTAATCATACAACAACGCCGTGTTTGTATGTACCAGCGTACAAGTCCTTTAAAATACGTTTTCCAACCATTTCTTCTGTTTCAATGACAAAAAAGTATGTTGTAATGTTTGCTGAATTTGTCTTTTTATCCGCTGAAAGGTAGTCAAGAAAATATTTTAAGATTTCATTTAAAAAACTAAAGGTGACTTTGGATACTCTGAAAAAAATGAGTTACAAAAAATGTACTATATTCAACTTATAGACTCCCTTAAACTAAAATATTTAAAAAGCGATACTGAAAATATGATTTAAGTTGGTCCAAAAGTAAAGAAAATAATTAAGCTGATCAAGTTATATTGCCCACTCTGTACATAAAGGCATTTAATTAATAAACTGAATAAATAGCAAAATATTTATATAATATTAAAATACTCTGAATAATACAGCTATAAGTTAATCAAATTATCCAGAATTAGACTGGAGAATATATGTACGATTGTCACAGAAAATTTTTGTACAAATTTAAGTCGTTAAGTAAAAATTCAGTGGATTGTGAGGTTTCTAAAAGTTCCATACTTAAAAGTTCTGCCGCAAATTGACTGGTTTGTTATGAAAGCAGTTATCGTTAATCCTTCTTTTGGATAGACTTTAAATTCTGTGTATTGCAGTTACAAAGACTGGCAAGAATTCAGATCGGAATAAGTTTCTTAGAAAGACTAAAAAGGTACGAAGAAATGAAAGAAAGAAATGTATTTATGCTCGTTGTAGAAAGAAATTAAATGGTGAAAAGGAAAAATGGGTTAAAGAGAGTAACAAGGTCGTGTAAATTCTTTTCCGTTTTTCCCTAACGTGGATAATTATTTTTAATTACACGTGGGTGAAATTCTTTTACGAAAATGTATTTTGAAATTTTCATACTTCGTAGGATATTTACTGAATAAGAAAGGAATACAGCAGAACATACTTTCTTGTAATCTCAAGTTGGCAAGGTAGGAGTTTGCAACTGTACATATATACGAATAAAGAGAGAGAGAGAGATGCAAAATAAATTTTACTATTATCTCAGAATGTAAAGCCAAATAACGACGGATGAAGCAATTTATTACGTTGGATTCATATCTTAAATTAAATTTCTTAATATCTTTCTTATCGAACAGTATTCTATAAATCTGAACATATTGTTTTCTAATCTTTTCTCAGTTATAAATTCTAAAAATGCAACGAGGAATGGCTCCTGAGATAAATTGTAGTGTTAGAAATACTACGGTAAATAATCTATGTGTTAATATACAATAATAATTGCTTCTAATATAATCTTTAAATATTTAATAAATATTTAGTAGTAAATGGTTAGTATTTTCAATGTAGTACCTTTTAAGCATTCATAAATTGAACATTATAATCGAAAGTTGGTTAGGTCCTGCATGTTGTCACAGGACGATGATAAAAATATCAAAAAGGAAAGAAAGACGCTCAACCGCAGCGATGGGTTGGATCGAATAGACTCTCGTAAATGAACGGGAATTTAAAACTCTGACACGACGCAAACCTTTCGCTACTCTGACTTTACACAACGTTTCGCGATGTAAGATGAATGACGTCTTGGAATTTCGACAGTGGAATTTCGAAGTGCCAATCGGGCAGAGTAACGATCAGAATAATGACAGAGTTTTATGCTAGCTGCTTTCTTTATTGCCTGATATCTTATACACGCGCTATGCGCTGATGTGGTCAGTGTTACGTCTATTGAATGAGTCGCTGTTTTGACATGATACTGTTCATTGTCGTGTCTTTAGAAGTTGATCCTTGGCGTAAAGAATAAGATTATGATACGTCATTTGCTATTGATTAAAAGAGGCCAAGCGCTTAAAAATCAATTAATCCTTTGGCGTTTCTCCTGATCGTAAAGTTAATTGCATGCCAAGAAATTAAAAATTCAAAATCGCAAAAACAGTAAATATATCGGGCATGTAGAGTAAACTTAGGATAATCCGTTATTCGCAACAAATGTTACAAATTTCCACAGTACATTCGGCAAATAAAAAAAGAAATAGAATTGTGGCGGTTTCATTTCTTCCACAATCTAATTGGTTGCAAAAAAACAAAAGGTTCGAGTAGTTGAGCACGTTCGATAAGCAAGATGAGAAAATCAAAACTCACGTTGCCGTACTAGTTGAATTACAGCGAGCAATGTCGTGATAACAATGAAAATGCAATTTAATGCTCGTTACGGGCCACTTCCCGTCTACACCCGCTACTTTTTTCCATCATCGTATTATTTGCAAAAGCTGAGAGTAAGATACTTCGTTTAATGGAAAGGCTGTCCCTTGGGAATACACGATGCTAGTGGCTTCCTTCTTGAGAAAAAGTCAGCTGAATAATAGTAGCCGCGACGATGCGTTACGTGGATTCTTTACATTGGTATACTTTAGTTCTTTAAATTAATTAAATACTGCTCGTTTTAGTTATTTCGATGCAACAAATATGAAATGAATTAAAGTAAATACTATATTAATGTAAAAAGTAAACACGCATATCCATGGAGACTTCAATAATTTAGCAAGTCCTTCGCTGGGATGTAATGCAATAAAACCGTTTTTGGAAATCCAGTAAATTTTTTAGTACATTTCGTTGACCACTACCACTTGTTGTCGCGTGCGTAGATAATGTTCGTGTGGGAGTGTCGGCTACGTGGTTGCACTGAATGAACACTCACGCATTGCACTGTTACCCGCCAATTTAGTATTGGGCAACTATTTCGAACGAATGGTAGAACATGATGAATCGAGTGTTCTATCGTCGAATACTCGTACGCTGGATTCGACAAAGGGTGGAATCCGTCTCGAGAAAGCGCAACGGTGAGGAAATCAAAAGAAGATTCTAATATTGTCCCGAACGATTGACGATAAAAAGAATAAAGAAGAGATACGTTAGAAATCCCGAACGATAGATTCTAACGATCGAACGTATCTCGATAGACTGTTAACGAACGAATTCAACGAAGGAATGTTTCTTGAATGACTTCGCACGAGGAAGTCTAACGAACGAATGAATTGATAGACTTCGTAGGAATAAGTCTAGCGAACGAATGGATTGTCAACGAACGACTGAACGAACGAATGATCTCTTCAGCAGCTCGCCCGATCGCTGCTAAAGAGAGTGACACGCTGATTGGTAGCAACCAAAATGTTAATTACCAATCAGCATGTCTAACAGATATCGCGAACACCTTTCCAATGCGCTCTTAACGCTTTTTTCCCTGGAAAAGTGAGACGATACCTGTTCGGACGCGCGATGTGCCGAAGGTTTGGTAACGGTCTGGAATTTCCCCCAGGTCCGATCCAACGGTTTTTTACATGATGAGAATCCATTATCGAAATGATCGTTAGGAAACCGTTTGTTTTATAACACGTCTTCGGCTAATGAGAACGAAAATTCACTTTACGCGACCGTTTTGTAAAGAAAATTAATTTCTCTCGACAAGAAATACACAACAATGCGAACAATACATGAATTCATTATCTCAAAAAATAGCCTTTCTATAACTAATAAACTGTGCCAAACAAAAAATCGACCGGCTTTCTGTTCCTTCGGACGGAACACTACTGCCTTAACAGCCTTCAAGGTGGCTGGGATGCTCGAGGTCGTAGGTGGACTACTTTGAGCCTGAGAAATTCTAGGATTTGCTAACCACGTCACCGCCTATTTTTCAATTTTACTGTAAATTGCCTGATACAGACACTACACAAGAGGTTCTGCACAAAAACACGTTAAAGTTAACCGAGCGAAACCTAGTACCGCGACAGTTACCATTATATCAGCGTTACACAACACAACATAGAGTTACCTCACACAACATTGATTAGGAGTGTGAAAGATACGTAAAAACTAACCGCGAGAGTAAAGAGTGCACATTCTAACAATTAATATAAAAATCCTTAACATTAAACTTACCAACGGTATCTCACCAATATCATAAACTCGATCCACTCTGCTGTCCATAATAAAATTTATACGATTCTTTCTCAGTGATAGCCTTTAAAACTACGGGATGCCAGAAGCAGAGGTCGTTTTCGTCATAAATTCGCGCGACTGTTCTCCGTTACTCAAGAAAATACCGAAGCCCTTTTCGTCATCGTAAACTCCTATCGTTGATGCGCCGTGAAGGAATCACGCGGAAGTACGAGTTGAAGAGAGTGTTTCTTTCGTTGGTGTCGTCGGAGAGTATGGAACGAGCGGAAGTGAAACGCGATACGTCGCCATGACCTTCTTCATTATTTCGTTACGTCGCGTAAACGTGGTTCGCGCGAATGGCGTTTGCGGAAGAGGAAAGGAGCGGGAGCCTAAAATAACTCGGCGACATTCCTCAATGCGAGACAGGGCGAGAGCACCCCTCGACATTGCTTTTCTCGACCGGATCTCCGTCTCTCTTTTGGTTACCCTTCGCGCCTGTTCTCACCTTTGCTCGACGATCTCCTTCATCTACCACCCGCAGCGCGGATCTATCTAAAATATGCACCCAGCTAACGTAAAATGCGATATTCGAACGACGGAATTCCTCGTCGAAGGACTCAGAGAATTCTGCGGGAATTCAGCGGGCAGAAGGGTTTCAGGATGACGCATGGCGAAATTAAGTCCTCCCTGGGTGGTTAGATCTCCTTCCGATCGAATTTTTTGAATATTTGATAATTTCTAATACTCGTTTCATATTAATTCACTCTTTATTCTTGTTTAATCGTAAGAAAACGTTCTGGAAAATAGATAGTTTTTGAAATAAGCAGTTTGTTCCAATTATCTCTAGTTTACAATACGGCCGATACGTCTGTTATTTTTGAGAACTTGAATATTTTATTTTCTTAGTTTGCCTTTAATTTTGCAATCGAAGGAAACGTTTAAAAGATTTTTAAGCGCATAGCCTCTTTTGCTAAAAAGAACTCAACGTATGGTTATTTTATTTTTCCTATTTAACCTAACCAGGGTGTATCATGATATATTGACAAGGGACACAAAACAATGAAAAAAGTTCGTATAAACATGTGTTGTGTTTAATTCAAACTAATAGTCACGTTTGCGTTTCAATAATCCGCAACTGCTTACCTTGATAAATTAACCAACCTCGATCTGTATGCAAACTTGCAGTTGTCATATCAAAAAGTTTAGCAATCTTTCAAAAATTCCAAGTGCATGTCGAATCTGTTGGGAATCTAATTGGATACGTACACGAAGTAGTTCAGCATTATTGTATATACAATTGTTTTCAAGTGGCTCCAGAAATAAAAATCTAATGAATTTAAATCCGAGGAACCATTAGGTGGTCCTTTCAAGGATCTTCTATGGAGATTAGCAGTTGCAGATTGTTAAAATATTGAAAAGTCTATAATTTTGAAACAAAGCCAAAAAAATAGATGCGTATATAAATTTTTTTCATTATTTTTGTATTACCTGTTTATTCCTGCAATGGAGCCCATATATTATGATACACCCTCTATGTGTGACAAT
Source organism: Anthophora plumipes (assembly GCA_951804975.1). Classification (NCBI taxonomy): domain Eukaryota; kingdom Metazoa; phylum Arthropoda; class Insecta; order Hymenoptera; family Apidae; genus Anthophora; species Anthophora plumipes. The sequence continues at coordinate 14,221,441 of OX638118.1, read as the reverse complement.
AGACGTCCAGGACCTAACAAATTTTAAATTATCTTGGACCAGCACATGGTCCCTGTATGAACTGTTATCTGTGCTTGACGTATGAACGATACATTAGGGTGTGCACGACAGTTTACAAGACACCCTCAAAACTTCTTAACCTTTTCCATTGAACAGGACAGTTTTCTTACCTCTTTCACCTTTTCCATTAGGGCACATCTTTTGACGGACGGGCATGTGTAAAAGGATAGAGCAGATAAAATCTAGCAATATTATTAATACATAGGTAATTACTACTACTCTACGCTTGTGCATACAAGCTTGAATAGTAACATGGGTGATATACTTGGACATACACCGTCAGTCTAAAAAATATCGTTCATTTTATTCAAATTATATTACTTTGACATCAATATAACACTAGACACAGTCTATGAATCTGATGAATGAGCAAATATTTATATTTATTTTTTGGTTAATAATACAGGAACAATACATTATCACACAAAAAACTGGTTTCTTTTGAAATAGGACAAAACTACTCAAGGTGATTCCCAAAACAGAGTTCCAGGAATCCATTCGTTAGTTGACCGTGCCTAGCGCTATACGTTGAGTAAAATGAATGATGTTTGCAAATATGATTAGTGGTTAAATTAACGTACTGGCAATCCTGTTATTTTTCAAAGAGACTATGTACATTCTCACTTAATAAACTATTGGATGTTTAATAAAATTAGAATTTGGACTTCCAAATTTTATTTTTTACCATAATTTCTCGAACAGAATAACCTTCTTTGACAAGAGTAACAATATTTGAACGTTTTCGAACAGATAATTCTTTTCTGAAACTACTCATTATGATCACATAGACTGTCCAATTCAAAACAAAGAAGAACGAACAACTGCGTCTTCTCAACTCCATATATATCACTGTTTAGTGAAAAAACCTTACTAAAGCATTTATATACATTTAACGATGCTACAGACATTCTTCAGATAATTTTGAACTTTCAAAAGTAAACAAAAAGTGAATTGACTTCCATCCAGAAGAATCAATCAAAATTCGAAAAATATTAGACTTTTTGGAAGCTATGTGTCTTTTTTTATTGATAGATATTATATTTTTCAAGTAAATGAACCAATCCATAGGAATCATTAATTTTCGGAACGCATGTATGTTTACGGGAAACTTAACACGTTGCGCTGCTGCTGTCGAAACATTGTCGACACAGAATGACTTTGCTCGTGTGCCATCGTCGACAGTGTGTCGGCGATGTATCGATTTGTCACCACCGCGACATAAAAAGTCGATACCTACCATCCCTATATGATTGGCGACTACTACCATGGAAACAGTGCAGAAAAAGTTACGTGTCTGGCTGAGAGTACGAATTGCTGGAACACGGCACGTCCCTCGCGTTTTCCTGCAAGCACCAAACGTGTTATTCTGAGACTAGTAAAAAGCTTCAAAAATTAAAATTTGTTCAAAACAGTAAAATGAAGAAAAGAGCTAAAACGCTTTCTAAATTTAAGAAGTTGTATTGCTATTCATTCTCAATATTTTTCAAGGAAATTATATTCAACTTCCCAGAGATGTCAAACTTTAAAACTACTTTTAGTTCTAGTAATAATAATTTGCAATTCTATCTGCTATTGTATAGTGTCAGTTGAAATGGAACTTAATTAAAATTTTCTTGAGTAACGTACATACCCATCCATAAGTATCTGAACACCTATTAAATTCATATAAATTGCGTATTTATGCTACAATAATATGACTATATCTTAATGAAAGTAATGTTTGAAAACGTAATTATTATAAAGGAACTAGAGTGCATAATATGTGGCAGTCTTGCAATAACTTTTTTTTTAAATATTTCTTTCTGAATGTTTTTCCAATTGCTTTCAGCATTGTTCGTGTTAATTTCTGCTGTAATTTTTGTTACGGACATTCACCTGTTACGTTTACTCAGAGTTTTTTTATATCGGTCTTCTTCATTGGTGATTTTTTGAGGTCCGTCTGATCTTTTCTTGGTGGATGAATTCTCCGTATCACGGTACTTCACTGAAATATCATGCACAACACAAAATCATAATAGCAACATGTTTTGATAATATAACTCCTTTCCAGAACTCATGGTTGTAATCGCTAGTACTGAGAAACTAAAATCTTTAAAACGTTTATATCCCTCTGCTCGTATGTTTGTCAATCTTAAGTGGCTGATACTCATGCAAATGTATACAGATGATAGTCTCTAACCAAAAATAAACATATTGAATAGATTGCACAGTGAAAAAGGAAAGGACGGATGATAAAATCTTCTAAAACCCTTAATACCTTCGTATCACTTCTATATGCACGTTTTCGATAATTTATAAATATAGCATATAATACTTATTATTTAATAATAAATATTATTTGTATCGTTCAAGAATAGCATCAAGATTGCAGGACAACATAATAAATCTACGAAGAAAACTAAATTTGAAAGATATTTATGCAAAACCGGCAAATACTGATGGAATATCTTAGGAGCTGAAGTTGTCAACAAACTGTTCTTACAAAAATTATTTCGTACGCTGTTGAATATAATTTGCTATAAATAGTCTTTTTTGTTTTGTGGGTGAAGTAGTAGGGGAAATTTTCAGGTCGAGTTTATTTTTTAACACTCTGTTTCTATTTTTCATGGTATGATAACGTTTTTCGAGATAAATTCAACGACATTCCACGCAAAGTTATTTCGTTTTATGAAAAATTGTAAAACAGTGAAGAATTGGCGAGTCAAGTTAACACGTGTCATACGCATTCGGCAAACTGAACTCTATTTGACTGTGTTATTAATACATATTCCCCACGATTTTAAAACTTTTTATAAAACAAAATGATTTAATATGGAACCTCATTGAATTCATTTCAGCAAACACAATAATATAAAGAATAGGAAAACATAGATTTTCATTTCGAAAAGTAAACTTAATCTTGAGATCGTTGACTCTTGATTCGCGAAGAAACTATTCATACTGTACTATGTCATTCATCATACCAAACAACTATTTTAGAAAACATCCTTTCGATAGGTTCACTTCCTCCTGATATATTCTACCAGTTAAAAGAGATATCTTGTAGAATTCTTCTGCAAATAAAACTATAATTCGGTATTAGAATAATAAATAAATATAATACAAAAATATTTATAATTAATTAAAAACATTTTTAATTTCATAAAGAAGATTTATAAAAACACGGAGTTTTCAAACATTTATATCAGATCCTTTCCTTATGACTTGTTTAGACTTTTATAGTACAGTGCAAATATTTATGAACGTAACCTCTGTAATAGTGGTATTGACATAAAGATGAATTACGATTATAATACACATTGACAATTAAGGAATAGAACTTTTTGTGATATTTTTCTATAAGATATTTATGATAAAGATTTATGCAATTTTCAACTTATTCTTTCTTTCGATTGAAATTTTCAAAATTATATTTATTTTTCTTATTAAAAATACAGCGAGTGATTTCCATTTATTTAAAAATTAATTTATATCTGTAACTAAAACGATATTCACGTCGCAATTATAATTAGTGCAAAAGTATTATCAATAAAATTTTTTCAAAGATGTTGCAGATAATGAACTGTATTCAATTAAAGTATTATGAATTCTTGAATTGGTGGATTGAAAGAATAATTGTCATAAGATTCTATTTTAGTTATAAAACACATACACTTCCATCCATAGGTCACAATTGTAATTTGTTATATACATTTACCTGCCTTATTAATGAAATTAAAAATATAGTTTATTTTATTTCGTAAAATCGGAATGTCCCGTGAGAGATTGAACGTATTAAAAAAATATGTTTACAAAAGTTACATAGCACGAAGAGGGATATAATACGGTGCAAATTATTTTTCTGCTGGTCGAGTGGTGAGGAAAATTTCAAAGTCAACTTCATTTTTTTAAGTCTAGCTAAATATTTTTGTTTCCGTATAACGATAGCATTTGTTGGAACGAATTGAAATACCTGTTATATGATGTCATTTATTATTGTAAATTTTTATAAATTCGTAAGTTCTTAAGGAATCAAGTAAACTTGAATCGCTAGTTGATGGCTAGTAACTTACCAAATGTTACAAATGTCGATATGAATCGCGAAAACTTACTGTGTGATAATTTTCTTTAGTTTTCTTTTATGATTTTGACCAGATATCTTTAACTGCTCAGGAAAGATATTAAAAAAATACCAGAAAGGAATTTTTAAAAATAGTGGGATGGTGTATTTTGAACGAGAGTGGACACGTTAAAGGATAATTCTTATTTTTTCTTTAATTAAACATTGGTAAGTAGAAATAAGCTTCGCTTATTTGTGCCTGTAACTTGAGAAGCACAGAAGAGAAGAAATGCGATTCCAGTGTGCAGATAATAAGGCTTATTTGCCTTAATCAGCAATTAAGGTTTACTTGATTCCTTAAAAGCTCATAAATTTATAACTTAGTTTGTAACATTTTACAATAATAAATGACTTTATGTGGTAGATCGTTGAATTTGTCTCAATAAAAGCCATCGTACTAAAGAAACAAAAGTATATGATTCTATTTAAAAATACTTTTCACTTTGGAATTTCCTTCATTATCCGACCTGCGGAAAAATCATTCACACCATATGATATCTCCCTTTACACCAAACAACTTATTAAAAATATTTTTTTGATAACTTCAGACCCTCACGAAATATTCCAATTTTGCTCGATGAAGGAATGTATAACTTGAAATAAACGTTATGAAGAAACAAGGTACTCCATGCTCAAGTATTTATTTCATGCAGCTCCAATTTGATACGGTTGTTCTATATATACTTTTCGTTTGCTTTTGGTAATTCAAAATAATCTAAAAAATATATCTGCAGCATTGTTAAGTGTTTATATACTTTAAGATGGGCCTTTCACTAGTCAGAGATGAACATGGAGCTGGGAAGGTGCAGTCATTCAGATTGGCAATCTATGTAATTACAATGAATAGCTCTAAAAATCAACTATCTCTGTTCAAAAATATTGAAGTATTACTACTTTTGTAAAAAGAAAGTATTCTTTTCTTTACGGACGGAAGTGTATATATTATTACAAATTTCTCAATAAAATTTTATCAATATCATCAAGATAAATATTACAACTTTCAAACGAATCACGATTTTACCTATCATGTTACATTCTATGAAAATTCTCTAACGCTCAACGACGTTAGATTAGGTTGGCTTACAAATTCAAACTATCCATTTTCTGTACCAAAAAGCAAAAACAAAGAAAACGTGTAATTTCAGTATATACCAGCGATAATTTATATTCTGTACTATACAGTAGTGACGAACATTGATTTATAAGATTTTTCAACAAACAATCGGAAACGAAGCCTCAACAAAAACAACGAGGATCGCCACGATGAATACCAACCCCCGTGACACACCTCGTCAATAAATCTCGCCCGCGTTAGATCTCTAAACGAACGTGATATTTTTCCATTACCTGACATAGTTAGTAAGCGTACACGCGACTCAACATACACGTTTACCTTTCGATCTAGGGTTACGCGACGACAGGGTATTAAGTCGTACTGTAAATTTTACTTAATGTCTAATAGCGCGCACGCGGAACTCGCACTGGCTGGTTGGTTGCTCATAGAATAATAAGATACTGCCGCAACGAGTAGTTAATTACGGGAAGTGTTAGCAGTCGTGGTGGTCTGCGGCGAGTTGCTTCTAGCGAACGCGCAAGTTCTGTAAAGAGGCGTTTAACGCGTGTAGGAAGGCCGATAGGTGCAAGGGTTAAGTGATATGTACGGCTCGGGGGAGGAATTCGCTTAACAAAAGGGTCACTAAAGGACCCTAAAGGTCGTACGAGGGTTCCCTTATCTAGATTCGAATGCTTTACTCGCACCGGGAAACTATGTATATCGAAATTAATTTCTACTTGTCGACAGGCTGGATTTTCGTCGTAGAGACCGTAATCGCAGTTTCCGTTCTCTCCCGTAACGTTTCTCGAATTCACGTAAATTACGTACGCATAATCTTCGAGAAAGTTACTAAAGTACTACGCATACCTCGTATGGTATGTATATAGTTAAGAATACATGTTATATGTGCACTTATAGACACATCCGGTACATCATTTTGTTTTTTTAATCTTACTCGTTGGGAAAGACTACGTTTCTTTATTATGTTTCGAATGTATTTTACCTAAAATATATTTTGTTTACCTTTTGTCTATGCATTATTTGTCAGGAATTTTCAACCAGCCGTGCCGATCTGGATTACTTTATTATTCTATTACCGCAGGACTAAGAAATAATTTCTAAACAATTAAGGATATAAACAATTTTTGTAAATGTGACTCACTTGCATGTTAACTAATTGAAGAATAGCTCTAGTTTCCTGTAATAATAAAAGTACATCATGTATTCGACTGATCCCCTCCAATGAATTTTGACGCTAAACAAGCTCCTGGAAGAAGACGAGCGAATAAGTCGTGGAACAGCTATCAAAGAAAGAACAACCTCTAAATTTAGTCTAAAGTCTTGTTATTCTCTCAATCCGAATCAGTAACATCGTGAACTTGTCAATTCTTTTAGTAAATTTTATTTACTGAAATTTAACGATGTCTGTGGTTCGGAAGTTTTGCTTGATCTATCTTGTTCGGGCAACCCTTGGCCTAAAAACGGAAATCTTGACACTCTACGCGAACCGCAACGAAGTTAATGTTAAATACTTGAAGGTGTATACTAATCAACAAATTTTAATTAGTGGGGTGAATTTATTTCTGACATAGATTTTACGGTACAACTTTTTTCTAATATGATTTACTTTTTATTAATACAGTAGACCCTCGGTAACTTGAATCTCAAAGAAAAAATTGAAATTTTTAAATAATAGAGGTTTCGGCTTATCGAAAGTTCCGAGTTAAGAAAGGTTAACGTTGGATAACGAACGAAAATTCAACTTCATACATGAGTTAGCTTTTTCGATTTATAAAGATATAAGAAAAAACGAGTTCAACTTTCAAAAGTCAATTATGTACATATTTATTGCATGTGTATAGTTACACACATGATATTTTCATGTGAACACAAAGGAAAGGTAAATTTTAAATAAAAAATAAATGGCAGTTTGCGTTGTATCTAGCTAAGCGCATCTAAACGTGGAGAAAATAATTCGAGTTATAGGAAGTTTATGTTTCGATTCGATGAAAAGTTTCTACAGCGAAGCGAAAGAGAATGAAAAATTCTAGTCTTACAGAGGTTTTCAAGTTGTAAACGTTGGAATTATCAAGGTTCTACTGTAATATATACGTAGTAGTATATACATATTATAATAGATATAAACAGGTATACGTACATATACTTTTTTAACGAAATAAAATTAACTGCTGAAACTTAATTATTGGAGTATTTGAATCTGTTTTTCAAAACGAGTTTGTTGATGTTAGGTGCAATATTCGAAATTGCCAATTTAATACGATTTTTTATTTATTCGTTATCGAATCGATTACGGCGATTATTTTTCAAAATTGTCATTTTCGAGAATAGTTAGAGAATAGAACAAGCTAAAGTTAACTAGCACTTAGCTGGTAAATTTTAGCAGTTAAACAAAGTAGTTGGATGACCAAATACAAGTTGCTTATCATTGATCTAGCTGGTACAAGAATATTTCACGAAAATTGCATTCATCACACCTAGTAATATTTACAAATCATAATTTATAATATTTCTATTGGCTATGAGTTTAAAGTGGAGAGGGCAAAGAATAAAGATGTAGAGAATAGCGAGTCAGGATATCTTATTGTTAGTACTACTAAGGATGCAAAAATGAACAATTAATGGAAACTTCTTTTAACATTTCTCGAAGTTTATAGCAAGTTTGGAATTTCAATTTCCGACGTTACCTACTGTAAACTTTTAGTTGTCAAATATTTCCGGTTAGTCTTTTACATTTTAACATATCTATGGCCACGAATAGCGTTTTCATGCAACAAGTTCATCACCCTATGACTAAAGGAACCTAACAAGTCTTGGTCAAAATTTTTTCTTAATTTTCAAAAGTTTTTTGTTCATACATCACCGGGTTAAGTACATTCTAAATCGCTTGTACATTAATCAATCTTTGAATGTTAATGGTGTCATGACTGATCATGTAAAATCATAACTAATGGTGTTTTCACCACTTCAGTTTTATTTCAGTTTAAAAGCTACATGTACTTGTGATGAGTAGTGAAATATGATAATTAAAATATAAGTAATTATGCAGAAAAGGGGATTCATGTATAGGAAACACATACTATATAGGCAACATGCATAGGAAAAGGTTGTTTAGTATCATGCCCCCGATAACACATTTCCAGATGTTTGAAATCGGTGAGGAAACCTATTTTTTTCTATCTTTGACCACAGCTTTTATTATTATTAGCCGTTTTATTATTATTCATTTGGAAAGTTTTCTTTATGAGTGCACTTTTTTGGAATTTTATAGGTTTGTAGGTCATTTCAATGGAAGTATCCACTAATTTTTTTACTACTTTTTGATTTTTCATGGTGAAACCATCGTTTAATGTTGATATGTATTTTTGTATGTCCATTATATATCTTGAATACTATAACAGATATAAAAACAATTGTTAGAATTTAAATTTAACTGATTTTACCATCAATTTTGTTTTTAAAAATTATAATTTTCATATCGTGTCAGGAAATATGTAGAGTTTCATTATAAATACAGATGTGTCTATCAAGTCCTGCAGAAAGTTCTGTCGTTTTTCGTAGTGGTGAAAGGAAACACAATTGTTCGGTTGCACGATGATATTTATTTATCAAAATAAGTTTCATTACTAAATTGCGGAGTTTTATGTATTGATATGAAATTTAGAGATGAAAAATTGCACAGATTGCACGCAATATCAAAATATATACAAAATATACAATAGTGCCTTTTTTATACTACCTGGTAGATGAAATAATTTTCTAACGAAATTCGATTTCTTTTCTACTATATTCTCAAAAAATATGAATTTGCATAAAAATCCGTAGTCTATTAATTACACTCAACAACTTTCTTACATCGTATAATCAGATCATGTAAAAGTATGATTTGGTTTCGAAATATAAAAATATTTTATGGAGTTCATCTTCAAGTTTTCGTCTCTGGTATAATTTTTTTGCTGAGCGGTGCTCGCCATATCGCGAAAAACAGGCATATCAGTTAATGAAGCTGCACCAAACACTGCACGTATACTACGGGCCACCTCTGTCTTTTTTTTTTTACCCAATTTAAACTCACGTAACAATGCAAATTGAATTTTCACATTTTTAGACACCATGTTTCGTTTACTATATACTTTACTGCATTTTTGGTATATGGTAACAAAGCATGGCAACTATTAATACCAAGCACGTGATTATTTGGAATTTCTGCTAGCATCAATGTGAAAGAAGCGACTGAACTTTTCACGGGATATGATATTAATCTATCCGACAATACAGTATTTCGATAATTTTTAACGATGCGTTGATCCCGAGTGCTCATCGTTGCACTTCGAATAATGCGTTATCAAGTATTTGTGAATGCCTCTTGTATATGTGTCATTCGGGCTAATAGTAGTGTATCTGCAATTTTATTAAAAATGAAACCATACTACATACATGTGCAGAACGTATTTTCGTATGTACTATTTTTACCGTATTAAGAGGGACGATACACTTTTATACTGAATATTCATTAATAATTATTATGATAGTGAAGTTTCTCTGATTCCAGAGCAAAGTAAATTGTCTTCAGACGTATGTACTTCACTGCTATTTTTTTGTTTAGAAATCTTGCGTTGTGCAAGACAGGCGCAAATGTTCATTTCATTATTTCATTCAGTGTATTAGTAAAGTATCTCTATTGGCATTCACTTTTGTAATTTTTCTTAGTAAAATTTTTGTATAATATTATATTTTTGTTGTCAAGCTTTTCAAAGCAATTATATTTCTTGTATAGAGTTATCCATCTTATACACTTATATGTTTCTTTTTAATAAAACACAAATTATTTGGAATTTTTTGAAGTTGCTTCTTTTTATTGAAAATACGGTCTATTAGAATTATACGTGGAACAGAATAACGTTTAAGTGTATACCATAACTGTGTCTACAGACATTAATTCAATTACTGAAATTTTCAACTACTTTTCGACATGTTGCTGAAGTTATTTCACGAGTTGCAACTCCAGTGTTGTTTTTTAAATCATTAATTGTTTCTGGCTTATTAACATAGCTTCGAATTTTCAAAAAACCCTACAAAAAGAAGCCTAGTGGTGTTAAATCGCATAATGTTGGAGGCAAATTGAAACCTGTATTTTGTGAAATTACACGTTAACGAAATTTCGGTCGTAAAGATTGAATGTTTTTTCAAGCTGTGTAACACGTAGTATTGCCTTGCTGGAAATAGACATGAAATACATCAATATGATTCAATTTTAACCATGAAAAGTCACTCAGCATTGATTAGTATCGCTCAACATTTACAGTAACAGCATTTCTATTATTATCTTCGAAGAAAAATGGTCCAATGATTCCACTTGCCACCATATTTCAATAGTGACTTTTTGTAGGTGTAGAGAGCTTTCATAAATAACAATAGGGGCTTCATCATACGACGATTTTATTTATTAGCAAATTCATCCATTGTGAAACGAGTTTCATCACTAAACAATATTTTGCTTGAAAATAATGGCACGTTTTCATAATAAATTTCAATGATGTAAATGCGTTGCTGTAAAGTGTACCTGTCCATAGTTAAGATTGTGGTGCTTTCTACTAAAACAAAACGGCTTACGTTATTTGAGAAGACATGCCGTGTAAACATTATACAGTGGTGATATCAAGGCGCTGCATTTGGATGACCCTATATACGTATCAGTATGAACGAAAGTGATTTTCGACGAAGCCTGTTCCAGGATGTGATGAACTTCTACTTATCTAACTTTACATTCGACTTCATTGGAAAGTTGTGTGTGTTTGGATGTGCTATATCTTGTCTGAAGCTTGATGATGTAGAACTGAATTGTAACAGATGAACAGTTTCGGTTGTTTGTTACATTCACATATTGTATCACCACAAAATAAATGGTGATTGGTTCTTTTTTGTAGATATATACTATTAAATATTGGTTCTGACTCAATCGAGGTGGAAGTCTTAAACTATAGTAATTGGTTGTGGGAGGTTGCCCGGCTGCACTTCGTGGATAAAAATGCTTTGTTTTTCTTTCTTAATTTTTTTTTGTTTTCTTTTTTTTGTGGGAGGGGTCAATTACACACTTTTCCTCAAAGTACGTGTTGGAATCGCGGCAAGGCTCGGTCCTCTGGGGGGTAACGATTCACGATGGGCTGAGGTGAGTTTCTGGACCTCGGTTTGGCAACCAAATGTAACTAACGTATTTTATAGCTATAATTTGCTAAACCAAGATTTGCTCACGTTCACGTTTCATGGCTTAACAATATATAATAAATATTGATAATATTGCATTACATCATAAAAGCTTGTTTTTCGAGAAATCAATAATAGGAGTTACACCTCTATAATTCTGAGTAATACACATTCCAATAAACAATTACATAAACAAGCATATTTATTCCATTATTGCTAATAATAAATTAATATCTTAAATCCTTTCGTCAGTGGCACTTGTGACCATTTACTTATTATAGTGTATAATATGTATCCACAGATGCAGTGATGTTTCTGAAGCTGAAGTTATCTCCCTCATTTTGCTTCATATATAATTGTACCCATTTGCAGTTAACAGCTATTCTGTATTACAGTTGCAGAAGTATCATTATATACTATTTGTCATAGACAATAGAAACCTGTTAGTAAAATGGTGTAGGCAAACCGAGCAAGTATTATGAATATGTTAATTGTATCATTACAAATTTCAAGCATGGTCGCCACAGCTCCGAATACTCAGAAAATAGCTTCACAGGACGCTGTACTAGATACGTTAAGTCGTTGCACGTTTAATGGCGGATTCATAAATCAAAATTTTGACCATCATAATGTTGTCAAATTTAATTTTTATTAATTAAAGTAAACTTCAGCGGATTCAACACATTTCTGCTAACAAAGTAGAAGAGAATTTAGCCCGTTATCATGAAAATCTGAATATTTGTAATAAGTTCCTCAAATATAGTCTTTATTGTTGTCTCATGTTTGAATTTGTATTTTATTGAAAACTTATTACATGAATGTTCTTCGGTCGCTAGCTATTCCTGTTCCAAATGATGTATTAATATTTCTTGGTGCTTTTGCCGCACTCTGTCCTAGTTTGAATTGCATAATATAACAAATTTAGTAACAATTTCCCCACTTTCAGACAACCCGACAACCACGCCAAAACACGGTGGAAAACCAATCAACGTACAGTTCCATAGTAGAATTGATATTGAAGTTAGGTACTGTAGAAATGATATTGAACTAGTAAGAAAAGTGATAAATTTACCTAAAAACGACGCCCCTTTGAGACTTAAGATGATGGCAGATGAATTAAAAGCAAATAAATAATCCATAAAGTCAATAATTACTAGAGAATAGGACAAAAGGAAAGAGTGTGTTAAATTCGTACCACACAGTTTGCGTGATGACGAAAAAGTCAGACGTTTGAGTGCTTGCAAAGATTCTTTACAATTAGTTGATAGGGAACCTAGTTTCTTAGATATGATTATTAGTGGAGATGGAAAGTGGTGTTTCCAGTGCGATCCAGCAACCAAAAGACAAAGTTGTGAAAGAAGATCACCGACCAAAGCCAAATAAAATTCGTTTCCAGAAATCACAAGTTAAGAAAATGTTGACAGCATTCTTCGACTCGAAAAGAATCCACAAAGAGTTTGTCCCGGAAGGGAAAACGATCAATAGTGAATTTTATTTAGAAGTATGTAAATGTCTGTTAGGGAGAATCCATCGCGTTAGGCCAAATTTAAAACGCTCAGGATGGTGGCTGTTGCACGATAATGTAGCTACACACATATCAGTAACCGTAACAACGTTTTTAGCTATAAACGAAATCCCTGTGCTTAATCATCCTCCTCACTTTCCTGATTTAGCCATCGCAGACTTTTTTTATTACCACAATTAAAATTGAAATTGAAAGGTAAACGATTCCAATTCGTACTTGATATTGAACAGAGTGTTATAAGATAATTAAACGGAATTAAAACAGAACAATTTTCAATCTCCTTTAAACGATTATGCAATTGATGCAAACGTTGTATCGAGTTCCTCAGAGATTATTTCAAAGGAAACAAATAAAATATTTACAATGTTGTATATTAGTATCTTATATTTTTTACTAGCCTCAATACTTTCTTGCCGCACCGTGTATGTACATATGGATTATTCCTGGCAAGACGTTCTTGATCAAATATTTTCGGTAAAAAATATTCATATTTTAGAACTACAGAATATTCAAACAGGTAGAAATGTAAAGCTGGCTAATTTAAAATAAATAATAACAAAAGAACAAATTTTTATTTATCTTTAAAAAGAAATGAAGGAGAAATCAAAGTATTACGTGGAAAGCTTCAATGCCATAACATAACATAGCACTTATATAAATATAAATGGAAATATAATAAAATATTAATAAAAATGTTATTTCTTCATAAATTTATGTTAAGTTGATCAGTTACTTTATTCAAGACTTCTACCGATCAAATACACGGTAGAGTAGAACTATAGCACCATTAATATTTTTTACATTTTTGAATTCTAATACGAAAATAAATAAAAGAAGTCAATGGTATAATGTGAAAGAGTATTGTAAATAATGGATTTTAGATTAAAATCGTTGAATTTTCCTATGTATAATGTCGAAATGTAATCGAAAATCGTTTTAAGATCGATGCAAAACAATAGCACTAGCTTCATTCTTAACACACTTCAAAAGTTTCTGTTGTAATATTTTTAGAGAGCACAAACTTTTTTAGTTAACTTATACATTGTCACGCTGTAACTACTTTAATAAAAAAGAACAAGGTGCAGTTTTAGCATATAAAGAACACAAGCAATGAGAATTAGCACGTAAGCTCGTGCGATTTCATAAAGTTACATTGGACTTTTTACGCGATTGTACTAAGTATAGGAAAACTAAGGAAAAGAAGAATCTGAAAAGGAGTTATCTCCTCGAACTGAACGACCAATTGTTAAAATTGCGAATAATATATTGAAAAATTTGTGAAGAAATTGTAGAGGAATGTTGTCTCGACGTTCCTTATTGGACCTTCCGCCGTGCTTTTAAACGTAATATTAATATTGCAAGAGAAAAAAATGATTTTTGTACATACACTTCTAAAACGCAAAAATATAGTCAGTCTTGAATATGCGCGTGAAAACATGAGTAGAAATTGGAATAAATTCGTTGATGCTATGAATGTGCACCAGTTAAATATTTCGTTTATTTCTGCACATGCTTCATGACATATAATTTCTTTTTAACCCCTTGCACAATATTCGTAATATTATTAATATTAGTGATATTAGTAATATTTGAAAATCATTACTGAGGACTAAAACTCTTGAAAATTATAATGGTTCTATAGTTATCCTCTGCAGTGTAGATACTTCTTTCCGAATAACGTTTTCTTTTCTCTCTCTTTTTTTTCACTAATAAACGAAAATTTGTATTATTTAATTGTTATTTACTTCAAAGCAAGTCAGCCATATTTTTCTACCTGTTTTGAAAATATATAATAATATTTTGCAGTTCCAAGATACGAATATTTTTATCGAAAATGTTTGATCGTAAACTTTGTGCTGGAGGTAGTATTTTAATCCTTTGAATGCATAATAACAATAAACTAAAATTTTAACCTCAAAAATAGTTACCAGTTTTACCACGTCCGTGTCATAAATCTCTGCGTAAAAATGTTAAAGAAAAATACTTATACGAAGTATAACGCTACTTTAATATAGGAATAAAATATGTATAGGTAAGCTATTTTGTAAAATCAGTCAGATTTATTTACTGTAGAATATCACACATCCTTGATTGATTGCAAATGAGCAAAAGCAAGACAGTTTAAATAGGAAACTGTCTATATTGCTCGCTTATTTATTTAATTAATTCATTTAATCAGAAAATATGACTTGATTAAATGTAGCGGTATCTGAAATAAATAAATTCAATCGTGATTTATTTTCACCATTAATGTAACTTGTTTGCAGGTAACTCTGAATGAAAAAGCTGAATCGATTAATCGATATCCTAATGAGGTACATATCTAGTGTAATTATCTCCTAACCTTAAGGAATACAAGAAAAATTTTATTAAAGATTTAAATATTATTTATTAAAAATAGAGGCGCTGTTCTCTTAATAAACGAAGTATAATGAACTTAAAGCATTCGATAACTGAAATTAGATGAAAGATAACATTTTATTGTAAGTTTTCCGAAAATAAAAATCTCAACTATACGTTAATTCTCACTTCGTATTATTATTATTATTTTTTTTTTGAAAAACTATTAAATTTTTTAATTTTTCATGTTTAAAAACAATATCATAGACTATTGATATAAGTAATCGATAAAATAATACTTAATGGTGATGTAAAGTCAGATTTAATAAATTCGAAATTCAATATTTTCTCTCAGTAACCAATCAGAACTTACTTTCGGGTTACGCCTCGTTCGTATCATTAGTGTGTGGTCCACAAAAAGAAACGAAACGGAAAAACGAAGGAGACAAGAGTATTTTGTAAGAAACTAAAATAAAATGAGAGACTTGAAACTCGCCGGTAATCTGGAAAAGAGAGACCAGGTTGGAAGGGTATCGTCTGAGAAATCTGACAAATCCGACAAATCCAAATACGAAAGATTGTAGGAAACACACGCCTCGCTACAAACCTTGCACCATCTCCTTTGCTTTTACTGTTGCTGTGGGCTTTCTCTCTAACCTTCGAGTTCCTGTTGTCACCGTATATGTATACGTGAGGGTGAGCCGCATCCTATGCTGTGCTAGTCGCGAAGCAGGTGTACAAGTATCGTTCGGTATGTACCACACCGAACACGTACCATGCAGCCGTGATATTGTCACATGCCTCTGGTGCAAAACTCCAAATTGTATCGTTGTCGCGTGCTGCATGTGCTAGCGACGATCTTCCCTGCTCGTTCGCTCGCTTTCCTCATGTGTTTTCCTGCTTCCTTCGCACCGCCACTTATACCGAGAACGACAATAACATCCAACGCGTCCGAGTGATCCGAGCCGTGTCTCGTATTGCACGTGTGCATGTGTGTCTGAGGGTGAGGATGTATATAGCTACTGGCGCGTATCAGGCTCTGCCAGTTTTCCTCGCTGCGATCGAGACGGCACGTCCAACACTTGAGAAATGAGAAAGCAGCTTGGCTGCTGGCCCGACAAACTGCTGCTGTTAGTTCATAATCGAAGATTTTGCGGCGAGATTTAGAGGAAGAGAATGAGCAAGCTGGTGGAAGCTTTATTGGACTCTCACTACTGGATGATTCACGTGCAGTTCACAAACTCCAGTGAAGGATTATTAGGATGTAACGTGTGAATAGTGTGCGTTTGGATCGGAAAAGAAGTATGGTTTTATCGTCTTTACCTTTTAGCTATTGTACACCACTATAGTAGCTTTCGCGAATGTCATCTTTCTGAATAGTACGCCACCATAGTGGCTCACTCACAACAGAGTGTTTTTATTTATTTCGTTTCTTTTTCGCCCACGCAACATTTCGCAGCAGTAAAAACGCCATCGTTAAATAATACTCATATTAAAAAAACAAACGAAACATACAGACTTTGTGTTTTGATACACCAATGTCAGGCATTAATTACTATTTTTTGTTTCACCAGTAATTATTAATTTTTAGATACACCAATGTCAGATATTAATTATTAATTTTTATAAATTATCACAATTTTTATTTCAATAAATAAAAATTAGGGGTTTCTGTACGACAGCTTGTCTAAAAATTTATTGTTCGGTCGTAAAGCGAATTTTTGCCGGGACACGACTTAGCCACTTAATTATTTTATATATGCCTTGCTTGAAGGCCTACACTTTCGTGCACTACATGCGCCAGGCCCTAAAGAAGACCAGCGCGTCCCTACCATAAAATATTTGCTGACCAAATCCTACAATTTTTATAAACAATTTTCTACCCTCGCTTACTGTAGGCTCATCAGGAACATGAAAACACCAATCAGAAGACACGCTCAACTACCTTCAGAACCCGTATACCCAATCACAAACACACACAATATTTTGTAAAATACTTGACAGACATAGTGTTAGCAGCATTAGCATTACAATACACATCTCAACTTCGACTCGCACACAGATACACATTTGCAAATATACATAGTTGATCAAATAACGTTTTTACTTGTTATTATAGATATAAAAAGTACAGTCGACTATTTTACAAACTTGAATGACTTCAAAGTAAAAATATCTTCTTAATTTCGATGTAGTTTTTTGTAAAGAATTACACCTTGTCTGTCAATACTATATTTTTCGGGATATTCTGTCCGTACACTCCCGTTCATAATTATTAGGACACCCGAATGTAAAGCATACTGAAATATATTAAAATTCAGTGGATTCTACGAGATCTATTAAAAACTATTAAACTGTTTCTGAACTTCATCAGAATTTATTAAATCTTTTATTTTATTTTTACTTATTTTATTTTATTTATTTTTACTTATTTTTACTAACTTTGATAAGAAAATATAATTTAGATTATGTAATACTTTCAGGAAAATATAGATTTCATACTTATGAACGGGAATGTACATGCAGAGTAAAGAAACAAAATACTTTGTATATTATGGACATTCAATAGATAAGACGTGATCAGCTAATTTCATGCATTCAGTATAACGCCGCTTGATTTTTTCCTTTAATGGACATTAAAAAGTATTGTGTATCAGAAAAAGCCAGCAATGCTACAAGATATGAAACAAAGAATCATTGTAACATGTGTTGTAATCAATCCAGAAGTGATGACAAATGCACTGACTTAGCCAGTCCGTTGATATCAATGTTGCGTCGATACAAACAAGCAACACTACTTTGAATATCTATTATAACATAAGATTTGTTTCTTACTTTATTATTTATTGTTAAATCACTTTTTATCGGGGGTCATTGAAATCACTTAAATGCTCTCTACACTACCACGAATAAAAAAATACGTTAAGCAATTAAAAAAATAGAGTCGACCTTTAAATGTCCAAGAATCCTTCATCTACAAAGAAATTGTTACTGGTGTATTATGGTACCCTTCGTAAGTTTCTCCATAAGTCTATAAATAACGGAGATATTCAAGGTGATTAGAATTATTACCATACCCTGTATGTAGTGTGCCCGATGAGATTGGGATGAAATTTATACCATGTGTTAGTGAGAGTAAATAGGTAAATAATTTTCATGTAAATTTATATTTATATACGAAAAATAAAAGAAGTATAAGCGTTCAAAGATTTCCGAGAAAGTTGTTTTTAATCTTTATGTCAATAGCAGAAATATATAACGTTATTCAATACTTGGGATATCCGGGTGCCCACTTTCAAAATTTGTATAGTAAACGTATTTTGTCATGGATAAATCTGAATTTTACATATACATATATTAATTGTTACCTCGGTTAGGTTTGAATTTTGTTTTCAAAGTATGTGTCGAAGTATAAAGATTTCGCATCCATATACTTCGCATTTCCATATAGAACTAATTCCTCGTTTTTTCGACATTGAGCATCTCTTTTCCAAACTGCATCGTCAAGGCACACGGACGCACTCACAAAACGTTGATTGTTCAACCAGTAAAGAGCTTTATCCAATCAGTGAAAAGCTCGCTTGAAAGCGGAATATTCAAAAGAGTTCGACAACCATTAATTAGATGAATGGAATGCTGTATTCTTCCAGAAAGAAGAAATTTCGAACATTCATTATAACTGCCATAATAATGAATATCTTTGAATGCTTATAACTTCAATTTTGGACATAAGTTTGTATGAATTTTGTTGCCTGCTTGACCTCATTAACAAGTAGTATGTTTCGTACCAACCTTTTTGCACATCCTATATATGTCGATACATGTTAATTTTATAAGTTTTATTTATTTATTGCGACATTACTAACATATGCATATTCTACTAAACCAAATAAGTTATTCATAATAATTATTAATTTTTCCTTTGTTATACTGAAATGTGAAACAATAATTAATTATGTTGGAGTTCACCTACAAAATGAGCTTATCATCGTTAAGGAAGGGTGTTGTAATCCATCGATAAGATTTGCATACACACTTTTTACGCTGTATAAGTAGGGAACGACTTTTTGACCTGGAATTTATTGCATCTTTTGTTGGCTTGAGATCTTCAAGCAACCGAAAAGCTAGTTTCGTACTAACACACGATACGTACCCATACTCAGGATTAGCACAACAGTTTATTTTTATATAATATCTTTCAAGAGTTACTTCACAGTCCAATTTAAATTCAACACAAATATTCACTGTTTTATTAACTAGAATACAGATTTCCTCTGTTGCAATAATATTAGTAACAAACAACCTATAAAAGCAATATGTGGTTTCTTTACAAATATGCAAATTACAATTTTTCTGCTAAGTGAAAAAAATCAATTTTAATTGTATAGCGTACGCGATTTCCGTCTGTGAACTCACCGACTACTTATCACTCGTGGACAAATTTTGGGTGATTGTTTCAATAGTCTTTAGTTCCGAGCGCTGAACTGAGCGAATTTCTAAGTTTGATTTATGAATCGTTTCAAAACGGTCGATTATTATCGGTAGGTTTGTGGAGCGTTTGTTGTAGCTTGAAGACTTGTTGAACGACTGACTCTTTAACAGTTTAGCTGTTCGCAGCTAAAGAATATAACACGCTGATTGGTCATCGCGCAAAATGGTAATGATCAATCAGTGTATTTGACAGATATCATGAATATACTTTCAGTGCACTCTTAGCGCAATTTTTCCTGGAAGAGTGGGGCGAAACCTGCTAAAACGTGCGACTTACCGAGGAGTCTGGCCGTGGTGCAGTGTTTTCAAAATCCTAAGTCGAATTAACCTTAGGAAACTCTCGTTTTTATGACACGTCTTCTGCTATTGAGAATAAAAAACATGAAACTATATGAATGTTGTAAAAACGAACTTTTTCTGGGGAGAAGCACGCGAAAAATCGAACAATAAGCTTAAGCATTCTCAAAAATAATCTTTCTTCGAAATTCTGTCATAAACCGTCCCAAACAAAAGAAAACCGAGTATTTGTTCCGTTATGGACGGAACATTAATTGTTTTATCTTGAGGGTCGCACTTAGTCATTTTTCGTGCAATTTTATTATTTATATTTGATAACACTCCTTTCAAATATAAATATAATAGTTTTTTTTTTTCGATTACCTTTTCTAATATTGAATTTTGTGTTTCGATATTTTTGAAACTTATCAAAATAATGATGCTTCAGTTGGAGCAACGAGTCTGAAAGTGAAAACATGTTTTTTGAGTTTAATTCTTTGTCATTTGATCGTGCATAGTGTAAATTTATTGGGTCGCAACAACAGCTACTTGCTATTCACGAACCTCTGTCGTTTTCTAATTAACTCTCAAAATACAGAACACCAGATCCGGTGGCCTGGTCTATCGTAACCCATGCTGTACAAGGAGATTCTACAGTTAATTTTTTAGAGATTTCGACGAAATATAGAAAGATAAATATAAAATTCGAAAAATTACATTCTGTAGAATATTTCATTCCCATTGACATTTTTCATAAACAATTAAAATGGATTCTACAAAAGCTTGGAATTGGTGAGTTATTTCGTTTCAACCGGGATATTGCAATCTTTTCATTTCTGTTCATATTATTGAATGGAATGTGTTGGTAGAAGTGTTGAATTCCACCATGGACTCTTGTGCTTTTGGTAGCGAACCAGGCGTTGTTCCAATCTTCTTTTATGATCTTCTTTATGTGCTTGATTTTGTCTTGACTTGAAATTGAAGGCATTGGATCAGTAGGAGTGAGGAATGCAGTTCTTTTTGCTAGTGTGTCCGCTCTTTCGTTGCCTTGTATCCCTTAATGTGTGTGGGGATCCAGACGATGTTAATGTTCACATTGTTGTTAGAGAAATCTATGTAGAACTCTTGTACTTTGGTTATTATTTCGTGTTTGGTTATTGAACGTATTTCTCAAAGCTTTAGTTATGCATATAGAATTCGCATAGATAAAAACAGTTAGAAGAACTGTTGGCTTGAACAAGTTTTAAGCTTCTAGAATGGCATACATTTTAGCGGTGAGGAGACTTTGTTTCATTGTTTTGTCTACTTTAGAGTCCATCTTTATCTTCGATGTACAATGTGTAAAAAAAGTCATGGTTTTAGGGAATAAATGGATTCATTCCGACAGTAATCATTTCCGTAAATAAAATTAACCCGCACTAAAATAAACCATATCAAAAGATATTTATGAATATCTCGGAAATATGTAATTTCGCAAAAAATGAATGTCATGTTTGTATTCAACACGTCAAGACGAAATCGACATAAAATATATGCTAAATGTTAGGAAAGGCAACGATATAATCTCACCGTTTCATGTTCCAGCTCGTCTGCGTAGAACATATTACTTTTCAGCCAAGTTTGCATGATTAATTTCAAGAAAGTCAGTGTTACAATACATGATTGCAAATAAGTATAAGCGGAACTTAATAACTCCGTGACAACCAGCTGCAATCCAAAAAATCGGTTAGTATGCAAATGATTAGTGCGGTTTATGACATCCGCACCAGCAAAGCTATTTTTGAGAAAACAGTCTGTTTAATTTCTAACAATACATATTTTTCGAAAAAAGCTTTCATCGATGGCCTCAGTATCTAATGGGAGTGTAAAACCATTATGAATTAAGGGTTCCCGAAAGTTCTGCAGTACGAGACTTAGATAGCACACGTCATAGTTATCGGACCTAGAGGAAATTTCCGCTGAGTTTCCAAATTTGTTACGACGAACAGACCCCTCGCTGAAACATACCGCGATCCTAGAAAAAGCGCGCCACGTGCACAAAGGACAAGCGGTGATTTAGAGATAAAATTGCTGATCGGCTAACACCAATGCATTGGTTTAACCAATCAGAAATATAGATATTCTCGTTAAGCAGTTCGCTAAAAGCTAGCAGAAAGACAATCAATAGCGAACTTCGTGAGCGAATACTATTCAAAAGTAAAAAGACTTGAGAAACTTTCTGTGTAGGTAACTTCCCGGAATTATCCATTCCTTATACCAGCTTTTAATATTTCAGTTTTCCAGTTTGCACTTCTAACGCTGAAAAAATTCCTAGAAAGAATATTAGCCGTTATTGAACACTTCTTCTTTAATGCCAACCAGCATTATATTTAAACAACGAGCAAAATCAATAGTTCATCGAAGATAAGCATATATTTCCGTCATAAACTCTTCGAGTCTAACAAAAGTTACTTACACACAGCGAGCTCGTTCGACTGGGCTGCCTGGCATTATCGGTTGTATGATATTAACCGTTGTTCACAAACGACTCATGTATACAATTATCGATCCATTCGTGACGTTGAAACAAAGAAGACAAATAATCACAGAGACATCGTTCCTTCGGTTAGAATAAGTCGTTGACCTGTCGCCTATAGCGAATGGAAAAAATCGTACAAACGAATCTACTTAAGCGACTAATGGAATACGATACTTCGCTCGTTAATTCATAAGCTTCACCGCGCTTGGTTAGCTGACCGATGAAAACGCTTTTAACCGGTCTCTAGTAATCTGTCGACGATAATCCTTTGAGCTGTGCGCGCGTGGCCTGATATCGCGATGCAAAACGACGAAGGGAAGAGGCACAAGCGCGCACGAGACATTCATAGTAGTGCAATTTGTCAGATCTATAAAGCGACCGCAAAGTAGGTAGAGTCACTGATGGATGCTCAGCCCGAAGAGCGTAGTAACATGACTCGTAACGCATTCCCAGCGCCATCACCATCGCCATTGTCATCGTCATCATGGTAACATAAAGTCCAATAACTGACGGGACTGCATGAGCACCGTGCTTACGTCAACGTGTATATGTGAATGATATTAAACGGAAACCAGAAACGGATCGATATCACGCGTACGATACTTAGTTTGTTGAGCTATGTCCGCTGCTCTGCATGTGTACGTGCAATGTAACGACGTTAACGTGATAGGTAATTCGATTTCTTGCTAGTGTTTTAAACCTTTCACGTTATTTCCAAAGCATACATTGTAGGGGAATTTGAAGTGACAGGAATTGAACATTCCATGAGGATTTGAGTGACCTTGATGGCATTTATTTACTAACTAATGTATTCTAGTTTGTTATTTTCTCATTGGGCCAATTAAATGCATTTAAAGCTAAATAAATATTTGTGAATGTAGCAAATTGAGAAATTGCTTACTTAAGGAAATAACGTTTATCGTTTTAATTTTTTTTTAACGATATAATTTTTATTGGTAAGTTTTTTAGTAATTAAATATGAGATTACATCTAAATTATTGGTGAATAATGAAAAAAAAATTAATACTTAACGTACCGACACTTTAGGTGTACCCATTCCTACAGTAATCGGTCAAATGACCAATTTTGAAATAGAGATAATATTTTTTCGAATTGGATGAAAGTAATTGTCAATTTAATGTGGGAAACAATACAATAAATAACTTTCAAACAAGAATTAAAGATATTGTTTATTTTCATTTTCATTTTTAAGCGATTCAATCAATTTGAGAATAACAAATTTATAAAAGCGTAATAACAATGTTTATGGTGTATTTACTACTTACAAGCAATGTTAACCAGAACTTGATCCTAAATTTAGTAGGTTTGTTTAACATGTACTGTGCAAATCTACACCTGACTTTAATGAGAATTATAATAACGGTTCATCGACAGTAAGGTCTGTAGCTAACTTGTAACTGTTTCAATTATTCTCAATGAATCTGTACCATATATAAAAAATTAGGGCAAATTTATTAGTTTGTAGGTGTTGTGCTGCGTTCTTTTTTTTTATCAAGTAGGATAAATTTCTAAATTTCTAACAAGCAATTTCTGCTCATCTTTGAAAAAAAGGCAGGTCCCCGTTTTTTATTTCATAAATACGAAATGGACAAAGTTTTTGTTTCATATGCATTACACACATACAAAATAGCAATAAATATACATAACTTTGATGGAATTAAAAGTGAGATCTAGGACAGAAAACTATAAAATGACGTAAAGTCGATCAGTCAAATGACCGGTTGCAGTAGATAAGTCGGTCTATACGCGTTTCTCAGAGAAAAATGAAACAAAAAGAAAGATAAAAATCGAAAAACTGATTAATCTAACAATATCAGAATATAATATCAAATAGATGACAGTAATAACAATTAATTGTAGAATTTTCAATCAAATTACGAACCGCTCATTTGATCGGGCGTAATACGTTTAATGTTAGAGAGATAAAATAATAAATATTATACATTACTAGGCTGTGGATTTTACTGCAAATTCATATTTTTGAGGATGTAATAAAAGAAGTACAATTTGTACAGGTTATGGCTAAGATGTAACAAAAGAAGGATTGTGTATTTATCTAATACTTGTAGTTAATAATCGTGTGTACATATAATTCAGTATTTTTTACTCTAATTTCAGCTTCAACTTAAGACTGACGATTACAGAATAAATATTTGCTATAATATCTTGACTTTTCTTTTACATAAAGCTGTATAAAAAAGAAAAAGTAAATGGCTAAAGCTAACATAACTAGCGATTCACCTCTTGACCTACGATTTCTTTTGCTGACTATACATCTAAGCGTTAGCTATTCACTGTTTTAATGCCATTTTACGTAAAACACGCTAATGTAGTATAGATTAATTACAATTACCAGTCCTCAATCTTATAAATTAAAAGGAAAGGTAAAACTAAATTTAATGTTTATCACTAATATAACTGTGTTTGTCAAACCTTAGCCAGAATCTATGTCACGAGTCTAGCACACTGTTATAGGGCAAAGGGTTAAGGAGTCTTAAAACAAAGAATTAAACACATACACACATTTATTTAGTACTCTTTAATTTATACCAATTCAGAGTTACTCAAGCTTTTTGTATACAGAGATTTCATAAATTCTAGACAGAAATCTTCACCCCTATGAAAATTACTTACACAAGTAGTCGATCGTCACAGTGTCAATGTGCATTGGCAAAAATCTTGAGTCAATTTTGCCGCGTTGGCCAATAATGATAATACGTGTGCCCTATATCTATGGCTGTATTAGAAAAGGTGAGACTGTAGGAATATGACGCAATCAGATTTGTACTGCTTCCGCAGGACTTCTTTTCAGCTCTGCACAGTATGATGCGTTCCTGACTTTACGATACGTCAATTAAGGAACCAAAAGGGCATATGTCTCGTAGAAACGAAGAGTTTGTGTGATCAGAAAACATCTTCTGGTGCTAGACATCGATTTGTAAACGCAAGCAATTAACTTAACAAACATTTCAAGTATGAAAGTTCTTAATCATAGCAGACATGAATTCTTATGTCATAAACTGGAAGCTTAACGATTTACGTTATAATAATACAATAAATTTCATTTAAGAAGTAGAATAATTTTTCTTACGATCTTACCGATATTCTGTAAAACAATATCAAATATAAAATATTAAAATCTCTTTACATTCTATTTCTACAACAAGAAAAGTAACACAGGTTTCATTAGAATGAGGAGATTTGTAAATAACAACTGAAACATCTTCAACGCTTCCTCCAGAAGACTTTCTCTGACAGAATTGCAACTAGAATCCCGAGCTCTTTCTACCTCCACGTATTCAATTTCTCCCATTCAGCCTTCTTTCAAAAGTACACCCCTTTTATGCGTAGAAATGGGGCACCATGTGCGCATAAGTTATGATGATAGAGAACCGTAACGTCGCCGCGCGACATTGTTTGTGGTCGTTCCCCGATGCTGCAGCTTCTAAATTCGTTCTGAACGCAAAGCGACGTCCCCGTTGTCGCAAGGAGTTATACGAATACTGAAGCGTACATTCCCCTTGCAAGGAGAAAGGGGTGACGCAGAGCTGAAGACGAAAGGAAAAGTTTCTCGTCCCAACGACCTATTTCCCGCGTCCATAGTGTTTTGTCACGACCTACCGTCTCGTGCTCGTGGGTGTTGTTTACAACGAAGGCCCTTTTACAAACAGCCGGTAAGGTCTTTGTGAAAGGGTGATTATAATCGAGCACCACTGCTTGTCTTTCCCCTCGAGTTTTTCTTACTCGATCGATCTAACCCTTTGTAGAAATAGAGTAGCTCATATGCGCAATTAATATCTTGCGTGGAATGTTTCAAGGAAAAGGTCACTAATATTTGGACCTCGTTGTTTCCCATTAAGGAAGCTAATAAAGCGTCGATAAGAAAAATTGATTTGATTGGATTATATAGTAGCGGCTAATAAAATTACACTACTCTTTAAAAACACAGTTTGTTGAATATGTAGGTTGTTCCGTTCGTGACAGAACAGTGGCGTTCGTCCGCTTTTGTTTGGTACGGTTTATGAGACGAAGAAAGGCTGTTTTTGAGATTCTCTACTTTAGAATATCGTTTTAAAGTTTCAAATATTTCTCGACAGAAGACTTGCTTTATTGTCTAAAGTCTGGAATTTTCTTTCGTTCGTTCTCAATAGCCGAAGATATGTCATAAAGTCAAAGTTTCCAAAGAACTGTACAAATTTCGATTGTAACGGTACGCATACCGGTGAGTCAGAACCTGACAGAAATTCTAGCAGCCGAGGTATTGAAATAAAGTATTATATTATAAAAGATTTACCAACAAAAGAATGAAAATTGATAAATTAATATAATATGTCTTCTAGTAGTGTTTCCTTATATGGTATAATAAGGGTGTATTAAATTGCGCATTCATTTATTGCATATCCGCAAACCTTTAAACCCAATAAAATAGATGACACCACGCGTGTAATTATAAAACTAAAAATATTGAAATTTCTGAGGTAGTACAATTTCTATTGCTGTATTTGCGGATATTTGTTTATAAAACATTAGTTAATAATTAGAAAGTACAAAATTATAAAATATTTGATTAATAAAGTCTAAATATTTGGAACATTATTATCCAGTGATTACTGAATTGTGCATAACATTTATGCAAAAGTTACATATATGTTAGAAATAAGAATGTGATTTTATAAATGATCAGAAACCACGTAATGGAGATTTAAAGTACACACTGAAGGTAAAGAAAACAGTGTAAAATAAAAGTTTGATTTTTATTATTTCTACTAGTGTCAAATACTTTATTTTATTTTTTGAACATTTTACGTAATATCGTTGAAAATCATTTAAGAATAAAATGTACTCCTAAATCTAACATAGTTACTCAGAAAACTGCTATTAACTGTTTAATTGCTTTCTTTATTAAAGTACTCTTTATTAGAGTACTTAAAGTACTCTACATTTATTGTGTGACATAAGTAATCATTATTTTTATTCCTGTTTAAAGAAACTTTCTTTCTTTGTATCTGTTCAAAGTACTTGCTATACATTTTACTAGATAACAATCTGGAACACTGTGTAAAACGATCAATATAATTGGAGTTACATCCTTCTCGTTGTTTATAATGTTATCTATTTTACTATTATCTTGATTTCTGTCATAACAGGCTCCAACATATATTTTTCTCCTTTATCGTGATTTTTCACATAATTAATTTCTTCAAAAAGTACTTGATTCGATTAGAATTTTATATTTCCAGCTGCACTCTCAAACTTCTTCTTTTAAAGTGTTTCATCGCATAGAAAAAAGTAACACTGTATTTTTCTTTTAGTTAGCTTCGAAAATTACGATCCTGTATACCACATATCACGTGAATAAATGATGTGAGATATACATATATATATATATATATATATATATATATATATATATATATATATATATATATATATATATATATATATATATATAACGTAACCCGAGAAAAGAACATACGTGGTCTTATGTCCTGCAAACACGTAGTAAGACACGGTATCGATCTCCTCGAAAATCGACACATATTTCTTTTTAGTATTTATAAATTATTTTAACGAGCATGTTAATTACTATGTCTCACGTTTTAAAGCGCAGTTCTAATTTTTTTAGATTAATAACTATCGTATTTCATTATCACTTATCAGCGAATTAAATTAACTATGTTAACTCTGCACACAATTTTATATATACGACTATATATACGATTCTGTCAATAAAATCGAAAACACACAGTTTCAGAAGCATTCACCATGAGCTTTTATTTTTCAGTCATTACTATATCCGTGATATTGAGTAACCCTGAATGATTATGGTCATTGGAATTAATTTAGAAAGACTATAATCGTAGATGTCCAAAAATATTTATACATAGTACTATTTAAAAAAATGAAGATAATTTTCAAGTCTCCTAAATACGTTCACTTGATAGAGCTTTTACTACCATGTAACGTACTCCTCGGAATCAAATAACTTTTGTTTCAAATATTATATCAAATAGCCAACTTAACCTAACGTAAATCAAAAATTGAAAGAATTATTCAGCTGACTCGTTTTTTACTGACTCGCTTTGTATTAAGGTATGCTGTTAATATAATATTATACAGAAAAAGACATTTAAAAGAGACCACGTGAATATCTCGGCTATTTTAAATTAGAAAAAAACAATTCATCAGATCAAACTTGCTTGGTATCAATGTGAATTTGGGAAAAAACATGATTTGATGAGAATTGTTTTTTTGAAGGTGAATGTGTGGAAGACATATGTAGATCAACTTCGTTTATTTAAATAACATGATACATTTTTTTTACTTACCATCTAGTACAGGGGTGGGCAATTTTTTTGGCTTGGGGGCCATTTTGTGGAAGCGGAGGTTAGCGGAGGGAAGCTAACTATTTTGCGTTCTTCCTTGAAAAGTTTGCAACCAAATTCGCTATGTTTTGTTTCGTAATGTCGTTTCAGATTGTATTCCTTACATGGCTTGGCGGGCTACAAGAAACTCTTAGCGGGCCGCATGTGGCCCATAGGCTGCTATTTGCCAACCCCTGATCTGGTAGAACACTTTAAGATTCATATAATGCTGTGTGGTCCAAAATCATTCAAGATCATTGAAGGTCAACGCATTTTGGAAACTCGTGCTGCAGATTGATAGAATATTGCGAACTTATAGATAATAGTATTCATAGGTGTAGATAAATATGAAACAAACAACGTGTCTGAATGTTTGTTTACATTCAGTGATCTCTATAAGAGATTATAAGAGCGACATTACCAACAACCAGAAAAGACACGAAAGTGTTCCATGGCTTTCTCGAAACAAATAATTTTTTATCCCCGTTCATCTTTAACGACCTTAAATGACTGGGTTGTACGCCATTTTTGAATTTTTATACGCATTTTGAAACGCTGTACTAAATGATAGTTAAAAAATTTATCGTTCCATTTAAAGGAACGAAGTTGACATTCACTTACAAAAAAAGATATTGATATCAAATTATGTGCCCCTTGGCACCTATAAGGTTTGGTCAGATATATTCTTTTTTCATAATCAATAACAGGTGAGATATTTAGGTGGTCTGTTTTAAATAGTTCAGCATATATGTAGAGATAGTAGTTTATTAAATAATTGAGATCACGATCGACTAACGCTGTTGTACGCTTCTTTGTACTCTTCTTCATACACTTGCTTATATTCCGTTTTATTCTCTCGTACACTTCTATACTTATACTAATTTTACCACCACGGCCGAACAATTTGGAGTTTATTCTAAACGTGATTGGCGCGATGAAAAACTTACACAATACAATACTGAAGTTGAGGACGGTCGGCAGGGGTCTCCTTGCAGGGGCATGTATTGCCTGCGAGGTATCGTCGTTTGACACCCTCCCTCTCTCACACACACACACACACACACACACACATATATATACATATACATCTCACATATATAACAACACTGTGCAATTATACTAAAACAATTGTCTTTACGTTTTAGAGAAAGAAATGATCGTTAGTTACAATATCATTAGAATAACATTTTATTTATCAGAACTTTAATTTCACAAAACGAAATATAAATTATGTAATGCCACACGCTACCTTACATAGACCATTTGTGTGTAGTTATCGCAAGGTGAAATTTGTTGAAGTATAGTCGATTTAGGAGATACCATAGAGAAACTATACGAATATTAAAGAAAATGATGAAGCAACCGTTGGCTGTGGTAGTTAGAGTGGCTGGCCAGTGATGCTACGTACCTCTGAAGACCGGGGGTTCTCAAATCCCAACGTCGAAACCTTCTTTCTCTGGAGTACTTGGAAAAATGCCCCCTCCATTACAGAAGATTTATTACAAGAGGCGGCTTGATGGTAAAAAGAGGATTTGATGTGTTCCACTTGAAAGTTTAAAATGGATTCCAAATGCCCTACGTAAAGATTAATAATAAGTTCTCACTTCATCCATTTCGCCATATCGAAAATAGCTGTGTTTTTAAACAGTAGCGAATGGCATATCTCGAATGCAACTTTGTGCTTATGCAAACTTTTGTGAAACAAACATTGTGGAAAGTTGGCCAATGTGTTCTTAACTTTGGTTAGGTTAGGTCTCAAATAATGATACAAAAGTGGTGAAACATTTTCGAGAGTGTTTACAATTTGTCGTACAAATCTATGAATATAGTGCGTTGAGAACTGATAGGTTCATCGTAACTTATTGACAAATATATTAATTGACCTTAAACTTTCAGGGCATAAGGTCCTTATACTAACAAATTTTATTGTTAAATTTCGTTTTAGATTATCCATTCCTTCAATTATTGTTTCTTATACTTTTCTAGTCATTATTATTCTATTTTAATTCTTTGCTTGTTAATAACTGAAATTTCAAGCTTAAATAATCGAGAATTATAATAAATGACTAACGGGGTATCCGCTACTATTATTTCTTAGATGACGATCGGGAATTATCGAAAAAGACGGTGATTGATGATACGTTCTTTATTCTATTCTGTGCTAATATTATACTTTTGTCCGCCTATAAAATGCTTAAGTAACATATTTTTCCTATTATTTCGGGTATAACTTTATTTATGTTACTGATTCTTGCAATATAACAAACTAAGATAAACAATAAATGAATATGTTAAAAATTAGTTGAATTAGATGTCTTGGCGATAATTTCACTTTTATTACGTGATGTTAATTTCGGCGGTCTTCCAGAAGCTTTTATCGTATCGTATTCGTTCCCTTTCTTTAAAAACTCTTTCACCACAATGCAAGATCTGCCTATACGACGACCAATTTCACGATTGGACATTCCAGAGACTCGGTACGTCAATATCTGGCCTTTTTCTTTTTCATTTAGAGCTTTTCCTTTGTCCAACTCAACATATATACATTGTATATAAGGTTAGGTCCAAATATAATACAGTGTTGAGAAACCGAAGTCAAAATATCTTATAAACTAATCATTTATTGAGCTAAATATCTTAATATTTCTTTGTAAAGAATTAAAAAGTATCAAATGATATGTAAAAAGAATGTATAGTTCCGTCTAAAAGAGTACAGGTTATCTTGAAATCTTTAAAATGTCTTCATATTCGAAGAAGATATATGCACCATGCGATACATCACCCGAAATCATTTAATTTTCTCAAAACCATTTAATTTTAACACACACATACATATATATTTCTACTATAAGCTACATAAAACTGACAAATCTTGAGTTTCATGATTCTTTGTTGTAGCACGTAATACAAAATGGTGTTACTGTCATTGTTAGATTTGTTTAATAAACTTATTAGTTTGACAACTAAACTGAATTTGAATAAGTAATTTGATTGAAATAAAAGAATTTTCCGTATTAACATTTCTGTTGACCGAACTAAAATTTCTGAATTCAAAATTATTTCAAGGTCATAGCATAATAGGTCGTGGAATTTGTTTTAACGTCAGTCATAACTCTGTGAAATCAAAAATATATAGTGCAATTTAAAAGGAGCAAGTGACTTTGTATTTTTACCGGAAACAAATTTTTTGAGAAATTTTTAATGTTCAAATATAATATGATAGTAGATCGAATTGACCAGTCTTCGTTCAAAACATTGTTTTGGCAGATAATTGGAAATGTCTAAAAAATAGATAATATTTCTTAGATAATATCCTGTATATATACATATACATTTATTCATTTATTTCGCTAGTTCAAAAAATGTATTTTAATGGAAATAGGCTACCTACTTTTAAATTATGGCTGCAATCTTCTTTCAAATTTCACTTAAATCAGTGCCAAATAGAAGGTGAGCAATGACCAATAGAAATATTTCTTTATCTGTGTGGCTTAATGAAAGGCAACGATGTGAGAAATCATCATTACCAGTGTCTAATGCATCATGATTAACGATAACGCGGACATTTCGTACATGATGCATCGTTGCTAAAACTTTTCCGTGCAACACTATATCGACGAAACGCATAATAATATATCGTTTCAGCGACTGATAATGATGAGTGATCGACTCATTGGACTGTTGGCCGCATTCTAAATTGATGATGTT
This sequence comes from Anthophora plumipes, assembly GCA_951804975.1. Taxonomy (NCBI): domain Eukaryota; kingdom Metazoa; phylum Arthropoda; class Insecta; order Hymenoptera; family Apidae; genus Anthophora; species Anthophora plumipes. The sequence goes on along the minus strand of OX638118.1, from coordinate 14,188,762 downwards.
TTGATCCGTTATTTTCACGGCTGTTTAATCACACGCTCTAATTACTCGTTCGCCGACTCGTGTGATTCATTGAATTTTCATCTGGTTCACCTTTTAACTAGCAACCTATTATTTGTCAGATATTCTGTTTTTTAAATAATGAAACAAAATTGTTTACCTCTGTATCTCTTGTTGAAACGATCCCAAAGAACTCAGTAGCAGTTAAGAAAAAACAACTATAGAAATTGACATACTTTGGTAATTAACGAAAAGGAAAAACTCTTTTATAGCAAAATTTTATGCTCTAAGAAATCAGAAAGTAATTGTTATTTATCCTGAGACTAATGAGAAATTTATAATAAGGAGTGACTCCACACTTGCAATATCATCTAATCGGAGAAAGAGAATTGTATATTTTGCGTCTTATAACTCTATTTGTGTACCTGAAAAAACAAATTAATGTCTTCTCGATTGCAGTTGCGCGTGTCGTGTCTGTGAAGCATTAAAATAATAATTGTACGAAAAATTACGTTACATTTAATTTTACATTTAATTTAGTTTACATTTTATGTATGTGAGATATTAATGCTTATTACAAACGTAACAAACATACGACAAAGTAAGTACATATTTTATCGTTTAACGTGGTTTCTTACTAATTAGCAAAAAATTTGTTTTTTAGATGCATTAATATTTCTAAAATATTTTTAGTGCATCTCCCACAAGACTTTACCAATCTTTCGTTTTTTTTACGTTTTTGTTAATTTTATAGAAGAAAAATTTAAAACTGTTTTGTCTTTCACAGTATACGGATACGTTACTATAATACAAAAATTGTTAAGGTGCGGATAACCTTTAGTATATGCACGATGTGCCGCCTATGTATTGTCTCGAAGGACCACCCAAGATTAGAACGGCTTGGGACCGAAGTGACTGCGTTATCAATGGACACGTGGTTGTTTAATTCGATAAATGGTGTTTTTACAAGTGTTGATTGAGTGGTTTTAGAGTATGTGTGTGTTTCGGTGAAATTCTTGTGTCGTTCTATCAATCTATGTTCTGTCGTGTCTTTAACTATTAACTGTTCTATGTTTTCTTTTTCTCTATGCCCATTTTTGCCCTGCTCACTGGTTTTAATACCTTATGTTCTCCCTTCCATTACGCCCTTAGCGTGGTACCTTGAGGAAGGGGAACAGAGTCTCCTACGCAATGGGCTTGGGGGTGGAAGGCGACTTGGCAACTCTGGGTTATTTCCCAGAGTTGCCATGTGGTGACTCGCTGCCGCTGAAACCGTGAGGTTTCGAGGCCGAATCACCCCTTGGTACCGCGACGGTTTACGACGGGCCTTATTTGTAGATTATGGTATGAAAATGTGACCGTGCTGAACGGGCCAAAAGGTTCCCTTTGGTCACGTAGAAGGACGAAAATAGTTTATGAATTGCCCCGTCGTAAAGTCGTCTTGGCTAGAACTCTAACAAAAATTAATAGTTTTAATTAGTAGGAAACCAAATTTGTTATTGAGTTACCTTAACCAAGAAAGGTGGCTAATTGATAAAATAATAATTTAAATGTTACATAAAATTGATTTAGCAGATTAATATTCAGTAAAAGCAAGAACTCGCAATATTCTGGTTATATGGGAATAATTAAAATTTCATAATCCTCTTGACTACCGCACGTATCAGTGAAAAATGATTGAAGTATTTATTTGAATAGCAACAATTGCAAAGCTTACACATTTTTACGATAATTAGAAATATTCGTTGCTGAAACATACAAACTACGTGAGCTGTTATCAAGATTATAATCTTGAATTTAGCAGTGTTTGTAATAAGTTTGTCGTTACATCTATAAAATAAATGTTAGGTATACAAAATAATTCGTAGCATTTTTTTACACAAATTTCTGCTTTATTCATGAAACGTGAAAGTTTATTTTATTCTGAGAAATAATCGCCATCAGTTTCTACACATTTATTCCGTCTATTGGACAATTTTTAAATTCTCTATTTAAAAAAAAGATAGTGGTCTTGAGTCAAGGAACACAATAATGATTTTTTTAATCTCTACAAAAGTTTTGAAATGAGTATCTGTGAAATGACGCTGCAATGACTGAAACAAATGAAAATCAGAAAAGGAATATGCCGCGTGAAGGAGATATTTCATCAATATTCTCATCCAAGGGAATATATAAGATCTTTTATGTTTTCTGCCACATGTCTTTTTTACTCAATTTCGTCATTAGTTATTCCTGATATCGATTAGAATAGTGTTTTCTATGGTTATGTAAACAGAAACATTCATTTGTTTCATATTTCCTGATTTTAAAAGTTGAGCAAAGAAATAGGAGCGTGGAGGGAAGCAGATTTGAACTTAGAGTTACAATTGATTAATTATTAGAGCTACGAATTAATAATTATTGATCTCTGATTCCATAAAACACATGCAGTCATACCATAAAAGAATTTCTTCTTTCCGATGACAACTGTACTAAAATTCATCAACTTTTACCATCGTCATATCTCAATTTGATTGATTAATAATTTTCCTCGATAACAGAGAAGTGGATTCTGATGCGATCTGCATCAAATTCCATCTCTAATTCTCCACCATTCGCTATTTCTCCGTCAGCTGCCTTCTCCGCCTCAGTCTGATCTGGCTACCAGCTCGCATTAGCATGTTATTGGGCGGTTGTTTACTTCGGGTTAATCATCACCTCCGGTGGTAACGATTTGGCTATGGGATCAGGATGGACGATGAGAAATGAAGCGACCTGACTACGAAGTCGTGGTAGATGGAAACCCAATTTACCTGCCAAACTTCACGCAAACTCACTGGAAGCTACATGCCTGAACTGGCGGAAAAAATAACTCTGGTCACAGTTGGTTATTAATTGTTTCAAAGACCAACGGCGTTTCTATTTTTGGAATTTAATAATCCTCGAGAAGACTGAGGAGTGTGGAAACATGAGAATGGAACCGTTGTTAGAAATACTATGCAATAAAGGGGTGAAAAAAGTGTGGTGCAGGGTTTCGTCTTAACAAATGTCGTCGACGGAGCTTAATAAACGCGTCGTCTCGCTTGTGCGCGAACAAAAAAATGGTCAATTTTAGTTCTAGCAGGTCCGTGTCGCGTGTCCTGACGACGTTAGAATCTGTTGAAGTAAAGCGACAGTTATATATGTATATGTTGGCAAGTTTATTTGAATGATGGAGAGTTAATTAAACGAATAAATAACGTAACAAAGGGAGAGCAACGTGGAGAATACGGGACAGTTTTGTGTTCCTCTTTTAGAGACATCACTCTTTACAAATATACACAACGCGCGCGCGCGCACGTATGTACATATGTATATATTCCGTGCAACCAGCTCTCCACGCTATTCTAATTCATCCCTTTGCCTTCTTCCCGGCCTGTGCAATGCTTCACGGTCCTTCCTTTCTTTAGCCCTCTTAATTTTCTCGTCGTTATTGTTTTCACCATCTCTTTCTACCCGTTCGTTCGAAGCGAAGAACGCGATACTCGCAGATTCCAGCAGTGTTAGTTTTACGAAAAGACCTGTTAATTAAAAAAGGTCCCTGCATTCGTGTTTACTCGACGGTTTATCACGCTGCGATGCCTGAAGTGCGTATAATAACAGCCGATGGCGTTTGGTAAACACTTTTTGTTTCGTATACGTACTGGGAAAGGTTTGTTTTAGAAATTGTGCCGTGATGGACGACTTTGTTGGACATTTTTTATTGCATTACTTAAACTTTAATTCTTCCTCAGTATATTATATATACTTTCGTTGTTAAGTCTACGGAAAGTTGCCAATTGTGGATGAAATGTTTGTTGTTTCGTTTAGAAGAATTTTATAAAGGAAGTGCAATCTCGTTATACTTATGCTCTTAATAATTTTGTCAGTGTTACCTTTTTCTCTTATGTGTAACATGTGTTTACCCTTATTTTGAATGTAGTACGTACCCGATGACTTATAGTCAATGATATGCAGGGTGATTTTCACAATTAGGGTGGGTAATATTTCGCGAATGGTAAAGAAAAGTTAATACGGAAAAATATAATGCGGAAAGCTGTTTTTTAATAAGTCATAGAAATTAAAAAAAATATTTTGTATAATTAAATATTAAATACTCCTAGCATGAGGAGTCCCACATTAACGAGAGATTATCTCTCCATAATAAGCATACATTTCATACCAAAGTTTTATTATCTTTATAATACACGTGACCACGAATTTAAAGGAGAAACATAGAAATAAAAGTTTATGAAATTGTGGTTTTAAACATAAACTATAAAAATATAATTGCTTATCTTTCAAAAGAAATAATGAAACATAACGGAATGTAAACAATTTTCTATATAATGGTTTTGCTAAATTGATGCTCAGTACATGTAATCAATCACAGCACACTCATCATGCGATTGTCCTTTGGCACATAAAAAAAAATAACGTAACTCTTAGAAAAAAAATCTCTTTCGTAATTAGATATTACATCACTCTATATTCAAAACTCTCCCCATATTAAGTAGCTTCCGCATAAGTGGCAGAAAAAAATTATGGAAAAAAAAGTTGTATGGTATATGAGGGTCTACTTTTCTGCGGGCATAACTTTCTTTTTTTATAAATGCAACGATGCATCTAGGAAATGTAAGTGTACTTTTTTCTCTAAATGGAATCATATATCTTTCCTTTTTTTCTTTTTTTACTGTAGATCGATTCTTCACAACAGTCTACGTAAAAATATATTACAATAAAATGTTAAAAAATCGTTGATATATTTATTTCAATATTTAGTTCAATATTTATTTTATTAATACGTATAAATAATAGTAATATAGATAGACATAAACAATTAATATGCAATAAAACAATTTGATGTTTAATTCAGTAGCACATGTATTCAAAAATTTTCTATTTATAATTGATTTGTTCGATTTGTTAAAAAATCAAATATAGAAGAAGAATTTTATATACTTTTCTTCAATTGTACAGTAAATAACAACTCACGCTATATACTTCTGTATAACAGAAAGTATACTTCGAATGTGAAACATTAAATTTATTCTATAAATCAAATTGTGACTGTTTTAAATACTGAAGCTATAATGCTATTAACAAAAGTTGTACTGTAAGTAATCACCTAGTAGTGTCAATTTTTAGCTGCTAAATAAAAGAACTGTACAAGCTTCCGCTTATAATTATAATTATATCATAATTATAATTATAATTTGCCATACAGATTTTTTGTAAATTGTGATGCATAAAAGATGCATTTATGTTATATCAATTAACCTCCATTATTAAATTCTTCTGTTTCAGGTAAGTAACTCAAGATCACACACAGTTATAATGGTATTTCAATCATCAGAAGCTTCTACCGATGACGGTGAGTCAAATCACGCCAGTTTCCGTCGCTTAAAATAAATTTTGCCAACAATTTTCGCTCAAAATTGACTTGCTGCCTGGTAAGAAAACAAACAGTTGCGTAATAACTGTCTGCTCGTAAATTCGATTTCGAACGCAGTTAGTTTTGTCCGGACGTGAAAATGAAAGAGAAGTTCAATTCGGTCTGTAGTGCGTAAATCATTAGGTTTATCAGGCTCATCCAGTTCGTACCATCGTTTTATCTACCAGGATAATCGGACATTCGTCGAAAAAGCCGAATGTTTAAAACAAAAGTCAAGCCGGAACGTTAGGGCCCGTTTTCGCCAGACACGTTAAAAATAACGACGTGACAATGGTCCCGATATACCTGCAGCTAACTCAATCGCAGCTGTCCATCAAGCTAACGAGAAAATGCTGCCGATCAAAGATTCACCCCGTCTAAATTTGTTACCCGATAAATGACGTTCCCTGAACACTAGTACGATACGATGTTTCTGTAGGATGAAAAACGGGAATTAACCCTCGCTAAAATTATTGAACGGAATTAAGTTACTAGTGAAAATAGTGTTCATAGTGGTAACATTTAAATCCTACAATTTCTCCAGTTACCATTTTAGTATGATTTACATAGATTGTTATAGGATAGGAGTGAAATTGGTTATATATAAACAAATCTATACGGTAATAGAATATAATTATTTAAAACGCTTTTATCGCCAATTATTCGCTTACACAGTCGCTCACTCACCAAAAAGCACACTCTTCTTCTATTCTCGCACCTTATGTATGTAAATTTCATTCTCTCTCTCTCTCTTTCTCTCTCTCTCCCCTTCTCTTTCTCTCCTTATAATCGCTCTCACTCACTCTCGCGCGGTCGCTCACCTATTACCCGTGTTTCACATTTATTTACGCACAGGTCTGTGACACCAGTGAGCGACTTGCATATCCCATCGTCTGGCAAAGCAAAACATGTTTTTGCCTAAATCATATAATCGGTCTGTTCCGGTCAATGACTCCTACACTGTTTTATATCTTTTAAGAGTAAAAGAGATTAGAACAAAATGACGATACTAAGCGATAATAAATATAACTTTCTTTTTATTTCTTACATATAAATAATATACTTTTACCATAACAATGTTACATGTGTTAGTAATAAAAGTATATACAAGATGTCTTGTAACCAATAGTAGAATTAGAAAAGGAGAAATTCTACCTGAAAATATAGAATACAATTTTTCCACAAGAGGCTGTTTTCGAGAAAATTAAATATTTGTCTGGTACATGTGCACTCAATTATGTCTCGACTTATTTTTGTACTAATAAGCAATGCTAATGTCACAAACAGCAATATTACAGACAATACATTTCTTTAATTTACATTTACATTACTGAACGAATCATTGAAAATGACTTTCTTATTAACGCATATAAATCCTTGCTCTTTGAATTAAAGAATCGTGAACAAATAATGCTGTATTTTGTCGCTTTATTTCTGCGAAAGCTTGTACAGTTTTTTTATTTAGCAGCTAAAAATTTACACTACTTTCTGCGTAGACTATTTCTTTATGAAATGTGACCTTACCTTTGTTTATTAACATAATTATACGAGATGAATCAATTAGTTTGTAGAGAACCTTTAAATTTAATTTTCTCGAAAGCTTTTTATGAATAAACTTTATTCTATATTTTCTTACTTGTACAACCAGTACATAACAGTCTGCGTATATATAAAAAATTACAATACAAAATTATTTTACAATTAACTTTGATATAAAATTAAAAACTATTATAATTCGAAAATAAATTCACTACCTCACTGGATGAGATGATTGCATTAATTTGATGAATACAATTTTGATGCGTGAATACCGGAGCCCTTTAATACTTATTGTTAGCGCAAGATTGATGCTAGCAGTTTAAGCGCTTGAAACACTGTATCCAATCCTCTAAAGAAGACCTTGTATATATAGTACATAATTCATCATATTTTGGACACATAATAGTATCCACAATTTCTTTATCTTTTATTACATTTTTTCTTTCCCACTTTTAATGTCTTTTTCTTCTAAATTTCTTTTTTGCGGGGGAACTAGTGATAATGCTACCTTCTCCATTTTACCCCATGTAGGTTATGTGGATAAATGATATTAAAATAATATTGAAACATCATGCATTATTTTAAATCGCTATGTGATTTATAATGTCTAATTATTGTAAGTAGACTGCAGACTTTTATGCAAATTCATATCTTTAAGAGTATAGCAAAGAAAACTAGAATTTCTGTAGAAAATTATTGCACCCAGCAGGTATTATAAAAAGCACTATAATTTGGATATTTTCTATATTTCGTTCGTATTACGTGCATTTTGTGCAAATTACACCTCTAGATTTCCTATAAATGCATAAAAATCCGCAGTCTAATTGTAAGCGACATGCGTGAAATCGTAATTTCGTTTTAACTTTCTATTACATCATTGAATGTTTACTTTACTACGTAAAACTACAGGGTTTTTCGCCTAACACGATCAGCTAAAATATCTCGGTTGCTCTTCATGATATGAAGAAAACGTTCAGAAAGAAAATGGATGGTACAAAGGAATAAATATTATAATTGACGGGCCTTTTTACTTACATAATTTTTTTACGAGATTTCAAAGGCAGTAACTTTATTTTAAATAGATTTCATAACTATAAATGAATTGTAGCTCATAAAAAAATGAATTCAAGGGCATATAATATGTTAACATTCATATGGCATTCAACTACAGAAATCGTCAGATGTGTGATACTAATTCCAATACTTCTTTGAAAACAAGTATTTGAGAACCAGTATATAAGAATATGTATATTAACATTAATCAAAATATTTGTTGTTTTGCACTATTAATTTTCTCTCTGAAAAGTTTCTCCGTACCATGAAAACTAACTCGAGTTTGGCGAAACACCCTGTATATAATTTACTCCCTGCAATAGAAACAAAAGATAACATTCACCATTTTATCCGACCTACCATTTTAACTGAAGCTCCACTATTTCAAACTTAACATTTCACTCATATCTGTTGACAGACAAACGAAGTTGTTACTAATGGAGACTCTGCCCATGAAACACTGTATTCCAATTTATTATCCAGTTCAAGTTTCTAAACCTCTAAATAGAAACTGTTCAAGTCATATTATAATTTTAAAGAAGCTAATCAAATTCAGGACACGTTTTTTTAGTACAAAAATCAAATAGCTAAATAAAAGTTATTCTACAGATCCTCTACCATTACCTTTAGTAGGTATTTTAAACATTTTACGTCTATATCTTTTATTCTTGCTATTCATTTGCATAAGATTAATTGTCCTAAAGTTAATCAAGTCGAACGATTGAAAAAAAGAAAAGAACGATTCTTGAATCAGGACAGCAAGACAGGTCACCAGCAGTTCGATCCCAGTCAGACAAAACATACCACTGCACACCGTGTAGGGTAAATACACTCATTGTCAGAGTATTCACGCATACGTAACCTTCTTTCCGGAGGCTCTTGTCGGGAGTAACTCTTTGTTTAAAACGCGGTTGAAAATCCGACCAGCTGGGGCAAATCCTCTTTTCCTGGTGGTTCGGAAACGCTTCGAGCGGAAGCACTTTGGGAGAACGTGACCGCGGACGTCACGGTAATTGCAACCTCGGGTCACCACGGTTTTCGACTGCGTTTCAACCATCTCTGCACAGGCTTTCTCGTATCTCCTCTTCCGTTTCCATCGTTTCTTCTTCCTCTCGTTTCACTCCTAACGAAAATCGCGGATAAGTTGGTGGTTTTAAACCGATAAGATGCAAGAACGAAAAAACTTTGGTGGCAGGAAGATTTTAATTCCGTTGGAGAGTCTGAGAGCTTGTTGAACAGTTTGAAACAAATGTCGGATAGTCTCTAGGTTTGGTGCACTTTCATTTTTTCAGTGGGATGGCACATTCTTTTTTTCTTGTTTTGTAAATACCTGTTTGTTTTGAATAGGGTTTTAAAGATAATGAGCAATATGGAAAAAGCTTTTTTAGATGGAACGTACAAAAGTGTTACAGAATTTGTTGTTTTTGTTACGTTTTATTCTTTCGGTGTTTCTATCTCGTTGTTTGCAAATGCCACAACAATGTTTTAACTTTCAAATTGTAAGGTTTCAAGCGTTTGTTAAAACGTTGACAAACACAGTTGTGTCACATCTCTTGGTGACATGAGAGTCAAGGTAAGTAAAGAATGACCACTAGAAAGGATTCCTGAGACATTGTGTCTTTTTGTGTCTTTGAAAGAAATACAGAGGGGATAGCGCAAACCCAATTATAACTTAAGTCAAATCTGACTCAAACCTTACCATTAAAGAGTTAATAATACAAAGATTAGAAAATGCTTTTTATTACATTTGTGAATACGAAATGTAAGCTACAAATTTTAAAAAATCTGATCTATGTAGCTAATTCTAGCTTCTCAAAAGTAAAATTAATTAACTTAGAAAATTTGTCAACACTTCGCCGAATTTCAAAGAGAATCTCAATAATTTTTAAAATATGTGTCTCATTTTAAACGTTATATCCTGTATTATAAAATAAAATATATTATATTTCATATATTTTATTATGTATCATAAATATATTTTATATTTCAGATATTTTAACAGTTTGTTCTTACTATAAGAATTATTTCAGTTACTCAGATATTCCTATTTTCTTCACTAAATAATTCAGTTGAAGTATTAATCATAATTTATTTATTTTCCTCCTGTTTCGTAACACTCATACTGATATCTTTCAACAAAGCTGCATTGTAATTAAGTCATACTGTAATTATAAAATAAAAAGTTAAGTTATAACAATCATATAGTTGTTGATGGCTTTTTTTAGGCTCAGAAATTAATTTCTTTTATTCATTCTGTTTCTCTATTTTCTGTAATGTTAAGGTTTTTAACATTCCTTATGCACTTCGTGACTGATTACATTTCGTTGGTATTTTCGAAACAGAGATCCTAAGTTGCGACTGTTTTATTTATGCAATGGGTACACAGTCTACGATAAAGTATACAATTTTACCAACGGTCATCCGAACCTTACCATTAATAATAACAGTTGATTATATAAAATATTGTTAGAATTATGGATTACCCTAAGTTTATTATACGACACATTGCTTATTTTTGAGGAGCTGAATATTTTATTTTGTAGCATGTTATTAATTTTACAATCAGCAGCAACGCCAAACGCTTAATAGGTTTTTAAGTGTTTGACTTCTCCTATTCAATAGCAATTGACTCATCGTAATCTTATTCTTCAGACCAGAGACTCACAACAATAGGACGATTTGGACATGCTGATATTTTTAATTACCCTCGACTCACACTATTATTACCAATAATAATTGACGTATGGACGACAAAGCGTGAACATCAGGACATGACACGCCCGAACTTTTTAGTTTCCATTGGACAAGACAGTTTTTCTACTCTATCACTATTATAATTAAAATACTCCCCCAGAACAAGACATTTCGAGGATTCTTTTAGGATTTCTGTACACGAACAGACGCACTTTTGAGACCTTTTATATTATACAAGCTTTATACGGATATTTCACGGACATCATTTTCTAATATTCGGACTCACAGTTTGTATATCTTGACACGAACTAAGCACGATCCACATTCATATTTAGACATTATTGTTATTGTTATGTAATTTTGTGCTGGCAAATAAACGGACGTTTACTTCGCTAAATATTGCGTTTTCACGAACTGTGTGGGAGCTAACAGATAAAACAATTAACATAGCAGTTAATATAACAATCCAGTAACGATAATTTAATAAACGCATACGTTTAAATCAGCAAAAATTTAACTCATCGTTCAATTTGTAACGTATTCAATAGCCGTGGCAAGTTAGAAAGACGAACCGAAGGAGAAGCCAGTCGAAACACGAACAATCATTAAATCTCGATTAAGCGTTCTTCCTCTCCTCTTCTAACGAGCAAAAGAAAGCAAGCAAGTCGAAATCCTATAGGGTAAATTAGGCTCGATCTCGAACAAACTCGCTGCGCGGCAATTTACGTTCGACATACTTGCGACTACTTGCTAAACGCGAATCAGAAGTAAGCGTCGAATCAACGAACCGCTACGCACGCTGATTGTCTTACCTCCCGAGCTAGAAAAGAAGAGCCTCACCACTAAATAAAGAGAACAGAGAGAAAAGGAGAAGGAGAGAACTTGTGGAGGGTGGCCAGAGTTGGTTCGTAAAAGTTAAATCTAAGCAAAGTTTACGTTCGCCGGGTCGTTAAAAGTTTTAAAGGATAAAGCAGCTGCTTTATTGAAAGACTCGTTACGACGGAATTTCGGTCGGTGGAACCGTTTTGCGATTCATAGTGCGTGTCTTGAAGTGAACAGGGACGAATAGACAGTCGGAGGAACTGCGGAGCTATAGAAGAAAGAGATGGATGTCGACATTTCGAGTAAGAGGAGTTTTGCTCGAGAAGTTTCGAGGAACAAGCTCGAATAATGGCGTTTCAGCTGCCAGTTATATTCTTGTACAATTAAAAATCCGCGGAAGCTTCAGTGTGACCTAGTCGTGAATACGGTTCACCTGGACAGAGGTCATCTTTCAAGCATAGTAACCGACTAACCGAATTACGAGTTGGCTATATGATGAATCGAAAATGTTTCCGTAAATTCTGTATACAATTATTCCATGGTACAACAGCTTTTATTAATATTTGGACAGCCTTTAAAACAAAGTAATTTCTTAAAAATAAGACCAAACGGCTTGAATATATTTTTTGTTCTTCAGAAGTTCAAAAGATTAGTTCACTAGATGACGTATAATATCTTTTTTGAGAAAATTGCAATCGGTTGGAATTGTAAATAGTAAAGGTTGTTTTTTACCATTTTTTTAAATCTGAATTTGTAATGACAATTAAAAAAAGTATGTTACGTATATTTATATCAGTTGCAGAGGATATTTCATAATATAATATATGGAACCTACTTTAGCAATGGACAGGAAAAGTCCGATAAACATGTGTTCTATTTTACCTTGTTTCAAAGTTATAGTCACTTCTGTATTTCAAAAATTCGTTACTACTTGCCTTCGTAAAAGGTACTCGAAATAGCCATCCTCGATCTGTATCTAAACAAAACTATATTTTCAGATATATCCTAACCTTGTTGATTTCACATGTTCTGTCGATTGAGTTTACTCAGTTTAATTTGTTCTCTTGTTAGCAACTGGTGATTGTCTTAATATGCTGCGCGTTAGAAGTTAAAAATACATAATTAAGTAAATAAGTATGAATAAATATTCAAATAAAGAAATGGCAGACATACATTTAATGTATGAAGAAGATACGAATTATTGAAACACAAAAATGGCTACAACTTTGAAACAAGGGCAAATAGGATTCATGTTTATATGAACTTCTTTCATTATTTTTGTGTCTCTTGTTCACTCCTAAAGTGGATTCCACATATTATGAAACATCTTCATCATTTTTTACCGTTTGTAGTTCATAGCAACATTAACCGATTTCGATGAAATTTTCCACATTCTAGAAGCATTCACCACGAGTTTTTATTTTTCGAGTGGCCCACGCAAGGAAACCGAACATCCTTACTAACAACCATAGCAAGTAATAAAACCAAGGATCGCCTCGACTTCTAACAAACCACACGGAAAACATAAAAATTATGACGAACCTTTGACAATAACGCGACGAGAGCTAATAAAAACTAGAAATTTAGCAAGTAACGGTTCCTTGGACAATTATCGCTGCTGTGGTAAAATTCTTTGTCGATGATATTCGTAAGGAGGGTTCGCTACGCGACACTGCGCATAATTGCGAGGTGCGCGTACCGGTACCAACTAACCAGACGTCATTTGGTTGTCGAATATTCTAAGAATGTCTTTTAGTGAAAGAACTGTGGAAAAAAGCATGGCACTTATCCTAGAAGCGTTAACGTGAGAGCAATCAGACGAAGCAACTTCTAGCATCTTATTTTCAAAATCAGTCTAGAATATTACTTAGCTTTAAAAAAGATGCTCAGAAACTTTTTAAACCCAGTGTATAAATAAATGAGTGCGTCATGGATGAAAAGGGGAATCCCGAAACTAGGATTCTCGAGAAGTTCCGTGGGGACATATAACCCAGAGTGTTCGCGCACACACTTGTACGTGCATACGAATGCGCTTGAAGTGAGGCTAGAAAGAGTACCCCGTCCCCAGGTCAAGATACGTACCGGTGTCGAATAGGAGCTACTCCCCATTTTATAGGTAACAGAACCAAGTGGAAAGTGGGAGAGCAAAATGGTCGGATTGAAATCCTGCGGATAACGACTAATAGAAGCGGCGGCCGTGAATAGGTGGAAGCTGGTTCGACACCGGCGCGTAAATAAAACCGTATCTTGAGTGGGAGAATTGGTTCATCGAGAGGACGCTAGCCGACGTGGCTCGACGTGATTCTTCTCCTGGTCAAGTGAACGTTTAAATGTAACCAGGTGTGTACCATGAATCGATATTTGATTCGGTCCTTTCCGGCGTATACGGGTAAATTCAATGGGAATTGCAAAATGTTTTTTGTATCGTATTTTAGTTATAGTTTGCGTAGGATAAAATAGTCGCAGAAATGATGGAGATGTAATCTGAACTATATTTGAAGTGTTGTCTTTCGAATTGTTGGGAGTTGAATGTTTGCATGTACAAAGGTGAATACGATTTTTAGTTTCGATATTTTCGTTGAATCAAAACTATCCTATACTTCACATTTTAGTATAGATTAATATAAATTAAATTGATACCATTTCAGTTATTATTTTTTCCATTTATTTCGAACACTACGCTACTTCCAATAGAAACGTACTATTTTTATCGATTTTTTTTTCTATACTTTGCAAAATGATTGTTCCACTGCGGAAATTGCAAAAACTGTTACGAAAACCATTCGAAGCTCTTCAAACGGATTGGAAATGTCAAAACAATTCCAGTTCAGTGTACCGTATGTATGTACATCCTTGTTGCCCAGATAAAATCCGACTTGGTGGTGACCATAGTATCTTTGCATTTATTCCTTTTACTTACATATGCTGCAACAACAGGAAGTTCGATATTGGACAGGGTGATTCGCAAAATGTAGAATTCAATAATGGATTTTTTTTATTCAAAAAAATATATTGGAAATGAAAAATGAAATAATTTTAAAGGAAACTTCGTTTCCGCGAAATACGATTTAAAAAATGTATAACAGTAAGTATAATTTGGTTAGCGTTTTATTTAATTACTTATACAAATTCATATTTTTGAAAATTTAGAATTTGGTAGAAAATTATTCCACCTACGTGTTATTAAAAGCATCATAGTTTGGATATTTTGTATATTTTTCCATATTACGCGCATATCATACAATTTTGCTAAACCTTCAAATCTATAAATGCATAAAAATCACTCTAGCTGTCACTATCCGAGAATTTTTTAAATTCATCTGTTTGAAAATGAAGCGCTCTGGTGAAAATATGTTATTCTATATTTAGAAGAAGGTGGTTAGTTATGGAATAATGCGATTTTTAAAAACTTGTTAAACGAATATCTGTCAGACAGCTTATTTCATTCATTTATTTTGGCACCGCACACGTTGTGATTTACGAAACGTTAGCAACGTGGCAGGGATGTTTTGTTTTGCTGATGTTTGAAAACATTTGACGATACGTGAATTTGATATATTTTTTGTATTCGTTATTATTTTACCATGTTTATTTGTTTTTTTTTTCTTGTTACTGTTAACACGCATGGCTATAATATTCCCAAATATTTGTGAGCTGAACATCGTGTTTTTAACTTTATAAAATTTTAAATATGAACATTCAGTAGTAATCGAATTATAAAATATTTTATACTTGGATTATATTTTCTTTTTTGTAGTTTGTTTAATATATTACCGAGATGTCTCTCACGAGGAAAAATCGATAAAAACGAAAACTATAGGATGAAAAAAAAAAGGTTGAAGCCATAAAGATGTTTCGAGAATATAAAATGGAGTATCTGAATACTTTGATGCAGGAATATGGATCAAGTGTTTAACATACGCACTCTGGGAATAGGACGAATGTGCAGACTTTGATAGTTGAATATTATAAATCGCTATTTTTGTATTTAATTTTTTTACAATGTGATTGTATAACAAAAGTGCCATAATTAAAAAAAAATAAAAGTATTTTCTGTTTGTTTTTCATGGCAATATTGTATCTGCTGTCATTATTTTATATTTAGGTACCTATTTTATATTGAGTACTATTTATGATCTCTTAATATTACTTTAATATTGAACACTGCCTATAAAGTTAGAAATATAAGACTGCACTTAAATTAAGTGTAAATATATGACTGAATATCCATAAAACTCTTTTATTTGTTGTCATTGACTTTGTAAGAATGACATTCGAAAAATAAAATGCTATTCCATATTTAGCTACTTATCTCTATTAATTATGTCAACACAAATGAAACACGTATTGTAGGATATAATAAATCAAATTCAACATTTGCCTAATTGATAGCTCTTATGAACTTTCATTCTAGTTTTGATTTAGTTTTTGTTTTCTTTTAACGATGAATCGTAATTTATACATTTGTACTATATTTTACGGTACATGCCACACATGAATAATATCAAAGATTCTAATTTTCATTTATACGTACCCCACAGAAATATAACTGAATTTAACCCAAACTTCGTGAATCCCAGAGAATCAAAGATCACAATAACCGTTGTATTCATTTATCGGGCAAACAGCTTAACAACGATCATTAATATCCTAGGAACGAGATTAAAATATTTAGTCAGGACTTGCCTCGGTGATAGTGTCGAGATAAATTGAATCTGTGAAAATTTATCACTCGATCACGCGATGATCGTCAAATGCATTATCGGGACATTAATTTCTCATACGACAGCTACGGTTTTCCGTTCGTAATTTTGTCCGTTTTCCGTTTACGAAAAATGCATTCATAAAACGCGCACATGGTTATTTTCGGTGGTCGGGATCAGCGTAGTGAGTCACTCGAAACACGAGACACACATCGTTACGTTAGAAGAACTTTCCCTGGCTTTCCCTCCCATCTTCTGCCTCATACTTGTTCTTCTCTCTGCCGGGTATGTTTAGATTCCGGAATTTGCGTGTCATCCCTACCACCCACTAGTCTGAAAGCTTCCGCGCCGGTCTACCTTCGGACAAGTGTCGAATTACCGACTTCACATTGATTTGACACGCAAATTTAACACAATTCCCTGTCCACGAGCATTTTTCGTTTCGGTCACACGAACAGGACTGCGGAATCGGCAATCAAAATTCCCAACACCAACCTAACTTTTTTACCTTCGACTCCGGCACTGACTCCTACATTCATAATAGATTACACTGTTCACCAAAAAAGCAATTTATTTCCTGGTTTGTGATATCCACTGTGTAATCCTTATAGAATTCCTCGCCCTAAATACGAATCTGAAATCAGATTTGCTCTATCTCGCACTTTCTTTTTATTAAAAAAAAAAAAAGAATACGAACTTTTGTACGATTTTAGTAAAAAATAAGTTATTATGTGAAAATTAAAAACGTTAGTCTTAAGACATGAAGGAGAGATTTTTAAATGTGACAGTGCTTGCAGTTATCATTATTTGTAGTTTTAAATGTTTGTGAATGAGCATTAAAGTTTAAAAAAGACCCATTTGTGTAGTTTTTACGTACTATTATTAAATTTTTAGAAGAAAGTTATTTATTTGGTACGAATATGCTTAGGGCAAGAAACTCTACAAGGATCAGCCAGTGAATATTACAAAACAAAATTCGTGTTGGATAATGTTATTACTGTAATAAGAACTTGTATGTATATACGCTATTTATAAAACTTGTCGAACTTCAGGAGCGTGTACTCATCAAAGTACTCATCAAAACAAGCAAAATTTTTAATTTATTTTAATCAATTAATTTAGTTAATTTAATTTTTTAATTCGATTTTTCTGCTTGTAAGAAATGTATAACAGACTATTCCGTTGGTATCAGAAACGATTCCAAAAAACTGTAAATATGCTTATTAATGTCATCCGTAAAAACATTGCGAGTATATTTTATGGACCGAAATAAAACAAAAAGTTATATAAACATAGATCTTTTAAGTCTTATAAAAAAGTTATGACAATAATACGAAGTGAAGGAACCAGTAACAGACTCATGGTTACTTTGATGTAATTCAGAAACAGATCGGCAATATTTACGTTTACTCTGTTTCTGTAAGCAGCAACTAATACTACATCTTCAAATGTTCACCGTTTCTAGCTGGATATCGGCCGAAAACAATTTATTACTCTGCGAGTTTCGTTAGTATTTTGTTTCATTTGAGTAAATTGATCTTCTGTATCAATTTATTACGCGATCTTATTTTTGTTCGGCACATGCACTTTTGTTTTTAAAGTTCTCTACAGATAAAAGTCCATTGAGTTGAGATCGTGCGATCTGTATTACATCGCAGTAATCGTGAATCTGCTACTATTCTCTTCATTTCGTATCATCGTCATAACTTTTCCATAAAACTTTAAACAGCCTATGTTTATGTAACATTTTCTTTTTATATAGACCCATAGAATATGCTAACAACGTTTAACCATTGAAACCTAAGGCACCTCGTATATAACTAAATTACTAATATTTAATAGATAGAATGTTTGCATATATTACATATAATATAAGAAGCTAAAACTATGTTAACAATAAAGGTAAATGAAGGTAAAGCAAATTACCATTCAAGCATTTTTTATTTTAATAAATGGATTTTATAAAAAACGAAAGCAAATATTATCAAATTAATATCACATAAAATTCCTTTCATTTAAATTAAGACAAAATAAAATTAAAAATCTACTTTTCTATAAAATGCTTCTAAGGAGAAAAAACAGACCAGCCAAATTTTCCTTTATACATATCCTTAAATCCGTTTTAATTACATATGTACAAAGCTATATGTTTGATTAATTTTTTGCTGTGTTCACTTTACTGTTAATCATTTCATCACTTTTTATGTGGCTGCGTCCTATAGTGCTTCACAAATTCATACAACACGAAATTTTATGAGAACGTAATTGCCTTTCTATACGAGGGTTACATATACTTTGTACTTTTGTACTTTTATACCCTCGTACAAATGTAGTATTTTTGATATACAAATAATTTTATTAAAACTTTCAATTATTTGAGCACATTTTTGATTTCTGTAAAGTTAACTAACATAGAGTCAAAGTCATATTTTCCTACAATTTCGGCTTCGATATGATAAGAAATTTCATCCGAATTTAGACCAACTGCATAGCTTTAGACATGAATCAACCTCTTGGTGGAGAGTACGATGTTTTGGAAATATATTCAAATTTTATCGCAATAGAATGTCGAGTAATATTTAATACTATTTATGAGAATAAAATATAAATTTCCAAGGTAATGAAGGTTGTGGGAAATTTATTATCATTGTTGATACGCGAAGTAATGGAAAATTGGTGTGTCCTGTATATCGCAATTTGTTCGGCGAATTTCGCGAGGTTGTAAATCCCGCTTACACTTGTTCACGACGATGTATCGAGACGCCAGCTTTTGTGAAATTAATCACCCAAGCCTGGTTGAAAAATAGTATGTTCGTGTTTTCTCGTGATGTTACAATTTGTTCGTGATATGATACAATACTGATGTGTTACGTAGTGTTCTTCTCACGTTCTGTCGCGTTCTATGTATAAACCTACCGTTATTTCTGTTTATCTGAACAATCTCTTAGTACTGTCTGCGTTTGTGCTTTCGTTAACTTGGGTTTCTTCTAATTGGTAAGTCGCAGTGTGTTTGTGACGGACGTTCAATCCGTAACGCAATAAATATTCTGTTTCCTTTTGTTTGGCACGGTTTATGACACAATCGTGAGGGAAGGCTATTTCTGAAAGTACACTGACATTGTTTGACATTTTCATGTATTTCTTGCCGGGAGAAATTACTTTTTACATCGTTGACAGAGTTTTATGTTTTCTATTCTCAGTAGCCGAAGATGTTTTATAAAATGGAAATTTTCTAAGGATCAATTCGATCTGATACTGTAGGTTAGAACCTGGTAAAATTCCCAGAGCGCTGCCAAATTTTCGTTACTTCGCTCGTTTGAGTAAATATTTCTTCACTTTTTACAACAGAAACAAAAACGGCGCTAAGGAAGAATGCTTGCGATATCTATCAAAAACACTTATTGGTAATTATCATCTTTGTGACACCTAATCGAGGTGTTACATTCTTTAGCGGTATGCGACCAGACTGCTAAAAAATTTAATCGTTCTTCGAACAGTCCTGGAAGTTATACAAGCATACCCTCGTTCTATTAATTCGCGAAATTTAATCTGTGTAGTAAATTAATATTTGCAACCAAAAATTTCTGTATAATTGACCAGGTGTAGCATTCTCAATGTCCTAGCAAATTCTCGTGCGTCCTGTGCAAATCCTGGTTGGAGTCAAGCCCTCTCCACCCTTCGGGTGTTTCCCTTCAAATCGCTTCTTGGAGGAAAAACTGAAAAGTGGAACTTAAAATTGTCCAATTAGCATTTCGACCGATTTCCTGTTTGTGCAACGCCCACCGATCACGTAGAGCGTAAACACGATCTGCAGAATGTTGTACAAAGGTGCTTCGTTCACAAAATTGATTTATAAATTCTAGGTCCCTCTTTCAATACATATAGGCTTGCGATAAATTAATTGACGTTGAGGGTGAACACTCTTGTTAGTGTCGTCTTCCAGCCAGATCCAAGTCCTTTAGAAAATTTACTATATCGACTATAACACAAGATCAACCACGTTCCTAACACTATAAGACACAGTTGTGAAAACAGTCGTTTAGGAGTTGTGATTAATTGAGACACAATTAATCATTCTAGCAAAAGAAGTCTAGAACTTTTGGGAGTTCTTCCGCAAGCATTCTTTTTTACATTATCGTTGACCGTTCGAAACGATATTACATTTATCGAAATCTGAGTTCACTGTTCGGAGCAGAGACCATTCAAATCATTCGAACCACTTGATCTACCCATTTGAACTAGTTACCTAATACTAATTTTGCGAATAACAGTTATGATGCGAGTTCAACTGGAAAATCGGAACAGCACGATACAAAATAACAGTGGGTGTCGTGTTGGTATGTGTATGCGAGATTAGAGGCATATCTAGTGCAGTACTTTCTAATAGAAATTATTAAAATCTAATAAAAATTACGAATGTAGGAAAAAGGATATACTTTTGCGCACTATTTTAGGTGATCCTAATACTTGTAGTGTTTGTTACGTTGTAGACTTGAAGAAATGTTACGTTCAACATTCTTCTTTTTTATTTTATTTTTTTATTTTATTGAGTATTTAAGGTCATATGCACTCTTTAAAGTTATTAGTGTCCATGGGTTACTCAGTGGTCCAAAATGTATCTGTAGTAAGTAGTATAAGTTAATATCCCTCAGACCGCTTAAGCAATTTTCACAAGAATCTATTTCTTGTAATACGTTCAATGAGTTTAGCATTATGTTGTGTCCTTTCTGTATTGTACTTGGGGCAAAAGATAAAAATATGTTTAACTGAGCATTGTGTATCGCACAAATCGTAGATATTTGGTTCCTTTTTTGCGATGAGATATGAGTGTGTTCTATTGTTATTCGTGTTGTCGTTACCTGATCTCTTCCACTTAGTAGTAAGACTGGATAGATTATAGATTTTGTATAGTTTGGTGGGTATAGTATTCTTCCATTCTCCATTCCGTGATTCCGTAGTCGCTTTAATAAAATACTTTTGGAAATCTTAATGGTAAGTGAGTTTATGTTTCATTACAAATGCACTAGAGCTGGCCAGTTTTCTTATTGCGTCGGCTTTCTCATTGCTTTTACTATTAACATGTGAGGATATATATATATACACACACATTAAAAAGTAAGATAATAAAAAACAAATTAGAGCACTATATGTCTCCCTAGATACCGTGCAACTTTTCTTTTAAATATTTTTTCGTAGAACGAATAACTTACGAGTTATTTGAAGTCGTCATATTAGGAGACACGCTCTATATATTTGTAATCTGTCTATAACAGAAGTTTCATTTTTTAGTTGTTAGCGTTTGAAAATATCACTCAACAAACCCCTCTATATCAACGAATATAGGTTACGTCAAGACACGGTGGATATAGTGAGCCCCAAAACCAACGACACATGGTCGGTACCTTACCTCGTGCAATATTACAGGCACCGAATGTCACTGTCTTTCTCTACTACTTGTACGATGTAAGGTGCCAGCCATGTGTCAGTCTGGAGAGTCACTGTACATCCCATGTCTTGACGTGACCTGTATTCGTTGGTGTAGAAGGGGTTGCTCTACTACAGGGATATTTTTAAACGTTAATAACTAAAAAAACAAAGCGTCACACACAATCTTTTGTTCTTAATTTTCGTCTCTTGGTCCTGAATCTTCCTCCAGAGGTAGCCAAAGTATAATTATACAGTTTTACTCTATGCGTCAAAATAAAAGAAAAATGTCACACATCTATAAACACAGACACAAAAATGAATGATTAAACAGATAAGTTCGCCAGATGACACACAAGTATATTTTTACATATAGGGAAAACTGAAAGGAAAGATTTATTAGATAAAAGTTAATAGCATGAGGAATTATATCTACTATATCTACTATATAATACATACAGGGCAATTCGTCCAACCTGCACTCCTCAAATAAATTATATGTTCGATGAAAAATTATCGTATGCAAAAATTGAGATTTTTAAACGGAATCGTGTGTTCTTTACGTTATCATTTATGCTATCTATTGGCCAATTTTCAAATCTCCTGTCTTAAAAAAAATGGTGATTTTGAGTCAAGAAACTCAATAATGATTGCTTTTAACTTCTTCAATTGTTTTAAAATGAGTACCGATGAAATAATATTACAGTGACCGGAAAGAATGAAAATCAGAAGGAGCTAAGTCTGAAGAATATATTGCGTGAAGGAGATATTCCGTTAATATTCCCATCCAAGGGAATATGTCAGATCGTTTATCTTTTGCCGCATGTCTTATTTGCTCGATTTCATAACTTAGACGCACAAGTTGCTCTTGATATCGGTTAGAATAGTGTTTTGTGTGGTTAACGTAAATAGAGACATGCACATGTTTTGTGTTCCCTCATTTCAAAGGTGGAACAAAGAAATAGGAACGCGGCGGGAAACAGATTTTAACTAAAAACAAAATTACAATTGATTAATTGCGAGGGTTATGAATTTATTTGTACGCCTAATAAAAAGGTATTAACGTATTATAAGTTTAAACCTAATGGTTAACGAGATATTTTGCTTCTCCATAGTTTGCCATTTATAGACTGTTTAGCAATGTTCATAAAAACGTGTAATCGTACCTTGTCTAAATTCAAAATTCAAAATAATGTCCATTAATATTGACACAATTTTATAATCTATGAATCAATGGAAAACTATAATTCTGAATCGATTTTGTACTAACTGCGATACATGCTTGTAGTTTTCTGCTGTTGTTGGTGGTTCACTATATACTTTATGTTTTTCCAGGCAAACAGACATACTAAATCCTCGGCTGATACTTTATCTGCAAGGCAAATTTTGAGAAACAATGTAGCAGATCTCGTTAGCCATTAGGTTTGAGATCACAATAGATTAATAATTTTTCACTTGGTAACTAATATTCATTCAAGCTATATGCTTCCAAAAAAAAAGGGACAAACAAAGTTCTCCTTGAAAATTGTAGAACCTCTTCACATACAAAAAAGTCAGTACACTATCGTTTACCCCTCTCCCCCTGGAATTATAGAATTTTTGTATATGACAATTTTTCATTAAGTGCATAATTTAAAAGTTATTTAAGGTATTTAATTTAATTATAAGTTATTTAAGGAATTTTCGTAATTCCTTAAATAAATGTATTTTCTATAAATATAATTGTTATATTTAAAACAATTGAGTTGTAATTATAACATATACTTATTATAAGAAATTACTACGCAGCCAGGAATTTTTCTAATTTCCTTACAGACAACTTGTTTCTCACGTCTGAAGAAAAGCTCGCACGCGGGAGGTTTAAAAACTAATTGAAATATACCTCCACTGTCACGTTTTATGCTTTCCTATTACGTTGAGCGAAAATTGCAGCTCGAATTGAACTCGTGATTATTGCATTTCCACGTATATTTCTGCCGCGTTCTCGATTCTAACGGTACAGTCACCCAGAGAATTCGAACGTCATAAAAGCTGACTGCATAAAACCCTCTCTATCTTTCTCGCTCTTTCTTTCCACCATCGTACAAGCCACTTTTACCGAGCGTTTCTTGCTTCGACAACGGCTCTCGTAAACATAGGATTTGGCGTAATGCAAAAGGGTGAAAATAGAAATACCAGCAATTTCAGTGTTTGGTAGTGCGATTTCGTGGAAAACCGACAGTTTCTCGTCTGGCCCGTTTTGGTCAGTCGTTGTACCACGCGGAATCGAAATCGAATTCGAATTCAACTGGGTAAATGTTTGTCGAAACTACATAAGCGTACACATAAAGGATGGAGCATATTTGTTTGTTTTTTTATATATTTAGAAATCGCTGGAATTAACCCAACTCTGTGGTGCACTCATCGTGTGTATATTGTTTGTAAATATTTAAATGATCGTACAATTTTTGCAAAATGAAACAGCACTTGTGAAATTGAAGAGAAACGTGTAAAGTTTCATAAATTACTCAATAATATTGCAATTCTAGCTTATAATATTGTACAGTTGATTACTACGAGCTTCTACCATTAACAACCGAATATAAATCATGAAATTTGTTTAAACTATCGGTCCTATAACTACATCTTGTTTGAAGTTGAGAAATGTACGCTTAAATTACAATGTTAAATTTACAAGTTTGATAAATATTGTAATATAAAGAGCTTTAATAATTTATACATTACTGATATTAATTTTATCAACAAAAGCATAGGTGCAACAAGTAATTATGCTAAAAAGAAACTAGATGGCAAGAGTTATTGAAAAAGTCAACCTCAGCACAAAATTTCCGTGTTTTTATTTCACTATAATAAAAAAAACCTTCAATTGCCAAGGGTCAATTGTCTCGGTTTGTAGTAAAAGTTCATAATAAAGTATTTCCTTCTAATCCCATCAAATAGAGACCGCGGCACAAAAAAAATCAGTGATATTTCGCCAAAAATCCACTTTTTCATATTGAAATCTAGTAAAAATTGGTATTATTTATTTATTAAATCCATATCAATTTTGGAAATGAAAAAATTAACGAAATTTAACAAAAACTTTGACTGATACGAATTCTTAAAATTGTACATTTTAAAACTACTAATTTTTATCTCAAAAGACTACTTAAGGAACACTTATACTTTACATGGACATCTAGATATACTAAAAATTTACACGGTCTAAATAAAATTGTATAAACTGAGCCTTATTATTGTTATTACATAAATTGTTAACGTTGTTATTGTTTAAATATGAAAATTGTGTTTGCAAATGAAGTCATTTTATTTGCTATATAATCAGCTTCACGAATAGTGTGGTAGCCTACACTAATATAACATAAAATATCTTAAGTGATATGATTTCCGGAGCTCTCCCCTATAACAACGATCAATGTCAAATAGGCTAGGCCTTTTGCATCTTTATTACTCTTATATTCTTCCATTCCTGTGCCCCTCGCATTACAGGATTACTTGGGCCTAATAAAAACGTAACAATAATGAAGATGAAAAATGCTAATTGTCGGTACGATTCTCCTTTTCGTACTTTCACATTATAACATACTCCATCGTCATAACAATTTGAGCAAGTTCATATAATTCTGTTACCATTCTCTCTATTTCGCGTCGAAGATATTATTCTCTATTTGGCAAAATTCCACCCGATCCGGCGGCTGTAAAATGGATGCGACCGAATTTGAGCCGGATATTCGATTAGTTCGCAAAAAGCATGCAGACGCATTGAACGCGTGTGTAACGTTAATACTGTTCGATGGATTTACATTCACCGCGAAAAATATAAAATTCTCGACGCAGAAAATAGCGTGTCCAGTGTGGACGAAGGGGGAGAGTAGTTGAGCATTGGGACGAATGGGGGAAGAGAGTTAAAATTTTTCCGGTTTCGAAAGGTCGCCGCTATAAAACGCGAAATACAAACGTTTCTCGAGAGAAGCACAATCGGCATGACGACTCCGATTTTTGCACGAATGGTTCACTACCATCTATTCCTCTCTCTCTCTTTCTTTCTCTACCTCTCTTTTCCTATCTGCGTTTCTGTACATGTCTGTACAGGGTGTACCAACAAGTTCATCCATGTCAAATATCTCTGTTATTTCACGTGCTGAGAAAATGTTATTTGCAAAAGTTATGCAATTTCAAAAATGTATTAGAATTCCTTTGCAACTGAACGTACAACGGGGACTTGAAAATTTCTTCTTCTTACCGTGACATTCGATCGATTCGAGATTTGTATAATACATTTATCACATGTCTTTCAATGAAAAAACAGCTTCGAATGTATTTTCATAGTAATATATGACATTAGTATATTTTTACTTTATTAAATTAGATTAGAAGAAATTGAATATTTAACAAAACAAAGCTATTTTATGCCCCCACATATAAATTGTCCTATACTTTCGAAATTATAATATAAACAATGTAAATTTCTCTTCATCATCTGATAAGGATAGAAATATCAGTGGACAAAGTTCGCGAGACACCCTGTATATTCCAGCGCTGGTTACACAGTTCTATCCTTTCCTTTTTTATTTCATTGGGCTTTTTTATTGTCCGCAAAATGGTCCCAGCGTGTCATCTCTGTCGTGTAGCCGTGCTCCGATCCAAAATGGGTCGAGAGAGGACGCGAGCATTGCTATTATAACGCTGTTCGTCGGTCCCAATCATTTGCAGTTGAAGTCCGGCCAAGTTTCGATATATCAGCGATGCCTCTCAATGAGGTGAAGCCCGCCAGTACTAGCTGCCAAAAGGGCGGGAGTTGTGCACTGGCTTAATTAAGAATTAATAGTCGATCCTACCAAAACAAATTAGCGGTGCTTCCACGTATGTACGAGCTACGCCGTAGTTACGCGTTATTTTTGCGACCCGCTAATCCCCTTGTTTTCCCCGATCTAATTTAGCTTAATTCGCGTGTGCATGAATCTCTGTATGTTTTTACACGCATCGCGTATGCCGGCAGTTTGACGTTAAACGTATGTCCTCGAGGATTTAATGCTTTATTTTGTATCGATTCTTGCTTTTTCAATCAAGGAAATATACATTTATGGCGAAATGCTTTCGAAAAATATGGAACGGTAAATCTGAATGAATGTAATAATTGGAGGAATACAACTTTTAACAATAAAAACGGTATCAAACTTACAATTAAAAATTATTCTTTTTAATATTTTAAACTTTATGGTACTTTTTAATTGTATTTTGCATACATATGTTACGTCTGTCTTTTTTTAATTTTTTAATATTTCAAACACTTTTGCGCATTTTCTTAACAGA
Source organism: Anthophora plumipes (assembly GCA_951804975.1). Lineage (NCBI taxonomy): Eukaryota > Metazoa > Arthropoda > Insecta > Hymenoptera > Apidae > Anthophora > Anthophora plumipes. The sequence goes on along the minus strand of OX638118.1, from coordinate 14,161,786 downwards.
AACACTTTACTGATCGTTATTTTAGGTTAGGTCAGAAATAGTACATCTTTCTTAGTTACATTTTTCTCAATATCTTTGGGTTTTTTGAGTAAAAAAAGTGTTGCGGTGACTAGTGTTGCAAAATAAATATCGGCAGTATTCAATCGTTGTTTCTTTCTAATCGAAAGCGACTTTATTAATAGCTACAATGGTGCAAAAGATGTTGCTCTAAATTTCTAACACACATTTTCTCGCAAGAGTGACAAAACACTTATCTTACGCACACTGACACAACACAAAGCCTATTTACTCAATTTGAATGTGTAAGCACTCGTTAGAACGAGAAAAGACTACGTAGAACAATTGTGTAATCTGTTTGCCTATGAAAGAGCTATCTCGGTGAGTAATTGTTTTGTTTCATTCGTACTGGATTTCATGTTTCAAATACGAATAAAAAACAGACAGAAACCTTTGCACGTTTTTAAAATCTTAATAAATTAGATTACAATGAAATTATACAAATTTAATTTTTAATAACAATATACATAAAAGTTGTAACAGCAATTACTCAGATTTATCGATAACAATTATTGAATCACTGCAAAAATAGTTGAAATTATTTACCATTAAAAGGGAAGGAGCTCTAATTGTAAATTAGATCTGTAAGTATTGTTCAAATACACGAAATTTGAATTTTCCAATAAGAAATCTGCTTATACAAATGGTTTCTATAAATTTGCATTTGTTTAAGTGATATATTTGCACAACCTTTATTTTTAAGTGTTCTTTATACATGTATGAGTTCTGTCATCAAAGCTGGTCATAGTCACGAGTCATTGTCAAAAGTAATTTACCATTAATATTTCAAAAATTATAAAAATAATTTCTGTGTATTAATTTCATTTAATATTTGTATTATATTTTGCGAAATATATATTCAGATTTTCACTTTACATATTCCAAAAATAAAATTCATAAATATCTTAAAATTGGTTTATAGTAGAATTAGTCAGTTTTAAAATTACACCTCTAATATAATAGTTCATAATGATATTTTACGAGAGTAACAATTGACAGAGCATGATAAATCAGTACAATAATAATAATTTAACGTAACTCGAAAGACTAAGACAATTGTTATGCAGATTTAATACTCATACAACTATTTTTACAACTCTAGGACAACTTAAATAATTGAAACAATTCTTAAACAAATCATACAAATCATAACTCTTTGTAACATTCTGACGTACAACCAGACTTTGTGCGTCATCGAGGATTTTCACAATAGTTTCGACTTGTGTCTCTGTTGTTTAAGAAGCAATAAAGAAATAATAAATAATTTTATCTGCATTTTAGGGGTTAACTTAGGACTATCTACCTTAGAAGATGATACATTGAACATTATAAATTAGTGAAACTATTTGAAGAGCAGTTACAACGGTAAATAGACATGTCGAACTGAAAATGCTTCAAAATATTTGGAAAAATGAAAAAAAAAAAAATAACAGATGTGACATTTTAACTAAGAATAGAAAACGTTTATGAATTAAGAAACTGTCGAAAATGCTTCTAAATAATTTATTGACACCAGAACTTCGAATTTTTATACAAATAGAATTCAGAAACTTATAACTAATTGAAAAAATGTGTGGATTGTTGTGGTTTCTATTTTTATTAATCAAATTTAATATTAAAAAGATTGTATTCATTTAAAGTTACCGCTTAAAATTATACATTTCATATCTTACAATCTAATAGTTGTATTTTATATCGTGAATTAGAAGCCTTCCCTTGTAAGAATTTAAAGGAGCAATATCCCAAACTGTACATTTACGTGATGATTTCTTTTGTTAAAAGTAAACATGCGAGATTAACGGTGAAGTAACGAATAATCGTAATTGTTTTTCTCGTTAAAAGAAATAAGTTAAATATTACGTCAGACCGTCAATCATTTTATTCAGATTCGATATGGTACGGTTTTATCTTTCGCGAAATTACACAAAAAAAAAGCTGTCAATATAAATCCAGGTTACATATACACATATACATATTCAGTTATCCACAAATAATACGTGCTCGTTTATTTCTACAATTCCCGGCTGGAAGGTGATCCACGAGAATCCAACAGATCGAATCGCAAAAAGCGATTTCAATTTCATGTTTCGACTTTATCAAAGTGCAATTACAATTTCTAATGGAGTCTCTAATTCTAATTGTAGAAAACGGTTTCGTTTGGCCCCGTTTGTAAGAGAATACAAAGCGACTAGTTCGGAACGATGAAAATATTGCAGCCTGTGCTCGTCGACCAATATTTGGTACATGTCCGAGCTTGTCGATGAAAAGCGACAGAAAATAAAACGTTCGTGACAGAAACAATTTTTATAATAATTTCCATCGAGCCTTAAATCAATATTAAAAGACGAAAATATTCCAGCTTTTCATTCCTCGATCTATGTGTGTGGGTATGTGTTTGTACTTATGTGTTATTAGTATTTCACAATCGAAAATATAGAAAAATTAAAAAAACATTTATAAGAAAGCTAAACTGATTGAGAAGAGAGAAAAGAATTCCTTATAAATACGGAATATTCTAATAGGTATTTTTGTTTAACCCTTTTGTTACTATTAGGTTAGTGCAAATAAAATGTCGTTTTCTCAATAGCTAAAATTGTGTGTTGATATTACATATTAAATTTTATCTGATCGCAAATTTTTGTGTATAATAGTCACGAAGACGAAATTTGCTATATTGTAAACATATATTGAACAGCTTAAAAAATTCATTATACAGTTTTTTAGACATTATTATTTGAAGTGACATATAATTAGAATATTTGTATAATTTTTCTTTTTTTATATCAATATCAGTTTGAACTTGAAAGAACTACCACATAAACTGCTAAAATATGAACTTAGCATTTGAAGAAAATTATGTAAATGTCAAGACATTTTAATGTAGGTGTGTAAAATTTAAGATAAAACGGCTATAGTCGTTCACTGTGAAATAGTCACTGCGTGATCAAACCACGCAATCATATATTTCTTATAATCATTTTTTCTTAATTTCAATAGCAGTAGAAATATTTTGTATGTCTAGTACAGTTGAGACATCCTGTATAAATGAACAAAAATATCACTAGCGTAATTACGTAAATCACGTGCTATCTCGTGTAACTGTATTATGTGACTGTTTTTCAGCATACGATCACAGCGAAAGGGTTAATAAATACGAAAATGGAAATTGTAGAATGAACATGAAAATCAATAATCTAAAATTCGTGAAATGTCTCCAGCAAGATGTTGAAAAATCATTGAAAACTTCCATAATCAAATTGATATCTGCAGTCGCAGTTGTAGTCTACATTTGAATAATATTCTGTTCGACGTATAATTGTAATGGATCATGCTTTCAATACAAAGAAGAAACAATTTCAAAAAATTCCAAATAGTTTGTATTTTATTAAAAAGAAACATGTAGACGTGTAAGTTGGATGACTCTATGTTAGAAATGTTCGAAATGGCCTCTTCTTATTCGAATACAAGTCTGCAGACGTCTTGTCAATAACTAAACCGCGAATTTTTATGCAAATTCATATTTTTGAGCATGTAGCAAAAACAGTAGAACTTCAATAGTAAATTATTTCGCCTACCAAGTAACATAACAAGCATTATACTTTGGAGATTTTGTACATTTTTTCATATTATGTATATTCCGTGCAACTTTGATTCTTTAATTTTCCTATAAATCCATAAAAATCCGCAATCTACTAATGCCGATCTTCTTTTCGTACGTCGAAATGTTTCGCGGATTTACTGAAAAATTTATTCAACTCTTTCACGAAAAATTTCAACATTGTCAATGGATATTCTATACACAATAGATTTCAAATAATCTCAGAAGTAAAAATCCATCACAAGAAAAAGGGGCAAAAAGAAGTGGCGCAGGAAAAATATATGTATAGATATTAGAAGACAAATATACTTGTACAATAAGAAAATTAAAAAGAAAAGTTTTTTGAAAATCAAATCCGCTACAACACATTAAACAAAGTCAAGTAGGACATATATTTATATGAACTTTTTCTATTGTTTTAATGTGCCGAAACCATCTCTAAAATATCTCCCACTTATTTTGACACATCCTGCGTTTGCTGCGTGTCGTTTTGTGTTAAAGTTTGGTGAGGCTTCATATTCAACTGTGAGTGTATTATTTCTTCTAAATGTTGATTGTTATCCGTCCTATAGCAGAATATATGCGTCATTGTTTGTATTACCATGATAAGATCCGATTTCTCGACAGTCAGGTCAAAATGAGATTAATATCTTATGAAGAATATGAAACGTATGCTTTGAATGCTTTCATGGCTGCTGTTATAACCGTGTGATTTCTTTCAACCAGCGTTTTTTAGCCGATAGAATGTTTTTGTGACTTCATTCATACAACCAGATGAGTAAAAGACAAATTGATTTTTTTATGGTTTCGTACATAACGAGTAATGAAACGCAAAGTTAGAAATCAAAATTGGCTCGACTTTTTGTCTTTAGGCATAACGTTTAGCTTATACAAATTTGCAAACTTATGAAAAATATCAACGGTATGGGCACGTTTTTGCATGGCAGAGGTAACCATCGATGTACTAATATTGTTTTCCATTTTAATATTACAATTACCGCTACGTACTTCCTTTTATTCTTTTAACGTGTATTTTATAAAACGTAGATGCATAGATCACACGAAATACGACTAGTGTACAGGAGAGTTTACTGAACTGCTTGATTGATAATTCTTTATTCCTTTTGTAACACTTAAGGCCTGTGTTTTCTACGCTTGAAGGTAATGAAGAGTTACCTGAAGTAAAGCTTCTTTATATTCTGAAAGAAATTATAGACATTAGTTTTTATGAAGTTATTATAAAGTGTTTCCACACATCAAACGCGTCATGGCAGGAAACTTTCAAATAACCTGCGGTAGGGGATTTATAATTAATTATTTTTACAGTCTTCCGTGCTTATATATCATATTGATAAAATAATCCGCAACAACGAGTATTGGGAAAGAAAATCTCTTGAATTTCATTGTAAATTCGACGGTACTACGCTCGAGCTAGGTTTACTAGACCCCGGTTTTTGTTTTTTTCTTTTTTTTTTTTTTTTGCCAACGGTCATAAGCTGTGTGCTACCGCCGAACCGATGGATACTGCAAAAAAGGAATTTCTTGCATTTTATTGATTCGGCGGTACTATGTTACAAACACGTTACCACCATGGTGCACGCTGAAGCTTCCATTCGGTTATTTGATATTGGAAAAAATTCATGCCCGATTTCGCATTATAATACAAGAAATAATTTAGCATGTAACATTTTTTTATTAGTTAATCATATAATCTCTGTTGCTTTGTATCTTCTTTTTCCAACCTTCCAGAAGCATTCTAATGTTTCGATCATAAAATGACCTTCGTTTATTTTCGAAAAAAGAAAATAGTTGGTTTTGCACGGTTTTCCATGATGCGAATTCTTCTCCGAAACAAGTGGTAGTCGGATGGTGCGATGTTCGGAGAATAGGATGGATACAGTAAGACATCCCATTTCAGTTCCTGTAATTTCTGTAAAGCCTGTCTCGCTGCGCGCAGCCTCACGTTATCAAAATGAAAGATAACTCCCTTACAGTTGGTGAGATATGGTCGTTTTTCTTCGATTGTTTGCCTTCAAATTTTCTAACTCCTGACAGTGCTTATCATAACTAATTATTTGCTCAACGAGCAACTGCTCAAAGTGCAGTATTCCTTTGCAGTTTTGCCAAACAGAAAGCATCACAGTCTCAAGATATAAATTAAGCTTTACTATCAGGTTGAAATGTTCACTGACATTTTCCAAATTCTTTTCCGTTGAATATTGTTATAAAGTATTCATTTGCCGTCAATAGTAAGTAATCTATGCATCAAACAATCTAACCGCGGCAGAAATTGTCAACTTTAAGTTTCTCTGAAGCTTCTTCGGTTGAAATTCTAGAATTATTTTGCAATAAATTAAGCATCACTTCAACGTCGATCGAAGTAAGTCTGTCAGAGCATGGCTCGTCGTGAAAATCACATCTAAATTTTCTAAAACTTCTTCTTTTTACTGTATGAAGAGCTGGTACACGGTCTCAGTCATCGTCCTAAATGTTTTTTACAGTAGTTCTCATTATTACACTTTTTCGGGGTATATGAAGCATGACATGACGCAAATGAATTTTTCTTTCGCTCATTTTCAAAACCTTTTTTTATAACGTAAGAACTGTCAAAACATCAAAGTCTATAGATGAAAGAACAATTGAATATCACTGTTTTTATTGACTATGAAAGTTGCACATGTAGCAAGTGTCATTTGCAAACAAATAAGTGTCATCTATTGAAATCGAGATCTGGTTTGAGTCAATCGGTCCTAGAAAACGTCACAAAATTAAGAGGAATAGAGGTAAATTGTGAACAGTGTGGTAACATTGCACTTCTTGTTATTTATGGAAATACAATAAATGTAGTGTGTATATTCAATTATCAAAATATATAGTTAAATTATAAATAAAAACGAGACTAAAATTCTAAAGATCTACTTTACTAATGCACAATTGATATCAGTGTGCTATTGAACTTATGGTAGACTGAATTTCATGGCAGTTTCATGTAATTTCTTGATAAAGTACCACAATCATTGTGTATCTTTTCTTATCTTGTATTAAACTCTGCAAGAGAAAAAAGGTATTGGCATACATATTTGTCATATTTTATATTTTTGTTATAACTTTTTAATGAAGCATTCTTATTTTCACTTATATTGAGTACTAAATCTTTTAGGGAACCTTGTATGTCTATATTTTATTTTAATAGAAAATATTTTGACATGGTGCTTTCATTATCAATTTTTAATGTAAAAGAATTTGGTTCATTTAACATTTTTGTATATGTCCTAGCTGTTTTACTCTAGAATTTTTTATATGTTTCTGTCCAATTACAAATTACTGAAATAAACTTCTATGTTTTATTTATAGTCCACTGTGCATGTTGCCTCTTTCCTTCGATAATAATACATTTTTCAAATTTTAAATTTATCATAAAATATACATTTCGATCTCGTGTAATGAATGCATCAATGTGTGCTATCGGTGGTACACGTAGCTCGAATGGAAAGTTGCGCAACAATGGCGCGAAATATTAATATTCTGCAATTTTACGTTCTCTTCACTTACAATAAATTGTTTCCAATACAAAAGAAATGTAAAATATTCATTTCGTTTATTTAAAATACATTTTTGCCAAAAATGCAGACAAATTTACTAGCACATATAGACAAATAATATAACAACCTTTTTAATTATGAATGTAGCCGTTGCACCGGAACGAATTTGAAGATACGTCGATTCTTTTGCTACGCTGCCCATAAACTTAATGATAAGCAGTTGATTCCAACATTCAATTGACGATAAGTTGAGATAATCGTGTATCGATCGATTCGTTAGGTGATCGTGATTAATACTTAAATCGTTACGACTGGCCCACATGAAAGTCGTTGTTTAATGTTTAGTCGAATATTGTCTCGAAAAATTCGTTGGAAAACTTGGTTGAAAAACGTAGTTTAAACTAGGTTGAAACTCAATTGAAGGGTTCGAAAGACTTGAACAACTCCAAAGAGTCGTAAGACTTGAGGCTGGTTTAAAGATTCACTCTTGTACGAAGAGTTATGTATACTTTATACTGTAAAAGTTGCTAACTTCTGTTGTATTATGTGCTCCACTAATAATGATGTACTACACATTGATCTTCCTCGGAGAAAGTTATGTTAATTTATACATCTCAAAGCGACGTAGCAATTGGTGAATAATATTTGCTAAGAGAAAAGCTCCAAAATACAATGATTGGTTAGTTTGCGTCTAAACCAATCTTCTAAAAATCAAGAAAAAAGGAAGGCGCGGTAATGTGCTGGTGGAGAAATGGCGGTAAGCGCCAAAGCAGTTACAGGACCTGATTTGATGCATATAAGCTGTAACTAGGGTGCGCGGTGTCCCATGGGTTGAGAATTAAAAAAAGAAGTTTATGGTAAAGTGTTAACGATCACGGAACTATGTCGTGAAGAGCCTTATTGTCTCACTGAGTGTTAATGGACTCGTTTGTGACAACGTTTTCAATATGTTTTACCGTTCAAACAAGGTTCACGTTAAATGAAAGGAAAGGCTTTGGCAATCTGGAGAAGTAGAAAAATTCTAATGGCCTGAGATTTCCGTCGGATGGACGGAACAATGAATTTGAAATATTTAACATGCAAACATGAAAAAATGAAAAATATTTCAAATACGTTATATGCTACTGTGTAAATATACAGATAGGATGATACGAAAATAGGTGACCAAGCTTTGGTAACATATTTTATTGAGTCTAAGAATGAAAAAATGTCATAAATATAACTCCGGGAATTCTTTTGTATTAGTGATAAAGACATTTTCTAATTATGATAAAGTGTTGTAGGAATGTTTAGAACACGCCTGAAGAAACTGCTGAAAATGATCTTCTTTTAACAATACATGTTTCGCATCTACATTTTAAATACTGTCAAAAACGTTTAAAAATTCTTTGTGCATTCCAAATATTATCACATGCAGCAACTGAAATTCTACGTTTGACAACTGTTTTAGTAAATTTTCTATATAAGCAATAAGGGTTTATATTTCGAAAAGGAATATTTTCAAATATACGTTTATGAGATATTTTCTCATCTTTAGGAACAATAAAATACGGTACTAAAGCACTTATTTCCGTATCACTCTCTATATATGTACATATATTACACTCAAGTAAGTCCATATCATCATTGTTTGACGATTGCTTAATTTTCAGACCTAGCCCACTCTTAATCATTCCAATTGAACATGTTAAATTAATTTTAGTCTGAGAACATTACACTCCCCTTTCGAAGCTTAATGTCTTAATTTCTTGTAAGAAAATGTTCACTATGCTAAACAGCTACATGATACGCTTTACCTCCACGTTTTCCCGTATATCATAGAGTTGCACAATCGTCCCTCGTCGGACAATCCTCACAATAAGGAGCGAGCATGGTACTCGACGGTAGAGAGGGATAATTAATCAAGGAGAAAGACAAAGTGGTAGAAGGAAACGTTGCTTTATAAGAGGCAATTCGTCGCAGGCGTGACGCATTAAAGACTCAATTTCCGCTCGCGCCATTTAAAGAAAAAAGGGAAACGAAAGAGAACTATTTCTTCGTTCCTTCCAGCTTTTCTTCACCCTCTACACCTCTCCCTTTGGTTTAACGCGTTACTTCAAGCTGGCGTTCCGTCGCAATGGTCCTCTGCTATTGGCGGCATGGAAAAATACTCCGTCGTTAGGATGAATAACCAAAAGTAAGAGAAAGACAAAGGGAGAGGCGTTCTTCTTTATGAAGGGTAATTCGTGGCAGCCGTGTCACGGTGGCAAACCTTCGAATTCTTTTTGAGCAGCCAGCAACGAGGAAGCGATCTTACGTCGTTTCGCCTTTTCTGTCCCGCTTCAAGGCTTTTACTGCTCGTACAGTCGTAAAGCTATTTTGACTCACATCGCGTAGTAGTTGGAGGCTTTGCAAAAATGGTATCATAAGACCGCAACTAGAATACTACTATGCCGATTTATATTTATATTCCGTTACGTGCTTTTATTTTGCTAAGATTTTTGCTAACAAAGCTCTGTTTTCAGGTATAATAATTTTGAGAATTTTGTCTGACAGATTAATTTATTCTTAAAATTGTAAAACATTTGAAAAGGGTAAACGAGAAGATTTAAAAGACCAATATCCGCTACAAATGGTGTATGATTTAATCCTTATGCACCGTTCAAATTTTTGTTACACTTGTGTCATTTCTAACCAGATGTTACTTAACCAGGTAAAATCGCATAAGATAAATGCATTAATTTAATATTTTATATTAACAGTGAGTAAATATATATTAAAATTATACACATTTATTATAAATATTAACACAGTGGTGTTTATATATGTATATATTTTTTTTACATACGTAACATATCATACTTGTTTTCTGTCGGCAACAGAAGAGCGTAAGAAACAGCGAGATTGCTTAAGATTACTTTTTTAAATTATATTATTAGGGGTTGATAGCATATTTTCAACTTGTATTATATTTACTATTTTATTTGAAAATTCATTTCTAAATAATACGGTCCTTGTGCTAATGTATGGTTGTATCAGATTATTGTCTAATTCTTCTAGAAACAACCATAGTTTGCTTATTCCAATTGTAATTAATAACTTTTCATGTAATAAATGCAGAAATATCATGTATGTGATGAAATAGTGTAATCGAGAAATATATAAAAAATGGAACAATATCTAAAACGTGACTCAAAAATAGCCTTCCTTTTGTGTAAGCGTAGTATTTACTTTACAGAAACAACAGGACTTTTCCACACTAAACAGAATTGAAAAATATATCTTCTTCGACGGAGATTTACAGATGAAATAGTTCAGAAGTGGTATCAAAACAAGTATGAAATTTTTATTCCGGTCAAATTGACCTGAATGGTACCACTGTAGCAAATACATATACAGCACAGAAAATACAATTAAATAATCTTTTATACAAGGAATATATTCTTTGAAAACTTGAAGTGAAAATTAATAAATTTTAAGTAAATAGGATCATTAACTGAAAAGTTATTATTAGATTTAGAAAAAATAGAGCTTAATACTTTCTCGTAGAAAATCCACTACTCTCTTAAATTTTTACACGAAAAGGTACTCATTCGATTGAAAAAATTCAAGGATCCCCTTGATATCTAGAAGACAAATAGATTCTTCAAAAAAATTCGTTTCAGCATTACATACTTATACCGTGAAATTTCTATATGAAACATTTTTTTCGTAAAACAAATGCTTTAAAGTTTATTCCGGATGGATAAGTTATGTGACACACTCTACCATTAAACTACCACAAAACTTAGAGAAACTTGTTACTCTGACTTCATTCTTTTAACACTTTATGATAATTTATTTTCACAAAAGTCAAAATCGAAAATATTTTGTATCGCCAAGCATTACAATAATAAACTAGTCATGTTGCGATAATAGTAAAAATTAATTTTATATTCAAATATAAAATTAAAATATAAGCAATTTTGTATTGGAGGTATAGGAAAATTTATTGAATAGTTTTTAACAGTTCGATATGAGTATGCTAGATACACAATAGCAAACATAACATATATCCCTTCACCTCATACGTAACATTTTTTATAATAATTTACGTAACCTGTTATATCATGATATTTTATCAGAAAATATGGGAGTCCTTTCAGAGGCTTGAATAAACCTGTACATGTTTGTACCTGTTGAGAATGATATGGAGAAGAATGGAGCTTCTGAGTTACATAATAAATTTACATTAAAAAATTCTATATAAGGAGAATATCGTAGAAATGCATAATAGAATATTTCGCAACCTACCATTAATAAAGTGTGTTCTTGGATACTTTCAACGTCTCGCAATAGCTATTGTTTGTCCAACAAAAGGTATGTCGTAAGCGATGATATAGCATCCACAAAGATCCTCATTAACCCTTATTGTTGGGTAGAATTCGTATAAAATAGAAACGTTATCCTCTGTATCATAAAACGTGAACGAAGCCTTTATCATCCATGGAAAAAATGCTATCCTGTAACCATTCATACGTATAATGAATATGAGCATGAAGATATCACGTTTAATAGATCAGACATCTTACATTGCCTGCTATAATATTTGAAGCGTTTTCCACAGAGATTGATTAGTAATAAAATATTCATTGAAAAGTGTATGCACAGAAAAAGTTAAGAAATTAAAAACATTTTATAGCAATTTATTTGTCAAATGCGTTTTAATAAGTAAGATTAATATTCACTTAAGTACTTCAAATTATTATAAACTCACTTTAAATGTAAAATTCAATTATTTGATTGTGTTTGAAATTTTAACTTTCATTTAATATTTTACTTACTACGAATATAATATTACATTAAGAGGATATTACAGGAAAATCATTTCAAAGGCTTCCTTAATATTGAAACGTTAATTGCTGTTATGACTTTTATATAACTTGTTATTTCACTTTATTATAGAATAATAGTACTATAGAATGATCGATCTGATGACACTCCTCTTTCTAGATACAAGATCTGTTCAAAAAGACTTACAAAATGTATCTAACAATGCGACTGGTAAGATGGTGTCTATGTTAGATTCTACCTCGGATTCATTGTCATAAAATGACATAATGAGAGAAAAAAGTAGGGAGAATGTGTGAGGTCTGGTGAAGGATAGAAAAAATTTCCATCTATACCTATGAAGAAGGTATCTGTTTTTCCTTGTAGGTTACTCAGACAGAGGAATGTCGCCCAGAGGTGCAACTAGTATACGCTATAGTGGTAGCATCTGCCTCTGGAGAGAAAGGATCGAATGAATGACAAAAATCTTTGCCACTGATTGTGAGTTTTCAGTGATTGCCTCTACGAGAAACTATTCTGTCTGCAAAGTGTGTCATTTACGCCGTGAATGATGCGTCTATTTCTGCAACAGTTTTTCGGACCTAATGCATCGAAAACCTCTGATTTATCCTAGAAAGTGGCCCAGATTTACATTATTATAACAGAAACTAGCTAGACTCAACCAATTAAGGTAGATCACACATTTGAGGGAAGGTACCTTATATTAGATCGTGATACATGAAACTACTTACGGCAGATTCATAAGTGGAATTTTAAACCTTGGTAACGTAGTCAAAAGCAAATTCGTTTAATCAAAGTAAGTGCACATTCAATACATTTCTACCAACTAATTGAAAGTAAATTTAGCTTCTTATTATAAAAATCTGAATATCAGTAATGAATTCCTGAAACGCATTTTCAGTTGTCGCCTTAGTGTCGAATGCGTGTTTCTCTTAGAAAATTATCTAAATACTTAAACTTACATTGTCCGTTTTCCCTGGTACACTATGTCCCAGTTTTAATTCGTAAAAGAAAATCACTTAAATTTGATTAGAATTTATTGTTTATTTTCAATATAACTTTAACATAGTTTTTTCAGTGGAACAAGTCTAGCATTCAAAACAATAGACTCTAAGTTCTACTTTTTCATATGACAAATGATGCACGATTCTAATAAAAAAAAAAAAGAAACGAAATTTGTTAGTCTATGAATACCATCATTTCATATGCAATGATCTAATATTTGTAGCACTCGCTGACTGTGTGTGAATAAATTACAAAATTCAGCCGCATCTTATAGAATTGAAAAACTTTAATGCATTAGATTGTGTGAAACATATTCATCTAAATAAAGTTCACCTTTTTACATATTATTGCAATATTGTGTACTATGTTACTTTGTTGCAAAGAATTACAAGATTTTGTTATCATGAAAATACATAACGTTACACGTTACATGGTATTTTATTCACCAACATTACCATAATAAATGTAATTCAAAAGAAAAGTTGAACGATACATTTATTCCACTTTAAAAGTTTTATAATATTTCACAATTCCTTTGTTTGTCTAGCAACATCGTTACAATGTTTCCAAATATTGTTGTTATTTGGTTGCAGTCGTGAAAAGTTGATTTACCTTGAGTAATTATTGAATTCATTTTAAAGTGTACTATGTTTAAGTATGTTGAAAAATATTTGGTTTGGTTTAAAAAAAGGAAAGATGTCACCTTGAAATGTTTTTGATCCTTTTATATACAAGAAATTAAACTACACGAAAACTTGTTACTTTTAAAATACTTCAGATCTTCTTAACAGAAGGGCATAGCAAGATAAAATGGTCGAAAGTACCCTTGAACCAATTTTACCTGACAATGCATTTTTCGATAGCTTACCAAAAGAAAATATCATGCATCAAATTTCAACCCTCTATCTCAACCGGGACGGTAGTTAAAAAATTCTGAAAAACTGCTAGAATATTGGAGAAGTGGTTATTTACGGTTGGAAATTTTTTCAAATTTTTTAAGCGTAAAAAATCAAAAACGCAAAATATGCTGAAAACTGCAGATTTTGTTTTGAAGTTTTCAAACAACTACGTTTTTACTTTTACAATAGTTAGATATTGACATCATTATTTTCCTCAATTTTTTCAGATTTTTTCGGTTTTTGCGCTGTAATTAATTTTCGAGTTATTTCGTGCAAAAACGTGATGAATTCTTTCAATTTTTGCATTTATTTTATATTGTGAGTGTATGTTGCATCGCAATGCAAACGTGACGAACCTTCGGTCTGGCGGATTATCGTTATGAAATTAGTCACATTTGACTGTCAGACTGAAGTATCATACCTATACCCCTCGTAGAGAGATCGAGAGCGAAATTAGTTTACTACTAGGCAAACCTGAGGATCTTCCAGATCCTAAAAATTTAATGTAATTTTTAACAACAATCCCTTCCCTTGGAATGGTCAATACCCCACTCCCAAACTCAGACTCACCCCACACATAGCAAGCTAACTAATAGCAAAAGTAACCTAGTCTATAAAAGTTAAAACACGAGGCTTCCAAAGGGATTGCTATAAAGACTTACAAGGAGACGTTGATTAAAATCATACACAATACCGTAGTCAAGTATCTTAGTCTAGTCACTCTTCATTAGCAAATAAATTATTCTTATACTACTTTTAACAAAGTTTCGATTTTGTTTACTAAGTTTCACACCGAGTATATCGCGAAGTGTGAAATATATTGTGATAATATATAACGGTTCGGCAATTAAATATCAGCATTGCACGATCCGAACAATGTATTATGTGATTTTTAATATCTCTGCATTCGACAGAGTAATATAGTAACGAAGGAAATTCAGTTAATTTAATTAATTGAAAATGTATGCGCACCTTATCATTCAAAATATTGTAAAGTTTAACGTTGTAACTAGCGTAATGACTAAGACACTAAGACAACCTACACAAAACTGTTTTGTCGTAGGTTGGCACTCCATAGAGGTCCAATTCTTTTTTCATAAAATAAAAGATTTTTTTAATTGTTAATTACATGACAATAAACTATATTCAATTAAAAAGTGTTTCAAAAACATTAAAAAAGATATTTTATCAGAAACTATATATAAAAATAATTTTAGAGCACGTTTTACTCTACCAGTTCTTTTACCATGTACTGTGCTAGGATTGTTGGTATTATTCGATATTTTATATACTATGGAAATGCATAAAATTGATATTAAGCTAACCTTTTAACGGCTACGCTAGCTATAACGTTGACGAACTTTCTAATATGTCCTCAGAGCAGCTAAATACTTTCGTTAAATTATTTTCATTCTCTTTTATAATAGCTATACCGAACTAATTTGTCCATTTTAATATACATCATTCGTTTTGTATCTCACTAAATCTTAAACAGAGATTAAATTTCTAGACGTAAAACTGAATTTGCTCTAAATGTGGTTCATAAGCAGCCCACTTGTTTTTTGGATGTTAACGTGTCAATCTTCTAGGGTGGCCGTAATTATTTCTTGTAATGTATTCCACCATAAATTATTGTCAAATTCTGAGCTTTCGATAAGTTCTGATGGGCTTTTACCGCCTGGTAGGACCGAGGGTTCCTATATATTTTATTTCTCTGAAGCGTTCCACTGTTTATTTCTGTACGATTTTTCATCCCTTCGCCTCGAGGACATTCTACCGCAAACAGCAATTTTAATCTCGATTCTGTCAACTGTTCCATGTCTCCCTTCGACCTTCAAGCGGAATATGTAATTCCCCTGTGATCTTTTCACACTCTTAATCTCTTCCCCTTTACAAACATTTGGAACTCTTTCATTGTCATTCAACAGATGTTAATATGAAAGGAGCGCTCGTGTGTATTGTGTGTATACATATACAGCGATATTTTCTTAAAGAAAATCTGCGGAACTTCTAAAGAAAAAGAAAAAAAGAAAAAAACGTTGATACGTAAGATTGATGTTTTGATGAAGTTATTTATCGAATATGTATTTATTTGAAAACGTGTCAAATGAAAAAGTAGTGTATACACCAATAGCAGAAAGTTTGCTGTTGCTGTACTTTTCAGAAGAAATTATTCAAATTACCTTAAAGAACATTTATTTAGAAAAATTTGTTGCAACATTAGTATTACCTCTAAGTCCATAAGAAAATTAGTAAGTTATTCGACATTCATGGAAATAAGCTTTCTAAAATTTCAAACAAAATTAATAAAGAATTGATCTAATATTTAAAGTTTCATTATTTAAATGTACTTAAAAGTATGTTAATAAAGGTAAAAAGAATACATTCTTTTTAGAACTGTGGTTAGGTATATTATCATATAATGAAAAAATGTATGTCTTGATAATTACCTTTGGACGTTTAAATATGTTATCACTTCCATTTTGCGATTTTTCCTTTAATAAAATATAATAGTTACTTCTGAGATTTTACATAATATGTTTATACTGCCTGCAGTGTATTAAAAATGTTTTGAATTAACAGTCAAATTGAGTTTTTGTTAAGTTAATTCGTTATAAGGGCTGAGGTTTACCTTATGTATATTTTTAACATAACTAAAGCACTATTTATGCTAAAAGCACTATTTAATAATCTAAATAGCATTTTAGTCAACTATAACAATTAAATCTAGAACCTATTTTAAGTATTCTAAAAAAATATATATTGATCCTCTAAATTTTGATATAAAAAGATACGCGTTCCGTTTAAAAAATTCGTGATCATCTTCATATCTCGTAAACTAGTCTCACAAAATAACACATTACTTATCGGCTGTGAATTAAATGGGTACATACGTGACCTGTCCGAAAAATATCCGACTTTGTGTTGTAGCGGAAAGGAGTATCATTCCTGGTTACCATCGATGAAGTCCTCTTCAAAATATTGTCCTTTGGAACAAATTTAACAGCCACGCGATTCATCCTAAAGTCTTGAGTTAAAATTTCGGAAACGATAATTTTCAGAATTCCAAAATCGTCTTCTATCTCATGTACTGTCAAAGTTTTTTTTATTCAGTTTCTTTTAATCGCATCAATTCGTAATGATTGCTGAAACACTTGCCAATATTCAGCTATTTACAATTGCTATGTTACATGTAACGATAAATTCTATGTTAGAAGACAATTCTAATAAAAAAATGTAGCGGACGTGCATATACGCTTTTCAGATACATTGATAAATCAGTGAGGGCGTATACATACGCTTTTCATAGTCAAAGAGTCAATGAAGTTAATACCGTCAAACAAAGAATTTCCCATATATTACTAATGCGTTAATGAAAATTTGCTCTTTCACATTCAACTATACTTATTGCAAAATAAATGTTTCTTAACTTTTGTCTCATTTAATTTTGATCATATTTACTTTTTATGCTTATATTTATGAAACTAATAATAATTTTATATTTTATGTTTAAAATAATTGTATATTTAAAAAACTATGTATATGTGTGTGTGTGTGTGTGTGTGTGTGTGTGTGTGTATACTAGAAATGATAGATCTTTTATATTTTGTTCGTGAAACAGCATATAAAAGTGACAAAACAAAAGATATGTTGTATAATAACCAAGTAATTGCTTTATTTCTTAACATTTGTCATCAAGTGTATTTAAAACACTTTTTTGTAGAACACATGCTTTAAACATTATTTAGGGTGGACAAGTTACGCGAAACACGCTAGACAATTTTACCCTTTTCGTCCATTGATATCAAATTCTTGAAGAATTGCTTGAAAATCACGAATCAGGTGTTAAGGGGGGTGGGGGCGAAATTAAATGAAAGTAACATCACGAACAGGATTGCATGTCGTTCTCCATGTAAAAACGCTTGATCCCCGATCGCACGAGTGCGCGAAGTTGCTGAACGAAGCTTGCGGATCGCAAACACGGTCCTGAATGACATTGGCGCGCACAGGAGAGGGAAAAAAAAATTATTTCCACAGGTAGTTTATTGGCAGATCCAATTTCCGGATCAACGGTGGATAGCCGGCGTTGTTTGCGCATCGATCGAATCGCGTTTTTCGCCGGCCACGTGTATGCGGTATTCGTTTTACGACGGATATGAGAGGCGAGCTTGCTCGTGCGACCGTTCCTCTATGAATTTTTGAAGCGCTCCTTTCTCCGTAAATAATTCTAACCTTGCTTCCAACAGAGAGAAGTAGGGAAAGAGAGAGAAAAGGTGAAAAGGAACACGCTAAGGGCATTGAACCCAGCTAACTTTATGATATAGCCAGCGTTATTTGTTATTTTCAGAACATCGAATATCGTAGCTTAAGATATTCCTAGATTGTTTATCTGGAAAAACTGTGTCAACTTGGTTAATATTTTGAACTTTTTATTAATTAGTAGTAATTTAGTGGTAAGAAAGAAAAAATAATGTCTGGTCATAAGCATTAATCGGTTGTAAAGCGGGTTTTGTCAGCAATGCGACTTATTCACTTAATTACTTAATAAGCGCCTTACTTTAAGGCCCACACACAAGAATACTAGAGCGATCCTACCTTGTAACATTAGCTAACCAAACAATAGCGTCATTTTTGTAAACAATGTACTATCCTGGCGTACCATAGAACCATTAGAAACATAGGAATAGCAATCAGAAGACAGCACAATTATCTTCAAAATTCAACTGACTAATCAAAAAATACAACATTTATAACATCTTACTCATACACTTTACATAGATTCTTAAACAGCTTTCCAAACAGTTCACTATGCAAACACATCATCGTATACACATACACATCTAGTCCCTTAAGCTCAGTATTTTATAGGTTGAATTTATAAAATAAATATATACAATCTTTGTTGATAACGGCGTGTGATTTAAACACATTAGAGACTTATACAGTTCACTCAATCTCGCAATTCGAAAGGTTTCATTTCAGTTCAGTCCAAGTTTGAAATCAGCGTCATTCTATCGTCGCAAAATAAATCTGTCAATATTCTGACGCTGTACAGGCGTGCTCGAGATTAATTGAACTTGAAATAATAGATTGAACTTTTAGTAAACGAAATTGATCAATACGCTTATTTGATGTTAAATAAGCTTACAATATAACACAGCTTGCCTTGAAAATGAAAAAGTTATATAACAAATAGATATTATTGTTATTCAATTCAAAATTCTCCTATAAATTCGATCATTACATTTTCATATTTTTTGAATTTCTAAATATTTAGTTTAGAGAAATATTTATTTGATTATTGCGAAGCTTTCGGTTTCACGGAAAGTGTACACTACTGGATTCTCGGTTGCACTAATGAAACCAGAATTTTATGTATTAATATATTTCATCTTAACCGCTGTGTAGATACAAACAAAAGGAAAGTTCGATGAAATTAGAGGAAGACAGCTAGCCTAGGATAGCAGTCAGTGTTGTGTGACAGTTTCATAATGTGACACGAAATTTGAAATTTAGACTTTTTATACTTTAGAACTTTCTCTTTTAGATTTACATTATTAAAATAATAAATCTATGAATTTTTGATATTTTGTAGATGGTTCTAAGAACATTTTTTTAAAGAACAAGGAAAACGATAAATAACTTTGCTTTACCTTTTGATAACTTTGTTTTACCTATGACATTTTCTATATTGTATACGTCATATGAAAAACATGAAAGTCTCTCTCTCTCTTTTTTCGTTCTTTCTTTCCAAATATGCAATTGGAAAGCAAATTTTTTATTCATCTGATAAATTGGATATGAAATATTCAAATAATTTTTTTGAGGAATTAATTCAACCAATTTTAAATGTGTTTTATAAAACACAGTTGAAATGTATTTCAACTGTTTAACACATTTTCTACCAGGCCATTTTAGATGAACTTTTCGTATAACCTTTTTGTACAAACCTTTTTGTTTTTCTGTTCTGCTTTTTTCATTTTATATGTCAATTTTTATGTTTTCCGTTTTATTTGATACATTTTGGAAGGTAAGTGACATAGATCTAACACATTCAAGTGACATTTTTAATATGAACACGTAGCTTCTATTTATCTATCTTCCTTGTGTCTAAAGCAGACAATTTGTGTTTTGTTCCTTTTTTTATTATAAGAAAATTTATATTGAAAAATTTTAGTTTCCACAATTTCTAACCATTTGTAGCTCATAGTAACGTTAATTGATTTCAATACAATTTTCAGCATTTATACAACTGACATAAATAAATGTACAAAACGTATTTTACAAATTTTCATTACAGATTTAGATAAAAAATATTGTAAAAGGCAAATGCAATTTTCATAAAAACTACTTGCATGTCATCTAATATTTCAAAAAAGAAACTCATGTCGTTTGGTCTAATCTTGAAAAAATTATTCTGTTTTAAAGCGTATCCGAATATTAATAAGAGTCACTGTATATATGGTGAATACTGGGTTAAGTGTATAAGGTAATACCGGTGAGTCCACAAAGACTGAAGTGCTGAAGAAATAAATTTTGTATGCCCAATGTATGAAAAGAAGCAGAAAAAATAAGTTTCATAAACAAGTAAACTGGGTCTCATATTAGGAACCCATTTTTTAAATCTGTACTTATATAATTTTCGTTTTTATTTTATTATAAAAGAACTTAATCTTTTTCACTGTACTTTTCAGTAGGTTGTAGATGAATGTATACTTTACTTTTAAGACACATCGAACTTTAATAAAATAGTTTATATCTAAAAATTATGATTTTTTAAAGGAATAGTTCTCGTATTAATTTTACCTTAATGCAAAAGTAGTTTAATTATCGGCTTGTTCATAAATTCACATTGCTACATGGAAATATTTTTCAATTTCAAGCAGCAAATAATCACAGAAATGGCGTCTGAAAACAAATTTCATCACTTTCATTCTTCTAGTGATAAGACTTGTAATAAATTACTGAACTACCTTGAGATTAAAACCGCCAGCTGCAGAAGTATCAAGATACTTAATTTTCTGAACTATTTGTTTACGTTTAAATGTGTCTTATCAGCGGAATAAGATTCACTTCACTGCACTTAAATCTGGCAATCTTAAATAGAAGAGAAGAGGTCAGGTTTCTGTGGGTCAACGTTACCTCTTTCTGAACAGCTAATAAACTCGGAAGCGGCGATTGTGTGGGGCTGTTGTTTATCGGCGAAGCTAATTTCCGGATCGCAGGTGAATGTCGCACGCGTCACGACAGCCGGCTACCTTTTACTGTGAAATACGCGCTCCGCCACTATTTATGATAACAAATGCCCCGCTTTTGTCTCGGCACCGATACGAGTTGCCCGTATCGAACATGGCTCCGTGGAAAAATTTGTCGTCGGTACTGCACGGAAAAAATGGGATACCTTTCGTGTGGCGCGTACGATCGCCTGATCGTTTCTCGTGAGGGATGGAAATTGTTTGCGAATGAATTAAAATTCGATTGACGTGCGTCGTAACAAATTGTCAGGTTAACTGCGACACGTGTGGGTTTATACTAGCGTAGGCCTTATACTTCGGCTTTCAATGTTTCTTCTTTTTTTGTTTCCCAGCACTCTCTAATATTATGATATACAGCGAGGAACAAAAGTGTTCATACACTAACAATATAGAAACAAAAGTAAGAATATTTTCTATATTACTAAGTGTATTTGAATATATGTAATCACATATTACGTAGGTTGCTTCACAAGCTGCAAGAAAGTATAAGAAAATGCACCGACAAATTTGAGCAAATTGTTTTATTGTTTTCTAAAATATTCCCTATTAAGATTTATACACTTTTACATGCTTTCGAACTAGTTTTCCACACACTTTTTCCATTCAAAACGAGGCATAAGTGAAAGGTGCAATTTATATCCTTCAAAAATTTTTTCAGTCGTCGTAAAACGTTAATTACATATTTCATTATTCACCTGAGGAAACAGGAAGAAGTCTTTATGTGACAAATCAGGGCTATAAGGATAATGAAACATTAATTCGACGTTTTGACGCATCAAATAATTGACTATTATAATTGCATTGCTATGTGAGAGCTTACGTTACTATGGTGCAAGATAATTCGCTTTGTATTTCCTAATTTCACCGATGGCATTTGGCAAATAAATTGTTGTATACCAATCAATACTGACTGTTCTTTAATCTTTTAAAGTTATATTAACAACATAACCAGTAAAATCGAAGAATGAAACTATTATCTTTTTCGAAATACTTCGAAAACAAACAAGTTTTGTTGGTTTTGGTTCAGTTTGGAAAACCCAAACAGTCTATTGGCGTTTAGTTTCGGGCTCATTCGAATGAATCCCAGTTTAATCACCTGTAACGGTGTTATAGACCAAATTTAACAATCCTCCACTTATTTTGATTATATTCTTGCATTATGTCACACGATTCTTTCTTGTGGATCGATCGAATTGTAGGGAATCCAACGAATGCGAGGCTTCTATACATTCAAACAATCATACAGCATCATATGTGTTTGCTTCGTGTCGTTGCCTAAGGATGATTGAATCTCACGGTATGTCACATGCCGATCAATCTTTATCATTTCGTACACAGCATCGATGTTTTCTGAAACAACAGCAGTTAATTAACAAACTTCACGAAAATCATCACTAAGATTGCTACACTTTTGTTAAATTTCTTTATAGGTCGTAAAAAGTTATTGCTCGAAAATGTTTTCGATTTAAATTCATTTTTTCAGCTTTTCTACAACTTTGAGAGATTATAAAAACAAAACCAATTGATATTTCTTTGTTGCTTTCAACGCTCTCTAACCCAAGGATTATCAAATTTTACTAAAATAACATTACTGATTAAGTGGCAACTCTAAAAGTGAAAGATTCCTGAAACATTTGCAACAACTTACGCATACACAGATGTTTAAACTAACATATACAAAAGAACAAAAGTTAATTACAATACTTGGTAAGTTACAATAAATAAAAGTTCATATAACGGTAATATTTTGGAGGGATAAAAGTATTCGTATACTAATACTAGATAATATTAATATTATGTTGAATTCGTATTTTGGCGAATAATTGCTTGTAATCTTTTGGGCATTAATAATACGAGTACTAAAAATTTAACAACATTAGGAGGTATATTATCCTATTTTTGTTTTAAAACTTCTTTTAGATGTTCGTTTGAAGTTCTGTTACGTTTGTGTATTCTTTTTTAAGTTCCCACTATACTTGCTCAATGGAATTTAAGTCTGGCAATTATGTGTCCAAAATATAGCGGGAATTATGTAATAATCATTGTTGCATTATTTAAGCTGTGTGCTCCACGTCGCAATCCTGTGGAAAATAAAATGAAGTACCAATTCCAAATTTGTTAACATTTTTTTGTAAATTCGGTTTTAAAACATTCAAGTATACGTGTTTATCCATAATACGATCTGCAATAACTAATTCTCCAACTTCAGTTGGCACAATACACTCCCATACCATTACATTGCTTCAATGTTTTACTGTTGGTTGTATAATTTTGAAAATATATTATTATGTATGTAAAATATATAATTTTGAACTTTGCGTCTAACTTTAGAACGAATTTTCATTTCCGACTGTTCTGTTTGAATATTGCACAGTAACTAAGAATGCTCCATTGTTCTTTTTCAATTAATTCTGAGTTTCGATTCTTAGTTCTGTGATTATTTATTATTCTGTGGAGGTAAGAGGAGTGATAGGGTTCGCTTCACGTGATCGTCGTAATGATCGTGACTCGTTGTCCGTTTTCTTTCTTCTTATGCACTGCACTTTTTTACATATAGCAACATCTGAATATTGAACTTAAAAATGGACACGATAATAAATAACTTCTTCAGATTTTTTTACACAAGAGAAATAGTCCTAATTTAAGGTTTTCTAATTTGTTTCTAAGGGTTAATGCATTTACTTTATATAACTTTACTATCGGACCATATTGACCTGAACGATACGAGTATAACAAGAACTTCAACGGTGCACAAGACATAATTTACAATATTAGCCCGTCAATCTCAACATCAGAAAAACGACATTTCGTGTGTATTTGCATACCGCCCATTCATTAGCAAAATTTATTAACTCGCAACTACATTAATACAGTTCGAAACATTATCGAAGAGGATACAATAACAATGCGTGAAACATTTCGTTCCGTATATGAGAATCGCAGCCACAACTCTTTAATTTTAGCAACGCTTTCGCGGAGGTCGCTAGCGGACTGAAACTCTACAAATCTCTATTTTCTGTCAGTGGGGACGGGAATGAATTTAAAGTCGCGCGTAATATGAGGGCAAATGCGCGAGCCGCGGAAACGTCATCGTGCCGTATTAACTCTCATCAAAATGCACGGCGCAAGCGACAGAACGTGCGAGCCGTCTCCAAAGCGTTCTCGCGGCGTTGCTGCATCGCCACAGAAATGAGAATACTTCGAATTAAAGCGAAACCAACGGCACCCTACATTCGTGCATCACCGTGGACCGCTAAATATTTGCCGAATTAACATTTCCGCGGCTACAACTGAAATAAAAGCTCTCTCGCGCAGTCTCTATTATTTTATCCGACCGGTAATTACACTTGCTGCAATTTTCAATGCACTCGCTTATTGCATTTTTGTCCCTTGTCGTCCTGGAAATTTTGCCCTTCACGTTCCTTTCTGTGTTTCGTTGTAACAAATGAATATATAACAATTGGAAAATGAACAATGGCAATTTTTGGTCTGAAACTTGTTTCGGTGAATGTTTATTCCTAACACGATGCTTGAAAGTGATGCCAATTCTTTTTATCATCCAAAACTTATTTTTATTCCATTACAATAATTTTTCAAAGTTTCCTTGTTACTCGCTATGTACGAACCATTCCACGTCAAATATTATATCAATTAATTGCCTTAGTTTTAAAATAAGTCGAAGATTGAAGCGCTACCTTTGAACAAAGCCGAAGTAATAAGGTTAAAATGAGGATATTTCGCCTAATTTTCCAAAGCTTTGATATTAAACATCTCGAAAAACCGTTCGAGATAGAAAGCTAAAATTTTGCATAGTTTAATTTCTCAAGGTTGTTAACAAATACTAGAAATTTGAGAAAAAGTCGGTGACTGTAAGTCCGTACAATTGGACGTGGAATGGGGTCGTCGGTGATATAATTTGTATTTCTCTTTTAATTCTCTGATTGAGTCTCTGTGGCAAATTTATTGTTTCCGAAGTTTGCAGTTTCTGTTAGGGCCTCTGATGGACTACGATCGTCCAAGCTTCATAAGAATTTAAAGAGTAGCTATTAATTTACAATAGATGTAATTATAATTGTAATGTACACTATTATATATTTATAATACGTATTTGAGTAACTGAATCTTTAAATAAAAGTTTACAAATTGACTCCATTGTTTTACTAATCCTTGTATTTTAGAAAATACAAGATTATAATATTAAATACACATATATATAAATGGAATATGTACAGAGTTTAGCGAAAACTTTGTTCAGCGAGAACGCGTCCGTTGTTTCTAATAATATAGGAAAATCTTGCACACAAAACTTGCATGATATGGAGGGGAATATGATGTTATGCAAATGCTTTTTATTAAATCGTTGCATATAAAATGACAATGCTTGCATGCTAGCAGACTCAATTTCGTTTCTATGAATTAGAATGATGTTGATTGCCATATAAAAAAGTGAAATATACAGTCGACAATTTTAAATGCGAGATACGTTTCACCGAAAAAGCTAGGTTACAGTTGCATTAAAAGTTAAAGATGAATTCTAATCGAATTTGAATATTTTAAAATTAATCAGCTTGTATTAGAAAATACGTACGGTCACTTAACGTGACTTTTTTTACGACAGCCGAGGAACTGTATGCGCCGTAGTAACTGCAGAAATATATGAAAACAATTTTTCGTTAACTCATAATCCGATTACGAAATTGCATTGACTATAATAGAGAGTATTTCGAATCTCGCTTAAAATACAACTAATTTTGAGAATATCTCAATAACTATTAATTTTGAACCTTATTTCATACATTCAATACAATTGATACTTACATACAATTTGATACTTTATTCGAATTCGAGAAGAAATATTAGGTATTGCACTTAAACAACTGAAGGTGACAGTTACATACCTATAAAAATGTACAGTAATAATATAGTAACATTACAGTACTGTTTATTCCTCTAAAAACCATGCAACTTCTGTAAGGAATATTTTTTCGTACACCGAATAAATTACGAGTTGTTACGAGACTCAAATGAGGTGAGCCACAAATTACAGTCTTCTCTGCTTCACCTCAATTTACTACAGCAGATCTAATGACCAAGATGATACGCCACAGATGTAAAAATGCTAACGATTCAAAACCTAAAATATATTTCGTCAATGATATTGTAATCAGGCAGCGTTTCAGCGTAAATTCAAGAGCAGCAGAAAAAGAACTGTGTACAATGAAGATATGTGGAGTTATATACAGATAGAGCTGGAAGATAAAAGTAGAGATAGACAGAGAGAGAGGTGGAGAAAGTGCCGGAAAAGAAAAAACATAATGAAAGTAATAGAATGAAAAAGGTCAAATATCTCAGCAACGATAAGTTTTAGGACAAATACACCTTAGTACTTTTATACTCAGCATACGTTATTCTATCGGAATCGAGTACAAATAATTGAATACTCCATTTAAAAAGTAAAGGTGACCGCTATATCTTCTCTACGCTTCTGCTTGCAAGAATACTATTTATATCATATTATGTAGTTTCTTAAACCCTGCAACTTCTGTATGTAACATTTTCTCGTATTGTTTTAAATAACCAAGATATTTAAGTAGATAGAGTTTGTAAAACACACTGTATAATGTAAATACTACTAATCTCGTTTGCTACAACTTGTATTATACACTGAATGCCACATTACTCATAAATACAGGATGCCCCAGGTTTTAATAGCCAAACTTTGTCAATGTATTTTAAGTGTCTAAATAGGAAAAAAAGAATATCGTATAAATGTGTTATCTACAACTTTATTGAAATATTATAGCAAAAATATGAAATAAGAAGGGAACTTTTACCTGTGAGGAACGTTCAAGGAAAAAGTGTATCAAAGAAAGTTCGCGTGGCGAGTTGATACGAAAAATTAATGACGCGTTTACTGAAATCAGACAAAATAAAAATGAACTTCGTACAGTATATTGTCAAGAATGGTGGACATTTTGAGATAGATTCTGAGTGTTGAGAGTATTACGCTAACTTTGTAAACACAGCTCGCATATATATACTAAAAATAAATATCGTGAATCATTCCATCGTTGTATCGCAGTAACCGAAAGTCCGTTACTATTCTCTTCGAGTTTCATATTTTTATCATAACTTTTTAATAAAGTTGTATACGATTTATGTTTAAGTAACATTTTCTTCGTATTCAGACCCATTGAATATACTGCTAAAATTTGGTCATTAAAACTTGGAGCATCCTGTATATAGAATAACCTCTGTGTAAAAGATTTGTGTGATTTCATTTTTGAGTTGTTGCAATTTTATTTGGCGAGCGGTGTATACTTTCACATTTAAGATACAATTGAGCTATTTACAGGCCAAAGTAATGAACCGCAGCTTCTGAATTTTTTTTCAAATTTCAGTGTCGAGATCGTTGCTTAACTTTTTATATTTAAAATAAATATCCTTGATAATTAGATTTAACTTTTTTAAATCTCAAAAATTTGCATGGCTATTGAGTAATAAATAATTTACTTCAGAAACCAGTTTGATTAACTCCATACTCTAAAGTAAATCGTTACAATAACGCAATTCAAATGCATCACGTTTATAAGAATTTAGCTAAGAATTTTTTCAGTGGAACAACAGTATACAGGATGAGCCAGTAAAGATGCGTCTTCTGAATAATTCTTTTAATTTTTGAGATAGGTAGCAAAGTTTAAAACAAAAATTATTTGGTTGCATGGATTCCATTATGTAGTAGTCGAATCTTTCTATCAGATGAATATGATTGATGCTTTTAAATTTATTCATTAAAATTTGAGACATCCTATATAAACAGTATACCCATTATTAAATTTATATTTCATTGAGTTTCTACTTGGCAAAATTGCAATATCTAAATCCGTACAACACTACTCACCATTGAGCTCAACGATCCGCCAAAGTGTTATAGTACCACTCTACAGATTCGGATTTCCCAAAGTGCGTTCAGGGACCAGGGAGGGCTGTCCAAGGGTAAAAGTAAGCTGATATGCCCATCACAGCACCACCCGTCCGTATAAAATTTTTATGAAATGCCTAGATTTTAAAAGGAGCGGGCACGGTAAAATAGCTCTCATTGTAATTAGACTTCATCGTAAATGAATCAGGTCCTCAGAACGTCGAATTTGGGTAGCCCTTCGCGGTTTTTAACGTTATAGTCGTTTTCTAAATCGGCACACTACGTGCAAACATAACGAAATCCAAACGTTTTTCTTTTTTTTGGGGGGTTTGTAAACAAGTACGTATGTTAAATAAATTATAAGCAATTGTTAAAATTAAAATGAATTAGCTAATATCATTCAATTTTCAATTATTTGGATGATTTTTCAATAATATTTGTCTATTATGCAATATTTGAAGTCATAATAGTAACGAATGTTACATTGAGATTTTAAGAGTTTGTATTATATTAAATAATTGGTAGAGCTCCATACGTACTTTCTTGTTTATTCGATATTTCAAATACGTGGAAAAAAATATACAGAATATTCATGAAAATTGTTGCCGAACTTTAGGAGCGTGTATTACTCACCAAAACAAAGAAAAAGTTTTAATACACATGGGTCTAAAAACTATTAGTTTCAGAGATATTAAATTTTTCTGCTTTAACCTGTGACAGTGTGCGGATCCATTTGTAATCGACTGTCTTTTTGTTCTTTATAATATCGAGGAAATAGTAAATAGAAATGGAAACGAGACTACAAAATGTAAAAAGAATCTCCTATAATGTGTATTGAAAGGTACCTAACTCAGGTTCGAATGGATCCAGGTATAGTCTCCTATGTGATCCGTCAAACCATTCGTCGTCCGAGGGTTAAATCTGTAAGATTTTATAACTGATTGTTCCATTGGTATCAGGCACCAACCCCAAAAAAAGTGTATATATACATACGTCCTCGAAAAATGAATTTTTATACGAAAAGTGTACATGTACATATATAATGTATGCCTTCTAAAGGTGGACGCTCACGGACGAAGAGCGTACATATACGCTCATACTACATACACTATGTTATACTTTTATTTCACACTTTGTGTATAAGATATTATTATTAATAATTTTCTGTGTAAAATTTAGGGAATAGGAAACGCACTTGTATCTTGTAGCATTCCGTATGTCAGTATCGGCTGGTCAGTAACGTGTTCTGTCTACAGCGATCATATTTCATCACAAGCACGTTATAGTGAAAAGGTTAACGACATTCAGTAATCTTAATCAGAAGAATGTTTCTTATCATTTATTACAGTGTTTTCATATGCGTGTACTGACTTCTAGTTATTTTTCAACTTCATTAATAATTATTTGTTTGTATGCGAATTCTGAGATGGTGGACATGTATTTTATTTATAGCAAAGAAAATGGTAATGCTAGAGAAGAAAGACGCTGGTACTGAAAAACTTTTGATAAATTGGGAACATATCGAAAATATACTGTAAAAGTAATACCTTACAATTAGTGATAAGAACGTTTCATAGCTCTGAAATTAGCGATTTTAAAACCCGTTTGTTAAGACCTTCTTTGCTTGTTTTGAAGAGTGCTACACACTCCTGAAGCTTGACAATAATTTTTATAAACACTCTGTATTTATAGCACCTTTGGTCTATTTGGCGTAGGAACGTAGAATTGGAAAGCTGTAAAAGTTTAGAATGATGATAATGATTCATTATCAACGCTAATTCGTAACATAGCCTGGAAATACCGTAAAAAATTAAATAAACATCCCTCCAAACTAAATAAACATTGTTTATGAAATGTCACTTATGAAAATGAAACTTTAGATACATTATGTATTTTCAAAAACAAATGCAATCAAAATAATTTCCACAAGATTCTATACACTTTTCCCAATGTTTATCTATTTTCGTTATTTCAAATTTATATAAATTATTAGTCACTGAATTCAAAAATTTGTCCAGTTCTGCTTTTTTAGTATCTATCTCGGAATAATTTATTTGTTGAGAAATTGTTCAAGTGTTTGAAGAAATGATAATCTGTTGGAGAAAGTTCTACTGAATAATAGAGAATCTGGTAAAATTTCAAATCCTTTCCCGTGGAATGCTCCTACCAATTTTTTTTTTTAAACGTTCATCGACTGCTACATCTGGCCTTTCTCTTTATTCATTTTCGAATAATAAGTCACCCATCTTGAATTTTGCACACAAACATTGATATGTTTTAACATTTATATAATTTTCTTTCCAAGTGCTGACATTATATTTTCAGCAGTTTTTATGGTAGTTTCCCCAAGTTTAAACTTATATAAAAATTACACAAATATATAAATAATAATATCTAAACAATTATATTATGAATTCTTTCATACTATTCAATATGCGTGTACTATAGCAAATTCCTTCTTGATTATTGTGTAAACAAGTTTATGATTAGACAAAATTTAATATCTGATACTGAGAAAATGTTGAGAAAACTATTCAGTTGTTGAGAAAACGTTTCATTTGCACGAAGCTAATAGAACACTTCTCTCTATGCTACGTTCGTGATATGATTCTTTGAATGAAGGCTACTCGTCACCATATATTCCAACTAACAGAAGGAACACCGACCATCATGGACTCGTGTTTTTCAAATAATCGGAAGAACCGCTGGCAATTTACAAGTCAGATGTTTCTGTGATTTCGCCTTCGTCATCCGCAAATTTACATTTTTCCGATGATCGCGACGCAGAGTTGAAACGTCTTTAGCGGCGTCGCGGTTGCAGTCCCAACGTCGTCTGCACCAGACGTCGCGTCGTTCTATTGAATGTATAATTCAAATTTCGTGGTATGAATAATGTGCAATGATGCAGCCATTGGGTGGTGTACAGGGTGACGGCGGATCGGGGCGGAGAGAGAAGTTTAGCCCGCCGCGCGAGGGTAACGCAATAAATAATAGAGGCGGGGTCGTCCATTTCTCAGTCACCCCTCAACAAGCATCTCGGCGTTGAAATATTCAGGGGTTGTAATGGCCTGGAACTCGCTGCCATTCTCTTCGATCCACCTGTCGTTCGAGCCGCCTGAGTTCGAGTGTTATTTCGATCTTTGTCCCCTCGATCGTTTCACGATTATATATTTCGAGCACCGTAGCTACATGTTCCTATGGCGTGCGATGATAATGGTATTTCAAAATGTGGCGATATCATGAGTAGTTGCTGGCAAGTGTAAATTATTGGGCAAATCATTTTAGAGGTTTGTTAACCCTTGTGTACCATTAACAAGATATCTCGGTTACATGATTCTCGATTACATGATCACCGATATTCCCCACCAATATTAATGACCTTGAAATTGTCAAGGTCATCATTCCGAACAGCTTTTCCCTGTACATGCTACTGTGACTGGGCCTTAGTTTCTGAGTTAGTTTTAGGTTAGGTTTAACCCTTTGCACTCGAAGTTTTTTTTCATTCATATTACCAGCAACTCGAAGCAATTTTAGTGAAAAGATCATATTTACATGTAAGTTAATGATATACGCATTAAAAGAAATGTCATCGTTGTATGTTATTATTTTTTTAATTGTTTATGAATACAAATGTTACGAAATAAATAAAAAACACAGTCGAAATATCCTATAAATAGTTTTTACGATTTGTTTTTGTCCTTATGTTAAAAACTGAAAATTATTTACATTGTCTCCGTAGCGGAGCCCTCGAGTTTGAAGACAAATTTTAAATGGCTCCGATCCGGAGCCCTCGAGTGCAAAGGGTTAATATAGAAAAAAATATAACTGCACTTCATATCAAACATTCTTCTGAATCATTATTAATAGAAATTGTAAAAATTTCCGATATTATGTCAAAAAATGCACCTATTCGTGTATTGAAGTTGTGTTGCCGTCGAAACAAAAATTCAGCTACATACGTAACCAACATAACGTTCTTCTCTGATTCGATATCATGCGATATTTTGTTTTAGTTCCACGCCAATAACGTTCGATATGTTGGGCATCTGCCCCACGAAATTCATTTTGTGGCTCACAGTTGAATGTTTAATTTAAACAATTATATGATCTCCACCTGGTTTAAACTACTTGTGAATTATATGCAACGAAGGTTCATATGATCTATCTAAAGACTTTATACTTTCTTGCACGTCCTCCTTACGAACCTAATCCAAACCTGATCCGAACTACCACAAAGATAATTATATTAAATTGTATTAAATAATTAGATTGTTTGATTTTAAAACTGATGCTGCATTAAATAATTATATTACATTTTATATGTTTTCAAAAAAGCATTTAACATTTTGAGAGATATTGAGTATACGCTAAATAATAAATTATCGCAGCTACATGCGAACAAAATCCAACAGTATGATTGCTGTTTGCGCAAGTACAGAAATAATGCTTAATTCCAGAAAAACTTATAAATCTAAAAGGTTACATAATAATCACCATAATAAGACATTCTAACTGTAATAATTATAGTGTGATCACTTTATTATTTCAATATAAAACAAATACTTATAAAGTTTTTAATTTTTAAAAATAGAATTTTGCAGCAGAACATTCTGAAAATATTTAAAAATATGCAATCAATAAAGTAGAATATCTCTGATTTTTTCAGAATTTTCTACTCAATAGGACAAAAGACATAGGGCTTAAACTGCAAATTACATTTCACCCTATATCTATCCGAATACTCGAGATGCCCAGTTGAAACTTAGCAAAAGGGGTTTTCTTTGAATAGCGTTTCGATTGATATATGCCATGTTTAAATTGGTTTGGGAGCACTTTTACCATTCTTATTCGGCTATAATCTTCAGAGTAAATAATTAAAAGTTAATCGTTAGAGAAAGTGTTTTAGTATCTTATGGAAATTATATCAATCCTCTGTAACCCGATTTTTTCTCATTCGTTAGAAGAACAATTCCAATTAATTTCAATTTTTATATTTTGTTTGGCGAAGCAAGTGTTAATAATTACTATAAAAGAATTTGGCGGTAATAATGCAATAGTACAACAATATAATTCAGTAGTATATCAGTAAACAAATAAAGTGAGACTTATGAAATGTAAACAAATGGGTATGTAGCTTTCATGTTAGGGTTAATTAAAGATATACTATATTCTTCGATGAAACAAAATATGCGAGATATACAAGAAAAGCTCAAGTTCAAAAAACAACGTTTTATATACACTAACCGAATACAATATACACCTTGCGCAAAAGCGCGTGGATCAACTATTTGGAATTACAAGATAAGCTGCTTCGTTTCTTTGAAAATTTATAAATTAATATTCGAGAATTTTACTGAAAATCGTATCTGTTACTTATTTAGTATATTTCCGCGAATATTCTGACCTCTATCCGTGGTAAAAGCTTTCTGATTTGCATATTGGGTCACGGTTACCTTTCTATCGATAGGAAACTCGTCGAGAATAGAATATCTTATTTCTTAGGTTGACCCAGAAATTCTCCATTTAGGCTATACTAAAGAAATTAAATTTGAATGTTTTAAATTCTTTTGTACTAATATATACTGAATGGGGAGGGGGGTACAGTTCTAGTGGGCTCGAGTCCAGGTACTGAGAGCAATTCCATTACATGGAATATCTAGTGAGGTATATTACGAGAAACATAGAAGCTCTTTCACGTGACATCCCCAAACTTGAGCAAGTTCAGGGAAGGAATTCTTCTCTTTTTCATCTGAAACACAAAGGTTGATCTTGAATACTCTTGCGAACCTGATATTTTCTCGTGAGCCAATGTCCTCTCAATAGCCTGAGGAGAATACGCAATTGCATTATCTCACCTTGCTTAGGTGAGATAAAATGTCATTTAATTTGCAGAAGAATCCTTTTAGTAGAATCTTTAGTGTGTCTCATACCTTGGACAATGTCCCAAAGTTTAACGAACTGCTTCACCATCAAGTTTTTCGCCAGACTTTTTACTGTGCCAGCAGAAACACCAATGAAATATATGGAGTTCAGATGTGTCAATCTGAACCTACTCACTTCCAATTATTCTAAAATAGCCTGGCATCCATAATAATGTCATGCAGTTATTAATAGACAGCCACTTAAATGGAACCCACCTTAACTTTGCATAGAGCTGCAAGCATAGTCCGACTGTCGTTACAAATGTAGGTATGCTTGCCCTTGTAGCTTCTGTCCAGATTTAGTTTGGCACAGATTCAGATAGCAAACACTACTGTCTGGAAGACCAGTATGTGGTAGCCCAAAGTGAGAGCTGACCTAATGTTTATGTTCTCTTCCATATTCCAGCCTTCGCTTCCGTGTCAATTTTGAAGCCATGTGTGTACCACATGAGCCCATACCACAGAAAAACTTTTCCTGTGCCCTAGCTCCAGGTCTGTCTACCCGGGGATAGAACTTCGAAGTGGTGTTGCAAAGAGTACGTCAACTCTGCCACTCCCAGAATCTAGGGCCTCACGAGGGGACCCTAATTTCCGTAACAGTACCGCGTGTATGCTTCTTGTTCGTAGCTATATTCCTACGAAATACAATCGCATAGATATTTTTCACTCCTCGGCCACCATTAATCGTGAAGCGTGCCTATCACCAGTGTTGCCGTTATAAGAAATGCATCTACCAATCCTAGCAACTTCAATTGATATGCTTTATATAGTGCTTTCCTGTCTGTGCCTTTCCTCGCGGATGTTTAACACACTACTGAGATATGTATATGTTAATTGGTGTTGATTTTAAACGGGACAAAAGATGACGCATCAGCTTTCCTTGTACATGTACAGTCCCTGGCCATCGAATTAGGACCACTACAAATTTTAAGCATTTTTCGCGTTTTCCGTAAAATTAAAAGGCTTGTTGAAATTGTAATGATATAATTTATTAACTACTAACATAATACACTACTACTGTACATAATATTGTTAACACATGTTAATATCTTGTATTTCCACCCTTTGCTTTGATGACAGCTTGTATCCTTTCCGGCATGCTCCGTATACATTGCTTGATCATATGCTTTATATCTTCATTATTTTCCCAAATATCTGTCATTTTTCTTTTCAACTGTGACAATGTGGTGTTTGGAGATTCATAAACTATTTTTTTAAGTAGGCTCCAGACATTTTCTATAGCATTCATGTCGGGAGAATTTAATTATTACCACGATAGTAACAAATCAATTGTTATATATACATCATTATCAACGTATTTAGTAATAATCTGAATGACCTAAGACAATTTTCCATATATGACATACTGTTATAGGCATAAAAGTGAAATTTCCGTACGTGGTCCTAATTCGATGGCCAGGGACTGTAGAAGTTTTAAAATTTTCAAAATCAACTTTGTTTCTTTAAATGGAACCATATTTTTTTCATTGCAAATCAAGAGAATATTAAATTCTAAGATAAAAGGTATTTACCTCTACATTAATCTTAAATCTAGTGGTAACGAGATATTTATTTTATGATAAATAGCTTCCATGTTTCAAATATACACTCCCGTCCATAAATCATCGGACACTTGTGCTTTTTGAGTAAAATGATTATTAGCATACAAATACAATTTGCTGTTTTTGTTATCTTTATCTATTTTACGGTTATATCGGAATGCTAAGTTAAAACTGTACCTGTATAACATGAATAAATGTTAAGAAACAGAAGTATTTATTAAATACAACTCCAATTCTCTACGATGTTGTTCTGTATACACATTTGGTTTACTTCGACAGTTCAAAATTAACTAAACAACATATCTGTAGCTTTATCAAGTGTTTATAAACAATTTTGTTTATACACAAAACTAAGACTAACGTGCTGCTGGAAAACTGCATCACTCGATCTTCTTCATTTTTAGTTAGATAGTTCCTATGATCCCAATAAATGCTTCTAGAAAAAAATTATTTATTAAAAAATGTTCAGGTACTGGTTACTATTGCAAAAAGAAAGAATATGCTATTCGAGAAATTACGGTAAAAAGTAGAGTTTCAAAGTCTGAATCCCAATTTTTAAGTGTCCAGCAACTTATGGGCGAAACGGTATATTATGTATAACCTTTCGTCAGACAGAATCTAAAAATGTACCCTCTTTTGTTCAAGTCATATTCTGCTCTTTACAAAAGAGTCAGAAAGATTGTGTCCTTGATAATCACCTTCGATGTTTCTTAAATTTTAAATACCAGAGTATTTTACATTTAAAAAAGGAAAGTAATGTTAGCTTATAATACACGCATACAGAACTAATTGTAAGTCGCAGGCACGAGGTCCATGCACCAAGCGGGCATTCCCTAAATACCAGAAATCTAACAATGCTGCTTGCCGGTCTTCAGATCAATATCTTACAAGTGCAGTTTCCTCTAAGGACCATTTATGTAATATGAACCCCAGGATTTAGCAAGTGCACTTCTATGCAAATTACGTGGTGTACGTTTCCTCATTGCACAGATCTCTCAGGGACCCTTGGCAAGTCTATCAAGTATTCTTACGAATCCTTATGAAACCAATCTTTTTAACTTCGTAGATATTCGTGGGTCTGTCCTTAGGACCGCGGGACTCATCCCTCCTTGGCAGATATGTGGAACACACTAACAGCCTTCTGAAAGGCATTATAATTTGGCAAAGCAAACCTGAGATTTCGGGCGGGCCTTAGGGTCGAGAAGTGGGAGACGAGAGAAATCATGACGTCTCGCCATTACTCATTGTCAGCCGTTTGCTTTTTCGTATAGTACCAAGGTTTTAGGCGTTTCTTCTACCTTCAAGGAAGCTACTACCTTCCGTAACGCGATTTCATTGAATTTCTTCACTTTTTTTAGAGTAAAATGTGTAGACCCCTCAGTCTTTGTTGACCCTGAAGAACCATCCGTTCAGCCATTTTAGCTTTCTCACAGTCAGGCGTTGCTTGAGCGTGTTTTCAATGCTAGGTTGGTCAGAAATTGAACTTTCTGAAAGACATTTTGAGGCCCTCGGACTTCCCTGACTGCCGTAATTGACGACTGGATATACGTGTTACTTATTTTCTGAGTCTTCCGAATTTCGATTGCTTTATTCTCTAAGTTGGCGGTTGTATGTATCATCTTCGAGGAAGTTCCTTCTCTCTTGTTGTTATCTACAATGATCAATGTTTTACTAGAGATAATTCCTTCATTCTCGCCGCCCTTTTACTTGGAAGATTTGCCAAAGGAGATGTTTTTCAATATTATCGAAGACTCGTTCTCAAATGACTCTCCTGTAGCCTCCAGTTTATGAAATCGCTTAAGTATTGAGGATTCCTGTATGAGAGCCTCTCCGATCTTCTTGGTCTTCAATCTGCTTGATAATTTTATTTAATGATTTGATTCCATTTTGGTCCCACGATAGTACGGGGAAAGCAATTTACTCTTTCAGAGCTAGCTATGCAAGAATAATGCTAAATACTTGGTTAACTTATGAACCAGTCTTGTTCGTATAATACCTTACGTCTTGACTAGGTGAGACGGTGTACAACAAAGCCTTGGTATTTTTTAAACGTTTTCTTATACTGTGTACTGTGTTCTTTTATGCTCTATAAATAAAGAAATATAAGTAAATATTATAGATTGAATCTATTGATTGATTTAAATTAAGAAAATTATGAAAAATACATTTACTTAAATACTTTGTGAGTTAAAAAAAAAGAGTGAAAAAATAACTTGCATAAAATGAATTTGAACTTTGATAATGTACAGTGTGTGTAAAAGTTATTTGCACGTTATTTTTTCTATTTTAACATTTATGTATTGTCTAGATAAATTCAAACCTTAAATTTTCTGTTATTTAATGTCCTTTCGTCTAACTATCGGAAATGTTGAAATGTGATACAGAAATTAAATAACACAATATTTTACTCAAAAGTATGAATGTGAGTAAATATTTTCTATTTGGCAAAATCATATGTATGTGTAGAATTTGACGACACGATTGTTTCACTATAATGCATCAAGTTTGTACATTTATGTATCGCATTAGTCAATTAACTTCATATTAGATTCCACGGAAATACTCCTTCCATCAATATACAAAATAAATTAGTGAAGACGGGTCACCTGAATAACTGTTTCTGTTTTAAAGATAGATAGAAATATTTGAAGCAAAAGTTATTTACTTCCAAGGGATTCGTTATGTGGTGGACAAAAGATTCTATCAGGTGATCGTGCTTGGGCGATTTGAAGATTACCTTAATTTGTTTAAATAGAACTATATATTTTCGAATATTTACAAGTACAGCCTTTCTTAAGATGATTTCAATGACTATAATTAATCAAGGTCATTCAAGGTTATGGATGCGACTGAAAAATAAAAACTTTTGGCAAATACTTTGGAAATCAATTACTCGCGGCTTGATTAGCAGAATTGTAACTAAATAAATTCAGGTTTTTTATAGTTACGTATCGATATACGAGATGTTTCGTATAACGGTCGTCACAATTTTTCAGGTATTTCTGGTAATGTGAGAAAAAAAGTATTTGAAGCATAAAATCACCAGTGCTCGATAGTCAATGAATTACAAAAATAAAAATTGCAAAAATACTACTTTTTCTACAAAAAAAAAAAAAAATCGAACCTATTTTCATTTTTCTAAATGACGCTGTATAACTTTTTCTATGTAGTATTATATGTGACATTAAGGCAAATTTAGTAATGTACAATATTGGTACATTCGTTCTACAACTTTTTGAGGAAAACATTGTTAATGCAATAAAATTTCTTATGAACACGTAAGTCAAACATTAACGTTATTCTTGTATCCTTTATACAAGTATAATGTGTTACCCCGTATACACAAACGGTCTAGTCATCGCTCGATGTTGAAATTATTTGGCGACAAGTTCGCTCGCCACCAGGAACATCGATACGCAAGACGAGAAAATCTTGTTATAAATAGCTCCAGGAGAGAAATAAACGTGGTCGCTTTTAAACAAACTTATGATGTAGAACAACGTTAAAACTGAAATTGAATTTCTAACATTGAATTATTATTGTTTAAATTAATAATATTAAATATTTTGTGCACCTTATTTAAAAATAGTACTCTTTCTCCTTTAAAATAATTCCATGTGCAAGTCAGTATTTCTCATCTGAATAAAAATATGGAAAGCAAAAGTATGGTATTTTATTCTACTTTTTAACAATTTGAACATTTAATACCTTATAAACCGTTCAACATAAGAGACTAAAATTTTGCACAAGTTAGTTTCTCATGTTTATTGACAAATGTGCTGAGTTTGAAAAAAATCGGTGACATAATGGCAGGAAGTGTGCGATTTACCATAGAATAGCTCGTACGTAAAGCCATAGTCAAAGTCCGTTCTGAAATTTCTTTTTTTTCCGTGGCGAACTTTACAACACTATGCTCATCTGCAGCACCTACAGCCACCTTTCCTTTAAGTTCTTTGCCAAGGAAGAAAAAGAGTGAAAGGGGGGAAGAAAGAAAAAGATCAGCAACTGCTCGTACGTAAGTTTCGTACTGTGATGTTCGGTTTGCCTCAATTCCTCGAAACTGAGATCAGATATTGGAGTAACACTTACATTTAAACAATTAAGTATCGACATTGCGTAGGAACTTCATTAACTAACGAGAAACTGATAAAACGTGATGTGCGCATGACAAAAATAAGAACTGTTTGAGGATGGAAAAATAGGGCTATTTAAGTGTTTTGAAAGAATAAACTTTGAGTTATAACTATATGGGAGAATTGAGAGAAGAGTTAGAAAATGGAGAGTTTAATGTTAGTATTAGTGAAAGTGAGCAACTAGTTACAGCTAAAGATAAAACTAAGCGTTAATGCTCACGATAGTTTACAGAAACTTTTGAGCTTTGTAACGTTTGCACGTGGTGTGCCGACTTTAAAAATACAATGAAGGACCATCTAATATATGTATATAATTGGGAACTATTACAAACTTGTTGACTACTTGACTACTGGACTGTTTTAAAGGTGTGTTGTTAGTGAACTGATCTCTTTGACTGTTCTATGTATTCTCACTGTTATATCTATTCTCTCTAAGTATTCTGTCTATTCTGTCTGTTGTCTCAGAGTTCGTCCTCACCTGAAACGCATTGGGGTAGATTCACACTAATTGGTGAATGTTTGGTAATATTCATTACCAATCAGCGTGCCTAATTTTCTCGCCAACTCCTTCCACTATGCCCTTAGAGCGTCTGGAAGAGTGGGAGATGGTTCTGAGAGATGATCAAATGGTTACAATAATTTGGGAAATTCCTCCGAGTGACTCATTGGTTAGCACGTCGTTACGTACAATGTACTCTTCGGAAACCTGAGATTTATGGCATGTACTTACGCTATTGAGCGCACGAGGCAGGAACCGCTAAAAACTCTAATAAAGAAATTCAGCCAGCCTTTGTTAAGTTGTACGTTAACACTAAACCTACCAGGCGCGGTCAAATAACCGTTTTTAAAATTTCGCTCAAAATTTCCTGCGTACGACGAAATACGAACGTTCACCGAATACGAGAAGCATCTCGTGACTATAAATTCATTATAGGTTGCGTTTACTTTTCTACGCAGTAGTACGAACTGAGCAACCGAAGTCGAAAACTATTTTTGCATTTCTGCCACGAAAGAAATGAAATTATGTATTTCTCTAGTGCAGTTGGGTTGGTTTTTCTGGCGGATGTGGAATAAAATAGATGTTGATGCGGAGGAGTAGCTTCTGAAAACTCGAATTTGTAGCAGTGGAACACAGCGATAGATCATATTAGACGATTATATTCGTTTATAGATATTAGTCAAATTAAACAAACAAATATATTTTCGCATTTCCATTTTTGACGTCACAGACTGTGAGTTGCTGTTTACAGTAATTTTATTTATACAACATTAAAAGGTATCTTTTGTCGTTAAACTTCTAAGAGAAGATTTTCAACCCGCAAATTATGAAAATTTAGGTTATACATAAGTATATATTTTAATAATGTATATTATAATTATTAAAATAAAAGAAATTATAGCGTAATTTCTTTTTTTTTCTATCCGTAAAAGAAACAAGTTTATAGTTCAGCCCTGTTACTAAATACACTATGTATACGCTTCTCGTACGTATGTTCCCACCTTTTTTTAAAAGAGATATTTGTGCTTGACATCTCAGGGTTCGCATATTGACATCTTATGTCCGTACATATTCTGTTCTAATCTTTTATTCACATATTATCTAGGAAACGTGTATACATTGTACTAAGCATTTATAATAAATCTTTTCTTTACTCAACTCTATATCAATTAAACAAGTATATAAAACTGTTAGGAAAATTTAATATTTACAATATTCATGCAACGTACGTTTGCATAACTGTCGCTTCCTTCAACCACATAATTTAATCGATCTGTCAGACCTTATATCAAGACTGTCCAGAAAATTTCCATAGTTCCACGTAATATTTTTTGAATATCGGATAATTCATAAAATATAAATAGATTCTCTAGTGACATGATATTAAGTTGATTATATGGATAACTGAATAAGTTTAAATTAAAATATGTCCTAATTTAATCAATTGATTTGAAAAATTTGCAATTTTGACTAAGAAATATGCGAAATTTCTATAGTTTCACTTAACATAATGCTTTATTTACTGTATACAGCTCAAATATTTTGTTTAATAATTACACATTAATAATGCACATCACCATCATTTTTTCAAATAACTTGAAAAACTTTGTTATACGTGATTCAATTAAGGTTTTTAGGGTCGACATGTTTATACTAGTCCACGTTTGCCTTGTACTACTTTTAAGCCCTGCATTTGTAGCAAATGGTTTTCTATTTGCGTATACCTTGCGAACTAGTATTCCTCAAAGGTTTTCGATTGGATTAAGGTCCGGAGAACGGGCGAGCCATTACATTAATTGAAAATTATTTCTTTGGAACTATTCTTTTCTAAACATTAAATTGTGAATAGTCGTGTTATCTCGTTGAAATGTTTCGTCTTCGTAAACCATTTGTTCCATGAATGGAATTAAAAAGTCCTC
This sequence comes from Anthophora plumipes, assembly GCA_951804975.1. Taxonomy (NCBI): domain Eukaryota; kingdom Metazoa; phylum Arthropoda; class Insecta; order Hymenoptera; family Apidae; genus Anthophora; species Anthophora plumipes. Next base: position 14,119,664 of record OX638118.1, on the reverse strand, counting down.
TAAAAGTTGTACATAGTTTCCAGAGTTCGTCTTCGTTGATATCTAACATACTGGTGTTTTTCCAGTACAGCTAAATGCAGCCCAAATCATAATTCTACCACCACCAAAGCTTCGACTCGTAACAATGTCCTATAGTTTACTTAGATCCTGCCAATAAAACTCAAAACCATCTGGTCTCTTAAGATGAAACTTTTTGCATCAGAAAAAATATGTTTCCACTCTTCGTTTCATGTCATATGTTGGTTCTTTATGGCGAAGCGTTAAAGGTGGTTTTGAAATTTTTTTGAACCACACGAAACATTTACTATTTTGTAAAATTTGTTGTAAACATATTTTAGTAACTGGAAGATTTAAATCCACTTGTATTTGACTCGCTGTTACATTTTTACTTGATGCATTTCGCAAAATTAACGATGTACACTACCGGCCATAAGTGTTTACCCACCCTCAAAATAACACAAAAACAAGAGAAATATTAATCAAAAAACAATTTTTTTAATTTATTTTGTAATAGTGCAACATATATCTCTAAAAACAATGTTTTTTCCAATTTTGTTACAAAAATTATCACAATTATATCTAAATTTTAGTTTCGTCGATATTTCCACCGTGAGCTTTTATTACTGCTTCGCATAATTGCGGCATCCTGTTTAATAATTTTGTGAGTGTGGGTGGTTCTATTCTAAACCATGCATCTTGTAATTGTTGCCAGATGATTTGTGTAGATGTTGGAGTCGTTTTTCGTACCTGTCGATCTAGTTCTTCCCATAAAAGCTCAATGGGATTCAGGTCGGGGCTTTGAGGAAGCTAGGTCATAATTACAATTTTTTTTTCTCGTTCCAATTGTTCTAAATACCCACGGCATAATTTGGAGGTGTGTTTGGGGTCATTATCTTGTTGAAACACGAAGTTTTCTCCGATTAGTCGCGTTCCAGATGGAAGGGCATTCGTCTCCAAAATTTCTTTATAACGTTTTTTATTCAATATGCCATCTATTTTGACCAAGTCACCCATAGATGTGCTCCCAAAACAACCCCAAACCATAACCAATCCTCCTCCGTGTTTTACTGTGGGTGACATGCAGGATTCAAGGGCTCGTTCTCCTGCCGATCTTCGGACAAACTTCCTCCGTTTTGAGCCGAATATCTCAAACTTAAACTCGCCGGTCCAGATCACTTTTTTCCAGTCTTCCAATGTCCAATCTTTATGCGATCTTGCCCAGTGTAACCGTTTTGCTTTATTTTGTTTGCGTAGAAGGGGTTTTCGCATGGCAATTCGTCCATGCAAACCTGCTTTCCGTAAGCGTCTTTTGACTGTTGTCAAACTTACTGGTTCAGGGCGAGATGCATTTATTTCAGCTGTAATTTCCGGTGCCGTTTTTCTTCTATTACGTTTGCTTATTATTGTGATTGCCCGATCTTCTGCTGGTGTGGTTATTTTTGGCCGCCCTGATCACTTTTTGTTGGATAAACTACCAGTATCTTCATATTTTTTAACATTGTAGTCCACAATTCTACGGTTTAACTTATAATAGCTTTGCTATTTCTCTATTACTTTTTCCGGTGCTATGATGGGACACTATTAGAGTGCGCGTTTCAATCGATAATTCTTTTCTCCCCGACATTATTTAAAATTTTCGCAAAATTCTTTAAGCACTTGAAAATCAACTGTTTACTGTATGAAAGTTCAATGCAGTATGAAATGCAGTATGAAATTTGAAAAGAATAAGATGCCCGTATTACCTGTGTACCTATTCCCTACTGACCGTTATAAAAATTTCAGAAAAATGGGATTCTTTATCCGAACTCCAAAATTGTTGTTTTTCATAAAAAACTGTAAACTCATTTATAGTACGTGATTGTGTATGTACAGAATATTTTGGATGGATTTTATCAGCCTTATAATTAGGATTTAATGATACGGACATTTTCATAACAATAAAATACCTGTTATTTGAATAGTAATGAAATTTGAAGGTGGGTAAACACTTATGGCCGGTAGTGTATATCTTCGTGTCAGCTTTTTATATCCAGTCTTTAGATGATTTGTATCATACAAATCACCTAATATAATAATATTAATATAATAACATTACATCGCATGATATGACCTCTATTTTTAAGGTAATTTCTCTGTTGGAAAATCCTACGTCCCTATAAGCAATTATTTTGACTTGATCCTCCTTATTTAGTAATTTACCTCTTAGCATATTCAAAATAAATTAAATTAACTTAAAAGCATACTCCACGTTACAAAAATATAATAGAATCAATACTTTTTCATGCACTAAATAGTATGAAATAGTTAAAAATGAGAAAAAATAAAGAACTGGAACTATAGTAATTTCATTCGAATTTGCAATACGACGTCAAATATTACTATAGTAATCAAAATAAAACGCAAGAATCAGAAATGCTAATGAAGAAAATAATTGAGATTGAAGAAACAGTTACTCATCTAATTATTTCAATCGGTAACAATTAAAAACTTAATCGATAATAATCAACACTAAATACAATTTTTAGTGGAACTGTAGAAATTTAGTTAACTATATAAAGAATATTAAAAAAATACAATTCTCCTGACAAATTGTATAAAATTTATAAAGTCAGTAATGTCACAGTTTAAGTGAATAAAATCGAAAATTTTGTCTCACGAATAAAATTCCAAGCAAAGGAAGAGTTTATTTTTAAGAAGTGTATTTGGCATTAATATTCTCCAACGATCATTTTTTCAGTGAATTACTAGTTATTTACAAATTGCACACGTTCTTGTTCTTTTTTCGCTTGCAGACGGTCATCGTAGAAAATAAATCGTTCTCTGCGAAAAAAAATAGCCTGTGTAACAGCTGGCTCTGGCTATGATACCTCACTGTAGAGCACGTTTCGTGACATTGAATCATTCAGCGCGTTATTGATGCTTCACTGCAAGTCGCCGATTAAATATTTCAAGGATTTCAACGGAGAATGATTTTTATCCCCGTGGTGCCATTTCTCTGTCATCTTTGATGGATATTATTCACGGGAAACTTTTTAACCTGAAGAATTTCAATCTTTTCGCTGTCAATTTTTTTTCTCGCATTATTAGTTTCTTGACTCTCCTCTCTTTCGGTCGTGTCTGTCATTTTTTGTCATTTATATACACGTTCTCTTTACCTCCGTTATGTATTATACATCAAATGAGAAGATATAGAGGGAAAATTAGATGCCAATCTGGAATACTTTATGTGCATTAGAATTTAATATAACGCTTGTGGAAATATAAATAACGTAAAATTTCAGAATTTCACAGATTTCTTTGAATGGCAGATCTATTAAAGAACTTTTCGGGATCGTTCTCGTAAAGTGATTATGCAATGACAGATTGATCGTATTATCTTAAATTTATTATACCATCCCTTTGATCTGTAGAATTTTGCATAAATCACGTATCCAGTATTCTAGAAACGCGCTTTTTCTGTTTTATTTCGTCTGTATTTAATCCGATTATCTTTACGAAAATTGAAGTTGCATTTAAGTATCTCTAATACGACTTTTATTCGTTTATTTTCCTATTATGTTGATTTCCCTTTTACATGGTAAAGAGGAATAAAGAAAACATGTTCTTTACCTTATCGCTTTACAACTTAACTTATAAAATAATAGTAATTTAAATGTAATATTTGAGTACATTGAAAAATGTGCACGTTTACTGTAAATACGCGTAATAGTTATCAATAGACAACGGATGTTTATGCAAATATAAAATATTAAAATATGCAAAACATATGCAAGATATATGCGAAATATATTCGAAACATTTTTAAAACACATGCAATATATATACAAAATAAATGTAGGATATGTGAATTATTTTATTATTGCTACTTATTATTTATTATAATTTACATTATAATCCATAACTGTAATTCTTTCCCTGCTTTCAGCAGTAAGTTGTTTTTTGTAATCTGAAAAAACTAATTTGTAAGTGCATAATCTGTATTTTTCCAATATTATGGTTCAATTGTGTTTGATACATCAATAACTGCACTTTTAGATATTGTTAATTTTACACGATTTATTAAAATCTGAATTTTTTTGGAATAAATGTTTACATTTCATTTTAATTTTATCATCAGACACATTGTACGCATGTTGCAAATTTTTATTCGTATCAGTAACTGATTTGACGGATTTGTGTAACGATAACCCTTTCATCTCTAATTTTTATGTTACAATTGGTAGGATTTGAAAGTTAGTTGTGAGTAAATGAATGAAAGTAGAACGTGATTATGTAATTTTTTAGCAAGATAGATTCTGAAAAAATATAGTTCAGTTATTAATATGTGTGAAATATGACAAATATATGTAATATATATAAAATATGTATTATACAAAACACATGCTCTATGCAAATTGTGCAAAATAAAAAATACATTTTTAGAATCTTCTAATGGCAAAACACATTTCTGTCCAACTTTAATTTTTGTATGTATTTCCTGTAAAAATATGTATTACAATAAATATCCATTGTCAAGTTATTAAGTTTTTTGTAATTCGTGCAATTTTTTTTTTTTTTTTAACTTTTTGTCTTTCTTTTAAGAAAATGCCACTTTACTTCGTTATGATATTTTTTTATGTTCGGTAGAAAAGATTGCACATCAAACATATCAGATCGAATTTGTCAAATATGATGTAAAAGAAAAATACACCGAACATTTTTTGATCCGACACTTTCTTATGAATTTTTATTTACGAAAATGATTTACACTTAAATTATACATCCCAAATTCTATCGAAATTTTAACAAATGCTATTAGTATATTGTTAGAAATGTTTCATAGTCATTTTTTCAAATATTGCTAGATTTCTAGAAGAAAGTATGGTATTATGGTTCTCTGCCGGTAATTTAACCCCCCCCCCCCACCTTCCCCACAATTTTTATATTTATAACAAAGATATGTAACGCTTAATTATGTCATCTGTTGCACTTATTAGTTATATACATAGAGAAACACACACCACGTGGAGTATAGTTGTCGTTAATAGTAAGTATAAATAACATAACTTGCAAAACAACAATTTTTTCTTCTTCCCGAAAAAGAAGTATATTGTGGTATATTTAATAAAAGATATGTGCAATAGGTGTTTATAAGTAAAGTAACTTAATCTTTGATATTTTCAAATATAAACTTAAAATTTCTGAAACTATGCGTGTTAATACATTGATTCCTGTATAATGAAGGGTAAATGTGACCCCCGGAGATACCACATATAGTATGAACCTCAAAACTCATCTTCTGATATTTCAGACATCAAGGTTACTTATGAAGCTTCTGATAATACCGATGCAATATGCATATTTTCTGACGGGCATTATTCCATGGACCAACGTGGCGAAACATGGATTATATACCTCATATGCGAATTATGGACGCATAGGAAGTGCACATCGTGCGAAAAGAAAGGAATAGGTGTGCGACTTTTGCTTGGAAATTATTGACACTCGTTTTACAATATCAAACAAAGTTAGGCGATTAAACAGGATTGGCTTTTATGAAACGGTCACCCCTCAATACTATTTTTGGATTAGCGTTGTTAGTGCAAGGACAACGGAATATTCTCAAAAAAAAAAAATGTCCCGAAGAACATTAGAAATTAGGAAAAATTCAAATAATATCAACAGCAACACAAGATACTGTCGCATGCATAACAGTCTTCTCTCGGGTACCGCTAAATCCTTTAGCGGAATAAAGGAAACCAGCGAAATTTTACCAATAAAGCAATATTCTTTAATCTAGGATCTCTAGGCAGGCAGTTACCGCGTGAGCGAAAAATTAGAAATACCATTTCGTAATATCTATTCCGGAAAGTGACTTTTAGGAATCATAGGTTCATTTACAATTTAAACAATCCAAAACCTTGCTCCTACTTCTCCGTCACCTCACAAACCCTATTCATAGCTGAACACCTACATCAATAAGGAAAACATGCATTCATCTCTACATACAGTAGAATCTCGTATAACACGGTTAATATGTTACACGTTGTATCAATTAGCGTTATAGGAAATCGTGCTTTATGAGAATTCTTCTAGTATAACGCGTATAGCTTAAAGTAGTTTAAAGAATGATTATTGAAATACTAATTTTTATTTTCTATGATTCATTAAATAGGACAGTTGTTTAGAAATAAATAGTATACACAGTCAGTCACAAAAGTGTTCATATCCCTTTTAAAATAGAATAAGTTTTTTAAAATTAAACTAAATGACTTGTTTTTTTTTTAGAAGTGTTTCACATTTGCTTATTAGATGAGGTATAAAATCTTTTCTTTAAATTGCAATTGGTCGGAATTGCGAAGAAAATAATGAAAGTTGCTTCCTGCAAGTTTTTTTTATCTGAGCCTGTGATGAAAATTTAAATGATAAGTTTTGTAGATTTGTGTTAGTTATATAAGTGCTGAAAATTTCATCGAAATCGGAAAGATATAAGAAGTGTTAAATTTATTCCACTTGTAGACCAAAAATCGTAATAAACTGCGATTTTCGCCATTTTTAACTGTTTGTAGTTCATAATAACGTTAACCGATTTCGATGAAATTTTTAGCATGTATACAACTGGCATAAATCTACAAAATATATTTTTTACATTTGCATTACAATCTGGGAAAGAAAATTGTAATAAGCGACCTTCGCTCTTTTTCTTGCAATTTAGACCATGTTCTATTTTTTCTTTGTTTACACATCGTCTAATAAACTAATTCTTCCAACTTCTCAAAAAACGCAAATCATTTGGTCCAATTTTAAAAAAGTTATTCTGTTTTAAAGGAGATATGAGCACCTCTGTGACTGACTGTATATGTTATTAATTTAAAAAAAAGAAGCACATTATTAATGTGTATATTAAAATCTTTATTATTTCATAGAAATTTAACAAAAGAAATAATTAAACAAATTTATTATATATTTGTAATTAATTAAAAAATTGGAAAATTTTAAAAGAAATTTGCATTTTATTATTTAGCACATTGTATGAGGAGTCGCGTTACATGGAAGTAGTAGTCACAATATCTTTGATGCGTTATAAGAATCCGCGTTGTACGAACTCGCGTTATACGGGAATCTATTGTACACTCTTACACCAATAAGAAAATGTATGATGAGCAGATACAACATCATTTTCGAACAGTGAACACTATAGATTTTCGCATAGTCATACCCTGTCACAATACATATACATGGTATAATAGTAATTTTTTTACGTATTATTTTGCAAAGTTCCCGTGCTCTACCTAACTCCGTTATCCGAGTAAATTTCTTGAGTGGTTTGACTCAAACAAAAAGGGACAACGATCTTATTTGGAAGAGTCTCTGTTAAGGATGATTAACACGTTAACGGCCGCTGTCACGTTTGCGTGGTTTCGTTCAACCAGCGTAATACAAACTTAAAAATCATCGATGGTCAAACACGCGTTTATTCTGCTTGTTTTTTACTTTTAAATTCGATTTTTAGTCTTCCAGCATGTTGTTTAGCCTATACAAGGTTGCAAACTCCTCTAAAATATTGACGGTGTGTGTGAGTTTTTGCATAATATGGGCGGCCGTCAAAGTGTTAAGTTTAGATCAGGTTTACGATATGGATATGATTCTTTGCTGTTTTTGAGATTAAGATTTTCAATATGTGTCTTAACGTTTTCTTCGTTGATTTCTCTTCATTTTCAGGAACTCTCGAAAACTTTTAAGAAAAGTAAAAGATTTGGAGCTTCTTCCTGCTTTTCAATAGCAATTGACGTATCATAAACATGCGCTGACCCGAGATAGATTAGCGTGAGCGATCGGTCTCGTTACAATCGGTTTTCCCATAAGTTCTCTGACTGTCTTAACACGGAAAATGGGTAACGGACATTGACCAAAATTCTAGCTTTAATTGGGAATTTTGATCTCCCACCCAACGACTTAACCCCCGCACAGGGCCATTAATTTGACCTTTTAGAGTTGTAGCCCAAATATGAAGATTCAGTGCGCAACGAGAGTATTAAGAGTGTCAAAACCAGAAAGACAAGTAATAATTTCACGAGCGTCGTGGCAAAGCAGACTTAAAGTAATAATTAAATTGAAATAAGCGAAAAACTTCAAGCAACCAGAGAGTCGCTAAATCAATCAGTAGCTCAAGACAGTCGTGTCAAAATTACATTAACACTCTCCTCCCTAAGTTTTTTAACATTTATCGAATGTCAGACTTTCAAATCTGAATTACCTCTACGTGATCCTAACATGGACAGTGTCTCACTGATATTCTTAGAAGGAAAAGCATTTTATTACACAAAATCGTATATTGAACATTTTCAATTTCAATTTAACGTTTTTTGTCTATTTATATCTTGTTAACTTATAATATTTTTGTAAATACCTTTCATGTGACATACGTCCAATGCGGTAAAATTTGTTATGTTACGTAACAGGTGACAGACATCCACTATGGTCAACAGCGCAGTGTCACATGGGAGGTAACATACATACGTGTCTGATAAGGTTTAATTATTCAGCTGACCAATTAAAATTACCTGATTGACGCACGACATTATTCTTATGTCACGGTACTCAGATAAAGCTAACTGTATTGTTGTCGATACATTCGAATTATAGTAATATTAGACACCGTTCTGACCTGGAAACCTCAAACAATAATTCAACCTGTCCATTTATCACGCCAAAGAAGTTAGAATGGTAAAAGAATGTAAACATTCAATATTTTCATAAAGTGCTAAAGAAATATTTTTTGTCGTGTATATTACAATATGGTCAAGTTGAAATTTATAAAGTTTGCAGTATTTAACATACATTACATTATTTATAACGCTTCGCTATTTACGCTATCTGTTTCCAATATTTGACTGGCAATAAAGCAATATGTTTGCTTTCCAACCTTCATTATATTCCAACAATGTATATTGTACTCAGCCAAATAAAATTGTTATTTATTGTTCAATCGTACCGAAGACTTGAACCATAGAGCCCTACTTGCTACAAAAATAATATTTTTTATATAACCCGGTCTTAGTCGGTACCATTACTAGGTTAGTTTATTATGGCGAGAAATTCGTAGACCCTAACATCCGGACATCACATGCGCTACACTCATAAACCGCCTTCCGACATCGGTACTTTCCAACCCCTAATATAACAAATTCAACAACAATTTCCCCACTTTTACCCCACCAGGCAAACTCTTCTATATACCGAAAAACCAATTAACAGACACTTCCGCCACTTCTCACATATTCCAGCCACCAATCACCTTACACGCTGAATTTATAAAAGACAAAACACACAGCGAGAACAGAATCCAACACAAACCTTCATCAAGAAGAAACACGAAAACTGTAGTCACCATTAACTCTCACACATTATTTATACATAGTGTAAAAAATATATCATTTAAACACACCAAAAATACGTCATCTTTAACCTAAAGAAACTGCACTCACGGCATTAATTTGTCGCGAGCGCAGTTCATGAATCTTCGCGCGCTGATCGAATAAACAACGCGTCGCGAAGTCTCGAACACGAACATTTATATTAAAATATCGAGGAGTGAGGTTTATATAGTACCTACATCTAAATAAAGAATTATTTCTGATATGATAATAGAATTTTTAGAATACATTTTTGTCAAATGGAATACTATGTTCTCGAAAAAGGCATTTATTTTCCCTTTCTATGCGTGTTTAATTAGCAAACTTTCACAACGAGTTAACTGATCTTCCGCTCAGTTAACAAGTAAACGATGAAATTTTAGCATTTCATCTCATCGAGTTCAGTGAATGGCTCGCCGTGAGTACTATGACACTTTTGAAAGTGTCAAGTGTCAGTGGCAGGAAAGATGGGTTAGTTTCTATGATAAATAGACGCGCAATGACATTAATCCAAAAGCCAGCGAGAGCGGTTTCTAGGTGACAATGATAGAACTGCTACCTCGAGCCGCCTCTTCGTACCGCAAGCTAGAGACATAACCTCTTAAAATATGGCACGATCATTAAACTATTTTCCGGCGGAATCGATTTACGATTATGTATAGCCGCGTAGCTTATGAAGCACGAGAACCTGCTGCACACTCGTTTTCTCCTGAAGACCATCATTTTCCAGGAAATTGCATTTGTGCAAGAAAGGAAACGTGTTTCGATATTTGTAACTTGATAGAAGTTTCATTGTTAAAATTAATTTGGTGATATCATTGTTAATTTTTTTTTTTTTGAAGATATTTGTGTTTCTATAGATATAGTGGGTCTCGTAATTACTTACAATATTTCACGAGAGGACATTCTCTAAATAAAATTCTGTTTTACTCAACTTAGAATACAAAGTAAAACAAAAAGTCTTTCTTGTCTTGCTATTAATAAAGACATAACATTAAAAATGTAAATAAATGGCGAGGAAATTTGATCTCATGAATGACGTATGTTTTTTTAATGTCACATTATCCGTGAAAATTGTTTGAACATTGACTATATGCTTATAATGCGCATTCGTGTAATTGAAACTTTCGATAATAAATTTATAAATTGACTCTATAGTTTTACTAATTGTTATATTGTATAGAATGCAATATTATAATGTTAAATATATACATATAAATAAACTATGTATAGGATTGATCAGAAACTTTATCCACCTAGAATATTTTAGAAGGGTGAAAACATAGAGGAGATTTCGAAGTCATCTCTACTTTTTTCATGTTGTGAGATGCTGTTTCTTTTCTCAGTACTATGTAATATCCACTGTTGTGACAATTTGATTGCTTATCATTAATCTGTTAATCTTTATGTCAATACTTATAGGGTACCCGAGTGCTGACTTTCAAAATTAGTATAATAAACACATATTATCACAGATAAGTCTTTGTTAGGAATTGGTTTTATGGCACGGATGCTTGTCTAGGCTATTTTTGAAATTACCCCTTTTTTTTTAGCTTTCTTTTAATTGAATTTGCTTTCAAATTTGCGACGAAACTTAGGAAACATTTTATAAGTACAGAGATATAAAATATCTGTGGGCCGCATGACTTCCTGGTGCCTATTCGCGATCATTCAATAGCAATTGACATCTCATAAAACCTTTCGAGTCACCCTGACCACTCAAATCCGACTACGAAAAAGGGAGGCCCTTAGACCGTATTCCCTCGCCATCGCAACATACCACCATTCTGCCAACTTGGAACTTCCATGGTGTGCGGCATGTTTGCGACCCATGGAAGATTGTCCAAGAGATAGCTACGTTCTAATTGGCGAAGACTGCCATCTACACATTTAGCTTTACTATAAAATAGGCTCGTCATCACGATGCAGGAGATACATAAAAAATCACACTTCAGTTCACTCCACGTTACGATTGCTGCGCACACACCATGTTAAATATACCACTCACCATTAACAAATTATTTATTTTGAAATATATTAAATACATGGTACATTCGGTGTCAATCTTTACCAACATCACACTATCAGTCGAACTTCACCAGCGAACCAGTGATAACAAATCAGCGACACCAGTTTTACACATATTGCTTATTTGAAGTATAAAACGCAAAAATTTAATAGCCTTCGTACAGTACTCTTCGCAAGTTCATACAAAACTTTAGTTTGTATACTATTATAGATAAGAAACTCAACGTCCCTTCCATTGTAGAAAACTGCATTCACAGTTATTATAGTTTTCTTTTTAACTTCAAGCAGATGTGTTCAGTTTGCTTCGTATATACAACGTAAAGAAAAGCTTGGAAGAAAAACATTTCATAGACATCGTAGTACATATGTATCTCCTACAGAGTTCAAAAGAAATGCATAGAAACAATATACTGTATGTTGTTCTGAACGTGCTGACGGAAAACTAATAAAAAAAATACACTCGACACTATTGCAAAGAGTTGCCAAAGATTTGTAAATAAAGCAGTATAAGCTTATGCATACCATGTTTACAAGATTTACCAAACAAAATAAAAATTTGTATAAGAAATGTGATCAATTTGAGTAATAAAAAGATTGGAACATTTTTTTACTAATTTGCGAAATTTTATGAAACAGTGAAAGGGTTAAAAGAAAAATTTTATCTTGATTATCACCGTGATATTTGATTGAGCAAACAATCTATGGTGAATATCGAAGTTCCACGCAGTGTTCTAAATTACTATAGTGTTTACGTTCCTAACTGTACGGGATATAGTGACCTTGAACGACATTTAATCATAACATATTGAATTTTCCACAACAGCAGTTATCATACAAAGATAGATAGAAGCGTAGTATCCCATTAAAAAAAATAGAAATGACGTTAAAATCGCATCTACACTTGCACTCAGGTGAAAAGTATTTATATCACATTATGTTCCCTTTCGTATCGTCCAAGTTTTGTATACAGTAACGGAAATATACGGAAATATTTCAAATGAACAAAATTTTTATGTCGCCATATATTTATAATATCAAATATTCGTTTGTTGAATGTAAAATAACCGTAGAAAATATTTCTGTTTCAGGTAAGTAACCTGAGGTCATATATAATTTAAAGGATATCAAAAATCTTCAAAATTATATTAGATGGTAAGATAAACGACATGATTTTATATGTACAATTGATAATATAAGCGTCATACCTTTTTACAAGTATAATTATAATAATACTTCAGAAGAATCAATTCTTACAACAATGACATCTTTGTTTCTTTTTAAGTTTCTTGGAGTCCTTACATGTCTACTGAGATTTTACACTAATCGTTGTTTTTCTTTCGTAAACAATAATAATGAAAATAATGTAGAAATTAAAAGGATTTCATTCAGCATGCTTTATAATTTTTGTGCAATTGTTACAAAATAATAGCATATGTATCTATACCATTGCTATTCTTAAAATATACGTTAACAATTGAATTTCGATCGTTTCATGTAAATTTGATACTATCTAATTGCTGTACAGCTATGACTAATTAATAATTATAATCAGAATTTTGTTAATATTCGATTTATCAAATATTTTATTTTGACACTGTATGACATTTTGAATAATGTGATTGTCAACAATGCATATCTTAAAAAATGGCCAGAACATAACGACTTATCCAGGTTTACTATACATTCCTTACTACTTTTAGGGTAAATAACATGAATTTCCCTATGATTTCTAGAATTTGTAAATTTGTATATTTTGTCTTTTTATTATTTCTTCCTTTTTAATAACTTTGAAAATGCAATATTTTTTAACACCATTCTCTTTTTATTTCTTTATTTTTTAAAGAAAAAGTGATGAAATTTACTTAACCAAAGATAGTGATGAGTGCATACGGAAACACTATATGAGGGGTGTAATTTCAAAACTGGCTATGTCCATTCTAAAGAAAAATTGCGATACTTATGGATTGTATTTTGAGAACATGTAAAGTACAAATTTAAACATACTTTTTACAGAACATAAAATAAATATTAATTAAAATTATACAGAACTTTTTTTATTATTTTTATAATTTTGAAAATATTTATGGTAAATTGTTATACATTTACAACATTTGAACATGACCAATTTTTATAACAAAACACTCATACAGTGTGCTTCGTATAACTCGAACAGTTAAAATATCTCGATTGCTTTCCGAGATATAAAAAGATGTTCTGAGAGAAAATGAATGCTGCAAAGGGACAAATATTCTAACAGACCTTTCTTTTTACTTAATTTTTTGTTTACAAAATGTTCAACGTTACCAAGGTTTTTTAAAATGGATCAATGGTGATGTGAAGGTCAACATATATACAATTGAATTCATTTTCTTATGAGTTATAATAATTTGGTAATGAAAATATATCAATTTGTGATTCAAGAATGTCAGTGACCTTGAAGTCACTGTAAAAATATTAAGTAAAAAGAAAATGGGAATCTGTAAATGGGAATATTTGTCCCTTTGCACCATTCGTTTACTATGTGAACCATTTCTTCGGTATCATGGAAAGTAACTGAGATATTTTAACTGCTTGAGTTGAACTAAACACCCTGTATCTCATACGAATATTATATTAGAAACACCCTTGACTAGACATTAAATTCTTTTGTCGATAAAGCAGTCGATAGTCATATAATACAGAAAGAAGGAGGAAATAGACTATGGAAGGAAAGGTTCCACTTGTTCCATGGGTGGTCACCCTCGGTCGCCCTTGCTGACGCGGCGTGGAAAGGCAGCGAACGCGCGTGATGATCGACCGAATGGAATCAAAGCAAGAAAGTATGATTGGAGTGTAGCCAGCTGGCCGTATAATTGAGCATCGCGTTTTCCTCGGGTTGTTTCAGTGTCTCGTATCAGCAATCCAACATTATGCGCGACGCACATAAATCAGAACAATTAGTTGCGCGCCCGTATTTCACAGCTCCACAAAAACGTTACGGTGCGTTTACCACGTGTGAACTTTACACAAGCTTCCTTCTAGTTTTTTGGTATTTTGCTTATTTTCTGGTACAGTTAATTTTCAAACAATTTTTTGTAATTATTGGTCTTATAGAGAGTTTTGAAGAAAAGTTAGATTCCCACGCTTAATATTTCAAAAATAATTTATTTTACTCAACTTTTGTACGCGGAAGTCTTACAAGTTTTAAGGTACTTAGATTATAGTTTCTAGCTCTGTGTTGTAGCGATTGTTCTGTGAGTCTAGCTTAGAATCTTAGATGTCAATGGCTTCTAATTTTTAGCGAGTCCTTAAAGAAAATTCGGAGGTCTGGTTTTAGAGGTAGTAGAAGTAGAGAAAAGTCCAATAGGTATATATATAATATACTTTGGGATATTGCTAGAAGTTAATAAGTAAGAGGTTCAAGTGCCTGACTTGGAGTATATGAGTAAAGATTTCAAAGGTCGTATGCGTAATTATGTGCAGAAGATAAAAGGAAATTTTGGGATTACTTATCTTAAATTAAGTAGTAAATATAAACATGATTTCTATCTTAGAGCGGTATCCAACACAAAATACGAAATCCTATTTCTTACTTTAATTTTGAATATTTCACCGAGGATTCCTTTGATATATGCTCTATTTCTGGCATATAAAAAAAGGTTTATTCAGTACTTTAAATAAATCACCAGTGTTTAAAATTAAAACATCAATAGGTGCGTAATATGAGCGGTTAGTATATACACAAATTACCAATATTTTCTTTAAAATTTTAGTAAACATAAAGATTTGTCAGTATTTTAAATAAATGGCCAGTGTTAAGAATAAAATGTCTTAACCTAACCTAACCTAATCTAATTTAATCAAAAAATAAATTAGTACCAACAGAATAAGCAAAATTGTACTGACAAAGTACAGTTTAATACTGACAATTAATTATTTATACTGACAAAAATGTTTATTTTTACTGGCTATTTATTTGAAAAAATACTTACTATGTATTAAAAAGAGTAATGACCAAAGAAATACAAATGTTTTCTAACCTAACCTAACTAAAAAACAAATTAATACAGACCCAAAAAAACAAAATTGTACTGACAAAATACGATTTAATACAGACAATTAATCATTTATACTAAAAAACGTATTTATATTTATAAAAAAATATTGTTCAAATAAATAGAAATGTTTAGTAAATAGGTTAAATGAAGTGAAGAAAGAGAATTTTTTGATATTTATATGAAAATTATAGTGTCAATGGTGAATTATTATTCTTCACGTACTCTGCTGCTTGGAAATATTTTTAATACAGTATTTTATGTAATATTATTGCATAGTTGTAGTACAAAAGATTCCAATAAAGTTTGCATTGGAAGTAAAACATCAGGTCTATTTTTAACGGGGTCAGCTTATGATATCTATAGGGGATATCCACCTACACTTGAGAGTTTAGTGTGCTTATTTGCTGACTGTGAATTTATTTAGGAATACCTACAGTGAAGGGCAGCTACATGCCACAATGGTTTCCTTTTCTAATATTTGGATTGAAAGTATAAATCATTTCTCTTTGTACAGTTAAGAATAGTAGATTGAAAATTCTTTTTAAATAAACAAATATTGTTGATGGAGGAAATTCTCAAAGAACTTATCTATAAGATTGTATTATTAATCGTCCACGGATTTTTATATAAATTCATATTTTGGAGAATGTAATAAAAATTCATTTCATCTACTAAGTATTATCAAACCCGCTATAATTTGTATATTCTGTATATTTTTTTTTTTCATATTACGCGTATTCTGAGCAATTTGTCACCTTCAAATTCCCTATAAATGTATAAAAATTCACAGTCTAGTTATTCACTACACGAATTGAATGCTAGGGAGTGTAGCCAAAGTATTAAATTATTATTATATCGTTTTGTAAATTGCAATCAAGCTTCCTGTGAATGTTTTCTTATATTGGTCCTTTACATAACAACTTAAAAGTGTAGAATACATTTTTCACAGCTCGTAAAAAGTCATCAAAGGAGGATCGATTTAAACAGGAGGCGATTCGAACATGTCAAAATATATTTAATGGTATTGAAAAGTCTTTCGATCGGTTCTTCTGCAAGCGTTACGCTCTGGGACGTTAAGTGACCTGTCGCGTAAATGCGGCAGACGATGAAACTGTTATTTGACGAGCTGTATCAACGTAAACCACCACGTCTCTGTAGCCTTCGTTCCCAGTGGGAATCCAACGAGTTTGCTCAGTACATGCCGTATGCGCGTACGATGTTGATCGTTTGCCAGACTACTAGAAATTATCATCCCTCGAATATACCTGGTGCATAAACGATCGTCAACCATACGTGCGTTTACCGATGTTCCACATCAGTGAAAAGAGCTTTGGACGGTCCACAGTGTTTGCTACTCTTATTTGAACACGCACCCTTTCTTCTTCAATCACATTTGTTCTCTTCTTTTTTTTTCTCTCCCCTTCTACCTTTCCCTTTTTTTTCTCGCGTATGACAATGTGTACTTCAATTCTCGAGGCTTTGCGTTTCGTTTGTGCAGTTTTGTTCTTTTCCAACTAGTCAAGGTAAACGTAGTTCACATTTCTTTTATAAATTAATTTCGTCTTTTGTTGGTTTTTTCGTAAGTTTCTTTAGTTTCTCGGTGGTGGGGTCGTTGAAAGCGTTTGAGATTCTCGATTTTAACTTGTTTCAGTTTTTACGAGCTTGCTGGAGATAATCTATTAATTTGCTATAGATGTTTGTTTTTTATCCAAAATTTTTGTATTCGTTATGAGAATTCATAACACAAGTATTAATTCATATTTTTAAAGTATTAGTCGTAAACAAATTAAGGAGTTGTATATAATTACACTTACAATTTAGCAATACCAAAAAGCGTATTAATTTTTATTTACAGTATGTTTAATTATCTCTATTATAAAGAATTTTCATAAAAATGTCTGATTGTAGAATAATGCTTTATTTTTTAATTTCTTAGCTAAAGAACTATTGCAATTAATATAACTCGAAGACCTTAGATAGGATTGGAAATTAATTTACATTGGTTTTTAGTGAATATATTAATTTCTATAATTTAGAATGTTAAAAGTTATTACTAACAAACTGTTTGGTATCAGAAAATATGTTTAACTTACTTATAAGGTGTTCAAAGTATGGCTACCTAATTATAAGATTACATTTACCAAGAAATGTTTATTAATTGTTACATTTTTCCAAATTCTTGTTCAAATTGTGGTGATTATTTGGAGTCTGTCTTCATTTCCTAAGTTATCATTTCGCACATATCATACACACGTTTTGTGAATGTGTTGAAGACGTCTACCTAAGACATTCGTGACTTCTTAAAAACATACAGCAAAAATCTAATAGTCTCCAAAAAAACTTGAACGACATTCAGTTTGACAAATCAAGATGTCATTAAAACGTTTTCATCAAGTCTGGGTTGGGTAAAATGTAGTTCTTTGAAAGACATCATCAATACGTTTATAGCTATAAGTTAGTTTTAGTATACTTTAGTTATTGCATATATATGTAAATTATACATGCATATATTGCTTATACATATTATTGCTTATATATATGCTTTTTCTGGAAAGAGGTAAACGGTTTTCAAAATAAAATCGCACTTAATACCAAGTCCTTTTATTTACTTGATTGTTATTAATCTTACTTTTATCATGTTTATATACCATGCGTTCTAAATACAGTCCATTACATTATGTTTGCTTACAACTATTGAAAAACTATACTTATGTAATATTTAAATTAAAATATCCATATATTATGCAAACACCATGTATTATACATAATTAGGTTGTCCAAAAAATTCTTTTCGTTAATTTCATGCACCGCTTTGCGTGGCAACTTATTGTCATTTGTCTTCTAGCTTTTCAACAGTATGTTTCGTTTTTAGTAAAGTGTCTCGTGTCTCATGTCTCTTGAATTTTTCTGTACCGTCTTGAGGGATGGAAAATTGAGGAATGCATTTACAACATTTGATATTTCATTGCTTGAAGAAGGTTAACATTGCTCAGAATACTGCAAATAACATTTACATATGGAGGAAAGTGTTAAATCAGAATGAATCATATATGATTCAGTAGAATTATACCGAAAATAAAAGATTTTACACCTTGTGTCTAGCAATTAAGTGAAAAGAATTTTTATACTACTATAAGTCACTTATAATCTACAAGATAAATTACTACACCATGTAGTGCAGCGTAAATCTGCGAAATATTACGTGCTGACATCAAGGTATAGGTTTAGATATTTTAAAAACGATTTAATAACATAATTTTTATACATTATTGTGACATATAGTCTCGTACGTCTTTAAAACGTCCTAATCAGGTCGTAAGACGTTTAAACCGAAAATGAACATTTCGAAGATATCGTATGCTTTCTGAGAGTAACGGGACACTTCGTCGAACGTTGCTGTAAGTTATAAGCAGGACATCCATTATGTTCATACAGAAAGTATTATATAATTTAAATTATACTTTATCGTCAAAGTTAGTATTATATATCAGTAAAAATATTTATGCTCGTTACACTACGAGATTCCAGGCTGAATATTTTTATTTAACCCTTTGACTGCCACGCCGAAATCACATGTTTCACTCAGGACGCCACAGGAGTATTTTTATTATTCAAAGCATATAATGGCTTTTAAATATTTTATTGATGTTCTAATAAAAAATTTTAATTGTTCAATGGGGAACTTTTTATTTCAAAGTACCTTCTATTTAGCGGTTATATTCAAAATACACTAACTGTCAATTTTCATTCAATTTTTACAATTGCAAAAGTTCAAGCGCTCCGGTCGCCAATGACCACCGTGGCGTCACAGGAGAAACAATGGCCGGTCATATATGACCAACGTGGCAGTCAAAGTGTTAAAAAATCTTAATAATTTTCTAATAACAGTTTAGGTTTACTTCACGTTCAGTCTTGTGTCTTGATACTTATGAACGGGTGTGTATATCGTCCTAAGAAATGTAACTAACTTTATTCATTAATATTGTATTAAACGATTATTTAGGGATTTAATTGAACGGTTCTTTATCTAACTCTATCAAAGTAAAATATGAAACCTATGGAAAACAAATAATTGCTTAATTTCTGTCTTTTGTTATTTGATAAAGATTAAAGAAATGGATTTAAAATTTCGCAGATTGCACAAGTTTAAACCAATCGAACGAAAATAACTATTATTCATACTGAATAGCTTCTACATACGCTTATACACTCTCGTCCATAAGTTTCTGAACACTTGATATATTTAGATGATGAATAAATTCCTAATATACTTACATAATGAGACTTGTTAATTACTTATATCGCAAAGCCAGATAAATTATTATGTCTTTTCAAGATCTTGTAGGAAAACAATCGCAATGAAGTTCATATTCAAAAATGATAAGTGTTCATTGACTTATAAACGAGAGTGTGTATAACACTGACAGTACAGAAACTCAAATAAATGTTTAAATCATTATTAGTTATTATTAGTTAAACTGTTGTATTTCAACATTTTGCAATACGTCATGTCAGTCAACATTGTAGCATTGTGTGTAACTATTGAACCAAATGACCTATGAATATACACCTAACAAAATCAACAAATTCTTAGAAATCCGTTGTTTATACACTACCTTTCATTAAAGAAACATCTTATCATATAATTGTAAAAACAAATTTATCATAGGTACATTAAACAGGCTTCAAAATACAAATTGTAGGCGTGAATAACGGGACTTGCCTTGAATTTTTGGGGTGCGTAGAGAACCACTATTAAATAAAGAGGATGTAGTCCTGCAGAAATTATAAGTAAAAGGAAGAACTTTTGTGAGACCTTTGTTAGTTTCTACTGGAATCACTGTGTAAATTTCAACGTGAAACGAGTGTCATAAGTGTTAATATTTTCTATGTTTTACGATATGAGCAAAGTTTATTCATTAGATAGGTTATCCTACAAAATACTAAAAAATTGTCCCAGAAGTCCATTCTAAAATAGTCTTTAGCACGCAACCTTAAACCAGATCATGTTCATTGTGTGTTATTCTATTAATACGTTCTATGCCATGTGGTTACATATGCCCCACACAAAACTTTCCATTTAGGCTATTTGAAATTTTCGACGAGAAACGGAAATTTTTTGAAAAATTCATTACGAAGTCACGTATTAACGTTTGATAAACATATATAGCACATTTATCATAAATGCTGTAAAATTTGTTATAAAAATAATGTCCAAAAATTTGATACACAATCTGCAAGAAATTGCACCATAAAAATTGTAACATTTTGTGATAATTGTTCTGATAAATCGTATTTATCTTTATCATATTTTAACATAGTTCCTGGAAATATACCTTTGTGATTCTAAAAGAAATTTGTAATAATATAATAAAATATTTTATTTAAAATTAATCATAATATTATTGTAAAAAGTTATGCAGAAACATACGACCTGCGTGGCATATAGAATAAATGTTCACCTACATATTTTATACAGTAATTCGATTTCGACGAATGCATTTTTGTCTTGACAAGTATAATTTTTGCACTGTTATAAGTATTGCAGACACGTCAGAAGTATAACAAAACTATTAATCATGATAACGTGGGGCACATGCGACTCACAGGTCTTGAACGGAAAGTCAACAAAAATCAGTCCGACACGAAACGTGTTAGCAGCGATCAGGACTAAAAGTACATATAAGTCCTTCTCACTTTTACTCCAATCTGTTTAGTAGAAAGGGGGAGAGAGAGAGAGAGAGAGAGAGAGAGAGAGAGAGAGAGAGAGCGAAAGCGGTTGGATAGATTTCAAGATCCCGTGGCACGTGCGGTATTCCACCCCGTTCATATTCGTATAATTGCGAAAGTTATCAATGTAGCGCGGCACAGGAGGAAGCGAAAACGCAAATGGTCAGTGCGAAAGCATGCCACACGTTATTGCCGGCAAAATATTTCCGTCACGATGCCACTTGTAAGCCACGTCGTGGCGTAACCCACGTAATTGGGAGTAAGAGAAAGCAACTGTGATCCGCTAATTCCTAGCGACGAATAATCACGTAAACGACGACTAAACTTTTTTTTTTATAATGTTTGTATTTATCAGCTATTAGCGATTATAGTAAAATTTAGTACATACAATACATTTCGTTCCCTTTATGCCAGAGGCATCAATGTGCAAACTTTCACTTTTTGTGTTGAGGTATGTATTGAATGAATTTCTTCAAAATTTATTTTACAGTTATACTAAAATACGATATAAAAACTGATGTCTGAAAAAAAATTTCGAAAACATTATTTCATTACTTTTCATATCCAATTGTGAATTTCCATAATTAGCCAAAACGCGCATTTATGCATCTTGCACGAAGGGGACGATATAATAAATTATTTACATTATTTGTTTCCATATAAAAAAGTCAATTTCTTAAATAGCAACTAACGAACATTATTAATACGTCGTAACAGATATTAATTGAGGTTTGTTTACATTTTTAATCCTCTATAATCGCCTCGTAATTATTAACTATTATCAGTATTAGGCACCAAGTGAAAAGTGAAGTTTAAAAGCTTTTTGATAACTTCATATCTTCTTATTTACTTAGTGATGTAACCAGTTAACATTTCTAAGAAATATAACGTCAACATATGGAGCATAGAAGAAGAATTGGAAATATATTCATAATATTTCATAACGAGGAAATTATTCTTGCACTTTAAAAGCTACGAATTTTAATAGGAATTAGCTTTTGCATGAAGTAATATAATACAAAAAATTGTGGTTTTTAAGAGAGGAATACATACTTAAACAGGCCTAAAAACGGCGGTTTGGTTAGGAACTTTTTGTTGGAAAAGCATAAACAATATTATATTCTCTATCTCTTCCTTACTTTAATCTTATTCGTGGCTGTAATAATTAATTTTTTATGTAAAAATATTGAGAATATAATACAATTGTAAGAGTTAGTTCCGAGTGCGTTATTCTCTGTAGTGGTTTGCGGTGTCCACTCTTGTCTAATTTCTATCAAATTTTACTTGAAAAAACAAATTATTCTCCTGGAATATACGAAATAATTGTTCCTAAACAGACACTGAGATTCTGAAAACAATGCTCACGGTCACTCATACTTTTGGACTTTCAGTTATAACACTTTAAAGTCTACATGGATTTTATAGTTTAGACAGATGTTTAGATACATTAAGAATTTACACGGACTAAACAACAGTGTATAAGTTAGGCATTATTATTGTTATTATACAAATTATTAATATCACAATTGTTTGAATATAAAAATTGTGTTTGTAAATAAAAGCGTTTTATATAATCGGCTTGACGAACAGTGTGGAAGCTAACAGTGTAATCGTGGACACCGCTTTTAAAAACTTAGTCTTGAGAAAAATATACTGGAAATTTGAGAATAAGTTTAAACTATTATATACGATAAATTTTGATCTCATCACGAACTTGATAACAGGCCTATCAAAGGAATCATTGGAAGCTGAAACGACTTTTCTGACGAACAAGTTATCCGCTGCTGAAACGCTGCTCTATATATTCGGTGTTCGTCCACTCTAGATGCATATATGTGAACATTTGAATACACAGATACATATATAACTTATAAGAAGTGCAGTGAAGATGTTATACCTTCATTAAAAACTCCTGCATCGATATAAACTGTAATTTTAACAATCAGAGTGCAGTTATACAGCTTTAAAGCTATTGTCCAAGTTAAGTAATGCAAGCTGCCGTTATGATTTTGGCTAAAGCCGTCGTAACATTCTTTCTTCACTCAAATCGTCGTAAATTAGACGAATTGCATTGATGAAAGTAACTTTTAACGGAGTAGAATGATCATTCGTTCAATTTTTTATTTGTTTTCGCCTTGGCAACACGTTCTTTTACTTGATAACAACTGAACGTATTTCACTTCCAACGTCTGTATTTCTGATAACTCTGAAAATTTCCGTCCAAATTTTTGAAGTTCGCTCAATCAAATATTGGAAGTTCAGAAAAAGAAATTTATGTTTTTCCTAAGTGTATATTTCTTTTAAACATTTATCATCGACATTATTTAAGCAATCGATACAGAATATATTACACAATATACTACACTACGACAAAATACGAAATCGATCAAACCAAAGAAGCTCATCGCTCAATTCGCGTTATCTGCTATTTGTTCACGCATCTACGTAATCCAGGCAGACCGCAGAAGATTGTCCACAGATTGAAGAAAATCGATAAAAGACCGTCGACATCTCGTGCAGCCCCAAAAGTCTCATAGTAATCACGTGGCGTGAGGCACAGTCGTTAGAAGAGCTTTGTGGTATAAGCGAAACCTGGCAGAGGAGGTTATGAAATTAGGGGGCAATTCCCCCAGTGCTTTCGGTTCAACTTCCACTGGGAGGTACCTGCTTCTACACCCGAACCAGCCAACAACCGCCACCACATGCACGCGCCAGCCAAAAGTACCGGCTTCGAGACAGTCGTATCTATGCGAATCGAATACTAACGAGCGCAAAATTGCGGCCGTGTTCCACGGCTACCCCTATGACAAAAATTTTAACCGCCGCGCCGTACAGGATGTCCTGTGCCGATACGCAGCTGCAAAATTTTAGCCGAATCGATGGATGGATGGCTTGGTAGAACTGGTTCTCGGCTGTGATCGTTACCAGCGTTGAAAGAGGATCGAACAATTGATTTATTGATAGGAACTATTTTAGATAATGATTATGATTGATATTATGAAAAGACTGCAAGGATCATAATGTATGTACACCTTATTACAAAAGCTTGCCGAAAGTAGAAAAATTTATTTATTTTTTTTTTAATAAAACTTACCTAAAGGGACGAAGGAACAAATGCATCATGATATTTATATAATTGAATGTAAAAAAAATAGAAATGCTTCAATATTATAGTAAAGTAACTAAAAAGAGTGAAAAGTGACAGTTTGAAAGAATGGTATCTAACATGAAACACCTAAGAAATCTCTGAAGAAAGTTGAACAAGTTTTATTTTTGTTATTGAAAATGAAGATTTATTAAATACAAGATACAAATAAATATATTTCATTTTTCAGAATTTATTGTAGCCTTCTATGTCTCCTGCACATTGGCCACGTGAATAATATGTCTGAAGCCCTATATTCTTCGTATGCCCGTTGAAAGCAGCGAACACATCGAATCCATTTCTCTCCATTATTATCACTTTCATAAAACATAATAATATGCTAATAATAGCAAAAATGTAACCTAATATTATATAATCGTATTATGGAACACACGCGCATTATGGAATATATATGTTCCACATTTTACTCTCTCGATATGTTTTACATCGAGTATACACATACTTTAGTAAGAAATTACGAATTATACTAAGACGAAAATAACTTTAATGGTAAACTGTTTTTGATCAGTTAAGAACAAACCCTGTTA
The DNA here is from genome assembly GCA_951804975.1 of Anthophora plumipes. Lineage (NCBI taxonomy): Eukaryota > Metazoa > Arthropoda > Insecta > Hymenoptera > Apidae > Anthophora > Anthophora plumipes. The sequence continues at coordinate 14,094,781 of OX638118.1, read as the reverse complement.
ATGATAAATCATATTTTTTGTCGCGCAATTCTGCATTTTCGAATAGAACTCGTGTTGCGATTTTTACCTGCCAAATTAACTGTAGATAATTTTTGTTCAAACAATAGAGTATGTGGATTGAGTGACTGTGATCTTTATGCCGAATGTAAATTTAGACTTAAAATAAAAGTAGAAAAGCTACTCTTTTAACGACAGATGCTCGACTGATACTTAATTGACAATATGATTGTCCACTATTTTTAAGAAACTAATAGACACGATTGTCTGCAGAGTTCGTTACTTCTTTATTGAAATTTTGCGATGTTCTAAATCATCTACGTATAATCTTATATTTCTTTTTAATTACTTAATATCACATTAACTGCATAGTTATTAACAACAGTTAAATTCAACGCGTTAGGTTACTTTGTTTAAAAGTTTAGTTTTTCTTTACGGATAGAAACAGATCACTAATCAGTTTTCTGTTTTAAAAGATTTCAAGATATACTGCTTACAATGAATTTTGTATTTTGGACACTTCAATAAGAAATGGCATATTATAATAACACCGGATTTTTAATATTTCCGGATTTAATATTTTAATTTTTAATATTTAATATTATAAGATAATATTCATATCTTTGAGAATATAGTAAAACAAAAAATAGAATATGGATAGAAAATTATTTTACCTAGCAGTTATTATAAAACGCATTATAATTTGGATATTCTGTTCGTTTTTTCATATTACATGCATTCTGTGCAATTTTGCACCATCAAAATCTGTAATCTATTTACAAGGTAGAAGATACTATTACTATATCTGTCAATTAAGACTTAAGTCTTGCCGATTTTTTTTTCTTTTTTTGTATAGAACCAGTATTTTATTATTCAATTCAGATTGAAACATTTTTATTCTATATTATGTTGTAGAGATTGAAATACATTACTTTAGTCTTAAAAATGTTGAAAAAAGAACAGGTCTCAATCTTTACTAATTCTAAAGAAAATAATATATAATTTTTTAGATAACTTGTCGTAGATATAAATGAATCACTTTTGAATGAGAAATCTCGGAACATTAGAATATTTATTAGTGATTGAAGGATGGTAATATGGTAATGTTAATGCTTTGAATGCTAATCTCTTATATAATACACTTTTGTAGAAATTTTCTCAATTTTCATGTTTATTGTTATTTTATCAATTTTATCTAAAATTGTGCATCTTCCGTGTAAAATGTGAAGTGCAACATTTGTTTTTGCAATTGTAGATTTCTTCATACTATGGCAATGACAAATAATGACAAGCAATTATCTACAATAAATATGTTTGTTTTGTATGTACAGAATGTATGTATAGTATGTATATATGTATGTATGTATACGAGTATCATGCATGTACACATGACACGGCACTTAATGAGATAACGTTTGATGATTGTAATTTTTTGAAGTGAACATATTGTATTAGATAGGGTTATATCTTATTTGTGGATGAAGCATATAAGTTGCTTAATAATTTTTCTTCTGCATAAAAGATATACCTTCGTCTGCTGCTAGTATTTAATTAGATATATTTATTATATGACAATCAGGTGTAAAATTATTTATTATACCACAGTAATTTACGAAAAGTGGGACACTTTAAACTTTTACCTTGAGTTTAATGTTTAAATCATTTGAAAAAAGATTTTATAATATTACGTTTCGACCTATCACAATAAAAGTGATATATTTCTTCGATCCAAATATATACGACATAAAGTTGTCTAGGAATTCTAACTTATAACCTTGTTCAATAAAAAAGAGACTAATTTAAATCGTTGAGAATTTCATGATGATTATAAGACAAAATCGCAGCAAAAGATGCAGGATCTTTCCAAACAACCCTCACTTCTGCATATTTGTCAAAGTATCTGAATACAGCAGTATTACTCTCTCTGTAATTACTCAACATATGTTCAATTATTTTAATTCCTTGAAATAAAACCAATTATCATACAATTCAGTTTAATAGCTGTATCCTTATTGACTAATTCGTAAAAATATTCAAGTATCTTAATTTTAATATTCAAAGATAAGAAAGTAAATATCACCACTTCGTCACTTAAGGGGACATTCCCTTGTGAACGTTATAAAATTTAGCAATTCTCATGAATTTGTTTCTTAAGTGATGGATATAGCGTTTAACACTATATTTCTTTTACCAAAACCAAAATAAATAATTTATGTTGAAAATTGACAAAATGGCGAATGCTTGGATTGCAAATTCCAAAGTTTAATTCTCTTTCTGGTAATGTTTTAATAAAAAAAAAGTATGATAAACTCAACATAAAAATATAACTTTGGTACCCACAAGAGCTATGAGCATATGGAATAAGCTGCAAAAATTTCAGAGCAGTCCTTCATATAGTTTTTGAGATTTTATTTGAAAATGTTACATTTCGAGGAAAATGCGTTCAATCTTAGACGTGAAAACATTACTTACAATACTAATCGCCGATCCCAGGTCAATACAGGTCAATACCTTCTGGACACAAATTTACGTATATACTATTTCTATACGACTGGTATTTTCTAAATTCCACAACACTATTCCATTCACTGTGAGGGGTGTACAAGTCACTGTACTTGAATTTCTCCGCCAAAATTTAGTAATACATTCTCCAATATACATACATGTATTTTCCAAAGAGAAAGGAAAAAGTTGATTTTTTAATGTTATTACAAATAAATGCCCCCTTAAACTAGCTTTAACATATTCTTTTCAAAATTAGATCTACACCATTAAAAAACAAAGAATAAAATGACTCATACAATAAGTTTCAACGCTATTCTTTCATAGTTGCAACTGATACACATAAGAGTGCCGATCAGACAACATTATTTTATTATTACTTTATTCGGTTGAAACATTCTCGCTCTATTTTGCAACACTAAATCATCCCCTTTTCAATTATGTCACATTATAATATGGTGTCTCCCCTTTTGAATGGAAAGCTGTGACCAGTGATTAGACACACGTCAAACGCAATAGTACGGCAACAATAACCAGCCTGCTCATTCCTCTCAGCTTTATGATTAATTCTCCATCTGTCAGCTCAAAGTTGCGACATCCACTTGGCGAAAGCTTATTTCCCGCGCGCGTTCATTACTAGCACCGTCATTTAGATGGCCATTGTGGCCAGAGAGACATTTTATTGCAACCGATCACGAAAATCAATCGTCCCTTTTCTGCGTATTCCTCGCGTTTCCGCCGTGTCCTGGACGCGCACACGCAAAAGCATATTAACGACTTCCTTCGACGATTCTCCCGTGACCTTTTGAGAACGGTAGCAATGGCAGGTCGAGAGTAATTGAAGAGCTTACTTTGAGACCGCCTTAAATTCAGCCAATACGAATTCAAGTGGATTCTCTTGTTACAACAAGCGTTTTGATTATACAGAGTATATCAGTAGAAGGATGAAAAGCATTGGTATATTATTGTGTTTAATAATGGAAAGAAAGGTATGGAAGGTTATGGAAATTTCACCGTTGATAAGATAACAAAGCGACTATAGGATTTGATTATAATGATATGGAAATAGTCGAGTGGGGCGAGGGATAAATTATGGCTGTACTCGAGTTTAAGGAACAAACAATTATTTTTTTTTTAATTATCGTTTGTTGCGTAATATTTTCATGTTTCGTAGTTTTCAGTGTGAAGGCTTACGTGGTCTTTCATCTTTGATATTTGTTAGATTTTTTTTAGATTTGTTTTACTTGCTGAATCCTTTTATACGCTACAAGATGAAACTAAATGTAAAACATGTTTTCTATTACGGAATAACTTTACTGTATTCTTAGAATCTGCAATAGATTATTCATTTTCCCAAAATTGCATTCAGAAAAACTTTTCCTGCGTTGAAGAAAAATAATATCTTTTTTTATTTGCTAATTTTACAAAGAGAGTTATTTTTCTTTTTCAATAATTTAATATGTACAGAACGTCTCGATTAAATGTGATTACATAAATGTCTGCCTTATTTACCATTGTACGAGGAAACTTTTTAAGACAAAGTTGAGCTATTTCAAGGGATACATGTACGATACGAATCTACTACGTAAATTTTTATTATCTTCAGGAAGTGTTTCTTATTTTGAGAAGCAAATATCTCGAAATTAACCTTGAAGCTGCTATACACAGTGGTCGTAAGATACCCAAGTCATTTTGACCCAACATAAATCTTTTTAATTGCACACATTTTGTAAGTTTTAATTCAAAATTTGTTGCCATTACTTTTTCTGAAACATAGTAGCAAACATTATATAATATTATTACATAATAACTTTTTTAATATATATAATAAATATAATAAAGGAATATCAGAAATGCATAACGAACGTTAGGAACCTAACCTAACCTAACCTAACACATATAATAAACATACATCATTGATTATGCTTCATTACAATTTTGATATAAATATATTTTTTTATATTTTCGCAATCACATAGTTGATTATAACAGTCGGGTCGAAATGATCCGGCAACCGTAGTGCAAGGGTTAAATAATCAAAACGATGTGGTTATTAAAGCCGCTGAATTTGCTTCTTATGCTTTCCAATGTTATCGAAAAAAGTTATAGAATTTCATTTAAGAAAAATATCGATGATTTTGACATTTCGTAAAAAAATGACTTTGAGAACATATCCTTTGCACCGTTACATGTGTGCCTTTAAATAGTTTAATTTTATTCTGAGAAGTATTTTCATACAATAATAAGTAAGGCAGGTATTTAGGTGATTCCATTTAGCGGGATATCCTGTATAAAGAAGAAACTTCAGATTTACATGCATGCAAAAAAAATTCAAGATACCATAATTCAAGTGATTTCGATAACAAAATCAATCAACCTATTATTCTCGAGATTGAAAGGGATTGACAATAATCTAGAGAAACTATAGTTACCTCTGAATTTTTATTCGACGTACTAAACTAACTGTATGCATATCACCTAAATGGAAAGTAACGATTAGCGGTTACCCTAGCACTACTACCAATCTCTCCATACGTTCGTACACCCCTGAATGCGTAATCATTCAAGCGCATATGATCGCACACTTTGCTGGATTCACGGCTTCCTGATAGATGATTAAATTTAAATTTGTCTTGGCCGAACAAACTTCGATCTATCATCTGTAGTCGGGGCGAGTGGTGAAAAATGAGTTTCTCATTCGAGATAACGGATAACTGGACTCTGTTCTGCTGATCTAACTTTTTGTTACACGGGCAGGATTACGTCAAATCTTTTCCCAATAGGTCGGGATCGAGTATACTTCTTCATATTCTTTATATATACTTTTTTCACTGGTAATCAATAACTGAATCTTTATTCGAACCTTGTGAAAATAGTTTTTGCTATTTCGATGGTGATTCAGTTTAAGCTGTAAGAAATATAAGAAAGAACTGTGGGTTTGCTTATACAAACAAAGGATAAGTTATCGAAATAGAATACAGATTTTTAGGACGATTGGGTTTATCACACGCCTAGTCCAGCTATTTTTGACAAAATTTAATTAAATTTTATATGACTCACTTAATCGTTAGGGACAGTAGATAAGGTCTAGAAATTGCTTTATAGACGCAGAATTTTTGCGGTTTTGCGTGCCATAAGAAGCGCTAGAGCCTTACTTCTGTTCCCTTAATAGTAATAGATATGTACATATAACCCATTAGGGAGCACGAAACTTCTGGGACTTAAATCTGCTCACCTTTTAGGCCCGTTTCGTCCGTCTGTTGATCGGTACCATCACCTTACCAGCTATCAAGGTGGGTAAGATGCATGGAATCGTAAAAGAATTACCCTAGGTCTGAGGAGTCTTAGGAGTCACCAATCACGTTAGTGCCTATTTTTCTAATTTTACCATCAATTATCTGACATGCGACAATACAAAAGAATACATACAAGAATATACACTAGAATGCATACTAGAATACATATTGTATAAGAGACCACAAGCGATCACAATTATATCCACACGACGTATTACACGTACACACAATTATCTCACATAATGTTAATTTGGAATATGAGAAACGCGTAAAGCTGATCACGAGATAGAAGGGACGTGTCCTAACATAGATGACATTCCAAGATCGTAAGGAAATTAAATGATACAGAATTTAAATTGAGATGGGAAGTACAAGATATTAAAAGTACAGAGTATGTCAACTATAATGAATATCTAAATTATTTCCGCTGCTATTAAAAGCAAGAAGAAATAGCTACGAGTAGTTTGTATGGTTTAAAAGCATATATCTGGTGATAATGAAAAATCTAACCTAATCTAAGGTTATCTTGAAAATCCTTTCAAAGTCATTGACATTCTTTTGCGTATTAATCGTATTTTTATAATGCTGCGTTGTAACTAAACTCAAGATGTGTTCAACTATCTATGACGTCATGACAGTAAAATGACTGTGAACAATGTATAATTAATAAAACAAGCAAAAAATAAGCATGTAATGTGCAAAATTAACAATATTTTATTTTTAATTCAATCGGATTTGGCGTTTTACATTTAATTGCCAAGCTTTAGAAAATCTGTTCTGTTCGCGTATTTTAAAAAAGAAAAAAAAAAGAAATTCGGAAAAGAAATTCAAAAAAAGAAATTCATTAATTACAAACTTTGTTTCTTACTAAAATGCATTGTGTTAATTTAACGATTACTGCTGATTGTTTTAAGAACTCTGCACATCGTTAATACATTTCACAAGCAGTAATGTACAAAAATATCGATAACCTTAAAGTAACTTTCAAAATTACCATGAAGGGTCCCTTTCTGTTATAAACTCTCTTAGTTATGTTTTCTTACTTTCAATAAAAGTAGAAATAACTTATACGTTCCTTATAAGTGAAAAATCTTATTAATTACCATTGATTAGTAATATTCTAAAATCAAACCACTTCTTGGTAATGAACAATATATTACAAACTAGAAGCTCTACGAACGATTATATAAACAAAATTTTATTTTGGTAGGTTATGCACTTATATGTTTGAAAGCAGTATTAATGAAGGTTTATCTTCGTGATAAAATGATTGCAAACACTGTTTGATCATTCGGTCATTCTATTTTTCTGAAAAATGTCGATCCTGTAAAAAAATTAGTTGCATATTATTTAAATAAATTGTTAAACGATCAAATGACGCAAGAGTTGGTATCGAATTCCTCAGAAAGGTATTAGAAAACCATTAGAACTACTCGATTTTACTTTGTTCCTTATGCTTGACTGATATATCTGTCTGATTATTGTCAACGAGATTTGGAAATCTTATCTTCAGGGGAGATAAAAAGACACAAGGTTGTTTGATAATGAATGCGATAACTATCGTAGGGAAGAAATAGGGAAAATTATCTAATCAAGGAGAGCATGGCATTTCTGCAGCATTAAGTGTTCAGTGAAATTACATTCACAGCAGAATAAAATTGGTGTTTAGTATAATATTTCTATAGTATATTCTTCAATCTGCATATTATGTGATAGAAGGATAAAGGTTAGTATGCTTTTTTGCAAGTTCAGTTAATTTCTGCACGAAACGAAGAAAGATAAATATACGGAGGGATAGTAAACTATAAATACATAGATATATTTAATTTTATTCATTAGTCACAGTAAAATAAAATAACCTAAAATGACGCAATGGGGTTACATAAAAGAAATTTTGAAAATTAATTAATTTAATAGGAATGCGTGAAAATTTGAAATAAAGACTCACAAAGTTTTCTCAATATTGGATTAAAATCTTGAAATACTAGAAATTTTAGTTTTTCTATATACATTTTCAAATGGATCTTATTTGATATCAGTTTTTCTTATACTTTTTAACTCTGGAAATAAATAACTTACAAAATCTGAAAACATTTCAAATTGCAACTCTCGTAACTCCGAAACTAATACTTTTTATACCCACGTTTATGAAAATTTTTTTGCTCGTTTTGATGAGTACTACACGCTCTAGATTTGTGGCAGTAATTACTATAAACACCCTGTATAACGTTATAATAATTGTGTAAACCAAACCTAATCATTATTAAAAATAAGCTAGACTGAGTTACATAAAAGTACTATACCTAAAGCTGTGTCAAGATAAAGTTTCATTGTAACGTAAATTGAATTAAGATTTTTGTGAATAACTTGGGAATTAAGGTCGGACGACGATAACATGCATAACAAAAAGTTGTTCAGAATGTTGACCTTGGTAACATATTTCAAGGACATTGAAATTGGTGAAGCCGTTCACTTTGTAAATAATTATCACGATTAATTTGCTTCGTTTACCAATTCTTAAGAAGGTATACTTTCCAGACGGTTTAAAAAAATCGATTTCATTGGGAATTCTTGTAAAGGTAATTACTAAGTAAAAAGTTTCAGTTTTTTTTTTTAAAGGACATACACATAACTTTCCCGTTTACTTTTCAATTTTTTAAATTAAAAGTGTTACGAAATGGCGGAGTTATTCGCTAATTCTGAAACAATTGTATGTGTGTCACTGTGAAACAATTGTATCTATCTGTGTATTGGAACATTAATTGCTGGCCGCCATCGGTGCTAAGGACTGGAGTGTCTAAAATAAAAAGTTCTTTTTGATTTATAAATAAGAATGTATTTTTTACGTTCCAGTTTAGGAATTCTTCAAAGTTTTAATAATTGCAGGAATGGCAATATTCTGAAGAGAAAAAGTCTCTTTTTAGCAAAAAAAAAAATCAAGTTTAAACGGTTACTAAAAATTAAATATTTAAGATATCGAAAAAATCTGACTCTACACTGTAAAATGCTCCATAGAGAATATCCCCTTAAAATTTGAACGAAATTGGACATGTAATCCCAAAGATTTTATGTCGATCAGTTAAAAAAATATAATTTCGAAGAAAATGTAAAAGAAATTTTAAGATAAAATGTTTCTCTTGTAAAGAGAGTTTTTAATTTTAACTTCAATCTGCTGTTTCGGGTCTCCATAGCGATCCTTCTGCTTCAGAAAAACTATTAACAATCTCCTTTCGTACTTTTTTCAGTAATTTTCGATCTCTTTTACTCTTCTCTTTTGCCTTTCCTTCAACATTTCGATAGATCGTCCTAGACCATACACCCTTTTCTATGTTCCTCTTATAATGGGAATTTCTCCTGATGGCAATACCGTAATATATCGTCAATTGATTTATCAGTTTATCTATTAGTTTATCCTTACCACGAAGTCTTTTATTAATTTTCCTTATATTTCATAATCGACGTCCCATCTGCTTTTGCACATGGCAAATACATTCTTTTTCTGAATTAGTTGATCTCCATAAGGTTTCGAATCAACTACAATTTTGTATGTTTTATTGCCTTCATCTCCTGTATAGGTATTGTATATTGTATGATAAGAAAACCTTAAATTACATTCTTGTGAGCAACATAATATTGCTCTAATGCAATGTCTCAGTTTCATCGAAACCGCAAAGCCTTCCAACATGACACAATCCGTTTCTGTATCTATTGCTCTAACTTCTTCAAATATTCCGATTTTGAAATATCGTTTTAACAAAATATTTTATACATTTGAAACTTTGAGAAAGTTGTAAAAAATGGTTTATTAAACTGTCTGAGAGGTGTATCCCTATTAAGCATATAACAATAGATACATTTACTAACATTAATCTATAACTTCTAATATTAACTTAGATACAAATTAGTGTTGAATAGAAATAGTAAGATATTGTATTAAATAATGCGATTTTGATATTTCGATTCTAACTTGAAACTATTCAATGTGAAAGAAATTAAAAGTATCTCTATGTCACTGACATACAGCGACCTATAACGAATAACAAAAACTCCAACTAAAGAATACGATAGTGTCGTGGAAATTTGCCTCTCATCTTCCAGTTTCTTATGTTTTGTCGTCTACGCTATTAATTCTACGGTTAAAACCAATTCGAGGAAGCGGTCGGTTTTATCGTCCCTCCGTTCTCGTTCATTACAATTCGTCAGAAATTGTGAGGCTAGTTCGACCCGGTGTGCTCGTAAAATCTTAGGCACATTTAGCGGGCTGAACAACTTTTGTGGATAAAATTTACGACAACGATGATGTATAATATTTCGCAGTCGAATGCGGAAAGAATGTAATGGACAAAGGATGAGACAAAAATCTACGAACAGTCAACGTTAATTTATTGACGATTTCATACTATCATTGAATAATTTCGGTTAGAAACAGCCGGCGCGATATAGAATCTGTGTAAAAAAGTTCTTTGCAATTTTTATTAAAACATTATTTATTTCAAAAATGTATACACATTGTGTGTGTGTTTTTTTTTATAATTTCTATTATATGCTATAATTCTTTTTCATGTGTCTAATAAGTTTGATGTTGTGACAATAAAAAAATTGTTCCTTCGACAGTTTCTTCTATGTTTCACTACATTCTGGACTTCAGAAAACTGTTCTGCTGATAACGTATGTTACGTCGACCAAAATAGACGATAATTCCAAGGTGTCAAGTCTGTCGATTGCGTTATATAAGAGTATGTGCAGTCGAGCGTTTTCATACAATAAAAAGAAATTTTCTAAAAGGTCGTCATCTTCGTTCTGTAAATGGTCCTTTTTCTCCAGTTTTGTATCTTCGCAATTTAATTGATGAATCTATCGTAATAACAGTTTCCCTTGACTATCCATTCTCAATATCCCGATTAGTATTTAAGCATTTCTCATACTCCAAACTAATATTGAATGAGGTAATTGTGTATGTGTGTATTGCGTTGTATGGATATAATCATTATCGTTGCGATACTAGGTTGATCTCGTTTTATTTCTTGTACAGTATGTATTCCAATATGTATATTTGATAGTGTCTTCTGTCAGACGATTTACAGTGAAATTGAAATGTAGGCGGTGAAATGGTTGACGAATTATAAAACTCCTCAGGCCCAGAGTAGTTCTCATACAACCTCGTGCATCCCGCCCATTTTACAGACTAGCGAGGTATTGGTGTCAGTCAACGGACGAATCAGATCCAAGAAGTGAATGAGCTTAGATCTCGGATGCCTCGTGCGTCCTGTAATGGGTTTATGATTATATCTACTGTCACCGACGAAGCAGAAACAAGGCTCTAGCTACAAAATTCGGCGTCCACAAAGCAATTGCTTTATTACTTTGCCTTCTATCTCTAATATCTAAGTGAATTATAAACAATTTAATTAAATTTCCCCAGAAGCAGCTGGACAAGTCCGTATTATATATCCATTCGCGTTAACAAGGTGAATTTGCTAATGAGGTTTGAATGTCACCTTCTTTTTTTTTTTTTTTGTAAATAGAACCGTGCAGTTTGAAACACTTATGATTGTAACTTCTTTTAAAATGAGTTTAATGATCATAATCATTCTAGATTACTTAAGTTTATGAACACAATAATCACCGAAAAATGAAAACTTATGGTAAATACTTTTGAAACCGAATGTTCTTAGTTTTATTTATAAAATCGTAATTGAATCAATATCAGTTGTAAACAAATTTTATCGAGACACTTATTGGTCACCTAACCCGTGGTAATTAAGAGAAGTTGAAGACCAAAGGCCTCGGTCAATTAACGTCTGGTGTGATACTGTGAATAATCGAATTATTGGTCCATATTTTATGAGACGTTAAATAAAATAAAGTGCGCACATTTTCTGATAAAAATATTGCCTAATTTATCCAAAGATGTCTCACTAAACTTGACGGTTGTCCAACAAATTCATGTATACATACGTATACTAAATGTTGCTATATTACTGATATTTGTATTTATATAATACTAGGTTTACGGGACCCATCCATTTAACGCATTTGGGATTTCAAAAGTAAAATTACTGAAACGACTGCTATTATTTTCCAGCAACTTTTCTCTAATGAAATGATACGAAGATATATCTGAATTTATAAGTAATTTAACAAAAAAAAAGCATTTAAGTTTCCTCTAATAAATCAATTTCTTGAAGAAAAAATTCGGTCTTTTGTTCATCAAAGAAACACCCATAAACTTAGTGTTAAATGTGTGTATGTATATATAAAATGAAAATCACAATTTAGATATTTGAATACAAATATCATCAATATTTATTTACACTAATTTATATAGCAACATTTAATACTGCTATTTTTTAACATAGAAAACTTTGACATGCACTTGATACACTTTCGGATGGAGCAGCATATGGTGCACCAAATGCTCTTTCCTCAGGACGATAAGATAACGACTGAGCATTCGTTCTTATCAGAGATATCAACATCGAACATTTTTTTCATGTTCCGCAATGGAAACCTATCAATTTTTTGTTCCGTTTCCTGCACCGATATGGGGAACGAAAATTCGTTTCTTTTGATGGATAGTATGCAGCTTTAATACCCAAGATTATATGTACATATAAATGGATTACAACATATAAACCACGTTGGGAATACAAATAAGGCTTGGAGGGAAGTTAATGGGTGCTGAGATACACCATTTTTTCGAAATCATTTTTCATTTCAAAAACAGGAATCTGGGAAGAATTTTTTTATGGATTAAGGCAGAATAACATAACTTCGGATTGGAAAATATGTTACAAAAGCGAAAACCTTCGTTATATTAGATTGTACAATAAATTCATTTGCGTTGACACGAATGTGGTCTCCGTTTCGTAGGATTAAAATGGAATCCTTTATTACGAACTTCAGCGACAAAAGAAGACAATTAATAGCGAAAAATATTCGAATTAACTGAATCATTTAAAATCAGAAATAGTAAAACAAAAAAACGACCATCACTTGCGTTAAGGAAATTAGTGGTTTTTCACCACAACAATGAACGAACACATATTAAAATGACACGACAAAAAGTATTACAATTTGATTGAGATGTTTTACCCCATCATCGACTATTTTCATTTATTTAGAATCTTACAAAATTCCCTTAATGGAAAAATGTTTAAAAAAACAAGTGTAAATGTGCATGTATATGAATCTTTAATTTAAAAAACCGAAAGCTTTTATAGTAAATATTTAAGTTACTCAACAGATTGCAAGTCATGGATCAAAACGGTACATACATCATTAATTAGGTATGTTTTGTACAAAATTAGTAGTATTTCAATATTCTTGCGAAGAAATTCTAATGGACTCATAACATAATTTAATAGTAATCTACATGAACCGATATATTTAATTGCATATGCTTCTTTATGATATAAATATATATAAAAGAAAATGTTTGACTCCTCTTATCTGTTCCATCGATAAATCAACTTACCAGTTATCTAATCAGGATGTTGGACTAATCATATTAGTAATGGTACATTACTGAAGAAATGGCGTATTGATAATGTATTATTAGGAAGTATGATTTAAATTTATATTTGTTAAAGTGAATTTAAAGAAGTATTAAAACTTATCACTCCTGTTAGGCATCGCCGATTTAATAAAAATAATATTATAATTATGAAAGCTACACCGTGTGATTTTTTAGACACATTCCATTGACTAGCTTAGCATTGTCGATCATTTGACCTTATATCTCAATTTGCAAACGTTCTTTATTCGCATCTTTTTAATATTTTATGTTTATTTCTTTCTCAAAGTATCCAATTTCACAAATCTGCTGAAAAGTAAAAAGAAATAATCTTTTTGTGAAAAATAAATAGTGATTTTGCGAACAAAATCACGTCAAAGATAAATTAAATTCGCCGATCGACAAATTATATTAAACAATTTGAGTGATACGTAAACTGCGGATTTTTATACAGATCCATATTTTTCAGAATATGGTAAAAAAGTGGAATCTCGGTAGAAAAAGTTATTTCACCTATCAGGTATTATAAAAGGCATTATAATTTGGATATGATCTATGTCTTTCCATATTATGTGCATTCTATGCAATTTTACACCTTTAAATTTTCTATAAATGCATAAATATCTAGCCTAGTAATAAAGGTTAATTTTGATATTGGAATTTATGTAAGAGACTTGAAGATCGACCTTATTGTAACGATAAATGTGTTTTTAGCAATAGTTCTTGTTACAGCGTACAATTTAACAAATTTCAAAGGCTTCTTTCGATTAAGGTATTATGTGTAATCCAAGGAATACCATGACTTTTTTACACAAATTTAGATTTGTAAATTAGAAAAAAATATGCGTGTTAATGATAAAGTATTTTAAAGAAAGTATTAGATATTGCTATACAAAATTTAGAAATATTAACTTCAAACCTTAATTCTATTTCTTAATTCCTTTATATATATATTTTCCGACTCTAGCTGTGCTTGATATCTAGCTATACGCTAAATTTAGATAAATGCATTCGTTTTTACCATTCCACTTTTGCACATTTATATATTCCCATAACTTATAAAAAAATTTTTTAATGAAAAATAATAGTCGATTGCTTTATATATTTTCGTAAGTAAATGGAAGAAATGGATTTATGTTTAACAATTTAAACAATCTAAGCATTTTTAAATATACCTATGTATGTGTCGAATTTCAAACATTTATCTTACAACATATGTTACTCCAGAATATAAAAGAATATTACAGTAATGTTGATTAACACGTGACTGCCATAAAAATTTTTCATGTCCCATTTCTGTTTGAAATGTTTCAATGTAGTGTATCTTAATGTATAACTTTTGTAAAATATGTTTAATTTTTGAGCAGTGCACTTTTTATTTTAAAATATCATCTGGTGATTTATGTTGTTAAAGATGTTTTAATTGATGCTGTGTATTTTATTTTAATCATTCTAAACAAAAACTGCCGATCACAGATAACCATCGGGGCTCCACTAACAATGAGAACAGAAATGTCGGTCACGTGTGTCCAGCGTGGCAAACATACAAAAATATACTGAATTATCAGCGGAAGAAGTTTGATTTTTAAATTCAATTACCGAGCTTTTAAAAATCCGTTATGGTTCTACTAAAAAAAGAAATAAAAAAAAAACAAAGGACTAAGCACTGAGGGCATAATTTTCATATTTTATGCATTGTAATTATAAACTTTGCTTTTTACTGGAATACATTGTTGAAATCTAATCATTATCGTTGATTATTTTTAGAAGTCTGCGCATCGTTAACAGATGTCTCAAATATCGCGTATTATAAGCAATAAAAAGCCAAGAGAGTCTTGTACGCATCGAACACATAGAAGAATTTGGCCAGAGCGTTTGGAGATGCTGAAATAGACATGGCGAAAATACACCCGACAGTCCGTCCTTTTGATTCCGCTGATTGAAATTCTCAGTATTGCGGCCTGTATCGATCGAATGAACGAAATTTTTGGCACGACACACATCCACCGTACTATTTTCATATTTAAGATCTTGGCTTATACACGGATCGATTAATCATCATCTGCATGTTCTTAACATCAGACCTATATTATATTTTGGGATATAACCGAATAAGGGTAGTTCAATTTTTATTGTACGCCTCTCGGGTATTCTTTCAATTTCTTTCAGATGCTCATCGAAGTAGTTACAGATTTTCTTGCTGGAATAATTTTATCTAGAATAAATTGATGGTAATTGTAACAAATTGAACTTACTATAAGCGTACTTGTTCGGGAACACCGAATGGTACCGTATTTTTGACAAAGACCTAGCAGAAAGATTTACAAGGCCTTGCTGGTACGTTAAAAGTGAAAGGTTTCGGCACTTGGGAATTTTAACTTTGCGATGGTCAATAGTGAACAACGGGTTATCAACCATGTGGTAGCCACTCGGTAAAAACTTTCTCTTTGCGCGGGAAAGATTCACGCGGGAAAAAAGAACCGCCAATTTTGGGAAACGGAAGGTCCGGTCCTTCCGTTTCGCGCTCGTTCCTTTGCTCCCACCTTAGGACAACTTTCCTGCAGTTGGTGGAAAGGAAAATCGTGGGAGAAAAGCTCTATCCACCAGCTTAGGAAAAAAGCAGAAATCTACAAGCCTCCGGGAGAAAAAGGTCAAGGAGATCGCGATCTGACTGTTGGACGCGATACTGTAACATAGAAATTTAGTGAACGCTTCAGAAGGGACCGTCCCTTACTAGACACGCGTCAAATAGAAATACAGTCTATTCGTTCAGAATACTCGATCAGACGATCAAATCGTCAGCGTGACAAATTTAACTAACATTAGTATTACGTTTTGCAAAACATGTGTTTACATTTTCACTTTACATATTCAAAAAATAAGGATGGACATAGCACGTTTTGAAATTACACTCCTTATATATAAACACTTCTAAAAAATGTATATATTTTTGAAATGGAGGAAAGTAACAGTTACTAGGACATATAATATGTTTGAATAAGGCAGACTTTAATGTTCTTTATACTGTTTTAAAAAGAAGTTATCAATTGGTGTATTTTTTATTTTTTGTTTCAAAATGTTATATATTTGTTAATATTGAATCGTGTTTGCCTTAATGATTATTTTCATTATTTACTTCTTTTGTAACTATTTACTGAGCGTCGTAGATCCAATAGAAAGACTATGTGTCTTCGTCAAGCGCTTAGTTTGTAACACAATATTGTACGAGTTGTATTATCTCCAATGCAATTAATGGATTGGTACCGAATTCAGAAGAGCAATTCATGTTTTCGTTAGATAATCTTTATTTTCCTAACATATTATTCTATAAACTCAATTATTATTGAGCATGTTACTGCAGAACGTGGATTCTGTGTTTGGAAGTATGAAATCTGAATTTATAGGTGAATTGGTAGTTTAGGAGGTAACGATTTTCTTCAACCAATGTGTCTCTACCTCTTGGACAATCCTTCATGGGCCACGAGCATGTCGCCCACCTAGGAATTTCCTACTTGGTAGGGTGGTGAAGGAGTTAGGCCCAAGGAATGTTCAGCCCTAACGGGACTTGGCTGCCGATGTACCTCTAATGGCTTTACGACACGTCAATTGCTATTGAGTGTTTGCAAATGCACACCAGGAAGACGTATGGTTTGTAGAAACGCAAAATTTCTGTCTATAGAAGTCTTGCTGGACCTCATCGTTATTCCGAAAGAAAATTTAATTAAGATGGTGCACCTCCCAGAGAGTTAAAAAAACCATTTTTTATCATTTTCTCAAAGTTTCAAATGTATAAAATATTTTGTTAAAACGATATTTCAAAATCGGAATATTTGGAGAAGTTAGAGCAATAGATACAGAAACGGATTGTGTCATGTTGGAAGGCTTTGCGGTTTCGATGAAACTGAGACATTGCATTAGAGCAATATTATGTTGCTCACAAGAATGTAATTTAAGGTTTTCTTATCATACAATATACAATACCTATACAGGAGATGAAGGCAATAAAACATACAAAATTGTAGTTGATTCGAAACCTTATGGAGATCAACTAATTCAGAAAAAGAATGTATTTGCCATGTGCAAAAGCAGATGGGACGTCGATTATGAAATATAAGGAAAATTAATAAAAGACTTCGTGGTAAGGATAAACTAATAGATAAACTGATAAATCAATTGACGATATATTACGGTTTTGCCATCAGGAGAAATTCCCATTATAAGAGGAACATAGAAAAGGGTGTATGGTCTAGGACGATCTACCGAAATGTTGAAGGAAAAGCAAAAGAGAAGAGTAAAAGAGATCGAAATTTACTGAAAAAAGTACGAAAGGAGATTGTTAATAGTTTTTCTGAAGCAGAAGGATCGCTATGCAGACCCAAAACAGCAGATTGAAGTTAAAATTAAAAACTCTCTTTACAAGAGAAACATTTTATCTTAAAATTTCTTTTACATTTTCTTCGAAATTATATTTTTTGAACTGATCAATATAAAATCTTTGAAATTACATGTCCAATTTCGTTCAAATTTTAAGGAAATATTCTCTATGGAGCATTTTACAGTGTAGAATCAGATTTTTTCGATATCTTAATTATTCAATTTTTAGTAACCGTTTAAACTTGGTTTTTTTTCTGCCAAAAAGAAATTTTTTCTCTGCAGAATATTGCCATTCCTGCAATTATTAAAACTTTAAAGAATTCCTAAGCTGGAACGTAAACAACACATTCTTATTTTTAAATCAAAAGAAGTTGTTCGTTTTAGACATTCTACACACTCTTGTTCTAGGATTAGCGAATAACTTCATCATTTTACAGCATTTTTAATTTAAACATTTGAAAAGTAAAGGGAAGAGATGTGTGTGTATGTGTGTGTATGTGTTATAAAAAATTGAAACTTTTCACTTAGTAATTGCCTATGCAAAAGTTCCAAAAGAAATCGAATTTTTCGTGACCGTCTGGCAACTGTAACTCCTAAATAAGAGATTAAAAAGGAGGCGGACTCAAAAGTAGTATCAATATGCATCCATGTCGCACAAGCAATTTTTAACAATCGTCTAAACTTGCTTGAGGCCGAAAAATGAGACTCAAAACTACTATATAAAACTAAAATAGAAAAGAATCATAGGTACTATGGGTTTCCCTTAAAAAAAGAAATGCATTTCCCTAAAGTATGTAAAAATAAATGCGCAGAATGAAAGAAAATCTATCCTCAGCAGTATTTGAATTAATAAGTAAAACATAATTTTGATTTCTCGAAGCCGCAGACCAAAAGATCCTCTTAAACTAACACCTGGCACTTGACGGATCACACCGCATAATGTGGTAGGAGAAATTCGCGACACACCATATGCATTTTCAAGGCCAAAGATTCTCAAAACTCATCGTAAATTGGAATCTTTGTTCGAGTAAAAACACATAAAACCATCATCAAACGTTATCTTTATTTAGTTGTTTGTTGTTATCGAAATCGGCTCGAATAATAAGCTCGCAAAGAACGCATGGAATCGTCGTCCCAAGAGTACGAGCTCCATCGTTGCTTACAGTATCACCGAGTGGATCGTATCCGGGTCGAGACGTAAAAATATTTCTTGATAACATTGTCGTCGCGGTATTTCTCGCTCGATTGCGGCTCTCCGCTCTGCGATTCCGCGGTTCGTCGCGCGACTACGGTACAGTCGACGACGACGACGACAACGACGACGACGAACGGGAATACCATTACCCGCGAATAAAGAACCGAGGCTAGACGTTATAACAGCATTGCCAGAGCTGCGCCTCCCATTCCTTCGAGGGCTCTCCCGGGAACACTAACGATGTTGCGCCACGAGAAAGAAATTCGAGCGGTTCCGGTGCTGATATACACGTATATGGAGAACCCTGGCAGAAATACCGAGCCAAATATGCTTTTAAGAACGCAGATGCTCTTGCATAGCGGGAATATTCTTAATGCCTTTGTAGGGCCGCCTCTCCTGTTCGCGCGTCCATTTTTATTTCTCCTTCTTAGGCTCTTTCTTTTCGCCTCTTCGATCTTCCGGTAAATTACCTTGCGGGTGTTACGTATGCTGGTTGCCCCTAGAGAAAATTTGTGTAGTCAATTGTCTGGTTCTTGAAGTAAGAGTGCTTCATCTGTATGCAGATATTTTGATCGTATATAGGATGGAGGGTGGAAACTGACCTTGAGTGAATCCTTGGTGAAAGCAAAACTGAGAATGTGGAATCGAATCTATAAAGCAAGCTTTCGTTTTCTTGCGAAATTCATTACAGCAGCATTTGCAAAGTACGACATTGTAACAGTTTGATTGAAATTACAGCATACGAAACAAAGGAAACGGTTTATTAAGAGATTCGTTATATCAGGAAATAGTGAAATGTATGTAAGAGAGATCAGAGCAAGTTGTAGTGAAATCAATGTGCAGATAAAATTTATGACAATCGAATATTCCAACGATCATTTTTCATTTATCGAATTCATCTGGGACAATATATTTTAGTTCTTGATAAGTGATTGTTGAAATATTTAATTTTTTTGAATTATGCACGCAATTTTGTCTCGCTGTATCAACTTGTTCCGGTCTCTCCCATGTATGTGAATCCTTAAAATCAATTTTTTAAACTTTTTTATACATTTTCAATTTGTTTTTGGTTAAGGAATCACACTGTAGTGCTACCAGTTCTGTTTTATCTTGATAATAATCAGACTGCTAACGTTTTTCTTTTTTTTAAATCACGTGACCGATTGAGTTTACATTGCAAACAAAGAAATTCGTTGTCACTTTTTTCAGCAACTAATTTTATTTTCAGTGCTGCATATATTTTGCAAAAATTAATACTTCGAAGAAATTCGTCATTTCATTTCCTTACGAAAGTGTTTCAGTTATACCCTTTGTATGTAATATTGGGTACTTTGAAACGCACTATTTTGTTGACTGCTACGAAAAATCAAGTCAGTAAACTCAGAACGCCTAATTCGCCCACCGTATATCCCAGACGCCGTTTCGAGTTGTTATACCCTCAAATATTTTTGTCCTTTCCGTTATCTGTATCCACAACTAGTCACCTACTTTCACTATTAGTCACATTGGATTCATCACCTTCCAACTCTCCTCTCAACTCTCCCACACAGTCATATCCCAAAGTTAATTTTTCCAAACCCTTAAATAGTCCTATTTTTCCATCCTCAAGGCAGTCTCTGTTCTATCACGCGCACGTCACATACTACACATTAATAAAGTTCTACGCAACGACGATCTCTAATTGGTTAAAATTTAGTATTACCCCATTATTCGCTTCGATATCCGAGGAATTGGAGCTAACCGGACATCACAGAGTGATTATAGCTTGTTACAGTTACTGCAGCATTCTCTGGTTGAAAAACACTTTTCCAAACTTGACAAAATTATAACACACTTTTTCCTGTATTCTACTTCAAAACCACCCAATTCTATCGTCAAGAAATAAGAAACAACTATCTGATATATGATAAAAGATTATTGATTTGAATGGTGCTTACTTTAACGTTTGAACTCGCAAGGGGGCAAGGGAGGCACAAGCTGGATAGCTTCAAATTAGAGCTATTTTTGTTTATGCGAAAAATTCGCAAAAGATTATTTACAATATTCGTTAGTCCTCGTTGCTGTATGTAAAGAACACACTGCATAAGGAAAAGAAAACAGACTACATGTCGCGATACCAATATGGTGGCGATCACGCAGAGCTACGAATCGAAACATAGAACTACTTGGAAAGGAATGATGTAGCGTTCTCAGTTATAGTAAAACATTCAAGTAAAGCAGTCAAAGTGAAAATTCGTTCTTAGAGAAGAGAGTTGCATGTATGTATAATTCATTCTATGAGTTATACGCAGCTTTTATCTGAGAATATTTCTGTCGAAGTTTTTTATATTCAAAAAATGTATAATCAAAATTTTATCGATGAAACAGTGCTGATCAGTGTTTTATACACTTATAGATATTGCAGCTTTAAATATTATTCATTATTTGTAGTAAATAACCAACTTGGTGCGATAAAAAACCTGAATAGAGAAAGAATTTTTCTGGTGGGATTAAGTAAGAAATTAATTTAAAAAAGATTGCAAATTACGTATATAAAAAACACTAAAGAAATATTGTATTTTGCCATTCGTATTTAATATTAGAAAAATTAGACGAATCAAATTCAGACTAATTTTATGTTAGAACACACTTTATCTTATAATTTTATTCTATTTTATAAATATACGTATAAATATAATGCAAAAAATGTACTATATTGATCACAAAGTATAACATATTTAAATATTGCAAAAATTTTGTCGAAAAACAATTTCTTTTAGGATAAACGCGCAGAAAGTAGTGTAGATTCGCGTAACAACTCGAAGCTTGGTACTCCAAGGGTTAATTGAAAATTTGTATTATTATAAATAATTTTGTGAACTTATTTGTCAACCTGATATTGAAATGTGATTTTGATAAAACATACTCTCTAAAATATAAGTGAAGTAGTTTGATTGAAATAAAGTAAACTAGATTGAAATGAAGTAAAAGAAGTTTGAAAATGTTCAAGTTTATTTTGTTGAGAGTGCAAAATTTTCCTGCTTTTCTTTAATGCATCATGTAACATAAAAATATCAGTATTATTACATATTCCACAATTTACATTTTTGGAAATACGATGGAGAAAGGAT
The DNA here is from genome assembly GCA_951804975.1 of Anthophora plumipes. NCBI lineage: Eukaryota > Metazoa > Arthropoda > Insecta > Hymenoptera > Apidae > Anthophora > Anthophora plumipes. The sequence continues at coordinate 14,072,791 of OX638118.1, read as the reverse complement.
ACGCATAATTATTAATCCTTACAAATGAATTTCTGCAATTCTTGAAGTAACACGCAAAATTCTTTTAATTATAGAAATTCAATTATTTCTACCTACATTCACCCGCACCGTCTTTTCTAGCAATCGACGGCAAAGCGAGCAATAATTCGATAAGGTAGAAACGGCATTATGAAAAGTGGTATACACGTCGTCGGTGAACAGGGTGAGAAGAACAGTTACGACACGGTTGACAATGTGGCATGGTAATCGAATAACCGGTGTACCGCAACACCCCCGTTCCCGGTGCAACTGGGCTCACCTGTGTACATGCCAGACTTTCTCCTAGTTTGCCAGCAATTCTCCACTGCGTGTTAACTCCGCGGCGTTACGCTTTCAGCTCCAACGACATCGCCTTCGTCGAAAACGCGCCCTCCGTTAATCCGCGTGAACTGTGAGTTGCATTGTGATACGAACAAGAAGTAATTAATTCGTATGAACGATTGTGAGAAAATGAAATCTCCGTGACAACGCCATGCTGTTGTTAATAGGGGAAAAATATGTAAAACTGTTAATGTAATAGTAATAATAACAATAAATGTATAAAACTTGTTAAATAGCTATAAATATAGTTTGTAACGTAAAAATCTCGTGTGTAATGTACAGGAATAAGGTGGACTATTTATAGTAGTCCCCATTTAACGTTCGCTAACTTCGGTCCGCCTAGTGAACGTTAAGCGGGGCGGTACATGTTTCAGGGATTGCTCGGATATATCTCTCTTGGGTACATTCATCTCAGGTTTCGACGATAGCTTGAGTGAGACTTATTGAGAGCAAAGGAGACACATTGAGAATGAGAAACACTTTTCGCATGAGAAAAAAATGTTGTGTTTCATTCGTACAATTCAAAATCATTCGTATATAGTCATGTTGGGTATCGTTTTCATCCAAAAATCCTCAGCCGTTTGATTAAAATAATCCCATAATTATAACGTAAAAGATATAGAAAATTTTATTTTTCTTATTTTGATGACTCATCTGTAAGCGAAGATTATTGATCACGAGTCAGAAATAACGTGGACCGTCACACCGTCGAGCTAGTTCCAGAAATTGGTGGGGCTTACTCTGCGAACGTTAACCGGGGAAAAAATGCTGAACGTTAAGCGGGGACTACTGTAATATGTTTTATAAAATAGCGTTATCCGAACGCGCATAGATATCAGTACAGTATAATGTTTATACATCATGTCTTTTCAAATGGCATAAGTTGTTTTGTTTTAGTAGAAGGTAGTGCAGTTTTAACTGTATACGTATACATTGCAGGAACGCATTTACGTTATTCAAACTTATTATGAAAATAGACTATTGTTTTCAAACAAAATTTTGTTTAGTGATAAAGCTCATTTCATAATGGATGGATTCATTAACACTAGAACTATCAGCGTTTTGTGTAAATCTAGTACTACCACACCTGTCAACTTGACGGGTATTTGAAAAATATGCTTTGAAAAGTTATAAATAATCAAAAACAACATTTAATGTATTAAATAATCTGTTTTCAACTAGGAAATATATGAAAACATATTTTTTAAGTTTAGATATTTGTGATTTAAACGATTTTTCTTTATAATCCACCTATAGATATATATCCACCATTATTTTGCTGATAGATTTTATTTGTAATGTACTCTCTCTGCAAACATACTTCTTACACTCAAGATGAGTTGAATTCATTTTATTTTCGGTGTACGATCCAATTTAACAGTATTCGCGTGTATTAAAAGTTTTTTTTTAATTTCTCAAAGTGCAATTTATTGAACTTTATTTCTGTTGCTGTGTAGAAATCTTTCAATGATAAATAAAGATACAAATTTCCAAGATACATTACGCCAAGTCCTTGTATAAATGAATGAAAAAAATATTGATGTATATTTGTTAATCTAAAACGTATTTTATTCACTTGGCATTTTTACGAGTCTTGGTATATTTAGGTATACTTCAAGTAGATAAATAAAAATTAAAACATTTAAAAGAAAATAAATAAAAGAATATAACAATTATTATGTCTTATTAAAAGTCATAAATTCCTGCAATTATATCAATACAATAATAACAACTCTAGAGAAAAATATTTGAAACCCGTCATTTTGACGAGATTGATAATTCTAGTGTTAATTAACAAAATTATCGTGTTTAGAATGATGAAAATTCCCCTGTTATTTATGAAAAATCTCTATACCCACAAAAAGTCACTGTTTGATCTGCATTTTGGGCAAACGAAATCAGTGGAACATTTTTTTTTAAACATGATGCCGGAAATACTGTTACTATGAATACTAAGCGATATCAATCAATGTTGACTGACTTTTTATGGTCAAAATTGAATCATATTGATGAGTCTGATGTCTGCTTTCAGTAAGATTGTGTTACGTTTCACACAACTCGAGAAAACATTCAGTTCTTCGATCGAAATTTCGTCAACGTATTTTCATGAAATGCAGGTTTCAAGATGCCGTTTAACTCCGATAGATTTTTTCTTTGTGGTGTTTTTTGAAAAGTTGAGGCTATGCTAACAAACCAAAGATAATTAATGGCCTAAAAAACAACATTCGAGTTGCAATTCGTGAAGTACCTCCAGCAACACGTCGAAAAATCATTGAAAATTTCCGTAATAGAATTGATGTCTGCAGACACAGTTGTGGTGTACATTTGAGTGATATTCGATTCTATATATAATTGTAATAGATCTTACTTTCAACAGGAAGAAACAACTTGAAAAAGTTCCAAATAGTTCGTGTTTTATTAAAGAAAACCATATCGGCGTACGTTTTGGTTAACCCTATACAAAGCATATAATATACATTAACAATACTCATGTATAATATATAGATATTATTTATAACACAGTGCTTGTCCGGACCTATATAAACAATTAATACCAAGCACTCATCATTTACACTTTGATTTCCCCAACAGATCGCAATTGTTCTTTCCTAGTTGCACGTATTCGGTCTTACAAGTATTCTTCCTCTTCAAAAAACTCTGCATATTCAGAATATTCTTTAAATTATTTAACTATGTTCCACCTACTTGGCCAACTTGAAACTTCTGCATGTCATAGTGCGAAAACAGAGCATTATTTCCGATTTTTTTAAGGTGTTCACTTTAAGGGTTGCTTGTAAAGGCCACCTCCAAAAAAATTAATTATTTTTTCTCTGTCCTTAATAATTGATTTAGGATTTTGAAAAATATCTGAAGTAAAGCGAGTCTATAACTTCTTTACATTTATTTTTCATGTAAATATCTTAAGTAATAACGAAGAAAATACATAAAACAGTTTAAGGGTTTTACTCCCATTATACCTTTAAACGAAGGGGTAGAGATCTGAAGTTTTGCAAAACGGTTTTTCAGGCAAAGAACATTATTTAGCAAACTGGAAAAATAAAAGAAGAATGATTTAGAGGTTGTTTAACCTGCTTATCGTGCTGAACCCTTTGTGCAATATTCTTTTTATTTATTTTTGTTCAGCGTATTTATACAGCATTTAACTAGTTTTGTACTACATGAAGTATATATTAAGAAGTTGAAAAAGTTTCCTTTATTTCTTAATCAAAGTCATTCATTTTGAACAGAAAATTGGTATAAAAATTTTCTTTGGAAATATTTTCCCTTACTTTCTACCTTTTCCTATCTAGTACTAACATCAGTAATTTGTTATTGTATATATAGTATAGTTATAGTGACCTCATTTTTTACTCAGAGGCTGTGTTAAGAATTCTGTAACAGGATTATTCAGTACGAACAACTTTAACGAAATACACAGTTGAAAAGCTACTCATCCCAAGTGAAACAACTTCTAAAATCGCCTCCCAGTTCATCCATCTTCAATAAAAATCTAATTTTCCTCCTCTTCCTTTTACTGTCCAGCAGCAATTCGATAATTCACGCGTACATAAAAGCAGTCTTTTACGATTCAAGGAAATTTATACGCGTTGGTTTTCCGCCGGATGATCAGCCAGCACTTCGCTCCAAGCGTTGACTTTTATCGATGTTTGATCACTGATAACTTCAGCTCTGGAAAATTCCACTCAAATAAGTCAGGCCGCCTCTTCGATAAGCGGTATCGTAATATACCGTAATACGAGCGTGCCTTGAGACGCTCCATTGCCAACGGCGGCTGTCATCCGTGTGACCATTCACATTCTTCCAAAATTGTCCGTCTCGTATGAGTACAAATGATGTTTCAATCGGTAATACTCCATTTTCCGGAGATAAACGGGAAAGTAACAAGCTTCCCGTTCCTCGAAATTTCGCTATACACCTGCTGTTGGCCGTTATTAAAAAGCGGCCAGGAAATTAAAATCGAACGGAATTACATCCACGCGTTTACACGTCTCTCGCGTGTTTCGAACGGCGTGCGATACGAATGAAACTCGATCCTCGGAAATGGGGAATTTACCGAGCGACAACAGCGAATTTTAATTGGCTCAAAAATAACGCGCACCACACCGGTAGTACGTGAAAAATATAATAATACTAACCGGTCAGATAATTAAGAATAAATTTCTTCTGCTACTGTGGCTCTATCTTTCGAAGCGTTTGTTTACTATGTCTTGAATTTATTAAATTGCGATAGGTGGTAGTACATGAAATTAATGAAAACAGGAAATAGAAAGTATTGGTCAAATATTTGTAAAAATTAGTTTGCATATGGGTATAGGTAAAGTGTTATAAATTTTGTTCTTTCTATCAAAATTGACCACTTTTTATTTGAAATTTTACTCTGTGTTCGTTCTTAATATTTTTGTATATGAATTATGTCGACAAAACTATAATAAAATATGTTGGTAAATATATTGGGTTAGTCACAAGAAATAGAACACCCAAATATCTATTTTGGTATTGAAAACAGGAGAATTTGTTTAAGACAAAAGTTGTATTGTTCAAAGGAGCAAAGGTATTCGATGTTTCTAAACAGCATCCTGTAATTTTAACTTCGTAGCGTTGTACTTGATGTGAAATTAAATTTAACGATCTAGTATAACCATGACTTTGAAATTACCTTGTATTCAAAAATGTAGAATCGACCAATGAGAACATTAATATCGAAGATTACTTTATTTAAATCAAATTAAATGTTTAAAATTATGATATTCCATTATAATACAAACATTTCATCGATTTATAAGGCTATGAAGGTTTTTTTTCAATCATTTCCGATGAAAAGTTGATGAAACAAGACTTCATAAAATCTTTTTATTTTAGCTCTTCGGAGCCAACTTTCGATATAAATTTTAACCAGATCATCTTTTTGATCCTCTGAGTAAACTGATACATCGTCTTGATAATTCGACGGAAACTATTGACACACATATTTGTGTGCATTTAGAAATCTTCTCCTGTAAATGGCATATATGTTATTATTACGAATAAAATCGGATGTCTTAAGAAACTAAATTACACATACAGTAGCTCATAAAAATATCCAAATTCTATTTAAAATAGAATAACTTTTTTAAAATTGGACCAAACGACTCGAGTTTTTTTCTTTTGAGAAGTTAGAATAATTAGTTTACTAGATAACGTGTAAACAATTTTTTGAGAAAATTGCAATTCATTGGATTTACGTAGAAAAAAAATGAAGGTTGCTTTTTACAACTTTTTTGTCTGAACCTGTAATGAAAATTTAAGAAATATGTTTTGCAGATCTATACCAATTATACACTTGCTGAAAATTTCATCGAAAGCAGTTAACACTGCTATAAGTTACAAACTGTTAAAACTGGGGAAAATTAAAATTTCTCGCGATTTTCAGTCTACAACTGCAATAAGTCTAAAGAGTCTCGTATCTTTCAATGTCTACTTGTTTCTGCGTTGACCGACTTCGATGAAAGTTTCAGCGTATGAAGAAATTTTCAGCATCTACAAACGTGCTTTAAACATTTTTATCATGGACTCGGATGAGAAAGTTGTAAAAACGACTTTTCAGTCATTTCTTCACGATGCCGACTACGTGTAACATTTGCAAAATTTTTTGTACTCTTCATTCTAGTAAAGTAATACTTCTAACTTCTTAAACAAAACTCAAGTATTTAGTACAATTTATAAAAAGTTATTTTGTTTTAAAAGGGTTCCGAATACTTTCGTAAGCTACTGTACAAATATTACCATTGATCGAACCTAGACTTCTAAATCTAAAGTCAATTTAAGGTCATGAACTTTATTTCATATCAGCTACAACGCTATGAAGTAAAAATTAAATGATACGATCTGCAGAATCGTCGATGATCTTGAAATAAGATAACATAAAATAAAATGTTTGTTTATGCTACCACCTTTGCTTTCTTGAACAGTACAACTTTTATCTGGAACATATTCTTCAATCCTCAATTCTGCCAGAGATATCTAGGTGTTCTATATTTCGTGACTAACACGGTTTAAATGTTGTTATTTCCCGATGTTGGTTTTAACAGCGGGGTTGAGGAATTAAATTTTAAGACGTAATTCTCAACAACTTATATTTTCGACATTTGAAAAATATGCGTTAGTATAATAACGGACCGGGTAGTACAATGTTTTAAATTTTAATGTCAATGGGTGCTGGTTACTGTTCAGAAAAAAAGCCCTTTTTCATTCCAAAACTATGATACTTATGCCCTTGGCCCCACTCCTAAAGGGTCAGATCGTGGACCCTGTGCGGGGGTTGAGTGTTAGGTGGGAGACCGAAGCCTCCAATCAAAATTAGGGTGTTGGTCAACGCCCGTTGCCCATTTTCCGCATCGACAGAGTGAGGGGGCATATTCGCGGACTCGTCACTGGGTTTATGGAAAAACCCAGTATAAGGGGCCCGTGAACTTGCGCTGACCTGACTCGAGTCAGCGCGGGTTTACGATACGTCAATTGCTATTGAGACGCAGGACGAAACTCCAAATCCTCTACCTTTGTTCGGGGTTTGAAGTGTTCCTGACAATAAGGAAAATTAAGCGAAAGAAACATTAAGACGCGTATTGAAATCCTAATCTCAAAAATAGCGAAGAATCACGTCCGCATCATAAACCTGGTCCCGTTTAATTAATAGCTCGCTAAGGGGCTCTAACAAATGTGTTAATAAATTGCATGGATTTTGTAGATGACCCGATGATGAAATAGTAGATTGAAAATCATTTGTTCAAAGTTTCATTTATAACATATAAAAAATTATATATCAATGTATATATCAATATTGGTAAAAGTTTTTTACTTTCTAATTCAGTTTTCTAGCTTGTTTGTACTATTGATTGAAATTGAAGAAGGACAAGTTGGACTACATTTATACTCCTGCCTCAGTTTTATCATTTTTTTTTTTTAATTTTACGATAATATACATGTTTGCAAACATTTCTATAAATAAAATTAACTTTGTCCTCGATTTCGTAACTAGCTTAACTTACAATTGTGAATTAAAATATTTTACAATTAGTTTGACTGATAAGTATGGTTCTACAATTTTAGACTGCAAGATTTGTATAATAAAGATCATAACATATCGTAAAAGTTGACAGATGATTTTACTTTAAAAAGTAATTAAATTAATATTAAGTAATAAGCCTATTGAGATATTCAATAATATCTTAGCTTTAAAAAATTATAATTAATAAGAAGAAAAGTATTCTTGTATTCTTCTTATTGTATACTAAAAATAGTATAAATGGGAAAATTGCCGATCGTAAAAGATTGCAAGGCAGTGTGCCAAGTACAGTTACCAAAAATATTAATCCTATTTCAAAATTATAATAACGTATTCTTAATATCAAAGAAATGCAAAGTTTGTTTTTTAGAAACTAATGTTTCCGAATGTCTTCTTCATATCTGTATTCTGGAAAAACTTTCCAAAATCTTTTTTATTAACCCCGAGACTCCTAGGGAAGGAATTTCTTAAATTCACAAGTCGAAAAATATTAAATTAGAACTATTTCTTTGGTACAAAATATTTTCAAAAAGTTACTTATGATTGTATACATTTTGAAGTTTGACATTCTAAAATCAGTGTTTATATACGAAGAAAAGTATGAAATACCTATGTGAAAAAGATACCAGTTCGATGAAACACTCCCCTACCGTATGATAGTTCAAGGTTCAGGAGTCCTACGACTAATTTATTGTAACGACATTCCGCCCTTCTAAGGTTAAACAGTAAACTTCAGAGATCTCGTTCTGATCGAGTTACATATGCACAGTATCCAGATAATTTCACTGTATCAACTTGCCTTGGTCTCCCCTAAGATTCGGTGTTCCTTAACACATTGCCGATCGATCGGGGAGATGTCCCTACTTTACAAAAGGAATGGATATGCTTGATGTTTTTATTACATTACATAAATTTATATGTTTTGAACGTTAACACATTTATGAAAAAAAGATGTTATACTGCTTAATATATTTTTTCTTTATTTCACAATTTATCAAACACATTACTTTGATTTGTGTAAGTGGTATGAAATATTAGATCATTATTATTTTATCATTTGAAATTATTTGCACATTTGATGGATGCTTAAATGTAAGAATGTTATTAAAACAAGAGAATATTCTTACATAATAGTCACTGATATCAAACATTGGTATACAGTGGCCCTCCGAAAAAATATTCGACATGTACTTTATTCCTTTTCTCATTCACAATCGTCCACAACGAATAAGTGAAAATCGTCCTCAAAACTAAAGGTAGTAGATAGATTTGGAATAATATCTCGAACATTATTAAAAGCGAGCATTGACGAATTTTCTATTTTTCAGCGTTAAATTTCAAAGCATCGCTTTGTGTTAAAGCATGATCGCCAATATGTTAAAGTATTTTGAATAATGAGGTTCAAGATGTATCTGTCGGAGTCTCCGTGATCTTTTTAACACGAAAACTTCGCTTGTGGTTAAAACATTCTGTTTGACCGTTTACAATTCTCCCAATCACCAATCACTTTTTCCCGGTGCACTCTTAGAGGGTTATCTTAGAAATAAAGCCCACAATGTTCGATGAAAGTGTTTAGGGGAAGAATGTGTATAATCCTATAATATCTTGTCGAGACTTTTCGTTAACGTAAAATGTCTCGCCAACGAAGCTAAGTTTCAAAACTACTTTCAGTTAGTTTTCTTGGAAACTCTAAAATTTATGGTACGTCTGTTTCTAGCAACTAAGTTTGCATTCAACACAATGGACGGTTATTGTTTATTCGAAACGAAAAATAGTTACCAGTAACCCGTAACCACTTGGGACGATATCATAAATTCAACCAACGCTCATTGCCAGTAACAATTGGTGCATTATAAATACACAGACTAAATCTTGGCCACAGTATATTGTGGTCGTAAAAGTCCCCAGAAACCAAAGTAATCATGTTTTGAGTATAGAAACAATGAAATTGGCAGAAATATGAGCGCTGAAGGGTCTAAAACTTCGGTCAGGACTGTAAGAAGAAATGTTTAGTACAATATCAATATACTTCTACAATATATTAACTATATATAGATATAAAAAAAGACTCTTCATATTCCAAATAGTACATGAAATACTATTAGCCATAAGTTAATAAATTCTTTTGTTGTGCAGAACCCTAAAACGAAATACAATGTACGGCCCTAAGTGCCGCCACATCAATCGGTGCCGCATTTCGAGGGTTTAATTTACGACCACGCTATATCGTGGCTTAGACTGTAGCTCTCGTGGTGGCCTAACGGGATCGTATCTGCAAGGGGAGATCAAAAAGTTCGCGAAAAGAAGGGGAAAGAGGGTAGAAAAAGCTATGGTACTATTTTTCGTTTTCGATGTATTTCCCCCATAACCTCAATACACTTTTTAGATTTCAGAATTAATTGATTCCTTCCTAAAAATATTACATATATTTTTATAAATGTATTGCCATTTTTATTAAATACTTTATTAAACATTTTACCTCTTTACCTATTTTTATTACCATTGTTTCTGTCATCCTAAAATTAATCACTATCACAGTCTTGACGTTTTCTACGTCCTTAAATTTATTTATTTCCTTGAAGATTTTCTTTCACATTTGAAACAAATAGTGACTAAACTTTACTGTTTCCCCCCATTTATCTATACCTTTTATAACTTTCCCATCACATTTGCTATAAAGAATTGTGTGTTTATGATGTATTAGGACTTATAGAATAATGCCATATTAAAATTCTAAGTGCCTAAAGAGGTACAAATTCGGCATTTTTTTAACATCCTCTTTTGGTCTTTGTCTTCTTCACAAAGGTCTAAAGACTCACTCACGCGAACACTCGACGCGCTGCTGTTTTCAAAGCGATGTGAGCATTCTCAGTGCTCATCTTGCGCCGACTTTTAACATGACAAGATATTAATGCAGAATGTTTAAAATAGTTACAGAATATATTGTAACAATCATTGCAACTTACTGCTTCAAACGAGCATCTTCCAACATTATTTATTGTAGTTTTTTCGACAGACTGTTTAAAGTGGGAATAGCTTTCGAACGAATCTTTCCTTGTTAGAAAAAATTGTCTCACTTTTAAATCGTGATTTTTTCAAAACAAAATACCTCGTAAACTGGTAACATCTCTTCCAGAATGATTGCAGACGTTTTACCTTACTTTGTAAGGAACTTTATGACGGCGCGAGATTCAATTTACTGCGTGCTTGACATTGTCTTCCCCACTTACTTGCTTACAAGGCAATAACTCGTAGACTAATTACCAAAATGAGTTATACTAAAAAGGAGTCACATAATAGAAAATTGCATACAAGGCACCTTCTCTCCTCTTCTTCCTGTTCATTCTGCGAACTTTTCGACCTACCCTTGCATCTCCGCACTCTTCAAACTTGTTATATACGATGGCGAATGAAAATTACAAGAATAACAATAACAATATCTTAGATAAAATTAACATGGTATTTGTTATTTTTATTTCTGCACTTTTTGTATATAAGTTAATAAATATTAAATATAATTAAGAGAAATAAATCACAGAACCAACAAAGTATTTCAGTGTTCTATATCAAGACATGCACATTCAGTACTAATTCAGCATTTCAGAAAATTATTGGAAGATAGTTAAGGGGATATTCTTAGAGGTATTTCACAACAAGACTGAAATAAATACAAAAACTAAGAAATCACAAATAATGCCAAAAAAGGGTCATATGCTGGTTAACATAAAGGTTAATGTGCTGAATCAAATGGTAATAACTTATTACCAATTTTTTGTGTTCTATTCCTTGTTACTGATAAGCATGCATATCGAAGAGAAAATCCGAAAGATGTTCTATCGTTGTTTTCTTTAATATGCTTGATGTATCAACGTTCAACACATAGATTTCATGTACAAAAACGGATCCACAATGGATGTCAACATTTCTGAAAAAGAAAAGACTATTTTTGGATAATTTAGAAAATACACTAATAAAGGCGTTTATTGAATAGTCCAAAAGTATGTCACGAACAGCAATTCAACAAATAATGAAACATATAAGAGCTTAAAAATATAAAAGAGGAGAGCACGTCAGAAATATTAAAAGTGAAAAAAGAGGTAATAATTATAATTATATAACTATAAACACATAATTTATTAAATATGTACTTTATATATAAACAGCATTGTTATCAAATATGTGAAAGTTATCGTTAATAAAAAGTATTAATAATATTTTTATGATAAATACTAAAACATGTGTCCTCAGAAATCTTTACATTCTTTTGATTCATTATATTTTTTTATAAAGAGAGAATTGAACTTTTTATATACGTTGGTCATTTTTATCCCTAAGACCACGCGTGCACAGTTAACTGAGTGCTGTAGACGAGTTGAAAGTACCAAAAATATAAATTTTTTAATCGTTACACTTTTCAAGTTTGTATTGTCTTAAAATTCGAAACAGAATCAAATTCACGAAAATATAAAATACGTGTAATTATGTCCAAGTTGCAGTGGGTGATCAAACTATTGTGATCAGATGAATACATTGAATATTTTATGTTTGCGGTGGTTTTATGACTACAGTAATAGTAAAATATACTCCTATTTTCCTTAACGTATAGATAGACAATTGGACTATATTGTGGTAGCTTAACTGGCTAACAGAAGATTCAAACTTTATCCTGACAACTTGCCGAATATGAATCCAATAGAAAACTTATAACAATTATTAAAGCGTTCAATGATATCAGAAGTGATAACTAATAAACAGTAACTGATTGAACAACTTGAGTGGATACAGAATCATGATGCGGGAATAAAAGAAAACTAGAAAAAATAAAGAATTATAGGTATAAAGTATGAAATTTCGAAATATTAGTACATGTAGTTTTAAAAATTTTAATGATTCGTAGAAATTTTAAAATCTTTGCTACATTTTATTAGAAAACATAACAATACTTTTCATAATAATAAAAAAGGTTTCATTTTGAGTGTATTTTCAATTTTATTGTTATTCAGACTTCGAGTAAGTGAATTATATTTTCGAAGTTATATTGATCATACAATGTACTACACAAGCATAGAGCATTTAAAAAAATATTTTTCAATTTGGCCATACATATTATATATACCGACAGCACGCCGTGCTACCCTCCGTATCACTTTTAAACCAATATTGCGAATATTATTTTTGCAGCTCGCAGAGTATGCAAAATTGAAACTAAATTCCGATTGTCACTTTTTAACGGTTACTGTTTCGAGAAATTTTTTTCATTTTGATACACACGATAACCATATTTATAAGTATTAAAGTATGAACTGCTTGTATCGACTGACCAAACGAAGTCCAATTAGCGTAGTCGCTTGAAAAGAATGTTTCAAACGTGAAGTACACAAAACTTTCTAATTTCTGGAATATTGTTTTTAATGAAATATAATTTTCTTCTGATTCCAGTAAACTGTGAATAAAGGCGTATGGGAAACGCCAATGCTGTAAGCAGCATTCTAATTTTACTATTAATTCCCAAACGATGAACTTTGTATTGCATAGCTACACAAGAATTTCTGCTTAAAAAAATAACTATGTAGATTTAAAGAAATATTAGTGATCACTATTACACACTGTAATATAAATATTTGTTCACGCAACACCTTTATTTTATTTTTACATCCTGCTTTCGATCAACTGTCTTGATATTATTCAATCTATAGGGAACAAAGTACTTATTACAAATTAGTGTTTTGCATGATTTCCCCACCTTTCCCATTATAAAAGAAAATTAATTTCGTATGTCTTGATAATTTATAACAGGATAAAGTATCTTTCTTTTTACGTAACTTTCCGAACGATTTAGATAAGAAAATTTAACTCTTTCAGTACCGACCTAAGAAATTACACTTAAGCGAAGAATACCGAACCAAATTAATGTAATTTAGTAAGGTTTGAGAAAAACAGTATAAAAATAAAAATAAGAATGATATTTATCAAATTCTAAAAGGCAAATATTACGAAATAAAAGTAGAATAAATTATTTTTCCAAAATAATATTTTTATAATATTATAATAATATTTCCAATTAATATTTTTCCGGGTATTTCCCGGCCTATAAGACGCACCTGCGCATAAGACACACTGTACTTTAAAGCATGTTACGTTGCAAACCCTTTTGTGTACGTATGGTATTTCACTTCATAGATGTAGCATTTTTCCTACAAGATGTGAGAGAGCCGTTTCATCTACTTGCCATTTTTTTTAATCTTCGTTGATTTCACATAATAAAAATTTGAAACTCTTTTTGTTTTTCATAGTGTACAAGCGTGTCATAGTAATGAAAAAATGAAATTATTTTAATTAGTACGAAATCAAATTTGTTATTGTCTCTTAACCAAAAAGGATGGCGTCTCTTCTGAATTTACCCTATATAAAATGTAATATATAAATGTAACTAATCATAATTTTCAGAATCTTGAACATCTACAACTGCCTAATTTGTAAAAATTTCACATTATTAGCATGATTCGAAATTGTATACTTCCTTGATTTGTCTCTTATATTAGAATTTATTCGCATTATCACGAACAAATGGATTAATTATCGTTATTATTCAATCGTATCAGGGAAATTATTAATGCGATAGAAACAACGGTATAAACAAGAAACGATAAATTCATCGGGAATGTAAAGGATCTAAATTTTAATCAATTCATTTAAAGAGAGTCGTCGTATGGATTTCAGGTTGACAAGTGGCGCGGTATTAATTTCTAATTAATTCCCAGCGGTGTGTCATTAACGTAAATTAAACGTTTCGTTTGTCGTGCAGCTGACTCACTCTTTATTGAAAGATCGTTAAATGCTGGATGAATTATCGTTCCGGAAATTTTGCTCGACGAGTGGGATCTGTACCAACGAAAGTGCCGCCCTAAATCATTAATGGAATATTCGGTGACCACTGGCCGCTACGAGTAAATGGCAATTACTGCTTTACGCTTCGTGGCCTGGCTTCGAGTAATTTTACTCTCTGGAAATTGGACGTGATACGATCCAACTATATATGTATGTATGTACACTGACTTTTCTCGAACACATTCGCAAGAATTACTCGTGAGGTTCTACTTTTCTCCAATTTTTGTTCCTTTCTCCGTTTATTTTTCTTCTCCGTTGCGCCAGCCTTTTTGGTTCTAGCAGTCATTTCGGAAATTAAGCTAGAGGACGCTATCCCGAGTATAATGGAGCTGTTAAAATTTTATCGCCGCTAGTGCTTTACGGGAGAATCGGTTTAAGGCTCCTGGAAATTGGAGAAGAATCTAAGAGGTGTTAATTAAAGCGATGAAGGATGTAAGAGGAGATATTATGTTGTAGTATAATGCTTACTTTATGAGATCAAAGAATATAAGTATAAAAGTAGAGTTGATATAATATAAAATGAGGTGATTCTGAATTAGTGTAGAATACAGAATTACACTTTTATACGTTAAAATGGAGAAAATATTATTAAAAACATAGTGTAACATTTTTACATACTTAGGTGATGTGTTCACAAAAGTGTGCATATTATATACTTTGCCTACTCCGCTGCAAAAGTATTAGGGCACCTGGTTATTTCATATAAAATGTAGTTATTGAAGTTTAATTAACTTTTACTAGTATACAAATGATTTTTCAGCAATTAAAAGGAAGTAACGAATTAATAAAAAACCATGTTAGTTCCTTCAGTCCTCTTATCTAAACCCAATTGAAAAAATTTGGGGTGAATTGTATAGGAAAATCTGGAAAGTATGTATGTCCAAAATCTGAAAGTGATTTATGGAATGAAATATGTATTCTTTGTAATCTATAGTAACGAGCTTGGTGATAATTCTAAAAGATTATAATAATTTCTTCAATTTTCCAAGTTGTGTATTGCATATCAGGGAACAGCTTATATTAGCAAAAGGCAGGCATTGTTTCGAATAATTTTTGCATTGATAGAAAGTAATTGTTAAGTCAATATTTTCATCTTATCATTTATCTTTATTAGTAAATATAAGAAGCAAGAATAGTAATAAGGGTTATTCACAATTACCGTTAAGTTGAAAAATATATTCACAAGTAAAACTAGCTACAGATGTACTCGATGAATTTTCAGCGTTAATTAATCAAAAACGAAATATAATAATCTTCTATTCGATATTATCACCAGTTCCATGATGTTTTTAGTATAATAATTATTGCAGTCGATTCAAATAAAATTGTATAAGCATTACGTTATTTCTTGTAAGGGAACGTACCGAAACGATAATCGTCAATTATTATGAATCTTTGGTATGCAGTAGTTATAAAAAAAAAGTTCATCAGTATTGGTAATCATCCATGGTGAAGGGATGGAAATATCCCTCAACATTAGGGTAGTGAGTATGTTTGGTCTAATATCTCAAAAACTATTAGAAGCAGAAGAATGACGTAAATTCTGCATTTTTGAATGACAAATCTAACTACTCAAATACATTTGAAAAATCTATTTCTTTAAATAATATATTAAAGGTCATTACTTTTATCATTTATATTTTTTTCTAAAACATTTATTGATTTTCGTATAAATTTGTGTGTACAAACTACACATTCAAACATAGAATATGAGTAAATCAGAACTTTGATTGTTTGGAAATTGATAAAAGTTCTTAAGCTTGGTTCATATTTTATGGTGGATCGAAGCTTATAACATGTATGTATACTTGTATATAGCTTTACAACATAGTGACCTTCCATTAACTTCTATCTTATTTATTTTTAGGCTTTATCAGTGCAATATAAAGATTTGAATTTTCGTATACACATTTTATTTTTGATTAGTGAAACAATTGATTTTCGCTTTTACTAATTTGCACAATGCCAAAATTTACACTTAATCATTCTTAGTCAATGCTTTACATAACACGACCCCATAAAATTAACCAACGTAATTTCATATCGCAGAATTTCTAATATAGGGTTTATATTCAAGCATAAACTTATGAAAAATGCTGCTTCGTATAACCTAAATTGTGAAATATTTTTGTTTCAGGTAAGTAACTTGAGATCATATTAAGACCTCGGACCCTTCGAATCGTGCCGTAGCGGTAAGTTAAACTGTACCGTTTTATCTGCTAACATAATAGAATATTCAAATAGTAAATTCGTGCAATAAAAGATGGTTTCTTGTTCATTATCAGGTAATATAATAATACGTTTCAGCAACGATGTAGAAACAGCTTCTCAGACAATTTGAAATAAAGAAAATTAACAAATTAAATTAGGCTTACATATTCGTATTTTTTGCATGGAATATCTCATGTTCTGCATTAAATTTTCGAAACAAAATACAAGTAACGTATTAATTAAGATCATCAGAAACTATATCTTGAATAACATTGATAGTGTATTAATGAATTATTAAACGGTTTCTTTCTATTTTATTCTTCAATTATCACACAAAAATAAACTTTTCTTTTAAATTTAAATATTTAAATTCCGTATCTAAATATTTAAAAAATGGATTACATTTAACTGCAATAATTCAGTATAGTATGCATAGTACATATTAAAATATAAAAATGTTAAGAATATTTATAATTTGAAATTATAATGCACAAAATCTCTTCACGAATAAAATCTATATATATATATATATATATATATATATATATATATATATATATATATATATATATATCAAATTCTGCACATATACTTATAGAAATATTTCACGAATTCTAATCTGTTCTTCCTATTTCGTTCGTTGATGAATTATTTCCTGCGTACTACTCTGCCACGATACAATTCCTAACAGAATCAGTTAAAAAATATGGAGCTCCTCTGTCATTCTACACGCACTTAATTTAGGGTTCTTTTTTAATTATACATACAAGAACTCGTTCGGTGTACTGATTAAATTTTTGCGGACGTCCACTTTTAATATTGTTTTGCCCTGGTTTACGTGAACCGTATCGATCAATTATGCCTTGAATTGTAGACATGGTCTCCCTACGAGTCGAGAAATTTTCGAAAGGCTTTTATATTGATTATAGAAATTTATACTTATTTTCCTCTTTTCCACGGCAGTTTCTACGCTTTTTCGACTCATCATCCTCTTGCAGTTGTTAATACTGTTTGATTTTAAACGCCACTGTTTATGACAATGTTTCCTATTATATTGGTTTTGTTATAGACAACCCAAATATGAATATCTTTTATTTATAACATACACTGTACTCCTAAGCAAGAGCTGTATGAATGCTTTTTTCGCAGTTATTTAAAATATTATACGAATATCTAGGTTCTTTTTTCGTAAAATTTATTGTAAACATTTATAGAAATGTGTATAAATTATTTATATTAAGAAAGTTTATTAATAAACCGAGTTATACGAAGTTTCCTTTAGAATTATTCGCTGTACGAATACTTTTTACACTCACTGTATCCCCTATCCTTACCTGTGCTACGAATTTTAGTTCACTTTGTATATACATTTACTCTTTGTTGTAATCAAATTTTGCATATATTTTGGTAAACGTCACACGCCTCTAAATGCCAATGCCCTCGTTAGAAACATTTTGTCACGATTTAGAGCGCAGGAAGTGTATCGACACGTGTTGGTAAAGTTGCATCTTTCGACGGGCCAGTGAATGCGCATTCATCGGCAATTTCGTGTGGAACAGTTTACGAGGTGGGAACGCGAAAGCAGCCGTGACAAGTTCTGCATACTCTCCATATGTAGCACGAAACGCGTGCCTGCCAAGAGGAATTCTTGTTGTTGCTTGAATTACATTTCCAGCATTTCTAATGCAACCGCGGCCAAATTTTCTCGACGAATCACAGAAGAATTGTGAACGGCGTTCAACGTGGCACACCTGCTTCGCGAGATTAATTCAGTAGACTTTGCTCCCGATTTTATTATTTTTTAAGCATTCTTTCATTTTTCTTTGCTAATTCTTCTTTTCTAATTTTGAATCATAATTTCTTCTAAATATTTCAAACATTATACACATGGAAATTAGTGATTGATTCGCTCTTTCAAGTTTACTACCAGAAAGTACGAAAGTACTATTCTAGCAGAGAGAAAAATGTAGGCCAGTACAAACAGTCAAGTAAATTGACTAGAATATGGTTGATTTATTGGTTGGTTTTAAGGCAAATGTCAACAGAATTAAAAGATTGTAATAACATTTTGATTAATAGTCAGTTTAGTATATGCATATAATGTATATTTCTTATGAATCACGTGAAAAGGACACCTTCACCAGTTCGCGTTGCGCTAACATTAAATTTCAACTGCTTACATTATTAACGAGCAATTTCTGACTAACGACAGCGCCTATCCCTATATTTACATCAAAACACAGCCATTCAGTACACGAATATGTCACGTCGATTTAACGTTGACTGTACCCGGCGAACTAGTTAAATTTAACACTAACTACGCGGTCATACAATATACACGACTCTATCGGCGCTACGTACTCTGTTCTCGACGCATCAACTTCCAAATCTGCAAGCTTGTCCCCTTAGAATTTAAATCAAAAGCTTTACGAGCTGCGATATTTGAACATCGTATAATACAACCTCTAATACATTCTCTGTTTAACGACGACCGAAACGTCTGTGCTTTCTGAGTGAAGGAAAATTGTACATAATAATTTTCTATTCATTATTTAAGGAGGTAAAACGCGTTCTTTTTATGATTTTTGATATTCTTTTAAAAATCAGCTACATGACTTTTTCTTTTTAAAAATTTAGTTCGTATATTTATCTATCTTTCAGTAGCACTTATACATTTTATTAGAAAAGAATAACTGAAATTTATGACAATGGCTTGATTACTTAAAAACGTCATTTCAAACGAGCTTCGAGTATTCAGAGAATGGAAATTCGGATAACAGACTCTTCTGAAGTGGGTCTTCTATCGTAAAACGCGTTTATTTTGACAATTTTTGGTATTTTTTTTTTAAAAAGCAGTTACACAACTGTTTCTGTCGACCGTTAGTTCATACATTTATCCACATTTCACTAATACTCCCAAATTTTATTAGAGTAAAGTAATTAAAATTTCCGATATTACAAGCACTTGAACACATTTGTTAAAAAAACGAAAGTATTCCCATCGCTTCCGTGATTTCGACTAATTTGTTCATTTAAAATAAAATAATCAAAATGATTTTTAATTAGGATAAGTTTAGCTATATCAGGTAGCAAAATGAAAGAAAAATATTGATAGTTGAAAAAATGACGACTCATTGAAGTTGGATTATTGATTTCCATATGTTGTTCGTACACTTAGCGGACCCCCCAAAAAAAGAAAATTTTGAATTAATTGTGGTACATGCTATAACAACATATGTACTGAAGGTATATGCAAAATTTGAAATTAACCGGTCAAACAGGTCTTAAAATATTATGGGAGCCATTTTAATAAACACAATATTAAAAACAGTGCGTTAGAAGTTTTTGACAATGTTACAATTATAGGTAATTACTAATATATTAGTCTCAAACCACATAGAGGACATCCTTCCTGCTCAAAGAAGTTATATTTACCTGATTTCTTCTTTTTCTATATAATTTTGTCTTTTTTTTTTGCAGACTGTCAAGTATTTTGTCCGTCAATTTTCCGATCCCTTTGCCATCAATATTTTTATTTGCTTTCTTTATATTTCATAATCGTCACATACTTCAAACACCTATAACTCCTTTAATTTCAAGAGCTCAGTTATAGGGCTTTGCACATATATTTCTTAAAACATATTCTTTAAGAAAATGTAAAAGAAAAAACTCAGTTTCAGGGCTACAGTAAAATACCCTCTTAAAAGCGCATTGTCGCAGAGCATCGGAAATCAGCGCATAAAATGTACCATTTGCAGGTAATCACATGGTCGATATGCAATCTGAAAATAGTCACTTAACGATGTTTGATGAAAATTTATGGTCTCAATGACGATAGCGATGATAATACATGTGGTGAAATTAGGTCAGTAGAATATCCGATCTTCTGGAGGTTAATTGCAGCGCTTAATTGCTTACATGAGGTTAATAGCTTATCGTTGCTCATCTACAAATGTTCATCCACGCTTACGGGATTATTAATTACTTACATTCGCATTTCAGTGATCCTTTTCTTTAGGCTTGTTGTTTCGTTTGTGTTATCCTTCGTTGATTCTATGTCATAAGAATAGAATAAACAATTTCATAAAATTAATTCGTTAATTTATTAGTATTTTACTTTTTGTATCTTGAACTCCGCAGAAATTTGCACTACCATACTTATACTAATTTCAGAGGTAAAAGTATAGCAATTTCTAATGAAAAAAGAATTGTCAAATTTATATTTTTTAAAAGATGAACAATTTCCAATCAACATAAAGATATTAAGATATTTGATATATTCTAGCGCTCTAATGGAGAATTATCACTATTATTTTATAAATATATTGCACATTCCTAACAAAAGCGTTAGGTGACATTCATTACAATACTATAGAAACTAAAATAAAGTGGTGACAACATCTAGAGCATCACAGCACTTAGCTTCGACAGCTCTATTCTAAGCAACCATCCTCTTCTTCTGACCAAAATATCGATTCACGTAAACGAACAGAACACCAACGTAAAACACTGAAATAAAGCGCAATACTAATGAAGACGTTGACGTTGACAGTCTCGTATAATATCGTCTATCCGCCTGTTTATCCGTCAACGATAGCCTACAAATCACGGTTTTAGCAATCTATTTATTTTCTTCATTTGCATAATTGTAAATTGTATCGCTGAAAGTGAAGTTTCCTAAGGTCATCAGATTTCGAAAATTCCACGCTATTGCCAAAGTTTGGCCCACTTGACACTCTGTCAGATATTGCCGCATCCTTTTTAAGAAAAAGTACGCTGAAGACGCAATGACAGTGCAATATGCGTTACGCATAGTTAATTGTTGATTGGAATGTTTTAAATATACAATATCGTCATGAATTAGTCGATAAATGGTAACAAAGTAAATGAAATTAATTTGATCGTTAAAATCTTGATTAATAATTTCAGAATCTTAGTGACACATATCATATAGGGTGTATCAGGCAATTGAATAGAGCTGCGTCTTAGCACTTCACCGATCGGAAGCCTATTAATTGGCTTTCTGCTGCCAACGTTTATCGACCTCGGTTTCTTGCTGCCACAAATTAAAGAATTACCTTATAATAATAGAAAGTGAACAATATACAGTAAGCTCTTTCACCAGTTTTGATTAAAAATTTTTATAGCTGTAAGAATAAGTGCGATTGCAAAAACCGAGCCAATATTGAATCAAATGAACAGATCAGTAAAGTGTTAAAAAGTAGTAGAAATGGAAAAGGCTAAGTTAAGTATTATTATTAGATACTTTTGCATTGGTGCATTTGAAAAGTGTATCTGCAGCTTTTGTTTAAAAGCAGTTTTCTACTTCTGCATGTACTAGAAAATGTTCGTTCCATATTAAATTACAATACGATGTTATTTATATCCTTGTGGGCAGTTAGATTGACGAAGGATAGAAGGCGGAGGAATGATAGAGAGGATCGGAGGAAAAGGAAAGGTTGCGGCGTTTCGTCCTGGGCCTCCTAGTGGACTCGTCACAGTAAGGCATGCTAGGAGACCCGTGCCTTAGACGCGGGGAACTGAGGGAATTAGGTTAGAAGTTATATATATACAAACAGGACCTCTCGGGAGCGCTAGCGAGAATGGTCTCCTGTGTCGTCTATCCCTCTAGCGGTGGTGGACAGAAGGGTTGCCACATCCTAAAACTGTTTAAAAAATTTTTTTTAGTTGGTTGTTTAACGTCGCATTAACCTCCTGCCTGAGTTATTAGCGACATCAAAGAGGGAGGGAGAATTTCAAAATTTATTGTATGCTTTGATATGCCTTAAATATTGTAATAATTCAAATATGATTTATTTATCCTTTGGATTGTCTCTGGAGTGAGTTTTATGTTAAATTGTTACCTATGAGATGAATACAGAGAATGTCCTCGATTGTTAGAAGTACCTTCCACAGTTCTTAGGCGGTCTTCTTTGTTAAGTAAATATTGATGTACTAATTCAACGTGCTCAAGCGTAATTCTTGATATAGTAACCTGATCGCGTCTTTTTAAGATCGGCGGTATAGTCCTCTTGGAAAAATCATTTTTTTATTGGCAACAGTTTTGATTTCACTATAGATTTCCATTAGTTCCATTTTTTCTTTTCACTTTGTACTTTAAGTGGGAATGTATCGAGTTTGAAAATTGTCTAATATTTTGATAAGGGGGTGATAAAATAGCTGCTTTTTTGGCGGCTGTGTCTGTTCTTTCGTTCATTTTTATGCTTACTTGAGAAGGGACTCAGATTATAATCGTTGTTTTTAATTGTGCCGTTGCTCTTAAAACTTGCTTGAATGTTAAATTTACATTTGCGTCAGGTAGCGTGCGTGAAACAATGCATCTGGGTGTATAGATACTGAAATAATTGGCAAACCAGCAAGTTAAAAATTTAAATACCTTTTAAACTGAAAATTTTAGGATGTTAGTAATAAGTTCCTATAGATAGTGAAAGACTGCATTGAATAGTATACCCAAACATTTAAAAATACTATTAAATTAAAGGGACATTTGAAAAAATTATTAAATCGCACTGTTATAAAGTATTGTATTAGATTATACTAACCCTTAGATAGAAATTGGATTAATTTTATCCAAAATCAAGTCGTAAATATTTTTTCCTCTGTTATTAAACATGTCATTTTGACTGATAATTTTACGTATCCTTAAATATTTAATAAGTATTAATGATTTTTAAAAAACGATAAAATTTGTGCGATTATTTAAATAAAAACCATATTTTTCATGCACACTTATGAAATTTGTGTATCAATTTTAAACCAATTTGCACTCTCAGCGGAAAGTTTCCGACTACTTCGATGGATTCTTCTAAGAAATGCGTAAATTAATCAATAGAACTAAGTCGTTACTGTTTATCAAAAGAAAAGATTATATATTGCACAGTATTTTTTTATTAAACTAAATAATACAAAAATTTTTTTTATTTCTTCACTTTTCTTGTCACACAAACCACTTTCTCTATTAAATTTTCTATTGTTTATTGCGAAATATTGTTCCAAGCATGTAAGCATATTGTTATTGTATGTAATAAGTAGCTTTGGTGATTACAACTTTGATGATCTATTGTTACGCGTTTTCTATTATGTATTCTTTTATCATAAACGCTATACTATGCTCTTTTGTTTTCTGTAACCATGCAAACTCAGCTCGAGTTTCCTAAAGACTGATGCAACACGTTACTTTTTACATTCGAAACAGCTTCGAAATATAATTTGATTTACTATGATGACGTGCCAACAAACAGTGTGTAGGTATTTTCAACGTCTATTTTTACTTCTGGTAGTATCTGTAACTCGATAAGCATCAAAATTTATAAGACAATAAAGATGTTTTTGACGATGTGACTGATATTGGAGAAAATTGTGTCACAGAAACAAAAGTAGGTGAAAGAAAGTTCAGAGTCCGAAGAAAGTTTAGATAATCTTTTTTTAGACGAACATATAGGAATTGAACGTAATTATTTTAGATATGATAAATCAAGATATAACTTCATATCATGATGAGTTCATGTAATACCTCGAAGTGTTCGAAAGCGATAAGAAAAAATATTTTATCTTTTCACGCAGGACTGACAAAGCAAACGACAATATTTCATATAATTTCAAAATATAATAAAATTATATTGTACAAGTCTAATCAATTATTTCAATATTAAACCGTAATAATTAAACAAACTGAGTTGTACTTCTTTTTATACTCATTTCTTGTAAATATACGATAGTGCATGAATTTAATCCAAATTTACTTATTCTTGTAACTCCACTAACTCCGTATAAAGGTTAAACCATTATACAACACTTTTCAGTTGTATCAGTATACACGTGTGCATGAAGATAATGTAAAAATATGAAATACACAAAATCCATTTAATTTCACCTTGCAGTATTTTCCCTATCTTTAACCGCTTCAAAGATATACAAATTCCGTCCAGTTGCATGGGTCATTCTGCATTTAAAACAAAGTTTTCTCAAAACTTTTAAGTTGAATAGTCCTTCGAGCATTCTCAGTCGGCATATCAAGGTGCAAATTTACTAAGGGCTAAACATTTGCAAGAATAAATACCGGCAGTAATATTTGGATCATTCAGAAGGAACCGACATACATAGGCTAGAGATGAATCTCACAATCGCAACGTTCGAGCAAAATGCTTGTAGACAGAGAACACATGATACCGTACAATGACCATTCTCCGCGCGTTGGCGTGGAGCCAGGTAACACAAGGAAACACATGTTCAAGATTAGCCGGCTACGACAGGTGCCACTGGATCGCAAAGCTTCGACCACGTTTCCATGTGCCTGGTGTATAACCCACCTTTCTGTGTCCGCTTGCGAAATTCGCGAGATTACGAGATACGTCCGTGTGAAGCGGAATTTCTTCGAGAATTCACCAGTCATTTCTACCGTAACGGGTGGTTTCGAGAAGGTGGATGGTACTGCGACAAATTCCGAGATGCTTTTTGGCAGACATGAAGTAGAGAATGTTCGTTGTTCCTGCCCGTTTTGTCGAAACACGCCAAGTGAGTTGAATTTATGCAGCCAGCACCTGCTCATTGTGCGTCGAGCTCTCTGCGTATCAGGACGCCCGTAAATTAACTTTCGCGATCCTAATATTCCCCGCGAGCGATGATTTAGTAGGGAGGCTTCTTATCGTTGCACGGCAATGTCCCTTTGCCGGGCTAATTATGGGAAAGACGCATAAAAATGAAAATAAAATAAAGCTTCACTTTATTAATAAATAATTATAACGGTGTTAACGCGTTTAGTGCTGTAGAAAATTACTGGTCTAGATAGTGCGTCCTCTACCCCGATATTCCCTTATAGAATATCACGGGATTGTAAGGCCCGTGTTCATTTGCTCGTGCCGGTTTTGAAGACGCTGATTATCAGATAATTAATTCCTTTAACCTAATTCGTTGTGGTATTACATGTTTTATGTGTGTTCTTCGTGTATTACTTGTTTCTCAGCGTATTAGTCGTTTATGCTGATACTCGTTTTGTTTTGTCACGCACACGCGTCGAGACATGTCGTGAGAACAATAAATCTAGTGGAGGTTGTAAGTCTCTACTTCGAAATATTATCGCGCCGCGTGTTTTAATGGCTCCTTATTTCTTTTTAGGAAATAGGGATGATTTTGTAGGTAATTAATTGTCTCTATTTTAAACTTGAACAATATATTAATTTTTCCTAACACTATCTAACAAACCGATGACTAACTATTGCTATTCTACGTGAGATGAAAAGTGTGGTGATTACGGGGTGATGGTTGCTGGTAGACTGCTGTAAGACGTTGCTCATCGAGACTTCCAAGACAGTCAGGAAGCTCTAAGAGTTGTCTATGATTTGATTGGTGATTGACAAGAACCAATGGGCCTGGTACCTGCGACGGGATCAGCGATGAACCGACTGGATACGGTTGAACCCTCGCACAAATTCCCATGGAAATTCACGTTTTATGACACGCACAATTAGTTGTTGAGGGCTTTACCTATGTATTAAGAAATCCGATTCTAAAGAGTTTTAAGAAACAAAACGATTCCTCAAAAACAGCCCTTGAACTTGTGTGTCATAAAACATGCTAGCCATTTGTGTGTCGAGGTCTTCTTTTGTGCAGATTGCTAGCTGCAGGACGTCTTACAAACTATGGATTATAAATATTAAATCTGACTATGGTTATTCCGAGGGTGCTCCGCGGAACATGTTTCTTACTGTCTTACTGTTACTGATCTGTTACTATGTCGTGTTTGACTACGTTTGCTCTTTTATAAACTATATTGTGTTGTGATTAGTCGATGTGTTATATGATAAGAGTGACTGAATATTTGGAAGGGGATTGTTGCTAGCCGTGGTGGTGGTAGTTTAAATAATTTGCAAGCATAAGGGCCTCAGCAGCCACGGTCGTGGATTCTTCGTGGAAGTTTTATGGTGGTTGCAAGACGTACATCAGAAATGTGACTAACCAATACTTCGTGTTTTATGGCTATAATCTGCCAGGCCGAGGCCTTTTTACGTTGCGAAGGTTGCAATACTAGGCAACAGTTTCTAGCGATGTTACAAAAACGAATTCGAGAATTTATATTTATATGAAAAAGTGGCAGTATTGCTGAATTCTGGATACTTCAACCCATTTGCATTCGCAAGCGGAATAATCCGCACATGATGATTGTCACGTATTACCCAGCGTGTAATAATCCGCTCGCGAGAATGTTCACTTCTCGCCAAATTAAAAACAACAAAAAGGATCGAGCTTTTCATGTTTAGCAGCAGAAATTATTGTAAAATATTTAAAAAACAAAAGAACTAGAGGGACATCATTTATAAATGATTTCAATAACAAGGTACACTTGCCGGCATTTTCCCACACGAATACCTACAATGGCAGCAAAAGAAGAAACAAACCTAAGCAATGAATTACATGTTTATCTAAATTATATAAAAAAGGATCTCTTTTTAAACGTTATTTACTATGTACCGCTACGTATTGATTATTTGAAAAATAATCATACTAATTAATAAAGTCTAATAAATTACTTTAAATTTGTTTGCAGTAGAATTAGATAGTACTTTCTTTTGTTTTGATTATTACACGTAATTTCTAAGCAAAAAAAAGAACTTATCCATTAAAGTAAAAACAACTTATCGATGCGCGGTGATACGGACCAATTATTCATTGAGTGTCCCTGATTTATGAAGTTAGTAGCATATTTAGAGTTGTGATGCAATTGAATTAATTTTGCTGTGTATGTTCATACTTAACCCTGCTATGATCCTCAATTCAACTATACACTTAAGGTCTTCAGATCGAAAATGATTGAAATATGCGAAATTCATATTTTTAATATAAAGACAATATCAGAATTTGTTGTCGTACCTTTTATAATGCCTTTTATTGTAAAAAAACAATTATATTGTGTTAAGATTATTTATTTACAACTAGTTTTACGCATTTGGCAATAATGCTTTTCACATGTAAATTTTTGTTATTTGTGAGACCTTGATATGCCTTTATTATCAATTTAATATAAAAGTGGCATCTACCCGTTTTTGTAGGGTCCAGATTATATGCAGCTGATGATTTCGATGCAATAGCTTACATTAAATTTTGTAATATTTTTCAGTAGGCAGTGCTTTCGTTGTGAAAGACTTTGTTATTGAAACAAGAAGGAACGCCTGGAAAGAAATACTTGTTCCTATACTGTCCCACAACATGTCACATTGCACTTCTACAGCAAAAAAATTGTATACGTAGTACCACAATTCAAAGGCATTAATAGAAGTATTTTAATCATTTTATGCTAGTTATCTCTCTTTTCAACTTTATCATTGCCGGCTGTTGTGTAACACTTGATCATTATTCATTTTTGTCTGCTGATAATGCCTCGTTTACGTTGGGTCACAAATGTCCCAAGGACTTAATGTATAACATTGTTTTTACAAACATGCTATATGAATTCAGACAATAAACATTTAGTATACTGCCAAGAGAAAAGGCGCAAACATATTAATAACAATTACATTATATTAAAGAAATAAGAATGTGAAGGGTCGAAAAAGACCCAATGACAATAGCAGCTTTAAGGGGTTACATTACCCGAGTCATTTAAAGATAGGTGAAATTTTGGAACTTTTTTCGTAGGGAACTACTAGACGATAAGTTCACCTTTTTTAAGAAGATGTAAACGTAATCTTTATCTTTCTTTTTCAATTGTTAAAAAGTATAAATGTTACAAAACGAAGGCATTATTGCGAAATATCTGCTACAACCTCAATGGCTGATCACCGTCCAAGGATTGAAATGTTTGAAATAAAAAATTGTTTTTGATTTTTATAATGTACCGTACGATTTTTTCGATGTCTAATTATTTAATTTTTTAAAAACGTTTAAATTTGATTTCTGTGTTTGGTAAAAAGAAATTTCTTTTATTCAGACTGTGCCCATTTTGATAATGATTACAAATTTTGAAAAATCTTATGCTACATTGTGTTAGGTTGTGTAATAAGTTTATTTGCGTTTCGAATATTAAACGAGCTACTCAGAAACTAAAGTGACTAACTTTACTTTCCTCAATTTTTCCAATTTTAACACCAGAGTACATAATTCCTGCTTAACTTTTCGTAAATATTATAAAATAAAATTTCTTTCAACAAAGATATTTTCGTCATTGGCATCCTCTTGCGGAGAGCATTTGCACGTTAAGCCCGCCGAAGAAATTGCTATCGCTCATTCCGTTCAAGATCATTCGAGTCGACGTTTTCAATTCTGGAGGAAAACTCGAAGAGGCTTCGCGCACGAAACCCGTCGAAACGAACTATGACCGCGCCTTGACTCGTAATCGTAACTCGACGTAATGCGAGCCTCACGTGCATCACCTAAGACGTAGCGGCGAGCTGTAAGTTACGGCAGACATTGAAGCATGTTTTAGCTGCCGCGACCCCTATCCATTCCCTTAGAACACCTTAACATTCATTGCTACTGAGTTTACGAACTTCCCGCTTAATATAATCCTGGCTCCCTAATTTTCAGCGTTAAATTTACGATCTGAAAGGATCCGAATAAGTATTTTCCAATGTGTTGATACAGTATGCGAAGTTGAGTTTAAAGAAATGTTGATATTTTAAATTCGCGACAAAATGGTTATATGAATTTTAATTATAGCATAATGCTAAGTGTTTATTTGAGAAAAGGTCACACGGGTTACTCTAGAATATGTACTCATTTGAGAGCACTTTCGAGAATTTTTACTCTCAAATAGACACAGTTAGACAACTTACGGAAAGTTCACTATCAGACAAAACTCTTAGCACTATGTTCACTTGAACTTCGTCTATCTCCACTTTCTAGTCGATTTGGAAATAAGAGTAAGATGAAATAATGATCATGAATAAGGAAAAACTTGGTGTTCGTATTGTTACTTACAAAATCGTAAAAACAAATGCCAACACAAAAAGAAAAATATTTTCCGTAATACAATTCGCAAATATATGTAATGTTATATTTTACTACAGTATTACGTATAGTGTATTTAATCTAGAGGAAATACTCAAAGAATCGTTATTTAAATTAAAAGGTAAGCCCTAATATAAATTTTATATATCAATAGAAAATTAAAATTGGTTTTCTTATGTAAATTAAAAAGTAGTTAAATATATATCATGTATTTCATTATTTTTAAACTACATGTAATTAGATCACTTTAAAAAATTGTATTAGGAATAACAATAGCCATAGTAATAATGGATACTCTAATAGGAAAGTAGTTAATATAAAATAATCCAAATATTTATCTCATAGAAAGCAAAAAATATATAATCTTACGATAATATCCTATATTAGATTATTAAAACAAAAGTAAATATTTTTTCTTATGTTATTTCTAAAAATAAAAAAATATAGTAGTTGAAATACATTATTTAAAATTGTAATTTCTCATTTTATTTCAAATAAAATGTGCCTAAGCCTGATCCTTCCTACGATTGGAAGATTGCATAGTATATGTACTAATAAGCTTCGATCACATGTCCAATTTTCTAATTTCTACCTGAAGACTAGAAATTAGTCTACTAATTTTTAATTTTTACTAGTACAGAATAGGAATATAGTAGATATACACAATCGTTTTATACGATAGTTCATTATTAATTATTTAAACTATTCTATTGAAAATTATTATTTAAACTACTCTATATTTGCTATAACCAGCAACCTAAAACATTACACACTGTTTTCTCCTGAACTTCTTTTTCTTTAAATAAAATAATGGAACATATCGCACATTTTGATCCTCCTCTATTAGTAGTTTCTAACAAATTATATAAAACTATTATGTTCAAATAGTTATTCAATCTTGGAGAAACGTTCTCATTTCTACGTATTATACAGAAAAATAAGAAACCATTACACATAGAGACCAGTTTTGTGTTTTAAAGGAAAAATACGAGAAGATTGCCGACAAGCCCTCTGGGGATGATTCTACACGAATTGATTCATTAAGGGATGTAATTCCGCGTAGGGTAACAATTCAAGCTTGCAATTCATTGAATGGCGACAGCAAGGTGAACCAGACTTCTTGAGATAATTTAAGGAAGAGAAAGATTCTTGGAAAAAGTGTAAAAGAAATGGAATTAATATCACGGCTTGGTCTCTTTTGCTGTGTTGTATAGTTGAGATAATGTTGAAAATATTGAGACACACGTGTGAGATGGTGTACTAACATTTGTATACTAATTAATCTTTTATGTTTACAAGAATTTGAAAAGACATGTATCAACTCGTAGTTGTGAATGCTTCAGGGAAACTTATGATTGTTAAAGTTTCTTGTTTCAAATATATTTATTTCCGAAAAAAAATCTTTATTAGCCTATTTGTATAGTTCCTGTGATTCTTCAATAATGAAATGTTGAGTTGACACTTTCTAGAATTTGCACAAATGATAACTTATTTATTTGTTTATCCTGAATCTAATAAGTAGATTTCGGATTTTTATTGCTTTATAAGAATGTACTTAATACAAAGAAATACATAAAATATCTAAATTATAGTGCTTTTTATAATACCTAGCACATGAAATAACTTTTTATCGAAGTTCTACTCTTTTTACTGTATTCCAAAAAATACGAATTTCCATAAAAATAGATAGTCTAATAATAAGGTATCCTGAGGAGTAGAGCGATATAGTGTTTAGCTTGGTTAGTTTCAATATTTTTACAAAATCGATGCACAAAAGTGTATCTGTTAGCTCCCACACTATTCGTGAAGCCAATTATATAGCAAATAAAATGACTTCATTTGCGA
Source organism: Anthophora plumipes (assembly GCA_951804975.1). Lineage (NCBI taxonomy): Eukaryota > Metazoa > Arthropoda > Insecta > Hymenoptera > Apidae > Anthophora > Anthophora plumipes. Next base: position 14,041,461 of record OX638118.1, on the reverse strand, counting down.
ACACAATTTTCATATTTAAACAATAACAATATTAACAATTTATGTAATAACAATAATAATACCCAGCTTATACAATGTTACTTAGTCCGTGTAAATTCTTAATATATCTAAATGTCCATGCAAAGTATAAATCTTCGTTAAATGTACTAACGTCCATGTAGATTTTAAAGTGTGGCGAGTGAAAGTTCAGAGGTACGAGTGCTGATATATATATTCATGAGAATCTTTTTCAGAATGTCAGTGTCCGTTCGAAATATTTCTAATAATAATTCACAATAATAATACAAAATCGCTCTGTGATGTCGGCGCATCAAGCATGTGTAACGGTCCACGTGTAAGTCAGAGGTAATTTGAAAATTTAATATTTCCAGATCGTCTTAATATTGTCTGCGTTTTAATCACTTCTTAGTCTAAAGAATAAGATTACAATACGTCAATCGCTATTGAGCAGAAGTGGTCAAACATTTAAAAATCGATAAGTATTTGGCGTTTCTTCTGATTATAAAGTTAATAACATAATGAAGGTAAAAATACACAAGTCCTCAGAAATAACAAATTTGTCGACGGTATCATAACCTTAGGATAATCTGTTGTCCCCGACGCTTTGTGTACCTGTATTAAATTAGGGAAAATATGCGGTAACATGCACGAAGCGAGAATATCATACACCCTGAATTGTTCTAAGAATTTGAGCATCCCGCCTTCACCTTAATAACAGGAAGGCAAGCAAAGTGGAGTTGCAGATCTACGGAAGGGATTAGGCCCAAGGGGGAACTGACCCCATACATGCAAATTGCTCACGCGCTTTGTTAAGGTTTACGACACGTCTATCGCTACTGCGCAGACAAATGTAGCAGTTCATACGATCAACAGAATGGGAGACTTTCTGAGTCCATAAAAGAATGTCTTAACTTTGACTTCTACTTCTAACAGTGAACTGTGTTAAAAAGAGAGGATAAACTTTAATTAAAAATGCTTTCAAAAATAGCCTTGCCAGGCGTCCGCGTCATAAATTCAATCATCTTAAGGTGGTACATCATGCTGAGGCGTCTAAAAATAAGTAAAGTTTGGAAATTTATTTCGTCGGTAACTACTAAATGAAAAGTTTTAATTTTTTCGGGGGATACAAATGTATCTTTCAACTTTCTTCTCCAAGTTTAAAAAGTAAAAATGTTATAAAATGGATGAATTATATGCTAATCACGAAATCTCTTTTAGAATATTGAGTGTTCGCTGTCATCTTCAGTAAGGATTAGAAAATCTCAAATAAAAAATTCTTTTTAATATACAAAAATATACATATACATAAATATGCTTACAATATAGCGCAAGATTCTTCAAAAATTGTAATTATCATAAAAATGGAAGCAGTATAAAGAAAAACGAAATTCAAACTTTTTTAATAAATTAAATAATCGAGGTATCGAAAAGATCGTATGCTATATTATAGGCAATACATTTTTATTCATAAATTGGAAAAGAAACATTTCCAGTCTTTACTGGCAATAGCAGCCACTATTAATGATGTTCTTGCAGAAGGGGTTTTGAAATGAATGAATAACTCCTCCATTTTGTAATTTTTTTTTTCAAAAATTGAAGAAAAAGTCATATTTAATATTTTCTAGAAAAATTTCAATTTTTTATTTAGCTGTTAAATATGAAAAAAGTATCCCAAATTTGTCTGTTTTTAGATACTTCAGGGTGTATTCCTTTAACAATCCGTATGTTTCTGTATTGGAACAAAGATTATGAAAACTAATAATTAATACTTATTAAGATCATACTTACAATGTATTATACATGATCGTTAATCTCAAGATTTTCCATACGTATACCAACCTCTTCCATTTATCAGAATAAAATCCTAGTGCAAAAAATCTGGCAATAAAGTCTAATCTTTGTAAACAACTTCAAAAGCTAATATCTAAAAGAGAATACTATTATATTTAAAGGGCAATTATAAAATAAAATATTTTCAAATTACAAAAACCATTAAGATCGATAATCTATCTTCTAGAGGTAGTCTATTTTTGTCTTTTCGTGCAGAGATGCTATACAATATCTACAATCGTACTTACTTAGGACACTTCCGAATAGAGACAAGCCACGAAATTCAACCCAGTACCCAAACGAACATCCAGCAACGAGAATGGCACCGTATTGCGGCTTACAAGGAAATGCAAGCGTACCGGATGATCTAGGCGAAGAGCATACGTGAATCATGGAGCGTACGGTTCGCGAGTACATCTTACGTAGGCCGGCGCGTTATGTAACCGGTGGATGGATAAGCCGCCAGGCAGCTAGAGAAGGCTGGAAGATAGATACGTCAGTGTCTCGCTGTAAGCTGATCGTATTAATTACATCCCTAGCTCTCCAGCCCCCTTCCTGTCGTTCCTTCGCGCTGGCACACAGTGTGCACCACGCAGGGGAGCTCATCTTAGAGGTCAGTGAAACGTTACCAGTCTCGTGGCCATACTGTAATTGGAAACCGCAAGTCGCAGCCCACGAGAATTCAAATCATACGGCCGTTTATTAGCACCAGTTGCCTAACCGGAGAACCGTTGATCTTGCTTGATTGCCATCGAGCATTAAATTCCTATCTTCGAGCATCGACCGGCAGCAATCACGGTTTCGGTACGCCTTATTATTGCTTTTTTAAATATTTCAACTTCAGTAACGTTGCACAATTTATGAGTTTTGGAAGCAATGTTTATTTGTTGTAAGGTAATTGAGGGAAAGATGCCAAGCAACCAAGATGGTAGACGTTTGCGTAATTGTATGTACAAATTTTTCTGTTATGTCTAAAGTGCGGATTTTTGTGCATTTATAGAAACTTTAAAGGTACAAAATTACGTGGAATGCATATAATATGAAAAGATATGTAAAACATCCAAATTATAGAATTTTTTGTAGTAACTGGTAGGTGAAATAATTTTCTATTGAAGTTCTACTTTTCTTATTATGTTCTCAGGGATATGAATTTGCATAAAAATCCGCAATATAGTTATATCATTATAACATTTGACATTTATTTCAACATATAAGTATATTCTGAAGGAAGTTATGCAGCAACATCCGTAAAAGTTGATATTTTGATATTAACCTAACCACTTGATATTTTGTGTTGTGATTAAAAAAAAGAAAGAAAAAAGAAAAAAAAGTCTTATCAACAGCAACTATTATTAGCTGAAAAGCTGGGTTATTAGCTGAAGAGTATATAGTTTTTTTATATATTCTGACTTTTGCACATATGATTGACGTACAATTTGAACTAAAAAAGTGTTTAGCTTATGAATGTACCCGCAAAATCTTAATCTTTTATTGTTCATAATTTTTTTTTAAATAATGTATAAAAATCGATTTTATTGCTTCAAATTGCTTAAATTCCACAGGAATCCCACTTAAAAAAAAAAAACGCAGATGCAGGTAGCTGTATCATTTCACAATGTTGAAATCAAAATATATCCTAAGGTATTAATTCTTTGGCGTACATAATTTAACATTTATTCACAGAGAATAAATCATTTGAAGTCTTTAAATAAATATGGGTAACATGATTCTACACTATTTCAAATTAAATTTAACATATTCATTTTGTACACCAAATTTTTTAAATATTCATTTGTAATATTTAATTAAGCATCATACTGAGAAGTAATACTTCTTATATTCACATACCTACAAATAACAGAACCTTGTCAAATTCAGCTACAAACTTGGAAATTATATGCCGTATTCAGCTAAACGTTTTGCCGGTTATCGTCTGTCGCGAAATTCTTAATACATTAAGAATATATAATTCTAATAGATGTGGCCTTTATATCTTCTTTTCATGTTAATCTGGGAAAAAGTTAATGACATCAAATTATATTCCACTTGGCACAATTCTATTTTTGTCTGAAACATTTTTCGGTATAATTGATGATTTCGAAAGTATTTCATGTTGCACTCTTAAATAAAGCATCCTGCATAGCTATTCGGTTTTTCATAAAATAATAAGTTAAAACCTAATTGAATGAAAATGTCAGAATGTTACACCTTCGTATAACAGATATTTTTAAGTCATTTCGATATATTTAATTACATCTACGTAATCTTAATGTACTACTCAACAACTTAACAATAATTAAATTTCAAGATAAAGTCTTAATTTCTCCAGAGCTTTAGCCGAGAAATTAGCAACTGCTGTATTAATTTCTGATGACAAAATTTTATAGTTTCATTTCATAAGGACAGTAACAGTAAACTTGAAATATACTTAGTCATATTAATTTATTTTTAGAGTATGCATATTTGGAAAATGTGAAATATTTTTGTAAAATGTATGCAATATTTATAAACATCGAAGGAACAAACAACTGTACTGTAAAAGAACATACCGTTACTTATGATGGGTGCATCGTCATACTCGCATCAATACCAGTATCATAAAAAGACGAGTGTCATTAAACCATTCAATTTTATCGCTTCTTTTCTATTATCAGTCGTAAAACTGGTATTGACTTGTAAATAGATCGTAAAATAGATTTACGTTAGCTCAAAGGGATGTCCTAAATCGTAAAAATGTAAGATATTTCTAGTTAAACAGGGTGATCTTCAAAACTTATTTTTACACTCTCTTTATATTATCATAGTTTATGAGCGCTAACCAACGCTATGATTGAGTCCCATAAAAATATATTCATCTCTTTGCTTGCACCATTCGTACATGAAAGGAAGTAAAACCGCATACAAAGTTTCAAACGATTAAATATATTATAAGTAAAATAATAAAAGCTATAAATTCCAGAGTTACAAAAGATTAGTGACTAATACCCATTATTAATCCTACGGTACGGAACACTTGAAAACTAAGCGCTTGTTATATACAATGTTTAACCTGTAATGATCATTACTGTATCTTTAAGTATCTCTCAATTGTAACGATTAACAAAGCGATTCCTTTGATTTTGTATTATGTAAAATTAGAAGAAGCAGATGAGAAGCTTTTGTTAAATTTCAAGTGCATTCAATGCCTATATTAATGACTTTCATTACAATGAAGGAATTTGTTAGATGCATACGTTTCTTGATAGTATAATACTTCAGGACTTAGTCAAGAATTTCACCAAATTATTGTTTGAATTCGTATCTTCTTAAGGGAGGACACCACTATGACGGATTGAAAAAAGTCCAAAATTTTATTTCCATCTCTTTTTAATGTTTGCGATTTCTATAACAAGCCTTTAAAATATCAAAGTAAAATTCCCAAGAATCAAAAATTACAGAAGTTTTAAGAAAAGAAATTTTAGAAAACCGGCATTTTTTCATAAAAATAGTGGTTTTATTTTCCAAAAAATTATACATACGGGGTATTTCACATAACACTTATCACGATTTTCCAGGCGCTTCCGGAGATCTGAAGAAAAAGAGCTTTAAGCAAAAATTGATCAGTTTTTAATTGGCTATAAGTTGTAATCTGCCATTGAATCGCATTATGGTTTTAAGGATTTTGTTTTGCACATTTTGTCTGCGTTTCTTAATATAGTTAGGAGCAATCCACCACACTTGAATCGCGATTCTTTTTGCCCTTTTGCTTACAATTACGGTTCGTATATATTGGTTTAGTCAGCTGTTATAGTTAAGTACCTCCGATATAATGGAAATTGGTTAAATTTTATTGATTTCAACATATCTGTTTTACTCGGACCCGTTTGTCCGCGTAACGACTTCAGGTGCTGGTGAACCTTACTTCATTACTATCGTTATAAACGTGTTCTTTAATTTCCATATAACACCTAACAATTGTCGAATCTGCCAGAAACACATTAAGCAAAAATCATCCATCTATCTTCGTCCATATTCCGACTGTTCTAACACGTCCAAGAATACCTTCGCTAGACAACTAACTTTCCCCTCCGTTACGTTGAATTTTCAGTAGTTCTTGCTTACCGAAACACAGGAACATTCGGTTGAATCGAGCGTGCCATTTTCCCTGTCCGATCGTCCGGAACACGAACGCGTTCTAGATCGGATCAGCAGAGGACGCAGGTGGCTAGAAAGAATGGTTATCCTGGTTGGTAGGTCGTTTCTTGGTCGGTCGAGCGGGTTCGCCAATCGTTTTCCGCCGGTGGCTGCGTACAAATGGCATTTCCACGGTCCGTCGTTTCCGCAGAGCCGGTGGCGGCAATAAAGGAAGGGTCGGGGTGCGGTAATAACGCTTGGCTCGTATAATTACCAGTTATGCACCGATGCTATACGAGCGTGGCGCGGTAAGCGGCCTACACGAGGCCAAAGGGAGTGCAATGTGTTACTGACGTCAGAGTACAGTATCCGAATGGTTATCACACGGACTGACCTGCTAGAGAAGGCTCAGTCTAGGAATAGTGGTGCAAGTGCGATTTCGATTCTACAAATCTAATCGAAATTCGTACGTATCCTTGCTTGACTCCAGCAACGTCCGTTTTTTCGCTTGTGATTGACTGGTGTTCCAGGGAACAATGATTAGTGTTAGTGTGCATATTGATGTATGTGGGCGTTTAATATGATCTATAACTCAAGGATAGCACATTGTGTTGAATCAAGTGTGCAGATTATTGCTTGAGAGGTGAACTGTTTTTTTTTTTAATAGATTTTATTACACGTTTTGAGAAAATGCATGAGATGAATTTGATAAGTTTCAAATTTTTCAGTTAATAATAAACTGCAGATTTTTTTGCATTTATAAGGAAATTTAAAGGTACAAAATTGCACAGTATACACATAATATATGCAAAATACAGAAATGATAGTGCTTGTCATAATACCTTGTATGTGAAAAGATTTTCTAGATTGAACTCAAATAAATTTTCTTTTCATTTAGAGTAATTGATTTATATTACCCGTACAGGTATGTAATATATGTGTGTTCTATTCAACACAATCTCTCTCTCTCTCTTTCTCTCCCCCTCCCCCCATTGCCCTCCTCTCCCTCCTCTCTTCCCAATTTAACCTTCGTTATACTCTGTTCAATTGTCCTCTTTCCCTATTCAGAAAGCGGGTCAGAGTTTCTAATCTCTTCCTCACGTTTTAACACCACCTTCTATTTATTAATTTGCCTTTTACTTATTGAAGAAACTGTGACCCGTCCGTAGCAACAATTACTTTATGAAGGCCATTGAACACCGTTAGTCTCTTAGTTTCAATATTTTCGCCTTTATTTTATGGCTTAGAATTTCAATTTTCGTTTCTTTGTTCGAACATGGGTTGCCTGAGTCAGAGTGCATCATAAAGATTCTTGCCTGCTACGGTCGCAGGCGAGGCATGTGGAATTTCCGCGTACGTCACTCTAAGGTACTCTCTTTACCTGAGAGTGACCGTTAGCTGGAGGGAGGTCACTTTCCACCAAAATTATTCTTCCAATCATATTCATTTGACCGATTCTCTAGCCACTCCCGAGAAAATGCAATTCAACCAATCCACATGTCTCACCCCCGCTAACACACCTCGTTCAACTTGACTTTCGGGAGATTCCTCGAACGAGGAGTCAGTTGAAAAACAACCTTCACGATAACCACACACATACTACGAATAAACACGAACATCTCAATTATCATTCCTTACCGTCGGAAACGATCGTAAGGAAATTACTGTACGATACGCGGTGTCGAAACATCGAAGTGAAGACTTACGACCTTCACTAACGCGCGCGCCGTCTTTATTAAAGTGGATCGCGTTGCATCGCGAATTCGTGTAGAAAACATACTCTATTAACTTATTATCCTGTTTATTTCTCCATGATCCCACTAGTCGTTTTTTCTTCTTTTCTTTTTCCTTTTCAAATCCTCAAGCCAATCTAAGATCTTATCCTGTTTACTACTCAGCATGTCTTCAATCCTGATACCCCTTTCGGTTTCCTACAGACACTTGTTAGAGATTCCAAGTTTCCATATTACAAGTAACGCACTTAATAATGTTATATTAACGTATCATAATATAACGTATATCATAATATTAATAATAAATATAGTTAATAAGAATTTATATTACTTATTAAGTAATATAAATAATAATAGTCATTAATGTGAATGAAGGAACAAAAATAATGTACAGAGTGTCTCATTTTAATTCTCCTAGGTAAATATCTTCGAAGATACAAAAAATTTTCCAAACGAAAGTAGTAGGATATTAAGGGGGATTATGGTACCGTTTATTGACCTTGCGACGACACTAACAAATTTTGCATAGAGACTTATAAAAATACCAGTATTATACTGGTTAGGTTAGGCAAATGAAACTAAAATAATATGTGTAATTTTATTATGTATTCGCAAGTGAAAAAGAATGCGATTTTCCGATTGTCGGAATTTAAAATGTCATTGATTTCATATTTCAAATGTTGCTATATAAGACCACCGTTTCTATTTCAATGATTGGAACATTGTATACTTTTTTAGAATCACGTTGCAACTTATGATGAAATGGAAGTGAAATATAAAGAAAATTAAAGTTTGCTCTTGCAATTGGTGACAAGGACGTATATATTTAAATATTCGTAAACTTGCTTCAAGCATTGAGCGAATACAAACTACAAAAAAATATTTCTGAAATTTAATTGCTCTTTATGCTGAGTCGCAGGATATATGGTCATGAAGCGGTTACCCTACAGTCTAGGATAAAATATAAATAGTAATGTATGGGTTATAAATTGCGTAAAGATATTTTATTCAATGGAATTGTAACGCGATGCTTGGCCGACCGGTCACAAATTTTCGAACAGCACTCGCGACAAATTAATGGTGTGAGGGCTGCTTTATTTTTATGGTGGTTGGTGATGGTGTTGGATATTTGCAATTCTTTTAACATTTATGTACTTAACTGAGTATTACAAAAATTGGTTGATGTGATTCTTGATACGTTCTTGATCTCCGATCGATCTCTGTTTATTAACTCGGTGTTCGTTGTAATTGGTGGTTTGAATGTAGAAATGTATAGTGATTAGTTATTCGGTGTGTTTGAGGTGTACCTGACTGGTGGTGTAGAAGTGAGGAAATTGTTACATTTGCTATATTGCTGTTTTGAAGGTATCGATATTGAAAGTCTGTTTATGTTCCTAGCGCATATGATATCCGAATGTGTGAGTCTTCAAATTGCTAACAATAATAAAACAATTTAGTAGCTGTGTCAGCTAGGACTTTGCCGTAGAAAATAATATTTTTATGAATGAAGGTTGATGTATTGTTCGGTGCGTCGGTACGACCGAACACATTTTATTTTGCAGTTGTCGCGTGAGCGTGAATTATACATTTCACTACGTATTTTTCTCCTTATATCTTAGTCTAATTTGGATGTAGCAAGTTTAAGGGTGGAGCCTGCTACTTAACTATTTCTTTATTAGTTCTTGAGAGCTTTTAGAAGATCCACCTTTATGTTTCGTCTGGCAGAGAAGTGGAAATCTTGGGATTTTCTAAGCGGCGGGAGTTTGTCACCGCATGTTTGTTTTTCACCTATAAAAAGTTTGATAGCATGCCACGATTTACGGCAGTGGTGTAGTTGAGGGGTGCTATATGACTGTCAGCTCCTGACACGTAGTACACTAATTTCGACAATTGAGATTTTTAACTTGCAGCGTAAAATGTCGAAAACAAAATCTTCGACAGCTGCAAGCTTATTTTTACTAGCGACAAACCATAAACCTTACTCCGCTACAAAATAATAAAAACCGAAAAAATACCAGTATGTTATTTAGATTTTTGCTAGTACATCGGTTTCGGTATTGTATCGGTTTTGGTGTAGCTTTGTTGAGCTAATATTGGTATCAAAATGATGTCAGTTTTAAGTCCCTAATCTTGCAGAGGTAGGTCTCAAATTTTTAAATTGTAACCTCTACATATATTTTTAACTGCATCTTCTCATTGCTTTTGAGGTACGTTCACTTCGATATCGCTCCTATATAAATAAGGGACGCACGCCCTCAAGTTTCGAAAAAGCGAGTATTCTATATCTAGAGTCGATCCAAACGTGGCAGTCCGAGTGTAAAAATTAAAGATACACCTGATGGCCGAATCACACACGGGATTCTGTTTTATTTACCTGTCGCGAATTTTTATGTGCAAAGAATTAACAAATACATTGGTATATTGTTTATATTTATGAATAAATATAATATTTAGCGTATAATACAGATTGTTATGAACGCAACTAGCTAGTTTTACTAGAATTATACACGAGATTTTGTACTCGTGAAATCACACTTAGAATTATTTTCCTATCGAATACACATTTGAGTGTCTCTCCTACTGAATTTACGCTTGGGAATCCTTTTTTTACGCTTCTCTGCTTCGTTATTTATGTCTAAGTGATAGGTAGGCGGTCGCTGTGCTCACGAATCAACACACGAAAAGACTCAGGAGGTTGTCTCGAGAAAAAAGTGAGATTTTCCCGCCCACTTTACCACATGTGACAATTCTGTCGAGTACAAAAGAATTTGAGACTTTATTTACAAGAAAATTTCAAGCCTCTGACTCCCACTGAGATATGTAACTATTTAGCAACTTCTTAAACTGATATTTCTTAAAAATAGCTGATTGTTTACGTTCGTCTCGTAAACTTACCTTGTTAACAGTCCTAACATCTAATTTTATTTATGTGAGCATTATTGAGAATTACTTACTTATTTTTATCAATGAGGTGTAAAAATATGTCACACGTGACCAATATTCAGATTTCTAATTACAGTAAATTGTAGAACTTCGAAATATACAGAATAATGGATTCAGGACTAGAATTAAAATATCTTGTTTGTTCTTTCTGCTGCAAAACAGTGCCAACGATAAGAAGCAAACTATTAAATTTTAAAAAAGGAATAATAGTTGATATTTAATTTTTAATATTACAATTTAAAAATTTTTAAAATCATAATTTTAGAAATGGTACATTGTCATAAAAATTTCAATTTCCCTCATTTTTAACCGTTTCAAACGTAGCTCATTAACGTGAACCGATTTCAGTGACATTTTCAGCGTGTATATAACTGTTATAAATCTAAAAAAACGTATTTTTTAAATGTTCATTACAGGTTTAGATAAAACAGTTGTAAAAAGCGCCCATTAATTATTTTCTTCACAGTTCCGACCAGATTTTTTCAAAAAGTAATTGCACGTCGCCTATTAAATTAATCCTTTTAACTTCTAAAAAAAACTCAAATCATTTGGTCAAATTTTAAAACAGTTATTCTGTTTTAAAGAGTATCCGAAAAAAATGAGAGAGAAGTGAATAATATTAACGAAAGTCATTATATACTTATTTCTACCGGGGGGGTTAAAATAACTTGTTTGTAAACAGAACAAGTTATTTAAGAACCAAATAATGTATTTTCATTTGTTGTTTCGTTTTATTTAATATGAATTACGAGGTATTTAACAATCTAACAAGAACAATACATAAGTTTGTTTGCACAATTTTTTTACAACTTAAAAATTCTCAAATATCTTTACTTCTACGAAAAGCATTGAAATTACTCCAAACTTAGAGTAGAAACTTTTGAAATCTCAATAAATTATTAGGTACCTCTCTAATATTAACAAGTAAGATGGGAAGATAGAAAATATTTTTCACCTATCGCCTAGTAATCCCGAAAGTTATCTACTTATCAACTCCAAATCATACTCATCGATTCTTAGAGCACCTCTATTGTACCGTTCCATACTTTTGATATTAATTTATCAGAAAGGAATTCAATTCTCATTATATAGAAATCATCGTATCACAATCTCGAGTATTCTATATACAGTACTAAATAAAAGGACTTAAAATATTATGTACAATTTGTACTTGACAATCGTCAATTTTAAATTGAAGCTCAAGTTAAAACAAAAATGTTAAAGAAATATAATTCTTCTTTTGTTACACCTTGATGATAATAAGCACCACGAATGTGCCTCGTCATTATAAAAGGAAGGAGTTAACGATATTAAAAGGAATTTGAAACAGAAATAATTCATTTGACAATATCGACACTTATAGAATTGTTCAGACGAAATTCATCGTTCCTATCGATCAGTGTCCCGTTCTTCTGAAACTGGGCTACAGTTCCCGGTTGGCCAGTTGCTCCAGTTGTTCGAACAAATCGTCAGTCAATAACAAGAGCGAAACGCGTGTTCGGCAATTTCATGCGGCCCGGCACATTGACTCGATTCATAATTTGAACAGTGTCAGTTTTGGCATTGCAGGCCGATACAAATGAACTCGTGAAAAAGTTTCCGACACGCTCTATGCATACATGTAGGCGCGAGACCAGTCGTAGTCGTGGCGAATGGCTTTATTCGATGGATTAATTAAATACGCGTGCTGAACTCGTTACCATACGTTTCCATTAATACGCGCGGTTGAACTTGTTACCTAAGCAACGATGTTCACGAGCCAGGGATCTCGTGGAGAAGTTCGAATTACTGCAATTATGAGGGGAGAAAAATCAGCCGAGGTTTTCCATGTCAGTGAATCGCGAGCCGCGTTACTCTCTGTTGTTTCTTGTATTTTCTTTTCGGTTTTTTTTTTTTAACGATTTCTTGCTCGAGCGTACTATTGCAGATTTGTATATCTGCATCGTCAGGAGTGTCGGTTAGTCAATTTGAAGATGAAATATTGATTATGATTTTAAAATAATTTTCTTTATTGATTTTCTCTTTGTGTACTAGAAGTTGATGTAATTGTTTTCTAAATATTTGTATCTTTATGTTTAAATCTTCGTTTATTTTTAGTCATTTAGTTGTATTCGGAGTTTTTCAAAGTACGATTGAATTCTCTAACTGTGAATGTTATTTGATTTAAACAGAAGGAAAAACGTGAGTAAAAAGAATTACTTGCATATGAAGACCTAAAAGATTTTCAAACGAGTAATTACAAAGTTGATACATATTTATTATTATTCAAATAAATTATTACGTACAGACAAGATTGGGCACATTTTGTTTAAAATAACATTTTATTTAAAACAAATAATCCTTTGAAATAATGAATTATTTCAAATATTCTATTATTTTTATTTTACATGTAGCATAAGAAAAATAATTCTATCTTGTATTTAATTTAAAGAAATGATTTTTTAAATAATTTTCTATTTCAGTTACTTCACATATTTTTTCTCAAAATTGTTATACGGACATTTTAAGATTGTCTTAAATATGTATGTAGTATAGTTTTATTTTTAATAAATAAGATATACTACTATTATCGCGAGTAATACATACATATAGCTGCCGATACCAGAATGAATTAGAAGCAAATGCTAACAAGAGTCTGAGAGATTAAGTTAAAAAATGCGGACACCTAAATAGTTCCTGTGTCTAATAAAATGAAATTGCGACTCGAAGGAATGGCTTTGGCCAAGTCTGCTATTTCATGGTTACGTGTAATTCAAAAAATTTGGAAATAATTGCTCCATTGTTTAGCAATTTTTTGAAAAAAAAGTTATGAAAGCGTAATAGTGCTATTGCGAAATCAGTTTAAACCATTTTTAATATTAAATGTAAAATATATTCAGAAGAAAGAAAGATTTATAAGAAATGTGGAATGATATAATATACCAAATTACAACAAATTTATTAAAATATATGGCTTTTATTTTTCGTAAATAGTTTTCTACGAGCTTCATTATTAATTTATTTCAAAGATACAAAATCAGGGTTATACTAGGTGTACTAAATAAAGTGTCACACTTAAGTCTGCTATTTTCTCAGAATTTAACGAGGCTATCAACTTTATTTTTTAATTAAATGGTCCAGGTTAGATTAGGTTTGATAAGAGCTATCACAATAATAAAAACTTAATACCACCTCCTATTTAAAAACATGTTGGGGTTTCCCCTTTCCTCCCAATTGTTTCCCCAAAAGAAATTGCTGCATATTAAAAGATATTTTATAAAAGCCTCTCTGAACTATTTAATTTAAAACAGAAATGAAATCGATATCTTCATTAGATTCCGAGAAAACAGCATGTAACACTTTATTTTGCACACCCAGTATAATATCATAACGATTGTTCTTAATAACAATTGAAGAAAGTATCGTTTTCGTTGCAACAAAGATTCTGGAAAATTAACATTAAATCCTACATTACAATTCACAAAAATTAAGATTCAAATTGTGTTTGTTATAACAAATTGAACTCACGAAACAAATGAATAAATTATACATGATAACTAGGTTGCGTGATGAAAAAATATAATGTTATTAATTTTCAATAATAATAGCGACATTAGTAGCAAAATCGGTTCGCATTGACAAATTCTTAGAGTGCAAAAGTTTAAATGTTCACGAGTACTTCATACCTTCAGATGACATAAACTTCCGGAATTTCCTTCCGTAAAGTATATCGCATAATCGAGATGTCTGTCGCGGCAATTACTTTGGCACGCTCTCGTCGGCGCGTTACACGCGATAACGACGGGAAACGTTAAGTATTCTTGTCGTAAATTCGATGTTCAAGGGAGCAGAATGTTCGTTCGCCGCGTAGACAAAGAATGCGCCGGCGGGAGTTCAGTTTTCTCCTTTATCCGTCGCTCGATATCTCAGCTAAAGGCAGAAGCGTGCTCCTGGAAGGAGTTTTGTCCCAATAGAGGTAGAAATAGCGACAAGCTTCGCGTATTCTTCCTGATTTATAGCCGTCGATAGAGCCAGCCCTCTCCTCTCCTATGCCGCTCCACTTCCGGCAACCTGCTAGCCAGTAGTTCTCATCCGTCCTGTAAAAATATTTACTTTATATCGGCCTGTAACGAAGATAAATCGCGCCACCTGCCAGCGACAGGCAACGCTGTTTGTTTCAAAACATGCACCGACACTTGGGTCTGCTTTGTGGTTAGGTATTTTGCAAAAATCCAAATAGTTTGGGAATGTGTATTTAACAATTTCCTATTTCCCTTTCAATCGATTAACCAACAAAAACACGTTAATTCATTTCAAAAAATTTCTTTTTCCACTTCTCTTCTTTTTGAAATAAATCAACTATTTATTCAGTGAAAAATCTGTCTTTTATAATATCCAGCTGTGGTAAATAATATGTTTAGAGAGATCCTGATTTTAAACCTAATGTTTAATCTGCAACACCGAAGAGAGGAAAATCTAAATTGGATATAGGGGAATGTAGCCAAATAAAAAATACCACGTTCTTTTTCAAATAGTCATCTTGATAATATCAATCGTAATAAATAGAAAATTTTGATAAGTATTCTATCATATATTTACGCCCAATTTAAAAGCAGTCTTATATTTTGAAAATTATTAGCATTAAAAGAACATGAATTGTAACTAATATGAAGTATATACCCAAATATGGAATACTAGCATTAGATAAAATATTTTCATGGTTTACAAACAAAACTTTTATTCTTCTTATTGATAAAAGCACTTTAGTTATAAAATTGCATTGCAGAAGAAACTAAATAAAGTAGTATCTATTTGCAATAATCATAATAAAAAATATAAAAAAAACATATCAATTTATGCACCATCAAATGTTTTCGAAAAACAGCTAAACAAAACGATTATGCGACATCACTAACGCTCGCTTGATCGACGAGTTATAGTATGTGAGTGAGATAGCCTATACGTTTAACAGATACTTATTTTTCAAATTTTTAATAATCACACTATTCCATATTACATATAATGTTTCATATTTGGTCACATTTTTCTGATAATTCGATCTCTCTTATCTGAAATAGTAGTCAAGTAACGAATACTTAATGCTAGTATGTACATATATATAACTAGCAAAAGCCAGGTAACTTTGTCATTGTGTTTGCATTAAGAATTCTAATAAAACCTAATCGTACCTATTATGAGCAAACTAAGTTAATTCACTTTTCGTGATTTAATGTTAGATTCCGGAAAAACTTTATGCGACTCTTTTCTTAGCGATAAACTTAAATCAATTTTGTATAGTACTAATTTGCTATATCTAATACACAAGGTTGGTATCAGTGGATGATTTTAATTATTTGTTTGGTCACTGAAGTCTAAATTCGTAAAAATTCAACTGGCACTTGTTAACACGAAGAGTCTGTTTTCCCTGCAAGATAACGTGTCATCATATCGCTTCGTTGACTTGTCAAAAAATAAAGGATGTTGAATGGGTAATTTTACCACATCTTCCTTATAGTTCAGACTTGTCTCCTTCACTTATTTTTATCAGTGTCAAACACTTTTACATATAAGCAGTTAATTTATTGTTTTCAAGTAAAACTCAGAACTTTTATACTATTATACTAAAATGTAGAAGCTTATAGACTTTTTGGGAAAGAGTTATGGAAACAGGTGATAAGAGAAAAGTGGGATAAAAGAAACATTTTTGTTTTACGCCAGATATAAAAGAAGCTAAAAGACCATACTTTTTCAATAGGCCAATTACTTAGTGCTGCTAATTAATAATACTGGAAATGCTAGATATCTGACTATAACTATATGTAGTAGTACTGAACATTTTTACATATTTGCCTGTCTTATTTTCTGTTTTTTGAAAAAGTGTATTGTAGTAAAATATATTTTATTTATTGAACAGAAAGAAAAAACTATGTCTAATTAACTAAAACTATTCTATTAATGCTAAAACAACTAAATCAATCAACTCGTAACAACTAAATACGATTAACGACTCTCTCTAGTTAACAACGAACTCCCCTTTCTTTTCCAGAACATCCCTTTTTAAGGACTTTTCGTCCTCCCACCACGCGAACGCGTTTTCGCTCGCATATGACCAAATATGGTCATGCTTCGATTTCCGTAGGGCCTCGAACGCGTCGCCGGGCCCGATGACTCGTGGGGATTTCCCACCGGTCAAAAGTTTTCGCCCCTTCTGGCCGGCGGTTGCCTTTACTCGGATAGTTCCTACTCCTCACAAGTTCCTTTTTTGCGATACTACAGTATTTCGTCCCTTTCATTAAATGGTTATATTGAATGAGACATCAATATTTACGAAAAGGATAGTATAATAAAATAGGATAATATTATTTCTTTAGGTACCAAAATTACACTATCCATTTGTTTCTTCAACAACATAAATACTACGCTATCGCAAATAGATGTATAAAAGAAATTTCATTAAACTTACATACTTATTTGAAAAGTAAAAATAATCCTCAAATTAAAAAATAGAAAGTAATTCTTACATCAGAAGTAAAATATAATTCTTAAATTAATCAAAATTAAGGAAAATATGTAATATTAATTCATAGATACGTTTATTCATGAACTTTGTGTTCTTTTCATAAATATGACACTAAAATTAGTTACCGGTTCTTGAATAAATACCAGTTCAGATATAACAATAAAAACTTAGCCTGAAACAACAGTGCTTGGTGAAATGTTTCGAGAAATTACCAAAAATTTTACATTCGATATCGAAAACTTTGAATCATACGTTACTACCATGCAAAATAAAAAAAATTGTCACTATTAGCAAATCTTCAGTTTGTGGAATATTTACAATGTCTCTTTCAATACGTGTTTCATTTTATTCTACCGCTCTCTTAATTAATTCGTTAAATTTCACTTCTACATTCCTTCAAAACGAATATTTATTCTTATTATAAAATGTTTTAATCATTTAACTTAACGAATAATTGTATAATGCAGTGGAGATTTCGATAAGTATCTTCAATATTTTCCAATTTTTCGGAAGTTTAGAACGATAAAAAAATTAGACTTGGACGTAAACGGTCTAGATTGCGTGCGAAGCGCAATAAAATGTGTTTGCCCACGGTAGGTTAAATAAAATTATATTTCGAGAAAGTTCAAGTTACTTAAATTTTCTACTATAAATCCGTACGAACTTTTTCCGGTGCTTAATATTTATTGCGTAGGCGTAATCTCTGAAAATTTGTACCAAAGTTCAACACGAACCTCGCACAACGAATTAATTTTATGTGAGTAGTTGATAAAGTAAATGACTACAGTTAAGAAAGACTGTTTATTGGAAATGTAGTGATATCTGGTTGTTTCTTAATTATAAACTTAAGCCATCTAATGATGGATCAGAAACATTTTACGAAGATAATAATGTTTCAATGGACTGCCTGTTTGAAGTATAGGAGAGGGTAGTGAGTCGTGCTAAAGTTGGGATGCTAAAAAATTAGTAATAAAAAAAAACTTTCTCAAACGGTTCTCGAGGTGTTATGGTAAGCTTAGAGTATTCATTTCCGATGCTGCCTGCCATTAACCGTTTGAAAGATTGCCTCTGATTGAAAACTGTACCGGTTAACAAGTTCCAGTAGCGTATGGTAATTTTGGTTGGTTATATAGAGGGCGCTGTAAACTTTGCCTTGCATGAGATGTTTTGAAGCGTTCTACTCATGTGAATCGTGTCGAAAACTGACGACTGGGAATGAATAATGTGCATGTAAATTAGATTCACTGTTGTAAATAGTCCTAGACACTTGCTTGTGCATCGTGTTTAACGTGTAAATCTCATTTCTCTCTTTTATTACATGTTCATTATGTCAATTTATATTATGTACAGTTTCACTATATGGAAGATAAATATTTAATTCATGTCACAACAACATTTCCATTAATACAAAACTAAAACTTAATTTCAGTTAAGGAAGTATATTTAATGCAGAAGAACATGAACGTTCTAATATTCAATATTGTTACCACTCTCTATTTACTTCTTTGAAATATGGCAGATCATCTTTTAAATTTTTTGTGTATTAAACATAAATTTATATATATATAAATTTATATTTAATATACAAAAAATTTAAAAAATATATATATATATAGGGTGTCCCGTTTAAGTGAGTACAGCAGAATATCTCGGAAGAAGTTGTAGTTATTAAAAATGTGTTCGTACAAAAGTTGTTTGGTAGGACAGGCTACATCATGTAGTAACAATTTTTTTCTTGTGGGTGGAATAGTAGAGGAGATCTGAAGGTCAATCTAATTTTCTTAAATGGAATGCCATATTTTTTTCTTCAGAAAGTAACAGCAAGCACTAAGCCAAATCCAAAGAGGTGCTATAGTAAATCGTTAGCTTATGTTTACGTTCTGCGTCGGTTGACGGCAGACAGTTAGCAACCGCTGTTGAGCAGCGTCGTATGCGTCGGTATCAAGATTCGACGCATCCTTTAAGATCCGTTAACTCCAGGCTGTTCACTACTTTTCGTGTATTTGTTAGATCTTAATCGAAAGAATAAGATTACAAGACGTCAGTTGTTGAACAGAAGAAATCAAGCGTTTAAAATGATAATGAAGTTTTCAGCTTTTGATCTAACTTTAACATTAATAGCATAACAAAAACTGAAAATATTCGAGTCTTCGAAGAAAGCAGATGTAGACGACTTTAACAGATGTGTCGACAACATCGTGGACTTAGGATAATCCATTATCCTAAGAATTCCTCGTCCATAAGTGCAATAAATATCTGTCCGTTCGATGTTAGAATAAGGCATAGTGGTACCACTTACGTAGTATCGGAACTTTCACATCCATCAAAAGTAACAATACCAACCACGAAAAGAAGAGGGTGCCTTAGTTTTATAGCGTAGAGTCCCAACTTGCTGGGCCGGATGTCGTGGGGTTCGATTCCCGTTTGGTATCCTCAAATTTTTCCTCGGCTATTACATCTATGCATGTACTTAAGTGTCTCAAACGTTCAAATGCAAACTTATACTACGATACGCTGGCTTCAATGTCAAAATATCTTGCTATTATTTACTTTTAACAGAAAGAGAAAAAATGATAGCAGGGCTTGTAATTCTATATGTACTATTCTATAATGTAAACACCTGTTTTCATTCTTAGAAAAACCAGAATATACTACCAAAGTTTCACAACCTGCTTTGGTTACACTCTGTGTATTAAAAAAATGGAGCATTTTATTTTCCAAATAAGCAGAATAGGTTAAGTTAGAAGTGAAATGAATATGAAAAATAATTCCATCAGATCAGCATATCGAATTATTTTGCCGCTTCATTACTTTGAATGAAAACAATGATTGGAAAATTTACATTAAAGAATCTAATACTTTCACTTACTAGTATTAGCAATAGAAAAATGATCGTAGGTCTGACAATTATTAAACTATCTAAACATGGAAATAATATTCTCATTTAAGCATTTGAAAGACCTCAACTACTCCAGCCTGTTTCAGCCTACATTCCAAATCCATTTCTTGAAGTATCGACAGTTATTAAAGAAAATAGCGCTTCGCGCGCGTGTATATCAAGATAAGTCGTTCATTTAGCCGCTGATTCCGCTTAGTTCTAACAATAAGCCTAATCTCGTCAGTTGCTTTGTTAATACTTTTTTCCTAAGTGGTCCAGACGGATCTGCCTCGTATTTTTCCCTATAGAGCAGTGCTCTCCTCGCGAAGAAATCAATTTCCAAATCTGGAGATTAACTCGTCTCGTCAGACGAAGAGAGAAGAGAGAAAGAGTAACAGACCCTCGATGACCAAGCCCCGAAGCTGGAAATCTCCCGGTACCCTATCAGTTCCATAGTACGTAGTTATGAACACGAATAAGAAGGGTCGATCGTCTTATCGGGGCTTCGCTAGGACGTATTACATTCCCTTTTGTATTACATGCCTATTGCATTACGATTTTCATCAAAATACCCAGTCCTGGTTACTTCCTTCTCGCAGTGTAATAATAGAAAGGAAGAGACCGACGAAAGAGAGAAAAAGAAAAGGGGAGAAAGAAAGACGGACAGATGAGCGAAGTAAGTAGGGGAGGAGAGACTGGTGGCAGCGACTCTGGGGTGAGCTCTCCACGGCGTGGGGGAATCTATTCTCCTCTAATTGGCGTCATGGGGAATAACGAGAAGGGGCGGTGCATCATATTTTCTCATTAAAAGCGTTTACCCGAATGGAAAGTTCTTTTATCCCTTCGAAACGCTTCGAAAGTTCCTACTCAAGAGTTTCTAAGCATTCGACTCTCTCTCAGACACGGACGAAAGTTCGCCGTGAACTTCGCGTAAACTCTCCCCGTGCCTCAGACGAACTTAACGCTGGCTGGTTATAAATAGGTCTGTCTTACACGGCATTGCTCGCGAGCAATGCCAACGAAAATTTATTGCGTAAAATCGTTCCTGTGAAAGGTCAAGATGATCCACCGAGGATCGGTGCTCTCACGAGCGGTCGCTTTACGATTTACGCGGTGAATGTTGAATTTAATTTATGGAGGCGGTTTCGTTTTTAGCAGAAGGGAAAAGATGATCTTATGAAAACCCTTCTACGGCGTTTTTCTTATGCTTTCCTAGATCTTCACACGATATCGTAACACGATTACAGCACTTGTGGAATTGATGGAATGTTCTTTAAATTTTTGATTATCTTTGAGTTCTTTCATTTCCATTTGTTTTAACATCATACTTGAATGCCATTTATTGTGTTGACTTTCACACAAATCGTAAAGCCCCGTTATTTAGCAAAATAAACCTATGTTTACCTGTTTACATAAAAATACAATAACAACAATATTAACAGTAGGAATGATAATGCCCAAGTATGATTATCTATCATGTTAAGTTCGTGTTAAATTATACGCTTCGTGACAAAACTATAAGACATGTACGAAATTTGAGGAAAATTCTATGTAAGTCGAGTTTTGTCTTCCTTTATTCGTAATGTTACTGTTTACATTATGTAGAAGCATATTCTACAGTTCCACAATATACCGAAAGCTGCAATTCCAGGAATTTGGAAAATGTATGTAAAAATGCTATTTTCTTCGCGACAAAACTAGAAGAGAGTAGCTTTTCGTCAGTCGATCTTCTATTCTGATCGTAGTCACGGTACTAAAAGTGATTGTGTGTTTAAAATTAAACATTTGTACATTTGTTATTACATAATATAACTACAATGCCTCGCGCAAAAAAAGTTGACAGGCACCGAAATAAAAGTGATCGTAAATTCACAAGAAAAGAATACTTCTATTGCAGAAATTTCAAAAGTGATTGGACGAAGTCGATGTGCTGTGCTCATTTATTTAAAAAATAAGGAGAATTATGGCAGAAAACATCTTGGTGGACATCCAAATGCGACAACCGAGCAACAACGATGAGCCATTCTGAGGATAGCGTCAAATTCTAGCCTGACAGCACGGCAAATTGCAGCTGAAGCTGGTATTCACACCAACGTTCGTAATGTGCAACGTTTAAAAAGACGAAAATTGCAGAAAAAGCCACCTCTTACAAATCGACACAAACCAGCCAGGGAAGATTTTGCTGAAAAACATCTCCACTGGAGAAAAAAGTGCAGAAAAGTCATTTTTTCAGATAAAAAATGTTTTAATTTGGATGAACCGGATGGTCTTTTATATTATTTTCACGATTTGCGGAAGGGAGAATCAAAGGAAAGCAGGGTGATCGAAATGACCAGGATGATTCGAACTTTTCATATTTTATATTCGGAGAAAATTTTTTTTTAGGTCTAGGAATTAGGGCTGGAAAAGAGTGTTCTATAGTTTTTATGATGATATTGTTTGGTTGGTTGTGTGACTGAACAATTTACTTCGATTATGTAATGAACTGACAGGTAGAGACTTGCTCTCCTGACAAGTGATTACACGTTGCTAATAGCATGTAAAAATTGCGTCTTTGTTTCTGTCATATAGTCCAAACTCTGCACTGAAACATGCAACGATTGTCGAACACGCACACGAGAGACGGGAATGTTATTCCTAGAATTTGTCACTGAAGCGTAGAGGTAGAGTTTTCAGTTAGGGACCCGCGTGGATAGAGAGGAAATTTATGCGGCGCAGCTCGTGAGCAGAAAACTACGACCGGTCGCTATTTGTATGAAAGTTCCATCATCGACTGTCTCCTTCGTCAGTATTCATATAGAACTGTAGCAAATCAGAACTTTCTAATGGGCAGCGTGTAAGGGAGATAGAAGTACGGAGAATGAGAGAAGTAGCAACGTCCTTAGAAAATTTTGCTACGCACCATTTTCCTGTTCTGAACAAAAAAAAATAATTTTCTTTTTCAGAATTTATAACTGCTATAAAAGTTTTCTATGCACTGTTTGCTTGATACGGATGAAAGAAGCTTCTTTTTCACTTCAATCATCTAGTAGCTAATTGCACGACAGATATTTATATCATTAATAGCTTTTCGCTTAAATATTTATTGTGTATATGTGTATATATATATATATATATATATATATATATATATATATATATATATATATATATATATATATATTCTGTGATCCTTGTTTGATTTTCTGTTATGCACGTATGAATCAATAAAATAATTATCATATTTATATTCATACAAATATTCAAACGAAGAAAAAGAGTGATTCGGTTCACCCTAAATAACATGATCTGATTAGCCCCATATATGAAGATTTATATCATGTTCTCCGATTCACTCCGGTCTATCTAACTCTGACACTCTTTCTCTGATCTGTCTTCCAATTTTTATTTTCGTCCAATGGTTTCATGATTGACTGTTGTACCTGTTGCTATAAGCAAACCCATCAATCTTCTTGAGGTTAAGTTAATTAATTATTAACTGCAGAAAATACGGGTTACAAGATTCAAAATAGTACAGAAGCAAACAATTCTTAATAAAGCTTCTGCTTGAACATGAGAATTTGTTTTTAATTGGGGCAGGGGGAGGTGTTAGGATTATATTAGTAACAGACAGGAGGTGGAAGAGAAGAATGGAAGTGCAAATTTTCTGATCTGATTCTTGATCGATTCCCTGGGTCCTTTTTGGTCTCACTATTGGCGCAGTTAGTAAATCATCACTTCTTGATTTTTCGATTTCTATGTCTTTCGATCCTTTTCGTAAGAATGTATAATTAATAGAAGCTTTAAAGAGGACTAGTGAAATTTGTCAATGGTTCGTTTCTTTGATGACGAAGGGTAGGAGTATCGCCACACGCTTTTATTAGCAACATTCACTTGTTATTGGTCATTTGCTGCGCGTAAGTGGTGGTTGTCATGTTTTGTCGATTATTAAGCTTCTTCCGAGAGGAGGAATTTGCTGTTAAAAATGCAGATGTTTGAAAGCGATACGTTTTATAGCTGGAGGGCCTCCCTTTATTTGGACCTAACATACGTAGTATCCAGATTTCAAGATAAGGCAATCATAAAACTCTTAGCCTATGTGTAGCTACTAATCCATGTTTTTGGTCTCTGGGATCTAATATTTTTAAGGTTACACAGTAGAATATGTATGACATTTTAAAAACTATTTTAATAATTATTCAGTCATGTTTTATTTTATAATTTTACTGGAGTTAACGATATGCAAGTAAAAGAATTATGTGCGTTATGTAGCCCGCACAGCTTAAAGCAAATAAGGAAAAACATTTGCTTAGCTAAAGCTAGAGCAAGATAATTCGCTTCCATTGGGCATAGAATTATTTTAATCAACTGAAAATTTTAATTTGTATGAAAATTTAAATATATTATCCATACTTTTTTTATTCAAGAATACTAAACAATATTTATATTTTTTGTATGAATACTTTGTAAACGTACATTCTATTGTACCAGTTTTTTTTTTTATATGTATGACTATGATCAATAATACAAAACTGTTAGATTATTAAACAACTTAATTTTGGTATCACTCAAAATACTGCTCTTGCAAGTTTTACACTTTTATTTATTTAATTGACCATAAATGAATTGTAAACTACTACCTATTATTTATAATGATGGAACGTATTTGTTGTGAACAAAAAAGTTATATTCCTCTTTATTTTAATAAAGTTAACACATTGATATTTGATTTAAAGTAACAGAAAGCATTAACTAAATGTGAATTAGGTAAATTGTTATATAATTTTCTGTGGCATTGGTAATTTTAATAGCAATTCATAATTAGTGTCTCAAAATTGTAGCCGCCAAAATAAAGGCGATTAAGTAAATATATTATATATAGCTCTTTATAAATATTAAATAATTTGCAATGAAATAACTACAAGAAAAACTTTGTAAGTTCTATAAAATCAAAAATATTAATAAAGTTTTTTCTTGTAGTCGATAATGTAGTTAATTGTAAGAAATTTATTCCAAAGAGTGAAATATTAGAAATGAAACATATGAAAAGGCCGTTAGTAGTTATCTTTATACAGGCTCGCATAATACCTATACCAATTGCATTTGTTAACACTAGATTTATGAGATTAATCAATTTGATGATTTTGGATTTTCACGAGCAAAATTTTAGAAAGAATTATTATTATTTTCTAACAATTTTTGCTGACTCTTCTTAATAAAATGATACGAAAATATATCCATATTTATAATTATGTTAATAGTATATAATCAAGTTTTTTCTAAATTAAACAGATCAATTTCTTGAAGAAAAGTTCAGATTTTCGTTAATTCTTCAATTTAACAGGTATTCGTAAAAATAGCTGTATGCACATACAAGAAAAGTGTGTTGACCTAATGTTAAATAACCTAACAAAACTCATCAGAAAACTTGAAAGCAAGTAGAAAAAATCTTAGTAATAAAAATTGTTTGACTTAGTAGTTAACTAACTAATTAACTGTTTATTTAGAACGTAGAAATGATTTTCTAAGTGCTTTCGTAAGAAATTACATAATCTAGTAGCTGTTGTACTCGCTCACACAAAACTCGGATATGAGATGTCACGTGTAACCCATTTCCATCAAAACCAGTGCACAATTGATCATATCAACGGAAAAGGACAATCCTAATTATCGGTCATTTCTAGCTCGCCATTAGCACGCGTCTGACCCGTTGAAAGGGGCAAGTTTGCGCGCGCAATCTCCATTCGCGTTGGCGCGCTTCTCTAACAGAAATACCGGCGAACTAACTGCACGTGACAGTTGCCTGGGGGGACCGTTCGAATTCACGACGATTCAGTGTTGATGCTCGATGACTTTTGCCCAATTACCTCGAATTGTACGTTGCTGGCATAGCTCCTCGAATAGTCTCCTCCACTCCTCTCCGATGCCTGTTCGGACATCATTGCCTACAAACTCTCGATAAATAGTCACGGACTACTCGAGTTTCACTATTGGTCCCACCAAATCTTGCCTCTTCATTTGACTTCCCGAATCTTTTCATCATCCTTGTTGTTGCGTGCATCGAAATGAGGCGGATGTTTTAACTCTTGCGCACTATTCAAATTTCTATTACATTCGTGTCGTTCAACTCAATATGATCCGAAGGTAAATTTATATAAAATAAATGCATTAATTTAATATTTTATGTTAGTAATGAGTAAATATAACACAGTGTAGTCTTTACATATATAACGCCTCCTGCTTGTTTTTCTGTCAACTGCAGGAGTACGAAGAAAAACGAAATCGCTTAAAGTTACTTTTCTTACGTATATTATTCAAAATAAATCGTACCCTTTTTTCGTGTATTATGTTTACTATTTTGTTTGAAAATTCATTTGTGAGTCATACGGTTCTCCTGTTAATGTATGGTTATATCAAGCTGTGGCCTAATTCTTCCAGAAGTAACGCTTATATACAGGGTGTCTCACGCAACTGGAACAGAATGTACCTCCTAAATGGTTGGGAATAGAAGAAGGTGTTATGAGTAAAAGTTAAATGGTATCAAATAATATGCAACTAATTTTATGCACTTTTGTGCATCGGTGCATCAGAAAAATGCAACTGCACCTTTTTCTTAAATGTGAACCTATGTTTCTGACTATATCAATCGATGAACTTTCTCGTGCTCTACATAAAAGTACTTGTATATCCAATTACGGTATTTTATTTTTATCATATCGATGTTATCACATTATAACAGAAGAAAAATTATTAATATCAAATACAGTTGCTAAAATGAATGTAATTGGTTCTAAAAACCTTGTTCATTAAAGCTTCTGCTCGTTTTACCATATATTGAAATATATATTTAGGGATAATCCATTCCAAACCCACAGTTGCCACCCAAAGGGAAAATATGCAGATAACTTTACCAAACTTGTGATTAATTTTGCAAATGTTAACAGAGACAGAGTAAGTGATATTTTAATAGTGCTATTCATGTGCAAGGTTTCTTACGCTGCTTGTCTCAAATACTGCAATTCCTTGAATATCACGGAGACGTAAATTTGTAAACTATGACAGTGTAGACGCGTCATTGTTTATATTGCTGTGATAAGATGGGATATCTCGACAGTTTCAACAGGTGAGTCAAAATGACCTAACATTCACCTAGCGAGGGTTGATATGATATCCTATTAAATACATGTATCAGTTATATGTATCGCATATACTAATAATTGAGTATGTAATAAATGTGCCAGTGTAATATTATTAAAATGAACCGAATTAGACCCGACAAGCTGCTGGGAATATTTTAAGCAATATTTTAAGAAATATTTTGGTGACCAAAATAATTACTTATAGATATAAATAATTAGTTGATAAACTTACAAGGGAACGTCCTCAAATATCTACCGCCGACTTTGAAAAAATTTGTGCATGATATAAACCTTGAAAAAATATCTGTCATATTTATTTTTAACATAGCTAGTATACAGTACACATGGCGTGTGTCTTGTGCGTCCAATTCATGACCACAATATCTGTAGCGGTAGAACAAATAGTTGACAGCTACTTGGAAACTTAACAAGAGGTTGACTTTAAATTTTTATATTTGTAAAGTTACAGTATCTTCGAAAAGAGTTGATTTTTTTGAGGGAGGCATATTTAACAATATTATCTTTGTTAAGGGTTCAGTGAAGTTACAATCTATTTGATATAATTTTCACAATAGTGATTTTGTTCGAAAAAGTGATTAAAGCACAAATATGTTCTTGAGTCCCTAAACATATTAGCGAAACTACCTAAGTACAATGAAGATAAATCAGTATATGCAACCTCGTGAATCGATCGAAGAGAACGTATGTTTAACACACTGTATAGCTATTAGGCCAAATGTAGCTGCGCATGAATGTTATACTTGTGGCAACAACTCTAACCATTCGAAAATTAATTACCAATATCTACCGTAATGCAATTTATTGAAAAGGTATAAAACTTTATAATTTTCACAACCATAAATAATTCGACTCTGCATTTCGAGCAGAATGTAAGCAAATAACGAATAATACATTTATTATATTAATACATATTCTAATATTTTTTTTATAATAATATAAAGAAATCAAAATTCGTTTTTCGGTCACGAGTACCTGTATACAAACTTACATAAAAATGGATTAATATCTTGTATGAAAAATTAACAAAAGAAGATGAATTATTAATATATTATTTAAACAAATGGATTTTTCTAAAAACTGGTTAGATAGGCAAATTTGGCATTGAAAAACACAATCTCTACATTTAAACCATTTCTCTATCTCTAATAACTTCCTAGTATAATAGGTTTCGATACTCCAATTTTGAGGGCTGTTCTCGTCCCCTCAACATAAATAATTGTTGGTAAAAAAAAATAGATGCTGTTTCATCAAAATTGACGATTGACACGTGAGATAATTTCTTTGTTAGATTAATGTTTATGAAAAAAAAAGAAGGCGAGAATAGGAAATGTTATATACCAGGCGGCACATATCCTATCTTCGTTTGCCACAGTCATGAACATTTCAAATTTTAACAACGGAAGATCGATGTACCATCGTCTCGCCTTTCACAGTTCAATCCTCAAAATACGGCCAGCTATTTCCGTTTTCTCGTATCGATTCGAACGGAAGTTGCGCACTCCACGACACGTTGCTCCCAGACGATGCGTGCCGATATAAGAAACGTCGAATCTCTACGGGAAATACAGGAAAAGACGAAAAGCGAGGCGAGCGAACGACACGAGGAGAGAAGGGAAAAGAAGCGGAGAAGTTGGGAAAGTTGGGAAGAACGGAAAAGCCTGACGACTTTACACACTGCCGAATCACATATTTCCAATTCAATCTGCCTTCCCCTTCTCTGCTCGACGAACGATCGAACGAAAAACCATTATTCTTTCCCGGACGGCTGAAAAAGCAGCGAGAAAAGAAAGAAGGGAAGGGATGAGGAAGAAAGTGGTGTACGTTGGAAGAAGGATCAAGAAGGACGAGGATAAGGAGAAGAGAAGCTGCTAGAGAATCGCGTGGCGGGACTGTAAGACGAAGCAGAAGAAATGGAGAGTGAATCGGATCGAAAAGGGAAGAGGGGAAAGGGGAAGCACAGAAGTGGGGGTGAGCTGGGAGAAAAGGTCTACCCGACAGCATTGTCGGGATAGCCCCAGCCACGAAATATTACCGGTTATTCCTAACCCATCCAACGCGAATTCAGGGGTGCAGTCATCCACCGATAATCGTACCGGATATGTCGTAGATCTTGCCGGTAATATTTATGAGCGATTCCGTTCCCTTCCAATTCGCTCCTATATCTCGCATACTCCTCTTTCCTCGCCACAATTATTCTTTTCTAAGTGTAATCCTAAAGGTATGCGTGTACTGTTTGTACGTGTTGTCCTAATAATTGTTGTACACGTTGGCAGAGATGATTTTTCCTGCAGGAATAGAGTATGTGGGACAATATTTTTTCATCTAAGAAATTATTTCAAATGTTTAATATGAACTTTAGATGTATCAGGAGGCCTTCCTAGTGTGATGGAAGAAACTTTAGCGTAGAGAAACCTTATTTTTTCGGGAATTTGAAAAAGAAATAATGGTTACAGTATCCTGCAAATTTGTAAACTCGTTTTGTTATTTTTTAAGAATACAAAGGTATTTTTTGTAAGTAAAAGTATCCATTTGTTGTGAAATAAGATCACCGTGTAGAAGGAGATGCTAAACCAAATGTTAAACTTTGTAGTTACCTGAAATACAATGTGCAAACAAATTCTTAATCTGTTAACACGTGTCTGTCGTCCGAACTAGAGCAAGGGAAAACAAGTTAGCAAGGCAAACTGATGGTTTTATTGAAATGATACTAGAGTATGCCGTCGTTTCAACGCTGCAAAAACCACGTGGAATTTTTTGGTTACCTCATCTATAATATAAACTAAAAAAATTCTCCGAAATTCTCGATATTTTTAATCAACTATATTTCCAGTTTGATAAAGATATTCGTTCCAACGTTCTCTGTAAATTTTAGGCGAATTGAACCTCGCAGACTTTCATTTACACAAACAATCTCGCCGTAAAAAATTGTTCAATATTCTAACTTACGCACAAATCCTTCCTGACCATAAAATGTTCACTGCCGAAAGCGCTTCTGTCTCTTCTTCTTACATCGTCGTAAAAGAACGAACAGGCCACGAGTAGGCATTCGAATTTCTTCCGATTATTAGATCGTTTCGATTCCTGTCAGCCATTCTTTCCCTCAATTCAAGCTTTTATTCACCCTTCTTTGTCGTGTTGAGGGGTGGGGCCGGGATATTTCGTTTTCGAAACTGCCTCGAATAATCGGCCCGTTACTCTCTCTTCGTTGAACCATAATCTGACAATCGAGCGCAACTTATCCAACCCTCTGAATTTTGTTGCGGCCGAGTGGAAATTCCTTCATTGTTCAGTCCATCCTCTGTTTTCGTCGCAGTTTATAAATGTTTGCACACGCACCGTATGTGGATTTTTTTTTTATTTCTGCTCGTTATTTTAACAACTTTTTATGTAACTGTTTGTAAAAGTATATGTTTATTCTTATAAAAGTTAACATCGATAAACTAGATTTAACGGCATGAGTGCAAAGTGTAATTAATACTTTTGGAAAGTTAGGATTGAAATTTCAAGATAACATTATTGTTTCACAATTCCTTAAATATCAACGTTCTTTGAATTTTTCATATATTAATTATTTTTATATACTTCCCATTAGAGAAGCATGAACCACTTGTAATCATTTCCCATGGCACGTTCCACTCTCGTAAAAATTATTTTCTTTGCCTGCTCCTTGTCCACCAATCTTAGCAAATGATTTACGATGCGAGTGTCCTCGACACTCTGCATTATTCCAACGTTGAATCTCTTTTTCGAGCCTTCGTCCCCAGTATCCACTCGACCTAGATCACACAGTACACTAACTTATCAATATTATCACAAACTCTTTTCACTAACATACGCGCCTCTAATGTCTCCGTTAATAGGATAAATTGTGGCTCCTTCAGGCTAGTTTTACAACGAAACAAAATACCTGCGACTTTGTGTCATAAACGCACTATCTTTCAAGTGAAATTTAAAGTACCTTAGAAATTGAAAGAAAAGCAATTTTGTAATTTGATTAAGTTCATAATAAACAAATGTGTTATATAAATGAAGTCAATGACACCCTTATTGTTTTCAGTAGGATATAAGTTAAACAAAGAGATATATTTAGCAATAGAATTGAAGTTTAATTAGACATAAATTTTTCCTGTCAATTAGCGTCAAGGTAAGACTTGTTAATAGTTTACTATACTTTTAAGTATATAGGTAAATGGATTTCAGCTGCGGAAACCTGTAACTTTGGTGTTAGTAACATTTTTTCTGCAATTTTTATCAATATTTGGAATGTTTCGTTTTCATTTTTGATAATATCGAAAAATGTTTTAGATAGAAGTTGAATAATTTCAAGGGGGCTATAATTTAATAAAAATAGTATTTTTGATTGATAGATATACAGAGAACATATGAAGAGCATCAATGTTTTATCAAATAAAATTATATATTTCTTAATGAAAAAAATTACGATTAGTTGCAGGACTATATTTTATGTGTGCATAGTTATATTTCTTCTTCATATTGTATTTAAATTCGAAATGTGTTTCTTTTTACAAGTCACAAAACTATCTGATCTTTTTTTTACTATTAATTTGCACCAGTTGTAAACCATTATAGTACTCCTACTAAAAGCATGATTAAAATAAGTAATTCCTTTTTTAATTTGACAAATAACTTAATGCTACCTTATCTTGCCGTATACACCTTAAAACTCTGTTAATAATGAATTATTTTTTTACTTTGGATTAGCCATTTTGTTTTCAATTAATTTGACTTAAAATTTGTAATCAGCGACCTTTAAATCCGAACACTAATTTTTAGCAAAAACATATAATTTAAGTTAATGGCGATACTTCTTCGTTATTACAATAATATAGAGAAATTAATGCCCTGTCAAATATATAAAAATAGTTTTATTTATAACCCTGTGCATGTTAAATTGCAAACGTATGCTGCAACGTGGCGTATTAAAACACGGCAAACAGAGAAGAGGCGAACCAATACAATCTCGACAGTAGGTGACAATTTATTTTATTTGATTTTTTGCATTTGTTCTATCTACTTTTTATTTCGTAAAAAATAATTTAAATACACCGTGAAATCGAAAAATCCCAATCCAGCGCCGCGGGATGCCCACAGTAAAATAAATACATAAAATATGATAATATAGTTTAACTTAACTGTTGCAGATAATATTTTATCATAATATGCATCGCATAAGAAAAAATTCATTTTAATGCCTTAGGAAAGTTATATAAAATTTGTCCGACATTCAAAGTGTTAAGACAGTTATAAGAAACGACGCATGGCGAACAACATAACGGACATACCACTATTTTCTACTAAAAATTTTCTTGAATATCATGTGCAATGTGTTGTTCTGTTATTGGTGCCAAGCATTCTCTCATTGACGCACTTCAAAGAGCGCGTTCTCAAACTAGAATAGCACTGTTGAAAGTGCACGACTTTATATTCTAGGCGTGTATAAAATAGATTGAAAGTTGTAGTATAAAACTTTTAGACAGGCAATGAATTTTCAATCGAGACTATGCATCTCGAAATCGTGAAATAAAATTCTGCTCGTGTGTTACCCGTCGAACAGAAAACTTCGAAGTTCAGCGGATCTTCAAGTCACGCCTATCTAAATTTGGATCTAATTACAAATTATATTACAAGTTAACGCTAAATTTACATTAGATTCTTATTATTTACAAATTTAATTTTTTTTTAAATATGAACATGCATTTAAATCAAATGTGCATGTACAAATTTTTACCACTATAATTTCAAATTCCTCTCCTTCAAAGTTTTATAACTCTTTTATTTGGAAAATAGACTATTTTTTATGCAATGTACTGAAAATTTTAATTCGTAATCGTTAAAATGATTGATGTTAAATATCTTTAATCGCTTACCTCAGCTTTTAACTCTTTGTAAACCTGAAAGTTCCTTTCCTATCCACGTAGAAAACAATTTTAATACATTTCACGAATATCATCTACATTTTTATTCTACTTTACGAGAGAGAAAAACTATTGAGTAAAATTTTCACTGTTTAAACCGCCCGTTTTGAATCGACATTCAAAGTTATTTTTTTAAAAGTTGTACCTTCATGTTACTAGAATGAAATCGTCATTAACATTTTGTTGCATCATCGTTATAGTAAATCTGCTATTCTGTTTGAATTTGCATTCATTTCTTGGAATATAAGTTAACGTGAGCAGACAAAGTGAAATAAAACAGAACAGATGTTCGGAATCAAAGTCAAAACATGTCGGAGCGTGAAGTTACAAAGAGATCCATAAAGTATAGGGTGTAAATCGGTGAGATCTAGGGGAAGCCATGTAAAGACCAAAAAGATCAAGCACAATTTTAGAATGCGTTTTAAGCTTCGCTTTAGCGTACACAGACATTCGTCAAGCTCCTTCGACTAACAAGCCTTAAAGCCACATACTTCTCGACAGAGATTTACATTGTTTATCACGAACGTTAACATTTTCCTTTGCGGTAGATTTATAGTTGTTCGATTTCCTTTCAACATTGTGCTTTCTGTTAATCAACGATACATAATATATTGATAATTATAATATAAATAAATAAAACAAATATAATGAATAATTAAATAACAATTGTTATTTATGACAATTTGAAAATCCCGGTAGCTATCCTGAGTTCATAGAGCGATCCTTCAAAGAAATTATTGACAGTCTCCTTTTGTGTTTTTTTTTTTTCAGTAATTTTCGAGCTCTTCTGCTTGTCTCTTCCACGTTTTCTTCAGCATTTCGATGAACCGTAAACCATGTAAACATTTTCATGTCTTTATAATGAGAATTTTTTTCTGGCAGGATGTAATATATCATCAATTAATTTATCAATTTATCTGTCAGTTTATCTTCACCACCAAATCCTTTATTCATTTTCTTTATATTTCCTAATCTACTTCCCATCCTTTTTGCACATGATCAACATATTCTTTTTTCTGAATTAGTTGATCCCTATAAGGTTTGGAATTAATTATAGCTCTGTTTATTTGTTTGTCCCCACCCCCTATCTAAATACTATGTAGATACGGTATATGATAAGGAAACCTTAACTTACATTCTTGTAAGTAACATAATATCATTCTAACACAATATCTCCGTTATAAAAATATTGAATTCTTAAAACCGTCTGGTAGATATCCCCTTAACCACAAACTTATATTTTCCTTTCTTAACACCTTGGCACAATACGAAGCCTCAACAATGACGAAACTTCGATAACAGGGTATACTTGTATAAATAATTGACACAATCGACAAAGCAACATCTGCAAGAATCGTTCGATAAAACGATGGCCGAGGACGTCGTTTCATTCCATTTGTCCTCGAAACGAGGGATCAAAGGTACCGACACTTTACTCGCGAAATGAAATTTATCGGAACACGAAGCATATCGATCTTTCGTTGGCTATTGGATTTGCATTAATATTCATGTATGTTGATAGTTCTAACTGCGAAGCACTTCCTCCGGGTTCAGCTTTAACCGGAACAGTCGGGTGTACGACGTCGAGCGGTGAGAGTAACGCAAATTCGTGCCGATAATGCCACTTTGCATCAGAGGGCCGCGACCAAGTGAGAGACTAACTAAATTACAGATGCAAATAGCAGAGGTTGCTTCTTACCGAGATTTAACGGATCGAATGTTGGAATAGCTTCGAGCCACTTAGCGACCTATTCAATCGTCCTTCGAAACGCCAACAAGTCCGCGTCACTACGTTCTCTCTAATGGTAACGACAAATGTGCCATTACAGAGCAGATCCATAGACTAGCAAATAAAAGTACACTCGCTTTTAAGCGCAAACAATGCTGCTCCTTGTTTTCCTAGACGTAAAGAGGGCATTTGGTAAAGTTTATGCTAATCAGTGCTTTTTATGTAAAATCAAACAGAATTTTTTCCCATCTTATTATATCTACTCATTAAATCATATTTGAAAAATAGAATATTTATCGTTAAAATACGAGACGAAGTTTCTGACTTTTACAATACCCAAGCAGAAGTTCCCCAAGGCAGTGTATGTACGTTATGCATGTAATACCTCCTTTCTTTCAATGTTTCATGTACTTCTCCAGTATACAAATGTGTTACTTGAATGTTAGGTCTTGTAGGTTATAATTGTTTACAAAATATTTACAGTATTTTTGTTGGATCGGTTTTATTCTGACAAATTATGAATGAACTAACTAAATGAAGTACGTTTACGTCTTAATTTATATATGTGTAGATAGTCCTTTAATATTTATTTAACATATGTATTTTAAACACTAAAATGATTCGATGATTTTATATTTTTAATTTGAATGCTACATTAGTTCTTTCTTCTAGATGTTTCTAAAGCTTTTATGCAAAATTCTTATACTTTGTTTCCTATATTTGCTTATTACTTCAAATAATAGGGATAAGTAAGAGATGTACAAAGTTGATAGGACACCCTATATCTTAATCTAACAGTAAATGACTATTTGAAAAAATCTCGCACGAGTGACTCTCGAAAGTAACTATCGAGTATGTGTCCATTTGAGGGCAACATTGATCAGTTTTACTCTAAAATGGACATTAAAGAACCGGCCGAGGTCTCACTATCAGTCAAAGCTCTTAGAGCACTTGAACTTCATTTATCTCTATTTTCTATAGTTTACTTAGAAGTAGGAGTGAAGTAAAATTATGGATGATAAAAAAAGTTAGTGTTCTTATTACTGTTTACAAAAGTGTACAATGGAAAAAACAGCGCAGAAGGAAAAATATTTCTCATCAAAATAATACAATTCGCAAATACGTGCAGTGTTATATTTTACTACAGTTTTATGTACAATGTATGACAAAGAAAAAATTGAAGTATTCCAAAATTATGTATGTATGTATCTATTTGAAGTGCAGCTTCGAAAATTTTGATTCTCAGGTAGACGGTGGAAAATTCGTCGAGAACCTATTATGTTATAAAACTCTTAAATCCCTGTCTACGGAAAATTGATCTGTGCCCACTGTCTACTATTTTTCTCTTTCTTTTTTTTTTTAAATTGCAAACAAAGTGAGATTGTGATTATGGATGTTTAATAACTTAAGGTATTGATTATCGTTTAAAATATTATAAAAAAGAGATAGAAGCAGCATTAGAAAGAAAAATTACTGGATCAAGTTATGGATTCACTGTAGGCAGGCAAATTGAGCATATTCATTACTTATGAGGGAACTTAAGATTAAAGATCTCTAACAGTTCCATAATTATGTACGAATTTTATAGTCGACATGTCGCGTATTCCATAACATTTTATATTGCTTATATAAAACAATTAAATCGAACGTTTAGTTCTCCACCGGGACTTTCGGTACTGTGTACATTGATAAATTTGAGCCTCGAGAGCAATTAGCGATAGTTTTAAGGTACGTGTCCATCTGAGAGTTTTATGCGACAGTTGTTTTCGAGAGTAGTTTCAAATTATATGTTCAGCTCGCCTCCAACACTTCGGATACCGTGCACACTAACAAACTTGACTGTCAAGACGTCTGCTCTCGGAGAGTTGCTCTCCGACAGTAACTCTCAGATTCAGTCCCCATTTGCGAGAAATATATATGTGATTTGAAAAGCTTCTCGCGCGAGTTTTACTCTCAAATAGACCCGTACTTTTGCACTCCTTTGTTACTTATAGTTACACGTGTCAGAACGAGGTCATCTCAAGAGAAACAGTTATCGGGGAACTTCTAGAATATTCAGGAGATCGTTTGATCAAACCAAACCGCGACCCATGCATGTAATCGTAAGAAATCCTCGCAAATACGCGCCCGCTTTGAACCCGTCAATCACTCGTCCTCAAAGTTATGCACACACGCGCACACACACTAACTTTTACATCACACAAAAATACCAGGGTCATTTAAAATCTTCGCGACCTCATCCATCATACAACTAAAATAGTTGAATTTTATTTATACATTTTGAAATTGTAATTGTTTTATACATAACCATTAAGTTTGACTTTGATCTACCGTATTGTTTATCGGGACAATTAACATAAACAAAAACTCTCCCATTGCCTGCCTTGAATCAAATAGAATCGCAGAAATGACAAAAACCGCTGATTTGAAGTTCGACTTGTTTTCTCATTCTGTTTATTCTCTAGATTTACCTTTCTCAGACTTCTGTCTATTCTCAAAATTGAAAAAAATTTCTTAATAGTTGACGATTTTCATCAGATGATAAACTAACACTTGCAGTAAACAACTGTTTTGAAGACCTTCTAGAAATGGATTTCGGAAATGGCACAGAAACACTAGAGCATCACTGGATAAAGTGTATTGAAGTTGAGGGACATAAAAACAATTTAAAATTCAAAATAATACGCTTTTATATTAAAGCAACAAATCCTTCAAATGAGCCTTGTATATAAAATGTTTAAATCGTGATTTTTTTCTATATTTTGTATTAGTATTGTGTATGACATTAAAAAAAAATCAATTTTGCTACAATTCAAAGGTAAAAAGACTGTTTTTGAATTATTTTATGTTACATTATTTTTAATATTAGAAATTGAAATTGCAGTTAATTCATAGGGTTATTAATTTATGAACTATTAAATCTTTGTTTTTATTTGGTGAATGAAATTTCTTTTATAAGAATGCGTGAAAATTATATTTTCAATAGAAACAAATTTTTAGGAAAATGTAAGTATTTGTAAGTACTTTGTACTATATGATATATTGTTAGTAAGTTTAGCAATAATCTTAACTGTATAACAATCATATTAATATATTCGCAAGTCTTGTATTTCTCTGCCGTGATTCCGCGATAACTTCTAATAATTAAATAAAGTAAAACATTCTACAAATCATATTTACAAATGTTTACGTATGGACAACATTGAAAGTTTCTTAAGTACGAAACTTTTTTTGAATTTACTCACACTTTTCTGTCATACCTTTCTTCTTATTGCATTTTTATGTCACGCTTGGTGTAAAAGTATAGCAAATATTAAACAGATTTAATAAAAACTTTTATAAAATCAAATATACAATATAAAACGTTATAACAACTTGATCGTAAAAGTTGTTTGGATGTCGATTTTTTTAAACGTTTGTCTTATTAAATACCGGAAATTATATTTGTTTAACGAACTGACTTTGAAAAATGATTATGCAACTACTGCCTAGGTCGACCTCGAAAAATTTGTTTTATCAACTTTGTTACAGTTCCCTTCAGCCTTATACGTTACACACAAATTATCTGTTTATTAGAAATTAAAAAAAGTGCATAAGAAAACGAACAGCATAACGTTTTATGGAAGCACAGGTAGTGAACCGGTTAATCTAATCTCCTATTTTCTTATATACTAATACCGTATCCTTTACAAAATTTCTAGAATCGTGAACATAAAACATTTCCACAATTGCAAGCTTTGCTTGTGTCAACTCCATACACTGTTAATTTCTTGCCTTACAATGGCGAGTCACACTCGTAATATAGGTTCTATTCAAGATGTGAGAAAAGAAGAATTGCATTTTGGTTCTGAATTCTACTGCAATATAAACTTGACAATTACAGAATATAAATTGTATGTAATATTTCACTTTTTTTTTTTTCATTTGACACTCTACCACAAATATTCAACGTTACCATATGTACAAATTAAAAAATCGTAATATAAGGGATTAAACAATGTCTAATACGACGAACGGGGAACCATTATCTCACACCATTTTTTTAGTAACATAAGTAAGTGAAAATGTGTGCAAGTAAGTTGAAGCCGCGTTTTCTCCAACAACCAAGCAGCTAGCGTAGACGAGGAATAGGGGCTTCTATCTTTGTCGAAATTGCTGTCGGATACTATTGATAGCGTCGATTTCGGTAAATCGATTTTGCGGGATGTTCAGCTCGAAAGGCAGAGAGGAACACGGCCCAGTGACTTTAGTAGCGCAAACAATCGTGCCCCAGCGGCAACCTACCAAAGATCTTCCATGACTCTTCCTTCGTTCTCTCCTGTACTCTCTCGTCTGTCCTTTCTCGTAACGTTCTTCCTCTTCCTCTTTGCCTTTCTCTCTCACTCGATGTTGTTCCATCCAAGTTTATTGCCCAGAGATAACCCCGGGTGCCGACCCTTCCATTCTTATCAAGGATTCGCTATGCGCTATCCAAGTGCTAACTAACGAGTTGCCGCAACGTTCCAAGCTGTTTGGTCCACCAGGAAGATATTACTTTGCCCCGACAACCTCGGCCTTCTTCGAACCCTTGCCTTGGCTTCCCGTAACGTCTTTAAGTCGACCTGAAATTCATCGCTGCTGATGGTTGCTTTGTCGCGCTCGGCTTCTTTGTTTTTAGCTGTTTTTGTTGTGACAGAGACGAGAATGCGTGTATAATGGAAGAAATGCTAGGTATATATTGTTTTCTCTCTCTCTTTTTTTTACTTCTGTTTTAATATTCACATCAAATTGTTCCCGGAAGGCAACATGATAGAAAGGAATGAAACATTGGAAATATGAAGAAAGTTCCAAGTATGATATGTCCAATATGTTGTCAATGCATACTAGTTAATACTTGCACTATTGTTATATAGACAGTTTTTATTAATCATGCACGATTACGGTATTTGCATCGATTATGAAATGTATACACCATCGTATTGGGCTACGGTATGCAAATTCTACTGTAGCATGTCATCAGTGGAACTAAAATATTTACTTGCTTGTAATAGTTATAGCAACCTTTCTTTTTATAAAAAATTGCACAAAATCTATCCACATAATCAATTTTGCTTTTATATAGTGTCATACATAAACACTGGTATTCAATAAAATTATACAGAATAAAACTTTTTGTAAGTTTCGATCGAAATTCTTAAAAATTAATTGTCCTCAATAGTTTTAATATTACGTAATCAATTTTATTCAATTCTGGTCAATTATACGAAACTGGGTCAAGTCATAACGTTAAAACGGTAGAAGATAGGAAAAAATTTCATTAGGAGAAAGTAAACGGTTTCAAGTGATGCATCACGTGGTGTCCAAATATGATACAGTTTTGAGACACTGAAATTAAAATATCTTTTAAACTAATCATTTCTCAACCCAAGTACCGTAATACCCTGTTTACAGAGAATTAAAAATGTATCCAATGGTATATTAAAAAAATATATAGCTCGATTTAAAAAAAAAAAATAGAAATGACCTTGAAATTTTTTAAACGTCTTCACTTTCGGAGAAGACATATATCACTTGAAACCATTTACTTTTTTTGTTTTGACGCTATAGTTTGCCCCAGATGCGTGGGATACTCTACACACTTGAAAATTTTGATCTATGATATAGCCAGTAAATCAATTTCAAAAGAATAATTATATCTTTTTGCTTAATTTGTACAAGAAGAATAATGTTTATATTATATTTGATATCAAAATAACCTACCTCAAGAGTATTCCTCCTCGTTGCTTCGCCATCTTTTAAAAGTAATTAGTGTAACTTTGTCATTCAGTTTAAAATAGAAAATATATGAATTAATAATATAAATCAGAAAGATGGGAAATCAATGCAGTTTATACTGAAGAGGAAAGGTATTTTTAATTTTAAAAAGCTCCGCAGAATTATACAATGTAAATTATAAAGTGACATTTCGTTAATTAATTAACTAGCGTTATTATTTTATTCGAGTAGAAGCTACAGGAAATATATTAATTTATACCAGATGTGTCAGACTTCGATAATACGATTGGTATAACTACACCATTGGTTGAAAAAAGCATATCAAGTGATATCTGTTTAAATTATGTGCAGCTAGAGGTACTATATAATAATTTTGCGATGAGTCTTTCATAAATAAGTAAAATTACCACATGTATAATGCGTTAATGTTTTCATGTACATTGGCTGCATACAATGTATTTTATATTGATCATGCTACCTAAATACAACCAAATGAGAGGAATGTGAATTTATTTTAGGTAATATTAATTTGAAAGATTGAAGGTTCATCCTTCTCCTTTCATGCGTTTTTCATTTTCTAATTGAATTTTATATGTTTTCTATAAGTTGAATATAAGTATCAACTAAAGAATGTAAAAGTAAAGCTTCTTAGTTTATTTATAAATTTCATTCATCTTTACTATATCAAGTGTTCATAATAAATGGTGTTAGTTGCCACATTATTCAGCAAAGTAAACAAGATCATGTACCTTTTGTTCACACCACACTTTTGAACATTCCAACTAGAATTTCAGTTAAGCATATATTAGGTCTGCATTAGGCTAGCTTAATTTGCCTGTTAGGCCCCAATGGGGCAGTCTGAAGAGCTACGCATACGGTATATAACACCAAATATTCGCGACTGCCTAATTGGGAAAGCCGCGTTTAAGGCTGCATTAGGCTTTCCCAATGACTATCCAATGAGACCATCCGCATTAGGCCCATATTAGAATAGCTTTAGTAAGCTATCATTGGGAAACATTAATGAAATCTCATGAGGAATACCTCATAAGATCTGCGGCAGATTTGAGTTAGTTTATTCGTGAATGAAATAAGGCTGCTCTTCTATTACAATTTTTCATTTATTCTGCATGTTTAATCGTTGCTTTAAAATTTGTGGGATGGTAACAATAGTTAAAATGATAAACTATTGAAAAATAACATTGCGATTGATTATATGATAATATGATTTTGTACAATATACATTATATTAATGAAATTAAGGCATTGCAAAGAAAGCAATGACACTGAAAGATTGAATATTATTGTAAAAATAAACATCAATCTTGATGTAAGATTGTATCTTCGTGCGTCTGTCGGATTTTCTTCTGACGTTTAACTCGCCCTCCTTCACAGTATCTATAATGATGTAAAATGGTTGACAATACTTTTATTATATCGCTTTCGTGCAAAGGATTTTCAGACGATGAAAAAGTTGGTAGCAGCGATACTAGAATAAAAAATTTTCTAAATTTGCACTCTCAGGTTCTTCATAAATCTTTGCTTCGCTGTTATTTAACATTACTATCACATATGCTTCAGAATTTTCAAATTCTAGGCATTGCTGATCATTCATTAATCTACGCTACTTACGAAATCGTTGAATTCTAAAACGTGTGAATTTACGAGTTTTCAGATCTCGCATATCATCCGACCTAAACTTTACACGTAAGCATACATCCGACACTACATCTGTAAATATTCTTACATATAAGTTGAGCGTCCCACACCACTAGATTTAGGTTTACGATTGGCCAAGCCCATTTCAGCCACGTATGGCAACTATTAGCAATGCTCAACCTAGGCATGGATCGTTCCTTCCGAATTAGGTCCTAATGCGGTAACGATTAGACTTGCAGCATTTAGATGAACCTAATCGTTTCCGCATTAGGCCCATCTTCGTCTTTAGGCATACCTAACTGAAATTCTAGTCGGAATTCTATCGCAAACATTATTCTCTCCCGTCTTGAACAGTCCAAACTAAATTTTTCGTTCAGATATCTATCGTTCTGATCCAAACATTCCTATATTACGCTTGAAACTCTAGCATAGTTTGATTCGTTATAAATATTTACGCGAAATTTCCATCCGAAATTAATATTCCAAGAATATGATATTTAGTATGCATATAAATATTAGATAAGAACTCTTATTATATAGCAAATCCTCAGTGATAGATGACTATAGCCACCCTATCGAAGACAATGATGAGGAAGTAATCGCGTTGTTTATGGCTTAGCCATAAATAATCGAGGAGGCCAAAGGCAATGTTTTCCGGTCTTTTGAGCAACATACGGTGCCACTGTGCAATTGAACGATAATTTACTCGCACCTTGCAGATATCTCTTGCTTTCACTGGAACGAATATGTTTCGGAAATGGACACAGAACTGCGTCATACGGTCTCTATTAAATGGATGTAGCTCTTTCTGGGTAATTTGCGGCCTAAATGTACAGCAGCTACTAGGACATGTTCTCTGGTAAAATCAAACTCCTAACTAATCCCAAACTAATCACGCGACATTAGTTGCCTCGGACTTCAAACTAAACACGTATGAGATACTGTATTGAGTTTACGCAACTGCAGCTCGTACTCCACCGATTACATCCTTGTCAAAGAATGGCAATGGAATAGAAAATACTATAGTAAGCAAGGTTTAATAAATACAAAAACTGAAAAATAAGGATAAACAAATTGAGAGTTCAATGCACACTGTGGGACAGACCAAATTTATCAATTCATTTGTTACCGGAAATGCTCAATGAAGTATATTAATGTTTATTACTTGGCAGTGCAGGGTACAGTAAAATCTAAGATGACGAAATAGACGGTGTCAAAAAGGCAATAATTTTCTGCAATATTCTGTATGTTTGTATTGCAATGTTGTGAAACTGAACGAATTTAAATAGCAAGGAAACCCTAGTAACTGATACACGCCGATTTTGATGCTTTGTATAAGTGTCCATTAGACTCGTTCGTGCCAGTTATTTACTTTAAGGGAGAAGTCAATCTTTCTATGTAAGTACTTGCAAATGGTAAACGACAAAAAATATCAAAGAATGATTGGAATAAATGTTATACCATATCTTCAGATTTATAAATTTGTGTGAAAAAATTAAAAAAAGAATCATTCCTTTAAAAGGATTGAATTCCTTCTTCTTTCTCTGAGAAATTTTATTTTTTTTCTGATAAATAAAGGCGTCTGTTTATGCAGTATTTAGGACTTCAGAA
This sequence comes from Anthophora plumipes, assembly GCA_951804975.1. NCBI lineage: Eukaryota > Metazoa > Arthropoda > Insecta > Hymenoptera > Apidae > Anthophora > Anthophora plumipes. The sequence continues at coordinate 13,997,637 of OX638118.1, read as the reverse complement.
CTTTAATATACAATTTTGTAAGAACTCTCTCCAAAAACTACAGGAACTTTGTAACGATTCTTATTAAGACTTTATACACGCACACACGGACATTTCCCTGACGTTTTTACGGACATTATTTTCTAACATTCGGATCTTGTACTTTGTCTATTTTAATATGGACTAAACGTGATATATATACATATTCGGACATTAGTATTATTATTATTGTATTTTTCTGTTGGCAAATAAAAAAACCTTTTCTTTGCTAAATAACATGAGTTTACAAACTGTGTGGAAGTCAATAATAATAAAACGAAGGACAAAATAAAGATTATATCAACGATCCACACCGTTTAAGTGATTCGACGACACAATCAAACTTTAATTATCTCGCAAACGCAATTCTTATTAATCACATCTGTACCTTAATCTACGCCAGAAATGCAACATAGTATCGTCAGATAAAGGGTTAATATACATTTCTACAGCTGCAACTAACGCAAATGTCAGGTGACTACGATCGAGACACGAAACACGAGGTATATAATCGTTAGTGTCACGCACTTGTGACTAAGCATGGCAGATTGTAATTTTTACGAAGAAGCGATTAAGTTGTTTCGCGGAAGTGGACGGTTGTCGCATCGCCTTCGCGCAATGGCTAATGGTTCAATAATGCTTCTCGAACTCTTGAATCGAGTAGCTGAAAATTATACGGTGAGGGATGGAGTGGGTTGTCACGTTATATGTCCTGTAGTTATCGATCATGAACAACGCTCCCACGGAACTTTTATTAAGTCGTAATTTCAACTTATAAAACGTCGCCAACTTTCGATATCGTTTTCGATGATGCATGAAATTGTACTTACTTCTGCGCTTCCAGTTCGCGGAAACTGAACGTTTTCGACGAGGAAAGTAAGATAGAAACAGACAGTGAGAAGAAGATGTACTATTACTGTTTATTTTCGTACATTATACCTTTTGATGTCACCGTTTATTGTAGTATACTTCCTGGCGATATTTATGAAATTCTAAGTACTGGAAATTTCATACGTTGTACATTTGTTGTTATTTTTTTTTTTACGAGAGCATATGTTTTATTTTATAAGACGAGTACTCGTATTGCGAAATCTCATCAATATTATTAACCCGGGTTACGATTAAACAAATATACATAGGTATATATATTTGTGTGAATTCAATATTGCGACTAGTCGTGATCACACAGCAATTGTATATCTTAAACGATGGCAGAGAAATTCTGATTGGAGAAATTATATTCAACGGCGTGTACAATAAGTATAACGAATTTCACGGGTCGAGAAATATTTGCTTTTGGGTTAGCATGCGATGCCGACGAATCCGGATTTATAGAAAAGCCCTTTACACAGTACGCACCTACATATACGTATTGTTTGGAATTTACTTCGGTCGGCTGTTTTCAAAACTGGCTCATATCGTCGAAAAATTGCAAACACGATCGACCTTTCTCTTGTTTCTCTTTATTCTTCCTTTTTTTTTTAGTTTCGTTTTGAGCTCTCTGTTCTGTCGACCATAGCTCATGGTCCGTTTTCTTTGAACCTATGCAAGCAACAACCAGCAAACCACTGCAGCTACGAATGGATCTCAAATTTATGAAACCACGAATTGAAATAATTTTTTGCCTTCAAACAACTGCTTTTTCCATCAAGAGTTTAATAATTCATATATTAGTAATTACCGTAAGCTTTATTTCTATTTCACTTGAGGGTGATCAAATTATTATGAACAGATGAATAAATTAAATATTTTGTTTTTGGTGGCATTATGACTCTAATAGTAAAATACGCTCCTTTTTGTTGTTAACATATAGATAGACAATTTGTCGAAATTTTAACAGCTTAACTAGCTAAAGAAAATTCAAGTTTTATAGTGTAAGAGCGACCAAATATTAGAGTATTTAATTTAAGAATTCTTTAATAATTTGCAGAAGATTCTAAATCTTTGCAATATTTCATTGAAAATATAACAATACTTTTCACAATAAAAAAATTTCATTTCGAGTGTATTTTCAATTCTATTCTTAGTCAAACCTCAAATCATTAGTATATAATTTCGAAAGGATCATAATATTTTCATCAGCTAGTATACGTTCATAGTTTTAAAATAAGCCATGTTATAAATACAATTTTGAACAACTGTAGACAAGCAATTGGAATTCAAATGAAATAGGTACAATGAAACATTTCCTGTTTTATTAATAATTATATAATCAATAAATGCAGCTGCTAATTAAATTATCAATTTCTCAAATATTTGCAAACACGATTAATTAAAAATGAATCGAAAAGCAGCTGTAATAATACCTTTTAATATTTGCTAATGTTTACTTACAAAGATAAATCAATCAAAACTCAAACATTTTTTTATGAATGACTTATTTATTCTGTAATATGCAACAAAATATAAATATATTTTCTTATAGGTGTTGCATAACTTGAGTATTGAAGCCCTAATAGAGAAATTGGAACTCGAACGAGTGTATTTGAATCAAAAAATTAAGTAATATGTGATAGAATGTGAGCTATGACTATATATTACATAGAAACTGTGATATAGAAATTAGCTGTATGGTTTCTTCATTAATACTCTTGTTAGCATGACTTGACTGGCTCAGCTAAAACCGGGGCCCGCACGCAGGGCCTTCACTTCATGCATACGCAGAATATTTCTTATGTACGTTTATGAGTATGCACATAGGAATATATGGATAGCCATAAAAGTATTGACAATTTGTAACAATATGTAATAGTTAGAATAAATGTAGGAAAGAAAAAATATTTATAAAAAACGAAAGAAAGTGCTCGTTCGCTATCGGTGAAAGACACTTTGTTAATGAAAAAGGTTAATAATTAGAAAAAAAAATTTTGAGATACTATTGAATTCTGCACTGATGATAGTGTAAGAACCAGAAGAATTCGAAGTCACGCTAAAAAGCCAAGATGTTATTCCTTATTATGATTGTATTTTCACATCGTCGCCATTTATTCTTACGTCGTTAGTTACCGACGGCAAGAAACAAACACAGCGAGAGATAAGGTTTAATCGTCATCTTGTTCCCGATTCCATAACTGATAAACGCAACCCGAAGGAAATAAAACGCCGTTTTCTGCCTTGATTCAGTTTTCATGCGAGTCGAATGTAGCGGGTGTTTGTAATTCGCGCGTAGGAAATGTGGTTCGACGACGTGATGGTGAACGAGGTATAATGGTTTAGATTCCAAGCATCATCGAGCCGCCACGCGGCGACCCACGGTGCGACGTTAATTTTCGTACGTGATCCAGATTATTCCGAAAGAGCGAATAACAATAACCGTTTGATTCGCGCTGACCTAGATACCGACGATTTGTGGCTGTACACACGTGCTATACAGTATGCTACCGTGATAGTTGCCGCAGCAAAAATGCATACTCTTTCATCGTGAACATCGGGAAAATGAAAATTTGAAAATGCTCATATTCGCTTCCGAATATTGCCGACATGTTTATTACGCCTATGTAACAATTAATAACGTATTCGAATTATGGAGCAATAAAAGAAAATATATATTTTGCGAACACATAAAAAATGTGGCATATTGTGGAATTTTCCAGTTTGTCAATAGACAATCGAGGACAATTAAGAGATTGCATTAATTCGCGTCAACAAAACTAAAACTGCGACAATAAAAAACTGTTACAAGGTTGTACGAGAAGTATCTCCTTAACTGGTAGGTGAAAATAAACGTGGACTATAATTATTTTCTGATATTCATGTTAGAATATGTAATGAAAGATAATTGATTTATAAACACTCGACCCACATAAAGCGGTTACATTCCAAACAAAGTTCTTTTTTTTATTTGATGTCGAAGATATTTATCCTGTTGTGGCGGCTCTTTGTGCCCACCACCGCTAGAGGGACGGACACATGACTATTCTCGCTAGTCCTCGCGAAAGGTCCTATTCCTATATATATAAATTCTAACCTGAGTCCTTCAGTCCTCCGCGTCTAAGACACGGGTCTCCTAGGATGCCTTACTGACGAGTCCACTAGGAGACCCAGGACGAACGCAACCTTTCCTTTTCCGCCGATCCTCTCTATCATTCCTCCACCTTCTCCGCTAATCTCACCGCCATACTGTTATTTAGGCACCGCGGATGACTGTTAATATAACAAATACCTTCCTTTGAATTAACCTGTTCACATAACAGAACCCTTCTTACATAGACGAATAGCTTCGAGGAACTCTCCAATATCACCGGATGTCCAGCATAAACACAGCGCGAGTATTATACGACGTATAAAAAAATTCCATTAATGACACCTATTATATTAAAATAGATTTGAAATAAATAACATCTGTAAAATTATTGTAATATGTTCTGTGGGAAATCCCTAGCCAGAAAAATACGTATATAATAGGAATCAAAATCATAAGAAATCGTCCATGGGAAATACCGTATACTTCATTTAGGATAACTAACACCTAGGCTAAATTCATTCAACCATATTAGGAACTCTAACAGCCGAATAGTACATAGTAATATCGGACTCGTTCCATGGAGATAGAGCAAATAAGGCCGCAATAAAGAGCTCCGTCGCGTTTCTCCTTCACTGATTCGATTTGTCCAAATTCATAAACAAACCATCTCCATCGTAGTGTTTTAGGGAGCAGGGCACCCAGTTCACTCTCGAAGGACCACGGTTGGATCACTACCGTTTTAACTATCGTCTTAAATGATCGATCGAACAGTCGTGATCGGGTAGTCCGTGGTAACATACCTGAACTAGAGTTCGTTGCAGTTTTGAGGTAAAACATAAATGATGAAAGACTCAGTGCCATGAGTAGCATAGCTATATTTTGGAATAGTTGGTTTTAGAAGAAAGAGCAACTAACATATCCACATACTAGTCGAGGATAAAAAACACAACAAAGCATTGGACAAAAATAAATTGTGAATACCTCACATATAAGGATGCAAGATCTCATTTAACCCCTTGCCGTATAATAACGAGTCTCACTCGTGATGTAGATTATGGTTAAGATGTGACAAAATAAGTATTTATTCGTCTCTCAAATTTGTATTTTTGTTCTAATTTCAGTTTGAATTCAAGATAGAGGACTTTTAAGTAGAAATTGATATATAATATCTCGACTTTCTTTATTTCAAATTGTATTGGAACAGTGAACATTCGAGACTAACATACGTAGTAATTAAAACTTCGTACGACAAGGGGTTAACAGAAATAAAGATAAGAAGATAAGTTTCCCTCTCCAATTCAAGAAAAGCCATCAGTATAACACCTACCAGATATGGAATAACACTGAATAAATTGCATTCATCTTGTTTAGGCCTCTATTTGATTCCCGTTGAATCTTGAAGAACCCTGCTTATTGCACCCGTTGTGCCCGTATCGAAGGACCACACAAGTTCAAGCTTGTGAAACTATGTATTTTATACCTTACAATCGATACTCGTGCACCAATCAATATCAGCAAACCATTTCAATAATTTCCGCGTACAACAAACACCCCGCCCACTTGATTAGCAAGAGCTATGAAAGTAGGGGTCACCGGAAATACTAGGCCCAGGGGGTCTTCGGGTCTGGTGCCTGAAGTTTCTGCCGTGTTACGCGGTTTACGACACGTCTATTGTTATTGAATGAGCTGAAGCAAACTCCAGCTGTTCGTGTGGTCAGCAGAAGTGAACGTTTTCACAAAATGCAAAATACTGCCTACGCTTTCAAGTCAACGTAAGATAAAACAATCCATTCGCAACAATCCAACGCATCATACATAGGACATCACGAACATCCTCAATCCGTATCATTAAGAGTAATTAAAATCCTAGTACAGAATTTCAAAAAACAATCAAGCACTAAGTTAGAGCAAAATCACGACAATAAAACTAGAAAACATTGCTAAAACTGCTAAAAGTCCAGCTATATTATATATCTAAGTAATAACTTAGAATTCGCAACTTTCTAGATACTTGAAAATAAGTAGCAATATTATCATTCCTGAAACCCACCAAATATCCTAATACTACTAGCTTCAGAATGGTTAACCTTTTAAACCTGATAGGAAAACTATTGGAAAAAGTTATGCTTATACAAATCTACGATCACCTCTTCCACAGCAATAATCTAGGAACAATTCGGATTCAGGTAAGCTCACTTTACCATTAAACAAGTACTAAGGCTTACAAAATAGTATAAGTGTATATCTATATTCTAGAACTGAACATGAATAGAACAACAGTCCTAATTCTCATTGACCTGAACAAAGCCTTCGATTCAGTGTAGCATCAAGGCTTAATTCACAAACTCAATATACTGAAATTCCCCTCACATACCATCAACATTCTCCATAGTTATCTAACAGAACCGTGTCAGTACGCATCGGGAACGTCAAGTCTGACAATACCCCCGTTATTATGAGAATATCATAGAGCTCCATTCTAGGACGTATTGTGTTTAACATATACAAAAATGTAAAATAGTTGAACGGGGTCGGCTTTATTATAGGCAAACTTTCCATTCGCTGATAAAAAAAATAATAGTCAGACATTAAAAAGCTAACTTTTTATTATAAGTTTGTACCTAGTACCCATTTTGCTTGAGAATTAATAATAACAATTAAAAACAAAGCTAAAACGTTCTGCAAACCAAAAACAAAAAAGTAAGAAATATTCGATTCACATCAAAATTTGGGACGAATCAGATAACCCAGAAATCTCTGAAAAAATTGAAACTTTCATAACAAAATTTGTGAAATCGTTGTAAAAAAATATAATTCAATGAGAATGAGGTCAACTAACACTCCTTATTCGTTTGTAAAGTTGTGTAAAGTGCATAATGCAAACGTTCAACTAATAATCGGTCCGTATAACCACGCATTGATAATTTTTTTTGTACTTTTGACATTGCATAGAAATTACGTATAATAATCAGTACAAAAGATGGTATTATCCATTTGTACATTAAATAAACTTACAATAGTTTATTAGACTTTGTTAATTAGTATGATCATTTTTAAGATGATCGATACGTAGCAGTATATCGTAAATGTCATGTTTAAAAACAGTTCTTTTATTTCAGTTTTTGTTCCCTTTGCTGATGTCGTAAGTATTGGTATGAGAAAGTGTCGGCCAGCGTATCTTGTTTTTTAAATATTTTACTCTTCCACTGTTTTAAATATTTTATTCTCCCACTAATTTTTGGTTCATAAACCTGGAAATCTTGACCCTTTTCATCGTTTTTAATTTGGCGAGAAGTGAGCATCATCGCGAGCGGATTATTACGCACTGGGTGACAGATGACCAATCATCATATGCAAATTATTCCGCTTGTGGATGTAAATGGATTAACTTTACGATTAGAATAAACGCCAAACGCTTCATTGGTTTTTAACTGCTTGAGTTCTTTTGCTCAATAGCAATTGATGTATCATAATCTTATATTTCACACCAAGGAGCAACTTATAAAAATACGACAATGGATAGGATCTAACGAACTTTCGATTACAATTACTAACTTTGTGTTCACGACAGGATGTGAACACAAGACACTCTTGACACTTTGCATCTTTTTCAGTTGAGAAAAACTTTTCCCCATTTTCGTAATGTATTTGAACACTGATTTGGTTTACTATTGTCCTGTCCTTTAAACACAGATACGCGTAGCTAAATCTAAATTTCGTGTTTAACTGCTATACAGAAACTTATAGTTGGCGGAAGAGCCATAGCGTGGTCGTAAAATCAAACAAGTACGAAAAACTATGAAATTCAATCACCGAAATATCAGTTTGGATGAAATAGGATGCTCGAATCTCGTTCCGAACCGGATGGTATCAACTCGACATCTCTTCTTCCATTAGAGTATATTTAAAAAAAATGTATGCAGTATACAGTTTGGAAAATTTTAGATTTTGAAATATCAATTACTGTAAACAAAGTGTTCGGATCCTATACGATAAAATAAAAAGAAAAAGCTACGTGTGTATATTAATTCATTAATGCGATAATTATGTTATAAAATACAAAAAATAATGCAAAAATGAGTTTGTTTTAGTAGAATTTATGAAATTTTTCTTTTTCCGATAAAATAAATGTATTGTTACTTATACTGAAAAATATACATCTGAATGCAATTCAAATAATTTGTACTACTATATCCATTGCATAAAAGCATGCAGGATAATTTGAATATAATATTATGTTCTATTACCAAGTCCTATTAATTATTTCTAATATTACATTAAATATTAAAATCACAATGTGCCATTATATATTTTTGTTTCAGGTAAGTAATACTAGATTCTGTGATACGATGCCAGTTTGATATCCTCCTTTTTATGGGAAGAGTAAGTCAAAACATACTATCTTTTCTAACGAAATAATGGTAAGTGTTACGATATATAACTGATTTAAAATAATAAAAACATTTAAACTTCGACGTTGCTATCGCTTGCTACAAAATACTTAAATCGTTAAAAATATTTGTAGAAAAATAAAGTATATATATAACTTCAACTTTTATTATAATTAATATCGTGTCGAACATTATTAAGAATGAAAAGTTAAATGTTTAAAATCGGTAGTATCCACTTGAGAATTACAATTGTATAAAATAACACTATCAAATATTTCTATACAGTATTTTAAACAATATAAATAATACCATAATATAAATTTTTTCCACATAGTGATACAATTATATTCACATAAATTAATTCGTCTAAATTCTCGCTTTTATGCATATCTGGAAAGTGATTGAATTCTTAATGAAATAACAAAGACTACTGTATTTATTTAATAGTAAATTGTGCTTAAGAATATTTAAGAGAATGTCTCTCGTGACATTATCTGTGAAATTTGAGAATTATTCGATGTATAAAATTAAATAATACAATTACTATATATTATACTGTTTTGAAACATAGTTCAAAACTAAAAGTTTACTTCAAGAAAAACATTAAAGAATAACAAAACGTAGTGGCACTTGAAATTTGAGTTGAGAATTCTAACCTTTAGCGTTCAAATCAAACTAATTCCATTGTTGAAATTTACTGTATATCCTCAATACTGTCACAAATGATAATATTTCAGTATAAAGAGATATTTTTTTATACATGTAATTAGTTATTTCGATGAAATACATTTTGTCAAAAGGGAAGTATAAAACAGGTAAATATTGAAGTTTAATAGTACCACATACAGTTATATCCAGATAGTGGATATTTACAATGTTATCAATTAAAAGTAGAATGGTTTTTTAGCTTCTTTCATATCGTTTTTGAAATAAAGGAATCCCTTTCATCTTATTTTTCCCTTACCACATTTGAAACGTTTGATACACACATATTAACATTTTTGCAAAATCAATAAAAGTATTAATAAGAACAGAAATGGAATTGATGTAAGGATATATGTATTATATAAGGTTTTCCAACAAGAGCGATAGAACTTTGAATTAAAGTGAAATGAAAAGTGCGGAAGATAATCTAGTATTCACTACTTTATATTAAAGTATATTTCATGGTATTATACATGAAATACAATATCATATAACTGACCATCACAATTGCGTTTGGAATGAATACGGCAAACCCAATTTTCGATGACTCTGGCACATAAATCGGGCCGTATCTTAACGCTAACACGAATAATGTTTGCTTTGAGATTATCAACAGTTTGTGGGTTGTTGGAATAAACAAAAGACTTATCATGGCCCCACAAGAAAAAGTCTAATGGCGTCAAGTCGTAACATTTTGATGGCTAGTTGACAGTCGTATTTCTCAACATAATCTCATCGTTGAACTTCGATCTCAATAAAGCGATAGTTGCAGCAGAAATGTGACACCATCTTATTGAAACAACATTTCAGAGACATTAAATCCATCCAGTTCACGCCAAAGCAAAGGTGAAATTATTGAATGGTAACGCTCACCACTAATAGTGTTAACGCTCGTGGTCGGATCTCAATGAGATGCCTATCGAGCTTTGCAGAAATTGCACGTGATGTGCCGACTAGATTTCACTATCTATATCTCGAAGGACCACTCTTAATAATATAAGAGACTATGCAAATTATAATGACTCTTCTGCGGCTATTTCTTAACAACTGTGTTCCCTTTACTATTGACTAATTTTCACAATCCAGAATGCACGTTTACGCGTGGTTTTAAAGCATCGGCGATGCGCTGATTGGTTGACAGTGGAAGGGAAGTGGAAAACGAGGTGACGAGAATAAGAATATTTGATTGGTGGACGAAATTTGTGGAAAGGTAGCGGGAAGGATTTGGAGCGGGGGTGGTGAGTGATTTCTCACCCCTACGGGGAAAGGCCCAGGGTGACGTCAGCGTGGTTCACCGAGGGTAGAGCGAAGGATTCGGAGCGGGGGTAACAAGCGACTTCTCACCCCTACTGGGAAAGGCCCAGGGTGACGTCAGCGCGGTACCGTTGATCGGTTCACCGAGGCCATCCGACTCTTGGGTTCCCTAAAGCTTATGGCACGGTAATTGCTATTGAGAGAGAGAAAACTAATTTCGCTAATGTTAAGGTCACGTACCACCTATTCAGGTACGGATAAAACTCTGTCCTTTCAAAAATAGCGTCTATAGGCGACCGTATCATAAACTGGTTCTAAACGAAGCCTTAACATACCGCCCGCCTTGAACGGTCTGCGTTCAACAATTGAGTCTATAGCTAATACAATGGCATTAAAAATGTTGATTTTGAAGCAAACGTAAACAATGTGTGAAATACCCTTAGTGTCGCAAACAGGTATGACGCGTGGTTATATATACATGCGATGAATCCTTGTAATACATCTAGAACTAATGACTAACGTTAAATAATCTTATATGATATGTACAATTTGCAAAATATGTGTAGTCTATGCTCTAGCTCGAGGCGTCTTCCCTTGGAAAGATACAAATTTTCGTGACTGGCCTCTTGATTGGACCGTCCGCGGTTTTTAAAGTAACTACGCGGGTGATGTCGTCAGTCCCAGGGTGGAGCTCCGTAACTCTGCCTAGGCGCCATTTTAAAGGTGGTAGATTGTCTTCCTTGACTAGTACTAGGTCTCCGACCTTGATGGTGTCGGATGATTGCAGCTTCCATCTGTGGCGTTGTTGCAACTCATGGAGGTACTCTCGTTGCCACCGCTTCCAAAAATGCTGCGTCATTTGTTCTATGAGCTGATATCTGTTTAGTCTATTTTGCTGGATATTAATCAGATTCAATTGAGGGAGCGCCATTATAGCGTCGCCGATTAGAAAATGACCTGGCGTCAAAGGGGTAAGGTCATTTGGATCGCTGGATAGGGGATGTAGAGGTCGGGAATTCAGGCATGCTTCTATTTTCGTGAGGACCGTGTACAATTCCTCGTAGGTGAGTCTCTGTTCGCCTACAACTCTCTTAAGATGTGTTTTCACTGATTTTACACCCCTCTCCCACAAGCCCCCAAAATGCGGAGCATAAGGTGGAATCAGATGCCACTCTATTCCTTCTCTCGCTAGTGAAGATTGAACGCGACTATTATGCTGTGGAGTATTCAATAATATTCCCAACTCATTTAATTGGTTTCTAGCACCAATGAAATTTTTTCCATTATCTGAGTATATGGAGTGGCATCGCCCACGTCGCGATATGAAGCGGTGCAAGCATTTGAGAAACGAGTCAGTAGATAAATCAGTGGCGAGTTCTATGTGAATGGCCTTGATAACGAGACAAATGAAAATGCATACATAGGTTTTACGAGCTACACGGCCGCGGCCTCCCTCCCGAATCAAGAAGGGGCCGGCGTAGTCTATTCCACAGGAAGCAAATGCGCGACCTGGCGTTACACGTTGCGAAGGAAGATTTCCCATTTGGTAGTTGACAGTTAGCGGCTTGGCGCGAAAACAGTTGAAGCATTGGCGCACAATCCTTCTGACATTGCGTCGTCCGGACAATATCCAAAATCTATCACGCAGGGATGCTAATGTTTGCTGTGATCCAGCATGCAACAATCGAAGATGCTCATTTTTTATCACCAAATTCGTGAATGGGTGTGATGTTGGGAGAACCATGGGATGTTTTACATCGAAGGGAACTGGGGCATTAGTTAACCTTCCGCCCACCCTGATTATACCGAGTTCATCTAGGAATGGATTCAGTGAAGCTAAGCGACTCTCCTTGGATATCGGTTTACCCTTCGACAGAGATTCTATTTCATTATTGAAGGAGGATCGCTGTACCATTTTAATAATTGTTTCTTCTGCCCCCTTTAATTCAACAACCGTTGGTGGATTAATGTTCCCGCGGTTGAGTTTACCTGAGTTTGAGTTCCCTCTAGCATTTGCAGTGAATCTGAGACAATATGCCGTAACTCGCAGTAGTTTTGAGAGTGACGAATACCGCGAGCAGAGGTCAAAGGTGTTCTCCGGAGAATTCGAGGTGGCCAAATGCGTGAGATGCGATTGCTTAGCTTCGAGTATCGTTTCTGCTACTAACTCTGAATGAGGTGACTTGCAGTGTGTCTGTGAGAGCCAATGTGGCCCGTGCCACCATGAATCATTACCTGCTAGGGAAGAAGGACTTGCACCGCGTGATATGAGATCTGCCGGGTTGTCCCTTGTCGGAACATGTTTCCATTGATCGATTGAGGTTAACCGTTGAATCTCGGAGACGCGATTAGCTACAAATGTCTTCCACTTACAAGGTTCGCTTCTAATCCATGCTAATACGATAGTGGAGTCTGTCCAATAAAATTCAGGAAGTATGTCCACGTGTAACGCGTTCCTTGCCTTGTTGGCTAGCTCGGCTAGTAAGAGAGCGCCGCATAATTCTAGTCGCGGTAAGGATATTGTCTTCAACGGAGCTACGCGTGATTTCGAGCAAAGAATTCGCGAAATCCACCTTCCATTTTTGCAACGGGTACGCAAGTAAATGACTGCCCCATATGCCCTCTCAGAAGCGTCCGAAAATCCATGAATTTCGATGACCTGGGCCTTGTCACCCACAGCGCGTCGCGGAATGACAAGTGATGCAATATTAACTAATTCGGAGCGAAATTCAACCCACTGGGTATGGATGCCCTGAGGCAGGCCCTCATCCCAGGTGATTTGAAGTTGCCAAAGTTGCTGAATGAATAACTTGGCCTTTGTTATTATTGGGCCAAGGAGACCAAGCGGGTCGAAGATTTGCGCAACCTCCGAAAGAATTCGCCGTTTTGTGACTTTATCAAAACTAGGATTCTTAGTTGCGTAATGGAGTTCGTCTGTTTGAGATGACCATAGCAAACCTAATATTTTGGGATCCTTATCAGCAGTTTTGAACTCTATTTGATTATCTGTTTGGTCTTCACGATGGGCTGATATTTGGGAACTATTACTAGCCCATTTTCGTAGTGGGAATCCGGCCTGTTCTAATATTTTCGTTAACGATGCGCGTATGTGAATGGCTTGTTCGATAGTTTCGCAACCTGTCAATAAATCGTCTACGTAAAAGTCATTGAATATTATTTTAGTGATATCAGGATGTGTTTGCGCGTTATCAATACCGACTTGTTTTAGCGTACGCGTTGCCAAAAAGGAAGCTGAAGTAGTACCATAGGTAACAGTGTTTAACTGATATGTTCTGATAGGATCACTATCGCTATAACGCCAGAGAATACGCTGAAGTTTGCAATCTGATTCCTCTACGCAAATCTGCCTGTACATTTTTTCGATGTCGGCGGATACGACAAATTGATGCTTTCTAAATCGAACGAGGATAGAAAAGAGATCGCCTTGTACCTGCGGCCCTACTGACTGTGCGTCATTTAATGAAATTCCCGTTGAAGAAGGAGACGATCCATCAAATACGACGCGAATTTTACTTGCTGTACCTGAAGCCTTGAAAACGGCGTGATGAGGTAAATAGTAGCACGGTTTTAAGTCGAGTTTATCGTTGTCAACTAATGACATGTGACCTAGATTTTCGTATTCGCGCATGAAAGTTATATATTGTTGCTTAAAATCTGGAGCTCGTCGAAATTTTCTCTCAATATTTAGCAGTCGTCGCTCTGCCGAAAATCTAGATTCTCCTAATTCGTGTAATTTACTATTGAAGGGTATAGAAACAGTATATCGTCCCTTGTCGTCACGTGTTGTCGTTTTCGCAAAATGTTGTTCGCAGTCATCGTCGAGAGTAGAATTTAAGCCTCCGGGTTGAATCGTTTCTTCTATTTCCCAGAAACGAGATAATACTTTGTGTAAATTGGCGTTTGTGACCGCATGGCAAGTTCTACGTTCAGGTTTACCTAACAAATTGAAACTACCTCCCAGTACCCATCCAAGGCGCGTTTTTTGCCACACTAGGTTAGATCCTGGCACTTTGTATTGTCCGATGCACAAAAGTTGCCAAAATAATCCCGCCCCTATCAAAAGATCAATTCGGCCTTGTTCTTGGAAACCAGGATCCGCAAGTGGTTTACCTGGCGGTATGGGGATACGCTTCTTATCTAGTGAGATGTTTGGCATATCTTCAGTGATATTCCTTATTACCAGACATGATAATGTGGATTTAAATGTGTTGCAACGCGAGGAGATTGAGAGTGATGCGTTGAATTTGATGGGATTCGCTACCTTTCCTACTCCTCCAACTATCGCTTCAGTCTCAGATCGCGGAATATTGACTCTATTGCAAAAATCTTCAGTAATGAAATGAGCCTGTGATCCTACGTCTAATAGGGCGCGACATTTATGACTATCACCGTTTGAGTCTAGTACGTAAATTATCGCGGTAGACAGAACAGTATACTCAACGGTCGGATTGCTTCTATCTGTCACGCAGGCCTGGAGTGTGTGAGAATGGGATGCATTTTGATCGTTATTTTTCAAATTGACGCTAGTTTCGTTAATGTCCTTATGCAGTAATGTGTGATGCCTTTTATTGCATTTTCTGCACGTACCGCGAGTGCAATTACTGATACTGTGTCCTAATTGCAAACAATTGAAACAGGCCTGAAGACGTTTTACGGTTTCATGCCGTTCGGAAAAAGGCATCGCTAATAATTTTGAACACTGAAATAGCGCATGTTCCCCCTTGCACAGTAAACATGCGTGCTTGATATTCGCGAGATGAGCCGCATATGGTCTAATTTTCGCGCTTCCCTGATTCGGAGTTCTGTCGGTAAATTGTCCTGACGCCGATGCGTTACTAATATTTCTGCGTAAGAGATATTGAGCGCGCTGTTCGATGAATTTCGAAAGATCGTGGAAAGTGGGTCTAGCCGTCGCATCAACTGTTCGTTTTTCCCATTCGTCGGTCGTAGTGAAATCTAAAAGCTTGATTAGATATGAGTTAATCAAGGCATTCCATATTTCCGTCGGATTCATAAGGGATTCTAAGGCATGAATGTGATTATTCGCTGCGTCTATAAATTCGATGAGTGCTACTCCGTCGGATTTTTTCACAGGTGCGATGTTTAGTAAACCATTGAGATGGTAAGAAACTAGCGCGTTCGGATTTTCATAACGTTCCTTCAATCTAGTCCAAGCAATTTTATAATTAATTTCTGATACACCTAATGATTCGATTACGCGGGAAGCGGGCCCTGTCAGTGTGGAAGTCAGATAATTAAAACGATCTATGTCAGTCAATTTGTCACAGTTATGCACCAATGAAACAAATGTATCGCGAAAACGAATCCAATCGCCAAGATTACCGTTAAAGGTTGGAAGTTTTATTACTGGAAGGCGCGGAGTGGTTTGCGACTCAGATACTACGGGTGAGGAACTTGCAATTGATGTAGGTTGATCTGGACACTTGAAGTTCTTAATATGCCTCACAGCGGTGGCTATTGTACTATAGTATGTATTTTCAAATGACTCGCGTTCCTCTAAGTGCGTTTCCTCGTTCTGATCATCCAAAACCAAGATTTCTATTTGGGTTTGTATGTCATTGAAATTTTCTAATAGAGACTCATTTTTCTGTACACGTTTCTCAAGGTCTATAATGTCCGTGTTCGGATTAAGGGAAGTCACAGATTTCCTGAAGAGTGTTAACTTCATTTTGAGAGATTTACGTTGGGCGAGAAGAGTTTTCAATTCAGACCCCATTGTACACGGTTTTACTAAATAGAAGCAAGGAAAGGACTTACTACTTCAGGAGGAAAACTGGATGCCAGCTGCGTGTTTCTCCCAGCAGATCAGCTATACAGATGATGCCGTGATGACTGGATCGTCGCAGGATGTCAGCCTTGATGCAGTGTAGTTACAGCTCACTGCCTCGTTTCAGCGGCTTGCCTTCTCGTTGTTGAAGATCCTCCAAAGAAGAGTCGTAGTTGAGTTGAGGGTAGATGCGTTTGCTTCTATCACGTCCAGCGGGGTGGTGACTCGTCAAGTAGCACGCACAGTCTCCTTTCTGGATGTACAAACGATCGCCTCTTCTTCCAAAGTGTTGTAGTGGACTTCCAAAGGCCAGTATCCGGCTCGAAGGACCAAATGTTAACGCTCGTGGTCGGATCTCAATGAGATGCCTATCGAGCTTTGCAGAAATTGCACGTGATGTGCCGACTAGATTTCACTATCTATATCTCGAAGGACCACTCTTAATAATATAAGAGACTATGCAAATTATAATGACTCTTCTGCGGCTATTTCTTAACAACTGTGTTCCCTTTACTATGGACTAATTTTCACAATCCAGAATGCACGTTTACGCGTGGTTTTAAAGCATCGGCGATGCGCTGATTGGTTGACAGTGGAAGGGAAGTGGAAAACGAGGTGACGAGAATAAGAATATTTGATTGGTGGACGAAATTTGTGGAAAGGTAGCGGGAAGGATTTGGAGCGGGGGTGGTGAGTGATTTCTCACCCCTACGGGGAAAGGCCCAGGGTGACGTCAGCGTGGTTCACCGAGGGTAGAGCGAAGGATTCGGAGCGGGGGTAACAAGCGACTTCTCACCCCTACTGGGAAAGGCCCAGGGTGACGTCAGCGCGGTACCGTTGATCGGTTCACCGAGGCCATCCGACTCTTGGGTTCCCTAAAGCTTATGGCACGGTAATTGCTATTGAGAGAGAGAAAACTAATTTCGCTAATGTTAAGGTCACGTACCACCTATTCAGGTACGGATAAAACTCTGTCCTTTCAAAAATAGCGTCTATAGGCGACCGTATCATAAACTGGTTCTAAACGAAGCCTTAACAAATAGTTACAGTCATATCTTCTTCATTTTCAAAAAAGTAAGGGCCAATGACTCCACTAATAGAAAAGCTATACTATACAGTAACTTTCTTTAGATACAATGATCGCTTGACTACTGATTGAAGATAAGCATATCTCCAAATTCGGCAACTGTGTTTATAGACAAAGTCATTCATCCAAAAGAGAGCTTCATCACTGAAGATGATTTTTGTAGCGAAATCAGGGTCAGTTACCATCTGCTTTTGACAATATATTTTAATACTGTCAACGTGTTGAGCAATTGGTTATCTATCCATGATGATATACCAAGCACTACTGCGTACAAATATCACGTGACTCTGACAATTGAACTATGATTTTACTATGATTTTTAGGCTATGACAATTGAAAGATCTATTCTATCTTATATTATAATATTATATATAATAATAATAATATACATAATATACATATATAAGATAATACTATCACTCTTATTGGAAGACCCTATATATTATATAAAATTGAACTGTAATCGATACAGAATTGAAAAATAATTGTTATAAATTCTATATAATATCGAAAGTACCGAAGTCGAAATCGATATGGGCGAGAACCGTTATATCCATAACAGTTACAATATCTTTTGCTATGCATATCTATTTCAATCAAATTCGACATATAACAATTAGAAACACTTATTTTCGAAAGAGTTTCAACACTTGTTTAGAAGATGAAGGCAGATCACTACTTTAACGTTAAATATTAGGTGTACAAATAAATTCGTAGCCTTTGCAATTAATCAATTGTAACTTTATCCTGAGTTCAAATCTACTTTCCACCGCGTTCCTATTTCTTTGTTCAACCTTCAAAATGAGGAAGCACGAAATACATGAATGTCTCTAATTATATTAACTACATAAGACACTATTCTACTCGATATCAAGAACAATTAATGCGTCTGAGTGACGAAATCGAGCTAACGAGACCGTTTACCGGCAGTGAAACTAGGCAGGTGATGTTGTTCCAGAGAAATGCACGACTACATGCAAAAAAAAAAAGACGCAAAGGATATGATATATCCTCTTTGATGGGAACTTTTCCTTCATGCGGCCTATTTGGCGGACTTAATCCCTTCTAATTTTAATTTGTTTCTGTCACTGCAACATCATTTAACCAATATGCATTTCAAAATCTGGAAAAGTTAAAAAAAACCGTTACTGAGTTTCTTGAACTTGAACCGCCATTTTTTCTTAGGCAGGGGTTTTGAAAATTATCCGATAGATAGGATAAGAGTGTAGAAATTGATGACTATTAGTTCTTAGAATAAAATCAATTTCGGCTTTTTACAAATAACTGAAAAATTTATGAAGAATTATCACAAACTATTTTATGCTCCCAGTATTTCGTAAATTATTAACCGTCTGCCCCAAAAACCTGGTACCATTAGTTTCAATATTTCAAGCTCTATCATTATATAAAAGTTTAGTAAAAAGTCAACCTCCGTATCTTTCTTTGTAAAGATGGAACTATTTACCAGCTACATTCGTTAATTCAGAATTTCAATAATGTTTACAACGTAAACGAGAATGTACACAAATCATTTTAATCGCATCCCGAAACACACAATTGGCCTCAGAAACGGAATACCGATCAACAAGGGACAACGATCATGCGTGTCTTGACCAGCAGCGAGTTTGCGTTCCAATCGCGTGCAAGAGTCCAGTGTAACGCCTGATCGGCATAAAAGCCACGATCGCGAACACCTCGTTCCATTTGCGTATTCCAGAGACACCGATGATTTGCAGCCTCGCTATTTGGAACATACATACATATCTACACGCATACATATATACATATATGCGAGCTATGAGCCGTGTGACACCATTACTTATCCCACAATCGGCCGCGCATTACGAAGCCTAGGAAGTAATTGCAGGCCGCGTTTCTCGACGTTGCACGTCGAATCGCGAACGCTTTGATTCATCGTCCGCCAAGGTAACGAGACGTCGGTTCATTTCTGGTCGAGCAGATGCGACTTCGGTGCCGCAGGCTCCAGCTGATTTATCGTCAACCCACATTAGACTTAGCACGCGTGTATTACAAGAGCACCAGTTAATTGGAATTGCGATTAATATAGCTACACGCAACGCATCTGTTGCTTCCGCGAGAATAACTCGCCGCTTCCTGTCTGGTTGAGACCTCGCGAAAATACCGCGGGCATCGTTGTCGTCTCGGTGGGAATAAGCTACCGTTTATCCGACCGTATTTCGATGTATTTTAAGTGGTCCGTGAGATTGAGGTTTCGAATTGGTCCAGGTTTGTGATGTACTGAAGGAGATAGTAATAAATGAAAAATTCATATGCTAAAAGTTATACGTGGTAAACAAAATTTTTCTTTTTATGATGAAACAATGGAATACAAAAAGTAAATAGTTTGTACATTTCCAATTTTGTTACGTTTTATGCTGTTATAAAGTTACATTTGGAAACTGAATAAATGCGAAAAGTTTGATTTCGTTCTTTTATAATTATTTCTTCAGCATGCTTCGTTTTTCTTTATGAGTACACAAATCCAGATGAAGACATAAGTCCAGATTCGGTATAGTAAGGGAATTCTTCTCAAGATTTCATAATAAACGTACCTGTTTTTGTCTTGCTTTGTATATTTATTGAATAATAGTATTTAATAATATTAAGTGATGGCTATAATAATAAGATATTAAAATCTATACTGATGTCAGAATATTATTCTCAAATTGATAGTGGACTTAACCTTGTATTTTATTCTACTTCTTCTAGTTTTAGCTTATAAATTACATTCTACGATCATAAATAAGTATTAAATAAATATTCTTTTCATTATAAAAGATTTTATATTCTTTACCATTAGATTCGAAATACAATTTTGATAGGTAGAGGTAATTTTTAATAATTTGAGTTCCTTATTTACTGCAATATTAAATGCATGCAAAATTAGATAGATATGCAAAATGTACAATGACTCGTTAATATTCTGATACCTTTGAAGACATAATAATTTTTCTAAAAATGGATCAAACCACCTAAGTTTTTTCTGTAAGTTAAAAATATAAAAGTTAAAGTTGCGATCAGTCGAAATTTCGAAGACACTAGTAAAGATCAGTTTCTACCACCTTTTTATCTGAGCCTGCAAAGATAATTTAAAAAATACGTTTCGTAGATTTATATGAGTTATATACATGGTGGAAATTTAATCGAAATCAGCTAACGTTGCTGTACATTATAAATGGTTAAAAATTATGGAAATTAAAATTTTTCATGACTCTCGGCATAAAATTGTAATAAATCTAAAGATCCTGACATTTTACAGTACTTGTCGTTTGTGTCTGCATCAACCAATTTTGATCAAATTTTCAATGTGTATATAACTGACACAAATCTAGAAAACATATTTCCTTTAATTTCTACGTCATAGCGTTGAATTCTTCAATTCATGTTTTAATACATCATTAATAATATTTAGAAATTTAATGCATAACACAGTGAAGTTCACTTTATAAGAACTTTTAATTTGTACCAAATAATTAGAAAGTTATTATCTTTAACCGATACTGTAAGTTTCAGGTTAACTTATCCCCGATTTATGCTAACTGTAAACTTTCAAATATCATGCTGTTTTCAAAACGCATTCTCTGCAAATTCTTAATAATTGTAGAATACACCATACTCGCTAAGCATTGACTCTAAATTTTGTAAAAATCAATTCAACTTAATTTGCTCTTTAATGATGTTAAAATCTTCGACCTTCCCGAGATTTCTGTGAGTGGTCAGACATAGAGAATACCGCCGCATCTTTCGACTCAGCTGATTCATCGCTTTACGAGGTACAGATCACATCTCTACAGGGTGTCTTAACTATCTTGATCAGCTCAAATAACTGTTACACCTTACTGTACACTGGATGAAAACTTTAATGTATGAACATTTGTTTTGTTTAGCATCCTAGAGCCTTTATAATTTATCCAGAAGGGATATTTGGTAAACTACCGTAACAGGATGGGAGTATAAAGAGTGTCCCAGCATTAATAGTACAATCAAAGAGGAGGTATTTATACATGAAAAAGTAAGTCCAAAATAAAGAATAACATTTTTTGGTTTGAAGCTACATTTTCGAGAAAATTCGTTTTGAATATTCTCAAAGAACACGTGCATTTAGCTACGGCGTCCTTGAACGTATCTCGGTACAGATACAGTGAATAACCTTAATATTTGGACTTTTAAAAATTAATAACTTCTTTGCTATTTTTGATACTTAAAAAATGATTTAATATCTTGTAGACTAACCTTTTTAATTAAATACTTCCTTTAAGTGTTAAGGGATATTACACATTATTTTTTTGAAATATTCAGTATTAGTGTTACTCCATTCTTCTTTTAATTGCTGTTTCAACATTTCTTTGGAAGTTATTGCAATTTTTCTAATTCGTCATTCTAGTTCCTCCCATAAATTCTCAATGAGGTTGAAATCCGCTGAATAGTGGTGGATGTAATAATTTTGGACAGTTATATAGCAAATATTCCTGCACAATACGAGCCTTACGTTTAGGGTCATTATCTTGGTAGCACTTGGAAGTGTCAAGAATTCCCATTTTTATGGTACTTTTGCTTAAATTATTTTTTTAAATATTTAAATATATGTCTTTGATCATTATGCTGTTAATAAAAACTAATTCACCCATTTCAAATGTCGAAATACATCTCCATACAAGTACGTTTCCGTCTTCGTGTTTTACACGCGGTTTCGTATTTTTAAATTTAAATTCTTCATTCTTCTTCCGCTACACCATCTGAACAAAAATATTAAGTTTGCTCTCGTCACTAAAGACAAAGTCATTCCATCGTGTATTTTCTTTTAAAACAAATTCTTTTAGAAAATTCAATCTTTTCTTTCTATTCGACTCGTTTACAAATGGTTCTTTCCGAACAACTTTTCCATTGTAACTACTTTCTTTCAATGTTCTACGTATCGTTTGGGGATGCAGTTTCTTCCCAGTCTTTGCAAAGAGTTCGCCACCTAGTTTTGGTGTACTTAATGTAGGATCTTTCTTTATTTTTCTTATAATTTTCCTTCTGTCACACGTATCCAACTTCTTTGGTTGACCTCTTTATTGTATCGTCTCTATACGATCCTCGTGTTGAAATCTTCTAAAGGTATCTCCCACTGTGCTCTTACTTGCATGTCAGTAATTTGTCTGTACCATTTTTCTTAGGTGTTATAAAAAATCACAAGTTAGCGTATATTAAAAGAGGTATTACCTTTACGTGCCATTATGAAAAGTGGCTTTCAATCAAATATCAAAACACAACTGATGTTACAGAGCTTAGTATTGTCTGTATAAACCGCCGTGTTTATAAACAAACATTACCTTCAAATTTCGAAACATAAAAGCTCACAAAAGTTGCAACATTTCTAAGTGTCGAAATATTAAAGCAACGTTAAAATCAGACATTGGTTCATTTAAAATGTATTATTTAACAAATTTTGTAAATTTATATAAATAAAATTTATAATATCGTTAGCTAGATACAGTAATATTATACCTGACCATGTGTGTGTGTGTTTTTTTTTCGGTATGAACATAGTCATAATGCAGCAAAGCAAAAATATTAGGATGTTCGAATACTAAAGGTACTGACTTATGTTATTTATAAATAGTATTAATATTAGTGAACGGCATTAACATGCCTCTACGAGAAGGCTATGGGTTTATGACATGAATAGTCAAACACAACTATTTTTGAGGAATTTTTAATTCAGAGGTATTTTTACTATTGTCAATCGTTCAAGCAAGAAATTAAGAACTAAAAGGTTTTTTGACAATAGAAGGACTTCGCTTCTACTGACAAAAATGATCAGCTAGAAACTGCTTCTGTTTACTTAATAGTAATTGACGTGTTGTAGATCCTTTAACTTGGGTGCAAACATTGTTTGGAAATCGGGCCCAAACACTTCCTGGGAATATTCCTTCCGGTGACCTACATTCGCACCTTGCTAGTCCTCAGCTACCAAAATGGGTGGCATAATAAGGAAGCAGGAAGGATAACCTAGGGAAAAGACTGAGACGATTGAAGAACGATGCCAACGCCTATTAGAACGATTTCAAATAAAACCAGGACAATTTTGGTTTTAAGGGTTAATTCTGTTAAGAATTGTTGTAATAAGGATCGTCTACGAAATCGCTGAAAATGAGTGATTCGAGAGAGGAAACGGTTCTTCGATGTATTTCAACCGTTTGAATGCCACAGACCTTTGTAAAAATTCAGTTGAAGAATGCCAAGCGGCACAATCGCGCTTCTTTCGTCTTTTCTTTCCTTTTCTCGTTTACGTTACTTTGAATTTTTAATAAATGAAAAAATTCTTTTTAACAATAGCTCGAAATTTACAAAAGCATAGATATTAATTTAGTAGAACCTCGATAAATCGTAACAGTAAAGACACGCATTGACAAAGTTCGAAAGTGCAGTTAGTTTAATTCTACAGACCGATTAACTGGTACTTTTGGGTACTGAATAGGAGAAGCGCGATCGCGCCGCTTGGCACTCAAACGGTTAAAATAAAAATGGAAATAATTTTCTAGTTTCTTAAACTGTGGTAGTCATTCGCTATTATTGGGCACAACGGGTATGATACGCAAAGCTACTCGAAACTTAAAACGGAAGTCATCACTTAGAGACCTGAACAATTAATATCATACATAATATGGACACCTTGTCAATATGATAAACTATTGAAATGAAAATGAGAATGTGTAACTTTAAAGACTTACTTTATTAATGCAGCAACAACAATACGGAAGTGGAAACATAAACAAAAGCCTGGATCGATATTCGTTCAAGCGTACGTGCACTCGTATAAACCAATTTTCTTAATAGCAAAACTGCAAACAAAAAGGTTATTTTTTTCCTTATTTTCGACTTACTTTTGCCTTAGATCCCCCCACGCTCCCTTGCTTGTACTGTCGTTGCTGAGACATCCTGTGTATCGCGTAAACGCCTATCCCTTTGAAGGGTGCCTGTACAAATTTACATACATTACAGTTCTGAGTTACTGTTGAAATAGAAAATCACAAGGGTGCTTTCTTCGTAATCTTTGAGGGTGATTGAATGAATATAAATCTCTGGCCAGATCGTTTGATCTTGAACTGTATCGTCCACACGGTCGCCTTGTTTTCCCCGTAATAGAGTTTATCTGAAGGTCTTTACAAATTTCATCGTTTGGAACGTACCAAGGTACATTTATCGTCGTTCCAAGGATTTTTGATTGGACAGTTTCAGATTTTTCGCTTCTATACTTTATAATTACATAATGTATAGAATTCAAATGGGATCGAGGGGCATATGCATATATGAAATATATGCCTCTATCGCAGGTGGTTGTAGAGTACATCCATAGAATATTAAGTTCTAATAACTTAACAAATTGACTTTCAATAATACTAATAACTCTACAAATTGACTTTCATATGTCTTCAACTTAATAGTTAACGAGGTACTAACGAAATAAGTTTTCGTACATTGAGATGGTTGATTACAATAAGGATGTTTCTGAGCATACGTTTCTTTTGCTCTTGTTGCGTTTTCACCGGAAACGCCATAAATTAGCAGCATATTTATTATATATACTCAATATTACTAAATGTTCGCATCCGTATGTTATTTAGCAACTTGAGAACGCGGTTGCTACAAGAAAGGAGAAATACGCGTCTTTAGTAGCAGAAATAGAAAATTCAATTACGTGGACTGTATTTAATTTGGGCGCGTGCTTATTGAGGAATTATTCCTTTTGAAAATATCGAGATACTGTTCGACGGTCACAGCGTGAGCTCTTCAGTGTTCGTTGCTCGAAGTCTTAGCCGAATCTCCTCGTCTTACAAGCTAATAGAAACGAACTTTTTCTTCTGAACTTCCTTTTCCACCAATTTCAGAAAGGATTGTTCTAAAGTGGAGACAAAGAATAGGCGCCAAACGGAAGAACCGGACCCTCCGTTTTCTGAAAATAGGCGGTCTTCTCACCCGTGTTACAAACTACGTATTTTATGCCTTGCAATTGACACTCGCGCATCAACCAATATCAGTAAACTATTTCAATAATCCCCGCTTACAAAAGTCATCCCAGTGTCTTCAATTCTTACCTTTTATCTCTTAAAGCCTCGATAGGAGTTGATGCCTCCCACCAATCGCCTGCTTCCTTTTTTTTTTAGTTGTCCTTCTGGCTTTCTTAAAACCCCACCCCCTCGGTTGATGGGAGCTAAGAAAATGGTACTGTTGGTCACCGAAAGGACTAGGTCCAGGGGGTCTTCAGGCCTAGTGCCCAAAGTTTCTGCCGTGTTACGCGATTTACGATACGTCTATTGGTATTGAGTGAGCAGAAGCAGGCTCTAGCCATTCATGTTGCAAATGCAAACAACTTGAGTTCTAGCTCGAACGGTTGATAATGGTAAGATTTTACTTTAATTAAATTTTTTCAAACATAGCTGTAACTGGCGCGCGTGTCATAAACCTATCGCCTTCTGGTTGAGGCATGTTAGTGCCATTCACTAACAGCATATGACTGGTTAAAGGCTAAATTCCGTACATTAAAATTTTCATAAAGTGCATCATTTAGTAGTTATTCAAAATGATCAAATTAGCTGGGACACCCTGTATATGCGTGGCAATGAACACACAGATGCACGTGCAATGAAAACTCAATTGCAAGCGGTGCTGTACACAGTGCCGTGTCGTGGCTTGGCATGTGGTTATGTACGGTGCGCTTTGCATACATTTTGCCCTTGCCTTTATCTACCTGGCCCCGATAAAATTCCCTGTTCTTCTGTTTCTTTTGGCTGTCTGCTATTTCTTCGGGTTGTCACACGGTGTCTCGAGGATTCCGGAAACAGCCGTGAGCTTCCATCCCTTTGTTTCTGATAACTTGATGTTGTAGATCCGAGATCAGATTAAAAATTCACCTGCGTATGTTCTGACCCGCTTCTAAAATGTCTTTGTCGATCGAACATTCCCTGTTCCTATGGAAATTGCTATCCGGCTTCTATCGCATTTTTGTCGACTAAAGTATGTTGATTTTCGCCATAAAAAAATTCTTCTGTTTACGTTCTTTCGTGCACCTTCTCTCTGTTTTTGTCAGGGGTAAAAATAATGTTCTAAAAATGTGTTTGTAGGTGAAAATGTGTTAGAAGAATTTTAAATGTGGTTCGAAATGTTTCCTGTTTAGTAGAAAAAATTATTATGTCGATAACTAACAAGGAAGGTTAATCAACTTGGAAATTCAGGAAATTATGCAACTATGACCAGTAAAATATTTTCATTTGTGTCATAATGCGGTTGTAAAAGTTAAAATCACCCCTTGAAAAATATTCAGAATTTTCTTTCTCGTAAAATATTCCAAGGAGTTTAAATGAAATTATTTATCAAAATTAAAAAGCAATTAGAATTTTCAATTAAAACGTACACATTTCTGATAGTCTTCTGATTTTTGAATTTAGACAGTTTTAATTTCGTCGATTTTGGAGAAATGTTTTTTTAGTCAGAGAATATTGCAGTAATAATCGCTTGGAATGATGCACAATGGTGCAAAATCTTCAAAAGAAGATAAAAATTCTACAAATATTTTTATAGTAGAAAGTATGATATTTTATAATTTGTTACTTAAAATAAAGTGTATACATGGAAACGATTAATTAACGGGGAAAAGATAAACAGTTTTAAAAAATTATTTCTGCTTATATCTTGTATTGAGTATCTGGTTCTTTAAAAGACTGACGGTCATCATTTGTATATCGTTTTAATTTTCTTAGTTTTAAAAATTGCAGGTTTTATATATATATGGATCCAAAGAAATCAAAAGTCCACGAAAAACGTCTTTTGTGTTCTGCAAACGAGAAAATTGTCTTGTGTTAAATTTCTTAAATTTCTTGATTTTTATTCCTCGTGATCCTGGGCTTCTTCTCGAAGTTGAAATTGGTAGAATTGCTCCAGAAATAACTTATGAACTAAGGATTAATATCTTATGCATTCTTGTGCTCATATTGTATCACTCGTGAAGGCTAGTGAATTTTTCTTTTGTATTCAAGTCATATTTTTCAATACACGAAACATTTATAGTAAGCAAAGTATAATAAAATCTCTTGATTAAATAAGTTTATTAATCGAATTAGTACAGAATTAAGAATTAAATATCAAATATCAAGGACTACAAACATCAAGAATCGAACGAATATTTTAGAACAAGCAAGTTGGCAATTTGTACGAAGGTACTGTAAACTGTGATTTGCATTACTTTTAAAAGTAACGATGCAGATAATTGTTTCTTATTTATAATTTAAGATAATTTAAAGTATCCATAATAGTATACCAAAAGTTTGAGAAGTAGAATTATTTTTCTCCATTAAATGCATCGTACATAACAGAATACTTTAAATCATTACCAGAAAAGAGCCACAATTTAAGTAATGTGAAAATTCAACGGACGATAGTACTTAAAAAAAAAAAAAGAGAAGAAGGGAACACGTTTCATCGGCGTGAGAAAAAAGGTGGCAGTGCGAGCAATAAATGTTCGATTATAGCGTCAGCGTCAAGAGCATCGCGTTCGCGATTATTTACGACACGCTTGGTACTTTTGCGGATTTCCGGTACGTGCGATAAACCTCCGCTCGCAGCAACGTATCCTGCTTTGAAAATCCTCGTTTGGTCGAAAACCGCCAGCATTTCCACCAGCCGACGTCGATAACCCGACGAACACGCCGACCCTTAGATTAAAAGACTCATGATCGCGTCGTTTCAGCCCGTTCCTGCCCTTTCCCGCCTCCTTATTTCTGTCTCCAGATTAAAATAGGAAGCACAATTTGCGAAATCGAAAGCAAAAAGGCTCGGGGAGGAACAGGATCGAAGATTAGGTCCGTTGATGAAGCATGAAAGGGAATTAAATTACGTTACTCTGCGGAAGATGTTTCTAAAATTAATGGACCAATTTTAAGATCCAACTCTATTTGTAGTAAAGATGAGAAAAGCTCACGAGAACACAAATTTGATAGTACTTCGTTTTTGTAGCACGAACACATTCTATTGACGATGGAATTTGACAGGAACATTTCGTTAAAAAGAACGAAAATAGTTTATATTCAAATCATAACAAAATTACATTATACAGAATGTCTTGCTTAATTTGAGCATCTTCAGTATGTTCTTTGTTTTTAACCCTTTCATTACTGTTGGCGCCTGTAGGTACTTTCGAGATTTGTTCGTACTTTTCTGTTACCGTCCTTTTACCTTAATTTAATCCTGAATTTTATCGTTCGTACACTTCCGTTTTAATTACCGAAGCAAACATAAAATTCTTGAACATTTGAAAACAATTTGACAAATTTCACGACAAAGAATTTAATATATAGTTTCCGCTACGCACATTATGTACTAAAATTTGTCATAGCGAAAGAGTTAATGCTGCAAAGAATTGGCAAAGGAAAAGATTATTTACTTTAAGGGGACAAAATGGTTATAAAAGAAACCTTTGGTAATTATTTACAAAGCGAACGACTTCACCGAATTCAGTGACCTCGAAATATATTATCAGAATCAACATTTTGAACAACTTTTCTCTATACGTATTATCATTGCACGACTTTAATTATCAATATAGCCACAAAAAACTTCAGTTTAGTTTACGTTACGATTGGACTTCATTTTGACATAGACTATCAGTTTTTGATAATAGTTTTTCAACTTGCATAAAAAAGAAAAGTCTGCGAGTTAGATCAAAATTATGTGAAATAAGTTATAATACAAATATAATATATACTATCGAGTATATTTTTGTGTATGTGTTTAGTGTGTGTGATTAATGTGTATGTTTAGCCGGTACTGTTAGTGTCTGAATGCCTAAATATTCAAAAACTACCTTATTACCTCTTGACATCGTTCGTGTATATTGATGCATCACCACACTAAACACACACTAAGCACATGCACTAGATACGCACTAAACACACATGAGGTACAAGTGTAATCGTGCTACCTTCTCGTGGTGTACCTCAAGATATTCCAATCCCGTTTTTTCATTTGAACCGGTTTTTCATTTGAAGTTCAATAAAACAGCAACAAAAGTCGTTTATCAAGAGGTACTTATAAAAAGGAAGCTGCAATCTGTAAATCAGCAGCGATTTTAGTCCTCGCAAAAATTTTTCAATACGTTCAAATTTGAAAAATTTTCGAAAAGAAAAAGCATATCCGTTTTTTTACTCTCCTAAAAGATGCAGAAATGTCTTTGAGAAAAGCTACTAAGGATTCAGGAAGCTGTTGACTTTGAAACGAGCCCAGAATGATTGTTGTATAATTTATTACGAAGCTATAACAGTTTGACTGACAACAATTTTTTTACAAAAATTTAGTATTCCTTTAATTTTACACACCGATGCATTTAAAAGTCAATCCTATGTACACACTGCCGGCGAAAAGTTTGCGACCATTCTCTGCTTTTTTAAATATATCGCTTTATGCAACGTATTGTAATACAACAAAACAATAATCCATAGCGTACAGCAAAATTTTTTCATGTCTTTGAAGTGCAGAAGGTGCAAGAAGGATCATTAAATAATATGAGATAACCACGACAATCACCGGATTTAAACCCCCATTGAATTGCTTTAGAATCATCTAGATAGAAAGGTCAGATAACACTATTCAAAATCAAAAAGAAGAGCTGTAGAACGTTTTACAAAATGCTTGCAACAATATTTCACAACAAACAGTAAAAAAGTTAATCGAAAGGATGATTCGCGTAACAAGAAAAGCGAAAAGATCAAGGGGTTATTTTTTCGCTTAGAATACAATATAATGTATTTTATTTTAATTTTTGTAATTACTTAATTTAATAACAAAATACTGTAATTTGTCTTTTCTCGTAGTATATCTGTATAGTGATCTAGTTATTTACATCGATTAATTCACTTATTTCGTACAAGAATTAAAGCATCACTGAAGCGGTTGGAAATTTTCTGTCAAGAGTGTGTGTATGTATAATTCCATTTTCGTGCCGCCAGTTCGCACAATCTAGCTCCACAATTTCACACATCCTATTTTTTTCTTTTAATTCGTACATTTTTATTTGGTCGGTGGTACCGGTTGCTATGGCTTGGGTATTAAACGGTTGAAACGAGTTGCGAAGTAGGAGAGATTCAAGCAGGAAGAAACAAGTTTCGCTGCAAAGCTTGAACATGTTATCAGATTTTCAACGACTCCTCGAAAAGCGGCGAAGATGAAGGAAGGGGCCACGGACCAGGTGGTCGACGAATATAACTTTACTGGCAGCATTTCAAGATAATTCAAGATAGATTTGCTCGGATCATGGGCGGCGGTGAAGAGAATCCCTTTTGACGAGTCAAGCTCAGTCGAATGCGTGCCGCTCGTTGATAACGGGTTCGGTGACAGCTCGACCATGTTTCGCGAAATCCAGAGATTCAGACTTTTCAATTTCACCGTGGGGCCCAGTCGCGTTAGGAAGAAGGTATTAATGTGTCGACACTTCCGGGCAAACCGATTGACACTCTCAACCAAACGAAAATTTCGCATTTTCTTTCTCATTCTCGTTCACTCTATTGTTTCTTTCTGAGGGAAATAGTAATCTTGTTTTGTCGATGTGAACAATTTGTTCGAGAGAAAAAAAATAGCCACGACAATTTGAAAGATGTAGCAGATGTTGGATTCTTGAAACTTAACTTTCATCCTTGTACATGTTACAGAGTTAGCATGTCCTGTTATATGAATTAGGACTGTAATTTATAAAATGGCGTCGAAGTCTGCCATAAACGGCTCCGAAAATGGGAATAAATAATATTTTCTTTCGTAATTATTTTTACTTTTTGGGTTTTTTCTAATCACATGTAAATGAAATAATTGGAAAGAAAAGCATACCATAAAAAAACAAAGATACATTTGTAAGTACGTGCATGCATTCATACTGTATTATATCTAAATGCAATCCAAATTCCGGGTGGGGTGGATAAAAAAGATATTGATCACCCATCGTATAAATTGTTTGTTTTCGGTTTGGATTATTTTACTTATATTTACACGTATTTAGAAAGAACTATTGTGTTTTGAGACAGATTATCGTGATGTATTTGATATATGTTATACAAAATAAAATACATCGGTATTGCTTATGCTACAACTCCATTTCGACTAAACTGCGTAGCCACATGATAACAGTAAGGTGATTATACCATTCAAAAAACAAACAAAAGTGGCAATTTCTAACGGCTCTTAGATGTATGCTCAAATATATCGCGCTCTCTCTCTCTCTCTTGCATAGAACAAGAACCTAAGCAGTAAAAATAATTACGAAAAAGCATTTTTTATACTCATTTTCGGAGCTACTTATTCCAGACTTCAACGTCAATTTTCTAGACCATATCAAATTTTCCAACCGGATAACACTTATTCCATTTATTAAAAGGTAAAGTACTATAATTTTCAACTACTATTTTTTTAAAACTATTTGCCCATTTTGGAAGCTTTTCTTGTACGTTATTATTCCTATGTTATTATTATTTTGTATGTTATAAAATATACATTTTTTTAATTACATATTTTACATCAAGTGTACCTTCCTAATTTTCGAATTGATCAATGATTGTGTGTTGATATATTTCTGTATTTTCTAAACGTTAGTTATGCATTAGGATGGTACTGATATTGTTACTCACTGCACGTCCAGAGTCCCTTTCTATTTTCGTACTTACTCTGTAATCTTGTCGACAATATTTAATAATAACGTTTTCTTAGCTCTTCTGCGCTGCAATAAAAGAGATACGAGTGTGGTACTATTTATTTTACGTTTATCGTATATTTTATGTGTATTAAAATTTATAATATATTAAAAACAAATATACTTAAAAGAATATATAAAAAAGAATACGTATTCTTATATCTGGCATCACAGATTTAAATAATATGGAAAGTAAAGAAATATATTTTCTTCATGATTTATTCTTTTGTGGAAGGGTTAAAACATTTTTGGAGATGTAAAATATTATTATAAATATCCAGGATGTCTTCCTTTGTCACAAATTATAAAATAATGCGTTTCAAAATTTGCACATTTACATCTTTAAAGTTGTAAGCTATTACGAATAAATCTCACTTTTATTAGGAGCAAAAGACATTTTCAGAATTCGCAGAATTCTACAAACAATATATGACACAAAATATGTAAAGAGATGTCGATAATTATATAATAAAATATTTTTTATTGAAATACAAACAAGGTGACCATATATTAGTTAAATGCATTAGGAATATATTTTGTACCAGTGCATCGATGCAATTGCAAATTACAATTGCACTTATGTTTTTTAAATGGAGCTCCACAAACTGTTTTACATTAATTGATTCCTCGTGCCATTCTGAACAAACAAGTATTGAGATAAAATCATAATAAATTTAATACTTTTCGGAATACGCAATTTTCTTTTGGACGTCTACAACAAATACTGGAACGTTCCACCATTGCATTCGAAACATTTTCTCACTCGTTTTCCCACATCTTTTATTACATTGTCCATTTATTCAGCACTTATACTTAAAGGGTCCGTTTTAATTTTTTCTTTCATGTCATCTACTGAATTTTTTCTATCAGTAAATGGAACAAAGTTGTCGTCCGGCCCAGCCAGTTACTAGTTACACCTTGCCTTGTATAAGCTACGCACTTTTACAAATTTTCTACTTCAAACCAAAATTCTAGTTAAAACTTCCTGTAAAAATGATTATTTTTAAAAAGTAACATAGCACTTTTACCGTTTCAGAAATGAAAAACAATTAACATTCATTCTATTAGATACTAAAACTGCGAGCAGCTCTTCGATAATAAATCTACTCAAGTAATAGTCAATTCCTTACTTTAGAATACAATAGTAAAGTAATTCTCAAATATTCCAAAGAATGTATCAACTAATTCAAATTGTATTCACATGTTTACTTCAAATTGGAGATAGTATCCACTGTAGAGAGCTCACCAGCTCTCCATCAAGCGGCTGCATAATTCTAGCGAATGAGTTTCGGCTCTTCGTCAGTCAGAGGTCTATCTACCGGAAAGACAGGCATTGCCTGGATGTCTAGAGATCCGAGATCCGACCTTCCGGTATGTCCGGCAGCCGTGGCTGTCGACGAGCACCGGTATGCGATCAGGTGGCACAAACGGTCTGCGAAGTGTTGCTTCGGAATGTCGACAGTTTGTAGAGCCTTTAGAATGATCTACCATATTCTACTTTGATATGGCGTCTCCTAGAATCATATCCTATCCATTGGTTTCGGATTCGCGTGCAAAACTCCCGGATAACGTACGTAATCTTGGCAATGTGGTGCGAAACCTTGGTTCGGAACCTGGAATCTGTTAGTGAATTGAACGGGGAATGTTGGTATCTAACATGTCATCAAATTAACACTATACACGTAGATTGCAAGGATGTTTCGTACCTCTAATCTTAGTAACTGAAACTGTATATGTTATTGCACAAATAAGGACCAATATTGATTATGTGCAGCTTCTACTATATGACCACGGTGCACAATGAGATAGGAACCACCGAAAAAGTGGCCAAAATTCAAAATTTCATCGAAACTTTCTCAAAGTTGATAATCAAGGGCTTTTGAGATCGTTGATAACGAATCTGACACCAAAAATTCAAAATTTATGGCGAGTTCAACACTGCACAGTGTTCTGGAAATGGTATTTCATCTTTTTTTTTCCAATACAAATCAAATGTTTAAGATAGACATCGATTATACTTTGATTACATTTAATCATGCTTTTAAGGTAGACTTCGAGATATATTTATAATAATATTTTTGAGACAAGGACATTTATATCACAGAAAAAGGAGAAAAATAGAAACCTTTTTAATATCATTTTAATCAGTAGCCTAAAGCAGAGAAATACGCTATAAGAGAACGAATATTTAGTGTTTATAAGAGTTAATATTAACAATAAATAAAGTTTAGGCAATGAAAATATCTATATAACTCAAATCGCTTTTTCTGAATCCCTCTTGAAGTGGCATCCAAAACGCTAAAATACCTCGAGTGTCTGCTTGTTAAAATCGAAACAGAATTAAAAGCAACAACAGAAGACTATACTTGAAATTTACATGCATTTAGAATTGTGTAAGCTTTCATGTAATGAAAGTCCAAGGTCTGTCACTTTTAATTACTTTTTTTTTTTCAATATTTAAATTGTTGCAAACTTTGTACGTTTAGTGCGTAGATTAAAAGCTTTATATGGAACATATAAATAACTAAAATATATTTACTATAAACAGTATAATACAAAACTTGTACTTTCCTGTTCTACACATGAGTAATTATAACAATAACTTTTACTTAAAATTTCATGGTATTATTTTCGTAACGCTATATTTAATCAAGGAAACACCTGAAGCGAAAAAAACTTGTGGACTTTGAATTTTTGAGGAATTGTTAGTTCATAGAAACAAAATGTTTTCCAATGAAAGTTGAAAAAGTTTATTTGTGGATCAAATTTACGACATTCAGCTTTACTTGTCAGCGCCTTTGTTTTCTATGTCTAGCTCAAAATTAACAAGGGGCAGTCTCAATATCTATAAACACGCTTTTAAGCAAGGGTATTACAATGGAGAAAGTGAAAATGGTTTTCACCAGATGTGTCTAAAAAACGTTGGAAGATTAACAGTAAAAGTTTTGAAGGGACAGCATAATTTCAACAATGAAAGCAAAACTTTTGAGGAGTTGCTCAACGTGTCTACAGTTATAAGCTTTTAATCCACTGTGACGCGATAACACATGCCACTGGATCGAAATGGTTAAATCTAATAAGTATATTCATAAATAAAGAAAAATGTTTGCAAAATGTTCAACTTAAACCCATTTGAGGACCTCATAAAATGTATTCAGTTGGTATTAACACTGTTCCGTACCGAACATTTCTTTTATTCCGAATCGAACCTTTCACTTTTTCATTTTTATATTCTAAAGAAGTTGTAAAACAGGCCTGTAAGACCCGCGAGCCATAGAATTAGCCAGGACCGTTATAAGCGCGTATCCTCGGTAAATTCACAAGCAAACGACGTTCACAGAACTCAGTTTACTATCCATTGTTCCAACTTTCTAATTATTAAACTAGTACTTTCCTTCTCTCATGTCCGATCTCCTCGTTTTTCGGAATTTCCAAGACTTTAGACACCTCATCCTTCTACCACCACCTTCTACCATCCTTTTTACCCTCTCTCTACCTACTTAAGAAATACCCTATGACCAATAATCGATTTTCTATTTTCTCCCACTTTTTCACTTCCCAAATTTAACTCCTCCCTCAGTAACTGAGATGCATGTCTTTCTCCGAATTTCGAACGAGTCTTGTTACGAACGTCAACTAAGAAATAACCAAGTATTCAATCAGTTCGAGCACTGAACGAACTACCAAGTTTTTTATGCTATAACGTTCGAGATAAGGTACTCCGTGACCGCTTCAGGTCTTGTTAAAATTTATCCGAATTTTTTCTCTCGTGATCTAAGTTTGCAACACACCGCAAACCGACGTGAGCACACGGCAAACACTTTAGTGATGAGTTCCATTTTTGATAAACGAGTTTCGACGAAAACGAATATTGATATCCACATTCAGCATGTAAAATCAAGTAAAATGGTATGCATTGCGCGTTATAAGTGCATCTCTATCAGAAAAATAATAGCGAATATATTCAAAGTTAGGTTAGGATTAAATTCGATAAAATTCATTTCTGTCATACACGAATGTTATATTCGCATTCAGTACACCAAAACGAGTGAAATGACGTATAATATATGTTAAAATATTGGGCAGCGATGAAGGGGGCAACGATAAAATTCAACCGTTATTAAACCTAACCGCGAACATAAAAAGATACGTTTTGTATATTACAATTGAAAGAAATAGAATTAAATAAAGGGTGCAATCAGATTTAACGTAAAATTAGAAAGAGCCAAAAGTCTTCACAAATGTTTTCTATTCATTCTTTTTGTGCTCCGTAAATTTGAATACTGCCTTTTACTGAACAAACACAGTGCCGGAAATTCTATTCTCAGTTCACGGAAAGAAATATGTTAACTTTAATTGTAGTAAACACAAAAGGTCCAACATACATTTTCTTTCACAGTTCTATCTTTGGGGATATAATCCCTAGGCGCGTTAGGCGCGATTAACCAACCGACGGAGTAGCTGTTAATTGCAAGACTTCTCAATAATTCGTGGCACGCGTTCGCCATCCTATGGGAATGCTTCTGTTCGTTGCAAGATGTGCAGAAGCCAGCGTGAAGAGGAAAAGTAGAAAAGTGAAAACGCTGCTTGTAGATGAAAATGTCGTTAAGGAGATAAGGGAGCGCAAGCACCTTCAAACAACGCTCGCGGCGAAGGAAGCTGCTTCCTTGCATACTACTGCGAGACAATGTAATCGTACTTCCTATTCCTTCTGTGCTAAGTCTGGAATAAGTTAAGAATACAATATTTCGCTTGGTTATTCTGCTGAATTAATCTGAATTTTAACTTTAAAAATATTACAGTTCGAAACGTAAGAAAGAATATCTGTAGTTCATAGGAATTATTGTTTCTAACATGATACAATTTCTTTGGATTTTATTATTTTTAAATAAAGCTGTTCTTATGTTTGATACAATTAAGGAGATATTCTACTGTAAAACGCATTTTCTTTTTACAATCTTTGCTATCCTTTTATAAAGCTGATACACGACATTTTCTGTTCTTTGGTTTATATATTTATCCATATTTCAGTAATATGTAATAATATTATTGGCGGAAAGTAATTAAAATTTGTGGCAGCGCAAGCGTTTGATCACGCACTCGTTAAAAAAAGGAGCATTCCCGTGATTTCCGTGATTCTGATTATTCTGCTTATGTAAAATAAAAAAAAATTAAAATGATTCTTAATGAGGATGAGTTTGGCTATAGCAGGTAGCAGAGTGCAAGAAAAAGGTTGGTAGTTGAAAAAATGGCAATCTATCGAAATTTGATTATTGCTTTTTATATGTTGTTTTTACACTTAGTGGACTAAACAAATGAGGAAAAAAAAGGATTTTGAATTAACACTAATCCATTTTCAGGTTCAATTTTAAAATGTGTTTAGTAAAGTTTTTTCAGTGCTCTTTTTAGTACCATTAAAAAGGGTAAAGCCTTACCTTCAACATAAAGAAACATTAACTATTACTGGCTGCTACTGGGGTAACTACAATGATTTTTTTAGTATCGACATCAATGGTGCGTTATTGGTCTCGAAGTGATTAATCAGAATATTTGTATGGGATTTCTGCAGTACTGGTACTAAGTTTTTCAAACAATGAATTTTTAAAATTTACTTATTTTTCGCCTTCTATACCATAAAATAATCTAAGCTCAGGTTTATTAACTATGCAACGTGTAATGAACAAATATGCTGTGGCTCTTGAGAACTTTAACGCTCAATGATTTTCAGAACTTTAATATACAGTGATAACATGAAAATTAACACGCATATAATGATAGCGAAGAGCCTAACCTGCGAGTTTATTCTCGTATGGATAAAGGTGCTTATTTGTCCCATACGTTCAATGATTTATTTATAAACGCTACTAGAAAATAAATTATATTAAGTATTCTATACCTACAAGACCAAAAATGTATTTCCTAATTGTAAAAAATAAAAAAATAAGAGATAAATGTATTAATTTCAGTCAGAAAATAGTTGTTTTCCCTTTTGGAATGCAAATACTCCACTGTGTGTCGAAGTATGTATTATTGCGGAAAGAGACCATTTTGAGCAATTTCTTTGAATAAGTCTTAAACATTCCTACAATATTCCGTCGTAATCGGAAAATGTGCACATCTCTAAAGTCAAAGTTTGATCATCTATTTCCATGTCGCCCTACATATTATAAATCAGGCTCCTATTACAAAAGATGAAAGGTTAATGCAAGATCCTTTAAGAACTTAATATCCAACGCCATACCATCATCCAAATTCATGTATTTATCCACGGCAGTTGTGTTTCCGCTTCTCTCTCTCTCTCTCTCTCTCTCTCTCTCTCAAGCATTCGCGACGCTGCTCTCGTGGAAACAGGATCATGTCTCTCGATATTTTGCATGAACCGAACCGCGCAGACAGGATTGCGTGAAATGCGGTATAGGACGTCGACGTTTCCTTGTTTCGAAGTGCACTGTATCCCGTATAACTGCGGAATCTGAAATTTACGATGTGCCGGTCGGTATAAACGCGAACGGTAATCATATTCATAAGTATGCTTGGAAAGGTCCACCCTCTAGTCACCCGTAGAGCTGGCGGGGCAGGTGTCTCCGGTCTCACAGCGAGTGTTGGCACAGAGAAAAGCAAACCGCGCTGGAAACGATTCTACCGCCAACGAACAATGACAATGTGGCATCTTTCAAGGAAGGGAAAGCAAGGATGGGAATAAAACAGAACGGCAGAGGTAAAGAGTTAGAAAGAAAGAGGATAGAAAGAAGAAGAGAGAAAGATGAGTGTATTGTTGGAGGGAAAAGATCCAGCGGTGGTTATACAAGCCAGGAAATACGCTTAGCAGTACATCGCGTATACATACAAAGGATGAAAACGAGGGTCGACACTCGGTTCTTGAATATCGCATAAATTAGCCTGTGTTTGTATAGCTATAAACGCATACGGTGGCTGAGCTGCTGGAATCTGGAGAAACGGGTGCGAAACTGAATGATTGATAGATATGCCAGAGCAAAATGTTGTAGAAACTGTTTTCAAAATTTTGATGGTTTGCATAGCGGAGTATCGATCATAACTATTTACCGTTAGAGAAAATAAAGTTGCGGCTGTCAAAGATATAATCCTAAAGTATTTTCACGGTCGCTGTTAGTTAAAAATCTTAATTACCAAAATCACCCAAACTGCCGCGTCACCGGAATTTTTGCTCATTTTAACTCATTATGCGATATACAGGTGACACTTTTTATAGATTACTTCAAAGTCTACAGTCTATTATACCTAATCTATCATTAATTTCTAAAATAAAATCGTTTTGAGGTTATTTAGAATAAGTTAACAATGATAATAGAGCAGAATTAAATTCACATAATTTTCTTATATGAATTTAAACTTGAACATAACGCAATGGAGGTAACCTGTAATATCAACATTTTGGCCAGATATAAATAGTCAATGCATTGCACAACGGTGGTTTGAAAAATTCGATCGAGAAAAATTTGTATTCAAAATAAACATAGCGGATAGCCGAAAGAAATTCTATGTAACGATGAATTAAAGGCTATAGTCGAATCAGATCCCTGACAAATGCACGAAATATTGCGTCAAAACTGAATTTGCATTACTGGACAGTTTCTAAACACCTACAGTCCATCGGAAAAAAAAAAATTAGACAAGTAAGTTCTGCATGATTTAATAGAATACCATAAAGCACTCCATTATTGTACTTTATGGATGAATTGTTCTTTTTTTTTAAACTTAAGGTTTAACGTGAATATCACTTGTAACTTATACAGGGTGTCTCACGCAACTCAGCGGAGCTGTATCCATAAAGTTGTTAGAAATAGAAAAAAAATGTCAGAAAAAATAAATGATATCGTATATTCTTATCACTCATATGCATATTTCTGTATTGTTACACTTGCAAGGTGCAACTGCATCTTTTTTTTAAATGGAACTATACAATTTTTCTTGCATATATCGATTCTTTGAACCATTGCAATCTACATCCTCGTTCATGCTCAGTAGTATAGGTATATTTATAAACAATTTGTAATTTCACAATCACAGATGAAATTTCTAAATCAATCTTATTGAAACTTGCATTCATTGTCAGTACAGAATCTTACCGTTTTACAACTTTGAAAAGATCGATATGATATTTATAGTGTTATTCAAATTGAGTGTCACATCGTCAAATGGGAATAAAACACAAATTATTTGAGATATATCTGGTATAATAATATATTCTTGACATAAAATTTGCTTCATGATATTAATCATGGAATACAATAACATACAAGTATTTCCCTCGGCTTTTTTTCTCGCGTTTGACACGTTTGACCCAATTTTCCACTGTTTTCACATTTCTGGGATTCAATTTCATCAATGGCAGCTAATTATCTTTGAATTATTGATGTAGACCTTTCTTTTAAAAAATTCCCATAAAAAAGTCTAACGGTGTTAAATCATACGATCTTGGTATCCAATTGATGTCTCCTCTTTGTGAAATTAACCGTCCATTATATTTTTCTTCCAATTTGCGAATTCACAACTTGTGCATTCTTTGATTTCCTTTAATATAGTAATTCTTTAAACAATTGTCTCTACATGAAGAATTCATGTGTTTACAGGAAAATTATTTTCAATTGCTTGAATTACCTTAAAATTAATATATTGTTGAATAATTAATAGAACCGTAAAGATAAGGGTTTAACATTTGCTATCTTAAGCGCATAAAAAGCGTAGGTAGTAATCTTATCTGTGACAACGAGATGTACATAAATCATTAGCAAGCATGCTGTGTCGTGTTAATTCCTTGATTTATAATTATTTACTACCCCTATGTGTGTTAATATTACTTTTTAATTCCTTGAATTTTATATTAAACAGGAAACGTTAAAATATAATTAATCTTTTAAGTATATTTAAGTACATTTGAATTGTGTAAACTAAATACAAAAAGTATATATTTATACTCGTGTTTTTCAATTAGTCTAGCACTCGTAAAAGTAATTTCACCTCCCTATTATGAGTTGGAGCGCAGTGCGTGCATGCCAAACGGTCTCTCTATCATTACTCCGTGTATAATGTATGCACACGTTCGGCGTATACGCGCGTGCGGCTAGTTCTGCGCTGGTACGTACCTTAGCAGGGACAATGTAGCTGGCGCCTGGCCAGTAGTACCAATCCAACAAACCGTCCCATTGTTCACTCTACGTGCGGTACATCTATGCCGGCCCATATCAGATTTCTCGACTGGC
Organism: Anthophora plumipes; assembly: GCA_951804975.1. Lineage (NCBI taxonomy): Eukaryota > Metazoa > Arthropoda > Insecta > Hymenoptera > Apidae > Anthophora > Anthophora plumipes. The sequence goes on along the minus strand of OX638118.1, from coordinate 13,956,436 downwards.
ACGATTCTTGAAAAGCGGTTCGTTTCTAAAATTTCAAAATGCAAAGACCGCTTACTGGACCATCTAAATTCCACTTATATCTAAGGCTATGTTTACAGTGAAGCGACGAAGAACGAGGATAGTGACGAGTTGAGCGTCGTAGCAAAATCAAACCAATGTAAATTAATGCGCGTGTTTATAATGAAATGGCAAGAAGAGCTGCCAGAAAAACGGAGTATTATAATGGTACAGGTGGAAACAAAAATGTTTGTTCTTGCTAGAGAAGGCAAACGATGTCGGAAGCATTTGGCATAGATATACTAAAATATTGCTTAAATTTGTCAGGATGCTTTCTTAATTTTTGGTATAAGCGGTCGAACACTCTTGCTAAGATAACGGGTTATCCTAAGTTTACCATACGGTCGACACATTTACTATTTTTGAGGATTATATATTTGAATATTTTCTTTCATAGCATGTTATTAATTTTACAATCAGGAGGAACGCCAAATGCTGAATTGATTTTTGAGAGCTTGGCTTTTGCTGCTCAATAACAATTGACTCATCATAATCTTATTCTTCGTATCAAGGACTAACAACAGTAGGACGACTTGGACATACCGACTTTTAAAATTACCCTTGGCTAGCACACCTACCGTTACTTAACATACAGACGACACGACAAGGTGTGAACGTCAGAACAACAACAATACCGAACTTCCTAGTTTTTATTGGACAAGACAGTTTTTTCCACTTTTCTTTTTTTGAATTATGATAAACCTCCAAACAGACAGACAGACATCAAAGGACTGAACACTTAGGTTAAAGAAGACTTTTTGTACAGGCTTTTACACGAACATGTGGACAGTATTTTCTTACATTCGGACTTGTATTCTTATAAGGGGTCATCCAAATACGACACCTAGATGTTAGCACTGTAATGTTATCAACACGTCATGCTTTTTCTTATGACATAAGCCATTTTGTTTTAGAAGGATGCAGTACAATTTTAACTATAAACAGGTATACATAACAGCAACGCATGTACATTATTCAAATTGATTATAAATATGAGCCATTGTTTTGAAGCAACATTTTGTTTAGAGATGAATCTCGTTTCACAATGGATGAATTCGTTAATAAGCAAAATTATTGTATCTAGAATAATGGAGATTCTCGTGTTATTCATGAAAAATCTCTACATCAATAAAAAATTCCTGTTTGATTTGCATTTGAGCAAATGAAATACTTGAACCATCTTTCTTCAAAGATGATGCTGGAAATACTGTGACTGTGAATAGTGAACGATACCAAACAACGTTGAGTGACTTTTTGTGACCAGAATTGAACCATATTGATGTGTCGAAGTATTTAGCTTTTGTAATTAAAATTTTATCAATGTGTAATTTCACGAAATGCAGATTTCAATTGACTTCCAAAATTATGCGATTTAACACCGTTAGATATTGTTTTAGGGTTTTTTTAAAAGTCGAGCCTATGCTAACAAGCCAGAAACAATTAATGAGCTAAAGAACAACATTCGAGTTGCAATTCGTGAAATAACTCCAGTAACATACCGAAAAGTAATTGAAAATTTCGATAATCGAATTGATGCCTACAGGCGCAGTACGTAATGCACATTTGAATGATATTCTGTTCCACACAATTGTAATGGATCACACTTTCGATAAAAAAAACAACTTGAAAAAATTTCAAATAATTTGTATTTTATTAAACAGCAACATGTAGGTGTGTAAATTGGATGACTGTATACAAATATTTTATCACCGGTACCTATTTGTATAAACTTTACACGAACACACGGCTAGTTCTCGGACGTTATTTTCTATCTTTCGTACTTGCACTTTTGTTTATTTTAATACGCACAAGCACAATACACATTAATAATTGAACATTATTATTATTATTGTTATTGTTATTATAACTTTGTGCTGACAAATAAACAAACGTTTAGTTTTCCAAATAACGCGGCTTCAGGAACTGTGTGGAAATTAACACTTCATTTTTTTGCCTATCTGTATTAATCCTTTGACAACGGACTATGCCTGGATCCTATTAGACCCGAGTTGGCTTTCTTCCGATATACTTTCTAAACGACTTTTATATTTTGTAGATTCTTCTTTGCATCTGTTTATTATTTTCTCAACAATATGAAAAAACACTTTTTTTAACGCTCGGGTCCGATTGGACCCCGACGCCGAAAAAATGGACTGGCCATGTTCTGATTCTATATTTTTAAATGTTCTGAAGCTAATATGTAGTATTTAATTAAAGTATATCCTGCAAGCATGAGTGTTTGAGGCTTTGAAAAAGAAATTTTGAGACACACTGAAAAAAATGAGCTAGTTATACTATTTCGTTCCTCGTTGCTTTCCGCTTGACTGTAAACACGCATCGTACCGCTCTGTTAATTTCATAACTCTCCTCTCTATTCATTGCTTCACTATAATTCCACACTAAGACGGACCTGTGTCGAGCCAACAAATTCATTTGATTTAACAAAACAATGTGTCCTCAACAAGTAAAAAACAACGTGTTTTTTTCCGTACTCGATCCATCTTATGTATAAACACATATTAAAAGTATTGGTTACAACTTATCCGAATGAATAGTGCCGATTGAAATTCCTCGGCGATAGGCGTTGGAGAATGTCTCTTCTCTTTTATTCTTACGTACAATCTAGTTGTATTCAAAGTGAACAAAATATCAATTGTTCCTTTGACACCTGAACATCCGATAATCCGTAACCCTCTTTCGATACATAGCAACGTTTCCCCCGAGGAAATTAAGCGGCGCGCTGTTTTAAGGAAACGGGTGCTATTTGCAAGGTAGAGGTTTGGCTGTTATACGACAAGGTTTCTTCCTGGCTTATATCTGTGTGGCGTGACTGGTGACAGATCGCTAGACCTCGTGTTGATGATCCTCCGAGACAATTTATTACACCCATTAACGCTATTCAGGTCGAAAGATAAGGTTCTGGATTTGATGTATCTTCATTAACAAAAAGCTAAGAACGGCTTTCTAAAAAAAAAATAAAATAAAATAAAATAAAATAGCTTTTCCGGGGCATGTGTCCTAAACCGTGTTAATCGTTTCCACGCCTAATGTTTCCAATTGGTTTTGCCGCTGGCCGCTGCAAAAGAAATAGAGAAATAGAGGAAGAAAGAGATAGCGGGTGTAAGAAATATTCGTTAGAAACAAATCTCTGAGTGTAGTCTTTACATTCAGTTGTCACCGTGGTTTCCCCCTTAACAATGATTAATTGACCAATGATTACAGTTACTATGATTGCATTCAATAATCGATTACAAAATGATCAATTACTGTCCAACTCTGCTGTAACATGATTGCAAGTAACGATCGAGGCTGGTTGCATGTGCGTGCATGGCTGCAAACTTGTGCGAATTTTAGAAGGCTCTAGAAATTATCAAATGAATATGCAAAGATGGATGTATAAAAAAGACAGATCTTCTCCGGCATGGCCAATATAGAAAATACAGCCCAGAGAGGAAAGCGAAACGTGTGTTGCACGTGTAATTGTATCCGTTTTGTGATAATAGAATTATTCCCTAGTTCGTCTAGTTCCTGTTTAGTTCCTAGATATACTGGGTGAGGAACATAAGCGTGACAGTTCGATATTATCGAAAAAATTGGTGACACAAAAAATGCTGTTAAGAAAATCTAAGTATTATAAGTAAACTGAATTCAATGCTTATTGAATTTTTATTTTGTTTTATTTTTATTGAGTTTTTATTATTTACTGTTACAGGTAAAGAAGAAGTCGGCCCAATTTTTCAACTTCATCTATTTCTAATATTAATCATTTTAGCAGATGCTTGGTTTCAGATTTGTAAATATTTTGCAGTTACTTTTTTTGCTTGGCAACGTAATGTAATGCCATCAGTTTCTACAACGAGAGATGACATAAAAATTAGAATACGTGAAGTTTCTGCGACAGTGATACCAGAAACCTTGAATAAGATGCGATTATCCTTTTGCCATAGTATTACTAAATGTATACAAGCGAGAGGTCAACATTTCGAACATATGTTGAAATAATTGTAACTACGATACTTGAGCAACATGATAATATTAAAAATCAACGTAATGGAACCACTCGTGAGTTACAAGTAGCAGTTCACATTATCGCTAATAAGAGTTGAATTTTCGATGAAGATACAGAATTGTATGGATACTGCTTTCAGTTTTTATCAACTCACTAAGTGTACCAAATCGGTGAAAAAACCGCATCCTCTGACCTAACTGTAACGTATCCTTCACCAAAATCTTCGTTCATTTAAAGTAATTGTTTGGGAGGAGGGGGGGGGGTGTGCTAAAGGTTTCTTATTGAACTTATAAAGAATTTAATACATATTGTTACGACGCTGACAGCATGCTTTTATAACCGAATAAAATTTAGTGCTCGATTAGCATAGCGTCGCAATGTCGTAAAAAGGCTCTATTAATCGAGCGTAGTCTAATGTTCAAAAGCTATTCCAGTGGTTACGAACGATTGGATATTTGTTGATAAAGAGAGAATCATAAGAGCCGCGAACAGGGGTGAATATATGTTCCTAAGATTTAAGCATTTAGAAAGTTTATTCATTGTTAATAAACGTAACATTTACAGTTATTTATTTTAATAAATTTCTCATTGTAATGTCGTTTACTAAGGGAACTCCGAAACGTGTATATTTCTATCAAATCAACAAACTTTAATTGTTATCTAAATCATACACTGTTATATGAGCACTACTAAAATAAGAAATGCCAAATATTAATCCATAAAAACGATAATTCTTACACACAATTTGGTATCTTACCCCATTCCATTGCCTATACCTTTGCAAAATGAAGAACTTATTCGTTAGACTTCTTAATTTTATTGTTATACCATTTCAACCCAAATCAAGTTCTGGAAAAGATACAAATGACAGAAAAAATTATGTGATACTTTTTATTCCCCACAATTTTCACAAGTGCAGTCGAACCTCTATAACTTGAAAACCTTTATTTTACTCATTTATTTATTTTATTTTACTCGTTTCCTTCCGTTCCGCTGTAAAAGCTTTTGCAAATCGAAATAAACTTTCTATAACTCGAATTCAGAGAAGTTCAGACTCAGTAAATCGAAGTTTATCTTTAGAAATCGAAGATTTGTTATCGCAATCTCAAGAGCTTTTCGTAATGTAATTATCAGTTTCAGATATAAGTAAACAATAGCAGCAATCAACATACTACGAATTTTTTTAGAAAATAAATTTATTAAGTTTGATTACAAAATAAATAAATTAATACAAAGTAAAATTATAGATTTTTTAAGTAACGTGTAATAGCGTTACTTAAACGCAAATGCAAATTTGCAAACAACACAAACTGCCATTTATTTTTTATTTAAAATTTATCTTTATACGTGCATGCAATAAATATATACGAGTATAAATATGTACACAATTGACCTTTTAAGGTTAAATTTATTTTCTGTTGGGCTTCTATAATTCGAAAAATACTAATCCATGTACAAAGAACTTTTATAAGTCAAACTTTCATTTGTTAAACCTTTCTTACTCGAAGCTTTCGATAAGACGAAATTTGCATAATTGAAAGATTTTAGCTCTTCCTTTAAGATTTGAGTTATCGAAAATCGACTGTATTAGCAAAAAATATCCACGTCTCGTGCATTCACTTTTTGCAAATGATCATATTTTTTCCATTGTTTTTTGTTTAATTTTCTCACGTGCACTATTAATATATGTTTTTACTGAAATAAGTAAGTTGCAACGTTTATACTAACATAGTATTTGACCCCAATGTGTTGTGGAAGATATTTAAAAGTCAAAATAAATAAAAGAAAAATACTTTCTTTTCAGCTAGTATTCAGCTGTTGTTGATAATTATTTCTTTTTTTTCTATTACAACAACAGGTATCAAGCGGCAGCAAAAATTTTTAGCGGTAAATTAATAGCACCTGAATATTTGGGGTTTGATGCAAGAAAAGATTACAGTTAACCTTTACACTAATTTTAATAGTGTAATTTACTTTATGATTTACTTTGCGTGATTTTATTTTAACGTATACTTGCATGTTGTGTTTTAATTTTTGTTTCTTGGTCTTAGAATTTTATCCTTATTTATGTTTGCACATAGAATTTTGGAGGGGCTGAGACACGCGGATTGGTTATTAATGGAATCCTAAAAACAGACCAAAAAGGGGTTGTTTTTCTGATTTTTATTCTGATTGGTTCTTTTTGGGTTAGACTCACCAGCAAGGTGACCGCCTACAATCCATCGTGTACCATCAGGTACCGAGGGAACTCTCGGGTGACGTCCAAAAAATTCGGCGAGCCTCGACCGTAACAAGTAATAACTTTATAAAGCGCCTTAACCTTATTAAGACATGCTAAAAATAAAATTGAAACTAGGAAAGGCATTAAGCCGAAAATAAAGAACTATATTACTTGGGTTTAAAGACGTCGTAGAAAGCAATACCGATGCTCGGTGTATTCATAAACTTATTGCGTTACGAGTTAGCTTCGAATTTCTATTAAAAATTCATCCTAATTCTATGTTTCTTTTCTTCATACAAAGGCTCGCGTTATAAAGATGTTACAGTGTAACAGTAGCAATATTTCATGTAACATGTAACGTGTCCCTCGTTTAATTCGCGTTTAATAGAAGACTTAATAAAATATTAATTTTGCATTGGGCGTCTCGTCGACCTCTATTATACGGTGGAATATGATTCGGCCAGATAATTACTCTATGTTAATTTCTGGATGAGGCCGGATCGCGGGGTGTTGATGAGCGTTCGTTCGCCGTCGGATGGAAACGACGATGAGGCACAGAGGGGAGTAGTGGAGAGGAGACACGGCGGCGGCGCGCGGCCAGACACCACGTCCGTAGTTCGCTTTTTGCGAAACGTACCGCGGGGAACGTTTTGCCCAGCTAATAGCCTTTCACGAAGCGTAACTTTATTCGGCCGTTTTTGCGCCGGGGCGACGGCAGTTCGTTAATTAAAATTTCGTACACGCGAATGCGGCCAATCGAATTCCATCGATGAATGAGCGTTCGTGAAATTGACCGATCATCGAGCGTGAGCGAGCGTCGGTTGATGTAGCGGGCCCGTCTCGTCGGATATTTGACAAGGCGATTGCGTGCCGTTCGCCGAATATTACGCTGATTTATCGTAACGTAATAAAATTCTCGGTATAATTGGAACGAACGTCGTGTCTCTTTCTTATTTTGGCATAATTTAGGCTCTTTCAGATTGCAATTTGAAAACCTATAATCAGATTGATTATACTTTAATTTGTTTAAATCATTGTTTACCTTACTTGTAGTGGCGATTAAATATTTCGAAGTTAGTCAATTTTCTATGCGACAAGGAATTGTTTATTTCAATGAAATTCGGAAATATTTTAATTCATATAGTTAGTATATTTTAATTCATAAACTATTCGTACAATTTGTAGAATCTCGTTTACTAATCAATTTTCATCAAATAAAAGATTTGTACGTATTGCTAGAAATCTGGTAAATAAAATATTGTACGTATTGCTATAAAAAGAGATATTCTTTCCAAATTTTTTGTTTGATGAAAATTCATTAGTAAACGAAATTCCACGAAACTTTTGTTGAAATTACCTATTGTATAAATACTTTTTACACTGACAGTATATTGTGTTCAAAACTCCACCCCTAACATTTGTAATAATTTTTTTGTTGAGGATACAGTAAGTGATTTATTAATTATAATACAAATTTATGTAATGGAGCTTGTAAATCTTTGCTACTGTAATGTCATATCGTGTGTTTCGACTCTCTGCGATTATTTGCAGCAGTAAGGGTAAATAATTTTTGAAACTTGGAATTTGACTAGAACGATATATTTAAAGTCGATGAAATGTAATATTAAAACTGGTTTTCGAATGTGTATTTGATGCGTAATGTTGAGATACAAGCTGGAATCTATAGTGTCTGCGGTGATGGAAGACTGTTGATCGCTGGTAGTGACGATTGGTAGACTGACCCTCGTTCCATTTCTTCAGAAATGGAAAAGTTCTGCTAGATTTTCTTCTTTTTCCTATTAGCCATTGGGTTTAACCAATTCCTAAATTTGTTAACTGCTACGGACCTATTTCGTCTGCCCACTCCATGTGGACTAAATGGTGGCGTGTAGGGCTGAACGGTTTTCGTTGTTAAACAATTTGCAACGTGACGAAAATTTCCGCCAGGTCTGAGACTCATTCGTAATCAATTAGGGGTTGCTGGACTCCGATCTCGAAGCCCTTTAGAAATTCACGTTTTATGACACGTATGTACAATTAGCTGTTGAGGTCGTAGAAGTTCAAAGAGGAAAAAACTATTCTTTACCGTGGATTAAGAAATAAAGTGACTCTCAAAAACAACTTTCTAGTTTGTGTGCCATGAAATGTGTTAGCTATCTGCTCGTCGAATGTCTTCTTTATGCAGATTGCTAGTTGCTACGAAATAAATATTTTTAGCATTGCAATAAATAGAATGATTCAACTTTGTTTGTCAAACCCAGATTTATTCCACGGGGGTATGCGGAACACGTAGCAAACATAAGAAAGAAAGAAATTATACAGCAAATAACAAACCTAAGTGAAGAAAGGCATACTATATGTTAGGTTGGTGCATACGAAGTTAACAATAAAAGAGTACCGGGAGATGATACTTGTTGCATGTCAGTTTAAAGCTTGAAGTTTGCTGAATACAACGTAATAAATTTTTCCACAACTGTTTTAATAGAAAATGATGGATTATGAGAGAAAATGGATAATGGATCAGCGTGAAGTTCGAACAATAATCTTTTATGAATTTAAATTTGGCCATAAAGTAGCCGAAGTCATTCGTAATATTAATGCAGCTTTTAAGAAGGCTATAGTAAGTGAAGAGACAAAATATTGTTAGTTTGTTAAAATATATCAACAAGGAGATATGAATCTTCAAAGTACTCCACGTGGTCGATCAAAAGGACTAATTAAACAAAATTGAAGTCTGCATTAGTATCTGATATACGTTAAAATGTACTAGATATTGCATCAAAAATTATATTTACATTATATGATAGTTTTAAGATATTTATAAGTTATAAACACACTGGATTGTAAAGTTCTTGCTCTTCTGAAATATTTATTGGTTTTATCATCAATCATCTTTTTAAACATTTAGATTACTTTTTAGCTGGAAAAATGTTTAGCAACGAAACGGCTGCAACAATGTCTTCGAAAAATTTATGGATTCTAAAAATACAGATTTTTTTATTAAAGGAATAAATAAACATACTGGTAGTGTATTGAAATTGTTGGAACATATTTTGATTAATAAATGTAAATTTCAGTAAAATTATAATATTTGAAAGCTTCATTATGAATTTAGCGATTTCACGTAATACAAAAAACTAATAAATATCTACTGTACACTATTTAGTCAAGTGTTACAATGAAAATTTCGTTTGATAATGGAAAAACATGTTAAATAATTAATGTACCACAAAAAAGTAAAAATTTTCAAGTAGAAGTAAAATTTGTTAAATATTACGAAATAAAAAAGTTCCAACGATTTTAAAGGACTTGAAATGCTTTTGAAACTAATTTCGTCCTATTATCTGGGGAAACAGCACAAACTTTCTGACCAACCTAATATAAAGTGTTTCTTCATTTTCTGGAACTGCACTTAAGATTGTCGGGGGTTCATTTTCTTATAGCAATCATGTACGAGTATAGTCTCGCTCTGAAGTAACATCGTTCAATTAAATGAAGTAATTTTAGGTATTCGTTTGAAACAGTACAAAATGCAAGGAAAGTAGTTTTATACGTGATATTGTATCTTTCACTTCTTTGTAGTATGCCTTTTATCTAAAGTTTATTATCATGATTACTTTATTACTTAGTTTTTCCAAGTCTTAAATCTAAATGCAAATCTCTATCACACTATTGCTGTCTTCTTATGTAAATAAATTCTAACTGTTTCTAAATAATAGTAAAACATTTTAAAATTTTATCAGTAATTTTTTAAATTACCTCTCTATTCTTTGCATTCTTTTCCATGATCGTTTAACAAATGCCGGTCGATCAATTATAGACAATTTTTCAAATTATTTCGGTTGAATCTATCATACCGATACTAATCTTTCGAGTTCTTTTAGTATTTTCAATATAAATATTAGCATCAGCAAAGTTTTCAATTTTGTTGATTCTCTTAATATAAATAAAAGAGCAGGCAGTGATTTTTCAAATCGTGTAAATTTATTACAGCACATGTCATTTGGATTCTATTCAATAAATCTCTAGATGCAGGTACTTTCCCTTCATCGTGGAAAACATGTCTAGTCTCCCCTATATTTAAAGATGGTAATAAATCACAAGCTTCCCCTGTATTCGACCCATCAGCATTCAAAATGTAATACTTAAAGTTCTTGAGAATATTATAACCAATAAGTTGTCCTCGTGTAAAAAACTTAATTATCAATGAGCAGCACAGTTCTATATCCGGGAAATTTATAATTACTCTTCTCTCTTACCGCCACTTTATATCTGACTACGTGGAGGAAGGAATCACAGGTGGATGCCGTTTATATCAATTTGTGTAAAGTTTTTCATTCCGTTGATCTTTCTGTTCTTTTATCTAAACTTCGTGCAATCGGCCCACATGGAACTCTTCTTGTGTGGTTATTTATTTATTTAACCAATAGAATTCAGATTGTAAGGTTTAATGACTACTTCTGTAAGAAAGTTATCATCTGGTATTCTTATAAGGATCACAATTAGATCTAGTAATTTTTAACCTCTTTATTAACGACATCGCTGAAGCTTTTTTCATATAGTAAGTTTTTACTTCACATGCCGGCGACATGAAGATTTATCATTCTGTCACGAATGTTGAAGATGAAGTTCTGTTCTATTACGACATATCCAAAAAGCATAGTACATTATATTTTTATTAACTCAATATTAAGCTTCCAATAGTGGAAGTAATTGTAACGCTTGTTCAAATGCATACCACCTTATGCAATACAACATTTTGCTCTTTCACAGAAGTTTAAATGAGTTGCTGTTATTAGAATGGCTGTATATACAACTCTATTTGCTATAATAATACATAGTGGAGTGCTACTGCATCAGATTACAACACACTATTAGAAGGACACGTTAAAATAATTTAATATACCCACATATTCAACAAACTATGTTTTGAAGGTGTAGTGCAATTTTATTGGCCACTACTGGATATTTAGATTATCTGTTTGTTCTATAAGATCCTTTGTTAATTACGTTTTTATATCGTAGGGTTGACTCTGTATAATTTTAATTAAAATGAACTTAAATTAAATGACATAAAAGCAGATGTGATTTGATTGCTTTGATCATTTAAAAAAATCAGTATTCTGCAACATATTTCCTTCGATTATATATTTTTCAAGCATACATAGAATATGATAAACTGCTTGATTGATAAGAGTACAGAAGACATATTCACTAGATTCGACTTCCCATATTTTTCATCTCATGAGGACGCGATTATGTCACCCAGGCGTTGCACAATATTATCTAAATGGATTTATTCCCTTCAAGATCTCTTCGATGCGTGTGCATCGAGCACGTATCGTTCGATTAGTTTGACGTTTCCAATTATCGCACGCTGATAAACGGTAACGCAATTTGCGAATTAACGAGCTGTCATGAAAGAGTTTTTGAAGTATCGCAGACGAGACAGGCGAACCCTTTTCGTTCGTAGATGCATGCATCGCGTGTACAAGGGGCCACAAATGCGTGCCGCGAGCATCCTACGTTGAATTGATTGAAACCCGAATAGACAGGTAAATGAAGACTCGAACGAAGGAACACTTCCATACCTGCTTCTGACAACTCGCTTTTCATCGTCCTCCTGCGAAGAATCGAATCGTTCAACCTGCTATGGTTTTTAATTGCGCGCGTGACCGCCCTATACTTCCGGTCGTTTTGTTCTTACTGTGCGATCGTGTATAACGCGAGTATATGAAGGTGGAGTAGAGGAAAAGGTACAAATAGGGGATACCTATTTAATTTCTTGTCACAAAGTATCTCACAGTAACTACTTGTTAGTGTCATGTTTATTTTCATTTAACGTCCATAGAAAACAATTTACTGAATTCTTTACTGATATAGGTACTTGCAAATTTGGTTAAGTTGTTTTTTTAGCATGTAGCTAGAGGAGAGAATATGAACATGAATATGAATATCTTAGAATAACTCTAAATACAAAAATCGAACAAGCAACTTTGAGGATTTTCATGTGAAATGTGCTGCGAATAGATAAACATATTGTAAATCTACAAAACTTTTGATTCTTTTACTTTTTCTAAATAAAGGCAAAATCGGACAAGTAGAAATTCGGATAGTAATATGAGACAGTATTACTTTTGAGAGAAATAAGATGAAAATGTGTTAAATCGTTATTTAAAAAGTTTCAATGATATATAAGTGACAAATATAACATAATCACAATTTATTTAGTTTCATAGTACTCACATCATACATATGTAAATTTCGCTCTCTGGACCTGTACACTCATTATAGGTACATAATTGGTATGACAATCATTGGATTTACTGTTCGCCTTCAGAAACTTTGGAAAAGTTGAAATCACAAAATATGCACATTAAATCGTTTAATTCTAATTGATATCATCTTGGTTTATTAATATTGCTATCAACGTACCGCTTTATTTTCTGTTATTATACCACAATCGAAACAACAGTATACGTAAAATCATCGTTAATATTCTCAAAATACGATTATTATATAACAGAATAACTCGCTTTTTTCGTTTTTTTGAAAATCACAAAATAAATGAAACTAAATTCTACTTCAATATGCACAAAAATAGCAAAACTTTCCGTTGCGCTCGAAACAAAAAATATTCATTAAACAAAGGTGTGACAATAAACGATAATGACTGTTACAAAAGGACGTTATAGTTATGATAATACTTAATTTCTAATCATTGAGAAAGGTGTCAATACTGTGCACAGATTAAAACTTGGATGTATCATATTTTTACCTTGTTTTATATTCGCATTCTTTCCTCTAATATTTATTATTAATTAGGTTAATACTTATTATTGATTTTAACAGTCTTTTAGACTTTGCTTTGCAAAGTATAGGAATTAATTTTCTAATTTCTAACTGTTATATTGTAACACGATAATAAAATTTGCAAAAATATTGGTTAAAAATAGTTTCTATGTTATAATACCTGCCTTTTGAGAACACCGATTTCTTTGCATCGCTTATTGTTAGCTTACCATATGATTAAGAATGATGGGACCATACACCAAAGACATAGACGGTGGTGTAAAAAAATAAAATGAAATAGCAAACAGCATCCAACAGATTATTCAAAGTATTGGATAAGAAATGAATGAGTTGTTTAATAAACTTTATACACGTGTAGCTTACATACCCATAACTTATAAGGACGCGAACAAGGTGTGTCTAAAAAGTAAGGAGACTGGTTCTCTAAATATATTTATTAGCAACAGAACAACAGATCAACATTATCCTAATTAAAAGAGATGTCTTAGGAAGCTACGCACGTTATTTCCGTTTCTAAAAGCAATGCTGAACATGTTCAACTGAAACTGCTTTTAGTTGATCCATCACAACCTTTCAAATGTTGTCCACTGTTCCAAGAAGACGACTCTTGAAATGGGTTTTGACTTTTGGAAGCAGCAAGAAGTCACATGGACTCAATTCAGGGAAGTAAGAGAGCTGTGGAACCACACGAATATCCTTATTGATCAAAAACTCGTTTCCGTGGAGTGCACTATGATAACATCCAAGAGTGAGCAACCTCAGGCTGTTGGTCCATTTTCTTGATATGTCAGCTGTAAGATACTCTTGTTCAACACGACAGCAAACCTCAGATAGTAACATTATCGACTTTAAACTACCACTGGAGGTCGAATATAGACACATGTCTCTGCCAATGTCGTCATGGTTCTATGTTATTATCAATTTTCGAGAAACGAGTTTAGTCTCATTACTTTTTAGACACACCTCGTATGTATACTCTAATTAATTATTAATGCGGTTTACCAATCTCACTGAATTTGTTTAATTCTAACGCAGATGTTTGAATTGTGAATTATTTAGTAACTGTCTGATCGTCTGAACTTATTGCTTATCTTGATTATAATTAATACTTGTTTCTATTTTTGCTATTAACACCCCTGATTTTATGTTTGTTTAGTTTGAATTTTTCACTCGTTCGGTCTCTGACTTCCGTCTGTCTATCGGTTTTTCTGCCCTCGGCCACACTTCAAGGGATTTGAACTTCGATACTTGCGGAGGTTAAGAAAAAGTGTAGGCGACTAAAACTCCCAATGAAATTATGTGAAATTTAGAAAATGAGAGTATTGTTCCGATGCATGTTATTGAGTTTACGGAAAACTCAGTGTAACAGGACCGATCGCTCGTGATGATGTAACTCGGGTCTGCGCGGGTTTATAATACGCCTGTTAAGATAACGGATTATCCTAAGTTTACGATACAATCGACCCATTTGCTATTTTTATTTTGTAGCATGTTATTAATTTTACAATCAAGGGGAGCATTGCCAAAGGCTCGATTAGGTTCTAAGTGCTTGGTCCTTTCTACTGAATAGCAATTGACGCATCGTGATCTTATTCATCGGACTAAGGACTAATGACGATAGAACGACATGGACGTATCGACACTTTTTATTTTTCTCAACCACGCATATTTATCATTACTTGACGTATTGGCGACACGACAGGATGTGAATATAACAACCATGACTCCCCTGAACTTCGCAGTTTTTATTGGACCAGACAGTTTTTCTACTTTTTCACTATTTTAATTAAGGGTCGCCCTTAGACAGACTGGCAGGTATGAAAAAACTAGATATTTAGAAGAAGAGAGATTCTCTTTCGGATTTTTTGGGAAATTCGCTTTCACCCTTTTAGCGTACAGGGGACACTATTTTAACACAAAATTACTATTGTGCGTTTATTGCACGTCTGGCTTGTAACTACCCGACCTTCATAAAATGCGGTAAGCGGAAATGGATGAACCTGGACAACACAGTTTTTATTACCCCACAACCAACGAACCCCAAAATTGAGACAGTTGAACACCATCTGAGGGGTAACGAACCATCCCCTCTCACCGTGGTATCTCCTCGAGCAACTAGGATACTTTTCATACCCTCATCAATAGACCTATGAGTGAAACCAACCATCGATAGAAAAAATGCACACACATGAATACATTACATAGCTACTTACCAATGACAACACACCAGAATATTTATCGTAGAGATACAAAGCGATAGGAGAGATATTATAGAACACTTCAACAGAACACAACTTACCTAAAACACTAAAAACACGTAGAAGTGTACAAATATATATGGGCTTGCATTTTGTATAATTTAATGCGGATTAAACACGTATGTTAATATTTGAACATTATTATTATTATTGCATTTTATCTGACAAATAAATAAATGCTTACTTTGCTAAATAATGCGTCAATTGCTATTGAAATGCAGGAAGAAATTGCAAATTCTCTGCCTCTGTTTGGGGTTTAGGCGTCTCCCTGACAGTAAAGAGAAGTTCACCAAAGAAACGTGAAAACGCCTATTGAAAATCTTAATGTCCAAAATAGCAAAGTATTACGACCGTATCGAATACCTGGTCTAAACTTAATTATCCTTAACAGTGATCCTATTCCAGATTGCGTGGCAGATAATGTGCCACGAAATGCCCCCTTGAAATACGAGGGGGTTGTGACATAATAGCTTTTATAGGAAAACCTCGAAAATAATGTGCATACATTGTGGGAAAGAAAGATTTTTCCTAAGAGAAGGCGGAAAAAATGTGAAAACGAGAAAGTAGTATAGAACGAAAAGGTGTGGTAATGTAGAACTAGAGTAGAGATAGCAAAGAGCGTAAATTTATAATAGAATTTAGAGTAGTATTATCAGGTACAACCTTATAATTAGTCTTGCAGTTGTATAATCTTTCCTTATTTTTGTTAATAAGTATTCGTTTTTAAGATACTCTTCTACAAATTTGACCATCAAAAACCACCCATAAATTTCATACATGTAACTATTGAATTGCTTAATTGGTTTCTGTTTCTTGTAATCGACAAAGAAAAAGAGGACGAGAGCCTATCAAAGCTCCAAAAAAAGGACAAATCAAAATGGTGAAAATAGAGGAACCGTTGTTGGTAAATTGCCAAACTGCAAGGCAATATCCGTTGCTTGCCTTTGTTCTATGGCTATTGGTTGTACGAAAGTCAAAGGAAATCTGTGAATTGAAAACAATTATTCTACAGTATGTTTCCTTTAACTTGAACATCGAAAATATTTCCGTTCCTTTGATGATAAAAAAAAAAGTGACTGAGAAAGAAATCAGTTTGTTTAAAGGACAAATGTTACTGTGAAGTAATTATTACTTTATGATATAATTTCATTATCATATTATTAAAGCTAGCGAAATACGAATTCAACTATGCGTGTTATGTTCAAACCTTCAAATGATCCTCAAATAATGATGAACTTGAAATCTAAAGCTATGATGGGCAGCGAGATAGACAGGCTTGATTGCGCAGCGAATCACACACTTTCTGCCACTATGTCACAAATTTTTTACAAACTCAGTGTATTTTTTGGTTGGCACGAGAAACTAACTTGTGCAAAATTTTAGTTTCCTGTGTTCACTTTTAGTTATAGTTAACACTACATTAGGAGGGATTTTCGTGCAATAGCAACAATATCAGACGACTTTTACATATATTTTTTAAAGAAAATTATGAAAAATGAAAAATTAATATTTTTCAGGTGCAAGGATATATTCATAAGTTATAAAATTTTCTTTTGGTTTATCCTAAAATAGTTCTTACGCTCAGGACAATATGAGACACTAATTTATACAAAACAATTCGCCTTTCATCTTTGACAGAATTACTCATTATTAGTTTAGCAAATAATAATCGGAAAAGTATTCACATTTGGAAC
Organism: Anthophora plumipes; assembly: GCA_951804975.1. Taxonomy (NCBI): domain Eukaryota; kingdom Metazoa; phylum Arthropoda; class Insecta; order Hymenoptera; family Apidae; genus Anthophora; species Anthophora plumipes. The sequence goes on along the minus strand of OX638118.1, from coordinate 13,939,384 downwards.
GCCGCAGACGTGAAAACAGAAGTTCTGCATACTTTTTTGACCTGACAAGATCAAAAATTTTTAAAGTGAAGGTTATAAGGGTTATTCTTTTTATTTATTTAAATGACAAATTTTTAATAATTTCATTTCACATTTTTATAAAGCATACCATGTCTTTTATATTTAATACAATTTTTAAGATATATAGGAAGATAGGAAAGCACATATTAATCTGTATCAAGTGTATTTACCCTGAAGAACCAAAAAGTAACAGATAGAAATTGCATAATACCTACTTCTATTGTGGTTTGCTCCAAATCTGCAAAGTATCGAATAAATCGATATTTTCGAGTTATTAAAATTCATTTGTAAGTGTCCAACATAATGTTAACAGCAGATTAGAATTGTTCAAGTATTAACCATATTTTGAAGTTGTACATAATATCCTGCACTGAAGAACTTGTATTTGCCTGCATTCTATAGATACATAAGGTATTTCTGATCAGGTAGTGCAATTCGTAAAAGGATAAATATAGGTATAAAAGTATATCAAAAGTGTTAAGCGTAGAGTAACATTATTTCTTGCGAGGCATTATTTTTGTATAAATCGATGTTGAAAATTTGACGAATGCATATGCATTTATACTGAATTTCACGCTTACATTTAACAAATATCATTAGAAACTGTTTGTATTGCTGTTTGAGCTTATAATATTAGATAATGAAGCACAACCAATGAAATAGAAGCAAGAACTAATATCTCTGCTGGATTGTTCATAATGGTGACAGCTTGGTTACCAGGACTCTCAGATTTGACATCGATGGATATTTACTTATGAAGCCATGTCAGGTCTGTAATGTATCACAATGAGAACACAAGTAGGAAATAGCTCATAGAGAAAATTATTCTTGTATTTGAATATTTGAAAACAGGGAACACTCTAAAAGCTGTTCACACAGTTGTAACCGCATACCCGATGAATGTTTAAGGTCGATTTATTCGGAAATGAAATTTTGTAAAAAAAAATGTTACTATATTGTCTAAATTCACCCCTTTTCGGGTTGTACCACCAGTTTAGAAACACTCTGCAAAGATGTGTATTTTATATATTTCGTTATGTCACCTTTTGCATCTATAAATTGCTTGAATACATTACATATCGACGTTTTGACAATTTCCTTTTATTTCCGCGCTATGATGCCATACTAAAAATTGGTTATCATTTCTAATGCAATTCAACGTTGTAATAATTGCCATAGGTTTTTCCACTCGATTCATATCTGGTGAGTTATCAGATCACGATTTTTTCTTTTATAGCGAAGTAAACTAGCAAAATATAATCAAACTCTCTAAATATGTATTAAGAAAGAAACATTTTACTATTATTGAAACTATCGTACCACCGAGAAAATAAAATATGTAATTTTTTTTATCTGATCAGAATTTAATCACACACCGTAAATAACGCATCCTATTCTATCTCGTATTTGAGAGTTGATTTTATCTCTTACAGCAAGTTTCTGCCGAATAAAAATTGTTCCTTATATACTTCATTATGCTCTACATACACACAGCTTCATTAAAATTAGAATTGTTTGATTCGATGACTTTCCTTGTCAATGTGTTATTGCAGCACTCTAAAATCTTACATAACTGTCCTCAAAGTCGCATAATCTCTCAAATGGATAGTGTAAATTCCGCATACTGCTTCCTAACTAGAAATTCGTCTGTAATTGCAAAAGCTTGGTTGGTATTTCGGTTGATTGACTTGAGCTTCGAAGTGAGGATCAGTATGCTTAGAATGCCGGCGTTAAGTCGAACAAGTCTTAATTAATTAATTAATTAATCTCTCACGCATTTATCAGATTGAGTTGGTGTACTACGGGAAACTCTGCAGACACCAGACCGCCAGATATATTGGTATAGTTGGGCGGTACAATTTGGACTCGCACTGTATTGCTGGCGTAAGTACCAACTAACAAATAACCAGCTACTTGTCGTCGTCGTAGTCTTAGTTGTATTAGTCCTCCACGTTCTTGTTGCTCTAGTTGTTGCTGTTGTAAATGATATCGATGCAGATTACACTGAGAAACTTGAGCTGGTACGAATAAAATTACTACTTCTGTATTGAAGGAAGTATTTTCATTTAAGCAATCGTACAAATTGAGGTTAGACAATTAAGGTAGACAAATGCGTAAAGCAAGTCTTTATTTTATAACAAATTAAGACAAACGCGAACGCATGTGGTGTGTTCGCTAAGAACTCGAGAAATTTTTTTCTTTCGTTTACGCTTTTTCTTATATATTATTTTACGTAGGCGTAGCGCTTTTTCAAGTGGAGTTTGTCTTCGTCGAAACTGTTTCTATTGATTTTTTGAAAAGCTCCTGAAAACTCCACCTTTGTGACTCTTCTAGCAGAGAAATGGGAAACTTGGGTTTTCCTTGAGCACGTGAGTTAGTTACCATGTGCTTACTTTTTCCTTTAAAAGGTTTGGTAAGTACAACAACTTTATGGCAGTGGTATTTCAACGAGTGCTATATGGCCGTCAGTTCCTCATATGTTGTAAACTAATTTTGACGATCAAGGTTTTTAATTTGCAACAGTCGTAAAATATCGAAGACGAAATCTTCGAACAGTACTACAAGTTTACTACATTCGTTTAATAAAGAAGGGATTGGAAGATTTTGTAAATAAGCTAATGTGTAAAACTAAATGAATATACAATGCTGAACAGAAGTAGTGACACAGCATGATTGTTATGATACAAATTCTTATAACTATCAAACAAATTGTTATTTTCTCAATCACCTAAGAAATGTACATATGTATTTCAATGTGATATTTAATTCGTCAAACAAAAAAGCACAACTTTGCTTCGAAAATTTTTAATAATATTACATTTTACTAGCTAGCTTTAAATTAAAATACAAATCTCTTACGTTTCTTCTTCTTACTGAAGATAAATTGGGTTGTGGTTTGGTTTAATAAAATGAAGGTATTAATTATAGAACATTCACTGCAAATTGTAGAACGGTATCGAGGCCATGATAACTTGGAATTGATTTGAACTTGCTTGGAGTTCTAGTTCTGAATTATTTCATCTCTAAATGAAAGATGCTTGAGATTTGATCGAAACTGTTCCAATAAATAAATCTAGTTTATGTTTAAATTGTATGTATGTATGAAAACAAATTAATTCTCTTTATATAATTTAACACCTGGAAATTGGGGTTGCACAGATCTATATAAAATCAACACATTCTTAATTATATATTGATAGCATAATACATTTTTAACCAAATTTTGTGCTGGTAAATAAACAAACATTTACTTTGCTAATTAACGCGACTTCACGAACTGTGTTGGGGCTAACAATAATCTTTACACCTTTCTCCGTGAATGAATATGAATTGAAATTGTGAACTTCACCAGGATGTACATTTAGAGTAAGAAGTCTAAGCTCGCCTAAACACGTAGCCCTAATACTTACCTTACAGAGGAACGAGAGTGAGATACAACATCAGACACTGTTTGTCGTATACTCGCGTCGGTTTACGATGTGTTGAAAATATAGAGCAAGAGAGATAAAATTGGATATTTTTTAACGAGGCCTGAAGTAGTCACGGAGTACTTTATCTCGAACTTTATAGTATAAAAAGAACTTAGTTGATTGTTCATGCTAGGTCTGATTAAATAGTTGCTTATTTCTTGATTGACGTTCGGAACAAGACGGATTGAATATTCACAAGAGAATATGTATTTGAGTTACCGAAAGCGGAGTTAAATTTGGAAGGTGAAAAAATGGAAGCATATATAAAATCGATTATTAGTCGTAGGGTGTTTCTTAAGTAGATAGGGAGAGGGTAAAAGTAGTAGCAGAAGGATGAAGTGCCTGGGTTTTGAGAAATTCAAGAAAAAAAAGGAGATAGGATATGAAAGAAGGAAAGTACTACTTCTATGATTAGGAAATTGGAACAATAGATAGTAAAGCAGAGTTTGAAAATGTCATTTGGTTATGAGTTTACTAAGGGTATGTATTTTTAACCGTCCCGGTTAATCTTATGGGTCGCAGATCCTTCAGACTCATTTTACAACTTCTTTAAAATGTTAAAATAAAGTAAAAAGAAGGTTCACTTCGGATTAAAAGAAACGTTCGGTCGGAACATTATTTCTGACGTTAATTACAACTTTGTTTCAATAAAGGTCATCTCTCCTTATCAGTCAGACTTATTCTTTACTAAATTCTATTCGTATTTTCAATATATTTTTATATAATTTTCAATGCATAAAATAACATTCTATTAACCTTACATCTTAAGGACCGTATAGAGACTAAATACAAGTGTTGAAAATACTGTATCTCAATCGTCGACTGACTGTCGCCGAATTGTATTCCAGTGACTAAGGCAATGTCGCCAAGTGATTGTAAACTGATGTCATTAGTCAGCCGACTGTTTGTCAATGTAACATCAAACACAATATATCTGTCGTTTATATGCCACTTGAAGTAGAAAATGTCAGAGGTAGTCGAGATATAATGTTTCCAGCGATTGTATCTCAGTGTGTAAGTACAGGCCTTTAGAATTCAATAAATCACTTGAAAATGTCATTTAAAATATGTGGAACAATACGGTAAAAATCCTCGAAAGTCCGTTTACGACATGGACGTGCCTACAAATTTAATTTCGCAATTAACTTTTTTCGAGTTTCCGTATACTTTTTTATAGTATGCAACTTCACCTTAAGAGTAGTAAAATTTATTCAGTCGTTTCGAGTTTTTCAGACAGCTTAGACTTTCACTTTCGTTCGTCCAAACAATCGACCATATCGCAAACCGGGAATGTCCGAAGGGTCGACCAAACCTCGTTCATAACGGTTTCTGCAGTCGAAGGAAATTTCCGAGGCATCGTCGAACCTTCGAGGACCTCCCCCCGAACGAGGCCATACGCTTCACCCCAGCACCAAAAGGGCTGGCCAAAGGGCGTTGTCCAACGCCTTCGAATTTTTAATCGTACGCTGATTGGAAATTCGGAAAAATCCAATCAGCGCACTCGGTGCGACCTGAAGGTACCGTCACGAACACCGATAGGATTAGACAACACTTCTAAAAAGTAACTCGAGCTTCGAACATCGTCGAAGCAGCACATCTGAAATTCGAGAATTCGTTCGTCTTGAAACGTATAAGATTTAATCTAGTCTCAACCATTCGGAGACTAGAATCGAAACATTCGATTTCTAAAGAAATTCGGAAATCGACGCGTCGCGACCATCGACGAGACCTAAAGTAAAGTTGGGCCTTACAACCTCAGCCGAGGGATATTAATCCGCGTTCGGTGATCGCGTATGCAATCATATTCGAGGTTGCCACGCTACCAAACAATATCTAATACCTGTTTTTAAAAAAAGTCAGTTTTTATTTTACGTAGACTTGCGTAACATAAGGCAGCAATTAAAAATATTTTATGAATGTTCATACCACTGTGAATACTATTTGAAAGCAGTGCAAGGAGAAAGTATTATATACAATTGTGGTATATGAAAATGTTCTACAGCCACCATTTATCTTGGAAGCAAGTATATACTTAGATATGTAATATGAAATAAGTAATGTCGACCAACTGAAAGAAAAATTAAACCTGGAGTGGAAAAATATTAGTCGTGACGTTACAAATAAATTAGTTCAATCTATGACAAATAGAATACTCGAAATAATAAGGCATAAAGGTTACCAAACAAAGTATTAATTCATCGAAGTTTACTACTTTTGCTAGTCGAAATATATTTTTTCCTTTATGTACGAATACAGCTGAGAGATGGTTTTTATAGATAGTGATATTTTTTTTCTATTTATTGTATTTCTAAGTAATGAAAAATCGAACTTCTTTGTAAATAGATATAAGATAGTGTAATAATGAATGCTGTTGAACATACATAACAAATATCCCTAAGAAAAGTGTTTTTTTTTATTAGGTTGCATAATATGCAGTCCATTTGCGTTTCTTGGAAACAAATACTGCTAATTTTTTATCGAAGTTACTTAATCAATGATATATTTGCCATTTTGTTTGATGGCCTTTTGTCACCTTTCGAATAACTTATTTATGCCTCTAATGTAGAACTCTTTTATTGTTTATTAGAAAATTCAGATAAATATAAATTTACTTCTTCCGTGTTTTTGAATGATTTCCCTTCGAAAGAATCTTGCAAGGAATGAAATAAATAAAAATCAAATGGGGCAAGGTCTGGTGAATACGGAGGATGGGGTAACACGCCCCAATCAAAGCGCAATAATTTTTATTGCGTCGTAAAAGATGTATGCGGTCGTGCATTGTCCTGATGGAAAACAACATTTCTTCGGGATGTGAGTGACGGTCGTTTCTCTTTTATAGCTGCTTTTGATCTATCCAATTATAAACAGTATTTGTCACTATGGATGGTACGGTTCGGTGGTAACAGCTCGTAATAAAGTATGCCTTTATAATCCCACCAGATTGACCGCAACACTTTTTTATTGTGTAATTCAATTTTGGTGGTTGTTCATGATGTTTCGCCTACTTTACTCCAATGTTTTCTCCGTACCATATTATCGAAAATAAACCACTTTTTATCATCAGTAACCAATTGCTTTAAAAATGGGCAATTCTCACGAAGGAATCAATTTGAAATACGGTCTACTAAAGTTTTCTCGGATAGTTCGTGCGAAACCTAAACGTCATACTTATTTGTCATGCCAAGTTTTCTTAAATGTAAAGCAATGTATTTATGTAATATGTCGGCAATTTTTCTTGTTGTATATATTGGATCTTGTTTGATTAAATTCGCAATTTTATCCACATTAATCGTTGATGGTCTGCCGCTTTGTTTTCGATCATCCAAAATTGTCATCCTTAAATCTTCTGATCCATTTTTGAAGGGTTCGTTTATTAATAGCAGTATCACCATAAACACTTCAAATTTTTTTTCTTATCTCTTCCATATTTTTTTGCTTTCGGAAATAAGAAAGAACTAAGTGACGAAAATGAATATTTTGTTCACTCACTTTATTCGATCACAACTGAAAGACAACTGACTAACATTACAGATATAACACATCCAGACTATACGTAGCTTGATACATATAAACATTGCAGTCAAAACAAGCAACAGTTAAATGCAAACACAATTTAACTTATTACACAACTTAATAGTTATGCTAAATGTCCGTATGGTGTACGAATACGAGTGGGAGTAACTGCATATATTTTTTAATACACGTAGGTATAGTTCACATGAAAATGAATTTAACGATTATAGTCACTCAAAATCAATCAAGGTTGTGAGGAATTTTATCACTAATCCGTATTTTTTTAAAGACCATTTAATATGGCAAATATGCAAACTTTTTACAAGATAAATTTCCATAGTGATTAAAGAAAGTACCTTTAAGTATGTCTTGCAATGTAGATATAATAAGATGGTGCCTCGGCACACTATGCTGCTTATTTGAGAGAAGTAATGCGTGAAATTTTCTCTCAAAAGTGTGAAATATAAATGAGATACACTCTGTTGTAGCACATATGAATCTCGTATGTGAACTCGTGGACTACTTATCGTCGGACAAATTAATTTTGAGTGATTGTTTCAATAGTCGCTAGTCTCAAACGTTGGACTGAGACCTTATATAATACATGAATTATGATCTTGAAATTTCGAACGCAAATTTTTAAGTTTGTAGGGATGAATCGTGTCGAAATCGTCGATGATTGTCAGTATATTTGCGGAGCGATTGTTGTAACTTGAAAATTTGTCGAACGACTTGGAAGTTACAAAAAATGCTTTTTAACCAATCAGCGTCTTGTAGGTGTCGCGATAATTCTTCCAATGCGCCCTTAGCGCGCTTTTTTTTGAGAAGAGTGAGACCATATCTGTTCAGGTCATGCAAACAACCGATTGTTGGACATGACGTTCACCAACAAAAATTTCCACCAAGTTGTAATTTGTCGTTTCTGGTTCCCGTTAAAGCCAGATAAAAAGGTTACTTTTAGGAAACATCTGTTTTATGACAGTCTTTAACTATTGATAGCGAAGAAAATTATATTTTAAGACGGCTAGTAATTATTGAAGTGGAAATCAAAATTAGAAGTAAAACTTTACTAGTTAACATGCATGCAACAAAACATCGTAAGAACAATAAAAAATACTATGATCACTAAAAAGTTGACAGAAATTTGTTTAATCCTCTATCAAATAAAACTGTGGAATCGCCTATGGGACAAACGAACAAGTCACAATGACGCACATACGCTCCGGTCGATTACGAAATTTGTTATTCGAAAATTGAAGCGGGAGAAAGCACAGATATTGGCCGATTCTTCGTATATTGGCTCGTGCCGGAGGGTACTCGAAAAGCTGCCAGTATCGTTGTCTTGGGTATCCTATTCTCTCAGAGATGGTTACGAACTGCGACGTAACTCTTATTTCGCTGCGGCAAATATTTAATTCCGCTGTCCTGGAAAAATAGGATATTGCGAATGTTGCCTGCGATCTGACGCTTCTTCCCAACTCCCTCGACCATCCTTTCTCCAGCAACCCCTATGACCAGCATCTAGGCCCTCCAGGCGACCTGGGTGCTCGATCTACAGCTTGGAAATCTTATTTCGATGAAGAACTAATTTGATGTATTTCATTGATACGCTCGAGGCTGTGGAAAAACATTGTGGAAGTGGCATTCTATTTCTCGCTTTCGTCTAAATATATTTATATTATATATAGTCTGTCAATGAAATATTCGAACACCTTCATATTCTCGTTAATATTTTGTTCTATATCTTAGATAAACATGAGAATAATTACACAAAATGTTTCACGTTATATTAAATTGTAGTTAATATAAATATTAAATTAGTTTCCTTACTTCGTATCATTCTTTAAATATTGAATTGTAAATAGGGGAACGTCTACTTCTGACGTTACAAAAATGTTCAGGCACTTATTATATACTATTAGATTTTCAAACTCAGGTTTAGTACAACATTAGTATATTGACAGGTCGTCGGTATTACAGTTGTTTTGTAAAATGGCACGAAAAGTAAGAATACATCATTTCACATTCGTCAGTTAGTCATGTTTCATTATGGAAAGGATAAACCTTGTCGTGAAATTGGAGCTTTACTTAATGTAAATAAAAGCACTGTGTGAGACATTATTAAGTGATATAAACAGAAGCAACGCATTAACTTTATTCCATAAAGAGACCAAAATGAAATGACTCTCGAATCGAACGAATTATCGTCCGAAAAATTAAAGGAATTGCTTAAGTGAGTGCCCCGAAATTAACTTATTACAGAATTATTAAAAGAACATGGAATAAATGTACATCCACAACTTTTGCTAGAAAAAATCTGTATATTAAAGCTGCAAATAAACGAAAAAGAATGGATTTCGTAATGGAATACATTTCAAAAAATAAAGAATGGTGGGAAGATGTTATCTTTGTAAATGAAAGTAAGTTCAACATATATGGATGTGATGGTAGAGTGATGGTGTGGTGTGAACCTCGCAGGAAATTGAACGTAAAAGATTTAACAGCAGATATGGAGCACAGTGGAGGAAATATGTTATTATGAGATTTTATTTCGACAGGCAGTATAGGAAAATTAGTATTTATAGAAAATATTAAGGGTGCGTGTCGCGAATGATGGTGTCCGTGTGGAGACGTTTGGCTGCGTAGTTCCATTTGTCTTACGCACTTCATTTGGACTTACGTACTCTATTGTTACCTGCTAAATTAATATTGGGTGACTATTTCGAACGAATGATAGAACACGATATACGAATGCTCTACCGTCGAATACCCGTATGATGGACTCGATAAAATGAATTGCGTCACGAAAATAATTTACACTGTGGACCGTAAGGTATAGAAAGAAATGCTCGATGTTGTTTCGAATAATCAACGATTTTCGCATGCGTTTGTAAGATGACTTAGATTGAATAACTGTGTAAGACGACTGATTTCTGTTGCGTTTAGTGAACGACTACTTCGACTGATTCGTAAGGAACAACTGTATTCTTAGTAGCAAGTGATCGAGCTGCTAAAAGCTGTAACACGCTGATTGGCCACCTCCGGAAGTTGGTAATTACCAATCAACGTGTTTGACAGAATCGTGATCACCCTTGCAGTGTTCCCTTAATGCGCTTTTTCTGGAAAAAAAGGGGGCGATACCTGCTCGGACGCGCGATGTGTTGATGACTTTGGCAACAGCGTAGAATTTCCACCGCATCTTACTCTGACGGTTCTTGCAACGGTCATTACGCTGAATAGAGTGGACCCTTAGGAAACTTCCGTTTTTATAACACGTTCTCGGCTATTGAAAATAGAAAATTAACTCTGCGTATGTTAAAAAGATTAATTTTTTTTTAACAACAGCTGTGAAACTTATAAAAGCATGGATTTAGTTTTAATAGAACCTCGGTAAACAACAACAGCAAAGACCCGCATTGACAGAATCCAAACGTTAGTTCGATTTTACAGATAGATTAGCTATCACTTTTAGATCGCGCAGTCTGACACTCAAACGGTTAAACAATTTTTATGAAGTGTCTGTGTTTGGTTGCGTCACAGCGTCGACGGTGAATTTTGTGACAATAAGATGGCGTGGACTTCGAACTGTTAATTTTGCAATTTCCAGTGAAGCCTTTCGAAGAATGCGATATATATGTAGTGGACTGTATTGATTTTTGAATGTATCAAACACAATATTGAACAACGATATAATTATATTATAACTAGTTTAACGAGGTATGTTACAATATTGACGTCTGTGTCGAATGTATATAATAATGTGTAAAAATGACTATGTTGGTGCTTGTAATAATAATGCTGTTGAAGTGTCTGTGCATGCTATTTTATAAACTTGGTATGTGTTTCTATTCGCTGTTTAAAACGTGTAGTGAAGGTGGTGGAACTGTGTTGATTGGGTTTTGACTATTGCGGGGAAGACTGTCGTGTCGAGAGAGTAGGGAGATTGTTGTTAAATATTTGTTATATTGTAGGGTCGAATCATAGTTCATCTGGTCGGTCGGTAGGCTGCCGCTTCTGGTGGCCAGATGAGAGGGTTTCCTAAATAAGTATGAATTTGCAAGCCGTGTTGCCTAAACCTTCGCCTTGAAAAGATTTTGGTTTTTACAACCGAACAGTCCGAACGTTTTTGTAATGCCAAAAGTAGACATTTTCCTATTTGAAGTTCAATATTTAAAAAATTATGAGATCAGTAAATAAATATAATACTTAAATTAACTAGGCATTACAATTTAATATAATGGGAAACATTTTTATAATTATCCTCATATTTATTTAAACTATAGAAAAAAATATCTAAGAATACGATGGTGTCTGAATATTTCTGTGATAGACTGTATATGCTCTAAATGTAGAAAATAGAAAACAAAGGATAAATATGTGGTTTCAGTCAGAAATAGTTTTTTCCCGCGTTTGAGAAGCGAATATTCCATTGTTCAGCGGCTGGATAAAATAACAGCTACCACAAACATAATTCTTATCATTTTATCGACTGTGCTTGTGGTTGTATCACAGGTAGATATATATGGGCAGAATTCACTGTATTGGTGAACATAGCTTTTTGCGAATATTTTGAAAACTAGGTCCAACTATTTATATGTACAGGAAAAAGTTATTCGAAATATTGATTTTTGCAACATACAGTTGCAGACAAAAGTTTCCAAACGACAGTTTTTTTCATGTTCCATTCAAATTTATATATTTCTTTTGGAGTTGTGAAAAAAGAATAATTACATAGAAGACTAAAGAATTAACAATCTATAAGAATTATACTAATGCAGATTTTTAAGAAATGTATTTGTCATCTTATATTCAACTTATACATATTTGAACAAAATATAACGCGACAGAAGTTTACGAACGATTTAAATACACAAAAGATACTATCAAATTTGACAGGGAAAGTGTAGTGATTTGGGGTTGTTTGTTACGGTGTGACATTGGTCTTCTTTATTGTATTAACCCTCCGCGAACCACGTGAATAAAAGTCACGCCCTGAATCAAGTGTATCGAAGCAATAAACGCAGCAGGTAATAAGTTTGGCCAACGCTTCGTCGCTAACAAAACATACTGAGGTGGAGATCAAAAAACCCGAGAAATTAAAATGTAGCAAACAGATATGGACCCTAGCTACGAGAAGAAAAGCATCCAACTTCTAAATGAACGCTAAAGTGCTCGATGGCCTCTCAAATATACATCTGCTGCGAAGGATCGAATAATTTCTAGACCTGTGTGTGAAAAACGCAATATAACATTTTTAAATAATTATCACAGTGATTAAAATTAAATCGTCCGAGAACTGTCATCACATACTGTACATACTAATTATAGGCGTAGGTACTTTTAGTAGTAACAAGCTATTTTTATTAAAATATCGAAGTTATTTGATTTCCCTTTCTTTATTTTTACTCTTCGACATTTTTCTTCGTCACACGAACAGAGCAACGGGTGCGTAATTTTACATTTTCCTTGAAAGTGTGTGCCTCCGATGGTAGAAATCAACGATGCAAATATCGAAGCGCGACAAAGAGCTGATGGCTTGCCACATCACACGCGACACACCCACTCCTAGCGCGTGTAACGTCCGGCCGATATTGCGCGGTTTTGGGTGTTTAGCAATAAAGAGCCACGGTGTGTTTCCTACATTCTCGATCAACGTTGCCGTTACAAGTTTGCAATGACTCTACCCGGTGGTCGTTATGAGAGAAATGCTATCGTTGAACATTGTTTTCAAGTTTACAATTTATAAACTTCCATTATACAAAATGTTAAAAGCTATTGCGAATGCGTTTTAATATAGAGGAAAAATGTTATCCTTGAAGTGCACAATTACCTATTTATTAGGTATAAGACTGCATTCTTTCTGACTTTTAGGTAAAATCGAAGCTTTATTTAAAAGGGATTAAGAACAGAAATAATTTCCATTATTTTTTATGACCTTTTACCATGTTGGCTCCCACGCTAGTCGTGACAGCCGATTATATAGCAAAATAATTTAAACTTATTTGCAAACACAATTTTTATTATTAAAAATAATAATAAGCGTATCTATTTAATCAATAACAATAACATTGACCAATTAATACGATATTATCCAGTTCGTGTAGATTTACAGTATATTTAAATGTTCGTATCAGATATAAAAGTCCGTTAAGTGTATTAAAGTCCTTATAAATTTATATAATGTGAGTAAAGAGTTCAAAGTAACAGTCCTAGTGTATAGGAAAGTCCAAAAAAACTCGAGTCGAAAGAAACCGAAAGCAAAAAGCCCCGGTCCCTCATTGTCCAGTCCCTTTATACCCGTCTGTCTGTTCGAGTGTCTTAGGAAAAATTGAAGAAAATTGGGGAAATTGTTCGATCCAATGAAAATAAGTAAGGAAGTAACAAAGTTCCTTCGTCACCGCCCTATGATGCCGTCGATACGTCAAGTACAAGTCGGTAGAAGATATTTCATATTTTAGCAGAGTTTTCATTAGTGCAAATCAAAAATGATCGTCAAAGTTATGGTTGCAGTTAAAACGTAGTAATAATTAATTGATTTCGATAAAGCAATGATGCACTGTGCAAGCTTGCTAAATAATCAATCTTAAAATCAATATTTGCAATACCGAAATGAATTATTATATGCGGTGAATGAATTTGTTAACGTAATCTGAAATTGAAGTGTAATTAGCGAATAAACTGTTTTCTATTGAATAAAAATAATGTTATTAGCAGTTCGGTAATAAACTTTCTAAGCGATTGAGGAAAATTAATCTACTGAATTTTAATAAAATAAATGCTATTTAAATATGTTCTAATATATATTTAAAACATACATATACGAATATTAATAAAAATTATGTGTAGAAATGAATTCTGTCGAACCTTTGAATATAGTCGAAGTTTTATTAAAAAAAAAAAAATGGATCAATCATCAAAATAATGTAACGTAAGGGTTACAATAGGCGTATAACAAGTCACGATTTAATATAATGTGAGTGCGTGTCGCGTGTTCGCTAGGAACCGGAGAACTCTTTTTCTTCTCGTTTACGTTCCTTCTTATATATTGTTTTGCATGGGCGTAGCGCTTTTTCAGATGGAACTTGCCTTCGTCAAAATGACTTCTATTGGTTTTTCTCGAGAAGCTCCTGGAATCTTCGCTACTTTTCTCGCAGAGAGGTGGAAAACTTAGGTTTTCCTTAAGCACACGAATCAGTTACCGCGTGCTAGTTTTTACCTTAGAAAGCATTGATAGCGGGTCATGGTTTATGGTAGTGATATATCCGAGGGGCACTTATAATCGTCAGTCCCTCACACGTTGTAAACTAATTCCAACAATTCAGGTTTTTGACTTGCAGTAGTCACAAAATGTCGAAGACGAAATCTTAGACTTCTGTAAGCTTAGTTTTACTAGCAGCGACCATGAACCATGATCCGCTACAATAATGTCCATTATTGTTAACACTATGCCGTCCGGTAGCACCATGTTTGTGTTTCGTAAAAATATTTCTATTGTAATAAAGATGCTTACATTTATTTATACATATCTTCAGGATTTCGTGTAAATCGGGTGACAGAATCAAGCAAGAGTCATTGAAATTTTCATGTTTTAGTACGATGCATTGTAATTACAATATGAACGATCACGCGAAATATCGACAGACGAAAGATTTTCCACAACACGTGCAGATCTCAAAGTGTTAATAATCTTCTGCCTTTTCTCTGGCAGCTTGTTGAATACCATTATTAATATTTTGATATTTATGTTCATGTGACCCTAATCGGAAAAAGTTCATTTCTACACCTAATACATAGCGTGAGTCATAAATCAGTTCCTTAAATTTCTTTTAGCATTTCCGATAATCTGACAAAAACATTTTGTGAACACATCTTAATCAGTACTTAATTGGCAAGAGATTACAGATTTAAATATAGCCATACACTCATTTTTGCTCAAATATTTCCCCAGTAAAAGATAAAGGTCATAGTCATTTTTTTAGGTAGAGGTATGTATTTTTAAGTTCAGGATATCATAAGTGATATCAAGACGAATTTAGTGACCTAGTATACTGTGCTAGTATACTAACTTTGTGATGACCTTGAATTCAGAAATTGTCACTAATTGATTGCTAGGACATTTGACTTACTGTCAGTTTGATAGTACATAACGCCACCGCACTGTATTCAGACGAAAACAAATAGATGCTAGACACAAATCTTTCAGATTTTTATCTTTAGGAATATTTAAAATCAATTGTTTATGGAAAACCTATTGCTAGTATAGAAAGTTTGAATATACGCATAATACAAGGATGTAAAAGTAAAAACTTATTTTTTAATTGAAGCTACACATCAAAATTTGTTACAAAGAGCAGTTTGAGTTGCAGAAAATGACATGCAATTCGAACATTTGTTTTAATTGATTGCATGTACATCTTAAATTAAATTTAATTTTGAGTTATTTGTATTATCTTGTGCATGTTTTTCATTTTGTTTTGAATTAAACGTGATGCTCTGACGTTATGTATCGTCGATCATTATGTTAAATATCGTGGCAATCAATTCGTGACGACTTTTGAATTAGAGATTATAGTGTACTAGGTTACTGAATTCGTTTTGACATCACCTATGATAATATGAACTTAAAAATACATATTCCTATTTCAAAAAAAGTTATGGTAATCTTTATTTTTTATTGAAGCGAAATGTTTTTGATTAGTTTTATATTCGCAAATTCTTACTAATGAAATACTGACTAAGTTTTATTCACATTTTTTTTTTGCCCGCTGATCGAAAGTGTCAAAAAATTGCAGACTGAATGGTGAAGCACCTTGTATCGTAATATTTTTTATTTCTGTATAACTATTATTATTAAACATATATTTTATATATAACACATTTAAAATATTAGAATTGTTTATTCCTTAATGAATAATAAAGTTATAGTACTATCACTTTATTCTTGTGAGCTGAATTTTAAATTTTCAATGTAGTTTTATTTAATAAAATGACAATTATTTAAGTAAGCTTTTTAAATTTTCATTTCGATTTGCATGAACCATGTCCTTCGAATCACCAGAACATTGAACAGCTTTGCGAGATATACATATATTTTTGCACAACACCTGATGCTAAATAATGTCTTTTTTTCTTTCTACCTCTTTTTATTACTTTCTCGCCCAACATATTGTGCACAACAGCTGTTTGACCTGTTCAGATTCTGGTAACAAAAAGTAATTGCTTTCCGATCAGTTGTATTTTTCTCTTACATTGCAAAACGAGCAGTTTAATATTTTGTGTAATAAAACTGTGTTTCTGGTTTCAACAGTAACAAAGTTTCTGTTAGAAACATCTATAACAGAATTTTAAACGTTGCTAGTTGGTGCATTTTTATTAAAGTAATAATAAACTTCCTTTAAAGATGATTGTACATAAACGGGGTATTTTACTGCAGACGTTAAGAAAAATTGAATTTTTTTTTTTTAAAGAATATTATCTTAAAAGTGTACGTGTAAAGTCTTATAGCTGTAATCTTAAAACTAAAGAAATTATAGGTGTTTGAAGAACATTTTTCGATAATTACGAAATGTAAAGGAAGTAAGTAAGTATATTGATGGTAAAAGCATTAAAAAATTGATGGATAAAATAATCAATAGTCTGCAAAAAGATCAGGATAACACAAAAAGAGAACAAATTGAATGAATTTAACTTTTTTGAGCAAGAAAAATGTTCTTTTTATAGTCTAGTCTCACACTTTAATCTTAACTATAATACCTATTATCGAAACGGTATCAAAAATTTTAAACATATTTTTCTCAGTATTGTGTTTATTAGAATGGCTTCCATAATACCTTAAAACTTACTTGACTGATTGGTTTCAAATTTTGGTTTTAAATTTTATGTACACCTTCAATATATGTGTTATTATAGTCAGCATTAAATTCAGGATTAGACAAAATTATGTCAAAATTAGGCAAAATTAATTAAAAATTTTTTTCATATTTGTTTAGTCTACTAAGTGTATGAATAACATGAAAAACGATAATCAAATTTCAATAGGCTGCCATTTTTTCAAAAATCAACTTTTTTTCACTGTGCTACGTGCTATAGCCAAACTCATCCTCATTAAGAATAATTTCAATTTTTTTATTTTATATAAGCAGAATAGCCAGAAGCACTGAAGCCATAGGAAGGCTCTTTTTCATATATGTAGAATACGTTCAAGGGACTGCACTGCCACAAATTTTAATTATTTTTCTCTAATAAAATTTTTATATGTTATTGAAGTACGGATAAATATATGAACCAAATTTTGACAAAGAAAAGTTCTGTAACTGCTTTATAAGAAGGTATCAGATATTGTCAAAGAAAAGAAACATGCATTTTACAGTATAATACTCCCTTAAAATCATAATGAAGGCAACATTACAACATTTGTAGAAAATCTAATAAGTCTATTAACTTAATCAGTAAGTGAATTGTTAGATCTTAGTTAATCATCGCCGGAACGTCATTGAATTTCGGAAGCAATCAGCTTTCCAGCAATGCTCAGTTCAGAATCAGTTAATCAGTCTTAGAAGTAATTAGGTTTCCAGTCGCTTCAATATCTCGGTCAATTGTTAGTTAAGGTGAGATCGTTAACTTATATCTAATTAGGTAATATAATTGTAGTAACAAATAATAATATTATTTATTTGTATGGAATATATGTACAAAAAGAACAGTTAACGACATCTTGCTTCACCCACCGATATATAAAATTGTAATCAATCCTGATTTTTCTTTTCATTATCAAAAGAAAATCGGATTATAATGAGATAATTAGATTTATTACAGATATAATACTAAATCTGTAAAATTACAATTACACTACTCTGATATTAATAATAAATCAACGATTGGCAGTCCTATCCTTATTATTTTCATACGTTAAGTAACAGTAGTAAAAATTGAGTTAACTAATAGAACTTCAAACAAATCTAAAGGTCAAAGAAGGATACAGCTTAAAAAATCGACAGTTGACCTTCTGAAAGACACCAGTGGCCGATTGATTTGAAATTTAGTGGGGGAGCACAAATATGAAATTTTAGTTTCAGGTATTTATTAATTCTCGAGATATTAATAAAACAATGATCAATACGTAAAATTCGCCTACCATTTTTTAAACTATATTACATTTTAATTTTGGTAATCAAAAAATGGCACTTTAGTGTCCAACTACTTTCCAACGTACCACTCAGTATGTCTATAGAGATAGAATAATAGGAACGGTATTGATGTTGAAATATAATATATACCTTTCCGATCCCCGGTAATCCTCATTTGAAATGACTTGACAAATTGATTCGTATGTACTTCTATTCGATCGTACTTTGAGTACAATCTGTGTTTTAATAAATAATAAAATATAACCGATTTTACGTGGGACATGCCTATAGATACTGAAGTCAATATCACTGATACGTTATCAGCTGTACGATAATCGGCAACAACTACTGCTACAGCGCAAACGAATACATTAGTAACGCCTCTATAATCAGTATGCAATACATTATTAACGTCTGTATAGAAAACGTTTTATATATAATACTGAACATTTGTTATTAATATCTCGAAGACCAATAAGTATCCGAAACTAAAATTTTATATTTGGGATCTACATTCCCTCCCCACCAGCCCTCTTAAAGTTCAAGTCAATTGGTCACTTTTGGAAGAATATCAATACCTTTCGACACATTTAATAATACATTAATAACAACGGAACTACACACATTCTACATCATCAACAGTAACAAATATTAAATATCCACATCATACACTGAAGTTAATTTAGGGTTCATAATATTTGAGCTAATTAGTTTTCCCTTCCTTTGTTTCAGGTAAGTAACGCTCATCCTACTCGAAACTGCAGCTTGTAAACTCAAGGAAGTCAGCTACATACGTAAGAGGTAAATTTGTTTGGAACGCAAAGACAAGCGCGGCGTGTGCCAACTCTGAAGTGTTCTCTCGCTGCAACGAGAGTGTAACACATTGAAAAAAGCGGGCGAGTCGACAATTTCGCTGTCGGTTGTAATCGTCACGCGAAGCGCAGTTTTCCACACTGGACAGTGTGATTCACGGGCAGTTGGCGACGTGAAACGCATGACCAATTGAAAAAGAAGAGGCGCATTAATTTTATATTTTTACTTGACGTCAATTGTGCTGTGCTGTCCGGCTTCACGGTGCGGCTATTTCATGCGGGCTTCATTTTACACCCTGTTATATCCGTTTGCATTGAAGAATGGATTTTACCAATGGACCGGCTGGTATTGGCTGCTTTGGCAACGGTGTCGTAACGTTTATGGTTATGCGGATGCTCAAAACGGGGCGATGTATTAAAGATTAATATTTATAAAATCGTAAATTTCGGTAGTTTTATGCGGTGATATACGATTATTGTTATTTACAAATTTTAGAGGTCGTTGATGTTATTTTTGAATCGTCTTGAGAACAAACTTTTAACGACATGTTTACAACTTGCCAGCAATTGTATGTAGGAATTATTTAGAAATTTTCAAAATAATATTGAAGTTCAGAACTTCGAGTATTTTGTAAATTGGTATCCTTAACCCTTCGCATATCAGGTGAATAAAACATCACGCCTTGAACAACGTGGGGTTAACATTACCTTGAACATTATCAATCTACAAATCTATTCTTTGAATAAAAATTTATTTTAAAATGACGTTTCATCGTTTTTGTAGTAAGAGTCGACCCAAATAAAGCAAAGTTTGTTTTTAGATACCAGATTTATTATAAGAAACAAACAAAAATTTGTCGATTTCTAACTATTTATTAGGATTTCTTAGTAACGGTTTATAGCACTATTGCACTGAAAGGCTGTTTTTGAGTTTAGGATGGCATTTATTATTTAGATGCTTTAAGGTATATCCTGGCGAGCGCCGACAGAACTGCTTTATTAGAGTTTTCAGCGGTTCGTGCCTCTCATGCTCAATAGCTTACATACATGCTATAAACATCGGGTTTCCGAAGGGTACATTTGTACAGTGCTGGACAAAAGTATTGGCACAGTACGATTGTTATGATACAAATACTTATAACTGTTAAACAAATTGATTTAAAGACAAAATTTTTAAACATATTCATTTATTATCTATCCTAGTTTATTATATAATAAGAAGCAATAATATAAATAAAGTAATACGTAAAATAATAGTAAAAATATATTTCGGCAGCATTTTATATGCGGAAGAAAGTATTGGCACAGAGGAATAATGACGCAACTAATTAAAACAGAGTCTTGATATTTTATTGGTAACGCTTTCCTTGTAAGGACTTCTTTTAGTTTTCGTTCTTTGAATAGACTACAGTTTTTTTGAATTGAGATTCAAAATTTTTCCACTCTGGCAAAAGAATTTTTTTTTATTCAATTTTACTTGTGATATTGTTTTCTGATTCTTTTGTTAAGTTCATTCCACACGTGCTCAATCGCATTCATATTCGGACTTTGGGGTGGTGTGTTTAAAGTACGTACAGTGTTGTATACCATTCATCGACAAACAATATACGCTATATGTTTACAATCTCGATTCCGTCGACAATAAAAATTCCCGGAAAGATTTAATTTTTGGGCACTTTTCAAAAAATTTTCTTTTAATATATTTAAATATATATGTTTGTCCATAATGCCATTCATAAACATAAGTTCTCCTACACCCGATGACGTCATACATCCCCATACCATGAAACCATTACTTCCATGTTTTACAGTAGCATGCAAATTGCATTGATCCATTTTTGTGCTGGCCTTTCTCCACACCGATATTCTTCCATGTAATATGAAAGTGTTGAATTTGCTTTCCTCGGAAAATATAATTTTGTCCCAAAAATCAGCGTCCTTTATAATAAATTTTTACGCAAATTCTTTTCATTTTTTCTCGGTTCACTTTGTTGATGTAAGGCTTTTTTCGTGTAACATATACACACTAACTAACATCTTTTAACGTTCTACGTACAGTTTTAGTACTTATTTTTGACACTTATCTTTTATTACAAATATAATTTTAGAAGAATTAACTTTTCAATTTTTTTTTTTTTACTATATTTATCATTTTTCTTTTCTTCCGAATTGTCAGTTTGGGAGGACGATCATTTCTTATCTGATTCTCAATACTTAGTTTACTTTTAAACTTTGCACAAAAAAAGTCATTTCAAAATTAAAATAAGTATAATTTCATGTTTTCTTACATTATAAATCCTCCGAGGGGCTGCTGTTAGATTCGAATCAGGCGTATCAGCTGTTTGTGTCGTTAATTCCTTTACCTAATGTTAAATTGTGCGTCATTTCTTTTAATAAATTATGCTCCCAGTATTGCTTCTTAATATTTTTTACATATCTACAATAGTCTTCCGACGAAAGTGGTGAAATTTCATCAATGATTTGTTTTGTAACTTTTTTTAGTTCTTTAGCCGATTTTTAATATTCATTTGTATTGCAGATCAGAAACTGATTAACTGTTATTCAAATCATTTTTTATTATATAAGTGGAAATTCCTCAAATATGGTGACTAATCTTACAGGATATATTCTGTACAAACAGTAAGGAAATCATTCAGGTTGTTAAGAGTTGACATTTTAATTAAGAAGCTACGCTGGAGTCATTCTATTTCATTCGGTTTCAATATGGCCCACTGTTGATCTTCCTCACTGTTCTCGGTCAATTGTTACAAGTAGATAGTGAGAACGCAAACACGTTGCCTAGCCTTTTTCTCGCGGACGAACAGTATAGTAGTCCTCGCTTAATGTTCGCTGGATCGAATCCGCATAGCGAAAGCTATCTGGATAGGTAGGTGTTCCAGGAATTACCCGAATTTATCTCTTTTCGGTACGTCCGCCTCAGGTTGCAGCAGGAGTGAGAGTGTGAGACATATTGAGAACAAATGAGACACAGAGAACGAGAAAGACGCGTTGAGAGTGTTCCGTGTAAATTCATGTTTAATCCGCATAATTCAAAATCATTTGTATATAGTCATGTTTGGTATAATTTTCGTTGGAAAAATCTCAACAATTTGATTAACATAATCCCGTAATCATAAAGTAAAAAATATAAAAATTTCATTTTTTATTTTTTTTTTATTTCGATGACTCATTGGTAAGCTAAGACCATGAATTATGAGGAAAATAACGAGGACGCTGGCACTATAGAATCAGTTCCACGAATTCGTGGTGATGGGTAAAAATGTGAACCTTAAGCGAGGAGTACTGTAATTTGTCACTTATAAGAAATCAGTTCGTGATATGTTCCATGTCAGTTTGTAACATAAAGGAGATGAAAGATCCTTTCGAAATGAATTTTCAGCGTGTATGAGACATAAGTGATACGACAGTTCCTAGGTCTGGCTTCGCCTCAGATTCACTTGTCAGTGTCATGGAACTACGTCTCCTCCGCACCGCAAAAGACGGTACTTCTCTTTTCCTTCAACAATCTTCAAACGTTTCCTTTTTTCCTGTTGCACCTTGTAGTAACTAGGTCGTTTGAAGAATAGCGAAGGAAAAGAAATATGCTATCTACGCATCACGAAGGAGATGCCTCCTTCTCCTTGTAAGTTTCTAATTGTATTATATTGACACCTAAGTTCGCGACTTTGACGATTTTTTAAATAAATATTATTTAAAATTTTTTTTCTTTTGTTATTTATTTGTGTCGCACCAACTGCTGAAGATTATAATAATATGTACATAAGCGTTACAGATTATTACACACAATACATTAGATTTCAAAATATAAAGCAGTCAATCGATTTCAGCATGTATGTTGGTTTTATTAGCATTTATTTCATGTAAGTATAAGATTATGACAACAAATTTACACATCAAAATAATTAAAAAATTAAGGACTTCCGAATAACACATAAATGAAAGAAGTTATAAGACATAAGGTTGAAAACTTAGTTGCCAACTTAATAAGATAAGTGATATAGCTTAGGGATGCTACTAATAAATCACGAAGGTTAGCCTATAGAGATTGCTTCTAGATGAGGAGGGATTGGATAAGTGCTATTGAAACTTCGGTGTTGTCCCTGCGAAAAACAGTTCTGTTTGCAATGAGTACCGCTTCTGTCAGGAAGAATGCGTTAAATTTTCTCTTTGCAAAAGGTTCTTGTCGTGCCTAATCCGCTGGAAGAATGGAGACTATGGTGAAAAGTGAGCTGTACTTATACTAAAAATATATGAGTTAAACCCGACCAAGGATCAGGTTCACGCATTTAAGAGAGGGTATTGTTTACCTGCTCTTTGTTGACTACGCACGGCTAAATTACAGGAAAATTTTAGTTATTCTACACTACTTTTAATATTATATTAGGGTACTAATGATCATTAACGAAAAATATTTTTACAAGATACGGTGCTATATTTTTAAACAAAAGTCTCAAATTATATTACCTAATTAAATATTCCAGTATATTGTGAAAATTTCAAGAATGTTCTTTAAAATTTATTCCGTTCATATGTATTTGTTTTTGTAGACCAGGAGTTCCTAATTAGACAGGAATTCCCTACAATAAAATTTCAGGATTTTAACCATTTCGTTACGACAGATTTTAGTATGTACTATGCGTGGCGAAAGGTAAATGTTCAAAAGTTTAATTGAGAAAAAAGATGTTCAAGTTGCTTTGAAAAGATAAACAATTAAAATGGAAGTGCGTAAAGGATAAAATTAAGGATTAAATTAAGGCGACAGGGCGGTAATAAAAGAGTATGAGAAATTTTCAGTGTTTATAGGCACCAACAGCAATGAAAAAGAAAGTTAACGGAGAAATCGCGATTTTATCGTATATTTATTACTAGTCAATCAGAATATGCTTATTCACATATGTACGATAGGATATTGAATGACTGGCTAGAAACGTCGTTAACGTAAATAAGAATAGTATTCAATGCAATATAATAAAGATGGAATACAAAAAGTCTCTAAATCATAGAAGAGGCTCTAACATCCTGATACATGATGGAAATGGTGCATGGTGTACAAAAGGTTAAGAACTACTGCTATAGATTTAATAGGCTTTAGAAGTTCAACATCGTATTTCAACACATTAAAAGATGTTTCAGTATAGAACTTAAAATACATTAAATTTAAATATCATATTATATAAAATTGAAAAGCATCTATAATATTATACACGTGTTGGCTATTCATAACTTCAATTTGTATTATTATACTATTGTATAACACATTGCTACAAAACAGACATTGCAAATTATCTGGGTAACTTTTATCATCGTACGCTTATTTATCATAAAATTTGTGATAATTGATATTTAAAATCTCACTCTTTACAGAATTATAATTTTTCTATTTATCAAATTAACAAATTTATTCGGAAAATCAAAAAAGCATAATCGTGGTCATATTTATGTTTAGATAGATGTTTTAAAGTAGAAAAGCTGTCTTTGCAGTTTACGAACCAAACGAAGAATAAATGACGTCGACAGTCACAAATAAACTGCGGATTTTTATGCAGTTATAAGACAATTAAAAGTGTCAAATCAAGTGATTATATATTATATTCAAGTGAATATACGTAATATGAAAGAATATGCAAAACATCCAAATTATAATGTTCTTTAGAACATCAGTGAAATAATTTTCTGTCGAAGTTCTACTTTCGCTTTCTATATTCTCAAAGATATCGATTTGCATAAAAATCTCTAATATAATCATCAATGAAGTGGGGCACAGCGCTAGCGCGGAAATGTTGGTACGATCGTGTAGCACTTTCTTTCTGTTTATTCTTCTTCGAAGCATAGTACTCACTCTTAAGACAGGGGATCACTACACATCCATACAGTACCTACTAGAGATTCGTTGTCGAATAAAACGTAGTCCACTGCTCGAATAACCCACCGAATTACTTTGATATCGGCTTGTAGCGACCAACGGCAGGACAAACAATCGCAAACATTTGTCCTGTAAATGATCAGCACGGTTTAGAATACGCATGTCAGCGAAGCTACTTTTGAAGAAGCCGTTTTTAACATTTCTCTTAATGAAGATGCGAAAAGTGCATTAAATCTAGAACTTTCTCTTGCGACTTCAGTAGCGTTAACGGGTGTCATAAATCATACGTTTTCCAAGGGCCAGCGGAGTAAACCTAGCGTCCGGATGCTAGCCGTGTCGAGCGGCCAAGGCCTGGAGGAAACCTCGTTGCGCTATCAAGCCTACAGAGGCAAGCGTGTATAATGCAAAGCAGACCCGTTTCCGG
Organism: Anthophora plumipes; assembly: GCA_951804975.1. Classification (NCBI taxonomy): domain Eukaryota; kingdom Metazoa; phylum Arthropoda; class Insecta; order Hymenoptera; family Apidae; genus Anthophora; species Anthophora plumipes. Next base: position 13,914,095 of record OX638118.1, on the reverse strand, counting down.
AAGCATGCTAAGAGTGCAAGGATTAGAGAACGCGTTTAATTAATATGAAAATGCCTGATTGGCTTACAACTAGTAGCTAGCCAGTCACAAAGAAAAGAAACGGTCTCACGGAAACGAACGCGACTCTGAACAGTCAGTCATGAACGAGCCGTTTACCAGAGTAAAGGTAAGAATAAATCAGAATAGAAACGTGAACATTTGTAATTTATTACACGCAGCAATACTTCCTTTAGGCCTTGCCATAATCGAACAGATTTTATTGCAATTGACCGTCTCACATGTTTAAGCATATTTGACTGTTGTTATATTACGAACATAACAAGTTTACATTAACCCTGTATAAATTAATTTCTTTACTTGTGAGAAGAAATGTTATGAGATAAATCATAATTTGATATTTTTAGTGTAAAGACAAGAATTAATAATTATTATAAAGAAATTGGCTGATAATAATGTAATAGTACAACAAGTAACTTCCAAACGTTCACATGGCGTTATTTATAGAGGGTTAACCCTTTCAACCCTGTTGCGGTATATGTGTCCCAATGAATTTTTTAATTTTCTGTACAACAATATGTGTCATCTTCAATTGGTAATCATGAGAATATGCTAGACGTATTTAGTAATGTGCTGGAAAACTCTTATTTTGATAAGACATGTGGCTGTAAAGACGCAATGATGAAAATCTCATTTTTTAAACGCGGAAGTGAACGATTTTCTGAAATATTTTATTGTAGTCTTTCACTTTATTGCATGATATAACTGTTTTGTTTAAAAAAACATTTTAATTTATCGTTTTTTTATTGATCCTATTGAGTATAGGAGTGTCTACGTTTTCGGGGCATGTATGCTCCAGATTTTAAAATTGATATATACAACTTTCAAATTTGATCTGTGTCTGCCTGCAGTTTTCTATAAGAAAATATAAGATCCAAATAGAAGAAAGTCCCGTCAAAAAGTCGAACGATTCATTTCGATCAAAACAATTCCAATTAAACGAGATAAAATTAATTGATTTGGTTTTTGCTTTGAATTAGAAGTTATCCATTGTAGCCTATTTTATACTTAAACAGTTGCACCTCGTAAACGAACCATTTTACGAGCCTACCATTTTTCTTACCTTTGAGACACGCCGTAAGCCTGGAAGCTTTACGACACCGTTCTTGCATCTGTCTGTACATATATATTACATCACGTAGGTCCGTGCACGTTACGACTGCACCAACTCTAAAGCATTATAGAGGCTATAATCCTTGGAAGGTTAACGGTGAACATAACGAGGTGCGCGTATCTTCGTGGTGTAAACCGAAACACGCTTTAACCATCCATTAAACTAGTACGTCTTTAGCTCGTTGGACGAGCAATTTTACATGCGTTTAAATTTCCTGCTTATCTCTTTCACTAAGGTACTGCTCCAGAAGCCATTAATAGGATTTGCTTTCGCAATCATTCAATTACTGTGAAGAAATCCACAATCAGTTGATAATTGTGAATAAAAAAACATTTGCGAGAGGAATTGTGATCTCGAATCTTTGTTAATTTCATTAGGCTGTGTTATAAGTCACCTAATCATTTTATACTTTCTCATAACTTTCGTGTTACAAAATTATAGTTTAACTAGTCCATAACTCTGCACTTCATAGCAAAATATCCAACAGAGGATAAACATTGTTAATGTTAGTTGCAACGTTCTTATGTATATTTCACGATACTATGAATATTTCTACTATAGTTTCAACCACAGTAACTGTACCAACATAAATCAATCTGTACCTAATGCACAATTTATTTCATAACGTATAATAGCATTTACATTTTGCGTTATAAGTGTTGAATTGTCGAACGAAATTACCACGTGTAGCCAACGATGTCTAGTATGATGAATGTTTTTCCCTTTCATTTATTTTTATTCGCTTTTACTCTAAATAATCATTTTAGTGCGATTTCATAGAGATCGGGCAACGGGCGTTTCGACTGATTGCATGGGAGATTATATCTGGGTCCGTTTGGACATTCTGATCCGATTTTATGGATTTTTTTTTTATTTCAATTTATTAATTGTCTGAACAATATAAAAAGAGCGTTCTGTTCTTAGTGCTCATATCTAACCTAACTCTAGGCATTGTCGACAGAGGATTAATGATTGGTTAATGGGAAAAAAGGTGATACGTGGATTAAATTGTTGCACTGTAATGTACTGATTTATTGTGTTACTTAATACGAAATTTATAAATAATTGAGTAGGTTTTATAACATATTTTGCAAACTTCTGCTGAAGTTTTTGATTCTTGTGCTCTGCTTTAGCTGTTGATTTTCTCAAAATATTCTTTTATGTTGTTTTAAATGTTTTCAAAAATTAGTAAATTCATGCAAATACTTACCTTACATGTGTTTTTTAATCCTTTCTAATAAGTTGGGAGTTTTATTTAAGGAAGACCATTAAGTTCGTTATTTAAGTGATCAACGTCCAAAAAATAATAATTTTTTTATTTAGAAGATTATGATATAATCATGAATTATAACTACATAGTTATATTCAGATCTAAAATATTTTACAATTAAAATGACACCAAAGAAAGTGTGTACATGCACGTTGAGGAAAACTGTTGTTGGCAAACAACGATTTGAGGAATGACGATTATTATTTCCAGCTTATTGTTTTTTACTTTCTTGAATTAACAAATATTGTAGTCTCCTACTGTTTCTTGAATATTTTACAGAGTATATGTAGTACACATAAAGTGAGAGTGTTACTGCTTAGAGAGAGAGGAAAAGAAGGAGAAAAGATCGTCTTAATGATTAACAATTATTTCGTATCTTCTTATTTGTTGTATTAATGAATATTACACTTTTCAACCAAGATATAAACAGTCGGATATGACAGGATTTATGATATCAGTAAGCTGATTTCAAGAGAGACGCCACCCCGTTGGGTTTTGTGTCAATAACAAATTTGCTTTCGTACTAATTAAAATGATTTATTTTTTGATTACAACGATACACTCGTACACTAAGAAAAACAAAAAAGTTTAAAATTCTTCTTATGTAAAATTAACAAGAATTGTAAGAAAGAAAAAAGTTAGTAAAATGGCATCTCTCCCTCATCCTGAAGGTAAAATGTCACAATGCGGATATGTTACATGTACACAAAATATATTAGAAATACGTACCCTCCAAAGTATCCTTTCTGCTAATTAACAGAAAACTACATTAGAAAAATAAAAATATATACTTAATTTGTCCTATTTCAGTTGCGCTTAGAATGAGCGTTAATGTCTCACTGTCATGAAATTTTAACGTAATTTTTCATACAGTTATTATTTTAATTCTTCAAAGACACGAAACATGCAGTGTCAACCGAGCAGACACTAACTTGTTTCTTCGAGCTCACAAGCAGGGTTCGTGACAAAACACAAAATACAATTCTTTTTCTCTGATCGGAAAATATTATAAGTGTGGCGTCTTTTTTATATTTACCTTAATCAAAAATACTTACAATTATACGACAGTTCGAAAAGTGTTCACATACCTAACTTTATCGATAACAAAATTTTTTAATTCGTAAAACATCTTAATTTTAACTCCTATTTTACATTATATACATATGTCTTTGCCAAGAACTTTTCTGTTAGGGAATAGATTCAAATTAATCTGACGCAATACGAATCGTACAAATTACACAAAAGCCACGACTCGTAAGTGCATTCCCGACATTTCGCACAGCAACGTATTGGCCGATCAATCGAATTTCAACTAACCTTTCGATCGTTCGAATCGCGCCCTCGCCGTACACGCTTTACCGCGTAGCCGCTTGTGCGTTTCGGAACAGACGTTTTTGTCTCGCGTGCACGCGCGTACATACACCTGACGAGAGTTTTATTAAATTCCGATGGTTGGCCCTGGAATGAGAGAAAAAGCTTTATACCTCTCTCTATGTCTCCGACGACTGCTTCGTGGGCGTCATAAAACTAAAAAGAAAGAGGAAAGAGAGAAAGGGAGCGAATGTACCATGTGAATACCTTTGAAAATGTAAAGAAATTGATACGTAGCACTTAGTGAACGTCTAGTATATGTGATCGTCGCAATGGTGAAGAATTTACGTACAATATTATCGATTTCTTTTCGTTATCGGCTGTCTTTTCTTGCCCGCGTTTATCATTCAATTAGGTTTCTTTGTAAAAGAAAAAGAAAAGGAACTGTAAGCCGTCTCCATTCTCTTTCTATTACATATTGCCTTGAGTTCAGAAAATATAAACACATCGATAAAGAAAATAAATCGGTACAGCCGAGAGTAAGTGTAAAACAGCACTTAAAAAAGATACCACCTGCGTTGCAATAAATCAGCCAAATTCAACAAATTTCAATTTCTATCATTTTCATTCTTTTTTTTTTATGAAAATAGCACCATTGAATTGGGAAAGTTTGCTTGATAGAAGTGTGTGCAAACAGGACATAAATCGGACTAGGTTTAGCAGTAATCTCTTTTACAAGCACCCTTAAAAATCCGGAATATTTAAACAAATGGCTGATGAAATAAGCCCAACTTTAGCTGTGGCTAGAATCATTTTCATCGGGAGAATTTTACGAATTCATTGGTACTATTTTCACAAATATAGGATGAGAATTAGAAAAATTGAAATTTTTCACATTACACGATTAATTCACTGCTTAAAGCATTATGTCTGTCTCGCTTAGTTTCGTTTTATCTGTTCTTTTTTCTTGTGAAGTTGTTCGAGAGCAGAGTTTTCTTTCGTATTTACAACTGTTATTAATTTTTTCAATCATGTATAATAAAGTTAGTTGCTTGCTATGTAATGGTACTTTCTTCGAGTTAAACTTACGTTGAAGTAACAGTATCAATATACTGTTCAAATTATGTTAGTGTTTTCTTAATTTATTTTGTATAACATATATAGAAAATTGACATTTTTTAAATTGACATTTAATGTACATAGATGTACATTATCATGTAATGTGTCATAAGAGAATGGTGTCCAAATATTATGTACTTTTTTAAATAATTATTCTATCTTACTCCTTTAGATTTTTATCTGTGGAGTCACGTGAAAGGACTAATTTATGCCCAAAATAATCAAAATCGGGACCAATTAAAAGGTAATATCGTTCAGGCATTCGAAGCAGTTAAAAGATCGAACACATTAGTTTGGGTTCACGCTTCACTAATTCGTCAAACAAGAATTTGCCTACAACAGCAATGAAGACATTTTCAATATTTGTAAATTACTAGAATAAATCAATTATTGAAATTTACGGCTAATTATTAATTAAAGTCGTACCATATCTTAAAGGATATTGTTTACAGATGCAAGCAACAATGAGAATTGCAGACTAGATCGGGCGAATAAAGTAGACTCTGTCTAAGTACACGCGTACCTAACGAATTTTCAAACTCGATTTTCTCGAAATGACGTCCCGTATGAAAAAACTATATTCCTTGTTTTCGACTAGGTTTTATGTGAGGAATCATCCCCTTACCGGCTGTACCACGATTTCGCAAATACCCTGTATATATCATTGTTTTTTTATTCATTGTTTTATATATATATCATTTATACATAGATCATATTACGGGCAGGAATGTTGCTATGTAGTTATAAATAAAGGTACAATAATTACACACTAAAGAATGCCAAAATTAATAGCAATCGTATTTTTCAACACTTTGTAGTATAGTTTTCTTTTACATCGAACCCTTCAATTGTGCTTAATAAAGCAATTAAATTTTTCTAATACTGTACATTATTTATCAAACAAAAAAATCTAAATTCTATATTTTAAGAAATCGCTACACCTCACACACACACGCGCGTGCGTCTCTTCAACAAACATTTCAAAAATTTGATCTATTCCTTTTTTCTTCGTTAAAGTACTATATATAATAAAGTATAAATAGTTACTTATGCTGAAGCCGACACCTCCCCATCAGGTCGATATTTTTCTTGGAGTGTGTTTTCCTTTCAAAGCGCCAGACAGAAACAAGCTAATGAAGAAGGTACTCGACCTCGCGAGTACTACAGTTGTTGGTCGCTTGGCGAGGAAACAACAGTACCACTTAGCCGGCTGAGCTTTAATGTTTATGCGTAAGAAGTTCGGAAAGGTCTCAAGTTTTAAACGCTTCCTTCGTTAATGTTTCAACTAAAGCTCTCATAACTTTTCTGTGTACGCGACCGCGCCATTTCTGTGTTCCCTTTAGAAATAAAGTCGCCAAAAATATTCGTCCGTTTTAACCGCGCCCCCTAAATCTTAATGATGTCGTTATGTAACAGCCACGATTCTCCGAGCTAAAAACTTTCAACCGTTTAATTAAGGAAGACTGCAACATCGAGATTCACCGTCTGGTTAATAAAACTTTGAGTAGCCAAGAAATTAAGCAACCAATTTTTACGTTGACCGAAGGTGGTTTTTAATTTTAGAAAGTTTCTGGAATTAAATAATAACAAATCGAGGATTTATGAAACGGAACAAATTTTATTGATTGATATTTACACGATTATATTTATATGAATTATAATGTTTGCAAGTTGGAAATATTTCTATTTGGAGTTCAAAAAATTGTATGTAGGATGAGGCATATAAAGCGTGACAGCTAGATATTATCGAAAATATTGATGATATGAAAAAATGTTGTTAACCCTTTAGCTACGGCAGATTTCAGTAGAAAAGTAGATGTTCCGTTTGCAGTCGTGAAATTTGTCAAATTGTCTCCGAAAGCTTAAGAATTAATAATTTTCAAATTTGTAAAAATGTAATTTTTATTAATTTTGAATAAAATTCTGGCGAATAGGCGGTAACAGAGTAGTACCAGCTAAATTTCTGAAACGCCTATAAGCGTCAAGAAGCTAACAGTAGTCAAAGGGTTAAGAAAACCTAATGCATTCTAGGGGGCAATATTTTTCACTCAGTTGAATTCTTTGTGTATGAAAGGATCCAGAACATTTCAAGGTCACCACCTCTTTTTTAGATAGAATTACATATTTTTTGATACACGTTAGATATTGTCCACACCAAGATAAATTCAACGATTATAGTTACTCGAGGTCAATCAAAATTACTGGTAAAGAAAAAATCGTTATGTACAGGGTATCTTGTAACTGATGGCACAAATGAGCAGGGTTTGATTCTACATGAAAAACTGAGTCAAAGTTGTAGAATAAAATTTTTTCATTTGCATTTTTTTTTTCGAAAAGAATCAATTTGAAAAGTCAAGTACACCTGTATTTGATCAAGTTTCGGCTGAAGTAAGACACTTTTTGAATGAAAATTATCACTGCAGGATTGGCTTTAATAGTAGAATACATTTACCGTCATAATCTCTAAACCTGTTATTGCTAGATTTTTATTTGTCATGCTGAACGTATCATGTATAGTGACAGTATAACGTGCTTTGCACAATTACGACAAAACAGGGATTATAGCATTTAGTCAATTAAAATTCCATTGGAAGCCGTTCGGAAGAATGTAACAAGGAGAGCACAGTTATGTATGGGAGAACTTGGACTTCACTTGCAGCGATTTATGAATTAAATGAATTTCCAAATGTGATTTTTCTCCAAAATGAGGTTTCAAATTCAAAAATTGTATACTACATTTTAGACGCAGCTTTTCACACAAAATCAACTACTGCTTGCTTGTACTATCATCTACGGGACACCCTATACAGTGGAACCTCGATATAACGGACCTTGATACAACGGACTTCGGATATAACGGACAGCATGCAAGCGATCGTAAACTGCACGTGACTGCACACATTATGACTGAAAGTGAAATAGCAGATGAAGTGTTGATCAAAGAAAGTGAAAATGAAAGCGAAGATAGCGAAGAAGAGGAATCAATACTCTCAGAAATAAAATTATCAATGGTCAGATCACATCTTGACGATGTAATATCATTTATCGATGATTCGGCAGATAGCGAAATGCAATTACACGCACTTTCGCAATTTTAGAGAGTTAATAATTAAGAAACAACAAACCTTAAAAATCCAAACAAAAACTGATACATTTTTCAAACCAGTGTCACCAAAACCAGGAAGTTTGAAAACAAACATTGATGACTCTCCTCAACGGGCGTATAGTGACATATCATCTGAAGACGAATAAAGTGTAATTTTAAAGTGTAATTAGAATGTAAACTTTCGTTTATATGTATTTCTATTTGATTGTTGATAAATAGCTTATTCAGAAAATTTATTTTTATATAACGGTCATTCGGCTATATTGAACAGCCCCTCGCCCGCATTGGTCCGTTATACCGAGGTTCCACTATATTTCCAATTGCAATCTGTACCAATCTAATCAATAGCTAAGCTAGCAGGTATTGATAGGTTTTCATTGTTGTGAATTATAAACCATTCGTCGATGTATAAATTCAAAGTACGAAGACCCATGTCTACGGTTTCTGATTTGTCTCTAATCATTTCAAAATCACGGTGTACCAGATGATCTTATCTTAACATGAGCTACAATACTACCAAGTCAGTAGCTATGTATAATGCTATTTGAAGATTGAAGTACTTAGCTTAACTTTTTATTGGAAAACAGAACATTTTGGATCTTTCTTTATTGCACCTTGCAATCGATTGGAAGCTACCAACAACTTTTTCGTCAGATCACCGAAAGTACCTGAAACATCGTATTAAGTGTTATGTGGGACACTCTCTATATTATGCAGTTTGCATTCCTCTTACACGCCTCTCCCTTTCACTCATATTTCTTCTTCCACCACACACATACGCCACTTTTGGGCTTTTCCGAAAAACCCGTTGACACGTCCGTGAGCTCTACGCGTCGTTGAAGGCTCTTGAAAAAGTATCTGATTTGTCACTGCTTTTTCTTTTATTACCCTCTGCCTGTGTCTTCTAAAGTGACGCAAGCAGAGATGAATATTTTACGATATTACAAATATTTTTCCGAGAACTATTAATTAAAATCGATAACTGACTCTTGGGAATGTTCCGTTGTTGGACGACGGAGGCGTTCCTTCCAAATTGTCAATAGTAATTCCAGTGAATTTACTGCTCTGACCGACTAAGAGGTCTCAAGTCATTATTACAGACCACCCCACTATTTTCACATTCAACTATGTGACTTTTCTGAGCCTTCTTAATAGAGATAGAATATCACTGAATTTTGGAATTCTGTGTATCCCAAAGTACTGGTCACGTAGGTTACATCAAATCTTGACATTTTGAACTTCCGTGTGCTACTCTTTCGTAAAACATCACTCACACTAATAATATATAAAATTCTCATCATATACACGTGTGAATGATTTGTTAAAGATAAAGTTTTCCTTACATTAATTTATGCAAAATTCATTAAGTGTGTAAATACTTTTGCTCACAGCGTGAGCAACTTTTAAACATTATAAGTGTTGACTCCCACACTATTCGTGAAAGCCGATTATATAGCAAAATAATTTAAACTTATTTGCAAACACAATTTTTATTATTAAAATTAATAACAAGCGTATCTATTTAATCAATAACAATAGCATTGACCAATTAATACGATATTATCTAGTCTGTGTAGATTTACAGTATATTTAAATGTTCGTACCAGATATAAAAGTCCGTTAAGTGTATTAAAGTCCTTGTAGATTTAAATAATGTGAGTAAAAGAGTTGAAAGTAATAGTCCTAGTGTATACATCGGTGCCAAAAAGGCGAAAGTCCAAAAAAACTCGTGCCGAAAGAATCCGAAAGTAAAAAGCCTGGCCCCTCATTGTCCAGTCCTTTTATACCCGTCTGTCTGTTCGGAGGAGTGTCTTAGGAAAAATTGAAGAAAAGTGGGAAAATTGTTCGGTCCAATGAAAGTAATATAAGGAAGGTCGGGGATAACGAAGTTTCTTCGTCACCGCCGTATGATGCCGTCGGTACGTCAAGTACAAGTCGGTTCGGGTGTCCGTAGAAGGGTTTGGTATTTCCAGGTCATCCTATAGTTGTCCACATCCTGGTCAGTCCTCAGTCGGTTCTAATTCAGAAAAATACGATTACGATACATCAATTATTATTGAACAGAAATGGTCAAGCACTTAAAAAGCGATTAAGCGTTTGACCATTTTCCTTGGTTATAAGGTTATTAACATAATGAAACTAAAAATATTAATCTTTTTGGAAATAGAAAATTAGTTGACCGTATCGTAAACTTAGGACAATCTGTTACCCCAACAATAAGTGTTCGTATTGACTGACGAGATACGCATATACGTTTCTTACCGCGTGTAAGCAGGGAGTGTTTTTGATCTGCGGTTTATTGCAACTCTCGCTGGCTTGAGAGTTTAAAGCAACAAAAATCAGTCCAGTCCATCACCCAAGGATCGGCGTAAGAGTATTTCAATACAGTATCTTTTCAATAGAACACTGCACGATCTCCATTCAATATTTACTGCTTGTTAACTAAAATACATATTCCATTGCTACTATTTTCAGTAATAAACAACCTATTAAAACCACGTGTTGTGCGTTTCAAATATACAAATTTCAATAGTAAGTACCGTGCATTGCAGCAAAATAACAAGTATTAAAGCTTTAACCGAAAGGTTTACGATGTTATTCTTTTATCCTACATTCGTTATTCTTTTGAAACCCTTGTTCTGAAGTTTTATGTTTCATCCAAAGTTTTTAAGCCACATTTCCAAGCCCATAAAGTATTCTATGGACGCAGAAACTCTGTGTTTACGCAGTGCGTATATCTTAATGGTATCTTGTTTTTGCATACTCAATAGCGATTGACGTGTTATAAAGTCATGACGCGATGGAGAGGCAATTAGCCAATACAGGAGCCACACGCCCGTGGGTCTCATACCACTGAATTGCCGACTTAGAACTTCCAGAGTACCTGGTGTACTTGCGAATTAAAGAGGACTATCCGAGAGTACTTTGCCGATTACGTCATTGTCCACATTTAGAAATTTCGTGCAAGTTAAGCAAGGAGAAAAAACCTGAGAATAAGATTAAGAAGAGAAATTAAATCATCACCATATGCTATCGGAGTAAATAAGTTCCTTATTTTTTACTTCTGCAATAAGAAGGGAAGTTACTTTACACATCGATTTTGATGAAGTTTGTAACATACACAGTTCTTGGAAAAAATATTCAACCCGTACCCGTTTTCTCAGCAAGCGTCCATGAAGCGGTGAAAATAGCTTTCTAAATTGAGGATAGAAAATATATTTTTAAAATGTTTAATAAACTAAACAACGTAGGAAAAGATCTTTCTTAGGAATTGTGCATCGTTAAGGAGCTAGAACATAATAAAATTTTCAAAAAGGGGAAAGGTTCTTCTACTTTATTTGCAAATAGGAAAAATTGGAAATACTTAGGAATACTTACTTTGCTTTTATCTGAATAGTGTTATTATTTCCAGTATGATAGAAAAATTACGTTCGTAAACTTAAACGTATTTTCCTCAGAGAGGGAAAGAGAATCATGTTTTTTAAAACGATATATAAGATATTCTAGGTTTTACCTTGCCAATCGCATTGAATTTTTACAATTATCAAAATATAAACGAGAAATTAACAAATTCTTTCTCCATATTATGTCATTAAGTGTTAATTTTCACAAAAATTGAAATATTGGATACTTAATTCCTAGAAAATATATTAGGTGTACACAGAAGTTTTAGTCTTTTTCTTTCAATTTTCGTTTATTTATACATATCATATGTATTGCAAGTTAATGTTCGAAATATTTTCACTCATTTTGTATGACTTTCCGCCATTTGTCTCTCAAGTTTCGGATTCCGTTGCGAAAAAAATGACATTGGTTTGGAGGCAATGAAATTATCAAATCTTTATCTCATTTCTGTAAATCTTCGAAAGCACTCTCCGACTATAGAGTGCTGCATCGACTTGAATAAGTGTTAATCTGTCGATGCCAAATCTGAAAAGTACGTCGCGTATGGAAGAATTTCCCAGCTCAAGTTAATAACAGTTTGCTGAGTGATTTAAGCCGCATGCAGTCTAACGTTGTCATGCAACAGTGTAACTTTCCGACTTTCATCACCAGTAAATGATTTTTTTTTTTTTCTTCAATTTCGTTGGCTAAATGATTTAATCGTACACAGTAACAGTCGGCATTAACTGTTTCTCATACTTCGAGGTGTTCATAATGGGACACATCTTCCATATTCCACCAGTGCACAAAAGAACCTTTTTGCTGTCAACATTTGGTTTCGGTACTCATACAGACTGCTGATGAAAGTCTACCCGCGAATGTTTGCGTTTGGGATTCTCGTACAATATTCATTTCTCGTCGCTTGTTACAATATTCTATGGGAAATCTTTTTTACATTGCTTTGCAAACAGTGAAATATATATGTATACTCAGATGAGCGACAATGTTGTGCTGCAAGAGTTCATGCGGAACCCACTTTCCGAGCTTGCGAATTTTTTCCATTATACGAAGTCGGTTTGACACAATTTCTAACTATTTTGCAAATTATTCTTGTGTTAGCGACGGATCTTTCTTTAATAACACTTTCAAATTTTTGGTTTCCAATTTTCGCGATGTTTCAGAACGTGGACGAGCACTCGCGTCAAAATTAACACTTTTAAAACAGTGAAACCAATATTTACATGTATTATGGGATATAGTATCTTCGCCAAGCATGGAGTAAATTGGTTAAAATGCGTAAGTAGCGTTTTTTTTTCTTCTTGCTGGAACTTGTATCGTATGCAGCGTCGAATATATAGCTTTCGTCTATCATTTTGCTTTATTGTTGTCCTGTGAGGTTATTGTCATCAATTTATCATGAAAGTTGGCGTTACAGATAAATCAATATCAACCAAACAATCACACAAAAAAGCGAGAAATTATATGGATTAAAAGTAATTATACATCAACGCTTGATGGAAAGACTAAAACTTTTGCACACATCTAATATAATAGTTTATGGCACCTTTAGGATTTTTGTTTTAATTATTCTGCATAGGTATGTAGAAAAAAGTTGTTCTAAGCAATGACAATTGTAGAGGATTGTAAATAATTATTTTTTAAATATTATCAGCGATTTTTGTTTTATATATCATTAAGATATAACATGTAAAACATGTCACAAGCTTTACCATTTGATTTGTCAAAATAGGCACCGCAGATATACATAAACATGGTGCGGTAGTAATATCCTTTGTAATTGGTAAACAATTACATTCGATTAACTTGCATTCAGTAGTCATAAGACCAGCAATTGTTTCTTGCAATATTGTTTCCTTATACCATAATTAATGCATCGTGTTCCGTATTTTTATCTTCTAATTCTTACTTTTACAATATTAAGAAGAGAACTGTTTCTTCTATTTTATTACTGTAAAATAGGATGAAGCACAGTCCCCATAAACTGCATTTAGACGTTGCTAATTTAACTTCTGTTGGACTTTTTGCTTCCTTTCTTGAGAACTGAATCATAACTCGATACTTAATTTGTGACAGTTTTAAAGTTTACTCCAATTATGCTTGATTCCTTGACAATTTCTAGACGAGAAATTAACTAATTTCAGTGAAATTGTTATATGAACACAGTGAAGGGTTAATTAGCGAAGAAAAGTTAGTCAATATATTCGGTTAACATAAAAATGAGGCATCAAGCATAAAAGCTTTTCTTATTTGTTATCGAGTTATACCGATTAGTTTCCGAGCTTTGCACGCTGTTTGGCATCATAGAAGCGTATAATATCTACTCTAGATGTTCACTTGCCGCTACATAAATCTAGTGTTCTTTAATTTAAAAATACGTAACATTATCGAGTTGTCGATGGTAACGAATCATAAATTCATGTCGCTTGTAGCATATAGTATGTATGAAAACCGCGATGCGCTATTTCAGTTACAGATTAATGTCAGAAAGCCGAATTCCGATAATTTATATAAGTATAGAAGGGTATAATTATTTATTGATTTTAATAAATCACTGGATAATTATTAATTGATTTTGATATTACTGCAAAGTAGACTTATGACAGACATAGAATTTCATTATAATTACAATAAAATCTAATCTATGCAAAAAGTGATGATAGAAAATATTATAACTATCTACAATTAGCGGTTCGTTGTATAAATATAAAACTGTTTGGAGGCTGTATACTTTTTAAGTAGAGGTGTCACAACTTATTAACTTTATGACATATCTTATAACGTAATCTGTTCGCTGTTGGGTAGAATTAATATTGATTTATGTATGCTACGACAATCAACCTGATTTTTATTGAAACACATTTACTTCATAACTGTTCTCCAACAACGAAAATTGTGATTGCGGAAGAACTATCACAGTCTCTTGTATATAACCAGATTCGCAGGATTAAACAGCTATCGAGGGATTGTAGGAGTAAGAGAGAGCAATTAATTGTTTATATTAGAAGTAAATGTATTGCTATAACATAGTTTTACGTTATGACCAGGCTACTTATATCGATATTGTGCAGATGCGGTTTGGAGAGGCCGTGCAAGACCGTGCTCCCTACCTCTTAAGATTGTATTAAGTTTGGTTTTAACACTATAAGAGAAAGAAGAACGACTGGCGAGAGAATATTTTGGAAAAGACAAAGAGAACAGTGTGTTTTGAGCGATTGAAGAGGTAATCGTGTGGTTATATAAAATCGAGCATTATTGTATAGTACACAGCACAGATTAAATAGAAAGTATAATACGATTTATTGCTTGATTAAGTATATACATGCATTAGGTTTACTTGCACATAGTCCACTCACAAAAATATCCAATCCCTCCCATTGGATTATTCCATTTAAAAAAAATGACGATTTCTTTGTAACCTCCGGATAGCAATTACGTTGGCATGTGTACGTGCCGCTAACGTATTAACAAAAGCAGTGATCCGAGTTGTGGGCATGAAGGGGAGTAAACCTTTCGCAGGAATCTAATAGAGTTATCGCCGGAGTCCAAGGATTACTGGAAAATACGTCAGACTGGCTAGAGCTGGCGCTGCATTGCGGTGCACCCTACACATATACGCACGCACGTGTGTATATACACACACGAAGCGTCTATGATCCGTATGTGTGTAGGAACGGTGCAACGGCGGAAACGTGAGGGTGGTTTGCTCGTCGGTGAGGGTTTTATCGGCGGATTAGCATTGCTTTACATAGTTTCGAACAGGTTTGCATAGGTTTCAGACCGCCGCCTGCCACATGCCGCAGAGAAGCGAGTGGAAGCTCAACGCAATCCGCAACCGATTTTCAGTCGTTCTAGTCGGAATCTTCTAATCTGCCCATCGAAACCTCCGACCAACCGGGGACTTCCTTATTACGTGATGCATAATATTATGCGTCTTTGAAGCCAACCAGCTAGTTCCGCAACCTCAGATTACCACAAATGTAGCTTGTGACATGGATGATTATGGAAATAGATAGCGTAACAGATCTGTGGTATATAGATTTCATTTATCAGTGATTGTTATTTCCTAGTACCAATCTTATTATTGTATCCTTGCAATGTGACAAGGCCTAGGTCTGGCGGATTATAGTCATAAAACATAAAATATTCGTTAGTCATATTTGTTCGTCTGACAGAGGTGTTGAACGCACACCAATCACCATAAACCCCCCTCACCTAAACCGACGCCATCATCTTACTAGTCTTTCAGGTGGGTGACATGCACGAGGTTGTAGGATTACTTCAGGCCTGAGAAGTTCTACGATTCGCCAATCGCGTCACTGTATATTCATCAATTGTTTCTATAAATCGTCTGCTACAAAAGAGTACACGAGACACTACATAAGAGACATATTAGAGTCGATCAAGCGAAACCTAGTATCACAACGATTATTGTATCCGCTTTGCACAACACAATCACCTCACACAACATTAATTTGGAGTGTGAAAGACGCTTAAAAACTGACTGCGAGAGGAAAGAATACGCGTCATAACATCTATATTGGATGGTATCATTAGTTTTCTTTCCATACAACTCATTGAACAAATAGCAATGGTACAGAAAGTTTACGCATCATCGATCAGTAGTCCGCGATTTTTCATGTATTTATAGGAAATTTAAACATACAAAATTACATAGAATATACGTAATATGAAAAAATATTCAAATTATAGTGTTTTTTATAATACCTGCTAGATGAAATAATTTTCTGCTGAACTTCTACTCTTACTACTACATTTTCAAAAATATGAATTTGTATAAAAATCCGCAATCTACCAATCACAATCTCATTCTTAGAATACCAGTTTCATTTCAAATATCATCCAGAAAAAATCAAGACACATTAAAGAGTCAAAAATAAATTATCACACAAAACGTGCAATCAAGATATTTTCATTCAAATATATTCTCTCATCATATATTTCAAATAAGCTTCTCCGACCTAAAACCGTTGAAAAAGCACAAGCATAATTTGATAATTTCGACTATAATTTTTAAAATCGGGTCAGTATACCAGAGTATTATCTACAAAAAGTTCAAAGAGGTCGCTAATTGCAGCTAATTTATCTGGGGGTTCTTTGCGGTCTGCTACATAAATCGTCAGAACGGAAACAACGCATTAAAAAGTGGAAATGTCTCTTGTTCAGTGTCAGATAGCAAGTTTCTGTTCCGCATCTCTTGGAATTATCTTACAGTTTTGTAGCATTTAGCTTATCCTCGAGGAGTGTCAATAAAAAATAAAATTGTAACGAGTGCTTTTATCTCAGTTTCATGGGTTGACCAAGCAACTTTCTGTCGAATGTATATTTTTTGTTCTTTCAATGTACTTTATCGATTCGATGATAATCTTAATTACTTTGTCGTTAATAAATAATTTTGAAGCCTCTATGTTTGCTTCTTTCACGGCACCTTTCTTTAACTTGGGTAAACATGTTATAATTAAATTGCGGATTTGTTTGCACTTATGGGAAATTTAAAGATGCACAATTAGACAGAACGTACGTAATATAAAACAGTATACAAAAGACTTAAATTCTAGTGCTGTTTATAATATCTAGTTGGTGAAATAATTTTCTACCGAACTTCTACTTTCTTCGACCATATTTTCAAAAATATGAATTTGTATGAAAATTGGCAGTCTAGTTACAATATTGTGCGTGGAAGTTTGCACAGATTGTCTCGGTTTCTTATTTTTACATATGGTCACTCTATCCTTTCGTATACATTTTTTTTACGCTACTGTCTTATGCGATTCCCACTTTGCTTTTGATATTTTCCTGTTCAGTCTGAATTCCACTACCAGTGTTCTTGCAATCATTATTATCATTTACTTCTTGAAGCTGCTAAAACCAAACGCGTTCATCCTTGGTTTTTTCAGTTATACTTTTAGAATAACAAGTAAAACGAAGAAAGTAGAATAAGGAAAAAAAAAAAAAAGCGTGAAACTTACAAGATTGTGAAATGCATATTTTTCCTTCTGAAATGTAGATTCAGAATATTTAAAAATTTTTAAATATATGTTTAATCTATAATCAGCGGGTATTAAATCTAAAACAAAACAAAATAATCAGAAGCAGAAAAATTCGAAAAAACTTCGAACATAAATACTAATACGAAAGCTCGCATGGATGACAACTGTCCTCCAAAACCATTTTAGTGGTTATAATATCACTGAACCGTAACGCACAGAACTAACGATTAAATTGAATTAAAAAGTACCCCCTCCATAATACACTCTAGGCTCTTCAACCTAACCTCTCCACTAGAAAGAATATGGCCGACATTTTAATTCACGTGGATGACAGTTGTCATCCACGCGACTGCTACGGAATTAATGGAATTTGAAAGAATAAAACCAGCGACCGAATAATAACGTTATATATATGTATATGTATAATACTTCAATCATCTTTCTATTTTAGTCCTAATTTTTTGTGAACACTGAATATTTGCCACACTAAAATTTTCTAAAAATTTTTAAATTTTAAAAATCAGGTATTGGTAATGACACTTTCATTCCATCTGTTTTTTAAACTGTTAATGTTTTGTCTCCAAGCATATCGTTTAGCCTATACAAGATTGAAAACTCGTGGAGAATACCGACAGCAAGTGCAAGTTTTTGCGTGGTAGGGGCGGCAGTCAAAGTGTTATGACACGTTTTCAGGCTATTAAGGATGAGAAAAACGGCTCTCTAAAAATTCTAGCTTACAAAATCTAGCTTTCTTTCGCCAGAACATATTTTTATTCTCGAAATGCATACATATAATGTCTTAATCTCAAAAACAACCCCTTTGAAACGTACTTGTTAGAAATCACTGCGCTAACAGCGCCTTTAACCCTTTCCGCATACAAAGACGATGGTAGGTCAAGAACTTAAAACACCGAGTCCAGTCCACAACTGAATGCGTTATGACTTCCAAAGCAATAAATATGGAGAATAATGGATATTAATTAGAGTGTATTTTAATAGAAGGGCAATTAAGAAAGTGGGTCATGCGCAGGTGTGCGGGAAGAGAGCGGTACGCCATTCATACCGAAAAGAGGAAGAATAGTACGTGGCAGTTTTGCACGGTGGCTTCCATTACCTATCGTCAGCGTATAATAGCAGTTCCTTTAATTAGATGTGCAGCGCAATGCTTTTGTCCTCGAAAAAAAAAAACGAGAGCACCTTTGGAAGGGTGAAAAAAGGTAATTTCTTTTCTTACAATTGTAGCTGTGTCAGTCAATTGACACGTCTGAATAAGAGTGCTCTATTTCATGGGATTATTGAGATCATTGTTGGGAACAACAGATTACTCTAAAGTTTATAATAGGATCGACAAATTTGCTAGTTTTGAATATTCGAACTTTTTATTTCTTCGTATGCAATTATAACTTCACGGTTAGAAGGAATGCCAAATACTTAATTGCTTCTTAAGTGCTTGACCTCTTCTGCTCCATAGCGATTGAGATATCATTATCCTATTCTTCACGCCAAAAACCAAATTCTTAAGAAACGACAGTGGACTTTTCATCACAATGACCAGCAACGGACGCCGACATCTATTATTTATACTTGCACATACGATTTTATAGGATGTGTGCAACTAATTCAAGACGCTTTCGACACGTTTGCATTTTTCTTTAATTGAACAGAATATTTTTTCACTTTAGTATACAACTAGCATAAGGAACATCTTTTAATTGATAGTGTTTCATCCATGAGATGGAAAACTTAGGTCATTAGGTCCTCACACTTTTCCAAACAGGCAAAGCCTCTCGTTTTTTAATTAATGATAACATTGTTTGTCTACCTAACGGTACAACATATTAAGGTATTGTCAAAAATGAGATTTATTAACACTCAGCGACACAATAAGCTATTAATGACATAGGTGGCAAACACTCAGTTATGCTTAGTTAATACCTTGTAATAACTCATTTTCTTAATTTTATGTACCATGGAGCACCAGGCATTCTAGTTATAGCCTACCTGCTTCAAATCAGACCTATAATCTTTTTTGGTGCTCACCATTAAACCTTCCACTAGCGCATCATCGCACCTTCCCTCACCATAATTTCTAAGAGTTTATATCTAAACCAATCAATCATTAATTTTTCCCACCAGAATCTTCAAATCAATCGCTTTTTTGCTTTGGCTTCCGGAGTATAAATTCATATTAAGAACTCTAACTGAATCAGACAATATAGAGTCTACAAAATCAGTGGATTCAATACAGCCTAAAGTGAATCGAGTACAAACATCAACCTACATCTTCTATCTGGATCACAGTTGCAATGATTCAAGTGTTGATCATAATCATTTTACGAATCAATTTATACATAATTGTTTCCATTTATCGTCAACCTACATATCAACTGAACAATAAAATCAGTTGCTCTTTATTATGTTAATGTGCAGCGTACTGAAAAACATCGTTGCATTTATTAATCGTCCCGCTGTATCGATACCTGTTTCTGTTCTTAAAAAATCACAAAGCTAAGAAATAATATTTTACGAGCACTTGTACGTATCATACGCCCGATATAACGTATGACCTTGAACTAGTTGTGAACTGAATTAACTAAATTAAACTAACTGTAAGCCAAAGTAAAACTAAAAATGAAAATAATCTATTGAAGACATTTATGTATTACGAACTTTATTTATTCTAAGAAATGATCTTCAATTTTTGAACTTACTATTGCGAATTTTAGACGCTAAAAGAAAGTTTCAGAGTAATGATTCATTTGAATTATCTCTTTACGTTTGTTATTCCTAATTACAATTGGCAGAATTAAACAAAAGTCCAATTGAATTAAATTTGTAACATAATAAAACAATTAAACGTTATAGGAAAGAATATTTCAAATACTACAGAAATAAAACGAGGAGTATACCTATAGCTACTCAATAAATTCGTGTCATAGAAACGAGAAGAACCCTTACAGGAGTAACTCGAAGGTGGAATATCGCAAGAAAACGCATGAGGACAAGGAAATCGAGCAGAAACGGAGAAAGATAGGTGACTATGGAAAGTGTGGATTGTCGAAGTGAAAAACAGAAACATTGCGAAGGGAAATAGATAGGAGCCAGCTAAACGAAAGCATTTGAATAGAAAGGTCTCTTCCGTTCATTTCGCCATACTTTCCTGCTGTCTACGGAGAATGCCTCGATACCGAGCAGTTTCGAAGTAAATTAAGACAGAAGGGACTGAAACTTTAATTGCATGCAACTCGATCTACTCCTACAAGCTCGTCCCTTCCCCTTGATCCCTAAGTATTTTTCGTTCTTGCTTATGCTCTCTAGACTAAATCAACTGAATCCTTAGGCCTATCGAAACTCTGAATCAACAGACACAGTGGAAGAATGGAGGTTGGGGAAGTCTTTAAAGAATCATGGAAAAAAATAAAAAAAAATAGAAGAAAGTGTGAAGGGAAGTGGAAGAATTAAGAGGGTGAAGGAAACTGGTAACGATTAGATGGAAAACATATATGTAGGTGAGAAATAGTTAGATAGATAGGATGGGTGAGTAGGTGGGAAAAGCGGAGCATATGAAGGAAAACGAAGGAGAGTTAGATGAGGGAAGAAGACAGAGTGTTAAAGAGAAAACTTGGTTCTGAATAGGAAGAGATGTAACAGAAAGTGTAGAATGGGGTGAAATAGGAGAAGGAAGACAGGTTATAGAGATAAAGGAAGAAAGGGAAAGTGAAATAGGAGGATAATGAGAATTAGAGGCAGAAAGACGAATGGGTTAAGGAGTGTGCGAGTAAAAAGGTGATCGAAGAAAATAATTTGACGGAGCACAGTAGAGGATGAGAGAAAGAAAGAAGGAGCAAGGGATTGAAGCGCGTACGTAATACGAATGAAATCAGAATTATACAGATGTAGTATATCCGATGTAAAGGCCGGATAGTTGAGTATTTTTCACGGAGTCGATCTTTCAGTCAATAAGTACCTGGGATTTCCTGAATTTAATGTAAATTACCTTCTAGTTCGTTCACGAAACGGCGATCTATCGTTAAGTTTCTGCTAATAAAACCTCTGTTTCTGCTAACACCGTCTGGTTTCTTATTTCCTTCCTTTTCTCGTAATAGTGGCGATCACACACCATTGGTTAGAAGAAAGAAGTGGGGACAAAAGAGAAAGAGAGATCGCGCGAAGGCTATAGACGAAATATAAAATACAAAAGTCTACAGTAGGAGATTCTGATGTGAAACAAAAGAAGAAACTGGTTTGATAATAATATGCAAACACTTGTAAATTATGCAAAAACTTATCTTATGAAAAATAAATACGTGGATTGGTTTCTTAGCACTTGGTCACCGGTGTCGGAGTACTTAACCCTAGTTTTAAGAAAAATAGCGTTTTTGGATAATGACCGTTCACTCAATAGTAAATTGTTTATTTCATAAAGTTATTTACATTATAAAGTTATGCACACGTACACAGCATCAAGTCCCGTTAAGTATACTCACCTCTTCGGCTTGATTCCCCCGGTACAAGAACGTACTATCACCCTCTTGACCCGGAAGTTTCAGAATGGGCAATTTGATCATTGCCCAATGAAAAGCGGCCAAAGAGTAAGAAACTTAAATATTGGTCATAATTAATTAACATAAACTACTCATTTTTATATAAACACAAAGCAGACATATATTCAAAATTCTAATATACACAATCAACTACAAACGTACAGTAAGTATACTGGTAGCGTGCGCGTTCTATTTTCGTTCGCGTAATCGCATACTATCGATCGCCTATCAAATTAATGTTAGGTGAATGATTCAATTGTCTCGAACCATAGACTTGTGAATTTAATCGTCTTGAAACTGTTAACTAATTTTGGAACTTAGGAAGATTCTTGTAACGATTCTTAGATCTTTACGTATGCGTGTTTTCGACTGATGTCTACGTGAAGACTCCTTTTTTTAGTAACCATTCCGTTCACTGCTAGAAAGGGATACCACGTTGATTGGTTGCAACGAAGAAATGCTAATTACCAATCAAGGTGTCGGATACCAAATGTTTAATTTATTGACTCTTATGTGTATGCAAATAAGTAGTCTTATCACAATGTTTACGGTTTAATAATATATTACATACAGCCTACGAATACAAGTATTTAATAATTGGACCGTATTTTATTAGCGTCATTCTTATTGACGAGAGGTAAATATTTGATAAGACATACATTGGGAACTTTACTAGTGTAGGATCGGGGTTTCCATACCCGTAAAAAAAGGAATAACAGTAAGGAAATTAAAAGGGTGCCTTAGGTGTTGGCGTAGTGTCCAGGTTTGTCGGTTCAGAGGTCACAGTTTCGATTCCCGTCTGGTCCCTTAAATTTTTCTTTTCCTCCTACAATTGGGAGCTCACACCAGGCAGAGACATCTACAGCTACACGAGAGTGCAATAATGACGGCGATGGAGCAAAAGTTATATTGTGCAGAAAAGATATATGAGAGAGTTACACGTCTCTCAGAAGAGTTGAGAGAAACAGAGTTTCGGCCGAGTGTTACTGAAGTGGCAGGGTGTATTTGAAAAATGTTGAGAGAAAGAAACAGAAGAATGTGCTTAGAACATTCGAGGGCGAGTGTTAGCGTAGGATGGCCGAGTGAAGAGCGTAGGATCGCTGGACCTCTATACTCATCAAAAAGAGCAACAACAGCGAAGAAATTAAGAGGGCATTCTTATCGTTAGAGTTTCGGCTTGTCGATTCGAAGGTCGCGAATTTGATTCATGCTTGGTCTTTCAAATTTTTTCCGCGACTCTTATATTAGAAAATGTGATACTAAATGTTCACCAAATAAAGTGGTAATAGCAGGACGGATGTGCAGAACAGAGATTAAAGAAAAATTATTCAACGAGCTTTACCCAAATCTTTTTTTTTTTTTAATTTCCTTCCCTGATTGAAATATTATGTTTGCGTAATTACACTTTTTCTCTGGACAGTATGTACATGTGTAGTTAAAAGTGTTATACTGTCGAAAATTTGACCAATCTTTGTCAATAACTTCCTCTAAACATTTTTAATCCTCTTCTTCTGATCATTTCAGCAAAGGAATAAAAGAAAATTCACGAGATCGATTGTATCAAAAAATTTCCAAATATTCGTTCTCTTCTTCCCTCTGTTGCATTTTGCAAACCACTGCGAATAATGCGATCACACTATTCCTAGACTCACGCCATTCATTGTAACTTGATTGATGATCACTGATGAGAAGCAGTTTCATACGTGCCGCGTTTACATGTCTGACAAATTAATTGGTATATACCGATTGTTGCGAAATACTCGTATTTGTGCACGCAAATGCCGCATATAATGTTCCATATGTTTCGTTCATTATTACTTGAATCCAATATATCGCTTCTCTTATTGGTAGTTTCATTTTGTGTGATACGATAAAAAAAAAAAATGGAGTTTGGAGCTGCTCATGTAGCTGTTAGCAATGTGCAAAAACCAGAAGCATAATACTATCAATTTTTTTATTTCTTTATCTTAATGTATGAAGTATTAAGTTTAAATCTTGATGATTATCGATAATGCACTGCGTACACAACGCCTTTAATGGTGATTGATTCAATGGATATTTCATAACATGTTTATAGCTTGCTCATTATTCTTATGAATAATTTGCAGGATTCATTCTTCCTTTTAATGTTAATTTAGGGACGATTTTGAAAGTGTTATGTTGTAAAAAATATTTGCCAAATTGATGAATTCGCTATCACAGTCAACAAGTTGTAGTACGGAACGCCCTGTTCGACGACCACATATCCGGACACCACATACGTTAGGCTCAACAGAATAGGGTAGGGTTGACCCTAAAGGCATCATTACTATCGACCGAACAATACAAGTTTTAACGGCAATTTCTTAGTATCAGCTACAACAGGTATACGTAGAACACAGAAACACCAATGAAAAATATACAGCAAGTTAATTCACATCCGGATGTTATTTAGCGACTTGAATGCACGGTTGCAGAAGGAAAAGAAAAATACGCGACTTTGTTAGTAAGAATAGGAAATTAAATTACACGAACTGTATTTAATTTGGACGCGTGCTTATTAAAGGACTGTGTCTTCTGAAAATACACGGCTTATTACAACAGTTATTACTTTACAATACTATCGCCTCCTCTACTTACAAGCTTGTGGAAACAATCTTTTCTTCCAAAGTTTCCCTTTCCACCAACTTCAGGAAGGGTTGTTCTAAGGTAGAAACAAAAAATAAGTACGAAACAGAAAAACTGGATCTTTCATTTTCTGCAAATTGACGGTTTTTTTTTATCCGAGCAGAAAGTGAAATTTTACAAACTGGCTGCCGCATAGTTAATAATTCGCTGTTCGCTATTGAGCATCGCCACGTTAAAATCTTCGAGTAACGTGACTTTCTGATTCTACCGTAACAGTAAGGTCTTGTAAATCGTCCTGCTGGTCTTTGTCAAAAATAGCGTCGCTACATCGTGACGGGACATAAATCTGAGGCACTACTCGATGTTCCCGAACAAGCTCAATCAGAAAACAACGTTTACATTATACACAGACACTTTCAAGTTAGATACACGACGAATACAAACATATATCAAATACATTTATATATTTGAACTTTTATATTTTATTCCATAATTACAAATAATATATACATATCCTTGTCATACAACTATGATAAAAATTCGAAAAGCTACACTTCGTCTAATTCCAAGCTCGAAATTCGCGTCATTCTATTGTTGGGAAACATAAATGTCGATACTGTGATATGAATACAGAGCACTGAAGAATGATATGGAGGATTTTGTAGAATTATCAGAATTTTTGGTTAATAAAGCATCTTGTTATACACTGTTTGATAACAGATTTTACGAAGTGATTATGTATGCGATATGATTTCCTTGAATTTAAAAAACTCACAAAACGTCTATTTTACAAAAATCTAATAATATTAAAGTCATTATTAATAGATAATGGAAATTTCTTTAAAAATCTGAACGATTTTGCGGATTAAAATGAAGTATGAAGAAATGAAATTCAGCAAGTTTATTAGAATTAGTGAGTTTTTAGGATGTAATTTTTTCATGAAATAAATATTGTATAAAGGGGGTAATGAAAGTACTTTACATATTTAGAACGTACTGTACAAAATATAATATTTGTTGTTGCAGTGTAATTACCTTTAAACAAATTTGTCTTTCATTCGTATAATTTCGCGGGTATTAAAGTGGAATCACCTTCTCTCCATATAATTACTTATAACTACTACAAAGTTTGTTCTTGCGAGGTTTCCTGTCCGCATTAAGTGCTTCCGGTTTTGTAATCAAACTTTGGAACATATCAAGGCATTTAAAATAGTAGAAAGTTTATGAAAATGAAGTTTGTCGTGATTCTATAATTTTGAAAGTATAATGAGGTTATGTTATTTTATCAAATGTACTTCCCAAATATGTAAAATGATGTTAGGATATTTATTGTTATAAGTACTGATTAGTTGAAATTTGAAATAGGATATATAGCAAAAATGCGTGTGTAACTTTCTAAAAGAATGAGCAGTTTTGAAAATCGAGAATGTAATTTTATTTAGTGTAAAGTACATTTTTATTTACTTGAGGTTATCGTTACATTAATTTTCAAATACATTGCTATATTATGATTTTAAATTCTCATCTTTATATTTTAAAGAAACAGTACGTTCATTAATCAATGGTAATGTTGCGACGTTTCAATATTTGACTAATTTTAAATCCGCGTATATTTTAACCCTGTTATGGCCTTTGAATCTTTTTCCACCCATCATGTTGTTATTTGTTTAAGCATTTTTGCTACTGTAAAATAATTGTAAAGAAAAAGTGGAAAAGTACCCAAGATCTCTTGAGTTTGTTGTACACACCCTGTCCTATCATTTGCATCAAGTAGAAATAATGGCAAAGTCAGCGTCCATATGCTGGTCAAAGTAATTAAAAAGTGTATTAAATCTTGGCTATCCATTATCGTACGTTTAGAAGTTAGTCCTTGTTTAATTTAGTCCTTTAGGCCAATTTCTATCAAGTAGGAGAAGCAAGACACTTAAAAACCAATTAAACATTCGACGCTCCTCCTGATTATAAAATTAATGTAAACGTGAGCATGTATTGTGTGTTTGTTATATACCTGGGAGCTGTTCCTCTTCTTCTTCCGTTTGTGCTCCTTCTTATGTATTATTTTACGTGAACGTAGCGCTCTTTCGAGGGACGTTGTATAATCGCCAATCCCTCACACGTTACAAACTAATTTCCATATTTAAGGATTTTACCTTACAACAGTCATAAAATGTCAAAGACGAAATCTTCGACAGCTGCGAGCTTATTTTTTACCAGCGGCAGCCATAAACCGTACTCCGCTACAATTCATATAATTAATAGCTCAACTGAATTCATTAAAACATCATTTACTTAGTTGTTTTAAAAGAATTTCCTGTTTCGAATAGTTTCAACTTCAAGCTTTGTTCGACATTTTATTTATTACTGGGTTATATTAAAATACTAACAATGCTCTAAGAACACTATAAGAATAAGAATACGCCTGTTAATTCTGAACAGGAGAAACAAAATAAAGAGAAGACACGCGGAAAATGCAAGGGAAAGAAAAATGTCGTCTTTGGTCTTTTAATGGACTCATTCCTAATTCTACTTAAGAGAGCTACGATTGTTAGACGCGGAGAATGATTAGACTGAAGTTAGAAGGTGTATATAGATTGTCTCACATAACTTAAACATCTTAAATATCTCGTATATTTTTTATAATAGAAAAAATGTAAAAGAAAATATTTGGTTTTAAAGCGCAAATATTGTGATAGGCAGGAAATTTTTCTAGAATTCATATTCGAAGTTTTCTTAAGTAAGTCTACATATTTAGATTATTATGATAAGATAACTAAGGTCAGGGTAAATCCAATGACCTGCAATATTATGTCATTCACACGACCTCGAGTAAAAAGAGTTCATAAAAGTTGGACAATTTATATTAGGTGTACAGCTGCGTACACTCGTTCGTGACCAAGGATGAAGCGATGTGGCTGTTATCGTATCACAACGTCGACGAGTGTTTTCCGCGTCGATAATATGACGCGGACTTCGAACTAGTTTCCTTTTGGTGGATTCCAGTGAAGTCTTTCGAAATATGCAAATTGGATAGTGAACTGTATTGATTTTTAAATGGATCAAACACAATATTGAACAACGATATAATTATATTAGAAATAGTTTAACAAGATATATTACAATATTGATGTCTGTGTTGAATGTATAACGAATGGAATGGTTACGAAAAAATCTGTCTAGAGTGTCTGTGCGTGTTATTTTATAAATTCTGTGAGTGTTCTGATTTGTTGTCTGAATGTATAGTGGAGGTGGTCGAAATGTGTTCATTGGTGTTTGAATATTCTGGGGGTGGCGAATGTGTTGAGAAGGTAGGGAGATTGTTACTAAAAATATTTGTTATATTGTAGGGAATCCCTACTGTTTTCTGGTCGGTGGCTAAGTTGGCCGCTTCTGGTGGCCAGGTGGGAGAGTTTCGGTTATTTGTGTTGTTACAAAATAAATTTGCAGGCCGTGTCGCCTAATCCCTTGCCTTGCCTGCTTTAAAATGTTTTACGACCGAACAGTGGCTTCTTAATAATATTCGAGAAGCTTTGTTGAAAATACGTATTTATTTGTAATTTCAGTAGCGCTTGTTTGTGTTACGTATTGTTCTTTACTACGTAAATGAATTGGAATAGAATTTGTGCTCTTAGTTTATATTTCACTTTTTATAAGTTCTGTTGAATTGTGATTGGTAGTAGTTTAGGTAGTTTGGGCGAATGCTGATTCGTCTAGTAGCAGAAGTGGTAATGATAGGGGTGTGTGGTAAAGTTGTTGTAACAAATTCTAGATATTGAAAAGACGGTACTTTTTATGGCGAGGGTTTAGAGCAAATGGTGACCAGCATTCAAGGCTGGGTGGCAATAAAACAATTACAATAATTTTTCGGGGTTATATATGTTGGGTGTTCGAGGCTGAAAATACTGCTAGCCGTGACGATCGCGTGTCTAATCCTTGGGATTGTACACGTGGCGTGAAAGATGCGTGTGCGAGTCAGGGAGAAAGCATTTCATTGTTAGTATCGAACATGTGAATAACGTTGCAAATAACATTGTATGTAACCAATGTTTGGTAACCATTTGTTAATTGAATTAATAAATATTGTTACTAAAATTACACATGCATGTCCAGATCATTTACATATGTGATATTTACCTGCAAATAATCTCTATTACTATGAAGTTCTTTCCTTAATTTTCTATATAACGGGGTAATGTGCATCCTAGTTACAATCGACGTGTCTTAAGATCAAGTCCTCATACCTTCTTCAGCGTTCACCACGAACACCTACCTGCGAACTACCAGACTTTTTCTCTCCTTAACGGATCTCGCTTTTTGTTTCCGAGTGGCACGAATAAACAGAACAGCACTGCGAATGAAACTTTTGTCGTGCTCGA
Organism: Anthophora plumipes; assembly: GCA_951804975.1. NCBI lineage: Eukaryota > Metazoa > Arthropoda > Insecta > Hymenoptera > Apidae > Anthophora > Anthophora plumipes. Next base: position 13,885,181 of record OX638118.1, on the reverse strand, counting down.
AAGCCAATTTAATCTTCGCCTTTTGGGAGCGTGCATCCTTTTGTAATAAGTTCGCGTGCTGAGGGAAAAATGCGATGACGCGGACAAAGAGAAACAGAGAGATGAAGATAGAGACGAGAAAAGCTTCAAAGAAGGAAAACATCACTGGCCGGAATTAGAGATCCTCGGAATTTTATTTCTTACAGCCGTCTTTTCTTTCTCATTTACCTAAATGTTTCCCTTTTCTTTTTGTCCGTTGCGCGATCCCGTAGAGCCCGGACTAAAAGCACTTCCGTGATATTAACGAATTAGTTTTAGCGCGGTGAGTACGAACGTGTTTTTGCTAGTTGAAAAAATAAGAGAAATGCGACGCAGCGGGATTTCCGTTCTTCGTAAGAAGGATTGAGAAATGCGAATTTCGTGACTTTTAGCGTAAAATCGACATGGACGCGATTTTGTCTCGCTATCTACTTCTGTCTTACTGTCGCCCGGCACAAGTATGATTTCCCTCTTATCCCCCCCGCGGGCATATAAACCAGTGTAGAGAGATTGAGGAATATAAAAGTAGAAAAAAAAAACAAATTTTTTTTATGCTGATACATAATGGTTTCAACACTGTTTAATGTTTTGACATTGTTAAGAAAATTTGATTTATGACAGGAACGACCATCAAGGCTATTTTTGAGAGTATTTTTTAATTAAGGCTTTTCTTTTTTCATGGTATAATTCACTATTAGGACTTGTGGGGTGCGTGTCGCGGATGATGGTGTCCGCGTAGGGCTATCGGTTGTGTAGCTTCACTTCAACTCATACAATCCAGTGTTAAACCACCCGCCAAATTAATCTTGGATAACTATTTGGAACAAGTGGTAGAACATTGATATACGAATGCTCTATCGTCGAATACCCGTATGATAGACACGATGAATGAATTGCATCACAAAAACGATTGATACCGTGGATCGTGAGGTATAGTAAAGAAATGCTCGATATCATCTCGAATAATCCACGATCTTCATATGCGTTTGTAAGACGACTTAGATTGAACGACAGTTTCGACTTCGATCTTCGACTCATAGTGAACGACATTATACGACTTCGAAAGAACGACTATTTAAAACGACTGGTTTCGATTGCGTTTAATGAACGACTGTATTGCTCGACTCTTAAAGAACGACTCTAATTTGTTTTGTCTCTAAACGACTGATTTCTTAGCAGCTCGATCGCTCGCTGCTAAAAACTGTATCACGCTGATTGACCACTGCCGAAAGTTGATAATCAACGTGTCTTTCAGATATTGCATCACCTTTCCCGTGTGCGCTTAATGCGCTTTTCCTGAAAAAAGAGGGCCGATACCTGCTCGGACACGTCATATGCCAATGATTTTGGCAATGGCACGGAATTTCCACTGGGTGATACTCTAGCAGTTCTTGCAACGGTCGAAACGCTGAATAGAGTTGATCCTTAGGAAACTTTCGTTTTTATGACATGTTCTCGGCTATTGAGAATAGAGAATTAACTCTACGTATGTTGAAAAGACTAATTTCTCCCGGCGAGAAATACGCGAAAAGTTGAACAATAGCTAACGTGTTCTTCACAATAACCTTTCTTCGGGACCGTGTCATAAACCGTGCCATTCGAAAAAGAAACGAATGTATTGTTCCGTTACGGGCGGAAGAGGGCTGAGAAGTAAGGCTTTAGAAATTGTTTTAAAAGTCTGCGTTTCTGTGGATCATATAAGCTGCTAGAATTCTACTTCTACCTAATGTAGAATATGAATATCAAAATTAGGTCAAAAACAAATTAACAATTAAATGAAAGAAAGAAACATAAGTGGCACAAAAGTACACAGAATTCAACGCTTTTTTTCAAATTGTTCTTAGAATGGGAATAATATGAAATCAACTGTTGAACATTAGGCATTGTATTATTGTATTTTTTTCACAAAATATAAAATTTTATATAAATATTCAGAAAAAGAATTTCTTCAGCTTTAAAATAAGCTCAAGATCAAAGCACTATCTTTAAGAAATGCGGAGTATTAAGGTTAAAGTGAGGACATGTCGAATGATTCCGTTCAATCTAAAAAAAAAAATTTAATATTGAATACCTCAAAAACCATTCAAGGTAGAAAGCTAAAATTTTATACAAATTATTTTCTCAAGATTGTCAACAACTCTTGCAAGTTTATAAAATATCGGTGGCTATGACTGCAATTTTATGGGATTTGATGTTGTCATATATCAATGTCACCGGTTATTCTCTGCTTTATTCGAATAAATTTGTCCACTTTTATTCGAATGAAAGATTATTCGTTATTTTTCAATAACTGCATTTTGTTTGCACCTTTCATTCGAAGATTTTTCGAATAAAACTTTATTCGCAAAATTTATTCAAATTTTTATTTATATAAGATTTCATTCGAATAACATCCAACATTACATAGTTCTCATTGTACGCCAAGCGATCATTATTGCATTCACACAGTACCCGCATCACAGGATCATTGCTTATGAAAAGTTACTACATACTGCCTGAGTATCGCTGTGTACTCGAGCTAGTTTAAACACTTCCCTGTGGGCAACTTGCTGAGAGGCTCTGATGTAGAGGGTATTTCAAACGCCATTGTTTTTTGAAATAATCAACCATATTATCCATTTTTACATTACTCTGTGCAAGAAAATTGTTATAAAATTCGCAAAGAAAATTTCCCATTTATTCCAAAAGATGTCCTGAGGAGTTACAATTTAATTGATGCAGTTTATTCAGGAATTAGAATAGATAAGAAAAGGTTTTACGCAGATATTTTTGAAATAAAAATTTCATTATATATTAAGCAGAATTGTATATTATGTGTGAACTTTTATACATAAGTCAGCGGACACTTAAATAAAATTAGGATTTTGGACTTTGAAATTTTCGTTTTTACTGTAATGTTTCGAACAGAATGTCCTTTATTTGTAAAAATAACAACACTTGAATGTTTTTGAACAAATAATTCTTTTCCAGAACTTCTCATTATGATTACATGGACTGTCGAACTTGAAATAAAAAAGAATCGATGTTCCAGCTCCATCTTTATCTCTATTTAGTGAGAAATCCTTTTTAACTTGTTTATAAACATTTAACGGTACTACAAATATATTCTTCAGATTATTTTGAAATTCCAAAAGCAAACGAATGGTGTACTTACATATTTGTGTAGTCTTTCTATCTTTAACTTTTTTAATTATTCAAGTTGTATGTATATATTTTTAAATTTCCAATCAAATATAATCGTAAAATAGGTAAATATAATAAAATAACACAACAAGCTGAAGACAAAAAATTGTATTTATGTTTTAATAATCATTTTTCTCAAAATGATTATTTTGTCCGATGACTTATGGACGAAATTGTATGTAAATTTCATAGCTCCATATAGTTAGTTATTAATAAGCAAATGCTTTCTTTGATTATTATTTCTTTGTCTATATGTATCAATTGTTAGGTATTTTAGTTTTAATTGCAGTAGTATGTTCCAACTATATTTACAATAATTCGTAATATGCCAAGCGCATTAAAAAAAGAAATTCGTTAATCGCTACTTCAACAGATAGAAGAAAGGAAAACCTTTGAACATGTGCAGGTGAAAGGTCCTTTCGGAAAGAACTTCGAGCGTGCACGAATCGTGCGGGATACGGCAGTACCTAAGTCTTCGGTTCAAACTCAATGTCGAGAAACTACAGGATGAGAGAGGAACAGGGGATGTTTGAGAACTGGTGAAGGAAAAGAGAAGTGCCGTCTATACCTTCGAAGGAGACGTCTGCTCTTTGTGAAAGGTTCTTTTCGGATTTAATGCGCCAGAAAAACTGAAACTATAGCAAAAAAAAAATGATCTGTGCTTCTATTAACAACATATATTTATTTTATATGTATAAAGGAAATCACAAAATTATTCGCACAGTCAAAAGTATGACAAAGATGAATAAAAATAATGAGGCAATAAATTACTTCTTAATATCTTTTTATTTGGAAAGACATAGTTTATATTTTACATATAACTATGAAAAGAAATTGAAGAATTGTGGTTTATAATTACAAAAGGACAATTTATAACAATTCGTACACCTTATGAATTGGCTAAAAACTTGTATACTCTTCATATTAACAAGTGCCAGTTAAATATTCACGAGTTTAGAATGGATTTTAGTAACCGACTAAATAAATAAAATCTTCTGCCAATACCAACCTTTTGTATTAGATATTGCAAATTTATTAGTATAAGAAATTGATTTAAGTGTATCGCTAACAGAAGAATCGCACAAATTTTTTCCGGTACTTAATATTAAATCATGAAAAATGAATTACTTGTCTTTTACTAGATGTATATTATCCATTACTCACTTACCTACTATTTCTGATGAAAGAGATTAAATTAGAGGAAAGCGATATATGTAAGTAATATACGCAATATGGAGTAGTGTGATTTTTAAAGATCTAACAAATAAATATCTGTCAAACGGTTGTCTAACTTACTTTAGCATCGCACACGTTGTGACTCGTCAATTAAGCGAACGATAGTGATGTGGCAGACCTCTTCTTCCTCCGGAAAACTCTCGCAAGGCATCGGTAGGTTTTTCGGAGACCAGTTCATGTCACAGGAATATTGGATTGTATTGGATTACAAAGCAGTGACAGTTCCAACGCTTACTCTTACACTTCGTGTTAACAAGTATCAGTTGACTTTTACGAGTTTAGAATGGTCTTCAGTGACAAATAAAATTTTTCATTGATCCCGACCTTGTGTATTAGATATTGCGAATTATTACTGAGAGAAATTAAGTTTATCACTGGAAGAAAAACCTTAAGATATGTTATGAAGGTCAATTATCCTAGTTAATTTCATATATGCAAGAGGTTCAAAATCAAAAATAAAAGAATTTAGTTTGAACCTTTGTTTGTTAGTTTCTTTTTTCTAAACAAAAAAAAAAAGAAACAGTGTAATCGTGCAAAAATTTCGACACTAATGTAGATAAACATATGTAGGTCACGTGAATACAGTATCGGTCTTTGTGGAGTTCATAAGTTGCGTACATGTAAATGTCGAATTAACTTTGTGTGAATTAGCTCGATAAAAATTTTATTTCGACAAATTAATTACACATGAATTGAATGCTTAACAACTGCGAATATTTGTTGTATCAGCATATACGAAATAGCGTTGCTCGATAAGTGAAATAATTCGCGTTATACTGGTTGGCTCGTTTTACGGTCGGTGAAGCATGTTCCAGGATGTGATGATTGCAACTTATGTTTGACTGAGTATATTTAACTTCGTCGAACTTGTGTGTATATGAAATGTTGTGTCCTGTATGAATGTTGGAACTAAACTGACTATATTGATACATGAAGGTATAAAATCAAATTTTGATGAATGAACTTTGTGGTGATGGGTTTTTCTTATAATTTTTACTCTATTTACTATTCGTTACAAATTGGTGGTATGTGGTATTGGAGCTAGAAATCTTAGGCTATGATGATTCGTTGGCCTTACTCGGTTGTCGTAGGTGGAAAGTGATGCGATTTAAATGAAAGAGCCAGATAAATGCTTTTCTTTAAAAACTATCTATTATTGTCGCGATAAAGTTCAGTCCAAGGATTGTTTTAGTTAATGTTCCTTCGCGCTTTCGCGCTAGAAATTCGGAAACTTTCGCCTATGTCCTCCAAACATTTCTACCTCCATCGCCACCAGATAGATCAAACCTAGGAAATCAATAAGGTCACCAGATTTCATTTACCATTCTGATAGTAAGGAATTTTTATTTTGGACTGAAATCGGTAATATTCAGGTGATAACAATTTATGATAAGCTGAGGTGATATTCGGCATCTCACTCTGGTAACTAAATATGATTGATGAATATATTTATAATCAATCAATTTACATCTATAATCCGTCAAACCGGGGCTTGTTCATGTTTGCGTTTATGATTTAACATTTTTTTAAAATGGGTGAAGTCGAGTGTTTGGTTTGCATTACGAACGGTATTATACGCAAGAGAGTCTCGTGGGAATCTATATTTGATTGAACATATATGTACAGGACTATTTTCAAATACATTCCAGAAATTACTGCTTTCATTGAAGAAGGTTTAGTAAAGTCAAACCTATGAAAATGAAAGCTGCAGAGTGATCTTTGAAATGGCCTTCTGGTTTGTCTGGGGTGTAAATTAATTTGAATGGCATCTGATACTTTATATGGACGTCTCTGATCTAAACTGACAAATAATTTTGTCTGCTAATCTTTCCCTACAGATGTTGCTGCTTTGTGTTTTTCTTTGAAATACCTCAACTACACAAGTTTTTATAAGTATATGCGATCATATAAAACCAAGGAATGTAATTGGAAGTGCCAAAGTACTAGGTACTTGACACCAGAAAAAACTAATTTTTTAGCTCTTCGACGAATCCGGGACTCGTCTTCCTCTTTCGTTCTCCGGTCCTCGTTTTTCTTCCTGCTAGTCGACTTTTCAATCTACCGTTCCGAAGTTCTTCTTGCGTTCTCGTTGGTCTCTTCGCGTTCTTTCTTTTCCACGCTACTTAAACTCTAGCCACACTTTTGTTGCCTCGGTGCTTCAAATGGAATATCAGTTTATGCGCGAAATCTTCTTCACGCTCTTTTTCCTAAACTGGAACTTTTTGTTTGTTTCGCTGACACGTATGACCTTTCAGAAATTCTTTCATCTCATCTGTTCGATCAGCATGTCTGATATTGCATCTAATGGTATTAGAAGAACTGCCGTCAGTAGCCCTTTGCGATTTTCGTACGAAAAGTATCTCTACAAAAGTACGTATAGGTACTTTCTATAATGATTTCCACTATTGAAGAAAAGATTGAGATTATCTTGATTTATGAATATATAGACGTAATTTGATAATGGCAGAGCAGTTATATACTAAATGATATCTGGATAAAAATTAGTATATTTGGTACATATTCTGTCACCACCACCGAATAGCAAAAAGCTTAGATCAGTAGAATTAAACACTTTCTCTAGTCATTGTGTACCTCTCCCTGAAGTCAATGTGTTAAGTGCGAAATGAAAAGAGATTTCAATTCACCGAAGAAAACTGATGAGCTGTGGTTACAAAAGTGAAGAAATTACTAATCAAGGCGTTCCAACGTGATTCGAAATCTTCGTGACCGGAGACTATGAAAACTTCAAATCATAAGCAAGAAAGACTTAGTAAAATGTAGATCATAGAACATAGAACATAGTAGTAAACAGAACAATATACAACCTAGTAGACACCAGATCTTTAGTAACACAAATCTTAGTAGACACCAGTATAGTCGTTAATAATGAGCAGAGTCAAATCAGAATTTCACAATATTGTGCTGGTCCTTCGAGTGTATATTAATCGACATAACATGTGCGAATATTTACAAAGCCTGAACAACCATAATCGACCACAGACCCTAACAGGTCATATGCTTGTCCCTCTGACAGTAAAGCGTAGAACCTAATCTAACGACCATAAGTCTATCATGATTTATATATAATTCAGAAATATGGGAAATTCTGCGAAGACGCAATCCTAAAGCTTCTTAAAAAATGTTGAAAGTTTATAGAAAAGGGATGGCGAATGTATTATTAAATAAAGTAATGCGTGATTACAAAATTGTCTTTAGATTTCTCTAAAACATCTCTACGAACTTATTGAACAAAATCTAGCTTTTTGCGTTCCTCCCTTTTTAAACAGCTTCAATTATAATTTTGTTCCATCAATTTAGGGTACGGAACTCTTTTTGCAAATATACTCGACTACATATTCCTTCCTCGCAAAATTGTTCATTTTTGCAAAAAAAGAGGGAAAAGAGAAAGAAAATGAGTTTCGTAGCTGCGTATGTTAGCATAAAGCAGTTGCGTTTCAACGTAATTACAGGCATACAGAGGCGAAGGTAAAGTAATTGTTAACAACTGTTCCATTCGTTAGGGCAATTCCGTTCCCGTTTCTCAAATGCTCGGAAATGTTAACAGTTTTTAAAGCTGGCTTATGCAGGAACGGCTAGACGAAACTTCGTATTATACGATGGTAATGTTACTGTGGCGCGCGGTGCTTCTAAAATAAATGAAGTATTAAATTCACTCTCTCTGTTCGTTGGTCGGATGAATATTAAAATTTACGTTACAAGCAATCCGCGTCGCTTCTCTGCGGGAGAAAAACAAAGAAACAAGCCAAAAATATTCGGACGTCTTTTGTGTCCACCTAGACTCAATCTACGCTATTGATTCGCTCTCGGTTCATTAACGTTCTGCTCTTGATTCAATTAAATATTATTTCATTAATTAAATTGCACGTGTTTACATTATGAGTAATACTCGAATTCGGAAATCGAATCCCAGCAACGATCGAACCGAAAGCGGGTCGATAGTGTAGATGGGGCCTTATTCTTCTGTCAAAGTAATGGAACGCTAACAAAACAGCTGGAGTACTCGTGTAATACATTGATAATAGGTAAGTCAAAGTTTCAGTCTAAATAAGACGAATAAGATACGATAATGGGCAGCTTTCAACATGTCAATTTCATAAAAAGTATCTGATCGCAAATGTTTTACTCTTTTAGGACACTTAATCCAAATTCTTTTGTCTAATTTGTTTCGCGGTTTCTTAATACGATTCAGGTCCATCGACTGCGATGGCTACTGTTCCTCTATTGCAAACATCTCTAAGCATTTTCGAAGTAACAGTGTACAATGCGTTTGCATGACATCAACTGTTATTGGTTAATAGACATAGAGTTTTTGTTTTATATAACCCTACAAATGTAATTAAGTCAGAAGACCTGGATGACCATACCACTCCATGATTAATCCAATAATGTGGTTAACGTTTATTTAGAAAGTTTCAAACAAAACGGTTATTATGAGGTGTTTATCGCTTACAATGTATTTGTAATTAAAGTTCGAGAAAACTTGACTGCCCTATTTCATAAATTCTTCAATAAAATTATACATAAAATGGTATAATTAAATTCGTCTCATTTTATAGAAAAAAATATAGCATATGTTATCAAAAAAAGGGTCAGTTATCTTCGCTTGACGTGAACACTTCTACCTAACGATATTCTGTTAGCATCTTACGATATATTTGTTCATTTTTCTTTCAGTCGAAATCCACTATATAATTATTACAGTTTTAAAAAATATATGCAGTAACACTTATTAATATTCGGGCAGCGTTGAAAACCGTAAAACTTTTTCAAAAGTGGAAAGATTTCAGTTTTTTGAGAAGTTAAAAGGATTAGTGTACTAGATGATGTTATGATGAAGTTATTCTGTCTTAAATGGTGTCCGATAAATAAGAATAGCTGTATGTATATTTAATCATTTTTCTACCGTATACTTTCTATTTTTATCAAATCAACCTAACCGCAACTTTTAAAATACACTTAAAATATGCAGATAAGTACAATAAGCGTATTTTATAATTCAGTTGTAAAGAAGAGTATTGACAAAAAGTATAACCGAGTTGAAACGAATCTCATAATTCTTACGTTAAAATACCAAAGCTTAGCGCCCTTTCCGTCCCTCTTTTCGACATTGTAAATTTTATACTTTGTTTATAAATTAATTTGTAGTGAAAATAAAATTCTCTGTTAGCAATTAGGAATATGTCAAGAAATGAAAGCAGCAATTGTAGTTGCATATGTAAAAATTACAAATTTTGCTTGTAATTCAAACCAGTTTTGAAATGTTACAGCATGCGCTGAATCAAAGTTGATATTTATATTAAGATTTTTAAAAGTCATTTGATTTCTAAAACTTACAATAAACAATTTAACCCTCTATAAAACGCCGTGTACATACATACCTTGAAAGTTACATATCCATTTGTCTACGTTTCATAGGTTTCATTTTATTTGTTTATTACTACATTACTACATTATACTGTTGCACTATTATATTATTACCAGCAAATTATATTCATTATATTCTATTAACTCTTGCTTCTCCAAAAAAAATATGAAATTGCAATTAATCTTAACTGTTTTTCTAATGAATGGGGAAAGATCGGGTTCCAGAGAGTTAAGAAACGTCTCGAATACTAATTATATAGTATTAAAAAATATTTTCAGTAATGTTATGATGCTATACTGAAATTTCTATTTATTTGACCATCAAATAATTGTATTACAAATATTGAACATAACAACAAAAAATAAAAGCATTGAGGAACGGTTTAGATACATTTTACTTCTTTATAAAATGATTGTAGTAGTGTTCTTTTTCCTTGTATTTAGTATTTAAATTTCGAGCACTGTTTACACTCGCTAGCTTCAGGACTTTCGCAGAAGGATCACGCAATAGATCTACAATTGTTGTGATTTTATTTATACCAATAGTAACATCCATCTTCAAGGACGCTCTCCTCTGCCTAGTCGCAGAAATCATGCGTTTCCTTAGTTTTGCCGTAAACATCGTACGAAACGACACGGTCGTGGTTTCGAATCAAATTGACTCGCGTTCAGTGTAACCTGTTTTAATCGATCTCTCGTAAGTAGAAAATGTATTTAGAATAATGCACTGTTAGTTGTAAGCTTTGACTCTCCTGTAGTGAATTCGGAAAAAATATTGATAAAATAAAGTTAGGATACAGAGAATATTTTTTGCTTTTAGTTTTATTTCTCTGGCTTAATATGTATGAAATTTTTGACAAAGAAGTGTAACTTGTTATTTTGAAATAATGTAAAAACGATCAATTCTACATTTATATTATAAATTTTTGAAGATTATATTTGTTTTAATTCTAACGAAGATAATTTTACTGAATTATTAGATAAGAAATATTCATAGTTGAGCAATATTATTTTCATATTATGTAAGTGACTATGAAAACCAGATAAAGAGTATAATAGCATGAAATAAAAACAGATGGTCTAAAACTTGCATCTAATGTCTAATCAATAATTTATTGACCACGTTATTTAATGGTAATTTAATTAGAAACGTTTAATTAGAAAAGAATATTATATTATTTTATCCTTCTGTTTTAATGAGATTTGAAAATTATTTATTTCGAAAGTTATTATATTCATATTTTCCTTAAAAAGGAATAACCCTTTTGATCTGTATTTTAAAATCTATTTAAGTTATGTTCAAAATTAAAAAAACAAATATTACAAAATTATATATCAATTGCAGCGATCATTACATAAAAATGCAACAACAAAAATTGCTACTTGACTATAAATTATTCAACAATTCGACGTTTGAGCTCGATAAGAATAACAACAATATACAACAGACGAACTGGTAAGTACAAAAATGGTATTCCTTTTAATTATATTTCATATGCTAGTACAATTGATATATTTCCTTTGAAAAGTCAATGCATTTTTTTATACGTCGTTAATAGATGTTCGTTTTAAAGTGTATTCTTACATTTATATTTCATTTATAATTCTAGAAGTATGCTATTATAAACATGTACATTTTTATATCATCACTGTTAAAGGACATTTCTCGGAAAATTAGAAGTTCTTACAGCAAGAAGAAGTTGTTTACGTTTTGAACACTTATACGTGTTCCAATATTCATGGCTGGGAGACTCTTACGTTTACGTTTCTAGAAATTGCACGAAATTATTTCTATTTATAACTTCAATCTTTCTGCTATAACTCTTGTAAATGAAACTTTTGTGCTAAATTTAACATGTAATTTCGAAATTCAAATAAAAATTTGTTTCACTCTGAGGTTAAATTATATTTATATTTAATTTATTACATAAATTGAATTTCACTGTATTAAAAACCAAATCTTACACAGATTCGGAATTTTAAAGAAAGTTAGCTTTCTATCAATTAGCCAGTACTGAAAAATTGAATATTATTATTATTCAAAAATCATGAAATATAAGACGAGTAATATACCTAACAATACAATTCTAATTTTTTAATAGCTGTATAAAAAGCATTCTCTTTAGAATTAGAATTAAAATTATGTTTAGAAAGTTATTTCACATGTTAAAAAAAGTTTATGTCAAAATAATTATTTTCATAAAAGTTTCTTAAGTAATTAAAAAGTTACGAAGAATACAGAACATACAAATTAGACATTGATAATTCATATCATTTTAGATCTTCAAAAAAAAAATGTCTCTTATGTCTTTTCTTCAAATGCAGAGTATAGTTTAAAAAACTGCTCATGTAAGTATTGTGAACTGTCTTCTCATGTAGAATCCTCTTTCGATTTATATCACTAAATACACTATATGTAATATATCAAACACATTATTTAAAAATAACAATTTTTTGAAAAAAGATTAAATAAATATGCAGTTTATTACAAGACATAAACATGTGGTGTTGCTAGAAACCGAAGAGGTACAAATTAAAACAATGAAATGTACATAACGAGGCTCAATCAGAACTTTGCTGAACTTTCCTTTCGACGTGGCTCGATTTGAGAATCGATTACACGACCACCTTTCCCGCTCAGCTTTTTTTCCTCTGTGCTCAGCTCTTTTTAATTGGTTGCCTCTCCAAGCAGTGTCTCTACAGGCAATTAGTGCCTTGCGTAAAGTGCCCTGGTCTTCTCTCGTGATTAACGATTTTCCTGCTTTGAATTTACCATGAGTTGCTATCTGCATCGATTTCTTACTCTTACTTTTGCAGAAACGATAAAAAAAATATCGTTAATAGCTCGTAAATGCATAGCTCGAAAAGTTTTGCTGAACAGTAACATCCATTTAGGTTCTTCGTTTTAATTACATTTTAATTCGTTATTTTACAATAGGTTTTAATTAGAAGTGTTGTTGTAATTACATATATATTATAATCTAAAATTATAAACTAAATATGAAAGTATAGAATACAACTATGTTATAAGTATTTTTCGTATATTCATGAGTTGTGATGTTTATTGCAATATGAACGAGTGGGAAATGTTTATTAAAAAAGAATTTATTATAAAATTATGGATTTCATTTGTTTTATACCAGATTTTCATATAACTTAGTTAATTGTATTCTATTGAAGTCTATATTATATTTCGTTTAGTCTACACAGGCAATTTCAAGCATTTAACATATTGGAAACATAGTTACTTTATTACTTTTAATAAATTGTTCAAAAGGTTCTCTCAGAGCTTGAAGAAATTTAATTTCGTACATAAAGAAAACTTGTTACTACTCTTTTAAATAATGATGTAATTTCATAAAGCATACCACGTTGCATTTATAGATGTTAAAACTGTTAATTTTTCAATTTTAAGTTAATTAATAATCATAGAACTCTTGTACTATCAATTTCTTCTATACTCTTTTATTTATTGTATATATTTACACATTTTATAACCTAATTTTATTTTAATAATAACTTTCTTTGAATCATATTTATGAATAATGGTATAATAATTTTAAGTATTTTCCTTTATAAAATTAAATCGGTAATGTTTCAATATACATTTCTCGTCCGATCGTTACGTACACACAGCATTGTATTTTAACTGAAAAGAGCTAAACTAAATTTGAACGTATTATGTCTTCTTTACAAAAGCATAAAAAACAAATACGTTTCATTTACTCAGCTTAGTATAAAATATTTCTAAGGATGAATAAGCTGAATACAGTCTTTCAAGGACAGTTTTTGAAATATAAAATTAATGAAAAAAATGATAAAGATACTTTAAAAAAAGGAGTCTATTAGAAGAACAAATTGCCAAGGTTTCTTTTAGTGTTATTGAAAACAGAAAGGATAAAGTTAGCTGGTATAATTTTTCAAAATTAGGGTAACACAAATCTTCAAATAGTATTACATGCATGTTACGCCTCATAGTTTTAAAATGTTCAGTTGTGCTGATGAATCGGATTTTGTTTATTACATAGTGCAGAAAGGGTATGTCCAACGAATCAATGTTTGTACAAAAGTAATATACAATTTCATCTGATATTATACAGTTGTCTGCTGCGATACTGAAGACTGATAATTTGTAATTATTTAAATATAATGTAATTATTTATATATACAGTTGTTTTTAAACATAATACTATACTGCTGTCATAAGTTTCTATGGAAAGATTGTTTTCGTTTACTACAATAGTAGATTTATCACAGTACGGATCTTCTTTCTGACGAAATGTTTGAAACCAAAACACAGTTGAGCTCAAATGTGGTTACATTATAAAAATTCACGGATTTTAAGAATTTCTTATGATTAAATCAAAGTACATTCGCCACAAACTCTTATGTCAGATTATTTGTTGCTTTATTAACTCAAATAAATATTATGTGAAAACAACTTATTTGAATTTCACACAAAATAGTTATTTTTTCTGTTATTTCAAAAATATAAAGAATAAATTAATCGAAATAATACATTATTTCAAATTGTTGTTTTTTACTTTATCTCAAGTAAAATGTATCTAAGTCTACTACGTATTATTTGATTTTGTTCGAATTCTTCTCGGATGACCTTGAAGTTTTAAGATCTGTTTCGATTCATCTCGAGGTTATGAAATTCAAGTGAAATCAACCTTGATTCGTAAAGCTCAGTCCAAGACAACCGGGTTGAATTACTGTCGGGATTCAAATTTAATTAACTCAAAGCTTTGTTCGGTACTCGCGATCTCGGTTCTTTTAGTTGGCATCGTTCCAAGATCTACGTGGTCTATATTCATAACTTCTGTGTCCCTCTGTGACCATAGGTATCTTTGTTACTCATGATGTAGGCTGATAGAAATGATCACTTATGCGTTTAATGTTGAGAAACTTGTTTCCCAAATACTTCAGACCATACTGGTGTTCTGCCAACTGTAGATTAGGATGCTCCTTATTTTTCAACTTGCAATTTTTTTTACCACCCCACCTAAAGTTATGACATTTGGTGAAAAAATATCTGAAAAATTTCAGAGTGATTATACGAAGGGAGCTCGTATCGTATTTGAGTTGAAGTTCTAAAATTTTAAGAATTTCGCGTTAACTTTGGATACATATATATGTCCCCTTATTCTGAAAGGATTAACGAATTTTTTTTAATAAAACCATAATTTCATACCTGTATAATATAACATTTGTGTACGACTTTCAACAATGTACGCAAAATAATCATTTTTTACGGTTAAATTTATAGTATATAACGCAGAATTTGAGTTACAGAACGTAAATACGGAAGTCAGAGACTGTAATACTGTTTGTGTAGAAAAATGATATTTATTATTTTGCAAAGAAAATAGAATATTTATATAAATGAGGTATTAAAATTTCACATGTAAATAAAATGGAGATTAAGCGAAAAATGGACTTCATATAAAATTAAATAACTACTAGATAGCAAATGTTCATGCAGGTATGAAATATCAAAATATGCAAAATATATGCAGAATATATTCAAAACATATTTAAAACATATGCAATATACAAGCAAAATAAATGTATGATATATGAATTACTTTATTATTGTTATTTATTATTTACTAGAATTTGCATTATGATACGTAATTATAATTTTGTTCATGTTTTCAACCGTAAGTTGTTTCCTTTTATCTGAAAAAACTAATTTGTCGGTACATAATCTGTATTTTTTCCAATATTGTGGTTCAGTTTTATTTGGTTCATCAATAACTACACTTTATACAGCATTGTAATTTTGCGCAATTTATTCAAACCTGGATTATTTGTGGAACAAGTGTTCACATTTCATTTTGATTTTTTCGTCAGAGGTATCGCACGCAAGTTTTAAATTTTTATTCATATCAGTAATTAATTTGACTTTGTTTTGAATGTGTTTTTATTACAATTGGTAGAATTTGAAAGTTATTTGTGAATACATAGAATGAAAACAGAAGACTCTAATATCGTCCCGAACGATTGACGATAAAAAGAATAAAGAAGAGATACGTTAGAAATCCCAAACGATGGATTCTAACGATCGAATGTATCGATTTCGCAAGAAGGAGTCTGACAAACGAATGAATTTCGAATGGCTTCGCACCAATAAGTCTGACGAACGAATGTCCTCTTCAGCAGTTTGCCCGATCGCTGCTAAAGAGGGTGACAGTTTGCCCTATCGCTGATTGGTAGCAACCGAAATGTTAATTACCAATCAGCATGTCTAACAGATATCGCGAACACCCTTCCAGTGCGCCCTTAGTACTCTTTTTTCTGGAAAAGTGGTGAGATACCTGCTCGGACGCGCGATGTGCCGAAGGTTTGGCAATGGTCTGGAATTTCCGGCAGGTCCGATCCAACGGTTCTTTACATGATGAGATTCCATTGTTGAAATGATCGTTAGGAAACCGTTCGTTTTATAACACGTCTTCGGCTAATGAGAACGAAAATTAACTTTACGCGACCGTTTTGTAAAGAAAACTAATTTCTCTTGGCGAGAAATACACAACAATGTGAATAATACATGAACTTGTTGTCTCAGAAAATAGCGTTTCTTCGCAATTGTGTCACAAACCGTGCCAAACAAAAGATCGACCGGCTTTCTGTTCCTTCGGACGGAATAAATAAGACGTATCCATAATGACAGATATTCGGAACGAAAGGGTTTGCACTTAAGCTAAACAAATGCCTTAGTTTAATAAATTTTATTTCATCGTAAAACGAAAGAAAGGACATGTATAACATTTTAATGAATCAACTAATGGATATTATATTGTGATGCCCGGTTTTTCTCAATTCCTCGAAACTAAAAGCAGGTATTGAAATAACAGAACTCTATTAACTAGTGAAACAGATAAAACGTGACGTGCACGTGAGAAAAACAGAGACTGCTTAAAGATAGAAAAATAAAGCTGTTTAAGTGATTTGGAAGAATAAACTTTGGATTATGACTGTGTGGTAGAATTGAGAGGAGAGTTGGAAGGTGAAGAGTCCAATGTGAGTAATAGTGAAAGTGGGTGACTAATTAGAGATAAAGGTAAAACTAATACTAAAGTAAAGAAAATATTCGAGAGTACGTCCTCGTGTATTACTTTTTTACCTTCTTCATTACTAACGAAACAGAAGTTCTTCTAACAAGTGCAAATGTACGTCAAATGTCTGCATGCAGTGCAATTCAGGTCGTAAATTGTTTTCTCTCTTCTGTCTATTATTTCTCCCTCGACGTTCTTCACGAAGAGTCGTGAATAAGAGTCGTTTAAGTGTTACAAGTCATAGAGCTACGTTTGTTTCTATTTTCTTTGTTGTTCTGTCGCTCGTTCTCTCTTCTCTATCTTTTTTTTTTTTTGTTTCTGCATTTCGAGCTGACTGACGATTCAATAACTCGTATATACAGCTTAACGAAGTTAGTATTACGTTAACAGAGGCTAAGGTACGAATGCTGTAATACCTGTCGATTTAGATAGCAACCTTCGATTGTGTAACGATTTTTATGAGAAAGTCTGAGTTGTTCAATTTTAACAGTTAATTCACGAGTCATTTTTTCCATTGTATCTTTTCGATTGATCAAGGGTCCTTGTTCGAAGTGCATAGAACTCTTGGTTTGAAGGTAATTATATCACACATTTGTCATGAGTGCTGGGGTTGTAGATATTAAGATTTATAAGTACTATTGGAAAATTGCAAATAGAAGAAAAATCATTTCTGCTAATTAAGAAATAAAATGATTTATTTCCGTTTATAATTTTTCTAAAATTTTCAATTTATGTTGTATATTAGATGCTACAATTTCAAGATATCTTTAACATTTTATTAGTGAAACCAAGCACTTTTGGTGAATATAATTATCGACATTAAATTCGGTTATACCTTATTAACAAAGTGTAATATAAATATTTGATTATTATAGTCATTTAATGATTGTAAATGAGCCGTTCACAGACCATCTCTTGACTGTTTTAGAATTTCAGTACCAATATAATTACTCAATGCTGAACTATTTATATTTAAAATAAATTGATTTGATAATTATGTTTAACACCTGTAAATGACAAAGCTTTTATACCCGTTGAGTAATAAATAATTGATTTCAGAAGCCGGTATGTGTATTGTCTCCATACTTTAAAATAGGACGTTACAATAATGCAATTTAAATGTATGCTGTGCATGAGAATTGTGCTAAGAAACTTTTTGACTGAATGATATATATTAGGCAACATATACACTACGTAATCTAATATCTGTGCCGTTTTGTTCATATTCATGTAATAGGAAAAAATAATATTTGAAAAAAAAGTAAAATTGATCAGTTACAGTCTAAATGATGTAGAAGCAAATGCATTTGGATGGCTAAAATAAATAATTTTAGTTTTAGTGTCAGACATTTTTTGTAAACAAATAAAAATGTATAATGTTACATTAAAATGGCTGAGATTACTAATTATTTGAACCTTAAAAATGATGAATCAGATAGTTTTTCATTACGATTAATTGTCAGAAAACCCCGATCAAGAATCCGTTTACACATTTCTTCGAAATCACTATTTGATTGTAACAGTGAAAATACAACAACAAATAGTGGGCCCGAGCGGAAAGGAAGTTGTAATCCTACCAAATGATTCCGAAATGTTCAAAAGTATAGTAGATTCTAAGGTCTAAAATACAACAGTAGAAACTGAATGCCTGCAACAGAATTTCTAGATAAAACATGTCGATATCGTTAAAAATGTTATTAAAAAATCAGTTCTTGTAAACAGTCACGAAATCATATTTTCACTTATCAAACCGCTTAACTCTCCTAGTTATGCGAAAGCTAGAATAATAATAACAATTATTCCAAGGATATACTATTTTATGAATTTTATATGTCGTTAAATATAAGCAACGTCTCTATCATACATTCTGCAACGTTTGTTTCAATATATATTTTAAAAAGAATTTCAAAAAACAATGTATATAATTTTATCAATTTTCTCTACTTTTTATATTGTGGAGTTAATCACTTTGGGAAATGTAGCATAATTTTTCAATGTTGGTTGAATTAAAAAACAATTACTTCTTACAACTTTAGAAGAGCGTTCAATATAACACAAATTAAAGACACAAATCTAGCCTGATTATAAGTCACAATCAACTGCTTCAATAAAATGGATACTTTCTATTCAATTTTAATCTATCAAACGATATCCCCTCTCCCAGAAACAAAAAAAATTGTGCTCGTGAACGCATGGATGTAGACATTACGAACGATTCTCTGTTCGTCGCAGTCGGAAAACTCGAACGCTAAAATTCTCCGTTTAATTGATTAATTAACGAACCGACTGTACCGTTCACCGGCTCTGCTGGTCCGCATTAACGAACTTGTCGGTGTGTTGCGTAGCGAAGCGAAGAGTGGAGCTATGACATCGGCTCTCGGTTATCTCTTATTTAACACCATTGTGTCTGGCTAGGGCGAAGGGCGATAACGAATCAGTCCCTATCCCGACAATGATCCAACCAGGGAAGGAACAAAATTGAACAATGCCGCTCCGGGTACTGTGAAGATCCAGTAATTGAATTACACATAGATAACCGCTTATCACGAGCCACCTTTCCGCGAATTCAGTCCGTGAAAATAACTTTCACTTATAGATTATCATTCGCTTCTATCTGATATTATCTGAAGCGTATCGAACAAAATAAGTAGATCCTTTATTCTGGAAAACTTTCTTCGTTGAACAACACGTAAGGGATGTTAGCTTTCATAAAATTGGTTAAATCGATTTTACTAGATATGTCAGCAACATTGAGAGATTGTTAATCCTTTCTCTATCATGAACCATTGTAGACGCAGTCTATGACTGTAGTTGTTCGCCATGAAATAGTCATAGCGTTCTGAAACCACGTAACCATGTACATTTAGAGATTTTTTAAGGAGCTGCGCGCGTTTTGTGTGTGTACACAGCTATGAGGGGACAAGGTAGGATAGATTTGAAAAATTCTTCAAGGTGAACAATTTTTGTTATTACAAAAATATATGCATTGAAAAGGTATGCATTTGTCTATAAACACTTTTTAATTTACATTAAAAAACAATTCAAACCAGAGGTGACATGATAATGGTTTCTGTACAATAATATTTCAAAAAAAGCGCCTGCAGTAACTGTTATATTTTCGTTGATTTTTGTGTAAGGCAAAAGAAAAAGAAAATTTATTTTTAAAATAGACAAAAAGGAACTAGTTACCACATAGTAATCAGTTACCACGTAGGCATTACTGTTTCAAAAACACCATTAGCTCGTTTCATTTATAACTTAAATTCAACCATGTGTATTTAGCAGAAGTTAAAAATGAAATTCATACTTTTTATGTGTGCGTCAGCTTTTCTGCGATATTTCAACTCGTTTCCCTCTTTGATTACTTTGATTCGAACCGGCCTTTCGTCGGTAATTATCGCCGATGAACGAGAGAAACCATATAATAACGCGAGCTACCTTTTGGAATGCGTCATCTTGAAATAAAATGTAGCTATGTATATACGCCTAACGAGTGTTCCCTTTTTTGTCTCGTTTGTTTTTTCATCCGTTGCGGCGTACCCAACGTGATCAGTGGATTCTAGAGAGTATTCTAGAGGAAGGGGTGAATTTGATCCCTTAGAGATTCAAGCCCTTGTAACGTGGTTATTTTGCCGAGGAAAATAGTGTTTCTGCATGAGATTCGTCATCTGCGCAATTGAAAGAATAAAACAGTTTATAAAATGAATAAATATGTAATTTTTACCAGATTTTATTATAAAGAAATGACATATCTTTTTCACAGTTACATAATAATATAATAACAATAGTTTCGTAAACCTTAGAACGAAAATGTTTTTCAATTTTGAATTACAGGTCCTAAATAACATTTATCATTAATTAATTTAAAGATAGTGCTTTGTATATTATTTTGTAAATTTTCTATGTATTATACCTTCTTTTACTACTTTCGTTATTTCCAAGAGGAAATATTTTCGTTCTTGACCTCTTAGAATTTTTCACTGCCTTTATTTTAATTCTATTAATTTGTACAAAGAGAATTTTATTCGACAGAAGAATGTAGCAAATTTGAGAAGTACGTTGATATAAAAATTACCGTAATAATACATAGCGTAATAGAATTTTCAGTTTAAGTCTGTTAATTTGTTTTATTTTGTCAAAGTTTTACTTTGATTATTATTCTTAAAGAGAAGAATTTACTACATAATTTTACGCCTTAATTTATTTTTAGTCTTTCTTTCAGCTTAATTATACTCTGCGTAATAACTTCCCTTAAGAAAAAGAGAATTAATTCTGTAGAACGTCGTTAGCATAATCAATTTATTTCATCGTAATTATTCTTAAGAAAGTATGAGTTAAAAAATCTGTTAACTTGGCTTCGCTATCATTTTGAATAGAATTCTATTATAGAATTTCAATTTATTTATTTCGTTTCTTAAATATTTAGAACAACGGTATTTAATTCAATAATATTTTCAGAATTTGTATCAATTTCTTTTTAAATACAAAGGAAAACTAGTTTATTAATTACTTTGAGATTCACATAAATCATTTATTAGGTGTAAAAATGAATTCTTTCCAACTTCTGAGTAAAATCAAAGTTTTACTTAAAAAGAAAAAGGGCAGGTCAATCATCTTGTAATTCTAATGGCCTTTTATCATCTTGCTGGCAGTTTACGAATACCATAGCGAATATTTTATATGTTAATTATGTATTCCATTCTGAAGGAATTCATTTTTACGCCTAATACAAGCCTATTACTAATTTAACGACGTCGTTTAAATTATTTCTATAATCTTCTGAATATAAATAATTTTGATAGATTGATTTATTACTTATTCGTTCCATATCAAGTATTTTGGTAAAATTTTCTTATTTGAGTAACAGAAACCAACATTATTCTTAAATGTAAAGCAAAACAAGAGTTCAAGACAATTTAAAGTTACATCCAAATTGTTAAGTATTTTATCTAATACACTATATAGTTATATGTTTACATTAAAATGTAAGTAATTATTCACATAACTAAACCTTCATTAAGCAATGCGTAGTATTAACGAGGTCTACATCATTCGTTTTTATTCCGGCTTAATATGTGTAATGTATTACTAATTACAACTTGAATTAACAAAATCCGTTTCTAATAATTGCCTCTAAATATGCGTTAAAATACGTAAGTCATGTATATATCGCCAACTCTACTCATTAAATTCAATTTTTCGATTTTCCAAGCTAAATTGAATTTCACTATCAATTATTATTCCATACTAGTGAGAGTATAAATGAATTACTTTAAACTAGATATAATAAAAACATTCAACAATCCAAAGATACAGTTCCTAAACAACAAAGGGGTAGAATCACTGTTCTATTTCAGTTCTACGAGCTCTTTCACTTAGTCCTAACGAAAAGAAAACATTCTACAACCCAACATGATCTCTAAATCCTAAAACATTCCAATGGCGATTAAACCGTATACAGTCTTTCACGGTTCAGAGGAAGTGACTTTGCAAAACGGGCAAAAATAATCTGCCGGAGATAAAATTTGCGAGCGTGGTTGAAACGATAATACCTCGGAAGTTAAACTGTTTCTGGCTATATTCTTAACATGGCACGATTCGTGAGCCTATAGTGGTAGATCCTAAAACTGCGATTTTGTGGCGAAACGCTCGAAGCGGTACATGTATACAGTCGTTACCCGGCTTCCGGGGATCTGGTGTGCGGTGAATGGCTGATTCGAGAATAATTCCAACTATCTTAAGCTACCACGCCACTTGGCCGCACGCGTGCGTTTTAATTGGTCGACATACCGTTTTTCTTTTCATTTTTTTTTTTTTTTTGTGACCTTGTGGATGTGACTGCGAGCGCACGCCATCATTTCCACTCCAGAGCAACACAGGTTTATTAACAGTAGGTTTACCAAGGAAGCCTAAATGATTTGTTTGATATATTATTGTAACGATTACTCATTTTTTAGTGTATATAGTTTTCTGACATTTTTAGTGACTTTTATTGTAGTACATGAATAATTAATTTTATAAATTTCTTTTCTCTTTTCCTCTTTTCTTCATATACGTATATCGAGATAGGTCATTTTGACAGCTCACAGAATACAGAAAAGATTTTGGTTTATTGATATTTTAAACAATTTGCCATAAAACTGCACAGTAGCTTTAATGTCTCTTAGAAAACTGAATAAATTTGAAGATTTGTGCATTGTATGAAAACTGTAGAAACAAGCTTGTGTAGAATGCTTTCAGATACATCAACAGCCTAACAAATATTACACTCGAATGTAAACCATATCGAATAGAATATTATACGAACAATATTTGTGATGCATATGATAAACATGTTTATGATAAATATAGTACTAAAAAGACTTTTACTTATAAATGTGTGCTCATATATACATACATATATAATTCTCATAACAGCATACATATGAAAGTGCTTGTTACGACGTAAACGTAATTACGATTTGTTGAGGCCGATCTCACTTACCATCAAAACCTATTATTCGGCACTCCTTTTCACAACGTCGATATTTAATTTTCTTCTCGACACGACACGCCATAAAACCAGTTTAACTATTGTAAATAGAGTCTATACTCTATGAATCTCTGAACTGGCCCGTAGCAATAATGAGTTAATGAAGCCATCGACCATCGGTTACCTTTCATAATGTTTTCGACGAGCACCTTCGTTCTTTGTTCGCGGATTAACATCTTTTCCTTTGAATTTAGTTTTCGCATGTTTTAGTAGGGTCAAGGGGCTTCATAAGGTTATTACTTGCTACGGTCGAGACACGCGGAAATCCCCCTGACGTCACTTGAAGGTGCCCTCGGTACCTAGGGATGACCAAAGGGCTTGAAGGCGGTCAGATTGTTGGTGATTACCATCAAACTCCAACCAATCACTAAACACGACCGTCTTCCCTTCCAAAACTGGAAAATTCAGCATAGCAACCAATCCGCGTGTCTCATTCCCCGTCACGGCACTCCGGGAATGCTATTTAAGAATAGATTTTCGCGAGATCTAAACTTTTGTTCAAAGAAACTATCAGCTAGCAAAATTAAAAAGTAAAATTACAGTCTAAACGCGTTTCAACAATTGTAGAATAAATTAAATTTAAGTGTTATGTGTACTCGCGACACCGTTATTTCACCACCTTCCAGTATCCAATTTCAACAAACATTCAATCGTCATTAACGTTGACGTTTGAAGTGAGCATACCAGAAAAACTTACTTTCAAATTACAATCGTTAAATTGCTCACGCCTAAACAGTGCTCTTCCCTTGATAAAGAAAAGTTGACATGTGATTATTTGAGAAAATATTACATTTATTTTCAATGTTCGTAAAGTAAAACAAATATATGTGTACAAACTTGCGCCTTTTCTTTTCTTTTCAAAAACAAATAATTTTGATCTTTCCGGTAGAAGTAGGTATGTGCAAATATCTATTGTATATAATATATATAATATTATATATAATATATATAATATATCAATATATATTGTCAAAATTATTGAAAATTCACGGAATAGATTGATGTATTGTCAATATTTCGATATATAGAATATACTTTAATTACATTTTCACGATAATTGTTGCTATTAGATTCAATAATTCTTCATGTTAGTCACATGAAAATAATTTTGAAAATATTTTGGAATAAATATACGAATTTCTTTTAACAAGTTTTCGTGGAAAAACTTTTTTTTTTTTAATTCACCCAGTCCATACTCTTTCATAAAATGTTTTTTGAACGCTTTAGATTTTTTATCTAGGCTGTATCAAGAAATATATTATCTTCCTTATGTTAAAACGAATGTAGAGATTGTCAGTGTTTGCGTAAAGAAATAAGCTGAATATGACAAAAGGAAAGGAGGATAATAGAAAATTATTTTATGATTATATTTAAGGTTGAAGTAAGGATTGATATCTAAAAAAAAAATCAAAAGTTTCGATTTTCAGATTTATCGTATAACATTTTATATTCAATTGTGAATTTCCATAATTTATCGAGTCACACTTCATGATATAGGCATAAAAGGGACGATACAATTCGCCTGCAAGGTGATTTATCTAAAATAGAATTTCGACCTATACTTTTTTATTTAGAAATAGTATTGGAAATTCTTTAGTATCCTATTTGTAACGACACAGCGAATACAATTGAAATTCTAAATATTTTCCCTTGAGTGTAAATTGGGACATTTTGCAGCCGAAATTACAGATAATATCAATATGCGAAGGATAAAAAAAAAAGGTTCCCTGTTTTGCTAAGATTTTTATTTATAACTCATGAACAAATTAAATTATCATTGTCGAACTTCACACTGGTTGCAGTTTTTCTATATAAGACGTATCTAATAACTGGGCCGGACTATAACTTTGTTCCATTTGCAGATAGAAAAAAATTGTAGTGAAAGGAAAAGTGTTACATTGTTTAGCAAGTTATCATCAAGTAGTGCAAGTTTTTGCAGGCGTGCATCTGTATTGTTGCAAAATGCAGTTGCACTTGTTTTTTAAAAATTTCTTTACATTAATTGATTCCTCGTGTCATTTTGAACAATAAAGTATTAGGATACTGTCAGATTTTGCTGCTCGAAGTACCACCTAAAGCTTTGTCTACAGGAAACTAATTGTCTTAAAGGAGCCTGATTGCTTCTTCTTGGCTTGAATGCCTATTGAGTTAGCCTGAGTGTTAACTGATAATCTGGCTAACTGTTGCCTAGTCTAAGTGTTTGGAGTTTTAAACTCACTGATTGTAACTTATTCCTAATTGAGTACGTTTCTAAACTGATTGACTAACTTCCTTTAACTAATTGGATTTATTGGCTCCTAATTAAGTGTATGTTCCGATTATGTGTTTTTGAAAACTCCTGATTATCTATTTCACATTTTTGATCGAGTAACTTTGTTAATTGATTATTCTTATCTAACTGATTCATTGAAACTAACTTATTGAAAATTAATTACTCTCTTGACTGAATAAAACAAACGTTTAACGCTTCGGCCTCTGACTAATGTCTCACCTCGCGTTTCTTTACATGCACGCTGATTGATTATTTCTAAGTATCCCTAATTACCAATCAGCATACCTGAGGGACATTGCGAGCCCTTTGCGCCTTACCTTGTGAAGAGGTGATGATATTTTACAATAAGGAAAATAAGGGGTGTTGTAACAAAGGTGATTTTCCTCCGCGTTCTAATTGTTACAACTAATTTCTAATAACCCTGCGGAAATTCCCAGTTTATAACAGATCTTCAGGCTGTTGTGGACGAGAGAAGTGAATTTCTAAAATTTCTAGGGAACAAATTTCAATTCTTCTTAGCAAGGCATGTTTTAATCCTTTAAATGCGTTTTAAAAATAAGCTAATATAAGCTCAGAAATAACTTTTCACTACACCTGTGTTACAAAGCGTTACCTTAACACACATGTTTAGCCCATAAAAACCGAATTACTGAGCGAATTTCCACCCATGACGATGTTTCAAGTTGTGTAGCTATTATACCGTGTCGTAGAAAACCAACTGCGTACATTAATAACCTGGGTTTTACTGTTGGAGCATGTTGAGTCATAAGTAATGTGTACACACAAAACGACTAAATTTCCCCTAGCATGCAAGGGTCTATTACTGTTAAATGCTCTTCTCGGGATTCTTGTATATTTTGTATGTGGATTAGCAAACTGAAATTTTTGCGGGGTAGTCCTCTTTTACCTTGATTTCTTCGGTAGTTTATTACAAATACTTGGACGGATTGTAAAGCTTGAGGATAATCAGTGACAATGTGCACAACCCGAAGCAATAGTTTCAAATTGCTCTCAATTCTAAAAACGTGTGAGTTATGTGAGCTTTGTCACAGTCAGGACCGCTCTAATCAGTAATAGCGTTGATCGTAATTGGCTTAGCGCCTGTAAGGGAAATCGACTATCGATCGTTCTCATTCATTCACAATATGCGGCATATTTTAAAATCTAATAATATCCTAACCATTACCGAAGGAACATTAGTTTCTGATTATGCCTTGCAAATTTTGGGAAGCATAGTGCTAATGATTGTGGTGTTTATTAAAAATTGATAACGATAAATAGACGATGCTCTAATCTCTTTCACAATAATATTCACCCATATGTTTTGCAAGTGACATCAAGAAAGTTGTATGTATCAAAATACAAAGTGTTACCACATTTACCTAATATCTCACCTAATTATTACTTTTCTCAACATCTGGGTAGCTCTAGGACAAAACATTTCCAAACCTAGAGATAACAGAAAATGATTTGATTCTTTGATTTTATAAAATTTAAAACTACAATATTTTTTGAAAATAGTGTTATGAGTATTATATCTTAATGGTAAAAGTGTTGATTCCAACGACACATAGACAACCGAGGCAAATCGGATCACTTTCTGCTTGAAAAATTAATTTTTTATTATAAATTCGTATTTAGTATACATTTGGTTTGAAGATTAATAATAAAAAGTTGAAACAGACTTGAAAACCTTTCTACTGCAAACAAAAGACAAAAAAGTGATAAATATTCACTCTAAAATTTGGGGCGAATCGGAAAATTCAGAAATCTTTAGAAAACTGAAATTTTGTAATAAAATTTTTAAAACTAACGTAAAAATATATAATTCGGTGAAAATTAGATCGGCAAACACTCCTTACTCCTTTATAGAGTTGTGCAGATACGTCATTCATTTCTGTAGTTCGTCGTGTAGTCATTTCTTCAAATTTAACTTTTGCCGCAGATTTTTTTCATTTTTTTCTGGACACCGTGATTCTTATTTGGTCTTTTTTATGTACATACGAACCATCTAAATATTTATCATATTTATAATCATAAGAATATCCAAATAAAGATAAAGAGTGATCCTATTCAACCCAAATGACATGATCCGATTAGCTCTGTATATACAGATTTCAAAGTGAGTAAATTATATAAACGTATAACGATACAATAGACTAAAATATATGAAATATTAAATTTGGACGTAATGTAAACTAATAATAATGAACATATGTGAACTATCAAGCGTACTCTTTTTTAAATACGAAATTACAGATTACCTATTGCTGTGAGATTCGCAACGTAGAGGTCTCAGCCTGGTGGAATATAGCCATAAAACACAAGTTATTCATTAGTCACGTTTGACCGCGAAGCCGAGATGCTGTACATCTCGTATCCACCATAAAACCTTCCTCGAAGAAACACGGACATGTTATAGATTATACCTATTTTATTTATTAAACTTTTATATTTTAAGTTTTAACTATGCTTGTTCGACTAAATTTGTATCGTTTGAAACGTCCGCACGTGGACATTATACATATAAGACTGTTTTTATGTATACTCTCGTTTGAATAAAGAGACACCGATGAGCGAGTGATTTTCGACACCCGTCGTTCCTCATCTCGGTTCCCGCAGGCACCATGGGTGAATCGAGTAGTTCGTCGGAGAATTGAGAGCGAGATGGGACGGCGAGGTGTACGTATACTGACAACGGTGACGAAATCCCACTCTCGCTACGGATGTTCTAATACAAAACGTGTCAACCGCACCGACTTTCCGACTCACCTGCGTCGAACTTCCTCGATCCTTGTGCATCGACCGCGGCCAATTCCGCAAGAAATCCGAGAGACCTTTATATACATTCATTAAACACTAGCTAATTCGTCATTCGTAGTTTGATTTTCTGCGTTCGCGAGAAAAATTCCGCGACGAAAACACCTACTGTCGCTGGAACCCTCATAGCTTAAAAACTGTTTAAACTACCACCATTACAGCTAGCAACAATTCCCTTCCTAATACTCAGTTACCCCCATCACAACACATCCATCAATCATAAAACAATATATTTTATAAAAGAGCAAACGCAGTCAAACACGAGGCTGTAGCTATAGTGAGCGTGTAGCGAGTAAGAATACGAATAACAAAGTAATATCAAGTTAGTAACAAGAACATGAATAACAGCGTAATAGCACAAAGTAACACACAGAAATTACAATCGAGTAATACACTGAGAAGCAAGTAATACATGAAGGACACACTACAGCACATAACATCACAACGAATTAGGTTAAAGGGTTTAATTATCCGATAATCAGAGTCTTTCGAAACCGGTACAAACGAGTGAAAACGGGCCTTACAATTGTGTGATATTCCATAAGGACACAACGGCGCAGGAGACGCAACACGTATCTTAAATTCGCAATAAAATTATGTTCATACACGTTCGTTTCATCAACAGTGTGTGCTGGCATTAAATAACAATTTAAAATAATTAACAAACTATTGTGATAAATGTAAGGAAAAGGGATGAGATAACATGAACAATCTATTGTGATTGAATTCTTATTTTGATTTGATTCGACTTGATCTATCCTAATTTGATTAACAAACTTACTTGGATGAAAAATAAAACCACGTTTATTTTAATGCAAGAAAATGGTCATTTCATATGTTACAACCGAACACTAGTTGCTTTCTTCCGCAATTTCTTGGACTACTGAACCAAGGACTATAATCTCAAATAGACCAATTCATAAATTTGAAAAAAAAAAAAATGAAAAACCGTTGATCTAACAATCAATTTATATTCACTTCAAGATTGTTCTTTGTATGCGTAAGATCCTCCGGTAACTGGATCAGTAATTAAGGAACGTGAACTTCGGAGGGCGTCCGTGGCGGTTGCTCGCTCTTCTGCAAGAGGCTCGAGGGCCGCACGCGGTAAAAAGGGGAAGATCTGATGTTCGGGATCGCGGGCTTAATCGGTTTAATTAACGAAGAGCAGCGAGGCAGTGTTGGCGAGTGACCGTGGGGCCGGACAGCGGCGCGCGAATTTAAGCTCAGCAGAAATTCTGCCCCAATTACCGATCGGTAATTGGACGCCGCCAGGCGTATCGCTACCGCCAACGAGCTCCCTGCGATTATCGAATCTTCGATCGCCGCGTTCCGACTGCCCGTCGAGCCTTTTTGTTAGCAGCACACTAGCTGTCTTTACACTGCGGGCGAAATGGGACCTTGCCGTTTGTAAAACAGTCCGTCTTTCACAATTTGCAAATTGTATGGGTTTTCTTAAAGAATAGTATGTATACAATTTAATTGAAGGGAATATGTCTAAGGTTTCTTATTAAATTCAAACAAAATTTAATATATGTATTTTTATCAATTCAACAAGCTTTGATTGTTATCTAAACCCTACATTATTAAACGAGTATGACTAAATTCACAAAAATTAAATGTTAATACATAAAAACAACAATTCTTTGAATGGCATCTTACATACCATGCAATTGAAATTGTAATTTAACAGTTTTAGTGTCTCATAGCGCGACAGGTGTATTTATTGTTACCGTTTATTGTAGTTATGGTGAATTGAAATCTATGCTTTCATAAATCTTGGAGCTGTTAAAAAATCTTTTTATTTATCAAAAATTAGAAGTAACAAAAATGAAAAAAGAAAGACCCGCTTGACATTCTTCAACTGAATTTTTGCAAAAGTACATAACACTGTGTGTTAAGACGTCACCCGGTATACTTGCCCCTCGAGTCTTAAAACTCTACGAGGCAAGTTATTATATATTTTTTCCTATTTATTGGCTCGAGCCTTGTGTCGTATTAATTATTTTCGTAGCAACGGTAACTTTATGACACCACGGCAATCGCGACTTTCATGGAAGAATTCGTAGTTTTTTGTCTTATTGTCTGGCCTTCGAGCCTGAAGTTTTCACCTTTGTCTAGTGTTCGATTGTGTGCGCATATGGTCACCAGAGCCGAAGCGTTTCTTAAAGTTATTGTCTGCTACCCTCATTGTTTCGAGGCCCTCGGAATTTCCGCGTGCGTCACTCAAGGGTACGCTTGGTACCTGAGAGTGACCCATGGTCTGGGAGGTGGCATTTTTCGCGAGTCCTCGCATGAGAGGTTTTAGCCAATAGTGTCCGACAGCTACCTTCCCCACCGCAATCGGAAAATGCATATTAACCTATCCGAGTGCCTCACCCCCAACAAGCATGCTGTCTCGGAGGTATGGTGGAACATTCCCCGGAGACAACATATTAGAATAAGAACAAATTTTGTATCGAACGGACAAGATTCACAAGTAAAAACATTCGTCTACTCGTCACCTCTTTTGTATATTGAAATATAGTATCAGGATAGACTACTGTGCGTACCACCTTTTTTTTGAATTGGGAATCAGTGAGACGATTGAACAATCCCACCTCCGATTAAACAAAATTTGAGGAAATAACACTGTGCATGGAAAAAAGTAAACGTTTAATTCTGAGTCGGAAAATTTTTCAAATTATTTTTTAAAGTTTAGAAATTAAAAATTGTTGAATTTGTAAAAATTAAAAATTTATATCGGTAAATTGCAATGGAAGTGCGTCAAGGACGAAATTCATGATTAAATTAAGTGTACGTATGAGCAAACTTCCAAAGTGCTTATAGGCGCCGTTAGTAATGAAAGGGTTAAAAGACGTTTGCGTAGCCTATTAAAAGTCATTGTTTCAGGAGCTATTTGTTATTTATAGATAAAGTAAAAATTTTAGGTAATGCAGACGTTAAAAATCAATTGTATCTTATTATCTAAATACAACAAAATAAATTGAGTACTTTTTTTAAGTCAAACTAAATTATGAGTTTTTTGCGGTTACTTAGTATTAATCGAAACACTGTGTGACGTGTAGAGATTGTCGTTGAGGGATTAAAGTCGACTGTGTATTGCAATATACGTATGTTGTTAAGCTCTGTGTTGTAAATATTTGTTTTTTTTATACTATTTTGTATATTGTTTTCATGCAATCGAAATTTAACCCGTTATATGGAATATTTTGTAATATATATGTTACGGGCAATGTGTTTAATGTGGGCATATATATGTATGTATATATGTATATATATTTGGCTAAGGAATTATTCCAAAATTTTCATGATACACCTGAGACTCTTTACGCGGTACTTTCTTTGCACGCCTTATTCACTTTTACATAGTTTCTTTCTTAACACGTTTTATTCGTTTTACATAGTCTTTTTAACACGTTTTTACTTATTTTTATTTTCAACACGATTTTAAATAGAATTGGGAGCTTGTATGCCTTGTTATAAAAAACTATTACAAGACAAAGAAAAATGGCAGCTCATGCTTCGAGTGACAAAACTAATTTTCTACCAGAAGTAAAAACCGTATTCGTTGTAATAAAATAAAAAGCGATAATGAATAAAATGTTAATATTTGAAAAGAAATATTTATTTGGTTTTCCTTAATGTAATATCTTGTCTCTCATATGTTTAAGGAATATAATGTTGCTATAAAATGCAGTTCTACATTTTACAGTGATTTTTCAATGTTTTTTCTTGTTTTAGTTTAACACAAATTTTACATGTCATTGTAATTCGATTATTTTACGACATTTTTACACGATACACATCCCAAGTGTATACATACATATATGAAGTACTTAAATAATGATACAAAAATTGACAATACGATATGACAAGTAGATTTTTATAATTATTTTTATATAGAAGATTTTAGAAGTATGCCTCTTTAAAATATTTTGAAAGGATAAACCTATGAAATGCAATTCATTAAAATACAGTCTATTATAAAAGAATATTAGTCATATCTTTTTTCATTTTTGTTAAATACGTGATTAATTTAATGCTATTATGTAAGTAAAATAATCCACATTAACATATTGTTAACAAATGCGTTAATACTGTATCGAGATAATTTTATTTTGCGTTTTTTCAAAATGGAGAAACAGTTAATCCATTTAGTTTTTATATTATTTATCAATATTTAACATATTGAGAAAAATTGAAGTACAGGTGTTACTCTTTAAAATAACAATTACATCCAACTACAACCTATTAAAAGTGTGTTAACGCAAAGGTCTTTTAGTTATTTACGTTTTCTCATTACTCTACCTCAACCACAGGATTAAAACTTCGGTTGGAAAAACATAAACTTTTACCACATTTGAAGCAGGTCACTGGAGCAAATGGAATTATAAATTTTGCAACTCGAAAACTAGTTAGCACCGTACATTTGTATTACGTATTTTCTGTGCATAGCGATAATTCTGTTCGCTCCGCCCGTTTATAGTGTCAGTACGCTGTCCAACGACATACATTATGGTAAACTTTATTTCTTCTTCCAATATTCCCGAATTCTTTCCAATATTTTGGAAAGCTTGTTTTACAGATCAAAGCTCTAGAAATTTAATGTTATCCTTTTTTCAAATTGTTCTGTGGGTGGAAAAAGCGTGAAATAAGTTGTTGAAATGTTAGTATCGTGTACTGTTATATTTGTTAACAATAAATGAATTTTGTATACATTTTCGGTAAGAATATTTCTTTAGCTTTAGAATAATCTCAAAATCGAAGCATTATCTTTGAATAAAGCGAAAGTAATAAGGTTAAAGTGAGGCCATGTCGGCTGTTTTCGTCTAATTTTTCAAAACTTTTAAATTAAATATCTCGAAAACTCGTTCGTGATAAAAATATCAAATTGTACACTACTTAGTTACTCAAGATTATCAGAAAAACCTTGCGAGTTTGAAAAAAATTAGTGACTATGCTTGCAATTCTATACAATTTGACGTGAAACGGTTCGTATGGGAGCTTTATTTTTGTTCTTGACTTCTTAAAAACGAAAAAAACATCTGTAGATCTTTACTCCGCGAAATATCAACGTTTATATCACTTTAGGTTCCATTTCATTTTCTCCTTTTTCATTTCTCTTTTTCTTTCTTGCCGGTCATTCTTTTACTGTTGCAATTAGTTTAGCGGTAAGGTTCCTTCGTGGAAATTCTCTCTCTTTGCAGCTCACCCTTCTCCTCCGTGCAATTAGCGGAATCTTTAAGGCGGATCATTTGCAAGCTCCAATTTGTCGAGTTGATTTGGCGGAAAAAGATCGTTCTCTCCAGAAATCGCGACGAAAAGAGAAGAATGAATACAAGTAGAAAGAGACGTCTTGAAAGGACAGAATAGATGAAATGAAGATAGATGGGGGGGAGGGTCTGAAAAAAGGTAAAGGTAATGATATAGCAGAAATAATAGATTCAGACGATAAATAGGCTATTAAACAGAACGACTAAATGAAACAGCGAAATTTGGAATTGAGATGATATTTTCCTGGGTGCTTTTTTCGATTCTATAGGAGGTAAATTAACGGAGGAATGGATGAGGAGCAAAACAGTACTACATTTTAGTGCTTAATCAGCCATCGAAGGGATGGGTACTTTGGATAGAGTTGAATTGGAAATAGGACAGTACGATATTTTTCGTTTGTTAGTTGGACTAGTTAGTTAACTTATAAGAGAATATCTCTGAGTGATAATCGCCGGTTTTTGATGTAGTTTTGAACTAAAGTAATTCTAAAAAGAAATTCGGCAGTCGACTACAGCTAAAGGTGATTCTCGTGTAACAGTAATAAAATTGAATAATTTTTTGTATTATTTGAAAGAAAATTATGTAAATCATGAAAACTAATATCTTACGGGTACGAAGATACATTTACAAAATATAAAAAGATCTTTTTTAGTTTATTCTTTTTCGTTATTGTTACCCTCTTCAACGATATAACTATTGTTCATGTACAATGTAACACTTATTACAACTAGAATCTAAAAATTTATAAGATTTTTTAAAGTTAGATAATTTGTGCTGCGATTATGCTAATTTCTGACAAAAATTATGAACAATTAGGCAAGTTGTACAGTCTTGATCGACAATTAAAATTTTTCGGTAGATAGGTTAAGTTTACATCGATTAAAAAAATATTACAAATTAAAAATAAAATATAGACCAAACGTATAATCGATATAAAAGATTCTTAAGTTGTCCTGTACACTAGTTTACAAAATATGATTGCGAGAAAATCCTGTTTAATGAAGTTTCAAGATACTTGCAATTTAAGTTTTTAGATGCTGTAAATAAATTTAAATTAAATACCTAGTTGGTTAGTTGGCAAAGTAAATCTACCTCTTCCTCAAACATCTGCCGATGTGCTTTTTCTTCTCTTCGAATTGTTTTTCGAGTTTTTGAAGCTGTTACACGAGAATCACCCCTTAAAGAGTTAAAAAAACGTCTTCAATTTTATAAGTGACAAATCTATTTCATCTAAAATGTCAGTTGTTACACATAGAGAAAAGATGCATAAAGAAGGATTTTGTATTTTTAAATGATAAGTTTAGCTGTAGAAGTAGATTTGAGAGAAGCCTACCAATTTAGTAATATGTTACATCATTATATATTAGAAAGGAAAACGGATATAAATAGAGAGAAAGAGAATAACCGTACGCTGGATTTGACAAAGTGTGCAATCCGTTTCGAAAACGCGCATTAAACGCGTTTATAACACATTTTCGGCTAATGAGAACGAAAATTAACTTTACGCGACCGTTTTGTAAAGAAAACTAATTTCTCTCGGCGAGAAATACACAATACTGCGAACAATACAAGAATTCGTTGTCTCAAAAAATAGCCTTTCTTCGCGATCGTGTCATAAACCGAGCCAAACAAAAGATCGACCGGCTTTCTGTTCCTTCGGACGGAACATAGAAGGGTAACACTCCGAATGAAATTAGAACCTTCACCAACGTCAATCACCAATTTGCCGCTTTTAGGGAAAGAAGGGGTTGTTCCACTACACGTAAATGGATTTTTCTGTAAACCCAACGGAACCAATCGCTTGCGGTGATGTAACTCGGGTCTGTGCGGATTTATATTGTCAATTGCTATTGGGATACAGAGGGAAACACGAAATCCTCTGCATTTGTTAGGGGTTTTGGAACCTTTCTGACAATAAAAAGAAGTTCACGAAGCAAACATTAAAACGTATATTGAAAAACTTAACGTTAGAAATACCAAAGAATCACGTGCGTATCGTAAATCTGGTCTAAACTTAATTATCTTTAACAAGGGCTTTCCAGGAGGATGAGATATCCATTGATTTGCGAATCATGTCAACGCCCACCCATTGCAAATGTACATAAAAAAGCGAGAAGTTTAAGAACGGAAGAAAATTCTCTAAGAAATCAACAGCAAGTGCGCTATACTTGACGGAAAAGGTATAAAGAGATTGTGAATCTTCAGGTTAGCAGACAGGTTCGATTGATCTAGACACACGTATACTCGAAAGTCCTCAAATTTCAATCCACAAGTACTGAATCAAAGATGTGAATCCTTTGACAGCTGCTGTTTCTAACTATCAAACTGTAACTATCAAATGGTTGGATCAATATAATCCTGCATCTACCCCTTTTCCTGTTATTATAATTTTTTTAGATATACATACTATAATGCGAGAACCGATGCTGAGTTGAACTTGCACGGTCTTAAAAGAGAGTCAATCATGGAAACTCGTGTTTCGGAGACCGGTTTTCATGTTCTTTAACGCTTTTCTAATTTTATATCGCTATATCTCTTGCTTCAAGTATACAGGCCGCGATACTGGACCTCAGGGCATACGACTAACAAGAAAAGTTAGGCAATTCAAAAATTCAAAAAAGAAACATTTCATTACCGAAACAAAAAGTGGTTCTGTTATCAGTGTTCTTTGAATTGTATTTCTACAAATGTTTTTTAATTTTCTAATCGTCGAACTTTCCTTGCAAGTGCGACTATATAGCTTCGCGGCAATCGACGTTACAATAATCAATTTCAGATCAGTGTTAATCTTGGCTGTAACAATTTACTTGAGTGGGACGTAAATATATATTTACGTAAAACACTAATCTGATCTTCATTACGAGAAAGCGCGGGAAGCTGCGCTAAAATTGCTAAATATCCATGCATTTTACAAAAGTAAGGGTAAAAAGTAAATGTAATCAATTTTAATTGTGAGAACTGAAAAAATGATTAAATGGGTTATCAAAGATATTGAAAGAAAATGGCTTTAAAGCTCCATTAAATGATTTACTAAAGAAAATTGTAGGCAGACAAATAGAAAAGATTATTAAATAAACTGATAAGAAAATTTTTCATGTGTAATGTCAAATTTTTGACATGTTTTAATGTCCATAACTTCTACAAAGGAATGTACATTAAGTCTTTTTTTCGTTTAAATTATTTCTTATATATCTGAGAAAAATTAATGAAAAACTACGATAATAATCAATAAGCAAAAAGATATAACAAAAATAATCAATTTTTGTTTTACGCTAATCGAAAAACCGAAAAATCTATTACAACCCTAAACCGAACATAAGCATCAACGGCTCAAATATTTGTATCATATCAGTAAATTTTATCAACTTGCTAACTAAAGAAACAAACAACGAACAATAATATTTGACATTAAAGAGACATAATTAAGTAAAAGAACAAACACGCCAAATCCAGTTAAAAATTCCGCAACCGATGCTTTTAGACGCTTTCGTGAGCTGTGAAAAACTACTAATGCGGGGACAGTTTAATGGAGAAAGTCGGAGGAGTTATTTGGAAAAAGGAAAGGGACGATCTGTGGACGATTCTAATGAAGTAAAATTCTCGATGGACGTGGAGAGAGAGAAAAAGAGGAATCGACAGAAACACAATAATGGACCGTGAGAAATATAATGAATTACGAAGTGAGCGAGAATAAAGAGTCGGAAAGAAAGGTGGAGAGAATGAAAGGAGGACAGAGAGATGAGGGAACGCATGAATAAACGAGCAAGCTGACGAACGAGTAGAACTAACACGGACAAATCAGGTTGCTTGAAGTCGACGAGGATTTTCAGTAATTTCGTAGCACCATCGACTGCTGAACGTGCTGCTTTTCAAGCGTTTTTTCTTTCCCCTTCAACCCCTTCGCCCTGCCGGCCCCACTTCTACACCTCACGCTCCCTTTCTCTCTTCATTTTCGATGTCGTTTTTTCATCTGTCTCCTCCAATCTTCGTTCGCGCTCGTTTCACGTCCTCGTAACGAACGTATTCCGCTGATCACGAATAATTTCTTTCACAAGTCCATTAGGGGACATTTTTCCTGCTTTCTATGTAGGATCCATTTGAAACCGAAAGACTATTAAAAACTTTTATGTTCGCCGAATACTTCCTAGTTAGGGGGGAGTTTGGAAAGACATCACAAGTGCAATGTTAGCTACTAAGTACTGTCTTTATTTAAAATCGCACATTGAACAACGATCGTACGGAAATTGATATTATTCTTTTGTATTACAGCTGTTATTTCACGATAATCGCTTGTCTTTCAAAAACAATTTATTATGTTAATGGAACTTTTACGAGTGCTTGTGATATATTTGTAAAAAGTAGTTTCAACTGAATTACCTAAGTGCACAAATATAGAACATTATGACAATTACGAATATAAAAGTCAGCCCAAAGCCTATAAAATGTATCACGTAAATAGGTGTATTTTGAGGGTTACAGACTTCTAAAGATGCTAGATCTACCAAGCAATTATTAAGATTCGCTTATAAAAGAGCTGCTTAACTATATAGTAAACAAAAATTACTTTATGCCCTTGGAATGATTGAAAACAAAAAGCGATGCTTTAAACATCTTTTTCGCTGTGCAAAAAATATGGAAACAAAATTTTGAATATTTTTGCATTCCAGATGAGAATCACCCTTAAAAGATATGTGCACTTAACAGAACCTAAACTGGCCAATATCAATGCAAGAAATGTTTCACTTGCTGTTACTGACCAAATTAGTATTGGGTAACAATTTCAAAAGTGGTAAAGCAATGATTTCGAATACTAATATTGTCATTGTTTCAAACGTTGTACTGTGACTAGCCTAGAGGAGATAGTATAAATATGGGTTAGCACTTTTATTTTAGAATTGTCAAATCTGTTGATGTTTTTAAAATACAACATTTGAATGTATATTTGTATTTTCAACTGTTACCTTATCCCAGTCCGTAGGTGTCAAATTTTTCTGACTTTTTGCCTAATCTAACCGCATTTTACGATTTTTGGCGAAAGTAATGGTTTCCTGACAGCTATACGTCCATTTAAACTTTCAGCTGTTAGTCACATTTTCACCGTGGTTAGAGATATTGTATTCGGTCTAATATCATTAAGTCCTACGTTACGTCTATTTCGTCTGCAAATAATATTTATTCTTACATCTTCAGCTCTCGAGGTGATTTTGGGTCTTCCTAAATGTGGGTTGTCTTTCAAACTACCAGTATCCGTAAAACGTTTTACTGTACTATGTACGCCCTTTTATGACACTTTCAATTTCCTTGCAATATTCTACAAAGAGTAACCTTCCCTTCCAAGTGTGATAATTGCGCTTCGAGTTTCAATACTAATTTCTATTCTTTTTGCTATTTTAAAGTACTAATGTAAAATTTTAGCTGCTGATCACGTTTCAACGCATTCGTTCACGATTTTATGCATTTTCTCGGCCCCCGGACCAGCCAATTGTAATCTAATATTGTAATATTCGACACTTATTAGTAAACAAAGAAATCGTGAATTCCTATATAAGGCGAAAACAGACTACCTTTTCCGGCAGTAGAAAAGTTCATTCCGAGCATTGCCTTAAACTGAGTGTATGAATTATATAATAGTGTTATGGACATTTAAAAAATGCTAAAATCTCCTAAAATATAATTCAACTTGTTAACACCTGACACATTAACGATGGATCATTCCAAAATTTACGGATATATTCGATTTTGATAGAAATTTTTGGCTTGTAGTGTATAATAATAATAATAATAATAATCTTTATTTTAATGACTATTTACTCTTTTATATCAAAAGAGATTCGTACAAGAGATCCGAGAATATTGACAAAAATATAAAATGAGAATTATTGGTTATTACATGACACAAAACAGAGACGCAAGAGGCTCTGGAAAAATTGAGAGTACCGCCAAAGAAGTTTAGGTGCAAGCCTCTCACATGCATACTTATTGGCTGTCTTCACAATTCTAATAATACAGTTTAGAGCTCCTAAATTTGTCTTATTGTTAGTAGTTAACTAAGATAAAACCACATTACGCAACGTTCTGAATGGCATTTTGAAACTGATCATTTCAAGAATTGATAGATAGTCAATTAAGTGATTTAAGACTTTAAAGATAAATAAGATATCCGCGATGTTTCTCGTCGGTTTAAATGTGTGCATGTTAACTAGGTTGAGCATACTAGGCATAGATCTATTAAGTCTATATGACATGTATCTTAAAAACTTATTCTAGACACTTTCAAGTGTAGTTATAAGGCCTTGTTGGGATGGGTTCCAAATTTGTGTGCCATACTCAAGATGGGGCAGAACCATCAAGGTGTATAAAATCCTAAAGGTAGTCGGGTTTTTAAAGTTTGTTGTATGCCTCATAAGAAAACCAATTTTTCACATGTAAATGCATTTTTTTACATGTAAAAGATGTTCTTGAAATGATAGAGAGCAAGAGAAATAGATGCCAAGATCATAAACAGATAAACGGTTATTAAGCTCAGTGTTGTTAATCGTGTAACAAAATTAGAAAATTGACTTTTTCCAAGTAAATCACGCTAAATGGCATTTGGAGATATTAAAATTTATCGTGTTAATTCTACACCACTTCTGAAGACCATTCAGGTCATCCTGTGGTGTAGAATTAATTGGTGTGAATTCAGTTGAAAGGTTTGAATTGGATGGATTTGATTTGTATGAAATGTGGTTTCAATAAAATGATACGAGAAATGCGATTGTCAACTAGTCACCAAGATCTTGCGACTTGACACCATTAGACTTTTTCTTGTAGGGCCATGTTAAGTCTCTTGTTTATTCAAACAACTCACAAACTGTCAATGCTTCCAAAGCAAAGATTGTTCATGTTATCGGTGAGATATGACCTGACTTATGTGTCAAAGTCGTCGAAAATTGGGTGTGTCGTATTCACTCCACCAAACACAATTGTGGTGGTCATTTATATAATACTATATTTTATGCATAATGCCATCGAATGTACTTTGAAATAGAGTAGTCAGTTCTACATTATCTTATATACTTTTCGTTCTATTTTAATTCAAAGTTCTATCGTTCTTATTGGAAGACTATATTTTGTAACGCTATGGACTCATGCTTGCGGGAGTTACAGAATTAGTAGTGCACACTGTAGCTGATCGTTACTGACTATCGAGTCAACGCTGGTTTTAGACTTGCTGTTTCTAAATCTTAAGTTTTTGCTGATTGGCTGCTTACAAAAACCCAGAAGCATTAATCAGCGTGTCTAAGAAACATTGCAATCTTTCTCTTGCGTATTACTTTGGAGAAGAGGTGACGATGTCTTCTATTAAATGTGACGAATATTTGGCAACAGCGCGGGATTTTCTCCGCGTTTTACAACTTTGATCTTTTGACTGTTACATCCGATTCCGTGACTCACCCTTCGAGAGACCCATTATTTTATGAACGAGAGAAGTAACTTTCTAAAACTCAGTAGATTGTAAATCCAACTTCCTCTCACCGGGACATAATTTTTTCTTGAAAGTGCATGTTAATAATAATCAAAGTACTAATCCTCAAAAGTAGCCTCTTTGACACGTCCGCGTCATAAACTGTTGCAACGATAATTGTGAAAGATTAATTTCTCTCAACGAGAAATTCTCGAAAATATCGAACAAGAAACTGAACCTGTACGGAAAAGTATCCTGTTTTCTTGAACGTGTTATAAATTGCGCCAAACGGAAAGGAACCGAATATTATTCTATTATGGATGGAACAAAGTGTATGCTTGAATAAACCTCCGTTTATGGAATCACATGCAAAGATATCAAAGGACGAATCGCACGATATAGAAAGAACCTGCATTAACACTGACTGGACAGACAGAAGAAAGCTTAGCCGTTACACGTTGGACAAGTTAAGCATTTCTTCTCTTAGATGTATTGTTTGCGAAGGAGATACCTCGCGTACGTGTCTCTCCTAATGCTTCCTAGACTTTTTCTGATTTCTTTTTTTTTTTAGTGACGCCGAACAGCTGGTGGCGTCGTCATGAACGAGTGCGCCGCGAACACACATATAACATATACGAAAGCAAGGTTCGGCAAGTGTGCAACGATAAAGATATAGGGATAGTGTAACAAGGGTGGATGTAGGGTAGCACGAGCATGATGGAAACGTGCGCACAGGCGGAAACATAGGAGACGAAAGAGATCCTCATGGACGAGAGCATTCGCAGAGAAAGGGGTGAAAAACTTTTGTATGCGGCTTTCGTATCACTGGACACTACACGTGACCAGCGTAACCAGTCGAGGGTTTAAAACGTGGTCGCTTCGGGTTAGCCGTACGCATATACCGTGTGCATGTATAGAAGCTTGTGCGAATGTGTGCTCATACAAGCAAGAAAAATCGATAAACATTTTCGATTTTGCACGTCCGGTGCGCCTGCTGTGCCAATCTACAGGCTAGTTTGCCCCAAAGATTAACCTCTCCTCCACTGGTGTCTGATCGAAATTATCCATAACCCTTCGCACACAATCCTCCACACCCTCTCTGCGATTTCTTTCAGATTGAAAGAGTACCCGTAATGGCGGTCAATTATTTTTCCTTTGGTTTTCTTCGTACGCAAACACGGCTCGGGAGAAAGTGAAGTGAAAATAGAATATGATTCAAGTGAAAGGAGTAGGTATAGAGATATTACTCTGGGATGGATTGTGCCTGTAGCTTTGCGGATAATGAAGGGTCTGTTTGGTGGCCGTAGTGTTTATTAGATGTGTCACGTCTTTTGAAATGGGTTATATTCGAGATAATATCCGAAAGGTCGGTTTGCAAAATAAGTAAAATTCTTGAAATTTGAAATTCAAATTGTATTGTATTCTAAAAAATATAGGAAAATTGTGATAGTAGAAAAGAAATTACAATTATGGGTTAACGTCTTACTTCAATTCATTTTGCTCTATCATTTAAATGCACCATAGTTTTTAGACATATTTAAATGAATTAACTAATTGATAATATAATAGAAAAATATTCTAATAAAACTATCTACGTTCTAATATCTTACGTTAATATAGTAAGTTAATTATAATTACGTTGTTATAATATCTTTACGTAATTATCGTTTGTTTAATTCAAATATTTGAACAAGAATTTTTTAAATAATTGACAAAAGTTAAAAATTATAATCAAACTGTTCAAATATGAGTACCTACATATGTAATAATTTTACTTTAAAATTCATCGAATTTGAAAATTTCTTGAGATTAACCTTCTATTTAATTTTTACTTCATATTTTAAAATTATATTAATATTATTTACTAAATTGAATTCATTTTGTAGCTAATAAATACTATAGTGTACAAAATACATGAAATGCTTGAAATTTAAAAGTCGTTCCTAAAAGAAGTAAAAGTCAAACTTATCTCAACGTTCATTTTTCATTCTGCACAATCGAATCTCATATTTCCAGATAAATTTCTTAAAGGTTTTAATATGAAAAAAAGAAACAAAGCAAACTCACAATTTTTACAATAATGATAATTTCAAAATAATAAGTATAAAAGTAAGAGAAAATTTTTAAACAACAGTAAAATAAAAGTTTTTGTTACATTCACAATAATCATATATTTTTGTTCTTAAACTGAAATGTATTTCTCA
Organism: Anthophora plumipes; assembly: GCA_951804975.1. Lineage (NCBI taxonomy): Eukaryota > Metazoa > Arthropoda > Insecta > Hymenoptera > Apidae > Anthophora > Anthophora plumipes. The sequence goes on along the minus strand of OX638118.1, from coordinate 13,841,749 downwards.
AATTCAAAATAATAAAACTTTTTTTTACAATTTCACGTGTACTAAACTACGAAAAGAAGGAACAAATAAAAAGGGGAAGAATGAAACACGTTGTCGCAGACAATTGGAAAAAATGGAAATATATGCATTCATTCCAAGAATATTTCCTGCCAGAAACATCTTTGTGTCAGCAGAGTGACTTAATTTTCGAGATTCGAGCCCTAGAGGGTGCGATATTCGCCACCCTCTATCTCGACACTTTCGAGGGTGGTGAAAGGCGGCTCCGGCGGTTCTTGCTTAATTTCCTGTGGCTAATGAAAGCCTATACATGTCCCCTGGCGAAACACGCACCTACAACTCCCTCCAATTCTACTGTCAACCCTTCTTTCATTGTCAGGAATAAGTCTACGCTGGCGGGGGGACGTGAAATGTACAATTCCTTGAAAGTACCTTGAAGAGGATAGTAGTGCTGAATATAATCATGCATGAGAAATGATGCATAATGTTTGCAAAAATACTAACATCAGGAGAATTAGAAAAATTAAGTTCAGTTTAGTTTAATGTTAGTACACATTCTATCATATAATATCATTTTATCTTTTTAATGCACATATAAATACAATGAGAAAGATATACTACTATATTTTTTACAAAAAATATTTTCAAATATTACAAAACTCTTCCCAGAACATTTTTTTGGATGCATAAAGAGTAGTGTAACTTCTAATGTTAACATAAAATGATTAAATTGTTCGATGGTTGATATAAAATAAAACAAAACCGTATAGAAGAGTTTTACTTAGACTATTGATTTATCCTTGTCCCCGGCTGTACTAGCAGTTGCGATCCACTCCGTATATTTTAATATATTTATGTAAGCAAATTATACCTACAAGCTCAAGAAATACAATCGGTTACCCCGTATACCTTAATAATATAATTACATAATCCATATAAATCATATTAATAATAATTATTTGAGACATTTCATCATCCTCAGAAGCGAAGATTTCATTAGCGCTGAAGAGAGTCCCAGGTTGTTGGCTGTCCAGCGAAACGTGTTTACATTGAAACTTCGATTTCAAGTTTCTAATAGCTATTCCAACTGTCGTATAAAGTTTACGTGGATCGTTGTATAATCAAACAACAGGAGCAGTAGCTAGATATTATACGGTCCGGCATCCAGGACTTTCGTTTCAGCGGAAGTTGCGCAAGTATGCCGCTGGCTTCTTGGCCGTTGGCAAGCGTTCTTCGTAAAATTTCTTGCGCGATTAAAGGTACATTGTTTCGGTGTTTCACCACTTGGCGAACTCTGTTCACTGGGAATAATTAAGAATCGTATTCTCCGCAGCTTAAGATTTACGTGCGCAATAATACCATCGCGAAGTATGGAATTGTTTTTACCGGGCTCTTTTTCTATTGCAGTTTTCACGGTGGACTTTTAAGTGATGGAAAACAAATCTTATTCTCCGACTGAATTATGCGATTGTTTAGTTGCTCTGAATCTGAAAACAGGAAAATTACAAAGGAGTTCAAAGTATAATAGAATTTAAGAAACTGTTTTTATAAAATTTTTAATACCTTGAGAATAGGGAAAGAAGGTTTATCCCTTTATAAGTTCTCCATTCGTGAGAATTTCTTTTACAAAAGTAATATATTTGCAAGGGAATATTAATTAATTGCTTAAACAATAACCAGTAAACTATATAACTGTTGAAATAATAAAATTCCAAACAATGCAAAGTATTTATTGGGTTATTTATATTTTAATATTGATCGATACATGTGAAAGCAATTGTCAATGAATATTATTTAACTATATAAATAACTAGTTTTGTTAATATTAAGTTGGGTTAATTTGGTTTTATTAGAATTATAAATTTTGTTACTTTTTAGTTTGTATTTACATTTGCCTACCTTTGAAATATAAACAATGGAATCTTATACAGAATGAGTCTAGTAACTAGACCGGATTGTAGCTATATTCCTATTGAAGATAGAAAAAAATTGTATAGGAAGAGTTTATATTATTTAGAAAATTCTATCGTCAGCTCATATTTACAAGGTTCTGCACTGAATATCTCGTTTGATGTAGTTAGATGTGTGGTACTTTAGAATCCCTTGGTGTCGTGTGCTATTACTAATTTGTAAAAAATAGTATGGTGTACTATGCAAAAAAAACTTATTGACTAGGCACCCTCAAACAAGGGGAATAGTTTGTTTGTTCAGCCTAATTCACATTAGAAAATGCAGATCTTAAGTTCTTAGCACTCGCACTACACAATATTAAAATATTGGAATTTTTACATCTGCAAGAAACAGGAAACCACGTTTTCAGACTTCTTACTTTCTTAAATATGTTTTTATTGTTTTCTAAGATCATAGTAATAATAAGTAATAAAAATACGACCGTTCAAATTAAATTTCTTTCTCTTATTCCATTCTTTATCTATGTCAGATAATTTATTAAAGACTACTATGGATAATGGTAGAGAATTAAGCGCACTATCGTAGCGCTCACGTCATGGACTCTTTTGTACTATCTATAGTGATTCGAAGGATCACGCAGAGAACTTGATTTCCCTGGGAACTAGTAGTGATCGGTCTATCGTACCGATTGCTCTATTTCTAATTGTAAGTATATTTGCTTCTATGGGCCTAACCTACTTTCTGGGCTTACAGAATTAGTACTTTGCATTTTAGCTACACAATGCTAATTCATTTTTGCTACTAAGCTTAACCAACTTGCTGGGTTTGCAGAATTAGGATCTCGGACTGTAACTGTTCGATGCTAACTGATTTTGCCAGTCGATGTCGCCTATCAACGAGGATGGCAATGTCCTTTGCTAAATGTAATAAATAAAAATAAATGTAATTCCCGGATTTCCTCTGGGTTCACGACTTTGGCCTCTTGACCGTTACATCATAATTCGTAACTCACCCCTCGGAACGTCCATTTTTTATGACAGAGCTAGGCCATTGAGGACGAGAGAAAGAACTTTCTAAACTAAAGGGCTGAAAACCCAACAGTCTCTCGCCAGGAGATAATTGTTGTTAAAAATTACATGTTAACAATGACCAAAGTCCTAATTTCAAAAATAGACTCTTCGGAATATCTGTGCCACAAACTGCTGCGTCGATAGATAATTTAGCTTTAAATATAAAACGTACGGTAAACTGGGGAAACATTGACAGTACGAGGTAACATTGGCATACACCGTGGTTACATTGCAGCTATACACTCGAACATCTGAATTTGCACGTGAGATCGAGATTATAAGTATTTATTCAATTGTTTAAACGTTTAATGTTAGGTGTTGTCCAATAATCGAGAATCAAATAGGTAACCTAGTTACGTTATATACTATCGCATTGGATTGTAATCATGCTTAGAACTTATACAGAGAATACAGGAAGGTGGAAGTGTAAAGCATTTGTAGATTCTAATCTTGATAAAGCTTCAGCAGATATTAAAAATGGAGTGTCTCAAGTGCAGGCTAGTAAGAAATATAAAATGAGTAGGGGCATTATTCAAATCTATTTGAAAAGTTTATGTACCAAGCGAGTGGAGCATTGAACTACTTTAAGCTCTGATGAAGAAACAACTATGGTAAAAACAATGTCAATGATAGCTACATGAGATTATAATTAAGATGTAAATAAGTAAACAAAAATTTAGACCACAATAACTAATCATTTTGCGGCTTTAATTACATCGACAAGCTAATTAATTTAAAAATACATTAATCGTCCGAAAAAAATGTTAAAGGGAGTGTATTGAACATAAAAGGAAACAAATTTAAGTGTCAATGTAATTTCATATTAGTAAAATTTTAGTTGTTAATGCTACTTACATGATGTGTCAATTTTACCCTGGTTACGGAGTAGTAGTGGCAGTTAATTAACGTATGTATTACCGAACGAAAAAGTAAAAAATTTGATGTATCTTCACACTTGTAGTACAATCACACAAGATGCCATGTTATAATAGGATACCTAAAGCTAATGTAAAAATATTAATTTTTATGTTGTATAACAAAATGTTACAAAAACCTGCCAATATTCCCCCAGTGTATGGTGCAGATTCAGAAAACCGTAAAAATGAGAGTTATTCTTTGGAAAATGTGCAAGATGACAATTTATCTGACTCATATTATGAAAAGAAATTATGTTAATAGCTAGTATCACTTCTATGCTAATGCGTCCAATTCGTCGTTCATTTTTACTTCGTCTATTGCTCTATTTCACTTTTTTCGAGTTCTTGTGGATGCAACTGATTCGGTCAATAACTGTAATTCGTGTGAGTAGATATGTCCTGACGTAACAGCCAGTAAACTTACCGACTCCACAAGTCGTCAATGTTATCGCGTTCAACCAGTAACGACAATACGTGTGCCTAATTTCTTTGATTGTGTTAGGGGAGGTGGTTCTACGAGGATCAGATCCGCATTCCTTCTGTAGGACTTCTTTGTTTTTTTCTCTCTGCGCAGTAGATATGACTGTCTTCAATAAATTCAAAGATTCGTGCTTCTTTAGGCAGTCCTGTTTCAAGAACGTACCATTCACCTTGAAATTCCCACTTGACAAGGTCTTAGTGTGTCGTAGTAAAAGGGTAATCAGGCCGAAGTATTGGTTTGGTGTAACGGTACTATGTCTTAACACTTTATCTTACACTGCCAAAAACCTTTCAATCGACTGTTTTTTGTCAAATTTTATCGATCGGGAGTCTCCTAATATCCTTTTCGGTGTCAGTGATTATCTATCACGCTAACAATTTGTTTACTATGTTTTATTCTCCAGTTTTTTTACCACGTGATAATCAAATTTCAGTTGGTACTAACGATGTATTTGCATCTGAATGAACAAGTCTAAAACACGTAGTAGCACATGTCGGCCACAATCGGTAAGTGAAGTGTTAAGAAGGTACATAGTGATTTTATGACACATTCAATTGTTATTAAAAAATGTACATATGCGTATCAAAAAGGCGTATTGTCTGTAGAACACACAGTTTCTGTGAAAATAAGACACTTTCTAGGCTTCGATTTCTACATAAAAAAAAAGATGAATTAACGATGTGTCTTGAAAAATGATAATCAAAATTAGCGTAGATAGTTGTTCGGGTCATAAAGTCTAAAGGACGTACTTACGTAACATTAGCACAAGCGTTAGGTGGTGCGCATGCAGAGAAATATCTCAGTCGATAGTTCCTTGAGGTTGCTAATAATCCTCTACAGTAATAGTCCATTACGTATTCAACTCATGCACCTCGAGCATTTAAATTGCGTGTAAATGGGTTGTCAGAGGGATTGAGAATTCCAGAGAGCTAGACTTCTCAGTCTGCGTGAATCCAGAATGACCTCTATAGTCTCCACGCTACTCAGTGGTCAGAGTCAATGGGCCGGCTGACAATAATGACAACGGCCTTAGACCTAATTACATTCCAGGTACGCAAATTGCTCCACTTTTCACTTCTCCCTTGTTTTCTTTAGCTGCGGCGGCTTGGAAACTCGGACAGTCACAATTATGCTCGCGTTAAACTTGAAACTAATTAAAACCATTAAGAACGGCTTGTAATCGTGGACAACGAAAAAAACTCTTATGAAACTGTGAAAATGAAATTGACTTTTTAAGATGTTATTTAAAACATGTTTCATACTAGATATTTTCTTTTCAATACAGTGCGGACATTTAGATATTTTATTGCTAATCTTAACTGCATAATGACCAGCCATTTTTTGTATCAAATATGTTTATACTATACTTATGGTTTATGAATAGCTACAAATCTTTGCCGCGTGAAGTATTTACTTTCAACAAAAGTTATAAAATTATATGATTTACATTTATTTAGATTTAAACATTCTTTACATATTATTTACATATTAAAACTTTTTAGAAGTGTAATACTCAGTAAAACATTGAAGTGAAGTGGAACACTATAATTCTAACAAATGTATGATGTTTCACTTCTTTTTCTTTTGATGGCATTTCTTTGAAGCGTGTAGAGCCTTACTTTTACCTGGTGAAATTTGAAAGTCGAGTTCACTCTCGCAAATATCCATGTTTTCATAATCGTCTGGTATACTTGATAAATTGTTCGAAAATATTTCTGCAACATTTTTAATTTCTTTTTCACTATTCATATTTGAATGGTTTAAAAAATTAATTTACTTTACAAGTCCTTCAAAAGATTCAACTGTTACCATTTGTAATTAAGCCACAATTGCTTTAGGCGCATACATAGTAAATTGCAAAATATCTCGTTAATGGCCTCTAGCGTACAAAAATGTTTTGATATGAATTCACTTATTTAAACTTTATCTTCTCAATTTATTTTTACATCTGCTTTTTTTAAAGTACACGTTTCTTGAATAAATCATCCTGTTGCCTACTTGTGTCACAAATACACCAGTTATCGTGCATTTATTTTTACATTGTATCGATAATTGCACATTGCATTTACAAAATTCAGTTGATACACACCATGCACTTATGCATATTGACAGAAAAAAAGAGAAATACCCACTTTCAATTGCATAAAGGATTCCGCAAGGCAAATTCCAGCTTACTCTTCCCCCTCGACAGTCTTTCGACGCGTTCCATCTGTTCACGAATGCCGGCTGACGACAAAGAGCGCGTTTGCAAATGAAAAAAAATGACAAAGGAATGAGGAACGAACGTCGTGTGCGCCCCTGCCCCCAAATTACAGGGCAAGACTGCTCGCGTCTAATACGGGCGTGTGTCAAAGCGAGAATGGCTCGACGAGCAAGAATGAGTCCTAAGGGACGCGGGAATAAAAGATCACGGAAACGAAGGTGCTAGAGACCCGTTGGCGTTAGCGATAGAGGAGGGCACAAAAATTTGAGAAATGCAAGCTCTCTCATTCTTTATTCGGTGGTGTCATTAACTTCAAAAGTGTCGACGGAACGTACGCCGCGGGATCGTCATTCGCGCGCGGCTCTTTGCAATATTAAGCTCTCTTGTTAATGGCCCTGGCCGCAGAACTGCTTAATGGCCGACCGATCGATTAATTGAAATTCGATACCGCGTTACGAGCGGTACGTGATCGAACGAATAATGCAGTCGTGCTAGTACGATCACGAATGGCGCTGCTACTTTGCGCATTCAATTTTTCTCTTCCTTGCTTCCCATTTTTCCTTTAGTATATACATATATACAGTCGCGGCCACCTACTTAAGACCGCTTTGTAATGAGATATAAAAGGTAACAATGCAGCTGAAGTCTACAAATATTTTTCTGGTACATAATGAAGGAGTTTATTTCAGATTAGCAATTAATTCGTGACGTATGTTTCGTGACTTCTCTATTCAATTATAATTTACTTATTAGTGGAATAATTGTAAAGCTTCATCGTGTTTAGGCAAAACTATAAAAAATCCACTGCTTTTGCTCTTAGGAAAAAGATTATCCTGTAACAAGATAAAGTTACAATCATTGTAACATTTTGCGGTTGAAAAATGCTTCTCTAAGGCCGACAAAATTCTAACGTACCGTACCTTTTCGTGTATTTTATTTCAAAACCACCCGAATTCTATCGTCAAGGAATCATAAAACTGTCAATAATATAACAAAAAGTTATTCATTCAAATTGTGCTTATTTCAATTGAAACTTGTTATTTTTCTAATTTTAATAAATAATTTTATTCCAAAACATGTGAAGATCGCGAACTTAATTGTCAACCTAATATGCACCAGTGTGCACGAGTATTTGGATACTCTCACATGATCGGAGATGTATAAAATATTTATGTACATTAACAACCCCAAGCATAGTGCAAAATATGTCAGAATTATTTGAAACAATTAAAGGGCAATAGTAAATTTAAAATCGCGCAGTGGCCGTCACAATCATCGAATTTGAATGCAATCGAGTTATCACGGGACGAAATGGACAATAAAGTAAAAGCAAAGAATCCAAGATTAGAAGAATAATTTTAGACCTATTTGCAAGATGCTTAGAAAGCAATTCAGTATGATACCTTGAAAGAACTCATTGCCAAATAACCTCGTGTAGTGAACACTGTTATTGCCCAAAAAGCTGGACACATAGATGAACGCAATATTTAATAATTTTTTGTAATTTATTGCTAACTGTTTTTACAATATAATACATCTTAGATCCTGTATAGTTTAATGATGTTCATTTTTAGTAATTATAAGTACAAATATTGCAATATAAGAAAGATATGAACCTCTCGTACAGATCGCATCGAGTGTTCAAATACTTATACATAGTAATTATATATAACGCATAGATATCTGAAGTGAAAGTAGTTTTCTTCATATGATTTTACTATTAACACCTATAGTTTTTATCACCTATTCTATAGTTTTATGTATATTATGGATTAAAATAGCAAATACATTTTTTACGAGTAGAGAAATATAAATCTTTTTATCTCTCCCTCTTTCTATCTCTACGTTTATTCCTCTTCGGTGTTTTACCTTTGTTTTTCTGTTTCTGCCTTTCTCTTTTCTTTTTATATTTCCAGGTGATCACGTGAAGCATAAGAAAAATTTGTTTCCTCTTACGAAGAAGCACGCGTTTAGTTTCGTACAAAGGAGATGGCGAGTCGAGGGATCATTGCAGAAACGATTTCTTCCCGCGGATTTCCGCGGTCGGTTATTAAATTCATTTTTCGAGTTGATTAACGCGAGCCCTGGCAAAAACGGTTGAAATATTGGAAGGTTATATAAAAACGGACCCATCTCCTCCGCTACCCTCACGAGGCGTACTTAATCCTCTTACCCCGTTAGCCAGTTTTAGGAGAGTGGGACGCAAGGGGGAGGCGGCTGTAGACCGGCGGCTCCAGTTCTGGACTCGTGCTATATTACGGACTTACACTGTTAAATTGATGGCCACAGTAGCTACACTACTACCAGCACCACCATTAGCCGAAAAGCCTGTGTGTTCGGAATTTACATTGACCGAGCCGCCGCGCTTTTGCTGCTCGTGGCTTAGCTATATACTAACAATGTGAAATTCCAGTGGGCCCCGTGAGACTTAGCGGCGCACGCCACCCGTTCGATTCCGTATTTTATTACTGGTGTGATCTATATTTTATTAAAGATTTTAAATTCCGGATATATCGCGTTTGCGAATTCGTTGAGTCTGGAATTACCGAGCCGAACCCTTCCGAGGTTTAATCGGTCTCTGTACTAATATTCCGTGGTCTGCAATGGTGTGTTTTGCTAAGCATCGATAGAGAGTTTCGCTGTTTGTTAATAGCGTGTTTGGGATTTTACACGTCATTTTAATTTCACCTTTACAATGTTCACTGAAAGTATATTCTAACTATGACTAGATTAATTTAGATTGATATTTCATGAAGTTACTCATATTTGTTGGTGCCTTTACTTTGCAAAGATTAGTTTGGTTTTTCTTCAGTAAGTTACAATTGGATGAAAATTTGTAGAATTGTTAAATAATATTATGTTTATGCAATTTTAAAGCAACGTGGCTTACTATCGACAAGCTACGTTTTGTTACTATAAACCTCCAGTCCCTCTTAAGGATAATTAAGTTTAGATAAAGTTTCTGATACTACGATACAAAACTCCTTGTTCTGTACCAAACATTTCTTTTATTACGGATTGAACCTTTCTCTTTTTTATTTTAATATTCTAAAGAGATTGTAAGACGGGCCTGAAGGATTCGCGACCCATAGAATTAGCCGGGGCCGTTATAAGAGCGTACCCTCGGTAAATTCATAACCAAACGACGTTTCCAGAACTCAGTTTACTATCCATTGTTCCGACTTTCTAATTACTAAACTACTACTTTCCTTCTCTCATGTCCGATCTCCTTTTTTTCCAGAATTTCCTAAAACCCAGACACCTCATCCTTCTACCACCACCTTCACCATCCTTTTTTTGCCCTCTCTCCGTCTGTTTAAGAAACACTCTCATTTTTTCACTTCCCAAATTTAACTCCGCCCTCAGTAACTGAGATGCATGTGCTCCTCCGAATTTCGAGTCAGTCTTGTTCCGAACACCAATTAAGAAATAACCAAGTATTCAATCAGTCCGAGCACTGAACGAACTATCAAGTCTTTTATATTCTAACGTTCGAGATATAGTGCTCCGTGACCGCTTCAGGCCTCGTTAAAGATTATCCGATTTTTTCTCTCGTGATCTAAGTTTGCAACACACCGGAAACCAATGCGAGTACACGACAGTCCTCAATGTCATACACCGGCGTAAAGGGCCAATATTTAAATCCCTTGGAGTGAAAGATGAAAGCAGTAAATAGAACAAGTTATAACAAGTTAAAGCAAGTGGAAGATTCAAACAAACCAAGTATAAGTTCAGAAGCTTTAATGGCGAAAATAGAGTGAAAATTTCAATTAATATCGAGACAAATTATAAGTTCAGACGACCAGACAGTCGATAAATAATTCATAATTCAAGACATCTGTTTCAGAATTAAACAGCTCCTCTACTGAATTTTTCAGAAGTTAGAACTCTAATCAAATCGTAATGGATTTCAGCTTACTTCCCCGACAGTTATACGATTGTCTTTGAAAATATTTAAAAATTAAAAGTGAAGAAATTAGATTTTATTATCTTATGTCGCGCTACATTTATAATTCATCTACAAATCAGCATTTATTTTCAATTAGAGTGGAGAGATTTTCACAAATTTAAAAAATCGAGCATTCTAGCTCATTTCATATTTATAACACACATAACAAGATGTAGCAAAAACGAAATCTTAATAATAAATGTAACTTCCTTTGACTTTTATCAATGCAAAAATTCTTTTCTTCATTGATTCTATGGAAGTATTTAATAGGTTGATGTCAAATATGTGCCATTTGGCAAGGATTGCATCTTTTTTATTGAGTGAAGATCTGGAGAACATGCGAGGCAATCCATAACCTGAACTGAATTTGTTTTCAATCAATCTATGGATTGTCTATTGATGTGGATTTTGGCATTGTCCTATTTGAAGACGTGTTTCGTTAAAAATGGAAGTTGAATAATTTCAAATACTGTTGAATAGACACTACTTTTCATTTTTGTCGATGTAAAATTTCGTAAAAAAAAAAAGAAATAAAGGAAAGTTCAATACAATATAATTTACTGTGGTCCAATTCATTGCCATAATTTGTGGATTGTAGATATGAAACAGAGTGTATTATTAGATTTGTCATTCGTGTAGTACCAATAAAAAAATCAGTTATTAATTTTTATTAACTCTTGCAATGTCTATAAATTTATTTAACTGCAAATAAAGTGAAATATAAAATAAAGCAAAACTGAAAACAATAAATAACTTCAGTAAATTAAATGTTGAAGTGATCTAATGTTCAGAAAATGTATAAGTACGACATTGAATTTTCCTTGATATAAAACTCAAAAGAAGTGTGGACATTTCAAATAGATAAATTCGAATTATACATATGTAATGAAATCCTTGGATTTTGGTGGAACCTTGTAAAGTGATAAAGAATCGAAAGATGTACGGCCATGTTTAACTTTAAGCGTAGATATTCAATAATTTATAAGGTATTTAACAATAAAGATTGAATTCATCCACTGTCCTTTAAAGTAAGCAAAGTCCTTTAAAGTAAGCAGCCAAATCAAACAGGTCTCTGGTAAAGAGTCTATGACTGTAGTCTGGTAAGTAAAAGGGTTTGTGGTGCGAATCTTGGATTAAAAATATTTTTCAGTATAATCTATTCCCATTTAACTTTCGTTTGTTAGTAATGACAGTCTTATCTTATTCGGAGCCCAGACCCATGTAAATTTCTTTTATAAATATTAAACTTTATAAGACATACATGCAGTATCTTCTTATTGTTAGGAACGTGAAAGTGGTATAATTTTAAAACTTGGTCGAGAAACACATTTGAGAGTAGTTGCTAATGACAAGTGATGTTTTGTCTGTACGGTATTCCCATTGGCTTAAATCGCATCGTGGTTTCCTCACCATGTGTTTAAAGCTAAAAGCGGATAATACTTTCGAACAAACTCGTTCCGCTTCGAGCATCCCAACAACGAAGTACTTTTACGCACCGCAACACGTTGAAAATGTAGTTAATATGGCTTACAAAGGGATTAAAATCTTGCATAGAAAAGTCATGAGCACTTTTATGTGGTTGTTTTGCCTCTTCAGTTTTTACTACAAATGTACAATATCGACAAATCCAAATCGATCAAATTGTTATGTCATATTAAAAAATTGATAAATTTGCCTTTACCGTTTGATAATTTACCTATGAAGATTATATAAAACTATTGTAATACAATATCTTTAAATAATTTTTATTCATTACTTTAACACTTACACACTAAAAATCGCCCACGACCTTTCCTTTTCTAATTCTGTTTATAGAATGTAACATGTAGACATGTAACATTTACAATCTGTGCAAAATATTCTACGTACGTTATTCCATAATTATATGTAAAGAAATGTGCATAGTTTCCTATAAACATGAGTGAAAATGAATGTTTTTGGTAACATCTAAGCAGGTCACACTAGAAATCGTCCGTCTGTAACATTCGGAGATTTTCTAAATATTAAAAAATATATTTTCAATTGCTTTTCATTATTACCTTCTTTATTAAACGTCAGGTTAAATTACAGTACCTACTTGAAGCGTTTTTAGTAAAATGGAAATTAGGAAGAAGTAAACAACAACAGAAGAATGAAAACTTGTAATACTTCATGATAATCAGGAGAAGCCCCAAAGAGAAATTGTAGAAACGGTAAATAAAAGTCAGACTATGGTATAATATATCCTTGTCAGAAAGAGATAAACAAGACTTAAAAATTGCGTTGCTAATGGAATGGACAAAAATTTCAAGCTGTTATACGGAAAACCTTGTGAAACCGATGTATAATAAATTAATAACAATGGAAAATTATAGAGGAGATCCGTCAAAATATTAAATTTACATATTTTTTAAACTAATATTTAAGTTTTATAAATGAAGACAAGTGAACAACTTTTAGTTAGTGTATAATTATTGTATATATACTATTATTATGTTTTCATTTATTTTATAATAATATGATATAGTGTGAACCAGTGTGTATATCTTTCTACTTTGTCTACATTATAAACTATTGGGAGTACATTATTTGTGCATAATATATATATATATATATATATATATATATATATATATATATATATATATATATATATGCAAGCATTTTGAAAAGTACGCCGAGAAAAAGAAAATGCTTTCAAGGTATTGTAGGAGATCGAAGAAAACAACGTAAGATGCAGACAGGATATTACTAGGTGGAAGTTTTAAGATTAGATAAAGATTATCAACGTTTTTTAAAGTGACCCGAGGAATTTTTTTCTTACAGAACGATGGCAGGAAATGAGACAAATTCAACCATACCATTTTATATGTATAAAATGCAATTCTATTTAATCCATATAACGATGTATTACGAAATCAAATTGTTCCGGGCAGCTGTTTGACATAAACTGATTGTACGACAGTTATATGAAAGTATCGCAAATCATATTTCATGAATCATCCATTATTACAAATAAAACTGAAATCAGAGGAAAAATATGTAGCATATGCATTTATGTCGTTTATGTAAAATATGCAAACCATATGTAATATGAAAAATATGTAATTGCATGAAAATTCACAATCTAGTTACAACTAAGTTCTCAGAATTAGAACATGTTTATACTTCCAACTGAACTTATTTATGCTACAATTCAATAATTGCTATTCTTACTCAGTTGAAGATAGATAAATAGCTAAAATTTTAACATTGTTGTGCTACTATTGAATACGTCATCGCATCTGTATTTCAGTAAATTTCATAGCCAATTTTGTTACGAAACTTCATAACCGTAACTTCTTTTAACCAGCAGTTGCTTCAACGATATCCCGTTCACACTATAGCATATTATCTTCACGCTATCTTCGAGTATACACATAAGCATAACGCGACTTAAAATCACCAGAGGTGAATACAGACACGAGCACAGCCTCGGTTTAAACTTACTCCACGTCGGCACAAACTTCTCCTATATTTAAATTATCGTAAAATTAGCTTCGTTTAACGTTAGTTACCTCACGCCGGAGGCTGCTCGATCGACATAGAATAAAAACCTGCGCGCTGATATGCGCCTGTTTACGCCCTTTGCATGTGGCGGATGCGCCACAAGCGACGTAGCAATTTCCTGTTATGGCGAATCGAGGATGCTTGCTCGAAATAGAAAAGCTTCTAAATAGAAAATATTAGGGCGCTGCATGGATCCTGTCGGTTTCCTTATGATATAAAGGATGTTCTGCAGATTACCATGCAAACTGTATCAGTACTATTCTACAAAAATTAAGACAGAAATGTTATATTAGCATATCAATAGCAATTAGCAAAACCATGTGTAAAATGGATATTTACCATTTTCACGTTCGCATAGAAGTTTATTGTAACAAAACGTTGCCTTAAAATTGCATAAACATAATATCATTTAACAATTCTACAAATTTTCGTCCAATTGTAACTTATTGAAGAAAAACCAAACTAATCCATAAAGTGTATATTTGCCATTTCCACATTCGAATAATAAACAGATACTGTTAACAAGTCTAGAAAAATGCTTATAATACTGGCTGAATACTGAACATTTGTACTACGTTTGCGTCTAATAAAGTAATCTTTGTTGATAAGAGTAACAATACTGAATTTTCAACAGTGAACTACCATTATCTCAAGCTTATTTATTATGCTCGACTGATATCATGGTAACGCCATTTCGTTCCAACGATATTCAATGTGATGCAAAGAGAGCAGCTTACGATATCGAACACTAGTGAAAAATAAAAGTTGTTTTTCCATCGAAAACAGTACCTTTTTAAGTTATAGACACTTATAACGGCCACATTATTTTTCATATTTAGATGCATTGTTCAAAGGAGCAAAGGTGTTGGTATAAACAAATTTTTTGTTTAATGTTATCTATAAGATTATTTCAAGGTGATTGATATTTTTTTAAATGGAGTTACATTGTAACAACATCTTTATAAAGCGAGCCTATGTGTGAAGAAAAGGAATAGAATTAGGATTAATTTTTAATAGAAATTCAAAGCTAACTCGTAACGCAATAAGTTTATGAAGCCACCGACCATCGGTTGCCTTCTACGACGTCTTTAAACCCAAGTAATATAGTTCTTTATTTTCGGTGTAATGCTTTTTCTAGTTTCAATTTTATTTTTTGCATGCCTTAGTAAGATCAAGGCGCTTCATAAAGTTATTACTTGTTACGGTCGAGGCACGCAGAATTTCCCGGAAGTCATCCAAGAGTTTCCTCGGTACCTGATGGTACACGATGGATTGTATGCGATCACCTTGTTGGTGACTCTAACCAAGAAGGAACCAATCAAAAAAACAACCCCTACTTGGTCTGTTTTTAGGATTCCATTAATAACCAATTCGCGTGCTTCAGCCTCTCCAAAATTTTATATGCAAACATATAAATAAGGATAAAATTTCAAGACCAAGAGACAAAAATCAAAACACAACATACAAGTATACATTAAAATAAAATCACGCATTCATCCATAAAAATTGTAAGTCCGTGCTGCAACTAAAGTAAATTACATGATTAAAATTAGTGTAAGGGTTAACTATAATCTTTTCTTGCATCAAACCCTAAATATTCAAGCGCTATTAATTTACCGCTTGAAGCGCATTATAAATATAATTTGAAATCACAGCAAATTATAAAACGTGCACGCTGAACAAATGACTCAAAATCTCATTGCTAATAATCTACATTGTTATTAATTTAACGCTGAACGTGTAGATAGTGCGTACAAATAGTATTGTTACAAGCGTAACAAAAATCAATTTTTTTGCGCTAAAACATGAAATAGTTATATGAAGATAATAGTGTGGAGCGTACAATAATGATCTAGGTTTTATGTTAAAATTACGTAAAAATTATATTTGCATTTTTTTATGTTACATTCATAGAACTAATATTGTAAATTAGACAAAGGTATCACGAAATATTATCAACGATAAATTGAACAGTACAAAATGTAAATATACAATACATTGCTAAATAAACCTTCATATTTCATGCTGTTATTCTTAGTTGTTGAATAGTGCATCTATGGAAAATGCATAAATGCACTAATATAGAGTATACTTTTTATCTTTCTTTCCTATATCTTCAGCCAATTAAGCGAAATGCAAGCATTAAAATTTACAGCACTTAAAACTTAAAACTTTCCATATAATAAAATATATACCTTTCTGAGTAAAATCATACGAACATACAATCCCTAAACCAAAAGTACAAATTCCTCTCAACAATTGAACTCTGCGTTAAGTTCCTCAGCGAGCAAAAGTTCTACAACAACTTAATACAGGTGGATGGCAAACAGTGGTGTACCCTATACCGCTGGCAAATAAAGCTTGCTAAGAGGTGATACATCTTCGAAAATTACTGTGATAACGAGGAGAATTCGGCAAGTTTCCTCATAAATCGGTAATATTTTTATGTGTGTAACTTTCCGTAGAAACTCGTACGCGACCTATAATATTTGAAAGAGGTAGGAGTGTGCAGTAGCACCACCCGGCACCGTCTTCTTGTCGATTTACGAGCTACTACTTTAACGCCGCTATCCTCACCATTCTTGGGTTGTGCTGGACCGGTTGCTCGGTTACTCCTCTTCGTGATTACCTCTGAAACTTGTCCACATGATCGAGCTTTCAAGAGTAACCTATCTTGTGCGGATATCTGGTTCCTCAGTGGCCGCTGAATCGATATAAAGGTTATCTTGGTGACACGGTCGGGTTAAATTTATCGACGGACGATTCTGGCACCTTTTCCTTCCTCGAAGATTTTTGGTTTAATTTTTTCTGTTTTGTCTATAGTAAAAAAAACGTTCAGTTGAACGTTGTTAGGTTGAGGATGACTATAAATTTTTATTCAGAAAAAATTGTATGGTGGTTATTTAAATGTGAAATATGAAAAACGATGGTAGGACCTGTATTTGAGAGCAATTAACGCAATTTTATTAGGAATTGTAACGGAAGCTGCAGTATTTGAATTTCGATAGAAATATAATAACTTTAAAAGTCATCGATTATTCAAATTATAATTTTTAATTGCATATTTGTATATTTTTTAAAAAGTATTTTAGCTTATTTCTTATTTCTGTTTCAGGTAAGTAACTGGACGTTTTATGTATTCTTTAAGGCTACTGGTAAGTCGAAAAAATCATTTAAACAAAGCGATTTTTAAATAATATAATATCAAAATTTGTTTAAATAATAGGAATTCAAATGTAACATATATCTGAAAGAGAATGTTTTTGCTTATTAAAACGTGAAAATATTTTAAACGAAAGCTATAGATATTCTTATATTTCGATACACGTTCTGAAACAGAAAACTCAAAACAAAAATTCAGAAAGTAAAATATCTTTCTAAAGCAAAACTAAATTGCTAAATGGAATAGGTTTTTATTACTTGATTCTTATTGAGATATTAAAAGACAGAAATGCAATATAATATTTACAAATGCTTAAAAATATATAAAAATGTCGGAAATGGTGATATCCTACCGAAATTTGTCTTTCAAGCAATATTTCAAGAAATAAAAATTTGTTAAGTTATGAAAGTTCAAAATATTCTCAAACATCACCATATTTCAATTAACCTTTCACAGTTCTTTTCAAAAAAACGTGAGAACGAAAATAAAATATATAGGTAATAAAGGAATAGGACAAAACCTGCAAATTATTGATTAACAAATCACGATTCACCAATTATTTATCTATGTTAAAAATAAAAAAATTAGCTTTGAATGAATAAATTAGGTTCTCTAAGATTAAATTGATGTAGCCTGTACGGATTAGCAAGTTTTCAATTTTGGCTCGATGCCAAAAAAAAAAAAAAGGGGTTACTCGTCACTCATTTAAAGAATAACGTTCAATTTCTAACGCTCGTAATAGCATGGCCATTGCCTGCTTTATGTCGCGTGGAAAAACCGACTCGACAAATTGTCGCTAATCGTGGAGCACACGATGACCGAGTAGTGGCGGCTCTCCTCCGTGCTTTTATCGCGAGGGAGGGCGATAATCTCGTCTTAAGTTTGCTCTATCGCTCGGCATCACGACGCTGGCTATAAAGAAAAAGGAAAAAGAAAGAAAAGAAGCAGAAAAAGATGGTGAGATAACACACTGTATGGATAGCATACGTGCGAGCAGTCGTTCATTAAAATTCACGGCTAAAACGAAAGTTGGATGAATCCAAGGCGGCTTAACTGCCGTACGCGATCACCCCTTCCCCCAAAGGAGGGATGATAGTTTAAGGTTAAGGCGGTACGCGGAGAGGAACGAAAAGGGGAACGACACGATCTAAAGAAGAGTAGATCTTGCCGCGGCTGAGCAGAGGAAGGGCTGGATGTATCGTGATTTACGAACAAACTTGCTGAGTGTTGCAAACCGTCGAGCGTCTGCTCGGTTTCAATTTTCTATCTATCTATCTCTGCTTTCCGCGTTCCTTTTCACTGCCAACTCCAAGTTTCGGTGAAAATATCGTCGCTCTAGCCAGGTGTAAACTTCTTGTAGCATTTTAAATATTACACAAAAAGAGAGAGAGGTGTGTTATCTTAAATACGCTGTCATTTCTGAAAAATGTGAAAATGAAATATTCGTGAGTGCTTAGAGTATATGAGGTGAATACCACATCGTATTTTTTTTAAATAGTTAATGAAAGTTCAACTGGTAATAAAATTTGTTGACTCTATAATACGGAACACTTTTAAGTATGTAATATAAATATTTTAGTGATTAAGAGATTTTTAATTATTTACTTCGTACTCGTTCGACTATTTAATTTCGGTCAAAGCAGGGCGATAGAGCAAATGAAAATCAGAACTGTATCGAGCAAGTATAGTTATGTATTTTAACCCTCCGCGAATTAGGTTAATAAAAGCCACACCCTGAATTATGTGGGGTTAATTTTACCTTAAATATTAATCACCTACAAATATATAAGTTGGATACAAATCACTTTAAAATGGCGTTTCATCGTTTTTGTAATAAGGATCGATTCGAACAAAACAAAGATTTATCTTTTGAAACTACAGGTTTTATTATAAAAGACACAAACATAAAAATTTATCAATTTCTGACTAACTGAGACTTGAAACTCTCTTTAGGAACAATTTTTTAAAAATCCCTTTTTTATAATATATTTTTATAACTTACTATTATAAAGTAGATGTATTAAAATTCAAACATAATAGGAGCAGTAATTTTAATTGCCATTCTCGATGAAATTATTCGTTGCATAATTCAGTCTAGTCTTTGCACCTAAAATGAGAGTGTTCTCGATGAATTACATTTTATGCGTGTATTTTGAGTTCTGTGATTTTTATTTTTTGGACCCATGAAACATGTCTAAGCTATTTTAACTCATTCTTGAGGCTTTTCTTGAGGAGTTTCTCCAAGATGTTCATGAAGTCGATTATGTAATTCTCAGGATACGTAGGGAATATTTTCTGATTGCATACCACAATAAATTTCAACACTCAAAGTGCAAAAATATTTGGACGTCAAGTAATGCATATATTTTAAATATATAATGGTACTTTCCGCTACGTTTAATAGTCTAATCACGTGTTAACACTATGACGTCTTACTGATTTGCTATAGTGGCAAGAAATGGCAAATTCTTAACTCTAGCTACTCGGAAAACCAAACTGTTATGTATATTTAAAAAAAAAATTTAATAATTTTTAAACTGCTGGAATTAATTAACCTCACATGAGTCATGAATGGTTACCTCTCTAGCGTTATGGGACTTGAAAGTTACGTATCCATTTATACACATACTATAAGTCTCAGTTTATTGTTCTACTACTGAATTATGTTGTTGTACTGTAACTTTATTCCCAAATCTTTTTCTAAGAATTACTAATTCTTGATTATTCAAACTATATGTAAAATTGTAATCAATCGCGATTGTCCTTTTCATCAATGAAGACAAATCGAATCATTGAAGGTTAAAAGAAAATGTTCCGAAGTAAACAAGGTAACTAATACATTCGGTGTCTTTTATTTCGCTGTTAGAACTTCGTATCATACCTCTGTTCCTTTTTTTTTTTGCTTTATTATAATTATGGACCTTATTTATTTAAAATGCCTTTTTATATTTTATTGCATGAATCTAGTGAAATGATTTTATTATATTACATTAACCTAATTCAGACCATATTTACAGCTTGTATGTTAATAGAGAAGACCTAAGCAGAACTCCTTATAAGTTTCGATTTTGAATCAGACACTTCAAAATTCACTTCATAGTATTAATTCACTAATAGCTAGTAATATTGTTACTATTTATAAACATAATAGTGTAATTGCTGCTAATATTTCATTTTTTCTTTTTTCTTCTCATCTGTCCTTACATATTAAGCCTAGCTTCATCCAAAAAGCATTTGTTCGATTGTAAATTTCTTTTTGAGGTAAAAGACAAGAACAGAAGCTTGATATGTGGCATATATGTTAGACAACTTTTTCATTATATATTTGGCTCACCAGTGCCAGCACGAGGTTCAGGAAGAAATTAGTGGATAACGGCAGGGGAAGAACCATTTATTCTGTTACACGCTTGATCGATGAAGCGCTCGTTAAATGGACTAGATAGCTTTAAGCCTTCAGAAAATTACGTAAAATTGAAAGGATTTTGTGTCTTGTCTTTTATCATTCACGATGGCATTTACGAGGGGGTATGGATCAAGTAATCAGTTGATCGAGAATTAGATTTGGTTTGTTAGTGCATAATAAAGTGTATTTTCGTGATTTTGAAAACTAATTAATGTCGATAAAGTTTTGAAAGTAATGTAAAATTTTCTATAACAGTAATATGATATAATAGAAAGGGTTGAGAAATAATTAGTCTTGATTTGCACAAATTTCTTGAGGAATTGTTGCTTTACAAAATTTTGAATTTTAAAGATAATTTGAAGAATATTTAAATTAACATCTCTACATCGAATTTTTTGTGATTGCTTAATTTCTATTTTCTGTAAGTGGGTCTGTGTATTCTGCTATTGGCCGCAGTTTTGGTGGTAGGGGTGTTAAAAATCTCGCGTAAAAAAAAAAATGTTGGCGTCTATAACTAAAGATCACTCTAATATACATTCAAACGTCAAATCCATTGATCATAACTAGACTGTGGATTTTCATACAAATTCATATTTTTAAGATTATAGTAAAAAAAGTAGCATAAAAGCTTGATAGAAATTACTTTATTATACTTACCAAGTATTACGAAGAGCACTATAATTTTGATATTTTGTATATTTTTTCATATTATGTGCATTCTATGTAATTTCACATCTTTAGATTCCCTATAAATGTATAAAAATCCGCAGTCTAATCATAAGTTCTCGTAGTTATTTTCTGGTATCTGCTTTGATATTTGCATTACGTTATCTTGAATTTTACAAATTGTCTGAAAATATGTTTTTTCTATGATTCCCTTTTCTCGGGTAAACAGAGAAATATTACAGAAAGAGAAATTAGAGGAGGTGCTTAGAATGTGATGGTTGAAGGTTGTGATTAACTTTGAGTTTAAACACTTTTTCACTACAATGACTGAATGTGCTAGAGCATTGACACGATGTAAAATCCACGACAAACCAATTTCATTTTGACTCGATTGACAAACTTTAACTTTCGCATGTTGGTAAAGGAAATTTAAGTTACGTGACAAAAGAAAGAAAAATATATTTGTTTATATACTGTTAATACTTTAACAGAAACCCAATTATTTTGAAAACTTGAAGTTTTATTGTCACACCATAGGTAAATGGAAGAGTGTTTGATATTATTTGAATCGGAATTGGCGAAATTGCTGTATTATACATTTTCAGGAAATACGCATGTTACTGAATAAAATGGCATATGTAAATATTCGTGTGAATTATATATGTATATACTTCCGATCTTTGCTTCATCGATTTGATGTCTCATGGATATACTGAGGTGATCAGAAAGGCAGGTGGTGCCATGAAATATTCATTACAGTAGGTTGTATTACGGGATTTACCATTTTCTTTTTTATACCTCACTATTAGGAAACATTCTGATTCGAAAATTTTTTATTTGTACTACTATCAATTCAGAACTGTTATATGCGTGTCATTATATATTTCAAGTGAAATATTCTAATCGAATTTCATTTTACATTTTTGTGGTAGTTTATTTTCCAGGCATTGTACTATTTGATGTTATACAATTAATATATATATATATATATATATATATATATATATATATATATATATATATTAATTTTGTATTCAGGTTAATTAGATATTATGATAGACTTATATATATAACATTTAATTAACCTGAATAAAAAATGTTTTTTTGGTAGGTATAATACTTTTTACATTCACCGTTCGGCTGAATTAAATAATACAAAACGTTCTGTTTAAAATCTGAGTTCTAGACTAACCCCCTGAGTATCGACAATCGTGCCCTTTAATACACAAAATGCTAAATTTTCGTAAGAACAGAATGCGCTCGCTTGCGCTATCACACGCTAGATTAAACAGTAGGCGCCATGCGTTTCGGATAGAACGCGTACGTAAGAGGTTCCATTTGAAAAAAATTATTTTGTTTCACAAAGTGACCGAAAATTAATAAGAGCCATTGTATATAAATTTCAGATTTGTGCAATTTTCTTCTTTAGATATTGCAATTGTTTTAGCCAGTAGTGTATAATATATTCTAAAGAAACTTAAAATTTGGTATTATATCGAATGCTACATAAGAATTACTTTTTTCAAAACATGAAACTCTTTAAATAAGCACATCTTCTGTAGCTGTGTGTTTTTGATGAATTATGTAAATTAACAATAAACTCCAAATTAATAATCATACATATAAAGACGAAAATCGTAAAAATTATCTAAACCGATAATCCACAATACATCTATCAATCAATTGACATTAAATAAATATCATACAATATCGTTCAGTTGAATTCTGACAGCCCCAACAGATCAATTGTCTGACAAAAAAAAAAAAAGGTGGGTCTCGGGACTCAATCTAACGATTCTATCTCCAATTTTCATAGACCATCAAACAGATATTCAAAAACTACCTCGTTGACCGCCTACAATTCGGAACGCGTGAAACTAATCGAGAGGATTCGCTGTTGGTCACAATGTATCCTGAATACTTGATTCAAAAATGATGAATGTGCATCGACAATGGAGTCATAATATCAGTAAACTACATACTGATAAAGAACTTCAATAAATATCAAATTAAAGTAGCTATGAATTTTAGCACTACTATTATATATTTTGAGGTTGAATCTAGTACTCATAGTTAGTGATAGAGTTCAATATAATACTAAACTAATTGAAATAAAAAATGTCAAATTAATGTAAATTTAAAATTTCGAGGTATTTTTGCTGTCCTTTACACTTCTTTTTTTGTGCAGAATAATTATAAGAGCTGATTTATATAAAAGAAATATATACTGTTGTACTTACTCCTCCATGAACAACAGGTGACGATTGAGTTTTCAGCGAGCAATCAGCGATGGATGAATTACGCTCTAATTTTCGAGGTGTAGAAGCAGCGACTGTCAATCTGTTGCGGCATACTTTTTTCATTCCACTCAGAAGTTTTTAGGCTTCGCAAGATATTTTTTCAAGCGTATAAAACTATTTTTATTATTCAGGAATAACAAACAAATTTTTAGTGTTCTTGTGTTAGAACTTTTTCAAATCGGGTCTTACTACATAATCTTAATATAAATTTACATCTACAAAATAATATCATCAAACTGCAATCTTTCATACACAACCAGTTATATTCTCTGAGATTCCGGGAATTATTTAAATACTCTTGGTACAAAAGTGGATACCTTGTACAAAGACCAGACTAGCAATTTGAAAGTGCAGTAGGTTTCTGTTTCAATTTTCTTGAAGTGTATAACCTGCCACGTTGTCCTCTGTATGATAAGCCTGCTATTATAAGATATGCTTAGTGCAAAAAATATCTATGTATAGAACATATTTTTGATAAACATCACTTTTGTGGAAACTACATTGAATGAAATACATGTATACGCGTATTCAACTGATTAAATTTTTCTGAACTGTTATGACACACTGTAAATATTCCTGCGCATTTTTCTTGCCGCTTCTTCAAAACTCAACAATCCGAGTTTTATAACTTCAGTCTACTTTACCACTTTCACTTAAGACACACCTGTCATAAAATTCATTGCTAGCAAGTTCTTCGTTTTCTTGAATATTATCATCTTGAACAAACTCACATTCTTGAGGTCGCGTTAGAACTTCGTATTCCAGAGTCGTAACATAATCGGTTGTAAATAAAGCGTCATTCATGCTACCAAGTATGATACTATAAAGTATTATAGTATGTATAATTTCCGATAGTTCGACTTCTCTATAATTAATAGGAGATGGTAGTATGCTGGATGTATGCAGAGCTGCTACCAGTAAATTAATTACGTTTGCCTGATTTATGTACATCATTTTATCTATAACTAATACTACGTACAGTTGAAAGAGTATCAATGACACTGAAAATGAATTCCAGTGGCGAAGATTGGGTATCCATAAGGAGATAGGAAGATAAGGAAAGAAAAATATTTTACAATTAATAAAAGGTATATTTTTTTGTTTTCATTAAAAATAACTTGAAGAACTAATCTTGCATATTTGCAGAGGAACATAATTATCAAAAGATAGAAGTATCTTGTGCAAAACAAAATCTTGTCAGTGCGAAGAATTTCATGCGCGAGTACATAAAAAGTCTATCAGGAATTTAGGTGAAATTATACATATATGGCACAAAAAAATTTATATTTTTATCAGAAGTCATTTTACAGAAAGTTTGAATTATCAAATAACATTATGCGATTTACAGAGCATAAGATATGAAAATAATAACTTTACAAACAGCCGAGAAAAATTATCAATAATTTATTATACAGTTGACATCTCAGAAGGCTATAGCATTTTTAGAAGTTGTCGGCAGAGCATCGGTAACTGATTAAATGGATCAGTTAACATATTTAATACATTTTAATATCTTTGAGTATGTTATTATGTTTGTTATCGTCATATATTATGGCCTGCAATGAAAAGAACAAATCTGAATATGTAACTTACTATGTGTTGTCAGCGCGCAATCGCACACACAGTGTACGTTGCGTCATGTATCTGCATAAGCCGGTGATGCATAGTAAAATTAGTATACGTGGTTGAATTCAGAATGAAACACGTAATAAAATTTTTTTTTCAAGAAAAAAGACTTCTTTTAAAATTTTCTTAATGTAAGTTCATAGCGTCCATTGTACCATTAAACTTTTACCTAATACATTTTTTTTTATCTCTTGTACTTTAAGAGATATATGCGAAAAAGTGAGAGTGCCGATTTGACTTTGAGGTTAGTTTTCACACTCTTAAAGGGCGATTGGGCACGAATGAAGCATACCGTTATTCTTTTCTTGGATCACTCTATAAACCCACAAAGTTTCTTAAACAACAAAGTGATCTTAAAATCTCCGAAAACCCTATAGCTTCCGTTCACAAAAAGTTTATTACTAGCATGTTATAGCCCTATCCGTACCGTACTTTTGTACATAAAGTTTTTCATATCTCTAAAAATAACGAACACATACCATGTGGTCAAAGTTATTGATCCTCCCTATATAATGGCTATAAAATGCATACATAGGATGTCCTACCTAACTCTGCCACCTTTAATTACTCTTTTATTTCTCACGATACAAAAAAATATTTCGTGGAAAAGTTTTTGTATTTCAGGGAGGTGATTAAACTATAAAAGCGAAGTATTTCAATGTCATATCTTCTGCAATTTTATTATTAGTAACGTTTTCTTAAATGTTATTGGTCTATGTCTTTTCTTTACCACGAGGAAAGTGTAACTTTGACATAACCTTAATCTAAAAATTTTGGGCTCAATGCAAAAACTATATTTTTAGCTTAATAAATTTTACATCTAAATAAGTATATTGAGTTTGATTGAAAACATTTTGAGTATACATTGAAATGATAAATTGTGTAAGTAAGATGTTTATTGTAATACTATTCATTTTCAATAAAACGGATTGTTATTAGAAATGTCCACACACGTTCTATCGCTTTGGCAGTTAAAACAGAACTTTTACCAAAATAATGTTATACGACTAGGATAGGTTAAAACAAGGAGGTAGTCGCTATCTTTACGTATTAACATTAAGACCCGGGCACAGACGCGCGTTGTGACGTCATTGCAATTTCGCAGTGATTGTGCGATTTAGTAGGTTTATATTTCTCGTAGTGGAATCACACACTCGTATGCATTGAATCGCACAGTGTCATCCCTGCAAAATCGTAACAGCGTCACATCGCTTATCTGTCCCTTGTCTTAATTTATTCTTTTGTTCATTTTGATGAGCGTCGATGACACTTGATCGATCAATCAGCAGTGCCGTTAGATGGACGCTATACGTATTGCAACAGATAGCAAGTAACAGCGGTGTTCAAAAGATGAAGTACTGAAAATGGAATTTAATCAACACCCTGTCAGTGTGTGTTCTGAATAGATCAGATGCACTCAGAAAGTCCACACTCGGTCACTTCATGTCTGTGAAAGCGAGAAACGATACAAAGTAACAAAACCAGTCAACACTTCACTCCCGTGCAGATAGGAATAAAAGATCTTTAGTGGAGGTTCAGCTATATATTTCAGAGAGGTAGGATGCACTGAAATGATAAAACCTGGTCAACATCTAGCACCTCTGTTTCTGAGGTACAGTAAGATACGGTACACATCAGAATCCCTGTCAACATCCAGCTCTTTCGCCTTTCTGATTATCAGAATAAGAGGAAGCTTGGTCAATATCCAGTCACTTCTTTCGGAAGAGAAGGTTAAAATCAGAAATAGGTGTCAACAATGCCTGGTCAACATTAAACTACATCGTATCGTTCACAGATAGGTATATCTGAAAAGCGATCAGAAAACAACAATAACGAAATTCTTTCAACAATCTGTCGTAGAAATAAAGTGTGAGAAATGGATCGCTCCATTCTTTGGAGTGCAATCAACATCCAACTGCTTTGAAATTGAAGGTGGATTTGCTCTTTGCTTGTATCTCCTGCAGAACGTTATCAGCCGTGTTCTAATTAAGGCTTGGTGCAGGCGAGCGATGCGATGTCGTTGCTATTTTGCAGCGGTGACGCTGTGCGATTCGGCAGGTTTATGTTCTTAATAACACAATGCACACGAGCGTGCGATCCCACTATGTGAAATATAAACGTGTCGAATCGCACAGCGTCACCTCTGCGAAATTGCAACGACGTCGCATCGCTCGTGTTCATGGGGTCTAAGATGTTCCTACTTACTGGCTTTCAGCGAAAAACGAATGCAAACTAGCTATTTCTTGGCAAATCGTTAATAGCTGACAAGCGTTATACCGAACTAATTTCGCTGCTTATTTAACTATATTGCAAACATTGTTTTTAAGAACTACCCTAACGTGGGTAAATGTATTTAGCGAGTATAAAGTATTAGAAAACCCGCAGCATTTTGTTATAGATATATTATATTGTGGAAAAGAGTTATACAGAGTAATATTAACGATCTATTATCAAATTGTAATGAATACGGCACTTACTATTAAACAGTAGACAATAGAGGCTTAATGCCATTGTTAAGATACAAGATTATCCTAAGTTTATAGTATAGTCGATACATTTGCTACTTTTGAGGATTTGAATATTTTATTTTGTAGCATGTTATTAATTTTACAATCAGAAGAAATGCCAAATTGGTTTTCAAGTGCTCGGCCTAACAATTGGCGTATTTCTTCCTTTTTTTGCATAATTCTAACTTTGTTTGCGGACAGTCTATTACTTTGTTCATCAGTTTTCCGATGCTTTTATCACTAATACCCCTTTTTTGCTTTCGTTACATTTCGTAATCATCGCACATAATATAACTTCTTTCTAAACCTTCTTTAATTTTAGAAGTAGGCTTTCCACATACATTTTTCAAACAATATTCTTTAAGAAAACGTGAAAACAGTTCAGCTTTTCTTAACGTTCACAATACAATACCCCCTTCATATAAGTATTTGTACAGAGTTACCATTATCATACATTTGAACTAGCAAATGAACATAATTTATTTATGAGCTAAATAACTCGGTTTTACGAATTGTGTTGGAAGCAACAACCGTATAGCTTTCATATAAAATTATAATCAGAAATTTTTAACATTATATATGCTAATTTATTTTTCATTAATTCCTTCAATTCCAAAGTTTTTATTATATAATATACCTAAATATGTTAGAAGGGAAACAATACATTACACTTAACTCCAGTTATTCCAATGTTCAATAAAACTTTTATACCGAAAGTTGTACATTGGTAATAATAAAGAAATATCCGTAATGTAATAAAATTGCGGCCAATTTTAGCGATGATAGTTTCAGATAAAAAGAGGACATGAAATGCACTGAATCGCTCAAGAGACGATGTACGGTAACACAACACAGCGAGAAGTTGTGGGGGGTAGGATGGTCCAAGCGATTCAGATGCGTAAAACACTCGTTGCTCTCGGGGCAAAGTGAATGTCCACGCCTGATATTTATGTAGTGTTGTGGCATGCTATGTTTATGGTTTCTGGACGAACCGAGGCAGGATGCAAAGGGTGTCGTAAAACATGGACACAGGAGGCACTGCTGGAGAATAAACGGCATATGAGTAGGTAGATGCATAAATTCGATACGTGGCACCCCTACTTTTCTTTCGTTCGCCCCTTGTCAATGATGAATCGAAAAAGGCATTTTGACGATCAAATCCGAAATAAAAAAAAAGAGCAGGAAGAGGTTGGGAGAATGCCCCTTGAGCATACATACATGCGCACATACATTTATGCGGAGGGGATTGAGGGGTAGTGGAACGGAAAAGATGAGCCGTTATCTTGTGGGAAATATTTAACAAGAAAATTGATAGGGAAATGCAATATTTTTGACGGTGGGCAAAGATTTACACACATTCTGCAATCACAGCAATTTCACTTTCCAATATCACTAACTGGAAGATAGTAATTTAAAGTTTGAAGTACCGTTGAAACTAAAAGTAGTTTGCTAGTGGTACACTATTTCTATAATTTACTAATGAGATGTATGTACATTTATATGCACCCGTACAGTCGGCTGTTCCGTCTAACTTGACCTCCTGAAATACGACTTTGTTCGTTTTGATCGCGGTACAGACCTTGTAAGAAAGACGTTCTCTCTACCTTCGATGTTTTTAGAAACACGTGTTTGAAGATTAAAAAACGAGCTTTGGATGTTCAAGTTCCATGGCATTTCATTATTGATTATAGAATGGAAAATTTTTGTTCACTGAATAGAAGTATCGTTTAGTTTAATAGTTTGTTGGAGACAACAGACTATCTTAAGTTTATGATACGGTCAATAAATTTGCTATTTTTGAGGATAAAATATTTTTATTTTCATCATGTTATTAACCTTACAATCGGAAGAAATGCTAAGTGCTTAATCAGTTTTTAAGTTCTTGAGATGATAAATTCATCAATAGCAATTGACGTATCATAATCTTGTTCTTCGGATACAGCACTGACTAAGACGTGAACAACAGGACGACCTAGATATGCTAAAATTTACTACTTTTACTATCAAAAGTTAAATATTCAACTATGACTTGCACAGTAATGCACAAAATCAAGTAATAATAAAAATAATATAAAATATCTGAAGATTCAAAATCACTGAAATTTTATTATTCCTTGAAATAATTAAACGCAATATTTTATTTGAATAAAATTAAATATGTTATGTACAATGAGTTTCGTTTAGATACACAGAAATTGTTATGTGGCGTAAAGATAAAGAAATAAAGAGAATTTTTTAAATTAAAATGATAAAAATTTGGAAATAGTTTTTATAATAATTTTGTTATAAGTTAATCCAGAATAAATTCGTTAATTAAATTAATATCTATACACTTAATAATTGAAAAGTGATAAATACACATTACATTATAACTGACACTAGTTTTTATGTATTGAAAGGTTTCGAATAATGAGTTTGAAATGCAGCTTAGTCTAACTTCAGCAGTGTAAATACAACCATTAATATAGTTGTTATTAATTCAAATGTAAACATTTATGATAATTTATTGCAAAATGTGGATTTTAATAACTAGTCTATTATTTAAAAATAAGATATGATAAATTTATGAATGAATGTACTATCGATTAGAATATTTCATAATTTCATTTAAAAAATTTCTTTATAAATTATGTATTAAAATTAGGTAGTTGTATGTATATTGTATTTTAGAATAATTACTTTTTAATGTTCTTGCAAACAGGGAGGATATATTTCAAGGATATATTTCATTAATTATTGTGAGAAGTTAATTAGAGGGCAAACAATGGAATGGAATCAACATTGTTTATTGGACAAATATGTTGGTATCGTGTATAATTAAATTAATTACGTGATATTTATCAATTTCACACTTGACATTGCTCTGGAACATCTGTACCAATTCTGCACCATTCTTTCTCAATAATAATCATATCCTATGTACATTTGTTTATCTGAAATGAAATTGAATAGGATGCATTATCGTAAAATCCTGCTTTGTTACAAATATTATAATTTATGAACCATTATAATTCGTAACGTATCAATGCTTAGTTTTATGGCTGTAGATAACTACTTAAAATTGCTATAAATTTTCACCCCTTAAAATTTTAGTAGCTTCTATATGTCCTTGTATCACATTTAAGGTCGTAAAAATTTATACAATACTTGTTCGGATCATGTAGTTATAATAATTTTCTAAAGATGACTTTTTAGTTAATTAAATTTAACATTTTTCTTAAAAATTGTATAATTTTATAGAAGGTTTATGGGTATAAAATAATTTAAAGTTTACTTTTTTCACGTGTAAAGAATTAACGTATTAATAAAACTCTTTTTATAGCGACGACCAAAATTCCTAAGTTAAAACTATGTACACACTAATTGCAAGCGAAATATGTCAAAATAATGACGAATATTTATTTCACATTAATAGTACAGCTGTGAGTTAATACAGAAAATTGACATTAGAAGCAATAATACGTTCATATGTTCATTAATAATAAAATAATTTGCATAAGAATTACATTTCATTTAAGATTAATTTGAAGACCTACATTTTTGCTTATTTTAGTAAGTATTATACAGGGTACCTCGTGTTTTTCCCGACAAACTGTGAACACTTAATCCATAGGCAAAATTAAGAACAAAATATAGAGTGAGGCATATAAAACGTGATAGCTCGATTATATTTCTAAAGTATTTTAGGGGGTAAAATTTTTCAGGTAATTGAATTTTTTATATATAAAAGGACATTGACATTGGAATGTATTTCTAAATTACTTTCAGCAATTTCTTTAAATACATTTTAAGCTTTTCTACAATACACCGTCATAAACAAAAAGTTTATATTTGAAGCTGGAAGAGTTTTTGGACATGTGTTTATATGATCTTTTCTCATTCTGAGGAAGTGTAGAATACGGTATTGATTTTCGACTACTCTTTTCGGTACCACACAGTTTAGTCCATATATCTTTTCTATAGTTTCAGTTTCAATCTCAAGATAAGTTCTAATATTTATGCGTATTTATGTACTATCACGGATTACGATATGACCGTCGTGAAACCGATCGTTGTCCTTCTTTTTGAATCAAACCACATAAGAAATTTACTCGTGATAGAGGACTTAGGTAGGGCACGAGAATTTTGGGAAATAATGCACGAAAAGAATTTACTATTACAATATTATATGTATTATACCTTTATGGGAATGTATCATCTTTGAAAATTGTGGTGTATCTGCTTGTGTTGCTGGAAAAATTGTGTTTTATTAATTCGTACTAGTTTCCTATTGGTGTAATGGTATGTGTTGTAATTGATGTAGATGTGTGGTTTGTGAGGTGATGGAGAGAGGAGTTTTGATCTTTTTTCTTAAGTTGTACATTATTCTAAGACTTCCGGGGGTGAATTTCCAGGGCAGAGGTTGCAGAATGGTACTTGCAATTTTTCGCCTATGCAATAACTGGCTGTTCAGAGATTCTAAGTTAAATTATTGTTTTATTGGTGGCTACGGTCAGGTACGAAACTTTCATTAGTTTCCTTTATTTTACTAAAATATTTGCCGATACTGGATCAATTTCTATTATGCATGTGCCAGTAGTTAGACTTAATAATACTCTTTCTTTTAAGCATTCTCTTTTCTCTCTTTTATTGTACACTTTTATTTGATTATATTTTTATTGTATCTGTTACGTGTGGTAAAGACAATATAAATGAATTTTTTTCGAAATGGAGATATTTATATTATGGAGAATATGGAGATATTTTCATGTAGCAATGTTTACACTGTATTCGTCAAGCTTATATTCCTTTCCTTTATAGATTTATCGCTATGTCGCACAACAGACTCCCCGCAAACGTTTGTACCATTACGAAAGTCGTTTTTCATTGTGGACATTTTTATTGTTTCCAATCGATCAGACCGATAATCCACGTACAATTCACTGGTACGTGTCCTATCTTGTGCAATCTCGCCTTACTGGTCGTCGTCACAGCCTTGGAAACGCTAGATTTTCACGGAAGATAGATCTGTTGTAGATTTTCCGACCTTCTGGGAAATTATCGCCTTTCTGGTGAATGTAACAAGAATTTACAATACTTTGCAAGTATCATGATCGATTATAGTACAATTGATATACTAATCTATTTGTTTGAAGACGTACAGTGGCTTATATCGAAAATCATTCACTCTTCTCGCATCGGACAAATCCAATACAAAAAATAAAAGGTGTTTATAATCAATATGGAAACATTATTTATTTATTCTTATAAAATGTGACTAAAACATAAAAGGATTAAAAGAATAATAATTGGAAGTTATAATACTATAATAATAGTATATATACAGAAAAGATGCCCACTTGTTTTTATTTATAAAACTTAAATATTATCATAAAAAATATGTAAATTTAGTATTTTGTTGGATCTCCTTTACTATTTTCCTGTGTTATTAATCTATTGCATATCGATTTTACAAGGTATCCCATATAATCGCTTGAAATTTTCGTCCGTTCCGTTAACAACACATTTCTTAAGTCTTGTTTATTTCTATTTATTAATAATATATTGTATCACAGTTCGACTTTTACTTACTGTTTTTGCAATTCCTTTTTGGAACCTTTCCCTGATTATTATAAAATTTTACAAGTTTTCATTCTTCTACTGTTGCTTGCTTTTCCTTACTTCTGTTTTACTAAAAACGCTTCAAATATCTAGTATAACTTAACTCGACTCTTAATAAAAGAAACAATAATGAAAAGCAATTGAAAATATATTTTTTATTATTCAGGGAATTTCCGGATGTTACAGACGGACGACTTTTAGTGTGATCTGTTTTTCCTATATATTACCAAAAACATTAATGTTCACTCATTTTTATACAAAATTATACACATTGCTTTGCATATAATTATGAAATAGCATGCGTAGAATCTTTTTACACAGGTTGTAAATGTTGTTTGTTTATATATTACATTCTATAAACAGCATTAGAAAAGAAGAGGTCGTGGACGATTTTCAGTGTGAGCCGCGATATACAATTCAAACGACTTTTATTTATTATCTTTTTAGATATAGTTTATGCATGCTACAATAAACCAAAACGGAAGAATCCCGATTAAATTGTAAATTGAAGTACAATCAGAAAAAGATAACTATTTTAGTAATGAAATTGCAAGAAGTTTGTAAGCTTTTAAGCATTCAGCTGTGGTAACATATTGTGTTAATACTTGCATGGTTATCGCTAAAATAGCATAGATTATCGCGAATTGTATACACATTTCGTAAATAAAATAGTCCTATCTACTAATTCAGGACTTCTGCTTTAAAACTACCAGTAAAATGTAATCAGTTTTGCATAAGACATAATCAATCAAGTGTGAGGAATACTAGAAACCTTACAGGAAATAAAAAAGTAAAGAATACTAGTTGACTTCTTCGTTGAATTATATTTTCTTATGTTGATACTAAAGGTTTTGTTATAAAAATTTTAGTTTCTAAAAAAAAAGACATTCTTAACTACAGTATTCGTAGTTTCCAAAAGTACCAATTATTTCATCCGTATCATTCATCGTAAACCTGACGCAGTATATTATGATACAGTGTCTACCATCAGTGCATATTATAACATTCAAACATAAATTAGTCACAGTTTCTAAAGGGCTTTATCTGCGAAAAGAGTTCAACTATTCAAATAAGCCGCCTTTACGCATCGCACATATGTACGTCAAAGGGACATTGGGGGCTGAAGACAGACCGTGCTGCTAATTGTCAAAATCCACCGGTGAAAGCTGCTTACGAATCGAGCAAATGATTTGAATGTAACCCATGCGCTCCGCAATCAGCTTATGGATGGCGAGGAAAGAGACCGATAGGGGCCCTTGGATTAATAACGAGATGTCGTCTGTGCTGCGTGATTGGTTTCACGTACTCTAACAGGGAATTTTCCACGAACCCCTGGCCGCGGCGTTCGAAGTTCATGCTGTGGGAAGAACAGACGTTCGATTCGCGTCTAAATGGCAGCCTTGCTCCGTTGGGAAATCAGCCATTCGATGGAGCGCGTCTCGTATACCGTTGCTAATTCTATTTCTACCTATTTGCTTGGCTCACCCCCAACTATCGCGAACCCCCATTTCTTCGACACACAGTTTCTATCTATTGCCTTTGATTTCCTGTTGCTATGCGTTTTCAAGTCTCAATTGCTAGTTGTTCGAACTTCTTGAAACGTCTGTTGACGGAGATTGTTGTACGAAGGTAAAGCTGTACGGATGCTTTATATTAATTTCGTTGTTTGTAGATAGGAGGAGTTAATAGACCGAGATTTGGATATTAAAGTGTAAGGAAAATCAGGATAACGGTAATGAGCGGTTGAATAAGAAATAAACGTGGGCGGTTAAAAAGAGTGAAAGCTTGTATTTTGAACTATACTTCGCGAGTGCTGATACAATTCTGTCTTTCCTGAAAAATCCTAGTCAAGAGGACTCCTTTGACAATATGGCCTTTCTCAGCCTTGAGGCAGAACCATCCCTAGGAGGGGGAAACGCAGCAAAAGACTGCACATGGCCCACTCAAGCCTTCGCTTTTTGGACTTTTCTAACAATATATATTATATACCATATAATATTTAAATGATACATGTGGAATAATTAAACGTTGCAAATTATTTCATAAACATCTGTGTTTATCTTAATAAATATTCATAATGTTCCTACTTTCTTAAAAAATTCGGTTTTGTTGGTCATAGTTACATACTTTCGTGCAATCATCGAGCAGGTATTAATATTTTTGTGTATCAAACAAGAATTGATAATTTCATTGAGCATCAAACAATTATCAATACTTTCATGAGGTATCCAACGAGTTTTGTTTCAATACAGTATTGGTTTGGTATCGATTCAAGAAGAATCGGTATCAATAATGGATACCATGTACCAAAAATTTCGCTACGTATCGGTATGACTTATTGAGTACTTTGGTATCGACTTGCTTGAATATCATCTATAGTATCGGTGTCGATTTCATCGCTAACAGTATCGTACATATTTTCATCAAACAAGAATGCAGGCATTTACGTTCAAGTGGTGATACAAACCGAATAAGGGTGAATCTAGATGATAAAATAAGTCGAAAATATACAGATACATTCTTTCATACGAAGCATTATTTATCAACAAAAGGATGTTGAAAATTCGCCAAATACACATGCTTATATCTCATAAATATAACTGTAAATTACCTACATTGTTGTTTGAGTTTATCGCATGAGATAGTAACGCATAAGCAACGAAATAAAAATAAAAATCAACATTCCTGCTGAAATGATTATAGTGAAAATGATTTGGCTACTAAAATCTCCGAATTTTACACAGATGGATTTTTACTTACGGAACCACGATAGCTCTCTTATATACCACAACGAGAATATAAATAGAAAAAGTCTCAAAGAGAAAATTTCCCAATTAATTTTTTTATGTAAATTCATCATTTTCTGTTATACTGACTGTATAAGTATATCTAATTTCAAGAATTTTCCTGAATTAACACGTAGTCTTTTTGCTTTCTCTCTTTATGTCGATATTCTTTTCACGGTTCAGCATCGGAAACTAGCCAATCCATTCTGCCGGTCAAGATATTGTGCGAATAGAAAATTGTAAACGCGGTGAGTGGACGATGAGTAACGTCCAAAAGATAGAGGAACTGTTGTCGAAGGATGAACGATCACTGGTCAATATGTTGCTGTGAAAATAATACGTTGGTTGGGAGCGGTCTTGCGATACCAATGTAACCGTCCTAACAGATCATCTGCTGCGGCCGGCACCACCATTTCTGTCGGCCGATATGTCAATACTCTCTGAGAAAAGTGGTTTTACGGCTGAAACGAAAAGCTGTCTGTTGCTTCATGGAATAGAATAGAGTCTAATGAAAACGAACAGAGGAGTAAGAAGGAACAAAGGAAAAAAAAAGAAATGAAAAGAGAGAGTGAGATTGAGGAAAGGCAGATAGGAATCCTTTTGGAGCAAGTTCCTTGCTCGTTTGAGAAGCTCGCCTATTCGTAGCGTCACGAGTGGTTGCAAACTTTGAGAAATGAACGGAAATGGAAAAAAAGAGGCAAAAGGAGGATTACGAGTGGATAGAAGAGGATCAAACGGGTGGATAAGGGCATCAATATCGGGGGAGGGTCGAGTAAACAGCTACAAATCAAATTAACGATTACACACGTTGCGTGACTGGAACTTATCAGTGATGCGTCTACATAGAACCTTTTTCTAGGGGCATTGTGTACTTTGGATTGTGTTCTTGGTGTTTGTTTGTTTGCCGTTTTTAGTTTGTTTTACGGGCGAAGGCAAGTTAAGAGAAACGGATATTAGTTTACTTTCGTACAGTGGGTAAGTCGATAGAAAAGGTACATATATTCTTACATTATCTAAGTAATCAATTTTGTATTAATTGATTATATAAAAAAAGAAAATAAGAAGAAATATTACTTTTTCATAATTACTGTTAATTTAATATCAGTAGATCACAGAAACCACAGTGTAGCGATTGCAGCAGAAATTACATAATATTAAAAAAGAAGTTATTACGCACATATTTCATAAATTGTTATTATTACGGTGCGTCACAGCGTTGGCGTTTTATTTTGCGTAACGATTAAGTGACGCCTGGCTTTGCTATGTTTGAATGCGTAAAGTTTCGTGGTTGTATGAAGTAGACAGTTCTTTGAAAAATTATATATGTTTACAAAAAATAAACATA
Source organism: Anthophora plumipes (assembly GCA_951804975.1). Taxonomy (NCBI): domain Eukaryota; kingdom Metazoa; phylum Arthropoda; class Insecta; order Hymenoptera; family Apidae; genus Anthophora; species Anthophora plumipes. Next base: position 13,804,296 of record OX638118.1, on the reverse strand, counting down.
TGCAATAAAATCTCGGTAACTCGAATCTCAAGGGTAAAGTTTAAATTTTTGAGTTATAGGGGTTTCGACTTACCGAAATTTCCGAATGAGAAAGATTAACGAATGTTAACGAATGAAAAGACTTACAGAGAGGCTTCGTACATGAGTTAGGTTTTTCGATTTATAGGTATACAAAGACAGACAAATTCAACTTTCGGAAATTGATTATGTACATATTTATTGTATATTTATACATATAATATGTACACATAGATATAAAGGAAAGATCAATTTTAAATAAACAACAAATGGTAGTTTGCGTTGTATCTAGGCTATTATGCGTTATTAAACACATCTAAATGTGGAGAAAATAATTCGAGTTACAGAAAGTTTATATTTCGATTTACAGAAGTTTTTGCACTAGAGTGAAAGGAAATGAACAAAATTCTAGTCTTATGGAAGTTTTCGAGTTACAGAGGTTCTAGTTGCCAAGGTTCTATTATATAAAAAAATACTGAATATGTTGCGGTATCTATCATGTTTTGCTTGTGCATGTTGCTTATATGTACCTTATATGTCTTGTATGTCTGCTATTTTAAAAAGTTGGGGTGTGTTCTAATTGCATTCTAACTGTGCGTAGGTAGTTGAAGGTACACGTGTCGATAGCTGTTTTGGTGTTCTGAATGTGCCTTCTGGTAGCGTGAAAGTGAGAGATTGTTTAAATTTGTTATGTTAGGGTTAGGAAAATAACTAAATCGGATGGTCATACAGCATGATGTGTCCGGGTGTGAAGATCTTCTATTTTGTCGATGTTCATAAATTAATTTATGGCCGTGCTTCTGCAAAATCTTGGCTCTTAGATCGAACAATTATGTAGTAGGATATTAAAGTAGAATCTATTTCTGTTTCCAATTTTATAAAGGGCAATGGCTTCAGTTATGTATAGTTGTACAATTAATTATTTTTTTACTATAAAAATTTAAGATATTTTACATTGTGTCATTACAATCAGTAATTCAATTATGTGTTTGAAGACAAATTGAGATACCTAGAATTTGAATTAAGAAGAGACAACTATGTTTCTATATTCCTATTTATAGTAGATTTTACTTCGTATAGTAGATATTACTTCGCGTGGCTATGATATTTTCAACTTTTCGAGGAGAATTATATTTATACTTTTTTATACTTTCTTCTCCTTTTTTGTCAAATGTGTAACCTCTTTTCTAGCTGTACTCTCTGCACCGCTGTTTTGTATATCTTCCTCTTACTCGAGAAACTTTATTGCAAGAGGAAAAGCTTATTTCATTTGAAGAAGCAAAAGTAACTTGTATCTCGAAAATATTTTTATGTATAGGATCAATGTCGTGTCACGATGATTTCCTTTGCCATACAGCTCCAGTTTCAAATATTTTTCTTAAATTCTACATTTTTAAAATAATAATAACTAATTACTAAATAATAATAATAATTAATAACTAATTGTAATGATTATTTGATTTAATATGTTATAAACATAAGTCTATTTATAATTTCCAATGGTAGAGTAAAATCAGTTTATTACGTAAGTATATGTACACGATCTGATTAAATTATTTATGAACGGTTAAATTATCAGTTCCATGTTACATAAGTAATTTTGAATAAGTAATAATACATTCAGGTTGTTAGCTGAATATAACACATTTCAGATTGTCACTTAAAACTTATTAATAATCTAAAAGTATTTCTTAAAACATAACATTTGCCAAATTTTGTCTAAATCAATAAATTACGGCTAATTTTAAATTAAATCAAGGTATTAATATAAAACTAAATTATAATAAATATAAACTAAGATTTATTTATACATCTTTCACAAAAGGGAGGAGAATATTTTTTACGTATATGATTTTTATATGCAGAGCAAACCATGTTTGTCTTCTTGTTGGCGTCGAAAAGGCATGTAGAACAACTGTGCAGTTTATAATTTATTTGTAGTTTCTCACAGTGACAATTATACTTAAGATATTATTGTCAATGAACAAGGTAAATACAGATACTATTGAATCACATTTGAATATCACATACGTAGTATCTAAGGCTGTGTTTGCCTTTTACAACATTATACATATATTCGATATGTGTATATGTGCTCTGCTAAAGTCAGAAACTTCATTATTTCATTGAATATCTGTTTCTGGCACAATGCTTGTAGTACATCTTTCTTCATTTTATTTCTCCGATTATCTCATTTAAGGCTAAATTTCTTATACGCATCAGACGCGTACTTCGTACTAGTCACAGATCTACGAAATTAGACGATCGTGTATAAGAAAATCAAAATCAGTTTCTAAAATGAACTACAACTTATTTTTACTGATATTAAAAGGAGATGAAGGAATTCTTTTAATAATTCTTGTGAAAAGGAAAAGGAAGCAAATTAAAAATATATACAAAGATTGTGATAGAAAATGTTAATGCAATATATCAATAAGAAAACATTTACTGGATGATGAAGAAATTTATAGACAATTCCTTAGATTAATTATAAGTATAATAAAAAGCAAGTCGATTTTGTTTTAAATCTTGTTGGTAGTAATTTAAAAAAGGATGTTGTCTAGGAAAGTGATATTTCCTATTTTTCATTTTATTCCAATATAATAATTTAACAGTGCAGTATCGGGCCCTCTATACCCATTAAAAGGAGAAATACCGTATTTCTCGGCATATAAGACGCACTGTGATTTATCAGGTTAAAATTTACGAAAAGTACTTGAATCAGACAGAAAAAGATCAAAATACCTATTTTAATAATAACACTTTATACAAAGAAAACTGTTATTATCGACATTTGTAATAAAGGCAACCATTTTCTATGGCTTTGGAGTAAAAAAAGTGCATCTTATGGGCCGAGAAATACGGTAACACCGAGGAAAAAAGAGGGCGCCTTGTCTATGAGAGTAGAATCGCGGCGTTTCCGTCTGGAGATCGTGGGTGTTCCATTTCCGCTTAGTTTCTTAAATTTTTCTTTTGTTACTATAATAATTTAATAATAATTTTAACATCTAACGGGTATTCTGACGTTTTAATAAACTTACTTTTATAACAGCTTTAACTAACAGCTTTCGTGAAAATTTTTCACCTATCATACCGTCGTTTTTAACTTAATTCTATTATTATAATTTGTAACAAAGATAATACATTAACGTTATAAACGTCAGACGAATATACTACCCATCGTTAGTGTACTATTCATTCAACATCACAAAAGAACTATTCCACTTTTTAAGAAACAACGTTTCTAAATGTCTGTATCGTAAAAGCAGATTTCAAATTCCGAAGAACGTACCATTGTAGAAAACCAACGTTAACAGCAATAACGACGATGATAACTCGACTTGAACAAAGATCCCTTTCGGAACGAAGGATTTGCGACGCAACCGACCGACTAGTTCTCAGGAGATTCGAAGGAAGGAGAGGAATCGCGTAGACAATTAATTATATCGCGACTGTAACTAATCATGGAAGACAATGTACCAGTCGTATCTTTGCGTCTTCAATAACAATGCATATTGAATTGAAAGCGGCGGCAATACTATACCATTGGCATAGTTCTACAGCCGTTTGGGAACAAACGCGGGAACAATACCGTGCCAGCTGCAGGTCACAAGGATTCCGCCGCGGAGTTTCTCCGATATTCTTCGTTTTTCAAAACGTTTGTTTTGTCCTGAATTATATCAGCAGGGTATATGTGTCCCTCGCCTCTACAATGGACATTGATGAACATACAGGGATTCTCATTAACATTCGGACATCCTTCAAAACAGAGTAACTTTTTTAAGAGTGGAATAAACAACTTGACTTCTTTTTTTAAGAAGTTAGAAGGATTAGTTTATTAGATGACATTGTAAATGGTCGGAATCGTTAAAAAAATAATAAATGTAATTTTTCATAACTGTTTTATGTGAGCTTGTAATGAAAATTTCATCGAAATGAGTCGATGTAGAAACAAGCGGCAAACATTGAAAAACGTAAGAGTCTTTCGACTTATCGCAGTTGTAGTTCAAAAATCCTGAAAGACTTCCCTTTTCGTCATTTTTAACCTTTCGTAGCTATATATAGTTCATAGCAACGTTAACTAATTTCAATTAAGTTTTCAGAATATATAATTGATATACATCTACGAAATGTATTTTTTGAATTTGCATTACATGCTACGATAAAAAAAAGTCGTATAAAACGACCTTCATTATTTTCCTCATAATTCCGATAAATTGTAATTTTTTTAAAAAACATTTTCACACATCATCTAATAAACTTCCTTCTAACATCCTTCTAATTTCTCAAAAATAAAGATCAGCCCAATTTTAAAAAAGTTATTCTATTTTAAAGGGTGTTGAAATATTAATGAGAGTGACTATATATTGGAGTGGTAACTAAATTCACAAGCTTATATTTTGTGATCTTGAGGTCGGTGAGGAAATACAGTCTTCACCTCAATTTATCATAACAAATTTAATGACCAAGGTGAATTGTCATAATTACAAAAATGCTAACAATTCAAGGCTGAAGATGCACTTCGTTAATAGTATTGTAATCGGGAAGTGTTTCGGCGTAACTTTAAAGACAGTGAAAAAGAACTGAGTCCGACAAAAATGTGTAGAGTTATATACAGATAGAGCAAAAAGATCGAAGTAGAGATAGATAAAGACAGAGGTGGAGAAAGTGCTAGGAAAGGAAAAAAAAATTCATGCAAAACAGAGCCGTTGACCCCTGTGCAAACCTGGATGTCATGTGTGTGCTTCCTGGGCTGCTCGTGAACGAAGGTGATTTTTAAAAGTGAAAAGGTAAAGGAGCGGAAATAGAAAATTTAAAGAAAACAGAACATTCCAGTTTATAGGGATACAAATTTTTAACAGCCCTTAGGTGAAGTCGCGTTACCAATGGCGTAATGGCCACAAACTCTTCTTTAAATTATAGTCGATTTATTATTAGAAGATTGTCGAAAATAATCAGTAGCATTAAAGCTTGACCATGTTCAGGCTCAACTACGAAAGTATATCCTATATTATGTAAAGAAATATCTTAAAGCATTTCTTATCTAAATCCGAATAATTTATTAATTTTGTATCTAACGTTACAGACAGCTATTTACCACTCCATCAATCTGACTGAAAAAAGAAGTGAACGTAATACACCTTCTTTTTGAAATTGCTGGCTTTATTAAATTTATTCAGATTTGATCAAGCATGAAATTTAAAATTTAATCAGCGTCACTCACAATTCAATCATCATATTTTGTAAATAAATTCGTCTCTATACTTTTCTAGTTTTAATTTATTTTATTGGAGGAGTGATTGAATTTTTTTAGAAAGTGTCAAAGTGGTAGATACGTAGACGAAGAGTATCTGAACTAGAGTGATAGAAATGTGAATGAAAAATGTCTAGACGTGACAGAATGTCTTTTGAGAATGTCTACGAGGAGTGAAGAAGATAGAAAATTAGAGAGATAGAAAAAACGTGTGAGGTTGAGAGTAAATGAGTGTAAAAAAGAAGTGCGAGAAGCAGTTCAGAGTTGAGAGTTTCAAGCGAGTGTCTAGAGAGAGAATTTGCGAGAATATCTGAAAGCGAGAGAAAGTATTTTAGGGTTTTGCGAGAAAGTGTACAGAAACATTAAACTCTTTACTAATGTGTACCCAAACATTCGTATTGTTATTTAAATATGTTCGTTATTGTTTTTTCTTTTTTTTTTTGGAAATGGGATTAATACACGTCAACTCCTATTGATACGTAATAAATAAAAATATATATTAAACATTTTCAACTGTGATGTCTGATTTGTCTCAACTGCAAGAAAACTGAGAGCATTTTTACGACAGTAGACAAACCTCTAGGACAGTACTTAAATTGAAACAATTAATCGACGTTGCATGGAAAACCGAATTTCATAAATGTAGTGAAATTTTATTAAAATTGATAAAACGTCACGTATGCGTGACAACAGAAAGAGACTGCAGGAGAATGAAAAACAGAGCTATTTCAAGGTTTAGGAAGAATGAATTCTGGGTGATGACTGTACACGGGTTAAGAGGAGAGTTAAGAGGAGAATTGGAAGGTGAAAAGTCCAATATAAGCAATGATGAAAGTGAGTGATTAGTTACAGATAAAGATAAAATTAAGACTAAGGTAAAGAGAATACTTGAGAATGTGTACTTTCGGATACAACTATTACTTCGTGAAATATACATAGATATATGAAAGTATTAAAAAGAACCTTTTATGAAGTTAATTTGTAAACGCTGTATTACAAAGTTGTAAGTAAATAGAACCTAGCTTGAATATCTGCATAGTATTAGATTCGAGGTTGTATAATATGAAAGGCCGATCGTATTTATTTTGTCTGTATTTACAAGATATTTCTTAATGTACGAAGATTATTAGAAATTTTTAAATCTTCATTTCAATATGACCACTTTCTACATTGTTAAAAACTTGACATCGATGGACAATAATATGGAATTTATATTATTAAATTCCGGATTTCTTGAGAATTACGCTGCATCTCAGCAATTGAATTATTAATTCGTTAAATTAATTCTTCACGTGTACTTACTTCTATATTATACACCTTTCATTTTAAAGTTCCCCGTAAGAAATCAAGAAGTGTAAGATCAAATGATCTCAGAGGATAAGCAACTGATCATATTGTAGGCCATATTTGTCTACAATTTTGTAATAAACTATGTCTAAACAAAGTTTATATAACATTTCTTTTTTATTTTCACTTGTAGATTATACTCCTACAATTTTGCCGGAGCGATAGGAAACACGATGTATATTAATAATACCACAAATCCTTCATTGAAAGCGGAGGCATCGGGTGTTGTGTGTGTGTGTGTGTGTATACGCGCGTGCGTACATGGCTGAGACTACGAATCGGTGGCACCCTTTGGATATGAATATCTACGTGAACGTGGCAGTGAATATGAATATTCGGGTTTTCTTGAGTAGGGTGTATGGTATTAAGAAATATCCTTATTCGCTTAATGAACTAAGTGATCCACATATAACAAAAGACATATCATGTACCGTGCGGAGGAATGCGAGTCTGATCTGATTATATTCTTATAGACGCACCTTCTCTAACATAGTCGTAGAAATTAATAACGCCGACGATTCGGATGATATAACATCGTCGGAAGCAATAAGAATATAATACAGCAATATATAAAAGCGCCGTTGCTCTTGTGTTGTCCCGCGAGAGTTCTTCCCAGCTCTGCATAGTACGGAAGAATATTTTTTTCTTTTTTTACTTTGATTTCTTGGATTTCTTGGTTGGCTGCTGCACCTATTGGCGTAGGCCAATTCACCAATCTTCTTGAGGTTTAGATGGTGTTCACTGCATAAAATACCGAATTAGGTGTTTCGAACTGGTGCAGAAGTAAAAAATTTTCACAAAAGCTTAAATCTAAAAAGAAAGCTAGATTAACTTTAACTGGCGATAGAAGCGGGAGTTGTGGTTCCGAATGAAGAGGGCATGATGGGGAGGGAGGTATGCACAGTACTGAGAAATACATATTTGAGTCGAATTCTTATATACTCATACTTTTTCTTACTGTATTATTGGAGTTCAATTCTTTAAGCTTACGAGTTAATCGGTAGGGGGAAATAGAACTGGACTACACGGTCTACTGGGTCAGGATTCCAATTCGGGTTCATTTGCCGGACGACTGACTTGCCGCTCTAACCAATTGAGCTACCCAAGTTGTTAACAGATTCGTTCCTTCTAAGTTTAACATAAACAAAGAGAAATATTTATTTTTGTTCTTATACATATATAGGTGTATGCATAGAGCTGCAAAAATTGTCGAGGTGTAAATGCTAACATAACGAGAGAGAAAACGTAAAACAGAAGTATATCAACAAGTGCCGAACTTCAGTTTGATGTATAGAAAGCAAAAATTAATTACTGTATGAAGCTTACATTATCGAGAATTTACTAACCATTCATTAGGTGTATTACTGCTCGTGATTATTAACGTGATTGTTAAAAGTCGTGCTTTGTTGCGTTTGCATGTGATGTGTCGACTTTATTTAACAAACTTCTCGAAGGACCACCCTGATGTATCAAGGAATAAAAAACTAACTATTGACCGCGTTACGATAGACTTTTCTATGTTTGTGTGAGCCATGTGGTTCTTTAACTAACAATAAGTGAATGTTCGAGATTACTAAACTAACTCTTCGAGGCTTCTAAGCTAACTGTTCAAGGCTACTAGATGAACTGATCTTGCACTTGGGTGTCTAGAGCATCTTCGAGACGCTTCTGACGAAACACACGCTGATTGGCAGACAATTTGGAAAATCATTTACCAATCAACGCATCTAGCCATGCTGCCCCCCCGCCTTTCCAGCGCGCTTTCAACGCGATTTTTCTAGAAGTGTTGGAGACGGTCACGCAAAGAATACAACAGTTTATAACAATCGGGGAATTTCCTCCGGGTGACTCTTCGGTCAAGCAACCGTTACAGTCAGATGTACCCTTCGGAAGTTTGTGATTTATAGCATGTCCTTAAGTTACTGAGCACGGGGAGGCACAACTTTTTAAAAAACATAATAAACTAATTGCCTTGCCTCGGTAGAATGGACGACGGCATGTTTGCATGGAAAACTAAATTCTACAACTCAAAAATAGCCGTTCGTTACGGTTGTGCCATAACCTGTGCCAACGAAGTCCTAACAAGATGCTTTCGTAAACTGCTAAATTGGTATACTGCTATCATAACATATATCGTAAATAATTATAGTGTTCCCATTCATTACACACACAGCAAAGTATCGTAAAACTCCGGATAAAAATTATTTGTTTAGTATCTTCTCTTTTCACAAAAGGTACTTTTCTCTTTTTCAAAAACCGCGTATTCTTTTTGTATACACGTTCTCCGTCATAAAGAGCCATGGCGGAAGACGTACGAAATTAGCTACTTGTAATCGAGGCACAAAGCTATTTATTAAACGGAACCCGGGGAACTGGTGCCGGAAAATTCGACGAAGGATGCACATTCATTCGGTGATTCACCGTACGGAGTGCGTACGCGAGTCGCGTTGTTACCTTGGCTACGGTTGAGGTTCTTGCGAGATTGAACACATAAAGCTAATTAACCGACTATACAACAACGGGTAATCTGCTGTGCTGCTTTTGCGCTAGAGATATTTTGGCGGACGTATGAATCGAGCTACGAAAATAAAACAAGAATAGTGCTAGCGTAGCAAGAGAATAGAAAATAGAAATACCAGCGAACAATAGAGAATTTTAATTTATGAGCTGAAAAATAGTTTATTAAGCGTAAAGTGGGTACAGCTAAAACAAAAACTTTGATGGAATCTTTAGGGTTGTTAAGTCGCTTGTTCTTACGGGATTATATTAATTCTTCGTCTAGTAATTTCTGCTGTGTACTCGCGTCGATTTATGATGTGCTGAAAACTTAGATCATGATAAAAATAAAAATTCGAATGTGTTTAACGGGGCTTGAAGCAGACCCAGAATACTATATCTCGAACGTTATTATATAAAACTTGATTGATTGAAGTTCTCGGATTGATTGAAGACTTGGTTATTTCTTGGTTGGCGCTCGGAACAAAACTCATTAGAAATTCGGAAGTGGACATGCAACTAAGTTACTGAAGACGGAGTTAAATTTGGTAAGTTGACACTAGAACATATAAACAATCGGTTATTGGTCGTAGGCCGTTTGTTAAGTAAAGAAGATCGGACATGAAAGAAGAAAAATACTACTTCAGTCATTAGGAAATCGAAGCAGTGAATAGGAAAACGGAGTTTGAAAACGTGACTCGGTTATGGGCTTATTGAGGGTAGGACCATTTAACAATTTCCTTAATTCTATGGGTCACGGATCCTTCAGAAACGTTTTATAACTTCTTTGAAATATTAAAATAAAAAAAAGAAAGGTTCAGTTCAGATTAAAAGAAATGTTCGGCACGGAATGGTTTCTATAAAGACTATTAGGACCTATACGCATGAATTTGATATTTACTGCATAAAAGCTGTAACAAATGAATTTGTTTGATAGTGTTCAGTTCCTTAAATTACAGTTCATCTGATAGACTTCATATGGTGAATGGGATTAGGTTGTGTTCTTTCTAGTGTTTTAGATAGTTTATAGTCCTAATTATTAATATGTAATTGACAGGCAAAAAATTCAAAATTCTGAGAAAGATTTGGAGAACTTATAATTTTCTTCAGTTTTAGAAACTAACTAGGGTTAAATTCACAGAAATCATTACTATTTTTATACTCATTCTTTATGAGTATAATTTTAATTTCCAAATTACAAACACAAGATTTTCTAAAATTATAAAATTATTATCCCGCATCAATTTAAGATTCGCCTACTAAAATAATTCAGTAAAATGCTTATTAATAATACATTAAATGAATCATATACATATTTATACTATTGTAATCTTATTCTATTCTTACGCGAATCACAATCACATGTATGGTAGGTCGCAAGGGCTTCGAATATTTTCTTGACAAATACCGGGGGTTATCAAGTTGAGATCCTTCGCTTGTTTACCAACGGATATCATCGAGATCGAGTCATTGAAGTGGCGAACATGATGAGTCACGTTAGCATACAACCGCAGTACCGTGTTCTCCATTAGATAGTACAGTGTTGTTTTAGGTGCCATCCGAATTAAGGCTAACATGGCCGTGCGTGACTCACTCGGCGAATAGGTAACAAGAGTTTACTCCGATGGGAAATATATTACCATTCCTACGAAGGTCTATTAAAAGTGCCAGGAACATGAGATGAATCCATATTTTTCGTTTAGTGTCTGAAAATAAGTATACCGGTCAATTGCAACTTCATTCAATAGGTTGGCCATTCATCTCGTGAAACTAAAATTATTGCCTCTTCGCAATGTGACGAAGCCTCGGATTGAAGTACTATTTTGTATAAAACACAAAATATTCGTTAGTTACATTTAGTCGTTAGCCCAAGGTACTGGACACACAATACTCCCTCGAAATAATCCATGACTGCTACCATGAAAGCGTTTTTAGCCTTAAAATTGTTTAATGCCACCACCACTGCTAACAACGATCTCCTTATTACGTAGTACATTTGACAAAATTTTCTCACCTTTCTTCTTTCGAATTTGATGGTGTAATCTTTTTCAAGCAGCTGTACTTGACGAGCACTTGATTGTACAAATTTTATTATTATATACTTAGAGCAATGAATATTCTAGTGTTCTACAAGGCAAAACATGAAAATTTTTTATGGCAGTCAATGCGTTAAACAATTTACCTAATTAAATTCACAGTTTTATCTGTATGTTAAGAACTTTTTAATTCATTTTACCTTTTCTTCTCTTAAGAAAACAATCTTTCTTAGATCTTTCTATATATTGATTTTATCGATTATACTAGTTTCAAATTTCTAAGCTCATTTCAAATTATATGAATATATTATATAAAACTGACTTTTTAACTACAGATTTAGAAATTACGAATTATATTTCTATTTAATACTATGAAGAAAAAAATAATTATCAGAAATTTTATTAGTTACATGACCTACATATGATGTCCGACAATTCTTCTTTAGAAGTGTTGTAGAATGCAACAGGACGTTCATAAAGTACTCTTCACAGTAATAAATTAATCCTCAACAAAGTAATCAATTTTTATCCTTAATAAAGTAATGTAGTATATTTTAATTCTTAATAAAGTAATCCTCATATTAAATTTTGAGAGTTATGAGTATTGCATTGGGGATTTATAGTACGTCAATTGCTACTGGGGGACGAAAGAACGGGGGACTCAGGATCGCAGAAATGCTGTAACAGTAATGAAATATTTAAGATCTTAGATTTACTTGAAGATTGATCACCAATTAATCACAAAATTTTTTTCCAAGTATTCCATAGAAGTAGTAATATTTATAAAACTGCATTATGATAAACTGAATTAGTAGCAATCACACTAAATAATATTTCACTTCTTAAATTAATACAGATATAAATTACTTAAAGTGTTAAAAACTATTTTCCTGAAAAGTATGACAAATAACGACTTTTAGATTATTCTATGCCGTATATATTATGATACTATATTCTATCGAATTGGTAGAAGTGTTATTCACTCTGTTTTTGCACAGTGTACACATTTTTGTAAGTTTCGATGATACTATTAAGAAGAAACAGTGTTGAATCATTTTCTTGCATTCTTTAAAAGTGAATAACATTTTCCAAATTTCTTTTTTCCAAATTAATTTTATGTCAGATGATACTAACAATTATTCGAAAAATGACTCTACACAAATGTTAATGCATAAATGAATAATTGAGTCAACTTCTAATATGAAATTATTCTAATAAAATATAATACATAATTCTTGCAATCAAATAATCAGTCTCTACTATTATGACGGAAGTTATTCCCGTGTATAATAAAATGGGGAGGGGAGGGGGGGGGGGGGCAAAAGAATTCAAAAGAGATGCTTCACCCCATTTTCATGTTTATAACTCTGTTGTTTTCCCAAGAAAGTTTCCAATTATACTTGCTTATTACAGGCGTGTCTTGTTACAAGATAGGTCTCAGTATTAAATTCTCGCAGTCAAAGTACGAAATAATTAAAGCACGGACAATTACTGTTAAAGTGCTTGAACGTAGTCGCTTGGAGGAAGATAACAAGATGCCGTGGGCGTTAATAAATTTTATATTGTGCACGAAGAGAAAGAGTTGTTATTTCGAGTTTATATGGAATTTATAAAGCCTGTCAATTTAAAAACAGAATATTTACATTCTAATGTAACGTCTCTTCTACTATTATTTTATTTCGTTTTCTTTTCAGTCATTATTCAGTATTTATTTTCCATAATGTCGCACTCTGATTAAATTTAGAAGTTTCCGCCGAAGTGGCCGGTCTCGTTAATTTTTTTTTTTTTTAATCCGAGTTACATAGTTGTAATTATCAAGTTTATTTCGTACCGCAAGGACGAAAATGAAGTTCTTGGAAAACGAGGGAAATATTGCTTCTCTGTATTTAATTTGCATCTGAATTCATGGCAAAGTTGGCTGGAACAAGCAATTACGACTTTATCTCGTTTTATGATTTTATGCGCCGATTCCACAGCGCGTCCGACCGTGTAAATGCCAAATAAATCATTTGCAATCCCTAATTGTTCACGAAACGACGATTTACTTCGAACTGTTTTAAATGCTCGGAACATTTTCGATAATACAGAGATGATAAAAGTTTCTTCAACTATTCCAATGAAATTTATGGTAACTGCCAAGCGTGTTTGATTATACAAATTTATGTGTGCCTGTTGAAGCGTGCGTGAGATCATACTTACGTTTATTTTTCAAAAGAACTGTTTTTAATTTTAAACAAATGCTGTTTTTGAGAAAACTGAAAAATAACCTTTTCTACAAGTGCTCCCGTTGAAATTTCATAGTAAAATTTCGCTTTTAGTATATTTAAAACTTAGCACAAAAATTATATATGTACTCTACATTTCCGTTAGTGACACTGTAAAGATTTTTAATATAGTTGTATCAAGTTTTTTTTTTACATTCAGTTGTTAATATAACGTAGTACCATAAAGATATTTAAGGTCACCTTTGTATTCCACTACAAATTTCATTCCATTTAACATATTCAATATTTAATTTACAATAAAAAATCCATAAAATTATTTTGTTTCCTGTACTTAAATTCACAATTATATTCTTGAACACTAATTCAAATACTTTAAATACTGCAGTACTTCTTGATTATAAGGGAGACCAAGGCAAGTTGATACGTTTCTCAGTTTTTAATTTTTTCAATTTTTGTTTAAATTAAGTACTTAATAAAAATTATGCTAGAATATACTTTGATCCTTATCAAACCTACCCCACTATGGGGCATGTTGATACATCTGTAATATATCTTGCTGTGAATATCTGTTGCAAGTCTTTGAACCGTTTGTACATTAGTCTTACTTGTATTCGAAATATTTTTATTTGTAAACTGATACATTTTTCTCTAACGATTTTCGGATTTAAAGACAAGGTTTTAACATTAGTTTTGTTAAAACGCATTCTATAACCCAAGCTGGTAGGTTCTGAGGTTTTTGACGAGAGTGTAAGCTGCCTTTTCATATATCCGCTGAATCACTCACCTGTTGCAAACTTAGAATTTTTCTATGAATTTGGAAGTAGAATATCATTGACAATATGCATATTCCAATTAACTTCGTATATCCTTAGAAGATAAGCCATAATAAATTCTTTAAGAATGCAGAATATATGCCTGCAGCTTATGTTCTAAACTGTCACCAATAAATTGATGATGTTTTGAATAACTTACTATTACATGAGTATCCTTATTTTGTTTTTTATTTTTATTTTTAATGTACCTCAACAGAATCAACTTATCACTATTGTACACTTGATCTTAATGATAATGAGCCTTCTTTTATCGTAATACAATCTTTGTAAAAAATGTCTTGTGATATTTCACAATGATTTTGTTTTCTTAGTATAATTTTGAACTATTATTCCCGAAAAGAATTTAATTGAAAATAGTTTGGGTAAATTGATGCACCGTATGAACACACCCCAGTGAAGGTGCATCAACTTACTTCACAGGAAGACATTATATAAGAACATCCATATAAAAAAATGTGGAGTATATAAGCAAAGTTATAAAACGTAATAGCCTTATCTTCAAATGATTTAACGAGAAGTTAAACTAATTCAGAAACTAGAATTTTATATAGTGTCTCCAGATGGATTGAAAAGTCAACATGAATATTTACTTTATTTCCATAAGAATAAAAACCATCAAATAACATTTGTTAACACCCACGTACGTAGGCATACGCTCTATCGTTGACAATTAACTGTAAACTTCAAACACCCTGATGGTAGTACATATACTCCGTGTCCAGATAATTTCACTGTGTCAATTTCGTCCTTGTATCGATTTAAACATTATCCATAAGTCTCACCCATTTACACGAACCCCTTTAATTTTATTCGTATGCTAGCCTTATTTCAAGATGTTTTTTCTTTAAATTCACAACCTATTTGCTAAGACTAAATAATCATGATTATCTACAAATTGAAACACCTGTCAGAGCGTCTCAGAACAGACTCATTCATCACCGAGATTACTCTCAAATTACCCTCTTTATAAGTACATTTCAATGTCGCTTTGTCTTCATTTCGACGACAACAACAAGGTGGGTAGCCAATCAGCCACGGTCACGTATACCCGAGAAGTAGCGGAAGAAAAAGCAAGGGGGAAGAAAAAAGGACAATTGTTAGCACTCGTGTTGCATAATTCAGGCGGACGCAAGATCGTTAAGGAAAAGTTTCGCCATTACGAGAACAAAATGTAAAGCATGCCAACTGGGAAGGGCGAGAACACGTCGAAAGGAATAGCGGAAGGATACGAAGGCTGTCTTCTTTAAATTGTATCGCAAATTGCTGTCGCCTCCACCCCGCCCCACCCCCTTGAGGCGAAAGAAACAACCCAGCCGATAACGTCGGTGGCTGTAATGGCCTGTTACACCAGCATCGAACCTATTGTCGACGTTGTCGCCGACGACTCTGGATTTTCTCACTCGATTCCGGTTAACGTTCGTATTTCCGTCTTGAAGGCCTGTCGGGACCCTGTGCGTCGTTTATTCTGACACTCGATGTCACTTCACTCTTTTGCTTACGATTGAAATAGAACGACCTGCAGCTGTTGTATCGTTTAATGAGAACACCATGTTAAATTATATGCGATACTACATGATTTACTGAGTTTTTGGTAATTTGTCGATGATATACGACTGTGGACGCAAGTTATCATTTGGGTTATTGGATAATTCTGTAGTTTTGTTTTTCGAGAAAGTAAATCAAGCATTACAAAGTGACACTTCTGTTAATTAATCCACAGTGCAGTATTTGTTGCTATGTATAATTTTTTCCGCATATACAGTAAGTTATTTAACCCCTTCATATAGATGCTCTCGTACTCCCTATTAAAGTATTCTTCTGGTGTGTTCGAAAGTTAGTCCTGAACATTAAAGCTTTTCTCTACTAAGAAATTTTCTAAGGATCTTAAATCATTGCCAACCACGCGTATCTTTCGCGCGCAACGCTTACTTTGACATCGAAAAATATGAATTCGTCAATATATATCATTCTTCTATCTCTAATAATGTTCGAGATATTACCTCAAGTATGTTTGAGGTAATACTACCCCCAACTTTAAGGATGACTTTCATTCCTTCACTGTAGTCAATTTCTGATAGAAAAGAGTTCGCATAAAATACTTTTTTGGAGAACTATTAATGCTTCGGCCTGTGATCGATCTGATGATCATTCAGGCTTGGTCGGTGTTTGCACGATGGTGTGCCGTCTAATGTTCGTTGTCGAAGGACCACCCTCACGTTTGAGGGAAAATAGAATATTGGTTGCTAAGCTTCTATCTTAATATGTGTTGACCCATTACTGCTTGACCGGCTGCTACTAGGTATGTGTTTAGTTGCGTCGTTCGTTTTGAAAGATTTACTAATCGACTATGTTTCTATTTTAATGTGTTGGCCGATCACTGCTTCACCGGCTGCTACGAATTCACTATACTTCTATCTTAATATGTATTGACTATCGACTCTTGACTATCGACTATTGACTGTGTTTGACTATTTTTGACTATGTATCAGAGTAAAATACGTGTTTTGTGTATACAATTTTTCATAGCGATGCTTTCCTATAAACATGTTGATTGGTTATTTATAACAACTAAGAAGTCGCCAATCAACGTGTTTAATTCCCTCACCAACGCCTTCTAGTGCGCCTTTAGCGTGCCTTACCTTGAAAACAGTGAGAGATGGTCACAAGGGATGGGCAAAAATTTTTAAGAAACTAGGAATTTCTTTCAAGTTACTGGTCGGCCAATAGATCGTTACATATAGATGTACCATTCAGATTCTTGGGGTTTGCGACATGTTCTTAAGTCAATGAGCGCGAAAAGCACGAACTACTAAAAACTCTAATAAAGCAATCCTGTCAGCCCTGGCCAGAATGTATTTTAAGCATACGAATAATAAACGAAAATCCTAAACTCAGAAACAGCTTTTCTGTGCTATAGTGCCATAAACCGCTATTAAGAAATTCTAATAGTAAAAGCCAAATATATTTGCCTAGTCGAGAACATCTTTTTCTGTCGCTTTTTCGTTCCACTCTTACTGTTCAATAGCGAACAGTTGCTCTATGAAATCTTTTCGTTCCGCTTTTAAGCTACGCCTGTCGTATCCTCGTAAAACATAAAACAGGGAGAGCATTCGCCCAAATAAAAGACGGATGAAAGAGGTTTACCCTCATAAAACGAAGAGGACATATTACCGTTAGAAGTAAGACAAACATCACCTTACAGAACGTTTGCCTGTGTGTGTATGAAATTGACTTGCCGAACCGCTACATATACAAGTCTCGTTCAGTAGGGTTTATCGGTGTGAAACAGCGACGAAGAAGGTTGCCATGGCCGTCCAATACATTTAGCCCTTACTGTAGTATAAGTTTGTTGGGTGATCTGTAATCAATCAAGGCGGGTACAAACTAGATGACGGGTAGAACGTCTCAGCAGGTTTCACGTAACAAGGTCATACCAACGACTTTTCATGAAAAGCACTCATACTTCGAATGAAAGGCCAGCCATTAATCGGAGTTGCTGTACTAATAATGCAACGGAGCCCAATGATAGAGGAACAGACTTGGAAGTTTTCATCTCTTTGATATAATCATCGATTTTAATCGACAGTTACCAAAACACTCATATACAGGGAGTTAATTTGAAATCGAGCACCTAAATTATTTTTGCTACTGTAAAAATTAAGAAAAAATCGCTAAATATAATTTAAGTGATTTCGAGATGTACATCTAGCAGAGACAAAAGAAATAATGTGAAGGTAATTTTGACAATTTTTTGAAGGTTATAGTATTTCTTGTTTTACACGTTAACATATATTCTTTATATGTTAATTTAATCAGCATCGGGTCAAATTTAACGACTTACATGTATTTGAAGACGTGAAAATGAGTTTTTTTCTGTAAAATGTAAACGTAATAAAACGAGAAGAGTAATATCATCTTATTTCGTCAGATGTTCAAAATTCTAGTCGCCCGCGTCTAGCATGTTTACACACGAAAAGTGAACACTTGAATAGTATTACCGCGATTCATTGTGTAACACATATTTCGTAGTCATTCTTTCATATCATCTGGCCATTGTGGAAATATGATTGTAAACAGTAGATTTTAAAATTTCTTACAATACCATTGTTCCCACTAGCTACTCACCTCAAAATCGTTTAAATCTGATTTATTTATTTTTTCTTAGCTTTAATAGTAACAGAAATAATTTTGTTTTATTAACTCTACTTATTTACCTCCAATCTGTCGAGAAGAAGCAATAAGTAAATATATGTAACGTATTCATTACATTAACATGCGGCCTTTTCTACCATTTTGAATAACTATGGTACTTTTTCTACCATAATTATTACTTACTGTTTTGTATAAGATTTTTATTTCATAAGGTCCAACGGGTGTTTTTCTTAGTCTTCTAGAGATTTGTTAAAGACAACATTAAATTGTTTGATTGGTATGTATATTTATCTTTTCATTGTATTTTTTGGAATATTTGGTTATATTCTCTTGTACTGGAGCGATATTTATATTTTTCATAATGTCGTTATTTCGAACGTATTAGGGTGTAGTAATTATCTCTTTCTTTAATATTTGACTTGGCGGCCATATCCCACAGTTAAATACCATACGCCCATATGGATTTGCTGTTTGCTTTATACAGAAGAAGTTTATTTTGTATATGGAGTTTGAAGTGCCCGTTTCGCAACCAGTACATAGATTTTATTATCTTTTTTATGTATTGGATGTTCTGTATATACGGTATTTCCAGATTAATCCTCTATCTAGGTACAGACCGAGATATTTAACATGTTCTACTTGTAAAATGGGAGTGTTATTTTTGTATATGTTGTCTAGGGACTGTCTTCTAAGTATGAATATTACGTGGTTGCATTTTGATATGTTAATTTTAATTTTTTTACTGTTGCTCCAGTTATCTTGTATTTAGAAATACACACACACATACACACATATATAAAATGTACGGTTTGTGAGGTATGAGATTGTGATGTTATGTTTTTTTCAAAAGTCAAATTGGGGAACTTGAATTAAAATGCTTTTCTTAATGATTACTTGGAGTCTTTGGTGAATAATGTTTCCCAGAGTTTTAGACAGTATAGAGAGAAAAGAAATTGTTCTATATGATTGTAACAACGAGCGGAATTAATTTAGATGCTCGATTTAAAATTAACACCAAGTAGAATTCGTTTATTGATTTTTGTCTACAGCTCCTTTTTCTTACTGTTAGGCGTTTCTATAATAATTAAATAATTTAGGATAAATATCTAATATTACAAATATTGTAGGAACTACTATTTAGTGATACAAAAGAATGTAATTTGATGAAATGTCGATCGAACATGACCGAAAATTGCACGCAGTAGAGTCGGGTTAATGGATTGAGGATGGAAAGGAGCAATCCAAAGGCGGCGACACGAACTGGTCTGTGCGCTCTCGAATATTACGACAGTGACGTCAATCAGTTTAATGTTCGGAACGCTCGACTGCGGACAATTACGTATCGTTGTGGCTGTAAAGCCATGAGGGCAAGCTAAGAAGGGGCGCTTAATTTGAAAGCATCTTCGATAACGACGTTGTCTTGCTCCTACCTCCGACAATTCTCTGCCTTAGACGTCGAACCCATCGCGAGATTACTGGATAGAAACTTTAATCCGGAATTAGAATGTTCTCCGTCCTTCGATGACTTTTCTGACGTGTTCCGTACCGAAAAGAGACTCATTCGGTTAATGTTCAGACTGCTGGCATGATTTTGATGATACGGCGACAAAGAAAAGTTTTTGAGTTCAAAATATCAACTTATTTTCCGAATACTTTTTGGTTAACTCTTTTGTATCCAGTATAAGACACCTTTATATTGTTAAAAATACCATGGGAGAAAGACATTTCTCTTCTCTGGATTTTTCGAGGTATTTAAATGAAATTTTTATAGTAACTAAACATTTTCTATTTTTAACGAACTATAGTATGAAAAAAAAGAACATTAAACGAGAAATTGAATATTTCTGTATCGATTTTAAACAGGAATATTTCCATTTAAAAACTGGCGTCGAATAATTCATTGATATTTGCTTAATAGAAAACATTTTTCGTACATAAATTGATTCAACCCAAATCGCTAAAACATTTTGCATTATTACAGTGTATTGCTGTATTATTACAATATTATCAGTAATTTTTTTAATTTAATTCTTCCCTCTTTCATTACAAGAAACTCTAGTCAACTGTTATTTTTCTTTTCACAAACGAAGAAAAATCTGGTTGTCGACAATTGTTAATACAAGTTAGTGTATTAAGTAAAGTTTTTAGAAATTTCTTTCTTGAATTGAAGTTTCCGAAGGGTGAATTGGATATTCTTCGTATATTCTTTGTCATAATTCTTAAAATTCATAATTTTAAAGTAAATATTATTAAATTTATTAATAGCTTTTAGAATAACACAAAAAGAGTTCAAGTCAGTACGTGGAATGATTTCTATGAAAACAGCCTATGATACTTTCTCTGGTTGATCTTGAATATTACTTCCACTTTCTACTCGAAATAATCAGTGGAAATTATTTGTCCAATAAGTATCTTGAATAGTGAAGGTAATATATTTTCTGCTGTTTAATAACTTTAAATTTTGAACTTCTAAAGAAATAATTGTCTATTTTAGTAATGTACATATTATTTTACATTATTGCAAAGTAATTCATTAAATTAGTATTATATTAATTCAACAAAGCAAATTATAAATTTGATTTTTTCTAAGCTTCCATTATAATCGATCTTGTGTTGTTAAATGGAACTGTTTCCCTTTACTTTTTGAAACTAGTGACAAAGATTACAAGAAAATGTTCGTTTCAAATTCTAAATATTTTCTGACATTAGAAACGTTGGCTGCAGGATGTTCGTTTTCGAGAATTCGCGACGCGCTGTTTATTTGACTGGTACACGAATTTACGAACTGCACTCACGACAACCGTATGTCGTGAGGACTCTTTCTAAGCTTATGAAACGATTATGATTTGAAATGGTTTGATGCCGTCTGATGGTAATACTTTCCACAAACTTATATTTTCAACTATGTACTACAAAAACATTGTATAGTATACAATGAGTAATGTATTATACTATGGTCGATGGGTGCCTGCTTGTTACTATGTATTCTCGATGTATTTTCTGTGCTCGCTGCTTTATTAATCTAAAAATAATAAAATAAATAAAATAATTTTAGTGTGCGTTTCCATTGGTAATTCAAATGTGCACTAAGTGATGGAAATGTGTGTTGATTGGTTTTCAAGTGTTTTGTGGGGTGCAGGGTGTTTGTCTGATGAAGTGTAAGTG
The DNA here is from genome assembly GCA_951804975.1 of Anthophora plumipes. Classification (NCBI taxonomy): domain Eukaryota; kingdom Metazoa; phylum Arthropoda; class Insecta; order Hymenoptera; family Apidae; genus Anthophora; species Anthophora plumipes. The sequence continues at coordinate 13,782,770 of OX638118.1, read as the reverse complement.
GAGAAATTGTTGATAAATTTATTATATTCCGATCTAAAGATACTAATGTCGAAATCATATTTACGTTCCTAGCGCGTGTGGTGTCGGACTGCAAAAGTCTGGCAGCAATAAAATAATTTGCTGGCTATGCCAAAGACCTTGTTTCAGCAAATATTACTTTTATGACTGAATATTGATGTACATATACTCGTCGATACGACCGAACACGGGAAACAATCAAAACTGTAAAGCAGCCGACTTTGCTTATGAAAAATACATTTAAATACTTTTATTCGTTGTACACGCTACAAGTGCTTATACCTGACAAATTTGCAAGACCCAATTAATCTTTTTATTAATACTATCCATAATAAAATCCTTAATTTTTATTTTATTTCGTACACTATCTCAGTATTTCCCCGGTAAATCTTAAAAACAGTGTTTGCAAAAGTGAGACAAGGAAGAAAAGAATCCCTTTCACATATCAATGATCGCGCTCTCAGAAGCAAGCAGCAAGTTATCAAAGGTGTCTGTTAGACGTTCCGAAAAGGTTGGTACGTGCAAAGGGTTTCTGAACTTTGTCAGTGCATAATCAAACTCCGCGAATGTGATCGAAAACGAGATCTGATAAAAAGGCACAGAGCATGTGAGAAAGAGAGAGAGAGAGAGAAGAGGGGGGCGAGAGGGAGACACGAAAAAATCGAAGGTCCCTACGGGCAGTAGTCACTTTTACAATATTCAATACGCTTCTTGGTACAGGTGGCTATTCATCAATTCAAGTCCGCAAGTTCTCCCCATTCATACAAATTCCGCGCACACCGTGCCACGTTCCGTCCGTGCATTAATGGATGCAGTTTCCCTTAGGGGACCGGAACAGCCACCGCTAGAAGAGCCAACCGGAAAAGGAAACTTTACGAACGTGGCTGGTTGCGAGTTGAGCGAAAGCAGGGGATGATTCGAAACGTACGGCCCGATAGGGAAATCCAACATACGTCCAAACGGCGCGCGATCTTCCACGACCTCTACCTACCACATTCGGCCCCTTCTCAGTACTCTAGAGGCGATAACGTTTTCGGCTGCTTTGTCTCCCCTCCCTCTCCCCCAGCGGACTACTTTATCGTCGTCCCTGGCATTTCACCTGTGCCAACTATCGGAAGCGCGAACCCTTTTTCTGCTTCGAGCGGAATCTGAAGTCTCTAGTACTCTTATATTGTAGAAGAATCGCTTTAGAAATAGGAGTATTGGTGTTTAGTGTGATATATACAGTGTCGAGGCTGTGAATGTTTGTATGTATGGAAGGTAAACAGTAAGTAGGTGTATAATGGTACCTGTATTGATATTTTTAGACTTTCAATTATGCACTTTAAATGTTTACTGGAAAGTATAGTTCGTGAATGTAAAAAGTGAATTCTGAACAATTGAATTATGAGTATTTTTAATATCAACGAAACACTTCTTAATAAAATGTTGGAAAATAATTTCTGAAATTCTTGATAGGTCGTAGAAAAAAGGTTAACTTAGTTTTAAACGTATTTACTTAAATACTATATGAAACAATTAAGTTAATGAACAAATTTCAGAGTTTATTTACTTTTGATTGATTAATGATTTGGATGTTTTTAATTTAAATTATTTTTAATTTTATCATTGATTATTAGTTATAAATAAGTCAGTTGATACAGATTTAAAACTTAATGTCAGAAATATTAAAATTATTCATTGTCGTTTGTGGTTTTCGTTTTTTAACACTCAAACTATTTTTTCTTTATTTTGTAGCATGACTCTGTAAAACAAAGGTTTTTTAATTAATTTGTCACTATAATTATTTATCAATATTAGGTGTAGCATAAAATTATTTAAATTAGAGTTATGTAAATTAATAATCATCAAAACGAGGAAGATAATCAACTTCACAAAGTCTTAAATACTAAATTAAATATTAATAAATATGTAAGTGTATTAAGAAATGTACACATAAGAAAAAATATTTACAAAAAGCAAACGCAGTTGTACTGTATTATAATAATACATTAGGCACGTGGTTGTGTTTTGCAAAACGTCTTCAATATCTGTTTTATATAATCTTCATTTAAGTAGTTCTATTATGATTACATTAAAAAGCTATTTACATACTTTTATGCGGAACTATAAGCGAATTTATCGGTAAATTCAAGAAACCCCTCAATACAGATTTCTATTCAAATATTTCCAATCATCTCTTTCAAATATGTAAAATACCAATAAAATCTACAATACTTTAACTTTTATCTTTAAGTGACGTGAAGAACTCCGTAGTTATAACTACAATATCTTTATTATGAAAAATACAATTTGAGTTTTCAGCTTTATTAAATTGCTTTCATAGTATGATTCTGCAATATAAAGTGAACATTTAGAAATTATGTATCTTCGACTTACTACATCTATTTCTTCATCTTTTCATAATAAATAAAATATCGCTATTTGTAAGTTCAGTTACTAAATCATTCTTTGCATGAAATTATTCGGACAAGGGAGAAGTGTTACAAACTTCTGACATTTACAAGAAGTATATTAAAAGAAATTGTATTACGTTTAACAATATTGATAACAATTAGAATAACATTCGTATCATAAAATTTATGAAAAAACAAGTTGCAAAAAAAGAAACATGTAATTCTGGAGTAATACGGTACTATTTTTATCTTCCAGTGAGCTGTAACCAACGAACGAATTTATTTAAAAGAAAATCTAGCACGCTCTGAAATGAAATCTCGTACAACGAGATTGCGTCGTGTAACCCAGAAATCATGAAATTTCCTCGACCTAACCAAGTATTAAAGTTCTCAGAGAACAGGATAGGAACCGTGCTTTTTAAATGCACATAAATGAAGCGCGGGAAGTGTTGCTTTTTTTCATTTTCACCCTAGTTATTTTTTTGGTCACTTCCTGAAATCAAAACAAATCGGAAAGACGTTTTTACCTATTCACTTCTTCCCTTCCGCACGCATCTCTGTTTTCCCACTCAACTGACAGTTGAATAATTATCTGAGGCTTCTGTTCCATGTACCCCGTATCTCTTTTTCACCCTCTTTGGCTATATACCACAGCTAAGTTTACCATCTTCTCCTTTCTCTTTCTGTCTCTTCTGCTTTGTGCCCTTTAACGTGTCCTTTGCCGTGGCATCTTTGATTATGAGCGTCTGCAGCGGGTAGCGTTGCATTCAAGATTTGAATGAAGGCCTCCGATACTTTTGATGTGTCTCCGTTATCCGGCAGCGACTGTCGTCCATCTCTACCGTCTTCAATCAGACTCTCTTGTGACGTCAATTTACTTCTGACCACATTTTCGCTAATTTATGCCTATTAATAACGAGTATATTCAATGGAAACTTAATTACACACGTGGAGCATCATTTTTCAGTGAAATAAAGTCCGACTCTATCCGGATAAACAGATTCAACAGTTACTCACAAACGTTTACATGTATGCTTCCTCAATATAAACCTTCTTAGATAAATAAATAAAATTGATTCCTTTCTTTTGGAAATACACCAGTATCTTAAATAAACTTAAAAGATTTTCACCTTTGAAGTCTGAAAATATAGACTTGCTAAAACATAGTTTTCCCTATTATAGTAATAAAATTTAAGCTATACGTAAATAGTACGTTTATTATCACATTATTATCATACACATTACGAAATTATTTTCCTGTTTCGACGTTTGCCTTCCTCCTGAAATAAAATGGTATTAAATTTCACAAGTGAATGTTACATTTATTCATTCGTATAACATTACTGGTATCAAAATTAAATAAATACTGGTTGATATTTCACCTTTAACGCTAACTTTAGCTTGATGTATTTATAAACAATAGTTTTATGTAGCATTCTCTAAAACATACGCACTATCGAAAAGTGAAGAAATTTATTATTTAACTTAATACCAGTGTACTTACGCATGTCAAGTCGAATTCGATGACTAGAATCAAACTTCTTTAATTTTCGTGCACTGTTAAAATAATTGCTGCATTGGAATTGTTCCAATTAAGTATATCCTCATCGGAAAATTATTCTGATATTGAAATAAATTTGATTTTCATTCATAATAAATGATTTATTGCAATTATAAAACAAGTAATCACGTAAAATTTACATACTATGTTTATACAAAAGACAATTAATTCTCTCATATTATGGTTTGATTTGCTTTACATTTCGGGTCGAAAGTAAGAATATAATTACTGTTATGTTTCTAGAAGTCAGTAAATTTAAGAATTAGTTGATCTGGCGCCAAATGCTTGGACGATACACTCAAAATATTTATAATGAGCACAAATCCTTAAAATTCAACCAACACTTCTCTTGAATATGGAAAATGTTGCTGCCCTCCCAGCAATCTAGTCCTTCCTCCTAGTCTTAGAATGGTCCGTGAGAGCGTTATTACCCTCTCTTTGACCATTAGGGAAGCCAGTGACAGTAACGCGAGCAGTAAGCGTAGCTAATAGCAATAATCAATTACGACTTGAGTTTTTGGAAATAATCTATAGCTCCACTCACACAAAGTTAAAAAAACCTCAGTTTGGAGGTGAAACCTGTATTATCGTTATTATCGTAGCATTATCGTACTAGTATCTGTGGAATTGCGATACAGTCAAATCGTTATAACACTGTCAAACCCTACCTGAACGCAAAGTTTGTATTCAAGTAAAAATACAAGGATCCCGATAAGCAAAATAGTTCTTAATTTGCCCCCGGAGTGTTTGCTACGCATCAGCGCAGAAATATAAAACTCAATTATAATAACTATAAACTAAAATTTATTTATACATTTTTCACAAACAACAAAAAAAATGATTTTTATATACAGAGCAAACTATTTTTGTCTTCTCGTCGATAGCGAAAGAGCATGTAGTACAACGGTGTTGTTTACAATTTATTTTTAAATTCTCACAGTGGCAATTATATTATTGTCAATGTAGATTCTATCGAATCACATTTGGTTATCGCCTATGTAGCAATGCTGCATTTATGTTTTATGATATTACAAATTTGACGTGTACCTTTAATGGATAGTTCTGTTTGCCGCCATATCCTTTTATTTTCTGACATAAGTTCACTGAAGCTGTTGATGGAACTTCCTCCTCTACCGATTTCATTTTCACTTTCATTGAAACGTGTCGTTTTACTGTACATCATCGTTCGTACATCAAAATAGAATTGAGTAATACTATTATAGCTTGCTGCATGTTGTTTATACCTCCTACGACCGCGATACATACTATTTATTTTTATGGATCGCTTTTAGTTTTTATCTAAGTCTTCTAACTCAGATAAAAAATTTAAGAGAATGATATGAGCACTTTTCAGTACGATTTCAAGATCGTCTATATTTGTGCTGTAACGTGTCTATTTATCGAGACATTTGGGCAGCAATTTGTAATGCGTACTTTTACTCGACCTTTGACAGTACAATGTCGCTATCTGACTGACGCACGAGCAAAGGTTTTTAGGAGCAAGGTAGAGCAAGAATGTTTGACTTGATACGCTTGGGTCGGGATAACTGAGATTCGTCTGCCAAGTCTTGTCGAAGTCGAACGTAGAATGTCAGTAAGGAAGAGAGTTTGACTTACAAGACACTAGGGTCAGGATGGCTATGATTCTTCTCCCCAGATGTGCCGTAGACAGGGATAGTGTCTTAGAATTTGCTCGCTGTGCATGGGTCAGGATAGCTATGAGCCGTCTTCTATGAGTAGTCGAATAAAAAGGCTGCTTTTGCCAAACCAACTCACTCTTTCATACCTAAGTTCACATCCTCGTCTGCCCAATTAACGGGGAGGTAAGAGTTTTATAATTCTTCACATCTGCCTCGCCGTGCGTACATCCTTGAGCCGCACAGAAAAGTCCATTTGTCGGTTATTTTATAAACTAGGTATGCTACAATGACGTGTTTGACGTTCGGCTAACTAGTCGAGTATATCACTGTAATTTTGATTTGTTTCCGAATGCAGTCTTTTCATGCTTGAATTATAAACATCTAGTAGAAATTTCTTGAGAAACGAGAGAAGTTATGTGTTTGATTAGAGATATGTGTCCATTCTTTCAAAAAGCAAACAAAATCTTAATTTCTCTCGTTCAAAAGGGCACCAAAAGTCTTTTTTCCTTTCCTGGAGCGTGCTTCAAGTAGTATTGATAAAAGTCACTAAATTTCGTACAAATTAGGTAATATATCAATAAGTCATTTAATGCTAAAGTTCGATTTGGAGTCTAATAAAAAAACAGTATACGAGGATTAATAGACATTCACCTCATTGTTTCGTAAATACAAGAAATAAGATTTCGACATTTTTCTTCATCGTCTTCGACGATGTGCTCCTTTGCCGGGCTCAATCACGGAGCTTCTCGAAATCCCAAGAGCCGTGGCGAGGTATTTCTGATCAAAGCGAACGGACAAGACAATTGACCACCATCTTTGCTCGTCTAGACACCGCCACCACTCCTATGCTGTTCCTCTTCTTTACCATTTCAATGTGGTCGTATCTCTCGTCAGCCAAGGAACTCGGCAGACATCCTACTCGGGGATTTTCATTCCGAACTCACCCGACGACACGACGTTCGATATCTCCCTTTTGCATCGAACTTTGATGTCCTACCAAAGGGGGAATGCTAATTTAGCCACGTATTAATAGTGCACCGAAGGTAAACGTTTACGGTGAAGTTGATGTCTTGGTTGAGTGATGGTCAGTCTTTGATTGGCTGCGCATTCGATGTTGAAAGAGACATTCGCTAATTTAGGTGAAGGGTAGGTGTATATGAACCCGACGTGCTCCTCTTAACGTGACCGATCTAAATACCTTCCTTGTTTCTAATGATGTGATGAGATTGAAAAGATCAGTTTATTCGTTAGCAGAAACAGTTTCGTCGATTAACGCTTTACCGACCGTCTCTTTCAATTCAATACTGACTCGGTTTTAGCTGTCACGTTTGTTCTTATAGTTCTAAAAAGTTTTAAGGAAAATTCGTGAGAAAGCTTACTATGTATAAGGGTTTATTAGTGATTCACCTAGTTCTTTCAAAAATATTCGTCTTGTATGTAAAACACTTTTATTCTATCCTGGGTTTATTTCTCTGTATAATACGAAGACACTGTAAGCACTAATGTCAAGTATATTATAAAAAACAATAACAGGCCAATGATTGATTTTGAACCAATCATTGAATCACCAGATTACTGATTAACAGTTTAATTCAGATGAATCGTAATTGTCATTGTTTGTACGCTTTTTTTTCAAAAATTTCTTCACTGCTATCACTAGTATTCATGTATGCTTCTAACATATGTTGGTCAATCTGAAATTGTTCAACTATAATTATAAATTTTAGAACAGATTAAAAAAATGAATCTTATATTGATAAAATAAATATAGCCAGCTGCAGAGGTATTCGTGCATCTAATGTATTCGACGTATATTGAAGGAACTGAAAAAATGCGAACATAGTTTTTAATTTTTTATTTTACAAAAATAAACCTTTATTAATATAAAATAATACAACACCCACAAAAATTAATAATTATTGCATAAAAAAGAAGAATTTAATTATGCTTATATTATATTCAAAATTAATTAAATAAAGATTTTAAATTTAATTCTTAACAAGATAATTCTTGGATCTAATTATAGTCTCAAGCCTTTTAAGCACTGATTTAACCACTTTTTTTTATCCAACTTTTTACTACTTTTTTTGTTTTTGAATTACTCCTTTATATTTTTCTAATTTTTAGAAGTAGTTTTCATTTTTCATATTCTTTTCTCGATTTCTGCCTACAAACATTCGGTCTTGTTTATATCTAACAACTGAGTTGATAATTGCAAATAATGTTACATGTAATAGAGTAAATAGCGATCTATTATAATATATCATTAAATTCCTCTTTTTTATACAATAATTATTAATATTTGGGAGTATTATATTGATTTAAATTAATTAAGGGTTATTTCTGTATTTTTAATTTAAAAATTATATTTGTACTTTCAATTCCTTCCATATATGTGTATGTATACACGTCGATTATGTTAGATGAACGAATAGAATACTTCTGCGGTAGACTATAGACATATTAATAAAATAAAGTTCATGCTATTGAGTAGTTTCTGAAATCTCCATTAAATCATATTATATAAAAATCGTGTCATACATAAAAGTACCGTGATGTATATAAAGTATGAGTATTGAACGTTTTTCGCATTCAATGTTTCGAGCTGCTCCATATTCAATAAGCTACATTTAAAAATGCTCCATAAGCAATATTTTCATACTTTCGCACCCAATGATATATCGGTGTTAATATACGTAGGATTTTATTGACAAAAAAAAAATGGTATAAAAATATATACGTTTATCGCTTTGGAGAAGAGCAGGTGTTATACTCTTCGGCATCTGCAAGTGGCTGTTGCGTTGCCCATTTTCCGCACACTCGCCTTTTCTTTATTAGACATTTTATCGATTCCTATATACATATATTTACATTAAATTGAATTTTAAGGAATGGTTTCAGTCTAGCACTTTCAAAAAATTGATAGCCGTCACGAACTTGCACAAATTGGACGTTTCGGCGTATCGATACATGTTACAAACGTGAGCGTTAAGTGGTTAGATTCAACTCTGTAAATGAATTACGATGGGCGAAAGCTTATAATAGTTGTACGAATTAATTGTACATATTATGCTCTGAGACAGCATTTAGGTATCGGCAGAAATAAAGTACTCTCCAATGATCCTCGCTAAAAGGAGTGAAACCGGGACGGAGTGACTATTCTGGATGAAACAATGAGAATGCACGTGCAAGGCAAGGTAATCCAACGAAATCTCATAAAGCGCAAGTAGGTTTTGCTATTTCCGTCTCCGGTGGCTTCCTGCGCGTTTATTGTTTTGTGCTCATTCGTAAAATTCCACGTAACTTTTCAAATTATTAGGTTGTATTAGTATGTGCTCTATTTATTCTCAGAACTTTATCGGGAGCCTCTATTTCTATCGTTTTATTGTGACTATCATTTGATATTTAATCATAAATACGGCTTTCAAAGATAAATCTACATCTTTCAATCAGTAAAAATTTGTTTCCAAGAAACTTGCTAAAAAGTTGTTTATAATACCATAGATTAATTAGCATTGGCATTTTTATATCCCTCTATTCTGTTCGCTGTGAGAAGGAAAACCTCTTGAAAACAAGCATATGTTATGAATGCACCACTTTTGCGTAATAAATATAATAATTATTTTTCGTATGAACAATTTATAGTGGTACCATGTTACACGTTTACACGTGACTCATAGCAAAGTACTGATGAATGGTTACTATAGTCTGTACCACAAGATCATGGACGCAATATCTTTGTGAAAATTAGTTTTTTCTATAAACATTTTTTATATCGATTGAAAGTACTTCTAAAGGACTAATATGCATTTAATTAACAATATGCCCAATCTTCACCATTAGCGATTATTACTTGACAACATCTGGACAACTTTTAATCAATTTGTCGGCGTATGAGACAGGTAGACATTTCTATATTTTTCAAATACAACGAACTAGAGCTTTTAGTGTTAAAATACGTTTTCCTCGCAGCTTATGCTTTACGACAGATTACACATTTTCAGTTGAATTTGCATCATGGAAAGTCAACCGATTTTCGACGTTTTACTTTTCTGCATCACTTTTCTACACGATGCAACATTACTTTTCTTCAAGAGACGTTTCAGTGTTAAAATACCGTATTTATGCCTTTTACACAAGGAAAGTGGTGGATTCTTTGAAAAAAGCTGGAGAACCACTTTATCTTATCTTTCTGCAGTAGCTCGCTTTGAACCTCGATCATGGAGGCTATTGACATACTTAGTTTCTTTATATATCATTGTACGAATTTACAGGATTTATGCAAATATTTTGCTGCATCAATACACATTTTTTTTGGTCCCTCTAGACAATGATACAAAAAGATCGCTTCAAAATATTTTACGTACACGGCACTCATCTTGGGTTTGTAGTTCTCAATGACAAAATCGATACTAAATACGTTAAGCCAACGCATATCAAAGGAGACCAAATTTTTATATTAACACAATCTACATCTCATTATAGATTGATTTTTGTAAATAGTGGTTCTAGGCTCTTGTGATACCAACTGTAAATTTATTAAACTAAAAAAACTCCCTAATAGTACAGATAATCAATTAAAAGTACAACGATCTTTGAATCTTTCGAAACGAATGACGAAAAGAATTTGATATCTTACAGAGCAGCTATCAAGAAATCCATTTATTTCCATGTGTCATTCAGAACATTCAAAGTAACTGAAGAGTAGACGATAAAAGTGGGGGAAAACAAAATTCTATAATGCTCATTACTTGGTCAGACTTTGAAAGATCTAAGTAGAACTATAGAATGTCTACTAGGAAAATTGAGTTATGATCCACTTCAAGCATAACTTCCAACCGTTTCCATCAAATGATTCAATAACTTTGTGACAGCTCCTTCCTGGGTACTTTAATTTTCGTGCTTCCATCTTTGATAGGAACTTGCAAATTATTTTTATCTAACGTGGAATCTTCTTTTAGAGTTCTCGAAACTCAGGATTCGAATGACCATACTTGAAGTTAGGGGGTTCAAAAGTATACGATATATTATAATTGCATTTTTTACGGATTTTCTATTATAAACGAAATATAACACTAACAGAATTTTAATTATAATCTAAAAAGAAGAAAATTTTATTAAAATTAAAAAAAAATTATTAATTTAAAATTTTAACTCGGAGTTAAAATAATATCTCGGAATAGCATTTTTTTTACATTTCTTGTGCCTTTTAGGCGTCTAAAATATATTTGTTAAATTTCCCTTTCGAGATTCAAAAATTTACAAAGCTAGAAACTCTTGAACATAACGATATTCAGAGGAAAGGTTATCATTTGATACATTTTCCAACTCGAATTTCTCAAAACTATGTTTTTCTAAATAAGATACTTCTGAATAAATGAATCGAACGATGTGACTCTTTGATGTTCTGAGAGTAAATAGTTTTCGTATGAAGCTGAACTTACAGTTGATAAAAATTGTAAAAACTTAATGCTGTTTGGAAAGAAAATGAAAATTAGTAGGAGAAAAATGCACTCCCATCTTTGAGAATTGATCATTTCATACATTTTCAAAATTTTTGCAATGAATTTAGGTTCGGTTTCTTATAAATGTCAAGAGCAAGCTACGAATTTTTATATAAATTCATATTTACGAGAATATAGTAAAAAAAGGTAGAAGTTAGGTAGAAAATTATTTCACCTACTAGGTATTATGAAAAGCACTATAACATATATTTTTTCATACTATGTCCATTTTGTGCAATTTCGCACTTTTAAATTTCCTATAAATACATAAAAATGCGTAGTGTAGTCATAAACTTTAAATTTATTTCTGCTTTTCTTTGTTTCTATTTATTTGCCGATAATACCTTTGTTATAATCTTTTCTGCCATTTCTTAATTTAAAACGAAATCAGGTTTAGTAAAACTTTTACAGACTGTACGAATGCAATTAATTTTTATAAAAAAAAGAAAGTATGATTCGATATCAAGAATGTTAATGAATATAATGTGGGAAGTTTTATATTGGTATTTATCAATAAACAAAACTCACGAAGGTTACTGTGAGGATAGTAATTTACTAAAAAAAATCTATGATAGACTGTGATTAATTTGCCTTAATTAGTAAAAGTCACGATTGATTAAAACTGTAAAACTAAACTAAAATTACTTTCTATATTTATGTTGTTTCCGACACCACGGAGGATCCAATTAGAATTCATGTTAAATGGGATTAGCGCAGTGAAAAACTAGAAAATATAGAATGGTTAAATAGGTATTAAAAGAGACGATCGATGGGGAGTTTCTATGCAGGAGCATATCCAACGTGCAAGGCATTGCTAGTTGGCACTCTCTTACACACTCACACTCGTCCTACAATACCTATTCTTTATTCATCTAGAACAAAATTTCAGTTTAAGTTTAATGTGCTATATTTTTAAATCTTTTTTTAATTCTTTACTTTTTTTCATACTACAAAACTAATAATATAATATTTAATAATAATATAAATAATGTAATATAATATTGTATTATCCCACAAGTAATATCACTCCTTATCTTGGTTTACACATATCGGAAACAAAAATAAAAGAAGTTAATTTAACTGGGAATTAATACAACATCTACCGTATTCTTTTGGTCTGGCGCCATTGAATACCACCCATTTCATTCACTAGAAAGCTTTTTAAACAGTAGAAACCTGAAGAATACGGATCACTTAAAGTTAGCGTGTGGATTAGTTTATTAATTTGAAAGGTGAGAATTGTTTTGAAAAGAGGATTATAAAGTTACCTGAAGAATGGCAAATGATTATCGATTAACGGTAGTATCGATTAAATGTAAATGCTACTATTTTTGTATTGAAATGACCTTCTTAAGAGGACATTACTTTTAAAAATCTCAGTATATGATAATACGTTGGCTGCAGTATAATATTCCTAATACTACTATTAAGCTTAATTTGTTTATTGTGTAGTTTATAAAAATGTGATGGCTATAATGTATGCCTAAAGAACCTACGTAGAATAAAGCAAAGACAAATTTCCATATAAATGAAAATGAAGTATTCTGAATTCCTAAAATGAAGACTTCATCACTTCAAGTCCTAAACCTAAAAGGTTTGAAAATTTCACCTTTAAAAAGCTTGAAAAAGAACTTTTATTCTTCTTTGTATCACGTTCAATTTTACAATTATTATCTACTTTCCATTACCTTCGATTTCACACGATTTTGTTCTAACGAAGAATGAATCTCATCTTTTTCAATACTAAGCAGCATCAACACCAACCCCGCCCTCCTCTCACTCCCCTCAATTATTTCGAATACAAAGAAAGATATAGAGCATAGTGGACGAAGTAGGTAGTTATGAACCCAATTTCTATTTACACGAAAACGAAACAAGGGAGTCTTGGGGTCAGTAAATAACGTGATAGTTGGCGTGATGCGAGTCCAGCAAAAGGCGTGCATGGAGAGCAGAAATCAAGAGGGTGACAAAGGAGGGTGACAAAGGAAAGGGAATAGCGGTGAGAAGGATCAGTGGATCATGAGGCATGATTTCACGGGACGGTGGTTGGCTGAGTGTCATGCCATCGGATATCGGAGCTGTGTGCTTCATGTATCATGTATGGGGGATGACAGTTTCAGGGAAGAGTGAAGCTGGAAAGGGAACGGAAACTAGGAAAAGCGTTTCCATACGCCGTCACGAACTACACTCGATTCGAAAGCAGTTCGAAACACTTTCGAAACACACGTTGCTTCCCGTGTTCTGCATATTTATTGCTTGAAAGAATTTTGCTTCTACTCATGGCTAACTATCACAACAACGATAACTGATTTGGTTAATAATTTCTGTTACTGTTGTTATATTCTTTTAGAAATATGCTAATTGTTCTTAACTTATTATAATATTACATAATATTAGTTTTTATTCATAAGCTAAGACGCTTTTAATTTAGTTTTTTTAATTTATTGCAAAATAACTAACTTATGATCAAAGTTTTGAGTGTTTGTAATATCTTCCTATTTGTTAATAGCAATCGATAATAAATTTACAAACAAAGCAACAGTGAAAATAAAATTTAGAATGTAAATTGATTTTATAATTCATATTATGTGTATATATTCTGGATACACATATACAACTGATATAAATTTTCAAAACGTGTTTTTTAAATTTTCATTACAATGTTAAATAAATAAATTGTAAAAAACGACCTATACTATTTTCTTTGCTATTTGGACTCATTACAATTCTTTTTAAAAAATTTGTTACAGCTTCATTTAATAAACTAGTCCTAACTTCTCAAAAAGGAAATTTAAGTCGTTCGGTAGAATTTTGAAAAATTCTGTTTTAAAGGGTATCTGAATATTAATAAATATCACTATACTATTTAACAGATCTATAGGTGAAACACCGAAACGAATTACAATGCGCCGATGCTTCTCGCTACGCTGCACGGCAAATTAATGATTTGCAGCAAATCGTGATTATTAGTACACAATAAGTTAATATAGTTGTGGTTGTCTCGAAATGATGGTTTGAAAACCCGGTTTAAACTAAATTGATACTTTCTTCTTACACGAAGAGCCACGTGTACTTGCACTTTACTGTCTCACTAACTACGGTAACACCCTGACACTCACTGTCACTTTGTGTTATCTGGGTACCGATCACTGATTGTGTACTTTACGTGTATTTTATGAATACTGATCGCGTACTAAGGTGTATTACTGATGTACTGACGTACTGACACTAAGGTACTGAACGTACTGCTATACTGTAATACCGATATACTGATCTACTGACTTTAATTGAAGTTACTGCGAATATTTATACTTCTCAGAATGCCAAAGCAAAGTGGTGATTTTGGGTAGGAGACCCAAATTTATCAGACCCAAAAATTGAATGGGTGACCGATTGGTTCGGGTATAGCTAGACATTTTCCTAATTTTCAAGAGAAATGGAAAGCGTGGTGGTGCGCTGGTGGGAGAAAGGGTGGCAAGAGCCAAAAAGGTTACAGGACTTGGTTTGATGTAGGTTGGCTGTCACGAGGGTACGCGGTGTCCCGTAGTGTCGAAAATTAAAGGAAGAATTTTACGACAAGGTGTTAACGATCACGGAACGAGACTGCTTTAATCGAGTGTTTTTTCCGTCCATGTCGTGAACAGCTTTATTGTATCACTAAGCGTTAATGAACTCATTTGAGACAACGCTTTCAATGTTTTTACCGTTAAGCGGTCAAATAATGTTTTCATTAGGAGAAAGGGAAAACTTTGACAATCTGAAGAAGCAGAGAAATTCAGTAGCCTGTACCTTTCGTCAGATGGACGGAACAGATCTCATTTCGTAAATATACATTTATCAACAACAGATATACTAATTGAAAAGAGCAAAAGGACTAGATGTTACATTTTGTAAATGAGTTTCTTTTCAAATTTTTTGAGTAGAATAGAATGTTTACATAAACTTCCTTATCGAATACTGAATCTCCAAAAATTTACAAAGGTTCTGTATATTACTAGACACTTTCTATATCAAATTTTGGGAAGAGCTTCACGATAGTAAATTTCCAATTCTTTACACAGTAGAACAAATTCCACAACTTTCTGCGTAATATAAGTTTCGATCCACGTTATGTAAACGTTCTACTTATCCTGAAAATTTAATTAAATCGCCAGAAGCCTTCTTTTGATAATTAAGATTTGCCCGCGCTATCAAATGTACGTATATTCAATTAAATGAACTCGATATTATTTCAACGTACACGAAATATTCGACCGTGTGTCTATAGATTCACCCGCTTTAAAATACGCCGGTTAAATAGATTTTTTCCTCATAAAACAACCCTTCCGTGTGGCGAGAGTTTAATTTCGTTAATACGCTCTTTACGTACAGGTCGGAAAAGAATTTCTACGATTCACACTTTTTCAACATCGTATTCTCTGTTGATTTCGCCATATTGTACAACTAATTACAACTAAAGTTCAAAGCTTAAAAATAGTCTCTTCGGTACGTCCGTGTCGCAAATCGTATTAACAACATACATTTGTCGATGGGTAACTCAGGCCTCGCAGCAGCCTTATGTGACTCCCGCGACTCGTTCTAATGTGTTTTCTTCTTTTCCTTTTTCTAGGTTTCCGAAATTGTTTCATCATTTTTCAAAGTTTATTTATAGAAGAAATTAAAGGAATTAATCAATATTTTTTCCAGATGAATCTATAAGATAGAACAGCGTCATAACTGAAACTGAATTTTTAACATTAAATATTATTTATATTAATAATAATAAACATTGTTGATACATGCTTAGAAAGAACACCTTTTTCTTTTTAAAACGATCGTAAGATCAAATTAGTATCTTTTAGCTATCCAGAAATTTTGAGGACAAAATGGCAGTATGTCTATCTATCTTACTCGATTATTTAACACAACATTTTTAATACCTTGCAAACCGTTTAACATTGGAGACTAAAATTTTACAGAAATTAGTTTTTCATGCCTATCGATAAATCTCCTGAATTTGAAAAAATATCGGTTACCTCTTGACAGAAAAGTCTGTGGTTCGACGTAAATGGCTTACATGGGTACACGCACATGAAATTATTTCTCAAAATGGCGTTGCTTAATGCTAAGTTAAAACTCAGGCTGAAACTCATAACTGTTTATATTATTAATTAATTAATTAATCTGTAATTATTGTTTTATTACGTGCACATTCTCGCAGTTCGTTCTCACGGTGAATTATGGATGAACGGAATATCGTGAATGAAGTATGTATATACGTTAGAACCCAATATGTTCCGCTTGACCAACTGACTTGTAACGCTGGAAAAATTAATTTGCCGCGCTTGTAATTGAGGTGACGCTCTCACCGCTTTGAACACGATGATTCCGAATAGAATGACCTGCCTAAAGAAGCTAATCAGAGAACGCCTGTCAAAGCCTCGTCGTACTCTCGACCCTCCAGCGCTTCACTCACGCTCCGTAGAACACATTCATGTCAATCCCAGACACCATACGTGCGTATGGGACTTGTCCTAGATTCTCTAGAACTATTCCGAGTGCGTTCAGCTCGCAGAGAAGTGCAGTTCTCCGCGTTGATTAGGTGCATCCGCATTTCCTACGGACGCAACCCCGTGACCGTGTACGTACAGTTATTTAGCACCACCAGAAAGAAAATGGATCTGGTGGAGAATATGGAGTCGAATCGAACATGCGAATATCTCAGAAATGGGTTGAATACCAGAAATTATACACTGAATTTAGATTGCGTTACAATGTTTCTTTTTTTACTTTTCACTTTTTTTGTTTAAATTCGTTCATATTTCTTTGAGAAAGTATGAAACGTTATTAATTTTACGGAAAACTTAGCTAATGTACACTATTTTGTCTTATTCATTTTCTACCGTCTGCTTAATAATGTGTGTACAAGATGTTTACAAATTTCTTTTATTTTTGGAAGTTCATTATTAGACTGCTGATGTTCAAGCGAATGTATTTTTTTTTTTTGTCGAACAGTGATAATCTAATGGAACCTCGATAGAAATTTGTTTTTTTTAAGGGTTTCAAGTATCTACACCTTCGTACGTCTGAAATGACACCATTATGAAAGATCCAAATATCACTCCAGTATAAGAGGGAAATGACTAATTATTCCAGAAAACACAATAAAAAGATAAATACACACACCGACCACACAATCCAATGTTGCTTTAAACAAATCTCTAGAAGAAAACATCTGTTGGATCTTATAAAATAAAATTTTTATGGAAAACATTAAAGTGTATCTATTAAATATGTAACGTTAAAATAAATGCTAATTTCACAATGGTGGAAAAAGCCGCATGCTACTGTAATGAATAAGTTACATATGTGATGTTTACTTATTGTCTATTTTTAATAGATTGTAAATGCACAAGTGAATTTAATACAAAAAAAATTGTTTTTTGTTTATTTCATTAGATATATATACTTTCTTGAGTACATATGCAAAAATATATTACATATTTCATTTACACTCGAAATTGAAATCTCGATAAAAGTGAGACTTGTAATATTCATTGTACGTAGATGTGTACATATATAAAGAGGTGAAATTGTTGAGAATATAATGGAAATTAAAGTTTATTATTAGACTAGATTTAAATATGCTCCGTGTGATGTCAAGCAACTATATTCTATGTACAAAAATTAAACTTAGTTGATCAACTTTATCAACAATCTACAGCTAATACAGAAAAAATGCTTGTAGTTTATTGTAATTTGAATTATAATCATAGTCAATAAATAATAAAGTTGTCATTATTATTACATATATATTTTCAATACACTTATTACATATCTCACATATTTTTACATATGTTGCTATATTTCTGCATATGTTCATATACTATATTTTTATATTTTATATACGTTATTTGCATACTTCAACATGTTTTAAGTGCATCCACAGTTTGTTCCTAATTAACACGTTGAATGCCGCACTAATTTTACATGATTTTCTCGTAGCGCCAATATGAATTTGTTATTATGCGTCACATACTATGTTGAAATATTATTTTCAGCAGATAAATTAAAGTGTCTAATTATATGTAACGGATTTAGGTCACTGGTGACCCCCGTGACGCTACGAACAAACTTAATGCCGCTCACCGGTGACCCCCATGGCATTAAACGTGGTAAATACATATTACCAACTTTATAAGTTACACAAAAATACGTTCTAAAGTGTAAATCAGTTTTCAAAATTCTTAAAGGTTTAATTCTTATGCGAATTTAATTCTTCCTTTGAATATTATTAATTTTATATTAAAATTTTTATTTCTTATAAGTTATAACTACACACACATCACTTTCATGATTATGTACAAATACTCTATCATTTTTATAACTGTAAACGCAATATGAAATTCTAGCTCCTAACTTAATTAAATTGAAATTAAATTAAACTGAAATATTTTTATTTGGAAGACGTGTATTTTTAAAATACGGACAAACTTATTTTATGCAGATAGAGCTTCAAAGATGAACATTTTCTTATTTATAAATAGTTATCTTTTCCATAAGTAATCAAAATACTAAAGACATCATTTTTAAATTCAATTGTACTCAAATTTTTCAGTTTAAACTTTATTGCACTTTTTTTTATTTGTAGTACTGATGCTTTCTTAAATAATTGTTTTAATTATTGTTAAAATCATTCTATGTACATATATCAATTTCTAAGAAATCTTCGACATTTATCTTTAAACAGAATTCGTTACAGAATTGAAATCTTCTCTGTTTGTTCTTACATTTTGACATAAGAAAAAGTAACGTATGATAATCTTAACTAAATCCTCCCTGGTCGAACGACGCATTCTAGGATGACATATTTACCCCGTCAAAAAATTGAAAAGCGAAGGAATTATTACTGTCAACGTAGTAGACTGTTTTTCACATTGTCGACGAGTTTACGAGAATAATTACGATAAAAGCGGATTTCAATGATTCTCTGTACTCGGTGGCGTTTTCGTGTTCCCATTGTCGCCGTATTTTAAATCTTCCGGCTATGTACTTTGAAAGCTTTTGAAAACTGTGTACCGTGGTGATGCACGGACAATGCGTAATAATATTACTTTCCGCATAATAACGTTAAATTTGAATTTGTCCCCGTTTGTAAGGCAAAACTACAGACCCCTTTTACCGAATGCAAACGAATTTTACCTTGAAAGCGGTCAATGAACGATGTCGCAGCTTTGTGTAGTAGCAGAGATCTGTATCTCTCTCCTTCTCTGCTCTCCTTTCTATCTTCTATGCTGATGTATGTACATATGACTAAACAGCAAAAGCTTTTATTTTAAAACAATGGCATATTGTAATTTTTTGTAATACTATTAAAGTTGATTGAAACATAGCTAAATATTTACATATATCGTAATAACTTCTTATAAACGAAGTTATGTTTCAATTTGAATTGCAATTCTACTAAATTTTCACTTAGTTCTTTGCATTCATTCACATTTTACTCCTACAAACTCGAATATATCGTATATCAAGATATTACGTCAACATATAACCTCAATTTCACGTCATTTGAAATTTACCTAATGTAGTCTTTCACTTTGACATCCACACGTATGATAGAAAATGTTTTATCCGCCTCCGGTATGTCTATTGTAGATCCCACAGTTTATCGCCGCCCTTTTCTCGCGATGGTTCATATAATTACACAATGTATCATAGTAAAATATGAAAATTTCAATAATTCTTGATCCTGTCAGCCAATTTACGTGAAATTCCAGGAATATGTATAAATAAATGTAAGCTAAAAGTGAATTATATTTCTTTTTATGCGATTTCAGGGTGGTGCCATCGGATAGCATAGAATTAAAAAACGCTAGAAATTACTCATATGGTATTAATTTATAATTTCTCTTTAAAGTAGTTTTAAAAAATTATCTATAAGTTTTCAATATATTTTTCTATATATTGTGTATTTATTTAAAATTTATATATACTGGAGCGATGCTAAATTAAACTTTTACAATATTGCTGAGTCATTTTATCATTTCGTTTTCTACATTTAAAAGCGGGCTTATTTAAATTTTGATTATATTTTATAATACTTTAAACTTATTAATGTCTCGAATAATAAATCCACACACTGTGCTCTCTATAAATCTGTGAGTCAAATTATTTGCGTCATTATATCAAGAATTCTTAATACAGAATACCACATAGCAATTTGCTTTGGCAATCAGCACGGTAATAAAGAGTTTCTAGAACAGTTTATTGACTGTTATCAACTCACACATGAATGTTAATGTCGCATACTCTTAATATCGAAGTGAATCTTATCAAATTATTGTATTTATTTGCTATTGTGATAATTGAGATTCTTGAAGGACAAACTTTTTATTTTTAATTTATTTTAAATCTAATTTTATTTTTGGGTTGTTTTTAAAGTAAGCCGTTTTAACCAACTAAATTATATAATAAAATAAAATAAACAATAAAAGAATAATAGAAAATTTTTAGTCACGGTCTCAAGTAGCTGCACAGTTTTATCTACAAGAAAAAAAGATTGAAATATGGTTTGCTGGATTAGAGATCACCAACTGACTAGATAAAGTAGTGTGTTTCCATTATAAGTTTTTTATCTGACTTTATAGAAAAAGGCGTCAGGCTTTGGGATTGTTAAAAAGAAAAGTAAGGAATTAGTTTTTCTATGAGACTTGTCAACGACATTGCACAGTATTGAATACCATTGATGGAAGAATACAATAAGTTACATACCACAAACAAAGAACAAAAGCAGTATTTGTTACATACATTAAAAAATCGAATTTACTAATCTAATAATACCATTTGCGAAGTAGATTTTTATAAACGTGTATTGCTTATTCTTAAAAGTTGTTGATTCACAAAATATCTTTGTAATAATATTCCAATGTTACATAAGTGTGATTAGAAATCATAACATGTCGAAAAAAAAATTATATTCTTTTTCTTAAAAAAAAACACACATACACAAAATTCAATGGTTGGTAGCAGCTCCTAATAAGTAACTGAAAAAAGTAATAAAAATACTATATTGTTTATTCATAAATGTGGGAGGGGTTGGAAGTATAATATACGATGACACGTTGTCAGGATATTCCATTTATTAGGTGCGCGTTCTTATAGACTTCGTAATGTTTCAGTCTCTTCGTCGTCGTTCAACTTGTGCTTTCGTGTAGTAGTCGTTGTTGATGATGCCTCCCATCCCGAGTGAGCTCCCAGCTGTGGTAACCGAGAAAAAATACGAGGGATCAAGCGAGAATCGAGAACCCACGATCTCCGCCCCGCTAATCGGGACTCTATGCTCATAGCCAAGGCGCCTTCTTATTTTCTTCATTTGTATTGTTACTATTTGATGGGTATGGAGGCCTCGATACTAAAGGAGAACATATTGACAAGGTGTTCCGTGAAAAAAATACAAAAATACTTTTTTTATGTTAAATAAACACAACTCTAATATATATACATTAAACGAAACAATCGCCGCTTTAAACTTTTTCCAAAGCGTACTATAAAATATTTTAAAAACACATTGTATAGGATTTCAATATTTCTAACAAATAGACATATTTTAGAGTATCTTCTATTCTCGTGTTATATTCCAAAACAGTAGTTTGCTAATTTCCTAAAGTCGAAGTACAGACGATTATCTTAATCATGCCAATTCTAAAGATTCTCATACAACGAGAGTTATTTTCGCACGCAAGAAGTGGAAAAAATTAAGCCAAATAACGAGCATAAGTAGTAGTTGAACTGAATCCATTAATTCGCGTGATTTTTCCTTCCGTTTCTTTTCTCATGCTGTTATGTGGACCTTCTTCGTTCGGTCATTACTGATCGTTGTTTTCGCAAAGATCAGTCTCCCTAGTCGCTCGTTAGTGATGAGTATTCGATCGAGCGTGACACAAAAACGCGTACATACGGTCTGGGATAGCCTGACTGACATTTTTCCAGTTATTTGAAAGAAGTGATTGATGAAGAAATCGCGGATGTAAAAATGTTAAAAGAAAGTTCATTTGTGTTCCCATTACGAGAATTCAAATTCCATATGGTCTAAAACAATGTAAAAATAGATGAAAGCGCATTTCCTGCCTCATTAAACTGAAAGTGGCAACAAACCAAGAAATTAGCATAGCAAATGATGCTATTTGGTATCAAAATTGTGAATGATAGAATAACAATAATAATATCAATGATAATTTATGTACAGTGCATTTACATAATATACAGTGATTTACCAAATCTGTTCACCTCAGATACCTTCATTATTTCAATGAATAAGCAATATCGTTATTCACAAACGATATATGGTTACAAAGAAAACCTAACATGGTAATAATAGTTTTTTACAGGTAAATGCGTAAAAGAGATCAAGAGCGTATTTTGAATATAAAAATACTTGGGCACATTATTTTAAAACTCATTATTTCTGATGTACTCACTTTTTTGCATCGTATTGTTTTCATTATAAAATACGTTTTTTATAAAAAAAAGAAAATATTTTGTATCAAGAAATACCAACTACACCGCAAAATATGATATAACGGATTACTGTAGCGTGGATTGTAATAAATCCCGAGACAATGAGATATGCAAGGGATTCAACGGTTCACAAATTACAACACTGTATCGTTGCATTTGGCAACACTTCAAACATATTTCGTAATAAAAATAATAGGATGGACAAAATATCACGGTTAAGAATATATTTAGAAACAACTACGGAAAAAAAGTGTTGTATCGTTGTTTTCGGCGGTAAGGGTAGGGTGCTTCCTTGTTTCCTAACGCTCTACGCTGTTATATAAATGTTCACCTAGTTTCAGGGATACTTTGGCTCATTTTTTAATTGAATATAGTAAATCTCGAACACAATTTCGTTGTCCTTAATTTTTTTCTTATTTTCGCTTGTAAAATCACCCTTCCAAATTTCTCCCACCAGTTAACGAGCACTCTGTGTACAGGGTGGATCAATAATTCTGTTCATCTGGAATATTTCTGTTCTTTTTAGAGATATGGAAAAACTTTACCGCTAAAAGTTGTATAATACAGAGGGGGCCGCAACATATCAGTCATAAGTTTTCTATTAGTGGAGGGTTTTTAGTGATTTCAATGTTATTTCAATTTTTTTAAATAGTATGCTATACTTTTTTATTTCTTTCCTTTTATTTTTTCAATCAATTTTCCTTTTGAAATTGTGTTGATGGATCTTCATAATGTATCATTGGCATTAAAGTTTTCTAGGATTATGAATAATTTGCGAAATTGTGCAATTAAATTTACGACCGATTTGTAGTGAATATTTAAACTGTGTTACAGGTAGACATTGCATATCGTAATGCGATTTTTGCTTGAATCGATATTGCTATATCTTCTATTTGGATGTTTTAGATGTATTTGCTCGCAAAATATGTTCTCTTTGACAAACGTTTCGATGAGATAACGTATGCATTTTTATTTTTCAGTAGTGTGTAAGTTTGAAATTAATCTTCTCGAGGTAAATAATTTCACGATTCACTTTTTTTGTATAGAATTTGCAATTACTCTTGATGTTTGTAACAATCGTTTGTATTTCATTATAAAATGGTCATTTGTTAATTCTTGTTTGTATAGGGAAAAGTGTTCAGTCTTCATTTGTAGTCATCGCGCGTAACTCAAGACTTTTTTTAATTTTGTTATCAAGCATCAGATTCGATTTTTAAGGCGTGGACTTTCGACTTTCAGGTGGAAATATTGCAGTATATTTTTTAGTTCCTCAATCTTGTTCGTATATTCCGCGATAATTTCTATAACATTCGATTTTCGATTTCGGACAATTCTAATGCTTTTAAATTGTATGCAATTTATCGGAACAACGAAGGAGATTTGATCGTAACCGACTCTATTATTTGAAGAAATGTTTTTTGTACCTTCCTTTTTTCTATTTTCTTTTCACTAACTGAATTTATTTATTTTAACGTTTTTCGTATTTATTTATTGCAGGGATGGATTTTAATTTCCAGGTTTTCTTCACTGACTTGTTTAGAAAGAGAATGTTACCTGCAATATTTGGCGTTTTCTATTTCAAGTGTCGGTTTTTCTGTTATTTCCTGAGCTTGATTTCCTTTGGAATTAATGTAAAGTAGCTGTAAAAAATTGTCTGATACCTCTATTGAATTTAAAAAATACATAATTTGTAGGTTACTGAAGTTCCCTTATTAGTACCTCTTCCTTGTTACTTAACGTTGCACTAAAAATTTATTTCTCTCAAAACTAGAAATTCTTTCAGAATTAAGAATACCATTTGCAAAGAGATCTAACCTGAAAACGGTAATAGAATTGAAACATTAAAACTAACTATTATTTGCATTTCCAACTCAAAATACCAACTTCAAACTTCCACGCAGTCTTCAACTTTACTCGCTACATTCAGGAAAACCGTGGCCGTTAAATAGTTCAACCGGCGTGATAAGCTTCCGCAATCTATAGGTAACATGCAGACGGAGCAATTAAGCGAGTTAAAGCTCACGCAGGTCATTTAGCAGGCAACCCTGCGTAAGTTAAAAGGCTGGCTAGCCTAAGGCATTTGCTCGATATGCTACTGAAAGATGGTGTAATTCGAGACCGAGTATGTTTCGACCGAAATACGTTGCATGGCAGCATACAGCACTGAGAGAAAAGTCGCGTCTTGCACGTGACTAGATACAGTTTACTCATTCAGCATTTCAAACACTCAAAACTCGAGTTAATCGTTGGAACGTAGCCGGCTAGGCAAAGAGTGGAGAACCGGAAGGGACCGAGAAGGAACAAATAGGGAATAGCAGGAATGAGAAGGATGACCGTGGGTAACAGATGCATCGGAGCAGAAAAGGGAAACGGTTTACCATCAACAAACTCGACGGGCTTGCAAGTTTGCTGTTTTACCAGCAATGGAATTGGGTCGAGTTTGTGGACCAGCGCGTATTCTACAATCATTCCGTGTCGCTCACGGTCGCCGGAAAAATGTCAAAGCACCTGACGTGTGCGAGTTCAGAGAAAACTTGTGTAGGAATTATTTTCCGTTAAAGGTAATAACGGCTACATATACTCGTGATACAATAATATTAGCATCACACGAAGATAGAAGCGTTAAGACTCTTACAGGAATCGCTGAATAAGACAGTTGAATGAGCTAAAAAATGGAAGCTTAAAAACGATATAAAAAGTCTGCTCGCGTCACTTTTACAACAAAACATATTGCGGATTCGTAAATTCGGATTACTATCCTCTCAACACTCCCCTACACTCGGTTTACTATCCTGAACAAGTCGTTAAATATTTGTTTGGTCGATAACAGTCGGAAACTTTTTGAATTCGGAGTACGACACACATTCACACAGATAAGTACGTTTTATTAGAAGCATTCGATATTTTACGATGCATAGAAATGTTAACAAAAACTTTATTAAATACATGCAAGAGTTGTCATACTCGTTATTATAATTATTATACCATCTCTTTTCTGTTTACTGAAACAGTGAGGAGATGAAACGACACTTCGTACGGAATAAACGTGATCACTTAGTTAAGTATGATAAGCAGAAGCAAATGCTTCTACTTAATTGCCGAATTGTTACGCGATATATTTCACACTTCGCGATATACTCAGTGTGAAACTTGGTGAACAAAATCGAAACTTTGTTAAAAGTAGTATAAGAATAATGTATTTGCTAACGAAGAGAGATTAGACTAAGATACTTGACTAAGATATTGTGTATGACTCTAATGGACGTCTCTTTCTAAAATCTTTCTAACAATCTCTCTGGAAGTCTGGTGTTTTAGCTTTTGTAGACTATGTTTGGGGTAAGACTGAATTTGGGAGTGGGGTATCGGTCCTTCCAAGGGAAGGGATTGTTGTTAAAAATTACATTAAATGTTTTGGGATCCGAAAGGATTCTCAGGCTTGCCTAGTAATAAACTAATTTCGCTTCCGATCTCCCTAAGGAGGGTATTAGGTACGATACCTCGGTCTGATAATTAAATGTGACTAACTAATTTTATAACGATAATGCGCCAGATCGGAGATTCGTCATGTTTACATTGCGATGCAACACCTCTTTTATATAAAACTAATTTAGGTGGGTCCCGTTCCTTAACCTTAACCCTCCGCCTCCTAGGCCGGAGTCATTCGTGACTCGTGCAACGCATTGCGTCGGCTTGAAACTTGACAATGGTAACGCACACAGTAACAAAGTTGTCTGTTTAGTAGCAAAGAGACCGCCAGACACTACCACCACCTTAATTCCGTAACGGAAAACGTCGCTAGCTTTGAGGCCGATTAGTTGTATCCAACACTTTGAGAAAAAAAGACGTGCGCCAAGAGTTCGATTATATATTTTTACTAGTTTATTATTCATTATTTCCGTTATTTTTGTTATTGTTTTGTTATTTTTGTTCTTTTATTACTTGGTAAAATGTCTACCTCTCAAAAAAATGAACGATTTGTCATGTATGTAATAATCACTGCACAAAAAGTCAAACGATTTTGTGTAATATGTGTAACGAATGAAATGTACAATAAAAAATATTCTTTTTTTTTAACAATTCATTATGTTATTTTTTCCTATATGTATAACGAAAATTCATGCAGCTAGAGATAGGTCCTAACAATGTATTGGTGAAAGCCAAGAGCTCGAACCGCCGTCACTGGCTGAGTCGTATTAGTGAGGCGTTCGAGCAACCATTCATATGTATTAGTAAAGTATCGGTGTGAGTCAGAAGTGACTCCGGCCCAGGAGCCTGTGCTGCAGTAGTCGGAGGGTTAAAGAGAGGCTTGAATCGGTTAGTCGGAAAATATAAAGTTAGAACTATTTCCTTTATACAAAAAATTATTTATTGTCGTATACATTTTTAAGTTTGATATTTTAAAATCACCGTTGGCATATGTGGAAAAGAAGTATGAGATATGTGAAAAAAATATAAGTTTAAAGAACCATTCGAGGTTCAAGCAACGAGGCTCCACCTTTCTTGGGTTAAATTGATATATTAATACTAAGCATGTCCTTTAGTGTATTCTTTCAGAACATTTGATAATGTAATTTAAAGAAGTAATTAAAAAAGAAAAATTGGATACTCTGCCTAACAAGAACGCGACCAAAATAATTTTCATCTGATAGGAATTACTGGATATTGCAGGATAGAATCTTGTAGAATTTCTGTGAAGGTCAAACTTTATCAACATGATGTCATCCATCGTTGAAGCTAAAATTCAAAGCTATTTTCAATTAGATCCTTTGCAGACTTCAACATTTATGGCACTTTTGCTCCTAGCGACTAAGTTTGTGAGCAACGCATTGCCTATTCGAAACAAAAAATAGTTACCTGTAACGAACAAGAATTTGAGACGGTGCAATCAATTTGGCTATAATATACGTGTAAGAAAATTTTTTCGGACATGTCGGAAACTTTTCTAGGTAGAATAGAACGGGCACAAAATGGTTTAAACATCACTAATAAAAGTCTTGCTTCAAAGGATGTATTTTGACAAATTACAAAAATTTCTATATACAGAAATACAAATACAATAGTATGCACACACAATTAACCTGAATTAAATGATTTATTAAGAAGTTGGCATAATAAACAGGATTTTTTTTAATTACATAATATCAACTTCACTAACTTCAATATTTTACTACGTTCGACTACAACCAATTGTTCTGTATACAAAAGTGTGAATTCTAAAAATAATTGTAGGGATATTTTTTCTGGCTATGTATATTTCTATTCCTGGCCATTTTAGAGACGTACATATATACTGGTGTATCGTCGAAACGAGCCGAACAGCTAACGAATCGTTCGCGTACCTAATCACGACTCTGCCCACTAGACAAACACTCGTTTGTTTCAACACCACTTCAAAACAACTACTTGATTGTTCCCTCGCATTCCTGCTTTTGAACTGCTAATTGACCACGTATAGAAAAAAGATTCCATCATAAAATCATTGATATATTTGGTTGTTCAATTATTAATTTACTTGAAATACTTGCACATTCTTGACAATTTACTAAACTTCAACAATCCTCAATTATCGTAGATAACGTTGATTCAAATGAATGTAGTAAGCTTGTAAAATATGTATATAAGGAGTCTATTTTTATTGCTAGAAATATTATAAGAAGACTGTGGATTTCAAAGCAAATTCATATTTTTGAGAGTATAATAAATGGAGGGGAAACTTTGATAGAAAATTACTTCATCTAAAAGCACTACAATTTGGATATTTTGTATATTTTTCATATTACGTGCATTCTGTGCAATTTTTCACCTTTAAATTTTCTATAAATACATAAAAATCTATTAATCTAAGTTATAAATAATAAAGTCTAATCATAAATAATTGATATACACTTGCCAACAAAAGTTAAGAAACAAATCAATTTTACATATTTTAGTAAATATTTATTACTATAAGATAGGAATAAATAAGTATTACTTATACCATGAGAAAGGTATGACTTCATAGATTAGAAAGTGATAAAAATGATTTCAAATTATGGGATATAGTGATAATGTTTTGTACTTAATTATAGAAACGGGCTATTCTCGTGCAGACGAAAGTTAAGAAGTCATATATTGAAGAGTGTTGTTTGTTTTTCTCGATAGCTGACTGTTTTTCATTTTTTTTTTTCATTTCATATTGACGCTGAGTCAGTTACATGTATATACAACAGTAAACGTGATATTACGATTTAACTGTTATAAAAACAGCTGATAGGCATCATTTTACAGACAGTGGTATTAATTTCATTTGTATAAAGAGTTGTTATGATATAAGACACTCCATAAACAAGATAAAATTGAAAATATATTTACATGAACGAGAGTTTTCCACTTCGTAACGTAAAACTTCATTTTTAAGGAGAAATATATCTGAATTGATATAATGATGAACAAATTATCAAAGGGTTATATTTTGCCTTAGGGGAAACGTTAAGAGCTTAAGCATCGGCTAAAAGAGCCTATCAAATCTACACTCCCGTTTAACCATCCGACTAAGTTATATAACGAGATTCTCAGTCGACCATAGGATCTCACAGGTTCGTCCAGCTGTTGTGGCTTTTAAATTTAATCAAGCCGTCGCGGATGTGTCGTCAAGTGAGTACCATGGAAATCCATAGACGAACAGGGGCGGAAAAATAATTAAAATCAATCGGCGAGGCAAGGTAAAAGGGTATGATATAAGGTGCATGACGGGCAGGAGAAGCGAGAATAAATACCCTCCTAACGAGCACGGAAATTGACGGACCCGTTTGAGAGTACTTCAACCTCCAGTGCTTCTCATCGGGACGTTGGAGGTCGAGCGATACCTTTGTCCCTCGTTAAATTCCAAAGGCGACGATATTTTGCCTTACACGCCCACCGCCCTCCTTTCCTCACTTCTCAGCCCCTTGCTTCGTTCTTTTCAATCTCATTCTACCGATGACATTCCTTCCAACCTACAGAAGAATAAGGAGAGATCTGGAAATGTGCCACCAAAATCGACAAAAATGTCACGCGGCCCAAATTACCGATAGACGTTAAAATATTAGATACGCGCCGTCTTAATTTGAGTTCCAGTGAGAAATGTGTGACCGCAACGATGTAATATTCCGCGTGTGTTTGTCGAATTGTAATTTTTCTCAGATACAATTATATCTTACATTTCATTTGCGAAATCGATAAGTAAAATGAGTGTTTTTGATGTAAGTGAGAAGCATTCATCACTTATCTGTCGGATGACCTGATTAATTTAATGAAAGATATTCCACCCTATTTTTGGAATTAATACGAGCAAGAAAGGGGAAAGTAAGTTCGCGATACTTGATCGACATAGCCTTTTTTCTAACAAAGACACTCTTGAACGTTTCGTCAATTTGACGTTCCCGATTGCATGTTTCGTTTAATTAGCACGGTGTTGTTGTATAGAGAGTGTTCCCCCAGATTTCGATACCAGATTTGCCAGTACGTTCTGTCGTCAGAAATGAGATGAAACATTTCTACATTCAAACATTATCTGAAGCACTGATGCACAAAAGTGCATAAGATTAGTTGCATATCATGCACTGCCTGATACCATTTAACTTTCACTTATAACATTTTCTATTCCCAACCGTTTAGGAGGTACAGCCTGTTCCAATTGCGTGGGACATCTTGTATACATAACATAACGACTATTATCCATCCTTCAGATTATTTTCTTTTTCACTGTAACTATATAACAGGTTTTAAACGCTGTATGTTCGTATAACATCTTAATTTCTCATATACATTGCATATTGATGAAAAATTATAGGTATTTCATATGCAATCAACTGTTATTATTAGTTGACGATACTCCGTCCAGCATATCTTCACACTCATAATTATTATGTTTTCGATAAAATGTTATATTGAAAACAGTAATTAATGACGAATGAATATTTTTGTATCTATATAACGAGTGACCCGTTGCATCTGAGAACCGCTTCAATGGATGAATCTTCTACATATAAAAATAATAAAAAAAATTTCATGCAGACATATACACTATTTGTGTTCGTTTCCGAGTCACAGCAAATTTGACTTTCAACAAACTCGATTTTAACTCTGTTACCGTACGAGTATTATTATTTTCTATACTATGTATTTTTTTTCCTTAACCATTTCATTTACACACTTTTTTCTCCGATGTATTAGGTATTACTTATGTAGTTATATGAAATTTATCGTGTATAGAATGCCCATTGATAGTATTGAAATACTTCGCGGGAGAATTGTACAAGGTTTCAAGAAAATCGGAACAATACCTAGAGAAATGAAGAGGGTTAGACAGTCAATGGTAAAACGTTTTCAGTCTTGTGTTCAGATGCAAGAAAGTAACTTCAAACACGTCTTGAGAAGATAAGCAGATACAGTATGACAAATAAGAAATTCGCAATAACTTGGAAACAAGGTCAAATAGGACATATGTTTATATAAACATTTTTTATTGCTTTCATGTAAAGATATATCCACAGATTTCACAGAGTTCTCCGACGCGAAGGGACACCCTGTACATAAAAATAAAAATGCAAATAACAAAAAACTTGTAATGTATGAGTTACAAAATTGCGTAAAGTTAGTCAAAATAAATCTTTGTTTTACTCCTTGTCTTATGACTTTTTAGTCACTACATATATTAACCTCGGCTATTCACTACTCGAATATCACGTTAAATAAAAAGAAATCAGGATATTATATACAATTTGTATTTGGTGACCCTCAGCCATAAACAAAAGCATATATATATATAATTTTTCAATCTGCAAAAAATTTTATTGGTTCTTTGTTAATAATCCTACGCTAAAAAGACGTTAATGTTATCCTAGAACGCAATAGTTATTCTTTTATTATATTTGTGTGCCACTTGTCCATTCCATTTCTACAAAATTCTTTATATTTAAACAGAAATTCTTTTCTACACTTGCTATGATTAAATTTGATTTACAAGTCATTTATTAAATCACTGAAAAGTGGAACATAAAATTTGATCGTTCAGATATCTTCTAGGAAGTGAATTTCAGTTACAACTAGAAGTTACATATCCTGCTATTTCCATAAAATATTACGACTTATAAGGGTTGTATCTGCAGAATCTCATAACGCAACATTCGTGCAATAAAACCAAGGAGGCAACGACGTTCACTATAACCAACCATTAGTATCGTTACGATTGGATATATAAAAAAATTACGATCTGTGGATTTGATTTTGGTTATTCCGTAGCTATTATATTCAGTCATTTCAATGTTACCTTTGCGTTAAAATTACTGTTAGTCTTTCCTAAAATTAGACTAACTGAAATGAGCTCACTTTCTTGGATAATAATTATAACAGTTTTCTTGCGAAAAAAGTTCTTTTATTGTTATGTGATTTACAAATTTTATCTACATATTAATTTTGTTTACGGTATTCGGTAGTACCAAGTTTACGGCTCCAGTAGACTATTTTATTGCTTTTGAAAATAGGAAGTTTCATGTTTTTATGGGACAGAAGGAAGCTTTGTGAATTTATAGAACTTATTTCAGTTTCGTAAATATGTACAACTTAAGTTAATAATTTTTCATTCCTTTTGTAAGTTCAAGAAATAGTTAAAAATATATTAAATTTTTTACGATACTCGTTAAATACTTTTACTATAATTAAATAGCGTTGTTTTTAACATTAAATATTAACGAATTTAACAGCATATAATTATGCAACACAATTTTGTTGTGCATGTATAAATGTTAATAATGAGTTCGAAGCAAGAGACTTCCTACCTTGTGTTTTATACACAAGGATATGATTATTTAAAAAAAAAGATTTAATATATTTTATACTCTGAAATTTTAAACTTTTGTTCAATACAATTTTTATTCGCAATATCTGTATTTACATATAATATTGATTAATAATATATTAGAAGTAATTTTGTATGCTTTATTACATAAATTTTTTAGAGGAACTTCATATTTAAAAAATCTTTTTTTCCTAAAAAGTATACAGTCTTTGTAGAAAGTGGGCATTTTGAGGGCAACGTAATTTGATCCTCTTAATCATTTCTCATAACGTTACTACTGTACTGATACAAATCATTTTTATTTTTAATACCTTGGCATAGAAAGGTCACAGGCTGATTGCAATATCCTTTGTACGTTACCCCTTTTTCAATATTAAATTAATTGAAACAGAATACTCTACAAGCAATATACTGCAATCAGCCTGCAGGCATTTCTGAAAGCCAAAGTATTAAAAACGAAGACTGTTTTGATTTAGCAGCAACGGAAATAATTACGATGATAAAGTTATGTTTTCTATCCTACACTATAGTGTATTCTGTACTCTTTAAAAAGTAATCACTTAAGCAAAGTGATATGTGCAATCATAGTGAAACAAAGAAACAGTTGGAAATGCAGCTAATATTTTTTTACATGAATCAAGAAAAATAATTGTGAAAGATTTTCAAATACGCATTCCAATTTTTTCTGTAAATAATAAGAAGGAATTGTTTTCTAAAATCAATTATATGAGGAACATTCTTTTTTAAATTCATTTAAAGTTATTTATTAATGGGTGTAAATTCGACAATGGAGAGTTGAAAAAGTTACCTTTAAAGATTTAATAGGAACTGTGGAGCACGTGCTGATACGGGGATCACAATTGTACAGGTTACGAGTTTACACATAAAAATAGACTCAAAATGTAAGGTAATTGAGGGGAAGATTCCAAATACCTATGTATAACTCAGGATTTATCTGGTAGATGTTTGCACAGTTGTATCTACGAGTTCTTTTGTTACGATAATTAGTAAAGGAGACTATTTGACACTTTTTTTTATGTACAACATAAGTACATTTTGAAGCAGGTTATGTTGCAACATCTATAAGAATTTTTGCTGCCGTTTGATATTTTGTATTTTAAATAGAAAAAAAGAGGATGTTATCAACAGTGGTGGGTATTTAGCTGAAAAGAAGGTATTTTTCTTATTTATTCTGACACTTGCACAAATGATTGGCGTACAATTTGACTTAGTTAACGAACATGACATCTTACTTTAAAATACATGGTAAGATGCCAGACTATATATATGAGAAGAATTGTTTTCATGGATTAACATTTAGTTTTTGTTAATTTAATAGTGCTCGTTTAATGGTGTACAATTTAAAAAATAAACAAAGTTTGTTTATTTGATACGTTAGTAGATACGTTATCTATGCGTACATATCTCCTTAGCATGCTAGTTGTTCCTGTTCTGATTTGTATGTTGATAAAGATTGGTGTTGACATGATAAATATTGATAATAAGTAACTTTCCTTGAAGTATCATCCCCTAACTTGGCACGCAATACATAACTATTAACATATTTAATGAAATGGTTGTGCACATTTCTAAGAAATACAAGTAATCATAGAAATACAAGTTCTAACCATTTATTCAACATCAAGTATTTGAATGCTTTCAACGAGAACATGTATTCCGTTATCCATTTTTTTTTATGTTTGTTTTTTTTTTTTTTGTTTAATACCATATCATGCTTTAACAGTATAATGCGTGTAACGAAAGCAGCTCCAACGGTTTATCTACAACCATATATAAGACGACTAAGCCATCTTGTCTCTAAACGACGCTTCATTGACGACGGTTGCAGTCACTTTGTCCGTGAAGGTATTAAATACCCAGACTAAAGTGCTAAATTTATTTTTATTTTTTATTTGTTTATACTTGAATCAGTCAAGTAGTGCTCAAAGAAGAAAGTGATATACCAAATCTCCAGATACTCTTAATATTCTCGATACTGTTTTCATCGGTTAGCAGAGTAATAAAAACGGTAGCTATTTTGTTGATGGCTAAAAAACCAGCGAAAATCGGTATTTGCTCCGTTACAGAAGTATGAAAGGAGCACTTAATGAGAAACAGCACGAGACGAAATGCTCCGTGTCTTTTGGTAACCTTCATGGTTTCTTCGAGCTTTCACCTCGATAGGAGAAGCTCAGGCTTTATCCCTTTGTTGGGAATTATCAAGTAAGCCGTGTCACCTAGTACTCTCTAGATTAAATCTTATCCCTGTTTCACCGGACTATGTGGACAGGAAAGACGACCGAAAATGAAGTGAAACCAAGTTGTTTCTGCGCAAAGATTTTCAAAGTCACGTCGAATCAAACGCCGGGGGACTCCTAATTAATTCTGCTGACGAATTAATCTTTGACACTGGGGTAGAAGGAGAATCGAAAATTTGTCATATTTGCAAGGATGTATAAGAACATATGTATTTATTTTAATTGGGAACGTATATTTTATGTATGTTTTGTACGAGTTTTGAAAGTTCAATAACGTTAAACTATTTCGTAACAGCTCGTTTAATTCTAATATTGAATACTTGAATATTATTGAATATTGGATATTTACAATTTGGATAGGTAAGGGAGAAAGTCACTTGATTTGGCCCTGCTTTCGATCAGTCCTTGCAATCCCTTTAATTGTCGTTTGTGTAGGAGCACGCACACCATTATAGTGAGCGCCTGCTACGCGATTTGATCCAATGTGGCGGTAGGTCCTGGTCTATACATATAGCTCTACATAATCAAATCTTGGCAAAAGTTTATTAACGTATATCTCGAAAACTATTTATTTGCAGTATATGGCTCCTTTCAGACTGTTTTTCTTCTGGTCCAGTAAAATATGTTGATGTTAAAAAAAACAATTGAACATTAATTTTCGTTGCTTTATTTACAAATGTCCACCGATCCAGAGGTATAGAGTCGTCCCCTAAAGCCATGACCATGACTTTTCTTACACCCTGTACATCTTGTAGGAGGTAGGTTGCCGACTATGTGCTGTTGGTTTTAAGGATTATTACTGTATCCCTCGTATCTTACTGTACTCTGTATATTGTGAGTGTTACAAATACAGAAACTAAGTGGACTTAGCCTTGAACGAACACTTCTGATCCTCGTTGAAAATTTATGAATTAAAACACCCCTGATTCTTGTTAATTGTATGATTTATAATGACTATTCGTTTTGATCATCTTTTAAAAATGTATAAAAAATGTATAAAATGTATAAATGTATAAAAATCCGCAGTTCAGCGATTAAATTTATATTCAATTTTAGCAATTTCTATTTTCAGTAGCTTGCAATATTTCTATTTTTTTTTTTACACTTCAGAAAACAACATTCGTTTTCAATTGTTTTCTCTATACGGGTGTTTTAGGTATAAACACTATTACATGGTGTACGTTTACACAGCTTGAAACACGTTTTTCTAGTTAAATTCTTTTTCTTGCGTACACACCAATTTCCTTTCCAGCTTTAAACAAACAGCTTGAACGTGGTACAACATGAATTATCTTTTTCTTTTTCATTGTCTTAATTCATTGTAAATAGAGAAAATTAGGGAAATAATTAGAGATAAACGATAGCTCAGTTCTCAATGAGGAAGCTTTAAAAGCAAAAGTTGAAAGAAGTTAATAAATATAAAACAAAAGGTAACATCACAATTTCATGTTTGTCATTTCGTCAAAGGCCACGATAAACGATAAATGTAAATCGTTTTATTTTCGTACGATGTTGAGTTTAACGAGAAACATCTAGAAAATGTTCAACGTCAATTTTGATGAAACTTTGCGTGTTCGCGGAAGAGGCGAAGTTAAGGTACACATATCTTCCTCCAACGGCAGACTCTCCAGTTTAAAGACGTAGGAGGTAAAGCTGTTCCCTGAAGTTTTAGCCGTCTAAAATAATGTCTTACAAATTAGAGAGAACGTACTTTAAAGAGTATGTAAAACAAAAATTGCATAACATTTTGCATTGTTAATGAAAGTTTATGAAAAGTTTGACAAATGAACAAACGAAAATAGAAATATGATAATGAATAGTATGCGTAAGAAACTGTAAAAATATGTAATAACTAAAATATTATGGTCCTCGTGAGTGCTTGTTTAGAAAATTGTCATACAACTGTCTTCTTTCAGACGTATTGTTTCTTGTTTAGAAATGAAAATCAAACCCGGGTTAGGTTTTTCATTTAGCAGGACCATCATTCTTTTTTTCTCCATAAATATATTATTTTCTCACATGTAACTCTCTATTTCTTCATTACAATTACCAATTACTGATAATCAGACAAGAGCAGGAAAGATATTTAACCAAGCGATGCACGTTCGATGTTTATTATCCTTATCATTTACCAATTATTATTGTGGAAATATGTTAGACAAAGCGTATGTCAACTTTTGTACACTCTTCTACATCTGTGCAACTCTTTACTTTCACTTTCACTTTTCTTCCCTATTTCTTTATCTATTCTTCCTGTCAACAGTTGCCAAATTTTGTGTGCATCTAACTCCATACACATGTTACAGATAGAATCCTAAGAAATGAAACGCGAAATTTTTACTTTCTTTCGACCGTTCAGTCTCCTTGAGCTTCCCTCTTCAAATTTCACTATCTATCCTTATCTATTCTATCCCTATCGTTCAGTCTTTCTGACTTTAAATACGCCAATTATTTGCTGTAAAACACAGCTTCTTGCGTTGTTGACTTGAACAAGTTTCGTGTTTAACTTTCTTGAACGCTTGGTTTTTACTGATGCAGTAATGTTTAGTTTAGGAGTTTATCTGTGGGTAACATGTGTTTTAGGTAGTTTAACTGTATCCATTGGTCTCACAAAGTATTTTTAACCGTCGCGTTCCCGGTCTAACAGTTTGATTTACGTAAGAATGCGTTTGGTGGGTTGTACCGTATCAGAAAAATCCCGAACGATTGACGATGAAAAGAATAAAGAAGCGCTACGTTAGAAATTCCGAACGTTGGATTCTAACGTTCGAACTTGTCTTGATAAACTGTTAACGAACGAACCTTTGTCACGATCTGACTGCCAACGAACGACTTAACGGTCACGTTTGACTTCGAACGAATAAGTGTCTCGATCGACTGTTCACGAACGAATCTAACGAACGAATGTATCAGTAGACTTCGCAAGAAGGAGTTTAACGAACGAGTGTCTTCTTCAGCAGTTTGCCCGATCGCTGCTAAAGAGGGTGACACGTTGATTGGTAGCAACCGAAATGTTAATTACCAATCAGAATGTCTAACAGATATCGCGAACACCCTTCCAGTGCGCCCTTAGCGTTCTTTTCCCTGGAAAAGTGGGGCGATAACTGCTCAGACGCGCGATGTGCCGAAGGTTTGGCAACGGTCTGGAATTTCCGCCAGGTCTGATCCAATAGTTCATTACACGATGAGAATTCATTGTCGAAATGACCATTAGGAAACCATTCGTTTTATAACACGTCTTCGGTTAATCAGAACGAAAATTAACTCTACGCGACCGTTTTGTAAAGAAAAGTAATTTCTCTCAGCGAGACATACACAATAATGCGAACAATACATGAATTCATTGTCTCAAAAAATAGCCTTTCTTCGCGATCGTGTCATAAACCGTGCTAAACAAAAGATCGACCGGTTTTCTGTTCCTTCGGACGGAACAAAGAGGTCAAAAACATTTCAAGATGATCACCTCTTCTTTAAATGAAACTATAGATTTTTTTAATACACATAAGTATAGTCCAGATTAAGATGAATTCAACGATTGTAATCACTCAAGGTCAATCTAATAGCATATATTTGATATAAAATCCTATGTTTTTACGCATGTGCTAAGAATAACACACTATTGACCCCGTCCTTTTTCAATCAATATTATACATATCTTTTTTTTTACAGCTTACGAACATTACAAAATTGCTAAACTGCGAATATGTCTTTTAACAGACATCATTTAGTTCAATATTTTTCATGTTATTTATTTTGATAACCGTGTTCGCAGAGATTAAAATAAACGGTAATAATATACATTATTTAATTATTTACATTGTGGCGTGATATACGAACTCATACATCTCATTTTAACGTTTGTGAAATGCATTACTTTATGTAGTAGAATTTATTTTTAAACGGTAATATAATTATTCATATAATATTGGTAAGTTTTCCGAAATCATAGCTGATTTATATTCATTAAATGAAACCTAATCTAACCTATAACTTATTCTCGAATTATATCCAAGATAAATTAGTTTGATCTACTTCAACGATAGATTAGATTAGGTTAGATTCGGTTATTTCAGGAGGGGAGTGCAGTTTTCAATGAAAGTAAAGTTTTCAATATATTTTCGGTAATAAGCAAATATTACGATATGTATCGGCTTTATAGAGGAATAAATGTCCTTTCGTGTTCTATATTTAACAGTCAATCATTCTTTAAGGAGTAATGAACGATGGCTAAAACGTCTGGGAAGTTACTCGTGAAAGCGTTTTTGTCAACATATGTCAATGTCACGAGATTATTAGAGTAGGCTCCCTTAATATAAACAATTGTCAAATAAACTTGGGATTGTTCATTTCAAACGGTTAAAAGAAATCAATTTGTAGCAGTATTTGGGCAGAATTTTTCATACCGGAAGTATACGAAGATCCTTAACTACTAAAATAACGTTGGTAACAGATTACCATTTTTTGGTCATTAATTGAAATGTGTATAAAATACCCGTGTTGCGGTACTATTCATTCATTTTTTAATATTTTTAAAAATAGCCGTACAACTAAATAAATATCCTTTTAATTCGCTTTTCTGCTCAGTGACTTTAATCATAATTACGAAATGTCAAGAAAATGACTCTCAATTTCGCGTATACCACGAATACGCAAATCCTTAGATAATCAGCAAATAGCATATACAACACGTGGACGCCATGCAAACATCAGGCTCGAAGATAATAATGAGTCGCAAAGCGAAAAGCAAAACAACGGATGTGCTACCGATTACGCACACTCAGAATGCTCGCACCAATTAGGACACTATAAGGACAAGAACGCCCAAGCGTAGGCGATCTCTGCCCTTCAGTTTCTCCCTCGGGCTCTATTCTCCGTATCCTCGCTCTCTAATTAGTCTGCCGATAAACTCGATTACGGTGTCTCCAACTACCCTCCCGAAACCCCTTTCCTCATATTCTCTCGCTGCGTCCATTCAACCTAATGTCCAACGATGCATACGAGACGCTTTCTGTCTTCGCAAACAAACATTTTTGTTTATCTTGTCCAGTGTCCTCGACGGTTATCCTCTCTAACACTCTTACCTTGAGTATACCTCTTTACGCTTTGCTTTATCTGCAGTAGACAACTTTTCCATTTGTAAAGAAGCTTTCGATAGGTATGGATGTTTTTATCGTCCTTATATTTTACAATTATCAAAGTAAAAAGAAATAGATTTTAATGAAGAGGAGGATGTGTGATATAAATACAGAAAATCAATTTAACTTTCAAACCTTTGAAAAGTGTATATTTGAACAAGTTTCGTTACCACCAAATTCTTTGTTTTTTATGTGAAAATTTGAAACATAATTTTATGAAATATGTACGTGTATCCTTCAGCAGTTAATCAAAATTATTATTAAATTACATTCAGCCCTTTAAATTTTAATTAAAACACGGAAGATGTTGAAAATTGTAAATAGTCCTAATTTTTTGACAAAGGGTTGTATTGATATGCACTTTCTCACATTTCTGTAATACTTTTCTTTTTCTTAGTCGCCTGTTTTATCAATTTTATAAAAATTAACAGTGAAATATCGCATAAATTCGCGTATGTGCACTTAAAATATATATTTACGACGAATATTGTCTGTTCCGCTGAAACAGCCGTTTTATTGAAAAAATAAGTTCAGTATGAAACACGTCAATCAGAGTCAAGAAAATCAAAGAAACATGCGGTTCCCCTGGAATGGAATGTCGTAAGCAGCAAAAGAACCTTCAGGAAAGAGAGAGAGAGTAAAGTGCTTAAAATGACCTTGATGTACTCAATTTCTGGAGACAGGTGAATTGTTCGCAGGCAGCAGACATTAGAGAACCATTTTAGGAAACTCGCGAAACAATTCACCCTACGCCCCTTAAAATATTGGTGAAGTTTCAAAAGTGGCGGCCCTCCAGACCCGTGAAACGAAACTCTCCGAGGCCATTGTTCGTTGAAATAGGTAACTTCACGGAATCGCCACATATATTACTCGTGTCACGACAGAGCGCGTGGTCTGGATACGTTTAACTTTACGCCGTTTCGCTATCTTTTAGCCACCTTTACTGCCCCTACGAATCCTCCACCAGTTCTTGATCGATCGAAAGTCTCGCGCGTTAAAGAACTTCCGTGAAATACATGTATCACTTGTTTGGCAAGTTTTCTGATAGTTATGAGCTACAGAATGATGGAACGAAGTGGGATGAGCAAATAAGTTGCGTAATTAATATTTCAAACGTACTACACATAATGAAATATGTAATCTAATACATATTCAATTTATATTTATTCCAATATTGGAAATTATGTTGACAAAAATTTATTTCCTGTTCGAATATTTATGTCTTCATATATTCCTGTTACGTTATGTTTAAGGGTGTATTTTTCTTTGAAGGAATAAAGAAATCGATCATTCTTTTGATTTGTAGTTTCTTAAAATGCAACATCTCAGAAATGTATTCTTGAAATTGTATGCTTCCATGAAAAAAAAATGACAAAGTTACAGCGATTGCAAGAATCTGACTACATAAACCATCCTTCGAATCGAAAAGCTTCAGTAATTATTAATTAATATAGAATTTGAACTAACTTATTAGGAAGATATTTAGGTGCATGCATACTAAATAATAATAAAAGTGCATGTTTGTTAATTTGAACGTTTAACGCGTTTTCCTGGAAACACTTTTTTGAAAATTGACTTCCATGATTTCTCAATTCTAAATTAACCAATTTCTTTTGAATTCTACATACATAAGAAGTAGGTGCACCTTTATCTTTTGTATAAGAATTATATCAATATCTATAATAGGTTTTCTTCTACCGCTTGTCAAAGTTAAATTTTTCATTGTGAAAACGTTTTTGTTTCTTTTTGCTTTACATAGGTGCTGTTTTGCCAAGATAGATTCTTTTCTTACTTGATTCTAGATAACTATATTCATACAGATTAAGATTATTGTCGATCTTTTTGTTTGATGTGAATACAACAATGTGAATCTTAGAAGCCATAAAAAATCCGCGGATTTTTGAAAAATTATGAACAATATCCAAATTATAGTGCTTTTATCTATATATATATACACACATTATATGTTACTGTGATCATTTTAGTAGATGTTTTCAATAAAAGTTTTCAATAAAATGTTCATATGAACAGTAGAGAATATATAAAATCGCTAAATACTGAAAAATATTTTATTTTAAATTTCATGAAAAATTTGATCTCATTATTTTCACAATAACCCGGCAAAGTTCGATATTCTTTGACACTTGGTTTTACGCTCTTCTGTGTTCGTATATTTCTGTCCTATGTTTTCACACTTTTTCAATTCTTTCTCTTTCTTCACACATTAACGCATTTCAAACATTCCCTCTTCTACACTTCACCTGCCTATTATTCACTCTGTTGAATAGTTACTCGGTATGCTCTATAATTCTCCATACTCGCACATTCTGCTCTCTCGTTTTTTATTCATGAAATAATGTATTAACTGTTGGATACACCACATATATCTTTATCCTGCCTATTTCTGTTCAATTTGCATTTGCATGCAAATAATGGCCAGCGTTATTCAATCACATATTAGATGATAACAATCGTTAAATTAGTATATTTAAGGTTGCCAATTAAATCCCGCAACGGAGTGCATGTACATAGGTATGTGTTTTAATTTATAAGTTAAACTTACAACTTATGAAATCGCGCTACATAGATTTCCCACTATACTCCACATAAATAATTGGCCCTTTACTTTTTACATTCATACCTACTTTATTGTATATAACATGTGCAGTATGGCAGTCACAGTGATAAAGCAAAATGAAATAAAATTTTGTTTTAAATTAAACAAAATGAGTATTGCAGTATTATTTAATAAAGTAACAGTGGAGCAGTAATGTGTGTTTTTCATTTTATGTTTGAACGATGCATCACATTTATAATATCTATGAAAAATTATTTTATCTTGTTTGCTCGTTATTTATCAAATAATATGTTAGTTTCGGGAAAATAAAAATCACCGATTTTGTATAATGAAGAGAGATTTTATAATGGCAGTGAAGTACATTTTTGAAAGAAAAAAGGGAATAAAATTCGGAATGAAATATTAGATTAGCAACTATTAGTTGTCTGGTAATAAATTACGGTTTTTACACATGGCATTTAACATAGCGCAGTTTCCCTTAAAACAAATTTATTTAGTCAAAATATTACACGTAGAAATGAATTTTTTCCGACTTTTGAGTACGATTAAAGTTTAAAGTTTAAAAAAGAATGAAAGCAGATCAATTGTCCAAAAAATTCCTGTTATTTTTTTAGCCCCTTGCGAATACTATTGTGAATATTTCGATATGCATGATTCTATAGATTATGCGACTTCAGTCGTCAAAAATTTACTTCTATACTTAATTACATTCATTCATTTCATACACTTTTTTCAACGTATTATAAAACTTCTTATTCCACTGGAATAGAAACAAGCTATTTTTAAAGATATTCACAACGCCGTCGTCTGCTCTAAGAAACTGTACAAATAAAAAAAAAAAGTGGTAATCTGTTGATGATAAATTAAGTGAATAGTGGGGGTGTCCAAACACACATCAGTTTGCGGTGTATTGCATATTTGAAATGTAATAGAACGAAATGAAACATTTCCTGATCTATCGTTTGAATTGAGGGCTTTGTACTTTTTTGCGTGGCGTTCGGAAAAAGACTGAATGGAATTTCAGAAGAAGACAAAGATTTAAGGTGTTGAAGGCAAAGTTTAATTTTTTTGTATTTTAGAAAATATAGAAAATCGTTTATTGGTCGTAGATCGTTTTCTAAATATAATAGATAGAGGGAGGGTGAAACTGGTGTTGGAATGATAATGTTTAGGCGTATTCTGTAGCCGGGTTAGTGACATGGCATCGAGCGGTCGTGCGTTGCAGGCAATAACTTTTGCTTGAGGTAAAAAAAGAGTGTTCACTACATTACCTGCAACCAGCTCTAGAACCCAGGATGGCATAAATTCCGGAATCTCCAAAGGGTCAAAGTGAAAGTGGCTTCGCATTTCGCATCGTCATCAATTGACCTATTTGGGATGACGACGTCCAGGTTCCGCGGAAATTCCACAAAATTCCACGAACCCGTCCACCGAACATCCTCTCGAGTCATTGAGTATCTCTCCCTAAAGTTAGCGCGCTGAGGGGAACTGGGAGGAAGTACAAATGCACTGGAAAAAATGTTGATTGATAAAAGATAAAATTCGGAAAAAATCAGTCAGCTTGTTTTTCGCCTAATCCGTGTCACGGAGATTCCGACAGATGCATTTAGAACTTCGCTTTACATACTCTTGAAACCTTCGTCAGATACATTAGAACATTGAACAGAATATATTGAATTTTCGCTAAGACACCTTGATTACTCGTTACGTTTTGAAACAGATTATTAGGAGTTATAACTTAGAAATACAGTCCACTTCTAATCCAATAGTCGAGAGTAGGAAAATTCGGTACAGTGGGGATCTGATACGCAGACCAGTTATACTCTTACGTGGGACAGAGTTTAGCTATCCTGCCCCAAGTGCATCGAGTCAAACCCCCTCTTTATTCCTCTCCTAAGATTGCATCACTTGTACGAACAAATTTGAAGGATAAAAATAACAAAATAGAGCAACTGCTTAGAGTTATAGTGAAACAATTCTTAAATCGCGTAAAGTAGCATCACTTATTTCATTGTTCACGAATTACAATACATATGCTGATGGTGCACAGCTATAGCGTTTCTATGAGTATACGAGACAAAAATACAAAAAATGCTTTCTAAAGAAAGAAAGAAATTTTTTAATTTGAAATGAAAATTATACACACCTTTGCTTAAATTCTCCATATGTAAGGGGTAACCGAAGCTAATTCAGGAACGCTAATAAACAAGAATGTATAATGAAGGAGTGAACTGATGTTCTAGTGGTC
This sequence comes from Anthophora plumipes, assembly GCA_951804975.1. NCBI lineage: Eukaryota > Metazoa > Arthropoda > Insecta > Hymenoptera > Apidae > Anthophora > Anthophora plumipes. The sequence goes on along the minus strand of OX638118.1, from coordinate 13,738,116 downwards.
AAGTTTTCATGTACATACGAGTCTTACTAATCCTCTTGTTGTGTCCCAAACTCCGTTATTCTCTTACAGAATATGACAGGGTTGCAAAGCTCGACTTCACTTGCTCCTAACGGTATTCGGTAGGACGCTGGCTATTGTGAACGTTATCACTCTAAGCTGGTTTAATTCATCGAATGAGTTACATTTGATCCATTGAAATTAAGTTCTTTATTAAAACTGTATGTGAATGAAAAATGAAATTGAACTATTGCTGACGGAGGTTGAATTGTAACTGAACTGTTCAAGCGATGGCAATAAGACGCGTGCAATTGTAGAATCATTCTTGTAGGGATAGGTTTTCGTCGACGCTATGACGCTAAGTAATTATTTCAATTTTGTTTCACAGCACGCACTGTGTCGCATATAAAACGTTCAAGAACCAACTTCTTTTTTAATTGCCTTCGGCTCGATCAATTAACGAGTAAGAAGGAAAAGAAAATAAAGCGTGCAGCGTTTACGACAGGTTTCCCTTTCTGTATTTGATATTTATTTATGATAACAGCTATACTTCCTCAAGTACTTTTTCGATTTCCTCTCGTTTCATTACACGGCCATCTCCACGTCCTAAAAGTAAGTATATTGGTTTCGGTCAATTAAACATTGTGGACCAACAAAATTTCATTGATCTTCCACCTTCGATAAACTCAAAGATAAATTTTGAACGAGACGGGCGAATTTCTCTCTATTCGTTGTCTAATGCTTGTGGTTTTGAACATATTATTTAGAGTCGAGTCAGCCATCGAAATCACCCTAAATTACGCATTATCTCTTAGGGGTTCGAAGAGGTTCCGCTCGCTGCTGACTCGTCTCGAAATACCATTGTCTCGCACGGGTGGCGAGATTACACCACATGACGTTTGCTCGTAACTAACCTATACATATACATGATCGTGCCATTTCGTCAAAGGTCGTGCGCGAATAGAGAATTGGATGTCAACCGATCGACTTCCGCCGGTGATTGATGATGATGCGTTGATGCTAATTAACAGGAATCTATCGCGATTACTTTCTTATCGCAGATCATTCCGCTTCTACAGCTTGTTTTCCAAGGATCTTATCCTCTTTGTATCACTAATTTGTTCATATCTACACGTGAAGCTATCATTTGAAATATACAAAGTGGATCAACAAGAATTACCATAATTAGTATTTATTGAATTATTATTACTATTTGACACAATCGCACAGAAGGGTTGTTTTTGAGTTTAGAATTTTCGCTTATTATTTGCATACTTTAAAATACATCTCCGCGAGGGCCGACAGAATTTGTTAGAGTTTTTAGCAGTTCGTGCTTCTGAAATATTACGAGTGCATAAAGTTTACTCTGCATTATGGTAATTTTTAATTTTTTAGCATTTCATGAAATTGTAAATTTAATTTTTAATGTTACAGTATTTACTCAGTTTCTATTGAAAGTTCAGGGACATCAATAGATAACATCTAATGCTCGTAATAGACGAAAAACAACTCTGCTGGTACTACACATACCTTTAAAAAATAATTGTGAAACTAATTGTGAAAGAAAAGAGTTGACACGAAATGAGGAGAAAAGAAATTGGAAAGAGCTGACAGATGTATGTATGTACATAGTATGTATGGTATCGCGGCGTATTTAAAAGGGGAACATAGAGATAAATTATGTTTCTTTTTTTGTAACCAATTTCACATTTGTTTTAAGAGTTACTATTAGTAAGTAAATATAAAAATCTAAAAAAACATATTTGGCGAATAACCTTCCAAAAATGTTCCTAATTTCATATTATGATGACTAATTATCAAAATATAGTGCCATTTGAAGGATTACTTTCTTAGATACGTACAATATAATAGCTTCAGAGGAAGTATTCAAAGTAGAAATTCTTCTTAGTCCATACTGTATATTGTCAATAGTAATGGGAAGTACTTCATTCTTAATACTGTTGCAGTTTAAGCTGGCCAAGTGATTTATTATAAAAATTCAAATATTAGTTTGGAAGTGATTTTGTAAATCAGAGAAACCATACTTATTCATATATTTATTTTTTAATATTCCGCTTTCATACATGTATTTTTGAATACTAAAGGTCACTTTCATTGAGTAAAGTCAATTCGAAGTTATTTACAAACATATGCCATTGATAATACAAAAATTAAGTGAATTTACCGATTCAACACTTAACGCTAGGTTTACAAACTTTTCTCGTATATTTATTTATATGTACATCCACCAAATTGATAAATGAACGAAAACCCGAATTTTTCTTCAAAAAGTCAATTTATTTCATTTAGAAGCAACTTAATTAAATACTATCAACTTGCTTATAAATTTTCATGTATTTTCATATTGTGTGATTAATAAAAATCAACAAAGATTGTTGGAAAATAATAGCAATAGTATCTGTAATATTGCTCGTGAAAATTCAAATCCGTCAAACTGAATGGGTCTCGTAAGCCTGGTGTTAAAATTACAAACACACATTTTTCCTGCTTCAAGTAATAGCATCAAAATTTTCACTAACACCTCCGTAGCGACTAGATGCAGGACAAGAAACATTTGTCTTGCAAATGGTCAACATGGTTTAGGACACACGCACGGATACATATATTTAGGATACATTTTCGTTAATTGAGCTGCAAACAATGCATCCTGGAACTTTCTTGCACAATTTCAACAGCGGTAACGGGTGTTATGAACTGTGTGTTTCCGAAGGATCAGCGACGCGGACTTGGTGACCGGATGCAAGCTACGTCACGTGGCCCCATTATAGAGGAAATCCCGCTATGCCACCAAGTCTGCAGAGACAAGTGTTCACCGCATGCATTACACCACCTTTTCTAGAAAAAGCGCGCCAAGGGCGCAAAGAAACTCGCCAAGAGAGCAAAGCTACACGCATCCACGAAAAATTAGAAAGATCAGTCGTGAGAAGATCATTAAAGAGAACACATCCAGAGATACTTTGTAGTAATAAAGAGAATATTTGTAATTGTAAACACGCAGGAATATTATTTCCTCGCCTCTTTATCGCAAAACCAGCAATATTCAAGTCTTTTAACGCACTACATATCTGTTTACCTCGACTCTAGGCAAATATCTAATTGTGGGGGAAATTTTGCTTCGTTTCACTTGTTCATTTGTAATGTGCTGGTTTGTATCTCAAATGTGAAACAGTTAACCGTGTAAGGTTGGTCTGGTTAAGGAACGATGAAAGAGAAACGGTTGCTAATAGTTATAAGGCAGGAAACCACTACATAGGGACGAATATACCTTCCACTGATATAATTAACCGATTAGGCCAAGTCAGAATTTCTTTTTGTCTGGTACATTCAATCTATTTTAGGACAGGATCCCGCCTCTTTCGTCGTGTCTCTTCGTTTCGAGATTCTCCACTTCAAGATAGAACGGAAGGAGAAATGTTCTCTCCATTGCTGATAAGATAAGGATCACGACGCGTGTACATTTACTCGGTGTTGTAATCCTCGTTGTAGCCTGATAATTGAGCGTTTCGTGATACCAGGGAAGCTGTAGTGGCCATTATTGTCCAGACGGTATCGATGCAGCTCGTAATTTATTGTTGCTATGCGTCTTGAATACGCCTCGAGATTTACTGCGTTTCCATTACCCTTGCCTGTGGATTTATTGTTCATCGATTATGGGCAATCGTGCAGCATGATGACACGATTCGAGTTTATTGCGACTGTCAGATTACACATAATGCGTTTGTTGAGGTTAAAGTGTTTGGCCAGGTTTTTGTGTTTTGTGTTTGGTTCTTACAATTAGCGACGAACAAAGATTTACCGGATAATTTTGTGCTTTGCTTTAAATGATTTGGTATCGGAAATTCCAATTCACAACTTTATGCCTGTTTTGGATACATTTCGATATTTCTTGCAATATAGATGTACGTAAACTAAAATATTAATTTTTAAAAAGAAATGGATCGTTTTAAAAGGATGAAATAATTGGACCAAAATAGTCAAAATATCATTACAACATAATAACAAAATAATTATGCTTTATGAATAGCACACAAATAAAAATTATGTAAGCTACATTCATTTTACCAATTTTTTATACTAAAAATGAAACTTTGATTTAAATATTTGTTGTAAAAAAAATATAGTTTACGCGTTGTGTTTATTCATACAAACTGTAGTTAAAATATTCATCAAAAGGCACGTAACTATATTATAGCAGTATAAAATTTGCTAAAATAGTAAATTGCAAGATTACCAGCATTTGACTCGTATTGGGTAGAAAATATATTTAGTTTAATGCAAGGTTTTCGCTTATCGACTACTGACTTCTTTCTGCCTTTTGCTTTACAATTTTTGGTACTTATATACTGAATTAGTGAGATACCTCCGATGCAATGGAAATTCGAGAAATGAATTCTTTGAAACTTTCACGTTTGTACCGTTACACTGACAATATTCCAATAGTATCGGGCTCCTATGCTGAAACGTTACATTTAATACGAATCCCATTGACCCAGCGTTTGCCCTTTATGCGGCTGTTTCGGCGTTCGCTTTCCGAAGGTTAATTAAATAGAAGTAAAAAGCTAATCATTCTTCTCATTTCTTACTTAATTTAGAAAAAGAAAATTTAATCAATAGTTCCAACAGTTTTAAAAGAAACAGCTTGTAATACTTTCTCTATACTTTCACGCAAAAATGTATCATTCGTAACAAATGGTAGTTTTTTATTTGATGCACTAGTGAGTTATCCGACGCGAAAATGTTAATTTCTATTGGTTCAGAGGTATCTACTTTGTAGTACTTGAGTACATTGTTCAGGCCTCTAGGCCTGCGCAGTGACCTTACGGTACTGACGAACCTTGTTTTATTACTACCATCAAGAATGTATTCCGCTATACAATATAACATTGTACTACTGCAGACCTATACTCATTCGTATTATTAAATTCAGCGAAAGGCTAGTATTTAATTTATAATTATACTGTTGTCATTAAGAATTTGATACAGAACCAGAATATTAGAATAGAAACAGCTATTACATGCATTATCAATCATGCAATTTTTTAGAATATTAAGTAAATATTCTTATTCGAAGTTAGTATTGTCACCGTTGTTACGTTCAAGTGTATCGTCTTTATTGAGTTAAATACTAACTGCTGCATTTGTGAAAGCTATATTATCACGCATGGATAAATCTTGAATATTTCAACAAATTGTTCCATAATTGATTTTAACATTGAATACTGTTGTATAATTAGTTTCTGCTTTATATTTCGAAATGAATACTAAAGTTAACTGTAAACTTTGCATCACAGAATGTATTATAATAATTATCTCAGTTAACTTGGTGGAGAACGAATGTAATATGTGTGGAATACTGAATTTAATTAACTACTGCCCATAAGTCCGTAAGTAGTATTGTTTCGAATTGCCTCGAATTTTCATAAAATCAGAACACACGTTACAGTTTTTAATGTTTTCTTTCCTTAGTTAAACAGAATTAAACTGATATTAGATGATATAATTATCGTTTCACGATATTGAACAAGTTCGTTAGTTGTATCATTCTTTTTTCTACAGAGTAAACAGTTGATAACTGTCATGTTTGCTAGATTTAATTAAAATTAAACGTCATAATTATTTCTCTGGAGTTTACCACTTGAATAATTTTTATACCAATTCTCGTAACTTTACATGTAATATTTCTGTAATTATACTTCATCGATGCGAAAAACAAACTACTGAATGTTTAAGAGTAATTTTTCTATAATTTTAAATGTGATGCGTTTCGTACTTCCCAATAAGTAATTTAAAATTAGTTCAAAATATGAAAATATTTCGTGTAACTTTGTTCATTGTGTTATCAACTGCTAATACGTGTAGACTTTGTGTACATGATTTTTGTAATTCCAAAGCAATTATTATTCTTCGCAAGAGAGCAGTGTTTCGATAAGTTATCTGAGTTATTTCTTTTTGCATCGGAACAAAAGTTTCAAATTTTAGCAGTTACTTTTTATGCGCATATACTAACTTCGATATTATTCTTTTTGTGTCTTTATAAGTGAATGTACCTGTTATGTAGTAGTTTTTAGAATTATAAAAAAGTGACTGCATTAGGTATTGCGTCGTGAAGTTTGATCAAATATAAGGTCTTTCAATAAGAGTGATAGAACTTTGAATTGAAATGAAACGAAAAGTATGGAAAATAATCTAGTACTTACTACTTTATTTTAAAGTACATTCGATAACATTATACATTAAATGCAATATCATCTAAATAACTACCACAATTGCGTTTGGTGGAGTGAACACGACAAATCCAGTTTTGGAAGAATGGCTTTGCCAATAAACACAGTTGCCAAATTTTCTCAATCAGTAGTCGAGTGATCATTGTACCCAAAGAAAGTTACTGTTCAGTGTGATTTTTGTACTGGTGGAGTCATTGGCCCTTATTTTTTTTGAAAATGAAGAAAGTGTGACTGTAACTGTTACTAACAATAAGTGAGCATTGGTGTTCAATGATTTCATCTTTCCTTTGACGTGAAGTAGATGAATTTGATTTGCCTGGAATGTGATTTCAACAAGATAGTATCACATTATTGAGATCGGAGTTCAACGATAGGATTATATCGAAAAATACGACTGTCAACTGGCCATCAAGATCTTGAGACTTGACGCCATTACACTTTTTCTTCTGGAGCTATGTCAAATCTTCTGTTTATTCAAACAACACATAAATTACTGGTGATCTCAAAGCAAGCATTATTCGTATTGTCGATAAGATACCACCTGATTTATGTACCAGAGTCATTGAAAATTGGGTTTATCGTATTTACTCCACTAAACACAATCGTGGTAGTTATTTATATAATACTGATTTGATGTATAATGCCATCGAATGTACTTTAAAATAAAGTAGTTCGTACTAGATTATCTTTTGTACTTTTCATTTTATTTCAATTCAAAGTTCTACCGTTCTGATTAGAAGACTTCATAATATGATCAATAGTTCTGACGTAGTTTGCTGACTTGTTCCCCTCATCTGAGATAGAATTGACTCAGTACATGCAGAGGTTTTTAATAAAATAAACTTACGTATGATGTTAGATGTACATACGTAATAGATAGAGTACTCTGAAAGGTGTTCTGTTTAGATGTTTAAATGGGTATGCTTTTGAATTTTCTGAGTGAGTTTTTTCCGTCTTTCGAGGTATCGGTTATAGCGTAATCTTTTTGTTGCGTTAATCGTTTTCTTTCGTACGCCGTTATTCCCTTATGGAATATCACGAGGTTGTAAAGTCCGTGCTTACTAACCTGTGCCAGATTCAGGAACGCTGATTATCGGATAATTAAACCCTTTAACCTGGTTGACGTGTGACGTTACGTGCTTTATTGTGTTCCTCTTGTGTTACTTGTTTCTCGGAGTATTACTCGTTTGTGTTATTTGCTAGTACTGACTTGTGTTTGTCTGTGTTTTTTGTTTTATTAACTATATTGTGTTATTATTGGTGAATGTGGTATGTGATGGGGGTGATTGAGTATCTGGGAAAGGAATTGTTACTAGCTGTGGCGGTATTTTAGACAATTTGTAAGCTGTGAGAGCCTCAGTGACCGTATTCGTAGCTTCCTTGAAAGGATGCCTGTGACGGTTGCAAAGCGTGCAGCATCTCGGTCTTATAGTCAAATATGACTAACAAATAATTTATATTTTATAACTATTATCTGTCAAATCGAAGCCTCTTTACGTTGCAAGTGTTGCAACACTTTGTCTATCGCAGTATCAAAATTCCGTATTCCAGAATAAATTTCTTCAATGGTTTGTTTCGAAAATAAATCCACGATAGAAGTAAATAAATTATTATTAAATTCGGAACATCTAAACAAATTGTAAAAACTGTTTCTCATCTATTGTTTTAGTTTTAAATAAGAAGCTTTAATAATTATTTTATTAATTTTTCCTTCTTTAATTTTTATTATCAATATAAAAGAATAACTATATCGTTAACCTAATAGCTATTAGTAGTTCACTGTTTTCTTAAACAAAGACTTAGTAATGTAATTGCAAAGCAAGCGTGTCAATATCACTAACGTACATCCAACTTTCCCAGAAACGATTGATGGAAGGATGCTGTTGTATATGCACTTTGTTTAGTTAACCTACTCCAAAATCTGATTAGTTAACCTACTTCTCGTCTCTTTGATTTCAAAAGAGGATAACCAAACTCAACGATATAGGAGGGAAATCTCCCAAGGGAACCGCGTAGCATCGTAACGGCTGCTCTTTCCTCCTTGACTCCACCCTTCGCGGCGCGCTCTATAGATCAAGATGAGAGTAATCGACTGACTGGAAAATCTCTTTAAACATCCCGGGCTAATATTAACTTTCTTCTAGCGTTTCGCGAAATTCTCGAACTTTTCATTCGTGCTTTCATGTACCAGAATAAACCGACTCTTGGTTTAGGCCCTGCGTGCCTTCTCGATTCATAGAGGTTGGATAGAGCCCAAATATTGATACGCAGAGTTCAGGGTTTACGGATATTATATTCCTGATGTGTAATATGTATACGATACTAAATTCAAAATGTGCTAAATGGACGATCGGATCAGCTTTTGTAATGCGTTGCACATATGTACATTGTGTAAAATAAGTTCCCGGAATTTCTCACTTTCAAATCGCACAGTGCGTGTATTGAAACAAATTTTTGTGTCTAAGTAGGTAACATTGTATTCAGTTGTTACGCTAAATTTGATCGCAATATGACAACCAGTGTGTTCACGGCAGTTATTTACACCAGTCGATCTCGAGTGTGCTCTGCGATTTTTGCGATGGAAAGAACTGTCGAGCAAAGAATTTGCCTTAAATTTTGCGTTTCTAACGAAATGATTTCACGAGTTTCTAGTGACTTCATGAAACGCATCATAACCGGTGACGAAACATGGGTTTATGAGTACGATATGCAAGCAAGTCAACAATCTTCGGAATATCGTTTAGAAAATGAACCAAACCCTAAAAAACCGCGTCAAAGTCGCTCGAAAATTAAGGTCATGCTCACTGTTTTCTTTGATTATCGTGGTGTTGTTCATTCGGAATTCCTTCCAGATGGACAAACAGTCCATCCAAATAAAGAATATTATTTGAGTGTCATGAGACGCTTGCGTGAAAATATTCGTCGGAAACTGCCAGATGCGTGGAAAAACAATTCTTGGATCCTGCACCACGATAATGCTCCGTCGCACACATTGATCTTGGTACGCGAATTTTTGGCCAAGAACTCAACAAATGTGATCGAACAAGCCCCGTATTCACCAGATATGGCCCCCTGTGACTTTTTCTTATTTCCGAAACTCAAATTATCCCTTCGGGGAAAGCGTTTTGAGTGGATAGAGGCCATAAAAGAAAATTCGCAGAAGGAGCTGAAGGCGCTACCTTCTTCAGCGTTTAAAAAGTGTTTTGAAGACTGGGAGAAGCGTGGGCGTATGTGCATTGCTTCTGATGGGGCCTACTTTGAAGGCGACAAAATAAATTTGGATGACTAAGTAACCAATTTGAGTTTTATTTACAAATTCCGGGTACTTATTTTACATAATGTATATATGTGACGTTGGACTGTAAATACATCATTTCTTACTATGGACCACATGTGTAATGCGCTGAAATAACGAAGATTAAAAATTTTTTAAATAATAAAGATAAAAACAGTTTTGAAACTATATTGTTTTTATTTATGAAAATATTCTTTGAAACATTTTATCTTAAATTAAACTAAAAAGTATTCAAAAGATTTTTATGAATATCTCGAAACCTAAAGCTGAGCAGCTGTTATATGTATAAGTGAAATTACTCAGAATGCTGATCTTGACAACATATTTGAACATCATTAAAATCAGTGTGGTGTACCCTTTTCGATGCTACATTACCGAACGTTTTTAACAGTCCAACTGCACTGTTCAAGCAGAGAACTAATCGCATTTCAACATTGAAAGAACAGATAAAATAACTAATAAGGAAACTTCGGTTTGTAGCCAATTCGAGGCGTCAGTTTTCATGAAGTTATAAGACGTTTCCATATATCAAATGTAACATGTGATGGAACTTTTAAAAAAACTGCAGCACAAAGTAAATACCTTCTTTCTGTCTTTATTTTACAATTTTCGATGCTTATATACTAATTTAGTGAGGTATCTCCGATGGAATGGAAATGGGAGAAGAGAATTCCTTAAATTCTGTTAATTTGGAGAAATCTACATCGTTCGTGCCTGCTCACCCGCGGAGCGACTTTACGATGCCGATGAATCGTGTTTTATTAGCACAGTCATAAAAGTGTTCTCTTGCATATTAAATAATTAGCAAAGCAAGAAGGCACTGCACTTTATTAGAATATTTACTTTTGAAGAAAAACAAATATACAAATTATAGAAACTGCAATGTCCAATAAGCAACTCGAAGTAAAATTCATGAATTAATGTAACAGTGTACTCATGATACCAAATTGACTTACTTTTCTTAACGAATCGTACAATTAAATAACATTTACCAGAATAAAATTATACAATTTAATTACTAAAATAAATGGAAGGAAACAACTTTCCCGAATCAGTTTTCAAATTTTTTGGGGCACAAGTTTTTAATTACACGTTTATTGATCGATTACATAACCGCATGGTATACCACCGCTCACTACACCAACAAGAACGTAAAATTACCGGTTCATCGGTGTCGCGGTGGACGATGCCGTATAATAGACACAAGTATGAAACAAAATTATCAACACAGTGCCGTTCCAACTTTGTCCCATTAATTATTATGCACTAAACCTCGTAACACACAGCGGCGGTAACCGCGGGCAACAACTTTTCCTTTTGCCCGTACACGAGCTGGATGACTTTTAAAGTTTACGAATTTATGGCCATGCCTCGTTAACAGGATAGAAAAGGTTGATCGAAAGAACGAGACTCGAAGAATGAACCTCTGGAAAGAGTTCACCCGTGTCAAAACGGCGTACTGGCCTGCTATTCTTACGACAAACTTTACACAGATGCGACTTCACTGCATAACGTGTCAAATTGTCATGTTTTGGATTCCGACGGAACACCAATGTTTTTTTCGTTCGTACAAGTTGTTCTAACCAGTTATGACTGTAACTTAACCGTTCGAGTGCTATGTAACGTGATTGCGGTTTTTAGATTTCATGTCAAAAAGTGCCACAGCATCAGACCACCATATGTATATAATTTGAATATGCGCGTTCGGGTTCAACCGCAGCTTAGACGCTCATTCTTACTAATACTTGTTCTTCGAAACAAAGATGTGACGTCGAAGCCTTGAACAAGTTTTATATTCAACTTTCTTAAACGCTTGGCTATTGCTGATGAAGAAATGTTTACTTTAAGAGTTAGTTCATAAGTATTTTTTAGCGTTTGTGTCTAACGGTTTAATTTATATAAAAATGTGTATGATAAGTTTTACTGATTTAGCAAATCAGAAAGTCTCTACTTCTTGGACAGTTCTCTATGAGCCACGAGCAAGCCGTCTATCTTAGAAATTCCTAGTTGGCAGGGTTTTTCTGCTAATTTTTGTTCAAGGAGTGAGCAATTCTAAGAGGATTCAACTTGTGCATGTGTGTGTTAGTGACTTTAGGATATATCAGTTGCTATTGAGGGTGATGAAGTATTAAAAAGATATATAGGACAAGGAAACGCAAACCTTCTACGATCATAAAACGTTTTCTGAGACTTGGCATCGACTTACAAAGAGAATTAATTTAACAATGGCTTCAAAAATTAAGTGTCCTCAAAAACAACAGAGATAAGTGTCCGTGTCATAAAGTCGTGCCTTTAAAGTTATCTTTCACATGACTTTTGCACGTCCACTTATGAAAAAAGAAATTGGTAACATCAGAATATGCCCCTCCCGAAACTATTCAACTCTATGTGAAACATTTTCCGTTAGGAATAATAACAATCATAAATCGAAGCAATAGTATCTGGCGAATCACCCTATACACTAAAATATTCAATAGTACAATGTCTATGTCTATACTCTTTCTCTCAACACTTTAATTTTAACTCCTTCTACACTGTTCTGCTCTCTTCTCTCGGACTGAGTTTGCGCTCTCTTCTTCTATATCTCCATTTTTTCATTCGCATACAGTCACGTTCACTCAAAAATTTTGGTGTTCGTGCACTTTTCATTCACATGATTCTTTCACGCTCTCGATCTAAATACCTTTGGCCCACACTTCTGTCGCTTTAGCTCAAGTATTCTTCGTTAATGCTACTACGATTAAAAGTTAAATATTCATTCGTCTATCTCTCTGATTCAAACACTTGTCTAAACATATTCTTACATTCCCATCAATATTTTCAATAGTATAAATTCTGGAACTCTCTACAGCTTTAACGTACGTACTGTCAGACTTTAGGAATATATCTGTCTAAATTCAGCGATCAGACTGTTCTGTCTTGCTTCTAGCGTTAGCATTGCCTCCAGGAAATTAGTAGTTAAGGAAAGAGTGTGGAGGGGATCCTATAGTACTGCGCTCCCCCTTCTGTCCCCTTAAGTGCTTTAACCTCTTAAACTGCGACTTTAATTTTCTACTTGACAGGATAAGTGCATGACTGCTACTATATCTGCATTTGCTTGTTGTGTCTGATAGTACTTCAATTTTGATCTTCATTTTTCGTCAGTTGAAATCTGCTCAATGATAGCTGATGTTAGTCTCTTAATGGAGACTGTTTGTGTATATCCACCTTTGATGTCTACCTTGCAAACCTTGTCGTTGACTCGCTTCACAATTAGGTAGGGACGTTCATACGGAGGTTTTCGCGGTTTTCTGGCTACGTTTACTCTAATGAACATATATGTTCACGTATGGAAGGGTTTATACACAAATGCTTTTCTCCGCTGATGATGGAACGTTGGAGATGGTCTTACTTCCCACATCGTTAAGCGAAGCTCTTCTAAAAACACGCGTGGTTGATTAGGTGAGGTAGCATTTACAAAAAACTCATCAGGAATTCGTAATCTGGGACTATAAATTAACCCGGCTACCGTCGCTTTCATTTCGTCTTTGACTTTAGTTTTCAGGCAGACCGGGGCACGTTTGAAATAACATTATTTGCAGTGGTATTTCAAATAATATGTTATCTTATTTGAAAAAATCATTTTAAAAGTAATCATCTTATATTTAAGATAATAAAATGATAATAAAATAATGAAGTACTCATTCAACAGTTCAATCGATGTATAGTAGAATCTCTGTTATCATTTACTACTGGTAATGAGCAGCATTTTCGGAGCGCCATATTATCCTTGCTCTGGCTGCATGGCAATGAGGTCTGAAACTAGAGGTAGTGCAGACGTGTTTAGATTAAACAGAACGTGCCTGAGTTTGGTATCGTCAGTAAGAGATTATTTTTCCGAGAAAAAAACAATTTTACCAACAAAGCTGCGTTTAGTGTTAATTCACGTGACATCTTAAGACTTGTTTGTAAACTCTCATCATACGAATTATCCATGGATGCTTATTCTACCCTAATTCGTATTCGGATTCAAAAAACATCGATACGACGCTGATGGCATAACAAATCTTCGACAAGTATCGCGTTATTGACATCACTTCAAACAGGTAACATGTAGACGATATTAATAAATATTTTCACTTCTAAAACCTCATTAAATAATGCAGTTAGCCAGTCGTGAAAAAGGATAGTGATTTTCAACACTGTATTTAAATAAACCATGAGTTTATTAAAAATAATTTCTACAACATTTCCTACAATACAAATAACTTCAACGTATGCACTCTCATACCCTAGAAATATATCTGACTAAGCTCGGCGACCTGGCTGGCTTGCTTTGACTCCACACCATCTGATGGAAATTACTAGTTAGGAAATTTGTGTGAAGTGGCTAGCACAATTAATACAAGTTCTAACCTGTCTTCAGTAGTTTATTTTAAATGTGTGTACTTTCAATTTGCTGTAGCTTGGAATTGAGTAATAAAGTTCATTAGTCATGAATTTTAGTTCCGAATATGTTTAAAGCAGCGATCGAAAACAGTGAGAAGCTTCAAATTCACAGTTATTAGACACCATTCTGTACAGCTCCGATTTGGCACCATTAGATTTCTAATTGTTCCTGAAATTGTCCCGCATGAGAGCAGGGGGGGCTTAGAGCTTCAAAACCCCCGGTTGCGGTGTGATGATTACCGCAGTGCCCTGGGGCAATAGTGTTCATTCGGTATCCTGAAGCACTCGTGTCGAAAGGATTGAAGTCCCTTATCTGGAAATGGCGTTAGGTTCCACCACGAGCATCCCACCGATAATGTATTTGAATGGTACCACAGGACGGCTAGTCGTCAAGTCATACTAGAGGAGATGTTGCCGAGTTCCTGCTCTTCCTTTAGTTGTCCGGGAGCTTTCAGGCGGATGTTTCTCCCGTTCTACTACTGGGATCTGGTCAGATTGATGCTAGATTTACGGAGACAGTGGTTTAAAGCCAAATACTAGTTAAATGACTCTTTCTCCAGATCGCCGGTGAGTGAGCTGCGCCCCATTAGCTACAACACTAGTTTAGAGAATTGTTAAAGTGTGACAAGTCACTACATTCTATCCAACAATGCAGCGAAGGGTATCGTAATTTTCCATTGCACAAGTAAACCGTCTGGGTTTAGCGATCGCGTTGATTAAGTATATCTCAATGGATTGTCCGCCCGGGCTCTTTTCGCAAATAAGTCCCTGTAGGTTTTTTAAGTCCTCCGAGCTGCTAGTGAGCTAGACTGTAAACCAGCCAGATGGTAATAAGACGTATCATTAATGTCACGATAAGGTGCCCTAAGAGCAAAATTTTGTACAACTAGGAATGGTCAAATCTTCGTCTGAATCTGTAGGTCGGTAATCCATGAAGGTGAGCCTGATAGTTGATTTAACTAGGTTTGTGTCTTCCTTGGTGGTGAGAAATTTTTTGCACCCACCACCTGCAGGAAATAGGTTCACATCTGAATCCTGCTCAAGTTGATTGTAGGCTCCGAGACATCGAATTAATGTACTATTCATCCGGGTTTTACGTTAGGTGTCAAAGATTCAATTTCAACAGGTTACGTTTCCGAAATTGGAAGATACTTTTCAAAATCAACATTCTGCATCTAATGCTTAAATATAAGGTGCTCTATGTAATTGAATAAAAAGTAAACGAGAAACTTTATCGATGGTAAAAGAGGTGCATAGAATGTTTGGAGCAGTGTCTAACCCTCCTTAGTAACTGTGTTAAAAAATAAGCTTGTTATTAAGAGGAATAAATTAATTTATTTTGATACTAGTAACATTATTTTATCTTATCTTAAATTTTTTTAGAGGGTCGAAGAACTTATTTATTAATCGACCCACGTACATTAACATATAACGGCTACTGCCAAGCCCGCGTGATTTCAACTAGTGTTCTTTAACCGATTTCATGTATTTGTTTTTGATCACACAACTAGATACACGAAAGAATAGTCGTTAATGTAAATCTGTTTTCTTTTTATTTTCTTTTTTTTTGTGTGTTACTTATATTTGTCTTATATTTGTCTTATATCAAACGATTATTTTTTTAATCTAACTTAAACTGTGAACCTATTAATAATTTTACCCTACAGTAGTGTAATTGTTGGTTGTATATGCACCATTGCATTTCTAAGAAAAACATGGTTCTACGAATGTAGTCTCTTTTCAACCATTTTTCTTTCTCCACTGACATTTTTCTGTAACTGCATTGGTAATAAAGTTATAACTTGAAACAATTGCATAAACCACCCTACTTCCTTTGGCATAGGCGGTAGTTTTCATTAAATGTATATGTGTATATGTTGTTTGTCCACAAAGGGTTAATAACTTCTAACATACGTACCATTCGGTTCAGAGAATTATTGTTTTGAAAAAGTATGTCACTCAGCCATGACAGGCACCTCTATGACGACGTACTATACATGCATGTACACCATCTTGAACAGGCTAAGCAGAATCGATTAGAACGTTTGGACATTGTTTTTACTTTTAAGGACTTAACTGTAAAATTAACATCAAAAAGAACTTTTGTGTTGATAAATTTATTTATTTCCTATATAGACACTGCCGCGAAATTTAGAAATTAGTACTATTTTCGAAACTTATTCAATAATCTGTTTCATATCTATCCTTCAAATTGAATTTATTCTTTAGATTGCTCTTTTTGAAAATCTACACATCGCCTATAGATGTTAACTCAAGCAACCTCAAGGGGGAGATTCCTCGAACCCACAAGCTGAAAAACTTTAAAGTAGGATTATTTTCCTTGTACAAAAATTTCTCGAAATATTATTTATTATCGTATGTACATTTAAGTTCAATTTGCATTAGTCACCGTTGCTATGTATGTAAAAAATACAGTGTATAAGAAAAAGAAAACGGAATACGCGTTGCAATACCAGCATGGCGATAATCATTCGAAATGACTCCCGTACTTGTAAGGAATAATCAGGATAACGGTGGTGAGCGGTTAAATAACGAAATAAACGTGGGCGGTTAAAACAGAGTGAAAGCTTGTATTTTGAACTGTACTTCGCGAGTGCTGATACAATTCTCCCTTTCCTGAGAAAACCTAGTCAAGAGAACCCCCTTGACAATATTGCCTTTCTTAGCCTTGAGGCAGAACTATCCCTAGGAAGGGGAAACGCAGCAGAAGACTGCACATGGCCCACTCAAGCCTTCGCTTTTTGGACTTTTCTAACATACTCTTCTTATTTGTAGAGAATAATAAATAGAACAGAACGAATAATCAAATCATAGAGCTAACTAGGAAGAAGTAATATAGCATTCTCAGTTACAGACAAGTATTGAAATGGAAAATTCGGAAGTGAAGATTTAATCTAAGAGATAAGTTATATATACAATTTATTCTGATACTTAAACGCACTCCTATTCGAGAATATTTCTATTTTACATTCGAAAAATGTGTACTGAAAGTTTTATCTACAAATCAGTGTTAATCAGTGTTCTATACACTTATATAGCAGATATTGCAGCCTTAAATGCTCAGTCGTTATTTATATTGAATGATCCGACTTGGAATAATATAAAAATGAATAGAAGTATTTATCTACTGGTTCTACATAATGAATTAAAGAAAATTCAAATTGAAAATAGATGTTACGCCGTAACAAAAGACGAAATGCCATCATGTACCGTACTTGTTTCCTTTTCTTAGAAAATGATAATTCTTATATACGTATATAAATTCCTGCTTGTACATGCTCGATGGATATACATCTGTGTTGCAGATGTAAGTCTATCGACGTTTCAAAGGGGACATCGGAAACCAAAATCTCGAAGAATAAACTATTTCAATGGCCTACTTCCAATTGTGAATGTAGGTCCCATCTATTCCATCAAGAATGCGCCGTCGGAGTTCTTACGTGAGGTACGTAAATCTTGACAAGGACTTCGACGGTCGTAACACTACACGAAACAATAGAGGCCTCTTTTGAAGCGTCGAACGGTCAAATTTCGGCACTTGTGGCATGGCGCCGTTAGGGCTAGACTCTCGAGATACTAGCCAAGCCATACCATAAAGCATCGAGGAAACCGAGGACTCCCGCGTTAGTCACGAAAAGTGCATGGTGGTACGCGTGCCCCTTCCCTCGTTTCTAGCTCTGATGGGGTGGAGACAAAGTCGAACAATTAGATCAAAATTTGTACTTCACCTCTATCAGGGCTTTGGGTCATAGAGAGGGAAATTGCGCTTCCCTTAGGAGGAATCGTCCTCCGTGAGCCCAGAACGAAAACATACCTCGCCTTCGAAAAAAAAGAAACTCGTCTTCGATACAAAAGAACAACTCAATCGTTCTTGTACATACTCGATGAGCTTCCTTCTGAAGCTCGTGGTTTCGATCTGATTAAGTCCGTGGCAGATTAAGTTTCCCGGCGAAATAGACGTCTCCTTCACGGACTATCAAATAGTCGCACGAGTCAGGAAACTGCACCCCTCACGG
Organism: Anthophora plumipes; assembly: GCA_951804975.1. Classification (NCBI taxonomy): domain Eukaryota; kingdom Metazoa; phylum Arthropoda; class Insecta; order Hymenoptera; family Apidae; genus Anthophora; species Anthophora plumipes. The sequence continues at coordinate 13,720,114 of OX638118.1, read as the reverse complement.
CGTTACTCCGACAGCAGAGTCGGAAAAAGGACGCATCTCGCAATACAGGATTACAAAAAGAAAACATATTATACATCATTTAGAAGCTTTCACTGAAAAGAGGCTTAAAGCAAAAGCAGCAAACGATATAAAGTTAACCAAAAAAGGAAGGTGTAAAGTATGGCGAAGGAAACTAAAAACAAATAAATAAAATATAATACAATAGCTAAAAGGAGAGTTACTATAAATGCAAATCACGTAGGTAGAAAACATTCAGAAAATATTTTATTCTGCGAACCATGTCTAACATCAGAAGAATCAGAAGTATTAAATTCAAACTAATAGTTTCATATTAGTACGTACTCCATCTTGTAATATCATTCAGTTTAATGGACATATATATAGATATAATGCAAAATATATCCTATATTGTTTAGAAAGTATAATATACTCAATATTATAAAACTTTCTTCAAAAAATAGTTTTTCCTAGGATAAATATATTAAAAGTAATGTGGATTCGAGGAACTTCCCCTTTGGGAATCCGCGTAACGACTCGAAGCATGGAAGTCCTAGAGTTAATGATTACCAATATTCTCCGTAAAATTTTCCATATGAACAACTCCTTAGACTCGCTTTTATACGTACATTTCGCTTGGAATTAGTCGCACGAACTGCGTGCTCAAACGCCGAAAAAATATTAAGGACGCGTTTGTATGTAGTATGGCTAATATAAACTCAAACCTGAAGCAATTGGAATGATACTCCAGGCAGAAAATTATGAGGAACATGCACAGACGGGCGGCAAGATAATCCATTTGGATGAAATTGAGGGTTCCTAGGAAAGGCATCCCCTGGGAACGATTTCAAACGCGTATAATCTGAACGAAGTTACCGCGTGTCGACGAAAGTGGTGCGCAAGTTTTAAAAGCGTCCGTGTACCGACAAGCAAATGTGTCCACATGCGGGCTAATTAAACATAGCGCAGCCTTTTGCAGGAGACGTATATTAAAACGCGACGAATTTATTCGCGTCTTTGTCTAAAATGTGATCAACCCAAGTAAAATTCGATATTAAACCTTGACTTAGAGGATCAAGGATTTGTTATCCGATTAATGTGATGGGACTAACTCGAGTTTAACTATACAACTGTACGGTTACGTATAATCATTGAAAATAGGAAAAGCATCTGCATGTTCCATAAATGTAAACTTTCATGAAGTAATATTATTTGGATTTTATAAATTCTTTCTGGAGACATGTTAATGTAGTTGCGAGGAGCTTTTAATAAAAACAGCTGTTAAATGAAAATTTTCTGTAAATCTTTTAATGTCAATACTGACATACATTACTTATCAATGTATGAACCTCTCAGAGGTCAAAGTGATTAACTCCACTTTTGCAATACTTCATAATTTCAGTACTAAAGCATATAATTCGTGCTTAACTTTTTAGAAACAAAATTAATTTAGTTAATTTTATTTCATGGAATTAGCTATTTTAGCTTCTAAGCAGTTCATGTGTAGTGAAGAGTTGTATTTATTTATAAGAAAAATGTAATTAATAGAGGAAATTGGCCACATATGGAATAATGTCATTTTTAGAAATCTAACAAATGAATTTTTGTCAAATGAATATAGGCTATTTTACTTGCACTGACACAGCACACGTTGTGATTCGTCAACCAAGTGAGTGTTAATGATATGGCAGGATCGTATTATTTTACTGCTGATCGAAAACTTTTGACGATGCGTAAATTTAACGTGCCTTTCATATTTGCTATTTTTTTAATTTAATTTTCATGAAATGTGATCTTATAACTGTGGCGGCCCTTTCTGCCCACCACCGCTAGAGGGACGGACACATGACTATTCTCGCTAGTTCTCGCGAAAGGTCCTATTCCTATACATATCAGTTCTAACCTGAGTCCCTCAGTCCTCTGCGTCTAAGGCACGAATCTCCTAGGATAGCTAGACGAATCCACTAGAAGACCCAGGACGAAACGCAACCTTTCCTTTTTCGCCGATCCTTTCTATTATCTCTCTTCCTTCTACAACATCACCGCCACATAACTAAAATGCTTCTTAATCGATAAGAAGAATAACAGTGTTGTCTGTTTATTTTCCGTGAATATATTATACCTGATATAAATGTTTTATATTTAGATACCTATTCCATATTAGGTACAATTTATGTTTTTTTAAATGTCAATTCAATATTGAAAATTGTTCTAACGTTACAAAAATAAGACTACTTTTAAATTGAGCGTAAATATATTACTGATTACCCATAAAGATCTTTTACTTTTTGTGGTTGATTGGCATTTGAAAAGTAAAATAATATTCCATATTTGGCTATTTGCCTCCATCATGTAGAAAAATTTTATTTTTTATCCAGTTTCGTTTTATATTGATAAACAACAAAATTACTTACAAAATTACAGTGAAGGAATATTTTTTCTTGAAAAAACGAGGAAACGTGATTTTTCACCGTTGAAGCGTCCAAAACGAGGTTTATCGTTGAGGTCAAACTCACCTTGTTTAAATGTAGCAAACCGTCTTTCACAGGTTGGAATCGATGCAGTTGATTTTCTGAACACGTCACAAATACTTTTTACCGTATTTGTAACATCTGTCCTACCTCCAAACTGGTACATCATAATGACACATAAATTGTACTTTTCTATATTCATTTTGAATTTTTATTTTAAAGTACGTGTTTTTCGCTCGATGCAGTTAATTTTTATGGCAAATAACAATCTATTACCTGTGTCACTAAAGACATATGACACTCGAATGCATAATGCAGTGACGATCATACAATGTGTTAGAAACCTATCAAAACTTTTGCACTTACTTAATAATAAAATCACGTCCGTATTGTAAACTTGGTCTAAACTTAATTATCCTTAACATCTGGAGAACTAATAGTTTTTATTTATATTCTTTGGCTACTCATCGTAAACCTGTCTCAGGTGATACTTAAAATGGTTGAAAAATTATCAACGTTCGTTCAAAGCGATTCAGTTTGTTTCAGTCTCATCGTTTAATATGAAATATATTTCCTTTTGCCTCTTTCCTTTTTATTTCGTGTTAGTACACTCAAATCAAACGCTTAAGCGTTTTTATCGTTTCTGTAATGAAATCTGTATGTGAGCGCACAGAGCTCTTAAAACTAATATCGTTCCACTCGATTTCGAGTGCACTTCACTAGATGAAAATGTTTGTTAATCCGACGACTTCATAAGTATTATGCTTTCCGGAGGATGTTCTATGCGTGTATAACATCGATAATATCATTAAAAGGGGGAATCGTGAAATAGATTATTGCATTTCTAGCAAGGTATATTTTCGAAATATTGATTGCAATTTTTTTCCGTTAAATGAAATGTAAAGCTGTCTAAAGCTCCATTGAAACAACAACGAGGAACTTTTTGCCGTCTCTTGTTGCTGCATGTTCCAAAACATTTCCACCAAACACCAACGTGCAGAAACATTTTGTCTACGCTGAAGCAACGTAATCTGAAAACGTTCTGTTTCGTTTTCAAGGCATTTAATATGATATCAACGGCGATATGGGTTGTGAATTGGATAATAAAGCGTACAGAATGGAGAAACATTTGTTTCTACGTATTACTATGTATTTCCTATTTTTCTTTGAATTTTATCACTTTGAAAGGAAATAACCAACAAGTGGCGATATTTGCTGCTGGCAACAGAAACACGAAGAAATTTGGAGAAACATTTGGCAACACGCGGCGAGTTTTGCAAGATATTATACATGGAACATCAACAAAAAGTTCCTCGTTGTTATTTCAGTGGAGCACAGCTTCACGTTACAAGCAGTACAAATATTTAAAGTTTAAATATTTGGATAAAGAAGCAAATAGATTTCAAATATATAATGTATAGATCTTAAATTTTCTCGACAAAATGTTTTTATATAACGACATATACAAATTACAAATTGTTTATTTTACTTCTATTTAATCAGTCATTAACTACTGTACCACGCTTGATTATAGTCGGTTCGCAAAGATTTTATACGAAGGCACTTGTAAAATTTATCTCAGAAATTTTCTTTTAGCTATATTTTGGTATTTTGTACGATACGAACAATATAAACGACTCAGGGTCACTGAAGATCGTTGAAGAATATTTTCCATCGCAGTTGATCTTCAACGATCTTCAGTGACCTTGAGTCGTTTGAAACGCCCTATTAGGTAGTACATAGAAAAGTGTACCGTTTTAATTAAAATAACGAAGTTGTTCTCTACGCGTTTACCTACAAAAAAGCTATTAACATAGAATTATGCCACCTTCAAAACCAAGTAAGTTTCGTCTGACCCATTTTTGCTATTACAAATAGTAATCGAGTTATTCAGGTGATCTGTTTTAGATGCACCACCTTATATATACAACTTCTAACCTCAGTCCTTCAATCTCCTTCTTCTAAGGCATGGGTCTTCTAGAATGCCTTACTAACGAGTCCACTAGGAGGCCCAAGACGAAACTCTCCTTTCTTTTTCCACGTATCCTCTTTACTCTATATTAGTTCTCTCTTAACACATTATTTAGCTATGCACCACAAGCTTTTGAACTAACTGATAAGGATGAATGTTAATTTACTTTGTAAAGAAAGTGTTAATAATAATGTTATAAGCTAAATCTGATCACAATTTCAAAGAACTTATATTTTACGAAGAATTTGTTTTTGTTCCAGCATAATGAATAACAACAGCGTGGAGCAACCAGATCCAGATAACATAAAAATGTTTGTGGGTCAGGTGCCGCATGACATGGACGAGAACGACCTGAGGAAGTTGTTCGAAGAATTCGGTCGGGTGCACCAAATAAACATCTTGCGGGACAAGATCACCGGGAGTCATAGAGGTAAGTGTTTGATAAGCAATGATTACTTTTTATATGCTCATGGATGAACTATCCCCGTGCTGATAGTTAAGAAACTATTACGGAACAGTCGATAAGTCCATGCACCGAAACAGTATGTCTTCAAGCAAACCATCAAAAAATGCGATTTTCAGGATGAAACTTTCAACATACTAATCTCTGAAAGTACTTTTTATTTTTAAGAGTTATATGCAGATTCATTTTATTTGAACAAGAATTAAGTAGCCAATTTTTCAGTATATGCTAATCATCGTATAAAAGAAGTTTATGTTAATATTAATTATTTTTAATTTAATATCAAACTTATTACTGCAAGTATTCAAATAATTTCTTCACATTCAAAATATAATAGGTTTTCCACTTATAATTAATTCACTTCCTGAATATTTTTACCTTTGTTGATCATTCGTGCCTTTCTATTAGATTTAGCTACAACAAAGTTTATATTGTATAATTTATAACTTTATTAAGATTTTAACGTACACTTATAGATAAAAAATTCAAAAACAAAATTTTCCATTGTACAGTACATGCGCAATATGTTAAGGAGTATACCCGTATATAAAGTTTCGATCGAGTCTCGAGCACGTTGATCGTGAGCCGTGTTAATTCAATTATTTTATTTTTTTAAACCAATAATTCTGTGTATCGTAATATTCTATAACGAATCGAATTTTCATTAGTCTGCTACGTAGCAAGAGGTACTTTAATCTTGTCGTGGCTTTATTAACTACACCGTTCTCGATAATCGAACGAAATTGAATTGTCTCGTGGCGTTTATTTTTCATTGCGCTATCGGCCAGTTCTTCACAGAAAAATTCACCGATGAACGCTTAATCGCGTTGCCACAGTTCTTCGACGCATTTCTGTCGCCTAAGATTTTTAATTTATGTACATATTTCATATAATTAAGGCTTTGTATTTACATCACAGACACCCGTATTATTTTTGACTTATTCCTATTCAATGATTTTTTACTATCCACTCACTGTCCACTTCTCTGTATTCACAACCTACAGAGCATTGTTTATGAATGCATTTCAAGGATGATCATTTCAAGCACTTTCTACGAAAATAAACTCTTACGGGTAATTGAAATACAGATTTATCCAATTTATGCGCCTACATGTTTCTTTTTAATAAAAAAGAAGCTCTTTGGATTTTTTCAAATTTTCTTCTTTTTATATACAACATGATCCATTACAATTATACGTAGAACAGAATATTATTCAAATGCGTACAATACAATACTATATATATTTGAGGTAATCGTATTCTGATTGGTGTCGATACACCGGGACAAATAATAAACATGGCGATATTTTTTTTCAGTGCGCTGCACGTCAATTTAATGATGACCAGCTGATTTTATTGTTTAGTTTATAAGCTGATAATGAGATCAGATGATCATGATTAACGACCGTGGACCAGATGGAAGTTGTTACTTGATGCTAATTGATATTTGAGGTTGTGTGGAATGCATGGACTGGGAATGGCTTTATGTAATCTGTATTTTGTCGTAAATTTTCATGTGAATTTATACATCTCTGGAAGACAAAGCAAGGAAGTGATCGTTGATAAGTTTTAGTGGGAGAAAAATTCCAAAATGTAACGATTTGTTGGTTTATGTTAATCAACCTCCTAGAAAGTATGGAAAGAGAAGGCACAATGGTACGATGGTAGGAGAGTTAGTGGCAAGCGCCAGAGTTACAGGGCCTAAGGTGAACCAGGTAGATTGTAAATGGTGTGAGCGGTGCTCCGTTGGGTAGAAAATTAAAAAAATGAGGGGTTATGGCAAGGTATTAACGATCACGGAACAGGACTGCTGTAATTGTGTGTTTACCGTCTATGTCGTCAACAGCTTTATTGTATCACCTAATGCTAATGAAACTCATTTGAGACAAAGCTTGAATATATTTTACCGTTAAGCAGATAAGCAAATTCATTATTAATTAAAAGTGAAAAGCTTTGGCTATCTGGAGAAATGTGAAGATCTAATGGGCTGGGTCTTCCGTCAAATGAATAGAATACTGATTGATTCCAATATTCTTAACATGTGTTACCAAGCGAAAAACTCAAAACGCACGATCCACACATATAGCAAATGCCTTTCAGCAGTGATGTCATAAGTTATTTTATGCATTTGAGTGTAGTATATTTAAAACAAGCGGATAATGAGAGGCTAGAAGGGTGGGTTCACACAATGAAACATAAAATAACGATTTTCTCACTAGTGCGAGAAAGATGAGACGCCAGTAGCGCCAATAGTATTGTAGCCGTATTAGAGCACAATCGACGAAGTTGGCAATGAAACGTCACACTCGTCCATATGACAGGTACGAATAGATGTAGAAGAGAGCGGGAGGGGTAGGATACAATGGGGCGAGAAAATGGACGGCATTTACATTGGCAGGAAGAACCATAAAACGTAGCGACACGATCGTAGACCGAGATTAAATCGGGCTCTCTCTGTTTCAGCCGCACCGCTTGGCATAATTCCAGAATAAAATAATTCTAGCACTCGCGAGGCGCAGGGAGATTGAACCATTTCAGGAACGTTGTGGCCCGATGATGAATCGCGACGTTCTTATTTCATTTGCACGCGTATGTATTCTTCTTCTCCCTCTATTCTATCTCCTTTCGCCGGGTGAAAATTAGCCGAGCATAAAGAAGCTCGTTCCGTTTTTATAGCCGCGAATTTATTCATTCTTTCGCATTCAATCGTGACGAATTCGAATTTTGTCAAGGAATGAAAGGAAAATACATATGTGTATGGTTAATTTTTGAAGTTGGAAAGATATGAGGGAACTGTTTTATTTTGTCTTTTGTTTCATGTTGATTTTTTAGTGTTATGATATTCATTAAATCGTTAGTGAAAATTCAGATAAAAGAAATCATGATGTAATACAGGCTTGGGAATTGTCTACTCTTTTCAGCCGATTTTCAAAAGCACCGCCTCTTTTCTCCCGCCACACATTTCCATCCGCGTGACGGTCCAAATGCTTGATACACCTCAGGCGTGTACCATATGAACTGGGTCAAGTCGTTCTTCTTTTTCAAGTCGTTCAAGTCTTTCGAGTCCGTAAAACGTATTCGACTAAACATTTGAATAACGCATCGAAATCAACATTCGACAAGTGACGAACCGATCGATACACGGTTATCTCAGCTTATCGTCACTTAAACATCTAATCAGCTGCTCTACATTAAGTTAACGTGCAGCGTAGGAAGAGCATCTACGTATTTATAATTTCGTACCGGTGCGAAGGCTACAGTTAGAATTCTCGAAAACTACAGCACATCTATCCACTACGCCTTGTACACTTTAAAAAACTGAGCTGAGATTATTTCGTAATATTTCGAAAAGACTTAGCGAGCGAAAAATAAGTAAATTTTGAAAGTTCATTGTTTGAAAAAATTTAATACTTGTACTACAAAAACTGCACACGAAAAACCTGACTAATCATTTCGAGACCAGTCACGCATCATTGATATCGTTAATAATAAAAATGACTATAGCTATCTCAGCTGTTGCTAGTTATTTTTCTTTTACGTTAACAGTCAGGCTTTACTTTGTTTAGTAATATCACAAAGAACATTGAACTCTACTAAACACAATTTTAAATTAAGAATGACAATAGAAAATATTAAATAACGTATAATTCTAAAAATACCAACAATATCAAAATAAAATTTGGTACACTTCAGACACATATCTAGTACACTTAGTCCCATAACGAATTAGTTAAATTAAGACAACTATAAAATTGTAAATGATAATTTTATTTATATGTTCAATATTTTTTAGGTTGACTTTTTTGAAGTAGTATAGCCGCGTTAATAATTAAGAAATGTAAAGAAACAACGTATCAAATTTTTTCATTCTGATGATACTTCTGAAAAAGGAATTTTCTCCGAATTCAGGAGATAAATATTCCACCCTGCGTTATAGAGATGCCAAGTATTTGGAAACAGACCTCGGTGTAGTCCTTTCTATTTGTCGTGTCATAAATCAAGACCGTCTCAACGTCCATTCATGCACACTCTTGCAATAGAAACTGTCACAAAATTCAATGCCAAGTTATGATGGACATAAAATACACAATCGATTAGAAAGAAATACGATATTGAATTTAGTTTGATATAGGATCGAATATGAACATATCAATCATATCTTGTTTCCTCCATAATAACTCCAAATCCTAAGTAAATTATCAGTATCGACAATTAAGCAAATTAATCTGCGCGATCAATATTATTGACATCGTTAACGTGTAAGTCGCGTGAATAATAAGTGATGATGAAAGTCGACGTCCCAAATCGTTGATATCAAATAAGAAAAACAGACGAATTAAGGAAGTATGCAAGCATGAGAGCCTAAAAGAATCGGGTGAATTTAACATTTTTTTTTCGCTCTTAATATTTATTAAAAAAATTAGATTTTTATAGAAAACGATAAGCAACATCTTAACGCTTCTTTCTGAGTGTCTTTTGAATTTACTAGATCCGGAATCTCCGTATGTCTTATTGTTATCCGTCATTCATCTATTTCCTCACATGTATTGTGTGCATTATCTTCAACCTTTAAATTCATAAGTTGCATAATTGACAGAATATTCCTATAACCATTCTTAAAAGCATTAGCATTAGTAAATGCTGCAATGTCCACTATATTTTTGCCAGAAAATGTTTTTAGAACAATTGTTCATGTTATAAAATTCACGCTCTCATTCAAAAAATTTACAGAAATGGTAGATTTCTTAAAATTGTTTCTATAAGTAACCATAAAAAGGCATATTAATAACAAGAAACTAAGTGAAGCTTTTCCCTTTTAGAAACGTTATGTCGGACTTTCTAACCTAACACAACATACAGTCATTTTCAGTGTTACAACGTTGTCATATTTTTTAAATCAGAATACCCTTCTATCACAGTATACTAAATATGTAAAACTATAAAGAAAGCAAAGACGACGTTTCGAATTTTTTTTTAAACATAGTCTCTTAATACGGGAAAAGGTGAGGGCAGTCGGAGGGAACTGACAGAAAGTAAGTACTCGTATATGTAGCACACGCAAGGATCGATGCCCAGACAGAACTGTGATGGTCGCTAGCACTTCTCGAGCTATTGATCGAAGAGGAAATCTCTGTGTCCCTTGGCCTCTTACGCCGCTACTTCGAAACGTATCTCTACGTCGTATGTACCTGTGTGTCCATATGTAGCAAGCCGGCTGTCATGGATCGCACGTCCACAGAATTTGAAATTTGCCTTTCATAACCACAAATATCCCATCCACTTCTAGCATATCTTGGCTCACGCTGGACTCGATCTACTGTTACGATGGACGATGTTCCGTTTGAAATGTGCTCCCGCTGTCTTACACAAATTTGGCTAAAAATAATCCTAAGGATAATTTTCTTCTTATGACCTTTAACTACCTTTTATATCATTTCTGATTCATTAAGGATTCTAAAATGTCACTGATGACGAGTTGCAAATTTCTTCGACACTTTTAATATACAATACAAACGAATACCAGTGGGGCTCTTTCTCTGATAAATTAATGTTGCTAAACAAAGTTGAAACAGTATATTTATAAAAGTGTAACGAGCGGGTTACGAATGTGGAGATAATCGTTCATCTTTTACAGCTTATTTTGCACAGTGTTAGATTCTGTATCACGTGTGTCTTTGTCGGGGTTTTACGCGGATCTTTTTTTTTACTATAACTTTCCGAATCATTTATATTTGTTTTGATGAAAGCGTAACGATGTTTGTACTAAAAGAAAAGAGATGCGGCATGGCGCACAAAGAAAGTATATAAGTCACTGCTATATAAAACAAGAAGGAGAATAGAGAAATAGAAGTTATATGTTCCTAATAAGAATGTTACTTCTATATGTTACATCCATATCACTTGCACCTTATAAAATGGGAAAAATAAAAATCGACACATAAAATGAAAAAGAAAATCAAACAGAAGAAAATTGAAAAAGTGTTTCATACGAAAAATTTATTCGAAATACTCAAGTAGAGGATGTATTAATAATAGCGGAATTAATTTAGATGCTTGATTTAAAATAAACACCTTGTATATAATAAAAGCACCTTAAATAATGTAGAGGATAGCTCTAAAATATCTTCGTTGTTTTTAATGACATCAAAATATGTGTAAAAAGAAACCATTCATTTTAAAAGAACAGATATTGTAACAAATATTATTTCTTCAAGATCTAATTCCTTTTTAATGAAATAGTATATTTTCATTACAGTCGATACAAGCGCAAATTTGTCTATGTATAATATAATGACCATTAATAATCCTTTGTGAAGTAATTCTTATAAAACTGTAATTTTTAATGTGAACAGGTAACGTAACACATTTTTAGGTATTATGTTTATACATTTAATGTTATTACGTGTAGATAAACAGATTACTATAGATTGTGTTTAAAACGGCCATTTTGTAATCTAATCCTAAAAGAATGTTACATATTATTAATATGTACTATATATTCCTACATTCTTTGGCAGTACATCAATGCATAGGTATCCTCAATAGTTAGTACAGGTCATATGAAGATCACCATATACGTAAACGAATTTTACAGTAATATTACAGTAATGGGAATATAACATTTCATTTAGAAAACTTTGAATGACTTGAAATCTCAGAAAATATAATCTTAAAAAAGAAATCTGCATCACAACATTTGTTTCTTTGAAACGAATAGATACTTCTTTTTTACACATTTTTATTGTACCCTGAACACAATGGAGATATTTTAGGTTATAATCTCAGACGACTTGCACTGTAAACTATTCTACTTTACAGAGGAAAAAGTTAAGGAAATTATGTATCCTGTTGTGTGTACGTGTGTAATTTTATTTCATTTCATATTTTATGTAACAATTCTAAAATATTACTTCCATATTATTTTTAAGAAATGATGGCTCCACACTATTGATTGTATCCTGACTATTTAGTAGGATTGAATGAGTCTTTATTTATGAATGCAACTGGATAGGTTTAACAATTATTTGTTACAAGTAGTTCTAGTTTAAATTGATTATTCAAGTACAATGTTCTACATTCCGATAAAGTAGACCAAGTCCAAGATATAGTTTGTATCTGTATTTAACGAATCTTTGAAATTCCGAGTTCTTAGAATTAGTATCACGAGTTCTGAATGTATCTTTCTGTTTATAGTAATTGGAGTATTATAGTCTAACTGTATCATTCCATTATACATATCTGTTAGTGAAAGGATGGGTTCTAACAAGTCATAAATCAAAAGTAGGAAAGTATTCTGTCGAATGGAAAAAGGTGAAAAAGTGTGTCCTGGATTTGTTGCACGCCCGTCTATGCGCCAAGTACAAATAACGGGAAAATTAATGTTGCATCTGGAGCACCGCAATTCTTGAATTTCGTGGAGTCGTAAATTTCGTTTGCGCTTGGATATATCACGACGATATTCGAGATGCTGATATTTTGGGTTTAATTACTAAAACCTAGTTTAAACTTCACTAGTGAGCTTATTCGCGATACAATGTCTATCGATAGTTTTATGTGTATTTGTTATAATCTTAGTGTGTGCTGCAAATAACTGTGTGATAAAATCTATTTTCCTTAGTCTATGTTTCCGCTTTTATAAGGCATGCTGGTTTCCTATTGGCTAATTTTTTTATGTTTGGGGTTAGTGTGGTGTTTTCTGATTCGTGTAGGTTTTTAGGTGATAGGCTTATACTGGTCCTTCCTAAGGAAAGAGATTGTTTCTGAAAGTATAAATAATTTAACTATAGGATGCCTTTCATGGTTTATCGTGTCTACGATCGTTGTATCCAAGTAACTGTAATATACCGAATTACTATATCTAGAGCTACAAAGACACTAGGCAGCATAGGGGTAAGGCGGGTACTTCATTCGCACCGCTTGAATCTTTCATTACACGATATATGATCCAATTCGTCGACGTTATCGCATTCGTCCACTAATGACAATATATGTGCCCAATGTTTACAATTGTATTAGAAAAGGTAGGTCTAGAAGGATATAATCCAATTAGACTCGCATTATTTCCACGAACAATCTTTTAAATTGTGCACGATCATGGGTCACTTTAACCGTTTGAGTGCCAAGCGGCGCGATGGCGCTTCTCCTGTTCAGTGCCTAAAAATTTCAGCTATAGTCGAACTAATTGCACGTTCAGAGTTTGTCAATGCGTGTCTCTATTGTTACTGTTTATCGAAATCCCACTAAATTGAAATCCTCGCTTTTACAAGCTTCAGAGCTGTTGTTGAGAAACATTTTTTTATTTATCAACTTGCAGATGTGACAAAAACGAGAAAAGAAAGGAAAAACGAAAGAAGCGCGATCGCGCCGCTTGGCAGTCTTCGGCCGAATTTTTGCAAAGCTCCGTGGCACTCAAATGGTTAAGAAAGATATGGCTGTGACTGATTAAATCGGTATATTGTACTGTGATTTAGACAAACTTCAAATGAAAATATGACTAACGAATTTTATAATGATAATCCGCCAGATCGAGACTTCATCACATTTTTCTTGGGGCGTAACAATCAACGTTTGTACAGTTAGCAAAATTTCCATAGTTCCACATAATATTTAATAATTTAAAAAAAGATAAATAGGTTCTAAATAGTAACGCGATATTAAGTTGATTAGAAGGATAACTGTCGTGTCCTCGAATACAAATTCTAACGCGACCGATTATCTTCACCGTTGACCTGCGTCGTCTGTACCTACTTGCCAATAGAAGTTCGTGAGACCTTTTTTGGGAAAAGGCATTGATTGGCCCTTTTACTGAACTTGTAATTTCGGAAAATAGTATAAAGGCAATACCCGATCGAGTAGAAAGAGAGTCAGAGAAAGTAGTTAACGAGAACCGAACAACCAGTCATCGAAAAACCGAACCAGTATACAAGACACATTGTACTCATTGTCAGAACCGAACCGCTGCACAGCAATAATCGTACTTATAAAAACTACAACCTCAACTAAACATTAATTATTATCACTTTCATTCCATCTCTCGTTGGAGTGAACAAACACTGTGATATCCTCTAACCGAGCGAATAAAATCACGGTACCAAACAATAACTGAATAAACCTAAGTAATATTTTTTTATTCAATCAGTTCATTTGAAAAATATGTAATTTTAGTAAAGAGATATTATTTGAAATTTCTATAATTCTATTGTATTTAATATAATACTTCATTTACTCTATACAGCCAAAATATTTTATTAATAGTTACATGTTAATAATGCGTATTACCACCATTTTTTCGAATAACTTTAAAAATTCTGTTATTCATGTTTTTAACTAAGGTTTGTAGGAACGACATGTCTATACTAATTCACGTTTGCTTTATACTACTTTCAAGCTCTGCAATTGCAGCAAATTAATTTCCATTTACGTATACCTTGCGAGCTAGTATTCCCCACACATTTTCGATTGGATTAAGGTCCGGAGAACGGGTAGGTAGACCATTGCGTTAATTGAATATTTTTTCTTTGAAAGCATACTTTTGTAAATTTTGAATAGTAAATGGCGGTGTTATCTCGCTGAAATATTCCGTCTGCAAAATCTGCTTGTTCCATGAATGGAATTAAAACATCCTCCAAAAGTTCTACATAATTTATGGAGTTCATTTTCATTGATATCCAACATATTGGTGTCTGCAGTATTAACTAAATTGCAGCCCATATCATGACCATCACCAAAGGTTCCACTCATAGCAATGTCCTGTGTTTTACTTAAATCGTACTAATAAAACTTAAAACTATATAGTCCGTCGAGATTAAATTTTTTTCATTAAAAAAAAATTACATATTTCCATTCTTTAGTCCATGTCATGTGATGTTTAGCAAAATGTGAATCTCGTGTGTTTATGACGACATGCTAAAGACAGTTTCAAATTTTTTGTAGAGCACACAAAGCGTTTATTATTTCGTAAATTTTGTTATATACGCCTTGTGGTGACCGGAAGATTTAAGTCCAACTTGTATTTGGTTTGTTATACATTATTGATGCAGTTCGAAAAATTAACGATGTATATCCTCGCATCAGCACTTTATTTTTGCCCTTTGGATGATTTTTACTGTACAACTCACCTAATATAATCAAATTATTTATTACGTGATCAATTTAGAGTAATTTCTCTGTTAGAGAGTCCCATATTTGTGTAAGGAATTATCTTAATTTACTCGTCGTTATTTAATAATTTACCCCTTGGCATATCCAATATAAATTAAATTATTCTAAAAGAATATTACACATTATAAAAATACAATAATGCTATTGGTACAAACTTGACATATAAAATTGGTATAAACTTAAACCTTGTCATATATTACGTGATACTAAAAATTAAAAATAAAAGGAAATAAAGAACTGGAACTATAGTAATTTCGCTTGAATTTTGCAATACGACGCCAAATATTACTGTAGTAATCAAAATAAAACCCAAGAATCAGAAGTATTGATAAAGAAAACAATCGAAATCGAAGAAACAGTTATTTATTTAACTATTTTAGTCGGTAACAATTAGAAACTTAATCGATAATAATCAAAACTAGGTAAAATTTTTAGTAGAACTTTTGAAATTTCGTTTGTATGCTGCTCATAGTAATGGAAAAGTCTGTGAGGTTCTGGCTGTTAATTGTAGTGTGATTAAGATTTAATCCTTGGACCAAAGAATAAGGTTACAGTGCATCAATTACTATCAAATAGAAACGGGCAAGTACATAAAAAATAATGAAAGGGTCAACATTTTTTCTAATCGTAAATTAATGGCATTCTAAGAAATAAAATTTAGAATTCTCATAAATAGTAAAATTGTCGATCGCACTGTAAATGCAGGATATTCTGTTGGCCGCAATAAAAGACATTCAATTACAATTCAAACTAGGTCTAATATTCATGTAGTGTTAACCAAAAGTCTTATTGATTGTCCTAAGAATTAATTGAAAAGTGTAGTAAAACATTTTCTGTCGATAGATTTTAGTATTCGGAAGTTTATTAAGCTAACTTTAAAAAAAATTAAATTTATTTTGTCAAATTAAATGTTTTTATTCAGTTACTATTCATCGTTTCTTTTTTTTTCTTTCTTTATTCCTAATTTCCATTCTAAATGTGCCTTTTTATTTGATAATTTTCAAGCATTCTCTGAAACGATTTATCCTTGCATTCCACGAGTTGATCAATTCTACGTTTAAGCATCAATTCAAACTTGAAGTACTCGTGCTGAGAGTGGAAACAAGAGAACGGAAAATTGATTTCATTTGGCTGCGAGTGAAAACTAAAAGGTACGTCGTTGAAATAGCAAACGCAAGACACAATGGTAGATGTAGTCGCTGACAAAACAACGTCATGAGAAGGCAAATATTGTAATATGCGAGACACCGAACCGCTTTGCTTTTCAGCAGGGAATAAAACACTGAGAACGGTATATTTTAAGTTAATTAAATCCTCGCGTTACTTCGCTCAGATTAACATCGAAATGTCACGTGGGAACGTTTGTGTTTTTGTGCGCTAAACTACATTTCAAATTTTATCGGGAATAATCGTATTGACAATTTCTATCTATGTAGCTTTATCGTGCAATATGTTGTAAAATGTATTTTATACCTCTATTTATACCTCTAGCCGGTGTCTTAAAAAAAAAAGTGATTTATGTTAAGAATTTGTTCATTGATTATTATAATTATTTCTTTTCATTTATCATACCTATTATATGTTTATTATGAATCATTTATTAATATTGCATTTAGATTAACTTTTACTTTTTATTTTTATGCCTTATTTCAAGCTTGGACAACTTGTGTCCGTGTACGAACAAAATTATTGACGAGAGCGAAAATTTGGAAAGCGGTATTTCATAACCACAATACAATTTTTCAACATTAATATTTAAAAATAATTGTTTTCTACAGATGGAAACCCTTGAAAGCATCGATAAAGACATATATAACTTCTTTCAGATAATTCTGTGGTTAAAATTTTATGATTTTTAAGATTCCGTTTGTCTGAAAACAAAATCATAAAATTAAAAGTGAAGCTAATTGTTCTAATTACTTTCTTTTTTTTTCATTACAGTTTTAAGCACCTCAACAAATATGTATATATTTTAATTACATAAGTATGTCGCAAACATTTGTTAACCTATGTATAAACAGTGCAGAATTTATAACAATCTAAATTTTAAGGAGGATTTAAAAAAAATATTTAGAAGTGATATAGACGTCGGGATTTTTTATATGAAAGTTTACACAATTGCTAAAAGGACCATGTAAATTGTAGGCGCTGTCTCTTGCAACTTTTAAATTTGTGCCAATTTTGAGAAACAAACATCCAAAGTATCCTTGCAGCGCGGAAGAGAACGAAAAATTTCATTGTGTGAATCTTATCTACTGTTATTACTAATTCTCATAAACACTAGGTAATGGATATTACTCTAAATAATCAAATTTTATCACAAGGAAAAGAATTTTGTTCGATATAACGTTCATAAAGATATTTTTAATTTCGGTCACTCAAATTTCTTTTTTTCGTGTAAAATAAGTTACTATAAGTCAGGACCACTGAAGCAGGCCTGTTCCGCGTGCCCGTTGTTACTCACAGACAGCGTGTAGGCAGTTAGGGGTAAGTGACGTCGACAGTCGTTAAAACGGAGTGGGGAACAATGGTGTGATGGGAGTGTACTTTATCTTCGAAGCATAGTTCCCTATTGTCCGGCAAAGAAAACTTGAGACCTGTGACATTATCGCCTGCCCCAACAAGGGGATCATAGGCGGGCAAGCTATCCCTACTATTCAAGTTCTACACAAAGCAACTTTAGGGGAAGTGGCGATGTAGGTAAATGGTCGGAGCAAAGTTACGTAACTTCTTACTTACCGCGGGGAATGGACGCAAGAAAACATCTTGTCCACTATATCTTCAACGACAGCTTTTTGTTTACTTAGATAATGGCCGAAAACAAAAAAAAAAAGAAGGAGAAAGGAAAAAGGCATGTAACGTAAAGAAGGCTATCCCTAGAATTGTGGCGGACAAGACATTTTCCTGCGTCCTCTCGCCTCATCTTAAGCATGGTAATCTCAGTCGCAGAGTGGGGGTACCTTGAGAGGAGAAATTTGCTTTTGAGCAAGAAATTACACACCTATGAAGAGTGAGGCATAATCATCGTCTATTGTTCATGGAAGAGTAAGTGCTTTCAGCGTTATGTGACCTTGATTAGCTGATTATGAGGAATGTCGTAAGAGTAAGTGAGAGCGTTATTCTACCTCTATTGGCTGGATAACAGCGAGACGTCATGATTTCCTTTACATCTCCCATTTCTCAAACTTAACAAGGGAAAAATCACAACTGTGCTACTCCGATTTCAATCATATGTTATAAGATGATAGAATATATACTATATTATAGTTTATAGAATACGTATTATAATACAGATATGATAGATTTAAAGATATATTTACAATTACACACTTAGTTATGTACCATAAATACAAACGTATGAGTAAAATCCGCCATGCCGAAGTGATATGTTACGTGACTTGTAAATTCTAAGTTCAGTGAACGAATATTTATTCTATGATCTTTCAAAAAATGATTAAAATCAGAATACTTCAGTTGGGCTCCTTATTTTGTAAGGCCCGCCGGAGGTGTCAAATTTACTTTACCGGACAATACATTAATAAGAAAAACATTTTAAAATCTTCCTTGATCGTATACAGAGTACATTTAGGGAACTGTAGTCAAACTGGCTGTTGACAGTGAGAGCGAAGAAAAGCTGGCGAGGAATAAGAAGAGAAGGATCGGTAAGACGCAGACAAAGGTTAGAGGTAAAAGTCATCGGCAAAGATTCATCGTAAAAGCTTCGATGTTGAAGGCAACGCGGAATGCCATAGAAATCTCCGGATGAAAGCTGCAAGCTTAGCCGGAATCCTATTTTCGTGCATTCAAAGGTGACTTATGCGTCGTATAAGAGCTTGCTAGGTTTAACTGATTTCACAATTATTCGAATTTCACGATTCCTTCCTTCGTTGTCCTCCAGATGAAGACTTATTTGATTATTAATTAATTCTGTTGGACTGATCATTTCAAGAAACAAGAGAATTACTTTTGCGTAGTTATTTCCTTAATCAAAGTTATACAACATTCTTAACGTTTAAATACAATGTTGAATTTAATGAACACCACAGTGAATATTAAAGGAAGAATATACTACTTTTTTTTTTATGATCATATCAAGTTCTTTTAGTTTGTTTTATTATATTGATTATGTAACAGAGAGAGAATAGTAATTAAAGCTCTTTAGATAGCAATAAAAATGGTTTTGATGCACCAATTGGATGTTTCTATAGAGTACGAGACTACTGTTTCTGCTGAGAAACAAAATTGCACCAGAGAATGTAAATAAATTTAAACATCTAACGTGATATCATGAATTTCATGAAATTCAATTTCTATTTTGTAATATCCACAGTGTGATCCTTATAAAGTGTCTCACCCCTAGTCATGCTATCATTGAAAAGATACAATATTTAGTTTATTTATCTCATCATAATAATTTGATCACACATTGTATGATATATTTTGCTTTTTTTTGTTTATTATATTTTCAACACTTCTTAGGTAATGAATGGATGCAAATTTACGAAAATCTATTTTAAAAATATTATAAAAAATGAACTCCTTAAATTACGCGCACAAAACAAAATGATTTTAAAATTTTATAATTTCAAGTTACTGTTAGTATCTCTGAAGTCACGGTGAATAGCATAATTTTATGCGAAGTAAGTGTTATTGTCATGATTGAAAGTGTTTCGGTTGGTACTCTGGTGTTTCGGGTGTCTTCTGGTAGTGTAAAACTGGGAAACTGTAGTTTAAATTTTTTATATTAGGGTCAGACAAATAATAATGCCAGTTGGTCAAATAGCGCGTGATATCCAGGTGTTAGGGTCATTGAGTTTTTCGATGGGCATAAATTAATTAACTGGTCATTATTGTAAACGATGAACGGCTCGGTCCCTTGAGTCTGAAATCTATCAAAGCTCGATTCTCGAATGAAATTAGTATCGACGTAGTATTTTAAAACAGTCGACTAACTGTGAAAAACTGTTTCATCTTAAAAGCGAATAGGTCATTAAGAATAAGTAAAATTATTGAACATCATGACGTTTTAAAACTACTTTCTCCAAAAATTCCCATTATTAGAAAGAAAAACTGAATTATTTAATTAAAATTATTAAGATACTAACATTCTGCTTATCTATAAAATATAAATTCAAAAATTAATTTCTACCTCATGCTTTCAAATTGTATGTATGTGTGTGTGTGGTCAACTTAGCATACAATACCACGAATAATTTTTTACCAACAGCTTTACTGTATTTAAACATTTTTCGAAAACGTTTTTATCAATTTTAAATTCAAATGATATTGTTCATGATATTATATCGAAATGTCTAATGAGTTTTGCGTTCATCTTTATAATATCCGGAACTAATAAAATATTTTGTTGTTACTAAATCTGTGAAATATTACTAATTAATTCAGATCCAAATTTTGGAGAACATCCACTAGTAAACATAAACTTTATTTCTCAAATTTGTCTTAATCCTTCTATGTAGATATTGTCTACAGATGTATGTCCATGTACAGGGTATTCCAGAATAAGTAGAACATATTTCAGAAGTGGTTTCAGCACATCAAAGCATTAAAAAAGGTTCATATCAGCATATTTCCTATTTGACTTTGTCTTCCAACTATCGCGATTTTGATTTTCATCAATTATAGGCTCGATCGTTACCTGTTGTTCTTGGAAAATGATGTACAATAGTCATACTCTATCGGTATTGAATGATTAACAACAAAACCGTCACAATTTTTCTCCCAACTCCCACTTGGTAACTCTTAGTCTACCTTTACACATGTGTATCAGAGCCTCGGGGTGTGTTCGATTCTATCCAATTGGCCCTGCGCAAAGTAGCGGAATTCGATACTCTGTTACTTTGTGCAACGCAATGACAAGACGAAGAATTTCGATCAAACGAGTAAGAATCTCGGAAACGAGATTCCCGTTGCTGGTATTCGTTTACGATAAAATATTCTGTGACGCGATCGCGTACCAAAGAATTTCCTAATTGTGTTACCGTCTCTATAGAAAATTTGCCCTTTCGCTTGAGCTTCTTCTTTATTCTATCACGTAAAAGGTTTTTGTATCTTCTAGATTCATTAGCTTTAATCAGCGACACATTCCTCATTACGTTCTTTATTATTTACCAATTAATAATTATAGAAAGTGAATCGTTTGTTAAAGTTCTATTGAGAAGCAAATAAGTAGAATTATGTAACAATAAGAAATATATGAACTTAAGTACAAAAACTTTTATATTTGCTTCGATGAGTATTGTACTTGTTATATAGCTTTGATTCATTTTTCTAAAACACATTATAGACTTTCTTCTTTTAATTCAAATGTCTCTTAACCATTTAGGATAAGTTATTCACAATCAGTAAGCTAACCGTTAGATAATTAGCTTCTTGTATATTTATCGTATCTTACTTTACTTAATTCATACGAATATTACCAAAGTTATTTATTACCTGAGAAATTTTTTCCATAAAACTGTTATCTTTAATGAATTAATCATTGTACAGGATACTTCCGAAAGTTATATACAAGCAGTTACGAACTGATTCTTCATGAAAAAATATGGAATAAAATTTTTTCATTCGAGGCTTGGTTTTCGAGAAAATCGAGATTGAAAATCCACTGCGCGTATGCAATCACAACTAAGATATGGTTCACTAACATAATGATGCTTCACTATATTTCACATAAGACGTAAAGAACTTTTAAAAAGAAAAATGTCAATGTTTGATTGGCCGTGGAGGAATAGTTGCTTGTCATCCAAGATCACCAGATCTTACACCTCTTGAAATTTATTTGTGGGGTCATGTCAAAGTAAAGGTTCATGTGCAAAATATTTGAAGTCGTGACTTATAAATACGAAGTATTAGTCACACATTTGAAGACTTGAAAAATCAAAACACGTTATTAAGATTTCGTGTATTTATAATTAGACGAGAACAACTTTATATAAAACAATAGGGACAATAGTTTCAACAGTTGATAAAATGGTGTTAAGATAAAATGTCGCGGTACTCTTGATTTGGAACGAGAGAGTAAGATTTTGTGTTAGATTTCAAAGTTGCTTTTTCTTTGATGGGTGTTTCACGATTGATTCGCTCGTCTTCTTTTTGGCGTAAAAATTAGCCCGTGTCTGTGTATCAATGTGTCGAAAACATATCTTTTTGTTATTTACGAAAACTAAAGTAATTTTTTTTAAATTGGTCGACATAAATTTTAAGTTCGTGGGGATATTCACAAAAACTTGTTATATCATTTGTTATTTATAAGCTATGTCTTAAACTAAAGTAGATTGCTATAATTAAATTATAAATGAATCGACGTCGGTACTACGGTTGCCTAAGCAAAAGGTGAGCAGAAAAAATTTTGGACAAAATATCCTTCCTAACGGATAAGTTTAAAAAGAATCATGTACTGGGTGTGTCCAGAAGTGCGTATGCAACAATCGAAATTACTATTTACCAGTAAAAATTTCCAGTTATTTTTTTAAGAGTATAGCTTCAATTTTTTTCACATTGATCCCTACAATTCATCAAGATGTACATATACATTACAGAATTAATCAGTAACTAAAAATGCACATCTATAAACGTACAATTTTCAGCTAATAAACAAAGTTTACAATTCGGTAGTTGTAAAAGGCTATAAAAAAAGAACGATGCAGCGAGGGGGGAGAAAACAAAAGTAAGTACGAGACATTAGTTTGAAAGTACGTGGAGCACGCGGCGGCGAACGCAGGTTTTATTGCTTCCCGGAACACTCTACCCGGGAGACCGGAAGTTTACCCCCCTCTCGCCCTCCAGTCGTGGCGTTGTCCGTATTCCCGTTACCTGCGTCCGCCAAAATGAACGGTGTTTCACGTCGCGTTATTTATGCAAACGGTGGACACGAGATAGCTTCGGAAAGTTTCGATCTCTCGGCGGGGTTAAATCGCATTTCGCGTTTGAGCTACTCGAAAATTGTGACGTTTCCCGGACCCTCGTTTCTGAATTTCACGCTTGACAGTTTTAAATGGGCCCCACGATGGAATTCTAAATCGCATTAAACCGCGACATGTCACTCTTCCCCTACGTCTATATTTCGTTGTATACCCAGCAATCAAGTTCGATGTTATTGCTACTCTTTCTTCGCTCTCTCTCTCTCTCTCTCTCTCTCTCTCTCTCTCTCTCTCTCTCTCTCTCTCTCTCTCTCTCTCTCTCTCTCTACCCGTACAAATCGAAAACTGTTTCTTGCCATATCGTTCCGACTCCGAATACATTTTATACATTTCCTTGTGCATGAAATATAGATTTCATATGAATAGTAATACCAGTTTATACTTCTTGTTAATACTATTTTGTGCTGCATGTTGAAGAAATTGCCGTAAAGTTTTTTACAGAAAGAATGATATTGTTATTTTTATCAAATTAAATACAATGAAATTGTGCAAAAAAATGTATAAAACTTTTTTTTATCAGTATTCCTATATTAAAAGTTTACGGAAATTTTTATGAAAATGATCTAATAACATTATATGCAAAAAATCTAACTTGTAAGTCAAAAGTCTAAAAAAAAAAGAACTTTTCAATTATTTTATATTTTATCGATTGATTTTATTATATTATAGAAGAATTTTTGTGTAATTGTCATAAATTGAATTAACACTCAAGTCAATTATTATGTGACTGAACCAAACTCAGGTTACGTGGTGTTTTCTTTTTTTCATAAATGTATTATTTGCAAAGAAGTGCATTATTATTCTTCTAATTGTAATTTTAAATATATACATTATAAAAATATAATTGCTTACCTTTCAAAAGAAATAATGAAACATAACAGAACGTAACAATTTTCTGTTATAATGTAATATAATATAATACAACTGTTTTCGTAAATCGGCTCTCAATGCATTAATAGCGACTATCACGCGATTGTTTCTTTGCATATAAAGAAAAATTATGAAACTGTACTAATTGTAACATTCGAGGATATAGTGCATTTCTTTCTTAATTAGATACTACATCACCCCATATTTGAAACTCTTCCTATAGGCAATTTTCCTCTAATATTGGTTATCTAGGCAGATTTCTTTATTACTTAATATTTTCTTAGCTGTTATGCCGTAGTTATATAAACAGTGAAATTAGGTCGAAGAAACGAGTGTCTTTATGACATATTTTCGTCGACCGTTTTCCATTCGTGAAGTTATCGCTACATTGTTTACATGTTTCAGTATTAGCGAATAATCGAAAACATCTTAATTGACACATTATCTGCAACGTTCGAAATGGAAAGAAAGAGACAAGCAAAGAGCGAATCTACTTTCAAATCATGAAATGGTTAGGTGTTGACTGAGCTCTAGGAAATTGTGTGATCTTTTTCTGGCATTGTGTACAAGTATTTCCACAACGATACGAGGTTTACTGGTTGCTAACTGGAACTCGTTATCGTCGATTTCCGATCTCTTTTCGGATGTACTTATCTATGAACGGTGCGAGGTGGTTGAGCGCTGACCAAGCCTCGTTATCGCCCATTCGTGATCTTGAGGTTCCGTGATGTTCTTTCCTGGGCGAAGTGGCTAAGCCTCATCCTGTTCCAATCCTTAAAAAGGCGTAGGAGCTGAATGTAAACTGATTGTGAGCTTTGCTAATACCTTACTAAACCACAGAAATAAAAGGGATGGGTATTAACTGAACTCCACCATCTACAAGCAACACCTATTTAGGACATGAAATGGCTGGGTGCCGATCGAGCTCCGTGTTCAATTTTTCAATTCTGAATACTATCGAAACTCTTTCCGCTTGCTACAATACGCGGCGCGTCCATCGTTGCTTACCGTATCCATCCAGAAATGAAGTAAAGAACTAATACGCGAAGATTACGATTACCCTCTTATTTTAATTTATACCAATCGTATTAGATTAATTTGACATGCGGTATTGTACCTCAATAACTGGTGGTACAATATGGTTATAATTTAATATTTATAAACGAACCGTTGGCATTTTATTGACGGGTTACATACTAAAAGTTTACACAATTATTCAGGTATATAGGCTGAATTTTAAAAGTCGCTTTACCCCAAACGAACACACGTTGGATTTAAGAAGTCTATGCTATTATATTTTATGTTAACAGATATTCATTTCTTTAACGACATCTTTTATACCGAGCATAATCTTGATATTCGTTACAATCGTAAGTTGATGTAAGAGGTGATCTAGGTCTATCAGGGCTAATGTGTGCACTGATTTGATTTTTGTATACGAATGCATTTTAGGGTTAATTGAGTCTAAACTGTAGTTTCTATCATATTTATATTAGTGAAAGCAATAAGTCAACAAATCCGGGCTGTGGGGTTAGTTAATACATGTATGTGATGTATAGTTTACTTCACATTTACTTTTAAGAAGAAATAGCGACATTAACAAGAATTAAACATTTATTCACTCATGCATGCTTAATCGCTCAAAAACAAATAGTGTAAATTGAAGCTACGTAAATTGAGAAATTATTTACTGCGTAAAAGGAAACTCGCGCCAATGAAATACCGCGTAAATTAAGAGACGAGTGTACTGTGTATCTGTAAGTGTTATTTGTAATTTACCTATATTTGTATTTAAAATAAAAAACTTTGAACTTGGAAATGTTAGTTGTTCTAAATAGAAAATCACATTCTTAGCTGATAAAAAAAGAAAAGAAATATATATACAGATGAGTCCAAGTTGTCCTATCTCAAACCTCCGCGAGAGGTACATACTCCGAGAATTAAATATCTCAAAAAAAACTCTCATAATAGGTAATTCAATCTGACAATTCTCTATTTATTCTAATTGACATTTCATCCATCTCGATTCAAAGAATCTTCCTCGAATATAAACATGGCTGCCTGAAATTCGCATTATTCCAAGGGAACGTTTGTAGATGAGACGGTTTGTGAAGAAGGGGATCAACAGACGTAATTTCAGTAAATGGTCGACCGTTTTAAACATCAAATATCTTGACTTGTTCATTATGATAACGCATCTTACAGTTAGTAGAGATTCACGGCGTAAAGCGCTCCAAGCTGTTCCTCTCGAATTTCCTCAGGATTGTGTAGCTTGTTGCATGGAAATTGCTCACAGAATCCGTTTGCCGTCCCGCTGCCGGCGTGTTGATTAACCTTATAGCACTCGTTGCGCTCAAGTACACTCCATCATTAATCACAAGCCGCTATTAATCGTCCCTAAGTAGAATGACGTCCGCGGTCGAGCACCGTCTTCGGAATCCGTTTTCAATTAGTGCCAGAAGAAAGACTCAGTAGCTTGAACTTCGACACCACGTACTGGCTGCTTCGAAATTGCTCTATAGCTGACTATCCATAAAAATTACTGTCGTATTTGCCATCTCTGCGGCTTCACACGTCTTCATCAGGTCAATTTTCAGAATCGATAGTTTTTCTCTTTGCTATATACATATCTCTATGCTGTATAACCTATATTTGATTGCTTTCACATGATGGGAAGTATGATTCACTATGTTATCACAATGCATTGAGCTAAATTCGATGATATAGCATTGAGTTGACTTACATGGAATTAATAAAGAAAACGCAATTATGTATGCGACAACATAGACAACATTTTCAGAAGTTTATAAATTAAATGGATTTTCAAATTGGTTTTTCTTAAAACCAAAATCTCCAATGAAAAATATTTTATTCTACATTGTCGACTCAGCTTTTTATGTGGAATCAGCATTTATTCGCTTATATCAGCAGTTACCCTGCATAAAGGTCGGAATATGAAAATATGGAATAATCTATAACAGTCGTTACATAATTTTCTGATATTGTAATAAGTATCCAAGTAAATTTTGACAGAGATACGGGAATTTCATTTATTACAATAGTTTTTATACATCCTGTGCTACATTATGACACAGAGTTGCTTTACAGTGTAGCATACACAACAACTATAAAACAATTCAACACGAGCCAGCCAGGTATTTTTTCGAAATATACGTACATAGTTCTCTTTCACAAAATGCAAATCTACATTGAAACGGTTACTGGATGCATAGAATATCTTCCATAAATATCTGAACTGAAAATCTGACGTGAAAGAAACATTTATTTTAATTTTAATATGTTTCTTGCAAAATCCATTCCGCAGATTCAGTTGATTAAACGATGGTGAATTTATTCTTCTATCTTCTTAGGTATAAAAATAAAGTGACAATTTACATTTCAATTATCGTAAATTTTTGTAACAGTAACCACGTTATACTTCATAAGATAAAACAGTGTAAATCAATTTAACATTTATCTTTCTTTGTTTAAAATATTTTAAATTAATACTATATTATGTTATATTCATATTTTTCTCGTCATGATTTGTTTAAACTTAGTTTAGTACGGACAGACATTAATTCTTTAGTTGACAACTAATAGTATTTTATAATTATTGTCAATTGCACCAAGTGAAATAATATCAGATATTAATTACCGCAACATTTTATAAAGCAGCATTACTTAACAAATATAAAAAGAAACTTGATTATTAGAAGCAATTTTCAAAAGCCATTTCGTATAAACTGTAACCGCAAATCATTAAAAATAAAATAAATCGAAAGTTTAGTTTAGTTGTTAGAGAACTCGTGAAAGAGTCATGCTTAACGGGGCACGTACATTTCGTTTTTGCTCCTTTTTGTCCCCTTGACTTTCCTCGCATTCATCCTAAATTTTGTTTTATCTTCTTTGTGTTCCGTGTTACTCCAAATTCTCTGGACTTGCGGAGAAGACGAGAGCCTTTTCCGACGACGCACTCCAACGGATTAGACGAAAAACTTTAAACGAAACTGCCACGTGAAACTACTGGAAAGCTGCTCTTATATTGGCGGAAACCAAACACGTCTTGATTCGATCGAATATGTACAAAACATACGAACGAATTTCATTCATTTTTTAAATATTATTACTAGATAGAAATTGTAGTTATTAAATATCAACAAGTGAATTATTGGTAAATAATAAAAAAGGTATACATTAGTAAGTAATTAATATTAATAAATAAGATCTGTAAATTTCTTTTTAATTTTTATTACGCAGTTGAATTCGCGTTGAATTAAAGAAATTTACTATATACTTTAAACAGTAAATAACATTTGAGGAATATCATTGTACAAATTGTTAAGGCTTTGAATTTATGACCTGATGATCATTAACCCTCTTTCTGAGTACCTCTTTTCGAAACATCTTTATTAATTTCCTTTTAGTTTACTTAGAAATCGCAGAATAAAATGTGTTTTATGAACGCAGAAATTCTGGATTTTTGCAGAGCATACGCCTTTCTGGTGCTCACTCCTAAACACTCAATAGGGATTGACATATGATAAAGTAACAGGATCAATTAATAACTTAATGTTACGTGCTATGAAAACAAAAATACATGGTTGCATTTAAAAATATGAATTTGACTTTGAAATTTCCCCGACCACTCGATCTGAAAAAGATTGATTTGCACCATATAAATTCTAATGCAATATGACTGTATAACGAAGGATTTGATTGGTTTTGCTTGTGTGTTCTTTGACAGTTCTTTGGATTCTGACTTTTCTGCTGCAAGCCTCGTCCTTGCTTGCGACGTGTCGGACATGATGCACGCTAATTGATAAATCGTTAGAAACGTTACTTGTCAATCAACGTGTCTAATTTTCAACGGCCTTCTAGTGCGACCTTAGTGTGCCTTCATTTTGGAAGATTAAGAGATGGTTGGGGTAAACTTTGTAAAAAGGCGGAATTTTTCCCACATGAGTTAGTTCAGAGGACCATTACAGGCCGATGTGTCCTTCGAAAATTCGTAACTTATGATATTTTTTACGTTATTAAGCGCGAGACACACAAATTACTAGAAACTCTAACAGAATAATTGTAGCGACCCATACTAAGATGTAGTTAGACACATGCATGTAATAAACGAAAATTCTGAACTCAGAAATATTCTTCATGCTAAAGAAACCCTAACAATTCTTATATTCAAAATTTGTTTCTTGCAGCCCATGATAAAAACTTCATTATATATTTTCCCCGTTACAACCTGTATTACAAAGCGATGAACCATAAAAGTAGATAGTCCCGCAATATTAAAGTTACTGCATTATCTCAGTCGTGTGCGCGTGCATGTGCGAGTGTTTGCATCATCGTAGTAACTACGTTTCCATGTTAATGAAATGTTTACGAGGCGTGTATATGTTCATCCCGATTTCGCCCCGGTGGGAACGTTATTCCGTTTGTTTTTACTGGAAGATGAAGCTCCTCGGGGTGCTTTGCAGATACGTTGAATGGCGCTTCTTGTGTTCGTGCAACGCGCGAAATCAAGCGGAGCGGTGCATACTCGAAGTTTACGGTGAATACACATTCCGGGTGATAAGTCGCCGGAGATAGCGAAAGAGCTGTTAGCATTGAGCTTGCGACTCGTTGTTTGACACAGCCAAAGCAAAACCTTCGTTTCATGAATATGTTTTGCGCGCGTTCCCACAGAGACCAACAGGCCTTACCATCAATTTGCAATTCTGTTTAGGACGCGTTCAAGAATATTGTCTTCCAAGATGCAAGTCTCGTATTACCTGTGGACGAGAGTATTGAGTTCTAGGGCGATTTTCTGGAGTTAGTGGAAGGTGGATAGATGAATGGAGATATTGCAAGGAGTATGGTAATAGGTACATACATAGGTTAAATGTTCTTTGGACGTGCAGCACACGTGTTTGATGTTGTTAGCTGGTATGAATGCTTTATAGGTTAGTCGGTTGTTCAACTACGTTTTACAAGTGCCTTTTATCAGAATTCATATCTCTCTCTTAAACTTTATGTAAGTTTTGAAATTATACTGGTTACATATAGTCGGTCAAGAAAAGTATTGACACACCCTCTTGTATTTTTTAAATATTTTTATATATTGTTAGATGCTGACGCTTCTTCGTTTGATATTACAAAACAGATAAATAAACCCAATATAACCTGTTTCATTAATTAGAACACGTTACAATAATTGTGTGGTAACTCTTAAACTAATCCTTCCCGTTTCTGTTTCCTGTTCAGAGCAGACTAATAAATCGATCATTTGCGGTCAGAAACGACCGACCGTTTTCTTGTTTCCGAAAAGAGCACTAATAAGCAATGCTATTATACACAAAGCTCATAACAATATTAATCCTGTAACGTGTATATATTTTGTGCATAGTAACTAGGATAAGTGTACTTACGAAGATATGACCGCTAGGGTCAAAGGGCTACAAAACCTTCACGCTCGTTGCCGGACATTGCCGCTTGGACGGGTCTATATGTACATATATACGACAAACCCATATAAAAGTGGACTTTCCTAACCGAAAAACAGCATATTAAGCAGACGATATCATCAATTTTTTTTTGGTATTTAATATCACTTGAGATACTAAAACTCCAACTCATCTTTCTCAGCGTTGAAGAAACCGAGACTCTCCAGTCGATCGTTACTTCAGCGCTCCTTAATAGGGAAAAGGAAGACGTTCATACGGCACTTTTACAGTTCCTATCTTATCCCGGAGAAGTAGATGTAACTTCAACAATTACGGCAATTCTCCAATTTTCCCTCCATTTTTCTTCCTCCGTACGGCTAATCAAGTCAGCTTTTCCGCCGAACGCGTTGGACTATACAAGCGAATCTTCGAGTCCCCCGCTTTTATTGTAAAGCTCCTCCGACCAGTGAACACCGCTTTGCCAACCGCACGCAAAATCAGCGATGTATTACAATCTTCGCTGCCTCCGAATTCTTTTTTAAGTTATACTGGCTATTTTAAGAAAAAGCAGAAATGACAATGAAATATTGTAGATAGCATTGTTTTACACAACCTATAGAGTGGGCGAATAATTTTGTGATGTGAAATAATTCTTCATAATTGTAAGCCACAATTTTTCAATTCTTTTTATGCTTTACTATTTTCGAGCCTAAACTATGTATTTCTAAACAAAAACACGTTAAAAAGTAATTTATTGACTCGTTCTTTTATTCATCTTTGTTGAATCATCACATTCTCGAGCGAGCTTACAATTTTGTGACTCACTGTCTGTGCTTTAATTAATCTTGCCATTGTCGGTGAGCCACATGGCATGCAACGTATTAATGTTAATTTAATTTAAATATAATAATGTTGGTTATTTCATTATTTTACTTTTATTTCTATTGTTAACTTATACAGAATAAAAATTTAACTTAATACTGAATAAAAAGATATTTTTTCTTCTTATTTATCTAAGGAGAATCTTAAGTTTTTTCTCTATTAGAAGAACATTCCCTACGTCTTTTATGGTATTATTAAGAACGTATAATTGACCAAGTAAAAAAATAAATAACACTTTGCATACCACCCCGTTTCCACTTTCTCTGGGTACAAAGAAAACACCAAATGGCTATTTCTCGAGAACGCGAGTAAAACAAACTACCTTAATTTAAAGTTGCGTATGAGATTTCAGACTTTTACTTTCAAAATTTCCCGTTCCGCCGAATAGGGCGGAAAACGAGCAACGGGAGGCAACGAATGGGAGTGGATTGTTTCCGTTTCTCAGAACTCGTTACGTTTTCGTCGTAGAGAATTACGGCACTTTGACTAAATCCAGTTAAAGTCTCGTCCCAGCGAGTTGCGACTGAACGGATCTTGATCCTCGTAATCTCGTGAAGGTGAACGCACCTTCTTCTAGTAGTTTCATAATTTCATTGATAAATGTCTACGTCGTTTAGCGGGGAGTTATGGGGTTAAATCGCGTTCGGGCAAAATCGTCTCGATACTTGCTCCATTTTGAAAAATAGCCAGTAACTTCGTTTATTTCGAAACAACGTTAGTATTTCAACACTGTAATTAAACATTTCGTGGAAATTTTATTAAATTTCTCTACAAGTAATATTACTGTCGAATCTTTGTTAGCGAAACGTTGGAAAATACTAAGTAATTTTAAGACCTTCTACTTTGTTCTCGTAATAAAACATGTTCTGTGAAAATTGTGTCAAAGTATTGTTCTCAATTAAATTAGATTTCGTTGATCACTATTAAATTACTTTTACATGATGTCACAGGCTTTCAAAGTTAAAACCAAATATTCTATTATTTTGCATACTTTTAAAATAAATTTCGCTCGAAACCATATTCTGCTGGAAAAGAATATTCTTTTCATTCCTGATATGCTTTTTTAAAACGAAGTCTTCAAATTGTATTTGTATAGTTTTAATATCATTTCGTAGTTGTTTAATATAGTATCATTAAAATAAATTACAGAATTCTGCATTGATCAAGTTCTTTTAACAATTTGATCTAAATGAAAATAATTTTATTCTATTTATTTTGATAACTTCTACAAAGCTAAAGAGATGAACTTATGGATTTAATCGTTTGGAATCAACTTTCGTGGAGGTACAAATAATTCTGTCTTTCATTATATATCCTCCAAATATGTTATATAAATGTAAAAAGGAAGGAGGAAGCAAACTGAAAACAAGTCTGTAGAATTTTTTGATATGAAACATCTTTATCGCATAGAACGAAGCATCTTGCTTAGGACGAAGGTGCAAACGGTTGACACCAACAAAATAAACCGGAAACGGCGTAACGGTGACATATGAGGCAAAAGAAATACATATTCTGATGAAGTTCGCGTGCAGCGTGTGTCGTCGATACACAACAGGCCATCAGTTACAATGGCTTGGAACGAGTCCCAATATTATCTTCCATTATGACGCGCCTCGTGCTCTCTCAGGCAATAAGATCTCTTTCTGAATTTATGACGGTACACTTGCAACACACCGCTCACTGTAACGAATTACTTCGATTTATCAAATGTTTTTTTCTCTCTGCCTCTCTCTCTCTCTCTCTCTCTCTCTCTCTCTCTCTCTCTCTCTCTCTCTCTCTCTATGTGTATTTTCGTCACTCGGAGCGAAACTCCGTGCAACCAGGCTTGACAGAATTTCTTCATCAGACATTTGTTGTTCGTTTATTCAGGTTAGGTAAGGTGAGTTATTTATTCGTCTAGGTTAATGTAAGGAAATACTTGTGGGCTAGTAATATATTTGTTAGTTTGCCTGGGAGGTGAATGTCACATTGGAATTTTAATATCAAGGTGTTTAAAATCTCAAATGTCTTGCCAGTGTTAGTTCTTGTCTAAATATCACAGACTGCAAAAACTTTTGTTATATTCCTTGAAACGCATCTATGTTGCATACACATTTACATAGAATTTACTATAGACACACGAATGGATCTAAATGTATTAAAACCCTTGCTTATCCAAATTAAGATCGTTTATTTTGAGTTATTTTCTAAGTATTAATATTAAGTAAAATCAGAAGATTTGTACAAGAATTTAGAGCGAGAAAGAATAAAGGTTTACAAGCACCAGGGACAATTACACTGTACACTGTTTCAATGAAATTGTAATTCCTTCATTTACCGTCCCCGAACGCGTACTGAAGTTACTGACAAACATTTCATAATTTCCTCGCTAAAGGTAACGTGAAGGTCAACATTGCACCTCGTTGGATTCGTTTTTTTTTATAAGCTATAAGACTGTTGTAGTGAAAATATGCAGTCCCATTTAAAGAAAACACTATGGCCTTGAAATCTCGAAACAAATGACCTTGAGAAAAAAAAAATTGGCCCATCACCGTATTGGCGCCTACGAATAGAATATTTTCTCCCCCTGACATTTTTTTTATTACACAAAATAAGCGATACATTTAAGGTGGTCAAGTTAGGTGAAATACCCTGTATATTAAACACTAATATTTTATTTGAGAAAACGTTTGAAAATTCGATGCTTTCACAAGTGTTCTGGTATCGCAGTTATCTTTAGAGAGCGTCCTAGCTTACTATTATAATAACCAAGAAAAAAATTGAGGGACTAAGTGGAAAAATAGAACCCACGACCTCCGTACGACTCTACGCTCATAGCCAAGATGTTCTCTTGCTTACCTCGTTGGTATTGTTACTCTTTGATAGATATGGAAACCTCGATACTACACTATATACAAGTTTTATAACGTTAATATAATTTATATTAATTGTAACAACTCTAAACATGTAAATTAAGTAATTTCTTAAGAACAAATATATTCATAAACTATGCCCAGTATGAATTATGCCCATGAAGACTTATCATCCCGCCCAAGTTGTTTAGTAGTTACAATATTTCCGATACAAAATCTTCACAAATTTCATGCTTGCTTCCTGTAATAGAATGTGAATTAAATTGAACTACGTCGTCAAAGTATGTAAATGAGTTGGTTTACAAAGGATAGAGTTAAATAAAACCATTCCACCTGTCGTATTTAAATTTAAACAAATCTAAGCGAGATTATTAAAGTTCTCAACGTAGTCATTTAATCGCTGTCCAGCTGCAGAACATTTTACTCTGCACAGAATTAATTTCATTTAACCATCTTTCATAAATTCTTGTAAAATGTTACACAGTGTTACGAGAATGTTTATACGGAATCTTGAAATAGCTCTACGAGTAGAACATTCAGACGACAACAAAATTACACGGCAAATTCTCGAGAAGCTTTTAAACTTACAAGCCGTCGAAGGAACAAGGAACGCGAGAAACCTGACCGACGAACGCAATTAGAGCGAACAAGAAATAGAAAATTTCCAAAGGGAAGTCTTATTGCGCGCAAGAAAGCAGCTCTTCCCGCAGACAGAGCGGTCCACTTTAGGAGGACGGATTTAATGAATGAACAAGCGATGGGAAAAACTTCAAAGGGCAAAAGCGCCGCGAACGTGGGTAAGGGAAGAGAGAACCGGGTGGAAACAGTAGAAAAGAGCGGAAGTAAAATACGACAAAACCTTAATCCCTTTAATGGAGACAAATTCTCTTCTGCGTGTGGCCTCCTGCGAAGGAACGGTGGCAGACAATTTGTAAGAGTATATCGCGCCTAGCCTTATATAAGTACCCAGCGCAAAGGGTGGCTCCAGTGGCCAATCATCCTCAGACTTTCCTCACCTTTCTTTTTCTTGTTCTTGCCCCACCGTCCATCCATTCTTCCTCATTTCCTTCTCCTCTCCTCTTCTTTCCATCTTTACTTCTTTCTTTCGTTCCGGATGTGTGTGGCGGCGAAAAATCGACTGGCTCACACGACTAATCACGACTCTTTGCCAAAATTATGAAATTAACGAGCGGGATCTATCAGCTAACATAATACCGAGCATTAAGATTGGTTAGCCCTCGTGAAACGAAATGTTTGTTTAACTACAAAATACTTCTCATAATAATATAATTATATAGAGTGTTCAACAACTGTTGGTAGAAAATTTAAGGAGTAATTCTAAAAGCTGATACATAAGACGAGAATTTAAAAATGGTTTTGTCTTACTTCTTACCTAACCTCGACCTTTTAGTCACTTTATAGTTCTATTTTAGTATAGTTAGTTAATTTTAATTGATCAGGTATTGATATAGTTTAATATAGATTTAATTTCTTTTTCCTTAGTTTTTCGTTAGTTTTTCCTTCCTTTTCATTTTGTGCATGTGTGTGTATATGAATACTGTAGTGTACAGTAATTATTTTTCAGTGATATTATATATGCGTACTCTATGCAGTGTGTAAGATAATTAAGGGCTGTTCATTTTGTCACATTTAATCTTCATCTTTCAAAGATTCCATCGAGCGGATTTTGATATATTCTTACAAATTTCTGCGTTTAAATAATTTTAATATTTAATCTACAATTTTTCTCATAAAGTGTCGCGAGATCACTTACGACGCTGTATGTCACAGTTTTCTTCTCCATACCTTGTACAAGGTAAGCTGCTGGTCATGTATCGTTTATTTTGAGAATCACTGCATTTCTCGTAACTTCTTCTACTCTACTGCATATTGATGTTAGGAGTTTAGCTTGGTTACAAGGATATTTTTTAACGTTAATAACTAAAATCGAAGCCTCAAACGGAATTTTGTTTTATTTCTTTTTCGTCTTATTTCGACTTTTGGAATCACTCCTTAAATTTTCTTCGTGTACTAAATAGATTAGTAAGAAATAAATGATCTATTGGCATTTGATATATTATAATTCAGGCATAATTTACTATGTTAATCAAGTTAACATTTCTTGGAATGCAAACATTTTCTTCGACAAGATGCACAACCATTTATACCTTTTTACACAAGTTCTGGAATTCTAGAAATAATAAACACTTTGATGGCTTACTTAATAGTGAAATTTTTATGCTTAAGAAAATCGCCTAAATGTTTAAAATGCTGATAATTTGTTATATACAAACTGGTAGAAGTATTTTATATCCCAATTGACATTAACATTCGTATAGTGATTTTAGAAACATGAGGGCAAATGGGATAAAGTGTAAAAAATATAAAATAAACTTTTCAATTAATCTGCGAAATCAGAATAATCGTATTTGGATCTTTATCGGAAATTGCATGTTGCAAAGAACAACCTTCGTTTTTTAGTAGTCGACATTTGACTTTCATTAACATCTATTGCTAGGAATACATTCTCGATAGATTTCTCATAGAGTTCCATCAATTTCAGGAATACCGTGATAAATTGCGATCCAAATGGGCATGTGCACGTAAGAAGCAAATCGATTGAATCGTGTAAAAACTTCAGTGATCATACGAAGGTAGTTTTTGCAGTTAAACTCGAAGTGTTAGAAATCTCGTTTGTTTTGATTGTAGGATGCTTTTTAAGGAAGAGGTAATATTTTAAATTTAAACGATTGGAAATATTCAGTTACTCAAGCAAATTGTGAAACACCGA
Organism: Anthophora plumipes; assembly: GCA_951804975.1. Taxonomy (NCBI): domain Eukaryota; kingdom Metazoa; phylum Arthropoda; class Insecta; order Hymenoptera; family Apidae; genus Anthophora; species Anthophora plumipes. Next base: position 13,683,290 of record OX638118.1, on the reverse strand, counting down.
AAGGAATATTAATACGAATTTTAAAATATCCAAAAAGCTAATATGAAAGATAGAAGTATTTTATATTTTTAAGGTACCGAATATTCAGTTTGTAAAATTTTATTAGTGGGCAATTATTATTCATAAAGCATGTATGCAACTTAGAGGAGTAATAAACTATAATAAGTGTTAGTGAACGGCACTAACATGCCTCGACCAGAAGGGGATAGGTTTACGACATTGATGCGGTTTATAGCTCTTTTTAAGGAAATCTAATAAGAGAAAAAATATTACTATTGTCAACCATTCGAACCAGAAGTCAGGGTCTAGAAGGTTGTTTATGGCAGCAGAAGAACTTCGCTTCTGGTGGCCACATGAACGGCTACAGCCTGCTTCTGCTTACTCAATAGCAACAGATGTGTTGTAAACCGCGTAACACGGGAGAAACTTGGGGCACCGGATCCAAAGACCCCCTGGCCTACTCCTTCCGACAACCACTTGCTTAGCTCCCGTTTACCAAGTAGGTGGGGTGTTTAAGGAAGCTAGAAGGATAACCCGGGCAAAAGGAAAATAGGCGACTGGCGAACGGCGTCAACACCTATCAGCTCGATCTAGAATAGAACTAAGAAAACTTAGAATGCAAGGTGAATTAGGTGGTGATTCGGAAACATTCATTCGGCAGGGTTTTCGACAAGCATTCATTCGGCCAGAGTTCATTTCGGCAAAGTACATTCAGCTTTTTTGATTCATTCGGCGAAGAACGCAAACAGCAGGTCTAACTTGTACGCGGAGGTCAAGTGAAAGAGTTTGCTGAAGGTGGTTGGTATATAATAAATAGTTTCACAAGCTCAACTTGTATGGTCCTTCAATACGGGTACAGCGGGTGCAATACCCAGGGTCCCTCAAGATTCAATGGGAATCGAGTAGAGAGCTAAACAATAAGAGTTAAATATATTGACTGGTCGAGACCATTTCTCCTCCGTCGTTTTTCGGTTTCATTTTTGCCGTGATGATTCTATAGAATCTTTTCATTTCATTTTTAAAGCACACCTTCGTTTTTAGATCAGACCGAGCACTTAACGACAAACGAACAATAAACTATATATAGTTCCTGAGCAAGTATCAGGTTATATATAAAAGGTCTCCGAGCAATGATCCCCGACCACTTGAAATCTGCATTCTGTGAAATTGAACGTTGACACAATTTCAAAGAAGTAGACATTAGACACATCAGTATGGTTTAATTCTGACCATAAAAAGTTACTCAACATTGACTGGTATCGCTTAGTATTCCCAGTAATAGCATGTTCCGCATCATCTGAGAAGAAAGATGGTTCAGTGATTTTATTTGCCTAAAATACATATCAAACAATGACTGTTTGTGGGTGTAGAGATTTCTCGTGAATAACATGAGGATTTTTATCACACCAAAAGCGGCAATTCTGTTTATTAACAAATCCATCCATTATAAAATGAGTTTGATCACTAAACAAAATTTTGCTTAAAAACAATGTCCCTTTTCTATAAGTTTGAATAATGTAACTGCATTGCTGCACTTACGCCATGGTTAAAATTGTACTACCTTCAACAAAAGAAAACGGCTTATGTCATTTGAAAAGGTGAGACTTGTGAACATTCTACAGTGCTAACACCTAGGCGTGGCATTTGGATGACCCTATACATAACTGACATAAATCTACAAAATGTATTTTTTAAGTTTTCATTAAAAGTTCAGATAGAAAAGTTGTAAAAAGCGACCTTCACTGTTTTCTTCGCATTTCCGATCAATTGCAATTTCTTTTTTAAATTTGTATACACACCATCAAAAATTAATAAGAGTCACTGTATGTATGAAACTGAATGGAAATATTAAACGGCAATTGTATACAACTTTTTACACAACAGCTTATATATCGATTGTGTACTAATTTTTATGTAACAATGAAATTATTAGAATCAGTGTGTGTAAAATATTGAAAACTAGACAATATTACGTAAACTGCAAGATTAAAATACATTTTACTATACGTACTATATTTAACCTTATTTTACTGGCTATATAATATTTAGGTATTCAATAGAAAATATAATAATTGCAATTTTGTATCAATTTTTATTTCAGGTAAGTGATTTGATCTTCTGCACAATTTTGATAACAATGGAATCTTTTGGATATCAAGGTGGTAAGTTAAATTATGTTCATTTACCTTATTTACCAAATAATAATTTTAATAGTAGATAATAAACGAGTAGTGGAGTAGTAGGTAATGAACAGGAAAATTATAACGACGAAATTTTTAAATAGTTGACTTTCTGAAATATACTGCGAAAAGAATTGTAAACATATATGAAGACTATCTTTTGTGATAATAAATCTATAAACGTGAGTTTAGTATACGCATATACAGCAGTATCTTTAGTATTTAAAGTAATAAAAAGTACATACAATTTTTAAATCGGAAAAATATTTCTTTCATGAATCAAAATTATATAATATACGTATGAAAAATTATTCTCAATTTGGCGGTATATTAAAGTGTTAATAAAGCTTCCGCCTATTGATCAAAAGAGAGCGAGTATCAGTCTCTTCATAAATCACCAGACTTGTAACGACAAATGAAGAGAAAAGGAAGAAAACAAAAACATAGAGATTCCGAGGAGCACAATCGACGAATCCCTGAGGGAAATTTAATTTCCCTATCGCCTGTCTGAAACGTTCCTCTACACTCGGCGCGGATCACTATGACAGAATGTTTTCATATAATATCAAAAGCTCGGGTCAGACAAGCGCAGCCCTTGCGGACTACTCAATCATCCCTCTTAATCCGGGGCTAAGGTCTAAAGGACTAAAGGTAATCAAGATAAACTACTGTCCCGGGGGAATTTGAAGTTGCAGCTGCTTCGAAGGAGACATCGAAGTAATTAATTCGTATCTTTTACCCTCCTTCCCCTTCCCTTCCTTACTCCGATCTTGTCGCACGGATGCATAGACGTTGAGAATAAAGTATCCGAAGAAAGTTATCTTCCCTCCAGGAAATGAAGCTTATGAAATAGACGTTTCAATTAGCACGGTTCGGCTATTCAAATACCAGGGGATTAGAATCAACCCACCAGCGGCCACGTAAATTATTCCAATGAAATTAAAAGATGTCAGATCCCTTGTTCACCTCTTCTTCGTCTTCGTTCACCATTGCTACAATCCTTTGTCCCATTAAAATACAATTTCCGTATTTCTCGCACGAATCAACCTTTTGCAATTATCGAGGTTTTCTTATCAATTCCTATTTCGTTGTTTCACACTTTGATTTTCACGTTTTATTCTATAATTTATAGAGCGTTCGTTCTCTCCTTTGAAGGCATTCACATCAATATCGATGAGGTGGAACTCGCGATGGTTTTGTTGTTTCTGGTGAATTGGAGAGGAATCTGAGAACAGCAATACGTAAATTGCGAAGTTCTGTGACGTTAATGTGACCTATATACATGTAAATTACGAATAACGTATAGAAAATGTGAACATATTGCATTTTGAGAAAAATGAAGGAAATTTCATTTCTGAAATTTACATTAAATGTTAACGATATAAAGCTTGGACATAGTATAAAGATATTAATTCATATTATTCAAAAAACATATTTTTTTAGAGATTTTGTTATTTTCTATGTATGAAAGTAAATATTTCACTGTAATTGTTGATTTGAAGTTCAAAATTAATCTTTAAATAAAAAACACTTTAGAAAATGCTGCACTTTCTGCAGTTTAGCATAAATATTGATTATTAATATTAACTTTAGTGGAACGACGTTAAAATGTTTACTCGTTTTACTATTAATTTAGTAAGTTTAATATTGTACAGATTAATTTTTATAAATAATATTCCAACTAGTTCAGTAATGAGTTATAATTTATTAATTTTTATTAATTATAATATCTGTATTACATACTAAATCTATTTTATAATTTTTGTCGATTATATAGGGGGACCGGAAAGTAATGTCATTTTTTTACATTAAATTCAAACAAATAAATTTTTAACAAGTTCTTATTTTTAATCAATGATGTAATCACCCTCGTTATCAACAACTTTTTGCCATCTAGTATGCAAATTTTCAATGCCAGATCGTTAAAAATCAATTGGTTTTAGAGCAAAATATCTGGAGATAACATTTTGGATATCATACAAATTTTCAAATTTTTCGTCACTTAGAAAGTGTTGTACCGATCGGAATAAATGGAAATACGATTCATCAACTTAAAATAAACTATTTCTTTCATATGACTCCACTATTCTAAAAATAATCAAAATTGTGTTCCATTAAAAGACAATATGGTATAGATTTTTGAAGAAGTGAAAAACTTCTCAGTTCACTCTTCTTTAATTTACCGAGCAAGAATTTGTGTGCTACATTAACGGTGACATTTGCAACAATTTGTAAATAATTGGAATAAGTAAGTCATTGAAATTAACTTATATCAAATTATATCAAATTCTGAGTGATACTGTGTATAAATACAAACAAATGTAACGGTGGCTAGCCAGATTTGATAAATAAAACAGATTGAGACTAGTTGAGTGCACACGTACTTAAGAAATATTCAAATTCAATTTTCTTGAAAAAATATTTTATTCTTTTTGCATCAGGCATCGTACGTCTATGTTTTTCTGTTGCACCATGATTTTGAAAGTATCTTGTAGACTCATTTTTTGCCCGGAATGCAAAGTTTGTAAGGATAAATGCAAAATGCAAAAATCCTTTTGAATTTAGATTTCATCATTAATACAAAAAAATTGTTTTTACATTTCTATTAGTTTTAAAACTAATTTCTGTCACTCCATTTTTTATTCCGTATACCAGCATAATTTCCAGCCATTATTCTACATTACACAAAATTTCTCCAAGAACCATTTCCCTATTCCAACAAAAATAAAGTAGCTTCATAAAATACCATATCCTCCGTGGATGAAAGAACGCTAGCATAAAAATCCTGTTCACGGTCGGTATACGCGATTCAACATTTCCTCGATGTGGAACGACAAGCATGGATCTTTTTTGATTGCACGATCTTTGTGCTGCTCCGTGGAGAACGCGATGCGCGGCAAGAATTCGCGCCATGTTACGAAGAAATCCTAGGAAGAATTAAAGGGCCGTGGGTTGAGGGAGAGGGTGTAGAGAGAAAGAATGGAACGCTAAACGATGCTGGACAAGACTGTTGGGCATTCCTAATGGCAGCTATCCCGCAGGAATATTTATATTCGACACCTAGCCGCCGTAAATCCCTGGCCGGCAATTAAGGCTGGCTAGCCTGCGGGTCTCTCGTTTCGTCTCGCCTCGTCTGCCATAGTCCAGTTTGCAGCATTGTAACTCTCGACGGTCCTTAACACGGACTATCATTGCGCAGAGTGCCTCTAACCAGTGATACCTTCTGCTTTTTCTGACTCGTCCAACCTGTAGTTGGTTTGTCTGCAAGACCACTCGTTAGCTTCTCTCATTACTAAAAAATATTATTCACATTATTCCCTCGGATTTCTAATGAAGGGTACCTCACGCATGCCTAATGTTAAATTTGAAGTAGGTGTTTTATGCTATTGAGCTCTTAGGTTTTTAAGCAGAAGGATCGATTAGGAGTTTTGATTGATAATGCGGAGTCACAAATGTTTTCAATAGGTTTACAACATTTCCAGGAGGAGTTATTTTATGATAGTGGTGCAGAGTTTTGGTTTAGAGATTAAATCTTATTCTAAAATTTTTGGTATTTTTAAGTTGTTGGTATTATTCTCATTATATGTTAATTATTGTAATTTATGAAAGTTGATCAATATAACAGATTTTTATGTAAGTGCTATCAGTGTATATCATAACTAAATATAAGGAAAAGATGTTATACAAATATAGATCCATAAATGTTTTAATTAAAAAATTAGAATAAAAGAAGTGAAACGTGAGAGGAAGCATTGTGTCTACATTTGCATTTTGACATATAGCTTACTTTTGTTAATACACGAAAACTGTAAACGAGATGCATCCCTACATAACGTGGATTCAAGGAACTATTTTAAATATGTATTCATGTAACGGAATAAACGTTCGTTTGTTTGTTTTTTATTTAACATGATGTATAATATGATCGGGAAGAAAGTTTTTAAAAGTAGAATTTTTAAAAGTATATTAGGATCGTTCGATATTTTTCGTATATTTCTCGTCAGGAGAAATTAATTTACTTCATACGTAGAGTTTTATTTTTTCTATCCTAAATAACGAAAGATATATCGCAAAACGAGTTTCCTAAATGATAAATTCGGCGTTATATACAAGCATTGCAAGAACCGTTAACTCAGACTTGACGAAAATGTTTAACCGTTGCTAAACTTTTATTACGCCTCATGTTCGAGCAGGTGTCGCAAAACAGTTTTCAGAATAGGCGCGCTAAGAACACATTGAAAGAGTATTCGTGATGTCTGCTAAACAAGCTGATTAGTGATTACAATTTTTCGTGGCAATTAATGGACTGGTTGCCATCTTTAGCAGCGAACGACCAAGCTGCTAGAAAGTCTAGTTCATCAGAAACAATCCTTCCTTAGGCGCCTAGCAGGAAGACGTTCCTTAAACATTGAACAGTTAAATCTTAAGAAAGTCCAACGTTTAAGACTCTTTTCGCAAAGTATTTCTTTTTTTTTTTATACTATCGTTAACCGTTCCAGATGATATCACACGTATCAAGGTCTAAGTTCAACGTTCAGAGCAAAGAGCATTAAACCATTAGAGCCGCTCACTCTACCCATTGACTCAGTTACCTAAAATGAATTTAGGAAGTAACAACCGCGACGCAAATTCCATCGAAATTCAAAACTGTGCGACGCGACAGCGATTCGTAAATGCATATCAATACTTCAGAGAGAAAATCTACACACTAATATAAGTAAAAAACATCATATGGGCATATGTATGTTCTACCTGCATGAGCTTTCAAACTATCCCATTTGTATCATATAGAAAAGTGGAAAAGTGATCCTTATCACCAAAAATTTGTTTTATTGTATAAAAATAAAAATTTTTCAAAACGTATAAAAAACTAAAAACAAAATGGCGTAAATAAAGAATTCATAATTTTATTTAGTTCGATAAAGTTAATACATATATACATTGATAATAATTTGAGAAATTAAATCTAATTGGTTTGCACAGTATGGTAGTACTTGAAATGGTTAATGCATATAGCCACATGGCAATTATCACACGGATAAAATGTACCCTTTCTTTTTTTTTTATGATAAATAAACTATGCAACGTTTGCAAGCTTTCTTTGATGAAGTTGTTTCAATTGATATTGGAAAATGTTGACCAGTAAATCTTGATGGTAACAATGGGGACATGACGTAACTTTTTGTTTTTTCTGGTGGTTTTTTGTTGTTTTGTGTATTTTGTTCAATTATTTCTTCTGTTAATTTTTGTTTGAAGTCGTGAAATGCTCTATCTTTATGAATATTCTTAAAACTAACGTACTTGTTCAAAAGGATCATGTCAAGCCAAGAAAACAATATTTTTCGTGCACCTTCTGATAGTGTCGCATAACATGGAATTTGTTAATAATTTGATCTCTATCAACTCCCTGTATGTTTTTACTGTAGTCCAAAATAACTGTTGGCTTTACAATGTTTTCGTTAATTCTGTAATTTCTTTGGCTGCACCAGCAAACTCTAGGATATACAGTGTTGATAACATAACAAGGTCTTTTTTATCCATCCATTTTATGGCGAAAATATTTTTACTTTGGAGTATAATGGCTTCACCTAGTTCCAATTCTAGATATTCTAGAACTTTAGGCATTTCTTTCATATTTATTCTCGCCCTGCCACAAGCATTTGTTTTCAATTTATATAATTTATTATATAAATCAGGGGAACTGTACCAATTGTCAGTATATAAACAATGACCCCTTTGTAACAATTTGCTTTCTTTTATCATATCTAGAATAATTTTTGTATTCGCTAGCCCTTTCTTACACTTATCCTTTCCTATATATGTATATATCCTAAAATGATGTATATGTTACGGGCAATGTGTTTAACGTGGACATTTTGTAAAATGACAGGGCATCGTATATAACACAATATACACGTTGTGTATAGCTAAAAAGGAATATTTTCTTTCCAACTAAATTTCTTCACTAATAGAATTTATTCTCACAGCCCTATTAGGAAACGTATTGTATAATACATACATTTTTTTTTTTGTTAACATATACCCATCAAGAAAAGCAATAACACCAAGAAAATGAAGAGATGTAGAGTCCTGATCTGTCACTCCGGAGGTGGCTGTTTCGATTTCCGCTTGAACCCTCGAATTTTTTCTTGGTTCCTACAGTTATATTTCTATTCTTACTATTTCTTTTATCATGTCCTGAATATTACTCTAATCTGCTATTTTTGGTATAGTAAACTTACTTTGACAAAGCAAAGCGAGGAATGTTTCATGAAATCGCATGATTTGTATGGTTACATAATTCTCATATATTTCTTAGAAACATTTATGATGAATCGAAGCGAATAAGTATTATAGAACTTATTTTCCAGTTGGATAGTTTTACTATTGGGTATACGCAACGATGGGAAGAAATGAGTTAATATTAGTATTATGTTTTGCAAAAAATACGTCTTTATTTTCAGATTACATATTCAAAAAATAAAATCTATAAACATTTTAAAAATGGCTTAGAATGGATATAGCCAGTTTTTAAATTTAATTTTTCATATAGAATATATAACAGCAATTCACTATTGCTATGAATTATATAATATCATAGACTTGATTTAAGAGAATGTTGATTGAATGAAGAATGATTTTCCTTTACTACGTTGCATTTTAATTGCAGTACTTATTTGGATTACTAATTTAACTAAAACATATCTAGTGGAATTCGTTTCTTGATGTCATGGTAATGTTTGGCAGTTATTGCCGCTGACTTGCGATTTATGTCAAATATGCCACAGAAATGCTGCTACAAACTAGCTGACTCGTTGAGAATAAATAAATATAATGATTTAGTAGACAAATTTGACAACTTGCGATTATGGTAACCGTATAGAAGTGGATAAGATTGTATTAATAATCTAATTTATATCGAGACCAGTTTATATAAGCGATTTTAAAGGCGACAATATATCTTACTGTGCAATTTTCATTCTGGTGTGATGCATAACTCGGGCGAAAATGGATCAAGAGACATAAATGTAGATTTAAATAGCAGTAGGTGTCAAGTATCTCTACCCTTTGAAATGAAGAATACAAGATTATCATACTTCAACTTAAAACTAAAATTTTAAAATATATCTTCAAATAGAATTAATTAACAGCAAATTATGTAAATTATTAAAATAATTGTATACAAAGAAATACTGAAGAAATTTATTATTTTGAAACTTAAACACAATGTGTGCTCGATTCCTCTTATTCCTTTTCTACGAATACAATTGTTTTAATGGTAGTCATATAAAAATACAATATTTAAAATAGTATCAGTGTTTATGGTACATACATATTCGATATTATAATCTGATAGACAGTTCACTGTTGTTAAGTTGTTAAAAATTTTGCATCGGATATGATTTTCAACTATTTTTTAATTAAAAATTCATGTAGGTATCCTTTTACTAAAATATTTATAAAACTAGTTATTTGTTAATATATATTATATAAATATAGTTATTTGATTATATATTTGTCGGTGATTATGAAAGTGTGAATCATTTATTCTTTGTTTCAAGATATTTAAATTTTTACGTTTGCGTTGACTAAAAAATATTTTCCATTATAATATATAATTGTCTATTAAATATTTGCTCTTGTGAAACAAAATTGGTCTGTGTTTGTGAAATTTTACAAGAATCGTGTCCAGAAATATGCTTTTCTAAACTTCAAATTACTTAGATCATGTTCAAAATTAATAATACATCTAAAAAGTGACTTATAACAATAAAAAGTTATGAATTTTATTTTAAAAAACGAGTTAAAGAGATATATATTCATTTACTGTTCATAGTTATAACTGTGTTTAATTATTTTAAAAACTTTAATATTCTACTTGATAAAGGAAGATTCAATTTCCGCTGTATTGAGAGCTTTGAAGTGTTTTTATAAATTACAGCAGGATTTACAGTAATAAATGAATCATATCTGTACGTTTTCTTTGTTCTGGTACCGAAATATAATGAACATAACGGTATATTTTCGTATATTTTAGGCCTTTCCTTCTTAAACAAAAGATATGAAGTGTAGAATGTTGCATCACCCAAAAAGAAGATTTAAAAAAAAAAGTCGTGCTTCACTCTTTCTACAATAAATTTATTCTTTCTGCAGTACTGTGCCATTTATTTATAAGAATTAAAATTAATATTATATTAAGCAAAATTATATACTTTCCTAAGTATTATTATATAAAATTATTAAATGCAATTTATTAAATTAATATAAACTATAAATTATTTCATCATATTTACTTACTTCAATCGCAATTTGGATGAGAAGAATAATAATGCACTTCTTTGCAAATGATACATTTATCAGAAAACAAATGACATTATTAGCATAAACGTGACCTGAATTTCGTTCAATCACATAATGATCAACTTCATTGTAAATTCAGTTTATGACTATTTCACAAAAATTCTACTATAATATAGTAAAATCAACCGATATGATACAAAAGTACTGAAAAGTTAATTTTTTAATTTAGAATTTTGGCTTAGACCACTTTCATAATCACCGATGTTACCTGTTAAATTTCAAAAGTAACTAAAAAACAAGAAATATTTAGACGACCTACGGCACCAGTCTATACCTCTAAATAGAAAGCTCCGGGAAAGGATCTTACATCGAGAAAAGCGTTGATTGGTCCTTTCTTCGAGCTTGCAGTTTTACAGTCCCTGGCCATCGAATTAGGACCACGTACGGAAATTTCACTTTTATGCCTATAACAGTATGTCATATATGGAAAATTGTCTTAGGTCATTCAAATTATTACTAAATACGTTGATAATGATGTATATATAACAATTGATTTGTTACTATCGTGGTAATAATCAAATTCTTCCGACATGAATGCTATAGAAAATGTCTGGAGCCTACTTAAAAAAATAGTTTATGAATCTCCAAACACCACATTGTCACAGTTGAAAAGAAAAATGACAGATATTTGGGAAAATAATGAAGATATAAAGCATATGATCGAGCAATGTATACGGAGCATGCCGGAAAGGATACAAGCTGTCATCAAAGCAAAGGGTGGAAATACATGATATTAACATGTGTTAACAATATTATGTACAGTAGTAGTGTATTATGTTAGTAGTTAATAAATTATATCATTACAATTTCAACAAGCCTTTTAATTTTACGGAAAACGCGAAAAATGCTTAAAATTTGTAGTGGTCCTAATTCGATGGCCAGGGACTGTAAAAACTCATATATAAATAACACCCGTTCAATATGCCAGCAGTAGAAGAAAAACATTATAACGAGAATCTGAACGCTGCTCCACAAGAAAACACAGCAACTTGTAACCGAAGCAATTATTCAACTAAACATATTCACTACAACCTTCATCCCATATCTTCATTGGATTGAAAAAAGACTGTGACTCCCTATAACTGAGAAAATAAGAGTATGGTACACAACAAATGTAACGTCAATTTCATAGTGGTAAAATTATTTAAACAATATATGTATACTATTACACAAATATCTTTCCCTATTTTATAAGCTATTACGTGATAACTATTGCATGAATATTCTATTACATTACATATATGTATGTATGTCTAATGGTACTTTATAAATATTTCATTGCTAATTCACCGTTACACGACACCGTTGCTATAAATATACCATTACATTAAATATATTATTACACAAGCAATTGTTCGGTTATTTTTAACCGTTACGGTATACAATAGCACTATGTCGCTAAATGTACCATTACACGGGTATTCGTTTCGCGATTTTTATACGACATTATACGATATATATACCGTGCGATGCGCCGTGCATATTTACGTGCTAATATCGCGCGTATCCAGCGGCGTTCTAACATAACGAGTGGTTACTCTGGCAAGCTGGCTTCGTTCTACTCATTAACCTCCCTCGTTTATGTGAAATGTTTCCGAGTTCCCATCCTGGCGAAAAGGGACGTGAGGCCAAGTATATATGCACATAGTTGCGTAGAAGTGACGTAAGATTTGTCACGTACGCTGCGACAAGTTTCGAGCAAGTTTTGTGCCGTGGTTTATGCCCTCCTGTAATTTGCCCCGAACCCTGAGTCTTTATACCGCCAGACGGGTCAACTGCTCCCTCATTAACTCGCCAGGTGCTAGTAAAATCTCGTCGAATTACCCTTCCGCGTGGTCGTGCGCGTTTCGTCACACTGAATTTATCAGCTGCGCCGAAAATAAATCATTCCACCACGCTACGCCACTAGCAATGCTTGTTCCCGTGATTTCGCGACAGAAAAAAAAGGCGGACTTGCATTTAATACAGGCAATACATAAAGTACGCGAAAATGACGCGTGTTAAAGTTGCCATTATTTTGTTTATCCGGTTTAATTTCGATTTATTAGTGTCTTATTGTTTTCGCTCATGTTTCGTTGAAAAGATGTAATTTGTAGAGAATAATTAAGTTTGTGAGGTGGCTGAGTAAAAGTACTTGTATGGTTCTTTCCGTAAAAAAGGATTGGTAATGTAGAATAGAATCTTTGAAACTTTGAACAAATTTTGCTCTCAATTCGAAAATTGAATTTCAGTTGTTTAATAGTTTTGGTATATAATGTTTATACAGACATTATAATTAATATTATTTTTTTGGAAAGAAAATAGGAATATATTGCAAAAAAATTTTTGAATGCATTAACATTAAAATTTGAAAGCTTTTATATCAATTCTAGCAATTCGTAATTTCTTATTCTTAAAAATATAGAAGTGTTTGGAATTGTATATTTCTCACATACTTACATACACATATTTGCAAACTGTATACAATTATCATTCTGAAAAAGATAGTTTGTATTCAAATACTTAGTTGATTGATTTCTAGAGATATTATATATGTAGGAATTAACGCTATGGTTATTAACTTAAAACGTAATATTTAACTTGTATATACTATAGAGCCTTACTTTGAATATATGTGAAATTAGAAAATCTGAACTAATATAAAAGGTATATAAGTACCTGGAAATATCAGAATCTAAGAAGGTTGTGTTGATAAAGTCACACGACTAACTAGTGTAACACGATTCCTGAAATGAAAAATTTTAGAATATCTATGCACAACAGTTTTCACGTCTTTTCTTTCGTTCATTCTTACATATATTGCAATTTTCTTTAACTTAGATATTCGCTGATTTGAAACAACACTTCGTTCACAGATATATAAAATTATACGGTCTTTAAACAAAAGATATTATAAAAAATATTGAATTATTATAAAAGATGATAAAAGACGCCATCCAATCTATGAATTGGAAACTATTGCAAAACTTGCTGACTACTTAACTACTGAACTGTTCTAGAGGTGTGTTTTATCTGATTGTTCTCTTTGACTGTTGTAACAGTTCTGCCTGTCGTCTCGGTGCTCGTACTCGCCTGAGACGCGTTGGGGTATGTTCACACAGATTGGTGAATGTTTGGTAATATTCATTCCTAATTAGCGTGTCTAATTTTCTCGCCAACTCCTTCCAATGCACTCTTAGCGTGCCTTACCCTGGAAGAGTGGTAGATGGTTCCAAGGGGTGGGCTAATGTTTATAATAATTTGGGAAATTCCTCCGGGTGACTCATTGGTTAGTGAGTCGTTACATACAAATGTACCCTTCGGAAACCAGAGGTTTATAGCATATGCTTAAATTATTGAGTACGAGAGGCACGAACGGTTTAAAACTCTAATAAACTAATTCTGTTGGTTCTCGCTAGGGTGTTTCTTGAAGCATGCAAATAATAAAGGAAATCCTAAACTCAAAAATAACTTTTCTGTGCGATCAAGCCATAAACCGTTACTAAGAAATTTTAACAGTGATACTCCTAAATTTTTAAAATACCAATGAAATTAAAATCTTACATTCTGTCAGCAGTCAAAATAACCTATGTCGGTATATATAACGTATACATATAATATGTAAATTTACAAGAAAAGAGGAAAAGAGAAAAATTTACAAAATTTATCATTTGTATACTAAATTTCAAAAAATAAAGAAGATTTAAAAAAATAAAATATACTGAAAATGACTAATTATTACAACAATATGTGAAACAAGTCATTCTGATAGGCAGCCTTGGTAGGTCTAGGATTAAAAGAAAGACGTTAAACTTCAAAGCAGTAAATTTATTTTGACACTTTAGCAAGCATAAAATATTCATTTCAATCTATTTCTTTTTAGTTTTTTGATGATGTTATCGCGTCACAGCGTCGACGAGTAATTTCCGCGACGATAGGATGACGCAAGCATCGAACTATTTTTTTGTAAAGTACAGTGAAGCCTTTCAAATGTTCCGAAATATATAGTGGACTGTATAAATTATTAGATGTATCGCACACAGTGTTGAACAACGATATATATATTTAACTTAGAAATATTTCAACAAATATAATTTACAACTATTGATGTGTGTGTCGAATGTCGAATCTCTAGTGTCAAATCTAATTTCCTTTGAAATGTCTGTGTATGCTGTTTTATTAAATTTGTGTATGTATATTTCTATTTGCTGTCTAAGTATGTAGTGGAGATGATCGGTGTGGTGATTGGTATTTTCTCAGTGTTTTAGGGGTGACTGACTTATCGAGAGAGTAGGGAGATCGTTTAAACCATTTGTTGTACTGCGGATAGAATTATGGCTATCCTGGTCGGTCGGTAGGTTTGGCGCGTCTGGTAGCCAGATAGGAGGGTCTTCGAAATTTGGTATTACAAAACCAATTTGTAGGCCGTGGCGCCTAACCCCTCGCATCGACAAATTTTAGGCTTTTACGACCGAACAAATAATACAAAAAATCATATTTTATCACAACTGGATTTATTGTTGGTATTACTGGTGTCAGAGTGCAAGGTGATTTGTTTTGACAATATGAATTACTTATTTTGATCTAGTTCTTTTTATTTTGATCTAGTTCTTTCTATTTTTTTAAAATACAAGAAAAAAATTGACTTGCATTGACCAAAAAAAAATCGCCTCATATTCTCATGCTAATAATGCTAACAATGTATCCAGTCGTATTTGCTTCCGATAATCGACCAAATAATTCATTTCCTAGGCACTTACCTTTGCCGTTGCGATTTTAGAGGATTGAACGTGATTAAAATCAAAGCGACGCACAGCCGCGCCTGTGAAACGCGGATAGGGACTTGGAGTTAACGTAATACCCTGTAACGATCACTGGCATCAGATGTATCGAACGACAGTAAATGAAACGCGAAACGATAAATCATGCTGTGGCGCATACTGCGGTTATGTTTTTCGATTTCCATACAGATGGCATGTAAACGTTCCATTAATCGAAATTGTGCGTATACTAGTGCATCATGAAAATCGAAATCGCTTTATTGACCGCAATTAGAGCGATACCGTTCAAAAAGGAATACGTTGCTATGTTTTCGTTTGCATTTCGATTGCTAATATGGTTGCATAATACTTCAAAATAGGTACGGTAGAATTGGTGATTTATCGAGAAGGTACTGGTGTGTATAAGTACTATTTGACGTTGTAAACGTAAGTTGCAACCAAAACGTGCAATATTGTTTTAGAATCATTTTGATGAAAAGTAATATTGGCAGATATGTCGTTTCAAAATAACAAAATATTCATGAAAGTGATGTTTAAGAAAACGTAACATCATTTTAAAGTATATGATATATGTAAATTCAAAATAGATATACTTTATTAATATAATTTTTTGTTATTTTTACAGTATATATTTTGCGTGGTTTTTGTTTACTTTGATGCAAATTTTAATTATTTAACATTAACGTCAATATATTAACGACAAAGGCATCCATGATTCTTTCAAAAGTTTGAATATTTTTTTCGAACGTGTTATATATAATAAATTGAAATTATATTAGTTTGCACATATAAAATAGGTAACTGTATTTAAATCTTTCGTTTAATCATTTCATACTTTGAAATTATTTTCGTATTCCTTAATATACTTCATTTTATACTTTGAATTAAATTCAAATTTAATGCATTACATACTGAAATATGAATGAAATGAAATATACCTATGTACAGTGAGTCACAAAATTATTCGCTTAGTCGATATGTGACAAACATGAATAAAATAATCAGGTAATAAATAATTTTTTAACATCTTTTTATTTGGCAATACATCACGTAGGTTCTAAAGTACTAAAACCCGGGTTAGGTAGAAAGTAGTAGAAATAACTTTTGTAAAGTGTACGAATAATTCTGTGGCATGAAAACTTGTGCAGAATTGTTACAAGTCATTTTTCCATAATTGTAAACTACAATTTTTCCAGTTTTATTTTTTAATGGTTTTACTACTGTAAAATGTAAGCTATGTATTTTCAAGTAAGAAGATGTTAAAAAGTAATTTATGGTCTCATTATATTATTCATTGTTGCCACATTCTCGACAAAACAAATAATTCTGTGACTCAAAGTATGTATGTATATACCTATATGCATACAAGTACGTAAGCATGTATTATACATAAGGTATCTCAAAGCTTCTCCTTTTAAAGATTAAGTGAACACAACATTACATATAAGGTACTATTTAAAATTACCAAAAATTTTTATATTAATTGACTTCAGTCATGTTTTGTGTGATCATTCCGATTTCAATTAATTTTACTTCGTATTGTATTGTTAGAAAGGATTGTACATTCAAATAATACAAGGAAAGCGAAATCCTTAAAAATACTGTTTTAAATGCAAATATATTCATGCAAAATATATTCATATACATATATTCATTAAAACTGTTAACTGCTTTAATTTAATTTCAACATTCAAAGATAAAAGTTCACAAAATTTCCTGTGTGTTCTTTCATTCATATTTGCCAGATTAACAACGACCTGAAAGTACAGAAATTAATGCGGAAAAATGCAGTTACCATTTTTAGTAACCCGGTAATTAAACGAGCGTACTACTTGAAGGAGTCAAGTTACCCATAGCGACCTTAAGGGCTGTTAACTTCAACTTTGCGGTTTACAAAGAGGGACAAAAACAGACGGGAGAAGGGTCTGTGAAGAATAGATTTGAGGGTCGGTAAAAATGGGATGGAGGATGTCCGTCTGGTTTTTAAAGTGTACTCTTTCCTCCTCGTGCTTGTTCTCACCCTTGTTCCGCTATCCCTTTTATTTTTCCGGACACATTCTTTACTTTTCGATTGTGGAGAAGATTTTTAAATGATGAAATCTACATGTGATATTATAACAAGTATGATTATGAAACAAGTAAAGATAAAGTAATACTTGAACTTTTATATATTCAAAAATGAAGCCGTACTTTGCTTCTTTCTTATTATATATTATTGTTCATAAAATTATTATCTTTTAATATATTCTAGTTATGATTTCTTTTGTGTTCTTTATACTTGCAAATAAAGGAATATTGTCGAAAGGAATTAAAGCATTAATTCCTCTTAAACTGTAGTGGTATACATAAAACATAAGCTTAAACAACATTTTCAATATTTATGAAATTTTGTTTCAAAATAAAAATGTGTGAATGCTTTAAATTGACACATATTTGTATCAGTACCTTATAAACACATGAATAACTAAAACGTATAAAATATATTTTATTCGCTTAAATTAAAAATTTCTTAAATAGTACGGTTTATATAGGATTTAGAGATTGTATAGAATATTAATAGAAAGTAATTATTATCAGCTTGAATGGAATTCCCATGCAACTTCTTTCATGGTTCATTAAACAAATTATAGCTTATTTTTGCGTTTTTAACAACATTTGAATCTCTTACAGGTAAACGTAGAAAATTTAGTAGAGTTTAATGTTAAATTAAATGTAGAAAATTCAAAATATTATTAGAAACGCGAAATTTCTAGTGAAATTCTAAATTCAATTGTTTACGAATATTATAACCCATCTATTCGTCATGTAGGTAAACTGCAAATACATCTAGTAAATATAAAAAGTTATAATATACATGAAGTCATATATTTGCGCTATGTTGCAATTGCTATTGAAAATGGAGACAAAGCAATAAAATTATATCTTTGTAAGTTAGTAAATATTTCCTGATATAATATTTCGCACAACTAATTTCACATTTGACAAGATCCTATCGCCGATATTGTTAGCAAATGTTCCACATCCCCGGAATATAGAAAATTCCCGCTAATAAAAAGGTTAAAATAAATTTTTAACCACTTATGACAATGTAATAAAAATTGTTAACAAAAATTTATACGTGTTGAGTAAATATAAAGCAATAGGAAACTTTTCTTTCATAGCAAAGTTAAGGTAACATCGAGTTTTTTAAACAGACTTACATGATTTTTATTTCATCATATTGTAGGGAATATTCAAATGAACTTTCAGAATACTCGTATCTATTGCGATATGGCAAACATGGACTGAATTCTTACTTGAATGCTTATTTTAATTTTAATTCTTAGTTTATAATTATTCCATTTAATAAAAGAATACGGTGCAATTTATTATTTTTTTTTTTTCAAATAAACAGTACTCGTAATATACAATATTGGAAATATATTTCTGTAGTGATTTAGTTATTTATATTGATTAATTCACTTATTTCCTACAAGAATTAAAGCAGCATCGAAATGGTCGGAAACTTCATGCCGGGAGTGTATATATTTATTTAATTCTTAGAAATACGTTAAACTTAAGAAACTTGATACTGCTGATATCGGATTAAGTTTTCCAAATAATCAGCCGTGTACTGCATACGTAAGGAACGAGTATGGCTGGGAATGAAGAAATAAAACGCTTTCAGACAAGAAGAATATGCATGGACCGTGGTAGCGGAAAGAAGGAATGGTGTTGAATATATTTTACAGAGTCGAAACGCTCCCGTTGGAAAATTCCATGCATACACGAGTATTGCGAAAACAACCGACACGAACGCACTGCAGTAACGCGAAACGTCTATGTGCTCTGTAAAATTGTATTTAATATCGACCGATTCTCGCGTCTACTGTCGATGGTTGCATAAACGACCAAGAATATTATCTTTATAAATGGCCGAATGTGCATTAAAATCAACCGGTCGAACGGTCAATCCAAACGTGGGTCTGTTTTAATAATAATACCATGACGATAATGATTTCGAAGTATGATATGAACATTCGCAATATTCTTTAATGTTGTTTGCAAGATACATATTGATTCATTGATTATTATCATTAGTAACGTTAGCACGTCAAATTTCTCGGCAATATTGTGTATGTAATCTTCAATTGTCAACTTTATCACGCACTTCGCGTAATCTTCCGTGGAAATTTAGCGAGCACGAATTCTTACGAAAAATTGTTTAGTGTAGCAGTTTGTAAAAACGTGTATGAACTACTCGGTTTTAAAAATCGCCTTGATGTAATATATAGCGCTTTATGAATGTTAGATTAGTAGAATAATAGAGATACAGTTGGACAGTTTTGATATTTACTTTTGATTATCTGAATTTTTATTTCGTCTTTTTTTCGGTTGTTGTTATATACTTTCATTATCGTTAGTGTTCATCTTTACACTGTTAACAGCTAGCTACTCAAGTTTATTGATACTTATCATAGTAGAGCCTTCCTTATCCAAACTAATAGGGAGGCAAAACTATTCGGACAATAAAACAATCACTTTTCTGATATGAAATTTCATTTATTTAAATGAAAGTCAAGATTAATTGACAGTTTCTTTAATTCTAGAATGACACCCTAGGGTTGCCGGTTACCTCAACAAATTTTAATCCTGTTTGCAAACATAAAAGTAAACATTAGAATTCCTTACCCTCCTAACTTATACCATAGTTAATGAACTAACAGAAAAAAAACAATCTTTTTTACACAGTTTCATTAAAATATAGACCTTTGTGGTAGACATATCGAAATTAGCTATGTCTTACTCTTCCAAGTCATTCAACAGAAACAGGAAGGATTCATGTTCTAAATCTAAATATTGTTACACAGTATAGATACGTGACTCATTCTGCGTTCCGATAATTGATCTTTCGGATAACCGATATTCCAATAAATGGTGTTTCGATTAAGTGATCTTCGGATAATTCGACCTTTTAGTGTACTTACACTGTGTATTAAGGTATTCAGATAAGTGAGGCTCTACCGTATTTTATGTTACACTAAAGTGCCAATATTTGAATATTTGATAATTAACCACAACGTAACTACGTTTTTTATGTTGCTATTGCAAAGTAGCAGTTATATTATGCTCTCTAATGTAGGGGTAGTAGTTTATTAAATAATTGAGATCATCGTCGACTAACACTATCATACGTTTCCTTGTATGTTTGCTTATATTCTTCTTATATTTTCTCTTACACTCCTATACTTATACTAATTGTACCATCACAGCCGAACCAATCGGAATTTATTCTATACGCAACTGACGTGGAGGAAATCTTACAAAATACAAAGCTTAAATTAAGGCGTCAGTCGGCGGGGAGTACTTTTGCAGGAACATGTCCTACCTGCGGGGTACTACTGTTGAACTTTCTCTTCTCTACACGCACATACATATATACATACACATCCTACATTTATTTTTTGTGATAAGTGAGTTTTATTTTTATTTAACTATACTGCTTATGTAAAATGCATTGTATTGAAGAAAGAATTGTGGATACCTTTCCTATATGAATTTTAATTGAGACACAGTCTGTAATACAATATCATAGGGGTGATATCTGCGAAAGTTGATACCTAATGAAGGGGAGATTGTGGTAATCTAAATATATACAGTTTCCTCAATATGCGTTTACCTAAGGATTCTCAGTATCGTTTGTATTATTCAAAATTATGGACCTTTGCGAGATGTGTACTGTATATGTAAAAGCAGTTGAAGCGGTCTTCCTGTGTCTTCATTTCAGAGGACCAGAAATAAATTTATAAAGTGCAGCTGAATATCTATTGAAGTCTCAACATATCGTTCAAGATTGGGTACAACAGTATAAAGAGATCAAGTGAATTAAAATTAAAAATTAAAGAAAAGAATTAAATTCAATATTTTCATTGCGTAAAGGACAAGCTTCTTTTCAACAGAAAGGGTATAAAAAATAGCAGGGCTGGTGGAATAAAATGGTTTTTCAGGCAAAATATATTATTTAGCAAGCAACAAAAATGAAAAATTGTCTAGGGGTCGTTTACCCATGCTGATCCTGCTAGACCCTTTTTGCAAGCTTGAATGACGACATTTGATCACGGGCCCTAACACGATACAAGCCTATTCTGAAGTATAAATTTGAAAGAAAGTATTTTAATATTAGAAGCTTTGATAGGAGAGACCAAAATCAACTTGCTACTGTTTCGGCTATGCAATGCTCATACTTTATTGCCAAACCGTCACACGCGAATTTCACATATCGTATTAGACTCCTTGTGAATGATGGAAAACTCAAAGTATCAAATTTGATAGTTTCTAATACAACAAAATATATTTGCAACGAGAGTGAATGAGTAGACTAGATATTTCTGCTTGAATGGTTTTTTAGAACTGTTTGTTTTAATCGGTGTCGTGTGCATTGAAATGTACAGAATGAACCCTGTTGGTTACAGTTTTCGTTAGTAGAAATGGAATATTCTCTTTTCTCATTGTTTGATTAATCTATGTGTACGAAAACTTTGGAAGTAGAAGATGTGCTTATTTTAATCTCGCCGTTGGTTATTTACTTTGGGAAATTTTGAAAGCGTTGGAAAATAACGGTTTTCGAAGCGGCTTGGCCAATTCTCATTTGATGACCGGCTGCTTGCGACTTGCCGTGTTTCAATTTGTTAATAAAAAAATAATAATAATAATTCTAAAGATTTTGTAGATTGTTAAAATTCAAGAAAATGGAATATTTCAACGATCATTTATCATTTATCGAATTCACTTGTGTCAGTGTATTTTAATCTTTAATAAATGATCGTCGCAGTATCCGCTATTTTTAAATTTAGTGTATCAGTTAATTTCACTGTATCAATCTGCACCTGTATCTTTTTACTCCAGTCTCCTCTATATTGGATTCGAAAAATATGAATGTCATCTTCTTCGTATGCCGTTGCCAAACTATAATCGCTAATAGAGACTTATTATTAATCTTTTGAGTGCTACTGACACATATGTATGTATATGCTTCGTACAAAAGCTATCAGTGAGAGCTATGAACGCATGCATGCTTTCGATCGAAACTATCAGCATGGATTGTGGACGTATGTATATATGCGTTTTTTAATTTTTTCGATCTTGCCCGTACTGGAGTCAAAATTATCAGTGTATGAGATGAATAACGAATGAACTATTAATTTTAGTGGATTTAAAATAGGTTGTTTTAATTTCTTAGAAAATAATTAAACAATTTTAATTTTATCAATTTGTATAAAAGTTTTATTTTCTAGTGTTGAGTACAAAGTATTTATGTGATTCAAAAAGGAATATTCTGTTGTTTGAAATATAAGTTTAAAGCTTTCCATATTTTTTGCTAGATTGATGAGTTTGAATTTACAGATATATTGTTATATTTTCAAGTTAAGGTATGCTTTAAATTTTAATGCTTTTAATGAAACCATTTATGCTCGAAAAGAACCTTATTACGTTATTTATTTTTGCATAACTGAAGAATTACAATTATGTTTTAATTGCACATTATATACTCCGTTAATAGGAGCGCTTTGACCGGGAGTATTCAGCACTCGAAGGATTAAGTAAGGGCATATACGTTTTTTAGATGGACTTTCAACTTATATGAAGTTTTTACAAATAGATTAATTTTTGCAAATATATCACTGTCACGCTCTCGTATTACAAATTCTAATACAGCTGAAGCAAATAAAAATTTTTTTTTAGAAAAAGGTTGTGTTAGCAAAAGAATCATTTAATTATCTGTTATAAGGTTTCATTATGGAAATGAAAATTCGATTTTACAGAATGATGTCTAAATATTTGTTAGATATGATATTATTTTAATGCTTTTAGATTTGATATTGATTGTTAGATTTGGTATAGCAACACATACTCGTTTAAAGTTCTAGGATAAGTGCCATGCTGTGTCCCATGGTCCTCTTACCAGAAGATGCAACATTTTCCCCACTCTGTGACCAGATCCTTTGAGAACAGCCTTATCGCTTTACACGTGCCATGCAGCACCATGACTTCGGGTCATCAGCCACACGCGCGTATATACATTTGAGGTCGGCGATATATCGCTGATTCGCAAACAAAAGATCCGCGATCCTTAGAAGTCACTGCATCTCAAGTATCAACTATCACTGGACCCAAATCTGATGATAAACATATGGTCCGGGGTATCGGTAACCTAAAGAACTCTGAGAAGTGGGTTAAAGTCCTTGAACGCATCGACCTCTGACACGTGTTTTCTCTATAGAAGACTTAACGCTAAGACATTAAAAAGATGGGGCGAGAAAATTAGTCATTAGTTATTCTGTCAAATGTTTGACAATGGTGATTAAAATCAGGAAGATACAAAGTCGCGCAAACACAATGGTTGAAGTTGACATGAAGAAGAAGAGTGCAGTAAAGAATATATGGTGCAACAGACACTTGACTGCATTGCTTATTGTTTTACAGAGAAGAGTATGCTCCATGTTTACAGTGCATAAAATTTGAAATATGGCATGATCCGTGCTGTTTAGATGTTGTCACATTTCGACAGTTTTGTTGTTCTAATAATCTTCTAAATTAGGAGTTCTGTTGGTCTGTGTAGCTGAACATCATAGTCGTAGCAAATCTCAGATAATTTATTTCTTCGCAAGTGATATAAATTCTAGCGAGTTTTACAGTAAAAGCTGTACTTTACTTTTCTTTTGAATCAATTTAAAATTGCTATAGATATTACTTTATTATTATAAATTGTTGAGATATTTCAATAATTAGTAAATGTCCTGTTGTGCGGAAATTAAAAGTTAAAAGAGATTGGACTTTGAACTAATTGCGATAATTACATCAGTATATTCGCGAATTATCGGTGATGCCTAGGACACGAAACATATTAATCTTATTCCATTAAATTAATCAAAAAATTATCTATTTTTGATATCGTGATCGATACATACACATACCCTATGATATAATTTTGATCGTTACACTTTATAATAGTTAGTACAAAATGAGGAAACCTACAAAGTTGTACTTTTGCACGATGTGTTAAAATAAAAACTTTCAAAATGTAAAATCAGTTCGAAAAAGACAGATTACAGAATTTTAACTTTGACAAGGAAATGGGATTCGCCAGATATTAATTAAAATAACAGAAAATAATATGTCATTCCTCATATATTCTGACTTAAGATTGCTTGATTACTATCCATTCATTAATGGTGAGAATCAATTTGTGAACATATTGAAAACATATTTTAGTAGTAAGAACTATTATAAATAGATACTTCTAAATACATTACTGCATAGAAAGAGAAATGGATAAGCAATAATGAATATTACATAAAACAACAGAACTTTCCAATTAACAGTTAATACTTTTTTAACTTTTTCACAGCACAGCAATAAAATAATTTCTTTAACAGAAATATTACTATTCAGTAATCGCAAATTCATGAAAAGTCACGAGCTGGATTTCAAATTCGAACATCATATTTCTCTTATCTTCTTCTCAGTTAAGTAATACAGTACCAACAAAACACATATTTTTGATTTATTGCAAAATTCCAGGATTGAGGAATAAGACACGCGCAGATAGACGTATCTTTTGCTTACGCAATTGCTTTTCCGCTGTCAGTTTGCAGTTTGGATGAACAAGAAGCGCAAAGAATGAGACGGTGGGTAACGACATCGGTGCACTGTCTGGAGCAATGTATTTCGCAAGAAGAGAAACGCCAAGGGTGACACCGACCTCAGAGAACAGAAAGGAGAAGCGTTGTACGACTGAAAATAGCTTGTTGCATTCAGACGAGGCTACGCCGTGATGGGTTCCATCTTGTTTACTGTGTAGAATAGTTCGTGGTATGTGGCCCCGTAGTGCCTCCGGAGGGTGGGGGGGCTTATTCTCTCTCTCTCTCTCTCTCTCTCTCTCTCTCTCTCTCTCTCTCTCTCTCTCTTTTTAAACGTTTCACCACCCTTCCTCGCCATTGCTTTTATTCCACCACTAGCCTTTCGGAAGGTACGATGAAATATGTAAAGGAACGTGTACAAGGTGAAAATGTTCATCGCAGTCGGGAACAATACGCGAGAAACCGATGATACGTACACGGGAAATTAGATATTACTCAATAACACTTGTGAGACAATGGAGAAGAGTGCATTTTAGATTCTTCTGTGTTCTAATGTTGCTTGATAATGAAATATTGTTAAAAACGTTTTTTATTCAAGATACTTTCGGAGTAGTTTCGTCAAATTGATTTTATGTAGATTGAAAGTTATTCTTTATAACGGTTCGTTCGTAAAGTGAATTTTATCAGAAATACTGCTTATTCGTTTAATTGTTTTACAAGCGCCTTACTTAAAGGCACATGCATCCGAATATGTCTTGAGTCAGGCCCAACAGAAGAGGACCAGCGCGATCCTACCATGCAACATTTGCTCACCGAACAATAGCACAGTTTTTATAAACAATCTCTCATTCTCACATACCATAAATCCACTAGGAATATAGGAACACTAATCAGAAGACAGGTCAACCACTTGCAAGATTCGAATACCCAACCACCAACACATACAAAATTTATAAAACACCTTACTCAAACACTTCACACAAATTCTAAAACAGCTTTTCAAATAGTTCATTATACAAACACATTGTCGCATATATCCAAATCTAGTGTTTGCAAGAGTTGAATTTATACAATAAATACACCCTCTGTCCCAAAAATAACCGGAATGGCTACACAGAAACAAAAATAATCAAAAAATCTTCACAAAAATCATTTTATTTATTCAAAATATTCTCCCTCAGCAGAAATACAGCAATTCGCACGTTCGAGAAGTGCATTAAATGACTTTTTTATATCGCTGATTGGAATGATGTCAAGATTCCTCGTCGTTGACCGTTGAATATCTTCAATTGATGCAAAACGATGTCCTTTCATCGCCAAATGCAGCTTCGGGAATAGAAAATAGTCGCAGGGAGCTAAATCAGGTGAATACGGGGGATGTTGAAGCAAAAAAATGTGATTTTTGGTCAAAAAATCGGTGACAATTAATGAACGATGAGCCGGTGCATTATCGTGCAACAATCGCCAACTGCCGGGTTCTCGATATTCAGGACGAATACGACGAACACGGCCTATCAAGCGTTTCAATACCTCAAGATAATACTCGGCTGTAACTGTTGTACCACTTGGAACGAATTCTTTGTGGATAATTCCCTTGGAATCATAAAAAACAATGAGCATTGTTTTGATTCTTGGTTTTTCCAAACGACATTTTTTTGGATTTCCTTCATCTGGTGACCGCCATTCAGCACTTTGACGCTTGGTTTCTGGATCATATTGAAAACACCACGTCTCGTCACCAGTTACAATCGTCTTTAAAAAGTTTTCATCTCTTTGAGTTTCTCTAATGATGTCTCTGCAATGCCCAATTCGGTTCAATTTTTGGTCATCCGTCAAGCGATGTGGAACAAACTTCGAATTTAGCTTCCGAAGACCAAGTTTTTCGATTAAAATGCGATAAATTATTGTCTTGGGTATCCCAAGTTCCATTTCCATAAATCTCACTGAAGATTTTTTTGTAATTTTGACGAAATCACGCACCGTTTCGATATTCTCTGCGGTCATCGTCTCAATTGATCGGCCTGAACGTTTATCGTCTTCCACATCCTCTCTACCCTCTCTAAATCGTCGATGCCACTCAAAAACTTGTGTTTGGGATAAACAATTATCTCCATAAGCGATTTTAAGCATTTGAAGCGTTTTCGTAGCACTTATACCGTTCTTAACACAGAACTTAATGTTGATCCTTTGTTCTTTATTCATTTTCCGACCGATGAACCAAACTACTATCACTTAAATGTGTCGTATCTTCTCTTCTAATGAATGAAATGCCATGAAATTTTTACAGGTTAGTAAAAACAGTTGACGATTTATAAATCAATCTTCGGCTACCAGATGGCACAACTACTTTCGCTAAACTAGAGCCATTCCGGTTATTTTTGGGACAGAGGGTGTACATATAATTTTTGCTGACATTGGTATGATTTATGATTTATATGATTTAAATATATGATTTAATATATGATTAGATATATGATTTAAATACATGGGATGGACTCTGTGACGTCACGTCGCCAACACAAATACATCGTTACTTTTATTATGTATTGCACTTTTACGAAGTCACTAGGTCCCCTACTCGGCCGTTTTTTCCCTTCCTTTGGTAACGCTGTATCTAAACATGCCATTATAATATTCTATAATGTACCATTTTAATTGTCATTGAATTATAATTAACACGAACTACTTTATATTAAAAGTAGTTGATTAGCTACACAAACTTTACCTTGCTTTAATTTCTAAATAAGAAAACAAAAACAATGTGCATAAAATAAATTTTCACTATTGTTTATTTGATGGAATTCATCATTTTTGTTTTTGGACAGCTAAATTGTTGCACAGCAGTAAGATTGTAACGAGAAAAGTATCCAGAGAGACGGTATTTAACGTCAGTTCTTGTTTGATGAACTCGATAACGATATCAAAGGTATTGCTTACATCAAAAAGACACTTTTGATAGTTTCAGGAATTGCATCAGGAAATCCACATATCAACACATATCAGATCAGTTGCGAATGCACTATATACTTATAAATAGTAAACTTCATATTGGTGTTTAAGCAGGAGCGATGAAAAATATGTTGGTAAAGGATGTTATAAACCTTGATTGTTTTTGCAATTCGATTACATATGGGTGGAATCCAGGCCTTTGTAGAATCAAGGTTCCCACCAAGATATTTAACAGACTTTAACCAAGGAACGCGGTGTCCAAAGATATAAAAATGGGATTAATTACACGAGACAATTTGTTTGGGTTTTCTGTGTTTTGTCGAGGTTAATCTGAAATTTCCAGGTACTGGAAAATTTAAGGACTAGATCCAGATATTTCTGTAATCTATAAACAGGTCTGGTGGTTTATAGGAAGAAATTTATAGAGCCGTGTCATCGGCAAAAAGAGCTAGATAGCAATATTGGTCCCAAGGAATATCGTTGATATAAATACAACATAAAATAAAATAGGCTCCAAAATAGAGCTTATTTTAACCACCTGTGTAAACAAAAAAAGAACGGCTATGTAGATAAGATAGCATGAGTTTTAAGAACCAGGTGTTTAAATCAAGTTGGTTAAGTTTGTAAATTAGGGCATTATGCCAGACAGTATCAAAAGCTTTGGCTAAATCAAGCACGGCCATAGTCGAGCATCTGTTGACGTTGAGCTTATGTGTGATCTGTTGAGACAGTCTAAGTACTTGCTGAACTGTGGAGTGTTGCCTTCTGAACCCAAATTGTCGATTAATAATGGCGTTGTTGAAATTCAGAAATTTTTCAAGATAATCATAAATGATAGCTTCAAACATTTAGCCAATAACGGACAAGAAGCTAATAGTCGGTAACTAGCTAATTTATTCAAAGGTTGACCAGCTTTGGGAATGACTGAAACTTTAGCTAGTTTCTAAGCGAAAGGGAAGTAGCAGAGCCGTATAGATGCGAAAAAAATGTGATAGAAGAAACAGAGGAGCTTCTTACGAGAAAATTTAACATTAGCAAGGTGATACCATCAATGTCCGGAGCTTTCCTGTTGCCTAGTTTTTGTGAAAATGTCGGAAATAGTGCACTGATACTGGTGCGCATCAGGATGTTCACTCCTGTATACATATATCCATATTCATGTTCTGGATCATTGATTCAACCAATCGGTTTTTATAATTCATCGATTAATTAAAAAACGGAAGAAGGGTGCTCTAGATAATGTTGAGTTGATAACCTGTGTCTCTGTTGATATTGTTAGAAGTTTTTATAATTTTCAAAGATTCCCCATATTTACGGGGGAAGTATCTTTGCATCTTGTTAAGATTTTTATTCTACCGAACAAACTCTTATGTCCTGTTTCCAAATGATGTTCGGTTACCGCTGAATGTGTGTACTCTAGTCTGATTTTCCTCTCATGTTCTTTGAGATGTGTACTCACACTCCTCTTAGTTTCTCCAATATACAGTTTTCCATATGAACAAACAATTTTGTAGACTCCTGCTGCCGAGAAATGCGGAAGTGGGTCCTTGGAGGAGGTACGTGGTTACAATTTTTGTGTGTGATAAACTTTGTTTTCATGTTGTTTCTTTTTAATACTCTTTGTATGATTTCTACAAATTTTCTAAACAACCAATCATTAGGACCTCTTTCCATTTCGCCTTTAACACACTAGCTTCAGAGAAGAGTATACAATGACTGAAGAAACTGTTCGGTAGACAAGTTCGTGGATTTCTGTGGAATCATTGCGAGACCTGGACTTTGTCACTCTAAAATGGCCCACCGACGTAGCTACGGTGCAAAGCTAGTTTCATCTTGGCCCTTTGGAGACTTGAGGATTTATGGCATCTCAGGTTCTAGCGACTTGGTTTACGGGCAACGTTGTAAACATCTTTTGTTTACGCGAAACGAAAATCTAGTTGCTTGCAACGCATGAACACTTGAGATGATGCCATAAATCTTGCTACAAGATACGTTTAACAAACTCTACTGGATTTCTTTTATGAGAATGCCTTAAGGAAAAAGTTTGTACTTGTCAGGCAACAAGTAACGCATTTAAAAACATCAATTTGAAACTACTTGCGGCTGTACAAGATTTACTACATTCAAGCATGTATTGATGTTTAAGATAATACATTAGAGTATTTGCGGAGATCCTAGCCCACTGCGTTTCGCCGTTGTATTCCTACACTTTGTAATAGAATCGTGCAACATATGTGGTCATTAAACTTGACCCATCACGTTGTATCATTTTATAGAAAAAAAAAAGAATAAACTACGGTTCGTGAAACCAAAATCCAACTGATTTTTAAATTATAGTAATGCCCACTTTAATGTCCGGATTTTTACTTACTTTAGTGTCTATCACTATCCCTACTAACTCTTGAAAATGGAATCTCAGAATGAACTTATGAAAGTTCACTCCGAATGAATTAAAGTGCTGAACGAAACTCGACAGCGATCCTTATCGATTGTTTTGGGATACTTGTTTATTTAATACTGATAGTAAAATTATGAAAGGTCATCGCAGACAACGTAAACTGTCGAAATCATGTCATGAAATGCAATACAGATGACGCTCGAGTTGCGTCCATGTCTCTACTAATTGAAATTATACCTACATCCTTCAGTTCCTCGCTTCCACCCTTCGTCCTCTTCAATGTCCCAAAAGCAAGGTTTCTACTCCAACATACTTTCTAATATACGAATAATAAAGAATTAAATAATATAAGTATATAGTAGATATAATGTAACTATATTAGTAGCAGTGCTGCTTGGTGATGTACTCTTCATGCATTCATGCAGTAGTTTTATTTTCCAAACGTTTCGTATACCTGTATTGTCAGAGAAACTATGTAACACTAAAGAAACAGCAGCGATAAACCGGTATCAAGAAGTGCAAACATTACACATAAAGTATGATACACATATAACAATAGAGAAAAAAAATAGAGAGAGTATTTACCTGTCGGGTGGCTTTTTTGACCAGCAGTATATTACGGATGTTGCTGTGCAACATGTAGACTAATTAGAGTTTCAAGTTTACATTATAGACATCTATCTATACTACTTTTCAATGATTCCTATTTACTAATTCCTTGTGTATTCGATATTTTACAAGTCAGTTGTCCAAACCCAGAAAATGTTTTATGGATACAAAAACTTTGCGTTTCTGGAATTCCTAGGCCTTGGTGATACCTCAGTTTCTGATACTCAGTAGCAAATAATATGTCATAAATTTATAACGTACTTCAAAGACGACAAATTAGTTCAAGTGCAAAGGTTTTTACATTCTGGCTTAGGTCCTTTGTAAGACGTTATGTTACCATCTTGAGAATTCGGACCTTCCAGGGTAGCCGATATGCTCAACGATTAGGAGAGACTGTCCAAGCATGAAGAGTACTCTGATTTTTTCATCACGAATCGGATCTCCATAAAATTAATATCAAGAATACAGAACTTCAATGAGTAGATTAATTGAAAAAAAATTAGTTAATGTTAGTCATGCCGGTAACGAATTGCTGTATACGCATACAAAATTAAAGAAATACATATCGTCATAAATAAAATAATCTCTACAAATTTTCATGAAATTCTGTGTATGCAATTAATAAACATACAAGATTAATTCGTAGTGTCATTTACGTGAAATATAGAACAGGCATAGATTCCAACTAGATTTTTCATTTCTTATTAGAATAAATAAAATTAATAATTTTTTCTTACTAAATTTTTGAAGTATACTTTTTATTAGAATAACAGGTTATCCTAAGTTTACAATACGGTCATCATATTTGCTATTTTTAAGGATTTGAATGTTTTCTTCTGTAGCATATTTTTAATTTTACAATCAGAACGTCAAACGCTTAATTGGTTTCTAACTGCTTGGCTTCTTCTGCATTGTAATCTTATTTTTCGAACCAAGAACTGACGACAACAGAATGACTTGGACATACCGACTTTTTAAATTACCCTCGACTTGCTCGTTTACCGTTACTTGACGTACCGACGACATTATAGGACATGAGCACCAGCACCAGGATGCTATTGACCTTCTTAGTTTTTGAGAAGAACAATTTTCCCACTTTTTCACTATTTTAATTAAGATACATCTTTGGACAGACGAACAGATATTTAGAGTAAACATAATATCGTATGAGTGGACTTTTTGTACACGAGCATACAGACATGTCGAGGACTTTATCTGGACTTCTTGCAGACACAGGACTTTTCGGGACTTAACCTTTTTAATGCCAGCAAAATATATCTACTTAATAAACTTATGTTCTATGTAAGCTGTAACTAATAAAGTATAACGAATAATGTAATTACACTTCATATTTAAACAATTACATTTTTAATATTAAAGTATTTATACGCACTTACTGATGAAATAATAATAACAATATAAATATAAAAATGGACAAAAATTCTACAGCACAATTTGCCAAAGTAATAGCTAAATTGCGGATTTTTATGCATTTATAGAAAATTTAGAGGTGAAAAATTATACAGAATGCATGTAAGATGAAAACAAGTACAAAATATCCAAATTATAACGCTTTTTAGAATACTTAGTAGGTAAAATATTTTTCTACCTAAGTTCTACACTTTTTTTATTATATTTTCAAAAATATGGATTTCCACAAAAAATCTGCAGTCTAATAATAACCTACGAAATTCTATAAAATTAGAAACTTGCCATCATCAGTTGCCAAAAGGGGAAAGTAATACAAAGGAACGCAGACTGATGAAACATCACGCATTGAATAGCAAACGACAAATTCTTGATCAAGCAAAATTCTAAAGGATCCACCGTCCACATGGGAATTGCAGGACAGCGGTGGTTGTCGACTTATTAAATTTACCGAGCCACAAATTCCAGCCCAGGGGAGACGTTGGATTTGGGGTTCGCTGGCAACCTGTATAACCGTGTACTCAGGCTAGACGGTATAATGTACAGCTTCAGGACCACCAAATTCCCTCCTAAATACCCTGCCTAACTGGCTTACTGGCTGCAGCTAGGAGTACGGTCAGTACTGGTATGCCAGTGGTGGCGCTAGCTCTTCGCCTTTCTCAGGCTTACCATGCACACGTGTACCACGGAAAATTTCTAGGTCCGATATTACTCGACAAATATCTCGTAAATATACCGGTCTGGTGTCAGGAGCTTCAGGAACTTCGGCCATCTCTATGCCCCTCTACAATTAACACGACAGTTATACTAGGGATAATAAAAGTGTAATAATGCGACTGTTCACGCTGTTCCGGTTTCTGCATAGCTAGCTGTCGTACAATTCTTCTGACCGGTTGTTAAAATTCCTTTCAAGACTTGTTGTTCAAGTTGTTATTTAGAACACAAGAATGATAATAATACTATTGTAGGCCGAGATTACCTGTTGTTACTTGCTATATTAAAATGCAGAATAAAAAATAAAATAAAAAGTTATTTCATTTGATAATGAAAAATATTAAAGCATCATTTGAAAGAAATATTAATATTTCTAACGCAGAAATCAGTTCCAGTGAAATATACATAAGAATACAATTACTTGAACAAACACAAGCCGTTTGAGAGACTGCATTGAACAAACAATTATGTGTATTTCAGCTCTCAAACATCTAAATACGCTACAATTCAGACGAAAGATAGTGGTTTAATGGTACAAGAATTAGGTGCTGTGAGAGAATTAAAAACAGTTTCAAAAACGATACATGACAAGTTCAGCGTTTAGTTACGGAGCCCATTCATTCGTGGTTTGAAGGATTCAGCGAAAAAAAGAGGGGAAATAAAAAAAGAAACGACATAGGAGCGCACGGACAAGGTTCGAAGAAAGTATAGTAGGGTGAAAGTAAGGACAAAGATGAGGACGACGACGATGATAAGGAGCAGGAGGTAGAGAGAAAGAGTAAGGAAACTAGACGATTCGAATAAGGGTAAAAAAAGTGTGGGAAAGGTGGAGAACGAAGAGAGAGAAAGCGGAAGCTTGCCATCCAAGCGATGGAGAGCCAGAGAATAGAGACAATACAGTCAGCAGCAGACGCGGCAAATTGCCCGTTAATAATCCGTAGCAGGTGGGATGAACGGTGGTTAAGGAAGAACGCGGGGATAGCTCACGCGTCCTTCCCTCTCGTTTTCGTCCAATGAAGGGCGCCGAATGAAATATTCCTCTTTGATCCGATGTAATTGCGATGTCATGCTTGAAAATTCTCCTAGTTCTGCTCTTTTTTACCATGATCACCTCCTCTCTCCCACCTCTCCCTTTTTCCGTCGTTTACTCTTCCTTTCTGTGTATGCACGCAACCCCGAACGGGGACCTCGAAAGAGAACACTAGAAAGCGGGATAGTATTTGCGTGTTTATTCTGCCGCGGTCTTCTCTCCGGATTAGATCTCGTTCCACTGTTCAACTAACAATGGAAATTAACTTTCCACCGTGTGCACCGATATTCCTCAGATTGCAATTTCCATCTGAATGTTTCCGTTGGTGTTGAGCACGGTGCTCAAAATTTTGGATTTCGAATTAACGACTTCAAGTCTGGTTGAAACGAGTCCCGAATCGAAATTGGCATGTACTAAGTTTTTATTTCTGTTACAGGACGTGGTATAATACAATGGTGTTCGAGATTTACCGATGAGATGTAACTGGTGAATTTCGAAATGTATTTGAGTCGCTTAGAAATCAAAGTGACGAACTCCACTTTTGCAATATTTTAAAATTTTAGCGTCAAGCATATAATTCGGGCTTAAACATTTATAAATAAAATAAATTAGTAAATTTGATTTCACAGAATCAATTGCTTTGAATTCTAAGTGGTTCATGTAATTGTACATAATTGAGGTTTAACACTTGGTATTTGAAACGGAAGCAGGGTAGTGTTCCAATTACTGCTATCTTCAGATTGTAGCGTAATTTCATTTAATCATTTTACGCGTTGTTTAATCTAAAAATCGTCTTAGTTTGGAATATAATATTATTTAATACCTCTTTCATTTAAGAAAAGGTATTATGTATTAAATATGAAGCATTAATTAATTAATATCTGCGAGCAATTTTAGTGTCCCTATAACTGTCACCTTTAAAACCGTCTTATCTGTATGATTGCTATGCAATAACTGTCAGTTATAATAACTATGACAAGATGATTCACGGTCTCTATTATTCCTTTTATAGATATAGGTTGGATAGTAAAATTATGTCACCTTTTTTAATAGGTTTTCGCCATCACTTCCTACTTACGTACATAATAGCGTTTCTGACACTTAAATGGAACATACAAATACGTATATTTCTTTGATTTTATACAAATCAGATTCTCCATTCAATAATAAAATTTTACTGTGCACTATTCTTTATATATTACATTTTCATTCAATAAAATAAGTAAAATAGAAGTAATTGGATCTACACTACGTGCGGTTGATATGTTGCTGTTTGCGGATGAAATTATTTTTAGTTTTCTCAGTTCTTTCAGTGCTCTCAAAAAAAGAAATTGAGAACATTGTAACAAGAGGGATGTGGCTCCATATTATACTACAATATATCTTGTAGCCACGCCATTAAAAATGCGCTCGCCCTCCACCAAGGCCGTACGAGTCTGGTTATGGTCAGTTCTCGCATCTGGTAGCCAGATTCGTACGGATCAGGGTTTTTCCCTGAAAAGCCAACTTTCTAGTGAAAGTCTGTAAGTGGAGAATGTTCTGTATAATTGTTACAATTCGATAGAATTGTTCGAATTTGTGAAACTTGACACGGAAAACGCGATAACTTTTATTCAATTGAACTTTAACTAAAATTAAGGAAACAAAAAGGTTGTATAATAAGTGATGAAAATTCTCTCTTCAAATATACAATATTACAAGACAAACATATAAACTTACAAGATGATAATTGTGTGTAAGTGTATGATTGGTGTTTTTTAAAAACTAAACTATTTTTCAAAAGTGTCGTCCTTATACTAAATTGAATGATTGGGTGTAACGATGTGGGACAAATCCCGGACTTTTGAATCCGGGGGCTATCCTCCTCAAGTCACGAATATTCCGCCCACTTCGAATTTTCCGATATGGTGGACTAGGGCATGGTCATACCCAAGGGGCAATTGGTCCTAACAGGATTTGAGTTGCGTGTATGTGCGTGTGTGTGCACGGCTTTACGACATGTCATTAGCTATTGAGGATTAAGCGATGGGCATCAGAAAGGCGTGTGACCCCTAAACGCAGAGTTCTATTACCATGAATACCTTCTGAATCTCGTTCTCCAGTAAAGATATTAATTACAAATAACATAAAGAAGAAAAAAGAAACGCTTAAAAACAGCATAGACAGTTATCCGTGTCATAAAGCCGAACAGAAAAAGTTAATTGTGTAAAGGTTTCTATTGTCACGTTCGATACCTAACGTAGGAGGGAATACATTATTTAAAAGGAGAGGATAGATTTTCAATTTGTTTTGAGAGAATAGTTTTGAAGTTGACCTGTAATTGAAACTTTTGAAGCATACAAATCAAAATGAACATATTGTATGTTGAATCGAGCCTTGATATATTAAAGTGTTTATATTTCTTATGTTTAATTTACACTAAATAATTTTTTAATATTGTTCTGTTTTGAATACAAGGATTTATTTGTAATGTACAATACTTCTGTTTCAGGTGAGCGATACAAAATTATATAGCATCTTACCGGCGCTTGGTATGTTCATAATCTCAGCAAAATAGTAAGACAAACTAAATCATTTTTATTCGTTAAAGCATCATTATTTTTGGACAGTAGAATGTTTAATGTAAAAAGTCGATAACAGAAATATTCTAAGCCTTAATTGTCATATTATCAAAATAGATAATGAATTAAGCAAAATGATTGAATTGAATGAATTAAGCAAAAGTGAACAATAGATATACTAATTATTTATACCCTTACTTGATAAAAGTTAAGAAACAAAATAAACCTTTAAGAACTATTGTATATTCTTTGTCTTCTGAGACATGTAGGTTATAAATCAAGATATTGTAAGGAGACATTGCATGCATCAACATACTATAAAAGTTTCTTTGAATATATCTTTATAAAGGTAATAATCAAGATAGAGCTCAAGAAAGCAAACAAAGCTACTATAGCAAAAGTTAGGAAACATATTTTGCTTAAATGATATAACCACTTTTAACAAAAACAACGGTGTATAAATGTCTGTCTGTTTTGCGATATTTTAGGAAGATTTTGAAAAACCCCTGAATTGGATTACTGTATAGCACTTATAAAGCATTGATTTGATTAAAATCGAAGAGAAAATTCAGCTGCTATTTCAAATCCTATTTTTGTGATTTTTTGCTTCAGTTTCATTTTATTGCGTATGCTTTAATCTGTTACTCATCAACCCCGCATCATACTCGTCAACTTCTAGAATACATATTGCAACTTTCCACACTACCCCAAAAATAAGATCTTGCTTCATAAAGGAAGTACTAAGATTTAGATTTAGTAAGTAAAAAAAAAGTAGTCAAACATCCGAAGTTAGACATAGAGCCATCTGTACATACAAAACAATTCTAAAAACTATAACTATACGTGCATCAAAACATGTAAGATTTTGTGTATAAAGTTTAGTAGAATAAATTTATTATCGTTTAAAATACTAAACATGGAAATCTAACAATTTCGTAGAATTTCAAATCACTCAGTAACAGTCTAATTAATGCACTTCTTAGCTTCTGTGTTTCCTAACTTTTGTCAGTAAGTGTATATCAGAAGTAATGTTTTCCAGAAGTTTATATCGTTTTTAAAAGATAATTAGTAAATTCTAATAGTATCTGTATTTTTTTGTTTTAAATAATTAAGTAAAAGTTGTCGAAAAATTGGCTCTTAATGAATTATTTCGAATAATAGAAGATAGCCACACACTCAAGGTGGACTTTTAATAAGTTAAAAATGAAGAAAAAAAGGTGAAAGGTATATATAATAAATGACAAATTATGACCATAGATTAATAACAAATGGAACACTTAGCCAACAGATTTATTTAAAAATTATAACCCAACACAACGCACTATAATGTGATGATTTCATAATCACGATGCGTTGATGGTAATTCAAATTATATCGTGTTGCCAAGCAAACTGGATAATGCGTAACGCAATACAACGCTGTAATAGAATATTCAGTCAATAGAGTATTTGAATAGCAAAATGTCTAGATAGTAGGATAACCGATAATAGAAATTCTACCGCAATTAACAGTTAGTCGTTTGTAGAAACGATTGATTCACCTAGTCGTAATATGTTTGTTCACAATTATTACACGAGAATATCACGAACTGTTGATTCATGCTAATACATTACACGCTTTAGCTGCCAAGTAATTATCATTCATCGTATCAATCCCCAACGGAAGTTAAAGCTGCTTTAATCCAGAGATTTGCATACCAAATGATTCTCGGATATCATGATATAAATGTGTATTTGAGAAATCAAATCGTTTCTGTAAATTGATACACTTAAATATATTTATTGATAGATTTACATATATATAAATATTTAATTATTCAAGGTATTTTTATGATTCAGTTACTATAAGATTGTTTTAGCTTCTATTTTTATAAGAAAAATTATGAATTATTTGCTTAGAAGTATATCTACAAGTTGATTATCAATATTCTTTTACATATTTATCAATAATACTTCAATTACAAGTTATTATACAATCTTTGCTCCTCGTGCTTCTTTAACAGATTTGCATATCTTCCTTTATAGATATTTGGATTTAAATATATGTATGAATATATTGTAAAAGTAATTAACTTCCTATAAGGAGAAATTACCAATGTTTTTTTTATAAAATAATTTTAAATTATAAATTTTTTATAAAATAATTAAAGGAATGTTTTGTTAATCTTATTCTAGGTATATAAGATAAAATACGAACAAAGTTTTGAAAAACCATTAGTCAATGATTTGATTATTGTCGTGTTTTTGTTTGATTTATATCTTTTAAGTCTATTTTTACTATTTAACGCTTTTTACTTCAAGCTTTTTTCAATACACATAAATAATTATAAAATATACTTTGGATTACAAATTCCAATTAGATTACTTTTACTAATGTAAATAATGTAATGAGTAATAGGAATCACCGTTCAAGTTAGTGTGAAGAATAGTTTTATGAGTGAGACTCGTCGTTAAAGTACAAAAGGTTAATTGAGCTTCTGCGATTTTGGAACAAACTTTGATAATCTGAAATACTTAAGATTATAATATCACTTACAAATTATCACTAATAAATACTTAAAATATTATAAATGGTTCATTAAAGTAAGCTGATGAATATTGAATAACCTGCAATTATTAAATGAGATATAAAAATTGCACTGAAAAATTTATAAACAATATCAAGCAATTATTATTTATTGTTATTAAGAACGAAGAAAATAGTTAACTATTTAATAAACATGATATCATTATAATTAATTAAATAAATATTTGAAAAGTTGAATTTATCTATGTAAGAAGTGTTTTGACACAACAAAGCCATTATGGTACCAATATCAAATGAAAGAGACAGAAAAGAGAAGAGAAAGATAAAATAAAAATTAATAGCAGAAGCATCAAATAGAACCACATATGCATAACGTATTCAATTCTTCAAAATCGAACTCTACAAATTTAAATATTTTGTTAACCACAAAATTCTCTAAAAAATATTCATTAATATTCGACGATAAAAAGAATTCCATAGTAAAAGTTGTGGCAAGTACGGAAAGAAGAAAGTACTCGAGGGATACCACTTTCTTTGGACACTGAAAAAAAGCATAAGCGTTCTCCGAAGAGTTGTTGTCGAAAAAAGACGCGGACGTGTAATTAAACTTTCTCAGTTCTTCAAGTTAAACTTGGTAGAAAAGCTATAGCGCGGTCATAAATCACGACGTTAAGCGAAAGCATCGATTGATCTAGCCACATGCGGAGCTGTGTGCGCGTCTTATAGAAACCCCGAATTCTCAAATCATATGGGTTGACAATGAGAAGGAAAGACGTTAATTCTTGAGTAGCCAACTTTTCTAACGGTCGAATGGCGAGCGTGCCTTATTTTGTTTTCATCATTAACTCTTTGATTGCGACGGCTGTATATATGTACATTGTATATGCTCTTAACATATTGTGCACCAGCTAAATATCAACTACTAAATCCTAAGTGCCAGTGATCACATTGCTTGTTTGGAGAACAGATACTCCAAAGAAAATATATTAAAAAATTTTACATCTTTACAAAATAGTATATAGTGTATTTAAAAAAATATTATATTTTTATTAAATATTCGCTAGATGTGCTTTAAAAAAAATTAAACATCTATCAAAACAGATGCACTGAAAACCCCGTAATAATACGGAGCCGGTATACAATGTGTTAAGTGTATATTAATATACACGAATCGTAAATTATTTCCAAGTTACTAACAATTTTCACTCAGTACACTATGTTTATTATTATTAGATGTGTATTGAATATCCTGAATTGCTTTATCTTTTTGTAAGCATTTTTCCCGTGAAAAACTCACGTGCACTTTTGTTTCTCAAAAATCATAGATTCGTTTTTCGTTAGAGCATAGCGCAGTTAAAGGGTTAAAGATCCTGATTCTTTTCTTATAGTAATTGATATTTTGAAACCAAAAGTTATAGAATAAAAGAAGCGATGCCATATTGAGTCGTACAATTCTGAACAAAGCTCAAGCCCTTTATTATTCAACGGACGTTCTTTAACGCCTAAGTTTACGCTCGCACTACAGCTCTTCCATCAACTATAGACAAAAGTCTGTCTGTTTCGTGGAATAAAGAAACAGATGACGATGCAACGTGCTCTTAGGCGACACCGTATGGCCCGAAAAATCGTGAAAGGGAGGAATCACTTATATTTGGCGAAAGAAATTGCACTCTACGGCTCGATGGCGCGAACTTTTGACAGTGTTGAACGTTTCAAAGAAAGTTCGCGACGCGACAGCATGTAAACTGCCACTGATTACTTGGAAGCAATTTAAGGGAGAGTATGTCGAAGACAATAGAGGCAAACTTTTCGGAGACTGACTGGACGTGAGTTGCAGCGTTGGGTGTGAATGACAGGTGTTTCAGGAGCAATGAGAGAGATTAAGTGGCTGTTGAAGCAAAGAAATAGTTTAAACAAGCTTCTAAGTTTAAGTATAAGGAAGTATATACTTTTAATATGAAAGTTATCAAAGCGATGAGTAGTAGATTAACAATTTTATATCAAATTTATTTAAATATTATTACTTGAAAATGACAAAATTATTTGATTATATTGGTACATTTGCTGTAACTTATTTTTTTGTGAAGAATAATATATGTATACAATATCCTTTATTTGCGTTTGAGGAGATCGTGGTAAGATAATGATACTATGCGAAAATAAGTGTAACTTTTTCGTTTCTTATACAAAAAAGATAATCTTTATCATAACAATCTTACTAATTTGTGAGTAAATTCGCCATCTCATCCGACCATTGACTAATAAAATATATATATATATATATATATATATATATATATATATATATATATATAACATTGACGGATATTGACTATATCCGACATACTGACGTAAAATAGTTGTATTAGCTTAATGAATAGAATTTTGACATATGAATAATCTAGCGCTTCGATACTTAGTGCAAGATTCATGCAACCAATTTAAACACTCGAAACACTGTACTCCGGGACATATAATAGTATCCACCATTTGATATTCAATTCTGTTCTCTTATAAACCTCAAAACTTCCCATACTTACCTTTATTTAAGCTTCTATTCACTAATTTATGATGTCAAACTATTATAAGCCACACACGTGAAATCGTGATTTCGTTCTAACTTTCTGTTGTATCATCTAATATCTACTTTACCTAGTTAAACTATACAGGACCACTCGTCGCATTAGGAAACTACTTTGGTGGATTAATCTACACATGAATACAATAAAAAGAGTTCTTCCTTTTTGTATAAAAAATAAAGAAGTTACACTTATTTTCAAGTAACAAAGAAAGTAAAAAACATTTGCTATCTTACTCGTCCTTTCATCTTACCACAATCTCCTCTACATATTT
This sequence comes from Anthophora plumipes, assembly GCA_951804975.1. Taxonomy (NCBI): domain Eukaryota; kingdom Metazoa; phylum Arthropoda; class Insecta; order Hymenoptera; family Apidae; genus Anthophora; species Anthophora plumipes. The sequence continues at coordinate 13,641,301 of OX638118.1, read as the reverse complement.
CCTTAGAAACGTGTTTTATTCACTCCTATGAAAATAGATATACCAATAGTCAATAATTGCAGGGTTAAGAATGTAATCTAAGCAGAGATATTAAAAGTCGATGAATAAGATTTTAATAACAGGTTAAAAATTAGAAAATGCGATAATATACGCCTATATGACGAAAGCATAATAAAAGAGCATTATCAAATTTGAAAATAATACTCATTGAGTCTCACTGAAAGCTCTACAAAATTTCTTATTGAAGCGTTATGTCGGAACAGCTGATAAACGAAAATTTAAGTTTTAATTCAGTTCTTTTCTGCAAATAGGGTGAAATGATGGTATTTATGATGCCACATTTTTCAGAACATTGCATCGTCGTATTTTTTTTCTTTTTAATAATAATGATTTTGCTCCAAAGTAAGCCCGGTTACAGAATAAATAACACAAATAAATAAAATGATATTAACTTTAAAGAATAGTGATGGTATAGTACGGACAATTTTAAAAATTAAAATATTTAAAACTATTCAATATTTTATGCTTTTCATCTATTTAATCGTTCCAAAGCACTATTCTAAAAAAAAAAACAATATATTATTATTAATACAACGGAAAGTCGGCGAAAGGTTTGTAAAACATGAAACGTTGGAATGAACGAGTCACATTCATTTATAATTTGCATTAAATTATTTTATAGTGCTGCTTAAATACTGAATTCCAAATGATTATTTTTGCTTTATTTGATCTTATTTTGTCAATAAAATTCTCAGTAAATAGGTCAAATAGACCATATGAATTACGTACTGGAATTGAATGAACCACGCTGCCTGTGTGTCCTACGCTTAGCTACTTGAGCGAACAATGGATTATAGATTCCTCGGTAATCCATTTCGAAGTCATCGTAGCTTCTTCAACGTGTAGTCCGCCTTGGGCGGAGTTTCGAGGAAGTAACTTCACGGTTCGTCTGCGTGAACGATGTCCCGTAATCTTGGGAATCGTCCGATCGGCAGCTGCTCGATCGAGAGAATCGGTCACGTCGCGTCGAGTCTTGTCGACGGAAATTCCGTGGGTGCGCGCGTGCATATCGACGGGTCGACGTGAAAATTCCTCGCCTGCCATCGGTCCTTACTTGTGCGCGAATGGCCGCGACTTACGAGGTAATTCCGCGGAACAAGTTTCGCAAGTCGACAGCCACTCAAAGAGACGCGAGTTAAGGAACTTTCCTACTTGAATTTCCTCAAGCATACAGGATAGAAAGCCGTTTCTCCCCTTTTTACCCCCCCCCCCCCCCTCCCTCTATCTCTCACTCCCTCTTTCCGTTTGTCTTTTAACGAGATTGCAGAAATTTCGAAAAATTCTACAAATGCCACCTGACGTTCCGACGAAACCGCACTACTCTCTCCACCTACCGATTTCTTCGAGCACTATCAAACTTTGTAACTTCTCGACTAGAAAAGAAATAAGTCCGTTTTAATAATAACCTTCAAGAATATCGCGAAGAAAGTGTTATCTACATTGTGTTCCTTGGTAATTGGTTGGTATTTTTGCGCCTTTTGATTAAGATCTATTGAAGAGAATAATGATATTAAACATAATATCAGGTTTAGGAATTGTAATGCACATGTGATGAAATGATTACGTGACGAAGAACACGAAAAATATCTTTTGAATTTTAAATGTAAATTCATCCATTGTATGTATATTCATGAAGAACCTATTTTGTAGGTGTACAAATTAATTCGTAGCATTTTTTCATAAATTTCTCATTCATTTGTAAAGAGCCAAAGTTCACTTTAATTTTATAAATAATCGCCATCAGTTTCTACACATTTATCCCATTTGTCGGACAATTTTCAAATCGCCTGTCTGAAAGAAGATAGTGATTTTGAGTCAACAAACTCAGTGATGGTCTTTTTAACTACTTCGGCTATTTTGAAATCAGTATTGGTCAAATAACGTTGTAGTGGCCGAAACGAAGGAGGAGCTACATCCGCGGAATGTGTCGCGTCAAAGAGAAATTCCTATCTAAGAGAATGTATCAGCTCTTTTGTATTTTCTACCGCATGTAGTTGTGCATTGTGGAGCAGTATCAACTGTCCAGTTCCTCTGTAGTAAAAAGGTCAAATACCTCACCCGTTCATAGATATTAAAACATTGTTTACACGATACCCTCTCATGATAAAATTAATATACATGAGAATTCAATATATAAGATATGTATTTTTACAATTACCTATGAGCTTTATTTGACTACAAGATTTGTTTGCGTGATTTATCGTATTAGTAGTTGGTTTCGGTAGTTGATGTGTTTATAATTTTGGGGAAAGGTAACGATAGATGTATGGATAGTGTTCGTGCGAAGATATATCGATGAGGAGTGTACGCTTGTCCATTATCCCCTAGGTGGTGTCCGACTGTCTAAACTTCTTCGTAATAAAAAACGTGGTGTCCAGACTTTGATTACTTTCGCGTGAAGCATTGTTTGGAGCTCGAATGATCGCAGTAGCGAAACATGTAATAAACGCTCAACAATTGTTTACGTCGAAGTTAAAATATTTGAAGAAGTAAGTAAAATGATAAAAAAAAATATTTTCAGTTATCGATATTTTTTTAACCGTTATGGTAACTTTTTTTTTCAAATGAAGACGATAAGAACAATAATAGTCAAAATTTGGAAGCTTAAAAATAGTCGGATTCTTCAAGCTGTTTCTTTAAGGAAACTATGAGACCTTCTTTGGATTTTGGCACACATATTTACTAGCATTTAAAATATACAAATTATTTTTTTAAACAAAAATAATAAAAATTACAGAAGTTGTGTATCTTTTAATAAAATTATAAAAAAGGACTATTTGGCTGTTGTCCATAATTCCGGCCGTTCCGTTAATCTTAAACAAAAAATTCAAGTAGCATCTTGATTAGTATGGTTATTATGTGAACCACAATAAATTAAAAATCTCGATAATTAGGAAAATGACAGCACTTTCAAGCTTAAGTATTAATTTTTCCGACTTCTTTTAGTATATACCTTATTAAAAAAATACGATAAAAATTTGAAGTCACATAAATGCAGAAAACGAAGTTTTGAGGGAAACACGTTTAAAGTTTTACATGTCAGTCACGTGGAAACATGTATACTCACAATCTAGGTTCTGAAAATTCACGTAAACTTCCGCTTGTTGGCCAATAGTTATTCCTAATGCATGAAATATACGTAAGGTATTCAAATCCTTCGTTAAATGTATATACACTTAAATACCGTATTTTCCGACCAATAAGACGCACTTGCGCATAAGACGCACTGTGATTTATCAGGTTAGAATTTACGAAAAATACTTGGATCAGACAGAAAAGGATCAAAGTACCTATTTTAATAATAACACTTTACACAAAGAAAACAGTATTATTATCGACATTTGTAATAAAGGCAACCATTTTGTATCATATATAATCGCCATTTTATATATAATCGCCTTACCTATTATCATTGCATATTCATCTATCTACACTTTTCTAAAAAATTATATCTTAAAAATTTAATTTATGCAGCAAATATATCTATGTATAATTAAAATGGACCTCTCCTTAAGTCCTAAATGTTTAAATAAAAAAGAAATATAACATAATAACGCCATAGATTGAATTTTGATCATTTATCATGCAAAATTAATATTTTAGTTCATTGAAGTTAACAAAAATTGTAGTTATTAAAGAAAACGTATAAATATTTCCAATTTTCCGAATTATCCAGATAATTTAATTGCATAACACTGTGAACAAAAATGTGCATTGTCTCATATTAAACTGTTCAGTGAACGAAATTACTGCGAAACATTGAAACCTGTCGGGGAAAAAATTCCTGCCTCGACAGGAGAACCATCGTAATTAATTAGCATGCCGGATATTACAGTTCAGGAATCCAATTAGGCTTGGTATCATATTTCAGCAGAATCGTATCCTCGTTTAATCAATCGACTTGTAACAGAAGGGTTACAAATTGTATCAGTTATATCAAATCAAAGGTTACCTTCAGAAGATGTACATATTTACAAGTAGTTTGTGGTTTATTCGCGACATGTGTATACTCCCAGCAGGTAGTGGCAGCTACAGAAAATCATAAAAGTATTCATGTCTCAAAACAGAATTACTTTTTCAAAAATTGGACCTTACGGTGTGAAACTGTATATGAAAGGTTCATTTTTTCAGAAATTCGAAAACTGGAATGGTCACAAGATTAAAGCACATTGCGGAGCTTTATACTGTCAGTGAATTTTGCCTTGATTCGACAGTGGTTCGTAAAGAGGTGGGGGAGATATAGGAAAAAAGGAAGTGTCGTTCATAACATGCGAAAGAGATATCCGCTCATTGAATGCTTAGTTGTATGTTGGCTCGGCTTTACTGAAGGAACTGAACTTTCTCAGGAAAAGCCTCTTTTTATATATTTTGGGAAAGTTTTACCTGATCAATCAAGAAGGGTCAAGATTTTTTGCTATCATATTAGTGTCGCTTCTTTACGGGAGGCAGGGGAAGGAGTCACATCTCGTTTCTATTTATATACAAGTGTCTTTAAAACTAGTTATTCTACAATTTTAGTTAAGACTTGAGTTTTTTTAAGAAGTTAAAAATCGAATAGACTGCTGTAAACTGTAAATGGTTAAAAATTGCAAAAATCCCAGTTTTTTACGATTTTCGGACTACAACTAACGATTCTTATATCTTTCTGTTCCTGCATCGACCGATTTAAATAATATTTTGATGTACCTAACTGGTATGTATCTACAAAACATATTTTTTAAATTTTCATTTCGGGCTTAGGTAAAAACATTGTAAAAACAACCTTCACTTGTTTTTTGATTATTCCGATTAATTGTAAATTTTTCAAAATTTGTTGTACATGTCATCTTTCAAACTAATCCTTCTAATTTCAAAAATAAAAAAGAATGTAAGCCTTTGGTCCAGTTTAAAAAAATTATTCTGTTGTAAAAGGTGTACAAATATTTTTGAGAACCACTATAGTACATGTACTGTATATGTTGCAGAACTTCTTTTATTTCTCTTAAGGACTCGCTTATATATCGTGTAATTTGTATTAACTAACTTATTTCCCCTTGACATTTTTAGAAGCTTCATCTCAACGTCTTTCTTGGTAGAGAAATGGAAATCTATAGATTTTTCCTAAAACCGTGCGTGTAATACAGCTTGTCCTGTTTTATTTTCTAAAGGTTTGATAGCAGCCCATGATTTATGATTGCCATGTATTCTAGAGACGATTTTATAACTATCAGCCCTTTATACGTAATGAACTAATTTTGGGAATTAAGGTTTTCAACTTACAGTAATAAAAATATTTAAGAGTAATCCTCGACAATTGCAAACTAATTCTTACCAACGATAAACCATAAACTATGCTTCAATATAGACTGCTTTTATGTGATATTCGAGTTTTCAAGGTGCACGTGCATTATTGTACGTTTCCACGTTTTATTTAGAAATATCCAATATTTCCTTTTCCGTTCCGTTAAAAAAAAAACTTGCATATTTGTCGTTAATTAGCACGTGTACTATTGCAAAATTCGCTAATTCACGTAGCGATAAAGGAAAATATTTATTATCCCTTTGATTGCGACGCACTCTAACGAAATTAGCATTGTGCGGCTTAATGTGTATGTATATGTATAGCAGTCGCTGAGACTAACCGGGACGTGAATTTCATTCACACGTGCAAGGTGCTAAACTTATGAATAAATAGCGAATGTTTATGCCACTAGGTCATATTGAAATATGCAAAATATATGTAAGATATACAAATTATTTTATTACTGTTTATTACTATTTATTACTATTTATTACAATTTACTGTGATCTTTTATCTGAAAAAATTAATTTGTACGCTGAAACTATTCGTACAATGTCACAGGATATGGTAGGTGCGGTGCGTATCTGTATGTTTTCAATATCGTGACTCGATTTTGTTTGGATCATCAATATCTGTATCTTTTCAGGCACTATTAATTTTACACAATTCATCAAAAGCCAGATGTTTTAGAACACATGTTTATATTTTATTTTGACTTTTTTTCTACTACAGGCACCGCACACAAGTTCTAAATATTTGTTCAAATCGATAACTAATTTAATGGATTCGATATTTTTTAGCATGATAGATACTGGAAAATTACAGTCTGATTGTTAATATATGTGAAACATGTAAAATATATGCAATGTACAAAGAACATGCATTATGCGAAACATATACTTTATGCAAATTATGCAAAATAAAAAATACATATTTAAAATCACCTAATGACAAAACACATTTCTATTTAAATTTCATTGCTTTATTTATTTCCTGTAGAAGTATGCATTTGAATAAACATTTGCTAAAGATACTAAAGTATAAAATATATTCAGTTGTTTAATCGGTTGCTATGCAATACGCAACAATATATTGTATGCTATATAACTTTAGTAAAACAGTAGATATGCAAACTTTACTGCTCGTACGTGTACGTATTTCGCAGTCAAAGTTTTAATATACATATAGAGAGTCTCAAAAAATATCAGGACCAAAAATATACCATGTGTTAATAAGGTGAAGTAGATAAGAAACGTTCATATAAACTGTGTATCCGCAAATGCTTTATTGAAAAGTTATAAGCGTTCAAAGATTTTTATTAATTGTTACAGCAGTTACCATCTATGTTCGAAATATCTTCCTTCTGTAAGAATGTAAGCTTCTATTCATCGAACTCTTTCAAATATTCTTCTATATTAGAGAATTAATTATATTTGTCTATGATATTATATAACGAGTTGTAAGAGTAATTTTGCTCATAAATATTTTAACGATTATAATTTTTCAATAAAGCATTTCTTGGACATACTTTTGTATGAATATTTTTCATCTACTTGACTTCATTAACACCTGATATAAGTTTGGCTCCTAGTTTTTTATACGCCTTATATATTGTTTTCTATATGAGATGTCTATGTTACTGTATTAGTTTACGTTTCGTCATTGTACTTTGGAATAAAATCATGCAACATATGAGGTCTCGTCTTGTTACGTTCTATCATTTTGTATAAAAATGTATTTTATGAGTCATATAACCAGTTAACTGTGGCGATCTTTTTGCAAAGCGCGCACCAGTGTGTGTTACTGCACTGCTTAAGAGTTAGCTCTCAGGAAGTTATGAATCCAACTCAAATTATTTATAATTTTTATTCGCTTGTTTCATTTCGTCTTGACCTCTAAACATTTTAACAATATTAAAATTTACGAATATAATTTAGTTTTCGCCAAAATTACAATTTAAATATCAAATTGTAACAAAATTTTACGCATGACGGATATAGTCGTCATGACACAAAATTCTGCCATATCTCCATGACGGATATAGTCGTCAAACACACTTAACTGGTTAAAAAGAAATAAAGACCTTGAAATGACCTTACCGCTTGCACTCAGCGAACTTATACCTGCGCGTACTAAAGTCTCACACCACTTTATTTAATCCCTTAAAAGAATGTTTCCTATTTCAACATAGTTTCTAAAATGATGGCATTTGTACATTAATATGGGTCGCCCGGTAAATATATGTGTATATATCCGTGTGTTCTTTCTTATAAGCAAAACATATTACTTGGAACTTTTTTTTATTAAAAAGCATATTAACTGCCAGTCGAACCAATAAGTAACACGAGCTTTCCACGAAAATAAACGCGAAATGCATTATGCAAGACAGCTTAAAGCAATGGTTGTTCGTTCAGTATCTAGAGGAAAAAGCATGCCATAAACTAAAACGTAGTTTCTGTGTAGTATTGCATGCGCATTAATCATAAATAAAACTATCAATAAAAGATTGTACAAATTTGATCGATATAGTTTTCTCATTAATAATTTTTCGTAACTAAACTTCGTAAGTTTTCCAATTTTCCAAAAAATATGTTCAACAGTATTATTGAGGAAAAATAGACAAGCCTTTCTTCTTCATATTAATATTGTTTGCTTCTGACAAGATATGTAAATTTTAATGAAATTCTATTCGCAAACATATTCTCTCTGATTTAATGGTTTATTTAATTAATCTAATTACCACCTGTGTAAAACGGCAATTGAATTACACATTCCGCCGTTGAACGAATAAGCAAATAAATAAATTTCCGTAGAACGTTTTAGAAAAGAAGCACGATGGATGGGGCGAACGTAATTAAATTGCCTAGCGAACTCCCTTCACGATTCTCAAACGATCCACGGTATTATGTGTGAGAAGCGGCAAACAGACGAAGAAAGAGTGACAGAGCAAGTAAGAGGGAGAGAAATGAACGAGGGAACTAAAAGCTAGGAACGATTTCTGCTTTCTACCAGGTAACCGGCCTCTTCTAATGGATCGACGCCCTTTTGTTTAATGAGAGAAGAGGAGCCGGTTCATTACTGAACAACGTTGCTACGGAATAAAACAGTAACGATTTACAATAGCTTCGACCAACTCCGTGGAAAATGCTTGGAAACAAAACTGTCCGAGACAGCGCGCTAGTTTCTCAGAACGAGCGTCACTCTAAGAATAATTACGCGAAATTCATTAGCGTTTTGCACAACGTTAATGCATTACGTGAAGTAGACTAAGAAATGTGATGAATCTGAGGGAAAGAGAAAATTCTAATAGAAAACGGCAAGGAAATGATTTAATAATTAGTATAAAAAGGAAAAATAAATTTTCAAAACACAGATAAGTAACATCTATTTGTATGAATATACTTTTATATGTGTTTTGATATTTTTCATAAAACAGGACGCATACAAATACTATTGCACAAAGTTAACATTAAATAATTGGAGGTAGAAATATGAAATTGTATTCGAAAATCAAATAGAGTTAACGATGCATCAGCGCTAAAAATTACAAGTTCTGAGTAAAAGGATAAGTACGACATTAGGATCGACATTTCTAATAAGTTATAAACAATTAAAATAAACAAGTCATTGAAATTAGCTACATTATTTACAATTATGCCGAATTTTAACTAATATTCTATATAAATGTAAATAAAAGTAGCAATAGCTGATCAGATTCAGTAAATAAAGTTGATTGCAAATAATTAAGTGCACGCGCATTTAACAAATATTCAAACTCATCTTCCTCCAAAGAGAAGCATAAAAAAAATTTATTTTTTATTTTCCATTTATTTTTACATAAAGAATCACCTCCTTTCCCGTTGAAAACATTCTATAGATTATATGGATATATGTATTTAGATATCCATCGGAAACATGTTTTAAGAAATTTTTTTATAGCTCTATTTTAAGCGAAATAAAAAAAAGTGTTCAGAACAATAAACTAATTCCTGCGACAAACTTTGAGTAAACACATTCAATATTAAAGTATTAAATATCAAATCGAAGCATAGTGTAATTGTTCGTTTCAAGATTATAGAAACTGATAAAACGTTGAACAATTCTATGAATATCTTTCTTAAATATTCCCTGAATTCATTCCATAATTTACAAAATAAATTTAATAAATAGACAATGCAAAATTATATGACATAAGAATGTTACTCGTATTGCTTCCGTGATCTGTTATTCACTGGTTACTATACATCTGGTATTCACTATTGAAAAAAGAGACGATTATCAATTTAAATTTCTTCCTACTTCTATCATATCATGCATTTTCAATTTGTCTAAAAATTTCTTTCACATCATTGTATTTAGGGAAACAATTTATTTTAAACGACCTATCGTTCGTGTATCCAACTTGAAGAAAAGTATAATCAAAGCAGAGCATATGTTTTAAAACGAAATAAAACACAGTACCAACTGATATTCTAGTTGTTGAAATAATTCTTATTACACTGTAGCTTGAATTGACATAGATTGCGCATCACATTCTTCATCAAATTCTCTGGATCAAATGTAACAATACAAAAATTAAATGGCATAGAACACCTGATGGTCAAATCTGACAATAAATAGTACAGCCTGCAAATCAAAAAGAAACCACCAAAAAATCTATTTCGATAATATTCGTCAGCCAATAACATGCGCGAGGTAGAACTAAAGAAAGTGGCATGAGACGATCAAAATCCAGAATTGTGAACGGATTAGCAAATTTCTCTGTAAAGGGAACACAAAGCGGCAAGGGCCATTGATTAAAAACGAGAACATCGATGTCAAGGAAGAAGAAGAGCCGAAATGGTGGTAATGAAATTGATGAGAACGACTCTTCAGCTTCTCCCCGTCGTTGTTCGGTGCTGCACTTCGCACGAACAGCGAACAACTTGAATTAAAAGGGGGATAGAGTACTAGCACTTTTTTTGACCGGATAAACGATCGTCCTTCCGGATCATCAGGGGTCCTTGTGACTGCTTCGTGACTCGTGACTCGTTAAAGGAAGGTCGTTTCCTTTTTCCTTTCCCAGTAACGAAAGCAGAGTCACGTTCGTCAACTGCAGCCGGCGATTACTTTTTGAGCCGTTGGCCCAGTTTTCCCCTTTTATCCATTCCTTTCTTCTGCCGGTCTCCTCGTCTATCCTTTCTTCTAAATCTACATTTCTTTTATCGTTCTTTATCATGGAATCACAATCAGCACTCAATACTATCGTGAGCCTCCAATCTCTCGTCATCTCTAGAGTCTCGTTACTTTGGATAGAAGTGAGTTTCTTTGATAGCTGATCAAACGAGAAATACTGCGTCGGTGATTTAGGATGACCATGATTCGTGTCTACAAATATACTATTTAGAAATGAAATTATTGTTTCATCGCATGTTTAGTTTAAGATTCCGTCAATTAGTTTATGGTAGAACTTTACGTTAAATTTATACATTTCATTATGAATATTTAATTTAAATAATAACAGAAATACACTGCATTTTATCGTTAGTACTTCAAAATAAAATTTTGTGTGACAAATGTGTTATATAATGGTATCCACTATTATATTTTCTATGATGCTAAAGTTTAGGTAACAAGTAGCAAAATATAAGTTTCCTGTATTGACCACGACGAGCGTTTAACAGCTTGAAATCAAAATTATCTTATTGTCTTATCTAATTTGTTAATTGTTAATTGTCTTATCTCATCTAATTATCTTATTGTAAGTATTAATTGGACTAATGTGAATTTGAGAGTGTACATAATACGATTGACTTGCCGATTGAAGAATAGAGATTTATTGAGATGGAAGAGCTAGCTTCTAGATACAGAAATAAACTAACCTCTCTGTAGAGACTTCCTTCTGTTGTATGTTCTGTTCGAAAATGAATGAAATGAGGTTGTCCAATCCATCGGTTCATGTTGAATTAAATTTTGTAAATGATATTTAGAATTATTAAATTAGTATAGACATGAGTAATAAAATAATATATAATTAAGTAAGTGTTTCTATGAAAGTTATTTATGAAATGAGATATGCACATATTCATGAAATATTTTCAGTAAGAAAAAGTTTTGTTAAATTCTGTATAATGTAAATTGCAATCTTCTTGTAAAATTGTTTTATTTAAGATTATTAATATAATGGAACTCGGCAAAAGTATGAACATTGATCGTTATAATATTATTAATACTTGCGGTAGTTTACTATTCTAGCTTTATAGCGCTTGTACGTGGTTTGCCGACTTTAAAAATACAACGAAGGACTACCCAATGTATGAATTGGGATCTATTACAAACTGGTTGACCACTTGACTACTAGGCTGTTCTAAAGTGTGTTCTTGGTAAACTGTTCTCTTTGACTGTTGATTCTATTTTGATTCTTGTATTTATTCTCTCTGACAGTTTTATCTATTCAGTTTCTTGTATCTATTCTCTCTGACTGTCGTCTCAGGGCTGGTCCTCGCCTGAAACGCGTTGGGGTAGGTTCACGCTGATTGATAAACGTTTGGTAATATTCATTATTAATCAGCGTGTCTAATTTTCTCGTAAACTCCTTTCCGTGTGCCCTTAGTGTGCATTACTCTGGAAGAGTGGGAGATGGTTCCGAGGGATGGGCAAATGTTTATAATAATTTGAGAAATTCATCCGAGTGGCTCATTGGTTAGCAGGCCGTCACGTACAATGTACCTTTCGGAAACCCGAGGTTTATGACATGTGTTTAAACTATTAAGCGCGAGAGACATGAACCGCTAAAAACTTTAATAAACCAATTCTGTCGGCCTTCGCTAGGGTGTACGTTAAAGTATGCAAATAACAAAGGAAATTCTAAACTTAAAAACAGCCCTTTCAGTGTGATCGTGCCATAAACTGTTACTAAAAACCCCTAATAAATATGGCATGCAAAGTGTTTTCTTTATCTTGCATAATTGGAATATCTCTTGAAGGACTTATTAAACAAATGCTTTTATAAAAGTTGCTTGGTATAAAAGAGGGCTTCATGTGGTGCAAATTAGTTTTTCGTATGTCAAGTAGCGGGGAAAACTTCAAAGTCAAATTAATTTTTCTAAATAGAATCATGTATTTTTGTTTTCACAGTGTTACGCTATAACAAAAGACGAAATGCCATCATGCACCGTACTTGTTTGCTTTTCTTAGAAAATGATAATTCTAATATACGTAAATTCCTGCTCGTACATGCTCGATAGATATACATCTGTGTTGCAGATGTTAAAATGTTAATCCATTAAAATTTCATAACAGAATACAATTTTTTTACTTTTTACGGCCTCAACTGTGACAGTTCTTGTGTTAGTGTAATAACTCATCCCCTGTAAAATTCAATTTAGATAAGGTCGTCGATGTAGGTCGAGGATAATGAGGAGTGACCATTAATAGAATTCCGATCAGATCTTTAAGTATTCCCTGCGGAGATGACAACAGTGTGGTCAACCAAGTGGAAACTGAATAGCCGAGTAATCGGTAGATTTAAGATTTTAAATTTCTCAGGGGACAATGCTTCGTACGAAGAACCCGTCTGCCCAATACGTTTCCAGTTTCGTCGTAAAAGAATTTTGTAAGGCTATATAACATACCATAAAATCGTTCATCTACAAATTTGTAAGTATTTTACTCGAAAGGATATAGCAGCAAATCCGTACTAATATCTCTAAAATAAGTGACAATCAGGTTAGAATACAAATACTTTCTTACGATTTCTTACTAGTAAATATTGTTAAATACGATAAAAGTATTAAGTTTGGTATTGTGTAATTTAATAATTTAATAAGGAAAATGATAAAGATGAATGTTTTAATGGAGGAGGAAAATGAAGAAGTCTTCTATTGCGATCTTATTCCCTCTATCTCCATGGAACGACTCCGATATTACCATATACCATTCGTGCTCATAACTATTGAAGTTCCTAATGCGGTTGAATGAATTTAGCCTAGGCGTTATCCTAAATTAAGTATACGGTATTTCCCATGGATGATTTCTTATGGTTTCAATTCCTATCATATACGTATGTTTCTGGCTAGGGATTTCCCGTAATGCTATGCATTGCCAGAACATATTATAATAATTTTACAAATGCTATTTATTTCAAATCTATTTAACATAATAGGTATCATTAATAGAATTTTTTTATGCATCGCATACTTGTGCTGTGTTTATATTGGACATCCGGTGATATTGGTAAGTTGCTCAAAGCTATTCATCTATCTAAAAAGTTCGAATGTCTGACCACTGATTCCAAGGAAGGTATACGTTATATTAACAATCATCCGCGGTGCCTAAACGAAAGGAGAATCTTCTTCGACATCAAAGGCTGAGCTTGCGGTTGATTAGGGAATTCCTACAATGCTATACATTATCAAATCGCATTCCTGCCAATGGATAATTAAAGTAGAATTTTGTTCGGAACGTAACAGTTGTAATCGATTTATTATTAGTTTACATTTTTATCAGGATGTAAACTACCTGATAAATCACCTTCAGTTTCTTAAATAAAATGCCTAATATTTCATCTTAAATTCGGAAAAAGCATCAAACTATTTTTAATCTTATCAGTTAGTTTTTGAAGCAAGTAAGTTTATGAAAATAACTGCTTAATTGTTAGACGGGTGATCAAGAAACAATTAAATTTCCTTTAAATTCTGCGATGAAGCATTTATCATTTTTCATTCAGTTGTTAAGTAAACGAAACTAAATTGAAGTCAGCCTGATAGATTTCTCAACATTATAGTTCGGTGAACCCTGAAAAAAAACTTACGAGACACTGTAATGTGTCATATTTAAAGCTTTAGCAACCACCAGTGAATAAATTGTTGCTTCAATACCCTCATCATTATGCATACAATGGCAAAAAATGAAAAATCGCATTGATATTCCAGAACTATATTGAAAAGGTATAATAGTTACAAACAATTAAAACATATGATATCAATTTTACGTATTCTATTGTAAACGTTAGTATAGTGAAGCATATTCACGCAGTATATTCAAAGTAAACGTTCTAATTATACATAACTACGATCATCTTATATAAGCTATGAATATTGGTTTAAAAATTTGTACGGAAAGCAAGCCGGAAACCAGGTCATTTAGCGATAGCCTGGAAAGTGTAGGAAAAAAAAGCACGGTCGACTCTCTGGTTGAGCGATATCGCTTCAGCACCTTTACGAATTCACGGATCGACGCGCTGCTTGGTCGAGAAAGAGGGAAAGAACGAGAAAATAAAAGAAAGATAGAGAGGATAACAGAAGGAGAAGCTTCGAAGGCGCGTTTAGCAGAAAGGTGCAAAGAACCGGTGCTCCTCTCGGCTATTCACGCGGGCTTGCGATTTATAACCACCGTTCCTTTCTTTCCCCGTCAGTCCTGTGTTTAAGGAAAATAATAAAACAACTCTGCACTCTCTCTATCTCTCTTTGGTATCGCGATCCTCTTCGTCGCTATTTTTCCTCGCACGCTTTCTTCCTACTCTGTCTGTCGCAAGAAAAAAGCTGGCATTATTCCCTTTCTTTGTCCGCATTCTACGGTCCTCTATTCAGCCCGCCCCCTCGTTTACCTTTCCTTTGGACTTCCTTTCACCTTGATCTCAAAATCGTTCGCGCACCGTTGCGAAAAAGGCCATCTCGCCGTCGAAGGTGATTTTTAAACGAAAAAGGAATAGGGAAGAAGCTTACATGGAGAAAGGACGGATAATAGCCAGGGAAAATGTGGTTAAACGGTGATCTGAATCTGAATGGACGAGAGGGTAATTTGACTATTCTTTGCAGTTCAATTAACCCCTACCTTTACTTTTAAAGTGTTCATTTTAAAGAAGTTTTGTTGCACGCTTTTAAAGTTCATACCACAGATCTCTGTTTTACGTATATATAAATACATATTCGAATCCGGATCGAGAATCACATATGTATACTGGTTTGAAGAACGGCTCTCTCTCCTCTCTCTCTCTCTCTCTCTCTCTCTCTCTCTCTCTCTCTCCATAAGAACGTAATTTTTCTAACTTACGGATAAATAGTTATACTAGTTAAACAAAAATAAAATAACTATTCCTGAATATTTACAGTTTTTCCTATTTGTCTTTCTATACAATACAAAGGCGTGGTAATTTTTTAAAAATTTTACCATGTTCTAATGCCTTAAGCGTTATAACAGGATTTTATTGACACATTGCTTATCTTTACGTCTGTATTGTATCTATCAGAGATAACCAATCTGACTTGCATTTTGTCAAAGAATTACCAAGACGATGATCAAAACGTTCGTAAATTTGATTAACTGATTTTACGACCACACTAACTATTCGTGTACACGTGTACTTAGATTCATGAAAACGGATTCTTAATTTCTTAATACAAGTTTCACATGCCATGTGTATATGTTTATTTTAGTACGGGTCAAAATCGTAATTTTTTGTCTATATATTCAAATATACACAGCATAACAGAAAAATAATAGAATTTACAATATATTAATTCAAACACTGATTGTTGAGTCGCAATCATAAAACGTGAGAAAGCCTCGGTCTGGCGGATTATCGTTGTAAAATTCATTAGTCACGTTTGGTCGTCAGACCGAAGTTTCGAAATTCGCATCAGCACGTCACGAACCATCACCCCTTGGACAGAATCCTCGTCCCGACAACAGCGGACATTCATGTATCTTTTTGAAGTAAAATCCAAATCTTTAGCTCTTCTCACCACTACGTTCATTTTTCACTTACGTGATGCTAGCACATTCTCAATACCCAATAATTTTCTTCATTTCGTGTCCAACTGATCGCGAAATGATGATCATTCGAAAAATATGCACATCGTAACTATCATCCTATTCAGAGAATTTCGTTTCCCTTGAGATCAGTTCTGTTTTATTTAATAATACGAAACACATCACAATTGTAACAATATGTACCATGCAGAACACGAAAGACCACAAAATTAACACATCAGTATGCAATGCGGCAACACGATTATTATATTTCAACCAGACATAGGTGATTCATTTTCATCAGAGCCAATAATGTGATGTAGTCTTCGCTACATCCCCGCAATCCAGTGTAAGTGGGATTTACGATCCTGTGAAATTCTTAATACAAATTACAGTGGACGAAACACTGATTGTATAGTCTGGACCACGATATAACGAGGTCGTAAATTAAAGCTTCCAGAATTGACACCGATTGATGTTGCAGCGCTTAAGGCCATGCATTGCATTCTGTTTTAGGGTTCCAACAATAAATGAATAGCAACGTATAATTTGACATTTCAATTAGTAAATGGTGTTGCATTTACAAATAGAAAGTATGTAAACATTAGCTACTATTTGAAATACTTGGAATTTCTTCTTTTGTCCACAACTACTCAACCTTCTTGCATTTTCTGCCTAGATATATCAGAAGTAGGTAAATTAAAATTAAAGATTTCAGTAAAACCTTCACATATAACGTAATTGTAAAGTAAGTATGAATTTTTATCTTCCATGTATTATACAATATACATTAACAGCAAATGAAATAATTCCTGATACGGTCCTGACCATGATTTCAAATTCATATCTACCAGTATTTTTTGTCAGTTTGTTTGTCCGCACAATTGAAACATGTTTACTTTAAAGTCTAACCCATTTTATAGCCTTGCTATATCATGGCACAGACTAAATTTGTAAAAAACGTTTATCTATTTTCTCTGTTTTCTCTATCAAGACAGTAAAATGTCTCTATAAAAAGCTGAAAATGAAGAAATCGGTAGCAATGGAGATAACGTGCTATACTATGCTCGACTGAAGTAAACAGTCGATTCTCACGTTTTATTATATAGCGCATTGTACGAGAATCGTGTTACATAAAAATCGCAATATTTTTATCACGTTGTATGAATTCGCGTTACACGGAAGTTTACTGTATATTCGGCGTGAATATTAGGTAATGGAATGAATTCTTTCCGGCTGGAGCCACATAATCAGTACAGGCATTCGAACCGAAATATTCGCGATGGTATTCTCAAGTAGCCAGAAAAATAGCAAAAAGTGATCATGCAAGTTATTCCACTGATTGATCTGTTTTTATTCTTTTTAAATAAAACTTTGATTGTACCCAGAAGCCGAAATTCATTTCTACAGCTAATACACCGTTGGGAACTGTCAATCAATGCATAGGAAGACTTTTGGATATAATTGTAAAAAAAAACGTAAAGTATTGTAAGGAACAACATTTTTCACGTAATTGAATTGTTTGTACATGAACGGTTCAAAGACACTTCAAAGTTATCGCCTCTTTTTCAAATGAAATAATATGTTTTTTTAATACACATAAATATAGTCCACATCAAGATAAATTCAATGATTATAGTCCTTCAAGGTCAATCCAGGAAACAGGTGAAGAAAAAATCGTTATATCTTTTCAACTACATTTATTTTTAATATTAACTATGAGCAGATGATTGTTCATAGATTTGCAAATATTTCACAATTATTTTTCTTTGTTGGCTGGCAATATAATGCAATGTCATCACTTTCTACACCCTGGGATGACATGAAAATTAGGATACGTATAGCTCACCCTCTATAAAATACTATCACTTCAATTGTTATAATACGTGTGGTATACTGGGTGAGTCTCATAACACGACGATTTTAAATCTCGTAAATGATTTACTGTACGATAAAATGTTTCAGAAAAAGTTGCGCAGGTTCCAGGGGGATATGCAGTACTGTAATTGATTTCTTATTTCTTTGTTTTCTTATCAAGATATGAAAGTCACCTTCAGTTTTTTAAATGGAATGCCTAACATTTTTTCTCGAATTTGGATAAAACATGAAATTCTGTATAAAAATGTATTACATGAAATAAGGTCTAAAATTAATACTTACTCGCATTCCAAAAATTAATAAAAATATGGAAAAGATATCACATGCTTAATTACGAAGTATACCATAAAAAAAATAGTAATTATAGTAACGGCAGGATTTTTATTACACGTTTCTTGACAAACTCTCAAGTGATAGTGTATTCAAAAAGAAGTGCAATATTACACAGCACGTTTTGTATTATTTCAATATTGCTCGCGTATTTATGAAGATCAGTGGTTTACTTAACATATTTGTTTATGGAACATCTTAAGATTTGGATATTCAACAGTTTTTAACAAAAGTTCTACGACATCGCTAGATACATAAAAATCACTCCTGGCTATCTCTTCAAATTATACCGGTTCGTGCGATGCTTTCTTCGTCGTCGCGATGTCATGTTCTTAGAAAGCGAAGTAAGGGAAAATGCGTGGAGTCACGGAAAGAAAAAAGGAGTTAAGAAAAAAGGGAAGCAGAGGAGGAACGAATTTTCTCATCTGAGAATGTTACAGGAAGTAGTGTCATTTTACCGAAACGGAGTTTCGGAAGAAATTACATCCGCAGACTTTGTAGAGAAAGAGAACGATATGATTCGAAAGCGCCTAAGGCTCGCGACGACCCCGTGTTCATTTCGTGTGCCCGCTACTTTTACTTCTATTTCACTTGTACCTTAAAAGTTGTATGGCGTCAGTTTTGTTGCTGGGTAAAGTAAGTACAACATCCGGTACTACTAGATATCGTGTTTACTTTAGATGATATACTTTCGGCTTTATTCTGACAATGAGTTCGAGTCAGTCGACATTTTTCTTTATTCTGCTTCTTTTAATTTTGATGTACAGAATAAGCCCAAATTAAACGATGAAATATTACCAGTATGTTCCATGGATGAGGATAGTGAAAAATACGTTTCGTAAATATACATTCAACAATGTTTCAAAATGTCACAGTTTTAGAAGGAAATACAGTTATTTTCTAGAATATATTTCTTCATTATTTTAAACAAGTTTACAGGAAAAATTAACTACTACTACTAATTTTATACAGTAAAACTAATCAAAAATTGAAGATAATCGTATAATACATGAGTACAAAGCCCAGCGGCTCCCATTATTTATCTATAGACTTAATGGACCTCTAACATATACTATCTCCAATATAGATTCCTTAAAATGTATCGATGCTGAAAGCATTATACCATCCCCATTCACCGATATAATATGCGCATAACTTAAATATGTTACATAGGATAACGAGGTGTTTATCGTGTATCACTTTCAGGAATTTTCATTTCAGCTATGAACTAGATTACAGGTAAAAGTTCTCTTTATAAGGTAAAAGATTGAAATCCGATGAAAAAAAAAAAAACGGGACACGTTAATAAGCTATTATTAGAATTTTGTAAATGTCGTAAATCATTTATTATCATACCGTACTTCATAACAATACATCACTAAACACAGTAGTAGATTTAAGAGAAAGTGAAAGGAAAGTCATAGTAAAAATATCACAATGTCAAGTATTAATTTCCCAATTAATATTCAAAATATTTATTTTTTTGGTATACATGAAAATCTACGTACACCTTGAAAATTTCAACTATTTAAAAAAAGCAACGACTTTGAACATTTATTTATTAATTAATATTGTGACTGCGGAAATGCAATGACAAAAATCTCGGTTTTTACGCTCATCCTTTATCATAGCCTTTCAATTAATAACACGATATAACAGTTTCACTTAAAAAATTTTAAATTCTTATGTTTTTATCCATTTTATTGAATATAGGAGTACCCATACGGGAAATATATTTAAAAATCGACGTACAATTTTTTAATTTGATTTGTATCTGTCTGTATCTTAGTGCAATCGAGTTGTAAAAGAGAATATAATAAAATCCAAATAGAAAAATGTTAGACAGAAAGAAGTAAAGCTACTCAAACGCTACAGCTTTCAAAATTCCTCATATATGTATAGTTGAGATAATAAAATTCGAAAGGTGAATAAAAATTCGGACTCGTCTTTAAGATTAATAGTGAGTAATTAAAAAGTTATATTATATTTCTTTGCAAAATTTGGTATCGTGTATTAGTAGAAATGTTGTATAATGTTTGTTATTTACAAGAGTTTAGGCTGAAAGGAATTTGTAACGACTGTTTAGGTCCGCTTCACGTTCAGTATATCTTCTAATTCTTATGAATAGGAGAACACATACATCAAAAATGCTTCATGAAAGTCTATGAATATTCGATGTATTTACTTACACATATATAAATTCGTAAAACGTAATGTTATGAATAATATTAATATTTATGTAGTTGTTTCTTCATTTGTATTTATCTCTACCTGCAATCTTCTTCTCATACATAAATATAATTTTCTGCTTTCTATAGAGATTTTTTGTTTGATATTCTACAATCTTTTAAACATCGATGGAATTTAAGTTCGGTGATTGTAGAGAAGATTTGAATCAACATAGAACGTTGTACAGCAGGTATCGTTTCAAAATTAATGCAAGGTATTTAAGACTTCCAACTTTTCCGCAGATCGTAACAAATTTTAGTAGATGCAAATACTTATAACGATTCATGATATCATCTACAGAACTAATTTGCTCATACCTGTAGTAGCTACTGATCCCCGAACTATAACTCTTCCTGTACCGTATTTCACTTTCCGGATCAAATTCTATATCTTCGCCTGTTTGTTTTTCTCCTCCAAACTTTTCCCTTAGAAAACCAAACATTACTCATGCGTGTTTCATTCGTAAATATTACTATACGCCAAAACTTCTGGTCTCTGTTTCTACATTCATTAACAAGTTTCAACCACAACGGATGCTGTTTTATTTCTTGAGAATCACATTTGGGGTATAAAATACAATCTTTATTGAATATGCTATAGACAAACATTGCTGTATCGGCTGTTCGGTTCCGACACCATATTTTATTTTGATTTATTTATTTACTAGCTGCTAACCACGATATTCCGTAAATCACTTAAACCCTGCAATTAGATACGTAGCAGCAATAAACCTATAAAGCCAACTGACGTTGCAGCACGTTAAAGAATACTTCGAAACACATATCCACTAGATCTACCGGCTTTATAACTTTATTGTCTACGACACTCGTCCACTCATCACTCCCTTCCATAAAAGGTACCTCTACTACGAGTTCAAATCTTTCAAGATTTGTTGTAGTTCTTTTGAATTTGAATTCTTTTACACCTAACTATATAAATATATATTAATTTCTTCATCTCCTGACATAAGTTTCATAAAAAAAATTCCTCTACTCTTGGCAAGCTTTCGAAATTAATTGTTCCGTATTACTTACACTTTCCCTGTATGTTTTCTAGTAGACAAATAAAAAAAACTTTGTCATACTTTCGAAACTTTGACTATAACTAATTTTGATTTATCAACCTCATTAGATATCAGTTGAAAATAACTATTAGGGTGGTTACGTTGGATGGTGTTCACATTGTGTAGGTCAAATGGTACACATAGCTATCGGCAATATTACAGTCCAGTAACCGTGCAGTTCCACATTTGTAGAAGGGTGGTGGTACAACGAGGCCATAAGTTACCAGCGCCGCAGAGGTAATGACTTTTCCTTCGGTCGCCAGAGCTCATCGGATTTCTATCGGATTCCTTTTCAGCCATCTTAATCGACTAACGAAACGATACACGTACCGGTAACTCTAATAATTGCCGCTTATCCGTCGTCTAGTCAGCCTCTGAGAAGCAAGTGATCGGCCGATCGATTTCCTATCGACTTGCGTTCACGCCCCCGCGATCCTCAAGTCGATGGCAAATGAAAAGGAAACAAACCAAGGATACACGAGCCATTTTTTTATGGTATACTGCTCATTCCAGATATAAAGCTTGAGTATAGGATGAAAAAGTTGTTAAAAAGCTGATTTCTTAACAGCTTAATTGCTGATTGTCTATAATACGACCACGAAAAGGTATATTCTTTTTAAGAACACTTGAGAAGTTTTATACAGAGTATAAAACTTTTTGGTATTGCCGGCCGGAGTCTGAATTTTTTAATGTTAAAAAAAAAAATTGAAGATGTAGAATAAAATTCGCTCGTTTTAACTCTCTCTTGCAAAAAAGTTTAATATAAAAATCCATTGTGTATAAATATAATACAATGAATTGGAGAGTAATTTATGATAAGATCAAAATGTAAGTACCCCTTCATGTACAAATAACTAAAAGTGAGGGAATAAAATGTTTTCATTCAATATTTCCTTTTCGAAAGAAATATTAAATGAAAAAGTATATTTGAATGTATACACATACTACTTAATTGTATCTTATTCTTTCATCATTCAATTATTCTTATTCATATTAATGTTGTTCGTGCATACTAAGAAAATAAATTATAGGTATATCAAGATGTGCTGCATTGTTAACTTACAATATACTATAGATGCTTATAAACATTAACATGATTACAAATACTAAAAATAACCAGTAAGAAAACTATAAATATAACATAAATATAAGAATTGCCAAATTATATTAATTTGTATATGAAAACAGCAAAATAAGTTTTTTGGAAAATTAAATATCATTCAAAAGAATTTTATTTTTCCTTTTCGATGTATTTATTAATGAAGAATTATACCATGGCGGCTAGTACATTTTATGAAATAATTTGAATATTTTATATTTTTATTGACGTGCAAATTCGCGAAATTGGTTGATATACATAATTAAATTGAATTTTAATTGTACCGTTCGTAGCTCTATGACATAAAAGTATTGTTCTAAATCTGTCCGACGTGTCACTCCGAAAATGTGTTTTAGTGTTTCACGAAGCCTCCCCAATAGCAATTTTCATTTCAACTTTCTTTAAATAATCTCAGCTTCTGGTCGCGTACAATTCTTACGTTCGGTATTACTATGTTTAGCATACGTAATATCTCGCCCGAATTATCATTGTTCCACATCCGTGGGAATAAAGTGACAAGAAAAAAGACATTTACGAGCACCATAAATGGCTCCCAATTGTATCGAATGGCGAATTCCGATCATTGTGGGAGGAGCTGCCGTTTCCTGCCAAATAACGATTTTCCACTCGAATTATGCACCTTTTCGGTAGAGATTTTTCACGATAACTACTACAGCTTTGTAATGGGATGAATCCATTGCGTGGCAATCATGCGGTAAA
Organism: Anthophora plumipes; assembly: GCA_951804975.1. Classification (NCBI taxonomy): domain Eukaryota; kingdom Metazoa; phylum Arthropoda; class Insecta; order Hymenoptera; family Apidae; genus Anthophora; species Anthophora plumipes. The sequence goes on along the minus strand of OX638118.1, from coordinate 13,617,910 downwards.
ATTTCACCCTGCTATTAAAGCACCCACTGTACATACGTTCACCTACACACAATATTCAGCGGGTATAATCGAAATACCTATCTTGATGATAAGCAAGCTGCCTAGGAGTTACGATACGATGAAGCAACAACCGGAATAACAAATGTCCACGCCGAGACATCCGTTCCATGTCTAAACCCTATTCCTTCCGCACGTGCGCGATCGCGATCGCGAAATGATTGTTACACGGTAATTAAACGCGTCTGTCATACGTATTGCCGTTCATAGGGTATTATTAACGAACGTCGACATGTAACTATGGATTCCCGCGCTTCTCGATTCTCGTTGTTGCTGCTGTTGACGAAGATTGATCCATTTATTATGTAACGCGTGCTTGTACGTTATTCCGTGGATGGATGCCAAGATAAATACAGCTGTATAATAGCCTATAAGGTAACCGTACGCGGTGGACCGTTATACGGTTTAACGTTTTTGAGTGTTCCGTATATTTCTCATTTTTTCTTGTTTTGAATGAAAAGATTGATCAAGTAAGTTAGTAAATTGAGGTATAATACAAGCTATGCCGTCTGTACCTTCGATAATACTTCGAACGTGGAACTTTTACTAAACGAAAAAACATATTTTTCGGCACAGTTCCAATATAAACTGCTTGTTGCACACGTGCGTGCACACACACAGAGTTTGTAATGTACTTAATATTTTATTATAATAAATGAATTTAACGAAAAATAAAATAGTTATTTGGACGCAACGCCCACTTAATGGAAGCATAGCAAAAACTGCGTGGTGGTTAGAGAAAGAAACTCAAAGACATTTAAAATAATCCTTACTGCTTGCATTATACTTATGACAACGGTTTTTTCAATTTGCATTATATCGCTGAAATTTCATTTTATCGCCTCAATTGACTCAAAACGGCGTTCCCGTAACAAAAATTTCAGTCTGAGAAATAGGAGAAAGTCGCACTGTGGTTAATTAGGTGAATACGGTGCTTGCATGATAATATTAGTCAAGGTTTGGCCAAGAAGTTGCGAACAAGCATCATTATGTGAGCCGTTGTGTTGTGATACATAATTCATGAGTTTCTTTTTGCAGATCGAATTAGGCAAACATCTCGTCACACATAAATACTATTGTTCATTGATCAATTGATAGGATTTCTTTATTTAGTATACCGTGATATTTGACGAACGAGAGGATCCTAGAATTTTTTTCATAACATATTTTTATATGGACGGTAGAACATGGTTGGTAGAAAATATTTGACTGTTCACAAAATTACGAAAGCATTCGAAGAAAAGTGGTACTCCAATCCAGATGTTGCGGAAATTTCATGAATGATTAATAACATTTTAAAGATTCGTGAAATTTATGAAAAAAATTGAGAAAGTGAAATAAAAACAGGAACATCGCCATAGGAATGTTCTATCTCGGGAGAAATGTCAAATTTTACACGGTTAGGGCGCTGTATTGCACAATCCGTCAATACATGTCATGCAGTGTTCGAACTGTAGAAAAGATTAATGGAGGATGTAGTCACATATACAACGCATGAAGCTCAAGATGGATTTAGCTTCTACACATCGATATCTACCAGCTCGGCTAGAATCTGCGCTTGTCTGTACAAATTGATATTCTTAAACCTCAAAGGCATAGAAAAATATAATTTTTACACATAAGAAAATATTCTTTTTATATTCACCCAGCAGATTTACTTATTATTTACACAATATTTGTAAGGAATTGACATTTTTATCGCAAGGAGAAAAAATCAATACTGCTCTCTTATTACGGAATCAATTCAGTGAAAAATTCTACAAAGTAAGAGGGACACAAATAACTAAACAATTATTGTTAAGGAGAAAGAATAAAACAAAACCGAAATTCAAAAGTGCGAAATAAATTCTTCAACAAAATAATATAGTAATTTACGAGATATGGCAATAAAGTTTCGATTTTGAGAATAATTTTGTTTTCGTCAAAGTGGCAATAATGAAAATAGTTACCTTCCTATATTGTGTAGCTCGATTTCCCTTCTATCTGTATACGGAAGATAAATATTGTCAATCCAGTTAAACGGATTCAATCTGAAATTGCTTCTCTGTAGATTTTACATCATGACAATGCTCTTGCATATTCAGTCATGCTAGTGAAAGAGTTTTTAACTTCGAAATCTATTACAACGTTAAAGTACGCTCGTATTTATTTATTTTGTTTTCTTATGATTTTTTAGGAAAGTAGCATAACATGGGTATCAAAACAGATATTAGAAATATGTTATGATTGAATTGCGGGTTTTTGTGCATTTATAAGAAATTTAAAAGTGCAAATTTGCACAGAATATACGTAACATGAAAAAATATGCAAAATACCCAAATTATAGTGCCTTTTATAATACGTGGTCGCTTAAATAATTTTCTATCAAAGTTATACTTTTTTCACTATATTCTCAGAAATATGAATTTGCATAAAAATCCGCATTTTAATTACAGTTAACGCTTTCAAAGCTGGATTGCGTGCGTACTTACAGTATTAAATGAGATACCGATTCGACTTCACGACTTGGTCTCAGATAAAAAATTTCTTGCCCGATCCCAGATAAAAAATTATACCAAATATTCGTCATTCGTACTTCGATTTCCCAAATAGATTACAATAGTTCTTTCCTAGTCGCACTTAAATGACACGTATTCAGTCTTGCGGCAGGTACTTTTCCTCTTCAAAAAACTCTACATATTCATGATATCCTTTAAACTATTTAATTGTGTTTCACCCACCTGACTCACTTGGAACTTCTACGTACTACAATTCGATAACATAGCATTATTTTTGATTTTTTTTTTTGGAAGTAGTCACTCTAAGGGTTATTTGTAAAAATCACCCCCAAAATGTTAATTATTTTTTTCTACCTTTAATAATTGATTTACAATTTCGAATAAATATTTCAAACAAAGCTACTCTATAGCTCATTTACATTTTTTTTTTTTAATCTAAAAATCTTGAGTAATAACTGAGAAAATAAATAAAACAGTTTAGGTGTTTTGCCCGTTATATTATCCTTAAACAAAGAGATTTGACATTTCACAGAATATATTTTCAGGTAAAGAACATTCTTTAAGAACTAACAAAAATAAAAAATGGCCCAGGGGGCGTTTATCTATGCTTATCCTGCACGATACTTTCAATAGTTTGTGCTCCACTATGTATTGTGCATGTTTTTCCCTCCAGTACACCTTTCCATCAGATCACTGGACATTTATTAATAAATAGAATAAACAACTGTCAAGTAGCATATTTATGTACATATAGTCCCTACTGCTGATGAAGAGAGGTGTGCTCCAATGTAGAAAAGTAGACAGGTGGCAGCTGAAAGGCCTATAATTTTGACAGTTTTAAAAATTCTAAAATTTCCTTCTAATTACTTATTCTGTACGCATTAAATAAATTAAAAATATTTAAAAAATCAATTAGTAGCTTACTTAGCATTATTTTAGGAATCACCCCGAATCCTCATTCCAGCAATAAAGCCTCCAAACTATTCAACGCAAGGAAATGCTATTTAAATTCTACCAACAAAATCTAGTAAATTTTATCGTATAGCTGATTTTACTAGTTTCTGGTAGTAGTCAGCTGGTGAGTAATCCACGATAATTAACACACGATTACTCAAATCCAGAAGCATCTTAAGCGGACGGTTGGTCTGCTTGTCTACGACTTCGTAGACAGGACACCTGTTTCCCGGTCCCTTCTGGCGTTGACGTCAACAGATCCGTTTATTATTCCGCGCAGTTGATCATCGTCTGGGAGGCGGCAGCCAACTGGCCGTCTTGCCAGCCTATACTGAGTTCACATACTTGCACACCTCCATCCACATACGAAGCTACTTAGACGGTTAAACGCGCGTGCGTGCTTTCACGCATCCGAATTAATATCGGTGAGATTAGTGGAAGCGGTGACTAATTATCTGCCTGTTGGCAATTCAGACAGGAGAAACCGGTCAACAGACAGGGAAAGTCTCTCCATTAATTTCCTAGGGAGCGATAGCAATTGAAATTGTGCATCTGATTTAAAGAGGGTCAAGGTGCATCTCGTGTTCGTGTGGACAGATTTTTGGGACATGAAAAGCAATTCGCAACTACATATAAATAAATTGAAAGAAAACATGTATACACGTGCGTACATTGTTAGGGTAAAGTAGCCGAATATGAGACCCATTTCTTTAAGCAAGCACAATTCTCGATTAAAAATACTTTTATTAAAATACGATACATGTCTCAAATGTAAGATGTGTACACTTTTGCAACATATTAGAAATTACAACAAAACAGATAGAGTTCCATCATAATAAAATAAAAATGAAAAGTATGCGAAACTATGACTTCAAAAACTGGTCGCCTAATGTGAGACCCAGGTTTTATCTTGTCAAAAGATATTTTACCATTGAAAATGGATAATGAAGATTATTACTAATAGCCAACTCAAAAGCTATCCGCTATACATCTGATCTCTGCAAGCCAAAATATCTGTTATCCATGGTAAGACAGTACTGAACTACTTCAGCTTCAATTTTTTGGCCTAACACAGGCTTTTTGCCAAGAGACTTTGACACCAAATGTTCAGGAGAGAAATCGGCATTTTTTACATACCACTCGAGTGTTCCTTTGGGGACAACAAAATGTTTTGCCACTGTTTTATAGCCTATACTATGCTCTTTAACTACTTTAACAGCCAACGCTATCTGATCTTTATTCCACTGTTTACATTTTTTAATAGAATCCACCTAAAACAAAATTAGGTACCTAATATGAGACCTGTTTCATACTAGGAACTTTCAAGGGTCCCATATTCGGAAACAATGATATGATAACTATTAAGTAATTTTGAGGTTAACATTCTATTATTTAATAATACACAACTACTAAACCTTAAACTCCATTGCATGCACTATACAACAGTATATATGAATGTGATTATGCACTTATCATTTTGGATATATTTGCAATTTAATTGTACGACTTGAAAAACTTTTTGCAATGTGTTTCACGCATATACTTTCTCAAGACACTAAGTTGTTTTTTATGCCACATTCGAATAATATAACTGAAGTACAGTTAGTTCTGAAGCAAAGGATTATCGCTGCTAAGTTTGAGACTTCTCCGTAACGGAAATAGTCTGGGATCTCATATTAGGGTACTTTACCCTACCTCCTTGGCTTATAATAACGAGTCACACTCATGGTGCGTACAAATAAAACTAAAAGACGAACGACATTCACCATATGGAACTTTCTGCTTTAAAAAGCAAAAATAAAAAAAAATACTTCCAAATGAATGATAAAGTCACTCGAATGTCTGAGAAAACGATGATTCGAAAGCGTCGTCCTTTACGTAGGCTAGTTCCAAGTACATCAGGAATAATCGTAACGAGAAACGGACAAAATGAGTACGGCAGGAAACCGAAGCAAGAAGCGGAACTCCTTCTGAGGAATATTATCCCGCAGGAGGAAGCTATCTTTTACGCGTTCGGAATACCAATGATACTGCCTGAACGAATAAATGTGTATTTTGCTACTCTCCATTCAACAAACACGCATCTGCATAATAAGGATACAGACATATACGTAGGGGGATATTTCAAAACTGTCTTCTTTATATACAAAATTTGAACATTTTTTATTGACTATAATATGCAGTTAGATTGTAATTCCACTATTATAGTTTTGAAATTATTTGTTTATGTAAATAATGTATACCAAATGCTATTAGAATGTTTTTTAATATAAATTTTCCTGATTTTGAAATTGATTTGTATAAAGATGAGAAGCATTTAAAAAGGAAAGAGAAAGGACAGCATTCCTTTATTATGCACTCATCAAACATTTGTCGCGTCAAAGCAAAATCTTCGAATCCCGACAGCGCTCGATCAGCTATCGTAGCAGCGTATGTTGCAAGTTTCGTGATAAAATCGAGGAATTCACCGAGCACTACTATATTTCCCTGTCTGAAACGACTTGAAAACCCAGTAAGTATCTCGTCGTCACGTAAAATCATTCCAGGTATTCCCCGGGGGTAGATAGATCGATCGAGATTTGTTTACGTAAGGCCACTTCGCTGATCTTCCAGATCCGGGCCACAGAGAAACCTTCCGCCTCCGAATTTCTCTTTCCATTTCGTCGTCGCCACGTAAGTAAAGCAGGATCTATAGAAACCTGGAATCCCTTCCGATCGTTTCGGTTTCACGTTGTGTATCGACACTACGTGTAGCTTGGACGCACACCGTTCAAAAACACTCTGGATACGACTGCGCGACGTTTTCAACGAACAACGAACAGTACCAAGACGAGGAAAAAGAGATAAGGCTGGCGTAGTTTCGTTCATTTCCAGCGTTACATCCACGGGATTGACGAGGGATCGCAATCTCGGTTTTATCACGGATATCTCCGTCGTCCTGTATCGTCTGTTCGTATCGCTTCTGGCTACGATCTCCGACCTCCGAAGACAGTCTTTTTAACCCGCAGTTTTCATGGGACACCGGTCTACGAGTCAATACACAGACTTGGGTCGCGTATCGGTAGTTCTAGATCGATCTACAAATCGACTTTCTGCTTCTTCCGCCCGTCTCTTCCTCCGCAACTCATCTCTTCTTTTTCATCTTTCGTCATCGTACTCGTCGATGCAACTGATTGCGATAAACTGACAGCGACTCTCAATGAACTATCGGTATAGAAACGAACTGCCATATAAAAACTGCCAATAGCCTAATAGGAAACAAATTAGGAGTCTCGATTTTACAATATTGTTTAACGTTTCGAATACTTTTTGCTGGAAAAATTACCTTATTGTATAAAATCTAGAAATTTCTTCCGTTCGTCCTCAATAACCGAAGACGTCACAAAAATTGGGAATTCCAAAGGACTATGCAAATGATTCGAACGGAAAGTAGAACACTATATAGAAATTAAAATGCTAATTATCAATCAGTGTGTCTAATAGATATCGCAAATACCTTTCTAACGTATCTTCAGCACTCTTTTTGTTAGAAAGACTGGAACGATACCTGTTTGAACACGTAATGTGCCGTCAGTTTAGCAACGATCTCGAAGGGTCTAGCAGGATAAGAATGGGTAAATAGATCGTTTCCTATTTTTATTATTTGCTAAACAACGTTCTTTGCCGAAAAATTATTCTGCAAAATTTTAAATCTCTATCCCTTCGTTTAAGGATAATGTAGGGGTAAAATCCCTAAACTGTTTTATTTATTTTCTCAGTTATTACTCGAGATATTTAAATGAAACAAAAATGTAAAGAAGCTACAGAGTAGGTTTACTTGAAATATTTATTCAGAATTATACCTCAATTATTAAGGATAGAAAAAAATAATTAATTTTTTGAGGGTGATTTTTGCAACCCTTAGAATGGCCACCTCAAAAAAAGTTAAAAATAATGCTATGTTATCGAATTATTGTACATAAAAGTTCCAAGTTAATCAAGTGGGTGGAACATAATTAAATAATTTTAAAAATATTATGAATGTGTAGAGTGTATTGAATAAAAAGAATACTTGTCACAAGGCTGAATACGTGTCATTTAAATTCAACTAGAAAAGAACAATGGAAATCTGTTTGGGAAATCGAAGTGTGAATGATGAGTGTTTGGTATTAATTTTTTATAGGAGGTCGGGAAAAAAAGCAAGTCGTGGAGGATCAGCTGTCGAATCGATTCTTAAGAAGCTTTCGTTTTATAATACGTCTTTAAGTATTGAGAGCGAGAAAATTAGCCTTACACGACCGTTTTGTAAAGAAACTGATTTCTTTCAGCGAGAAATGCACGGAAAACGCGAACAATATGCAAACCTTCTTAATTCAAAAATAACCTTTCTTTGGAAACATATCAGAAACAGCGTCGAACAAAAAATCGACCAATTTTCTGTTTGAACGTATGATATGAAAGCTCAAAAGCCTCTGTTATGAAAGCTCAGTTCATTTTTTAGTAAAAATTCCTAACACTGAGTGCTTAAATTAAATATTTAAGTGCATCCCTCTCCTGTCTTTGGAAAAGCTACGTAGTCTAAAAAATTCCAGCGCCGTCAGATCATTTTTTGGCAGTGATGTGTACTTGGTAAGGTCTAGGAGCAACGATTGTTGGCGCTGACTAGAGTACTCGAGATAAAAAGTACCCACGACACTTTGATAGCTGCAAACCCTCGAAGGCTTCAAGAATTCGTGTATTTTCGAGTGTCGCATTCTAGCCTCTGTTAGAGTCACTCTATCAAATCCGCCACTCAATTGTGTTGTCTGAAAACGCCTGACTAATATCAATAGGTGTCTGAATTGCTTTAGTCGCTCACATTACGAATATAATGGTATCATACACTTCTAGAGCTCATAGAGTTACAAAAAAGTAACTGAAATGATATTCCGAATTTATTTATTCTCACATCCGATTCTCTCTTTCTATTTCTCTGTTCCTGCCACTCTATGCAAGCGTTCCTAAAAGACGTTCGGTCACAATAATCTAATGCATCATTTTAAACATCCTTCTTTCATATCTCTATCGCTCTAAATACATATTTTGCATTCACACATCTATCATTCTGGTCTAAATACTTGCACGAAAAACTTTACTACTTCTACAATAATGTAAAACAATAAAATAGTTTGAGTATAATGATATACGAAAACAATTAATAAAACTGAAAGTATCAGATTAATAAACAGATGCTTTTTAAAATATTTAGAAATTTAATTCTTATATCAATACGTATATTTACTATACATAGTATACAAAGTATTAATACATTTAAAAAAAAAATGTAAGTGTTACTTATTTTAAAGTTGTACATATACTTGACAATTTTAGAACGTATATTTCAAAATATACCAAAAAGTATTTCTAACATAAAATCGTTCGATAGATACAATTTTTATATATAGGGAGTAACAAATTTGATATAATCAATGTTCCATTGAAGCTGAAATGCTTTGAGAATATTTCGTGCATAACGCCATCAGATAGTTTCATTGAAAAGACGATTCGCTTTGAAAGCGGAATCTCAGTGTCGATTTACACTGAAAGCAGTTGATCTCAATCGGAGGTAGATTCCTTAGCGACGTCGGCTTTGTTCTGAACCTAATCAGAGAATTTACACTGCTTGATCGATCAATGGTATTCTCTCGACTACGTAACGTTCATGCGCATAAATCGGTGAATTACGAGAAATAGAATACCTAAATATCTCAGCTAGGATTGAAGATATAAGAAAATACCAAAGAGAAAAGTTGCGCTATTCAAGGGAACAAATTTAATAATATAAACAGATATTCTAATTAGTGTCATCTTCAAGATGTTTTAAAAGTCACCGATGGTTCTTTAACCCTGGGAGTACGGACAGCGGAAGTCGATAGCTGGGTTAGACGTGATTATTCCTAACACATTAGAAGTTTCGTTACACGTTTCGTTTCATGCAATGTTAAAAAACAAGAATGTAAAAAAATCGATTTTTTTTTTAACATCTACAGTAGAATACCTTCTTAAATTAAATTAAACGATCATATATAATGAAAACAGCAATAAAGATAACGCAAACATGAACATAGAGAAGTTTAGATAAACCGAAGTTAAAAAGGTAACTACGTATATATAGGCGATCGTATAACGGCGGCAAAGATGTCTCATAGAAAAATGATGACAGGATGTTGGAGAAGGGAGAGCAGCGTTGACCAGAGATCGCGGTAAGGAGGTAAAATGTGTGAAAATAAAACGAACAGAAATATAGGATACGATAGAAAATTTACGTCACACCAGGGACGGTTGCTCCGTACAAGTTTGACATCAAATTTATGAACACGATCGATGCTTCGCTTTGATGATATCTCTATCGACGTCTGTCTGGACTTCGCTCATCCTCTTCAGACTCTTTTATCGAGCGCATACATGGAAAAGGGAGCACGATAGATAAAGGGAGAGAAGAGAGATCAAATGACAAGGAAAAGGTGCAGCGGAAGCAGAACACATGATCTTTTCTAGGTATGCGAAGAATGATACCAATTTACGAGCCAGGGTGAATTTAGGTTTTCTCTTTTTCTTGATTCACATTCTCGTACGTCTCGTAGATGGTTCACCAAGTATTTTCGCAAAGCAGAACTCGATTTCGCATCCTGTAAAAATATCTGCTCGTTCCTCATCAGTCTGTGTGTCTTTTACATTCATTTGTAGGTTATGGTTATTCTTTGGATGGTGTCGTTACATCTGTGATGTGAATCTCGTTAGGTATTCAAAACGTCCATTGAATTCGAAGAACGGATTGCTTAATTGGATCAATTCCTTTAGCGGACTATGGAAGAATGGGTCAAAAAAATATTGACACACCGCTCTTTTTCAAAATATTTTTACACACTCAAGTGATATATTAATACAAAATGCATCCTTTAGTATCTTTTAACATACAAATGTTGCATATTTTTTTAGAAATCTTAATAATGTAGCTTAAAAAATAACTTCGGTCTTTTAGAGAAGTTAGAAGGATTTATTTATTAGATGATTGTACAGAAATTTGTAAAAATACTATCAAATGTCAAATTGCATGATTTTCAGCGAACGTGTTAATAAATATCATGTATGACTTTCCATTAAAGGTAACAGAACATTGCTAGGTATTTCTAGTAATTTGGAAACAAATTTGTTTTAGTTTCTGAGAGAATGGATTTCGTATAATACTGTATACACGTAGCATGTATAATACTATAATAATATATGTAGTTATATCTGATATACCCACACTATCCTTGACAAACATTTTGAATATAGAATTTTTCAAAAATTTCGACTTGAATTTGTTATTAAAAATTCTTAGGAAACAGAACAGCAGTAAAAAAATATGTTGGAAAGCTTCTTTTAATTCAGTGGAATTAGAAAATGTTATGAAACGAGTACTATAAAATTACTTGAGAAATACGAAGAAGTCGCAAGGAACGATGGAGACAATAGTTACTTGTAAAATAAGATACGAATTGAAAATTGCGAACGACAATTTTACGCTTTAAAATGTTACGAGCTTTTCGAATGAAACAAATAATATTTGTGAAATGTGAATAGAATGATATAACAAAATACGATTACTATGAGTTGGTCACAATTGAAATATGTGCATGTCTATTTTGCATAAATTATATCAGAAAATACATCATTAACCAAATAATAATTAATTATTTTATAAAATCAACATCTATCAATATCTCCATAAAATTATTGATTTTTCCATTGAGTTTTCATTTATTTCTATTAAATGGAATTCGAGGAAAGAAAATACAAAAACGTGTAAGAAAATTTCATAAACAGTACCTAATACTGCTATTCTTCAAGTTTTTGGGAGGTGCTTACTTTCATGGTGTCCACTGTGCAGCAAATAAATGATGATTTGCAAACACATTAACGAATATACTTTCATTTAAGAATTCAATAAAATGTACATATAAAGTTTTGGTGGTAAACTACGAATTTGAAACACAAGTACTAAGTACAGTATGATAGTAAGATAAAACACAAAGTTCAACAGTATACCAATAGTTTGATCTAAACTTCAGAAAATTATCAAGTTTGTTTATTTTACCGGACTTACTAAGGAAGCCAATAAAGTTCTTGAACGGTTTTCTCATTACGATATAACATATTCAACATTGCATCTGTTCAACCTTGTTCGTCCAATTGTTATTTCAATCGCCACTGAAATAAAACGGTTTGTAAAATCGTCGTGGGAAAGTTAATTGATCGTTTTTAGCCGCTCACACTAATTTACATAAAAACAAACAATCAAACTAAAGTGTGATTTTCTGAAAAACAGTAGTATATTATTTCGTCAGCAATGTGTAACTCTGTGTATTTAACTTAACATAAAAAACAAAATATACCCATTCGAAACCGTTAATTTCTCCAAAAATGAAATAGTAATATCGAAATTCTCTGTCATCTCTCCCAGCTGAATAATCCAACTTGCCCCGTGTTTAACAAGCAATCAGCCTTTCGATTATTAATACGAATCGATCTCGAAGCGACGTGCTAGATATTTGCGTAAAACCACGTGCGCGGTCCGGCCCTGCGGAAATTATCGCTAATTAGATTCATCCGAATCGTCGATCGTATATTATCGGTGCCACGGCGAAGCCAGAAATTATCGTTGCCCGAACGGAACGATGGTGACGCGATCCAGGTTGCGCGGCATGTAACGGAAGTGTGGAAAGGTGCGCTACCGGGGGCGCTACGAGCATTGCCTCTACGACGTGTTGCTGCTAGATTTCCCTATAGACTCTAATCACGCATCAGCATCGAAGTAGAGACCATGTTCACCTGGGATGACTAGTATGAGACTCGTTCAACCACAACCAACTGCATCGGCGATCGCTTACAGGCGACCATTTTGCAGTCTCCTGGAATCTCGTGTCTGTAAGGTGAATAGAACGGAAAGAGTTTGAATTATTTAATACAGGATATAAAAGAAATGCTTGATAGAGACTTACTGTTGAGCGTTCATACTGATCTGGCCTGCGACAGTTCTGTCGTCACAACTACATTAAACAGCATACAAACGGCCAGAAGTCTGGAACGCAGATTTTCCAATTTCTTGAAACCACCGAATACAGAACTCTTGGACATAAAGGAACCACTTGGAGTACAACGTCTAGCATTTGTACCTCCCATGGAGACTCCCGTAAGAGTAAATTCCTCGGACATAACCCACCCCCATCAACACTCCTTCGCAAAATGGGTAATACCTCTACCACCTGATTTGTAATCAATAGCAGTTACAGATAATAGTAAATAACCAATCACACTACAAAAAATTCGATATACAGGCAAGATAGAAAGGGAACATCAGAACTCGTGCAGTCTTAGAAGCGCATGCAAAACATATAGAACTTAATCGTCTTTCGTACACTTTAAGCACTTACAATTAGAATAAAATCAACTTTAATCGAACTCTCGACATTCATTTATCGGGAGAGCACGACGCGAGAATTACTGTAAAATGTCATGTCACAACATTTGTAAACGATCTACTATGCCTTAATAATTTTTTGTCGACAATAAATATTATAACGTAAGCTAATATTATGCATAATTAGTGTTTCCAATTAGTAAGTAATTAGTGTGTAATTCTGTGCTTTTTAAATTGAAATTACTTTTAGAATTAAAATCAAACTTTTTTTTCTTTTCCGAATTGTAAGCCGTGATGGTTCTGTGAAATAAGTTAAAAGGTTAAAAGGAAAGTTTTTCTTCAGTGCAATATTTCTTCTACAGTTATTATGTTGATAATACACAGAGTCATCTAACTTATACGCCTACATGTTTCTTTCCAATAAAACACAAATTATTTTGAATTTTTTCCAGTTGTTTTTTTTTTCATTGAAAATATGATCTATTGCAATTATACGTGAAACAGAATATCATTTAAATGTAAACCACGACTGCTTCTGCAGACATTAATTCGATTGTCGATATTTTCAACGATTTTTCGACATGTTGCTGGAGTTATTTCAATTGCAACTCAAATGTTGTTGTTCTATAGAGCATTAATTGTTTTCGGCTTATTAGAATTGACTCGAATTTTCAAAATACAAATTGAAAAGAAATCTAGTGGTGTTAAATCGCATGATCTTCGAGGTTAATTGAAATCTACATTTCGTAAAAATACACGTTACCGAAATTCCATTACAAAACCTGAATATTTTCTTGAGTTGTGTAACACGTAGCACTATCTTGCTGGAGACAATAGAACAAAGATCACCCATTTTCATAATAAGTTTGAATAATGTAAATACATTACTACAATGTATAATTGTCTATGGTTAAAATTGCACTACCTTCTACCAAAACAAAATGGCTTATATCATTTGAAAAGATATGACGTGTAAATATTATAGAGTGTTAAGATCTAGGCGTTCCATTTGGATGACCTTTTATTTAGTCATTCCTTGCAATACAGTTATTGTAATAATATTCTTAATTACAATGATTAACGTTACAGTTGTCATTTATCAACATATGAATAAAAAAAAATTGTTCTGAACTACAATTTTGCACGAACTCATAAATCTATTTATCAATGAATATTAAAATAATTTTTTTTAATTATCAATGAATATTATTTTCGAATAATGTAAGTATTTTGTTTATAAATTTGTTAATAATTTATAGAGCAATTATGAAGCACATATGTAATACATTCGTAAATAACGTTTTTTTTTAAAGGGTGCTATTTATTGGCTCAGTATTTGGAAAGATATTTAATTAATATTTTGAATAAATTATCAGTATTTGAAATAAAATATCAGTACATAATATACATGGTCAGTATTACATCGCCTAATACAAAAACTATCAGTATTTTCATTAAAATATTAATAAACAAAATAATTTGTCAGTATTTTAAATGGATGATGAGTGTGTATAATAAACTATCGGTATGTAAGAACATAACCTAACGTACAAATTAAACTTTTCCAAATAAACAAAATTGTACTAGCAAAATGTGACTTAATACTGAAAATTAATTACTTATACTAACCAAAATATACATGTTTACGGATTATTTATTTGAAGAAATATTTATCATTGATTAAGAAAAAAATACTGACCAAATGAATGGAAGTACTTTTAAAACCCCCGTCTTTTCATTCTAGAGTTCAATCATTCTATCGTTTCACAGATAAAATTGTATACACGCCTTATCAAATTTATTTTAGCATATACAAATTCATTTTATACGCGTAACAAGTATGTATTCAACGTTAAATCAACAACGGTGAAGTTTATTAAGTATGGTTAAAACGATAGTTGCTCTTCTGTACAGATTTATATTTTACAAAAATATTTGGTTACAAATTTTTTAGGCGTTTACTTTGCAATAAGAGGCTTATAAAAAATTACCGAGACATAACGGAACTTCAGATAGAGGAAGCGCAATACGATAGCTATTTCCGATAGGGTGATATCAAACTTTCTCGAGTGTAAAAACCAACAGACCATCAAGTATTAACGTCCTGATTGACGGAATACTAGTCTCCTATGCTCGAAATACATTCCCTGATGGGTAAGCTGTCGCTTTCTTCGTGCTCCATGACTCGATGCCATTGCGATGGTTGGGCTTCGTTTTCAGGAAGGGCAATGCATAATTCGCGTCTCCAACGAGGAGCATTTCACGCGTAACGTGTCGCGCGAGCATAATCCGAAATCCAATTAGCGATAATTACAACGTCAATTGGGAATTCCTAATGGCGAGCGAGGAGACCAACAGGTTCGTTCTATTCGCCCGCCGTAATTTTTGTAGACGGTGTAATTCGAGATGCAAATTGAACTTATTCCTTGGATTATAACGATGCTCGGTTTCAATATACCGATAAACTGAATTTACACTTAAATGCTTATCCTGATTGTAGATGTTTGGATTTATTATAATTCAATTACTCCCAAGAATAGTAAATCATCAAGTGTTTGAAATCTCTTATTACATTTACCGATTAAATGTTTGAAATTATTATACGTGGAAATTTGAAATACAGACAGATTAGTAATTTTGGATTAACTGTTTTATTTCCTACCTTATTTTTCAAAATTAAATAACATATCATTCCTTAGTGATGCCAGTAAGTCGTATCAATTAATCTTGAATATACTAAAACGTATATTAGGTATATTACATTATCGAAATAACGAATATTATTGCTAAATATTACTGCTAACATTTGATTTCCTTGTTACTATAATATTTGTCTGTAGACAATATATCAGGATGGGTGACATAATCCGGTTAAGTCAGATATGCAACAAAAAATCGAATTGTATGGGATACCAATTTTTGAAAAGCAAATTTTAAAACTACACTCTTCTAAATGCATTTATTACTTTACTGTATGTCGATTAAAATAAGTTTGGATTACATAAACTAAAATATGCAGTAAAAGGAACGTTCAGTCGAGTTACATGTATATATACATACATATGTACATATGTATATTCTTGAAGATTCACAGTACAGATTGATGAGAATTTGATGAAACATAGTTTTACTCCACATATTCCTAGTTTTCGAAAATAAGTTAATTCAAACAACGAAAAAGAAAAAAAATACTGTTTTTCAATATATCTCTCTTACTTACGAGAATATTGAGAACCTTGAAATATTGACAATGCACGTATATCAAACGTCCGAACGTTCCATGATACATACATGAATTTATTGCTACGTAATTATTTTTATAAAAAGAGCAAGTTAATTCATACTTTAGATAGAATTAATTTGCAGTTAATACATTAAATTACTATTATAGAATGATCGGATTTGTTGAAACTCTTCTAGTTACCTGTAATGTTATTATCATATGCGCTTCATATTTATAGTAAATTATCACGTGAAAATAAATGTATAATAGTACGCATAATTTTCGTAAGTATAATTATAAAACTTGTGATAAAGTGAACGAAACTTTTTAAAAAACTGTAAACTGTGATAGTACAGGACTTTTGGGTGTGCGCCTGCGTGTGTCATTTTTCATGTTTCGATGCTTTCGATATTTGGATAAGAGTGGTTTCAACCTCTTGATGCTTTGCATTTTTTAATAAATATTTCTTTATTGTCCTTTTGTTTAAATATGTTCACACTCACTCTTAACAGAGTCTACCAAGCTGATTGACATATGCGTCCAAGATATTTTACAACAAATGGTCAAAAAATTGAGAAGTAATTCTACAACTCAGAATAAGACGAAAATCAAAAATAACCATTCTGTGCTGGTGCCTTTATTTTCTTGCTATTGTGACGGTGATGGTGAAGGAGAAGGTGGGGGAATAATAGAAAGGATCGGCGGAAAAGGAAAGGTTACATTTCATCTTGGGTCTCTTAATGGACTCGTCAGTAAGGCATCTTAGGAGACCCATGCCTTAGATGCGGAGAACTGAGGGACTCAGATTAGAACTGATATGTATAGGAATAGGACCTTTCGCGAGGACTAGCGAGAATAGTCATGTGTTCGTCCCTCTAGCGGTGATGCGCAGAAAGGCCGCCACACTATTAATATTATAAATATCCTGGTAGTTCAACAAACACCATGGATCAACGAATTTAGAACACATTAAGATACGAAGGGCAGAATGACTCTCAAAAACAACGACATATGTACATCCAGTGGTTTATCTCGTATTAGCCACAAAGAAGATCGCAGCATTCGCCACCATAAACGACATGCTGACTTGTGCGGTACTATCACTTGTTTCACCATGACACAGGTGTACAATTTATATCTTAATTCTTCTTCAGTACTCGCGACTCCTTTACATTTTATGAAACTGAATCCACGCTTTCATATTTCTGTAATTATATTTTGCATCGATATTTATAGCATTAAATAAACAACGACATGACCAATTACACTAATCACTATTTGCGTAATTGTACAATATCGAATAATCAGCAATTACTCTAATAATCATTATTACTGCGTCAATACATACCATTGCTGTTTATTCACGTAGGTTATAATTCATAGATATACGTGAAAATACACGAATACCACAGGTAAGAGATTAATATGTTACGCATTAACTATTCATTTCAATCCACATGTTGCTACACGCCGCTGCTTTCGATAATTGCATGATCGTTTAACGTTCCATGCGTTTTTGTTAACGAAAATTCGTATTATATACGAAACGTTTCACATTCAATGAGCTTGATATGTTTATTCATCGTGTTGATATACAGGGTGAGTTAATAAGAACTGTCATCTAAAATAACTCGTTATCTGTTGATTTTATTAAAAAATGTTTTACACAAAATGCGTTGTATTCGAAAAGGGACGTTAAACATATACTGATTATTTTATTTCATCAATTTTCTAAAATACAAATGTGACCTTGAATTTTTCAAAGTGAAACTGCATGTTAGACTAATTCTTACCCATACGGATTGGAAAAATACAGTATAGATAGCAGTGTTTTTGACGAAATGTTTTGGGGATTATTTGCACAAATTATGGAGTTTTGATTAGTGGCAGGGTAGAAAACCAGGAAGAAAAACCAGCTGTCTAATCTAGGATTGGTTCATTTCTAATTTATTTCTGGTAGTATGGATCTAGAAAGAAATAGACTATAGCAATTATGTTTCAATAACATTTTGTTTTCATTTTCGCTGGTAATTTGATAGCAAATTCGTGTGTATAACATAATTCGTATGTTAATATACCTTCTGTGATTCCTTAAAATGCAAATATCAGCGTATTTGCACAATTGGTGCCGACTCACATTATGATTTGGTACCTTGTTTATTGTAAATATATAAACCGGTGAGGTGCTTTCAGAAGGAGAGGGATAAAAGTCTTATCTACTTTCCCTTATTCTTTAAAAAACTTGCAAATTCGCATTTCTGTCGATTTATACTAAATTGTGAAAAATAGGTAGCAATGCAACGAACGAACCCGTGGATGTTCCAGAATATTGGATAGTCCTCCTAGGACTTCAAATATCTCACTCACCTTGATAACTGGTGGTTAGTAAGGTGGTGGTGCAGATCAACGGATCAGCTAGATTGATTGAAGGGCAAGTAGACCCCGTGTCCACAAATTGCTCATGCGCCATATTATAGGTTTACGATACGTCTGTCGCTATTGAATATATAAAAGGAGAGCTCCAACAGTTCATATGATCTGCAGAAACACAAGCCTTTGTAATCATAAAGCAATTTCTAGACTCCGATTTCTAGTTCGAACGATATATTTTAGCATAAAATCTCAAATAATACACTTTTTAGACATCCATCTTGTAAATTCAATGTTTTAACAACAGAGTTCTAGAAATTCGGTATATAGTTGCACTTAAAAGTGTTAGAATTTATTTGAATTTTTATTAATTTATAGATATATAATATTCCTTCTATAGTAGTAAAAGTGTAACATTCGCGTTGATATTTATGTATAATTATTATTTATTACTATTAGAATATTTATTCCTAATTTACACAATATACTCTATGAAACCACACGTATTCTTATATTTTAACCAACTAATAAACTAACCTAAAGAAGACAAAACGTATTTTCTTACATTGTTCAGGTTTACATACATACTACAGTTCTGTTAAAATGAGGCTCATGATCCCTTTCCAGTAGAAAGGAAACAATCTTTTACATTATAGATTTGTAAAAGTATGTTGGACAGTTAACTAATACGATGTCAGTAATAAATCATAGGAAATTTAATGAATGTAATTCACTTCTTTAAGAAAAATAATTGTATCTCCGTTTACATAAATTTTTTATAATCCAAAATTTCATTGTCCAAGACCTCTCGCTGTAAGTAGGCATATTAATATTACTCGAAAAAAATGCTAAAAAATTGGCCGTAAATTTGTAACTGTCTACGAGGTAACGTGTACCACCTACCACTCGACAAACCTGCGAATAAATCAGAGTTGCCCTGACCGCCACCCTTCACGTTCCGGTTTTCACCCCTACACCCTCGACTGTTCACACGACAGTTCACCACGATTCGTCAATGCTCAAAGCACTGCTCGCCTGCCATTCGTCAATTTAATACCACGCAGTCAATAAACCATAGGCGTTGTGGAATTTATTCAAACGGCTACAATGCTTTGATTACATTTATGACGCGTCTATTGAAATTGATGATCGTGCACGGTGAATGAGAATCCTTGTTTCGATAGGGACATGATAAATATTGTTGCATCAGGGAAGTATGTTTGGAAGATTGCTAATATTCGTAGAACTTGCATCATGGTATAAATATCTTTTTCTGATACATATTATACTTTGAACTTTAGTTTTCGTGATGTCGGTAATTGTAAAAATGATCGCATGAAGAATTTGGAGAAAGCTGATTTGTTATTTATTATATTTTGTATTCACACCCATACTTTACAAAGAAAATTCATTTTTCCAAAATAGGTGGAATAATGGACATTGGTTAGAAATTAATGAAGGTGACAAAATGTCTTCTAATAGACACAGAGATAAAGAAGGCGTTGTTATACTAATCTTAAAGGACATAAAAATATCTTTGAATAATGAAAAACAGAAACGATAAATTATGGCTGAATAATTTATCATTTAAAGTACAAGAGAAATAGTTTAATTAATTCAAACATAAATCAGAGTTAATAAATGAATTTTATAATTCTTCACAAATAAATAGTATTAGTTAAATCAAGAGTAAAGAATATAATTTAGGAAACTAGACAAACACGTAATAGAAGTATCAACATTATAGTAAAAGTTAACACTAAAAAAACATGGTAACTTAAACATTTATTTATACGTATTGTAGTGTTGGGGCCTCCATATCCATCAAATAGTAACAGTAACAACGAGGAAAACAAGAAGGCGCCTTGGCTATGGGCGTAGAGTCCCGACTTGCTATACCGGAGGATCGCGGGTTCTCTTGCCCTCTCGTATTTTTCCTTTGTTACTATAGTATTAATATAATCAATCATCTCCAGTCGTAATTGTTTTAAATACACTAGAGCTTCCCTTATCCGAAAATTCCATTTTCCGAACAATTTTATCTTTTAGTAGTTCGGACAAGGAAAGCATTACTTTAACTACCTATAAAATTTAACTAGAGTATAATGATTTACTACAAATGTTGGAAAATGTGAATTCGTTATCACGATACGTTGTCAGAGTCCGCTTAACAATCAGCTAACGAAGATGAGCCAATTTTGACTTTTCTCCTTAAGTTAGAGAGCTACAAAAACCGTAAAAACTTCCAAAGAAGTGCATTACAGGCAGAGTATTATATAATACTTACCTTTGACGTATTTTTAACTGTTTGCACTCCAAGCTATCCGGGACGTTACCTACCAGCAACTCGAACCGTCATATTATATAGTATAGCTTTGGAACCAAGCAAGGTATTATAATGATATTTGATTTATATGAATTTGTAAACATCGAGGAACATATATGTGCAAAAAAGCAGAATCTTATCATTTTGTACAGTATGATAAATTTTTCCCAATATGCACTGTAGGCTGATTAGTGCACATTTCACAATAATAAGTCGTTTGACGACTTTCACCTGGTATTTTCCTGTCAGAACAAACACTACAATCCCGTTTCCTTTCTCCCACATTGGGAATATGTAGTTTACTATTCAGTATACTGTCCGCCGAAGATGTGGATGGACGTGCTCGTGGTTCACTTCTTTTTTATATATCTTAGTAATTGATCATATTTTGATTTGATTTCTTCTACCATTTCAACAGAAAACTTCAGGGAAACATGCATTTCTCAAAAAGTTGCGCTGGAATAAGTTGATTCCTTATAATCATTAACAAACTTTGATGTCCCCTCAGAGGGGACAACGGAGTGCAAAGGGTTAATGTCAACGTTCAGCATAGCAAACATCCTTAAATTAAGTTGTGTTTACATTTATAATTGCAAAGATTTATGATAAGTTGTATAGTTGTATTTATATTAAATATTTTTATAAATAAATACTACAATTTTTTGAATAGATAAAAAATTTGAAATTTATTCTCTGACATCTGGTTGAACAAATTTGACGTGTGTCGGAAATGACCCGGCACCGTTTATCATCTCATTGTGCGACTTTCCGCCGTCTAACTGTTAAAGAAAGAACGGTCAGTCAAGTGGCAGGGAGGCCAGTATATACATAGGAGGACGTGGAAAAGGGGTTGGTGTTGGCACCTCGACGAATGGGGTCATTTGTAGACATGAGTATTACAGGCTGGCCGGCGAGCAACTAGACACACTAAGGGGGATAGTTTGCACGATGTGATTTAAAGGTCTATCGAGCGATGATGCCTCAAGATTAGTTACCCGACGGAACATAATTTCTCCGGCTCCCGCTGTGTCCTCCAGTCGTAATTTACCGAAACTCACAGCTGACATATTAGGAATATCTAGCATTATTTTGTTCCTCAAATGGGTAAAAGGGGACTTACATACGTGAAAAAATATCTTTCTTATGCAATGTCCTTCGCGTATCATGGACATTTTGATTAAATTGTATTTCTCTTGACAATATAGAACATTAATACACCAGTCTAGGAATTTCAATGAATCTTTACCTAACGGTATTTTTATAAATATGTAATTATGTTTTCACAGAAATTAAATTTGTGAATATTACTATTCTTATAAAAAGAAGAACATACTTTCTTACTTAAAATATTAGTTTAAAACTTTAAATATTCATTTACTGTTCTCATAACAAAAAATGTTTTTCAAATGATGCAAAAAGATATATATTTATAAGAAACTGTATTATTATAATTTTTAAGTACTTCACAGTAATATGGAAGCAATTTCGTAGTTAAGTTTTAAAAGCCAGAAATAAAATAATACATTTTACTCTTAACCCTTTGTGGACGGAACGATTTGAAGCTGGTGCACGCTATAGAGTTTCAATATTTACTTTTTATAAACTATTATTTGTGCTACATATATGTGTATGTTTCGGATTTGTCAGTTGTGTTCACGAACAACATATTTGTGTCTCCTGATTCTCTCAGTTCATTTCTCCAAACGCATAGAGGCATTCATCTTCTACATTTATAGTTTAGGTTGAACGCATATACACGTCGATCGTCCGCAAAGGGTTAAAAGATCTCTGATGACAAAAGCTGTCTTTGAGAATTGTTTATTAAAGAGCTGCATCTACACTCCCGTTCATAAGTTTCCCATTTATTGAACGTAAAGCAAACCTAAATAGTTATTACAAATTATTAAAAGATAGTGTGGAATATTTCCATTTTGGGTGTCGTAAAAATAAGATTAGTAGCGTCTCATTTGATTATGTTATACGAAACATAGTTATAGATCGTTGAGTTTGTCTGGACAACTGCTTTCATATAATAAAAAAATATTTATAGCTATTAATTTACAAAACTTAATAATTACGCAAAAATTATTGTACACTTGAAAAATCTATTTAAATCGTCATATTATGTATAAAAAATAATATAACTTTTACATCTTTTATTTTTCTAACAAATTTACCGCTTATGAGAAAAACGCTGCAAACTAATCGCGCGAGCACCCTTGATGTATTTACTGATATAACACTTTGTGTACGGATATAATAGCTGAACTAATACGGGTGAGCACCTCACCCTTCTAATTTACTTGGGGTAAGCAGTTTAAAAAAATGATTAAAATACATCTACACAGTTAAAAGAAGACTATTTACACATTTTTAACGATGTTTGCCATTCGGTGAATTTGCTTGATCTCTCTAGTGAATGTACAAAGAAGGTCTTATAAAAATTACAATAGCATTCCTGTTGGTTGTGTGTTAGAAGTGATGATGATAAACTATGGAGGTGAAGAGGATAGGTTGTATTACGAGTTGGAATAGTACAAAATTGGTAATCAGAGGAAACACTCTGCATTGTTTTCTCGAAGTTAATATAAAGTTTAAAATTTGTATTTTTTATGTAACTTACCATAAACTATACGGTTGTCATGTTATATATTTCTCTTTTATGCTTCAACAGATATAATACATACCGTTAAAAATATTTCTCACAAATTACTTAGACAATGGTTGTAGGTTTTATTTCCATGCTAAAACCATTGTATCCTACGCATAATGAACTATAGTTGATCCTTTTAGGAACAGAATAATTTGATTAATGCATACTACAATTGACTTCACTTTCCTAAAACCAAAAATTTCTGATAAGCTTACATCAAATTGATGTTTATACTATTAATACATTCCCTTACCAAGTTACCTATAACATAAAGGGTGGTTTTGGAGTATTTTTCGTAAGTGAAATTTGATTCTATTGAGATTCCTGTCTGGTGTATCGATTGGATGTTGTCAGTTAATATCAAGTTTCTCATTTTCTTGCTTAGGGGAATTCTGTTACTCTTCCCAACCCTTATCGGTAGCATTAAGCCAAGGCAAGACTATCAAACGAAAATTACATCGAAACAAAATTTCAGTTCGACGCGTTACTAGCTACGGGCGTCAATTTACGCATTTTTCAATTACGCATCGCTGCGATACCGTACACTATTTCGATATCGTATCGAATGCCTCGTTACGAAAGAATCCTCTTCCACAGCATTAGTTTTAATGGAATTCGAGATTTCAGGCTTTTTTCTTAAGAACTTCATCTAACGCGTACCCTAACACTGTGATATGGAACAAGTTTTATAAAATTACAAGACCGATTCTTATATTATACACAGTATTTTAAGGTAACAAAATATGAAAAATTGAACATGGAATATTGGAATGAAAAGTTTCTTTAACTACGATATTTCTATGTCTATTCTAAAAATCAAAAGTGCTTTCTCAATAAAATTTAAAAATATTTATATATAACAATAAATTATGTTTATTTTAATTTATTATAATAAGTAAGATTTGAATATCACATCTTGTAGAAAGTAAGTAGAAAAGTTATGCTGATTCTGGACGGAAGCTTATAATAGACCTAGTAAATAGTTAGAAATGTTCTATTTTAACCTATTAACTGGGCAAGACGAGTTAACTCGTCATTGATATATAATTATTTAGATTAAAACAGTTCATTTATTAAGAGATGATTTACCTTTATCTGTACTGTTATCTATATTAAATATAAAATACGATAGGTTCTTATTTGCATAAATCGAAATGAATTAATTGGCTACAATAATTGCTCATTTTTCATTATAAATTAGAGAGTCATTTTCTGTCAATTCATAGGTCAATAGTGATGGAGTTTTGTTTATTTTATGTCAGAAATCATCAATATAATTTATAAATATTATTTGTAGTATACGAGCTTCGAAATAGTAACAAAAAGTGTACAAAAATATTTGTTAAATGTACAATAAAGGAGCTATACATATGTATAGTGTCATATAGTATAGCAAACTAATAGACAGGGTGGTCGGTACGGGTTTCTACAAAATTTATGGGGAGATTTTACAAAGCACAATAAGATAGACGGTAAGAATAAAAAATTTGCATTTGTGGTTTCATTTTTTAATTATTAATAATTTAAGATATCCCTTGTGAAAACACTCACAAATCCCTACATTGTCAACACTTTTTAACAAATTATTTTTTTAAATCTGTAAATATTTATTTTTGTTTAAAATTTCTTCTATGAACGTTAATTCACCAACTCCAATAGAAGATAAGCTGCCCTATGCAATTACACTTCTTGCACCGTGGTTTATAGTTGACCTTAGATTTTGTGGTTTCCATTCTTCATGAATTCTCCTCCATGTTTTTCCTCTTCCGTTTGAACCACAAACATCGTATTTGCACTCATCAGCAAAAATCATATCCATCCACCATTCTTCTGATTTTAAAAGATATTCTTTCACGAAGTTCAATCGTTTTCTTCCATTCGTTTCTTTCAGACAATAAGGCCAGTGTCATCAACTTCTTTAATTACTCTCCGAACGTTTGTTAATTTACTTTTTGTCACATTTTTCCTATTAATTCCGGTGCACTTAATTTTTCTCATATAATAATTTTCTTCTTGTCTCTACAATCAAGATCTGGCGAATGTCCTTTCTGGAGCTCAGACTCAATACGATCCTCTTTTCGTATCTCATGAAAAGATTTGCTACCAATACTTTTTTCAAATTTAACAATTTTGCTATTTCACGATAAGTTTCTTCTTGTTCGTAATTATAAATTACTAGTTACCGTTTACCAGAATTTCTATTTCTTTCCTTTTGTGGCATTGTGAAATATTAATATTTAATGTTGAATTTTTTGTTTTAAATTGATTTATAATCGTTTTTTTCTTTGTTTTGTACGTTTCCTAACTGTCTACTGCATCTATTAGTCAAGGTTAATTTACTTATCTTTCAAATGTTATAGTTGTGTTAAGTGCATTAACTAAAACTTAATAAAAAAGACTTTAATCTAGAGCAAGACTTAAATTGACTTAGAATTATAAAATTACTAATACGTATGCATTAGAAATGTTAACTTTGGTGTACGACATTTTCTAGAATTGGTTAAACGAGGAATATATTCTGTGTCTCAATATTTTTGTAACGTTTAAATTAGCAATTAATTCCATTTATAATTTGTTGTACAACAAAATATTACAAGTGCACTTGCTTTTCTCGCAATTCGTTAAAAAACTTCAATTATGCTCTGAAGCTCTTTAGCTATCACTTTGAGCATTTGTTTACATCTTCTTTTCTGAATCAAATTATCTATAGATTAAATAATCGCACTAGTATGTTACTTAGATTGTTGAAATTCTTTTTATGTTCTCTAAGGGCATAGAAAAAATGTACCATAACAGATGAAAAGACACATATGACCTTTAAGGGACTTTTTTATTGTTCCAGTTCCCCTTTTCAAATAGTTTCACTTTGTCCTAAACAGCTTTTCCATATATGTACATATAGACTGTGAAGATATTTAGGTATACCAATTTACGTGTCCCATTCTGCATGATATTTCAAAATCTTATGATTAGAAGTAGTATAAACAGTTTCAGATAAAAATACGTTAAAAATACCAGCTCTGCTTTCCAAATCTACAACAATTCGTAAATTCGTGAATTCTGTTGCGCCATGATAACTATAAGCTTCATGGTGCCAAATCATATTCCAAAATCTCCACTATCAAACATTCCATTATAAACACAATGGCGAACAATACCCACATCACCAAACACTGTTCCAGAATTCTGAACGCTACGGATTTCCCGTATGCCCATCTTCAGGAACGAGCCAATATATCTAGCTTTCCTCGTTCCTCTCTCGGTAAAGTAGAATCAATTTGAGCTGGGCCATTTACGCAACTTAAGGTTCCATTTGAATTTTGAAAGTTCCCAAAACAACCATACAGCTATAAACTTTCTTGAACTGAATGTGCAGTCATAGACTACCTGAAAACGAATACACAACCCTAGATTTTCTCAGACTGCGTTGCAGTCTACGTGCAATGGAACGACCAACAACTGCCTATATGCAGCTACCTTGCTCGTAAACTAAACGGGGGATAGTGCAAGCTCTCGACTAAATCCACTCCTCTACCCTCTGTATAGAAGGAGGATAAGCACCAAGTCGCTGGCGGATAACTGCGATAGGGATGGGGAATCAGTAGTAATACAATGGCGTATCGAACTTTTGGCAACTGAAAACTATCGACCAGTCCAATCCGTTTCTGGCTTGGTTAAGGTCCAACTGCGATGACGAAGGAAAGCCTTGATGAGCTTCCTAAGAATGGCCGACTTTCTCGACTGTTTTCTGTATAGAAGTTATCGTTTGTGTCGGGTTGGATGTTACAAGTATTGAGTGTCATTGAACTCTAACCACTTTTCTTATGAAATGGTTTTTTCACGTAATGGTAAATTCTCAATATGAAAAATACATTTCATTTTCGATTTGTGTTAAGATTGTTTTAAGTTGTACTGTTGACACTGCAAATATCACTCTCATCGTCACATTGTGAAATAATAACAATATCAATATTGAGTTTTTAATAATCAATATATAATAGAATAACACAAACCAATAATTTTCGTCATCTTCCATTAGATTAAACCACCAAAGAGAGATTAAATAAAAAAATATTATACTTTTTATATAAAATTAAAGGAAAGAAAAATTTCACATGTCACTTAGCTGAATTTTTATACAGTAATGATTCGATAATATTTTTATTAAAATTAATTATATGAGCATTTCGAGAAGTAATTATACCTCAAACATTTTAATATTGTTATCCTTCATTATTTTTCCCCTATTATGAACCTTATCTAACAAAATATTGTATTTATTTTTCATTGCAGGATGTTGTTTCGTAACGTTTTACACGAGAAAAGCAGCTCTCGACGCCCAGAATGCGTTGCACAACGTGAAAACCTTCAGTGGGGTAAGTCAAACAACATTTTATTACGGATGAATGAATTACTTAACTAGTGAGGTTTTACCGACATAATAATTGCTGTTATTGTTTCAGTTTTATAATTGATTAAATTATAAAAAACTTGTAATTTCATTGCAATAAGCGATTAGCTATCCAAATTTATAAAAGCAGTTAAATTCATATAAAAAGTAAACAATATACAATCTATAATTAGCAGGTCTGTTCATTGTTATCGTTCTTATTCATACTAATTTCAATCACGGGGATTAAGTAGCGTTTAAATACTTCATTATTAACTGAAATGTAGAATCTATTATATCGTCTTAACACTACTTCACAGTTCAATTAATTACCCATCTAGGCACAATGTTAACACAAGTGACGATATTTAAATATTTGTGTTATGTATAACAATATAAAGTTAATCAAATGAAAAATGATTTTCCTAATTTAACCTAACTGCAAATTTCAATAAAGCGGTAAATATTAAATGCGGAACTGCTATTTTAAAAATATATAAAATATATAAACTATTATAGAGATAGGTAAATAAAGAAATAAATTGAAGTATTGGGAGCATTAAAAATATGCCATAAGAAATATGCCTAAAGTAAGCTAAAATGACATACACAAGTAAATGGACAAAATTCATTAAAAAGTGTGCTTATTTCTAGTGCAGTCTAAAACAAATTTCACTTTTATCACATTTTCATCAATTTTATATCACAGTCATTTGTTCAGTATGATGGATTCCATTTAATTACTTATAGAAGGCACTTGATATTTATATACGTTGTACCATAATTATTTTGTCGTCACTAGTATGCATTAAAATGTACCACTAAAATTATTCCGTTACCACTATTTCATGCTGTTGCACACTAATGATGAATAATTTCGACGGAACAATCTAGTATACGTTGTGAGCTTACTATAATATAAAGTTAGTCATTACACTCAAAACGAATTAAAATTGAATATAATTCGAAGATAAAGTAAAATAATCCATATTTATAACACATTTTACTTAATCAAATATTAGTTTGTAAATATTAAATAAATAACATCGAATAAATAATTGAATATCAAATAAATTGTGTATTATGTAAATTACTATAAACTACAAACTGAATAATGTAAGTCAAATGATAATATTCTTATAAAACATTAATTTCAATAGCAAATGTATAAATTTTCACACAAAAGTTAAGTAACTTAAAAGGAAAAAGCAGCACCATCATAAATTAGATTTTTAAATATACAATTAACCCTTTGCACTATAGATGACATCGTGTGAGATTCGTGATATGCTTGTTTTATGATTCGAACATAAGAAATTCAAGTCCGGCTCGTCCCTTAAATATAGAAGAAAACTTCTCAATATCACACAAGCTATAAAATTTCCACTACTTCGATTAAGAATTAAATGTTTAATTTACATTAATCAACTGGCACAGAAGATGGAATTATGGAACAGTTTAAAAATTTCTAGCAATATGAGTTACGTTATCATTGAAATATGCGAAAATATCAGCATGCTTGACAAATTCACATCAATCGACGCATACATTCGTATTCGAACGAATAATGAATGCTTTCCTAGGTAATTATCTGAGTAGTGATGATTCGCATAATCCACATATTGACCGAACAATGAATATTAACACAATTGATCGTCCAAATAAACTATTCAAATCGACATAACTAGTAGATCAATCCTTTAACTAATCGTCGATTACCGGAGGTGAAGTGTTTGGCTCGAGTTGAATGGATTCTCGTTATTTCTGCATTATCGGTCAGCTTGTTTTATGTAAAATTTTAATTTATTTCAATATTGGAGGTAAAATTAATTTTACTCAACAATAGCTGTTTGTTACGGTCGTGCCATAAATCGTGCTAACGAAGCCCTAATAAACGATTTCATAAATAAAGATCAGTACTTTTTAACAAACATCCGAAATTTTGATCGCATTGCTATATGTACAGCTCTTCTAGTTGAAGTAAATTATTATGTATTTTCTATAGTGAAGTATGTGTATTTTTTTAAATCGTTGAACATCAAAACAATGTTTGCTTTTAATTCTTTAAAGCTGTTATTATCCTTGAAGCACACTTTAAATTTAATAAAATTCCAATAACAACAAGAGGAAGGAAATTGTGATATTGTCCATATTTAACTCTTTCGACCTGACTTTTTCATATTTGAATTTTATTACATTTTCTTGTAGAACTCGATTATACTAAGCTACAGATGGATCAAATTTGAAAATTATACCTCCATTTGAAAATTGGGATATTCATATGTGTTCTGAAAACTCATAGGTATTTATATACTGAATAGGACGAATAAAAACAGACTAATTTAAATAATTTTTTAAGCACAACAGTTGTATCATACTATAATTTGTAAAGGCGTGATGAAAATTTTTTCAGAATTGTTCAATTGTGTCTGTAAAAGAAACGAGATTTTTATTATTGAATCTCTGCAGCCAGATACCCTACTGAAATGAAAATTATCTAGCAGTTGCTTATTCTCATGATTGCTAATAAAAAATAATGAACATATACAGCAGATAATGTTGCTTGAATATGTATCTTAATTGACAGGATTAATATTATAGACACGAACAAAAACAGAAGTTTTATATCACAAATTTTGCAATTAATACACGGATAACTAAAGAATTTTCGAACTCATTCTTTTTCGAAAATGTAGTCTCGAATGAAAAAATTGTATTCTTTCTTTTTGATTCATTGTATGTTTATACACTATTTTTACACATTATTCTTTCACTTTTATATACTTCACGCTATATTATTTTCACGTACAACGTATTCCATAAAATTGAATTTATCACATACTGACAGACAACACGATTTTATAAATAATTTCCTATGACGGTTAAATAGTTATGAGGAGAAAGGAACATGGAAAGAGAGAAAGAGAGTCTCCTGAAAATGAGATTGTTAGTGAATTTGTTATTAAACACGAATACGTCCAATTAGGTTTAACTCGTAAATTGTATTTATTATAATGAAAATTTAGGTGAAAGCTAGTAGAAACAAATTTTAAACCCGCTAGTCTCTCTATATTGAAAGTACAGCAACATTCGTACCAAATATAGAATTCTGATAAATGTAAAGTATTCCATTGATTCATAAAATCGTTCCAGTGATTCGATTCACCAACTATTCTCACATTACTTCAAAGAATTTCCATTCAGAGTGACTTCACACAATCGTACAATACACGATTCTTTTTCCTGAACAAAATATTTTTCATTGCGGTTTGCATTCCACCAATTGTTGCGTCGCAGCCGATGGTATCGTTGAACGTACAGTCGCGTGATAATTACAGTTTCCCCGTGAACTTTCGATGCAATTACGAGACGTCATTACGAGCATTTAACCCACCAATCCCTCCTGCACTTCGTTTGCGCCGTAGTTGCGCGCATTTATGCTTGAATTTACGAGAATAATTATCATCGATCGAGACACAGAGCAACTCAGTTCTATGCCCAGCTCTTGCAAAGATGGAAAACAAGGAACGTATGAATTTCGGTAGATCAATTCGAGGAATTTGATGCGTGAAAGGATTTTTAGTAAAATTCGTAAGAGTATATATATGAAGACGTAATTTGGATAAAGATAAGTTGGATATTACTAATTGGTTTCTTTCCTGTGCTAGGAGAAACTGGATTAATGTAGCAATTTTGAAACACTATTTGTTTTGCTTCATTTTCATTTATCATCAGTGAATACTCAAAAACTTGTTTTTTTTTTTAGCAAAGTAAAGTAACAGAAAAAAGTATGTAAAAGTTATAATTAATATTTAATTAAAGTAAATAATATTTAATCTTACCATTTGTCTTATTTTTGAGTATAAATAGAAAAAAGTTCAGGCTTATAGGGGTCGTCTTATAAGTCTCCGGCGTCGAATGGAATAATTTTTTCTCCTGCTGTTTTTCTGTAAATTCTTTTTCTATGTCACTTTTTTCAAAGTGTACACACACACACACACACACACACACACACACACAATACAAATGCCCAAATAAAAAATAAGAACTAATAGCACAAAGTTAGAAATTAGAAGAAAATTATATTATTTGTGACGTTATTCAGATTTGCAAACATAATCTATTGTAAAAAGGATACTTAACTAATGAAAGTAAAATAAAAGTTTTCAAATTAAAATCTATAAGGTAGTTTACAACCACTTCTTCTGTAGAACGTTATTTCATACCTTAGAGTTTATAATTTGTTACATTCCAAAATAGATTCGAGACTTTTCCAATTGCAAATAAAGATAGGTAGGGTATTGAGAACAAATTACATAAGACTTATTCGTATTAAAAATAAGAAAAAAAAATTGTACAAATATATCTTAATTATTCAATAACTTAACCCTCTACAAAATATGCGACCTGAGAGTGACATACCTATAGTGTATCTGTATTCTAAAAAGTATGATTTTACATACTTGTATCATAAGAAATATATTAATAGCAATTATTAGTTATCATTTTGTATTTTTCAGTAAACAAGGAAATATCGAATATGAAAGATTTATTTCAACTAAACTACTTGAAAGCATTAACATAGGTGGCCAAAGAAATAAGATAATGCGTGCATATGCTTAATGGGAATGAGTGACAAATTACAGCTTAATTGCCTCTCGATGAAAGTATATTTCAACAAAAAGGTCTGTACAGAAGCTGTAATATGTCGAATGACGAATATGAAGGTCAGTACAAGGCGACCAGGTTTCGTTGATTGTCACGTGGCGGCAGCACTATTCCTTGTCAGCTTAATTGTAAGCCTCGAATATTTATTGCTGTACAAATTAAGGTGTACAGAATTTAGGGTCATCGAATAGGCTGTTTGGCTAACATATTGAAGACGAAAGACATATGTGGTTTTCCTTCTGCCAATTCTGCCACGTCCTATATCTGCAACTTGGTCAAATTAGACTCCGTCAATTGAATACGCTACACAGTCGACTGGTTGTGCGGAATGATATATCACGTTCCGCGGTATCATGATTCGTAGGGGTATATACCTAGTTATAGACGTGCATGGTGCCATTGTACTTTGTGTTTAAGCAATTGTTTAGGCACTGTGGTTCGGCTAATTGCGTAGGTAATATGATTTAGCGCTAGACTATGGAACAGAACAACGAAGAAGAAAGGGAACTTCATTGTTGGTGACAATGTAGTTTAAGGTAATATTGAATATAACAAAGCAATAGTAGTCAATATTTGTTATTCGACTATGCTGAAATATTGTCACCATTTGAAAAGTATTAATTATCATGTACTTAACGAAACTCAGTGGCACATAACATTAGTAAGAATATTGTATAACAATATTAGGAAGATACAATAGAAAATTATTTTTATAGAGAATCTTATTATGAAAATTTTCGTTAAAAGTGTTTTTCGCATTCTGTAATATGATTTTTTTGTTCAATCATTTCATAATTGTCTAATTAATAGCTGTCATATGTTCGTTCAAAATTATCCAGACATGTGGGAAATCGGAGCAAGTTGGTATAGTGAAATAAATTTGCATATAAAATTCAATAGAATATTTCAACGAGCACTTATCATTTATCTAATTCATCCTGGAAAAAATTTGCTTTCCACTATCCTAAATTTTTGAAAATATTAACACATTTGCTGATGTTCCCTTTATAATAAACCGTTTGCTGTACTTCACTATTTGAACATGAATAACTTATTTGGATAGTTATTAAATATGTGTCTTGTCAGCTGATTGAAGAGGTCAGACAAGGAGGACAGATAGTTTTTCACTTTTGTATTCTTTTATCAGCGCGCGACATTACCGACAGCTGGTTGCAAATCACTTATCTATCTACACCAAAACTTCCCCTCAACCAAAGATAGTTTGCGACCGTAGAGTAGTCAGGATTGCGCGCCTGCCGCATTTACACTAATGTATACAAGTTAAAACCTTCAGGTTTACTTAGTTGACTGATACACTCGAATAATTGTTTGTATAATTTTTATATTTATTTTTGTTAGATTTCTCAGATATTTTATTTTGTTTATTCAATTGCAAAAGGAAATTCTAAGATTAATTTTCAGTTGCAAACAAAAGTTGCCAATTCAAGGAGCGACATTTAGGTATTGGTGACAACAAACTGACAATAATTTTTAAAATAGCAAGTTTACACAAAAAACTTGTTATTCTCTTATCTTAACTTAGCTTTAAATAATACTCTCATTAATAATTTATTATGACGTTCGGATTGTATAAATAATTAAATCGTAAAATAGGGTGCAAATGAGCGATATACAAAAGGATATTTTTAAAGAGGTTTAAATATGGATAAGAACCTATTTAAATAATATATCATTCGATTTGTATCAGTTCTTATAAGTAGAAAAATATATTGAGATGTATGCCAATTTTATAAGAAAATATGATATTTGCGAAATGAGCGTTTCTTTTTGTTTTTACAATACTGAATTCTTTTAAAAATACTAAATAACTTATAATAACTCGTATGCATGCAAAACTTGTTCCATGGCTAGAAGAATTTGTAGCTAAACTTTTATAGATCTACTACGAAGTCGAAAATTTAATTTTCGATCATGGTATTACAGTTTTCCTGTTTGAATACGCTATGCGCTGATTTCCTTTTGTAGCAGCCATGTAATAAGAAATTTTGCAGTAATTGACACGTGAATGCTTGAAAAGAAATTTCTTCTGACTTATAATGTCGTCTGGGGGTTACGCGAAAGCTTCATAATGCGACACGAAGAAATTCATTTTCCTCTAAATGAACTCGATTATTCGAAGAGAAGAGAGTGAAAGATATGAGTTTACGGGAAGGTGAAATAAAAACAAAAATCGTTATTTTGACACCTTGAAAAATCTAGTTCCCGCTAGATTCAGTAACAAATATAACGAAACGAAATTGCAATCGACGTAATATACATAACTAAAGCAACTCGTAACTCGGTCTCGTACATTCCATTAATGTTTTTACCTTATAACTATATTACAAAAGAGATTAGAATTATTTCACCGTAACATTTTTCATTTTTCTTGTTTCTTTAGTTTCTTTTAAGCTTAAGGAGTTGATTGCTGGGTTATGATTATTCTCATTTCTGTATAAAGTGTATTTTAAAAAATGTAGGACACAGCTAGTTTTTTCAAAATTAAAATGAGAAGACACTTACGTACATGCATGTATATTTAGATGTACGACTTTATTTTGCAAATTTAGACGTCAATTGAAGACTGTGTGTATGTGTGAGATTAAGTTAAATTTTGTACAGATAGTCCAATTTTAATAGCCATTTTATAAGGATACTGTATATATGTGTTTAACAGAATGAAAACAGTAAGTTTATATAATTATAAATATAGAGGATGAGGCATTTAAATGGGAACACCTAAATATCTCTGTTATTGTTGGTCATATGAAGAAAACACCAAAGGACAAAGTTATGCTATTTGAAGGGATATATCTGATGGTGAAAAGATTCTTCTCTCATAGCCATTGTTTTATGGGATTTCAAGAAACCATCTATTTGAACATTATATGCTAAATAAATTATATTTTATTAAATTAAGCTAAATACTAATGTTGAGCGTTGCGGTACGATTTTCACGAACACTCTGACTGAATTTTAATTTAATAACCCTAAGCCTGGTTGGAACAATTAAAGATAGTCGTTATGATACGATACGATATATACGATTTGTCACGATATTGTGTTTATTTGTTTCTTCTCCCGTTTTCTCTTCAGCACCGAGTAACGGGGTTTCGATTGTACGTGAGATCGGCCTCAACAACTAATTCCAGAATAACATTCAGTGTTGCTCTTGCAATTTTGGAGTAATGAGCCGAACATCTGTCGTACTGAAACCACATGCGTTCTCCAATATTTATATACCTTCTAAAAGGCTGTAAAACTTGGCGGAGAAATATAGCACTCTAATAATCTTGAAATTTAATTAACCTTTAATCCTGAAATTTAATTAAACAAAGCATGACCTTGAGGAAAAATTTATTCCATTTTCAGATATGCCCTTTGAAATAGTATAACTTTATCCTCTGGAGTTTTTTCATGCGACCAACAATAACAGAAATATTTTTTTTTCTAATTTAAACGCCACCACCCTGTATAATTATATTTCATTTTAATTCTTGAAATTTTAGATTGGGTATATTTAATATAAGGAATATTGTAGAGTGTATCAAGTAAAACTTTTGAAGCACAAACCACTGAATGTATTTTTAAAAATTACAAGATTTTATTCAGTTACAAGCTGTGCATTTGTAAAAAGACACAAATATTAAACCTTAAATTCTTTAAATATCTTTATATTTCTTTGTTCTTAGATACTGAAGGATTCTGTTATTTTCTTCCTCAGCGTTTTTACGTACTCACTTATATAAACCCTTCTATTTATTTGAATATGTATATTTATTAGAAAAAACACATTATATTTGTACATTAAATAAAAAATAGAGTAAAGGATACAAATGATATTACTTTAAACGAAGCTTGAATATTTTTACTTTAGTGAATAACACATTTGTGACATAGAAAGTAATTAATTCAATTTGCTTTTACGAAAAAAGCTTCGGTCAATGTTAATAAAAGTACTTAGTTATACAATTTGTCTTTCGAAATGTCAACAGTTGGCACACCGCTTTGATTAACTGCTGGTTCAGTTTTACGATCCATCATCTTATTATTTTGGTACAAGGAAGGATATGAAGCTGATGTATGTTGGTCAAAAAGAGAAAATCTTTAAATGCTCACTTTCACAAATCCTCGACAAAGTAGAGTTCCTCTATTCATTAATCTACTACACTACATGAGATAAAATCTTTATAACACATTGTAATTTAGTATTGTGACAAAAAATATTCGTCGTCCATATCAGGGAGACAAAATAACTGTCCTCCTATCCTAATTAAATCGTAGATTCACTGACAAGTAGTGAAAAGGGGGCACAGGCAGAACGTGTCTTTCAAAAGAGGTCGCATGCCGTGAAAGAAAGCGACAAAAATCTTTGCAACAGCGAGAGTGACACTACGAGGTTAATTAAGGAAGTTAAACATTCGGAAATCGAGCTTGCTCTCATCAGTTTGTACCGGAGGGAATCTGATCGGAAGCGAGGGAGAGGTTTATGAAGAAAAGAGTTCTCCTCGAGGGAAGAATGTAGGAGCACAATTCAGATGGAGAAAACCGCAAAGTAACAGGGAATAAAAGAGTGAAAGAGAGAGAAGTTAAAGTAGAATGGTAAGAAGGGACACAGAGAGAGAGGTAAAACACTCCGAAGAAGGAGATCGTGCAGGAGAAAAACGAAAGAAAGGAAAGAGTGAATTGCAGAACGACGTTTTCGCGATGAAAAGGGTTGACTGAGTAGAAGTGGGTGGTTGAAAGGAGCGGACCTTCAGAATGGGAGGAAGTGAAAGGAGGCGAACAGTGGGAGCGAGTGGGGAGAGAAAAAGAGAGAGGGAGAAGGGAAGGGATGATAGGGAGAGGTAGGAGAAGGTTGAAGAGCAGCTGGAGTGGGGCAGAATAAGAAACAGGAGTAAGGGACGAAGTAGGGGCGGCTTGTGCATTTGAAGGAGTTTAGCTTTTCTCGTATCAGATTTCGTTTCCACGAGTGCCGTCGAGTTGAGAGGTCTGTGTTGGCTCGGAGAAATGAGTCGAGTGCTCCAGGAACCCTCATTACCCCCCGTTCTTCCACTCCTCACGACCACCGTGACTCTACGGAACACTCGCGCCCCCTTATTCGCCCACCCATTGCTCCTCTCTGCTAGGTGCTCGAGAGTAGATTTATTTCACGAGAAAAGTGACTAGGAGACTGATTCGGCAGTGCATTCGGCTGTGTAGCCACGCAAATGTGCAGAGAAGCGTGTTCATAAAAGCAATACCGCCTTCTTCGCTTGCCGATACATTTCATGGACCGAAGTAAACGCATCGCAGGAAAACATTCAAGGTCCTACTATGATTTCTAGTTGTACGCGGCTTTCGGAAACTTCGAATTCCCTTTTTGCAAGAAAAACTTGTGCTAGCTTGTTCAGTGCGAAGTAATTTTATATTGAGAACGTGTTAAATTAAGAAAGGAATATTAGGTTGCTGCTAGGTGGAGCTTTTCGGGGATATCTAGGTGTGAGTGTGGAATTGATAAAATTTTGTTTTAATGGAAAACGAGTTTAGGTTAGGTTCGGTTAGTGGTGTTCAGTGGATTGTGTGTCAGTAGTCATGGTGCGACGCACAATGGTCTGGCTTAACTTTTAGGTGGTCCTCGGATCTTTTTTGGCACATCGCGTCCTTATTCATCTACAAACGAATACAATTTTTGATAAAATTGTAATGAAATTTATATTAATATATTTAGTTTTCTTTATTTAATAACATACGAAGTTTATTTTTTAAATTTACATATCGTATTTTTAATCAAAATTGTTACATTTATGGTTTTTGGATCTTTTTTGACTCATCACAAGCGATCATTCGAGGACAAAAGTAAACTATTTTATACTACATAAAATATTACGTGAAGGTAAAGTAAAGATAGAGATGAAAATAATGGAAAATAATTAGTATATATTTTGCAATACAAGAGAAGAGGAGATCGTACAAGTTTCATAAAATGTAACAGAATTGGTTACATCACCATAATCTCAATTAGATGTTTCAATACCAAAAAAAGGAGGAAGATTTTATCTGTGCCACGAAACGGACAACAAAACCACGAAAAAATGCGAAACACTAATAAGATTTGTATGCAAATAGCACTCGTATCAATTATGTAAACCCTAAATTGAGAACTGCTTCGATTTGAATGATGAATATGTTGAATTTTTCAAAAGTGAGTAGATATTCACAGATAACCCTTTTCAAATGGTGTTTCATGGACTCCACGCTGGATTCCTACAATTCTCCAAAGTTAGTTGAACAGTGGGGGGGGGGAGGGGGGGTGAACGTCCAAGAAATGCCCTTGTCTGACGAGATTCGTCCGATTTTGTTACAATGAGACTGTGAATTTAGTCTCGTATAAGTCCCTCGGTTGGTTATTAACGCCGATGAAGTTTGAGCCGTTATTGGAATATATTTGGGAGCATTTGCCGCATTGTCTGATGAATCGACGAAGGGCTGTGATAAATTCTTCGGTTGACATGTCTTGTACCACTTCTAGGTGAATTTCCTTTCTTTGATGAAAATGGGTCCACAGTAATCTATTCCAACGTACCTGAATAGACGGACTTCGGTGATAATTTGTTGTTAAAATTTATTGTTGTTGTAATTTCCTGAGAAATAAGCCTCTTAACAGCAAATCCGCGGGGTTGTCTTCCAATAGAACATGCCGCCATTGTTTCAGATTGGTATTCCGTTGAATTTCCGCCACACCATTTGCCACGAATGTTTTGAGCAAGACTGACTAAATACGAATTTAGTGCAGCGTGATGGTTGAGTATGTCCAAAGAACTGTCATCATGGGATTGATTTTCACTGCTTGTAATACTGTGTGAATCAGTTTACTAAAAAGTAAAGCACTACAAAGTTATAAGCGCGGTAATGATACGGTTTTGAGCAGGGCTATCTTTGACCTTACATAAAGTATTCTGGATTGAACCGTGTTGCATTTAGTTGTCCGTAAATAAATGCAAGCGCCGTAAGTCTTCTCGCTTGCATCGCAGAAGCCAGGTATTTCTATCCCGTCCATGTGCTCCAAAATTATCTTCCGAAGAAAAGATGTGTTGTTGTGCAGCGGCAAGTAGCTACAGTAATCTTACCAAATGGTGTAGATGTTAGCTGAAACTGACTCGTCCCAATTCAGTTTCAGTAGCTAAAGTTGTTGGATTAACATCTTAGCAATAATGTCGCATATACCCTTTCGGGTGAGGAGGCATATCCTTCGTGGCGCTTCGCGCCACAGGATTTACACTAAACTGTCCCTACCTTAGTAATGATGATTACTGGACCAACCCATCCGAGCGAGACGAATATCCGGCTAATCCATGAGAGAATAGTGCGTTTGGTAATATTGTCTGACATAAGAAGAGAATTTACTGAGTAGATTGTGATTCTGTAAAATCCATGCGACTCCTAATGTTTTTATCGTGTGGTCCTCTTGCAATATTAGATTGATGGTGCCTCAAGGTAACCCTTCGCGCAAAGATCAGTCGTTTGAGACCCACCGTCTTCTATGAATTCTGCTGCGTTGCAGCAATTGAATGATTTCGTCTCAAAGCTGTATTGCCTCTTTTCTCGTTTGCGTGCCTTTGATCAAATTGTCGACGTACAAATCTCTGTTTAACACAGTGGATGCTGTAAAGAACGTTTGTGTCTCATTGTCTGCCAATTGATTGATGGAACGCGTTGCTAGGTATGGAGTTGTGTATAGGCTGAAAGTGACTGTATTTAATTGATACCTGGTTACTTTATTGTCAGCAACCCTTCAAAATATCCTTCGATATCTCCAATTTTTCTTCCGAATGAAGAATTGGCATGCATTTTTGTAATGTCTCGTGTTAAGACATAATTATGTATACGGAACCTAAAAATTAGCGGAAGTAATTTGTGTGGGACACCCTCTATGAATGGACATAAGTATTCCAAGCATAAACTGCGTGATGTACGCATCTCGTGCAGTCGTACTATGTAATTGTAGCGAATGGGTTAATGTTGTAAGCAAAGTAAAACAATAATTGTATATAATGTTAGAAAATGTTTGTAAACGAACGGTTTCCCCTGTAAACTAATACCTTACACATATTGTATGTAAGCGCTTTATATTTCTCTATTAACTAATAGATAATATTTCATTAGCAATTGACCAAACTTTACAAGCTGGCTTCGTTAATAAGTAAATGATCTACCTGAAGATCTTCTTCATGAATAGTATTTTAATCGTACTGCCCTTTTTTAATCTCCATAACACATCGGTAATGTCAATGTTCACTCATAATGTATTAGTATGTCAGATGTTTTCTAAAAAAAACATTTATGTAACTTTCTTTAATTCATCTAACAAAGTACATCATTCTTTTATTTATTACTTTTCCGCTAAAAAGAAATGATCGAAGAATAACATTTGTAAAATCATTTTGCGTTTTTTTCCCAAATTTATAATTAAATTGTGATAAGATTTCTTTAAGAATGTCGTCAATTATCTGTTTTTCTATTTTATGTTTTGGTTATCCTACTAGCCTTAAGAATGCATTTACAGGACATTTTAACAATCAATCGTAAAAACGTTGAGAAAGAAAAGCAAAACAAACAAACAACTGAGCCATGTTAAATGACAAATTAAAGCTTGATAAGAGTTCATACTAGAGAAGAAGTAAATTTGGCAAGCTGTCAAATTGGTATGCCTATACGCTCACGTGATGACGACAGTGCATAACATTATTAAAGAGTGACAGGGCAAGACAAATTTGAGGCAATGGCCAAGGGAGAAACGCGGATAGAAAACGGAACCGTTGTATGACGAACTATGATCGACCGGGCGTGGAGAAACGCGTGGTCGCGACACAAAGGGACGCAGAAATGGAAGACTTTCCCTCAGAGGCTGATATAGGACCGTTCTGCCGCTCGTCCAATATCACTTCCTTCTATCGATCACCTGTAAACGCGCAGATCTATCGACTTCAAACATGACGCACAGTTCTACTGTAATGGTCGGATATACCACAAAGCTTGAACGTCGATGGATAGTTTATGAGAGGACCAAGAGTTTTATTTGTCACATAAAGATACAGCGAACGCGGTTTTTGCTGGACTGAATATTTGTCCCGGTACAATTTTCCGATGTCAAGCTTGACTTTTCTGAAGTTTCAAGAACGATTGAATAGATTGAGTCTCAAAGAATTGCGTTCTACCGCGTGATTCTCGGCGTTGTGATTGAATCCAGGTAAATTCGAACTGACATTGTATAAAGTGGTATTACAATTGTGGTTTTTCATGTTGTAAATATGCAGGGATTCATGTGTATGATTGACATTAGTTGATAATCGATTTAACTGGTCCTTCTGGCATGAGTTGAACCCATCAGTTGATCACTCTTATTTATTTATTTAAAATAAATAAACAAAGGGAAATGGAAAATTCAAGTTGCACAAGATAAATACTTGAGAGATATTGATTAACGGCATGAAAAAATATATACATAATAAAATAAATGATGCCAAATTTTTATTAGCTACAAAATAATATGTAGTTTGTATTAATTATATACCGAAAGTATATTGACGAAAACAAAAAAGAAATGAAATTTTGAATGACAAAATATACGGACTTAGTATGACATTTGGTACCCTCCGATTGTTTGTGATTTCCTGAAATCTTTCCGGTATACTTTCTATGACTTTATTAATGGTATTTTAGTCTATTTGAGGCCATGCTTTTGAAAGTGCTCTTTGGAAAATGATTTTATTCTTTCTTTGGTGTTTGGGTACGTTTGTATCTAGAGATGGTCTCACAAGTATTCAACTTTGTGCTGATAATAGCTACAAATTAATTCTATTTTCATAGTTATTAAACAAACAAATAAATATGTAAATAAATAAATAAATGAGAGACTATGTGTATCGCTATCGAAGCTTACAGACGTGTGTTATTGCGCTCTACCGGTTTATAAACACAGACTTGATTCATGCTCGCGTGTTCGTTGATGCATATGGAGTAAGATCTGTGTCCCTGACATGGAAAAAGACAGAGATTTTTTGATCGAAATAATTTGACTAAAATAAATTTAATACATTTTACATCTCAAATTTTCCCTGCTTCTGCAACAAAAATGTACGGTATCCAATCATACGGATATTTAAACACTTCTCTATTCGTTTACAATCGATACAGTCAATTCCACAATTTAATTATTTAATTGCATCGAGTCGATTGAATAGTTGTTTTTTCATTCAAGTGCAATTAAAAAAATTATTCCTAAAGTACCATTTAAAGTTGTATTACTGTTATTGCTGCCTCGACTCGACAAGTTTACAAACATATACACGTTTGATTCCAGGAGTATCGCGAAAATTTATTTTTCGAAATAAACATGATAATTTCGTGAAACTCGTATACACTAGAAACTATTTGGTAAGTGGAAAAGCGTGCGAATCGGAAAACTTGAATAAGTTTCTATGTAATCAAATGGCAGCAATATACATGTATGTGGCTATTCTGGATTGGCTAAGTCGTATACTCGTAATCAGAGCTGTGGTTATAGAAGTTGTTCAAATAAATAAAAAAAAAAAAAACACCAGTCCAATTTATATTTTTTCCTCGAACAGAAATTTAACAATGATTTCGTTTTAAAATACGAATTTTTCTACACCTTAAGGGTTAAATTCAAATTTGTCTTCGAAAAGACTAAAAATATGATTGTGCATGCAACATGATAAGATAGATTTTCTTTAAATTAAAATGGTTTGAAATATTCTATATAATATATAATATACATTGTAGTGGTGCATGGTTTATGATCGTCGCTAGAAAAATAAACTTTCAGATGTCGAAGATTTTACCTTCGACATTTTACGACTACTGCGAGTTAAGAACCGTAATTATCGAAATTAGTTTATAACGCGTGAGGGACCCATGACCATGACGGCACCCTTCGAATATATTATATTACCACCATAAACCATGGCCCGCTACCAAACCTTTTTAAGGGAAAAACAAGCACGTGGCGACTAATTCGCGTGCTTGAGGAAAACCTAAGTTTTCCACCACTCTGCCAGAAAAGTAGCGAAGGTGGAGCTTCCAAGAGCTTCTCAAAAACCAATGGAAATAGTTTTTGACGAAGACAAGCTCCACTCGAAAGAGTTCTACGCCCATGTAAAACAATATGTAAGAAGGAGCGCAATCGAGAAAAAAAAGAAAGTTCTCAGGTTCGCAACGAACGTACGACACGCGTTTACATATCTAAATTGTATAAAATAAACATACTTTATGTACTTTGTAACCCTTGCGTTACAACATTATACACGCATACTAAAAGTAAGGTTGTAATGTGTCAAGATATGTAGGTACTTTTCATGGTGAGCGTAGATACCTACAAAAGTTGAAAAAAAAATGTTTCAATTAACATAGCTTAGCAAACTTGTCTCGATGATACAAAAACATTGTCTTGGCTTGTAAAGGAAAATTCTGCGATTCTAGAAAAAGTAAAAAAATACTTCAATACATTTAAGTTACAATGTATTCGGGCATTTTGACTTTTAATTTCATAATTTCACTTTCAAAGAAGAAAAATTTTATTTAATTCTAGATGTTGCTTATAGAATTATAAGTTAATTTAAAACAATATATTAAAGCAAGAAAAATGGTGTAACAATACATGTGATAGTATAAAAATCCTTACTGTAATATCATTTTTCATCAATTATTAAATGAACAAATAAATATCTTAACATTTGGATTACTACAACCATATTCCTAAAATCGTCAGTGTTTCTTGATTTTTCAGCCAAAACAGTAAACTATAGAAATCTTCGTTTGTTTTCCTAACGAAATATAAAAATGTAAAAATCAAGGAAAACGGAACTCCCAGGTATCTTTTTCCCAAATTCTCTCGTCTTAGCATTCTCACTCAACAACTAAAAATTCTTATTTATTCTCTTGCACCATTTAACATCCGTTTTAGCTATCCAGCGATCTACCAATATAAGATTCTTTTCCTTTGTATCGACTATACTGTGTAGAAAAACAGAAAAAGACCAGGGTGAAACGGGTGGGCAGAAGCT
Organism: Anthophora plumipes; assembly: GCA_951804975.1. Classification (NCBI taxonomy): domain Eukaryota; kingdom Metazoa; phylum Arthropoda; class Insecta; order Hymenoptera; family Apidae; genus Anthophora; species Anthophora plumipes. The sequence continues at coordinate 13,573,285 of OX638118.1, read as the reverse complement.
GGAAGACAATAAAGAATAAGTGTAAAAGAACGGCTAGCTCCTTAATTTTATTCACGTGAGCCTCGACTGGTCGTTGCTCATCTCGCCATTGAATGAAACAAAACGCAGCGAAACAACAAAGATTACTGGGCTTCCGTACCGGCGGTATTTGACAGAACGACCTGTATTATACGACTTCTGTACTAAGCTCTCGGTGCATTCAGATGGAGAGGAAGCAAATGGTGAAACAGAAGGAAACGACGAGAGAACAAAAAAATAGGAAATGAAGGATTATATGGTAGGCGAAACGGTGCGATAATTAGATGGATTAAAATAGCATAAGTTAAAGTATAATGATCTCGAACGATAATTTATGGTCCGCTATCATGATAAATTTTATGAATTTCAATTAACTGAGTGTCCCGCCATCGAATAAAATTTCAACGAAATCTATGGCGTCAGTTGATTACACGTACGCACTTCTTCCTAGCAGAATTTTTTTTGTGAGAATTCACTGAATCTAACAAAAATGAAACAAAACTTTCATTCTAATATATTTATTGACATTTTAAATATTCCAATGTTTCTATTAAATTTTTTACTTCACTAGAATTGTTACTATATACTTTACGTACTATTTGTGTGTATTATATATACTTATTTATTCATTTATTTAAAATGATTTACGTTTATGTACACTAATAACGTCAATCTGTAGATTGAGTATTGATATTTTTGTTTTTATAGAAGAATCAATACAGTTCAACAAAGGTGAAGTACTTATAATACTCATAAATTACTCAAATTAAAACCGTATTTATAAATAAATATTTTCAATATTATCAAATAATAATGAACATAAATAACTACTTATATCTAACATCCATTTCTACAAATTTAAAAATTTCGAGAAGTAAATCTATACAGCTGCCCAACATACTTAAATATATTTAATTTTCAAAGAATAAGTAATTAATATTTCAAATACTTTACATTAACTCAAGAATAAAGAAAACAGCCCTATCTGTGAAATCGAATCTGCTTGTTTCAAAAATAAAAAAAAATTCGCAAGAGCGAAATCAGGAAGTAAAAACAGAACTCCTCGAGTAGCTTTACCACACTTTGCTCTGGAAAGTTAACAAATTTGCAAGAGTTAAAAAAATTATAAATTAACCCTCTATGGGCCGAATTTTTGTTTTAAATCCAAGAAATTGGGGGGAACGAAAAATCAGCAATTATAAATCTATACATATATGCAAATGAAAAAAATTTTTTCGGTTAAACAATTTTATTGCAATATATTCACTATGTGACTTTGAGGTAACAACGGCCTGTAATGTTTGCGCTTCAATGTAGCTGTGTAAAATGTCGATAAATTAAAATGTGACCTGAAAGTTACACGGGCCCATAGAGGGTTAATTTAAAATTAAATTGAAAATTGAAAACTTTTAAATTAAAAATTAAAAATTAAAAAAGAACAAAGAAAAAAATAAATATTAACAAATTCGTGTATACGAATACGTGTTAAAGGAGTGAAAGCCGCATTCGTTGACAAATGACTCGGTCTTATACAGTGCTGTTTAATGCGTGACTCATTTGTCAGTAAAAGCGACGGAGTCCTATTTAATCGCAAACGTGCGTTGCGACAAGTGTTATCTAAATCACTGCTAGCTTGTATTATTCGCGGCGTGGCTTTTTCCTTTATCTCTTTCTCTGTTGGTTGCGCGCGCGTGCAGAGGAGCAACGACACTCGTTCACCTTTCGAGGTAGCTTAACACGAGGCAGCTTAAGCTTAAGCACTTCGACCATCTTAAACACGGCTGGACTTTGAAACTTCGGGCTGAAAATAAATCACGGCTCATCGTCGACGACGTGTATCATTCCGGACGCCTTCTACCCTGTTGTCTCGGTTTTTCTTTGTGCGCCAGCCAGAAATGGAAAGAAGGATTCGGGTGGAGGTGGACAGGTGCACCGACCACGGGACATCTGACCCAAATTTCCGTTTTAAATAACGCCAGCAGCCGCTCGTTTGTTCTTCGGACAGAGCTCGCCTACGTTCTCCCGCAATTGTTCCTCTCGACAAACGTTCCCAGCCTGTACGCTACGAGAATTCAGAGATATTTTTGGCAGTTTTAAAAGTTGTGATGCCGTTCGGGCATAATTGACGACGATTGTAAAATATATTGTAGTGGATCAAATTCTGTAGGATAATTGACGTCTATTGTTGAAAATACTTTCGAATGATGATGATAAAATAGAAAACGGGGAGGAAGGAGCGAGATGGATATTTTATGTTTTTAAAAATATTACTTATTACTTAGAGATGTTCGTTTACTTTTAGAGACAATATTGAAGATAGTAAGATTTATTACGCATTGACACTTATTGTTAGTGGTGCTACTGAATGACTTACAGGTGTAACAAAATGTTGCTACGTTTCGTGGCACAGAGAAAATAAAGCTTTGGATTTAGTAACAGCAGTCCACACCAAAATCCTCTGCAGAAACAGAACATATCGTGCCTCAGCGCGCGCTTTCCGAGTGCTCTGATTGGCCAGTATTTTTCGTTAATAACTCAGAAACGAAGTTTCAAATAACATTTTGGTAAAGGAAGAGGTTGTTCAGAATCACCTCAACTACCCCCCATTTCCGGATGTTACACACTTTCTGGGACACCCTGTATAATACATTCATGTTACGATGTACGTACATTTATAACTTCTACAGTATGTACGTATTATATGTACATGTATAGAAGCATATAAATTTATCTTTAGACTAGAAAGCTTATGTATTTTAATCTGTATATGTATATTTTCATTTACTGATTTTGAATATTTGATAGACTATTTTTAATAAAGCTCTGAATTTCCGCATATTTGACTAAGTTTTAATATAACAGTATGTTATATTTTCTGTTTTGCATATTTTAAACCTTATTTGAATAGAAAATACTCAAGCTGTGTATAATAGCACTCTGCTACAGGTACATGTATATTAAGAATGTGTAGTAAAAGTTTCAAGTACCCAGCTTAAATTCCTTTTATGAAATGTGTATACCTAAAATCGCGCACGTAGATTAAACTTTTTCTTACAGTTCTGTAAATAAACGTGTCAAGAATAGGGCTATTAAATTAATAATTTTTAAATATATATTAAAAATTCTGTTTTTATAACCTTTTTATTATTGTATTTTATTAATGTAATAATATTAAACATATACATGTATGTATACAAGAACGTTAATGAATAATTTCTGGTTTCAAAAGAACAAATGACCGAAACTCGTAGAGAAAGGAAAGAGAAACACTAAGAATTTTGTAACATATGAACATTAATTAACGATAAAGACAGTTTTTTGTATGATTCAGATACGATTTTCGGAAATAGGAAATAGGATATAGTTTGTTTTCTTTTTAATAAGATAATTAAAAAGTGCATCACGAAATTCGATTGTCTGCATGCCTTGACACCAACTATTAATATATCGCCTTTTCGACAATCATTAGTCAGAAAAGCATTGGGTATTCATTGTGAAATCTTCGTGTTGTACAGAAATTTTAGAGTGTATTAATATTTTAGAAATAATTGCGCTTGGAATAATTTTGAAGTTCTGTTCGTCCAAAGAAAATCTTTATTATTGATTATCATTGGATATAATCTCAACACGAAATAAAAATGGATAGACAACATTAGTATCGAAACCTACTATGCGAGGAAGATTCTAATAATCTGCTACAATGGAATTATAATGAAATGAATGTGATAATTTATGTTGAAAAAAAGGTATATTTTGTTGAACTTTTGGTACAAAAGATCGGCAGTGAAGGAATGATTGCAGCGTGTATGAAATCATAAGCCTTTTATTCTTACATGCTTTATTATAATACGCTCCTTTCAGCAACTTCCTAGACTACCAATTTTCTTTATTCTCCGCACCTTCGGCGTGCTTCTTCGGTTGACAAAAGAATATCGAAACGGTCTTTTTTAGAAAAATCCTCGTCGGCGTGTGTATATCGAAACGCGCCGATCGTTCGTCGGCGAATCGTTTTCATCTTTGTCTTGCCGTCAATCTCCACAGCAATGAATAACTATTAATATAATATGACAAACATAATTAGAGGTTGACTACTTACATCGATGTTCACAATAATAAGTCAAGAATATTAAAATGTCTACGCTGAATCAATTACAAGCAACAATTCAATTATAGTACTTTGAGTCCCTCCTCATGTAAGCATAAAAGTGAACGAAAACGCAAACAAAGCCGCCACGAAAGCAGTTAATTTATCATTCCTCTATCCGAACATTAGATTACCCTTAAAGTCCATACTTTTCCACTTAAACCAAAAGAGTAAAAAAAAAAAAGATGGAATGATGGTTGGATATCTACAGTGAAATCAAGACTTATATAAAAATCGTACTTTCACGTCTTTATTTAAAGTTGAATCACTTTATATTATAAGTCGTTGAAGTCTTTTAAACACCTGCTGTCCTATTAAGGATATAAAAGTATAACGTGCTATGGAAAGAAATAGGGGTGGCTTTAAAATTTTCCACGACCCTTTATCTAGAGAAAGAATCATTACTAATATTATTGCTCGCTAAGTATCGTACAATTCGCGCAAATAATGTTTGTCAAGAAAACAAAGTGATTCTAATCATGATTCTAAAAATAACTGAAATATTCCAAGTAGTCAAAATTATTGCCTCACTTTGTACATTATAAGTATATACAATTGTTACTTTTACCAATGTACAACGCATACGCATAACCGTGAAGAATAAATGGAAAATCGTTAAAAATGAGTTCAATCGATAAGTTGTAATTAAACAATTAAAAAAAAAATGTCTCTGATCTATTGTATATCTAGGTATCTAGGAAAACTTCAAGAGGTTAAGTTATGTTAGATCTTACGCCTTTCAACACTTTATAAGTTTATAAATTCTTAAATATTCTTTAATTTTTCTTAATACTTATTGAAACATATCATTAACTCTACATACGATAATACCGTGGTATTAATTATTTTTGTTTACATTAATAAAGTAGAATTACTGATTTTCTAACAAACAAACCTTCTGCAAGCAACAACTTTAGAGAATAATTCATCTAAATGCGCTCAAGTTTTCCAATTTCCACTTGTTCTTATGTATAGTCGGACGAAAATTACGAAGCTTACGGCTGTTGTATCGAAGTTTCGATCAGCGTATGGCAACGAGAATAACGAAAACAGAGTGGCTACAAGCAGAAGAGGTATTCGATTTGCTAGTCTTGATTATTGCGGCTGCAGGCGACCGTGGTCGGTAATGATGGTCGTGGATTAAATTGCGTTCCATTTCTCACTAACTTTTTCAATTTGTCGCAACTCGACTAACTAATTACGGAGCAAAATGACTTTTCCCGCTGCCGCTACGAGTGACGGCCCGCTATTCTCACTATACGCTTTGCTGTTTCCGAGATTTCGTGACACGCGACGCGCGATGCGACGGGCTGAAACACTTGTTGACGGGATTGCAGACGATTCGATTTCTAGGTCTATTTATTATAATTATTGTCCTTGTGGTCATAGATCAGTTTTTATATGGAAAATATTATTTATTTAGAAAGTGACAGGCGTCGAAAAACGAATGGTAAATCAGTGTTTATTTAAATATGTACCTTGATATCAGGAATGAAAATAAAAATAAAATGTTCACGTATGTATAGTACAATTAAAATTCAAAAATTAAAGGGTCATGTAAGAAATTAAAAAGTGCAATATTATTTACAGAGTTGAAATATACAGGGTGGTGTATTGAATTGCAAACACCTAAACATCTCCGTTATTGCTAGACGTAGGATAAATTTCCAGAGATCGAAGTATTTCAAGGGGTACATCTGGTGATAGAAAAATTTTCTCTCCAAGTCAACAAATATTTAACATAACACAAACGTTCGAATGGATGTGTGTGGTGTATAAATTTGTGTAACGTATGTTTCTGATTACTCGACATACATAGGTATTGCTTGGTGGTTTGTGTTGCACTTATTGTTGTGTTAGGTTAGGTCTTTTGCTCTTTTATTAACTAATTTGTATACGATTGAGTAGTATGGTATTTGATGGGGGTGACTGAGAAACTGGAAAAGGGATTGTTGATAGTTATGGCGGTAGGTATTTTAAACAATTTGTAAATTGTGAGGGCCTCAGCAACCCTGCTTGTATGTATGTCTCTTCGAGAGTGATTTATGGAGGTTGAAAGCATGCAGCACCTCAATTTGATAGTTTTAAGATTTCTTTTAAAGAAAAAAAAACTGCATATCATTGGATAAAATATTAGTAAAATATCTATTTTATAAAGTAATATGAATACATAACAATAAAACTAAAGTGCCACCCAGTATATTATGATAATCCACGATCAAAATTTTCGCCATTTAAAATACAATATACGTATATATTGATAAAACGACATTCGAATGAATTTCACGATGTGTAATACGTTTTATTAAAGTCTTGTGTAAAATTTAAACAAATACTGACGTTGAATGGAAAATTGAAGCTCAGTCAATATGGAATATGTTAATAGCTAGATATAATACGGACCAATATTTGTAGAAATATTCTCTTTCCCCGTCAACGAAGTAAATCGTGTAAATTTCAATGCGAGCATTCGTTTTTAATTTGCGCGAATAGGAAGATAGGTTTGGTATTATTATTCCTTAAAATCAATTCATGTCGACTTATGGATAACGAGCTGGATGGAATTTAAACGAAAAATTTGTTAAAAGATTAATAATTTAAATTCTTACGATACTTACGAAATTTGATTTTCTTTTTAAACTTCAATAATTTTTGTATCTTAGAACCAAATTAGTCCAACTTCATTTTTCTTTTTTTTTTATAAATTGTATGATGTTCAATCATCTTACTGCTCTTTCTTAATTTTTTCAGCTTTATCAGAGACATAGAGATCTATTTATCAGTTCAATCCATAAATTTGTGCGCCTTTTTGAGAAATGTTGAAACAATACAGGTAATGTTTTAATTCCATTTGTATAAAAGGACACTGGTTTCGATCATAATAATCTTTCGATAGTATCGTTGTTATTACAATGATGTGAAGAAATTAATGTAACATGTAATATATAAAAATAGTTTTATTTACACATATAACATGTATGCTTAAATATTATGGGCGCATATTACAATGTGTCGTAAATTCATGTTGGCGCTACAGGCAAGCCATGTAAAACTAACGTGGCATTCAATGTGATAATAGATTTAATTATTTGAACTATTTCAAGGATAATGTTGTTTAATGTGTAATCACTGATGCTTTTTGTTCTGCTGTAAAATTACAATGCAGGATTTGGATCATTCTGGCTCTAATGTATAGGTACATTCTCATCTATGTTTTCGAACACTCACCACTTTCCAATAGGACCTTTATTGTGATTGCTTTCCTGTAAAATCTTAGAATGATACAACAATTAACTTTTCTTTATAGTATAGTAATTATTATAGTAAACGTTAGTTCCATTTTGTAAGTGTATTATGAATTCGTCCTTAAGCTAAATGTACGAAGTTTCCAGAGACTTATAGACAGGAGTGTATATTGTAGTATAATCGTGGATACTAATACAAGTAGATAAAAATGATTCTTTATTAAAGGGTATGAAATGAAATTCCTATATATAAAACGCAATTTTAAAAAAGTTCGGTTTAATTACGATATATCAAAGACTACGTTAGATCTTCCAAAATTATTTTCACAACAGCAATAGATGATTAAATTTTATTTATTGCAACATTGCAAATAAATAATATTACTGAGCTGCTGTAATATAAGCTGAACCATGTTTGTAGAAAGGCGGAGCAGTTTTCATTTCGAAAGTTGAAGTTCGCGGAACTCGACTAACCAACGGAGGCTTCTCTTTACGACAAAGGGTTCGTGCTCTATTTCCGTGTACCTGTACCGTACCGGTCCACGGGAGATATCATTCCATAAACACAAGAACGAAACGCCATTAACCCCGAGTTTTTCGTTCCGTACTTTCAAAGCTGACGTGTGATGAAGACAGCAGAATTTCTCAAATAAATTGTGAAAATCCTGCTAAACAACGTACATCGTGAACAAAGATTTAAGAACTGCGCTGACTAGAGAAACGTATGGTTTTATATGGTACAAAGGACGTAGATGTGCTCTCGGTTTGAACATGCGATCTTGTAAGTAAACTGAGGAAACCAGAAATGAAAAAGATGAAATAGATTTCGCAATCAGTTGGTGCAAATTGAGTAATAAATTTGAGAAGATTAGTTACTGCACAAATTTGTAGATAATATTTCAAAATGTTATGATATTAATATTTTGAAGGGACATTCATTGTAAGATAAAGTTTCATCAACATAACTGCTTAATTAACTCTCTTAGTATCCGAGAGCCGACATGTTGGCTTCGCGGATTTCGCAAGAAATACCTTGAGCCGATATTTCAGTTTTTCATTTTCAATATAATTTTAACACATGTGATGATGCCTTATTTTTCAAAAATCTCAACATTTCAACCACTAATTTCTTTAAAATATATGTACATATAATACATTTGATGACTAAGAAAAAAAGAACACCTGTGTGGTGTGTAACACAAAAGGGATAAGATCTAAACTAAGAACTATATGTTCTGAGTATAATGAAGCCGATACTCCCACCCTTTTTTGTAGAGTTTAAAAAAAAAATATAATATATTTATAACCTTTTATTTCAATCTATGACATAAAAGAATGAAATGAACGAGGAGCTATTCAAATATGAATGTTAAATAATTAAACAATGTGATGAAAAGTGCAAAAAAAGCTTGCAAAAAATTTTTAGGATGAAATAGTCAAAGATTGCAATATTTACTGCAGATACTAGAAAAAAAGATAAATATTTCGAGAAGTATTGAGTTTTTCACGATTGTATCTTAATACTTTTTTATTCAGAATAGCACGAGGAATCGATTCTTGCAGAAAATAAATCACAAAGTAGCATTCAAAGTGAAATTGCACTTTCCAACTGCACTAGCACACTTTCGTATAAAGCCGAATTGCAGAATGATACAGCTTATTAAACCGTGTAAAACTTCCCTCTACAAATATTTTATATCTTCAATAATGTCATAACTCGGCTTAGTTACTAAATACACCCTGTAAGGATGATATTAGGATTTTCATTAAGGTGATCCTTAATTATAGATCACGAAAACGTTTTTTACCAAACATTGTAGTCTTACCCCAGAACGATTGTAAGCAAAAAAAAAAATGTAAAAAATGGGATCGATTGAATTACGAGAATACGTGTCTCAAGAGCCTTGAAGTTTTATACGTAAAATCTAATTGGAGTAACTACTTCAAATCGTACAGGAAACTTGTTAAACAATCTACTTGCTCTTTTATTATCCACTTATTAGTGTTTGATATATCTTTCAACACCACTACCACTGAAAGTCAACATTCAATTACAATAGCGTCAACAGCTATTATTCTGGAGGCTATTTGACCACGTTCGTCCACGCATATACTCTGTTTCAGATTTAAATGAAGTAAAATGAACTTCCCCACATGATTTAAAATGTATTATTATTTGTACACGTACTTTTCAACTAAATACAAAATTCAACTTCTTGTATTGAAATTATTTTTTACCTTGCAGCGATTGCAACAGCAGTTAGGAAAGCGTTTACAATAACCTTTTACATTTTACAACTATTGTTCTTAATTGCCGTCTTTCATTATTAATTTACTGTATTTTATAACCTACTTAAAAGTAACCTTGTTATTATTTATAACCCCTTATTAAACTTTCCACTCTGCCGAATCATTAACTACTTTTAATTGATTTAAGATTTATTTGGTATCTATATTAAATCTTTCAAAAACTGTCACTGCTTTTGTTAGCATGCTTGTCTTGAAATGGAAATTCAATAAGACTTTGACCTATTTCAAATCAACGGGATTCTAGCAACGCTGGAAAAGTTCCACCAGATCGTTAGTTTGTTCAGTCTGATTGTTAACCAGTAATGCCAATTTTAAAAAAGCATTTTGATTTTAGATTTTATGACGCTTTCATTTAGGACTAAAGAAACCAAAATTAAATGTTAAATGTTATTTTGTTTTATTCAAGCTTGAATTATGATTATCTTAACCTCTACAGTATCTATTTTGGCTATTTTAATTTAAAGCGACTTCCGCCAATAGAGGTACAAAAAAGGAGACTGATTAGTTATAAAAAGGAACAAACAGCTCTAGGTAGCTGAATAACTGTGCTGAAGGATTTTGAGTAACGGCAAAGGTGCACTTTTGAAACGTCTACTTTTGGTGTTACAAAAATATTCGAACACTTCGCAAAAATTATTGTTTAATACATACTGCTTACATGAATTGATACAAAAAAGTAATACAGTCACTAATGACTTCTGGAAATTATTTCCCGGATCTCTCATACAATAATAATAACACATATATAGTATAGTATATACAGTAATATACATAATTTTCAAGTATTTAAAAATATTAAGTGCACGCATTGCAAAAGCCACTACTTCCTCTTTCAAATTTTAACAGATATTCAAGTATTTAAGGTATTGATAAAACACGAACATTATGTAGTATAAAGATAAAAAGTCACAGAGCTAAAATAAAACTTATAAACATAAATCACGAATCGTTTTCGCCATGAAGATAAGTCAAATTTATTCGATACTATCCGAATAAGAAAAAAAAAAATGAGGACACGATTTACGTAGCTGAAGATGTTTGGTGACGAATAGCAAAAAGAAAAAAAAATGCGAAAAGGTTGAGGTAGAAAGGAGGAGGAAGGACATGGATCGGAAACGAGCGGAAGCGGAAGAAGAATGAAGATGGGCCGATACCGGGCTCAGAGAGGAACAGGCAGAAGGTGTGTTGCCAACTGCAGTTTCGTAACGTTATTCTTCAAATCGATTCTCATTTTCCTGAGAAATGTGCCACGCCGGAGAAACCGTCCGCCTCTAGTCGAATAGAAGCGTGAAATGAAAATGGATTGTGAGGACATGTATTCTCACGAAACGACCAGACTAGCGTTTTTGGCAAGACGAACCGTCATATTATCGAGCTTAATTGCCTTTATAAATTGAGATTTCGTCTCCTATCGTGGAATCAGAAAAAATAGCGTAGATTGTAGTTATTTTTGCCTTCCCTTTCGGGTTAAGAAAGTGATTTGAGAGTTAGGTTAATGAAATTGGCAGTAGAATTGCAAGATAGAGTTGATAACAGATTTTGGAAAATTTGTTACTTTTATCATTTTTAAAAAAATGATGTGAGACTGGTTTCAGTTTTATGGAATCGGGGTTTTCATATCCATCAACGAAAGCAATAACAATGATGAATAAACGAGGACGAAGCAGAACTTACCGAGCAGAAATCGCAGAATCGATTCCCGCTTGGACATTTCATTTTCGTTTAGCTCCTAAAGTTTTGTTCTTTTGGTTTTGTTCATGTTTTTAATGATTTGTGCCGATTTTCTTTTTCAAACGCCGAAATCTGAGAGTAATATTTATTTTTATTAATCAGAGAAATAAAAAAAGTAGGTAATTATTTGCTTTAGGCATTTCTCGTCGATTTTTATGTTGTATAGACATATTATTTATGATATGTTAGCAAAGCCATCATTCTGAATAACTTTTCCCCATACATATTACCATCTTTAACTCTTAATTTTCGAGGTGTTCGAAAAAATATGTCTGTCACTCTATATCGTACCTTTAATGTTTAGGATATGTTTATGATAGCTCAGATTACGTTCGCGTTAGATTTGTAAAAACGGAGCGCAGGTTTTACAATTACATCGGATTGGTGGAAATCACACAACTACGTAAATGAAGACTAATTTAAACATTTAACTGTAAACTATAAAATGAATTTCATCGATCCAGATAGTGAGGAACCTAATCTACATGTCGAACGTTGTTCGTGTGAAACTAAAGTCAATATCGCAGCATATGGAATCCGAGAAAAACATTATGTTTGTTACATAGCTGAATTTTTGTTTCGATGGCAACACGACTTCACTATAACAATAGTTACATGTTTTGACATAATGGCTGAAATTGTTCCAATTTCTATAAACAACAAATAAGAATGATTTCTAATACGAAGCGTAGTTATATTTCTTTATACTAAATCTAACCCAAAACTAATTCGGAAATTAAGGCCTGGCGATAGTAACATGTATAGGGATAAATTGCTCAAAATGATGATCTTGACACCATATTTCAATAACCAAGCATAAAATAGATTAAAATATTCTAGAAATATTCTATATCTTTCTACTTTATTAGTTTTTTCTTAAATAAATCTGACATAATTTGATTGGATGTTGTTATCCGACAGTAGAGGGATATATTTTGAAACTATTTATTGTAAAATTTGTGTTTTATTCGAAGCTAGCTTTCTTCGTACGCTATATTGTTGTAATAATACTTCTCTTGAAAAATTCAGCCAGGTTCATTTGGATATTGAAAAACAAAATAGTAAAATTCCCTAATGCGTTAAACTCATTTTTTTCCGAACATAAATACCCATCATAATTTAATTTTGTCACGTAATCTCTAATGGGTTCATTGTACTCTATTGGTTAGTGAATTAGTACAGTCATATGAAATAGAAAAAAAGAGAATACATCGGAAGTACTCTCTAGAGATCTTATTAAGTGAAGTTTATATACAATTTATGCGTTTTCGCTTCTTCAGTTTAATAAATTTATGTTATATAATTAGTTTATGCATACAATCAATAAAAATTATATTTCGGAATAGTTTTTGCAATATTAAAACTATATTTTTGAATTGCAATTATCGCTCATAAATTGACTAATGCTTTATTATTGTTAAGTAATATAAAAGTAAATGAATTTTTTGTAAACATAGTAAAGAAATTATCCATCAGGTAGCCAAGACAATTTTGGCATTTTTCCGAAATTATGAAGTATATATACATGGTACATAGTATGTCTAATAGATGGTGTTACAGTTCCAATAATATTTGTAAGCAAGAAGTACTGTAGGATTTACTGGTGTACTGAACAATTAAAAAAAGGTGGTAAAATAGTCCATCAAGTGCTCCAAAAAAATTTATTCCAATATGTAATATGTAATATTTATTCCAAAACGTATAGCTTTACGTTTTACATCTTTTTATAACTTTTTAATGAAGCATTATGGACTTTTTGCTACATGACACTTTAATCTTATTTTTACTAAAAGAATACGCTGACAACGTTTAAAGATTAAATTTCTAGAAATCCTGTATATTTATTAAATGTATATACAAAATCAATATTAGAAAGGCAATGTATTCGTCTCATTGTCAGTATAAGGTATACCCCCGAGCCTAGATATCAGTGGCTAAAGAAAACAAACTGCCGAACAGTGAGCAAAGCGGCTTTGTTTGTGCTATGTGCGAGACAGCGGAACGCTATTTGACAAAAAATAAAATATTTTGATCTACGACACCTCTCAGCAGTTAAATTTATCACATCTTGTAGGCCATAAATCTTCGAATACATTGTTATAAGAGAAAATACCAACGGTCACCACTAACATTTTATACATCTACGTAAAATTGTAGTACTTCTACATGATTCGCAAATGTTTCCTATAAAATCAAAACATTAAGAAAGATACTTATTATAAAACAATGAAATATTGTTTTAGTAGATCTTAAAATACATACCTTATGAAAAAATATCTGATATATTAGATTACCAGAATATCTTACATTAAACTTTGGAACAGTATTAACTTCATACAATTGGTTGAAGCTTAATTAATAGAATAAAGTTAGTCTTTATTTTCCAACACAATTGATAATGTTAATAATTATTTGTTATAAATAGTTTAAGTTCAAAATTTATTGTTCAAGTACAATGTTCCGTATTCCGATAAGTTATATCAAATCTATTGTGACACGAAATGATGGCAATATTTTCTCTTGTCACGCTTTTCCGATAAATTAATATCCGGAGAGTTTCGCTAGATTTAAAACGAGTTCTAATTGTAAGTGTACAGTGTGTTCTAACTGTAGTGTGTTCTCTACGAAAGCTGGATGAATTCTGAACGTATGAAATGTTTTATATCAAAAACGTTTGAGTTCTAACATTCATTTTGTGTTTTTTGTCTACGTCAAATGTGTTGTGTTGTGATTGGTCAGTTACTATTTTCAGTTCTTGTGCTTGGCGCACACACGATGCGGCTGGGACCAAGTGGCCAGAGTCCGGTAAAAACCCGGCCACGTGCACTCCTTGCTCATATGTGGCTTTTCCGGGGAAATAGTAGAGGGGCGTCCAAGATAGAGATGGGCTAAAATGCTCCAGGATCATTATTGCAAAGAGTTTTGGAAAGAGGAGTTATAAGGGACAAATAAAAATTGTTGTAATAAAATGTAATAATAAACCTTACAGTATGAAAGCAATAGAAAGCTGTCTAGCTTTAGTCATCTATAATAAAACATGGACGCATATAGTTAGACCTCAAAAAGTACTCCATTAGAGCGACTATAGAATTATGAAATAAAAAATGGAGAAATACTAAATCTGTCAAACTATACAAAATTTGTAATAATATGAATGACATCAATCTGGCCTTCGTACTAAATGGAAGAAATCAAGTGACGATAATACGAATAAGAATAAAATACACAAATTGGACTGACTCATATCTCCTCACAAAAACAGAACCAATTATCTGTGATTCCTGAGATATACAAAACTCTATTGAGCATACCTTGGTCATTTGCCTTAAGTCCAATACGAAAAGGATACATGGCTTGTTGAATTCGTTAAATATGTTACAAGAAATATACTCTTGTAAAAAGATTCTAAGCTTCCTAAAGAATATTGACTTATACTATCTACTATACATATGTTTAATTCCGCTGAATAATCCAACAGTGATCACTAATAATCTTGAAAGGTGTATGTAACCTTAAAGACTCAAAAGAAAAAGAAAGGTTAAACATTATACTTCGCTCGGTGAAATATATCTTAGCCGTACCTATACGCACGCAGTAGATTTTCGAAAATGAAGTATCGTATGGAAAACTTTTATTTTATATTTTTTTTTTTATCATTTTTGGACGCACTCTATATACTATAACACCTTTTCTCGTCAAAGAACGTATTTACACATTCAGACTATTTAACTGTGAAACAACTTACGCGTATACACGAGAGTTTACCAGATATTTACCATTTCAAGTTATATTACACGCTACTATGTTACACTTATGTTATATCACATTATTGTGTAATACTCTGATATTAACAAATTTTTTTGTAGGTAGAAGCGTAAAGATTATATGAGGATCATTAACTTTTTTTTAAATGGCACCATATATTTTTTATTCTACTAATTGATGCAACTCGAGAGTCTTTATAGAAAAAGTATTAATCCATGTATGTTGAAAATCTATTAGTTTAGCAAATATTTTAACTTAAATTTTGTAAAACATATCATATGAAAGACAAGGAAATGTGCAAAACGGTATTCTTGTGTTTATCTTATCCTTATCTTTCGTGCATGAATATGACAAAAGTGTATCTAAAACATCTGCCAAACTAATAGTTTTTCAACATACATAGATTAATACCTTTTTGTTAATATATTTTTATCTATTTATACTTTTTTATGTCGAGCTTATGAGAATATTAAGCTGCATCAACTAATGTACTAGAAAATATACGATACTGTTTAAAAAAGCAACCTCAGCTTTCATATGACTTTTGCGTGTCCACTTATGAAAAGAACTTTTTACATCAAAATGTACCCCTCCTGAAACCACTTAACTCTACGTGAAACATTCTTCGCTACAGATAATAACAGTCAGTAAATCGAATTGGTAATATCTGGTGAAGTGTTTTCTATAGTTCATTCCATCAGATTACAAAAGGTAGCAAAATAAAAATTAGGCAAAAACTATTTTTCTTTTTCAAATTTGAACTCAAAAGAGATAGTAATTGTTAATTTATGCGGAAGGTAACAAGATAATGTGCACTCTTGTGAATCGTAATTTAACCGTGCAACGACCGCGATTGTCTGAATTTCTTAGAATACCGATGGGGCACTAAGAGTGATTAAAATACTTGGCAAGACGGTACTCGGTAAACTACACCATGATTGATGTGTGTATGCGCGCTCATCTGACCGAATGTACATTGCGATCATTTATGCGTGACTGATGTCTGTTTATTTCCTACAGATTTATTCCGGTACTGTGGTCGAACGAAAGATTCTCGTCAAAGACTGGATCTGTCTTCCTATCACCACAAACATTTGCTTTTAGACATTAATTTCATTACATATTGGATATATTTAAATTTTTCTTTAAGAATTACTGATACGTATCAATAAAACTTCAAACTGAAAATAAGGTAGGCGCAAAATTGCGTAAGTGTTGCTAACTTTCGCAGAACGAATTGTCTTATAGAAAGTGAGTGAGGGTCGTCCTGCTCGATTCTACAGACTGTCCAGCTGAAACTAACCTGCGAAAAATTCAAGATGGGTTACCTCGTATACATTTTCGCTTTCCCCTATTACTACTGTGTTATAGCAAATGTATCCACATAAGAAATTGTTTTATATAATCAGATACGTTGAATAAAATACGTTATGAACGTTAACACATCTGCTGCAAATGATCCCATTTGACGTGCTCATTTATTTCGCGTTTCGTTTGTTGTTATGCACTTCAAAGTTATACGTTTTGCTATTCTGTCCATTAGACAATTTTTAGAAAAGACATAAGCAAAACACAAAATGTCCGGACGCGCAGCCGACTTGTTAGTATAATCGTACAATTAATAGATCACTCCTTTCCAATACTAATTCCTAGACCTACGCTAATTGTTCTCCTGCTATAAAACAGTTCACGGCGTATCCCGGTCGCTTCTACCATCCTGTTTTCCTTTCCGGGTTTTTTCTACATCTCGTCAGTTTTGCAAGCTTCTTATACTCTTACTTTTTCCTTGTACCAGCTTCTTTAAATACTCAATCACATATCCGCATTTTCAATTCCTTATTTTCATTTCCTTCGATATTTCACCAATCACCACACTTTGTTCAAATTGTTTCAACGAATGTCAAAGGATACAACAATGATTGCACAACCTTATTAAAAACTAAATATTTAAATGATTTTGAGTTACTTAACCCTTTAGCTACGACGAGCGACCATAGTCGCTCGCTATTTTACACGCTTCACAACTTATTCTAGACTTGCAAATTGGTTGTTCAAATATTTTTTTTAATTTCATTTGTTTCTCACGGACGACACACTCCAGTAACGATAAAAAAGTAAATGTTTTTCGAAGAGATTAATTGATTTTTGTATTGATTTCCACGCAATATGTACACTTTTATAAGACTTTCGTAGGGAAAGGGTTAATAATTGAAACCTTCATTAGTAAAATCGTAACAGCAGTAAAGGTTAAGGTTCTAGAACTCATCAAGTGCTCTGAACTTCCTTTCAATATCAACCACCTAAATTCCAAAGTTACCATTCAATTTGGAACCTTCTCATTCAAGTCTGGAAGTTACTATTCACTCAATTACAAAGTGAGTTTTTAACTGGGAGGAATTTGACTCCAAAAAGTTATTCATCCAGTGGTACAGATATCAAACACACAGACATATGTAAGTACTTCCATAAACTACTACAAACAGTTTAAATGCCTCAAATGTGCAGGAATGCATGTTAACCGCACACGTACCAAAACCCCAGATATCGTAGCAACTTGCGCCAACTATAAAGGTAACCACCCAGCAAATTATGGCAAATACCTCGCATTATTTGCGTTCTTAGCCAAAAGAAATAAGCAACCTAACATTTCTCTTGCCCAACCAATCCTTCCAAGCAACCTACTCCAACATCCACCCCGATATCCTACGCTCAATCTTCTAAAACAAAAAGCATCTTCAATTTATTTTCTATTCCAAACCTACAAAAAATGTATGCACAAGCAGTAGCTGAAAATCAACACCATAAAAAGATTTCATTTCAGACAAACTACATTCTCTCAATGCAGGTAGTTTGCTACGAACCGCATATATAATAATTGACTTACAAATTCACTGGATAAAGTAAACGCCATTATTTACATCATTGCATTTTGGAATTTTTCTCCCACCGAAAGATATCCACCAATCTCTAGCTGTGGCTTTTTGAGAGGTACAAATTAACGTAACTCTTTCCTAAAATGTCAGCGTAATAGAATGTAGTACAAGTATAACAAGTACACGTGTACAAATAATTCTTTGTGTCAGAGTAAATCTTCGACCAGTTTCAAGTCTTACGAATCTTTCGAGTCCTTCAACTGAATTTAAACCGCGTTTGTCTACCGAGTTTTTAAACGACGTTTCGAAACCACATTCAACTACACATTCAACTGCGACTTCCATTTGGAACAGCTGCAACGATTTAAGTGTTAATTGTGATCATCTAACAAACGATCGATACAAAATGATCTATACTGATCGTCAACTACATATTAAAATTAGCTGCACACCATTAAGCTGACGTGCAGCGTACCAAAAGCATTGACGTGTTTGTAATTCGTCCCAGTGCATCGGCTACATGTTTCACCCGCCAAATCAATATTAAATGATTAATTGAAGTTTATCGCGAGCGATGGACATAAACGTAATACTATGATTTACTCTTAAAAATTCAAAGCGATGGATTTTTTCAAACAATTACTCATCTAAGAACGATCGACGATTTTTTGAGCTCTGACGGAGATTCGTGGGTTGTTAATGTCGGTTGACAAACGACTGACTTCTGCAACTTGACGCAATCGCTGTCGAAAGTTACGAAAAATGCTGAATGATTGCACTGAAACATGCTAATTACTAATGAGAACGAAGAAAATTGCGAGAAATAAGTGACATAAAAACGAATCGATTTGTGATGGTGGAAAGTTGATTTAATTTCATATTTAGCGAAATAACGGTTACATGGTAAGGGAGACTACCACACGAAACTATCAAACTATCATATGGACACAGTTTCACAAATATCTCATAGTAAAAAAAGCCAACGTAAATGGCATAGACCGACATTAGATCTGCCTATTTGTAAATATCCACTAGAGTACGTCAAATTCTACCGTATGAAATTTTCAAATAAAAAAGGTGAATACCTTTTCAGTTAGAAAATATATTCACAGATATCACACACGCGCGTGCATATCACACTATTCTGTCTTGTCTACGCGTGACCAGGATTAACCCACTACGATTCCAAAATAATACCTAAATAATCTTCGTTCGTGATGAATAAGGAATACGAGTAAATAGCAGCGTTACGATTTTCGATCACGTTTTTACGATTCGGGACAACTGTGTGTATCGATTCTCTGATACGACTTCGAAGAAATACGTTCTATGTATACCATAGAGAAAGAACAAACAATAGAATAGAAATAAAGTGAAAAGGACAGGAGAAGAAAGAAGATTTGAACGTTTCGCAAACGTAAGCCTACAAAGTTTCCAATATAGAGCGAGCACGTGTATGCCTGTGCGCACACAAGGGTAAAAGTGTGTTGACGTGGCGGAAATGAAGATGAGAAGATATGACTGATAGAGTCCTCAAAAACTCGCTGTTACAGCAGTAAATGAAAAAGAACTCCTTTTCGGGAGAGGAAGACGCGGAAATCGAATAACGTCATCACACTTATTATATAAGCGACCGCGAGCATCTACGATCGTGATAACAGCAGCTGTAATCGGAGATCTGTGATTTTACATGAAATTTATATAGGCCACCCATAACTGATGCTGAAATAATGTACAGTGTGATTTCTATCGTTGTTCTATATATATGATACGTTGTAAATATGTACGATTAAATGTAAATGCGTGTATTAGTTTGAAGATAAACGAGCCGCGTAGCATTGCACGTATGTACAATGAAGTGATTGTCGATTGGGGTTTGTCTGGACCCCCGCACCTGTACCATACTTTGCCGCCTTTCGCGACGGCTCAATTGAACCAAACTTTGCCACCATTGTATGCTTGCAATGTACCATTGCACGCACTGTTCGCTAAATTGTGTATTTCATTTTCTGCGTTGCCTGTACTAGCTTTATTTTGAGTTCATTTTAAGAGCATTTTAAATTGCAATTATCCCTTATTATTTATTATACATTCTTGCATGTAATTATTCCACAAAGAACTTACTCTGCGATAGAGCAAAAATAAAATTCCTCATGCAGTGTTATTTGATGAATCCGAGTTAGGAACATTAAAACCGATTGTAATATATTTCAGACATTCCAAAATACAATTCCGGATGCAACTATTGTTTATGACTTGCAAAAATATGTAAGTCTGGATAGAAAAGATCTGCCCCGTTATTTTAGGGAGCTCTTTATGTGATTGCTATTTGATGGAGAAAGGATTGCAGTAACCCTTAATTACGAGATGGCTAATTATAAGTAAGTCTCTTCTAAAAATTAGAACTTAGAGAAAATGGTAACAAAAATGACTAACTTATTTTTGGCATAGCAGCTAGGTCGCGTTTATCAGTCAATAGGTTGATTACTCAACATTCTATTCACGTGGCCGCACGTGACGCCTGAATTTTTTTCTCTCCCTGGCGGCATGCATATTTTTCTCGATACTTCGACGTCGACCTTCATCATGCGAAAAGAAGAAAAGAAAAAAAAGAACGCGGAGAGGTATCCAACCATCCCCTTTCCGCATTTTTTCGTCGCATCAACACGACGGGACGCAAAACGAATTTATAACTAGCGATATGACGATGGTCGTGGCAGAGTCCTTGAGTCGAATTCATCAATTTTAATAGTCGCCCCTTCATCCATCTTTACCGAGCACCCTTATTTCACGGCCCTTTGTTACCTCGCAGTCTGCACCCTCAACCCGTCGATTCTGAACCATAACGCGATCCTTTCTAAGATAAAATATAATGGGATTTATATTATATGTCGATGTAGTATCCTGACGCCATCATAGATGCGCACAGTGAAAATGCAGAATCAAATACTTAAAAAGCGATATACGTTAAAGAATTGAGCGTGTATGATTGGTTGGAATATTAATTAGAATTTTGTAACGTTCTTAACACTGTCTTGGGATAACTCATCAGATGTATCTATTAAATAATAATAAAGTTTAATGTATAAAATAAAAATAAAGTACATCAATGTTGCATACAGCGTAGCCATCAAATTGACGGGTCTCATAAATCTGCTCTTGATTAGATCTTTTTTCGTAAAGTGGTAATAATTGCCAGCGAAGTGAATTTTATACTATATTTATAGTTGTTCCATCTTTTATATCGAATGTTGTTTAATTCCAATACAGGCTAATCTCTTCTCGATTATTAATGATTAAATTTTCGAAAAATTTACAAAGTATCAAGCTGACTTGATAGAAGCTGATTGATAATCATGATAAAAGAACACCATAATCAATAAATCAAAATTTTGCGATTTCGAAATAGCCCATGTCGCGATTTACTGTTACTCGTCAAATTAATTTTGGATAACTTGTTCAAGTAATCGGATTAAGTTGAAAAATTAACCTTGATTTTATCTCAAACGATGGATAAGATTGTCACACATTGTTCTATCCGTAACGGAACAGATGTGTTCGTCCTCCTTTATTTGGTACGGTTTATAATTCGATACACGCAGAAAGACTATCTTTGAGATTCTTGACTTTATAGCATCGTTTTAACGTTTCACATATTTCTCGCCAGGAGAATTACTTTATTGTCTACAGTCCAGAATTTTCGCTCGTTCATCTTCATTAGCCGAAGACGTGTCATAAAGTCAGAGTTTCCAAAGAACTGTACAAATTTCAATTGTAACGGTGCGGTTACCGAACTTGGCCAAAATTTCAGACCGTGCTGAGCAATCGGCATTTCGCGCAACCGATCAGGTACTGCAACACTCTTGCCAGAGAAAAGTGCGCTAAGAACGCAGTGGAAGGGTATTTGCAAATTTATCCAATATGTTGATTGGTAATTAGCATTTTTCGTTGCAACCAATCAACGTGTTATTCCTTTCTGGCAGCGAACCAAACAGAATTGCTAAAGAATGAGTCTTCTCGTAAACACCGCTCGGTACAGTGTATCCGTAGATACTAGAAGTCTACAGATAGATCAAAGAGTCTTCCGGAGTTCCGAAATCGTCAACCGTTTCGAGACGATTACAGTACAAGTCCATCGTTCGCAACAACAATCGAAACAATCACCCAATATTAATTTGACGGCTAATGGGTAGTACGCGATTAAACGTCACAAAAATCGCGCGCGCTCTATTACGTTTCGTATCGTCTCAAATGATTGACGATTGAAACACTGAATGCCTTGCAGAAAAAGTCCCGAACGATGAACTTGCTTCAAGATTCGACTGGTTCAATGTTTAAGGATCGATTTTGTTTTCTAAAAATACTGAAAGACTGGCCACGGCAATTTCGAATGAATGTTTACGAAAGGCTGGCTTCCTTAACACTGGACGCCTGATCGTTTGTTGCGAAAAAATGTAACACGCTGATTGATGGTCACGAAAAATAGTAATTATGAGTCAGCGTGTTTGGCAGATGCCACGAGTATCTTTCCAGAGTGCCTCTAGCGAGCCCTTTTCTGGAAAAAGTGGGACAATACCTGTTTGAACATACGACGTACTAAACATTTGGCGACGTTGAACGTGATATCGAATTGACTTTTCGTAAACTCTCATTTAACGACATATCTTCAGGTATTGAGAGGAGAGAATTAAACTTTATGAACGTTGTAAACTAATTCTACCGATGGGAAGTACGCGAGAAGTCGAACAATGCTAACGTACTTTTAAAATTAGCATTTTTTCATGCCAAATAAAACGAAAACAAATGTTTGTTCCGTTACGGACGAATTGGTAATTTTTATTGATCCTGTATAATTCATATAATATCCTCTTCGATAGTTTTTTCAAGAAAACTCTTACAATATTATAATACACCCAATATCAAACTACTAAATATAGTTATATAATATATTTTCCAAATTGTATCCATCAGTTCCAGTACCTTCCAATTTGCATCTTAGAACTTTTCTTTCTTTTCTTGTCATGCAGTAAGTCAAGCACCTATACTTCGCGTTCCAGTGAGTGGTGCTCTCCCGTTGCCACTATTGCCATCGCAAGTGGTGTAACTTAAATTCTCACCTCACCCCCTTCAGGCAAGTCGTCCTTTATCCGTTCCCTTTATTCGCGCCCTTTCCCCAAGTCGTCCGCTGAAATATCATAAAAGTATGTATATCCCATGGACGGAAAGCGCGGCTGGCGGAGATTAAAAGTCACGGAGTCAGAGTCAGCAGACGGTGAAAGTGAGAAGTAGCACTTTTGTAGTTGCGCGTTCCAGAGGACGCGCGTGCAACGGCCGGAGGTCTGAGAAAATTGAGGAGTTTCACGAGGTGGGCTGAAAAAGAGAAAGAAAGAGATCAAGAAGGTGGAAAGAAAGGGAAAGAAAGAAGAAAAGAAGAATAAAGAAGGAGAGAGAAAAGACAAACTGGAGAGAAAGAGGAAAGGAATATCTCTAGGCGCGTCTCTTTAAAACGACCACTAACGGTGGTGCAACTTTAAATTCGCCTCTGTCTCTCCGTCACGCGAGTGTTCCTCCCCCTTTCTGCGAAGATTATAAAAATTACCCTCTCGTATCTGTTCAAAGTGGGGTCGAGATTAAAAGTCACGAGCCGCGCAGGACGCGAGGAAGCGAAATTTCCGCTTTAGCAATCTGGCCGCTAGGTGGTTAAGTAGGATAAGGAAGCCGCGGAAACGAGCGGAAAACGAGAATTCGTAAACAGCAGGTGTAACTTTAAAATCGAGTTGTGCTATATTCCACTGCAGCCAAGTCCGTTCTTACTTGAGATATCGACGAAAATAAGAGAAGGATATAAAAGCAGCGGTGAGACTATACCGGAAGAGGAAAGATTGGTGGAAGTTCAGTGGAATTGCAGTCTTTCTACCACGTCCACTGGAAATCGTAGTCAAGGAAACCAAATTAAACGGAGCACAATGAATTTCGGGACACCTTCGCGCAGCGTTACGTTCAAACGAGATCAAAGATTAAGGAAACTACCGGCAACCGGATGTTGCTCTGATGCTTCCAGTGTTCGAGCTACTTCATTTAGAGGCTAGTGAGACCTGTTGATTTACTCGAAGGATTAAGAAAACTATTTAACTTTTTCGATTAAAAGAAGACGACATTGATATTTCAAATTTTGAGACTTTATTCAATTTTACTTACTCATTTGAGAAGTTGGAAACTACGTATATTTATTTTTCATGTTGAGAAAATCTAAAAATTACGTAATTACTGAACTGTTTGAAACATTAAAATTAGATTATATATGAAATTTATTACATATTAGGCAACATTGATGTAACAATTGTTTAACCCTGAATAAATGATCAGATTCATCTGCTGACTGAAGTCAGTTTATGTTATTGACAGGTATTTTTATTATCGAAACAATTAAGATATTTAATTAACCGGACTTGGAGAAAATTAATAATCTTCTACGGTAATCTGTAGATGAAATTCTTTTACCCCTAAATCGAAAAAGTTTAGAATAACCTAAGTTTTTGAAATATATATCAAATTCATATATAACAAATATTTACGTATCTATGAGTGCGTATCGAGATATTCTCATCCACATTGAAATGTCTATGGCAATTTATGATATCGACGTTACGACTTTTTTAAACAAATTCTGCAATATATGCAGCATATAAGTACTATATTTTTTCCACCAGATTATTCTAATATTTAATTTGTTGTTGCTGTACTTTAATACTAATTTAACTTGCATTAGTTATCATATATTGTTAAATTTCAGTTGCATATAAGATTTTTATTTTCACTTTTCAATTACAAATATATTTCATTAATCACTGTTCTAGTATTATCTTCCATTCTTTCAATGCTTGAATTGTTCAACAAAATTTGTATAAAAAGTGTATCAAATTACTTAATAACGTTGTCCCATATCCTCTGCTATATTTTTGATTGTGTTCCGAATCGTTATTCTTAAAATATAATGTTCTAATTTTTTATGCATGTAGTTATAAATAATTTTCTGGAATATTAAAAATTTGTAATTACTGTAAAATTATTATAAACAGAAAATTATCGATAATGTTTGCTAAATTTCAGTTAATTCTACGTATTCACAATTTAATCTTGATAAGTTGTATCTAATCTGAACAGATATGGATTGTGAATACTTTAAACTTTCATTCTTATCTTTAGCTTGGTATTTTTCCTCAGCATATAAATTCTTGAAAACGATATAAATAATAACCGAGGTGAGGGAAGTGATAGTTTGCATTTCTGCTGTGATCATAATCGTCTCACAATTTTGAAAGTCTTGATATTCAAGCCATTGGTAGCGAGAATAACAAATTCTGACATTATTTCAGCGGAAATAAATGATGGAAACATCGAACTCTCTCCAATGGGCCATTTACAACTACATTTACTTAAACAACAGTTTCTAAACGTACTAGTGATGTACAATTTTTTTTTATTAATATACTACCAGGCAAGAGTTTGAAATTACCAGCCAATTTACACCAATATTGAATCTGCTACTAATTCTTCATAAATTTGGAATTAATGTTATGGAGATGAATAGATTACTTAAAGACTCCTTAAAAGTTTACTAACATTTTTCTGGAATATTTTATGTATGCAATGCACAATAATCCCAAACTTTTGACCAATTGTGTAACAGTCATCCTACAATTTCACAATACCGTGAATAAATTTCAATTAAATTTCCTTCATACAATTTATGTACAATTATTTACACTTAAAGAAAGACCACGTCAAATATTAGAAAGTGCTTACTGTAGATCGAAAAGTTGAAACTGTACCGTAGGTTTATTTTTCGGCGAATCGATATTGCATCAAAGTTCAACTCTGGAGGCGAGTGTACAAAATCATGGAATTGGGCGCAATATATAGGTACGATACAGAAACCACTAAAGCCAAACGCGGGGGTCGCGCTTAGCATAGATATGAATTTCATACTCGTGGCTTTTGCGCTGCGATACAAGAAATTCTTTCGCGTCTGAAAGATCGAGAAGATTCGCAAATAGAATATCTGGAACTTTCACCTCAGAATATTGTACTCTCTTAAGGGAGTCTTCTACTTCAGAGTAGTGAAAAAAGTTGATTCTTTATGATCTTCTTGGTCGAATACTACTGAAAATAACTATTTCAAATGGTACTTATACTTTTACTTTTCGAAAAAACATAAACTCTTTTTCATTAAGGGAATCTTATAACCTATAACATCAACAAAAACACATCTCTTTATCATAGTTTTATTAAAATACTATTAACCATAAGTGTTTCAGATTTGGTATACTTATCTAATCATATTTTAAGAACACATGTTTATTTATATGGTGTATCATTTTTCCTAAGAGTTCCGTCAACTGAAAGATTACATTGAATTTCCGCTCTCGCTTCTTATCTTCTGCTTATCCGAAATAAATAAAAGAAGAATTTTTAAGATTTGATATAAATATATGTAACTATGACTGAAATTAGAACGGAAGAAAAAAGTACGTATATACAAGATGTTCGGCTACTCCTCGGAAAAAAGTATTAGGTAATTCCAGTGTTCAAAATAAGACAAAAAATAAAATTAAAAAATTATTTTTGAGACCAACATTCATTTCTTTATCTATTCCTTGTAAAATATAAATTTTCTATGTACTAACAACTAAGAAATGACGCTTCCAACGCAGTTTCTTATTTTTAATTTTCATCTTATATCGGTTTCTTAAACCTCTCCTTAAATTTTCTCTCAGAAGTAACCTAACCATGTAATAGTCCTGTGTATTTTAAGTGAAAGAAGACTGAATACAGATATCATGATTATAGTAGATCCGTACCATAGAGATATATTCATAGCATATGAATACAAAATGGTTATAGCTAAATAAACATGGTAAAAATGCACTTAAACCAAATTAAACTTTTGGCATATCAATCGATAGGTCTCTAAAAGAAAACCCTTCTTGCCAAGCTTCAGCCTCCTATTCCTATTTCAATATTATTCAAAAGCAATGTAAGCAAAATGGGCACAGCAGCACAATAATAGAGACATATGCATATTAAATGTAGACAGTTAAATAAATATGATACAACGATTGTATACAGTTTCAACAATTGGCATGGCAAGCCTAAGTAACGGTGTTGTTAAAAATTTTGTAACAAACATATATTGCGCTCTAATAAATTCATGAAACTTATGGTACACAGACAGCGGCACAGTTTGTGATTAATTGGCTCTACGGATGTTAACGTACATTTTCACGTACGAGGGATCAACTCGATGATTTAGAGAACGAGTCGAATTCAGGCTATCAGGCAACTATCCAAGCAACGTAGTCGACCATTCCATACATACATAAAGAGACTTGGTGTGTCTATTTGGTCAATTTATGTCCGATAGAACGCGGATTCACGATGAAATGGTCCTAAAGGATTATACTATACTGTTCCAACAATTCCAGGACAAGTCGGTTTACGATAAGCGATAAAACGTTATATCAATCTTTTTTTATTTTATTAAATTGTTACACTTGTTGTTGATATCTGTGCGTCATCGATTTAAGACTGGTTGAAAAGTTTGCTTATAGCAAATACTTGAAACTTGAACGAGCGGCGATTTCATTAAGTTCGAATTCATCGAACAGACTGTTTATATTAAATATTGTAACGATATTTCCTTAATTTGCATTAAAGTAATTAAACGTTCTAAGACAATCCAAATATATAAATAAAAGGCCTTTAGGAATTTTATTTATCGAAATCACGTATAGTTGAATGGTATAAATTGATTAAAAATGATCGAGAGTTGGTTGAAGACAATCTGCTCAGGACGTTTATCGATATCGACCAATGACATTTACATCAGAGCAGTAAAGAATTGAATCCCGTTAAATCGAGGTTCGATAGTGAAAAAAATAGTCTACAATTAAAAAAAATCGCAGCTGTTTCGTATCGATAACTTTTCCCGATAACAAATTAATAACGTGGTGAAGGATTTAAAAAAAAAATAGCGCTAGTTCTCTCGATACTATTATTTATTTATTAAAAACCTACTACAACGAAGTAATCTCTGTTACACTATACTCTATGAGTTTTTTAACACTTGGTATGTTTGCTCGCCATTCTCAATTGTAACCTTTCCTATCCAGGGTTGAATTTCTTCTCTTGTTAACTTTCGTGTTCTCTATGCTCGAAAGTCCCGGTCCCTGCAAAAACACCTTGATTGGTGATTTCTACAATCTTTTATCACCAATCAGTTTTTCTTCGATGCATTAACACCCCTTTTCCATTGCACTCTAGACGCGCTACCGTAGGGAAGGGATTCACAATGACCAGAGAAAGTGTTCAACGCATGAATATAAAATGTCGAATACGAAATCCTCGTTAGCTGTAAGCTTATTTTTACTAGCGATAGGTAAGGTAAACATATTTAAAAGCATCTTAATACATTCTACCGGATACAAACGGAAACGAGTACGTTTTAGAAAAAAAAAAAGTATTCTCTTTAAGCCATTCAAACCGTATTTGAAACGCTTCTGATATCATTAAAAATAAAGAAGATATTTGGATATTCGGTCTCACTAGAGACACCTCGCATAAAAGTATTTGACTGCGGAGCTTTGACTAACTTGAATCTTTAGACGCTCTGTGTGTGCAGAATACTTTTTCACGTAGTCTGGACTTTGTTATCATACCGATCGATTATGTCAATGTATAATTAAATTACCATTTTAATTTTTTACCTATGCCAAATTAGAATGAAACATCCATAACAATTTGGATAACAATTTAGCAACCAATTGAGCAACGTGGATAACAATTTATTTTGCAATTTTTACTTTTTTGCATTCCATACAACCATCATACTTTTAATTTATACCATAAAATGTAATACATCTTATATTCTGTGTAACTATAATTCTGGACAATTTACACTTAGAAAGATAAATAACTTGCCGTTCTTATAGTACTAATACGTAATCATATAAGATTTTCTAAAAACTAATTTTATTTTGAGAGTGTTACAACAGTTCTCTCTCTAATATAATGATTTACTTAAATTATTATATTATTTTCGATGATTATAATATTATTGCGTTAGTTACTCTTAGTGGAGGACATAATTCAGTATGTAACATATTTGGAAACACTTTATGATTTATACAGTGACGCATAATATTCACAGGCTATATTATTTTAATTCTTAGCACGTTAAAAATCTCTAATAAATTAAATTAGTAAGTATTTATACACTACTATAAGGGGAATGAAAAATGTATAACAAGTAAAAAATTTTGAAAATTTTGACTATCGTTTTTGTTCTGTACAAAATTTCTTAAAAATACTTAAAAAATGGCATTTTGAACGAACTTCTAATTTAAATGAAACATTATTTTCTTTAAAACACTAAATTCTTTGAAAAATTTAAAACGTGCATTTTCCCAAGAATCTTTGTTATCCCATTCTCAATGAATTATATTTTTAAGAGCCTATTACAGATTTAATCACGTATTAAACGTTCATCTCTTCGTTCATGTAACCCTTTTCTATAGTACATCATATCGTCAACGAGGATAGAGGTTGTCGCAATTGTGAGTAACCTATTTTCGTGAATGAATGGCAAATGAGGAACGAGCTTTAGGTATCAGCAGGCTGTCTAGTTAACGCGGGATCATCGATAGATATCTGTAGGCAAGAGTAATGATCGGCAACATCGTGCGTCAATGGAGTAGCTCATTATCAACTCTGTCCGATATTGCTTGTCGGTGGATTAACTGACTCCTTCGTACACAAACGTGTACGCTAGCTCGTTTTTCACTCCTGCATTCAACTTTTAATTATCGTAACGAGTATTTAATCTCGAACGTTCGGTGTTTTGTTCTTTCCATCCCGCATTAAATACCCCATTCTCTCTGTCTTGCTTTCTCCTTTGCATCAAAGTATTTTATGTCGAAGCATGACCAAATGGAACGAATGCCGTGGAGGATATATTGAAATATATTGGAAAGCGTGTTTGATAAAATGTTTCTGTCTAGATGAAACTTTTTTGTTGGTTTTATTGGTATACTTGACGCTCGTTAACTTTAGCACAGTAATTACAAGATAAAAGCTTGTTTATTTAAAGAGAGTTACTATAAGTAGTTCTTAAAATCGGTTAGAGAGATAGAAAACGTAGATAAATATTACTGTTCGTGCAAAAATAATCATATATTGTTTACTACTAATAAAAATTAAGAAAAATACTCATTAAACGGAATTTAATATTATTTAATTCAGTACACTTGCGCGGTAATACGTACAAATAATGCTATAATAATAGTTTGACTGATACTAACAATCTAAGTTAATATATAATGAAGATCGTTGCACATTTCCAGGCGCATCAGTGACCAATATGTACCTCTCTGGAAGTCGCTTTAAGCAATTTTAGAACAAAGAGATAAACTCCTCTCTCTATAAAATGTATGTTATAAGGACCACACTCGTTAATAAATAAAGAGCAGTCTCTATCAGTAATTACACATATGACTCGGGATAGATGAGTAACGATTTCAAGGGTCGTATGCATAATTGTGTGCGGAAGATAGAAGGAAATTTTCGGATTACTTATCTTAAACTAAATAGTAAATGTAAGCATGTTTTTATCTTAAAGCGATATCCAACAATATATTCTAAAATAATTTCATTTGTCGTGTAGTTGCCACATTTCTGTTAAGGGAGAAGTAGGATAAAAGGAACACATATTGAAAGGGAGATTGCAAATATCCCAAAAACGAAAGATCTGCCCACGATAATAATCATTTTATTTTATGGCAACATTTATGCTTGTAGAATCGCGTGTAACTTCAAATCGTTGTTTCAAACATGGCAGTAATGTACGATTAGAACTTTTTCGATATCGAAAGTAAAACTTTTGGTAATTTCTCGGAACATTTACGAATAAATTTCTACATTTTTGATACACATGAACAGGTATTTATTCAAGAACTGGTAATAAAATATCCGGTACTTTCCGTTTAATATTCTACTAATTGTTAGTTGCTATATCTGTGAAAAGGACACAACAAAAGTTTATGAATGGGACGCCTCTATGAATAAATATTATGTTTTCGTCAATTGTGGTTAATTTGAAAATTATATTTTACTTTTGAACACTGGTTTATCTTTTCTTCTTCAATTTAAGAATTACATTTGCATTTCAAATAGGCGTACAAATCTAATGTAAATTTTATTAGAAATATTTTGGAAATAGATTAATATTTAAGTTGTTGAAGAAATCAATCAATGATATTGTAATTTTAATACCCGAAGAAACAATAATTAATGAAATAGAGTCCTGTATATTGCATGACCGCGTAGTTAGTGTTAAATTTAACTAGTTCACCGGGTACAGTAAACGTTAAATCCTCGTGACATATTCATGTACCGAATGGCTGTGTTTTGATGTAAATATAGGGATGGGCGCTGCCGTTAGTCAGGAATTGCTCGTTAATAATGTAAGCAGTTGAAATTTAATGTTAGCGCAACGCGATTAACTGGTGAAGGTGTCCTTTTCATGTGATACTTTATTTTCGAATAAACTGTTATCTACATTGGTGTTCGTTATAATTTATGTTACGAACAGAGGTAAAACGGACGTAAATGATTATCTGAATAAGAATATGAATCCTTGAAATTCAATATAACCTAACATAATTAATCTTAATCATATTCATTAGGCAACATGGATCTGTTTAACCTAAATTTTATTTGTTCATTTTCTAACGCATTTCGAGTATCTTATTATTATAGTGGAGATTATGTTGCGTTATTCAATAGTTGAACGAGTACAAAGATTCAGCATGCAAAATTAATAATCATTTTTCCGTGTAAGGGAGAGGTACGATGAAAGGGACATTGAAAATATTTCAAAAGTGAAAATTCTGCCCACGATCTTAATCTTCTTATTTTGAAGCAGCACTTATGCATGGTGCAATTGAAAAACTTCGGATCGTTGTCATTTCAAACTTTTATGAAGTACTATTGTTACTAACTAATTTCTTTATTATTGCATCTTGAACAGGCATTTCTCCAAGAACCGATAATATGAAAAGTCCGGTACTTTCCGTTTAATATTCTAGTAACTGTTAGTTAGATTTTTAGTTTTGTCATATTTATGAAAGAGATACAACAAAAGTTTATGAATAGGACATCACTATGAATTAATATCACATGTTTTCATTAATTTTGAATAATTTAAGAATTATATTCTATTTTTGATGCAAGGATTATTTTTTGCTCTTTCATTTGAGCATTATTTTTGTTTTTCAAATAGGTATCTAAGTTTAATGTAAATTTTAAGATAAAGATTTTGGAAATAACGTGGTATTTATGTTGTTGAAGGAATAAATCGATAATATTATGATTTTGGTACCTGAAGAAATAATAATTCAAGGAATAATATTAATATTATCCTGTTATATTACACTGTCCTATTCTTGAATATCAATGTACCATTCAATACAGTCAATTTATGAAAGGATCGAAATATACTTCTTTAAAAAGCGAAAAATAAAATGGGTAAATATAGATGAATGTTTAATGGTATTACGTGCAGTTATAGCCAGATAACTAACATTTCCAATGTTATTAATTAGAAATAGAAACAAATATGTCCTTTTCATCTCACCTCTCCTTTATTACCATATCTGGCAATACAAACTGATTGTCAATGCCATTTATATAAATATTCTGATTAGTATTGTATTTTTATACAGATTTAAATATTTTCGATAAATACATATAATAATTTTCGATTTAAATAATTTCGATAATTCATATTTTAGAGTTATAAAATGTGATTGTACACTCTTAAAGCTGATAGAACTGTGAAACTGGCTTAGTTTAAAGTAAACAATAACAAAATAACATCGAAAATATTGGAGCGAAAACTTTTTACAAAGGATAGTACACCTGTATCAGAACTACTAATGTGAAAACGTTTTCACTCACAAATTTGAACAATACTGTTTTACATATTCAAAAACTGAAAAAATATTATATTTCTCGAAGTTTGCTTTACAACATATTCATTACAACATATTTTATGGAATTCATTTATAAATTAATATTGCATTACACATCAATACATGGAGGAAAATCGAAATGGCCATGGTACTATGGCTGATCGATCAACTCCCTCCCAAAATTGAATCATTAAAACTTACATCTTCCTACCTGAATTACGTAAGATATAAAGGAAACTTTAATAGTTCATTCCGATCTGAATTTTAACATATTTTATGTTTTTAGATATACATATTGCAAAATAAATTTCAAACAATATAATATTTTGTCAGATTTTAAAAAATGTTTTACAGTAGAACTTCGGTAACACGAATTTCTATAATTGGAAAATCTCTCTGAAACTAGAATTTTATTTATTCCTTTCTGTTCTACTATTATATAAACTTCTCATGTAAATGAAAACATAATCTTCCTATGAAACGAATTATTTTCTTCCCGTTTAGGAACTTTCCTTTAATTACTATTAGGGCTTTTTAGGCACGGTTTATGGCACGACTGTAACGAACGGCTATTTTTGAGTTGAAGAATTTAGTTTTTTATTCACATGTATCCTTGTTTATCCTGCCGAAGGGACAATTAGTTTATTATGATTTTTGGTAAGTTGTACCTCCTAGTGTTCAATAGTTTAATACTACTAATTTTCAAATAGTAGAATTAGCTTTTTCGTATTAAAGTGCAGTTAAAAAATACAAACTCTCATAAGTAAAAAGAAAAGAAAATCATATTCATCTAATCAGTAATGTCAATAAGGACACGTTTAAATTGGAAAAATGATCAGTGTAATAATTTCTATCCAGAACTATAGGGTGTTCCAATAAGAACGATAGATCTTTCAATTGTCACAGCCATCATGTTTGTTGTTCAATTATCAGACTCACATGATATTTATACGCAGTAATGCTTAACATATCATAATGGATAGGTACTCAGTTGCTCAACATGTCGAGCTTATTAAAATTTCTTATCAAAGTTCTTGTTCAATTCAAGAAACATTTAATGCACTTTGTGAAACTCACTTTTGGATGGACGGCTTTGTCAATAAACACAGTTGTCAAATTTGGAGAGATGCCAATTCTTAATCAGTAGTCGAAAGATCATTATACTCAATGAAAGTTACTGTATCGTGTGATTTTTCTACTGGTGGACTCATTGTATTTTTGTTTGAAAATGAAGGTGTGTCTGTAACTGTTAATGGTGAACGTTATCGTTCGATGATTTCATCTTTCCTTTGGTACGAATTGGATGGACTTGATTTATCTGAAATGTGATTTGAACAAGATGCCGCCACATGCTACACTTCGTTTGCAATTATCGCTTTATTGAGATCGAAGTTCAACGATAAGATTATACCGAGAAATGCGGCTGTCAGCTGGTTACCAAAATCCTACGATTTTACACTATTAGACTTTTTCTTGTGAGGGCATGTTGAGTGATTCCAACAACCCACAAACTGTTGATGATCTCAAAGTAATCATTATTCGTGTTATTAATAAAATACGACCTAATTTATGTGTCAGAGTTGTCAAAAGTTGAGTGTGCCAATCGTGATAGTCATTTATGTGATACTTCTTTCATGTATAATGCCATCGAATGTATTTTAAAATAAAGCGGTGAGTACTAAATTATCTTTCGTACTTTTCGTTTCATTTAAATTGAAAGTTTTATTACTCTTAGTGGAAGACTCTATACTATTCCAATTAACTGTTTATTCGCACATATAAGAACAATCTGTTTAAAATCGTATGAGTACTCATCAATGATTATCAAATATGCTGTCCTATACTTTATTTAACGTAATTTCATACCTATATTTAGTTTTACTTCCAACCACTACGTATGTTGTAATCTTATTCTATGCTGAATCGGTAACGTTGAAAGCGACACTAAAATGGTAAGGGGACTCGTGAACCCTCAAACCATAAGACAGAAAAATGCATTCAGCAATAAGTCTATCCTACATCCCGTCTGCGTGTACACAGTAAACGACCGCTCACGTCAACGTTGACTGATAGCGAACTCTCGAGATCAAACATTTTGCGAAATCATATAAACATAAATATCGACCGAACGCCATCGATCAGTTAGTTAGCTGTCAGTCGGGCCACGGCGCTCGCTACACTTTCTTTGCTCACACGAAGTCTACCCCAGTATAAAAGTGTAAATTAATCGTTTAAAATCAATTTTAATATGTATATTTATAATTAGTATAAGTTGGTACATGCTTGTAAATGATGTAATAAATTCGTTTATGAGGATGAAATGAACAATTAAGAAAATATTGTAGTACTTCCCTTCGATGAAAATCAGTTACAATAACTAAATTTACATATTAAACAAAGCCTAGTCGCTGAAAATTGAAATTCTTTTTCATGAATCATCAGTTTCTATCGTCGTCAACTATAATGGATATTACTGTTCCGAGTAGGCCACGCTAACAGAACTTTCATTACGGTACACTAGAGTAAAGGGAGTAACGTCAAGGATACGAGACGTACACGTTCGGAACAGAAATTTAATTTTCCGCGTGCATTCCCTTTGTCTGCGTGCACCGTGGAAAACTTGGTCGCGTACAGGCCTCAGGAATTTTACAAAAGCAAATCGATGGGAAACAACGACACTCATCCGCCCCCTACTTCTCGATAGGGAATCCACGTTTGTCCTCGAAAGAATGCACGCTCGGGAATTTCCTGGTATCGCGCGCGAATTATTGTGTTTTCGTTCAACTTGTCTGTAAACGGGAAAGGGATTGTTTTTAATAAGAGGAAAACTTACGAGGAGGGAAATTTATGGGTACATCGTGTAGTTTAAATAGTAGATTAACAAAGCAGTTTATTATTATTCCTTTTCCACGTGGACGAGAGAATTTGTGTATATTATGACATAAAGGGTTGTTTAGAATAAGTGTAAATACCAATAAGGATATACATTCTATTTTTAATCTTTAAATAGTAAAACTTCTTAAATAAAACTACAACTGCTGTTAAAATAAGATCATTAATTCAATACGAAGTAATTTTTGAGAAATCAAAATAAAGCAAGAGAATAAGTCAATAGGTATTGTTTTTCAGAAATTGAATTTGAAGTTTTAATTGTATACGATATAGGTCTAGAATTATAGAATATTAGAATATCTAGAATTTTACATAATTAGATCTAGAATAAACGACTTAATTTAGTACAAAAATCTTTCGTTTATTATTAACCGTGTATGTGTTGTTGCTAAGTAAAGAGGTCATTTTTATATTTTCTTATTATAAAGTAAAACCAAGCATTTTTTGACTTACAATTAACGTGTTCTTTATTAATATATCTACGATAAATTATCAGTTTTGTAGAATTAAAAAACATAAATTTGTAGCAAACGTAATACTAACTTCACCAGACTCTTCAAATTCAAATTATTTGTTTACTATGTCCTTGTGAGGTCCATTTAATACGGATACTAACAA
This sequence comes from Anthophora plumipes, assembly GCA_951804975.1. NCBI lineage: Eukaryota > Metazoa > Arthropoda > Insecta > Hymenoptera > Apidae > Anthophora > Anthophora plumipes. Next base: position 13,536,660 of record OX638118.1, on the reverse strand, counting down.
ATATTAAATAATAATAAAATAAATAAACATTCCTATGAATTTCAATTAAATCATTATAAATACCTCCATAAATGATCAAGTCGTTTACTCTGTTTGCTTTCAGATGCGCCATCCGATCCAAATGAAACCCGCCGACAGCGAAAACAGAAGTGGTGAGTACAAATTTAATGAATTGAAATGTGCGCTGTTCTGTTCTTTTCTATTTGAATATAAATCTGTTTATAAACGCATTGTTCTAACCTCTACTATAGTTAGTTTAATTTTTGGTCAACTTGATCCGTTTACTACGATATAAAAATAGATCAGGAAAGACGAAGCAAATAATTTATTATATTATGAAAAAATTACTATTAAGATTGTAACACACATGAAAGAAAAAAGTGAGTGTAAAACTCTTAATGATAACTTACAGTTTCTTATTAATGTCACTAACGTTTCACACATTCTGCATTCTTTAAATTTATCAAAAATATCTGAAATATTAAAAATGTAAATCAGTTTTAAGGGCTTTTGAAAGAAGGCTTCAGTTGTAGGTTTACATGACTGAATCTGAATCTGAATTATACATATCACGTGTCAAAGTTCTGATATTTTATGTTTAATGTCTAGCGTATTGCAAATAATAAACGAGTAGAAAATCACATTTTTAGAAACATTGAAATGGATCAATCAAAAAAGTATTTTTGGCATTTCTTACTCTACTTCTTTCATAAGAAAAAAAACAGTTGCAAATAGTCATCAAAACCATGTTAAAACTAACAAAAAATCTCCATCGATGTAAACTTGTGAATACTGGTTTAAACAGTTCAGTAGTGGTAATTTTGATGATAGTAACAAAGAACGTTCAGGACAATGAAAAGAATATGAAAATTGCACGAATTTTTTAACAAACATTAAGCTCAATCCATTCCCGAACTTACTAGAGCATTTAACGTTAATTAAACAACAGTTACCATCTCATTTTTGTTTTTGAGTAAATGCATTTTTAGTCAAAAAAATCTCTCAATATTTATTCACACTCTTAATATGATTTCTCGAATTTTGAAATATTCAAACAATTATTATGACCTGTTAAATAGAGAACTTCTCGAAGATTTAGATAAAGCAAAAGCAATTATTAAAAAGTTAATAATTTTATCGGGTATAACCTACTATTAGAATGGAAATAAATAAAAGTTTACAGCGAATGGAGAACCTGCGGAAATGCTTAAAAGCAATTTACAATTGACTAAAATGATAGAGAAGTTAATAATTTTTACGATAAGCCTAAACATCACAAATTCATATGCTATTGTTTTTTCTATCGATATCTCATAGTATTGACAAAATTTATATTATTGAATTCAAATTACATTCCACAGTATTTGAAATGCAATGTCGTTAAAAAAAGTTAATTAGTAGGGAAGACGCTAAATATTGTTCTTTTCTTTAAGCTGAAGATAACATTTATCAAAACTAAAATTTTACAATTCTCAAAGAATTACTTCACTACTAACAAACATTGTTGAGAATATTAGTCGATTGGCAGAGAATTTTTTCTAGACTTATTCCAATGGAATATTGTCTGTTAATAATCAATTTATCCATCATATAACAAGAATTTCGACACATTGGGTTTATTTTCCAGAATAAGAACTTACAATATAAATTTTGCAAAACATATTGCTCGATGGAACTTTGAGAAGAAAAGAGCAGCATACACGAATCAGAACGACACAACACATTCATTTCTTGGATATTATGTCTTTGAGCCTCCCCTTTCTTCTTCACTTTTCCTAAAACAGCTCATTGTTTCCCTCACTCGTTACTCGACAACTCGATTATACCTTCTTTAACTACACAATCTCAACAACCCCTCAATTCAGCCAATTAATTAGTACTTAATGAACAAGTTTGAACTGCATTCTCCGTCGTCTTCGTTGTCTCTGAAACAGTGAGACCCTAAGATGGATCATCGGAAACACCCAAGCATGGGGAAGTTGTATCTTGCTCTGATGTCTGAGAAGAAAATTTTATACCTGTTTCATTAGACGAGTTTTACTCACGATTGTGATGGTTTCTAGTTCTATACAGAATAATTATAATTTTGTATTGATATTATTATTCAGTTATTCCACCACTAATGTTAGAAAAGTTCAAAAAGCGAAGGCTTGTGTGGGCCATGTGCAGTCTTTTGCTGCGTTTCCCCCTCCTAGGGATGGTTCTGCCTCAAGGCTAAGAAAGGCCATATTGTCAAGGGGGTCCTCTTGACTAGGAGTTTTCAGGAAAGACAGAATTGTATCAGCACTCGCGAAGTATAGTTCAAAATACAAGCTTTCACTCTTTTTAATCGCCCACGTTTATTCCTTATTCAACCGCTCACCACCGTTATCTTGATTTTCCTTACATTAATATTGTTATTTTTTACACTATTGCAGTGTAAAATCATACAATAAAAATTCAGCCATCGTGGCTTAGGCGGGGTGTCGCAATAGAAAGGGACAGATTGGCGTGAACAACGAACGGTGAATGCTAATGAAATATTAATGGCACCCGTCACGTGCTGCAGCCCCAGCTGCACCAGAGATTGCGTTCATTTTTTCGACTCCCCGTACCTTTTTTCTTCCTACAACATGGTATAGAAACTGCATGGCTATAACAGTAACACGTGACGTGAAATTACGTAAATTGACAAGTAAATACATTTTTAAAATGGAGAGAGATTCAATGTCTCGTGAGATTTTATATAAACGTTGATAAATCTTGAATGTACATATATCACCAGTTAAACGGTAAAACTTGAAAAATATATTTATGAATGGAGAAAGAGAAAAAATATTGTATAAGTAGAAAAAAGTAGAATTAGATAAAAAGAAGAAAATATTTATCTACCTGTTTATAATAATTAGCTAAAAATTTAATTAAACTGTCTCAGTTGTTAAGGCCACTCTGTACGTTTTCTTTTATAGTACATCCGCAAAAGATAAGTTCTCATAAATTGTACGATTCGTATGACCGTAAGTTAGTATAATTAAATATAGTTTCTAATTTAAAAAATAAAAAATCATATATTTCATCAAAATGAAAGTTTTATCATGCTTAAAACAATCAGAAAAAATTTACAACTTTTAAAAATGTATGCAAATGTTACTGTAAAGTATTCATTCAATATTTACAATAACGACAAAATGATTACAACTCCGTATGCCTCCCTGAAAGCTATGTAACTTTTGTTTGCACATCAAATATTTTACGAATTTTGTAAAGTCATCATATTAGAAAATTTATCTTGCATATCCTTCAAATTTTAGAAGCTTTTAAGAAGGCGAAAGATCGATTATAATTGTCAAAAATATATTATCAAAGCGAAACATTTATAGAAGATATGGAAATGCGATAGTAAGAAAAATCAAATACATTTATTCCTTGTGCTTTAAAAATTAAAACTACATTTTTTAAGTTTCCCTTTAAATTAGGAACTTGCACATCTACACTGACAAGAAGTTTGGCAATCTAATAAACTAAAAATGTAATTTATAGTTACCCAGAAATATTCTTAACTATAAATAAAGCAGGATGCATCATAACTTTCGATAAAAAGCACTACATGTCCTACATAAATGCGTTACATGTAAAATTTTCAAATGAGTAACATATTCAACATACAACTCTTATCACAATCTATTTAGAACATATGATTGAACTAGAATAATAAAAACAATCATGCATTCAAATATCTTCCATACAATTTCGAATACAAGCTATATTTAAACAATCAATTTTGCCTCACTAGTCTAACTATAATTATTATTCTTCCTAATGGTGCACATGTTAAACGCTTTTAAGAGTGGTTGCGAGAAGCTGCACGTCGATTAAGCTCTGCCACGTCTAGCTAATCGAGAAAAAAAAAAGAGGACGAAGAAAAAAGGAAGAGAAGCTTGCAAAGAGGCGCACGAAGAAAGTGAAAGCTTTATTTATACCTGTGACATTCTGTTTATTTTAGCTGACACCGCCTCTCCCGTAACGACACACTCGGTCACGTGCTACACTTCATCCACGTTCCATCCATTCTTAAGATCGTTCCGCATGATTACGTCATCTCTCGGTGAACTATCGTTCAGATGATAGTCGAATTACAATCGACAGTCGAATTACAATATACCGATAAATCTAACCCTCTGAACGCGTGAAGCATCAAAACTTGGAACAATTTATTATTAACTAACCGATCTTACCGCAGTTGCCAAACGAAAAGCAAAAGCACTGACATAAATTACAGTCTGATTCATCTCACTGAGGTAATCATAATTACAATATTCTCGCGCAATGTTAAGAATTGCATTACTCATAATTCGCGGAGATGAAGTATTATGGAAATATCCTATTATAATCTATTTCGTGAGACATCATGGAAGTGCGATTTCAACTCTCTATTCCTTTCGTTGCAGTACGCGAAGAGATCGTAAAATTAAAAACATCGTTAATGTATAAAATGAAGCTAACTTTTTCTGCTAACGTATTTGTGCAAATAAAATTTTAATATTTAATGTAATTAAACCATATATTATACATAGATACATAACATAGATAGTTACAATAATTATTATATTGTAACAATACATTGTTACGTAGTAACATAGTTATGTAGTAAGTAACTATATGTACACATACACATTGTACATATAGTTATTTTAACTATCATCGATACAATAGAAGTTTTCAAAGTTAGTTTAATCGAAGGTTTTCAACATGTTGTATCAAAATATCGTACTTATTTAAAAGATATACATGCAGTTATTCTTTTTTAAAATCATTTTTCTTACAAAGTACTGATCTAGTCGTGATACTGATGAATCGTGATCATACTAACGAAATACGAATTTAACGAGAAAAATGCCAAGTTTTTAAAAGATTAACATTTCTGAGAGATCCCCAAACAGCAGGTTCAATAGCGCAAGAGTACTACATCTGCTTCGTTACAAAACGTATCGCGATCTTGTACACAACCATGCCTACGAGAATCCATTGTAACACGAAGTAAAAACTTCAACCAGCCAAAAGAGATTAACTTCTTTATTGGCCGAGCGTCTCATCATCGTCGTGAACAAGCGCAAACGGGATTTACATCCCGCGAAATTCTACCGTCAAGTTGCGGTGCATGAAACGCTACAGTTACGAATCTCCATTTATTCCATAATTAGAAAATACTGTCGCCGAAAATGATTGTGGTTTCGATATAAACTTTCCAGTACGTTTCTTAATGTCTTCATTTAAGTTAATTGATAATTCAGAGGAACCGAGTCTGATGAATACTTCGCACCAAGGAGCATTTCTCAACTCAATTCTAAGATGACGTCCTTAGTTAATAATACTATACATAGCAAGACGTTGTTGTTTTATTTCAATTTTATTATTATTTATTTATTATTACTTATTTCAAATTCGAATTAAATTTCGTGGAGTTGTAAATTCTGCTACGTTCGTTCCCGACTATGTACGGGATGAATGGCTTCGTCACATGATGGTCGCGAAATCTCGTTGAACATATGATTTTCGTAATAATTCGTATTTACTGGTTGATCATATAATCCGCTGTGTTGTATTTGTACATTTATCTGTGCGTTAGAAAAAATGTATATTTTTAATCTAGGTTATCGTTTTTATAACTTCTGATGAGCTGTGATAGGTTGGTTTCTATGTATTGGGGATGGATGTCGTGGTTTCTATTGGTGTGTGTAGTGTCGATGAGTATGCCCGGCAAGGTTACATTTGAAATACAATTTATTCTAACAAATTCTAGGTACATAGTCGCAAATGATACCTTCTTACGATCTCGAGAGACTCCCTTTGCAAAAGCTTGGTACAAGTGGTGCCCAGACTTCGAAGCATGGTGACAAACAAATAATTTAGTTATAGTCCGGCAAAGCAAACCTGAGACCTTAGGCGGACCTTAGGGCTGAGAAGTAGGAGATACAGAAGACATTGGGGTGTCTGTTACTCAGGCAATAACGATAGACTAAAATTGTCACTAATATCTCGCTTAATCTTATATCCCTCCTCATAGAGGCTTCAGCCAATCATGATCACATAATTACGCTTTTATTAATATATATAACAATAGACGACGATTGTGCTTCATTCTAGCGATTTACTTACACCATCATTTCCCTTACAGTTATATACTTCATGTAGAACTTCAATAGTGGGGATAGCCTGTCCGCCTACTTTCTTCTTACTGTAGCATGTGGTGATGTCGGAAGTCTCAAGTTTGTGCAGACCGTCGGTGTTGTCCGCGCGTTTAGTCTTTGGAATTGAATAGTTACAAGTACTACTAGTACAGCAGAATGACAGATTATCGTCTTTGTTCTGTAAATGTGTTTTTTTTTTCATTTTAGTTCCTTGGAAAAATATTTTTACACTGATATTCTTCTTTAATATTAATGTGGTGACTATGCCAAGCGTTTGTGACATTTAAAATTACGGTAATAAAGTCATTTCTCTTAATTGTTGACAATTTTCTATATGAAATCCTTTAATCAATTAGATATAAATTATTGAAATTTAACTTAATCAGAACTAACAAGATCAATTAAAGTTCAAACAATATTTATTTGGAAAGCTAATGAATCGAAAAGAAATACATGTATGTAGCAGTCATTAGAATGTAAATGATCAAATGAAGTTAGAATAAAAAAAATGTTTATAAAGCTGCACTAATATGCGACTGTTGCATTGTCATAGAAGTGTGCAATTGGGCTATTGTCATGGTGGAATATGACGTTTTTGCAATTGATTAAAACTGGACGTTTTCCTTAAATTACTTCTCTTAGTTTTTCTGATTATTAGCAATATTTTAGTGATTTAATTATCTCATCACGGGGTAGTAGTTCATAATAGAAAATATCCTTACAATCTCACCTACCAGCCTTTGATACAAGTTAATCACCGTCATTTGATTGCTTCCATGTTTGATTCCAACTTACATTATTATCGTGAATCCACTTTTCATCTCCATGTTACTACTTGATTCAGAAACAGTTTAATTTTCAATTTATTAAGCATACTAACACGTACAGACACTCGATTCATTTTATTTTTTCAGTCATTGCTGTGTGTTATCCAAACATTCAATTTCAGATTATATCTAAGTTTCTTCAGATACCAAAATGCGGTCGCTCTAATGTTTCAATCTTGCCATTATCAATGGCAGACAATAACCACCAAGAGCGAAACTTATCGTTAAAGTCAAAATCACCACGTTTTTTCGCAAAGCATAATTCACAGTTTGGAATCATCATAGCAGTTTCTCTGAACATGATACAAATGTTTTTTACATTATTGATAATGTTTGTTCCTCTACGAAACTCATACATCATTCTGATATGCATATGGTATCTATCAATGTGTGTTTTCAATTACAATTTCAAGCAAAACAATTTATTTAAGTTAGCTAGTATATATTTTAAATAGCAACTAACTGTGCTACGTTACCAAAGTGATAAAATACTTCGATAAAATGCTTTCACGAAATAACATCGATTTCATCGTCTATTGAGAATGCATTGAAATTTTTGCATGCACACAATATCTGATTCTTTGCTTTCGACTTATTAATGGAGAATCACTTTATCTTTTTAATTGTACCACAATTTCAGATTTACCCAAGCATATCAAACATAAAAATGTCTAATTCTACTATATCACATAAACGATTCTCATTATCTCATACATTTCCAATTCCTGAAAACTTTCTTGTCCGACCTCCTTCTATGCCGAGAGACATATATTGATTTCACGACGGTAATTCCAGTCGTTTATCGAACTCTAATTTCGGAATTGCGGCTTCGTGAAATATCAGTGTGTCGGTTATCGACGTAGCAATTACGAGGAAATAAATCATGAGAGAAGATCGATTGCAGCATGGGTATGGTATGTGGACAATATCGTAAAGCGTTTGTCGCTATTGCCTATGGGAGGAAACGTTCCGTTCGTGGTTACACGCACAAGTTAGTAAGCTTTATCTTATCAAGCGGACCGAAGGACTGCGAACGAGTTGCTTATGTATACAGAGTGACAGAGAAATAGATGGCCAAACTTTGGTACCGTATTCTATCGTTCCTAAGGATAAAAAAATGTTATATTAACATACAACCGAGACTTCTTCCCTTTCGGGTTATAGATCCGTTTTGCTTATTATACTGAAAATTTACTGAAATAGTTGTTAAACGTATAATTTCAATTGCTACGTATGAAAAGTTCGACTGCCTTTGACAGTCTCTGAAATGTCGATGCGAAACATGTATTGTTGTGAAAGGAAATCATTTTCAACAATTTCTTTAAGTAAGGTAATTAGGAGACAGATACCTAAAATTTTGTATTAAGTTCATAAAAAGTTTAATACATATATTTCTATTGATTAAACAAATTTTATTTGTTATTTTAATCATACATTGTTAAATGAACACTGCTAAATTAACAAAAACTAAATATTAACCCAAAAAACCAACGAATCTTTTTCATAAATAGTCTAGCATCTTATTTCAATGCATTGGGATAACACGCTTATACATTTGTAATATAAAAAGTTATTCATTAAACATCCTAATGTCATTATAATACCATTTTAACTCGAATCAAATGTTGGAAACGATCCAAACGAAAAAAAAAATTGTATGGTACTTTTTATTCGACACAATTTTCACAAGTATTAGCAAAAGATATGTAAGTGCCATGTAACCACTTTTTGCAAATGGTCATCCTGTATCCATTGTTCTCTGATCGATTTTTCTACATAGGTCCGCGTTGTTTATTATTAATATACATTGTTTACTAAAATAAGTAAGCTGTAACGTCAGTATTTATACGGTATCTTACCATAATATGTTGGGAAAGATGCCATACTCGTTGATTAAGTCAAATTGGACACTAATCATTTGTATAAAAATAAGAATAAATGAGAAAAATACCTCTAATAATCCGCTAACAACCCGCCGCTGTTGATAGCATTTCCTTTTTTTCTATTACAACACAAATGGTAGAAAAAATATTTACGGATGTTGCAGCATAACCTTCAAAATGTGTTTATATTGTATGTTAAGAAAAATGTAAAATTTGTTTTAGCAATGGACATAGCAGAAGAATTCGTAGATACTAATAATACTAATAACAACCATAATATATTATGGTTGCTTCACATCTTCCTGTATTTAATATCTTTCTTTCAATTACTTCAAGTTTTGAACATTCCTACAATACTCTATCATAATCAGAAAATATCTGTATCTTGAAAAGGGAGAATTTTCAGACTTATGTTTATATAACCTCTTTTTTGTCCTTAGGAATAATAGAATGCGGTATTAAAATTTGATCACATATTTCCATGTCACCCCATATACACGTACATCGTGTACATATTAGAAACACGTATTGAATAGTAGTCTAAGCCAGTTAAATTCTTTGATCATCAAATCTGTTCTCTATAAATTTACCTGAATAGATGTGTTAGCATTTTCTACGAAAGTTTGTGGGTCAGACTTTGTTAATTAGTAATTCCGACACGGCTGTCTGAATCTATTTGCATGATCTAACGACTGTTTGATCGCCTGAACTTTTCCCTTAATACAATTTAATTCAACGTACTTTAGACCTATTTTCGTCACGGCGCTCTTGAGTTTATAACTTTCCCTTTCTCTTTTCTAATACTGTTACTAACACTTTCCTGACAATAATGCCTCGTCGCACACTCAATTTTCGTATTTTATGTCCTTGGCCCTACTCCTAAAGGGTCAAATCGTTGATTCTGTGCGGGTGTCGAGTCTTTGGGTAGGAGACCGAAAGTTCCAATGAAAATTAAGGTCTTAGATAACGCCTGTTACAGATTTTCCGCGTCTAGAGAATGAGGGAATTTGTTCGCATATCCGTCACTGGATTTACGGAAAAATCTAGTATAACGGAACCGATTATGGACCTGATTCAAGTCAGCGCGGTTTTATGATACGTCAATTGCTATTGAGATGCAGGAAAAAACTCCAAATCCTCTGCCTTTTTTAGGGGTTTTGAAATGTCCCTGTCAATAAGGAAAAATTAACGAAGAAAACATTAAGACGCGTATTAAAAATCAAAAATAGCGAAGAATCACGTCCATATCGTAAACCTGGTCGAACTTAATTATCCTTAACAGACTTAATTATATGATAAGTCTTGCTAACTTTAGCTGCTAGTTATAAAGTATTTTACGTTTTCACTTTTTAACACTTATTGACGAGTTGCTAATGATTACACGAAGAGTCCTCGCTTAACACGTTCGCTGCTATTCGAAAATTGTAAGGGCTATACCGTATGCTACTGATTCACAGTCTCAACCAGATATATACACATACACACGCTGCATTCGACGGAAAATTCGCGGTGGTAATCGTCCATCGTACAGCCACGACATCAATTTTTTATGTCGCAGCGGTGACCGATCAATACACTGTCAACGCACTGTCGATACAGACACAGAGCAAGATATGGCGACGATACTTCAACGGTAGCAGCGAACGCGTTAGAATATATCACCGATATCAAATTACGAGATTCATCATTCTTAACTCAAGTGAACAGTGGTCCTCTGGCACTGGTCCATACTTTCTTTTCTTCAAGTGGTTCCCGGTGTTAACTATACACCACACTGGTTTGTATAATTCTGCACTACCATCCCAATTTAACCATAAACGTAGACCACGCCATCGTTATCAACCCTCGCAGCCGTAACACTCCGTTTATTCAATTAGTTTTTTCTTCTCCAAATCTTTTTGATTTCTCATTATTTTTAGAAATTTAATTTTGCCTGAAATGTTGATGTTAACCCATTTGTATCAGAGACGTTCGACAGCCAATCGGTCCGTATCACCGCGCATCAACCAGTCTTTTACCTTCAGTTTTGCTTAGAAATTACGTATAGTAATAAATTAAAGAGAAAAATCTTGTTGCTGATAATGTTGCTGAAGAAAAGAGCCGAATTTTATTATACATTATTCACGAAAAATTCGCAGCATTTTTGACGTTTGACGATAAATGGGAGTCATAGCTCGCGGAATATTCCGCTTACAGATGCAAATGGGTTAACAAAATAATAAAGTATAAATGATAGAAAAAAGTACCATTAACGTTTTTTCATTTATTTCCTCATAATTTAGATTCACAGTGCAGTGGTTAAAATTTAATCAAATTTGTCCGTCTGTCAATCACTTGTCTTTGATTTTGTTGAATGACTAGCATTTTCTTAGCCGTGATTCACAAAAGAGTTAACATGATAAGTATAATAAGTTGTGCTTGAGATACTTCTCCACCTAAGCCAGTCAGCATATACTAACTTTCCAAGGGAAAGTTCAGATTCACAAAGTTGATGTATTCACCCTATGTCTAAAGGCTAAGGCCATCATCTCCCCATCAAAAATATTCAAAGTATATACAGAATATTCGACAACAGTTGGTGAAAACTTAAATGGGGGTCTGTACTAACCAAATAAGATGAAAGTCAATATGCGAGCATAGTTCCATTTTCTCTTTCTTCAAATTATATATTACTTTGTAATTATAAAGTAATAAGTAATTAATTTTAGTCTGATGTAATCCGTTAAATTTAACTTTTACATTTTAATGTACTTTTAGTACAGGTTTAATCTATCTTTCTATATTAATGATGATTATAAGATATCAAACTTAAATACGTTTGAAAATAGTTCTAATTTAACATTTTTCAACTTGTGGGTTACAGAAACCTTCTTTTTATGACTCTCAAATTTAAAACATAATATACGTTTAAAACGTGCTTCTATATCCAAGAGCATTTATTGTAGATAACAGAAAACAAAATCAAAATGGATGAAAAACATATGATAGTAAAATTAATAAATAACGATTTACGCATCAAGGCTTTTATCTAGGCAAAAATTTTTCTTTTGCTTTTCTAAAAACCTTAAGGAGGAATTCACGTTCAGAGTTTTAAATTTTCTTTCAGATTTTAACTGAAAAGACACAAAAGTTACAGGTAGCCAAGAAAGTATTCTATTAAAAATAAGAAAAAGAAGAAACGTAATATATTATGACTTTCAAGTAAGACGTTTACTCGAAAAAGATAGACTGACTTTTATACTGATTTATTACATATTTGAAAATCTCAATATGCAGGGATAATTAAGTATCTTTCCCTAATAACGTTCTTTATCTTTGTCTCGAAACGACTTCAAATTCTCGTCCCAGTTTCCAGGATCGTTTCACTTATAATCACGTGGAAGTTTCTAAACGCGCATCTAAAACAACACGCACAACCCCGCGTTCTCCGTAGATCTACCGTTAATGAAACTTTATTCAGATTTTTCGTCTCGCTTGAATATGGATCGAGCAAGCACAGGCCGCGAAAAAGTAGATCACAAGGATCAGCAGGTAAATAGAGCCAACTTTCTCGCAAGTTCACCACTGTACCGTACCAAATTGTTCCGTCGAGGAAATCGGTATTACTGTCCATTGAAAGTTTACCCACGGAATAATATGGGACTTGGAAATTAAGTTTATTCGCGTGCATTAAAGGAGAACGATTTTAAATCTCGCTGGCACCGGGAGGTCGTTTAATTACAGATTCAGTAAAGATCGTTGTGTCTTTGTATGCATGTATGCTGAATATTTGCATACTGTTGATTTCATTCTGATAATTGAAAATTAGTTACTACGCACCAAAGTAGTTATTTTTAAATCTAATTACAAAAGGATAATAACAGATATTTATGAATTTAGAAGTCATCAGGATCTAATAAATCTCCTATAGCACAATTGTTAAAAAAGACTTCATTAATCTTTTGTAATTCCTCAAGTATTAAACATATTTAAAAAATTACTAAGGATTTTAATCAATCATTAAGAACACACGTGATTTATAGTATCTTTTTGTAACAATAGTGTAGGAAATACTAAGGAAAGTGTAAAGAAATATTATATAAATCCCAAAATTAGAATTTAGCAAATTATTTCAATAACTTCTACTAATTAAAAAGTAGAAAAGAAGAATTACTTCTGGGGGGGGGGGGGGCTAATTTTTATAACCAACCCTTAAAGTGACCACTTTACAAAAAATGATAAATAATGCTAAGTTATTGAATTATTATATATAAAAGTTTCCAATTGCTTAGCTAGGTGGAATATTGTTAAATAATTTAAAGAATACTATAATTTTATGAGTACATATAGGGTTTTTTAAAGAGAAAATGACTATTTATCGCAACGCTGAATACGTGTTATTTAAGTGCAACTAGGAAAGGACAATTGCGGTCTATTTGGGAAATCGAAGTGCGAATTATAATTATTTGGCATTAATTGTTTATGTGGGATATGAAGATAAACGATACAAATATACAGTTCGAATTATTGAATGTTAGGCGTTTCTTTCGTTGTAAGCATTTCTTTCTTACTAATGCTCTATTAATTATTAATGCTCTGTTATCGAATTATTACATATAAAAATTTTGAGATAGTTGATCTAGTGAAACATAGTTTCTTAAATAGATAGAGAGAGGGCAAAAGTGGTGATTGAAGGACAAAACGTTGTTTGAAAATATTCGATTATGAGCTTACTGAGGGTACGCGCTTCTAACAGTCCCATTAACCCTTTGACTGCCACGCCGAAATCACATATTTCGCTCAGGACGCCACGGGAGTATTTTTATTATTTAAAGTATATAATGGCTTTTAAATTTTTTATTGATGTTCTAATAAAACTTTTTAATTGTTCAATAGGACACTTTTTATTTCAAAGTATCTTCTATTTATCGGTTATACTCAAAATGCACTAACTGTTAATTTTCATTCAAATTTTTACAATTGTAAAAAGTTCAAGCGCTCCGGTCACCAATGACCATCGTGGCGTCACAGGAGAAACCGTGGCCGGTTTCAAAGTTGCAGTCAAAGTATTAACCCCTTGACATACAAATAACATGGAATTTAATGCGTCCGAAAAATACTATTTAATTTGGTTCAACTGAACAGTTATGTGCAAGCTTAGAAACAGAACATTTTATTTTGAAATTTTCATTGCTATATAACATTTAATCAGGATGATATATAATGTTAATGGAAAATAATTAAGTATTCCAACAGTATTTGTATCATTTTCATTCAAAATTTGGAATTTCGATTGTCCGCCGGAGACAGTTCTTGACGTCTTGGAGACGTCGAAATCTACAATGGCACATGAAATGGATGACGTCTCCCAGACGTCATTGTATGTCAAGGGGTTAATCCTATAGATCTCGACTCCTCTAGACCCGTTACAATTCCTTTGAAATATTAAAATAGAAGAAAAGGAAGAAAGACACAGTTTTGTAGTCGAGGAATCTATGAAGCGATAGCATTCTGAATTGATTCTGCACTAAATGTACTACACACTTGTAAAATGCGTTATTTCATGTTATTTGCTGTTATTGACGGTTCACTGTATACTTTATCTTTAAATGCACGTAACAAAAACTAGTTCAGTGGTGTCAAATTGGATAGACTAAGTGATTATAGAAATTGTGTCAAGGCAATATTATCGTAAAATATCTCGTTAATCATTACGTTTAAAGTCAACACTTTTTTAATTTAAAATGTAATACTCTTTCGACATATGATGAAAAAGATATATTCTATTTAAAGAAACAAAGTTAATCTTGAAAATTTTGGAACCTTTCCACGTACAAGAAAAGCTTATATGCCATCATTTCTTCCCATTGAAACCATGTAACTTTTATATTTAACAATTTTTCACTAGACACATAATTTAAAAGTTATTTGATGTGTGCGAGTTACATGATTCACCCTGTAATTAAGAACGTACTCCTCCGGCTTAAAATAATCTCAAAAGTAAGTTAGTATCTCTTACCTATACAGAAATGTTGAGGACAAAAATGTAGTATGTCAGACTATTTTACTCGATTTTACAACACTTTTACATCTCGTAAACCGTTCGATATAGGAGATTAAAATTTTATAAAAGTTAGATCTCGTGTCTTTCGATAAATGTGCTCAGTTTGAAAAAAATCGGTCACTTAATGGGAAGAAGTTTTCGATTTGTCGTGGAATAGCTCGTATCGCGATGTTAAGCAAATTGTACCTACCGACGCGCAACGGAAGTATGTAACATACGTTTCCGATTTGCCTGACGACAATAGACAGCATTAACGGCATGATACGGCCGCATTTCTACGATCTTCCAGCGAACGCGTGAACGGAGATACACGACTTCGTCGATTTGATTCGAATGCATTTGGCATTCGTTCGAGACGGAATACCAAGAAATCACGCAGATACTTCTACGGACTGGGATACGAGGACTGGCTACCGATTCGGTCGCGCGGCAAACATCGGCATGATCTCATGTTAACGATTCTATCGATGCTTCTCACCACGTTCACGGAAATTTAATTGATTTTCAGTGTTATTGTACAGGGTGGATCTATAATGATTACCCCACATTACCGAATCTTTTTGAAATTATCTAAGTAAAAGAAAAATAATTGTAACAAAACGTATTATTTAAAGTCAAGGGTGGTACATTGGGGCCGTAATTATTTTCTGAAATTGATAAGTTCGTCTTCAATATATTTTACTTGGATATTTATTCATTAAAAGAGGCTCTTAAAGTGAATATAAAACTTTCTAACACCAACGTCAGCGAACGTTCATAACAAAAAAGATGAACACCTATTGTCCAAACTGTTGAAGCACAAATGTTCGAACAATTTTTTGCTTATTCCCATAGTTCCAGAGGTATTCACTATAGTAATTTTTATTGATTTAATGTTGAGTTAGAAAGGCATTCTATGATCTATTGTTAGCTAAATTGGTATATCATTAATTTTAATATTTAGCGTTTTATTCTTATTAAATAATGGCTTCAATAGTATTATTATGAATAGTACGATGCTTCCTGTATATTGATTAATGTTTTTCAAGTTGTACTACTTGGTATAATTTTCCTATGTAAATGTATTTAGAGCTAATTTTACAATATTTTAACACCATTAATTACTAATGCCATATTTTTAGTGCAGAACTGTATTTATTAACATACTTTACTAGTAAAAGAAAGAAAAAAGTGTAACCTAAATATAAGACTAAAAGTGCTATTGTATAATAGAAAATAATATAAAATGAATGGTAACATATTTACTATTAAAATAGGTTAATAATATTAATCTAATATATTTATAAGAATTTCACTTATTTCTTTTATTTTGTAGAATTATTGGTTATAACAATCAATATAGAAAAATAAGATTAAAAATGTAACCAATAAATGAAAACAAAAAAATTTAATGTCTCTTCGTAAAACTCAGAGAGTAACAAATTCAATTTTTCATGTCTATTCTTAATATTTCATGTATTCTACACTGCGCTCCAATTTGCTTGTCTACATTATTACACACGATAATTTTTTACATTGCGTTCTATTTGTTGTCTATCGTGCAGTAATACTAAATGACTTCGAAAATAAGCTGTTTTCAAGAAAGTAATAATAAAAGCTGCAAAATAAACACAAAAGCATAAAGTGAATAATGTCTATTTAAAAGGAAAGTATTATACATACAATAATTTAAAAATAGATTTTTCCAAGCTAAGCTAAAGCTATGATAAAGTAATTAGTTTAATTTTAACGTGTTTCATGTTTAACTATTTTTATTTTAACTTTTTACCGTGTTTAAATAAAATGCAATATACATTGTTAGAAATTTAACTTACACAAATATCTTTCAGTTTGAAATGCAATATCGTGTATCTGTTTTACTCAAGTATCGTAATAAAAAATTGCAACTACGAAATGAGAAATCGTCAACTATTATCTGGTTCCTTTTAACTCGAGTTTCGATTAAATTAAGCTTACTCCACTGGTTTTTGCATCAAATTGCTGAGATTTAATCGTGTTGCCATGTTTTTATTTATGAAAAAACTAAATCAATACAGAAAGTGCGTACATTTTTGGAAAGTGAATGTTTTAAAGAGTTGCAGCATATGCATATGTACGATTATGGGCGTTTACTAACTAAAAATTAACGGGGATTCACGAGAAGAAGCTACATTTAAAAAATGTTTAAATGCAATTTTAATTAGCACAGTAGTTGAAAGCTATCGACAAGATGAATGAAATCATTGAGCAATTTAAAAAAACAATGTTATACCTATATATCCTCCTTATTAGAAAATTATTGTATAAATACTAGTAAAAGAAACAAATAAGTACAAGTATTAATTTTTGTAACAAATAAAATTAAGAATGCATACTAAAGTTGTTAGTATACTTTGCATAAGATTTTAATAAATACTAGACGTACAATTTAGAGAAGTGACGAAAAAACAAAATTAAAATACAGAAAGTTTAGTTACATTTATAACTTTGAAGTAGTACAAAAGTGAAGGACAGAAGTAAAAACTGTTGCTTAATAAAAATGAATAAATAATAAATAAACATTTTTTACGTCAAGTATGGATATCAATATTTACATTTAATATAAATTACAAGCGGAATAATGTATACTAAATTAAAAGAAAATAAATACTTTGGACATTCGAAATACTGTAAGAAATAAAAATAATGTAAAATTGATACTGATATTAATATTGATTTAATTATAGGTATTCAGTTAATTTTGTATTCGTTGCAAATTAAGTAAATTAAATATTACCACTGCAAATAATATATCATATGTTTACTGGTAAAATGTATTATACTAACAAAGACGCTATATATGATTTTACAGAAACGAAATTAATGCATTTTACGTTATGTACTCGAACTCAAGTAGTTGATGAAAATTAACATCCACATAGAGATATGTGTATGAACACAAGACACTGACGACGAATTCATCTATAAACAATAATAAAAAAAAAAAAAAACGAACGGAAAGTTATCTACAAACAAAGCATATGCCGAAGAAAAGTAGCCTAAACAAAGAAAATATCAACACAAAGACAACATTCACAAAGGAAACACGTGAAGATCGTGTATGTAAAACGGCTCCCCGCCGTGGTTCGCTTTGATCCGGTAGGAAGTGACGCGTTCAAAAACGAAACACATCATTGCAGTCTTTACAAGTGGCTTCGGCGTTAGAAAAGCGGCTGTACGAGCACGAACCTTGCGACCAAGGCAGAATGGTGCAGCAGATTGGAACTGAGCCAAATATTTATATACAAAGCACTCGACAACGCATATGTACACTGTTGCTTCACCGTTTACCCGCATTATATTATAGCAGATATTTAATGAGTGCCGCATAATAAAATCACCGCACGTTGAACCAGTAAATATTTCGTACGTTTAGTAGAATGTTGGCGAAAAGAGACGATTCGTAATGCACAGCAACGGAAAGTGCTCGTTGCCAAATATTATTATATTGAAAGGAAACGAAGGTGGACGGATTTGTGTATCCTAAATACTTGATACGTCAGCCATTCATTGATCTTAGACCACGTCAATGGAAACTACATATGCAGATGTTATTTTTGCGCGGCTACCGTGTAAGGTATTTAAGGACAATGTATGAACTTTAAGAATTTTGATAGAATTAAATGTTCAATCAATTACCTACGGTTTTTCTAGTCTAGATGGAGTTTCTAATACCTTTAGTATAAATTAGGTTAAATTAGATTAGTAAAAGTCAATATGAATACATAAGGCAACGGGAAAGAGCAATACCTTTTTATGTAAACCTGTGTTGATACAATCCAAACAAATTATTTTTAAATACGTTTTCCACATAAAACCACTAGTACAGTTACACTTCTTTATTGATGCTCTAACGAATAATACTCTGCTAATGAGAATCCATCACCTTGTAGATAATGAAGTGTAGCTTGTATTTATATTAATGAACATCTTTGCTGTTATATAATAATAATATGTATAAATGTTTTAACTTTTGCTTTTTTCATAATATTGTTATGAAAAGTATGCTACATGTAATAATCTGCAACCGCAATATTTACTGATTTCAATTTTTGTAAATTTGATACAACAGTCGATTCTAGTACCGTGTTGGAATCGATATAGAACTGAAAAAATAACGATTTTAGAACCAATATAGGAACCATAACTGAAGCAGATATAGCCAAAAATTTTGGTTCGTTATAACTAGACTGCGGATTTGTATGCAACTTCATATTTTTGAGAATATAGTAAAAATAAAAAGTAGAACTTCGATAGAAAATTATTTCACCTACTAAGTATTGTAAGAAGTGTTATAATTTGGATATTTTGTACACTTTCTTATTTTACGTGCATTCTGTGTAATTTTGACTTAATAAGACTATAGTAGCTGACCAGGCTACAATAAATAATAAATATGACAAAGATTTTGATTTTATTTATTTTCGCATCAAATACGTACAGTTGATATTTAGTACTATAACCATCTGGGGCAAATATAGCTGCGCAACATTGGGACATACGTAAAATCAATAAATTTTTTAATGTATTATATACTAATCTTTTTTCATTCTTCACAAAGCGAGTTCAACAACTCACATTTCTTACTGTGTATTATGCTACTTATCCTTTGCTCTAGTTTATTCTATACGTACTTCAGTGTTAAGTTAAGAGCTGATCAGATGACCACGTAAAATGTAGATTTTTTGAACAGCGAGCCAATCTTTTACGAAACGCGATGCATGTTTAGGATCACTATCACGTTAAGAATGTAACACACTACAACAAGAGGCTTTAAAAAAGAAAAATTAAAGTTCAGAGCGCGACGTTTATTCTTCATCTCCTCATACAGTACTGGCCTCTCCTTTGGCTAGCATGCTTCTTTTTGACTACGTTTTGCTCCTTTCTTGTGCGCAGCGGCCAAAATCCAATGCACATTGCCGAAAAGTCTCTTCCGTTGATGCAACAAATATTCTCCGCAAAACGTTTCAAGAAAGCCTTATGAAGGGTCTAGTTTACAACGTATGGTAGCATAGTGTTTTCTAATATATCCTTATATTAGATTTTATCCGGCCAGAAACTCTTGTCAGTCACGTATACATCGAACACTACAGAATAGTGTTAACATGTAACATTGTTGACGATACAAAAGTGCGGCTGCGACTGTCGGCATAACGCTCGCCAACGGCGACTCGCTCGCAGTTTTACGTTTCCAGAAAACACACGCCTAACCGTTCGTTCAGAGAAGTCCCAGCTCGCACACGGCTCCCAGGCGCCACATTAAAGTGCAACACTGATCGTTTTCCAGCACAACAAACATTATTGTATCTGAGAATTTTTAATATAACCAAATCTGAAGAAGTAATGTGGCCCCAATATCGATATATCAACGTATATTTTTAAGAAGATACACCCTCCCGCTTATTTATCCTTGCAAAATGCAATAAAACAAATGAAAGAGCATTTATAATCAGCACAGAAATATTCTTTGTTTATTATTATAAAATATGATTAGAATATAGAAGGATTTATGAAATAATATCTAGAAATTACAACAGTATAATGATAGTATATGTACAATAAGGATGGACTAAAGAAGATGTCCACTTGTTTGTATTTATAAAACGTAAATATGAACTTAAAAGATATGTAAAATTAATATTTTGTTGGATCTTCTCTACTATTTCCCACGTCTACTTAATCTATTTTCAATCTGTTAAGGACATATTGTACTATAGTCCGAGTTTTATTAACCATTCTTGTAGTTTCTCTTCGGGACTTCCCCTGATTATAGTGAAATAATAACAAGTCTCTTTCTTCTATTGTCGTTTGCTTTTTCTTAGCCTCCATTTTACTAAAAAAATGCTTCAAATATGTACTGCAGCTTAACTTGAAAGAAAGAAGACATGAATGAAAAACAATTGAAAATATACTTTTTAGTTCAGGGAATCATATACGCATAGTCATAAAATAACATACGTAGAATGTTTTTGCAAAGATTATAAATGTTGCACGCTTATATATTACATTCTATAAACAGAATTCGAGAAAAAAATGGTCGTGGAAGATCTTCAATGTGAGCCATCGTATATTAATATTACAGTTTTACTGAAAATTTTTGATAAGCATTATAGCTTTACGACACATCAGAAACAAAAAGTAACTGCAAATATTGAAAACGTTAATTAGCATTTTTAATTTATTCAACAATACATGTAACACCGTTCGTCAATCAATTGCAATCCCTTTATTGTACAAATCCTAAGGGATGCGTTGCGTCGATGTGTTCGTCCACTTGGCAAACTTGCGTACTCCACTGTTACTCGCCAATTTAATCTTGCGCAACTGTTTCGAATGAATGGTAGAACATGATGCACAAATATTCTGCTGTCGGATACCCGTATGTTGGAGTCGACAAAAACGTGGAATTGTCTTGAAATACGCGATGATGCGGAATATCGGAGATAGGTGTCTTATATCGTCTCGAATGGTCGATGATAGAAGAACAAAATGCCACGTTAGAAGTCACGAATGAGAGACTCTGACGATTGTTTCGATATTAAGACCGTCTCGGTATATTTTCACGGTTGACTTCTCTATCGACAGCTTAGAAGCGACTGTTTTCGTTTGTGTTTGTTAAACGACTGTGCAACGACTGTCCTCTTTAGCAGTCTCCCCGGTTGCTGCTAAAGAGGATGACACGCTGATTGGTTGCAACAAAAATGCTAATTACCAGTCAGTGTGTCTGATAGATATCGTGAATACCCTTCCAGTGCGCCCTTAGCACTCTTTTTCCTGAAAAAGTGGGGCGATACCTTGCTCGAGCGCGTGATGTGCCGAGGGTTTGGCAACTGCCTAGATGGTAGGTGATTTAAATTCTCGTATAACTCTATTAATTCTGAATTTTCCGGAAACTTCAATGGTGAGTATTTTACTGTATTTTACTACATGTCTTTACAACTATCTAGTTGTTGAGATCAATAATTGATTACGTTGTGTAAGAGCATTAGAAACATTCAGATATCAGACATTTTTATGTAGCATGAAATTATGTTAATGTTACTATTAAAATATTATGGTATATGGTAGGACAAAACTAATCCGTAATACTTACGTATAAACTTAATATTTACTTTATCATACACTAAATATACTGTTCCATTTAAAGCACGTCTAATTTAATGTTAATTTAAAGCAAAATTTAATTTCGAATAAATATCATGAAACGCAATTATAAGTAACTAAAACGTAAATTAATAAACGAGATAAATTAATTAAATCGAAACATTCTTCAATATCATCTTAACCAAAATTAATATTTGTATATGTAAATAATGATAATAGTTAAAGAAAAATAGTTTATACGAATCAACAGAGACAATTATACTTTGATCTGTTCGAGGTGCTAATCTGTGAACAGTTTTTACAAATGTCGCCTTTTGTTCCATAGTGATAGGGTCAAATAAAAAATGCATCAGACGATCTTGTTATACGATTACGTGCTTGATACCAACTTAATATTCATACGATAACTTATCCGAGCAAAGCTTAAATGTACAAATTTTATTATACCTTCTTCGATTTATTCTTTCATGGAGGATCATACTTCGGCAACTGGTATTAAATTTTTCTAGATGTTCTATGTGTTGTATGCAACGAAATTCTTGAGTATGAAGAGAAGATTGTATTTGAATAAATTTGACAACAAGCAACTTTAGCATTTAAATAGCGTAAGAAACGTTGCGTAGGTAGCAATTAATATAACAGTTGGCACAAGAGCCACGAATTTCATCCAAGAATTCTATCGTGCAACAATATAAACGTGAGATGTAATAGAGGAAAAGTCGGCCAAAGGGAAAGATGACTTAAGCAACGCACAAAACCACGATGATACGGTATTCGTTGACAAATCAGTTTATTGTGATTCAAAAGCACAGGTTGCAAAATGTGTCAGCACACAATGGCAGGTTCGCACAAACGACTGAAGCAAACTTATAATTCGACAGAACACGTTAATTGTAGCAATTAGTCACAAACTACAACGAAGATGGAAATTAATTTATTGCACTGACGATTGCACTAATGCTATTAGACTATTATCGGCTCTCTTTTGTTTCTCTTAGCGTTTTTACTTTGAATATATATCTCGAGCTTAATAGAAAATTTTTCTTAGCTTATAACTGAACAATTTAGCGACTTATAACATTATATGTTTTATCACACTAGTAGAAGTATTAATGTAGTTGGTATTGACATTTTTTTTACTACAAATTGGTTAATACTATTAACTAAGTGAATACATTTGAATTTTGTAAATCTGTAATTTATATTTATAAAGTTATTTTCACAACATATCCTACATCACATATGAAAATAGAACATGTTTTATGTTCTGAAACTGAAATCAAATAAATATTATTGCATTCGTATAACTTGTACAAAGAAAATTGTAATTTCTCCTATAGAAAATATTTTTACTTACATAGGTACATAATCCAAGAAAATTTTACACAAAAGACATAACTGTAATATTGATCATTATGAAGGATTAAATGTCATTATTTATACACGTTGTTGCGTAGAAATACGAATAAACATTCAGGTATGTGATATGAGTTTGAAAATTACATACATAATATAGTAGTTCTTAGAAAAATATAATGTTTGAAATTCCTTACTAATATAATAATCAATTGAACAAATTATTTGTTGGGAACATACAGCGAGTCTTAATAATATTCGGACACACTTTAAAATAGAATAACATTTTTAAAATTGGATCAAATGTCACGAATTTTTTTGAAAAGTTAGAAGAATTAGTTTACTACATTAGTTTTACATATGAGGTGTAAAAAATTTTGTAGAAACAATTACAATTAGTCGGAATTATAAAGAAAATAGTAGAGATCGCTTTTTATAACTTATTTAGCTGAGCCTGTAATGAAAAATTAAAAACATATTTTATAAACATACGTCAGTTATATACATGCTGAAAATATTATCGAAAACTGTTAACGTTGCTACGAGCTACAAGCAGTGAAATCAAAGTTTTCCATGATTCTCGGCCTAATTTTCCAACAAATCGAAAGATTCTTACATCTTTAAATACTTGTCGCTTGTTTCTATATAACTGAAATAAATCTACAAAACGAATTTTTTAAATTTTCATTACTGACCCAGTATAAAAAATTGTAAAAATCGACCTTTACTATTTTCTTCACAATTCCGACCAATTGATATTTTCTTAGAAATTTTTGTATAAGTCACGTAGTAAACTAAGCCTTCTATCTTTTCAAATAAGAACTCATGTCGTTTGGTCTACTTTTAAAAAAGTTGTTTTGTTTTAAAGGATTTCCAAATATTAATAAGAGTCACTGTATATAATTATAGTAGAATTCCGTTTATCCGAAACTATGAAAGGGCAAGGCTATTCGAATAACCCATGAGTTCGCATAATCGTGACTCACTAGCTATCCCCACAAGCCGCTCGTATTAGTTACGATAATAGGATCGACATTCGGATAACGAAGTGAACAATTTCAACCCAAACGTTCAGTTGCGTATTGAAAATTAGTTTATCTGTACCTGGCTGATATATCCTCAGAAAAATTACTTGTTTTCGTGATATGATTTTTATATATATTTTTCTTAATAGTATGAATGATTTTATGAAGTATAGAATAGTTTCTTAATATAATTTTATTATTATTAGCAATTAATTATTTTATGTTTTGAAATAGTATGTATATCTATATTATTAACTTATAAATGTTATTAAATAAATTATGTACAAGATGCTTTTGTTATCAAATGAATTTGCACAGAGTACAAATTAATTAATTATGTTAAATTATATATATGTCAACTTAAACGAAACACACTGACGTGATTTCAGAATATGCGTTCGTATAGCTGAAACTATGCTAGACTGTAGTTCAGATAATAGAGTCTCACTTATTTATGAGTTCATACAACCGACAGTAAACAAAAACTTATTCGTATAAATGAGGTGCAGATAAACAAGTTTCTACAGTATAATAAAGTAACATTTTATCATTAGCATTATACACCACATATATTTTATCCTTCTATCAAATTTTGTATTTCGAAACGTATATTTAAAAATATATTCTTAGAAACTGCTTAACACCTAACGCCTCATGTTGGTTTTTCTGTCGGCCGCAGAAGTGCATAAGGAACAACGAGATCCAAAATTACATTTTTCAATTATATTACTGGAGACAGATGGTACATTTTCTTCTTGTACTATATTTACTATTTCGTTGGGAAATTTACTTCTGTATAATACGGTCCTTCTGCTAATGTGTGATTGTATTAAGCTATAGCCTAATTCTTCGAGAGGTAACCGTCGTTTGTGTGTGTGTGTGTGTGTGCATATTTATTTATTTATTTTTTGTGTTTTTTATTTGGGATTAATATCTTTCTATATAATAAATACATGTGAGCTGGAAATAGAATGCACGTGATAAAATAGTGTCATTGAAAAACGCATGAAAAACGTGACTCAAAAATAGCTTTGCTTTGTGTATGCGCAATGTTTATTTTACTGAGACCACATGACCTATCCATACTAAACGGTCAATTGAAGAAGATAGATAATTATACAATATATAATATGAAAATACAGTTCCGAAATGCTACAGATGATAACCAAATAAGATAGATTCAAAAGATTCGCAAGATACACGAGACTTCTACTCGAATCAAATTAATGTGAATGATACCAGTTTAACAAACCTATATACAGAATATAAAACACAATTAAATAATATTTTAATATTTATACTCAAGAAATACATTTTTCGAGAACTTTCAGTAAAAGTCATTCCGTTTCAAATAAATAGAATCATTGATCAAAAAATTATTAAATGTTGAAATTCCTTCGGTGCACGGGAGTTACATAAACGAAATTTTTAAATGTATGTTGTAATAGTACTATGAAAATTACACCAAAGTTAATACATACTTAAAGAAGAATATCTTACGTCAAACCTTTGTCGATTATTTTGAACAATGCAATATTTAATTACCTCAAGTTGTGTTAAATAAAACAACAAAACGTAAAACGAAAGTATTTGAAAGAAGACAGCTTTACAGCATCCTTTAGAAAAGAAATAATCTAGTAAATAATAAAAAGCTCAAGAAACAAACTGCTAACTGAGACGTAAAATGGTGTACGCTTTTCAAATGAATTCATTCGCGGCAATCGTCTATGCGAAGAATCCCCCGGGTGTCGTCTAGGCCAGACGCGAAGCTTGATAAAATCTACCTAAAAGGTTATTACCGTTCTTACTCAAGGAATAGCTGTGCTATTTCTATGTTAAGGAGCCCTCTTGAAAGGAGATCCTACTAAGAAAACAAATGCGCCCATGAATAATGCAACACGTGAGTTGTCTGTTCCTTCTTTCGCTGGATCTATGCACCTGAGTCATTGCTTATCTGTGTTGTACAGCTGAACGTTCACAATCGGTGCCAAACTGTACGCGTTTTATACGCACTGTTTGCCGGCCATCGTCAACTGCACGTTTCAAGTGTCTTTCTCGGCGAGCCTATATGTTATTTTCGAATATTCAGAAGAAAAAAGATCAAAAGACAGTTTTAAAGGGGCTTTCCTCTGTGAACGTTTGTACGTTCAACGAAGCAATGGTACGTAGAACGTTAGGATCTTTATTGTTGTTTACTCGGTGACTCTTTAATCATATACAACATTTTTTTTACAGTTTTATCTCGTTAAACGCGTGTTTAAAAATCGTATCTTGCTGAAGACTAAAACAAAAAGTCGAAAAGATTCTCAATTGATATGTTTATTGCTTTCGGCGATAGAAAAATAAATAATTAATGTTGAAAATGAGCAAAATGGCGAATGCTTAAATTGCAAATTTCGAAGTTTCATTCTTTTTCTAGTAATTTTTTAATAAACAAAGTATGATAAACTTAATATAAGTATAATTCTGGTATCATCAGAAACTATTAATACATGGAATAATCTGTAAAAATTTCAGAGCACTCGGCCATGTAGTCCCTGAGATTTTATCTATAATATGTAAAAAAATTGTTTCTAGAAAAATGCGTTAAATCTTACACTGAAGGTACTAAAGTGAAAACATTACTAGCAATACTAATCGCCGATCCCAGCTCCATACAAGATATCTTCCGGACACAAATTTATGTATTTATTATTTTTAAACAAACGCTGAATACATGTATTCAATCTCAATCTTAGTTATCCGTATTTTCTAAATTCCACATCACTATCACACTCACCGCGAAGTGTGTACAAAAAGGGCTATATAAGTCACAATACTTAAAATTTCTCTTTCAAAATTTAGCAGTACATTCTCAAATAGATATTCCAAAACTGAAAAAAAATCGATTTTTTCAAAGTGACACAGAGGATTGTCTACATAAATGATGACATTATTAGCCATCAGAAATTGTCAATGTCTCATGGAATGTCTGTTTTATCGAAATATGTATTCCAATACTGTTTCAGTGTAATAATAAATATTGAATGTCTTTGAATTTCTTGTTTCTTTATGATAAGAGTTTATTATAAATTATTTACAACATTGTACTTGCAAAATTATGAAACTACAGTACCAAAACAAAACGGAAGTCATGGGTGTGAATTAGAGACCGGGAGATTTGATTCGAGTAAGTATGCGGGTTAGGATAACTAAGATCTTTCTACCGAGATTTGTTGAAATGTAAAGAAAAGGGTTTGCTGTGTCTGCGGCCAAAGACTCGGATACACGACGTATGTCCAAGGTATAGATTTTACTGGATTAGAGGATTTTACACTACCGTTCTTTTTCTGGTGTCGGGTTGAGACCGTTTCTCGTTGTCAGGGAATGTTTTACCTCACTGCCAACGCCATCTTTAGATCTCACGTCAGTGCGAATGACTGTCTTTCCACTTTTTGTTTCCTCGTATCTATTCTAGTTCTTTAATTTATTACATAAAGATAGATATTTATAAATTGTAGTAACACAGGACTACAGAGCCCTTAGAATTGTTGTATACCACACTTATCGCATCTATTAGTTTTAAGTCATCCGGCTTTTCCTTTCCTAAACAGCAAACAATTCTAATCATCCTTTGACATTACACACCCCTAATCTTAGACCTCCACATTATCCTTTGATATTACTCATCACTGAACCTAGACCTTATTGCCTCATCCCTTACTGACCCAAAGTAACCCCTACTCTCACTGGGCCCAAAGTAACCCCTACTCTCTTACTTACAGAATATATATTCTACGGACCGTTTTCCCCCCAATACAGATTTGGTTGAACAGTCTTCGTGTAACGAATGTCACTGGACTTGAATGAATAATTGATTGTACGATGCTGCCTAGATCTTTCGCCTAAGATCGGTTAGCTTTCCTATCGTATAATTATTAAATATAATAAGTCGAACGTTAAGAACCGAGTTCTACGGAATATAACACAATTCCTTTTAAATTAATATATTAACAAACACAACAAGTTGTAAGCAGCCGGTCTTCATATCAGACAAGGGCACTCGTTTTGACCAAGATATCTTAAAACTACAAGATTAGGATATTAAATACTTCTGTTTTTACAACTAGTTATTCCGAGGATACTTCATGAAGCAACAGCGTTTGTTGAAACGAATTCAACAATGTGTTACACGAATTTATTTCATTTTATGAAAACTTATGAAATAATAAAAGATTTTTTGTTCAAATTATACGTTGCATTATAGTTATAAAATGATAATTTAGTAAGTTTTAGTATATTTTAATATAGCTTTAATATAAGTTTAATTCATTTTTCCTTAATGTTTTCAATTTCCGTTTTTTTTTTTTTTCTTTTCATTTCATACATATGCATGTGTATAGGAACACTGTAGTTTGCAGTGAGTATTTTCCAATGATTTGTATATATTGTATTTGTTGTATGCATTGTGTATGTTGCTTTTGCAATATACAATGAAATGCACATTTGAAGAACTTTCCGATATACATACAGCCGGTTATAAAAAAATTCCAATACTGACACAATTTTAACTTCTAATCTTTATATTTTGAGTAAATATACAAGGAGCAGCAAAAATGTATTACATCATGTTACACTAGGCTATACAATAGGCTATGTAACAATACAAAAAAACTTTTGCATTATTACCTATTGTCGTCTAAATATTAAATGAAACACTGAAGAAGATCGAATTTTAATGTCACAAAAAATTTTGGACATAAGATCTATACTTAGGAATTTCCTAGTTTTATTTTCCATTAAATACTGCCAGTCTTTGTATACAATGTTTATAACCAATCCTTCATTCAAGTCTGATGACGTTGGATTTCGAAAACGTTAGTCTTGTTTCCAATCTGTTCACAATGAAAAATCGGTATACGAGTTTTCAAATACGACAATTAATAGTATTTCACCACAAAAAGAGGAAATCAATCTACGAAACAGCGGATATTTTAAAGATAGCCACAAGTACTATTGAAGATAATAAAACGTTATCTAGACGAAGCTCGAATTGATTTCAAACGTCCAAGTGGTTGCCCAAGGATTTAAAATGATCGCGATAGACGTTCTATTGTGAGAGAAATTAAAAAAGATCCCAACATTAGTGCTGCCATAGGTGGCTACGAAAACAAAAGGAGAACGTGGTATTATAGTACATCCAGAAAATGTCTGAAAAATACTCAGTTCGAAGGAATACAATGGACTAATCGCTGGGAGAAAACTGTATATCAATTCGAAAAATAAAAAAAGGGAGCTTCAATTTGCAAAAGATTACACTTCTAAGGAATGTCAGTAGTAGGACAATGTTATTTTCCTAGATGAAAGCAAATGATGGGAGAATGAAAGTATGGTGGAAAGCGAAAGAAGAACTACATTCAAAGCATTTACAACGAAACAATGAAACACGATGGCAGATCAGTTATGGTTTGGGTGTGTTTCAAGTTTTGCCGTAGGTGAACTTGTTTTTGTCGACGGTATTTTTGATAAAAATAAATACTTACACATTTTAAACAGCAATTTAAGGAAAGTGCTTCCAATATGGGGATTGCAGAGACTTTTAAGTTGTACCAGAATAACGATTCAAAGCACACGGCACGGATTGTTCAGGAATTCCTACTTTACACTTGTCCCATGTTTTACAATCACCTCCGCAACCTCCTGATCCTAATCCTATTGAACATGTACGGAAAGAATTAAATCGGATGTTTCGCAAAACATCAATTACATTAATAGGAGAATTTAAAAAACGTCTAAAAGGAGAATGGAAAAAAATCAGAGTTGATTACTTAAAAAAACTTATTTCCACTATGCCAAAATTCTGCAAATTACAAAATTTCTTTTTAACTACCTGTTCGTTACGCATTAAAGAAATGAAAAATTGAAAAAAAAATCGATTTTTTGAAAGTGCTGAACCGAAACCTCCTTTTAAAAACTCTAGCTCTTACAATTAGAGTTCAAGTTTCCAACTCAGAGGTTTCTTGCTTTTGCGGTTTGAATCGCGGCTCAAGTTTTCAGAGCTCGAGACTCAAAGTTTATTTCTACAACACTATTTATCAATACATAATCCTAAATATTTAATCTAATTTGTCCAGGGAACTGTTTCGTTTATAACGCCAAAGATGGGTAAACTTTTGTATACGTTTCTGGAGAAATATATTAATAAAGTTTCGTTAATTTTGATTTTTAATTTCCAAATGTTTAAGCAAGTGATTATGTCATCTGTGTGACTCTTGACATTTGTGGTAGTAACATCTAAACTTCACGAAGATGAATAGATTGCAGTATCGTTTGCATCTAGGACACTTAAGATTTTAGAAGGTGTAAGGTCAGCTTAATGGAGAGTCATTTTTTGTCCACATAAGAAAGAGTGTTGAAAATATATTTCTTTCTATTTGAAGTACGTTTATGTATATTGTAAAGTAATATCAAGCATTTAGAGTCTTACTGAAAAAATAAAATATAAAAACTATGAAACTTAATATTAAAACTAAAAGATCTGGAACAAACGTGCTATTTACTTCGAGTTTTCAGTAGAAGAACCTTTATTACAATTAACAAGTAATAATATAGAATGAAACAAATATATAAATTAGTACTGACCTCAGGAAATATACAATTACATGTTATAAGCCTAAGTAGCTATACACGTAGTTCAAGATCACATTTCATTACAGATTAACGGTTACTTGATTTGTCACAAGTATGCCTTATATGACCACATTGAATTTAAACTGTAATTTCAGAAACAAAAAACCTCGAAATTTAATTTGTTTGTTTATAATTATTAAATACAATATATTTCTGACACAAAACTGCACCACTGGTTTCCTACGCAAATTCTTAAAAAAAAAAAATGATTGCTTTAAATTCTATGGACATTTTTTAATCCTCCTTTAAGCATCATAGGGTTAATATTATTTTAGTGCTTAAGATATGATGGATTGTTTTGTCTCAATATGTACGCGCGCGCGTATGAATGCAATTTTCTGCTTGAATGGTAAGTTGTTGGTGGCGTAGTTGGTTAGATTCTCGATTATCGGATTAGTACAGTCTGTATCACAAAAGCGTGGACATGATATCTCAGTGGAAATAAATCTTTTCTGTAAAAAATGTTATATAGATCGAAAGTACATCTAAAAAATTAATACGCACTTACCTAATAACATGTCCAATCTTCGCCATTAGCGATTATTGCTTGACAACGTCTGACCATACTTTCAACCAACTTTTCGACATATGAGACAGGAAGAGACCTCCATATTCCTCGAATGCGACGAATTTAGGGTTTCAATTTTAAAATACGTTTTCCTCGGAGTTACTTCATAACAGGCTGAACATTTTCGATTGGATTGGCATCGAGGGACTTGGATGGCTAATCCAACACGTTGATACCGTTCCCTGTTTCCTATTCCGTACAAGAAGCGGCTTCGATTTTTCGGATCGTTGTCTGCTTAAAGTGTTCACTGATCTCTAGTTCCATCAAACCAATGTTTCACCGATAGTAGGAGATCCCTTTCGTACAATTTAAGCATCTTCTGGGCATTTAAATTATCCGTGAAGCATTTTTTTATAGCATCTCAACAAATATTTATATCAAAAAATACATTAGAAGCTATTTTGTTGAATTACTGGAAAATACAGACATACACCCTATATTAATTCACTTAACAAAACATATACAGTGAAATTCTTTCAAAAACCGAAACCATAGAAAAATGTAGTGACGATAAATTGTGCATCATGAAACGTATGCATTTTATATTGCGTGAATTTATTGTTATAAGTAATAAATAAAATATCCTTCGTACCTAACTTTCTCTTTAAGGAAAGGAAAGGAAAAGGTTCGGCAAAGGCAATTTTGTAATGAACAAATCCATTCCTACTTCTTAAAATGATCAAATTTATTCGATCTACGAGACGGATCGATTCGATAGACACGGAAGAATGGACAGATACGAAGGCATCAGGATTGGAAATTCAAATAAAACTCGTCTCTGTCGTCCAATATTCTGTGGCTGAGACGTCTCGAGCAAATTGCAGTCGCGTAATCGCATGGATCCTCATCGATAATGCTTCACTCGAATGATGACGATATATACGATACGCGTAGTCATGTATAAATAATGCATCATTGACGTCGTTCTATAGGGACAAGCCACAAATATCCATGAAAGTTCGATGTCAACGATGACCTCATGCCCTTCGTGAATCAACCAGCAGTTATCGGCGCCATTGTAAACCTAAACCCCGTTGTTTTCACTCCTCTTGCATGAAACTAAAATGCTGAAGAGTAAAGGTCTTTTTGCAAATACGTTATCAACAATTCGGTGAGTGAAACGGTCATTGTATTCAAGTGTTTTAAATTGTATATAAGGACCTATGTAGTAAGGTTTACAGAAGACGAATGGTGATGTATTGCAAATGACTTGCTACAGCTCAAAAGAGAGATTACCATATTTCGTAAGAGTGAATATGAAAGAAATGGAAACTGGATTGCACAGTAGAGGATTGAAATAAATTGAAAATTTCTAAATTGCTATTATGAGATAAATATCACACTTATCAAACAATGAAGTATATAAGATTATTCAGTGTTACTTTTACTTCATATCATTTTCAACTTCTTGAGTAACATTTCTTTTCAATCGACAATATAATCGTGTGTAAGTTTTTCTTTTTCTAAATTATGCAAGATGCTTCACATAACCTATAACTACCCATGTAATAATTTTTTCTGTTTTTAACATCTTATTAAAATGTTTCTTAAAAAAGTTACATAATTGCATGGGAAGCATCGTATAATTAGTAGTTTTATTATGTTAGAAGGGGTTAATGAGATACAAAGGAAAACTTCATTTTCGAAAATAGAGTTCTATGTTTAACTAATCAATGCAAGAAATAAATATTAATTTAACTTCATCTTTATACTTAAAGCTGAAATTATTGAAGTATATTGAAGAACTTTTTATCAAAATTATCGACACAAAGCAACGAAATTTGCAGCAGACATGCGCCAGCTGGTAAAATTAATCAAACGTTTGTGGAAATGTTTACTGTAGATAACGCTACTGTTGACAAATACAACAAAAGCTTCGATATACCATTTATCTAATTTTCGTACCTTTGTAACTATTTTAGACACCTCGAATGTTTTCTTCGAATGTTTGTACTTCGATAAACTTAACGTCTTGATAAATATTTACTCATTGTTAAATAACCACGCCGTTTTAAATATTTTTACGAAAGACATGAAAGTTGATCTTTAGACAATATTCCATTTTTATTTTTTTTTTTTTACTATTAACATATCGCAACGACAAATGTACATGATTACACAATTGATTATTGAATGTCAATTTAGCAAACAGCTGTGCGTATTGCATTTTAATAGTGAATTTTTCATCAAGAAGAATTCATTTGGAAAATCAACCTACTGTGTAGGGAACTAAAAACAGAAACGATCATCAATTTATCGATGTTTTCGCGTGATATCGAGACTCCGTATACTGCTTATATTTAACTGATCCAGCACAGAGCGCATTTTATTTACTTTAACGTTTACGTCGAAATTAAATTTTCCTTGCAGGAAATATGCGTAAAATGGTTTAATAATTATGGTACTACGGCGAACAGAATCATTTTTGACTGAAAAATAAATTTAAATGTGTAAAATGGTTTTGAACAGTGATTTTAAAAGTTTATTCAAAGTTTGAATGAGAATTAGAGTTTTTTTTTACGTGTAATTACATTAGGTTATCCCATAATAGAGTGGCAAAATATTTTAATGGAAAATCAAAAAAGTTCGATAGTAATGGCTCTACCAGAAAAATTATGGAACGAGGAGACGATTACATTTTTTTCATACAATTTAAAAGAATGTTTGAAGCATTGATCTAATTTACAATATGACATTCAGGACGAATTTATGAGAAAGCTTAATACAAGAAAAATTAATTACATTATAGAAACATGGCAACAGGTATTTAACAAAATATGTTACTAAATTAATCTTCTTTTAAATTCATTTATATATTTTGTAGAAATTATACATTAAAATTATTAAAATGATGTATGATATTGATGATGATTATTATTGTATTTATTATCAATCGTTAATTTTAATCCATTTTTTATATTTTTATAATTAAAGCAGTGTTATATGTAAAATAACATGCTATAATGATAATAGCTCCAATTTCAATGTTTATAACAACAAAAAATAATCATTGCTTTGACAATTTGCATTGCATATTATACATGAAGGATAACTAATGACGTATCGTATACAATTCGCTTCATCATTTAATGAAAGTTTTGCATTAAACAAGATAATAACATTTTTTGTTTCTGTATAAAATAAGAAAATGTTAAGAATTATTTATATTTGTCAGAATACATA
Source organism: Anthophora plumipes (assembly GCA_951804975.1). NCBI lineage: Eukaryota > Metazoa > Arthropoda > Insecta > Hymenoptera > Apidae > Anthophora > Anthophora plumipes. Next base: position 13,501,817 of record OX638118.1, on the reverse strand, counting down.
TAAATAATCTGTTTCGAGGATACCATTCCATAGAACGCAAGCAACACAACAAAAGTGATATGCTCATTGAAAAAAATTTGCATTGTATAAGATAACCACATTGTAACTTTTAAATAATTCATTAGAGGTTTCAATGGAAAAACGACACACAGTATGACCTTCTTAAGCAGTTGCTTCTCACAACATATATTACTGAAAACAAGAATTGGTAACAATTGGTACCCTTGTTACAATTGTTATATACCCCCGTTATATACGTTCTTTCATAATTTAAACTACTCCAAATATGCTTGCAGAATGAAGAAAATACGACATTCCCTCATTTTCTCCTACTTGAGTAGATGCCCATGAATAATTAAAAATAATAATGTTACAAGACGCAATACAAAAAATATATGCTTTCCTGCAAGAAAATACTGACAATTGAAAATGTCAGAAACAATGACTCTAGAAAGCAATTTTCGTTCCACGATATCTTTCGAAAACATTCGAATTATGTTTTAAAGATTTCTAATATCAATGAAACAAAGGAGAGATTAAGTTCGCCTTACGATACATCTCGTATAAGAAAGTAGAAGATAAGGATTGGTGATAACAATATCATATCTCAAAATTAATTATTTATTAAAGCAAAAAATAAAATACAGAAAGAAAATAGAAACAACCACCGATTACCACTTTATTTACTAAATTAAGATTAATTCTTGTTTTCTAGAGATTTTTATGTGTACAAAGATTGCAATTGCTTTTAGAACGTTTTTACACACTCTTTCACATAATCGTTTTCAATTCCTTATGAATGTAAAAGAAAAAAATAATGAAAGTATATTCATCTGACGTTCTATATATCGATTAATGTATAACACCTGTTTTTACTTCATCATCATATTCTTCTAACTTTGTACACGTATTCCGCATCTTTCTCATATCAATCCTAAACACATACACTACCACTCATAATTATTCGAACGATTCATATTTTTGCAATTTAGGTGGATATTTTTGAAAATAAAACAGTTTAATCGAGTTGTGGCTCACATTTGCATGTCTTAAGATATATTTATTTGAAAAAATAATGATAAAACTAAATAACACAAAACTTAAGGTCATTATACATTTCCTTTTATACATATATCCGCCTCTTGCCTTTATGACTGCCTTACATATTCTTGGCATTCTGGTATAGGTGTTATTCGCTCTAGAATTCTAATTCTTAATTAGATTTCTTCCATACTAGTACTAATTCATAAATCAGCAAAATATTACATCTCATTACTCTTAGAATCAAAACAATGAATATAATTAATGGTTACAGTTCCTTATTAAACAAACCACTTTCACCTACTTTATGCTGCTTAATTTGTAACCATGCGTCATACTATCTACTATATAAACCAGACGTAAATTACCCCCACCAATAACGAAGAATTTTATAGCAATAATTTATAAAAGATAGGGCACATCGTTTTACAGCTACTTGAAAGCATGCAACGAGCACGAAACAATGTGAATGCATTGTTGTACAATAGGAAGTTTATACAGCCCCGCAGCCAAAATCTGGTTCAATGAAAACAAGGAGTTCATGAGTGAGATAGCTGAGAATACAGGAGGACGAAGCGCCACCAGTAGAACGAACTAACTGCTGAAACATCATCATCTCTCGCAAGTCCTCACCTAGGCTTCTATTCGTGCAAATATAACTTCTGACCTGTGCCTAACCGTCCTCCACGTCTAACAAGAAAACTTCGATGTGTGGAAAAACTGTACCGTTGCGATGTACCTTATGTAATGTACCTACGTACCTCATACTTGGTGGGAGCAATACAGTGTAGTCGTAAATTACAGTATTAAGTGACAACACTGATTGATATACACATACTACCATTTATGAAAGTACGGATACTTGACAAGTAAAAGCAAAGATAAATACAAAAATTTTTTAACACTAAATAATTTTATTTCTGACATATAAACATAAAGTTAATGAATTATGTATAAATAATTAAATGATATTCGAACAAAAACAAATTAAGAATTTTTTAGAACTGAATTTTCTTTTTGTCGAAAATTAAACACAGCCAAGAAAGAACGACCTCCAATTAACAGACACCAACTATTTTCTTTCAGTTTGATTCGAACGCAAGATAAGTAAAGAAAAACCTCTTTTTAGAAATAAATTTATTCAGATCTTAAAAAACTAAAATATTAGCGATAAATATTATTATTTGATAAATGGGTAGAAGGATGGCAACATAAACATATTTTATACAAATTATGAATAATTATTTATCAAGAAAAATTTCTTAACGGAGTGTCCATACTTCTACGAGTGGCAGTGTATAACTGCGTTTAGATCTGTCCATCGTTTGTGAATGAATATTAAATATTTATGCTTACACTCTTCCAATAAAACTATACGGTATTGAACCGCTGTCGCATCCTACTCAGTATTGATTATCGTATTGGCAGAAATTAACCTACAGTTTAATTGCAACCATTAAAGTGCAGAAAATTTTTTTAAACATACTATAAGGATAGAAACAATTTCGAGTTGACATTGAATGGTCCCGAGGCTCAGGTTCTTTGTTTCTCAAACTACTGTTTTGGCGCTCAGATTATGTGTACACCCATCCTTCTATTTACGCGATATTTTTATACGCGAGCTTTTTTTTACACGGTAAATTATACTTCTATTTACGCGGTACTTTTTATCCGCGATCTCATTTTACGCAGTCAGATAGATTCAGTTTTCTATAAACTTTCATTGAATTCATTACATATCAGAGAGACGGAAATTCTTACTTGAACGTAAGTAATTACATAACTCTGACCTTTCTGGTTTCTTTTTAACCCCTTGTCCTACGGTTTTTACAATTAATTCATTACTTTTATAATTTTATATTCAAAATATAATTTCTATAATTCTTTTTATTAACATGTTAAGCGCCACGCCAACTTCGGTCGACTTCAGTTTTGAAAATTTCGCAAAGAGTGTTATGATATATTTAACGAAGAAAATTGAAAATTTGTTAACGCTTACAGATGAAAGTCGTATCTTTGTTTCAATTGTCTCAATGAAACCCATCGTTGAACGATAAGGAATTATTTTCTATTTGTGATGCTGTTAGTTCTTGAAACTCAACACTACCTGAACAAAAAATCTACCGCCGGTCCACAGGGACAGGTGTGACGCTTAACGCGTTAACTTTTGCGATTTAAACATTTTTATAACTTATACCTGTTTCTCTTACAATGTTTTTTCCACACACGCAGACTCTATTTACGCGAATTTTTTTCCGCGTAAAAAATATCAACGCGGAACAGTCAATCCGTATAAATGAAGGGGTGGGTGTACTTCGACGCTTGATCGATTTCACGACTCCACTATGCTTTCAGCAAGTGTACGGCCAATGACATTTTCTAACTACCAGAAAAGACTCACATTTTTCTTTAAATTAATTCAACTATCAAAACTATCAATAATTAAACTATAAATACACAAAAAACAATATTGTAATATTATTCATTTTTTTTTACTATTAATTCTTAAAAATTATCTTAAGAAACATTTATTTAGACGAGGACATTCTATTAATCAATTAGTATTTCAAATTTAAAATAAAAAAAAACTAGCTTTTATACCTACTGCAACAGTTGTTCCTCGTGATTAAAACCATATTGTATATGTATTCTATTCCATGAATTTGTATGCAAGTACGTACGTACTAACTATCAATGAAGCTTCCTCTTTTCTTCTGGGTGCAGAATAAGTGGCTAATACCTATACCGTCGTGTTTCACGCTTGACGCTCGAAGTGAATCATGTGTGTGCATCTCTTGCTGGTCATGCGATCATCTGTGGGCTCACAATCAGTTTCGCTGTTTATCTCGGATGATGCGGTAGAGTCTTAATATGCGGAACATATTAAGTTAGAACACGATACGGTATAGACTGTATAAACTGTCTTATAAATTGTCAGAAAAGTAAAGGAAAGGAAAACTAAAGTGTTAGAGGGATATAGAAATATATTCGAGTAAATTATTCAATGTAAAATCTGTTTGTTGTATGCTATTTTATAATACATTTCATTGACGATGAAAAGAAATTAGAAGTTCATTTTGACGAATGTTAGACTACAATGAGTTAAGATAGTGCATAATTTGATTTTGAAAGAGAAGTCAAACTGTATAAAACATGTAGACTTGTATAATTATATAACCTGATAATATGATATTTGTTAATATATTATTACACAGGACAAAAAGATAAACTAACATAATATTTTTAATAAATATCTTAAATTAAGCTTCTATTTTGCAGTGATAGAATATAAGTTAACATATGAGGTACTCTAATATAATATTAAAATAAAAAGCTATGTAATATATTTTATAAAAACTACAATGTATCTAATCTTATATTAATTATTGCGTAATTATTGCACAGAAAAACAATATCGCAACTTTTTACGTGCCATCTAATTAAAGATAAAAAGTTGCAATAAACGTTTGAAAAGTAAATTCCTTATATTCCTAATATGGTATTTTGATGAAACAGAAAGGTATTATATATTTATTCTGGGTTAATGTGATTATTTGAATAACAAACGCACATTATGCAAAAAAAAGTTTCTCGTTTAAAATTACAATACTATTAGAGAAATTCAAGTAAACAAAAAGGTAGCAATATATATTAGTCCTTCGTTTAAATAAGTGAATTAAAAAAAAGCACACACACACACACATTAGATATAATGAATATTTTTAGAAAAATACATATTTTATGTAACAAAATTCAATATGTGAGTTTAATTAATATTAATATTTCAATAATTTTTATTCAGAGACAGTTTTGATAAGAGAATACAAGCAATATTGTTAATATTAAAAATATTTAAATAAAATTGGAACTCACTTCAAAAGGAAATAAAGTTATACAATTCTATATTTCTTGTGTAATTTTTATAAATAAGAAGTAATCGTTAAACCTTGGGCTGTATTAATTTTGTTACAATCTTTTATATCAAAATTTCTTTGATAGATTTGTAAACCACTCAAGATATTTGTCTACAAAAAATAATACTATCTGGGCAAATGTGTATTATGTATCACTATATTGTCATTTATCGGGGTATTAATTTCCTTCATATCATTAATCGGTATCAGTAAATTCATAATTCAATTATTATCATTTCTTTATTCCACATTTCGATATTTTTCGACGTCAGAATGTCGAAATATCACAATTATATCAATATATCTTTAATGCATAAACGAGTATAAATTTTACGGTAGCAAGCAAAAATCATAGGAATAATTGTCAGATGTGACAATTATTTTATCTACAAGTATGCAAAGAAAAACTCGACACAATTATGAACAACCGTGAAAAGTAAATGCCGCTTTAAACATTTCAAAGATCCTGAAAAGAACTGTCGAATTATACGAAAGAAGAAAGGAAGTTGAACTTGATATTACCATACACACGTAAAACTCATAAGCGGAAATTGAACGTTTGATGCACGAAACCAGGAAGAGGAGTGGGGATAAGGTTGGAAGGCGGTAGAAAAAGAAGAAGACAAGAAGAAGTAAAGGTACGAAAGCTGCAGAGCAAAAGAGAAAGAGAGTATGTACGAACGAAAACAGAAGAGGGGGTGGTGTGGGCGAGACGGGACGAGGGAGTGGGAGAGGACAGTCGTGAGTGCACGAAGAAGCACGAAGTGACGAGTGGCGGTGGAAGCTTGAGGCGAACGCCGGTTCTCTCACTTGTTGAGTGTCGAGCGACGAACTGAGTCCTACCATTCGTCGATATAGTGACCGGTAGAGGCAACGTCGTGTTTTCCCGTGCAACATATCAACGTGCTTACTCGTGGACACGCGGTGTATGCGAGAACGTGATACATACAAGCGTGTATGATATATTTCCATGATTGTGTGCACAGGTGAAAAATACGCGCATCGTCGTTGACGTGTAGTTTCGCGTGGTGGTTCGAGCAATCGATATCGTCGATAGTTACAACCTCGATCAGTGACGAAGAGTTATATGGAGGAAGGTGAATTCCACGGTGCACAGGGATTGTCGTCACACGTCGCATGCCTTATCATCGTCGTTCACGGGCACGCCGAGCAAAAGTTCCTGGAGCAGCGGACGGTATCTATTTTCGAGTGCTCGAGTCACGGTATCTTCGCACCATCATTATTCCGGTGTAGTTGTTCTAAACTGAAATGCACGCGATCGGTCAGCATTAAATTTGAACAAACACGTCGGAATGATGCCCGATCAATCGATACACTGACTTGTCGTGGAATTCACGGAAGAACTGTCGTTTCCGTCCGCAGACTAGCCGTCTTATTTTCATTGGCTCTATCGGACAGATCGATACGTTGCCGCTGTCAGAAACAAGTCTTACCACGGATGCCATCGACGATTGTTGTCACAATTGTCCTACACACGCATTGCATAAGCATCGTTGGCGTGATTACATAAGACCGAGTTTATTTGCGGGAAATAATCGTAAAATTGGACATAAGACACGTATTGCATCGTTGCATGTGACAATCGTTATAAGAACGTGTATGATGTGTTCAAAGCAAATTATAGATCGCATAAGGCGATAATCGTTTTCCGATTGATCAAAATCATATGTGATTTTACGTTTACAAAAGTTGCATCGTTCTTAAACTTATGTCAACATGCGGAAGAAGTGTGTACACTAAAAACTGAACATTGTCACCGTTTGAAATTGATTGTCTCGTGATTCTTAGCGAATATTTTTATAGTGATATCTGTGAAGTTTAGTTCTTGTGAAGTACAAGTGATACGTCGGTGAACACGCGAATCAACGTTGTGAATTAGTTCAAATTTCCCGCGCACAGTGCACGTGTACAAAAGAACAACGATGGCGATGAAGAGCAGGAAACAGTATAGTGGGCCCAGCCTCGGATCAAAAAGTCATTATCCTGCAATCAGTCAAGCTTACTGGGCACCGCAACCGCAAAATACACCTTATTCCGTCCCAGGTATTGTAATGCTTTTAATTAAAATGTTAATCTAAATAATTTAAACAATTTAAGTGCTGACTTTGTATAGTAAAGCGAACTGAATGTATTGAAATAAATTGTTATACAATAATTACATCTTCTATTTGTACAACAAATTTTTTCAATATTCTAATATATTTCAAATTATAATACATTGTATATGTTAAACATAACCCTTAAGTCCAATACCTCAATTTAAGCATTCTGTTTATGAAACGCATATTAATGTCTTGTGCAAGGTTTTATTTCTTTAGTGCAATCATGCATAGTACAGAGACCACATGTATTTTTTTGACCGCTGTACTATTTTCTATTGTCTGTTGCAATAATTATTAATGTTATGATAGTAATATCTTTTAAATTAAATTGTTATAATAACAATATCCTTAAAATTCAGTAATGATAATAATTTTAAACCATTTAATTAAACCATACTTATAACTATTAATAAATATATTGCTTTATTATTATTATTATAAGTATTTAAATACTTTATAAGCGTTTAAATTTAAATATTTACTAACATGATTTATCTAGTATTGTATTTAAGATTTCTTAAAAATTAAAATTTGCGCAATTTGTGAATTGTGTATTCACACAAAATATTAGTATATTTTCTTAATTTTCTGATGGCAATTTAATAATTCTTGAAACCGTATTACGTTAAAGAAAATAATTAAAAAATTTGTATAATTTTGTAATTCAACTTTCAATTACAGAAAAAGAGTTACTTATAGTTCTTGTGCGCTGAATCCGAATCTGCAACTAAAAATGTTCTATTTTGTTAGGTTTACGAGAAAAACTGCGTTAAAGCTTCCAAAACCGCGGTGTTACCATTTTTTAAGAACTGTGCATGATGATGTAAAAAAAACTTTAAAAACGGCTTTAAGTAAAGCTCGAGTATTGTATTTTAATATAAGAATGTCAAATCTTTTACTTCCGGTACGCTTTGATTTAAGGGTTGGTGTATGTTCGCAGGGGGAACTACAATTGCCCTATCTTAGCCCCCTGTAAAACTATTGCAAATAATGACAATTTTAATAGTGAATTTAATACATACACTTAATACATTTAAACAATTATCCTTTAATAACACTTCTTTTATATTTTCCAATAGAAATAATCATTGTCTGCACGAATTAAATAAATTTTTCTTAAAGAGAAACGTAAATAATAGCGTTTATAAATAGATAAAAAATATTTTTTCGGTGCTCTTATATAAAAAAGAAAATGACTGACTACAATTTATAAATTCTTTTATACGTGTTCTGCAGTTTCATAGAAATAGTAAAATTAGGTTTAAAGAAATATAATCTGTCGATTCAAAAGCTTACATGAATAAATTTTCGAACATATTTTCGATTTGCATGTTTCCGAACATATTTTCCATCAAAATAGCATTGATTATTTTAATATATTCTATATCTAATAGTGATAAATATTCTTCAGCTTTAAAGTTTAATTCATTTTTTTTTAAATATCAATAAATTTTATTTAATATTTACAAAATAATATACGTTTTTGGCAGTCTAGAGAAGTATCTTACGCGTATGATTTCGAAGGATTATATCATCATGGACAATGTCAGCTTGTTTTACGATCTCTTCAATCGTTATAAAAGTTCACGAACCGCACATTGTCGTAATGAATAATTATTTCCAGTGTATCTACCCACTTGCATTTGTATTCATATCCCGCGTTGTTCATTTTTACCGTCGGTAGCAAATTATAATTTTAATTTTCCTGATTGTTTCTAATGTCAGTTATATGCAACAATGATTCTATCAGTTGAATAATGGAATCCTGCACACTCTACACGTCATCATTAAATCGATAATTTATAGTAGGAAAAGCAGAAAAAAAATCATATCCTCCCATCTTATGCATTATTGTATTTGTACGCTTTAGCTTTAAGACTAGTGAAGAAACTACTGATTTTAACATGCAGAATCAATTTTGATAGAATATTTTTCCAATATTTCATTAATAGCAATTACTTTTTGGTGTAATTTTTGAAATATTTAATATTATATTAAATAAAAACTAAATGTTTCGTTCTATGTCTTATTAATCTAATTTTAGGGAACTTATGAAGCAACTAAAGAAAGTTGTCAAAGTAAAGAATTTATAGAAAATAGGTACTACATTTTTAATTTATCAGAAATGGGAGAATGAAAGTAAAATTTAGGATAATAAGAGACTAAATAAGAATATGAAGAATTTAGCATTTTAAAGAACCATTTAACGGACAATTTTCTTCAAAGAAACATTTGTAATCCATTGCGTGCATTTTTAATCCCTGATGTCAAAACCGCAGATTTTAAAATACGTCGTAGTTATAATATATTTTAATTTCTTTTTTATCAAGATGAGCAAACTAAACTGTTATAGTAATTTTCTAAATATTTTCCTCAAATAAACCATTAATTGTACTTTTCTGGAAAAAAAAAGTTTAAAACATATATTTTTCTCTAAAACCTTTCAGTACCTCTACATTTCGTTTTATCAGTTACCTCGTCATCCTTGGTGGAATTTACATAAATTCAATTCGTCCTGTTATTATTTATCAGCATGTATCTGTGCCAAAGCAGTATCCTACATTTACGATCAAATATTTGCAACAATGTAATTGTTTCACACATGGCTTAATATTTTTCGTGAAATTACGTAAAACAAATCTTACTAACTTACATTTAGATTACAAATCATTCCTCGATTTACCTCTACATATTAATCTGTACTGTTACTGGTTATGAAATTAATCCCGCAAAGAGAATGATAATATCATAAAGTAAGCGTCAACGCACTACTTTATACACGAATAAATGGTAATTACGTGCAAATAGATTGGATTATTACCATTAAATGGTAATCCTCTGTTCTAAAATAAAACAATAAACGAGACCTTTTAGAACCCACGTACCATAGCGAACCTCCAACTTGAATCAGTAATGTGTTTCCTTGTGTAAAGTATCGACAAAAAGATTACTCGAATGTGGAAAGTAAATTGCTTTGCTTCTATTATAGATCAGGCGAATCCATAAATCGATCGATTAGGTGCAAGATGGTGGCTTGCGTCAGTGAGGTTGAGTCGAAGACGGTGACGTTAGGAATACTCATGTTAGAAGTACTTTGTTGAATGAAATGAATCATTACTTATCGACATAAATATACGTGACAACATTGCGTGCACCATCTAAGCCATCACTATTAGTAAAATTAAGATATCCTCGAGTTTGACCTGCCTATATTAGGGCAATTCATATTGTTTGAAATCTAAATCTTTTCGATGTCACTCCCTACAATGATTTCAATTTATATAGAAATAGTACATGCATACTCGGTTAAATTTAAACGATCCAACACCACTCAATACCTCGAACACACGGACGTACATACAGTACTGTGCAAGGCTTAGACCACCGTACAAAATTTGTTTCATACTCGAATAAATCAATGTCAATGATATAAATATGATGCTTGTTACTCTGTTAGCTGTATATTCTAATAGTTTGCTATGTTAGATATGGTACACATATGGAAAACCCGTATTTTCCGGCGTCTATTGGAAAATGTAGCGAAGAAAGAGAATTTTTGCTCTTTGTGAAGTGCAGCCGGAGTCGCTTTTTCAACCGTTCCAGATCAAAATACTGACTGCAAACATTTTTAATGCTGATATTTTATTTCTGGTTCAACTTTTGACTCACAAACATCTTTCTATGATTTCCAATATAAATAGTTGTTAACGTTCTGTAGTTATGTGTGTGTGTGTGACACTATATTATCGATAAATCTTATAAAATATTGAATTATAGTAAACGCAATGGCAAAAATATCAACAGCAGATAGACGTTGCATCATTATTTATTATGAAGAAGGGTTTAATTGCAGAGAAAATAATTAATGCAGAAAGTTTAAATTTTCGAGGACGGCAATTCAAAACATCATAAAAAATTTGAGTGAAACTGAATCTGTCAAGAACAAGAAACAATATAGGAGGTCTGAAAAGATAAAGGAAAGACATGAAAAGTTTCTAAGTCTGCAATCATTATGTAATCGAACAAAATCTTCAATAGAACTCGCCGAAGATTTGCAGCAAGCTACAGGAGTATCGGTTAATGCCTCAATAGTTCGTTGAAGTCTTCTGAAATCTGAACAAAAAGGATGTGTTCCAATTAAAAAACCGTTGTTTCGAAAGGAAACAAGCAGAAAAGACTGCTCAGGAACACAAAATTTGGTAAATAGAAGATTAGAAATGATCTTATGGAGCGATGAATCAAAGTTCGAAATTTTTGGTAAACAACTAACAAAAGACGTCAGTAGGTACAGAGACGAAAGGGAGATACTAACCAGGAAGCATGTTTAAAATCTCCACTAAAACATGGCAAAGTGTCGATCATGGTTTTTAATTATATTTCTGCTTATGAAGTAGGAGATTTGGTCTGGATTGATAGAAAAATGACAGCCCCACATTATTTACAGATTCTGCAGCAGTATGCAGTATTGTTTGAGTAACCACTAATTTGTAACAAATTTGTCTTCCAACATGATAATGATTCCAAAGCATATTGTACGAGTTGTAAAAAATTATTTGAAAGATTTAGAGGACAGTAAAACATTAAAAGATATGAACTGGCCACCTTTAAATATTAGAGTAAAGTTAAGTCCTGCTTTAAATATTAAACAACATGTATGCGATTTTTTGGACAGAGTATGAAGAAAACGTGAACCAAAAAATCCAAACTGTTTGAGGTATTACAAACAGAATGGCAAAAAATTCCAATTGAAATTATTAAAAAATTATACGAAAGGTGTACAAGAAGGATCAACGCTATTTTTAGGTCAAAAAGAGCCCACTCATAATATTAAAACTTTTATCAGATGTATGACATTTTTATATAATTTTTAACGCTACCTTGTATAATAATATTAGTATAATAAAATATATATGTTCAACCTAAATTTCGGTACATTCTTTAATGGTAGAAACACAAATTTGTAATATAATGTAGATGGCCTAAGACTGCCGCATAGTACTGTATAGAAACACTCTCTTCTCGATATGGAAAGTGAATAGATGTAGTAAGAATAGGGGGGTACAATACTTGAATACAATCTATGTTGCAATAAATCAGCCAGTATGACAAAATTTAAATTTCTATCAGTTTTATAAACATTTTACCAATGGATAATCATTGCTCAAAGTTTTTTAACTGCCACGTCACTTCAATACAGGTGACGTGAAAAATTCCAAATAGGCCACGTCACTCGTATAAGAGTAGCGGTTATATTGTTCAATCATGAATGATTTAAATAACATTTTGGAAGGATAATTAATAGAATATAACATGACTAATAAGTTATTATAAAGAAAACATAATAATATAATCATAAATAGTTTCGTTTAAAAAATTATCTTGAATGCAGTTTAAAAAAAAGAGATCGATTCTTGTAAAGTCTGATCAATATGAACTGCACGAGATTCAATAATATTTACATGTAAAAATCAAATATAATGTATAACAACATTGTATGTTCACGTGAACTAACTGCAATCCAAATACATTTAACAAACTATAGTGTTAGGATAGTACATTGTAGTCGTTCTTAGAATCTTTTGCCACGTTCCGTGTACAGACTGAATGTTAGGTTTTGGATAGAACCTTAGAAAATAAGAGAAACAGTAAATTATAATATGACTATTAAAACAGAACTCTTAAGTTAACTTCCTTACACTTTCAGCTTTCTCCTTTTATTTTATTTAAAAAGTAATTAAAGCAGCAATTTAAGCAGTTTTTAAGCAGCAGCGAAACTAACGATGCTGCGTACGTTTCAGAAGTTAGATATCGGCAAATACCATATATGTCATAAAAAGTGGAAGCTTGACCATCACAGTGGAAGAAAAAATGAAGATATTACATAGTAATAACTCTAAACTTCGTTGGAGAGTTCGACAGATGTAAAGTTAACCTTAGATATGTGGTGCATATAGTATTAATGGCAGGGGTAGAAGCGTTCCACAAAAATTTAGGAAAAATAATGGTATGTAGGTCGTTCGTTCATCATTATCGAGAACAGTACCGCTTAAGGAAAGCAGAAGCTCTTAAAATAAAATTTACAGAATTCAAATTGAATGCGGCAGTACTTTATTGAGATAGAAAACTTCTTTATAATTGTAATTTTGCTGCATCAAATATTGACTATTCCAAAAATATTCGCGTCATATAGATAGCAACAAATGTTGGAAAGGGATCTTCTGTTCTTGCTTTGCAGTTAATTTAACTGTACTACATGTAGTTTTTTTTTTTAACTTTGTTGAGCACTATTTTTTGTCCTCGCTCTATTTCTTGAATTTACTACATTTTCCTCTTTAAATTTGTTGATAATATATTGCACTGTTGCAAAACTCTTGTACATAATTTTTTCGATTTCTCTTAAAGATTTATTTTCTTTGTGCAATCTAATTACGATCTCTCTCTCTCTCACTCCCCCCCCCCCTCCCTCTCTGCAATAATCGTTACTCTTGCTTTATGGCTCATTTAGCAAGTTTCTGTTTCAAAACTTAAATATCACTGATCAGATAATCTGAAATATGCTTACATTCAACTGTTTTTATATTCAGTTGTTTTTACATTCAAGTATTTTGAGTACAGAAAGAGGTATTTCCCCAAAAACGTACATGTATGAATCCTTTTGCATTGCGTTACTGCCCTACTTTTTGAAAATAAATCATAACATTGTATCACTGTAGCTTTCGTATTTGGCTATTTATAATAAGTACATTAAGAATAGATGTAATTTTACAAATAACTTCATAAGTTTGCATTTGGATGAACATAAACAGTTTATATTAGCACTTATTTTTGATTTATATGAGTGTATGAATACTTCCGCTGTCCACTGTATGTAGAAATAGTGGACTTGAAGGAGAGGCTGAAATGAGGCAATGTATCGCCAGAAACATTAGGTTGGCGGCGACAGTTGAACAATAAACGTCGTATGAGGTCGTCCGCGATATATCGTCGTTGACGATATACTTTGGAAAAAATATGGAGATGGGAAATCCTGATATTCCTGTATACAGTGATTTACATTGAAAATCGTCCACTGTTTTCGCTCGTTTATTCACTTTTGCCAAATTCCAATAATACAAATAAAAGGCGTGTATAATCAACATAAAAATATTCTTTATTTATTATTATAAAATATGACTAAAACACTACTGAAATATTTTCAAATTAATAATCTTTTATTAAGAAATACACTCAGTCAACGTGATTCTTAACACGACTTTGTTTACGACGGCAGGTCATGATATTTTAAAAATATCTCAGTAATTATTCATTTTAAGTCCCACTTTGTATAATACCTTTTTACGTAAAATTTGATCATTTATCCAAATTTAAGAAAAAATATTAGACGTTTCATTTAAAAAGACTGGAGGTAACCCTATCTCAATAAAAAAGTGAGGTAATAAAAAACAGATTAGAGCACTGTATGTCCTCCTAGATAGCATGCAACCTTTGTTTACAACATTTTTTCGTACAACGAATAACTTACGAGTTATTTGAAGTTGTCACCCTGTATACCTGTTCTAAGCCAAGTCCTTCAGTTTCCCGACAAGATGAGAAGCTCCTAGGTTGCCTTATTGACGAATCCACTAGGAGACCCTGGTCATGCAGTTTCCTTTCCTTTTCCGCCTCTTCTCTCTCTCTCAGTTCCTATTTCAGCCGTCAATATCACCGCCACAATTGCATTAATAATGCATTTTTTAAATTTTATTTATCTTCATCTGTTAAGGGTATATCGTGTCGTAGTCTACATTTATTTACCATATTTGCAATTTCTTTTTGGGATTTTTTCTGATTAACATTACAAGTTTTCATTCTTCTATTGGCTTGCTTTTTCTTAGCCTCTATTTTACTAAAGAAACACTTCAAATATGCACTGCAATTTAACCTGACATTTAATAGAGAACACAATAATGAAAAACAGTTGAAAATACATTTTTTAGTTCAGGCAACTCCCGAATGTTACAGATGGACAATTTTTATTGTGATTTACTTTTCCTACATGTTACTAGAAATGTTAATTTTCATTCACTTTAATAGGAAATTATACATATTTCTTTACATATAATCATGAAATAATGTACGTAGAATGTTTTCACACAGTTTATAAATGTTGTATGTTATATATTACATTCTGCAAACAGATTTAGACGAAAAAACGGTCGTGGATGATTTTCAGTGTGAGCTACTGCATGATTTAATTCACTTTTTATAATCACATACATACAGTGACCGAAAAATGTGTTCATATACTGTAATGTATTCGACATCAATTTGGAATTATTTTACAATAGCAAAACAAAATCAAGATTTTTTTATGTTAAAATGTATAAAATGATCACAGCTTTCGAATGATATATATTTTATTAAGCAATAAAGAAGTATTTATAAGGTAACAAGTAAAATTTTCAGGTGTCACAAAGAATAGTAGGAAAAGAGTATTCATACACTATGGAAAATCCCTGTTAAAACAAGAGAAAGCTTATGAGAAGTCTCGAACATTTTACGAACGAATGTTTCTTGTATTCGTTTATTTATATCCCACATGTTCTGTAGTATTTTGCAAGCAATACTTTATTTTATGCAGAATGTGTTCTAAGACGAGAGAAACAACATGTAAGAGAGAGAAATTGTGATTAAGCTGTATAAAGAAAGGAAATCTCTACAAAAACTAGGCGACATTATTGGAAAAAGTCATGCCACAGTGCAGTATATTATTAACAAATTTTAAACAACGCAAACAGTAAAAAATAAACATCATTTTGGCAGACTGTTGAAGCTTGGAGAAAGAGACGAACAATTTATTTTAAGAACAATAGAAATTAACCTCTTCGAGAGTACTGTTACATTGCATCGAAGTTAGAAAGAGCAACAGTGTTCGTCCAAAAACAATAAATGACAGACTTTGTAAAGCTCGATTTTATGCACGTGTTTCCTTATATTAGTAAGACAAATAGAGAGAAACGGATAAATTTTGCAAAAGGATATATAAATAAATTATTAGAATTTTGTCAACAAGTAATATTTACAGACGAAAGCAAGTTTAATGTTTGGAGCTCAAATGGCCGCAAATTAGTTTGTAGGAAAGAAGCCTTAAATAAAGACAGACCAACAGTGAAATACAGAGGCAGTGCAATGGTGTGGAGGTCCGTGGCTGCAAGTGGTGTACAAAATTTGAAAATTATACACACTGTAATGGACAAGCATATCTATTTGAATGTTTTAAAAGACAATATGAAACAAAGTATCGAAAAGCTTGGTTTTTTAGGTTGCTTTTATTTTCAGTAAGACAACAATCTTAAGCACGAATCACGACTAGTAAGGGAATGGTTATTGTATAATACTCCACATGTTCTAAAAACTCGTCCACATTCTCCAGATATTAATCCTACAGAGCATTTATGGGAGGAACTTGGTTGAAGAATACAAAAACACGGAATAATAAATAAGAATGATTTAAAACATATTTTAATAACAAATAATTTAATTAACGTTTAAAAGCAATCATAAAATCGAAAGTGTACCCAACCATATATTAGTTCTTAATTTATTTTCATTTTTAAAATAAAATAACGAGTGTATGAATACTTTTTCCCCAGTATTCTTTATAACACCTACAAATTTTACATCTTACTTTGTAAATACTTGTTTATTGCTTAATAAAATACATATCATTCAAAAGCTGACCATTTTGTACATTTTGACGTAAAAATCTTGATTTTGGTGAATATGTTACGGTGTATGAATTCTTTTTTCGGTCACTGTATATAACTCAGTAAAATTCGTAATATTTTAAAGGGGGAAATCTAGTGGTGTAATAATAATTATTAGTAAGTTTTCTCCTAGTTCCTATTAATCCTCCAAGTATATTCGAATTACAAATGTTTAATTCCCAGCCAAAGCTTTTCAGTGGAATCTGTAATTACGTTTGTTTCGTAATGTGCATGTATAATTATTTCTTTCATCATCTCGTGATTTCAGAAACCGATTCTAAAACACGCGTGCCACATGTATAAAACGGTATTTCCATGTGTAGTTTCCCGCAATAGTTATTTCATGCGTAATTAGTACGTTTTATAGAAAACATTACATTCTATGTCCTTCTCAATTATAACACTCTAATTAGTTTTATTACAAGAGGGTTTCAATAATTTTCAGTCTACGAGTTTTACTATCACGTATTGATTACTCACTGGTAACTGTACAATGATACAAAGAATATATTACAATAGTAAACAAACAAAACAATGAAACGTATAAAATTTGGATTAGAAGATATGTAATTTTCAAATATGTTATCACAGAGGGTTAATGTTTATATTGATTATTTCAATTATTTTCAAAACACATACAGTAAGAGCATTAAAATAATAAAAGTGCAACATTATAAGATTATTTTATGATTATATATGTACATATGCTGTTACACCTAATGAAAAGATTAATGTGTACTAATAAATACTATAATATTACAACATTATTCTTCAGTATTTTTAGATCAAAAAATTTTGCAGTAATTTCTCAATAATACCACGTTTGAAGTAAGTAAAGTATTACGCGAATCTGCTTATGGCGTTCGGAATTCATTTAATTTAGGTCGCAAATCGATCAGAGGTAAAATTGTCTAAGTCAAGGTAAACTCAGTACTGTTTACCTTAAGAGCCTTCTATCAGTATAGTAATTCTAAATAGGGATTTAATCTCTATGAGCTGCTTGAACAAATTGATTCAAAGTTTAGGAACTTTATATAACTGCATTTGTGATTTTTGATTATATTAAAGTATAATATTGCACAAAATACCAATTATAATAATATGATTTGAATTGGAGATATTTTTAGTTGCTATTTTTAGGATACAAAGAAAACGCTAAGATAGCTATAAAACCGTTTTAAAATAGTTTGAACATATTTATAATTATATGCTTATAAATACCGACTGTAATTATGTTAATTACGTTTCAAAAATAATGTTAAATATTATTTTACAGAAATAATATTTTATTTCTCATTATCTTATAGAAATAATACTTTCATATTTTCAATTTTGATTCTTTAATATAAAAGAATTAACCAACTGAATTAATTACTAAGTGGATTTGTTTCTGATATCTATATAAATTGCATCAAATTCGAATCATTTGAGTTGTTATAAATATTCAATGCTATAATTAAAAATAATGTAAAAATAGTAAAATAAATTTTTGAGATAAGGTAAAATTACAAGATTATTTTTCAACGTAGCCATCATTTAATACTACATTTTTCCACTCGTTCTATCCTTTTTTTTTCATTCCATTTATGAAGAAAGTTTCTAGTTAATTTTTGATTCAGCTCCGCACAATAACTTGAACTTCGGCATTCGGCAAAAAATGTTGACATTTTAACACACCTTTCAATTTTGGAAACTAGAAGCCCAATGGTGCCAAATCGAGGCTGTACGGAGAGTGTGAAACAACTGCGCATTTGAGGCTTCTCACTGTTTTCCTCTGTTTTCTGATCGTTACTTTATACGTAACTCGGGCGTAGAACTTATGACTAACGAACGTTATTATTGAATGCCGTCACGTAGCAAACTTAAACTATGCATATTTGAACTAGACAATATGGATTATCAAGCACAGGTTAAAAGATCGTATTTTATATTGGAGTAGATATTACGATAACAGATTTTTCGACTATTTTAATTAAGTAGTCATCTATTAAATGCCTGATCTTAATCAGTGTGTTATTGCAGTTCGAAAAGTACATTATAATGAAGAAATGAATTGCGCTAATTTCAATACTTGTTTGAAAAAATATATATATATATAGAATATTTATTTTAATATTAATATGAATATTTGTCTCTTTGCATCATTCATTTTCTCTGAACATTTTTTCTGTACCATGAAAGTAACGTTCAAAAGCGTTCAAATTAGGCGAAATATCCTATGATAACGGAACTATCAAGAATAATTTACTATGTGTAAAAGGATAGTTTGTACTTGTAAAGAAATAATTTTCAAAAAAAAGAAACACTATCTTTTCTACAAATTTATATTACACACATAGCCTAAACCATGATATTAACGTCAAATTCGTGTACAGTATTATGTGAATACGTGAACACAGGTTATTTTATTGGTCATAAAATTAGTTTTAAGTAGAAATACAACATGTTAATTTTTAAGTAAAAAGTATGCCCTCCTTTAACATTAATAAGCTTTTGAACTCGTTTCAGAATTATGGAATAAATTAATATTTGACAATATTTTCCAAGATTATCGGATTCTAAAGTTACACCTGAATTACTACTTTAATTTTTTCTTTTTTTTGGGGAGGGTAGTGTAATTTTAAGTATTCTGCATTTACAAATACTCTACAAATTTTCTACAGGATTTAAATTAGAGGAAGTTCCAAGGTAATCTAAGCAACTTAGATTTAAGATAGAGGCTCACCGAGTTAACCTCTTATTCTGAAAATACCGCTGCATAAATTTCGACGTGTGACATGGAAATGAATTCTATTGGAAAATTGCTTTACCATTAAAACAAACATTTTCCAATGCACGACCTAAATATTGTTTCAGCAATTGTTTATATTTTTGATTATGTATCTCTTCAGTTGGCACAAGTGATCCGAGTTCTCTTTTTGAAAAACAGCTGAAATCGTTTTCTTTTGAAACTATTTAATCGTTTGGTTGATATAAGTTGCAATCAGACTTTCGTTGGCACTGGTTTTTACGAATTTTGATCGCTATACTTGCACTAAAAAGTGCATCCCATAAGGGAAAAGAACACCTTTCTCCAGTCTTCTACAGTCTACCTGATATATTTTTGACTTATAATAGCTTCTGTTTCCTCCGTCAGTTAGTTAAGAGTTGCTTGTTCTGTATTTTATGAGCCTTCTAGGTACCGTTGAGTTATGAATTGTTAAGTTAAGAATTTCACGGGGTCATAAAGCCTACTTATACTACTTAGCGATGGTACGTAGATACTGATCAATTAAAAACATTATCTTTTTTGGCTGATTAAAATTAAGCCGATATGTTTAAAGTAAAGAGATTGTGGTAGAAGGCTCATCGTGCTGGTGTTAAAAAATATGACAGAGTGGAATTCTAAACTGGAGTATGCTTTTCCGTCTGTGCTGTTACTTTTATAAACTATGTTCTTCTGTCATTCGTCAGTTGGTAAGCATGGTTGAGTGAATATCTATTTTGGGATTGGTAGATATAGAGCGAGAATGTGATGGATAAGATCGTTAGGGAGAATATTAACGATATATTTGTTAAAAACAAATGCTAGATATTGGGTAACGTGTATGAGAATAGGCTCAATCAACTGGGTCTGATACTCCTATTGCCAATCTAGAAGAAATGAAAAAAGTCACGTTGTCCTTATCACTCATCCGTCCTTTCGGTCTAAAGTAACTATATCGTTGTTTTCGTTACATTGATGGTTTCGTTCAAAAAAGTTTATTACGGGTTGACGTGAGGTCAGCATCGCGGTCTGACGGTCAAATATAACTAATTAATTTTATGATAATAATCCATTAAATCGAGGTCTCCTCACATTAATTGCGACGTAACAGTTACAAATATTATAACGGTGTTTAAATGTAGTAGAACCTTGGTATATTCGAATCTCAAGAGAACAGTTAATAAATTTCCGAGATATAGAGGTGTCATATACTTACGGAAGTTCGTGAGTTAAGAGAGGTTAACAAAGATTAACGAATGAAAATTCGTTTTACAAAGGTTTTATACATGAGTTAGATTTTTCGATTCATAGATGTTGGAAGATGTACATATCTATTGCATATGTATACTTATACATTTAATATGTACATGTAAACATGAAGGAAAGATCAATTTTAAATAAAAAATAAACGGTAGTTTACGTTGTATCTATTAAACGCATCTAAACGCGGAGAAAATAATTTGAGGTATAGGAAGTTTATATTTCTAAGTACAGAGGTTTTTACAGCGCAGCGGAAGAGAATGAAGAAAATTTTAGTCTCATAAAAGTTTTTGAATTATAGAGGTTCAACTGCATTAAAATATTACAGATTTTGATAGTATTATTGTGAGCATTCCATAGAAATTCAAGCACTGCTGGTGTTCACTTCAGAATGGAGAAAGACGGTCGGTCCTTATCGGTTAAATTCATTGATTTATTAGAAATTGTCCAGAATCGAAAACGGAGCAAAAGGTTCTTGGCTTATAGTCTATCAAATAAGCAATTGTAACGTGTTTTAATTAAAAGAAACGTATTATATTGTATACTATAATTTATTTATAATATGAATAATGAAGAAACGCCGGTGCCTACGCGTAACACTATATATATATTTTAACAGTGAATGAAAAATATTAATATTCCCTTTTAGCATAGGTATAATAGTTTATTAGTGAAGGAAAAGAGAAATAAAAAAAAATGCTTACATTTTTAACGAGTGTTTCATTTGTCACTATACTGGAAACGAGCCATCTGCATTCCTACTATTCATGAATAGTCAATACCGTAGAGAGACATTGTTTACCTTAACAAATATTTATATATAATAATATGCAGTTACTATCCATAGCGAAAAATATTTCACGTAAAGTTGAATAATTTCAAGAGGGGCACATTCTGATTTTGATAGTTTTTTATTTTGTAGGTGACATGTAAATGTTACGTGAAGGTCAGCTTTTTAAATAGTATCATATGTTTTTTAATACATTAGTCGATGTAGCTCGAAATTTTTTACAAAAAAGTATTAGCTCATGTTTGTTGAAAAACCATTAGTTCAACAGATATTTTAGCTTCATTTTGTCAAATTTATGTATAAAGGACAGTATAAAGATAAGAACATCATTTCGCGTCTTTCCTTGTTTTTCATCTATTTTAAAAAATTTAAGGTGCAATATCAGCTAGACTAATATTAATTGCAACATACACGAGCTAATATTTTTCTTTTTATAAAAAATATCAAGATGCACCAACTGATGCAATGAAAAATATATGCACCTATTTATAAAAACGTTAATGACCATATATCTTCTACACGTCCGGCTATAAAATAGCTAGTAACATCAGAATGCCCCTCCTGAAACCATTATCTCTACGTCAAATATTTTTGACTACGAATAATAACAGTCACGTTAATCGAGTTGGTAATACCTGGTGATCCACCCTGTATAATAAGTTTTGTTTTTCTTTTGAAGAAACAAATAGGTTTCCTCTATCATATGCAGTTTACAACTTGTACATGCATAATTAAAATTATTACATTAAAGTTATTTAAACAATCTTGCTTTATGATATGTTATTTTAAACTTTTAAGGAACTCAACGTGCTGAAAACTCATCGCCATACTACGAACATTTCGTTTCATGAAGTTTCCACCATGAATTTTTTAGAAACTTTTTCGAGATAAATTGCACTTTGTTTTTTTTTCTCACGAAGAATCCAAAATTGAAATAGCAAATCGAACTAAAAGAAGTAAAGAGAAAACATAGTTCTGTTTTAATTATAGCTTGGTTAATTAACGCTCAACGAGTTCTCATTTCACGCACGTCTAACTGCAAAGCAAAGCCGTTTCGACGCGTTTCGCAAGTTACTAACTGAATATGCTACTGGTACCACTATAGCTCCAAATAAGACTATGTTGTGAGAACGCCACGTCAATTCTGCTGAACGATTTCGAGAATTGGATGAACTCATTTTGTGATTTCACGTCGATTTCACACATGCTTTAACAACTATACACTAATTTTCGCAAAAATTTGCACATGATTATTTGCCGAATATATAAAATCTTACCAGAACTTAAATTAGTTTTTCTATTACACCTTGTAAAAGATGTTAAAATAATCCCAAGAGAAAATACAACTTCTAGATTTGCTTTCAATTTTTTTTTTCTTTTTCTTTTTTTTTTTTTTTGTTCGAGTACTTATAGGCAACTATATGCAAGTTGTAAGACATATTTCTTTTGTTTGGCGACCTTACCTACGCCCCTCTAAATTTCTAAATCTTCTCTAATACTATTATTATCCACTGGCTCCCACAAAATTATGTAATTTTAGTAGGAAATATTTTTCAGTTATAATAGAAATATTTCAAGTGATAAAGTTAGACGGTACATATGTTTAGTCGTTATGAAATCAGTTGAATGATAAAATACACACGTTTCAAACGTCGGAATAGCGATTTAGATGAGAAAGTAAAGGAAAAGAAGTTGGAGTGCCGTTCAGTGTCGTTCAGTATCAATTTGAAATCAGTTTTTCCGTTGCAATGTGCGACTGACAGCAGTCTCCAGGATGTTGAAATTCTTACAGATATTCAAAATCTTAAACATAATTTACAGTTATTCTGGTAGTAAATAAATTACAATTTGTTGACAATTTTGTTTCATTTTATTACTTGGAATCATACATCTGTATATCACATACAGTTCTGAGTGTCGCGAAATCATTCGGTGCTGCTGTTTAATACGTTGACGTATAATCATGCTATATTTTTACGGTAACTACATGTATTATATATCTCAATTTTGTCCCATTAAAAATGTTATCATGTTGACTTTCCAGTTAATTGATCATCATTTTATATATTCCGAATTCAGGCCTTTCACGATGGATAATCAAAGAACGTCAGTGTTTTCAAACATTTTAATAAAGTTGATATATCAACTGTAACCTTTTCGGTGATATTTCCAACGATCAAAAGTGGATCTTGAAATCCGTTTTCTGCAAAGTATACATTTTTGAGCAATGGGGTGATATTGTGATTAATGTCAAAAAAAATAATATATCATTTACAGATTTGTACCCATGATTCAAAAAATTAATTACGAGACGCACTCAAAATTCCATATTCCTATATTTATATTTTCGATATATTATCGTAACCTTTCTCTGCACTCCACAGAATGTAAGTTTTTCAAATTGTAGCGGTACAGGTAAAATCACGAAAAAAAAAATATAAATTACAGGTTGTGTACCCATTCAGAATTCGTTCCAATTTCGTTGTTACTTTATTGATACTTTTCAACATCACATCAATTATGCAAATTTTATAGCGTTATTTTTAATTTTTTGCTGACAGTACCCACTGTATGTGAATTTTATAAATTCTATTACAAATACGTAACATAACTAATCATTTTCTAGTGAACGTCCCGTGAAAACTTCTAATTGTGAATATACACGTATTTATATTTCATTTAATATTTGATCAATCAGTTTGTGGCGTTGATGTTGTGGTAGAAGGAGGAGGTATGATAGAGAGGATAAGCGGAAAAGGAAAGGGTTGCGTTTCGTCCTGGGTCTCCTAGTAAACTCGTCAGTAAGGCATCCTAGAAGACCCGTGTCTTAGACGCGGAGGACTGAGGGACTCAGGTTAGAACTGATATACATATATAGGAATAGGACCTTTCGCGAGGACTAGTTATACAACAGTTCAAGAACATAAATCAGGAGCTATTTTCTTTAAACACACTGGGAAAATTAATTAGTAAATTCTTTCTTGCTATGCTTTCTGTATTGCTTGAAGCCACAAAATCATGTGTCCCTTCCCTCTAGCGGTGGTGGGCAGAAAGGGCCGCCACAAGTTACTAAAACATAAATAATATAAAATGTTTTGTATTATGAATTAGGAGGTTGTTTTCAGGACGTGTGTGTTTATGCACGTTGCTTTTAGACTGTGCAGTCCACAGGCGTCCGCTCAGCACTTAGTGTTTCTCCAACAGTTGAAAAAGCAGGGCGTGAAAATGAGAATGAGCCTAGATCGATAGAAAGCCTCAGAAATCTCTATTGGAAACTGTTTACGTCCGGTGCAGGCACCCACGTCGCGTTGAACGCCTCAATAAGATTGAACGCCTCTCATGCATGTAGACGCACGCATCATACTGAAACTGTATATGAAAATCATGTCCTGCAGGCGCACGCATGCGGACACCCGTATTGCACTGAAAACCCTGAAACTTCCCTATTCTAATACTTATTCTCCAATTTTGTGTGTAATTCATATCATGCTTATAACAAACAGTGTTTAGAAAATAAATTACAATATTTAGCTTTGGACGTGTTAATCCCTTCAATAGAATGTATAATCTAACAAAAAATTATCATTAAAAAACCATCTGGTAATGCACATGATACGGTGTCCTCAGTTGTAACTGAATATCGCTTAACTAGTCGCAATGTCCAAATTAATATACTGTTAAATCGATTACGCTGTAACAAACCTGATATTGCGCAATTCTACTAATAATTCGTAATTGGAATACATGCACGAGAAAACGAATCCTTGAATAGTATCGCATTTGGTTTAGTTTCTGTGCAGCGTATTTCGTTATGAGCTGAACGACTAGGATGCGTCATATGGCGATATGTACATATTATTACAAACGTGGTGTGTTTCTTTAAATGAAGAGGCCTAGAACGATCCGTGAACTCACCAACGTAATTGATTAAATTTTCTTATCAAACAATTTTATGTTCGATATATGTATACGTGTGTATATAGGTAGAAATGATAGATCAAGATAGTACACGAACGAAAACACACAGAAAACAGATAGATGAAAGATAAAGAATATATAAATGAAGATGTATGAATACAAAGGATGTATTTTAAAATAAACAATTTTTAACGTTTATCGAAATAACTGTTTGAAATATTAAATGGACATAATCATTTTTTTTATTGTAAGTTGTTATACATCAGTAAGCATTACTGAAACTGAAAAGATGAATTTTGAACATACTTTTTGTGTAGAATGTCTTCTTCGTTCAATTTTTTTTTACGTTTCAATATTATTCTCTATAATGCTTAAATTTCAAATGTTGGTGTCAATATTTCTAACATTTTTCATTTATTGAAATAAACGTTCGACTTGTTAATCATTACTTTTTTTAATCCTATTGCATTTCTGTCTAGTCCAATACATTGATTCAATTTATCATAAAAAAACAAACAATCATTCTTCGTAAAATTACATATTTCTACCTAATTATATTAATTTTTTCTTAAAAAAGAGAAATAAAAACGTTTCAGATATTATACTTCATATTATTATCGTCCAAATAATATAAACGATGTTAATATAAAAAATGGCGAATATGTTAGGTACTTCTAGAGTACTATGGTATAGGACAATCGCCAATATCCCAAGTAAACATTAACTGACTGGTTTAGTTGTATGTAGGAACGAGTAGCGTCAAGTTACGGTGCAACGTGAGATGATTTATTGCAGTTAATCGGCTCTTAGAACTCGACTAACGTCGAGTGAGTCATCATCAGGAAATATCAGTCTTGTTCCGAAGTAATTAAACAAAGTATTGTCAGCGCGTGGCTATCGATATGTATTCAGTCAATTATTTAGAAACGTGGCAATTTCTGAGTAATGTTCATGGATGCAATGCTGTTTGTACTTAAAGACACGTTCTTTAAAGTATTATTGCGGTATATGGTCGAAGACTAATTGTCTTTTGTTTCTTTCTTTTCAAAAAATAGGAAATACAAAAAACATTTTTTACGCGTGTATACGTTTTTGTACATTTACTTCAAAAAATAAATGTACATGTTCAAGTATAGTAAATGTATAGGAACAGATTGATATTTTTTATTAAATTTATTTTAACAGAATTATAATGTGAATTATTTAGTATTTTGGATTTAGTTTTTCTTTTTTTAATGTACACCTTTTATCCAGCGACATAGAGGAAAGTGGCCAAATATGGAATACTGTAACTAATATGAAATATTAGTCTATAAAAATCTGAAAAATGAATATCTGTTAAATGATTATAGTTATCAGCACTTTGGAAGCGCACACCTGACTCGACAATCCAGCAAACGTTGGTAATGCAACAGAATCGTTTTGTTTTATTGACGTTCGAAAACTTTTGACGAATTGTAAATTCGATATATTTTTCGTATTTATAATTATGATCATTGCAAATAGCTACATTTTTATTTAATTTTCTTAGAATGTAATTATATACTTAAAGTGCTTTTCAGTCAGTAAGAAGAATATGAGTATTTAGACTATATGTTTAGTAAGAATATATATAATTTGTTGCCATTGAGTTTGTAAAAATGACATTCGAGAAATAAAGTGGTATTCATTCCACATTTGGCTACTTTCCTCTATATGTATATTGCATGAACTTCTTAGGTTCACTATTATACCAAGTGATGCAGTAAAAGCTGCCATCTGAAATAACTCCTTATTTACTGATTTTATTAAAAAATGTTTGATATAAAATACGTTGTATTTGATGGGGGTCGTCGAATGAATGCATATTGATTTTCTTACGTCCTCATTTGTCTGAGATATCAAGGTAATACTCGGTTTTTATTTAGTGACCGCATTTCTATTTAATGCAGAGTTATATCCTATGAGTAGATGAATTCAATAACCAACAACTAAATGACCTTGAGTTTACCTTTAACCTGAAAACAAGATGAAAATGTATTGACAGCAAATGTACTATGTTCTAAATAATTCTGTTTAAAATTGTGACGGTTTACATCTCAACATTTTTTCTAACTGCTATTAGTGTTTATCTGTAATTTGAACAGCAACATTGAGAATATGGTACATTTAATGTAAAAGGCATACAAATGGCCAAAAAATCAAATTATATAAGATGAACCGTCCAGTGTGATTATGTTAGATTTTTCTGTTGTTAAGTGGACCGATTAGAATTTTTTTTTTTGTAACGTGTAATATGCTTCAAAGAGATCTTTAACGTGATTATAGTATATTTCTTATGAATCCCCCTTTTTTTCAAAGTATTAAAGACCACCTTCAAATTTTTTATAGATATACTTATAATTTTTTATATCTATCTTTTAGCGGATATTCAGACGAGTTCGTCAAATATTATAAAATATCTTTTCCTCCATCTGAACTAAAACAACACAAAAAAATATACTAGTAAAAAAGTATTCTAACAATTAAAAGAAAGTGCTGATATTATAGGAAGAACTAAGTAGTCATTTATTTACTATTTACATAAGTGTATTGCACAATTTTAAACACATATTGTGAATTTGCGTAAATGGAAAACTTAAAATTAGAAATCCTTGCACTTTAGCGTTTAGCCTGGTGCAAAAGGTACCTCTATCTCGCGTATTGTTTTAAACAATACCACATTTCTAATGAACGTATGCCATAAAAAGTAAATACATATTGAACGATACAAAAGACAAAAAATATGCATGAAGCTGTAGATAGTGTGTATCTATAATTAAATACTATATTGCATGTAAAATAAAAATTATATTTAACTAACGCATTTTAGAAATGATGGAATAAGTATGTTTATCTACAAAACTGTTTATGTTTCATTATATTCAGACTTTTCATTAGAACCTAAAAAAGCCATTAAATTTTAGTTGTAATTTAAACTTGTTTTAAAACTTCTATAGTTTTTATGATGTATAAGGAAATATGAAGACACATGTATATTGACATATTTTCCCACTAAAGGTCCGAAAAATAGCAAAAAGTCTTATCTGATATTTTGTTGTTTAGGTCTCCTTCAAATTTGCAAAACTTAAGATAAAATCGAAATTTTCTAGTTACCGAAGTTTCATTCGATATATGTGGTACTGTTGCACGTTACTAATCAAATCATGCGGGTTACTTCCTTTACGAAGTTTTAAGGTCTGAGTTCATCTTTTAGGAGCGATATTTGATCAGTCACGAATCTGCCGAAAATTTGGCAACGATGCGAAATTTCCGCCAAGTTCTGATCCAACGATTCTCTGTACCGTTAGAATTCGGCGTCGAATTTACTTTTAGGAAACTCTTGTCTTATGACACATCTTCGACTACTAAAAATGAACAAAATTGTAATTCCAAGACCATTGATGAGAGGCAAATATCGACTAATAACATCGTGTTCGTGCGATTCTAAGCGAAAGAATGGGTTCTCACGTCATTTGAAGCCTTCTTCTGTTTTAAATACGTAGAATCGCTAAAATAGACGTATTCGTTCGATTTTAAAAGAGCATTTCATTACGACTGTGTCATAACTTGCTTCAAACGAAAAGAAATGGAAGATGCGGTTACACTTGCAGATTTCAAGGATAAGACCTCCCGAGAATTTTTGCGTGAATTTTATCGTTAACTGGTGACGCGCTACTGGACCAGCAAAACTCACTGGATGCGATCGTGCATGCGAATTCCCTGGATTAACCATCCGCGAAAATTGCTAATTTTCCATAAGCTTAGCCTGGGACCACCGCTGTCGCTTGGTACATAAAAACTCACAAACAAGAGACGCATGAGTTCTTTCCGTTCTTTAGCTTTTGCCGATCGTCAGCATCGTTTCCCACGATCTTCATGTATGCCGCTTGTAACCTCGCACTTGGTCCAATAATTACCGCCTGGAATACCTCCGGGCGTAAAACAATCGCTGCGTAAAGTCCTTAACCCCTTGCCTTACGATTTATTAGGCATTACGTATATTAACCTCAGCTATTCACTGTTCCAATACACCTTTATATTTAAAAAGTCAGAATATTATGAATTATTTGTATGTAGCAATCCTCAGTCTTAAATTTTGAGCTGAAATTTGTACAAAAGTACAAATTTAATAGGCGTATAATTTTTCTTTTGCCGCATCTTGATCATAATCTACACTGCGAGTGTGACTTGTCATTGTAAGGCAAGGGGTTAAACAGTACTGTTTGTGGATCATAAGTCGGCATTCGCCATGCTAAATGAACTGATTCGTTGATGTTATCGCATTTGGACAATAATGGTAATACGTGTGCCCAATTTCTACGATTGTGTTAGGGAAGGTGGGCCTATGGAGATTTGATCCAATCAGACCCGCATTCCTTCCGGATGTCAACTTACCAGCAATGAACGGTTAATCGAGAGCGTCTTCGCTCAGTGTCGGAGCCACTGCGTGGTTTTGACGATAATTACACCTCCTATGTGAATTGCAACATCATATAGGACAACCCACGCTTACACGCCAGACCACAGTACAACATGAGGCGGAGAAGAGACAGAGAGCGAGAGAGAGACGTGTGGAAAGCCAATAAGATTATCACGGCATGTCAATTCCTATTTTGACCTTCTATACTGTGTAACAAAACCCGACTATCGATAACTATCTCTTACTCCCACTTCTGCTACTCCATCTTCTAACAATAAATGCAGTCAAGGTGTGCTTTAACACTTTAAAAGAGCAAGAACGCGCGCCTTTTGTTCATGGATTTGTTAAACAACAATGGCAGCCCCAGGCTGGGATTTTGGAAAATCAACAATTCTCGTATTTGATTAATCTTCGAAGTGTAGGTTCACATTGAGTGAGTTTTGCTGACCCATTTATGATAGAATTTCGCAAGAATTCGTAGGTAAGTCATAATTTAAAACTTGTACGTTGAAAGCAGGGACTTAGAACCGGTATGATTTGGATACCGGTATTACGTCAACAAAGTTATATCGAAACAAACACGTACTGAAATTGATATAGTATCGAAACTGTTTTAGTACCGAAACTGATATATTACCGAAAACTGAAATAGATATCACTACTCTTTTTGGGTTTATTTTTTGGTAACATGGTCGGTTAAGATTTTCCGACAATGCCTTCATACGTATTGTAGAATTAGAACTATTAGATAGAAATACCGGTATAACATTATACCCCTATATAAAAGTACCGACAGATTAGTATGTATATACTTGTTGTATTTAATTAATTATATATTGATTATATAATGTTAATTATATATTAACGATATGTTTAAGTACGTTAAGCAAAAGAATTTATACAGCAATTTCGAAGACAGTGTAGGATGCATGAGAAAGCATAGCAGTTAGTAAATGTTTGCCTTCTATATCTAAATCATAATTTATAAATTTTGATTTTTGGTGTTAGCTTGAAGTATTAAAACATCACCACGAATATTATCAAGTAAATGCTAGATTATTAGACAAATCTGTCTCTACGTTCTTCTCACTGATTTTGAGAAGAAATCTTCATTTATTTACATTCTACATTCACTTTGTCGTAAAGCTACTGAGTTACTGCAAGAAAGAACACAATATTTCGATTTTTGATTGTCAAAATGGAGGTAGTACCGCTTGATGCAGCAACAGTTGACAGATGAGATCGATGATGTTCCAGCAATTGTGACCTCGTATTCTATTTCATTCGCGAACACGCTACATTTTTAGCAGAATGCTGTTAATTACGCAGGTTTCAGTATTACAGTGACATTGGTATTACGTAGATCAGTCCCAATATACCGGTTTTAAATCTCTGTCTAAAGATATTTTAAAAAATTTGTAATAAAATAAGAAATCCTAGCAAATTACCGGTAAATATAAGTAAATATACCGGTATTTTCGTATGATATAATACCGGTATTTTGTTTTTGGTGGAAGTTTCTGGTCGAAAACCTTTTAAAGAATTGATAATAATACAAACATATTTTTGTATTTCTATGCGCATTGTGAATTAAAAAGGAATGCAATCTTTAAATGTGTATGTGTGTATATATATATATTTATTTATTTATTTATTTATTTATTTATTTATATTTATATCGAACTGCGAAAAATAAGTGGTGACATAATTAACGAATCTGTAAACGTCTTAGAACTACATAGTCTTCTTAGGTCCTCGAACATCTAATTCACCTGATTAATTACGAGATTGGCAAAGTGATAGTGCAGATCAACGAAGGGACTACATACGTCGAAGGGTGACCGAACCTTGTCTACGAACTACTGATGTACCATGTTATGGGTTTACGACACTTATCGTTATTAAGTGTGTAGAAACAAGACACTAGAAACTAACACTTCGTATAACCTACAGAAATGCAATTTTTCTACGTCCATTAAGCAACTTCTAGACTTTGACTTCTGGTTCCAACGGTTAATTGTAGCATAAAAATTTTAATTAAGATGTTTTTAAGAACAGCTTTGTTAGACGTTCGTGTCATAAACTCAATCGTCTTAACAACAATTATAAAATTTTTTGTTTAAAGTTATAGACAGGAATAGAAGTGCGCAAAGATAAAATCTGTGTTTAAAGAAAGAAAAAAAAAACTCGTACAATAAACTATAGTGAACATTTGTTGAAGAAGCCCCCTGTGTAGGGACCCCCCCCCCCACGAGAATGAAATGTCTATAACAATTGATGACGAGAGAGAGTGGGCAACGAGGATAAAACCGCAAAGAATGCCAAGGGAAGAGCATTCTGTAACGGCTACACTTTCAAACATCCTTGACTTCCTTATAAGCTGGCGCGCGGGAAGTTACATAATGAGCCTTTGAGTCCAAACGGTTCAGCGAGTATACAGGTGGAAACGGTACGAGACAGCAGAGACAATTGAGAGGATATGCAGATTTACGAATGTGATTTTTAGGTTTCTTTCGATTACATTTTTCCATATGAGCAATATCAAGACCATTGGAGCAACTATCAATCGAATTAATATTGTCTTTTGATGACGCTGTTTAAAAAAAAAGTACGCAAAAGCACGGAAAATATACTCCTGGCTGGAAGAAGTCACTTTAAGTGTTTTATTTGGCATACCACTTTGAAAAGCGAAAACATGATAATACGGCATTTGTGGACTTATGTTTATATACATATCATCTTTTCACCACTATAAGTAGTACAGAACACTCGTAAAATTAAAAATAACGTTAAAACACCGTCACATATATCGTTAAAATTGTAAAGCAATAACTTAATTTAATTAGTAAGATTTTGTCATTTAATCAGTAAAATTTATTTAAATAACAATGAACGCCGTGAAAGAAATGGATCTTTTACTGATATCATTTTTCTATAGTTTTCATGATACTTTAATTTTTTGTATACATCCTTATACTGCTGTCTCTATTTCTTTTCGCTTTACCTTTGGCAAAAAATGAAAGTTTTTCAATAGTAACTAGTTTTTCATATCCAATATTTTTAATTAACTTAACCTTCCTTTGAAATATTTTCTGTATTTTTTGTTATTCTTTGCTTCTTTACATTTATTGGATAATACTACATACCTTCTACTTTACTTCCAGAGTTTTTCATTCTTAACGTTTTTAGTTTTAGTATAATTTAGTAAAATGAAATTAATTCATTTATCATTTATGTTACATCTTAACTATTCCTATTACATGTATATCGATACGTATATTCTAGCTTTTTTCACATTCTCCAATAAGTGCAGTGCAATACCTCATTTCATAGACACCTACCATCATCTGCAAGTTTTTTATATTTCTAATTGTTCACTTTTTAAATTTTTAGGTATTTCGATATTTATTATTTTTCTAATAATAAATATAGCTGGGTGTGTATGTGTATGTGCGTGCGCATGTAAAAATTAAGATACAGTGTTACAAACAAAAAAAGATTAATAAAAATCGCAGGATATACAGAACATTTAATTCCACTTTTATGTATGAAAAAGCTTATTTATTAATAAATAATTTATTATTTATATATCTGCGATCATATATCCTGCGATTTTTATTAATTTCTTTTTAGTTTGTAACTCTGTGTCTTAATTTTTACATGCACACGCACGTACACATACACACCCAACTATATTCCTTTACTTTCTTATTTCTTTATAAATTCTACAAATAAGTAAATACTCCAGTGTCAGATTCTATATTTCCACGTTACTATTATTAACCTAACAAATGCGCACCTACATACTTATGCTTCATATAATTGATTGCAACATTGATAGATGTATTACGACATTCAGCACATGCCTCGAAGGAGACGTTTACAGTTGCGTACATATAGTATATTGCGTCGCATTCTCGTGTCAAATATGAACAATTATTAAAACTCACTCTCTTGATGACAATTTTTTAATGATTAATACATTTTGGTGTGAGTCTTTTTTTAAAGAACGATGGTAAAAAGTCATAAAAAAAGATGTTCTTTTATAATACGATTTTATATATTCTAAAAAAACAGAAACGAATATTTATTTACCTTAAATGTGATAAGAAATATACAATAAACGTGTACAAATATTAGATTATAATCGTGATAGGTTTCAAGTGATATTTACTGACAAAATGGTTATATTGAAACAATTGAAAGTAATACATATCACTTACTGGTAAAAGTTAAGAAACACAGCAGCTAGGCAACACATTAATTGGACTGTTATCACGTGGTGTAAAATTCTATATTTTTCACGAAACGGTCCGTTAATACAAGTAAAAGATACTATGTGTGGATAAATTATTTGTGTATTGCCACATTTTGCAAAATCATACGCTGCCATTTGCTAAAGCAAACATGTATACAGAGTCGTTATTTCGACATAACAATAATCCTTAACTTTCTTCCAACTTAATTAAAAGATTTTCCACGAAATAAAATGTTAATGTACTCAAATGGCTAAGTCATTCTTTACATTTGAACCCAATAGAATATTTGTGAAATTACAATGAACGTCAATTGAGAGCTCTTTCTTTTACCAATGAAACGAAATTAATTGCAAAACATCATAGAAATATGGTTTGAAATATTTTTGGATTAAGCTTTCTATTCAATTAACCAAGTTACTGCTTCGCAAATGCCTTGCAGTCGTAAAATCCAAAGGTTCTCCAACATCTTATTAAAGTACCACAGAAACTACAAACATTTATGTACCGTTGTTTTCGTTAACAGTGGTTATAAGATTTAAGCAAAATATGTTTACCAACTTTTGTTATGAACACTTTGTTTGATTTCTATGCTTTAATGTAAATTATAGTCTTTATAAGGGTATATTTAAAAAGCCACTTATAGTATGTTGATATACAACACTTTATGCTATTTTTATATGTAACATACATATCTCAAAACATAAAGAACATGCAGTAATTCCTAAACGCCTATTTTGTTTCTTAACTTGTGTCAGTAAGTGTAGTTCTAGTTTACGCAAGCCTAGAGATCGCATGAGCTTCTAGGAATACACGAGTTTGAACGACGTGTCTTTGAAAATAGCGGCATGAAAGATAAGACATTGCAGCAAGATGGAGAACTGTGGAAAGCGTAAATGTATTGGTAGTGCTCATAATAATCACAGTTTTGCTGAAAATTTCATAGCGAGGAAGGAACAATCATTGGCAATTCCATACTAATTTTATCGTTTTTTTTTTTTCTATAGACTGTTTACTTTACTGAAAAAGTGTCTAAAGCAAGATCAATCTCAAAGTTGCCCTATATGAAGCTGGTAGGCAGTGTTCACCAACAACAACTAGCGCTTTTATTCGTTAATCGGTCATTTGAGCAATCTTGCCGCGGAGTTTAAATTCTTAACCTGTTTAACACGTTAAGCGCCATGCCGTTTCCTGCAGACCGACGTTAAACTTTCCGTTTAGGTGGTGTTAATTCTCTTCAAATTTAGAAAATAATTCCTTACTATTTATTAATAGGTTCCGTTGAAACAGTTTGAATACAGATACGGCTTTCCTCTGCAGGTGTTATAAAATTATCACTTTCTTCGTTAAATTTATTGTAATATTCTTTGCGAAACTTTCAAAACTGAGCGGCTAAATGAGAAGTCGATGGAAATAAATGTGGGGCCTAACGTGTTAAGCACAGACGAAGAAAAGCTACAATGTTACATATGTTTAATATACCATATTGCTATGCTTTCTTCTGCATTTCACTATTCAGCAATGAATAACCATTTTTAATATTATAAGTTTGTTACTCCAAGGAATACTTAAATCAGTTTTCATTTTTATGTGCTGTCACATGAACGATGAACTACTTACTTTCAATTAATCTGATGTCATAAGTTTATCATTTTTCATTTGTACTATATGTTAATATGTCACTCTCACGCTTCATAATTTTTTAAACGATTATATTGCAATTGCCCTTATTTATAACAAATTTTATATTGCTTCAAGGTGAATAGTTGTTGATTGATAATTCCTTAGAATTTACATTATCATACCTTAGACGAAGTGATTAAAATTCATAAATTTTTTACAACTGCCCTTTATCGAAACTTTCGTTTCGCAATTTTGAAGTCGTAAAAATTCTCTATGCCCGCATGTGAACAACACTGTGCACACAATCATTCATTATGAGATACGAACCTGCAGAACAACAGGAGACATCTAGCAAACTGAACGGACCGGAGCAGAGTCAGGTGACGCGTGTTAATGCATTGCGCAAACCAAACCGCAGTTACACGCCGATACTGGACAAACTGCATGCCTCTAATACGCTCGGTTACATTTGCAAATGATCACAGAATACTTCTTCTAACTTGACCTCAATAACGGACCGCAGTATCGCCCGTGGGACACTCCTGTTTACAAGATTCGTCCACTGAGCAACGATAATTCGAAGAGCTTGTATATATTCGAAGAGCTTTGTACACACTTGAGCATTTGAAGAATTTTTTTATTAATATTCAGCAAAATTTATTATCTTAACAATTGCTATACTGAAATAAATATCGAATGTAATCAATATGTGAGGAATTCGAAGTTAGTATTATTTTTGGGAAAGGTAATAAAAGAATTACTCGTTTGAATGTTATTTGATTAAAATAAGCATAAGGTAAATTAAAGTTACGCATTTTACAAAGTTGGTCATTCTTCGAAACTAATTAATTTTATAAGAAACAAGTTTTATTACAAAAATTGTAAGCGAGAATGTGTTAACTAGTTGATTATTTTGTTATTGTTGTTATGTAAGCAGCATTTGTGGTTTGGTAGGAATGTTTCTTTTGTTACGATTGCAAATGAAGAATGTAGCACTTAATGAGATTAAATGACAAATATTTAGTTCAGAGTATTATTATGCTTTAAAATACTATTGAGACCAACAAGAAAATCACTTAAGCAAACAGTACTCCACTTTAACTGTTACGTTATGCTGGTACCTTCTTTTTTATTTTGCCAATGCAAAAAATGAAAATGTTCATATATTTTATAAATATCTTCATTTTCCCATCATCATTTTAATTTCTACAAGTTACAGCATTCAAACATCAGAAGGTAATGTGTTTAAATTTACCAACGTATTGTCAATCACTAACCAGTTTCCATGACGGTGCAGCGTGTTAATTGCCCTAAAAAAAATTAACGGTGTGCAGCAACAATTCACGAAACGTAAATTTTTCATTTCAACAAGACACAGTTAGCCCGTCCTACGATTCGAAAAAGCTTTGTTCACGTAGAAATCGAGTGTAAAGTTTTTCTATTGGTAGTATGCTCCATAAAACATTCGTCAAGACGTAGAAAAAGTAACTGTTACTTGGGTTTCTTCGCCTTAAAAGTAGAAAAAAAGTGTTATTTTGATGTTGCTCAGCTGTTTGTGTAGTTACGATGTTCTTTTTCATTTCGGAACATTGGTTGCTATTGAGTAATTTTCGGAAACATGCCATTTTACGAGCATGAGAAAGTTAAAGCACCTATAGAAAAACGACTGTAGTGTATACACATTAACAACATCAGTGTGTCAGCGAACTGGCTGAAGAACGGGTTTTGTAAACGACATTTATTGATACCGCAATCTTCGAAGTCGCTACCCTTCACTGGAATTCTACACACTTAACAAAATAACGCACTTAACAAAATTATGTATCGACGCATCACTAATGAGTTCTCCTCAGTTATTGTTGGAAGATAGAGTTGAAGAAGTACCGACGGGATACCATTATTATCAATAATTTTCGCTATCGAAAATAACCGATGTTCTTTTTGAGCGATGTTTACTTGGGTTGATTGGAGTTATGTTCCGACATACGTAGTTATAATCAGTTAATAGACTACGAGGGAATGTGAAAAGAGGGAGTGTGTGTGGAATGGAATGAGTGAATGAGACAGTTCTATAGAAGAAGAAAAATGTAGGTTATTGTAAATCAAGTCCAATTCCTAGCCGTGAGGCTGAATAAATGATTTAGTTGAGGCGTATCCAAAATCAATCAAATTCAATAAAATTAATGATTGAAATTGTTAACTGACACATTTATTAACACTTCTTCATAACCAAATACTTTTTTCACTTTTTAATTTGAAGGAATAAATTTATATGTAGAAATATAAAGGTAAAAATATATGATAAGTAAACTACGAATTTTTACGCATTTATAGGAAATTTATAGGCACACACTTATACAGAATGCACTTAATACGAAAACATATATAAAATATCCAAATTATAGTACTTTTTATAATACCGGATGGGTGAAATAATTTGTATAAAATTCCGCAATCTAGTGATAAGAAATCGAATTTTAATCCGTCAAAATGTATATTCAGGCCTATATTTATATAAAATAATTTATTAATTTTAATTGATCTTTCTTACAATTGCTCTATTATTTGCATTTATTAATACATATAGGATCATTCAAAGACTACGCCTAGACGTCAGCACTGTAGAATGTTTAAGCGTCTTGTCTTTTCAAATGAAGTAAGCCGTTTTGTTTTAATAGAAGGTAGTACAATTTTAACCATGAAGAGGTATACATTGCAACAATGTATTTACATTATTCAAACTTATTATGAAAATGAGCGTTCTTTGTTTCATTCTTTTCAAGAAAAATTTGTTTAGTGATGAATCTCGTTTCACAATGAATGAATTCGTTAATAAGTAAAATTGTTGCATCTACTGTATTGAAAATTCTGCGTTATTCGTAAAAAATCTACACCCACAAAAGGCAGCATGCATTTTGAGCAAATGGAATCATTGGACTATTTTTCTTCGAACATGATACGAAAAATACTGTTACTGTGAATGCTGAGCGATATCAATCAATGCTGAGTGAATTTTTATTGCCAAACTTGAATTATATTGATATATTTTATGTATATTCCTAGTAAAGCTGCATGTCACACAACTCGAGAAAATATTCAGTTTTACGATCGAAATTCTGTCAACGTGTAATTTTACGAAATGCAGATTTCAATTGGTCTCCAAGATCATGCATGTTAACAACATTAGATATTTTCTGTGGGATTTTCTGAAAAGCCGAGTTTATGCTAACAAGCCAGAAACAATTAATAACCAGAACAACATTCAAGTTGCAGTTCCTGAAATAATTTCAGCAACATGTCGAAAAGTACTTGAAAAATTGTAAAAATTAAAAAGTTAGAAAAAAGAGGCTTGAAAAAATTTCATATAGTTTGTATTTTATTAGAAGAAAATATGTAGGCGTGTGAGTTGGATCCTATACTAAATATTAAATGATTATTATTTAAATATTAATACATTAATTTGAACATTCAAAATGGCTAAAGTATCCCCTATTTGTAATGTTAATATTATATTCTAATGGACAAATAAAATCAATATGAGAAAAGAAAAAGTAATATACATTTAATACTGTTTTTAACGCAGGTAGTTTATATACAACTAATTTTCTAATCGTTTTCAATGTTGAAATTGTGTATATTTCAGTGAAATAATTAATTATAAAACGTCTAAGATACCCGGATGTTAAATCATTTTCGACTTACATAAGTCATAAGTTACCGAATAGTCTACCAAAAATTACAGTTTTTGTCTCAATTTCTCGAATGAAATACCATTGTTTTACAAGAATAACAATACTTGAACGTTTTTAAATAGGTAATTTCTTTTTTATTTATCATGATCTAAGAGATTGTTAAATTTAAAATAAAATTTGCTATACATATATTTTTCTGATTATAGTAGATTAAGTATTCGGTAACTTCTGGACTGAAGTGTACACCTTTCAATCGCGTAACTATTTTTGTCATCTCTGTTATAAATACTTTTTATCCGTGTTATTTCTTCAGGTAAGAAAAATGACTTTTTATTGAAGCTGTTCAATTTTTTTTCAATGCACACTCATTGATAGCCTGTACAGAAAAAAATCACGAAAAACTGATGTTATCACCTTAAAGATTTTTCTGTGATAAACACATTTGATAAATGCATTTTACTGAGTCCACTAACAACAAAAATAATAAAGATAAACACGTTATGCGGTTCACCTTACGTAAATGATAGTTTTGCATCTTTTAATGGCAAAGTATAATATAAAAAATTAGAAAGGGAAAAAAGCGAATCTATGAACGGAATTAGAAGTCGTAACTTCTACTTTAACAGTAAAGTGTTCGTGGAAAGTGAACTGAAAGCTTTACGAACATGATGATCCACGGTACGAATCATCGACGTAGAGAATGCAACCTCGAATGCCAAGGACTGAGGTCAATGCTGCAGCGCCGGTTTCAACGACCGACTTTTGCAGACCCGTTGCAATATAACGCGACCGAGAAGCAAATTGGCGATGTCGAGGCGCGGTCGAATCTTGATTTACACGTAACGCTGCGCTCAGCTGATCGTTAATGGCCGCTGCTGGCTGATTGGCTGGCCTTTGAACACATCGCGCGCTTGAACATTGTCCTCTGGAATAATATTATGGCTATCGTTTCATCGAACGAATGCACATTGCATAAAAATGTGAAAAAAGGACAAACGATTGGATAATCTATTCTTGCAAATTAAAATCGTTGTTATTAATTAATAATTATAACAATGGTCAGAGAAAGTTTTCTTAGGATTTAAAATCTTTAGATTTTAAAGCATCTATTATGTTGTTGCATATACAATGTTGTTTAGAATTGACAAACTTGTACTACGCATTACACCTTGTCTAATCGTAAATTATATTAAATTACTTCAAATGTTCTTTTCGTTTTATTACTAGACATGAAGTATAGAGTCCTTTATTTTCGGTATAATTCTATTAAATTATATATAATCCATTCTGATTTATCACTCTTCATCTCTTCGGAAGACTTATGATGTCATTCTTCCAAAAATTGCGGTGATTTACTAGTAAAATATTGTTTAAAATGGTTTTCTATCTTATTGAAAATGTTCAGCTCTGAACCTTCTAAACCAATTATTAACTGTTTGAACAGTGACAGTATAATCCTTACATACGATGTAAATTTTACTTGCAGTACTCTGAGCACTACTGCATTTTTTAAAAGCAATGCATCACATGTCGTAAGTGCATTTCCTGATTTTCATCTTTCAAGATTACACAGAAAAAGCCAAGAGACACTTTACTAAGAACGAAACGTACTGTTGGAAAACTAGAAGGCAACTAATAAGTATGAGATCAATTTCAAAGAGATCAAGCTACATGTTTACTTAAAACACTGTCAGACAAAATAGTACGTGAAGATAACGAAAAAAAGTTTTGGGACAACCTAATAACGAATCATATTTAGCAAGAAGAAATTTACTATAACATGTGTTTATTCAATTTCGATAATATATATCTAATAGAATTATTGTAATTCCATTATGCGACTTCATTCACTATCCAGATATTTGAGAAATTTTTTTACACCGGTTTAAACTTAAAAAGAATGTCGTGAAAGCAAAATATTTGAACAATCCAACGTTAATTTGTAAAATTTACAACTAGTGATTTTTCATTGGAAGATGAATCAAGGAAAAGACTAAAAAATATCATCAATAATGATGATTTAAGAGAGATTATCAATATACTATATCCAAATTCGTCACTTGGTCTCCGTGATATTTCGTTCACAAACGGATTCATGGTAGAATAAATCAACGAGATGGAGAATGTCCGTCTTGTCTTCTAATTTACATCTGACCCAGTCTCAGCTGATCGTAAGTGGTCGTTGTCCTCTAAACAAGTCTGCATACGTTTCCTCCGTGAAACTTCGAAACACGCATACCGTTGCCTGCCAGCTCGTTTTATTAACGTAGAAAGAAGGCCAAATGAACGACGAGGACGTAATTTACTAGTGATCTTCAGGGTCGTCGAGAATTCTAGTAAGAACACTTGTTTCTGAAACTACGGACTATTGAGACTTAGTTTTATGATCCTGGAATTATGAAATAGTCATGTTATTTCTTTTCCTCTTTTCTTATACTGTTATAAATTATTTGAAATGTAAATATATGTTGTACATATAATTTTATATGCTTTGTAAACGTTGCAATCATGTATTGTTATATTAAATGAACTTTCTGAAAGAAGTATATTAGAGCTTATATATAAAATTCAATATAAAATTTATTTATGATTCATATAACATTTGGTGAAAATTTTGTAAAAAAGACTGTCACAAAATAAATAAGGTTATATTATATTAATACATTTGCGAGTAATTGCTATCCTAACAAGGTTAGCAGAATAGGAATAACCAATCATAAAAAAAATGCAATTTATGAAGGTATCAGGATTCATTTTGAACATACGAGAAATGCAAAATTTTTAACATGTGCTTATGTTCAGCGTGTATGAGATAATACTTTGTTACATGTGATACGTGTTAACCAGTGACAATCAGCTTTGTATCTTGAATAACATGTAACTCGTTCATTCATATAACGTACCATTGTTCGTGTTAACTTAATTACACGAGATCTTCTTAGATCGTATTACTTTGAGAGACTGTTGCTGTCATTAATATTAAAATAACTTCAACCATTTGTTGCAAAGTATGACATTCACATGATAAAAGTTTCAATGTATGACAAAAATTTTTCCAAATGCAAGTAAATTTATAATTCGGTCCAGGGGGAACCATTATTTTCTTTAAATAGTAACGAGTTTATTGTACATTTAATTATAAATAATACAAATGCGGATATTACTTTTTATATACTTTTATATAATTTCAATGAAAAAGAATCAATAATTTTAATCACCAGCACCAAAAAAATACCAAAGATTGTCTAATATTTATGTTAGTTATAAGTTGAATCCTCTTACTACAAGTTTTAAATTCATCTTTATGGAAACAATTATTTATGAAAGTTCTTCTACTTACATGCGATACGATAAACTAGCGTCAAAATATTTACCATTCGTAACACTCGGTAGAATTTCATTAGCAAAATAAGTTAATGTTTTAAGTAAGAAATTGAAAAAATATTAAATACTGTCAAGTTTCTATCACAATCTTCAACAAAATCTAGTTGTTACAAATAGAATACTTAAATGACCAGGGAAAAAGTTGATGACTATCGATTATAAAATAACTTAACACTAATTTACCAAGAAAAATTGAGAGAGCAACTAGCAACAACACAAATGCAACAGTGCCAAATCCACGTCATAGCCGTAGGCGAACAAAATTTCACATTTTAACACGCTTAACCGAATAGACACAGACTCTCATAATTCTACAGACGAAATGCCAAGTGAGCCAGTGCAGCGTGTCGCTCGACTTTTTAGCGATTTATTCCAGTTTGTGGCGCATAGATAGATGTCCATCGAGCGTGACAAGCTACCCGACTTTTGAGCAACGACCTGCATGCGGGACCGATAGCAACGGGGAAAGAGAAATGAGAAAGCAGAACGGTCGGGTGCGCACGTGATGAAGGTATCAATTAACAGAACACTCTCCGCGCTCTGGAGAACTCGAAAACGGAACAATGACGCGCGTTCTGTCCTGTTAAGGAAGGAAACTTCTCGTTACCTCATTTCAGTTCATCATTTCGCCTGCGAACGCAACGAGCAAGTCGATCTCTCGCAAGTCGGATTGATACTTTGTGGCACAAGCTATTTTCATTCACGGATGTACAATCTCTTATACAAGAGTATACATGCAATATCTTTACAAAAATTTGTTTATTTTATAAAATTATACATAACGCTCAAAAGTGTGTACACTTGAAATTTATTATTATACTTGAAATTTAACATTCTTCAATCTATGATAAAAAAAGCAAATGTATGATTCAATTTAAACAAAAAAAATGTTCTTGAAAATTTTAAATTCTCTCTACAAACAAGAAAAATTGATACGCCAACATTTGCCCCCTTGAAATCATGCAACTTTTGTATTTAATATTTTCTCGTTAGTTTTTATAATTTAAAATTTATTTGAGGTGTGCAAGTTACATGACTCACCCTGTATTTATTTACAAAAAATACGTTACTATTTTAATCATAAGTTTAATACGTAACTTTTCCTTACGATAAATATGCATTTAGATATACGTATACATATATTATTAACACATGTATTGAATTAATTACTAAAACTTGTAGAATTGTGAATAAGATTACAGACCATGTGAAATAAAAAAAGATTCCGCCAGATATACGAGACTTGAAGTTAGACCTTG
Organism: Anthophora plumipes; assembly: GCA_951804975.1. NCBI lineage: Eukaryota > Metazoa > Arthropoda > Insecta > Hymenoptera > Apidae > Anthophora > Anthophora plumipes. Next base: position 13,457,624 of record OX638118.1, on the reverse strand, counting down.
CGCTTACGAAGCAATTATCCTATGCGCTGACTCACTGTGGATTGTTAAAAACTGTCTGAACTTCCAGGCTTCTGTAGAAAGAATTTTAATTGTTATAATCGTATACAAATACGTATTGAAATCAAGTATATCACAGGATAGCACATTTCGTCCTATAGATTCAAACTTTCCAAATTTCATTAAAGTCTCCAAGGGTTCAACGGTAGGGTATGTATCCTTACCAGAATTATTAAAATTTAAAAAAAAAAAACATGCCTCGTGAAAAAGACAAAATTTTCCGATAACCCTGATAACTAAAGAAAATAAATTTCTAAATTTCAGTTTTCCACCACAGTTAAAGAAAATTGACTAAACAACCTAATAATGTACACTTTATTTTCTTAACTTACAAGTGAGACTACAGATATTGAAATTTGCGTTCTTTGAGAAACAAAAAGAACGAAAAACAAAAGTTTTTCAAATTATGACCAGCATTAACCTGAAACTCCTTGCCAGTAATCATCTCAAGTCAAGTCCAACAAGTTACGTTAGCCTAAACACAGGATGCTATTTCTTCTGGTGTGTGGTAGTGATTAATAGCTTATTGTCATCCAGAAACGCATTCCACAGGTGAAATCGAGAAGCAAGCTCTTTACGTCATGTGCGCTGGCTCTCGTGGCCATTGTTCGCGGCTGTTTGCATCGCGTACCTCATTATTTCCGTACAGTGGGCGATAGAAACGAACGCGTCGATTGCATTACACGTTATTTTCCATTGTCCAGCCAACGAGGTCGACCAGACATAGCCTTGCGTTTACAGCGTCGTGAGCATCGTATCTATCCTAACTATGGTGGGTCGATACTGTATACGCGGAGTAGCATGAAACACTGTTGTCATTCGTGAATGGCGAACAAAGTCAATCTGGAGGCCGACTACCATTCACGATTAGCCGGGACTGGGTCACATTCAAATCGGGAGGTAAGGTGGTGCTTTCTACCTGTCACTGTCGCTTCGTTCCATTTCAAATAATTTTCGCTTCACGCATCTTGCTATATTGCGCGGATACTTAGCAACATGCACTGAGGAATCGTTAATTACGTAGTTATGTAGAAGTTATGCTTTTCAGTTGAAGAGTCTTAGTTTTTGTTACAGTACTAAAACCGCGAAGTTAAAAAATATTTCAATAATGAAACAAACAAATGCGAAGAATGTTTATGTTTAATTCCTGTAAACATTATGTTTTCATTTTTCCATATCTAATCGACGTGGTTGACGATTGACCTCATGTTATTTTAAAATGGGAAAAGTATTCAAATTTCTGATATAATTGTTTCTTGTTTAAATTACACATTTTCTCTTATGCAGAATGTCTATAGAAGTCGTTGCTAAACTTTAGGAGTGTGTAATACTAAAACGAGTAAAACAGTCTCGGTGAACATGGGTCTAAAAACCGTTAATTTCTAACTTACGAGACATTTCTTGCCACTAATTGAAAAATATTTTACTTTTACAGTATATATTCTACATGTTCCCCATTCGTTTGCCACGTACGTTTATATTTCTCCTCATATTGGGTCAGTGCAAAAGCTCGTTCCCGTTTCCAATAGATGATACTAAATTATTTGTTTGCAAGTGACACTTACCGTTGCATGTGCAAATTTTATAGCAGATAAAAACAACGGTGTGTCAATTGTTATTTCTTCAGCAAACTTTTGTGTTTCAGTAGTTCTTACTGTATAAAAAAAAGTTTTGAAAATGAACGGAGGAAAGATTTATTTGCGTCATGTCATATTTTACGAATTTGGAAAAGGTGTAACGATGGGAACTGCTGTAAAAATACTCAAGACGTTTACTAAGGCCATGCATCAATTCTTTGTAGAGTAAAAAAAAATGGTTTGCAAAATTTAGACATAGCGATTTTCAATTAAACGACGAGCCACGTTCTGACCAATCTTCTGTGATAGACGATAACGTTGTGCTTAATTTATTCCAAAATAATCCGCAAATTTGAATTGAAGAAGTTGTAGAGAAACTTAATGTCGGCAGGTCGATTGTATTTCGACATTTTAAAAAACTTGGTTGTAAGTTGAAGCTTAACGTGTAGGCACCGTATCTGCTGGCAGAAGTCAACAAATTAAATCAAAGGGTCTAGCAGGTTAAGGGGGTCAAAAGTGCCCTTCAACCGATTTGGTAGTGCGATACACCATTCGATAGCTTACCAAAACAAAACATGTGACACCAAGTTTCAACGCTCAAACTCAACCGTGGGGGTAGTTACAGGGTAAATTCTAATTATCAGTTTTTGGAATATTTTCCCTATTTAATGAATCGCAAAACTTCTGAAAAAAATCTGACATATTACACACATGAAGGCACATCTTAGGGAATTTTTTCCGATTTTTTCGTTGCAAATCCTAGCTGTAAAAAATAAAAAACGCAAAAAAATGCGGATATCTTTTGAAAAAAAATAGCGCTTTTTTTATATTTTTTTAATAGCAGCGTATTAGCATGATCATCATCCTCAATTTTTTTCATATTTTTTGGATTGGTGCGCCGTTGTCAAAAAAATTAAAAACCGACATTTTTAAGGTATTTCGCGTGAAAAAGTAACTTCTACTTCGAATTTCTACATTTTCTGCATACAATGTGTATATCGTGCAACCTCGAACATTTTTACATTCGAAGAAACAGTAAAATAATATACAAATTGAAGAAATTGAATTAATTCAACTAAGAGCAATCTATGTTCAGTATATACCAAAAAATTTAACTTCTTTTCAACGGCGTCGTTGGTGGGGTTGTTAAGGGTTCTGACTGTGGAATCGTTACCCTTTTTTTAGCCGTGAGTTCAAGCCCTGCCCCCATACTTATTTCTTTTTTTTTATATTATTTGTTTCTTTAATTCCTAACTATATCTCAATAAATAGCATTTATTTAAAAACATTTTAAAAATATTTTAAGCAGTTAAAACTTTTAAAATATTAAATAGTACTATGAATAAGAGAATATGTGGGCACAGAAACGATGCAATAAAAAGTATTCCAAAATTATTTTAATGTATATTTTAAGACAAAAAAATTGCTTAAAATATTTGTAAAATGTTTTTAAATAAATGCTATTTATTGAGATATAGTTAGGAATTAAAGAAACAAATAATATAAAAAAAAAAAGAAATAAGTATGAAATGAATTCGCATTTGTTTTTCTTCACCTTTCTTATTCATCACGATGTAGAAAATTGTAAAGACGATCTAATTAAACTGATTTGAAGTAAACGTCAAAACAAAATCCGTGTATAATCGAAACTACACTGTTCGAAGGAGAACCGTATGTCAGTTAGGGTCTCGAGCTCAAGTAGCCGTTACTGCATTAGCAAATGTCGTTGAGAATCTCAAGTGATCGTAAATACACGTATATTAATAAAATATTTGTGTGTCAAAAATAACTCCGACACAGAGCACTGAGCTGCAATATTTGGATGGTTAAGAAGTTGCTGTTAAAGGAATTTTCGCTAGTTTTAATGCAGTTTTATCACATCATTGTATTTTTATTGATAAAAAATCTGTTTTCATTTGTTCCATTTCATTCGGGATGGTTTTGGTTTTTGAAGTAATCTTTTATAATGAAAAAATTGTTTGTAGCGTGCATAAGTTACAAATAAATTTTTGTTTTGAATTTTTCGTGAGCGATATTTTTAAAAATGTATAAAGTATATGGTGGATACATATATCAAAGTTTAGGGTACAGTATATCAATTTTTGACATGTGATTCAGTAGGAATTTAACATAAAAAATGTTAGAAATCTTTGATTTTGTTTTATGTTGCTATGTATGGACCCAAGTGCGCCCCATTTTTTGACGGTCTTACTACTTGCATGTGACGTATGTACACTTTCTGCCTACACAGATTCCTGTTCTATGGAACCGCTATGCGAAGCAGAGAGGTTAGCCACTGTACGAGTTTGACTTGCTCATGCCATAATTAGGATATTATAAAAGATTGGATGTTCAGCTTGCTAAATTTAATAGATATTACTCATACAACATATTTGCAATTAAATTAAAAGATTAAGCTGATAAATTAGATACTTTGCATTCAAAATGTAGCTAAAACGTGTGTATACACTGTATAGGATGATCCTCACAATTATGACGAGTCATACCTCGAGAATGGTAAGTGATGTAAAAAAGTTGTAGAAGAAAACAATTGAATTATATCGGAGGATCTACATTTCTACAAGTGTACTTTTGTTTTTTAGAAATACAACGATACATTTAGGAAATACAAGTGTACGTTCTTATTCTAAATAGAATTATACATTTGTTTTACTGCAGATCGATTTATCACAAAAGTCTAGGCGAAAAAAGTGTTAGGATACAATGTTAAAAAAAATCAACGATCTGTGAGATATTCCAAATTTTTTTACTGCGTTAGGTTTCAAAAAGTTTATAGAAATACATTCGTGTAAGTTGTACACGTTCAAGATATATATTATTATAGCATTCTTACAGCGTTCACCGAATTTTTGTTGTACAGCGCAAAGCAAGAAAACATATCCACACTTTCACTATTAGTGTGCGTTAACATTTTCGCGACAGATTCCGTACGGATTAGATCTGAACGTGACATTAACTAGCTTGTACCTAATAGAATCTCGTTGGTTATAGATTTAGTGTCCTTATGCTGTAGGGTTGTTGATATTTACATCCACAAGTGTTTACAATGAGTATCTGTGGAACACATTTAACGAAGCATGTAACTTACAAATAATACGAAATATCTCAAGAATTTTTGATTTTTTTAACATTGCACCCTAATATTTCTTTACGCAGTCTGTTTTGGTAAATCGGACTGCAATAAAAAAACATATACGATTTCATTTAGAAAAAAAAACTGCATTTGCATTTCCTAAATGCATCGTTACATTTATTTAAAAAATATACCTGTAGAAACGTAAATCCTCCAACATAATTCAACTCTCTTCTGATACAACTTTTTTGTACCGTCTACCATTCTCGAGATATAACCTGTCTCCATTACGAGAAGCGCCCTGTATAATAAGTTAAAACCACGCCACAATCACTACATTGTTACATACGTCTGACGTTCATAATATAACTGTCATGCTTCTAATTTATTACATACACTTATTAACTCTATACGCATTTTTGATAGTTAATAATAATTATAATGATTCGTTAATCGTATGTAATAATTAAATAAATAATTCTTCGTCGTGAAATGTGACAAATTTAAATTTAAAGTAGTGTATAGGTTGGCCACGCAGAAGTAAAGCTTTCAACACGCATTTGCAAGCAAACGAGTGATAAAAAGGCGGATGTGCCATCACCACTAGTTTGTGGGTCTTTTAGACTGTCTTCGCTTGAGGGGAAATTTTGGTGTAGATAGATAAGTGGTTTTCAATTAGCCGTAGGTAATGTCGCGCATTGATAAAAGAACAGGAAACAAACGATTATCTGTCCGCCTTGTCTTTCTACCTGTGTCGGTGAGCAAGATAAACATTTAATAGCGTCCAAAACGTTTATTTTCAAATGACACATATAAGGAATTGTTATATTAAAAAAATTTCAGGAAATGTATTTGTATATTTTCAGATTTAGGAAAGCAGAAACTATAGATTTTTATAAAAATAATAAAGCCCCAAAATTTCTGATTTAGATAAATAAAAAAATTCATACCACCATAAATCGACAGCCACCTATTTCGTGCCTCGAAATTCAGCACATGATTTTATCGTGCTGACAGCCATCATTTCCATGAGTGCCGCAAATTTAGCATGTGCCAACCGTCCACCACTATGGTACCAAAAATTGAAACTATCCTTGTGTGATCAGTGGTTACCAACATGGATTTTCCATAGAACGCGCAGGTAGCGTGCGCGTATGCGCTAGCCATTCCACGTAAAAACGCACATCATATGTTACAGATTGCAATAACATTATTCTATCATAATTTGCTAATTAACAGAGAAGATGTCAAATTCTTTATCTCCCTCTTTCTGATCCTGACTCCTCTCAGCTTTTACCTGGTTGACCTATAGAGCTGAATGTGGGATACGTGTTGTATTCAATGTATAGTATTAATCCTCCGCATGTTGTACCAGAATCACTGGTGAGTTGTCGCCTTTAGAGCGAGAACGTACACAGTGATAAAGGTATTTATGTTAGTCCCAAAGGTACGATCTCCTTAGCATTAGCACTACAAGTACAATGCGAGAAGTGTACTTCGAAACAGAGATACAAATTAGTTTCTTATAACGCTCGAAGGAAAAAAGACGTGTGCGAAGCATCGATTTATTCTGTTGAAAATTCTGAAAAAATAGTAGGTGAGTGCAAAAGTTCTATGGTTTTGCATTACCCGTAAATAACTTTTTTTCGTAAATAAATTATGATGAGCAGAAAGTTACAGTAGTTCTGTACACTACAGTTGTCATACTTGAATAATAAATCAATACACAGCGATTCTTTTGTGTATTTTATATCCAAAATCGTAAAATGATGTCTATTAATGCAATTCATATATTTTTTCGTTAATAAAGGGACACTTAGTATATTGGCAATAATTATTTATGCGACATTAATGTTAACACGAATCATCCAGTATCTCATGTAGTAAAAATTATATACTAATTTCTTTTACTAGTATTTCCTTTACTAACATTGTCTTTTTACTAACTTGATTATCTTTTTATTTCTCTTATTAATTTAATTAATAAGTACACATTTATTGGATCTAATGATATTTTTAAGATAAAAGTATGAAAATGCTTACAGAATCGGAAGAAATTGCAGAAATTATGGACGTTTATCTTACAACTATACTAACAGGAAGAGTCTCCAACTGCAGATCACTGATTTTAGTCAAACATGTATATAATCTAGTTTCCCAAAAATAAATATTGTTTAAATATTACTTCAAACAAAATTGTTTAGCATTTTAATATTTAAAAATATTTCACTTTCAAATTTATGGGGTGAAAACACAAAAATGTGTCAAATATAAAAAGCATACAAGGAAACTTCGTTCGTAAATTCTTCATAAATTGTTCAAGAATATTTTTATCACTTAAAATTGACAGAATTGTTGTACTCGCCCAATGGTTCATCATAGTTGTTCGCATCTCGATCTCGTGCAGTTTGCTTCTCCTTGTCAGGGCTATAAGACCTGACTTAACACGATGGTACGCAATCACGGCACAACTATCATATGTCAAATTAATTTTCGATGATTGGATTGTACAGTTTCGTCCCGACTGCTGGACTCATGATTAAACAATTCAAGTAATTGTTCCAAATGCTGAACTCTTGAAAAATACTTTTCTAAGTTTGTGTGTGATTGCCAAATGTCTAATTGAACGATTGATAAACGTCTAATGATCGACTAGACTTTTTAACAGTTTGTTCTGCTCGCTGCTCAAAAGTGTAACACGCTGATTGGTTGCAACAAAAAATGGTATTTACCAATCAGTGCGTTTGATAGATATCGCAAATACACTTCCAGTGCGCCCTTAACGCGCTTTCTTTACGATAGGAATGGGATGGCACCTGCTCGGACGCGTAGCGTGACGAAAGTTGGCAGTCGTCAGGAATTTCTGTCAGGTTCTGACTTACCGGTTCTTTGCAACGGCCAAACGCGATGTACAGATAATCTTTAGGAAACTCTCGTTTTATGTTAGATCTTCGGCTGTTAAGAATTAAAAAAATAAAATTCTACGAAAGTTGTCAAAACTCTTTTTTCCCAACAAAAAATCCATGAAAATATTAAACAATAAGCTAACATTTTCTCAAAAATAGCGTTTCTTCGCAACCGTGTCACAAACCGTGCTAAATGAAAAAAAGGAGTCAACGTTTTATTCCGTTACAGGCGGTACAAATGCTTTAAATATGTATTTCAACTCCTTCAAGATTTATAAAATTGTAGACCTTAGGTGGAAGAATAGATGGTAGCGAAAAAATTATTAAAACAATCTCTAAAATTCTCTTTCATACTTATAATATTAAAAAACAAAATTCAACACTGTAAATTCACTGAAAAAAATTGCAAACGAAATGTTGCATTAACAGTTGTCCTTTCAATCCTTCGACAGTTTATCTGAGGTGAAATTTGGTCACGGTGACGCGTCAAAACTGTTCAGTAGTCTACCATAGATATCCTTGTAGTCTGCTTGGTCTATCAACTTTATCCTTACACGGATGATTATGTTCAGTTTACTTCGTTCACGTTTTTTGTTTTATTCTGACTAATATCTAAAGAAAATAAGTGGTTTGGATTACCAGTTTCGAACGATATATTTTATTCTTTTTACCAGAACCTATTTCGAAGTTGCTCTATGTGAAGTGGTTGGACAAACACGAGCACGAAGTGATATGGAAGAGTAGGTCAAGCTTACTTAAGGCATTAATGATCGCTGGCCTCAAAACGTAACAGAATCGTACGTGCTGAAAAAAGTAACCAATGATACGAACGTCTCATGATCGTATCAACACATGGCAATCTATGAGCCTATACTACTACTATCATGGTTCGCTACTCCATTCATGATTGTTGACCCTATACGTATCGGCCGCAACGAAAACCTTTCGGAATTGTATGTTTGTTATCCAAGAAAGATAGTGATTAATCGTCGATCATTAGTGATAGTTTCAATAGTGATTCAAACGAGTTATCGAATAGCGATATCTGTTCAGCTTAATCTTATAATGAAAAGTCTGATCAAGACTCTATAATTGATAAATGACCCGTTTAATACAAAAGTGATGTAAGTCAAAAAGATTGATTTCTAGATAATGAGGGATAAAATAAAAGTTCTGCCAAATCCAATAATATGAAAGAATGTTACATCTCTTTTATGTAAGCCATTTTAAAGATATACCTTAAGATAATAATGCCGTTTTGCTCCGAAAATCAAGATATATGATTATTTTATTTAAAATTCTTCTGACTTTCTACCATTTCTGTCATATAGTGCCCACACTGTTCGAATGGGTGGTTCTTACTTATTCTGTCATCCATTGAGAAACTAATGAAGATATACTTAAACCACTTCTGCATAAAATAAAATAAATTTGAACTTTTAAGATGTAGTGTTAAATCAAATAAGCAAAAAATTTATTTACATCATTTTTGTATTAAATGGTTTGAATGATTTTCATCAAATTTTAAAAAAGTACTTGTAAAACATGCTTTTTTATATTTTGTATATGAATGGAGCATCATGCCTTAAAAAATAAGCAAATATACATTTCTTTTATCACAATTCGTAATTACATTAGATCGTCAAAGAGTTAATGAATTTTAGGGCGGAAAGAAAAGATTCTATTCAATAACTGCTAAGTTATCAAATAATAAGAATACCACTGAGAAATCGTGGAGAAGGAAACCATGTGATCGACCAGTACACTTACTCCTGACTATAATTTTGATCATTTTAGCAAAAGTGCATTACACGTTCTACATCATTTTTACTTTGATACACTTTAAGGAAATTTCACGTAGTATATCTATTGGGTCCACGCAGTTGAAACCCGAATATTTAGCAAATAACTGAATCTGTATTCTTAACACACATGGTAACGTTAATGAAATGCAAATTTCTGTTCTAATCTTGTGTTTAAGTTCAGTGTCATGTTCACTTTAAAATAAGTATAGTTTAGTACAGTCGAAATATTGATACTGAAATAATGACATATTAACTTATTTCATCCATTTTTTCCAAAAGTTTGATATTGAATAACTCAAAAATCATTTGAAGTAGAAAGCTAAAATTTTGCACAATTTAGTTCCTCGAGACCATCAACAAATGCTGTTGAGTTTGAAAGAAATCAGTGACCATGACCGTAATACTGGCGCGTCTTAACGTGAAATGGCTCGTACTCTTGTGATCGTTGTTTTGCGGCCTGGTCCGCCGGTCGTTTATCGACCTCAGAATTTCATCAATGGAGGCCGTTATTGCAAGAGATAGGTGGCTGAGGGCGATAGAACTGAATGAAGTAGTGGTTTAACTCGACTGGTACGATGAAACTCTTCCACTTGATTCTTCTCTCCATTCTCTCTCTGCTCGAACAATAGCTGTTATGTACACAATGTTTGTCGGGTTTCTTACCTAGAATCTAGATAATTTATGTTACTCAATCCTTTTGCGATTCACGTGTTACATTTGATCATTTCCACAGAGTTACAATCATATTTATGCAACTACTTTTGATGCTACTTTATCTGTAGCATCACACTTTCGAGCGCAATATAGATAGAAAATTTGTTTTTAAGTAGTATAAGGAATGTCCAGAATTTGAACATGTCGTCATGAAATATGCGATTAAACTTTAAGTTTATTCTACTTAGCATAACGATAAAAAAAGCAGCAATTAAATATACACAAGCAAACACTTTATTTCTGACAAGAAAGTACAATGTTTTAGAGATTCTTACTATAGTAAGGCCCAAATATTTCAAGGGCGCATCTGTTTTTGTGATATGATCAGTGTCTTGTTTCTGACGGCAATGTGTCTTCTTCGTCTTATGAGGATACATCCCTTTCAATTCTCTTCCTTTGGCCATATGCTTTTTCTGTCTTACGCTTTACAAGAGCACGACTGGCGTAGAGTATACGTATAATGGTGGAAGTGAAACGTTCTATAGGATGACTGTTAATTTATTCAATACTACTGCTAAGTCATTCGTCATCGCGTGTTCACTGTATCCTACTGGTGACTATAGTCACTCATTAAAATTTTGCATTAATTCACAACTGTAGTTAAACATAACATAACTTACCTTCATAGCTACTAATTTCTTCTGTTTCCTAACTATTTTGTTTCTTGTCAGGGCGATTTGTACGATTCGTACATAATGTTTCATGTATTTGTCATTCGAGTATCCGTACAGTGGAAGCATACTGGCAAAAGACATAGCCGTATTGAAAGGGTTAACTGCAGAACGATAAGCATGGAACCGAAGATCGACGAAGGAAAAATGGCCTTTACCGGTCAGTATACTTAGTCCTTTCCATGGAAGAAATTTGGAAGCTGTTTTCAACATATGATCAACTGCAATTACGTGTTGTGTTCTCAGGTTACCATAATAACTGTCGAAACTTACAGTCGAAGTTACATGCACTAATTGTAAATCGGAGTAAAGAAAGTTGTCATTGTTCTCTCAAGCAGATATTTATGAGGTGTCATCACTCTCTGAAGTAAAATATTTATTGCTACTCGACTAGATATACTCTGAGAGGGAACTACCCAAGAATGTCAGTAAGATTTACCTTGAAAGATTACGCTTAGTCGTTAAGTCATCATATACAGTGTCTTGCACAATATGACTCACTGGTTTACTACATTACGCTGCCATTTGTGACCATATAGCAAAAAATATTTTGAACCGCGTTTTAATAGTGTCGAGTGTACTACAAATGACGAACAAAAAAATGTCGAAAATACTTCGTTTTCATAGCGAAACTAGGGTCACGTTGAATAACATAAATGGGATCATTATGTCCTTTTTTTTTTTATATGATTGTAAAGGACTTTACGACAAATTTAAAAAGCATATTACATGATAGTTTTATGAACTCAATACATACTAGGTTTACAGTAGTGGAAATAATTTTAACGCTGCTTATTCAAATTGTATACCACCTTCCACAATACAATATTATAATCTTTTGCAGAAGTTTGAATGAGTTATTGTTATTAGAAGAACTGGATGTACAATTCCACATACTGTCGTAATTCTCTGTTTGAAATTTTCAATATTATTTATTGGTGATCAATACATATTTTACGTTCTGTAAATATCCCCATAAAAGAAAATCTATTGGTTTATGAAAATTATTATGGTATGTATAATCTTAAGGAAAATGATATTAATTAAATCCACTTCAACCTTATACTTTTATTTTTTATATTTTATTTTTTCATTGACTTAACACCCGCACTATTCGAAGCTATGATTCAAACTAACACAGCATGTCTATTTGTGTATCTCAGTCAGACTGCATTCGAAAAGTAAGAGACTGTTATCACTGTATCAAAGCTGACTGTAACATAAGAGCATAAGGATAAATATTTCTCCGTCCGCTAGGAAGGTGGATTTATGTTCTGATAACAAATATCTGAGTTAACGACATGTTTTTAAGCTAATAAACTCTTGAAATACTTTGATTTCCTATGCAATTTGTAATTCCTTCAAACACATATATGTATATATAGTTAATACTACTTAGGCGTATATCATTTGGTTATTGAACTCAGTAAACTTATCTGTAAGTTCAAAAATGACAATTTTCTGCAATCCTCTTTTATAATTGATCGATTCATTTAGAATTTTACAAGTCTTTTTAAATTTGGTATGCGTTTTTATGTTATTCTATAAGAAAGTTCATTTTAAACTAAAAACATACAATGTATGATTATTTATTGTCCATTCTTTTTCACGTAGGACGTATCATTCTGGTTAATGATTATTGAATTTTCGAAGATTCCATATTTATTAGTCTTTTGTGTTGTGATATTTTATAGAACAAAAAAGTTCAAACTTTGCAATAATTTAAATAGGTATTATATAATATTATGATAAAGAAATATAACATAATACACATTTAATCTAACGCGTTCACTGCGGATCTCAGTCTGAAACTCGATTCTTCTATCTGTGAGTGCAGAGTGTATATGTATACCGCAAAAGTCAGAGATAGGCGAAACGTGATTATGATGGGTTTATTGTTTACGAAGTCATCAGAGTTTAATCTTGTAGTAGATTTCGAAGAACAATAGAAAACCCGTTCAAAAATAGAAGAAAATCAAGAAAACAGCATTGTCTGTGGCCATTAAAGCCGCTGGTTAGTACAGGTCCATTTATATACAAAATTGTGCTGTGTCTGTTCCGTGACCCGCTCGTGCCCCGGATTCAAATTGGCCCATACTTTTATATGTAATAATTTATACATCACGCGAGACATGTCCGTTCGTCATTTGTGGCCCGGACGTGTCTTGGTCACATTTGGTAATCTTTGATATTTTTTCTGCTTATCGAATAGAACACAGTCAGCCCCAGTGATAGCACGAACTTGTATAAACCTACCTGACTGTTTTCGTCTGTGCAAGATGCTATTTTTTATAACGAAGAGCATTTAACGCGAAGACTATAGTACCTGTTAGCGCTCATCATTATAATACGGTTTATGTCACAGCTGTGGTTCATAGTCTATTAATCGCTTGTAAAGATGAAATTCTCCTTTCTCTTTACAGTTTTGCAACAACATGTTGGGTCCCACACAGTTCGTGAAGTCGCATTATTTGGTAAAATAAATGTTTGTTTATTTGCCAGCACAAAATTACATTAACAATAACAGTGAAATAATACTACTCGAATATGAATGTATATCGCGTTTAGTCCTTTTTAAATTATACGAAGTGCAAATCCGAAGATGTTAAAAAATAATATCCGTAAATTATTCGTATATTCGTGTACAAAAAGTCCGAAAGTTCTCAGAAAAGTTCGCAACACAAAATCTTCGCAGAAATTCGAAAAGTATTTGTTTTATTAAAGTCCTTGTCAAAGTTAACGTTAAAAGTTCTAAAAGAATTCTTCTTATTCTACATACCTAGTCCTTTTATATCTGCCCGCCTTTCCAAAGGGCTGTGCCTTAATTAAAATAGTGAAAAAGTGAGACAACTGTGCCTTTTAATGAAAACTAAGAAGTTCGGTAACGTGGTGTTCCTGGTATTCACATCCTGTCGTGTCGTCGGTACGTCCTTTTAATGGTAAATGAGCGAGTCAAGAGTAATTTAAAAAGTCGGTACGTCCAGGTTGGCCTATTGTCGTCAGTCCTTCGTCCGAGGAATAAGATTACGATGCGTCAATTGGTATTGAGCAGAAGAGATCAAGCACCTAAAAGCCAATTAAGCGTTTAGTGTTCCTCTTGTTGTACAGTTAATAATATATTACAAAATAAAATATTCAAATTCTCAAACATAGCAAATGTATCCACCGTATCGTAAACTTAGGATAATTCGTTTTACTAACACCATGGATGTACACTAAATCGTATTTTCTTCCTATGTTGCTAAATTTCTTCTTTTTCCTTCAAAAGGTATTGCTATTATAGCTAAGTCTTCAATTGAAAATGGCATTTTGTTTGTACTTTCTTCTATAATGTCTGACTTCGAACTGACTGGCACGTTTATCTCGAATACATCCCTGATGATCCTCTGTCGTGCGCAAATATTAACGGGACGGTTGTGTATAAATGAACTTTAATGTTACAGACCCGAAGATCGCGGATTCGAATACTGATGCAGAAAACATGTTTCTGGAAAATTGGAAAAATTCTTCCTTCCCCAAAGTTTAAACTAGCAATGATGAAATCGTGGCTGCAAACTATGCATACAAACTATGCATAACAAACTATGTACGTCCTGTTAATTATTATATTTACTTGCGGCCCGCCGAAGGTGTTTGTTCGGCCCATTTCAATAGCTAAAATGTGAAACTTTCGCGTTTAACAGGACGTATGTATCTATGAAATAATGTTCAAAAAGATCTGTATGGTTTCAGTATGAATAATACGATGAAGACAATAATAGATATCGGCAACAGTAACTCGTAAACTTTCAGAAAATAAAATGAAAATGTATTCATCGTTAGCTATGTTGATGAAAAATTTCACCTTACAAATTGACAATTTTTAAACTAATAAATTAAGTTCTTAAATTTCCAACGGCTTATACGAATAATCGGGTTTCAATTTCGTCCCACTGTAAGAAAAGATTGTTCATCGTTGGTCTAAACCAGTAATGACCTTTGACTTAAAGTAAAGTCAAAATAACGAAACGAATTGTTTGCAACTCACATATAGCCCGCACACAGAAAAAATTTACCCCTTACGATCTATATTCTTGACAAGCCTAGAGTTTCCTTCGTAGTAAACGTGTTGCACTAAAGTGATATAACATTAAATAGATTCTGAATGTGCAGAAGAAGCACACTCGTGCCGGAAAAAGTGAAGCATTCCCTCCAAATTTAATTTTTAACGAAAAATAAGTATACCAAATTCGTAAGCGTAACATATTACATATAAATTGTCCAACATATATTTCTCACGTTTCAAAAAGAAAATACAATGAAATCGTCAAATATTGTTAATCAATCATTCAGAGTGGCTGATTTTAACGAGTAAACAGCACGCAGGTATATGCTTACGCAATGGAATGTTGACATAAACAAGTAGTCGGATACGTGTCGGGTCTCTCACAGGAACTGCGTTGTTACATTGAAAAATACGTCTCAAGATCGAACAAACCGACAATCAATCCTCTTTTTATTTCTGATTGCAACTCGACTCCTGTCCGGGAACGACAATACCTGCGTTGGAAAACAATTTATTCTTTCTATTTCTGTTAAGTTCTAACCGTGTTATAAGAACTTCACAATGTTATCAAAAAATAAATTTCAAACTCGATTAATGAGCAATCCATATACTTTTTATTTTGTACTTTTATTCATTTCACCCGTATTATTCCTCCTGAGAAGTGATATAAATTATTCATGGAACATTGTAATTTTATATCAGATTAATTATGGATTTTTTGACTTTCAGTGGGAATTTTAAAGTAAATAAATTTGTTAAAGCAACAAAGAATAATCTTTATAGAACAAAAAATATATATTTAATTCGATGTTTTATGTACCTATTAGTTACTTTTCGATAATACCGAGACTACACAATTTTGTTATGTACAATGACAATTTGCATGACAACAAAGAATGCAGGTTTCTGTTTATTTTCATTCTGTGCACTTTTTTTACGATCTAACGAATCGAATGTTAGCAATTCTTTTATTTGCTTATATTGTGACAAACATTTTGCGCCTCTTAATATACAATATCAAAGTAATTCTTACATAACAGAAAAACATGAATTTACTCAATGTGAATATTAATATCAAGAAGTAGACATTAATCTGTGGTACCAGCGAGATATTATGAAACATGAGTTCGTATAATAAGTACTTACATATAAAGCTATCAACTGAAGTTCCTCAGAAAAGTGTTTCACTTCTACAGTTCATTACACTTGTTATTGTTTGTACATCGTTTATTTTCGTAATATACAATTCTGTATATTTTTCAAATCATAAGTATTGTTTCTTTTCTCGGGTAGAAAAAATTGCCTCATCGACATGAACTTTATAACTAACCGATTATACTATACATTATTTAATACTTCAGGGGAAACAAGGATCAGTTTCCACCGTTGTCAATGTATCACCGTTATAAGGTTGTTACATTCTATTCTAAACTTATAAAATGCTGTTACAAAACTTTTTATTTAGAAAAAGATACGCTTATAGAATAGATAGTAATAAGTTAATTAACATGGTAACAAATAACAGTAAGATGGCTTCTTTCATTTGATATGATATTTCTTTTAATATTTGTTGTGAATTGTTTTCAGTAATGTCACTTAAAACAACACTGTTCTATTAACCAACCTTCCTCTTGGCTCTTTCATCAATGGAAAATCACTGTCTTTGAATTTTTGCAAACCGGCGCGGATCTGCTTTGACATTTGTATAACCTTCTCCAAATGCTAAATTTACGCTTTCAGAGGAGCCTTCACAGTACCTGTTCCAAATTTAAATTCATATTAATACTATGCGTGTATCCCGATTAACCATATCATCAAATACTAAGGTTCTTCATATACATCAACCTGGTATGATTAATCACCACATGTTGTTGTAATAGTAATGAAAAAGAAATCACAATAGTTCCTCAGGAAGCAATATGAGAATTAAATGTGCACATGTACGTATGTAGGAGCGAGCCATTCCTCGTGAGGTCCACACCAAGTGTTTTGCCTTGCGCTTTTTTCCGTGCTTCGACAGACAAATTGAGAGGCACCAGGAAACCGCGTGTTCAACCGGTTCTTTCTCGTTGCATCATGCATCGCTCATCCTTCTTCTAAAGTCGGTTTCTCCTTGACAAAGCGAAAAACGCAAACGAGAAACAAGTCTACTGGTAGAGGAAGACCGGTCATACCACGACTTTTCATTCGATCCCAAGCTGTGCATACAGAGTGAACCGTCTAACGTAATCACTTTAAATTATTCTATTGTCAATGAACTAATTTAAATTTTTTGTTTTTTGTGTCACATAATATGGGTCTTTTGAGATAATTACCGTACAACTTTTATCAATTTAATTTATTTATTTATTTTTTTTTTTAAGTTTTCAATCACCTTTAATTTTTGTGAAATCTGAAACTTTTTGAAGAAATGATACGGCAAAGAAAGATGTACAGGAAAAGTTGATTTTGTAATGAGAAATAACATGCGATGTTTCTAATTTTAAGTTTCTAACTTACACACAGTGTGTGTATAAAATGGTGCCCATCAGCTCTAATTTATTCACGTAGATGACAAATAAATGCTTAATTTTTTTCTATGACATTTACATTTTTTATTTACTAGAATTTTCTTATTAGGATGTATTTTATTATTGTTTCTTTAATTCTTGTGAAGGAAAGGATTATTTCATTATGCTTGCCGTACTTCTCAATATTCGCTGGAAAATAGACGTAGAAATTATAAGTTCATCTAAAAAAAAAAAATTGAAGATGACTTTGAAAATTTTCAAAAAGCTGAATTGATCAAAAATGCAGCATAAACATTTTAAAGACCTCTTTGAACCATATACTGCGACACACAATAAGTTTCGATCGGTCCATTATGAACAGAATAATCTAAAGTGATCACGTTAAGCAGTTCACCTTGTATACTTGAACGAACAGGTGTGTCACGTTAAGTCACGAAACGTGAAGACGCCGCTATTCCTCCTCACGATCCTTTAAAGCAGAGTCCCTCATGCAGCCGTTTCGAGAGCAAGAGCACTCTTCGTTGCTCCATGTAGAGCTAAGAGCACTGGTCGAAGGAAGTTACGTCGAGGCTCGTAGTAGTGTAGGCTCGTAAATAGACCTGTGTTCGTACGTTGAAGCGTTCTGTACCATCGGTTACTTTTTTTAGCACGTGCCGATCGTACTTTACGACAGAATTTATTAACTGTATTTTCGTAGGATAAGAAAAATAACTGCATAGGCAGTGAAATTGTGCATTTAATTGCATAACACCTCTAGTCTAATATAAAATTGTTCCAAATAATGGACTAAACTTGAGTGGGTTTAGGCAATTTCTTTTCATCCGCAGAAAATCGTACACTAATGGAAAATTCATGTTGATAATTATGAATGATCAAGTCGAAAATATCTTACACAGATATTAGTGCATTTACACTTTTTCGTTGTGCTTTCGTGAGATCATCAAAACAAAGACAAGTTATTAAAACAGCGAATCCGCTCTGAGTTGATACTCTGTAAATGTCTGTCTACATCATCTGTAGCGAACAAACGTTTAATAGCTTTGTTATTTGACCTGAATACTGCGGAATAACTTAACAAATTAAGTATTTCAGATTCATCAATATTCTTGAGTTCGATTCTAATTTGCTTCTTGTATTTTATTCTTACATTTCCAGCTTTACTTTGTTGTTACATTGGGGTCTGTTGAATGCCTTAACATGCGAAATTTTCCCTGCAATCCTGGCAGATTATAGATTATGTTGTGTCGTTCAACGCAAACACTTTCAATAACCTCGTTTGTTGACCACTTATAACGGTTTTCTTTTGGAAAAATGCTTCATAGTCCTCGTGATATGTTTTATCGTTATTAATTGATTGTTTAGCTATCCCATTTTCGTTAATTTCAAGCAGGTGTGTTTTTGTTTAGGTTCAGTTGAATTATCATTTTCAGATTGTTCCGAAATCGTATTATGGTCGCTGTTAGAACTTCATGGGCACAGTACGTAACACCACCATAGCATAAATTATTTTTGAGTTTACGAATTTTTTTTCTCTTACTTACATGCATAAAAGTCCAGTTTACTGAGAGAAGGCAAATTGTTTCGTTGTTTCTTGCAATACTTGTGTCTTCTCGTGCTCAATAACATAAGGATATGCCATAAGCTACGAGTTTCCAAGGGGTATAATTTTTTTTAACAGTCCCCGAACCAAAGAGTCAACTCGACGGAAATTCTGTACGGTTACTCAGTGTACCTATTTGAACAATCTTGCATTGTAACAGTTTCTCACCCTTACAAGAAAGAACACGCTTAGGACATACTAGAAGAGCATTGGCGACACTTTAGACACGCGGATTAGTATTTAAGATTGTTTGTTATCAATCAAATCAACTTGGATTTAAAACGATGCGCTTGAAGGTGCTTAATACAAAAATTTGTCAAGACAAATTAGAAGTAACCAAAAAGTAAAGTTGTAATTAAAGTCTTTGCAAGTACTGAAAAATAGAATAAATCTTGAATTTTAATCCTAAATGCTTAGGTGTTCCTTCGAGTAATTTTTAGTCAGCACATCACATCCAAACATCTACCATCCTCTAAAGTTAATCTACAACGGCGAGCTTAACAGTCGTTTTCTACTATAAAATCAGTGTCAGTATCTTCTATGTCAGTGCTATTAGAATCGATGCTGTTGCACCATTTAACAGTTTTTCTTTTCAATATCAGAATTATGCGTGACTCATAAATAAGTTACTTGCTTAAGAATTTATCTTATAGGCTATTGTAAAAGAAAATAAGTTATTTAGAGGACTACATTACAAAATAATAATTGGATTTTACTACACTTACGATACTCAGTTATATTTTTCTATAACTTAGTACATCGATACTTTTCTAGCTGCTCTAGTAATTTTCACTGTTTGCAGGATTTTCGCAGGTTTTGGTACTCGTACTATTCACTGTTTACTCTTTACACAGCATTAGAGGCTGGTCATTTTTATATGATCACTTTTGATCGTTACTTATCATTCATGCTACGTACACCAGAATCTTCCAAAATTTTCTTATTATAGTTATTACAAACTTTTCGGTCCCTGCATATACGCACACTCACTCGAGGCATTCATCGTCAACTCGTTCGATTATATTTGCACATACTTATATACATACAACTGCCACTTTTTCATCTTTACATTCATTTTTCTCAATTTTCTCATTGTATTTCTAATAAATGTTAATAACATTCTTTGTTTCTTGAGAAATGCTCTTAAATATCCTACAAGAATTTTTCGAGTTTAAGTTTCTCAATATCTTCCCTTTCGTCACATGTACACACATATTCGAAGCGATATCAACAGATCCCATAATTACGCGTAAGTTTCCACGTGGACAGACCTAAATTTTTAGTTTCTGGTAGTCTTGTATTCCAATAAATAAATTTCTAACATCCGTAACAATCAGAAAATTTAAGTGTTTTACTTAAATTATTTCAGAATTATATAATCCAAAGTGCAATAAAACATCATATTCTTCATATTTACATATTTAAAACCAATTATTGATCGTTATGACCTTATTAATATGTTATTCATTCTTTTTACAATTCTTCAATGTAGAAAAAATTTATTACAGATAAAAAAAATTGTACATGTAATAGTTCGTAATATATGTAAATTTAATCAATGTATAAGATAATATAGCATTGTAAATATAATACCGTGACAAGAGCATATTACTTGAGAATGTGTAAAAAACCTTTATGATTCTTTTTAATTCCTACTCGTTAATTTTAATATGATTCAAAGGTAAATTCTGCAATTAAGCCGTAAATGTAGTTAAAAAAATAATTAATTATTATTTCAACGTACTGTCTGCTCTATATTTTTCTGATCGAGATTTAAAATACAATTAGCTGTTCACTGGTTTAGAAACCAAGTACAGTTAATTTGATTTGCATTTAAATATCCAACTGATTAATTGACCAAGATAGAATGCAACCAATTATTGATTGATTAGCAATGAAAATGTAAACTTTCAATGTAATATTTAACGAGTTATACCAAATTCCATTTAATCGATCACATAATTGAACTCTTAACATTATATTGTTAGTTATTATAAAACGATATATGATTTCGAAATATATCAAAATATATCAATATTATCTAAAAATGTTGAGGTATAATAATAACATACTTAGTTGTAGTAATATTAATTTAATAAATTGCAAAATTATTTTTTGTTTATTGTTCCCATGAGTCTTCGTTAAGCTATCAAATAGACAAAATGTTTCATCGTATCGCTTCTGAGTTATACTTGAACTACACTGTTAGTAACTGTATATGTTTATAAGTGTATGAAAAACGACCTCAGGGCCGCCGTAGTATAAATCCGTGTGTGTATATCCACAGCAGCATGAAGACCGAACTAGAAGTGCCGCTAATACAATTAAAACTTTCAAAATCTAGAACTACCTACACTTAACAGAATTTAGCAAACACTACAAACGATAATGTTGAAAGGGTTATAAGTAAGTCAACGAAGTGTGCACAAAACCCAGCTATAAATAAAACACAGACACAGAAAAAAATAAATATCGTTGTAGACTTATATACACATTCATAAGCAAAAACCTGGCTACAAGAAATGCTTATACATATATAGCGTCTTATCAGCACTAGACGACACTCCAACTGACACTATTATTACAACTCAAAGTGCAAAACCTCCTGTTACATACATACAAGCACAAATTATCGAACCACTAGCAGAATTATTAGCACAACAAACTGGTAACAACAATTTTACCCTAAAACAAACACAATACCATCAAATAAAAACATAGCTAAACTCGACAGAATATAGAAAAACAGAGAACGCATTAAGAGGCAAAAATGCAAATTTTCACACTTATCAACCTAAAACAAATTGAAGTTATAAAGTAATACTCCGAGGTGTCCACTGAAAAAGAAACGCAAACAGAATAACTGAAATATTAAAACAGCACAACTACTTTGTCAGAACAATAAATAATATAGTTAAATATGATACCAAGCAGAAATTACATCTGTTTCAAACCATAACAATAAAGACATACTTAACATGAAAAAGCTACTAAATACTTTAATTAAAGTTAAACTGCCAAGACCAAAACGCGATTTATTAGTGTTACCGCTGTCAAATGTATAGCCACACAAAAATCTATTGAAATAGGCTAACGTGGAGAATTACAATCTCGTTATAACTCTTTCACCAAAGATACGAATTTAGGAATAGGCAAATAAAAATGAGCAAATAAAAATTTTCATTCAGAATGATCATTAACACATTCGCCTGTAGTTTTGACATTCGCATAGTTCAGAGGTGACGAACATCTTTTTCGACGCGGGCCGCACGATCCCCACCATTAGCCAATCCGTTCTCCCACTATTGAGCGGTTTGCTCCCCCACTAGTTACTTACCTTGTCACTACTCCATATGTCACAAGTTTGTCACGAGAACAACGTAAAACAGCGGAGTGAAATAAGTAGGGGAGTCCAGGATTCTAGCAGGAATGTAGGAATCGCATCGTCAAATCGCAATGCCTTATCGATTTCTTATTCTTTCACCAGTCCAGTCCAACACGATTAAACACTGTAGGACAGGCACAGGCAACTCAAGCATGGTTACTGGTATAAACCTCTCCACCTCGTACAGTGTTTCCGTGATAGGGCAATTTGCGTAGAGGTATAGTTGTCGCAAAAATATAGTGTGCTCATAAATGAACGCGCCAAGCCTGGCACCCATCGATGCTGCAATATTGAGTCGTATATGACTTACTGCTGTAGTATTCTTTAAAATAATTGTAAATTGTATTTAATATTTGGAATACTTGAAAAAATTTTAACTTTTTTTGTTCACTAATTTTAACTTTCCAAAGGTTGCTGTTAGCAATACATTGCAACGGAAAAATTAATTTCAAATCAAATTTGAACGACACTGAAGTTCTATTTCTGCTACTTTATCGCCTAAATTGCTGTTCTAACGCTTGGAACATGTATAGCTTAGCTCTCAACTGATTTTGGGAGCACACTAAAATTTTGCAGCGACGGTACTTAGAAACCACGGCGTCCCATGGAAATAGTACAAATGCCTAGAGATAGGGCAGAATAAGACCCGTATATACATAGTATATATATATATATATATATATATATATATATATATATATATATATATATACGTAGAAACGTATGTATACCGAAGTCAAACGTATTTGCATAGTTCTCATAATAGAAATTACGCTAATACCGTTTACTTTCCAATTAAATCGCACGTCAAAAATTGATGTGCTGTACAGTAAACCTCAATAAATACATCTAATCATATATTATGCACATTTTGAAAAATATCCTTTTATCCATGAAATGTTTACAATAAAAATTTATTTATAACTTAATGTGTTGCACACAAGATTTTACGTTAAAAGAAAATTACTTTCAAAACTCGGGTTAGGATAACCCTTCCTGAGTATAATAGAAAATAAATTATTCATACAACTAACACTTTTATAAATAATAATTCATTTATATAATAAAACTGCATTAAAACTAGCGAAAATTAGCAATTTTCTTTAACAATAACTTAACTAGTTTCATGAATACATTTGTGCAATAATTTTTAATCAGAATCGTTCTCTCAATCTATTGATAAATTTTGGTTTATTTGTATAAGAAGATCCCGTATGTTATTATTAAAGATTTTCAAAATATATGCTTATTATGTCCTCAACTATCATGTGATCTTTCACAAATGCTTCTTACAGTAAAAACTAAAAAGTTACTGTTTCTTAAAGAAATTAAAAAAAACATTTCTAATTTTTGCGAAATTTTAAGTATTTGCTATAAAAGTTATAAACATTTTAATACGTTCCAGTCATGTAGTCATTGAAAAATAATTCATAATTATGAAAACTTATAAAAGAATAGTAAAAAAAATGTTCACGCTAAATAATTGCATTCAAATTTGTAACAACTGAAAAAGAGAATATATTAGAAAATAATGCAGTTTACTAAATACTGTTTTTATTGGAAAATATTTAAACATACGACAGAATGTTTTGATGGTGAATACGTACTTCGGCCTATGAACACCCTAAATTAGTCAGGTATACTTACTATACAAATTTGTAACACACAGTGTTCCACTACAGTATTCCTAGCTTATGCCTGCTTTAAGGTATATAAAATCATTTCATCAATTACAAATATTAAGGAATATTCTTACAGTTAGTTGGCTATACGTATTAATGTTAGAATCCGGGTGAGGAAGCTGGCACCAATTATATTCTAATGATATAATATTTATTACGACGAAGTTATTACAGTCCTTATTACACGCGGATTTCCTATTACAAAATACGAATTGTGCGAAGTGAGGAAAACGTGGTATAGATGTTTTGATTGACTGCTCTTAATTGGACTGACTCTCTTTTAAAATTCTTTTTAAAATTAGTAATATATTAGAATATATTTATTTATAAACCTGCAGAGTTTATTTACAGGACAAATTCGTGACTCAATGGTTGGTTATCCAACATTAAACGTCAAACATTTTAAAACACTTTTTGCGAAAATGAGTGCAGCAAAGCACGAGTCACTTGAAGAATCAGAAATTACCAACAACTTTAGCATTTTTGTCTAATCGAGCACTACGATTTTATATTTTTTTGTACCTCGTTCACGAGCTGCTACCAAGGCTCGCACACGCGAATACGTAGCATGTGACATCGCGCAGATAGGCGCACATACCACAGACAAGTTAACCGCGGCAACCTACTTACCGGCTCGGTAAGCTGCATCTGCTGTCGTCTCGTTCCTCACCGACTGTAGTATTGTGCATTCTCTCACGTGAAAGAATACTAGAAGCCTTCAACGGCCGTTCGATGTTCATTGGCCTCGAGGATATTTTTTTCGACTAATGAAATATTTGTCGAGAATCGTCAACATACATTGATTTCGTGATAGCGGCCGAGACTTCACTTTTTTCCAGAGATTTATCCTTTTATGTTGAGATTCTTTAATATGGCTTTTTTTTCAATCCGATAAATATTTTACGGCTTGTCCAGGAAACAAAGAATTAAGATAAAAAATGCTTTCTAGTCCAGAATGTGGAATAAATACTTTTATGGTTTTGTTTATCCTAGACATTTCTTTATTCATGATGCTTCTCACCCAGACTCTTCTTTCGCACTTGTAATATTCTGGTTTAAATGTCCTCACAGTTCTTTCTGACCCAAACATCTCTCGTTCACATTTTCAACACTAGCATACTCTGATATGTTACAAACATCCACAAGAAATTTCCACTCTCACAATATTAAATGCAGAAAGTATTGATCTTTCACGTACATGATAGTGAGCCATCTACAGAAAAATTCTCATGGTGAATAATCAAATTCAGACAAAACTTACACTCCTTATATGTAATCGTTGAAGAAGTTGCTGTTCTTACTAATTGTAAGTTTTCTTTACCGTGGAATATTCTACGTTTGCTTCTCTTGCACAGTACGGGCCACGATATATAGAAATCATAAATTAAATCCTCGAATTGCAAGATCACTTGATATCGCTACACTTAGAGCTGTACACGGTATTTCTGCAAATTTTGTGTTTCTGCAAATGTTAATTATAGTCCGACTACGATATAATAAGGTCGCAAAATTAGTCAAACTTTAAAGTATACATATTTTGGAACAAACAAATTAACGAAAATACAGGCAGCTAAGGACTTGAAACCATGGTCAAAACCATACGAAGAAATCCTTCACCTAATATGTCTTGTATATACAATATAGAAAAGAAAATTTATACTCACATTACAATTACGTTACAGATAAGAGTCTTATTGAAGTCTTTAGTATCTTCATTTACCTACTCGTGGTATATACACGTAGAAAATGCAATACGGTTGTGTAATTGCGGACATAGAAAGAAATTTCAGATCTTTCAGATAGTAACTAATATTTACATATTAGTTTGTAAACGAAATATCGTTTGCTAATTAAAGTAGCAAATCATATGTTCATTTATTGATGAACCCCTAAAACAGAGTGCAATGTTGGCCCTGTGTGTCACAACATCAATCAGTTCCAATTCTAAAAGGTTTTATCGTACTATACCTGTTATATACGCACACACTATCGTTAAGATTTACTGTAATACTGTTTAAAACTTATTCCTCTTGATCAGAACTTCTAGTAACTAACATGTACGTCTATCATAATTCACAGTATTGTCCTTAATACATTTACGGAACTAGTTAATTTAACGGATGCAGGATTTTACAAACAAAACTATAGAAACTATTGCTTTCATTTTTCAACCATTTTTGCTAACTCTTATTAATGAAATGATACGAAAATTTATAAGTGAATTAATAGTATATAATTAAATTGTTTCTGTGTTAAATAAATCGATTTAAAAAAAAAAATTCGGGTTTTCATTCACACATCAATTTTACGGAAATCTGTAAGAATAGGTATAGAAGAAAAGTCTGTAAACTTAGTACCAAAGGAACCAATGCTTCGAAGACACTCCTACATTCTTTGTAATATTTTCCTCTGACGCAAACGACGATTCGGGAACCTTTCTGTGTACAGATGTCTAACTCCGACAGCATTACACTCTGCAAATTCCTACGCAAGATGTGTATTTGTCATTTTACTGTTTGAATAACTCGTTATTTTTAATAAAAATTTACGATTACCAATAATTCACAATAAGCATATTTTGCATCACTGAACGCAGTCTATATAATCAATAAAACGCAGTAATAACCACGTCATCCATAACACCAGTAATACCTAATAGCATTTACAAATTCATACGATTGCATGACTCTTAAATTTGTTAAATAAACAGTAAACCAATATGCTAAAACATTTTATAATATATCTATATGTGAAAATATTATTGCAACACAAAGCAGGCTATAATTTGAAAATAATATCGTATCGGGCACATGTTTATATGAACTTTTTGTCATTTTTATTTATTGAATTCATCCCTCCAGTACTTCCCACATAATACGGGATACACAGTATATAATGCTTCTTAAAACTTTCATATTTTTCTACATTCGAATTATTCTAATATATCTGACATTGATCGATGTGAATTGTAGAATAATAAAATTACGTAGTCCTGCTAGAAATCATGCAAAAGTATA
Source organism: Anthophora plumipes (assembly GCA_951804975.1). Taxonomy (NCBI): domain Eukaryota; kingdom Metazoa; phylum Arthropoda; class Insecta; order Hymenoptera; family Apidae; genus Anthophora; species Anthophora plumipes. The sequence goes on along the minus strand of OX638118.1, from coordinate 13,430,561 downwards.
TTTCTTTCATTCTCGAAGCATTGTTTTGAATTTTCCTTGATTTTAGTTTTGTATTTTGATACAGAAAGTTTCACAATGTGTGAAAACAGTAGTAAGTACCTCATATGAGAGGTTTGTTAATCTAAATAATATAGCAATTGAAATATTTTGAATGTGCAAATGATTTATCTATTAGAAAACAAAGATAAATATTCCTTAAAGAATTAGGATTTCAATTAGTTCAAGCAAGTATAGATAGGAGAGCTAAAAATGTTGTAACCGAAACAGTATTTTTTTCAAAAGAGATAAATGCTACCAAAAATTCTAGACGAATAATAAATGTACATCTATGTTATAAAGAAAACGTTCGCAATGTTATATACATGTGAGATATAATAAATATAGGAATAAATGTATTATTTGCGAAAAATATGTATGTAGCATACATTCGGTAAGCGAAAGTATTTGTACAGACTACAAAAATTTGTAATAAATATTATTATTCATAATTGTACATTTGTTTTTATTATTAAAAACAGTAGGAAATGACAATTATGAATGTCTAAGAAGTTCATAAAATAAATTGTGGTAACAATAAGAACCTTGTGCCAACGTAAATTGTAATAGTTATTACGGGTCTGAACGAACCCAAGCATCCGAGAGTTAAGAAAAATAAATCTATTCTTCTAAATTCGTACAATTATTTTCTACAATATATTTTAACTTTTAGTTTTTGTAAACTTTACATGCTACTCGTGCATTATTATAATTTATATTAGTTCCAGATAAAAGTTCTTACTTATTACAGTATTTATACTTTACTTTCCTAGGATACACATTTTTAGCAGACAATAATTTGCGAAATCAGATGTTTTTTCATACATCAGAAAGTTTAAAGTAATGAAGAATAAAGCAATTTTATATTAGCAAACTGATTTCGCATTATTGAAGTATACATTTTGTCACTGAAGATTCAGAAGAATAGCATTCTGTATAATGATATAAATATGATTAGGAAAAACTAAATTTTAAAAGTAGATATTTGAAATGTTTGAACAGTAATTTATCTAAGGTCGCTTAAAAGTTTTATTTTTGTTTTTAAAATTTGAAATTATAACAATTTTTTTATAAATTGTAGAAACAAAAATTCATAAAATAATGTAACGGTTTTCAACATTATATGAAATAGAAAAACGTAATTTTTCTAAATACCAACTTTAAGGTTAGTGTTTCTTTATGACCTAATAGTACCTTAAAGAACATTTTGAAAATTAAAATTAAAATAAATTTTGAATATCAAGAAAATATATATTCACTTCTAAAATATGCATTTGTATGCAAAATTAGAAAAAAATAAATTTCCTTTAATGTGATTCGATATTAAAAATGCTTTTCAGAAAATGTGAAGTTTTTAAATTGGAATTTCACAGCTTATTGGCCACAAGTCTGAAATAATTATAATTTTTTAAAGCATACATTTTGTAAAGAAAATTGTCAGAAATTACGTAACAAATTCCTTGGTTTACCTATTCAATTTGAATATGTATGAATACAATACGTAATCATATACAGCGAATTCTTAACTCTGGGCGCAGTTAAAATTCACTGTTGTTCAAACAGTTCCACACGTTTGGAATTTGGACGTGAACAGTATCTTGCATCGACGGAAAACAACCTTGTTATGAAAACTTAAATAACGCTTTTGGCTATTTTGCTTCGACAATTTCAATAGTCCGATATTTTCCAACGCATTTTGTACGCCGCAAGGTCGTACGATATTCTACGTATTTGTCAAGCTTATTACGTTATTCATGTAACAATTATATGCAATTTAAGAACAGGGTCTTTCAATAAGAACAACAGAACTTTGAATTGAAATAAAACGAAAAATACGAAAGATAAACTAGTACTCATTGCTTTATTTTAAAGTACATTCAACGATATTATACATGAAATACAATATCATACAAATGACCACTACAATTGTGCTTGCTGGATTGAATAGGATAAACCCAATTTTTGATGACTGGCACTTAAATCAGATCGTATTTAACCGGTGATACGAAAAATATTTGCTTTGAAATCATCGATAGTTTGTGAGTTTTTGAAATACACAAGAGACTTAACATGGCCTCACAAAAAAAAAAGTCTAACGGTGTCAAGTCACAAGATCTTGATGGCCAGTTGACAGCCACATTTCTCTATATAATCCTATCGTTGAACTTCGATCTCAATAAAACGATAGCTGCAACAGAAGTGTGACATGTGGCAGCATCTTGTTGAAACCACATTTCAGAACAAATCAAATCCATTCAATTCACGACAAAGAAAAGATGAAATTATCGAATGGTAACGCTCACCAGTAATAGTTACAGTCGGACCTTCTTCATTTAAAAAAAAAAATAATAATAAAGGCCAGTGACTCTATCAACAGAAAAACCACATCAAACAATGACTTCCTTTAAGTAAAATGATCGCTGGGTTACTGATCCCCAAATTCAGCAATTGTGTTTATTGACAAAGCTATCCATCCTAAAGTGAGCTTCAACACTGAAGATGATTTTGGCTGTTCAACGCTGAAGAACTTTGATAATAAATTTTAATAATTTCAACACGTTGAGCAACTGAGTATCTATCTGTAATGATATGTCAAGCGCTACTGCGTACAAAGATCACACGACTCTGACAATTGAACAACAAACATGTCGGCTGTGATAATTGAAAGATCTATCGTTCTTATTGGGAGACCCTATACATATATCGCGTAATCATACACTTATAAACTATTTCTAACTGTTTAATCAATCAATCGATCAAATTTATGCATTTTACAATTTCTTATGCATCTGTTAGCGGAAGGTTAAGGATTATAAAATGTCGAGAAGCATTTTAAAATTTATTTATATTTTTATTTTGAAGAATATAATTCGCATCAAGTATATTTAGCTTATAAGGAGCATCGAGAATTTAGAATGTTTGATATAACTTAATAGGTGTTATGAAAATTATTAAAACATTTTGCAGCAAAATAAAGGAGAGGAGAAAGAAAAAAACAGTTACAAGTGAACTGATTGTGAACATTTTTGAATAATCAAGATGTTTCGTCTAACTCAAGCAGGTAAAATATTTCGGTTACTGCAAAGATGGTCAGAGAGAAAGTGAATAGTGAAAAGGGACAAAAATTCCGATTGATAGACTTTTTTTTTTCTTTTACGAAATTTCAAGGGCACAGACTTTTTCTGAGTGTATCGATGCTCATGTGAAGATCAACATATTATATACCATTGAATTCGTTTTTCTATTAACTACATTTTGATGATATAAAAAAAGTTGTAAAAACGACTTTCACTAATTTGTTCACGATTCCGCCCATTTGTAACATTTTCAATTTTTTTTTAGACACGTTATCCAGCAATGTAATCTTTCTAACGTTCCAAAAAACCTCAAGTCTAATTTTAAAAAAGTTACTCTGTTTCAAAGGTAGTTCAAATACTTTCGTGAATTACTGTATCTAATATTCAATTCGACATACCTAGTACAAATTATTTTTATCTATATTAGCGATATTTTTACATACTTGGATAACAAATAGTGTATACGTAAGAAAACCTACTGTATTATTAATTTATGCTATGTTTTTTATCAACGTTAATATTGATAGAAGTAATGACCAATAGAACGAAAGAATAGCTAAGTAATATTCATTGATACTCGATACCAGTAAATCATCAAAACTGATTTTTCCTAAAACGTTATCACCGACAACCTTATTTGGTCTTCTTACCTTATTTCCAATAAAAAGTCACTAGACTTGAATATGGTGTATATCAACGTCGAACTGTTCTAACATTTACATAACCTTTTTCAAATGCTAAGTTTATATTTTCAGCAATTTTTTCAAGTTTAATTTTATGTAAAAAAAAAACTGGAATTATTTAACATATCAGATAATGATTATGAATTCTTTTTATTATTCAATACACGGGTACTATAGGTAATTTCCTTTTTTTTTTATTATTATGTATACAAATTTATGATCGGACAAAGTTTACCATATGGTATTAACCCACCAATTTTCAGCTCTTGAAAAAACATTTCATTTGCATCAACCTAATTAGTACATATACACATTTAATACATTAGCACTACGGTATACACTAACTATACATATATTACAGAATACCCTGTATACTTTGTTAAACAATCGATCTTTCAACTACTAAAAAGTTTATTGGAAGAAATCTGTTCTATATAACACAAATACACAAATATTTTGCCAAATTAAAACTAAGGTATGAATCATTTAAGAAACACTGATATCTGTGGCACATAATATAATAATTCAAACGGTAAGTTCCAAGCGAGCACCAAAAGAAATAAGAAATAAGACAGAATAGACGAAATAAAATAAGAAACAATGGAAGAAAAACGACAGTCGGTTTCGCCAACCGGATGGAAGTTGTAGATACCGGATCTCATACAAATATCCAATTAACACACCATACACCGCTTGTGGTTGTTCCTCGGAAAGGAGAAAGGTATAACGGCGTCCTTTCTCCCTGTTGGGTGTATCCTCTATTCCTCAAACGAGACACAATGTGCATAAGGTTCGTAGTGGAGGGTGATTTGCATAGTCTCCGTGATTCGAAATTTATGTCTACATTTTCACGGAAGCGGTGCAATCGTTTTCGCGAGAAAGATATTCGTGAATCGAGGTGATGACGAGGACTTTCGCGAAATATATGGACCACCTGATCGGTACAAAGAAATTTCAAGGCGAATCTTGCGAAGCTGCAGGATCCGTGTCGTTTAGAAAATGCAGCTCTTCTAACTATATTTAAAGAAGAGCATACACGTGAACGGAAAAATCCATTTCTCACGGGAAACGCAACAAGATAGTCGTGTCTTTCGAGTAGTAACGAGACAAGGGTATATTATGTATTACGTTGGAGTGAAAGGAATATCTGTTTGATTTTGAATTTCTTTCAATTGTTTGATACATCTATAAGTCTTTAGAAATCACATTAGAAAATGTAATTTCGAATGTAAAGCAACTGTATACAATAATACAAAATTCAATTGAAGTATTAACCGTGTTAATATTGTATTATAGTCTGAACGCCTCTAATTTTTAATCACAATTATATAACAATTTCTTTTCATATTTGTATAAAAAAATATTTTCATTGAGTTTAATATAATTACTTAGAAATCAGCTAAAATTTTTACAAATTGATACTCTAGTATATTTTAATTAAATCATTTTTTTTTTTTTTTAAACTTTTGAGATAAAACTTGTAAGACTTATAAACTTCTGTTTGTTGTCTACTATCTAGTGTTTATTATGTATAATACACGATTCCATATCTTTAAATATACTTGATATTACACAAAATGCTGCTCTTTCTATTCCTACATTTCAACTGTACGAATACTTTTGTACCCAACTGTATATACGATATTCTTTAGTCGTAGTCATTTATTCACTCTCCGATTTAGTCATTAAACAGGCACCGTTGTATTAAGCCATTAAATGTCACGTCATGCAAATAATCAGTTACTTTAAGTTATTACTCTCATGTCGGAAAATGGGAAAACATCCAGAAAGATCGCTGCGACATTGAACGTTTAAAGATCAACAGTCGGTAATCTGGCAAAGGTTTAATTGATCTATCAAGAAAAACCATTATTAGAATCGATTACCTTATCCAGAGAAAATCAGCTAGTGACGTTTTTGTAAAATTGCTATAGATATTGTACTTTGTTGCTGAAAATTTGGCTAATATTAATTATAGAACAATAGCACGACTACTAAATGATGTTGAACTTGATGGATACATTGGAATTAAAGAACCGCCACTTAGTAGGAAAAACGGAATAGCTCGACTGTCATTTGCTAAAAAGTATTGTCACTGGATACTTGAAGACTGAACGAAAGTTCTAGTTTCTGGTGAATTCACATCCTGTTAATAGTGATTGCAGAAAGAATGCACGTCTTGTAAAAGATACAAAAAACGACGTTCGTTATCAAAAATAAAAACTGATGCTGATAAGGTAACGGTGTTGGAAGAAAATTTGAAACGTTGAAAACCAATTTACAAACACAGTGAAAAAATATTTAAATAACAAATAGGATTATTCTACATTGAAAAGAAGAGGGCAATGAATTACTAGATCGGAAGACAATTATGAACAGGATTTTTATCCATTTATAGGAAATTTAAAGGTGCGAAATTGTATAGAATATACATATACGAAAAAGTGCACGAAATATCCAAATTGTAGTGCTTATAATACCTGGTGAGCTGAAATTATTTTCTATCGAACTTCTACTTTTTTGTTTACTATATTTTAAAAAATATGAATTCATATAAAAATCTACAGTCTGATTATAGGTAACGATGAATATTATACCACAGTTTGATTCACAGAGTTTTCGTAATACAGAAAATTTAATTGCGTTCATTTCAAAGTAAAATTACAGAACTTTCATAATAACCTGAATTATATGAACCATAAAATTTGTCATAAAAAACACACATTGCCTTTTTTATTACTTTAAAACTCAACAGTCTTTCATATTCACATTTTCGCACGCTAACATGTGTTTTTTGGTGATTTCAAATGTATTGCGGGAGGGACTACAATTCCCTTCGCGTTGAATTTGTAAAAAGGGAAACTGTTATGGTGGATATCGAAAGGAAAGGGATTCCGCTCACGTTCGCCTTTATGAAAAGAAAATTTATAGTCACGCCGTTAGGTCGACGTGCAGCTGAAACGTTTCACTAATCGGAATTCGTAGCTCTCTATAAATCGCTACCACTCTTTGACGTCATTTCCTGTCTGTTCCGTTGATGACATACTAATGACGAGTGGCATACCTGAGCAAAGCGACGCTACCGTCGCTAAATACATCGAACAGCAACTGCGGTTTTTATTTAATCTGAATGAATTTCTTAGCGTTCCGATTGTATTAAAGAATCGTTATACGTATTTCGATTTCAGAGTCGATTTTTTTATCATATTTTTCATAGTACGTATCGTATAAATATTTTAAATCTATAGACAAAATTACAGCCGTTTGAACGGAACGGGTTCTACCTCTCCACAGACAAGCTTGTAAAACTTTAGGTACATTTTTTTCGAAACAGCACTTTTCAAGACTGTGGACATGAAAACTATATCCGATTAACTTCATCTTTCACACATATAGTCTAAATAAGATTTTATGTCGGTTCGTGAGAACTTTTTTAAATAAATTGAATAATTCCCGAATAATAAAAGAAAATGTACAATCTTTTTTAAATGAAAATCATAACCCTTTTTCAAATTGTTGTCATTGTCGTAACCTTTTTCTTTTTTTTCTTTTAAAGATTTCTACTGGAAATCTTTTGTTTCTGATTGCTTGTACAAGCTGAATTATGTCCACCATTTAGGACGACGTTAAGAATACAATTTTACACTATTACATACAGATGCCATATTTCTAACAATTTCCAATTTTTCACTTCTGTTTTCTATTGCATAAATATGTACTTTTATGATACGACAAAAATTAAACCAATCTGCGTAATAGATTGCCTTTCAAACACTCAGCTCCTTAATATATTTATGTATTAAACGTATATGAATTATATGAACGTTTGCAACTAGTCGTTCGAAAACATATCCAGTATAACCATAACCTAATAATAGAGTTCAAGCTTGTAACAATATTTATCAGACATACATATGTCAAAGAAGTCTTAAATAAACGAATTTATCGACAACGTTTTTGTTCTGCCAATATATCGTTTGAGGACGAAAATGATTTCAAATAACTTGCGAGAAGTATCATACTTAAAAATCCTGGTAATCATACAAGTTATACACATGTAATAATTAACATTTATAGCTTCTATAATTTTTTGCTCAATTTTAACCCTTTGCACTCGAAGTTTTTGTGCTGAAGTTAAATTTTTTTTTAGTTTTTTTTAGCATAATTATTTGTTTCACCTATGGTTTCGTCGATTAAAATTCTAAAAATCCAATGATTCTATTACAATTTACAGCTACTTATGATTCTGTAGTTTTTTCATCTTTACTGAACTTTATTCTTCTTGATCTTTTTTCAGAATCTGTAGTGTCTATCTGAACTCTGTCTTTTCTGAGTACTGTTAGAACCAGTTTCACTTTTTACTGCTATTCTAATCTTCCATTTTCTTCAACCAATTATATAATTCAAATCTCTCATTTATACAATTATTGTATTGGTTTTTAAATAATTTAAACTCGAACTTATCTTCACTGTTGCTAATTCCGTTATTTGACTCGATCTTTGTAAACATTAAAGACAGACTAATGTATGAAATAATAATTTTAATTAAATACATTGCTGTATTATGAAATGCATATACGCGAACCATTTAAAATGTAAAGGGGAAAAATATCTGTAAAAAAAGGAAAAACAAATAAACAATTATTAATCACCCCTAATTCTAGTTGCTATATCGAACCAAGTGATGACTGAGTGACACTTCTCAAGGCAGGAAATTGCTCGACTCAGCACGAAATATCAACTGCGACTACAAAACCATCGCAAACAGTCTTGCAGTCAACCTTTTAGATGCTTCTGACGAACAGAAAAAGCTACAAAGGCATCATTTCCTCCAACTACCCCTCAGATTCGTTGACCTAAGCCCATAATTGTCACCGTGATGCACTAATGGGTGTATTCACATTCATGCCAACACAACTCAACACATTCAGTAATAAATATCAGCATTGATATAATGTACTAATGCAGTGACTAAAATTTAAAAAAAAAAACGTATCAGTAATAAGTAGTTTATTACAATACTGTATTATTCCATATCTAACAATATTTTCAAATATTTATATCCATTTACATATCTTGCTCAGTGGCATGTTTCATTCTGAACGTTCGAACACTTGACTCAATCAATCTATGACACACTATAATCAGTTAGCCGACGCAAATACGATATAGAGCTATATTACACATAAGTCAAGAGGTAGTCTGTTTAGTAACGCGGTAGTTCAAACTGGCTGAAATTTAGTAAGTTTGAATGTGGCCAAGCCGGGAATTGAATTAACAAAGTTAATTCGTATTCTGGCGACGGACCACAAGGGCCAGCAAGTGAATCGGTAAGAGACCAAGATATTCCTACGCCAGATCTACTGCCTACGAATTCAGAACAAGGAGTAATGTAAACTCAATCTTTTTTAACATTTGCTGAATACTTGCAGCTGACTTCGGAGAACGTTTTAATCGTTGTTCTGATCTCCGTTAATCTTTTATAATTTCAAAATTTGTTTACGATTAAAACAAAAATTGAAGAAAAGAATAGTCGAAGTTATAATAATAATCGTCTATAAAGTGAAATTTTCAGGCCTACATTTTGTTAGAGACTGTGTATATTATACTAAAGAGATAAGTATATAGAATTTGGGATTCGATCTTATTTTTATAAATATTGTTTTGTTAATTCGTAAGAATAACTACACCACAAAATTTCTTACATAATTCACTTTATCGTCGAAACATATACACTTGAAAAATCTTATCTGAAAAATAATTAGTAGTTGACTTTTACGTAAGTATAGTTCTTTACATAATGAAAGAAAAGAAATATTTGAAACATGTAGAACGTGGTAAATGAAAAATAAACGATTCAAATATTATTTATATAGAAATATGAAAGATTCAATTCTCTTCGAGTAGCATTAAGCAATTAAGCAATTCTAATTCGATTAAGCTATTATATCGCATAAAACACTCCCGTAACATTTGCCATAATGCAAGAAACAATTATCCTCTTCCAAGTAGTCGAAACTAATAGGATCTCTGATAATTTTTTAGGTGTGCGTTCGATCATAGTCAAAACAGTCTTCTTCAATTTATTCAACAGGAAACGCGAAACGGTTTTTACGGACGCAGTCTGCGATTTAATTAGAAGAACAAATACCGTGTATATAGTACGCAAAATTGATTTGCAAACATTTGTGTGGTTACGTGCTTGAACGCTTCGTGGCGACTACGAGAAAAGCGTAAATGAAAAACAAGAAAACACCGTGTGCACCTGGGCATGATTTCGTTTACAAACATATGTACATCCAGATCACGAAATAATGGAAACATGAACAAACTGACCGCGGAAAAAAATACCGTCGTTCAAAATATCAAGATAATTAATTTGTTTTGTATTACACACTTAATTGGTTAATAAAATGTACAGTATGAAAATAAGTATCTGTTTTTAAAGTAATTACAATCACAAGTCACAATTCGTTTAGGTAAGAATTTTTTATAGTTCTGATATATCCTACTTTAAATGATTAAATCAAGCTGCAACAATTAAATTACAGAGAAAAACTATACATCATCGACACACCATTATTTGGACATCTGCACACATTTTATGTGCGTAATCCTTAGTACGTTAATAAATTGTTAAAATGTTAAACAGCTGTTAGTTTGAAAGAAAACACTCGTTAATGTAGACTTTTAATGAGATCTTCATAATTGTTTCCATTAGAAATGAAATTAACGTCCTAATATACAATACTAAATGTTAGATACATTTCTTAATTGTGAAATGATTTTATCCTTATTGCAAATTTACTAATAAGGCAAGCTTCTCAGTTGATTCCTTCATTTTTTAAGCGTACTATTTATTCTAAAGGATTAAAAAAAACTCCTTTTGTGTACTTTTTAACCGTATAACATATATTTGCAAAAAGGTTTTCTGAAATTTGAAAAAATTGATGAAACAAAAGCGAAGCTTCGACCCACATGTTCAATTACAAATACGCCTGCATCCGACTACTCTACTACAGTTTTACATCGTCTTCGCATCATGTGTGAATGTAATGCACGGCATTTATTTCTGCCACGTCCCGTAAATCATATCTGATGTACAGATCAAAGTTACTTTTTCCGAAATTCAGAATTCCTTATCGCTAGACCACAGATTTTTATGCAAATTCATATTTTTGAGAATATAGCAAAATAAAAATTATTACTTCATTATCTAAATTTTAAATTTATTTAAATTTACTTCTAATATAGATACAATAATGACATTAAAAACATATGTCCTTATATGACTAAATAAAGCATGTATCAATATACAAAACAAAATTCAACAAAATCATCGTAATTGGAAAAACCGAAGAAAATATAGTACTTTCTGCGATGGTAAAAAAAGAAAAGAAAGAAAAAAAACGAATGATAAATCGACTTCTAGTAAGTAAATGCAAAGCTTATATTTTTATAACTAATAAACTCGTTTCATCCATTGTACAGATTATTAACAGATTAATGTGATTTCTAATACAAAAATAATGTCAAAATTAAAGATGAAGAATTGTCGATAAATAAATAACCCATTTACATTTTGAAATGTCAAGTTAACTCATTTTCAACAATTAAAATATTAAAAGGAACTTCTTTTCTCGTTATACTGTAACTGTACAAGTTTGCATTTTCCACCAAAATTAGTTCTTCGATCGATTCGAGGAGTTGCGTAATTTTATACATTATCCATTACAAAGAAAAAAGTAAATAAATAGAGTGAGAAAAGAGGAGTGGTAGTGAAGTATTTTAGTAATATTTCTACGTCTTTACTCAACCCTAGTAAAATTAAAACTAAATTAAATCAACAATATATTCGAATATATTCCATGAGTTTCAGTGGCACGTCCTTTCCTCCCTCTTATTTCCAAACTACCCAGGATCTCCTTATTTCTGTTCCAATCTTCATCGTGCTGCAAGTACTCAATACATTCTTTCATCCCCTTTTGAGCAAAGATAAAGCTTCAACGTCGGCCGGTCCTGCCTCCGGTGTAATTTCGGTGCACAGCAAACCGAAAGCGAAGAAGATCCTCACAGCAGACCAACGTCTTCGGTATTTAATAAACATTCCAGGGAACTCCTTAGTTTTGCTGCAAGCTGATGCCGTTGAACAAAGGGGATGGGGTGTACTAGCTTGAGGCTGAAATTTTTTCGTGGGCAGATGGTTAAGATAGGGGGATGAAGTGTACGTGGAAGATGAGGAGGAGCCAATTCAATCTGCATGATGGTCAGTTGTGGAAAATCTGATACGATGTATAGAGGAAAGCGTGACGTGCTATCTGGTACCTGCTTAGATTACGAAAGTAACTAAATCGTTAACAGGGACGACGTTTACAGCGGAATCGACAAATATGTGCAGCATGTTCTTGTTTTCTTCTATGTGCTTCCTGTTTCACAAGTCAGTCCTAGTGAAATATATAACGGTGAAGAGGAAACACAAAAAACAAGAAAATAGGACGGAGAAGAGAAGAAAGAAACATCAACAGAGAGAGTGTGTGACAGATACCTAGGAAGGAGGGTGAACTGATAATAGAATGTTTCAGCAGATATTGATTCGGATAAGAGGGATGAAGGAAAAAATGGAGAAGACTAAGGGGGAAATATAACAAGAAGCAAAAGAGAGATAGAAGACAGGTGAGAAAATAAAAAAAAAAGCTACTGGATAGAGTATTTAGTTTGGAGGACACGTTGAAGATCATATAGGACAAAGGGAACCAAAGTAAGGGAGACACGAATACAGTTGCGAAGGCATACAATTGCGAGGTGGGAATGGAAATTAAATTGTTAGGCTAGTTAGAGAAGGCTATAAGAAGAAAACATGGGTAAAATAAATAAATTCTTGGAGTCACAGAAAAATAAATATTTTAACGAACGGATTAGAAATATATTGTCGAAATGCGAATGAGAGTGTAGACAAATTTTGAAACGAACAATTAAAGATGAGCTGTACAGTAAATTGGGTGAGAATGCTGGAAAAGTAAAAAAAATTATGACATGACAAGATGTGAAAGGGAATGACACAAGCAGCCAGCATTATTGACAGAAGTTAAAAAAAGGGATGCGAGGTAAAGCTAGGATATTAGAAGATTAGGATAGGTGATAAATGAATTAACTGGTAAGAGATAGAAAAGAAGACGAGTTTTTTCAATAAATACAAGAATTCAGGAAGCAGGGGAAATAAAGTGCAATAACGGGAAGGAAGTCCCTATTCTGGAACATTGCTGGTATAACAGAGAAAGACCGAGACTTGTGAAGATATATTGAGAGCTTTCAGTTCACAAGTTTAATAAATACTTGGGTAGAAGGTATGAAGTGGGAGAAATGAAAAAGCAGTTTACCAAAAAGTTATGTGTAGAAGAGTCAACCAGCGATTGGGGATATAAGAAGAGACCGTGCAAGTGGGAGCACAATAATGGATGTCAAAAACGATTGAGAAGTAAAAGAGAAAGAAAGAAAGAAAGAAACAAAAACGATATTGGAGAAAGGGAAATAAAGATAGGAGAGATAAAGTAGAAAGTATTGAACGTGTACTACAGAGAAAATGCATAAGAAAGTTGGAGGATATGAAAGGCATAGAAAAGAAAGAAAATTAAGAGAAACTGATGATAGGAGGAGACAGAAATGCAAAAATTGGAAGAAAGAGAACGATATGCATAAAAGGACATTTGGAGGAAAATACGAAAAGAAACACTCAAAGGACAAGAAAATCAATGTAAAAGGAGAAAAAATATTGGACAGAGGTTAAAAAGGGGGAATATATTTTTACTGGGGAACAGGATGTATTAGTCATCAATAATAACTGTAGGTAGTACAAAAGCACTACAAAATATAAAAAATTTCAACGTGAAGGGGAAGGTTGAATCCGACCACTTACCACTGCAATCATTTTGTAGGATATAAAGGCTGCTCAGAAATATAGAGAATATAAACAACATCAGACGTTTAAGAAGAAGAATACTGAGGAGATATGGAAGGAGTTAAAGTTAGTAATACAAACATAGTCAGTGAAAAAAGTAATAAAGATGAAGTAAAGAAACATTGGGTATACAAAGTAATGGCATAAAGAGTATAGGAAATAGAAAAGACACACTAAGCAAATATATATGAAGTTTTATTAATAGAGAGAAAAAGAAAAAAAAGAGTTTAGAATACAGATAAAGATAGGGGAGTGGAAGGAAGTACCCCATTCAGAATTTAGAAAGACAAAAACAAGTAGCGGAAGGAAGAAGGATGATATGTGAGGAGGATGAAGAGGAAGATGTAGCAGAGGAGCAGATGGAGAAAGAAAAATATAAGAAAAGCAGCAGGGATCGACGAAATTACAAGGAAGCGTGAAAAAACAGTGCAGGAGATACTAAAGAAAGATTAAAGTAAATAATCAAAGAACTGTGGAAAAGGAAAAGAATACCGCCGAGAGGAGGAAAGGAATGATAGTACCTCTGTATAAAAGGGGAGGCTTGAACACGGTAAGCAACTTGGGGAGTATAGTGCTGCTATGTTTGGCATATAAGATGTATGCTGCAGTGCTAACTGGAAGACAAGCTAATATAAAAGAGAAAGGAATTTTAAGTAGCTCACAAGCGGACTGCAGAAGTGTTAGAAACGCGGTAGATAATATGTACATATATGTTACAGCATACTGTAGAAAAAGAGTACAAGAAGATGAAAAGTAAGATATATTGCATTTTGTATTGTTCTGAAATCAGCCTTTAATACGGCGAAGCTATAAAAGTATCAAAATATAATAGTAGATATAATAGCAGATATAAATATATCAAATACAATATAAGGGCGGAATGTTTATCATAGCGGGACTAGAATAGCTAAAAATTAATTACAAAGACGAAATATAGGAATATAGACGAGAATAATAAATACTGTAGTCCAAGATAAAAATTTCTTACAGCCAAAGATATGGTAAGTGTATCTAAAGTCCCTTAGTTGAAATCTTAGTGATAGCGGAATCGAAAGTAGATAACCCACTAATGAAAGTGTAAATCATTAAGCTCAGATATTCCGAAACATTCACGTGCGAGCGAGTACTAATTGTTTACTTAGTGTCTGCATGTAACGATCTTCGCGTTCTATTATCTTGTTGAGCCAACCAACCCTTTGTTTGTACATTGAATTATCAAAATCAATGAGCATTTGCACTACACTGTGAACTTCGAAATATTAGTGTTGTGTCCCGAACACCTAATCAGGATTATAAAGCCCACCTTCACTTGCTAGGAACGATATTCAATGATGTTCCATCCGCATATAGGAATAGGCGCGTTTGTCCTCCTTTGTTCGGTACAGTTTATGGATGGTTATTTTTGAGATTCTTGTCTTTAGAATATCTTTTTAACGTTTCGAATATTTCTCGCCGAGTAAATTACTTTATTGTCTGAAGTCTAGAATTTTCTTTCGTTCATCCTCAATAGCCGAAGACAATCACATTATTGGCGTTTCTAAAGGGGTGTACGAATTTCGATTGTAACGGTACGCGTATATACCGACGAGTCAAAATCTGGCGGAAATTCCAGACCGTGCCGAACAATTGACATTTCTCTCTTCCCAGAAAAAAACATGCTAATAGACTCACTGAAACAGTAGTCGCGGATCTATATCACCCGTTGATTGGTAATTAGAATTCTTCGTTGCAATCAATCAACGTGTTATTCCATTTTGGCAACGATCGAACAGTTGTTAAAGAGAGTCTTCACATAGACACTATTTAAAAGAGTCTGGCTTTAGACAAAAACATAAACATCTAACGATCGATATAAAAGTCTTCCTGAATTCTGGAATCGTCAACCGTTTCGAAACGATTAGAATACAAATCCATCGTTCGGAACAACATTGCAATAATCTCCCAAAATTAATTTAGCGGGTGATAAGTAGTATGCGATTACGTCACGAAAATAGCGCGCGCTACCAACAGGTGAGATGCTGCTTATTATGAACTTAATCACGGTAGCCTGGTTTAATTAGTCGGGGGAGTTACACTTGGTTTGTTGAAACTAAGTTCTTTATTAAAACTATGTATGAATGAAAAGTGAAACTGAACTATTACTGACAGAGGTTTAAGTGTAATCGTACTGTTACTAACATAAGTTAAACTGTAACTGTCTGTAAGAACAATGGCAACAAAACGCATACAATTTTAGAATGAAATCTGATTGATAAATTAGATGAGGTGGAAATGGAAAGAAAATGTGTATATTGGTAGATGTAAACGCGTTGACTAGCGTGAAATAAAACAAAGCTAGAAGAGACAAGAGTCGAAGTTTCTCCGAAAAAATCATTGCAAGTGGTAGAATTATGGGTTCGTCTACTATTACATAAAAGTATAGTATATTGAAAGAACGCCTTGTAGATTGTAACAGTACCATAAGAGCTTGTTAGAAATGTACAGCTCAACAGTTAGATTTTCACACAATTTTTCCAACAGGACTTCATTCGCAAGAGAAACAATACAAAACTTGAGTGTTTGTATATCGAATATCGAGATTTTAAGTGTAGTAGGTACCTGACTGTAGATCTAATCCACATGATCTGGATAGGCGACCCATTGTATGTGTATTACAGGGTTGAATTTCTTTGCAATTTACAAAGAGATATGTACATGAGGGAAGACATAAAGCAACACAATTTTACCGTCTTCGCTGCCACCATTACAGCATATGTATCATAGAATAGCTAGAATAGCGGGCTTCCCGCGCATAGTATTGTCAATAATGTTTTGACAATGCATCAATCGATCACCGCAGTGACATTAACAATCGATACCTGGTCTCTGTGATTGACCAGTACGACTGCGAAAATCACATATCCAGTTGAGAGTTTCAAATTGGAGGCACATGACATATCATTCCTGATTTTCAGGTGACAACGAATGCGTTAACGAAAACAATCGAAAACTTCAAACATGTATTAAAAGATCGATGTAGAAAAATACAAAAATTAATTATACATAAGGAAAAGAAAATATAGTAGAATTTAATTTTCAATAGCCTTCAATACAAATTGTAGTGTTCAAGCCGCGTAATGTTCGTATTTTCTTGCCAAACCATTATGCGACTTTCACACGTCGTGATGGACGTCGTACGATGGTTGATGAACGCAAAAATGAAGATATGGATACTTTCTAACAAATATTTATGTTTAGACTAGATGTTTCTGCTTCTGTGGTGTTTTTAGAACTATTTGTCTGGATCAATGTCGTGTACATTAAAATGTACAGACTGAATTCTATTGATTACAATGTCTTTGGTAAAAATGGAATATTCTTTTTTTCTAAATAGTTTTCTAATTGGATTAACTTACGTGTACGGAAACTTGGAAAAGAAAAGGGGTGGATATTATGTACTTGCCTCTGAGACTATCTGCTTTAGGAAAATTTTAAGATATTGGAAATGACGGTTTCGGAGTGTTGGTTAATAAAATGATTTACGAAAAGGAGTTCTAAGAATTTTGCAGTCCGTTAAGTTTGCAATACGACACACGGTTTCTTTAGTGCAAGGAAAATACTAGTGGGTAAATCAAGCAAAAAAGAAAGAAAGTTGAATGTTGGAGATAAACGTGGTAGCATAAGATAGGCGCAGATCGAAATATTCAGAAATAAAGCTGACTACTTTATGTCACTGTGCGAACCCCTATGCGTCGCTGATTTTGTATAAGCAGCTTTTCGTCAGGCAAAGCTTTATTCTTATAGTCCTAAACAAATATTGACTGGGGCCACTTCCACCTCTCCTCGCCACCTGTCATTTTCAAATGATTTGTACATAATGGACTGATCGTGTGATATATGAACACTTATTGGCACACTCTCATACAAATTCCCATCAAGCACTGAACGATCACAAGATCAATCATAGGCCGAAACAGTCGATTTGTACAATACTTTCAGTTGCACCCTGTATAATTTCGATAAAAGCAGGTCAACGTAACAAATGAAAGACAGAAGCGCGGTAACGAATCGAAAGTTTTAGTTTTCTAAAGTGTCTGTTGCGAATTAGGGAAAGCGACGGATGAAGTATCTTTTTATACATTTACTTTAATATTGTGCCACACTTACTTTTTTCTTTTGATATAATAATAAATGTTGTTTTAGAAAAAAAAGACCGTTCTATAAATTTCGAAGTAAAAATTATTAAACTTAATACGTAAATTATAGATTCGCAATAATAAAGTTCAGTATTTAGCAATAACATATAAAATTATCATTGTATACTTTATTTACGTGTCATTATAGTTTTTATAGTGTTTTATTAAATACATAAACGCCAAACATTAAATAATTGAACATCCCTGTAAAAAGTATTCTTCAACAAATATATTAATTTTGTTCCAACATGTTTGTTTCAGAACGTAAACTGTTCGTTGGCATGCTGTCGAAAAAGTTCACCGAAAATGACGTTAGGAACATGTTTAGTGTCTATGGAACCATCGAAGAATGCTCGGTGCTGAGGGACAGTACCGGAAAAAGTAAAGCCTGTGCCTTCGTTACCTTCGCTAGTAAACAATACGCCATCAACGCTATTAAAGCTCTTCATCACTCGCAAACGATGGAGGTGAGTGGGATCGAAATACGATTGTCTTCTGTATCTGTGCTACTTAACTCTTGCCAGGCAGTACATCTTTTGTTCTTGGTGTCCTTAAAACGATTGTAACAATGGTACTTTGTTATCAAACTCCGCTCCTTCTATTGAAAAAGGGAACAATCGTGATAACATTTCCTACACTTTGTTTCTATTCTTTGTTTTGCCTTTTTTTTTTTATTTAAGTTTTGATTAATGAACGAACTTCTTATTTTATTAGCATAACATTGTTTTTATTTGAATTTTCACAAATAAATGATTAAAAATTGATTTCTTAAAATTAGCTTTTAAAACTACTAATAAATTGAATGTTGTAACGCCTATACAAGGTATTCACGCAATTATTAGTCAGCGTTTTCCTAATCAGTGGTAAGTATATGATAAAAATATAAAAGGAAAAAGTTCTACTATCTTTTATGATCAACATAATAGCGTATGTGTGATTTTTTATATTCGCAATACTTTTAAAGAAATGAAGGCGACTTTCAATTTTTGTGATGAAAACAGACGCCGTTAGTAATGGTGTGAACACCTTACATATAACAGGGTGGTACAATTCCAATGTATAAAAACAGTTTTTCATATAAATTTTTATTTCCAAATAAATTAATGCTAAAGATTCGTCAAGTGCCCACGCACTTGCACTTTTGTAAATATTTTTTGAAGTATCTCCTCTTTTCGAATGTTCAAATTTTATTATAATGTTTTTCATCTTATTCCATCATTTTTAACACATGAATTTCGCAAAACAGACTTCGAGAAATAGAATGGTATTTTTATTAAACAATGATATGAGCATCCAAAAGTACATCAAACTTTTAGGCGACGAACTTGCGACCACCGACTCATAAATTGTTTAGTACAACGCGTAAGTCAACATTTTTTAAACTGTAATCGTTCGTCAAAGAAGGGGGAACTAAATAGGGAGAGCAGATAGAGCTAAAAAGGAAAAGTGCATTTCCCTCCTGAGTCTTCTACTAGGCTCAACAGTAAAGCATCGTAGGAAACTCGTGTCTTGCAAGAAAGGAACGGTAGGATTCAGGCTAAAAATTGTATACATAGAAACGAGAGCGTTAGCAAGGACTAGTGAAAATAAGATCCGTTTTTTGGCGATGAAGCTTAGGAATACTGCCACAAAATGTATCTTACTTTTCGCCCACTTTTCTTACTTTTCACAAAAACAAGTCAGTATCTCTTAACACAGTATTGAGGAGAAAAAGATGATTTCAACCTATTTTACACGATTTTTTAACATAACTTACCAATAAATGTACTAAGTTTGTATAATAAAAAACGGTAACATAGTTCCAAAACGTGTACGATTTGAAGTTGAATAAGCTATACACGTAAGTTCGAAGATGAGTAGCGGCAGAACATGTGCATGATCAGTAGCAAAAGTAAGGTTGACAGAACTTACGATACGAGAACTTTTAAAGTATCTGAACTTCTGAACCTGCACCGCGAAAAATTCTGAAAACTTCCGATAATTAGAGTGGTATGAAGCACGTGTCTAAGTCGGTAAGAAACAAACATAAGATATACCAATTGACTCATTTAAAAAAAAATATGATTAATGGGAAAACTTGCTTTTAAGAAATTTAATTGAAAAAAGAACATTAAAAAAAACGCGTTTATGAGTATACAGAATGCAGCATTTAAATGGGAGCATGTAAACATCTCCGTTTTCGTTATTAGTCGTATAAGAAAACGCAAGAGGACAAGGTTATAGTACTAGAAAAACCTATAGAAAACCTTTTTCTTAAGGCCATCTTTTTATATTGATTAAATTTTTTTTTTCAATGGAACCATGTATTCTTTTGTTTATATTTTTCTGGAACGTAGAATGACAAATTCAACCGTCTAAATAATGTATCGTTCTACTCATCGGATCTCAAGATATTTACATTTTACTTACATGTTCTGAAATCACATGTGTTTAAAATAATGGCGTGCAAGTTCTATTTTCTACGACGTAATTAAAGCACGTGCTGCAATAATTCTTTGCCTCATATCTCACATTTGTCATGGTAAACAATATTTTTTTTATCTCCCCCATAAATAGAAATCTAATGGAGTAAGATCCGGAGAACCAGTTGGCCACTCTACAGTTCCTCTACGTCCAATCCGACGTCGCGGATATTTTGAATCTAATGTTGCTCTTGCAATTTTAGAGTTATGAGCCGGACACTTGTCATGTTGAAACCACATGCGTTCTCAAATATTTAATGAAATACTTCAAAAAGACTCCGTAAAACATGGCAGAAAAATATAGCATTTTAATAACCTTCGGTTATCGCTCTAAATAATATTCATGATAACAAACATAGTTAGAATATGAATTCATGAACCAGTAAATGTTTAGTTACATTGAGAAATGTTAATATATGTAAATATCTCATAACACAGAAACGATACATTATTTAGACGATTGATTTGTCATTCTGCCCTCCATAAACATATGAACACAAAAAATGACAAGATTCCGTTTAAGAAAATACCAATAACCTGGAAACCTCGCGAAAAATAATGACCTTGAGAAAAAAATCCATCATCATATGTGTCCCTTGAAGTGCTATAACTTTGTCCTCTGAAATTTTTTCGTACAACCAATGATAATGAAAATACTTAGGTGTTCCGAATTAAATGCTCCACTCTGTATATACTTACGACTAATCAGTACTAGCACATATTTATACACTTGCAATGCATCACTGCACTCACTACCCTACAATAGTTACATTACAAAGAGTTATATTACTATACTACTGCAAGTAAGAACAAAGTTTCATGTAAGGATATTCACATAATCTTTACACTTAGAAAGGTATATGTCCAGCAGTGTCGCCTAATTCAAAAATGATATCAGTAGCTGGTTCCATTAAATATCTTGGAATGCACTTAGATCGCAGATTGAATTGGAAAAAACACATCTGACAAAAAAGAAAACAGCTTGAAACGAAGCTACACAAACTGTACTGACTCTTAGAACCTAAATCAAAACTATCGTTAAATTTAAAAGCAACCATGTACAAATGCATACTAAACTTGATATTGACGTATAGCATAGAGCTTTCGGGCTCAGCATCCACCTCCAACATTGAAATTCTCGAACGATTTCAATCAGAAACTCTATGCATAATTACAAATACGTCATGGTTTATAACCAATGATGTAATACTATCAATACCATCTGTTAAGCAGGAAGCCACAAAATTGGCAATAAATTATTCGCTAAAGTTACGCTACCATTCTAACAAACTTGCCAACAGACTGCTCGAGAACTCATCAGACACACGTAGACTCAACGTTTCAAACTATGAGACATAAAAACCAGATTTATAACCCCAAAAAATCACTAATTAAGTAATCACGAAAGATATACGTCATTGAACATATTATCTAACTTTGTATACTAATTAATACTAAATACCATGTGCTTATTGTTATTAATATAACAGATTGCAAATATATATATATAAACTGAAAGCACAGGAAATATAATAGAAATAGGTAGAGATGATTCCAGTATTTTATAGTGTTTTATAGTATAGTATTTTATAGTGGCACACTCATTACAAAAAGACGTAAAAGCCAAATTCCCTTAAAATTTTTCTGCAAAAATTTATCGATATTTTCTTAAAAGTTCATACTTCTAAAACGTAAAAAAATCAATTCTTTCAAAAGTCTAAT
Source organism: Anthophora plumipes (assembly GCA_951804975.1). Lineage (NCBI taxonomy): Eukaryota > Metazoa > Arthropoda > Insecta > Hymenoptera > Apidae > Anthophora > Anthophora plumipes. The sequence goes on along the minus strand of OX638118.1, from coordinate 13,408,451 downwards.
TTCGAGAATGATTCCTTAAACATGACCGACAATTGATGCAATTTTAAGCACCCAAAATTATAAAAAGCGTGCGTCTGGTACGTATAAACGAGTTGTGAGCTGGGAATTGTAAAGAGAAGAATAAGCTACTATTTCCTACAATATTGACGTAAAAGTGGTAGGAGCAATAGTGTGATGTGTTCTCACATACATGCAAAAGCGCAAGTCAGTCGTTTTAACGTATTTAAGATATCAACGCAACCAATTTGAAGGACATCGTTCTAAGAAAAACCTACATACATTAACTTTTAAGTATTTAAAATTTTCCATGTTTGTGATATAACTTAAACATTCTTCGAATTTATGTAACTCTGGTATTTTTTTTTTTATTTCGCGAAACAGAAAATAGTATTATATATTTTCAAAACTGTAAATATTGAAAGATTGCAATAGTACAAAAATCAATTTTGTGAACTCCTTTATATTTTTTATTTCTTCAACAATTTTTTATGTTAAACTATTTTTTCCTTGTAGTATGGTAACAACACGTAAAAAGGGATAAAGCTGCATGAAAAGTTTTACTGTTCAACGCTGTTGCTTGGTATAGAATTTCCAAATTGTTTCTACATTTACTATGGTAAAAACATTCTGTTTTGTATTTATCTGTTAAATGTAATACGTATAATGCATAAAATATTTTCAATTTCAAATACTAATCAATTCCAGGAATAATATTTTTGAATAAATCTCGCAATTTTCTCTTGTTTTTCTGTAACAACAAAATATGACCTTGTCTAACCATAAATTGTGCGGTAGCAAAAGTTTTACATTATCAGTAATTGAAAACTATTGGAAGGATCATTTCGAAAATCTTCATTATAGAATTTATTAGTGAATATTCAGTTTAATAATCAGTAGCATTTGTAAGAGACACCGTTGTTTAGAATAAAAATTGGTGGTTCGTTTGTTTGTAATTAAAATTACCTACTACAGATAATAATTTGCGAAGCATTAACAAAATCTAATTTTCGATTAATTTAGTTACTTTTAATTAAAGTGTATTAGAAATTAATTTTCTTGGGTTTGATATGCGTGATAACAGAGTCTAGAAGAAACTTCGCATCCTTCTGATAGATCCATCCATTATAAAAAGCAGGACAAATTACAAACACGTTACAAATACATATATACAAGACGTGACGCTTCCAAAAACAGTACATAAAAAGTCGTTCTTAGTTAAAGAACAATTATGAATCACTGATTAGTTAGGATTAATTCAAAATATAAGCAGTAGAATTTTATAAACCTAATTTTATAAATTTTATAAACCTTTCGACATTAAGTGACGTTAGCTAATTTATTTAATATAATTATTTTATTATATTAAGTATAATATAATATATAATAATATTATTTATTAAAATAAATTCTAAATGTGATCAGTTTAGTTTCGAATTCTCTTCAAAATTCTTTATAGTTATTTCTTTACTCTTATCTATAATAAATGATATTAATATTTAAAGACTGTATCGCTACTTGAATAAAAATTGTACTTATTCATAATGTTTGACTAATAATGTAGTATATAATATCTAAAAGGTACAAGTTCTTTACCGACCTAATAACTAAACTGTAAAAGAGAAAATATAAGATAAAATATAAAACATAACGAATGCTAATAAATTCATGTGAATGTCGAATGAGGTGATTATAATAACTGAGCTAAAATCTATACTTAGCTATGTTCTATGACTTTTTTCATAAGTACATCAGTCCACTTACAAAGTGCAATTCTTTCTTTTTATAATTGTTTTTCTATACAGAACCATTTCCTGAGGCCTCAGGCTATGTATATATGTACATATAAAGTGTAAAGATAAGGTCATGAAAAGCTCAATATCTTATGAGGTATTTACCAAGGTTGTATCGACTGCAGTTACTTTTTTCATCGTTAAACATTCTCATGTACCTTAACCTAATTTAAAGTTTTGCCGAAACTGTGCATTTTCTAGCATTGTGAATTCTGTTAAGACAATGCTTACCTAGAGTGCCGGTAAAATGTAATTCATTGTAACATCTATTCCAATATAATTGGAAATAGATATTTCAAATTTTCTACACTTTTTGATACGGATTTAAAAAGAAAACGCATTATTTCCTTTTAATTTCTTAAAAGAATATGTATGTATGTTAACGAAAGATTACTATGGAACGAAACATTCGCTCACGGTAAAATCATAAATTTTTTAATTTAGCACAAGTTATAAAAAGATACAGCGAATATTAGTAAAATATTAAAATGATGTTAGAGAAATAATTAATGTTATAAAGTTAAATTTATTACTATAGAAGTTTTTTAGAACACCATTGGATGTCCTAAATCATCAGTTTCCATAGATGTATTTAACAACCTGTTCACGTTTCAATATATTAGGTTTTTATTAGTAGAATACTTTATTTAATACAACATGAGAGGTGTATAACAAAAAAAAAACTAAAAATAAAAAAGGACGCAACTATTTTACACACGCACGAACACACACATAGAGCACTAGGTGCAGCAATCATGTGCAGGCACGCGGTACGTGAGCCGAACAGGCATTTCGAACGATCATACGAATAATCCAAATACCAGAAATCCAACGCAATTGAATACTCTGGAAAAATGTTTGTAACACAACAGTGTACAGGAAGTTGCATAAAAGACAAATTCGATTTTTTTTTTTGTTTTAAGTTCTAAATTGAAATACTTCCTCAAATCTAAGAAATCTTAGAAACTAACTTATCTAACGGAATACTAAATTTTAAATATGCTTGACGAAGTTCTAAATCTTAAATATGCTTTCCATAATATTTCAATTAGATCAACAAAAATTACAATACTATTAAGGTGAGACTTAAATCGGCATAAAACGATTTTTTCCTTCTCCAATGAATGCTTCATCGATCTGTTCCTCTCCACATTTATCAAATTCGATGAAAGTTTCAGCGGGAGTATCATGCGATTCAATGCATGTGTGATGACGATATGAATTTCACACGCTCTACGGAATTGTTTCTTCCCTTGTCCCCAGCAATACAGTCTATGCACTGCACTATTTCTACCAGTGAAAGCAAATCGTGCCAAAACATGCGGCTGCGACAGCAATTCCATTTTGATATCATGAATATTTCCTGCTGCAGGTTCCTCGAACTTACTCATCGTGGTCGACTTAACTGGCACGATTTCGTGCTTTCCACTACCCACGTAAACAGCCTCGTGTTTCGCGTTCCCCTTTATGGTTCGCAATTCAAGGGAACTATATCTTACGATTGTCATTAATTATTACGGATTCGTGCAGCGGTCCTCTGTGAATCGTCGTAATAATTTTCATCGACAGATGTTCTGGTTTGATTGCTATGGTGTAATAGTCATGTAAGATATTTTATTTGGGTGAAAACATTTCAGTTGTATATAGTAATTTACATAAGATGTCTAAAAATTAAAGGATTGAACTATACAAGATTACATTAATCCTTTCATTACTGTTGGCGCTTATACTTTCGAGATTTTCTGGTACTCTTCTGTTATGACTCTTTTATCGTAACTTAATCCTTAATTTTATCCTTTGCGCACTTCCGTTTTAATTACCTAAACAAACTTTAAATTTGTAAATCTTTGGAAACAATTTAACAAATTTTGAGAGTATGAATTGAACATCTATCTTTCGCTATGCACGTTAAATACTAAAAATCTGTCGTAGCGAAAGGGCTAATACGTCACAATCTACCAGTATATCCTGGGAATTTCATTCTGTAGCAATCTGCTTTCAAGGGTAAACTGTAAAGATTAGTTCCTAAAGCAGTTTTTTTGTTTTAAGTCTATACTTTTATTAACGCACTACATAAATACTTTGTTTCATAAACACTTTTTCGTATCTCTTGCGGTAAAAGGAATATAATAACGCACGTTTAGGTGTACAATTTTCTTTATCTTCATAAACTCTTTAACCCGATTACCGAAGTTCTTACGATGGATATGTAAAAAAAATAATTGTTTTTGACTAATGTTAAAGTATACGAGTATATTTTACTAAAATGAATTGAAATAGAGCTTAAAATTAAGGTATTAAGGATAAATAGCTATTCAATTATTTCATGAATATAGTTTTTTACAAACCATATAAAAATAAATTCAATATTCCAAACAGTATAATGCCGTTTTTTATATTCAGTAAAATATACAACTTAAACTTCTGCGTGTTAAATTAATTTCATATGATTTTTAAATTTGGTTCCTAATTTACAGTGAGTAAAGACATATTGGTGTGACTTTTATTTATTCACTTCATTTCGTTACGGAGGTTCTGAGATAAGTGTCATATTTATCTATTATAATCTTACCAGAAGGCATTCACGTCTTCTTCTCCAGTCAGTAACTTACTTATTTGTAATGAAAAAATCTAGACAGAAATATTAATTCTCATGTGATCTTTAACTGAATCGACTTTGAATTGTTCATCCGATGATTTTCGATAAATAAAACTCTTCTAATGATCATGTAAACCACTCTTATATTTCAGTATTTAACGCGACCAATTGGAAGTCAGCTCAAGACCCGCCAGTGAGAGTTTGAAACTCTCTGGTTAGGTTATGTTAGATTAGGTTAGATTAAAACATTCGATATATCCTCCTTTGCATTCAGTAATAAAGCATGAAGCTCCCCGCCCTGAAACCATAACAACTTTAACTCCGTGCATGACCGCTGAATGTCATTGCCGAATCCATGTTCATTGACAAAAACAGGCTTCCAGTTATTGACGACGTGAGAGCTTGTGAGAATCAAACCAAAACAACTCTCCTGTCCAAGAAAGGAATTGCCGCCAATAGATGCATTTAACAATTGTAACGATAGATGATGCACCACTGTGCTCTATGAATAAAAGTAGAAGAAAATGTTATGTAAACATATTTCCAGAAGTTCTTTCTTAAAAGCTTAAAAAATATGCATATAATTATATGTATCATAACGAAAAACAAGAAAAGAAGGAATGTGCTAATTTGTGTTAATTTTTCATTTGGAAATGCTCTGTTCTTTATCATTTAAATTACTTCCGTCGGAAAATAAAATTTAACACTAAAATTGCAATAACTGCATAATTGGATAAATTGGGTTCTTCACATTAGATCTAATTTCATTACTTATTCGAATACCTTAACTGTAATAAAGCTATACAATGTATTAACAGTTATTAAGTACTGGTGCAAGTAGCATTCATTAAAGAAAGGGAGATATTTATGTCGAGATTCTACGAAATAGGAAGATTTAATCATAGTTAACTAATGAAACTTTATACACGACGATTCTTGCAACTGAGACAGGCTATAATATTTTGTAAGTGATGATAGAGAAACATGGTAGAGGACAATATTGAATGGCACATTAAGTACTGTCTTTCTATTACACCACTTTTGTTGCACATATACCGATGCACCTTCCTGGTGCAATTGCACTTTTTTTTTTTAAATGCAACGCTACTTTTTTTTTAACATTTTTCGATTCTTAGCACTATTCTGTGTATAATAGTATTAGAAGAAGGTTATCTTAAAGGTAATACTTTAGGAGATATTCGACATTTTAAGTTACAAATGTATTTTGCTACAATAAGTGTTCAAATGTTTCACCATTACATTCCAAACATTTTCTGATACGTTTCCTTAATAATAGCACTATCTTTAATTATTCTCATCATCATATGGTCTGTAACAGCAGGTTGCTATCAATAAATATTCAAGGTGAATTACATTTATGATAATACTACATATGTTATTCTAGAAAAAATTGAAACAGCATCAAAATCCATAAGACCTCGTTTTCGATAATGTATCGCCGGTGATAGACATCATTTTATGAATTTATAACATAAACAGTAAATTCTCATATCATCCTGACACTATCTTGACATCTGATTTTATTTTTGTTTCATACTTAAATGCATTTTAATATTCATTACAAAATGCAATAGAAGAAAATACATTAACATTTCTAATATCATTAAAAATCAAAGGAAATATTTAGGTATTCGGCTTAATTGAGGCACCCTGTAATTAATTTATTAACTAGGTTCTTTTATTAAACTGAAAGTAAATCTTTTGATGATGTAATTAAAAATCAGTAAAACTTGTATTAGCTGTTACAATTGTAGGTATAATGTATTTTACTTTTAATGCAGATAAAATGATATGATTAAGAATAAGGAATCTCTAATATATGGATTATTCATTCGAATGATCAATTAGTTTGCTTTACCCAATTAACTGGATAATTTTGCTTAATAATTGATCTTTTGAGCAAAGAAATTTAAATAAAATAATATCAAAAGAAGTTGGAAAAACAATTATAAAAAGAGGAGAGAAAATAATGAATACTTTTATAAATGTTCAAGTCGTACAATGTTACATTATGAAATTGTAAATTTTTAATCATTGTTAATATCAAAGCTAGGTGGTACACATATTAAAAGTATATATACTTTTATTTTTTTTTTCAGGGATGCTCGTCACCGCTAGTCGTGAAATTTGCAGACACGCAAAAAGAAAAGGACCAGAAAAGGATGCAACAACTCCAGACGAATCTTTGGAATATGGCAGGAGTCAATATGGCACCGCATTATCTGACCGTTTGTATCTTTAATACTTGTTCAACAATCTTTTCACCCAATATCGAAAAAACCCATTTACATTGAAAATAGGATACTTCCTTATTAATTTATTTTCTTAAAATCTTCAAAATTGCACGTACATTTTACACGAATCAAAGTGTTCGTGTTCGTGTGTATTCTTGAGAGGGGGTAGATGTTGCATAATGATATCTTGCAAAACGTCCCTTTTGTCAAAGTTCCTTCTTAATACAAAAGATATAATCAACTAAGCATGATAAAAGTGTTCCTTAAAGAATTTGAACTTATGAAATATGTAAAAAGTTTTACAATTAAATTTATTGTTAGTTGTCCGTTTGCTCGAAACTTGTTCAGTGACAAAAGTGTGTAGCAGATACATATTTGTTAAGCGTGTGGTACTACGCTTCTGACGGCAAACTAATGACATAGGAGAATTTGACCGAAGGAATCTTAACCGAGTCGATCACTTGGAGACTTTGTTGTTTCATATACACAAAAGTTAGAAGTTGCTTTGAGAATCTTCTTGAGAATAATATCAGTAATCCATAGAATATTGTCCTAGGCTGTTTAATCCCTCAACGACAGAGACCGAATCATAAATTTTTTTCCATGCAGGCGGAGAATTATATTTTAAGATCTGTGCTATGTTTAATTGTGTTTATAAATTGTTTAAATTGTTGTGAACATTTTGTACACTGTATATAACGTGGCAAAAGTATTTCATTTTATTTTATTTTTTACTAACTTTGTTCACATTACAGCTAAATTATTTCTTATTATAATTCCCAAAATCAGAGTTTAAAAGAATTTACAAAATTATATTTGAAAAGATATTAATAATTCAGCTACGTATGACATAGTTCGAAACAATTATCTGCACATAAATTAACATCACATTTCCTACAATGATATAATGACATTTTTTTTTATATTAGACGTTTCGTTGATATTAGTTTGAAAAAATGATAAAGTAAAAAAGTAATTTTATACGACGTATAGAGGACAACGACTTGTGAAGAAACAACAATCTATACGACGTGTGGTTGTTGCTAAAGGGTTAACAAGCTGTTAAAACCGCAAAAACAAAATTAATCGTTTGATAACTTTAATCAAAAATCGGCAGCATTTAACTTTTTGAATTTTTAAAAATTCAATTTTAAAGCTAAAATATCTATAACATTCCTGAACATGCACTTCAATGACTGCAATATCCCTAATTTTTCTCATAATTTTTCTTGATAGGAAAAACATATAGAGCTCTAATTGAATAACGTTTCAGTTTATAATTACCGTAGTAGTAAAAGTAGTAGGTTGCAATATAGCAGAAAGAGAGAGAGAGACCTACACATTGATATATTGCAATTTGAATATAGTTTATAGACATTTGTACCGTGCTAATTCCACTATACGTTTTTAATCCTTTAAAATGCCAATTTTAACGTTAGTTAGATCAAAATGAATTCTATAAAATTAAATTAAGGATTTGCATAGAAAAACAGTTATCGAAAACATAAGATATCTAAATATTTTATTATAATAAAAAGTAATTACTATTATTTTAATTGATGTTAATGTGTGGGGGAGTTGAGCGCTCTGCCGTTGCTCTCGCGTCCTTGATTATTGCGCTCTAATGTACCGTCTACAGCAACTCGAAGGATCACCCTGAAAAGTTGACTTCTCTGAGACTAAATTTACTTCTATGGGTCTAGCCTACTTGCTGGGCTTACAGAGTTAAGACCTTGCTCTATGCTTCGCTCGGAGGCAACTGATTTTGCGAGTCGATGCCGCTCATCGACTCGCCACTGCTAATCCTAATTTGTCCTGATTGGTTGTTTTCCAGCGTCTGGAAAACACCAATTGGCGTGTCGAAAATACATCGTGATACCCTGCTCTTGCGCCTTTAACGCGCGTTTCTTTAGAGAGGGGGTGGCGATGTCCTTTGCCAAATTGACGAGTGTCTGGCAACAACGCGGGGATTCCTCCGAGTTCGTCACCTCGGTCCCTTGACCGTTACAAACTGTCTCGTGACTCACCCCTTCGGAAGGCCCATTTTTTATGGCAAGGCTAGGTTATTGAGGACGAGGGAAAATATCTTCGAGGCTAGAGGGTTGTAAACCCAACCTTCTCTCGTCGGGACGTAATTTTTACTAAAATTACATGCTGACAATGACCAAAGTCCCATTTTCAAAACTAACCTTTTCGGCACGTCCGTGCCATAAACCGCTGCGCAGACATAATGTATATATCATATCACATCTGAGAAATGATTTCTTTTATTTTGTTATAACAAATGAACTTGAAAAAATATAACTTAAACTTAACCAAACGTATTACATGTTTGTTGTACTATTCTCGCACTACTACTATGTGTATAATTACGTTGTGAGAGAAAGAAGAATCGAAAAAACAAATACTTATGCAATCGTGACTGGAACTATGACAGTACCGTATAGCGTGTATATGTGATAAATTTTGTCACTATATTTTTTAAACAAAATCTTAATACGAATATATTTTTATATTCTGTATACAGGGTGTTTGGTTACACCTGGGACAAAAGTTGAATAACATTTTCTAGAACCATGTTTTTTTGTATTATTATAAAAATTTCATCTGCAGGGAAGGCTAGTAAATACTAAAACAGCCTCTATTCATCTTTCTGGGAAATCAACCAAGAATAACATTGCTGACAAAATGTCCCGGAAGTTGTCTTTGCATTACCAAGCACGTAACTAAATGTGTCTGTAAACAGAGTTGAAACTACTTAATACTTGTCTGTAAACGTATTTGGAGAATCAATTTCAATTTTCTCCTATAACTCTTCTAACTGTACACAATTAAAAAAATGGTTCAAGCAAATATTATTAAATTTAATAAGAGCTATCACAGTAACAAAAAATTAATACCATCTTCCAAAAAATTAATACTATCTTCCATTTTTAAAAATGTTAGGGAACCCGTCCCCCACCCCAAAGAGATACCAAAAAAAATTTGTTGCATATTAAAAGATTAGCCCCCTTGGACTATTTAATTGAAAAAAATAATGAAGTTGATACTTCCATTAGATTCTGAGAAAGCAGCTTACGACACTTTATTTGACACACCCTGTATATAAAACCGGAGTCTACATACTCATCACTAGGAATAGTAACAACGAGGAAATGAAGAGAGCGCTTTAGCTATGGACGTAGAGTCCTGACTTATCAGCCGTTGGTCGTAGATTTAATTACCTTTTGCTTCCTTACATTTTTCCTCGGCTTCTACATGTAGGATGTACGGCAACTGTTGGTAGAAAATTCAAAGGGTGATTCTAAAAACCGATATAAAACGAAAATCAAGAATACAGAAATTACGTTTGGAGCTTCATTGTTTAGTTATTAACATTTAAAAATATAATTGTAAGCTGGCAAACCTTCTTACAACAAATATAGATTAAGGGGTTATTACAATGTGACGGAACAAAAAAATCTAATTTTTTCTTTTTTTGCATTTTTCACTATTTCATCATAGAATTGATATCTAATCGTTGGTAAAGTTGGTTTTCACTTTGTCGAGTCAGTACAGCGCTTCAAAGTAGAAGCATTTGGCTCTAGCACGGCAATCCGCTGCGCTTCCCTGGTAGTTGCTGGGAGCATTTTTTTTGAACTTATACCTGAGTATATACATATACACCTACACTTCTATACATTTACTAGATAGTAGCTGTCTCTCTTTTCACTGGGTGAGTAAAAAGACGCTCTACTGATTAGTACTGCTCTGAATTTCACAACCAAACCGAGGCACTTGACAAAATTGAATCTTGTTATACATCAGAAACACTATTCTCAGTTAAAATAATATAATAGACTGGATGGCATCGGTCCCATAGGCCTGTAACTGTTTATACCTAAGAACCCTAAAAATCAAGCTAGCAAGTAATATAAAATAAGAAATTTCTAAAATAAGACAATTCTAAAAATGAAGGCAAAATTTATTGTATCTCGAATAAAGAGCATAAGTTTTCAACTTATCTAATACATTAACAGTTGCTAACGTATTACGAGTTTCAATTACAATATCTTCGTATAGTATAGTATATTCACGAAAACCGGTAATTGCAGAACGATACGCCTACCTTGACGCCCTCGCTGCAGCTGCTGCAACAACTTCAAGCGACGACGAGTGCCGCGACGCCGGTAGCAGCAAGTGCCGGTGCGAACGCGCTCTCGAGTGTACAACATCAATTGTTGTTGCAACAGCATCTTGGTCTCGGCGCTGCTACCCCCGCGCACGCGGCTGCGCCAACGGTACCCAGCCCGCCAGAAATCAACCCGGCAAACCTGCAGGGCTTAGCGACCCTCGCGTCCTTGAGCAACACCGCCGGTGAGTATGGTTGGTGTCCTTTTCTTTTATCTTTTACGTTCGTTCGTTTATTCTTTCTCTTCGTTTACATTGTTTATTAAAGTTAATTGTTGGATGAAGTTTTTTGGCTTACCAAAATCATTACGGAAAATTGTGGATTTCTTTAGTCGTTGGGCGTTAATGAACCTTGTGTTTTAGAGAATAATATTTAAAAAACTTTTAACCCCGTTAGTCTGTATTATACATTTTATACCAAGTTTAACTAGCTGTATCCGAAAACAAGTACATTCACAATGTAGCCTCATTTTTGCATTTTTCCAACTAGTAACGTATCTGTTTACTAGGTTAATCGGAATGTTTTGTCATTTACTTTTGAAACGAAACCAACCATCGTTTTTTAATAAAAAATTCGTTTCCATCTTGGCTCAGTTAACATAAGTACCAACAATACTTAGTCATCCGCTGCATAGTTCATTATAAAAAAAAAAGACCTTTTGGATCCAGTTTAAATTATACGTATAGATATAGTATTTATCTCAAAAACATGACAGAAATTTTCACCTATTTATAGTTATATCTACATCATTCAATACAAAAATTCATCATTACTGTTATATACACACACACATAAAACTCATATTTCAACAATTATAATAAATATACACTTGAAGATACATATGAATTATCTGTGATTTATGAAAACTTTCGAGTATATAAGTGACAGCGGAAAAACTTTTCGATCAACCTAATACATTGTTATAATATACTTACGTTAAATAAGACTACAGTATGAAAGAATATTTCATGCACTGAAATTGAAGATGCAATATGAAGGATAATTGGATACAAGATAGCAGAAAATTTATGAATAAAATAAGAGTATAGTCCTTTTTAACATATTTAGTAAATTTTATTTAGACAAATTTTATTTTTCTGTTAATAATCTATCTAAAAAATTAAGTTCAAGAAAGGGTTGTAACCTACGGTACCCCTATCGCCACATTCCATAAGAATAGATTATGCATCGTATTAATGAACAGTAAAAGAAATTGCAAAAGCAACAGGAATAGCTTGTTAAAAAATATTGTATAGACTACAAAACATTTTGCAAACCATCTTGAAATATCAACGCAAAACCAACGACAAAACTTCACGACCAAATCCAACAATTATACTTATTAAAAAAATTACATAACAAAATATATAGTCGCGTTATCGTGTCAGGTTATACGTGTAACTTATAATCTAATCACATTGTGTGTGTGTGTGTGTGTGTATGTGTGTGCGTGCGTGTGTGTATGCATTGTATATGTTGCAGCAAACGCAGGAGTATCACCGATGAGTATGCAAAACCTGGTCACCCTAGCTGCCATGACTGGCGGAAACGGCAACCTTCAGGTGTCGCCAAACAGTGAGTAATGAAAAAAAAACTTCCACCACGATACAAGTATTCAATACGTAGACACATGTGGTAATACTAAACGATGCAATTTATCATTTATTTATTTATCATTATTCATGTGTGCATTGTCTTTCTACTTCACCCCACCTTCGTGTAGAGAAAAACAAAATGTATGAATGTCTAAAAGTGTCATACTTCCGCAACAAAAAAAGGTTTGCTTGAAATAAGAGATTAAATTTGAATAATAACAGCATGGCAGAAGTTGCGAGAACAAATGTTCTCGTGATTAAAACGTATTGGTGGAATATTTGACACCTATTTACGAAACGCTGATTAATCTGGTAGCTATTAATTGGATATTTTAACCTATTTCACTTGAAACTGTTCGTACGTATGTGTATATGTATACTTATTTATATATGTATGTGATTTATGTACAAAAATTGTACGGTATAGAAAATGATCAATCGAAACAAAATCTTTATCTACTTGTTTGTATTAACAAATCTGGGATGACTTCTAACTTTTTTTTTTTTATTTTATGACATTTTGTTCAATGTTTCTTTTAGCAGATTCGAAAAATGTTCGATGCAGTGTGATTCTGATATACATGTATTAAAGAATTTGACAATTTTAGTATTTTGATAATTTAAGAATTTGAAAATTGCTTTTTTTTAATTATATTAATGCGTATGTATTCTTGGAAGCGATTTCGTAAAATCAGTCAAGTGTCAAAGTATATGTGGTCCGAACACCGAAACATCAGTTTGAGCTAGATAAGGAGCTCTTAAACCTTATTCAAGTCCATTAAATGTTAACTCGGAATTGGTTCTTCTATTACAGTATATTTCAAAAATTTATTTGCACCATCATTTTGAACACCTGCGAGTTAATTTTCATCAATACGATAATTAATATGGAGCTGGAGATAATAGAGGCTTAATACCGTACAACTTTTATCAAACAAAACAAATTAACTTCACCGATAAGTGAGATTTTAACGTTTAAAATTATGATTCACTGCAATCTATTATTTTAACTAAAGTATTAAAAATAACTTGTGATTTTCAAATACCACTTGTTGCTATTATATTTAAAAATTGTATACTATTTTCTCTCTTTAAAATTATTTATTATCATTTTTCTGTTTATCTCATATACTTTTACGAACTGATTACCCAGCAGTTCGTAGTCGCCTTGTAAAATAACAACGCAATCGGAAAATCAATTTTTAGTATCTCACAGTACAAAGGAGGTTAAAATAATTAGATAATACTTTACAAAATAATTAAAATGACATTAAAAAATCGAAATAAGATCAAACTCACAGAAGTCCTTCCAGAATGAAAAACAGGTGCAAACAAATATCTCTACAGATCATAGAACGAAATACCAAACATGCACATAAAAAAAAAAAAATTAACACCATTGTTTCTGTCTATTAGTTATATTTCCGGTGTGTTGTCTTTAGTTATTACCGTCGAAGTTGAGTGTGCAGCACAACGACTAGTTACAATAATGTTCTAGTTGTGTTCGATATCGCACGACGAATACCTTATTTCGTACGGTGTATCGGCTAAGTAAATTGCGGCCAAGTTTACGTGCTGAATATGTAAACACGTTACTAACTCCGCTTGTTAATATCGTGAACGTGTTCTATGTTTCAGCATTAAGCGGACTGGCGAATTCGACAGCAGGTATGTCGCTATGTACGTGTCGCATTGCCTGGTATAGTATTAACAATGACTAAATTAATCTCTGCCATTCAACGTTCTAACTTCCTTATATTATTCACAAATCAACATACGAATCACCTGTTTCGCCTGAATAATTATTTATTTTTCATTTTTATTTATTATCAATCAGATGCACTCAATACCCGTGTTCGACGATAAATACATCATTGACTATACGTGTATGAGGGTGACACTTCATACTTTATATTATATAATGAGTGATAAGTTTGAAATATATCTTAATAACATGCAATTCATTAGTAAAGAGAAAGCAGTACGTGTGCGTGGTATAGATATAGTTGTATACTTATTTACAAAATTATAGATTAGGTAAAAGAAATACGTTGTCAAACTCATCATTCTAAACAACTTTTCCTTATACATATTACCGCCCTTAGTTCCTGAGTTAATTTTTGGTTAGGTTTGGATTAGATTTAGTATAAAAAAATAACTTCACTTCAGATTGAACATTATTCTTAATGATCACTAATAGAAATTGAAAAAATTTCAAGAATTATATAAAAAAATACAATTATTTTTGCAAAAATTCAGCTATGTAGCCAACATTGTTTTTTTCGACTTCTATATCGTTAGTTTCACGCTAACAACGTTCTATGTGTTAAGTATGTGCTCCATTATCTATATCGATGAAATTCATTTTATAGTTTACAGTTTAAGGGAGGAATTTCTTTTTTCTTGGTCAAAAATATCGATACTTTAGGATTTTTTATAAACAAAAATGTAATATTAATTAATTTGAAACTTTGTATATGTGTTTGTTATATTTTCATCATGTTACATAATTTTTTTCAGTTCAGTTCACTTAAAAATACAGTTTGAATTGCCCGTGAACTAGGACGCTCCGCACAATTGCTTCATTAACGGTCGACATGATATTTGCCTTCCAGTTCATCTGAAATCAAAAATTCTAATGAGATTTTATTTTACACACATATAATTATTGTTTGACCTACAATGAAAAAAAAATTATTTTTCGAGAAATGGTAACTCTTTAAATTCAGATGTTCGATTTTTCTATCACTCACTGTTAGATTGAATCTCGTCACTTTTAAAGTTCTATTAATTCGGTACTCGTAATACAACAATCGTTTGAATAAATGAAGATCCTGAATGGTCAAGAACTTTTTAAGACGATTCTTCTTAACAGCAAAATATTTTATGGAAAAAAGGTTATTCTATACTTTTGATTTAATTTTGTATTAAAAATTATTATAAATAATTTCAACTTTCTATGCCTATTTTTTTATAAATATTTATCATTAACTTTAATGTAAGAAGATGTGTAAACTAGAAATTGTAATATGTTATAACAAAACGTTAATATAATCGCGTATTAAATTGTGCATATATATGTAGAAATCATATTATAAAATATATTCTCAAATAACATGCTTGGAATTTATTTAGTTTTCTGTTTTTCAATCACTAAACTATTTTACTAGCAATTCTTGTTTCATTTAGAAGTTAAATAGAAATTTATGCAATTTTATAATAATTCTAAATTAAATATAAACTTTACTCATGTTTCAAATATACTTATGTATATTTTCTTCTCTGTAAATTAAATTATCATATTGTATGCACTTTTATTCCTCAAAATGAAAGGTATGAGAATCAAACGTTAAGTGGTGAACGTCTTTTAGTTTACCACCATCGTCTTCCTATACGTATATTGTCAATGGTATGTTCACACATAAACGTACACGTTTCATCATATACCTATAAATATTTCCAATCCCTTTGTACTTCGTTCGTTTCTCTTCAAACATTTTGATTTCAATATCACCGGATCCCTCATATTTTCTCGTAACGCATCAAGTGCACCAGACGATTATGTTGGTTGAAAGGCAACAAAATAGCTGTTTCAATGAGATTGACTAAAGGTTGTTTTATTGAAACGTCGTAAATCCGTGTAGTTACATCGCAATAACTTTTCAAGTTATATAAACACAATATTCTTAACAGATGCTTTCACTCGTTCCGTTATTGTTTACTGTATATATTATTTTTCTTTTAATATTATATAAAATTGCCGTTACTAAAAAGACATTAATATGTGTATTCGATCGATTCGTAATATTTTTCTATGTAAGATGTATTCTGTTGAGAATTACGCGTAGGCCGATAATATATTATAAATATATTGTACATATATAAACGATCAAATGTTATAAACTTTCTGAATGATTATACGAGAATCTACCTGTTAATGAATTAGTTCAAAAATTGATCGATCGATTTGTTAACATGTTATACAGAAGGAGACGTGTATGTACATAGATTCATGCATTTGCTATCTTTTATTATATAAAGATAAGTGAATTAGTATATTAAAACATGTTCAAAAATTATGCGAAAATCAATTGAAATTAGTGCCGTATACTGTATTCGCTAAAAAATGATACGAAACCGATTTTTTAACGGTATACGTAAAATCGCGTACCCATTTCTTTCTTTCTTTTTTATTTTTCATGCGAGCGCACATCACGTGTTTTAATGTGCACATTTTTTTCCGTGCGTAGCTGTCCTTCTTGGGAAGACCGGAAATACAGGTGAGAAGAGATCATTGAAGCAGTATAACATGTTCTTTCTTGATCCGTTTGTTGCGGCTCGTTCTTCCTCGACTTTCTCTCATTTCTACGTTTCTCTAACTCTCGTCACTCCGCTACATTCACCGTTTTATGGTCATCTCCCCCTATTCGTGCACATCTTCATATACTACTTGGATTTGTAATTACTGTTGACCGTTTAATCAGTGGCACGAAGCTCGCAGAATATTTGTCTAGTATGTTTTGATAAGCTTTAATCCGTGTATGTCGTTTCGTAACACTTGATATATAAGGAAGAACCGTGACGGATGATAATCTTTCACGATGCTTGTTTGAAAATGTCTATTACGATGAGGCTCGAGTTACGCTTTTAAACAATTCGAAGTAACACGTTGGTCCATATACTTGGAGATATTGATGAAAGTGGAAATATTCCTTTTGGTGAACGGTAATTATTGATTTGATAATATGTATTCGGTTGCTGAAAAGCTGCTTAAAAATACTATTGTAATAATGTTTTTGCTATTATTAATTGATATTTATTTGTTACTTACTTAACTACGTCTGCTTTCTTTTTTAATCAACAGATTTTTTACCTATTTAAAAAATCTAACTTTGGGAAAAGTGAATTTCCAGAAAATGCATGCACCTATAATTTGCTTTTCCCACAAGTGGAAAATTCTTTTAGAGAAATAGGAACGTAATAAAAGGAAAAAAGGTAAAATAGATGACTGTAGAAGTAGATATTATTTGAAATTTAATTATTTAATTATAAGCGTGTATTGAATATATTATATACTTCTATGGAGTAATATAGTTATTAAATTCATTATATTTATACTTACAACATACTTTAAAGTTGTACTTTTGTGCTCTAAAATTCTAATGAAATTTTTTGATACTGTTTTTCTTTTTTTTTTGTATTTAAAGAAAAACAATATAATAAAATACAACTGAAAGAAATTTTCCAATAATATACATACATGCACATTTTTCTACTTATTATTGAACTACTATTTTTTACGATTCCCATTTTTAAAAGAAAAATATCCCATTTTCAGTAACCGAATACATTAAATACATTTGCATCAGTTTGGCTCACAATCAGTCAGTTCTACGGCATACTATAGACCACATACAGGATGTTCGGCAATTCTTAATATCAAATTGATGGGGTGATTTCTGAGGCTATTCTAAATTGAAAATTAAAAGTGACAAAATTGCATACGAGGTGTGTAGAATTAGTTATTAACAATGAAAGCCTTCCTCTACAGTAGACAATTTTCGTCTAAATCAGTGCCGTACCTTACGACAAAGCATACTTACCTAGTAAGAGAAATCCGAACACAGGCTAAAACAATTTTACGAACTTCTCACAATAAAAATGGTGAACAGTGAAGCCTCGTTACACCTACTCGAAAAAAATCCACAAGGCACGTTGACTCCCATCCAATGAAATTTTCGAGTAGAGAGAATAAGTGACATTTAATTACAAAATCTTCTTACAAAATATCATGCACATATGCATACATCACGATGTTTCTGTTCTACCACATGTGACCAGCAACAACCCACGCTGCATGTATTACGAGTGATTACTAAAACACACACCTACCGGGATTTTATCCGGAGAGTCTACAAAATTGCACAAATACTGTTTCAATCTTGAAAAAATAACTATCATAAAGTTAAATAATATCTTACAAGTATTTTCACATATTACATGCGTGACAAAATAGACAACCAAAAACTAAACTAAAGTAACTGAATTAGTGTAAACTAAACGAAACTAAAACAAAACTAAAAATTAAATAAATTTAAATTTAGGTTTATCTATTGTATCGTACGTGTAATGTGTGAAAGTGTCTGTAACATTATTGACTCTCGCACAGTTCATAAAGCCACGTTATTTAGCAAAGTAAAATATTTGTATACTTTCCAACACAGAATTACAATAACAATAATAATACAAATATTTATATATATATTGCTTTTAATTAGTGTTAAATTAAACAAGGTGTACATCCGAATGATAGAAAATAATGTTCGTGTGTTCGTGTACAAAAATTCACAAAAATATTTCAAAAAGAATCCCTATTCTAAGTATGTAGACCTTTTATATCTGTCCGTTCATCCAGGAGTGTGTCTTAATTAAAATAGTGAAAAAGTGGGAAAACTGTCATGTCCAATGAAGATTAAGAAAATGTGGGGCGTCGTGGTTCTTGTGTTCACGCCCTGCCGTATCTTTGGAATGTTAGATAACGGTAAATATACTAATCGGGGATAATTTAAAAATTCGGTACGTCCATGTTATTCTATTACCATCCGCCCGTAATCCAAAGAATACGATTATGATGCATCAATTACTTTTAACTAACAGAGGTCAAACACTTAACCAATTAATCATTTGGCGTTCCTTTTAATTGCAAAATTAATAACATGCTACAAAATAAAATATAAAGGATAATTCAAATCCTTAAAAATGGCAAATGTGTCGACCACATCCTAAACTTAAGATAATTCGTTATCCTAACAAAGATATTATTTCTTTATATTATTCTAGTTATTTTTTTAAGATGGAAACAGTATTTGTGTAATTTTGTAGACTCTTTCAACAAAATCCCGGTACACGTGTGTTTTAATGAATACTCATAATGCATGCTGCGTAAGTTTTTGCTGGTCACATGCGGCAGAACAGAACAGTCGTGATGTACGCATGTGTGTGAAGTCTGTGAGAAGATTTCATAATTAAAAAGGCATTTACTCTCTCCGCTCAAAAATTTCAGTAGGTGGGTGTTGAGATGCCCTTTTAGATTTTTTCAAATAGATAGGTTTTAACTCTTTCGTTACGGTACTCTTGAGATAAACTGTACTTACTCTATCGAACGATACAGTTATTATTTAACGCTTGATTGAAAATCAACTGTTTCGTGATATTCAAATGTCTGATGCATTCAGTCAACAGCGATATTTTATTTCTAAAGTGTGAAAATAAATTAATAGATTATGTTTATTCGATGGCCGTACATATACACATTTAATAAATTATCATCCACTTTTATAGAACGTATATTTACACTCCCTTCGTAGCGAAAAAGTTAATGATGTTTCACGGTTCATGTTAATTTTTATTGTGAAATGTCCGTAAAATTGTTTCAGCCTGTCTAATAATTTCTACTACTAACTAAGCGTGTTGAAGTTTTGATTATTAATAACTAATTCTAAAAAACCTCGCATGTAATTTGATCACTTTTGATTTTCCATTTATAATGACTTCAGAAATCCCCTCAATTTAGCACCACAAACAGCCGGACATCCTGTATATAATTGTTTTCTGTAATTAACGACGTGCTAAGAACTTAGACGTTAAAAAGTTATACTATACAAAATAGTTTCCTCGAATAAAATAAAAACAAACCTTGTACATAATCCAATGTGAATAGCATTGTACAAATCGCTTCTAGTCGCTGATATGCGCGCGTCTGCCCATATCATTAACAAACGTAATAATACTTGTAACAGCAACAAAGCTATTTTTTTCTTTTTCCTGTATTAATATCAGAGCATGTGGCATGCCAATCAGAAGTCAGTCCTTTCCGTACAAAATTCAGTGACTTTTCTGGTCTATTGGATACAGTTGTAGAAATTGAAATAAATATAACATTAGAAATATATTGATTAAACACGTTCATTTTTATTTTAAAGGGTCAACCGGAGGTAGTCTCAGTCCTGTGACGTCCCTAGCGCTCAATTCCTTAACGGGGACACCCTTAAACGGGTTACAGGACTCCCTGAGTAATGCTTACTCCAGCTTGCAACAGTATGCAGGTAAGCAGCCGTATTGTAAAAAGCTTGTTTCTTTCTGATCAGGTTGTATCTTGATATTAAATGGCAAAACAGTATTGTTTTACTTGCACTCATGGCTGGTAAAAGTGTTGTTCTAACGAGTAACTGTGCGCCTTAAAGCTCTCATTGGAAAGACGACGGTGACCGTGGAAAAGAAAGAATTGCATAGTGAGTAACTAACACGAAGTGGAATGCCTGAATTTTTTAGTGCTGTGCGATCCAACGCGAAACTAAGTTTTGTTCCTGATCGATTTGCACGTGATCGAGTGTCGAAGTCCACAGAGACGGTCATCTGCTTACGTACAATTTATAAATTATTAGATTAGGTTTTGGTATTGTTTTTCCAACTGTATAATGAGTACAATGGATTAAGATAACTGGAAAAGGTGAAATAGAAATATTTAATACTTATACAATCTATTGGAATGAATATATCTTGTTTGATTGAAGGTAGAAAAGATTTGTGTAAAGGAAAGTTGAGTAGCATAAAAAAAAATGTAACTTTATATAGCTTCACTTGTTTTCTAACCACAATGATGCACTTAAAAAGAGCAGATGCACTTTTTTTCTTAAATGAAACTGTATATATTCCTTTTTTTATCTACTCGTAGATTAATTCTTTTTTTTTTCAAGTATGTAATATTAGAAAAATCAATATTTTGTAAGATATTTCAAATTTTTGTTTAAACTTATATCAGCTTTATTGACGTATTAGCTTTATTCAAAGTGTTCGAACATTCTGTCATCACATATTCACGTAGTTACTTATACTGTACATGAATACTTTTTAAACCTGTGCACATAACATATTACTGAAACTCCATGAAAATAATTCCAGTTTCAATATTATCTTTCTATGCAAATAAATAAAATTCACAAATTTATATACGTTTTGCACATAAGCAATATGACCGCCACTGTAAATACAAATTCCAACTCACAAGATGCGCAATGTTTTTAAAAGCAGAACAAGAAATCCTAAAAATTGTTTGTATTCATAGTTATTGAAAATGTAAATGATAAAATCGTAAAATTTTATCGAATATTTATTCTCTAAATTATTGAAGATACAAAAAATTATTAACACTGAAACAGTTTAATCTAAAAAAACAAATAACAACAGTGAAATTAAATTGTATATAAATCGCTTAAATATCATACAAATTCTGCTTTTTTTTTTTAAGAATCAGTTCAATTAAATACAAGCATTTAAAGAATAGTAGTCTAATATAAAAATTTTCTCGATAAACTGAAATTGTTAATGTAATAAAATTATAATTTCCATTAAATAAAATTCATAATAACATACGTTACTGGTTACTTGTTATTTTAATTATTAAGGATGAGATTTTCGTCCACTTAATAAACTGTTTATAAATTTGGGTTAATTGTTCAAATAAAATCACTATAGAGGAAAATTAGCATATTAAAGGTTGAGCAGAATTATTATTTATCGATGATTAATTAATCTAACATGATTTATTAACTTGGCTTCAGAATTCTATGAGAATTTAAAATATTTTAAACATATAAAAAATAAATCTTCTCAGCGTATGTAAAATCTCTGTTATAAAAAACATTAATTTTTACTTTGGATCTCCCATTGTTTCTTTTAAATTAAAATGCTTTTATAAATCATTACTTAAACAATTGGTTTATATCATCTTCAACAGCTAAAATCACAAATGACCCGATAAGCAAGACTTTACCGCTTGAATTAATCAAGTTAAATTCTGATCAAGGAGCTATTTTTTATTTTAAATAATCCAAAACAGAAACTAATCAATAATCAATTGTTTTGTATTTTCAATAATTTAAAGCATAATTTAAGTCTAAATCATGGTCGCTTAAATGTGAATCTCGTGGGATGTGAAGCCGCAATGCGTAGCTGAATCAATGGAATACTAAGGAATATATAATGACAAATTTTGTGTTTTCAGGGTTCCCTGCGTTCACGGCAGCGGCAGCAGCTGCTGCAGCGGCAGCCCAAAAGGCGAAATTCATCAGCACGGATAAGCAAATAGAAGGTCCCGAAGGCTGCAACCTGTTTATCTACCATCTACCGCAAGAGTTCAGCGATACTGACCTGGTCTCAACGTTTCTGCCATTTGGGAATGTCATCTCCGCAAAAGTTTTCATCGATAAACAGACGCAGCTAAGCAAATGCTTCGGTAAGACTTATAAGTATTTTTAATATTTGATAACATCGAACGTAACTTGCCTGAAAATTTTATAATATATTATACTGCCTATCTAATTTTAATTCATAACTGTTAAGTGAAAACATAGAGTAATTGCACCTAACTTCGCCTACCAAAATTCAAATCGTCCTGAATTGAAACGTAATTGATATTTTTTCATTTAATTACCTATAAATAAAGAAGGAATTGTTCGTGTTTAATGTATGGCAGGTGAAAATTCTTTGACTCTAAAGATTTTCAAATACAATTGGAAAAACGCGAGATATACAAAAATTAAAATCGTAAAAAGGCGTACATAATATCATCTGAGAAATATTAATTAATGCATATATTTGTGGACTTTGAAAGTCATATTTCAGTTCTGTATGAACTGTCATATTGTTCACACGTGTTATTTGTTTAGTGGCAAACATTACTACATTAATAAATCACTAACAATACTGATAATAATGTGTGTAATATAGAAAATGTACAGACGATTTTAAGCATGTAGTATGTTTTACTTAGATCAAAATAAAATATCTGAGACTCTTTTCAGCTTTTAACAAATATCTCGGAAATTAGGGTTGTTTGCAGATTATATTTAAGTAAAAAGTTGTTCAGAATCATGCTTCCGACAACGAATTAAAAAGTCGTTGAAATCATTCTATGTTACATAAAATCATTTCGTTTTAACTTGACCTTGAAATCTTAAAACTACTTCATCCGCGAGAAAACGTAGCAGACTATGTAGCAATAATGTAGAGAATAACGAATAGTCGAATATCGTACAAACTGCATCAAGCGTAATCCTATTTATGAAATTCAGAACGGCTATCCAAGCTGAAAATAATCCGGTGTAAGATTTTGATTTTCTACTCGTTACGGAAGAGATTTTTCAAATAATCGTTGATAAAACGAACACATACACTGCATGAATTATGGTACACATAAATTACATTCATTTGAATAAATAAAAACCCATCAATAAAAATGAAATATAAACGATTTTTCGCTCTTATAATATGGATGAGATATAATACCTACTATTACACTAAAATTAGTGTAAAGATAATAAGTATTATCAATCATTTCCAACCAACAGATAAAAGTGATAGACTATGTAAGATAAGTAAAGCTGTGGATGCACTAAATCAAAATTTTTGTAAATATTATCAACTAGACGAAAGTGTATGTATCGATAAATCCTTCGTATCATTGTTCGGAAATCATTAAAACAGAAACACCACAAATATAGAATTAAAGTATTTAAATTATGTTCTGATCCAAGATATACGTACAAATTTCAAATTTATAGTGGAAGAAAATTAAACGCATCATGTTTAATACCTACAGATATTGTACTGACCATGTGTCTCGATACAGTCCATAAAAGACATATGGACTTTATCCAATTTTCATGTATATTATGAGAAATAATGTATTGCTTTCTTTTTTTTCAATATATATTATTATTTTGCAATAGTTAAGAGTATGGTTGCTATTATTGCTTTATGTAAACAAGCAATTGCTATTCAAAATTCATTTCTTTCTAATAGAAACTAATGTATTCTTTTCCTTTCCATATCCATCGACAAGTTATCTCGCGAACTGAGTTTTATCCATCCGATTCTTTAAATGATTCTCGCGACTCGAAATTTCTTATTTGACACTTTAGAAGAGATATCTCATATGCCTTTCTATTACTCGGGCTAAAATCAACTGAGTATTGTATACTCTGCATAATATCATGGATTTCTCCAAAATAAAAATCCTTACCGTCAAAAGAGTAAGTGATATCTGATAACCCTAACTGGTTTGTTAGGGTTTGATCTGTCTAGCGGTGGTGGAATTAGCAAGTAAATAATTCGCTGTGTTACAAGTACAGGTACTAGCCTTGGTATTCCTAGAGCAAAACCGTGAACAGAATTTAACAATAAGTATTGTATGATTATTACTAATATTAGAGACACTATCGTCAATAATTCGACTTTTCATTTGCAAGACTTTCATTGCTACAGTATGGAATGTTACATGAAAACTAAAGTTATAAACTCAATATAATAGACACGGGATATCTCGCCTAAAACATCCTAATGACGTCAAATAACAAAGACATGTGAGAAACCTTATCCAAAGAATTGGATAACTAAAAATCAATTTGCAGGGTATCTTGGCTATGAATGCGAAAGAGTTAAAATTATAATAGCCAGTAAAGGAAAAAATCTAACAGTAAAACAATTCGAAAAATTAGTATAACCAGACAGTTTGTATGTATATAAATTGTATACCAACATTAAGAAAAAGTTTCTACTAACATGTGACTCCCAAAACGTTCAAACATCTTTTTGAATAAGAATTTATGATATTCAAGGTGCTCGAACGTTTCGTCGTCACATCTTTAAAGAAACATACATCTTATCAAAAATTTTGAATATCTCACGAAATATTGATTTTTCTGACATCATCACACCTTACTATTGTAGGGACTTGGGAAGTGGGAAACGGAACAAAAAATATATAGTTCCATTTAAAAAAACAAAGTGCAATTGATGTCTAAAAAAAAATAAAAATTGTCCACTACAATTTTTTTCTAACTTCGCTTAGAACAGAGCTGTATCCTGGCACAGTTAGTACAATCACATTGTATTACAACAAAACAACAAATTTCACAAAATCACAGAATTATTATCTAAATAAATTGTATTGAAATAGCAACTGTCAAAAATTCAGCGGAAACGTTAATAAAAGTTTTATTCTAAAAATTCGCTATTACTGTCACTTCATATAATAGAAATAATAATATCAAAACTAAACAAAGAATATAGCTAATTTAACATCACAGAATTTATACAGATATGAATAATATTTTAACATGAACTATTACAAATGATTCGCAGGCTTTGTGTCATATGACAACGCGGCAAGTGCGCAAGCAGCGATTCAGGCGATGAACGGCTTCCAAATCGGCATGAAACGGCTGAAGGTCCAACTGAAACGATCCAAGGACGCATCGAAACCCTACTAGCCGCCGTCGTCCACCGTTTATAGGTAGATACCAAGGATTTCTTGGATACCACGGTTCGAAATCAACGACCTTGGTGTCTCTAATTTAAAAAAAACAAACAAATTACTGTTCACATATACTCGATAAGTCTCGCTACGTCGATCATTGATCAGGATGTTCGTCAGTCTGGATAGATAGATAAATAGATCAGTTCCTTCCATTCGACCAGAGTAGTCAGCAGGCATCGCTTGTAACAAATCGACTCTAGTCAAACAGTATTCTTTAAAACAATTGAAGAAACTTTTTATATAGTGTGTTTCTTATCCGTGTTCAAATGCCAAAGAAACCAATCTTCATTTGAAGGTCTACGTTAAAGTTATCTTTACAATGAGCCTGTGATAATATTGAAGACTTATTATACTATCAGATCTGTTTTCCAAGAAATAAGAAGCAATTAAGGAAAACATTCTACGTATTTTTTCTTTGTTTTTCTTTTTTTTTTTTTACATTTTAGCTAGCTTCGAACGTGATCTAATTTTCTTTAGAGTTTCAGGATTCTTTACCTGTGTCAATCCGTCCACATACCTACGTACATATTCTAATATTCTTGTATCCAGAAAATACCTGTTTTTTCTTCATTTATCTCGTTATTGTATCTGTATGTCTCATGATAAGGCGTATTTTGTTTTTTTTATTATTATGTCGCTCTTCGAAATTGGTACCTCGCATTAAAATCTAACAAAAGTTACAAGTGACAAAGATCTATTTTTACGGAACGCAGTGATGACTCTCTAAATTATTCGCCGCCTACTATTTTTTAATGATAAAATACAAAGAATTCTTTTACCTTTTTCAATTTTTTTTTTTTTTCTTTTAATGCTTTCTGGCACAAGATTAGTAAGAAATTGCTATATATGTGTTCAATTAACGTGCAGACCGTTAAGAATCCTTTTGTAACATGCGTTCACTTTCTTTAGTTGTCTCAATCTGTACACGGAGAAAACACATGAAAAATAGTATGTACAGATATGACATTCGACATTATTCATTTATTTATTTCACTTTTTAATTATATTTTTATTAAAAATATTAAATTTTATACTTTCAATTTTTAAATACTTCTTTTTATATAAATTTTGTATAAAAGTTTTAGAAATTGCATTTATTGAGTTGAAAAATCGTCGATTTTTGAACTATTATAACCTCGTAAAGAAAAATCGTATAACAATCCGCGTGAGATCATTTTGAAGGGCAAAGCCCCTACTTTTACTGCATTAACTTGATTTTCCTCAAAGATGTATTTCCACTAAGAAGCAAGGTGGAAAAGTGAAGATAGTCTTTTCTTTTCGAAAATTTTACAAAATCAACCATCTGTACGATGTTTGAAATATTTGTTACGCTATTCAAATCACCATAAATTTGAAGATTGTGTCGTTTTTACAACGTTTCCTTAAAAATTAATATAAAATTTGTTGTCACCATCTTATTACACCATGAATGAAAAGTGTCACCAATGTCAGAATAATCCAAGGTACATTACGAGGAGGTTTTGCTAGAAAGTAGATAAGGACAGTTTAATGTGAATCCCAGCACCCTATGTGTATCAGATATGCGACCTAACCAAAACTGATACAACTACAAGGAAGTTACAAGGACAGACTTGCATCTTGTATGTATGTGTATAGTGTATTTAGAAATGAGTATTATCCCTCATCACAACATTCAGATTCTTGGCCATCCATCAATGAGTCCAGATCTCAATCCTATCAAACAAGTATACAATATTCTTGGACGGCAATTACAAAATTTCGAAAGACCTTATGTGATATTGAATATATTAAGAGGAATGATATTACCCAAGAGTTAATGTAGCAATGTACATTAATATCCAAGAAGAATGCCAAGAAATGATAAGGCAATGAAAAGTTAATACTCAAAGGCGGATTATTATACGATTTTCTTTCGCGAAGTTATAACAGTTCAAAAATCAACAATTTTTCAAATGAAAGTTTTTTGATCCTTTAATTTTACCATCGAGTGTAGATTAATTTACAGCAATACTATAGACGAACCTTTTTTTTCTAAGCAATTAAATTTTAAAAATGAAAAGGTAATATTTATTTCTCTCCAAATTATACGAACCCTTTTTTTTTTAATACGGATTTGCTGTATGAATAAGAATAAGGAAAATATACAGGGTGGTGAGTAACAGTTGGTAGAAAATTTAAGGGGTGACTCTACAAACAGAACTAAAACAAAAATAAACAGTAATGAAATTGCGTTTGAGATTTCATTTTGTAATTGCTAACCTTTAAAAGTTTCTCTGTGGAAGAGGAATTTTCCATGCATAAACCAACAAGTGATGGAAATGTCAAGACACAGGTGCATAATAATCCTCTACACCAACAATACTTATCTCGCATAAGTTGTAGAGAAGAAGATAGTGATATTCGGTACCGTAAATGTCATTACCAATTTCTTCTGCGATAGTGTATACCAATTGTTTCAACACAACACAGATACATATCTAAAATTTCTTCGAATATGTATTACATTGTGTACTGTTATACAACAAATTGTAACGATAGATAAATTACTGAAACACATTTACCGTATATTGCAATATTCGTACATACGCGCGCACTCAAAATGAAAACTAACGAAAGACAAAGAAAACTAAAAAAAAACTAAGAAAGAAAATAAATTAAATCTATATTGAAACTATACTAAAATGTAATAAATTACATTAAACTGATTATACTGAACTAAAACTAATTAACTTGTTATTGTTTCTGTGAGAGACTATAACTTTGTAAGAGTAACAAAAGTGAAACTTTTGAAAAGCTATTCATAAACATAACACTGGTGTATTTTAATCTCTTTGTTTTAGTTATACATATTTTTATAGTTATAAAATAAGTTCAGTGTAATCAGTTTAATGTAATTTATTACATTTTTGTGTAGTTTCAATATTCTATTTATTTATTTTTCTAATTTACCAAATTTTTTTTTAACTTCTTGAGTTTTTATTTCGTACATATATGCATGTATGTAAATATTATAGTGTACATACAGTGATTGTATTCCAGTAATTTGCTATGTGTATAGTGTACATTGTAAATACAATAAAAATGTAATACATAATAGAAAACACAATACAAAAATTTTCCGACATGCACCTATATCCTGGTGAAGCAAATGGGAATGTCACAGAGATCAGTAAGGCCATTTACCGATTATCGTCGTTGGTTTTGAGGATAACTGTGCAGCCCGTGTCCTGATATATTCTATATTTATTTATGTAGGAAGATTTCTCCTCTTCCATAGGATTAGTTAATAACTAAAAAATGAAGCCTCAAACGCAATTTGGTTATTGTTGCTTTTAATCTTAATTGTGCTTGTAGATTCACCCCTTATATTTTCTGCAAACTGTTGTCGAACACCCTGTGTAGAATGTGTTGACCTTTTAATTTTGAAATTTGTTTATCATAGAGACACATATATGTGTACGTCATACTTTGAAATCAGTCAGTCAAAATTGTATATTTCTTCGTGTACAGTGTCTTAAAATGAGCAAGTTACCTATGAACGTATGAGAGTAAAACTGCAATAATATATTTAATCGCGCTATATTAAAACGGGATAAAATATGTTCCCTTATTATATCGGTGTTAATCCCTCGATATTCTCGAAAGTGCAAGCCTGCCCTTTCAACACTCTACTGCCCTACCAGCCCCCTCTTCGCGCCAATGGTGTAATCAAAGTTCATTTCGTTGCAAACGGCTGCCAATCAAGCTTTCTGTGGTAACTTTTGTGCACAAAGTGGAAACTACGTAAACGTAAAGTTTCACTAACAAATTCACTGTGTAGCTTCTCCTCAGGATATGAGAGTATTATAAGTAGCTCGCTTTAAGTTTTTTTCTCATGCAACTCTAAGTTATTTAACTAAACTTAATTTAACTTGTTGTTGTTCATTTTTATATATTCGTTTTACTTTTTTACAGATTTTCTTCTCTTATTCCCTTTTTAAACGTTATATTTATTATTTTCTGTAACTCCGTCGATTATTATTTGTTCGTTGTCCTACCAGCATAAGGTAGCCATGAAAACAACCGCAACAGTCTACCTCACTAATTTCTTTAATTTTCTGATTACGCCACTATGTTTTTATTATTATTAATTGCAATCGCGACAGTTAGTTCCTCGTTATTGCTTTTTTTTTGTGCAAGGTACACAGAACTTGGAATGTTCTATCGTGACAGTAATATCTAGAAATTTAATGATTAATTTACGCTATGACGCTTCTCTAGTTGTTAGTACTAACATCGCCGTGTGTTCTTTTTTTTTCTGGGATATCGTCAGACGTCAGGCATTATTATACCATCAGTGGTTCATCGATTTTATTCTTCATAAAATACTTTAGTAATTAAAAGTTTGCCTTAAATGCAATTTTATATATTTATTTATTTATGGAATAAAGAGACATCGATGAACTATTTCGATGCCAAAGAAGCAACAACAATCGACTAAACTAAAGTAAACATTAAAAGGAGTAACGAAATTTTAATATTAAACTTTCATCCTTGATCGTATTACTTTTTTCCAAAAATTAAAATTTACAAAATTGGTAAAACGAGATCGTTGTTGCTTCTACCTGTAAACGACGTACCGACAAATTACCTGTGTATACGTTGCACGGTGCATAATAATTTCCGACGAATTTCGAAGCACCAACACCCCTCGATATACGATTCCGCAGGCTCTTAATATTCATTTTATGTCGACTGTCTCTTTTCGTCTGTATTATTGATTCTATTCTCTGAATATTATCGAGAAAAAAACATAAAGGAAAAGATATGAAATCCAGAAGATTTATGGAATAAGCGCAGGAACCATCAGCAGAAACGTAACCGTGAACCGTGAGGAAAAAGTTGGTCGATTTTAAAAGGAAGTGTCGGTGGCCAATATTGCCATCGCATTCTCGTCACCGTGCACGTTTACTCAGGGTTAATCCAACATATCTGGTGTGTGGTGGTGACTAACCTGTCCGTGTGTTTGTTTGTGTGCCAGCAGGTGGCCTGCGACGTTGTGACCGTGTTCTCGATCGGAGTCGCCGTGCCATGTCAGTCTCAGTCCGTCAAATCGGTCAATCGTTCGATCGACCGATCAGTCGATCAGTCGATCAGTCACGACTCCTTGGTCAACCTCTTGATCAATCATTCTGTGTCTGTCGGTGCCTGTACACATCTGCCCGCTCTCGCTCCTCTCGCAAGAAACGGCTGCCCGCTCTGATCCCAGACATATTACATATTACTATGTTACCTCCTATTTTTTCCTACACGACTGTCCTTGAAAAAAAAAAACACTCCTCGAACGAATCCATCCACCTACGAGCTACCTCTACGTTTTATTTCGCGTACACGCGCACCATATCGACGTACGGTCGTCATTGCTTGGTCTGTTCCATATTTTACCCGGGATAGACGGCACCACTGATTGTGTCGATTGTGACAGATGAACGCGCGTCACCCTGTGAACATTAATCTCTGTGGTAAATAAAGCGATGTAAAGAGAAAAGATAGAAAGAAAGAGAAGAGTCCTCGGTGATGATCATCAGCCAACTTATCTCTAGACCAAGACGGTGCGATAGTAATCGGGGTGTGGAAACAGAAATGGAAACGGGAACGGGATGAGGAACCGTCGTGGGAAAAATATACGCTCGATCTCGAATATCTCTAATTGAGAGAGACCAGAGAAACGACGATCATCGTTCAGAGTTGGACATGCGTATAAAAGAGTAGCAAAGCGGAAATAGGAGCACCGCTGATCGAGCAGTATGTTTTTATGTTCCTTGGGCTGAACTGTGACACACTATCTTATCTCTGTTTCTTTATATGTGTGTATATATATTACATAGCACATGCGAACGTATGCATATTCATATATCTATGCATGTGTATGTACAAAGATGTACGTATGCGCACGCGTGAACCATGCGATCTAAAGCTGATTGGGATACTGTAGAAGTAGCTCGTTAATATAGAGTATAGTTACCGCGTTCTTTCGACATTCACTTAAGTCATTCGAAGGACTGTGTGAAGAAAAAGAAACGTGAGAAACAGAAATCAATTTTAAATCGCAACGATTTATCCGTGGACCTATAGTGTAAGAAATATTTGCGTACAATCACTAACCATTAAAAAAGAAAAAAAAGAGCAAAAGAATGCCCGTTCTGTGGAACGGAACTTGTGCACCTTGTATCATACGAGAACACTATTGCACATGCGTTCATTTATCAACTGAGAATCGATTTTATCGGTTCATTTTCGGGATCCCTGTCGGCGTCGCGAAGCGCCTGTTCATATGTAGATAAAACGTGCACTAATGACTAGTGCCAGCTCTAACAGAATAAATAATAGGAAAAACTGTGTAGAAACTGAAAAATCATTGAAATAAAAAAAAGGATAAAAAAAAAGGTGTGAGTAACAAAACGAGAAGAGAAAAGCACGTTTGCTAGATTGAAAAACGTGAACCGAGCGAAACGGTCACAGTCCGATTTACTGTTGTAAAAAATTAAGTATAATGGTGTAAAGATTACCAAAAAAAAAGAACCAAAAACAAAAAAAAGACAAAACTGAAACAAAGAGACAAAACGAAGAGTAGGGAAAAAATACATAAGTAGCATTTTTTAATGACTTTGTGATAACGTTGTACCGTACATAGAATTGGACTAGGGTCGCTTTTTAACGTGTGTATGATAGAAATAAGCGTGATATGAGAAACTTAAAAACAGAAAATTCCTAACAGAAAAAGCAGAGAAAAAACAAACTAACGAAATTTTCCATCGATGACACTTTACTAGCGTGTTTTCTCGTTTTCTTTCTTCTTTTTTTTCTCTCTCTCCCACTTTCATCGTCTGTACCAGAAAGTGACTTACAATTTATGTTCTAATTATAATTTCCATTGTGTTCGAGCCTATAAAATGGTACATTTTAGTGCATGATGAGAAGAAAAAAGAAGAAAATTAGAAGAAATTCGTTGGCAATGTTTCTATCGCCAAAATGCCGGTCACACAGGCGGTTGAACATACATGGTTGTACACGAATTAATCTTGAGTCAGTAACCATTCTTGTTACGCTATATCCGACAAATATATAAAATAATTTTACGAAACACAAAGAAATCTTTATACTTTATTAACTATATATTTTTTATCTAAGTAGTATTTAAATGTTCAGAAGCGATGTAGAAATGGTCAGGATCTCTTCTATTAAAATTATAAGAAATTTTAATTGATCCTCTAAGGTAGACAAAATAGAGAGTATTTACATCGTTACTGATGCAAGATTAACTCATCGACATTATTGTAAAGTACTTAATTTCATGATAGCCTGAGAAAGATATACAACTTCTGCATAGAAATGCAAAACAAGAGATATAAAAACTTGGAGAAACCAGAGAATAATAATAGGTGGTAATTTGCAGGTGACGCTAATCAAGTTTGCACGTTCCTTATATTTTTCTTATCGTCAGTTTATCAAACGTTTACATGTTCTATTATATCATTCTGTTATTTAAAAGCAAAAAGATAACAAATGATTAAAATTGTGGCATGACAATGAAACATCGCAAGCTCTCCCTCCTAACGAAAAATCGAAAAGTGTAAGAAGAAGAAGCACGATGATAGAAAAAACAATCTTTGACTTGAAAGAGAAGTATCGGATCGAATTTCGAATTATTCAACTTGGGGTGAAAATTCGATCGCTTGTTTTGCACGAAATGATCATCAATTTCTTGCTTTAACCGTATCAGTAAGACAAATTTCGTTGCAAACTATAATCAAATTATTTTTTATATCGAATCACTTATTGACTTCAGCACAAAGAACGAGTTAAAGATGAATTTTAGAATTGAACAAAAAAGTTAGGTGGTTAGTATCCAATATAGAATTGCAATGAGTAATAAATAACATTTAATTGCGTGATTTTGTCTTGGTGCCGCGGTTAACAATCATCGAAAAAAGAAAACAGCTGGAGCATATGGGTGATCATGGCTGGCTCTCTTTCTAATCACTGATTTGCACGAATCGTCCCCCTCAATATTTCTCCTTTCTCCTTCGTTATCAAAGAGTTCGTTAAAATTTTAATTCATACCAATTGTAATTATCTAAAGAATTCAATTAATTTCTAAAAAAATTTTCACTTAAGTATGCTAATTTAAATATCGTTAGAAACACATCGAGTTCTTTTCGTCAATTCTAACAACTTTTACGCACGCATCAAACCAAATATGAATGGAGCAATGGTCGCCAATTTACGGATTTGTGAAGAGAAATAATACAATCAAGTATTCAGTATGATACATCAGAAATAAAAAATAGTAGGGATGAAAGTTGAACAGAAAATAAGACTAATTTTTTTTTAGGATATTTAATAGTTCTTACCATTTTTCAAGTAAAGCTTTGTGCTTTTTATGTTAAATTAGAGACTTCTGTCTGGTAAATGTAATCCTGTGTGTATTATTTTTATATTATATTATAATAAAATTCGTGCAATCCAAATAAAAAATATTAAAAGGCCATTAGTTCAAACATTTGTGTAATACGTATTTTAATTCATCAATGATGCAGATTCTATGTGTAAGATCTACATATTCAAAGTAAAAGCAACAATATTAAAGGAGAAGCATGTATATTAGTATAACCATTTACTTGGAATCAATATTCAAAAACATAATATTTTTCGCAGTAAGTTTTCAATTGTTTGTTCATCTTTT
Source organism: Anthophora plumipes (assembly GCA_951804975.1). Classification (NCBI taxonomy): domain Eukaryota; kingdom Metazoa; phylum Arthropoda; class Insecta; order Hymenoptera; family Apidae; genus Anthophora; species Anthophora plumipes. Next base: position 13,373,956 of record OX638118.1, on the reverse strand, counting down.
TGTGAATAAAAACAAAGAGAACATCATTCTAATATTTTATAACAATTTAACTCTCAAAAATATAAGTAATTTTACGTAATTTCTCTTGTTACAAATCTCTATTTTTGTGTAGAAAATTACATCTAAATTAAGAAACATATCAATTGCCCAATTCAAAAATGAAAAATTAATTAAAAAAAAATCCGTTTTCTTGACATAAATAAAATAACGAATCTACAACAATACAATCTAGGAGTATCCAATACAAACCTGTCATTATTAATTAATCCTATAATTATTAATTTTAACCAAAAATTTGATTTTAAGCATTTTGAAGAAAGAATTCTGATGCAATTTCTGATGGATCATCTGGTATCGATTGTAGTCGTTGTACTGTGTTCCGTGCCAATTACCAAAGACGTCATTAATTAACTGATGTACTTACGCACCGTTAACGGCTAACTCTCCCTCATGCATGCACGTTCAGCCGATATACATATAATAATTAACTTACACGAGGTTACATGTTCTCTTAAGTCTTTGTACATGTGAATACAAATGGTGCCTAGTCAGAAGTAACATTACGAATTAATATATCACCATTTTTACGTTTCATCTTTCACCATGTTCTCTTCGGCATGTACGTTTACTTCGTTGTTAAACACAACAAGAAAAAAGAGGATGCAGTGCTGCTACGTTGATTACCACCATTAGTACGATTATTATTATTATTATTATTATTATTATTGTTAAAATCCACTTTACCAGTTACTATCGTTACCCTTATTGTTATTGTCATTATTATTATTATTATTATTATTATTAGAATAATTATATGATTTATTACTATTATTCTATTAGGTTATTAATATTATATTATGACGTAATTATTATGATTATCACTATGTTTTTTGGTGGTATCGATATTGTGAAAGTTTATTATTATCATTATTATTACTTTTATATCTTATTATTGCTATTATTCACATTTTGTAGGAATGGTGTTCACGATTATTTGTAGAATATTTGTTTATTAGATGATCATGGTAACGCTAAGCAATTCAGTTTAATCGCGGTGCAATAAACTTTTGTATCGATTTTTACAAAAGCTTCCCAAGAATTTTAACGAGCAGGAATCATTTATCAATGTACTTAATAAATCGTTTATCACGACAAAAAATAAGTAGCTCTATTTTAAATCATGAAAGCGTCTCTATTTTATTTTGTTTAAATTAGCTTCAAACAATAAGTATCAATATTATTTTATAAAATTACTTATATTAATTGAGTAACTTCAAACAAATAAGCGATCCTGTTTTGCGTTATTGTAACTATTATTGCTAGCAGTACCATTGCAATTGGTCATATACCGCTAGATTATATATTTTCTTTTTCTTTTTTGTTTTAAACACACACACATTCGTATGTATGTATGTACAGTTATTCCCAAAAAAATTCGAACACTATATAAGGTTGCCTTTCTAGTGTTATATTTCAATTAATTATAAAAGGTTTGGGTTGATGCTTTTTCGTTATGGAACTTCATACTTTAGTATTATGTATTGTTAATTTGATACATTTTCGTGTATAACATTGTAACACAAATTAAACGAAAACATGTCCAATCACTATATTACACAAATATTCAAACACTTAGCAAACATGAATATTTTGAATATTCATATTCACAATATTTTAAATATTTTGAATATTTTTACTTGTGCCGTGTTTAATGGTTGTTTTATTAGTGTAGGATTATATTTGGGAGTAACTGTATATGTCGTCTCTGCAATGTTAACAGATTATAGGACTTTATTTTGCTGTTTTTTCCCCTCGTAGGACTTGTTTTTTGTTTTCTTCTCTATTATCATTATTAATATTATTATTATTACTTTTATTTTGTAATTTTAGAGTTGTGCGTCCAACCGCGTTCGTTTTCCTTGGTGCTCTTAAATGTGCGATCTTTAAACATGCAACACGCTAGTATGTATTACGAACAAGTCAAAAGACGATTGTCCGAAATCTACACCTTATATTGAGGTAATATAATATTGAAAATTAAAATACATGAAATACAAATCATGGAATCGCATACATACACAAAAAAATAATTACACGATTAGTGAAAAGGCAAGTTTAATTGTTGTTCTAATCGATTTTAGGTTCATTGAAATGGTGTATATTTATTTATAAATACAAAACTATAAAACAAATATAAAAGGAAATAGTAACTTAAAATGGAAATTAAAAGAAAAATAAAAAATGTGAAAATGTAGAAAATATACATCTACGTAAAAATAGTTTTTTGTATTTATAAATAAATAAATTCTATTCGAAATTACTTCAAATGAATAAAGAAAATTCTTCGAGCAGGATAACATATTTTAAACTTTTTCCTTTTTAGGAAGCTCAAACAAGCAAAAATGCGGATTCTACGATTTATGAAATTAAAACAAAAGTAAAGATCGCAATACCTCTATATTAATGTTACACAAATATGTTTCCTTTTCCTTTGTTCAAAATGAATGTATGTAGAGGTATTGATAAAAATTATCATGGGAACGAAGAATTCCTCCATGTCAAAAATTTACCACTCTTCGTAGAACAAAATGGACGATCGTCTTTCGAAAGTTCGATTACAATAAAACTGAGTTTCATTTCGCGTGGAGGATCTAGCAACGATTGATCATGCGAAAAAACCAAGACGAAAACGATCGTGAATGAAATCAAAGAGGAACCAAATTTTACCGCCAAAATCGTGAACTATAACGAAGCCCTTCTTTCTATTCGTGTGCACTGTAAAAATGTACGCGCGCGCGCGCGTGTGTGTGTGTGTCTGCACGTACATCACGTCTGGGCATTACGTGTGTTACTTTGTGTATGTGCGTATACAGATACATGTACAAATATTGAATGTATATTTTACGTGCGCTATATCGTTCTTGTTGAACGTAATCATATCCGCGTCTCCCATTGTTATGTTTGAAATGGCTGCGTTTACGAAATAATTCTATATTTTTTTTTTTTTATTTTCCGTTCACTTCTATTTCTGTACTTTTTGTTCTTTTCATTTTATTTTCTTTTGCTGTATCTTCTTGGAGCACCGATTATCCCCAGCCAACATGATCGGCCAATGAAGCAAGAAAATAGTATAGTCAGTCTTAATTATGTTCTAATTTTTCTTTTTTCGTTATCCCTTCTCTTGTCGTATACCACAAATCAGCATGTGGCGTATGTTACAGTAATAATACATTGTATTTATTTTGTTGGTTTAATTTATTCTTTGCTTGTATCACCGTCCATCACCACGATCTTTCCCATTAAATCCCATATATCCTATTTTTCTTGTTGCTAGCTGCTGTTTTATAAAGCGCCTTTTAGTTTAAAAAAGAAGTTTTTTATTACTCTGCTATATTTCACGAGGTACGTGTATATTTCATGGAAATTGTATTTTTTTACGTGAATGTAAATACTAACTCTGTTCGAAGCCATTGTTGCACAAAAATGGAAGTCGATTCATTTGTATAATTAAGAAAAGTTTTTGTCCCTTAAATTATATTATACAAATATTTCTAGTATGTTATAATCATTAGAGTAAATTTTTCTTTTTGTATTCGAATTTTGTTTTTAACTATTTAATTTCATGCAAAAAACGAAGAATTACAAATTAGCAGATACTTTACAATTTGATGAATACATTCGTCTATTAGGGTAAAAAAGATTATGTAAATTTTGTAGCAGTGCCATACCTGTTACATTTTTTGTTCTACTTTATTTTATTCTATTCTGTTCTGGATAGTGATCGAAAGTTTCATAATAGACTGATAATCGTTTAATAAAGTAAGAATTAATTCAATAAATTAGATTTAATTCAATACATCGGAGATTATTTTAACGCAATTATGGATATTAACGGGTTATATAATATTCGGGTAAATGCAAGATTGTTGTGAAAGTGCAAAATACGCAATTGTATAATCTCTTTCAAACAAATAACTTTATAAAAGCTATTCACTTCGTTTCACATTATTACAGTATCCAAAAGCTATATGTAAAATATATAAATATTTTATTAATTCATTACTTTTAAACTTTCGTTACATATAATACAGATTGTGAAAATATAATTCCTTTCGAAGAAAGTGAATTGAATATCTAAAATGAATATTTTTAGTATAAACATCCATTTTTGAAAAAAATTAGTTTTTAAAGTATATGTAGATAATTTAATTATCTACAAAGTATGTGTAAATAATTGAAGTTCATGTCCAATGAAGTACTCTAATAGATTTTAAAAAAATTATACTTATAGCAATTGTAACGTAATTCTAATAATTTATATTCTTCATGGCGACAATAATTTAGTATTTATTTAAACAAAATTATTTAGAAAGTTTACTTATGAAAAGAATTAATTAAATAAGTAAAAATTGAAAAACGAATAAATAAATGTAAAAAATATTGTCAATGATTCGTTAGAATATTAATATTAAATACAGCACATAAAATAATATATACAAGGTGCCTGGTTATTCTAGGCATGGGCAAGTCGTGCCTACGTTTGGCAAAATTTTCGGCATGAATGGTGGTGGGGCCGCTGCAGTAGTGTGCCTTACATGCACGATAGTACTCCTGACTAATTTAGAACGCTTATGGGCCCAAGTATTTGCCACCAAAATACTTTGCTATAGGCTTAAATATTTTTCAGTAAAAACAATATTTAAAAAAATGTAAAATTGTAAAATGTATTCTTTTTTTCAATTGTTATACATTTCAATGCATTTAATTGATATTAAATTGTTTTATTATTCTTTAAAATTTTGATAATCGTGGATTATTATTATTGTTACATATTGAAGTATTTACAATTTTTATAAGGAACGCTAACTTTTTATTTTGCAGTGTAAGGGTTTTCTGAAAGATTACAAAATAATTGGAAACATAAGAACACTAATAGACATCTTATGTACAGAAATAGTGCTTCATGTAGAATACTTAATATTAATATATACTCTTGCACGAATGACTAAACATTGATTGATTAAATTGTAGAATTACTCTGATCAAAAACTCTCGTGCAAATACAAATGTGTGTATTTATGCATACCTACAAGACTCAATATTTTAGAAATTTTTGTTAGTTTTAATACAATTTTATCACATAAATTAATTTTTATCCATACGATGGTTTTATTAAGGAAAGCTTGGCTTTGAAAGTAATCTTTTTAATACAAAAAATTGCATGTAACTCACATAAATTATAACTAAATTGTTATTTTAATATTTCTATGGATAAAACGATACTTTTAAAAATGTACAAAGAATATTATTATGCTTATTGAAATTTACTGTATAACACAATTTTTTGACACGCAATTCATTTGAAATTTAGTGTAAGAACTGTTAGCTATGATTTGCAACATGTTTCGTAGATATGTTTGATTTCGTGCACATTTACGCCTTATTTCTGAACAGCCTTGCTACTTCCATGTTAACTTGGTCTTGCCTACATTCTGCCAACACAGATTACTGCCCCACTATAAAACTCGTGTGCGGAGTCGGAAGACTTCTCAGCACACAGACTTGAGATGTTTATATTATTCACTGACATCCTTAAAGAAGGTTATTAAAAATATAAAATGAAGAAAAAATGTTCTACAGTCATGACGTCAAAAACGAATATTTAATGAAATGTATTTATTTCGAAGATGAGCATCACTTACGTCGCAAAGTTATAACAGATCTTTGAAATGATCATCATTCCTATACTGTACTTACACTATTTCATGTCAATCATCCAATTTCCCGTAATCGTCAATCCACAGCATCAAAGGTTTTATAATTTGTTATTATAGGATTAACATATATTTTGCGTATCGCCTATGTACCAACTAGTAATTCCTTATTAGGAATTAAGTACCTTAATATTCCCTAAACTTTCACTAAACGCTAAATACATATTCGTCATGTATGAACCATTCCACGTCAAAACTCACAGAACTGCGGCTATATCCGCCCGGTATTTTTTCGAATTCGCAGAATTTGTTAATAATCTCGAAAAGCTAAACTATGTATAATTTTAACTTTCTATTTCAAATGGTTTTCTATACAGTTAGACTTAAATTTTGGAAAAATTAAACGAAATGAGCCGACATATCATTATTCTAATCGCAATATTTTGGCTCTGTTTAAAGATAATGCTTTGATCTTGCGCTCATTTTAGAGCTAAAGATTTTAATTATTATTAGAAAATATAATATTAATCGATACAAAAGTTTTAAATGCCTGTTTCACGCAGTTTATAGTCTAAGATCGATTTAAAAGAAAAAACACTTTAATTCGTTGAACAAAAATAATATTTTTAGAATAGTTCAGTAATTTTGAGAACATTAGAAAAAAAATGAAATTTATCATGATGTATGTCGCTTGGTACTGAACAACACGAATAATGATCAGTGTAATAATACATTGACTAATAAGAAAAGCTATTCGATTTGAAAATTATGATTTTAATGAAACTTTGTCTAGTACGTAGAACATGATGGTATATGCAAGAAGCACTGGAAAATCACTTCAAGGGGTCGAAATCAATTCTTATAGTTTCCGTGTTTTTCACTTTTTTTAACATAATTTTGTAACGGTATGAAATAGAGTAAAACAGTTTTCAGTTTTTTGTGTCCTATCACCTTATAAAAAAAAATGTTTGCGACAAATATTGTTTAAATAATGTTTAAACAAATGCGAGTTTTTTATCATGTTGCATATAAATATTTAATGGTAATAGTTAGATATAAGCTATATATAAAAAATTTATCATGGATAATCTTCCGTAATATAAAAGAATACAATTTTTAAATTTATCATTTGACTTGAAGAATTATTTAGTGTTATATTCGTTCTACATTTGCAGTTTCCCGTATACAGAAACTATTTCCTACTCTACAAGAGCAATGAATATTCATTTTACCTAAAATTACTTATATGTTCGGTAGATTTCGCATTTAAAAATTTAAGCTATCTTTTAAGGCTCTCTAACTATTAAGAAAAATGTGCAGCTATTTAAGTACTTATCTACACATTTAACATGCGCAGCACCTACCATTATTCCCTGTACATGATGCAATAGTAACTTATACTTCACGAATTCCTTTGAAAAATTTCACTAATAATTTTGGACACATATGAAACATTATTTTGGGAAAATATTGTTACACTTAAGTATCAGTTTTTGATACCATATTTATAGAATATTTTTTTCTTCACTGCACTACACATGTGTATAATCGCCTACTTTAAGGAAACCAGGGAATAACCAGACACCCTGTGTATTTCACGAAATTACTTCATTTAACGAATTATTCATCTATTTCATATTATAATCTTGATTATTTTGAATAAGGATGAAAGATATACGGTAAATTTTCATTCTAGATTTTTAATATATGTATGTACATACGTATATACTTACATACTTTCTTCAAAGGGAATTATTATTTTTCTCTGAGTTATACATAGAAATAAACGACGACAGATAAAAAAAACGAAGATTAAAAGCAGTTTCATTAATAACACTTTTTTAGAATGAATATGTATATTTAAAATGGAAAAAGTTATTTGCTCATACAGTGCAATTTTCTTAATTACTATAATTAAAGGTGTATTCTTTGTAAAATGATTCTAAAATCGAGACCACCTCTTTTTTAGTCAAGATCTACAAAATTGATAAGGTGAAATGTTGCACTATTTAATAGAGTTATATGTCAAAGAAAAAAAAAATACATTGAACATTATAATATTGGTATTGATTAAATTTTATTAATGGAATTTTTGTTGTTCCGCAATATAAATAATTCTATGCATTACTTTTGTATAAATATATGACGATATTGATGCTACGAAAAATAAATATTTCAAAGAGAAAACTTGAATATTTAATATGCTACAGCAGAATTTTACTACAGCATAGTAAATATTCCAGTCTGCTATCATTGCAGTTTTAAGTATTTTCTGACACATTTCCACTCAGAAACCAAAATGATTAACTTCACTTTTGAAATATTTTCGAATTTTAGTACCAAAGCACATAATTCGTGCTTAGCTTTTTAATGAAATAAATTTAATAAAGTTTGTTTCTCGGAATTAGTCACTTTAACTTCTAAACGGCTCATATCAATTGTAATGTTGGTTACAAACATCTTGTAATTTTCCAGCTATTTACAAAACGATGATAAATACAATTAGTAAATTAAAAATTCATATTCTACAAATCAGAAATACTAAACCAGAAACATACTAAAAATTTCCTAATCTTATATTAAATATTTGAATATTTACTTTAATATAATAACATTTTCACAGAAAATATGAAATATTTCAGAAAAATTTATTTTTCGATTTCTCCTTACTAACAGCATAGCAATATTACGTGAAAAATTCTAAAATAAATCAATGTAAATTTTATTTTTAATTTGAAATTTTGTTTTCCTTTGATAAAATTTTATTAAACAGTTGAAAAAAGAAAAGCAAACAAAACAAAGCTGGATTTTATATTTATAATTTTCTTATGAAAAAGTATATTAAAGAAAATTTAAACATAAATTAAATCGTGTAACATTGAACTATTAATTTGCTTTATTTGTACCTAGGAAAGGACTTATGTATAATAGGGGCTCTTCATTTTATAGTCTAATAGACTTTTGAGTTTATCATCAATAATACATTGAGCTTATGATTCTCGAATATTTTCTCAGAAATGTATTCTAATAAGCGGGACGAATGATAATACATCGGCTGAACACTTCTTTCACAAATCTTTACACTGACCGTTGCCATTATTTCTTTCTTCTTCACTGTATCATGTATTGAATATTGAAGTGTAAGTATTTAATTGTTCAAACGCGTGACGTTAAACTCTATGTTAAAAACGGGATCGTTAAAAACAATTTAAAAATATGAACGTTCAAGATAGGAATTCAAGCATTCGTCGAATTTACTAAAAAACAAAAAAAAAAGAACTGTGAATCGTTCGTATTAACACGTCCAGCACAACATTTCCTCATTACTCTAACTAAATTATTAACTTCTGTGTACGATGTATTTAAAAATTGTCAATATCAAATTTAAGGAAAGTACTTTTTATTTACATGCATTTTAAAACATTCACAAGAAACTAACAGAATATTAAATACAAAAGTAACAAACGATTAAACTAGTTGGTGTAAAACTTAACAATTACCTGCAAATTTTCGGAAAGTATTCTAAACAAATGAATCCATTAAATTAACATTATTTTTGTCGATATACTTTAACTTTCATCCCCCGGTTAATTTCTTTATTGCACTTTCATATAATGTCAAGTTTACACCTTCTTCCATTAAGGAAATTAACAACATTAATTTTTAAACATAACTCGAAATATTAATGAAAAACGTCTACTTCATGTTCACAACACACCTTCGAGTAACTTTATTGAAAACAAGAATGAAGAATTCATTAAAAGCCAAAATATATTTTTCTTGCGTTTATGCTTCTATTCAATAACAAAAGTGACATAAGATATAACTAACAAGCAGCATAATCCAACTAACTGAGACGCGTTAATTTTCATAAAGCTTTGTATATAGTTAGAGAACATACATAATTGCACTAGTAGCAAACATAATTGCACTAGTAATTCTTTTCATTGGCGGACATTTACGTTTGGAGGTTGAAATCATTTTTCAAAGTTAGAAGCTGTAAACTTCTTAATTGCAATAACGCGAGAACAAATGGAAGTAGAAAAGATATTACATACGAAAATTCGATTTGAATTTTTATAAGAGCTAACATGATATAAGAAAAATTTTACAAGTTCATAGGTAGCACCTCTGTAGCTGAAGAAAGATGTTTTTTATGAAAATTGTTTATGCAGTGTTAGTTCTTTTTTATAAATTTTCGTTACTAAAAACTATAAAATGAAACTCACAAATACATATTTGAATATACGTACTTCAATTTTAAGAATTGACTAGGTACATAACTTGCGGATAATATTCTTGTCAAATTAACCATTTTTACGAATATCTAAATAACCTTTGCTGCTGAAACAAAAATGAAACCACTTTTTTTCTATTCTGGTAAAAATGCTTATTTATTTAAAAGCATTTAAACAATTAAGTATTAGTGACTGTTATTATAATAAACTTTTACTCATATTGGTAAATATTTCACATATGACAAATTATAGGATATTAACATATAATACAAGTTATAAATACACGACACAAAGAAAATAACTCTGTTTCACTCTTGTATTCGAAACATCGATATTTGATCTCTATCTGTTGTGCTGGAACGGTTAATAAAACGTGAATTGCATTGCAACAGAAGCATACGATTCTGAAATAAATAAAGAAAAAAAAAATAACGAAAGCTTTTTCAGTTGCTAAGATATGAACGATATTTATACGTTGTATAAATTTTGTGCATAGTTAAATGCAATGCAACTGTAACGGAAAATTTGTTAACTATCTTCATGTATACGTATATTCTGCTTTTTGAATTCTTTAATTGATGAAACAAACCAGACAGTGGTCAAAAATACTTTGAATGTGAGGCATAACTTTAAAATAAATTATCGTTGACACACAGTGCGTGTAAAAAAACATACAGGGTGAGGTACTTAAAGCAGATCACCTGAATAGTTCCTACAATTTCAAAAATAGAAAAGAATGTTGAAAACAAAATTTGTTTAGTTTTGAGGAGGGCATTATATGGTGATCCAAATTTTTCCTCAAACGGAGATACATACAAGATTTAAAGGACATCTTCATTTTTTTTTTTTAATGGAACTTTGATTCTGTTAATAAAAACGAGAGTATTCTGCTTCAGATGCATACAAAACTAACTTTCATTTTTCACACTTTTTGATATCCACGAACTTGAATAACCATAATCGTTGAAACTAACTCAAGAAGGGCTACAATCGTAGATGATCGAAAATATGTGGTTCCATTTAAAACAATGGAGGTGACCTTCAAATCTCCTATGCACCTCCACTTAAGAAAAAGTTTTGCCTACCACATAATAGCTCCCTCGGAACCAAACAACTTCTGTTAACGACATCTGTTTTCTATCTTCAACATTGTACAAATTATTTGAATGACCTGTTTTTTAGATGCCCCACACTGTACAAAGAATAAAACGATTTAATAAATGTACAAACTATGCGAAGGAAAGATGCAAGAATTGCATTATTTTCAAACGGGATATGTTAACAGAAACTCCAAAGAGACAACATTCATGGACGAAAAAACTAAAGAATACGGGATTTTGTCATATCCTTTCAAGGTATATTACACAAAGTGTAATCTGTACAATGGAATTAAAGCTCTGTATCTACGGTGTGTTGCGAAAGTAAACAGTTGCGATTAAGAAATTTCTTTAAAATGGAACAAAAATTGCGGTTGATTTGAAAATACATTGTGGAAAGTTTTGAAAATATATTGTGGTTATAGTGTAATATGGTACAAAAAACACTAAAAAAATTATAAAGAATTAATTACACTGTGATTTAGAAATTGAAAAGGATGTAACATTCACTTTGGTTAAATGGGAAAAATTGAATAATTATATTTTTTATTCTTCAATATCTTGAATATAAATATCTTTTTTAACCAAACGTAATATGTCAAACGGAAATCTTGAACTGAACGTCTTTTTTATTATATAAGATGCTTTTTTTACAGGGCTAATATTCAAACATATTACAATTTATAAGAAACTTTAAGTTTCATCATTTTTCTATAAAATTACCTAGAAACATTTTTGCAAATATTTGACAAAAACGAAACATTTTTGCAAACTTTTCACTAAAGTTGTCATTTTTGTAAAATTCTGAACTTTTAGATCTTTGACTTGAAGTTGGTTTTTAATGTTTCAAATTAGTATAGTTACATAAAGAATTATACAACTTTGTTTAAAAAATTGGCGAATGTATATGATATATAAATATTTCACGATAAAAGTACTTCTGCTTAAGTCTTTTTACTATAAATCAGAAAAAGAACGTATAAATAATTATAAAAATTTTTTTAATAAATCTGCTTTAATCTGATAAGCTTTGTACATTTTTCTGTAGAATCTACATGCGTACTCTATACAATTTGTATATCAAAACACTATAGGTACTTAATCTTTAGCAAATATTTTCTTTTTTTTTTTAATATCATTAAATATAACGTTGTTTAATAATTAACAAATTTATTTGAAACCTTTTAAACAACTTTGAGCAACTTCTAAAAGTAACAAAAAAAGACTCACATATCTTCTTTTTTTAATTTAATTTTTAATTCTTAAAAATAAATCTTTAATTATTAATAATTTTTTACAAATTTGCTAATCACACATTTCGCAAACAATAATGCAATGATACTCAATATAATATACAATATATACATATACCACACATTTACGAAAAAGAACAATTAATTAACATACTTGATTGTTAATCTGTCATTCATTTAGCTTTTTTTAAAAGTCCAACTGATTACAGCACTTAAAACGAAGGTGTTATAGTTATCATATGGTATCAATTAATCTTCAAATTTATTTAATATATTTTCTCGCGTCTGCAATTACGTCTTATTACACTAACAAAAACATTATAAAAATCTCGTAATATAATTTGCTAAAAGAGTATACATATGTATTTGGTTGAAAATCATCACAACTGAAATACTTTTGCGACACAGTGTACAAGAGTGGGTGTTAATTTACATTCGACATCGCATCCATGTAAAAAGAAGGTGAAAAACAAATTGTATCTTTCTCGTTTCAATGTTAAATAGGCTACAGATTGTACAATACGCACACGCACTCACTACTACAATCATCAGAAGAAAACATGTAAGTACACTGTGTACATAAATCGTACGTAACTTATAAGGATATTTTTTGTACGTAGTTAAATCTCGAAAGGAAAATTGCTCTCAGCCGTAACATATATGTATACATATATACGCATACATACACATACATGTACCTATACAAGATGTGTACCTGTCTGCCTGAGTGTTCATCTTGTATACCTAGGCATATGTACATGTAACATGTATATTTGACTATAATTCGCTACATACAATGATCTCCCTTGTATATACATACATAACCGTACATGAATTATGCCAACAAAGAGGAGTAATTCCAACTAAAGAATTTATGAACTTTCGTTTTATTCATTTTATTACTTACTTCTTTTTATTCCAAGTACATGAAAAAACTGAGGGATATTCTAGGATGAAAATCGTGAACATATCGGTTGTACTTAACGTCTTTATTTAAAAAAAAAAAAGAACAGTTAGGAAAAGTATTTAACGTATTATTTACATAGGTGCGATAAGTGCAGTTAAATACATATTTTTTGCTTCCTACCGCCTCCCTTACTTCTCTCTCTCTCTTTCTCTATCTTTTTTTTATTTCCAATAGAAATAAATTTCAAAAAAGAAGTCATCGACTAATTGTTAATTGCAACTGTAATTCGCGTATTAAATAGTAAAAATTAGCTAATATATTAGTCAATAAGTAGTCGTTCGATTCTATAATCGATAAATGAGATTACAAGAGCAATTAAAAATTAATTTGACAACATTATCGATTGGGAATCATCGAAATTATTATGTGCTGTTTACTTTACAAAGGAGAGACAAATCTTATATAGTAATAGTCTTATATATGCTTAGGTAAATCAACATTTTTGTTGTTGAAAATAATGCTCTAATTTGCTTTAAAACAAGCTTGAATTTAAAATAATTAAGCAAGACTGAAATAACATACAAATAACTTTCAAAAATTTTCAAACTCTATTTCAAATATCCATATTCTATCAGTACTAAAACTTATATTCAATTATTTAAAAACCACTCACAATTACAAATAATAATGGTATAAATTTCAGGAAAATTTAATAAAAAATTCTGATTAGCACTCGCACAAGTTTTGTGTAAAGTAAGGACCCAAGTTCCTGAAAAATAGATCTTGACACCTTTGGTAATTGCACTTTTAAATTTTTACAAACTTGTGAAAACATTCTCTTTCTTTCTCCAAAATCATTATTACGAGCCCTTTCTCTTTAAACGATGATTCCCATTCCCTTCTCCCAAAAGCGAAGATAAAACAAGTATCTACACAAATCTTCTTAGAAAAATGAATCTGTAATAAACATAATCAACAAATTAACATGAACAAAAGCCAAAAGGATTCGATAAAAAACAATCGAAAGTGAGGGAGATAACTTGGATGCATCTCAACATGTTTTTTTCTTGGAAACCTGGTTATAATTTCATAAAAGGAATTTTTCAACGATCTGAGTTACTGGAATCGACATAGTAACTTAAACACGATCTTTAGGATAGTGTACGTTTAACGAATAAGCTACGCGTCATGATGTTTAAGTATAATAACAATATAGATTTTGTATACCGCGTGCGTGAGAATGTAGAGACGAGCATGACAGAGAAGACATTGTACGTGTGAGCGCGCGTTACAGAATTTATATTCATCAGGTTAATAAATCGTATTTTCGAAATAACATCAGTCTTTCTTTTCCCTTTCCCCTTGTTCTAGAACCTTTTATATAGCATAAGTAAAAAATACAAGAGTATAAGAATGTAAGAATAAATCATTTGGAAAGTACCATAAGCTTTTGTTTATTAATATCCTCAACAAATGTCAACGACAAAAGAAAAATGCTTATTAATAATTTACATAACAAATAATAACTTTTTATTATATTAAAGAATAACGTTTTTTAGTCATTTTTGTAAGATGATATAAATATTTATATATTTTATTCATCTAGGTGAACTTGACATTTGATTTAAAATAATTTGTTCCTTATGTAGATAATTTCATATATTTTGTGTTGCAATCATTAATCGTGTAAGTTTAATTTTCCTCAATCAAAAATAAAAAAGGTTTGAGATTATTGTATGTAAGTTTTTATTAATCTTTGAAGGAATTATTTCAAAATATATACATCTATTGAGCAAGATATTTTTAAAGAGTCAAAGAGAAAGTGAAATTATACAAATAGGTAAAATAATATATATATAAATTTTAAAGAAAGAATTTTTCTGTGTTCTATAATACGTAGAAAATGTTATATACGCGTTCTATTCAAAACATACGACGCCTCTAGTTTAATCTAGCACGCACCCCTTGGATAGTCTCAGAGAAAGAGGTAAGCAAGCGCATTCCGTTCTCACGAGAAAATCTATCGTTCCCCACCACCAAAAACCATCGTTTTCGGTGTATAAAAGGGCATGATTTTTGATGCTCGAGAGTGAGTCTACAACTCAATCTCTGAACAGAACGTTACTCTGTCCGTCAGAGTATTGACACGAGCAAGATCAGCTTCCAGTCTCCTTCGAGCATTATTATGTCACATACGTATTTCGTAAGTGTCAATCAGACAATACTGTCTGACTCTACGGTCTGACAAAACTGTCTACGACTCTTCCGCATTCTCACCGCATAAAGTCGAGAAGGAAGATTCTTACCAAGCTAAAATCGACCAACTAATACATCATAACATTGTACCAAGGTTAAAGTCAATTGCATATCAAACCATAACTTTGTAATTATAATAGAATACAGTACTATAGAGTCATACTCGTCTATATTCAATTTACCCACCCTGACTAGTATAGTAACATACCAGCTAAACCCACAAAGACCACCGGTAGCTGGTGGAATAAATACAATCTTTCATTAAAGTATTATATTCATGCGCAGTATTAAGCCTCTGTCGGCTTTTGCTCAATAGTAATTGCTGAATTGATAGAAATTAACCTGCAGCTGTTAACAAGCATATCTACCTAAGTGATCGAAAAAAACATACAGGGTGTTACCGCTAACGCGACGCACGATTTTTCACCGACTTGCAGCCATCTGACAAAAAAAAGATTACAACAAAAGTTGAAAGATATGGAATGTACAATAGATATTAGTAAAAAAAATTTCAAAAACAGTTTATTTTCATAGCGAAATCGAGGTCACCTTGGGTTTTGCAAATAGGAGCACATACTTTTTTTTTGTTTTTTTTACCATATTTAGAGTACGTCTTTTAATCAGACGTGCTTTTAATCAGACTAGGATTGACATATGTACTGTTGCATATTTTATTTGCAATAATTGTACAATTATTTTAAAAAATGATATTCACAAATTTATATCATTACGCAAAATTAGAAAATAATAGAAATAAGTAATAGCTAAAAGAAACATTATGACTATGTAAACATTTGAAAGTTACAACGTCTGCCTACACTATACGCGCACGCGTGTGTGCATACACACCACCAGCACTCATTTTGTCTTCCATTTAATTTAAAAAAGAATTTATTCAGTGACAATAATTAAATTATGCTAATTAGTGATATACTTGTTAATAGAATATAAACTATATTCTTTTTTAAATTAAATGGAAAACAAAATTTAAATATTGAATATTGATAGTAACAATATAGCGAACAAAATTAAATTATATAAAAATATAATTATAAGGGTTCACAGTCATTAATTTTTTTAATGTTCAAATAGTATAGAATCTAATCAAAATAAACGGTGAATACTTTAAACTACTGTTATCATAAAGCATTTAATAAGCAGAAATATACAAGAATTCAAATATACGCGATATATTCTTCAAGTGTTAACTCTATCATTTATATAATCCTAGCCTACGAAGTAACCTGTCAAGTCTAATAAAAAAATAATCACATCATCCGGCCATAACCTCTTATAGTATTTTGTGTTTAACATAATGTATTTAAAATGACGCAAGCTTATGATAATTATTACAATGAATTTAAAAAAAATGCTGAATTGCAACAAAATCTGAAATATAAAAAAAAATACCGAAGATTAAAAAGAATTATAAAGGACACTGTATTCGTAAGATTATATTTATTGTACTAATCTCTCTTTGATTTACAAAGATGAATGATTACGTAAAATATAATGCAAAAGAATAAAATGATAATAAAGTTAGGTATTATAGAATTTAAAATAAATATATAATTACAGGAAAATGCAGCATTATGTGACCAAGTGGCACAAATGCAAGAAAATCTTATGCTTGTGAAGGAAGAGAGGTTGTTTCTTTTGCGTAAATTATGTCAACAGCAAGGGGATATAGATCCTTCCACTGTGATATCTCGATCTCAACCAAACAGTATTAATACTAGTTCATTTAATCCAGAATGCTCTACACCTAAAAAAACTGCGAAGAAACGAGTATCAACTGATGGCTCAGGTAATAAAATGTTCTAAATTTAATCAAATCAAAATAACTTAATATGTTACTGCAAGGAATTTAAAAAATTGCTGTTATAAATGTATTAAACAAGCAATTAATTATTCAGTGATAACTGATTATACATATAGTTATATACAAAATACGTATTATTGATAAGTTTATTTTTGTAATTTCAATTTTCTAATTATTTTGAATAATTATTTTAGAAACAAAAAATAAAGCTAAACGTTATAATAAAACAGCTAGGAAAGTAGTCCAATTAATACCATTAGATGTGCATGGAAGACCTATATTTCCTATTGCTTTGGGTGATCTCACTGTTTATTCCCTTGGTGAGGTAGTATCTGACAGAATCGCTTATCATACGGAAGATCTCATTTATCCAGTAGGTTATTGCAGTACTAGGATATATGCTAATTTAAGAGATGTGAGAACAAAAAGTTTATATACATGTAAAATATTAGATGGTGGACCAAAGCCAAGGTATGTAATTGAAATCAGAATTAGAAAAACATGTTTTATATAGATAAGTATAAAACATACTGAATTACTTGCAGATTTGAAATTGTATCTGACAATGATCTTGATCAGCCATTAGTTGGATCTACACCTGATGAATGTCATTCCAAACTATTAATGGCAATTTCTTCTACACTTTGTTCAATAACACCAAAAGGTGCTGATTTCTTTGGGATTTCACATCCTACTATACAAAATCTTATACAAAGTACGCCTGGAACACGTAAATTGGCTATATACAAGCAACAACGTTTCGAAGTATGTAACTTAACATTTCATTTACGTACAATTAAAATATTAAATTTATCAAAAACTAAATTTGACGGTTTACTTATTATTTAGGTAAGTAAAAATCAACCAATAGAGAGAGGAACTAGTCCAATAATGGAAGAAGAGGTAGATCCAGGACTTGGATTTGCTGCTCTACATAGGCATTATGCTTTAACAAATTCATATAGAATTAAAGAAGAACCGTCGGATAATGATCTTTTAACTCTTCAAGAACTTCTTGCATGATCTTTATACTGTCAAAAAATTCTTATATATTCAGTACAAGATAACCTTTTATATATTGCGCTATTGCGTAAATTTCATTATTGTCAGATATTAATTCTTAAATTATGTGTATAATAATTGTTTATGCAAATTAGTAGAAACCCCTTGCACAAAATTCATTTTAACATCATTTTGTGATATTTATTAAACTACAATGTATATAGTAATCAATTTTTCCTGAACATAACATTTACTGTTTTATTAAAATAATGTATAAGAGAAATTGTAATTATAAATAACAAAAAATATTCAGAAAACGTAATTTTACAAGTACTTAGCTTACATTTTGTAGTTTTAGTTACACTATATTATTACAAAACTACATATCTTAAATAAATTTTACCTAAATATTAATTTGAGCATATAATTTATATGTATTTTAGAGAATACCTTCATTATTCTATAAGTTAAATAAATTGTCTTCAGCTTTAGTTGAGCTACTGGTAATAATAAGAAATTATCATAAATTACATTTCAAAGGCTTAATATTAACTAGTTACAGTAAAATAAAACTTAATTCTTGACAGTAATGAAAAGTGACAATTTCTTTTTGCAACAAAATGTCAAATAATTAAGTTTTATTACTAAAATGATATATTAATTTATAATTTTTTTTTTAATTTCATAAACTATCATTTTATATGTTTATAGTAAAGCGATACAGAAATAAATTACTGAAATACTTATAGCTTTATTATTGTTGATAAACTTATACATATACAAGAACATATTTACTTCAATAAAATAGACTAAAATTTTGATTACATAGAAAACTATTTTATATACAAATATATATCACATTAATCATCATAACGCTTAGTGTACAGTGTCAATTTAATAAAAAAAATTATTTCCAATTGTGCAAATTTTTGGCAATAAGATATTTTTTATAATTATATAATTTATAGAAGGTGTTAGGAATTTTATGCAATTATTTCATCAAAGCGTGTAATTTTTTTTACATTTTAATATCAATCAAATTGTATATAAATCTTTCATTTTTACTTTGATCTCGTGCAATACAGTAAGAAATATTTATACTAATTTCTTAAACATTATCACGTATACAAATTTCCTGGCATTAATGTGTCTTAAATAACATTTTACTTACAACCAGTAGAATGCATTTATAAAATCTCCTTACTGTAAAAAGTGACTTTGTATTTATATTTATAATTCATAAATGTATTGCTATGTACAAGTAACAATATTAGTACATAAGTTATATGTTAATTTTCATATAAAATCACATAAAAGGCGTTCATTTGAAATAAAAATGTCATTCTCAATTGCTTTGTTAACACCAAAATTAACATAAGAAAATCAAATACGCATGTACCTGATACAAAACGATAAAAGTTATTTAGAAACCTAAAAGAACAGTGCATTGCTACATTTTTCTTATTTTGGATGAATTTGCAAATTATGTTTTTCTTTGTCACCGTCTATTTGCTGGTCTAATTGTTTTATTGAAAAGTGTATTTGCAATAGCTATTACCGGTGAAAACAATTTTAATGGACTATCGCTGAAACAATAAATAAAATATTATGTGAGTGAACTAGTTTTTATATTGGTGCATACCTTGCAAATAATATTAAAATATGTACCATACTCCAGTTACCGGTTCTGCTTCATTTCCACTTACAATAAATAGTGGGAATAATATAGAAAAGACACAGCCACTAAAATAATAATAGGTTGGTTCTTAAAAATTCTTATATAAAAAGAATACAAAAGAGAAATGCTTAAATTACCTTATAACATAAGAACTGGGAAGTTGGGTAAGAACTGCTAATGGCAGACCAAAACCCACAAAATATGGCCAATTACTTTCAATAAAACTTAACCGTCTATGCAACTCCCATCCCATATTGAACCATTTATATTCAAAAGCATAGAGAGCATATAAAAGGCACATATGTATAAGAGCAAGGATATCACCTACAAGAGGTAATGGAATTCTAGATACCAACATTCCTTGGCCTAAAAATAATGCTTGTACCAATATGCTGAAAAGCGTGTCTGCAATAAGCTTGCTGACACTGGACAAAAGTAATGGTCTTCCTTGCCTATACCTATAAGCACTGTCCGCTATGTCCTACATGTTGTACAAATATATAGCATGTGGATTAACTCCTTTAATAGTTACTAGATAAAATTTCTTATTTTAAGATCAAATAACTCATACCTGAAACCATAAACTGTTGACTATCCTACTGAGCACAAATAGTGGTAGTACCCACACAGTGCCAAAGGTTAATGACAGAAACGGTTTTGTCCAAGACCATACAGTCATACCCATACCAGAAGAATGACCAAATATAATCGTCAATAAATATTTGAGAAATGGAAGTAAACCACACTCAAAAACCAATATGCTAGCCCAAAAAACACCACCATTTAATGCACAACATTGAATTGTTCTTTTTAACACCTTTGACTCCCTGAAAATATAAACATAGTACTCATATAATCTACATAGCATTTAAATTTTATTATTTGATATATGTATACCTTAAGTGATGTTTTGAAGGATGATGTGCAATTACTGTGTTTTTTCCATGAGTTTCAATTTTGGAGGAGGATTGAATTAATAATTTTTCATTCATACGTTTGTCCATATAAAACAAAACAATAGCTCCTTTTAAACTATCTACAAATCCTCGATATATGGCATGCACTATTCCCTGAAATTATATATACAATAAATACCATATATTGTTAAATAAAAACTTAATTTTCTTACTTTTAGATTTTTAAGAATACTTTTTTACAAGTATGTAGAATAACATATGTACTATAGATTCAAAACTGATATTATTAAAATTTATGAAAGAAAATTCATCCATATAATGACTACAGCTGAAAATTTACGTATAAATGTAATAAAAAAAAAAAGGGTTAAATATAATGAGTTAATGTAAACATATAAGGTTAGAAAAAAAAATAAATTTTTTTACATAAAATAAAATTCACTACTCACTGTCACGTTATTCATATTTCACAGTAATATCCACTATTTAATGTAATTAATCTATATTCCGAATATGTTGAACAATCTGCCAATAAAACATTTTCGAAGTAACATAGCTGTCAATTTCAGGAACAATGCAAAAACACACTAAAAAAACGAATATGAGAAAAATGTTTATGACATCAAAAAAGATAAGATTTTCAACACTTCAAACACGTACATATTATTACTCAGATTAGTAATAGTATTTAGATTTTGAAAATTGTTCTTTCAAAATACACAAACATACGCTATTCTTAAATTAACGAAATTATTATTACAAGGTTTCATAAGTTAACAGAAAGCAATATTTTTACAAAAATATATCAGTTGATTGCTTTTCACTGCTGGCAAAGGTCAACATTATGTTAATAAGTATAAAGTTCATTAGCAAATAAAACTTTGTCTTTACTCAATGAGTCTTTCATTGGTAGTTCAAGTACATAAAAATATAAAGCATTGATGGATTGGTATTTATCTATGTATTCACAAGAATAATTATAATTACTTAAACACTTCTAAATTTTTGTCAAGCAATTTTTTTCTTTACTTATTTCAGCTACAATTTACAAAGTAAAGATAATAATACTACCAGAGAATAAGTGAAAACAAGTTTTGATATATCTGAAATTTACGTAATTTCCCAATAGATATTATTATTCTCAGAAGTGAAAAAATTCATACACAATTTTTATTTGTACAAATGGAAAAATTTATAATGTGAAACATAATGTAATTCGTAAATAAATACCGAAGTATATTGTCGTAGTAATTTTCCTAATGAAAACTTTATATATTCAAATATTTATAAATTATTTAACAATGAACAAAGGTAAACAAATTAATTGGAAAGATTGCTCATATTTTTTTTATTGATTAGAACAGTTTCAAGATATACATAAATTACAACGTTATGGAATTCGCATAATTTATTACACATCATATACATATATGTATGTTGCCTTAGTATCATATATAGATACATACAAAATATTTTCATTATTAAACGATCTTTTAATATTACATAATTTTGTATTTCACTTTATAAAGATATGTGTTATACATATAACATGAAATTATAAATAAAAAGGATAAATAAAAATATGACAATCGGTGTGAAAATGTAAATAAATAGGATTTTAATTGAACGATTGTAACGAACACTGTTACTGTTCATAATTGATATCAATTAATCATTAAAATATATAATCATTAAAATATATGTATGTTGCCTTAGTATCATATATAGATACATACAAAATATTTTCATTATTAAACGATCTTTTAATATTACATAATTTTGTATTTCACTTTATAAAGATATGTGTTATACATATAACATGAAATTATAAATAAAAAGGATAAATAAAAATATGACAATCGGTGTGAAAATGTAAATAAATAGGATTTTAATTGAACGATTGTAACGAACACTGTTACTGTTCATAATTGATATCAATTAATCATTAAAATTAATTGATATTAATTACTGATGTATATTACAAATAATCCATAGTTCGAAAAACACAGAACGTATAAAGAAATATGAGAACTTGTATAAAAAGAACTTGTAAACCGCGTGACAGTTTTGGACAGAGCTGTGTAACACAAAGTATGACTTAACCTATAATTGTACTTTATGTTTAATTACAAGTCTTAATTTATTATGCAATATTAAAGCATATTACTTATTAGCACAATATTAGCCATAGTATTAAACGAATATTATTTAGGTTATATTATATATTATATATTAAAAGCAATTATTATTGTAAAAAAATATAAATAAATGCCGGTTTAATATTTACAAGATTTAAATGATTGGTTAAAGTTAATTTTTTGAATGTAAAATTTGTTAATCAGTGAGCTATAATTGAATAAATTATTAAAAATACTTCATAATATTATCATATTTAATTAATTGATCTTAAAGTATCATATGAATTTGATGTATATACAAGGGAAAAAGTATAATATAGATTACCTCAAACAAATACAAATTTTTAATAATTTCAAATTATTTTATTTACATTTATTAACATTTATTTAAGAAAGTACATAATCAAGCAGAACATGTATTTTAACATTTTTCCTTCCTACTTATTTATTAAATATTTATACATAATCATTAACATTTTTATTTACTTTAATTAAGCAAATTCTACTGTAAGATTACGCGCTGACAGAGATCATAGTTGGATGCCTTTGCCTTTGGTAAATTTTTATTGTTTTGTGAAATAATAAAGTAATAAATTTTATATTAACTAAGATATTTATTATTTAAAGGATCCAATTTTAACACATGTAACTACAATCAACAGAAGATTATCAAATAAATTTTCTTATTCTTCAAAAGGTGTTCTACATTTTACTAAAAAGGAAGCTTTGTATGAAATCAGTAATTTTATTCTTAAGTTCATATACAAACATTTCTTGTTTATTTGTATCTTTAGGACCTATTGAAAATTCACAGGAAATAAAACATTTAGTAAGTCTGGTAATAAAAAACGTTTTTTATATCTATGAAATGATATAAAATGAATAAATACAATGTTCTTTATACTTTATATAATTCAGTTAACAAATGTGAAAGTAATAATTATTTTTAACAGTCTTTTACAATTAATAGAATGGGCTATGTCAACCAGTAAAAGTTGATGTTAGAAATATAAGAAGAATAAAATGTATTCCAATAAAATATCAAAAGCTAATGGTTCCAAAAAATAAAATAAAATTGAGGTGCCAATCTCTATGTAAGCTTTTTTCATCGTTATTATGTGTTTAGTAATTTTATTATTATTGGGTATTATTGATATCTTCTTTTCAATATATTTTGAAAAGAATATGAAATTTATCTCAATTCTTTTAGCTACAGAAAGTAATACTGATTCATCAAATACACCAAATATGAAAAAAACTGCTAATATTAAAGTAAGTATTTTTATCATACTTAAAAATAACTTAGTTACAATATAATGCAATAAAAACTGAAAAATTGTTGTTTCTTATATCTAATTAATATCGTTTATCATTACTGCACAGTAGAAAATGCTTGGTGATTCGCAGAAGAAAAGGTATCAATCAAGATTTATACATGAGTTGGTAAAAAAAAAAAGTGCATTGGATCAAACAAACTTTGAAAATATAAGTAAAGTTAGTATTCTTCTCTTGTACTTACACTTTTTGCTTTGTTATTATCTCTCTTTTTCAAAAACGAACCAATTTAATGAACTTTTTGAAATATGTTCAACTAAAGACAATACAAATTAAAGATGTATTTCTACATTTTCAAAGCATTATATGTAGTATTTTGAAATAAAGAAACTGATGCTTTTCAAATAATGTTATTGTAACTTAGTTATTTAAATAAAAGTACATTTTAATATACCGATTATAGCTGTGGTACAACAAGATATAGGATAAATTTGCATAGATTCTTTATTTAAAAATTGGGTGAAAACTAGAATAAATTCTTTTTATATTTGAGATTTGTTGTATAGGTATAAAATTGGTGCTGCTGTAACGCGTGTTATGTTTGTATATGTATATGTATATGGTAATATTAGCGTAAGGGAAAGCCGTTGACGAGAAAGGAGGAGAAAGACAAGTCAGGTATAGAGGTTATAAAGTTGACCATACCAACGTATTGTATTTGGACTCTGTGCTGATTGGGCAGCCTAAGTTAGTATAAAACCATATTTTTCAAGGAAAAAAGTAAAATTTCTTACAGTCGAACTCAGTCTTTACTCGAGTCTTTATTTTAGTTAATCATCAAACAGCCTTATTTTTAAAGTTTTTCGAATATACTCCGTTCATATTGACCGATTCAATCAAACGATCAAGTCTTTACATGTAAATATACCACTTCGTCGACTACAACGTACTATTCTTGATGAGTGACAAGTGATTAAAGTACGCTATGTTTACACTGCGTCCTTATCACCGCCTGGTGCTTCTGAACTAAGGAACCATAACAATAGCATTGGAACTCGGTCACAAGTTTAGTTCGTTGGTTTCCAGTCGGCTCTCAACCGTAACTGGAAAGCGCGCCAACGCACAATCACATCAGCCATATTGGCCTCGGTATCTCTAGTTCCTGCATGTTTTGTTACCTTGTAAGTTGCTGCAGCCGGGCCAATTGATTCTTCAGATGGTGAGTCAGATTCATATTCTAGTATGAATAAATCCAAAGAAACCTAAAATTGGCGAGACATCTTTACTTGCTGCGTCATACATAGGAATTGAGTATTCTAATGTTTGCACCAAAAACGGATTTGCTTTATTGGCAAGTTCACTAGTCAAGCTTCCTGCAACTTCTCCAAGTTCGGCTACGACTAGTGGTACGTCCTCCTCCTCGTCTTTTTCCATGAGAAATACATACACAGTCTGTTAAGAAGGCATGACTTCCTCCTCTGTACGTACAAATGCTCCCAGATGAGCTAGTCAATCTCAATCAGGAGCTCATGAAAATAGTGGGAGATCGTTTTTTTCTTAAATGCTGGGTGACCAAACACGCATTCAATTTCAGGATATGGGACATTTTACTGCGGCCCGAGAGGCCTGTTTAATAGCAAGACCTACTAACGGCAATTTAATGACGTAGGAAAGGGTGTTCAAAAAAGGTAGCGTTGATTCATTGTGATACTGTTGTTTTGTTTATTGTTATCGCTACGCTGGACTGGTTACACTATTTTCTCTTGGTATGATTTGAAGTTACTATGCCTCTTGTTGAGCTGGTCTACTATACAGGGTGTCCCAGAAAGAGTGTAACATCCCGAAATGGAGGGTAGCTGAGATGATTCCGAACAACTGTTTCCTTTACCAACATGTTGTTCGAAGCTTCGTTTTTGAGTTATTAACGAAAAACACTGGCCAATCAGAGCGCCCGGAGAGCGCGCGCTCAACTGCGTAAACGTGGCTCTTATTTGCGGGCGCTCAGTCGGGGTCCCGGAAAACGCACTGGCACAGCATGGGTATCGCGGAAAATGTTATGTTATTTTAAATTAAGAATAATATGAAATTATTCGTTATTCATGAATAACAAATAAATTAATAAGTTGTTTAATAACTGCTTTCGATACTTTTATTCGTTATCCGAAAGGAATAAAACGTTTTATTACTTATGAAACAAATGTTTTTTTTTTTAACAGTACATTTTCTAACTATTCCTAAAGTATCTAAGTACGGTGCTAGTAAATGTAAAGAACTCTGTTTTGCAATGCCTTTATCTTTCGTTAATGCGTTTATTTCAGTGTGAAACCTTTCTTTTTACGTTGTTCGAATCAGATATTCTTAAGCTGTCTGTAGTTCTGTGATTGTTAAATATGTGTTTCCGCGGTTTGCTGGACTATTACGATTATTTCTGCTGCCTGCCCGAGCATTTTTTATAAATCGGAGGCAGTACCTTGTTATTCTTAACAACCGCGTATAATCGGAGTATCGAAGAAATAGTTCGTTACTGTTAGAGGTTACTGTTGTTACAATCATTGGCCTTGCCCTTTCTTCCGGAATGGCAATTGTTATTTCTGTTGATTGCGGCCAATGTGCTGATTCCTCTGACAGCCAGGATGGACCTAGCCATCAGAGGTCATTATTAGTTAACGATTTTGGACTACTACCACGAGATATCTAATCTGCGGGGTTATCTTGGGAACTCACGTGTACTCAGCTATTTAATTCTGTTAATTCCTGAATTTGGATTACTCTATTTGCAACAAATGTTTTCCATCTGCTCGCATTGCCGCGAATCCATGCAAGTGCAATTGTGGAATCGTACCAATATTTTTCTTTGATGATTTTAACGCAAAGCGCGGTTCTAACCTTTTTTATAAGCTATACTAAAAGTAATGCGTCACATAACTCTAATCTCGGCAGTGATATAACCCTTAGGGGAGCTACCCGAGACTTTGAGCATAACATTCTAGTCTCCCATTTACCTGAACCTATGCTTGTCCGCAGGTAAACGCAAACCCCATACGCCCTTTCGAATCCATGTAATTCTATCCTTTTTGCACTGTGCAGTGCTCTCCTAGGAATTTTTAATTCACCTAAATGCGATAATTCCTGTCTATAACCTGACCATTGAGTGCACTATTTCTGAGGTACAGACTCATCCCAATCTGTCTTAGTTTGCCACAACTGCTGCATGATTAATTTCGCTTGCGTGATGCCTGCCAATCAAACTCAATGGGTCGAAAATTTGAGTTATCTCCGATAAAATTATTCTTTTTGTGATTTATGAAAATACAATTCGTTCCTTGCCGATGACCAATGTAAACCAAGTATTTTTGATTCACTATCTGCGCTCAATTGTTCATTTAGAAATTCGGGTGAGGGTCTCTCAAAGTCTGAATTTGTGGTCCATTTTCTCAATTGCAAACCTGTGTTGTGCAATATGGTTAACAGATTTCTCTGTGTCTCTTTTAGTTCTGAAATTCTATCCAGACCAATAAGTAAGTCGTCAACGTAAAAATCGTTGACGATTATTCGACTAACTGCTGAAAATTCCTTCTGACATTTAAATCTGATTTCCCGCAATACGCGAGTGGCTAGAAAACGATTATTTGCTACGGCACTGCCGAGTTGACGTAAACGAGCGATGGCCTCCTGGCGGCAAAACACCGTACACATGCTGCCAACGGATATTTTCTCCGTGTGTTCGAATTCAAAATCATTCTGATACATTGTCTGGATGGTTTCTTCTTAAGAAATGTGTACAGAATCCGACACTGTGTAGCAAATTTGTACTAGATAAAGAACTTTTCGTAAAAATGCAAAAATATTGCGCAGAAGGTACGCATATCGGCTCCTTTTTTAAATTTTTATGGTCATTTACAACCATTCCAGACTACAAGATTTAATAACTATATACATTAATGTATTCAAAATACTCTCCTCTATCTTTTAAGGCTAAACTTCCTAGCGCTTTGAGTTTTCACGTAATACTTCATTCTTCCCCAAAATCCTGTATTTTTTAAAAACTCATATTTTTCAAAAACTGGGTGATAAAGCAATTCTGTTTCCGGATTCATGGTTGGGACGAGAAACTCTACAAGAATCATCCAATGGATACTACAGATTTTTATGAAGGTCAAAATTTGTTGGACAGTGCTATTAGCCGCACTTGCAGCACAGACCATAATGCATACTATAGTAGTTCCCGTACATATTTTATCACTCATCCAATTTACATAAGCATTTGATGCATCAAGAGTTGACCGTGTATCCATCGCCTTGGACTCCGGCATAGTTCTCTCATCAAACTACGTCTAACGAGTTCTATTAACACTACGCTGACGCTGTCCGTCCTCCTCCACAGACTTCTTTTTATTCTTGATATTTTTGCTTAAGGAGTCAGCCTTATTAAGATTTATATGATGCCCACGTGTACGACAAATTCTTTTTATGCTCCAACGCACGTATGAGGGCAAAGCGGTCAAAAAATTATTTTTGTTTCCTGTTCTTTTATCAACGTGCTACGTTATTGATAGCTAATTAGGAACCATTCATCTAAAATTTTTACCGTACGTCATGTTATAACATCGCGTGACGGAATATGAGTTATTATTCTTGAATTATGATTTGGTATTGCTGTTTGTTATATATTAAAGTATTTATAATTTTCATAATAAATACTTAAAATTTCCCATAAAATTATAGAAGTTCTTTTACTTCCCAAAGGTTTTGATGGCAGGAATTTTTAAAAGATCACAAAATATTTTGAGATATAATAACATCAATAAATATTGTATGTTAAGAAAAATATTCATTACGCAGGATACTATATTAACATGCAGTGTTTTCTTACATGCATAAACAAGTCTTTACCTATTGATTCAGAAAATGATACTGATCAAAAATTGTCACTCAATATACTCGTGAAATTCGATAATTAAGAAATTACTATTAAAGAAAGCTGCTAATTTTTACTACTTTTAATGCAATTTTATGACATAAATGAATATTTATGTACAATAATGTTAATCATATGAATATTTCTTTCCCTATTTTATTCAGGAGGATTTTAGCTTTGAATGTAATTCTTTTTAATGCAAAAAATTGTCTGTAACGTATATAAATTATAAATAAGTTTTTATTTTTATCTTTCCATAAATTAGACGATATTTTGAAAAATGTACAAAAAATGTTATGCTAATCCAAGTTTACTTTACAGTATATAAATTTTTAAGTTGTTCAGGTGGAATTTAATGTAAAAAGTTAGTAATATGCTCTCTACTAATTTAAATATACATTTTTAAGTGCGAAACTCATTACACTCCATTTCTAAACAATTTTGCTACTTTTATGAAACCCCTACGCGAAGTGAGTAGGCTGATTAGTGCACGTGTTTGAATTTCTGTACAGTTAGTGGAAACAATATATAATGAAGTAGTAAATTAAAATATCGTACGGTTAATATAGCCGCATCCACGACTATTCGTCATTTGTGAATTGATAATTAAAATTTCTGCTTACAATGTTTCATCAAATCTCAATAGTAACTATTGTATTAGTAAAAATTAACCTACAGTTATTAACAATAAGTATTACGGCTTAAACAAATTTTTTAAATATAACAGACGCTTGACCGTCTTTATGACCTCATAATATCGCTTCCATCAATTATAGTAACAGATTCTAGAAAGTCATGAGAAAGAATTGTTTCCACTACTAAATTACTAGTTAAAACGCGTAAGTTACTGGATTTAAATCGAAATTTCGACAAGTTCAACTTTGGGTTCAGAAGTGTGCAAAGTGTTATAACCTTTATTGTATTTCAATTTATATCGTGTTAAATTACACTGTGAATTATAGTTATAAGTGTTGTTAGTAATAGAGTGTGTGATAAAATAAAATTCCTTAAGCAAATTTCTTCAGTTTACGCTCTATTGCTATTACTCTGTTTGAAACATAAAGGTTTAATAAAATTATCTTATTTTAAATTATTACTTAATATTATGTCATTATACAGGATAAGTCACTTAAAACTAGATCCTACAATATCTTCGAAACTGTTAATTATACCGAAAAATATTTCAGACAAAAGTTAAACGGTGTTAAGGGGGGCATAATTAGATGTAAACGATTTTTTCTTAGATGGACATGTAGAGCAAATATGAAGGTTAAATTTGTTTTTTTTTAATGGAATCGTATAGTTTTAGCGGTTCAGTTCATCATTCCCTATAAAAAAGAATGTCTTTGATATTCTAACGTTTCAATGTAAATTTTGTTCTTAACCATACATATTGTTAAGTCTGAGGAGCAATATTGTCATTTTAAGATAAATCAATAAACTCAACACGTAACGTTTAATAAATTCGTCAGCTTTACAACGATAAGAGGTAACTCTTAATATAACTCTGCCTATTTTCATTTCCAGTTTAGAGCCGACTAATAAATCGATCATCCACGGTTAGCAACGACCGACCATCTTCTTGTTTCTGGAGCGAGTATCAATAAGCCACGACATTATACACGGTATTCACAATAATGTTGTAATCATACATAAAACAGTATAGATTCGACTCATTACCTTTTATGATTTTGTAGAATAAGATATCATGTATCGTTAAAAAAAATGTAGATGCAGATAAGTGTATTACTACTATATCGCACAGTTAAAATTAAAATATTTTCTAAACTAATAATTTGTTGACACAAATAGCTTAATACTTTTTTATAGGAAAATACAAACTGAATCGAATAATGAATTCAAAAAAATATGACACTATTCAAAAGAAAGAACGAATTAATCCTTCATATCTCCTCTACGCGCAAATTAAAAAAAAAAAGAAGACATCAAATTATGACACCTTTATCATCATTCAACTTTCGTCTAAAACATTGTTCAGTATAATTAACAATTTTAAAGATATTTCAAGTTCTAGTTTTAAGTGATATATATGTGTATGTGTATGTATGTATGTATATACAGGATACATATGAGTCAATAAAAATTACCACTTGAAATGACTCACCTATTGATTTTATCAAAAACGTTCTATATAAAATATGTTATATTCGAAAGGGGTCGTCGAATTAATGTATCTGATTCTTTTGTATCAATTTTCTGACACATCACGATGTTCTTGAATTTTTTAAAAAGAATACCCCCCTCTTTTTGTTAGTACGACATTATATAGGTGACGAGAAGACGAATACAATAATGCATAACAAACTAAACATAAATGTTCTACATTTTCAATGATTTTTCTCCAAATCGATGGATTGATCAAAACGATTCTATTGAACTGTGAGAAGTTAAGCCTAACACATTGCAAGCAGTTTGTACTTCATTTCGACACCGTTTGAAAAATTATTGAGATGTAAACAGCCAGAACTTTGAATACGTGCTGTTAATGGAACATAGTTAAATAATTTACAGAAAATTATAATATTATGAATTGTCAGAAAACGCGCCTGGGACAGATCAGGGTGAGCGTAAACATTACCAACACTTTCGCAAATCTCAACTGTTGAGTGTATTTTAGACAAAGTTTTATGCGCGCAGTACAGTGTCGTTCGACAAGTTGGATGTCTGGCGACTTTCGAAATTCTGCTGCTGATTACTCTTGCTCTACGGTTCGTCTTTATACCCAGTTCCACATAAACAATTGATACCAAACACTCATTATTCGCACTTCGATTTCCCAAATAGATCGCAATTATTCTTTTCTAGTTGCACTTAAATGACACGTATTCAGGCTTGCGAAAGTACTCTTTCTTTTCAAAAAAACTCTACATATTTATATTTTGTAAATCATTTAACTATGTTTCGCCTAGCTGAGCAACTTGAAACTTTTACATATGATAATTCGATAACAGAGCATTATTTATGATGTTTTTTAAGGTAGTCACTCTAAAGGTTGTTTATAAAAACAATCCCCCAAAAAATTAATTATTTTTTTCTACCCTTAATAATTAATTTATAATTCTGAAAAAAATGTCTCAAGTAAAGCTAGTCTGTAGCTTCTTTACATTTTCTCATATAAATATCTTGAGTAATAACTGAGAAAATAAAACAGTTTAGGAGTTTTACCTTCGTATTACCGTTAAATGAAGGAGTAGAGATCTGAGATTTTGCAGAATGGCTTTTTAGGCAAACAACATTGTTTAGCAAGAAAAATAAATAAATAAAAGTGGTCTGGGGGCCGTTTACCTATGCTTATCCTGCTAGATCTTTTCCATTGCATTTTGAGGTTCAAGACCAACTGAAGGTCACCCTATTGGTTGAAGATTATTGAATTCGTCTCTTTAGCGGCTACAGCGGAGTACGAAAAAAAAAAGAGAAAATGATGTCATTTAAAAAATTCCAGGTCATTTTGATATTTCAGAAAATATAAGGCATGAAAGAAATCAAAATGATCAGTCATCTGATCAGTCCTCTCAAATGCAATAAATTTTATTTCAAACATTTTTTGATAAAGTCAATAGATACCAAGTTACTTCAAGTGGTAATTCTTATTGACTCACTATGTGTGTATGTGTGTGTTATATATTATGTATATATTTAATTATGGGATTTTTGGAGTCTCTTCCTTTCAACTAATTGTCTTATATTTGGTACAAATGATTGACACATACCTAATATAAGTGAACACTTTGTGTTATAATCACTTAAACAATTTCTGTTTACGGATTTTGTTCTTTTTAATACAGAAAATAGTTGTTCACATAAATACATTGAGCCAAACATAGCTATTATTCTTGCTGCATTTTTGTGTAAGTGGGGAAAGTTTTCTTGAGGTAAAAATTTATAAAATTCTAATATATTATTAACTTGTAGGTATTTTGCTTTTAATACTCTGTTACATCTCAAGTCAATTAATTCTAATTGTAAGTGTGAAGAAACTGTTTCAATATCGATTGAAAATGGCCTTGCAATTATGTCAAAATCGGTTTGTAATTGAAGTAAATCTGCAAAGCATGCAGAAAATTCTTCGTAAAGAATTTGTAACATATTACTATAACATTCAAAATTGCTTTCACTAGATACTAATTTTAATTTCGGAAAGTGACAAATATTTCCGGATTGTAACTGTCGCATCCACAACTCTATTTTCATTTTAAAAGCACATATGGTATCGAATAAATCTATTATTGTGTTGGTTTTCCTTTGTAAAGCAGCATTAAGAATATTTAAATGATCAATCACATCAGATAAGAAAGCTAAATCTCTTGTCCAAAGGCTATCTTTCAATTCTGGTACTGGATGACCTACCTTATCCATAAATAGCCGTATTTCGTCGCGAATATTAAAAAATCTATCTAAAGCTTTTCCATGACTAAGCCAATGTACTTCTGTATGATATGACAATTCATCATACTCAGTATCTAATTCTTGTAAAAATATGTGAAATTGTTTTTGTTTTAATCCATGATTACGGATGAAATTTATTGTGCTTACTACAACCAACATAACTCTTTCTAATTGAACACATTTTGCACAAAAATTTTCTTTGTGCAACATACAATGCACTGTAATTATAGTCTGTGGAATTGTTAGGTCCTGCAACCTTCTTTGAAGACAGCATACGAAACCTACATTTTGGTCTACCATTGAGGGTGCTCTATCAGTAACAACTGATACAAGATTATGCCAGTGTAGTTTACTATGCTTCATAGCTTGTTCTACACATGTAAGAATATCTTTCCCTGTTGTGACCTCTTTTGTAGTGCAAAAATCTAACAATTCCTCAGTAACATTCATTCCTGAATCTACACCACGAATAAAAATGGCTAATTGGGGGGAACCTGTTATATCTGTATTGTGATCAATAGCTAATGAGTAGGCTATAAAATTTTGTGCTGTCATATACAGCTGTTCCATAATGTTATCAGCCATTTCTTGAATTCGTCTTGTTACTGTTGATCTAGATAAGCTAATATATTCAAATTTCTGTACATTTTCAGAACAAAATTGTTGTGCACTTGACATTATGTGGGTTTTGATAAATTGTCCATCAGAGAAGGGTTGAGATGTTCTACCTATTTCATGAGCTATTCTATAGCTAGCCCTCAATATAGCCTCATTATTTATGGATTGTACTTCCTGTAAATAATTATACTTCTTATTTCATACTACTCACACAATTTAGACATCACTTACTAAAATAACTCACTGCATAAGGTAAATCTCTTTCTGTCTTCAGAAGTTTCATTTTTAGTCGTTCAATTTCTGCTCTTCTCTGTGTACTACTGTAGTTATGGTGTGCTGCCTCATGGTATGTCTTATAGTGTCTCTGAAGATTATATCTCTTGAGCTGATTTAATTTTTTACAACATACCAAACACTTTACTGCACCATCATGTTCTGCAAAAAAAAATTCCTCTTCCCATGATGGTTTAAAATAAACCATCGAATTTGTAGCTTGCCGTTTGGATGTTGATGTTTCCATAACTACACTTAAAACATAAAAAATATCACAAAAAAAACATATGTTCACTGACTTTCATTGATTCGTTCCGTACTAAACAAACTCTTGTCAGCGGCTGCTCTATGTGTATGTAATGGCGTACAATGCGCTAACGCATGCGCGAAAATCATTCTAATATCAGCTGTCCAACAGATCACATTGAAGCGGCTGTGCTACAGTTTTTCGGTGTCGATAAATTGGTAACTGACATACCGACATTTTAGTTCATACAAAATAGATCTATCACCAAATTTGTTTTTTGTCTCGCGTCATTGGGACATGCCGGGATTCATCGGTGTCTGCAATTTTCAACAATTACCGATTCAGTATAATGTAAGATTACAACACTAGTAATGATTGAAATTAGGACTAAACATTACAATGAAATTGCAACTGAAGTGTGGAATAGAATATCATACAATTGTAATAGAAGTATAGAACTCTATACATCGACATGTATAATACATTAATTTGATTGGAAAATGTTGTGTCTTGGACTCTGATTAACTCTTAGGATTAATAGTTGGAGGGTATCTTGGACTAAAATTAGGACGTCTCCCCCGTGTGCGGGTCGGTCATGTTAATGAACTGTGTAGCCTGCTATGATAATGTTAGTGTTATGTGAAAGTTGAATTTCGATGATTATCGCAAAGTGAGTACTGCGAGTGTGGAGAACGCACTGTAATTCCAGTGGATGTTTACGTATACCTTAAATATCGTAGATCATCATGTTAGCGATGCGGGAAGCATTAGGCGCCATTGTTGTCAAATATGTGCGTGAACTTGACTATAGTTTTGACCTTCCTGATACCTGTGCTAGCCCTTTTGAATTCTGTTATTAAAGTTTTTATGTCTTCAATGAGTTGAAGTACATATGTTAAAGTCGTTGAGCTCCTCCTATAAACCATGACGTTCTGCTATCGCTCCGTGAGGGGCTTGTGATCATTCTTGGGCTTCTTTGTGTTAAACTATTTCGTAAAATTTGTGTGTGTAGTGTAAGACCGTAAAAATAAGTCAATATACTAAGAAAGATTATTGTAAATATAAATAAGAGAATGAACCTAGTAACCATCTGTTTGGTGTGAATGGACGCTGTTATTCTTTTTTTTAATTTATTCTCTATACGCGTTGTTAAGGATATATGAAGACACATATACGTACTTTTCTCAAATATAAATTAAAATAAAGATTTTTCATAAACACTAAGATAATAAATTTGCGTTGTTGTCTATATGTATGTCCAATATTTTGGGTTAGGTGCCTGGAATGGGTTGCTAGTGCATTGATGGTTGGATGTTCCCTCTTTGCCGCTCAGAGCCTCTGGCTTATTATACCAAAACCTAACATATTGAGAAAGAAAACGAATAGATTCTACGAGAATAAGCGAGACGTGGTACCTAAATTCGATAACATGCGTATTGTAATAGATTGAAAATTTCCCTTTTTATAATTTTCATATTGTTTTCCTAATAAAAATGAGTTCAAACACGACATAAAACGGATAATATTAATATATCTTACCAAGCGTTTCAATATAGTGTTACATATATATTTGTAATTTTTGAGTAGTAGAAACAATTTTTCGTATTAAACAGTAGTTGCTTACGAAGCTCAATCTCCCCTTAATGAAAAGATAAGAAAATCATTTACAGTTTCGGAGATGATAATTTTTTTACACGGTCAGAACATTTCAAAATCGGAAAAAATTAACAGTATAATAGGTTTTACTCAGAATTGCAATCACAGTCAACTATTTGTCCACTTGTATGAAAGCAATCTACAATAATGAACAAACATTAGATTGATCGGAAAGTTTTGGGGAAATTTTACATAAAGGAAACAAATAAATTACTGGGTACCTAAAAGACAATTATAAGTAACAATAAATATTTTATACCACAGATTGACTTGTAAACCTTTTATCGAAAAAGATCTTAATCTTCTTTCTTTAAAAATAAAACGGTAGAACTTTCCAATCAATCTAATGTAATTATTTATTATACACCTAGAGGTAAAGGATTCTATTCTTCATGTACGATTGTATGATATTTTATTTGATACTTTATCTGCAATTTTATTGTAACATTTAATTCTGATTTAAACTCGTATTACTGTAACCTTATTCTCTGCTGAATCGGTAACGTTGGAAGTTGCAGGCACCGACGAACCCCGGCGTGACCCAATGACGTGGACAAAAATATGCTTCGAGTAATAATACAGATGAGATTTCGTTTGTGGTAATAGGTTTATTCTGTACCTAATCTGGAGTTATAATCTTATTCTATGCTGATTTGATAATGTTAGAAGTGACACGAAAATGGCAAAAGGGCTTTAGAGTAATAGACATATTCTGTACCTCATCTGTGTTAATAAATCTATTGTGTACTTACGCTATGCTAAGGTCAATTCCTTTTTTAGTTTCCTCTTTCTTATTTTTTTCATAAGCGATAGAATCACTTTAAAAATTTGAAATAATATAAAATCATTAAAACTCACGTGTGATTTTTCAGATTCCAGCTAATTGTTCTGTTCGTTGAAATTGCGCCTTGGTCTTTCTCATTAAGATATTTACTACACGACATTTTTTAAATTAAAAAAAAAGGAGCTTCGTGTTTGGTAAATCATAAAACATTAAAAAATGAATGTGGTGCTATTTTTACACCGATTGTAAACTGTTTTATCGATTTCATCTGGATATGTATGCAGATAAATTCAATACTTTTCATCTGAGGTCCGTTACTTGTAATGGACGTTGAAGTGATGCAACTGTTTTTATCGAATTATTCTTTTGAAGTTCAAAAATCTTAAAAATGTTGGTGATGGTAAAGTTATAATTGAAAATTACATTGATTTGCGCCAAAACTTTACCAAGTATAGATATATTTACACTGATTTATTTACAATTTATGCAAATTGTGGTGAATTCGTTTAATACAATTGAAACAAGTTAAATTAATTTATCCACAAACATATTAATCGAAATCGTTTTTTCGAAATCATTCGTCCAATTGATATGGTATGCTTTTTAGGTTTTCAGGTCACCCACATCACCTCTTAAAATTATTTTCTAACGGTACCCACAATGTTCCCAATTCTTAAGATACAAATATTTGAAAAATATTAGTTTAGAAATCTATAATAACAGGTGTTATTTATTATTATACAGACAAATGTTTCGATATTTACTTGAATGTAGTATTTAAGTCTATACAAGTAGTTATTAATTAAATAATATTTGTGCTAGTATGTTTTTAACTTGTATTTGTTTATAGTTAGGAAACATGACAGAAGGGAAAGGCATAAAAGAAAAGCTAGACAAATTATTCAGAAATACTATAGTGTATTGGCAAAAGTGTTATTTATTTTTTTAATTTCTGATCTAAAAATATTTATTCCGTTAATAAAACGTTTAGAAAATATTTCGATTTAAGATGCTTTTGAGAGAAACATTTTATTTATATTATCTTAAATTTTAAAGAGCTTCGTTAGATATACACGTAAAGGAATTTCTAATTTCTACCCTGTTCATATAAAAGATTTGAAATACTCAAGAAATTTATTTAAAATCTTTTTCTAATTTTTTGAACAAATCTAGTAATTATTAATGTTCTACATAATTCCGTATTATTATTACTGTTTACTTGCAGTTATAAAGTGACAAGAAATATAATTATGTATAATTAATGTAAATATACAATACGAGCAATTGAACGATTTAAACAGTAAAAAAGATTTACGCAATTATAATAATACTAAAATCAAGTTTTAATATGTTTATAAAAAAGATATTAAAATTAGTTTTACCTTCGAGTGTGTATAAATGAGAAAAACAAAGAATTAAAAGTGATACTGTAATATAGTCTAAAAACATTATAAGGTTTAAGGCACTTTCGATAATATTGTCAAAATCAATTAATATATTTTTGAATCTTTGTAATAATATAAGTAATGAAGATTTTTTCTTAAATATCGATTTCTAAATAAAGAACAACGTACAAAATTATCTTGGTATTTCTCGAAAATGATTATACAATCGTAAAAGTATTGACACGGTGTCCTCGTTATTCGTATGTACATACATATATATAAAGGTACTTGTCAGAAAAGTACTGCAGTTCTTTAGAGGTGGTCTTCAGGTAAGTATCGTATACTTCATACAACGAAGTAAAGTGATTTTTCGTTTTGTTTATATTAATGCTTTCATAAAAATGTTTTGAAAGTAAATTATTTAGTTTACCGAAGCAAACATTATACATGTAAAAATTATTATATTTGTTCCTTTAAATTCAATAATTTGGAACTAGTTGTTTGTTAAATATAAAAATAAAAATATTTTTAATGTACACGCTCGATAAAATTCCTGGATAATTATGATTATATTTTGATTTAAAGGCAGCATAGAAACATGATACATTTTATTATCCTTGGAATATTTGTTGTTTTGTCAACGGCGCAATTTCAACCTCCTGGACGAATTTTAGAGCCACCGATACCTGCTCTTTGTGCACAAAGTAAGTAAGAAAATTCTGTTTTATGTAAATCAATTAACAGCAAAAATTATTAATATTACCGTTTAATATTTGTTTTATGTCGGATAAATAATTGTTTATACTTAAATAACAATTCAAAATGACACTTGGAAAGTTCAACTTCTTATTTTTAGTTTACAGTTTTATTTCCAATAACGTTTTCGTTTACGCGCATTGCCTCACGCACGCATACATGTAGAGAGAAAAGCATGTATGTGCATGCGTGCATATATCTCACAATATTTACTTTTTCTTTTTTGGAATGAAAAAAGGTATGTTCTAAGTACTATATTCGTACTTACTTTTAGTTTCGGTTCTACGTATTTATATTGCAACGATTGCAAACGTTAATAGATTACAAGTTATTATTTTATTCATATTAAAGTACATATTATTATTAATTTACGTTCTGGCTAAAATAAAGAAACTAAAATTTGTATTTTTGTATAACAAAGTTTTGTTACAAATTTGCAAATTTCGAATTTGTTAACTTTAATTTTGATGCATACCATTGCTAAATTATAATTAAATCTTCTATGCCGTTTGATTTTTGGGTTACATTTAATTACAGTTTTATCAATATTTCTGTTTTTTAGTAAAATTGCAAATTAATAAAAGTTTCAATTTTAAGTCTATAAGCAAAATAATGCTTGTACTAACATTAAGCGCCACATTGATTTCGGTCAACTTTTCGTCTAGCCGTTCAGTTTCGAAAGTTTTGCGAAGAGTGTTACAATAAATTTAACGAAGAAAGTTGTAACTTTGTAAAGTGTACAGAGGAAAAGTTGTATCTTT
Source organism: Anthophora plumipes (assembly GCA_951804975.1). NCBI lineage: Eukaryota > Metazoa > Arthropoda > Insecta > Hymenoptera > Apidae > Anthophora > Anthophora plumipes. The sequence goes on along the minus strand of OX638118.1, from coordinate 13,333,854 downwards.
GCTTAAATTGTTTTAATAAACCCTGTTAATGAATGATAAGGAATTATTTTTTAAATTTTAGGCTGTTAGTTTTCGAGAACCACCGCAGGGAACGATGTGGCGCTTAACGTGTTAATATAAACTGTGATTGTCATATTATTATTATAATTATTATAACTTATAATAATATAAAAAAACAATTATTTCTTTTTAAAGAATACGTTTATTATACAGTAAAGAACTGTTTTATTGTTAAAATGTTGATAATAGGAAAGAAAGTCATGAAAAAAAATGTGCCGATTATCGAATAGAAATTATTTTTGAAGTTTTACAGTACAAAAATAATATAGGAAAAATATAAAAATTTATCAAATTTTATTATTAATTTGTAATTTTTTAAATTATATTATGCAAATATAAAAAACTTTTATTTACAATAGTATATGTTATTTATATAATAATTATTTGTTTGTAATAGTTACTTTTATATTATAAATTTGAAATTATTATTAATTAAAATATATAAAATATAGATGGTAAACATATATTTATAAAAAACGTTTTATAATACAACATTTATTGAAATATTTTAAAAGAAAAAAATATAAGTCAATGAATTATATAAATTTATATAAATCTACGGTAAAAAAATGTTCATTTCACAATGGAAAAATCTATTAATAAAAATCAAAGTTTATCTTTTTTATGTACATACGTATATGTATATACAACATATATGAAAGATATTTTTGAGCATAAAAGTATAAAATATAAGGAAATTTATGTGTAGAAAATATGAATTACATTACAATTTTCTTTTTACAGTGATATAAATATAGTATGAATTTTCTAATCGCTAATTGATTGTTAGTTTTTATGTCCCTTAGTACTACGTAGTCTCTCGAATGTGACTTTAACATATCACGACTAAACTTTCTTCTTCCCGTTTAAGAAAGTAGCTTGTATAATTAACATACATTGTACGATAGCAACAAGTCGTGGCTGTAATACTAAAAAGCACAAGTGTCACTGATGTAACTTTCTCTTCAAAAGAAACAATGTTATTATAACGAGTGAAAATTTAATTAATAAGTTTTTATGCACGCGAACCTTTTGATAATGATAGTATAATATTAAGAATGTAAATAGAAATTCGAAATTAAGATTGTTAGTAAATTTTGTAATTAATCAAATGTAAACTTTGGTTATGTTTATTTTGTTGTGGTAGACCAAGTATCATATTATTTGGCGTTTGAATTCTTTTTGATGGATGTACTTTCATTAGAAGTGCTTATTTAAAAAAAATATATTAAAACAATTACAAAATGAATGATTATACATATGTAAGTATTATTACCCATTTTAACATTACATAAAAAAGTGATAAAATATTTTAATTGTATGAAAGTGGAAATAAGATTTAAGCATCAATGATAAAAATTTATGCAATTCTTAAGCAGTTTTATATTAATTAAAATTTAAAATTATGTTTTAGGAATCATTCATGAACGTTTTAATGGCAAAGGTTACTACTATTCATGGGCTGATCCAAGAACAAATGGACAAGAGCTTGATTGGCTAGCAGGAAGAAATTTTTGTAGGCAAAGATGTATGGATCTTGTTTCCTTAGAAACTTCTGCAGAAAATGAATTTATTAAAAGCCGGCTTGTTCGAGGTACTCAAATGTTTTAGAATTATACATATTAAAGAACATAGCATGTAAAACTGAAATAAATAAACATTTTGGTTTAACAGATAATGTAAAATATATTTGGACATCTGGTCGTCTTTGTGATTTCAAAGGATGTGATAGGCCTGATTTACAACCACTTCATATTAATGGTTGGTTTTGGACAGCAGAATTACAAAAGCTTGCGCCAACCAATGATCGCACTCAGAATGATTGGTCTGAAAGTGGAGGGTAAATATAAGTTCCTTTATTTTTTAAAAGTAAATTGATAAGTATAGAATAGTTATGAATATTAAATCATGACTGTTTTATATTGATCCTAACAGATATTTAGGTATTCTATTCTTCGTGATTTACTTTGTATAAAATACAATGTCTTCTGTTTAACTGGAAATGCATGAATATCTTGTAGACCATTGAAGATATGAAAAAATTATTCAGAAAAGTTGTTTGGTATGAAGGGGGATATTATGTGGTGTAAACAGTTTTTTGTGTATGAAATTGTAGGGAAAATTTCAAAGTTAACTTAGTTTTTTTTTAAGTAGGATACTATAGTACATCCTTCATAATATGGTAACGTTTGTTAGTACGAGTATAGCGATGTACCGCGTAAGGTCATTCAACGTACTACAAAGTCATAAACACAGCACCTGCATAGATAGTATAGCAGCTCTGACAATAAGTGGTTTAATTTGAACCAGTAAGTACTATCACATAGGGTTCAGCTTGTCAATGACCCGCGACTCGCATTGACTCGACTCATTGGAATTTCACCAATTTGTAACCTTTTACTACATTGAATAACTTTATGCAGTACATCATTGTACTCATCTTAACAAATGCTATCATATTATGAATAAAGATGTATAGCATTCCATTCAAAACAATTTTTTTATATCTTCGACGGTCTGTAAGATATCCTTCCGTTTCTAATTAGATGGGACACACTGTATACAAAAACAACCCATTAATAATAAAGAGAGAAACATACATATAAAAAATAAATTACGCTTTACTTATATATTTAAGCATATCCTTATACTTCAAATTAATAATTAAAAAGTAACAATATTTTTTATAGTATTGGAAAACCACAACCCGATAATCGAGAGGCTATACAACAAGGGGGTGCACCAGAAAATTGTTTGGCTGTACTGAATCAATTTTATAAAGATGGAGTTAATTGGCATGATGTTGCTTGCCATCATAAAAAACCATGGGTGTGCGAAGATAACGATTCTTTATTGAGATATGTTCATTTTACCAATCAAAAAATTCGTGTTTAAAATAAATAAAATAAAGAGTAATAAATATTATACCTTTATTGTAAATTACATAGCTACAAGTATTCAAAATTTCTCATATATGTTGATATACTTTATAAAAATCATTACAAAATTTATCATATAGCAGTATTATACAAGGTGGACCACGAAGCGTGATTAGCTTAGATTATTCTACAGTTAGCGATTCGATCGGAAGTTTTTTTTAGCTGAAATAACATGGTTCACGGAGAACTTTAAGATGACTATACCAAATTTTTATACCTCGGAAGGTATTCTTGCAGATATTATTTACAGAGTATTCATTTTTTACCTTCCACCATTATAATATGATAACCAAATTTTGTTTTAACTGGTGGATTTGTATAAATTGGTGAACTAATAGATGAAATAGGTAATGCAAATGCAGCTTCTTGAAATGGACCAACCATAGATCCTCTAGTCATCCATCCAAGGTCACCCTTAAATAAACATTAAATATTAGTTAAATTTTTTAGAAAAAATATTATGAAACAATATATGATTAAGAAGTTATATTACCCCAGATCTTGCTTTATCTTCACTATAAACTGCAGCAACTTCATTAAATTTTTCTCCAGCTTTTAACTTTTCCATAGCTTCCAAAATTTTTGATTGTTTTTCACATAATATATGCCTAACCTTTATGGTTAGATAATCAAAAAGAAAAAATAGAAAAGTAGTTGTAACACAAGTTTGCTTGAATGTTGGTTTACGAATATAAGTAACATACTTTTACAGCACTTTTACCCTTCTTCTCTTCTTTTCCATTGTTGCCTTCTTCTGATGCTTTAGATTTGTTTGCCTTTGAAGTATTTGCACCTTTTTTTGGAGGCATTATTGATATTACTATTAAAACTGTAAAATAAAATTAATTTAATATATAGTTCAAACAAAGTTTGTAATATTAAACTGTCTAAAAACAAGGAAAATATAAATACATATATTCTTCAGATTACCTAATTTATATGGTAAATCATTTGTTTCTTCTTGCAATCTTCTTAGTTTGTTATCTGTTGTTTTTGCCCTGTTGATCATATAATTTACATTAATGCACATATCATAAAGATATCTTTTTCATGTAGTTTATGCTTGCATTGTCAAATAAATGTAATTCAAAGTATAGTTTTTGATTTATTATTTGTTCAAATATATTTAAACAGAGCCAAATAGACATGTATTTGGGCATAATGAACATATGGTACATTAGTATGACGTTATAAAAGATTTCTGTTGCACAGTTCAATATACATAGTTTTTATTTGTTTTCCTCAGTTTGCAACTTTATTCTCATTTAAAAATTTAAAAAATTTTATAATTTCATAAAGCAAACATAGTCTTTTAGTCCTATCAAATATAGTAGTAAATAACCAAACGTAAAAAATATTATAAATAGTTTTCTATATTTATCGTACCTTTTACATATATTCTTTCAATTAATGTATATTTATAAATATTGGATGGAAGTAAACATTGCATTTTTAAAGAATGTTAATTTTTGTCACGGTAAAATTGTAGGTGTTTAATTTGTAAACATAACCAATAAAGTAGTTTTAACTTTACCTATTTTACCAGTATGTTAATCAATATGTGAAACTGCGTGCTCTAAATATGTATATCATTTATGATACTGTTAACACTAAAGTATTAATGTTGCGGATTCCACAACTAAAATTGCTTCAAATTATTAGACCTGAAGGCAGCATATCTATGTTAAGCAAATATTTTAACTTCAATCTTATGAATGGGATCAGAATTTATCAAATGCAGTGCTCACTTATTAATAAAACTTTGCTAATTTATAGAATTTATCGGTTTAAATATATTTATACCTTATTTTAAGAGCAGTTGATTAATTATGTACAAAACATTAACAATTAAAGTTTATTACTCTTTATATCTCAAACTATAGAAAATATACATTTATAAGCTATTAGATCTATAACCAGGCTTTTTGTTGCGAAAGCAATGGTTATCAGGTTCGAATCTCGATAGTATTTTAATGTCCTTTTTGAATCTGACAAAACCTTTTATATACAAACGGAAGGATTTTCGGTAGGGTTGGTACTTGTTTGTCGTCCCGGACAGTGCCATTCCTAGTGGAAGGAATAAAAATAGTCACTGACGAAGATGACTCAATAAGACTACAGCGCGTTCTAACCGCTCGAAACGGCACCGAAGGAATCGAGTTTCTCTATTACGCGACGGATGGAGTCGATGAAAAAAATCCAGGAAGCTGTAGTGGAATTGTTGAACCGATACAGACACATGACCGCTGTTAAGACTTCGCGGGGTATACCTGCCCTTCGAGTCTTAGAATTCTACGGGCAGTTCATTATATATTTTTTGCCTTTTTATTAGCTCGAGCTTTGTGTAGTATTAATTAGTTTCGTAGCAACAGTAACTTTATGACACCACGGCAATCGCGACTTTCATGTAAGAATTTGTATTTTTGTCTTATTGTCTGGCCTTCGAGTCTGAAGTTTTCACCTTCGTCTAGTGTTCGATTGTGTGCGCATATGGTCACCAGAGCCGAAGCGTTTCTTAAAGTTATTGTCTGCTACCCTCATTGTTTCGAGGCCCTCGAAATTTCCGCGTGCGTCACTCAAGGGCACGCTTGATACCTGAGAGTGACTCATGGTTTGGTAGGTGGCACTTTTCGCGAATCCTCGTATGAGATGTTTTTATCCAATAGTATTTGGATATTAGTAAGGATAGATTACATAATTATATTTTTATATCAGTGAGATTATAGTATTACTTTTGTTTTGCATGTTTATATAATATTGTTTGCATTTATTAATATACTATGTTTATATTTAAAAGCAAAAAAAAAGGGAAGGAAATATGTTTATAATAAATTTATAGGTATTAAATGAGTTACCGATAAAATTGCTTTGTTGCGAGCAAAAGACAGATTGTTGCGTACGAGAGAGTGATGTCCAGGTATAAGGGACTATCGCAGACTCGGTAAGGCGAGTTTAGATATTTTACGCACGAGAGAGTGGCGGCTAGACATAAGAGACAGTCAAAAGGTGGGATTATTATTGCGGGCAAAAATGGGTAATTGAATTTAAGCAATACTCGAATGCCACGTGAAATAAATATATGTTATAAATACAACTTCAAATAACATATTGTATTTTCGCCAAATATATATGTGCCGATTTCATTTATTTTAACCCATGAAACGTTCAGAAGACAAATAGTTTATATACTAGATCGATCATATAGTTCTCTGACTCTCCTCACTATTTATTAGCTTCGTTCAAATAACGTTCACGTTTAAATTAGCGGGTTCAATTATACATTTGCTCGTTTTTTTGCTTATATACATACTTCAAACCTTAGTTCGGAATTGAATTTACAAAAACTATCATTTTTTAAGATTTAGTGAATTAATTCTTTATCTACTTTGTAACAAAGATAAATATTTTTTATTATTTAATCAATATAAAACATTAATGTGATTTCGTTTATACAATTGAAGTAATGCAGTAGTTTAAATAATAGAAGTTCAACAGGAATTTAATAAATCGAACTTCAGATGGTAATATATTGATAAAAAGTTTTTAACCCTTTTAGTGCCGGAGGCCGATATATCGGCTCTTGCTGCACTGGCGAAAAGTGCCAGAGCCGATATATCGGCCCGCACCTTGTAGCGCTTTACTATTCGCATTGCGAGAGAACTCTATCTCAAAATAAATTTATAATACGTTATAAATGGTCTAATTTCATTACGAGAGAATTAAAAAAAAAAATAGTTTTTCGTTTTAACTCTTTGCGGACGACGACTTTTTCCTATCGTTCGGAACTAACGAAATCTAACATAAACACCGATTGTCGTCGCTTAGGCGACATCCGACGTGCGGCGTGAATCGCCGTGGCGTTGGGTCCTTATCGGAACATGTCGACAGCTCTTTGAATTCTTATTTATAAACAACTCTTTGAAGACTCTCACGAAATAAGATCGCATTGAGGCAGCGAGACGTAGAACCAGTTAGTTTACAATATCTAAATATAAATATTTATGTTATTATAATGAAGTATAATATTATGCAAAATTATATCACAAATATATTTATGACAACATAATTTTGTTTCAGCAATGTTATATTACCTATAACAATTACTTGTTTCGGAAGAGATAATCCGTCCGGCGCTTACCATGTACCTTCGAGTTATTCTTTATTTTTGTTATGCAATATTATTTATCTTGTTACAAAATATATTGGAAATACAAAGTATATACGTTGTAATAAATGGTTTATATAAAGTTATGATGAAAAGATGACTTTTCGTATGTGCAAATACGTTTTGTAAGAGAGGAGAACTCAACTTTTACTTTCTTTATGATCTTTTATACCTTTGTTATTTATATAATTTTCAATGAATATAGAAAAATTAGTGTCATTGTTTTAGTCTCTATTTCGTCCTTAATACACTGCTTTTTGAATTATGTAAATATTGTTTTTTGTTTGGTTTTTATGAGCCTTTTCCCAAACCCTAGTAAAACCGTGAAATTCGGCCGGTTATTTTCGCATAGGCACCTCTTTTTCGCCCGGCACTAAAAGGGTTAAATTATAATCTAGGAATATCAAATATACCATAGTGCCTACACATACATTTACATTATCAAAATCCTACACATAAATGCCCAACCATAGTGATTCTATATGAAATAGTTTGCAATGCGTACATTGACAGTGAATCTCATCGATTCGTACTGTAACTCTAGAATTACTAAACTCACAGTGCTGCTAGTTCTATGTGAAATGGCTTTGGATGGCATTCACCATTGTCACGTCATACGCCACTTCACATAGAACCACCGCCGCTCTGTTTGCATTAGCCTAGGAGTTTGGCAGAGATCATTGAGACTCCGTGTATCTATGTAGGTTGCATAAAAGACACGTTGGCTATAGTGTGAAGCAACGTAGCTTCAAATTTTTTGAATGATGGTTCTGTTCATTACGTTATAATTTTTCAATATTATTGTAATGTTTTCAAAGAATTAATTTGATAAAATTAATTTTATTTCCCATGTTATATGTATTTTACTTAAGGTAATTAAGATTATAACATACATGCTTATTTCATTGTTACAATATTTCAACAAATATTTTAATTATACGAGAATCATATAAATATAAATAGTAATTTAATGTCCTGCTTTTTAAATTATTTCAGGTGTTTTATATCACACATATTTACTTTTTATATTCATTTTGTTTTCATTTGTTTATTCCTAATGCTTAATTGGTTCTTTTCATATTTATGTATTTCCAGGCTATACTCTACTTTAAATATATGTGCATTCCTCAATATATAATCTATCAAATCCTTTATTTATAAGTTATATGAATTTTCATTTTAGATATTATTATCTTAAACAAAATGAGAATCGTGCAGTTAAAAAGAAACCGTCTTTTCAGTATTATTATGTGCAGTATATGCATTCTCTGTACATTGTACCTTATTATCAATTTCTTTTCTGACAAACCTATTAATAATTTAAAAGAATATTGGTCAGAACGTTTAAAGAGTAAACAGGTAAATGAGAATAAAAATTTTTTTTAAGTAAATGTAATTTCTAAGCCATTATTTACATTTTATAACATTTATGAAAAGTTAAATCATATATAGTTGAAATAGATAATTGATTTAAAAAATTTTGCTTATTAAAGCTTTCTTGAATAACTGCCCAATATAAAATTATATTACCTTCAGTATGTTACATATAACATAGTATAAAAAAGGAATAAGTACAAAATATTAAGATTAAATAGTTTGTTAGCAAGAAAATTTGCATTAGCCTTTATGTATTTTTTTTTATAAACATATATTTCTTGAATTACTATTCTGTAGATTCCAGTTCTGGTAAAAGACCTTGGTAATTTTGAACCAAAACATGTACCAATTAAAAATAGGCCTGGAGAGGGAGGTAAATCTCATATTCTTAGAGATGATCAACAAAATGACGTTCAACAATCAGAATCTGAATATGGTATGAACATGGTATGTTCTGATGAAATTTCATTGGATAGATCAGTCCCTGATACAAGAATGCCAGAGTAAGTATCATGATTATTTATAATTCTTATAATCCAACATTTTATAGTAATATTATCTAAACTAAATTCTAAAATTTAAGATATCTATTTAAATGTGTTTAACTTTTAAGATAGAGAAACCCTTTTGTTTAGAGATACTTTATAAAATAGCTTATACTAGTAATAGCTTTTTTTTTTGTAATCCCTTTTGAGTAGCATTGTTCCATAATAATTTTGTAGATATGTTCATTTCATACAAAATTCACTGATTTTATTACAGATGCAAACATTGGAATTATCCAGAAGTACTTCCCCGAACTAGTGTGATTATAGTATTTCACAACGAAGGCTGGTCAGTATTAATGAGAACTGTTCACAGTGTGATAAATCGAACTCCTCCACAATTTTTAGAAGAAATTTTACTTGTAGATGACTTTTCTGATAAAGGTAAGTACATAATATGTTTATTAAAATAGAAATAATATCAAATACAATTATATTGTACTTTACTGTGGAAAAAATATTAATTACTTGAAGAAACTAATAACATGTACTTTCTCAGATAATTTAAAAGGAGATTTAGAATCCTATATAGAACAGTGGGGAGGAAAAGTTAAATTAATAAGAAATTACGAAAGAGAAGGTTTAATAAGAACAAGATCACGTGGTGCACGTGAGGCTAAAGGTGAAGTTATAGTATTTTTGGATGCACATTGCGAAGTTAATATTAATTGGTTACCACCTCTTTTAGCACCAATAGTTGCTGATAGGTAAACTTCTAATTATTATATTATTTCTGCTATTGTTTTTCAATTGCAATTATTGAAATTATTTAATTTGAAAAATCAAACAAACAATCGAAAAAAAAGTTCATAAAGTATTATACAGTGTAACAGTTAAATATTTCATATGCAAGTGAAGATAGAGAAAAATTGTTTCTATAAAGCTGTTTTGATACAGAGAGGGATATTACATAGTGTATACAGCTTTCTGTAGGCATAGTAGTAGAAGAAATTTCAAGGACAACTTGAACACCATGAAAACCAGTCCTTATATAAAAAATAGACCCAAAAGTTCTATCGTTGATACTAAAAGAAGTTTCTAAATATTCTATAAATTGAATTAAAGTAAAATAAATACCTAAATTACAGTAAAAATTAATCTTAAATTCACCATTCGCGATTAGTGTTAAAAATAAATCGAATGTTTTGGACAATAACGTATTCTAATCTCGCATATCAACTGCTAGCTCTCCATTTGAAATACTTGTTCGATATTAATTTGACAGACAAGTGTTACAATAGAATTGTATCCGTAATTGCGAGCTCAGATCTTACAACACCGCGGAGAAAGAAATCCGTACGATTTGATGCATAGCAGTAGTCTATACTTGGTATTCCAAATCAAACATTGGTACATACAAAGAAACCTTGTTAATTTACCTTTTAGTAGTTCCTACAATTGTATTAATTTCGTCACGGTAGGAATATCAAGCTGAAAACGACGTGGTTTGTTTTGCACCAGTTGCACAGTTAAGGAGAGTTTAGTTAAGGTAAAGATATGCGAGTCGCGTTGACTAGAATCCTTAATGTCACGCTAATTTACAACCATCTGCGGAATAAAAGTACGTAATTGTATACATTTTTTAATTCATCTCAAAAAATGCTATCATCTCAAAAGGAGCTATACCACTTCATTTAAAAAAATCAAGGTGACCCGGAAATTTCATATATAATGTCTGTATTTTTACCTTCTCTGTATCGAAAAAATTTTATAAGAATAATTTTTCCATATTTTCTCTTGTTTACAAAATATTGATCATTCTTAATAATTCAAATACTATATCAGTTATATAAGAAAATTAATCGTTTATTTTCCTTATTATCTTTTAAATATTTCTAGAACTGTAATGACAGTTCCTCTTATTGATGGCATTGACCATAAAACTTTTGAATATCGACCTGTTTATCAAGAAGGACATTTATATCGAGGCATTTTTGAATGGGGAATGCTATATAAAGAAAACGAGCTCCCTGCACGAGAACAAAAAACGCGACCTTATAACAGCATGCCATACAAGTAACTTATATTTAAAAAAATATTTTTAGACAAATATAACAAAATTATTTGACATTCATGTATTAGGTAAAAATCAATTTAGGTCTCCTACTCATGCCGGTGGTTTATTTGCGATAAATCGTGAATACTTTTTATCATTGGGTGGATATGACGAAGGATTACTTGTATGGGGTGGAGAAAACTTTGAATTATCATTTAAAATATGGCAGTGTGGAGGAAGTATTGTTTGGGTACCGTGTTCACATGTTGGTCATGTATACAGAGGTTTTATGCCTTATACTTTTGGCAAATTGGCACAAAAGAAGAAAGGACCACTGATAACTATAGTAAGTAAAATATTTAAATAATATTTAAATGAATGCTATATAATGAAATGGTTATAAAATGAAAACATGGTGGGAATGGAATCAAAAACTTCAACTGTCATGAATACAATATTTGATAATGTATTAAATACTTTTGCCATATATTTCAACATTCAAGTAGTTTAAATTAATAAATAATTTGACATATAATTATAAGAATGGAAAATCTTTCTAGAATTACAAGAGAGTTATTGAAACTTGGTTCGATGACAAATATAAAGAATTCTTTTATACAAGGGAACCACTAGCTCAACTACTTGATCATGGCGATATATCGGAACAATTGATGTTCAAGAAGCGGAAGAAATGTAAAAGCTTTCAATGGTACATGGAAAATGTAGCTTATGATGTTTTTGATAAGTTTCCTGAATTGCCACCCAATATTCATTGGGGAGAGGTAATAATACCAAATTTTAGATTAAAAATATTACAATACAGGGTATTTCTTCTAACTTGAGCAACCAACATATATCTCTGTTCTTTTTGATGATATGAAAAAATGTTAAAGGAGGATATTATTCTGTTTAAAAAGACAGTTGATATGAAAGAAAATTTTCTAAGATCGTATGTGCGATATTTTAAGCTCATATTTATTGTTTTTAATGAGATGATATATTTTTGTTGCTGAACTGTTAAAGCTGACAGAAAGCGACTTCAATTATAATGTTGTCCTTCAATTAACCTTAATGGCTAGCACTATGCTTTAAAACAGCTGCAAAAAAGCATTTTATTGCGTTGTTGTCTTTTATGATGGCAGTATATTCGCTTGCATTACATAGCTGGCGTGTAGAGGTTTGCCGAACTTCAAGAATATTTTGGCCGATTTTTTAAATGCTTGTAACTAAAAAACGAAGTCTCAAACACAATTTCGTTATTCTTAATTTTCGTCATATTTTGGCTTCTAGAATCCCCTTTAAAATTTCCCCCACGAATTGCTTAACACCGAGTACATATATTAATTTATCTAGATTAATGTACTTATATTAACACTTGATTGACTATATAAATTGTATCTAATTGAATGCTAGATATCATGGTATATTGTGTAATAACATATTATAAACGTAAATTTTGACTTTACTAGAATTATTGATAATTTTATACAAGATGTGGTATGTACATAACTATCTCCACGATTCTTTATGCACTTCCAATTAAACTGTTCAACAAAACAAAATTTATTTTCTGTTTCGCAATGTTCTAAATATCTTCAGTAGTCACAGCGACAAGTCGAAGCAGATGAACTTGTGGTGGCAAAATGATGCACGATTGCAAGATGCCAAAACACCACACGTTGCCGATTAATATTTTCTTAACTTGTATGATAATAGTTGTTACTGTGTAGTAATATGGACACTGTCATATTTAGAAACCCGTCTTTTATTTTTCTACAAAACTTCGTATCTTTTCAAAACTGAAGGTAATAGAGAAATTCTGCTTCCGAATTTGTGTTTAAAACAAGAAACTCTGTAAAGATCAACCAGTGGATATAGCAAAACAAAATTTGTGTTGGACAGTGTAATTTGTTACGTACGTAGCCTAAGCGAAACATGCGGTGCTTGGTGTTTAATCTATTGCATACCCTCTCGATAGCGACAAGGGTTAAGGCGCGAAGAAAACATATTCCATTCCACAAAATTTAGCTCCTCCCACTACCACAAATTATAGTTTTGAAAGTACATAAAGGGTACAATTTTAATGCTCCGGGGCTTAGTCTTTAAGTATATCGCCACGCTGATAGTCAAGCTTTTGATAGTACAGAACCAGTCTCCGATTAGGACGTTACTCTCATATTCAAAACTTTGACGTGATGCAAGATCGAATTGCATTCCCTCCTTTCAAGTATTATACAGTATTTTCATACTCAATGTAGATGTTAATTAGACAATACTGTCTAAGATTGCCCCGTACATTCGCCATGTAAAATCAAGAAAGAATATTCTTTCTGAGTCAGGAATTAACTATCGTTTCATTTCTTGAACTTTGTATTTTTCCATATTTAACACGTTAAGTGCGGAACAGATTTTGCTGTGCTTTCCGTTCAAGCGGCGATCATTTATAGAGTATTGGATTACAGAATATAGATGGACTTAACCATGGTCCGACGCAAACGGAAGTTCCTTTCCAAACGAAAAGTTCACTGTTAATTCCCAGGGACTGACGCTGCTTAAACGGAAACATTCACTGTCAGTCCCTAAGAACTGACGCCGCGCTTAACCCCTTGCCTTACGATTTCTTAGGCATTACGTATGTTAACCTCAGCTATTCACTGTTCCAAAGCACCTTTATATGAAAAAAAGTCAGGATATTATAAATGATTTATATTTGGCGATCCTCGGTCTTAAATTTCAGCTGAGATTTGTGCAAAAGTACAAATTTAATAGGCATATAATTTTTCTTTTCCCACATCTTGATCATAATCTATACTACGAGTGTGACTCGTCATTGTAAGGCAAGGGGTTAACATGTTGATTATACAATATATCATTATTAAGTTACATTCATTCACTTCAATCCTGATTAGAATTAACAAAACAAAGAAAGACCCACGAAGATATACTTTTTCCACTTAAAATATATTGACAATTATGAATCTCCAAGGATTTTATTGATTTATTAATGAATTATGAATCTTTGTGGAAGATTATTTTATTTCAATCCAATAACATATTCAAGATGATAACCTTCAGCAGGAAAAATGTTGTCTATTTACATATTACAAAAATAGCATCCAGAAATCAGCATACATAGGTTTTATAATGTCACAATATCTTTGTGTTCAATTACAATAAATATTCAAATTGTATAAACTTATTTAATATTTTAGGATTACTTTCATATACATCAATAAAGATGATGAACATTTTTCTTTGTAATCTTATTACTAGAATGTACAGTTATTCTAGTAGTAATAGCTGTAATTTGTTATTATAAACTTAAACATATACTTTAATAGTGAGAATGTTAATATGCTGCTAATACCTCAATTTTTTAATTTAATCATCTCAAGGTCATAGTGTGGTAGAGCATTGAAATTGTCCTGATGTCAACTATAATTCTGTCAAATCAAAAATATGTGGCGTCATTCGGAAAAGTGAAAGTGACTATCTTTATACTGAAACAAATTTTTTTTGAAATTTTTTATATTGCCATTTGTAACCAATTGAAAATTAATTAATTTTTAGTGGAAATATTTTTTTATCAGATTACCTGTTTCTGAAAAGTTGTGATGACAGTTACATACCACCATACAATGATTAAGATAAATTGTCATATTTACGTTATAATAAATGCAAAAACGAAAGTGCACATAGTAAAATTAACATAAATATAAATCAATTTTAAATCAAGCGAAATTTTGCGTGTCCAAGAATGAAAGAAATAGCTTTAAAAAATATGTATGTATCATTTCTTTTAGCATATATGACTTTAAACATAAAAATTTTTCAATAGATTCATCACAATAGACATCAATTTTTCATAAAAAAAAATGAATACCAGCAATATGTATTGCTTTGCATTATGTAATATTCAATGTATAACTGCATCTATTGTATTTGTGCAACAAATACAGCACAACACAAGAAAATGACTACTCTATCATTCAGTATTATATTACAATGTATGAAGAGTTTAAGCAATTACTAGATTTTAAGTAAATTTTTTCTGTAAATACTGTTTCATGTTTTAAAATTAGTTACAACTGTAGTATAATGACGAATGCATTTCTATACAGATTACAGCATTAAATGAAATTTTGCACTTTATATATAATATAACTTATGCACTTGTCATGTTTGTTGTTATGTATCTATAAATCTGTTTTTCATCTTCTTTTTTTTTTTTTCTTAAATTTTAGTTACGAAATGTAGCGACAGGAGCATGTTTGGATACAATGAGTCATTCTCCTCCTAGTTTGATGGCTACATCTCATTGCCATGGATTTGGTAACAATCAGGTAATTTTAAGATATTTAAGTATTTATTTTTTTTACTTATTTATGAGTCACGATTTGTAATATTGTTTAATATTATTTTACAGTTAATTAGGTTAAATGCAAAAGGTCAATTAGGTGTAGGAGAACGATGCATATCGGCTGATAGTCAAGGAGTGAAATTTGTATTTTGTCGCTTAGGGACTGTAGATGGTCCATGGCAGTACGATGAAGTAAGCATCGATAAATATTTTTTACTATTGAATTTTTTTATTTAATTTACATTTAGTATTGTTTGAGGCTTTCAGTACATACTGATCAGTATCAGAGCGTCCTCGGACCCCTGATGAAGCTAGCTGCAATGCTGGCGAAACATTGGGAGACTTATTTTCCTGGACGCGGCTTACACCCGAAAGCCTCAAACAATACTAATTGTACAGAACCGAGCCGTGAAATCCTCAAAACTGTAATTTACATTTTATTATCACCTCAGAAAACTAAAATACTTATGCACAGAGTGCATAAAAAATGTATGGCACTTCATCCTCAAACTCAACAGTTGTCACTAATGCCATGTGATATTAACAATACGTATCAACAGTGGTCTTTCCATCAAATTCATCCACAGTGGTAAAGAAACGTAAGTACTGGCGCTGCTTGTGTTTGAGGCGTTTTATACAGAATCAAAGACTTTTGGCAAGATTTCATCTATGCATTAACTACTTTCCTTTTATACAACAAGCTGTAGTTAAGGCATATGATTTTTTACTTTCCCATTATTATAAATGATACAAATATGTATAAAAAATGAAAAATGTGAACTAAGACGTAAAGTTATGCTACAATTGTTTTTAAGAATAATAGTTACAAAGTATTCAACTATAAAACAAAAGAACAGTGCTATGCAATTTTAATAGCGCTGAAATAAAATTTGCAACTGTATTAATATTGTTTAAAGTTCTACTTGTATGAGATTAAAGAATTCCAATATTTATAATTTTAATAAAATCTTTAAAAAGATTAACAAACTTTTCTGTATAATAATACTTCGGTGAAATTGATTTCAGTTCGATGCATATAATTTATTCCCATAAATATAATTTATTAAAATATAATCATATTTAAAATTTTTTAACATAATTTTCTCTAGAACTATGCGTGCTCTTTACATCATATATTTTAATACATATTATTATTATATTAATACATAAATTTAATATTATCTATAATTTAAAGTTATCCGTATTTATTTTTTATAATTAATTTTGAAGGACTCGAATAAAATTATTGGTATTATTTCTCTTTTGAACAATACTCCCTATGTTTGCACGATATATCGAGATGTTTATAAACAAAATCATATATTTATAAACAGGAAAGGCAATTCATATAAAATGTTTATAAACAAGAGAACTTATTATTCCATAAGGTAGTTACTTGGAATGTACATGTCTTGATCATTTTGGAGTGCATCTTGCATATATTGTCAATATAACATAACAATATGTTCTTCCACTTTTGACTGATTTTTCTTAAAAGAGCATGCTAACGTAGATTTATAATAGTTTTAATCATCTTTTAAAACATGCTTTCCAATAGGAAGTTACTTAGCATAATGTGAAAAAACCTAACAAATGTGTTGTTAATAATACTGTACTAATTAAATAAAACATGTATAATAATTTGTAATAATTACCTGCTCTTTTATTATCACTTTGGTTATAGTAAATCTTACAATACAATTTTTTTCATTTTATTTTATCGTTTTTGCTTCGTTTTGACTTTCTGTTACCTTACCTTATTTTATTTTATCTCACGTGATATTACTTAATTTTGTGCATTTTGTTACGGGTCGCGACGGTCCTTATACGAAGCAGTGTGTGTTACACCTTGGTCTGTGGTAGCTGAGGATTACCTATAGGAAAATTCGGACAAACCGACGTATGGCTAACGCCGAATGCCACCGGCTAAAGGGTGTGAAAACCTCGCACGTTGTAATTCTTGATACACCTTAAGCGGTAAAAGTATACTTTGTGGGATAGCAGTTACGTTACCAATACTAGTCAGGATGGGTATATTGCATATAGATGAATATAACTCTACAATATTCTATATTCTATATTCTATTATAAGTAAATACAAAAGTTAAGAATTCATATACAGTGACTTTAGCTTTAATATAATAAATAATCCATTCCTGACTCGGTAAGAATCGTTCTTTTTGATTTTACACGACGAGTACGCGGGGGAGTCATAGACAATATCGTCTAATGGACACTTACGAAACACGTATGTACGCGACTTGAGAATTGCTTGAAAGGGAATGCAACCCGAAAGTTGCATTTAGCTAACTGCCAAAGTGGCATTATGTTCGGAGATTGAATCCCTGAGTATTAAGAATTTTCTTCTTATATACCCAAAAAACTATGGTTTTTGGTGGTGGGGGGGCACCAAATTTTTCTGGGAATAGAATGTGCTCGCTTGCTCTATCTTTAGATTTATCTAGAGGGTTAGGCAATAAAGTAAATACCAGGCGCCGCGCGTTTTAAGTAGGCTGCGTACGTAACAATTTATTAAGAGTTACAAATGGTATTATATTGTGAAAAAATATTACATTAATATATTCATTAATTAGATAAATTTATATCTATTCTATTACTATTCTTTATTATAAGAAAATGATTTTACACGAGTTTCATATAAATCTGTGAATAAATAGTATTGTTATTAAAATTTAATAATTTAATGTATTGGATATATTTTATGCTAGTAAATATTATTATACTTTTTTTATATCTTAAAATATTTTACATACTCTTTGTATAATGTATTTAAACATTTCATCTCTGCAGCATGTTTTGTCTTCATATGTGTAGCTGATTATCCTTAAAATATAAATTAATTAAAAAATAATCAATTTTATAGCTTATACAATAAACAGTAGAAGCATTCATTATTTTTTATCATTATGTTGAATATTAGGAAAAAAGGTTTTTTAATAAAATAAGTACCTTAAACTGATAAAATAAAAATTTCTATTAAAGGAAACAATAAATTTCCAAAGCTTAAATAAAATAGAACAAATAATTAAAATGAATAAATTTATAAATATGTTTAAACTTTTATGTGACTTATTTTCTAGTTGATAGAATTAATTTGCCGATAACCATGCTGTAGAGAAGTTTTTATAACATAATCACAGTCAAATTTGATAGTAATGACTAGATGTAACTTATAGCTATAATCATCTCTTATACATAAACAAGCATTAGTCGAGAAGTTTCAGTGATAAAGACAACGGAGTTACTCGAGTTTCTATGGTAGTTGGCCGTATGGATGACTGAAATAACATTCAACATTTAAATAATTAAATGTTTTTAAATTAAATAAATAATAAATGAAATAAAGATGTAGAAAAAAAAATAAAAAGATACGCAATATTTACCTTATTACGGTCTCGAATATTAAATGCACCATAAACAATAGGATTCATACAAGAATTTGTACATGCGAACAAAAAGAGACCTTTTTGTATTCGTTGATCAACGATCAGTGCTGAAGGCCGATCGATCCAGTACCTATACATCCAAGTTTATCATGAATACTATCATATTAAATAATTATGATAACTTGAAAAGTGGGGTATTTCAGTAATTGTAAGATAATGAACATTTTATCTTGAGACACTTAAAAACTAGTAGAAATTTTTATTAATTTAAACATTTTTTTGAAATTCCTAATTTTAATTGTTTTCAAAATAACTATATCTTAAAAATTATAAGTTCACAAACATGTTTATCGTAATATTTTGTTACTTCAGATTGTAAAGTATGTCTGTATATTTTAGAATATTGTTATGCAGTTTTCCTATATCAATTCACTAACAATTTTAATAATATACTCACGTAGTAGCGTAACGCAGATGCTGCATTATATAAATACTAAGTCTAACGCTAAATAAAACTCAAACATTTTTTATATGTTTTTAGAAGAAATGCATAAATATTATATTTACACATATAAAACATTGTACTTATATTAAAAAATATTCACAAACATATCTAAAATAGCGGAACACGATTATGTTTGAAATTAACGCAAAATCGTTAGAATTTGAAAACTTTAACCCAAATGCGACAGGGGTTCCCGTTGTGCAATCACTCCGAAATTTTGAACATATATTTTTCTCATTCAGTGTCTTCATTTAAGGAGGTAATATCGAAAAAAGTCGGAGCTCAAAAAATAAGAACTATCCTAATATACGTACACTACCGGCCATAAGTGTTTACCCACCCTCAAAATAACTCAAAAACAAGAGAAATATTAATCAAAAAACAATTTTTTTAATTTATTTTGTAATAGTGCAACATATATCTCTAAAAACAATGTTTTTTCCAATTTTGTTACAAAAATTATCACAATTATATCTAAATTTTAGTTTCGTCGATATTTCCACCGTGAGCTTTTATTACTGCTTCGCATAATTGCGGCATCCTGTTTAATAATTTTGTGAGTGTGGGTGGTTCTATTCTAAACCATGCATCTTGTAATTGTTGCCAGATGATTTGTGTAGATGTTGGAGTCGTTTTTCGTACCTGTCGATCTAGTTCTTCCTATAAAAGCTCAATGGGATTCAGGTCGGGGCTTTGAGGAAGCTAGGTCATAATTACAATTTTTTTTTCTCGTTCCAATTGTTCTAAATACCCACGGCATAATTTGGAGGTGTGTTTGGGGTCATTATCTTGTTGAAACACGAAGTTTTCTCCGATTAGTCGCGTTCCAGATGGAAGGGCATTCGTCTCCAAAATTTCTTTATAACGTTTTTTATTCAATATGCCATCTATTTTGACCAAGTCACCCATAGATGTGCTCCCAAAACAAACCCAAACCATAACCGATCCTCCTCCGTGTTTTACCGTCGGTGACATGCAGGATTCAAGGGCTCGTTCTCCTGCCGATCTTCGGACAAACTTCCTCCGTTTTGAGCCGAATATCTCAAACTTAAACTCGCCGGTCCAGATCACTTTTTTCCAGTCTTCCAATGTCCAATCTTTATGCGATCTTGCCCAGTGTAACCGTTTTGCTTTATTTTGTTTGCGTAGAAGGGGTTTTCGCATGGCAATTCGTCCATGCAAACCTGCTTTCCGTAAGCGTCTTTTGACTGTTGTCAAACTTACTGGTTCAAGGCGAGATGCATTTATTTCAGCTGTAATTTCCGGTGCCGTTTTTCTTCTATTACGTTTGCTTATTATTGTGATTGCCCGATCTTCTGCTGGTGTGGTTATTTTTGGCCGCCCTGATCACTTTTTGTTGGATAAACTACCAGTATCTTCATATTTTTTAACATTGTAGTCCACAATTCTACGGTTTAACTTATAATAGCTTTGCTATTTCTCTATTACTTTTTCCGGTGCTATGATGGGACACTATTAGAGTGCGCGTTTCAATCGATAATTCTTTTCTCCCCGACATTATTTAAAATTTTCGCAAAATTCTTTAAGCACTTGAAAATCAACTGTTTACTGTATGAAAGTTCAATGCAGTATGAAATGCAGTATGAAATTTGAAAAGAATAAGATGCCCGTATTACCTGTGTACCTATTCCCTACTGACCGTTATAAAAATTTCAGAAAAATGGGATTCTTTATCCGAACTCCAAAATTGTCGTTTTTCATAAAAAACTGTAAACTCATTTATAGTACGTGATTGTGTATGTACAGAATATTTTGGATGGATTTTATCAGCCTTATAATTAGGATTTAATGATACGGACATTTTCATAACAATAAAATACCTGTTATTTGAATAGTAATGAAATTTGAAGGTGGGTAAACACTTATGGCCGGTAGTGTACATTGCCTATCGCGAGGATAAAGGACGGAAGTATGTATCTATCTAAAAAAACTCGCGTTCAAGACAAGTGATTTCAGTTATTCAAAGTACATACTCAATCCGCACGCACCATTTTTTAAATATTTATTTTATCAGTTGTAACTCAATTTAATTGAGTTATCCGATTAATATCCGTATTCTCAGATAACAAAAATAAATAGTTACTAAATTCGTAACAAATCATACTTTACATAATACTGAAAAGTATTTTTAAAAATACATTATTTAGATATAAAAGAATCCTAAGAATTTTCATTTGATATTTTGTCGTGTTATTTCCTTTTAAAAAGTTATATTATTTTAACAAGCGAACTGCGATATATCCTTTTAATAAAGAGTAGTACTTACCAAAGGCTCATAACATAATATGGTGTCCAACAAATGAAGAATGCAGCAACAATGATCACCGTCATTTTTAGAGTACGTATCTTTGCTCGGGTAAGAAAACCCATAGACGAGCGACGAATCTTATCTGCAATCAAAGGTTTGTTTTTTCAATTCCTCGTCGCTACTACTATTACAAGAATGATTTAAAACTATAAACAAAAACCGATTGTTACATTGACTACTCTTTTCCTTTTTGCTAATTACAAAAAAAGAAACATAATATGTGTTTATATTCTGAATTTCTAATGCCAATATAAAATTGAAACATACCAACTTCACTCTTTTTTGATCTTCTGCATATTTCCAGCAGTATGCTTACGTAGGCATATATTATCACAACAAGTGGAAAGCAATACATCGTGAGCATTCCAAAGAAAGAATAAGTTATTTCATGAGTATGTGTTGGAAAAGTATTAAAAGTGACACACTGCAAATAGCACGGATAATTTGGATGAGATTCCAGATGGAACACTATCATCTGAAAAGAATTACTAATATCACATAAAAATAATAAAAAAAAAGTACATTTTGTAAAATTGTAAATGTTGCCCCTTGCTCGTAATTTTAGAAGCGTGCGGTGAGGACAATAAAACAAAAAAGCAAAGACCAACAGCAACATGAATCAGGCCCTTTTCATTATAAGGAAAACCCAAAAAAGGGTGTATACATAATGAAAGAGACCGTAGAGAAAAGACTGTAATCGTGAAGCGTAAGAATCAACCGCTCATTGCCGTTAGCCTGATTTCCTTACATATTTTCATAGAAAAATACCGGTGACTTTAAAAAATTACAGAAAATAGACTTGCGAAAAGTTTTTCCTAACATGGCGTTTATCTTTCTACACCGTTCAGATTATACCTTAAATACTTTTCACAATTAGTATCATTAAAGATAAAACAAATCTCTAGGTGCTCAGGTTTCGATAAACACCCTGTATATAAATTCAATCAAAATCAGAGATTTATATTTGAGAATTTCTGTTTTGCAAATAAAATATCAAATTTATTCATACAGTACACTTTAATATGCATATGTGTGTACTTGTTGCGAGGTGGAATTAATACGATAAGTGCGTAGTATAGTAGAAACTGAAACACCGATACAAATAGGAATAATACTTTTCATTTTATTTAATAATGAACTATTTATTATCATAATACCTGAGGCATTGAACATATGACAGATCCTATCCAAGCAAGGCATAGCATAATTTTTCCTCTTTTATCAACATCCCATAATTGAAGGGGTCTTATTACTGCGTAGTATCTGAAATATAACAATTAATCTTGCTCGCTAAAAATGGATTTATTAACACTTATTTTCTATTATATTATACATATAAAGGGCAGCAAGAAAAAGAAGAAAATTAGAACATTGACAGAACAACAACGGAAAAGCTTTAAATGTTATACACTTAAGACGATTTAGAGTTATTGCACTCAGTAATCATTTAATTTTGATCACAAATAGCCATTAAATATTTAACTCTTATGATGCCAGTAGTTAAGTAGATGCCAATAATTTTTTATTCTAACTGTAAATATTATGTAGGAGCCGAGCAAAAATGTGAGCCTCAAACGGAAATCAACGTAATCGCGACCACTTCTGACCGGTAAGCAAGGACTCTAAACGCCCACAATTAAATCGCGCACTCCTCATTCCCTCGGTTTTATTGTTCCTGTTGATAGATATGGTTGCCCTAATCCCATAGTTATTTTAATATAACTGATCTATCCATACATTTAATTGGAAGTATACAAGGTATTTTATTGTAAATGGTAGAATTAAAAAAAAGAAAAATTCTAGAAATGATAGAATAACAAATTGAAAGTATAGAATGAACTTTATTCTTAAGAAAATTAACTTTAAAGATCTTTTAAATAGACATACAGTCAGATTGTTTAATATAATACAGATAGATTTTGTACTCGTTAATATTAAAAAAAAAATCATCACTTTTATTACGTTCATTCTTAATATTTTTATATAAAATAGTTGGAAGATTGTTGAAAGAT
Source organism: Anthophora plumipes (assembly GCA_951804975.1). NCBI lineage: Eukaryota > Metazoa > Arthropoda > Insecta > Hymenoptera > Apidae > Anthophora > Anthophora plumipes. The sequence goes on along the minus strand of OX638118.1, from coordinate 13,310,159 downwards.
TGAGAGTCTGAAAAGTATAAAAATGGGATACAATAACTGTTACATTAAATATGATTTAAAGCAAGTGGCGTCGAATTACCAAGACTTTATATCGATAATGTTAACTTAATAGAACTGTAGGATAAGGGTATCGAATTAAGGATATCCTGGACAAGTTTTGTTAAGTAGGTAGTATCTGATTAACAAAATTTGAAGTAAAACATACGAAATTGATGGATCTCAAGACTTGTAACGTCGAATCATTACTCCGACGAATTATTATGGAAATAACATAAATGACAAACTATAAATATTCAGACGTGAATTTACTTATTTCCATTTGCTAAAAGAATTGATTGAAGCTAATATCCTTTTTTATATATAATTTATAAGTTAATATTTTGTATATAAAGTCTAGAGATCATCGGCTCCTATAGACCCTGATTAGTGAAATGTAATAAAATACATAAAATTTGTTCAATTTCGTTGGCGTGGTCAGCACAATTTTTTTTATTAAATTCAGCTTAATGCTTCTAATGCTCAAAAATAGAAGTGGTTGAAGTCGTGGCATCAGAAGGGTTAAAGCGATATAGAAAAACTAAAAAATGAAATTAATTTAAAAAATTATACTGACCTGTCCATACTTATGCATACCAGAATGAAAGATGATAAGTACAGACCGAACATTCTAAAGAAAGCCATGATTCGACACATTGCGTCTCCTGCTTTCCAGGAAACAGTAATCGCCCAACCAATCTCGAGTGGCATGATCAAAAAAGTTACCTGGAAATCGTTTTTATTTGTTCAGTAATATTTCTACGTAACAGAGCATATAAACGAAAATCAAGTTTCTTATTTTCGCGGAGTGTTCAAGAGAGCAGTTTGGTATTTCGAAGTCGGAAAATCTTTCTATTCGCATTATTCGATAGATTTAAGCTCGTAGTATAAAATCGTAAAAGATTTGAATGTGTTCTTCTCAATATTTGTATTTTTTAACCTGAAAGTACAAAAATCTTAAAAATTTATACTCGAATTGGTATAAAATTTTATAACCGAATAATAAAAGGATATTTAGCTTAAAGCTTTGATACTTCTTCTAGTCTATCAAACCACTCATAACATGCAAAAACAGCTTCCCCTCCATACAAATTCCACCAAATCTATCTTACTGTATAATAATCAGTTTACTGTATAGTCAATAATATTTAAATCTTTCACCAAATCCTTCACCTAACCAAAAAAACAAAATTTAAATAATCCAAAACAAATTTCTCCATATTATGCTGCACCTCCATAGAGATACTCCCATCCACATACCGTATAAACCTCTTAAAACGAATATGAAAATACCAAATATCTTGTAAGTCATCAGTTAAAATCAATCGAATATACATTCTTGAAAGTTTGAACGTTGTTTAAGGTTTCCCAATATCAGACCCACGATCGCAAACAGGATAACGTCATTTCTCACTAATCTATACATTGGTAAAAAATTTAAGGGGTAATTTTAGAAACCAATATAAGACAAAAATCAAGAATCAGAAAAGAATCGAAGACTTCGTTGTTCAGTTATTAACACTTAAAAATATGTCTATAGACTGGCAAACCGCCTTATACTAACGAATATATATAGATCAAGAGAAAATACAACAAGAGGAACCTCAAACAAAAACACATGACCTGAACCTTATTTCGTATAAGTCATAAAAAAAGACAAGCATTCGGCACCGAACACCGCATTACCAACTTCTGCTATACTACCGTTTGCTTCATCATAATGCTGGTACAATACTGTGAATAATTATAAACTCAACCTCATTTTTTGATTTTTCGTAATATTAAAACAAAAATTGACAAAATCGTTTATATAATTCCATATTATTATGCAAAACAAAGCTGAAACTACAACAAATAAAAATTTTCTTCTTTTAGTATCTGAAAAAATTACATTTTCTCTTAAGATTGTGTTTCTAACTGTGAAAAAATATGAACTCAATATTAATTTTGTTATCTTTTATTCAATATTTAGTGGATTTTCTTTTATTTTTAATTGCTTTCATTAACCTGTTAGGAACACTATCCACTAACTTATTTAAAGCTTCGTTTCAAATATTCATCCAAATGAATTTTATTCTTCTTTTAAAGGGTATAGCCGAATAAGCATGGAAAAGGTGCTTCAAAACGTTAGTTACATTAATAAATCAGAACGTGGCACATACAAATTGAAGCATCATTTGAAGGAAACTCTTTCTGCCAAGTTTCAACTTGGTATCTCGACTATTGGGATAGTTACAGGGTGAAATGTAATTTATACTTTAAGCCCCATTTCTTTCGTTCTATTGAATAGAACATTCTAAAAAAAAAAGAAAAAAACAGATATTCTACTCTACTGGTTACATGTTTGTAAAATTTTCAAAACTTTCTATTACAAAACCGAATTTTTAAAAATTAAAAAAATATATAAATATTTTTTCACATTGAAATAATCAAGTGATTAAACTACATTTTTTATAGTTAGAGTGCCTTATCATGGTTATTGTTACGTAATTTTTTCAGATCTTTTAAAGTTCGGATACATAATGAAAAAAATTAAAAATCGATTTTTCTTACATGTGATTCTCTTGATCGTAAAGTTTTCTTGCTAAAATTTCCCACACAGGTTCTCGATCGGATTCAGATCAATATTTAATGGTGGCCATAGTAATAATTCTATTTTAAAATCTTGAAACTACTTTTTCGTAGTAGCGGCTGTACGAATAGTAGTAGATATTGTTTTGTTGAAAAATTTTCTGTTTTCTATTTCAGTTATGGAAGGCAACAATTCTCTAGTATCTTCTTGATATTCTAGATCGTTTAATTACCCTTTACAAAAACAATTTTATTTCTACAATTTTTTTTTTTAAATACCGCTCAAACCATTACTGATTGACTACCCTGAGGTCTGCGGGATATAAACCGTTTTTCTTTTTTTAGATCATGCCAATAATAATGAAAACCACCAGGCCCATCTAAATTGAACTTTTTCACATCGCTCCAGATTACACGTTTACAGATGTTTGGTTTCAGAATGAAGATTTCTGCGAATTTCAATTTTGCATCGATATGCCATTCCTTTAACGCTGACTTTGCAAACATTTCTGATAGCTCAATTTTCTAGAGAGTGTAGCCCATTTTCTTATCAGATTGGAATCACATTTCAAATTGATTCGACTCACTATTTTTGACGAAGAAGCTCTAGTAGTACCTCCTTCAAAACCGCACGTTTCACAGTATTCGAAAACCGTCTTGTCTTTCGATTGCTTATTTTTCCCATAAGTTTCAATACCAACTTTTAAGAACCTCTTTACTACATTTTGGGATTCGTTAATTAAATTTGCTATTTATAGCTGTGTCTTCCTGCAACTTTTGTAATCATTCGTTGCTTTTCTAAATCATTTAATTCTATACCACTTAGCATAATGAACAATCGGAAACTGCCTAACAAATCTTGAAATACATTACTGTTAGATATTTATTCTAATGTTATTTCACTAAATCAATCACGCAAAAGCACGGTATCGGTATCAACGAGATTCGAACAGAAACTGAGTCTGTAAGTATTCACAGCCTTGTTTTGTAACATTCAGTGGATAAGTTGTATCGGCAAGTGGCAACGAAAAGCTGTTTACATACAAAAGTTTTTACTACCTCACCATAAATATATCCAAGTATGATCAGTGGTTTCTTGGAAATATGGAAGAAATAATGCAGAAAATGTACTTGAGTTTATAATTATTTACAGCACCGTATATGTCGGTAAGTTTTACAAATGCATATTCTATTTTTAATTGCAAACGCAACATACGGAATGCACACAACAAACAGAATACGCATAAACTACTGATAAACAATAATTATACGCTATAATGTGACTAAAAAAAAAAACTGAATTGAATCTTATTAAAGTTTGCAATTATAAACGCATTAGCAACTCCTCAAAAGTTTCGTTTTCGTTGTCAAAATGATATTGTCCTTTCAAAGCTTCCACTGTTAACGTTCCGATGTTTTTTAGACACACCTGTGTCTAAATGAAAACTGATATTCAGCACCATAACCGATCCTATGACACTTCATAGGAAAAATCGTAAACATTAAACCTGCCTACTGGTCGAAATTTATGAGAGTGTATGATTTCCGAGAGGAGAGAAGTATCTCCTCCAGTACATGAATTTGGATACAAGGATAGGTAATTAAAAAATGTACACATCGCAATTGTTCAAAAAGAAGTACACGCATACATTGTACGTATTCATACACGAATCTACACACTTCACGAATGTCCATAGCAAGTTCACACATATCACGAAAATCCGTAAAAGGATACGAACACGACGTACACTATGCACATAAAACATGTACTACACACATAAACTGCACAAATCACTAAATCACAATCATTATGCATTACAATATTCATATACGTACGCGCATTCATGAAATGAAAAATAAAAGAGGCACAAAAAGTAAAAAAAAGTAAAGAAATTTTAAACAAAATACTGTAAATTACAAATTAAAAATATATATTAATATGCAGTAAATTAAAATTAACTGACCATTATGCTAAACTAAAAGAATGAAATCGTGTGGAATAGCTCTCTAAAAGTCTACAGAACATTCCGCGGAAGACCCTAATTATGCATTAAAGAAAACGATCCTTACATTTCATAAATGTTTCTTTCTTTGTCCGTTTTTCTGATCTCCATTAAATGACATTAACAACTTGAGTTTACGATCAAAACACCGTAAAGACAATAATTCTCGCTGCATGTCTATAGTTTTTTCTGGTATTTGTCCAAGACTAAAAATGTCGAAAAATATTTTAAATTCACGTTAATAATTCCACAACAATTAACTCAAGTTTTATTTGCATCTATACGCACGAGAGAGAACGCGATACAACTTTAATAAAGAATAACTAGTTAAAAATAGAATTTTTTAAACAATATTATTTTACTCTTCTTATAATTAGTATTTTAAATTGTGATACGGTATAAATATAGATCATAGGTTCCTCTCTGCTGCTACAAGACTACTTGCATTCCCGGCACCTGTATTGTATATGTATGGTCGCCTTTTAGCCAGATTCTGCTGTATCAAAATGGGTTATCACATGTGCGTTGTGTGTGTACTAAGTTCTACAACACGTCGCGGTATTTTTTTTTTTTTAAATTCAGATGAGTCTATAGTATCACAAATCAGTAGTCTTTCAACGTGCAATTTTATTTAAAGTATACAGAATGATTGGCAATTGTTGGTAAAAAATTCAAGGGGTGATATTACCGACATAACTTAAACATCAAGAATACTAAAATTGCGTCTAAGGCTGCATTGTTTACTTATTAATGTTTAAAAATATGACTGTAATCTGGTAAACGTCATATTTATATCAACGAGTATAGCTTAAAAAAAAGACACAGCGAGTACAGTGACTCTCAAACCCAAAAAGGCATGGCAGTATAAACTACTGAAAAAGGAACCTGACATTCGGCACTATAAACGATTCTACGACATTTTATACAAAAAATCATGGATTAAACATTAGACTTGTCGAAATCCATAAAAGCATATCGAAGTGTGCCCTATGCGATTATCAAGTGGAGAGGATTAATATCTCCTCCAGCTTATGAACTTTTACGAATAAGTAAGTAAAAAATGTATGTACCGCAATTGTTCAGAGAGAAGTACACGCATGCATCGTACGTGTTCATAGAGGAATCCATACTTCACGTATGTCCATAGTAAATCCACACATTCCACGGTAAGTCCATACGTTAATAACTAAATAATGCAATCTTTGTATTCTTCATTTTCAATTTATATCAACTTCTATAATCGCCTCTTCAATTTTCTACCAACAGTTGCCTTACACTCTTTATAAGGTAGGTATATATACACATTCTCGAAAAAAATGACCCCAAAGAAATTATTCTTTATCATGTTTTTCATCTCTTGCAACAGTTTAACTGTGATCTAAACAATTTGTTCAGAAATTGATAAACAGCTGAGATATTTTTAAATGTGCCGCCCACTTACGTGTCCCACCCTGTATACACGTATTTACGCTCTCATTATAAAATGAAATTCATACAATTTGAAACATATTATAATTATAACGAGTATTTATTTTTTATTCCAATTTAATTTGACAGTATATTACTTAATTGCCGTAGTGGTATTTAAATTTTACACCGTTTAGTTGTCTTGTGAATACTATATCTTTAAGCTAAATAATTAATACTATATTTTATGCGAACAAAATTTTGTTTGTGTAGTACAAATAGGAGTTAATAAAGAAGAAAAAGTTATTGAATTGTATTTCATAACTTATTAGGAAAAAATTCTTAAAGAATATCTCATTTTCCGCTTGAGTTACGGAGCTACCCTCTTAGGGTATGTTCAATTAAAAAAATTCGGGAAAAAAACACTATTTTTCTACAATTAAATATCAATATAATCTTTTTATCTGCTTTTCAAATTCTATCCAAAGTTAATTGTCTTATGGCGTAAAATACATTTAAATACTTTAATGAAATTTGACAGTATTGTGTAACTTGATTAAAGACTATATAAAAATTAATGTAATTCCGATGATTAATTTCAGTTTAATTTGTCATTCATCCAATTAAATAAATATTACTAACCCATTTTAATAGTAAACATTGCATGTTTTACGTAAATTTAATAATACACTATTTGAACAAGCACTCTGAATCAATTTTTACGTGAAATTCGATTCGTTTCTCCATTAATGAAACATACTCAATTTAAACAATTTAGTTGTTTAAATAGAAAAAGCTAATACATGACTGTGTTGCTAACATTTGCATATATATCACAGTTTATTATTAATGCGTCAAAATAAATAAAGTATCTTATCCAACTTTTATTTTATTGTGTACATTACACGTCAATAATAACGTTTTCCAATAATTGTTCTATATCAGCTTATATAAACATGTTGTTTAACTTCATTAGTTCGGTCACTATACAGCCTGTCATAATTAATGTATTATTATGTTATTACCAAATGTTATATTAAAATTTTTTATTTTTTAATGCAATATTTGTGTAACATTGAAATTGTTAATCGAAAGCAAAATCGAAGCGTAAGGAATCAATGTCTTTTTCTATTTTACCTATATTAAGGATCTATTATTTAATTGTATAAAATTATAAAAATTGTATATCTTTATGAAACCGATAAAACAAAAAAATGTGCCAAATAATCCTAATAAGATAAAGAAAAGAAAAATAAAGTGTGAAAATTTAATATTCTTGCATTTTATAGAGGAATTTATTAATTGAATTAAATTATGTTACGATAAGATATAATGTGCAATTAAGATAAGGTACGGTAAAAAATTACTTACAAGTAGATCAGCAATCGCAAGATGCATCAACATCGTATGTATTCTTGATTTGGATGCACGCTTACGATTTATAATTAATAATAGCACCGTCGTGTTCCCAATAGCAGATACCACCATTAATATGCTATAAATGACGATACTAACAACATGGCCCTCGTTGAAACGCATATCAATTGGTAAGTTCTCGTCGTTTGAGTTGTTCACCCCTGAACAATTAGGTAATTCCGTAGATGTAACTATTTTCGTGTTACTTCCCATCATGATGTATCTTAACGTTTAGAAAGCCTATTTGCAAACGGATTAACATTAACTAATTATGAATGAAATTGATACAAAATCGTACATTACGTTGATTACTTTACCTTATTTATATATATCAATATGGCATAAATGAGAATAAGATATAATTTTATATATTTTTTCATTACACGATAAATTTTTAATAGTTGCAATCGCTATGATCACGGTATTATTTCTACAATTGACTAATGCTTTAAGTAATTCTATTATAGTAGCTTTAACCAACGTTTTAAATCAGTTTTGTAAAAATTAATTTTTAAAAACTGATTATTAAATATCTACATTAATCCAGTATGTGAATTTTATCATCTTTTTAGAATTCTATAGTTTTAAGATATTGTTAGTTTTATTATTTATTATGCCTGTTTGGAATCTATGTATTTTATCCGTATTAATGTTAAGAATTTTCTTTAAAAAATTAAACAATCACCATCACTTTATAAAATTAAGCAACTTTTACCTAACGCTAAAAATACTTCAAATAATTATCATCTTATTTTAATTACACATAAAAATGACATTTAAATTTGCTATCATTCCATTGAAATTGTAAATAATAATGTTTTCACTTTTTTCCACGAATATAAAGACGTATTAGAAATAGTTCATCTTAACATCGTAACATTTATGAAATCAACTTTGTTGAATTAATAGGTGATTTATTTAAACAAAATTAATAATGTACCTAGTTAAGTAAAATATTATTAACAATATTTTAAACGTAACAATTTTACCTTATGTAGGCTCAAGTTCCTTAATTAATAATAGAGAAGTATTAAAATCTGTTAATATTTTGTATAAACGTAAAAACCAATCTGTATTTCAATTTTATTTATAAAAATTGCACGATTTAAAAGGCATCAGTTTATCGAGGATTACAAATAAACGCGTGTTATTAAATAAAAAAAGGAAAAGGTATAGTCGAGTAACACGAGATATGTTGGAATATCACAGACTGAAGTACACTAAACATTAGTCTCCATCATATTGTTCGTCACGTGCAAAAAGCATGTACCATTATTTTTTACATTAGCCAATATGAACTAAAGACATATTCATATTATATCATAGATACTTTTATAACTTCATGAATTTTACACTTTGATCCTTTCTGATGCTTCTGAAGTATCATTATTCAGTGTTATTCAGTCAATATCGATAGTTTATGCTTAACTCGACTTACCTTACATGAAAATCTATTGCTTGTCACAGGATATTATAAATATGTATTATATTTTTATTATACAATAGATGCAACAAAAATTGCACTACATCTTTTATTCAGCTTGAATTTGAATCAAATTATTCGTAACCCGTCCATGAATTAATACGTGACTGATATTCACCCAAGAACAAAAAATACTGTTATCTTTTCTTGAAACACATAATGTCTACTTAAATTTTTATATTTCGTAGATTTCAAATTATATAGATTTGTTTAACTTCGCTTTCTTTAATTTTAATTTTTTTTTTACAAATTTAATTTCTTAAAAATTTTAAAATTATTCGCAACCATTAAATAAATTTCGACATAATTCATAATAATTACGTTTATTACGTAATTCCAAACAAATCGTGCACCATTCAAAATATCTACAGAAAACCTATGTCGTCTCAAAAATTTCTTTGCGTTGACTTCAATTCGTGTTAATTTCGACTTTTTGATCAAACTGTTTTACACTTTACAATTTCAAAACATATTTGATATACAGATATGTACTTTAATTACCTGTGTACATATAAAAATTCGCAAAAGTATCACTTTTTGAAAAACTTTCGTAGATAAGTATCACACCGTTTGTCACATCAAATGAAACTCGTTCATATTAACAAATTACAAGAATTAATAAAAATTGAGATCTCAAAGTTGAAGAATACTTTAACTGAGGATCTAAACTATGGATTTCTTAACGATATTACTTTAAAAAAAAAGAAAAAAAAACAAAACACTAACAACCAAGCAAAAACTGTGAATTCCGTGGCCCAACTAAGATGTATAAATCCACATAGACACTTGGTCCAGTAATCTGGGGTCAAGTGTTAAATTCAAACCGATAACTACATGAACACGCAACCATTATGTTGATACTTTCGAAAGTTGATGACAGTAATGACTGTTTCAGAACAATGGTAAAATCTATAATGATTTTCAATTCGATTATCAGTTCAAGCAAAATTAAGAATAATAAGAATTATCAAATTTACTCGATTACCATAAAAATTGATAATATCAAAATACTTCGAATTATATTACTAGTGTTTCAATGTGTAAACGTAAATATATTTTGTACATTAATCATTGAGAAGTCACTCCTTACGGCGCTACAATTAAACTAATCTCAAACACACCGATCATCTCAGAAATATTCAAAATGTAATTATTTTTAGGAATTAGCCACCTACAGTTGCGCTTTTAGAAACAATTTTACTATCTAACAAGATTGATCAAATTTTTATAAAACTGTAAGTTCCTTCTCGGAATTCTCAAATTTAATAAAGGTAACTAATTTTTAATTAGATTTTGTTTATTTTACATTGTTACTCAGGTGATGATGATCTATTATTTACAAAATTATTTGTTTTTTTGAAACAATATTATAAGAGATATTAATCTTTTGTCAGCATAAACCAAAATCGCCTCTTAAGATGATTTTTCCATATAATAGATGGAAACAATCGACTTATATTGATATTCTTCATATTCTTAAAATTCATAATTTTAAAAGTATTTTTTTTAAACAAAATTTATTTCTGTAAACCTCACGAGGGACAAGTAAAGCCGTAAATGTAAAGTTTTAGGGCCATGTTAAAGATAAATTATTGGATTTTTATGAAATTTATATGCGAGATAATTCTTAAGAAAATGTGTTTTATACATAACTGCATTCCTTATTTAAAAATATTGAATTTTGACATTTAAAACCCTTTTAGCTTAATAGCTTTTCAAATTTCAAAGAAGTTAATGTTTATAATTTTATGTACAAAAATAAATGTTTTTTTAATAACAAATGAATATCTGTTAAAAATTTGATGATTATACGGACGTTTCAAAATCAGCCATTTTATACTTAAAAACAGTTCTTTCTTAAACAACATGTAAACACCTATTTATTACAATTTTAATTTATTATCCCAGCATTAAACGTATTTCTCTCAAAATATACATATCTACATATCTATCAATTAATTTAACGCTTCAAACACAAACTTTCTAATTAGCTCAGAATTTTGTATAATTGTATACTGCATTTATAATTTTTGTCCAACCTATAATCGAATAAATATAGTAATATTTTTTATTTCTTTGCGTGTTAGAAATTCTAAAAATGTAAATTTTTTAAAAACACCATTTTCAAAAATAATTTCTTTTAACGTTTAGTCTCAATTGTAGGTTAAATTTATTAATATATATTGTATATTTATCACAGTATGTATTCATATGTAGTGTATGTGTATCAGTATATCTATACATACAAATTAATCACTTTGGTCTTTTACGTTTTTTCATACCAAATAGGTTCGATACAAAAGTTTTAATATATAGAAATATTTTAGTAACAGAATAACTACATGGGAAACGTCGAATGTTACACGTTATAAAATTTTTAAGGAAATTTCCCAAAATTCTCTTTAGAATTGAACTTTTATTTAATCAGAATATTACAAAATTTAAAAGTAAATAAATAATATTTGATTTACATGTCATTTATTTTTTTATACCTTGTTACAAAAATAATCAATAAACAAAATATCTTGTTTTTTTATAAAACAAGTTGTGGTGATTGTTTTTTTGTATTATTATACGAAATAAAGTGTCAGTTGGTTAATACTTATTGTGATTACATAAATCTACGTATAAAAAAAATATTGTATTACATTTTTTAACCTTTATATCTTCTAAAATAAAGATATAGTAATTTTGAAACGACTATCACGTTATTTGCAATACTATAATCGTTTCCTGTAGTTGTTCAAATTCCATTTATAAATTTAATAAAACAGGTTATTTCCACATGATTTTATAAATAATTCTTAAAATTCAAGATAAAGGAAATTGTAAGACAAACAGAGAAAGCTAAACATGAGCATAATTGTTTAAAATTAATGTTAATTTTCATAATAAAGGGTGAATTAATTTATATTTGTCAATTTTTACAAATTATAATAAAAATGGATTCCCTGAAAGAATTATAATTTCATTTTAGTCCAAACAGAAGATAATCCTTTTGCTTAAAATTTGTTTAATGTATGTATAGAATTTGAAGATAATCCATTAATTCCGTTTTGAAATTTCTATAAAGTAACAAGAAGCAAACTTAAAACAATTTTTGGGAAAATTACGCGTATAATTGCGCATGGTGTTTTAGGAATCTTATCCTTTTTAAAAGCTGTTGAGGAAAAAATTAAGGAGAAAATGTTTTAAGGTAATTTTAAGCTTCCTGAGATCTCATTCGGCATTGAACGTATTTTATATTTATATTGTATCTCCCCTATAATATGAACAGTTAGTAACAGTTTAATTCTATAATTTAAATCGTCTTTAAACACAATACTACTACTCGTCCCAGTCGTCAGTATCTGGTTGGGAATCGTTTTCGCTGGTAGCCGAATGTCTATCAGATGTAGTTGTATCGGTTGGTTTCGGAGGAGGAGGAATCAAACTAGACATCCTTTCCAAAGCGCTACCACCGGACCCAGCGATTCCTTTTCTTCTAAGTGCCAATTTTGCATGCAAATCAGCCATTAAATCTCCTCCAACGGACGCGGAAGACCAACGGTTCCCTCTTTCTTCTGGTGGTACTGTGTGTCTTAGTTTTGCCCTCCCTATTCCACCAGCGTTACGAATCGCCTCCATTAAATTGGACCGATCGTCCAACTTTGTTGCTTTGCTCTGTGCTTCAATGGTCTTCTTCTTTTCCAAATCTACTCTCTGAGAAATTGAAACAGTAGGTTCAGATGGAGTTGGTAGCGGTGGTGGCGGAGGTGGTGCTGGAATCGAGGAGATCAACGAAGATGAAACTAATGACGAACGGCGATCGATCTCAGAGTTCAGAGAAGTTGAAGTCGATGTGTCAGACAAGTTTAATGACGAAGGTGAAAGAGTAGGTGGTGGAGGAGGTGGAGGAGGGGGAGGAGGAGGAGGAGAAAGAGGAGGAGGAGGAGGAGGAGGAGGAGGAAGTGTTGCATGTTCTATAGAATCTTTCGAAAAATCGTTGTTAACGAAGCCAGGTAGATTTGGTACAGTTTGGTCAAGTTTTATATTTGAAAATTTTTCATCTACTGTTGTAGTTGGAGTTGGTAGATCAAGTCGAACGGTAGGCGTAGTGACAGCTGAAGAAGGTGCAATAGGACTCTGAGAATTGAGATCTAAAATGAATTTTTCATCATCCACAATTCCAGGTAAATCTGGAAGTATTAGTGGTACATTTATCTGCGGCACCTGCAAGACAAGATATTTTATATATAATTATCTTTTATTATAACTTCTTGTTTAATATATAATAATTTATGCAACATTGAACTTTTTTATATTTTACTCGTAACATATTGACAATAATTGTTACTGAATAGTATATCACAGATAATAAAAGCTTGAATTTTAATTAGCCAGCACTTTGAATTATCTTACCTCGCCTAAAGTTGGTGTGTAAAGATAACTACTAGATAAATCCGTTTCCAATGATAACCATGGCTGTACAATCGAATCTGGTGCATCTTCAATTTGTTGTTTGTCACTTGATTTCTGAGAAGTTTGTTTCGTAGATATCTTATAGGGATCATCCATGTTATTGAATAACAGTGCACTAATTGAAGACATGTGAAGAGGAAATGATACGTCATTGTTATTTATGTAAACATTTTTGTTAGATTTAGATCGAACATGATAAAATTGTAGCTTTTCTTGCAAATTATTATTTATCACATATTGACCATCCTCTGTTTTACAATTAGAAGATAAATATGTTTCAGGCACATCCTGTATAGGTACAGAACATTTATAAGCTTTTGGTATACTATTAACGTTATTATATTGAGGTGGTATAGCCATTTCATATTCTTTGTATGTATTACAAGCAGGATATTTTGCAACAGAATACATTTTGACAGCTTTCAAATTTAAGTTATTTTGTAAATATTGTAAGCGATCTTGAAGTTTTGTAGCCCTATCTTTAACATTTGACAACCTACAAAAAAATATATTAGTCTTTGTTATAATCTATCAATCTTTAACACATCAACAATCAAAAATATAATTATTCACATAATATTTAGTGAGTGTCCTGTTATATATTAGTCAGAAATGCTTAATCAGTTATACATCTTCAAAGTTTACTTATGTCACAAAGCAATAAGATGTTCAAAATGATCAGTTCTCTTATGTACAAAAATCAATTTAGTGCAACAGTAATTGGAGAGTTTGTTGAAATACATTTAATATATTTTACAATTTCCATATTTATGAAAATAAACTGTTTGCTGCATGATTTTGTAAAAATGAAAAGTTAATAATAATATATTTGGGTTAGTGAAAACATAATATTTTTCTTATTATCAGACTTCTTTCAATATTACTAATAATTAAGCATTTACAAAGTTCAAATATATATATTCAAAGAGACAATTTAACAAGTAAAATAGACTCGTCTATAATTTCAGTCTGAAAATTCATAAAAATTTGTTACAATTAACTTGAATTACGCTATATACCAATATCCGCAATTATTTCTTTAAAGATATATACCTTAGTAAGCATTTGTTTTTAACACCACACTTATGGAACTTTTTTTATTGTTTTGCTTTGTCAATCGCCTTCTTTAAAGAAAATAACAGGAATACTCTGCATATATAATATACAATTAAAAATGTAATTATATAATACATGTATATGATTTAAAAATTACATATAAATTAACTTTTTTTTTATTAAAATATTAACAAATAATAAACAAAGATACCTTTGACCATTTTCAAAAAGTCTCTTATCAATGCATTCAAATATATAGGTAACTGCAGAATCTAAATTATCAAGAGCCTCTGCTATTTGGACAATAGTTTCCTCATGCCTTAAGTTGTCGGGAATAACACCTAGGTAGTAAATTTACATGTATATCCATAAAAATATTGTTTACAAGCATTATTTTCAACTTTTGTTTAAAGAATGTCTTTCACTTTTTCTTTTACAATTTTAATTTACTGTTAGGTTGTACTTAAAAAAAAACTTACAAGCTACCATTAATATATCTTTAGATAATTAGTAATTGTAAGAAACAAATTACTTTGTGATATTTATCATATGAAACAATTCAAATTTTACAACGTAAAATACACAACTTAAACAATTGTTATATAAAGTATAATTTATCTAGAAACTTTAAAGACGAAAAATGAAATTCTACAAAAATTGTTAGGGTGAGTAACATTATCTGAATGAAATTTGCATGTTTAGATACATATAATATGAAGCATAAATGAAATCAAAAAAGGCAATACATGATATACGCATAAAAATCAATAATGCTTGCATTTACACGCACATATCATGATAAAATCTTAAATGTTTTATGACGAATTAATTTATTTACCGATTTCAATTCGTTCCGGCATTGTTGATAAGTTTAAAAGAGATATATATTTATTTTATTAAATACAACATAATGTTTTAGGCAAAAGAAAAATACTATTTGCACATAACTATATAAACATTTAATTGTACACAAAACACATTTTAAATAAATACATTTCTTAGTTCATTAATATCACAAATTAACCTACTGTGTATGAAATCGTATGACACAATCAAAATAAATCTAAATCATAATCCTTTCGGAGAGTTTGCACGCGGACAAATCTGCAACAAAAAGTTCTTACAATTAGTAGCATCCACACTTAGTACTCATGCGGTCCAGCCATAAGGTTTGTACTCCGCGACCTTCATGCTAGATTACTCTTCCAATTTAACGTATTTATCCATATATAACATATTCGTACAAACTAGATAATACAACTCTATACATAATTATGATTTTACTTTATATTTAAATATAATTCGTATTCATTGTAATATAGCATATGGAACTTAATATTACATCGTAGACATATACATATGTATGGATTTAAGCGACCGACGGTGGTCATGTGCGCGTTAGTGAGTGCGTCAATCATCAAAAACGCCTGAGAAGTCAAACGTTATTTATTTGTTTACTAATCATCCTTTAATTATTTTTCCGTTATACTGCTTTCTACGAGGCTTTCCGGGTGGTATACAAGCATTATATTGATCATAAATATCAAAATCTTGTAATTTCTAATTTTTTGTTGTTTTAAATTCCTTTACGCATTACAAGATCGTAGATAAATCTTGAAATTTGCTATCAAGCGGAGAACAAAAAATTTAATGCTACAGAAACAAAATACGAGATTTGCTGAAATAGCAACCACTACACTGTTCAACAAACTTTGGACCTTCAGAAAAGTCTGTAATATCTATTGGGTGATTCTTGTCGAGTTTCTCGCCTCAAGCATGAATCCGGAAGCAAAATTGCTCTATCGCTCACAGTTTTTGAAAAATATGGCTTTGCTATCGTGGCTGTCGCAGTCATCTGACTTAAAGCGAATTGAAAACTTGTGAAGTATAATAAAGAAAAAAAAAAAAACTAAAATTATAAGTCAACAAATTTAAACAATCCTTACTTTACAATATAAAAAGCTTAGAGTAATATTATAGAAGATTAATGTAAAAATTAATAGATTCGTAAAATGATAGATCAGTGAAAATTAAAAATAATGGACTCTAAATGAAATACTAATTTTTTCATTAAAAACTCTCATTTTATATATCATCTTAAACATTTGTCAATGAGACTAGACTACAGATTTACTTTTTTTGTGGATATTATACAATTGATATATAATCAAAAACATTTTTTTTTCAAATGAGTAAATATCTTATTGATCCATAACTATCAAAAACAGAACACTGTATATTTTTCCCATACAAAATAAATATTTTCCCTTTTTCTTTTTTATTATCTTGAACTTTTGTCCATAACTGTATGTTGTATGTATGTACAGTATGGTGGTCCTTGGCCATAGGGGTCAAAAATTTAATCCTTTTCCTTTCTGTTCCACATATTTGAGAAGCAGAATTCGTAATTGAAACTCCAAGTTCTGTTCAAGTTCATTTTTGTATTTAAAACTCCAAGTTTTGTTCAAGTTCAAGTTCATTTTATTGTTTAATTAAAAGTTATTACAAAAGTTCAATCAGTTCAATTTCTCTTGAAGTTCTTAAGTTTTGTTTAAAATAATTTTGTACATGAAGAGCGGAGCGATTCAGCGCTTCACGGGCAGCAATCCACGTCTTGTTTCTTTAAAATAACTAGAAGATCCGCAACAATACATGTAGAAGTATAGAATTCTGTACTTCATGTACATACGATTCTATAATATTTTACTTTATGCTTTATTTGTCATTTCATTGTAACATTTAGTTTTAATTCCAATCACTGTTAATGTTGTAATATTACTTTATGCTGAACAATAACATTGTGAATACAGACACAAATGAATCTCAGCGTGCTTTAATGATATGGGATAGAAAATGCATTGTGTGATAGGTCTATTTTATACTTCGTCTATGGTACTCATTAAATATACTTTGTCCGCAACGAGTTGACGAGCGAAATGTGCTTTCACTTTATTCCACCTCTCCTGCTACCAAATACATCGTCGTTATTGACTACAGCCAGTGACAAAGGATGACGACGAGCATATCGAGACAAAGTGAAATAGATTCCACAGCACTGGCGTAACCTCCCAGTTAATAATAAACCTACCAATGATTTATATTTACTTATTTCTACCGTGACCGGTCTTTTAAAAAAGTTATGTTTGTTTATTATTTAATATAGATAACAGTCAATTTGATACTGACTTAAATAATGAATAAAATAATCTTTAAATAATGCTAAATTAAATTAATTTTTTTCATTTCATTAAAACTATATTAAAGCACGAAATAAGCAGTAAATTGACATTAAACTAAACTATACAAAAATATTAAAATAAGATTAAACAGTAACATATTCGGTACCAAAAAGTTCGCGCGATTTTTTTTTTAAATCGTGAAATTAGAAATGAATTCATGTTTTGCAAGTAAATCTCCAAATTTTTTGAAAGAAGTAATATATAAATTTATAAAACGCTAGAAAGTAATTGTAGAAATAAATAGTGACTATTTGTCATACAAATAAAATTATTTTCCAAGAAAGTTTTGAATGGTTAAACATTTACTTACAATCCACACGAACTTTTTCCGTTATCTAATATGTCATATATTCCAATCATCGAATCAGCGGTAATACGTAACAGTAAGGAAATCTTTCAATTTCCTAATAGTTGACAGTTTAACTGAGAGGCTACGTCAATGCTGTAAAGTCATCATTCTATTTCATTTCATCTCGATATGCTCGTCATCGACCTTTGTCGCTGGCTGTAGCCAATAGCAGCAACGCATGTGGTAGCAGGAGAGGTGGAACAGAGTGAGAGCGTAAATGTTTTCACTCGCCAACTCGTTGCAGACAAAGTATAGATACATATATTGTTGTTCCATCTGCGTTAGGTTACGCGTTAACTGTCTTTCAGTGTTGAACTGTGAAACTTTTGTTGTCATAGGTACTATAAAACTTAAATAAAGTATTTAATGGATGTGTGTTGTAATATGTTCATGAAAATAATAAGTTCAAAATTATTATTTAAATGACAATTATCTAACTTATCGATTATCTAATATTAACCATTTATATTATATATGACACTGTGTAATATATTTTGTCATCTGTATGATTGTCTTTTCTTATTATATAGGTTATTTCATCTTTGAAAGAACATGAAGTATTTTTCTGCAAAGTATACGTATGATATACGATATAAAAGTTTTAGAATATATTAATGTAATATATCTTTAGTAACGAAAATTAGAATTATATATCAAAATATGTCTATTCAACAAATTGTAAATATAAGTAAAAAAATGGAAATTAAATTATTGCAGAAATTTATATTATTAAATTTGAAAGTAAATCTAACTACAAAAGCCAAAACACATTATGAGACTTTAGGAATATCATCAAATGCTACATATAATGAAATAAAGGCAGCATATTATGAATTAACATTAAAATACCATCCTGACAAAAATAAAAGTGAATCTGCAAAACAAATATTCCATGAAATTTCAAATGCATATGATGTACTTAGCAAGTATGACACACGTAAACATTATGACAGAACTATTATGGTTCAAACTAAAAATACTACTTGGAACAAAGCAGATAGAATAAAAACAGTCTCTCCTACACCTGGAATGCAAAAAGTGTATGATTTTGATGAATGGGTAAAAATACATTATGCAGATGCTTTTAAGCAGAACCTTGCAAGAAAGGCACAGGTACGTAAACAGCAACAATTATCACAAAAATTAAATAAAAATATGAATACTCGAGGAGTTGTTATTGCTATTGGATTAGGATTTGCAGCAATAATTCAAATGTATCAAAGTATAAAAAGATTCATAAGCAAAGAGAATAATAGCAAATAATAAATAATTATATTAGAATGTAAAGAAAGGAAAATTTAATTTGTAGAAGAATTATTCTCTATTTCTTTGACAAATATGTTTATTCTTGTAACAATAAGTTGCAGTAAAAGTATTTTAACATAACATATATGAAGTACATTTTATTAATCCCTATATAAAAAAATGTCTCTTACCAATTTTAATGAAATTTACATGTGATGTAGATTTTGAGAAAATATTTGGCATATCCTTCCTTTTTATCAGCTATCAATTATAATGAGGGGACAAAAACAGTCCTCAAAATTGTGGAGTAAAAATCTACATATTTAATCTTGTATTTCAGAGTAGAGGAATGGTTCATACAGTGACAGATAAAAATATTCATACAACTACAGTTTATGTAGCTATTACTTAGCTTAAATGTTTATGTATAATGTATGATTACATATATTTAAACATACTTAGAAATATAGAAAATATTATTACTTTTGTTTTTATATTGCAAGTGTACAAATATTTTTGTCCCTTACTATATGTAGAAATCGTGCGTTTTTTAATGATAAATTTACCTATATAATTAATTAAACAAATACTATTAGGTCTTTGTAAAAGTTTCCGTCGCTACGGTTAGGTGACTCTAAAATCAGGTTGATCTATTGTTTTTGATTCGATTTTGCTTTATAGTAATAGTATTAACAATACTGTGTCCAACCATATGTATTAAACGCAATTGTTACTGATATAATCCCACTTTTAATTTGTTTTATGATGGAGATCGAAAAACTGCATATCCGACACTGTATGCTTCATTATTTCCATCGATGTAAAACCCCGGCTGAAACGACGAGAATTATTTGTGAAACGTATGGTGTTTTAGTCAAAAATTCATGTCGCGATTGGTTTCGACGATTTAAAAGTGGTAACTTTAATGTGAACGACAAACCACGCTCTGGGCAGCCTTAAGAGGTGCAAAATGACGATTTGAATACGTCGTTCGCCGAGGATCCGTCTTTGTCTGCTGTCGATCTTGTGAAACAGCTGCAAGTTAATCAGTCAACAGTCAATCGGCATTTGCACGTAATGGGCAAGGTGGAAAAAGAAGAGAACTGGGTACCCCATGAATTAAGCGATGCACATTGTGAGCGGCGAATGGACACGTACTATGCATTGATTTCAAGGTAGAAACGCAAGACCTTCTTTTAGAAAATTGTGACAGGTGATGAAAAGTGGATCTATTTTCACAATATCAAGCGAAAAAAGCAGTGGGTAGACCCTTGTGAACAAACAATTTCGGCACCAAAGCAAAATATCCATGACTATAAAGTTCTCTATGCATCTGGTGGGATCAAAAGTGCGTTCTGTACTACGAACTGCTTAAATCAGGTCAAACTGTTATTGCTGACCGCTACTGTCAGCAATTAGACCGTTTGAATAAAAACATTGAGCAAAAAAGACCATTTACTGGCAAAGGGCGTCGACCTGTCATCCCATTGCATGACAAGTCAGATCGCATACTGCTGTTAGAACCAGAGAAAAGTTAGTAGCGCTGTAATGGGAAATATTATCACACCTGGCTTATTCTCCTGATATCGTCCCTTCAGATTTTCATCTGTTTCGATCAATGCAACACGGTTTATCCGGTACACACTTCCGGAACGAGGCCGAAGTCCGAAAATGGGTCGACGAATGGATAGCCTCCAAAAATGAGGACTTCTTTCGACGAGGAATCTATATCTTGCCAGCAACATGGAAGAAGGTTGTCGAAAGCGAGGGAAACTATTTTCAGTGAAAAATATTGTACCCATATTGAGTAAAATAAATGAATATAACCAAAAAACGACGGAAACTTTTGCAAACACCTCATATTTTGTTAACTTTTCATGTAAAATGTTAATTCATTTTCATGTAGACTTGTTATAGATACCTGTTCGGTTGTAAAAAAGTAAAATTTCCTGAAGCGAGGGATTAGGCGACACGGCCTGCAAATTGATTTATAACACTAAAATTCAAAGACATTCTCATCTGGACATCAGAAGCATCAGACCTACCGACCGACCAGGAGAGTCATTATTTTCCACCCTGCAATATAACAAATAGTTTAAACAACAATCTCTCTACTCTCTCGACAAGACAGTCACCCCCAGAACACTGAAAAAATACAAATTAATACATTTCAACCATCTCCTACACACCTAGACAGCGAATACAAACACACACAAATTCTACAAAACATATTCGTCTAAACATTCGACGCACATATCAGTTGTTGTAAAATATACTTGTTGAAATTGAAATATATATAAATATATAATATATAAATAAATAAATATATATATATATATATATATATATATTTGTTCAACACTGTATGTGATACATTCATCAATTTATACAGTCCACTATACACTTCGCAACATTCGAAAAGCTTCGCTGTACCTTAACAAAAAATAGTTTGAAGCCCCGCGTTATCCTATCGTTGCGGAAAATATGCGATAACAATACTTTTACTCGAACTACAAAAAATATGGATACATTGGAATTTTAATATTTTACATTATAATAAATATTATTACAATTGTAATTTATTTACATTCTAGGCAAAACGCAGTATTAGATTACCTATAGGCGTGCAATTAATAGGTACAAACTTTTATAGCTTTTCGAGAAATTACGCAGCAGTAGGGATTGGTAATTAATGCTCAAATGGTCAGAATGGTTGTATCTATGTATAATATTTGAACCTACTTTTCTCGAGTTGTATAATGCAACATTGGGGAGCAAATAAGTCATTATTGGGCAAGGGTTGAAAACAGTTACAATAACAGTTCCTATTCTTGTAACAGTTGCGAAAATCGAAATAATGTTGTAACTGTTTAAATATATCGATTAACTATTATAGATATATTGGTACTGGTTCATATCGTTTTCGGTTTCGGTTCTTTAGATTGGTCATATTATGGGTTCTATAACTGTTATTTTTCGGTTTTATCTGTAACTGTATATTACAGTTAGATTTATAATATATATATTCATATGCCAGTTTGATAACAAAATAGTTTTAATCTTAGCAAAAGTAGCAAAATCCTCGACCATTTACACCCAAATATTGTAGACCCACCAAATTTCGAATTTGCAAAAAGAACTATTCAAGACGTTATCAATGAACATAACAATATAAAGCGACAAATTGATGGAATTAGTACTACACGTGTAATGTTCAAAAACTGTGATTTAATCGATGGAAAAATGTGCAGCATTCTTTCAGATATTAAACCTACTTTATGCATCACAGCATTGGCAGACGAATTTCGCAACGATTGAATGACGCTGATTTCGATTTGTATCAAGTGAAAACGTTCGAATTTGTACATAATGGACTGTACTTCTTATGCGTACAATAACAACTAAAACTCCGTATGGTAAACTATATTGTATGTACAGTGACCGAAAAAAGTATTTATGCACCGTAACATATTCGACATCAATTTGAAATTATTTTAAAATGGGAAAACCAAATCAAAAATTTTTTTACATCAAAATGTACAAAATGATCACAACTTTCAAATGATATATATTTTAAACAACACAAACAGTGACAAATTTTAAATAACGCAAACAATAAAAAATAAGCATTGTTTTGACAGACCGTTGAAACTTGGAGAAAAAAACGAACGATTTGTTTTAAGAAAAATAAAAATTAACCCCTTTGAAAGCACTGTTAGAATTGTATTATGGGTTAGAAAGACCTACAGGAAAAAGTGTTCATCCAACAACAATCAGTGGTAGGCTCCATAAAGTTGAGTTTTATATACATGTTGCCAGAAGGAAATCATATATTAATAAGACAATTAGAGAGAAACGGATAAATCTCGCAAAAGAATATATAAATAAGCTATTGGAATTTTGACAACAATGTTGTATACGTCTCTTATAACTTGTATTAGTTTTAAGTCATCCTGCCTCCTTTCCTGAGCTGCAGCTCCCCTGAACCTAGACCTCCACATCATCCTTTGCTCTTACTCATCACTGAACCTAGACCTCATTGCCTCATCCTATATCGACCTCTGAGTCAAAATAACCCCTACTCTCCTACTTACCGAACCTATATCTAGGAACCTTTTTCCGTCGAAAAACAAAGATTTTGTCTAGCAGTCTTCGCGTACAAAACGTCACCGAATTGTCGAATAAAGATCAATTGTACAACGCGCTGCATAGTTCTTTCGCCCAAGTTTCCGTCAGCTCTCCTACCACATAACTATTAAATATAATAAGCCGAACGCAAGGAAACGCGAGCCGCGGAATACAACGACAAGTAGTATTTACAAACAAAAGCTAGTTTAACATTTGGGGCTCAGATGGCTGCAAATTAGTTTAAAAGAAAGAAGGAGAAGCATTAAATAAAGGCATAAGGCCAACAGTGAAACATGGTGGCAGCAGTACAATGGTGTGTGAGTTAATAATTGCAAGTAGTATGGGAAATTTGCAAATTATAGACCCTATAATGGATAAATATGTCTATGTGATCATTTTAAAAGACAATATGACACAAAGTGTAGAAAAACTTAGGGTTATTGTCTTGTTAAAAACAGAAATGATTTAAAAAACCAACTAAGCACAAATTACAACTAGTAACCGTATGGTTATTGTATATTGCACATGTTCTGCAAACTGCTCCATGTTCTCCAGATATTAATCCTATAGAGTATTTATGAGAAGGGCTTGGTCGAAAAATACAAAAACACTGAATGACAAATAAGAATGATTTAAAACATATTTTAGTGCAAGAATAGGGAAAGATAAATAACTTAATAACAAATAATTTAATTAATTCTATATCTGACCATTTAGAAGCAATCATAAAATCAAAAAGGTACCCAATCAAATATTAAATCTTAATTTACTTCAGCTTTTAAAATAAAATACCAAGTGTATGAATACTTTTTTTCCAGTATTTTTTGTAACACCTATGAATTTTAGTTGTTACTTTGTAAATATTTCTTTATTGCTTAATAAAATGTATATCATTCGAAAGCTGTGATCATTTTGTACATTTTGACGTAAAAAATTTTGATTTTCTTTGTCTTTGTATAATAATTCCAGATTGATGTCAAATATGTTATGGTGTATAAATATTTTTTTTGGTCACTGTATGTATGAGTCGAAGGCAAGATGTGTATTATAGGATGTTTGTATTTGTCTGCCAGTTGAGATGTATGCATCACAGATGTCAAATTAATTATAATGCTATTGGTTAAAAATAGTTGGTGGAGTGGGTACTCTTTAGGTATGATTGATGGGTATAGATGAATCTGAGAGTAAAATTTTAAATTTAATTTTTAAGGATCTTTTAAGGGTAATAAAATTATGTGTGTAAGGCATGCAGTCCCCGTCGTTCGAACAATTAAGTTGTAAAACAAGCGAAAGTGAAATTTCTAGCAACTGATAACTATGTTTTAAATTTTACAACTTAGCATCTAAAGCTTATACACTAGCAAGAGGATTTACAAACAATTAAAAGAAGCAAAGAGAAAGCTTGATGACAATTGCAAGAAAAAGCCATGGATCAAAAACCTGTTTTGAAACCTTGCATAAGCCAGCTTTAGACCCTGAAGTATAAGAAATTATTCAACCAATATATGGAAGCTTGACTTTAGATGAACTTCTACATTGTTGTTTGGGTAGAAAAACACAGAACAATAATGAAAGTTATAATAATTGTTTATGACAACTCACCAAAACACATGTTCTGTGGCACAGACTATCGAGATTACAGCATGGATTTCGGCTTGTTTATTTAATAAAGGCTGCATAACATTATTGCTAATAATGGGATACAATAGTTAGCAAGCAATTACTTTTGCAATTTGCTCTTGAAGAATGAGAAGCAGTCCTACATGATGCTGGAATAGCTGACTAAAAATAAATCACCGAAACAATACTTAATTTTGATAAAACAAACATGAAAATGCAAATCAAAACGTTAAACGCGTTTTTCTCAAAGCATTATTTTTACGCACGATACACACGCTCACAAAAAGTTATGCACTGATTCGAAAAATTCTTACGGTACTTTTTTTGTTATTGAATGGGCTATCGCATGAACCAAAAATATGAATTTTGTAACACGTTTTTTTATTATTGACACATTTATGTGTAAAATCAACTATTCTTTTTTAAAGACTTTTTAATTGAACTTGCATAAAACATGACCATTTTGTTTTTTTTCCATTGGTATAAAGTTTAAGAGTTTCTTTCGTGTTTTTATTTCCGAAAACCCTACGATGAGTTACGATGTCCACCGTTTTTCCCTATATTTTGTAAACAGTGCAGTTACCGCCATCTACAAATAATACCACACAGGAACCACAATAAAAATAAATTGTTTTCATATACTTGACTAGTACAAATAAACGACAATATGTTATATACTTTAATAAACAAAATTCCTAAAAATCATTTATGTTTTAAGTGACTTGATGAGAAAGTCCCCTTAAACAAGATAGTGGAAATACGAATGACGGCAATATTGCTTGTAAGTTCTTCCATAATGCTACCTTTTGACATCAGTCATTATTGGCATTGATTTAAATATTAAAGAAAGGTTTTGTGTAATACTGAGAATATTGTTCTCTGGATTGGAAATTAATATATCAGTTTTTATAGCATACGCTAATGAGACAGTCGAATTACAAGTTACTCTCTATGATTGATGTCCTATATCAATTACTGTACAGGGTATTGAAAAAAGTCGTGGTAATAGCTTTAAGGAATGAATCTACATCTCTGGATTGGTGGATATTTGTAAAAAAAAGGGTCCACAAAATTGTTTGTAACAATGAAAATTAATGTTACATTTTTTTTACACCAACATATTCTACTTAGAGGAGCCATATGCCGCAAATAGTTTCCGAGATATACGTTGATAAACTTTTGCCAAGATTTGATTGTGTAGAGCTATACTTATAGACTAGGACTTGATACCACATAGAATTTAGCTGCGTAGTAGACGCTCGATATAATAGTGTGCATGCTCCTACATAAACGATGATTAAAGGGACTACAAGCCAAACTTGAAAGCAGGGCCGAACCAAGTGACTTTCCTCCCCTACCTATTCAAACTGTCAATATTCAATACCAGAATTTAAAAAAGCTGTTATGAAATAATTGCAAATGTTATTGAGATATTACACTTATATAAAAAGACAACTGTTCCGACATTAAATATAATAATATTCTCACTCGCCAATTAGATTACACATACGCTGCCAGTTACAAATTTGTCGGTTATGTTTACGATTACGATTACATTAAGACTTCTTTAAAATTGCTTTAGAATTATGATACTCAACATCTGCAACTCTAAAGATTGAATTTTCTCGCTTTAATGTTTTAATTATTTGTATTTCACTGTAACTTAATTTTTTATTATGCCCCATTGTGATTAAATATATGAGATAAATACAAGTTGAAACTATAATTGAACACTATATATGGACAATTTCACAACTTATGGAAAACCAAAGAAAACATTTAGACTGTTATTCCATTAGACCTGTATTATTTTATTAATTCTTTTTATTAAATTTGTTTTTTTGTTGATCTATTATTTATTATATAAACGAAAATAGTTTCACCATGTACTTGAAAAAGGTACAGTATATAAAAAATATTTTTTAACTAAATTTATATTTAATGATATTACAAGGTGTGCTACTTTTGTGTCGCATACTGTACCTTATCTTTTAACCAAATGCTGCTAATTTTTTGTATTACGGTATATATTATTCATATTTTTCAACATAAGATCAATTAAAATTACATGTTCTTTATAATACCAATAAGAATACAATATTTAAAATTTCAAACACTTTAAATTTAATGCTTTTCTTATCAAATGTAACTTAATATGGTCTATAATGTGTTAATCCAGATGGTACAGGCATTGGCATTGAAACAGGTCCAGTTGGGTAAGGAATTGAAGGTGCTACACCTGGAAAATTACTAGCAACTGGATAACCAGTATTACCAGTGGTAAAATGTGATTTTCTTATTAACTCTCTTAATTTATCCACTTTAACTTTGCGCAGATGCATCAATTTTCTCCTTGATAAAAACTGCTCAAAGAATTCATCTACTTCTATGTCACCAGCCAAAAATTTTTCAGCTATGGTCTGTATATTAAAAATATATGAATGTTATAATTTGTAAAAAAATTTAGTAAATCATGTTTAATAATCCTTAAAATTACTATAGTTAACATATATTCTACCTCTGATTCTTCTTCGATTTCAGCTGCTGCTGTTTGCAATAAATCCAATGCAGTATCAATCGTCATTTCTCCAGATTTCTCCTCTGTCAATGTTAAAGAATCAAGCTTTAAATTTTATTTGTGTTTATTAATCATACATATTATTCAAATTATATTTGTTATTAGTTTATTTATTAAATACATCATTTGGGTTAGTTATATATTGCAATACTACTGATTAAATTTCTCATTCAAGATTTATTATATTTAATGAATATAAATACATACTTATTTCATCCAACTTTTCCTTCACACTTGTACATAGCCTATTTCCTGTTTCACTAAGTTCTTTTAATATTCTTTTATACTCCTCTAATTCTGGTTGTTTCGACAAATTAAACTCTGCTAGAGATCTGTTACTAGCCATTAACATTTCCTTTTCCGTTTCTAAATCCTTAAACTAGTTAAAAAGAAGGAAGAAAATTTATTTGCATATAGTTCTGCATACAGAATGATAAATAAAAGTGATAAAATTAAAATACCACGGAAAAATAAAACATTACCTGTTTCACATCCTTCACAATATCTTCGAATTTCCCATCATTATTTAATAATTCTTTAAGTTCATCGTTTGTTAGATGTGACAACAAACCCAGTGCAGCAGGTATGTCAGGTTCTTGATTTGATTTAAACATTATTTAGTGTTAATCAATTTTACAATATTATAATGACGTTCATAAATTAAATTTTATATTTAAACCTGATTTATTATAAAATTAATTATTTATATTATACGGAATTAACATGTTATGATATTTGCAGCACTAAGGTTAATATAAAGGTTAATATAAAAATATACACAACTCTTTTAGCTTAACAAAGAAAATTAATAATTATAGTACAGAATCAATTAGTGTCAAATATAATTGTAAAAATTTATCGTAATTGTAATTGCACAAATTTTATGAAGATTTGCTCTTCATTTGGTAACACAATTGTAACTACTTTCTTTATCACTCACAAACACCATAGACCAATGAAAAAAGTATACACGACTCCTTGCAAAAATATATACTTTGTTCATATTCCAAATGCATTCAGATGCATCGATCCTCGCCGAATTCCTAGAACTAACCAAACGTACAGCAATGAGGATCCTATGTGAAATGGCATATGACGTGTACGGTAGCGAATGGTGTTTCGAACAAATCGTATGCTATTTGTCATCGTACGCCATTTCACATAGGATCACTGCCACTCTACATTTGTTAGTTCTAAGGATTGGGCAAAGTTGATGCATGTCAGTGTACATTGTTATATGACTCATGTGGCGCCCCGTAGTGCGAATTCTTGAATACGTCATATATAAGTTATACAATGTGGTTATTAGTGTTCCGATAGCGCACCGCAGACACACTGTCTTTCTGAACACTGTATTGTCGGCAACGGAAACCTTATTATAAATAAATCTAAACGTTATTGTGAACTAGACCTTAAAGAAATCTGAAGTTAGCCCCTAAAAAGATACTTTGAGCGCGATTTCAAATCGGAAGTTAGTGCTTTGTTATCAAATTGTAAATTATCAAGGACCACTGGATATAAAGCTCAGTAGATGTAATAAGACATGGCCCAGTCGTGGAACACTCGATTAAGGAAGCTGAAACGCAATTAGATGACCAATCAGGCTAATCGTAATTAATCTTAAATATAAGCTTAATTAACATAAGAAGTTGCTAATGGTTGTTTACCTTAAAAACGAAGTGCTATATATACCAGTGGACCTTGTATAATCATTCTTCTTTTCTTTTCCCATGCGTTCCGCATCTTTGAGAAACAGATTTCATAAACCCCAAATTTTTGTTCAAGTTCATTTAATTTTGTTTAATTAAAAATTATTACAAAGTTCAATCAGTTTAATTTATCTTAAAGTTCTTAAGATCAGTTACAAATAATTTCGCACGGGCAGAACGGTTCAGCTCTCCACGGGCAGCAACCTACGTTTTGTTCCCTCAAAATAACTAGAAGATCTGTAACAAAAGTATTTATTAAAAGCGACTATTTGTAACAGATCCTAAGAACTTTAAGATAAATTCAAACTGATTGAACTTTGTAATAACTTTTAATTAAACAATAAAATGAACTTGAACTTGAACAAAACTTGGAGTTTAAATACGAATTCTGTTTCTCAAAGATGCGGAACAGAAAGGAAAAGGAGAAAGATTATGCAAAGGCCATCGGTATATAAAGCTCTTTATTTCTACGATAAACAACTGTTAGCAACTTCAATGTTACTTAAGTTTATATTTAAGATCATCTGACTGTATTTCATTTTTCTTGATCGAGTGTTTCATGACTTGCCAATGTCTTACTATGTCTATTAAGCTTTATAATCAATAATCCTCGATCATTTACAATTTGATAACAAAAGACTAAATTCCGATTTGAATATCGCGCTTAAAATATTTCTTCAGAGGCTACATTTAGATTTTCTTAGGATATAATTCACAAAAACATTTTTTGATTTATTTTACGATGAGGTTTCTGTTCTTGACTACACGATGTGTTCAGAAAGAAGGCGTGCCAACGGAACAATAACATATTGTAAAACGTTATCTATACTGAATCCATTAATTCATATGTTTGGAAACTAAATGTGCGGCGAAAATACAAAAACATGTGAACGCTGCTTTATTACTAATTTGGCAAAATACTGAATCGGTAAAAAACTGTATCGTTTGAACTATCTGTTATCTTTATCATGTAAAGAAACATGGCTTGTCATCTGTCGTCCTAGTTTCCAGCCAAGGAAAAGATAATAACTCTCGCTGCTATTCTTCTGGTCGTGTTTATTCTGTGGCAATCTTTTGGTTCACACGCTACGTACGTGTATAACCAGTGGCCGTGGTCTATGAAGGTGTAATCATACAGTGTCCTGCTCACAGTGCAGCTGATATGTGGTATATGATGATGTAATCTCTCCTTCTACCTTTCCGTCTTCTTGTTAAAATGCGAATGGATTTAAGATACGAGACCATTTTACACGATATTAATTGTAGTTATTATTGTATGTATAAAGTAATTGATTATAATTTACAGTTGGTTACAACTTTAAAGTAATTAATTACAGTTATTAACACTATTTAAGAACTTAAGAAGTAGAACGTATAAAAATATAAATAGTAGGCTAGATGTAGTAACATTTGATGTAGTAAGGCGATGGTCCGAAGCGGCGGAACGCTCCTGTCAGATTCCCCCGAGTACCACTATACTCGACTTACTTATACTAATTGAATATACTGTTGAAGGGTGTCGCGGGGAAGTCAAACATTTGTGCAGTGTGCAAAGTATCTGAAGATAAGGAATATAAGAACGCGAAGAAGTTATTGAGTAGAATGTTATGAGAAATAGATACGGAGAATTCGGAAGGATATTGGGTGTCGGTCGTGCGGATGTTTATGAGACAAGAGTGATTATTCGATAAGGGTAGAATGTCGGTAAAAGGTATGGGAAAGTATTGACGTGGTGCTTATGGCTTTGTTTACGTCTAAAATGTTCCATCGGCATATTTCTAAAGTGTGTGACTACGGCTAATGGTTACATGTGTGTTAGTAAGTGGCTTAGTAGTATTAGTAGTGTTAGTGCGAAGGTAGGTGCTAATTCAAACGTCGGTGCGGCGTCACATCTCCCCCCTTGGGAAAACAATTTTGCCGTAGGTAAAATTGTTTCTGCTGTAGTGTCAGAAGTGTTCGAGATTTGCGAGGTTGAAAGGAAAATGGAGCAACTATCAGCCTCTAGGATGATTGGCTTTGTATGTACGTGTCTCTAAATCACTGGGAGTAACATGGGAGCACTCTTCACTAATGCACTCGCGGGGTTTTTGTTCATGGGCATTATCAGTATTCCGTTCGTTGTCGGATAGAGTGAGGCCCACTACTTCGATGTTTGGATCGAACGTAGGCGCGATGGGCACAGCACGTAACTGTTCTTCTACACGTTTCCTTTTCCAATCTTTGAATTTCTTGCCGGCGCGGCACCCACGTTTTCGTTTTCGCGGATTTTTGATGCCGTTGGAGGTAGTCTGAATTTGAAAGAGAATGTTAGAACAGTGAGATGTTGTGAATTAGAGAATGAGATCAACGAGGTGTTACCTTCATCGGTTTAGCTGTATTTGACATGGTAGCTGCCCAGCGCACATGTCCTTGACTTCCGGTAAAGAAAAACGCTTCGTGAATGCGCGACACGTGCGTTACTTTCCAATTTCATTCGTCCACGGACACTCAGTCTTATCCAGTTCTGCTCTTGTAAGAAATTCCGAAATAGTGTGACAAATACGTCACTTCCCAATTATGTTCGCCTACAAGCGCTCAATCTTGGTTGGTGCTGTATTTATTGTATAACTCATGAGCAATAAGAAAGAAAAAGAATTCGCTGCGTTGCTGGATAACTCGCCTACAGGCGCTTTAACCCTGAACGCTTCGAGATTCTGAATTTGAAAACTGTAGGCTAACTTCACATTTGCACTGATACGTCTAAACGATACGGCTGCTCGCGAGAAATTAACGCTGCGGCTGAGCGCGCTCTCGGTGCTGGCGTTACGCGCCTGCGCGTAGGCGATGGTGTCACGCGGCTGTGCATGGGGGAGCTGACATACCGCTGGCTTATCTGTCCTTGGCCACGGCGATTGCTATCCCACCACTGTCACCAAATTGTCACGTCCCAGTTTCCAGCCAAAGAAAAGATAACAACTTTCGCTGTTATTCTTCTGGTCATGTTTATTTTGTGGCAATCTTATGGTTCACACGCTACATATATACGTGTATAACTATGGTCCGTAATCTATGAAGGTGTGATCAGACAGTGTATTGCTCACGGTGCAGCTAATACGTGTGGTGTATGATGACGCAATCTCTTCTTCTATCTTTCCGTCTTCTTATTAAAGTGCGAAATGATACTGATTGTAATTATTATTATATGTGTGTTAGAAAAGTCCAAAAAGCGAACGCTTGAGTGAGCCATGTGCAGTCTTTTGCTGCGTTTCCCCTTCCTAGGGATGGTTCTGCCTCAAGGTTAAGAAAGGCCATATTGTCAAGGGGGTCCTCTTAACTAATATTTTTCAGAGGAGACAGAATTGTATTAGTACTCGCTAAGTATAGTCCAGAATATAGCTTTCACTCTATTTAACCGCCCACATTTATTTTTAAGTCGACCGCTCATTACTGTTCTCCTAATTTTTCTTACATGTGTATTCTTTAAAGTAATTTATTACAATTATCAACACTATTTAAGAACGTATGAAATATAGGGATGACTGGTGGTCAAGCCGGGAAGGGTTTAATAAAGAATATATAATTGGTGGTGATTATATTTATTTGCTTCGAACTATTCTGTGCTACATGCTGGTTAAGAGCAAAAGCTTCCTTTCGTTTCCCCAAGAGGTGCCTTGGGAAAAAAGGGGGGGGGCGGGGTGCAGCCTAAGTGGATGCACTTAGGTGATCCGCTACACACAGACTTTTTCACCAAAATATACAAAAGATAGACATATCTGAATGTCTCGTCAAGTGGCTAGGCGTAGGAATAGCGGCGTCAGTTTTATTGCTTACAGAAAATACAAATAGTAGGTTAGATGTAGTAACACTTGATATAATAACGTTTAATATACAGGGTATCCCGTAACTCCTGTAACTCCCGGAAATGGAAGGTTGCTGAAGTGGCTCTGAACAACATTTCCTTTTACCAAAATGCTAGTTGAAGCTTTGTTTTTGAATTGACTTTGAAAATACTAGTCATTCAGAGTGCGGGCTAAACTACGCAAGCTCTCAACCGCGCTCGGTTGTGGTTGTGAACAACCAAATTAGCACAGTGTGGGGATATCGGAGGAAGCAAGCGGCAAATGTTACATCTTCTTAAATTAAGAATAATGTAAAATTATTTGTTATTCATGAATAACAAAGTTATTTACTTTGTTAGTGTTTTATTACTTATGAAAAAAAAATGGTTTTTTTAACAGCACGTTTTCAGGTGAAAAAAATATGTTTTAAGAAAAATGATTTGGATAATTAATGTTAGAACAAGCTAGTTAAACTTACCCATTCATCCACGAAAGTGGGTCGTTGACACTGGGTCATTGTGCCGATCCTGACCTTTCAAGACTCGGTAAACTCACTTCACTGCACGATCACATTCATTGCATGGCCGCTTTTACTTTCCACTGTAAGGTTTAGGTATAACAAACTCAATTTACATTGTTAACAAATAAAATATACACGTTAGATTTATGTTTTCAAAATAAGATCGTAAGTAAAGTCACACATGAATCCTGAAAATATATAAGTATAATTACAAGATAACCTGACAACGCATACAGAATTTACAGGGCATTGAATATAAACATACTCAAAAGTATTTGAACTTTAGAAAAAAAGTTTTTCTAGTAAATGAAATGTAAACATTAGTCGGTTCCAAGACATCGTGCGATTAATACAGATTTCAGAACATATAATCGAATGATATTCTTTATCCCTTTATCGAAGATCCCTTTCGATATTCTCATCATGAAACTCGGAAACGTCAGAGATCAGTATATGTGAACGTGAATATTGAAGCTGCATAATGAATATAAATCTTATCTTGGAATTGTCAAATAATTAAATCGAAGTAATTCTACGATACATTATGTACTAAAACAGGTACATTATATACGAAAACTGAAGAAAATATTACGAACAAGAAGCGTACAGAAAGTCCAAAATAGTTAACACCCAGAGAGGAAAAATTTGCAATGATTGTTGCAAATAGCTTTGGAAAAATGTACATCCCGAATTGTGTAGTAGGGTTCTGCGGAATGATTTCGATGCAAGAATACCACGGAAAAAGCCACGTATCAGTAAAATGAACAGGAAGAAAGAGTTAACGTTTGCAAAAATGTATGTTAATAAAGATATTTCATTTTGGAATAAAGATATTTCCTCAGATGAGAGTAAATTAAACATTTTCGGTTCGAATGAGCAGCATTATACGTAGAGACAGTGCAACATAGTATTTAAATTACAAAATATAATTCCAACTGTAAAACATGTGTAAGGAAAATCAGGATAACGGTGGTGAGCGGTTGAATAAGAAATAAACGTGGGCGGTTAAAAAAAGTGAAAGCTTGTATTTTGAACTATACTTCGCGAGTGCTGATACAATTCTGTCTTTCCTGAAAAATCCTAGTCAGAAGGACCCCCTTGACAATATGGACTTTCTTAGCCTTGAGGCAGAACCATCCATAGGAGGTGGAAACGCAGCGAAAGACTGCACATGGTCCACTCAAGCCTTCGCTTTTTGGACTTTTCTAACAATAATAAAACATTTTATTCCTTTCGAATAACGAATAAAAGTATCGAACAGAGTTATTATCACGTTCGTGAATGTGGATGATATACCATTCAAATTTATAAGCCACATTATCGTGTATTCAATTCTAAATTTTTTGAAATTAATAGTTATAAAACTGTGGATGTTACAATTAGTTTAATAATAAATCATTCCGGCGAACAAGCACCAAGCACGGCAGCCTTTCGCCAGAGAACCGCGTCGAAGGCATGGAGAAAAATCAAAATCGACAGTTTCTAAGAAGTCACCGAAAAATATCGATCGTGCGGCGAAGTGAGTTCATCGACTCGGCCAGAACATCGGCTGTTGAAAATTGTTGAATAGGTCAGGATCGACACGAGGATCCAGCCTTACCGACCTACTTTCGTCGAAGCAAGCTATTTCGTGGACGATATTTCAATTATTTTTTTCTAGCATTAGTTATACAAATCGTTTTTCTTAAAACAATTTATTCACCTGAAAATGTGCTGTTAAAAAAAAATTGTTTTCATAAATAATAAAACGTTTTATTTCTTTCGGATAACGAATAAAAGTATCGAACGCAGTTATTAAACGACTTAATAGTTTATTTGTTATTCATGAATAACGAATAATTTCACGTTATTCTTAATTTAAAATGACATAACATTTTCCGCGATACCTATGCTGTGCCAGTACGTGTGCCGGGAGCCGGACCGAGCGCCCGTGTATAAAAGCCGTGAATACGTGGTTGAGCGCGAGGTCTCTGGGCGCTGTGATTGGCCAGTGTTTTTCGTTAATAACTCGAAAACGAAGCTTCAAACAACATTTTGGTAAAGGAAAAGGTTGTTCAGAATCACCTCAGCTACCCCCCATTTCCGGATGTTACACTAGTTCTGGGACACCCTGTATATACCGGTGGACCTTGTATAATCGTTCTTTTTTTTCCTTGCATTTCGCATCTTTGAGAAACAGATTTCATAAACCCCAAGTTTTTGTTCAAGTTCATTTAATTGCGTTTAATTAAAAGTTATTACAAACGTTTTGTTCAAATTCATTTAATTGCGTTTAATGAAAAGTTATTACAAAATTCAATCTTTATTAATTATTATAAAGTTCTTAAGATCAGTTACAAATAATTTCGCACACGGACAGTCAGCGCTCCACGGGTAGCAACCCACGTCTTGTTACCTCAAAATAACTAGAAGAATCGCAACAGCCCAAGTGCCTAGGAACATTACAAGATACTTTAATTTTGTAGTTTGTATAACATATAGATTTCTTTTGTGAAAGAAAAATTAAAACATTTAATACTGTCAGCAAATTTAATGTTTGCAGTTGGTATTAATTATAGTTCCATACTGTGCGTTTTATTTTTTGTAAATATGATATGAAACGTGTTTAAAAGATGTTAAATATGTAAATTATTGTTAATTATAAGTGATATATTGTAAAGAACATAAAAATAACTGAAAGATTATAATGTATTAAATTATATGTTTAGTATTAAATGAAAAATTTAATATTAACATTTGTTTAAAGTGAAAAACATTATTTTGAAAGAAGTTAGTTATAACTACATTTCTTATAAAATAAAAACATGAATAGATTGCAATTATATTTTAAAACTTTCGCAAATTTGAAGTGTGCTAATTATGAAGGTAAATGATATACAATTGTGTAACATACATAATTTTAACTGATAGTTTATTTATATGTTAAGTAATATAAAAATATATATTGTTTTAAATGTAAATATAGGTTGCAGATACATTAAACGTTGGGTAGCTCCAACTCAAAAAGAAATAACTCGTAGAAAAAAAGCATTACAGCCTCAACCCGAACCAAAGCGAAATACTTTTACTGACTGGAATAGAAATGCTGAAATATATGCATTTAACCAAAGACTTTCAGAAAAGTTTGATACTGAAAAATTGAATCAAGCATTTATACATAAATCATACATTACCGAAGAAATAAAAAAACAAGAAGAAATAGGAATAAAAGATCCAAAACTTGACATAGAACATAATGAAGAATTTATTGAAAAAGGAAGAAAAATAACTTCAGAAACTATAAAAAAATATTTAAGTCAAAATTTACCACATCTTCCTGAAGATGGTATCATGTATGTATAAAATATATTGTACATAGTTTACCTTAAAAAAATATCTGTAATATATTTTGAATACACTTTTACAAATGTTTCATATTTCATAAATGAAATTCAATTCATAGAATATTTATTTGTGGTACCTTCCTATTTTTAAGCAAATTAGTTTTATATCTTAATTTTACTTTATAATATAAAAAGAAAGCATCTTGAAATAATTTGCCCACTTCATCAAAATTTTATTATACATGTAGAAAATATTATCAATTGTAAATACTATTTAACATAATAATTCATTTGTGATTGTTCAACATTTATATTGTTTATAAAATAAGTAATTCTTTGAATTTTTATTTTATACCAACTGTTATTGCATATAATGGATTTAATATTTATTACCTATTTTAATACTTGTTTTGAAAAATAACGAGATAAAAAAAAAATATAGTGAAGTTTTATGCTTTATACTTTATAGCTTCTTCCATATTTAAATTATTGATATTTCAATAACTCAGGAATAGGTCAAAACATTAAAGGGTGCTGACTTCACTTAAATTTCATCTAATACATCTGACCTAAAATGAGTCTATCTATAGCCAAATATATTATTAACAAAAATAATTAATAATGGTCATTAGTTATAAGGATATATAGCAATATTATTTTAAAAATAAAAAAACTTTAATTATATGAAAGATGCATATAATACTACACATCAAACTGAAATATGAATATGTATGTATTCAAATGATACAATATTCTACATATAACCAAAAAATGAATTCTTGAAGCATTTGTATATTGTTAATTATAATATACAATTCACAAAAAAAATAAATATACAATATTATTACATTAATTATATTTTATCAATACTCTTTAATTAGAACTGATAGTTTTGGTAATGGGAATATCATAATAACAATTGTACATGATAATTTCCTGTAATAAAAGTATTCTATGAAAGTATTCTATGAAAAATATTACATTATAGATATTTATTATATATGAATTAAACTTGACTCGCAAGAGTAAATTTTAAGTATATGAAGAAAACTTGCATCTACCAGGAGTAGATTTTAAGTATATCAAGAATATATTACTATAAAAATAAAAATTAGTATTCACTTTTATTTGAAAATATTTATTATAATAATTATAAGTAATAGTAATTGTGAAAAAATTGTTACATTGATAAAGTATTTAAATGTAACAACTTTTTTAGAATATAATTTATTATTAATATTTAATTACAAACTCATTGGTGTTTGCAATGTCAATTTAAAACATTGCATTATGCTTTGTGTTTCAAAAACTACACTAAATATTTTTATAAATGGTATACATTTGCATAAATGCTTGAAGATGGATGTATCAAGGTACGATCTAAATTCTTTAGAAAAAATTTCTGTCTTTGTTAGTTTTCATATATTTATCCTTAGAACTTTACTCAAAATTTAAACAAAATATGTAGAAAATTACAAATAAAATGTTATATCTAAAATACATAATCAAATCTTAGAAAATATAAAATGAAATGAAATTAATTTATTACATCAAATTACTGATTTAGAAATATATGATAATTGATACATTTTTCTTAACACTTTAATTATTGTACATAATATATTTATAAATATACTTATTGTTTCAGGGCATTTCATGATTATCTCATGTCTGAAAAAATATTAGCTAAAGCATCCTTACATATTGGAACAAAGGACATTATTTTAACTGGTGTTTGTATATAGTTTAATTATTTTAATGAATTTCAATATTTTTTTTATAAATGTGTTATACGTAAATACATAATTATATATGAATTATTTTACATGTATTATACATTGTTCCTAATTAAGTTTCATTTTTATCATTTAGGAATATCCTTTACTTGAAGAAACATTAGCACAAACATTTGTAGCACTTGTAGGGGCGCTTGCTGAAAGTGTTGATATCAATCAGGCAACTGGTTTTGTTCGAGATTTTTTAATAGCAGCATTGGTAGATAAAGATCTAACTGAGTTATGGTGTCCAACTAAACCATTTGAATTATTAAATGATATGATTTCTACAAAGAAAAAGACATCTATAGAAGCTAGACTTATTGGTCAAACTGGAAAAACTACTGTTTTATCAGCTTACCATGTTGGAATTTATGCAGACAAAGAATTTTTGGGTTCAGGTAATAGCTTAAAATATATGTATCTTATATTAATCTCGTAATAAGTATCATGTAATGAGTACTTAAGAAATTATGTGTTTAGGTTTTGGACAAACTATTACAGAAGCAAAAGATGTAGCTGCTGCTAATGTATTATCCAAAATGTGTGGTATACTACATGCAAGTCAACCATTACGAATTGACAAAAAAATAGATATGTCTACTTAAAAGTAATTACCATATAATACAAATTATAAGTTAAATTCTTAATGTGTTAAATAGTACAACAAAGTGCAAATGCATATGTGTATATGGAAAATAAACTTGATTTATGTTAAAATTATATTCTCTCTTATATGACAAATTTTTCAACATGGTTCTATAATATAATCTTATCACATATTAATTACTAACTTTAACTGCTTAACATATAAATATTATAGAATAAATATTCATCAATTTGAATTAATTTTTCTTGTAACTTTCAATTTTTGTAACCTATCCTTCTGTTAAAAAAAATTTTTGTTATAATTACATATAGTATACCAAATTTTTAAACTTTAAAGTATCACTATTCACAATTCTTAACAACTTTTTAAAGTAATATAAGAATTTTTATATACATTGACAATTTTTCATATTCCAGGTACGAGATGTAACTTGCAAATTATTTATAAAAGAAATTTAGGCTATTACATTTCCCTATAATATAGTAGTAGGAAAAGTTAATTTTAAGTAAGAAGGAAGATATGAAAAAAAAGTAGGGGAAAGATGTCAAACAAGTACTACAAATAATATGCACTAGAAAACACAAGAACAATTAGATGAAATAAACTAGTGAAAATAAATAGCAACAAATAAACAAATCAATAATAAATAAATAAAAATAAATCTAGTATTTAAATATGAATGAACAGAGCATCAAAACAATAACTTTAAGATCCTGACCAAAATATTATTGTCTTAAATAGTTATATAACATATTAGATAATAGGTTATAGAATATATTAATAATTATCATAAGCAATTACAATAATTAACATAACAAGCATAATGATGGATGGAAAAATAATATTTTTAATGAAACAAAAAATATAAAAGAACAAAAATCAGAGCGAAAATTAATAAAAAAATTAAAGATAAATTATAATGTAACGTACTTTTAACAAATTGATGTATAAAAATAAACAGTACTGGTGTGAAATTTAAAAGATTCTATCAACAAGAATATATGAACTAATAAATTTTTACATTTTGTTATATTATTGCTCTAGCTCTAATATATATAAAGTTAGAAGATATATTATAATAATAAATATATAATTACAACGTGTAAATAACTTAAACCTATCATAAGTTAAATTTATATACGTTTTCCAATGCTATTTAAATTTGAAAAATATACACAAACACATACACAAAATAAAACAAACGAAAAATATGATCATAAGATTATATCATATACAACTTATGAATAAATGTGATTAGGTTATATTTTATATATTTCAATTTTAATATCTTAGCATGGATAAATCATTTTGTAATACACATAGTATTTAGACAAATTAATGATATATGTCAATTTTACAAAATATAACTTATAAAAAATAAAAAAAAAGAGTATTATGGTTTAAAGTACATTTTTTAATTTTTTAAAGGTTGTTAGTTACTCTACTTTTGGTGACATTTTGTGAACGCAATAAACACCTAGGAACGTAACGAAAAACGTATAACGGTATTAACAGAGTCCGTATTGTATGACTTAAAATTTTTGTTTAAAGCGAAATAGTTAATGTCAATACATTTCTTTTGTATGATATTGACGAATCGATATTTGATAAAACTACAAAAATGTATAATTCTTCTCGTTATAAATATATTTTTAAATTAGCTGAAAACTAACTGTTAAATGCATTAAAATAATATTATTTTAAAATTGATAATTAATTTACTTTTATCTTAACTTTCTACCTTATAAAATATAAATTACATAAGTGTAGCTTTTTTTACAATTATGGGAATAAATATGATTTTAAATATTGAAAAAATATAGAGAATTTTTTTCCGTGTTATTTCCATATTAAAGAGAACATCATGTAGTATTATATACAATTACATTTTATGTCTCATATAATTTATACCATTCTATAATATTTTTCTTTATATTGACGTAGTAGAATATATTTGGCAATATAGTCTCCGTAATATTTTAATTAGCAATTATAACTGTTACTTATTTTTATTTAATGATTATAGTAAATATAACATTTACATTTAAAGAGAGTTACTGAAATCACGGAACTTTTCCACTTATATTTTATAAGCAATTTTTTACATATAAAAATATTACGTTACATTTACGAAATTTGAAATTTTTAATATAAACTAAAATATAGTTGCACCTAAAAAACATTGTAAAAATTCCAACCCTATTCTACTTAATATATGTTTGGTACCAAAGATGTTTCATTATTACACAAGTATTATTTAAAGATAAAATAAAATTCTAAAATAAAAGATTTTTGAAACGTGACAGCAGTTAAATGTCATTAAAAATTTTTCTATATCGGTATAATCGTAGGTATAATATTGATTACTTATGATTCATACTATCCCCTTTAAGATGGTTCATCCTTGTCCCCATCCGCACTCTACCGCTCCGAGTTTCCGCCACTTCTACCGCCTCCTCTTTCTCCCTTCATTTTTGCTTCTCTTTTTGTACATTCATCTCGCTCCTTATTCTATCTGTTTCTTTTGCACTTCGATCTTTCTTTCTCTGTCTTACGTTCCTTCTTTCCTTTCTTTCTCGCTTATTCACTTACACACATATGACGCGTGCGCACACACAAATATACGCAATCACACGTATTATCCCACTACTAGCTCTATTCCTGCGTGTAACGACTCAATGGCGCTGCCACGCCCTTTCGCCATCGAGTAATCAGTGTTATTGTTTTAGAGTTCCACTTTTATTATTATTTCTCGGTATAAGGGACGTAATGTATCGATTAACGATACTTAAATACCGCGATGCAGTACATTTGCATTGACAAAATAAGAGTAAAAATAATGATTATATAAAATTGGTTATAACATGTCAATAATAAAGGAATGGTGTAGGAACCTACTTGTATGTATGTTCTACACTCCTGAATTTTTGGTACCTAAGCTTCATTTTACAGATACCATATTCTATTTGCTTGAAGCAAACTTAAAATTTGCAGGGCGTAATATGATTTCGTGATTGTATAATAGAGAAAGTCTTTCTCTTTTTTTTTTCACTAAAACTTGCGAATTTTATAGAAATATATACTTTAAAACAATATTTGGATTAAATTTAATCTATGTTTCAAATTTAAACAGTATAGATAGAGTTACATGTTGAATTTTAAATAGAAGTTTCAATTCAAAATTCTATGATTTTATAAATTTGCTTGCATTTAATCAACAGATGAAAATTGCATGCATTTGAAGGTATTAAAATTTATATTTAATGCGGATATAATGTATTGCTATAATATACGTTTTCAATTCAGTAACAGTGTATGATAATACGACACATTTTTTCTTCTTGAAACCTACAATAAATGATACAATGTGTGATAACAATTCATCTAAATATACAGTACAATGTGCGTGGTACACGTTAGATGAACAGACCCATATCACTTCTGTGCGTGTATATTAAATGTACATATTTGTACGTAAGTACTTAGAATATGTCAAACGTTTTTCTAAAATCTTATGAGATCGGTGGAAAACTTCGTAGCCTGTTTAAGACTCAGTAGATCTCTCATTCTCTCGTGTTTGGTCCCCTCCCCTTCTTTCTATCTCCTTCAACTCAGTAAAACGGGATTCTTTCCTTCTCTGGTCTGCCGTTCTCCGTACACTCGTGTGTTGGTGGATTGCTTGGTGTCCATGAAGCCTTTTGCGACGTTGCCATGTATATGCCAGTAATGCATCGTTGCCAGCTCCTCTTGCACTGCTCCATTCTTTTTCACTCATTCGCATGCTCGACCCCTCTCTCTCAGACTTTAGTATGTGCGCGGCTAGGATCAACCATATACCCTCCTCCACCAACGGTCGACATCCCTACTCATACTGTTCACAACCCCTCCTTCCCTTCTCTTCATTTCTCTCCTCTTCCCATCCCAACCCTTCTCTTCTCTTCTACCCGGCCGCAAAGGCAGCGAGTTTGCTTGTGCCCAATGCAGTGCCGTACATGCTGGTGTAGTATATACTGCGTGTACATTTGATAAAAGGCAATTTTATTATTATTAAAAATAAAACAGGACTGTAAAAACATTTGAAAAAATGCAAATTGTTATGTCCTTCCTACTTAATCAAAAGTAAATTTCATTCAAATATGTAGTGTTAAATTGTAAGATGAATATGTTATGTTCAGTAAGACATAAAAATGACGAATAAACAAGAATTCACATGTACATGTTTATAGTTAATAATAAATAAAATATTTGTTTTTTGTTTGGTAATAACAGTAACAAATTTAAATTAAATTGATGGTTAAAGAACAGTATATTTGTAAAATTTGATTTTCATTTTGCAGTATATTATATAGAATGATTGAATATTATTTAGTTTTATTCTTTGCATACATATGTATGTATATACATATAAATTCATGAAATAATAATAAGTAATTTATTACAAGTAGATGAAGAATTATGAGCATTTTTGGTATTTCATCTCATTTTAAAAGCTTCGAATATATTTTTGAGTACTTTGTATACTTATTACATTTTTTAAATAAGTATGGAGCATTATTTATAAGTTACCAAAAATCATTTCAAATGAAATTATAAAATAAAGTATGTTTTATTGTTTGCATAATAAAAGCAATTTTTAAATAGTAAATTTACGTTAAAATCATGTAAATAACCGTACTTACACTGTATAGAATAATAATAATTACTAATAATGAGCACACGTAAATTTTTTACCAAATTTCACTAGATTTTGTTTCTAAGCTATCACCTTTAAGTCGTGGAGATCTTTTGAGGTGTGTATACACGTACGTACATATGTATGTGTTTCTCTTTTCAGCGTACCGTTAACGTGTAAAATAACATGTGATATTTTCCATTTACTCCTGTATTAAAAACTCTACGTACATTGCATATACATAAATCAACTGTTTAACAAACGTTGAAATAGTAACGCAAAAATAGCAAAAAAATATGGAAAAATGTGAGGAAGGAGATGAGTAGTGGCACCTTTAGAACCAGGATAAAACGGTCCTGAGGTAGCGTAGACCTCCGTCCCCCGCGACGCTACGTCGTCGGTTGGTTTGGTTGCTCGCTCGTTCTCGTTCGTTTTCTCCCCACTCCAACTCATACGTCCCCGGTCCCTTATGACCCCACCTGCCCCGTATCCAGAAACTTTACCCTTACCCCGTCACATTCAATGCCCCTTCCCCCCGGACCGCTGTGCGATTCCGCCTTGCCTGCTGCCAGCCAGCCGTCCGTCCTTACGTCCGTCCGTCCACCGTTTGGATCTATGGTTGTGTCGGTGGATTTCGTGACGTTAACCTGGCGGCCCTGAAAACGTTGGACTGACCGTACGTTTTCGACTACCCTTCGTTGGGGCGCGAATGTAAAACGCGAGTGTTT
Source organism: Anthophora plumipes (assembly GCA_951804975.1). Lineage (NCBI taxonomy): Eukaryota > Metazoa > Arthropoda > Insecta > Hymenoptera > Apidae > Anthophora > Anthophora plumipes. The sequence continues at coordinate 13,265,412 of OX638118.1, read as the reverse complement.
TTTAATCATCGCGGTCGCCGCTTAGGAATACTACAGACTAGTTCGGGTAAGAGGAGAGAAATGTGTGGTGAAACTAACCGATACGTTCTTGTTCGTGTTGAACTCCTTTAAGGAGTGTAAACTCTAAAGTACTAGTGATCGACAAAAGAAATGTTGGTGTACAAGAAATATTATCAAAACATATTCCTCCGGTTCTTTTTCTTGCTTTCTTTCTTTCTTTTTTAGTGCACATATGCGCGCACACGTACATACACAGATGCAGGCGCGTACGCATACACACTTATACATGGTTCTTTCCTTCTAGCCTCCTTTTGAACAATATGTATAAATGTGATTTATCCTTTTCACTCTCCTATATACATATGTTAGAACATTTGTATGGATACTGTTAATTTACATTGCAAAATGCATTTTGTTCTTCATTTCCCATTCTACCCTCTCTTTCATTGTCTCCATTTATTCCGTTTATTTTTCGGAAAGGATAAACAGGAAGAAGTGTAATAGAAAAAGAAAGAAACCTTTGCACCTGTATCTAGGCCTAAACAGTTATGTAGTGATGTTACAAAGTGTATGCTAGTGAAACCATGTATTTTGATAGCATCGTAGCTAAGAATTATTCCGTCATATTACGTGCTGTCCGTCGATCGTAACGTTCATCTCCAACATTTGAAGTGTGTTCTAATCGGTCATTCGTTCGTTCGCGGGCACCCATCGATTCGTTTATCCGTGGCGTGGTAGTTTTCTTCTTTTACGTTCTCTGACTCTCCGGGCATTTTACACATTATCCGCCGTTTCTTGCAGTACTCGATGTCTTCACCATTCATACGTATTTGAATCGTGTTTTAAGATTATCAAGAATAACGTGTTTACATGGTGTTTCATGGTGCCTTGAAGTTACCGATCGAGTGTTACTTCTGTTATTTTTATGTGCTATATCACTATATCTGACTACCTGCGTATTTAGACTCTGTGTCGTGTTCCTTTTGTCTTTGACGATTTTAAAGGTGTTGTCTCAACGGATTGTGTTTTGACGATATTGTACCGTGTGCTTTCCTATGCCCACCGGCTAGTAAAGGTTTTTTATTGCTACGCAAGAATCGCATTTTATAATGGTGTCCGGAGCAGTGTGGGAGTGTGCTGGAGAGTATTCAAGATCCTGAAATAGCGAATCTAATAATATGCGATATGTTATTCCGGCCACTTTTCGTGTGAACTTGAAGAGATAACAACGCAGCGTGTGATTAATTAACGAACAAAATCGTACGTATGTTACATAATTGTTACATGTCTTAAAAATATTGTTACACGTATCAAGGATAGACGAATTATAACTCGATCGCCTTTTCTCGCGTTTCTCATAACGTTTCCCAGTGAGAACAAGCGAACTCGAACACTGTTAAACCATGGTGACGTGTCTCGTTCTTTTACACTATATCAACCTTGTTTTCATTATAGTATCCCTACACGAACGATTATATTATGTTTTATTTAGACAATGAAATCACATTAGTAATACGACCGGGCTAAGTGTTATCCTTTGTGCAAACCTTTCGGTAAAATCATTTTTCTCTTTTATTAGGTAGTCACTACACGTCTGCAATCAATGTGTCCATGTACATCGGTGTGCACGTACATCAGTGTGCAAAAATATTTCTTTAAATAATTCTTTACCACGTTTCCATTTTTAATATTAATGACATTTCGGCTTAGTTGCATTTTTTAATCGATTCAAGTTGAAGAATTCCACTTTGTGATGCACTGGCTTCTCTTAATTACATATATATGCATATATATGTATCTCTATTGATATCGTTTTTCTGTGAACAAAATCTAAAAAATTTAAATGCTCATTTTTGTATTACCTTAAAAATCGCGTCTGATGATTCCAACTATTTAATTTTGAGTACACGCCCACTGTTATGTAAGTGAATCATACAAGAATTGAATACCTTATCAGTTATCTGCGAAGTCCGTTGATCGAAAAGAGCAGTTCCATGTTATGATATGGGTATTTTTTTTACACTCGTTTTGAATGTGCAAAATATACGGCGAATAATAAATACTTATATTATTTTCATTCTATTGCAGGGAATTCTTTTGTTGACATGCTTCAGTGATCGTTCCTTTTACATTTATTTTTGCTTAATTCTTTTTTTATTTTTAATTCTCTTGCTTAAATAACTGACGTTGTTATCGTTAACATTTAAAAAGCAACAATTGTATTGAAATTTATAATGTAACAAAAGTTTGTGATATAATACTATAAATAAATGTCATTTTTTTTTAATATTTTTAAACTGGGCAAAGTTAATAACTTTTTAAGAAAACTCAATCTTAATCGCATGACTAGGGTAAAATTGATACTGTGAATAATTTGTTCGCGAATTTTTATTTGTATACAATCTGGAATGAATAAAGAGAGCAGAACAGAAATTTGCTAAAACTTAAAATTCAGTGATCTTTCTTTCTATGAACATTTTATTCTATTTTTTATTCGTACAAAATGTGATGGCTTAATTACTACCTGGAATTTTAAGTATTTTCTATTTTTACTGAATGTAATTCATTGATTCTGATTTTTTGTGAGTTTCTACTTACATAAAGCACGATTTTTCTACTTTAATGTCAATTTTTTGTGATAGTTTAATTATATAGGACGTAACTTTTCCATTTCAACTTTGATTTCTATTATTTCTTATTCGTGCAAAAGCTGTTTCTTGGATGTAAACTTTAATTTATGACAATTTTTTGTTTGATTACTTCGATTTCAATTTAATATATTTTTTATTATTTCTTGATGGTATTTTTTTGATAGACATCGTTTCTCTTATAGTTCTATATGAAAGTACAAGATTACTTTTTTGGTTTCAATTACAAAAAGAATACATAAGAATTAAAAACATACGTTTTAATATCGGTTAATATGCATGAAATTAGGGAGAATTTTATCTCAAATTTAGTTTTTTAAATAAATTTAGAATCTGAAACTGAACGTATATTTTGTGGAATTTTTAGTATACTCTGTATAACTTTCTAGTTTGTGATATTCGAAGTTCATTTGGATATATTTTAGAACGTTTTACGAAAAGAATAATATGGTTTAATTTTTTTTTCTTTGCAATTTATTTTGATTTGAGGGGACCGTTTAAAAGATTATGTAACAATTGCGTAACATACTATAATTTGTTTAAAGAATATACAAGACATTGTAAGTAAATGGTAAAGTATATTTTTGAAAAGTTATTTTCGGACGTTTTTTTTAATATTATGTAGTTATATTTAAGAGCATATGAAAAACGTGTGATATTCTTCAAAATATTATAAAATATATTAAACACAAGGATTGTTTGATAATTATTAAATTTGACATTTTTTCTAACATGTCTTTACACGATTTTGTTCGTACAAATAAAATTTATACTTCATTACCAATTGTATTTTAACGTAAATGGAAGTGCACTTTCATACTTATTCATTCTTGTTTTGTGCGTAATATATAATCATTTTAGTATATCTTATTTTTAGAAATAAACAAAGCCAAACTTTAAATGTTATTAAAAACAAAAATTTGTATCCCATTTCGTCTAAAAACACTAATGAACTTTATTACGTTTAAAAGGATTATTTCCACTTATTACATAAAAAAATTCTGATAGTTACTTATTCTTATTGTCAACACTATTAAAAAAAGAACTTAAAATGTCTCTAATAAAGTCTATCTCCTTATACTTTCTTATCATTTTTTTCACGTTCTGTTTTATATAGGGTGACACAGACATAGATGTCCAAAAATTAGTACTCTATTTTAGTGTTCTTAAGGATAGAAAAAGGTTATATAAAAATAGGTCCGAAAATTCTTCATTTCTAAGATATAGACATTTTCCGATTGTGATGGAATATTGTAGGAATGTTTAAAATTTACTTGAAGAAATGACTGAGAATGATCTTTTTCCACAAAAGATGTTTCGCACTGATGTTTCAAGGCTGTCAACGACATTGAAAAATTCCTGGTATATTCCGAATTTTTTCACTTGCAGCAATTGAAATTCTATCTTTGACAGTTATTCCAGCAAATTTTCTATAAAAGCAAAGTGTCTATATTTTGGAAAGGAAGAGTTCTCAGAGCTATGTTTATATGACATTTCTTCGTTCTTAGGACTAATAGAATACCATACCAAAATTTGGACATTTATTTCTGTGTCACCTTGTATATTTGACTACCTAACGTATTTCACTTCATGTACAGACCATTATTATAGGTATACAGGGTGCTTCAGCATGAAGCAAACACCGAAATATCTTTTTTGTTTTTAACGATATTAGAAATGTTTAAGCATAATTTGAATTGTTTCGAAGATTTTGTGTAAGTTTATATAACTATAATTGTGGAAGGAAATTTTTTTTACGGTCATACTTTAGCATACTTCCTCTTAGCGGAAAAATACATTCAAATATGTCTGAATTATGATTGTGATCAAATTCCAAGATAGGGTTATGATGGTATTTGAATTTACTGTTTATGCTATAAATGTTTAAAGTGATATCCACTGTTGACTATACACTTTCTAAAATGAACAGTCGGATTATGATACTCTTTCAATTATTTCTGACGTGATAGTAGCACTTGTTTTAATTATGCGATTTACCATGTTGTCTGGAGTGGCAAGAATGCTGTCGGTAAACATCCTTTAGTTTTCCCTGAAGAAAAAAAGTCTAATGGCAGCAGATCCGGTGAATGTGCTGGAAATGTTCATTGCGTCTATCCAACGATTTTTTATCGAAAGAGAAATAAAAATGAAACACATGTAAAAGGAAAAAGAATAGTAGTGCCAGAAGTTATAGGGGTGAAAAACATTTAATGGTATAAATTTTTAGAAGAAGAAAAAAACATGGATTCGATTATCCATCACGCAGTCGTCAATTTGTGAATATTGTATAAGTATGCCTTCTCTTGTATACGTGTGCGTGCATTTCTCATCCAATCCAATGATTTGGGAATTTTTCATTAAGTACTTGAGTAGCTGCTCGTGGATAATTAGACCACGTACTGTTATCAGATCAAAAATAATTGAAAGAGGATCACAGTCTGTGACAGCTTGTTGTAAAAAGCATAGTACCGCTGATGAACATTTTAAAAATTTATAGCATAAACAGTGAGTTCGCACAGCATCCTTATTAAATGTTCAGTCATTCAAAGTTCATAATTCAGATATGTTTGAATGTTTTTAACATCTGCTACAAGATACAATAAAAAAATTATATACTTTGCTATAAACAAAATACCGATGACCTTGAAAAGATTCGGAAAATGTGACCATGAAAAAAAAATTTTCGTCTACGGTATTTTTTCCTGCGAAACCATTCAAATTGTGCTTTAAATATTTTTCATATCATTAAAAATAACGCAGATACATAAGTGTTCACCTGTATGCTATTATTATATAAATAATAGCAAACATACAATAGAAGTAAACAAATATTAGAATTATATTTTTTATAGGTTTTGGTACGTTTTTGTATTCTATAACGACCATTAGCCATACAAGTTTAATATAGAAGGTACAGCATATGGGATAAAAACCTCAGATAAATTTTCATGTACGTGCAAAAATGAACTATATACAGATATTTTTTTCCTAATGCGTGACATGTTAGTGACATGTTTATCATTATAGACATAAATAACAAACGAAGCCGTAAAAATTAACTATTGTTCTTTACGTCATACTAAAATCTATATCTGTATGAATAGACGGGATGATACACTTTTAAATATTGGGAGAATTTTATTCACATTTTCAAATATCATTTAAAAGTAAACCATTTGATGTTTAAAAATAAGAATAATTAAATGTTATCTATATGAACATTAAAGCAGTTAAAATTATATTTTAATGTTATAACCAATACATAAAAATTATAGATATTTTTAGAAATAAATTTAACAAATTTTACCATTTTTGAATGTATGTAGTGTACAAAATACTTCATACAGTATACTTATGAATACTAAGAGTAGTTATTCTTGTAGATTATTCATTTATATCTGTTTCCTTCTGAATCAGGAAAGTACTAAAAAGTTATAATTTGAAACAAGTAAAACAAGTACCGCGTTGGTTAACGTAATTAAAGGGAAGATGGAATGAGCGAAAGAGTTCCCAGATGAAGCACGCAGTCCTCCTTTCATTGGTATGATCTATCGCTTCGCACTCGCCCTTTTTACGCGTTGACGCGCTACAAAACTACAGTTCTGTTCGGTTTAAGTCGACTCTTCTCGGTTCGACTCGGCTCAACTTGGAGTCACAACGACAGCGGAGCTATCGACCGTTCTAGGTTTAGCAAGATAATAATAATTCGGATGGAATGTATTCAGCGGGAATGGAATTAATTCGTGTACGCTTTACACATTGCTATATACTGGTTATTATTAGTTATAATACTAACGAAAACAACATGCTGTGGAATAGAATAATTTTTGTCGGTCATTTTTGATAATTTGTTACTTAATAGATCTTATTTATTAAAAAATATTATTTACATATACTTATTTGTTGTTGGTTATTTTTTATTTACTACATTTCGAGAATATCAAGTGCCTTTAACATTGCAGTTATGCACTGTGCGTTTGAACACTTTATTAAAGTTGCCTAATACGATATGTTATTGTGTTGTTCTTGATGAATGTAATTTTTCTCTTAAAAACCATATAAACTTTATAAGAGTTTAAATATTCAAAGCAGATACGGGTACATAGTTTCGTTATAAGTTTCAGTTTACATTTCATGATCTGGTAACCGTGTAATATATTAGATGAAAAGGTTATTTTCGCAAAATGTAGATTAGGTTTTCTTGTTATCATGTTAATAAAATATACTATTAACAATAATACTGCAAGTAATATGATAGATGAATTAACTATTTTTCGACGACCGACCATAAATCTTACAAGTAATAGAATCTTAACCCTATTCACTCCTTCGTCGAGTATGATTCGACATCAGATTTTATCACAGAAACTTCTATGTCGAGTCACATTTGACATTTTTAAACTGCCAGTTTAAAAGACATTCCGATAATCATATCCGTTCGTAAGACTTTCCGATAGTATAAGAGAAATAGAACAACCGGAAATAATCATATATTATAACAAATATGTTGGTATCGATATGGCGAACCAATATACGACATCTTATTGTTTTTTACGTCCAACATTCAAGTGATGGAGGAAATATTTTTTTTGAGGACTTGAAATCTCTTTAGTGAACGCGTATATTTTATAGAAAGAAAAAACTAAAAATGAAGGAAGAAAATCTATGATCCACAAAAGATTTCGAGGAAGCATTTTGTTCGGATTTATTAGTAATTTTCGTGTTCTAAACATGAAATTAGGAAGGCCTAGAACAAGTGCTGAAAACGATCGTTTAGATGGAAAGCCTTATTTCATTTTCTTACATCCCGAAAGAAAATTCAAGGATTGTACCGTTTGCTTTAATCGAAAAATACCCGAAGGAAAAAGAGAAATCAATTTGTTTCGTAAAATGTGCGAAAGAAAACTAGGTTTACATTCTGAAAATTGTTTCAAATGATATCATACCCTTTAAAATTACAAAATGTAAGAAAAATATAAATAAAACGGGTTGTTATATGTATTTGGCTTTTCCTTTATTTATTGAAATTCTTATTCTTTAGTTAAAAATTTAGAAGTTTTACAAATGTAAATTACAACAATGTTTAAGAGCTATATTTAATGTAATTAGTAAACAAAAATTGTTTAAAATAAGTATCAGTCGAGGAACTGTCCTTTGAAGTAAATTTTAAGTAAAACACTTAAAATACTAGGGAGTTATTGGCAACAAAATTGAAAAATAATTCAGAGTGCAAAAGCTTAAGACATTATCTAAAAGTCTGCAAATACTTTTATTTTTATAAATACGATCTTTAAAGGTACTTTAATCAAATGAATTCGATCATTATTGAAAGTCTCTAAATAATTAATCTGATTTCATGGATGTATTCATAGCAAAAATTATATTACAGCTTTTAATATACTAAAAAATATGTTTCTATTCTTACTATATTTTGCTCGAAATTATAAAATCGTTAAAATAATATTTTTACACAATTACATCTCTCTTTGAAAGAAAAATTAAACAATAATAGTGGATAAAATTATTGAAAGAAAATGTAACGCTTTTATGAGCGAAAGTTTCATGTACAACATCCGTCGTCAGCGTCTCTTGAACGTTCGTTTAACTGCGGTCTAATGGTGTTTGCGGTATTATAAGCCAGCGTTTCTCTTCTAAATGGTAAGTATATGGAAAGAATTTCATGGTGTTCTATAATCAATACAATAGTATCTGTCTAAAGGTGATGTTTAATTTTTTAAATGGAATACTATATATTTTTTTATATGATATGAAAGCGTCTGTTAGGACGAATTCAACCAAGTGTGACACAATGATCTTCAAAATCACACAAGGTCAGGAATGAAAGAAATAGTTTGAACATTTCGTAATACTGTATTTACAAGTATGTTCTATTGATAAGACCATATAACGCGTACAATGTGACTGGTATTGTGTTGTTACTGACTGTCGGAATGTTTACTTACGTTTTTCATAGTGCAGACTTATTCATTATTCTGAGTGCGTAGTTTTAGTATTCCCAAATGAAACAGTATTACAGTCTTGTTACAATTTTGTATTTTAAAATAATAAGTAGAGTTCACTTTTAAAATTTAGAATTATATATATTAGAATTATAAATATATAGTGTATATATATATATATATGAAAATTATAATAATTATATATATTATAAATTTAATATTTTTTAATTATTCGATTGACGAAAAAGTAGATATGATACATATTTATTATGAGTGCAATAAAAATGAAAGTTCAAACTACTCAAATATTATTTCATTCCTGGTATTTCTTTGAAGGTCATTGTGTCACAGATGGCTGAAATTTCATTGACATTCGCTTTCATATCATAAAAAGAAGAATATGGCATTCCATTTAAACAATTAAAGGTCATTACCAGTTTTCGAAAAATAGAGCAAATATAAAACACTTTCCTCTTCCATTTTTTCCGTACACTTATCTTTTACTAGAAAAACTATGGCTAGTAACGCGAACCTCTATATTCACGATGCATCAAACGTTGAATTACTTAGTAAAATAAATAAAAAATATTTTTACCGGTTTTGCTTTTTATTTTGTTAAAATCTGCTCATATATCTAAGAAATGAAATTTAATTCTTAATATGTATTAATAAGGTTAATTTCAATTCTATTTCGGAAAAAGTGTAAAAACATATATTTAATAAAATACCACTTCTTTGTAAACTATTTCAAATATTATTTCATAGAAAACTAGCTTTCTGCAAAACTGATTTCTTTTTATTTTAAATAAAAGAATCAGTGCTTTTTTAACGGATTTATAGATATTTCTTGCAATGTAGAATACAAAATGTTCTAAAGATATAAAGAAGTTAAATAATGAAATCAAGTATTTTGTATAAACATTAAAAAAACTAAAATGCGTACTAAATATATATTTTATAGTTAAATGAGTAAATTACGTAATAATCCTTCGGAAAGAATTAATTAGTGTAATCATATTCCCAATTTTGTGAATTTATTACAAGATTTTTTATTTTATGTCAATACGGATGCATATTTTCATTTAAGAAAAATATTGGGAGTGTAAATTAGTTTTGGGGGATTTCGAAAGAAGAATATGTAGTGTGCTGTAAACAATTGGCGGGTAAACACATTTTCAAAAGCATTAAAATGGAACATCCAGAAGGGAATTTTCGACATTTGTTATTCTACTTACTTGATAAGAAGGAAACAGTTGCAGATAGTCATCGAAAGCATGTTAAAAATTACGAGAAGTCTTTTCACTCAATGAAAATTTGCGAATACTGGTTTAGATGATCCAATAGTGATGATTTTGATGTACGTAACAAAGAGACAGCAAAGAAAGTGTGGAGATTCAGAGCTGCAAGAATTATTGAACAAAAATTGAGTTCGATCAATTTCGGAATGTACCAGAGCTTTGGGTGTTGACCGATGTGAACAGTTACGAAACCCTTACGTGCCATTTTCTTTGAATAAATGTATTTTTAACCAAAAAATCCCTCAAAATTAATTCACGGTTCTAATATATTGTCAAAAATAGTTATTTTGAAAAAATGTAATTTTTTGAAAAAATTATTTTTACATCTATTGTGAGGAAATATTAATGTATTACTTGGAAAATTACATATTTTGTAACAATGAAGATAAATAGATTTTATTGTAATTTGGAATTATAAATTTTGTACTTTTATTTGTTATTGATACTAATATAAATATAAAAAATTATAATATTATTGTAATTAATTGAATTACTAATGCTGCATTATATTATTTAATTATTACATAGTACAAACTATAAATACTACTCTGTTACTAACTAATGAAATAGTATTCATTTAATATATGCATCAATTGTCATTTGTGAGTAATAAGCTAGCTTGTTCTATGTGTAGAAGCTATCTAATATTTATAAAAATTCCTTAAATTTAATTTTCTATAAAACGTCACAATTTTATCGATCATTATATAGTGTTGGGATCTTCGATTCGAAATTAAAAATTAAAAGAATAAAGAATTGGATTCGAGATTTCGTTGCCTAATTATTAGTGTTTAAAAATATGACTATAGCCTAGCAATCCTTATATCACGAATATAGGTCAAATAAAGGCACGGGGGTACAGTGATCTTCAAAGTCGGTAAAAAAGGAAAACTGAGATTCGGCACCACAAAAGACACTTTATAAGAGGAATTGTAGATTAAACATTAAATCTGCCGTAGGCAGAGTGGAGAGGATTAATATCTCCTGCAGCTCATGAACTTATACGGATAAGTAATTCAAAAATGTACACACCGCAATTGTCCACAAAGAAGTAGACGCGAGCATCGTACGTGTTCATCCAGGAATCCACATTTCACATATATGCATAGCAAGTCCACACATATTATGGAAATTTCTGAAAGAGTCCGAGCACGATGTACATTGTGCACATGAAACACACATGATACGCATAAATCATCGAGAAACAATTACTGTACATTACAATATTCATATACATACGTGCAAACAAAATGAAAAAATAAGAAAGGGACGAACAGTAAAAATAGTAAAGAAATTATAAATTACAAATTGAAATTACACTAATGTGCAGTAAATTAAAATTGATTATGTTAAACAAAGAGAATGAAACTAAAATAAACGCTACGTTCGCTTATCGCATGAAAAAACTTTTTAAAAGTTTCATTTTCGTTGTCGAAATAATTCTGTTCTCCCAAAGCTGGGTCTTTACAAAAATTAGAAAAGATACGATTGGCTTCCACAAGAGAAAAACAGCTTCCAATTGGTTAAAATATGACGTAGTGATGGTAGAGTCTTTATTTACAAAGCAAAATTGACGACATTCAACTTTCTTTGCTAGTATTTTTGTTTTCTACGTCCAGCTTGAAATTGACAAGCAACGGTCTCAATATCTGGAAACACACGTTTAAGCAAGGCTATTACAACAGAGAAAGTAGGAACGGTGGTCGCCAGGTGTGTCTAAAAAGGATTGGAAGGTTAACAGTGGAAGCTTTGAAAGGACGGTATAATTTCGACAACAAAAGCAAATTTTTGAGGAGCTTCTCGATGTGTTTGTAGTTATAAATTTTTAATATAGATTTAATTCAATTTTTCTTTAGTTTTCGGTGCTTTTTGGTTTTTATTTAGTACATGTGCGTGCGTCTGGTTATTTTAACGTGCAGTGATTGTTTATCAGTGCTTTGTGTGCAGACTGCATGTTGCGTTTTGAGTGTAAAATGAAATACATTTGTATAACTTTCCGTCATACACCCGTGTCATGCTGAAACAAACGATAATACTACGTAGAAATCGGTAATGCAGTTTACGGTGCCAAACGTTCCTGCCTTTTTTTCGACGACTTATACGAAATAAGGTGCCGACCATGTGTCTTTGGGTTTGAGGACCACTGTACCCCCCGTGTCTTTTCATGACCTATATTCGTTGGTGTAAGGAGGTTTTCTAGGCTGCAGTCATATTTTTAAACATTAATACGCAAACAACGAATCCTCAAGCACAATTTTTTTATCCTAAATATCTGTCTTCAAGAATCACTCACATTTTCTATCAATAGTTGTCGAACTTGTATAACTGTTTAGGGAACTCTTAGAATAACAGTTTGATCTCGAATTGTTAATTGGTAGAATTTTTATAAACGCCGTTTTATGACGATTGCAATACACATTATTGAATTTGTTTTGATATTATCCATTAGATATCCACTTAAAAAAGTGAAGATGAACTGGAAAAATATGTCTTGATGAAATTTCGAAATATACAAGTAATAAAAAAAACTTCGATTAGTGCAACATTTGTCTGACCGATTTTCGTTAAAGTCATTATTTATAGAGTTATCACAGTGGTTACTGTTACGTACATCACCATGTTCAATAATCATTTTGATATTATTTTTCGTATGTTATCGAACAAACTCAAACCATATATGTATTGATTTTGAATCAAATCAAGTTGAATTTAAAAGTAATAAATGTTGAATGCTTCTAATTATATAAGTGTACAACAAATGATAGTAACGCATATTGTACGCATTGTCCAATCAGATTTAACAACTTTGTTGGTCCGATCTGCAAAATATTTTCACAATCACTACAAATTAATTAGTTTACAAGAAAAAGCAATCTGCATCTATATAAGTTTGGGAACTTAGGAAACGTTTTTATTCCGCCTATTCTTTTCAATTTTTTTATAGTTTTGTGTGATATTCTCCAAAATTTGTTTATTTCTTTGTTGCTTCTAACGACTTAATAAAATTCTACGAACAGTGCAATCTTTCAATTTGTAGTTTGTGGTGATAAACAGAAATACAGAAATATTTTGATGTCTGTTTTTTAAGGATCTTCAGGCATTCTTTAAATGATAGAAAATTAACTGCAAATTTATTACAATAACCACCATCTTTAATATTTTTATACCACAAAAAAAGAAAGTAGGAAAATTAAAACGATAAATGAATATAAAATTCGAATAATGATGAAGTATACGACGTCGAATACGATATAGAAAATTTAATGTAGCATATATTGTATGCTAATTTTATATTTCGTTTAATAAAAATCAAACAGATAGGTTAAACAAAATTTAGTTATAGTGAATGTTACACGAAATTAGTTTTTTACACTTTATGAATGTGATACGTTCAAAATTATACTTTTACACGATAAACTATTTATAAGTTGTACAATAAAATTTAAACGATTAGAAATTATCTGTATAAATTTAAAAATTTTAAACATGAACAATTTGGGCTAAAATTGCTTAACAATTTTATATTTTAAATGTATTGTTTCAAATAATACCATTTTTATGAAAAAATGTTAAACTACGTTAAACTAATTGATTAATAATGATGATTTTCTTGTTTATATAACGTATGTACGAATTGTGCAGTATTACTAAATAATAGTAATCTAGAATACAGTGGTAGATTAAAAAATAATAACTTTATGCTACTTCAACTTGCATTTGTATTGCAGGTCAATATTTAATATTGAAGTAGTTTGTAAATAATACCGTATGGTGTCAGACGTTACACATAGTGTAAAGAAAAAACTACTATTTTTAAGTAAAATTATACAAGAAAAGAAATTATTGGATAAATAAAATATTTATTCGATATATTATCATTAACAAATTAGAGAAAATTAATGGTGCTATTGATCAATTATATTTCAATAAAAGTAATCCTCAATTTATTCAAAGAAACGTAGGAGAAAATTTTTAACCATAATTATGTTGAAACTAAATTATCCACTTTATGTTTTTATTATTTTTTTATTATCATTAATTTATTTGGTTTATATATAAGTAAAATTTTTATTGTTATATTTTATTACGAAAGCGTTTTAATGTAACGTTTGTTCATCCATCTTTTTGGCCGAACGTTGCCGCGTTTCGTAATCTTTCATAAGTCAAGTCTTATAAATGCGCCACTAATACTTCATGAAACATAGCTATACCTTTATTTTGCAAGGTAAAAGACCTCTATTCTTACTTTAAAGATCTATAGAAAGGTTAAACGTATTCAAGATACTAATATTACCTAATGTACCTTAATAGACAAAAATTATTTATCGCTTATAATTACCTAACAGAACGTGTTTTATTATTAATATTGTAAGAGTCAATTTTCAATACCACGTATGCAGTTTAGACATATACAGTCTTCAGCAATATATCTTACTATGAAGATTAGTGGCTTGTATTACATACAGTGGCTCTCATTAATATTCGGATGTCTTTTAAAATAGAATAACTTTCTCAAAATTGGACCAAACTATTTGAGTTTTTTTTTCAAGGGCAGTTTTAAAATTAGTTTACAAGATGAAGTGTAAACAAATTTTTGAGAAAATTGCAATTGGTCAAAATCACGAAGAAAATTATGAAGAAGGTAGTTTTTACTTTCTTAGCTGAATTCGTACTGAAAATGTTGAAAAATACGTTTTTTTTTTTTTTTTATTTATGTCAGTTACACACATTTCATCGAAATTGATTGACGTTCCTATGAGTTACAAATGATTAAAAATTATGAAAATCGAAGCTTTTGACGACTTTCGATTCTTACATATTCTTGCATATCTTAATACCTGTCGCTTATTCCTGCATCAACCGATTTCGATAAAATTTTCAGCATGTATGTAACTAACACAAATCTACAAAACCATATTTTTAAAATTCTTATTACAAGCTCGTATAAAGAAGTTGTAAAAAGTGATTTTTTACTATTTTCTTTGTAATTCCAAAGAATTTGAAATTTTTCAACATTTTTTGTACGTATCATTTAGTCAACCAATTCTTCTAATTTCTAAAAAAACTCACGTCATTTGTTCCAATTTTAAAGAAATTATTCTGTCTTAAATGAGATCCGAATATTAATATATAATATAACATTATATGTGCACGATCGTATATTTCAAAATTTATTAATTTCTCTTTAAATTTGAAAGGGATAGTGTTTTATTCAAAGATAATCTAGCTTATAAATTGCTTATTATTTATAAATGATTAAATAGAATATTTATTATATTCTTAGATTGGAAATATTAGAATTTGTTAGCATAGATGAGAAAGATGGTTAAAGTCTAATGACATGTGCTGGTGATCAGGTTTGTCATATATTTTTCATTTCAAGTTATACGTTTCGTTTCAATTGTAATTTACATTATTGTAATATAAATCGCTTTATCTCTTTCATAATTACTGGCACAAATAACTTTGTCAATAAATATTATACATGAATATTCGATGTAATACATTAGCTACTAATATTTATAATACAGAAAATTTCCATTTATCACATTATTATTGATTTTATTGTGCAACATAAAATAACCAGTTTAGACTGATTTTCAGAAACTATAAATAAAAAAAAAACTAAACGTGATGAATTACGTTCGTATATTTAATATATTTTAGCGAATTTCTAATGATATTGTTCACTATTCTTATCGAAATAATCAATAATCAACCATAATGTTAATTTAATATAGTTAACAAGTACTATTCTGTTTATAGGAATACTGCCGGGCTATTGTCGTTCCCGCCATTGTCACCACTATAGAGACACAAGAACGAAGTAGTGCCTAAGGATGTTTAAATATTCGGATACACAAAATAACTTACGCAATCGCTTGAGAAATATGGTTGAACAATAAGGAGAGGAAGATATACAACTACTAATTCCTACGACACGAAAGTTTTTACCAGAGGTCAGATGGAAACGAAACACAGAAAACACACGTGAAAGGAAGAAGAAGAGTAATGCTGGAAGCGGTGGTGGTGAAAGAAAAATTGAATGGAATAAATTTCAGAAGAAGAAAAGAACATTGATTCGATTATCTTTCGCGCAATAATCGTAAAGGTTGTGCAAGTGCGCCAAGCTCTTGTGTACGTGTGTGTGTGTTTCTCGTCCTGCCATCTTGAAAGTCATCCTATTTCTTACTGTTGGCGGCACTGGTTCACGTGTGCGGGAAGCGTGCACAGTGCGTGTCGTGCACGCACTGTGCTAGACAGCTACGAGCGAAGAAACCTTGCTTTGGGTGAAACTGCAATATTATAACGGTTCATCGACGGCACAATAGGACCGCGATGAAAGCAAGTTTGCCGATAAGTTTACATTATAGTGGGAGTGATAACGAGTGTTGTAGCAGCAGTAGCAGTAGCGACAGCAGCAGTATACACGTCACTAGTAGTGGTAACAAGAGTGGAAATGACAATGGTTTTAACTCCAACGAAAGATCGCGTGTGGAATATAGTGTGCACGTTGAGTATGAGCCACGTGGCAGTGATGAGATTTTCAAGCAGTTGTGCTTCTACGTGGTATACCCGCACTGATTGTGAGTGCTAGTAGATAAAGAGAAAGCGGGAGACAGAGAGATAGCAGCCAGCAAGACTCTCGTAGAGAGCGGGGCACTGAAAGATATGTGGACCTTTGTGCGAACAGCTGTACCGGAAGTTGTGAGAGCAAGTGGAGTGCAACGTGCTCCGCCTAATCGGTGATAGGGTTAGTTGGTAAAAAGAAGACAAAATTGATATTTGCAGCGAGGGTAACGCGGTATATTTCGCGACCATCTTTTCTTACCCCTCCCATTCTTCTATTTGCTTTCATTTCATCTCGTTCCCTCTTTTTCTTTCCCTCTCAAACGGACTAACTCTCATGTTTATATTTTATTTTGCTTGAATCTTTTCTCATTTCAAATGGAACGTTTGTAAATAAATTATTGGATTGTGACGTGCAACTAAAATGTTGATGGGAGGATAATGTAAACAAGAATTTGTCGTATAGAAACCGCGTCGCATAGTCCACAATAATGAAGCTATACTTTCCTAAATACATACTATATCGTGAGATTTGGTATTCAGAATGAAATTAGTTGTTTCTTCGAAACGTACATCGTGTATGAATTGTGGTCGAATTTATGCAATCGAAAATATAGTATATCTTTAATATACGAACGGCGATTTTCAGTGTTGTTTAAATATAAGACGAATATTTGCAAAAACAAGGAGTGTACGTTGCATAATTAAAAGTAAACAAATTTAACTATTCTATATGAAGAAGATTTTTGTAATAGAAATATAGCAAAGTTTTTAGCTGGATTTCACGTAATGAATAGAATTGTGTAATATCGTTAAAAAAAATATAATTTTCATTTGAGTAAATTTAATTCAACATCTAATTTTAGAGTAAAATTAGATTCAAACTTTCTGTGACCCTACAATCAAAGTTCTTACTTTCCTGCTCCTAAAAAGGTAACACAAACCGTGCACAGAAATGAACTTTAATCTCATGTACTATTGTTGCTTCCTTGTTCCTTTAAATATCGTCCACATTCAACTTGCGGTACGGTCAAACATCAAATACTAATTTCTTACTTTTCCAACTGTTATCTGCAGAAAACGTCGCTGGAGCATCAGCGCAAGAAAGAAATTTCAAACGTCGGTTAAGTTGTGTGTTGCAAGTGTACGATAATCGAATTGTGTAAAACTCATCAAAGTGTATGAAAGCTACGAGCAACAGAAAGAGAGGAAACGAGCGAACGAGTGAAATAAAGAAAGAGAACAAGAATAGAAAGAAGAAGGAAAGCGGCACATAACGAAGAAATGAAGAGTACAGTGTGAATAGTGGAAGCAAAAGGGAAATGATAAGGAAAAAGAAAGAGGAGGTTTGTGTAAGATATAGCCTGTGAGAGAAATAGAAGTTCGCGCGACGTACAGTATAATGTGGAGTAGCGTGTTCCGCAAAAGTTTTTAAAATCGATATAGAATTTATAAATAGATTGGTTGGTATTCCTACATATGTGTACGTGTACGTATGTGTGCGTGATAGCGCGCGCACATGTACGTGATTTTCACTCCAGACTGAAACGGTGAATTATTCTCGCACGGATCGACTTCTCGTGGGGGGAATTCAAGATCCGGCTTACCTTCCACAGCTGACGTCATTACCGGTAAGTTGTTTTTCCTGTACTAGTAGATTTATTTGTGCAACGTTAAAAATCCTCTCTTTTCGTTTTTTTTTCATGTTTTTGTTTTTTAATTATTAGTATTATTTTTTTCTTAACGAAGATTAAAGTATTGATTTTTTCATAGAGTTGCTTTGTATTTTTGTAATATTTTATTTATTCGGAATGTAAGAGGATTATTGTATGAAAGGGAGTGATAAATTCTTTTGTTTTTTCATTTCGTTAAAGATCCGATGCTGAATAAATGGTCAGAGCAATATTAGATGTTTTTAGAAGTTATAAAAGTGACAGTTTTCTGAAGCTTTCTCTCCTAGTAGTAAGGATGCCTTTTTATTGTTTTAGTGGTAGCGTAACATTTTTTGTTCGTATGACATCATAGAAAGTATTTTACATGTGAATAATGTTCAGAATTGAGACCATAATTTTGAATAATTTAATGGAGTATATTAGATTTTAAAAATGAAACAAAATCTTGTAGATCTGGTATAATAATATGGTACCTACTTAATATACATATATTTGATGCAGTATCATATCACTAGTTACTATGACTTTTTCTTTAAATATAAAAATTATAAAAATTTTATATTATTTAATAATAAAAAAACTACGATTCTGCTGAATTTTTTGTTCTTTATTCATCGTTTCCATTTTTTCGCTTTATTTAAATATGACAGCGAAAATATACTTCTCACGTAATATTAACAGTAACAATAAACTATGTGCATTTTGGGATGGCGTTATTTTGGACATTTCAATACTTTTGGTCTTACCACCTAAACTGATTCCATTTTTGAACAAAATAATGCGTGTAACAGACGGCCGTAATTGAATAACGGGAAAACATGTCCAAGACCCTAAAATTTGTCATATAAAATTCTATAGACGCAGCTTTGTCTTTACTCAGACCTTTAGCTGTTTAGTTATCTAAAGCTGTTACCCTATTTTCTTTTCTTAGTGACTTCCAATATTTTTAATGTCGAAAGATTCAAGCTGTGAAGCTTTAGATTATAATAACTTAACAGATATTGCAAAGTATGTTCAGCTGATGCCAGTCGTTTCTGTGCGTTAAAATCCTACTCTAAATCCAGTACAACATTTTCTCCTCTTTAGTTCTCAGTAACACCAATCATGTCAAGAAGTCTAAAACGAAATTACTTCCTTAAAATTGGTCTTATTGATTAATCATCATATTGAATGGAGTCACAATCTGACTTTAAGCAGGATACGTAAACTAGACCGAAGAGAATCTGATCACAGGACGAATCGGATCAAAATAAGGATTCAGTCCATGTTTGCTACGTTACAATAAATACGAGCATTCCTATTGTTCGTATTATCTCACCCTTCTCCCCCACATATACCGCAATAGCCCATTAATTATTTTAAGTTATTTAATGCCAGTATACGTTGTCAGTGAGACGGACGTTTATGAACGTAACATTTTTCGTGCGTAATGTGCAATTTTGTATTTAAAATAAAAAGATAAGCTTGAAAATTCAAATGTGTTAATTATTATTAATTTATATAGTATCCAAATTTAGTATTTCATACATTTTAAATTATTATATCATTATATTGAAATATATTGAAATCCTTATATATATAAGAACTAATCGAATTATTTCATTTGGGGTGAATTGGATTATTCTTTTTCTTCATTTGAGTATTTTTATGATTATGAATATGACCATTATTTAGAGATGGTTCGTATGTACATAAAAAAACACCAATCAAGGATCATGATACTCAGAAAAAATTAAGGAAGCTGTGATAAATGTTAAATCTAAAGAAATGACTACATGTCGAGCTGCAAAAATATATGACGTACCTTACACATAGTCACAGAGCAGTAAGGAGTATCAGTTGATCTTATCGTTATTGAATTATATTTTTTCACGTCGATTCCAAAGATTTTATTATGAAAATTTCAGTCGTTTTCAAACATTTTCGTGTTACCTCATTCGCTCTAAATTTTGTGACAAAGCAGATACTTTTCACTCTTTTGCTTTTTGTTTATAGAAGAAAGGTTTCCAAGTCTATTTTTATTTTTTATTATTAATATTTAAGCTAAATGGCTACTAGATATGAATTTATAATAAAAAAGTAGCTTTTTAAGGTTTGACTATTATGTTTTTACCACTCAACAAAAAATGATCCGAATCGCCTCGCTCTATCCTACTTGTAATCACTCTAAGAATGAATAAAATGCAGTTCTGTTAATAAAACTTGAATTTTGTATTTAGTAGAAACGTACATTTGAAAATAATAAAATATTTATCATTCAGACCTGAAGCCGTGTGAACACATGACCGGACGTGGTCAAATAACCTCTAGAATAATAGGCGCAAGATCTATTGTATTCGAACGTTGACTTTTAACGGTAGTAGTATTGAAAGATATATTAAATACCAATAAGTTCAAGAAAAAAAAGTAGGTAAATTTTGCTAGACGATTTGAAGTAATAGCGTAGCTGCGCTTGTAGGATTTTATATGTACAAGTTCAGGGGAACACAGTCTCGTTATCCAATCGAGCTTATTTTTTATATATATCATATTCTTGTGAATTAGAAACATTTTAAAGGGTTAGATATAAAAAATTTGGAGACTGAAAAATAATGACCTTAATACGTATATTGTTAATACGTTCAAAGGTTTTAATGGGTTTTGCTAAATTAACAGATTGTATTATTTTACAAAAAAATAATTCATTTAACCAATTATGTTTGCCATTGTTTTCGATAAATTTTCTTCATCGTTCTGTTAATAATTTGATACCTTTATTATAAAGAATTTTTATTCAAAACGTCATGACATGTTGTGTTTCAAAAGACTGGAACTCATTTCCATTTAAACTGTTTTGTAATGCACGGAATAAATGAAAATCTGACAAAGTTATACCAGATGAATATGGGAGATGTTCTAGAATGATCTAATTTATTTCGTGAAGTTTAGTTTGCATTGCCATGGATGTATGCGGTTTTGCACTGTCGTGATTCAATTATGCTTTTATGATTGACCAGAACTGAACGGTTTTCTTGAAATACTTCCCTTAGTTTTTCCAATCGTTGACAGTATGTTAGTTAATTAATTGTTTTATTACGAGGTAACAGTTCATAATAGAAAATACTTCTACAGTCTGATCATACAGACAGAGCATCATTTTTCGAGGCTGTAAACTAGTCTTTGCTACAGGTTGATCACCTTCATTTGATTGTTTACACGTCTGTATTTGACTTAGATTATTGTACTGAATCCACTTTTTATTTCCTATTACCAATTAATCCAGAAACGTTTCGATTTTAAATTTATTGAGCATGCTAACATATACAGACACTCGATTCATTTTATTTTTTCCAGTCATTGCTGTGTGGTATCCAAACGTTCAACTTTGGATTATATCCAAGTTTCTTCAGATGTCGAAAAAACGTTCAGTCTTTTGGCAATTTGTTTGTTAAAATTCGTGAATTTGACTTTATCAAATTGTGAACAATGTCATCATCAGTGACGGACAATAATCGCCTAGAGTGGGACTTTACTTATCATCAAGGTCAAAATCACCATGTTTAAATTTAGTAACGGATATTTCACAGGTTGAGATCGTCACAGTAGTCTCTCCGAACAATAACGTAAATGGTTTTTACATTATTCGTAATGTTTGTTCCTCTGCGAAACTCATACATCATTATGATATGCAAATGGTAGCTACTAGTATGCATTTTCGATTAGAATTTCAAGCAAAACAATTCATTTAAGTTAGTTAGTATCTGTTGTAAATAACAACTGATTGTACTATGTTACCAAAGTGATAAAATGTTTCAATAGAATATTTTCACGAAATAATATTGATTTCGCCATCTATTGTGAATTCATCAAAATTTTGGTACATACCTAATATGTGCGCGTGTATGTGCGTGCGCGCCCATCTATGTGTGCGTGCTTATAAATTAAATATTTCGATATGTTTTTACGCTTCTGACTAGAAACTCTCTTCAACATATTCCAGCACTTGTTGTCCGCCTTTTAGAGCTCCATTTTCATTATCCGACGTGCACATACACAACTATTGTGCCTTTATTCAACTATCAGTAGATGTAGCACGCTTGTTACGTATGAAACTGTCGTAATATCAGATCTATAAGAGAAGTTTTGCAAAGGCATACTGGTCTTATGTAACTTAAAGCTACACAAAAAATATTTTGAAATCATTTCTTCAATAAGAATGGAAAGAACACCTCAAATACTTGATACATTACAAGTAGTATCTGTTGACACTTTTTATTGCATGTAAAAACATTGATGGTAAAAATCATAGAAATGAAAATCTTTCTGCATGTTCATAATAACATTCATAAGATTTTCATGGTGAAAATAACTTAATTGCACTGAACCTTTTTCGTTGCTAACTTAAATCTTGAACATCTTTCACGATAATCTAAAAACACCTTAAAAGTTTTTTCTTCTATTATTGCTTTTAAGCAATTCAATTATGAACAGTATGTTTCGGTATCATTTATCTGGTTATGTATTTGATAAAAGTCTATAAGAAAAATATATCCTTATAATTTCAACAATGTATCAATATCTATTTAATGTGCAATCTAACTGTGGCGGTGGTTAAAGGTCATTTTCCTGATTTAGGTCAATGTTATTTTTTTTTATATATATTATCAAAAAGAATCTGTTTTTCATTTCCAGTAATTTGTAATTTCATATATTCCCATATATTTTCAATACTGTTCGATTGTAAAGGTCAGTTCAATACCTGGATACCATTTGCTGTTTTTCTGTATATACAGAGACGGCTTCGATATTTTAGATTATTTCTTGCTATATTCAATCTTGATTTTTCCTTTTAAATCATCTCGTAGCTGATCTTAGAAAATCTTTTTGGTCAATTTTTATCATTCCTGTTGCGTTCAAATTACTTGTGAATAGTAATAAGGTCCCAAATTCTGGTTTGGAAAAATACACCCAAACATGTATTTTTCTAGAGTATTTCACGATCCGTTGAGGAAATTTGTTCGATAAAGTTAACTAAGCCTGACTAATAGTACACACTCAAAGTTTCATCAGAAAAGAATACATTTGTTCCAATTCCAGTCCATATTTTCATATGTCTAAGTTCTTTTCTTAATGTACCTTTCAAAGAATAAGGATTTCTTTCTTCTATTTGGATTATGCCTAATGCAAATATAATTGAAACTGTATTCGCGATTTGTTTATTCTCATCTGTGGTTTTTCGCTTCGCACCACATTCTGGAAGCTCACCGGCGGTTTTGGTCTATTTGAATTGTTTCACTCACTTGCTTACGAACGTTTTATTTTTTTTTATTTATTTATGCTAAATGGCCGCATAGTGTACGAATAAGAGTGGGAGTAACTGTATATAGTGAGCCACAAAATTTTTGACATACACGAGAGATTGATAGGAATGTGAGAAATAATATGATAATAAAAGAAGTTTCAGCATTTTTTATTTAAAAAATATAATATTCAGACTTTGAGTTATTAAAATTATATAAAAAGAATACAATTATCATTTATAGTTGTTAAAAAAAACGGGGTGTAACAGGTTTTTGCAGTAATTCATGTCACAAAATTAATGGCACATGTAACGTATTCTATGAAAAACAATTAAACCAGCCAATTCCTATTTTCTAATTTTTCGTCTACCGTTTCATAAACTCAGTATAAAACATTATAACGATCAGTTAATATCAGAGTGAACAGTTTTTTAAAATTTAATAAAACAGAATACAATAGCGTGCTACTATGACCAATAAGAGAAAATAAACCACTTTAGACATAAGAAATTTAGTCATTTCTCATTGGAAAAATGGGAATTCATGTAAAAAGTTTGGGAATATGATAAATAGAAGTTCCACAATTGTAAGACATACTATTAAGAGTTTGAAAGTAAAGGCTCAATAGAGAATAAGACTGGTTGAGAAAGAAAGAAGTTGCTAAATTCATGCGAAGAACGATTTATTGTTCGAAAAGTCAAAGAGAATCCAAAAATAAGTGCACAGGAAATGAATGTCCTTCCCGAAAATTTTCTAACAAAATTGTTTCAAATGAAACAGTCCGAAGAGTGTTAGGAAAAAATTTGCATAATGATCATGCAGCTAGAAAAAAAGTCATAAACCGAAGAAAACGTTTAGAATTCGCCAAAAAGGATATTTCTAAATCTGCTGAATTTTAGAGAAACGTGATATTTTGGGATGAAAGCAAATTTAATATTTGAGCATGGAAGAAAGTGTGGAAAAAGTCAAATGAAAAGATACACCCTAAAAATCTTCGTTCAACGATTAACTGCGGCGGTAGCAATATTACGATCTACGATTGTATTAGTTATTATGGTACCGGAAAATTAGTGCTTATTTTTGAAATTACGAATAAAATAATATATTTAAACATATTAAAAAACAATTTAAAAGAAACTGCTGAAAAAATGGGAATTTTGAGCACGTTCCAGTTTTATCAAGATAATGACCCTAAAAAAATAAAAAATCATTCAAGAATGGTTATTGTATAATTGTCAAAAAGTTATAAATACGCTACCTCAGTCACCAGATTTAAATCTGATCGAGATAGACTTGATAACGAAATAAGAAATCATTCGATTACTAACAAAACAGATTTGCAAAATAAACTGGTACAAGATTGGTATAATATTAAAGGAGAGTATTTAAAAACAATTAATAGACTCGATGCCGAAGACTTGCAGTTGTAATAAAACAAAAGGAATACTTTACGAAATATTAATCAGTGATAATCGCAATAGAATTATACGATATGTGCCATTAATTTTGTGACCTAATTTAATGCAAGAAATTGTTACATTTTGCTTTTTCATAACTGTAAACGATAATATTGCTGACTTGTATTATTCTTCTATTAGTACATAATTTAAATATTACATTTTTTAAATAAAAAGTATGGGAAGTTCATTTATTATTTTATTTTTCACATCCCTATCGATCTCCCGCGTGTGCCAACAATTTCGTGACTCACTGTATGTTCCTCGTTTACTAGTGCAATGTCTTGAATTTCATAACACTGCTTGAAGACTGTAAAAGTTAGAAAAGTAAAGTTTTATACATACCTACGAAATTTAAACAGAATTTATATACCGACGATCTTCTAATATCGAGGTCGGATATAGTATTTTATATAATGAAATTCTTTAGTGAACGTGTTAATCAACGCACGCAAGTATCATCAAGGTTATTAGCGGTATCAAAATATCTTCCTGGTGAAAATTCAGTAGCTTCGCAAATAACATAGTTTGATGTTTGTAGTTTTCTGTATTTGGACATATGTAAAATATACAGGCTGAGTCTTCTAACATGGCGATTTCAAATAACTCGTAAGATATTTGTTGTACGAAAAAATGTTTCAAACAAAAGTTACATAGTATCTAGGGGAACATATAATGCTCTAATCTGTTTTTTATTACCTTACCTTTTTATTGAGATATTAGTATATAATATCTCATTAATTTGGGAAATTGAAGTGTGAATGATAAGTATTTGGTATTAATTGTTTATGTGGGCACGGGCGAGTAATCAGCGGGATTTCGAAAATCGCCGGACATGCAACTTGTCGAATGACGTGCTGCGCGTATAAAGTTTTGTTTAAAATACACTCACCAGTCGAGATTTGCGAACGTGTTGGTAATCTTTACACTCACCCTAATCTGTCTCAGGCGCGTTTTCTGACAATTGATAATATTATAATTTCCTTTAAAGTATTTAACTATCTTCCACGACTATCTTAAAACTTTTATATGTAATAATTCGATAACAGAGCACTAGTAAGAAACAATAGCTCACAGCGAAAGAAACTCCTAACAATAAATAATTCGAGCCGTATATTTGTACTGTTTACTTATGTATTCCATGGGCTGATTACTCTTACGTCGCGCTCTACGACTCGCTTTTTTGCACGGCCCCACATAAACATTTAATACCAAATACTTATCATTCATACTTCAATTTCCCAAACAGATCGCAATTGTTCTTTCACAGTCGTACTTCAATAGTACGTATTCAACCTTGCGACAAGTACCCTTTCTCTTCGAAAAATCCCTACATATTCATAACATTATAATATTCTCCAAATTATTTAACAATGTTCCGCACCTAGATGACTACCTTGAAACTTTTACATATAATAATTGGGTAATAGAACATTATTTATGATTTTTTTAAGGTGGTCACTGTAAGAGTTGTTATGAAAACCATTTCCAAAAAAATTTTTTTTTCTACCTTTAATAGTTGATTTATAATTCTAAAAAAATTATTTCAAGTAAAGCTAGTCTGTAGCTTTTTTATATATATATATATTTTTTTTGAGTTTATTAGTTTACCTAGACCCTTTATTAGTTTAGCTAGACCCTTTGTATTTTTACAATAATAATAAAATATGAAAGGTAATATAGTATATAACTTCAATGCTATTTATTTTAATTTTTCATTATACAAGTATATCTGTATTAAATAATTTTGTAGTGAGAAGACATCGCTTACTTTATTTTACGAGAATTCAGAAAAACTAGCAAGATTTTAATGGGGCGCGTTGCAGTTGTCAAGGCAAAATGTCGCGGTGAGTTACACCATCGGCTGATTTTGTCTTGGCTTGACCAGGTTTCACAGGTTGGGGGGTCAGAGGAGTAGAAAGAATTAGATGGTGAGATAAGAAAAAAGGGGCAGTGTCGTCTATAATCCGCGAAGGAGACGTCTCCTTCCTCTTTAGGTTACCGGGTGGTAGAAGTTCAACTTGAAGGCGTCGCTATAATCCGCGAAGGAGCATTTCCCTTTAGGAGTTAGTTAAGTGTAAAAGGATGTGAAGGTAACAGGACACGGAGTTCACTCCTGGAGTCTTGATTTCGATTCGCTGAGTGTCACAAAACAAGGAGTGTCGTCTTCAATCCGTGTAAGAGACGTCCATTTCTTGAATCTTTCGTTGTATTAACTGGGGTTCACTAGAAAAACTAAGTTTTCCGATCTTTTTTTTTCCTTTTAAATAGACATGGCCTGTTTTTCCTTCACCTGAAGGTAATGAAGAGTCATCCGGAGTAAAATTTCCTTATATTCTGAAAAGAATTGGAGACTTTAGGTCTCGTAAAGTGACAACAACTGACTTTTCCGAGGAAAATGTCCTCCTTTTATACGGGTTGGGAAAATTAGATTTTTTTGTACGTTAGGATGCCGAAGCGGTCGTACCTTTACCTGTGATTGTGGGGATGTCAAATTTTTTTAAAACTAGTTATTCTATAATTTAGTTTTTTAATAACATTTAATATCTATTTATTTTTGTTTAAGCTATGAGGAAGGTATTTGAAGTAATTGTAGCGTACAGTTGGTATGTAAAGTAATGTCTTACATGTGCTTATATTTTGTTGACATGATGGTTGGGATATTCTTGTACAAAGGTGATGACTAAAGTTCATGAAAATCTTTTATAAGGTTCGTTTTTCAAAAATCGCCTCTAGGATATTTTTAATTACTTTACAATTTATCCATCAGTAGTTTTAATCTCTTTAAAGGTTTTCTGGGGTAAAAATTTTCATGTTCTATTTCATGTACTATTGTAAATACCTGCCTAGTCATAACGTCTATAAATTAATTTATAGTAATCTTAGGAACTTAGAAACAGTTTACTTTGCTTAATGATATTAAAAGCTAACACATTTTCGAGTGTAATACTTTTCTACTTTAATTATTTAAGTGTCCCTTGTCTTTTAATCATAAAAAGTGCAGTTATAGCTTTCTTCGTCGGATGAAGAGTTTGCGAAATCTAAAATTCTTTCTCTGATTTTTACAGAATCAAAATTCCAGTTTACCGAAGCATCAGTCTCATTTGATTTTAAAATTCTTATTTTTCTTCTAATTATCATGGACTTTATTTCTGCAAAATATTATTGAACTAAGATGTTTATACAATTTGACTTCAAGTGCTCGAGCAATAATACACTAGAACCTTGATTATCAGATCATTAATCAACGAAAAATTCGATTAGTAGTTAGTAGCTAAGAAAGATTGAGTAATAAGAATAGAGGTTTGAAAAAATTGTTAAATTTTTGTTCAAAAGTGTTTGTTTTCGTTTACATATGTAAATAGAATGATTCGATTGTCCGAAACATTTAATTATTCAAACAGCGTGTGTTATGACTAACAATAAGTCGGATAATAAAGGTTCATTAATATTGTATTTTGATGTTTAAATAAAATATATTACTACAATCTTGTATTTTCTTGTCTAATTGTTCGAGATATTCAAATACACCATATAAATTATAGAACTTATTCTGCTTTCAAAATAAGTATATTTTCAATAACTTTCAACAATTGCACATTCTTTAACATTAATACGAAATATAAACGAAAATATAACCTCAGTTTGTAACCGTAGTAACAATATCATTAATTTTCTTAAAAAGCGAACTTACACCACTTTCAAAATAAATGATTCATACATATATTAAATTTCGACTCGTCGGTAAGTCTAACGTGCTTCCAGAAATCATAATCCTTATGCAAGTATTTCCTTCGAAGAAGTGAATAGAATTTAATAATAATTATTAAATAAATAATCATTACTAATAGTTATTACGTGGTAGCTTTTATAATAGCAGAATCATTTACTTTCATTTCTAAACATTGTTCAATTTCACTAGTCAAGTTTGGTGCAGTAATTTTAGAGTTATTTTTGATAATTTTAATAATACAATGTTTATCTGGCCTGTTCATCGCTTATATTCTATTTCTGCGACTATTAACAGTTTCAGCAACTTCACAGTAGGTTCTTTGTTTTTGTGGGGAATTGTTTCTTTTATTTATATTATTTTCGCTTGATTTACATTCAATTATGGCGTGTGCTTACAAAAATATTTGAATAATTGTTAGACATAAGGAAAATTGAGCATTTCCCAAATTATTCAAATATATTCAGTTGGGATGTTATAAATAAAGCTTTCAGTTTGCAATCATTATACATTGAATAAATATATACAGAGTAATAAAAACAGAAGGTTCGTTACTTAAAGGACCTATAGTATTCACCAAGAAGAGTAAAAGATGTCTAATCAAGAGATGTCTTAAAATCAATCCTTTTAGAATAAAATCACATTTTATTATTTGTTATCATTTGATATCATAAGTGAGTCTCTGTGACAAATTGAGTTTACACACTTCATAAACGCAAATGTAATACAAATTTTCACAAGATGTTTGATATACCTTCCTTCCATTGTTACAAACATCTCATATAAGTTGACAGACATTTTCAAATATCCCTTTTGTGCTACGTATTGTATAACACGTATTTTTTATTGGTTGTCGTAAGTCCAGCACATTATTTATCTGCAATGGGTAGACCAACGTCTTTAAGTGTTCCCACGAAAAGAAGTTTTAAAGGTTTTAAGTTACAATAATAAATGGACATTGTTAACAATATGTGAATAACGTTTACCATGCTGAATGAATGTTAAAGATTTGTGCTGTGTTTGCGTCTATGAAGTAATCTTTGTTGATATTAGTAATAATCTTATGTTTACAACCTTGAACTAATGTACTTCTAAACTAATTTCTTTGTGTATATTCCGTGTGTTGCAAAGAAACTCATTTATAATATCGAATGCTAGTAAATAATAAAAGTTGATTTTATACCGAAAGTATTCCATTTAGAACCCATGTTGAATAGACATTTCTTATTCCTTCTGGCGAATACTACAAGCCATCTAAGTATCAGACCCTTTTTTAATTACTCGGTATGTGTATTCGTTTAAACATTTTTTTTTCCAACTTAAACGTATGATCAAGTTGTCATATAGATCGTCAGCTTTAAATTCATTGGATCTCAAAGATGGAAACGGTTACAGAAATTATTGTTAACAATTGCTACCGAAAGAGCCCTTTTAAAATATTTACTAAGAATAAAAAATTTTATAACTGTTATGACAGAAAAGATCTACACCATATATCGGTTTTTCTTGTTTCCATTAGCTTTTTGAATATGGACTCCACATTGATGTCATTTTGGTTTCAAGTCGGTTCTTAAATTATTTTTTGTATCGATTTTGGCCGAACTGTTATACACGGTGAACTAAATGAACTGTTTTCTTTGAAATCACTAGAAATATCATTTGGTACTCTTATATTAAATGAGCTAATTGGATGCTAAAGGGAATCTTTTTCATTTTTTTGTCTTTCTTTTTTTTTTTTTTACTTTTACATGTACTTTTGCGACCTTCATTTCATGTTGTATCTTTGAAATATAACTTTCTTTCTTATATTATTATATTCTCCTTAAAAATTTGTATATATTATGGTAAAATAAATTAATATATATTCATTAAAAGTACATTCTGATTTAGTTTTTCATTTTCAAACATATAATTTCGCACAAAATTTGCTTAATATCTAAGGTAATTATTATTAGGATTAACTGTAATTAAAGATTGATATTTTATTAGGAAATATGAAACAAATATGATAGAATATCCAAATTATTTACTGCCATGCATACGCGATATTATCCGACATAATCGCGCCGTGAATAAACCATTCACGTTTGTGTCGCTAGAAATTCGAAAAACAGTATCAAATAATTTAGTGATAGCAATGCTTACACGACTAAAAGCAATTACTGTCAAAAAGATATCCAGCTAGATATTAATTACTATAATATATTATATAATTTATAAAAATATGTAATCGATGAGTACTTTTTTCCCAGTGGATTTAATATGCAGTTATCATATTCGCCTAATGTTTTGTAAACAAATTTTTCATTCCAATAAAATATATTTTAACCAGAAACTGAATTGTTCTAGAATATTTTGATCAAAACAATTTTTATCTCAATACTATAGTGGAAAGGATACTATTAATAAAAATCAAGAGTTTGCGGTATATGAGATACTTTTTTCATTCACCGTAGATAGTAGTGCTCGCTTAGCTATAGTAATGTTTGCTCAGTTAGCTCCCCGGTTCTGTATCCCCACCAGCTCTCCTTATCTTACGCTCGATGCTTCTCACTCTACTCCATTAGTCCACTGTATCTTACTCGCACTCAATGGTTCTCACTGTAACTTCCAACTCATTCAAAGGCGGGAGAACCGGAGAAAGAATACAGTCGGTAATTCCTGAACATTTACCTCCTCTGATAGCTGTAACGATAAGGTCCCGAACTTGCTGCAGCTAAGCGAGCACTATTGTATTGTGTTTTTGCTCACAAATGCATATTTTTGTATTTATTTTTTCTGACAGTTTTCACTTCTTAAATAAGTATACGCTCAACGTTTTGAGTAACTGTACATATATAGAAAGTTTTTTACGAAATTATTACGCGGAAATAGAGACTAAACAATTAGACATACTTTTTATAGCTTTGGAAATGCTTATTATTAACACATTATATGTCAGTTTCACCTTTTTTGAAGCAGTTGTAAGAAACCAAAATTCATACTTTTTCGTGAAATAGTATGGATTCTTTTTGATTTGTAACGTGTTTATTTATGCCTCCGATCATTAAAAACCACGATGTGTTTCTATTTTTAAAATAATACGATTCGATAAGTTTCTTTTGAGCAGAGCAAAACGTTCCATTGTATTTTTTAAAAGTAACTAGAAATAATAATTTTAATAACAATTACAAAATTAACCGCTAGTGTTGGCATTAGTGTCAGTGCCAATGTGAGTGTCAAAAATCATTAATAATTGAAATTCTTAGAAATAATTTTTAAATATATTCTTAAATATAAATAAATTCTTAAATATATATTCTTGAAATACATAACTGATAAGGAATCAATACAGGACCAATACAGAATCGATACAAAAATCGATACAAAAATCGATACGAAAACTATGATTGAAATCAATATCTCCATTGATTTTGGTTCTTTATAAAATAATGGTTCTTTGAAATTGTTTCAATAACCGCAATTAATATTATAGCATTACTTGTTGCTTGGAAACAAAGTTAAATTAAACAGATTCTTATACGAACTTTTTTTCCATGACTCTTTATTCACTATTGAAATAATGTATTTATATTTTGAAATGCACTTGATGCGAAGATGTTATATTCTATACATTTTTTTAAAATTATTAATTAGGTATGTTTTAAAATTACTTAAATTTTTTGTTTTAATTCATTTATTAACATCTTTTAAAATGTTTCCAGTAAATCAGGTAATATGATTTGTATAAAGCTTTGCGAATGAGAAGTATAGACATTAACAATGTAAATATTGGTCATTGCTATTAATCTTAGAATAGCCATTTCGATAAATTCGTGATGGAATACAAATATGTTCCGGAATAATAGTTGGAAATGTTAATTGTATGTTAACAATGACAGATTTACCTTTACATTTTCTCAGCACTATGTTTTAAATTATTTTTTAGAATACTTAAATATATCATTTTGTGTGCAGGTTTATAAATGATTTTTTTTAGCAAATTCTGTGTTTCTTCTTATTTGTCTTATTTACGCTCAGTTTTCATTTAATTACGCGACCATTATATGAATTGTTTCGAAATACTCTTCGAAAAGTTTCATTAGAAACACTCTTTCCAGAGAAAATTTGAACACGAGCGTTTAATTTGTAACGCATTTAATTTAGGATTCGCTTTCACTTTTCGGGTAATGAAACGTTCTTTGGATAAATTTAATAATCCTTCCTATCACAATCAGTTTTGTTTAGAATTCTGCCTTCTCTTTCGCATCTTTTAACATTCTTTCGAAATTTTTTGTAAGTTTTATATATTTCTAGTCTCTTTTCCCTTTTCCATCATATAATGCAAGCATCCTAATACCCTAGTGAAATATTTTCTTCTGTTAGGCTCTAACTGTTCATTTAAGTGTTCAATGAACACTAATATCTTGTACTAGCTTTATGAAATAAAAGAGCAAAACATAAAAAAGAAAAATCGAAATTAAGTACCTAGATAAATTATTGTTTACAAATTCTTTCCGTATGCTAGTAAGTTTGTATCTTACTATATGTATGTTATGAAATCTACTGAAATTTTAAGAAAAAAGAACATATCTTATTACATATCTCAGTTATTAATCATTAAAAGAAATTCATTATTATATGTGTTTCATCGTTGAAGTTAAATAATTTTTGTAGAAACAAATTCTACTATGTTTTTAGCCATTTAGATTAATGTATATGCTAAATCGATAACAAAATTAGTAGCAGTATGTACATTGTTTTGCAAGACGTAAATTAAATATATGAACGTTTTTAAATATAGTACTATTTGTTGGGTACTAAAGGTGACGAAGCTTTGTTCTGCTAGATTATTAGTATAAAATTCGTTAGTTATATATAACAGCCGGACCGAGGTGCTGAATGCATATCGACCGCCATAGACCCCCCTTGAAGCGACCGGGAAAATATTTTATTACAGTTTCCGTAGACTTAAACACTGTAGGCGTGATGTAGCCATCCGCTATAAACAAAGGTCCAATTTGTTAACATGTCACAAACTGTTGTTAGCAACAATCCCCTTCTCTTGGAAGCGTTAGGTTAGGTTCAAACCAACCCATCATCTCAGATATACACAAATCGCAGACATGATATCTACCTCTAGACACATAGCAACCAATGAAGAAACTACAGACTTTATAAAAGAGTAAACACAGTCCAAGAGAGACTTCTTGTCGATACTAACGGTAGCTAAAAACACGGGAAGAAATCATATCATTGCATAAACACTCTCAATCCATACATATCAACACGGCTAGAGAATTTATGTATTCAACAGTCAACGAATACCTCTGGACAGTTAACGATGTGACGGATGTAACAGTATCAATTGTATTATTATTGGTCGAACATATTTCCAGATAAGTGGCATAATCTCTTTATGACATGCATTGAGTTGAAACTAACGCAGTGTAGGCTATGCTTTTTATAACTACCTTTTTCTGTAAATGTACATTTTATTGTTCTACAATACTAGGAAGATTTTGTACTGTAGTGTGAATACTTATCACGCTGGGCCCCCAATTTGTAACGAGATTATTTTCGATGTCGTTTTTTTTTTCTGCTCACAAAATTATAAAGTGAGATTGGCGCAGTACGACAGCTGAGGAGTCACGAATGGTGTAATTAAGGAGAATAAGCGATTCTAAACATCGAACAGGTCCGATATGTGACTTTTCCCTGGGTGACGAAAATGACTTTTATGAAGAATCTGAAGATGGGAAAGAACGTGTATACACAGGGTTCTCGGTAAAACACTCCCTGAGGTTTCGACGAATTTTGACTCCCTTCAGTACTTTTTTTTCCTTTCTTCACCTAGAAATAGTAGAGTGCCACCTGGAGTAAATCTTCCTAATGCACTAAAAGAAAAAAAATACTTTAGTTATAATTAATTGAGTAAGTTGGTGTTAAACCATGCAGGACGATAAGACTCATGCAGGAAAAGAGGAATTTTGACTCCCTTTAGTAAAGAATGGACTCCTTTTATACTACATTGGGAAGTTAGTGTCGTCCAATCGATGTCAGTTCAAATGCAGCATGGCCGGGCACTGTCAGTTTTATGATTTCTGTACCTGGGTCTTCTGTATGTCGTATCGTTATATTCACTTGCTCTAATCCATATCTGTAGGATAAGTTGTTCTACTTTGGAATACTTTTTTTCATGCATATATTTTACTTATTTTGCGTATGATTTTATACAATCTTAAATCTTATGGTTTTGTAGGAAATATTATGTTATTTTTACTGATAACAAACAAATTTAAAGTATAATAATGGTTCAGACATTACTTATTATTTTTTCTGATGTCTTTATTTACTATATTTGGACGATGAAATAACATATTATATCGAACTTACTCTTTCAAAGATGGGAAGTAGAATACAAATAAGTAGCGCGTTTGACAATTACCTTTATTTAAAAAAAAAAAATTGTACACAAAATAAAACAGAAAATGCTGTAGTTACCAATCAAAACTAATTAATATTTGTATTAAATTAACATATGTATTTTCTTTTATAATTATAATTGATTAAATATTCACTTACACTCTGAGCAAATGAACATTTTTTAAAAAATTTTACGTACTTCCCGTGACAATCTCGACATTTATAGTACTGTACCTAAACTCCTTGTCTCTTTTTGATTGGTGCGATTGTACGACAGTTAGTCCCGTTTTATCATAATTAAGTATTCTGTTTGCAGAATGTACAATTAGTTCTCAGCGATAGATGTCCATGAGAAACCTCAGATTGTAGATTTCGCTTCAATATTTTTGCAAGTACCTGCTTTTTTATTGTATCTGTACGTGTTTATTAGTTGAAATAAATGACAATCGTAACTGTTTCAATTTACCAGTAATAGATGGCAATGGCAGGATTTTTTAATCTTTAGAGTACGGAGTGAGGGACTTTGGGATTTTCAAAATTTTGATTTTTCTAATAATTTTGTAAATAACTTTTTACTAATATTTTTCTTCTAGGTATCCGATTCTTATTGACAATTTAATATAAATATAAATTCAGAGTATATTTTGATTAATTATTTCATAAGTGTTAGTGCTCGTTTTACGACGCCAAGAAAATTTAGGTGATTATTAAGGACTAGCATTATGACATGGTCGCAATGAGACAATGACGAAGTTGAGGAAGCGTTTTGATTAAGACATCGAAACTTAAAAATAATGTTGACATCAGAGACTGTTTTTATTGAATTCATAGAAATAAATATTATGTACTGAATTAAATAATATAATATAACTTTATATAATATTAAAGTACGAGAAAATAGGTATTAACACATTTTACACCGGCCTCGTATTATTAGCCTATCGGTTTTGACGGACATTTAATTTTCGTTAAAGCGTATATAGCAAACATTCAGTAAAAATACAGTAATAGTATTATAAATGGTACTATCTGCTATTTTGTGAAAATGCTTAAAGTTTTTAATATACTTTCTCTCGAGTGTACATTCCCTGTAAAAAAAAAAATGACCGTGACTAAGGACATTTAAGCTTTTGGGTGCCGATATTTCGCCGGCGTACAATGTGTTAAGAATTATTTTAATGTATTTTTAGTTGGCGGACCTTAATGTCCCCACTCCATCGTTCACGTTTCAAAAATAGGCTTCGTACTCTGTAGGTTAATATCGTAGTAATTCACATTGGCCACGTATTTCATATTAGGACAACTCACCTTATATACAAAGTAGTATACACTACAGTACTTATTATTTCTACAAAAATTAAACAAATTTGCTTAGCATTGGAACGATAACGAAGCATAATGTATGAAAGAAACACAACATGAATTTAAACAAAATTTTTATAGCAATGCAATATATACTTGCGGACTTTTTTAAAGCAAGAAATACAAAAATGGGATTATTAATCTATTTAGTTAGAACTCTTACAAAACTCTTACAGGCTCCTTATATTCTTTTTCTTTACTAAATATTTTACAATAATTTCTGCATCTGTTGCAAATTGGTTGTACAGCACCACTTTTAATTTGCAAGCAATGTTTCCAATGTATTAAGTTACATATATATTCCAGTTGCTATTTGAAGTTTGGGAATTTTCCCTTAAAAGTTCAGTTATTATTATTTCCTGATATTCCAATCATTTGAAATATTTATTTCCACATTTTTAATTTTGTGCCCAAGCATTCATTATCATGGCACCAGAAATTAATTCTAAAATTGTTTTCTTGTACTACTTTAAATATTTTCACAAGTATGAATTTGGTTCGAAATATTGTTTTCTTTGTTTGCAAAATTATAACTAAGAACGACACCAGATTTCTAAAAGCATTTTTGCCCCAGTTATATAACCACTCTCTACAAACTTTTAAGTATGGTTTGTACACATTGTAAGCATAATAACGGGCTCTTTATTCACCCACATTACAAGTTGTACACTGTTATTATACTTTGAAAACTAACATCATCTTTTTTCGTATTCATTTCGATAGCTTTATATAGAAATTTTTCATTTTTTCGGATCGCCCTACATAGATAGGTGCTTTTTAGTAATAATTCTGTTGCTGGTAGTATGCTTGTGTAAAAATTATGAGCATATTGATTTCCGCGGGAATATAAAAGATCATTCCCATTAGTTACATTACCACTGAGTGAGTGTTATTTTTTCCTATAAAGATGGGTCAATGTTTACGGAGTGGAGAGAAAAGAGTGGGGTGTGGGGTAGCTTGTACACGAACTTTTATTATGTAACTCTTGTTGAATATAAATATTAAGTTTCAACTCCACCAGAGAATTAATCTTTGGATTATCGCATGTAAATCAACTGGGAAGAAAATGTTAAGCACGCAAGAAATTGAGTCTCGTGTCGTCATATTGTTCTTTACAAACCAAAGAAAAATTCTTCGAATAATTCTAGAAAAAAATATGAATCATTTATAGGGACTGTTGTTTTGGAAAAATCATGGTTTACAAGTATCAGCAGTCTTTTTAAGTAAAGTAGAGATTCAGTTAAAGAGAATCCCTGTTCTGAGCGATCAGGTGAGATAATTTCTGTGGAAATCGTGGAAAAAGTAGAACAAATAGTATTGGAAGCTGTTTGTTTGAAGAAGAAACAATTTGCAATGATGATTGAAGTATTCCACGACAATCGTTTTAAGCATTTTTCATCAACATTTTGGCATGTCAAATGTCAACGTAAGATGAATACTGAAAATGCTTACGACACTTCAAAAAATGTAACGCAACGTAACAAATGTTCCCGCGAACTTTTTCACCTCTATGGAAATAAAAAGAGAAATCACAAATTTTGCATCAATCCTTACTGAGGTGACAGTGACATAAAAAGGTTACATCACCCATCAAGAAGTTTACAATGTCATCACAGTCGACCGGGAAGAACATGACCACTACTTTTTGGGATACAAAGAGTACTCTGTCAATTGACTACAAAGATAAGATGTTACAAGAATGGGAGAGTACGACGCTGAGCTGCTGGAACAATTAAAACAAACTATAAAGGATAATCGAAAAGGAAAGTGAAGCAGGGGTGTTTCTTCTGCGTGACAACGTATCCATGCATAAAAGTAATGTTTCGATGGCTGCTCTCAACTAGTGCGGCTTCCAAACACTTAATCACCCTTCGTACAGATCTAGTTTAACCCCATTTGATCACTATTAGTTCTCAAAAATGAAATCTTCCAGGGAAAAAATTTGGAGACGATAAAGTGGTCAAGGTAATGATTGCGGTTGATTTTGATGCGAAAGAAGAAACATGTTTTTATGAAGGAATAAATAAATTGTATTGAGGTTAAAGGGGGAATGTATCGGAAAAGAAAAATAATACCATAGTTTTTCTACCCTTTTTCCTTTTTATTTCGTGAATTTTTTTTATTTCCTCCCGTACATTTTTATCTCCTTGACTACAGTAAATTTTAAAATTATATACATATCTTTCAGGAGTAAAATTAGAAGTAAAAATCGTTCATGCTGAGATATCGTACTCTCGCTTATAATAATTTTCCATCCTGATCCAATAATGCTTTTAAAACGTTCAACAATTTTTTTTTAGCATTACATCTATTTTATATAAACAATTTTGGATTACTGTCTTAGAATTATTACAGAAATGTCAGTGTTTTAGTAGTTCTGCGAATTGACCTTGTCATTGTTTTACGGCTTGATTTGCATACATTCCATTCCTTGGCCAACGCAAATGAATATTAGGTAATTATACTAATTTAGTCAGTAATAAAATGCCAATGAATTTTTTCATTTTGATTTGTGTTTCAAAATTCGATTTCTATTTATATGATCAACCACGATTTGTTTGATTTCTGTATTGAATTTGCCCAATTGCATATCTATTAGTTTTATTTAACATAATCATCACTAAAATTTCATCACTACCGATGTTTCAGGTATACAATGAATATAGGTCTTCAAAATGTGTTTTAAACACAATTCAGTTTGTCGAAGAAGTTTCTAATCCAAAAATGAAATTCACATTCTGATTCTGTACGTCGTTTTTAAATTCTTCTTTTCTTATTAAATTTTATGAATTAGTGTATCTAAATTAAATAACTATGGAAATTGTGGGAGCTTACGTTTACGTAGAATCTTCCACATAAATGCCTTGAAAAACAGGACCCAAATCAGATTTAGATAAATAAATTCTTTGTCGTATACTTGACTCACTTTCTAGACGTAAAATGCTATCACAACCTGTCTATGTCACTATCAATATAATTACTAAATTTAACTCATATTCCTACCTACTCTATATATATAGTTAGATTTTCAGATTTAAGTTGCTGCTAGGTTATCGCTTTAGTCAATCTTCACGCGAAAAGTGTCGCACTCTAACATTCTTAAAATGAAAAGAGATTTTGCTGAACAAAATCATATATTTTAACATTTTCAATTTTAGGTCTTTTATTTATTTATATTTTGTCAACGAATGATTTTTTTTCTCAACATTCTCCACGTGACAGCTACATTAGATGCAGTAAAGTTTGCTATGTCACGTAACAGGTGACAAATGTCTGCTATGGCAAAAAGTGTAATATCACGTGGGAGGTGACATACGTCTGATAAGGGTTAATAATGATCCGTGGGTTCTTCTTTGACCTTGTCCTCCTTTGAGTACTTCTTTCATTTGTTTTTGTTTCATTGTAGTTGGAGATTCCATTTTGATCCACTTTTCTAATGCATATTTTAGTTGTTCGTTGTTTTTTTTAGGCGTCTGGCTAGTTCATCCCACAAAATACTCTATTGAGTTTAGATCGGGAAATTATGGCAGTGTACGATGTTACTTCGGTAAATGACAGAGCAGCCGCTCTTTCTTTATAGTATGTTTGGAGCCGTTATTCTGTTGGAAGATGAGAGGTCGATATTCAAATAAAGCTTTTGGTTCGTATTATATTCGATAACCTCGATATCTGCTTACATTCGATTCGTCTAGGCAAGAACATTGCCATCAACTGTGCTTGATGTTTTGACACAGATTTTTAGTTTCCATTTGAGTATTGTATTTCCTTCACGCCGTAACTCGCCCATACAAATTAAACACGTTAAATCCAAATTCATCACTGCAAAATACCAAATTTCAGAAATTTATTGATTTGTTCACAGCTTTTACAAATTCGATCTGTTTCTTCTTATTTACTTTACTAATGGAAGGCTTTTATCTAGTTTCGCGATCATTATATCCTTTTTTATTCTATAACAGTACAAATTGTTTCAGACACAACTTAGACATCACATTCAGTTTCGATCATGTTAGCTAATTATGCAGCATTTATTTTTGGTTTAACATTGATCATTCATAAAATTGCACATTTGTAAGAAGCTTTTAGATGCCAAATTTTTAAATCATACTATATGGAAATATCCACATAACACGTATTTTATTTTTACAACTATTTACAAAGAGGCACACTCTACCAATTTCAATGACTTTTAGATCTGTTGTCAAAGTCAACGTCCTAAATAATACATATAACTATTGCTTACACATATAACTATCTTTTCAAAGATATACGCAAAAATATTTCCAGTGCTATATATATTGCACTTCTAAGATTTGAGATAGGTTTCTACAATGTGAACAATCAGACATGTACTAAAACAAATATCCACATTTATATAGTATATAAATATGTACTAAAGTAAATATCCGGAGACTACAATTTTACGATGTGCAACCTATAAATACTAATACAACATAATAAATACTATGTACAGTTTTACAATAATAAATACAGTACCCCACTTCTAGTATTGGTTTGAACTACATGTATAGCTCTACGACTCGCTTTCTTGCCCGTGCCCACATAAACAATTAATACCAAATACTTATCATTCATACTTCAATTTCCCAAATAGACCGCAATTGTTCTTTCATAGTCGCATTTCAATGACACATATTCAGCCTTGCGATAAATACTCTGTCTTCAAAGACTCTACGTATTCATAATATTCTTTAAATTATGTAACAATGTTTCACCTAGCTGACTAATTGGAAACTTTTACATATAACTCGATAACAGAGCATTTTTTTTTCTTTTTTTAAGGTAGTCGTAACACCAAAAATAAGCGTTTTCTTATTTGTAGCTCAATATTGAAAGAATTATATGAAGTAAGTAAACTAGTTTAATATTTACATTAACTAGAGAATACAGTTTAATGTAACGTGGAAATTTTTTTTAGTTATTCTCACTCTTTCATTTAAAATTTCGTAGAAAATTGTTAAGAATATGAAAGTATCCGAATATTTCTCTGGCAGACTGGTTATCAATCGCATATAGGCAAAATCTAATAATACTAATGATATGTATATACTATCCTACAATCGAAAAATATTTCACACTAACTTTGCCCTGATTTTTTGAAGCCAAAATTAAAAACACTTTTATATACTGATTTTTTTCAACAAAAATGTTTGACATCATTAATATAAGTAAGGTATAAGTAACAAAAAAAGGGAAAACCTAAAAAAATTCGTACATACAAATATAAAAATATGAAAATAGGAAAAACCATTTTTATATTTATTTTTTTTCAGTAGTTACAAAAAGTAGACATGCTTAAAATCCTTTTTAAAAGTCGTGAAAAACGGATTTCCACCATTTTTAGTCATTTATGGCTCATAGCAATGTTAACCAATTTCGATGAAATTTTCAGCATGTATATAATATGCATAAATTTATAAAACGTATTTTTTTAAATTTTCAGTACATGCTCAGATACAAAAGTTGTAAAAGCGACTTTCATTATTTTTTCGTGATTTCGACCTATTGTAATTGTAACAATTATTAAAATAATTCGTATCTATTGTAATTTTTTCCAAATTTTGTGCACATGTCATCTGGCAAACTAATCCTTCTACCTTTTCAAAAAAACTCAATTCATTTGGTTTAACTTTAAAAAAAGTTATTCTATTTTAAATGGTGTTCGAATACTTCTGCGATCGACCGTGTATATATATATGTAGCTAAAAATAAAAATTTTATTCTATGGATTTCACACTACAAGACACTATACAGTTTTCACTACAAGAGATGATTCGCTTTGGTCATTCCGTAAGAGACTAATACGATGAAGCAGAAGTACGCTTTACACATGAAAGAACCAATAACTAGTGTTTATGAGAATTAATACTAACAGTAGATAAGATTTTCCCAACTAAAAACACTTCAGGCTCTTCAGACCGAAGCCTTCTCAACCCAAGTGGTACCTACTTAAACGTCGCGTCTGGACGTTTGTTGTAGCGTCCGAGTCCTGAACCTTATAATACCTCGGTTGTTTATTTGTTAAAATCCGGTTAGATTTAAAAGTTGCAAGATAGTTGTACCGAAAATTTTCATTCTCTCCTTTATAATTATTTAAGCTTTCATATACGAAAAACCTCGTGTCTATCATTTTTAAACATTCTTTCGAAAACTTGCTTAAAGTTTAAATTGTTATAAATTTTGCACTGTTTAGTAAATTTATACATGTTATTTAAACTTGTATGCTGATATTCTATATATAATGAGTGTTTAAAACGTTTAATTTCAATTTGAATTTTATAATTCTACCTTTAGAATTGTCTAAAATGAATAATATTTTGAATTTTCACGCTTTGAAAGGCTGTCATTTTGTAGCAAAAATTTTCTCAAAATATTGAACCTGAAAAATTGACTTTTGGCAATAAAAAGTGATTTCCAAACTACTACACGGCGACTGGGTATTAATCTAGCTTAACTTACCTATAATCCATTTATTTTTCTTTTTTATTTATATTAAAATAATTTTAACAATTAACGTCAGGCGGCTGCTGGCTCTACGTTAGGCTGAAATGTAATGGTAACATAAATTTAATTGAAGCTTTTTGCGAATATTGTAGAAACTATGGCCAAGCGACAAGTATATGTGTAGGCAAAATGACTCAGGACTTCATCCTTGACAACATATCTAAAGGTCATCAAAATCGGTGAGGTGTGTCTGGTTGTAAATAATTACCTTATTTTCATCAAAAACATTCAGTTTATAATTCATGTTGTATTACTTTTTCCTAGTTATGACTTTTGCAATATATGTTGATGTATTTTTATAATATTTCCTAAACGCCTAATATTTCACAAATGATTGAGCTTTGTTTGTGCATATTACGTATATACAGTATTTATAATACACTATTATATACAATATAATAGGTTCCAGTTTTATTTGATTTTATGATGATCGTTTTATTACATAAGCTACTTTATATAAATAATATTTAGCCACTGTTAGATATTAAAAACTGT
Source organism: Anthophora plumipes (assembly GCA_951804975.1). Lineage (NCBI taxonomy): Eukaryota > Metazoa > Arthropoda > Insecta > Hymenoptera > Apidae > Anthophora > Anthophora plumipes. The sequence continues at coordinate 13,222,010 of OX638118.1, read as the reverse complement.
ATAAAATGTTAAAAAATATTTAAACCAAATATTAACGTAAATGCAATAGTTATTGAAGTATCAGTTACGAAATGTTTTGCAAATATATACCCCAAAATCATTTGTTTATAAGTATCTATTTTCAGTTTGTACACAGGACGTCTTCAAGGTGTAAGATTAAACCGAATATAAATAAGAAAACATGTTTTTAACACATATTTAAAAATGTTCCATTAAAATATTATTAAATGTTTCATTTTGAAATATTATTCGTCCTTAGTAGTGTGATTTAAAATTGCATTTCAATCAATTTCACGTCGATTGTATTCAATTCGAATGAAATTTTGAACGATGTATTGTACAATGTCATGATAGATGTCGCTATTGATACAAGTAACGATGATGTAATCCTCATTGATTTCAAACAGTAAATGCTAGCTACAATTTGAATGCATTATATAAATATTGATTTATCATTGACCCCTTCTAGTCACAAAGTCGTTAATACTCCTTTATGTGCGTTTAGTATTTTTATTAAAATAGTTTAATATAGTACATTTGCAAATATTGTTATACAAAGTATTCTTTTTTTAATTTCCTTTCTCTTTAATTCTAATTTGATTGCGTAATACATAGGCACGCTGTATGTTGAGTAATTTAAGAGCTGAATATATATTGTACTGGTTCATACAATGTAAAACAAATAGAAATTAGTAATAGAAAAAAAAAGTATTATTCAAGAATAAAAGAATGTCATAATCTTTAGATGTACTAATGATAGTATTCTAACGTTTTTAAGAGTTGTTTTTATGTCGTGTACATGTAACAAGTATAAGGTGCCGTCCTTTAAATCTTGAAACCATTTTCTGTGAAATAATAGTCTTATCAAATACGATCCTATAAACATTACAAAAATTCCCCTAATTCATCTTGGTAAAAATTTATCGCAGTTATTCTACATCGAATTATCTAGTTATCGTTACTTTATCTTTTTCCTTTTTCAATCACAAAAGCTTCTCCTTATAGATACAGAAAGAGTGCATTATTTATACAGTTGTAATTTCAAACATAAGCGATTGTTATTTTGTGACAAAAATTAATATTTGATGACTAGGTTATAATTCTTTCTCCTTTAATTAAAGAACACAAAGTTTTCATGTAGTATCACAGACTCCTACATTGTGGAACATATCTTGTACAATTAACTATGTCATTGTTATTTTCCAATACTTTTTAAGTAAAACTTATGGTTGAGTTTCAAACCTTACAATTAGTACGTTTTTTCCACTGATAAAAAGCTTCATTTATGTTACTAGTGCACAAAATACTGTAAGATACATACAATACTGCTTTAAATTTATATTAAAATAGGTAATTGATAATTCTTTTATATTAAAATTTATATTGAAATATGTGGTTGATGTTTCGAAAGTTTGTTATACAAAATGTATAATATCCAAGGAACTAAAGTCTAACCTTTTAGTTTATCTTGATAACCAAGCACTACCATAAAAGATTACCGATAAGACAATAAATCAGTGCAGCAACTCTTAAATTATGTGAAGCATATTAAATTATACAGGGTGTGACATCAGTAATATTACAATTAAACATGGGCGAAATTGGTTTGCAAAAATAAAACGTAAAAATGAAAGTATAGTATAAAAAGTTTTATTCGAAATTTCATTTTCAGGGGACTCGATTTTGTAAAAGTTTTAAATACACATATAGAGTACGTTTACGTAAAGGTCAGTAGGGTGTCTTTATATTTGTTGCAATTACTATTCGATCTCTGCATTCATAAACAATAAGGATATTTATTCAGTAGAGCATTAGTTAAAAAGGTGAATTATTGAAAAAAATAAATGATAGACTCGCGAGCATCTCCTTCGTTGCCTTGAAAAAGAAGCGTTTACTTGAAAATACTCATGTATAAGTAATGCTGGTCGTTGTTCCACTAGTATTTGTTCATATATATTTGATTATTCTTTGTGAATAGTTGATACAATTTTTTTAAACGACAAAAATAGAAAAAAAAACAATTGTGAATTTTAGATTGACGTTTATTAAATATTTTTTAATTTTCATAATTACTACGTCTATTTGTAATTTAATATACGTTTTTGTGCCTACTAACAAGTTTGGCATCAATATATTCTAGTTTGATTTATTCTTGATATGATTTATGCTGTAACTATCACGATGAATAATTATACATTTAACGAATTAAATCATCTCTTATATTTAGAAAAATGTTATTTAACGAACAACAAGAAATACGAATATTCAATTAAAAAGTTCTTGAACCTTCCGTTAAACGAGTACTTATGCATTGCAGCGTAACCTACCTGTGGACACATACTTTGCAGAGTTTAACTGTTTCATTTTCTATTTACTTTCATTCTCTACTTAATTGTTCCTCTGTATTTCAATAACAAATGTATTTTACTATTTTATTTGTTATTTAAGGTGTACTTCAACATATGTTAAAGCTACAAGATTTCATTATGTTAGATATTGTTTTTCTAGTTTATAGAGACAAAATGAATTTGCAGACTCATACTCCTCGGTGCATGGAGCGGAAAAGTGTCGATAAAAGAATAAAAATATTTGGAAATTTCAAAAGAAATTATAACTTGTTAACGATGCATTTTCATACACGAATACGTATAAACTTTCTTCTGCATCTGTTCAATATCTCGGATAAAATTCTAGGTACCCATTTCGTTTTAAGTTTACGGAGTACCGTTTGCCTGTTGATCGTTCACGAGTGATAGAATAGATCGAAAGATGGTTAGGTCAGTAGTAGTGACGCACAACGTTACACATCTTCTTGGCGACTTGACTTACAAAGTTGACATCAATTAGATTTGCTTTAATATCAATTTAATTAAAACTCAACATCTTCACATTTGATATAATGTTTTATACATATTCGAAATAATACACTTCACATGTATACATTTTAACTTTCATTAATTGAATATAATACAGTTTACTTTTTATGTAATACGATAATTAAAGTTTTTGGTACTATAAGAAGCACATCTATGGGTTATTTATTGGATAATTAAAAAAATTAAGAGTTAATAGGAGAATAAATATTAAGTACCGGAAAAAGTTCGTGCGGATTTATAATAGAAAATTCCAGTAATCTTAACTTGTTTGAAACATAATTTTATTTAACAGAGTAGTCACCATTTGTTTTTACAACTTTTCCTGAACACCCTATAAGCTTATACATTCGAGCAGTATGAAAGTTCCGAGTTTTACTCATAAAAAATAAATGAACTGCTCTTTTGAGTAGTATGGTATCATTTTTAAAGTTCTTATTTATAAAAATGTTTGACATTGACAAAAATAAGTGATATTCACAATGAGGACAGGTCTGGATCATAAAGGTGTAGCAAATCAGCATCCTTTATTTTTTAACAACATTTCCGGTTTATAAGTGCCAGTTGAAGGTTTACGAGTTTAGGAAGGACTTTAGTAACCAACTAAATAAATACAATCTTTCACTGATACCAACATTGTGTATTAGATATTATAAATTAGTACTGTAAGAAATTGGTTTACGTTTATCGTTGAAAGAAAAGCCGCACGAATCTTTTCCAATACCTAACATAACGATAGTAATAAAAAATTTCTAATATAGGATGAAAATAAGAAAACAATAGTGAGAAATATATAAAACAATAAGGAGATTCCTAAAGTATCTACTAAGTTTATTGGAATAACAGGTTAATGATTGTAAATTAAGGGAAGGTTGCGGTCTAGGGGTGCAGAGAAAGGTGATATTTTGGAATTTTTTTTTAGAACAAACTATATAAGATAACAATTCACGAGTTTCTTTTTTTATTTTATTTTATTTTATTTTTTTGTTCAAATATTAAGAGCGTCTGTACTGTTTTTAGTAGTTGAGTTTGAAAAATTATTTTTGAATAGTGAGGCCTTTAGCAACTCCACTATAGTTTTAAAAGAAAAGAATCGAACATATTTTTAAACTGCACGAAATTTCCTAGGGAGTAAGTCTACAAAAGTAAAAGAGAAGTTTTTTTAGTAGTTTTTGTCACTTTAAAGTTAAAAAACATTTTTTTACCCGTTTCTTTACTATTCTACTTTCCTTTAAAATTAGTAAATTTGAAAAAATTCAAAATATTATAGGTTCATTCTCTGCAGAAAGGTATATTCTTTAAGTTAAAGAAAAATTGATCTATATTTGTCAATTAGTTTTTGAGATATTTATCCCACTCACTTCATAAAATAGGGTTTCGAGAAAAAGGCTTAAAAGTTTATTTGATGAAAAGTCCAATTGAGATAATACTTTTCTCTACTCTGCAACTCCAGGTCTGTAAACAAGTTCCTTTATTTCTTCATCAAACTCATTTAATGTTAAAGCTTGTTAGTAGTGGTAGATAACCATCGTTGAAAGTGTGAGTAGCCAAGAAGGCAGAAATTTCAATGGTTTCTACTCCACAATGTGTTATATATATTTTGGAGTCAAAAGCCGTACGCAAGAATTAAAAATTTTCATTATTATTCTGTATATTTCCTTCAGTACTTCTTCCCATCACATCACTGGAGGTTTACTAATTATAAATAAATAAATTCCATCTCATATTACAAAATAAACAATCGTCAATAGCATATCTGCATGTAGTCCCTACTGCTAGTGAAGAGAGTTGTGTTTCAATATAAGAAAGCACACGTGTGCCACTGAAAAGCGTATAATATTGATAATCTTTAAAATTCGAAAATTTCCTTTCAACTACTTACTTTTGACACATTAGAGAGATAAAAAGTAGAAAAAAAGAGTTTTTGAAGATGTTAGACCGATATAAAAGCTCTTCTTAAAAGTGGGAAGCGAAATAATGTTTATCGTTAAAAGAAAATGAAGAAAATTACAGGTTTTCATTCATAACGAATTTGTCAAATAATCTTTTTACTCAATTTTTTTATTTTCATATAAATATTACATAAACATTGTACAAATCCTTCAATAGGATTGGTAATGTAATACGTGAATGTTAATACTAGCTGACACATGCTTGGAATTCATCTTTGTTAAAATGTACTTTTTAGGTGTAGAATCAGTATATGTAACTGTTAAAGTATCTATATTTTCTTATTATGATTCATATGAAAACTTCAAATGCATTAATAATGCATTTTAATCTGTAATAATTTTTGATATAAATTACTGCTGTTACGGTAATATAGATATAAGTTATTTATACATCTTCAATGCTGTACAAATTCTTTTATTAAATACTAAGAATTATAAATGAATCAATATTTTATAATTAAAATATTTTTTATAAAATGACAAATTAAAACATTTCCTATAAAACACAGTTGTTACTTACAGTTAATTTGTCTTACAATGAATATAAACTTATTTATAAAGAATAAAAAATTATTTTCTTTCTTTCGAAAGTTATTAAGTACAATTACATGTAATACCTCCTGGTATATCCTACTTCACTTGTGCACAATAAGAAAAATTCAAGAAATGGTCGCGCAAAAGGTGTAATTGGGCAAGGTTGCCAAAACTGCCCTCAAACAAAATTGGCCTTGCAATGAACCATTGCAATAGCTTACTAAAAGAAAACATTTGGCACCAAGTTTCATCCCTCTATCTCGATCGCAGGGTAGTAACAGGAAAAATTCAAATTGACCGTTTTTGCTTTGTTTTCTCTATTTAGTGATGCGCAAAAATATTGAAAAAAAAAAAGAAATTATTAAAACAATGTGGAAGTATAATAATATTAAAAGTGTACGATAAAGAATGATATGAAGAGGAAAGGTAATATGAAAGAGGTATGGAACTAATCTTAGATTAAATTAAACAATAAATTAAATTTTGGATGAAATTCAATTCATTAAAACAATTTTGGAACAGTATCCTTAATTATTGCGAAAAATTATGAAATCAGGTCAAATAAAATATTGCATACACATATTTTGAAATCTGGACATTCTATTTTCTATTATTTTGAAAAATTGCATATGGTACTATCCTAAGATAACTTTTACTGTAGTGATAAAAATGTCAATAAAGAGTCATTCAAGTGTAACACTTAGATGTCAGCATTGTAGAATGTTTACAAGTCACGTCTTTTTAAACAACATAAGCTATTTTGTTTTAGTAGAAGATAGTACAATTTTAACCATGGACAGGTAAACATTGCTGTATCGCATTTGCATCATTCAAAATTATTATGAAAAATTCTTTGTTCCATTGTTTTCAAACGAAATTGTATCTGGGGTGTTGGAAATCTTCGTGTTATTCACGAAAAATCTTTACACCCACAAAAAGTCACGGATGTGTATTTTGGGCAAATGTAATCATTGGATTATTCTTCTTCGAAGGTGATCCTAGAAATGCTATTACTGTAAATGCTGAGCGATATTAATAAATGTTGAGTGACTTTTTATGGTCTAAATTGAATTATACCGATGTGTCTGATGTCTGTTTTCAGCAAGATGGCGTTATATATTACACAACTTCAGAAAATATTCCATTTTTATGATCAAAATTTTATCAACGTGTAATTTTATGAAATGCAAATTTCAATTGACTTGAAAAATGATGCGATTTAACACCGTTAGATTTTTTTGTGGAGTTTTTTGAAAAATTGAGTCTACGTTAACAAGCTAGCAACAATTAATGACCTAAAGAACAACATTTGAATTGCAGCTTGTGAAATAACTTCAGCAGCATGAAAAGTCATTAAAAATTTCGATAATCTGCAGATGCAGTTGTGGTGCATATTTGAACGATATTCTGTTCCATGTATAATTATAATGAGTCATATTTTCAATAAAAAGAAATAACTTGAAAAAGTCTAAGAAAAATTAATTATAAACTTTGTTATCACGAATAAAATTCTCACGATACTTCATGCATGCCATAATGTGAATTATCTGAAAAGTATAAAATTTTAAACATACAATGTTAAGTAAGGAAATACTTTTATGTGTATAAAGATAAGCACGTATACGAAAAAAATGTTAGGAATTCACCGATAAGATGTGCATACACACTTCTCCCGACGCGTAAGCGGGGAGCGCTTTTAACTTGTGTTCATTGCACCCCTGACTTGAAAAGTTGAAGCAACAAAATGTCAGTCTAGTACCGTCGCGCAAATATGCATCCACACTCAGAACCGTTTCAAGAATTTTTTGATACAGTATCGTTTCAATAGTATACATAAACGAAGAACTGTGGTATCTGATCCGGGACGAAACACCAACACCTGCAGATGCAATGTGAACCAGAAGAGATCTCCTGCTCGTCATTGAAGACAATCAACCAGTTACTGTAGATCCAGGGTGCAAGAACTGCAAGTGAACTTTGTGATAAACTCGAAGATCATCATCAAAAGGCAATGCTATCCAGCGTAATATTCTTATATAAAAGAGTATTTAAATTAGGTTTATCTAAATGTGATGACATGGAAGAACATGTGTCGAAAATATTGACGTTTATAAACAAGTTGATGGTGTTAGGTGAAGAATTGAAGGACAAATTAACTAATTGAAGGATATCGCTACTCCTCAACAGCTTACCGTTAATTGCATGTTTAGACAGCAGATGCGAAAAGAATTTTACTTCGGATTTTATCAAGGGCAGATTAATTGGCGAATAGAGGAAAAGAAAGGAAAACCAAGGTGCAAAAAGTAGTACTGAAGCAGCGTTAAAGGCAGTGAATAACAAGACCAACTCGAAAAAAGGAAAGGAAAAGAAAATATGCTCTTTCTACAAAAAATAAGGCCATTTTAAGAAGGACTGCTTCAAATATACAAATTAAAAAGATAAACAGGAAAAGGCAAACAATGTTTCGAAATGTTTCAAGCCTTCATTCGAAATTTATTTTATTGTTAGGCAACGTGAAGAGTCAAAATCGTTGAAGAAAAACGACGGTAAAACGCACTTAAGTTTCAAGCCAGAAAAGGATGATGAAGATTCATAGTTCGTCGATTCAAGGGCAAAGAGCAACATGACCGCCTCGAAGAATTTTTTTTACTAAGTTCGACCCAAGCGTTATGAGCTACGTGCAGCTAACCGAAGTGAACAAAAAGATTGAAGTGCGAGGTGCTGGTTCGGGTGTCATTAAGTGCATCGTCGGCGATCGAGTGGATATAGTGAAAGTACGGATGTGCTCTACGTTCCATCTTTTAGCTCTAATTTATTGTCCGTAATAAAACTAGTGAAAGAAGGTTATGGATCAAGCTTCCAGAGTAATTTTTATATAATAGTAAAAGACGGTAAAATTCAAGCCACTGTACGACTAAAAACCAATTTACGGGATTTGTACGCGATACAGACGACTGTTAAGAAGACCTATGTGACAATAAATATTGAGCATGGTTCCTTATTGTAAACACGCATGGTATAGGCACTTCGGATAGCGAGACTTAAGCGCAATAAAGGATTTATTTAGAATATGGCTTAGCCAGTGGAATCACCATAAAGGACTGCAGCAGGCGAGAAGTCTACGAGTATTGCATAAAAGGAAATGGCACGACCTTTTCCAAAAGAAAGTCAAAATAAGACGCATGCTATTTTGGACTTGATCCACACAGATATTTGTGGCCGTATGAACTCATGACCGAGCACAGCGAGAAATATTAACAATTCATCGGAGCATTATTATATTTGGCCGTAAACACAAGACTAGATATTGCTACTAGTGTTACAATATTAAGCCAGTATAATAAATAGCGTACAGCAACGGATTAGACAGAGACGAAGAGGGTCGGCCGTTATTTAAAGGGTACGAAGGAGTCATGAGTTGAGACTTGGTCAACAAGGTGAAGAAGAGCTATGCGGACGTAAACTGGGCAGGAGACAAAGAAGGCTAAAAATCGAATAGTGGCTATATATTCCGAACTTCGTTTCGAGAGTTTACATGTACCTCTGCTTGTTGTCCAACAGTGGTTTCCATTACTGATATGACTTTTAAGATTGGTAAAAAATCCTTCATTAAATATTATTACTGTCAGAAAAGTGGCGATTTCCACAATCTTAGCTCCAGAATAGATATGTTTGCGAGCGAAAGCACATATTACTGAGTTCAAAGTTTGAGTTCACCTATTGATATAGGTGGCCCATATTCCTTTTCTTATTTCTTCTACAGAGTTTGGATTTCTTCGAATAGCCAAGCCGTAATATTTCGTCAGTTCAGCAATAACTTTTTCTGTCAATTTTCCAGCACCTTTGCCGCTAATACCTCTATTAGTTTTTCTAGCATTTCAAAGTCTTGTGCTCATCCTTTTCTTGATGTGACCGACGCACATTTTTTTTTGGTTACAACAACTTGCTCATAGGGATTCACATCCAGAATACCTTGAAAAGTTTTACTTTCTCCGTCTCCAATAAACGTTATGTATCGAAGTTCATGTTTCTCCCGGGAGCGAGCCGTATCGATACCTACCTTTCAGAGCTTATAATTCTATAAGTATTATGAATTGGACAAAATACTTTCGCATACATATTTTCCATGACAGATACTTGTAAAAAATTAAAAAAAAAATTCGATTTTTTAAAGCTGTTACACTATAAGACCTTAAAAGGTGTCCGAATATTAATAAGTCACTGTATGTAATTTATATTTCGGATTACAAAATAATTTATTATGTATATGTTATTGAAAAAACGATTTTTGCATTTCGAGATATCAATTAGTATAAGAATAGAATCGCGGTCTTAAGTAATAAAAGCACAAAAGTAAGTAGATGCGGTTCTAGTATATTGACCCAGTCAAAAAACTTTGAGATTTATTTTGTTTGGAAGTTGAATTGGTGTAATATACATAGATTTTTTGCAGGTAGAGTAGCGGGAGAATTTCAAAGTCAAATTAATTTTTTTTTAATGGAATACTATACATTTTTATTCACAATACGATAGTGTTTGTTAAGAGGAGTTCAATGATACATCAACCAAAATCATTTAATGTAGTGGAAGATCATAAATTAATGAAATCCTGGAAAGTCTAGGTCAACACGCAAATCGCGATTCGTTGGCTAGTTAAACTCTACGTGATCGGGCTACGGATTCGAAACAAACCACCCATGATGCAAAATTGTTTGTTCGGTTACTGTGTTTATGATTTGCTATTGCATTAAATGACCTTCAATGTGTTGAACATCATTGAATTTTTACCAAATCCTATCGTATTGTGAATAAAGTTGTATAGTATTGTATTAAAAAAGATTAACTTGACCTTGAAATCTCGTCCACTATTTTATCTACAATGGCCGAAGTAATGTTAGGTTCACCTTATTTTTGTGACATAAAAGAATGTTTTAATTACTACTTTTGATTTTATCCATCATAATTGATTCTTCTTAGGACATTTAACAAAAAACATAGTTTAATTGAACAGTATAACTTAATAACAAAACTCCTAGTATAAAAAATTGAAATTTATATACGAAATAAATATAATTTCACTTTTTGGGAAAGTTTCCAATTTAAAAAAGAAAGAAAAGAACATTAAAATAAAGTTAGTACATAAAGACAATAATAACTCATTATTTAGTTGACCTTTCTTTGTTCTTAATTATTTGAAATATCCTTTTTGGCATCGAGTCTATTAGTTTATGCAGTATCTCCGATTCGATATGAAACCACGTCTCTTTGATGCCATATTTGAACTCCATGATATTAGAATATTGTTTCCTATTGGCTTATACCTTGCGTGCCAAAATTTCCCAAAGGTTTCTTATGGGGTTCAAGACGGAACTTCTTAATGGCCAAGACCAGACCTTAACATTCACTGTCTGAAGCCATGTCTTAACAGTTTTTGCACGATGAATTGTGGTGTTATCATGTTGAAATAGAAAATTTGATCTACCAATTTCAGCACCATATTAGTCTAATGCAATTTCCAGCAGTTCTTGGTATTTTACAGCATTTGCCTTTGGTGGAAATCACATTACCAGAGTCTTACCATTGTACCCAAACGCAGCCCAAATCATTACGCTACCTCTTCCATAGTTTCGACTCATTTTTATTTCTTTTTGGTCATGTAGATCGTGCCAATAGTACTAGAAGCCGCCTGGGTCATCCAAATTAAACTTTTTTTCGTCAGAGAAAATCACTGTTTTCCATTTTTCAGTCCATGCCATATAATTTTCAGCAAATTTTAACCTTTTATTTTTATGAAATTCATTTTTATAGAGTGTGGAGACACATTAAGTTTATTTTTTCGTGTCTCTTGAAAAATCTCTCCCTTATCTCTCAAAGAAAACTTTTCTGGACGGTCTGTAGATTTTTTAGTAGCATATTTATTGCTTAGTTGTATAAAATGATAATAACTTTAAATTAACATTTAAGGATCGTTGAACTTTTTTGCAATTTTTCTGTTTGAGAGGTCCATGTCTTTTAAAGCAATGATCTGTACCTTTTCAAGTATCATTTAGTAGTTTCCACGCCCCATTACACTATATAAGCATTAAATGAATGTAATATTTATCTTAAAATATTTAAAAATCGTTAAATTTTTTACTTACTTTAAAAAATATTTTCAAAATATACACTATTAAAAGTGTTTTTTGAAAATATCACTTTGAACTTAAAATTATTTCGTTTTATCGACGCGATAATTTTTACAAAACTTCTTAGAAAAATTGTGTCTCACCACTTACGTTGTTGAAACTCGAATGACTGTTGGATCAGTTGTTAAAACAAAAGCTTGCAAAACAATAGCATGCGTTGTCATATGTTTCCAAAAATGGAAACGGAGATAAAATTCAGTAAACGATCTGTCTGAATAGTCAACCTATCATTATTTTGGTTACTGTATCTAAAAACTATTTATATTACACAATATCCCTTTTCATTTCAAAACCACACCTATACTAACAATTTTTTCATATCTTTAACTATTTATGAAATATTCTTAGTTAACACATAACACATTTAATGGACAAAACATCGTATAGACAAATCAATCCTTTGTACGGGAAATGTAAAAAATATCTGTTTCCAATTTTTTTATTTTATTATGGCGCACCTTTCTCGAAAAATCTAAAGAAATTACATATTAATAAACATAAGAAGTTACTAAAACTATAAGAATATAAACATAATCTCTTTAACAAAATATCGACATTTTTAAACTTCGGTTTATAACAACCTTAATAGTTAGGGCGTAAGGTTGAAGCTTGACAGAAAAGGTTTTAAGAGACCTATTTATTGATGTCTCAAGTTCAATTTGTTTTAAAAGCATTTTTTCTGCGCTCATTGGCTATACACTTTCGTATAACGTAGATAGGAAAATTATTTGAAATAATATATTTGTCAGTAGTAAAATGTAAGGCAAAAGTGTATAACATTTATACAAATTTTATTAACCATAATTGTAACATTACGTTTGCAAGCATACACATTTTTTAATTATGATTTAACATTTTAGGGGCATAACTGATAGTGAAAGTTGAATTTTTTCATATTCAATAAACAAGACATTATGACAATATATAAACAAATATCTATTTACGAAAACTAGCGAGCAATTGAAGTTTTCATAATTATTCTCAATTAATAAAGTGTTACTGATTTACAGATAATAGTATGTTACATTCACAAAGATGTGTTATTAAGAATATAGTTACAAAATAACATTTAAATGTTTCCGTTTATTTTAAAACAAGATATTGGAAACACGCTAGAGTATGATTTTTTCGTAAAATTTCAAACAATACATTTTACGCGCAATAATCGCTCTCATATTTGGTCTATGAATAAGTTCTTGCCGCTTTTTCCAAAAGCATATTTATTAACATAAGAAAAATGTTCCAATAGTTTGAGTCGAAGTATTTCTCATCAAAATGTATTCTTTATTACTATCTCTTAGGCAACATATTGATGCCACAATGAAGAAATATTTCCTCCTTTAACACGTTCAACCCGGAGCCCATATTTCATGCGCTTGCTGATTGGTCAGCATGTAATTATGTTATACTTTGTCTTCTGGAAGTATATCTGTACAAAACAGCGTTTTGTAAAGTTGTTTTTTGCGTAGTCGGCAATTTTCCGCTAATTCGTTTCATTTTTCATCATCACGTTTCATAATTGAAAGATGTTTTTCTTTATGTACAATAATATTTTTGAAATTATACGTTATTTAACATTTTAACATTTTCGTTCTTTAACATTTTTACATTTTCGTTCTTAATTTTAAAATGTTTAATAAAGTTCAGGTATTATTAAAAAAACAAAAGGGAAAACTTTACCTTCAAAATAAAAAAAAATTTGCTGCTATTTGCTGTTACTAAGATAGTTACAGTTATTGCTACCGATGGTGCTACCTAACCTTTCTCAAAAAGATATTGCAGTATTGGCATTAAGTTTTTTCAAAACAATGAACCTTCCAAATTCACCCATTTTTCGCTCTCTCTGTAATTTCAGATATCACAAAATAACGTCAACTCAGTTTTATAAAGTGTTCAAGGTGTAGTGGACAGATATGCCGCGGCTCTCAGGAACTCTAATGTTTAATCCTTTTGAGAATTTCAACATACAATGATAGCAAGAAATCTAACGTGCAAATTTGTGCATGCATAGATAAACATGCTTAGCTTCTCCATATTTCTAATAATTTATTTAGCAATGTTAATAATTGTAAAAAATAAAAAAAATTTCATTTCGGAATAAATATATGATTTTAGTCAGAAAATTGTTTTTCTGCCTTTGGGAGGTAAATACTTCACTGTGTACGGTGATTCACGCCGCCTCACGATGTAAGATAGTTGTGACACATCAATTGTGGGTCACGTCGCCTGGCAGAAGTACGGCTTGCGATCCACCGGTGGATCACCCTGATTTGAACGTGTTAAGGCGATAAAGTCATCGACCCATTTTCTAACTTCCGCTTTATTTCAAAAGTGTGTGCAAGAGAGGCCATGCTACAGTGACCGGAAGAGGTGAAAATCAAATGGTGCAATGTCTGGAGAGTACACAGGATGGAACAGTACTTCCTATTTGAGATTAAATAGTGTTTTCGTGACTTTTCGTAATTTTGTAGCATAATCCGAAAGTTTTTCTTAAAGTGCCATGTTCAAATTATTCAGCTATTTTTAACATTCTCCTGTAACCGTTTGATCCGATGAAAAGAGCTTGTAATAAAGTATACTCCCTTTTCATCCCACAATATACAAAAGAACACCTTATATCCTTGTATATTTCGTTTTGGTATAGGCATAAACGGTTGTCCAGAATCATTTACCCAGGACCTCTTACGTTTGGAGTTATCGTAAAAGATCCGTTTTGTATTTTTTTACTATTTGATATAAAAAAAACTCGTCTTTCTTTCCCTGTTAAAAATGTGACAAATGTGTAAGCAAATATATCAACTTCTCCGCGTCATACACAATAGTAATCGATCAAATGATGTGGCAGTCACTTTCTATGCTTTTGGTCCGTTTTCATCGTATGCAACTAATTGGAAATATAATAGTGACGCGTATCATTTCAAGTTATACGGCACTCTTGTTGTGTCTGTGTCGAGTTTTTATCCAGAAGTGATAGCACTTGTCTACAATCGTCTGAGACTACCCAGAACGTGATTTGTTGTCCACATTCAAATTATCAGTTCTAACCCTCTTATACCAATCTTGACACGTTTTTTCCGACACAGTATTATCTCCATACATCTCACAAATTATTCTAGTTGTTTTGGCAGCAGTTTTCCCACGATAAAAATGCGATGGTGGATATGTTCCTTGTTAGCATTCATTTTTAAATTTTATAAATACGCGGTTAATTGTCTAACCATGAACAGGTTTACAATCTTAGTAGTGAAAAAGAAATTTGAACAAATGAAGATCACCGCACACATTGTTAGCACCATTTACACTTGATCTCGGGAACTTATTTATATTCCGAATCTATTATGGATAGTATGCATTAGTTGCAAAATTTATGTAAAATCGTTGAACGTTGCACATTTCTATCGTAAATTCGTCAATGTCATTGTTTCTAATTTCATGTACTCCGCTATACTTTCTATGGTATAATATCCATTTATTAATATCCATTAATTTTTTTTCATATCTAATTCATATCTTTTCATTTCATATCTTTTTTTTTTTATCTAAAGCAATTTTAATTTGGCGAATAATGTATTATTATATTCCTTCAAATGAAGGAGTATTTGTTGTATTATATATATTTATATGATTATTATATATGTAGTACTATTATGTTAGTGGGAAAGTAATGTCGGTTTTTTTAGATGCAAAAGTAAATTTATTTACTGCGATGTTATTTTTGTTTTTATTTAATCAATTATAATGTTAACTGTTTTCTATGATTTTATTCTATCGTTCTGTATACTCCTTAATGCCATTTTCATAGATCACGGTTTTGATTGAAAAAAAGTGCTTTATGTATTATTCGGCTTCAATGGATGTGCTCATATTTTTTCTATTTAAATAATTTTTTAATTAAAAAAAGAATTGAGAAATGTGAAAGATGAAATAGAATTTCCCAACTTTGCCTTTGCGTGTTTAAAAAGTTGCTAACCTGACCGCGCGAAAATCATATGTATGCAAGTGTTTTACAAAAGCATTTAAAAAAAAAGACTATTTATGTGTGTATGTTTAAATTATTTTTTAAAATATTAAGGAACTGCATTTTGTCTATAGTGGATTCCACAAATACCATTTTCCCGACTCTTTCTGCTGTCATGCAGCCCCACAACATTATGGAATCTCCAGCAAATTTAATCGTAGCTCTTATATTCTTCCTTTTAAATTATTTATTTCGTTGCTGTCGTACGGTTTGCTGCACAATTGTATTAAATAAATTAATTTTGGTTTCATCATCGAATATGACGTTATTCTAGAAATGTATGTTATGATTAACATATTTTTTTTGCAAATTCAAGACGTTTTATACGATTGACTTTTGAAATAAATGCGGATGATTCTTCTATTGGAACCTTTTTTACGTAAAACTCGACGAACTATTTCAGTCGGTATTGTTTTATTAATTCTTAACGAAATATTTTTTGTTAATTCTGGTATACGAAGCTTAGGATTTTTTTTTAATTTGCCTTACAATATAACGTTTATCACTTACAGATAGAATTTCTTTTCTTCCTTGGTCCGCTTTGTTCTGGAATGTGCCTTCGTATTTGAATTTATTTATTATTTTCTGTAGCGTTGAACGAGTTTTACCTATTATACTTTCAATTGCGCGTAAACTTTCACCTATACAGTATAAATTTATTACTAATATGTATGAGTATAGAAATATCCGTTTGTTGTTTCGAAGAGATCATCTTGGAAATAATTAGAAAATGTGATCCAACAAATGTCAGTTTGTCGATTCAACAGTTGAATCATATTATTTAGACATCTTCAGGCTGTTTCTTAGTAGTAACACTATTACATAATTTTTATAGAATACATTTTTTAGATAACTTTTTACGTGTACGTTTAATTGTGTGAATGACTAGTTGCATTTACACCCTTTTTCAAATTCATATAATATAAATGATCGAGACTTTGTCGTGCTTCGCGTCTAACTACCACAGTTACTCAATCTACAGTAACTTCTAACTTCAGACGAAAGTCAACTGTTTCATAAACATAGAATACCATCCTGGTAAAATGAATTTGTCATAAACAGTGACATGTGAGCCATTTGAAACCATTCATATTATCACATGCAAGAACTGATATTACTTTTATACCAACCCAATATATTATAATTATTATACATATACATTCAATAAGGAGTGTGGATATGATATGATGAAGTAGTGAAAGTTAAAGAGGGAGAGAAAGAGAGTGGAAGGATCGTGTGAAACAGAGAACGAGGAACGAAAGAGAGAGATAAGAGAGAAAAATAAAAACAAGTTTGTAAATCATATCCAGATTCTAGGCCTTCCGTCGAATCTTAAATAAATCTACCTATCTGTCTATATATTCACTAAATTTGGTGACTTTTAGAATTTTAATTGAATAAGTTAAGTTTAATTATTTCTGTCTATATATATGTTCAAAACAATGAAAAGGCGAGGAGGTTTCGTAGATATTTCAAAAGCGACAGCGCCTGATGGTAGCATATCTCGAAAATTATTCATCGAAATACAGATATAAATAAAATGTACAATAAAGGAAACTGAATAATCACAAGTAGACAATAAACTGAAATATACGTTTCTCAAATTGACTGCTGAATTTTATTACGATTATTACAACTTTTTAATTTGCAATTCTATTGACACGTTTTAAATGAATGCGTTTGATTATTAAAAAATAAACATATACACAAATAGGTTGGAATATTAAACTGGGATAAAACAATATTTAATTGGAAAGATTCAATCTTTCAATAGATGGAATCTTCAATAGATTTAAGATTATAACATAAATAATTTATTTTATGTAAATGTAATCGAATGTTGTTAATCAATTTACCTTTTAACTTTCATTGATCTCAATATTATTTCTTCTTAATTTATTTCTGATCATTTTAAAATCGTTTATCTTCGTGTTGTCTTACTATTTTATCGTTGTAAACATATAATAATAAAATTAAATTAGAAATTGTATTGTATTATGATATTGTTAATGGTCGTTCTTTGAAATTTAAAGATGTAAAGTGTGATGTTTTGCACAATATGATTCTCCTTCTATTTTCGTTCATAGTATTAAAACCGTTAGCAATCACACAAACACATCGTTGTTTGTTTAAATCAATAATTAATCACAGAAGTAATTTGTTGTCTGTTTTTTTTAAATTGAATTTTAATTTGTTTTCTATATGACAAAAATACAGATTTTCGAGAACGACACCTTTCCATTTTTCGGTATTAGTAACACCGTGAGGTGTTACATTATAGACAATACATAGAAAAGTGCACCATTTTAATTTAAAAAAGAGTTGACCTTCATATGTCCTTTACGCGTTTACTTATAAAGAAACTATTAACATAGAAGTATATCACCCTCAAAGTCAAGCAAGTTTCCTCTGATCCATCTTTTTCTATCACCAATAGTAATCGAGTTATTCAGGTGGCCTGTTTTAGATGCCTCACCGTAACATGACGACTTCAAATAACTCGTAAGATATTTGTTCTACGAAAAAATTTTTCAAACAAAAGGAGCATGGTATCTAGTGGGGCATACAGTGCTTCAATCTGTTTTTTACCACCTTACTTCTTTATTGAGATATTAAGGTTACCTTCAGTTTTTTAAATAGAACGTCTATTATTTTTCCTCGAATTCGGATAAACCATAAAATTTTGCGTAAAAAAGTATTATACAAAGTAGGACTTAAAATGAATAATTACTGAGATATTTTGAAATATCATGACCTGCCGTCGTAAACAGCCGTGTTAAGAATCACATTGACTGAGCGTATCTTCTAATAAAAGATTATTATTAATATGTATACATACACACATTATATATGTAAATATAAAATACACATAAATCTAAAAAATGCAGTTTACATGTGCTGAAAATTTCATCGAAATCTGATAACGTTGCTATGAGCTATATGAAAATCGAAGTTTTCCACGACTTTCAGCCTAACACTGCAATAAATTAAAAGATTGTTACATTTTCCAATGTCTGACATTTGTTTATGCATCAACAGATTTTGATAAAATTTTTAGAATCTATGTAAGTGACATAAATCTATATAACATATATTTTAAATTTTCATTACAGGCTCCAATAAAAAAAAGTTATAAAAAAGAACTGTTACTATTTTCTTCGTAATTTTGACTAATTGGAATTTTTTCAAAATTTTTTGTACACATATTCTAGTAAGTTAATCATAACCTAAAAAAAAAGCACGTCGTTTGATCTAATTTTTAAAAACTCATTCTGTTTTAAATGATATCTGAATATTAATGGGAGTCATTGTATACATATAAATCATATTTTGTGCAGACATAAAAGGCTGCATAAATGATTATTTTGATAAGCACTATCGCAATGATTGCGCCATATTATTCGACAAAAATTTTATCTATTTTTAGCCAATGTAAATACGTTATTACAACAATACTGAGTAATAGTAATGAGCATATTATTTACACGATTATTTAGTTGATATTTATTTGATTTTTATTTTTTCCTAATTTTTTATTAGTCTTTCTTAGCTTTCTTAATTAAATTCTAGTTATTCATCGAATGAATCAACTTATTCTCTTCGTAATAACTAATTTAATTTCAATTTATATATTGTACTTACTGATCCTATATGCATGATTTATATCAATGTTTTAAACCATTTTCTTTGTGTATCATCATCATTTAATATTATTTTAGGTGATGCATAATCGAATCATTAATATTTCATTAAATAATGAATAATAGAGATCAGTTATTTTTTTTAGTCACCTCTAATATAAAATTTTTTCTGAAATAAAATTTCTTTGGGTAGTCTGTTTAATTGGAAATGATGGAATATGTCACGAGAGATTGAAATTATTGAAAGAATGTTCTTACAAAAGTTATTCGGTATATAAGGAAGTCTTAATATTAGGTGATTTTAATAAGTTTACTGTAGGGGTAGTAGCGGAAAAGATATGAAAGTTAAGTTGATTTTTTAAAATAGAATCCTGTACTTTCTTTGTTCATAATATGGTAGTATTTATTGAGGCGAAACAATTTTGCTGCAAAAAAAAAAGAACGAAAGGAAAAGTAATATAAAACAAAACAAAAAAAGGAAAAGGGAAAAGATTTCTAATGAATTTTTATGGAATTTGTTTCAGTACACAATGCGCTAGAGGTGATGGAGACAGTGGGCAAGCAAGTCCAGGTAGTGAGCGGACTAGGGGTGGGAGGTCCGGTGGGCCCTGTGGGTCCAGTGGGGGGAGATTTGCATCACCATCATCATCCTCATCCCCACTCTCATCCTCCACACCCACACGCCCACCCCCACAGTCATCCTCACGGGTCCCATGGTCACTCACTGGTCGGCGTAACGTCGACCCCTGGCAGGGGTCAGACACAACCACCGGTCTCGCATAACCAGCATTTACCTGCAAGATCTACTCCGGTACAGTTGCACAGGTAAGTTGTACTCACATGTCTATGCGCGCGTGCTGTGTGTATGTATGTATATATTTTACGTGTGTGCACATGTGCGTGCCTGCTGCTATGTGTGTATCGCTATATAGGCACGTTGCTTTACACAGCGCGCGCGCGCGATGTTTACATATAGCAAATTAACTCATTGTTTGGGAAAATACATTCATAATGGACGAACAATAGAGTATTTGTGTAATAATCGGGCGATTCGAGAAATTCCGTTTCCGATCTGAGGAATGATATTTAACTTCTGCAGAGATAAGATTTATGATTTTTGCCTTGTTCTTTCTTATCAAGTAAAAAGTAGTATATTTTAACAAATTTTATTTAGTTCTAAATTAAAAAGAAATATTTTCTGCTGTGACTTTTAGATTACTTAGAACAGAATAATTTAAAATTTATGCGGGTAAATAATGTAATTCAAATATAACTTGATATAGGAAGATTATAAGCAAAGTTGGTCAAGTTCTAAAGTCTAGTGAGTTGTGATAAATATACCTAAACATTCTTTTTCTTCTTATTGGAATAGCAGTCACTTTAAGTTTGTGTGAGAGTAATATCATTATTATATTTTGAATAAATACAATGGAAGGTGCTAAATGTAGCTTGAAGAGGCAAAGAACACAATAAAGTTTGTTTATATCTAAGTAATGAAATTTAAGTTTCATACTGCCATACTTCGTTTATATCTCCTCCTTTATATATAGAAAGCAGTATAAATTTAAATGCATTACACCTGTAATTCTATTTCAAAGAAAGAAATTTTGTTTTACGAAAGATTCGTACATATATTAAATATTTGAATATCATTTACAAAGCCCAGGAAAATGAAAATGAATACTTTAAAATTCAATAGAAATAAATTTCTATAGAATAGGATTAACGTGTAATTAGTATCATAAATAAATTTACAAATTTTTCAACATTACTAAAGTAATTAAATCTTACCAATTAATTATATTTTATAATTAAATATTGTACTAAAAATTAAGTATTAAATAAAATTGCAGAGACTATAATTAAATTTCTAAGTACTTATTGAGAATTCAGCAGAAACTGAAAATTTGAGAAGATTTTAATTAAAAAGAAGCTTGATTTCTTAACTATCTAAAGTCGGATGTATAAAAAACCTTTGATTGATTATAATTTCATTAAAATCATTCTTTTTGATACAAACATTTAAGAACAAGGAAGTGTATATTAATTTATTTTGGTGGAATTTTTATGGAAAAAAAAAGTTTATAAACGTGTTCATAATATCAATTTTGAAATAATAGAAAAAATTTACAATATTAGGAAGTTTGCTTATGCTTCATACACTTTTTATATTACATAGTATTGCCTTTTGCAATTTTTATATACTATTATATTAATAAGAACGTTTAAAAAAATGTAACAATACTTTATATCTTTACTTAAATACATTTGCATTTATTATTGTACTTGATACTAGTACAAGGTGTTTCAGCAAAATCCGAGCACCTAAATATTTTTTTTGCTTAATAATGACACCGGGAATTGAATAAGACATAATCTGAATGGTTTCGAAAGAGGAACACGATATAGAAGAACATTTTTCTCCATGGTTATTTTTTCAAATTTTTCAAGATCACCAGCGTCTTTTCGCAAAGAAGCACATTTTTTTTCTATCGCATCTCATAATAGATATTAAATGCATTTAAGCATGTCTAAGTTTTAACCTTGAACACCAAAAAAGTGAACTAATACCAAGATAATTCCTCTCTACATTCAGCGTTCACTGACAGCAACCTACTATTGTAAAAGACACGATGAATCGAATAATCAGATTTTGTATTTCTATTACTCCAAAAAATTTACATGTCATTCTAACACTCTTGAAATTTGCTTACCGATTTAGTGTTCCAGATCCTCTCAAGGTCATAACTTGGACATGCTTGCATGCATTTTAACCCACTACAAGATGCAATAGGAAAAAAATATATGCTTTCCTATAAAAAAAAATTTCCATGATCGATATTCCCATAATATTTTCGAAAAAAAGTAACCATGGAAAAAAATTATTTTTTTGCACCATGTTTCCCCTTCGAAACCATTCGAACTATTTTCTATTTTCTAAACATTTTCCAGTATCATGAGGCTTTACTGTCAAAAAACAATAAATGCACATTACACTTTCGTTCGTTTATATGTTGAATAATCTAATATATAAACAAAATTTTATCTACAGAAATTTGTTGATATTACGGTTTAAGCTAGCTTATTTGATTAAAATTGTTTCTTAAAATTTCCATTGTTTATAACCTTTTATCTAAAAATGTGTACGTTGTGTCTAGTAACTATAGTATAGCTCCTGGTATACAAAGATCGATTCATAACGAACTCCTATAGCCGCTTGTAGTAGTGAAAGGGTTAAAAGTAAAGAAAATATTTAACTGTTCAGGCTTTCCTAGGATATCTTGTTTGCAACTGTATTGTATTTTATAATTGTATGCGTATAATAATTCCAAATTATCAAAAAATAAACATTTAAAACTTTAAACTAAACACCAAACTTAAATATCTTAATGAATATTTCTTTTATTTTATTCAAAGCACATTGTTATTTTAATATCTTTATCGTTCAAAAGTTTAATATTATACGAAGACAATTGTTAACATAAATTGTATACATACTATTTTAGACGTTGAAACTTGAAATACGCGGTGAACAGAAGATTGAAGTTGGATGCGTAATATACATTTGGCGTTCTGCGCATGCGTTCTTCCAATTTTGCCACTACTGCTACCTGTCGATTCTAACCTCAAACGTCAACGTGCAACGTTGATTTTTAACCTCGCGAAGTTTACATATAGGATTTATAGTTTAGTGAAATATATTTATAAACAGTCGTGTAGTGTATTTTTATGAAATTATTAAGGTGAAATCGTGTATTTCGGAAACGCAATGTGCCAGATGTGCGAATGGAGAATGTACGTTGAAAGGAAAGATTTCTTTGAAACTCAAGATTGTTCGTTTGCATGATGAAGTAAGTTCACGCAGTTATTTTTGTTGCGTTGTTCGTTGTTCCTAGTGTGTACAATACCTGTACAATATTTCTTATGTTTACAAAACTTGATCTCCTATTATGTTTATAACAATGGTATCACTTGCGTTCAACAAGTATTTTTTCTTCAATCACTGTTTTATAAGCTTCATGTAAAAAGTGGAAGTAAAAACGTATTATTTATTTAATGACTAACTTTACTGTAGCACGAACTGTTTGATTTTTCATGTTATTATCTGGTGTAATGTAATTTTTTACTATCATTCTACGAAATTCTATTAATGTTCGTAGATATTTCCGAAATTGAACATATATTATAATGTAATGGACATCGACATATACGTGAAATATAAATTAAATAATGTGCAGAACGCGGGAAAACCAGTTAGGTTAGGTACGGTAGGAGTGCATAAATGAAGCGAGCAAGGAGAAGGAATACAATGTATTTATATTTTAATAGTTCACGAATTTGGTCGCTAAATAAAAAAGAAACCTGTTATAAACAGTGAGAACAGACTAAAATTGGAAATGAGTGTTATTAGAAAGTGTTTTTGCAACGATATTTCACTCAAATATTTTGATACATATTTAAATATAATTAAACAAATTTTCATTCAATTAATGCAGTAGGTAGAAGTTTTACATGAAAAATCATCTTATCTTTTCCTAATATTAAGTTGTCAATTCATATTTAAATTAACGATTAATGAGAATAGGGACTTGTTGAACGGGGTAAGAGAAAGCTGGCAGTAGGTCGCACGACGGACAATAAAACATGGCGGTAATGGCAGAAATGCACGTTTTTCTTACCTGTGAATGAATTGAAAAAACAAAAGGAGGAAAATAATATTAACATGGTACTCAACCATGTAAAAGTTTTTTTTAATATAAAACAACGTTACAAATTTTTAGTAATATAAATTTCTTTTTTATCCATTGTATACTTATATTTACTATAGAAGAAAACCCATAACAATTATAATTGTGTACGATAATAGATAATGAAATTGGATAAAGATTTATCAGTATCAATGTTTTGAAGTTCCTTAATTTACTATTAAAGAATTTATGTTTAGGTAGACTACGTAAACATTTAGAAGTATTATTAGAAATACGATTTTTTCATGTTTTATCAATTAGGGAATGTTTGAAAAGAAGACGCGTGAAAAAGGAATCAGAGTCGTTAACGGAGGCGAGAAAGAAAAGTAGAATCAGTGGAAGGGGTTCAAGGCTATGTTGATTTCTATTTCCTGCAATTCTCCTTTAAAGCAGGACAAAAAATATGAATTTCTTAATATAACGCTACATTACATAAATATTAGAAAATTTATTTACACATTTTGCACACACTAAAGAAAATAGAGATCTGTTTAAATGTTACAATATTATATACAAACTATCAATAAAATATTTTGCAACAGTCTGTTAAGTATTTAGCACTTTGAATCATTTTTATTAACAGTGAATTTAATTGAAGGTACTGATAAAATTTGTTATGTAAATTAATTGTTATTTTTTTATCACTTTGAATAAATTAATTAACAAATTTATAAGTAGGACGAAACACAAGTATATTGAGAGTATCTGTTATCATAGGTACATTTTTTGTATTCCTCATACTTAATTATTATTTTCTATTAACTCTCAAAATTGTTCAATTGAAAATATAATAGGACATTAAAAAATCAGGATATAATTTTCGATATACTGTAGTGTATTTTGTGTAATGTTACATAACATTAACACTTTTTATATTTCTGTTCTGAATATTTTCCGTTGCTCTCTATATTTATATTATAATTTTTCATTTCATTTGTGTCACTTATTGTCACCTTATTTTCGTATTTTTTTTATTATTTTTAATATTTGTAATATAAATTTAAAAAAATTACAGTAAAGCTAATCTCAAAATCATTTTATACTTCGATTTTAAGATTAAAAAATTTTAAGCTAATTTTTCACATCTTGATGCTAGTTTATTGATATGGCAAATACTTTCAAAGGCGTTAATTGTGAGTAATTTTAAACCTAAATACACGTATCAAATTTATCATCATCAAACGTGTACAGAATCATATGTACACTTACATGCTCATGTCATGTTATTCTTTTCGTGACCTATGTACGTACATATCGTTCTATCGCATGCGCATCATTTAGAAAAGGGAAAAAGAGTAGGTGATACATGGTAGGGAGATTTTAGAAGTGGGAGGAGGGGTTCAGTGACCGTTACATCATCGAGAACTCAGTCTAGGGAAATTCATAAGGCGGCCAGCCAATTGCGATTATAGATTCAAATACAGGAAAAATATAGTCGTCTGAATTCGATGATTTCTTGAACGAATTGTAAATTGCATAACATTCGCTCAAATATCTTTACGTTATAATTATTTTTGTAATATTAATATTTTGATAATATAACATTTCAAAATATTAATTATTTTAATGTACAATTTAATGCTTTTAAAGGTCCAAGTAGATAGTTATCAAAAATACTAATATATATTTGGTATCATTTTAGATACTTTTTAAGAATAATTTTTAAAGTCTAGTTTTGAAAAATAAGATTTGCATTCTATACCATTATGTAGTTTGAGAGGATAGTTTATATAGTTTTTGTAACCCAAAAAAATTAATGCTACTAATATAATGCAATATAAAAAGCTCTATTAATATGTTAATCAAAAATTTTGAAATTACTTCTTACGAAAAATATTTTTTAAAACATATAGTTTTTAATAAAAAATACTATTATATTAGGCATCGTTAATAATTAGTCAAACAATAAATTATGCACATATTTTTATTCGGAAATTAAATACTTTTTTGTATTTCATATTTTTTAAATACCAATATATGAAATTAAAAGTTTTAAAGAAAGAAGTTTTTGAAGAGCAGTGTTATCTACAATAAGAAATAATTACAATACATGAAACAACATATATTGTCCGGATGTAATCCAGAGTGTTTCAGAGTAGTGTAGAATGATTTTTACTCTAAATACTGCTGTTCACCCTAATTGAATGAAATGTATTGATTTGCACAGTAATTTACATATAATAGATTTTTCATGACACGCATAAAAATTTAATACCTTTTTAAATATCGATTTAGAAAGTAATTTGAATTCATTATTTTCGTGTCAAACATTCATATTACACTTAATTTTATTTGGCATTGTAACTGTTATAATATGTACCTACATTTTAGAAATACACATTACGATATTCTTTGTTTTCAAAAAAGGTTAAGATTTGTAATCATTTGTATCAAATAGTACATAAAAAAATTAAGCTAATTTTGATAGAAAATTTCTGTAAACATAAATTCAAATTGGCTAGCGCTGATTAATCCTTAACCATAATCTACAATCAAATAATGCCAGAAACGCTCGGCGAACCTCGAATGTATTTGACAACCTGGCAACGTCGCGACAGCAACGTCGCCTTACGAAAGCAGACAGGCACATTCACCCTTTGTGATGTTCAACGCATGCGCAGGCATTCTACACAGAATAGGCACCGATGCACCGGCACGCGGAACCATGATCTGTGGAATACTGCGACACCGCATATCGTTATACTCTACGACGCATGCGTGGCGTATTTTGCCACATGTGACAAACTGCCGCTGAAAGGTCGTGTATCTACTACTCTGCCATACATGCATATGTAGAGGCAATGGTAAATTTTACGTGAAGCATATTCTTGTTCTTACAGCGTGATACGATTGGTTAGTCGATCATCATCAGTCATCTTTTATATGTATTTCTCTTTTTTTTTTTTTTTTCTAATGTTGATCTAATTCGGTGCATAGTTTTTTTTTATTCCTCTCGTCTAGGCTGAGTATACGCTTTTTTAACACGTTCGCTACCGATGTCGAAGCATTGTCGACACAGAATGACTTGACCCGTGTGTCATTGTTGACAGTGTGCTGACAGTGTATCGATCAGTCACCGCCACGGCATTGAAGTTGATACCGTCGTCCCCGTCTGATCGACGACTATAACACAAAAATTTTCCTGAAAATCACGTGTCTAAGAGTTACGAATTGGTAGCACACGGCACGTTCTTCACGATTTTCTGGTAATAGCGAACGTGTTAAAGGATATAATATAACCTCTTGGTTATATTACGTTAACCTTTAACATATACGCGTAGTACGTATGTATGTATATTGATATACTTGCAAAGCAAATTTAAGTTGCCTTTCCATTATTTATGTTTGATTATTTTTATATATAACAGGGTTTGTTCGTGTATTTGATTGAAAAACACGATTACGTAAAAACATACTGTCTTTTAAAAACTATTAGGTACTTTGACATTATTACAATTATTTTTAAGGTACAATTTGAAAATAAGGGAGAATTAACGTAATATTATTTCACTTTAGACTTTTAGTTGTTTATTAATGTTCCGTATATCGGATAAGGTTATTATACCTGTATTAGATATTGGAATAATGTGCCATAGATCAAGACGTATAAGACGTATAATCTGGAAGAACCATTATCATTGTAGGGTTATAACATTCACTACAACTTTAACATTAAAAGTACAATGTATGAATATATGTATATAGAAGATACATGACCACATTTGAAATATATTGTGAAAATATTTGCAATTCCAAAACTTCTTCTAATATACATGTTTATCTTTGTATTATTGTCTGATACAACTTCACCTTAATTTACCTCCAGTAGTAATTAACAACAACTGGTAAAATTGTTACATTTCAGGCGTCGCGTTATCGCATGCATAATACATAGTTTATTGTACGAATATCCCACACGTTTTTTTTTACCGATTTTATCGTCTTTAACAACCTCTATAATTGCAATTCAGTCTAATTCTAATCGACTATTCAAAAATTCTATAAAAGAATGAACGATATGTTGTAAATAATGTAATTATTCGAATAACATAATTCATCGTAGCCGTTTAATTCTTGAAAAACGAATAATCATTTAACTTCTGTTACAAGTGCATTAATTTTTTCTTCAACATTAGGTAAGACGCGTGACATACGTATTGAATGTTTGCAGGCCAGCACAAAGTTACGCAAGCATCAAGAGCAGCAGTCCTGTGTCTCCAAGAACGATAGGAGCAGGAGTGACGTACGTGCAGGGTGGAGCAGCTGCATCTTCTGCGGTGGTGGCTGCGGCAGCAGCAGCGGGAACGGCCGGAAGTGGAAGTGCCGGGGGTCCTTCAATCAGCGGAGGAGGTGGTGGCAGTGGTGGTGGCGGTGGTGGTGTGAACAACACCGGTGGCGCGAACAGCGGAACCGGAGTCGTCGGGGCTGGAACTGGTGGCGGTGCCGTAGGAAACGTACCAACAGCGGGAAGTGGGAACAGCAGCGGTACCGGTAATAGTGGCGGTGCGGGAAATAATAGTGGCGGGAACACAGGTGCAGTGGCTGGTGCACCAGGAGGTTACGTTGCTGTGCCCATGGCTGGTGGTCTGCGGTATATACACCCGTATCCATCGACGCCTACGTCGGCGTCGGTGCCGGCTGTAGCGACGATGGTTACCTCAGCTTCGTCAGCATCGACTCCTGTACCAGTTCCAGCACCTGCGGCTGCACCTGCAAATCCGTCTACAGTTAGTCAAACGCCACCACCATCACTCTCAGGAACTGCTTATGCCGCGAGAGATGCATATCGAAGCGCCAACACGAATGTAGGTATTTTCCTCTTCGAATCATTCACGGTTTGAGCTAATCCCCTTATAAATTCCCATGTTCTCCGTCTACTCCACGTTATATCGGTTTTGTTTCGCAAGAAAGCGTACTGATGAATTTTGATAGTTTTGACGGATGAAGTAGAGGACGTATTGTAGATCGAAACACGCAGTAATATATACAGCGAGGAATAAAAGTATTCGTGCACTTGCAGTGTAGAAATAAAAGTAACAATATTTTTTATATTACTAAATATATTTCAATATATGTAGTTACATATTACACACATATACTTAACTTACATATATAAAAAACCAAAAACAAATTAGAATACTTGGTAACTTACAATAAATAAAAGTTCATATAACGGTAACATTTGGGGAGGGGGCCAAAGTATTTATATAGTACCATATATGTTGATAAATATGCAAGAAGCGTTAGAGCGTATTGATGGGAATCAAAACAAATATTGCAATAGATCTGAAATCTGTTTACTTTCGACTATTCAACGTGGTAGGACGCCAAAGTTAATACTCTAAAATATGGGGCAAGAGATATAAAGAGGGGTATCTTATTCAAAAATTTCATACATAGTAAAAAGAAGTCGTTCTACGATATAAAGTATAGTTAACAAATTTAGAAATGAACAAATACTGCAGAATTTACGAAGTGGAGGGCCTATAAAATGATCTGGAGGAACATAAAATTATTCGAAGTAATATAAAGAAAACCAGATTTAATTGCATCTGAAATTGCATGAGAAGTTTAGGAATATGCACATAAAGAAATATATCCGAAAACTATTCGAAAAATAATCCATCAGTGCTGAATATAAAAGTAGAATTGCTAAAAAAGGACCATTTATTAACAAAGTAAACCAAAAGATGAGGTTAGATGTTCCAAAAAAATATGTGAATGTTAATACAAATTTTTGAATAACGTAATATTTTCGAATGAATCGAAATTTAACATTTTTCAAGCATCATTTAAAAGTACTGAATTAGATCCGAAGAATATACAACTAACAGTAAAATATGCAGAGGCAATGGGGATGTATTGCAGCAAATGGAGTTGGAGAATTAGTTATTATAGATTGTATAATGGATAAGCACGTGTACTTGAATATTTTAAAAGTGAATTTATAAGAAAGCGCTAAAAGATTTGAAATTGGCAATTCATTTCATCCTCAACAGGATTATGATCTAAAGTACAGTGTGACAGTGGCTATTATATAATACTCCCATACGTTGGTCATATTTCCGCAATCGCTAGACTTAAATCCTATTAAGCAGGTATAGTGGGAACTTAAAAAAGGAATAGAAAAACGTAACATAATATCGAAGGAACGTGTAAAAGAAGTTCTGAAACAAGAATGGGACAACATACCGCTTAATGTTGTTAAAAAATTTAGTATTATCAATGCCCAAAGGATTACAAGCAGTGATTCACTAAAATGGAAATTCAATAAAGTATTAAACACAATATTGATATTATTTAGTATTACTATTCGAATACTTCTGTCCCGCCAAAATGTTATCGTTATATAAACTTTTATTTATTGTAAGTTACCAAGTATTTTAATTAACTTTTGTTCTTGTATATATGTTAGTTTAAATGTTTGTGTATAATATATGATTACACATATTTAAATATACTTAGAAATATAGAAAATATTGTTACTTTTGTTTCTACATTGCAAGTGTACAAATACTTTTGTCCCTTACTATATGTACGTACGGCCATTGTTTACAAACAATGCAGGATATACAGGGTGTAAAACCAGTTTTAGATTATTTACTTTTAAACAATATACTGAACATTAGACTAACATAGACTAGAGTGTGATGATAAAACAAAAATTGTCTCTAAAAACGTTCAATGTTTAAATTTTCGTGGTGTATCAGAGTGTCAATAAAACTAGGGTGAGCCAAAGACACAAGTAGAACTACTTTCACGGTTGTAAGTTTAATATTGCATGAACAAAAGTGTCATATTTTGTAGTGGTTGAATATATCTTAATGTGTAGTATGATGGAAGAACATCATATGTTTCTATTTACAAAACCCAAGGTAATCTTGGCTTCACTATGAAAAAGAAATATTTTCGAAATGTTTATTATCGTTCTATCGTTATCCACTGAATACAGATAAATATTTGTTAATAACTTTTTTTTATTAGATTGTATACGACTGAAAACCCATACGGACCGTTAGAGTGAATAGCCTGTATATTCTATAATAATCTTTTGTGGCTGATCGAATGTTTGCAACGCGTTAAATGAAATACTGTTATATATTGCTTCCGTTCTGCCCTTGACTTTCACTTACCATTAACCTTCCTTGTTTTCCCTTCTGTCTAACGATGTGCCTATCTTCATTCACAATTTTTCCGCAGTTTTGAATTAATGTTACCATAATATCGAAATCAAATGCCCGATTGTACCGAGCGTTTTTACAGATATTTCTGTTAAAAGTGTTCCTTTTTCAATATTGATGATATTAAATTCTATTTGAATATCATCAGTATTGTAATATTAACATTCAAAATGTTTCACGGTTAATTATTAACTTGGCTTAAAGTTAGATTTTTAATGAATGAAATTATTTCTTACGTCAAATTTAATTTTGATATAATCGGAAGATCATAAGTCGTTATATTTAAAAAAAAAATCACTTTTCACTTTAAAACAACCTTGACAATAAATGGTAATAGTCTAGAGCATTACATGCTAAAAGGTACACATATTAATGTACATGACAAATCATTATTTGAAGTATTTGCAATACATATACTTTGTTATTTATTTCTCATTGCACTGTCATTTATTTAATAAAAAAGAAAACGAAAATTAGGAAAATCAATTTTTAGGATAAGTGACTCTTTGCTTGCAATTTAATTATGTATTTAACTATTATTGCCTTTGTCGATTTCTTTCTTATGATGGACAACAGTTGATATATGTTGAGAAAATTAGATAAACGGTATTAGCGTGAAGTTATACATGTTATTTACTAGGGTGCAAGATTACGATCGTAAGGTACGCTGTAAGTAGAGTACTAGAAACTGGAAGAGAGGTAGAGCGACTAAAAGCGAAGTTTAGTCATAATATGAGTGCAAAGAACGTATAACGGCGTTGTAGATATATCCATAGTTTACCGTCTGCTCCCTTGAATAGGGTCATCGATTTTCTTGAAATAGGTTTGCGCCGAGAAGGTTAGGGAAGATAAATTGAATAAAACGTGTAGTGGAGAAAATTTGAGACACATAGGGTAATGAAAGGAATGAGAAAGAAGTAGAGGTACAGGCAAAAACAAAAACAGAAAGTGCAAAGAAGAGACAGTTTTTAACCGTAGTGTTTTTCAGGTGAATGAGAGGATCGCCATCAGCGTGAGCAGCAGTCCTCTGTCACAGATAGGAGTCGGTGTTGGTGTAGTTACAGCCGAATATGCGGCGAATAGCGGTATAAGTAGTGGCATGGCTGGTGGAAGAGGGGATAGACCGAGGATATCTCTTTTACCACCTGCTTCGGTGACGCCGACACCTTCACCAACAGCGCCCGACTATCAGCACGTGTCCAGTGCAAGAAATTCACGAATAGGCCTGATGCCCGTCCAGCCGGAACAGTATTGCAGCCGTACGGCCGTTGACATGGCCAACCTGCAGGAGGCGCCGCCCTTTAAGAAGATACGCCTTAGTCAACCGACTCAGGTTCAATTGCAATCCCAATCGCAATCTCGCTGTCAGAGTTTGTCGCCCGCTGACCCGTGTGTTAAACAGGAGCACGTGGTACAGTTGCAACAGCCACTTAGGATAGACACTAGGGTGGGTACATAGATACATGCGTGTACAGAATCTTTCAGGATGAATGTGAAAGACCTTGACATCCACCAGATTGTGTCAAGGAAAACTGTGAGAAACAAATATAATAATCGGTCTTTTTATTGATATTTGTGAATGTTAAACGTATTGAAGTGCATATATATACACTTCTGCCTAAAAGTCATAGGACACTTATCTATCTTAACAAACTTTAAATATATAACGTAAATTATTTAAATTATATAGCTTTATTGTAGCGTATATTTACGGATATATGTTCAACATTAGTTAAGTACAACAAAATAAAATGTTTAGTTGTTTAAATGTTTTTAATAATAAAAAATATGTTGAAGTATTAGAAATATTTTTCGTTATAATTATTACAGACGAAATTTTGTTTTGTTCTTTCAAATCGTGATAGTTATATATATATACTTTTTTATGTCTGCTTGGTTTAAATAAACATAATATACTAACTTAAAAGTACAGTACAATATTCCAGACCCTTAGATTAGGGTCTAAGTTAGTTTAAAGTTTCAGTTGAGATCAGTTCGGGTCGAATATTCCTTAATGTACGATGGATACGAAAAAAAAAAACAACAAATTAAGTGTGGCAAAGCATTCTAAAATAATTACTGTGTCAGGAGAAGACTATTCTATAAGGGGAAATTCTAAGCTTTCCGTGGGTTATATTCTGAAGTATTTTGTATCTACAAGTAGTTTTAAATTTAAAGAACGACCAAGGAGGTCAAGAAAAACAACAATAGCTGGGGATCGATTTCTTCAAACATTAAGTAAACTCAACAGAAGAGAAACTGCTCCAGAAATAACAGCAGAAGTAAATAAATAAAGGAATGAACCATTTAGACGGCGGCGGTTAAACGATGACTTTCAGATAGTGGATTTTGGAGATTCATGGCTGTGAAGAAACCGTGTTTAAAAGTACAGAATAAAGTCAAGAGATTTTAATGACTCAAAAATCATTAAAATTGGTCATTAAAAAACCGGGAAAGAGTATTGTGAATGGTTGAAAAAAAAAAGCTTTTCAAGATTTTTGGATTTTAGTGGCGAATATTTGTTCATCGTCAAGTGAATGAAAAGTTAATAACTGTGTAGTGTTTTACTGTCAAACATGGGGATGAATTCGTAATAATACGAGACTGTATTGAGAACAACGCAGTGGGAGATTTATTAAAATAAATGAAATTTTGAAAAAAGAAAAATATTTGTATATTTTAAACGAACACACGATTACCCCTGGTCGCCGATAAATTAAAAATTTTACTTTCATGCATGATAATGATCCCAAACACACAGCGAAGGTTTGCAAAAGCTACTTATAACAAATATAAACCGACTTTAGTCCTATCGAGAAACTATGGAATGAATTTGGTCGAATCGCCAGAAAAAAATGTCCGATGTTTCAAGCATAGCTGTAAAATATTCTACAAGAAGAATGGAAAAATATTAATAGAGAAATTATAATAAACAGAAATTGTTAGGATGCCGAAATTAGTAGAAGCGGTAATTAAGGCACACGGAGGATATGCAAATAAAAAGTTCTAATTATTATTAATAATTCTAGTAAATTTTTAAGTAAATTATTACACACATTTGTTATAGTACACATAGTGAATTGTGTAAAATATTAAAAAATTGCTTTCCTTTAAATATTTTAATAATTTCAATAACTTTTTTAGGTCTCTATGAAATTTTAATAGGTGTCCTATGACTTTTTGTGTAAAAAATTTATATTTTATATTATAATTATTAAAAATTCTAGATTTTGGCACATTTGCAACGTAAAAATAAAATGTGTTTTTATGAGAGAATTGATAAAAATTACAATCAATATTGAATTTTTGCTTGGGGAAAATTTATAAATAAAATCACCTTTGTAATCGGTGATATTAAAATTTATTGGTGTTATGCTAAAATCGCAAGTTAATATAAAATGAGCTTCAAGAAATCAAAGCAATAAATATCAAGTATCTGTATAGATGGTAGGCAACTTGGAACTGTTTTTGAATTAGCATATTTAAGAATACCTATAATATCTGTGCAAAATTGTGGTAGTAGATTGTTATTGTATTAAATAAAATTAGCACCAAAAAATGTGTGTATGCGTATGCGTGTGTACAGGTGTGCACATACAGGATAGTTCAATTTCATATTTATTACCATTACTCATGAAAACGCTTTTCGTTAAATATATTATACAAGATGTTATAAAAGATTGGACAGTTTAAAAGTATGGTTACAAAAAACTGAAATTACTTATTTTGCTTTTTTATGCGAATCAATTTTTATGTAGGTAGTTTTTATATTTTGAAACATTAAAAACTAATTTTGTATACATTTAAGTGAATATAATATGTCTTAATGTGTATACGAGAGCTTATCTGTTTGTATTGAAAAGATGAAGTGTTGTTTCCATTATTCATAATCATAGCATATGTTTAATATGATAGGATATTATATGAAAAATTTTTGCTAGAAGCAGTCAACAACAGGAGTGTATACGCCGCAAACAGAAGCAATCTCACCAACGCTTCCGGAACCGAATACACAAGAAGATGCGCAGTTCAGAAGTACTAAGGATGATCTTCTGCAGCAAATTGCTAAGGTTGATAGAGAGATTGCAAAAAGGGAGTCTCAGATAAATAAGCTTCGAAAAAAATTAAAAGAATTAGAAGAAGCGGCTAACAAACCTCTGGAAGCCAGTGGCCTCAAACGACAGGTTGAGGAACAATCCCAGCAACCAAAGCATCAGTCTCTGGCACAAAAAATTTATGCTGAAAATAGGGTAAGGTCTTCATATAAATTTTATGTTTGATTTAAGTTTTGTCGTATATAGTGTAGGTACTAACATTTTTTTAATTTTGCTGAGAAAAATGAGTTAACTCATAATTTGGTGATTTTTTTTTTATTAGGCAGATGGGGATTGATCGATTTGTTATAAACATTTAATAGTTGAACATCCGTAGTGATTAATTAATAAACATTTAATACATCTAAGGAGAATGACAAATGTGTTGTTCATTTTTAGGCTCTTGCTGTGAAAGGACTATTTTAAATTTCAATTATTATCCTAAAATAAAATTATTTTTAGGTATTTATTTTGCAGTTTGTTTTAAATGGCATTATATTATACAATATAGCATATATTTCTTTTTTAAATAATGTTCTTTCTGAAACAAGTTGTATGTATATTTATTTAATTTCTAGTTATATTTAAAGTATCTTATTATGTTTGGTTTACTTTTATGTAAGAAATGAAATGTGTCACATTTGCATTTGTCTTTAAATTGCAAAATTAATTAATTGATTTAGAAAGCGATGTTTATAAAAATTCTTTTACATGAAATATTGTTACCTATAATTTATATAGTTTTTTAACAACAAATTTTAAAAGTATTATCGAATATACATCAAGTTTTTTATTGTTGATTGTAATTTAATTTTAATTGCAGAAAAAGGCAGAAGAAGCTCATAGACTCCTAGAGAGGCTGGGTCCAAAAGTGGAACTACCTTTGTACAATCAGCCATCAGACACAAGTGTGTATCAAGAGAATCGTACAAATCACCAAACGTGTATGAGAGCAAGGCTTATAGCGAGGCTTCGACGGGAACATGCTGAACGCGCATCTCTTCATCGACAACAGTCACAAACGTATGCTATTTTGGTGCAGGAGTGGCATCGTAAAGTAGAGCGTTTGGAAGCAACGCAGAAAAGGAAGTCGAAAGAAGCGAAGAATCGCGAATTCTTCGAAAAAGTATTTCCAGAGTTGCGAAAACAAAGGGAAGATAAGGAGCGTTTTAATAGAGTTGGTGCTCGTATCAAGAGTGAAGCTGATCTAGAAGAAATTATGGACGGCCTTCAAGAGCAAGAGGTATTATTATGTTTAGAACGATAACATAGACGTTTCATAGTATTACAAAAGTAATTATATTATGAATTGGAAAAGGAGAACAAAAGGAAAGATCATAGGAATTATTACTGAGGTTAGAAAAAAAGAAAAAAAAAAGAAAAGGGAAATGACATTGTTACAAAATTAATGCTATAAAATACACAACAGTAATTTTAAAGGTCTATGGTAGTAATTTTGAGTTATTAAAGTAATTTGACATGAAAGCATTATCAAAAATCATATTGCTTTTTGTAATAAAAACCAGCATTGTATGTTAATATCTTTTGAATGTATTTAGACAGACTTATAATACATATAAGTATTATATTGATTCTATAATTAACTTGTTTTT
The DNA here is from genome assembly GCA_951804975.1 of Anthophora plumipes. Classification (NCBI taxonomy): domain Eukaryota; kingdom Metazoa; phylum Arthropoda; class Insecta; order Hymenoptera; family Apidae; genus Anthophora; species Anthophora plumipes. The sequence goes on along the minus strand of OX638118.1, from coordinate 13,185,171 downwards.
AGTATATACTGAAATTTTATTACACGCTGGTTTAATTAGAATCATTATGATCCATAATTTATAAACTATAAAATCTTGATTTGGCAAAACATCTGTCCTAACGCGATTCTGTTTATGTGGTAATCATGTTTTGGACAGAATATGTTAGGAACATGAACACATTTTTCTATACAATTATGGTTGTTTCTCACTTTTTAAGTTTGCAGTTTATTTTTCAATATTATTAAATTTTGAGATCATAGATGTATTCATTTGTAAAATCTACATATATTACTTTATATCAGTATTCAATTAAGTTCAGCACCGTGAAATAAATTTTTAATTTTTTAAAATATATATGATAATATATGTATGCTATGTGATTGCTTGGAACAGTAATACAAATACTAGCAATACATATTTTCTTCTATATTTCCCAATACTTTGATGATACTTATAATATAGACATATGGACTTCCTTTTTAATATAAAACAATATTTATGTCAGAAAAGTTACTGGAATCTATAAATTTAGAGCATTAATTTATGTTCATATCATATTTTATAGTATTATTGTATAAAACAAAACTAGTAATTGTCTGTTGCTTATTGTATACAAAAATAGTTATTTAAATGTAAAAATTTCATATTTCATTTGAAAAATTGAATATATTACAAAACTCATTTTCAAAATTATTTTTACAGATGGAAGATAAAAAGATGCGTTCGTACGCAGTAATACCTCCTTTGTTATTGGATATAAAACAGAGACGAATTGCATTTCAAAACCGAAATGGTCTTCTTCAGCCAGAAGAATTAGAGGCTCTTCACAGTGAACGAAAATTAATTAACGTATGGAGTTCTGTGGAGCATGAATTATTTAAAGAAAAATATTTACAACATCCTAAAAACTTTGGAACAATAGCTCAATCTTTAGAACATAAGTCCGTTCCAGATTGTGTGCATCATTACTACCTCACTAAAAAAGCAGAAAATTATAAGCAGCTCTTGCGAAAGTCGCGGCAACGAACACGTAGCTCTCGGAATAATCCTAATAATAAAGTAAGTCTATTTACAAATAAGACTTTTTAATTTACATTTAAAAGCATTTGTACTTGAAAATATGAAGTAATCGAATTTATCTTACATTAGTATATTTCAATTGTTTATTCTTTTATAATCGTGATAATATGTATGTGGCAAATTTTAACAAATTACAAGTAAGGAATTTGTTAAATATTGCTTTACTTTTAATTAAAATTACTTGTATATTGTATTATTTTGCTATAAAAGTAAAAAGTTTTCATGCTTACTTTAGATATAAAAAAAAAAAAGTTAACTTCAGATCATAAAATTATGCTTCTTTTTACTGATTTTAAAATTTATTTTTAAAGTTAGATATTATTAATATTGGGAACACGAGCCTCGTCTAGTTTGAGAATATACGTATCGTAAAAATTTTGTGTGTCGGCTTGGATCCATTAGATTTTTGTTAAATCATTTAATTTCTATTAGTATCAAAATGTATCTTCTAGCTATACAAATGCTAGCAAGAAATCGTTGAATACTAAATTCAACGTCTATACTTAATATATTCTAAAAGCATTTATTTGTGTTATATACTTCGATTTTCTGTTGCTCCAAGCTTTAGTACGACTATAGTGACGATACATGTATTTTATAGTACGTTTACATACAAATGCTCTTAATTAATGTATATGTGGCAGTTAAATTTTTTAAACATTTTGTTAGGACATTTTTAATATTATTATACATACTATAATAAATTCCTTAAAAAGTTGGATTATAGTTAAAATATAAAAATATTTGATAATGTTTTATCATCTTTTTAGGTAAATAATACCAGTTCGAGTATTGGAACTCTAGACATTTTAACTACGGGTGTTACGACAAGGTTGCAACGTGAGCAACAGCAGAAAACACAAGAGAATCCTCAAAATAATTCGGCGGCGACATCAACCACGACGACGACGACGACTACGACTACGTCGAGCATATCTACGGCGGTTGCGACAACAGTAGTGACCACTTTGACGACTCCTTTAAGTTTATCAACGTCGAGTATATGTTTAACAACAGACTCCGTAATAGCATCAACAACAGCTACAACGACATCTGCGTTGAATACCACGACATCATCCATCACGACGTCATCGACAACAACAAATACAAAGGATAATAGAGAAACCAGTAAAGAAAATAAAGACAGTAAAATGGAGTTGAAGGAACCGCATCTTATCAAAGTGGAAGTGAAGGAAGAGCCGCAGTTAAGTTCCGAAACAGTATCAGGAAAAGACGTGAAAGTAATGTACGTAAAATGTTACCTTATTTTTATAACTATTTTTAATTAAATACACAAGAACTATTTGATTCGTTGTTAGACTTTATATACTACATATATTTATGGTAGTATGCAATGCAAAAATAGCATACTTTATTGGTTGGAATTTTAATAGTGGAATTCTTAATCATTTATAAAAATATACCATTCTGTTGGTAAGTAGGAAAGGTTAGGCTTTTTTAATGACGAGATACGAGTTTGAAAAATAGCCTTATTTTAATGAAAAAGTAAGCAACTGTTTCTTGGTGTTGTTTTTTTTTTATTTTGTACATTATTTTAACAACAGTATTCTTCATTTTGTTTTTAGCTCAACATTTTTAGAAAATATTAGTAGTTCGTAGTTTTTGTTGACTTTCGGTATAAAAGAATAATTAATTGCTTTTAATTTTTTGTTTATGATAATGCTTTTGTACAAGTCTGATATTTAACTTGTATCATAAAAATCTAACCATAATTGTACTTTGGTCGTGTTTAATACTTGTATTTTCTTTGAGATATAGAACTGTGAGTACAGTACTCTATCATATGACACACTATGAAGGTTGATTAGGTTTTCGGGGTGGGCTATTAAGCTGTTATATATATGAATTATTGAAGATTAGAATGGAAACTAGAAGTGACCTAATGCAAAAAGAAATAGCATAATTACACAATGTGAATTTTATTACCTTCAAATTATTTGATAAATGGACAACTAATTTTGATATAAATTATATAAGTAAGTTATATAGCTTAGATTTCGATTTTATAATCTTTGATTTCTGGTATTTAAGTAAAAGTGTCAGAATATCAAAACTGCAAAAATATAAACATAGTCCAGTAATAACTTGGATACAAAAATTTGCATTAATGATAATAAAGGTAGGGTGCTAAAACTTGGCAAAGGATGTTCTTTTAGAGACCTATCAATTGATGTGGCATAAATCAATTTAATAGTTTAGGCGCAGTTTCACTTTCGATTATATCTTTAGTAATTACTATAATTTATTTCATACAAAAAGAGAGCAAAATAATCATTAAGTGTATTTGGGTTATTATTCAGTAATTAATATTTTCTCTGCGAAATTATACGCGGAATCGCTTATCGAAATGAATAACTTCCCAATTTTATTTCGATTACATTTTGTAACTATAAGCCTTGAAATAGAGATTCATAATCATCAAATAATTAGCCAGTTACATTTCTATTTTAGTTACTATCCTGATATTTAAAGCAAGCTTAATTTAAATTATTTTATTTATCTATTAATACTTTGATTGCTACGTTACCTATAGTTACGTGACGTGTATGCTTTTGTTAGGTCCCCACTCTCTCAAATGGGTAACGGTTTCATTTGCTCATTTAGGAAAAATTAGTTGAATGTTCATAAGGTTTTGAGTAAAAATAATAAAATATCATTCACATAAAAAACAAAATTAATAAAATTTTTTTGCTTATTTGTTCCAGTCACACAACTTGATGTATTGTTTTGCTAATAAGTACAGAAAAAACTTGCTTAATCCTTTAACAGTCTAATGAGACGATCTAATAACAAATAAAACAGAATAATAAAATTTCAAATTCCACTCAACAAAATGTATAATTTTTTTTTTAAATACTTCTATATATGATAAAAAAAATGTAAAAAAAATGCATTTTACAAATACATTTGTAATAATTACGTCGTGTATGATAAAGTTTAAAACCAGTAATGCTAGATGGTTTCAGCATCTCCCACGATACAAACAACAGTAAGAAACCAATGAAAATGAAATATACTTATTCCTAACACTTAATTTATTGCAGTTGGTAGTGTGAAAATCTATTTTAGAATGGGTGCTGGTCGAAAAAGTATACCATTAATATTCTATTTGACAGGAGTACTATGTCATATCAGAGATTTTGTTTATTGAGAAGTTACATTCATTTTATAGATTATAATTCAGAAATACGAAAAAATCATTCAAATTCGAAACTATACAAAATTTGTTCGACTGTATCAATCACGCATTCATGTCAGTAATTACACTAGAACAGAATTTCTCTGTAGATTTATTGTAGAAAGGTAGAAATACACACTTTTTGGACTGGAACTTCTGATTTTATTAGACTGCCGAATGACTGTACAGTTCTGACGTTTTCCTCGAGTCATACTCTGGATAAACTGTTCAATACTTGACACTCCACCCGAAACTCACTCGGGATGCACTGATAAAGGATTAAGATATACATGTATATATATTTACGTTATTCGGCAATTTCTTCAATAGTGAACCTAGTTGAATAAGTAAAAATTATTTTTATTGTCTTTCAAACTATTTTACATATACTAGGCATTGGAAAATAAAATTAAACAGTTGGTAATATTAATTCTTTATTAAATAAATATGGATAAATTCCTTTTATCCATATATATAGTTCGTTTTGTAATCTTATTCTTAATTTCTAAGCTTGTGGAAATTAGCTAGGTGATCAAAGTGTAAATGTAACAGAAATTTTAATGATATTTTTAAGTATTATCATGATTTCATAGAGAAATATATTAATATTGAATTAAATGTATAACCAATTCATAAGTATCTGGTTACAGTACTTTTTCTTGATTTTTGTTGATAGAATTATATCAAATATAAACTATACATTTTTTCTCTCAACTGAATTATGGATCTCTCTTCTTATTTTTGAAATATTATTATTAATTTATAGCGACCTATATAATTTCATGAGTATCCATTATTACATAGGCTATTTCACTTTTGAAACAATATACAGAATGTATGTTGGTTGTTTTCAAAATATATGTGTTATGTGTAGTTTTCTTTCTACAAAATTGTTTATTGCTTTAATAAATTATCTCACATGTACCAAAAAGTTAATATTGTAGTTACCTGTGAATTGTAAGCAAAAGAAAGTTTCCTACACAATGATCATAACAACAGTCAGACACGTTACATAAATTTTAAATTTATTTTATTCTACTTGAGTAATTTTTGTAATTTAAATATTACACATTTGTATCAAATCTCTTTAGAAACGAATTTTATTTAACGCTTGTGTTATCTTAAATTCAAATGCTTCTACCTTTAACTTTCAACCACTTAAAAACTTAATGTATATTTTAATTATTTATTGATAATTCATGTAAATACAGGTGGAGGGGGGGGATTAAATTTGAGAGGATTAGGACCTGGAATCTTGATCAGGGCTGTATGGTTAAATATAGCTAATAGGCTAGCATATTTAACTTTGCTGTTTAATAGGGTGTATTATACATCAGTATATTTAGGCACACACAGTGGGTCAAAAGAGTGTTGACACATCACCTTTTCTCGAAATATCTTTGCACACTCATGTAATACGTTCATACGAAATAAATCCTTTAGTGTCTTTTAATATATACAAGTTGTGTGTTTTTTTAGAACTCTCAATAATGTAATTCAAGGCAATAAAAAAAGAAAAATGAAAATTGTATAGTCAAAAGAGTATTGACAGACTTGTAAATTTTGTGTAAGGTTCATAGTTTTTCACTTTCTAACATCTTAAACACAATTGCAAGGACACAAATGTAAACAGACTTGGTTTATATGAATGATTTTTCTCGATTTTCACAGTTAATCTCAGAATACATATCTGATAAGAAAGGCGAGTTAAAGATCACTGCGCGGAATGCAATTGTTTTCTCTTTCTTTCTTTTTACGTAAACGCAACAAAACTTATCAAGCAATTGGTAAAACGTTAAAGTTAAATTTTTCGACAGTGAGAAATATAATACAATAATATGAAGAAGCTGATAGCATGAAAAACTGATCGCGTTCAGAACAACCGAAAGCACTTACGCCGTGAAAAGGCGTGATATAAGAAAATTAGTGAAAATCCGTTTATTAATGCTAAAAGTTTGTCTGTTCAATTTCATGTTGTAAATATTCATATTGCAACATTTGTTCATATCATATTGCAAAATTAGTGTTTAAATTGTAAGGAATGTGCTACATTCTGCTAAAATTTACGGTAGAAAAACAAAACAGAAACCGTTTATAAATGAAAAGAATAAGAAGAGAAGTGAAGCGCTTGTTTTTGCTGAGGCGTGTATAAATAAGTCAATAGAGTTTAAAGAGAACGTTATTTTTTGATGAGAACAAATTATATATATATATTTATTAATTTTTGCCCGCCGGCTACAAAATGAGATCGGCTTAGATCATTTCCCACTCACATCCTTCCATATTCTCTTCCTCCCTTCCTCACATACTTTCACACACTTTATATTTATATCTTTATATTTATATTTATTTCTTTGTTTATTTACCTATTTATCCATCTAACTACCTATTTTTTCTTTTCTTTGATATTTCCTTATTTCCTAATAAGACTTGTTATGCTCCTCCGACCTCCAATCGCCCACGCTTTGTCTTCTTCTCTTCTTTTTTTCCTCTAAATTCCTTATCCATTCTATCAGCTTTACTACGTTCTTCCTCTCCACTAATTCCTCCAGCGTTACGCCTTTATTCCCAACTCCCCTGCAGTCTTCCACCCAATATTTTAAATTTCCTAACCCCTTCTCACACAGAATACATTTCCTCTGGTCTTCCTTCGTCCAATATCTGTTTACCTCTTCTACAGTTCCACATCTGGTCCTAGCAATTAATTTCTGACTGCCCTGCTTTCCGTCTTCTTCTAAATATTGCTTTAACACTTTTTGACTTGTGAGTTCGAGGACCTCACTCTCTAGATAGTCTTAGGATTAACCGAATGATTTTTAGGCTTCAATTATCTGTTAAAGCCAATTAATGAATGATATGAGGTTAAGGGTCTTTGTACAGGTATAGAAATAATATATAGCAACATATATATAATATATATAATATATATAATATAATATATAGCAATTGAAAAAAAAACATATTCTTGAAATCTCAAGAAAACTGATATTTTTATTTTTATTAGTTTGTTTAACTCCTCGAACAGTTTAACCTTGGCTTAAATGGTTTTGTTTTTTATAAATAGCGGGGATAGTTAGATGTATCCATCTACGTGTCTAGTCTTGTATGTAAAATAGAATGTCTGTTTTTCTTTATTAATTACGAGCATCCTTTGATCAATTTAGACCAAATTTTACATAATTATTTTCCAGTATTCCGTGAAAAATCTGAAATTTATATATTAATCTATACCAATCTAATCAAATCTATATTTGATAGTTTATACTATCACGAAATCTGGTTACAACACTCCATCTCACAGTCGTCTGGAACTAAATTTTACTATACTGAAAATTAGTAGGCCTCCAAATAAACATAATAATTCATAATTCTTGAACTAATAAGTTTTATTACCGTAAAATTGAATAAACGACAAAAATGTATATTATTATTTTCCAGTTCAAGAGTGTTGAAGTATTCAGATAAGGGTGAGTGTCACACTTCTAAAAGTTAGTGAACCCAATAAATTATTTATACAGAGTTTTAACTTATAAAGATAAAAATTGTTGAAATTTTTATTAATCTTCACCAATGAATTTTTATTAATCTATTAACTAAATTAAATTAATGTATACAAAAAATATACACAAGAATAATATTGTACAAAAATTTAACTAATATTCTTTATTAATAAATAATAAACTTTTTACTAGATCATTTTATTGATCTAAAATCCATTATGTTAGATACACTCCCGTCCATAAGTATTAGGACATTTACAAGATTTCAGATAACCCTAAAATAAGTCATGAATTGTATGAGGCTGTTTATAAACGATGTCGTTATTTTATCTAAATACTTTATCATTTTTTATGTGGGTTTGCAAATAGCACATGAGTGAGTTGCAGATTTGGTAACAGATTCAAAAATTTTTCATCTGTTATTGTTAATTTAAAAGAGCATTTAATGGTTATTTTTTTGTTATTGACTTTAATGGTTAATGGCCTTGAATTTAAAATTTGTGTTTTTATTTTTTCATTTTGTTTGTAACTAAATCATTTGTTTCGTGCTGAAACGCAATTTTTTGGGTTAACAAAACGAAAATCCAGTGGAAAAGGGATTCGGATTTTTCTACAAAACTCTTTCACTTTGATTTGATTTCAAGATTAGAGCAAATAGCATTTGCAAATAGCAAATAAAAGTTCGTCAAAGTTATCATCCGAAAATGCTTGTTTATATTTGGATTGACTGGAGCCTCCCATTACAACCCTGTTTGAATGTGTGAAAGTTACAAACTCTGGTAAATCTTCTCTATTTAAAGAATTTTCTAAATATTTAAATAATCTTTCAGTTATACGATTATCGACATTATGAATATAAATTTCTGTAGAAATGTTAGACAATTTAATAGGATCTGATGATTAACAATCTTTGCTTGAAACAGAGAGTTATAAGCAAGGTGAATATTGGCGGTTTTACTTTTTGCATCCATTCGCACGAGATTATATAAATTTTGAGGAAAGTCACCATCAGTAAATGATGACAAGATTTCATTCGAATTATATATATTTAATAAGTTCCGCAGTAAATTTTTTAAGCCTAGAAAGTATAACTTCTACATTTTTAGAAGATTCTGATGTCCTTTTTGTTATTTTTTTTTCGGTATTTTTTTTTCCACCTGCATATAAAGCAATAGAAGCAGGATAAGTTAATTGATCGGAAAAAGAATTGTGTTTTCAGTGTTGTTTCAAATATTTAGTTCCACGTTTCAATTGTTTTTACAAAACTGTACAATATTAAAATCACTTTCCAGCGAAACTTTCGATCGATTTTTGCATATACATATGAATCAAGTACCTTATGTTTATTACTTTTTTATAAATTTGCATACCATACATTGAATATTCTTGTCTTGTCAAAGTCAAAAGATCTAAAATATTATTTTTTAGATTTCTTTATTTAATACACTTAAAAATTGTAAAAGACAAATGCATAAATTCAATACTTTCGCTTAATGATACATACTTTTTAAATTATTTTAAAAATGGGATTTGTGCAAAAAACTGACAAAATTGCAAAATGACATAATTGAAAATAATTAGAAATTAAAATATAATAGTTGAAGAAAAACTACAAATAACAATTTTTATCCGTACTCGTTGGTTTGATATACTAATTTTATTTTTTATCTCTCCTTTAAGAACTTCTTTTTTATAGCTACATCTAGACTAGTATAAATATTGTAACAAAATATATTTTCTTATTTTTTTAAATATACTTTCCATATTTATGACTGGAACAAATACTTAAAATTAATAAAACCACAACCAGAATAAAACTAACATTTAACACTAAACACGTGACAAAAATAACGAAATGTTTAGACTGTATTTTCTTGTTTTTTATTTCACTATATTGTAGTGACATTTGTCGATTTTGATTATCAACTATTAGACTGTGTTTATTAACATAAGAAATATACATTTTACATGTTTACGATTCAACGTTTGATAGTTTATTTGAACAGCTAAATTTTAATTGCGGTCTACTGTGCATCCGCCTGAATCCATCCCCTTAATAATTTGTAATGATTGTTATTATTGTGTTATTCTCGTATTTTCTCAATTGCTGATGTTCTAAATATAAAAAGCTCAAGATATACTAGTTTACGCTAAACATACATTCATGTTACAGACAACTGTAGTTTTAGGAATCAAGTAGATCAGGAAATATCACTTATCTTTTGAAATTTTTCACGTAGAAGTTGCCTAGCTATTCAACTGAAATCGTTAATGGAACGATGTCATATGCAAACTAAATTTGGCGTGTGATCATCTAGAAAGATTTCTTTAACAGCACATTCAAAAATACTACCCTTAATCAGTATTTACAAAATACTTAGTAGATTATGCATAAAATGTCGAGAAGTCTTTGCTCAGAGAAAACATTGGAATGGAAATAGTAATTTCATTTGTTAAGAAAAATATTATAACGAAAAATTCATTCTAAATCGTATAGAACAATAAGTGACATGTATGAAATAGCATATATGAAATGATTCTACAGAATTCCTAAAGAAAATTTTCTAAATTTCAAATATTTTGAACAGTAGATCTTCAAATGATTCTTTTTCATATAGTAATAAAGCTACACTACAGTACAAAATAATGTTTTACATAAATATCGTTAATATACGTACAAGTGGAGGATAACAGAAACATAAGTAATCTTTATAAAATTCATTATTATGGAATTTTAAAAAAATGTATGAATTTTTAATTGTAATGAAATCTTTCTAATTGAAATCATAAGTATAGCATAAGTCATTACACAGATTGCAATTGATGTAAAAGCACATTGAACGATTCTCATTTTATAAAAGATATGCTTATTCAAATAGACCAATTTCACAAGCTGTACTAAACATCGATTATAATTTAATAATAATAAGGAATATCCAACATTGTCCATAGGGAGAAATATTTTGTTCCTTTTTTCAATGTCAAACAACTTTTCTCTTCAAATTCTCAATTTTAATTCGTTAACTTTTTTGCCGGTTATATTTTTATTGTTAAATATTCACTTAATAATATCAATGGATATTACGATATCAACAATTCCTGCAATCGTTGGGGATTCACGAAAGGAAGGAAGAAAAAAAAAGGTATTGAAACTGTTCGTAGGGGGTTGGTAGATGGGAGGGGATAGAAGGTGGTAGTAAAATGGATATTCGAGAGGGAAGGCAGGGCAGTTATTAGCAGATTGTAATGCTAATCAATGGTTACTGGTTAGTGGATTATGTTTACGTAGACATTCATCATCGAAATTGAGTCGATCGTTGAAAATCTGATTTCGAACCACACGAAGCCCGGAGTGCTGACTATCCCATTCATTTAGAAGTGATATTACACAGTATTTTATTCTATTGCAGCTCTAGTCAAGATATTTGGATGAATATTTATTTTACTTTTTTAATTCCTCTTGTAGGAACGGATTTTTTAAACGATATGAAAAAGAATATATTAAAGTACATTTGAGAACGTTGAAACTTTAGTAGCCGTAGAAAACTGTGCGGAAAAATGTGATATGACAAGGAATAATTACAAGTAAAATAATTTTTCTCCTTACAATATTTTATCATTGGTGGTTTTTCTTTTTTTAAATATACGTTTGAAAATGTTTTGAAAGCCTCATTTTCTTATTGTACATATGATACTTCACTTTATAAATGTTCTGATCATTTAAACGAATATTATTACTTTTGTTTTAATACTTAATCTGAATTGAAAATTTTTTGAAAGCCTCATTTTCTTATTGTACATATGATACTTCACTTTATAAATGTTCTGATCATTTAAACGAATATTATTACTTTTGTTTTAATACTTAATCTGAATTGTTGTACTTTAACTGTTTGATTTATAATTAATGTTGTTATGATTCTTTTCTGTTTTGGATTTTCTGCAAAATTAGTTTTTAATTTGCACACTTCATGTTTTTAAATTAAGTTATTTTGTTGGAAATAGTTGATGCAGGTGTAGTAAAATTAATTTGAGAAGAGACAAAATGAATTAAAAAGGAGGAAGTATAAACAGTACTGTAAACTGCTAGTGACTAGTAGGTTGTCTATAGGTATTTGACATGTAATATGGAAAGCCGACATATAAATAACAGAAAAATGAAAATTAATAAACTGTTAATAAATATTCATTTATAAAAAATATTGTTAATTTTATATTATTTGAATTTTTTAGCGATGTCAAAACGCTTTCGAACATTCTGCATTCTCTATTAAAAATTCCACCAGAGGTATCTTTCATATCTGATCGTATGAGTCAAATTGTAATCTTTAAATTCTACATTCACAAAAATTATTATAAAGTAAATTCTAAGTATTCACTTTTTATACAAAAATTCAATTTTATAGTAAAGAGCAACAGTGAACTTCGATAACATCAGCTTTTTGGTGAATAAATATCGTTTCACTTATAGACTAATATTTATTAAATTATTACTTTCACAATACGAAAATAAATTGGGTTAGTTCGCGTTGATAACACTCACAGTTTCTTTACTTTGCTATAAAAATGGACACAAGTAAAAAAAACGAACAGGAATTGCTCTCCTTGTCCATTGTTATAGAATGGACGAGAAGAGTACATTTTTGTCGACATCGGCGTTAAACGTGAATACAACGAACGTCATTTCGATGCAGTTAAATTTCAAAGATTCTAACAAAAAGAAACTGGGTTGCAGGGAGGCGAATAATAGTGCTGGTGGCAGCGTGACAGCCACGAGCAGGATAAAAGAAAAGAAAAAGGATAATCACGCTACACCTATGGAAACCAGCGACGAGGAAGCCCAATCCATGGACACCATTGGTAAGTTTCATTAAACAAATTTCACTAGCTTACTTTGTTAATGATATCTTTAAATATTTGAGGAATCTGTGATTTCATTTGTCACAATTATTCGTGTCCTTTTTCTTCTTTTTAAAAAGTTAAAGTTTGTATACTTGTACATTCATGATGGATTATTATAATGTAAATTGATAAAGTAAACCAGTACAATATTTAGTTTTGTTTTTTAAATATAGATACTTTTCTTTGAATATGGTCACAGATTTAAATTTTTCTAAGAGATTTACAAATAATTAGTGAGTTTTTATCCTAGTTTTGAACATATAGCGGTATTTTTTTATAATATTCTTGTTTTCGCGGTCGAATTATCAAAATTGTTTAAAATCGCATCAAATAGAACGCCCAACCCTTTCACAGTCGAATAAAATGATGCGGTCGGAAAGTATCGACAAAAGATTGTGTATATCTTTGTGCTTTAAATTACTTTTATTTCTAATCAGAAATGTGAAAGAGCATGTTTCATACTTTATAATAATCACTTCACATATGATAAATCTTAACCCTTTGGCAATCAAATAATATTCTTTTTTTTTTGTATGTAATAAACTACTTGCATCCATAATAAAAAATGTAACAAAGCATGCTTACAAGTATCTTCTTAAATTATAATAGAAATTATTATCAATTGAAGGTTCTTGATCAGATTTTTCATTGTACGATAAAGTTGAACAGATATCCCTATTCGAATCGGTTTAAATCACTATTTAAAACTATCATTAATGATAGTGATTCATCACTATCCATTCTGAACAATAAAAATACATTTTTGCATCATAAATAAAATACATCGTTCAAAATTGGAAAACTCCCAAACAGTAATACTAATAGGTCTTGTGTGTCCGATTTGAAAATCGGCGTCATACGGAATTCAAAAACAAAGCATTTCTTTTCCTTTAGATTATTAGACAGAGCGAACAGAAACTTGAATAAGGGAGAACTAAAGATAATCATGCATGCAACGATAAACTTAGACATTTTTGGTAGAGTAAAAAGTTCTGTCGCGTCACCGTGCCCGGGTCTTACTCGGAATAAACTGTAGAAGGTTTAAAACATGAGATGTTACTCCTATCAAAAGTATTTTGTCTATATTTGTAATTTCCGTTCCATGAATTCGTGTAGGTATAGCATACTACACATTATTTCGTTGGTTTTTTTTTCTTTGATCATTTGAGGAAGTAAAGTCAAATCCCATTTTAGACTTTAGGCAGAAACGGAGAGAGCTGAAGAAAATACCGTGTATAATAATAAACTTATGGCAAGTAAGTAGTTTCTCTCTTGGAGTTTGTTTTAACTAAACTGTGAAAGGGTTAAGAACTTTTAAGAGGGTTGAGAGCTTAAACAGGTGATAGTACAATTCTTATATTAACACTTTGACGTCCGCACATTTTTCGCATTGCTGTTAGGTTGACGCCTGCGAGAATTACGCAGGTTTTACAATCCGCCGCCGGCTGTATTTACGCAATCCTTCGTAGCCTAATTAGTCGTCACAATATAATTGTTAATAAAAGAAAAGCATTAAAATCACTTGTAATACTTTTTTTTATATTTCTTCATTATTGGAGAACATTTTCAAGGGTGTTTTATAACACAATAATAGATATACACTTTCGAGATACGAAGTCAGTAAAAGATGGTATGAAGTTACCAGAAAAGCATCCGCTTATAAGATTTTAACAAACAACTGTTTGCTAAATTGGGAAGCGTAAACAATGAAAGCAATTGTTTGTCTAAAAATAGCATCAGTATGTATTGATATACAAACATCGGAATCACGACAACAAATTATTTCTCTACGTCTTATAAACATAGAGGTCCAAAGTCACACGTACGTGACAGCGATGATTCACGAAATCACGCGTATGTGAACAGTGACCGTCAAAGTGTTAAAATGAACATGTAACATATTTTGTACATGGTTAGTATAGTTTTACTTTTACACATTAATAAGTTTTATTGCTATTTGAGAATTTTCTCAAATACAATTTTGTATTTATACTAATACGTACTATACATTTGAATTACTTTATTGAAGTTTATTTCCAATTGAAATCATTATAATTTACTGAAGTATTGTATTGGTGTATAAATCCGTGTCGTTTTGTTAATTGTTTAAAATGACTTTCTCCTAACATTCAAGCATCTTTTCGATTTCATTTTGACGCAAAGAATTTGTCAAATCAAATTTGATAGAGGTGATAGTTGAGTGGGATTAGGACCAGAGAGTAGGGTAAGTGCGGAAGAATTTCTTAATTCAATTCTTGAATAATTGTTTTCGTCAAATGCGCAGTGTGTGTTGACGGGTGTCGTTGTGTTGCAGAATGAAAGAAAGAAAACTTTATGCCATCTATTTGGGCATTTTTACTTAATTGCTTCTTGTAGATGACGAAGTTATAAACAATAAAGTTCAAAACTGATAGTTTAATTCCTTTTAAGCAAATTGGAAATGAATAATCCCTTTCGTCCTCGTTTTGTGTAGACAATAATCAGGTTTCGCCCAAAACGTTGCTTGCTTACTCGAACTCAACTATTTCTTTCTTTTGTTGAAAATTAACATAGAGGCACCACTTTTCCTCTACGATGATAATGTGTGATAAAAAAGATTTACACTTCTGACGAATGGTGGTGGCGGGACAGCAAAGAAACACAGGTGACAGCACACTGATTTTTGTTGTCCACACGGTACCCACACTTTGTGATTTTGAATCGTGCCCATAGATTTTAGATGTCGGATAATTATTGCTCGTACACAACCCATCTCTCGAGTTGTTTGATAGAAATCCGTGTAGATTGAAACATTTAGATGATCCTCATCGAAGTCTGACTATCACTCGGAGCACGAAGTAAGACCAGTGCTAAAATTTCCGTTTCTAAAACGTGTAAACCATTTTTTTGCTGTTATTTTATAATAACATCTCCTCCATAGATGATATAAAAATTTTGGACGGTTTCTACTTTGTATTCTCGCTTAAATTCAAAAAGAAGATATCGGAAACGTTCATCTTTCTGAACATCACTTCATAATTTTAATTTTGTAATTTTTTTATTACTAGCTCAATAAATTCTGAAAATATGGCGGGAAATTCTAATCTAAACAGTGGAATATTGCACATGCAGTATTTTTTGTTGGGAAAAATACTTGAACGAAAGAAAACTACACGGACTTATGTATCACATCCTAATATTATAGAGCACAGTTAGCAATACCTATATGGGTAAGAATTTAATAGTAAGAATTGTTTATATTGAATCATGAAAATATAGTTTAGATAATATAATTGTATATAATTCTAATATATTTATTATGGGGCATTGTATTTGTTTTAGCTACGATTGTTTTCAGAGGAGACACTTTACTGAAATAAGTTATGCGATAATGTAATCTTATTAATATGATGACAATTCTCAAAAGTCTCATGACAATTCTTAGCTATCGAGAATTTATTGTTTCTACAGGAAGTAAGAAAAACAGCACTTCTCTTTAATTTTAATACTTTAATTACTTCAATTTCACAATATATCGTACTATTTCGATTTTGAAATAATTTATCGACTAAATTACTGATACGTTAAATACTGCTAATCCTTCTCGTTGTCATAGTCAGTCTCTAGAATACAGCAACGTGTTCCCATTCGTATGTGCTTTGTAGCAGTAAATGTCTCGCTTACTTCAAATGTGCTGTCATCCAATAATTACCCCTATTGTAGTCTCTTCGACTTTGAAAAATACTGAAACACACAATGCAAATGGTCAGTTTCTTCGTGTATTCTGATAAGTAATATATAACTATAAGTTGCATAATTATATAGCTACATATTACCTATTATGAAGTATTACTATTTGATATGTCAATATAAAATTACGTTTCGCGTATACAGTTATAAAGTATAATTACCGAGAGTCATTTTAATTGCGTTTTATTATAATCTATTCAATCTTACATTATGAGTAGCATAACGATAATTGATAATGCTTTAACAAGTATTCCCTAACTTCGTTGATTTAAACATTCAAATCTTCATCATACCTCTATAAAACACAAGAAAAATCCTTATCCTCATTGTCTCTCATTGTTTGTCGTTGATGTAGTCGACTCCTGATCCTCCATAGCAGTGCTGTTAGCCTCGTCAGACTGTGTTCTCTCCTCCACATTCGCATGGCACAATTTTCTATGTTTGTGCACGAAATAGTAGCTGGGGAATTTGCATCCACAGATCTTACACGGATAGTATTGAACATTCAGATCCAATAGTCGAACTTCTCTTTTGTTCCGAGCAGCAATGTCTTGCCTCTGTCTGTTTCCTATTGAATCGTTTACCCTGGTCGGTAGCAAATGTCTTTTGGTGTGTTTTCTGTAACAATACTGAGATTTGAAGGTGTGTCTACAGTATCCACACGTGTAATTTCCGCTGTTATTAGCCGCGTCCAATCCAGACTCGATCGAGTCACATGGAGTTCTAACGGGCCCTGGTCTTCCATTTTCATCATTCTCACTTGACGCGTTCTCCGACTCGAAGCACGGTCTTTGCAGTCGCGATTGCGGTATGGAACTAGATCCACAAGAAACCGTCGACAAATAATTCTCATTTAATACACGATGAAATTTTACTGGGCCGTCGCAGCAAGCGACATCATAGACAACTGACAGAACACTCGAAGAACCATCATTTCCGTTATTTGAGCCACGTCCCCTTCGTTTAGAGGATCTTCCTCGATCATCGTTTTCCGCAGTGGATGCCGTTTCGATATTTTTCTCGCGATTACGAGACGTTGTCGTTAAGTCTTCTACAGGTGTTAAAGGCGAAGATCGATTTTCTATTGGTTTGCTATTATTGGTATGCTTGTATTCGTGTTCCTCTTTGGTTTGTTTTTGATGATCTGCTGGTTTTTTATTCTGACATATCGATATCGAAGATTGAGATGTTGAAGACGGTGTAGGCGAGATCGATTGACAAGGTGACGATGTTCTAGTTGAGGTGGCTGTGTTAGACGTGAAAGTGAATGCCGCAGCAGTTGCAGCAGCCAACGGTAACGAGCTGCTCGATGACACGTTTTCAGAAGACTTTGGTCTGGTATCCACTTTCAGGCCACGGTTCCGATCCATTTGAAAGAGTGAGGATTTTGGCGACGAGACTTCGCTGTTGTGAACAATTTTAAACGTTTATGTTGCTTGTTAATTAAGGGACAGTCATTTAACTAGATATTCGTCACAAGATGTTTACTTAGATATTCTTACTAACAAATTAAGACTAGCATGATGTTTTTATTTAAAGCACTCTGTGACTTGGTTTTATTATTGAAAATTAATAGTATACATTTAATACTATTAATTTGTAATTAATTTGGGGAATTGGCGTTACGAATATCAACTACTTTTAATGAATTTAAAAAAATTAAAATAAAAAGTTTGACACATCCGATCATTTTATATTATATATTGGGATTTTTTAAGTATTATGTTTTTCCTTTCTTTCTCAAGAAAAATATTCAAAAAATCATTTACATTAATCACCTTTTAATTGCATAATTGATCTTTTATTCGATCTATTTACTTTCATTTAACTTCATGTGTAAAATACTTCAAATGTATTTCTAAGTATTGACCATGTATCCCCTAAAGATTGAACAAAACGAACTTTGTGCAAATTAAAAAGATTTGAGTAATCGTATCGTATTATTATAAAATATCATGTCTATAGATTGTAACCCGTTAAAATATCTACTCGCTTAAAGGGTCAACGTAAACATACCGAACGAATTTCCTACATACTTTTCACGAGTATCAAAGTACAGTTTTCGTATATTTCTCCCAAATGTCGGTAGATCTCACGCACATTTTCCACAAACATGAACACCAACACCCCATCTATTTTCTCTTAACTTGTACCTATAGACCGTCGAGCACTGCGCCTCCTGGACGTTCGACGTCTGGACGACGGAAACGTTGAGTGGGACGGTCGATTGCATCAGCATCGATGGTTGCAATTGATGTAAATGTGGTATACCAATGGACGCGGTTGGCGGCGCGGTTGATGGATAAAGCGGTGTAGTCGGTGGCCAACACATGCTTGGGTCTATCATCAGTCTGTTCGGTATCGGTCTCAGTATGTTTCCGGGACCTGACGTCGACGTAGACATAGAGGTCGACGTTAAAGTCGACGCTGGCATAGGGATCGGCGTTGGCAGTGGCGGTGGCGCCCTTAGCCTCAGTAACGCAGCCCTACATTGCTCGAGGGCACCTGGCATGTGTAACAAATGTGTAGCTAATAGTACGCTGTACACGTTGTCCAACGTAACTTCCAATCGACCAGTGTACATGTAGTTTAGAAGAGGCGCGAACGCTTCTCCACCTAAAAGTATTACGGTTTCATTACTATCATCATCATTACACCAACAACACCAGCATTAAAACTAATATCATTATTATTATTATTATTACTATTAATCGTTTTTATTGCTCACGGATACGGGAACATCCCGTTAAAAGCTGTTTAACGTTGATATAGATGATTAAAGTAATAGAATAAGGCTGTGCTGTAAAGAACTGCTTAAAAGGTCCAACTAAGACAACTGATATTATTCTTCTATCTACGGAGGATGTGTATATTGTGCGTTCTCAGAAAGTCGTTATATATTTATTTGTGTCTTATTCTTAATAAACTAATATAAAGATGTTATATAAAATTGGTTGTGAAATTTGATTTAGCCGCAGTTCAACGATTAAGCAAACGGTAGGAGCTAATAAAAAATTAGATAAATTTAAAAGAAGTATTAAAACTTTGAACAAGTATTGAACAAAAAATGAGGCGACAAGCAAGGAGAGATTAGGAAGATAATTCTATGAATAACGTTCATAGATAAGTAACCCAGTAACACATTTAAACTTACAAACATTTGAAGGAAAATGGTTGTTATGTATAATATGTAGAAATACAGGAAAACGTTCCCTCAAATTTAGAGTTTAGATATCAAGTGTGAAGGAACAGAGGGTAACAGATATCGAAAATGAAAAGGAACTAGTGTAAAGAGAAAGGTTAGTACGAAGAACGTTGCAAAAATAGACTAGGATATAAGAAAAAACAATTTCATGAACAAAATAATATAAGTTAAATATCTTTTTAAAGTCTTTTTCCAACATGTTGAAGCAGGAATTCTATACATATTGAATTATAGGAGATGGACGAAAAGATAAAAATAGGGATGATGTGAAAGGACATTTTTAGTAGTTCTGTTTTGGTAATAATTGATTCTAAAATCTTGGGGAAGGGATATTGGTAGACTGTAAGAAAGAGAGATTTTATTTCTTCTCGTTTTTCTCTAGTTTGATTAGACGAATTATCGAAGTTTTTTTCTTTCAAAGCAAAAATACATTTCAGATTATAATGAGAGTTGAGAGAAGAGAATTTAAAAAAAATTACAACATTTTTGTTATAGAGGTGGAGGCAATTGAAATAGTTGGCACTTCTTTGAGCTTTAATATTTTTTATTGTTTTTTTCAACTTTATTGAAAAAGAAGTAAAGAGAATTTGGGAAAAATAATATCTTCTACGCAAACGGCAGAGACAATCTTACTGTTAAAAGCAAATTTTGGTGGTTGACAGTTTCTTCAAATCGTGTATTTTTCATAACCTTTGTTCGTACACAAAAGTACGAAAGAAAACAATAACAAAAAAAGTTATTTCCAGAATTACGAAATCGAAACAAAATCTTTTACCACATCGAAATGGATAGAAAACGAACGAAGATGAAATTCGTTACGCGTGTGATTTGTTTAAAAATTTGTAATTTGTTAATTCGTGTACTGAAGGGTATGCTTCTCTGTGCGCTGGCTTAATGATAGCACTGAAAGCGTCGTTATGAACAAACTTATTCAAGTTTGCTTCCAACACCCATAAACGAGTGAAGTGAATATTTACCAATAGACGAAACTGAGACAGACGTGACCGGCTGCCTTGTTGATTGTCCTGAAAGGTTGGTAGTGGTGACCGCGATAGCCGTGGCTGGCAAGTTTGCACAGGAGGCAATGTTCGTGTTAACAGTGGAGTTAGGTGTCGTTACCGCGCTCGTTAGCAGAGCTTTCAGATAGCCACTGTGGGCAGCCAGAATACCTTTGTGCGCAACAAACTGATGCTCACCCTCGTTCCCAACTCTGACCACCGTATCAGGTGGCGATAAAGTTTCTTGAAGACGCGAATAGTTGTCCGCCGTGATACTATCGCCGAACCAAGCTCTATATAAACTATACATCATACCAACTGGATACTAACGATTGGTCACTAACGGAGTAATAACTGACTGCTAACGATTTGTTTTCTTTAATTTTCTCATGAATATGAATATCCACGCATCACGTCATTTAATGATCATTGTCTCTATGGACATCATAAAAACAATTAGAACGACATTAATTCACACAAGACGAGTCATTGAATAGTCGCACGATGTTTTTATTTGAACATTTCAATTAAAACAACAATCACTAAGTGATCAATTAATCACATATCTCCATTCCCAAGGCCCACAAGATTTTTGTTTCCGGTTCTCTCATTAGCTCTTAGTACCTCGAATCAATTTTACAGATGATTAGATTACCACATTTGCTTTCAATCTTTCCAATTCTTCGATTATTTTTTCTTTCTTCCCCTTGAACGTGTGTAAACAAAATCACGGAGAGATGAAGAAGTTTCCCGGGAATAGCACACGATTATTCCGAGAATTCGAACGGATGTAAACAGCAATCGAGTCGCGTTAAAGGGGTAACCAGCGAGCGTCGCGATTTCCCGTGATTTGAACGCCGGGAGTCGGCCTCGGTGGCCTTTCACCACCACTGTGATCGCTTGTACATTCGCCTGCTTTTTCGACTAAGTTCTACCGCCCTTCGGTTTTCCTCCTCCACACGGCTGCTATCAGCCAGTCCCTGTGCAGCGTACCCCAACCTCTGACCACCAGGGAACCGCCCCCAACGAGTGCAGATTGGCGGTGCCAGCTCAATTACGGTAGGGCTGCTCGTGCGCCTGATATATTTACCGTGTCGACAGTTGTAGCTATCCTCTTTCTTCGTCTTTTCCTCTTGCCTGTACTCCACCTCTTCCACTATCTCTACCACCTCTACTTCCTCTTCTTCCTCTTCTTTCTCTTACTTGCACGATCTCGTCGTCTTTCTTCTTCTGTCGTTTGTATTCTCCCTTTCTCCGCCTCCCTCTTTCTCCTCCCTCTTTCACTCCTCCCCTCTTTCTCTGCTTTATCATTTCTCTTTGTCGGCTAGGTAGATATCCATCTACCAAGTTGCATCGAAAGAAAAAAAAATGAAGCAAAAAATAGCATGGTGAAGAGGAGAAAAGTGGTTGTATGTAGGAAGAAAGGGAGAGAATTATCGCGGCCGCGATTCGACTCGCGCGGAAAGTCAGCTTTGTTTTTCTTCCTGCCACCTCTCCTTGTGGGGAATGATCGACGTGTCCTTCTACCTATAGGCGAATTACGAAATTACGCTGGTAAAAAGAGTAAAAGGAAGTCAATCAAGCTACCGATTCAGTTAAAATATTCTTTTTCTCTTTTCGTTACTGCTGATAGTTGATACTGTGTGTGATTTTGACTTTTTGAAAGCTATACGAGACGTTTCTTCTTTGTATTCATAGTCAGCATATACATCTTAGGGAATATTTATACAGTATTGAGGATTTCCCGCTTATTTTGCAAAAAACAGTTGTGCTTTTGTTTAAACCCAAATATTCAGTCAAACATTAACTTTCTATTGCACCATGTGACTTAGAAGTTACATATCAGATATCTATGTTTTTTAGGTTTCATTTCATTTGTTTTGTTATTCTGTTGCGTCATTATTAGCCAATTGTTTTATAACTATTAATTTTTTACTTCCCTTATCAAAATGTAAAATTATAATCAAATTTTTCTTCACGTGTTTTTTTTTCACATAAATGAAAAAGAAATCGAGTTATTAAAGATGAATACACAAAAGGGGTATATGAAATATACAGAAACATCAATTGAGTTATGTAAATTGATTATAAGTTATTATGAAGATGGAAAAAGCTTACAAGTCGCCAACATTGGAATAAAAGTCGGTATACTTTACAGTTAAATTCGTTTTACACCTTATTGGTAATTTAACGTGGGATTGTTGTTATTATTGTTATCGTAAAGAATAGGGTAGTTTCTTATATTTTCCATATGGTCCTCCTCGGAAGAAAACTGAAATTTGGTGAACATCTTTGCATGTTTTATAACAAAATCAACCGCAGTACATTTGCGTCTAGACTGCTGATAAAGCAGGTAATCGTTAGATTGCGAAAATCGCTTATAGAGAAACAGAGGCATGTTTTTCTATTGTATCGGTATAGAAACGTCTGGGGTGTATGCACATGTAATACATGTATGTACTACATATGGACGCTGCAGAAATATAGTGTGGTTGAATATAAAGTCAATCACATATCCTGTACGTGAGAGAACGATTTAGGCGACGAAGTAAAAGAGAAAAAGTTGGTGTCGTTCAATGCCATACGATGTTATTTCGAAATCGGTTTTTCCAGTACAATGCATTGTTAACAGCAGCCTCTGAAAAGTTAAAATTCCTTCAAATATTACAAATATGAAACATAATTTACGAATACCCTAGTAGTAAATGAATTACAATTAATCGATAGTTTTTTTTCTCATTTTATTAATCATTTGAGTTGCTAGATGGCGCGATCGCGCTTCTCTGATTCAGTACCTAAAATGCCAGATAATCTGTCTGTAGAGTCGAACTAACCGCATTTGGATTTTGTCAATGCATATTTTTACCCTTACCATTTATGAATGTTGTACTACATTGAAATCTTTGCTGTCATAAGCTTTGAAGCTGTTATTAAAAAATTCTCTTTATTTATCAAAAATTAAAAATAAACATAAAAAATTAAAAAAAAAACGAAAAGTGCGTAATCGCGTCACTTGGCATTTTTCGACTGAATTTTTGTAAAGGACCATGGCACTCAAACGGTTAACCGGAATTTAACAGCTATAAATCCCGTGAGGCCGCAAGTACCGCTACTCGATACGGTGATTCACAACCACATTAAATCCTACTTTAAAATCCGGTGAATATAGTACTTATTGTATATAGATCTTATGTACCAATCTTTGAATATTTTTTTATGTAAATATCTTGCTACAATGTTCGAAGCATACAATATGCTGGTTCATTATTTTGTTGAAAATATAAAGTATGTCAGATCGGTACAATAGGTTTTCGTGTATTATTGATGCTTCAATCGTCTGTCTTTAATACTTGTATACGCAGAATAACCTAAAGGATTGATTTATGTAAGAAAAGTTCTATAGTTCTATTTACGAAAAAAGTACAGTTACACTTTTTAACCTCATCGACATTCAAAAATGCACGAAAGTAATGCCTAAATGCAGAATGTATAAAACCGTTTAATTTTGTTCCGTGAAATTTTTTCCATCTTTAACCGTTTTAAATATGTACACTTACCGACAAAAGTTAAATGACAAAAGAGTTGCCCGGTAATTATATAACATATATTTTGTTCTTTCACTTCTATATGCTATTCTGTACTATACGGTATAATAATACATAATGACCCATGGAACAAGGTATCTTGGGATTTAATAGCAAAGATTATGATATTATAAATACTATAATATTATAAGAAATTATAAATAAATAAGTAAATAAAAACATGAAAGTAAGTTATGAAGGAATCTTGCGGAAGAAGCTGTATCAATATACATCGGAAGATTTTTATGAAATAAATTATAAAAATAGATAAGAGACTCTGAAACGTTTACTTGGTAATCGGGATAACGGAGATGAGGGAGGGATTTACCCAGTACAAAATACTAATTTGACTAACAGAGTCTTGAAATTTTTAATAATTGCTATTAAAGGCTTAAAATTATTGATTCAATAGACTAGACTCTATCGACATCAATAGAGAATTAATTGTGTTTTAATTTGAATATGGCTTAAAGGGAATCGGAAAGGGATTTAGGTAAACAAAATCATAAAAACAAAAAAAGTGTATTCTCCATAGTTTATTATTTAACATAGCATACCACTCATCAAAATCAGACGAACAGAAAATTGTTTGTATTGTTCGTACATGGCTGTAGAGCAGTGAATTACGAACGTATATAATTCTTCCAAATTGTTCCATACCTTTCAAATTTTTTAAAGCAGTGATTTGATCTATTTTAATGGGAATTTATTTTACTTAGGACAATTACGCCTTGTTTAATGACAATTTTTAAACGCAGATAACATATCCTACTTTAATTGTGATTTCCCGAAAGTTATAATTTTTAAGTTTTATGCAAATTTTTCTCAAAAATCGTAATAGATATTAAAATCACATTTTTGCCACATGTTTCTTGTGGGTAGATAAAAGTAATATGTAAGTTTTTCTATATCTCACTTTATTCACTACTAATAATATTTCCTTATTCAACAATTTTTTGAATGGAAGTTGTTCATTTTTTAATAATTATACGTTTGGTTTTAATAATATTTTATAAATTCTAACTTATAATAAATATACATAAAAAGGACTAATAAACGCATGGGAAAAATTTATAGGAAGAATTTATAAAGATTCCTGAAAAAAAGTACATAAAATTGGTAAATTTAACATTGGTAGGATAGTTCTTTTCGCCCACTCTTAAATTAGGACGCAGTACTCATTTTAGATATAACAATTATGATTTAAATTATAATATAGTAGGACTACGTTTTTTTCTACGTATATTTATAAAATATTCGTATTGTCACTAATTATCTTTTATCATTTTTATAATATGAAAAATAGAACATTCTCTTAATTTTAGGATATTCTGACCTAATATTATTTTTATTAAATTTAGTTTATAAAAAATTTGCCTCGTACAGTATGGTCTAATAAAAATTCAATCTCTTTGAATATTTCTAAAATCTACATATACGTGTATATTAAAGAAAAGTTTTTGAAACGTACGTTATGTGATACAAAAAAAATTATCATCATATCTTTGTAACAATTCTTTTATAGTTAGTGTGAAAGAATATTTTTTTGAAGATTAACTTTGACCTACTTTGTATTGTATTTCTGTATATTGAAAAAAACACAAATGTATAATTTCTCGTTTTCACATATACTCACTACTAAATTGTTACAATTTTTGAGAACAAAAACATAATGTCTCTTATACTAAACATGTTTTATACGAAAAGTTTTTTGTTACCTAGGCAGCCTCGAAGATATTTAAGAGAATAATTTTTGCTGATCTACATTTGTGTAATAGATGCGCACAACTTAATAAGGATATTACTAAGCAATTCAGTTTAATTTTCTATTTGAAGAAGTAATGCAATAAAATGAATTTTGATTTTTATCGAAACCACTATCAAACGTTATCCATTTTATGTGAAATCGAGAGAACAAATGAATATTCTAGTTAAAGTGTACACAAATGTTGGAGGAATTCTGGACTTCAGGACACTTTCATATTGATGGCGCTGTTACATCTGTGCCCGTTTATATTTCCTTTTCAATTAAACTTTCGGTTCATCATACTAACACCGGTGAACTAATTTGCTTGTATGATTTGCATTCGTTGTTAATCACATGTACACCGATTATCAATTAATTGAGGAAGTAAATAACTTCGTGCAGTAGAAAACAATTTGTTCGATATATTTGTCAATTTCATTTTCTGTTCGGGTTACTTGGTGTGTATTGCTGAAATTGTTCACCTATGATTCGTAAGGGTGAGAAAAATATGATTTCTTTTCCTTTTTCTTTTTTTTTTTTTATTAAGTGGTTTCAGTAATTTTGTATTTGCGAGAAGATATTTACCTAAAAGGTGCAATTCTGGTTTGCTCGACATGGAATTAATTTTCTTCTTGTTTATACTTTTATTATGTTTTTTAACTTGTTTTATAACCCTTATTCAAAAATACATACTTAACTCTTTTGACAATTTGAATGCTCTATAATTTGTTATTTGTATACATTTTGAAAATTCAAGTTAAAAAGTTTCTTAATATTTTTCTGTAAAATACACGAATTTTAGGAAGGAAAAATTTAAAGAAAAATATAAAATAAACAATGAAAAATAAAAAAAATCTTTTTTTTTTTTTCTACCACTTAAAGAGAATTCCTCACTCTCCATGAAATATATTATCCGACATACAGTGATGTGCAAAAGTATTCAACTTGATAGATATTTTAACTTCCGTGCTTTTTCACAATGTTTTTTCCTAACGAATCCTTAAGGCAGCATGCTTACAAGTAACCAAAAAATCCATTCGACCAAAAATGTTTAGCATGTTGTCGTAAAGTACTTCTCTTTTTATTAAGGCATTACTGTTTGAACATTACCGAAATACGTAAAATTTTGTAACACATGAAACGCACCGTACGAAACGAGGACAAGAGCAAACAAGAAAGGGTAAGGGATGAACAGGAAAAAAGAAAGATTGACGAAGCGGTTTAGCAGTGTTGCTTGTGATTAGAGAACCTTCAGAGCCGAAAAGCTGGAGATGGAGAGGCGCATGTTCTCCTCGAAAATGATCTTTTCAGGATGCGTCTTTTGCCTGCCCCCCTCCCCCCTCCCCCTCCTCTCATTTCCTCCATCTGTCTACTCTCTGATGTTTTTCATCAAATTAACTCGCGGTACGAGTACTCTTTCTCCGTGGTGTTTGCATAATATCGTTTATAATTCAGGTTACGCTGAATTCCACTTTATTCCGGTTGGTGGCCCGTATACGTACAGGTCGCTCGTTTGCTCGCTCTCTTCGCTTTTTCGACCCTCGACCACCCTTCTATCAATGAGCTGTCTTACTCGTTCCTTCTGTCTCTTTTTCCACCCTCGTTCTTTTTCGTTCTCGTACAGAAATTTTGTGCCAGCGAATTCGTGTCTTTTTCCCGTACACTGGGAGAAAAAAGAGTTTGTGTATGAAAGTATGCACGTTCTTCTCGGTAACACACAAGAATGTATCTTTATATTACGAGAAATGTTTCATACCACGGGTTTATTCTCCACTCGATGTCTTTGTGCTTGATGTATTTTTCCCTTCTTCAAGACTTCAGATTTTGGAGGAAACTGAGGTTTAACAAATACTACAAAAGATACACTGAGAAGTCTTACTATTATTGATTTTGAATGTTCGAAGAAACAGATTGCATTAATATTATGCACTGATTTAATTTTTAGAATAAATTCTATTAAATTCTATTAAATGATCGTTGGTATATAGCGTACCAATACGATGCACTGTATTGCTTTTAACTTCTTATTTAATGATTTTTTCAAAGTACATATATGTAATAGTCATAACATTTTCTATCTTTCAACTTTTCTCTAAATTATTAATATTTATGATATCTTGCAATATACTATCGTTATAAAGGGGAACAACTAGTTCGAACCGAACAGTTACTTGCCAATAAAACATTTCTTTGTTGGCACTTTTTACCGTTGCTTTGAAATTGAACTGTGTTTAAAATTGAAAGCAAAGTCGAATTTAATCGCAATCATACTACAAAGAAAGAAATTACTCCCAAACAAAGAGTTTAAATGAAATGATCAAAAACGGTTATCGACGTTTCAATATCTCCTATTTCTAGAACGCAAACGTTTAAACTTACCTTTAGAAATATTGGACCCTACACAATATAACATTTTTGTAATTATCAATCTTAGTTAATTGCGAAGATTAAAAAAAGTTCCATTTCTAAGGGCAGTGAGGGGGGGATCATTGTCTGATCGTGGGTCATCGCAACACTGTGGCGCGGATCAGACAGGGTTGCGAGCAAGAATGCGTCGCCACCAATTCAGAAAGGGATATAGCGATTACGCACATTTCCCAGGAGACCTGGAGCTTCAAACCGGAGTTAACAGACGCGGGTAGGGTTCCCCTATCTGTTCGTTTCCTCCTCCATGTCGCTTTCTTTATCCACTACCATAATCACCGTTTGCATACCTATTAGTATCATTGTCGTCATCGTTCGTAATAATAGTACCGATTATCATGATATTGCTGGAATTGGATCTGTCGTCATTCTGTATCACATGTAAGTACTTAATCCCTATGGTATCAGCCTTTTTTAAATACAAACTTTGAATCTCAATTAAACACCGATATTTTTAAAATCGTTTTTCCACTACATTGCATACTAGTAAATGCTCCACAACTTGGTTTCTTACCCGGCTCCATAAACAATTAATGCCCAACACTCATCATTCACACTTCGATTTCCCAAATAGACCGCTATTGTGCTTTCCTAGTTGTACTTAAATGGCACGTATTCGAATTTGTGATAAATACTCTTTCTCTTCAAAAAATTCTATATATTCATAATATAGGGTCTTCCAATAAGAGCGATAGAACTTTGAATTGAAATGAAACAAAAAGTACGAAAGATAATCTAGTACTTATTACTTTCTTTTAAAATATATTCGATGGTATTACAGGATGATCTAAACTGTTACAATACACTGGATAATAACTTCAGAGCTTCTAACTTCATGAATTACCAACGAATTTAATTATTTCTTTTTAATTAAATAGTAATACAAGTAGAAGACACTTTATTACAACACATGTTCAAAATGACCGATCACCGTTACATTTAATACAAGCGTCAAGACGCTTTTTATAATGTTCGACAATACTCGCACACTCTTCCACAGTTATTTCAGGTCAGAAACCTTTTTAAGTTGCTTGGGTCTAGTATATCTTGAATGAGAGATTTTTTGCTCCATAATTAACCACACAGAAAAATCCATAGCATTAAAATCGGGAGAGTTTGAAGGCTAAACATCTTTATCTACAATCTTCGGAAACGATTCTCGGCAGAGCCTAATCGATGATTTTGTTCCAAGTACAGACGTTCAGTCCTGCTGAAAGATCCAATCTCTGTTTTCATAATGTTCGCGAGCCTAGGGTTCCAGAACATCTCTTAAAATTTGTTGCTGATAACTGACAGCGTTGATTTTAACGTCGCCGTCCACAAAAATCAGCGGGTCCTTACCTTTGACACTGATACCGGCCTAAACCATCATAGAAGCTGGAAAATAATGGCGATATTTTTAAATACATTTCAAAGAGTTCCCTGAACCTTTTGGTAATAATTGAAGACGAATTTGTCAATTATGAACTGGTAGTGAAGATCTGATCGGTGAAAAATACTGAACGATAGCAAGCACACGCAAGCAGTTCCTTAAGTTTCTTGACTTTGTTCAGTCGTTGTTGTGCCATTTCTTCTGTGAGGTAATAACCACACCCCAGTTTGTAAGAACGGAGCCTCAGTTTATGCTTAACGATCCTTCTCACGAATTAGTGAGTCGTATTAAGATCCTTAGTGAGCTTTTTCATTGATTGAACGGAATTTCGATAAATTCGACATCTCATCTTTTGAACATTATTTTGTGCGATGGTTGTTCGTTTACGCCCTCGTCCAAGCCTGTCCTGGCTGCTGCCAGTCTCTTTATGACATTTTATTGCGTTATAAATAGCTTGAAGTGGGATTTTTATCATTTGCGATATCACTTTTGCATTGTAACCATTTTGGTACAAGTTTAACGCCGTTACTCGCGTAACGTGCTTTAAATAGCCGTAATAAAGACCATAGTCTGAAGGTAGATATTATCTCAGAGATACACTTACTCATAGAGTCAAAATTATGCAACTTTAGATTGAATAATTGTATGGAAAGTCATAGACGGTGATTAAGCCCTTTTGTTTTCATATGCTTCAATCAGATTATTCCATGCTTCGCGAATCATTTTTACATTTCTCACATGCATGAAGACTTTCTTTTTTAAGTCTTCTAAGGTACGTTTTTTTTAATACTTTCTAATTCTTGTTTCCACGAATACATTCGTTTTTTATAAACTCCTACTGTCCATCATGGATTAAGTACATCTGCATCAAAAATTTCTAGCCGATGAAATCGGAAGGACTTTCCAGTTTTAAAATGGAGGGAACACCTCTTGATATTACATGAAATAATACTAAATTCATCTTGTACCATTAGTAACGTAAATAAACGTTACAATAATCAGTAACGGCACAAAATCAGTCACATTGAACGTTCTATGTAATCTTATCAGTAAAGGGTACTGGTGAATATCATTAAATGTTACTAAATGTTTATCGAACTATTTCTCTCATTCCTGAGCTTATATGACTTTGAAGGTTATTGTATCACATATGGTATAATGCATCCTGACAGTCGCTTTTATATATAACGTTCAATTCAAAATGAAAGAGATTTTTATATTTATATATCTGAATGTAGGTATTTTACCTACAACACTTATTGGCGTTCCCGTTAAATAATTCTTATTCAATCGATCTGTAGTTGAGAAGCAACTTGCTTATTAAATTGTCGCTAACTCGAGGACAAAGTGCATGAAACTGATCGCCGCTTCAATTGGCAGAATCGAAATTCACTGTGGTGGAAAGGAAGGAAATAGCCCTTCGGGCTCACAACGTATAATCGGGAGCAGAAGTGTACATAACGGAGCGGTTGGTATCGCTCTCCCCGGATCCCGGGGAGACGAGAAAGAACGCTCTCGCGGTTTAATGCTCCGAGCTCGGTCGAGACAAGCTAAGCAAACACTTTTCACGATATTACCAGGATCCGTACGGGCTTTCTACTGGTTCTCTTCACCGCTTCCGCCAGTTCATCTCCCCTTCTCTCTCTCCTGAACGTGTTCGTTCACTCGTTTGCCCCCCCCCCCCCCCCCGAAGGTACGCTCTTTCAGTTGTAATGAAATAAATAGTCACCTTCTCAGAAATTCAGTTATTCTTTCTTTGCACTTCATCTACCCATATGGTGCGGTGGTTTTTCCATTCTTCCAACTCTTATTTTAATAGGTAGTACGTAATTTGGCGAACTAATTAAATTAACGATGTGTAAGCTTTTGGTAGAATTCATAAATCTCTATATGGTCATTCTGGGCTTTTCCTTTGTGGTATTCTGAAAATTTTGGTTACTCCAAGTTGTTGCTCAGGTTTGGAATTGTTATTTTTTCATCGATCATGGGAGTGATTCTTTATTTTAATAACTAATCAAAACCGTTACCCAAATTATCGTTTCGTTGCCTCGAAGAAACAGTACCTTCATTATTCACTATAAAATTTCACTGAAAATTTTACTTTTACATTACATTTTACAACTGTGAAAGGAATATAATGGCAAGAATTACGTTTCACAAGAAGGAAAGAAAGAAAGGAAAAAACGGTTCTCAGTTATTTCATACTTTCAATGAAAAATCCAATCTATAGAAATGTATCGTTTAAAAGCTAAAATCAAGCCAAATCGCTGGTCGCGATCAGCGTCCTTTCAAGGCTAATCATTCAACAACGCAAACAAAAGTCTATCTATCTTTTGAACAGTTAATCGTCACGCATGTGGCAGGGAAAAGTGTCGATAATGACGTCGCATAAATATAAACGAGTACACAGATACGCGTGTTTTCATGGTACATTGGTAATTTGTCGTCGTAACAGCAGGTAGCTATAGTAAATGGGTAGGAAAATTAAATGGCTGGGAAAACGGTTATCTCGTGTCGGTAGCTAGTTACACTGGTAGGGAGTGGAAACAAGGGGGTGGTAACATTTCGGCAGAGAGCGAGGAATGAGGTAGTGGTGGTGTAGTGGTGGTGGTGGTGGTGGCGATGGTGGTGACGGCGGTGGTGCTGGCTGATCGTCAGGCTGAAAGGCCGCCTGCACGCGCGCGCGCTCTTGACGCGAGCTAATTAGCGTCTTGATTTACTTAATCCCAATTAATGCCTTTAGCTGCAGAGCAATACACAGCCGTCGCGTTCTTGTGTGCATTAGACGGGCTGTGGAGAGGAGTGCGGGGGAATTCGACGCGAGCCATGGCCGCGTTTTCGTTGTACAAATAATGGATTATCCACGTATGGGTACACATTGCGCACGATTAATATAACCTTCCATGCATGTTGTATTTGTGCTCGCGCGTATGTAAGTTTTATGTGTTCATCTTTGTCTGATAATTTTTATAATTTTCAATCTAATCTCAATCGGCCAATTCTAACACATAGGACCCTTCTTTAGATGTCAAAGCATCTTATTCTGATATATCTAGCTGCCTTTTCACTATTCTGTTTTTTGTTTTGTGGATTTCTAGACTTAGCTTTTCTAACTGCGAAGTTTTTATTTCTTCAACTATAAAGTATACCGATAAGGATGCCCAGGGCATTCACTATTTAGATTACGGATTTACAGAAACATGAATTCATCCTGGTTAGAAACGCAAACTAATACACATTGTTTTCATTTGTTTTCAACCCACTAAACAATAATTTTAGAACTATGTTTCACGTAAGAGCATTGTAACGCTTATTAGTTTTTGTAAATTCTTCTAAACATCATTTCAAAATAATTATAATAATGATTCGTAAAGCATAACAAAGATTGAGATCAAAATCAGGCTTGTTCACGTTCAATGGAAACATTTTTACTTTAAGAGCTATATTTTTGGTGTTATGACAAATTTCTTCAATTGAATCTATGCACATTATTTTTACAGGTAAAAGTGAATATCTGAAAACTATTTAACTCAAAAAGAATTCTTAGTTTTTATAATTGTGAAGGTGACGCAATTTCTCATGAAATTCATATTTTTGACTGATTTTCTCTATTAGGTAAAAGTAATCAGAAAATTATTTGATTATCAACAATTAATGATCGCGTATAGTGCTATCGTCACTATATTTGAACTGGTTTTCATAGCTTAATAAAAGAATGTTTCAAACAAAAATTCATTGGTATTAAATGATTTACTAATGGAAGTAAAAGAAACCTTCGCAAGTATTTTTGTTCTATACAAAATTGGAGTCATCTTGCGTTTTTTTAAATAGTACCATATATTTTCTTTTACACGTATATATTTTTGATAAACAATGAGAACCTGCTTAAATATCGTGACCACCGATTCACAGACCGTTCTATACATCCAATTCTTGCAGAGCAATCAATATTAATAGATTTTTGAAAAAATACAAAATATATATATAAGAAAAGATTTATATTTATATTGGATAGAAAATCTGAGAAATTCCCTCAAAATGTGCTGTTAGAAATGTTTAACAGTTTAAGAGAAACAGTAGAGAGTTAAGTCAGTTTGATTATTCCTCCAATTCTCCTCTTAAATATGCTTATTATATTTTTATAAACAAATACACCAGAGGAAGGTAATTCTATCTATGCTATTCTTTTACCGAAATCAGCAAATTCAAATATTTTCTGTGTATATAACGTGGAAATGATTAATTATAAAGATAGATTCAGTGCTGTTTCAACAATGAGTAGTTATTTCTTCGTCGATAGTATCACGTCTCCCTCTAGCTTCACTCTTCGATTAACAGACATTGTTTACACGGCTAGATCACATTCAGAGACCGGGTTCAATCCGTTTTCCGAAGCACCATCGCTACGATCATCCCTTATTTGCTCGACCCCTTCCTCCATTTGTCGCCGCGATCAGAGGGTAAAGCCAGTTCGCTGTTAGCAAAAATTTTATAACGAAATGTGATAAGTTTTTCTAGTAATTGAATTGATTTAATTACTTTTCTACCGAAGAATTATATCTTGATGTTAAATATTAAGATATTGATACTTGTATAATAATTGAAGTAATAACTAAAAGAATCACTGTTATGGCCTGTCTAAAAAAATTTAAAAAATTTCATTTACAGTGTATTAGAATGAATAATACATTTGTTAATTTTTCAGCAGCGAATATACTTTGACGAATAGCAATAATGATTGAAGAAACCCAATCTGAAATATTACTTATATTTTAAATATCCATAAAAGTGTTTCTTTACAAAAAAATGTTCCTATCATATCAGTAATAAGTGAAATATTTATTTATATCAATCTTTCCTATTTTGCAAATATATAAGAAACATTTTATTCATATACGGATATATGATATTTATAATATATTATAAGATTATAATTATAAAAGACTACAAGAAAAGTTTACAACTGTCTACAAATATGAAAAGATAGTTGATAAGAATGACAAACCCTACACTTGTTTATATTTTTCTCATTTCATTATGTAGCAATTTGTTAAAATAGTTTCTACATATACCCCAATGTATCATAATATTGATTTCTAGCATGATCTGTATTAAAATAATACATTTGAATCAAATCACTACCTGAAATCCCATAAGAGAATCCAGAATTAAACAAGGTAAAGTTGTAATTCAATAAAAACATTTTTTTTTCTGCAAGAGCAACGTTTGTACATCATTAAAACACATTTCACCGAATACACATTACGAAACACGGTAATCAAATCATTCTGAGCAAGTGTATTTACCCGCGAATTCATGCCGCGTAAATTCTTCATATCGAAGATTTTGTTTATCAAACCGTTGGATAATTCATCAACTTTTATTTTTATCATAAGGATAACAATCAATGGAATAATTTTCATTAACATGTTGCGTTTTACATGTACCGGATATGCAAGATGTTGCCAAATTACATAATTAAACAGTGTCAGTATGTTCCATGCATAGAAATAAGAAACAGATATTGTACGAGGATATGTTGTTGTAAAAATATTTTCTTATTAAAAAATTATAACAACGAAAGATAATAGTTACTATTAACTCTTATTTACGAAATGCTGTTCATCTGTGATGATATAACTGTAGTATATAATATACATATCATGTCGTTGAAAAGTCCAACTTAACATTTTCCCACCTTTCACATTGAGTTTTGTTAACTTAATCAATATAATCGATTCTTTACGCTAGCTCCAAAGGTATATTCATATATCCTTTATTCGAAAATTTCGAATTTATATAATTATTAATGATTTACCGGTATCGCTACGGTAAATTAAATAATTTTTCACGTCTTTAAATAGAACATGCATCTAGATAGCAAGAAAGTGAAATACATAATTCGATTTTCTCGGAAACGACGATCATATGAAAAATTTTGATTCTTTATTTTCGACTTATTTTTACACGAGGAAAATCACCTTCCCGATTGTACCACAATTTCGGAAACACCCTGTATGTAGGTATCATTTACCAATTTTAATACTAACTCTGTTACTGTTACTTTATTCATACTTAATTTTTTCATTACAGCTTTTTTATTAGTACGTACGTGTATAGAAATTTTTTCTCCTATTTCAGCACAACGATTTTTAATGCAGTTTGATCATATAATTTGAAACAGGTTCCCATATTGAATTGTCGAAGACCGAATTCTCATTACTTCTGAGATATATTACAATTCATTCGACATAGTCACGCGGTTTCATTATTATCTGTTTGATAATTCCTTGTCCTCGCGTTCGTCGGATCACGAAAAATCACCGTACATATTTGCTTTTAATCATTTTTGCTGTGGCCGACCGTTATGTAATCTAATAAATACGTAAATAGAGAAGCGCTTCGTTCCGATGCCTCCAGCGAAACGCCGGCGCAAAGAGAAGAGAACCCCCGCCCACCCCTTTTGTTATATGTTTCAATTTCTGTGCTTTCTCGTGAAATGAATCTATTCATTGAACGTGCCAGATGTGAACAAAATATTAAATTGTCTAAGAAGTTGCTGTGGATATTTTTGAATGTTAAAGCTTCATTTTTTTCAAAAGTGTTTTCCAACATTCAGATCGTTTTTAGACTTACTTTTAAATTCTACGCTTTTTAACATAAATCAACGTTTAAGCTAAATTTATTACCGAATCTGTAAGAGAAAAACTTGTAACGTACAAAAAAGCTAAAAGGGTGATAGTACATTGAATTGACGGTCTGAACTAGAATCGACGTATAGGGTGGATGCTGAATTGTAGTTGAGAAAACCATTCTTGTCAAATTTGTGGTGTGAAATTGAACGTTATTATGTTGAATAAATAGCTCAATTCACTTTACTGTTATCACTTTTAACAGATTATTGCAACTGAACTTTAAAATTATTCATTGTTCAGTATTCAGACTTCTCTTGGTGAGCTTTTACTGAATAATTTGCTATGTATTCCATCAGACATTTTTTTCATAAGATTCTTCTTCGAATATCTTATCAACTTTATTTGTACGCTTAAAAATAAAAATAGGTAATTAGGTCGATCAGGGTATACTTTTCAAATGTGTTATTAGAATTATGATTCTAAGTAATTTTACTTATATACATTGTGTGTCCCATTTGAAGCTTCGCACGCAATTATCTCACAAACTATAATTCCTTTCAAAAACTGTTTCTAATAAAACTTACCCTGTTTGGAGGAGTCATGTTGTGGTGATCACAAATCTTCTCTAGGTGGACATGTTTCTAAGATTTTAAGGTGGGCTTTGTTTATATGAAACTGTATGTTTCGAAATAAATTTATTGACCTATAACACCTTGGTCTTTCAAGGTAGTTTAGGGTCATTTAGTGTCATTCAAAACTTACCTTCGTTGTACTCGAAAATTGTTTCTTATTTTCTGTATTCGAAAGGTCGACCTCTGTCATTAATGCACTGATTGATTCTGTTCCTAAATGGAAGTTCCATGTTCTCAAATGTTATCCCACTAACTTGTAGGCAAGTATTCTTAATCTAGTTCTTCATATTTTCATAAGTGGTGATTGCTTTTCGGAAAACTGTATCTTTTATAAAGCTCCACAAGAAAAAATTCATAGTGAACTTGTTTGGTCGCGTTGCCATTCGAAAACCACTTCTTCGACCAATAAATAAGAAGAAACGTTTACAGTAGGCTAGAAGACACGAAAATTGGACGATTGAGGATTGGAAAAAAGTCCTCTGGACTAATGAATCTAAATTTGAAATATTTGGTTCAAAGCGAAGAATATTCGTTCGACGATCGAATAAAGAAAAAATGTTAGAACAGTGTGTAATTCCCACCGTGAAGCACAGTAGAGGCTCTGTTGTGGTATGAAGGTGTGTGTCGATGACAAGTGTAGATGATCTTATTAGAGTTGACGAAAAAATGAACAAGGAAATGTATAAAAGAATATTGAAGCAGCATGCCATACAATTCGGATATCGTTTAATAGGTCGAGGTTTCACATTACAACAGGATAATGATCTAAAACATTCGTCCAAATGATGCAGAGAATATGTAGAATATCTACAGGAAAAGGAAAATCTGAAAAACATAATTCGGCCACCACAGTCGCTAGATTTATCACCAATTGAATTGTTGTGGGAAGAACTTGACAAAAATGTTCACCAGCACTGCCCTTCGTCTAAAGAGCACATGTGGAGGTTACTAAATGTATGTTGGAAGAATATAATCCAAGAAACAATTGAAAAATTAATAACAAAACCCTTTATCATATAAACAGATAATTTCGAACAACGCATTTCCTATGCGGTGGTTCCAAACTTTTGGCCGGCAGTGTATTTTGGTGCACTTTATGCCTAATCTAATCAAAACTTTATGACTGTGACATAAACACTGCGTGAGTCCACGTGTATCCACATGTATCCGCACAATAAAATTTCATAATAGATTTAAACATATAGAAAATAAAATAAAAGAAATACTGAAAATTTTCCTACACGATTCATTTTGTGAACCAACTTTATTCACGAGTATCAATTGAAAATTAAGCAGATCGAAACATTTCTTCGTAAGTAATAAACTCCGGTTTATTTCATAAAACATTCACTAAAACACATTTACTTGAGCCACGTTAATCGAGCTTTCTCTCTGTATTTAATTCCCAGTCATAATGAATAAACGGGCATTCATCCGTATTTGCTGTACGCATAATACGCCACGTACACGTGCACGAGTTGAGTCAAAGAGAATATTTTATTAACACGGAATTGCGGGGTCCACACAGAGGACACGTATAATAATGCTCACTTGTTGGCTTAACCCATTAGCTGACCCTTGGATGCTTGTCGCAAATGTTTGGATCACCAATATACACGACCATTACGAAAAAAAAAAAAAGAAATTAAATGTATTCTTTAGTAACTACACGCTGTACAGTTGATTTTATACGGATCTTTGTATAATCTAATATAATCACTTGTACATGAATTGCAAGTTTGATTATCTATACCACGTACATCTAGCTGAATTATTAAAATAACACTAATTATGTGTCGACATTTCAAAAAATTTATCTAAAAAGATTAAGTAACGTAAAACATGTAGACTACAAAGATTTGCAATTGATTGTAATAATTCATATTTACCCGAGGCGGAAATTACTATAATTTTCAAAATGATAATAAATTTTGTAAAGACATTCTTTAAAATTGTTTATCTCCTTTACAATTTAGTATGTCATATGAGACATACTAAATTGTTTTTTCAAGTAAATGCAAAGGGTGGGCGTATTGTATAGGATCATGAAATTTACACGCCTGCATATTTCATTTTACTAAAACAAACTATTTGGAATTTTTTATAGTTGTTTGTTTTATTAAAAGTACAGTCCGTTACAATTGTACGTGGAACAAAATATTATTTAAATATGCACCGCAACTGTATCTGCAGACATAAATTCGATTATCGTAATTTGCAGTGATCTTTTCAACATGTTGCTGCAAGTTATTTCACGAATTTCAACTTGAATGTTATTCTTTCGATCATTAATT
Organism: Anthophora plumipes; assembly: GCA_951804975.1. Classification (NCBI taxonomy): domain Eukaryota; kingdom Metazoa; phylum Arthropoda; class Insecta; order Hymenoptera; family Apidae; genus Anthophora; species Anthophora plumipes. Next base: position 13,145,888 of record OX638118.1, on the reverse strand, counting down.
GTTTTTGGCTTGTTAACGTAGACCCGACTTTTTAAAAATACGTAATGGTGTTAAATCATTTCATCTTGTAGGCTAATTGGAATCTGCATTTCGCGAAATTGCACGTTGACGACATTTAGATCGCAAAACTGAATGTTTCATCGAATTGTGTGACATGTAGCACTGTTTTACTAGAAAGAGGCATCAGACATATCAATATGATTCAATTTTGACCATAAAAGGTCATTCAACGTTGTTTGGTATCGTTCAGCGTTCACAGTAATAGCATTTCCAGCGTTATCTTCGAAGAAAAATGATTCCATTTACCCAAAATATATATCAAGCAGTAACTTTTTGTGGGTGTAGAGATTTTTCATGAATAATACGAGGATTTTCACCGTCCCAGGTACGACACTTTTTCTTATTAATAAATCTATTGATTGTGAAATCAGCTTTACCACTAAACAAAAGTTTGCTTGAAAATAATACTATTTTCACAATAAATTTGAATAATGTAAACACGTTCATGGTTAAAATTAGACTATTTTCTACTAAAACAAAACAGCTTATGTAATTTGAAAAGACATGACGTGTAAACTTAAACCTGCGCAAGTCTAGTAATTTCGAGTAACACTCGATATAAAATAGTGAAGTAACACGTGTCGATGGAACTGAAAGTGAATAAATGAAACAGAGAGAAAGGTGAGAGTGGGAGAGGTGTAGGGGACGAGTTCTCTCGTGATACCCTTTGTGAAATATTTAAGGTATACTCCTTGTCGTCGCTTTGTTTCGAGTTAACTTAATTAGCACATGGCTAATGTCTCGCTTTTACCAGCGGTTACCTCTTTTCCCTATATCATTATCCCATCGTTTTCTTCCTGTTTTTCACTTTAGTCGTCCGTTTTGGTTTATCATTTGAACAAGTTGAATCACATTTCTTCTAATTGTAACTATTGTTTCACAGTCTGTTTGAATATTTTGATAAACTGTTGAGATATGACAGTGGACGAAATATTAATTATGCGTGCACCATGTCTCTGCACTTTTGACCCCCTTAGCCTGTTAGACCCTTTTTCACTTCACAACGGAACACCCTCCTAACTCAGATATTAATAAAAAGGTATAGCAAGATGAAATAATCAAAAATGCCCTTGAAACCGATTTTATCTGGCAATGCACCTTTCGATAGCTTACCAAGAAAGAAAAAATGATGTACCAATCTTCAATCCTCTATCTCAACTACGGAGGTAGTTACGGGGTAAATTCGAATTATCGGTTTTTATCGCATTTTCTCTATTCTGTGGTACCAAAAAATTCTGAAAATATTATAGAATATTGTAAATATGGTTATTTATGGTTTTAAATTTTGTCAAATTTTGTTGTTGTAATACCTAACTGTAAAAAATGCAACAAAATGTAAAAAGCAAATTTCACGTGGAAGTTTTCGAGCGACTACATTTGTACTTTCACAATAGTTAGGTCTTGACATGATTATTATCAATTATTTTTGTGCGCCGTAGTTTAAAAAAAATAAACTGATTTTTCAAGTTATTTCATGCAGAAACGTGATGGATACTTTCAATTTTTGTATTTCTTTTATACTATAAGTGTATTCGCGATTTTTAATATCTCTGCATTCGACAGATTAATACATACCGATACATTTCCTGGATGATTTCTTCCTCAGAAATATGTACAGAATTTGATACTGTGTAGCAAATTTGCGCTAGATAAAAAACTTTTCATAAAAATGTAAAAGTATTACGTAGAAAGTACGCACGTCGGTTCTTTTTTAACTTTCGGTCATTTACAACCATTAGAAACCACAAAATTTAATAACTATATACACTGATATATTCAAGACACTCTCCTCTATCCTTTAACATTAAATTGAATTTCCCAGCGGTTTGAGTTTTCACGTAATACTTCATTCTTCCTCGAAATCGTGTGTTTTTACAAAAACTCGTATCTTTCAAAAACTGAGGGTGGTAGACCAATTCTGCTTGCGGATTCGTGTTTGGGACGAGAAACTCTATAAGGAACAACGAATGGGTATTACAGATTTTTCTGAAGGTCAAAATTTGTCGGGCAATGTAATTTAAAGAATATTATGAATATGTAGTTTTTCTAAGAGAAAGAGTGCTTGTTGTAAGCCTAAATACGTGTCGTTTAATTGCGACTAGGAAAGAACAATTGCGGTCTATTTGGGAAATTGAAGTGTGAATGATGAGTATTTGGTAATAATTGTTTATGTGGGTATCGACAAGAAATCAAGTTGTGGAGCACAAAAATTAGCTTGTGGGATACAGAGGTAAACGATACAAATATACGGTTCAAATTATTTAATGTTAGGCGTTTCTTTCAGTGTAGGCATTTCTTTAATACTAATGCTTTGTTAATTATTGATACTCTGTTACTGAGTTATTATATATAAAAGTTTTAAGATTGTCGGAACATAATTAAATAATTTACACAAAATTGTAATATTATGGATTGCTAGAAAATACGCTGAGAACAGATACAGGTGAGTGAAAAAATTACCAACATGTTCGCAAATCTCGATTCTTGGGTGTATATTAGACAAAACTTTACGCGCGCAGCACAGCGTCATTCGAGAAGTTACAAATCCAGCGACTTTCGAAATCTCACTGATTACTCTTGGTGATATTTTAACAAATGAACAATTGGAAGAACTTCTTAACTCATTGACTGATACAGAGGACGACGATAAACAGGAAGAAGAAGCGGAAGGAGGACCAGCAATGTGGATATTAACAAAATTTCACGAAGTATTTCAAATTGAACAGATTTTAACCTTTCTTCGAATTTGGGCGTCCACCACGGCCCCACGCAAATTTAAATTAAGTTCATCGGGTCTTTAAATATTACAAAGCAAATTAATTTGCACTTACTAATTAAAAGGAAATATTATTTAAACGAAATAGTTACATCTTTGAATTTTTCGAGCCTCATAATATACAGCTTTTCATAAAACTTTTTCATCCCGATGTGACTCCTACTAGTGAACTCTGCATATCTTACTAAGTTTCTAAAAAAAATTATTGTTAGATTCACAGGGAGATACATATTAAACATTATAAAATAGAAAGAAGGCGGTTATTCTTTAAACCTTGTTCGTTTTTTTTATATTTGGCACGGTTTATGTCACGATCGTGAAGGAAGATTATTTTTGTGAGTAGATTGGCATTGTTCGACTTTTCGTGTACTTCTCGTCGAGACAAATTAGTTTTTACAATGTTTGTAGAGTTTTATTTTCTTCAAATGTTAATATATGCATGATCAATTAAATTTTAATAAAGCAGAGAATGTTTTTTCAAAATTAGAATTAGGGATGCATATTCTGCAAAATTGTTAAAATCATGATTCGAAAGAATTTTCCTTGAAAAGCAAAAGTGATGATCATTATCTTATATTTTCTAAGTCTTTGTTTATCTTTATGTCGAATAAATATGTTCATTAAATTATTTATTGAAGTTTATTTACTAATCTACAAAATTTCTATAAGCACGTTATATGTTCAGTGTTTTGACACATTTCGTACCGCATCTATAAACGAACAAACTTCGCGTTATTCAAAATAATTGTGCTTTGCCTTAAAATTATATACCAAACAAAATTGTTATAACTGAAAAGTACTCAATATTTTAATATAAAATTTTAACATATATGTAATTATATAAAATATTAATATGTTTACTACATAAATTAGAACATAAAACAGGCCATCTGAACGGTACACCTATATCTTACAAAAAATTATTGACTTCGGATTATATCTCCCTTGAAATAAAGCAAAATTGGTCTGACACATTTTTTTTTTTTCTATCATCGAAAGCAGGCGAGTTATGTACAGTATATACACATTTTAATACTGTACTAATTCTTTTTATAATACGCTTTTAACATTTTTCACCGTTCCTCTTCGGTTTGCCTAATTTACTGTCATATCAAAGAGCAACGGAATGTAATAGCAATATTGCAACAATGCGCGAATTTTTGCAATCGTTCAAAGTGATGCGTACACTTGGTAAATTGAACTACGATGTGTACACTAATCTCTGGAGACCTGTCACACGCTACACTCATGTCTTTCGAAACACAGAGAAAATTATTGTTGACGCAGGACTGCCGATGGCAGTGTATCGTTCAGATATAGTCAAGAGAAGCGGAAGGGACGATGGTCAATACGCGAGAGGAAGAATTGTCTACCGAGCAATCATATAAACACCATACGCGAATATTCACGACACTGATTGACAGTTATTCCCCGGAGTTAAAGCAAATTGCCTCCCATAATTTAGCCGATGCATACGACCCAACAGCTAATTGTATGCAATCTGGATAGAACTGATCGGATAATAGCTTGATACCGCTGTTATAATTTACTTCAATTATTAAATATTGGTCATTGTATTTTTTATTAATTTCCTTCTTACGATACGAAAATTCAACGTAGTTTTTTATTCTCCATATATGAGATTGATTGACTTGAAAAGTTATAGCTAACAAGTTCTATTGACATTTTTTTTGGAAGAATTTCCATTTATATACATTGTTCATTGATATTTTATTTATTTATACATTTAAACACTTGCACTCTCAATTCCTGTGTATTTCTACATTTTTTCCGTTAAGAAAAGTTTGTAAATCCCAAGACACAGAAATAATACCTACATATTCTTCAGTTAATGTACATATTGCAGTGTGCTCATTTTTGCAGACTAATACTCGTACTTTTCCTGTGATGCGACGATGTATGCGCGGCTAAGCAAGTATGAAGAGTCATGTAACTCTTCCCTCGCCATTGATTAGATACACGAGGGTGTGAACTTACTGAACTGATCTTTTAGCAGAAAGTCAGTCTTTACTTGACAAGTCGCAATTTCGACAAACCTCTTATCCTTGGTTTCGACAAATCTTGGTAGAAATGCTCCGGTTATTCTGGTCCAAGTATAGGGTCTTTCAATAAGAGCGATAGAACTTTGAATTGAAAAGTATAGAAAATAATCTAGTACTGCCTGCTTTATTTTAAAGTATATTGATGGTATTATACATGAAATATAATATCGTATAAATGATCATCGCGATTGCGTTTGGTGGAGTGAATACAACAAACCCAGTTTTACTCTGGCACATAAATGAGATCATGTCTCATCGATAACATGAATAATGGTTGCTTTGGGATTATCAATAATTTGTGGGTTGTTGGAATAAACAAGAGACTTAAGTGGCCCCACGTGAAAAAGTCTAATGGCGTCAAGTCGCAAGATCTTGATGGCCAAATGACAGCCGCATTTCTCGATATAATCCTATCGTTGAACTTCGATCTCGACATTATAACAGAAATTATTACATTTGTAATTTTCATACAGTCCATATGAGGATAAGGTCGTTAGGCATGCATGGTTCTAAATATTGTAAAAATTGTAAGAATTTATAATGTGTTGAGTAATTATAGTGTGCTATATTTAATTACTCTTTCTTCAAATAACCAAAATTATCATTCTAATAATTTTTTTATGGATATTACATCGTCACTATGCAGAAATTGTTCAATAAACTTTTCTTGTCCTTTCTTCTTTTTTATCACTGTTTCACACTACAGATAGGTGTAGAAATAAAAATTGATAATATGGTACAGTGTAAAGATTTTTATAAGTACTGTTAACAAATTTTATAGAAAACTTCATAGTGGTGCTGTTATGACATGTTTGCAATATTGCAAAAGGGAAAAATTTCTTTTCAAAAGACATATTCATATTATAAAAAACAAGTGTAAGAAAAAATATTGCTTAATAGAAGAGTATTTATGAAAGAAGATAATGATGAATGGAAATGTATAAGTAATAAAATGTTACGAATTGTAAATTAATTTATTAATTTACATTTAATTGCTAGTCATATTAAACACTTTACCAATTTATTCAATTAATTTGCGCAAGTTTCGTACTATTTATACAAAACGAACAAAATACTAAGCTAATATTATAAATTACTAATTCTTGAAAACTGTAAAGTGATTAAGTATTGACCTAGATACAATAAAAAAGAAAACAAGAAAAGTATAACTTTTTAATTATAGTCATAAAAGTTTTTCAAAGAGCAGCTACAAAAGTTACTCTTTGCAGATTATTCAAAATACAACGATCTGGGTCAAAAATACTGGGGATGAAATATACTCATTAACAATGTAATTCTCCAAGCACAAGCCAGAGCCAAAAATCCTAGGTAATTGTGCAAAGAGCTACTTAAATTTTTTCGCTCTGCAAAATCACAAGAGATTCACACAATCAGCCAATTAAGCCTGCCTCCACCATAACCCACACACACACATACACACACACGTGGACCATGATCTACACGTACAGCAAATTATACCGAGAACGCGAACAGACGCCTAGTCACATTCTTTTGCTTTTGAGCGCTTTTCACCAAGGTACTTACGCAAATCATCTCGCGATTCTCTGGCAATAATGGCCAGAAAGAATAAACTTAAATTTTTCACCTGGCGCGCATCGTTCCAAGGTAAAACCATCAAAGCGATTTTATCATGTCTCCCGCTTCTACGCCAATGTTTGCGAGGCCGCGGGCGAGAGAGAACTTTTTAATTGGCTACCCTTAATTAGTTAACCAGCAAAGTCTCGGTAATTATTCTGTTTCTCGCTCCGTTTCCGTACGATCCAGCTGTCTGTCCTCGTCTCGCCGACCTGCTGCTGCTTCATCGCTTTTTCCTCTCTCTGCCTGCACAGAACCTCCCCCTGCCTACATGAGCCCCCCCTCATGCCGTATTTTCGCTCGAGTTCTTCCTTCTCTGCTCATGAGTCCGTTCAGGTACTACGAACACGAACATTCGCTACTATTTATTCAATTTTTTGGGCAAAAAATTGTCATAAATACGCAGTTACATCACGGGAAGAAACACTTCCGCTAAATCCCAAGTAAAGGTGCCAGAAATTGGTATGTACGAGTTTTTAGGTTCGTTACAATTAAATTATGTTTTCGGTGCTACATACTTACATTGTTCTAGTTTTATTCACACGGTAAAATAACATGAAATGATATTGCTACATTTCAAAGTTTTCTGAGTAAACGACATTTCAATGAAAGCTTTTTTCAAATAAATAACTTTAAAATGTAAATGTTTACTTAAAAATGTGTTTTTAATGCAACACATCCTCGAAGTCCCACCTTCAGAAGATGTCTTTTCACCATTGTTGCACCGATTGGATTTTTATAATTACAATTAACTGCAATTTCTGGTACCGATATCCGTCTATTTTGTTTATTTATAATTTCAAACGATCCTCCATTGGTGTTATCTTCGGTCGTCCGCTTCTTTATGTCATACAGATTTGAAGACTCTGATGAAATCCAAAGGAACCATGTTAAGAGTCTTTTTACATTTTGTAGGGGAGTGTTTGGCTCCATGACGGTTAATCTTGGTCTTTACGACCGCCTAAGAACGAAACACTAATTAGGTTCAGTTACAAAATATTGTAAAATTCGAATTATTCTTGTTCAATAATTTTGTTATTATACGTAGGTCTCTTAACTAATAATAATTTCATAGATCTACACAGTATATAACAACGAAAATTTGTATTCTGTTTTAGAAGGTGGTAGACAGATTGGTCCCCACGCGTGCACGGTTTGTCAAAACATCGTCGAAGGAAACACGCAGAGCAGGACTTTACCACGAAGTCAAGCGTCCCAATATGGGCTGCGGGAGGATCAGGTCGCACCTGGTGCCCGCGTGTGTAATACCTGTAGATGCAAGGCCCTCAGAGGACGGTACACCGCGTGTCCGCTGCCCGGCTGTCCGAATCTGAACATCGCCAGCTCGAAGACTAGAGTAAAGAGATTACGAGCGTTACCCGCCAAGTGGCTTGATTTACCAGCAGAAATTCGCGATCCAATTATACAAGAATTTCGTAAGTATTATTGTCTAAAATTTCTTCTCTACATGCACTAATAAAAATATAAAAAAACTACGTTCAAACAAAACAAAAAAAGAACGAGAAAATTATCATAACTATAAGAGACTTTAATAGTCATGACTGATTTTTTTTCATGTTTATCAGTGTGTTTTGTTTTAGACTATTCAATCTGTCATTAAAAAGAAATTATATTATCTTACGTTTTTATAATTATTTATAATTATCTGGAACACAATATGCACATATATCTGATAATAAATATGGAATGAGTCAAAAAGAATTTAATTGATTCAAATAATTATTTAGTAAACGAAACAATATTATACACTAACATGTAAACAGCTAAGCAAATTTTTGCGTTTTCTTCAGAAAGCAAAATGTAAAGAAACTTTAAGTGATATGCAATATAAAGATATAAATATATAATTAATATATTTTATTATATCATACAAATATATATTAGTCAACTCCTTTGCAACCAGTGGGATAACAGTAGATTGAGTAATAAGTCGATTCACATTTGCTTCTAAGCTCATCCAACTCTATTACTTTCACATGCAACATACTTTATTAATGATTATCCTTTATTCTCACTAATCATTTTATAGTTTTTGAGCTACTTAACTGCAAATGTTATTTATTAATATTAAATGTTTAGTAAACATTAATTTTTAAAAGTTCCATCCTACTAAAAATACAAAATTAGAAGTACTTAAAGGTTATTACTTTGGTTTACAACAATAATTTTCTCTTCGAATATTGTTAAGGACAATCCATTTTTCATCTCCTGTTACTAATCGTTTAGAAAATAAATCACTTATACACAATTTTAATAAAAGAATACAAACTAAACTTTCATTTAGTAAGCTTTTCTCGGTTAACTCTCCGACTTATGACCTTTTTTATAGTTATGCGTGCAAGCATTAGCTATTTACTGGTTTTATACCATGTCGGGTAAAAAAGACTAAAATATTGTATTTACGTTACTTACATTTAATAATTCTCAGATTTATAAGCGAAAACTACAGCTGGAATTAAAATAATCTTTCTTGTTAATGTAACTATTTTTGGGGCATTTTAACAATAGTATGTGACACTATTTTGGCTCATTGTTATAAAGGACAAGGCCCATTCATCTGGAAGCCAAACATCATACTTTATATAGCTCCAAACGCAATGTTTCTATTTTTTATTTTCATCTTATTTTAACGTCTTTAATCGCCCTAAAATTTCTGCTAAAACTTGCAGAATATCTTATACGTTTTCTTTTAAATGCAAAGAGACTGATTCTTATGAAATATTTGAAATTGTAGAAATGTTTCCTATTATATATTTTTGGCCTTTTCCCAAAGATATTGCTGTTCTTTGAAATGAGAGATTGTGATATTTACCTTAAATAATCAAAGATGGTGGATTTTCAATGGATTTCATGATCAAAGAATTCACGCCGAGAGATGGTGAACGAACTTAATACTTAGTCGAATAACTCATTATTAAACATATCTATTTACCGTGTCATTTTTACCATCTTTTTGTAAACAGAAATACCAAGTAATACGACGAAATGTTGCTCTGCCTGCTTCAATCGAATATCTCGTCGATTGGCGCCTCATCTGACCGGTGGTACCGAGGTACCCGAGGATACTGCCGATTCCCTTGCTCGACAGTGGACTGATGAAGAATTGGAACAACTTAAAAGAGCCCTTCGAGAGCATGGTACTAACTGGTTGAAGGTTGCCGAGCAGATACCTAGCAAAACAAACCACCAGTGTAAGAATTACTATTTCGCCTATCGGAAGAAGCTAAGCCTAGATCAGGTGGTTGCGGAGTACTATCACTCGTTGGGTGAAGAGAGGAGACCTTGCCTAACGGACGAAGAGGAAAGTGGCAGCAGTACAAGTAGCTGTGATGAACTGGCGGTAAGCTATTGACACATTGCGAACAAATCATAGAAAATAACTCGTAATTTGTATCTTAAGATCTGAAACAATAAAAATTCCCGGGGGATTATAAATAAGAAATAACTTTAAGAATGATCATTTGAAATTAAAATTATCAGGTGAAGATTAAACTAAAGGTTATTGTACAGGGTGGTAAGAAAATGGAGTCCAAGACTTCAGGAACTTACGTTCTCACCAAGAGGAGTAAAATATGTTTAATCCATATACGCCATAAAACTAATCTTTTCCATATAAAATCTATTTTGTCGTTTAGGATCGTTCGATGTCATGAGTTTCTTTGCAGCCTATTAAATATAAACAGAAAAAACGGTTTAGAAGTATTTTACTGTAAGATCTAGCACAAATGTTCATTATTTATTCGTAGTACAGTTAATGTTATTATCACTTAATTATCAGTGTCCGTATATTATTCCAAATAACATGGAAATAGCAGATAATCATTTTACCTATGGTCTTACACAGAAAAATATCCCAATGCTAACCTGTTTCCGAAATTTGATCAACATTTACGTGTATGTGCTTGTTTCACTTCACATTATGTTAAATACGCGTTGTCACGGTCTATTTCTATTGTTCTTACGGAAGAACGTGTTTTAAGAATGATAGAGAAGTATTCAGAAATGAACATTTGAAGCATTTCAGTTACTCTGTTAGTACCATCTTCCATTGCGTATACACTCCGCGACAAAAAATGTAGCACATTATATAATATGGCTAATTTTCGTAAATATAATTGCATAATATTGTTTATATTACACACTAATTCGAAGGTAGTAGTCGACTATTTATATTCAGGTAATACTTTTTTGTTTTGTCCATTGATTTAACTTAAACACCAAATCATGAATAATAATAATCACCGTTACATCAAAATTTGTTTTCACTAGTTAATGTTAAAGTCGTTGAACTATTCAAACTGAAGAAAGGAAATTTCCATAATTGCAAGATTGGTGAATCTAAGTCATAATTGATGATTTATAATCTTCTAAAAAATGTAGTGAAATATGGTAAAAGAAAAAGCACAATGTGTCGAAGAGCGAAAATCTTGAATTCCGCTGCTATGTACAATAAGAAAAATTACAGCATTAAGTTTTACTAAATACCAATGTGTTAAACGTACAACATGATATACAGAAGTGCATATATTTAAAACATAAAAAGTTAATATGTAAATCACTGTGTGTTAACTAAAAAGCATAAAGAAGTCTGTTTGCAATCTGTTGAAAAACACATTCAGTAGAGGAAAAAATGGCAGAAAATTATTTTTTCCGCGACGAAAAGAAATTTTCTTCGGGTAGACTGCATGGATACTGTTTTTATTTACATGATGTACATAAAGAAAAAGAGACGTTGAATTATCGAGAAATGGGCGGTGAAGGTATAATGGTATTAACAAAAGTTTAGAAATCATGAAAATACTGAAATCACATTTATGAATGAAAAAATGAACAATTCAAATTATATTAAATTAATAACTTAACAAATAAGGAAATATACAATTAAAATTGCGAAGTCAAATTTTATTTTTTAATAAAACACGGCAAATATCCATACAGAAAAGTGCGTAAAAAATTACTTAAAACAACAAAACATCAGAACTTTAGAATGACCAGCAAGATCACCTGAATTGAATATAACGAAAAACTTTTAGACATGCAAAAAAATGTTTTCACACTATTGAAGAATTAAAAAGTTACATACTGCAAAACTGTTTAAATCATTCAGTCGCAAATTTGTTAAAAAATAACACGAATATTTACTCAAACTTCTGTATAACTTTTATTAAACATACAAAATAAATGTGGAATCACAAAATATTAAAATAAAAGCTTTCTAGATATATATGAACACATTTCGGACCAGATATTTTATTATTAACTATACTTAGTAACCACCTAACTTAACTACATTTTTCTGATAATATATGCAAGAAATGCAAAGTATCTTGTCAACGACTCTTAACGGCTTTGTACAGATCGCGAGCCTCTCATTAACCGTTTGTAATACGTTAAATATTTAAAAATAAATTGTGCTATCTTTTTGTCGAACCAATTTTCTATTATTTTATAATATAATTAAATAATAACTTCTCTTGTGGTAATAAATGTACTAAAATAATTTGTTACTTTCATCAAATACTACAATATAAACATTGGAGGCAAAGTAACACCTAGTTTCGACATTTAAAAAAATTATACTTATAAAATGTTTAGTAATGATCGATTTCATAACAAAATTTCATAATAGCCATAAATTATCAAATGAAAATCTTCACACGATAATTGAATTTAGTAAAATTTTCTTTAAACGTGTGGGAATTTTAGGAAATCGTCTACTAAAATCAGTTTCTCTATCGACCAGAATGACAGATGCAGATTACCTTTTTAATGAATTAGTAACCTAAAGTTTTGAATAACATGTATCGAGAGAGATTAAGAATGTGGTTTCAGCATACTGGAATTCCCCTACATTTTTCAGTTAATGTAAGACATTTAAATTGAACCTATGGTGAAAGGTAGATAGGTCGAGGAGATCAAATACCACACAGCAGTGTAGAAATACAAGTACAACAGTAAATAATTATTTATGGCAATAATGAAGAAATTATATTCTTTTATATTTCTACAGATTGTTCAAATCATATATGAAAGAACAAAAAAGATTATTTCTTTAAAAATTATGCGTTGTAGGTAAATTCTTTTCGCAATAGGGTGATGATAGAGTACAAAAAATTGAATAATTCAGAGTTTTAAAATTTTATTCCATCTCCTACTATTATAAAATTATATTCGAAGAACTAAAAATTCAAAGCGTTGAGAGTTGATTTCACCTTTTCGAAATGATTCTTCCTGGCATACTTCATTATGCTTTACATGCCAGGTTTCGTTAAAATTAGAATTTTTTAGTCGGGTAACTTTCCTTGTGAGATTAAGCGTTATATACTGCAATTTAATGCAATTTTTCTTTTTATTAACTTATCATTTATCGTAATTTGCTGTCTTTTTGTTTTTTTGCTTTTGCAAGGTACAAAAATAAAATGAAAGATATCGTTTAGGAAAAGTGACAAATGTCTTATTTGTTTTGTTTTTGAGAATACAAACAGAAGCTTTTTTATTACGGATATTAGTTCGAATCTGATAAACGATTTCACATTATTGCAATATAAATTCATCTAACAAATAACAGGATGTGTTTAATTTTACAGATTTTTAATTTATGTTGCCTTCGTATTGACCACTATTTTTGTATTTTATTTTTTATAGGTCCACGATTCAAGTGATACGGCCAGTGCAGGTAGTCCGGCGAACAATATGTCGTCCAGTGGGACTCCAGGAACACCGGGTGCTTCGGCATCTTCGAATCTGCCGATGACCTTTTCGCGATCGACTGACCAGAAACTCGGCGAAAAGTTAGCCGATATCGCTGTGGTATCTTTAGTACCGCCGGTGAGCATAGGTTCATCGCAACAATCTTCCACCAGTGGAGGTAGCAACGCTGCATCGGCTGGCACTAGAGAAGATTACGATAGTTCTGCCACGGTAAGACCAAGTTTTTATTCAAGAGAAAGATAGAATAAAATTGAATTATGTAGTGCGCATAGTATTCGTGAAAGAAAATATTTTAACACGTTTCTTACCATATGGAACATCAATGGCTCGTAACGTTTTGTCAAATTATACACAAATTTGCTTTAGTACAATTTTTCATTTTTCTTTTTATAATATTTCGATTTTATAAAGAAACTTAACTTTATAACTGCAGTCATAAAGTTAGTTATATAGTTTTAATTATATTTAATATTGAAAGAGATACGTGTAAAAACTGTTTTCATATACTTGTTTTTTATTTGACACTAGATAGTTTCATAAATATTTCATTAACATAGTACAATATTAGCAGGTTTATTATTATTATAGATTTTATCAAATGGACAGATTTCATATGTTCTAAAGTAAAATTTGACAAATCTTCACGATCCTTAGTAAGGTTTGCTTTTGTGTTTATCTAAAACCCGTGTCACCAATAATATTTAATAAGATACAAAATACACCTGTTGAAAATAAATAAATTGACCTTCTGTTATATTTTATTTATCACATTTATTCTGTAGTGATGAACATAGTTATAGCATACATACTGAACAGCAGCTATAAATTGACTCAATTAAATATTATTTAGTTTGATATTAACGCAAACTGTATAAAAAAAGAACGAAACAAATTTAATATATTTACAAATAGTTATAGTTGACTATTGCAGTTTCATTTTTTAATTTAATCTTCATGTCTTTTTATGTCAAAATGCATTCCATATTATATCTCATTCTATTGTTTTCAATTTTAGTATTCAATTTTATGTTTTACTTTACTATGATTTTTTGTTACTCTGGTTATTCTTAAACCGATACTAAACTTTTCGACCTAATAAAGTATCAATACTATACAATATTACATAGCTATAGTATTAGTTTATATTTTCTGTATTTTAAATATCTTCAATTACTAAAGTATTTTTTCATGAGAGCAAATTGAAACATCAAATATAATATATGCCGGAATGATTTCACCGATGAATGTGTTAAAATAATCTCAATGTTTTTTTAAATTTTATTTTCCTTACTTTTTCTTAGTTAAATAGGAAAGAAGTTTATTCCTTGATAGGGCCGTCTGATAGAGGTTCGCTGATTGTTTCAGGAGACGGCGGACGAAGGTCAGGGAGGTACCGATTTAGAGAACAATAGTGTAGTTGTCACGCTGACAACTGCCAACAGTTCGTCGACACCTCTGCAGCAACAACACCCGCAAACGCATCAGCAGGTTCCACCACCTTCGCATTCGCCCCCATCCACCACCAGCAACTCGAATCCCCTCACTGTAAAGGATCTTATGCTCGGTGTCATCGAGATGCAACTAAAACGCAATCCGAATAGTCCGGCTGGCACCGGTGGTTCCTCGGTACCTGTCAATTCTGGGACACCAACGATATCCAGTATACTGAAAACAGATCATAGAAACGATATTACGTTTGTAAGAGAATACAAACCATCGTCTACTATAGCAAACACTAGTATGCCGAGAGACTCGAATTTAGCTACTTTATCAGTAGTATCTGGCCCCCACCATGGACATCGTTCTGCTCCTAGTCCTCAGCAAATCGGTGAGTTCAATAGAGAAACATTAACGTGTGCAGACTAATTTTTAAAAGCTAAGCTAACTGATGATTTTTTTTCTAAGGGTTATAGCAAATTGAATGAAAATATTTAGATTTGAAAAAATAGCTACACACCAGCTTTAATTGAGACATTTTTTTTAGAATTATAAATCAATTATTAAAAGTAGAAAAAAATAATTTTTTTTGTGGGGTTGTTTTTGCAAACAAACCTTAGAATGACCACCTCCAAAAAATTATGATATATAAAATTTTCAAGTTAGTCAGGTAGGTGGAATATATTTAAATAATCTAGAGAATATTGTTATGAACATGTAGGAACTTTTGAAGAGAAAGGGTATTTATTGTAAGACCTAATAGATATCATTCAAGTACGATTAGAAAAGAATAATTGCGGTCTATTTAGGAAATCGAACTATGAATGATGAGTGTTTGGTATTAATTGTTTACGTGGAGCCGGGTAAGAAAGCGAGTCATGGAACGCGACGCAAAAGTAATTAGCAAGATTTCAAAAGTCACCGGACATGCAATTTGTCGTACGACGTAGTAACGGGCATAAAGCTTTATTTAAAAAACGCTCAACAGTCGAGATTTGCGAACATACTGGTAATTTTTTCGCTCACTCTTATCTGTCCTCGGCGTGTTTTATAACAACTCATAATATTATAATTTTCTTTAAATTGTTCCACCTAAAACTATGTTCCACCAGTCTAACTATCTTGAAACTTTTATACATAATAATTCCATAACAGAGAATTAATAATAAAGAAACGCTTACAGCGAAAGAAACGCCTAAAATTAAACAATTCAAGCCGTATATTTGTATTTTTTTATCTCTGTATCTCACGATACTCTCATTATTTTAAATATGTCATGTAGTCATACCGACTCAGCCGTTTGTCGAAGACTGAACTTTTAATTCAATTAGCTTTCCTTTGCAATTCTGCAAAGATTAAATATCAACCTTTTTCACCGTTATCTTTGATATCCGAAATCCTGTTGATTATTTGTATTACCTTTATATAAAAAATGACGATTTAGAAATAACTGGTAACTTGTAACAATGTAATTTAGAAATCTGTAACATAATAAAGTGATTGTTCGGTATAAAATATAAAGTACATTATAAAAACTTTAGTTTCCAGTCACTTAGTATTTCTTGTTATTTAACAAATACAGTTTACTCTAATGTTTACACTTTTTACTTTTCTGTACTATTTCGTCAACAGCAGTAACTGTATTCGAAAATTGTATCCTAACAGGTCAAATGCAAGCAACGATTACCCCGTGTCCACCAGTACCATCAAGCAGCCAGTCATCAACATCAGACATACTACCAAAGGAAGGATTGGTCGTGATGCAAGTGCAGCAAGCGCTACGGGAAAGCACAGAGGGTACTCTGGACCTGAGTATCAAAAAACCAAGGCAGCAACAAGAATACAATCATTCCCTACAAACGCTTCATAAGCCACCAACAGTTACCCTCTATCGGCCAGAACCTCCTCCAGGTGCTTACTATCATCCTCATGCTCACCCGGAACAAGGTCGCGGTGCAAAAAGTCCTTTGGTGTATGCATCCTCACCACGACCCCAAGCACCTCTTACACCCAAAATGAATAAGGTTGCTGTACCACCGCCACATCCTAAGTTATCACCCAAGTTAAGCGCTATAGGGACGACGAGTCACAAGAGCGGTTCTATTACACATGGCACACCCGTATCTAATACTCGTTACGAGGGACTCCTCAGACAGATGACTCCTCCAGGAAACCCTGGTAATGCTGCAGGAACACCTAATGTTACTAGTTGTGCCAGTGCTGTGAATGTTTCCAGTAATCAAGGACCTAAAGAAACGGGATCCATAACTCAAGGCACGCCTGTTCATCCTTTTGCAGTGGATAAACGTGCGCCAATATATGATTACCATAGAACTATTAGACATTCACCTGTGACAACGGGTAACATTCCCGGACAAGGACAAACTCAAGCCGGAACAGCTGCAGTGGTGGTGACTCATAGCAATCAATACAATTCTTATCCAGGAAGGCCACCGCCCAGTTATACCATGGAACAGCAACTATCGTCGAGGCAGATTATTATGAATGATTATATAACGAGTCAACAAATGCACGCGCGTAGTCGAAGTGTTGGCACGGCTGAAGGTAGCAGTAAAAATGAGACACCATCAACGTTGTATTACACCAGCACTCCTCCACCCCAGACGCATACACAACCTCGACAGGGGGTGATACAGAGGCACAATCCCCAGAAACAGATCCATTACCCACCACCGCCACCAGGGCTGGAGGCGTTTTCCAGCTTGGTAGACGTTGCTGTACAGCAACCAAGTCTTCCAGTTCCCCATCCACATAGCCATCCTGCGTCTGGGAGTAGCAGTCATGAAGGTCTTGGTAAGACCATGGCGGATAGACTGTTGGCAGATCGCTATGGGGATAAGCATCGTTTAGCCATGCATCAGGAGCACAGAATGGCTGTGGCTCATCATCATCAACGAGACAGAGAAAGAGAACGGGATTTGGTTCATTTGCGTGAAAAAGAAGAATATAGATTGCAGAGAGAAAAGGAGATTCAACAGCAAGAACATAGATTGGTTCAACAGAGAGAAAAGGATGTGCAGCATGTTGAACATAGACTATCGGTACAGCAACGAGAGAAGGATATACAACACACTGATCATCGCCTTACCGTCCATCAACAAAGAGAGAAGGAAATTCATCAGCAAATGGCAGTGGCTGCAGCTCAACGCGAAAAGGAACATCAGGAGCATCGCCTAGCAGTACAACAACAAAGAGAAAGAGATCTGGCACATTTGCAACAGCAACAACAGCAACAACAGCAGCAGCTTCAACAACATATTCAGCAGCAACAGAGGATGGAAGCTGAGAGAAGACACATGGTTCAACTGTACAGAGATCAGCAACAGCAGCAGTTGGACAGGGATAGTAGGTTAATAGGCAGTGGATTTACTCAATCTTCTAGGCTTCAGCAACCACAACAATCCCAGCAGCAGCAACAGCAACAGCAGCAATCATCCTCTAGGCAAAGCCAATCCTCCAGTCAGCAGCAAAGTGAATCAGCATCTACGTTAACTGCCGCCAGTCTAATAGATGCTATTATAACACACCAAATTAATCAGAGCGTTGAGAATACTAGTGGAAATTCTCAGCCACCTCGACCTGGTGATCGTCTTTTCCAGGTAAATTGCAATTCTTCGTATTAGTTCTCGCATGGTATAACTTCTTCTGATAACGTTCATATAGTGTAAAATGTGTTAAATACAATAGAAATCTTTTCAGGGATTTCACCGTGAAGCTCCAGTAGAACCTAACGGAATGGCTCATAGTCCTGCTGGCGAAGGAAACGGCGGCAACAGTGGAACGGGGAGTGCGAATGGAAATGGAAGTGGAAATAAACCGATTACTCTTGGAGAGCACGTTGATCATATTGTTTCTAAGGATTACGGTCCTCCACATTCCTCATATAGATCCTATAGTGGGTAAGTGCTCAAAGATTTATAAGTATTATGTAGTATTTACAATTTTATACATCCCAATGAAAAGAGTGGAGATGCAATAGCCTGAGCTCAAAGTGCAATACTACTCGTCAAAATCTCTTAATAGGTATAAATTAAAACAATTTTTTTTTTATATTTTAAATATCAGTAACGTTTGTTTATTTTATCACATGTTTGGAAACTTGTGTCTTCAAAGACTGAAATTAATTACACGACAAGTTCACAATTGTTTCGCCCCTATTTCTTATTTCTCCATATTTTTTAACTTGTAGGTTTTAATTCACTGTTACAACTCATATCACACATTACCTGGTGCACAATGCGAGGTGCAAAACAATTAATTTTTACGACTTTAATGAGCGAATCAATCATCACTAAATTGATGTATATTTGTAAAAAAAGAATTTACTGAGGAGTTCTTTATCACAATGAAAATTAATGTTAAATTTTTTTTACATCTACGTATTCTACTATGCACTGCTGACAAGAAGTCTTGCAGAACGGCACAAGGGCATGAAGCCAGTTTTCATTCATTTGCACCACTTGAATCTTCCGTCACGTGATATTTTATGATCCCATTCGTCGACGTATTGCGTTCGGTCAATTATATGTATACATATGCCCATTTTCTACGATTGTGTTAGAGAAGGTGGACCTAAGAGGATATAATCTAATCAGAACCGCAGTCCTCCTATGAAACTTTTTATCAGCACTGCATAGTAATAAGAAGAGAAAAAGTTCAAAAGAAGCCATATGTCGCAAAGTTTTGGCAGCGATTTAACCGTGTAGAGTTCTACGTACAATTTAGGACCTACTACCTTGTACCATTCGGTAAGATCTAGCCACGTGACAGACGCTCGGTATAACGGTATGTGTATCCTTAAAAAACGGTATTTAAAGAGACAGCAAAATTTTTAAAATTGCATCACTCGAAGATCGACTTGAACCAAATCGCCTTTTTTCCCATACTTAATCAAATTGAGAATTTTCGATGGCAGAACATGAAAAGGATGTTATGAAGTTAAAAATTGAACTTTCCAAACCCGTTACTTTACAACATTTAATATATAATAAACTTATGATAAGAACAACTGTTTTATTAAATGTTTAAATTAAACGTTTACGTATATTCAATCTACTTCTTGCTTCTTACACACAGGATATTGCGCCGTTTTCATTCATGTCACGTGAAAGTTCACCATCGCTATTAAAGTAGTTTTGTAGACCGTTCTTTAAATTTTCTAGCATTTTTGCAAAAATATCTTCTTTTCTTCAGATCTTGTCAAAGTTATCTATCACTATTATTTATATTAAAATAACAACTACAAATTATAAGATAAAAGAGTATTAAAATAATTGTCCGACAAACTGATAAAAATATATCTAAAATCAGGAGTCACTTCAAGAAGCTTTTTCAATCGTTTTGAAAACTCTAGGATTAGAATAATTTTCCGTGATCAAAACTGGGTAGGTTAAAATACAATGCATTTAACTGTAAATAAATTATACCAGCTACGCTTAAAGGTACCGTTACTAATTCGAATATTGTTCCACGTAAGACTATGCTATTGTCTTTTTATCCCTCAAAACCACAAAAACTACAAGGAAAACACATTTCCTTTGCTTTCTTTCTCTCCCACCGTATACACACGCCATTTCTAGGTTTTTCCCATTAAAATGATTAACACATCGGTGGGCGAGTATCGTATAATACGATCGAAGGTTTCCGCAGAGGGCCTGGCATGTTTCTCTGTCGATTATCATCTTTTTCGCAACATTCGCCTTGCGCCTTTTAAAACTACATGCAAAGAGGCAAAACTTTTACGATGGTGCAGAACGGTTTTGATTTTATTCAAGCTGTTTCCGACAAGTCAAGGGAGGAGACTCTCAACTTTTTGCATATTAAGAAAACGCGTTGCTAATGAAAGCAAGGAGAGTGATCGAAGGAATCAGTGAAAATGAAGGTGCATCGTTGAATAAAATCTATAACATTCGCATATTGCGCTTATATATTGGAATCCGAAATAGATGGTAAGCAATTACAAACTTCGCGTCTCCTCTTCATTTGGAGAAATTTTTAGGGAAGGCGTGGAGCAATACAAAAAGTTAACACCACGTGTTATGTATGATCTAACGCTTTTACCTATTGGTATTCGGACATTGGAAAAAAGACATATGCGTATCAAAAGTCTAAATGCCATCTCTGAATGCGAAGAAGGCATTGCTATTCAACTTTGTGTTGGAAGCTGCTGAAAATAAAATTTACCAGATTTGTGACATTTGAAGAAAATACATTTTTAAGGGAAACATAGGATAATAGGGAAGGTCAAAGCAATTTTAACATACCGAAATTAAATCTTCGAACATTGGGTAATAGTGAAAGATTTCGATACATCTTCGATAACAGTTAAGAGAGTATATACAGGGTGTCCCAGAACTAGTGTAACATCCGGAAATGGGGGGTAGCTGAGGTGATTCTGAACAACCTTTTCCTTTACCAAAATGTTGTTTGAAGCTTTGTTTTCGAGTTATTAACGAAAAACACTGACCAATCACAGCGCCCAGAGACCGCGGGCTCAACCACGTATGCACGGCTTTTATACACGGGCGCTCGGTCGGGCTCCCGGCACACGTACTGGCACAGCATAGGTATCGCGAAAAATGTTATGTCATTTTAAATTAAGAATAATGTGAAATTATTCGTTATTCATGAATAACAAATAAACTAATAAGTCGTTTAATAACTGCGTTCGTTATTCGAAAGAAATAAAGCGTTTTATTATTTATGAAAAAAATTTTTTTTAGCAGCACATTTTCAGGTGAATACATTGTTTTAAGAAAAACGATTTGTATAACTAATGCTAGAAAAAAATAATTGAACTTACCCATTCGTCCACGAAATAGCTTGCTTCGACGAAAATAGGTCGGTAAGGCTGGATCCTCGTGTCGATCCTGACCTATCCAACAATTTTCAACACCCGATGTTCTGGCTGAGTCGATGAACTCACTTCGCCGCACGATCGATATTTTTCGGTGACTTCTTAGAAGCTGTCGATTTTGATTTTTCTCCGTGCCTTCGGCGCGGTTCTCTGGCGAAAAGCTGCCGTGCTTGGTGCTTGTTCGCCGGAATGATTTATTATTAAACTAATTGTAACATCCACAGTTTTATAACTATTAATTTCAAAAAATTTAGAATTGAATACACGCTAATGTGGCTTATAAATTTGAATGGTATATCATCCACATTGACGAACGTGATAATAACTCTGTTCGATACTTTTATTCGTTATTCGAAAGGAATAAAATGTTTTATTATTGTTAGAAAAGTCCAAAAAGCGAAGGCTTGAGTGGGCCATGTGCAGTCTTTCGCTGCGTTTCCACCTCCTACGGATAGTTCTGCCTCAAGGCTAAGAAAGTCCATATTGTCAAGGGGGTCCTTCTGACTAGGATTTTTCAGGGAAGACAGAATTGTATCAGCACTCGCGAAGTATAGTTCAAAACACAAGCTTTCACTCTTTTTAACCACCCACTTTCATTTCTTATTCAAACGTTCACCACCGTTATCCTGATTTTCCTTACATTATTTACAAAAATTAAAAACATTTCGTAGTACTCTGCGTTCGTACGCGGCATGTTGCTCGTTCAGTTAGCAAAATAAATCTGAGAGCTTAAGCGTTTTGTGGATCCTAGGTGGACGTTTGGTAAGGAAGGGGAATAGTTACAATACAACGGAAAAGAAATGTTTATTGTACTGCCATGAGAAATTCGAAACAGTTTCAAATAAACATCAAATATACCGACGGTGCAAAACGTTGCGCCGGCAAGAGTCAAAACAGATAAGTCGGAAACATTTGAAGATCGCCGGATTCGGGTGGGAATAAGTGAGCGCGTGTGTGTGTATGTATGCATGTATGTGTGTGTGTGTGTGTGTATGTGCGCGTATAAGGGCTTACAAAGTAAGCGAGGCAAGTCGCTGAAAAAGCAAGTGGTGGTTTGAAAGTAGTGAGACGAACACTAAGAGTGCCGTCAGAATGGCACAAAACGTACCCGTGAACGAATGGGCGAGTTTAATTATTTTTTCCTAGCATTAGCTATCGAAATCGTTTTATTTCACAGCATATTTTATCTATTTGAAAATGTGCTGTTAAAAGAAAAATACATTTTTTTCGTAAATAATGTAAGGAAAATCAGGATAACGGTGATGAACGTTTGAATAAGAAATGAAAGTGGGTGGTTAAAAAGAGTGAAAGCTTGTGTTTTGAACTATACTTCGCGAGTGCTGATACAATTCTGTCTTCCCTGAAAAATCCTAGTCAGAAGGACCCCCTTGACAATATGGACTTTCTTAGCCTTGAGGCAGAACTATCCGTAGGAGGTGGAAACGCAGCGAAAGACTGCACATGGCCCACTCAAGCCTTCGCTTTTTGGACTTTTCTAACAATAATAAAACATTTTATTCCTTTCGAATAACGAATAAAAGTATCGAACAGAGTTATTATCACGTTCGTCAATGTGGATGATATACCATTCAAATTTATAAGCCACATTAGCGTGTATTCAATTCTAAATTTTTTGAAATTAATAGTTATAAAACTGTGGATGTTACAATTAGTTTAATAATAAATCATTCCGGCGAACAAGCACCAAGCACGGCAGCTTTTCGCCAGAGAACCGCGCCGAAGGCACGGAGAAAAATCAAAATCGACAGCTTCTAAGAAGTCACCGAAAAATATCGATCGTGCGGCGAAGTGAGTTCATCGACTCAGCCAGAACATCGGGTGTTGAAAATTGTTGGATAGGTCAGGATCGACACGAGGATCCAGCCTTACTGACCTATTTTCGTCGAAGCAAGCTATTTCGTGGACGAATGGGTAAGTTCAATTATTTTTTTCTAGCATTAGTTATACAAATCGTTTTTCTTAAAACAATGTATTCACCTGAAAATGTGCTGCTAAAAAAAATTTTTTTCATAAATAATAAAACGCTTTATTTCTTTCGAATAACGAACGCAGTTATTAAACGACTTATTAGTTTATTTGTTATTCATGAATAACGAATAATTTCACATTATTCTTAATTTAAAATGACATAACATTTTTCGCGATACCTATGCTGTGCCAGTACGTGTGCCGGGAGCCCGACCGAGCGCCCGTGTATAAAAGCCGTGCATACGTGGTTGAGCCCGCGGTCTCTGGGCGCTGTGATTGGTCAGTGTTTTTCGTTAATAACTCGAAAACAAAGCTTCAAACAACATTTTGGTAAAGGAAAAGGTTGTTCAGAATCACCTCAGCTACCCCCCATTTCCGGATGTTACACTAGTTCTGGGACACCCTGTATAATACTATTGTACACATTATTAGTAAAAGTTTTATGCAGTAAATAACTCAGAGTCTGGGTAACTGGCTGTTGGACGACACAGAATAAATCGGTTCACCCACTAAGAGTAGGTAACTCATACATCTACAAACACGCACACAAAACTACGTTTGAATTGATACAGTAAGAGTAAGCGTGTGATGCGTTACAATAAATCAGTGATTAAGGAAGTATGTTTATTTTATTATATAAAATTATTACAATATTTCTTTACATTAAATCAAATATGCATTAAAAATAATTTAGAATAAAAAAGTTGTTGACAACCTTAAAATGATGAAGAAAAGTTACAAAACTTCTTGAAGCTCTATATTCGTATCATTAATGAATACAAGATTCACGTTATCTGCTAATCAATAGTTAAGATATAGTTATAAGTTTCAAAACTTAGTTTTTAAATTATTGTAATTTATAATAACATATGTATGTATTATATTATGTTTCCTGATGTTTGTGCAATAAAGAAATTATTATTATTAGTGCAGAACATACGTAATAATTTTATTAAAAACATTTTTTCAGTATTATCCAACTATAGTTGTGTATTGTATCGTCTGTAATAAGCTCTAACTAGGTAAATTCGCTGTCTTAGGTATATATAGTTCGAAACCGTTGGTCCATTGTTACTACGGGTTACAGTAACCATCCATGGTTAACCTAGGTTGCAATTCAAGTTAAGCATTGATCAGAATCATTCTGATATTATGATCACTCTCATCGTGTATATTTACATCACAAAAATGATTCCGCGTGATTCTGTTATTAGTATATTGTTGCTAATAATTTAATATACAAGATCTTATAAATGTTATTATTAGTGCATATTTGTACATTATGTAGTAATGGTATAACAGAGTATAAATACACAGCTTGAAATTCATGAAACAAATAATAGGCTACGAAACTGTGAACAGTGATGGTGAACATTATGTAGAAAAAAATGGACAGGCAAAACTTTTACGTAACATGAATGGAAACAGTAGAATGTCCTGTGGGTATAAAGTAGAAAGCAGATTAAATATGTCTAAACATTTAATAGGCGAGCGAAAATATTACTGTCATATTTAACATCAAAACAGTTATTCTTTATACAAGTGTGTTGTAAAGTAATGGATTTTGAAAGCTCAATTTTTAACTTCGCAAAGTACCTTTTATATTCTAGCATTAAAGATTTATAACTTGATTAAGGAGATATCTTGGTATAGAAACGTCGAAAAATCGAATTCTGGATTTCTGCAGTTTTCGAATATTCGTACTCTTAGAAATATATTCCTCAAATGTTTTCTTAAAATTCGAAAAAATACTGATATAGAGGTGTAAAGGAAGCTGTACGCGGATTACCGCGCCAACCGAATAGCCTACACGCCATGTATAATACAATGGCGAGCATATAAATAGGGAAACACTTTTGTCAGTGTATACATGATATTGCTTTGTATTTACAACTGTTTTGCTTCTTCCATATGCTTTGGCCATAGATCACTCCTACCACAAGCTTTACTTCAGTATCACCATATCACGTGATCTTTTGTTTACAAAATGTTAGGAGAACTCGATCTTTTTTAGTAGTAAGATTGTTTGAGAGCAGTTAAATAGGGAAAATATTATTGTTCATTTTGAAACTATATTTCGGTAAACTTCTTTTTATTATAAGGTACAAATAAACATAGTAGTTATAGAATTAGTTAAAAATATTTGTTCTATCCAATAGAAATGGGTCGTGGCAAACATATCACACCCTCACAGCGACAGAAAGTTCTCTACCTTCAGAACGAATAATTGACACTTGGTGAAATATCTTAACGTCTTAAAGTGTCAATTAATGCTGTCTATCGAGCATTAAAACATATGCAAGACACTGGAAGCGTAATAATAATAATAATAAAATACGCAATAAAAGACCGCGGAAAACTACGTCGCGACTTGATACAAAATTACATCGTCTTTCGAAAGCGAACCAATTTCGGGTAGCAGTCGATATTCACCGTGAAATTTCTGTATAAATGGGCACACAAATTAGTATTCACGCTTTACGGCGACGTTTGTTTGAAAAAGGATGAGTCGCACGTATAAAACCTTCCATAAGCAAAAAAATTGCAGGACAAGATTAACTTTCGCTAAAGAACATTTTTATTAGACAACAGAATAATGGACAAAAGTCATATTTACGGATAAATCCAAATTTAATAGCTTTGGCTCAGATGAGAAAATCTATGTACGACGTCAAATATTTAAATCGTTGCAAACCTACCTCAATGTTTGCCTTGAAAACTGTTTGCGATATATGGCTTATTTTGAACTTTTTCTCTTCTTGTCAAGTAGAATACGTTGACCCAAAACAAAATTTGATATTTTTTAATCTTATAAACAATTTTGCGACAGGTTTTTTTTTACAAATATCCATCAATCCAACAGTGCAGATTAACCTGTTAAAGTCATGAAAATTAATTATTTTACACTCTTCAAACGATTCTATAAATAAAATTCCATTATTGACTTAACACAAAAATATTGTATATATTGGAAAAGAATTATTTTTAACCATTTATTTTATCATCCCTTTTATCGTCATTCTTTATTCGCACGTTGCAAATCCTTATAATAAAATGTGTTCAACTTAAACAGATATCAAATCTCGGAAGATCAGTGGAAAAGACGAAAAGCTAATGAGCCAGATTCCGTTAAGGTTGGAGATGAGCGTCAGATAATTCGAGTCACGCAGCAACAATCGCAACAACAACAGCAACAGCAGCAGCAGCAGCAACAACAACAGCAACAACAACAACATCAGCATCAGCAGGCAGCGGCTTCAGTGGGAAAACAACAATTCCACTCGGTCGAGCCTGTTTCGCCACCAGATGCAGGAACCAATCATTACGGACGTCGCCTATACGAAACAACCACTGCCACATCGACTTCCGGAACTCATTCTAATAAGCCGCACCTTTCGCCCTTGGATTACGTAAAGAATAAGATCGTAGAAGTGATGCGTACATCTGAGGATGATAAAGGTGGTAACACATCCGACAGAAACGGAGGGAACGTGACAAGCGGGGAAAAAGACGAGAAAATGGTAGGCAACGTTGAAAGTCCCTCGAGTGGAGAGATGATGGTCGACGAGACACCGAATCAAACTACTCAACCACCCGCACCAGCACCCACCACCACCTTTTACCCGTTCAGTGCGCTAGGTGTACACACTGGCCCACCACCAGCGCCACCACCTCCAACATCTGGATCCACCTCTGTCAAATCCGAACAGATGCAAGCCGAGCCGGCGCCGTTGCTTTCCGCGCAGTACGAGCCACTATCTGACGAAGATTGATAGTCTAATAATTTTGCAACGTGTACTGTTCGACACGCTGTGACAATGTTCTTCTTAGGATATTTATGCGATTTGTTTATGCTCGACGAAAGTCTCATGCAGACGACGATAACAAATATCGAACGTTTCACGATTACCAATAGTTTTGCGGGCGTTAGCCATTGCGTTCTTACTGGTCGTGTCCTAATAGTTTATCCGATAATAGAATCCTAAGGGTTCTTTTTTTCGTTTCGTTCGTTTCTTACACTTACACTCCCTCCT
Source organism: Anthophora plumipes (assembly GCA_951804975.1). Classification (NCBI taxonomy): domain Eukaryota; kingdom Metazoa; phylum Arthropoda; class Insecta; order Hymenoptera; family Apidae; genus Anthophora; species Anthophora plumipes. The sequence goes on along the minus strand of OX638118.1, from coordinate 13,118,324 downwards.
CCCTCTCTTTTTTTTTACCACGAACTCTATCGTATTTCGAAATGGAGATTATAGTACGATGTTTTTAAAATAGAGTTTATTATTTTATTAATTCCATATTCCGTCATTGTATTCTTTTAGTCGAAGATCGTTTCCGTACTGTCTATGTGTTATGTAAAACCGATCGTTTTGCGGAGGCATTATTGTTTTTTAATGCTCGCCCCGCGCACGAGAAACGATAGCAGCGTAATTTTAATTGATCATTGATATTTTTTTTTACGCATTACTTATCCTCCGCGCTAATATGTACGTAAACGTTGTGTATAATTATCTGCTAGATTAAATATAATTATTTCCGTCTTCACCGCCATTTTTTTTTCGTTTTTTAAAGAAACATTCTTTTAGATATTGTTCGCTTCTAATTTATCCACATTGATTAAAAAGGTACGAGAAATAACGTTTTTTAATTTTAAAATAACAGAACAATCTATACAAATTAGTTATGAAATTATTAAATCTCTGTACGGTATTGCACAGATATGGTCGTGATATTTAATTTTTTAGTGTATCTGAAACAATGCAAAAGCAAAATAATGAAACAAATGTTGTTTATCGTATTCTTAATGTGTTCGAATATTCTGAAGAAACGCGTTTATTATTCGTTTTTTTTCCAGAATCTAATCCAGAATATATCGTTATGTGTTTATTTTTACAAGAAGAAAAGTGTTCATTGTGCACAAGTTTCCAATCCTTTCCAGAGCATGACTCGAAAAATAGCATTATCGCATAGTATCGACCTGTGGAACGTCCAGGCTAGCCCAAAATCATAATGGAAACGCCTTTTTGTACATAATGAATGATACATAATCGTTAAACGATGATATAACGCTAAAAAGGCATACGTGTTTTTATTTGGAATGAGTCTGTGATGTATCTGAAATTAAAAAATACTTCAACTGTTATACCAGTGCGAAGAAAGTAACCTCAAATTTGATTTTGAGGAATCAGTATGGTATACGTGTAAGAGCATGTAGAACACATTCTCACACACACGGACAGTGCATTATCTTACCGAGATCACTTTAAATGTTCTCTCCTTGGTGAAATGGGTTTTAAACAAAACAACAAAAAAGGTGTAATTCTAAGTGTTGTACATAGTACACAATATTAATTTCTAAGTTGAACAAGTAGTTATATGATAGCTAGTTTAATCGTATGCTATATTGTAAGTATCTAGACTTAGCATAAGTGACGTAGCTAGGATTTAGGAATTAGATGCTATGAACTGACTAGGGAAATAACTTCCCAAACTACGTTCTCGTATTAATAAAAAGGAAAAATGAAAACGTATGCAGGCGATTAAATGAATGATGGAAAAATCATCATTCGTCGAACGAATGCATGTGAATATTATTTTATTTGATTAAAATTATAGATCCCAAATGTACGCTCTGACTATCAAGAAACAAACAAAAGAATATATTAAGCAGTCACACATACAACACATGTCACACTCACGTACGCGCATAACGCAACATTCATATACATACATTGTACGTACATATGTGTACCCATCAAAAATTTCTATATAGCCTAATTTTATATTTGTACGCAAACGCAAATCAAACCGTGTGATTTGCTCTTTCATTTAGTCGCGTAACACTCAAAAGGAGCGTTGGTTCTCTGGACATAAGAAAATTTGAGCTTTTTATTGCAACATTTACTGAACTGTAAGTCGCTCCTACCAAGATGTTATGACAAATATGTGCACACACAAAACACACACGCGCGCGCGCGCGCGCGCCATATATGTGTATATATGACCATTATACCACATATCACACACATACACACACAGTCCATACCGCGCGTGCCCGCGTGTATGTGTTTTCTTATACTTTATTTCATTATGCACTTTCGTATGCCACGAGCTCACCAAGCTCTGTAAAAAAGCATATTCAGTCGGACAATGCGAGTGCCTCTTTACTTTCACGGGAACTATTCTAAAATAAGGACTTTTGTTTTTGTATATTATGGACATCATCTTCATCTCGTTTTGTTTTCTTTTCTCAAAAGAATCATATTGGGGGAGCATTCAATATATGTACAATCTGCACATGTGTGAATACGTACTTGACAGAGGTTCGAACCATAGTTCGGTAAAATAGAGTTCTCGTTTGCATCTATATACATATATATACAAAGTGTGTTCGGTAACAGTTAGCAGAAAATTTAAGAGGTGATTCTACAAGTTACAATAAGATGTAAATCGAGAATAAAAAGATTAAAATTTCATTTTTTAGTTATTAACAATTAAAGACGTCCTTGTGGTCGAGCAAACCTGACAGCAACCAATATAAACATGGTGGGTCAGGAGTTGGGATGTACATTGATTCTCAAAATAAACGACACACGATTGACAACTTACTTTGTACAAATCGTAGAGAAGGAAACTGAAATTTGGCACTGTAAAAGACCCACCGATACTTTATAAGAGAAATCGTAGATTAAACATTAAACCTGCTTACTCGTAAAAATCTATAAAAATATATCAAAGTTCGCGCTATGTGCTCGAATGGAAAGCATTAATTTCTTTTACAATACATAAATCTGTTCAAATAAGTAATTAATAAATGTACACACCGCAATTGTTCGCAAAAGATTTACGCGTGCATCGCGAATGTCCACACGAGAATCCTCACGCATCACGAATGGCTATGAAATTAACCACATTGTCCTACGGTTGCCTTGTCCTCGACGATGGGTCACTTTGACAAAAAACAGTCGGCAACGCGCTATCACATGTCATAAATAACGGTTCACCTTACAATGTTTTACATTTGAAAGGATAGAATCGTCTTAACAATGAAAGCAAAATATTTAAAAAGCTATTCTGTGCGATAAACAAACATACTGCTTATTTTAATCTCGTTTTTAATTACTTTTAGTTGTAAAATAATAGGTTAACACGCTCGCTGCTACCTGAATATCGTAAGGTGTATGCCGTGTACCATTAATTTATGGCTAAGTCAAATGTGTACACACCCGCGCACGCGCTTTTACAGTGTCAGTAAAAAATTCGTGGTAGTAGTCCGCCGAACAGGAACAGCATCGTCTTCCGATATTGTAATTATCAGTAGTGGCCGTTTGATACACTGTTGATGCATTATTGACGCAATGACTGGCAACGCTTCAAGGGTGGTAGCGAACGTATTAATTAGTTTTAGTTTAATATAGTCAGTTAGTTAATTGTAATTTATTATATTTTAGAGTGTAGTTTTAATATAGATATAATTTATTTTTCTTTAGTTCTTTTTTGCCATTTCATTTCATGCATGCGCGTGCGTATGTGAATACTGTAGTGTACAGTGACTGTTTTTTGGTAATTCGTACGTGTTGTGTGTGTTGAGTGTGACAATTGCGGTATGAGCGATTTATTAATTACTTATCCGGACAAGATCGTGGTTTGGAGGAGACATTTAATCCTCTCCATTCGAAAATTCCATAGAGCAGGCTTTGATATGCTCTTATGGATTTCTACGAGTAGGCAAGTTTAATGTTTAATTTACGATTTTTTTAATAAAGTGTCGCAAGGTTGTTTATGGCACAAATATCAGCTTTCTTCTCTACAACTTTAACAAGGTAAGTTGTTAACCATGTGAATCACTAGGCTACTATTGTCTTACCTTATACTAGTTGGTGTCAGAAATTTTAACATTTATAGAAAAATAATTGTTGATATCCAAAAATTGAAACCTGAAACATAATTCTTTTATTTTTGACTTTAGTTTGATGTTTGAATCACCCCTTAAATTTTCTATCAACTATTACCTTGTATGCATACCTTGTATGCACAGGGTGAATCGCAAAACTTGTCCATCCAAAGTAATTTTTGAAGTATATATTAGTAAATTTTATATATGAATTATATGATATCAGAAGGGACATATGATACTGAAACAGTTATTTTAAATAGACTATTTCTTTATAAGATATCCAGGTGATATTGAATTTTTTCAAGTAGAATACGTACCTCTTTATATCAAAATTTAAGAGTAGTGGATTTTCTATGAGAAAGTTATAAAATATAAAGAGAAATAAAATAATAATAATTTATATAAATTTAATAATTTATATAAAATTATAAATTATTTGAAGTTTCTATAAATTATGTAATTATTAGAGAAAAAAATTAAAATTAAACTATTAAATGGTAAAGAAGTGGATGCTTTCTGTGTTTAACAGATTGTATAGGTATATAGAAGTCAAAGGACATTACTCTGAACACCCACTGTAAATAAGTGAGACCTTAAATAACATTTATCTGTTTAGAGAAAAAAAGAGATGTTTAATACTATCTTATAGAAGATTGATTGTTCTTTTAAATTTGGATTCAAAATGACACGTGTTAAATGAAAAAAATTCAGTCATCTTAATATCTTATAAACAAATAGTTTATTAAAAAGAGCTACGCCAGCATCATATGTTTCCTTAAATACCATGTAGTTGCTATATAAAATACTATAATTTTTTTTTTTAACACGGTTTTTAAACATAAGGGTAGACAAGTTGTAACTCACCTTACATACATATGTATATATGTATAGACATGATTGTTCAGTGTATCGGACAATATCTAAAAATAAATGTCACAAAACCAGTGTTACAAAAAGATCTTGAGAAGCTTCCTTGACACAGTTATGAATTCATAAAATAATTATTTGAAATTCGCAGTCTTTAGTATGTTGATTTTTTCTTATTCATTTCTTTTAGGGCTTGCTATACTTTTGCTTCAAAAAGATAATAAAGAAGGTTAGATTTTTCTGTGAAGCATTCATTTTAACATAGCACAAGAGGTACTCATATGAACAGCAACAGTGATATTGAAACAGAGGATTGAAAATTCATAATTTGTTTCTTACAGGTTGCACATTAACATCGGTCCTCTCTAAAGAATAAACTGGAGTATAAATGAAGAAAAGGAGGAGGGATGGGGGGCAAAACAAATTGTTTAATAAATCGTGTTTGTAAATAAACAAACTATGCCAATAACCTTCACTTTGCCAATTGCTTTGCATCAAGATTTCTTAGTGTTTCTTTTTTTCAACTTCAAGAAAGAGCTTGCGTTTTGTATCACGATTTTTGTATGCTTAAATGAAAATATGAAAAAGAAATCTTTAACCATCTCAAATGTTAAACAAACATGTGCTTATGGATACTCATGGATGTCCTCTCTCGTGCTGTTATGGTAGTATAGTCGCTTCGATCGAGTAGATATTACGTTAACCTGTTGCAAAATATCTGATAATGGTTACTACTGTTGTTCTCATCCTTTAATGTTCAGCAGTTTATCGTTATCACAGTATCCCACTGTAATTGTTAATATTATTTTGTTCGATTTTTAAGAGAAATGGATGCAATTAGAAACAAACCCCCCCCCCCCATGTATCGCTCTGCAAAGTAAACAACGTAACGACATTAATATCTGTCATAATATCAGTCAGAGGGTATTTACCCAGTATTATTTCGATAGTGTGTTTGCCCTAACGCGCGGAAAGTAATTATAATGAAATTTAAATGGGACACAATCTAAGGATAAAATTAATGTATACTTACATATACAATGACTTCTATTAATATTCGAATACCGTTTAAAACAAAATAACTTTTTTAAAATTGGACCAAACGACGTAAGTTTTTTTTAAGTAGTTAGAAGGATTAGTTTACTAAATGATATATAAAAACATTTTTAAAAACATTCCAGTTGGAATTACGAAGAAAATAGTAAAGGTCGCTTTTCACAATTTTTTTTTTATCTGAGTCTATAATGAAATTTAAAAAATCTACATTTTTTGTAGATTTGTGTTAGTTATATACATGCTGAAAATTGCATCGAAATCGGTTAATGCTGGAACAAACGACAAGTATTTAAAAATGCAAGAATCTTTCGATTTATTGCAGAATTAGGCCAAAAATCGTGGAAAACTTGAGTTTACACCATCTTTAACCGTTTATAGCTCATAATAATGTTAACTAATTTAAATGAAATTTTCAGCACGTGTATAATTGACATAAAATTAAACAAAATGTATTTTAAAAATTTTCATTACAGGATTATATAAAAAGGTTGTAAAAAAACGACCATTACTATTTTCTTCGCAATTCCGACCAATTGAAATTTTTTGTAAATGTTTTGTACACAACATATAGTAAAGTAATTCTTCTAAATTCTGAAAAAATCTCACTTCATTTGGTACAATTTCAAAAAAATTATTCTGATTTAAAGAGTGTCCGAATATTAATGGGAGTCACTGTATGCACTTTTGTATAGATTAGATTTCATGCAAAAGACGTAATGGAATCTTGCATTCTACAAAGCTTTACATGAATTTCATAATACGTTTAAAGAAAAGAGAAAAAAACCGGAATACACGAGAAAGGTTTCTAAATTGTAAAAATAGTTCTGAAGAATGTCATGATTAAATGCTTCCAATAAAACAACAGGAGAAAAACTTGTAGAATTATAACAAAATGAATGAACGAAAAAGTATAATGTGTGACCGATACTAAGTTTTGAACACAATTATCATGATCCGATAATATAATACTTTCCGAAGAAAATTGTTGGGGAATTTCTATTTCCTTCCTGTGAACAATTAGACGAGCAAATGTATTTACTTTCCTCATCCACCACGTTGTCGAAGTTCTTAACCAGCATCCTACTTGCTATTTTCTTGATCGTGACAAAAAGGAAGTTTTAAAATACATGTCACACTAAAATATATAGGGAAAGGATATAGTGCGTATGAAAAAAGATTGTGAACATTCTTTGCTCTGTGCTTCGATTTTTGTGTATAAAAGCACAACTTAATAGTAATCAGATGCAGGAATCTCTCCAGCGTTAACGTTTACTCAGATTAAATCCAGGCAGTAGTCCCAGATATGAGTGTTGGAACGAATACCATATTAAACGCAGGAAAGCGTATTAGAAAGGGAGAGCGTCGATGGCAGCGCTTTTTTTTAGGGTAGTCGTAGGATTGTAAGACATCGAAGGAAGATACAAATATACACACGTGCGCACGCGCGCATATACTTTTTCACATATACACAACACACAAAAAGACACAAATATATCACTAATACGACAGGCAAAACATCTAGACTATTATATAGACTAGAAATGACGTAAGGTATCGGTAAAACGTGTGTGTATGTACCTACTCGTTTGTAACTTGAAAGAAGATGGATGTCTATTGTTCGATCTCTCTTACGTAAGAAGTTTGTACATAGGCAAAAAAAATGAAGTGAAATAAAACACTCCGAGGTACTCAGCTCCCTCCTAAAAATATTGTATAGTAATAATAATATTAATAATAACAACAACAACAATAATAATATAATAATAATAATAAGAATAATAATAATATAATAATAATATAATAATAATGAAAATTGAAGAGGAGGAGAATGATGATGATGACGACGACAATGATGTTAAGAATACAGTTTCGATGATGATGACGGTGGTGGTGGTGATGATGATAATGACAATGCATATGGTGCGGTCGTGCGAAACAGGAGAAGGTAATAAATGGGATTTAAAAGAAAACGAAATAACGGAAAAAAATAAAAAGAGGAAGAAGTGAAATAATTAAGCAAGAAAGAAGTCTAAGAAACGATATTACCTACGAACCCGCTATTAATGCGATTAATTCAATTAAATTAACTACAATTAATAGCGAGCGAGAGCATACCACGCCTACAGTAAACTACAGGTGTAGCATACACGATAATATTATTATCAAAGCAGTTCAATGTAAATTGTTATTTTTGTTGAAATAAAAATCACCTCCGTTATGATAACGAGCATCCCTTTTGACTATTGTTTTTGACTGCATACTGTGTTTTAGTTGAACATGATTGATATACAGAGCGTACATGAATAAAAACACGTTCAGTGCCGCATGGAATTTAACTGTTGTTCAATTGAACAGTAACAAAGATCTTACTTCCGATTAGTGATTGGTGACCTATATACAGGGAGGACCATTGTACCTTCTGTATCTTCTCTTGATCTGTATTTGGTGGTATAAGGTGGATCGCCAGTCTACAGTCATATTTTTAAACATTAATAACTAAATAATGAAGCCTCAAATGCAATCTTTTTATTCCTGATTTTCATCTTATATCAGCTTCAAAAATCACTCCTTTCATTTTCTACCAGCAGTTGCCGAACACGCTGTATATAATTACTATGCAGAAATTAGAAGGTAACTAGTGAGACAGCATAGAGGCAAAAGGAGTACTCCTCTCACTTCACCTTATTGTGTCTGTAACCCTTCCGAAATCACCCCTAAGTTCTTGACGGCACACTGACATAACAGTAGGATCTCCGCAACCGCAGCTGATATGTTCTAAATTCATCCTAGCACGAATAAACGTACGCTTTCCTTTGAAGTTCATCGGATCGTTGTATTCCACTAAGTCTGGATTGATCCCGTTGACTGTCTTCATCACACGATATTACACGATACGATTTGTACATGTGATCGTTTCGGCCAATAACGAAAATACGTGTGTTTGTCATGATTGTATAAACGAAGATGGGCCTGTTATTGTATAAACAATTAGACCCACATATTTTCCGTTAACCAACTTCTCACCTCTTCATAGAATGTGGCTTAATAAATGTACACTTTCATATATTCGTTGTAGACAAAGCTGTTGCAAGAATCAAAAAAGAGGTAAGTTAATATATTAACTTCTACATTTTATGGTGAAGTCATCTAGAACAAAAATAAATATTTATATTACTTTTACATTCACAGGTTTGGGAGTCTTAATCAAAGGCTATGATCTCAGCAGATATAAAATTTTACGTAAAACTTCAATTTTAGGAGATCAAGGTCATTTCAAGGTCATGGTGATAATACATATCTGGACATATTTTTTAACCAGCTACATGACGCGATAAAAAAATTGTTGTATATATAAAAATACCCAAGTCTGATTTGCCTCTCAAAACCATGTCAACTACGTCACAAATATCTTTTGCATCACAGCAACTGTAAGAGATACTTAGGTGGCCTAGTAACAACGATTTAGACTTGTGATACAAATTCTGGCTGAAATTCAACGAAAACAGTTAGGTTAGTAACAAATATTAATTTTAATTCTAACTTTCTGATACTTAGATGTGCAGTCAGGAAAAGAAATTATAGGCATAAAAAATTCGAGTTTTCTTTTGTAAGAAAAATGTAATGGAAAAAAAAGGCTAAAACAAATAGTTTTTGCCGAGAGCGTGTATTCACTTAAAATGCATTTTAGTTGACGATGTCAACCAGAATGTCTCCGATGTCTTGTGCCTCTTTCGATAGTATGTAATAATAATTTGTGAACGAAAACGGGTATACAATAACACAAATAATATTTAATGAAAAGTGCAGCTGTTTCTTTAGTATAATTATGAAATGCATTTACATTTATTTTATATTTATCTGAAATTGTACGTAATATAATTGCAAACCGATTTGCATTTCCACTTTTTTCTTTTGTACGATTTACAATTAAAACCATTCGAATTCAAAATTGTCTCTAAATATCTGCTTTTCTTCTATTTACTACTTCCTCTTTTATCATTTCAAATTTATCATTTTTTAGTGTACAAAATAGCAGCACAGACCTCAGTAGAGATCAGAATAACACAAAACTCGTTAAGAACAGAATCAAAGCAGAATTGTATAATATTATGCTGGTCCTTAGAGATTTTGTTAGTCTACGCATCACGTGCAAAGTTTTACAAAATCTGAACGACCATAAGTCTATTGGTAGTATCAACTACAGGTTGTTACGGAGCTCGCGAATCCGATCTGCTGTCGTTCGGTTCTTCTCCTTGTACGAAAGGCGGGTGTTATTCCTCAATCCGCGGTAGACGTGGATAGTGGTAGAAAAGTCAGACAATCCAGCGAATGGTTAACGAAGGTAGTCGAAAGAGATGAACCATTCGGTGTATAGTTAATGCCGCGTGCTACCAAATATGGAGGTGTTTGGAATTCGCGAGTCGTAATTGTCGATATACCCTCTGATCAAAAAGTACCCGGAATTTGTCATTTAAACGAAGCGCGCTGAAGATATTGTCGAAATCATTTGTTTTCTAGGCTGGTACATCTTTCATTTGTTTACACATCAATTTTTAGCGCAATCTGTCGGATAGTTTGTGCGTAATAGCCTTGTAAACAAGTTATAGTTTGGTGTACTCTGCGAATTTCGATATGTCTCATTTAGTGGAGCAGAGAGTCTGCCTGAAATTTTGTTTTTCGAACAAAATTTCATGTGCGGAAGCATTGAAAATGTTAGCTGTAGCTTATGGAGACTCAACAATGTCAAAAACACAAGCATACGAGTGGTACAAGAAGTTAAAAGATGGCCGTACTGTGGTTGATGATTTGCCTCGTTCCGGTCGTCCATCTACCTCTGTGACTGACGAAAATGTTGAGAAAGTTAAGGAAATTGTGCTCGAAAATCGTCGTGTGAGCATCAGGGAGATAGCAGCTGATATTAGAGTCTCATTTGGATCGGTGCATAGCGTCATGAACGATGTTTTGGGCATGAGACGAATTGAAGCGCGACTTGTCCCGAGAATGCTGAACGTTTTGCAGAAAGAGCATCGCATTGCTGTCGCTAAGGAAATGCTTTCTTTGGGCCAAAATGTTATCGAAGGTATTATTACCGGTGATGAGACATGGGTCTATGAATATGACATCGAAACGAACCAACAATCATCGGAATGGCGCTTCTTAAACGAGCCAAAACCCAAGAAACCACGACAAAGTCGATCCAAAATCAAGATTTTGTTGACCGTTTTCTTTGATTGTCGTGGTGTGGTCCACTTCGAATTCCTTCCACCAGGTCTAACAGTAAATAAGGAGTATTATGTGAGCGTATTGAAGCGTTTGAGGGAGAATGTGCGACGCAAAAGGCCAGAATTGTGGAGAAACAACTCGTGGTTCCTGCACCACGACAATGCACCAGCGCACACGTCTCACATTGTACGCGACTATTTAACTAAAAACAACATCAATACCGTTCCACAAGCTCCATATTCACCTGATATGGCCCCGTGTGACTTCTTTCTGTTTCCACGTCTCAAATTACTGTAGTAAAATATATTTTATTTATTGAACAGAAAGAAAAACTATGTCTAATTAACTAAAACTATTCTATTAATGCTAAAACAACTAAATCAATCAACTCGTAACAACTAAATACGACTAACGACTCTCTCTAGTTAACAACGAACTCCCCTTTCTTTTCCAGAACATCCCTTTTTAAGGACTTTTCTTCCTCCCACCACGCGAACGCGTTTTCACTCGCATATGACCAAATATGGTCATGCTTCGATTTTCGTAGGGCCTCGAACGCGTCGCCGGGCCCGATGACTCGTGGGGATTTCCCATCGGTCAAAAGTTTTCGCCCCTTCTGGCCGGCGGTTGCCTTTACTCGGATAGTTCCTACTCCTCACAAGTTCCTTTTTCGCGATACTACATTACCACTTCGGGGAAAGCATTTTGAGACCATTGAGGCGATAAAGGAAAATTCGCAGAAGGAGCTGAAGGCGATCCCAAAATCGGCCTATAAAAAATGTTTTGAAGATTGGAAAACGCGTTGGCATATGTGTATTGCTTGCGATGGAGATTACTTTGAAGGGAATAAAATAAATATCGATGAATAATTGAACCGTTTTCGTTTTATTGACAAATTCCGGGTACTTTTTGATCATAGGGTACCTCGAGCGGTAAAGGTACATCTTTGTGGGTTTAGCTGATATGTTACTATACTAGTCAGGGTAGGTAAATTGAATATAGACGAGTATGACTCTACAATACTATATTTTACTATAATTACAAGTTATAATTTGATACGCAAATGACTTGAACCTTGTTACAATGTCAATAGTTGGTCGATTCTTGACTTGGCAAGAATCTTCATTCTCGACTTTATGAGTCATAGACAGTATTGTCTGATTGACACTTACGAAATATGCATGTGACGTTACAATACTCAAAGGGGACTGGAACCCGATCTTGCTCGTGTCAATACTCTGCTGGATAGAGTAACGTTCTGTTCAGAAACTGAGTTCTAGACTAACCTCCGAGTATCGAAAAGCTACGGTTTTTGGTGGCGGGGAATGCTAGATTTTTGTGAGAACGGAATGTGTTCGTTTGCCCTATTTCTAGTGCTTTTAAGGGTGTGCGCGCTAGACTAAATACTAGGCGCCATGCGTTTCGGGTAGAACGCGTATATACGTAACAAGGTTGTTATTTTGTGCCGCGTTGATTATTTTTTTTAATCTTACATAAACAGGAATTAGTCTACCCCGCCTACGCGATGAATATGCGATCAGTGCCGACGATACAAGCCTAGGTTGTAAATCTCGGCTTCGGCAGGGTCGCACTGCCGGAATTATGTTCTTTGTGACCTGTTACGAAGATAAAGAGTAATTGACGATGTGAGTGGATAGAGGATATTAGTGACTGATTGTATCTGAATGGATGTTAATAATATGACGAAGTATCGGGCGGAATTTTGTGTTCACACCTCGCGTAAGGACGGATATTCCGGAGTCTGGAAGTTGTTCTACTTAACGGTGGGATTTTTTGACTGACTCGAATTGATTCACTTAAGAGTTTCCAGGACGTGGAAAATTCGAGGAGAAAGTTGGTTTACCTGATTGGTGGTTATGAAAGCCAATCAAACAATTAGTATTTTGGCACCAACCTATTCCGTGCGCCCCTAGCGCGGTCCGTGCAGACTCGAAGGTGCCGTGTAGAGATGACAGTAATGTCTTAAAATATTTGGCAACGTGGTGGAATTTTCACCAGGCTTAGATTACGGGACATGACCTGGTGGCTGGTCTCGAGGCCCTTTGGAAATTCACGTTTATGACACATGCAATTGACTGTTGAAGTCATAGGAAAAACGAGGAAATGTATAATTTGTAAGCTTAAAGATAAAACGATCCTCAAAAATAGTCGTACTTGCTTGCGTGTCATAAACGTGCTAACAATATGTGAGCTGAATATTGTCCTTGTGCAAATTTCCAGCCGCTTTCAGAAACGATAAAAGAAATAGTTTCATTTTTATTGGAGGGACTACTTCCTCGAGCCTACTGGAGAACAAAGATCCTAACATTATTATTGTTTATTCATTAAATATACAAAGGATAGTATTACAAAAGCGGTGCATACATCTTAGTATAAAGTATCGCAATCTCATTTCGTAGATATAAGTGGTTAACTCCTTGCCCTATACTAACGAGTTAGATTCGTGGCACAGATTCTGATTAAGGTTCCAGAAAAACAGTTATATTAATAACAAACAATTTTAATTCTAACTTTTTCTATAATTCATAAAACTGAGTATTATCAATTGTAATTAATCTATAATACATTAGCGTTTCTTACGTAAAATGGTACTAAAACATTAATTAGTTGATGTTTAGATATATAGTCAGCAAAAGAAATCATAGGTTAAAGAAAGAAAAGTGTCAAGTGACGAGCATATCCGTAATGCTTTTGTATCCTGTGTTCCGTACAAAGCTATTAAACGCCACTTGATGAAAATTAAAATATTAGGATTTAGAGTATCTCTCGGCAGTTAAAATATGGCATATTTTGTAGAAAATAAATCACCCAATACAATTCTATAGAAAAAAACACCAATGGTCACTAACAACATTTTGTAGGTCTACATAAAGGTGAAATACATCAACACAATTCGTAAATTTTTCTATGAACTTAAGACATTAAAGAACATATTTATATTGTTGCGCTTGGATGTAGATTGTTTCGGCATCGTGAATTAACTCTACACACTTTCTTACAAAAGAAGTTTATTTACAATCACGCTACTAAAACAACCGTCTCGTTCGGCGATCGAACAACGACTCCTTTTAAACATTTCCGGTCGCTAGCGAAACAATCCGCCAATCAGTACATCGATACCGATGATTCGAGGGAGCACCTTCAGTTGACTTGCTAACTTCATGTCGGCGTAACAATATAATACTTATATTATAATAATATATTTTTATAGTGTATACTTTATTAGTAGTATTTTAATATTTTAATATAAGTGTTGAGTTTACTCGTGGTTAATCTTGCGATTTTTCGAGCTTGGCTGAATTTGCACGTCTGTGCCGACTATAAAGTTCTCGAAGGACTATTTCCATTCCGCGGAAAACTAATTATCCGTGACTTGAATGTTTACAATATTTAACTATTGGCCGAGTTAAAAATATACTGCGTTTCTATTTTTGGTGTGACACTGTTGCTGTTCGAATGAATTCTCGTGGTTCTCCTTCTGTGGCAGAATGGATTCTGACTCTCGAGGTCTCGGAAAAAATCCAAGAATCCTCGGTCAGGATACATTAAGCCGGGTGAGACACGCGGATTGGATCATTACAAATTCAACTACGACGAGGAAGGTGGTTAACTATCCGCGATTGGTAAACCATTAAACAAAGACCGAAACTAGAGTGACGCCCCCAAGTCAACGGTCGCTCTCAAGTGTCGTCCTCACTCTTGAGTGACACGCGCGGTAACTCGCGTGTCTCGAGCAATAAACGCAGCAGGTAATAAGTCCGGGCAACGCTTCGTCGCTAACAAAACATACCGTTTGGAATTTTATTTATAACATTTTATTTCTTTTCCACTTTATTGTTATTGATAAGTTACTACATTATTGGTAATTCGAAATATAAAAATATTGCAAGGTTAAATAATTAAAACAAACAAATATATGTTATATTCCCTATAAAAAAAAAAGATACTTATCTTTTTTAATGTGTAGAATTGTTCAATAAAGTGCGAACGATATATAATATGGGTAGTTACACATTTTATATTAATTAATATTAAACATTTTTCTTTTAGTTAACATTTGGCATTTATTACAAAACTTACATATACAAGATAATGCATAAGAAGCACTTACATGTGAAAAATTATATAAATTCAATTAACATACTAAAGTTGAGGTTCCTTGGTAAGTCATTGTTTATCATCATATTCGATAAAGTTCGTTGTAATAGTGCGTTTTTTTCAATGCACAAATTACCCTGTATCTGGATATCATCTTTTTACTACTAGCATATAAAATATACTTTTTTCAACAATATGTAAACGTTTATACGCCTTATTTATGTTCTTTATGATATCATCCTTAAACTAACAATACATTTCAGTATTTTGTAAAATTGCTTTTTTGTGTCATAAGACATTTTATAATAGTGTACTCTTTTGTTCTATTAAGTTATTTTAAATAAGTTTAAAATTGCATTATAAAAAAGGTTACATCTGCTATAAAAGGAACACATTGCAGAGCAATAGACAGTTTTTGCATAACTTATTTTCTTTCTTTTCATTATATACATCAGTAATTTACTCACTTTATTTCAAATCTACTATTTTAGTATGAAAGTATAAGAATAGAAAACTTATATTACCTTTCACGTTTAGTATTGCATTGTCTTTCCTATTTGTGCATATTATTGAGTTTAAATCTTAAATATATAATGACAATGTCTACTATACATAATGAAAATAAAATAAATTACAAGAATGAAGAAAAAAAGAGGAATCAATTGAAAATAAAAAAAAACGAATACTTATAATTTCTTTGCATATACTGATCTTAATAATTAAATTAAATAATAACAGAATATTATTGTTCGTAATATATTTAAATAATAAAACTATAAAACTATTTTCATTAAAATGTAATTAACACCAATTCTAGCACTACGATTTGAATGTACCTCACGATTCATGAATATTTTCTAAAACACATTTTTTATATTTATTATGTACTTGTTAAAATTTTAAATAATTATAATATTGAAATGAATTTACTACGAAGTATTTTAAGCATTTTCATTTTACATACATATTATGTATACCACCCACATATATGCAAGGTATTTTAAATGAAAACTTCATATCTTTTTTGTGCTAAAGTAGAAATGTGGAACTTTAAATAAATCTTAAAAATTTAATATAAAAACAGTTGTAATTTTATGTGTATTTAAAACTTATATTGAACTTCAAATTTGAAAAGCACTTGTCATTTTCAATATTCTGCTTATTCTATTTTATTAAACCTACTTTTTAAAAATTTGTATTCAAATATATATACTTATTTTAATAGAGGCCAAAATATTTGTAAACTTTGCAGTTGAACTTTCAAGTTCATAGATTGTGAGGTTTTACACGGCTTTCATAAAATTATTTCTGTAATTCATTAGCTGTTTGCAAATCAGGTACATGACATAATGAATTATAAATATATAATGCAATGAAATGCAGTAAATTATGACAAAAAATTATCGAAACTTTCGATAATAATTTCATACTTATACTTCATACAGTAATAATACAAGTTGCTTCTTCATAATTAAATGCTGTATAATAAAATATTATATTAGTGTATTGTATTTGAATATTCAGAAGGTTGCACTACCAAAGTAACTTTTTCTATACCATATTTACTGTAAAGCAATACATATAATATTACACTGTTGTGAAAAATATGTCATAGAAATTTTCATTTTAAGTGTAATCATGTAAACTTTATTTTGATTTCTTATTAGTTCTCTTTCTATCAATTATCTTTGAACAACTATTGCCTATGATAATTATTAGCACAAAACTAATTTTTATTGTCATACTTCTACAGAAAATGAAATAGTAAAAAAAATTATATTACATCTTTTCTTTCAACACAGAATATTATCAAATGTAAAAATGTTTATATCATTATCATCAACATCTTTGATAGTTATTTTTTGTGCAACATAGAAACCTTCTATATCACAGTATAATATATTAATATTTGTTTCAAATAAATTGTGCTTATATTTGTACCTTCTTCCTTCAATTGCTTTCATAACAAAACTTTTTCTTGTTTCTGCTAATATAGTGGCAAGATTCCGAACTCCAGTTGCCAAAAAAGGCAGCATTAAAAAATAAATATATTAAATTTAACTAATAACTATTCATAGTATGAAGTATATAAAATATTCCATAAAATAGCAGCTGTCATAAGTGCAGTGTAAGTAATAATACTGGCCCACCATACAACTTTTTCCCATGTTTTTACTTCAAGATTACGAAGTACATTTATGCCTACAAGTAGGCCTGCAATAGCACCAGCAAAATGAGCAACATAGCCAATTTGATCATTAGTTTCTAGTACATAACGATTATATATCGCTTGACTAATGTCAACAACTGTCACAACAAGGAATACTAATAATTGTAACACAGCAAATTCCATTTGTGACCAATTCATTAAAATAGTTGCTACATGAGCAGTAATTAATGCATATACACCACCTGAAGCACCTGCTAAATATACCGAAGGATCTGACACAGAGGTACCAAGAGATCCTGCTATGACACCTGCTATATATATAATTAGTACTCTCCACCATTGGTGCACCATTTCTAATGGAATACCCAACATTATTTGCACAAGCAGATTTACTACTAGGTGAAATACTCTGTGTAAAATAACGATTTTAATTACTTCATTATATAAAGATTGTTTAGGTTTATTTATACAGTGAAAAAATGTACATACCCCACATGTACAAACATGTATGTTAAATACCTCCATGCTTGGTATCTTTTGTGTGGATTATAAACAAATAATGTAGCTGCTGGTCCTTCGATAGAAGGTGATTTATATACAATCACATCATATAAAAATAGAACAATTTCTAGTATGGATATAATTATCATTGTCAGTGCTGGAGGTTTGCAAGTATATTCTTCTTCATACTGTCCATCAGGGAAGTCAATAGATGATGCTACTTGAAAAGTAGTAGGTCTTTGTGGAACCATAGACTGAACATATCGTTGTACAAGGTGACCAAAAACACCTTGCATATCTTTTCTGTGAATCTAAAAAAAGAAATGTTACATATAATTACTCAAAGAAATTACATTACAGTGAATTTTAAATTATTTCTTATTGAATGCATATCATAAAACTAGTTGCATAAAAAAAATGTATTATAAGAGCAAATTCAAAAATTCAAAAAAGCTTATGCACATGAACTTAATTAATGCATTTATTGGATCAATAAAAAATATAATTTACTTAACGAATTTCTTCTTTTGTTTTCTAATATCTTTTACATAAAATATATTATATATATAATAGGATAAACAGATTTATACTTTGAAAGCAAATATAAGTTAAAGGAATATTGCAAAAAACATAATAAGAATTGAAATGAAAATACCATAGCTATAAATTCTGGGTATTCTAAATATCCTGAAGCATCTAAATCTGCCTTACGCATAATGATGTGGACAACCCTGGCTGGAATATCATTAGAATAAGCTGAACTGTGTATCATAGTTCTCAATTCTTGATACGAGATTTTTCCATCTCCATCAACATCATACTTTTCAAATATAGCTTTCCAATGCTGTAAATACAGAAATTGTTATGTAAATGAACAAACCTTTTATTAAGTTTATAATATATAATATCTATAAAGATTATAATAAGTTTGTAATAAAAACAAAAAATAATATCAATCCTTACAGAATTATTATATTGCAATGGTATTGTTATACCAGATTCTCCATCTTGATTAGTTGACATTCTTACTAGTTTGAAACCTCTGTAACATAAAATAACACTACCATGATTTGATATTACATAAAATAATATTATAATTATTTAGAAATTATATTACATTTTCTGCAATTTTTTCAACTACAGAAAATCTAAATTCATATATCATTTCATTGTTATTATAATTACCAAAAAAATTAAACAAAATAAAAAAGAAAGAATACATATCAAAAATGAAATATACTGTACCTATATTTGATTTACCGGTAAAATGGATATCAGCTATGCAAATGGTGCTAATTATGTCTATTTAGTGCTCACGCAGATACGTACGTGAACAACAAAACTGTTTTTCTAATTAGTTACGAATAGATGAGTTCTTACTTAACATTATTCATACAAATGACACACGTTTATTTTATCTTATCAAATCGATATTTTATCCAGAAAATTGTTAAGGAAAACTTATATAGCACCGACGACAGATATTTACTAGAAATGTATTCTATATCCGCGTGATGTACACTATATGTACGTACATTTTATTTATTTCGCAAGAAGCATTGACCTTAATACCTGTACAGTTAACGAAAAGTATAATCGATAATAAAATAACTTAGATTATCTTCGAATGAAATTGTCCATTACTGTAATCAACAAGTTATAATATAAAAGCTTGTATCATCAGGTATAATAGAATAGAGTGAAAAACCATACACCTAAAAGTCGCTCGTGTCACACAGGTGAACTAAAGCAACCAGCATTACACGAATACAGAGTATATACTGCAAGATGCCTGGTGTGTAGTAAAATGTATTGTACCTTTACCGATTGTCAACACGGTCCTCCAACTTCGTTAGTCACGTTTTATTTCTGTTTAGTGGTTACTTTGATTAAAAATAAAGATAATTACACGATTCATGGATAAACTAACTGTTTTATTTCACTTGATCATAAATAGATACAACTTAATATCTAAGAGATATTAAGTGGATAAAACTAATGCATTCATAGGAGCAGAAATTTTTATGTTTGATAGTTGAAATATGATATCAAAGGAATTTCAATTCTTGTGTATGGTCGTAGTAGTAAAGAGAAGTTTACCTTGACGAATCATTTGATTTTCTTAGTGAATCACTAAATCGACGCATATGTACATTAGATAACTTGACAGAGTTGCTTTCATCAGAGTTATCAATTATATCCAGAATTGTATTTAATACTGATAAATGTTTAATGTGAAATATAACGTATTTGTGACAAATTTGCACTATAACAAGAATAAAAAATTTATGCCGAATTGTATCTAAATTTTATACAAATCAAGTTTCTAGAAATACTGATAAATATTTAATATAATATAAAACGTATGAATATTTGTGAAAAATTTACACTATAACAAGAATAAAAAATTTATGCCGAATTGTATCTAAATTTTATACAAATCAAGTTTCTAGAAATACTGATAAATATTTAATATAATATAAAACGTATGAATATTTGTGAAAAATTTGCACTATAACAAGAATCAAAAATTTATGCTGAGTTGTATCTAACTTTTACACGAATCAAAAGTTTCTAGAAATAGTCTAGAAATTCATGAAATACTCAAAACATTTACGAACTTTTTAGATATTATTAATGCAAATCTTTTCCTGGCATGTTTTACATTTCTTAATACTTTACTCAAGATAAGAATTCATTAAATTATCAAAATAATACGTATCATAAGAACTAATGTCAATAAGTTAATAGCATCAATAAAAGCAGTGTTAATTGAAATGAAAACAAAAATATGACAGAATTTGATAATTCATAATTGAATATTTAAAGTTACCATAATAATAAATTGTTGGATTTCAGGTAATAGAATACATACAAGACTTTTTAAAATCTTAACGAAAGGTTTATTCAAGTTTCTAACACGTTGTTAATCGTACGAAGATATTAGTAATAGCAATGATAATTTCTGTTTTTGGAGTTACTATAGACTTTAGAAGAAGACGTGGAAGGACTAGACAGGGATTGAAGTAAAAAGATCGTAAAAAAGTGGCAAAGGTTCCAGGTAACTAAAAACTAAAGTACAAAATATTTGGCGAAATGAGCATTCGCGGTGCGCTGCCGTTTACGAAAGATTACGTCGTGAGCGGTTCGTATTCATGAGTCACGTCGTGTTAGGTTGGCATCCAACAATATTATTACAGTAACACAAATGAAATTTAAACTGATAAATTACTAACATTTGTATCAACGATGTTAATATAATTTAAAATAGATATTTTTAATGTTTTACATTACAATATTAAATAATATAAAAATTATTTAATATTAAACAATTGCATGAATAATAATAATTAACATTATTATAATAATTGAAATTATTTCTTTATTTATCACATTTGCTACAATTCAATAAAAAAAAAGAATATTTTATATGCATAAACATCTCTGTTAATATCTCTACACTTGTGAAAGAACTGTATACAATATTGCCGTTTTCATACATTACATATCAATGATTCATCTTAAAAAACTGACTTGACAAGATATAAGTATCACGTCTACGTTTCATTTATAATTTAAAAGTAATTTGTTACGATCACATGTAGGAACAAGGTACAAAGAAGCGTGCAATGCAAGTAGAATTGTGAGAATCGCGTCTGTACGTCACACCAGTTACTAAGCAACAGGAAAACCTGTAAATAATGCATTCGTACGCGATTGTCGACAGTACTCTTCAGGTGGTTCTCGTACTTTGTTTTAAATCAGTTTCCTATCAAATAATCGGTACGTTCAAAAGCAAAAGAAATGCCAAATAAAATGCAGAAAACGAAAATAACCGCTAACTACAAAGTTAAAGAACCTATAAATAACTTTAAGATAAGGTAAAACATATTTCAATATATGGTACAAGGGAAAATTTAATTAGCAACAAAGACTGAAAAATTACAGTTCTTCGTGTTATTTATTTGTTTGTCCATTCTTCTATTCTGTTGGAAGTAATATGATTAACTTCGATCGCTGAAACAACATTACTGTTTTACCGCCGAAACTCATGGCAGATGTGTCGATAGAATTAGATCTCGGCCATCTGGCAGAGATTGTTTCTACCTTCTAAATAGTCTTCATCTTCTGTACATTTATTGTTTTAGAGTCAAAATCGTACAGCAAAGGCCTTTACTTGTGGAATTGCTCGAGAACGAAGGGGATACAAGGGACTCAAATTTTCTAGAAGAAGAAGATCGTACTTTTAACTGGCAAGAAAAAGTATTTAGTCCATTCGAAATAAGTTTTTACAGCGAAAAGACAAATTGTTTAAGCGAATGTCAGAAGGAATATTATCGACAAATCAAAGAGAAGAATGTACAGGGTTCTCAACTGTACACTTATACACAAAACGATTCGTACTATGCGGAAAAGGAATTGTTAACGAAACCCTATAAAACGAAATTGGTAATCAGGAATCAAGCTGCGTTGCCGGCCTTGCAAAATCGTAAACCTTTCCCCGAAAGATACAATAAAACGGTCGTAGATGATGCACCTAATGACGCAAGGATTCGAACGAATCATTATCTTTACATGGAGTCTTCCGTGATGTATGTCATGGTTGATTTATCTCAACGAGATAAAATTTTGACAAGCTTTAACGAAGATGTAGAAACAGTGTTGTGTATCATTACATATGACAAATTGCATAAAATTTTGTCAGTCAATCCCAACTTTACGAACGACCGTTATTATACTATCGCGAATTCTAGCGGTATTCAATTTAATTATTGGATTGAGCATGTTTCCGAGAAGCCGTCGTCATTGGAATTACAGCAACAACAAAACGAATCACGATCGGTAGGTATATATGAGACTTGTGTTCTTATTTTACCATTATAAACCGGTTTTAATACATTTCGACTAACAATCCGATTCTTTTTATTTGTTAACTACATCTCAAAGTTGAAAAAAAATATGTATTGCTATTTCCTATTTAAAATTGATAATCGGTAAAATTCCTTATAATTGATTTAGTTTAAAAAATATGTGACGTTTATTTAATTGATTATTAAAATTAAGTTTTCATAATAATATGAGAAATTATTTACGTTAAATTAACTTTTGTTTTTGTAAAAAGATATAATAAAATACGTACCCTACATAGGAGATTTCAGAAAGTTGTCTCATCACTCTCTGTGGATAAAACATGTTTCCGGAATTCAACGAAAATTTGTTACCAATACCAATAATTTTTCATTACTATGTACCCACATGTGTCACATGAAATTGATTTTAATTATTTTATTTTACACTTCGTTAAAACACCTTCAGA
The DNA here is from genome assembly GCA_951804975.1 of Anthophora plumipes. NCBI lineage: Eukaryota > Metazoa > Arthropoda > Insecta > Hymenoptera > Apidae > Anthophora > Anthophora plumipes. The sequence continues at coordinate 13,095,376 of OX638118.1, read as the reverse complement.
AAATGTGAATATTTTCATATTTCGTTGTATATTTTCAATCATTTTATTATTATCTTATTATTAAATATAAAATATTATAAAAATTAATAAATTATTTAAAATATATCAAATAAGAGTGACGAATAAAAAAGCATGTCAATCGGTGTGGTCTCAGGCTCTACTGAATTCTGTAACAGTGAATGGCTGCTTGGACACCTCCACTTATCTCAGCTTACACACATATGTGTACGCGCACTTGCATCTGTATATGTTCTGTACTGTTTATACGCGTACAGCGGAGTATAAATATAACACTACATCAATATAAACATAATACTGTCATCAAAACAGAAAAGTAATTTTCACACAGTTTTGGACTCTTATGATTATTGTATTATGATATTTTGTGAATTCTAATAATTAAAAAATTATTTGATTGGAAAGGGTACTACACTTTTCTACAGATAAACATACTGCAGTTTTTAGTACTCCTTAATTTTGTATTCAATGTTCATATAAAATGTAAAATTAAATATATATGTAATATATAAAACTACTAAATATAATGATAATATTATTCTGATTTGCATGTTTTATAGAAAATTGAACAGCAACTGATGTACAAGGAAGCTGAAATATCTCATGGCTTGCAATTACTGTCACCAAATACACATGAATTTTTCATAAAATTGGATATTTTGTCAGCTCATGATTTCTTTTTTGATGGACTTTGCGTTTCTTATCACTTTGATTTACCAGAACTGTGGAGTACAAATCAAAGTGATAGATTATTTGGAAGAACTCAAAGATGTAACTTACAAAATAATTCTGCATATTTTAGTTATGCTACAGAAATAGTATTAAATTTTCAGTCAACATGTACAACCAATGAAAATTATATTTCATTATCTTGGCCTCGATTGTTACTGTCAGTTATATCACTTGATAGCTGGTTCAGGTAATTAAATTGAATATTTAAATTTTGCAAATGAAATAAAAATGTGCAATATGAATGATACTTTAAAGTAAACCAATTTTAGATACCGTACAGAGGGTTATTCAGCAGTACCTTTACCTGTATTACCTGGTTTATATAAACTCAAAATTACAACTTGGCGACCAACAGGAAGCATTATTAATTCTCTTAGAAGATATTTTACAGGTGGCACTTATGAATTGGAAGATATAACTTACTGTAGTATCCCTAAAGTATATGAAGATAAAATATTAAATAAGTCACAATTAAATGTTACATCAAGTGGTTATATAAATTTAAATATAAATATCATCCACAAAACTCATAGTTCAATTAAAGATAGTGATCAGATAGATTATTTTCAAAAACTCAATACAAATAAACTTATAACTAATGTAGAAAATGTTTTTGAACAATTTAAAACAGCTAGAGAACGTATGTTACAGATTAGAAATTTAAATATTTAACTCTTCGACATCTTCATTATTACCGATCTGTTGAAATATCGCCTGCTATCTCTCGCATTATTTTTCTTTGAAGATTACATTTTGAAGTTTTATTTGATACATTGTAGGTTTGCAATACAGCACATTGAGCAAAATACATCTTGTATGATATATATACATAACGACGGTTTATCATGAAAACTGGTACATTACACATACATATGTAAAGCTCATAGTGAATGTGCTAAATGATTAAATAGGATATCCATAATATATTAATATTTGTATACAATTTGTCGATCGGACATAACAGATTTTAATCTCGACTGAAAAAACAATCTGTGATATAATAATATATGTAACAGTTTTTTAATGTATTTATTAAGTAGTTGTAGAACATCACAATTCTCATTTTCTTTACCCTTCTTTTATTTGTTTTTGCTATATTCTTTTTTAATAGTAATCTATTTGTTGACAAATAAAGTGTAGAAAATGGAATTCTTCCACAACTATTTAAAAAAATATAAATTATTATTAAATTATGAATTATATTTTGGATTGCAAAATAAAAAAAAAACAATTCATATTACCTTGTGTGTAAAGTTTAAGTAAAATATTCCTTTTTATTAGAGATAATTTTACAGAAATTATATTTACATGAAATAATAAAAATGATAACGTAAATAGTAACATAAAACTGCATTGTTAAATATCTTATTCGACAGTTAATTTATGCTACATTTTAATCATATAATTATTCCATATTATACATGAGTATGAACAGTAGCAAATGTTTAATATACTTATAGGTGTATATTATTATTGTACTAAAGTTTTTATAAACTTTACTCAATTTGTAACATAATTCAAATTTAGGAATGTAATGTAAACTATTTAAAAATAACGTTAAATAATAATTACTATTTAAATAATGCTATACTTTTAAATAAGGCAATATTAAATACATTGTACACTAAGCAATCACATTGAACATATTTGTAATGTATGGAAATATTTCCATCATTTTCGACAACAATAGAGAGTAAAGATATAAATGTAGTTTTAAGATATTTTATTTATTTATTTTGAACTACAAATACGTTTTGTTAAATATTAACTGATATAGTGCCAAATTATGCTATACTTAATAACATTCAGTATTCATACTAATGCTTCTTTGTATATTATTTAAACAATAATATGTAAAAGAAATAATAAAATTATAAGTATATGCATTGTAATGAACTGATGAATAATGTGCAAAATTGATTGTTAATTATAAATTATAAAACAAAACATTGTTTTATTAACATTTTTTATATGATCTATTTTTTATCCTTTTAAAATTTACTATTTCTCAATAGCAATCCATAAAATATTTTGACAGCATAACTTATAATAAGTTATGTAACATGGTACTAATTATTTAATTATTCATTAAAATACAATCTTGGAAATTCACTGTTACTTTTTTAAATATAACAAAGCTGCATAAAAAAAAGGCTTGAAAAGAAAAGATTAATACCTTCTTCTAAAGTGTTATTAAGAACTAAAAAACTACAATATAGCTGTAAATAAATATCCTAAAGGCATTTATATCACTGTCTCCTTTTTGCAGCTTTTACTGCTTTTGATTTTTGCTTTTCTCCACCAGATAAGAATGTTGTTATTACTTCTGACATTTCTGGCATATTATAATTGGTGAAATTATTTAATTGTTCCATATCCTAAAAAAGGGAACAAATTTTAAAATGAAAGATTAAAACTATATTTATGGATATTTTTCAATAATACGTATAATAAAAGTTATATAATTAAGTTAGTCAAATCATTTACCAACCTTCCTAGTTTCTGGATCAGTCATAATCTTTGGTATAATCATAATTAGCAATAATGGCAATATCATCATTAAAACCTACAAAAGTATAAAAGGTGATAAACAATATTTATGATTATATAAAACAATGTACCTACCATTGGATTAAATAAAAAGTCTGTTACTCTCCATTGCTCTCTAACTTGAAAATAACGGAATGGTGTAAGTGGTCTCATCTTTAATGGGTAGGGAACTTGTATTACTTGTGATGTTTGGATCAAATTAACTTTTCTTGCCCTAAATTTTCCTTTTGAGTTAATTTCTACTCTCACAGGTTCATAAACATAGTTTGGATTTACAACTTCAATTACATATGATCCAGATGGTACATTTGAAATAACAAATGTTCCATCCTCTCTAAAAATATTAAATGCATAATTTACACAAATACTAATGGTAAATCTAACCTGTATAAGGTTCGAACAAGAAAGTATTTTTGATAAGTATCATAATTGATCAAAGATTATTATTGCGTGCTGTTTATACAAATGACTTTTCAATTTTTAATAGTTAGACATTTAACATAAATTTACCGCAGAAATCCATAATGTTCTCCACCGTTAGCCATAACATGAGTCATTAGTTGCCATCCATTTGGTGCATTATTTTCCCATGGAAAAACTTTGCCTTCGATAACATATAAATCTGTCGATGTATCCTCGTCATTTTCGGCAATTACATATTTATTTGATATGTTGACAACAATAAAAAATAGAAAAATAGCACTTTTGTACATCATCATGTTGAATGTATACTTAACATACAAGAAGTTGGCATTGAATGTTTCAACGTTGACAGTGTAGTAAACTGTAAAGTAAGATTATTTTTAGTACATAATATATTTTAAAAATTATTTCAAACAATATTTCTAGTAGTTTTGAAGAAAAAAGCATATTATGTTTATTTAATATTTTATTAAAATTAGTTAATTGAAGAATAGTTTTAAATCTATAGAGCACGTAAATCATTTTTGTATAACTTATATTGGTAGCATTGTTGTATATCTTACACTAGTATTAATACAATCCTTCAATTTTCAGAGCATAAGTAGTTGGTCTATTTTGAAATTATATTTAGTAATAAATAATTTATTAATTCATAAGCATTTATTTAAATTACTGAAAACATAAGAAACAATAAGTATATCAAAATGGATGACAAATTACGTCAAATGGAAGATGAAATGAACAGGTATTAAATAGTTACAAACATATACAAGCTTTCCTAACCTATTTAATCTTTTCCTTTTTTATTATATATACATTATATATAAATGCAACTAATTATGATATTTGCGTATTTAAAAGTATTACATTGCTTATAATTTATATGGTAAATTACATTATGTAGTTTGTTTCTTATAAAGTAAATAAATTATTATAAGGTCCTGTATGATTAGAAATTTGTATGTGAAGTATAAATAATTTTAATTGATCAGAAATTTAAACTAATTTTTAGATTTGAAGCTGAAATTGGTGGACAATTAGTTACACCAATGGTAAGACCTGTAATTGGTGCAAATACATATAATCAAGTAGCTAGACAATTGGAACAACATGAACTTCCAACTCCAGTTGTTGCTGCTGCTGCAGCTAGTTTAGCTTTTCCTCCAATGATTGGATTTCCACCTCCACCACCACCACCACCACCGCCACCACCTCCGCCACCACCAATGTTAATTCCACAACAAGTAGCAAGACAAGGTAAATAATTATAAAATATTATCTTATATTACATTATGTTCATTATACAGAATTTATTAAAAAAAATATTTGTTACAGGTACGGTTCCTTCTATAACAACATATTCATCACCTGCACAGATAAGTAATCCATATTTACCAAATATGGTGGATCCATGTTTAACTGCTACTCCAAAAACCTATGAATCTACATCAGCACCAATGATTCATCCAGAAATTATTGAACAGATTATCAATACAAAGATTCCAGAAGATGACAGCAAAAAAAAACCCAAGGTAAAAGGTGTTAGTACTGCAGCAGAATTAGCAATTAGTCAAGGAAAAGCAAGTTCTATTATGGCTAATGCTAGTGCAGAAGAGACACATCCAAAAGGTAAAGGAAAGAAAAATAAGAAAATTATACGAATGGCTGGTGGACAAATATGGGAAGATCCTTCTTTGTTAGAATGGGATGAAGGTTAGTAATATACTCATATTTATATTTATAAATTTTGCTGTGTATTAAATATATTTTATAATCCTTTTTATATGCAGATGATTTCAGAATATTTTGCGGAGATTTAGGAAATGACGTTACAGATGAAATGCTAGTAAGAGTTTTTGGCAAATATCCGAGTTTTCAAAGAGCAAAGGTAGTCAGAGATAAAAGAACAAACAAGACAAAAGGATTTGGTTTTGTGTCTTTCAAGGATCCACAAGACTTTATCAAAGCAATGAAGGAAATGAATGGTAAGTTAAAAAAATCTTTATTATAATAACTTAAAGTAGTTTATTCTATTTTCAAGTACAAAAAAGAAATTAATTGTAATGTAACTGTACAAAAGTAATAATTTATTGTTTATAGAAAGTAAAAATTTATTTTATTGTGTTTTTCAATGGTATAAGAAAAAAAAATTATAATTTTATACGTAGTGAGGTAGGGTTTTCATTATTGAATTAAAGTTCAAAGGAATAGCAACAATTTCTTAAATAAAATTAAATATTTCAATAGACTATAGTAAGAGAGATTGCAAAAAATATTTTAAAAATATGTACAAATAATCAATGAGTAATTTAAAGAAATTATTGCTTGATATAGCACTTTAAAATTATATAGTATAACTGAAGATCTACAGTTGATCTTATATCAAAATTATGAGATCAGTTTTCCATTTACATAGTAACATTTTCGTTAATGAATTTTTTTCATTTGCCAAATGGACCCCATCCATAAGATATAAAAAGCTGTGGTATTATTGAATATTGTCTTCTTGGTTGTGTGGAACTTCCATTACGTAATGCAATGCGGGAATTAGCATGTGTTATAGATATCGGATTTTCAGTTTTTCCCAATTCCTGTTGGTGTGCAGTACCTTAACATAACATGTTATATATTTATGTAATAATATGTTATCATATTATTTCTTGTTTAATATTTTCTTACTGGCATGATTTCCGCGTGGACTATGTGGATTCATATAAAGAACAGAAAAAGGCATGCCACCAGCACCCCAACTACGAGACATAAAAACATCCTTCTTTGTCAGTCTATTTCCGATTTGTTTGCTAGTCACTGATGATTGGTGAACTTTTTTGCTTGATGGTGGGGCATCATTGCTCCATGTTTCTATTACGATATTTGGATCTATACTTGAAGCTTCTCGTTGAATTTGTGTTCTACAAATCATAATAGTATCATTTCTTAGAATCATGTAGAAAAACACAAGGACTGAAGACTACACAAAGATAATAAAAGTTAAATACTTTGACATTGGCAGGTTCTCTGATATGGTAGCAACATTTTTATGAATTTTTTGCATTGGTAGCCAATTCCAACAACCACCAGTCGATGAGCATGCAGATGTGCTCATAGCATTTAAAACATTTTCTTCTAACGTATTTCTTAGATCAATCAGTGGTATTGCTTGACACACTATGAACAATGTGTTCAATGCGAAGACAAACATAGTGGTCGTGAACAACATATCTTTTATATGTATAAGTATCTTCTTTTTCGATATCTTTCTCGTGTTCGTTCAACGTTTTCACCTTCGTGAAACGATTCGTTGGTTTGGATACAGTGGTGTGTCGTTCCCTTTGGCGAATTCTGAAATGCATTGTGAAAGCATAATAAATTTTCGATAAAACATATAATCATGGAGCAGTGATGGTATAAATTTAATCGAAACGTGGGTGCTGTTGGTCACAAAATGTATGACGACTGAGCATCGTGACAATCGGGTGATCGTTATTGGGCCGATCGTAAATTTTCAAATTTGACGACAGCCAGGTACGTTATTTACGTTTTCGAGAAATTTCTGCAATAGTTACGACAATTTATACGCCACTCCTGCTAAATTTAGAGCGATGAATACTCACGAACTTGCCAATTTTAGTGACCATGGAATAAGGCTACGATAGAAAACTATAATGAAAGTGACGCATGAACGGTGTAAACGGTACAAAGAATTTTTTGAACAACTTGTTAAATTGGTTTCTGGTTTGAGAAATGATTATACCTTTTCTATTTTGATTCTTTACTTTGTTTTATATTATTTAATTCAGTACAAAAAAAATTATAAAGAATTTACTCATTTTGAGTAATCTTAAAGTAGAAATTTATTGTCTACATTTTGAATTATACCATTTTTTTCATAATGCTAAGCTTTATTTATTTGTAGTCTTAAGCATTTTATTATAAGAAGAGGAGTAACATATCTATATATTTTTTTATACAATAAAAATTAGTCTAGTTAAGAAAATTTGTATAAAGGATACAAGTTTTACATAAGTATTTGGAGATATTTGAAATGTACACTAAAATTCATATTTTTCTATTCTTTCTTCTAGAAACATATGGAATGTTGTTTCAGAAGCGTGGAATATACCATAGTTTACATATTGACATTAAATACTCAACTATTTCAAAATTCGCAAATTTATACAATAGGGAAATGATATTGGAACAGTGGAATGAAATAGAAACATCACTTTTTGTACAAAATTTTGTGCATATGATTCTATCATTTGTAATTTATCATTTTTTTACATGTATATAGGAAATATGTTATTCTAGTTAGTTTTCAAAAATTGTTTTTAAAGCGGTAGTAATGTGAGAACTGGTATGAAAATTAGCCATGTGTACAACATTGCTTATACTACTTTGCATTTATGTAAGTTAAAGGAATGCCTAGTCAAACATATATCTGCATATTTAATTTGATATTGTATAATATTAATACAAAAGAAATTTAATTCAAAATTAAAATGGATTTTTTCTAATTATTTAAATTAAAATTAAAATTAATAAAGAATTCTTTGCTATAATAGCAGTTTTTCATAACTACTTTTTATAGATTGTTAACTAATTTCTTTGTTTTGGGAAAAGATTGCATTTGTTAGTAATCTCAAATAGTATTGAAAGTAAATATAATTCTAAGCTAAAAATAAGCTGTGAAACAGGTAAATAAATATGTTTATTTAAATGTATGGTAGCATTGAAATAATACACAGTCAGCCACAAAAGTATTCGTCCACCTAATGTATTCAACGTATATGAGGGAAATTGAAAGGAAATACAAATATAATTTTTAAAATTGAATACACAGGAATAAATGTTTATTAGTATAAAAGAATATAACATTTGTAAAAATTATTAATTATAGCAGAAAAAGAGAAATTTAATGATATATTACAATATACCAGAAAATGAGACTGCAAAAGTATTCGTCCGTGTATAGTTTTTCTAATTATAATTATGTCACGTTAAAATTAATTACTTAAAATTATAATCCTAATATTTAGTGGGATATCCCTTGGATTTAATTATAGCCTCAAGTCTTTTAGGCATTTATTTGACTAATTTTTCCATCAAATCTGGTAATATTCTTTCCCATTTTTTTTTTTTTTTTTTGAATCGCTCTTTTAATTCTTTCAAACTTTTAGGAGGCATTAGTCGGTTTCTTTTTTGCCCATAAATGTTCGATTGAGTTTATTTCTGGTGATTGGGGTGGTCTTTGCTGATAATGTGAAGTATTGGATAAGACTTATTTTTTAAGGATCCGAGCGGTATGCTTTAGATTGTTGTCTTATTGGAATATAAGTAGTTCCTTATGTTCAGCTTTTCACTAGGTAGTAAATGTTGTTTTAAAATATTCAAATATACCCAGCAGTGCATAATATCCTTTATAATATGAAAATCACCAACCCCAGTCAGTGACATGCTCCCCCACACCATTAATGATGTCCCTTCATACTTTACTGTAAGTATTAAATTTTCTTTTTTCTATGTAGTATCTAATTTCCTCCATACCCTTCGGTCAAGAGCTTCAGAATCGCAAACTTTTGTTTCATCTGTAAAGATAACGCATTTCCAAATTTTTTTTTATATAGAAACATATTCTTGAACAAGTTATAATCTTTTTGTTCTATTTATTGCATTAATCTACAGCTTCTTAAGGCTGACTAGATTCTTGAAACCAGCTTTGTGCAATATTCATCAAACTGTATCCACACTTATTGTTTGTCCTGATGTTGATTGCACATTTTCTAACAATTCAGGCCAAGAATTGGGATACTCCTGCTTTGATTTTGTGTAGTTTGGAGTATTTATTTTCCACTTCTAGTTTAAAGTGCCGGTCGGAAATAAATGATTCTATTAAGGGTGTATGCAATTCTGAAAGCCTACAAAATCGGGTCAATCTCACATTTTTTTTTTCACCTATGAATATTTAGTAACAAGCAAGATTTTTATAAGAATAGTTAAGCAACATCTTAACTCTATTTCCATATTTTTTTATTGTGTAAAAGTACAAAATGGTAGAGATGTAGAACATTATTTAACTTCATGTCCGGCGAAACCTTGTTCGTTTGCACCCAGCGACAAACGTGTCTGAAATATAAAAAATAAAAATTTTTTGAGCCAACTTAAACAGAAATATATTATTTCTAATGTAGCTTATGATTTTTCAATAATTCTGGAAAACAAGAAAATGGCGGCTTGTTAATTAAAATTTATTTTGCTGATGAAAATCAACTTTAAACATTCATAAAAATTCAACGAATTAAGATATTAAAAAAATCTTATGCTACATTGTTGATTATTTTATGGAGAATAATGTGCATAAGTTTGAAGTTGAATGGATGAAAATTTTCAAAGATCTGCTGGGTGCAAGGTCGGAAAATAGTTTTAAACAAGTTTTAAATTAACCTTTCTCTAAAATAAAAGAATATTTTTACGCAATTACTCTTAATCTGCAATTTCGGAGCCATAAAGTGACCCTTCTGTTTCTAAAAATTCGTTAGCTGCTTGTCTTATAGTTTTTTTTTAGCAGTTGCCGAGCTGCTTTCAAATTTACTTGAGCCTGAATCTCCGCATGTATTAGCCAATGTTCGTCTATTTTCTTATAAATGTTGCATACACGATTACCAATCTTTAATCCAAGTTTCAACATTAGTAAAATGTTTTTGTAGCCATCGTTAAAAACACTAGCGCCGATAAATGCCGCTATTAAGACTATTTTTTTGCCACAAAATGATGTCTTTGGAGCAATTGTCCGTATTATAGAATTGACGGCCTCATTACTATTTTATGTAAAAATATCCGCTAAGGTAGTTTTTCTAATATTATTTGAATAAGTAAACGTAAAAGGTCATGTTTAATAACAAGAAATCAACCGGAATCTTTCTCCGCTAAACGTCTTACATTGACCTTTCTTGTTTAACATGACACGCAGTCGTTTGGAGTCTTATAACTTTGCTATTTTTAAAAGTTCAAAAGTTCCTTTTAGTATAATATTCTACACAAAATGTTAAAAAAAAAATCAAATTTTTGAAGCCGACAAAGTTGCATATCCCCAAAGTCACAGAAGTTTTGTGGCAGATTCAGTTTCAGTTTTTGCATTAAGCTTTTATGCCACACTTTATTAAAGGCCTGTGACACAGCAAGAAATACTGTTGAGCAGATTTTCTTTTCTTTTTTTTTAAGAGATTGTTTTAAGAGAAACAATTTGAATAACTAATGTTAGAAAGCGCTAATTAAACTTACCCATTCATCTACAAAATAATTTGCTTCGACAGAAGCGATCGTTAACACTGGATCCTTGTGCCGATTCTGACCTTTCCAGACAATCCTCAATAGCTGATGTTACGGTCGGGTCGGTGAATTCACTTCACTGCACGATCGATAATTTTCGGTGACTTCTTAGAGACTGCCGATTTTCTCTATTCTCTACGCCTTTGCCGCGTTTCTCTGCGGGGAGGGGACGCGTGTCGCGTGCCTGACAAAAGAATGTTAACATGGTCTTTTCTAAACGAAGCCTCGTCGACGTAGGTAACCCGAAACGCGCCGACCGATCATCGTCAAATTGTTACATTGTAACAATTTTCCGTTTCTTAACGCATGAGTTCACCGACTCAGCCGTAACATCAGCTGTTGAGGATTGCCTGAAAAGCTAAGGATCGGTACAAGGATAAAGTGTTAACGATCACTTCCGTCAAAGCAGGCTAATTTGTGGACGAATGGGTAAGTTTAATTAACTTTTTCTAACATTAGTTATCCAAATCGTTTTTTTTTTTTTTTTTTTTTTTTTAACAATTTATCCACCTGAAAACGTGCTGTTAAAAGAAAACATTCTTTTCATAAGTAATAAAACGTTTTATTCCTTTCGGATAACGAATAAAAGTATCGAACACAGTTATTAAACGACTCATTAGCTTATTTGTTATTAATTAATAACGAATAATTCCACGTTATTCTTAATTTAAGACGATATAACATTTGCCGCGATATCCATGCTGTGCCAATGCGTTTGTCAGGACGCTCTGATTGGCCAGTGTTTTTCGTTAATAATTCAAAAACGAAGTCTCAACCATCATTTTGATAAAGGAAAAAGTTGTTCAGAGTCATCTCAGTAACCCCTATTTCCGGGAGTTACACTAGTTACGGGACATCCTTATAACGGACGGGATTGTAGCTATGGTTAACAGCTTACACTTACCGTTTTTGTTCTTCCAATGTTGTCTCCACTTGCTCTCACTTGTTTTGATTTCACTGTGAATTGTAAACACTATACGCAACACGCTCTAGCTTCGATTTGTTCACCACGAACGCTCGAAGCGAACTGGGAGAGACTTTACAACTTTCTTTCGTAATTGCTCACGATGATCTGTAATGAACTGTTGCTAGTTGAACAAAATACAAGATCTCGTTTGTTTTATGTTTCGAACATATCCAAGCATTTTATTTGATATAAAATTTTGTGGACGGATACTTTTTGTGGTCTCATTTTCTGGTATATTGTAATATATCGTTAAATTTCTTCTTTTGTGCAATAATCATTTACTTTTGCGAGTGTTATATTGTTTTAAATTAGTAAAGGTTTATTTCTGTATTTTTAATCTAAAAATTGTGTTTGTATTTTCTTTTAATTTCCTTTATATACATCGAATATGTTAGGTGGACGAATATTTTGGCGGCTAACTGTAAATGTATAATAATTTTGGCTATTAGAAGTTTAAAAACATTAAAAAGGTACCAAGTATAAACTTCCTAGTTTTAAGTTGGTTCATGAAAAATATAGAAATAATTTTTGCTTAATTTATTTATTGAATCACGAACAAGTATATAGAAATAATTGAAAAGAATGAAAAAGTTTCAAAAAATATCTGTTTGAAAATTAATTGTTTCAAAAAAATATTAGATTTTAATTTAGAACATTTTATGCATACAGAAAATGTAAAAAGTATTTGTACACCGAATAATTTCAAAGGAAACTTTGTATAACTCGCTTTATTAATAAACTTTCTTAATACAAATAATTTATATACATTTGTATATATATTTATAATAAATTTCATAAAAAAACGAATCTAGATTTTCGCATAATTTTTGAAAATATTCAAGAAAATTTCATATTCGGTAGAAATAGCCGCATAAAAAGTATTCGTCTACAGCTCTTGCTTAAGACTACAATATGTACTGTAAACAAAAGACAATCATCTCTAAACTGTCTATTTACAATGCCAGTATATTCGGAAACATTGTCACAATCAGTAGCGTTCAAACTCAGACATTATTAATTGTAAGAGGATAATGAACCGAAAAAGCGTAGGAAACCACCGTGGAAGAGAGGCAAATAATTATAAACTTGCATAATCCATATAAAAGCCTCTCGAATCGTCGCTAAACTACGATCTACAATTCAAGGCATAATTGATTGATATGGATCACGTAAAACAGTACAAAACAATACTAGAAGAGAAAGTCCGCGGAAGCTTAATCAGTACACTGAACGTGTTGTCTGTATAATTAAAAAAAATCCTAAACTAAGTGCGTGCAGAATCGCAGATGAGCTCAATAATTTTATAAATGTCAATATTTCAAATAGTTCTGTTAGGAATTGTTTACGAAAACATGGGTAGCATGGCATAGTAGCACGCAGGAAATACATATGAAAATTCCTCCATAGTCGCCGGACATTAATCCTATCGAGCACTTGTAAGATTATTTAGAAAAAAAAAAATACAAAAACATAATATTTCTTCGAAAGAAACTTTAAAAAGTGCAATAAAAGAAGAGTGATACCAAATTACAGCAGGCATAACATAAAAGTTGAATAATTCAATACCAAGGGAGTGTGAAGCCATTACACAGTCGAAAGGAAATCCTACAAAATATTAATTTCTTCTTTGGATTTAAAAAAAGCAACTGACCGAATACCTTTAACGTAGCTATTTCTACCGATTATGGAATTTTTTTATAATTTCATATTTTCAAAAATTATGCGAATATCTAGGTTCTTTTTTTATGGAATTTATTCTAAACATTTATAGAAACGTGTACAAATTATTAGTATTAAGAAAGTTGATCGATAAACCGAGTTAGTTATATCATAGAATAACGTCTAATAACATCTTTAAATGATAGTTTTCTTAAATGGATAAAAATGTATTATACACTTCAGTGTTAAGGAAATGAATAAATGTTATTCAATTTAGCAATTAAATTTAGCAAATGGACTTTATGATATGTAATAATAATATTTACTAAACAAGATTAATATTTACTTTTAAGATATGAAGAAAGATTTATCTTTTGTTTAATAATGTGTTTTAATTATTTGTATGCGCTCGTATGAAAGTTTTTAATCTTTTAATCTTTTAATTTAAATCTTTTAATCTCAGAAATAAAGAACTAAAAACGAAGAATTGAAAAATCAAAAGGAATAAAATGCATCACAATATATCAGAGTTACTTTTCATATTATTTACTGACTTTCTAAATTTTTAAAATTTGCTATAAAATTCTGAATAGTGTTTTCTTATGACTTACTAAAAATTTTAATAATAGATCATAAAGAAAAATATCTTATTATTTTAGTCATGTGCATTGTAGTATTCTTTCTAAAATATTAATTGACGTTTAAAATTATAAATTATGCATATTTTGACTGTTTACTTCATCTGATAAACATTTCTATACTTATTTTAAAAACTTTTTTCGATTTTTATATCTTTAAATCGCATAAATATATTAGATGCAAATATAATTATAATTTGTTACAATGAAATTATATGAAAACATAATTATATTGCAAAGATAATATTTATTTTACACTGGTTTACTATCTGTAAGAATTATTTTTGGTGTACTTAGTGACAAAAATCAAAAGAATTTATGAATAAAATGTAATGGCCAAATAAAATTATTTAACGTAGTATTTAATAAACAGAAATATAATGTGGTGAATTATGTTTTAATGTAAATTAACATAATAAATAATGTTAATTTTTTTATTTGGTAAACAGCGACAAATGAGATTTGTTACAAAGTTGTCACTTTGATTAAATATAATAATCACTATAATGTTTATACCAATATCAATATTTTTTAATCCATATAACTGCTTTCTACGATATAGTATGTTTGAAAATTCTTACGAAGTGATATAAGTGTTGAAGTAAATATTTATTAAATATCATATAATAATAATATAGTTATTTCTGTGGTATTTAAAATCCATTACCAAAGATGAAGAAAGTCAATTGATAGAACTTACGCAATAACCTAACGATTTTTTACATTTTTCAAATAACATTCTTAGCACCGGTTTCATATAAATAATAGTTTAGGATACATTTGAGCCAATAGATAACATTTAAATCTAGACTTGTATGTTCATTTTTAATTTGTCAATACAGGTATGATAACATTTATTTTGAGAATTTTAACAAAATGTACCAATCAAAGCCGAAAGAAATCAAGAAATAGAATCCATGTGGTAGTTCAATAAAATTAATTCTGTCAGTTTAGTATAATATAACGTTTAAAATTGCTATAACTTTAAACATCAAAGTCAAAGGCACAAGGAATCAATAAGCAAGTGGTACATGATTATTAAATTCAGATCGATAAATAAGATTGTAGTTTCATTAAACTATTATATTTTCTGCATCTGAGTCTAATACTTCAAAAATCAATATTAAATGCAAGATTAAACTGTTTAAAGAACAGAATTTTTACAAGATCCAAAAAAAACCGCTGTAGCTGCAAACCACTTAAGAAAACATTAAGACTCCAGTAAGTTACACGACAGCACTCAATTGTATAAAATTCAATTACCTCTTAACACAATTAATATTTTAACAAAGATTTCAATAAGAATTCTAAAAAAAAGAAAAAGTACTTACTATTTTATAGCTTAAAAACATACAAATAAGTTAAGTAAGTTTCTAGTCTATGTAACTTCGAGTACAAAATATGAACTTTAATCTCAGCGAAAGAAAAAAAGGACAATTTTCTACCCCAATTATAGCTATACAATTCAATTACTTTTCCGTACATAAGAAGAGCGAAATTAGGTTCACAAACTGAAATATTTACCAAATAAACGTTAACAAAAAACGATATCTATGTTATATTTGTACAGGTATTTGTACACTTTTTCTAAAGCGGCCGAAAAGTGTAAAGCAATTAAACGACAAACGAAAGAAAAAAGAGATAAAGACGCTTACCGTGGAAACTAACTGAACCATCTGTTCGTTCAATCGTTTGTTCGGTTCGGCTCTTCGTTAAAAGAAATTCGTCATTACCTCTTCGTACTCGTGTGACCGCTCCTTGTGAGTACACCGCGCGAACATGGAGCACTCGGACATCCGTTATCCGTCAGGGTGACTGCGACGGAGTGCGTCGCGACGTTGCCTGTCCCGGTACTCATTCAGCAATCCCTACCAGAACCATAACCCTTCTTTTCGATAACCCCTCCATCTGACCGCAAAAGAGCCAATTGGGATCGTTGTATTCGACGTACAACCGATTGCGCCTCGCATCTTCTTCATCATCATTGCAATCGTCATCGTGCTTGTTGCTTCTTCACAATGATCGTCATCGTCGCCACGCCTTCCCGACATCCTATCGAATTTTCTTCGTCTTCTTTACCCGTCTTCTGCATCGTTTCCGTTATCGATGCTTTTTCTCAATTTTTTGATGCCTCTTTTTCATTGCTTTCCTTTTCTTTTTCTTTCCCGTTAAAAGAGACGCTTTTTATTCTCTTTAGAACCTCGCCTTTATACACCACTTCTATCTTACTGTACATTCTTTTATTTGTATTTTGTAATTATTTTATTTTGTTATTTCCATCTCGTATTTTGTGCGCTTGTATGCAATAAGATATATTATCACTTCGTTTTTGTACTTTTATTTTTATTTCGTTCATATGTTTCATTTTTCATTGTAATTTCATTTTTAGTATTAGTTGCAGTTTCTTTTTCTTTTTAGTATTTTCGATACTTTTTCACCTCTTTCATATTTATTTTCATCTTCTTTATGCTTTTTTTATTTCCCTTATCTTTTTTGTCATTGTAATGCATATTTGTCTCTGGCAAAATTTTTCTTAATCTTCACTGTATATCCCTTTCATATTTTCCTTATATTTTTCATGTTTCCTTCGTATTTTTCTTATTCTTTCAATGTCCTTCTTATTTTCTCCATCTTGCAATATTTTTATATTTTTCATTTTACTAAAATTTTTAATATTAAAGTTTTTATATTTTTCAATACCAAAATCAAGTTCAAAATTTTAGAAAACTTTTCCTGTTCGCTATCTCCTTCACCTATCCTATTTTCATATTATATTTTTCATCGATTTGTTCTTCCTTGTCTTTCCATTTTCTTTGTCTTCATTCCTGGTACTCTCGATCCGTTACTCTTTGCGGTGGTCATCGGTCGCATTCCTTTGATGATTTCTTTCCTCCTCTTCATCCTCTGTTTCGTTCGCGAGATGAATCAGAGTCATACACATGCTGCTGTGATATACATGGTGACCACACGGTGGGTGTGAAATAGCACGCATATTTCCGTCGATATATTTATTTCACAACGAGAGACACGACTCAATTACAAAATAAACATATTGTCTGTCAACGGTGTTCTTATATTACATGGAATGTAACGCCTCGTCGAAGTGGGCGGCCAAAGCTTCAAGAAAGTTAGGGGTTATTTATTAGGTTGAATAACAAGTTCGTTCGGATTTTTTGGTGAAACTTGGCATTATTAGTTAGCTTTCCACGAATTTATTGTCCGAGCACTAAAGTACGGGTAATCTTGTGTTATGTGTAGATTTAGTCAATGTAAGTAGATTCGTTTCTTATCACTAATGAAGATTCAATTATGTGGTGTTTATTTTATTTATTCCCTAGTGTAAACTATATTTGACTTACATAAAATACAGTTGCGATGAATTATATTTTAAAGGGATTTAAAAATTATGTCAAGCGCGATTTTCGAATACAGTTGATAACAGTATGAGCATATAATACTTAATTTTCTATAATACTGTATATTTCAGTTTTACAGTTCTTCACAAAATTGTGACTAATATTCAGTCACAATTAGTCGCGGATAAAGTTCTACATTCTAGACATTGTCGAATAATGTAGTTTAAACCTTGAATTTTTGTTCTGCAACAACAAGAACTATTGGAAATGAAATGCATTAGCATTAGGGAAATGTTTAAGTTGTAGCGTGTCGTAGCGGTTTCTGTTGGTAAATGTAATCGAAATCTTTGGGTAGTTTGCAACAGTGAAATTGTAGTTTTGTTTATATATTTAGAATAGTATTTCAAATAATTTACACCATTACGTAAACTTTATTTTTTAATTAGAGTATTTATTGATATTGTTGTTTAATATTTAAGATCATTTATATTTAGAAAAATAGTGAATAGTATCTTGATATTTGGGAAATTTTCTCCTTCATTTCTTAGTATATCAATGTAAGCTGCAAATAAATGTAAAGAAGGTATATGGTGTTCAATGTCATTTATGTTTGATATAAATATTTTGGAAACTTTTGGAACGATTAGATTTCTTTGAACAATTTAATTTGAATATATGCGGCTTTGTTTTCTTAATATTCATATTTTGGCATCAACAAGTGCATGGAAGTACTTAGAAGTTTGCTGCAAAAATTTAACAACATGTTCTTAACAGATCATACTTCTCTGATTTGAAAAAAGAATTCGATGTTTCAAATCCTCATTGCCAGATTCATTACTTAATACAAATTTCGTTATTGTTGTTAAAAAGCAGTGACATAAGACGATTTTTGATATTTTATTATAGTTTATTTTCGATTTTTTTTATTTTATTTAGAATAGAAATTCTTTTTGTAATGGATGATAATTGCCTTTATAATTAAATTTTGTAAATAGTATGATCTCATATATTTAATAACTGAATTTGGATTGTCTATATATGTAATAATAATAATATCTTACCGTATAAGAGTGCTTAATTTAATGGTAATTTTGTTCTTTTTATATATTTTGTTTGCCTAAATTAATTTTTGGTTAATTTCAATAATTTGTATTTGGTTTTTGTTGGTAAAACAAAAATCATAAGTTTGTTTTTTTATTATTCCGTTAAATGTTTTTAATTACAAGACTATTTTCTGCAAGGTTTTGGATATTTTGGTAATTTTGTTTTGTATGGATCATTTACAACTGATGCAAGTATGTTGTTCTGATAAGCTTGTATGGATCTGTTTTTATCTCCCGTACTGAATTCATAACTTCTAAATTTTCAAAATTAGTGCACACCTCAAATTTAATTTTTTATTTGCCTCTTGTTTTTCCTACTCACGAGAAGAAAATATGATTCAGTGATGAAATACGAATATTATGCTCACTTATATTCCAACGAACTTGACTAGTTGAAACTTAAATTAGAACTGTTTGATACCACATGCAAAGTACTCTTCAAACATCTGTAATTCGATCTGTTTATAATGATTTGAAGAAAGGAAACCTTTTATCAGTAACTTTTCAAATTACTAGTTATACTAAGAGATTTATAAACAATTTAAATTAACTTTTGCATTGAAAATTAGAATTAGAAAAAAAGAATTAGATATTTATGTCGTAGTGTTTATTTTAAAATATTCGAAAAAGTGTAGACGTATGCAGTTTAGCTGATGTTTATATATAAAAATTTATTTTGAAATTTACGATCTGTGAACAAACAATTAAGTAATTTAGTTTAATATTTAACTAAAAATATTAATATTAATATTAATATTTCGTAGTATAACTCGTAGAAATAAGTTTCATAAATCGATCGGAAGTATCTCTATAGGGGAAAATGTATTGTAATTCTTTCCTTTTCATTTTGATGTTGAATTAGAAATGTATATTTGAATATGTAATAAATTTTAATTTGTAATAAGTATTGTAATTTTGTATCGTTTTACATAGTGTTTTTGTGTATTGGTAAACTGAAAATAATTTTTCTTCGTTCTTATACTATAGTATGGTCAGTATCTTATTTATCAATAAGAATGTGTGCGAGCGCATGTGTGTCAATGTCATTAAAATAATATGTGCGTTTATGCAATACCTTTTAGGGTATACGGAATTCGTAAATTAAATTAATACGTTAATTCAATCAGTTTTGAGAACGATACAAATTTTTGAAATATTTTCAGTATGTTTTATTATCTAACAAGTGAAACATATTTTTCTTTTAAAGCTATTCATTTTTTCTTGTATCATAATTATATGAAAATTATTGTTTCTTATATATATTATGGATGAATATTTGATTGTTACTAAAATAATGTACTTTATTTAAAAATATTACCATTTGCATTTAATTCATAAAAGCAAGCCATAAACAAAATATCCATTACATCAGTAATTCAACAATTTGGGATTTAGTGAGTTATATGCGTATGGAATGTATTTTCTGAGTTGAATTGGCTTTTAAAAATAATTTATAAAAAATTGTTTTCAAACATATTACATACAATGTGTTTAAATTTACATTAACATAATTAATAAATATCGTAATTAAAACATCGTACATTACAGAAGTACTTGAAAAAGTCATTAAATAAGTTTTTTATTTAAAAAGTAAAAGAATATTTTGTTCAGGTGCTTTAGTGCAATTCGTATTGTTCTTTTTATTTTTAACAGATTTTACTACAATTTACGTTTATTTACTTTTTGATCGAAATACAATTTTTAGTCTTGCTTAGTTGTATTGTAATATTGTATTTTCTTTCTAATAATTATTGTAATTACATTCATGATTATTTTTTTACTTCTCTTTATTATAATTATGATTAAAGGTAAACTTTCTTTTTTCAAAATAATGTAAACGTTACTTTAAACGAGATTTATTTTTAAACGAGTTATTGCACGTAACTATATTTCCCATAAATCCTTCTTTCCACAATTCCATATTTTTAGTTTAACACGATTGAAGTAATAATTATGTTCAAGTAGGGCTTAACGAATTCGGAAATCAAATTGCTATTCTTTGCAGTAAAAATAATCCATACTGTACCAACGCGTTCCGTAAATAAAAACTCTGCTTTCGTCCGTTACCAGTTGCATAGCGAAACAAAAATATTTATTTTGAACATTTGTTTCTTAGTCCAAATTTACTTGCCTTGCTACATATGCATAATGTGTGAGGAAACCACATTGGTACCAGATTTCTGTGCTATTTAGTGATACAATTTCATAATAAAGTTGGTAAAATGTCACGTAAAAAAGTCGAATATTTCGGTTAATAATAGAATATGGTCCAATTAATTGATTGGTGAGTATGCCACACCACATATTAACACTTTGACGTTCGCACGTGTGACAAAAAATCTTTTGTCTGCCGCCGGTATGTCTCCCGTAGATTCTATTATCTGTTACCGGCTATTTCGCACGATCGTTCGTATTGTACTTACAATGTACCGTATCAGGACATGCAAATTTCAATAACTCTTACTTGATTCTATCACCCGATTTACATGAAATTTCGGGGATCTGTATAAATAGATGTAAGCTTTTTTATTACAATAGAAATACTTCTATGCGACACCAACGTGGTGTCACCGGCATTTCACGATAGCTTTGCATGCGACACCAACGTGGTGCCACCGGACGGCATAGTGTTAACATCCCATTGACGTTGATGGTCAACTATTCTCATCCAGGGAGGACTACATTTTGATGTCTAGTAATTTTTCAAATTAATCTGCCTGCGGTTAGTAAATATTATTTTATCGGTAAATAACACTTTTTGTAAAAAAGAGATCATCATTGTGCATTTGATGCAAAAACCACTGGCAAAATTGAACGCGGTTTATATAATTGGATCCGTGCAACTCCTGATAGAGTACTAGGTAATGTGGATGATATTTTTCATTACGAAGAATTCGAAGCATACTTGTTTTGTTAATACCTGATGTGAGGATCTTTTGTTACCTCTGTAAGGACTGCAATAGTATTTTTTTCAGAGATAGTAGTTTTGGTTACGTTAGGTTCGGTAACGTTAAAACTTCCGGTTTCTCGAAGCGATTTATAAAATACCTCGAATATCAATCGACATGGTTAATTTCGGTCAGGATAAATTCCGGTATACATAGCTATAGCTCTTGTTGCGTTTCTATCGCACTCACCATAAACTAAAAGCATATCCACTTTTTCACAATTATTAAATTTCATTTTTGCTTTTATCTTACTGATATAGTCACGTACAAATAATGGTGATAACTTCAATATTGAATCATGAACAGAATAGGCGATTGCAATTATATAGAATCGGTCATGTTGATAAACATTATCACGTAAATTTCGCGATCTTACGGAAATTTTTGCTGGTATTGAATTTCCAACGTGATTTACACACAGACCAAGAAATAAAGTGAAATTACTCGTTAATTTTTAATTTTAATTATTAGGTTTACGGCTAATAAAGGTCAGTACCTTTTTACTCAAAATTTAACGCTCTTTAATATTTTGGCATAAAAAATATAGCATTCCATTTAAAGAAACGAAGTTGATCTTAAAATCACCGAAACGCCTCCACCTACAAAAAATTATATGCATTACATAATATATCCCCTCAAATCATACAGTTTTTCTATAACAAATTTTTTCATATAATGCGTACTTTAGAAGTTGGATAAATAGAATGAACAAATTGCGTGAACTGCCCAGTACATCAAATATTTAGTAACAAAATAAGTATAAATATAACTATTAATGCTATTTGATATATTGTATTATGTAAAAATATTTGGCTCAGTTTTAACGTTTCCTTGAACTCTTCTACTAGGAAGTTGGATAGAAGAGTTCAAGGAAAATGAATTTTTTTATTTAACTTTCTATGTAGTTATACAAGCTGGGGCTTTTACGTCTTCTTAAAATCCTTATTTTTAAAGAGTCACGGTCATATATTGTCGTTAAACACTTCAAATGCACCTAGAGTATCGTATTTAAAAAAAGAGTGTAATGTGGCGCAAGTAAAATATTAATATATGTGCTCATGAATATAATTTTATTATTCATGATTTTTGAAATTGAAAACATTCAGTTCTTCTCAAAAAAGATTAATCAAATATGCAATATAAAATATTTTAACTTAAAAATTTCTTAACATATTTAAGTACTATTTAAAATTGATGTTTTTTTATTGTTTCAATCAAATACATTTTCAAGATTTTATTTTTCAATTTTCATTCACTTTATATGCACAACTAATTGTTACATCAATTTACAAATACGTATAAATACTTTTCTTCTTCTAAAAGTGGGAAACGAACAAGAAGTTTCGCAATGTTCTTTTTGCTATAAATACTCAATCGTGAAAGAATTTCTGAGAATATTCTTCGATAAGAAGTTCGCTTAGAAGTTTTCTTTAAATACATACAGTGAAGTTGAAGAATATTTCGTGACAGTTCTTACAGAAAGTAGTGAAAAGTAGAGGATGTAAGAGATGAGAGGAAGAGAGGCAGGGGAAAAATTGTACTTATAATCACATTTTAAATATTACTTCTTATAAATAGGTAATTAAATTCGATTTGCAAACACCTCTATGTATTTAATATTTATCTTTTTGAAAGTATATGAAAATATGAGAATTCGTGTGAAATAATTTTAGCTTATATTTCTCATTTGCTTTTCGAAAAAAATTATTTAATCTATTAACTTTGCATTCTAGGATACTCTGTTTATATTTATTTAATTTCAAGGTAATATCAAGGTAATTTCAAGATTAGAGAAATGCTATAATTTTGTTGAAGTGTGGTTATCTTTTAAGATATTGGTGCTTTTTAACGAAAAAGATAACCCTCCAATTATTTTGAGCGGTATACATTTTAGTATACAAATACAGTACCTGCATAAACGCCGCGTACTACGTTCGATATTGTTTGCTTGGCTGTCGGTTGATTGAGATATCGATCATTCTGGCAATTAGTATAGAAAGTTCTTTGGGATTGTACACTTAATATACATAGTATCATTCACATAGTTTAATATGGAGAGATCATTTGTCCCGTCGAAAGGAACAGAAAACGGTCGATCCTTTGTTTGGCACGGTTTATGACACGACCGTGAAGAAGGGCTATTTTTGAGATTAACGACTTTAGCTTACCGTTTTAACTTTTCACATATTTCTTACTAGCAGAAATTATTTTAGTGCCTAAGGTTCTAGAATTTTTATTTCATTCGTCCTGAATAGCTGAAAATACGTAAAGCCAGAGTATCTTAAGGGCTAATTTGAAATCGATGAGTCACAATTTGGTGGATATTCCGCATTATTGTCAAATTTCTGAACACTACGCGACAGAATAAGTATTGCCCCACCCTCTCCAGAAAAACTACACCAAGAGCTCACTGGGAGGGCTTTAGCGACACCTACTAGACACGCTGATTGACAATTAGAACTTTTTGCCATAGCCAATCAGCATACATTGACTTCTAACAGCGACTGATTCAGACTCCGGAAGATAATAAAAATTGATCTTTCATAAAACTTTAATCGATAAGGTTCTTTAGACTTATCGCAATTGCCAACTAAACGAGATGATATACAAAATACTTAGTCATCTAATTTTTGAAATGATGTGTATTAGCATTCGAAAAACCACTTTGTTCTACTATTTTGAATTAGTTACATATTCGTGTGGCAGGTAACAATCAACGGTATTGTAACGGTAACAATGAACGAGTGTTTAGTGCTAGGATTGCGACACGTAACGTGATACAATTTGTTCTTCTAATTAAATATTAAAAAGTTAGAGTTACAATTTTTGATATGAGAGATAGATATTCTTTATTTCATTATTGTTGCCAAGAAATAAACTCGGTTTTACAGGGAAAACTTATTGTTAGTCGATTTAATCCTTTCATACTTCTACTGCTCATGCCTCTCTTTTATTTTACTAACGGTTACTCTCCCTTCTAACTACTTTTATCACTTTTTTCTCTAGTTTTTAATAACTTACCAAGTTATTAATTATTCTATATTACTAACTATCCAAAACATTAATTTAATTTTTATTTCTCTCTATGCATACGCAGGTGCATATATATATATCTATCCATATATACAGGATACCTGTTTTATCTGAATTCAGAGAAATATCTTTTAACCAGTTAACTGCGTTTGACGTGTATACACGTTAATTCAAAACTTTATTTCGGCGCGGTTGACGTGTATACTCGTATAAAATAAAATGTTACCATTGACTACAAAAACTCGAAATTTGAGTAAGAAGTAATAAAAATGTCAATTGATGGTATATTTCTTTTATATTATCAATAAAACTGCTATGTATTTTATTAAAAAAATTTGATTATTCTCTTTGGTATTTCGGTTAGTCTCCGTACAATATATTGCTTTTTATAAACTGAGTTGATTATTTTGTGCTTTCTTGCTTTCAGATATGGATTATATCACACTGAAATCAACTGAATTTCTACAAATTATTATTTTTTTTCTTTAATTTTCCTGATTTATAAATTTTAGTATCTTCTGACGATTTTCATGTTTTTAATAAGAATAACCTTTTCGACTGAATCCATTGTTAATTTTTTATCGAATAAAAAATACTTCCTCGTTTTACTTTACTTTTTTCATAAAACTTATAACAGGAGCATTTGTCCTGCTTTCGTCGTGTATGCTCGTCATTGTTTAATTTTAATTACGCATCCCACGAGGGATTTTTAAAACTAAATTCCGCAGTTAACTGGTTAAGAGGGTATGGAAATCTGGAAGCCTACAAAAATAAGGTCAATCCCACATTTTTGTTCACCTATGAATATTCTCTTAGGTCTTCTATGCTTACGCATTGTTACAACTAAAGATATTTGGGTTTCTAAAAACTCTTTTCCTAATCTAATAAAAAGATTGTCCATCGCACAACGTTTAAAGTTTTTAGAAAAACTCTAATAACATGTTAGATGCTTTATAACACGTTGTCCTGGCTGCTTTTCTGAAGTGTTTGTAATTTTTCCAAGATACACATCCAAGTTGCAACAATAAAAAGTTTTTGTATCACAGTGTTCAGATTTTAATTCCGTATTTGCCAGGTTTGCTTGATACACAGAGGGTGTTTATTTTAATTGGATACGATGAAATACAAAATATTTCCTTGATACAAAAGTTGTTTGGTATTAAGGAAAACACTGTATGAGATAAATACTTTTTCTATAAGTGCGATGA
This sequence comes from Anthophora plumipes, assembly GCA_951804975.1. Classification (NCBI taxonomy): domain Eukaryota; kingdom Metazoa; phylum Arthropoda; class Insecta; order Hymenoptera; family Apidae; genus Anthophora; species Anthophora plumipes. The sequence goes on along the minus strand of OX638118.1, from coordinate 13,069,412 downwards.
TGGGGGAGATATCAAATTCATCAGATTCAGGGTGTTTTATAACTGGTTCACTATCACTATAGGATATATTTCCACCATTTGATGATTTATCGCAATTGTGAATGTTTTCATCATTCACAAGATGATTGAGAAATTCAGACATCGCATATTGTTCAATAAAACAATACAAACAATAAAAAAACAATGGAAAATATACTTTTCAGAATAAACGTTTTAACTCACACACACGTATTACCTCCTAAAAGTTTTGAAACAAAACGATTTCTATCTCTTTCTGTATTATTCATCTGCGCAAAAGTTATAACAGACCGCAGAACTTTTGTTGGCTGAAAGACAAACATAAGAAGAAATAAGGAGATCGTAACGATTACTAGTCATATAGTGAGAAGTATTACACGGAGGGGGGAGGTGATAGTCATTTTGCTACTAACAAAAGGAGCCTTATCACTGCCGATAAAATAGGTACGTAGCTCTGTAGAGACTCGGTTACCAGATCGTGAGGGTTAAGTCACAGAAATGATGACTATTTGAACGGATATATGAGTGACTGTTTGAGGTACCTGATGACTCGATCTTTATCGCTGTTCCGGGTGTAACCTTGCAATCGCTTTGACTAAAATTACACATCTGATCAGTGACTTTACCCTTATTATACTACATTCTTAAACATATTAGGTTGAGTTATAAATAACTTCCGCTGTATGTAAAGTATGTTTACTTTCTTGGAAAAATTAAAAACATCTTATTGTAGGTACTATTTTGTGTATTTCCGTAGTCAGTAACGTTTGTAATTTTGTGGTCAGTAAATGAAGCTAAACGTTAGGCAAAAGAAATTGAAAAGTGCTATGTTTTAGGAATTTAAACAAAGAAATATTGTAACTATTTTTTTTATTCCTTTTGCAAATGTTCCTATTTCGTACATGCAAATTAATTACATTTCTTGTATCAACATAAACGAAAAGAAAATATAACTGATAAAAATAAAAAAACAAAAATAAAAAAATAAAAGAAAAATCAGCTTGTAGATTTCGCTACATTTATCGACAGCCCTGGAGTTATTAAATAGTTGGAGAGTTAGCTGTTATATATTATTTGATAGCTGTTATATAAGTTTAGTTGATAAGATCAGATGCGTGTTTTTTTTTTTCAACCTTCTAGGAAGATCAGAATAGCAAATTGCAGCCAGTGGATTTACACGTTTATCCTTTTTTTTTTTATGTGCCTTCGAATATCGTCTGATTTCCTCTGCTACCGTACAGAGTCCTAGAGTTTTCTTGATATCATTTCTCACAAACCACGGTGCATTTAAGATAGCTCTTGAAATAATGGATTGTAGATTTTCCATTTTCATAATGTTTGATTTTGCATTTATGCCCCAGATTTACAAATCATATTAGTTTCATTATAGTTTTATAGACCAGAAGTTTGTTATTTATGTTTAATTTAGATCGTCTTGCTGCGAGTCAGTACATACTTTTCCTAACTATTTTTACTTGCTTGATTTTTTCATGTATATGTTTTTTCCAGTTTAATTTGCTATCTAGGTGGAGGCTAAGATATTTAACGGATTCTATTTGGATGAGTTCTGTATTTTGGAAGTGATAAAGTTTGTCGTCGCACACGTATCGCTCAAGGTTCGACAACGGATAGATTTTCGATTCTTGTTTAGTACGTTGTACTGCGCGGTTACTAGAAGATTGCTTGATACTGTATCGACAACAAACGTGTATGGTAAGGTCTTTGGTGTTGGTCAATCTGAATTTCGACTCTCGCTCGCGGGCGATTGCGACCTTGATCTATTCAGATGTGACTTCCATTGTACTTTCCGTTGGTCATTGTGGTTTGTCCGTGGTCTTTCAGGTGGGAATTCTGATCTGCGCGAGGATTTCGATGGCGACGACGGCAGCGCTGATGATGAAGACGATGACGATCGCGTACGTTGCGTGGCTCTGGGTGACGATGGATGTTGACGTGAATTATCTTTTCGATATAATAGCGTGTGATGTCGTCGGCCATTGCACACGCGACACGAGCTGCTATTACATTTTTCTACTGAATAACGTGGTTGAAGACAGTTCGTGCAGAGATGTATTTTTCGAACGATGTCGAAATGTTTGGAGGCTGTCTAAGCGAGGAAATTCTCGCATGCCCAGATATTGTGCGGTTCTTGGCAATTGGGACACGATCTGTGGCTTTGGGTCGTGGATGAATGCGTATGATCGTGGTAGTCCGGTCTTTGGGGCGGCCGATTATACCTATCACGAATCTTTATAATCCCTTTTCTGGGAGGCGGTTTTACTGCTGAGATGCAATTTGCACGTTTTTCTAGAGAATCCAGTAGAGTGCTATATGATGGCATTTTTTTGTTCGTTAGTGTTAATTCCCACTACCACGTGGTCTCGTAACTGATTTTAAACAGGATGTTAGAGACTAAGATGGTATTTCCCGCGTCGATCGACTCGCTCATATTCTTTAGCGCGCGGAGATGTAGATTGTACGTGTCGACGAATTCTCCTAGTGCCTCAGGAGTTTCCCGTGACAGTCTTTTGGGATGTCGTGAATCGCGTCTACGTGACAGTAGAATACAGCGCGTATAATCAAATTTTTGTTTGAGTAATTCAATCGCGACTTCGTAATTAAAACCACTCGTTGTTAGGTATTGGAAGCATGTGGCGGTTTTTCCGGTTAACGCACTCAAAAGCAGAGAACTGCAGGTTTCCTGCCGCTGGTTTCTTTTCCTGCCGCTGGTTTTTTTTCCTGCCGCTCACTTTTCGAATTTCTTCACCTTACCAGTTGCCCAAAGATGACGGGAAACTGTTGAAATACTCACGTTCATTTTTCTGGCAAGTTTCCGCACTGTTTGACGTAGATTTACTTCAATCAGAGCCTTCAATTCTTCGTTGTCTATAGTTGTTTCCGGCCATCCATGCTCTTTACAAAAGAGGCTTTCATCGCCATCCATGAACTTTTCATACCATCAACGAATTATGCATTAATCGCATTTTGACTGAACACTTAATTAATTTTCCGAGTAGCAACTGCGACGTTATCTTCACTTTTCGAGTGATATAAGAAAAGGACTCAAAAATCGCGTTGGTTCATGCTGACATGCAAGCTGTATAAAACCATGGTTGGAAACGTAAATAAAACAAATGAAGGTGCCGCCGTATAGAACAAATGACGAGCTTTATAATGACACGTCATACGCTCATGGGCACGAAAATATTAATAAACTGTAAAATCCCGAAGTATTTGTACTGAAAAATTAGACATTTTATATGTAATAACATAATAGCTTCCAAGATATTAGATTAAATAATTTCGATACCCTAACTTTAGGGACTATTTTTTCCGTACCCTTCAAAAAAATTGTGATTGGACAAAAATACGTATTAAATGTAAAATGATTCTTATTATTAATTGACTTTTTGGTTATAAAATTGGGCTATAAAAGTTACAACTAGCATTGTCTTTTTATACCAAGCAGTATTATGCAAAATAATATCTCATATGTATTTATAACATGTCAAGTGGGAAAAGATTCAGTCTTTAATATTAAATTATAAATTAAAACAAAAGTAACATTCGAAAGCTTTAAGAATACTTTCAACCACTCTTTCAAGTAACTAATGTATGGAAAACAATATCTTAAATTAAATACAAAGCAAAAAATAGGAAATTCCAAATATTAAATCATAAATAAAAAATTAATACGATGTTTATCAATTGATTTTCAATCAAATTATAGAAAGCATTAACTATTTCACATATTTAAGATCTAATAATTAATAATTATTTCATTACACTGATGAAAAATTACGAGATATCTCACATTAGAATTCTTAAATCTAGTAAAGTGCAGTAAAACAATAAAAATAACAAGTAATCATACTAGAAAAAATATATTATTATAGAAACCACTCTTATTTAGAATGTAAACAGTTTATAAGAATATGCCGGTACAAATTTATCATTAACTAAGACTTTACTATGGAATAAGTTTTATGAAATAATGCTCCAGTCTGAATGTGTTAACAATGTCCGAATTTATTTCGCTAAAAATGCCTAAAGAAAAGAAAGTTCCTTTTCTGCGAATTTCTTCATCTGTAAGAATAACATTAATTTAATGAAACTGTTTTTTTTTTTAGGGCGATATGTAGGCTCACGTCCCATAAAACTACGGAAGAGCTCGTGGAAGCAACGAAATTTGGAGACAGTAAGAAAAAAGGAGAAGGAAAAACAGGCGTTAATTGGTTTATTGACCGGCCGGTGACGTGATGGAACACCCTAGTTTGTTTTCTCGGTCGCATTATTAATTCAGTTTCTACACTGATTCTCCAGTGTTGATTGTTTTCAAAAGGTCGTCATTGTCATACAAGCTTAGCAACTAACTAATTGATACATTTTTTTAAGAATATTAATTCACAAGAGTACAAGTGTGTACGATCGAACGTTGTTATATCTTGTACTGTAATGACTGTCACATAAAATAGTATGCAAAATGAATGGAAATATATTCTTACCTTAATTGTTTTTTCACTGACGTGTTTATTATGTACTTCTATTTATAGGCCTTCCAGGCTTTTTGTAGACATTTCTAATACTATAAATTTCAATTTGATACTTTATGTATTTCAATTCGATAGTTTCAAAGTATATTACGAATTTAAAGAGTTGCAGTTTACTAATTTTAAACGTATTACATACCACGTTCGGTGACTTTCGAAATCCCGCTGATTACTCTTGCTTCACGCTCCACGACTCGCTTTCTTACCCGGCCGCACCTAAACAGTTAATATCAGATACTCATCATTCACACTTCGATTTCTCAAATAGATCGCAATCTTTCTTTCCTAGTCGCACTTAAATGACACGTATACAGCCTTGCGATAAGTACTCGTTCTCTTCAAAAAATTACACATTCATAGTATTTTTTAAATTATTTAACAATGTTCCATCTAGCTGAGCAACTTGAAACTTTTACATATAATAATTCGATAATATAGCATTATTTGTGATTTTTGTAATGTAGTCACTTTAAAAGTTATTTATAAAAACCACCCTCAAAAGAATAATTATTTTTTTCTACCCTTAATAATTGATTTATAATTCTGACAAAAATATCTCAAGTAAAGCTAGTCTGTAACTCTTACATATTTTTTTCATTTAAATATCTGAAATAATAATTAGACTACCAAAAAGATAAAGATGTGGGACTTAGAAGTTTATTACGTTATTCATATATACTGAAAATGTATTTTTTATTTTGCATATTTTGCATAATGTATACGTTTTACATATTTCGCTTAAACGACATATGCACTAATTTTATTGCATATTCCATACATATGTAACAGCATATGCATTTAACTGTGCACATCTCGGAAAATACATTTTATCCATCATTGAGCTCTTACGTGATAACATTTGCAAGTATCTAAATAATGTATTGTTGATATACAATAGTGATCTAAGGTCATATACATTCCCAAGCTATCCTTGAGAAACAAAAACAATACTGAATGTACGGCATAGCGTGATTCACAGGCAGTAAAGTGATAACATAACGTGAATTGTACACGCCAGAATCAGTGAAGTTCTCGAGATAAAATTTAAAACGTAAATTATAAAAGTGAACAAGATGTCTAAAGCAGAAACTTCTAGGCGTAGAATGCTGAACAGTTGGCTTGCCGCAGTAGCGGATATCAGTTTCATTAATAATGGACAAGCCGTTTATTGTAAAGCATGTGATAAAGAGGTTGATATCTTTCTAAAGATGTATTCGGTAATTATTTATTTTACTTTAAGCAAAATATTATTAATCTAACATATCCTATATTTTACTATTAAGATTAAATGTGAAAGGAAATCACAATTAACGCAGCATGTGAATACAGAATGTTACAGAAACCAATACTGTATCGGCAACTACCAGTACACAAATAAACGCGTCCAATTCCAAAGAATCAATTTTATGGAGACATGTACCAGGCTATGGATTACCTGGTGATGTCTGGACAATGCGGTGTGGAGAAGTATCTTAAAAAAATACACTAACCGAGATATCTCCGACAAAATCCATGCTTCGAAAAAATGATCTACATGATTGTTACGACTTAACACTGGACAATATGTGAAATAATATTGGTGAAAATAAGGTCCGGATATCCGTAGATGAAACAACGGATAGCACAGAGCGTTATATTGTAAGTCTGATTGTGGAAAAGGTATGCGAAAATAAAGCATCAATACCCTACTTGCTGGCTTCTAAACAACTGGAACAAGTAAATCATGCAACCATTGCACGATTTGTAAATTCGAGAATATAGCTCTTATAGTCAGCTGGAGGTGAAAACAGAGTGTTACTGCTTGTAACAGATGTTGCAATGTATACAGGGTGTTCCAGAACTAGTGTAACATCCGGATATGGGGGGTAGCTGAGGTGATTCTGAACAACCTTTTCCTTTATCAAAATGTTGTTTGAAGCTTCGTTTTTGAGTTATTAACGAAAAACACTGGCCAATCAGAGCGCCCAGAGAGCGCGCGCTCAACCGCGTAAGCGTGGCTCTTATACACGGGCAGTCGGTCGGGGTCCCGGCAAACGCACTGGCCAACATGGATATCACGGAAAATGTTATATCATTTTAAATTAAGAATAATGTGAAATTATTTGTTATTCATGAATAACAAGTGAACTAATAAGTCATTTAATAACTGCATTCGATACTTTTATTTGTTACCCGAAAGGAATAAAACGTTTTATTAGTTATGAAAAAAATGGTTTTTTTTAACAATACATTTTCAGGTAAATATGTTGTTTTAAGAAAACCGATTTGTATAACTAATGTTAGAAAAAAATAATTAAACTTACCCATTCGTCCACGAAATAACCTGCTGCGATGGAAATGAGTCGTTAACACTGGATCCTCACGCCGATCCTGACCTATCCAGGTAATCCTCAACAACTAATGTTACAATCGGGTCAGTGAACTCACTTCACTGCACAATCGATAATTTTCGGTGACTTCTTAGAGACTACCAATTTTGTTTATTCTCCGTGCCTTCGGCGCGCTTCTCCGGCGGAAGGTTGACAAGGCCACAAGGCCGACATGTACGTATCACAGGTACCGAACGTAGAGGAAATTCCGCTGCGTTGTCAAGTTTTCTCGAACTCACCCCCCACTAGAAAGCCTTGCGGTCCTGGAAAAAGCGCGCTAAGGGCGTAAAGGACAAGCATACGCTAAGTAACGAAATTTCTAATTGGTCAATACCGACGCATTAGGTTAGCCAATCAAGAAATGTAGTGAAAAGTTTTTAGGAAGACTGAGGAAAGCTGGAGGAGATAAGGCAGTCATTCTCCGATCTCCGAGCCTACGCTTCAAATAAAAAAGAGACTTCACAAAGTTAAGTGTGTGGGTGTATTCTACCCTAAACACGATCCCTTCCTTATATTATACACTGGCAATATTAAAAGTGACAGAGCTACTTAAATTCGTTAAATATATGTTTTAAAAACAAATATGATGAATTCACTATAACATTCTTACAGAGTTATTTCACATAATAATTTTGTGTGGTATATAATAATGACTTGAAATACGCAAATATATTACTAAATTAAGAAATAACACAATTTAACAAGTTTAGGAATGAGACATAATATTTAACAATAATGTTTTTTAGTGTGATATTTGATAACAAAAATTATTACAGTATATGATAAAAGATAATATTTGATAAAACCACGAGATAAAATTGAAACATAAAAATAAGATTATAATATCTAATAGAAACATGAAAAAATAAATGATAGAACTATGTTTGTTAATACTTCGCTGCAGATTTTGAAATGACGTTTACCGACATTTTTATTAAAAATGTAAAATGACGTAAAACTACGTCACCAGTCTCGAATGTGTGAGTGCATATAATATTCAGGATTCGTGTTTATAAGCATTGTAATACGTAGTAGGAAAGTACACAAGAATACATCAGCAAAAATGTGTTGATGGACCGAAATGTAATTAAGAAAATTTCAAATTGCAATAACTTCTGAATTAGTAGTTTTATGACACTTTTATAGATAGTAAAAAGTTGCCTCGATTAGTGTACAAAAATATGGGGTTTAATTATATTTATTTTATAAATAATTTTGTTAGACACTCGAAAGTACCTTTTAGAAAGAAAATTTAATGTATGTGTAAATAACAATAATTATGTACATGCTAATATTTTTATTATTCAAATATACAATGAGGAATTTTACAATATTAAAAAGCAATTAACTAAACTGTTTATAATCAGTAATCATGCATACTAGTTGTAAAATCTTTTTAATAACAATTTTGAATAGAAGCAAATATTTCGTCATATTAAGCACTCTCCACTGTTATGTCTATTTTGACGCAAGCTACCTTGTTGTCATTTTGTTTGAAGTCAGTTTGAACCGCGTATTTTCCAGGTGACATGTCGCGGAACCATTCACTTATATCACAATCTTTAGCCGATTGTTCACCCTAAAATGAAAATTCAGTATTAATATTTAAATTGACTAATTAAGTGTACTTAGTTTCTTAACTGATAAAATGGTGCGCGTGCCCGCGCGTGTGCGTGCGTGTGTGCAGAGTGATCCCTTTAAATAAGACCACCTAAATATCTCTTGGAGTTGTAATATAAAAAATATTTCGCACGTAGTTTGCATGATTTCAAAAGACGAATCAAAGAGAGGAAAAAAGTTCTTATAAATTTTATTTTTTAATGATTTGTTCAATACCACTTATGTTTTTTTTATATTACAACAATTTTTTTTTATTGCATCATATACCTGGTCAAAAAATACGTCCAGACATGCATGATACAATAACCTTGAAATGGCCTTGATTTCTAAAAATTAAATTTTTACGCGCGCGTGCACGTGTGTGTATGTGTGTAACTCCCTATAATTCGAATTTTGTTTACTTGGAAAATATAAACGATATGCTTAATTGTAAAACTTTTCCTTTCGTACAAAAACAGAAGATACTGATTAGAAATAGACTAAACTGATACCTAGTGATAAATTAACGGAATGCAATCCAAATAATGTACATACATGCAACTTTCACGCCATACAAGATTATAGACGAACAAAGAAAAACATATCCCTCCTATTGAATATTATTAAAGAATTATAATTATACTATTGCACATAACTTTATATAATTTTTATCTTTATTTTCAATATCCGAAGTTATGAAAATTAAAGAAAAAAATTACTTAACTAAATAAAGATTATTCACTTTTGGCAATGTTGCTAGTAAAAGTTTTGTCTTTTATAGCTTATAAATTATTAAGTATAGATTTTTATAAATACAGATTTTTATGCAAACATATCATATTTATGATATAGTCCAAATTCTTTTGACTATCTTCAGTATCTACAGTATGGCGTAATGATAGTTGCGTTAATTCGTGTAGTTTATTTGTATAGTTAATTAATTATAGTTATACTTAATCGTTATACAATATCGGGGCTTACTTCAGCTATGGAACATGTATCATCATCAGGCTCTGGATAATCTATCGTCGCACAAATACCATAGCTTTCAAAATCTTTCATCGGTCTCTCAATTTGCTTAACTATTTGATTAACCATTTCGTTATCTTGATAAATCCTTGTATCCATCTGAAAATGATAAAAGTAAAAAAAGGTGGAAGGCAAATTTAATCTTTACACAGAGCTATGTAACCTATTTGCAATATTATATTATTAGAAAATAATTGAGATGTTAATAAAAAATTGCAATAAAATATTATATAACATGTAAGCAGTCTTCTTAATTTAAATTAGTACCTCTAATAATTCTGGACAATTTTTCTTAACGTTAATAGTTGAACCAATAACATTATTTGCAAGATCATATGTCCATGAATCCATAATATCGTTGTCTGGAATATCGACATCGAAGCTATTTATTGTTACTTCATTATCAGACTAAAACACAGAAAGAAACACATCAATTATATAAGTAGTATTTTGGATATTTATAGTATGTACACATATAAATCAATTTTAAAACATTTTTTATATTAATGAAGTGTTATCCAGTGGTCTATCAGCACGTGAATATAAGAGGAAGGTGACGTTAGACTCTGAATCTAAATTTTTCACTTCGTGTATTTATTAGCTTTTGAGATATTAATAAAAAACTTTCGGTATTATGCACAGAACATTTCCTATGGTAGTATTCGTCGAGTAGTCAACTCACTATCTACAAAGTATCCCCCGTAAAATCGGTTATATTTGATTATTTATTAAAATACAGATTGTGTTCAGAGTTGCAGAATATACTTTTATTATCGATACACGAATTAATTTATTAAATAATTTCAGACGAGGGTTATCCAGAGCTTGAAACAGCCCCGGAAATAACCGTAAATAATTATCATGTATCGGTTCTAACTAAAACAGTTATAGAGGATCGTTATTATAAATAACTGTTATAAGAGACCGAAATTTCCTGTCCATGACGGTTTCAATTATATCGGCCCTAGGACCATTTCTTTTTGGTTCTACATCGGTCCTCGTATCGGTTCTAAATTGTTTCATTCGAGTTTCATATTATAATCATCGAAACATCACATTGCATTACTTAAAATCTTAACATTTTAAATATTGTGTAGCAGAATACGGTTTATGGTCGCCGCTAGTAAAACTAAATTTACAGATGTCGAGGATTACGTCTTCGACATTTTACGGCTGCTGCAAGCCAAAAAAACCATGACTGTCGAAATTAGTTTGCAATGTATGAGAGGCTGACGGTCATATAGCGCCCCCCAAATGTATCACTACCGTAAACCATGGCCCGCTATCAAACCTTTTTAAGATAAAAACAAGCTCGTGGTGTTTAATTCGCATGCCTAAGGAAAATTCAAGTTTTCCACTTCTCTATCAGAAAAGTAGCTTTGTGGAGCTTCCAGGAGCTTCTCAAAAAACCAATGAAAATAGTTTTTAACGAAGATAAACTCCAGGTTTCTAGCGAACATACGACACGCACTCACATTATATTAAATTGTTACTAAATAAAGGCTAATTTTACGCATACTGTAACCTTTACGTTACAGTTGCAACATTAATCGGTATTACCCCTATGTTACCAATCGGCATATGTCCAACGCAGATGGGCGGTTTGCGACAAATCACTGAACTTGTGAGATAGAAATTGTGTTTACAGATGGTATTATGGATAAACGCGTGTATTTAAGTATATTGAAAACAAATCTTTTGAAAAGTGCCTAAAAATTTAATTTTCTCAGGAATTTTTAGTTTCAGCAGAGTCGAAATCCTAACTATATGGCGCATATTGTTCGCCAATGGATAGTATACAAGACAGCACACTTTAAACACATCACCCCAAAATCTGGATATGAATCTGATTGTGCACGTGTAGGATGAGCTTGAAAAAAGGATTATAAAACGCAATATAACAAGTAAAATGGAATTAAAAAAGGTTCTTCTGCAAAATTAGAACAATATTGTGCCTAAATGAACACAAAATTTAGTTCATTCTATGCTCAAAAGACTAAAAGTGGCCCTTAAAAAGAAAAGTCTACCAACGAAATATTAAGTGCCTATTTTTAATTAATTACAAATGTCATTATTCCTCTATTCCAGTACTATTCTTTGTCCGCCTAAAAAATGCTGAAGAAATTGTTTCTTATTATGTAATAAACTAGAATATACAATAAATGAATATTTAAAAAAATTTTGTTTTTAAATCAATTTGTTTCGTAGTTACAAGCATTTGTATCATAATAATTATGCTATGCCAAATACTAGCACTGTATATCTAAAACTATATGAGACATATTTCCATAAGACTCAACGAATTAAAAAAATATAATAATTTACTAGAAATACGATGGGAAAATTATAACCAATGAAGAGGAAGATGCATAACGTAACAAATTCAAAGTTGTTGGTTTTAAATGAACATAACTTCTAAACAAATGGATGAAATACAAATACTTAGATAATATTGTGTAAATAAAAGTTTATATCTTGATTCCATGCAAAAAGGCAACGTAAAACAAATTAAAGACAATATAAAGAGATAAATATAAATGCATATATTCCGGAAAATGTGTATATAACTTTACTAATTATGCATGATTATGTTTATTCTAACTCTTACCTGGACAAATGAGCATGAAATAATACATAAAACAGAAACGAACAATAATTTTGCAATCGATGTCTTCATAATGACGGTTTCGCAACAGAAATTGTATTCACTCTTTAACAAAATCTCAATGTTCTCCGATTGACATACGATTCATATTTAAAGCTGTAAACGATCCTTTGTGAGTTGTATTTTCGCTATGATTGGCTGTCTTAGAACAATTAAGCACCAATAATCACATTTTATTGTGATACTATTCGTTGAATGAAACTCATTGTGTGCAATGGTTGCGTGATATCGTTGTCGTTTATTAAACACGAAACCGTGGGAAATAAAATTTCATACGCGGAAAAGATTGCCTACGATACTGCAGAAAATACAAACAAAAAAAGATATCAAGTATCAATTTCTATGGTTATTATTTAAGAAGCTTATCATGAACAATCAGTAGGAAGTTACGTTATTACTGACTCGTTAGTACCTATTATGTGTTCCTTTATCATTTAGAATGAAATGACAATAAAACTGTATATATATATATATATCCTTATATAATGAGGATATTATAGTAAATATTAATACTGTAATATCCTTCAAATAAGCATATTTCTGGCGAATTTCTTTTATATTTCATATTTTTGCGGTATGGAAAACTATTTCACTCATCTATTATTTAAATTATTAATAAAATTTGTTTTTGCAACTACAATGTTCATTTGAATACATGATACTATAGTTACCTCCTTAAAATTATTGTAAAAATCATAGTGTTTGAATATTAATGTCACTGTATACATATGTATATACAATAAAGATAAAATATATCGAGATGTTCCGATTACCCCTACCAATATGCAGGAGAGAATCAGGAACGTTTGTATAAATATCAACAGACAAATTCTGTCAACTGTAACTCAAGCTTTCATTAAACGTGTTGAAAAATGTCTTGAGGTCGGTGGTCAACACTTTGAGCACCTTCTTAAATAATAAATAAAACTGTTTGTTGAAAATTATAAAGCAATTATAAATACAATGGTCCTTATACGTGTTTTTACCTATCACATCCTCTTAAATATTTAATGGTTTATCTCGGGAAGTTGACGACCTACGAAAAAATCTTCCGAATAAAAGTTATCTATTTTCTCCTAGAGAATATGATAGTATAATAAAAAATTAGGAGTTCCATTTAAAAAAATCAAGTTGACCTTCATATGACCTTCAGGACCGCCCACTGAAAATATCCATTCCGACCATCTAATTTGCCCCCTGACACATGACAACTTTTGTCTGAAATATTTTTTCCAACAATGTGTTGTTTAGAAAATATTGACCTGTCTCAAGATATGTGGACCACCCTCTATGTACACTGTATACGATGCTAATCGGATCGCATCGCTTGGAATGAATCGGTTTACACTTTTTTTTTATTTTATTATTTTTATGATTATAAATATGATAATTATTTATATCAAAATGGTTCGTACGTGCATGAAAAGGAAATTAATCAAGAATCGTTGTGTCCAGAATAAATGAAAGATGATGTGATAAAAATTAGCTCTATACAAATGGTTACACGTCAAACTGCAAAAACGTATGATGTACCTTACACATCTCTACAAAGAAGTAAGAAAGTTAATATGAAAAGAAAGTTATTCTGTTATTTTTAAAAAGTTCAATTATTTTTGCGACAGACTGTATGCATACTTAATTTGAATGAAGAAAAAAAGAATAATATTGGTCACACTGTTCACAAAAGGTCGCGCTAAAAATAATGAAATTTAATTTTATCATTTGAGCTGAAGGAATGTAAAATGGTTAATATACAGACACGTGTGGAATTATCAGTAAAACCGTGCATTAGAGTTAGAAACGAAAATCCAAGTAGTGAATAACCACATAGGTTACCAGCACACAAATATAAATTGTTCGCATACAAATTCAAGAATAGTGTTCAATCACTTATAATTGAATAATACAGCAGTTGCGGTTAGTCGTTTAATACTGAATCGAATATTGTATCACGCATGGAATACTGTCAGTTGAATCGCACTTGATATTCTGGTGTCCTTACTATTAATTTAATAATTCCTTACAAAGGCATAGTGTGTCTAACTTATACGAGTTCTTACTATGTAGGTGGTTCTAAAATTAACAAATCGTGCACCGTATTATACCTTCGACAATCCTCCTTGCTCACGATTGTACCACCCACCCTGGACTTTCTAAGTTGGTAAGGCAATATGCCGTGGCGGAAAAGTCAGGCCCAAGGGGTAAGAGGGTCTAACGGGACTTATAATTAAGTGGTTTTACGACACGTTAGTTACTATTGAGCGTGTTACAAGAAGGCACCAGAAGGCATGTAGACCGCAAAAGCTTAAAGTTTCTGTGACCATAAAATGCCTTCTGGCCCCGACGATGATATGAGATCAATAATGAGATCTTAATTATGAAAAATTAAGTTCCCTATCATGAGACTCTAATAAGTCGGTGATATCTCATATGTAGTGGTCGAAATAATGGTTGAAATAAACCAGTATTCAACATTTCTCATTCCAATGTGGAAAATATTCATTTTACGCAAAAAGATTAACATCAATATGTGTTCAGTATGTGAGATGGTGGTATTGTAGTAGATTAGGAAAATGGGAATCTAGACAGAGAAAAAAAGAGGCTAGACAGAAAAGAAAAGGATGCGTTTCGTTCTGGGCCTTCTAGTGGACTCGGTCAGTAAAGCATTCCAAGAGACTTGCACCTTGGGCTCGAGGAACGGTAAGGCTAACATTAGAAGCTGTTAAAAGAAAACAGTAGCTTTAGACGGGGGTTAATGAAAACTAACTAGGTGGGTGATTTTCGAACGCCGTTCGACTATTTTCTCATTTTGTCTTTCCCTAGATGCCAACTAGACGCATCAAACAAATGCGTCATTTGCTCTTTTGCATGGTATCATTGTCTAATAGCAATAAGCGCAGTCGGTCACTCGTTGTGTCGCTATAGTGGTTAATACATTCCAATTAATTTGGGACGAATGAATATCAGAATGGCCATAATGTAGAAATAGTTATTACTTATTAGTTAATATTAATTATTTATGTCTTTATAAACTAATTGCATTTGGATGAATGTGAATAATAATTAAACAAGCGCAAATTAACTTGTAATATATGGTTGCACTAGCGATGCAAATATGCCAATTAGATAAGAGGACCTAGGAATAAAGAAGAAAGGAATTGCATTGTATGATTAATTTTAATATTTTAATAAACGTTTTTCTATTTCGTTCTAAATATTTCTACTTATTGTATTCGTTTGAACTTGTTTATTTCTAGTTCTAATTTATATAAAAAACAAACTAAATCTGGGAGAATTGAAAAATTTTGAAAAATATTGAAAAAATAAGAATACTTTGAATTTAACAATTTCACATTTCATTGAATGAAGCGATAAAAAATGTAATTTCGCATTTTTTTGGTATCATTCAACATAACTACACATAGCAGTTACATATAAGAACCTGTATAATGTAAATTAAGTGAAACAGAATATAATAATTAAATATGAATATCTTGCGTTATTATAAAATTTACTATATATATGTCATCAAGTTTTATTGGAGATTAATAAGATGAAAGTAATAAAATTTATTATCATTGTATTATCATTGAGTTAAAATCCTTGAAAAATACTATGGTCCCTTTCTCTTTGTAATATTTTTATTATTACTAATAAATAATATTAAATGAAATTTGTATTTTTAACGTTTGCTAAGTATGAATACTACAAGTTACATTTTTAATCACAAGCATTTACAACATACTTTATTTATAATGTACATAAATTAATGGTAATAATATAAAAAATATTTGAACTACCGCGTACTTCAAATTGAAATATCGAGTGAAAATCGGCCACAACAAAATCGTTAATCTGCCAGTATTCGATACAAAGTTTAATTTATATATATACCGCAGATGGTTTATTGTGATGCGAATGTAAGATTCCCAAGTTAAGAGCGGCTTTGAAGATTATCTTTTTATATTGTAAAACTAATAAGAAATGTGTGGTTTCGCGGTACAGCAACTTCACTATAGTTTGCTTAAACAGTAGTGGACGTAATCAAATGTAGACACCGGTTTGTGTGATAAGATTGTTTTGTATTTTCTGTGACGAGTGTGTATAGTAATTCGTACATTCGCAAAGTATTTGTTTTTTGTACGAAATGAATGTTATTTTTACCTTTTGATTCGACGAATCTAAACAAATCATCGTCGTGATAAATTTGTGGTAATGTATATCGTATTTGAGAGTGTATTTTCCTTCACTTATGTTATTAATCTGTATACAATCCTAAGTGCATAACGCTAAATTGTTCAAATTACACAATCTGTACCTTTTTTTTTTAAATTGTGCCATAGTTTGATTTTATGTAGTTCAAAACGACACAGAACACTTAAGCAATGAATATTACTTATAGGTTATAAAAGTCCATGCATGCTGTTGTCAACAGCGGCAACGGCGAACCGTAAAGTATTCTTTAATGCAAACCGTATATATTGGTTTCAAGCAACAAACATACGTGAAGAAATGCCGTCAGGTCAAATACATCAAAATAATTTCGTCAGTACAAGTGAGAATGTGAATCCTGGCACCGAGATAGCATTAATTTGTTATACTCCTCCACCTTCACATTATAACATTAATTTACCTCTGGCACATCCATCTACTTTGACTAATGATCGTGGTGCACCTCCTTCCTATGAAGAAGCCATAGATCCAAATGGTAAATTAAATTTTTATCAAAATAGATTTAATTAAGTACCTTGTAATGGTATTGTAAAACTGGTAAATATACATATATAAAAATCAATGTACAAGAAGTTTTGAATTTCTTTGATCTAAAGATAACATTACTGTAGAAATATTCTTATTTATTTCAATATCAAAATGCAAGTTGTATAATTAATATCTTGAAAAAATGATTACTTTTATTTTCTAGCTCCTCCTCCATCTTACGATTCATTGTTTGGTCGTATGAGAGAAGCACATAAAGTTTCTAAAGGAGTGTTTGATTTTTTGAAAAATATTCTGCTTTTACTTTTAGGCACTAGTAAGTAAAAATGTGGATTATAGTGTTGTATATATTTTAGTAAAAGAAATTATTAATTTTATATTTTAATGGTTTCAGTTGGATGTACTATAGTCCTAGGAATAACAATAATAATTCCAGTATGTATGATGGTCATTGGAGGTCTTTATCTTTATGACTGCCCACAAGGGGAATATATTCCAGTTTATTTACTAGTGGGTGGTGGTTTTTCAATTTTCAAACAGCTGTTACATTTATCTGCAAGAGTGTGTCAATGTCAAGATGAAGAAAGAATACGACAATCTCCTACACAAACATTAATGAGCTACTTTATGCTTGGTTGGTTTATTATAGGTTAGTAAAATGAACAATATCTAAGTTGAATACATACTAAATATTTATACTTCTTTTATTCTTATATTTTCTGTGTTCTATAGGTTCAATGTGGGTGTATAAGGAATATGAACCAAATTATGACCCATCTCTTGGCAAATATTGTAACAAAACATTATATTTATTCGCCTTCGTATTAATTACATGTGTTTATATAATATTGGGATTGACAACTGTTTGTTTTTGCGGCATTACGTTAGCAAGTCTTGCATTTCACAGACCACCACCAATTTAATGTCAATGAATCAATGAAACAATATGATCTCATTTCAAGGAGAAAAATTGTCGTTCGCAAATTTATTTATTCAAAAAATTATTTTGGGAACAAAACGATGAGTATTATGATGGAAACAAACTCTGCGGATATATGAATCATGTCATAACAGGGCACAAAAATTCGTCCATGCTTTACGTACCTGAGATGCTTAAAATAACAATCTACGAATGGATCTTTTGCACGTTAAACGCACAGAAATAACAGTCGAGTTCCGTAATATGATGTTTACAATCATTTATGGCAGTATCTTATGATTTTTTAAGTACATTCGATTGAGTTTCAACGTCTTAGCAATTAAATGACATTTAATGAACCACATTGAATGCACATAGTAAAATTGTGATTTTTCAAAATTCGTATATATATAAAGAGAACCAAAAAAAAAATTATTAGTGATGGTTTCTGAAACACTTCGAAAATGATACGATTCTTGAAGATCTTTATAATTCTTGAATTTTAAATCTTGATGCATTTTGAATTTTTATAGTTTCAATAAGTCTTGAAAGTTTTGATAAAATTTCAAAGCTTAATGAGTATCCAATATTTTATGAGCATTTTCAATGCTTTTATCTAACCAGTATCACTGACATCAAATATTAAAGAAGGTCTGGAAAGTTGGAGATTTAGAAATACATTTTTATGTTTCTTATCTTTATAGTTTACAGTATATAATTATGTTGTTGATTGCATAAATGTTTTGATGATTTATTAATGTTGAGCAATATTCAAAATAATCCAAATATGGTAATGAGAGAACTGAAATGAATTGAAATAAAAAAGATAAATGAATAAAACAAAAGTTTTTCAATGATTGAGACAAAATTTGTGAAAAATTAAGTTTTTTGCTTTTGTTATTTATTTATTAATACAATTATATTTAATGTTATATTTTTTAATCTGTTTCTTTTATCGATAATATTTTCTATCTTAGAAAAAATTCTTTTGCAAGGTATGGAAGTTGCAAGGCAGCATAGAATTATTCGTGCTAATTTTGTGGTATTAAGATATTTAGATACATTATGTTTTAAATATTCTAAAGGATCAGAATTTATATTAATATCATTTTCTGCTATGTAAGTTTCTAATTTGTCTGTGGGTCCAAAACTGCACAGGTTTATTGAACTTTGTTGACATACTTCGTTGTCAAAAAATATCCGAAACGTTGAGTTATTAAGATTAGGTGTATTGTTATTGTGGTTTGTATCAATCGACATACTTTTAATATTTGATAAATTCTAAATGTGTTCTATTATCAATGATTAAGTTTTCTTGGTATTCAACCATTTTATTGAATGCAAATTCTAGTAGTTTATAACGTAGATCAAGAATTATTACTATTGAATACACAAAATCATTTTATCTAATTTCTTTTAATGTTACAGTTAAAATGTTATCACTACTTAATTGAAGATAAACATATTGTTTTATGCATACTGCAACTGTACAAAATTGATACATTTGATTTAGTACTCAAATCTTTAATATAGGAAAAAATGGCTGTAACATCGGTAAACTATATCTTATAATTTTTCATTCTGTTATAGTTACAGAATTGGAAGAAACATGAAAATATGGTAGTATTACTATTACGGCTTATTTTTGCCTATTCAATATTTCGTAATTCTAATTCCAACATATCTTCACTGCTAAAATTAATTTGTGGTTTTGTACATTCGATACATATTACATCTCAAATAATGTATCCATCTTTGTTAAACTCGATTTAAACTAAAATATTATGTGGTAACATTTCTGTGGGACATTAACTAAATCTTTAATGGATTATACTGATTTTTTTACTACTAAGACCAAAGTGTGTTCGAAACATGAAATAATCATCTAAGTTCTTTACAGTTGCAAGTATATCTGTTGTTATCTATTACTACATATTTTACTTTTTCTTATAGTTAATCACAAAATAAAGTGTTGGTAAGGAAAATCGGCAGGAAAATGAATAAAAATATACATATTTTAGTATAATAACGCAATATATAATTGTTCGAATAGTTTAAATAGCAATTCATACAAAAGTTATTAACTATTTAATAACTTTAAATAATATTAACTATTTGGTTATATCTAACTGAAAGTATAAAGATACTATTTCAATAGTAGAAAATTGAACGTATATATGGGTATTGATGACATTATATTGTATATATAGGATTTAATATAACATATTAGTATTTCGTTGCAAAAGCTTCATTGTCAGTTACTATCTATAAATGTCGTAGCATGAATAGAATTAATTTTTCAATGAAAAATCGCGAAATATTTTCCCATTCTTCGCGTAGGTTTGTTTTGAAGTCCTTTTTATTTGTTAAATTATGTTGTAACAATTTCGATTTTAATTTTCTCCACATATGCTTGATTGGATTGGGATCAGAGGATTAGGGAGAAGTTTTTAACAATTTGGAATGTTATATAAGAGCTATTCCTGCACTATGTAGGATGCGTGCTTAAGATTGTTATCTTGTTGAAAATAGTTCACGCGCGGCGTTAAATCGTTTATATTTTTTTTCAAAATACTTAAATAACATGTTTTGTTCATTGTACCATTGATAAATTTCATATTTCCGGCATTATTTACTCCGATACAGCCCCATAACATTGCGGAGCTGTTTCCATGTTCCACTGTTGGACACATGTTACGAATGTGATACTCTGCAGAGCTTCTTTCAAATAATTTTTTTTTTTCATTTTGCGTAATTTGAAAATTTATTAATTTTGTGTTACTGAAATAGCATAATATTTTTATATTTTTTAGTTGAAAGTAACCAATAGTTAATGTTATTCAAAAAGTTTTTTATGAATTGTTATTTATACTATTCGAATAAATATATATTGCGGTATGTTTTCATTCCTTTTCCTGCCGATTTTCATAATCAATGTAAGTGTATGTTCAATTTTGTAATTAACTGTAAGTTTCACTGACAAATTATGTGTTTTAAAGTCTTAAGTCGAGCAGATTTTACTTAAAATTAACGAAAAATGAGTGTATTTTTCTAACACCTTCAAGCCGGTTTCATTAAATCATATTGATGTAAGGTACTGTATTCAGTACAATGTTTCGAATAGAATGTCACGCATAAGATACTAATGTAGATTGTATGAAAACAAAATACGTAATGCTTTGACAAATTTTGGTGTCAAAATGACGATCGACATTTTGAGTTTTTCCTTGTTTACGATACATTGCCAGTCTCATTGTGTTGCTCACTTCTTTGTTGCACCCTTTTAATCTCGCAAAATTAACATCAAAAATTCTGTGCTGTCCTGTGATTTTGGTGCCTTGCGGAAAGTTTTTCTACCGTGAGAAATATTATTAATAATATAAAAAAGATACAATTAATAATAGATTAAAAGATACAATTTTAAATACAAATGTGTTATTAAATAAATAATAATGAGAGATTTATTTATTTTTTTCTCATTTTGTCTCGTTGATTGAAAAATCTTTTTATTTTATTTTATTTCTTTTCATTTCTAGATTTTGAATACTGCTCAACATTAAAAGTTTTTAAAACATTTATGAAGTCAACTATATAATATGTAGACTAAACTATAAAGAAGAATGTGTAAATGAATTTGCGATAATTTGAACTTTTTCCTTAATATTTTATGAACGATATTGCTTGGACAGAAGCACTCGAAATGCGTGTAAGATATTGTACCTACCTTATTCGTCAAGTTTTCAAGACGTATTATTAATTTCAGAATTTTCAAAATCTATCAGAACTAGAAAAATTTAAAACCTATCAAGATTAAAGATTCAAAACATATAAAAATTTTAAAGAGTTTTAAATACTGAATTATGTTGAAAGTAATTTGAATTTTCACAGAATTGAAGAGCTTCAAATCACTTTGAAATTGTGATTCAAATGCCCATCACTACAGATGATGTTTTAACTAATTTAGGGCTGTGGATGTTTCGCAATAATGGCGAATTATCTTTTAATATTGTGCCAAGAAATCGCAGAGTTGTAAGTTAAAGTATTTTGCCATCAAAACGTTGATCACACGTGTCGATTTTCGATTCGTATGAATATTTTTACTTGAGTACAATCTCAGGACGTGTCATAAAAAAGAAAAAATATTCTAACACGGAGGTGTCATAGAATACTGTGATAGCACGTAAGAAAAGTTTTACCGTCGTCAACGTGCTAAACATAATACTATACTCGTATATCTCGTAATGTAACGCAGCAGTTACAGTTCACACAAGTGAAAATGGTCACGCTCACTTGTACAAATAGCTTACTGTTAAAAGACTGCGATACATCGCAAAACACGTTTTTTTATGCCGTTTGCCCTCTCCTCCGTCCTTTAAAAACCTTTCGATCACTATTGAGCTTTTATGTCAATATAGTCGAATAATCTTTTTATAAAAACTCGTTTGAAGACTAAGGTATAAACTCTACAGGATGTAGCGTCACTTCTAACAGAAAATTTGGAGGCTGTTTCTAGAAGTCGAAATAAAGCAAAAATCAAAAATAAAAGAATCGTATTTGAGGCGTCATTCTTTAATCATTACTGTCTGAAAATATCCCTGTAGTTGAGCAGATCTCCTTACGCCAATAGGATATGTAGTGATGTAGAGGATGCAATAATTCTCAAAACCAACGACGCATAGCCGGCACCATACTTCGTATAATTTGTAAAGAAGAAGGCACTGAAATTCGGCACTGTAAATAGTATTACCGACTTCTACGTTACTATCGTTTGCTTTATCACGATACTGTCGGTACATGTCGGAAAGTTCTTCAAATGTGTATTTCATTATATTTCATTCAACACAACGTATATAAACCACTGAAAAATAATCACTGTACATTACAACATTCACATACACCCGCATACACTAAATAAAAACTGAAAAAACTAAAGGAAAATAAATAAAGCCTGTGTATATGAAAAATATACGAAAATGTAATAAATTAAATTTGATTATACCTAACTAAAACTAATTAATTTATTGTTTTATAACTACAAAGAAAGAAATTCAAAATTTCTATTAAATAAACCGATGATATGTTCACTTGCCGTGTTAAGCAGCTGTTCAAATTTCGATTTTGTTGTCGAAATAATTCGGTCTTTCCAAGCTGTAGTCTTTTACGAAAAATTTGGAAAGATGCGATTGGCTTTGTCAAGAGAAAGATATTCCCAATTAGCTAAAATACGGCGTGGTAGCGGTTGAATATTCATTTAAAAATCAAAATTTACGAGATTCGGTCTATCTTGTTGGAGCATTTGTTTTTTCTATTCTATTTGAAATTGATAAGAAATAGTCTCAATATCTGGAAGCACGATTTTAAGCAAGAGTATGACAATGAAGAAAATGGAGACGATCTTCACCAGATATATCTAAAGAATTTTGGAAATTTAACGGTAGAAACTTTAGAAAAACAGAATTACTTTTAACAACGAAATTAAAACTTTTGAAGAGCTACTGGACACAATAAGCAAACATAGCACTTACTTTTATCTATTTTTATCTAATACAGTATTACTTTATAGCTATTATTCAACCAAATTTAATTTATTACATCTCAGCGTACTTTAATTACATAAAATTATATATATATGTATATATATATATATACATATATATATAAAAACAATATGTAATAATTAATATAACATTTATATGAATATGTGCATGTATGAACAAAGTTCACTTTGTCGTTTTTTGTATTCATTTCGTGTGTGTCCATGTTCACGTGAATGTTATAGTGTGTGATAATTGTCTTTCAGTAATTTATGTACAATATGTTGTGTGTATAGTGTACATTGTGTTTGCAATACACAATAGAATACACATTTAAAAAACATTCCGACATACACCTGTGTTGTGATTAACCAAATGGTAGTGCTGCAGAAGTTGGTGATGCTGTTTATAGTATTGAATGTTCCTACCTTCTTTTCTACGATTTATACAAAATAAGGTGCAGACCATGTGCCATTGGTTTTGAACATCTTTGTACCGTCTGTATCTTGTCTATGCATTGTATTCCTTATAAGGACGTTTACTCAGTTACAGGAATATTTCTAAATGTTAACGACAAAAGCAATTTCTTTATTTTCGATTTTTAGAATAACCCTTAAAATTTTCTCGTAGAAGTAACTAAACACTTCGTATATACCCAGCCCTGCCATAAGTGCTGTTGCAAACAGTATTCGTCTTATTCTACAGGACCAACCTTTGCTCACATACAAGCTTACAAACGATGCGGCCAGTCAGTCAGCTATTGCAGCACGCACGGTTTCTAAAGATATAGTAAAACTCCGATAATACTGTCTAAGAAATTTTGACCTTCAGAAAAATCTGCAATATCCATTGAGTGATCCTTGTAAAGTTTCTCGCCCCAAATACGAATCCAAAAGCAGAATTGCTCCATCATCCTCAGTTTTTGAAAAATATGAGTATCTGTAAAAACACATGATTTTGGGCAAAAATGAGGTATTACACGAATGAGAATACTCGTGAGAACAATTATCGTAAAAGGACACATATTTCAATACTTTTTTACAAAGTACTTTTAAGTATTTTTAAATATTTAAAAATTATATTACAGAATTTATGGTAGGTCTAGGTGTACATGCATATGTATATTAAGTATATTTTCCTTTTAGTATCTTGAAACTATTCCAGTGCTCGTATTTATTAGCATTATTAGAAAAAAAAAAAATGTTCCAAGAAATCGTAAGAAATTGGTATCTAAGTTAACGTACCAGAACATTTTTACAACTTCATACAACTTCTTTACCAATCTTTTCTAAAGCGTTTTCGTCTTCCTATTTAAATCAAACTGAATAAAATATATACATATTTCAAAACTGTCTCTCTCTCTCTCTCTCTCTCTCTCTCTCTCTCTCTCAATGTTTTCCTTACAGAATATACTTAAAAAATGCACATATTTGCATGTAAAAGGAAGGAGAAAAATAAAAAAATATAAGCAACTTTGTGGTTTTAGAAAAATACAGGAGGCTTGGGAACTAACTGCTCTTTTTGATCGATTACATTGACCAACAAATTCTGACCTTCAGAAAAATCTGTAATATTCATTGGATGATTCCTGTAGAATTTCTCGTTCCAAGTACAAATTCAGATGCAGAATTACTCTATCACCCTCAATTTTTGAAGAAATATGAATTTTTGTAAAACCACAAGATTTTGTGGAAGAATGAAGTATTAGGTGAAAACTCAAAACGCAAGGAAGTTCAATTTAGTCTTAAAAGATAGAAGAGAACGTCTGAAACATATTCATACATACAGTTATTAAATTTTGTGGTTTTACAAGTTTAAAAAAGAATCAATTTGCATACCACATACGCAATATTTTTGCAGTTTTACGAAAAGTTCTTTATCTAACGTAAATTTGCTACACAGTATCGAATTCTGTAGACATTTCTTAAGAAGAAACCATGCAGAAAATGTATCGAAACGATTTTTAATTCGAATAAATTGAGAAAATATCCGTTGGTAACATGTGCACTCTGCCGAAGCGGGGTGGATCAGCCGTGGCTGGCCGCGGATGCGGAGGCCTCGAAACGTGCGCTCGCAGCTTACACAATACCTGTATCGGATCGGGAGGGAGGCGACGACGCAGTGCTATCATTGCGGTGGTGGTCCGGAAACCTCACAGCAGACGCGCCATGACGGAGCAAACAGTAATTCCGTAGAAATCGGTACTGCAGTTTATGGTGCCGAATGTTTCTGTGTTCTCTTCCACGTCTCCTACGAAATAAGGAGCCGGTCATGTGTTGATAGATTTGAAAAGTACTGTACTCTTAGTGTATTCTCTTGACCTATATTCGTTGGTGTAAGGAGGCTTGTTAGGCTACAGTGATATTTTTACATATTAGTAATTACACAACGAAGTCCCAAACGAAATCTTTTTATTCTTGTGTTTCGTCTTATATTTGCTTCAAGAATCACAATTTAAATTTTCTACCAACAATTGCTAAACACACTATATAGTTCTTATTTTTGATCCTGAGAAATATTTTAATCGTGTTTTGTAATGCTATTCTCTTTACAGTATTAATAGTACTTAAATGGTACTACTTAATGTAATTATACTAATATAGGAATCGAGGAAAAATTTGGGGGAACAAGCAGAAATTAAACCTATGATCTCTAATTGACAAACTGGACGCTCATCGCCAATGTGATCCCTTAATTTTCTCGTTGTTATTACTATTTTTGGTGGGTATGAGAACTTCGATCCTACATTAACATATTAACCCCTTGTCATACCATTTAACTCGCAAGAATCCGGGCCCGAATGGGAAAGGAGTCGAAGCGGCGGAGACAGAGTATCGGAACTTGAAACATATCTTGCGACTGAATGCGAGATAGCCATGTTTGGTTCGAAATGTCGATTACGAGTCAGACTCGTGATATTTATGTTTGGTTCGAAATGTCGATTACGAGTCAGACTCGTGATATTCACGTTTAACATGAAATTAAACCACGAGCCTGACTCGTGATATTCAGGTTTGGTCCAAAATTCTCATCACTAGTCAGACTCGTCAAAGTATGGCAAGGGGTTAAGAAGAACAAAATTGTAGTATAATTGAATATTTTATGTATAAATATTTGTAAATATTCTTTTTATTAACTAAGATTTAATTTTTAAGGAAATTAAATGTAAAAATGAGATACTAGATTTTTACACTTGAAAATGAAAAATAATATCAAACTGAGAAAATATACATTTTCTGTTTCTTTTCTTGTTAAGTAAAATTGTTTACTAACAATAATTCACTAATACTTTATTTTCCAGAAACTCTGAGAAACTATCACAAAAACACTTTCATAAATCAATTTATTGAGTAGAAATCAATATTATGTTTTATCTTACGTCTCACTTTTCCCAATTAAATTGTTGCAAAAGATAGTCTAAGGTAATTGTTTTCTTTGTAGTAAACCTCGTGTTCACCTTATTCGCCTCCATATCTTAAATATTGTTCCGGCTCTATTAACAGATCCTCCGAACATTCATCTATTAGAGAGTCCAAGGATACCTGAAACATTTAAATCGTTAGTTTAAATTTTCTAAAAATGCAAATATTTTTACTTAGAATTCCGAAGGAATAGATGTTTCTTAATTTAAAATTTCTAAGGTGATCCCTTTCTTCTTACACTGTTTTCAAAATTTTTAATGTTTCTGAAGTATTCAATAATTATTTGTAACATTATGATGTATATAGAGTATTAAATTTTTTTAATTTTAATAGAAAATATTTCAATTATGATAATCAACGAAAATTTTCAGCAAACGTAAAAAGAAATTATAGTAAGAGTAAATGCTCACTATACAATAGCAAGACATACGGTTTGAATTAATTGAATTGAATTTAAATTATCAAATTTCATGACATTCTACTATTTATTACACTTATTACATAAATATAAAGTTTTGTAAGGAGGATTGTTGTGATGGAAAGGATAGTGTACGTTTCTTCGAATATAAGGTTCGTTCGAGAAGAATTAAACACACGTGTAAGTGAAAATGTTATATTTCCTATTTTCTTGATATTTATAATATTACAATGTTTTTTTAGAAGCGTAATCCAGCTAGAAGAGAGGGAACTATCCAAGAAAAAATAATAAATAAAAATGTTTTTAACGAAGTAGTACATAAGTTAGTATAAATATGTTAGTAAAATATTAAAAACTGTAAAAGGGTTATAAATCAAAATATATTTTCAAATTGTTTAAAATAAGTTAAAAATAAATAAATTAATATTTGTTAAAATCAATCATAATAAACTTGTTAAATAGTTTTGCTAATTAATTGCATTTTATAATTATATTAAATTTTACGATTCTGAAAAAGCATTTCTCCCTTTACCCCATATTGTCAATAATTTATTTATACATGTTGCTAAAAAGTAAATTTTCTTAATTATTCTGTACACACAAGACCACAAATACACATTCTTTTTTATTACTAAAACGATATTCTACTGTTAAAAATAAAAGAAATTCAAATTGAACGATGCTCCCTTGCAATTGTTTAGTATAGTAAACTGTACAATATTACGTGTATGAAGCAAATTTTACCATGGTGCCATGATAGTATACTAGATGAGAGCTATAGTAAGGTCATAAATTATAACGTTAAGTCGATTGGTTTAGTCGTGTGCAGGGCCGTGTACACGTTTTATAGAAGCTCCTCAAATCTTGAAAAAAAAAATATATATATATATTTTCTTACTTCTTCTTGTAGAGGCACTGGTTCAGGTGGCAACAAATCCGGATTATAAGGTGTAATACAACGTGCCCGCCATAATGGAATAATGCCTTTCTTCAAAGGAGCTGGTTCAAATAGTACAGGTTGTGCAGTTTCTGGTTTCACAACTTCGGTTTCTACATTTTCTAAGTCTTCGGTTTCTGTTGCTATACCTTTTAATTTTGCAGGTACAGTTTCTTCAGTTATTGGTTCTCCCTGTGTAAAAATAAAAATTTATCAATTTTTTGCACATATATCAGACCAATTATACAATTTATTTGAAGTTTATATTTATATATGTAGTAGTTAAGAGAATGAATAACAATAGAGGAAAGTAGCAGAAAGAAGAATAATTTCTCATTTTCATTATTATTTTATATTCATTAAATTCACTTGCAGAGTTGAGATTTACATTTATTCATGTACAAATTGATTGACTACATCAACTTGAACATAGAATTTTTTAATAAGTAAACGCTATAGCCTAGTTCTGTCGTAGATATAGGACGGGTTTGGGTCCGGTGGTTTTCAAGTCGTTAGGGCAAACTGAACGTTCGAAAAAACGTTAGATGATGCAGGTTAATCTCTAATCAACTGACTTGAACTAATATCCACGAGAGTTCCACTGCGCGAATGATCCCGGAAGTAGAGACCTCCGGGTATCGGGGGATCAATACTGGATGTAAAATTTGTGTCAATATTGGGTGGTAGTAAGTTTCAGTGCGTAGATGATCTCGGAAGCAGCCTTCAGATTATTCAAAATCTTTCGACTCGGAAATAAACGTGGGTAGTTATATTGAGTGAAAGCTTATATTTTCAACTGTTTGTAGCGAGTACTAGTATGTATATAACAATTATATCCTTCCTGAAAAATCCTAGTCAAGAGGACCCCCTTGGCAACATAACCTTCCTTAGCCTTGAGGCAGAATTCTCCCTAAAAGGGAAAACGTGGCAAAAAATGCACATGGCCCACTCGAGCATTCGTTTCTTTGGACTTTTCTAATACCCTTTGTCCGCAACCAGTTGGCGACCCAAAACATTTACGTTCTCACTCTGATCCACCTCTCCTGCTACCATATGCGTTGCTTTACATACTAATTATCAATAAACAATCACTGTATGTTACAATATTAACAGATTCACGTAAATGTATGAAGTGAAAACTAACAACCACAGAAAATTGAAAAAGATTAAAGAATAATGAATTGAATCTTATTAAAAGTTTATAACTGTAAATGCATCGAACAGCTTCTTAAAAGTTTCGCTTTCGTAGTCGAAATTATACTGAAATTATGCATTTCGGAAAAGTTAAATTATTTTTATATGGTTCAATTCCTTTCAACAAAAAGAAGACTATTGCATCGAGATTGCTACACGTCTGTTTTGTTCTATGATATCTTAGCATCTACCACTTGGGGCCCACTTTTGTGTTCGCTCACCTTCTTCGAATTTCATGTTTGTTTGTTAATTTATGATAATGAAATCTCGCCCTTTTGCCTATCATTTGATATTTATTTATTTCTTAAATAATACCAAGTGTCGACCTATATATAATGAAAAAAACCACGATCGTGTTAATGTTCATAATGATCACTGCAAGTTTCAAAAGTGTAAAGAAAGGGATTCATCAAGTAAAAATAAACCGAAAGTAAAGCATACAATTTTTTATTAAAATTGTATTATATACACTACCGGCCATAAGTGTTTACCCACCCTCAAAATAACACAAAAACAAGAGAAATATTAATCAAAAAACAATTTTTTTAATTTATTTTGTAATAGTGCAACATATATCTCTAAAAACAATGTTTTTTCCAATTTTGTTACAAAAATTATCACAATTATATCTAAATTTTAGTTTCGTCGATATTTCCACCGTGAGCTTTTATTACTGCTTCGCATAATTGCGGCATCCTGTTTAATAATTTTGTGAGTGTGGGTGGTTCTATTCTAAACCATGCATCTTGTAATTGTTGCCAGATGATTTGTGTAGATGTTGGAGTCGTTTTTCGTACCTGTCGATCTAGTTCTTCCCATAAAAGCTCAATGGGATTCAGGTCGGGGCTTTGAGGAAGCTAGGTCATAATTACAATTTTTTTTTCTCGTTCCAATTGTTCTAAATACCCACGGCATAATTTGGAGGTGTGTTTGGGGTCATTATCTTGTTGAAACACGAAGTTTTCTCCGATTAGTCGCGTTCCAGATGGAAGGGCATTCGTCTCCAAAATTTCTTTATAACGTTTTTTATTCAATATGCCATCTATTTTGACCAAGTCACCCATAGATGTGCTCCCAAAACAAACCCAAACCATAACCGATCCTCCTCCGTGTTTTACCGTGGGTGACATGCAGGATTCAAGGGCTCGTTCTCCTGCCGATCTTCGGACAAACTTCCTCCGTTTTGAGCCGAATATCTCAAACTTAAACTCGCCGGTCCAGATCACTTTTTTCCAATCTTCCAATGTCCAATCTTTATGCGATCTTGCCCAGTGTAACCGTTTTGCTTTATTTTGTTTGCGTAGAAGGGGTTTTCGCATGGCAATTCGTCCATGCAAACCTGCTTTCCGTAAGCGTCTTTTGACTGTTGTCAAACTTACTGGTTCAGGGCGAGATGCATTTATTTCAGCTGTAATTTCCGGTGCCGTTTTTCTTCTATTACGTTTGCTTATTATTGTGATTGCCCGATCTTCTGCTGGTGTGGTTATTTTTGGCCGCCCTGATCACATTTTGTTGGATAAACTACCAGTATCTTCATATTTTTTAACATTGTAGTCCACAATTCTACGGTTTAACTTATAATAGCTTTGCTATTTCTCTATTACTTTTTCCGGTGCTATGATGGGACACTATTAGAGTGCGCGTTTCAATCGATAATTCTTTTCTCCCCGACATTATTTAAAATTTTCGCAAAATTCTTTAAGCATTTGAAAATCAACTGTTTACTGTATGAAAGTTCAATGCAGTATGAAATGCAGTATGAAATTTGAAAAGAATAAGATGCCCGTATTACCTGTGTACCTATTCCCTACTGACCGTTATAAAAATTTCAGAAAAATGAGATTCTTTATCCGAACTCCAAAATTGTCGTTTTTCATAAAAAACTGTAAACTCATTTATAGTACGTGATTGTGTATGTACAGAATATTTTGGATGGATTTTATCAGCCTTATAATTAGGATTTAATGATACGGACATTTTCATAACAATAAAATACCTGTTATTTGAATAGTAATGAAATTTGAAGGTGGGTAAACACTTATGGCCGGTAGTGTACATATATTGCATTTATACGTGGCTTTGCTTTCGGGGAAATCGAGTTTTAACCCTTTCGCTACGGCAGCCCCGTCCGCCGAAGTACCTTCACTGAACGGACACTCGCGCCGGAAATATGCACAGTGCGCGTGGTTTCTGTATATATGTTGTTCTAAGTCTTAAATAGGGACTGTGCTGAAAAAAACAATCATTGCTCTAATGTAATAAGTATATTTATAAGCATATATGCGGCGCTCATACCCAGAACTCGTGGCGTGAATGCCGCGTATATGCGGCGCCCGTACCCACAGGTCGTCGAGTGGATGCCGCATATATGCGGCACTCGGCGCGAAAGGGTTAATATTCTCAACTAGTCGGAATTCGATTTGTTTACCCAATCTGTTTAGCCACAGTTACTTTATTTATGTTTACATACAATATTAGTCAGAATTTGATATAATTGTAAATAACGCAAGTAGTTTCAATGATACATTCATTTTAATTATTTACAAATTGCTGAAAATGTCGTCTTTAATGTCACGCGTAGATTCTTACTCAGCAAATTAAAGAAACATGAACTGGGGAAAATGCGTTACAATTTTTCATTCTTTTTTTTAAATCTGTATGGTACTGTCTTTTAGTTGAAGACTATTTTGATTATTTTTAGAATAGTGAAGTCACGTTGGAAAAGTAATGCATTTTAGAATTCGATTCTTCAATTTGATTTTCTCGAAAATAAAGCGTCATAGAAAAATATTATTTTTTTATTTTCGTCTTATTCTTACATATCGGTTGTATCGCGATTTCAGAAACACTCTGTATACTATCGCAATTTAAAAAGGATTAAAACATATATTTGTTTGAATTACAAAGCTACTTCTTAATTTGCAATTATAGCACGTGTTGCCATAAATTAAAAATAACCTCGATATGCATCAATGATGCCATCTCTCAGACTTTGCACAGACTTATCGAACAGCCTTCGTACATATACCTAAGATTAGAGTAAGGAAAAGCGATGACGAAAGGGAGAGGCAACCCAGGTATAGAGGTCGTGAAGTTGATCGTACCGACGCATTATACTTGGACCTTATGCTAATTGAGTGGCCATAACTTCCCATGTTAATATAAAGGGACCACATTTTTTCAGAAAAAAAAAAGAATTTCTTGAGCCACCAGCGAGTGTCGTACTAGAGATCAAAGCATCGTCTCACCTCCTAAGAAAATATTCCCCAGGTTCTGTGCGTACAAGAACCCTGTCTTTCCGAGCGGTGTATTTAATACGTTTGGAATAGAAAAACTGTACGCGGAGCAGTAACATAGAGAAAACGGTACACAAATATATTGAATTATTAAAACATTTGAAAACTATATAAAATCTATAGAATTATTCCATTAATTTCTAAATTATTTTGTAAATATTTTTATAAATACCTCGGTAAGTACCTCCTTCGTTTCAGTGTAGTCAGGATCTTTTACATGTATGTAGTGTCCATGCTGCATACAAGCGTTTTCAAAGGTGAAGCATCCACGACCATAAGGCTGTGATTATATATTATATGTATATATATATATATATATGTATGTATGTAGATTAAGATTCTTTAATAAAACCTTAAATAATCTAATATTTTAATAGTTCTCTGAATAACAGTGACGTAATAAGTCCTTTAAATACTGTTTCAATCTCAAACTTCTTTCATAAAAATGTTATGATACTTAATTTGAATTTTTATTTTAAATAGAAATACTGAATAACATCACTTTTCGATATTTTTAGAATTTCTATTTTAATCGCTTAAGTGTCTAATGGCTTGATCGAACCAAGAACCGTAATCGAAATAAATATCGACAGAAAATTTCGGTTCCCCACAATAGTTATTTAGATTAATGGTCCTTGATAACTGTTTTAAAAATTGAATCGGTGTTATAACTGTTTTTACTAACTAACTCTACGTTTAGAAAAAATTGTCAATGCGTGCCTTTACTGTTACCGTTTATCGAGCTTTTTAAATTGCAATCTATACTTTCATCAACTTCGGAGCTGTTGTTAAAACAAATTTTTATATTTATCAAGAATTCGAAGTAACAAAAATGAAAAAAAATAGAAAAAACCGAAAGAAATGCGATCGCTCCGCTTAGCATTCTTCGACTGAATTTTCGCAAAAGTTTATGGCATTCAAATGGTTAAACAACACTATTCTTTAAATAATATATTTTTAATTTTCTTAAACTTTTGCATGTTTGTTAATTTACTAGGTTTAGTTCCCAATGTCCGTGAAATCGATGACGGAGGTGAATCAACTGTCCAGGCCCTTGCATACGATCCTTGATCCACGTACCCATAAATTTTGTGTTTGTATTAGCGTATAAGTAAGATCCCATACCGTGTCGAAAATGCTTTTTCCATGATCCTTCGTAAACATCACCGTTTATGTAATAATATACACCGAAGCCATATTTCATGTCTCTCTTCCATTCACCTACAAAATATATTTATCTGTACACAATGCACTAGAAATAACACTTCTTTTTCTTTCCCAATTAAAGTATTCGCCAATATCTATCATACTATACAGGATGTTCACACCTATTATTAGTCAATGTTTTTCTCGTAAATGATAACTTATGATGAACATGTTTAAAAAAGAAGAAAGTTTTACTGCTTTTTATAGCCAATATAATAGCGTATGCAAATTTTTTTATATTTGCAATATTTTTCAACAAACGAAAGTAACTTTCAGTTTTTAAAATAAAATGTTACATATTTTTTTATATTGTATGAAAGCATGTGTCAAGACAAATTCCACTATGTACGATACAATGACCTTCAAAGTCATACAAAGTCAGAAATGAAAAGAATAGTTCGAATATTTTGTAGCATAGCACGTTCACTGTGACTGGTTTTCTATTCTGATTGTTTACTTTTGTTAGTAAATATTGCTAGGTATGATCCCGGAAAAAGCAGAGGACGGCTAACTAAGCAATTTCCTTTAACTTGCTTGTTCTTTATATAGCTACCTGAATAAATAATTATAAAACCTAATAATAGGAGAATATATAAGGCGAATACAATATTACTTTACGAATCGTTTAGTTATATTCTGTTGAAATGTATTGCTACTCAGTAGAAAAGGAGATAAATGTGGAACGTATTTATTACATTTCGTGATAAGAATCTCTTTGTATATCATAATATTTTAAAGTGTAAGCCAAGTCAGTGTACGAGTACATAATAATAATACTTTTTGAACCAGTCAACTTTTGTCCTTAACATTTTTCAATAAGTGCACTGGAGATGGATTATATTACATTGATAATTGTTAATTATAACCTGAAGCTTTTACATAGGTCATTCTTTATAATAACACTGTATTCTTTTACACATACTTATAATACGTAAAATGGTATTTATTAGGATGAATAATAAATACTTTGATTTTATTTAATACTTCACTTTATAAAGCAGTATTTATATTAGTATAAATAAAGGGTCAATAAAAAATGTTAAATTATTTTAAATGAATTGAATCAGAAATATTGTATTGCTTATAGGATAAAATTTACGTCTATCATTTTCGAATCAAACAATTATAAGTAATTGTTTGTTTTTACAAAAATTAGCTTAATAATCGAAACGGAAATGATAACAGATATAAATTTTGTCTCATAAGTAATACAATATTTCTAATTCAATTAAGTTAACTATAATTATAACTAAAAGTTAAGAATAGTTTCACTTTTTTTTATTAATCCTTTATTTATATTAATTTATTGCTTTATGAATAATACTTATTTTAATTAATATTTATAATTTTAATCCTTAAGTAATTTGAAACTCGTTTGAAATTTACAGCTTGTATCATTATCTCTTCAAGTAAGCACACATTATTTCTTACCCTCGTATCGCGTTCCGTCGGGATACCAAAAAGTTCCTTGACCATATTTAAGACCACGTCTCCATTCACCATCATATCGAGCACCGTTTTTAAATACGTACAGCCCTCGACCATGTCGCAACCCTTTACAGTAATGGCCAACATATATGTCGCCATTAGGAAGTAAAGCTTCTCCGTAGCCGTGCCTATCGCCTTGTGCGTTTCGTTCACCTTGATAAAGCTGCGATTATTTTATTTGGTAGTACATTTCTTACTATGTATAATCGAAGAATGTACCACAAGATATAGTTAAAATTCAACAGGCAATTCACACATCATTCAACACTTTATATATATATTTTTTTGTACATCGGTACATTAGAAAAGTGCAATTGCACTTGAACCTCATATCTTCGGATACACTAGACAATGCAGTTTTTAACTTTTTATAAACAAGCATTAGAGTGACACTCGTATCAATAGATTTCCATATTCCCCATAGGGTGCTAATTATCGATGATAATAAATTGACAGTTAATAATTGCCTACTAACTAGTAAATACCAGTTCTGACTTAAAATTGCCTATTTTTTAAAAGACAATATAATAGATATATTAATCTGCATATTAAAAAATTTTATAGAATTTATTTAACGTATTTGCTATATCTTTTCGTTTACTCATAACGAATAAAATTTACAATGATAGTAGTAATTTTAATAACAATAAATATCAACGGAATGCCTGTTAAACTGTCTTATCACTAAATGATCAAATGCAAATATTTCACAGAAACCATTCGGGAATTGCGCTTACTGTAATATGTACATATTGTTTCTTTATGCGCCCTACTATTTTACGTCACCGTTGATATTTTAAATTCACCAATGTAGGATGGTGCACTATATTTTTATCTTAAGTCATTATTTAAAATTCTTATTTAAAGGGCATAATATCTTGGATATTATGAATAAGCAATACAATTGTCTGACTTCGGTGGCTCGAATTCTCACATTGTTTTTTGATCTTATTCTTTCTCTCGATTTTTCATACATATATTCTTACAGCTAAAGAGCTGCGTATTTTATTTTCCATTTCTCCACTGTAGGCTCTTCCCTGTACCCAATCGGCGTTTTTCACTAAAAGTCACTTCTTCAGAGGTCAACCGGATAAGGAACGTGGGGATACTCAGGTCGTTAACCTCTCACTGACATCCTGAAGGTTTCGACTGCCGTGCCGAGGTTTATAGTATGTCAATTGCTATGAGAAACTTGGTGACTAATTTTTAGGAATCTTTAATAACATGCTGAACATGACTTTTTCTTAATCTCAAAAATAGTCAAGGAGCCACTTCCGCACCATAAACCTGAAATCAGTCCTTCTGAATCGACCTCGCACCCCTGCTGTGGCCCATCCTAACCACAGACCTCAGAAAAAACTCTACCCCAAGCATGTCAAAACATACGCAAAAATCTAATTTTCCCAGACTTAATTAAAATTTTGATAGTGAAATTTAAAAACATTTTCTAAATTTATTTTTTAACGCGATTTATCACAAATTATGCGGCAAAAAAATTATCATGCGATACAGTGAGTATACCTACAGAGGATACCAGTAACATGAAAAAATCCATCGATAAAAGTACTCCATGTGTGATGTGGAAATCTACTGATGCAAGTGTCGCTCTAATGTACTACTCCACGGTTCATATGGTACAGGCTTGAGGTATGTATATCGAGCAGCTGAACCAACGCTGGGTTTAAGACGCACGGTTGAAGGAGGGGAACGATACTTCCGAATAGAACAGTTTATTCCCAATCCTATCCTAGTATCTATGTACGTGTAACTCCGCATAATCAAATCATGGCAAAAGTTTATCAACTTATATCTCGAATATTATTTGTTTGCGACATAGAACTCCTTTCAAACTTTTTCTTTCTTTATCAAACAGAATACGTTGATGTAAAAGAATTTAACATTAATTTTCATTGTTATAAACAATTTTGCGACAAGTTTTTTTACATATGTCTACAAATTTCGTGGTGTAGATTTATTTTCTAATAACATGATCATTACATATTTTTTGCATCCTGCATATGCATATATGCTATAAAAAACATTTTTGTTTCCAAAATCTCAAGTTACTACGTTTTGTATTAACAATGTGTCATAATTTCACTTGAATAATTAAAGATTTTGTGCACACGAGTGTTCGGAAACGTACAGTCGAAGTACGACGATTAGGTTAGAAACTACTTAGATTAGCAAACGTGGGAATGTAATTTCAACGAAACATAATGATTATTCAGAACAAGTAAAGGAACGCCTACCCCTAGCGGGTTTACTTCCTCTTCTCCTCCTTCGTCCATAACCCTTGTATATTGTGACATTGATGCACGAGGTTCTTTCATTCATGCGACAAAAACTTATAAATTGTATTGTTTTGTTATTACTTGTGATTGACTTCGTTTTAAATACTGTGAATGTATTTTTATGTATAATCAATGGAACTGATATAGCGAAGTTGCAAAATCAATTGGGCACAAAATACACGTCATTCAAAAATCAAAAAAGTAGTTTGCGGGATATTTATTAATAACACAAGACTTGTTCAGGGTCGTTCAATTAGTTCCTCCATTAATATTAGTGTTCTTCCATTGCAGTATATTTAAAAAGTTTGACTATGCTTTAATCGTTGACAGCTGTAAGTTAATTTTTATCAATATAGAAATTTACCAGTTAGAAGAAAGATTGTACTCATTGTCTGAAAGAAAATAAAACAGGTTACACACCACTGTTTGTAAGTTCTGCAACTACACTCAACATTTGCCATTGCTACTTATTCCGAACAAGGTATTAACAATGTAAAATTACCTCTTATTCCTTGATTTCGCTTCTACAAGAAGTAAGTTTTAGAAATGTGAAACTGTGTAGGTAAAATTGGCAGAAAAAAAAGTAAAACTTACATGTTGCACACCGAATTATCTCCGAAACGGTTAATGACTTTCTTATTCTTTTTTTTAAGTGAGATTGAGCATCGTAAATAACTATTTTTTAATACAAAAGGCAGTTTTTACTATTCAAGAAATTACAAAACTGTACGCATTACTATACTGATATATATGTTAAGATATGTTAATACCAGTTCGATTTATATCGTGTTTGGACTCATTTTGATCAGAAAAACTTAATGAAAATGATAAAAAATAAAATTTGCGATTCAAATTTTGATTGTTGATTCCATAGCAAGCCATACCTCTTCACGCACTACTCTCGAAAACACCTATTCATTTCCTTGTCGATATGATAAGTTTTCATATGTTAGGGACCGTTTCAACTTAATATGCGTTAAGGATAATTAAATTCGACCAGGTTTACGATACGAACGTGATTCTTCTACTGCCTCCCGACCGATCTCATAACTCCTGTAACATCCGAAAATGTGGGGTATCTGAGGTGATTCTGAACAACTTTTTCCTATACCAAAATATTGGTTGTAGCTTCGTTTTTAAATTATTAACGAAAAACACTGGCCAATCAGAGCGCTCGGAGAGCGCGCGTTCAACTGCGTAAGCTCTTATTCATGGGCGCTTGGTCGGGTTCCCTATAAACGCACTGGCATAGCGTGGGTATCGCGGCAAATGTTATATCGTCTTAAATTAAGAATAATGTGAAATTATTCATTATCCAAAAGAAATACAATGTTTTATTACTTATGAAACAAATTTTATTTTAACAGCACGTTTTCAGGTGGGTAAATTATGTTTTAAGAAAAACTATTTGGATAACTAATATTTAAAAAAGCTAGTTAAACTTACCCATTCGTTCACACAATAACCTTCTTCGACGAAAGTGGGTCAATGGCACTAGATTTGGAACAATTAGACTTAAAATACGAACAGACGCAGAAGCGTGTAAATTATCTAAAAGTTCAGGACCAAGTGACTACGTGCTATCCTAAAAAATATACAAGGTGTATTTCAAATAATGAAGAAACAGTTAAAGGACGATTAGTGAACGAGAAAATAATGTTTAAGCTTTCTAGGTACTTCCGGGGTTTACGCGCGCAGTAGCGCGCGCATGTAATACTATCAATCACTTCAACATAGAAATTACAATGTAACAGTACACTAAGGTCCTTATCCTGTATTACAATAGGTACGAAGTATATTTAAACATACAGTAAAATTATGATTATGGTTATATTTAGTTTGGTACGAATACTTACGCAAGTGAATAAATGGTTAAACTAAGGGGGTAGATTCATATGGACCTTAAGCTGGTTTGCATGTATCACAGAGCGTAGACGTTACAATGTTAGAATTTAATTTAAAAAGCATTTGATACATATATTATCGAAGAATTTCTATTATTGTAATAATTTAAGTAATTTTCAATTTATTATTTATGAAATTTAATTATTAAAGTAAAATTGAGTAAACAAATGTTGGACTTCTGATCAGACATTAGATGGCGCTAGAAAATCAGAAATATTTTTTATAGTTGCTTGCATATACTCCATTTCGAAGTATCACATGTATATGCTGCTTGTGTTTCACTAGATATGAATTTTGTTTATACTACCCAAAAATTTACGTTTAATCGCCTTCATATCTTCGTTCATATTGCAAAGTATTCTTAAAAATTACACGATGTTTTACATATTTTAGTAAATATCAATATTGTATTAAATATCCCGTATAGAATTTAAACAATATATTTTAAATCATTCGTGGATATAAAATTGTACGGTTATATTTCCTTTGTTGTTCCGTATGTAGCAAAATGTATATAAAATTTATCTATTGAATAAACATCAAGGAAGAGATGAAACCAAGTATCGTGAAGTTATTGAAATATTAAGTTAATTACTATTGTTCAAAATCAATTGAAATTATCAGTTAATATACTTATTCATAATAATATTTTCTTATTTCTATACATGCACAGTTAATTGCATCTTTGCGATTAATTTTCAATTATAGATTTAATTAAGAAAGGAGAAAAAATTTTCACTTTTGTAAAATTACAAACTTCCTTTACATAATATTATAATGTAGTTTTTAGATTTCATTTATTTTGAATTCTATTACCTTTACATTACTTTTATTATCATATTATTATATATTGCATAAAAATGTATATGTAACAGTGTAAAGTTTTTTATGCAAATTAAATGTGTTGATTAGTGCAATTTCAGTATTTTATAACTTAGTATTTTCTTTTACCTCATCTTACTAACATTTTCTTTTTTCAGTTTCTTTTTTTGTAAAAAGAAATGGTAGGGTTATTTATTAAATATTACCTTAATAATTAATGTGAAAGTGTGTAAAAATGGCATCTTCTGAAATTAATGATCTATTGTCTGGACCTTTAGTAACATGGGTAAGTTTTTTCTTTTTCAGAATGTTATAATTTATCTACTATTTCTATTAAAATTAATCTCAAGCAACTTTTGAATATAAAAATTAAATTAAAAACATTAGAAACATTAAAAAATGAATTTTTAATGTAACAATATAACAGTGTAATTTCTTTTAAATTAATGTATTTTCTTTAAAATTTTTTTTGTAATAGTTCGCCAGTTGTTTAAAGGATCCTAATTCATTAACTAGTTATAATGATTTGGTAGATGGTGTATTATTACACAGTGTGTTTCTACAAATGTGAGTATCGTAATATAGTTAAGTTATTATTAGTTTTCTTCCTTCTGTAATATGTGTTTAACACATGTGTTTTTTTTACGAGATTTGTATTCTATAGGGATCCTGAACCATTACATGATGAAGTCATATCTCCAGAAGGAAGTTCATTAATACGCACAAAGAATTTAAAAGCCATAGTAGACAATATGAAACAATTTTATGAAGATGAATTGGGTCATTTAGTCTTGAAGTTACCAAATACTGTGAATTTAGGCAAAGAACCAGAACTTCATGTTGCAGACATGAAATTATTATTATTATTACTCCTTGGTTGTGCTGTACAGTGTCCTAACAAAGAAAAGTTTATCACAAACATAAAAACATTAAATGTTGATACTCAACTTGCAATAGTAGAATGTATTAAACAGGTGTGTATTTAAAGTTTGTATTTTCTATTACTGTATATTATATACATTAAATTAGCTTAATGAGTTTATATTATGTTATTAGGTCACAGATCATCAAAACATAGTTATTACTCAAGATGCAATGGAAAATGTAAATATGGGTTGTTTATTTGTGCAAATAAAAAAATTAACTCAAGAATTAGACTTATATCGTCAGGTATGCAAAATATGATCAAAATTATTAGTAAATGCAATATTATACTGACAAAACATAAATATTATTAATATAACAGAAATGGAGAGACACAGTCATAAATGAGAGTGTTGAAAGAAATGATTCATCTATTAGTGTGGAAGCTGAAGAAATGAACAAAGCTCAACAATTTAATCCTGTCGTTAAATCAGAACATGAAGATAATCATCATTATGCAGTTGAATTAGCTGATTGGAAATCAAGAGTTAGAAAACAGCGGCAAGAATTGTACATATTATAATTTTTTGTGGTGTAATAATTTGTAGCTTGTATCGTTTTTATTTGTATATTATATCATTTTATTGTAAATTGTTTGAAGGGAAGAAAAAACCGAAACACTGTTAGAATGTAAAGAGGAACTTGAATATCATAAAATGTTAGTAACCAAATTGAAACAAGAGGTAAGATGTGTGGTTTCAGTTAAATTTATGGTTTGAGTTTTGAATAAAAATTGAAATGAATTTTTTTTTTAACAAACACTAAAAATATATAAATCTTTATTGTAATTGTTTTAGAATCAAGAATTAATGCATGAAGCACGCACAGCAAAGTCCTACAGAGATGAATTGGATGCAGTAGTTGAAAGAGCAGATCGTGCTGATCGATTAGAATTAGAAGTAGTAAGATACAGAGAGAAACTTACTGACATAGAATTTTATAAAACTCGAATAGAGGAGCTACGCGAAGATAATAGGTATTTTGCATTAGAGACGTATTTATTCTTTAAAATTAATTTTAAATACATTTTCTTTATATAAATATAATTTATTTATTTTAGAGTTTTAATGGAAACTAGAGAAATGCTCGAAGATCAATTAAATTCATCAAGAAGAAGAGCAGACAAAGTATTGGAACTTGAGTCTGAAATTATAAAATATAAACAATCACTGAACGACATGGCATTGGTATGTCTATAAGTAGAATTTAAAATTCATTTGTTCAAATATAATTTTATTATCTAATTGAATTTTAAGGAACGTGCGGCTGAGAAAGAAAAATATCAAGAATTAGTTGAAGAAAATACTCAGTTGCACAAATTGACAAAAGCTGCTGCAAATGAAGCTGCATTAGCTGGTTCTATAAGCGATTCCGATGAACCAGGTAACAAGCTAAATTATTTTAAATATTTTTTAATGTTATTTATCAATTATGTGTAAGTTTAATGTTTATTTGAACTTTATGCAG
Organism: Anthophora plumipes; assembly: GCA_951804975.1. Lineage (NCBI taxonomy): Eukaryota > Metazoa > Arthropoda > Insecta > Hymenoptera > Apidae > Anthophora > Anthophora plumipes. The sequence continues at coordinate 13,026,637 of OX638118.1, read as the reverse complement.
CACATGATGATAACAGATTATCAGAACAATTGACTAATAATGCACAAACACGTGCACTAAAACTAGAGTTAGAAAATCGCCGATTAGTCACCTTGATTGATTCTTTAAAAGAAAATTCATTTCACGAAAATTCATCTCGTGTGTTGGAATTAGAAAAAGAAAAAAAGAAGCTCTCATTAAAGATTGAATCATTAAGTGATAATATTGAAAGGCTAACACAACAAAATTCGGACTTAGAATTAGTGTGGAAACAAGCGCTCGAAGAAAACAAAAAGTTACAAAACTCACTAAAAAATCAAAGACTATCATATGAAAAACAACAACAAGAATTTCAAGTAGGTCACATAAATGCTCCATTTTAATATCATTATGTTTCATATTTTTTTTTAATTTATTACTTTTTAGAGTCAACATACAAAAATGATAGAATTGGAAAAAAATAATGATACAGCAGTGAAAGAAAAACAACGAGTTCAGTCCCTGTTGGAAAGTGTACAAAGACGAGCAGATGATATAGAACGTAGTTTAGAGCTTGCAAATCAGAAAGTCGAAGAATTAAAAGTTGTCGAAAGTAATATAAAGGACATTAATTCTAAATGTCTTGATCTTGAATCAAAACTTGTGACCGTAGAAAGAGAGAAAGATGTAGCTCAACGCGATATTCATCGATATCGAGAAACAATTGAAGTATGAATTTATAAATTACCTGTATTATAATGATTAATTGTTTTATGACATTTTAATTCCTATTCTATGATCATTTTAATTATTCTCTTACATTACTCTATAACATTCCAATTCGTATTTTAAAGTATCTTAATCAATAAAATCTTAATGCGCTCATCTACTATCAATAGTATGAAACAAGTTGCAAATTCCTCTTTTTAGTAGGCAAAACGATAATTCCAAGAATTTAAATAAAAATGTCTAAATATCTTTGTTACCTATGGTTGTTATAAAAAAAACTTCTTAAGACAAAGTTACACTATTCTAAGGGACACATCTAATAGAAAAATGGTTTTTCAAGGTTATTTTTATATAAAGCTTCATCGTTATCAATGTTTTTTAAAAGTATTTATATATTTTTTTCTGTATTCTTGTAGAGAGTAAAATGATAAATTCAATCGCCTAAACAATATACTATTCAGCTTATCTGATCCTAAGATATATACATTTTGCTTGCATGTTCTAAAATTACATATCGTATTCGGAAGTCATTCATATTGATGTTAAAATGAAATCTTGTAATAAATTCTTTATGTACGTTTTCTAGTTTCTGCGGCATAATTGAAGTACATGCTCTAATAATTCTTCGCATCATGTTCTTTGATACCGTAGTTTTATTATGGTAAATATTTTTTAATTTTTCCTCGTAGATAGAAATTTAATAAAGTAAGTTCTGAAAAACGAGCTTGCTATTCCATAATTCCACTTTGTCCGATCGAACATCGAGAAAATTTGATATCTAATCTGTTTTTGTAATTCTGAAGTAATGGGCTAGGCATCTGTTATGTTGAAATCACATTCGTTCCCGAATAGGATTGGAATATCTTCCAGAAGATCGTATAAAACTTGATGAAGAAATGCAGCATTCTGATAACTTTCGAGTATCACTCTCAATCATGTCTATTATAATAAATGTACGTCTGAATATAAATTCATGAACCAGTAACTGTTTGATAACGTTAAGAAATATTAATATAAATATCTTAAAATTATACATTTGCTTGGATTATACACGAGGATAGTACATTGCTGGTAGGTGGTTCAGTTTGTCATTTTACCTTCTGTAAGAATATAGAGAAAAAAGTGTATAATTCCTAATGGGCGATCTTGAAGTCTTATAAAAAGAATGACCTTGAGAAAAAATTATTATTACATGTATGTCTTAGAATATTGTAATTTTGTCCTAAGTTTTTTTTATATAACTGTATATAATAGAGATATTTTTAGGTGGTCCCATTTAAATTACCCACCCTGTATATACAGTGAACACTTCAATTGAAATACGTTTATTATGGTATTTTCAAAATTCAAGAAGGTGTATAAATGAAAATTGATTGTAATTTTGGAAAGCGACAATATTTTATTAAAATAAAGTCTTCAGAGGTTATTGAAATTGCTATTTATGTTTATAAGTATTGTATATAGCCATTCTATAAGTATTTAATTTCTACAAAATAAACTACTGAATTATATTTTATCCAAATAAATTTCAGGAAAAAGATGTTGCATTGGATAAAGCAACAAATAGCATTGAAGTTTTAGGAAGAAAAGTAACACAACTAGAACAGGAACTTCATGATTCTGTTACACAAATTTCAAGGTAAAAGTTGTTTCATATAAATGTTTATTTACCATAGGAATCCATTATATGAAAAGACTTGTTTTGGCAGACTTCAAGAAATTGAAAGATCTAGTAAGGAATTGGATTCACGAGCCGCTATTGATAGGGAAACTTTAGAAATTCTGCAATCTAATTTAGTCGCCGAAAAATTGAATACTCAACAACTATACACTGTTCTAGAGAAACTTGGACTTAGTGATAATATGTTGTCATTACCATTGGATAATATTCTTAAGAAGTAATAAAATTTTGAATTCTTATTCAAATTTTTAAGATAAATCTTAATAAATTTATTAGTTTATTGATAATATGTAATAATTACAGAATCGCACAAATTCCAGAAGTTATCAGTTATATAAGAGAAACAGACAATTTTTGTTGCAAAAAATCAATACCTGAATCTACAAATTCTGAGAATAGTGAAACTAGTAATATTCATAGTACATTAAAAGCAACAGTAGAATCCCTCAAGGTATTTTAAAATTATGTAAATAGAGTACATTTGTATTTAAAGAAATAAAAAGTATGCAGTTATAGATAATTTTGATAGTTATATAAAGTATCCCAAATAAATGAATTTTTCTTTTTGGTTTTTAGAAGGAGCAAGATCACTTAAATATGAAATTAGTTACTGCACAAACAGCATTAGAAAACCTTCTCTCTGAAAATGCAAAACTTCAAGTACAGATTACAACATTACAATCCCAAAATAATTCTTTGACTGCGCAACATACAGCCCTACAACTTGCAAATTCTCAACTTGTTGCAGAAAAGGAAGAGGTAATCACTTCTGGTATACTAATTGTTCTAAATACACATAGTGTTGGAAGAAAAATATTCAAATTTACAGTTGTTCAGTTTATGTATGCATTTTGTAACTCACTTATTACTATAAATATTTGGTGTGAAATAGTTACAGATTAAATACACATATGTTTTATTGGTTTATAATATGTAGATATTTTTGTAGACATTTTTAATATTGAAACTTTAATATTTTAACTTAGCTCTTAAAAGAACGTAGCGCACAGCAACAAGCGCATACACAACTTATTCATGATCAAGTCACTTTACAATCTTTGCATGAACAATTGAATAATGAATATGAAAATCTATTCCATGAACATGATGCCCTGAAATCGAATTTACGGGATGTAAAAAATGAAATTAGAATGTTACGCGAATCTTATGAAGGAATAAAGGCGAAAAGCAAAATTCTACAAACTGAAAAGGAATCATTGGTAAATGATGCAAAAAGTTTGAATAATTTGAGAGGAGAACATTCTAAACTGAAGGTATGGAATACGCATTGAAAAATATATATTATTTATTATATGCATTAAATTACAAATTTAATTATTGTTTGATAATTTTAGGATGACTTTAGAAATTTATACACCGCTACAGAAAAATTGAAAATGGAATACAGAAATCTACAAGAAGATTATAGGAAAAATAAAATAGAAACAAATCGATTAAGTTTAAAATTAACAGAAATGCAAGGTGAACTTAGCAGTCGAGATGAAAGATCTTCCAATTTGGAACTTCAGATTAACAAACTAAATCAACGTTGTGAGGTATAAGATACATTATATTATATTATTTTATATTACAATATATGTAATATATGTTTATTGCTTTGTTAAACCACATTTTCATTATAGGTGTTACTACATATGAATTCCGGCTTAGATAATGACAGACGATCGTTAATGGATCACATTAGTTTATTGTTTAATCAGTATCATGAACTTTTAACTCATTCTCTTGAAGATAAAGAACATTATCACATGGAAGAAAAACTGTACACGTTAGTATTTGAAAAGAAAAAATTTAACAGTATTTAATTTATTAAAATCTTGCTTTTATTTTATTTTATAAACATAACAAATAATATTTGTGTTTTCTTATATTAATTAACGTATTGTTTGGTATATTAATAATTATTATTATTGTAGAGATAAAGTGAATCATCTATACAGACAAAAAGAAAAACTAGAGGATAAGATTATGGAGCATTATAGAAAATTAGAAAGTTGTACTCCAAAAAAGTAAGTTATGTCTTATTTCTGTACATAATTTCATTTTACCCTGTGTGTTTGACTGCTTTTAATTAATTTCTAACATACTATTTGCATATATATTTGAAGAAAGGGGTTTGGAGCCAATCTTGTACGAAGAGTTCGGAAAGCTGGATCCGAGTTTCTCAATAAGGTAAATAAATCGATGCATAACTACCTATTTGAACGCAAATAAATTTTATGAACTTCATGTTTTAATATTTATGCGAATTAGAATCGACGATCGTGGGCAGAAGATTCTAAACATTCAGAAGGAAAAACTTACGAATCAGAATCTGGTGGAAATGATTCGGATGTTAGTACAGAAGAGCATCGATTAGCAGGTTAGTAGATCCTCGAAGGGTCTAATAATTTATAAATATTTCTATATATGTCATACATAATACACGTATACATAAACATATACATCTATCATACATCAGGGAATGCTATAGAAGCATGAAGCTATTAGAAGCATGTGACTTGCGTGGTAGAATAAATTTTCAACTATCTGTTTGCTAAAGTAATTCGTTAAAATCAAATTTATCAATTTGTTTTGTAAAGAATCTTAAACTTTACACATTTTTCTTGGCAATTATAATTTTTTCACTTTTATAAATATTATAAATATTTATAAATATTATAAATATTGCAAGATATACTTTAAAAGCAAAACTATCAACTATGATAACGTGAGGCGCATGCGACCCACATGGCCTGAAAGGAGTCACCAAAAATCGATCCGGCACAGAACGTATTAAGAATATTTAAAAATTATGGAAATTTTAAAAAAGAGAAAATTATAAATGTAATAATAATTTCATATTAATTTAATGTTCAATTCTATTTCTTTAAACTTGTTTTCAAAATTGTTGTATTTCTTACATACTAGATTTGTTTATTTACGTCTCTGAGTGTTCCACTTGCAATACGTATTTACTAAACCTTTTTCTATTTATTTGCAATTATGAAGAAATACAAAAATGAGATCTTATATCTGATTTTAGCTTAGGTAGGATTTGTCTCTTAATTTTTATATCTGTAAAATATCCATATTTCAAAATTTTAGGAAATTTCGTGTAAAAACTTTGTTCAGATTGAAGTATTTATCTTCTATACCATTTCGAAAATGATCAAGAAAAAAATATTAATAAAATAACTTTATATTAATTCAAGGATCAACTAGAGGTCTTGGATCAGATGCATTGTCCCTTGGTCATCCAGGAACTAGAAGAACAGTATATTACACTGATGATTCACCACCACCACCACCACCAACTAATTTACCAGTATGAATTCTTTCATTTTCAGTTCCATATATTCGATTGTTTATATTCTAATGTTATTTGTCTTTTGTATAGTAAACAATCTTTTTCTGTTTGTATACACGAATTAATAATTACAGGAACAGGGAGAAGATAGACGCTCCATTTTATTAGAACAAACTCCGCGACCAGAGGTACAAGTAGAACCACGGCCGGTTTTAATATACAATAAAGTATCAGCAGTTATAAATGAATCAAAAAACCTTAGCAATAGTGGAATAAAAACTGCAGGGCAGGAGGAGTCAATGATGGAAACCCCTATTGACAAGGATTCAAAAGCAGGCAATCAAGTGTGGTACGAATATGGTTGTGTATGATTCTGTTACTTCCATGTGTTTGTGTATTTGTCACAAAATTCGTGCTTTCTACTGTATTGTAATAGTATAATTCAATTGTTTTTACAATTTGACCTATCAAATGTTTTATACAAATTGGTATAAATAATTGAATATTTAAAATTCTTTTATGTAATAATAATTTTAATTGTGTGTTCAAGAGTTCCTAAAAAACTTTTACAACGATAATATAATTTTACAAGTTGCTTTTGAAATTGATATTTATTTTAAACATTCATTATTTTTATTGTAATTTTATCAGTATGTCTTTAAACGATTATGTACTTGTGTAACAATTGTGTATAATATTAAGAACGTAATCTAAATATTCGATGAATATTCTCGATATTTAATTCGTTTCTAATTAACAGTCATTAAAAGTGTACTGCCTCTCGCTTTTATAAGATACATAAAATAACAGAAATTATATATAAAAAGAAAACTGTTTTTTTTTTTAATCAATTTATTTTATTTTTTTCGCGATGTTAATAAATAATTATGAGAATCAGCGTTTCTTTTGACAACCAAAAAAGTGTTTATTTTCAAATTTATTTTCCATATTTGACAATATGTACTGATATTCGAATTTAGGTAAAAATTTACGAAGGCAATAAACAAATACAAAATTTCTAATGAGTACAAATTACAATATGTACATCTTTAATATTTTATAATAATGAATAAACAACAATACTTGACGTTTTTTATTCGCATAAATTTTAATGTTGGAGAAATTAGTGGATTAAACGAAAAATGCACCTTGACAAAGTCTCACGCGTGAAGGTCTCACGCGTCTCATCACTGGAAGGAACGCGGGGCTCATAATTTTTTGTTATTTTCCTACGGGTCGGGAGCAGGAGGTTCGGACGAAAAAAAACTGACCAGCGTCTGCTCGAACCCCTTCTAAATTATTTCTCAGGCTTCAAACATTTGCATACAACGCGTATTCAAGGAATTTATATTGCCACTATACGGATCAAATGTTAAGATTTTTTCATACAAAACGTATTGCTATAGCCAAAATGATGATCGACCCAAAAACACATATAGTAATAGAATTCATAAGCAAAAAATATATAAATGTCTCATATTAAAAAATAAAAATTTTTATTAAAAATTTGACTAATAAATAAATAATTAAATTACTAAAAACAAGTAATTTTAATTACAATCAGATTATTTCATAAGCAATACAAGCATTTTTTGCTTTTTTAGAATGCACAGGTAAAGCAATTTATTTATATTTATTTTTCACTAATGTATTTTTTCTTATTTTATAGTTTTTAGTTTTATCTTGTCATTTTTTAATTTTATTTTTACTAATTATTTATAGAATAACGTGACAATTTAATAAAGAAATTCCTGGTAGATAAGATTTGAAATGAACATTATAATTTTTCTATGAGATAGATTTGAACGAATGCTTCAACTTAGTCTTTCCTAACTTACCCTTCGACGAGCTTGTCGACGACGAGGACGAAGCAAAAAATTTGCTCTCAGCAACGGTTGGCTGGCAAAACCTCCCTCTCCAGCCTGCTTTTTCCATTTACGAGAATAAAAATCTTTCCCTCTATTTCTACTGGTGCGGAAAAGGTAGGCCAATAAAGTGGGAGTAGTATGGTAGGAGGGGTGGGGAGAGCAGTGGTAATAGTAGTGGGTGGTCGGGTGCAAAAATAAAGCTGGAAGAAATAAGGGTAGCCGGCTAGACCAGGAAAAGAACTATGATGTCGCTGAAGGGTAAAAAGTGAAGAATCGTCTATCGTGATTATCAGAAATGGTAATGGCAAGAAAACAAATTGTAAATATATTAGATCTGAATTATTTTTTTCATTTCCTGTTTGTTATATTTCTTTTTATTTGTTAATAAATTTATTTGTTAATATATATATATATAATTTTACATTATGTGTGTGTATATACATATGTATATATGTATGTACGTATGTACATATAAAATATAAATACAGTATTTATATATAAAACGTTAATGAATAATAACATTAATGATATGAAGCATTACCCATTACAATATCATTAATTATAAATATAATTAATTCTTCATGTCATTCATGTTATTATTCATTATAGATTTTCACTCATCAATATTACAATTCTCCTACGAACAAAACTTAAACAATTGTACTTATTTATAGCAGTGAATTAGTTAGTTAATAATAGAAAAAGAACTCAGAATTCATTTAATTCTGTTAATTTATGAATCTTTTATTACATTAGCATCTTTAGTTTTATTTATTAGCATTCCTAAATATTATGAAAAAATTTAATTCTTATTTTCATTTCGGCGATACATATACGAAACTGAAAATGTTGCAAACAAGATTAAGAAGTACTTTTCTATTTATCTTTATCAATTTTTTTATTTTTAATCACATTTACTATTTTCCCATCTTTTTTTTGCATTCTGCATATATTTTGTTCATATATTAATAATTAATAACTGTTGAGACAAATATAAAAACATAGAAACCTAACAGGAAATGTAAATTTCTTCCTCCTTTTTTATCTGTTTTGTTCACATTATACATTATTATTGAAAAAATTAAGAAAAATATGATTCAATAAATTGGCACGAAATAATACAAGAAAATATGAATTTTGTGAACAATCAAAGTGTTCTCAACAGTAACCTAAAAAAATTGTAACTATTTGCATGACCAATAGTGGGATAAATAGGTCGTACGTTCTTTTTAGGGGGTGCATAGGACGAGGAGCGGAATGGTAAGTTTTTACGATACGTCTTCTTTCTATCTCTTTTACTGATACTCGTTGTCTAAGTAAAGGTGGTAGGGATGGTAGGAGCATCCCTTTTTCATGGACATCGTGATCTAAGGAGGGGCATATATGTTCTGCATATATAGTTAGCGTATAACTATTTATTTAGAGAAAATGATGAAACCGACAAAAGAGATAGTCTATTCTGCGTTCTATTGTCGAATGACTTTTTATACTGCCATCAAATTATGAATTCAACATTCTCGGAATTTATCAAATGTTTGTAGAAATTTATTTAAGCAACAGGTAATTGTAGTATAATTACGAACGTTGAAATAAAAGATGAAATAATCCTTGAAGGATAAGTTGAAAGCTTCTTTTCGTTAATTTTAATTATAAGTTTTTATGGTGCAGAATTAACTATCTATATGGTAAATAATATAAATTACAAAGTGTTTGAAATGAATTTTAAGAGCTATTTGTTTTATGATAAATTAACAGAAAACTGTTTTTCTAAATATTAAGATTTAAATAAAACATTCACTCATTTTATTGGTAAAATGATAGCGATAGTATAAATAGATAATAGTATATTATATCATAATGATAATACCTGAAAGAAGTAGATATAAAAAACATTGAAACCACTTATAAATATTGCCATTACAAATAGCGCATAATTAAACGTTATCTATGTAAATAAAGAAAGTAAATTAATTAAATAAAACGTGACAAATCAAATTTGTTGTAATTAATTATAAATGCAAAAGAATAAACAATACAAACATTGTAAAAAAAGTATTCTTGCTTATTAATTTTACTTAATAACTGTAAAAGCAAAATGACAGAAAAATCAATTTCAACCATTCCTTTCTAACGTACTAAAATTAAATTATAATATACTTTATTAATTCGTTGTTTTATAATTTTTTCCATGGTTATGTTCCTCGGTATAATTAATTAACTGAATAATATTAACATAATATTTTAAGATTATATTGAAATGCAGAATCATAAATGCAATTCGGAGTTGTCACGCTTGTATCATAGTCCATGCTACTAATGTCGCATTATATTATAAAACAGATTAACTAATTATATAAGGTATCTTTAAAACGTACGAGAATCAATGTTTTAAGCGTTATTAACCCTACTTATGGTTTCGCAAGTCTAATACACTTCGGTAATATAGTCATTGCTGACTCTGTAATTTTGTGCGGTATTAGTCAATACCCTGAAATTCATTTAATGAATAGAATATTAAATTGCAATGTCATGTAAATGCAACAACTTATTATTTACCTTAATGTGGGAATTGGTGAATGGAAGAATTCGAAATTTATGTACTATGGTTAATGCGGTAATGCTCATCGTTACTCATCGTTTGGAAGGGTGGGGGCACAGTTTGAAGGTTAGGGATAACAGCACGTGAGTGTGCAAGTAGTGGGGGAAGTATTGCACGTTGTGTGGTCGAGTGGAAGGGGCACGGCACAGCACGCAGTGGAATCACTAGATGGCCGGCAATGTGCACCGCGTCATCGTTCCAAGTGCCTCGCTGTCGCTTGCCAGTGTTGGCAGCGTGATCTTTAGTTTCTCATTCAACAATTGTATAATCTCAATTATACGCATACACACACATACATATTCACACATTTAACACGTTTACTATCATAGAAAGTAACATTCGGTGCCGTTATAAAGAAGCGTAAAAACTGACCCTCTTTAGTAGAAAGTCACAATAATAACAATATCGAAAAACTCTTTTACACGATTATATTTACACACGTTTCGAGTGTCATCGATTCTTTTGACATGTGCTTATTCTGTTCTTTTAATTATCCGGATCTCCTTATATATTAAAAATGTCTTTTTTTATTTAATCATTGATCTTTCGCACACTTTCACCGGTGTTATCCGTCATATAATTATTCGTTCATCATAATCATTGGTTGATGATGTTAAAGATCGACTTGTTAATCCTATCGAACGATTCAATTTATTGACCATAAACATCGTATGTCTCTTGCAACCGCATATATGCTGGAGATGTAAGGAACAGAGTCGAATGTGCGTGGTAACATAAATATAAAGACCTCTCGATGAGTTGTAACACGACAAACATTGACGCTTGAGTGCTGTGAGTGCGTACTTGCGGAAGGTAACGCCTCGGAGTGATCCTCTTCCAAGAGGAAAGGACGAAAAGTGGTGCTAGCCGTCGAAGATGGAGAGTCGCGTGCTTGTCGGGACTACGACGGAGGAGGCAATAGTAGCGGTAACCACAAGCTGCGGTATCGGAACACCCTCTCCAGTGGCAACGGCGCCGATCAACGCGATTTCCGGCATCGCTGGTGTTGGCGCTCTCACTTCAGCCACTTGTACCATACAGAATCCTGTGGTCGTGGCGGCGAGTCCGTCAACTAAACACCAACAATCCAACGCCGCGTTGTCCACTATCCCTACCGTCCCTGTTGTCCCAACCGTTTCCGCCGTTTCAGCTGTCACTGCCGTTACTGCCGCTGTACCCAAGATACTCAGCAGGAATGTCAACGGCACGTGTAAGTTTATATATTAAATATTTTTGCTCGTTTTTGTATTTACATGTATATTAATAATGTTTCATTTTCCTTGCTCTTCTTTATTTCCTTTTATAAAGCGAAGATGATTAGGAATTATTTGTAGAAAAATTTGATGAATTTCAAATAATTCGTTTCACAAAGTTAAAGAAAAAAATTAGGTTTTATTAAATTGTTAAAAATTTCATGATCAGAATCATATACGTTTGGATTTATGGATAAGTGATGAACATTTAATTGTTTTTAATGTATTTTAATATTTTCAAATCATTTCGTAGTTTTTTGGTTTTCGTGAAGTATTAGTAAAGTATGTGCAAAATAAATTATATAATTGGAATGTCATATTTATTGTTTAATCGTAAGTGGTAAAAAATAGTAAAAAACAAGTATAAACAGCAAAAGGACCATGTCCTTATAGTTTCGCTATTTCATAAGTACAACATTAAGAAATAGTTTAAATTTTTCAATACAATATATGCTGAAATATTTCAATTTTACTACATTAAACGTACCTTATTGACAAAATGTTTTAATATTTTCTGAATAAAGATACTTTTCTTACATAGTTTCAATATTTCATGAAGCATTCATTTTTCATGTTTTCCCTAATACTTTTCTTTTCAAAATAACAAAGAAAATCAATTTATTTGGGAAAATTATACTCATGTATATTCCGCTTCATTATAAAAATATACATTCATCTGCTACCAGCGAAAACAGTAATATTATAGAAACAGATCTTATTATACTATTATACTATTCTACTTTCTCCTGTGCACAATTAAATAAAAGGTATAATTTGTGCAAGTAATATAGTAATGTCATAATGTAAGGATAAAACAAATGATAGTAACAATTTGATAAAAGGAAATGATAATGTTAGCTGTTAAAAATTATATCCATATTAGTAATGTGAGATGAAATGAGTTTTCTTTGATAAATTATTTTTTAGACGATTTTCATTTTAACACTTCCGATTATATATTCAAGTATTATTATTAACATATTATTGTTATTACATTTAAGTATTATTATAATACATACAAGTTTTCACCGAAGATCGCTTGCATTTCTTTATTACCTAATTTCTGTTCAAATTTATCCTGCTTTATATCTCATTTACGTTTGACCTTCTTCGAAGGCTTTGTCCAGTTAATTAATAATCGATATGCCATTATACCGGTTTACCGGGTTGATATTCTTTAATTTGTCCACTTTGAACAATTGTCGTACTTCTGTATCGTTTTCTTTCAACTAGAATTGTTGGGATCTTTGAAATACATGTGTACGGAGCGTAGAGATACGTGAGTACACAGAGTGGATGTGCTTTGTCTACTTGCAATAGGAAGAGGCATGAGTCAGGGAATGGGCAAAAAGAGGGCAGTCGCACAAAAAGATGCTTTTTCTTCCACCATCGGTGAGCAACTATTGCGAGGACGGTTTTTCTTAGTTTCTTACGAGACGAACAGCAAACCGGGGCAACCGTATAAGCGAGCGCGCGCGCGCGCGCACGTAGTTGACTAACGATAAAAAAGCACTTGGTTCGTGGTTTTGCTTGGCGTTTCTCCGAAAGTTGAAATGCGAGAGAGGATATCTCTCAAAGATGCCAGTTGGTCCACTGGCTCCTCCTTTTTACACTCTATTTTTCTCATTCTCTTTCCATCATTGTCTTTTTCTTAATCTTTGCTTCTTTTCGGTCCTCTATTTTCCCTATTTTTCATGTTGAAACGTTCAGGAGGGTGATTGCATGGATCGAAACAGTTTTACGCATTAAAAGTTGCTTTATAATCCCAATAAGGAATTAGAGAAAAGAAATCAGTTTCTTGGTTTCTTTCGTCAAATTAAAATGTAATTCTCGAGAGAATTAATAAAATGTTCAAGTTACTTTCCATCTTTTCCTCCCTCTTTTTTGTTTGCCATTGAAATAATGAGAAGAATGCAACGTTGCGTTTTCATGTTTTAATTTCAAATGAATCGTGAAATCAAGTGACCATGTTTGCCTAGAATTAATATGCCAGGAGTGGCCTATTCGAAACAGCAGGATAATTTGGAGCGTCATAAATTTAAGACTGAATGCGTGTAAAAACGGGCACTTGCTCACTGCTCCGCTGCTATGCAACTTAACAAAAAATGTTGAACTTTTTGCAGCAAGTTTACCGGATTCCCGCGCTTACTTAGAACTTATTGAGCCAAGAATTTTTTTCGGTTTCAAATATGTCCATGCCAGCAGCCGCTCTCGCATTTTCAAGCTTGTGACAACAAATAGTCGATTCGCTTTCCTAAATATCATGCCATGTATATACAGCATTTGCATACATTGAAGCAGTACATCTGAATTGACAATGCTAGAAATAGAATTAAATAAATAATTCTTGTAATCATTGTTATTATTAATACAGTAGCATTTGATATTAGGTTTTCATAAATGAAGCTTATGTACTTTGAATGGCATATTAATAAATATAATTCGTCTATTTAAATATTATTATATCTGCTTGATTGATCGACATAGTCTCTATGTTTCCTAACTAAGTTTCTTAAATTTCACCTCGATTTTAATATTAGTTAAACATAAGTGGTAGTACAAGAAATTTTAATTTGCCTCTTTCATGTTTCTAGTTAGTATCTTATGTATTCCTTTATCTTTTTTCTTTCTACTTTTTTAAGCGTTTCCAATAGTTAATTTGTTTTCAGTATGATACGATTCTTCATTAAATAGCGTTTGCAAGAAGTAATATCGAGAATATTTCTATGGTAATCCTTTTCTTAAATTTGCATTGATACTAATGTTGTTATTTTCTTCATAAGACTATATTTTTGTCATACATTCTACACTACTGTTTTACAAGAGCTAGTTACGTTTGTCATACGTGATGAATATGGAAAAGTACATTACAACAATCAAAATATCGGAGCATTACACGAAAAACAAGAACATATCAAATTTTAGTATTTTATTAATAATATTTAAATACTAAAATATTCCGAGTTTATTCGCAATATTCTAATGTCTATCAAATGTTCAAATATTAAATAATTTAACTACTTCCAGCCTTATTTACAATAATTTATGCGTAAAATTGAGAAAGTTTCTGGAGATACCAATTACATTCATTTATGTATCCAATGGAGATTGTAGAAGTTTTTCTAAGAAATACATATAATTGTAATCTATAATTATTATATTTGTTTAAAGGTTTGTTTCCAATTATGCAATGGAAAATAGGAAATCAATTAGAATGGTTAGCAATGTACTAAGTTTTAATACTTACTCTAAAAGAAGTACATATAAAAATATCACTTTGCATTTTATCATGTAATTTCTAACTTTTAAAAAGTATTTTTTCATTAGCATAATTTTGAAAGGAACGTATAAGAAAAGGGTTATGTAAGTACGTTTATTTCAGTGTACCTTTACAAATCACACCAGCTTTCGTTTGAGTTTGTCACTCAAATTAGCCTGTATTCGAGTGCATCCACCCACGGATCGCATGTTTTCTTGATCGTATTCAGATTACACTCAAGCATCCCTTTAACGTTGGAATAGAGGTATGCACAGAAAATTCGTTCAGAAGGCGTACGGCAGAGTACACAAGCAGAATCAAAGAGCTTGTTAAAATAAGCAGCTGCGTGTACGCGGCTAATATTTGTACTAGTCACATATTTAAAATGCTAGAAACGAATTGTTATAAATTTCTATTTTACTTATAGAACATTCGTCGTTTTTTTAACATCAAACAAAGTAATAATAATAAGTATTTTAATAAATTGCTGGGTTAGCTACTATGTAATACGCTTAAATTAACAAATACGAACCTTATCTTGTAAATAGCCAAACAATGGGTGTGAGTTATTCATTCTACTATTCCTTATTATACAAAAAAGGCATGTTTTTTCTATTAAATTTTTTACAAATGACTAAGTAGTAATCATCGTTATTAATCGTGTAATTCGCAACTTTAATTTTATAAATACTTTTTTCATTAACTCTTCAGCAGTTGATGTTTCTAAACGTCGCATGGCAAATTGTGATTGAGTCTCGTTTTCTTTCCGTTAAGAATGTGATCCCTTTCGTACAGCAATTAATATTTCGAAAATAAATCAAAATTTACATACATCTCAAACAGTATGTAAGCCAAATTTAGTAAATAGACTCAATATGTATTTCCGATGGCACAAACACTAATGAAAAAAAAAAAGAAAGAAGCAAAATATGTATATTTCTGGTGTCAACATTTTGACTTCGTGATAAGTACAACATTAAAAACTAATGAGGGATGTTTTTTTTTTGAGACACATTTCGATTGCTTGATCTGCTTTATAAACAATTGCCAGCTTGATCTAAGAAGTTCGATGAGACTTACAGGAACGTAAATTAAAACAAATCCAAGCTATGTTGTCTGACAGTTAATTACTCTTTGTTACAATCTCATTATAAAAAAGAATTAACTTAAAGTTATTAATAAAATTCAAACTAAATTATACTCGGAAACAATTGCAGTAACAGTTCATTTCATTATAACTAAACATGTATGTTTTTACAAATTTTTATATAACTTATATAATAATTTTTTATTAAAAACTTTTCATTAAATAAAGGGAAGTGTGTATTTTCAACTGAACATTTCAATAGTTTACAAAATATATATAATATTATATATGTAAATATATGTGTGTGTGTGTGTGTGTATATATATATATCATCTTTGTTATATATATTATTCACCTAACCAGTGAATGATTACCGTAACTGAATTATTTGAAAATCTTGCTCCATTAAAAACACTTTTTTCTAAAATAATTAGCAATATTTTCACCTTTAGTACCCCTAACTAATACATACATTTAGATATATTGCTTAATTCCTTCATGAATGTTTATTGCGCAACAATGAAATTGCCAACCAGAAAAGGAACGAATTCAGCATAAGTAAGTATAGCATATCTCGCTTTGGAACATTCTTAAGCAAGATAGAACTTCGGAGCATGTTTTTTTCACTTAGTAGAATCGATCGCATTACAAAGCAGCTTATTTATCGAAGCATTCCTTATTCTCACAAGAGGGTTCTCCGCTCTTTATTTCTTTCGTGAATAAATTAACAAACAAGAAGTTCTTCTGTGCATCAGGGAAGAGGAATCTAAGTTCCTCGTTTTTTCGAGTATACCTTTCGCCATACTCTCTTATTTTTTTTTATTCTTAACGATATAATCCCGAAAAGTCATGCGCGGCTGCGCCCTCGCCTCTCCCTCTGCTTGTCGATTCAACATTCCCAAAGAGAATCTGGTCGGAATAAAACGCGTACACACGCTCGTTTAGCATCCAGTGATCCGACCGGACCCGCTCGTTCGGCCCTCCGTTCTGACATATGCATATCGTCACCCTTTCCATCAGTCAGCCGAAAAAAAACTCGGAAGAGGCCTGATCCAGAATGAACGAAGAACGAAAAAAACGAATAACTCGAAAAGAATTCTTTGTCTCTTCCTCCTTTCTTGTGCATGCTCGCTCTTTCTTTCCCGTGGGTTACCGTCGTTCTGTCTGATCTCTTCCTTTCTCAGGCTGTTTTTGCTTCCCTCCCTCCTTGCTCTGCCCTGCTGCTCCCTTGTCCATGATAGAGAAGTTTTTCTGCCCGGTTTTTATCAACCCTGAACCTTGCGATCCGCCGGAGAAAAAGAACGCTGGGTGGCGGGAAACGTACATACGCGCGTGTATTGTTTCGTTTGCTCGTCTTTCGCGCGTCTTTCTTTTTCTGCTGACCGCGTGTTATGCTGCGGTAGGAATGTTGTTGTTGAAGTTGGATGGAAGCAGGAAAATGTTGTCCTGCTAAAGTACTTTTGCTTCACTAGAACAAGTAACATTTTTATCATTATCCAATCTTTATTACTGCTTTTTTTTTATATTAGTCAATTACAGTTTGAAAATAACGATTAAAGTTCAGATAGCATACTTCAATTTTTGTTTTATATCACGAGATCAATAATACATTTCTATGTTTAGCTGCGTAAATGTTAAAAAAAGATAACGAGTTTATATGGTATTTATAAATTGTTTTGTCGTATCAAATGCTATCCTCTCATCGAAATAATTCCTTCGCTGCCTTGTAACCATTTTACACAATTTTGGTAATCATCCAATAAATCTACGTAATGTTACTTAAAAAATGGTTTCTTTCATAAGTTTTCATCATTTTTTAAGGTTTTTTTTCCAAACAAAGTTTCCGTATTTACCTGCAGACTTTGTTCCACGGCCTCTCGATAAGATTCAAGTTGAAACAGTGATTATATTGTTATTTTAATAGTAAAGAAATGTCACATTATATAACATGTTTAGGAAAAAATGTACTTAATAGATTTATTTAAATATAAGTATCCATTTAATTTACGTATTATATATCATTAGATTATAATTTATATTTAAAGTTAATAACATGTTGTATTATTCGTGTTGAATACGTTTGTTAATAAGTTTTTAGAAAAACATTGTTAAATATATATACCTGTTTATATAATTATTTCTATTCATAAAATACACTAGCCCAATTGGATTTTTTAATTTGGAGACACATCTTATTAATTACATTTAGGGAGAAAACACTGACATAAAACAAAGATCAAGCTAACAAAAATTTAAAGTATACATACTGTAGTATAGTATGCTGTTATGTCTGAAAATTGTACGCGTGTGAACAAAAAGAAACGAACACTATTATTAAAAAAAAAAATTAGCCCTCGATGCGTTGCTTATAACCCTTTACTTGATCTTCGCTCGTCCTCAGAAAAAAAACTTGCTGAAAAAATGGTTTATTCACTGGATGCCCGTGGGAAATATTTCATTTTAGGATACCTCTATTCTCGTTTTACTTACATTATTATTATTTTTCGAGTAGGCGTGTATTGCGGACCAAATCTTTTGTTTTATTATTTTCGAAATGTGTTAGTTTTTTAATCAGTAGTTAAATTTATATTTATTATAAAGACATATGGCATTAAAACAAAAAGAAGGAAGAAAATTTTAAAGTTCATAAAAATAGATATTAAATTATTAATAGCTGCTTATCAATAAATATAATATACTTTATCAATGAAAATTTATAAATTATTGCATAAAATTTTTGTAGGTATATATTTTTTCATTTAAAATCACAATTTAACTTTATAAAATAAAGTTGTGTAGTACTATTTAAAATACTTATGATTATGACAAATTGCTTCATGGACACGTTCTGCATATTACCAAATTGGTACGTCACAATACCTATGTAAAGTATAAGTACATTATTTATAAAAGACATTTGTGTTGAGAATATCTATGATTTCTTAGTTACTCGTCATAAGTTTTAAAAGAACATTTGTATATAATAGTACCAAACTTTTTTTCTTATGAAATTGTAATGGATAATTTACTAATAATAGTTCTATTTTTTAAATTGCTAAACTTTCTTGTCTTAAGTGACTTAAAAATTGTCAAAATAAGAAGAAAATTATTATAGAAAATACAAAGAAATTATTACAAAAATGTTATGGGAAATATTACAGATATTATTAAAAATATAAACAAAATTAAAATAACATAAACATCGAATGTGAATAAACGTTTCATTCAGTTTTTAGAGCAGAATTCTAACAAATAAAAAATAATGTATCTTTAATGTTACATTTAGATACTACCCAACAGATAAAACTATTATTAAATTACGTTAATGTTTGTATTACCAGCGTGCCTTATTAATTTTTTGGACCTCATCTTAGGATTTATTTAATATGTATTTCATCAACTCCATAGAATAATTCCATTATTCACAAAAGGGCAATGCAGTTTATTATTACTAATGCATTTCGTCGTTCGCATTCACAATGTCGATTCAACTAGTTAGGTATACACAGGTAGAGGTACGGTGCAAAAACAATTATCATACAAGTATATCGCTAAACTCATCGCTATTTGCAAAGGAATTCAGATTTATTCTATTTATTCGGCTGAAGCCTGTTATGCGGCTTTTTATCCAAACTGTTTTTATTATTTGTTTTTCTTACGTAGCCAGTGATCTTTTTGGTCGACCTTCCAACTCTTTCATTCTGTTCCACACGATATTCTGTATTTTATTTTTTTGTTGAGATTATCCATTTTTGCACTATACTACACGAATGCGTAACTATTTCTCTGAACAGAATCCTTCTCATCTCGAGTTATTTTTTGCATAGTTGAAGAAGTGCACCGAAATGCAATGTTTCGAATCGCAACATACTTATCTAGTGTCTCGTGGTTTATTTATGTTGCGCTTAATTTCTCCATAGGTATTAACGTGTGCCTACCTATAACTATGTTTAATTCTTTAACCCGATGATACTCATACATATGTATGTAATTTGCAGCATTTTAATTTTTTATTATTATGCGACATGTAATTTCAACATGTTTCTAATGTTTTTCATTTCCGAATTTGTTTTGTTAATTACTGCAGATTTAAATTACATGAAGTGTAACTAAGCAAGAAATTACATTACTTTCTCTTCCTTCCTTTTTCCTTCTTTTTTTTTCAAACAAATTTATCCTGAAAATTTGTTTTGGATAAAAGTGCAATTTAGTAAATACATGCCACTGATTGCAAAAATCATATATGTAAATTGTACATTTCTGTACTTAAAATTCTGCAACCTATGCGCTTGCGTAAGTACGTATCAATATTCTTTCTATTCCAACTTAATACAAAGTAATATAAATGAAAAAATAATTTTTTCTAAATTTGTTATTAAACTAATATGTATTGCTTAATTAATTTTTTGTTTAACTTCAGTGGATTGTAACTGTACTTAGATAATTAAAAAAGATATACAATTTAACGAATGTGAGTAGAATTAAGAGTACAAACAAATGTGAAAGTAAACGTACATAGTAAGTTAAAGTTTATATCTTGTTAATGCAAAATATTTTATATATATAAATATATATATACACATATATATATATATATATATATATATATATATATATATATATAAATATATATATATATATATATATATATATATATATATATATATATATATGTATATATATATAAAATAATATAAAATATAAAATAAATGTTTAAAAAAGGAAAGAGACTCTAATATATATTCATCCCTTTTTTAAAAACTTATGATACAAAGCTGTATTTATTCATCTGTTATTTGTTCTATTCATTTTTTACAATATATTGTTAAGATTTTTTTCATCGTATCTAGATACATTCATCATATTTCGATTTTCAGTCTCGATGCACTTCTGATATTTGTTTCATTAGTTTTATTATATTTTATAGAATTATATCATATCATGAGATACAGACACTACTTGTAATTATTTTTTTAAATAAAATTCAAGACAAAATGGCATGCTTATTATTCAATAAATGTTAAAAATACACTAACGATTAAACATTTAGTTCATATAAACGTGAAAAAAATGAAATTATTTATTCTTTCGCAATTTCTTTATTAACAAATTTTATATCCTATCAAAAAGAAGTATTTAAATATAACAGTTAATGAAACGAAACTTTTACTATTTTGGTGTATTTGATAATGTTTATAGAGATTATAATGTTGAATAATATATAGCCTGTAGTTTAATTCTTTCTATTTGAGGCATTTTTTAATTAAGTACTGTGTTGTACGTTACAACGAACAATTTTTATCAATAAAATCAGAATATAAGCTATAACGAACGACGACGTTACAACGAGCACGGAGAAATACTATCAGCCACTCTGTCGATTCTTTCAATCCTCCTTTGTTATCATGATAAAAAGTAAACACTATCTGATGGTATGAATCTATTAAACTCTTTGTAAATTATTTCGTTCACTTAATAACAAGACGTGAGAGGAGACTAAACGACGTAAAAGACCTTGCTGTGAATAGTACTATTAAAACATCAGCCATTATCTTCGTTAGCGTTTGTAAAATTTACTAGTTTAGTTTAATTATCTGTTTATCTGTGCTTTGAGTAGTAACTGTGGTTCTGGAATTACCTTTAAATACATATGTTTGAATGTATGCTAGAATGAACAGATGCTATAATGAAGTTCTAGAATCAATTACGTTTCTTATATAATTACCCCCTTATACATTATTGATTTGACATATGTATTCATATGTATTTCATCAAAACACATTTCTTTAAATTTTGTGATAGTATAAATATATATAGGACTAAAAAATATGACATGATTTAATAAAAATATTTTGTCACTCTTTTTGCATATAGGCGAATTTTAGAATGACAAGGTTTATTAATCTTAATTAATAAAATTATTAAATGAACTACTACAACGCATTGATCCTTTTTTTTTTTCTAAAAAAAAACTACATAGGTCTTTTTTGGGCTGTACTTATTCACATTTAACATACCGCTAAAAAACTAATTGTTAAAATGAAATAGAGTATTTAATACGTTATAGTTATTAACTGTAGCGATGAAATTTTTTATCTCGCTTCATGTCACTGCCAAATAAAGAATACATGTCATAGTGTTTCACAGTTTTAACGGTCTGGTAGTTTTTTCTCGATGGCGCGATATGCAGGCAGGAAAGTAGTCGACCATACTTTAAAAGTATGCTTAAGGGAGGGACAGAAGCTTAAACAGCAGGGGATGGAAAACGATGGAGGTCTGTTATTGCACAGAAGGTAGAGTGCGGGCCCCACCCTGTATCCCCAAAAATTATACCCAACCAATGTCAATCGAGCGATTGCTATTCTTGGAGGTGGAAAATACGTGTCTTACACTACGCTTGTATTTCTTTTCTACAATATGGTTATTGAAGTTTTTCAAATCTCGAACGCTTCCGGGTTAGGTTGAACATTGTTAATACCTTTTCGTCAATGTTGACGTAGTAATACATTTTATATTTCGAATTTTAAGATAGCAAATACCACAACTTCACAATTTTGCTTTATCGTTTAACAATATATTTACTTCTAAGTATTTGAACGCATTTCCTTTCATTTTATTTAATGGTGTAACGAATTTTTCAAAAGTATTAATCTTATTTATAAAAAATAAAGTAATGCAAGATACACATAACCGTTTCTTGAAAATTTCGAAAATAAAATCCCCTAAAACAGAGAACACAATAAATATGATAAATGGATAAGCAAATATCGTATCAAGATATTAAATTTCAATATGTTATTAAATATTTATTTGTTAAATTCTAATTAGGGAATATTTATTATATCAATAAGTGTATAGAATGGTGCACTAGATATAGATCATCAGAATATTTATTATGTTGATTTTATAGAAAGACGTATTATCATAGAATAGATTGTTACAAAAGACAAACAGAATACAGTAGATAATTTCTTTTCGTGGTCATATATTTCGATATTATCACTGTAACTAATGTCTTTTTTCTTTTTATTTGTCGGAATGATAGGTTTATTTTTATAATACATCAATAGCTGCGCAGAAGGTAAATACAACGATTCTACATACACAAAAACATAAATATCTTTTTAGTTAACGAAAATTTGAATTTTATGCTATACCTGCTTAATAATACTACTAATTTCTGTTGAATCGTACCCCTTTATAACAATACGAAATGTTATCTATCTTCAGCTATATACCTATATTCATTCATCTTACAGATAATTAGATAATTAGAAAGGAATAATATCGATGAATCTAAGATCTTCGTATTCATCTTATTCCCAACTATCAACTATATTATATTATAAAAAAGCTTATTTATTCAAAGTTATTAAATTTTAATTAAAAAAATACTATTTACATTGATAATATTGAAAAAAAGATCGCGAACAGATGCATTAGTAAAGAATTGTAGACATTATATTTTTTCATTGCAGCTCAGAAAGCAAACACACTTGCTGTACAAATAAATTATATAGGGTTTATAAGAAAAATACTTAAATTATCTGTCATTGTTACATTACTAACTATTATATTTTCAGCACACCACTTTTTATTTTAGTTATGGATATATGTTAATAATATTAAAATATTATAGTGCTTTTGTAATCATTTATAGACTATATTTACATAAAACGCAAAAAAAAAATTAAAACCGTTATATTCATTCCAAGTATGGAAATAATTTCATTATAACCAATATGTATCACTATATTCAAACCGACTCATTATAAAAGCTTCTACAATTACTTAATAGAACAAAAAAAAAAAAAGAAGCCACATACAGCTTAACAAACAAAACATAGCAATTAATTCCAAGAATCCGTTCGTTTCCCTCGTTAAAAGATGTCGCGCCATCTCTCTAACAGCATCTTTCTCTTTCTCATTGAACATTGACCAGCGAATTAGCCCCTCCCCCCTCGTCGGAAAGTTCCATAGGGGGAGAGAACCATAAGGGGACGGGAAAGAAAGAAAAAGTGGGGATATGTAAAATAGTATCCTAGAGAAGCTCAAGAACGGTGATGGAGCCCATGTATATTATGGGGAGGAGCGTTACCCTTTGGTAATCGTAGGGAACGAAAAAGGGTAAGGTAAAACGAGCAGATATAGTAAAGAAGAAAGAAGGGGTGATACACGAAGAGTAACGTACAAGATAAAAGGCGAAGGAAGAAGAAGAAGAAGAAGAGGTGGAAGAAGAAAAAGAAGAAGAAGAGGTGGAAGAAGAAGAAGAAGAAGAAGAAGAAGAGGTGGAAGAAGAAAAAGAAGAAGAAGAGGGAGAAGAGCTTTGTCACGAATTAGATGAAGAGGGGGAGAGAGAGAGGCAGGAGTAGGAGACAGAAAGGATAGATAGGGGTATCGAAACGACGACTCAGTCCATCTGTCCGGTGTTTTGTCCAAGCAGCGGCGGCAGAGGCACTAGACAAAAACTCACCTAACCCTTCCCTGATTACAATGCCAGCAAAAAGCGAAATACTAACCGCTGCTGCTGTTGCTGTTACTGCTACTGGCTACTGCTGCTGCTACTGCTGCTGCTGCCACTGCCCCCGCCGCCGTCACTGCTGCCATTGCTGCGCAGGAACTGCTGCTTCTAAGAAACTAGACTCGTTTTTGCCTAGCTTTGGAAGAGCGTCCATACCGTGAACTATCGGACAAAGAAGTTATAGCACTCGTTCGCTCTCACCCCGGTTTCTCCTTTCTTTACCGTCCAACCAAACATCTTTTACCCCGAATCACCCCCTCATCTGCTGATGGCTGCTCCCGCCACTTCTATCCGCTTCTACTTTTCTTTGCCTATCTACTGAAGCTCCTCGCTTTTCTTTTTCCTCTTCGCTTTCACGTTCCATCGAACGACTATCTTCTTCCTCCTTCGTTTGTTCACGCTTCCTCATCTCCCGCTACTCTTCTCACTATACACTACGTTAAGGGACTTATCGGTTCTTCTTGAAGCATTTAGGTGATGTTCCCGAAGGAAATCTCGCCGCTTCTCCTTCCACGGATCACAATTTTACACAGAAATCGCTGATTGGTAAAGACTTTTGAGATTATTTTCTTTGAACCTAAGTTAAACGCACAGAAAGAGGTTTATTATTTATTTAATAGAAAAGGAAGGATTTAAGAGGAAAGAAAGAAAAAAGTAATTACGGTGATGTAGGCAGATGTGTAATGATTAACGAATGTTTTACGTAAGAAGTTCAAAAATAGATAATCATTTCTTTATTTGATGAGTAAAGAAAATTTTCATTTTATGAATAGACTTTCGTTAATTCGTAGTCGACACAGTATTCGATCAAACTCCTGTTTGGCAGTTAAATTTCAATTTCAGCACATACTGGTTAATTACGAGTAACTATACACAGATAGCTTTCGCTTACGTCGAAAATTCATATGTAATATCAAAACTAAGTTGAATTAAACTGTACAACAAGATACAAAATAATATGTGTAATCTATAATAATTAACCACGATTTATTAATAAATAGCAAAATTTCGATATACAGAACATTATATCACTCACAGATAAAATGTAATACCTTTAAAGGTATCAAGCCATATTATGCACACTTTCTATTTGAGAATAGACTTAAATATACGAAATTTAACATGTATGTACACCTACAGGTTGAGGCAGTAACTTTGATCACCTTGAATATCTCC
Source organism: Anthophora plumipes (assembly GCA_951804975.1). Lineage (NCBI taxonomy): Eukaryota > Metazoa > Arthropoda > Insecta > Hymenoptera > Apidae > Anthophora > Anthophora plumipes. The sequence goes on along the minus strand of OX638118.1, from coordinate 13,001,196 downwards.
GTATTTTTCAAAGATGTGGAGAAACTTTGTTTACAAAAATCGTACAGTACAGAGAGCGCCATAATATGGTAATAATAATTTCTTTGTTGGTAGAGGGGTTTTGAAGATTTCTTAAGTTATCTTAATTTCTTTTAAGTTGCTCGCCGTACTTACTGTTTTATACCTAATAAAATAAAGAAAGATTAGGCGATTTCAACGACTCTTAATATAAGGTCATTCGACAATAAATAAATACTTGCAATGTAACATTGGAATCGTCGGTTTGCCAAAGCCCGCGCACTCGTTATTACTTCCAGATTGATTCTAACACATGCTGTAATGATTCGCGAACAGTTCACTCACCCAGCATAACGCCATTTGATTTCTTTCTTTGGGGAACATTAAAAAATATTGTATACTAGAAAAAGTCAACAATGTCACAAAATATGAAACAAAGAACCATTGCAGCATGTGTTATAATCAATTTGAAAGTGATAACTAATGCATTAAACCCGACGATTCCAATGTTGCGTTTATACAAACAGGTACTACTTCGAACATCTATTATAACGTAAGATTTATTGCTTACGCTTTCCTTTACTTTCAAATGACCTTATATTAGGAGTCGTTGAAATCACGCAAACTTCTTCTCTATCAGAAATAAGAAAGTACACTAAGGAATTTAAAAAATTGAGATAACATTGAAATATCCGAAAACCCTCCACTTATAACAAAATTATTACTGTCATGTTACAGCCTTCTCTATACTGTACTGATTTTTTTAATTAAAGTTTTTTCATATCTCTAAAATGACGGACATATTCAACGTAATCAAAGTTATTGCTCCACACTGTACATTTACAAAAAGGAGTAAAATTATTCTGTTCCTAGGAATCATAAATATCTTAATATACAATGTATAGGGTGTTCAGCAACTGTTGATAGAAAATTCAAGAGGTGATTCTACAAACCAGTTTACGATGAAAATCAAGTATAAAAAATTACATTTGAGATTTCGTTTTTTAGTTATTAACGATTTTAGATATCCCTGAAATCGGGCAGAACTTTTGTTCCCAGCCGGTATAGGGCAGGTCAAGACATGGGAAGCGCAGTGATTCTCAAAACGTCACATGACTAGCAGTTTACTTTGTACGTGTCGTAGAGAAAACTGTAACATTCGGTTCCGTAAACGATCCCGCGACACTTCACAAGGAAATTATTAAACATTAAACCTGTTTACTCGTAGAAATCCATACTCTAGGCTTTATTAACAGAATTAAATTAAATCAATACAAAATTATTCCAAAGAAAGAAAGGTTGATATGGTCCTGGCTCACGGTGAAAGTGGTTAGTGTAATCAGGCAAGCACTACACTTGTACATGGACAGATATCCTGACCAAAATTGATCAATAAATTGTTTTGGGCGGGGGTTAAAAAAAAATGTTTATCACGAAGTACTTACTTCTAAATAAAGTATGAAAGAACCTACACAAAGAGCTTGTGCTGCAATCAATCGCTACATTCATCCCGTAACGTAGTCAGTGGATGAACTCTTCAGACACGCTCCTTTTGTGGCGATTCGCTATTTGGAACATTTGTTGCAGCAGAAAATCAAAATATCAACCTTAACTCTAGCCCTCCCAGACCTTGTGTCGTCATATGGAATCCGAGGGAGGCATTTAAACCCACACTACCTTTTATATATTTATTTTAAAAGAAATTGATTTTTGAAAAACGTTTTGTAACCTTTGAGTATGTTATATTTTGCAAACAATATAGCACATTTTTTACATTGTATTTATATGTGTATTTATAAAATAAAATGTCATTATGAGATAGAGCGTGTATTAACATGAAAATAGTGTAAACTTAATTTTTCTGATTTTTCTTATCTTAACCATAAATAGTAGAATACAATATTTTTGAAATATTTTTTACGTACATGATTCTAATATTTATAGCAGTTCTTGTCATATGCGTAACAGACCATACTGATAAACCTTCTAGCGCAATAAAGAAAACCAACGAAAGTTTCGTACCTGAGCGCAATAACCAATAAAACAATATTCTCAACGTAGGATCTCTGGACAGACGATCATTGCATATGCGAAACATTATAAATACCATTTTACTATATCTGCCCTACAAATTTATTTCTAAGAATCTTAGAATAATTTATTTAGAATACAGTCAAATACCTATCTACATCAATCACGGAACATACATCCATTTCCACATACACCCTTACACCAATCGTAAAACAGTACGAATTAATAAAACAGTTTTTTCAGCGACACGAACAAATACACTACAATTTCCGAGCAATGATCAAGTTATATTCTTGCGCAATTTTACTTCATTAAAATACACAGAGTAGGTATTATAATAGTAAATTCTTTTGTGCATTAATTCTCAAAGTTTCCGTACACTACTTAAATTCCCTGTCCTGAGTAAATTCTTTAAGCGGTTTGACTCAAACAGAGGAACATCTACTTTTAACTATTATATTTTACTAATTTTTTTAGTCGCTTTCACACATTGATAACATCTTTCTATTTTGCTGATTTCAATTTAGTTTTTAATTAATTCATTATTTCGTTCCATCAGAAAAATTCTCCTATTCATTTTTGTATTAAAGGGTTATCCAAATGAGACACCGAGGTGATAGCTGAGCATAATGTTTACACATCATCCTTTTTCAAATGATGTAAGCTGTTTTGTGTTAGTAGAAAGTAGTATAATTTTAACCATGGACAGGTGTGCATTGCAGCAATGCATTTACGTTATTCAAATTTATTATCAACATTTAAACAAATATTATCATATTATTCTTTATTTCATGGTTTTCAAGCAAAATTTGTTTAATGATGAAGCTCATTTCACAATGAATGAATTTGTCAATAAGCAAACTTGTAAGATGACGAAAATCCTCGTATTATTCATGCAAAACCTTTACATCCACAAAAAAGGTCACTGTTTGGTATGCATTTTGGGCAAATGGAATCATTGAATCATTTTTCTAGTAAGACGGTGCTACATGTCACATAACTCGAGAAAACGTTCAGTTTTTGCGACCGAAATTTCGTCAATGTGTAATTTCATGAAATGCAGATTTCAATTAGCCTCCAAGATCATGCGATTAAATAATACCTTTCTTTTTCTATGGGATTTTTTGAAAAGTCAAAATTATGCTAACAAGCTAGAAACAATGATCTAACGAATAACATTTGAGGTGTAATTTATGAAATAATTCCAACAACATGTCGAAAAGTCATTGAAAATTTCGATAATTGAATTGATGTCTGCAGACGCAGTTGTGGAGCACATTTGAATGATATTCTGTTCCATATATAGTTGTAATGGATTATATTTTCAATAAAAAGAGTCAACTTGAAAAAATTCCAAATAGTTTGTATTTTATTAAAAAGAAATATGTTGGCGTGTAAGTTGGATGACCCTACATTTCAAGTTTCAAAAACAAGAAATTTCCTTTCTGAGGTTAATGCGTGAACACTTATGATGCAATGCTGAATAAAAGTAAATTCAAGTGGAACAGAAAAAGGGGAAAATTCTTGAGGTTGCAGAACAAAGTGTGATCCATAGGTTCTTGCTGAAAAATGAAGGAACGACGCGACAACCACTCGTCGGTGGTGACGAGAAGGTAGCACGCACACGCATCGTTCCCAGGGAAGCTGAGGAGGCCACGGTAGTAGGATCAGGTTTTTCTTAGCGCGTCCCTGGTGCGCGGTATTGGATGCTATGCCGTGACGACTCTGCCTCCGATTCACGTACGTGTTCCCAGCCGACAAAAACGATTATCCCGTGCCAAAAAAGTTGTTATGTAAATGCAGTACCTGTCCTAGACTGTTCGTCAGAGATATAACTCTACACTACTTGGTGAAATGAAGAGGATCCTTGGTGGGGTAACTTTACTATTGGTGAATTATGACGTAAAATTGACCAAAGACTACAGTCGGGTTAGAACTGATGAAGAAACTTAATTTTCCCAATAATGTCTAGTAAATTGAATCATTCGCTACATATTATTCAGAACACAATATATTTCAATATGTGCAAATACAAAAAAACATACATAAAAGAGAAAGAAAGGAAATAAAATTGGGATTTTGTTCGTTTTCATAATTGATGGAATTATTACTGACTTATTGTGTGACAGTAAATAAAAAATTTTGCTTCATTTTCTAGACTTAGAATTTCAAATATTTATATCCGATACATTCCTATACATATGAGGAATGGTTGATGGATTTTAAGAAACAATCTATTGTATCATTTATTACACTTACAATAGTTGTAGCGTACCACTCACGAGGAATATTACTTTTGTTATAACAATCAATTTTTAATGCTGTTCTAATATATTTGTAATTGTAAGTAAAACTGATTCATTAACAAATTTGTTCTGATAACTTCGTAATTTTCATTGAGCAATAGTACTTATACTTTTGAATAACAAACAAATGTAGGGCTGTGTTCAAAACGTTTATCCTAGTTTTTTATCATGACAAAAGAATCATTAGTCGTAGTAGGTAATTAAAATCAGTAATAACTGTCACAATTCGATGTTTTTTGTAATCTATGAGGTTTGCGTGTAGACGTTATTCATATAAATTCGTTTACAGTATGTACAATGAATTAAATAAGTACAGTAAAATTTAGGAATTTTGAAACTTATTATTTTAAGCCTCCAACCAATTTGGTGATGCGATGGACCATTCGATAGCTTACCAAAACAAAACATATGACACCAAGTTTCAACCATCTAGCTTGATTGTGGAGGTAGTTACAGGGTAAATTCGAATTATCAGTTTTTGGACTATTTTCCCTATTTAGTGATACGCAAGACTTCTGAAAAAAATCCGACATATTACATATGTGAATGCACATCCTAGGGAATTTTTTCTGATTTTTTCGTTGCAGATCCTAGTTGTAAAAAATAAAAAACCCCAATAAATGTGGATATCTTTTGAAAAAAAAAATATCGTTAGTTTTATCTTTTTTTTTAATAGCAGTATGTCAGCATAACCATCATCCTCAATTTTTTTCACATGTTTTTGGAAGGGTTCATTGTCAAAAAAATTAAAAACCGATATTTTTAAGGTATTTCGCATGAAAAAGTAACTTCTACTTCGAATTTTTACATTTTCTGTATGCAGTACGTATATCATGCAACCTTAAACATTTTTACATTCGAAGAAACAGTATACAAATTGAAGTTGAATAAATTGAACTAACAGAAGTTAAGGTTCTAACCGTGGAATCACTGCGTGTTTTTTTTAGCCGTGAGTTCGAGCCTTGTCATACTTATTTTATTTTATTATATATTTTTTTGTACATATTTGGTTCGAACGACCAAGTTACGATGTGGAGGAAAAGTGTCCAACGGTGAAACATGATGGCAATGTTCTCGTGTATAATACAGCTAGAGTGGAAAACTTACTCGTGCATCAATACGGCAATGTGAATCAATATGTGGATAAAAAACCATGTAATTTATAATTTAAAAAAATTTATTTATATGACTGATTTTAAGAACAAGGCGAAAATTTTCAAATTCATTAATCTCTCCTTAACTGTTTACCTACTAACAAAATTCACAAAATATTTCCATTCAGAATCATCCGTGAAATAACGAAGAAAAAAACAACATCCCCCCCCCCCCCCCCGAATAACCGTTTGCTCATATTATACGAAAAATTAACATCTATCGCGCTCTTTTCACATTGAAATTTGCACAATATTTCCAGTAAAAATCTACAAATATCTTGCAAACGTGATCTTCTTTTTCCTCTAACCAATACAGCAGTACATTCCTTTTATACGATAGCTGTCCCCACGGCGTCCACATACGTTCAAAGTAAGTTTATTTCTTGACATCTCCAATTTTTATTTTAAAAATAATTTGAAAAAACATTAAAATCCATGCTTTTTTCAAAAATATTATCCTGTTTATTCATTGGTCATTTGACCCACGTTTCACTCAATTCTATGTCAGACTAAAACCAGATCAATGCTATAATTATTAAATATTGTTAGAATTGTATCCCGGGGTGTATGACGTTAGCAATGAAATAGCTTACGTATAGTAATAGCATACAGGAGATTAAACGATTTGTGAATTATAATTTTAACAGACTTGTGGCTTAAGTGTTCATTCACTGAACAGGTCACTCTATTACCATAAGTTGTGAGATTTCTTATGTTTGTTCGGTTTCACAAAGCTCAATATTTTTGTTTATCATATATAAATAATATCTTATTAATGAATACAACTGTTTAATTTCCGAACAATGAGCAGCGATGGCATGAGAAGGGAAGTCATGAATATTTGAACAGGTGGTACAATAAAACGGCCGAAACTACTCATTTCACAAAAGATACCATATCAAAGTTATTGGTATCTCAATGTAATTCAAATTATCGAAGAAAATAATTGCAAAGATGATTAGTGGTGAAATTAAAAATATAGATTTAAGCAAAACATTGGAAAGGTAAAAATAGATTTAAGTACTGCTAAAAATCGTGTTGTATCTATGGACGATAAAGAAATTAATGAAAACCTGAAAAAAATTTAAATTAAATTAAAAATAAAATGTTATAAGTAAATAATGATGAAAAAAGTTTTTGTTCAGTTATTTAGAAAGGAATTTACTTTTTACTTTGTAAGTTTATGAAATATTATTTACTTACTTTCCAATATATTTGAAACTACTTTATATTAAGAAACTAATATTACCAATTTAAAAGAGATATCTATTTTCATGTATCTTCGAAATTGAATTATTCTATCATTAACCAATATCAACGACAAAAATTTTTCCTAATTCCATTAGACTTATTGTTTAATAAAATGTATATTATGCGAAAGCTGTAATTATTTTGTACATTTTGACGTATGGAAATCTTGATTTTGTTCTGCCATTGTAAAATAATTCTAGATCGATGTCGAATATGTTACAGTGTATGAATACTTTTTTCGGTCACTGTATATAAATTATGATCCATGTTTCAATATCAATCAAAGGGTCAGTATTTTCTATCGAGATAAAAATTAATTAATTTAATTGAAATGGTAGAATTATAATGTGACGGAAATAAAATACGGCATTTAACACGTTAAACTCGGAGCTAATTTTGCTGTGCTTTCCGTTCAGCCGGCGATCATTCATCGAGTGTTGGATTACAAAGACAGACCTAATCACGGACTGACGCCGCCCAAATGAAAAATTCAAATTCCTAGGAACTGACGTCACACTTGACGTGTTAATAAGAATAATACGGTCCTAACTATTAAACATGTAGGAGGGTTTCTAGTATGATGGAGTTATATGACAGCCAATGGAGTTGGAAATATTGAATATATAGATACAACTGTGGATAAAATGAGATATCTCAGTATATTAAGAAATAATTTGGAGCAATTGGTTGAAAATTTGCAAATGCTCACCCTATACTATTTTTATCAAGATAATGACCCAAAACATTTGGCGTACGTTATAAAAGAATGCTTGTTACTAAACGAATTTTTGATAGCCTGTCACAGTCACCGTACTTAAATTAGATTGATCATCTGTGGCAGGAATTGAAAAGAAATTTGAAGGATTTTCAAGTAACTAGTAAAACAGAGGTAAAAATCAAAATTACGAAAACATAGAAGAATATCTCAAGTTTTATAACAAATAATTTAGTGGAATTTATTTTAAAACGGTTAGAAGCTATTACATATGGAAAGGGATATGCGAAAACATATTAAAATTAGAACTATTAATTGTTACTAAGTAAATTTATTATGTGTACGCTTAATTTTGCGACGTTGCAATGTAGTACACCTCTTTATTTTTGTCAATAAAATGATATAAATGTATTATTTGAGTTCTTTTTTAATGGGTAATTATTTATCAGAATTTCACATTGTGTATAGAAAAATTTTATTAGGAAAAAGTTGCTTTGTTATTAATTGAACAAATTTCATAGCTTGTGTACGTTAAATTTTGTGAGTAACTTAGATAAATGTGATAAATGTTTCAAATACTGACAATGTATCTATCAATAAAATATAAGTGTATTTTGAGATATACTTATAAGATATCGTTACTTTCATTTATTTTAAAGCCACTAGAGACAATATTGTTTAAATTTGTCAACAAACTTTCTTAGTTTTAAATATGTACTTCACTTTCTTGTCTATCTCTATTAATAGAATGGACTGGTTATCTTCTAAACCTGTCTCCCAAATAATTTGAAGCTAATATTTAGATGATATTTAACACTAGGTTTGCAGGACACCCCAATTTGACACATCAATTGAGCATTTGAGATTTCACGAACAAAAGTACAGAAACAATTACTATTACTTTCTAGTAACTTCTGCTCACTTTTATTAATGGAACTATACAAAAATATATCCGAATTTGTAAGTAAGTTAACAATATACAATTAAGCTGTCCCTAATAAATTGATTTCTTAAAGGAAAAATTAGGTTTCTCGTCCACTCAAGAAAAGTCTGTAAACTAATATTTCGTTCCTCGTGGCCTTTCGCTTCACTATAAACATGCATCACACCGCTCTAATAGCCTCGCAGTTTTTCACTCTACGCTCTCTTCACTGTCCGACAATAATCTCGTATTATACTAAGATCGGGCGATCTAAGATAATTTTATGTATCGGAAAAGTTATTATTAAGGATATTGAATTTTACAACATATTTAGATTTCATCGAAATCGGTGAAGTGTACCCTTTTATACACAATTACCCAAAATCCCTATCTCTGGTCTATTTTATGCACAATTATTCAAAATTTTTATCTCTGTTTATTTTATGCACAATTACCACAAATTTTTATCTCTAAATAAAGTTTATTGCAAAATATGCAGGCTTCCTTGAAGTGTCCCCCCTCCCCCCACCGAAAATAAATTTTCTTCCTGCTGATGTTTTTGTTTATTAGCTAGATACATATTAGAGCTTTATCACACAACAGTGATATCCGGTTTGACCTGCCTACTCTGTTTTACCCTACTTTCCCTTATACCAAAAAATTATCTATCGCAAATTCACCATGTGGTCAGAGAAAAATTCCATTATGACACATCATGATATTATATGTGAAAGCAGTATTTTTCAACATAACAGACACAAGAGATAAAGAACGATTATCCTATTTAGTGTAACTTAAAGAACATTCTATAACTATACTTTTTCTAAAATAAACATTAGCAAATTTAATATGAATAATTAAACAAGTAAATTATATGAAAATATTGCCACACAAACCAAAAATGTCATTATTATCATTAATATCGTTACATGTTCTATGACACGCAGATTAATGATAATTCATAATAACAAGCAGAAATAAAATTCTCAATAGGCGAATTATATTGTTTGGAATGTCGTATAAGTAATATAAAGTTGAATGGAGATTTCAGAAACTTACCTATATTTAAATATTCTAATGTATCTTTTTAATCCACATTTAAAAAATTTCCAAAACGTACTAATTTCACGCATAATTGACTCAAACGTCCATCACTTTCTACAATTTCACAATGTAAATGTACAATTAAAAAAAATATACGGTACAAACCAAAGCTATTGGTAACACATATGTAATGACCGCAAAATTGAAATTACACCAGCTATTAGCATTAGTGTTGCAGCGGTCATTTCGTAAGTTGGATGGGATGAAGAGTGGTGAGAAGAGGAAAAATCAGTGTCTCATTAGAAAGATCCACATATCCTCTCGACTCAGACGTGTGCGAATTGACTGCAGGGGCCACAATCACAAAAATCTCGTGGATCAAGTCACCCCGCTGCTGCGAGGGACTTACTCGATCTCGGTCGGTGTATATAAGCGTGAGACCGGGCCTCAGGTTTGTAATAAGACCTGTCGGCCAGGTTTTTCATCGACCGGCGGCTCTACCGTATTGCTCCGTATCTCCTTCTGCATTTCTTCTTTCTTTCGTTCTCTCTTGGCTTCCTGTTGCTCTCTTTTTTTCTTCCCGTCTCAGTCGCCCTCCCTCTTCTCATCCCTTAAATATCTCCCTTTTTCTTTCCTACTCCTCCTGTTACTGTTACTCTTTCTCTTTTGTTCTTCCTCTCCCGCTTCGTTCATCTTCCGTTTTATCCTTCTCCCTTTTGTTTTAATTTCTATCCTTTCTTCTTCGTTGCTCTCGGCAGTGGCGGTTCGTTTCTTCAGAACACTCTCTCGGTCGCGGCGTCCGATGTCATGCCAGCGGTACCGGTATTAATTTATACGCTGTACGTGTGTGCACGCTGCTTTTTCACGCAGTTCCTCGAAATTTGCAAGAAACTAGTCGAACACCCTGGCGACTCGACCGTCTGCCGCATACTGTTCGAGGTGAGCTCCTCGCGGTCAGCCTCGCTCACCGAACCGGCCTTGGCCGCCGAACGTCGATCAAGAAACGATTTACCCCTTGATGTATCGAGATACCGGGAAATTGTTTTCGGAGAACCTGGTCTCTCGAATTAGGAAAGCATAAATTACACCAATCTTCCTAATTCTTTCTGTGTATTCCCCCCCCCCCCCTTATTTGTTATTATTATTATTACTATGATTATTTATTATTTATCATCATCATCATCGCTATCCGTTTTTCCTTTTGAATGATTCTTCGAAAAAATGCATATGTACTTTATCTTTATAAGTTGTCGCACATTTTTTTAGTTTTAGTTCCATTTTTTAATTTTAAACAAGATGCCTATTGAGTTGAATGTTTAATTTTGTTAATATGGGAAATTTGTGCAAATTTTTGCAAATTTGCAAATCTTACATGATTGTTTAAAATTGTCTAAAAACTGATTGTCTAAATATAATCATAATTTAATTTAATTAATAAATTCTTTAAGGGGGTTTTCTTTGTCTGAAAAACCGAAACTTTTATTTCGAATTTTCTTTTATAGTTTGAAGTGTAAACAAATATTCTTAAATGGACATTCCAAAATTTAAAAAATCTTTAGATTATACTGACATTTGTTAATATGGGGTGACGGTATTTGGAGTAAATGAGGTTTTTCGTCGTTATCTAGCATCATTTCATTAATCGGAAAGTACAATAACGAAGTGCTTGATATTATTGTGAAATCGAATATCTGCGAATCGTGACATTATTAAAAGAACAACAGAATATGACATAGACAACTATGAAACTTTACGAGAAAATTACGGTGAAGAGCGAATGGTTAATTTGGGTAATGTTGGAAATATGAAGGTAAACAATGAAAGCATTGGCGGATGTGGCTTCAGAAAACTGGCTGATAAAACAATAAAAGATTTGACTGTATAGCACGGATTAGCAATAAAAAAACAATCAGATTCTCTTTGGAAGGCATGAAGCCATTGTTTGGACCACATACTATCCGGAACATATGTTTTGTGGTCTGAAAACTATTCAAATAGTTACGCATACATTCAACGATGGTTTCCAACCTTAACTAAAAGTTATAGGAACAATATGTATCACTATTGGTCCTCGAGGAAAAATATTTGCCGATTGTAAGCACAAGAGCGGTGTGAAAGCAATCGAGGATTGCTGGACAAAACGAAAAGGAAGTGAAAAATGATGATATAGAGGAATTATTATGCCAAGACCATACTGGAGTACCCGATCACTTCACAAGCAATTCGCGAACCATGTTCGCCGGCAGTGTGAATATGTTTATGAGCAACGAGTATCTCGGTGAAAACAGTGAACATTGTTCGCTTAGGAGGCGAAAGAACCTGTACATCAAGGAGCCTGTTTATGAGCTCTGTTTATGAGAACTGCATGTATTCTGCTCGCATGCTATGTATTACAAGCTTCAGCGTGAATACGATGCTGCTTCTATTCACGAACAGTCTGCAAGTAGCTTACGAACTGTTCGCGAATAGTTTTGGCTAGTTTATACTCGGCATTATATGACCCCGTAATACTTAATTAAGTTACCACAATTACTGACAATATAGGAGAGAAATACACTTCAAACTTTAAATTTTTATTTTTCTTATAACTATGCTTTTCATGCTGGCAGAAATGATAAGTCAGAAAAGAATTGAGGCATTAATTTGAAATTTTAATCATGTATTAAAACAAATGTTTCTCGAAGACTGGTTTGTGTTACCAAGAAAAAATATTAAATATTTTTCTTTTAATTAACGAAAATGTTTCAATTTTTTTCTTTTGTAAAATCTTCGATCTTCCATTTTTCAATTACTACTCTTTTGAAAGTTTTCATCTAATAAAATTCCAGTGACACCATTAAACATAATCTTATTAAATAATAAAATGTTTAAATATTTATTTCAGATCAACAAGTTATCCAGATATAAATTCCATCGACGAAAAATGTTTTCCACGCAGACCATCGTTAAATATATGCTTTATGTACACATACATGCATGTATATATACAATGTATATTTATTTTATGAACAAAAGGAAACAAAATAATACATCGAACACTCTATAACCATATACCAAACAAATTTTGTTTACTGTATTTATATTTTCTTAAAAACATTTTAAAGAAATATTTCTTCCTCATTTGTAATTGAGAATACCCTTTTCAATTGCATGATTTTCTATTGTAATAATTGCTTTAGGTATAAATAACAAATTTTAATAAATTTTTGCACAACTTATTTAGTGGTGCAGACGTCGGTCCCTCAGAATGAAGCGGAGCTGCAACTGTACAGAGTGATGCAACGTGCGTCTCTGTTAGGCTACTACGATACACTTTTAGAAATGGGTAAACAAAATTCTTTTAACGTATTCATTATATTAAACTGTTTGTTACATGTTGTTTAAATAACATGAAGTTTTTAACTATCAATGTACTAATACTATTGATGGTAATTTATTAATTTCCTTAATATAAGTTGATTAATAATTCTAAGTATCTCTCGTGTGTTTATTATTTTTTTGTATCATTTAAATAACATGAAGTTTTGAACTATCAATGTACTAATACTATTGATGGTAATTTATTAATTTCCTTAATATAAGTTGATTAATAATTCTAAGTATCTCTCGTGTGTTTATTATTTTTTTGTATCAATATTTATATACAAACTATGATATATGTTGAAAATTAATAGTTAATTTATAAACATAGAAATGAAATTTGCCTTTAAATTTTTACATACATATATACATATACATTTAGGGACAAAATTAAGTTGATGCCTGCCTGTCATAAGAAATAATGTAATTTAATGATTCTCCTTAATTACTTTTTTACTTTCTTAGTTATTATCATTTACATATTTATAAGTAAAATGTGAATAGGTTTGTATTAGGATTTAGTTTGCTTTATACAAAAGTATTTACAAATTTAAGACGAACAGAAGTATGTGAACAAAATTGAGAGGACATTGGTACCGAATGACATCAAGGCTCGTAAATATTATATAATTTTAAATTTCGTACATGTATGTATATAACAAAACCTCCAATATTTAGACAGTATTATTGTCCTTGACCTATTTATCTTAATGCATCCTGACATTTTTCACTTAATCTAGAAGATAGAAAACCGGAAAGAAATTTCTATAAATCGCAATTGTTAGTTACAGAAATATTAAAAAATACCGAATTTCCAAGAGTACTGTAACAGAAATTGTAACCACGTACATAAACTTCAGTACTGTACTGAATTTGAAAGGTTGTAGTCCTAAACGATGTGTTGCAAAAAGAATTGATAAAAGGATTGTACGAGAATACCGAATAGAAGTGAGTATTACACATCGTGAAATAATTGGGACACTAAATTTGGGTATCAAAAAAAAAAAAAGAAAGAAAGAAAAAAAAGCTATTTCGTATATTGAAAAAGGCAAGTATGTATAGACATGTACTAACAGGGCAAATAAGCGTTGGAGAAAAATTGTTTGGAGTGGTGGAAATAAATTTGAATTGTTTGGAAAGAAAAAAGACATAAAATATGAAAAAAGTCAGATGAAGGCCTTGGGCAATTCATATCACAAACTGTCACACTCGGTGGCAGATCCATTATGGTGTGGGGGGGGGGTCTTCTTCTTTGGTCTAGTGGTGAGAATGTGGTGTTAATTAATTATATAACTAATGCCAGTCGCTTTATTAATCTACTAAACGAAAGTTTAGAAAAATTTATACAGAAAATGGGTATTGCTAACGATTTTATCTTTCAATAAGACATCTATTCACAAAGCGAAGAAAACAGATCAATTTATCTAGAATTATAAAATAAAGCTTTTAAATTAAACATTGCCGAATTCAGATTTAAACTCCATCAAAAACTTATGGGCCTTACTAGATAAAAAAGGTTCCGTTTACGATCAGATAAAATAAAAATAAATTTTTCGATAATTTAGAACATGCATGGTAGTGAACAACCAAGAATAAAATTGAACATTTAGTTAAAAGTATTCCCAAACAATTACAAGGAGTTGTTAAAGCTGAAAGAGGAAACACAAAATACTAAAAGAATATAAATAAAATAAAATATGGCAAAGATGAAAGTGTCCACTCAATTTTGTTTACAACATTTTCCTTGTATTTAGCTTATAACTATACATATACAAGATAAACTACATAATTTTATAAAATTATTACCAAAATTTATTGATAAATATGTAAGTTATGATGAAAAGTAAAAAATAAAGAAGTATACATATTCTTCTTCTGTATACATAGGGTGTTCCAGCAATTGTTGGTAGAAGATGAAAGGGATGATTCTTGAAACTGATATAAGACAAAAATCAAGAATAAAAAGATTGACCTTGAAGTTTCATTGTTTAGTTATTAATGTTTAAAATCATGACTGTATGCTGGCAATCCGCCTTACACCAACGAACATGAGTCAAGAGAAGACACGGGAGATAATACAGTGACCCTCAAATCCAACAACATATGCCAGCTTACAGGTCGGTAGAGAAGAAAACTAAATAATAAATAATAACTAAATAATGAAGCCTCAAGTGCAATTTTTTTATTTTTCATTTTCGTCTTATATTAGCTTCCAGAATCACCCATTTTATTTTCTACCAGCAGTTGCCGAATACCCTTGTGTGTGTGTGTGTATAAAAATATATATACATATACACACACTATTATATATACATATATAAACACACAAGGGTATTTTATAGTAAATGTATAATAAATAAATATATTATATAAAAAGTAAATGTCGTACGTAAATAGATTATAATACTAAAAATTATATAATTATAATACTAAAATCTTAAATATCATTTTTATTTTATATAAGTAAAATTCAGTTGATAAACAACGTATTGTTTATATACTAAATTTCCACACGTGTCCATGTATTACATATGTACAATTTACTTAAAATTAATTTTTCCATTTTTATATCTCAGTAGGATAAATACAAACAAAATATTTATAATTTTTTAAATTGTATTGAAATGTGACAAATATACAAAGGAATCAGTAAAAAATTTCAAGTTCTTTTATACCTTCATTATAAACGTTATACCTTTGTTTCAATAAGGTAAGATAGGAAGTATATATATCATAGACGTACGAAGCACGATATAAATAAATTCAGATTGTTATTCTACTACTTTTAATAAAAAAAAATAATTAGATATAGAAAAGTAAAGGTTACTGTTATATTTTTGCCCAAAAGAGAAATACTTAAATATTTAATAGTTTGGAAACCACTTACTCCAATAGAAAAAGAAACTATTTATTACTATAAAAAGATAGAAAATTGCACATTGCTAGTTTTTTCAATCAAGTAAAAGAAAAAATTTGTAATGATAATAATATTAGATGAAACATCCTATTTTATGATAATTTATGATATAAACTCTCCAACAAAAATATTGGCACACTTAAGTTTTAATTATATAGTTGTATATAAATAAAAAAAATTAAACGATATTTGATTAATTGTTCTATAAATTATATTTATTGGATTTACACTTTTTGGAATATTATACATGTTATACATATTATAATTGTATAATAATAAAAAAAATTGTAAAATGGTAAAATATATTAATGGTCATGTTTATCAATGCAAAGCTATTGAAACACTTATAACTTTATAGTATAATATTCTTGAATTTATTTATTTAATATTTTGTACGTAGTCTACTATTTCTATGATTTGACATAGAATGTATTATTCGTTTTCTAATTTTTATGTATACTTTATTCTATTCTTTGAAGCGTACTTGTTTTAATTGGTTATTATTTGTAATGTGATACTCTTTTATGCATTTTCCCAACTCAACGCAAAGATGTTCAATTGGATTCAGATCTGTAGATTGCGGTGGGGTGGGTAATGTGTGGGATATATTAGAAACTATCCATTGACATTCAATGTACTTAGGTTGTATACTTTCAGTCCTTATGCTGGAAATAAAACTTCTCTTAAAAATTTTTGAAAATTTTTTTCAGATTTTGTTTCGAAATATGTAGATAAATATATTGAGCCATTGCATCGATAATAAAAACAAGTTTAACATCACCAAACTCATGCAACCACACACCATGACACCACCACCACTACTATCGTGTTTCACGGTATTCTTCAGGTTCTAGCCCGATTCTGTGTTCGGACGCCTCCATATCAAAATGCATACATATTTTTGGAACAAGTTAAATTTTTATTTGCCGGAGGATAGTATTAAATTCCAAAAATCTATTTCTTTCGTAACATTATCATTTGCGAACTTTATTATTTTGTCTTGATTAATTTGACTAATTATTGACTTTCGCCTCAAAATTCGTGACCTGTATCTGACACTTTTCAACACTCGTCAAATTGAATGAATTTTCTTGTTGAAATTTACATTCATATCTGCTGCTTTTATATTTGAGAGGAAGAACTAAATGGATTTTGTTTTATGATACTAACAATTTATTTTTTTTCTCTTTCACTAAACTTCTGAGGACGATCGTCTCGTGAAGTACTTAATACATTTTTTATATTAGAAAATCATTTAATTATACTTTTGATGATAAAATAATGTTTTTGTCATTTTCACTATAGCTAAATATGAATATTTCCCTTTGAACAAATTTAATACAATTTTAATGCTACAACGGTTGCTTCTTGCATTTTGTATGTTGTTTCTCATGTTTTACTATTTTCTTCTGAAAACAATTGATTATATAATTTAAAATAGATTAGCAATTGAATGTTTGAATCTGGAGGATTCTCTGTAGAAAAACTATACCAACATTATAGTGGTAGTACTATATAAGTACACATACTATATACTAATATATAGAAAAAACTTCATTTCTTAAGTGTCCCAATACTTTGATTTTGGTAAAAGTGACTGTTAATATACATTTTATTGTTTCTTTTTATTAGCTGATTATAATATACATAAAATGATAATATTCTAAAACTGTAGAACCAATAAACATAATTTATAAAAAAAATTAACCGAATACTGTTTTACTCTTTGGATTTATATACAACTATATAATTAAAAACTCATTTTTTAAGTGTGCTAATACTTTTGTTTGTGACTGTAACTATATTTCACCTTTTTAATAGTTCTTTTTATATCATAAAATTTGCAGAAGAAATATTAAACCATTTCACATAAACTATTGTAGGGGGTGATGACGTACAACAATTATGTGATGCTGGAGAGGAGGAATTTCTGGAAATTATGGCGCTTGTTGGTATGGCGAGTAAACCTCTTCACGTTAGAAGACTTCAGAAAGCTCTACAGGAATGGCTCACAAATCCTTGTAAAGTATCACTACTTTGATTTCCATTATATCTAATTAAGCTTATTCTGTTGTGGTAACAGTTTTTGTTATACTGCTCATTTACAGAAACATAAATGATTTTCGTTTAACTTTAACAGCTTCACCTAGCAATCTTTTACCTCTATGTTATGATCTTCTCAAATTTCTGCAATCTCCTAAAAGTATTTTCTCCTACTTACCAAACTTTTCAAAATATTTATGTGCAATAATAAGTTAAACTTATCTGACACATATCCATGTATTTGAAGAAGCTATTAAAAAATACTATTGTAAAATAATTTGAAAAAATTAAGTATAAAACGCTTTTGTATACAGAGTGTCCCAAGAACTCTGTCTATCTCAAATATCTTTATTATTAG
Source organism: Anthophora plumipes (assembly GCA_951804975.1). NCBI lineage: Eukaryota > Metazoa > Arthropoda > Insecta > Hymenoptera > Apidae > Anthophora > Anthophora plumipes. The sequence continues at coordinate 12,983,098 of OX638118.1, read as the reverse complement.
GTTGGTAAGAAATTAATGTCGATTTTCGAACTTTCGAACTTTGACGCATGGTTTTGGGATAACAGTTCACTTTATTCTGTTTACCTTCTAATGTCATCTTACAGTGCAGATGTCGCGCTGCATGCTGATAGGTATGCTTTTGTTTTTACTGTTAATTTGTGCTCACTTCAAGTTATTGACTTCGCAATGGATACCAAGCAAGTTCGTGTAATATTCTTATATGAATATAAACTGGGTCATAAAGCTGCAGCTGCGACTCGTAATATCAACAGTGCATTTGGAGAAGATACTGTAAATGAACGCACAGTGCAGCGTTGGTTCAAAAAATTTCGAAGTGGAGATGAGAGCCTCAAAGATGAAGATGATCGTGTACGCCCTTCTCGCGTCGACAATGACCAACTGAAGCCACTGGTTGAAGCTGATCCACGAACAACGGTTCGACAACTTGCACAGTAGTTAGATGTAAGCCATCCAACAGTTATTGACCACCTAAGACAGCTAGGAAAGTCAAAGAAGCTCGACAAATGGGTGCCGCATGAGTTAAGCGTAGACCAAAAGAATCGTCGTTACGAAGCGTGCTCTGCGTTCCTTCTACGCAATAAAAATGATCCATTTCTTCATCGCCTTGTGACATGCGACGAAAAATGGATAATGTACGACAATCGTCAACGATCAGCCCAGTGGTTGGATCACGATGAAAAGCCGAAGCTGCACCAAAGGAAAGTTATGGTGACTGCCTGGTGGTCGGCAGTGAGAATTATCCACTACAACTTTTTGATTCCGGGTCAAACTACTACAGCGGAAAAGTATTGTCGAGAAATTGATAACATGCACGAAAAATTGGAACAACTGAATCCGGCATTGATCAATCGGAAGGGCCCAATTCTTCTACACGACAACGCTCGACCACACGAGCAAGGGAAGATATTTACCAACCAAGCAGCTGCTGAACGTGCGTTCAAAGAGTTTATCAATTCCAGAACAACAGAATTGTCCGCTACTAGAATTAACAAACTGTCAATTTATTGGCAAAAATGTGTAGATTGCAATGGATCTTATTTTGATTAAAAAAAACTTATTCCGGTTTGTGATATGTGGATTTAAAGATGTAGCTTGGAAACCGACATTATTTTCCTACCAACCAATATTTTAAGTAACAAGCAAAAACTACTTGCAAATGTCGTATAGTTATAAGCAAGATATAACATGGTGGCAATAGTTTCTTTACAAATGAAAACATACAGTACTGGACAAAAGTATTGGCATAGCATGATTGTTATGATACAAATACTTATAACTACTAAACAAATTGATTTAAAAGCATAATTTTTTAACATATTCAGTTATCATCTATCCTAGTTTATTGCATAACAAGAGCCAATACTGTAAATGAAGTAGTACACAAAATAATAGCAAAAATATGTTACTTAAGCATTTTATAGGTGGACAAAAGTATTAACTATACAGAGGAATAATGGCACTTATTAAACTAATTAAAACAGAGTCTCAATATTTTGTTGGTAGTCCTTTTCTTTTAAGAATTTCTCTTAATCTTCAGGGCATTGAATAGACTGCAGTTTTTGTAAATTCAGACTCAATATTATTCCACTCTTGCAAAAGAACCTTTGTGAATTCAATTTTACTGGTAATATTGAGTTTCCTGATCCTTTTTTCAAATTCGTTCCATACATACTCAATTAGATTCATATCTGAATTTTAAGCTGATGTGTTTAAAGTATTTGCAGTGTTGTATACTATCCATTGGTGAACAATATATGCCATATGCTTAGGATTTTGATCCTGTTGAAAATAAAAATTCTTGGGAAGATTTAATTTTTGGGCATTTTTCAAAAGATTTTCTTTCAATATATTTAAATATACATGTTTATCTATAATGCCATCAATAAACACAAATTCTCCTACACCCAATGTCGCCATATACCCCCCATACCATTAAACCACCATCTTCATGTTTCACAGTAGCATGCAGATTACATTTCATTTCTATGTTGGTCTTTCTCTACATTGATATTCTTCCATCTGATTTATAAATGTTGAATCTGCTTCCGTCGGAAAATATAATTTTGTCCCAAAAATCAGCGTCCGTTATGATAAATCTTTGTGCAAATTCTTTTTCTTTTTTCTCTGTTCATATTACTAATGTAAGGCCTTTTTTTGTGTAACACATGCACACTAACCAACATCTTTTAACGTTCTACTTACAGTTTTGGTACTTACCTATTTTTGATATTCGCCTTTTATCATAGATGCAATTTCGGATGAATTAAATTTTGAATTTTTCTTTACTATATTTATAATTTCTCTTTTTTCCCGAATTGTCAGTTCGGAAGGACGACCATTTCTTATCTAATTCTCAACATTTGCTTTATTTTTAAACTGTTTTATGACGAAACAAACAGTAAAACGACTTCTTTCTACGACTTTTGCAATTTCACCGTAAGATTTATCCATGTTATGTAAATTTAATATCACTTTCCTTTCGTCAGTTGTTTCTTTTACTTTTCTAAACCTTTTTATTCCATTTTAATTCTTTACTTGTTAACAACTGAAATCTCTAGCTTAAATGATCGAGCATCTTTATAAGTGACTAACGGGGGTTCCCCTTCTGCTATTTTCAAATGATGATCAGGAATTGTCGGAAAAGACGACGATACATTGTTTCTTCTATTCTGTACCAATACTTTTGTCTACCTATAAAATGCTCAAGTAACATTTTTGTTATTATTTTAGGTATAACTTTATTTATATTATTGAATATTATGTTCTTGTAAACTTTTTCTTTAAATCAATTTGTTTAGTAGTTATAAGTATTTGTATCATAGCAATCATGCTATGCCAATATTTTTGTCCAGCTTTGTATGTAAACAAGATTTGGAGGTTAATTTTGTTTTTTTAAATGGAATGTTCATTTCTTTATAGTCAAAGGGTCTAGCAGGTTAAGGGGGTCAAAAGTGCCCTCCAACCGATTTGGTAGTGCGATACGCCATTCGATAGCTTATCAAAAGAAAACACGTGACACCAAGTTTCAACCCTCAAACTCAACCGTGGGGGTAGTTACAGGGTAAATTCTAATTATCAGTTTTTGGTCTATTTTCCCTATTTAATGAATCGCAAAACTTCTGAAAAAAATCTGACATATTACACACATGAAGGCACATCTTAGGGAATTTTTCTCGATTTTTTCGTTGCAAATCCTAGCTGTAAAAAATAAAAAACGCAAAAAAATGCGGATATCTTTTGAAAAAAAAATAGCGCTTTTTTTATATTTTTTTAATAGCAGCGTCTTAGCATGATCATCATCCTCAATTTTTTTCATATTTTTTAGATTGGTGCGCCGTTGTCAAAAAAATTAAAAACCGATATTTTTAAGGTATTTCGCATGAAAAAGTAACTTCTACTTCGAATTTTTACATTTTCTGCATACAGTGTGTATATCGTGCAACCTCGAACATTTTTACATTCGAAGAAACAGTAAAACAGTATACAAATTGAAGAAATTGAATTAATTCAACTAAGAGCAATCTATGTTCAATATATGCCAAAAAATTTAACTTGTTTTCAACGGCGTCGCTGGTGGAGCGGTTAAGGGTTCTGACTGTGGAATCGCTGCCCTTTTTTTAGCCGTGAGTTCGAGCCCTGCCCCATACTCATTTCTTTTTTTTTTTATATTATTTTTTTCTTTAATTCCTAACTATATCTCAATAAATAGCATTTATTTAAAAACATTGTACAAATATTTTAAGCAACTTTTTTGTCTTAAAATATACATTAAAATAATTTTGGAATAGTTTTTATTGCATCGTTTCTGTGCCCACATATTCTCTTATTCACAGTACTATTTAATATTTTAAAAGTTTTAATTGCTTAAACAAAAAAACTGCTTAAAATATTTGTAAAATGTTTTTAAATAAATGCTATTTATTGAGATATAGTTAGGAATTAAAGAAAAAAATAATATAAAAAAAAAGAAATGAGTATGGGGCAGGGCTCGAACTCACGGCTAAAAAAAGGGCAGCGATTCCACAGTCAGAACCCTTAACCGCTCCACCAACGACGCCGTTGAAAACAAGTTAAATTTTTTGGCATATATTGAACATAGATTGCTCTTAGTTGAATTAATTCAATTTCTTCAATTTGTATACTGTTTTACTGTTTCTTCGAATGTAAAAATGTTCGAGGTTGCACGATATACACACTGTATGCAGAAAATGTAAAAATTCGAAGTAGAAGTTACTTTTTCATGCGAAATACCTTAAAAATATCGGTTTTTAATTTTTTTGACAACGGCGCACCAATCCAAAAAATATGAAAAAAATTGAGGATGATGATCATGCTAAGACGTTGCTATTAAAAAAATATAAAAAAAGCGCTATTTTTTTTTCAAAAGATATCCGCATTTTTTTGCGTTTTTTATTTTTTACAGCTAGGATTTGCAACGAAAAAATCGAGAAAAATTCCCTAAGATGTGCCTTCATGTGTGTAATATGTTCGATTTTTTTCAGAAGTTTTGCGATTCATTAAATAGGGAAAATAGACCAAAAACTGATCATTAGAATTTACCCTGTAACTACTCCCACGGTTGAGTTTGAGGGTTGAAACTTGGTGTCACATGTTTTCTTTTGGTAAGCTATCGAATGGCGTATCGCACTACCAAATCGGTTGGAGGGCACTTTTGACCCCCTTAACCTGCTAGACCCTTTGATAAAATAGTGAATTGTGAATATAAAAATGCCATCTGTAAAATATATTTATTTTAAGATTCACTATTCTTGAGATATTTGACTTTATTCACTTTATTATTTTTGTTATAAAAAAATAATAAATACTCAGTACTTTAGATGTAAACAAATAATAGTTTTCATTCTATTAGAAGGTTGTCAATACAAAATCTTCATTCGAAAAATAAGTAGATAAGCTCTTTATTCATGGAGAAAGTGGGGGAATTTCAATTAAGGCACAAGCTTTATATGGTGGAAAATATCTGTACCATATGTGTCCCTTAAATTAGATGTTTGAAAAATTATGTTAAAAATAAAGAAAAGTTGGTATTCTGGTTATTTGTAAGAGTATAAAAATATATAAAGTTCTGTAACTAGTGTAGATTACAAAATAAATGTCCTTATAATAGTGAATCTTGACCCACAGATTCATGTACAATAGATTGAACATTGGTCTGGAATCAACAGAAACAGTGTATCACAAATTCTTCCTTGTTGCAAATTTCATCCATATATCAGTATTAAGCAGAAGTTATATGGCATGGATTTTGTAAACTGTTAGATTTTGTGCATAAGAAGATTAAAGAAATTCTCAAAAACTGTGAGTTTTATGATAAATGTGTCTTAGTATTTTTACACTTATTGTTGAAATTTTCTATTCAATTCATGTTGACTATACAAAATTAAACATTCTGTTTAAAAAAGGAAAAGACCAAATTGACCTCCAGATTTCTTTCATGTCTCCAACTTGTAAAAAAATTAAATTGTTTCTATGTTATGTTTTTCTTGTAATCATAAAACTGTTATAAGTAATGTTCGCACTTATTACTTGAAATAATGAAGATATTTGAAGTGAATGGAATTAGTGGGGTACTCTATAAAAATCTGTGTACTTTTCAGCAAGAATGACATCATAAACAAATTGTAGACATTTTCTTAAACCATAAAACTATATAATTATTTACATTTTCTATTTGTATTTAATTACTAATTAAATACAAATAGAAAATGTAAATAATTATATAGTTTTTTTTATATGAATCTCAATATATAGGTAATAAATGATAAAAATATCACTTCAACTACTAATATTTTGTTACAGCACTTTTTCAAACACCAGTTGTGCCAACAAGTACTACATGTAAAACTCCTGCAGGCGTAGGATTTCCTTGTGTAAGTCCTAGGCCACAGGTACAAAATGTTCAAGGCTTTACAACATCACAAACGTCAACTCCTACACCTTATGTGTCATCACATGTATCTCTAACGCCGTTACCCTGTAGAAGTACAAGCCCTATTGTATCTGTTACAAGTGTGACAGCACCAGTGGCTTCAACAACTTTTCAACAAAGTCCAAGTCCAAATACACCTTTGCCTTATACTACTTCTCATAGTCCTGGTATAGTACAGGTATGTTTCAAATTATATTTCTAGATTAATATGAGTTCTATTATTGAAAAATTATTTGTTTCAGGTAGGAACATGTGAGTCATCCTGTGGTAGTGGTACCACACCAAGTCCTAGTGGTGGTGGTGGTGCACCTGCTAGCCCAACACAACCAACACCAACGCTTTTGCAATTACAAATACAAAGACTTGCAGAAGCAGCTGAAAGACTTGCTGCAACAATTCGACCTGTTGATCCAAAACCTCACAATGTTAAAAAGAAAATTTGCAAAAATTTAGAGGTAAATACTATTTCTGTGTTTATGAATTAACCATTATTTCTTAACATATATTATATTTTCGTTTATTTATAGTTTATATATTTTATATAATAATATTATTTTTAGGTAGTAATGGCTATGCCCGACAGTGATCCACGTAGAATGGAAGAAATTCGAAAATATGCAGCAATTTATGGAAGGTTTGACTGTAAGAGGAAACCAGAGAAACCATTGACATTACATGAAGTGTCAGTAAATGAAGCTGCTGCACAAATTTGCAGGTTCGTACCTGCCCTTCTTACTAGAAGAGATGAACTTTTTCCTTTGGCCCGCCGTGTTGTGAGAGATTCTGGGTATCATTATTCAAAAAGTCATTAGTAAGTATCCTTAGTTTTTATCAAATATTATTAATTGTATCAAATGTATATTTAGGAGGTAAGTATGCAGGATTAATATGGAAAATTAAAAAAGAATACCTTACAAAAGAAATATAAAAAGTTACAAAAGCCATAAATTTTATTAAAACGTATGTTGTCCTTTGTCAGTTTCTCTGTATACAGGGTGTAGCAGGATGGGTGGTACAACTGGGCAAAGGATAATTCTACTTGGTAAAATAAGCCAAAAATATAGAATAAAATCTTTTTTTGAAAACCTTAATTTTTGAGTAAATTAAATTCAAAGATTCGTCCTCTCAATGTGAATTGGAGACATAGAGGCCCATAAAAAGTTACGTGCCAAATATTTTTGCAAAATTTACATCACATTTAAATTTCATCCAAGTCGGTAATCGATACTTGGAGACACTCCCTTATTAGATAGTTAAATAATTAAAACTAAACTTCTTATGAAACAACTTAATTCTATATTTTCAATTTATATGTGTACATAGAATCACACTTTGCTCGGTAGTAACACTCGTCCCATAACACACTTACACGACTATATAATGTTTACTAACACTTTATCTGAATAAGTTAATTAAAATATCGCACTCATATTTAAAATGATTTAGCTTATCCGTCTTGAAACCACGTGAAAATGGTGAAGAAAACGAAGTTGAGCGAACAAAACGGCAAAAACTCGATCTTGAGGGTGAGAATGAAGATGCGACGCAGGTTAGCTCCCCTCAAACATAAAAATAAGCCATGTACAGATGATTCCAGTTCAGAACTTAGGACAAAGTCAAGGATTTTTACATAAAACTAACATATTTTTTGTATTTATGTGATATGGGTGTAGAGAAATGACAAGATGTTTTTATTATATTTGAAATAGCATTGAAAGAAATTTTATCATACCATTCAATCAAATTTAAAGAAAAAGATTATATAGAAAGAATGCGGTGTAACTTTTAGGTTATGATAATCTTAAGTATGATAAAACATAAATATATAATGTCTGAAGAATTAAAGAACTGAGGTAATTTATAGTTTCAATAGTCAATAATTTAAAAAATTATTAAGCAAAAGATACAAAGTAGATCATTTTTTACAAGTGAGTCATATTAGAAAATATTCAATGCATCCCAAACACAGAAAATTATAATTCAAAATCCTTGATAGAGTCCCATAGTTGTGATTTGATCTGGGATTATTGGCATATTCATCAGCTGCTGCACTCGCATGAGCGCTAACCACTAACTATGCATCCAGTACGTAAACAAATGCAACATGTAAACTACCTCTACATTGATACCTGCAGCACAAACAGAAAAGGTCAAGTATAGCTTTGCATAACATGCATGGCTTTGCATTAGTTATTTGTATACAAACATTTGTTGGTTCACAAATTTTTAATTAAATATTTTATAAATTTGCATGTAAAACATTCTTTTTATATTTTTTCTTCACTAATTATTCAATTAAAAAGTAATTATAATAAGAAATAATGTTACTTTAGATTAGAAAATATCAATTATTGATAAATCTTTCAAAACTTTTTGTTATAAAAATATTTAATTAAATAAAAATTCAAATTTTAATTGAAAGCAGATGTTCCATATTTTGTATTGAAGCTCTTTTGAAAAGGAAATTACGCTTTTAAACATAAATTACCATCTTAAACATAATGTTTTTTACCGCACTTGTTAGGACGCTATGCTTTGCTCCTAGTATCCTCACAAGTTGTGCATGTTTGTTATATCACTTGCCATTTGGTAATTATTGATATTTATAATAGTAACTATCATAATATTCTAAGTTCTATTCTCTTTATTTAATATTCTAACATCTGTTTTCTAATAGTTTCTTTGTGTTTTTGTATAGTATGTTATATTTGTTACTTCAACTGTCTATAGCAGTTCACTGTTGTAGGAGGAGTTGGATTTACGTTGCCCTGAAATGGATATGAATAATACAAGTAGAAGACATAGATCATCAAGGTGATTACTTTGAGCTCAATTGGATTTCAATCTATGCTAATATTTTAAGATATCTATTATGGATACATTATGTAAAATATGATTAGAATATTTAAAAATTTTACATAACACATTTCTCTTTTACTTAATAACGTATAATTTGATAATAAATAATTCTTGCAAATATATGATGGTACTCAGACATTTGCATTGTTTTAGTCCAGTTTGGAGGAAGAAGAATAACAATGGTATTTTCAGTGCAAGTATAGAAGAAATTAGTGATTCTGACAGTCAGCTTTCATTTTCAAATGAAGAATCTTCGTCGATACATGTAAGTAAACTTTTAATTATGTAAGTAAACTTTTAATTATGTACATTTTTTTGTAAAAAGGAAGGTGACTTTAAAAGATTAGTCTCTTGCTTTTGCTTTAATTTTTATCAGTATAATCAGTGAAAAGTAAGAATAAAGATCAAGGATTGAAACTGTTTTAGAAATAATAGTTGTATAAACGTTCTTCCTGAAACATTTATAAAAACTTCAATAATGTTATAACTACTATGAATGAATAAGGCTCTCGCTTATATCAGTTCTAGTTACAGTTCTGATATATTTTCTAAAGCCATAAGAAAAGTGAGACTTTTTTATCTGAACGTCAAACTGTGGTTAAACTATTTAAAGAATTTATTTATTTAGAAACATATTCCTGAGCAAATTGTAATCTTTCCTTCCATTTATTGCACTAATTCCACAGCTTCTTACGACTCATTCAACTCTTCAGCTTTGTGCAATATTCATTGAACTGTATCCACACTTACTGTTTATCCTGATGTTGATTGCACATTCTCTAACAATTCAGGCCCGGAAATATACGAATTTATTTTAACAACTCTTAGTATCCTTGTCTTACCACGAGCCGTTAACTTTTTGGGCCTACCTGTTCGCTGTTTATTTATAATTATTTTTTGTTCTTTAAACTTCTTTAGAATATACTGTACAGTAGTTCAAGGTCTTCCTATTTTAAAGTTTCTAAGTATTTACTACCAATCTACATGATTATTCCGAAGAACACTGAGATCAGTTGTAAATACGTCGTTGAAACATGTCTGTTGAATTGCGAAGAAATGTGATTGAGTTATCACAAAGTGACAGATTTTTCCATGATGAAATTGCTGTTTCATTATTAATCGATTGTTGATGATATCATAATGAAGTACTATGCAGAATATGGTTCAGAAGACAAACCATAAAGTGGGAGGTCAAGGAAAACAACAGAAAGGATTGACCGCATTATTAAACGAAAATCTGTAGGAAACATAAAGAAGAGAGGATTGTTATTGTTAAACGTCCTACTGTAACAAGAGGGCTGCATGATCTTGGTCTTTTAGGCCGAACAAATGTAAGAAAACTTTTAATTACTAAAAAAAAAAAAAACATCAGAAGGATCGTTTAAGATTTGCCCAGAAGCTTTACATTAGACAACCTAGGATTGGAAGAATGTCGCTTTTTCAGACGAAGCGAAATTTAATTTATTTGGAAATTATGAGAGGCAGTATGTACATACAATTGGTAGGAAAGATAAAATAAAGTACCAAATACCAACTGCAAATTATAGTGGAAGGAATTTAAAGATCTGGGGGGAGGGGCATCTCTTCCGCTCAAGAGGTTGACTCACTGATAGAAATTAGAAGAAATATTGACAATATAATGTACCGGAATATTTTAGATAAGAATCTACTACAATATGCAGAAAGAAAAATGACGGAATGTTAGGTCTTTCAGCACGATCATAACCCAAAACACACATCAAAGGTGGTTAAACAGTGGTTATCCCCCAAAAATATAAAAGTCTTGACCTAACCTGCTTAATTCCCGAATATTAATTTAATTGAACATTTATGGCGAAAGCTGAAATAACGCGCAAATAAAGGGTCTATTAAGATAAGCATGGGCCGTTTAATCCTCAGACTATTTTCCATTTTTGTTGTCTGCTAAACAATGCTTTTTGTTTGAAAAACCATTCTGCAAAATGTCAGATCTCTACTCCTTCGTTCAAAGGTAATACGAAAGTAAAATCATTTCTAATACAGATTGTGAATGTTTGCATAATAGTTTCTTATGGTTGGAATATAATTTCCACTGATATTCGTTATTCGAATTTTTCTCATGCCGCATATACGTTCTATCAAAAATCAGTGCTAATTCGTCTCTTAAGTTATATAACTGCCTAGCAACAACAAATGTTTCCTGTTTTATTAATACCTTGAACACTGCGTCACCCAGATCTGGGTGATGGCTATGTTTTCGTGGGAGCCTCATCACCCCTAAATGGGTGGCACTTCTTCGTCCAGTTAAATAGGATTTTGCGAGTAATTTATAACAATTTCATTTGGAACATAAGTATTTAATAGAATTAGCACATGTAAATATAAAATATACAAAATAATAAAAATATATAAAATAAAATAAAAAGATTAAAAATATACATATACATATACTATATATACATTTATATTAAAAATACATTATATTACTTAGCATGGTATTCGCTAAAATAGTTCAAACAGTTGAGGTGATTTGGGATAATTAGGACAATATGTTGCAGTCTTTTTTACATTTTTTCTCGCTTCCTGGAATTCGAGAATTTGTCTCTTCTTTTGGTAACATAGAACGTCAATCTTTCTTATAGTCTTGACTTGTGGATTTTTACGAACTTGTAAGTGGTGAAACGCCTTTTTTGTTTTTTTCTCCTCATTATTGTACTTAGCATTTTCCGGCTTGCTTTTAAAAAAACAACAGAAAATTTCCTGAGCAATACAGATTCAAAAATTACATTCCTATAATAAATAAACTGTTAAAGGATGCAAAGATCTTGACTGCAATATGTCCCTAAAAATACACTTTATACTCCCATCTGGATTTTTTTCCTCCAAACCTCGGTGATGTGAGTGACGAACATGAAGAATGTTTCCACCAAGGCATTTCCACGATGGAACAACGATACCAAGGAAAGGATATGTGTCAAATGTTGGCAGAGTATTGCTGGATGTTAATGAACGACAACAAGGATGCAAAGTATAAACGTCAAGCAAGACGAAAACATTTTTAAATCTGGTAAGTCTTCATTTTATACATATTTTTTCTGCAGTTTAACGAAATTAAAAAAATGTTTTTGACCATGCAACGATTACGCGTCGCTACGGCTCTACCGAGTCGGTATAGGTGAGCGATGCCCGTCTGGTAGCAAATACAGATATTTGCATATACAAACAGATATTTTCTCGAATTGCTCGAATTCAAAACCGTTCCGATACATTTTTTAAGTGGTTTCTTCTTAAGAAATGTCTACAGAATCCGATACTGTGTAACAAACTTACGCTAGATAAAGAACTTTTCGTAAAAATGCACATTGGCTCTTTTTTAAAGTTTGATAGTCATTTACAACCATTTAAAACCACAAAATTGAATAACTATATACACTAAGGTATTCAGGATTCCCTCTTCTATCTTTTAAGACTAAATTAAACTTCGTAGCGTATTAGATTTTCACATAATACCTCATATTTATCCAAAATCGAGTGTTTTTACAAAAACCCATATTTTTCAAAAACTAAGGGTGATAGAGAAATTCTGCTTTCGGATTCAATGGTGTTATCTTTTATAGATTGTGAATGATTATCGGCGAAAGTCTCCAAGATAAAAAAGACAGACATTGTTCGGAAGTCAGTATTTGCGAATAAACAGACAGTAAAATAAAAAATTTAATAAACAACTTATTTTTCACTTAACCTTATTTTTTCTTATTACATATTAATTATCAATTTTTTTATTACAGTAATTTACAAAAATTGTGCAATTTCCCAATTTTTTAGTTTTTTAATTTTCAAAAAATATTTCTTTATGGTTGAAAATAAACAATACATATTTTTTGGATTTTACACTTCAATTCTAAAAATTAAAGAAATTAAAAGAATTTTTTCTGACTTTAACAACTTTGATTTGACACATTTCTTGATATGATGAACAATTGGGAATACAACCGAAAATAAAACCATTTTTATAAGCATTTTATTAATTATTTTAGTTATCCGATTGTGCTCGAATTTTGCACAGATCAGTTTTTATTAATTGGAACTATATATTTTGGAATTGTCGCGAAAAATATTCGCAACTCGAAAATAAGAGCTATTCTTATGTCCTCGCTGTACTAAAATAAAACATGAAATATCTTCACTTTTTGCCTAACAAGTGTAAAATTTCATTGCCGTGGAAACGTTACTTCTGTTTGTAGTGAATTGTATCGTGAAGAAAATGTATTTGTTTTCTTATCTCATGATTTTTGATATCAAGAAAATTCGAATCTAGCGATACTAATAAGAAGCAAAAAGAGCAAGCAGAAAAACAAGCAGAGTGAGTGACGTTATGAAAAGGTTGAACCATCAATTTCACGAAGTAGGCGAAAACTGCAAATGTAGAAAATTAAAGTGTTTTGAAAATATAAGTGCTGAAGAAAGACAAGTTGCGAATGCATTTAACAATTTGGATTCAGTCAACGTTCAAAACTTTTACTTGGCTGAGCTAATCTCATTACCAGTTTTGCCCGTTTTATAACGCAGGTCTTAACTTATCGAATATGATAAGTATCGTAATGCAATATTTCGATATAAAATCAGTGGAAAACGAGAAAGTATTGTTAAAAGGATGTATATCTAATATAAAGCTTTTATTTTGATTTAATGAAAAATATTTTGAGGTTGCTGTAACACTTTCAATCAATAAAAGAGGACAACATTCTTCGAAATATCAGAAGTTAAATTGAAAATATAGGAAAATGAATCCAGGAACACATTGCTTCGTTTTGAAAAAATTATATTGCAGTAAAGAATTGAATATTTTTAAAATATTTGAAAAGTTCAACAAAGTATTTCAGATGTTCAAGTCTCTTATGATACTTGTACGATATTTAATATCATAATATTTCCTTTGGCTATACGAGGACGAATATGTATAACGCATGTGACGAATTCAATGCAAATCACAAATGCCCAGATTCTGTTAAAGATACCATACAAGTAAAAGCATTAATTAACAAAAATTAAATACAAAAAAACGACTGCTTGAATGAAAGACAGTAGTAACTTCAACTTTGAGGCTGTTACGATGTTTGCAGTTTGTTCTTGTTTGGAACAGTGTGTGTTACACCTAAATCCGTGGTAGGCGTAAATTGTGATAGGAAGTTCGAACAATCCAACGTATGGCTAACACTAGTAACCTAGAATGATGGATCAGGCAGCATATGGCTAACGCTAATAACCGAGGATAAGGCTAGGTGAACTAGACTGACGAAGTGTCACCGAAAAAAGGGTACAAGGACCTCGCAAATCGTAATTGTTGGTATAGCTTGAGCTGTATAGGTATATCTTTGTGGGTTTAGCAATTACGTTACTAATACTAGTCAGGATAGGTAAATTGTATATAGACCAGTATGACTCTACAATACTATTATTCTATTATAAGTAAATACAAAATTACGATTTGATACTCAAATGACTTTAACACAATGATCTTTATTGTAATGTCTATGATTGATCGATTCCTGACTCGGCAAGAATTTTCTTTCTTGACATTACGTGGCGAGTACGCGGGAGAGTCGTAGACAGCGTTGTCTAATTGACACTTACAGAATACGTATGCGACATGAGAATTGCTCGAAAAGAACTGCAACCTGTAAGGAAAATCAGGGTAACGGTAATGAGCGGTCAAATCAGAAATAAATGTGGGCGGTTAAATAGAGTGAAAGCTTGTATTCTGGACTATACTTCGCGAGTGCTAATACAATTCTGTCTTACACCAAATCTTGCTGGTGTCAAAACTCTGATGGATAGAGTGACATTCTGTTCAAAGACTGAGCCCTCAAGTATTCAAAATCTTACCCTTATATATCACGGTTTTTGGTTATGAAGGACCCTAGATTTTTTTGGAAATGGAATGCGCTCACTTACCCTTTCTCTAAGACTACCCAAGGGGAGCGCGATAGACTAAACATCATGTGACGCACGTTCCGGGTAGCCTGTGTACATAACGAGGTAATAACAATGGACTTTCAAAAGAATATTTCATTGTCTAACATACTAACAAATGATGTTTATTATTGGACACAGCTTTTATTGGACTAGCATTGTTGTACGTGTCTCAGAAGATCCTAATGTTATTCTCATGTATTTTTATATAATTGTATAAACATTCACAGTCTACTTTTAACAATTGTACAGAACATGTATTCTTTAGAATTGTTTTAAGAATCAGAAGAATCCGTTATTATGACAGTTTTCAATCCTTGATACAAATTTTCTATATAGATTTTCTATTTACAATAATTAATAAATGGCAATTTACAGGACACCAATGAAATTGAAGCAGATAATACAGATAAAGAGAGTGATTTCAATCTTAAGGTATGCTTTTGTTTTATCATTTTATAAGAAGAATTTATATGTTTTTGTAGACAAATTTTACATTAGACAAAATAAGAACAGTTGTCTGACTTATATTTCCGTTTTCATGTTCCAGACAATTTTAATTTTAACCAGTACTTATAGATAATTATTTTGTAATGTATTGAATAATATACCTTTGCTTTGATTGATTGCATTTTATTGAAAATTAATATTCTCATATAAATATATATTTTATTAACTGTATACTAATCATTAACTTTGCATACAATTTAATCACATATAGGTAATAGCTTCACGTGGAGACAATATAATCGCAGTGGCAAATCCTGCATTAATGGAATGTAATCATCCTATAAAAGAAGAACCAACAGATGAAAAACCTATACTGTGATATTGTTAAAAAAAGTGTATTATTATACTCTTATCATTTTCAGAGATATATTTCAGCTTTCGTTACAGTTAGTATTATGATTGTAGTATTATTATGATTGTGCATTTGACCACTGTCGTGTTATTTATTATAATAATTTTTATATCAGTTATTGTTTATATACATTTGTGTAAATACGTTTATTAAAAATAATACAAAAACTAAAAGTGATCAATTTTATAAATGGCTTTTGTGAATTTAACAAAATTATGTTAATACGACACTGGTCATTACGTAATTATAATACAGTGGACCTCGGATCAATGTAACGGCGTTCGAGACCGAGAAGTTACACTAAATCGAAGTAAGGGAAGTTGTCATCACGTTCTCAAGCATAATATTTATGAATGTTATTTGAGTAGAGATACTCTAAGAGCGAGCGAGAGAAAACATTGATCAGGTTTCCCTCGATCGACGAAGATCAGACATTTATTGATAGGGATGAGTCATTGTATAATGAAAATAAAAAATGTTCTGCTTTTTTTTATAACACGTTGATGTAACATATGAATAGGTGAGGACTTTCCAATGAAAATGAGTCCAAACACGATTTCATTCAGTTCATTTGTTATTAAAATTTTTCGTAAAGAGAACAAAATTTATGTATCATTTTACTTTGAATTTTGGTAAGCATATTAAAATATAAATATATTTTATTGCAAATAAGCATCATTACTGAAATATACAAGGTGTCCCGTAAATCCTGTACCTCCTGGAAATGAGGGATTGCTGGGGTGACTCTAAATAACTTTTTCCTGTACCAAAATGTTGGTTGAAGCTTCGTTCTTGAATTATTAACGAAAAACATTGGCCAATCAGAGCGCGCGCTCAACTACAAGAGTGTGACTTTCAAATTTGCTCGGTCGTAGTAGCGAACAAACGCATTAGCACAGCGTGGATACTGCGGCAGATGTTACATCGTCTTAAATTAAAAAATAATGTGGAATTATTCGTTATTCATAAATAACAACTCAACTAGCTGTCGTTTAATAACTAGTTGTCAAATAGTCGTTTAATAACTGTATTCGATACTTTTATTCGTTATCCGAAAGGAATAAAGTGTTTTATTACTTATGGAAAAAATGGTTTTTTTAGCAGCACGTTTTCAGGTGGATAAATTATGTTAAAAATAAATGTACCTCTGTACATTTCTAAAACACGAAAGTGTTTCACAGATGGGGAACCTTTATGTATTGTCAATCTGCAAAACACTTTCGTGTTTTAGAAATGTACAGAGGTATATTTATTTTTGTTCATTCTAATTTCACAGTTTTTTTGATTTTGTGGTATAAATGAATGTAATATTAGATTTTAATTCTTCAATTCTTCGCTAATCAACCGCTTCTGCATCTCACTTGACGTAATTTTCTAATTGGTCTCATGGCCAATGTTTTTCGTTAATAATTCAAGAACGAAGCTTCAACCAACATTTTAGTAAAGGAAAAAGTTGTTTAGAGTCACCCCAGCAAATCCACTCCCCCTCCCTCATTTCCAGGAGTTACAGGAGTAACGGGACACCCTGTATATAAGAGAATTATACCGACCGCTCGAAGCTTTTTTATTATAGCTTGGGGCTACAGTTGGAAAAATTACAACTTTAAAAACGTGTTTGTAATGTAAATGGAAAGAGGGAAATTATTCTTGTGAAATTTAATGATAAGAATTGATAATTCGCAAACGTAAAAATATTGTATTTTGTAGAAAACGAAAAATTGTCGTTCAGTACCGATCAAGTATTAAATTAATAGCTTTTTAGGTATAAATGTTTAACAATGTTAATAAAAAGACATTTGATTATTACAATAGAAGATTTTATTCAAACTTTGTTTTTACTAACATCACAAATGACACATTTTCCTAATCTGTGCTTTGGACGTGTACTCAACTTTCACATTCAATAATTTGCACCCAACCTTCGTTAAATAACTCTTCGAAAATGATGCATTTATTAGTGATATTTTCGAAATGCTAGTTTCCTCTTTATTAGGTTATCATCTGCTAATTTAATTTCAGTTAATAACAGATTAAGAAACTTAATTACAAGAAAAGAAAAAGATTAGTTGATACTAGACATCAATTGTGTAGTCAGTACTGCACAATAAGCACGTGGAAAAATTTTGAGTTCTGATAGGTACTGTAGAAAGAAGATTGCAAAACCATTGCTATTTATTTGTATCTTATAAACTGAAGAATACCATGTAATTATCTAAGAAACATGTGATCAGCTTTGAAAAATAAATTTATACGTGCTAAATATTAACGTACACGTTTAATATCTTAGAACGTCGACAATATCGAAGTGAATATATGATCCTGAAGTATGTTACATAGAAATATATTGTCCATTCGTTTGTGTACATAAAGTGCAGTCAATTAATGGTGGAAGTGAAAACTATCTTTGGCCGGTATTAAACGACACTCTTCTATTATTATTCAATTTATAAGTAGTTCAAACGAGATCGTGTATGTACTCGTTTTAATTAGGAAAACTTTAACATGAAAAACAAACAATTTTTTTATTTCTGCTATAGAATCCTTGCAATTATCTCTCTCATAAAGGGACGTCTCCAAGTGTCACTTAACGATTTTGATGAAATTTACGTTTGATGTAAATTTCGAAAAAATATTTGACACGTATTCTTTTTTATAGGCCATCATTCACATCGCCGGGGTTAAAATAGCCTTCAAAGTTGAGGTGTCAAAACATATTTGATATAATATCTCGGAAACTATTAGACATAGGGAAATAATTTAAACTAGAGCTGCGTAACTTCTTGCTCACAAGCAAATTTCTTTTCGCAACGTACCCTTACTATGTGACTGAGGTTGCTTTGTTCGAGTCGGGGCGGGAAGACTTGAGAAAACGTTTTCCTATCAGTTTTTTTTTATCTGGGTAACGACTGAAGACAATAAAAAAGAAAGAAAAAAACAAAATATGTAACATAAAAAAGGCCATCGTTGTAGTTGTGGTAGGCAATATCGACGTATCAACGGGTATATTATCAACATAGAAGTTAGAAATCGTAAGTAATAAATCTTTGAGTAAAATGTCAAGAGGAAAATGAGTATTTTCGTTATCTGTTACTAAGTTTGAAATATTGTTCTATTCTTTTTGTTGCATTTTGGATGCATTTCAAATAGAATAGTTAGAATAGTCTCATGGGAGACAAGTGTTTGTAAGGCGTGTATAAAGTTTTCGGGTTTAACACGTTCTGCATGAACTTATCCACGTCGGCCTAAAAAGATGCCTGTTATCACAATTTCAATATCTTCGGAAATTTCGTCAATTAACATGCCGATGGTAAGTATTTGTGCTTGTATTAGATTGTTACGTTGTTGATTGGAAATTTTATTTTGCGTCGTTTCAATTGCGCGTGTATCAGACTCGTGCAAAGTAAGCAAAGCGTTACTATTGCCTATGTCGCGGAGTAGTATTTTAATTACAGCGATTTGGTTTGAAAGAGCCTGTGCTAAAGTATTATGGTCACTGAAAAGTTTATCCATATTATCGTTTATTGTTTGCAAATCATCTTCCTTAAGTGTACCAAATAACGTTTTACTACCAGATCCAATGCACCTCGTAATTTGTAGGCTCGTAGATATCGCCACTGACTCGAGAAACCTTCGAGAATCCTCATCAGGAGTCTCTAATATATTAGAAATTGTGGCCTGATTTAGTGGTTTTGGCATGTGGCGGCTGGTGGCAGGATAAAGGCGGAAACGGTTGGGATACACTCGCTGACGACGATTTATCTAGAAAAGACCTTCTGGATATTTTTTGTCAGCCGCGCGAAATACGTCCCCATCTCCCGGAGAAGTGTGCCGATGGTGCGGAGAATAGAGAAAATCGGGAGTCTTTAAGAAGTCGTCAAGACGAGCGTATTGTAAGAAAGCTTGTAAGAATAAAAACACTTGTGATTTCGTACACGCTGCAATCATTGCTTCATTGGTGACCCCAACGTGATAGGACAACACGCAACCAGAGGAATGCAACATTCAAGGATCATTAAACAGGCAGCAACTGCAACGAGCAGCAGCATCATCTCCACTGTCGCGAACAAGCTTAACATGCAGAGAAAAAATACCAGACACGGACGATCAGAAAGATTATCATAGTTAATGGCAGGGGGTTCTGTGGCGGTCCTGCGCTCCACCACTAGATGGGGGCGGACACACAACCATTCTCGCACTAGTTCTCATGGAAGGTCCTACTCCTACTGTATATACCTGTTTCAACTGGAGTCCCTCAGTCTCCCATGTCTAAGGCACGGGTCTCCTAGGATGCTTTACTGACGAGTCTAGTAGGTGACCCCGAATGAAACGTTACCTTCTCTTTTCCACTTATCCTTTCTATCTAGGTTCCTCCTTCTCCTCGAACATTACCGTTACAGGTATATTAGGTCTAATAAGATGTTCCCAGAAACTATGTACGCAGAAATCTGACTGGGATACTTATAGCCCAACCAAGAATACTACCCGGACACATACATATCGATAATATAAATATGCAAATGACATCAAAACTGCAATAAGAAAGAGGTACTTACCAACTTCAGAATATGACGAGAATACTTACAGAACAATTCGCTATATTGTCTGTCGATTTCCAACTTATAAATAAATACAATTCACTGATTTCGCTTTCGCATACGGAATTCACGTGCAAGTGTTAACTTTGTTTTGACAAATTCGAATATATTTACCAACCAAAACAGCACAATCGCATATTAATACCGTTGGAAATAGTATAAACTACGTATTGGAACTAATTTATTCCATTTCTGCCGCTTATTTTTAAGGTTTTAAGCTTTTTGAACATGTACCGGGATACATATGTATATCCCGTTCAGACCAAAAGGGTTAAGGAAATTTCTAGTGCATCGTTTCTATGCATTCTGCAGTGAAAACAAAAGTTCTGTTATTGATACTTCTTGTTATTACAGTATCAAGCTCGAGAGACTTGTAAGCTGACCCCACGTACATGTTGCTCGCTATTTTGCTTCCATCTATACAGGGTACCCCGTAACTAGTGTAACTTCTAAAAAGGGGGGGTTGCTGGGGTGATTCTGAACAACCTTTTCCTTTACCAAAATGTTGGTTGAAGCGTCGTTTTTGAATTATTAACAAAAAAAACTGGTCAATTAAAGTGCCCGGAGACCGCGCGCTCAACTGTGTAAGCTGCGTGGCTCTTGTTCATGGGCGCTCGGTCGGGGTCCCGGCAAACGCACTGGCACAGCATGGGTATCGCGGAAAATGTTATATCATTTTAAATTAAGAATAATGTGAAATTATTCGTTATTCATGAATAACAAATAAATTAATAAGTCGTTTAATAACTGCGTTCGATACTTTTATTTGTTATCCGAAAGGAATAAAACGTTTTATTACTTATGAAAAAAATGTTTTTTTTTTAACAGCACCTTTTCAGGTGAATAAATTGTTTTAAGAAAAACGATTTGTATAACTAATGTTAGAAACAAATAATGCAACTTACTCATTCGTCCACGAAATAACCTGCTTCGACCGGAATGGATCGTTAACACTGGATCCTCGGGTCGATCCTGACCTATCCACACAATCCTCAACAGCGAATATTACGACCGGGTCGGTGAACTCACTTCACTACACGATCGATAAGTTTCGGTGACTTCTTAGAGACTGCCGATTTTGTTTATTCTCCGTGCCTTCGGCGCGGCTTCTTCGGCGGATGACTGCCGCGCTTGGTGCTTGTTCGCCGGGATGATTTTTACAACACATTCGCGGCACTCTTAATTGTTCGTCTCCTTACTTTCAAACCGCCACTTGGCTTTTTATATATATAGTAATAAGTTTTATATTTTATTTGGTTTATTTTTGTAGCTCTTCGATATATAATGGAATGTTACTTTTATTTACCATGGGCTGAGAAATATATTGTTACCTTATCATGAATAAAGTATTTTGTTCTAAGTGCATAGTGTATCGCTGGTGATACATATCGAAATTTCTTTATATATACTACATTTCAAACGATTATCGTTTTTTTATTTATATCCTTGTTCCATAGACTCTATTTTTCCTAACAAGGCATTTTATTTTTACAAAATATAAAAAATCATACAGTGTGGAGTTAGAAAAAAAAAAGAAATAGAACATGTTCTGTCTGTAAATTTTGCAATATTACATTACATAAAAATGAGTTTCGAACGATATCACACTTTAAAAAAATATTAAACTACTACTTACTTGAAGAAAATCATTATATGGATTATGGAATCTTATATAAATATTGATCTGAAAACGATTCTGATAGATAAAATAAATATTGTTTAATATTAATGTCATAAAAATTAAAAATGTTATTAGATTTAATTACACTGCAATAACAGGAAGCGAACAATATAGTAAACACTTTCACAAAGTTTGGTTTAATATTTCTATAGGCATAAAAAAGAGTGCATATATTCCCACGCAACAGCCTAAGCCGAAAGAAAACTGGTGTTAGGGAAGTATTTGCGGCCGAATGATCGGTGAGAAATCTGCAAGATGTTCAACCGCTATCGGTCAGTAAAGTGTTAAACACTTCCTCGACATTCTTAAACCACCAAAAACAACACTGACGGACAGAGGTACGAATTCCACGAGCACACTATTGAAGAAATTGTCTAAACATTTCCACATAACCCTGTTTAACTTTAATGACTCCCTTCCACCCTCAATTGAACGTATCACTGAAACGATCTCATGCAACCTTCATCAACTACATTAAGCAGTACGTGGATAACCGATAGGAATGGGACAAATTTCTGGAACTAGAAACGTGTGGTTACAACACCAGCGTGCACGAAGGAACCGGTTTCATCCCGTACGAATTAGTATTTGGTAAAATCGCATGACAATCTTCCAGTGAACTATATAACGATCGCGACGTACGAAATTACGGCAACTACCTCTCCGATGTAATTTAGATACCACGTGATCTCCGGACTTTGTCACGCAATAATTTAATGTTCAACTTAATGATTCCGTATTTTTATTAAAAGAGTCAAAAAAAGGGAAATTAGTCGACAACTACCCCGGAGCATATAAAATAACGGAGATTCTAGAAAATTACAATGTCAAAATCTTTGTAAATGGAAAATCCCCCATGGTACATACAAACAAATTAAAGCTAGCTCACGTTTCATAGACAATCTCATTCACGATCCATGTACTTCTACATATCTTTCTAGTTTTGTTATATTTAATTTGTAATGAATGTACATAACAGTAGAATAAGCATAATCAATATATATAAATACATACATATACAGAGTAGGCCATGCAACTTATTCACCTTGAATAACTTTTAAAGTATAGATTGTGTGATAAAACCTTCTATAGAAAAGTTGTAGTTCATATATTCTTTTGTAAGTTTTTGTTTTTTGAAATGGAATGCTAAATTTTTTATGCCAAAATATTGAAGAGTATTAAATTTTGAATAAAAAATTACCAAAGACAGTATACATTTTGACTATATATTGAAACAAAATGTAACTTTTTTTATGTTTAATGTTCATTTATCTTATTACATTATATTACAAAATCTAATGTGCCTTTGTTCAGTGCTGATGAAATCCTAATTGTGTACAACTTCACATAGGCCCACCTTGCAATTTTCATGGAAATTATTTTTTAATGTAATTTAAGTTATTTAAACATCTGTACATAGTAAACCGTAGATATATTAGAAAATTAACATACTAGAAAACAATGGTTTCAAATTTATTGTTTAAACAATTAAAATTTGTATATATTTATTTAAACTGATTTGGGTAACAATTTTATTTTAATTTATGTCATATCAAATCATTCTCTATATGTAACATTAGAAATATTATAAAAGTTATATGATAAATTAGGTGGTAAAAAATTTTGCAAAGTTGCTGGCATTGCATTAAAATATGTTGTGTTCCTTTCTCTGAACACTGTATCTTGTATTGTACTGGACACTTCAGGTTGAAAATTTTGAATAGTAGTAGTTGGAATAGCTTGCACAACAATTGGTTGAGTTGTGGATCCATGTGAAACAGTTTGTATCACCTGTAGGCATTAAAAAAACGAATACCATGTCAGTTTTAATTTGTTCCTGTATAATTAACACATTTGCTACCATTGTTCAATTGAGAAACCTCTCAATTTTCTAATGAAAACTAATATTTTCATAAGTTTTATTCGATACAATGCACATTTCTAATTATGCATAATTTATGTTAAATACATAAATTGTATAATTTATATATTACACATGCATATGTGTAACAGCTAATAGCAAATGTGTTAAATTATTATAATCTAGTATCTTATTTAAGTTAAATATTTCTAAATTATATAATAAACTATTTTATTAATTATAACTAGTTATTTTAATTATATAATTTTAATTATAAATTAATTATTTATAACTTTCATATTTAATATTAGTCTTTATGAATACTTAATAGTCTTTATTACAAAACTTAAATTTTGTATATACAATCAAGATAATATGGAATTATTAGTAAAGTAATAATATTAAAATGATCCTTTTTTCTGAAACAATTTTTTTAATAAAATCAAGTCTTTATATATTACTATTTGTTATTAAAAATATTGAATCACATTAATTAAAACACACTGTAACCTACATGAAACCTATTTTAAACACAAATTTAATACCTAAAATTGGTAGGTTTATAAGACTTCATTTATTTTATCTTTATGTTGCAACAACTGCATGTTTCAATATATCTTTCAGAAATTTCAATTGTCTTTGAATTTATACAAAACATTTTGGATAATTCTTTAAATACTGTAACATAATATTCTACAGATCAAGTTATTTTATTTATTTAATATAAGCATTACAGTAACTTGTAAATAATATTTAGCATAAATATAATAAATTATTACATTATAAAAATAATAGGCATATGATTAATTGATTGACTTTATCAAGTATGATGCAATAGATGTTCATACGCGGAATGGTTTCCTTATTAGGTTTTCAACAAATAAAATATATCCTGATAAACATAAAAGAAAAGATCATTAGTGTCATAAATGACTTTAATGCTACACCAAATACTAAGAAATACATAAATAGTAAAGTCACATTTGAAAGGTAACAGATGTAATTAACCCCTTGCTTTGTTTTTTTAGCTACCACATGTATTAATTTCGGCTATTTTCTGTTCTAATATAGTACTAAATAAAAAAAATGTGGGATATCATAAATGTTTAATTTGGTAATTCTCAATCTTAAATTGAAACTGAAGTTTGAGCAAAAATGCAAATTTAATATACGTGTAATTCTTCTTCTGTCACGTCCTAATCATAATCTGCACTGAGTATGACTCGTCTTGATGTGGCAAAGGGTTAATATTACTCATCCAACAGAAACTTTATTTAAGGGGTTAGGACACAGTGATGGGCCAAAAATGTAGACGCCTTTTAGTGGTTAATAAAAAGAAAGTATAAACGATCTATTAATGCGAAATTTTGTAATTTATTTAATTGCTATATAAATAATAAAAATCACTAATAATATTTTAAAGAGAATTATTTTTAAGCTTGTACAACGCCATTACTTAGAACAGCTTTTTTCTACATGACCATCTCTGATGTGCAGGATTCCGACAAATCAGATTAACTGTAACAAAAATCCCAAAAGTGTCATAAATTATAATATATTCTCCAGGCACTGACGATCCCACGTTTCAGTTTTTGTAAAAATTAGCAAAATGACATATTTTAAATTTAGTAATTAAATTTCGACAAAAATTTGTTAATATTTTACAAAATAATGAGAAAATTAAAAAAAGATCATCAATGCCTAATAAGTATTATAATACAGTTATAAAACTTCAATGTGATCGAAACAGTAGAACTCGAGATATCTTGTAGTGGGTGTAAAAAAAGGCATGGTCATGGCTTTAGGGGATGAATCTACACCTCTGGATCGGTGAACATTTGTAAAAAATAAAAAAATACTGGAAAATTGTTTATAACAATGAAAATTAATATTAAAATATTTTTTAAATTAACGTATTCCTCCGCACAACAAGAGAAAAAGTCTGAAAGGAGCCATATGATGCAACTAGTTTTCGAGGTATATTGGGTTAAGTAATAAGTAATTATCGATGCAGGTAATGGGTCATAAACTGTTTTGGAAATTCGAAATGACCTGCAGTCCCTTATAATCATGGTGGCTGCATCATGTCTAAGGATAAAGCAGTCTAAAAACAACAGTCAGCAAATACAGATCGAGTGTTAGTACAATTTTCTGTGTAGTTGAAATGGAGAAATCGAACGAGCATATTCGTCGTGTAATGTTGTAGGAGTTCCACCAGAATGGCAATAATGCGACCAGTACTATAAACAAGATATGTCACGTTATTGGCAAAGGTGTAGTGTCAGTATGTACAGTGTGAAATTGGTTTGCGAAATTTCATTCTGGAAATACCAGTCTTCAAGATTAACCTAAACCTGGACGGTCAACAGATATCGATGACGACGCTCTGAAAATTCTAGTGAAACAAAACTCACGTCAAACAATCAAAGAATTATCAGAAAAAATAAAAACATCTCAATCTATCATTTGTTGACACCTGCAAAAACTCGGAAAGGTCAGGAAGCCAGGCATATGGGTTCCGCACAATTTGACGGAAAAGAACAAAGCAGAGAGGATAGCAGTTGTCATATTGCTTTTGTTTATAAACTGAAACGAATCATTTTTGGATCGACTAATTACAAGAAATGAAAAACTTATGAAAACATATTCGAAAAAGACAGCGGGTAGATAAAAATGAAGCATCTCAGCCAAAACCTAAAGCCAACCTCCATGAAAAGAAGATTCTTCTCTGTGCATGGTGGGATCGCAAAGGGATAATTCATTATGAGTGTCTACAATGTAATGAAACAGTTACAGCAGTCTTGTATGTTCAATAATTGGCAAGGGTTCAGAAAAAATTGCAAGAAAAACGACCAGCACTTATCAATTGTAAGGAAGTTGTACTTTACATGACAACGCTAGACCGCTTTAGAACTGAAATGGTCCGTTTTACCCCACCTCTCTTACTCGCCATATCACTTTCTCTGGTAAGTAGGGAGGGTCGTCTTTGCGCAAAATTTACGGCATCCACATGCTTCGCTTGTCTGGCATACTAAAATTCGAAAATGGTTGTAACTATTTACAAACCTCGCGTATTCTTTCACTAGAAAATTTTTTAAAGAAGGTAGAAAAGAATAGAGAAAATGGGCACAACACAGTCCTAATGTTTCTGCCTACTGTTGTTCGGACATTAGGGAAAAGACACGTGCGTTTAAAAATCAGAATACCCTTTTGCTATGGGCAGGAGGCATCGCATATTCAGCTTACGGTTTTCCGCTTACCGTTGAACGTTGATGAAAACTAGATTCGTAAAATTCGTAAAATAGACAAAGCTGAAACGATCTTGACACAGTGAAATTCAGCGTTCGAAGGTTGGGTAAAAACACGTGTTATAATGAAACTTCTCCAAAAGAATCAATCATTTTGATAACGGTTGAAAGAGCACCTCAAAGCGATCACATATTTCAGATACATTTTTATCGTTCTTTAGATTTTTATTACAGTATCTTTTAGTTCTAGTATTTGTAATTACTATATAAACAATAACAGTAGTTGCTTTAATATCATAGATAATGCTAATAGTAATTTTATTATGATTGTCGTCGTGTGTATTTTTATTACCAGTGCAATTTACGTGATTAGTGTTATTACTATTAGTACATTTCTGTGTATTATGGGGCAGCGCGGTAGAGGTTCAACATAAATAGGTTGATACTTTCTTATAAAGAATGTCCAATTGCATCGATTGATATATTAAGAAGTATATAATCCCATTTTAAAAAATAAAGTTGACCTTCATGTAACCTTTACACGTCCACCCATGAATGAATTAATAACACCAAATTATACCTCACTCGACATTATTCAACTCTTATCTGAAAGATTTTTCAGTACGACTAATAATAGTAAAGAAATCAAGATGTAAAAATCGGGTGAAACACCCTGTATACATATATGATAATTATGAAACAGTTGAATAATATTATGAAACATTTCATAATAATTCTTATACAAAATTACCAAACAGCCTGAGCAGAGAGTTCAATGTGGCTTACCGATGGCCCACGAAGTATTTTATATATTAAAATATACCGAGATAAGCAGACGTTATCGGATACTGTTAGCTGTACAGGTTATAATTAGTCCTAACAAGTGTTTGAATTTAAAATTAAAAAAAAAAAGTTTCAGATTACACTAATGGCAATGAACATTTTAATTTTTTCTTATTACAGAAAATTATGGTGCTTTGATTGCTCTCATAATTTTGAGATATGCCTGAGATCTATATATGATTTAAATACGTTTGTAATAGTTTAAACATAATATGAAATTGAGTAAATGTTTTCATATAATTTTGTAACATAATTTTGAATTAATATCTAAGGTAGCTCTCATGTATTACATAACGTTATTCACTTCATAAAAAATATAATACTAAATTAAACAATAATTTCTTACATGAATTGTTGATGATTCTGCATTAGATATAGGATGAGAATGTTCTGAAGTATTTGATTGAACTATTTGTGCTTGTTCTGGTTGTTGTCCTTGTAATTGCTGCTGCGATTGTATTTGCTGAGATTGTGATAAATGCTTTGTATGTGATGTATTAATACCATGTCTACGTTTCATATGCTTATTGTAATTTGGCCAATTTGTAAAATGGTGTTGACACTCTAAGCAACTGTATGGACGTTCACCAGTATGTTGTCTTCTATGTGTCTGAAAATACATTTTAAAATATTGCATTCTTTTTTTTTTTCAATAATACAAAACAGATTATTTAATTAACTTACAGTTAATATTCCTTTAAAGCGAAAACATTTACCACAAAATTCGCATGTAAATGGCATTGCACCAGTATGTATTCTGTGGTGCTCCCTTAATGTACCTTTTTCCCTAAAAGTTCTTCCACATACAGCACACTGATGCGGCTTTGCCCCTGTATGAACTGTTTCATGTTTTTTTAACTGTAATGGTGTTTTAAAACTGCAAATTATATTAAATACTTGAATATTTAATATAATTAAAGTAAATTATAAAATAAAACTTTAATACAATTATATTTAATTTAAGGAGAGGTTCGGGTCTAAGATGTTCAAAAAATCAATTTTTTCAGACTTTTCACTTTTTTATGTGTGAAGCACATGTAGTTAAAACAAAATTTAGAAATTCTAAAAATTAACAAAGTTATAGGTTTTTTAGAGGCAGTTGCCTCATGCTTACTTTCCTACATTGGAAGAAGTGGTTTTTCACCAGCAATGGGGATATATAGATATTCTACTTGACCACAGTTTATTTTATAATACAAGATGAAATTTGTTTACTTATCATTAATAAACAACTAGTGATTTGCTAGAAAGATGTACTAGAGCAAACACACAGAATAATAATTATTGTAACGAAAACAATAAAATAATTCTAAAACATATACAATACATTGTGAAACAAAAACTATTGAAATTTCTGCTTTCTTGGCTACTCGCATTTTCCACAACGGTTATTTACCACTACTGCAAGTCATAAATGTGTTGGTCCATAAGCAAAATTGTTTGCTAAAAGTATGGACAGAAAGAAAATTACAACAATCTTTTACATCATTCCAACAACAAAAAAATGAGCTAAATAGAAAATTTAAGCAATCCCTGAAGGAATAGAAGAATTTATATGCGGAATTTCAGATTAGATGTAAATATTGTTCCAACTGGTCTTTCCATCACATAAAACTTTAAACACATCTTTTTCCAAATATAATTTTACAAATTGGTGAGATGAATATCTTAAAAACTGACTGATCAATATAGACCAATCTTTTTTGTACATTAAAGAATATACTTTTCCGCTGGGAGTAAATTTGTAATATCTTGAGTTTTTCCAAATTTACTAATTTTAAAGGAGGTAGAATTGTGTCAAAGTTTTGGAAAAAAGTGATATTTAAATTTAAAGTGTCAAAAAATGCTAACAGTTTGTTTTTTTATTTTTGTAGGTTTACTTTCTCGGAAATCTCATGCAGTTTAAGAATATGTTCGATTTTTTTTATTCAGAATTACTGTTAAACGTCTCACTGTTCAAAAAGAATTTTTCAATCATAGCTATTAAAAAGAGTACAGATGCTATATTAAAAAAACTTAAATAAAAAATAAAAGAAATTAACGATACAATATTTAAAAAGACTTTCTGTATCTTAAAAAAAAAAAAAACATAATAAGATACTAAAGACTGCAATTGTCATCTTCTGTATTTTGTTATTAAAAAGATTGTAAAAAGTAACCATTTTCTATATGCCTAGACTAGAACCTCCCCTTAACTATACTACAGTTATATCTAAGTTACAAACTTTATTATTTTTTTTTTTTATAAACATACGCTTTTGAACATTGAGTACAATTATATGGCTTATCTGCTGAGTGAGTTAAAAAATGAGCTTCTAAATTTCCTTTTTGAATAAAGCTCTTGCCACATTGATCACATGTAAAGTTTCTAACACCAGAATGAATGCGCTTATGTGTGACTAAATTGGGTTTTGTTGAAAATCTGAAAAGCTTATTATCTGTATATTACTTTTATTTTATATATTTTTTAAGTATAAATAAATATTTATAAATTAAGAAAAAACATTAAAAATGTAATACATATAAAATTATACCTTTTATCACACTGATCACATGGGAATCTATTTTTCATAGTATCTGGTAAATGACACCGACTATGTATATACAAAGCACTTTGCTGTCTAAATGCTTTTCCACAAGTTTGACACACATGAGGCCGTTCTTCGCTATGAATTGCTTTGTGAGAATCTAATACTTTTTTATGTACAAATGATTTTCCACAATCATCACAACTGTATAAGATACATTAAGTAATATTATTATTAGAAAATTATACAAAGAATAATCACATGTTTTAACAAAGAGTTCTTACCTAAATTTTGTTTTGTTTTTGTGTCGTTTAACATGAGTGAGGAAACCATAATATTTATCATAAACTTTATAGCATAATACACACATATATTTTGCTTGTTGGTTATGAACAGTTTCATGATGCTCCTCTAATTTTTCTAAACTAGGCAGCTTATCATTACAGTCCGTGCAAAGCCAAGGATACCTACTTAAGCTTTCTCCTCTTTTATGTCCAAATTTTAATGTTTCTGTAGTATGTGATTCTATGATTTCTAAATCTGAATCTGTACCTGTATTGAAAGATTAAAATTTAAAGTAACTTAAAATATTATGTAGTGAAAATATATATGTATGTATATACAGGATGTCCCATAAAGGGTAATATAACTGCGCAGCAGGTAATTCTACATACACAGATACTGAAAATATAGAATAAAATTATTTCTTAGAAGGCTTAATTTTCAAGAAAATTTAATGAAAAATTCGTCAAGGACGCGTGAATTTACCTATTTTTCCACTTTATACTAATAAAATATACAATATTTATCAATCATCATAGTATTGATAAATATATTTATTAACAGTTTCCTTAATTTAAATATGTAATTACTGAACGAATTGTTGAAAGTGATGTCCTTGTTAATGCATAAAAATTGGTGCTCTTTGAATCGGAGAGTCGCAAACTGATAACATGCAATTTTAATGTTTTAATTGTATGAAAGCCTATACAAGTCCTTTGAGGTGCAAAAGATTTACAGTACCTTCTACATAAACTACTTCTTTGCGAAATGTGACATTACTGCTATTTATCAATGTAAAAGTTGATAAGAGTAAAAACTTTGACAAAAAAATATTATATTTTGTACTTTCAACTTAACTTTGTATATAGAATTGCTTCCTGCCTGATAATATTACTTGCTCTGAAGTACCGTACATAATTAAAAAATTGTTAATATACCCCATCCCTAAGAAAAAGTAAGTATTTTGGAAAAATTTTAAATTCAGAGGATGAAATTGTATCAAAATATTCAATTGATGAAAAATAAAAATTGCTCTGAAAACCTAACATTTTTATTTTCTATTGTATTTCCCTTTTCTTTAAAATTTCTGCATAACTTTTTTGTATTATTACTAAATAATTTTTATATCATTGCACTGTTAGGTATCAGTACTTTAAAGTGTTATCACATTCTTCTTATCCACTAAATAAAACAGAAAAAATCTATTTGAATAGGTAATGTAAAAATTGTATATAAGAATTTATCAATTCAAAGATTGTAGATCTTTTTTTATAAAGAAATTACAAACTTAATATATAATAAAATCTTGTAACTAATAATGGAAATTATACAGGATGAATTTCGTAAAATAACGACTTCAAATACCTCGTAAACTATTTGCTATACCAAAAAATGTTTCAAACAAAAGTTGTTTCAGATAAAAGTTGGGGGGTATGCAGTACTGTAATCGATTTCTTATTTCTTTGCTTTTTTATTGAGATATTTAAGTCACTTTCAGTTTTTTATATGGAATGCCTAACATCTTTTTCGAATTTAAACAAAACATCGAATTCTACGTAAAATAGTGTTACATGAAATAGAATATAAAATTAATATTGAGATATTCTTAAATTAATCATCTTGTATAGAAAATATGTTCAGTCCCCGTGACTGCTAAAACGACTTTGTTTACGATAGATTAC
The DNA here is from genome assembly GCA_951804975.1 of Anthophora plumipes. Lineage (NCBI taxonomy): Eukaryota > Metazoa > Arthropoda > Insecta > Hymenoptera > Apidae > Anthophora > Anthophora plumipes. The sequence goes on along the minus strand of OX638118.1, from coordinate 12,950,734 downwards.
GCTTGTAAACACATTCCTTGTTAGATGTTAGAAATTATCAACATGAGATACCTATTAAACTGAGTAAACGTAAAAGTCTTACTGAGGAAAGTATTACTTTTATTCCAATGTTCAGTAACAATGAAAAATATACCATTGATAATAATAATAATGGTAGTAACATTGCTTGACCAACTCGTTCGCCAGATTTAACAGCACTAGATTATTTTCTTTGGGGAACATATCATAAGCCACCAATGAAAACCGAAACATGCGAGGACGTATTATTAGTGTATGTGCCACAATAACTATAGAAATACTTAAAAATGTTTCTCGATCATCTATAAACGGATTACGCAATTGCATTAATTATAATAAACAACACTTTGAACACTGTTTGAAATAATAATTATTTTAAGGATATCTCAGTAAGTATTAATTCTAGATCTTATTTCATGTAACACTTTTTTACTTAGAATTCGATGTTTTATCCAAATTAGAGAAAATATGTTAGATATTCCATTTAAAAAATTGAAGATGACCTTTATATTTAGACAAAAAACAATAAAATAAGAAATTGATTAGGATACTGAATGTCTCTCTGGGAACCGTGCAACTTTTGCCTGAAACATCTTGCATACAATTAATAAATATGACTTATCTAGTATAATTTATTGGAAAGTACACAATGAGTTTTTAATTGAACAAAAACATAAAAACATAACTTATACTTCGATTTCAGTTTTTTAATTTTTATATGTCATTTCAATGCTTTTCTGCATATGGAAACATTTGAAACTTTTTGTTTATCTTACTCTTGTATAAAATACTACATCATATTAGTAAATAATTACATCACTGCTAACTTTACAAATACAAACAAGGACAATAATATAACATCTTATATAACCATACATATGTTCTATGAATTCTTTAAAGTAGGTTTGCCAAAAGCAAAAGCTCAGATAAAACAATTTTATGCTATTTTTTTTACTTACTTTTCATGTAGGAGTATCCCGTTCTTAAATATATTATGCATTATACACTATGTTTTTATATTTTCGTTTATTATTAATTGTTAGTTATTTAATTCAGTATTATTATTGATTATTATGATATTATTAACACGTGCCATGCCACAAGAGAATTACAAGTTTTACCAAAACATCAAAATGAAGTTAAAAAATCACATTAAAATATTTAATTATAGAAAAATATCTGCACAAGTTAATACTCTATTATTTTATTGTTGACACTCTTCCTTTGCTTACATTTTGCATGAACATTAATTCGAAGAATAACTTTTTTTATTTAGTGAAAGTTGCATTTCTGATTGTTATGCATATATGGTCATAAACCAGTGTACATGTTGCACAGAATGTGTTAAATAATAAGTAATATTACTTGTTAAATATCACTTAATCCAATAATAATCTAAATGTAATTTTAATTTTAATAAAATAAAACGAATTATATTTCTAACATGTTAAAAATTTTCTATTATAATTCCAATTTCTGTATATTTTTAAATAAAAACGCATATATATGTTACATACAAATACATATTTTACCTGTCATATAATTATCCGGAATTTTTACGTTAGCTTTCATACTTATATTATTGTGGTCTTTTTTTAAATCTGCATTTATATACATGTCTGAATCTTCTATTTTTTGATTTTGATTTTTTCGTTTCAATTTTTTTCTAGTTTGTTTAAGTGATGTTTTTTTTAGTTGAATTTTACATTTTTTTTGTTTTATAATGTCCTGATGTTCTTCAGTATCATACTTTTCATGATTATTATTTTTACTTTCTTTAATAAAATAGTTATGCGAAACATTAGCTCTATCGTGGATGTAGTTATTTGATAAATGACATTGAATCATTCCTTCTCCTACTTCTTCTTCTTTTGGAAATGCAACTGTTCGATGAATATAATTTATATTTGTTTCTAATGATTGTGGCTCAATTTTAGAATCTACGAGCAACTGTTTTAAAGATTCTTGTGCTTGATTAGTTTTTTCAAAGAATTCGCTACACTGATTTAATAAAATGCAACAATCTATACAAACTATAATTGGTAATCCATCATTTATTAATACCTGTAAGCAATTTTCAATTTAAATATTAATGTAATGTACATATTTATTTAGTAATATATATACTTAGATATTAATATAATAGGTATAAAATATATAATATAAATTTAAAATTTGAAAAAAATCGTATTGTTTTGTCAACTAAAAGAAAAACAATAAGTTTTAATTTCAATGTATTAAAAATGAAGAAAACATGAATAACGAAGAAAATGAACAACATATTTTTACCTGAATTTGTAAACATTTAGCAATTTTGGCTTCTATGGCTAATTTTTGCCCTTCTGCATCATAAATTCCAATAAAATTTTCTTTGGTTTCGGCGCAGAGCCGGCAAAGTTCCGACTCCGTCATGATTTACACATAAAATTCAAGCACAATTATCACAATACGTACATTGTCAAAAAAAACTGTACATATAATCACATCATCTTACATTTTTATTGTAATACATAGTAAATAGACAATTGTTGCGGACACCAAAAAGGATAGCGGACATGTTGTTTCTTTGCACAGGAAAAATGTGAAATATTTTTTCAATAAAAGCTTTTTAAGTATTTACTTACTTTACTACATTTACAGATAATAACAACAGATTTTTAAGAAAGAGTTTAGGTGATAACAAATTTTTCATTATGTTGCATCGAAATGGAAGCACACAGATATCCTATCACATATCTTTAGAAAAAGTACATTTGCAAATACATATACGTAACACTGAGTCTCATCGATCTTTGCCAAAACCCTAGAAGTGACACAAACGCACAGTGGCGGTAGTTCTATGTGAAATGGTATTATACGCCATTCGCCATTGCATGCTATTTAACATAAAACCACTATCGCAGTACTTTTAGTTAGTTTAGAGAATTGGTAAAATTGATGAGATTGTACATGTACAGAGTGGACCACATTGTTCACTCCAAATAACTTTTAAAATATGTATTGTATAAAAAAATTTGTCATAAAACAGTTGCATGGTCTGAAAGAATACAATATATAATGCATACATTTTTTTTTTGTAAATAGAGGTGTTCGAAAATTTTAAGGCCAACTTAAATGGAATGCTATATTTTTTATGCCAAAATATTGAAGAGCGTTAAATTTTCAGTAAAAAAAGTACTGACTTTTGCTAACCATAAACCTAGTATAATTAACGAATAATTTCATCTTGTTTCTTGAAAATGGTTTGTACACAAATTAAGTTAGAGATTCAATACCAGCAAAGATTTCCGTAAGACTGCGAAGTTTATGTGACCACTGTTCATTACATTACCGATTCTATGTAATTGCAATCGCCTATTACATCCGTGATTTAATACTGAAGTTATCATCAGTATTTATACATGGCTATCTCAGTAAGATAAAAGTAGAAATGAAATTTAGTAATTGTGAAAAAGTGGATATGACACGAGTTCATAAGTGCCATAGAAATGCAACATCTGCGTTAGTAAATGAAAGAAATCTTACGCACAGATCATTTTCAACAAATAAAGTGGAATTATTCGTTAACTATTAGGTTTACGGCTAATAAAGGTCAGTACTTTTTTACCCAAAATTAAAAACTTTTGGATATTTTAGCATAAAAAAATAGCATTTCATTTCTAAAAAAAAATGAAGTTAACCTTGAAATTTCCGAAACGCCTCCACCTACAAAAAAAAAATGCATTACATGATATATCCCTCCAAATCATACAATTTTTTCATACAATGCATACTTTAGAAATTATTAGGGTACACAAATTATATTTAGGGTAAACAATTTGCATTGTCACTCTATATATTCACACAGAAAATTTTTATAGAATTTAAGAAAATAATGTTTAACAGCTAACAAAACGCATATTTATTGTTACTATAAGAATAATTATTACGAAAGAGTTACTATATGTGTGGAATTGTCTCTGTATATTTTGTAAATGTACAGGGTGTCCCAGAAAGAGTGTAACATCCGGAGACCGCGTGCTCAACCACGTAAGCTCTTATACACCGGCGCTCGGTCGAGGTCCCGGCAAACGTACTGGCACAGCATGGGTATCGCGGAAAATGTTACATCGTCTTAAATTAAGAATAATGTGAAATTATTCGTTATTCATAAATAACAAATAAACTAATAAGTCGTTTAATAACTGCGTTCAATACTTTTATTTGTTATCCGAAAGGAATAAAACGTTTTATTACTTATGAAAAAAATGTTTTTTTTTTTTTTTTTTAACACTTTAACGTCCGCACGTGTGATAGAAAATCTTTCGTCTGCCGTTGGTATGTCTCGCGTAGATTCTACTATCTGTTACCAGCCTTTTTCGTACGATCGTTCATATTGTAATTACAATGTACCGTACTAAGGCATGAAAATTTTAATAACTTTTACTTGATCCTGTCACCCGATTTACATGAAATTTCGAGGATCTGTATAAATAGATGTAAGCTTTTTTATTACAATAGAAATATTTCTGCGCAATACCAACATGGTGTCACCGGCATTTCTTTGATAGCTTTGCATGCGACACTAACGTGATGTCACCGGACGGCATAGTGTTAACAGTACATTTTCAGATGAATAAATTGTTTTAAGAAAAACGATTTGTATAACTAATGTTAGAAAAAAATAATGCAACTTACTCATTCGTCCACGAAATAACCTGCTTCGACCGGAATGGATCGTTAACACTGGATCCTCGGGTCGATCCTGACCTATCCAGGTAATCCTCAACAGCTGATGTTACGGTCGTGTAGGTGAACTCACTTGTGAACATATAGTGAACTCACATATATTTATTTGGTGTGTGTGTGTGTAGTCTCTTGCCTTCGCGACACGCTTATGATACATTACAAAAACGTAATGCTGGAAAAATACATAAAACATCCCTCTATGTACATTACCCTTCGAATGTAATCCTTTTTCCTACATTGTCCGCAAAATATAAACTGCCTTCACCTTATTTAGGCACAGCTTACATTCAATGGATAATATGTGCAGATATTTTATATATCTTTTTAGCAATCGGTTTTTATAGTTTATTTAAAGCGATAATGAAATGAAATAAGTTATTTGACAACTATTAATAAGTAAATGTGGTCCAAATTTTATGTTTGGTTTCATTTTGATCAGAACAATTTCATCAATGTGTTATCAACTTTTTCGTAAAGCAAAAATTGAAAATAAAACCGTTTAAGCATCGTCTTTGTTATAGTATTTGGTATGCTCGTTTTTAAATCTCTCGATTCCCTCGATTCTCATTTCATCATTCTCTTTTATTCGTTGTCTTTGTCTTTATTCGGTGAATTACAAAAGTAAGCTGCGAGGTTGGAAAATCAATCTTTGGCTATCGAAACTGTCTCAATTAGGTTCCGAGCTGAAGGACAATGTGAGGGGATTAGAAGTATCTCATTTGAGCTCATGTTAACATAATGAAATAAAAAGCTTCACCTACTTGTCAGCTTTTGATGTGTACGCTTGATGATGTTTATAGTATCATACCAAAAACTGTATCTTCGTTAAGTACGAGCGTTATGCCATCTTCAAATTTAATTTTTTCATAGTCTCATAGTCTTATAAAAAAAAAAAATTTATTTTTCAGTTTCGACATATTTGTTCATAGAGAATCACCCCTTACACGATTGTATCACGAGTTTCTCCCCAGTCCCTATTCTGTATAAATAAATGCGTGTTTTGTATTTGTTTAAAAACAAAAAAAAATATAGTAATTCATTGTATATAATATACTTTTATTATTTCATGATATAAACTGTACACAATAGAATTATCGTTTTACAAAAATGAATTTATCTATTTAATAAATACAAAGATGAGAATGCTTAAAAAGCATTGAATTTTGTATGTATTACCTTAATTATTTTATGGTTTCCATAACTTTAAAAGACCATCTTCACTATAAGAACATAAAAGATTTTGATGAGGATGATGTGTTAGGCCTATAACATCTTTCTCATGTATCTGAAACATAAAAATGTCATATCATGATAGTATATAAGGCTCTGTATGTGGACAATACATATGTATCTTAAATGTCTCCATTATTTCAAGTAATAAGTGAAAACATTGCTTACAAAAGTTATATGATTGCAAGAAGAACATAATGTGGTGACAATAGTTCCTTTACATATAAAAGGATAGAAAAGATCTGAAGGTTTTTTTATGTAATGTCCAACTTTCTGTATAGCAAATTTACTAATTCTAGCTGAAGCTAGTGCTTCAGAAGCACTATAATGCATTTATCCTAAAACTCATTGTCCTTGAGATATTGCTTAATGTTCAATTTATCAAGTACTCTCTACAGTGAATAATATCAAATAATAATTATCAAGAAATTTGCAACAAATGAGAATTCATGATACATTGTTTCTTCAGATTCCAGACTGTTTTTCAATCTGTCATATACTAATCTGAAGGTCATGATTCATCGTTACAAAATATTAATTTAATTGTCTCCACTAATTACAGAGCTTTTATAATTACCCTTGTGATCAAGGAGACTCGATTTTTCTCAATTTTTTTAATATCCAAAGTAAAGGACATATGAGGCGCGGGTATCTTTCAGCATACAAAGCATAAGCTTTATTATAAACCATAATTAAACTTTTCCTACTTTCTCAATAAATGAGAAGCATATCTTCTTCAAACGAAAATTTTATATTAACAACTTAATAATCACTGAATAAGAAATCTATCAATACTGAAAGATGTCAAAAGTTTAATAATGCCATTTTACAATATTTACTATCTACTGTTTGTTCACGTTGAAAGTACTAAGCATAGTTTCAAACATATCTCATAATGAAAATAATAGTATGGATAAATTGAAATATCTCAAAAACTGCGAGTTTTAGGATAAATGTATTTTAATACATTTGTATTCAGAATTCGCTATTTTATTGAATTTAACTATTAAGAATTAGACATTCCATTTAAAAAGGCATTCCGATTTTCTCTACACTTCCACCTGCAAAGAAACTATGTACCACTATGTTATATCTTTCTTACAACTATACAACTTTTGTAAGTAATGTTTTTGCTTATTATTTAAAATATTGGAGATATTTGAGGCAGGCAAAGTTGGTAGGATACCCTGTACATGAAACATAAAAGTAAAAATACTTACATTGAGAGTTCTTTCAAGTTTTCCTGATGATGTAGAAAAACAATAAAGCACAAGATCTTCGCCAACACAATAAATGAATTCTCCACGTGGACTTACAACAGTACATACAAAATCACCCCCCTCACGTTTACCACTAGAGAACGATCTTACTATTTGTCCTTGCATATTCATAATTACTACTGTATTGGAACGATTACACACAACAAAATGTTCTGGATTTCGAGGAAGGAGATGTATACTATTTACAGTTAAATCTGCAGCTCCTAAAGACTTGTATGTACCTATACATTCTGTTGTTTTCAAGCTCCAAATTTTCACAGTTCCATCTGATGAAGCACTAAATAATATAAAAAGAATTAAATCATCTCTTTCAAAATATAATTACTTATGAGTTAATAAAACAACAACTGTACCTAATTGCATTATGTCCATCTGGTGCAAAGACTACTTCATTTACAAAAGAAGCATGTCCTCGAAATTCTTTTAAGGTTTTTCCAGATTTAAGTCCATGTATTCTACATTATAAGTATTGCGAATAATATTATTAATATTTATAATAAAAATTTGTAATAATAATTTATGAAAATTATTATTTCCATATACCGTATAGTAGTATCAAATGATGCAGATAATATTTGGCTGTTATCTCTGCTAAACTGAAGGCATGTAACACCTTTTGAATGTGCTTTTTCAAATCTTCTTAAGCACTGTCCACTCTGAACTCTCCATACTTTTATTTTCCCATCTTGACCACCACCAGCTAACATTTCACTATCACGACTAAAAGCCATTGATAATACAGCTTGTTCCATCATCATAAAATTGTCTTGAGCTTGATATTTTAAATCTTTTCTAATTTTACCAGTTGTAAAATTCCATACTTCAATAAATCCATCAACAGAACCAGTAACTAGATATTGACCATCTGGTGAAAAACGTGCACATTCTACATGAGATTTTTGACCAAACTTAATTTGTTTTGAAAGTTGTGTAGGGTACTTCTCATCTTCTTGATCTCGTACTGCTGCTTTTCCTCTAAACAAGTCTATTGTAGTACCAGGTGGAAGTAAACCTTGATGTTGTTGCCATTTTAATGCCTGTCCTAATAATGCAAGCAATCTACTTGATGGTACTACTGATACTTCACCAGCAAGAGCTGTAGCTATGTAAGCTCTTCGCTTTTCTTTTGTACTTCCATCAGGATATGCTTCTCGTGGGTCAAAATATGAGCGTGCAAGTAAATTTTCTATATAAAAGAACAAACTATATGAGAACGTGGTAAAATTTAATTTTCATTAAAAAAAATTCAAAATTATATAATTAAAAAAAATAAAATCAGTATTTTAATGTAATATACCTAGATGTATATATCTTTCTGGTTCTTGTTGCTTCATCATAATCATAGGATCTGTTTGGCGTAATAATGATCGAGCAGCACCTAATTCTCGCAGTTCAATTAATTCTAATACAACCTATAGATTTTAATAAATATAAACTTTCATTTAAATACTTATGAAGGTTACTATAATAAATTTTCTAATATCATTACAAACTTGTTCATATAAATCAATAAGCTTTTTATCAGGTAATTTTAGCGACTGTATTGCTTTTAATACAGTATCCCAGTGTCCATTATTTATATCTGCTACAAAACCATCTACGCTATCTACTGTATTCAATGATACACCAGTTTCTTCCTGTAAATATTATATTACTTTATTTTCATTATTTCCAATTGTTAATAAATTTTATCTATAACACCTATATGTCAAAAAATAGTTATATGAATACAATATATAAATACCTGCAATGTCTGTAATGTTTTGACAAGATTTGATTCCTTAAGGTACTGTTGAATTAAACGAATTACACTAAAAACAAACAATGTAATATAGTCATTCTGAAAAAATATAATTATATTACTAGAATGTGTAAAATAATTACTCTGCAGATTCAATTTCAATTGACATTTTTTACAATATTTCAAAAGTGACGTATACAAAAATGTTTATATTTAACAAGAAGAAACAAAAACAGGTTACGTTATATCGACAAATGATACACTCTGTTCAATTCTTGCCGAATCCCTAGAACAAACACAAACACACAGCTGTGACGATTCTATGTGAAATGATCTATTATATATGTGTACGGTGACGTACGGCATGTAACCTATGTGAAACCGTCATTCGTTATTATATGCACTTTATACCATTTCATATACAGGGTGTCCCAGAACAAGTGTAACATCCGAAAATGGGGGGTAGCTGAGGTGATTCTGAACAACCTTTTCCTTTACCAAAATGTTGTTTGAAGCTTCGTTTTTGAGTTATTAACGATAAACACTGGCCGGCCAATCAGAGCGTCCGGAGACCGCGCGCTCAACCGTAAGCATGGCTCTTATTCATGGACGCTCGGTCGGGGTCCTGGCAATCGCACTGGCACAGCATGGGTATCGCGGAAAATGTAATATCATTTTAAATTAAGAATAATGTGAAATTATTTGTTATTCATGAATAACAAATAAACTAATAAGTCGTTTATTAACTGCGTTGGATACTTTATTCCTTATCCGAAAGAAATAAAACGTTTTATTACTTATGAAAAAATGTTTTTTTTTTTACACTTTGACGTCTGCTAATCATATAAAAAAAATTTACTTGTACATCATACAGTTAGAAATTAAAATTATTAACACTATTTATAGGAAATATAATTGTTGTTGTAGACATTCATTTTTCTGTATTGATTATAAACAACCCCTATATTTTGAATTTGTAAATTATTGTGACTTGCAATACAGCATTTAAGGAGTGTTCAGATAATCGTACGTGAAAATGATCAATACATATTGTCAATATAATATTGTTAATATTATTGAACATTCACAGTACAGACTGACGTATTGTCAATATTTCGAATATACATAGTTATATTTCATGATAGTGCTATTAGATTCAATAGTTTTTCGAAATGTAGTGGTTTTTCCACTACAACTAGTCATATTTTTATTTCACAAGGAATTAATTAGGTCTCGGATGATTTTAGATATAAATATCATTTATTCAAATAATGTAATGTAAAATAATATATAAAAAGATCTCGTTTTAATGAACTGTCTAGAAGGAAGCTCGTTTTGCCTTAACGTTAGTCTTCGTACGGCAGGTTTCTATGAGCATCCTCCGTCGCTTGGTGAGTACGGGTCTTTTCCTATCACGATGCTTGCGCTGCTCTGTGGCAGACTTTGATAATTATTGCTAGACCGCCACAAAAATGCTAGTCATACGAAAATAATTTTGAAAATTGTTTGGTGTGAATACATAAAATTTATTTAACAAATTTACATGGCAAAAATCAGTTCTCCTGCTAAAAGTTACTTCCTAGTCCATATGCTTCTTTTCTTTGTTTTTTTTTATTAATAATGATAAAATAATGACTGAACATGCTTTCTTTCGATTAGACATCGCTGAACGTTAATTATGAAGATAATGCAGCTTATCAATATATACTTTACTAGAATCTTGAGAATCTTGAAATATTGATAATATATATTAATTGTTTGATACTATCATAAATAAAAATACACTGTAGATATTTATTGTAACTTTAAAACAGTCATATAATCAAAACATTATATAATAATCATAATAACAGGATTAAATAAATTTTAATTTTTGGAAATCAATTTCCAAGGAAATTTAAAGATAAAGTTTCGATAAGCCCTAATAGCCGATTGACACGAAATTTGGTAGGTAAGGGGGAGGGTGAACCCTAAATACAAAATTTTAGCTGTAGCCAATCATTAGTTTCCAAGTGTTAATAAAAAACATTCAAATCTACGTGAGTGACGGTATTGAATAAGTTAAATGTTTTCAATTTCTTGATAACAAGTAAAAAGATACCAAACAAGCCATTGTGTCACAATTTTATGTGGGACATTCTATATATAGATGCTAAGGCCGATACTACTATCAGCTACTCGACAGCAGACGATGATAATTATTACAGCAAAGACAGTTGTATTAGTAACATCTGGATAGGAAGCATTCAATGTACTAGTCACGTCTGAAAATTGTTATTAACATTTCGAAAAGTAGTAATTGGTTGGAGCTAATATTTTATATTTGGGGACCATTCCCCCTCTATCATTTCTTCAAATTTCATGTCGATCGGCTGCCGGGGCCTTTTAGAACTACAGCTAAGTTTAATGAAAATGGTTTTTGTACGTATGTTCAAATCTCGTAATTTTTATATACCAACATACTCTTTCTTTACCCACAGGTATGCAAGTGTTCATGACGAAACATTACGTGGTACAATTTACTCATGCTCTGTATGAATGAAAGCTCTACTGATTTGTGAAACAAATACATTTGATTTTTTTTTTTGTAATATTTTCACCACTATGAAGTATTTGACATTTTATTGCTCATGTTTCTGAAGGTTTCAAACAACTGAAACATGTAATAATTTTTTGTTAAGAGACTTTTCTCAATTAATTTAGATAATATAAAGCCATAAAAGTTGATACATTACAGGGTATAGAAGAATAAAACATAAACAAAATTGTTAAACATTTTTATTTAAATTATATCAGTGTATTCTCTTTTATGATAAAGCTTTGATGTGTATTAATTAGTGTTTATAATGGCATCATTACATCAAAATGATGAAATTGTGTGCACAGATATTACTACTGCCAAGTAAGAATTTATTTACATATTTTTTGTTACCAAATTAAATAAAAGGAAAAGTAAATATTTATTTGAAATATTCGTATTAATTTAAGGGCATTTGATTTTTGCTCATAATAACAATTATAGTTAGATTATTTCAGTGAGCATATTGCTTAATTTTTGTCAATGTCGTTACTAATTTTCAGGTATAAATCATCTGATACAAAAGTAACTGTTTGTAACATGTCTATAAATAATCATATTGAGAAACGATATGATGACATTGTTAAATCACCAAATGATAAAAGAGAATACAGAGGTCTATTGCTTACCAATAAGATGAAAATTTTACTTATTAGCGATCCCACAACTGATAAAGGTGCTGCAGCTTTAAATGTCAACATTGGTAAAATCATACATACTATATATATAAATATATATAATTAAATTAAACATTTTTTAATAAGACAAAACACAATTGTCCCTTAAGATAATGTATATTGTTTTTAATATTATTTTTCTTTGTAGGTTATTTAAGTGATCCACCTGATTTACCAGGTTTAGCACATTTTTGTGAACACATGCTATTCTTAGGTACTGAAAAATATCCAGAACAAAATGATTATAATAAATATTTAACACAAAATGGTGGTAGTTATAATGGAACAACTCATATGGATTATACTCTTTATTATTTCGATGTTCATTCAGAAAAATTAAGAGGTGCATTAGATCGGTTTGCACAGTTTTTTATTACACCACTTTTTACTGAAACATTAACTGAATTAGAGCTAAATGCTATTCATTCAGAATATGAAAAAAATTTAGCTAATGATATATGGCGCATTGATCAGATAGAAAAATCATCTGCTGATCCAAACCATCCTTTTTCAAAATTTGCTAGTGGAAATAAGGAAACACTAGATGTAATTCCAAAACAAAATAATATAAATGTAAGAGAAAGATTACTCCAATTTCATAAGAAGTTTTATTCTTCCAACTTAATGGCATTATGTGTACTTGGTAAAGGTAAATAGTAACTTAAATTGTAACTTAATTAAAAATGTTAGTAATGTTCTATTTTATATAAAAATGTCTTATTCTTATAAAGTATATTATGTATTTAGAAAGTTTAGATGATCTTCAAAACATGGTAGTAGAATTATTCTCTCAAGTGGAAAATAAGAAAATAGAAGTACCTGTTTGGCCACAACATCCTTTTAATGAAGAACACTTTCAAACTAAATGGTATATTGTTCCAATAAAAGATGTCAGAAATTTATCTATTATATTTCCTATACCTGATTTGCGAGAATACTACAATTCTGCAGTAAATATTATAATTTTCATTTAATATATTATTTTATTGTTTTTAATTAAATAATACAAATATATCTACTTTATTTCTTTAGCCCGCACATTATATTTCACACTTATTAGGACACGAAGGAGAAGGATCTCTTTTATCAGCTTTAAAAGCAAAAGGATGGTGTAATTCACTTAAATCAGGTAAACGATTAGGTGCAAGAGGTTTTAGTTTCTTCACTGTTATTGTTGACTTGACAGAAGAAGGTATTCAACATATTGATGATATCGTTCTGTTAATGTTCCAATATATTAATATGTTAAAAACACGTGGACCAGTTAAATGGATTTACGAAGTAAATATTTATAAATCATTTTATATAAATTTTGAATATTAAATTGTATATAGAAAAAGATATCTAATAAAATTGCTTTATTTTGAAGGAATATCGAGATGTAGCAAATATGAACTTCCGATTTAAGGAAAAATCTATACCTTGTGATGATGTCAGTAGTATAGCACGGATATTATACGATTATCCAATGGAAGAAATTTTAGTCATATCACATCTTTTTCCATTATGGGAACCAGATTTAATTCGGTGGGTAATGGAATATTTGAAACCAGAAGATGTTAGATTACATATAATTGGAAAATTATATGAAGATATAGCTAATGAAACAGAAAAATGGTATGGTACCAAATTTAAGAAAGAAAAAATACCACAAGACATAATAAATAAATGGATTAACGCTGGTTTGAACACAGATTTGAAATTACCACCAAGGAATGAATTTATACCCGAAAAATTTGATTTAAAACCATTAGAAAGCAATGTGAGTAAAATTTCATACATGCATATATACATGCATATGTATGTGTGCATATATGCATATATTTATTTAATAACAAGTTTTGGTTTTTTTTTTATATCTAGATAACCAAATTTCCAATGATTGTAGAAGACACTCCACTATTAAGATTATGGTTTAAGCAAGACGATGAATTTTTTGTACCCAAAGCTAATTTGTTTATTAACTTTGTCAGGTAAAAATATAGCAATATGAAGTTTTGTAAAATTTATAATGAAAAATAATATTTAACATTAAACTAATTCGATGATTTTATATAAAGTAATTCTAAGATACTCTTGAACTTATATATATTAAAATAATTTATGAGTTAAATAATTGCTTTTTACTATACAATTATATTAAAAAATAAGTTTACAGAATTATTTCAATGATTTTATATAATATGAAAGTACAGAGAATTTCATTTATATAGAATACTTATATTCTATGCAACTGTGATGTTTGTCACTGTTTCAAGTTTATTTCATACATAATAGGATCAACAAATTCTTGAAATTTTAGTCTAATGTCTATTTCTTATGGAAGCAAATAAATATACAAATATATAGCATAAATATAACTAAATATATAATGGTAAGAATTAAACGATGGAATGTAAATATTTGTATTTTGAATTAAAGCATGGTTTTAGTAGTATATCAGACTAGAAACAAATAAATGCATCTATAACAAAATATTAAAAATTGATTGATATAATTACGGATCAGAATATTTACTTAAATAACTTGATGAAAAATTTGTGACAAAGAATGAAAAGTAGCTTTAAATACCAACCAAATAAGATATATAACAAAGTGAAGTGATATTTGAAATAAAGTTATATGAAAATAACATTTCAGTATTCAGAACAAAAAAGACTGAAGAAGAAATTTGAAGTTCTACCTCGTTTTATGCGTGTAATTAATTTTTTTTAACAAATCGAATGTTTACATTTACTAAAATAACAAACAAAATGGTAAAAAAATGGTGTATCTACAATTATGCAGTACTAAAACTTTAAAAATGTTTATGGAGATATGTTTATTTCGCTATATATGAATTATATTATATTTGTATTCATATTATGTATATTACAATTTTTAGCATATTTATATTATATATATTGTTATATTTTGTTTACAGTCCAGTAGCATTTATGGACCCTTTCAATTCTAATTCAACATATATGTTTGAGCTATTATTTCGTGATGCTTTAAATGAATATGCATATGCTGCTGATATAGCTGGTCTCAGATGGGACCTTTCTAACAGTAAATATGGAATGATAGTGAGTAGAAGTATGTTAATTGATTATGCATAATAATACAATAAACTTTATTTGTTATTGACTAATATGTATATTTTTTAGTTAGAAATTGGTGGCTACAATGATAAGCAACATGTGTTACTACAGAAAATCATGGACAAAATGGTTAATTTCAAAATTGATCCAAAAAGGTTCGAGATTGTGAAGGAAAATGTATGTGCTATTTCACTTTTACGTAAACAATATTATGTTTGTTACTAATTTTTATTTTAATGTTCATGAATTTTAGCACATTAGAAATTTAGAAAATTATGAAGCTGAACAACCATATCAACGTGCATTTTATTATTTGGCTGTTTTATTATCAGAACATGTTTGGACGATGGATGAATTATTACAAGCCGCCATTCGTAAGTCTACGTATTTATTTATTTAATACGTTAACTATCATACTGGTTGATATGAATTGACAATTAATTTTAGATAGTGTTGTGCCAGGTTGTATAAACCTGCTCTCAATTTTTCATGTTTAGTGAGTAATATTTTGTTGTAAATTAAAAATTTATATTTAGCATATAATGATATAAAATAAAATATACAGAGTGGACCATTTAAACGAGAATACCTAACTATCTAACTAATTATATGATACCTAACCTGGAATCATATATTTTTTTCTGTACATTCTTTTAGAGCATAAAAAGACAAAATTGTGGTCCTGTATAATCTTATCATACGGTTTCGATCATTGTATCTTGAGAAATGTGCATCAATATTTCCTAACATTATCGAACTGTTATTGCTTCATGGATTTGTATTGAAATATGTTTACGTTATAATACGTGTTATTGAGAGCATTAATTGGTCTCTATTACTGAGCATTAACTGATAAAAAATTTGTAGTGCACTGCACCTGACAATAAGTTATCCTTAAACTGTTATTATGTTGCCAAACTGGAATACCACTCCTATCTTTCACAATATTGATACATTTTCAACCTATGTTTGCTAAGCATTTTGTTTTCAGTTTAGTGAGCATTATATGCTACCACAGTGAATAACTCTTTTCCTAACATTATATACACATATACTTGTGTAATTGTAAAGATAGGTGTTGGTGATAGTGTTCCATTTGCCATTTAAAAGGTTTTAACAAACCATAAGAACTACAGCAATAATTCATTCGTTATTGTAAATAATTTCATAAAAAAGACTTTATACTTCTCTTACATGATACTCTCTGTAGACATAGTATATATAATACTATACAATATATTTTATACATGAGTTTATACACATATATTTGTAACTATAAAATATACATTGATTTTATTTTTATGCAGAATTAACTGTTGAAAAACTTCAACAATTCATCCCACAGTTTTTAAGTAAAATACATATGGAATGTTTGATACATGGAAACATGACATTGTCAGAAGCTATTGAAACAGGAAGGTTAATAGAATCAAAATTAGTAAGTACACTTCCTCAGATGATGCCACTTCTACCAAGGCAACTGATTTCACATCGTGAAATCAAACTAGAAAATGGTAAGTATATTTGATTTTTTATATTAAAGGTTTTTGGATAATATTTACAATTTTAATAACGAAAACATGTGTATTCTAATTTTAAATAAATAAATAAATAGTATATAACGAACAGTATACATATGGTGTGGCAAGAAAGTAACGAGATTAGTGAAAAATACAAAATACTAATACATAACATTGCACACTTTTCATTTGTTCCCTTTAAAATAATTTCCAAGGAATTCGATACAACATTTGCATTGATCACATAATCAAATTATAGCACTTTTTATTTCCACATCAGGAAATCTTTAACATTAAAAATACTAGTTGTGCGGTTTCACAAAAGGAATGACATAAATAAGTAATTTTCCCAAAAATGATTTGTTTTTAATACAATAATAATTATGTGCGTTTGTATTAGTGGATATATTTATTTTTTGTATACTGACTTAAAGATGCTTCCTTTGGTAAAAATTTACATATTTATAACGTATATTTTATTATTATAGTGGTAAAATGATAATATTAAAATATGTAATTTTTTAAATGTTTATTTACTTTATTCATCTCATGAAATAATTAGCTTTTATCTTATATTTATTCTATAACTTAATTATTTATTTGTGTATTTACTTTTTAGGTTGCCACTTTTTGTTTACAGTAAAACATAAATATTACAATAGTTCATGTACACAAATTTATTATCAAACTGGTTTGCAGTCAACAAAATCAGATATGATACTAGTACTTTTAGCACAAATTTTATCAGAACCTTGTTTTACTACATTAAGAACTAAAGAACAATTAGGATACATAGTATATAGTGGTGTTCGAAGAGCAAATGGAACACAAGGTTTAAGAATTATAGTTCAAAGTGATAGACATCCTAAATATATTGAACAGAGAATTAGTATATTTTTGAACTCCATGTTGGTTAGTAATTGAATTTTAAACATTATTATATAAATTTATTTAACAAATTTATACTTAAATTTAAATTATTTCAGGAATATATATCTGATATCACCGAAGAAGAATTTAATGCTCATAAGGAATCATTGGCTGTACAATATCTTGAAAAACCTAAAAAGTTGACTATTTTATCTACTATCTTCTGGAATGAGATTTTATTGCAACAGTGTAACTTTAATCGAGTAAATATTGGAGTTGCATATTTGAGAACTATAACAAAAGAACAAATACTACAGTTTTATAAAGTATGCATATAACAATTAGATTATTTAAACATTAATATTTACTACGTTACATTTGAGCCTATTTTGTTTATAGGATGTACTCCAAAGTGATATTCAACCCAAAATATCAGTGCATATACTTCCTGCAAAAGATTCAAAATCAGAAAATGAAGATGCAGTGGACCCTAACGAAGATACTGAGTCAGATACAACAAACACAGTTGAATATAAAGTAATAGATGATGTTTTATCATTTAAAGTTAGTCAATGTTTGTATCCATTAGTACCACCATTCGGTGATGTACCAAGAAAAGGAGTCCAAGCATCCAAATTATGAAGTGTTTAATAGTAATTCTAAATATGTTTTTTAACTCTACATAAATTGTAGATTGAATCTTATGAAAGTGATTAGTTCTAACACTATTATATGACAAAAATTATAAAATACTGGTAAACAAAAAGGTCATTACATCAAATTCTTAACAAAATTTCATAATACGCATTTTTATTTTAAATTATGTTATTTTAAAAGTGGACAAACACTTATATCTGAGTACTTAATGGATTAAAGAATCTAAGTTACAACTTTTAATTGTATCATTATGCATTTAAATTTTTTAGTATATGCAAATTTTTGTAAATATAAAGCGGAATTCATATCAATGTTAATTATGATTATTAAAATACATTGCAATTAGAATGAAGTACGTGCAGCTATAGAACTGGGATTATAATAAATAAATTTATTAAATTTGCACATAAGTTTATTTGACATTTATAATATTAGATTACAACATATCAGTATTGGAGAAGAACCAATTAGACAAACGTGTCACGATATTAACATTCGGACAGTCATCCCGGAAAGTTCATTTCTGGTATAAAGTTTATTTCTCCTGCACGGAAAGTTCATACTTCTTTCTGAGATGTGTAGATCTCTAATCACTCTAAGCACTTGTGGTGCTATAAATTCGGCTACAGAATTTTCCTTACCTATCCTATTTTGGAAATTAAATAATCTCCTTACCATTTTAGTGTCACATGCTACAATATCGATTTAGAATAGAATAAGACAACAGCGCTACAGGAACGGTTGAAATTATAATTAAGCATAGTGATAAACAATTATTTTTAACAATTACAATCGGGATATGTTTATATTTGTTTTCTCGCGATAGCTTTTTATTTATCTGTCAAACGTTACGAACAACGAGAAGGGATAGAGAAAGGAAAAGAGAAGGAACAAAGTAAAAGGAAGTGTGAAGTATTAAATAGGTAAATACATACAAAGAATACGATCTCGACGGGTAACTGTAACAAGGTATACCTGTAAATTCTAGATTCACGAGAATCAGTGTAGACTGCAGATAAGCGCAGTTTTTAACTTTCAAATATTGTTCGCGGCTGGTAAGTTGGCACTTGAATCGAATGCCGATCTGATTGCATAACATATCTCCATAGGTTCATTTTTTCTAATGCAACCGTAGAAATTGGGCACACATATTATCATTTTTATTTAAACGTGATACATTGACGAATCATTTACCATTGCGTGACTGAAAATTTAAGCGGTGCGAAAGAATTTTTTACATTTATTTACACAGCCACCTTTGGTACTAAATATGACAAAATTCAGCAATTCACACTGTTCGTCTGTCTCCTAGTTTTTGAAATATTAGATCTAATTTGTATATTAACTGTAGTTTCAAAGACGATTTTTACCCTTTCATGTCAATAGTAATTTGCAATAATTTTTAAGTGAATTTCCGATGGCGTTCACTAATTAAAAACAATTTTTAAGATTTCTTTGCTCTAAGTACATTGTCGCGCCATCTAGCGACGAATAGCGGTACTATACAATGTGCAAAATCCGATAGTGTATGCGGTTCCATCTAGCGTAGAGATGCTGTTACTAAATGTTAGAAACCAATTTCTCATTTAGCCCTTGTGAGCAGTATCAGTAGTTTATCGCCAGGTGCTACTAAGTGCTTGACAATATATGTGGTACTAGCTAGCTTGGACTATTAATATTACGCGGAGGTAAATCAAAAATTGGTTTCTGCTGGTTAGTAATAGTACATTTATGCTAGGTGGCGCTACATGCATATCGTACTAGCTACTTCTGTGTAGTACTAGTAGATCGCCGTGCAAGGAGCCATGCATCAATCTCCAAACAATTTAGACCTGATCATCTCTCATTCCAACATAGCACATTACATAAGCACCTACCAATAGATGACAACATGGGGTCCGATCACTTCCCTATAGCTTGTCTTGCTAACGCGCAACTCACCACCTTCACCATGAAAACTCACAGAATGTCCTCTATGAGAATAGATTAGCAAAATACAGTAGAAATGGACACATACTACCACTTCCTTATGGGCAGAGAATTTGACGAAATGCCATCCACAGATAAGTACACAGTCTTCACTCAGCTCATGATTTCTACTATCACAGAAAACACCCTCAGGAAAAAAACTATTATAGCAAGCACAAAATCTGTCAAGTGGTAGGACTCTGAATATAGCAGAGAAATCAGGAAAAGAAAGGCTTCTCTCAAAAAATGGATACACACACTCTCCATGGTAAAAGGTAGTTATGTCGAGGACATAACTATTTGTTAAGTTTGTTAGATTATAAATAGTATTAAAAATATAAATAGTGCGAAGGAAATACAGTTTTATATACCGACAAAGCTTTCTTCAATCTCCCTTTAAATAGGCCGGTAAAATAGAACACGAACTCGTACCTAAAACGTTACACTAAGTATGTCCCGCACTTACATAAACTTCTTAACCCTGCTGTCCCCGTTTACACTACACGTTTGTATCCCTTTGGGTCATAGTGACACGATGAACAAATGTATGATATTTTAAGAATATAATAAGAATGGGATAATATAAGAAAATACAAGGACAAATTAAAATAGTATATTCTGTATTTTACAATTGGGACAAAGATATGTTGCGTGAGTTTTACACAAATATTTGTAACATTTAAACTACGTTGTATTAGTTTTGTCACATGTTGAAGAACAGAATTTACTAGTGCTTTATTAGTACTTTAGCCAGTTCTTTTAAAAATATTCGTCTTTTATGTAGAACATTTTTGTTCTATGCTAGGTTTATTTCTCTCCATAATACGAAGGCAATGTAAGTTTTCAACCAATCATTGAATCATTAGATCACTAAACCATTTGATTCAAATGAATCATAGTTGTTATTGCTTATATGATTTCCTTCAGAAATTTCTTCACTGCTATCACTCCAATTTGTGTATACTTCTGACATTTGTTGGTCAATCGAAAATTATTCAACCACAATTATAAATTTTAACATAAAATAAGAGTAATGAAAATATATTAGTTTAGTTTAACGAAATTTGAAAAATGTTTTTAACTATGCAGGGACTACCGTGCGGTACTGCTGAGTTCTTGTAGGCAAGCGATGGTCGTATGACGGCAAAACACCATCCACATATTGTTGACAGAAATTCCTCGAACTGTCCGAATTCAAAATCATTCCGATACATTTTCTGGACGCTTTCTTCTTAAGAAATATCTACAGAATCTAATACCGTGTAGCAAATGTGCGTTAAATAAAGAGCTTCTCATAAAAATGCAAAAGTATTGCGTAGAAAATTCTTTTTTAAGCTTTGATGGCCATTTATAATAGCTTTTTGAGTTTTCACGTAATATCTCATTTTTTTGTTCATGTTCGGGATGGGAAACTCTATAAGAATCACCCAATGGATATTGCATATTTTTTTGAAGGTCAAATTTTGCTGGTGTAATTGTTGACAAAACGAAATCACAAGAACATGACAGCTATCGATAACGAATTAAGTGACAGTCATTATATATAATCGATCACGCAAAGTTGAAGATCCTAAGAGGAGTTATGGCCAGAAGGTGGGGGATGGAGGTGAACTTGCGATGTCTTCACTGATAGTCTGTCAATCACAGTAGGATAAGGCTATCGCTTGAATTTTGTATGATCAACGATAGCTGACAATCGAGCCTCACGTGTGCAGGCGTTTTACTTTTCTAAATGTGCCGTATTTCAAAACTTGTATATCGACTTTTGCGACTCATTGTGAACCGATTGGGAACGAGACTGACGTTCTTAAAATCCGAGGTGCTCAGACTTGAACGAAGTATTGCTTATAAACATTGTATATAAACACTGGCAGTATTTAATGAAGAATTAAACTAAGAAATTCCTGAATGTATATCTTGTGTCTGAAACTATTTGTGATATCCAAATTCACTCTTCTTCAGTGTTTCTTTCACAACAATAGATAATAACTTAAAAGTTTTTTTTATTGTTATCTATATAGCCTAGTGTAACATCGTGTAATATATTTTTGTTGCTCCTTGAACATTCACTGAAAATATAGAGCTCAAAAATTAAAATCGTATTAGTTCCTGAATCCTTTTGTGACCAACTGTAGCACTGTGTGATGAAAGAATCAGGCGATGCGAGCGAAGTATAAGCAGAAATTTTAAACATTAATTTCCAAATAACTCACGGTTGTGGTTGCGGCTGCATCAGTCGATGATCTTACTATATCGTTTACATCAACTATACATGTCGCTCACTAATTTAGGCATGCGCACTAGAAGATTCGGTTTTGTATGGACGACATATCCATACACAGGGTGATCGTAAAAACAGAAGGGTCGATAACTTAAAGCTGGATCCTTATAACCTAATAACCTAATCAGAGTTGTAGTACTACCTGGAATAAGCAAAAAGTGTCTACTCAACATATATTTTAAAATCAAACCTTTATAATATATTATAATCTGGCTTCTTCACATCACATTGTATGTTAATAGGGAGAAATTACATTATCGACAATTTGATCAACCATAGTAAATAGGCTTGAAATATTAGTTAACAATTGTAATCTCGGGATTATTACTATTATCAATAAAGATTACTTTATTAGACGCAACTGTCAAGAAAGTAAAAATTAACTTTACATCGGAAGGATAGATTTTAGGATCCATAGTAGCTCACACTGAATATCGTCAGTGGATGAAAGTGTTTCGCGCTCGCATATTCGCTTTTGCACGATCCAATAAAACAAATAAAAGGCGTTTATAATCAATATTGTTTATTTATTACTATAAAATACGACTAAAACATGAAAGGACTTATGAAATAATAACTATGAAGATACAGTATTATAATGATAGTATATATATATAAGGATGGATTCACTAAAAGTTGCCGACATGTCTTTATTTAAGAAACTTAAGCATCAACGTAAAAAATATGTGAATTTAATATTTTTTTTTAGATCTCCATTGTTATTAATCTGTTGCACATCGATTTTGTGAGGTTTTTTGTATAATCGCTTGAAATTTTCATCTATTCCGTTAATAACGCATTTTTTAATCCTTCTTTATTTTTATCTGTTAAAAATATACTGTACCGTAGTCCGACTTTTATTTACCATTTTCTCTTTGGGACTTCTAATTCGTTTTTCTATTATTATTTGTTTTTTTCTAATTTCTGTTTTATTAGAAACGCTTCAAATATATACTGCAACTTAAGCTGACGCTTAATAAAGAAAACAATAATGAAAAGCAATTGCAATTACACTTTTTAGTTTAAGGAATCTCCGAATGTTGCAGATAGACAATTTTTAGCGTGATCTACTTTTTCTAGATGTTGCCAGAAATATTAATTTTCATTTATTTTTGTAGGAAATTATGCACATTTCTTTATGTATAACCATGAAATAATGTACGTAGAACGTTTTTGCACAGGTTGTAAATGTTGTATGTTACATTCTATAAGCAGAATTAGGAAAGAAAATATCGTGGACGATTTTCAGTGTGAGACATTGTATGTTAAATAGACATTTTTGATTGCTCTCGATGAGTACTATAATCGTTTTGAGCTATGGACTCTCTGTCACGACTATTCTGTATAATATTTTGTTTGTGTATCTTAGACACACAGCGTAGTATAGAGTTTACGCACACAAACACGGAAATAGGTGACTAAACTTTGGTACATACTATATTTTATTGTTCTAAGAGATTATATAAATATAGATCAGAAAATCTACCCTTTCCAAGATATAGACACTCCTTTTTTATATAAAAATTCAGTAGAATAGCTGTCAGACGTAAAATTTAAATTGCCGCACGTGAAAAAATTTAGAATACACCACGAATTATCGAAAGTTTCCGACAGTCTTTGAAACGTCGATAAAGAAACCATTTTCAGCAACTTTTTAGGTGACTTCTAAAACATTCCTAGGATACTCTGTCATAATCGAAAAATGTCTGTAAGTTTGACCATTTATTTTCGTGTCACCCTCTATATCAATCGTGTGTGGTAAACATAACGTATCGTCTGAAGATATCTATTGCATCCTTCTCCACTTGCAAGTTGTCGATTCCCCACTATGCTTGTCTGTGCAATATATTATACGATCTACAGCTCGATGCGCCATACGCACTGTCGCTACCGATGCGAGCTGTTGTATTATTTCGAATATACATATATTTATGTGTAAGTGCCTAAAGTTTCTCTATTTACTTCCAGAAGAGTATAGAAGTAAGGTGCGAGTGAAATTTTAATATAAACAATAAAGTTCATATTCACGTTATCATACTTATAATTAGTTATCATGATATCAACAATTATATCTGTTACAAGTTATCCGTACACGCTGATATAGCGTTTGTGTTTTATCTAAATTAAAATTCAATTGTAATTGTTTCAGTGCGATACAAATTTGTGATCTTATAAGAAACATCGTTATCTGATAATGGCAAAATTATAAATAGTTAATAGAAATCAATTTTGTAGAGTATTAGCAAAGTGTATTATGAAATAGGTACATCGATCGACAACTGGAATATTGATTCGATTTATTTGGTACCGCAACAGTTCATTACAGTAAGTGCATAGCCTATTCGTTAAATGTTTTGCGACATTTTTCAGTTTTCTTACTATCCATTTTATCCTTACTAACGTTATTAATCGCATAGATATAATTTTTCTTTTATTTTACTCGAGAGAATGTTGAATTTATGCGTAAATATTGATCTACGAATTTTGATTTATTATTTCACCTTTTATCTGAATTATCTTTTGTACACTAATTTCTAAACGAATTCCATAAGGAGAATAAGCACATTACAGAGAAAATTTAGAAAAATGTAATACTTTTTTAGACTTTTAGAAATAACGGAAAATCGCAAAATCAAAATTTATTTCTTCTTTTTGCGTAGTAAAAGTAACCTTTTGTATGAATAGAAATACTATTTGTGACGAATCTTCTAACTCAGGAAGAGGAGTAACATATATCTATGTAATTAACAGTTCTGGGAATAAGATTACGTTTAACTAGCAAGATACATAGGTGAAAGTTAGTGAAAACTCGTAAATAACTTCTATTGACAGTATTTCTGTAACTATTCAGCTACAAGTGAAATGTCGTAGGAAATTTTTCTCGAAATTATGATTGAACGAACATTCAGTATTGAAATTTTACGCAAACAAGATTGCAATTGGAAACCAAAACTTCGATATTTGTAGTAGATTCTGTTTCTTATTCGTAACTTCAATTTCTAATAAATCGAACTTGCAGTTCATTTATAATAATTACATTGAATATTTAATTTATTTCTAATAAGTATTTGTATGTTTATTTATAATAAATACATCAAATTCATATGTTAATTATATCCAACTATAAGTTGTATGATATATATGTAGATAAATAGATGAGGTAAATAGACTATTTGAATATTAATAATTGGATTGACGGATGTTTATGCAAATTTATATTATGATAGGAAATCGGTAGAGAAATAGGGCCAAGATAGAAATTTATTTTTTGTATTAGAGGATTCTAACAATACATTCCTTCCTTATTTTACATATTTCGCATAATGCATATGTTTTATCTGTTGCATATTGTTTTACATATTCTGTGATTCTTACAAAGTGATCGATTGAATTGTCTCCGAAATGGAAAGAGATACGAAAAAAAATAATTTTTTTTTCAAACGAGATCCTCTGTTCTTTACCCTGTAGTTTGATAGTGTTTTGTGTGACGAGTTCATCGACCATGGGACAAATTCATCCAAAGTCATGCTAGATCACAATGGCAAGAAACCTTAACTATTGTGCTTCAGGAAATGAGCTTTCTTATTAATGCGTTATTATATCAAATGTTTGAAATTGTTGCCTTCCGCTTGTCTGCAAAGATTAATCATATTTGAAAAATTATCTACATCTCACATAACAGTCGAAATCGTACGAATAAATATATGGCCCTACTTTGCTTTAAATTATAACATATCGACGGCCGTCTGTAATCGCTATTGTAGCAGAATTGACAAATAGAAGATTAATGTTTGCATATCTATAAAATTAAAAACTCGAGAATTTGATGTAATGAAGCATTAATAAATATGTTAATTTCCCGAAGTACAATAATTAAAGTTTTTTACCATTTTTGATCTTGGATGAACTTGTGTCGTGGTCAATGAACTTGTTACACAAAATACTATCAGATTATAGGGAAAACAGTCGACTGTCTCATTTCAAAAAATGGAGCTAGTCTTGAGATCATCTAGACGCCTCCACCTAAACCGTTGTCGTTGGATTGATTTTTTTGCATCTCTTTCTATTTTGGAGAAAACTGAATTGGTTATTTTATAGGAATCACCCTATATATTTAGAATCAAGTCATAAAACAATTAATTCTGTTGTATTTTTTTTATTGCAAGTCGTTGCGGAAAATTTGGAAATAACCGCGTTACCGCTAAAGGAATCCGTAAAATTAGATATTGATGTGACTGAAAATTTAGAACTTGCGTCTACTGCCTGTGGTGCAAAAGTTAGGACAAAATGTGAATATGCATAAACCCAAAAAAAAAGAAAACAAAATGCAGAATTTGATACATTATCTAAAATTAGTAACATCTTAAGTGGTGTAGCTAATGAAACACAAACGAAATTAAAGCACGAAATAGAAAAAAGTACAGATATGATCCAATCACATTCTGTGATGTAATACGAATATTTTCGGCATATAAATCAATTTTTTCGGATAAAAAGCATCAACTTACTGTTGAAAATACAGAAGAAATCATAAGTAATTGCAATGCGAATTATAATAAATTACAAATAACCATAATGAAACGATGCATATTATATTTTTATCTAATGATAACAGTGAAAGCTGACACCATTAATTTTAGGAATTTAAATATTTTTAGCGATACTCATAAGTGTCTATACTGTTTAACATCATGTGGCTCGTGGCAGACCTTATCTTAGTATGGCTCTTCCAAGTTCAGTTTACGATAGCGGTAGACAACACTGAAACAAATAATGTTAACACGTGTTACTTACCAAATTATTTAATACAAGAGATAGAGTCGTATAGACCATTGGTTCAGTCTATAATAAACGAAACTCTATCGGGATCATTCAAAGGAACCACCTGGAATGAATTAGCATACTTTGTCGACAAGTTTGGTCCTAGATTATCTGGTACTGCAACACTGGAAGAATCCATCGACTACGTGCTAAATAAATCAACAACTTTAGGATTAGAAAACGTCCATGGTGAACCTGTTGACGTACCACATTGGGTTAGGTAAAATTAAAGTACTTAGTAATTCGAAGTGCGATTAAAAATACTTCCCAAGTAGCGATAATAAAAAAAAAGCGAATAAAATTAAACTCAATTTAGACGATTTATAAGGACATTTCAGCAATCCTTCGAAGAACTATAATTTGAAGAAACTATATTTTGTTTCGACAATAAAACTGTTTTAGAGGTGAAAATATCACTTCAACCTTTTCGCTACTAACAAACGAGACATCTTGATTCCGTGACGTTGTAGACACGATGTTATAGGCGAGATTATCTTGTGTCGCAATTTTTTTGCGCGGTGCTATAGGTGAGCGACCTTTCTGCTCAAATGGTAGTAATCAGCTGATCAATATACATATATTATCAATATTTCAAGGTACTTAACATTCTTGTAAGTAAAGGACCTTCAGACGATTTATACTATATAGTGTGTCACGAAACTGGTGGTACTGAAAATTGTTCTATCTCGTTATGTGTTACACCATGATTTCAAACATTTCATATGAAATAAAAATAACAAGATTAATTTATAAAACATATACATCGAGTATTCTTTATTTATCATCTTTCATCAAGGAAAGCGATTACTTGTTTCAAATTTTCGCATGAAACATTTTGTATCAATAATAAAGATTAGTGAAATACCTATCTCGTCGATAGTATTGTATCTATAACATCATGTAACCGAGATATCTCGTTCATAGTATCTATGATATTGTGGAAACGAGGTATATCGTCCTTAGTAGTGAAAGGGTTAAAAAATTGTGACTTTTCGTATTATCATGAATAATTATAAAATTGTATAAGATAAAAAAGAACAGTTAAATTCATGAAAATTATGTGGTAAATTTAAAAAAAAGACAAGGAAATATTTTTCGAAAATCCCTTATCTGCAGCAATGTAGAACATTGAGAATCATACAGCTTTAAGGTTGGCTTTTGTATTTTCATATCTTGTACTGTTTCGTAAATGTGAAGACGTCGAAGTAAATGTGAAATGTTTGCAGTAGTGTGAAGACTTGATGGTCACTTGAATTGCATTTTCGCGAAGTTTTAAATTTCTTTGAATTTTCGGGTTGTTAGAGAATAAATTTCTCAATATATACATTAGAAACACAAGATATTCATATTTAGCACATTAGCTCGGCAACTTTTGTTTATTCGGTGAATAAACTTCGAAATTAAAATAACTGTAATATTTGTTTCTCAGGGGAAGAGAATCAGCGACACTTTTAAGACCAAGACGTAAAAATATTGCTCTTTTGGGATTAGGTACCAGTGTTGGTACTCGACCTAAAGGAATAACCGCAAAGGTTATTGTTGTGAGTGATTTCAAGGAACTCGAACAGAGGAAACATGAAGTAAGTATTCTCCGAAATTTCTACATAAAAATGATTTTTTATTTTAATTAATCAGAGTCCTAACATTTTCCTTATCTTTTTTGTTCTTTTTTTCTTAGGTGCCAGGAAATATTGTTGTATTTAATCAGGAGTTCACTACATATGGAGAAACAGTAAAATATCGACTTAATGGAGCAACAGAAGCATCCAAATATGGTGCCGTTGCTGCTTTAATCAGATCAGTTACACCATATTCCTTGTATACACCGCATACTGGTATGCAAAGATATGGTGAAAATGTAACTAAAATTCCGGCAGCATGCATTACAGCTGAAGACGCATGCTTGATGGAAAGAATGATAGATAGAGGTAAATATCATACTGTAGCATATGTAAAAATTATAATTTTGTAAATAGGCGAAAGGTAAAAGGGGAAAACGACGCCAAAGCGACGAGTGAGACCCTTCAGGTCAAGCCATGAGATACCCTTGCATGCAACGCTAAATACTCACCGATTAGATAAGCCTAACGTTAAAAAACTAATATAAATACCGACTCTCTTTTCCTAAAAAGAAGCAATCGGCGTTCATCGCGTCTTTATATTTTTAAGAATTCTGACCATCTTGTGGTAACAATTAGTTTATGAAGTCGGCGAATACTTTTACCTTTTTTTGTTTAGACCAAATATGCTCGTATCTATTATTTATCTAGAGATCTTTTAAGGCTGACATACACGCATTTATTGCCTGTGTTAAAGATAATTCAGTTAGACCAGGTTTACGATACAGATGTGATTCTTCGCTATTTTTGAGATTCAGATTTTTAATATGAGTCTTAATATTTTCTTTGTTAATTTCTCTTTATTGTCAGGAACAGTTCAAATCACCTAACAAAGGCAGAGGATTTGGAGTTTCTTCTTGTATCTCAATAGCAGTTGACGTATCAGGAACCTGCGCTGACTCGAGTCAGGTTAGCGCGAGCGATCGGTGTCGTTACATTGGGTTTTTCCGTAAATCGAATAACAGGTACAAGCCCTTTCACTCTCTAACTGCGAAAAATAGGTAAAGGGTGTTGACCAAGGCCCTAATTTTCATTGGAAGTTTTGGTCTCCCACCCAATAACTTAATCCCCGCACAGAGCCGACGATTTGATTCTTTGGGAGTGGGGTCGAAGGCATAAAATACGAGGATTGAATTCGCGATGACAGTATTGAAATCGATAAAAGGCAAATTATAAATTCACGAACATCGTGGAGAAGTAGATTTAAAGTACTTTAATTGAATTGTAACAAGCGAAAAGTTCAGGCGATCAGTTAGTCGCTAGATCACTCTATTCGCGTGTCTTATCTCAACGAACGCATCCTGTGCAAGATGATTTGAGTCATTTCACAGCCGAAAACGAGGAGGGTACAAGCAAACCATCAAGTAACACACAAATGAAAAACGGTCGGTGTCTCTAGACACTTCTCTTCAGAGTCATGAAATCGAAGCTCAGTGAGAGCTAAGCTATGAACGCACAAATTCGCAAGCTCGCAACAACTGGTAAATCTTGTAAGTTGGTAGAGCAGACGACTCCTCCGCAGTATTCAGCACCCTCTAGCCCAACTTTAGCCTCGAAACGTACGATACGGAAACGGAAGTCTTATTCTGTCCATTTTAACATTGAGGAAACCAAACCTCTCCGAATAACCGGTACCTCAGTGTTTCCTATAAGCAGTCAAAGACATTCCTACGGCACCTTTGTTGTTCCCTTTTTTCTTTCTCCTTTGTGATAAAAGACGTGGCTACGTGGTTTATGACACTTTCACAAGATTCTCCTGGGCGTTCTAACACCAAAATTCTCTTCCTTCCTTCTACTGCTCTTCGTACGTGTATCAATCTAAGGGTTCAACCTACTCTGTCCGTACATTCTTCTCTAGTTCATCGCATTTCGCCTTTCTCGCGCTCGAGAAAACACGCTCCGTTTCTTAATAAGAATAACATTTACTGTTTTAATTCTTCAGGTGAAACCGTAGTAGTCAATTTAAAAATGGATGCCAACAATTTGCCAGATAAAACATCACGAAATGTAATAGCTGATATAAAAGGTTCCACGATGCCGGAAAAAGTAGTGGTTGTATCTGGTCATATTGATAGCTGGGACGTTGGTCAAGGAGCAATGGATGACGGAGGTGGTGCATTTATCTCATGGCAAGCTTTAAGATTATTAAAGCATCTTAATTATAAACCACGCCGAACAGTAAGGTGAGTTTGAAGTTATATAATTTACGTAAAAGTAAAAAGCTCATAAATGTTATTTATACAAGATACGTGTACTGTTATTATTGACACTGATTTTATTTATACTAGCGTTGACCGATAACAAAGTATTTATCTACGACAGCATTAACAGACAACAACAATGACTGAGATACGCATTTTCTGCGTGGGCACTAAGGCATGCAATAGATAAACATTTAAATTGTACGCTTTTCGCAATACAGTGCAAATATTGAAGTGTTAGAGGAAAATCTTTAATATAGGAGTATGAGAAATAATTATTCATTTATTTGGAAAAGGTTTAACAATAAGAGCATAAATTAAACTGATAACAAAACGGAAAATATATTCTGTATATTGCTACATTTATGCATATACAGTGACCCTCATTAATATTCGGACACACTTAAGAACAGAATGACTTTTTTAATATTGTATCGAAAAACTTGAGTTTCTCTCTTTTTTTTTTTTTTTTTAAACGTTTGAAGGATTACCTTACTAGACGACGTGTAAACAAATTTTTGAGAAAATTGCATTTGGTCGGAATTACGAAGAAAGTAGTAAAAATTGCTTTTGATCATTTTTTTTTATTTAAGCCTGTAATTAAAATCTACGAAAATAGATGTTAGTTAGATATGTATATGCTGAAAAGTTCATTGAAATCGATTAACATTGCTATGAGCTACAAACGATTAAAAATGGTGAAAATAGAAGTTTCTCACGACTTTCGACATACAACTGCAATGATGCAATTTAGCAAACATTGTATCTTTCAATGTTAATCGCTTATTTCTGTATCATCAACTTCAGTATTGCAGTAACAGAGGAAAAATACGAGGGATCAAGCAGGAATCGAGACCAGCGAGATCTCCGGCACAGCAAGCAGGAACTCTATACCCATAGCCAAGGTGTTCTCTTGTTTTCCTCGTTGTTATTGTTACTATTTGATGGGTATGGGGGCCCCGACTACAGTATGGTTATAACAGATACAAATTTACAAAACGTATTTTTTTTTTTTAATTTTTATTACAAGCTCAGATAACAAAGGTGTAAGAAACCAGTTTTATTATTTTCTTCGCAATTCCGAGCAATTGCAATTTTCTTAATAACTTTTTTACACAGTATCTAGTAAACTAATCCTTCTAACTTCTCAAAAAAGAAAAGAACTCAAGTCGTTTAGTCCAACTTTAAAAAAGTGATTGTTTTCAAGAGTGATCGAATATTAATGAGAGTTATGATCGTTATACTTTATATACGTAATTATCACAACGTTAGATTAACTAATGCAATAAAATATTGCAGACGTAAAAATACTATGAACAAAAACAGAATGCAGACGAATGCAATACTGTAAATAGTTTGTTAAACTTCGTGTTGATCACTATTGTTGTCGGTTAATATTGTTGTCGAGAAAGAAAGTGTCAGCGATTTCAACGAGACCTCGCGTCATGCGAATAAAAATATTTCTTTTAGAGCTTAAATAGTAGTATTTGAGCGACGAATTGGAAAATAAGAATTTATTTTTAATTTTCAAACGATAAAAATACCTTTTTATATTAAACAAGGAATAACTGGTAAGCTCAAATGTTCACAATTCAAATGGGAAGAAATTGTATCGAAACAAAATCAAACGAAAGTAATAAAATAATTATAGTATACAAAGAAGTACATGTATGTATGTGATATTTAGTGAGCACTTTTCTAATTTCTTTGTTACAATGTATCATACACTGTAAAATCAATTGTACATGCAAACTCGGTGAATAATTACTACCCTCTTATGTATAATATATTCACAATGCTATGAAGAAGAAATTATTTTCCAAACGGAAATTTATGTTTTCTTTTTAATATCGAAAGTAATTAATTTCATATAGTATTGGAGAATGTATAGTATGTGTAAAATATAAAGTTAATTATAATTTTAGAATGATCATGTGGACAGCCGAAGAACTTGGAATTGTAGGAGCTCGTTATTACATCAATGCTCACAGATCTGAACAAAACAATATGCAATTTGTGATGGAATCAGATGCAGGAACCTTTATGCCTTTGGGTCTACAAGTTAGTGGAACGGAAGAAGTTCAATGCATTTTAGAATCTATTATGAGGTTAATGTTTAAAATAAGATTAAACAAAAACGCTGCACATGAAATTTTCTTACTTTTTCTTTACTACTTTTCAGGCTTTTGACTCCAATGGGAGAAATGAAAATACGCCAACCTAGTGATGGACCTGATATTGAGTCTTGGACAGATGCAGGTGTACCAGGAGCTTCTCTTTGGAATAAAAACGAAAAATATTTTTATTATCATCATACAAATGCAGATACTATGTTGGTTGAAAGTTCAGAAGCTCTGGATAGAGGGACAGCTTTGTTTGCAGCAGTAGCATATGTGCTTGCAGACCTTAGTATTGATCTACCAAGAACCAATGACTTACTTGATAATAAATATCAGTAATATTAGCAATGATTGAAATGCAAAAATATTGATATCCATCAATCATATCAATATCGGAAATGATCAAATTCAACATTAATCGGTGATATAAAATAATTTCATCACAACTATTTTTATGTAATTTTAAATAAAAGACAGATCTTCATAAACTTTCCTTTCCTACATATCTTCGTTTTCTTTATTATTCGTTTTATCTTAATGAAATGAGACTACGAATGTTCGAAATAATGATTGTAATAAAAGTGAGAGAACAGTATATTACGATGTTCACAAAGTTATTATTGTGTCAAATGTATTCATTTTTACAGTGAATCAATACATACAAATACTTAGGCCTAATCGTTCAAGTGGTCGCATTTCTTTTTATGTTAATTAAGGTATTACAAAGTATTTTGTGGCTAGGAAGCTAGGCTCTCAATACATGTAATTTTAATTGGTCTTTCCGGTCAACGTTATCGAAATATTACTGAAAATTCTGAACACCATATTAAATCGTTTTATTAACTCACAGTCGTTTTACATTACAAAAATTCTCTACGTTAATTGTTATCTTCTATTAAACCTTTAACTGCCAACATTATTTTCTATAATTAACGGCCTGCACCGTTTATATTTATTTACACAAGAAAAATATTACACTCGTATTCTTAATATTTCAAAGAATTAAACTTCGTTTCGGGGCACCGCTTTGTTTTGTATTTTCTCGCAGTAACACGATAAGCAGAGACGCAATGTAACGCTCTTGACTTTAGGAATCCATTGGTTTAAACGTTAAAGTTTAAAATGGACTAAAAAGTAAAGATTACTGGAAAAGATTATAGCTCAACTAATACTACTCGACTTTCAATGTCCATATAGGTACAGCCGATTTTCGAGTACTATTTGCACCCGAGTCGGTCAGTTTTTAAGATAACAGTTAAATTTATTCGATTTGCTTTTTTTTTTTAAGTGAAAACAGTTACGTATAGTAAATACACGGATGAGAAAATGTTACATAGTAGAACAGATATTGAAAGACAGAATAAAATTCGAAGAATTTTCCTTTTCTTTTTTTTTCACGGTTGTTATAGTTTTCGATCCATTTATTCCGTAAAACGTATATTTGTTGCACTTTATAAATCAATAATTCTGTAAAATTGAGCATTGTTATTATAAACGTCATGCGTAAGATGTGACAAAGCTAAAATCTGTCTAATTTCGAGCAATACAATCGGCAAATAGCACGTTATCGTAATACACGTGTTGTCAATTTGGACGCGACGATAGAAAATATTTTGTTTTGATTGATCGATTGGACGATAACGGGAGGTCTAATTAGGACATAGCGTTGGAGTACCATACTTCAAGTATGCATAATTTAAGAATCAACTGATTCCTAGATTTAAAACCGTTGTACTTCGTTTCTATTCATCGAGGACTACCAGAAAATACAAAAGAAGTTTAAAAAAAAAAAATGTAAACGAAATTTAGTCTTTCAATGTACTTGAAAAGACAATGTTATAAATTGAAACGAATAGAATTCCTTTCTTAAATAATATTAGCAACTGGATATGTACTGAGACTTCCTGTTAGCAATTAGACGTTATTGACACTTTAATCAGTCTGGATATAATATACATCGACTGTCCATTGTTCATCTACAGACCTCTGTACTGGCGGTACAACCCAAGAAGAAGTCAATCTATATGAAAAAATAAGTCGAAAATGTAGAATAGCATTTTTTTACATTGTCATGATCATTCAATAGATGAAAGCTTAGATCAGTAAATACAAAGCGGAAAGCCAAAATGCGAGTTAGTGCAACTTTGCCGCGAACGTTGTCCAATCGCTGAGTAATAATCTCAACAATAACCATAAGAAAACTAATAAAACTATAATATTGGGTTAGCTAAAATGTTCATGTGGTTTTTAACATGTAAATAAAAGGTGACTTTGTAACGAAAGGAAATATCGTTATTCAACAATATTTTATCCGTTTCGACTTATAATCTTTTCCGATGTTTCGGACAGTTTTATAATTTCGTGTCCATAAACCTTTCTTTTTTTTTTTTTTTTTTTAAGTAAAACAGTATGATATACTGAGAATGTTCCCTTTGGTTGTCCATCTTTAAAATGATGCTAAAATTATAAAAGAAAGCTAATCTTCATATAGGTTAGCTATTAAATAACCACGTCCTTTTAAGATTTGACCTGAATTTAATTGCATTTCGAAACACTTGAAGACAACTATCTTCAAAGGCCACACGAAGTTTTTGGTCAACTCGATGTTTTATTTGTGGATAAGTATAATGTTTAAATAAAGGAAAAGAGAAAGGGTTTTACCAACATTCCCATTCTTTTCCTTAAACGTGTTCGAATTTATTGGACGTGATAATATGAAGCTTCATTTTTTAATAAATCGATGTTGAAGATTTATTTAAGAACTATTTAAGAACTATTTAATATCCCTGCTGGATATGTCGTAATGATAAAATAACTTGGCCACTAGATTACAGAATAGACATTCATGGATTTTCCTGTAGAAAATCACGTCAATTCTTTTGTGTATCACAACGAGAATACAAGTATGGAAGAGTTTAAAAAGAGAAATTTCTTCTTTTGGGAAACATTGTAGGAAACGTTCTCAGAAGTACAAGTGCACATGTACTCGACAAGGCTTCAACATTGATCCATTCGAAAATGAAGCTTCGCGTGAAAAAATGTTACTCTATTTGGGGCTTCCGAGTTAGAGCTATATCCAATGTTGTTTCTCTTCTGATGTTTCACCAACATTACAGTTAGCTTCATCAGGGTATCGTGACACACTGATAATGATCATTTCATATGAATTCTTCTCAATGTTGCGACACGCTTTTACGATAAAATTAATATACGCGAGAGTTTAATGTATAAAATA
Source organism: Anthophora plumipes (assembly GCA_951804975.1). NCBI lineage: Eukaryota > Metazoa > Arthropoda > Insecta > Hymenoptera > Apidae > Anthophora > Anthophora plumipes. The sequence goes on along the minus strand of OX638118.1, from coordinate 12,914,107 downwards.
TGTATTTTTACAATTATCTATGATTTATGTTTGCTTGCTTGACGACAAGATTGAAGATTGTTATTTTCTCTTGATAATAAAAAATATGGTGGCCAGACTTTGGTTACTTCCGTTTGGCGCGTTTTAAGGGTGTTGAAAGGTTGCAAGCTAAGCGTGTAATAAACGCTCAACAATCATAATTACATTGGACTCTAACCTATAAGCCTCGAATAGTAACTCCAATAATTCTGACTGAAACAGCCTTAAAAATTTTAAATGTTATTCTACATTTTCGACTTATTTTCTCACGTAGATTCATCTCCTTTCGGGTTGTATCATTAGTTCGGTGACACCCTGTATATCCAGGGTCGGTTTTGAATTACTAGCCACGGATCTAGTTGGGCGGATCGCGAGCAAATTCATGAATTAACCTAACCCATATTCTTATGACAATTCTATATAGTTGACAGGGGTAAAAATATCCAAATTAATTTTATTCTTCAAAGTACACTATCGGCCGCCCTAGGCATTTGGCTGTTTACGTGCATACACGCACTGCGCATCTACTAGAATTCTTCCTGCCTATATCAGCGTGTCTTCATCTTGATTCGGAAAAACCATTAACAGGGAATGTTGAGAGGTCCGTCTTTGACTAGAAATTAACAATGCAGTTTTCTCTCCTCCGCTTCCATTGATAGAGCAATCTGGTGAACTTCCTTCAAAAACGTGAGTCGTAGTACTGCTAGTTGAGGGCATATTATTGCTACTTTCCAGTGATACCAATTGCATACTGTAAGATTCACGGTAGCCAGACGTACTGGATGTTTCATCATCCGACGTTGGAAGATAGAGATGATGAAGATAGGGATGGTGATGATGATGGTGGTGATGAAGGGTACTGTGTATTTGTTGTTGATCATTTGATAAATTACTGCCTTTTTCGCAATCTGATTGACGAATGGACGAACTTGCTTGTGCAGGCGGTGTTATAATTGCTGGTGGGGTTGTTTGTGCTTGCGGTACATCATTTTGTTGTGATTTCACTGGCACTGCCTGAAAAATAAATTTCGAGTTGTTTCACGCATATAATATATCCGAAGCGGAGCACCAATATTTTATAAAGCTCTTGGAAGACTACTATTGATCAGCAAGATAATTAGTTTTTCGAATATCATGCTGAATTAATTCCTCAAAAAAAAAAAAAAAAACTCAGGATGTTTGGTTTAATTTTAAGAAAGTTATTCTACTTTAAAGTGTGGTTGAATACTTCTGTGACAGACTGTAGTTTGAACATAATAGCAGAACCCTTGAATAACTAGGTATCGATTTTCAGAAATTGTAAGCGCCATCCTCTTAAAGTCCTCCTGTCAAAACCGCTAGTAACGAATATGTTAAATTGGAACAGCACTATACAAATCTTTGTTGTTGATGATACAAAAAGAAAACTAAAGTTATTCTTTCAAATATTTCAAAACGTGGTTTTAGGACATGAGCTGTTCTTCAGTACATCAAATCAATTGTAATTTAATATTTCTAAAAGTATGAAAAAATGGTTACTTCTACGTGCGTTCTTCGACTCTTTCTCAATCGAAAAGTCTTCTTGCTTTGACCTATAGAGCGTTGTAATCGAGGCTTGTCTGGGCGGGATTCGCCTGAACTGTCCTCGTTTGGGCTGGTTGGACTGAGCTGGCTCGTCACGATTTCCCCTGATAAAATAACATGCAGTTAAAATTCACTCTTTGTTAAGTATTACCCTCTATTCTACAATCCATGCTGCTCTTTTCAGAACAATAAATATCAAATTGATATATTTTTCGAATTATAGTTGAGAAACAATCATGTTTTGTAAAGTTTAGCTACTTCAACATTACACTATGCCAACTGTGTATACGTATTTGTCAAATTTGTATTTTTGCTTATTACTGGAAATAATTAAAATATTTAAGCCGGACAGAATTGGCGAGACAGCTTGTACACTCTCTTTAAAAGCCGGTCTTAAGCGAAAACAGTATTTAGTTAATTTATTCGTAATCATGTTCATAACTGTGTTAAGTAGAGAAAATGAAATTCTCTTTTAGATACTTTTACAACTAAAATTCGGTCGTTTAACTTATTTATACGTTGACATTAAAGCACGTGCAATTTATAACAAATTTAAATAAATAAGCTTGGATGGACTGTAGAAGAGCGAGCATCTGGTAATTGGGCAATGCATAAATTAAAAGGCACAAGAGAAAAGAAGGGGTTATAAAACATATTTCTCAATAACATTTTTGTATAAAATCTGGACAGTGTAACTTTTCCTAATGACTTTTTGTAAGTATCTTTATTATCTGAAAATTGTTTAAAAATATTTGGACGGGGACAATTTATATATTTTAGAACCATGAATTTCATAGAACAAAGTATGTACAAAATCTTGACTAAAATTATGTATTAAAAAAAATACGTTTGGTGTAAGTCAAGAATTTTCAAAGTTAATTTTCTCGAAAACAAAGCCATAAACGAAAAAAAACCGTTATTTTATATTTTTTATTTATTTTTCCATAAGGTGCTACCTTTACCGAAACACCCTGTAGATTAGTTTTTGTAAATGTATTATTCCCTTTTAAATAATTAATACTGTTTTCACAAATTTAAGAATGCGGATTCTGCAATTAAATTGCAACTATATTTTATATGTGAAGGACAGAGGCTTGAAATTCAGCTGACAGGTGTCTAAACTCTATAGAAGATACAAAGCACAGTTTTAGCGCCTTTTGATAAGTTAATAAGGGATGAAGCTTTACATGATTATGTTCATCATTAGTAGATGGTTAGGATTTATCTGAAACATGCTACATTCAGCGTCTAGAATGAAGAGAAAGGCGGCAAATGAGTAGAACCAACTGATCGTGTTATCGCTGAAATATCATTTATGATACTTGAATTTCGTTAAATCACTCAAATGTATAGTTACGGGATATGAAATGTAAGAAAAGTATATTGTTATCTCATTCAAACCATCTGGGGTATGTGGACAGCTTTATCAATGGAAAATTCAAAATAAATGAAACAATTGTTATTAAGTATGAAACAGCAGATAATTAAGATAATTGAGGGGAAGATGTCAAGCAACCATAATTTAGAGTTTAGATGTTTAAATAATCGTATCTACGATTTCCTCTGTTAACAGGTAAAAGAAACCATTTGGTATTTGTTTTAACATTTATTTCGAAGCAGGTAACGTCCGCAAAATTTTGTGATCTCATTTGATATTTTGTGTTCTAATAAAAGAAAAGAAAGTGTTATTCACAACACCGTGTTGTAAACTGAAAAGAAGGTATTTTTCTTATTTATTCTAATTTTTGCACAAAGTATATAGGTACAATATGACTTAACACATTGCCAACGTGAATTTTTCGCGAGTGACGCTTACAAATTCGACATTGAAAAATTGAATATTTATCCCATACCCTGCCACTCTTGTTCAAAACGTTTTTTTATCAGATGGTTGCAAGTGGGTGAAAAATCGTACATCGCGTTAGGAGTAACACCCTGTATGTCTTTTAAATAAAATAGGAATTTCATTCAGAAAGGAAGAAAGAAATACTGGTAGAGAAGTACTATGAAGTTTGTGCAGAGTATTTAAGCGCAAGCGCACGCAAACGTAAGTTGTATACAGTAAACCTCCGTATAAGGTCGTATTTCTATTTGTAATATACATTTGTGTAATGTGATGGAAAAAACATTGCGATAATACTCGAATAACGTAGCCAATCAGTCCCATATGAAAGGCAAGGTAAGATCATTTTGTACGCTGTGTATTGTATGTGGCGCACAAAATCCCCGTGTGTCATCTTTTTCAACACACGAGAAATGCATGTAACGAAGAAAATGAAACACAACATTTCTATACAAGGTGTTCCAGTTTCTTCCGATCGAACTTTGTCAATATATTCTGTGAGTATAAATAAGAAAAAAGTGTTATACAAATATAGTTCGTTTGAAGCGTTATTAACCTACGTACATATATCGATGACCGGATCATTGAAGACCCGGCACTCGAGAACGATAAAGCTCACGCTGTTATTATGTTTCTTACAAATAAGAAAGTTGATTAGTGGTTGGAAATATTGAAACAGTGTGCTGTTAAATTTGAAACATATCCTGAAACAACGTGTGAGAAGTATGTCGTAAATGCAACAGAGGCGATCGGAAGGAAGATAAAAACATAGAAGAATTCTTCACTGCAGGTATAAAAGAATTAGTAGGACGATTGAACAAGTGCGTGATTGTAGTAAGGAATTATGTATAGGTAAATCGTCAAATTCGTTAGATAAATCATAATAAAACAACAGTGGTTTGTCTCTTTACTTATCGAATGACCTTCGTACATGACATTTTCATACCACTTGTTCGGTCTTATTTTCGCGCATATCCTACCGGGAGTTTTACATTGTCGTAAAACAGAACTGCGTAACTTCTTGTTTACGAGCAAATTTCACCTGCCAAGATACTCTTACTACACGACTGAGGGTGCTACATTTGAATTATAGCGAGAGGACGCGGGAAAATTTTTTCTTATCGCAGCACAGTAGACTGGAAACCAGTAATTCCTCGTCAAAACTCTCAGCTTTATTTTTTTTTTATTTTCTATGAACTAAAGACTCTTCAAAGCTACGAAATCTGCACATATTTCTCTTTTCGGATGTTTTATATTACATATAGCGTTATGACGATAAAACCATGAAATTTTAAGTGAAAGTGATTATTACAATTATTCATTATAAAGTATAAAAATAGAAGTGTTGTGTTATATTATTTGTAAATAAGCAAGCATACTTCTTGCTAGAATAGTATAGAAGTTTTGTATTATATTATTTATAGGTAAAGAAGTATTTATATATGTCATAAAAATTTGTTAATCTATGCACGAAGGGTGTAAAATTTGCAATAATTTAAACCTTGAGAAAAGCTCGTGAAAAAATGATTAAAAATGATAGACTGTTTTTCCATGAAAGTTTACACAATCGTTAACAAAATATGTAACTTGCTTGAAGAGAAATTTGGAAAAAGCGATTTAACTTAGATGATTCGTTTATGCGAATCTCATGTATTGTTAGTATTAACCCTTATAAACATTACACATTGGTTCTCTCACAGCATATTTCTTTGCGTTTTAGTCTACTGATTATGACGAGATTAAAACGATTTCTACTTTCTTCTTTTTTCTGTAGCATAAATGACCTTGTTTCAAGAATGTTACTGCAAACATATTTCGAAGTCTATCTTAAAAATCTGGCTAAATATAATTAAAATCTAATTAAAATCTGTCATAACAAAATTAAGTTGTATTGAAAAAAAACGATTAAATACCGTTTTCAGAACACTGTGAACAGTACTGAATCCGTCATCTTAAATTTTGAAAAGTTGGTGTCAGATTCGTTATCAGCAACCTTTAAAACTTAATTACCAACTTTCAGAAAGTTTTGATGACATTTTGAATTTTAGTCACTTTTTCAAAGTTCCTAGCTCATTGGACGCAGTTTCAACGACAGTTTTTTGCTTACTTGGCTTACAATCAGAGACAGGAAGAAAGAAACAAAAAGAACAAAATACATAACATAAATAAAAGGCTACCGTTAAAGTTCTGATAGAAAGACGTTCTCCCGTTACGGTTTGAGCAAGGCAAATCTAGTCGCATAATCGGGGAAGTTTAGGAAAAAGAATTAGCTAGTAAGCAAGAAGTTATACAACTTTATCGTAGAACGATAAACACGACAATTGTTGAAGAAGAGAGTCGCAGTTGCTTATTGAGTATAACCCGTATGACTCATATAATACGTAATGTATTCGTCGTATTATATGGGGATCTACTGTATAGTCTTTAATGTGGTAAACAAAATTACTGTGTCAGTTTGTATGAAAAAGATTAATTTCCAATTACTAAAGTGATTGTGTAAACAAGTATGAAGGGGAAAGCGAAAAGAGTCATGGCAATTACTATGTAGAGATAGAAAGTAGTCTCGCAGGATGGTTCAGTTTACATCACCAGAATCTTCCGTCACGCGATTTTATTGTATTATCCGATTCGTCGATATTATCGCGTCCGGCCAATAATAACAATAAGTGTGCTCCAATTTTTACGATTGTGTTAGACAAGGTGGGCCTATGAGGATATTAGTCCCAATCAGACCCGCATTCCTTCCGCGAGACTTCTTTCTACCTCTTTATAGTACGTTGTAATGAAATGTGTATAACTACTACATGGCGACGAACATGATACCAACTGTTGGACATTACCATTGTCTAAATACTGCTATATGTATATATATATATGTATAATATAATTATGTACATACAAAAGGTGATCGGAAAATGTAAATAATAGTAGAATAATCTAGTGAAACATACCGTGAAAATGAGATTCTTGTTTTCTGTACAAAAGAAAATAACACTTTAAAAAATAATTATTGTAACGACTAACTTCAAGTTTTTGAATATTAAATGGAAAGAATATACAATAAATTCATTATTCCGTTGACCGTTAACATAAACACATATATATATGTATATACAAAAATGAGAAGTGGGTTACTTTCCTTTTTTTTAACATGCATACATTTATACAAGATATGATCGAATCTCTGTTCACGGGGATAATGTAGAATAGTAGCAACAAATGTGACTGAAAGGAGCATAGAAGAGGAGAGAAAAGTGAACAAGATTAGACAAAATTACGGGATGTGGAGAAGCGTGATATGGAAACACACCAGCAGGACGTTTATCATAAATTGTGTCAGAATTTACTATTAGAATCCGCTTACCTCCGTCCCCTAGCTAGCAATGGAAGCAACGCAATGATCAATGTGTCAATATAACATCAAACAGGGAGGCCCGGACGATGGAAAATGAAAGTTAAAATGTAAATGATGAAAATCGAGTTGTATAGCTATTCACAATAAGGTCTGGTTTAAAAAAATAATGATATATATTTAAATTAAACTTCTTAGACGTTTCGTTGCAAGCCTCGCTGTTAGGGAATGAAATGAAGCCAATGCGTTATCGTTTATGAAATAAAGAAAACGAGGTATCACAAGAGCTCGGCAAATTTCGTCGCAGTGCTCTATAGACAATGGCTCGATCCAACTGTGGTAAATGTCTTGTAATGACTCAGTAAAATAACGAAACATTTACCAGAGGCTTACAGTTGTACCGTTAGTATTTCGACTTTTGGAATCGTTTCGTAAAAGTTTCTTTGTTTTGTAAAAAAAAGATTAAATACCTGTCTGTGGTTGTTGTTCCGTGGTGTGTTGTTCATTAGTACCAACATCACTAGCTTCGCGAAGAGTAGAAGAACCTCCGCTCGTGCTTGATCCTAAAGTACCAGGAACGACAACGATATTAGCTGTCAACTTATACATTTGAATAAATTTGAATAAAAGAATGAGGGGCAATTAATACGTTCGCTACTAGCGTCTCATACAACGTTGGCCAAAAGTATTAGACACCTTTATCATTATAACTTAGTAAGAAAATTATTTCTTTGAAATCTTTCTATTGTTTATCAATCTTTCTCGGTCAATTGAGAGAATGTTGTGTTCAGATGAGATTATGGTATTATTCGCGTGTGCCAAATATAATCTATGAGTATTATAGTGCTGTGCTGCTTGCAGCAGCGATACGAGTATAATTGTTACGCAGATTCCGGCAAATACTCATATATTTAACTAATATACTATCAACGAAAGATTATACAATAAACAAAGTTTCTGAGTTGAGAGGCTGTCGTTCCACTGACGCAAACGAAAATAATGAGGTTAGTAACTTTATTACTAGAGGTGTGGGAGAACCCGAAAATACAGGGTCGAGTTGGGATGAGAATTTTTTCTGAAATCGAGATAAGTTCCCGAAAGTTTAAAAATTCTCAGGAGAGACTGGATTCTCAAAAGTGCTGAGATTTCCGAAAATTTAAAAATTCCCAGGAGAGACAGGATTCTTAAAAATGCTGAGATTCCCGAAAGTGTCAATGGGAATTTTCCGTTACGTTGACTCTTCGGTTCGCGGATCATTACAAAAATTGTACCTTCGGAAACTTATGGTTTATAGCACATCCTTAAGAGGGCGCACATCCTTGGTCATGGGCATAGAGTCCCGGTTTGTCGGTTTGTATGTTCTTGTGGGTTCCATTCTTATTAGTCTCTCAAATTTTTGATGGGATGTGCCCATGACCAAAACGAGGCGAAGTGACGACGTCGAAGCGAAGTTATGTTGTGAAGAAAACATTTGTGACATGACAGTAACAAGGATTGCACGTTTCTTAAAAGGTTTTCAAAGGAATAGAGAGTTTCAGCTGAATATCACTGAGTGAGGAAGAGTGTACCAAAGTATTAAGAAAAAAGTATGCTTTATAACATTCGGGGACGAATGTCAACGTGGGGTAGTTTAATGAAGAATGGGGACCTTCACATTCATCCAAAAGAGAGCAGTGAGAAAATAAGGAAGGTGTTCTATTTATGGGCGTTAGTAGAGTTCCGGTTTGTTGGTCCGGAGGTTGCGGACTCGAAAAGTCCATCTTAATTTTTCTAATATTAGCAAAATGAAGAAAAAATTATAGTTTTTATATTTCAGTAGATTCGTTTCCTTCTAATACAAAAATATTTTACGTGTCTTCTAATAGTTTTCGCTAGGACTACATGTGTGACGCACCAATTCTCATAGTTAGACTACGAATTTTTATGCATTTATAGGAAACTTAGAGGTGCAAAATTGCATAGAATGCATGTAAAATAAAATAAAAAATATGTATAAAATATTCAAATAATTTTCTGTCTAAGTTCTATTTTTTTTTTTTTATTATATTCTCAAAGATATGAATTTGCATAAAAATCCGCGGTCTACTCATGCTGAAACGGAACTATTTATATGTAGTACATCACACAAAATGGACAATTCGCGTAATTAATACACATTAGGTGTGCATAAATGTAAACATGCATAGTATTATGTAAAATTGATAGAAATATAGATATTAATATGTAAATAAGGATAATACGATGCTTCAGTAGAACTGTGATAGCGAACGTGTTAATGCATAATTGGAATTAAACAGTCGTCGTCAAACTATTCGTAACGTTGAATATAGATAATTGAATAGATTTCGACTATTATCAAACGTGATGTTTAAACTGCACATAAATATTATGTACTATTGTCTTCGTTCAAATTTTTTGCAACTCGCAAATTATTTTTACTACGTATTAAATACAATTAAAATCGTACCGCGTGCAGTATGTATACCGTTTGGCGGCGCCGATACTTGACTTGGTTGTGTTGTTTTAATAGTGCTGCTTGAATTTGACTGATGATTCATATGACCGCGGGCTCCAATGTCCCCGGTCAAAAGATCGATTAATGATAATCTTTGTGTGCGAGGTTGCCCTTCAGTCGCGCAATGCATATCCGCGACACTCCTTTTTGGTTCTGACTGCACCTCATCTAAACGTGATACAAGAAGTTTAGTATAGCTACAGCATAACTTTGCCTATCGATAGATTTTTTTTAAATTTTGCATACAAAGAATAATTTGCAATGTATAACATAGATTTTGGTTTACTAACCGAATTTTCGATCTTCTATCTCATCTTTTAACTCTTTCAATTCGTGCATAAGATCGGTTAGGAGAGTACCATGTGATTTGGGTACTGCTTTAGTATCGCCATTAATTTTCGCTCGTATGATACTTTGCATATTTCTTTCGTGTTCTGAGATCGGTGCTTGGCCAATCTTGTGAACGATAAATGGAAGCATTTGGATGTACAAAGCGGTACGGTGAGTTACTACGAATTCTATAAAATTCCATAGGTAAGTAGAAGCTTCGTTTCGTTTGTTCAATAAACGCATTGTGCGTAAAATTTTCGGCCATTCGGTTTTCAATTCCGTTTCGAAGCAAATCGTCATTATTTTCAAAGCTACAAACAAACGAGTAAGATGGCTAATTTGTAGATGTTTACATACATATACAAGATGCCTTTGTTAACTGGATGCGAAGGAAGACATCTAAGAAGGAATTGAAATTATCGAAAAAATGTCTTGCAAAAGTTGTTTGATATGGTGAGTGACTTAACGTAGTATATATGTATAATTTCTTTACTGTTGAAGTAGTGAAGGAGATTTCAATGTCAAATTAATTTTTTTAAATGGAATGTTATACTTTTCTATTGTTAATCTATGTGCATCACAGCTGCAAATACACTACTAATTTCATAAATCAGAGACGTTCAAGTGACAGTCGATCATACGAATTATTCATGTATACACGATGATTTGTTTGGCTCCTGTTAATCGTCAATCAAAAAATAGACAGCTTTTAAAGCTTTCTTACTGTCTTGTAAGTCTTGACGAGGAGTGTCTTAGAAGAGTTTACCATCAACTATTCTTACCAAGTAACAACCACTATAATATCCATTAGTTATCATACCATGCAAAAATCTTATAAAAATCGTAATAGTTTGTCTTTATACTTATTGATTAATTTTAAAGAAATTAATATATTTATCATATTATACACTTATCCCTATCTCTTGAAACATTCGTAGGGAGCCATTCACACGCGGCGCGAAATTATTTGGAATAGAGATTTACGACTTCCGCTAGATCTGTCGTTCTTATCATAGATCTCCCTGTGTGTGTGTGGCAAAACACATTCATTCTTTTATTTCAAATGTAATGTAAAGCCATTAGAATGCTCATCAATGAGCCGTACGATGATAAGAGGAGTTTTAGGACTACATTCATAACTTTTGAGCAAATTTCTTTTGCCGAGTCAAACTTTTTATTTTGCTTTATTAACGTGTTTTTACACACGGTTAGAAAATAAAACCAAACAATACGATTATAAAAAAAATCGTAAATATTGCCACGTTTTTTAACCGTTCTGGAAGATGCATACAGTAGCGGCCAATAAAATTTCATCACTCTTTAAAAGCAGTTTATCGAATATGTTGGTACATTGTAAATTATTTTTACGCGGTCTTCTAATAGTTTTTCATAATTTGATGCAAATAAGGTTGCATTAAGGTGTGTACTCATTTGTTTCATCAATGCGTGTGTTAAAAAAGTTGTTACTCACTTTTTATGTTCTTACACACATTTATGTTCTTCACTATACTTCAAATAACTTTTGTGAAACATTCTTTCAATAGCTTTAGGTCTTTCTTAGATATTTCATCGTGTACAGATAAAAAAAGGACATCTAGTATGTCGATATTTACGTTCCATGTGTCAACATTCATGATAAATTTAATCAATTTAAGCCATAAGTTCTGGAAATATTCGATCGCTCACCTAAGAAAGCAACTTGGTATAAGGTTAACGATGTTTTAGTTAAAGTCTTTGAATCTCTCGCCACAAATGTTAAACTACCCGCTCTCACATCTGTTGTGGTCTTTAAATTCTGAGCGGTCATTGGAACTGTTTTTGTAGTCGGTGGCCATAAAGTGTTTAATACTGCAGTTAGAGCAAAATTTATATCCGATTGTCTTAATTTCGGTACATCTGAAAGAAAAAGAATGTTTAACATTTAAGATGTTTTATTTATCATATATAGGAATGTTTTGTTAGAGCGGTCTATACATTGTTGCTCGTTGTCAGTTTCTTCTTTCTATTCTGGTATTTTGTTCAGACATAAAAGTATCACTTTAATTTCTACTTTAATATTACGAACGAATATGTAACCTTTTTATATCGGATATTTAATAAAAGAAAAAGCTGTTGAAATATTTCTTAATCCTTTTTTTTTTTAAATAATTCATAAACATGTTTACCCTTCCTTCCAGTTCCCACACGTAAGCACAATGGTATCAATAAGTTCAGAAGTATATTCTCAATTCGAATTTGAGTGCTAAACATAGTGTGTAGGTATCCTTCACCGAGAGATGTAACGTACAGCGTTATTAGCCGTAGGACCGTTGAACAAAAATGCTGTGGAGGTATTTTGCTCATTAAGGCAGCTGAGGAAGCTGATGTCATATCCTCTGACGGAGTATCTCCAATGATTAGCGACTATAAATAATTCAAAATTTTTCATTAATTCAGCATTAATAGTGTGTATATTACATATAAATTATTCATAATTAAATTATATTTAATTATTAAATTAAATATAATCGTATAATTATTAGTACTATTATCAATATTAACTCCTTAACTCCTTGTCCTACAATTATTTAGTTATTACGTATATTAACTTCAGCTATCTACTATTTTAATGCAGCTGAAAGTCAGAATACTATAAATAATTTGTATTTGGTGATCTTCAGTCTTAAGTTGAAGCTAAATGATAACTTTCTTTACGTTATTAGTTGAATAAAATCCTCTTCTTATTAGTTGCTTTAAATGACGTTAAATGTCTAAGAATATTTTTTTAAAGATTTATATTTTATGTATATTTTATTGAACGCTTTAATATGTTACTACGATTAATTATTGTAATTATATATGCTTGAACAATAAATATTGGCATTGAATTTGAATTCTAATCGTAGAATAGCAATCAATATGGAATTTATTCAATAGTTGAATATATTACTACAATCAATTTTGATTATAATATATTATCGTTGAATAATAAATACTGGTATTGAAATTAAATTATGATCGTATAATATCAATTGTTTCTGACTGCTTTCACGATTGTTTCTTATTTGATTATTTACAATATTTAATTAATCATTTATTATTTACAATATTTTGACAAAAGTTTTAATACATGAAGAAAATACATATGTCACAAGACCAAATATCTTCTGTTATTACAAAGTTAGCTAATGTAAAAATCATTCTAAATACAATGTATGATTTTACATCAACTATTAAAATTTCAAAATATAAAATAATTGAATTACCTGGCAGGTAATTAGTAATGTTTTCAAGTATTGAAAATATGCAATGTAGGGACATTTGGCCAATGTTTCGTATACTCCTTTCAAAAGATCACTTGCGGCAGTCCAATCCGTATTTCTTCTAATAGACGCTTTCTTATGTATCTTACTGAACGTTTTATCCAGCCTTCTTAAAATATTTGTCAATGCTGGCCTCATATCATCGCTGGACCAATCGGTCGAAGGTAAAATATCGTTCATGTATCTTCTTAAACCGCGACAACCCATTGTACTCTCATCGTAAGGAGATATTTTTAACAAGCTGTGTGCAATGTCTGCTAATCGCTATTGATGAACAGTCACATTATAGTTTCATTGAACATTTAATTAATTTGTATTATTTTAATTATGGTAATATTCTTTTGTGATGTTTGATGTTTTATATAATTAAAAAAATGTAAAATTATGTACTAACACAGAGTATTTGTAGAGAATCTTTAAATTCAATTCTTTCAAAAACTAAACATTTTATGAAAAAGTAATTATTCTTATTCACTATCTTCCCGCTTGTACCACCACCTATGTACATTATATTCTACAATATATATTATACTGTTCACAAGTATTGGGATCCCTCTTATTGTCATACAGAAAGTATTATTTAAAGTATGCTTTAAATTACGTTTTTTCGACAAAATTATTTACGAAGGTACATTATCTCGAGGTGTTTGTAAATAAATAAAGTTTGGGAATATTTTTTTTAACGAGTAACTACTAAATGGGAAGTTTCAATTGTTTTCAAAAGATATAAATGTAACTTTCAGCTTTCTTCTACAGTTTTTAGAAAGTAAAATTGTTACAAAACGGAGAAGGTTTACACAGCAACTTTGTTTTGAAGTGCTAGAGCATCCTCTCTGTAGTCCTGATCTTTCCCGACCGGATTATCACCTGTTTAGCCGTCTAAAGGAAGTCCTACGAGAACGAAGATTCATATCTGACGAAGAAGTGAAGATGGCGGTGCATTCGTGGCTCTCAGCTCAGCCGAAGACATTTTTTAATGAAAGAATACGAAAGCTTCTTAGCAGATGGACAAAGTGTATTGAAAAGCTGCGCGATTATGTTAAAAAATGATGTATTTTGTCTCTTCTGAAAGTTGGTCAGAATAAATTTTGCAGCGAGAGTGCGGACAATTTTTAACTCACCCTTTTAAATAGCAGTAGCTATTTAGAATTTTTGTCATATGTAGTGTACTCGTGATACTATGAAACTGCAGATTGTATAATATTTTTTGAGGATCTTAATAATTCTGTAATGACCATTTAGTGTCCTAATACTTCTGAACAGAAGTGTCAGTACCCTTTATATGGAAAAAATAAAAGAGAAAAATACTTACTATATGACATTTGGAGTCTAATAATTCAATTGTTTTTCCATCTTGAGATTTTTTATTTAATTCTATTAAACGAACCGAGCAACGTGCCACAAAATCTCCTACCATGTTCAATAACGTATCGCGTGGACGACGGAATTCATTTTTATGACAGCTTTCAGTATCATCGTTATCTCGGACGTAAAAATTTCGAACTTTAGAGTGTTCTATATACTTGGTAGTATGAGTCTCATCTTCGAAATCGAAACCGGGCGAATATGGTCCTTTGCCGTAGTTTCTTTGGCTAGAACCTTTGTGTTCGGGGCTTGATTTTTGTGGTCCATTATAATATCTGAAAACATTTCGATAAATTATTGTACACATAAGGCTACAACTGTTTACGGAAAATTGATAGAAATACTGAAAGTATCGAAGCTTACTTTGTCAGTGCTTCAGAATTATTCACTAATGTTTTTACAGCTACGGCCAATTGGTGTATTATTTCTTTCTCAGTTTTACCTTCTTTGTTGTAAGTCGGGGATTGGATTTGTTGAACGTAACAAGGCAGTATTGCTTCCAATATAGTCTGTTAATTCAAAGAAAGTTAGTTCTTAAGCACTACTTTATTAAGTTTGGAAACTTTGTTTACTAGGCAAATACTAAATAAAAAATTTCAGCTTTTTCCAATTTTTAAGGAGTGAAGATGTTACAAAATGAAGGTATCATCGCGAGACACGTTCTGCTGCAATATCAATTACTCTTTGCCACCTTCGGCAAGGATTGAAACGTGTGGAATAAAAGAAATTCTTTTTGATTTGCAAACAAAAATATATTACTTACAACGTAGCGTACAAATTTTTCGATATTTCAATAATTTAATTTTTTGAAACGTTTAAAGTTAATGTTGTTTTTATAAAAAGAGGTTTTTTCTCTTTAAACTGCCATCATTTTTGTAATAATTATAATTTGTGAAAAATTTCAAGTTACGTTTGTAGGTAATATGTTTTTATTTATAAATCAAGAAGAATTCTTCGATTTAGAAGTTCTATTCTTTGCCAATGATGGCGACCAAGCAATATACGTTCTAGTAGAAGAGTTTTTGTAACCAGCGAATAACTCTTCCGTTTTGTAACATTTTTACTTTTTAAAAATTGAAGAAGAAAGGTGAAAATTACATTTATATATTCTCTGAAAAAATTGAAGTTTCTCATTTACTAATTACTCCTAAAAAAATTCATAAACTTGACCTATTCTTCGACGCCTCAGGGAGGTACACCCCTTTAAGCTAATTTAATGCATAACTTATGTATTATCAATTATATTTATTTATAATTAATATATAATTCGTTAAATTTTCCTTACCAACATCTGCTGACCTCTAATGGAGTCAGGTGCGTAAGCTATCACCATCACGCAGAGGGATATGCAATCCAATACAGTGACCATTTCGTTTTCATCGTGATAACAAAAATCAATGGCTTTCAAAGGTTTTTCCTCCTTAACCAATTCGTCTATGTTCAAAGGATCCGGTGATGGAGTTTCCAGACTTAACAGCAAATTGAATAAGCACGTGGAGGGAACCTTTAAGTAATTTTAAACGCTGTTAACGCGTTAGAAAGTTAGATAAGTTTAGATGTTGGAATTTCGAAGCAGTTTCATTATTTCTTTATTTTTTTCGCCTATTTACTTAAGTATAATTAATTATTTAATAAATTTAATTAATTAACAATTATAGTTCATTATAATTAATTGTAATCACTTTAACATATCAGAAATTACCGAATATTGAAATAACATTAACAATATACATCTAGCAATTATTTTTATTCATATGTGTATTAATACATTATCAACCATATGGGGAAATCTTCCCAGTTTGAAGCAAGTCGCTGAATGAAAGATTTAAAAAAACCAATTTGTACGGATTGTAACAGGTAGTAAAAAGAAATATGCACGCATGTGTAAATGTATAGAAATCCAGAAAATGTATAGAAATCCAGAAAATGTATAGAAATACAGGAAACGTAGAGAAAAAGTGTATATACGTGATATACATATTTATGAATATTGTAATGTACCATTGCACAAACTTATCTATTTCGAACGTTACTCTGCAATTTGTATAAACTACAAATATTCTAAATTATATTTATTTTTAATTTCTTGTTTAAATTATGCAATTTATTTGTAATTTATAGTTTGCATAAAATAATATATGTATTACAGTATCTTTATCACCAATTATAATTTATCCTTTAAAATCATTTTTATATGATCTTTGAGTCTTTCAACCGAAGAAGATTATTCCGCGTCGTTTAAGAAACAAATGTGGTTGGCTGTGTTAATTTTACTTTTGATGAAAAAAAATGTAATCTCAAATAATACGTGGATATTTGATATTGAATAGAGTAACGTATCGTATAGCAAATTACCTTATGTGCTTCTCCATGAACACTAGTTTCATCTGTGTCTAATATAGTGGAAACACTCCCAAACATTTGAAGAATAAACGGTTTCCGATTCATCAGATAAAACTGTTTGACCGCATACTCCACAGTAGTTGTTACTAATTTATTCGTTTGATGGGTAGAATACAATTGTAACAATGTTGGCATGATTAATAAATAGCCATTTGTAGAAAAGATATTTTTAAAATTGTGTGCTGCATTTATGTACGTAGCTACAACGTAACGCAAAATACAGGAATCCTCGCTGTGAAGAATCACTGCGCCGTTTAAAACGTTCAAAAACAGATGAATGTCCCCCGAATAAGCAAAATTGCCTGCCATCGCTTCGAACATCCTTGCAATTAACTTTACCCACATAAATTTATGCATTACGTCCAAACCAAGAAGTTCCTAAACAAAAGAAGTTTATTCCATATTTGACTTTTACTGTGTTATATATTACTTATAATAACTCGGTTTCTCGAGTTCTATTTTATTCTATTAAAGTGTTAGCTGTCAAGTATCAAAATTGAAATTAAGGGAATGGAAAAATGAAGAAAAATTTAATATTGTTAAAAGAGACCAGACTTTAGATAAAATATAGTCTTGAATTTTATGCTAGGTAAATGTAAAATGACGAATTATTGTATTATTTATCTCTATTTTTAATTTTACTTACCCTGCCAATTTCACCACCTTTGTACAGATCTAAGTCTGCTTCTAGAGCTCTCCTTGGAAAGGAGGGTAGCTTCATTAATTCCTCGTGAAGGAAAACTACTCTTTGTACTACCATATCAACATTCTTCAGAATTGCCCAAGTTAATAAAACCTTTCCAATTTCGACGAACTTATGAAGCAATTCTTGACGTTGCAAAGCATTGAACGCGTCCTCTGGTTTCATGTGAACCAATTCAATTTCCGAAAATTGCGATCTACCTTTAAAGAAGTAGTAATCTCGAACGTACGATGATGGATTGCGAATTTGATCTGGAATATAAATTATTATTATGTACTTAACCGGAACTGTATATAAGTGCAATAAAAGTTTACTATTTATTAAATAGTAAATTTACTATTTATTTATTATTAAATAAACTTATTTAACACATTGTACACCGGCTAAATGTCGGCTGCTGAAAGCATGAGTACCGGTGGTCATATTGCACGTTTAGGGGGAATGGACACCAAAGGAAATATATTAAAAACATTATAATAGGTATAGAAATAAATTCTTTCTGACGAGTACAGTTATTCAAATCGAAATATTTGCAGTGGTATTCTCAAGCTGGCAGAAATATGGTAAAAGGTCATCAAGAATAATGGAAGTTACTTGAACGATTGAATTGTTTTGTATATTGTTAAGTACTCGGACACAGAGTGTAACGATAATTAAATCCAAGCTGGTACTAATGATATATTTGTGCCTGGATCGAAAAGCTATAGTAAATTGAACCACAAGCGGTAAATAAGATGTTAATGATGTAATTTTCCACGAATACAATGGTCAATTATATGCTTTAGATTGATGCAATTTTTCTTTGTTAATTATAAGATTTCTGGAAATTAGTGAATGTTTAAAATTTCCCATTCCTCTGCCACATTCTATATCATCACGAAAGAAAGTATCAAAGAATAAAAAGAAAACTCTTAGATAAATATAGTTGGCACAAACGTGTTTTGTAGTCAACTAGAAAGTACTCTCGCTGCTTGGATTCCTCAATGCGGAAAAAGTCCAACGATTCTCGAAGTATCTGACAAAATTGAGTGTCCTCTTGCACCGGAAACTGTGTAGGAATTCCCCCTGCATCCGGATCCTGAGGACCGTAAACTACAATCTTCTTTGCAGACGGAACGTTAGCAGTTAACAAAATTGAAGCGTCGCACTGCTCCTTTCGTAAAATTTGTTTCAAATCTTTAAACATTATTCCATGAACACTGTGCACAACCTGAGAAAAATCAAATTTATTATGTGTTCGTAGAAAAAAAACAAAAGAAGGATTAATCGAAATTCAATTACCATCCATAATATCGAAAGTGCTGTTCCAATTAATTTCTGTCCTTCTTCGTGGGGAGAACGTACGTAGAACATAACGTATCCAATTATATAATTGTATAAAGCAAACGCAGCCTGTTGAGGTAGCTTTGGTACAAATCGAATAAGGTGTCTCAGGATTTTAAACATTAGTTCCTGTTTATCTCTGGTAAGACGTTCCAGAACATAGCGAAGAAATAGTGCACTATCTTCTACCAAACAATTCCATATCACCTAATGGTAAAATTCATAATTAATCATATGATTAATTAACTAGTTGACACGTTTCGAACCGATTTTTTAGCGATTTTTCATTCAGGCCGTTTTTGTTTTGATTCAGTTTTGCATCTAACGTACGTCTTGCCATATTTATAATAGTGCAAAAATAATAATTGTCAGGAAATATGTGTAAAGTTTAAGATATATTACAAAACAAAGGGATGAATTCGATTTTAACGAATTATTTTAGCAAATATATAAATGAACATTTATTGTGTCATGTATGTCAGATGTGCCTACATAAAATTTCATATTATAAATAATTTTAAATAAAACATTTTACTATATGTAATATATTTTTTTAGAATCATAAAAGCATGTTTCGATGAACTTCGTTACAACATGGTAAACATAAATGCGGTTCGTCAGAAAAATTATTACAAAATGTTGCAATTTTTACAGGACAATTTCTTGCCGATTGTGTATCAAACTTTTTAACATTATTTTTTTAACAAATTTTACAGCATTTTCATACCGAACTTAAAGAAAACTGAAAGAAATGATCGTAACGCCGCGTGGGGCGTGAACAACTCGAGATATGATAAATGATTCTTTAAAAAGATTTATAAATCTATAAAAACGTCTTTAAAAAGATTTCCGTTTCACGGTGAAAATTTAAGACCTAAACAGAAATTTCTTTGTGAGGCGTACTCGACCCACATAGCACTGAACCTGTTAAATGTTTAATGGATTGCTTACTTGATATGCAACTTCGTAAACAGCGCTTCCATCATCTGAAACAGCAGCATCGTCAAGTAAATGAATTATTTGTACAATCGCAGAGCATAAAGAGGAAGGGAACAACGAAGGTGCTGATTGGCCATGATGTGATGTGTTTCTTGGTATGGTTTCAGCACCGTCCTCGTCTGCAACATTTCCTTATAAAAAAGAAACTTAATGTTACTTCAATTCTTTTTTTAACGGCACATGTGGTAGGAAGAATGGTTTCTCTACGGAGGAGTTTGCAGCGAATGTACACTAGGATCGTCCTTATTTTTCCACTTTTAATTTTTTTTCTTGCACATCCTGTGATACTTGATTGCAAGATAATATCTTGCAAAATTTCAGGGTTAGGAAGAATTTTGTTTTTGTTTAAGTTTCGATTTTTGTATCGATCTTGCATATTGTAAAAAAAAAAACAGTTAATGTTTTGTTATCAATAAAAAAAGATCAGATAGTGTTGATATTATTAGTTTAATTTACTATTTCTCTTAAACGACAATTCTCCTCTGTTCTATTATTTTTATCTTAATTGTCGAGTCCTTCTATACGCGTACGTCCTTTCAGAGGCGTGTCTTAAGTTTTGTCGTTACGCGTTGTCATGCCATTAGTACATCAAGTACAAATAACGGTACACATGTAGATCGAAGATAGATTGAAAATTTAACATGTCCAAGTCGTCCTATTGTTGTCCACGTCTTAGTCAGTCCTTGGTCCGAAGAATAAGATTACGATACGTTAATTGCTCTTGAGCAGATGTGGCCAAGCATTTGAAAACCAATTCAGCATTTGGCGTTTCTTCTTATTGTAAAGTTAATAACACAATGAAAGTAAAAATATTGAAGTCCTCAAAAATAGCAGATGTGCCGACCGTATCGTAAAATTAGGATAATCTGTTCTCTCCAACTAACATAATGATAATAACATACCTTCATCGTGATCATCTCCGACTGGACTGGGTTCGTAGGCTGCTTGTACGGTAATCGGTATAGTAGTAATTAAAAAATTCTCCCTTTCTTCCCGTTTCTTATCATCCTGCGCCTGCAAAGCTTTCTTTATGAGTTCGGTTTGTTGCTTTTTACGAGTTTTCGTTGCCGTCACCAGAGATCTCTGAAGCATATCAACCCAGTGTGACTGATTCTAAGTATTTTAAAGTATTATACAAACGATTTATCTGACACTTACGTGATGCTCCTGATTGATGGTCACTTCCTCCACTTTTGTTTTCACTTGTGGCATCCATGGTGGATCGACAACAGGTAACGATTCGATGCCGATTTTCGGTGAAGGTAAAGTGAATTCTATTCCCGGTGGAGGAACTTTAAAAGTGAGATGAGCATTTTCTTCCATTCGTGGCCAAACTTGATATCGTAGTTTCCATAAAACTTGAAATCTTAATATAGCATTTATACGTATACTTGTGTTAGTATGTTGAAGACCATAATGCATCAATTCACTGGCTTGGTTAGGAGCCCGTACAGCAGCAACTATGAAAAGGGAAGCTGCCGAAGCTGCAACTTCTTGGTTTGATTCTAATAAAAGTTCCCAAGCAACTGGTAGAACTTCCACAAACAATTCTTCTGTCATTACTACCGCCCCTTTCACTAAAGTAGCCAACGGTGCATGGAATACGTCTTTCACTTGAGTTTTCAGATACTTTAGAATTGCAGAATTTTCTTTTTCCGCATCTCCGCCTTTTGACTTTTTAGAAGACTCTTTCCCTCTTTCTGAATCTTGGTCAGCCAAGTCCTTTGATGAATCTCGTTGTGTTAATCTGCCAGACTGAGATCCATCTAAGTTTTTTTCAATTCTGTGGAAGACATAAAAACACTTGACTTTGACATATCCTTAGATGTTCTTCCAAGAAAGTTCTGTAGATAAAGAGAATATTTATATGTATTACTTGTATTTCTTCCCTACGCTGTCTTTTCTTCGTACAGGTGACACTTGAGTACTAGTTTGTTCCGAAACTTTGCGGCCACGCTTATCCTTTTTACCCCCCTCCTTTTTATCAGTATCAAAATCAAATATTCCTGTACCGTTGATAATACCAAATTCTTCTCCGTATATTTTTCTTACAGACTTGATTAATCTACTGCATGCTCGCATTTGACGCCGATGACAGTATGGATGACAAAAGTTTTGATGGGAACAACAGAAATTAAACGAATTGGCAAACTGTACGAGGACTTTCATCCAAGGAAAATTTTTGTTTGTTTCGTCTGTTTCATTGCTGTCACTGGGACTTTCCGGTGGTTGATCGTCGATGAGAATTCCCGGCGATTCCTCACCGCTAATTTCACCTCCAAATCCAGGTTCGGATGTGTCACTTCTGTCTGATAGAGAACTGACTTTCCTCTTCGATTGGATCGAATCTGTTCGTTTTACTGTATCTAATAATGAATCGATAAAAATATTATTACGATACAAATTGCATATCAAGTAAGTCGAATTTTCGTTCATTAGTTTTCCCTAACTTTTCTTACTCGGGAATTTCGATAAATCGAAACAACTTCACTTTAAAATTTCAATTCTTCCTTTTAGATTCGAGTTACTGAGGTTTTTCAGTGCATTGCGTAATGTATGTGTTTATTTACTTATTTTTGGTTGCTTAATAATATTATTTTATTGCTTATTGTTAGTTTTGTTTATCCAGCCTCAATTAACCGAAAACCACTATATAATACTATTAATTATTTTACTGAGTTATTAAACAGATGCTTGTGAAACTTTTATATATATATCACTTGAATATATTATAAAAATTAATGTACCTTCCTTTTCAAAGTTATATATGACAAAATATACTTACAAGCCTCGCATTCAGTATCTTTGCCCTCTTTAGTGCCACGTCGAAGTTTCAAACTTCTTTTCTTAAACGAACCAGTTGCGTTTTCCGCAGTACCACGGCGTAGAAGAAATGGCCGGCCTTGCGGTGGTTGTACCCGTTTATTCTTCTCTTTTTCAGCATTTTGGAAATCTTCCCCTTGAATTGTAACAGTTGATTTACCGCTGCCTTCTGACATATTATCGGATTCATAGAGGACGAAACTGATCTTGCGTTCCGCTAGACATTAAATTTCATTCAATTGAGAGAAATAAAGTGAAACAATCTTCCTTTGATGAGGTTCAAAATATCTTCGAGTTAAATAAAACTCTTTGCTCGAATAAATCTAAGCGGTTGTTTTTTATTACCTACTATGCTTAAGGGTGAACAAACTTCGAGGATCATTGTAAAAATTAAACTTACTCTCTATTTAATTTCCTTCAATGGAAATATTCAAATACCGATTGTTTGAAATCTTTACATTTTACTGTTTAAAATGATATTGTTGCGACCCCCGCAGTTAGCAATGAAAACTATACAACTCATGGGATGACCTAATAACATATAATATTTTTCAATTTATATGATATTCGCTAATATGTCTATTAATGAACTTCACAACTCTTTGGGCAGTTCTCCATGAGACACGAGCATACCGTATACCCTGAAGATTTCAAGTTTGTAGGATGGTAGTATATTATGCGGGGAGAATCAGATCCAAAGTGTAACGTGTTAATGGGATTCCGTTATTTAGATTCTATGTCTCTTGTAGCTTTATGACATGTCAATTATGCGATAGAAAAGCGGATAGACTGTAGAAACGAAACGTAGAATTTCTGCACCCGTGAGACACTGTGAGCCTTCGACATCGGTTTAGAAGAAGATTCGATCAACAAAGAAACTTACAAGACGAAACACTCAAAAATGACAGAACTGAACGTCTGTGACAAATTTTTGACAGTTAATTTATAATTCTTCGTAACAATAATACATTATAAGATTTACATTTCTTGTAGTAATGTGAAATACTTACGAGCTACTTCACGGTCACCTACAATGGACTGAAGGCTTTGAGCAGATGTTTGAGAATGGCCCATTGATGAAAGTGCCATGCTCCATCGTCTATTCGCTTCTCTGCTATACATTCTTTCCCAAGGTGCTGGACGTTCCTTCGTTAGAAGTTTATTTAATTTTGGCAAAGTTTGATACGTCTCTCTTAAAAATGCTGTCACTTCCAATAGTAAAATACAAGCAGCGAAGCGTAATGCAATTGGACACTGAGACCCATAGCCATTTATGCTAGCTGAAACAGCATTCCTTATTTATCAGCACCGGTTGATTTTGTTTATGATGAATAAAAGCTTTAAACGTATTTCGCAGAAGAGTACAGGGTGTCTAGTTGCTACTGAGAAGTACAACTAGACTTGTACAATTAGATTACCTTCCGAAATTATGACACTCGGTAAGAAAATGTTATCTAAAAAAATTTCAGAGTATTTGGAGAAAAGAAATCCGTGCCGCATTTGAGTTTCCGTTTTTACCTGGTTTAATAAAATAGTATTACTTAATTTTATATTAAGTTCATTTTTGTCTTCATTTTCATTTTATTTACACATAAAAATTTTAATATTCCATTCTTTGTTAAGAAATAACAAATAAAATTTTTGTATACTAACAGTATTATAGTCTCACAGAAATTACTCGAAGTGACACCACCTTCAGCTTTAATACTGCTATAAATATGTTTGAATTGAATGAATGCGAAAGCAGTCTTAATCAACATGATGAGAAAGTGTTTCAACGTTTTATAAACTATTGACTTTAAATATTCCCATAAGTAATACTTAATACTGTTTACAAATTCGTCGTACCTCATGATCCTCAAATATTATAAAAAAACGGCAAACCAATATTTAACTACAGAAAAGATTGTTGTAGCGCAAACCTTTTTCCTTATTTTAGTGTGCTGAATCCATTATTGCTGTACTTCCCACGTGCAATCGGACACCTTGTATATAAAAACGATACATTTGTTTTCTAATATTATAAGAAATCACCTTCGTCGAGAAAATCTTCTTCTTCGTCTTCAATGATTAAATCTCTCTGCTTACTTTCATCAGATACCATTGCTATTACTTGATCAACATTTTGCTTGTCCTCGTGTAGTAATTCTTCTAATCTAGTCCCGATAGCCTGTTAAGTGTGTATTATTAAATGTAATCTGTTTTTTTCATAAAGTTTCCCTATCAATGCTTTCCAAATACCTCTGCCCATTGGTAAAACAATTTTCCAGCGGTGCGTTGCAACACGTGAATTCTAGATTGCACTGTGGACGCATTTCGGTTATTAATGGCAACCGACGGACGAAATATTGGAAAATTCATTTTCATCCAGGTTGGCCATTGTCCTTTATTACATAGATGAACAAAATGAGCACATTCCAATAACAGAGACGCTCGCGCAACTACTGGTGCGTAAGGCTATAAAAAAGAAAAAAGTATATGTAAGCATTGATTTTCTTATTTTGAACTATTTCACATTTGTACGAAATCAATGACATCTTCGACAAAGAAATATGGATTTGATTAAATACTGTATAGGAGTAAAATATTTTTACAAGATCTAAAATTGCTGCCATTAGATAGTGATCAGGAACCGAACCCGGTTGGCAGGTCTCCAGTAAGAATGAAAATCTTAACATTCCACTGTAAACAGCATTACGAGGTACTAGCCTCCTCTCTTTCAATACTACGAACTCAGATTCTCTCGAAGCTTCGCCGAATTCCATAGAATTCCGTCTGCTGAAATCTAATAAACGCGAGTAAATTAATTTAGTCATGCTTAAAAACTAGTATAATAATTCGTTGTTCACTTACAGCTTCCGGGTGCCTCTTCCAAACTTTCCTTCTTTTTACTCTTCCCGAAACTAAGTTTGTTCAATTGATCTTCCATTCGACGTTTCGCTTTTTGCAGAGTTAGAGCGACACTAGATACACGAAATATTCATAATTAGCATTGTAAATATAGTCTTATTGATTTAGATGGAAAAAAAAGAAAGCTATTGTTACAAGAATTTTTTAATTTTGTGAGATTAATGGTTCCTTATAACAATTGACTCACCCACGTCCCGACCTAGATGCGCTACGATGATGACCATAATGGAAACTGGGCTGTCTAACAAAACTACCGTCTGTTGGTGATTCGCTGCTTTCATGACTATCTGTAGAATCAGTTCTACCGTATTCCTTTCGAAACCAATTGACTGAAATTAATCGAAGAATATTCATGTGAAGCTTGCATCATGTATCTCTTACGTTTGTAGCTAATTAGTTTTATATATTAACAATATAATGAAAAATCTTAAATACCTATCCCGCCAATTTGAAATCGTGTAGATTTTCGAATTTTTCCAGAACTCAAAGCTTCTATCCCTAAATTACGTTCACTTTGTCGAGGGGTAAGTATGTGATGCTTTTTCCTTAAATTTCCTAAAGGACTCTGATTAATCTTGGTATTTTCTTCGCTTAGTTCTGTTTCAAGAAGACTCTGAATAAATGCAAATGCATATCATTACATGTGGAAGATCTGAAATAATATACAGGTTATTCAGCAATAGTTGGTTAGAAAATTTATTGGAACTGATTCTTAAAGCCAAAATAAGATGAAAAGCAAGAATAAAAATATTGCGTTTGAGGCTTCGTTCTTTAATTATTGACAATTAAGCATATTCCTGTGACCGAGCAAACCTTCTAACACCAGTCAGTATACAGGGTGAACCGCGTAACGTGATTATCTTAAATTATTCTCTTGTTAGTGGACTAATTGAAATTTCAGTGTTACATTGTATGGTTCAAAGAGACTCTTAACGTGTTTGTAGTATACTTTCTTCGAAATGATGCCTATCAGTTGTTATACAGTTGTGAAGCTGGCATATAGATGATTATTGAGTTTTTTTTACGAGGTACATCGAAAGAAAAATAAATATAAGATCTATTATAGTCATCTTAAGGGTATCTTTGAATTATATTGTACGACTTAAAGTATATTTCAATCTTTTTACCAATAATAGAATAATTTAAAGTGATCGTGTTACGCGTACGCCTATGTATGAAAATCTCATTATGGAAATTATGGTTGTAGGAGTTATGCTTATAGAATATCAGTTTTCTTTTCTACGATCTCTACGAGGTAAGCTGCCGGCCAAGTATCGTTTGTTTCGAGAATCATTGCACTTCCTGTGCTCGATCAGCCATATACTACCTGCTGTTAGGAGGTTTGCTCGGTAACAGGGATATCTTTAATTTTTAATAACTAAGAAACGAAGCTTCGAACTTAACTTTTTTATTCTTGATTTTTGTCTTATTCTAGCTTGCAGAATTATCCCAACAATTTTCTACCAATTGTTGCTGAATCCCACGTACAATATATTCTATTTTATGTACGTACTGCACAAGTTGAAGATGTACTTCTCTTCTTGAAAAGAAATTTCCTAGTCCCTCTATCATCTACAGTGTAACATGTATCCCCCCCAATATCTGCATGTTCTTCCAAGTCTGATTGATGTATATGCCTGAAAGTAATTCAAACTTTTAGTAAGATTTATCTTTTCTTTATGAAATATTTTGTTTCTGTTGAATAGAAATGTGTAAAATAAAATGTGTATCATTTTTATATATCAATTTCGTTATATAAATGTGTATTTGTGCGTATGTATAAAGAATGGAGATATTTAGGTGTGCATATTTATATGCTGTATTCTGTATGCATAATATAACAGGACATAGATATTATTAATTCATATTATTATACTAAATATGAGAAATATAGCGAGATATTGAAAGTTCACTTAAATTCAGTAAAGTTATATCATTCAAAACGTGAATATTTCAGTCGAGATTTTTTTATTATTATAGACTTAGATTTATGTAATTTTCTGCCGTTAGTTTGTTGGTATGCAAAAAGTAAACAGAAATATCTATATTATAAATTCTACTTGCAAAAGAGGTGTTATCTTTACAATCTCTCTATACTTCTCTATAGGAATTGTATTTGTAACTTTCTTTACCGAATTACACGGGTTGTTTGGACATTGCTATTACATCGTTTGTTAGGTCGATCGGCAGAGTCTAAGATTCCACTTAGAGCGACACGACGAAAAATACCTCCATGTACTTCTTTAACGTAAGACATAAACTGTCGAAGATCGCAGTATAAGCTGATATTCTCTTGGGACTTTAGTTCTTTAAGTGATTTTACGAAACGCGTGATCAATGCCTTGAAGACACAATTGAAAATGTGTCCCTCTATGCCTCGAACGCTGTGACTACCAAGACCATATGTTGCAGGTGTAGTTCCAGTAGTTGTTGCAGTTGTAGTTCCTGTACCTGTTACATTCGAACTACCAGTCCCTCCACCGGCCATAGTGGTTCCCATTAAATTAGCACCAAAATTCGTGGCATACCCTCCTTGCGATCCGATTTCTGGAGATTTACTAGATCCTCGCTTTTGATCTATAGTACAAATTATCCACATTGAATTCGTAATACATTATATGTCAAAAATAAATTGTAACATCTTAAAAACGAACTTGCACAAATTTGAAATTTACAATATGTAATGTCATCCAAATGTGACGCTTAGGTGTCAATACTATATAATATTTACACATTATGTCTTTTCAAATAATATAAACAGTTCTGTTTTAGTAGAAGGTAGTATGTACAATCTTAACCATGGACATGTACATATTGTAGCAATGTATTTACATGATTCAAACTTACTGTAAAAATAAACGTTCTTTATTTCATTATTTTCAAGCAAAATTTTGTTTAGTGATAAAGTTCATTCTAAAATGAATTAATTTGTTAACCCTATATAAACCGATTTTTCTTTGTTTATGAGAAGAAAAATTACAATTGATTGAAACTTTACATTTTAATAAGAGAAAAAAGAATTAATAATTATTATAAGGTAATTAATTATTAATAATGTAATAATACAACAATATAATGCAATAGTATAACAGTAAAGAAATAAAATGTATTCGATGTACAAATGATAATCAATTTTTTAAACTTAAAAAATAAAAAAATTATTAAATATTAAATATTAAAATTTTTTTTAAATTATTTCGCTTGTGAATGCAAACAGATTAAATAAATCAGTCTTGATAAAATAATTTAATATCTATTCATTTATAGAAAAGAACCTACAAAATCTTTTGCACACATCTAATACATTTGACAGTTAATGATGCAATTTAAACTCAATGTTTATAATTAGTATTTTATGTTGGTTTGACAGTAAAATGAATTACTTACTAAGTGGAGACAGCAGGGAACTTGGATCTACACAAAATCCAACGAAAGCATGAAAAAATTCCAAGATCTCCGGTATCGGTTGTTCGCGTACCATTGATCTAAGAAACCGAGAGAATTGTTTTGAACTGGCTCTGTACAATTTGCTGAGAATCGTTTGACTTTGCGAACGACAAAAATCGGCTTGTGGTCCGCGTATTCCTTCTGAACAGCTTTGTGGACATCCTAAATGCTTCAGCACTCTAATTACACAATTCATTAATAGATTGTGAGATGAGATCTTGGTCTCTTCTAAAAGTTCTTGCCGGTATTCCTCCTCGTTTACGGGGGAATCTTTCTTCTTCTCAGTTTCCGATTTCTCAACAGCTATTACTGACTCTGTTAAAGAAAATACGTGTAATTAAAGTTAATATTAGAAGTCATGTGATTTATTACTTTCAGAACTTCCTTTCCAATTTGCATTAGTAAAAACCGATGTGATTATTTTTCTTATCGTTGAAATTATTCATTTTCAGTAGAGAAATACGGCGATATATAGAGTGGGGTGGGAGATAATTTTGATCACTTATTTCCATTTGTTTCAGAAAATATGGGGAATATACAAGGTGGTCCATGTAAATAAGATCATCTAAAAATCTCTTTGACTTGTGATGCAAAAAATATTTTTGACGTATTTTATATGGTTTTAAGAGATAAATCAGAGAGAAGAAAATTTTTTTATAAGTTTTATTTTTTAATGACTCTTTTCAATACTATTTCTTTCCTTTATGTATCACTACAATTTCTTTTTTTTATAGCATTATGTATGTACATAATTTTTCGACACGACCCTAATATTGCGCTGATTTCTTTTGCATGATTTATTATAGTCACAATTCTATGCAATGTTTCTGTTTACCTGTGATATTACCCGTAATTTCTTCGCGGAGGCATTGCTTCATTACTCCCATATCCATCAATAGTTCGACCAAATTTAAAATATTTTCACATACTCGTAAGGTACAGCAATTGCTATCCCGTAAAGCGACTGTATGCACGGCCTGAGGAAAAAAAAGGAAAGGAAAGAAAATATGACCAACCAATGAATCGCGAGTAACTTGGCGAGATAAAGATTGCATTGATTAACCAGTTAACTGTGGAATTTAGTTTTAAAAATCCCTTGTGGGATGCGTAATTAAAATCAATCAATGACGAGTATACACGTCGAACGCAGGGCAAATGCTCTTATTATAAATTTTACGAGAAAAGTAGAGCAAAACGAGGTAGAATTACATTTTTATTCGATAAAAAATGAACAATTCCGTATTAAAAAGATTATTGTTAATAAGAATTTAAAAGTTGTCGAAAAACAATAAAATTCGTAAATAAGAAAAATTAATGAAAAAATATAATATTCAGACATTCAGTTGATTTCAGTGTGATAATTTTCAAAGCAAGGTGCATTAGGGAAAATAATCAACTCAGTTTGTAAAAAGCAATACATTGTACGAGAAATAACCAATATATCAAAGAGAGTAATCACACTTTCCTTTATAAAATACATAGCAGTTTCATTGGTAATATAAAGGAAACATACTAATAAATGACATTTTTATTTCTTCTTACTGAAATCTGGAGCTTTTGTAGTAAATGGTAATTTTTTATTTTACACGACGAGTACAAACGTAAACCGCACCAAAACAAAGTTTTGGATTGACGTATATATACGTCGAATGTAGTTAACTGGTTAATAGAAGAAAACCTACTTTTAAAACAACTTGTAGATCAATATCGCCTTCTTTAGTGATATAACAAGAAGAGCCAGGTGCCTCTGGTATTTCGTCGCTGGCATAAGTGATATTAGAATCCGTTTGCGATCGTGTAAGACTGGGTTTTCGTTCAGAATTTAAACGTATGCCGTGCATGCTGATAACGTCTAATTGACTATCTATTGAACCCTATAAGAGAAACCATGATAAATTAAATATAACTATTTAACACGTTGATCTCCACATCATAGAAATCTGGATGACATCTATGCTCCCGCAGAAGTTTCGTAATTCACAAGTGAGCGACACTTTTCTTCATCAAATTAGGCAGAATTTTACAAGAAATAAGCAACAGTTTTCATTATTTATATATTTTTAATAAATATAGATATCTTCTAATTAACAAAATTAGTATAATTTAAATATTTTTCTTTTGACAAGACTATATAATGTTATTGTAAATTATTTTGTTGAAATAATTTTAACAATATTGCGGAGTTTCAGGACAATTGATAGAATATGTTCCAGTTTTCATTGCATTTCCCCTAAATTTTTCTCGGATTAGAGTCTGCCTGCTTTTCTCTTAACGAAGAACACATGCTTCCAATTGTCTCTCCTTGCCGATCTTTTCTTTTCTTCTAGATTTGTAAGCTGCATATTTAATATTTTGAAAATATAAACATTTTTATATCAAAGGTATTAAATTTTGATATTTTTATTTTACTTTTTCCTCTGTCTGATATCCGCAATGTGTGCGTTTACGACAAAAATCAGAACAAGTAAATATAGTGCTAATTTCCGATTATTTGATGTCTTTTCTTTTGATACTTCCATGTACCAAGTATGTAGCTTTTAAGTGCCTTGTTTTGAATATATTGCGTAAATACAAGTCTACCTTTCTTAATTGGTTTAAGAAAACGTTAGATTAGAATAACAGCAAGAAGTGAATCTGATTCTGACAGCACACAGGAAAGACATAGTTCAGATAGGTGCTAAAGATTCTAAGGCAAGATCAGGAAGAATAAAGAATAAAGAAATGCAGAAAAATACAGAAATAGCTGTAAACTGTAACAGATCCATTGAATCTTTCCATTTTTAATCGACGAAATCGTAGATGAAACATAAATAATTATGATAAAAGGAAACTAAGAACAATTCAACTTCAACACAAAAGCTTCGAGTGCAAAGAGTTAATAATCGTATTCTACGGTACATACATAAGGAAACAAGTTGATTGAAAATCAAATGCGAATGTAATCGATTCAATCACAATCTACCATTTGAAATTTAAAATTAAGAGTATAATTATACTTCGTACCTGTCGTTTCATATAATCCGGAGATGGAGTAGGTGTATGTTCCGTGACGGTAATTATAGGATTCGGTGCTGTATACGATTGGCTATAAAATCGACTTTGTTTCCTCTCAATACGGGTATCGCCGACGTACCTACGAATTAGGATTAATCAAAAGCAAGATACGATCAATTTTTTTGCATCAACTCTCTCCATGCCATTTGCCATTGCGAATTCTAGCCAAGCACTACAATCTGATCTATAAGGCTTGTTATCTACTTTGGTGCGTTTGCCATTCCACGTTGCATGCTCGATACGGTCCTTAACCATATTTTAACTGTGCACGTTATTCCAAACTTGACATTGTGACACTAAATATTTCCATTGTTTAAAGACACATAATCGAAGAACACGGGGATAATTTGACAAGGCTTATTTTCCACTGTTAGGTACAAAGTGCGACGCGTTTAATAATACAGTTTATGAGAAGAGCTGGTGCAAAATTAGAAGATACAGTTTTCCTGGTGAGAACTTTATTTCGAAGGAAAGTGACATTCGAAATTTATCGAATGTAAACAATAAGGCACGGGTTTAAAATGTTGTATTTGCTTGATTCTGTCACCCGATTTACACGAAATCCTGAAGATACGTATAAATAAATGTAAGCATTATTCATCTATTTATTACAATAGAAATGTTTTTACGAGACACCAACGTGGTGCCAGCGGACGGCATACTCTTAAAAGGAATTAATTACAGTAGAATCTTGATTGTCTAAAATAATTATGATACACGCTGCTAGGGTAATAGAGTAACTATGTTTTCACATAAAAGAAGATCGTTTATAGGGAAATATTTGATAAATATTAATATTAAATATTAGGTGTAGAAATGAATTCTTTCGGTTTAAAGACACATAATCAGTAAAGCCATCAAAATCGAAGTATTTACAATGAAATTCGCAAGCTGTTAGAAAAGTGGCAAAAAGATCATTATCAATGATGGCAATTATTTCGATGATTGATCTGTTTTTAGTTTTGTTAACACTACGTTTACAAACTTTTCTCGTGTACTTATTTCTAAGGACATCCGTCAAATTGACGGATGAAACCCCGAATTTTTCTTCAAAACATCGATTTATTTAATTTAGAAACAACTTATTTATATACTAATAATCTAGTTATAAATTGGGACATATATCATATATTTGTATCATTCAATTAATCAAAATCAGCAAAAATTACTGGAAAATAATAGCGATAGTCTCTATAATATTGCTCGTGAAGTTTCGAATCCGCCAAATTTAGGGATCCTGTAAATTTAATGTTAAATGAAACTTTAATTGTATCCAAAAGTCGTAAAGAACATATTTCTAGATATAATAGAAGCAGAAACATTTGGAAAAATTTAGCAATTTTGTTGAATCGTTATCTTTAGTTCATAATCTTTTCTAGATGCTAAATTTTAATTATTGTCCTATTGTAAATCGAATTTTAGTTCAGTTAAATGATGTTTCAATAGTCAATTGTTCTGATAATCGAGATTCGGTCCTAGAGATGAAACATTCCCACAATGTAGCTATGGGTTTTCACGTTATTGTGAATATTTACATAATCGTACGAGTTATGGAAAAAATGTTGAATGCAAGATTATGTTGTTTTTGATGTACTATATTGTGATGCTAAAAAATTTCCGAAAGACATTTGCTTTTTCAAAATTTATCTTTACCGCTATGTCTTTCGAACATTTATTATCATACAGAACAAAAAAATAACACAACGTTGAATTGTACTTTCGAAAGAAGGTTGAACTTTTTTCCTAAAAGTCAATCTTGCAGCTGAAAACATTTGTTTATTTTAATTTAAATTTAAATTTATTACACCTTTCTTTCATTACTTTTTATTACTTTATGCACCATTGTCTTGTATTTCCATAGAAAATAAGAAAAATTTTAAAAATTAGAACGAAAGAGTATAATTGCTCGTTTGGTATTGTAAAAATATTTGTTCATTGCAGATTTATTACTTTTGTTAAATTTTCATTCATCACTGAATGATTTTAATATTAAGTGTACGATGTGATTGTGATATATACGAGGTTCATTTGAAAAGCTCGCAGCTTTAACATGAAAATGTATTATTTCGAGTTTTAAATTGCTTCCATTTCTCAACATAATCTCCCTCAACTTCGATACATTTCATTCAGCAATGTTCTTTTGCGCCATTTCTGAAATTCATTTCTTGAAGGTCTTCAAAATAGTTAGTGACTACAGTTATGAGTTCATCATTTGATGAGAATCGTCGACCATCAAGAAATTTGTTCAATTTTGGGAACAGATAGATGTTTGAGAGAGCTAAATCTGGAGAATGGACAGGATAAGGAAGCAAGTCGAACTTCAAACCAGTGATTTTTACCATTTCTGCCACTTCATCTATTTCAAAACTGGAACCGCTTTATTTAAATTAATTTTCGCGACAAAATATATGACAAGTCAAATTTAAAGGATATGTATAAAACAATTTGCAATTTCAGGATGTATAAATAAAATTCAAACATTATGACAATTTGATAGATGAGGCCACGAACACTTCAAATGGTGCTCATATTGTAAGTATTAGGTGTACAAATTAATTCGTAGCCTTTGTTTCGTGGATTTGTTATTTATTTGCAAAAAACTAAAGTACAGTTCAATTTTCAAAATAATCTCCATTACTTGTTATACATTTATTCCATTTCTCCGGCAGTTGGCGAATTCCCTCTCGAAAAAATGATGGCGGTTTCGAACGTATGAAATCAGCAATACTATTATTGACATCTTCATATGTTTTGAATTTTGAATCGGTTAGATAGTGCTGAAGGCATTTTACGCCACGGCATTTTCCCCCAGAGCAGAACAAATCATTTCCTTTGCTTCAAGAGCACTTTTTTTAAGTTGAAATGCAAAAAGGATGCAGTGTCTGATATGCTGTTTATCCGACGACATAGTGTTCTCCACTGTTTCTTAGGTTATGTCATTAATCACATCAAGTTCGATAGTGTTTTGTTTTGCTAATAGAAGCAGTTTTATAACCTTAACACAGGGGCAAAGAAGTTTCAATTCAAAATAAAGTTACAGCTGTTTAATCGCAGGGGCCACGAATTAATTTGTACACCTAATAGTACGTGAGTTGCTGC
This sequence comes from Anthophora plumipes, assembly GCA_951804975.1. Taxonomy (NCBI): domain Eukaryota; kingdom Metazoa; phylum Arthropoda; class Insecta; order Hymenoptera; family Apidae; genus Anthophora; species Anthophora plumipes. The sequence continues at coordinate 12,879,058 of OX638118.1, read as the reverse complement.
AAGTTTCGGTAAAATATGAAAAAAGGTACAGAAAAATTTGGTAGAAGTGGTTTTATTATCTTTCAAAATATTCTCCTTCAAGATTTACACACTTTTATCATGTGTTCAAACCAGTTTTTGAAACACTTTTTCTATTCTGAACTAAATTACTCCGAAAGTCATAATCTATCTTTTCACCTTTCTTCTAAATTTGAAAGTTTAAAAAAACAAAACTAATTAACATTTCATTGTCTTTTCAACGCCCAATTCTTTCCAATTCCTTACAATTGTCAATGCTTATATACGGTAATAACATTAATGTTAGAGCGGCCGTATTAGAAGTGACAGATTCCCGAAACTTTTGTCGCACTCCACGTACTACAAATCTTATACACATCATTACTGTGAAACTTAGGTGAATGAGAAAGTATTGATTGAAATGACAAGAATTCAGTGCTGAAACATGTTTACCGTTCCTTTCGAAGTGAATTATAAAATGCGATTTGGAGTAACGTTTCCTTTGTGCTTTGTTATAGCTCGATAACATGCAAAACTATAGGGACATTAAACTTTCTTTTTATGTAATTTATTATGTACATACTAGTTAAATTAGCATTGATAAAAATGATAAAATCAAAGCTTGCAAGGATATCGATGTATTCTTTTTTCCTAGGAATTGGATAGCAAATGTTAATTTCATTTGTGTATTTTTTCCCATGCTATACACGTTTGCAAGAAATTGTAACTTGTTAGATCTATAAATTTTATTCATCCTAAAGTATCGTTGCCTTGAAAAGTATTAATTTTAACGTTTATTGGAGATAAAGCGTACCGTTTAATTTTGAAATACCTTTTTATACTAAAATGAAACGTAATGCAATTACTTATGCACATATATATGTACATATAAAAATGCTCCTTTCTCGGTAAAGATTTTACACACGATTATTTTAGAAAATATTGCATTCATTTGCAATTCTCGTTAAATAAAACAAACAAATCCTTCGATTTACATAACATTTTTTTTACACGATTTTCAAACTGACGGATTTTCAAAAATAAAAGCTGTTCGAAACAAAAATTTATGCTGTGCACATATTTGTATGGTCAATTTTTAATACTGCTCGTCTGTTAACACTAGCGTTAAACTTAAAAGGAAAATTCCGCTTTTTTTGTATACAATTTTGGAGAACCAGTGATAAGAAAAAATCACGCACGTAATCCTTCAAAGGAAAAGCTTTAGTGTAACAAAAAAAAAAAAAAAAAAAAGGAAGAGACTGATTTAATTAATTAGCTGATTTAGTATTTAAATTATTTTATTTTTATTTTGTGTTGAAATAAATTAACTAACTGACTAAATTATGTGCATTTTAATTTTTCTTCGATTTACACGGTATTTCATGCAGAAAGCCATGATTTCGATTTACACGGTATTCTGAGGAACCGATCTTCTGTGTAAGTCGGAGGATAGGTCTATAAATCTACATTTTTCTTTTCAAAAACAAGTTGTTTTGACCACTCTGGTAGTAATACGTATGTATATGTAAGTCACCGATAAATCTAATGTTAATACAGTAGAGCCTCCCTTATAAGAACTAATAGGGAGACAAAACTGTTCGGATAATAGAACAATCACTTTTCCGAGATAAAATTTCGTCTATACAAATAAAGATTAAAAGGAATTGACAATTTCTTTAAATATTTATAGATTTCGTATTTTTTTGAGTACTAAGAAGAGACAGTCCCCAAGTGATCGATTTTAATAAAATTCGAACTTATCGATTTTAATAAAATTTACATACATATGTATGATGTAGATTTCGAAAAAATATTTGAGACGTATTTCTTTCTATTCACGTTGATCTAATATCTAAGGTAATCTAATTACTGGCAAAGTTATACAAGTTTATAACATTCTGTTCACAGTATTTTGCACAGAATGTAATAAGTAAACGTCGAATACAATAATTTTGTATTATAATGCAAACGATTGAAATTCAAATTTATCTTAGTTCTTTAGTATCCGTAAACAAATTTACACGAAAATGAATTTACAGCTAGGAAGAAGAATTAACAGTGAACTATGCATATTTAGTATGTTATTTAAATAAATAGATTTTTCTAGGAATTAATTATGCAGGCGAATTCGTCATTGAGAAACACGCAGTCTCTGTATTTAAACAATTCCTTCCTCTACCTCTAACAATTTCCGAGATATTAGATCAAATATGTTTTGACACCATGGGTGAATGGCACTCGTTTGAGTTATTAGGAGGTATAGTATTGTAACTTTGAATTATTTTTTTCAAGCTGTTATGTCAGTGCAAATGTTCTTGACGATTTCCAATGCAAATTTCATAGCGGATAAAAAGAGCGATATTCAACTGTCATTTCGTTAGCAGACTTTTTTGTGTATTAACAGTTCTTTACGTTATAAAAAAAGGTTTTGAAAATGAACGAAGAAAAAATTCATTCGCGTCCTGTCACTTTATGAATTTCGGAAAGGTGTAACAATGTAAAACGCGTTCAGGACATTTACCGAGACAGTGTATCAGCACTTCGTATAGTAAAAAAAAATACTTTACAAAATTTAAACATGGGGATCTTCAATTAAACGAGCTATGCTCTGATTGAGTTTATTTGTTAAACGATGACGTTATACTTAATTTGTTTCAAACTAATTCCTGAATTTCAAATGAAGAAGTTGCAGAGAAACTTAATATTGATAGATTGACCAGAAGAAGATGATAAAAAGCAACCAAATTCATATAATTGATTGGTAAAAAAATGTTACATGCCAAATTTACTTGTGTTTCAATGTAAAATCAGGCATGATTTTTCCATTGACTCAATAATTGCTCATCGTGAAAGCTTCCCTTGTAAGTCACATCATTTTTTCAGCATAAGTAACTGCGTAGCGTTACATTCTTTGTTTCTTTGTTGCTGAAAACATTCAAATACAGCAACGTCTATACTTATTTTTCAGATTATTTAAGGCTTTCCTACTGCTGCTATCACCTGAAGAATCTACGTGCTTTATACATAATTTTCAGCATTATATTGTGTCCTTTCCAACACCGTGCATTTTTATCAATAATTCCACAGCGCCTACATCATTTCCTAGTTTCTCAATTACGTCGCATTTTGTTTCGATTGTTCGATATACGCGTTTTCGATTGAGTTGTCGTTCTTACAGAGAACGCTATTAGTTTCGTACTAAATTGTTACGATCAGAATTCATTGAATCGAATAAGGAAAGTATATGTTACAATATATATAAACACTACTTAAAATATGTACATATTTGAAACGAAAAGGAGGTATCCGTTACTGGAAGATATTATATTTGGATATTAGGATATTCAGATAATAATAGGTGTTCGGATAAGGGAGGCTCTACTGTATCGTAATAAATGGTTCTTTTAAGGGACAAATGTGACGAATAAGCACGTGTTCACAGTATTTGTTGTTTCTTTTTTCTTTTGCCAACGTGCCGAGACGGCTAGGGTGTGGTGTGTGTTTAAAGGATAATTGTGCGCCCTACCGGAAGCAGGAAGCTCGTAAAAGAAGCGTGTAAACCGAGCTGCAGTACGGAACTTCCTCTGAGTGATGTTGATGACTTACCCTCCCGCGGTCAGCTCGTTAATCAAGCAGCTGAGCACGAGTTCAGGGGTGAAAAGGCGAACGAGAGAGAGAAGAAAGAGACACACAGAGAAACACATTACGCATAAGTTTCAACAAAGGGCTTATCAAATTATGCAGAGATTTAAAACTGTGTTAGGAATGAAAATATTTAAACTCTTCATATGCACGTAAATTTCAGACCACGATATCGTAGAATCTTTTAAACCAGACTTTCCTCTTGTGCAAGCAATTGATGACATAATACAACTAATAATATTAATTTACGTGAAGTATTCAAGAAATACAGTAGTAAAAATATTGAAATGAATAATACGTTATTATAGTTACAATTAACGTTTAAGTTTGTATTCCCGAAATTTTAAGAAAAATATGCAAGAATTTAACTCGATTGTTTCACTCATCGTGTAATTTTTCCAAGGATAATTTTAGCGAAGTCTATTCAATCAAATTCAATTTAGTGTTTTTATTTCAATATATTACAAATTATAAAATACATTAATTGATATTTATCCCATCAATTTGAATTTATTATACAGTTTTAATATGTATAATAAGCTTCGGTATCATTTATTCAGTCAAGTTCAATGAATTGTATAATTTTAAATATATCATAAGTTTTGGAATCAATTATGATGGATATTTTTTGTGATATTTGAAACAATCCACGAAACCGTTCCGATGTAGTTACAAACACTTCAAGATTACATAAATTATATCATAGTTTATATGTGTGTATGTATATATAATAATTTATTACATTATTATATTATTATATTTATAATAATATAATATTAATATATAATTATATAATTGTATTTTATAGAATAATTATATTTTACATCAATAGTATTTAATATCAACATGTTAAATACTATCAAATTAGCAAAATTATAAAAACTCTGTACACTTTCTCTGTTAAGAGTAGCATTATGAAGAGTTTGCGTATTCATTAGAATAACATAGTTTTAGTATAATCTATAAGAATTCAAATATAGTTAAAAAGATAACTGTCAGTGTTGGATAAAAGAGCAAATACTTTAAATTTGTACAACTTTAGAAATAGAAAGTACACAAAGATAGATTCGTAATTTTCTAAAGAATTTTCTAAAAAATAATGGAAATTGGAAAAGGAGATACTAAAAGATTTAATTAAAGAAGATAACAAAATAAAAATATTTCGATAATAGCAACATTTAATATACTGCTGGTTTGTTCTAATTTTATCATAATTTATATTACTAATAACAATTGTAATGAACAACTAAGGCAACTGTAATACATTACATACACGTATTCTTTTTTTAGAAGATATTAAACAGATTAAAATAAAATCTATCTAAAATTTTAAGATATAAATTTTTGAAATACACGAATACATATGATCTTCTAGTAGATATGTATACTTGCATATTGATTAAGATAATACACATTTAATCGTTTGTATTAATATCCACATTTCGTCAGCATCGTTTATTTATTTCAGTTAACATTTACTTAACACGTTCTTTGTCAAGCTGCTTTTGTCTAAGTGTCATTCTCACCCTATGTATACCGAAAAAGGTACACGCTATAAAATTTGATGAATTTGCAAAATTTACCTATTTCTTTTTGTTCATGAACAGGAGAAGTATAATATTTATTTATTTTTATATTTGTAGATATTAAAATAATTAATTGCGCAACATGACAAACTAATAAAGTTATTTCGTACCGAATAAATACCAGAATAGTAAATTAATAATAATAACAAAAGAGTGTATATAAGGGAATATGGAGATAACATTCCTTTTTATTGTTTTTACTTATAATTTCATGTAACGATGTATTTTGTTAAAGAAATAAAAGAATTGACAATTAAAAAGTGACGTACGGTTTAAAAGAGTGTTTCACATATCATTATAAAGCCTGTAATGGCGACATTAATAACAACTCTTTATCTCTTTATCTTTTAATGAGGAAAATATCATTCGATGTAGAAGTGAGTTTTAGCGTGTACCGTTCTCGGTACACCTGATAGGGAACGTGCTAAAAATCAAGTACTTTCTTTTAGCACCGCACAAATTAGCAAAAGATACTCATGCTTGAAATATTTAATAATTATATTTAATAATTTCGATTTTAAATAAAATGTAACAAGTAAATGAGATATGTAAATGTTAGTGATTTAACTCTTACTGACATTATGTCACATTAACATAACGGTTATTGATATTAAGTTGATGTGTATACACAGGATGAGTCACCTAAGAAAAGCCACTGAATGATTCCTGCAATTTTAGAGACAGGAAGAAATGTTTCTGTGACAAAAATTGTTTGATTTTACGGAGTCTATTTAGCAAAAGAATTTCGGGAACTCGAAAATTTCGATTTTTTTGAAACTTTGTAGATTTATAGGAGATCTCAGGAGAAATATTGGGTGTTTTTTCTTTTTGGCTCTTTTTCGATTTTTCGAGGTAAAAATATCTTTAAAACTATAGTATACATAAAAAATATAATATATTTAATAAAAATGTTATGGTTTTTCTGTGGCTTATATGAAAATGGTGTTAAATTAATAAAAATTGTTCGTATAAATAACAAATCTCCTGCCACTGTTGTATATTAGACTCAATTAACAGCCTCTATAATGCTAATTGTAATGTATTCTCATATCCTGCTAAACAATAATAAAGGATAACAAAATCTTGCTAAAGCTTGCATATTCAAGAGTAATGAAATAAATATCTTTGTTCATGTTATTGTTTACATTTTCATATTACACCGTACAGTAAAAATGTAGCAAAGGTTTGCACACATACTTGGCAACTAGACAATGCATCCTTCGAAGTGTAACGATGATCGCACAAAAAACACATATCGATTAAAATTATTTGAATCTCATATATTTAGCATATATAAATGTATTTATTTGACACATCTTTCGATATAATAGAAAATTTAGAATTCTTCACAATAACAGTGGTAAGAAAATTTTTATTTAAACAAACAATTTTTATTAATTTAATTTAATTTTTAATAGTCTTTTAAGGCATAAAAGAACCATCAAATTTTTATTATAAACATTTTTTATATTAACTGTAGTTTAAAAGATATCTTCATTTAAGAGCTGTTTTTATCCCGAAGAACTGAAAAAGGTCCAAAAGAAAAAATGTCTGATATTTCTTTTGAGATCCCCTACCAATCTGCAGAATCGGAATTTTCGATGTACCGAAGTTCCCTTGTAGGTGAATAAAATGTTTCTTCAGGTGGAGACGCTTAGATTCAAAGGTTATATACATTCTTTTTTCTTTTAATGGAACCATGTATTTTTGAACTACCACGATTGTAACGCTTCTCAAGGCGATCTTAATGAGCCTTTCAATAAAGCCGCAAATATTCCGTTAGAAGCATTTACAATGAATTTACATTTCTCACCTTTTTTTATGTCCGTGACCTTAAATGACCACAGTTATTGTTTTAAGAAGAGCTACAATCGTGGTTGTTTAAAAATATATAGCTGCAGTTAGAAGAATAAAGGTGATCTTCAAACCTCCTGAGCTCCTTCACTTGAGAAAACCATTTTATACACCGAGTAATGTCCTCCTTTTGAGATCAAAGAATTTTTATCTCAAAGATTTCTTCCTATCTCCGAAACTATAGGTGTCACTCGAATGGCATTTGTTAGGTGAATCACGCTGTATAATATGCGATACCCAACACTGACTATAATCTACAATTCAATGAAAACAAAAAGAAAATGGTTGATCTAACGAAATGCTTTTTTTTTTTTATAGCATACAAAATTAAGCACTACTGCGTCCTTCGAAATAGGACTCGCTTCAATTTGACTATGTAAATCTTGAACTAAAAATCCATACGCACGCACATACACACAAATTCTCAGCAAATGTATATATCAAGTAGTTCGAAATGAGTTTTCTGAGAAATTTAAAATTGCGGCATAGAATGAAACGCACTCTAACAAACACAACGTTAAATGAAAATAAAGTTGTACAATAAACACACGTGTATGTGAGTACGAACGAAGAAGAGAAATCGTAAAGAATAGTCTTTTATAGAATGCTAGAATGTTTCAATGTACGTATCATTGTACTTGCGATCTGTACCACGTACCTTAAACTTGGCATGCTTTTTCCTTTTATTAAGTTCGTCGGATGTTTCATATGATCAACGTCCTTCGCTTCAAAGATTTTCGACGTGGTTGATGTTGGTCTCGTTAAATGATCATCACCTGTATCGAGGCTTCTGTGGCTATCCTAAACATAACATTTACTTTGTTAACAAATTGTTTCTTAACTTCTTTATTGACTGATTGGGGAGATTCCCCCATATTACAAAAAAAAAAAAAAAATGAATATGCTTGATATTTTTGAGTTTTGTCATTGGATAAATTAATCTGCTTCGAACGTTAGCACACTTTGCAAAAATTATATGTTTTGTTTAACATATTTTTACTTTATTTCGGATTTTGTTAAGCTATCGCGCGATAAAAAAAAGTGGAAAATGAAAAATAACAAGTAAATCGTTAATGAGATCGATAAACACTGACAACAAGAAGCCGTTTGATGAACTTCCTATAGGTAAAATTTTAAATGCTTCTCTATAAGGGAAAATTCTATCAACATTGAAATAAAATAGTTATCATTATTTTTATAATGATAATTGCAACAAAAAGAATCGCAATTCTAAAAATTCTGGTCTTAATTATATCGAGTGTATGACACCTGACTTTATCACCTGAAATTCCTATATAAGTTGTATGATCTATATCACTCACATTTCAAAGCGTGCCAAATAAAAATTTTCACATGAAAATAATTAAAAACAAATTGATTAAAAGAAGAAGAAGAAGAAACAAAAAATACACAAGTTTGCTTGAAATGGTTTGATAGAGAATGTGTTAAAGTCAAATTCAACTATCAATGACATTAAGTCTTTCAAGGTCAGCGAATGTCAAACAGAAAAGTTGATCAAAATTGATAAGTTAGGAAATTAACGACTGTTTAATTATTTACCTGTTCAAATAGCATCTTCGAGTCATCTTGACCAATTTTCTCAAGTGCTTTTTCAGACTTCGACAATAATTTCGTTTCGACGAATGCTTTCAGATCAGCCATTTTCATTCTTTTCTTTGATTTTTCGCTTGTTCGTCTCGTATGACTTGATGACTCACTATCATGACCTATTGTATATAAAAGAGACGTGTATGCTTTAATATTTTGAAAGAAACACCGTTATTATATATATGAACATACCAGTTGTTACAGAGACATCGCGAACTTCTGGTACTTCCATAAAATCCTTCGATACGTCCTTTTTTTTACTCTCAGGACTTTGATAAATAGACACCTCAATTTTTGGTATCGGTAAGGAGTTACTACGGCGGCGTGGCATTTGTTGTACTGATGTTTCTTCGTTAATCATACGTAATCTGTGGAACATTTTTTTATAGGTGTTATTTTAAATATACAGTTGAGTTATCTCCCTGCTGTCACGGTCAGAAAAACTTGATTTCCTTTTTTACATTTTCTTTAATACCTCAACAGTATTATCACGAAGTATTTTAGATGAATTCTTAAAATTGGTAAGGACATAAGCCTTCTAGTGAAGCAGCGCATAGGTACAAATTAGGAATTTTAATCGTGGTTTTCAGTCCATGTTTGATATCTTAAAAAAATGGATCGTCTAATCTACTTGTAACTTAACAACAATGTTCGATAGATGTGTCATTCCTTATTGAACTAACATTTTCTCGATACATGCGAAATTCAAATTTTGCGAGTTAAAAAACCGGTTATTTTTTATGTAAAACACGATACTTTCCGTTTACTACACGGTAATTTAAAAATTTTTTAATATTTTTCGATTATTTTGGTTCGAGGTATAGCCACACTCATAAAGATTAAAATTTCTTTCATTCTTCTAGCTTCGAGACTACTACAATTGCTAATTTAATGGCAACCATGGTCAAGAATTTTTTTTTAGGTACTCCGACAGAATAGCTATCACTCTTAAATAAATATATATTTTAACATGACAAAAATACTAGGTATTCAAGAAATATATTTCATCAATCCTACAAAATTTCAGGTTAATGCATCTTATAGATTTCTCTTAAATGGTTCTGAAATGTCACCTTACTTTTCACCTATCACAGTAGGGAGATCCCTTAAACGTTAGTGATGCTAATTGTACATATGAAAAATTACATAAAGATAATTACCTATGGTATAAAAATTGTAGAGCCCAATGTACACCTTCCTCCTGCCATTGCGGAACGAAAAGGCACCTTAGAACGGAAACATCGAGAAAAGTTGCCGCTCGAGCGTCCAAATCAATGGGACAACAACTCCCTGTTAATCCTACACCGGCGGAATCATCAGGACCTTGTTGCATCATAGCAGCTTTTGTCTTTGATGCATCTTGCGTTTTCTTGTCTGATTTATGAGACTGATCTTCTTTTTCTTTTTCTGTACCTCTAATAAATGTGTCACCTTCATATATCATGTAAAACTTTATGATGAAATAACTTCGTAGAAAAACATAACAAACCCAGTGTATGTAGACTTTTCGTGATACTGTTTACAAGTGTCGAGTCCTGAAATTGCCGTAACCTGTTCTATTGTTAATTTCGAAAATCCAGTTGTCCTGCCCATAGCTACGTGAAAGATACTAGCTTCACCCTAAGATAACAACGAAGAAATTATTCATATCTGTTTATTCATTGTTATATACAGGGTGAGGTAGAACACGTGGTACAACTGGACAATATGTGATTTTATATGTAAAAATAAACTGAAAATAAACAACAAAATTCGTTCGAAAGAAGCGTAGCTTTCAAGAAAATTGAATTTGTATATCTATCGAGTAAGCATTCACTTGATTATCTTCAATCTTCATGTTTGTACTATTAGTGTTCCGCGGAACAATTCATTGTAACGTCAAGAACACTTGTTTCACAGCGAGTAGAATTCTGCACAAATAAGACATTCGTCGTACAGATTGCTAGTACGTTTCATGACACGCAAGCTAAGAAGTTGTTTTTGAGAAAGTTGTTTTATTTCTTAATCTACGGTGAAGTGTCATTTTTTTATCTTCGAACTTTTCTTGCGATCACAGTAGCTAATTGCACGTCTCATAAAATGTAGATTTCTAAAGGGCTCCGGGATCAGAATATGTATTATATAGGAATAGGACCGTGTTGCGTGGACTCGCGCGAGCGTGGTCGTATGTCCGTCTTTCTAATGGTGGAGCGTAGAAGGGCCGCCATAATATGTAATATTTAAAAGTCACCGAAATCGAAGGCGCTTTGTAAATAATTACTGTTTTTGTATGGAGATTTGAATCTAGCCTCTGTCCAGTCATACTTATCACCTGTCCTCCCTCACATAGTATTTTCAGTAACACAGAGCAAAATGTTTTCTTACCCCGTCAAGTGCTTTTTCTGATTCGCTCAGAGACGGTAACCTAAAGATCACCTGGTACAAATGATCTATTACTTAATCGATCGATGTGAAATTAATCATGAATCAAGATCTAGTTACTGTGGATACTTACTACATGTTCATCTTCAGCGCCGGAACTTTCTTCGGGTATTGTTTCTGGAAACACAGTATCCTTTGGTGAAGATACCCACGTGTTCTAAAAGTATCAATGAAATTGGACGTTAAACTCGAAACAATTTTAGACATTTTGTACTTACATCTTCGTCTGGATGCTTAGTAGTTGGTAAAGGTCTATCCGCACTTTGATCAGAGAAAGCACTGGCAGATTGACTGGGTGAACTTTCAACATCTAAAAGTGAAATAATAATAGAGCCGATTTAATAAACAATGTTGGATTTTAAGTGTTGTCTCCTCGTTTGTAGTTTTAACACTTTCGCGTCGGATGACTCGCTATTAGGTTCAATTGAAGAGAGCTATTTATTACGGATGACGCATTTTTGCGACAAATCGAAGACTACCATTTGTTATGGATGACGCATTTTGCGTAGAGAAAGTGTTACAAACTGTTTTCTCCAAAACTACTGGAACGAAATATTGATTTAATTTTCTTTTTATTGAATAAAGTAGGAGATGAGAACAATGATTAACCTCTCACTTTTATTTAACCCTTTCGCTTCAGCACGTTTATGATAAAATGTGATCGCTGTGAGCGAAACGCGTTGCTCACGAATCAACACAACAAAAGCAACAATCGAAAAAAAAGAACAATAAGTTCTATTGAAAGTGAATTATTTCGTAAACATAAGCCATTTGAGGCATACCATATTGCTGAATATTCAACTTTTCTTGTATTACTATAAGGTAATTCCGGGTGAGATGGCTCACTTTCTTTAAAAAAATCAGTATATCGCAAATTTAACTGATATCTAAAGTAACAATATATATTTGCCATAAAACAAAAAGTAATCATAAATTATAAGAAAAAAACAAATTACATTCTATGGAGGAGGCTATCTTACTTAGATTATCTGGGTGAGATGACTCAGGTAAAAAAATATGTTATAAGCAAAATAAATCGAAAAAATATTTCCTTCTTTGCATAAAACATTCTCACACTGTTTACATATGTTCAAAAATTTTCATGAAACCACTTCTCACAAGTCAAACATCGAATCCAGTCACCTTGTTTCGATGTACGACTGTATTGTTCCCCACATCCCAAGCATTCAGTATTATCGTCTTTTTCCTCGGGACTTTCGTCACTTTCTTGTGCTGGCAAATCTGAAAAATTTTCATTAGAAAGTGAATTTTGCATATTAACTTATGCAAATATAAGTTTGCGCCTCTTTAATTTTTTAAAATGTTTTCTTTTTTTTTGCTCTGTTGCTTGAAATTCTTCCAGTTGAAGGTTTCTGTTTTCGGTACTGCTTTTGTTATTAATGTTTTCAGATGTTAAAATGGTAACAGCCTGATTTCTACGTTTTCTATTTTGCTGAACTCTACCCATTGAGGTACTGGAGATTAAATTAATCTGATTCAATAGTAGGTCTGTTGTCTCCGTTATAGAAGTTTCTTTATTAGGTTGTGAACAATTAGGTATATTAGGTTCTAGTTCTATAACTTCGTTAACATCTTCTAATTATATATTGTTTTGATCGTTCTTCTTCATTTAAGAAAGCGTACTCTAGGATGGCGTTTAGATTAAACGGATAGATAAAAAACATATTAAATGACGCGTTTCTAGAAAAATTTTTACTAGTCACTATGTATATTTTTATGGCGAGTCATCTATTCCGTAAAAAATCGGGCCATCTAATCTAAGTGATGGCTTACTTGTTTTCTCAATAACGATGCGACAATATCTCATCACACGAACGTAAACATACCCTCTAAACATTGTATTAGCGTAATGCATTTTAGAAAAGTGATTATTTTTTGGTAAATGTCAGCAAATTATAATTTAACAACTACGTAAAAAATTTTCAGGTGTATTCAATTTTTATATTGTATATAATATATGTGATTTTTTAATTAAAAACAAGCAGAAACAATAGTTAATATGGCTTGTACGTAATGCTTAGTATACGACCAAAAACAACTGAAAATCGGAGTATTTCATAAGCTTTGTGAGATCGAGCGATCTCACCGGAATTACCATACAGTTTTTTATGCAAGCAGCAATTATTTGATAACGTATATATACATTCTTCGTACATGATCACTTGGTACACTTTTCGAGTACGTATATATACGTTCTTCGGAGCGAAAGGGTTAATTAAGCTTTGAAAAGCAAACACTGAAATTGGCGCGTATAGAGCGGACGCCGAGTGAATGTGATTCGTATTAGATGTATGTACGTACAGTAGTGATGGGTGTTCGTATCTCAGTTTCGAAAAGAATCGATGTTTTTCACGACTGTCGAAATTCGAATCACTTCGAACCCGATTCGAAGTTGAAAGTTGTTGAAAGTTTTTATTGATAAGTTTGAAAGTCATGAGTTCCGATAGATATTGATGTATATTCGATATTTTCAAAGTTTTCCGGTTAATTTTATTTAAACAGTGTCATTGACATGAAATATTTGTATTTAATACTTATTAATATCTATTTAATTTTGGATATCTATTGGCTCATACACAATTCGTGAAGCCGCGTGATTTAGCAAAGTAAACGTGGTTTCTTTGCCAGCACAAAAAATACAACAACAATAACAATAATAATAATGTCCAAATGTAAATGTATATCGTGTTTATGTCTAAATGTCTAAATTCTTTAAAATAACAAATGCGTCGTCGGTACCGCAAACTTAAGATAATCCGTCGTTCTAACAATATTTTTTCACGGAACAAAATGTTAACGCATTGAAATGGTCAAATCAGCGCCACAGATTTAAACTCAATATAACATTTGTGAAATTACGTTAGACGTTATTTGAAAGCTTATTCTTTTACCAATAAAATGATGTTAATGCAAAAAGGTTTTAAAAATATGATCTGAAATAGCAGCTGAGTTTTGTATTCGATTTCAATCGAGTCAATGCCCCGTAAGTGTTATGCAGTTATCAAATCCAAGAGATCTTCCAAACTCTTCCTAGAGTATCGTAAAAAATACAGATATTTACGCACCGTTATTTTTGTTAAAAGTGGTTATATGATTTAACTCATTGAGTGCAGAGTACTTCAAAACCAAATTATGGACTAAATACTTTTGCGCGTAAGTTTAAATTATTATTAAACATAATAATTTTTTATTTAACAAAAATAAGAATACTTAATAATATATTTAAATAATATTTAACAATGTGAACTATTATTTAAGAAAATCAATGATTTTAGAATGCTATAAATTAAAAATAAATTGTAACAAATCTGAATGTTCGAATTTACCGATAATTTTCGCCGGACACATACATATATGCGTACATAGCACTCAAAGGGTTAAGCAAAATATGTCGTAAAAACTTTGTTTGGTTTTTTCGACTCCAATATTAATTACAACCTTTATAAAAATATAAAAACACTTATAATATGTTGTTGTATGAAATGTTATCTTTGTATGCTATTTAGATTTATAACTTATTTATCTCATAAAGCAAAAAATATGCGATAGTTCTTAAATACCTATTTCATTTCTTAACACTTTACCGACCACATCCAGGTGATCTCCCCATTTCACAAGAAGAATAGGTATGCTCGATGTATTTGTAAATTTTGTGGTGTATCATTGCATAAATTTGTTTATTTTCAGCGTTCGCACACCCCAAACAGAAAAAGATGTGCTATTTCATATATTTTTACTTTATTTCACATTTTACTAAATACACTATTTCAATTTGTGCAAATAGTATGAAATAGTAGATAATTATTATTTTATTATTCGAAGTTATTTGTACGTTTTATGGGTATTTAAGACTGTTATTAAAACAAAGGAAGATACTTAAATAATAATCACCGTACTGATGAAACGTTGGTACATAGAATAGTTTTCAAAGAAATATTCGATATGTACTTTTTCCTTTTTTTATTTGCAATCGTCCACAACGAAGAAGTGAAAATCGTCCTCGAAATTGAAGGTAGTAAAATATTAAGACTAAGAAAGAGGAATGGTGTAAATTGAATGTTCTATTTCTCAAGGTTAAATTTCTAAGCGACTTTCGCGAAAAATGCGCGTGGTTGGTAATGTGTTAACTTTTCTCAGTTAATGTACTTCTTCTGTTTCTATTAATAAATGTCTATTCGACCACGGAACCACTCATACATTCCACAATAATGATATTCTATAAAAAAAGCATAACGATTATCATGAAATAAAGTATCGATCGACGACACAGATCAATGAAACTATATTCAAGATCACTTTGTGCATTTAAATGGAAATCGAAACAAAGTTAACACATAGTTTATGCACTCTTGTATGAGGTACTGAGCCTGTATCTCTTCATTTCTCTATCATTTATCCATAATACTTACTTTGATGACTGATCAATTTTATCATACATTATTCATATTAAACAATTTAAGTAACTAAAGAAAATTACAAAGTAGTTGACACTTACTTCCACCAAAAAACACATCATCCGACATTTGATGCGGTTTAGAAGCTTTGAAAGATCTGCTCCATAAAGCTTGTGGTTTAATTCGACAATGTGTAGTGAAACAAGGTGTATCTGGATGACGACACTCATACATAGCTGGCCATATTTTCAAGCCGTTCTCCAATCGTAAATTAGTTTTAAAATCGATATCTTTTAAATGGTTGCACAGTGGTGCGAAGAGATAAACAAACAGCTGTGGAGCAAGAGAAAAATTTACCTTCGACATGTTTTTCCTTTTTTTTTTTTTTCAAGTGGATGTGACAAGTATACAAGGTATAGAAATGAATAATCTTTGAAATTTTGGACACAAGGAATGAAGACAGATCGACCATCGATTTAATTTCCATTATTGTTCGACGATTTAATTTCCATTATTGTTCGACGAGCTTTACCCATCTTTTTTTTTATTAAAATTTGAATTATGTGATTCTAGTTGGAAGAAATTCATTTCTACACTTAATAAAAATTACTTACACTCATAGTAGGTATAGAAAATAGGTAATAGAATGGATTTCCAGGATCGGCATCGGTTTCAGCACATTCTTCGGCGGCGTCGAGAAGTATCCAATGCAAGATATAAAGAAGCGTCGTTTCCATAGCACCAAGGCTCTGAAAATCCTTCCTTGAAGATAGATGAAACAATTTATGTAAAATGAAATGACGAGGTGAAAAAAAGAGGAACTTGTACAGAAAGAGAACAGAAAAGCAGGCAATTCACCTATTGTGTAGAAGATTGGCTGTGGCATGGAGAACGTAGGGAAGAGCGGTTTGAATCAAACGCCATCGTGGCACAGTGCCCAATATCAAACTCAAAGAGGGTGTTAAATCATTGTGGAGATTCTGAACCAACACCTTTTCCAATGACTATTAACATACGTTTAAACACTGCTTAGAAAGTTGTTTCGAAGGTTAAAAAGAAATACTAATTGTATCTACCGAAACTTCAAGATAACGAGGTATTTAAATTATAAGGAGAAACCGGCAAATATTCAATATGGTCAATTGTGAATATTAAAAAATATTTAATTATAAAGTTTTTCAAACATTATCCAAAATTTAATTACTAGACTATGAATTTGTATGTATTTATAGGAAATTTAAAGGTGTAAAATTGCAAATAATGTATGTAATGTGAATAAACATACAAAATATCAAAATTATAGTTCTTCTCAGGATATCTAGTAGGTGAAATAATTTTCTACCGAAGTTGTACTTTTTTTTTTACTATATTTTCAAAAATATGAATTGGTTAAAAATCTACAGCTTGTTGATTGAATTTTATCCAGTACGATTTTTAGATCTTTTCCGATCAAAGAATTGTTATCATTAATAATAATAGCAACGAAACTCGTGAATTAATGATGGTTTTTTAGATACTTGATATACTAACCGTACAAGCCTCCTTTGTTTCCTACGTATGCGTTAAAAAATATGTAATTAAAATTAATCGATTTTTTTAACAGATTGAGAAGAAAATTCTAAAATTATGAAAACATATAAAAAATCAATAAAAATAATAAGAATATTTGCAATAAGCTGGAATGCCAAAACTTCCATCATACTTTATAGTGTCAAATTAGTAACAGAACTATGGATGTGTTCTTAGAAAAAAAGAAATATCTGATTACATATTTTGAAATAGTTCTAAAAAGTATATTTCATACTACATAAGGAAAACCATGAGTACCGTACATTGCAAAATTTATACGATATTCAAAAGAATTGTAAAAATCTCACGACTGTACGAAAAATGTCATGCAAATACATAAATACTCGTTATAAAAGTCTTTGTATTAAAAATGTAAACACTAATATGGAACACATTAGTTTATAATATATTAATTAGCTTTCCAATTTGAAACTGTCTACTTAATTTTCATAATCAGTTTTCAATATAGTGATGTTTATAAATACTCGGACATTATTTAAAACAGAATAATTTTTTGTTTTAAACTGGACTAAACGATTTGAGATTTGTTTTGAAAGTTAAAGGATTAGTTTACTAGATGACGTCTACAAAAATTTTTAAAAAAATTGTAATTGAAGAGTACAGTAATGGCTTTTACAATTTTCTTTTTATTTGTGCGTATAGTAAAAATTTAAAAACTAGGTTTTGAGAATGAAAAATTTTGAAAATTTCATCAAAATTGATTAATGCTGCTATGAGATATAAACAATTAGTTTTGGTGAAAGTCGAGATTTTTCACGACTTTCTACCTGTCACGATTTCGATGAAATTTTTAGCATGCATATAACTGACATAAATCTACAAAACATATTTTTTAAATTTTCATTATAGGCTCGTATAAAAGATTTATACAAAATGACCTTTACTATTTTCTTCGCAATTTAGAACAATTGCAATTTATTCAAAAATTCTTTTACACGTTATTTAGTAAATTAATATTTCTAACTTCTCAAAAAGAAAAAATGCATAAGTCGTATGGCCCAATTTAAAAAAATTATTTTGTTTAAAAGGATGTCTAAATATTAATAAGAGTCACTGTACGTACAACCATGCACAAGACATGTAATTTCAAGTCGAATAGTGAAACAATGCTATAGAGAAATAATTAACAGTATGAAAAAGAATTGGAATAATAATTTAAAAAGTTTCACAGTGTCACAGAGAAATTAAAACTAACATTGATATTCGTATCAAAAACATGCAATAAAACATTAAGGGATAGTAGGGTACTTTCTCTAAATTGCCAATTCTCTCTTGAAATTAACCCTTTACACTTGAAGCATTTGTCGATACAAACGAACAACAATTATAGCACACTCTTGCAAAAAAATTTTTGAAAAGTAAAACCTTTGTTTTGAAATGAAAACATTATAAATCCTTGTGAATTTATTCATTTTTATTTCTCCTTAATTTTCTTAATTTGAATAATTACGGTACATATTTACAAATGTCACAGTAGCAGCGACGACAGTGGAGTATAAAAGGTTAAACCAACAATTAGAAAGCGAACATATTAATTGCACAACTAAGTTAAGTAGCATGAGAACAGGTACGTACTCTCCCGTCCACAAATCATCATACAGTTGCACATTTTGAGCAAAATGATTATTAGAATATAAATACAATTTTCGGTCGCGAGTTTATTGTGCATTTTGTTATATTTATCTACTTTACAGTTATATCTAAATGTGAAGTTAAAAATATACATGTATAATGTGAATAAATGTTAAGAAAATGAAGTATTTATTAAATACAGCTCCGATTCTATACGATATTATTCTGTATACATATTTGCTTTGCTTAAACAGTTCAAAATTAACTGAAGAACATATCTGCAGCATCATTAAGCGTTTATACACAATTTAAGATTTTTGACTAAATAGAGACAAACGTAATTCTGAGAAACTGCATCATTCGATATTCTTCATTTTTAGTTCGACGGTCCCTATGATCCCAATGAATACTTCTAAAAAAGAATTATCCATTAAAGAATGATCAAGTACTGGTTACTGTTACAAAAGGAGAATATACTGTTCGAGAAATTACGGTAAAAACTAAAATTTCGAAGTCTAAATCCTAATTTATTAAGTGTCCGGTGACTTGTGGACGGGTGTGTAGGTATTAAGCTTAGCGAACTTACATGATGGCCTGGCGCGTGTTGACAGAACTGCAGGTGACACGTGGAGGCGGCAGCGTGGAGGAGGTTACTTTGTTAGTGCAGATCGGATAGGTATTGGATAACGAAAGGCTAATGGGATAGGGTTGATAACGATTTTGCACAGTATGAAATCCTACTGCATTACTCTATAAGTTCAATTTGGAATTTCTACACTCTTCTTTCCCTTATAATTCACAAGTAATCAATAATACAGAAAAACCTCGGTAACTCGAAAATCTCTACAAGATTAGAATTAGTTTGTCGAAGTTTCGCTCGTTTCTTCTCGTCAACGTCTTTTACTTGAAAACTCGATCAGTCGAAATATCCATGATTCAAAAATTTCAACTCTTTCCATGAGATTTAAGTTACCGATGTTCCATTATACTACAACTTTGGATTTCATAAGTGCAAAAAAAAGCTTAAACAAAGTCCTCTTAGTAATTCAATGCAAATTAGTTGATACTAAGAATTTTTTCTTTTTTGCTTAAAGGATTTCAGAATAATTCATTAATTGTTCTAATTATCATCTACGAATTTATTGCCATTGGGTTATTTTCACATATCATTATTGCATTTAACTATAAATATCTTAGACTAAAACAGAAAAAAGGAAAAGGAAAAGATGCGTAATATACACTTTATACAAATTTTGTACGAATAACCTTTACGTATATGAGAATTGTCCTCTTGTTATTAATATCCAATTGAAACCTTTTTATATATCATCTCAAATGTAAAATAACTTTACTTATTTAATATCAACGTTTTATCGATTTTCAATACATTTAACAACTAAGTATCTGTAATGGAAATTTGATTGACTCAAAACATTGTTGTATCTAAACTTGAATTAGGTTGGATACAAAAATAGAAAATCAATGTTTAATAATAAAATAGTATTTGTTCAGTTTTTTTTTCTTTATAAAATTGTATACAATCTGATCTAGTTTAATATAGAGATGCTAATATTTCGAAAACTATGTTGAATTGGAGAATCTGCTTTTGGTGGATTATGTAAAATAGAGAGAGACACTAATATGTACAAATGCAAGTTATTTAAGTGCAAGCGTTAAAGTTACTTTAAGGTTATTTGGATTTTTTAAAATGACATATAGTATATTTTTATTTTACAAGATGATATGAAAGTAACGAAACGAGACTTCGTATGTTGCACAGTTTTATCGCAAAATACAAAATGTGAATGAACATTCATACACGTATATACAACGATAAACAAGGTTGTTCAAAGAGAAACGCCGCCAAGTAACGAAAATGAATCGTTGAAAAGCAACCATTCGATGACCTAGCATTTCTGCAAGTGCTCGAATACATTACTCTGAACATTAATACTATAGTATAATTTTGAATAGTCATAAAAATTTCTAAAGTGACACCTAACATCACGTAAAAAATGTAACGTGTTCACGTTCTTTCACCAAATGTAATTGTTCATATATGTTTTGTCGTTATATTTTACAATAAAATCATGCAACATATGATGTTATTGAATTTCTCTCCTTACACTTTATCATTTTGTGGAAAAAATATACTATGTGTTTGTTAGGCGTTTCTTGTAAATGAATTTATGGTATCGTCACGAGTGACGATGCACGCAGCTATGTTTCCGTAATTATTAGACAATTGATAAAGTTTTAAAGATATACAGGGAAATAGGGTAACATTTATCTTCATTCAAGGGCTATTTTCACCCCGAAAAATCGAAAAAGGACCAAAGGCAAAAATTGCCAGATACTTCTCTTAAGGTTTCCTACAAATGTACAAGGTTTCAAAAGAATCGGAATTTTCAGGTTACCAAAGTTCCCTTGTTAGCAATGACTTTCGTATAGTCAAATCAGAATTGCACGTCATTTTGCTGGTCCTTCGAGTGTCTCTTAACTGACACATCACGTGTGAATTCTTAAAAAAGACAATAATCAATCGCAGGCCCTAACAGTGTCGTTTAAAGAATCCAACTTACCTTAACGCCTGCACTTAGCGAAATTTACAGCTGCAAGTTAGTTCAATCTACAGATGGAAAGAACTAACCTAAGAAGGAATGCGGATCTGATTGGATCACATTTTCCTAGGCTCGCATTCTCGAACACAATGATAGAAATTAGGCACATGTATTGTCATTATTATCCAGACGCTGTACTATTGACGAATAGGATCAATTAATCACAAGTGATAAAAAAACCAGTGGTTCAAATGAAATAACCCTTTTGCCCCTGTGTTGTCTCCGGGAACTTCTTTCCAGCTTTGCACTGTACTAGTGTCTTCCTTTATTTTCTCCAACCCTCGAAAAACAGGTTTTCCTATTCAACGTAGTTTCCGAAATATTAACATTTATAGACTCAAATGGATCACCCTATATAGAGGGGTGATACGAAAATAGGCTTCGGATCTAGATTCCCGGCGAAAAGTATCCAAACACTCTCTACTTTTTTAAGTATATCGCTTGATTGAACGTATTAGAAAACAACAAGATAATGTTCTAAAACTTATTGCAAAAGTTTGTCGTGACTTTGGAAGGTTACTAAATAATATAAGGTAGTCATCACAATCGCCGGATTTAAACCCCATTGATTTTCTTTGAGACCATCTGAATAGGAAAGTTAGACAAAAAATGGCCAAAATCAAAAGATTTGTGGAATATTTTACAAAATGCTTAGAACAATATTTCACAACAAATAAATGAAAAGTTGATAGAAAGGATGATTACATTTAAAAGAGAATTGTGCTTGCTTAAAGAAATGGGTCTCATACTTAGCTACTCTACTCGTAATATATCATAAATATATCTCTGCAGTGAGTTAGTTATTTATGTGTATTAATTAATTCATTTATTTCCTACAGGAATTAAAACAGCATCGAAGTGTTTGAAAACTTTACGCCGGAAGTGTATGTTTATATCAGCTTTCCTCATCCTTAGGAATAGTAAAATATCAAAGTTTGGTCACCTATTTCTATAATACCCAATATATTGGAATTAGAAAAATAGTTTATTGAACTTGATCTTCGTTCTTCACATGTTGCAGTTGACTAGTAAATTTCATGTGAAAAGTATATTGTAATAAATGAATAAGGTAAATTTCTAACAAGTACAGCAAATTTTTTAGGGTCGCGAGCAAACACGAAAGCAAAGTATTCGGATAGAGCGATGTTTCGTTCCTCCGTTAGGTAATGGAGCGTAAGCACATCAACAATTTGGAAGTCTTTTTCCCGGTTTATATTTGTAGATCGAGATGTCAGAAATATCAAATTTTGTATTGTAAGACTATGTACAAAACATAACGTTTTCTCACTTCAGTTGTATCAACTGTGAATTTTTTTCTTATGATTCCTTGCTATAAAATTAATTCACAAACACAATTCCGAACACATTGTAAACTTTTAACAGTATTCTACAAATTGCTCGCATCTTTTAACACGCAGACACATATGCTCAGACGCGCATACACGCATTTACACCGTTTGCCCTTCCTCACAACTCAAGAAAGACACTTATAAAACTGAACGTGTGAATTTTTACCGTGCAGGATGCTTCATGGAGCTTGCCAAGTTTCGCACGAATGAATGGCCTGCGATTAAAAAAAGTATTACATTTTAAGTAGTAACTCATTGGACAATTGAAGAGTTATATTAGAAATGAAAACTCAAAAATGCGTATGAAATATTCTATAAGCTGTACAAGAAAATTTTATATACTTTCACAAACTTCGTGTGCCACTTAATAGTTTAAATAAAACACTGATTATATAAATAATCTGATTATACTTTTTTGTTTTTTTAAAGCATCGAACTACTTAACGCAGTATGTCGAAATGTAGCTAAAAGAAAAGTGTTCCATAGACAGTGGATGTTTGTGCAAATAGAGGAAATAAATAAAGAAATGAAAGTTAGACAGAAATGTATCTTGTCATTAGACGATTTTAAAATTGTATTTTTTATTTTTTATAATTTCCATAGAGCATATCTTTTGCACATTGCATATATTTTGCATATTTTGTATTAATAATCAAAATATAATTTTTTATAATCTATTCTGCTAATAAACGTCGAATCCGTCAAATTAGTTATTGATACGAATAAAAATTAAAAATTTGTGTACGGTGTTCACTATGATGAACAAATCAAAATGAGATGTAAACATATGTTCCAAGAAATCCAGGTTTTGATGAATTGCGTAAAATTAATAATCCTTTACAAGGCGCAGTTATTGATAAGTCTAACAAAATTGAGCCACGATATGGGAAAAAATATAGACATGTATCTAACCACGTTCTGCGACATTCAAGGAAAATATTCTGCGTAGAAAGTATTTTTTCAGATGCAAGGCAATAACTTAGAAAGCACGTAAAAGATTATAAGTATGTATTGTAATGCAAATTATAATAAATAATAAATAAAAATAATAAAATAACTCATATATTTTACATATATTTCATTTATATGTTGAATATGTTTCACATATATCTTGCATATATTTTGCATATTTTTATGTTATAATTGTACAAAACATCCGCTGTCTACTCATAACGAAGTTTTCTTTAAACTGAACGATTATTGACAAACGAAATATTTCTTTCATGAATTGTACCTCAACTGCCGCCAAAGGAACATCTGAACCGGAATCGGCAGAGCCTGTTCCTGTAGATTTCCATCGATAGACCGACGTTTATGCATCTTTGCACTCGAAACGTCTAAAATCGTTGTAACATTCTCATTATCCTTATTACGATAAAAATGTCACAGGAAAGAATGAAAATGATCTTTCTCTCTACCATACGATCTTAATGCCACGTGTCTCACCTGACAATAGCAAATATCCTGCTGTTCACTTCTCAGCAGCATCAATCAGTTTCCTCGTGTTGCAAACACATTTCAAAAGGTTTACCATGCCATCCCGATAAGCAAATTTCTTTCGACATTGTAATAATTCATTTCTTTTCTTTAGTCCGTAGAGAATATGTTTCTCAATTACTACGCACTTACGTTACGTTATAGGTGTAACGACAAGGTGAAATTGAATAGAGAACGATTTCGTTGAGAACTTGATCACGCACTATTCTTCTTCCCTTAAGCGTTCAAGGATTTCATTCCCGATACATTCGTCCGACGTCGCCGCGGATGCAAAGAGAAGCAGCACCGTTCAAGAAGAGGATCACGTGCCACCTCGGCCTAGTGACACAGTTGCATCGTTCTTGTCAGCAGGTGTGCACTCACCAAATAGTGGATACACCACCACGGGACGCAGGATCGTGAGTAACTGAAAGTCGCGGTAGACGTAATGCTGTTGGAAAGGATGAGAATGCGCGCGCTACTCTTGGAAAATCCAATGCGCCGGTCGTTGCATCGATCAGCCCAGGAATCTGCTAGCTGGACCACCCCTACTTTAACAGTAGCGACCCACCCTTCTTCACAGTATTATACCTTTACCAACCCACTTATCCTCCTAGCACATATCGCGCGAACGAAATCTTTCATTTCCCAGCTGACCGATTCGAATCTTCTTTTACCTAACTCGTTACGATTGACAAACACTTTATTCAGACATCATAACTAATCTAAGAGAATTTTTAAAAGTTACGATATGAGAGTTAATACCTTTAACCCTGATGCCCTCCTTGGGACAATATGACCTGTAAGGAAAATTACATTTATATAAATACTATATTTTTAAATATTCATTTATCATATTTAGGATGACTTGTTCAGTGAAAGAATACTTAAACCACAGATCTGTTAAGATTAGAATGCATAAATCGTTATTTAATCATCTGAATGCTGTTACTGTAAGTGAGCTATTTCATTACTGAGGTCATACATCTCGAAACACAAGTCTAACAATGTTTGACAGTTATAGCCTTAATTAAAAGTCTATCATCGGATTAAGTGAAATATGGGCCAAATGATCAATGAATTAACACAAATTTCTAATGAAGGAACAGAGAGGTACCCCAGTAGATAAACAGGATAACATTTTTGAAGAAAACGTTGTTTTCATTGTCTTTTTAAATTATTTTCAAAACACAAATAATAGATGTCAAGAAATAAGCTTGCTTTAAAAGTATGAATAAAGGGAATGTAGTTCCGTATAGGTTATAGGAAAAAAGATGATTACTTTTATAAGATATTTATGGATTTCCACTGGAACTATTCTGTGAATTTCAAAGTGAGAAGAGCGTGATAGGTGTTAATTTTTCGTATAATATGAGCAAACATGCATCGACTAGGGGGTGTTCATTCACTGGACAGGTTACCCTAATCTATTTAAATTTTACGTTTACTTCTTCAATATTGTCTATTTTGTAAGTATAAAATATTTCAAATTTTAAGAAAAATTTGTTTGTTACATATGTATTCCTCGGGTCATACTGGGCCGATGTACGAAATAATATAAAAAGTTCGAAAATTGTGTTTGTTGAACCGTAGTTTATGTGTAAGAAATTTTTAGGAGTGTAAATTAATAGTAGTTTGAGATATTAAAAAAGAAATTAACGCTTATATATTTTAATACATTGCCGATCGCGCAGATTTTTTGTAAGCAACGTTTGCAAATTTGACGTTGAAAAAAAAAGAATTCGTCTATTTGTACCATTTGCCTTTAATAATTTTCGAGATATTAGATCAATCAATTTTCGGGGTGATTTTTACTCCTTGACTGTGGACGATTGCCGATAAAAAAAAAGAAAATTATGTATAAAATATTTTTCTCAGAACTATTGTATACCAAAATTTCATGATTGGAAATGTTCCTCCTTTAGTAACATTCTCATATTTAAACACAAATAAAGCGTGGAAGTAACTTGAAATAAATAAAATAATAATTATTTAATATCTCATATTACTTACACAGACCAATGTTTTAATCAAATGTAAAGTAAAGTAAAAATATATTAAACAACTTAGCATATTTTTAAAGTTTGCTAACGTTTGAAACAGACAGATTTATGCAATGGTTCATCACAAAATTCACAAATATATCAAGCTTACCTATTTTTTTCGTAATAAAGGGAGATCTCCCCGATTAGTCGGCAAAGTGTTAATAAGCAAACAAAAAACGAAACGGTATGAAACCATGTGAAACGAAGTAGGGAACGAAAGATTTTGTAGAGAAATTCATTTATTAATACTTTAAACGTAAGATCCGCTTTAAGGTGTAATATGTGGACTAGTGATGAAGCACCATGACTACCTAAATGCAGTTTTTTAATCTATAAATTTAGTTGCTTAAACTCTTTATCAATATTATGTAAAATTTTTGAATAGAATTTCGTTGTTCTACAAGAGTTATTTTATTTTATTTGTAAACATGTATGTTTTTACAAAAAGTCGTAAATATTGAGGCGCTTTAGGTGAAATTTCCAAAAAAATAGTCGACGCTTTAAGTGTTAAGACATTTTTTTATATTATCAATTAATATTATTTAACAGTAATGTTAATAATATTTGACCATGGCGTAATGTAACCAGAAAAAATATTTGTCCTCGATATTGGTTAACGGTAACCACAGTAATTTTTCACCGCCGCTAATAGTTATCGGTAACTAAAGGAAAATTCCGGTCATCGACAGTGGTTGCTATTAGCATTAAAATGAGCCGGTGTTCATGCTGCGTGTTGTGCTTCTGTTTAAAAAAAAAATAAGTTTAAATTTTATTTATATATTTTAATATTCTTATTTAACATGATAAATATTGTGAACAAAGAACGAAGTGATAATTTCTCAATCACGGCCTACAATAATTGCTGATAGGGAACAAAATTTTAATGATTATTCGTAATTAGAATCAATAAGAATTAATATTCTTTAATCACTTCATTTTTTGAGAAACTGTAAGATTTATTGGTAATAAATTTCCATTTTTTTTTTTTACAAAATTTCCTTTTTATTTAATGATTATTTTTTTTCAAAAGCTTTTAAAATAATTGTTACTTTGGACCTCTGAGTTTATTAACTAATTGTGAGAGGAAACAAAAAAGACGTCTCAAAGTACGGTATTCTTTACATTTAAAAAATTCTTTTTCTCAACCACTTCTCATCTCAGATTCGATTTAAAAACTTTATCTACTGAATGTTCAAGCTATGTATTGATTAAAAAAAACAAAACGATAACGTATTGTAATATAAAGTAAGGCTTGAATTTTATTGTAACTACGAACTAAGTTGATAATTTTGAAATATAAGAAAACTTTCGTTTCGTTGCTGAAATAAAAAAGAAAAAACGTGGAAGAAATGGTGGAGCGAGTATCGAGAAGAAGTAATCGAAGTAACATACAGGTAAAATTGAAAGCACCTAAAAACTGCTTATTTAGCTTGATTGGAGACTACTTCAATATCACAAACGTCATCGTTTCGTACTTTAATAACTTCACCGGCTCCCTTAAGGGTGTCAAGACGCTCTTTTTCAGTGAGAACTAACTGTCTACTGAGACACTTCTCAATATCTGCTAGTGTTATGTCCATCTCGAACACGATCTCCTTGTGTGTACTTCTTTCGTTCTTTAACCTTTCGAACGGGATAGAAGTAATTTCTATATATATTTCCGTATTTCTATTGTCTTCCTCAGTGATTCTTCTAGCTTCGTTGTTGATAGCCTTACAAATATCACGCCAAAGGTCCTTTTGATTAGGGTGTAAACTTTCAACGAATCGTTGAAAACTTTGCCAGTCCATTTTCTCGGTATTTTCAAGAACTTGTCGGTACAGCAATAAAGTATTTTCAATTTTCTCGTTTCTTTCAGTATTCTCAATTATACTCTTCAAAGATGATTCGTTATAAATAATTCGACGTGTAATATTCTTAGAGCAATCATCTAGATGATTATCATTAGACGATACCGCAGATTCTCTGTTTGCGTGAACGTTTCTCGATTTCGTAGATTTTACAGCTGTCACACTTTTGAACCATCTAAATAACTGTTTCCTGAAACATTTCTCACTCGCACAGTTTTCAATTTTCTTACAGTTTGATATATCCACTTTGCTATCTACCGACTGCTGACTACTTCGAGGTTTGAAACTATCGTTAACTGTCCTCGATATATTTTGTCCACCTGAATGGTGAAGTTTCAACTGACTCCTAGATAATACTGAACGCCATGTTTTCTTTGGACTGGGAGCTGGCAAATGGTGTTGTCCATCGATCGATGTCTTTATATAATAAAGATACTTCTTGTCACTCCAAAACGTTTGAGGTTCCGCGTTTAAATCGAGCGTAGAAAGCTTCGAAGTGTACAACTTTTTACACGTCTCGTCGTGAATATTACCTTCCCTGCTATGTCGAGGAGCTTTCATCCATTCGCGTATCAAATTTTCCGCAGATGAAGAACTAAGCACTGTTGTGTTACTTTCGTTAGCTCGTACTAACGTGTCAGAAGTTTTAATACAATTTTCCAACGAATCATCCTCGATTAAGTACACAGGACTGTTGAACTGTTTAATATTTGTACCAGGTTCAAGATGTCTGCAGTGTTCCAAATAATTCGATGATTTTTCGGGAAAAGTGATTGAACTTTTATCTTCGTTTCTTGTGATCCTATTCGACGGCAGCAATTTGTCGTGAATTAAGAATTCCGAATTTAAGTATGAATTCTTGTCTTTACTATTGTGCAAAAGAAAGCCATGTCTGTTACTATTACGTCTAGAATGTACACAAGTTCTTTCGCATAATTGCGAAACGAATTCTTCTTTCTCTCTGCCTCTTGATTTAGCATGGTTTCGTGTCAAACATGTTACTACACTAACAGAGGAACCTGTCCCGTCGAGAACATTCGCCAATTTATTCTGTTTATTTTCTATGTTCGGTATAGTATTTGATAATGCACGATTTCGTATTACAAAGTCATCCAAGTACGATTTCGGTTTCTCATACGAGATGTTTCTTACAACTTTCTCGTTACATTCGTTCACGCTTAAACGATCCTTACTTAATGCTTTCCATTCATCTTGTTTATCGTTCGACACATTATTAACAAACTTCGCTTTGTAATCCGTTTGATCGGAATATATGTTATAAAGTAAATTATTCGTAAAATTGGCAGTGGTGTCGTTTGAAATTGTATCTTTAAATCTAGAATTAGTTTCCATTTGTTGAGACTTTCTATTTTTAACCGTTGTTGTTACAGGAATTCCTCTGAGGGACTTTGGCAGACCATGTTGCTTTGTTATTTGTGAATTTCTAAAATGGTCCTGTAATTCGACTGTGTCTCTTTTCAAGCTTCTTTCACTCGTTACGTTGTGTATGTCACATGTATTATAGGTTTCGTTGTCGTTTTCACGTTCAGCTACCATAACTTCGACATTTTGTAGCGCGGTGTTTACGTAGAACTGATTTTTTCCCTCAACTATCATTTTTTCACGGTCTTCATGCTGTTTACGAGTAGAACGATTTCTTTTCTTTTGCATGTTGAAACATTTTTCAATACACTTTGTCTCTTCTTCTTTCACAGGGAAACGTTTGTTCATGTCCTTATAAGTTCGAGAATAATCGTCACCGCTGCTGATAGTGTTCGACAATATTCGGTTACGTGAGAAGTAAGGAGCTTTCGATGGCAATTCTTGTGATTCGATAGATATATTCGACGCCTTCGAGCAACTAATTACTCCGCATCGTTTGCACATTTTCATCGATGGATCGTCCGAGACAATTTCCTCTAACGTTTTGTTGCTACACTGACGTATAAAGGATCGTAACATAGTTAAAGTATCATGAAATCGAAACATGGGCCATAAAGAACATTTGGAAGACGATTTTTTGAGCGAATCGTAGATTTTGCAAACTGCATCCAATTCGACCAAAGGGCCTTCGTTTGCATTTTGGCTGATCTGTTTAATGAAACGATCGTTCGAACGATTCGAGCACCTCTCATCCGTTTGTTCAAGAACTTTATTTATCGATTTCTGCATGTTAGAATTACGTGCATAGTGTGTTAACAGCAGATCGATATCAAACGGTTTGCCGGAGTTTCGAAGCGAATCTGCACTTTGCTCGCAGGATGAGTCACGTTCAATATTAGAGTTTACAGAAGGAGATACGTTCTTTTGTGTGTTATTTCGAACATACGAACGGGAAACTTTCCTACTGTCATATTCGTGAATTGTACTCAAGGTTTTGGTAGAGTGTCCGTGAACACTCTCGGTTGAGCTTCTCGCGACAGGTTCGAAGATTGTCACTTGTACATACTTATTCTGATCCATCCTTAGCGAATTAAAACGTTCGTTTTATTGAACTTACTAGTATTAACGAATTGAGGTATTCCTGTTATTTTACATTCAAGAAATTTACGTTCCTCTTTCACGTGATGATCGACGAAGCGAACCATTTTACAGCGTTCATTGTATACAAGTTTTGTAGCAATTTAAATGACGATAAATTCTTATCTGAAATACTTGACAAATACGTATTCTGTTATTTCGTGAATCAAATGACGATTAATCTGATTCGATATAAGGTTAAGTGTGCTGATTAATGTGCGATGTTGATATTTGAAGGAAATTATTATAATCGTTTAAGGTTGTATTACGTTGCGCGTGATTACTTTTGTATGAAGTAAGCAAATACATCTTGAAAATAAACGTTCAATGCATTTTGACATCTTACAGAGTATTAGGATACATTTCTTTTTCCATTTCGTTTAGGGTTATCGATAACCCTGTATGAACTTTTGTATTTAATTCATATTTCAGTTTATTATCAATAGATACACCGAATAAAATTGATGAAATGGAATGTAAAATTTATATGACAAGTGCGCGTATACATATTTGTCATGTCACATGTAAAATGTGACAATCGTTGTCGACAACTGCGACTTCAGTTTTCATCGAGCTGATAATGTCTCAAATTATGGTTGAAGCTTTTGCAAGAAGTTTAATTCACCAGATAATGGTAGATGCTTTTTACGTCATGCATAGTAACGATGGTAAATGGATTATCTTTTTGTATAAATAACGATAGATTTAATGTTATTTCATTTATCAAATATTAATTCTGTCAATTTTTAGAATGTAATTTTTTAATGTCAGAACCAATATATTTCGTGTAAGCGTCATTCGTATATCTTCGAATAAAAGTAGAGTAAAACCTCGGTAACTCGAAAATATCTGTGACACTAGAATTTTGTTTATTCCCTTCCCTTCTGCAAATCAAAATATAAAACCTCTTATATATCAAATTATTTTTTCTCCGTTTAGTTGCGTTTGATGACTAAATAGAACGCAAGCTGCCATTTATCTTTTATTTAACATTTATTTTTCCTTTATTTGTCTTTCTTTGAACATCTATAAATCGAGAAACTTAACTCGTGTATAAAGGCTCTATAAGTTAAATTTTCGTTCGTTATTTCTTATCAACCTTCTCTTACGTGGAAACTTCAATAATTCGAGAGTTTTGTAATTCGAAAATTGCAACTCTTTCCTTGAGTTTTGAGTTATCAAGGTTCTATTGTATTAATTTTGACAAATTATAATCAACGAAAAGAACGTTGACAGAAAAATTACAAATACTGGATAATCGAGAAGAATCGGCTGATATTCAATCTCAAACCGCACAAGTAATGCTACAAATAGAGGATCGGTCATGTGCAAATTACAACGAACCGGGCACTACGGAACTAATAGAGAATATGGTACGTCATTTACGTAACCTGCAAATTGGAGATTCAACATCAGTGCCACCTCATCTAACTATATTAGAAAAACAGGTAAATAGTAAGAAATGAAATTGTTTTATTGAATATAATAAAAAATTCTAAACTATGTCAAAGGTAAATATACAGGGTGTATCTAATAACTGGGAAGGATTATAACTTTGTTCCTTTTGCAGATAGAAAAAGATTGTGGAGGAAAGTTTTGCATTGTTTAACAAGCTCTGTCAACAAGTAGTGCGAGTTTTCGCAGAAATGTGTCGCTGCAGTTGCACAATGCAATCATATTTGTTTTTTAAATGGGATTTGACAAATTTGTTTACATTATTCGATTCCTCGTGTTATTCTGAACAAAAATGTGGTGGAAACATTTCAAATTTTATTTAAGATCCACTAAAGTCGAAGTGTTATATTTTCCTTTCCTCAAAATACTTTAAATGCTGAACGATATCGACGTTTCCTTGAATTTACATAATTTACCCGATTTGTATAGGGTAAAAAAATAATCAAACGACACGGTACAGAAAATTTGTAGTACGTTAACGAATGAGCTAGTTCCAGAGATATAAACTTATATGCAGCATTGGATAAAAGAATGACACCCCATAATATATGAATTATTTAAAAATAGTTATTTTCTTTATTTTCGTGGGTAGAGTATTGTCGCATCAATTTCTTGCTTGAATTATTATTAGTAAAGAAGAATTTTAAAGTTCACTGTATAGTTCACAACGTTATAGCCCGGCTACGTTACTAGATACAACCTGTATACCTATTGACATAAGTATTAGGACATCCATTATGTTTCTAGAGAAAGTATTACGATTTATCTACATTATATCTACATTAACTTATTTATGCTCAAATCATTTTTCCTTTCTTCGATGTTTCACGTTTGACAACGTGACAAGCAAATGAAATTAGAACTATCAATTAATAAATATTTATGTTATATAAGCAATAGCTCAATGAATAACTCAAAGATTCTATATACTATGTACTGAAATAAAATTGTTCTAAAACATTAAAAATACCTTTTGCACAAAAAAACTTAAAGAATGTACCGAAAACAAAATGAAAGAAAAATTGCGAATCACTGAGAAATTCTTTATAATATGCACTACAATCAAATTATTTTAATACACCCACAACACTTTGTATAAAAAAGAACTTGAGGATTGGACAGAAAACACTACACATACTGCCTATGTAGTTAA
Source organism: Anthophora plumipes (assembly GCA_951804975.1). Taxonomy (NCBI): domain Eukaryota; kingdom Metazoa; phylum Arthropoda; class Insecta; order Hymenoptera; family Apidae; genus Anthophora; species Anthophora plumipes. Next base: position 12,845,904 of record OX638118.1, on the reverse strand, counting down.
TTTCTAAATTTTGGCTTTTGGTTTAACGGTTGATTGTAACGAAATCTCGGAAAAAACTTTTTCAAAATTTTGATCAGAACCTTTTTGATCAGCTGAATAGTGAGTGTCCTAATATTTATAAACGCGAATGTATTAGGTCAGTGCAAAAGTTTGTGCCCGATTTTACATTAAAGTACAAACAAATTTGGCATGTAAAATTTGTTTATTAGTTAATTATATAATCTTCGTTATATTATCTTCTAAATTACGTATAAAGCACGTAGATTCTCCAGGTACTAGCAGTAGTAGAAAAGCCTTAAATAATCTGAAAAATAAAAGTGCAAACGTTGCTATATTTGAATGATTTCAGCAACAAACAAACAAGGAATGTAACGCTATAGAGTTACTTATGCTAAAAATATTATATGACTTACAAGGAAACGTCCCTTAACAAGGGAAGCTTCCACGACGAGTAATTATTGGGTCAGTGCAGAAGTTCATGCCTGATTTCACATTAAAATATAACAAGTAAATTTAGCACATAAAATTTTTGTATCAATCAATTATATACACTCTATTGCTTTGTATCATCTTCTTCTGGTTGATCTGTCAACATTAAGTTTCTCTGTAACTTCTTCAGTTCAAATTCAGGGATTATTTCGCAATAAATTAAGCACAACGTCATCGTTTGTCAAAGAAACTCGTCTAAAGCATAGCTCATCGTTTAATTGAAAATCGTCATGTCTAAATTTTGGAAATTATTCTTTTTTTACTGTATGAAGTGCTGATACACGATGTTAATGAACGTTCTAAATGTGTTTTACAGCAGTTCCCATCGTTACACCTTTCCGAAATTCATAAAGTATGACATGACGCGAATGAATCTTCTTTTCGCTCATTTCCAAAACCTTTTTTTTATAACGTAAGAGCTGTCGAAACACAAAAGTCTGCCGATGAGATAACAATTCAATATCGCTCTTTTTATCCGCTATGAAATTTGTACATGGAACAAGTGTCACTTACAAACAAATAATTCAGTGTCATCTATTGAAAACGAGTACGAACTTTTGGATTGACCAATACATCTCTAAAACTGTAGTAGATATAAAAGATGTTTATAATAAAAATTTGATGGCTTTTTATGCCTTATAAGACAATGCTAATAAATTAATAAGAATTATTTGTTGAAGTAACAAATTTCCCACCCCATGGATGATAATAATTCTGTACTGCAGTTACAGGAGTGTCATTACATACTACTTGTAGAGTGTAAAAAGCCATTACGAAAATGGTGGATATAAATCCAGTAAATATTATCAATATGTTAATTACATCGTTACAAATTTCAAGTATGAACGTTTCACCTCTGAATCCAAGAAAAATTACATTGCACGAAGTGTAATGATGACCACACGAAAAGCACGTATCGATTAAGACTATTTAAAGATCGCATTATCCGATAAGTTTAACGTATTTAACATATTCATCTGCATTTATCTGGCATGACAGAAAATTCAAAATTTTTCAGAATAACGGTGGTGGGTGATTTTTTATTTAAATAAATAATTCTTATAATTTAATAGCGTAGTAATTTTTACACTGGCTCCATACATTTGAAAAAGAATCTCTTATCAAAATATATCTTTGATGAAAATAGAATTAAAATGAATACGTCAGACATATTATTTTAATTTTCAAGTACAAAAACATTTTCTTGTATTATAGTTCTAACATTCAGTTTGTCGATTAGGTAAAACATGCCGCATGCAATATCGACAATGTTTCACCCGCAGCCTCGCCCGAACTTACAGAAACACATACAATTCAGGGTCAAGGTGATGTGCATCAAGTGATACACAATGCGGTTATCGAAACAGCATCAGATTCAATCGATGCACATTTAGAAAAAGAGACAAACAGTTTAAGCGAGGCAACTAAAGTATCCATTCACCTGCTGCACCGTATGATCGAGGAACTTGAAAGAAGAACAGAAGAAACCGACGAGAAGAAAGAAATTGAATTCGATGTCGTTAACAAAGAAAAGATTACAACCTGGGAAGAAACAGAAGAACGATTCATAAGAACGATCGAAAACGTTGATGACCTTGAACAAAGTAACATTAACCCCATATCTGAAAGTAATTCTAGAAACGACATGTGTGATCTTGCATGTAAAGGAAGCACATCGTCATCACTTGTTGATTCGACAATTCTTACAAAAAATGCGTGCTTGGAGGAAGTGGTAATCGATGAAATTACAGCTTCACCTTTCCCCGATCAGGAAATCGATTATTCGTCAAACGTTACGCTGAATAAAATGAAAAGAATATCCGAGAATAATGCAGAAACAGAAGAGACGTCGAAGAAAAAGAAGAGCATTTTAAGTAGAACACGGAAATTATTCCGAACCATATTTGGCCATCGGAAGAAATGATTTTTCACCGTTGATCGACAGTTTCGATTTTTCCTCGGCAAAGTTATTAAAAGGGTCGAACTTAAAATATCCTAATAATGTCCACATGCAAACCTACTTTTTTCAAGACAGAAATGCGTCGCTTGTCCACATCAAGCTGATAAAAATAACTCCTTAGCGTAGTCGTCAGCTAGCTAGCAGGTATAGTGTAACTTGATTGTACACGAATCGTTCAGAATGTTACAACGTTATGTGATATAAATTCCACGCGTTCCTCTGTATACTGTTCAGGAAGATATGTATCCTAAATATGTTACATAATACAAACACATTTTTCTCGAGAAGTATATGAACATCTTCCATTTATTCGTTGATGGTAATAATTGTTTAAAACGGCAAAATCAAAAAATTGTACGATGTTGAGGGGTATTATAGATAATAACGACATTGAAGGCCACTTCGTGTGTATTTTTGTTTGTCGCGTATACACCACGTTGCAAATTTGGCAGTCCTGACATATGAAAGCTACCGGTGAAAACCATTTATCGTAGCAGGAAGCACAGTTTAACCCCGCGATTGCCTCCTCGAACTGTTTTTGGACCGCGGCGTTGCCGATACTCTCTTTTCGTCTGAACCAAGCTTCTCGAGCCTGGACCTCCTCCTTGTAAATTCTCGTGTGTCCTGATCACTGCGCCATCTACAGAAATAAAATGAATAAATTTGGTAACAGCCGATACCACTTCTGGTTCACGCTTCGTTCGGGTAACATCTAGTTATATCAGAGAGACTACAATGGTAAGTTGCCTAATATCCTCGTCAAATGTTTTACACATGGCAAAGAATTTATTCGATTTATTTAGAAAACTCGTCTTTTATTTTTGCTCTTGTAGAATATTTTCCTCGTTAAGATTCTAAATAACATCACCATAGATGCTTCTGAAAAAGAAATTTTACCATTATATACTTTAGCAGAACCTTGTAAAACGTTTTTTTGTTTCTTCTTTTTTTGTGTGTTTTATTGTGATTTTATAAATTAATATAATTTCCTAGTAATTTGTAATGTACAAATGAGTTCCTTCTTGTATTGCAGGCAGACCTTAGCTCCAGGGAAGTCGAAAGTGAGTAAGAATGACGGAAAATATTTAATTTGTGTATTTACACGTTTAATCCTATCTGTGCAACAAGGATATACAATATTTTTAAAGAACCATAAATGACATTCTATAAAATTATAAATTTTAAATTAATAGTGGAACGTCAAGTGAATTTTCAAACGTCGTGAAAGGAATAATTTGAAAAATTAAAGGAAAATGTGTTGTGACGCGTTTATTGTAAAAAGAATTATTTGATACAATGCAGAATTATTATCGTAGATTAAAAACCGATGATTTTGATTCGAAAACTGATACTCTTCGTGCAACAGATTCTGGAGTAATCAAATCTTTCGCCGTGAAACAAGTCTGACCAAAGAAGATGAAGCGCTGAAAGTTCGTTTTAACTGTTCTATAATTGCGCGCTACACTTTTTTTGTATTAAATAGTTCTCTGTGTGTACAGAACAATAGTTCGGTATGCCGACGGTACAATCGTTGCGTAATCATTAGTAACCGGTAATGCAGAAGTATAATCACCCCGTATAACAAGCACCATTTCAAAAATAGTTAATGCTGTGTTCTTATATGGCTCGGCGGGGGTAATCTGACCCACTACTTCCACTAGCAAATTCTTAAATCTGTCGCTGGGTGGGAACTGCTGCGTCTTAAAATAGAACAATATTTTTGAACCAGGAACGAACAGAGAGCGACGTTTCAGCTGAGATTAACCCAGATTTCACGTTGTGCAATTCTCACTTAAATTCATAAAAGAAATATGTTTTTTATTTTTTTTTATTTTTGTTTTGTTTAATATTAAAGTAATATATTCTTTACCGACTGTTCCAAATATATCTGAAACAGTTTTTCGAATGTTGAGAGATCATGAAACGAACGTGAACAGATTTTTAAAAGAAATAGTGAAAAGGATAAAAATACGTAACAAGTGAAATAATTCCTTTCTCTTTGTTAATATTTCTACATTTTCAAACAGAAGCGGAATTAGCCTTTTCCATTTACGACGCCGATGGTACCAATGTCATCGATGCCGTTGACCTTGGTAACGTTCTTCGGGCCCTCAACCTGAACCCTACAAATGCCACCATAGAGAAATTAGGAGGAACAAAAAAGAAGGGCGAGAAGCTGATGAAACTTGACGAATTCTTACCAATCTACAGCCAATGCAAAAAGGACAAGGAACAGGGATGTTACGAGGACTTCGTCGAGTGCTTAAAACTTTACGACAAACAAGAAAACGGAACTATGCTCGCTGCTGAACTTTCACATACATTACTTTCACTTGGTATTACTTATTTCTACCTATAATTACTATTTGTTAAAGAAATGTATTTCAACGTGAATTTGCATATTCTTAATGATATCGAGAAAGTGAAATACAATGAATTTCATTGAATATTTCTCAAGATTTACAACAGTTATCTCTAATCATTTCGTCTATTTAATTTGTTCTCGACGGTTTTACTTAGACTCTCAGAGCATGCAAATCGTAAAATTATTCAAATATAAAGTGTATCAGTTTATACATTTTCTTTTTTCTTAAAAAAAAAATGAAAATAACGAAATCGTTGCATTCTAAATTAACAATGAACGAAAAAGGACAATCTAATTCTCTATTTGTTGATTGAATTGTCACGAAAGCAAATGTATTCATTTTTTTCATAAATCAAGAATGTGCAAAATATTTTCTTAACATTTTTATATTTCATAAGGTTTTCGTTTATCTTCTGTTCATAATAAAGATATTAGTAAGATTAAGTGCATAAGTACTGATAAAAAATTTATCATACCTTATATTAGGTGAGAAACTTTCCGACCCAGAAGTAGACCAGTGCCTGAAAGACTGCATGGACCCAGAAGATGAGGACGGTTTCATCCCCTATGCCCGTAAGTATCGATTTCCTGAGAAAAAGATATATATGCAACTCGCGAAGTAGATGAAGAAACAAAGAATGTTAGGCGAGCTGCATTAGTGAGTCACATTAATGTAGAGCAACACTAGTTTAAAGAAAAAAGAAAAAAAATGAAAAAAAGAAAAGCAACAAATCAACGATAGAAAAGTGCGTTTGTTTACCAGTTCTTTCTACCAGTAGACGTTAATATTGCAGTAGAATATTTAAACAACAGATTGTCCCCTTTGTTTCCTAATGTACGGTGTTCTGTAGCTTAGCCCAGTAGTATATTTTATACAGCTGCCCAAAATGTCCAGGAAGTCAGAGGAAATCGATCGATCGTTCGGGCCCTATTTCCCTCTTTCCCGTCATCTAACATTTCCACGTGTTTTGTGTTCCACAGCATTCTTGAAGAAGATGATGGTGCTATTGTAAGCAAACTGGAACTCAGTGTTCACAAAAATCGCCTTTCGTAAGTACACCCTGGTAGCGTACTCTTCCACGAAATGTCTGTCTTTTCTCCTTGTTCTTCTCTGCTTCATCTTACCTACGAACTAACAGAATTTCTCTATGTTGCCATCCTTTTTTATTTTACGCAAATGTCACATTTTATAGGACGCAACGATTCTACGTGACAGGTATGGCTGAAATCGATAACCCGCTTCTCATACGGTAACACGTACGAAAACTTGAACAATTTGAGATCATTTTTGAGATCCGTGACATAAGCCTGCCGTTAATACAAATATCAGGGAATTCTTATGACATTCTTTCATCGTATTTTTTCTTTCTCAAAATATTCTTGATAATCTTCAAATTTTAATCACATTCGAAAATTCTTGTGAATTATAAATACACGTACTCCGAACTTTCTTCAATCGTGAATGTTGCAATGTATTGTTATCTAATATAATGAATTGCTCTCTGTATGTTTTACAAGAGAAAATGCATACAAGTAGACTCTAGAAATATGCATACACTTCGTAGAAATGATTTACAAACCTGTCTACTTGATTTTCAATTTATTTATAAATCTTTTATTCGCGTCACGGATTTCTACGTGTTAGAACAAAGCTCTATTAAGATATATGCACTTCGTCAAGATAACATTAACTATATATATTATTGATTATTTGTACTACCTCGACGAATAGAGGTGTCTCGATGTTTATTTCTTTTCAGTTTCTAATTTGAAGTCACGTTTGCTTCCTATTAACATTAATGAACAACGAAATTTGCAAATGTAGTACATCTTTGCAAATATATCTGAACGGAATTTCTCGAGTTCGATGATTTCCAAATAAAAGAGTCACGAAGTCTAATAAAACTGTTTCACATGACATCGTGATTTTGCACATAAAGCTACTTTAATGCTTACCATATACAGTATGGCTTCTATTTGTATATACTCGGCACCAAGTTCAATCGACCATTGCGGTTCACTGGATCCGTGATTTAAAACAATTGTAAACGTTCGTTTACAATGCTCATTGTTATTTCGCTTGTGCCATTTCCATTAAGGGTAAAATATTAACATTGATCTTTTCATTTCTAGCGTTCCTTCGTAGATTGTGCGGTAAAGCAGAAGAGGAATGAAGTAACACCATCATTATAATGTTCGATATCCGTCAGTCAACAAACTTCACATCAACGAGGGACACGTCTGTTCATCATATTCATCATACTACTCATCTTCTGTTCAAAATCACGCGCATCTAAGCGTAATGTACCTCATACATATGCGCAAAACATCAATATACATTCTGAATTAACATCATCATCAAGCCTTTCGACAATAAAGTGAATTAAATAAAACGAAATCTATCCGTGGAATGTAATATAAAGTATAAAGCATTGTTTAAAAGATGGGCAAAATTATCTTTATCCGATTCGGTGTATCATAACATATCTGTATTTATAATGAAAGCGATGTATAATATGTTAATATATGTGTAATAATATTGTACGAAGCCGAATGAAAGTATTGATGTTATTTTACTTCTCATCGTTAATTTAATAAACTGCACCCACCCTCGTACATACAACGCAGAGCTGCAAGAGTCTCCTAATGGAATTTAAGAAAGATTTTGTCAATACGCAAGCACTGTCGTATCTCATTTGAACTTTTCGAAAGATGTTCGAATGTTGATATGTAATGTTTAAAGTATAATATACTTATAATGTAAATAAAATCGGAAGAATATGTTTCGTCTTATAAAACTAGACCGTCTATGCCTCTATAAGAATCACTGATGTGTTATACATGTAGACGTAGAGACCGATTTAAAAATTAGTTCCTTTTACGTTATTTTAATTAATATCAACGCAACTTCCTTTCTTTTTTTTCTAGCAATAGTAATGTTTAAAGAAAGTCGGTGATCGTATGAAATAATCTTTTTCATTCGTGAACAGTATACTTATGTATTTTGAAACATAGCTGAAAATGTTTAAGTGTGTGTTCCTCTGTGACGCCGCGAAAAAAAGCAATCTTTTATTAGTTTTAGAATATACTGTTTGGGAATATGCTATTAAATTTTTGAGAAGAAATTTAAAGTACTGTGACTTGTGCAACCGTTTCTGCACAACCCTTGTTCCAAGTCTCCGTGATAGTGATGTGGAATTTGCAAAATACCAGAATTGGGATCCAAAATATGTACGTGTTTTCAGTATTCGTGTAAGAATAATACGTGGTTCAACTGCAAATTTTTTTAGCTTTAGCCACTCACGACCAAATTTATATAAGTAATTGTCACATATAATGTTTAATTTCCATAAAATTTACCACGGAACGTTATATAATCGGATGGTTTACTTGTACACAAAAATACTATATAATCCTTATCTCATAAATTGGAAGAAAAGAGCAGAATGGTAACTATAATACGTAAATTCGTGTTCAAAATGTATCTTGTATGGAGCTGGGATCTAAGCAGGTTATTTCATCTACTACTAGTTCTCATCAGCACTAAAATTGAGTTTATTATACTTTTATCTTTTTAAATGAAAAACTTACTGGAAAAAGAATAGAATTTCGGAATTTGCAATTTAACTTTTTAACTGAGTTCTAAAATCGGCAAAAATTATAAGTAGTTACATTATTTTCGTTTTAGTGAATGTGAATATAATGTAATCTATATTTAATACAACCGTAACTGTATGTACAATTAGAAAATGCGCAATTATATGTTGATTCGTCAGCTGCCATTTTACCAATTTCCTACGTAAATTATTTATTTGTAAAATATTTTGGTACGAACGATAGCGATAAACATACTGATTAAGAATTTTTTCGTTTTCATTTTATTTCACCCTGAAGACTCCAATCACTTATACATGCGAGATACGATTCTTAAACACGTGTTCGTTACGAGTAAAATAAACCCAAGGAATAATTAATTAAAACCATTAAAAAAAATTGTTAAGTATGACTAAAGCGTCACTAAATAAACTAGAAAAAGAAATTATAACGCTAAATGTATCGTCACTTACAGAAACATTTATGAAAATTGTAAAACTTCTGTAATATTCACAGATGCATACTCTTTTAATACATTCTTATACCCAACCAAGGTAAATAAAAATGCAATAAAAAGTAAAGTTTGCAGAAATTTTAATCACGATGAACTATTGATATAAGTGCAGTTTTTATTGAAATACCAATATGGTTAAACCATCGCTTAATGATTTCCATCTCGTACTACTCAAGGTATCACATTTATTCATCACTAGACTGCGGATTTTTATGCACTCATAAGAAATTTAAAGGTACAATATTGCATGGAAGGCACGTAATATGAAAGAATTAAATGCATAAAATAAATTATAGTGTTTTTTATAATACCTAAAAGGTGAAATTATTTTCTACTGAAGTTCCACAGTTTTTACTATATTCCCAAAAATATAAATTTGCATAAAAATGTGCAGTCTATTCATTACTCTAACAAACATTTGTTGTACAGTAGATTGCAAACATGCAAAGAAAGACAGAATTGAAATACTGCATTAGAGTGGGAAGAAATAAATTTCAACAAATCCGCGCTAGTAGCAGATATGCATTCAGTTTTCGTTATTTCCTAATTACACGCGATAAACGGGAAAAAAGAAAAAAAAATCATTTCTAATTTAATTTGATAGGGATGTGGAGCATTTCCTGTCTTGCGGCGAAAGTATTAACGATGAATCGAAGGGTAGCGATCTGTCTGCCGGAAGGGTGAACGTGCGATGCGCAGACTGCAATCGCCGCTTGTGTTCGCGACGCAGCTTCGAGTACCTGAGAATCGCACGAATAGCAGGAGAGGTTCGTAAACGCTCGGCGATTTCCGATGCCGAGGCGTGGGGCTTTCGGGTGATCCCGGAAAGCCGCCGGTTGAGCCAGTCAGTTCAAACGCGTCGCAAGTGATGCGCGTTACGTCTTTAAATTATATCGCAACGCTTTGAATTAAACGGTTTCTTTCTATCTTTATTTCAATTGGTTCCCGCGGTTACATTGAACCGCGACACGTGTGTAGCAACGGGAAGAGCAGTGTGTGGAAATCAACCATAACTAGAAACAGGAGATTTCTCATTCAACGAAGAAGTACACGCAAAGTCGTCGTCGACATGACGGATGTACAAGTGAATCCGAACAAGGATGAAGCCAATAGCAATTTGCTGCAGAATGACGGCGTCGCGCAGCGAACAGGTTGGTGTTTATTACGCGCGCGCTATCTTCGACGGAACACTGTTTATTACAAGTATACATGGGAGCACGACGAAGCCTCATTGGTGGAGCACACGTTTCGCCATCTTGGCGAGTACGTTGTCAGAAAATCATTTCCCTATCTGTCAAATTTTCATTTTATTTCAACGATTTCCTGTTAGATATTTAATATTTCTTGGAGATCGCTGAAAATTATTGAGCATGTTGGAAATATTATTTGTGTATTTCATTTTATGCAAGCAGTGTTTACTTTCATCTCGGGAAAAAGCTTCATGGCATTTAAATGACGAGAATGAACCGGCTTCGCCGAAAGACACCGTTCTCTTGACAATTTCGCGAGTTTATTTATCAATTTTCACTGTCACAAAATAATATACGAATATTATTTACTAGTAGCGATGTCAAATATTAGCGAGTTGATCAGGTAATATTATGGTGCACGGCTGACAATGAGAACGTTCTCGATTAATTATTTCTGCTTGCTGAAACGCGAAGGAACATTTTGCAGAATTTCTCTGGTGCTGATAAGTATTGAGATCAAGATAAACGGAAAGATGTTTACAGATAATTGTTCGAAAGATAATAAAAACTGATACAAAGATTATGATGCGAAATAAAGTGCATTAGTAATCTCAAAGTAAATACACACGTAATAATAATATATACTGTACGTGATATTTTAAATATTAGCTATATTGTTTTATTTCGAAAAATTTTTAACGCTTGAATCTTTAAAGAGCAAATGTTATTTTTGTTAATTATGTCTGCAAATCTCTTATATCCCTAATATTAAGTGCATCTGTAATAACAATCGAACAATTACGAGACAGTTCAATATACAGAGTTGGATCGCGAAAAACAGGCCACCTAAATTATCTTCTCCAGCTATGGCGGTACGAGAGAATTTTTATGCATAATTTAAACGGTTTCAAATGGCGAAATAGATGGAAGAATCATTTTTTCATAAATGCCATTCTTTTCTTTTTTTTTTCCTTCAAGGTCGACTATGTTTCTTTTTACTCGCATAATAATAATATGACATTTAAACACATATAAAAGTATGATCTTAAAATGTCCTTGGATTCTAAAATTTTTAATCAGATGTGAAAATATTCCTTTCACAAGTATTATTATGTTAAACTGTATATTAAACTGTACAAAAAACCTAGAAAGAAAAGTTAAATTTAAAATTATGTGAATTTTTGTGTGCAACACTGTGGTATTAAAGAATTTTTGAAAAACATTGTTTTTTTTACAAACTCCTACCCTCACCTCCTTTACCCTCACTTTTTTTAAATCTGTTTTGAGGAAAAAGTAATGTTCCTCGAAAATCTTTTGAAACCATTTATGTCATTTATAAAAAAAAGTTTTCTTGTATTACCATAGATAGAAAATATAATTAGGTAGCTCGTTTCACATAGCCCACCCTGTACATATGTTTACGCCGGCGACTGTACAATGGCCTCGATGTTCGGAGACATTAGACTCACTCATTGTTAATGTGATGAGAAAACCTAGCGCATAATATTAAGTAGTAGAACTGGAAATTCTTTAAGATGTTGATTAATCTACACAAGCTCCCGTTCATCATGAATTGTGCATCTGATTTACGATTTGCAAAAATCATGTCAATTCTAGTTTACCATTGTTAGTCACTGTATAAATCTACGCGAAATGGTTACGTTTTTAAAGAAAAACGATGACAAAAGGACAAATTTACTTTAAGTATTAAACATTAAACATCAATATTGTTTTTAAGTATTAAATAAACTGCTCAGAAGCCAAAGTGATTAACTCCACTTTTGCAATATTTTCGAATTCCAGTACTAAAACACAGAATTCGCGTTTAACTTCTTATAAATATAATCAATTTAGTAAATTTTGTTTTATGAAATTAATCTATCGTGTAGCTAAATATGCATTTAAATACATCAAGTATATCATAAATGAGATCATTTAAATGAAATATAATGAAACTAAACCTCTAAAAATAAGTTAATAAACCTCTTTAATATCGGTTGTTAGTAATATTAAGCTATTTGCTAAATATAATACGCACAGCTAGTACGTGAGTACCTATCATTACACGAATGCTTATCGTTACACAAGTAGGAGGCCAAGGTCCTCCTCGTTACCCATGTCCCGCTTAAACTCCGCCGTATATCGCGATTATTAGAATAATTTGTATCGCTTTTCTCGAGTTCGTTGAATGTTTATTGGATAACTATGTGCTTGCTAATAACAGTTACCTTTTTTTTTCAATTATTACGATTCGGAATACATTTTTCGCTTTTATAGGATATACTTCCAATCAAAAGTTTTCTGATCATTGTGCAAAACTTTTCAGAAAAGGTTCGTAACTTTAAGGATATTTCAACCAATTCTTAGGATTATCAACTTCAAATCTATAAAGAATTAGTAACTTTTAACTATCATTTTGCTCTTCCACTATTTTCTTTTTAATAATAAACAAAAGTTTAAATTATTGTTTTTCTATTTATTTCATATCAGACCGATCGAACATTCCCACCAGCTTTAGATTTGTACCATAGCATTTTATATTTCAAAAATTACAATATTATAAAATCATTTCTTACTAATTCTCTGTCAGGGCCAGTAGATTTAATATTGGCATAAATTAGCAGCAATCAAAGTTAAGTAATCAGAGTTGTAAATCTTAAATTAATCATTTTCATAAATACATATATCGGAGGATAATGTATACAGTGTGAGTCATGTAACTTGCATATCTTAAAAGACTTTTAAATTATACGCCTAATGAAAAATTGTGAAATACAAAAGTTACATGGTTTCAAGGGTAGTAAATGATGGCGTAACAGATTTTCTTGTATGTGGAGAGGTTCCAAAATTTCCAAGGTCAAAATGAAAGGTCAAACTTGATATTTTTAAGTAGAATTGTATACATTTTTTTTTTAATAGATTGAAAGAATTAAATTTCAAGTAAAAAAAGTATAAATCTACGTTGATACTATACCTAATGGTAAACGAGATATTTTATAAGTTGCCTCAAGGCAATTTCTTCTTCGCCCGATTTTGACGCTTCTGGACTGTTCTTTGTGAAGTGTATTAAATGATAAGGTATATAGTAAATCACTAACAAATTTTACAAGCGTGTAGTACACTTAGTGCAGAATTAATTCAGAATGCTGTCGCTTCATTGTATAAAATTGCTTCAAGTATAAAATTGAAATTGTGCAACTCTTATATTTAACAATTTTTCGTTAAATACACGATTTAAAAATTATTTGAAGTGTGCAAGTTGCATGCCTCATTCTGTGTATTGAGAAATAAACAAGTTAAATATTTTCTTATATTTGCACTATGATAATAGTAGGTTTTTGTGCATCTAAATTTTCAATAAGAAACGTGTTAAATTAATAACTATCCATTTGTGTACAGATGCTTGACAACAGTATCTTTTTCTATATAAAACTTTTAACAAGCTAACAATGTGAGCAAACAAGAGAGTTCACACTTCATTAATCTCGACCAACAAGTTGTTAAATAACGACTGAAATTTCATCCGTTACTGGAAGCATTGATTTCATGTACAAACAGTAACATAAAGTTTATAAGACGCGAGGTATAAGATATTCATTCTTAAAATAGCAGAATTTTTAAATGTGCCATGATCTAAGGAAAACAATCGCTGAACTAATTTTAATTAAAAATCAAGCTCTGCGTAGAATACGTCGAATACATTTTCGAATATTTTTAATACAGAAGCCTAGTTTTCTGAACGTTAAAAAAATATTTTTACATAAACTTCAACTGACAAATGAAACACGAAAAGGAAATATTTAGGAAATTTAGTTAAAAAATTTATTTTCCTTTTGTTAAACATTCAGGTACACGGACTATATATCAAAATCAACGAGATCCCGATGGAAATATTCGGCGAACTATTATACTGTGCCTTGCACAGAGTATTGACCAAACTTGTCGTGAAACATAATCTTGAAGGACTTCGTGAAATTTCGTAATTGCACATGATTAGTTATGTTTAAGTTATTAACAAGACAAGTTTCCCCATAACTCGTCGTTTAGACTTACTGAAAGTCAATGGACGATCTATTGTAAACAAGGTTCACCGACCGACAAAGTTCTTTAAATCTACCAACGATGAATACCCGGAAAAACGGGAGAAGCCCTCGACCCCGTCTCGTTCAAGACGCACCTACACAGCATCCGTGATTATCTTCCCACTTCCAAAGCTTTGGAGGGGCATCCTTCTTATGAAGGGTTGTATAGACTAAAGGCATGTCGAGGCGAACTCTAATGAGTCACGCTCTGATGATTCGAGTGCAATATTAAATTTGTGTGTTCCTTTATTACGCTTTCCTTACTAGTAGAAGCTAACAAGCGGTAGGGCGTAGCGGAAGTTGATCGCAATTTGTAATCATCTGTCCCTGTCATGGCTAAACCATGAGTGACTATTTTCATTGAAGTATATACAAAATGTATGAGAAAAACATATATAATCTGCTATAAAAGTATTCGACCACCTTTTAAATCAGAATAACTTTTTTTTTAAATTGGACTAAATTATTTGAGTTTTTTTTAAGAAATTAGGGTTAGTTTACTGGATGATGTGTAAATAAATTTTTGAAAAGGTTATAACTGGATGGAATCGTGAAGAAAACAGTGAAGGTCGTTTTTTCAACATTTTTTATCTGAGAACGTAATGTAAATTTATTTTGTACTTAAACAATTATATACACGCTGAAAGTTCCATCGAAATCGTTTAACACTGCTATTACAAACGATTAAAGATGACGAAGATCGAAGTTTCTTACGACTTATGGTCTATAATTGGAATAATAAATCCAGTGATTTTTACACCTTACAATATCTGCCGTTTGTTTCTGCATCGAACGATTTCGATTAAATTTTCAGCATGTATATAACTGGTATAAGTTTACAAAAAGTATTTTCTAAATCTTCATTACGGGTTCAAATAAAAAAATTGAAAAAACTGCTTTCACTGTTCTTTTTCGCTATTTCGACCAGTTGTAATATTTTCACAAATTTTTGTATACTTCATCTAATAACCAACTCCTTCTAACTTCTCCAAAAATTTAAGTTATTTGGTCTATTTTTAAAAAAGTTATTCTTTTTCTAAATGGCGGTCGAAAACCACAGGTCATCCCATAAGTCGTGTCGCCTCTTACCGCACTTTATATAAATGTCCGTATCTTGTTTCGACGAAATGTTTATGAAAACTTCCCCCTGGGCCTTTCAAGAGGTTTCCTTTAGTCAGTCTAAAACGTACATCGGAAGTATTCAGAACGATATTTTCCATTTAAAAACTTCAAACAATGAGTGTGAATGAAATTCATTTTCGGCATTGCATGCTGTATGAATTTGAAAAAGGCAGTACAGTAAAAAATACAGTTAAAAATATTTGTGACGTGTATGCCAAAGATGTTTTAAGTGCAAGAAAATGTCAAACGTGGTTTTGCAAATTTCGAAATGGGATGTTTGACCTTTCCGATAAGCCACGACCAGTAATGTTTGACATCTGAGATTTAACAGCTTTAATTGAAGCAGAACCTCGTTTGACAGTTGAAGAAATAGCAGAAAGGATGAACAGTAGCAGTAGTACAGTACATAGATATTTACAACAAATTGGAAAAATATCGAAGCTTGGGAAATGGGTTCCGCACGAGTTGTCAGAAACGAATGGTATCCAGAAAATGAATATTTGTGCTTCATTACGAGAGCAGCAAACCTCTTGTTCATTTCTCGATCAGATTGTTACGGGTGATAAAAAATGGGTTTTATACAAGAATCGAAAGCATAAAAAACAATGGCTATCAACGGGTCAGAACCCAATACCATGTCCTAAAGCGGAACTTGATCCTCGAAAAATTGTATTAAGCGTATGGTAGGATATTGGAGGTGTGATTCACTTTGAGTTTTTAAATCGAAATCAAACAATAACAGCCGATGTATACAGTCAACAGCTTGATCTATTATTATAGGAGATACAAATAAATAAATATATTTCATTTTTTTTTTTCATTTATTATAGCTTTTTATATTTCTTACACGGTCAACACGCAAATAATATGTTAATAGAATAAAAACGTTATATAACGAATAAAACGTTACGTTTTTGGACATAGGATGTTACGTTGGTGTAACTATCTCGTAATGGTTCTCCGTAAGTTAATCCGCGTAATAACCTCGAATCTAAATATTATGTCGTTCAACGCACTTAATCTACATAACCCACACGTCGCATGCAGGAATGGTTTTCCTTAAAAGAAAGTATAGAAGGAGTGTTTAGTATCATGTATGTTTAGTATATCAATTCGCCGTGTTCTAGCTACGTTCGGACATGGCGTCCCTTCACCAATTTCTTCCGTTCTTTTCATTAGCCTTTTCATTGTAATTATTACCTGTAAGCGTTTCGAAAATTTGCTCTTTTTTCGGTGCATGTCTACCTTAATTTAATCCTTAACCTTTTCGTTACGATGGGCAACTCTAATCGCTGTCTACGAGATGCCACATATCAGGTGTATACATTATTTTTCCATAAATGACATTTATCTCATCTATCGGATAATTTTCGACTCCCCTGCTTAACCGTTTTAGTGTCAAGCGACGCGATCGCGCTTCTGTTCAGTGCTCAAAAGTGCCAACTAATAGATCTGTAGAATCGAACTACATGTTTGAACTTTGTCAATGCGTGTCTTTACTATTACTATTTATTGATGTTCTACTAAATTAAAATCTATGCTTTCGCAAGCTTCGAGCTGTTGTTAAAGATAATTTTTTCATTTATTAAAAAGTAGAAGTAACCTAAACGAGAAAAAGAAAAAAAAGACGAAAGAAGCGATATAGCATCGCTTGGCATACTTCGACTGAATTTTTGCAAATGTCTGTGGCACTCAAACGGTTAAAGACAGATAGTGGTCTTGAGTCAATGCACTGAATAATGGTTTCTTCAACCTCTACAGCTATTTTCAAATGAGTATCGGTCAAATGATATTGCACTGACCTCAACAAATGGAAATTAGAAGAGGTTTAGTTCGAGGAATATACCATGTACGGCATATATTCCGTTAATATTCCCATCCAAGGGAATATCTCAGATTTTTCATGTCTTTTGTCACATGCTTCTTTTGCTCGATTTCGTCACTCAGATGCATTAGTCGTTCTTGGTATCGGTTAGAACAGTGTTTCGTGTGGTTATATAAGCAGAGGCATTCATTTGTTTCGTGTTTCCTCATTTTGAAGGTTGAACAAAGAAATTGGAACGCGGCAAAAAATAGAATTGAACTCAAATAAAATTACAATTTAATTGTGAGGATTACGAATTTATTTTTGCACTTGATACTTAACATCAAGTTGACATTATCTGACAAACAATTATACTCCCTCACTATTTTGCGCACTCTTATTTTGCACTTACAGTTTCAGTGTTCAATTTGTTTTTTCAATGTCACTTATTTCTCATGGTCGAGATATCTCAGTAATAAAAAAAAGAAAAAGAACAAATATTTCCTGAATCAGTCTCGAGACGTAAACCTGAGCGCTGATGTCTGCCAGTGCGCAATTTATGCACTTTTGCGTGACATTTCGGCGGAAAGGATACTTGTAGCGAAAGGATTAATTTATTCCTTCAAATATTTTTATCTTAATTTGGTAAACCAGCTTCTAAAGTAATATAGCAAAATTGATAAATTTTTTGCAACATATATATTTTCCATCTGCCACACATGTTACGTACTGAAATCTGTCGCAATGAAAGGGTTAACGACTATATTACAAGTTGTAATTGGGCCCTCGGAATGATTAAATATGTAACAAATAGGGCACAGGTTAAATATACGTATACTTGTACGCACACCTGACATGTTGTTTCTACCTGTCCAACAATCGCATACCGATAACGCCTCGATCCTAGCATACCGATGATTACGTCAGCTTTAAAACTGTATCGCGCAGCGTAATCGGTTTTCTCACACATATTGATAAACTAGGCATGAACAAACATTCATTTAACGTTCACCGTATTATTCCCGTAATAGAAGTATACTTATCTTTCGATTGCCAAGAAGGATGTGCATATTATTCCAGTATCACGAATTAAATATTTGTGCGATAACTTTGTTGATCCTCTATAGCGCCATGTTGCATAAAAGTTACATGTCTATTTATGTGTATTTTAGACATCACATTTTATTTATTTATTGCTATACTGTTGCATCGTTGTATTATTACATTATTACCAGTCGATTTATTTGTGTTCATTATTATTTAAAGAAATTTTGATTTATCAAAATTTATCAAAATGTAAAATAAAGTGCTTTTCATAAACAAAAAATCGGGTTAGGTTCATTTCTATTAGGTATGGAAATGAATTCTTTCCGACTTTTGTACAATTAAAGTTTTATTTAAAAGGAATGAAAACAGATTGATCCTAAAAATAATTGTCATTGTTGTCAATGACTTTTCTACCATCTTTTTGACAGATTTTTCATTTTTCATTTTTTCATTTTCTGTATTCTTTTTACGAGTGCCATTGCGAATATTTCGATTTGTATGGCTGTACTGATTATGTTATTCAAGTTGAAAGGAATTCATTTTTAATTCATTCACACCTAATAAATTAGATGCAACCTTGATTAGAAGTTCTTTCAAATGGATTTTACTCTATGCGCATATGCGGTGTGCATTTTCATTCAGGTTTTATACTATTAACTGAATAGAATGTCGAAGTTCGAAACATAGTTTCTACGTGATATTTATCTTTGCATATTCCGATAATGTACATATATTGAGTTAACAAACTTAAATGGGTTTATAAACAATGAAATATAAATTTTATGCGAATTAAGACGTTAGTCATCTTACAGTGCATTTAATAACTATAAAATCATACTAAACTGTTTGACTTTTGTATGTTACGAGTGAAATTTAATGAAAAGGAGAATATAAAATAAAAAAATATTTTTCTCAATAATAGTAAATTACATAGGAGGGTTATTTCAAAATTTCACGACCTCACCCACTAGATAACCCTAATGTTTGAATTGTATTTATATATCTTGAAGTTGCAATTGTTTTATACATAACCTTTAAGTTTAACATTGATCTGTTGTACAGTTTATCAGGAAAACTAATTTTAAAAGAGTTATCTCGCTGTCTGTGCTGAAATAAATAAAATAACAGAAATATCAGAAATGCAAAAATCGCTGATTTGAAGTTCAATTTGTTTTCTTATTCTGCTTTAAGTTTGACTTGTTTCCTCATCATCGGACTTCCATCTATTCCTTTTTCTTCATATCTTGTATACTTTTTTAAATATTCACAATAATATTAAAACTCGTAATTTCTTTGAAGGGGTGTATTCACCTCAAGTATCATTTCATTATCAAAACCAGAGACGGTTTCATTCTATGATAATAATGAACTACATCTTGAACTAGATCTTTGCAAAGTCTCAATTTTTCTTTGTTTTAATTTTCCAGTTGGAGAATTTTAGAAGTTTTGTATAAGTGATCTTCTGTATATTAATCAGTATATAAATCTAAATATTTATTAACTAACTTAATATGTTGTATTTTTCGCGTAATGTACTGTTTCAAAAAATTTTTAACATGTTAATATAATCATCATTAGATTGTGCATTTGTAGGAAATTGAAACGTGCAAAATTACACAGAATACATGTAATGTTAAAAGATATAGAAAATATCCAAAGTATAGTACCTTTTGTAGTACATGATAGGTGAAACAATTTTCTAATGACGTTTTACTGTTTTTTACTACATTTTCAAAGACGTGAATTTGCATAGAAATTCGCAGTCTAACTGTCATTATCTGTTTCATCTGGAACGTTCATTGAAAAGGACAATTGTAAAACGGACCTGAAGGTGTCGTGACCGGAAGATTAACGAGGACGTGAATCGCGCGTACTTCTAGCAAAACTGTAAATCGAGCAGTAGCATGGACACGACTTGATGACTTATTGTACTGAATTTCTTAATTGCCGAACCAGCCTTTTCCTTATTACACATTTGATCTATCTTTTCCTACTAAGAATTCTCAAAAATCCGACATCTCATCTTTCCGTCATTATTTTTACTCTCTCTTTGTTACTCGTCTGTTTAAAAACCACCATTCGACCAACTGCAAATTTCAATATTTCAACCATTGCTACTTACAAAATTGTCTCCATCTACAATAGTAACGTTGAGATTTTTACTTTTTCCAAAAATTCAGACAGCAAATATAGTCATTCAAAAAAACACGCCTATGTGATTCTTTTTAATAAAACACAAACTATTCCGAATTTTTTCAAGTTGTTCTTTTTAATGAAAGTATGGTTCGATACAATTATATGTGGAATAGAATATCGTTGAAATATGCACCACGACTGCGTCTACAGACATAAATTCAGAAATTTTCAATATCTTTTCGACATGTTGCTAGAATTATTTCAGGAATTGCAACTCGAATGCTGTTCTTTAGGTCGTTAATTGTTTCTAGCTTGTTTCCTAGTCTGGCTTGGTAGTTCTAGCTTGTCTAATTGTGTTAAATCGCATGATCTTGGAAGTCAATTGAAATTTTCATTTTGTGAAATTACGCGCTGATGAAATTTCGATCACAAAAACTGAATGTCTACTTGGGTTGTGTGACACGTAGCACCATCTTGCTGGAAATAGACATCAAACACATCAATTTTATTCCATTTTTCTCTAGAACTACTTATTGTGGTCTCATCGACTGTCAAAATAAAGAAAACAAACGAATGATTGCACCTTTCTAGCTGCATGTTTATATCTCTTCAGTAAAAAATCCTTCTTAAATTGTTTATAAACAATTAACGATGCTTTCAAAGCAAACAGAAAGTATATACAAAATATCGTAGTGAATTGGAACTGTATTAATTAAACATTCATGGATGCAGTCTTTTTCTTCTTAACATTTATTGAAGTTGTATATCTATATTTTTAATTCCAGCATTCAGATATAACCGTAAAATAGGTAAATATAAGAAAATCACACAATAAATTGGAGACAGAAAATTATATTTATGTTCTAATAATAAGTTTGTATCAAAATGAGCAATTGTCCGGTGACTCGTGGACTTACGGATACTGGTTTTAAGTTTTCAATGTATATATTACTCGTTTTTATTGTGAAATAGAAATTTTTAACACGTTCCTGAAAGGTGCAATTTTGTTTTTATTTAAATTCACTATATAACATGGAAGGATTAGAAATTTTCTAATGGGTTTAATGATATGAAACGCAGATTTTAAAACCTTATGTGTAGTCGAAAACTTTTAGTTCTGAATGCTGAAATACAGCGATGACGTTAGTTGAAGTAACGTCATGTATGATAATCGATGATGTCACATCTAAAGTATGACTAGGAGTAACTAAGAATTAAACTTTGATTACCTAACTTTTTAAATGTTAAATCAGTACAAAAAAGAAGCAAAATAAATGAATACATTATCAAATTGGAGAGTACAATTTTAGTTTTTATGAAACATAAAAATGTGCACATTCAAGAAAACTTGTTTGGCTCGTCTTTATATTAATGCATACGATGCTATGCAAATTTTTCCTTTCCAATTAATCTCCTTCTCTATCAAAACTGAAGGCCAAAAGTATTACAAGTAATATCAAATGTAAATGTATGTCATGTGAAAAGATATAATACAAATAAACGTTGCTCGTTTGTGTGTATATTAGAAGTAGCATGCTCGAAAATTGTTGGTCATTACTTTAGAAAATAAATAAATCCACTAATTTACACTATAGTATTTGTGTCATAATTGAATTACGTGTGTTACTGACACCTCGTAACAGTATTTTCAGTAATTAAATTAACGTACTTTGAAAATAATTCAAATTAGTTTGAATTTTTATACCTCTCGATTCCTCGCTTCATTTTTTGCCGTATATGTTTCATTGCATTTAGGTTTGCAAACCGAGATGGTCTATTTAAACAAAATTTTTATACAATTTGAACATAATTAACCTTTCACTACCATTGTATAGTATATGTTTCGACTTGTTATCATGTTGAAATATTTAATTCGATGTCATTAGATGTCAAATAGAACTATATGCAACATCGTTCGTACTATCTTTTAATTGTATAAATGGATCAACTTTGTTAAAGTGAAAAAGGCATCATAATAATATTGTTTGTACCACCATATTTTGTATAGTTGGTATTTAATCCTAGAACTCTCAAGTCTCGAATCATCACGTGAAGTCCCCAGAGAGGGTTCTTCGAACCCACAGTACTTTTTACGCATTTATCATAAAAAGAATTGTTTTTTGAAAAAAGTTTTGTAATATTTGAGCGTGTTTCATTTTGTGAACAATGTAATATATTTGTTGAATTGTATTTACACGTACATTTGTAAAATACAATAATATTATAAAATCGAGGGTGTAATAATATGAAACTAATTTGAACTTCATTCTTCTGATTTTTCTGATGTTAGACATGAATAGCATTTTACTCAATTTTTGTATTATTTCAAGTCGGATTATTCGATATAAATAACGAATAAGCATTTAAAATTGCAATATGTATAAGTGTATAAAACATTGATTAGCACTGATTTATCAATAAAACTATCACTAAACGTTTCTCAAATATAAAAAAACTGACAAAAATATTCTCGAATAGGACTGCGTGTCATTCTCACAATGAATTTTCACTTTTAACTGCTCTATTTGTATACTTGACTGTAACTGAGGATACTGCGTCGTTCCACCCCGATTATTACTGTGGTTCGAGTTTTAGTTTTGTGATTAATTATTATGCTTTAAAAATAGGAAGAGCGCAGGGGTCTGCTTCGTGTGATCGCCGTCATGCTGGTATCGCGACGCATAGTCTGCTTTCTTTTTTATGCATTGCGTTTTTCACATACGTATAACAACGTGGACTAATGAATATTAAACTTAAATATACACACGACAATAATTATGGAGAATTTTTGACATAAGGAGAATAGTTCCAATTTAAAGTTTTCCAACTTGTGGTTTCGAAGATCCCACAGCCCTCTTGAGAGTTCTAAGGGTTAATGTTTAATGTCATGTTCAGTATCTACCGGATAGGTAATCTCGAGTTCTCTTCTAATATTCAGTTTATTAGCAAACATTAATCAAACTATCATGTTTTTTCTGTGAGTTGATGATGCTTTAAATGTACGCTTTATGAGAAATATCTTTATTATTTTAAACTTTATATGTAGTAGATGTAGCATCCTAAAGCTTTAATATAAAATTTATTATTCTATATTTTTTCTATATTTTTATATAATTTATTATTCTATATACTAACCAAACTTAATGTTAAATTTATATATTCTATATTTCTATATTTCCAAACCACAAACTTTGTAAACACTTTCATAAACTTTTTAAAAGAATAAAGAGATATTAATTAGCCTATAGAAAAATATGACTAATTAATTAAAGGTAAAAATACCTTTGCAATTCTCGAAGTTCCTCCACCTTTGAAAACAAGCTAGCCGTTAGTAATTAGATTATAATCATAGCAGTGACTTTGCACATATTTAGAATAATTAATAATAATAATAGAACAACATGTATGATGTACATGTACCTTATAAATAATGTGTACGATAATAAAAATCATAATTATAAAAACTGAAAAATAAAATTTTGACTTTATTAATTCTTCGTCATTCTTGGACAATAAACAATTCGGCTGATGCCTGGGTTCATTTGGACCCAAGTTAGTCATCTCTTCCAATGTACATTCTAGACGATTTTTTTATATTTCGTAAACTCTTTTCTATTTCTGCTTATTATTTTCTCAATACTATAAAAAAAAAAAGATTCGAGTAGGTGTGGACCGTGAGCACCGTCAACCGAGGGTTAATAAATGTTTACAAATATTGTATATAATTTAAATAATATATACAACTGTTTATCATTTATAAATACTTTATAAAATTGATTAAAAATATACAACTTTATATTATGTAAAAAAAATGTAAGATTTAAGCAATCAAAAAATGTAAGATTTAAACAAATTTAAACAATTTATACTTCATGGGACGGTCACACTATTGGCAACTAGATTTCACCCAAGGTCCGTTAAAATCTTTTTTTCAGGTGCACTGGAACTTTCTTTTCTCTAACCTCTTCAAATTTTCAGTTCCTGCTCTTTTGTATTTTTACTTTTAAGAATCTTACCTTCACTCTCGAGTAGCCTAGGAAGCATACATGTGACGCCTAGATGTGTACAAGAGCGAACGACCCTGTTTTCCATGAATTTTCCTTTTCCTTTTCTGCCACTTTCTCCACCTTTATCTTTTTCGTTTATATCTACTTCTGTCTTTCTACTCTATCCGTATATAACTCTGCTCATCTTCACCGTACTCGTTTCTTTTTCTACAGCTCTTGAATTCACGCTGAAACGCTGCCCCGATTACAGTACCATTAACAAAATGTATTTTAAGTCCTGAATTGTTAATATTTTTCATATTTGTGCTTCGTCAAATGCCCATTTTTGGCATTTTGGTCAGTAGTAATAAATTTAGTGTATTTCCTCGCCTATTCTTTTTTGTAAAGGTTAACACGTACGTTTCAAATTTTCTACACATATTTCGCGAAAAGTTTGATACTCGTAAATATCATCTCATTGCTGCTACGTAAAACCGAAGAGACTTAATGTAAATGGGTTATTGGTAGACGTTTCAACCGTGAATAAACTTATGACAGATTCGAATAAACGCATGCTTACCGTGTTCACATAAGCCAGGAAAGGGCTACGTGTACTTGCACAAAAGCTGTGTAAAGGGCGAGGTATAGATGCACAAGGAAGGGGAGAAACAGAAGAGAGGGTTTGTACGAGCACCAGACAGGAGAATCGATAATAAAACGTCGCGACGTCGTCGCACAGCATCCATATTCCACTAGGATGGGAAACATTTTATTTTCGTTTAACATTTCCTCAAATTTCACATAACACGCGTGTTCAATCGTTTATCTGTTCTTTTACCGAAATTATACTGTAACACTTGTTATCATTTATCCTGAAAATACAGTAAAGGAATAAAATTAAGTAGATTCCTGCCTGTTGTAGGAAATAATGCTGTAATTTAACGATTTTTTTATTACTTTTTTTACTTTTTCAGTTATTATTATTTACATATATTTATTAAATAGATATAAGATCGTATTTTAGAAAGATAATCAGTAGAGGATAATTAATATAAGTGATACAATATAATAAAAATTAAGATTAGCAGGGTAAGATAGCTGTAAAGTATTGTAAATAGAAGATAACTGGAAGTCATCCTAATCCGAAAGGCAAAGATTATAATAAATAAATAAAATAAAATAAATATTTACATATGTTTATAAGTAAAATATTCTGAATAAATTTATATTATGATTTAGTTTAGTTTAGTATGAAAGTATTTGCAAGTTTGAGACAGACGGAAGTGTGTGTTAGTAAAATTGAGTGGATTCTGATTTTCAAATGACATCAAAGCTAGTAGATATTACATTGTGTTTTCTATTCTTCAACGACAACTTTTTAAGCGTTGCTCGTGAAAAATACGCGCTGTCGGCAATGTGTTAACATCTCAATGAGAATCAGAATCGTGAAGTCGAAGTTGAGCCAAAGTCAGTCTACGATTGTACAACTTCATAACGCTCACAATAACATTAGCATTTAAATTAGTAATGTAATTTACCATATGATAAGAAGGGTAGTTCATCTCTAATATGAGAATTAATTGATTTATTATAAGTACATTTGATATAAGTACTATTGATTACGCAAGTCTTTAGCTTTTTAATAAGGATACTGTTTAAGCTGAAATAATAGATGAACACACCCTTGTCAGTTATTATTGTAGATCTCGATTTCGAGGCGTAACTGATTGTTACCGCAGGATCGTCAATGTACCATATCGTCCTACCGATAATTGCACGACATACGACTAATGGGCCAGATCGTTGTTTCAGCCGTAGAACTATTGTATTTGTCATTTGACAACAAAAGTTGATTACATCACTGACAATTAGTTGAAAGAAGTGCAAGTAAAAAAGATGTATCGTTGATGGGACAAATGGGACAAAAACCCCTTAAGTAACCCGATGTCATTTCAATTGTAACTCTCAGCTTTTTTCGTTGCCTAATTTAGTTTTGATTAGACTTCATTCTATCTCGATTAGTTATAAATTTTACTTACGTCGTTTTTTTCTCTTCTTTTTTCTTGTATTATTGATCATATTTTAGTAGCAATTTTCTATTTCATTAACACTAAACATACCACGACCGACCAAATGGGTCTTTTCAATTTTATTTAAAAAATTTCCTACATGCAACTTTATTGCAACGCCATTTAACTTCACGGCTTTTGTTGTAATATACATACAATGAATTTTTTAATATTTACTTCTTTTCTTATTGTTTTTTTTTTTCTGAGAAAAATATGTAGCTTGCCTTATTCACCGCGACTGATTATTTGACCGGTTGATTTATGTTCTTTTGTAATGTTATTTGCTCGGAAGATCCCATTCTTATCCGGTTTGATACATAAATCAACGAAGTCAGTATTTACATACCGATACATTTGAAAAACTAATATTTAAAATAGCCAAAATTGTTACAAACAAAGTGCATATCTTACTTTCGATGAACAGTTGTTTTCATCCAAGATTAAGCGCAGATTTATGCATAATATGTCAAACAAACCAGATAAGTTTGGCAATAAATTCTGATTAACTTCCAACGTAAATAGTAAATACGTTATAAACGGGTTCTAAATGATGAAAGAAAAGAATCTTTAGTTCCGCTTAGGGAGTTTATTGTTTTCAAAACGATAAAATTACTTATAGACTGTAGAAGGAATATAACCACGGATAATTTTTTTGTAATCGTATTATTAGCGAGAAACTCTTAGTAAAAAATATCACTATTGTTGGAACTATTCGCAGAAACAAAAGAGAACTGTCAAAACTAGCAAAACAAACAACAAATTTTACACGATTTTTCATAAAACAGAATAAATCAGATAATTGTACTCTTACAATTTATAAAAATAAATCGAATCAAACAGGACTTATACTAAGCATAATGTATAAATCTATAAAAATTGAAGAAAATAATACGGGTACACCAGAAACAATTATATTTTATATTGGAATCAAATTTGTTGTAGATGTGACCAATCAAATGGCTAGGAAATATAATGGGAAACCCAAATCTGAGACATGGCAGTTTTTTTTAATATTCTTGAGTTAGCCCGAATAAATACGCAGATTTTATATATAAAAACCATAAGAGAAAAAATTTCAAGCGCAGAATTTTTATTAGTGAGAAACTTGCCACTGAATTTCAAGTATTGTAACAGCAAGACAAAGAAGATATACAGAAAGGAACGACAAATATAAGTTCAATTTGATATATACAGAAAACTTATCTAATAAGATATTGTGAAGATAATAAAGCTAACATTATCTGTTTAAAATATAAAAAATATGTGTGTGGAAAATATACATTGAGAACCCTATAATTTGTAAAAACTGCGATGAACAGGAGTAAGATATGCATTATTCATTTCTAAATAAAAGAGACTATATCTTCCATTTTCCATTTTCTATTCATGTTTATAAATGAAACGAAAAAAATAAATTTAATTTGTCATTAGATAAAAGTTGTTTTATTCATTACTTAAGTCAGTATCAAATTGATTGTTATCTGTAATAAGTAGTAAAAAAAGTATACCTTTTTTCTTAAAGACCGGTCATTCGATCGACCACGATAGAAATAGGTATACATAAATCATTGGTAAGTTTAGTGTTAATATTATTTTCATATTAAACTAAAATTTAGAATGCTCGAACTAAATAATGTATTACTTTGGGGGGTAACATTAGTTCGAAGATAAAATTCAAAAGACACGGGTGGAATTTAGGTTACCTACACAATTAGCAAAGATAACTTTTAAGTGTCGTGAATTGACCACTACGAGGTATCTAAATGTAGATAACTGTCCGAGAAGCAGGAGTGCAGGCAATAGATAGAAAGGGAGAGAATGCGTAGCGTCATGCGCATCCGTGTGCAACGTGGGCGTGTTTGTATGTAAGAACGTCAAATCCAACCACTTTAAATTAGTATCAGTCTACAGGCCCACACTCTAAGAATAGCCATGTATTAGCTCAATTTTTCCCTTTAATTAATTTTCGTTGATGTTATATACGCGTATGTGCATGCTTGGATGTGTGTCTATGTGTAAGTTTCATTGTGATAAATGTAACTTTACGTAAAACAAGACGTTTATCTCCTTCGATATATGAACAGGTATTTCTTTTTTCTTTTACTCAGGGGAGCACATCTTTTTTAATTTCTTGTATATGACAAAAATGTTCGTGAAAAGAATATGTACATATTGTCGTTCATGAGTATTATATGATTTAAACTTTAAATGCAGACATCTGTTTTTAAGATGTTACCACATACACGTAGTCTTCCAGACTACTTGAACAATTTTGTTTATTATGTCATTGCGTTGTTGAAATAATTCTAATATAGCTGCTTTATTTAATGAATATTATTTGTCAGGATCTTTTGAAATATTTTATAAAAATAGTTTATTTATAATATCATAAAAGCATTTTTGTTTTACATAGAAATAATATATTATTAAAATATACCTATGTTATTTCATGATTATTGTTTGTTAGGATCTTTTGCAATAATTTATGAACACAGTTTGCTTATAGGGTCATATAAAAAATTCTGATTTTTCTTAAATAGAAATAATGTGTTAGTAAAATAAATTTAATATACTTATTTTATATAATAATTATTATTTACAAGATTTCTTAAAATATTTAATCAAAATACTGTGCTTATGTCATAAAAATTAGAATTTTTTCAAATAGGAATAACATATCACATGTCAATTGAAGTTACTCAACATCAGAACTTCAAACATCCTTCTCATATGTAGTTGTAATAGTGAAATAAAAATTCATACTCATCTTTGAGACGAGTGATTTGTATTTCAGGGTTCAGTTACATTTTTTACACCACATATCAGCAGAAATTAATGTACTCGTTATATTCCGAGATTCCAGACTGAATCGTTGTTTAATTATAGTTTAGGTTCATTTTACATTCAGTGTTATAAACAATATTTATGAATGGGAATATATGTATATGGAACAGTTGAATGCATTTATTCCTTGAATATACATATAATCCGAAAGATTGCATATCAGAAGTCAGGGAACGAAATTGATATGATTTGAGTACAGTTAAAAATTCATTCGTTTATTTTTATGAAGAGTAAGGTACACTTCACTATTATATTTTAATGACACTTTCATAAAATTACGCAAAGTACTTGGATAATTGTTCACAATGAATGGCAGTATTAGTTTCGACAACATCTTTGAACAAACAAATGCGACATTCCTATGAAGAAAAGACTGTTAATATTTCCAATTTAAAAATGTTTCATTCTATGCGTAATATAAATTTAAGATCGAAATTTGCTTGCTATTTTACAAAAGAGAGAGCTAAATAACACCTCAAGAAAAGTAAAATGTAAAAATTAAAAATATAACATCGAAGGCACTAGTTAAAAAAGAAAATCTAATATTCTTCTTTTTATTGTAACATTTACATTGTATCTATTAAGTTTTATCGAATCGAAAGAATATTTTCCTATAGCGAGAAAAGTAGCTTGTTCTAGCAGGCATATACATTTTTAATAAAAAGCTTTTTTTCATCCCAATGCTCAGAATAGAACGACATTGTTTTCTTCGATGAACCAATGGGTAGTATTTCGGGAAGGTGTTCATCCAGAATAAATCGCAAAGCTCTAAGGTTACATAAATGTCATAACATGTGCTCATTCCTCGTGAATGCTCACGTAGTTCTTTATAATTCTCACACATATTATTAAATAAATAGAACCAACCGCTTAGGTCCAAATTAACGTGGTACTCGGATGATTATAAAACTGCTTCGTGCTAATATTCAAAAATATCTCAGTCAAACCGCTACGTACAGATATTCGCAGAAATAGTATATCATATATTTCATTACGATACTATGAAAGAGAGTCATTCAAACACATTAGTGCCTAAATGCAATATTAATATATAGGGTATTGTTACCTTTTTTCCGACAAAACGATGTTAATATATTGAACAAGTAAAAATAAGAGAAAAATGTTATATAAACATAACCTCGAAAATGCTTTATGGAAAAATTATGATAAAAATATGAAATACTAATAAATTAGTTTTCGTTCAACACAGTATAAGAAGAGATTACTGATATTTTATCTACGTTAGTTCCATTTCTTAGTTTTACCAGTTCTTATAAATACAGCACTGACATCTATGGAAAATTGGATTTCTTGCATTGCGAATTTTTAATTGATTTCCATTTGTTTTGATGAGTATCACAAACTCTTTGCATTAATTCCTCACGCGTTAGTAAAATATTTTTTAAGCTAGATTTATATAACACTTTTCTCTTATTCTCTCATAGAATATGCTAGCACCGTTTTGCTGAAAAACAATTGGGACACCACGTATAGCTGCAATACGGTCAATGATCTTATAGTAAATAATATGTTAATTTTATAAAAATAATAAGCAGAAGAAAGTTATAAAACTTTGCTTAAATTAATGTAATGGAATTATTATTTGATAAGAATGTATTACAGAGACTATGAATAGGTTGGTATTTAAAAAATTTTTAATCAATATTGGGAATAAAATAACAATACGTAATGTGAATGGTCGGTATTACATGGATTAATGCAAAAAGCTGTCAGTATTTTCATTAAAATATAAATAAGTATGATAACTTTTTAGTATTTTAAATAGGTGGTTGTATACAATAAAATATCGTACTGTACAATGATAGCATAACCTAATTCAACCTAGTCAAAAAAATAAATGAATACCGACAAAATAAACAAAATTATACTGATAAAATGCAATTTAATACTGACAATAAACTATTTTTTCTGACTAAAACATTAATTTTTATTAACTATTTATTGAAAAAAATACTTACCATTAATTAAAGAAAAAATCGACTAAGTAAATAGAAGTGCTATTAATGATAGGAAATATTACAGCAGAAATTAAAATTCGGTTTCTATGGTAATCTGAATTATTCTACATTTTAAAGAAAAAATGTTTTTTGCTTCATTTGATATCTTCTGACAATACCAATTAAAAAGTTAAGAAAAGTAGCTAAAACCTAGTTGGCAAAATTGGTATTGTTTTAGTCATCTATTCAATTACTCACTTGAACTTTTACGAAACACTTGAACAATGTGAAAGGATGGGCTAGACTCTAACCGTTAGAGCCTAGACTATCGATTCTTAGCGATAAATGAGACTCTAGTTCGTGGCTCGATTCCAAAGGGGACTTTGAGAGGCTTCCATCGTTGCGGATTAGTAATCTTCGACTAGACGCGCACGACTGTCAGGGGCAGTTCACCTTACAAAAAAGAAAAAATTTCTTCCTTACTCTTATTTATTGCCACCTGAGGTAAGATCAATAAATCTACTTCAAATATTATTTTTAAAAATAATTTTCAATATACTAATATGGTAACATATTACGTATAAATATTTATTAAGAGAAACCTCATAAAAAATGATTCAAAATTAAAAGTACAGTAACTTGGGCATGCCTTGCATTAAATGAGACTTTAGAATATTTTCAGAAACTTGATACGTAAATTTTCAAAAGTTAAAAATAAAATACTTGTACAGAGAAAGGGAAAAAAAGTTTTATGGAAAGTGAACCTACAATCGGTATTTCATTATACTTTTACCACCGTCGGTATACATAACCAATGAAGAAAATTATCATAGTTTGTGAAAGGAAACACTTTTATCGTAGGATGGTTGAAAAGGGTGATATTGATTTTGTCACGAATAAGGTATATACATAGCGTAAACTTATCACCTGATAAAAATTTCCATCGCACAAAGTAAACTGCTGATCTTTGCATTAAAACCGAACCATTAATACCAGAAAATCTTTTTGATATATATAAATAGACATCTCGTTATGTTGTTGGCAACAGTTGGCGAGCTACTAAGAGCAGTAAGACACGTGCGTTTGATGAATCACTATTAATGAAAATTTAACGTGCTTTTATATTTTTTATTGTATAACAAATTATCGATATCGAGAAATTAGTGAGATTTTATGTATCAAAATGAAGCAAAATAGGAGTTTTTTCAAATTGCTTTTAATTCATTAATCTGGGGAAAGACGAATTATCTTGTAATTGTTTCATCAATGTTTAGAACATAATTATTTATAGAGGGATTGTTTATTTTTAATTGTATCATTATGCATGCATTGAATATAAAATACAATTGGCGCGAAAAAACTGAAGCAACTGATTATAATCTTTATTCATTTTTAATTACAAATTCAAGAGATTCCATTTCTATAATTTCTTTTTCTAAATTTTTATTATATGACATAAATTTATATTATATTTATTTTTATTGAAAAAATGTCAACAATCTACTGATACCATTTTCATCAAGCTTTGTTCTCCCTCTTTTTGTATATTTTTGTATATGTTTATTTATTTAAAAATAATATCACATTCTGCATTTTTGTTGTATTATTTTGTATACATTTTTGTATATTATATTTTTATATATTTTATGTGATTGTTCTTTTCATCTAAGCAGTTTATGAAAAGTGTATTAATTATGCATATTTATCGTTTAAGATTCGTTAACATTCATAAAGAAATAAAAAACTCGCATTCTAGAATACTTTTGCATTAGTCATTCGAAAGCTCTGTTCCTTTGCAATAAGACCTACTTGCATGAACATACCCTTTCATATTAATGATCTGCTTATTATTGATTATTATTGGAAATTTCAAACATTTCTAAAAGATTAATTCTAAGAAGAAGAAAGAAAGATAGAGAAATAGCTAGAATTACCAACATAGGCCATTATTAGGTACTAATTATAGGGTCTCGCCATGTGAAGGTGACTACGCAAGGAACTAATAAAAACTGACAGCTTTCTACCTTCAGAGATACGCGTTTCTCATTCAAAGTAAGTCGGAAATGGCAAAGTTGTGAAGAATTCGTATCTTTAAAATAGTTCGCGGTATATGATACATGCACGACTCTTTTATATTTCGATTTTCAATCGCTATGCTAGTCAATTTGCTAGAAATTTGGTTCGTACTCTTCTCTTACTGCATCATCATCTGAATTTTATTTATTGCACACTTCCATTTTAATTTAACGAAACATATTGTACATTTTTTACAAATTTGAAAATTATTAATCTTTAAATTTTCGAAAATAATTCGACAAATTTTACGACTGAGAATGGAACATCTATGTTTCTATTGAAATCTGCAGTAGCGAAAAGGTTAAGAGGTAGTAAGCATTTTATTCTATCTATATATAGTATTTTATTCTATTATAATTTTCCATTTTAGAAATAATTTGTTCTATCTTATAAACTATTTAAAATTAAAACGCACACTTCCCACGTTATATATTGACTTATACTACTTTATTCTATTTCATGAAATAATTTTCTTTTAACTTACTTTATCTTATGATTGTATGTTATATGATAGTTTAATATAGTTAAATTATAAATTAGTTCGAATAGATGGTAGGCATGTGTACGTTATTAATTAATAACAATGTAATAAAGTATGAAATTTACCAATAAGCTGTAACAGAGAAGGTGTAATTTATAAAATATCAATTTTAACAAAATATTAAATTAAGAAATAAATATCAACAGAAAAGGATACAATTAGCAAAATCTCAACCTTTATTGAATAGTTCAATTCAAAATCAAATGATTCAAAATTAATTGGACTTTTATTTTATTTGTTATTTTCATATTTGCTGTTGGTGTAAATTTCGATCATTACTAGTGTTGTGATCTTATTTTCTGCTAAATCTATAATGCTGAAAATAACATGGAATAGTATTACAGATTGTAAGCATTACAACCACACAGGTGATAGCGCTATTTTATTGAAAAAATACATCACTAATGTATGCAAAAATGTGAGATTCTAATAAACAAGAAAAAGATAAGTACAATTACACTTTTCTGATACATCGATGCACAGAAATGCATAAACTTAATTCCAATATATATACTTGACACCATTTAATCTTACCCTATCGCATCTTTCTCCATCTCCAACCATTTTAACCAGTTAAGTGTGTTTGACGACTATATCCGTCATGGAGATGTGGCAGAATTTTGTGTCATGACGACTATATCCGTCATGCGTAAAATTTTGTTACAATTTGATATTTAAATTGTAATTTTGGCGAAAACTAAATTATATTCGTAAATTTTAATATGTTTAAAATGTTTAGAGGTCAAGACGAAATGAAACAAGCAAATAAAAATTATAAATAATTTGAGTTGGATTCATAACTTCCTGAGAGCTAACTCGTAAGCAGTGCAGTAACACACACTGGTGCGCGCTTTGCAAAATGATCGTCACAGTTAATTGGTTAAACATACAATTTGTTCCCAGTTGTATCACACACCTCTGTATACAATACGTAAAAATCTTTTGTATCTTAGGAATATTTTAAGTAATCAGGATGCGGTGATCAATTATACAGGGTTTTCCAATAAGAGCGATAGAATTTTGAATTGAAATGAAATGAAAAGTGTCTTCTCCGAATGTCTTAAAGGTTTTGATAATCTTAACAAGAGGGTAGAAAGAACTATCCTTCGTTACTTCCCTATATATCCATTTAAAAAAGCTTGAAACGTCAATGTAACGGCGATATTTAGCGCGAAAGAGTTTTCGGTGTCTGACTCATACGGTGTTTTTTCCCTCGAATGTGCAACTCTCACCGAGTTGCTGCTGCATGGTTCATGACGTATAGTTCGCTATTGAACTTTGCACGATTAAAACCTTTAGACACGGCGATATTCTGGTTCTAACGGACCAACAAGTGCTTGCAATTTTCCTGCTGGATATTTTAGTCAAAAATAGCGTGATTTGACGCGACCGAGTTATAAACTTGAGCTCGATATGTTTGAACACCCAAAACGTCTATTTAAACGATATTGTCTTCTACATCTAGTTTATTATAATTTGTCACGATTCAATGAATAAGTGAAAAAGAATAATCTTATTTTCTCGTTTGCTTTAGAAATTATAGCCTATTGAATTGGTAAGATTTCAACGTGTATTGAACCCTCTCAATATGCTAATTTGTGATTACAATTTTTTAACAGCGACGGGTTGGTTCTATTTATAATTTACGGAAGTCAGTCCGAAATTAATGCTTGAAAAGCATTTGTCAAAACAAATTCTTAGGAACTAGTGTAGTCGTCGAACAGTTGAGAAGTTATTCCGTTATTATTGATTCTACTACTTGCTCTCTGATCTTGAACATATCACCGAAAATTAATTTAGCGCGCAACAGCCGTAAATCAAGTTCAACTTCTGAAGATGGCTAATTTATATGTACATGCTTATACACACGTATTGTAGTAATCGCATAAGTAAGCTATTTCTCGATAGCTTTAATCTCTCTTACAATTAGTAGAAACATTTATTGGGTCAGTGCAAAAGTTCGTGCCTGATTTCGCATTAAAACGTAAGCAATTTGACATGTAAAATTTGTTTATTAGTTAATTTTATAATCTCCGTTGTCGACAATAAGTTTCTCTGCAACTTCTTCAGTTGAAATTCGGGGATTATTTTGCAATAAATTAAGCACAACGTCATCGTTTATCAAAGAAGCTCGGCCAGAGTGTGGCTCATCGTTTAATTGAAAATCACCGTGTATAAATTTTGCAAACCGTTTTTTTTTTCCTTACGAAGAACTCATGCACGATCTTGGTGAACATCCTGAATGTTTTTTACAGCAGTTTCTATCATTATATATTTTCGGAAATTCGTAAAGTATAACATGACGCTAGTTCTTCGCTCATTTTCAGAACCTCTTTTTATAACGTAAGAACTGTGGAAAAACAAAAGTCCGCTGATGAAATAACAATTTAATATCGCTCTTTCTATCCGCTATGAAATTTCCACATACAACAGGTGTCACTTGCAAACAAATAATTTAATGTTATATTGGAAATGGGCACAAACTTTTGCATTGATCCAATACACAGTTACTCTGTTTTATTATTATTAACCCCTAATCCATAAAATATTTCATTAAGAAAGAAACGTTTTTTTATACTGTTGAGAAAATAATAAACAGAAATATAAGAGAGTCTACAAAATATAAAAAGAGTCGTGTAGAATGTGTATCGAAAGGTAGAGCCTGTGCACGACATAGCGAGGTCGTAAAATCAATTAGGCGTTAAAGTAATCATATTTCAGTTATCGAGGCGAACGAATTGACAGAAATATAGACAAATAAGTATTTGAAACCACTTTACAATTACATTATAAGCTCACTAATAGTGATAGCATTCAGGAGATTAAATAACGATTTGTGAATTCTAATTTTAACAAATCTGTGGCTGAAGTGTTCATTCATTGGACAAATCACTTTATACGTTATTACGTGTATATTACTACGTATGTTGCACTCGAAACTCGTTCGATGAATGCACGTTGCATAGTAAACACTCTTGTGCACGTATTACTACGCCTCTAATGACAAATTAATGGCGATGGAGAGATTTTATGAACAAATTGGAAGATGTAACTAATTTACTTACTCGGATGGTTCTATTCTTACTTGAATATAAAGTCTGCGCTCGAGTAGAGATCGATTGTGTTATATTGATAGTGACTGTTTCACAACTTTTACGATAATCTCTTTTCAACCTCC
This sequence comes from Anthophora plumipes, assembly GCA_951804975.1. NCBI lineage: Eukaryota > Metazoa > Arthropoda > Insecta > Hymenoptera > Apidae > Anthophora > Anthophora plumipes. The sequence goes on along the minus strand of OX638118.1, from coordinate 12,808,949 downwards.
AAACTGAGGTTTTTATTAGCTTTGTGCGGGTGGAGCTATAGGTTATTTCCTAAAACTAAAGTCGTGATTGGATATTGTTACAAGCTACCCTTACTCATGGCGTGTACTGTCACTGGCCTCCTGAATGGTTAAGGAGAGGGTAAAAATTCTCTAACAGACCACTCTATGTGGAAGGCCAGTAACATTTTCCAGGTCCAAGGGAAGTGGTGGTTGAAGGGCTTGTGACCATTGTAAATATTTTCGGTGTCCCGGCCGAGCACTTAGCATCAAGGCGGTTAATATTTAAATTTATGGCCTTTTAAGGACGTAATAACGTACGAGAAGCGTATATATACGCTATACAATTTTTGTTAATTAAATATGATTGGATGTACACTGTCAATCCTTTGGACCTACAAAATTTGAGATTGAAAATTTTTCATATTGTTATCAAGATATCAAGCTGTTCAGAGTAACTTTATCAATCAGTCTGTATATTTTTGATATTTACAATTGTGGATCTCACGTTCCTTAACGTTTGATTTCTAGATAATCTCGAATGCTACTTAACATCTTAAACCTGCAACATAAAAATTGAATTTAACGTAATAGAAAAATGAAATCCGACGGTAACATACAAAATATATTATTTGTTATATTTGAAAAATTGATATATACATATAATTTTCATAACAACAGATTTTATTTTCGTTTCAGGTGAGAGAAAGAAATCTTTCGTTATCGGATTAAAAGAAACGAACAACCCGGTGTCAACAGTGGAGCAAAATCTTCCATTGATCTGGTAAACATATCTCTGATGATGAAGTTTTTACGAACAGACAATGCTGACATATACGTAATGTCAAAATTTACAATTTGTTCTCTAGAAGATGTAATAATAGGATAAAATGCACACGTTGCTTCGAAATTTTTTCGATTATTTCGTCACTAGGGACGTCACATATAAGGTGATGCAAAATGAAACGAACGGAAAAACTGTTTATGTAGGAAAAAAATTTAACTAAATTTCAATACCTCGAAATACATGTAATTAATGAGGCGTGCAAAACCTCGACAGCATAAATAACAAAGTTTGTAACGAAGCAGTTAATCAGTAAACGTATTATAACAGTTTGAATGTTCATAATTAAGTTCATCATATCGAAAATATTTATCAACAAATAGACAACTTTTTTAACTTGCTTACATTTAGTTATAGATCTGGCGATAAAATTATATTACTCAATTTTGTGTGTTACAAGATTCTTTCACAGATCTTTCATATTTTTAATACAAAGTTTAAATTGGGTTAGATAATTCAAGAAATATTATATTTTTATAGAAAAAATTTTGCTAATGACTTGGATTGTTGATGTAATTATTAGAACAATATAGTTATTAAATTTTATTGAATTAGGATTACTAATTGACGTTAATTGTACAATAGATGCAATGTGACAATGTTAGTATTACCGCAAATATGCAAAATGTAATAATTTAAATAATAAAAATATTATCAATAGACATCGTGTCACTCGCATAAATTTTTATATTATTTTTGCGATTCTTTAGAGAAGCAGTTGCATTCTTATATTTAAAGCATTTTCGTAGGTTTCAGCTTTTTAAATACTTGATATCAAAGTACATTCTAGCATTCTATCAAATGTTTTATCAAAATGATATGATATTTTTACTGTTAGGTTGGTGCATATGAAATGTCGTTTTCTGAATATTACTAATACTAGTAATATTATATAATACATTGTGTTATTTCACGAACGTATGTAATTAAAATAATTTCCACGTAATTTTATATACATTTCTCAGAAATTAACTACTTTTATTATTCCAACTTATATAAATTCTCAGTATTTGAATTCAAAAGTTCTTCGAATGCTGTTTCGAAAACATATATTAGGTGTGAAAATGAATTCTTTCTAACTGGAGTCACATAACCATTACAGCCATTCAAATCGAAATATTCGTGATGATATTCGCAAGCTGCCAGAAAACTGGCAAAAGGTCATTGACAATAATGGAAATTATTTCGATAATTGATTTGTTTCTCTTCTTTTTAAATAAAACTTTAATTGCATAGAAGAGTTGAAAAGGATTTATTTCTATGCATAATATTTTATTATCACTTTATGATTTAATGTGAAATGAATGGAATATTGGTTAGATTGATTTGATATTTAAATTGTAATTTTGGCGAAAACTAAATTATATCCGTAAATTTTAATATGTTTAAAATGTTTAGAGGTCAAGACGAAATGAAACAAGCAAATAAAAATTATAAATAATTTAGGTTGGATTCATAACTTCCTGAGAGCTAACTCGTAAGTAGTGCAGTAACATACACTGGTGCGCGCTTTGCAAAAAGATCGCCACAGTTAACTGGTTAAATCTGTTAAACGTGGTAGTAGAAAAGTTTGTTAATAAGTGAATACAATGCCATTTCATACTGTTATTAATAGACAATGGATCTCTATGCAAATGAATATTTTTACAGAAAATAGATAAAGTAATGAAAGTTGGACAGGAATGTATTTAGTCATTAGGCGATTCTACAAATGTATTTTTTATTTTATGTAATTTGCATAATGCATATTCTATGCATATTGCATATATTTTGCATATTTCACGTATATTACTAGTGTACAACAAACTGTAAATACGGACATTGTGTCGCTAATAACTCATGCAAGCGGCTGATGCGACGCTAGATAAACAAAAAAAAAAAACAGAATCAAATTATAATTTTACAGTATCTATATTGCTAAAAAATTTCGAATAGGTCAAATTAGTTACCGATATTTTTAAGAATTTAAGACTTATATCCGATGTCTGTGGTGAAAAAATCAAAATAAAATGTAAATATGTGTTTCAAAAAAATTCAAGCCTCGATGAATTTTGTAAAATTAACAATGTACTAAAAGTGCAGTTACTGGTAAACTAAACAAAATTGAGCCACGCTATTGGAAAAAATACAGAAATGCACCTACCATGTCCTGTGATGTTGAACAAACACTTTCGGTATACAAATTAATTTTTTCAGATTAAAGATAATAATTTACAGTTCAAACCATGAAAAAGTTTATAACTACGTACTTTGATGCAAATTATAATAAATAATAAATAACAATAATAAAATAATTTATAGATCTTACATATATTTTGCATATTTTTATGTCATAGCTACATAAACATCTAGTTATTAATATTTTTTAACAATCTATCCGTATCCGTTTAATTTACAATCGATAAGTAATATGTTAAGAATAAATTATAAAGATTACCTGAATATTCAAACCTGAGAAACACGTATATGCCGATAATTTTCGCTGGGCGAATATATGCGTCTACAGCATTCAAAGGGTTAATAACAAAGCGTAAGCTACCAACACTAACCCACGATATAAATTTATTCAACAAACACTAATCCTGTCGGCTTTTTTGCGCCCCCTGGCATTGGCGCTCAGGTCACGTGTCCTACATGCCCCACCCTAGATACGCCTCTGGATATTACATACGATTTAATAAACACACGATTCGTCTTTTGTCACATTTCGACCATATTCCTTAACACGAGTGTCGCTCGTAATTACAAATCAAAGTGTTAATTATATTTCTTATTGATTAATACCAATAAAATGTATCAGAAAAGTTCATGCAAACAGATTTCAAATCACACTTTCTGTTTGTTAGTTATAGTAAAGAAAAAGGTTTTCATTATGAATTATTGTCGTTTAATTGATCTTGGCAATTATACATTGGCACTCTATCAACCGTAATATCAAAGGACGTTGACACTTGTATTAGCTATTCACTTAGACTTTTCTGACTGAAATGGATGACAAATTCTGTTCTTCACATTGCGTGTGAAGAAAATAAGGGGGGTGCCAAAAAAAAGAAGAAAAAAAAGGAGAAAAAGAGTAATTTATCAATAGGTTGTTTCGTACAAGCTTGGCAATGTCGCATGTGTATGGGTGGGTTATCGAGTGAGTTGGGTTAGGTTGTTCCGTCGAGTGGTTGGATGTTGAAGCGCAGGAGCAGAGCACAACAGGACAAACGGACGGACGTGGGACGGCGGACGGACGTATACCTTACTGAGGAAGGACTTTCAGGTCTTTAGACGGGCTAGTTTCTCGAGAGACACTGACGAACTGACAACGTAGAAATAAAGATTGCAAATTGTTACCGTGGGTCGGCCTGAGACTCTCAAATCAGGTAAGATTTGTTCAATTGTACAAATTGCCGAAGGAAAATTCTCTCGTTCGGTTTTGCAAGTCTGGCTCACCCTTTGATGTCGTCGATATCACAAGAAAAATCGAGAATACTTCGAAAAATGTTCTGTTATTATCGCTTTCCTTTTTTTCGAATTTTCTGAAAATTTACTCAACGTAATTGTAGCTTACGTCATTCACATTTCGTGATTTTACTCTTGTTCGTTTCCGTTTCACGGAAAAATCTAGACACTCTTCGACTTTCAGCCGTGGTTAAATTCACCGAAAATATTCTCGACTATCTTGCGTCATCTTCTACAATTTCACGAAGAAAAAGTTCGATTTCGCGAAAGGTTGAATGTTAAATTGTGAAATTTCTATAAATTAGATTTGATATTTTCGGTATTTTTGTACGACGAAGCATAATGTTAACAAAATACAACATCGTTTTGCATGATAACCTTATAAACGGTAAACTATCTTTAAGACGTAATCGTAGGAGGTAAAATATATTGAATAGTCGAATATACACACCGCATTCGTGTGATAGATAATCGATCATTGTATACGTTTCTTTTATAAATTTGTTCTATAAACAGTATACGTAATAGTCACTGACTGGATATTCAACTATGGCAATCGACGAATAGCACTGCTTATAGAATTCGTAGCGCAAGCAACTCGATAATTTGTTTTTAAGTGGTTTCAGTGCTCCAATTCAAATTATTAGTGCAATCACCCACAACAGTAATTGATGCAAATATTCTTAGACGTATAGAATACTTACACAATGTAAGTTGCACAGTTGGAAGTGCACTCTTCACCAACGTTGATTATAGTACTCCCTTTTGATATGAACATTTCTTAACGAGTCGTTTTATGTCACGAAAGGTATTTATTATATTTATATCAAGTTCATTCGTTTTCTTTACCTTTTTTTCTTTATTTTTCAGTGATTATACTACAGTTTCCAAGATCGTTATTCATTAACATACTCGTATATTTTAGTATATTTATATTATAACAGTAATCACGTGTGATAAGAAAATTATAAAATATTCAAGAAAATACACTTTAATATTAAATGTTGAAAATTTAACAGCAAAATGCTTCTAAGCGAATGATTCACTCCTATTACACGATGTTGGGAAATTGCTATTTATGTTAGATTTTTGTATGAAATACAGGATAGAATAAATAAATGTGAATTTCTGATTTGTTTCTACTAAAAATTTTCTCAGTGGTTGTGTCATTATATCAGAAAAGAATACCTTTGACCTATCGTGCTCCTGTTTAATGTAAAATTCGAGACGTCGATCGTCAGTCAATGACAGTACCACCCATTCTTCTGGTACTTAAATCGCATTGATTCTCAGCTTTCTACATTCGAACTTTAACGATATTTTACACTATTATCGCTCGTACAGAATGAGAAATACTTAATCGAAAATACATCTCTTGAATTTTTCTTAGTTTACTCAAGTGGAAATAAAATCTGTATTATTCAATTTGGCTTGAACAACCTTTAATATTGAATATACTTTACGAATATATCGCTTAGAAGTCTAACCCTGCGAAAGAAAATTAAATAAATTCATTTCATTTATAAAATGTTAAGCATCGAATTATGCGTTTCGGTATTAAAATTCGAAAACATCGCAAAAGTGGAATTAATCACTTTGTCTTTTGAACAGCTCATATGGAAATGAACATATGCGATACTAATACTGAATTTACTACTAGTTGAAGAATGTTATCGGTGAAATAAAGTGGTAAAACGCAAAACCATTAATTTACATCTAGACGTAGCAAGTTTAGATAAATAGCGTATTAATGACAATATAGTATAACTATTATTAGAATAGAAAACAATGTTAGCTGAATGTTATTTGTATTCTATAAAAACTAATAACAAGATATATAGTACATCAAAATCTCAACATCGAACGATGTAGAAACATTAAATATTCTTATCTGTATATTCACTCTTCTGTGAAGCGTACGTTTGTACACTAATCGAAGTCTGGTAGTAAATTTTTTAACGTATTCTTCCATTCTGTTTGTAATTTTGTCTACTTTTTCAGGTTTTTGAACACTGTTCCCTGACTTTTCTATCCACAATATTTTAATTGGATTAAGATTAAACGATTACACAAGTCACTGTATCATTTTTAATTCACAATGATTTTCTAACTATTTCGAGGAACTTTTACATATCGGTGCACAATACTCTGGATCAATGCTTTCAGTGAAAACAAAACGATTTTCAGTAAATCTTTTCGGTGGAGTAGTGTGCTGTTTTAATAGGATCAAATATTATTCTTTTCGCAATATACCTTCTGCTTTCTTCGTTAAATCTTCCACGAGGGACCATTATATTTCGTTGTAGACTAAATAAATCGGAAAGTAAACTTTTATTTCACTTTCGACAGATTAAAATAAGGCGGTTACTTTCATGTTGTGGTTGAACTAACTCGATGGAACGAAATTTATCAAATTCGTTTTATTTATAAAAGTTAAGCATGAATCATGTGTTTTGATATTAAAATTTAATAACATTGCTAATGTGAAGTTAGTCACTTCCGCTTCTGAGTGGCTACAAATTAATTTTATGTCCTTTTTTTATAGATTTCAATGTTTTTGTTTTTCAACGATTATTTTTGGTGGCCTTGTTCTATGTATCAGCTGACAAGTTTTCCGTCTGCAAAAAAATATTCTATTATACAGATACCTGTATAAATATTTTATATATCTATAAAAAATTTAATCTAGGGTTTTTAGTTGATAGAAACTTCGAAACTTCGTGTAGAAAGTCATCGAATTAATTTGTACACCTAATGTACTTCAGAATTACATTCATCTATCCAAAGATTCTTTCCCTAGCTTGAAATTGACCAATTTAAACCTTTTTCTTTTTTTTATTAATTATTAAGCGTCGCATCAATCGCTTGCGTGTCCAGATTTACAGTTCTTTTTCTATTTTGTGGCTTTTATGACAATAGTTTCTCCAACTCCTAGTATCCTCGTTTTTAACAGTAATCTCTTGATTATTAACACATTGTCAGCTGCGCGCATTTTTCCCAAACGTTGTTTAGAAATTCAACGCTGAAAAATAGAAAATTCGTCAATTTACACCATTCCTTGGTATTAGTCGAAATATGTTTATCATCTGTCAAAGTTGAGGACGACTTTCATTTTTTCATTGTGGACGACTACTAATATGAAGAAAATAAATAAATACGTGTTGAATATTTTTTTCGAGACCTACTATATATACTAACATTTCACAAATATCAGTGATTATCATTTAAGTATGTATCTTTGTTTTAATAACATTCTTAGATTTAAACACCAATCAAAGGTGCAAGCAACTTCAAATAATAAAACAATAATTATCTACTTTTATACCACTTGCAGAAATGAACGTAATGGTTTTAGTAAAATGTGAAATAAAGTAAAAGTATGTTAGACAGTATGGTTTCTTTTAAGGCGTATTAACGTCGAAAGCAAACAAATTTATGCAATGGTATATCGTAAAATTCACAAATATATCAAACATACCTATTCTTTTCGTGGAACGGGGAGATTATCCTAATCGATCAGTAAAGTATTAATACTCCAATAAAGTCTGATTTTGTAAGATTGAAAGTTTCTTGACACTTTCATAACTCCATGTGACTTGAAACTTACATATCTATTTATTTGTATTTCATACATCTCTTCTTATTTATTTATTATTATATTATTACACTATTATACTATTAAATTATTCACAGTTAACTTATTCGTAGTAATTATTAAATCTTGATTTTAATATTGCTAAAAATGTAAAATTTTAATCAATCATAACTTTTTTTCTTGCTAAACGAAGGAAAATCGGGTAATAGAAGGTTAACACTTCTATTTTGTCCTTCCACATTGTTTTTTTTAATATTTGTATTCTGAAATTCCGTGACTGTCGTGTCCGTTGGATTTCGAAATTGTTGTTTCCGTTGTTACATGCCTAACAGCCTTCTTTTGCGAATATTATAACACTAGGATGTTTCTCTGTCTGTAATTCCTGTTTTGAAACGATGATTGCGATCGCCAGCTGTGTTAAACTGAAGGCAAAGCTAATCGAACGCCCGCATCGCCTCCGTTTCTCATTTATCAGTCTTAGGTATCTAATACTCGCCTAAGTGTAGGTACACAAATATTGAATTTCGGGTAGAAATGATCGTCTCGATTCCATTATAACGTTGAAGGGAAATAGACATGAAATGAGGTCATCTAAAACTTACTGTAATTGTATTGCAAATTTCGTTGTAGGACTTATACAAATATTATTCGTTAATAAATATCATCGATGTTCTTCAATACTAATTTGATATGTTCAACCTTGATAACATAAAAAGTGATAAAATCAATGAAGAAGGCTGTATTTGTATCGTAATTTCATCGATTCACGCAAACACTTATATGTTCACATACTTGTCCACAGTTGTAGGTATACATGTGTGTGTGTGTATGTTGTACATTTTGTAATCGATAATCATTGGAAGGTGAGGACAACAACGTGAATTTTTTTTCGTGAATGAAACATTTGTCAAAATTTTATTTTTTGCCATAAGAAATTTCATCATATAAATCGTACAATTTGGAATATTTGTCAGCCTTCTTCGTAATGCTACTTGGAAGTTCAAACGTACCTTGTGACATTCACGAAATTCTTAATTATCGGAAAGGGTTATAGCTGAATAAGGAGGTTAAAAGTGCTCTTAAACCAAATTGGTCTTGCGATGGAGATAGCTTATCAAAGAAAATATTTGACACCAAATTTCAACCCTTTATTTCAACTTGAACAAGGGTGATGGGAGAAGTTACAAAGGAAATTCGAATTATCAGCTTTTGCATTATTTTCTTCATTTAGCGGTACATACAAATTTTGGCACATTGCAGATATTGAGGCATATGTTAGATAATTTTCTTCAATTTTTCCGTTTCAAATCCCAGAAAAATATTTCTTTTGAAATATCAACATAACTATTTTTATACTTTTTCATTAGGTGTAGAAATTAATTTTTTCCGAGTGAAGTCACATACTCAGGACAACCATTCAAATCGAAATATTTGCAATGGTATTCGCAAGCTGGCAGAAAAATGGCAAAAAGTCGTCGATAATAATGGAAATTATTTTGATGATCAATCTGTTTCCATTGTTTTTAAATAAAACGTTGATTCTACTCAAAAGTCGGAAAGAATTTATTTCTATACATAACACTAGCGGCACCTTACTATAACAAGTATCATCAAACTAAATAAAGGAGGGAGAATCATGTAACGTATCGACAAAAAAAATTAAAATTAAGTTTTAGTCAAATAAATTTTATATAATATTATTCCTTTTTATACAACAATTTTTTACAAAACCTATTTATATAAAAATTTAATTTAATTACAATTAGTTTTAATTTTAAAAATTAAAAAGAATATAAAAATCTTTTTATATAAAAACTAAATTTCATATAAAATTAAGTTTTATTGTATTTTATTAAGTGAAATAATTGAAATTCAATGCTCAAAGTTATGTGCTCTTTTTTTTACTATAACACATTAGTAATATCATTATTTTGTTCAACAAAATCCTGTATTGTATTGATAGATGCGTTAAATTAATTTTTATACATTTTTCTAGTTCCTGTACATTGTTATATGTTCAATTTATAAACTATATCTGACTCATACCTTTTTCCAATTACTGTGGCTGTCATACTTCTAAGCTGGTATTCTACAGTTTAGATTTACGTAGTATATAAACATACCTCGCATGATTTTATGTTGCTAGTATTTATACGTCATGTTTAATTTATGCAGCATTAACTTTCAGATTTACTGACATATTAAAGAGTTTATAATAATATAATTCTCTAATAATAATATAATATAATATAATAATAATGTAGACTTTATAACAATATAATATAATTTACTAATAATATAATTCTCCATTTCTAATTTACATTGTGTGTGCAACATTACCCCGAAACAGATATAATCGGTTAGTATTCCGTCATATAAAAGGTACAAGCTTTAAATATTAATCGATTTTACTCAACGTATAAACATATTATTCATTAACAGGTATAATTTCAAAACTGGCTATATCCACTCTAAATGAATTTCGAAATATTCGTGGATTTTATTTTCTGAACATGAACAGTGAAAGTTTAAACTTATCTTTTTGCAAAACATTATGCAGATATTAATTAAAATTAGTATACACAAATTTTTTTGAAATTATTTTTATAATTTTTGAAATACAATATTAATGGTAAATTGTTATGCATTGCAACTTTTGATAATGATCCTTGGACGTGGACCAGTTTTGATAACAGAGCACTTGTATGAAGTTGACTGACGAATTTCACGCTAATTAGATATCTTTTGTGTACTTACGCAAGTTAAATACACACTCCAGTTACTTCATAAATTGAAATTAAGAATAAATTCATAAAACATATGTAAAATGGAACTAACACTTGATAATTATTTATATTATAAAGGAAGGTTAATTACTATGTAGGAAAGTAATTGCAATAAAAATCACATTAAAAAAGTGTATGTACTTTTTTCTTTAATTTTCTCCCACTTATTGCACATGGTGTTGAAACATTTTTCCTCAATTTTATTGAAGGATTATATCGGTAGTATATAAAAGAAAATTCAGTATGGTTGTTGTCAACCTTCAATCTTTCAAAAGGCAGAACAAAATAATCTCTTCTTACGTATCTTTCAGTTAAGATTAGGGAACACCGGTGTCAGTGCGATTTCAACAAACATTTAAATCCTATCAACAAGAAATCTTATTAGCATGCCGCTCGCAATACGGATATACATATACATAAATAGGTTAGTATCCAGGAAGCGTTGATGCGTTCTCGATAACTATAATATATCCACGTGACACTTGTACATCACCGCTGCAGGTGACTCGAAGATGCTGCTGTAAGATAAAACAACCTCACCTATACATACGCAGCCTCGTTGTTATCAGTCGTTACCCCTCATTTCTGGTCTCATTTTGTTCACGACAAAGTCATAAAAATTTTACATGCGTGCAAAAAATTTCTACCAGAAAATAGAAAAATATAGTTCTCCTTACTATCGTAGAACCGAAGTTATAACTAAACTTAGAAATTGATACACAAATTACCTTTATAATCAATAATAAAAATAGACGAACTTATACGACAAACGAAAAATTATAACTTGTTTTAGGAATAATTATATATACCTTCTTCTGTTGTAACTGTAATATGATATTAGTAGCAATCATTTTTATGTCATCTTCAAAAATGATTTCACACTGCTGTGATTTTCAATTCAACTATGCACTTGTCTTCAGATTGAAAACGGCCGAAATATGTGAAATATGTATTTTTAATTTTGTAACATAACAAGAGTGTCAATCAAGAAATAAATTCACTATAATTATCAATATTAACACTATTTATTCAATATTAATTAAACGTATGGATATTGTGCTAATAATTAGTAATTAATTATTTGATGACGTTTTTCTACTATTTTTGTTTATTCCTAAATAATTTGAACTTTTTCTGCATTACTGACAGGGCAGATATCAATTAAAACAACTTCAGAAAGAGGATCAAGACAATATCGAAATATGTTGTATCTGGAAAAACAATATATTGTGTTTAGATTATTTATTTATAACGAATTCTACATATTTGGTAATAGTGCTTTGTACGTGGAAATTGTAACCAAATTTTTCACATTTTAGTGTATCTTTATTATCAGTTTTATCACAGAAGTAGCATCTACCCTTTTTTGTAGGGACCAAACCAAATGCAGCTGATGATATCGTTGCGACAGCTTGCGACATATAATATTTGTCATATTTTCCAGCATCTTCTTCGCTGCTTTCGTTGATGGACAGTTGTTTCATTATGAAATACTTTGTTGACAAAATAGGAAGAAACGAATAGAAAGAAATACTTGTACCTACACTGTCTCAGAAAATATCACAGTGTATCTCTACAGTTACACAAAACTTTATACTTCGTACCACAATTCTGATTCCATCTTGCAATAATTCACTTTTTTTACTAATTATCTTTTTTTCGACTTTACCATTGCCCCACTGTTTTATAACACTTGACCATCATTGATGGACAGTATTTTAAGCACTGATTACATTAAAGATTAATTAACGAATATCTCGGTAATTATTAGTTTTTTGACCATTTATAGTTTTTTACTCATCATTCAGTACCTGTTCGGATCACGCAGCATTGCTGCTTAATTGCCGAACCGTTATGCGATATATTTCACGATATACGCGGTGTGAAACTTAATGAACAAAATCGAAACTTTGTTAAAAATAATATAAGAAATCATTTATTTGCTAACGAACAGTGACTAGACTAAGATTTTTTTGTCTAACGTATTGTGTATAATGAACGTCTATTTGTAAAATCTTTGTAGAATCCCTTGTTCTCGCTCGGTATTTTAGTTTTCATAGACTAGAGTATTTTGCTATTGGTTAGTTTACTGTGAGTGAGTTCAGTATACATTTTCTAATTTGTCTGCGTTTGAGAGTGGAGTATCGGTCCTTCTAAAGGAAGGGGCTGTTGTTAAAATTACAACTTAAATTTTTGGGGTCCGCAAGATCCTCAGGCTTGCCCAGTAATAAACTAATATTTCGCTGTCGATCGAAGGTCTTTCTACAGAAGTTATAGGTACGGTATATCGGTCTAAATAATTTTATAACGATAATCCACCAGACTATCAAAAAACTAATTATTACATTGTATGCCCTGCTTGATATCAAACAACTTTCGCTTGAAAAATAAATTTCGTATTATTATTATTATTACCATACGTTAAGATATAACTAAAACATTTTTGTCATAATATTTTCATTCGCTGACCTAGTTGTTCGCTAGAATTATGTTTATGTTTGACTTCGATATCGATCGTATACAATTGAAAATAATACACATCAGTGTTTGTTGTGCGTTAGAATTGTCCAATAATCGCAAAATTTTTAATCAACGAAATTTTCGTGTCACTGAATATATTTTTAAATGATTACGTATCTTCAGATTGCAAACTACAAATTTGGAATTTCCAATCACTCACCGATCGCTTTAGGTGATTAAGATATTTAATTATATAATAATATTCAGGATATTTAAATCGTTGAGAAATGTTTATACATTAGGTTTTATATTTGAAACGATCACAGACGCGTCGATTGTACCTTGACAACCAGGATCGCCTTTTACCTGTACACAAAACACAACGTAAAAATACAGTCAGTGGAAACATTGAAATTTACTTAACATTATATATTTCCAACGGAGAAAGTGAGAAATTAATAATTTTTACGTTATTATATATGTTTATTATTAGTGTAAAAGAGAAAGGATTTACATTCATTTGTTAACAAATAAAAAAAGAATATGATCTTAACAGAAATGAGAGGTGAAAAATGGCCTTTTTTTTATCAAATTTTAAGTATATTTTATTTCTCTTAACCCAATCACGGAGGTTTTACATTTGTGGTAATTGGGATTATTACATAACATCTGTAACGTTATCAATTTAACGTAGTTCAAAAAGGGGTCTCTATTTCAGACGTATCTTGGTTCCAATGACCCAAAATCAATGAGACGAAGCCTCTTAAAGCTCCTTAACCCTCATCCGTTCCTCAGTTTCACATCTTAACACATTCAAGACTGGTAACCTAGTCCTATGTTATTTTAAATTTAAAACAAAAACAATAATGCTAGTAACGTAGTTCTATGTTATTTCAAAATTTATATATTTCTCCATATTTTCTTAATCTCTATATTTTCTTTTATAAAATATAACACTAAAAAGTATTATCATTAAACATTATATTTCATTGCTGAATTTCTTAAATTGTATTATAATTTCTTAATTAAATAGTATATTCATTATTAGACACCGTGAAAAATTATCGTGTGAAATGAATTAGTAAAAATGTTATTACCTTACGTCGCAGTAAATTCATTATATTTGAGTTTAAAAAAATATGTTTAATAAATGCATGTAGCTCTGTCATTTTTAATATTGCTAACAATTTTTCATTAATTTTTTCAGCCTTGCGTTTATAATATTTAACTTTTTTCCAAATTTTAAACAACAGATGATTATAAGCATCATATCTAGAAGCAATATTTTTTATATTCACACACATTTAAATAGCAGTCTCTTACGGTATTCAGCTATAGATTTTTGAAAGTTAGCTAAACGTTTCGTCTAAAAACCACAGATCGCGAATATGTTAATATGTACCTCGGTGTTAATTTGACACAATGATAAAGAATCAACGAAATAGAAAGGTAAATAACTAATTTTGTGAATTCTTTCATCGAATATAAGAAAATACACATCTAGGCTAATGTTTTTTTACATATCTCACAAACAATAAATCTATGTGATAGACATACAGCTCTTTTGTACTTATTCCAGTGTGTATTACGCATATTTATATTTTGTTTCTCTATCACACATATAACAACGAGCCTGTTTTTTCATTGGATTTGTATGTCTCAAATAATCATTAGAAGATGTCGTTTGGGTTGATGTACTTTGTACATTTTGCATAATTGGTAGAGCATACCCCGAGGAACACGTGCGCGTAACTCTACGTATGGTTGCGCCAAAGAATGTCTAACTTCAACTATAAAAAAGTATCTAATAAATTAAAAAACTAAATAAATATTCGACAGATATGGAAGAAATTGAAAGAAGATATAAATATATTTTTTAAATTAAGAATATAGAACTAAACCTTCATTGATATAAAACAATATAACATTTGCTGAAACTAATAATTATTGCACAAAAAAAGAAATTGAATGATATAATATACAATTATCTAATCTATCTTTTACAATATAAAATTATCTGCAAACACCATCTCAATTGCCAAATATAAACGCACTGGAGCTTTCATGCATAGAAATTAAAAAAAAAAAAGGATACGATAAATACCTCCTAAAAATCAGAAAGAACTAAAGGAGCGATTCAAAAAAAAAAAAAATAGAAAAGAATATTCTCAGATTTGACGGGTAAACTAGCTAAACCAACGTTTAAAAAGCTTGGGGCTATGATTAAATGCAGGGGATATCCTACACAGTATTAAGTTTGCAATTCTTAATTAATTAATTTTGAATATAATCTAAGTATAATTAGAAAAACTATTAATGAACGAATATTTTTACGATCTCATTTTCTGGTAGATTATAATATATCGTTCAATTTCTTTTTCTTATGCAGTAATTATTCATTTTTTCGAGTATTGTACTGTTTTATATTAATAAAGGTACATTTCTACATTTTTAATTTAAAGATTATATTTTTAATTTTCTTTTCAATTCCTTCAATATACGTCGAATGTGTTAAGTGAACGAATACTTCTACGGCGAATTATATTTCATTTCAATATTTCGTGTATCGTTACTTTATGAAAAAACTGTATATTGAATATCGAATTTTATAATTTTACTTCGTGTGCTATTTTACAAAATATTTTGCAAGATAGATAGGGAGGATTTCTGCCTCAACAAGACAATAATAATTTTTAACGTAGTGTATAAAGAAATAAACTTTTTAAGAGTTGTTTACGTATATATTAACATTTCATTATCACATTTGAAGTATTCCTGTGAAGTTAAGAATTTCCGAGATATTGAACAAAATAGTTTTTCACGCTCCCGTTTTAAGAACTATTTTTACTTCGTAAACATCAATGTCCGTCGATTAAAGAGTATACGCTCAATATTTTCGGATTCTACAGTATGAAAGGTAGCATGAAAATCAACATGCTTCAGTAGCTTAGTATGCCTTGTTAGCGCATCGTTTACATTATTTTTTATAACCCAAATCTGTTTCTAATAATACTAACAACGATCTTATAAAAATGACCACGAATCAGTGAGAATTACTGTTTTAACAAAAAGGAAGATATTTATGTTTCTAAAAATTTTTATTTTTATTTGGAATGAAACTTGCAAATATTATTACAATTCAAAAATATTCAATCTTCTAATAACTACGAAAATAATAATCGTAATCCTGTTTCTCTAATTTAAATTAAAAGATTCTTCTTATCAAAAACAATTACACAAATCTTCGCGGAAGATTGAAATAAAAACATACTCACTCCAAATTATTAACAAATCACATACTCTTACACTTTAATTATTAGATTGGCCGGAAATAAAATGAATGATTTAGTCGAAATAACTATTATTATATTTTATACACTTTTTTCAACTTATTGTAAGGTTTCCTGTTCCGCTGGAATAGAAATCAGAAGTTCTCGATTTAATAAATTCCTTAACCCTTTCGTTACTGTTGGCGCCTATAGACGCTTTCGAGATTTTCTCATACTCTTCTTTTATCGCACTTCTACCGTAATTTAATCCTTAATTTTATTCTGTATGCACTTCTATTTTAACTATCGTAAACAGCTTTAAATTTTGAAATCTTTGGAAAAAATTTAACCAATTTTGCGACTGTGAATAAAACATCTGCCTTTTGCTATGCACAATACATACTAAAATTTGCCGTAGCGAAAGAGTTAAATGTATTTACAGCGTCGTCGTTATTGGGAAAGATTTTCTGCTGCAAGAAATTGTTCAAATGTTTGAAAAAAATAGTAACTTGTTGGCAAAAAATCAAATGAATAAGGGGAGTATGCCAATGTCTCATATCCCAATTCGTTTATCTTTTGAACCGTTAAATGTGATAGTTGCGGGCGAGTGTTATCACGTAAGAGGATTGAACTCTTTCAATTTACCAAACTTGGGTGTATCACACATAATTTGTTATACATTGCTTCTAACTCATGACAATATTTTTCTGCCGTAATAGTTTCATTTGAATCAAAAGAATTATAATGAATAACATCTGCTGACCACCAAACTATTACCATAATTTTTTTCTAGTGTAACTTTAGCTTTGGAAAGTGCTTTGAAGCTTCATCGTGATCTAACCATTGTACTAAACGCCGACGATTATCATATAGAATCCATTTTTCATTACACGTTGCAAATCGATGAAGAAATTGTTCACTTTCTTTATGCTTGAGCAGTGCAGACCAAATCTCGTACTGACGATCTTTTTGTCTTTTGTTCAGTTCATAGGGAATCCAGTTATCAGGATGTTTTGCTTTCCTAATTTTTCTCAAAGGATTAAATACTATTGTTTTGCTTACACCTAATTTCTGTGCAAGTTTTCGCATAATTGTACGCTGGTCATCTTCAATAAATTTTTTTAAGACGTTGTTAGCGATAACGAACGGTCGTCTCCGAATTTCTTTATCTTCAAAACTTTCATCATCTTTACAAAATAATTTAAACCAACGTTGGATTCCACGTTCACTAATTACACCTTCAACAAATACAAGATTAATATAATATTACGAGCAGTTTCTGCTACCTTACGTCCCAATTTAAATTCATACAAGAAAAAGATACGAATTTGCTTCTTTTTCATTGCTGTGTGTTTAGATTATACTCAGAACAAATGAACACAGAATACGAAAGCGTAACTCGTAAATAATAGAATAATGTCTACACTTTAAAATGGTATATAGCATAATAAACATGAATTAAAAACGTCTCATATACAAACGCTCTAGATATGATACAATGAAAAAGCCGCAATCTATTTCCGGATAACCTAATAGAGAAAAGAAAACTTTCCCAGTAATTATGGCAATAGTACCGAAATTCTCGCATTACTATATCAAACAAAGGACACAAAAAATGTAAATATTTAGAGAAACGAATAAAAACATTTAACGAAGGAAAGAAAAAAACAAAATTTTAAATCAGTTTGTATTGGGTAGTCGAGAAAGTAATGTCAGTTTCTGACAGTGCATAGATAAATACATTAGACGAAATCAAAAAGCCTATTCAAAATCTTCAAGATTAATTTTGTTTAACTAGAACCATATCTTTTTTTGTCACAGATTCAAAGAATATTAAATTTGAAATAAAAGTGTTAACCTATATTGGTATATTTTATGATAAGTTGCCTCGAGAAGAAAGACTACATAGTATCGTCAGAGTAGACTAATAACTGACAATGTAGACACAAGTGATCTAATCTAACCTAACCTAGAATCTCTGAAAAGATTGAAATTTTCATAACAACAACTTACGCTATTCGTCCTATAAAATCTCTCGCAAAATATTTGGTTAATAGTTGGTTGAGTTGTGTCCAATATTTAAAGTCAATTTTGTGTTTGATAGTAAAAAAATAATAGTCAGATATTAAAAAGTTAATTTTTTATTATAAATTCGTGTTTAGTATCTATTTCGATGGAACATTAATAATAAAGGATAGAAACGAACTAGAAAATCTTTCTTCTGCAAATAAAAAAAACGAAAAAGTGAGAAATGCCGTCTCGAAAGTTTGGGGCGAATCAAATAATCCAAAAATCTCTGAGAAAAAACTGAAATCTTCTTAACAAAGTCTTTGGAATTAACATAAAAAATATGTGACTCAGTGTCAACGAGGTCCTGATACTTCTTATTCCTTTGTAGAGTTGTGTAAGATAACATCATACATCTCTGCAGCTTGACGTCTAACCACTTCTTCAGATTTAACATTTATCATAGCATCTTTCATTTTTTTTGGACACCATGATCCTTTGGTCTTTTTTTTAGTTTGGACACATCGGTCTTTTTTATGCACATACGAATCAAATAATTATCATACTTATAATCATAAAAGTACACAAAACGAAAAAATAAAAAACGATTTATTCCAAATAACGTAATTCAATTCCATCTATAATCCAATTCAGTCATGCAAACTAATAATATCCAACACATTTAAATTTTCAAGCTTACGATTTTATCTTAAATATGAAATTGTAGATTGCGTATCTTAGGTTCGCGCCAATATTATTTCTTTCGTACGTGTCCGTCTCATTGACAATGTATACTGGTATTAACCATTGGATCACAACTCTAAATACGCTACTAACTTTATAAATCAGGGACGCTCAGCTACTGATTGGTCACTTAATCATCGCGCATCGATAAGCTTTTTTTACTGTCGGTTGTGCTTAAAAATTGCGTGTAATATAAATACAATTACATTGCGCATTTAAATACAAAATACATTGCGTCAATACAATATACTCTACTATAAAAAAGTTTATAGATACGTAGCGATATATTGCAAATGTGTTTAAAAACAGATTCTCTTCTAAGTGATTTAGATAAACATGTAATTCATTGCTTATATGTTTTTGTTCCCTTTGCTGCCGTTGTAGGTATTCGCGTGGGAAAATGTCGACCAGTGTATTTTATAATTGAATCATCGATAAATGATGTCACACTAGTACTTTGGTTTTTTTTTTTTTTAATATTTTACAATAATTTTTTCCGCTAATTTTTATTTATAAACATAGAAAACTCGTTCCTTTTTATTATTTTTAATTTGGCAAGAGATGAACATCCTTGCTAACGGATTATTATACGCTGGGTGATAGGTGACAATCATCATGTGCAGATTAATCCGCTTGTGGATGAAAATGGGTTAAAATTACAACTTAAAATAATTAACGGATTATTGCAATAGATGTTAGGAAGAGGCATGAGGTAATAAGAAAAATCAGAATGCTCATATCTATTGCAATATGTCAAACATGGATCGAATTCTTATTTTGATTTAAAAAAGGGTACGAAAGTGTTAAATGAACGTTAATTCTGAATTAGTTTCGACGTGTCGTGTCGCGTCGGAAATAAAGTGGCGAAAAGTTTTCAAATCGTTTCTACGCAGAATAATTCGACTCTACTAATGGTCCGCGTGACACTCGTTACAGACACGTGCCGTGCTTTTTATGACGCGTGCACTCATTAACAAGTTAACTTAACCGTATTACACGATGTGCATCCGCGTGCATATAAACGGCGGAGTCGAACACGCTCACCGGGTCGGATCAATAACTTCTGGAATGAGCACTTGCCGTGTTGTACAGACACGCTGTACATGACCTGTTTCTCGGTCTCTGTGGAAAATAGGAACGGAAGTCTTTGATGGGATGTCACTGATGACGATATTGAAAAATGAATTTTTCAGAGGAAAAAGTAAAAGGAATAAAATTTTGCACTAATTGACGGCGAGATTTTTATAAAACATTACAATTTCCCTTACACAACAATATGTTGATGGAAAGTCACCTTTGCTTCCGTTTCCGCTTATTCTTGTGGAAACATAGTATTCCTAAGGTTTTTGACAAATATCTTCGTAATTGTTAATTTAACCTTTTTAAAGCCGACCAGAAAAAGTTGAATTTAAGCGAAAAGTTCTGAGCCAAACTGGATGTAGTTTGATAAGATTTGAGAATAAAATTTTCAGAACATCCGTTTTAAACGATAATCAGAAGATTTAAAAAGGAACGGATTAATAGCTAAAGTATTTCAATACTTGTTGAAAATTATATTAATAACATTTATTCGAAATTATAAAGAAGATTCAAATTATCAATCGATTCAATTATCCTGTATTATTTAGAACGATATATATATTATGATCAGACGGGAATTTTTGTGCAAATTCATGTTTTTGGAAAATACAGTAAAAAATAAAAGAATAGAGCTTCGTTAGAGAATTGTTTCACCTACCAAGTATTTATAAAAAGCAGTATAATTTGGATATTCCATACATTTTCTCATATCATGTGCACTCAGTGGAATTTTGCATTCTTAAATTTCCTATAAATGTAGAAAAATCTGCATTTTATTTCTGATATTGTAATTGCAAAAATACAAACGTGTTCTGAACTATTGAACTTATCTAGAAAGTTGAGATTTGATTTATTTAAGTTGACACTTGTCGCAAGAAATGCCAACGAACAATATATCGTTGTTCGACGCAAAAAGGGTTAAATTCGAGGAAGTATTTTCAAAAGATACGAATAATACGAATAAGTATTTATTTACAAATAACATTTTGATTGAAAGCAATTATAACGCAGCACTTGATAGTTTTGATTTTTCTTACTTCTCGTTCCAAGCTTATTACAATACAGCGTCAACCTGTCGTTTTGTATAAGAAATAAATAAATAAATATTAATAAATGTTAACATAATATTGAAGAGAGTGAAGGATAAATTTTTCAGGCATATTGCTTTTAGATTAAACAGATCAGTGTTGCGTAATAGTTTTTCATGTATGTAATATAAGAAAATATATAAAAAATCTCCAAATCTTATAAGTACTTGGTAAATGAAATAATGTTCTATCGGCGTTCTACATTTTCTACTATATTTTGAAAGATATACTTTTATAGATATACTATACTTTTATTTGCATAAAAGACTGCAAATTTAATAATAATCATGATTATAATCCATTACTAAATACCCTTAGCCCTTGAATTAGTAAAGTGGTTTTTAAACGTTTGTTAAAATATAAATAAACGTAATTTAGTTGTATTACGATCGTGAAGATGAGTAAAAAATGACTATTAAAAAAGATTCCTGAGGCGTTGTGTCTTTGCGAGAAATACAGAGGCACAATGCAAAAAGAATTACAACTTGGGTCAGTTGTGACCCGAACCTTAATCGGGTTAGGTTAGATAAGGTTAGGTGACTTAGGATTAGGTCATATTAAGTTAATATGACTTCTTCGCAGAAGTGATACCTGATGACTAACATAATTAATAAGTAAACTGCGGATTTTTATGCAAATTAGTATTTTTGAGAATATAGTAGAAAATGTAAAATGTCAGTAGAAAATTATATTGTATTACACATTATAATTTTTATATTTTGTATATTTTTTTCATATTACATGCATTCTGTGCAATTTTGCACCTTTGAATTTCCTATAAATGTATAAAAATCCGCAGTCTACTAATAACTAATTATTCAAACTTACAAATTATTAAATCGAATATTAGAAAAAGTCATATATTTCATTATGCTTATGCAAAAATTAATTATGGTTTTAGTGTATAGTGAAATTTATGAAATATTAAAATCAACCAGTATACTAATGAATAAGATTGATGTTTTCAATGGTTCTATACTTGTAGCTTTAAAAACTCTTTACACAGAGCACTAAGTACGGTTTAAATTATATTTAATTATAAATTTTTTGTAATTGCATTTATATTTAATATTGTGTTGTTACGATTCTTTTATTTTTCATATTTTGTTTTAATTCTTACTTGTTTATACACATTGAGTTTATACCCGTATAATATAAAAATGAATAAATAAATAAACATTATTCTTGAAATATTAGTATTGCTTCTCTGGACAGATTTTAATAACTTATTTCTTTTGTTGTTAATATAAATAAAATATAATTAACCCTTTGACTGCGAGAGACGTATATATACATTTTTACGAATATATTAATACGTACGCAATTTTTACTCCGTATAATATATTTAATATTATTGGATATATATTATTCATAATATTCAAATAACGCAAATTACATTATGAAGTGTCAATAACTAATATACGATTGCATTTGAGAGGTTAGGAACACTATGTCACTGAAAAACAAAACAGTATTACCTACTGCGAGAAAACAGCATAACTTATTAGCCAGTCGAATATAAAGGGTGAATCAATAAAAAATTTCGGTTTGTATTCTGCGGCATTTTCGTTCTCTAAAACGTATACACCGTTCATATTTGACAACTGAACTGTAGACACGTGACCGTTTGTGCGATGGGTGGTATGTTTGGACCCTATTCCTTTGAAGATGAGGAAGGAAATGCGTTTACAGTGAATAGTGTTGCAACGCTAGTCGGACCATTAGAATTCGACTTTATGATACTGCTATTTTTAAGAGCCTTTATTTTTAAGTTCTTTTATGAAAGTTATTTCTTTTGTAAAACTACATTCAACCCGAGAAAGGTTTTATAGTCACAGAAACTCTGCGTTTCTGGTGCCCATTCTTCTAATAGCAATCGCGTATCATAAAGTCATGCACACGTAAACTGCATCAAGTCCTGCCAGAACAGCTCTTCCTTTGAGCTTTACACGACTCGAAAACTGTAGCGTGGGCGGTCTGTTTCTAGAAAATGAAGTATTGACCAAGGATAGTTGTTTAGCTATTCGTCAATATCGCAAAAACCAAACTAATCTTTTTTGTACTTTGTAATTAACGCCGCTGAGCAAATGTACGTAAAACATACATAATACAGAAACAGACACAAAACATAGGGGAATATGAGAGAATTGCGAACACCTAAGGGAGATAGTAAGGGAAAAACTAATAATACAAGAATACTCATTGGGTAAAACAAAAAAAAACAAATGGGATGTCTTACACCCAAAAAAAAAGAAAAGAAAACACAACAATTATTATCCTGAGGGTATGCACTGAATTTGAATAAATTTACGTATTAGTTGCCACAATTTAACTGTACGTGACACTATGGAATGGGTTGAATTTATTTGACGAAACTTACCTCCATAAATATGTGCGGCTTTCCATAGAAACTGTTTGCTTGGCATTAAGAATAGTAAAAACAATCGCGAACATGTAAAATAAAAAAAAGTTGAGGGAGTGAAACAAGTGTTTATCACTGTGTTTGGATTTACCCGGTGTCTGTATTTCCCCCATCAGCCCCTACATAAGTATATAAGAACACACACACACCAAGAGTTCTAATACACCATATACTGTAAATATACTGAAGACTCTCGCAAACGTGAAAATATCAGTTCTCATCAATCATCGAACTAGCATCAAACACTGCGCCAAAATCGTTGAGCATATTGTTTGTTCAAGCCCACGACGCAATAAATAGCATAAGCTATCACGAGATGATAACTACCTTTTTATGACCTAAATTGGAAGGTATAAACCTGGAACAGTTTTGATTTCAACAAGATGGTGTCACCTGACACACAACACTTGAAACAATTGCTTTATTGCATCGCAGATTCTTTGGACCCATTATCTCTCGACGAGGTGACATCAATTGACCCCCAAGATCTTACGAATTAACACTGATAGACCTTTTTCCTTTGGAGTTATGCGAAAGGCAAAGTTTATGCTAACAATCGCAAATAAATTTTAGAGCTGCAGGGCAACATTCGAAGTGTTATCGTTGAAACAGTGTTCCACAATTATGCGAATATTGTACAAAAGTTCAGCAGAAGGATAATAAACTGCCCTAGGAGCTGCCGTGGCCATTTATTTATTTTATTCCAGGTGTAACAGCTATTTATGCATTTTATATTGAAATCGAAAGAATCATAGTTTGCTCAACAACTGATAATTTAAACAATTTTAATTAAAAGAGAAAGTTATTTAACTTAGAGAATTAAATATTCAGCTGAGTAAAAATTTGTTTAAATATTATTATTATATTTAGATATTTTTCTTTTTTCTATCGTTGGGATGTAAAGTGTGATTCAACAAGAGGTTTCATTTTAATTATTTAATAAGTTTTTAAAACTTTATTTAAATAATTTTTATAATTTAAAAAAACTTTAATTAAATAACTAAAATGAAACCTCTTATTGAATCACGCTTTACACCCCAACAATGGAAAAAAAGAAGAATATTTCATCTAAAATACAATATAATAATAGTATTAAAAAAAAAAATTTCTGCTTATCTGTATATTTAATTCTCCGAGTTAAACAAACAATTTTCTCTTTCACTTTTTTTTTTTGGTATCATCAGGAAGAATGGAAATATCTTAGGTGCTTAAATTACAAGAAGCACCTCGCGTATTTAATTCTTTCATCGTATTAAACGCTAAACATTGTTAAATAATATGTCTGCAATAGATATACTTATTTTAAAACAGAAATGTGATACAATAATAAAATATAAAATATATATTGCAAATTTATGCATGTCAATCGAGGGAGCCACTGTTGGTTTCATTCATTATTTAAATCCACAATAAAATATTAGAAAATCAACCTCACCTGTATCGTAGCACGTTCAAATTTAGAGTAATAATAGTTACTACACTAATGACACACACTGATATTACATCACATTCAATTAGTAAGTTATCTACGTATTCTTAAGCACGTAAAGCGCGTGATAATTTCAAGTTGAAGAATATTTAGGAAAATGGTAGAGAAGAGATCGCTGTTACACGCACCACAAGCATCAAAATGGTCGATGTAATAATTAATTAAATTGCATCCTTAATTATCTTGAATTACTCACAATATTAAGTAATTTGAAGAGTTTCACCTTAATCTTTGAATGCTTTTTCATGTGTACAAGAATTGTACACCTAATGTGAAATTACAGAAGAGCGTGCAGAAATCTTCCAAAATATTCAAAATAGCTGTTTATGTAAAGAATTGTTAATTAACTCAAATTTTAAGTTTCTAAGTAACTAAAATTTTGTTTTAATCCTGCTAAAGTAGAAGAATCTCATTCAAAGTATATATGAAATTACCACAGACGGATTTGTTTCAAATTTTATACATAAGTACACTTACTTACGTGTTAGGAAAAGTCGTATGCAGAATATTTTTCAATCGAACTTCTGACTTATTTCTGCTATTATTAAAGGTAAGAAATAGTGTAGAATTTAAATAGTTTCAAAGCTATATTCGTAAAGGTCACTTTGACAGTTTTTTCAAGATCATCGAAATTTTCTTTTTTTGCACATCAATATTTACTTCTTACAACACTGTTGTAGTTAACATCCAGGCAAGTTCATTCGCCTAGATAAAATTTATATGACCTTGAGAACTATTAAAGTGACGTTTATAGGAGTTTCTTTTTTATCGCCACCGGATGTATGCTTTGATACCATTTAAGTCCTTCTTAGTCGTTGCTTCTTATCTTGAATAGTAGCGGAAATAATTTAGATGTTCGATATAAGATTAACACTCTGTATAAGGAACTCAGTAATTCCAAATGTTAATTTTTCAACTAACTTGCTGGCTTATTCGTCACCTTATTTCTCGCTTTCATATTTCTATGAATTCTTGGATATTGATTTCACTTTTACTACTTCTTTAACTTTTACATTTGTTGTTTAACTTTTACAACATTTGAGAGAACACAAAGTAAATGTTTTACTTAACCCTTTCGCGCCGAGTGCCGCATATATGCGGCATCCACTCGACGACCTGTGGGTACGGGCGCCGCATATACGCGGCATTCACGCCACGAGTTCTGGGTATGAGCGCCGCATATATGCTTATAAATATACTTATTACATTAGAGCAATGATTGTTTTTTTCAGCACAGTCCCTATTTAAGACTTAGAACAACATATACAGGGTGTCCCAGAACTAGTGTAACATCCGGAAATGGGAGGTAGCTGAGGTGATTCTGAACAACCTTTTCCTTTACCAAAATGTTGTTTGAAGCTTCGTTTTCGAGTTATTAACGAAAAACACTGACCAATCACAGCGCCCAGAGACCGCGGGCTCAACCACGTATGCACGGCTTTTATACACGGGCGCTCGGTCGGGCTCCCGGCACACGTTCTGGCACAGCATAGGTATCGCGGCAAATGTTATGTCATTTTAAATTAAAAATAATGTTAAATTATTCGCTATTCATGAATTACAAATAAATTAGTAAGTCGTTTAATAACTGCGTTCGATACTCTTATTCGTTATCCGAAAGGAATAAAACGTTTTATTAATTATGAAAAAATGTTCTTTTTTAACACTTTGACGTCTACACGTGTGATAGAAAAACTTTCGTCTGTCGCCGGTATGTCTCGTGTACATTCTACTATCTGTTACCAGTCTTTTTTGCACGATCGTTCATATTGTAATTACAATGTACCGTATCAAGGCATGAAAATTTTAATAATCCTTACTTGATTCTGTCACCCGATTTACACGAAATTTCGAGGATCTGTATAAATAGATGTAAGCTTTTTTATTACAATAGAAATATTTCTACGCGATACCAACGTGGAGTCATTGGACGGCATAGTGTTAACAGCACATTTTCAGGTGAACAAATTGTTTTAAGAAAAACGATTTGTATAACTAGTGTTAGAAAAAAATAATTGAACTTAACCATTCGTCCACGAAATAACCTGCTTCGATGGAAATGGATCGTTAATACTGGATCCTCGGTGTCGATCCTGACCTATCCAGGCAATCCTCAACAGCTGATGTTACGGCCGGGTCGGTGAACTCACGATCGATAATTTTCGGTGACTTCTTAGAGACTGCCGATTTTGTTTATTCTCCATGCCTTCGGTGCGCTTCTCTAGCGGAAGACTGCCGTGCTTGGTGCTTGTTCGCCGGGATGATTTTTACAACACATTCAGACCATCATTTGCCTTTTCGGCGACTTGCCTCGCTTACTTTGTAGGCACTTACACGCACACATCAACACACACACACACGCACGCTTGCTCACGCCCGGCCCCGGCAGTCCTCAGAGGTTTCCGACGTATTGGTTTTGATTCTTGCCGGGCGCGACGTTTTGCGCCGTCGGTTTATTTGATGTTTATTTGAAACGGCTCGAGTTTCTACGTCGTCTCATGGCAGTACAATAAACATTTCTTTTCCGTTGTATTGTAACATTCCCCTTCCTTACCGAACGTCCATCTAGGATCCCCAAAACGCTTAAACTCTCAGATTTATTTTGCTAACTAGACGAGCAACATGTCACGTAGAAACGCCGAGTATTATGAAATGTTTTTTATATTCGCACAATGCAATGGCAATGCGAGAGTTGCCGCTGCTCGGTACCGCGAAGTGCATCCCGGCGAACGAAGAAGGCACGGAGAATAAACAAAATCTGTAGTCTCTAAGAAGTCACTGAAAATTATCGATCAGTGAATTATCGATCGTGCAGTGAAGTGAGTTCACCGACCCAGCCGTAACATCAGCTGTTGAGGATTGCCTGGATAGGTCAGGATCGACACCGAGGATCCAGTGTTAACGATCCATTTCCATCGAAGCAGGTTATTTCGTGGACGAATGGTTAAGTTTAATTATTTTTTTCTAACACTAGTTATACAAATCGTTTTTCTTAAAACAATTTATTCACCTGAAAATGTGCTGTTAACACTATGCCGTCCTATGACTCCACGTTGGTGTCGCCTAGAAATATTTCTATTGTAATAAAAAAGCTTACATCTATTTATACAGATCCTCGAAATTTCGTGTAAATCGGGTGACAGAATCAAGTAAGGATTATTAAAATTTTCATGCCTTGATACGGTACATTGTAATTACAATATGAACGATCGTGCGAAAAAGACTGGTAACAGATAGTAGAATGTACACGAGACATACCGGCGACAGACGAAAGGTTTTCTATCACACGTGTAGACGTCAAAGTGTTAAAAAAGAACATTTTTTCATAATTAATAAAACGTTTTATTCCTTTCGAATAACGAATAAAAGTATCGAACGCAGTTATTAAACGACTTACTAATTTATTTGTAATTCATGAATAGCGAATAATTTAACATTATTTTTAATTTAAAATGACATAACATTTGCCGCGATACCTATGCTGTGCCAGAACGTGTGCCGGGAGCCCGACCGAGCGCCGTGTATAAAAGCCGTGCATACGTGGTTGAGCCCGCGGTCTCTGGGCGCTGTGATTGGTCAGTGTTTTTCGTTAATAACTCGAAAACGAAGCTTCAAACAACATTTTGGTAAAGGAAAAGGTTGTTCAGAATCACCTCAGCTACCCCCCATTTCCGGATGTTACACTAGTTCTGGGACACCCTGTATACAGAAACCACGCGCACTGTGCATATTTCCGGCGCGAGTGTCCGTTCAGTGAAGGTACTTCGGCGGACGGGGCTGCCGTAGCGAAAGGGTTAATACAGAATCCTTTTGATGAAATCAGAAGTTTTAGTGTGTATGGAGGTATTTTAATCCTGCATTTTGATCCTCTCCCCACCGAGGCTAGCAAATGAAAAAAAAAAAGAAAAAGAAACACCTGGACTCGATGAGAAAATTTGAAACAAATTCGCCTAAAATAATTTAATTTTCATTTTAATAATAGTTCATCTTTTCTTAAAATTATTCTTAATTCTTATCAAGCTGCATATAAAATTTCATTATCCACATAAGGACGATTCGTCAGATATTACCACTTCGATTTACGTAACTGTTACTATTTGTAGTGAAAAATGTTTCATAATTGTTTGTAGAGTTGGATGGTTTTAGGAGGAGCACATTTTGATCTTAATAATTTTTTCGTAGAAGAACGTGTAAAGATCATGTGAACGTCAACTTTGTTTTTTTAAATAGTATCATATGTTTTGTTAATGAATCAGTGGGTGCAGCTCGACTGTCTCTGTAAAAGAGTATTAACACGATTAAAATCATTAATTTAGCAGATATTTAACTTCACTTTATGAGAACAAGATAAATAGAAGAATTACCGTTTCACGTCTTTCTTTGTCTTTCGTAGGATATGTTTTACAAAATTTAAGTTAAAATATTTGCTAAACTATGCTTTACTATACCATATACTTGAGACTACAAGACTTTTTAATTATAACTAAAATATAACTAAAATTATATTAGGTGTAGAAATTAATTCTTTCCTACTGGAATCACTTAACAGCCGTTTAAATTAAAATATTTGCAAGCTGTCAGAAAAATAACAAGAGATCAACGATAATGGAAATTATTCCGATAACTGACCTATTTTCATTCTTTTTGTAAATAAAAAGTATTCTATTGTACACAAAAGTCAGAAAGAATCTATTTCTACACATAATAAAATAATTAAACTATATGTATAATAGTTTTTCAAAATATACGAGTTAATACTATTTTATAAAAAATACCAAAATGCACCAATTGGTGCAATGAAAAATATGTATTTGTATTTAAGAAAATATTATTAACTTTTGTGTGTCCTCTACGCGTCCATCTGCAGAAAGAGCTATTAACACATTCGCAACCGGTGGTTTTTAGGTGAGAAGCTGAACTGAACACCGTATATAATTTCCGAAAGTCAATAACTAAATACGTTTAAATAGCAGACAAATAAGGGTTTGCTATTTAAACGTGCATAAATATAAAAAATATTGCTTCTTAATATGATACTTATAACCATTTGTTGTTTAAAATTTGAAGAAGATTCAATATTACAAACGCATGATGAAAAAGTTGATGAAAAATTGCTGATAATATTAAAAATGACAGAGCTGCTTTCATTCATTAAATATATTTTTTAGAAACAAATATAACGACTTTATTATAACATTCTTACAAAATTTCACACAATTTTGCATGGTGTCTAATAATGACTTGAAATATACGAATGTATTACTAAATTAAAAAATAATAACACAATTTAGCAAGTTCAAGAATAAAATATAATATTTATTAATAATGTTCCTTAATGTGGCGTTTGATAACAAAAAAATTATAATATTATAATACACATATATTGAAAGATAATATTTGATAAAAGAAATAAAATTGAGACATAAAAATAAAATCAGAATATTTGATAGAAGTGTGAAAAAATATATGATAGAAATATGTTGTCAATGCTTAGCTACAGATTTTGAAATGACGTTGACCGACATTCTCATTAAAAATATAAAATAACGTAGGATTATGTTATCGGTATTTAGCTGAAGAATTTGAAGTGACACAGGACTACCATACCGGTCTCGAATGTGTTAACGTCAGAAACGTGTCCCTCTTGAAACCATTCAAGTCTAAGTAAAACATTTCTCGCTATGAATAATAACAGTTACATAAACTGAAGTGGTAATATCTGGTTGAATTGTAGATCTCTTCTAATAGTAATAGAAGTTCTATAACGCGTGTAAGCTCATACATGTGCTAACTATAATAAAAGCTTAAAGATAAAACGAGATAACTAAACGGTATATTTAAACTTTTTTTTCTTTTAATGAAGTTTAAACAGATGCATAAATCTTTTGAACATTTCAATTTCAAAGTTTTGGAAGAGTTTCGAACAAAGCTGCCCTAGCTATTAAAAGCACTGAATTAATTTTATTAATAACGGTTTCGTTGAACAAGCTTCTTCAAGTATCGTTTATTCTCATGTATGATGACTCGCATATCAAAAATAGTATTTGCCATTCGGTGTGCTTCATTGAACACAGCGTTAGTAGACACGATGGAACTGTCGGCACTTGTAATGAAATTTTACAATCTCTGTGATACAATGATTTTCACTGAAAAATCGTAACAGATTTATGCAGATATATTTTATCAGAGGTGACAAGATCGTCAAGTCGACATAAAAATCTAATTGCACGCACACGTGCTGAAAATGGATTCGCAAGAGGCTTCAAGCAATGCGATCAAATCTCCTACAGAGCGTGGTGAAAGTGTGGTAAGCTACAATTTTACAAGAATATTAAATAATCTCAAGCTATTCTCGTTAATAGGTAAATAACATATATATTTTCTTACTTAAAAATCAAAATGTTGCCAAAATTTCTACATACATACTTACTGTACAGTAGTATACAATTGTAATACACAGAAAGTATTCGTTTTAGTATACTCTACTCCTTTAAGGGGGTACATCAACCAAACGGTTACAAAAAATCAATTTTGTTTAAGAATTTTTATATAGATAATTTCACTAAGTGAAAACTTTCAATTTTTTTAAAGAACATATAAGCAACATTCCCCTTTAGTTTTCAATTTTTTTTTTAAATTAGAAATGCTACAAAATAACAGTTATTTCCTAATTCTGCGATTGTGTAGATTGGAACATCAATTTTTAGCCGTCGCTGCTAAATATTGATATGCCTCAAATACAAAATTGTTTTCTTGATTTGTAAATAAAAATATATTATCTACAATGTAATAATTTTTTAAAATTTTAATAATTATAGAAATGACAACGCTTTGAAGAAGAAGAATCTCTTTTTATAAAAAAGGAAAATCAAGTTTAAACGGTTATTAAAAATTAAATAGTTAAGGTATTAAAAAAATCCGACGATATATTGTAGAATATTTTATAGAGAATATTCCCTTAAAAATTGAATGAAATCGGATGCGTAGTTTCCTTTTTCGAAGCGCATTAAGATATTTCATGTCCTGAAGCTATTGTTATTAACATTAAAAGTTATTCATAAGAGGCTGTCAATAAACAGTTTGAATTTATGAGAATTGCTTATTATTATATTGAATTAATTTCAATATAAAGGATATACAGCTACTCCTGCAAGGATACTTATGGGCTGATTCTAAAAGCCGAAAGAATAAATAAATTACGTTTCAAGCTTTGTTTTTTTGTTATTAACAGTTAAAGATATCTCGCCCTTGTGGCTGAATAAACCTTTTTACATTAACAAATATAAGTGATGTCACATTCCATGGACAAAATAAAATGTCAATATTTACGAAATGATCCTAAAATCATTCATGTCTTCAAAATATTATATAAAATACCTAACATCATTAGAATCACCAGTTACGGGGGTAAATAATACTTTATTCTCTTATATGTGGACTACGGATTTTTATGCAAATTCATATTTTTGAGAATATAGTATAAAACATAGAACTTCGGTAGAAAATTATTTCACTTACCATATATCCTAAAAAGTACTATAATTTTGATATTTTGTATATTTTTTTATATTATGCTCATTTTGTGCAATTTTAAATCTTTAAATTTTCTATAAATATAAAAAAATCCGCAGTCTACTCATATGATATGTATAGGTTTCTATGATGGTAGATTGATTGGAGAAGTGAACTATTATGTATTAATCAAATATTAAGAGACTTCTGTATTTGATGAACAATTTTGCTATGGTTGATAGGAAAAGTAGTATTTGGCTTTTTGTTTTTAAATAGTGATTAAATAGATAATATTAAATACTTTTCTTAATACATTTGCACGCCTAGATCATTTAAATTGCCCTCTGTGCGTCAATACAAGAGGGCTACAGTGATCCTCAAAATCAACGACAAATAGTCATTTCTTTATCTCGTACAAACAGGTTCACCCTGAAATTGCTTTGTCATAGATTTCGCATAATCACAATGCTCCCACACATTGAGTCATTTAAATAAAACAGTTTTTAAGTTAAAAATCGACGACGTTAAAGCGCCCTGCGCATTTACCTGATTTGTATCCTTGTGAAATCTTTTTCTTTATTCGAATTATATTAGACATACAATTTGCAATAAATACCAATTATAGTAATATCATCATTGTTTGTAATAAATTGAGTTCAATGATGAATATTTTAGATCCTCTCTATATTACTATCAGCTTGTATGTTTTATAGAATTATATTTTATCCTTCTATGTTGTTATTTTTTATTATTATTAGAAATAGTTTTTAAATTCATTATTATTAAAAATCTTCATGAACGAATTCCACTGTAATACGAATACATTCCGTTATAGAAAAAAGAAATCGTATCACGTTTCATTTACTCGGTAGAAGTGTCGTTCACTTTATACTTTTCTAAACTTTTCGATAAACATCCGGAATACTTTTCACGAGAAGTTCGTTGAAAGAATAAAGGAAAATAGCTGCGCGTTCTAAGAGAAACTAGTGCTGTAAATCACGCTAGTCTAAAATACCTCGGTGAATCACGATGTATGTCGATGGTATGTTATACTCGTTCGTGGTTTAATCCCATAACGAGGAGAAAGTCGAACGGTGGCAGGTACGGGAAATTCGATTCCTCGAAACGTCATCGTTTTATATTATCAACTGATTGATGGTCTCTAAAGCTATTATCGGCTATTCAAGGTTCCCATACACATGCAATTTTCTATTTGAACAATTCCTTGTATTATTCTAATTGATAATTGCCATGTGATGTATGTTTATTGAAAGTGAATAGAAGTAGAAACGAGAAAGTGAGCAAAATATCAAGATTAACCTATAGAATACGGAGCCTAATAAAAATTCATTCAAATAATATTTAATGTCTATTTTATGATATTTTAATATTGTATAAAGTTTTCATATTACATAATTTAATTCAATTATATATTAATTCTGAATAATATATTATTTCAGTTCAATAAAAAGAGTTTCTGATATCAAGATTATTTTCCAAATTTTTGGTTTCTTGATGAAAACGTTTTCTGTACCTCGTCGTCGCTTCGTAAGGAAATTTAATTAAACAGGAGATTAAAAAGAAGGCGCACGCGAAAATAGCATCGACGGGTCTCGAAAATAGTAGATTGTCGTCCCGCGTTATAAAACCAATTCATATGCTGCCGCAATTATCGCGGGTCGCAACAATTACATTAAGCTTGTTTGATTAACTTAATTATTAAATACCGATTAAAGATTATTAAATACCAATACATTTCAAGATCTTCTAGCGCAGTTCGCGTTCATCGCGAATCTTTGTGAGTAAAATTCTTATTTCGTAGGTGAAAACAAACACAACATTACCACCGGACTTTCGGGCGGGATCACAAGGTCCAACTGGATTACCAAGACATCCTGTAAATAACAGTTCTGCAACGAAACTACGACCAGGATTACGGCCACCGGTACAAATCCGTTTCGATAATCATTCTCCAGGTGGACAACCCAGTTCCGGTCAATTCGTACAACAAAGGCCATACGGGCCTGTAAAATCACCAGGAGGTGGATTCCCGCGGAGACCATTGCAGCAAAATCAAAATTCACCTATTATCTTGAATCCATGCTTTCCCACATCACCTGTGCAACGTTCAGGTCTACAGATAGGACCTAGACCACCGCATCCAGGAAATTTTCAAGCACAACAATTGCAAGGAAACGTGCAACGGCATCAACAGACAAGGCTAGAGCTTCAGAATACACGTCCGCAACAACAACCAAGACTAGAGCTTCAGAATACGCGACAACAACAACCGAGATTAGAGTTCCAAAATATACATCAACAAGCATACAATTCGGACAATTTGGTTAGATCGCGAGAAATCGTACAGAAACAATTGAAACGAAATGAATCGTCGTTAAACATATCTCAAGATAGTTTACCATCTAAGAGAGAAGACAAGAAGTCCACGCTTCCACGTCCAGTAGTTGATAAAATGGCCGACGTCGATGATTCAAAGAAGCGTCAACAGTTCGAGAATACTAGCTCGAAGGTGGAGATGCAGAAGAATATAGAGAACGACGACGACGACGATGTTATAATGGACGGGAAGAAATCACCGCGTACCAACGAGAGTGTCGTTAATCAGAAAGAATCGATAGAGCCGAAATTGGCGAATAAAGAGTTGATTGAAACTGTAAAAAGGCCAGAAACTGCAACGATAAATGGAAAAGTTAACGATAAACCTGTCGCATCTGTAGAGAAAACTAACGAAAAAATTAACGTCATTAGGACAGATCTAAATAATGAAAAATCTATCGAGGATTCCAATATGAAGGAAAGTAATAATAGATTATCATCGATGAAATCTCATGAAAATGTACAAGAAAAATCGTCGGACAAATTGGAGACAGGTAAAATTGATAACAATTTGGATGAATCGACGAAGAGATTAATTGATGATGTAACTGAGAATGAGAACATGAATAAAGAAAATGCAGAAAGCTATGCGACACAGACTGAAACAAAATCTTCGCCTATCTCAGCGATCTCGGAAGATAAAACTATCACATCGGATAACGCAAAAGTATCCGCTGCATCTGAACAATCTAGCAAACAATTAGGGAAACCAGACAAAGAACAAAATGAACAGAAGTTAAATGTATTGTCAACATCTCCAGAGAAAGTACAAGTAACTACTTCACCCACGAAGCTAAACGATGACAACAGTCAACAGCAGCAAGCGCCATTTAAATATCCAGATAAACCCGAGTCGAATACACCGGCGGAACAGTTGAATAAAAATCAGAACGAGCAAGAGTCGAAAACTTCGTCGAAATTACCAGAAGTTACACCGACAAATACGACGAAAGATGAAAGAGTAGAAAAACCGGAAACCTTGTCGAAATCCCCGGAAAAATTACCGGAAGATACACCGACGAAGACGACGAAAGATGAAAAAGAAGAGAAACCGAAGACACCGTCCAAAAGCCTAGATAAATTGCAGACTGAATCTTCAGGTAGTTCACCGACAAAAATCAATCAGAATGAAACCAAGCAAGAGCTGAAAGAATCATTGAAATCTCCGGATAAGCCAGACGATAAATTGCAAGAAAGTAAGCCAGTGGAAGTGAGTAAAAATCAAAATGAAGAGGAAACTAAAGCATCGACGAAATCTCCAAATGTATCGTGCGAGAATAAAGTTGAGGAAGCAGATAAGAATCAAAACAAAGAGGAATTAAAGATAGAAGCTAAACTGGTGGACATAGTGGGAAAAAATGTGCCTGTAGAAACAAATGAGAAGAAGAAACAGCCTCAAGATGAACACGAATCGAAGTTGGAAATGAAATCAAGCGAGGATTCGTTGAAGAAAGTGACAGAAACGAAAACTGAAGAAGAATTAAACACGTTATCTAAGAAATCAGATAAATCACCTATATTAACAGAGACACATGAAAATCAAACTGAACAGAAATCAAACGAATTAACGGAATCTTCTGAAAAGTCTAATGAAAAAATACCAACAGATCTTGATCATTCTTCACACGAGGAAGTATCGAAAGATCTCTCTGCAAGTAAGTCAGCCAATTTAGCTGAAGAACCAGGTGAACAAAATATTCAAGAGACTTCAGATTCTGACAAGCTCACGGAGGACGTTCAAAAGTCAAGCGTAGTAAGCTCTTCTATTGATTCATCTGCTCGTAAACAGGAAGCAAATAAAATGGAAAGTTCTCCTGTACTATCTCCCGAAGAAGGTGTAAAAGGATTTGACAATGGAGAACAAAGATCATTGGTATCACCGTCTCAAAGTCCTCAATCGTTTGTTTCTCCAAAATCGGAGAAATCTTCTCCTGACGTAGAGAAATTGATAGATAGTGAGAAAAAGGAGATTACTACAGTCGAGAAAGACGATGGTAGAAAAACACCAGAATCGAAAAGTCGCTCGACATGTAAAGCCACGGATCAACGTGTACCAACACCCCCTAAACTCGATGAAAGATCGGAAAAGAAGTTTTCTATACCAGGTTCCTATCTATGTTTAAGAAAAATTTCGGAAAGAAATAGTGAATATGAATGTATACAGGCTAGTTCACCAGATATTATCACTTCGATTCACGTGACCTGTTATTATTCGCAGCGAAAAATGTTTCACAAAGACTTGAATGGTTTTAGGAAGATCACATTTCTGTAAATGGACGCGTAGAGGACATACAAAGATAATTAATGTTTTTCTAAATAGGAATATTTATTTCTCATTGCACCAGTTAGTGCACTTTGATATTTTTTTACAAAAAAGTATTAACCCATGTACATTTCCATCTATAAATTATTGGACATTCGCACATTTTGAGCAAAATAATTATTAAAACGTAAATACAATTTTTTGTCACGAGTTTATTATATATTTTGTCATATTTATTTATCCTACGGTTATATCTGAATGCAAAGTTAAAATATACCTGTATAACGTGAATAAATATTAAGAAAAAGAAATATTTATTAAATACAACTTCAACTCTATACGATGTTATTCTATATACACATTTGCTTTGCTTTGACAGTTCGAAATTAGCTGAAGAATATATCTGTAGCACCGTTAAGTGTTTATAAACAATTGAAGAAAGGATTTTCACTAAACAGAGATAAACATGGCGCTGAGAAACTGCATTATTCGGTCTTCTTCACTTTTAGTTGGACAGTCTCTGTGATCTCAATAAATACTTCTAAAAATGTGAAATACTGGTTACTGTTGCACAAAAAACATATACTGTTTGAAAAATTGCGGTGGAAACTAAAATTTCGATGTCCGAATCCTAATTGTATTAGATGTCTAATAACTTATGGACGGGAGTGTATGTTGAAAAATTATTAATTAAGCAGATATTTTAACTTAAATTTTGTAAATTACATTGTTGTATGAAAGACAAGGAAAGATGCAAAATGGTTTTTTTCTGTTTATACTATTTTTGTCTCTCACACATAAAGTCAAAAGTAAAGCTAAAATATCTGCTAAATTAATGATTTCTTAATATACATTGGTTAATACTTTTTTATAGAGAATGTGGAGCTGCATCAACTAGTGCATTAAAAAAACATGTGATATTATAGTAGAGAAAACATGTGATAATAAAGTTGACCTTCATATAACCTTTTGCGCGTCCATTTATGAAAAAACTATTAACACGAGAATGTATTCCTTCTAAAACCATTCAATCCTATGTGAAACATTTTTCGCTACAAACAGAAACAGCCACGTAAACTGAAGTGATAATATCTTGTGAACCACTCTTGTATGCATACATACAGAATATCCTGCGCAACTGGTATAGGCTGTACCTCCTAAACGATTGAAAATAGAAGAAACTGTTATAGATCAGTTTTAAATAATATCAAACGGTGCATAATATGCAAATAACTTTTGTGCATCAGTGCATCAGAAAAATGGAACAGTACCTTGCTTTTAATGGAAACCTACATTTTTGACTGCACTCATTGATCTAGTTTTTTGTACTCTACATAAAAGTGTTAACATACTTATACTCTAAACTTATTCGTTAGGAAGTTATCGTAGTTAGAAGTTTTCTGAATTACTTTGGTTCGTCTGCAAATGTTCTGAAGTACCTATGTTACAACAAATGTTCAAACGATCCTTCGTTGCAGTTCAAACACTTTTCTATCCGCTTCTTAACGTTGCGTAGTACATTCCTAATGTCACTTTCTGTAATTTTCGATATTTCTTGGTGAACGCGTTGCTGGAGCTTCTCAACAATAGTAATAGTCGAAATAATATCTTCCTGAGGAATAAGTTTAAAGTATAAGTATGTTAACATATTTGAGACCGGTAACGTAGTTCTACGTCATTTTACATTTTTATTAACACATTAAACGCGGCGTCGGTTCCCAGGATCAATACTGAACTTTCCGATTAGACAGCGTCGATTCTTAGAGATCTATAGTATCAAATTTAAAAAAATAAATTTTACTATTGTTCCACTTGCGCAGGTTCCACTTGCGAAGGACATTCTGTATATATTGAGAAACTGCATTAACGTTCTAAAATTCAAGATAGATTAAAAAAACAAAAAGAAAATATTAAAGTTATTTTTATTAATGCTTTTTATAAGGAATTTCAGAGTTACCACATTGTACGGAGATTTTGCTTCACAAATTATTTCAGTATTTACTTTAACATCACCGTCACATCAATTATAGAAAGAGAATTTTATCTATATTTGATCTATTTTTCTTTTTACAGAAATTGAAAATGGCAGTGTAACGAACGACTCGGCACAATCCAATGCGGTAAATATTTTCACTTATGCGTCTTACGAGAGGAGGTTGTAACCGCATGAACGCTTTTCAAACCGAACTGGTCCCAAACTGCAGTAATTGATGAGTATAAATAAAGTATTGAAGTGTTAAGTATATCTGGTCAAACATTTTAATTGAAAAAAAAAGCTTTACAACATTATCCTGTCTCTGGCAAAAAGTTTTCGATAAAACTACATTCATATTTTAGAACTATAAAATGTTATTAAGGAATATGAAACCCTATAATAGCTATACAATATTTTATACAAAAATTTTATCGTCTTTATAACACACGTGACCAAAAATTGGAAAAAGAAACATGAAGATAAAAGTTAATAAAATTCTAATGTTAAATATATAAATCATAAAAATACAATTACTTACCTTTCAAAAGAAATAATGAAACACAAGAAATTATTTTGTTGCACATAAAGAAAAATTATGAAACTACTAATTATAACGTATAAGAATAGATTACACCTCTGTTTTAATTAGATATTATGTTACCTCATATTCGATACCATTCCCATATTAGGCAACTTTCCTTTATATAATAACATCTTGTAAACATAAAAATTTAAGTTTTTCAAGTTCGTGCATTCTACTTAAGCATGGATGTACCTAAGAGAGTACTTTAGAAGGTAAAGAAATAACATTTAACTCTGTAATCCCCGGCATAGATCTAAAGCTCGTGTCACTTCGATCGGGTTATAAAATATACACACTAGTTGGTAAGGTATTTTATCAATGTTACAAATGAAATTTAGTACTGACGATAGCACTGTCACTGTCAACATCTCTGAAGAAGCTTATCTATTCTAGAGGTGACGGTTGTTAGACAAAACGTAGCGACAATAAACGCTGATAACGATATGATTAGACGAAGAACTCTACACTTCCGTAACCCCCCAGCGTTGTGAGAAAGATTTTACTCATTGAGACATTTGTACTCGTGCAGAGTATACCTAAGTAATATGAAACGCCTGATTTCAAAAGCTTATCAAAACAAAGAATTTCTCTCACTCTCTCTCTCTCTCTCTCTCTCTCTCTCTCTCTCTCTCTCTCTCTCTCTCTCTCTTTTTTATGAAACTTTCATGATATAAACGAAGAAACTAATGTATAAATATGTTTGTATGATTAATGTAAAAAAATTCGAATCTTTGAAACTGATAGTAAAAAAGGTAGAAAGAGCCAAAATAGGCAGTTCGAAAAAATTTGTACTGCACACACACTTGCTTCGGTAAGAAACTACAAATTATAATAATTGTAAGAAGAATATAATATTAATGATAAATTGTTTTTGAACAATTAAGAACACACATGTTTAATTGATAAATCATACAAAAATAATACTTTTTAACTTACCTTCACTACAATATTCACCTATTTGATTCGCTTTTCGGCAAACATTCGCACGCCCAAATACAAAAAGTTAAAAACGTTCCTTTTTCAGTGACGGATGTCCGGAAATTTAAAACCAGTCATTTTTACTAGTACTTCTAATGTTAAAATAATGTTTTCTCAAAAATATCTGTTCTCAGTCGTGTCATAAACCAAATTCCCTTCTGCTCGAGGCATGTTAGTGCCGTTCATTAACGCTATCCTTGTTTATATAAGTGATACATAATTATAATAAATCCTTCAAATAAGTGATACATAATTTCGAAGTGATCATAATAATTTGATCACCCACTGTACTCTACAGTTGTATTGTTTATTTATTGGACAGTATTTGAGACCAGTTCTGTCTAGAAAGTGTTCATCCGGATCGTAAAATCCTCTCTTTTGTCAATATATTTTGTAAATTATCGAGTTGATGATTTAGTAAAATAGTCGAATAATTTTCACAGCAACCGACCACAAATGGAGTTGCGGAATCACCGACAAAAAAATCACCTTCTAAATCAAAAGATGTTGATAAGAGGTCAACAGCTGGATCACCTGTAAAATCACCAAGTAAATCTGTTAAATCGTTACCACGAACTCCAGACACTCCTTCGTCGACAAGTGGTCAAGAAAAGAAGAGTAAGTATTATCAATGTTTTCGTGGGATTTATTATTTTGTGATAACAAGTTTAATTAACTTTCATAATTTTTAATAATTCATTTTAAATTTTACACAAAGAGCTTAATTTCTTATTCCTAGAAATATTTTTAAACGCTGGAAGTTCAATCCTTTACGAAGTTTTTTAATATAATGTAAGCAAAATTTTTATTGAAAATTATCCTCTTTGCCGTACGAATTTTTAGTCACTACGTATGTTAATCTCGAATATTTACTATTTCAATACGGTGTTGAATAAAAAGAAGTTAAGATATTTATATATAATTTTTATTCAGAAATCGTCAGTCTTAAATTCAGACTGAGGTTACAGTAGAACTAGAAATTTGATAAACATGTAATACCTCTTTTGTCACACTTTAACCATAATTTGTACCACGAGTGTGATTCGTCGTTATACGGCAAAGGGTTAAGAAATTTTTGTTATAAATCTCATATTAATTAGTACAGTGCATAATATTTTGCATTTTCCGACCAAAACTTAACAACTCAATCTGCTCATTACATCTATCGATTAATCCTGAAAAATACATAAACACAAAGATAATAGTCAATTTTCTGGGCGATTCTGTGTAAAAGCGTAATGTAATCTCTTGTTCGATACTTAATATTTAAGAAGATATTCTTCAATGAAAATTATTAATTGTTACCGACATTAATGTGCTTTACCAGAAAATAATATGAGGTGTTAGCCTCAGATTTTAATAAAACTTTGTTTGTAGATAAAAAAAATCAACAAATAGACGAAAGACCTTATATTTTGTTGGTAAGGGGGTACACCACTCTTAGGTGTTTAAAAATGGGCAACGTTTGGGAATTCTTTTCATAGGTAACTAGTGAATGAAAAGTTCCAATTTTTCTAGAGAATATAAATGTAATTTTAAGCGTTTTTCTCCCACTTTTAAGAAATAAAAATGTTAAAAATGTTGAAGTTTTTCGATAATTGCGAAAGCTCTTCTGTTAGAACATCGCTTATTGGCTGCCATCACTGTCAAGGATTAAAACGTCTGAAATAAAAAACACTTTTTGATTTATAAGTAAAAAAAATATAAATAATGTGTAATTAATAATATAATAAAATAATAACATAATATACATAACAATAGAATTTCGTAAATTAAACATATATTGATGAATAATATTAATATTGCATTAAATAATCATATCAGTAATTTCAATGCGTTTTTCAACATTAGACCAATGCCAGTGAAGCAGAAATTGTTGAATCAACAAAATATTTTATTTGTATATACTTCAACTATTCCAAAGTATGATGATAAGTTTTCTTTACATTAATTTTGTACTTCGTTTTTGATCACGTTTCGGAAGTTTTTTTTTAATTATTTAAAACACTTTTCGGTAATAATTCTTGCATTTTGTAACATTTTTACTTTTAATAAATCGGTGAGCAAAATTGAAAGATATATTTATATTCTCTGAACACGCACAAACTTTTCCTTCAATAGTTATTTGTAAAATAAACAAAAAATTCTCAAATTTTCCTTATTTTTTAAACCATTTCAAGGAAGAGCAACTGTACTCTGTTAAACTAATAGATCCAATAGTTTATAAGATAATTAACAAAAACTGGATTCATCCACTGGAATCACCATGTGGTTTCTACTAGAAAACCACCTGTTAATCAATCCAGAATTTAGAAGAAATCATAGCCACGACTTTTAAAGGTCAATCTCAGCCTTGGATCGGTGAAAACTTATTACAACGTTCGTAACATTAAAAATTGTCTCTCGATTTCTATACACTTCGCTCTAGAAAAGGAGGAAAGATACGGTTGCAACACAGTGCACTATCGCGACTATAGACTATGAGTACGCACGTAAGCCAGCGAGTGTGACCGTCCGCCCTCAGGTACAGAGAGTCATAAAAAATGACTCTCACTACCCGGTCATACTCATTGGTTCGGTCTCGCTACCCAAAACGATATATTGGGCTGCAAACGACCAGGAAGTCAGTCGATTTTCGGCATATCTACGAAGCGGAATCTGCTTCCAGGACTACCTTGCGCTCCAGAACGTTTTCCCTTCTAAATTCCGAATTAACGTCGACACCCTCGATCATCAGGATTGCTTCCGGGTCCAACCCTGTGCACTGGAACGATTTCTGCGAGATCAGGAGAATTAACGTAGCACGACTAAACATACATTACGCTGATCCGTTCAGTGATATACCGTTTTGGGTGACGATTTGCCGAACCGCCACACCCCGTACAACTCTCCGCTGACTGTATTCTACACGGTTTAAATTAAACCGTACACCGCGAACGTATCGTTTCCACAACGATAAATAGTTAAATCTTTTCGTAGGAATGAATTTTGTGTGAGGCACACGTAAGAAGAAAGCTCCCACATCACACAGTTACCGTCTCTGGCAATTAGTATACACGCGAACACTATTCTAGTGTTCACAGATTTTAGCTGCTCAAGGCCATTGAAGGGTAACCTGTACTATGCCGCTTGACTGCCTTAGCTGTCCTTTCCTCAACCGTCTTACATCGCCCTCGAAACGCATAAATACTAAGGTAG
Source organism: Anthophora plumipes (assembly GCA_951804975.1). Classification (NCBI taxonomy): domain Eukaryota; kingdom Metazoa; phylum Arthropoda; class Insecta; order Hymenoptera; family Apidae; genus Anthophora; species Anthophora plumipes. Next base: position 12,764,815 of record OX638118.1, on the reverse strand, counting down.
GCATAAACAATCGTCGCCTAGTTTTCTCGAAGACGGTGCCCAGATACATTCCCTTCAACTCAGTTTAAATTAACTACGCGGTAGTCAATCGATACGCGTGAATCTGAGAATATGGTGCCCCCTTCGTCGTGCGAAAAATGACCTTGAATAGCCAACATCCGTGAATCTTAGAATAATTTTTTTATCATCAACGACAGACATGTACAGATTGTTTGGTAAACAGATTAGAAAAATTTAAGTGGTAGGGGAGGGGGAGTGATTATACACAGTGAAATAAATATGAAAATCAGGAAATTCTTTTATATTTTTTGAATACATTCGGTTGAAAATAAACCTGAAGCCTTGCAATCCATCCAACATTGGCGAATATAGGACAGCTCAGAGCAGAGGAGAGGAGTTCAGTGGTCTTCAAAATCAATGAAGCAATTTCCAGCGTGACCCGTGCAACCGGTGAAACTGAGATACTTGAAATTAATTTGAAATTGATAAACATGATATTAAATCAATTTACAGACGACTGAAAATTCTGTAGATTTGTCATCGAGTACATTAATCGCGTCGAGAATTAGTTTCTTTTTACATTCATCATTGAAATAGTATAAAAATTAAAAGAAAAAAAAATAAGAATTGAAACTGTTCTAGAAATAAATGTTATAAGTGTTCGATGATTATTTACAAGTTTGACCTTCACAACTGATTTCAGAGACCTTTAAATATGCTGTCAAGGTCGTCATTCTTTTCATCTTCTCTTTATATACGATATAGCCACTTGGCCTTAGTTTCCGAAATATTCACAAGAAACTTCAGTTAAACTTAAGTTACGAGTATACACTGTTTCATTCTAGCGTAGGCGATTGCCTAATGGCGACTACATTCCTATGTAATCCAATCTAAACAATAAAGAGGAAAAATTAATGGGTCATAGGTTGTACTAATTCAATATCCGGCCGATGTCTGACGACCGACAACGCTAACGTAGAAATGTATATGTATATAGGGCCTTCCAGTAAAAGCGATAGAACTTCGAATTGAAATGAAACGAAAAGTACGGAAGATAATGTAGTATTTATTAGATTATTTTAAAGTACATTCGATGGCATTATACACGAGATACAATATTATCTAAATAACTACCAAAATTGCGTTTGATGGAGTTAATACGACAGACCCAAGTTTCGATGATTCTGGCACATAAATCAAATGATATCTCACCGGTAACACCAGTAATGTTTGCTTTGAGATCATCAACAGTTTGTGGGTTGTTGAAATCTATCTACTGAAGTCTATCATCGAAATCGTTTAAAATTGATTAAACTTAATTACATAACATGGTTTTATATATAATTATAAGTAAACGCTGCATTATTAAGATTTGCGCGTATACTAGGAAATAATAGCGTAAGATAAATCCTGTTCTTCTACGTGTGACTCATACAATTTAACAATATATTATCCGGCAAAGCAAACTTGAGAACTTAGACGTTATCGCCTGTTTAAGTAAGGTCAGCTATCCTCACTTTTCAAATTCTTCTACACGAAGCAACTGTAGGGGAAATGACAGTGTATAGTCCGGCGAAGTAAACGTAAGACCTGTGACATCATCATCTGCCCCAGTAATGTGAAAATAGGCGGGCAGGCTATTCCCATTATTCAAGTTTTCCATTAAACAACTTTAGAGGAAGTGGTGTGGGTAAATAGGTAGACTGAGACACGATCGTCGTCTATTATTTATAGAAGGGCAAGTGCGATAGCATTATGCGATCGTAATTAGCTGACTATGAGTAGAGGTATAAGAGTAAACGTAAAATAAGTTTATTCTACTGCTACTGAGTTAATAACGGGATGTTACAACTTCTCGGCTCTAAGGACCGCCTGTGAGGTTTGCTTTGTGGAATAATATTCTACGAAAATAATGCGTTTCCGATGATACACCGTGTATTTAATGAAAAGTATTAAATACAGTAAAGCGTCAATTATCCAAACTATCAATTCGAGGAGTAAACTAACTTATGGTGTAGCGATGGCAATTGATGTAACCGTATCAGAATGCAATATTGTGGATATATTGTTACTAAAAAAAGATGAGAGATCTCACCACAAAGACTCTCTTCGATGATTCAAAAAAAAATTGAAGAGTGTGTGCTTTGAAAAATAAATTTTCTTAAAAAATGTACATATATTATTACTTCAAAGGATTTCTTCATTGTTTTCTTCAATAATTCATTTTATCCTTAATTCCTATGGTTATAAACCGGATAAGTGCATGCATATGTTTCATTAACTGAACTGTTCGATTTTCCGAACCACCTTGGTCCCAATTAGTTCGAATAATTGACGCTCTACTGAAATTACAATTTTTACTATTTATGTCTGTAACACTGCTTTAAGAACACTGAACCATCGCGTTAAAGATAACTTTGACAATAATGACAGGTTATGACACGTGTGCCTAATATTTACGGTTGTGTTAAAGAAGGTGGTGTTTATAGAGTTATGGCCCAATCAGATCTGCAATTTTTACACACACCAACTTTTCAGCTCTGCACAGTACTACGCAGAGATCGTAAATTGCCGAGTCCCATCAAACTAAAAAATAGAGAGAGACTAGGTTTTCTACTCCACCTAATCCACTTCAAGGATTCACATTTTTAACTGCTAACAATCACACTGCATAGTAGTAGAATTTGCGAATCTTTGAGAGATGGAGAATAAACGAAGTCTCAGTGCAAATTAAATTTTTCATATAAAGGTAAGCTATCTAATAGGGGGAGGTTTTTTTAATAGGTCGTAGATTCATAACAAATAGAGGAATATTTCTAAAGTTTACACTTATTACTTTTAAATATATGTTAAATGATAGTCCGATGTATTTCTATGCATCTTTACCATTAGTTTCATTTTTTTTTTTTTATTATTATTACGATCGTCCCAGGTTGGGAATGGGGTGTCCCTAATACGGGGGTGTAAGAATTCTCAGTTTGAAGTAATGTTTCATAATAACAAAGTTTCGATTATGATTCTTTCCTTCGGTTAGAATGGTTTTTTCTTTTTTCTTTTTTATAAAAAATTTGTAATATAAAATCATGCAGTATAAAAACATCATTCTAGTCTAAATTTTAAATCAAACATAAATATAATAACATATTTTCATCACAGACAAGGGATTAATAAAAATGTAACATAATGTTTATGATGTATATTTAAAACAAAGTAAACATTTTGTTCTCGGAATCAGTGTAAAGACTTTGACTCCCTACTTTGTAAACCGCCATTTCTTTATTTTTAATAGCATTTAAATCTGGTCCTTAATCTGGTCCGAATTCCATTGTTTCGATTATGATTCTTGGGGGCATGTGATTTTATATAATTAAATATTTCACAACAATCTTTATAAGTCAATAAATTTATTATGAAAAATATGCTTTAGTAAATCATAAATGATCCTAATATGGGGAGCTCCATATTAGTAATAGATTATTTCCCCATAATAGGCACACAATATTTCCTACAAAAGTTTTATTATTCTTATAGCACATCTGACCAAAGTTTAAAAAGCTGACATATTTCCTTTTATATAAAAAAAGAATTGTTTCATTTACATGTTAAAAATTGCACGAACATTTTTATCAATCTAGTATAAATAAATGTTCGTTTTAATTAAAGCCTGTAACAAATATTTAATTAAAACTTAATGTATATAAGGCGATTTATTTAATTTGACAACTTCATACCATACATAAAGTATTTGCTGTACAAAAAAAGAATATACAATATGCATGAGAAGAGTGATACGTCGTCCTACAGAATAAAGAAACTATCCTAATAATGCAAAGTTTTATTGCATATTTTATACTTGAACTCGATACATTCTTGCCAGTAAAAACATTCTAGCAATCCTTTACTTTTGTATGATAGTGTATATACAGGGTAGGTTATTTAAATGAGAACACCTAAAAAAAAAACTCCGAAAGACAAAGTTATACTACTTCAAGCAGTACATTTAATGTTGAAAAGAATTTCTTTTTCAAAGTCATTGTTTTATGAGATTTCACGTTAATCGATTTTCTTTTAAATAGAACAATGTATTTCGTTTTTGTTCATATTCTTATGAACACAAAAACTTTGCCGTCTAGATAATGTATCGTTGAAATCTTATAAAAAAATGACCTTGAGAAAGATTTCTTTCTATCATGAGATGTACCCTTTGAAATAATATGACTTTATTTTGTGGAGTTTTTTCATATGTGCAATAGTAACGGAGATATTTAACCCTTAACCCTTAAGGTCATGACAGACCCCAAATAAAAGGTGCAGAAAAATGTGTTAATCTAACTCTAAATAAACCTCCATGAAAATTTTGTTTTTAGATAGTGTACAAAATAATAAAGCCATGGAAAATTAAATCGTCATTATAAAATGAAGTAAAAATATAGTTTTTAAAATTAGACAACGAACGTTTTGTAACGGACTTTGCGTCCTTGGGCTAAACCTTAACTCATCGTTAAGGGTTAAGTATTCCCATCTAAACACCCCACCCTATATATTCTTTAAGAGCTAAGAATTTCGATATTTTCCAAGTTTTTATGATATAAAGGAACTGTGATTTAACAACATACGATAAAAAGTTTTTGTAAATCTGTGTATTTATAGTTTTTATTAAATCGTACAGAGTTGCCTATGAACAAAATTCAAGTGGGGGCAGCACCGTCGCCGAATTTAAAAACAGTACGATCGAAAATCGGTTCTTTGGATAATGCAAGTTACAAACCAGGTGGTGGAAAGGTGAAAATAGAAAATAGGAAGCTTGACTTCAGTAAAGCACAGCCGAAGATCGCCGCAAAAAATGAGAAATACACACCCAGCGGTGGTGATAAAAAGGTTAACCTTTTAATTTCTTCTCTTTCATGTACTCATCATTTCTCATCATTTTTTTCATATCCCGAGATTTCCTTAAACGTTTCTTTACTATCGTAAATAAGGAAGAAGAATTGATAAACAAATTCACTTAACGATTTGTAACATAGAAAAGTAATCATTGAATATAAAACGTAATCCAGTAAATCATATGACCAATAACAATTCTTTTTCCTCGATTGTCGTTAGCATTGTAGTGATAATTATCAAAACATAATAATTAATTGCACTGTATTTTGAAACATAAACTTTAAGTGTGTCTAACTATCGTTATTAGAAATGAAAATATATTTACATACAAAATGATATAAAATTTATAATTTCTATACTTCGATTTTTTATTTTTCATTCTATATTTTCGTTCTAAATGTTAATAATTAAAAAAACGAAGCCTTACGCACAATTTAATTCTTAATTTTTGTCTTATATTGGCTTTTAGATTTTCCTCCTAAATTTTCTATTAAGAGTAACCCATCACTCTGTAAATACATTTTTCTTTGCGTTGCATTCAATTCTATCACAGCAACTACGCGAACATGTGATTTTGTTTACGTACAATGTAAGTTTAATTTAAACAGACCATGGTTAGTTAAACTAGTTTCGTTGATTATTCACATGCTACCGAACAAATGTTTAAGATCAACATTGAATTTACTGGTAATTCTTTACAGATTTGAAATTAACATTGCGGAGATCACTAATAATTTACCTGATATCGATTGATTTGAATGATAAAAAGTTCGTTAAAAAATTCTCAAAATTGCTAACATTTTTTTCGAAATTAATAGTGATTCCGAAATTTTAGCCCATGGTGTACATATGCCTAATAAATTAATATTATAAAAGAACTGTGATCAATTCGAATATAACACTTCATGGTACAATAGTATATGATATAATTTTCTGTTTTTCTGTTTTCTTTTACTCATGCTACTTTGTTTTCTTGCATTCTTTAAGTTATTATTATCTAACGAATCACGCTGTACTTTTTTAATTTTGAAAACTTTTATTTCCTGCTAATTTATTATAGATCGCTCAAGTTAAGCTTCAATGGAACGCAAAACCAAAGGTTGGATCATTGGAAAATGCCACATATAAGCCTGGTGGAGGTGACAAAAAAATAGAGACAGTGAAGCTTGACTTTAAGGACAAAGCGAAACCGAAAGTCGGCTCCAAGGACAACGCTAAACATGTTCCTGGCGGCGGCAGCATTAAAGTAAGAATTTAGTTTCAAAATATGTTTTCCTAGGGAATGTTGAATACTTTTAGGAACATAGATAAATTAGATGATCCTTTCCCCTATGTTTGAAATTTTAAAGATTTAATATATTAGTTAATGGTTTCATACTTTATCACTCGTTCATTTAACTTATAATAGTGAAAATATATTTCTCCCACTTGTAATATAAAGTTTTATTTAACTAATCATATATCATAATTAATGTATCATATTGATTTTTATTAAATTAATTTATATTATACAATTTAATATACAGAAGTTCATAGAATTGTAAACAGTTGCATAAAATATTTGGTGACAGAATTTGCTTTGTAATGGAATCCTTCGAATAGAGTAAATGAAAAGAAGTCAAATGCGGTACAAAGTATGAAAAATAATCTCTTTAATTAAACGAATATATTCCCATAAATTCTTGTGCATCCTGCAAATATATTTTCATAAATTCACTTAAAGTATAGTACAACTAAGATTTATTAGTACCTAAAATTTTATCCTTCTGTATGGATTTTTCTTATCTTTGTAGCTGATATATCATACAAAGCTAATACATTGTAAACACATTTTTGTATTTGCAAATTTAAATGTGCTTTTCTACATTTAGATCTGTTCATCATTATATATCATCTATTACGATTACTATTGACATTATGTGTTTGTTATCATGATAATTAATTATTTCTCTAAGTAAATGCTTGCTTTTCGTTTGAACATTTATCCATTTGTATAATAATAGCGATATAGTGCTCATTTATTTTATATGTCACGAGAATGGAAGTTTGATCAATTAGGAAATTTATTGTAACGGAGACGTTGCATGTAGAATGTTAATATAGATTTGCAGAAATTTATAGAAAACGAAAATTCTAGTATCAAGGAAAATAGTTATTTTATATCTTATAACTTATACTTAACTCGTAGTAACTATTCGAAGATGATAAATTTCGACTGGGTTCAATTAAAGAAACATAGTTTTTATAATCATGACTATAATTTTTCAAAGAGAAATCTATATTTCTGAATTTATGGAAAATTGTTAAAAACAAAAACCAAAAACTTAGTGCGAAGTTGAACTTCAGCTTAATACATTAATATTTAACACATATAAAAATGAGTGTTAATGTAAAGATTATTTTACAATAAATATCATCAGTACGTAACTTGAAAATGATGGTTTTCATCAAATAACAATGTACATTGAAAAATCGTACAATACTTCAAATATTCGCTGATTCTTTCGCAGTGTACTCACATACCATTATCAAACACGGCTCAAACTTGGAAGCTTCGATTGATAATTTAAGTAATCCAAGGTATGAAAGCCACAAAACTTCCGTTCTAAAGGTTCTATCAGTCAAAAATATAGAAAGTAAATTATAAAATACTATTGTAGGGCTTGTTATTTTTACCTATAATTAAAATTAGAATAAGAGAAAGCGATAATAAGAGAAACGGAGACACCCCAGGTAGAGAGGTCATAGAGTTGACCGTATCGACGTACTATACTTGGACCGTACGCTGATTGGGTGGTCGTAGCTTTCCATGTTAGTATAAAGAGATTACCTTTTTTGAGAAAAAGGCCAAAATTCCTTAAGCCATCGGAGAGTATCGTACTAAAAACTATCGAGAAGTACATGTCGGACCTTTTTGACATAAATTCGTCTTCGAAGTTACAACAATAGTATTTTATAATTATTTTACATTATTTAAGGGAGTACTGAAATATTATTTTAAATTTTTCTATTGTTACATTGTTTACATTTTATTTTATGCTAATACATAGTGCGTTCGAATAATACATGTTGATGAATTATTAAAAGAAAGAGTACAATTACTGTCGAAAAAAAAAGAAAATAATAATTTTGATTTTCACTTAATCTTTATATTTGTTATTGTACAAACCTGCTTAACTCAACAGAAATCATTATTAATATTAATGTGTATCGTTATCTACATAATATTTTCACTAATTTGCCTTGATACAGGGAAATCTTGATTAATACAAGATGAGTCATCTAAATTATCATAAATGATGGTCTCCTGAATGAAATAAGATAATATAAAATGTCTCCTAAATGATCGAGCTAGAATTTTTATGTTTACAAAGGGCATGTCGTTTGCGGTATGTAAAGTATTTTTAAATTGACATAAGTTTTGAAATTTCAATATTACTTTCCCTTTTCCAAATAGCATGCTATATTCTCGCGTGTTCGAATTTAATTTATGAGTAAAATAGACTGCCCCTGTTATTTCTTCATTTTCGTACGCATTACTTTTTATTTTAAAGAATGCACAGTGTGATATTTCAGCAATCTATGTGGACATCGTTGACTTTTGATAATGATCCAAATGTATAATATCACATTATAAATCTTTTTTTTTTTAATTCTTTTTTAACGATTTTTTAATTCTCTTTGAAATTTTGGAAGATGCGACAAAAAAGAAAAATAAAATTATAAGATTTATGTCATTGAAACTTATCTTCAAACTCGACATTTTTTAAATGTTAATACTACAATAAGACATTTTTCACTTAAGTTTGAAAAAGGAAAGAAAGAAAATGACTTGCAAACACAACAAAAATGCACTAAGTAAATATCTGCTGTGTATTATCTGTGCTGAATAATATACTCATAAGAATTGGACAGTATTGGACATTTGGCGAATAGCAATAGTAATTATTACCATTGCTAAACCAATTTTTCTAGCATAAAAAAAAATGTATTTCTCCTGTCGAAGACACTTAAATGTTACATGACAGCACATTATTGTATTCATCTTTGTATGAGCTACATAACAGTAAAGTTAAAAATGTAGCATTTTTTGTTAAAGTAATCAAAATGGTAATTATTTACCTTAATTTTGATGATCTTGAAATATATTGCCAAGGTCATCATTCTGAACAATTCTCCCCTATACATGTTACTGCCGTTCAGCCTTAGTTTTCGAGATATTCGCAAAAATATCTTCATCACTCCTTATCATTAATGTTTGCTATTTACAATTCACAAATGAATTAAACCATTTATATAATGTAGTTTGTATAATATTTGATAATGAAGAAGTATTTAAACATTTAATCCTTGAATGGTAAGGTGGGTTTTAAGCGTTTGTTAGATTGTCACATATCTTAGTGATGTGTACATCAAAATGAGTAGAGAATATTAAATATCAGAAGATTTAACAAATCAGAAGATCGTGGGAATAGAAAAAGGATTCCTGAGGCCTCTGAGAGAAATACAGAGGGGATAGTGCAGAAAGAATTGTAATTTGGGTCAGATCTGACCCGAACCTTACTATTAGAGGGTTAACTGTAAATCATAAAATGAATTTCATCCATCGGTATAGTGGGGCACATACACAACATATCGTACGTTGTTGGTATGAAACTAAAACCGATATCACATAATATGGAACTTGACAAAAGCATTATATTTGTTACATAGCTAAATTTTTGTTTCAACGGCAACATAACTTCAGTACAAGAAATAGTTACGCTTTTACAATGGCTGAATCTTTTCCAATTTCTGTTAATAATAATTAACACATTGTCGATGGGAAGCGTGAATCGGCGTTTTTCATCTGCCAAACATTGAAGACGGGAGATGCGAATCGGCGTTTTTCGTTTCTCAAACGCAGAAGACGGTAAAGGCGAATTGACGTTATTCAGTTTTCAGACATTGAGAACGCGAGGATTAATTAATTTATAATTTACAGTTTACAATTACCATCGTCGATAACTATTACTAACCAACCAATTTTTAATAAAACATTTATATTTCACATAAATACCGAAAACGTGCGGGTACTGAAGCTCGATTCGTTTCGTAGAATACCGTCTGCAGTGCGTTAAGAATCATGTTGTCACAGGCGAAGATGAAGAAGTTGGTTTGTTAAAAAAATTCACTTTTTATTTTACAACACTTAACAATTACACTTAAATATAAATCTTATAGAATAACTCTTAACGACTGAATAAATCTTCTACCAATGATCGCTCCCTGGTTCTTGCTCCTGTCTTTTATACTCGCTGTTATGATTCATTATTTATCTTATCTGTTGTTTATAATGTTCGCTGGTCACAATGTTTAATATGAAGTGCAGTTATTTTTTTTTTACACTAAACCATAACTGAAAGCTAATCCAAAACTAACTTGGAATCTAAGGCCGAGTGGCAGCAAAGTATGTACTCATATGTAGAGGATGGTTCACAAGCTAGTTAAATTTATTGGCCAGTGTTTTTCGTTAATAATTTAAAAACGAAGCTTCGACCAACATTTTGGTAAAGGAAAAAGTTATTCAGAGTCACCCCAGCAACCCCCCATTTCCAGGAGTTACACTAATTACGGGACACTCTGCATACTTATAGACACGGCTTCAAATAACTGTCTTGACGCAAAGATAAAATCATCTACATGACGTCATATGTGGGCAAAGTAATGATAGAAGTTTTTAATTTCAAAATAATCTGCGAATATTTACGGAAATGTTCGGACGGATGCAACATAGTTTGGCAAAAATTTTAAATTTAATTTTATAAAGCATATCGTATGAAAGACAAGGAAAGATGCGGGACGGTATTCTCGTGTTTGTGTTGTCCTTGTTTCTTATACATAAGTTTGACAAAAGTGTAGTTAAAATATCTGCTAAGTTAACAATTTTTCAACATATATGAGTTAATACCTTTTTATAGAGGAAGTCGAGCTGTATCGACTAATGCAATAAAAAAATTTACGAATGAAGTTGTGCTCTTCCTGAAACCATTCAACTCTACATAAAACATTTTTCGCTGCGAATAATAATAGTCGTGTTAATAGAAATGGTAGTATCTGATGAACCATCCTGTATAGAAAACATTTGTTCAGAATGACGATCTTGCCAACATATTTCAAGATCATAAAACTCGATGAGGAATACCTAGAGTAAACAATTACCATAAAAGATAATGTTGGAATATTAAAATTAAATTGTCTCGTTTTACTTGGAAAATATTCACTTGTAACAGTTTAGGTGACTCGATCTCTGCAATAAAATATCTTTTTTTTACAAATATGGACCACTCGGACATCTGACTCAGGGATAAATACACACAACCTTCTGGTTTTAGCGAATGATAACCCTTTGTTGTCGCATGTATTGTCACCCATAACTATTAACAAGTCATTATTGTTTGTTGGCATTCAGTCATCAACAACACCACCTAAGACGCCGCAGGATACAAACAACGACGTAAGTATACCATATAATAATTTTATGAAACATTAGCTTAATTATCCTTTCTCAAGGTAACCGTATGTGTATTTTCACATTCATTGTAATCGTACATGATAATCTAAATTCTAAATTGTAACATTACGAAATAAAGTAACTAATCGATTAGGCTTGTAATTCCATTTCGTAACTGTTCAAATTATCACACGTTACTCTTACTTACTATCGGAAATACGAAGTGAGCTCACAAAATTATAATGTTCTATCTTTACAGTAAGTAAGCTCAATTTGAAGAAAGATTAAAGCATGTTTCTGCATGTTTTAATATTAGTTATATGTTTGTTGCTAAAGCAAATCGTTAGTTCAGAAAGCACAATGCAAATGGCCTTCAATGAGAATTGAAGTTAAACGAAAAATTTGTCAAGCAGTAAGGTTTCTTCAGTGAATTATTTACATATTAAGCATAGTTTAATAATAATTAAATAGTTTAAATAGAAATTCTTCTAACACATTTTCAACTATCTATTTAAATAACCTGTCTATCATATTTCGCAATCATTGGAAAATAACGTTACATTCTGATATTATTTCCAGATCCAAACACAAAAGATCGATATTAAAGCCGAGAGCAAAATTGGATCCTTGGACAATGTTAAACATAAACCAGGGGGTGGTGACAAAAAGATCTTCAACGACAAGGATTACCTACGGCAAACTGGTTCGAACGTAGAAAGTCTCAATGGTAGTGGATCACAGGTACATTACATTTAAAGAAAATGGTGAAATAAAATTAAAAAATAAAAGAATAATCGTTTTCAAAAGACATGCAACAGTTATTAATTTCATTCTTAAACATGACTGAAATATCAGAATAATCAATTAAAAGGATGTTTAGATATTTTTTTTTTATTTGATTTATAGCATTTCGAAGTTTTATTGTATTTTTTTTTTTGTAAAAGATTCTTTGTCTAATCACTTATATTTGCACTATTTATCACGAAACGAGCTTGACGACACGCATTGCATGCTTCTCTTTCAATCTCTTTGTACATTTATAATTTTCTTTTCTCTTTTTTTTATGATAAAAAATGACTAATAAAATCATATTTATCTGTTATTTTGTTCGTTTCGTTTCACGTGTTGAAATTTGTATAATGACAATAATTCCAATCATTTAATAACAATTATTTTCATACAGTATTTGTGTTTTATAAAATAATTTTACGTTACAACGAGGAATCAATGCCAAAATATTTTTTTTATTCTAATTTCGGTAGAAATGATTTAGTTCGACAAAAATTGTCTTATCAGTCGTATATTATCGCGTAAAATTATGTTTGAAAGATAGCAATGAGTTGACAATCAAAGAAAGTTTAAATATCTTCCAATTAAAATGAATAAACTTAATGGTCGCTTAACCCTTTGAGGCGCACTTTCAATTGCTTTTATATTTATTTGCACATACACTTTTCATTGTACGATATTGCTGTATTCAATGCAATTGCAATCAGAATTAAATTGCAAGAATGAACATATTCAAACTGATATAACTTGCTATGTTCAATAGTATTTAAGGGAACCAGTTAACGAATAATTCAAGAATAATAATATACTTTTCTTCGTTCATCTAGAAGATTTACCTGAATGCAAACAAAAAATTTATAATTATGCTTGGAACCAACCGAATTGTACTGGTACAATTCAATGCATTCAATATATAAAATTTACTATATCAACAATATTATAATCCCTATTTTCTCTTAACTGTTTATAATGTTAATATACAAATTTTCTTTAAATTTATTTATTCGATCACACTTTTAAATACCTACAGTGTATTTCGTTTAATTCTTGTGCACCGTTCAAATTTTTGTTACACGTGTATCACTCAGGTCAAATTAACCCGAATGATACCAGTGTAACAAATACATATATAGCACATAAAATATACTTAAAATATAATTAAATAATATTTTACTCAAAGAATACATTCTTCGTGTACTTTTAATAATAGGCAATAAATTTCGAGTAAATAAGATCATTGATTAAACAGTGATTAAAGGTTAAAAATTTCTGTTTCGGGTCAATATAACTCAAACAGTGCATGAGCGTTAATTGGAAACACAGAAGTATCTCATAGATCGTTAAAGGTATGAAAATATTGTTGTTATAAGAATTGTTTGGTACAGAGTAGAACATTGTGTGGTTTAAATATCTTTTTCTTCATATATAAAATTATAGAACTTTCAAAATCAAACTTAATTTTGTTTTTTTAGATTATATCTTCATCATAATATGATAGAATTTGTTAAGACGAGTTCAACGGTGTGTCACATAAGTTTATTCTATACAGTAATTAAGCTGATTGGGTTTATGGCACGAACGTCTGACAACATTATTTTTGAAAAGGCCTTATCCTTAGTCTTTTTTTTTATATTAAAATAGACTATTAAACAAAAATACTTTTTTGGCACTTTCTAATATTGTCCGGCAAAGCAAACGTGAGACCTCTGATGTTATTGTCTTTTCCAATAAGTGGAAAATAGGCTGGCAGACTATCTCCATTATTCAAGTTCTACATGAAGCAACTTCCTTCTGTTAAGAAAGTGGCAGTAGCATAGTGGGATAAATAAATAGCTAGGATCAGGCACGGTCATCACCTATTTTTCATAGAAATGCGATAGCATTATTCGATCGTGATTGGCTCACTATAATACTCACGACCACAATTCAGGCTAGAATCAATTCGATGCTATGTTCCCTGCATGGTGTTATCAATCTCAGTCCAAAATAAAAATTTTTAACCGCCAGAAGGACAAGTGAAATCTGACGTCCCTGCAGGTTTGATTTATCTGGCGGTGGTAGAAGGTAGAAAGTAGATGGATATAATGTAGTATATGCCTTAATAGGCGAGAAAGCATATGCGGAGTGCGCCTCCAAATTCATATTCACTGTCCTACCGCTACAAACGCAAGTAATTCCTCTCTCTGAGATCGTGGTGATGTGAGCCATAATCGACCAAGAAAGCTATCCTGCTTTTTGTTCGACTATAAAAGGGTTAAAGTAAAAGTCAACCATCAGTCCCCGTGTACTGGCGTAGCGCAAACGGAAAGTTTAGTAGACCAACATGACAGTTAAAGTGTTAAGCTCGAAGTTCGCTGTGGCCGGTCTCTTGGCTGAGCCCATAAACGCACACAATATTTGGCTCACTATGAAGAGAGACGTAATAGTAAGTGAGATAGCCTTATTGACTGAGTAATAGCGAGAAATCACGATTTCTCCTACGTCTCCCACTTATCGACCTTAAGGACCACCTAAGGTCTTAGGTTTGCTTTGCTGGACTATACCTTTTCTGTTATTTTTTCGCATGAATTGTGAAATTTTACGATTTCCGTGGATCAGACTCCTTTAGATCTAATTTATGACATTTTACTATACGAAATGATACCTATCGTATAGAAAATTGTTCTATTCATCTCAACAAACGCTACCATATTATGAATAAAAAGATAAGGTGTACTATTTAAAAAAATATATACATTAACTTTGATATCTTCTCCACTACTACACCTACAGAGAAAGAATTGTTTAGGCCACCTAATGTCCCTCTATATATGGAACATTTTTTATAAAAGCACTTTTTTAATAACTTTAATCCCTCGTGAGATATTTCATCGTTTTCAATTAAACGGAACACTCTGTATACACTCTACAGATCCTCAAAGTTTCATACATTTTTTGTAATTTTTGTGTTGGGGATCATTTCGAAATACGGGGTTAGTCATGAAAAATATGTCATGAAAATCCGTCGAAAAGTGCACTTAATTCCCAAGCTTAATTTAAATGTTCTACTTCTCATGTCTAGCTCGTGCATTTGACCAGACTAATTAAACTGTAGTTATCTTACTATCAATATATTCCATCGACAGAATGTTGTACAATACCAATGGTTGTAATATTAAATATTGAATTTAAAATATAATTCAATAAATATTGAATTTAGGAAATTACATATTGAACGAATGGTTATAGCAATAAACAGACGACGAATAATACATTAATCTGGAAAAGAAAAAAAGCAAAAAATCTTGGCTGCTTCAAAGGGTTAACGTGACCCAGACTAGCATGTCCTCATAAGGTTATAATGCGGAGGTTAATGGGCCACCTTAATCCTGTGTATTGTGCCCGCAGAGCCCTGTGCCTCCTGGCACGGTCGCCACTGGCAACAATGGTCTACCTACTTCGGACGAGAACCTCAACCAGGAATGCTAGATCACGAAAACTCAACTGCTAAGATCCGATTTCCTTGTCACACTTACATATGATTAATCTCACCCGTACTTTCTTTCGGTTTTCCTTTTTTTTTTTGTTCCTCCCCGGTCGTTGAATCGAATGGCAACGCTGACCCCGTTGACGGTGTCCGAATAATGCACGTATACAGGACGAACAAATTAATCTCAACCTAATGCTTTAAATGTGTCAACTTTAAGTCAATTAATCGCGTATAAATCGGTTTCGGTTTCATATCGTAATCGTTTTCTATTGAACAAGGATTGGATGTTGTTTTCCGTGTTATATCGGGAGAAACACATTTTTCCACGAAGTTGTAACATTTGATCAAAGTGTGAGAAGGCAAAAGGACGTTCATCCTCGTACACGTGCGTACCCTACGGATCAATAACGTGTGCGATATATGTGCTTGCCTGAAACGACATGGCAAACTACCTACAGAACAGCAAATGATTTTATTCTATTTATTCGTATTTATTCGCTACAAACACTCATTAACAGTCATTTGTTTTTAAATATATCGCGAAAGTTCTTCTATGACGAGAGAGAGAGGGGGAGAGAGAGAGAGAGAGAGAGAGAAAGAGTGAATATATAAGAGGAAAATATGTAAAACTGTTGGAACGTGGCTATTAAGAGGATTTTGTTAAAACGAAACAGGAGACAGTTCATGACACTTTTTCAGATTGAAGAAATGTGTTGAAAACTCTTCCTACGATTGAACGAGTATTATTAATATCATATCACTGTTATGTACCTATCACAGTGCCATTATATCTTATTCATAAAAACAATTTACTAACTATATACGTGATTTTTCCAAGTTTTTATATACGATGAAAACTGACGAGAATGTAAATCATACGATGGTAAAGACGTTTGTTGCAATAAAAGGACATTTAAGAGTTGAATGCATTTAAGGACATTTTTCCAATCTGAAAACGAAACGTGGTAACGTGGATACGCTTACGTTGGAAAAAACAAGCGAATTTTCGTGATTGTTTAAAGAACGGTTCGATGCCAATGAAGCGAATGAGAGATATGTATAAATTGCATAATATTGGATTTATCGTTTAAATCAATCGATATTGTATAACTTACTGGCCGAGAGTAGGTGTACTTTCGTTAAACCTATGAGAAAAAAAGAAAGGTAACGTAATTTTAATGTAAATAGACAACCAGTTATCATGCTAAACCTTTTGAATGTGCTGTAGTAATGAAGAAAAACAGAAAAAGAAAATATGCCGTTAATTAATAAGTAATTCTAAATATAATAGTAACACTAACTTGTAGAGTTATTTGTCTAATTATTTGAATTTAATTCTAGCTTTTTTACAGTGCGTTCATAAATCTAACAAATGTGTGCATAACGAACAGTTTTTCAATGTAACCGATGCAGAAGATCGCGTTGATTTTATTAAAAACGAGCCGATCGTGGAAATTTTAATTATCCGAGCAACATAATTTATCCGAAGCTGAAATTAAACGTGTAAAACGAACAATGCGTGCATCCTTCACAGAATTACTAACTTAGGTTCACATATAAAAAGAAAAAGAACAAAAAAAAAAAGAATGCAAAATACGAAATCGATTGTAACAAAAGTAGAAAACAATATTACAAATGAAACATTAACTTAGAGATAAATAAAAATTACTGTAACTATATCGCCGCTATAGAAAGTACGTTTAAAGTCTATGAACGTATAAATGATACTTAATATTAAAAGGTTTACCTTAACTCGCCTACTCCCGGATTGACGAAAGGATAGATGCAATACTTTATATGAAAAATATTCGAATTACGAGCAAAAGACACGGTACGGTGATGCACAATTTGTTGATTTGGAAAAAGTTTCATTTTTCCATCCGAACTGTTATAGTTTGGTGTTAATTAAACGAAGGGATATACGAATGATGTCTACTAAAAGTAACAGCAAATGTCAAGCAATAATATATTAGCTACATATGCTATCAAGAGGTAATGCGTAACAAAAAACAAAAAGAAAAAAAATAACGCGTAAGTATAAAAACCCTGAATTGTTGTGCATCACCATTTATTGAAAACAATGTACGGAGTATACGTTTAATCATTATATCATTAGATTTAGTATATATAAGTAAATATATTATTACAATTACCACAACAAATTGTACAATTCATGGTAATATTACTCGCTATATTCATTTCTCATCTTAACATGAATTTTCGCAATAAAAGTAAAAATCTCAACGTACACTCCGTACATAAGACGTAATGTATTTGCATAGTTTCTAGCATGTTTCATTAACGATTGCATCAATTAAATCAACTTGTTTCAACACTTGATAAATATGTAAAAAAAAAAAAAGAAAAAAAAGAATAAAATCTATCTTAAGATTATTTCTATTTATTCAAACATTTAACTTAACGAAATATTTTTTCAAGTAATTATGAAACTTCTCGAAAAATATTTATTACTCACATTAAAATGGAAATTTGATTATTTTACGTAACGTACCGTAATACTTTCCTCACTTTTACTTTCATTTTCGTTTATCAATTAACATTTCTCTTTATACGAATCTAGCTATCGATAAACCATTTGTGCGCGTTATACGTAAATCGTATATGCTCAAATTTTTATGATAAATCGAAAAGTGAAAATACGACGAAGACATGTTCGAATCCGCCAGTAATTTATTTAAATAAATTTGGAGTGATATACAATGTGTTAAAACGAGCTTAAAAGCAACGAAACGATTTAAGAGTTATTTGAGTGTATAGATTGTGGAAGCGATATAGTGAGGTCGTAAAATCAGTCAAGTCTCGAAATATATGTATCTTAGAGCACCAAAATAGCAATTTAAAAGAGATAAGAAGCTTAAACCTCGTTCAGGACTGTTCGATGTCAACTCGAAATTTAGTTGACAGCTACAAGTTAATTTGTTAACCTTTTCGCTACTATGAATGACTATAGTCGTTCACGATGAAACGATCTCTTTATGCTATAGCAGACTACGGTCGTCCATGCGTGAAATAATCACTGCATATACTTTTTATTGCGTCCCCAAATCATATCTATATATTATCCGGCAAAGCAAACTTGACACCTCTAATGCCATCGCCAACTCAAGCATGGGGAAAATAGGCGGGCAGGCTATCGCCACTATTCAAGTTTTTCTGCACGAGGTAATTTTAGGGGAAGTGACGGTGTATAGTCCGTCGAAGCAAAGGAGATAGCAAGATAAAAGGGTCAAAAGTGCCCTTAAACTAAATCGGACTTGTGATAGGCCATCGAATAGCTTACCGAAAAAGAATATTTGCCCTTAAATTTCAAGCCTTTATCTCAACCGTGGGTGTAATTATAGGGAAAATTTGGATTACCAGTTTTTGCCCTATTTTCCTTATTTGCCCAAAATGCACATCAAACAGTGACTTTCTGTTGATGTAAAGATTTTTCACGAATAATACGAGGAGTTTCATCACCCCAGATACGACAATTTCGTTTATTAACGGATCTATCTATTGTGAAATGAGCTTCGTCACTAAATAAAATCGTGCTTGGAAACAATGAAACAAAGGACGCCTATTTTCATGAGTAAATGCGTTGTCGTAATGTACACCTGTCCATGGTTAAAATTGTACTACCTTTTACTACAACAAAACGGCTTATGCCATTTCAAAAAACATGACATGTAAACATTATACAGTATTGATATCTAGGCGTCGCATTTGGATAACCCTGTACTTAAAAATTAACACTGCACGTCATTGACGTCGCTATAGAGACACTAATGAAATAAAAGAAATTAATAAAATTAATGAAAATAAATAAATTCATAAACACGTACAATTTTTTCTCCTCAAAACGAAACTTTTGATTATGAAATTATTTCAAAGATATGTTAGAGATCGATCACATAAAAAAATACTCGGAGTGCAAAGAATTTAACATAAAATTCAAATCAAATATAAAAAAAAAGAAACCAAGATTTTAGAAAAAGATACATTGAATATACCAATTCATGTGATGTAAAAATCTATTACAGTTCAAAATTCTAATTTTCGTTGTCACTATAAGAGTGCATTTCGCAATTCTAGTAACGTGTTACATCGAAACTGTGTTCTTAGAATATCATATTATAAGAGGGTTGCCTATAAGTACTATGACAGAGCTGCTTAATTTCTGGCTCACGAGCAAAGGAAAATATTTAAAAAATGTCAAATTTGCACCCCTTTATGCACCTAAAATTTTAACGAGGCATCATTCTATAAGTCCTAAGGTATTATAAACGCTGAATTTTTCATAGCAAATGTGATGGGAAAGTTATAAAAAATGAAGATGAAGTTGATGGTACCCTGAAAAACGAATTATACCTTCGAAATGAATGCATGAAATATAAAAATTCAAAGGTTATTTTATAAAAGAAAGTCAGGGTTTATATGGTGTGCAAAAATATTCGATTAATTGATAACAATAAAAGGTAACATATTAAGATAAGGTATTACAATATAAATATGTTCGTTATACTGTAACTTACTTCTGAAACGAGGTATAAACATTAACTTTGGACAACAACGTCGTGTGTCATTTTGGACTTATACTCACGCAATTATGTTCACGTTACTAATTAATTAAAGTTTCTAATTAAAGATTTCTCAAACGTAACATGAGAAAAACAGCTGTCAACTACTGTTGATAGTCCACTAATACACGAATATCTATCTGGCAATCGACTAAAATCGATGCTGGACTACACACGTGTTCTATGAAACAATCTGTATTAACTACTGTCAGAAGTGGTATAAAAGAAGTTGAACTATGTTCTTTCGTTTAATGACATTTAACGCACAATTTTATTATTATAATTATCTCTTTAACTTTTCTATTCTCAGATATATTCAACATGTATAGTAAATTCTCTTCCTAAGCACAGCGTGTAAGTACCTCACCTTCGCATATTACACTCAATGGACACAGATGCATCGCTATTATTCACCGCATTTGTAAATTGAAAGCAGTTTGCACGCAATGTGAAATGCCTAAATGAAAAGTAATTTTATCGATATGAAATGAAAATAAATAGTACCGAATTTCTAATAACAGTTAAATAATCATTTCCTAATGAGATAGTTTCTAAATACATGATGATATTAATATTTTATATTATTTAATTATGTTATAGAATTTTCATATAACAATTCTTCGCGAAATTGCTTGTTTCCTTTTTGAATTACGTGTTTAGAACTTTAGTAAATGAAATTTCAATTGTTTATATGAACTCGTTCGGCGGATTAAAATGCAATATGAATTGAAAATAGATACGATATGAAGGAAAAACCAAGGAGAAATGAATATACGCAGTCAGTTTTAATAATTTTTTATTTAGGGCCGTATGCAAATTTATAGATTTATTAAATCTTTCTTGTAATTTTACAGTTAATTTAACAGTACTACATGTAGGTTTTTTTGCATTTCGTTTGTTCCCGCTCAATCTTTTGGGTTGACCACTTCTTCTTGAATTTACGACAGTATTTTCCTTTTTAAATTTGTTGATAATATATTGCTCTGTTGCAAAACTCTTGTTCACAATTTTTTTATTTCTCTTGAAGATTTACTTTCTTTGTGAAATCTGATTATGATCTCCCCCCCCCCCCCCCCTCTCTTTCCAATAATCGTTTATGCTATCTCTGGCCTTATGGCTCACTTTAGCAAGTTTCTGTCCCAAAACTTAAATATTACTGACCAGATAATTTAAAATATGCTCACATTCAACTGTTTTCATATTCAGTTATTTTCACATTCAACTATTTTGAGTACAGAAAAAGGTATTTCCCTGAAAACGTACATGTATGCATACTTTTGCGTTGCGTTACTATCCTGCTTTTTAAAAATAAATCATAATATTGTACCACTCTAGCTTTCGTATTTGGCTATTTGTAATAAATACATTAAGAATAGATGTAGTTTCAGAAACAACTTAACAAGTTTGCGTTTGGCTGAATATAGACAGTTTATATTAATACTTATTTATGATTTACATGGATGTATGAATACTTTTGCTGTTAAACTGTATTTAGCCACATCTAAAGTCTACAAAATTGAAAATCAAAATTATTAAAATTGACTGCGTATATCCGTTTCTTCTTCATTTTTTCTTCATATCGCACCTATTTTCAATTTATATTGCGTTTTAATCCGCCAAACTAAGAAACAAAGGTTATTTTTAAAGTTTCAAATAGGAATCTGTATAAAATCGATCATGACCCTGATCTGTGTAAGGGAATAAACATGTTTTCTTCGCTAACTTCGTTCCGCTTTGAACTACTGACGAAAAGATATTAAATTGGATTTCCCCTTCAAGGATTATTCTAGAAAACATCCCAAAGTGATAATATTCGATTTTTATGCAATTTTAGTACATGATAGTTGTCAAAAAAATATCTGATACATATCTTTCTTTTTTTATTAACAATTGTCCAAATTGAAAGAGCGAAAATCACTTCCGAAACTGGGAGTAGTAAATATATTTCGCTTAATATCTCGAAAATGATTAGAGATGGAGTAATAGTGTAAATTGACGAATTTGATTATGTAAATGAAGTTGGAAAAAGTCTATATGTTTCCATTACAAACATGGCTTCAATTGGTTTATTTTAAGTTGATAATGTAGAGGCTGTAAAACTGGTGAATAACAAAAACTAATGTATGTCTTTGGATCAACGCAAATTTGTTTAAAACAGTTGTCGAAAAATTATTTGTAATAATGACAGACTGTTTTTTTCAACTTTCCGTGAAACCATCTTCTATTGTATAAATCTGATGATCGATTTTCTTCAATATGAATTCCAGTTTTAACACACCAATTATTTTTGTGTAATTATACTGTTCTTTTTAATTAGGTGATGCGATACATTTGAAGAATTTTCGTTAATAACGAAAAATTTGGTGTAGGATAAATAAGCATCTTATGTATACATTTCATCTTTATATTTGATAAATCTCAACTTAATCATATTAGTATACTTTGAACTTTAAACGCTTCTACATTTTGAATTTTCTAATGTAGATTTCAGTAATAATTAGTTTATACAGATTTCTATTTGGAATTTTAAGGTTAGCCCTTGTTTCACTTCTAAGGGATAAATGAAAGTCTTACTTAAGATACATTTGAAAAGTTCCTTCGGGATCGTATAAAATTTGAAACCAGAACGATTAAAATTAATGGCGTAGTTTTCAAAATATTAACTTATTCAAAGTTGTGTAAAGCGATCCTACGTTTAATTTGTACTGTGGATACACATATTATATGTATATTTCAGTATACACATTAATCTGTATTTTCCAGGTTAAAAGCACCGAAGAAATCAATACTTTAACCGAACAAACAAAAGATGACTTGCCACAACCACCACCAACTACTCCAACAAAGGCACAAAATCTGCCATCACAATCCTCTATGGTAACTCCTAAAGCAGTCAGAAGTAGTTTGGCCAAATCTCCCGAGGCAATAGGGCTGAAAAAAAGTTTACCACCCTCTAAAATTCCAGAGGTGGAAGATGGAATCAAAAGAAATTTAAATTCAGAGGATAAAAATATAACAAAAGACAAAATACAAAAATTACCTACTGCTTCACATTCACTAGATAGTGTACCATTGAAAAGTCCCGAAAATAAAACAGCAAAATCGTCTGTCTTTCCACATGACGTTAATGATTCTGAATTAAAATATCTGGAAGACGAAATTGCAGAATCACCTACTTCTTTAAGATCTCCTAACAGTCCTCAACCAAAGAGTCCAGATAACAAAGCAACGAATTTGTCTAATTCTCTGCGATCTTCCCATAGTCCCCGATTAAAGAGTCCATCAAAATCTTCCTCTCATACGTCTAAAAAAGCATCGCCAAACAAGTTACAGCTTCCGAAATTAGCACCATCTCCTACACCACAGAGAACTGCAGCAGTTTCTGAAGTTCATAGTAACATTAATTTACCAAAATTGATCGAACGTGTTGCACATTGAGTAAATTTTACGCATATTCACAAATACTTTTGCTAGTTATTAAAAGCTTAGGATTGAAAATATTCTAGAAGTTTGAATGATTATTTTTAATATACAATGAATCTAGCAAAACAATTAGTACGAATGAATGATTGAGGTAATACATGTGCACCAGCTAGCTAATGATTATTACATTATATGAAAGGATGTAGAACTGTTTTATTTATAACACAAATTATTATAAAAGAATATTAAAAAGTAGTAGTAAAAAAAAAGAAGGAGACATGAAGCTGTATTAAGACCACTTTATACTAAAAAAGTTTTATTTTAACCTTGCATTTCTTATCACAAAAATTGTTTTGATAATATTTTATACATAACTTACACATGCACAAAATGTTTTGTAAATCATAAATTACCAACAAAAAAAGAAATAGTAAATAAAACACCTGATGATACCCTATTACATTTTCAAAATTTGAAAAGAGTGAATTTGTCTTTCGATTCATTTAATTGTATCGAAACATAAATTTCAATTTAAGAAAGTAGGTAAAAATTTGTTCTCTTTTTTAAATATCAAATTATTTTTATTCAAAATTCTTTGTTAATATGTTTAGTCTGTTATATTTTTAAAGATCACAGTGTATTTTGTATGTATTGTATTAAGTCAAAAGTATTTGTATTCTATTTGTAATTATGTTTGCATGTAACATATATTTCTATACATGAAAAGTTTTAAATGTTAATATAGCCTCAATGAAGAATACTACAAGTATGCAGTACATAACATTACAGAATATAATTTTGTTGATTATAATGAGAAATAGAGAGATATATTTTTAATTTAACCTTCACAATGTTAGATATACTATTTGCATGCCAATAAAAATTAAGATTGTGCACTAGTAACAAGAATTAAGACATGTAATTGGAATTGTTTGGATAGTTCTGTAAACAATGATTTTAGCGAAAAGTAATTCAAGTAAATATTATATAATTCAAAGAGAATCACAACACATTGTTCAACATTTTTGTCATTTGTATTTTTCAAGATCTCTATATCACTAAACTAAAGTTTGTTAAATTTAAATGACATTTAAAGAAATTTAGCTAATGAATATAATGAAATCGCGTCTAATACATGTGTAATTCTTTATTTTACCTTGAAGGAAGTTGTAAACACAAATTATAAAATATTATCATACATATATCTGAAACTTTGTAAGTACATATGATGAGGGAAATCGAACAAAGTGATGCGATCTTTTTTGAATTATATAACATGCAGTTAAATCAGTTTTTTCTAAAATCAATATTTAAAGTCACTGAAGTGGTTTAAGTTACGTGTCTTACCGTGTATATTATTAATAAAGAATAATAATGATTAAAAGTATACTGTTAAAGAGATGTACACATGATAGAAATATGTATAAGTATTTTTTAATGTAAATAGTAAAATATATCTTTGTTATAAAAGAGTTTCAGACATATCCAAATTGAAAATACATGTTCGCAAGAGATTCCAAAAATACTATTTTTAATATTATTGGCAGTTTTTCGCTGTAATGACGAGCTACAAAATACAGTAAACTTAGAAAATAATACATCTATATCAAGTTTTCTTTGGCAGCGGTGGTGGAACTAATGTAACTCCAGTAAAATAAGGATGATTTAATCCTTTCTTTGCTGTTATCCTCTGGTTGGGATCATAAGTCAAAAGTTTCTGTTAAAACAAATGTTACATTAAGAGACTAATTTAATTTAAAGAATCTGAATATTAATTTTTAAATTTTATCAAAGTGATTCTCACCAAAAGCAAATCTTTGGCATCAGAATCAAAAGAAGGTACAACTTCATCTAAACTCCGAGGTTCCCATCTTGGAAACATAGATGTATAATCACGTAGCTGTGACACTCCTGGCCAAATGTTTTCATCAGGAGTACCTAATGTGCGGAATATCCTGAAAAGTTGATCTATTTCTGAATCACCTGGAAACAGAGCTCTCCTAGTTGCCTGTAGAAATAATGTTATTTTTTTTTTAAATTAAAATCAAAATAAAGTAAATAATATTTTAACATTAATAAGTTATTGAATGGATATCGAAATTATCATTACCATTTCTGCAAATATACAACCTAGACTCCAAACATCTACTGCATTGGAATATAGTTTAGTTCCTAAAAGTATCTCTGGTGCTCGATACCAAAGGGTTACTATTTCATGAGTATATGTTCGTACAGGAACACCAAATGATCTGGCTAATCCAAAATCTGCCAATTTTATATGGCCCTCCCGATCTATCAACAGATTCTGTGGTTTTAGATCTCTGTGTAAAATGCAATGCAGATGGCAGAAGGAAATTGCTTTCAATAATTGATACAAATAGCTCTGTAAACATAAGACACTTGTCTTTGAACAATGCATGCACCTACTTTAAACCTTGATCTTTTTTAGAAGAATACCTTGACAAGAGCTGGGTCTAATCCTCCTTTAACTGAATCTAATAACTTTTTTAAATCTTGTTGTAAGAATTCAAAAACAAGGTAAAGATGGTTGTCACCATCTACTACATCAAACAACTGAACAATATTTGGATGTGTAAGTTCCCTTAATAATGATATTTCTCTAATAGCAGTGGATGGAACACCCTCACTTTCCCTAATAAAGATAAACATCATTTTATTATTTGTAAATTATGATCACATGATAATAGATTAAAACACTGAATTAATTGTCCTCTTTCTTTAAATAACTATAACAATATATAAATTTAGCAATCAACAAAGATAGGTAAATCAGTTTTAAAAAATTCAACATTATAACAGGATTGTGAATTTTGCAATTATTAGATTGTTGCATTGGAAATAGGCAATTTTATAAACGTGAAAAACTTCACAAATTGTAGTGACCAACATACTGCTAGACAGCATTTGTTATACATAAATCCAAAGCTTAAAGCTGGCCAAAAACATGGTTGATATTTTATTAAAATAAAGTTTATGTAGTATTCATATACAAGCTTAAATTTGGACACAATACAGCAGACGTTGCTCGTAATATTAATATAGTTTTTGGAAATAGTACAGTAAATAAACAAACAACCTGCCATAGCTTTGAAAGTTTAAATTATGGTAAATGATTTTCTAAAATAAACCACGACCAAAAAAAGTTATTCATAACAATTAGGTAAAGGCTTTAATTGAATGTATTAAGTTTTCTATCATTTACAAATTATAAAAAAAATAAATAAATAAAGAAGTTCAACATCAACAAGTATCAACAACAAGAAGTAAAACATCCGGATTTCGTAATCACCTAGTAGTCTTCAATGAGCATAATTCATGATTGCTTTTTAAAAGTTGGTATGACAATGGATATAAACAAATATTATAGAATTTCAAAAAACAATTAAAAAATTATATGAGAAACAACTTGTTTCAGTAAAATTTCTATTACTCTAGTATTCAGCCTTGTATTTTATTATGAACAACCTGAAAACTACATCAGTTATTGTATGATGTTTCTTCTCACAAGCCTTGCTCCTTAGACTACTACAGACCACCATATTTTTATATTTAGATTATCTTTTAACTGAAAATAATTTAGTAACAAAATCATAGAAAAAATGCTTTAAGGATTTCTTTACATTTAAGAATACATAATCTTTTATATCTTCATACATATTCTTTTAATAAAGACATAAATGTCCTAGTTTAATAATGATCATAATATATTAAATTTGATGAATTATACTTTCACTGATAAGTATTATTTGCAATAAAATATACATGTAGATTAAAAATTCTACTATGTAATCTGCAACAATCTAATATTATAAGATTATAAACTTAGTAGAAAGATGTATCATTGGAAATCAAATACAGAGAAAAATATTTCATTTATATACATGATCAATTAAAAGATTTAAAATCAAAAAACCAGCCGAGCATGACACAATGGGACAAGCTGAATAATGTGGTGCTACGAAAATTTAGTGCAACGTGGCCCCCGCAGATTCAGCTGACCCCAATGTGAAAGTTAGCAGATGTGTTAGCAATGCATATAAGCAAAAGCTCAACCAACATGGTATTTTAATTAATTATTTTCAAAGGTTATTTACATGGTTAAACAAAGATGATTACATAAAAATGATCCACTAACCTTAAAAACATGCAAATTATTTAAATATTTATGGGATAAATCAACTATTAGTTCTACAAAAATATATCTTCAATATGTCAGAAATGCATAAATTAAAATTAATAACAATTTTCAAGATATATAATATGTAATGCGATATGTAATCTATTAATTAATTTGAAATAACGTATTATTTAAATACATATGAAATATTCAATATTTATACATATATACATATAACATTTAATATATAGAAGATAATACAATTTTCACATTCTACAATAAAGAATGCTGTAATAAGTTAAAATTAATAGAAATAAAATATAGAATTAAATATAAAATACATATATGTTATACATATATACAAATAATTCATTAACATTCAATTATTCAAGCTTAATTCTAAATTGAATTACAAGGTACATTACTGTGTACAAAATGATTAGAAATTTTCATCACTTGTTATTAGCTTATATTGACTTTCTTTATTTATATAAATGTTTATGCAAAATAGAAATATTGTAATAAGGGTATATACTTTTACTAAAAATATTAAAAATAAATTTTGTGATATATTTAATAAATTTCTAAATATACTGAAGTGTATTCTTCTTACCCACATATTAATAATTTTAAATTGTTATTAAAAATATTATATACTTATGTCAATATTATATATTCATTTTGTAGTTAATACAATATTCCGGAAGATATACATTAAGACAAAGATTCCAGATTTTTATATTTGAATATTACAAGCGACGTACGTCTCAAGACGAATTTTTTTAAGTGCCACCAGCTTTCCAGTTAACTTATCTTTGGCTTTGTAAACCACCCCATAAGTCCCTTCCCCTATTTTTTCAATCTTGACGAAGTTGTCCATAACCTCAACGTCACGTTCGACGTTGTCACTCTTATTTTGACACTCCGTCGTAGTTGCTAATTTTTTACCACAGTTTCGAAATTTTTTCAAATTTTATATCAATAATACGTCGACAGCCAATGTCGACGATTAATAAATAACTTTTTAACAGCCGTTTTATCAAAATTCTTTGTTTATCAACACCGAAAGATCACCAGACATGCGTTTCATAGTAGCCATATTTGTTAAAAGGTTTAGAACAATCGATTCGAGACATCGATGGAACTAAACGATTGATCGTTTTATTCAATAACGTAACAGGTTAATGAACTTGATACAAGTTCAGTATTCTCATAATACATTATTACGTAACTATTTAAAAATATTAACTATGAGTAACGTATGAATTTTAACGCTTAATGTAACTGTTAAATGAGAGACTGTAACCTGACATTACGGATATATTATATCAATGTAAATACATTCATGATTTGTTTATGAGTAAGATAGAACAATAATCGTCAATTTGACTAAATGTAAATTTAAGTGCTGTTTAATGTATTAGTAGAGTTTGGTATAAAATAGATTT
This sequence comes from Anthophora plumipes, assembly GCA_951804975.1. Taxonomy (NCBI): domain Eukaryota; kingdom Metazoa; phylum Arthropoda; class Insecta; order Hymenoptera; family Apidae; genus Anthophora; species Anthophora plumipes. The sequence goes on along the minus strand of OX638118.1, from coordinate 12,735,591 downwards.
ATCATCCAATACATATTTATGTCGCATAGTTGTAAGACTTACAAGTCCCATTATCTTTTTCGCATCATTTCTAGTATTACCACTTCAGTACAGAATAAAAGTACAACAAACCACAAGATATCTGGCATCTTCAAAACTGTAAATTATGTGAATAAAATTTTCTTTTTAATTTATTTTTAAGGGTTTGTATTTTTCAAAAGGAAATATTTTCAGAAGTCTGAGAAGACATTTATTGTATTTCTAAAAATTATAAGATTTAGAGAACTGCAAAATAAGTATATATTTATAATTCTTAAATTAACTAGTAGAGAATTTTTGTAGTCATCGTCAATTAATTATAATAAGGAAATGAAACTGGTAATCGTTTTGTAGGAATGAAAGCGTTAGAAAGTGTCCTGACAGTATGACATTTTAACCACACTCTTTTCAAATTGTACGTGCTTTTTCCCGCCATATCTCGACGGCCCTTCATTATTTTTTGTTCCATTTTTTCTTTCTATGTGTATATTTTTACGGGTTTTAATATTTGCACGACTGTCAATGGATCTTTTCAGACTGAGGAATAAATTTTGTTGCATTCATGTTCTTTCTTAATTTTTCAGATCACCAACATGTTTAATATGCCTCGCATATATATTATTATATTTTACATTAATTTCTCAATTTTAATTCATCTTTTTTTTTATCTAAGCTAATTTATAGCGAATATAACACTTATTTTCATCTCTTTTTCTAAATTATAGAATAAGGTAATAAGTGAATTAGTTTTAGTTTGGTATAATCGATTAAATTAAAGTTATAGTATTTCAATATACTTTTAATATAGTTTTAATCTATTTCTCTGTATATTTTTCAGCTTTCTTTACCTTTTCTAATTTTTATTTCGTACGTGCGTATGTGTGTGAATATTCCAGTGTACAGTGATTGTTTTTTAATTATTTCTATTTTGTCGCGTGCATGTGTTTGTTATATTACAGCACAAAATGGAATATACGTTTGAAAAACTTTCTAATGTGCACATGTGTCATAGTGAAGCAAACGGTAGTGCCACAAAAATTGGTAATGTCATTTACTGGGTCAAATATCACTGTTTTCTTCTCTACGAATTGTATAAGATATGGTCATGTCAGCCATGAGCTTTTAGTTTTGAGAATTACTGCACCTTCCGTGGCTTGAAATACCCTATATTAGTGTAGGGAGGTTTACTCGATCGCCTTGCTATCTTTGAACATTAATATCTAAAAAACGAAGCCTCAAATGCAGATTTTGATTTTTAATTTTTATCTTACATTAACTTCTAGAATTACACTTTTAATTCTCTAGCTACAGTTGCCGAACACCTATAATCCGTTTACGAAAGTGTGTATGCATACATATGCCTCTTAAATTTCAAATGTTTACAAGAACACAGGGGTTTCAATTACTTCACGAATATTAAATTATTTATTAGTTAAAATTGTTTTTTTTTTATAGTTGATTACATAGAAACAAACATAAACTGAAAATGTCTTACAAAAGGTTTACTTACAGTCGGTAAACATACGTAACAGTTCATAAAATCTGCAGGCGAGGTCCTCGCCTGTGATCAAATATAATGCTACAAATAGTATTAATACTTTATTACTTTATCGTTGAATTGACGTTCATATATAGCCTGCAAAATTTGTTAAATATTAAAATTATTAAATATAATTTTTAAATAAAAATAAAAATTAACTATTGCAGAAATATTATTTTTGAACATCTTTTGAGAGCATTCTGTAGAGATTCTTTGTTTGGTATTTTGTATCTCTTTGTTAACAGTTTTGTTGACACGGATACAATGTAGTCCTGAATGTGTATTTTGTAGGTCATCGTCGGCAGTACATATATGTCGGTCACGTTAAAACTCGATGCCATTACTGTCCAGTAGGCAACTACCACCACGAATCTTTCTTTGAACGCGGAGGCGATGTGTGTGTATGTGCATGTCTGACTGAAATTACAAATTTCATGCCCCCTTTTGATTTTGGATAACAATGAAAATTGGTGCATTATTCTCAGTCGCACAGATTGGCACTTGTTACTGATGGTACTCCCTGAATTGAAACTTTTACTGGGAAGAAATGAGTTGAAAAATCATTAAATATAAAATTATAAACGGAAAGTTCCTTTAAGCAGACGAAAGTTCCTGCAAGACGCTGCAGACATAATTCATTAAATGAATAAAATTGTCTTGACTATCAGTTACCCTTAAAAGCATAGATGATATTACATTTATGCCAAAGAAATTATAATACGAAATGTTCAATAAAGTGTAAAGATAATTATAGCAACAAATTTTGTAGTTTAACATACACAAAATAACTGCACAGACTTTTGTGAGATCGTATTTTTAATTTATGTACACTTTTCTGTAAATTGTCTAATTTTAACTAATAAATTATTAAAATCCTAGTTTTTTAATATTTAAAATTTCGGAGGTGCATGTATGCTTTCATGATGTATTTAAATCAACTGCAAAATTCAATAAACTTATATGATTAATGCGTGTTTTACTAAATTTTTGAAGATTTATTACTAAAGCGATGATATAATTTATTATAGGGTCCTGTAGAATAATTTAATAGTTTTAATGACAATATTTTTTTAAACACATTGTACATAAGATTTAGGCATACAGTCCAAACACTTTTGCAATGAGAAAAGAAAATATAAAATTATAGGAAGCGGATCATAAATATAAAATTAGTAACGATGATTATTATGATTATTATTATGACATTATTATAATATATACGGCAGTATTATAATATGTCAAGATGTAAGATCCCTATGTGTAATATCTTAATTATCGCACCTTATTTTAATTTTCACTTTAACAGGTTTAATATGTTTAATTCATTAGCGAAATACCACTAATAGTTTATATTTTGCACTGAACATGCATTTTGTCTTTGCAATAACTTAATGAAAAATAATTTGATTTAAACTGGTTTCATTAATTGAATAAATAAAAATTATTATAAAAATTTGTCATTACATAATCTATGATTGTGTTTACAAAAATATACACGGATATTATACTGTTATTAAGAATTGTAAAAAAAATTTTATCAAATTAGATGAAATTAAGATACTTAGGGAAATACTTTATATTTTGTAGAAGCATATTTACTATTAACTACATTTTTAAGCTATATATTTTATCGATAGGAAATAAATTTATTGATAATAATATTTAATGAATATTTATGAAATTTTGTTTGTAAATAAACAAAATAAATATTGCAGAAATGCATTTGCATGAATATATCTAAGTATTAAGCTACGAGACGCATTAAGGCTTAGTACGGTTGTTCTAAATGGATGACTAGAGCACACATTTCAACTATTATCTGTTTAATCCATTCTAAAATCTATAACCGTTTACTTTTCAAATGTGTTTCATTGTTTTTTTGTTTAGCATTATAAACTGCGGTGAAAGACAAATAGTTCCTTGAGAATCGTGTTATATGCAAGATGATGTTTGTACTGCAAAATTAAAATTAAAGTCTTTGGTTTCTAATAATTCAATAATCCTATAACTCAAACGAAAGTAAGTTAAATAGAACTCATTTATATTCTTATTCACTAATGTCTTGCATTGAATTAAAAAGAATAAAATTAGCTTTGATATTTAAACTACATGAATTATATTAATAAAAATAATTATACTAAAAAACAACAGCTTTCTGGTGTGGATTTAATTGATTTCTGTAATATCTTGCTGTGAAAGCTGCAATCACCTGGAAAATGTAAATATATACGATTTATGTTCAAACGATGATATCGATGTATATATATAATAAATAAATATATATAATAAACGATGTATATACACATTGTTTTAGTTTAGTAAAATGAGTACATATATTGAACCTCATATGTATGGTATAATGTTACTTTATACATAAAATATGCGATTGACAAAAAATATTTCTTAGAATTTCAATGTATAAAATAGAAGATCACAACATGAAACCACCCACCATCTATTAGGAGGATCATATAAGGTGACAGAGGACATAACGATGGTGTTAGACTAGAGAAAAGCGCTAGGATTAGCTCGTGGATCTTTCTGATTCCTGTATCGCACGGTCAACCAAACACCAACAAACTGTAATGGGTATACAAGTTAAGACTTTCTACATAACATTGTTCATTTTAACTAAATTAAGCAATTTACAAATGTAATGTGTTTCAAGCAGCATATCTAATTCTCACATTGCATATTTTATATAAATGTGTTAAATAAATATGATATGAAATAATAATTTCTAAAATTTACCTCAGTGAAGCTGAAGAATAATCCTATACTGCCACATAATTTGAAAGCATAATCAATCGTCGATTGCAATTTTTGCATACACAATGGACATTCACAGTCGGTATCTGGATATTGACAACAATGTTTCTGGAAAATTAAAATAAAGTAATAAAGAATTTCTATAAATACACACACATATATGTATTTAATTATTTTGGACTCTATTAAATTACACTTACAGTTTTACAAGATAATGGGCCTTGATCATCTGAAGTTGCACTTATAGTTTCATTGAAACCACAGCAATTGAAGGTCTTCTCAACCTTCTCTCTTAAATGTGGTTCAACATTGTTCCAACCCTAAAAATGATGGTATTAAATATATTTTCTTAAATAATAGCAATAAAATACCAACAGCAATAATAACAATAATAATAATAATACCTGTTCTGCTAATTGTTCTTGTTGTTTTGTATTAACAGCGAGGCAAGCACAAGCAATACTGAATTGAATCAGGAATAACAGGAACAAAATAAGCATATACTATATGAATACTGTTAAGGAATATATTAGGAACATGATGTACAAAATATATTTTTTTTCAATTGTTAATATTAATTTCAAATTTATGTACAGCTAATAATATATCTTCTATTAGATATATTTAAAAAAATAGTTATTTCCAGTTTATAAAATAATTACTGCATGAATGATATTCTACAAAGAATTTTAGACTTTTACTATGCTTGACATTGTAATAACATTAATTTAAGAAAATATCTATTTTTTTAATAATGTTTTCTCATTTTACAAAAGTGAAACATATTTACCTCATATATAATAATTGATAGAAGTAATAAATGTTTGCAATATAAAATTATAATATCATATTAAAGTTTTTCAAAATATAGATAATTAAAACTATATAAGATATTTTTTATATATAATATACAGGATTCCCTATGTAATGCAAACAAGTTATATTTTGAAAATGGTTAGAGGTAAAAGCAATGCTGTTAAAGGAAAGTAAAATAGAATAAGGTATTGCATATCTCTATATTACTTTTATGTACATGTCAAGATTGGTACATTTAAACAGTGCAATTAAAGCTTCTTTTTTATCAGAACTCTGTGCTTTTAAGAGCACTGTTTCATGTAGCTTTTTACTTTCTACAAGTAGTACCTATGCTCTAAAATCAATAGTGTGGAAGCTATTTAAATTTTAAATTTATTCCTTTGCTTAATTATTTCAATGTATCAACACATTTAAGTTTATTATTTCATTTCTATTACTTAAAGCAAAAACAAATGAAAAATGGAAATAATTGTTAATGTAATAATTTGTAGGGCATATGTACTTGAATACCTTTTAGTACGGGGTAAAATGCTTTATGGAACAATACATAAAACTACATAAAATGTAGTTTACATTTAAATTGATATTATTTTATTTTATCCTGCAATGCTTTTTTTCTATTTTTAACTGTTTTAAAGATTCAGATTGTTCCTATTTGCATATGGTACTCTACATAAGCAATAGAATTGTTATCTTACAACTCTAAAGTAATTCAACCTTTATTCATTCATTCAATAGTAGTTTGCACATGCTGTAATATACAATCAAATACAGGGAATTACATATATGTAACAACACAATGAATGATATTATTCAATTTTCTCTTTTTATATTTGCAAAAGGATACAAAGAACAATAGAACTTGATGGTGTTTAGCAGCACCAATTAGACCAAGTATAGAAATAAGTATCAAAATGACCCCACATACTAAAATACCTCCAATTATAGGAAGATTTGTAACTAATGCAGATGCTCTTCCATAAACAGCTACACCAATTAAAATAAATGCAACAACCTAGAATGTTAAAATATTGTTTAGTGTAAGAATTTAAAAACTTGAAAATATACCGAAGAAGAGTGAAATATTTGTAAGTATATGTTTTTCAAAAATATTAATAGGAACATCATATGTATGCATTTATTGATATTACATCATTCTTGTAATTTATGTTAAGTAATAAATTACAATTGTTCACAATGATATTAATATACTAAAGTTTAAGAAAAAAAAAAATTCGGTAGTAATTTTATATTTGTTTAACTATTAAAACAAAGTAAACTATGTTTAAACAACAGTAGGAAACATAAATAATTATTTTGGCTGCATTTAAAAAACGACAAATTGAAATACGATTAAGGCGAAACATATCTGTTTCGAAGTGGTACAAAGAACTCTATTTTTGGAAGTTCTGCTTACGATATAAAGGATGTTTAGCGCCGTCAATGCGTTTTTGGAGCACGTAAAGCCACCACACATCTTTGTATATGGGCTTTGTTCCCTTTAGCGTACTGGAACACTTGCGAGAGTTTGTTGACTCGCTGATGAATCACAGTGTTTTAAGAATTTCAATACCTCGTTGCTAATACCACGAATTAATAAGAAAAATCCATATACATTAACTGGTTCAATGAAAGAATACCTCACCACCCATTTACTGAAGGCAGACAATTCGCGACTGCTCCCTGCTATGTCTCGCATGCACTGGAACAATTCGATTTCTCGAAACATGACGCGCGAAATTTCAGAAGTTTATATCCGTAATAAATATAGCAGTTAATTTTCACGTGGATGTAAACAAAATGTAACAAAAGTATATACTTCTTTGTGTTAACGCTGATATTATATATATTATATCTATGCAATACTTTTATATATTTGAAATTTAAACAATTTTAGGCTCGGTTTAAACATATTTAATATTTATTTCCAGTTAGTCATACATTATCGCTGATTCCAAATAAAAATTGCATATCTACGTATAGTTGTATCAATATATAGCTAATAATTATACTGTAATGAATAATTTTTATTTCATTGACTTACATCATCTCAACAATGAATATTTAAATACGTTTTCTTACTTATACAAAGTTAGAAAATATTTTCATTAAAAAAATTCTCTTACATAAAATTAAAAGAATAATATATTAAATACACGAAGATGAACTTTACGCTATCATGATCTGAATAGTTTTACAAACAATTCTTAACAATATAAATGAAACGAAAGCTATGAATTTTACAATTCACTTTGTAATATAATGCATGCTGCACTTTAGTGATATTCTAAAATCTCATTCACATTATCACACTCATTCTACATAATTTAGATCAGATCCAAATTTGGTTCACTTCATGTTTTATATTATACTTTTATCTAGTGTAATAGATTATACATAAATAAAAGTTGTTATGAATTTTATAATGTTTAAAATTCAAGTTGTGATAAAATTATGCCACTTTCAAAACTAAGCAAATTTCGTCTGAACTATTTTTTTCTATCACCAATAGTAATCGAGCCTCACCCTGTATAATTCAAAGATAAGTGATACAACTGAAATGATAAACTGATTGAATATACATAATTAGAAATTAAATATCATATGTTCTCTTTTTTTTTTTTATATACAAGAGAAATATCGTTAGTACTCTATTAAGAGCTCGAATAACTTACATAAATGTATATACTTCATTGATATTTGCCAAGTTTTATATTAATGTTTGCATTGAAATGAAAATCTAACGTAGAATCCTCCGCTTGTTGCTTCTGAGGAGTATTTAGCTTCCGAGACGGAAAATATAGGCACCATAAAAGTTCTCTCGGTATCATGTGTGAAGATTAAATATACTTCGCATGAAATTCAAATTAAGCACCAAAGATAACGTACATGTATATGTCTGTTATTTATTTGTTAGATAAGGAATATTCGATATTCGATGTAAACAATTTCTAACGTTACAATTTGTGTATCACAACCGCGCATCATTTTATTTTCACTACCCAGGTAACGAGTTTAAATATTTACATTTTTATGTAAATGTTACAATAGAATAATATTTATGAAATTGTTAAATTAATATAAAATTTATTAAATTAAGTATTATTATGTCTTTAATTCTGACTTAGGAACGATATTACGAGTATATACGCACAGGTGAAAAATAATAACAAATAATGTGCACGATATCGTGGATTAATAAAATATACCGAGTAGTCATAGCAGATAACAATTTACACAGCAAATAACATTTAGAAATCTGTTTGCTTTTCAGGAAAGATGTTTAATTTCTCTTCATTCGGAAGTATTAATTCGCCCTAACAAATGTTAATTTTGTTAAAATATTTTTATGTAGGCTCCAATTGTTCAAATTTACTTTGTCTAATTTACTTTTCCTGATACGCGATATCTTTCAGTGAATTTTACCGTGAAAATCGTTCTCTCGTAAAACTGTTCGGGAAGATTTAGAATGATGTCTGTCGAAACAGTTTGGAATCATTTCTGCAACGTTTAAAATGGAAATACTTCGTTTACATTTTGATACAGTAAGTTTTTTTTTGTTTTCCTTTAATAAGTTTTTTCTTTGTATAACTTTAATTTTTAATACCTAACGATCGGAAGTGTTTTAATGACACGGAAATTAAATTTTGTTAAAACAGTATCAATATAATATTTCGGTCAGAAAATTACTGTGTTTGTGCAATTTTATATCCGTGTACCTTCCATGCTTTAGATTATTATAAATTTTTTATATACTTACCTAATTAGTATATAAAGTTGTAAATATTTCTGCTTAACGCAACCGATAGTTGTTAACATACATACGTAAATACTGTGCACTATAAATGTTACAATATATGATCGGTATATATTTTTTAAACTTTATATTTTGCAATTTTGATACCTGTAGTATTGTTTCAACTTCCTAGGTTTACTATATTTTTAACGTAATCGTATTACCGTCTTTCTCGTATTATCTCTTTATTCGTATTACGCTGAACGTAACATTAAGTAAAAGCATATGTTTATTGAGAAGCACAGACGAAAATATGAATGAAAATAAAAATATTAAACTTACCTTTTTTAAAATGTTAAACGTTTTTCTTTAACAAATTTTTATATATGATTCTTCTCAAGGAAAGTGTTGAAATAAATGTTTCGATTATATATACATATATTTTGTTTATTGAGATATAAATGTCTTGTTACAACATTTTCAATAGAAAAATAAGCATTGATTCAGTTATGTAGCTGTGTAAGTATTAATAAACAAATGTACAACAGTAAAAATATATGTATGAAAGTATTGTTATATTTTTATGTATAATTCAATAAATTTTTTTGTATTAATTTTTAAGAATGTGAAGCAATGCACCAGCATTTTTCATACATGTCTCATTTATTGTGTTGTTTATGGAGTGGTACATCTGCAATAAATATACAATATTTCTTCTAAACAAATATAACGCTAATTTCGACAAATTCATTATTTAGTAACTATTATTGTGAAAACAATTGGGTCATACTATAATTGAACAGCAAAAATAAAAATATTTAAAACGCTTTTATTTTTGAATACTTCATTTGATAATAGCCCGCAGAAAAAGGAATTGCTATTTTACAAAATAAATATAATTTATTGAATCTATTTATAGCTTTAGATTATTTAATAACACTACTTATTCGTAAGATAAATTAGTAAATGAAATAGCTGTCAACTTTTACAAATATTTCTGGAATTCTTTTTCACCTTTTCCAATTTTTTCTCAAATTCCATTATTATTTTCCTGGCTTCCCATTTTTTAATTGTTTTATTTCGAAGACATACAGTTATCAATTTTTACTAATATTTATCGATTCTATAACGTTCTCTCGCGTTCCATTATTATTATTTTTTTTCATTTCTGTATTTCGAAAATATAAGTTATCAACTTTTACTAATATTTCTAGAAACCTTTGTCACTTCTTCCACTTTTCCGCGACTTCCATTGTTATTTTCTTGACTTCCTTTTTCTTTATTTCGAAAACATACAGTTTTCAATTTTTACTAATATTTCTAGAATTCTTTCTGGCCTCTTCCATTTTATCTCCAATCCATTATTATTTTTTTAACTTTCCTTTCTTTTGATTTCTATATTTCAAAAACTATATTCCTCAATATCTTTTTCTTTTATTTATATATTAGTTATTAATTTTTTCTCGAAATCTATTATTATTTTCTTGACTACCATATTTTTTTTTTTTTTTTTTAGTTTCATATTTTAGAAACATCAATGACTTCTTTGAGTAACAGAGTGGGGTTTGTACAAGATTCAATTGTGATAACAGAGGAGCTGATAAACCGGCATACAAAACATAGTATATCGTGCTTAAACTTTCATTCCGCCTATAATGTGGTAAAAAGAGGAACTCCAGCGTAAAATCGTTGTTCTTCCTGGTGGCATCGTTACGTTTCATCGTTATCTCTGTAAGCATCACATCAACTGTACTTATCGTTAATCAAACTTGCAAAATGCAAATTTTCCACTCTATATGGACTAATATCTTTCAACTTCAATTTAGATACTATGAAATGATGATGAAACATTTAATTTTTTTGCCTATAAAAGTTTATTTTGAATGTGAATGTTAATATGTAATATTTGACACTTACCCACCTCAATCTTATGCTATTTTAAGATCTTACATGTTACTTAATGTGAAGATTTTGTAAAACAATAATTAAAAAAAAATAGTTATGTATATAATTAAAACAAAATTTATGGTAGTTTTATATAATATTTATTTAATATTATAGTCCGTGAACGAAGAAATAAGAAAGATGGAAAAATCGCGCATTAGGTGGTGGCCGCAATACTTAGCAGCGATTACAGGTAATTTTCAATCATTATTAGAAAATTATTATTTACAAATGTATGATTTTGAATAAGTTTTTAAGAAACAGTATAATATTTTAAACAGTATTTGAGTATAAATTAGTGTTCTGAGCATTTCAAAGTGTAACTTCGTTAGCAGGAACGTAACAATCACTTAACGACTAAAGATGAATAGCAAGTTATATGAAGAAATTCTCGCCTTAAATGACTATTTAATAGTAAAATACTCAAAATTCAAACAATTACTAGCTATCTCCGTCACAAAAATACTTAATTTTGACACCACATGCCTCACTCATGACATTCATGTTTGGTTCGAAATTCTAATCACGAGTTAGACTTGTCAATGTACGGCAAGGTGTTAATGAGAATGACTGTGTATAATATTCAACATGTTTTTTTTTTCATATAGCCACCTTATCCATGGCAATGTCAGGTTCACACATAGGCTGGACGTCCCCGATATTACCAAAATTGAAGTCACCAGATTCCCACATGCTGATATCCTCGGACGATGCATCATGGATTGCTTCGTTCGCCCTTCTCGGCTCAATACCTGGCAACTTCCTCGCAGCATTTATCGTAGATTGGCTTGGTCGTAAAGTTTGCCTCTTGATAGCAGGTGTACCATTGAGCATCAGTTGGATTTTAATCATCGTAGCCTGGCACCCTTACGTACTCTACATCTCGAGATTTATTAGTGGCATTGGAGGTGGTATAGCGTACGTTGTTTGTCCTATGTACATCGGTGAGATCGCTAACAAAGAAATCCGTGGATCTCTTGGATCTTTCATCAAATTAATGGTAACTTTCGGCGAGTTGTACGCTCATGCGATTGGACCTTTCGTATCGTACAACTGTCTTGCTTATAGCTGTGCTATAATACCTGTAATATTTTTCCTAACATTCACCTGGATGCCTGAATCACCTTACTACCTATTAATGAAAAATAACGAGAATAAAGCAATGAACAGTTTGAGACGTCTTAAGAGGTACGCCACGGAGGATCAATTGGAAGAGGATATGGAACAAATGCAGAAAACTGTGATTCGTGATCTCAGCGATAAAGGACATATTTGGGATCTCTTCGATATACCAGGTAACAGAAAGGCTGTATTGATCAGTTTTGGCCTACAATTGGTGTTGCAATTCAGTGGTCTAGCCGCTATAGAGTCATATACACAAGAAATACTTGAGGAGGCTGATACTAGTTTATCTGCTGGAGTAGCGGTGATTGTTTTAAGCGTTCTTCAATTGGTTGCCGGTGTTGGAGCAGCAGCTTTAGTGGATAATTTAGGCAGGAGGCCATTGTTATTCGTCACAACTCTACTGGGTGGATTGTCCTTGATTGTTGCTGGTGCATTTTATTTCTTAAAATTCTACATGTGTGTGGACATGACTGGTTTAGGTTGGATTCTTCATGCTTCTATAATCTTTTACGAACTCATTATGGCGTTAGGATTGAATCCGTTGTCTTACATGATGCTCGGAGAACTTTTCCCAACTAATATAAAAGGCGTTGCTGTTTCTATCGCGAACTTATGGGCTTCTCTGTTGGCATTCATAGTTTCAAAGATGTATCAAGTTATTTCCGATTCCTGTGGTGTTTATACGTCTTTCGGTTGGTTCGCAGCCAGTTGTTTTCTTGGTATTATCTTCATTGCCCTTGTGGTCCCGGAAACAAAAGGAAAATCATTGTTAGAAATCCAGGAGGAATTAAATTGTAAGAAGAAGAAAGAACAGAAAGGTTCAAAAAGTAAACAAGATATTCATGTGAGTACTCTATTTTAAACTGCATGAGAAACGAAATAATGGCGTTAGTTTAGATCCGAATTGATAAAAAATATATAAAATGGTGTTGATTGTATTTTGATTAATCAGATTTGCAATCGTCAATACAAGTGATTGAGATTTGATTTATCACGATAGAATCTGTTGGTAATTAATTAAAAGTAGATAGAAAGAAACAGCAAGCTTTGAAGAAGTCATAAGAATGGATACAAATTCCATATCTTCAAAATGAATATTAGATCGTACCGTGTGAAATTGCTATTTTTAACTGTAATCTCTATGCAATTAAAATATGAGTCATTAGCTTCGATGGCCTTCTTTCAACGAGATTCCAATTAAGATATTACACGTGTATGAAAATTGACGATTTTGGTTCGAATAATTTTTTCGAATGCTGCGATTACATCTTCTCCAGTGTTGAATATTGTATTTTTTTTTTTAAACAATTATAATTAATGAAACAGATAACAGTCGGTTGGTGAAAAATCTTGTAGTAAATTTGTTATGATCTCATATTTCAATTCAGCTATTTTTGTGTATAGAGGTTTGTGATATATGCGTAGATTTTTCTAAGGTTAGAAACACAAATGATCTCATTTTTTATGTAGTTATATTTTAACTTTTTGCACTCCGAGCACTTCTGAGTGTTGTGATTGATATCATCGACTTCAGTATACTTTTGCAATGGAACTTTTAAAATCGAAAAATTTTATTTTGAAACGAAAAAATAATACATATTTTTGCGTTTATTTTGTTCAATGATTTTATTTTAATACAAATAACCCTTGTATGAAGTAATTGTTCATACAAGGGTCGCAAATCAATTCAAATGTCGCAACAGTGGCACCTATGGAGTGCAAAGGGTTAATTATTTCAAATCGATAGCAATTTTAAACTGTTTTTCTGTTAGAAAATTATATTCTTGTTCCTTTTTTTATTATAAATATTGGAATTTTCAAGGAAAAGCTAAACATAAACATATGTATCAATGCTCTCGAAGAGGTTAAATAGAGTCTACAAATCGCCGTTGGTTGTCACTTATAATCGGCAATTTCGTGTGATACGACCTAATAGTTTCTGTGATATGGAATTTTATTCAGTTATTGCGCTTTAATATTTTACTAAGTTGATATTTATATTAGTTGCAATACAAAAAGAGTGCAGATGAAACAAACGAAAGGAAACGTGAAAAAGAAAGAAATATTTTTTTATATTAATATCGTTTATAACTTACTACTTCGTGATATACTCGAATCAGACAGACGGTCGAACGTACGGTTCGCGCGTATAATTTAATCGAATTTGAAAAAGAGAAAAAAGAAATATTCGTAAGAAACAGTGAACAATTGTTTCAACAAAAAGTAATGAGAATCTCTGTGTAATCGTTCTTAGCAGAAAACAATTCTGCATAGTCTGTGAAATTTTACACATGTTTATCTTAATTGCGTTCACTTTTGAGTGAATTATTGATTTCGTTTCACAATCGAAAAGAGACACTACGGCATTTGTTAAATTTCAATTGAAGAGGTTATCCCTGATGTCTCTAACATTGAAACGTAAAATGTTCTTAATTGACTATATTCTTTGCATTTTGTCCCTGTAACTTTAGATTATAAGGCTTTAACTATTAAGCGAGGGCCCTTATATTCCATTTTTGCTTCAGATCAAAATTCTAAGACACCTGAAGAGACTTTATATTGAGATTTCGTCGTTGATTATCGTATAAACGAACGTTATTAAATTCGTTTATTTAACAAATTGTTAATAAAAGTAAACATATATTTACTATCAATTGCTCAGAAAATCGTAGAGAAGTCGCACAAGATGCTAAAGACACGCATAGTTTCACTCAAATTTTCTTCACAATTCCTTTCGTAAAAGGTTATTTTCATTAATTATGAAGAGAACACGACGAAATCTTAATCAAGACAGAAGCAATTTTGATGAAAAAGTAATGCAAATGTTTATTACTCGCGATTTCTCGATGTTAATTTAATAATCTGACAAAATATCGAGAAATAACGATGTACCATACGTATGTACGTTAGCTAGGGCATTAATTGTGTAAAGAGCAAACTCGCATGATCATCTTTTTTTCCCTTTTAGGCAGGGTTGAACGTTGAGACTGATAGATTGTAAATTAATCGTAAATTATACACTTATACATCGCCAAATGGTGTCATATGACAAAAAACAATAGAAAAAAAGAGATTAAAATGTTATTATTAAATGTTATGTATAATTGTCGAAATTTTAATGACAGTATTCAATTTGTAGATTATCAAGCTGCACAAAGTCATACACACTTCCGGCGGAAAATTTCCGACTAGATACTGCTTTAACTCATAGGAAATAAGTGAATTAATTAATATAAATAACTATATCGCTACAAAGATATATTTCGAATATAGTACGAGTACTGTTTATCATAAAAAAGGATCATAAATTCTTCCTTTTTTGCACCGTATTCTTTTATTAAACTAAATAGTTACAAAGATAGCATTATGCTGCTTTTTCATAGAAAAAGAATCCCGAGATTTTTTCACTTTTCTCTTTCATCCTTTCGATTAACTTTTCTATCGTCGTGAAATATTGCTCCAAGCATTTTGCAAACTATTCCACAGTTTTTCTTTTTTGATTTTGGGCAGTATTGATCAACTTTCCTGTACAGATGATCCTAAAACAACTCAATGGGGATTAAATCATGTGAACGCGGTGGCCATTTTATATTATTTAGTAATCCTTATTTCTCTTTCTGCTCTACAGAGTCACAACAAAGTTTTGCTGTACGTTTTGCATTACTATCTTGTTGCATTAAGCGACATACTTAAAAAAGCAGACAGTGGTCGGAAGCTTTTTACCGAGATGTTGTATGTGGATATCAGATAAATGTAGAATAATATTTGTTTAATTGGTTATACAGTTTATAATCAGTATGATCAATATATTATACGAGAGTTGTAATTTCAAAATTGGCTATGTCCACTTTAAACAAACTTTCAAATATTTGTAGATTTTAAGATTTTTGAGGCTTTTATGACCAGGATTACATTTGAATTAACCCTTATTAGACGTGTCACTTTCCATGTGGCATTACACTTTTTACCATAGCAAGATATAAATAAACTTTGAGATTACAATTGGAAAGATTGCAACATAATTTTGTGTAATAAAGTGTCTTTTCATTTAAAGAATGTCACAGTGATATTTTTCGTCCGAAAAATTTGAAACGAAAATTTGACGTTCGATAAGGATTAATATTCAAGGCTTTCGGGTTAGTATTGTGTCCAATGTTGCATTGGTTTCGACATTTGTTAATATTGCAGTTAGCAATTCATCAAAGTATAGTCGTGTGTCTTGTGGGTATAGACTTTTAAGTGCACCGTATTCGTATCACGGTTCATTGGTTACCAATCAAATGATTTTGCTGAACAATTAAAATATCGAGATAAAAGTGTTACAAATAGGAAATTAATTTACAAGAGAATCGCGATGACTGATACACGCCGATTTTTATGAAACTTTACATAAGTGTTCATTAAATCAATCTAAGGATTTAGCTACAATACGTCCGTATCCGTTCTTTTTCTTATTTTAAGAAAGATTTAACCCTTTTATTTGAGTCGATCCTAATATGTAAATATTTATAAATGGTAAAGGACAAAAGACATCAAAAAATGGTTGAAATCAAAATTGTACCGTTTCTTGATACCTATAAATGTGTGCAAAAAATTTTTCGAAAAGTCAAATTTTCTTTTCAGAAATTTCAATTCCTTTTTGTTATATAAGAGTGCCTATTTTTCATAAATACAATGATGTTCTACGGTATATAATTACCGTTAATTATTCTAGGTAGAATTGTCACCTTAAACTTGGTGTATTTTCTATATCGCATATTAATTCAATTTGGAGTTGTGACGAAAATTAAACTTTACACGATCCTTTTTAAGAAATCTAATTTCTCTCTGCGAGAAATGCACAAAAATGCGAACAATAAGGTGACATCGTTAATTCAAAAATAGCCTTTCTTTAGATTTATAGGTATCAAGAAATAGTATAATTTGTATTTCAACCATTTCTCATTATCTTTTGCCCTTTACGATTTATAAGTGTCAGCTTGAAGAAAAGGGTTGATTTCTCCCTTAAACTAAAAAAATGGGCATGAACGAATTACGATTAAATTCTTAGGCAAGTCTAATAAATACTTGTGCAAAGTTTTATAGAAATTGGCGGTTTTTCCTCATTTCTAATGCTCTTTGATTTTATCTTTCGATTATGCAAAATGGAAATTTAAATATATTTTGTTGCAAAACATGATTATTTGCATTACTTGAAATTATTATACAAAAAATTGAAGAAAAGATGTTTTCATAATTTTTGTAATATTAATGGTATATTGTTGTATTGATATATTGCAACTTTTGATAGTGATCCTTGGACATAACCAGTTTTGACAATAGAACACTTATGTGATATCAACATTTTGTGTTCGAAGCATTAGCTTTAATCTACGAATTAAATATAAGCATTTTGATATGTGTTCCTTGTGATTAGTTTGGCGATTAGGACCATCTTTTATCCCTTTCAGGCAGGGTGCAAAATAGATAAATTAATACGGTACTTACGATTAAATATTATCAAAGCGCGGCGCGTATTATCGCGAGTGCTAAGATTCACGCGCACTAATGGCCCTGATACAAGATGGATTTAGATGAGCACCGTTGCATGACTAACTTTATTTATCCCTTTTAGGCAGGGTGAAACAGATTACTATAAGACTAGCTTCGGCGCAGGATATAATCGGCCCGATTATTCATATTATTAATATTGTTATTGAACAACAGAATATTTCGTATAGATTATGTTACATACTTCATGTACGATCCTATTTAACATGAACTAATAACCGTGTAATAAATCGATGTTAATACCTTTAAACGATATTACATGTAACGAAACGTGGAAAATTGTAATGTCGCTATCGATTGAGTAATGTATATGTATGTAACGAATTTATATGATAAGTACGAAGCATAATGTATTTACTGTAAAATGTTTTTACTCTAATCTGATGTTTACGAAATTGCATGACTCTCTACAAGTCCCTTTTACGCAGGGTGTAAAACTCGAAATGTATTTCACACAAATTTCTACAATGTAGACGTTTGCAATTAACGTTGACAATAAAAACGTTTGAAATGATAAGAAAATTGCCAACTTTGTTTTTTCCTTTCCGACTTTAATATTACGTTGAGTAACCTAACTGTTTGACGATATTTAGTTACGGAGATAGTCCTAGAGATAAAAATCTACAATGTCGATAACACTTCACTCATCAACTCGCCGATTATATTTTCCGAAGTCCTTTTCAGGAATTTGCCACCAGAACCAAGTTCACCTTCTTCCTAAAATCTCATTCTTATGAATAACTTTACAGAAGATCCCTTACAAAATATTTAATTCAGTTCAGTTCAGACCAACATTTAGGGTCGACCAAGGCGAATCGGATACACTTTCTGTTTTATGGAAAAAAATAATAATTAGACATTGAAAAGTTAATTTTTTAACATGAATTCGTATCTAGTGCCCATTTGGCTTGAAAATTAATAAGAAAAAATAGAAACAAATTTAAGACCTTTCTTTTGTATACAAAAAAAGAATGAAAAAGTAAGTATCCAATTTTGGGGTGAACTGGATAACTCAAAAATCTTTGAGAGAAATTAAGATTTTCATAATAAAATATTTGAAATCAACGTAAAAAAAAAAAGTATAATTCAATGACAATGAGGTTAACATTCTTTACTTCTTTATAGTATTGTGTAAGGTACATCATTCATTTCTGCAACTTAACGTGTAGCCATTTCTTTAGATTTAACATTTATCATAGTATCTTTCATTTCTTCACGTTTTTCACATGAAGTTGCAGGTAATCGGTCAAGCTGTTGGTTATATACATCAGCTGTTATTGTTTGCTTTTAATTTAAAAATTAAATCACACATCTAATATTCTACTGTACATATAATAAAATTTTTCGGGAATGTATTTCATTATTTTCAAAATCTTAATGTTCTTCTTTGATGAAGAAAAATCCAATTTCCGTTGTTTTGAGAGCTTTGGAATGTTTTTAATAAGTCGACGGGATGTATGGCAATAAATTTGTCATGTCTGTATATTTCTTCTTTGCGACTGGCCTGATACCGGAGCATAATGGAAATAATTGTATATTTTCGTATATTTTTAGTCTTCCCCTTTTAGATGAAAGATCTAGAATGTGGAATGTTGCATTATCAACCAAAGGTGTTCTATAAAATATCTTGTATAATATATATTTTTAATAATCTTGTCCACCATGGTTTTAATCAAGAGAAAAATGATCCGTCAGTATTTTTTCTTCTTCTTGCTGGCGAATCTTCCACTTCTTTTACAGAAAAATAATCCTCCTGTTTCGTTTTTTCTACGATAAATTTGTTCTTTCTGCATTATTGTTTTACTAATTTGTATTAACCAAAATTAATATTATATAATATAATGCTATATAACATTATAGCAATCGAAATTACATGCTTTTATAAGTATTACTACATAAGAGGATTATATCTTTTAAAAGTACGATAAATGCAATAATACCAGACCATTATTTAAGTGCACGCGTACTCGATTGATTCTACAATCCACCAAAGAAGAAGAAGTTTTTTCCATAAATAGAATTTGTTTTCTTTGTTTGAATGGTTAAGTTTCTATTTTATTTTTTATTTTTAAATTTGTAATATATTCTGAAGTACACAAAAAATTGGAGACGCTTTGTAAACTCCGATTTCTTTGTTTTTGACGGAATTTAGAGTCACTATCATCTGATCAGGATTCCATTTTTCGGTGGCATATTATTTTATATAATTAAATCTTTTATAGCAATATTTATAAGTAGAGAAATGTTTTGTAAAAAATATATTTTAATAAATCATAAATGTTCCAAGCATGGGTAGCCCTTTAGGGCTACAGATTTGTTAGCTATTCAATATATAACTTATCTATTAGCGGCAGAGTTTCTTTTCATAATAGGCACACAACATTTACATACAAACGTTTTATTATTCTTGTAACACATATGACCAAAAATTAAAGAAAAAAGAGAAACATGAAAATAATAGTTTACGAAATTGTGGTTTTAAATATATAAATCATAAAAATACAATTACTTACCTTCCAAAAGAAATAACCAAACACAACAGAACGTGACAAATTTTCTATATGTATAACTGTTTAACTAAATTAACGCTGAATGCATCAATGACGATTTTTACATATAAAGGAAACTGACGAAACTGTACTAATTATAACGCTTGAGTGCACGTCTTTCTTAATTAGATATTACATCACCTCATAGTAGGAATTGTTCCCATATTAGACAATTTTGCTTTAATACTGTTAGGTGAATAATAAAGAATTTCTTTTACTGACCTTAACAACGATTCAGGGCTGGTTATTCAATAAAGGGTAGTAATGAAAAATAATAAAAATGCAAATGTGGACAACTAGCATGTATATTTTTTTCATTATAATAACCATTATACATAAATGTTATTACAATATAGAAACATAAACCTTAATATCTCATCCATTTAATATCTTATAACATCATCATTATGATACATATCTCATAGTTGACATTATTATTACAATTTCTTCAGATAAATCGCTCAGCTTCTGGTTTCTTCTTTTTTTTTTTCTTTTCTTTTATTAAGTACTCGTTTCTAGTTGGGGTCGAGCTCTTTAATTAAGAATACTTCCCTCGAATAAAATAACCGTTCGTTGCATGCAATTTGCAAGGAACAGGTTTCAAATTCGTACTGTATTAAATATGCATTAAGTACTATTTGTTTTCTTGGTATTACGACCTCGAACACATGTTCCGACTGATACTTAATCGGAAAATGTATGACGTGCCACGCTACAATATATTAATTAGAGTTCTATACAGTGAGAGTTCTATATACTCTAACTTGAAAAAGATCAATTGCGAGGTTATAGCTATCTTTGTAATTCCATGTTGGTTATTTTCTGTATAGAAAATATTTTTATCCTTTTCAAATTAATTTTGACATACATACTTCGAAAAGGAAAGAATTAACAACGAGTTTGAAAAGAACTTTAAATAACCATAAACGAAATATATCAGAATTATGGTTATAAAAAAAAAAGAAAAATAACATAAATATTTCATAAATTTTTCATATAAAATATCAAACAAATTACTGGTTTTCCACTATTTTCAATCGTTATTTTACTTTCAAAGGAAGACACAAGCGGGAGGAGAAAAGGTGTGCAAATTAATCACCTCGCAATTTAAAAATATTACAGATAGTTTCTAATAATCGTCTTTCTCTTCGCGTGTAATTCATGTTTTTTTTCTTCTTTTTTACTAAACATCATTCGTAAAACATTCCGAGCAACAAACGGGCAATTTCCACGTTTTCAGAATGTTCTCCGTTACGCAGCAGGAGCATACACACACGATCCAACTTACGTCATACTTTGATTGTCCGAGAAACCGAATAATATTTTATACAATTTTATTTTCAATACAACGATAATTTTCTCTTCCATTCTTTTGGCACACGCATTTGTCTTTGTATAGCTTAGACTATATTTCTGCAAGATTATCGTATATTAATTTCTACATTGTTATAACTATTCTTGGCTTTTCTGCCCTTCCTGTGAATTTTCTTCGCAACGTAGGAACAAGACATACAAAGGTGTATAAACACGTTCTTCTTCAATTTTGATTTTTGCCTGTTACACGTTACTGTATTAAATACATACGTATATACGTACGATTTTACTAACTATTATTTCTACAAAATTAATCGAACATTTTCACTAAAACGCAATGTGGATAGAAAGTTCACCACGAAAGCAATCTCTCGGTTTACGCGATAAATAATCGCACGATTTACGCGCTTCCTTTTTCCTTCTCTTCTCATCTGAAGATATAAATATAAATATTGAAAACAAAGTACTACTTTCAAATAAGAAGACAATGACTGCTCCAGTTAAAAAGAGAAGGTTGACAGCTTTAAATTACAGTTCAGTTCTTCGTAACGGTTCTTCATAACTCACGTTGCGTTTCCTGTTTCTTAAGTATTTCGTTTCACGTGGTTTTCTTTCGCGGGTAACAAATAGTCCACGTAATTCGAGAGACGAGTGTATTCATATTTCCCAAACGTTTTATAAAAAATGAATGTTTCCACTAATCGATGATAATTGAATCACTGATATTAAATATACTTGAGAATATTATCATAATTTCATTTCATTTAAATTAACTCTACATCGAGATGTTCCTTAATTTTAATGTTAATTTCAACCTCTCGAAGGAGAAATTTATTCGTGTAAATATGTAACCATTAACGACTACGGTTCCTACGTCATACCGAGCACACATTTAATCCGTAACGTCGCATTGAGTACAAGTGATGAATTAAGAGTATATTATATCACACCTTTTTTTATGATTCATACTCGTTGGAAGAAAAAAAAAGGAAAAGAAAAAAAGAAAAGAATACTGACGGTAAAGAGATTTCGCATTAGGCCAAATAGTCCGCGGTTCGCGTTACTCTTTAACCGAGAATGATGTTAAGAGGGTGTTAAATGGGATTCATTTACGCAAAAATCATTTGTCACATACACACACGCGTTGCATGTCACAAGCGGCGTAATGTTAAATATGCAGATAAAACTTCGGCTCAGTTGGGAAAGATCGCTGACAGCAACATTTTAATCATGCTGTTTTGCGATGCATATATAATTATGAAACCTTCTAGACGCATAAGAAGATATTCTAAACAATTAAGATTTGACGCGTTTCATTTTTCTTTTCAGTGAATATTCTGTAAAATATAAAGGTACTCATCAAATAAACAAAGCATTTTTTTTATGTAAGCAAAAAATGTTAATAATATCATTTTAGTAGTTTTTATAAATTACAATCGTGAAAGTAATGTATATTAATTTATTAATTCAAATTATTACAAATGATAACTAGATTACTTACTGTTACCAGACTTCGTGTAAATATTACGATGTGAAATGTAACAAAGGAAAAGGAGGAAATCGTTGCAATATGACATACAGTTTCAGTATTTGATAATATAAGAAATCATAAAGAAAGTAAGTAATATTGACTTTGTATAAATGGTGTATAACAAATTATTATAATCAATAGTAATAATAAAATAATCAGTACAGAATGAGTGAGTCGACAAAGGTTCAAATCTTAATCTTTTCTGTTAGTCTCAACATTACTTATATCAAAGATTTCTCATGCAGACATAAATATCACGATAGAAAAGATTTTGTTTTCAAGAGTATATTTTCCGAGATTCCAAGTGTATCGATTTCTTGTAAAACATAATAAAGCTTTATTACAGTAATATTCTAGACAAAATATATTATAAGTATAACGTTGTGTAATATGTTTTCCCTGCGACGACTTTGATGAATATATGGAAGTAACAAAAATATGTCATCCTACTTCAGAAAATATCGATCACCTTGCAGCTTCAGAATACATAGCTGTGAATGATGAGAAACAAAACATTTTCTTACAATTGTACCTTTGCATCAAATATTCTTGCTTAAGAAATTTTTCCGTGTTACCAAGAATAACGGAACAATTTCACCTTTTAAAACCAATGAAACCATTCAATCTTTTCTTATATTTTTTTATGTGTTTTGTACTTTTTCATGTTTTGATTTTGTTAAAGTAGGAAACCAATAGTGACGGCTTACAGAAATTGAAATATTTTTCGTATTTTTTTAATAAGTCTTTAAAATATTCTATTGAAATATTGTAAACATTGAAATTCATCTAACGATCTCTGATAAGTATACTTATTGTTAAGGGGGGAAAACCACTGTGACGGACTGAAATAAATAGAAATTCTTTTTTTCATTTTTTTTTTCCTAGTCCTTGAAATATTAAAGCAAAATTAGCAAAAATGAATAAGTCACAGACGTTTTAATTATGTAGCGTGGTGTAGTTAGGACTGACCTGCAATTTAAATAATTATAATCATAGAAATGCATTATCAAAAAACGTAACTGCTGTCATCACACACTTTTATGAAGTTCTGAGGAAGAAAGAATTTTTGAGATGTTTAGGTGGATTTTTAGTTCAAAAAAAATTAAGAAATTTTAACATTATATCATAGATAACTTGTTGCAGAGCTTTAAACGCGTTTTTTCTTGAACACTATTGTATAAACTGAAGGGACAAATATCTCAAGAATTAATAGATGAATGTAGAATGATCTTTCTTTAAATTAAGAAATATACTTTTCTGCAGAAAGTGAACCTATAATATCTGAATGTTCTCCAAGTTTACTGATTTTTAAAGAAGGTAGAAGAGTGAAAAAATGAGTGAAAAAGCGATTTTTAACTTTAAAGTGACAGGAAATATTGAAAAAGAATTTTGATTACCATTACATACAGTTAAAAAATAGTGGAGTTGCTAGACGTCACAAAGATTAAAGAGAATTTTTCGAACACAGCTACTAAGAAACGACACAGACGCTCTCAACGTTTACAAAAAAATTATACAACTTTTTATATCGTCGAAAGATATAACAAAGTACTGCAAAACATAGATTACTATCTTTTATAGTTTATTTAAAAAAAAATTCTAAATGATCGTCTTTTTCTCCACTGCTAGATTGGAGCCTCCCCTTAAGAACAAAATGTAACATACCGTACGAATATTTAAATTAGATTAGGTCTCTAACGCCTCTTTGTCCCTCTTGTAGAATATCGCAAGCTGCCATTATACAGCGTGATTCAATAAAAACGAGTCACCTGAATAACTGATAGATTGAAATGTTTAGTTTCAAGAGGTCCATAATATGGCGATCAAAAGTTTTTAACAAGTGGACGTGTTTGGGAAATTTGAAAGTTACCTTCATTTTTTCAACACTAGATTTACGGGCTTTTCTTGAGTGAACGAGAAACCCAATTTTTTCTTCAAGAAATCGATTCATTAGAGACATCTTAATTGTATATTATTAACTTACAAATAAATATATATTTTCGTATCATTCCATTAATAAAAATGAGAAAAAGTTGTTGAAAAATAATAGCAACTGTTTCTGTAATTTCGCTCGTGAAATTCCAAATGCGTCAAATTGACGTGTCCCGTAAACCCAGTGTTAAATGGAGCCATATACTATGCAGAGATCGTAAATTGCCGTCACAGTTAAATTAATTGCTCCGCTTCTAACTCAGTTACATCTACAAATCTATTGCGTGACAGAAGTCATTGAGAAGAAACATCGAAACAGAAGATGAACACTTGGCAAATCGAACGTGTGACGTAAACGTAGATTCAGAACATTGACTACTATTAGTTACTGTTGCTGTAGTATAAGAAAAAAAAATAATAATAATTTATTTTAATAACATATGTGACAAAAGATAATATATTTAAGAAAATAATCATAATCTGAGAACATAAGTATAAAAAATTTAATTTGCATTGTGGTTCCATGTATTCTCCGCGGATATGGAAATTCTACTACTATGCAATGTGACTGCTAGTAGTTACAAATGAGGATTTCTGAAGAGGATTAAATACAATAAGCGCCTAGTCCCTTTGCACATGTATCGCTTAGTTTGGTTGGATTCAGGAACTTACGATTTCTGCACAGTATGTTTGAACACTTACAATTGTAGCCCTTCTCAAGACGATTTAAATGACCATAATCATTTAAAGTCACTCAAGGTATGAACGTATGAATGACTGAAATATAGAAACTCATGGTGAATGCTGTTGAAATCGAGTACTCTCGGTTTTATTAAGAGAATTGTAACTGAATCAATTGAAATTAGAAAGAAACTAGTTTCAAATTTGCTTTGCTGGACTATATAGTTCTAATCTGATGTAGGTGTCCATTGGAGGTGGGACTGAAAGGCTGAGGAAGTTTTCCAATGAGTATAACTGAAGGTTTTCTCAGCGAGTCCGACAGTTTTGCAAATATCGCGATGCATGTAAGGGTATTTGTCTCTTCTCACAAAATAAAAACGAAAAAGGTTTAGTATACATCGAGATCATTTTTAGGAATGCATTTATGTGTGTGAATTTTGAATAGAAGACGACATGACTGGTGAGTGTGTGTATAATAAAAGACTGAAATCGAACAGATACAGGATATCTAAAGAATTGAGAGAAAAAAGGTAGAGTTGTTAGTGAAAGTTTGGTTTTGATATCGTCGAACAACAAATGTACACAGAATTTTAGTTTAACGATACATATTATTAATTCTTGCTAATTAATTTAACGTTTCTAGATAAATAGTTAAAATAGGAGTAACAAAATCGTTTCTTATGCGTCTGTCCATAATATTTATGCATATCTAGTTTCTCTTATGTAATCACTTGTGTTTTGTGATGAGAATGAATTCGAATAGGAAAATGAAATTCGTGGTTTCATTTTTTTTTGTTTTTTTTTAAATTAAATTAAGTGTCCTGACAATGCCGACCAAAAAGTATGAACGAATGATCTACCATTATAATTGTACTCTACGTGTATTTAATAATATCAGGTATATATTAGTGATTCTATTCACTGTCGTAACAATGTTTATCCTCGAAGTAACAAACGGCATCAGATTGTGACGTTTTTATCCGTTGCGTTTTAAAATATCGATTTTTATATAAAGAAGAACAGATAAAATCTTCTTACGGAATAGTTCTCGTTTTCCAAGATGTCTATGATACTGTTTATTTAAATAACTTCAGTTGAAAATATATATTATCTTGGTTGAATTTGAAGTAATTTTATGCATCGAGCTTGTGTTATAGGACATAGGTGTGTGCTTGTGTGTGTAATTTACATTAGCCCCCGTTTAATGTTCGTTAATTGGTTCCTAGTTTATTTCTCTTTGGTGATTGAGAGCGAGATATTAACCCTTTGCATTCAGAGCTTTTACGTTGAAATTGAATTTTTCTTAGTTTCTTTTCAGCATAATTACTCGCGTTTCGTCTATACTTTCGTCGATTAAAATTCGAAAACTCTAACGGCTCTGTTATAATTTAGTCATTTGCGATTCCGTAGTTTTTTGCACGGTTTCTGAACCTAATTCTTCCTGATCTTTCTTTAGAATCTGTAGCACGTAGCTGATCTCTGTTTTTCCTGCGTGCTGTCAGAATCAATTTCACTATTGCTGTTATTCTAATCTAACATTTTTTTGAACCAATTATATAATTCAAATCCTTCATTTATGAAATTATTGACTTAGTCTTTAAATAATTCAAAATTGAATTTACTACTAATATTTACTGTTACTAATTCTGGCATTTGGCTCGATCCTTATAAACATCGAAGATAGATTAATGTACGAAATAATTATTTTAATTAAATACAATGCTGTATTATGAAGCGTATGTACGTAAATCACTTAAAATGTAAAGAGAAAAGACATCTGTTAAAAAAAAACCAGTTATTAATCGCACCTTAATTGTCATTCAAATTACTGTATTGAACTAAGTGGGGGCTGAGAATCGCCGCTCGAGTGCAAAGGGTTAAAATGAAACGAATTAAAAGTAATTTCGTGTTTAACCCATATAATTCAAAATCAACTGTACATGCTACAACAGCCGAGGAAAGATTTGGGGGATCGAAAGCGGAAATCGAATTCGTGACACTTCCGGACCAGCAAACCGGAACTTTAATGTCCATAACCGAGGCGCCTTTTTGTTTTCCTTGCTATTATTGCTCCTTATCACTTTATCTACCGCTCATGATTGAAGTTACCGCTCACTAACGACCGACTTAGTTGGGTGCAGATTCGTCGCTAGCACCGGGCGGTATTTGGCTATCGCACAGGAATGCATATGCCTATTTGTAAAATTCTATATCTTAAAAATACTCATCATGTCATTCTGCTTCCTCTTGTTTCAAAACAGTGTAATTTTATTAAAAATTAAAATAAAACTAACCTAACCGTTGACCACAGTAAAACCGATTAACACGCTGACTGCTCAGCGAAATTAGTATGTTCACAGTTCGTCACGACTTATCATACTTAACATATTAGGTTATCCCAACAGTTTTTTTCGTTATATTCACGCACTGCTTTGTTTGACAGTGTTTCAAGTAAACATGCAGTTCAATCTGTTTAAAATTGAACTTATGGTCATTAGTTGTCTTCTAGTTTTCCAACAGTATGTTTCTTTTTTTATAGTGTCTGTTGGATTTTTCTGTGCCATCTTGAAAGATGGAAAATCAGAAAATGCATTTGCAACATATGACGTTGTGTTACTTTATTAAAGGCAATAGTGCTCGGAATACTGCAAATTAGATTTACGCTGTTTATTGGGATCACACTGTAACTGTTCAAATAGTTCATAAATAATAATTTGATTAAAATAATCCCGTAACCATAAAGCGAAAAAAAAATTAAAAATCTTATTTATTTCTTTATTTGGCTGACTCGTTTGGTAAGTTGAAACCATCGACCACGAGTCAGAGATAATGTGGGTGTCTCGCTCCGTAGAATCAGATACAGGAATTGGTGGGGATGACTCCGCGAATATGAATCAGGGGACAAGAACGAACATTAAGCAGGGGCTATTGAAAACTGATATATCCGTATACAGAATACAATAATAAAAATGACCACCTTAACATGTTTGACGCAGAACCGACGCTTTCACTTTTCGTTTAGGCGGTGTGGAACACTCAAGACGAAGCTTTAGTTTATTTTTAAAATTTTATACCATCGGTTCTTAGGGACCGATGCCGCTTAAACGGAAAGTTCAGTGTCAGTCCCTGAGGAGTCCCAGTTAGATATATTTAGAACCATGAAAAACTTTTTGGATAAAAATTGTTTGGTATGAAAGAATCACTACTTTTCTTTTGTGTAGATGGAGTTGATGCAAATATGTATAGCTGTTCCTATTTCTTCAACGACATACCATATATTTTATTTATTTGCCGATAGCAGCCTGTATATTGATGCGAATATTTTTAAGAGATATAATGATTATATTATAGTGGAAATAAAATAAATGTCTGCGTGAGTAATCTCACTCACTCGATTCTGTTTTTGATTACGATTCATTGTGGCTTTCCTTTTTATTTTTATTTATTTTAGTATTATTACCATTGTGTTATTATGTGTTGTAGAACTTCATCGAATGTTGAAGAGCTTGGAATACGGATAAAATTTATACCGTAAAATTCTAAAGAAAATGAATAGAAGTATAAAGGTTATTACTAACACTTCTTGAAGAACAAAAAGAGCTACGGTAAAAAGGAAGAGATAAATTTTGGGCGGTACAATGATTTCAATAAAAACTTCAATGTGCAACTTCACTTCGACTCATTGTTCAAACTAAATTGTCGTTTTCGAATGAATAAAATTTATTTATCTCGCTTTTCTACAAACATTCTCCAATCTTTTGTTAAATATATATTTAAATATGATGCGAATAAAAAATCTGAATTCATTACCTGACGTATTATACTTCATTAAAGTAAGTAGGTGAAGCTATTTAAGTAAACAGTACTGTCTCTAATTCTACGAGACACTGTAGCAAATCGACGAGTAGAGTCGATGATAGATTGTGCGACGCAAATACAATTTCGATAGCTTTGGTAATACTTTACGAATCGGCCGCTGTTCTATGAAACTTTTTTTTTTTTAAAGTGTGCTACACTTAACAAATTTTACTTATTTAAATTTATCTGTTATCAATTTGAATAAAAAACATCAGGATACATATTCAGGGAACGTTTGATATATCAAACCTTAATTGCATTAAATGTTTAAACTCTTTAATGAAACGTAGAACGTTTACTATAATTTTATTATAAATGAAACGGTTTTTATTGCTAATAAAGCAACCAATATTATTAATGTGAAGTAAATGGTAAACGTATATTTTCAATATTTCTTTAGTTGTTCGATATTTTAACTTATTTAATAAATATCCTTTAAATTAGTACAAGTGCAATTGAAAAGTAAGCAAGTGTAATCTATAAAATTAAAATGCTTGGAAACTATATACAGACAGTCACAAAAGTATTCGCCGTATAAAAAAAGAGCTACAAATACCATTTTTAAATGAAAGATGTAGAAATAGACTTGTATTAATGTAAAACAACATAACCCTGGTAAAAATTAATAATTATTGCACAAGAAAGAGAAATTTAACGATACATTATAACATATCAGAAAATAAGACCGCAAAAATATTCGTCCATGTATAGTTTTTCTAATTATTAATATTTACAATATATTCAAATTAATTAATTAAAAATTATAAACTTAATACTTCGTAGAATATCCTTTGGACTGAAATATAGCCTGAAATCTGTTAACCATTAATTTAACCAATTTTACAAGTCTGGGGATATTCTTTGGATTGCTCCTTTAGTTCTTCCTGATTATTCGTTTTTTGATTTTTGTTTTTTAATTTTTGTCCCAAAATGTTCAGTCACGTTCATGTCTGGCAACTGGAGTGATATTTGCAGGTAATGTCACATTATAAGGGATAGGTTAGATAATGTATCATTAAATTTGTACGAATCTTGTATTGTTTTAATTAATAAAGCTATAATTCTGTATTTTGTAATTTATAAATTATATTTGTACTTTCTTTCAATTCCCCTTATATACATCGAATACGTTTGCGGCTGACTGTACATGTAATTAAAATATCAATGGACATTAGCGTTATCTAAAACACCCATAATAATCAATGATATTTTGCACAAAGTTAGCAGAAAGTTGGAATACGTAATGTACGATTTATTTTATAATACTATAGAAGAAAAGAACGAATCAGTATCGTTTTATCATTTTTATTTAACAAATTTTACTTGAATATAAACCCATAAGAACGAGAAAATATGTGGGAAAACTGATGTTAGTCATTTACAAATTCAAGTAAATTCCCCGAATATGACCGTCAGTTTCGAAGAACCTAGCGACACAAGTTTGTCTTTTCGATCTTTCTGTCCCCTGAGAAGAAGAGTAATGTTTCTTGAGGACGGCTGCCTTTAGAATAATAAGAGAAATAGTGTATTAGCAAAATTGATAATACGTCGTTAAAGACAAGAATTGACAAGATAGAAATTGGTCGAATATCGATGGACAAAACGATTCATTTATCGAATTTACATACTCCATTATAAGGTTTTACAGTAATTCCTAATGTGACTAAATATTTATATAACTGTATACCGTTAACCTTTAGTAACGTGTATTTAATATTTCCATTCAATATTACAAAGTACATATCAATTCATAACCATATACCTATCTTTTAAGGCTCGTTCATATTTCAACACGAATGTATTCAACACCTTTTTATTTTTCTTCTTCTTCTTCCTTGTACAACTAGATTGCACGCGTTATATTCCATTTGTCTTACTTTATATTTTCATCAATAGATACAATATACTATTGAAAAACACTTTGTTAATCGCGTGTAAATGTGAGCGCGCGCGCGTGTGTGTACAGGGTGTTAAAATAAGGGCTACCCACTTTGAAGACATATAATATCCACTAGATTGAGTAAAAATTAAAAGAGAGGAAAAAAAAAGGAAATGCTGAGAATGTAGAAATTGAAAGATTTTTTATTTTGATAACACATATGGATGGACTTCTTTTACTCAACGAATGCAGTTTCAAGCTTGATTCTTGCCAGAAATAGCATATTGTGTAAATATAACACTTTAGTCAATATATTGAGTTGGAACAAAAATTCGTAGCGTTTTTCAAGTAAAACTCAAATACAATATTTTGACACTTGTATATAAATTTATTTAGAAAAGTATGCACCATTTTGTTTCACTACTTTTCATGACCTTCCAGAACGTCGCATCTTTCTTTGAATTTTTTAGTATTTCATGTATTTAACCCTTTTTGCATCCACAAACGAAATAATCCGCGTAATCGATTGTCAGTTCAGCATCTCTGATTTATCAAGTTAATAGCTTATTTAAAGCTATGATGGAGATGAGTCAAATGCCGTCTATTTGAAAATGCTATCAACTTTTATTCAAACCCAATACTATCTCATTTTCTGGAGGATGTTTAATTAAAAAAAAATTATGATTTAACCAAAGCTAAATTCTACATTTTGTGCTCCTTGTTAGACCGTATTAAAAATCTAATCATACTATACCTGCTGTTGCTCCATTTAACTCCTTCATATCTTATTAAAGTTTATGTTAAACGCTTAGAATATTTTGCATTGCTAAGTTATATTCGGGAACTCCATTAACTGATTGTTGATGTCCGTGAATTTATCGATGTAGCTATTTTTTAACTCTTAATCGGTCATGTGTAGTTTGTGAGATTGTTTCATTTATAAATTTCCTGATAATTTTAAAACTAGCAGCCCCTTAATTCTTTCACCTAATCCTCGTACTATTAGACTTCTAGCTTCTACCCAATTTGCAGCGTATTCAGATGTTTGGCAATTGAAATATAAACAATTGTTGGTTCGATGCAATCTCTTAGACGGTTCACGTTCGTTCGAGTAATCGTACTTTTATGTACATTTCATTGACTTCTTTGTTTCATATTGTTATATTATGTTCCGTGTATCAAATAATCACATGCAAGTATGCAAGCTTTTTATTTGTTGCGTTCAATTCCTTTTCCATTTTAACTTATTGAAAACATGTGTCTGTTAATGCTATAATATTACGTTTTTTGTGAACAGTCTCAAAATTCCAGTTCCGTAATATTACGTTCGATAGAAACGTCTCCTACTCGTCTTCGCATGTGTTAAGCATCCAGTTTTCGAAATTCAGTTTGTTTTACATTAATTATTTATTGTATTGCTTTATTAGAATTTTCTTGTTCTTTTTTTCATTTTTTTCTACCACATACGAATATAATATCAAGTAGCTGGAATTTTCTTTTTCATTTTTCTTATGCAAACGTAATATAATATTACGTAGATGGATTTAACATGTACAATTTCTTATTACATATACAGAAAATAAAAGCTTTCTCGAAAAATTGTGTTTCATCCAAGATTATATGCATTTATATAGTATAATAAAAGAATAAAAAATGCTGGTAATTTTTGCAGGTTTTTCTAAAATTCAGTGAGATGTTAAGAGGTTAATGTGTCGCTACGAAAGAACAAACGTTCAAGTTCAATTTATATCCACTTCCAAGAAATTTGAATCTTTAATGTCTGGTACATTTTATAGGCACATATACGAACTAGCAACTCGGAGCAATATCACCGGTTTCTTCAATTTCGTTATTATTGTTGTCACTTTCAACAAGAGGAGCTGTTCGTTTTCTGGCTCTGCTTATTTCACTACCCATGCTTATTTCACTACCCATATTCACTTCTCTATTTACATTGCATGTATTCTCATTTTCAACATAAATTGTAAGATTCCACTTCACCATCACTGCTATTCAGTACCCAAAAAATTATCATCAGTTTGCATTTTTCTTTTTGTCATTTTACAGGTCACGTAATGGAAAACTTTTTATATTTTATCAAGTTCAAATTACTTCTGCACTAAATTTACTATTTAATAAAAACGAAAAAAAAACTGAACGCTTTGTAACTACATAAAGTTACAATAATATGTTAATATTATACGTACGAGGCTCGTCGAGTTACGGAAAAATCAATGCTTACACGTCCCCGAAAAGCGTTAAAGGTTAATTGAATTTAGTTTCTTATCTGTTCTTAAAAGTACCATTCTCATAGACAGCACATAACTATTTGTGTATGAAAAATTTACATGACCGATTAAGGGTTAGAGTTGCAAAACGAGTCTAAAGAAGCTGCGATTCCAATAATCCCACAACCAAACCACCATTTAGATACAATTTCACTATCTATTGTGTCGACTTGCTAATTACCAAACTAGTATTTTGCTTTTCTTATATCCGATATTCTTTTTCTACCGGGATATTTCAAAAAATTAGGTTCCTCATCCTTCCATCATCACTTTCACCATATCTCCAAGACAATGAGTAAAACATACTGAAATATATTTCTTCATTCGTTACCAGATCCAAAGAAAGGTGTTTTCCACACAAAAAGTAAAAAGGATCTTGAAAAAACCAAGAAAAAGTGACCTGATAAAATAAATTCTTTTTTCAAATTATTATTCTCGTTTCAAACCATCATATATTTATTATGTTATAAAAAACGAAGGAAATATTTAAGCATTCTGCTTTGGCTGGGTTTAAATAACTTATAAATAAGGAAGTGAATGTTACGGTAAAATAAAATTCATTTTCAAATTGCGTTTCTCGAGTAGAAAGAGCAAACTATTTGTGTTACCAAAACAGAAAATCGCCCAATAATAAAAATTGCTCAATTTCTTTTTAACTCAGTTTAGTGAGAACTACATGCATGACTCCAAAATGGGTGAACC
Source organism: Anthophora plumipes (assembly GCA_951804975.1). Lineage (NCBI taxonomy): Eukaryota > Metazoa > Arthropoda > Insecta > Hymenoptera > Apidae > Anthophora > Anthophora plumipes. The sequence goes on along the minus strand of OX638118.1, from coordinate 12,701,359 downwards.
CTTTTTCTTTAAATACCCTGTATGTATATTCCAATTGATTATCTGCTCAAATTGAGCGAATTTACAAGCGTTATATATTTTTGTACATGTTGGATCTAGATACGTGTTGGATCGATTCTTTCGAATTCAGAAAACTTTTAACTGTTTTTATGCTAATTGTCGATTAAGTTCTCTTAAACGAATTCTTGTTCAACATCCTTTCGATCCGTTCTTTTTTTTCGACAATTAATTAATATTTATTAATATTGATAACTTCTCTCCACTTGTTGACTGTTTGGCAAAATCTAGTTACATTTCGTATGTTAAATTATCTCTCTTAAAGGCGAGGTCGCAGAAACTACAGATTATATAGTTATATTTGACAAAAGCTGCTCGATCGAATGAACATCTATTGACCGTGACTAAATCTGATATAGAGATGATAGATGGCATGGATCAATTTTCCGATCAATACAGTTGCGATGAAACTACGCGTTGCCGAAAGTTTCTATGCGTCTTATAGGCAAAAGTAGCTCGTTAAATAAATGTCGACGAAATTAAACAATTCTATGTACACATAACCAATTTATTATCGATTAAAGTATTATACGTATTTAAACTCAATCTTGATTGTTGTATAGGGTGAAACAAAAAACTTCGCCCATCTGGAATATTTCCGTTATTTGTAACAATATGAAAAAACGTGATGTACAAAAGGTGCATGATAAGGAAAAGGGACAAAATATCGCCTTTTTTGTACCACAGGCATGAATGTGCGTTTCGGCCAGTTGTGGAAATTCACAACTGAATACGAAAAAATGATAAAATAATTCCATTATTATCTCTAACGAAATAACAATGCTTCTGAAAACGATTTTTCCTGGCATCCATTTTTAGTGTGAAATAAATTTTGGAAAAATTATTTCACTGCACACCTCAACTCAAAAAATGAAGATATGCACGTAAATACACTATCGCTCGTGGAAGTATGGAAAATTTTAAAGGTCAAAAAAATTTCAAGGTCGTCTCAATTGTTTTTTTCTTCAAATGAGTGTGAGGCGTAGAAATTTCAAGGTCACTTCTATTTTTTTTTTCGAATGGTTGTGAGGTGTAGAGGAGAATTCAAGGACATTTCCATTTCTTTTTTTTGTCACTATCTGTTAGCTTCTGTTGTGGCGACATCACTAACACTGAAGGTCATTCAAGTTGAACGATCGTAAAACAATTATGATTACCTTCGAATTGTGGAATGGCAGATATTTCGTGTCATCGCTTGATTTGTTCTAGCAAATGTAACTCGTTGACTCTCACTTTTTACGCAAGCCGATAGTCTTGCCGTCAATGTTTACGCTCTAATAATACATCACATACAGCCACGAGCGTAAACATTGGCGGCAATTTATGAGATTGCGTGGAGTATCGATGGTCAGTGTCCATTGATTTGCTGAGCCGATAAACACCGTCGTGACAATTAAGATAAAAGTTTAAGAAATATAGTCAAATGCGATAAAAAAAATGTTGTCTATCGAGAAATACCAATTACACCGGAAAATATGAGATTACTGTAAAATAATTAAGTTCAGAGGCAATAAGACATGATTTAGCGATACAAAAATTGCTGAATTGCATTAGAACAAATGGTCAACATTTTGAATATCTTCCGTAAAATTTTAATTAAGAAAATTTCTTATTACCACCACGTCTGACCTTGAACGATTTTCAATGGTAGTACGCTAATATGGTCACAATGATGGCTGTCGAAAAACGATAAAACCAAAAAGTAGCGTCCTATTTAAAAGAATTAAGGTTACCTTAAAATGTCCTCTACGCTTTCATTCATGTGAAAAGTAGTATTTACATTATATTATGCTCTTTCTTTCTAAGTTTTGTTTGAAACAGTGTCCCAGATTATTACAAACAGTGAAAATATTCCAGGTGGATAAAGATTTCGCCCCACCGTATATATTGAATAAATAACATCAATATACACCCGAAAGGTAGTGAAATAAAAATATCCACGCGTAAACAACATTAACAAGAATATTGTCACGATTATTACAACAAAAAAATTGTCTCCTTTCTTTTCTTAACTTTTTTATATAGTTATTTATATAACACTTGACTTCTACCCACGTGCATACATTTTCCATACAGTGTGTTCAACGATACTCGCTGCAGGAATTCAGCTTTTTTAATTTAAATATGAATTGACGTCAGTTCTATTTTATGTCCGAAGGAAAGTATAATTAGAGTTGACAATATCCTTTCTTTTTTGCATAATATAAAATTTCTATTTCATCTCGCTGCAAATTACATATCTCCTTTCGAATGACAACACACTCTTGTTTTTAGCAGTTAACGTGTTCTCATTATTGGTAGTGAAATTCTGTCAAGTATGGAATTTTGTAAATCGTGACAGTGTTCTTCTTAATATAAATCAAGCCGATTCGCTTTCGGCCTTCTTTCTCGTAAAATTATACTAGAACAGTATAAATTCCCCATCTGACGCCATTTTGTATTTTACAAACAATTGACAACAACGATTATTTTGGCTATTCCTCTAACGATTGACGCCTAATAACAAAAGGTTAGTCCGAAAGACTTTCTTTTCACGCGTAAAGCAGCTAACTAAGTGCGAAAACAAACACGTATGTATTTCCTTGGGAAAAGAATCGCATAATTACCTATTTCAATAACTATCTGTTAGATTAATTTCCTTCAAAATGGAAGACTTTTATGAAAAAGTAAATAAAACGAATTATTACCATTATTACCGAAATGAACGTATACAATGGAAAAATTAATAATGTAAAAAAAGCCGATAGATTAGTTAAGTACAAACTACGAACGTATTTATTCTAATTATTAACAACTAAAGTTAATCTCAATATTTCATCTTATGACAACATAAAGTATACTGTTTCTAGTAAATTATATTTTTGTATATGTCTCAGGAAATATAAAACCAGAATAATTTTCATCCAAACGTACCGACACGTTTTCATTTCTTTCTCCAACAAGGAGAAACGGAAAATTGAATCTCGCGATTGTCTTTTGAAATGTTTCTCTTCGTTGTCGGTGTGTACGGGCATGCAATCAATCCTCAAATTATATTTCGTGGAACGAATTGCGTTACGCTTCCATTTGAAATGAAATTCTCTCGTCCATTCAATGAACGATGTTTCATAATAAAATTATGTTTCGTTATAAAGCTCACACGGTTATCCAGTTGCCGCGGCTACAGCAATAACAACATAACAAAAGCAATGTACATAATCGCATCGCGAATATCTTCTCACGAATTATTATATGTAATCTTACGTATTCTTCTCTTTGTCTCGGCGCAATTGTAATACAGTAGAACCTCCATTATCTGAATTAATAAAAAGATACGAATTTTTGGATAATAGAACATAAACTTTTTTTAAATTAATGATTGCATATTTTAATCCTCGTGCATCGTTCGAGTCATATCGACCGGAAATTTAAATTCAACATTTAATCAATTTACTTAGAATTTGTTAAAAAAAAAAAAAAAGGGTTTAACCTAACACTATATAATGTTCTATCCTATACCAAACAACTCTTGTAACAACAATATTTTCAATCTATGAGATATTGTTTCGGTTATATTAATTCAAAACGGAAATTTAACATTTAATTTTAATTCGCGAATAATTTCGCGATTAAAGTATTCATTCAACGGAAGTATAGTAATAAAAAATGAAGCCGTATCGAAAGAGTTAAAAGTGCTTGTTAATCGTTCTATAGAGTCGAACTAACTGCACATATGGATTTTGTTAATGCTTGCCTTTACTGTTACCGTTTATCTATGCTTTCATAAGTTTCAGAGATGTAGTTAAAAAACTTTGTTATTTATAAAAACTTACAATTAACGAAAACGAAGAAAGAAAGAAACAACGAAAACAGCGCGATCGCGCCACTTGGTATTCTTCGACAGAATTTTTGTAAAAATCCGCGGCACTCAAACGGTTAATTATGTTTTATGTGCTATGTATGTATTTGTTACACTTGTACCATTTGGATAAATTTGACTCGAGTAAAAGTCTCGCGTATCTTGTGAAAGAATTTCATACTCAGTTTGATTATCATCATAGCATTTCTTAACTGTCCCACCTGTAAACCTCTGTTGAGGTAGATATATTTTCTAATTGTCCGTCTAGTGTAGAAAAGTCATATGGTCTCTGTAAAATAAACACTATGGGTACCTGGTACTTGAGTTAGCGTTATGCTCGAAAGCTGTTCTGCCTGTAACGAAACAAATTCTTTCATCCTATTTCGTTTAACACGGTTTACGACACGATCACAAAAAAGGCTATTTTTGAGTTAGGTTTTAACTGCTGTTCGATTTTTCGTGTGTTTCTCGATGATACTATTTTATCACACGTTTGATATTTTTGGAAAAATTAGGCCATTGTAGTTTGGTACAGCCATACGTTAGCAGAAGGACCGTATCACCCGGAAGTAAGTTTTCAAACAAAATTGTAAATATAATAGAAGAACGTGTACTATCAATTTCGAATAATATAATTTAAAAAAGTAAAGAAAAAAATCCACGCGCGCGCGCGCACACACACACACACACACACATACAGGGTGGCTCAACTAAATGTTTTACATATTTGTTGCTGTATGAAGAAACTGCTCAGAACAAAGCTACAGCTATAGCAAGGGACATATATTGTGTTGGAAATGGTTTTACCTCCTAGTCATTTTTCTTTTACGTGATTTGAAAATATTCGAAAGCACAATTTGTCGAATATATAAGTACATTATAAATTATTTTAACGTGATCTTCTAATAGCTTTCATAATTTTATGCAAATAGAGTTGTATTAAGATGTGTATCCATTTGTTGGATAATTTCTCAGTGCGTTCATGTTCTATTTCAATACCAAAATTTAAAATAATGTTAACAATATCCTAATGATAGTTTTATCACGTTGAAGCCACTCTGTGATGTCAATTTTACTGCATTTCCTATATCCTGAACGTATCTAATGTCAGTTTCAAATGAAATTTTATTTCCATTATTATGATGAGGAAAAGTGTCTGCTTACATTGTCGCGAATAGAGATAATATTATTTTTTCTATAAAAAAAAGATATTCAGATAGTAGAACGTTCGGATAATAGGATACTTGGATAATGAAGATTCTACTGTACTTGATTCCTTCCGAAAATAACTTTCGAACTATGTAATATAATATGTAGAAGAGAAGTTTAAAACGTACCTTTGGAACATCGGTGATAAAAATGAATAACATCGATTCCATCTTGTCACAGACCTAGTTTGAAGTTCCTACTATCGGGAAAATGGACAAATTAGCTATATGCACCGCGATAACATTTACAAATGAAATTTGATAACGTTTCCGTTACATCAAAGATGCATCGAATAAAATGTAATTGTAATAAAAGTTTGCCGTTTTTTTTTTAGAGAACGACCGTTAATCCGGACACTTTAAAGCGAAGCTTCAATCACGGTACTTTTCTGCCTGTTTCTTCTCTTGTCCCTTCTTCTTCCTTTTCTCTTTCTGTGAAAATTCTTCGAAAGGTTCATTATAGCAGGGACCATTTTTCTGCCATTGTACAACCTTCTAGGGAGGTACTGTTGAATTTTCGACTATGAAGACTCTATTCAGAGAATTCAATAATTCCTCATTTTCTCTGCGCACTGAAAGAATTAGAAGTTTCTCATTAATTGTCGGTTATCATGTACATATCTGCAAGGAAACATAGAGCGAAATCAGATATCGTGTAATTTTTAATTAAATAACAATGGCTGATCACCTACCAAAAAATTGAAATAAACACATAGTAAACAATGTATAGAATATTAATCATATATGTAATAAATAGCTTTATTTAATAATAATGATAATGCTTATTTCTTGTTTGTCTTTCTTCTTCGAATGTGAAGTTATTAAAGTTTTGTGGTATTGAAGTTTTATTACTTGTACAAATAATTATTTATAAACTGACGATTTAATCCTTCAAGAACAGGGACAGAGATGTCGTTTTTTTCCATACGGATGAAACAGATTTGAGTACAATTCTACAAAATTCTTTTTTTGCTTAGAATAACTAGGCATAAAATGTAGACATCCGTTTTTTCGTGTTTCTTCTATTTTGTACAAAAATGGTACATTTGCAACGTGTGATTCCTTTCAAAAATTCTGTTTCCTCTCGTTAAGAGGAATATATAAAGACGAAAGAAACTAACATTTATTTTTATCGTTACAAACAAGTTTTTGTCACTTTTTTCTTCAATTAATCTTTACCGATTCGGAGGTATAGATCCATCTAACCTAAGCTGAAAACACTTCACTTGTGTCAATACATTGTAGATATGATTATATATGTATACAAAAAAGCCGTTTTCATCGTTAAATGTACACAAATATGTAAATATATATTGTATCTGCCAATAAAACTTTTTTTGGTTATAACAGTAATTTGTAATCTAAAAGCACGTTTATACATAAATAAAGCATTTATACATATTTAAATCAAAATAACAAGAAGAACCTAAAATAGATTTTACAAAGTTCATTTGTATCAATAATATATACTGATATGAATGAACATTTATCATAGACATAGTCATTTTTCATAGTAATTTTGCATCGTAGTAATGATAAACTTTTTATAATATGTCACATCAACAGAAATTTTGTACACAAAATTTGTCTTTCGTTGCAAATTCTGATTTCTCTCATGTTCCTTAATAACTTATATTGTAAATGTTCCTCTAGAATAGTAATATGCATTTATTTAAAGCTGTGACTTATTCTATTATTTGTTTATAGTCTTAATTTTATTAATTTAAGTAATCGTATTTAGTTGTATAATCTACGATACGTGTATTTCATAGCTGAATCATTTACGTCATTTCGTGAACAATTACATAAAAAATGAGTGAGATATAAAATTATAGAGGAAAGTTACTTAAGTTACCTAAACGTTTTTTTTTTTTTTTTGAATAGGTCATAGATTCATTCTAAATAGAGGAATATTTCGAAATTTTGCAGCTATTACTTTTGAATATACATTAGATGTTATTCGAATTTTTTACCATTTTTACCATTAGTTTCTTTTTGTATTATTATTAAATTAACAAAAACATGTGATCTTCTTCATTTAAATGTATGAAATAAATAAAATCCAGTTTTATAGTAGACTATGTATGTATGTATATACTCGAAGAGGCAATGCGACACAGTAATTAAAATCGAGTTTCAATATCACAATAAAAAAATATGTTACTCGTATTTATTTTCAAATTTTCTCGAGAAATAAACAATAATAATAAATTAATCATGATTATACAATAATTAAAGAATGATTTAGATTTTTTTATCCCCCAAAATATTGGAAGATATAAAATATGTTTCAAAACACTTCTACTCGTTAAACCCCCATTTAGTCGGAAGTGTTTTATAAAATGATAATTTACATCTGGCTCGGTGTTCAGCAAGTTCCTTAGAGCCCATAGCCGGGCTCAAGAATGTGCTATGAGTTAATGTAACCACCACCACGAGAACTGAAGCAGCCAGAAGAAAAAGAAACGTTCCCAGGACGATCATAGTGATCCTACGATGACGTCTCGCTTGCTCTAACTCCTGTACAGTTTCCACAATCTTCAATGCTTCCTTTGCTTCCGTCTTAACCGGTCGGACAGAATCCTTTCTACGTGTGGTACTCATTCTTCGAGATTTCGTTCTTCTACTTCCGCTACCTCTTCTACCATTGCCTGAAGATATTTTTGTTTTGATGTCATTTACTTGTGTATTATTCTTTTATTTCGTAGTTTATACCTATTTCTTTTCACCATGTTTGCAGAATTACAATTGGTTTTTGCTACTCTCCATTCGTATTAATAATGATAATTCGAAAGTTGCTTCAATAACGCGTATAGTTGTATTAAATCCTTTTTTTCTTGCAAAGTTTAAGAAATTCGAATTTTGAGTTGTTGAATTTAGTCAATATACATATTTATTAAAAAAATAAAAAAAAAACTTTCTGGAATAAAGGAATAAAATAATACAGTAAACCCTCTTATAATACGGTACTCTTATAACGCGGAGCAAAAATCAATTACTCGTGTTAATCTAGGAATTTTTATAAAAGTAAGATTACTTTCTCGGTGGCAAAAAATGGTTGAAAACAGTAGATATTATTCAATTAATTAATTTTCTTATGTATATTTCGAACCTCCAATAAACGTTGTTAAGTAGTAACGACATTATTTTCTGGTACTTCTAATGATTATCTTAAGCAATCTCCTTATAACATAAATTTTTCTATTACACTTTTACAGTTGAAATTAATGAAGAATTCCCCTGTTTTTTTTTTCATGCACTTACATATATTACTATGTTTCAATTTCAGTTGTCAGGGAATTTCCCTGTACATGCAGGAACGATGCAGTATGAATGTTAAAGCGTTTGATTTCAAGCTTAAGTTTCTAGTTCTTGTCGGAAAATAGTGTTTTAATTTATATTTCACTGTTTTTTATTCCATTTTCTTATATGAACTCTTAAATTCAACAAATACAATTTGAAATACGTAAACATATATTTATTGCCTTGATTATGAAATTTGATTTCATAACTGTATTCATCATAACATGACGCTTTGAGAATGCAGTTTTCATATAACATAGATAGAATCAACCTGATTTATATATACTTGCTTCTGAGTTTCACTTAACACCCTAGGAATTAATTCGATTTGTATTAATTCTGAGTTACTTATAACGCGGTACGTGTTAATCGCGTTATAGGAGGGTTGACAGTATATTTATTTGATGTTTTCATTTATGTTCTTAGAAATTTTACGCACACGTGATTGATAGCCAACATGTATTTCGTTGTTATAACAAAATTTATAATGCGTTAGTACATATCTTGAAACGTAGTATCATAATTGGACGAACACAAATGAGAAAGGAAAGAAATTTCAGATATATCATTTTTTACAGGATTATTTATAAACGTATCTTCTTCATAAACTATTTTAAGCTTTCACCGACCCGGAGTCTATACAATTGTTACTGCTTGAGACTTCCGGATATAAGCCATGTCCACTAGAAATTTTATTACGACGTTTCGCCAGCATTGCAGTCAGGGGTCAAGTGATACATTGATATTATCGTGCGTCTGCTAGTTGGGAAGTATATACCGGGTGACCATTTCAAATAGATCATCTTCAAAATTCTTTATTTTGTTTTCTTTTCGATTTGGCTGAAATTTTACAAACAGCTTTATTTTACACGAAAACAATGCTTGGAAGAAGTGCTTTTTGACGACTCGAAAGCTAAGTCCCAAAATTTTACGAAAAATGTTTTAGCACTCTAATGTCACTGTAAACATTTCATTTGGTAGAAATATTCCTAATCATGTATATTATATTTTAGAGATTGGGTTGTTTTAGACCTTTCCTTTTTTAAATTTCTAGTTGCTAAGAATCCTCGCAAACGTCGTTTTAACGCAAAATGAAATATTAGATTGGTGCAAAAATAATTACGGTTTCTGATCTTGAACTTTAAAACAATATATCTCGGTTTACAATAAAATTTTTAAATCGAAATAGAAATCATTTGATTCTACACATTTTTGTCAACGCGAGAGAAGTTTTCTTATTCTAGTGGCATAAAATATTGGAGTCCTAGAACCGATGAACTCTTCAAATACGTTTCCAGCTACTACTTAACTATTGAATGTCTACTCCCCCAGGGAGTTATTCAGATGTTTGAAGAAATGATAATCTATCGGAGAAAGGTCTAGCGAATATACTGGATGAAGTAAAGTTTTTGGTGCATTTTATCGATTTCATGGCAATAATTATTTACTGTTATGATTTCACTGATTTTTACGCAAATTCGTATCTCTAAAAATAAAGTAGAGAAAGTTTGGTAGAAAATTATTTTACCTATCAGGTATTATTCTATCTTCCAAATTTCCTGTAAACGTATAAAAATCCGCAGTTTAAATAAGTTTTCTAATTAAGATTGGATGAGATTGGCGTGTTCAGTTTCTTTCAGGACCGCTAGCTTTGACGCCATTAAATTCTTTTAGCGAGGATATTTAACATTAGAACTACCAATGTTGAATGTATACCTAATAATTCTACCACACCCATTAATTTAACGGGTATTCGAAAAATGTGCTTTACGCGTAGCTCTTTAAAAATAAAAGTTATAAATGATGGGAAGCAATATTAAATATATTAAATAATTTATTTTCAATTGAACTTTTTTCGAAGAACAATCTCACCTCTTAAAATCAAATTATAACATCAACGAACAGTTGGGGTGTATTACAAATTTCCGGATTACCTAATCTTCCTTGTGAGCTGATATTTCCTTCATTCTTTTTTTTCTGTATTTTCACAATATGCACCAATGGAGGCTTTAGAGGATAAAATAACGAAACCCAGCGAAAAAACGTATGGAACATTTTTGTCCTATATCACCAAATAGGAAAGTCCTCAAAAATATCTGCTTCAGTAGACGTGTTAAGAGGGCAAATATGGTATAGTCGATGGAAGCGATACAGCGAGATCGTAAAATCGGTCAAGCGTCAAAGTGCACGTAATCCGAACACCAGAACGGCAATTCGAGAGAGATAAGAAGCTTGAGCTTCGCTCAAGACCGTTCGATGTCAACTTAGAATTGATCCTTCAGTTGTAGTATACTTAACCAATTTTTTCTATGCATTAATTGCCCACAGTTGTAGATTAATTTTGACCAATATGTGAGCAAGAAACAGCTTATTTGACGGATTTAGCATTTCACAAGAAAAAGTTACAGAAACTATTGCTATTATTTTTCAGCAATTTTTGGCTGACTTTTATTAAGGGAAAGATACGAAACTATATCCAAATTTATAAGTAAGTTAATAGCGTATAATTAAGTTGTTTCTAAATTAAATAAATCGATTGTTTGAAGAAAAACTGTTAACTGTTTGCAGTTCATAGCAACGCTAATCAATTTTGACAAAATTATCAACATGTATATAATTGATATAAATATACTAAAATTATTTTTTTAATTTTTATTGCAGGCTAGTTATTGGAAAAAAAGTTGTAAAAAGTGACCTTTATTTCCTTTTTCGCAATTTTGACCAATTGTAATTACCAAAAATTTGTTTATATATCATTTAATAAATTACTTCTTCTAACTTCTCAAAAAAGATCGAATCGTTTAGTCCACTTTTGAAAAAGTTATTCTCTTTTAAAGGGGGTTCGAATACTTTCGGGAGCTACTGTAAGTTTTCACTATTCTCGCTTGTGATGTATATTACTTTCTTTCCTGCAGCTCTATTAATATTGACTCACAAAAGTTAGAGAAGTCGTTGAGTCTCTACCACCGCGATAGAGTCGACATTTTTTCGTTTTTGTTAAGATATAAAACAACTAATGCTGCGAGTGTTTCTTCGATACGATTAAAGTGACCCGACATTTTGTTTCCAAAGGTTGAGAAATATATAACTTTATTTAAAAGAAAGTAAAAATAAATGCCCACAAACCTCCACCCACAAACGAACTACCCACATCAAATTATATTCCCCTTGAAATCATTCAACTTTTATCTGTAGTATCTGTCAGTATCATCTACAGTTTCGTGACCTAAGCACAGAAATACAAAATACTATGTTGGATTCACTTGACCCCTAAAAAAGGCAGCTGCAATGCTAGGCGAAACGTTGGTATGAAATTCTTCGTACCATCGGATACGGCTTACAGTTGGAAGCCTCAAACCGTAACAATTGTGTCTTCTTTTTTATCACACGTAAATAGAAAGATAAAATAATATTCAAAAATTATTTTCTGAAATAATTTCCCGCGTATAAAGATTAATCGACTGATAGAATTGATCGACGTATCTGGAATTTGTTATTAAATCACAAAATGTAAACGGAAACAAATTAGAGTTATGCGTTATCGATCGAAAAGTCTGATGACCCAATTGTCTCCTACCTAACGATGTTGGCCTGCTGTAGCTGTTTGTCCTTGAACGACTGGATTGCACACTGGAACGACGGCTGGAACGTTGATCGAGTTCCAAATTGTTTCTGGTTTGTTTCGAGTTACTGACTTTCGAGTGGGTGGACACATTTTGTCGTAGAACATCGTCAGGACTCGACAAATAAATGGCCGACTGGTCATCCAATTGGAAGCCGCTTTTATCGGGACTTTGTGAATACAGGGCAGCTGAATCTTCTGAAGGATATAATCTGTGGCAATTGTCCGGTGGTTGGCAGTAATCCGGTGATAATTCGTGAGAATATTCGAACGATGCATCGTCCACATGCAAGATCATTCCCTCGGATGACGAGCCGCATAATTGACCATTTATATCGTGTCTTTGTGTACACGACATACCGTGCAATTGCTTTGCTTTCTTTTTTTTGTTTTACTGGTATGCCTGTCCGTATCTGCTAATATTAATTTTATAGAACTTTACTAATAATTTGATAATCACTTGGATAACAATACTTTGCTGATTTTATTCAGCATTGCTGTTCTTTCAGTTAAGTATCAGATAATAATAATCATAGTATTTGTAATACATACTGAATGTATTCGTTTTACGATATGATATAAGCTTACTCAAACGTAAAGTTAATTTCAAGTTGATTTTGACTATTGTATTATTATAAGGTGTTCAGCAATAAAAATTTTGTTGGTAGAAAATTTAAAGAGTGGTTCTAGAAATGAAAATACGAGGAAAATCAAGAATAACAAAATTGCATTTAAGATTTCGTTTTTTCATTTATTAACGTTTGAAAATATCCCTGTGACCGAGCAAACCTACCTACACCAACGAATGTAGGGCATGTCAAGATACAGGGGACACAGTGATTCTCAAAACAAACGACACACGGCCGGAAGCTGACATTCCGCGCCATTAATTGTATTACTGACTTCTGCGGCACTATTTTTTACTTCACCGCATACAGGTGGATTTTTGAAAGTTCTTCGAATGTGTATTTTGCTGTGTACTGTAATACAACAAGCAACGTACACTATGCATACAATACGCATAATATATACAAATTGGAGAAAGAAGCAGTTTTGTGATCAAAACAATCAGTATACGCTACAAGATTCACACGAACAGAATGTTTGAAAAATCGTGATCTAAACCGAAAGGGAGTTATTCCTCGTGAAAAACTAAAGCAATAAAAAGGAACAAATGTTTTTCGCTTGAAGTTTCGTTTTCAAGAAAATCGATTTTAAATTTATGTCAAGTACACATGCACTTAGCACTAAGATTTATGGGATCCGTGAATTTGACGAGTTTTGGGTTTCACGAGCAACATTGTAGAAACTATTGCAATTATCTCGTAGCAATTTCTGCTCACTTTTATTAATGGTACAATACGAATATATATTCAAATTCAATTTTTTCCTCAGTCCTCTAATTCCAAAATTCTATACATATATAGTATACTGTGAAAGTGACAGATCAGCTAATTTCACAGTTAATCGTAACAAATCTGCTTTATTCGTGAAATTATTACTTCAGTAATAAGTGTAAAAGTAATAATGAAAGAGTAAATACTAAATAAAAACTATATTACGATATTTCTACTGTTTTGAACCTAATATCTTGAATACGTGGGAGCAGTGTAATCGTAATGATCTAACGACGGATATTTATAGTAACTGCAAGAAGTACGTTCGCGAAAAATGTATACAGAAAATTTGAATCGTATCTATATGAAAAAAAATGTGCTAAATAAATATAATATCTATTGTATAATTAAATTGTTTATAGATTAAATAAAACAATTTCTTTTTTTTTTTTTAAAATAATACGTAGTTTCTTTTACCCGTTAATATGACGGGTGTCAGTAAAAATAGGTATACAAGAAATATCCCTAAATCTAGTGTTGGAGACAATAGATTATCCTAAGTTTATAATACGATCGACAAACTTGCTATTTTTGAGGACTTGAATATTTTTATCTTGATTATGTTATTAATTTTACAATCAGGAGAAATGTCAAATGCTTAATCGGTTTTTAAGTGTTTGGTCGCTTCTGCTTAGTAGTAACTGACGTATCGAAATTTTATTCTTTGGACTATTCGGACTATCGGAATGACGCTGATTTAATTGCCTGTGTCAAGTGAAGACGTTCGAATTTGTGAATAATAGACTGTATTTCTTATGTCTAAAATAACGAGTAAAAGCTCCGTATGGTACAGTATGCTGCATGTGTGTGTGAATCAAAGTCGAGGTATGTATAGTAGTATTTGTTAGACAAGATATGTGCGTCGCCGAAGTGAAATGAACTAAAATACTATTGGAAAAATATTGTTGGTGGAGTGGATACATTTTATATGTTATTAGTGGATGTATTCGAGTCCTTACAAGTGAGAGAGAGAAATGTTAAAAATTACAAATGTTTGTTCGATGCATCTGGCAAACTAACGGCGATATAAGTTTTTCAAGGTGATGAAATCATGTGGATAAAACGTCCAGTCTTTGTCGTTCAATGGATAAGTTGTAAAACGAGCAAAAGTGAAATTTCCAGTGACTGGTAGTTACGTTGTAAATTTTACAACCTAACACATTTTTATTGCCTTGTTTTTGCACTAGGAATAACTTTCGGCTTGTACCGCAATTTTTCCAACAACATAAGCGTACGCAAGAAATGAGAACACTGAGAAAACAAACGAACAATAAATTAAACTTATATTAAAACTATACTAATGTACAGTAAATTAAACTTAGCTGATTCTATTAAATTGAAACTAATTAATTTATTTTTGTACAACTATAAACCAATATACAACCAAAATAAGAAGATTAAAATAAGTTCCATTTTCGCTTATCATGTTTAGTAGCTCTTTAATAGTTTTGTAACTTTCATTGTTAAAGTGATTCTGTCCTTCCAAAGCTTTCCACTGTTATCTTTCCAACGTGTTTTTAAACACATCAGGTGAATACCGGTGTCCATTTTCTCCATTACGACACCCTTGGTTAAAAGTGAGCTCACGAATATTGAGACTGTTCTTTGTCAATTTCAAATTGGACATAAAGGAAATAAAGGTATTGACAAAGGAAGCAGGATGTTGTAAATGTTGCTTTGTGAATAAACGTTCAACCATCGCCACGTTGTGTTTCAGACACTTGGAGGGTATTTTTCTCTAGAGGAAGCCAATTGTGTCTTTCTTTCTTTACTTTTGTAAAATGCTAGAATAGCTTTGAAAGGACAGAATCACTTCGACAACGAAAGCGAAACTTTTGAAGAGCTACTGGACGTGACGAGCGAACATAAAACTTATTTGTATCCTCTTTTTTCAGTTATAAAATAAGTTAATCAATTTTAATTTAGTATAATTAGTTGAATCACATATCAACGTAGGTCTAATTTAGGTTTAATTTATTTTTCTTTAGTTTTTGTTTCAGTTTCTTTTGCCATTTCTTAGGCGGATGTGTAGGTAAATATTATAATGTAGAGTGATTATTGAAAAAAATCATTAAAGAATAAAATTCCTAAAAAATATTTTAGAAATTTTCTTTTTAAAAGTACTGTAGAAATTTTCATCCCTCTCATTCATCTATTAAAACCACGTCGACTATGTCAGAAATATTTTTTGCATCACAACTCGAAGAGATATTTGGGTGGCCTTATTTAAATGGACCACCCTGTATGCACATTTGAAAAATTTCTTAAAATGCATCTGTGTAATTACATTTGCAACGTCGAACGTCACTGTCGTCTTTTCTACGACTTGTTCGAGGTAAGCTTCTGGGCATGTGTCGTTGGTTTTGAGGATCACTGTACCCCCTGCATCTTGACATGTCCTACATTCGTTGGTGTAGGAAGATTTGCTTGGTCAGAAAAGTATTTTCAAATGTTAATAACTAAAAAACGAAACCAAAAATGTAATTTTGTTATTCTTGATTTTCGTCGTATTTTGGTTTATAGAATGATCTCCTCAATTTTCTGTCAGCTATTACTAAACACTCTATTATACATACATAAATATACACACAAGTTGTAAATCAAAAAAGTATTTAATGTTCAAATTATGAAGAAATAGCATAATAATTACAATTTAAATTTTTTCACGCTTTAGGAATGTTAATAACTGATCTCCATTGGAAAACTAATTCGGGGAAAATGAAGTATGTACTTGCACACTGACACAATTGAATATTTCTTAATGAAACTTTGTTGATATCGTTATACTTTACCTAAGTATACAGTTCTTCTGTGTTTTGATTCAAAGGAGAAACCATGGCTTGTGACAGCAATGAAATACCTATGCACGTGTAAGGAAGGATTATTTCTTTAGGTAAATGTGATTACAGTTACAGGCAAATTGGTGAAACGTTCAGTTTTAATTTCTTTCGCGCTTGTTAAATAAATTTCCAGAGAAATACTTGACAGGATTAATAGTTTGCACAGAGATCCAATAAGTTTCCGTAGTTAAAATTGTATTTTTATAATAATGAGTTTACATCGATCCTTTGTGTCTCAAGTGGAGATTTGGGTGAGTAATAAATATTCCAGTGGGATAAATGAAGCACAAGTTCAACCTGAAATATCTCAATCGATTTTTATACTCATCAAACATGGTGGCTGTGACAATTGAAAGATCTATCGCTTCTTATTGGAAGAGCCTGTATGATCAAAAATCATAATTCTTTTACACAAACGGAATTAAAAAAAATATCTTCAAGATGATAAGTTGTTGATAATGAAGGAAAATGTATCACTTGAAATATTGATTAAAATAGCAAAATGGTTTTTATTTGTATTGTTTCAAACCTTCTTTAAAATGTACAAGAATTTATGGATTCAACTGATAGATTACAGTTGAAGCGAATAATGAAAAATTGTAATTTATCTCTAAAATTCATCTATGCATACTTTCTACTCAGGAAATAACTGCAGTTACCGTTATTAATTATTCATGACTTATACTAACACACTGTAGATTTTCGATACGCTATATCAACAAAGTACCTAGACAGTTAACCATTTATATAGTCGCGTTAAATTTAATCAATATTTATAACAGTCCAACGATTCGTTTCAGTCTATAACCTACTCTTCATGTGTCACAGTAATATACCTTCAAAATTAACTAAGCTTTAACATCTATTTCAATCAATTTTCTGTTTCAATTAAAGTTTCTTTTAGTAACTGCTATACGTCACAATTCCTTCTTGATAAAATAATTCATTTCAAGGAGAATTTCACTAAAATGAAAGAATATTAATAACACAGCGAATATATTTAAGTTGGATCAACACACTCTAACCAAATATATTTATTAATAATTTAGATAATGTACCCACCGAATATGGAGAAGAAGTAAGAACAAAATATAAATATGTTTTCCAAAAAAAATCTACGATTCGAAATATTACCTAAACTTAATAATACTTCAAATGATTCAAATATCTAAGATCGAAAGGAAATAAAAACACGGTACTGGAAAAAGTATAAATATGTCCCTAACGCATCTTATAACGTTGAGAGAACATTTTCAATATATAAATTTTATTTGAAAAAAGACATCCAATTAATAATTGAAAATATAAAAAATGTATTGTTACAAGTTGTAATGGAAATTACAAACAGTAATAAATATTATACAACTATTCTATATAACGTTATACTGTATTATAGTATACTATATTGAATAAATTTTGTTTATATTTTATATTTTTTTGCACATATTTTGCATATTTTCATGTACAGTGACTCACATTGGAAATCGTTCATTCTGCTCGATTATTCGCCTTTGCAAAATTAAATGAAACAAATAAAAAGCATTTATAATCAATATAAAAATATTATTCATTTATTATTATAAAATACTACTAAAACACAAAAGCATTTATGGAATAATAACGAAGAAATAATAGTATGATGGTAGTATATACAGTAAGTATGGAAATAGTACACCTTTTTTAATTTTTTGAAGCTAATTCTATTTTTTCTACTAGTTCTTTGTTTCGTATAATACGGAATTTTTCCGTAATTACCATGTTATAGGGAAAATATCTGTATAATGTGTTGTTTAGAATGATCGAAAATTCATGTTACTAATATTAAATCGTACTAAATTATGTGAAGACATACATACAGTGGCTTACACTCAAAATCGTTCACCCTTCTCAATCGCATATTTGCCTTTCTAAAATTCAATGCACCAATAAAGAATCAATATAGTCATATTTTTTATTTATTGTTATAAAATATGATTAAAACATAAAAGGACTGACGGAATAATAACTATGAAGAAACAATAGTATATAATAAGAATGGATTCTAAAAGTCGTCCACTTGTTTTTATTTACGAAGCTTAAATATCAATTTAAAGGATATGTAAATTTAATATTTTGTTGGATCTTCTCTACTATTCTCCACGGCTATTAAAGTATTACGTATAATCGCTTGAAACTTTCGTCCATTGCGTTAACAACGTATTTTTTAAGCCTTGTTTATTTTTCCATTTTTGTAATTTTTTTTTCCTCTGGGATTTCCCCCGATTATAATGAAATATTACATCTTTTCGCTTTTTTCTTTTAATTTTTTGTTGCTCTTTCCTACCTTCCATTTTACTAAAAATGTTTCAAACCTGACACTTAATAAAGAAGACAATAATGAAAAACAAGTGAAAATACATTATTTACTTCAAAAAATCTCTGATTGTGCATATAAACAATTTTTAATGACCTGGTTCTCTTAGATTTCACTGGAAACATTCATTTTTATACATTTTTATAGGAAATTATATGTATTTCTTCACATATAATCATAAAGTAACGTAAGTAGAATGTCTTTGCATAGGTTATAAATATTGCATATTAATATACTACATTCAATAAACAAAATTACGAAAAAAAATATCGTGAACTATTTTCAATAAAATCTGCACAAGCGTCCGCAGTCTAATGATCACTTTAGTATAATTTTCTTACACGTGTACCGCAATTCGTTAACAATTCAAATTTTCCAGAATTTCCGCAAGTATTCGTAGCAAAGAAAATTTAAAAAAAGGAAAGAAAAAAGAATTTCACTTGGCATAAAAAGAAACTCTTTTTCAAATACAGCAACTCGAAAGAAGAATGAAAGTATAACTAAGGACAGCTAAATACGTCATATCTATGTAGTGTACGTCACCCTTGAGTTTATTGCGACGTATATTTTTAGCGGCGGATCTAGCAGGCCACCTATCCGCTTTCCATGACTCTTTCCTCCCCTCAACCCTTCTGTTGCATACGCTCGCGCCTGTGTCTGTACCGGTTAACTCGCTCATACGTATATAGATAGGTAGCGCGGATATGTCGATAAATATACTCGGCCAAATATTTAGAAAATCCACGTCTACCGACCAACTTTAAATAATTTACATATTCGCACGATGAAAGAGAAAATCTCGGGAGATTGCAATTCTGTTGTATGACGTAAATAATGTTTATCCTTTCGTAGGAAAGGTATATTTGAAAGTTAATACTCCTCCATTCTACGTCACTTTGTTTTCATGAAATATGGATTTATTAGGTTTTGAAATTGTAATTAACACGCGATATTGTTTTCATGAATGTTAAATTTCAGGTGCTATAAAAGAAGAAAATATATGAATGCATATACTTTTCCATGCAAATGTACAGCCGGCTGCAAAAGTATTTGTCCACCTAATGTATTGCGAAGGAAAATACAATTTTTAAATTAAAAACAAAAAATACAGAAATAAACCTTTATTAACCCCTTAACAACCATTTCCGTAATATTACGTTCTTTGCGTATATTTGCAAAATTTCACCTGTGTAATATTAAGTTGGATAGAAACGTCTCACACGGATTATGTTTCAATTTTCGGGGGAAAAAATAATCCAGCAAGTTTGTGTGTCGTTTGCTCAAAAAATAAAGACTCCAAAGGCAAGAAAATCAGACGAGAATCACGGTATCAGTGTAATAAATGTGATATTGGGTTGTGTGTAGCTTCATGTTTCAAGAAATACCACAATCTGAAAGACTTCTAACTTTTATGATATTCATTTGAAATTCAGTTTATGTTTTACATTAATTATTTATTGTATTGTTTTATTCGAATTTTCTTGTTTTTCTTTTTTATTTCTGTTCTACGTAGCAGGATTTAGCATGTATAATTTCTTATTGTATGTACAAAAAAGCTTTTTCGAAAAACTGTGTTTCGTTCAAGATTATAAATATTTATACAGTAAAATAAAGAAATAAAAAAGCTGGTAATTCCTGCGCATTTTTGTAAAATTCCGTAAGATCTTAAGGGGTTAATGTCGCAAAAATAATTATTACATAATAAACCATTGTCTAATCTGTCTTATAACATCATCTACAAACACCAACCCAATTACCAGACATAAACACAACCAAACATTTGTAGGCAGAAATAGAAAAAAAAGTACGAGAAATGCATCCTAAAAATCAGGAAGAACTAAAGAAGCGATTCAAAGATGAATAAGAAAAAATAGATTTGACGGAGAAACTGGTTAAGTCAATGCGTAAAGAGCTTAAAACTATAATTAGATCCAGGGGATATCCTACTAAATATTAGGTGTAGAAATAAATTCTTTCCAACTGGAATAGGTTAGGCTAAGTCAGATTTTGTGGAATGATTAACCTAACCTAAACATTTGTCCATAAGTAATTATCAGTAAGTAATTTGTAATGCATAACTGTAAATTGCCCAAGGATCAAAGATATATACAATATTATACAAGATATAAAAAATTATCAGATGTAGAAATAAATTTTTTTGGACTGAAAACGCGCACATTCAAATTGAAATATTCATCATAGTGTTCGCAAGCTACTAAGAAAATGGCAGAAAGTCATTATGATTAATCTGCCTTCATTTCTTTTCAAATGAAACTTCGATTTTATTCAAAAGTCGGAAAGAATGTATTTCTACACCTAATATTAAGTTTATTATTTTCAATGAATTAATTTTGAATGTAATGTAGGAATAATTCGAAAAACTATACATGGACGAATACCAATTACTTCGACAACTTTTCCTTGCTGAAAAGAATCGCAGAATAGAAAAGTATTAAAAGTTAACAATAATCTATGTAATTGACCTTCTTATCTATTCTAGGGTGAGTCTGGTGTTGAAGTTTGAGGAAATCGCAATTTTTCAAATATGTACTTGTGTCATCCCTAAGTGTGCGTAAAATATAATCATAAAGATACTTTTTCAAAATTCGAATAGTTAGCAAAGTAATGAAATACTATAAGTATCGTATCTTTGAAGTAACTCAAGATAGCAGAAAAAATGACAACTTATACTCTTAAAATTTATTTTGAAATTTATATTTAGATAAAGCTAATTATAAACCGAACAATCATAAATTATAAAATTTTTTCAATTATTTCTGCAATAATAACAACGTAAGTTCCAACTATTCGATTTATCATGTCTTCTGGAGTGTTAAGTAGGTTGCTGTTAATGAATGTTGAATCCCAAAGACATGATCTGTCAAATATTGAGAGCTTGCGTTGCTATTACTCCAAAAATAATTCAAAGAGTGTCATAATTCATAATTGTCCATTTTAAATCATTTAAATTCATTAATATAAACTCATAATTGATAACAGATATGTTTGAAAGTATTTAAAAAAAAAAAATGATTCTTGCGAAAAATGCAGATGACCTTAACAAAATCCAAAAAAAGCTTTTCCTGTATTGTGTCTCTTCTTCAAAAAGATTTCATTTTGCAGCATGATTGAAAACAAAAAAAACATTTAACTGTTCGTGTTTTGTTGGAACATTCTGTACATGACAGTTTGAAACCTTGAATTGTATTAAAGAAATGAATATTGGAAGGCGAAATGTTAATACGCCATTTGTGGAAAATTGCTGTTAAATTTATTATTTATTCAAATTCGCTACATTTTCCCCTCGTAAAACTTGAATGAACAATACATTAGGAGAATTTGAATCATAGTTCGCGGAATTACATTCCCTTAATGTAGCTTGTCTATCAAGCTACATTAATCACACGTTTCACTTGGGAAATTACTGGCCAAATCAGGAAACTGACTTTAATTGATCCGGTTCCTTGTGATCTTGAACCTCGAGGACAAGCAATTTAATTCTCTTGTCATTCGTCGTAAAATTGCAGAAAGTCCAGCAAAAGTGCAGACACAGATGAAATGTAAAATATAAAATTTATCGAATCACTACATGGATATTTGATAATACATAAATAACGTGTAAAATTTTAATTTCTCCGTTGAAAAACTAAAATTCGACTGTATAAAATCGAGATTATGTAACAAAAATCCACAGTTGTGAAATTTGTACTTACTAAAAGTAACTCGTTTTGTACAATGAAATATTAGACCGAATACGAGGGTCATTTAAAAGTGAAAACGTACTATTTTGAGTTTTAAATTGCTCTCTCAACTTCGATGCACTTCAATCTAGCGATGATCTAGTGCTTTTATGCCATTTCGGAAATCCATTTCTCGAAGGTCTTCAAAGTAGCTGTTTACTACACCTATCAATTCATCATCCGATGAAACTCGTCGACCATCAAGAAATTTGTTCAATTTTGGGAATAGATGGAAGTTTGAGAAAGATAAATCTTGAAAACGGACAGGACAAGGAAGCAAGTCGAACTTCAAATCATCGATTTTTCCTATAGTTAAATTTAATCTCTTCAAGGATGATTTTCTTCTTTCTTAAGTTAAAAAAGCAGTGATTTAAATTTTCATGACGTATTTTATTTATTTTAAGTCGATACTAATTAAACTGTTTTTCTCGTTAAGAGATTGTATAATATATAGTTATAATGCTATATTTTCTTATTTTTCCTATCACGAATACTAGATTTTACGAAAAAGACTAAACTACTATATATGCCAGTATCTTCGAAGAAGTTAATAATTGCACGATGTTCAACGTTATCCATTTCAAGCCAGACAGTTTAATTTCTTTAAATTAATTTTTCCGACAAACTATACGACAATGTTAAACTTATAAAAGTTGTATATGAAATAATTGCAATTTCAAGATGAATAAGCAGAATTCAAATATTATGACCATCTAATGGATGAAGCTGACAGCCTTTCAAATGTCCTTTCATATTAAGACTTAATCTATACTTAAAATTGTTATAATTGCATTTCTAAAACCTCAAAAGTAATAAGTCTAGTATTGATAAATTTATCTATTTCAAGATATATAAAAATAAGAAATAGGTGCGCAGATCTGTTTTCTCCGCAGTAAAACTTATTGTTCTCCATAGTTTTAAATAAATAAATATAAATTTAAAAAGGTGTAATGTTAAAATACATAATAATCAAAATAGCAGTTAATGAAAATTTACGTATATCGTAGATACAATGTATGGAATACTTTTAATGTGTTAGCTTTAGGATACTTTTTTTTTAATTTTAATGTAATATAATTACCAAAGAATAATATTTTTGCTAGATAATCTATAAGTGTTCTATTATCAAAAACTGATCATGACCAAGTGTCATAATTAAAAATTGCAATGCACAATTTACCATTAATATTTCAAAAATCATAAAAATAATTTCTTTTTGACTTTTGCGTAATAATTTCAATATTTGTGCAATATTTTACAAATAACATGTTAAAATTTTCACTTAACATATTCAAAAAATAAAATCCATAAATATCTAAAATATTAATTCAGTGCAGATATAGCCCGTTTTGAAATTATATATTATTATAAAAAATTTTTATGATACTTTCCATAGATATAAAATTGCTGTAACTAATATTATGTGTTATTAACCAATTATTAACATCTTACGTAATCTTGTCTATCTGTAAATGCTTTTCAACAATGTGTTTAAATTTTCACTTTATATATTTCCAAAATAAAATCCGTAAATATCTCAAATATTGATTTAGTAATCATCTCCATTTTGAAATTTACATTCCTTATGCACAAACATAAGTAGTACAATCAATCATTATATAAATGTTAAGTATTAAAAAAGAATAAAATAAGAAATAACATTATATGAAAATAGTGCAAGTAATATAACAAGTAACAGCATTTAAAATTGACTAAAAAGTTATACAAATAAGAAGAATTTCAGACTTCCCATTATTGTTGTCTTCAACGATTGTGAATGTAAAATTTTATAATATATACAAACATGTTTGTTATCACGAATCGAATAAGTAACACGCGTGACAATTTCTTCATTTCCACCTAAAGTTAGTTAGAAGATTCGGTTATATTTATTACACATCGAAACTGTTTACTAGAAAACGTATGTAAGTACATTACTCGAAAAAGCTTGAAATTCTTATTGAGTTAGCATTATTGCTTTGTGATCCTTCTTATTCTAGAGCGTTAGATATTGATAATCGATAGTACTCGTGTACTCGTTACCAATATTAGCGTATAGCAGCTCTCGCTGTTGTAAGGACATTCGCATTATAATGTCAACGGTGTTCCAGAAACGGGGACAATCGAGCGACAAGCGTAACAGGTGATATAACCGCATGAAATGCAACCGGAAATGCATGAACAACAACGTTGCTGTTAATATTCAGGGGCATAAATTTATTTTGAAATCAATTAATACGACAATAACTTTTTTTTTTATATAATACAAAAAGATAGAATGCCAAATTTTCTGTCAGACATCGTATAACCAATATTGCATTAATATGTTGTAGTATATATGTAGTAGTACAACCCCGGTAAATTTCTATTTTGTTTCTTCCCTTTCTTTTCTTTTTAATGATTTAATTGAACAATTTATTTTGATAGTAATACAATAACAGATTTGTCTATACTATAATGTAACTAAATTAATTCATTATAAAACTATAAAAAGAAAAGAAATTATAAAACTGCTAAATAAATATCGGACTACAATATATCCTTAATAGATAGAAATAAATAATATTTAATAAATGCATCGTTAATGAAATGGGCGGAGATTTCAAGCGATTATAAAAACCTCGTAAATTTGACATATAATAGATTAGTATACGTAGAATATAGTAGAATAAATACAACAAAATATTATATTTACATGAGATTTAAGTTAATGTTTAAGTTTTATACATAAAGACAAATTGACTACGTTTAGTCAGTTATTTCTTAGTTAATATTCCATGAACTCGTTTTTTTATATTTAAGTCATATTTAATAATAATAAATAAGAAATATTTATATTCTTGGTTATAAATGCATTGATTATATTTTATTTGTCTTATTGGATTTTGCAAAGGCGAATAAGCGAGGAGCGAGAAGAGTGGATGATTTTCAATGCGAGTCACTGTACATGAACATTACTAACTATGAAAACAGCTCGATGTGAAAAAGTACTATATAATCGTACGTCGAAAGAGGAATAGAAACGACAGAGACAATAAAAACGTCAGCATGCCAATCGAATCTATTCTTAAAATTCCATTCGGGGCGCTGTTACGTTTTCAGCGAACCTGTAAATTTGTAATGTGCTACACATTCCTTGGCACACGATGTGCGTCAAACGAAGGCAATGTTGGAAAGTTTGAGAAATCGAAGAAGAAGCTCCGATTGGCTTCGGCGTGTAGGCTTCTACAAAAAGCACGGCAATGATGATTCGGTTATATTCGTTCTTTTAATGACGTACATGAAAATCGAACGATGGAGAAATCAGACGGCTGCAGACTTGACCTAATTCTACGAGAGTGCATAATGATGTAAATGTATCACGGAAAAGTGTCGAACTGTGTGTGAGAAATGCGTTATGTATATGCGATTTCACAGGTGCAACCTTACACCTCTCTATTGATCCGAAAGGTAAGCAAATAACGTTTTATAACTGCTCTTATTACATTTTATTACAATTTATTTTATTACTTCTCTTTTCTTCTTTCTTTTTTTTAGATTAAGTGTTGAAATATTGTTTCCCCTTTTTTCTTTAAATTACTTTTTAAATTTTTGCACTGAATTTTTAAATACGTTATTTGAATCAATATATGTATATAATTAAACGATTTCTTTCAAGATTTATTATTTGTGTGTTAATTGATCGTACAGTTGAAGGAAGTGAAATTGTTGTTCAAATTTTATGTGCAATATCTCCGTGAATATTATTTTTCAAATTAGAAAAAAGTATGAAATGTTGCAGAACTAAATTTTAATGTCAGTCCTTTTTCCAGTTTTTATTTTACTTTCTTTAGTATTACACGAATTTTGATATTATGTAAATAATTTTTAGAAGTTACTAAATTAATACGTTTAGGTTATTTAGTACTCTAACTATAATATATTAAAAATAATTTGAATCCAATGAACGTAAAAAATAATATGTTATTATATATATATAATATTATTTCTAAAGAAATGAACATTTACTTAATTTTCAAAATTCATTATTGATAAATTTATCGAGCAAATTGCGGACCATATGCTCGATTTTATTCCATATTATTGATATATCTTGTTAGTCATTTATTGGTAGAATGCGTATTTTTATGCAAATTCATATTTTTGGGAATATAGTTAAAAAAAGCAGAACTTCGGTAGAAAATTATCTCATCTATACCAAATACTATAAAAAGTACTGTATAATTGTAATATTTTGTATATTTTTTCATATTACATACATTTTGTGCAATTTTGCACTTTTAAATTTCCTCTAAATCGTTAGATACTGCTCTAAGATAGAAAATATGTTTATATTTACCACTTAATTTAAGATAAGTAATCCCAAACTTTTCTTCTATCTTCCGTACATAACTACGCATACGACTCTTGAAATCGTTACTCATCTACCCCGAGTTGTACGCTTGAATCTATTATTCATCGACTCCTAGCAATATCCTAGAATGCCTATTGGACTTTCCCCTATCCTAACTACCTCCAAAACCAGACCTTTTTTCTTTAAATTTTTTCCTCCAAATTTTCTTTAAGGGCATGTTAAAAGTTAGAAGATACTAACGTCTGAGATTATTGCGACCTTCACAACCTAACGAGGCCTCGGCCTGGCACGTTATAGCCATAAAACACAAAGTATTCGTTAGTCCCATCGGGCCACCAGACCGAGATGATGTACCTCGTAATCATCATAAAATCCCCCTTGAAGAAATCTACGACTGAGGCCCTTATATCTACAAATTATTTAAACTACTACCGTCACAGCTAGCAGAAATCCTCTCTCAAATATTCAGGTACCCCCATCACATAACACATCCACCAATCATAACAGAATACAGTGTATAAAAGAGCAAACACAGTCAATTACCAAAGGGAAAAAAGCAGGAAGCAGTAGTTAGTAGGGAGTAAGAACACAAGTAACAGAATGTTAGGGTTTCTTAGTAACGGTTTATGACACGATCACGAAAGGCTGGTTTTAAGTTTAGGATTTCCTTTATTATTTTCATTCTTTAATGTACATCCTAGCCGGCAGAATTACTTTATTAGAGTTTTTAGCGGTTAGTATCTCTCGCGCTAGATAGCTTAAGAATATGCTATAAATCTCGGGTTTCCAAAGGGTACATTTGTATGTAACGGTCCGCTAATCGATGAGTCACTCGGAGAAATTTCTCAAATTATTATAAATATTTGCCCACCCCTCGGGACCATCTTTCACTTTTCCAGGATGAGGCGTGCTCTTTCCAACACTGGAAAGAGTTGGCGAGAAAATTAGGCACGCTGATTGATAATGAATATTACCAAACATTCATCAATTAGCGTGTACCTATTCCAACGCATCTCAGGCGAGGACGAGCCCTGAGGCAACACCCAGAATAGAATCAAAGGTCAAAGAGAACGGTCAGATTGAATAGTTAGAAAAGTCCATCGTAACGTGGTCAGTAGCTAGCTTTTTTCCCTGATACATCAGGGTGGTCGTTCGAGAAATTTGTTAAATAAAGTTGGCACACCACGTGCAAACTGAACAGAGCTCAAAAGTTTTTGTATAAACTATCACTAGCATTAACACAGAATAATATCACAAACGAGTATTGGCAAATAACACATTGAGATCACAATCGATTAATAAATTCAGAAGCAAGTGATGCACGAAGAACATACATAAAATACATAATATCACAATGGACTAGGTTAAAGGGTTTAATTATTCAACAATCAGCATTTCCGAAAGAGGTATACACGCTAGTGAACACGGACCTTAGACCATGTGATATTCCATAAGGGGATAATGACATACAGAGACGCTACAAAGATTTTGAGCTAGACACACAGATCTAGAAACTATAGTCTAAGTGCCTTAAAACTTGTAAGATTTCCGTGCACAAAAGTTTAACAAAATCCAGAAAAAACTGCGGTTTACTTGTAAGTTAGCTGCACTGTGTGGCATGGGGAAAAAAGGTATGCGTGCGAAGCGAGAGGAAAAAATAACGGTGTGTAATTTAGAAAAGAAAAATTCAAAAACTGTAGCAGATTAAAGAATTATATGTTTATATATACTTATATATATATTTTTTTTACATATTTAAGTTTCCTTTTTTTAATGTGTAATGAAAGATATAGAAATATATAAAACAACAGATCTCGGTTTCTTCTTTCCTGTGATAAATATTTAACTATATTATCTTCCTTTTCATCTTCCTTTAATCAATTTTATGTGTCTGTATGGATCACTGACCTTGTTTTACGATAAAAAAATTATTTAAACAACATCAGGGTGAAAATGAGGAAATGTTGTATAATGGTCATTTTGGGCGCGTCTGCGGGAAGGTTAAGAGTTGCCTATTGTACCATAAAGGAATTTAATTCCGACATGTATGTTCACAGTGAAGTCGGATAGTATTACGGAGAATGGTCCTTCTTCTAATCGTGTTCTAGCTAGGCGATGCGATGGTCAGACAACACAGCAACATTGTTCTACTTCATGCTATGCTTTCCATTCCCTATCTGGAACACGATTAGGAGAGGGAAACCGTTCCCGTCAGCATTTTCTGACTCTGCTGCAAACATGTTTCAGAATTAAATTCCGCATGTGTGTGTATGTGTGTGTTTTCACATTTGACACTATGCGAGTGAAAGATATTTATGTGAGCATACAGCTGCGGACAATAGTTTCCGAACGACAGCGCTTTCCGTGTTTGATTCAATTTTGTATACGGTGACCGAAAAAAGTATTCATACACCGTAACACAATCAACATCAATCTGAAATTATTTTACAATGGCAAAACGAAATCAAAATTTCTTTACGCCAAAATGTACAAAATGGTTATAGCTTTCGAATGATGTATATTTTATTAAGCAATAAAGAGGTGTTTACAAGATAACAAGTAAAATTTGAAGGTGTTGCAAAAAATAATGAGCAAACAAGTATTCATATATTCGTTATTTTATTTTAAAAACCGAAATAATTGTTACCTGGTAAGTACTTCTTTATTGTTTAATAAAATATATGTCATTTGAAAGCTGTGATTATTTTGTACATTTTGACGTATAAAAATCTAGATTTTGTTTTGCCATTTTAAAATAATTTAATAAGGAAATTAAAGTATTAACATTTTATGGAAGTAAAGGGTTTTTTTTGTTACAATATTTCCAGCATATGAGAAATATCGTTCCGACATTGCCGAGGTTGCTGAAATTGATAAATATTTTTTTTGCAAGGCCAAAAAATAAGGTCTAACACTTCAAACGAATATCGTCAGAAAATACATGCAATAATGAAAATACTAGTAGATTATTGCAAATTATTTACTTATCTGGATATCTAAACATTCTTATATCTAATTAAAAATAAAATGTAGTGTACAGATTAATACACGTGAAATTATATAATTTTTATACTGTCACGCATCTGTATATATCTGTACACGCATACACGTACAGATATTACGATCCGTGTATTTCAATACTCGTGCACCCGTGGATTAAGAAGTACACGGATTAACTACACGTGTATTTTCAATAAACGTTCAAAATCAGAAACTCTATTAGACAGTAGTGTGGCGATTACGTCACTGCTAAACGTGCCTTTACCACAGCACTGTGAAAAATCTTTTTCCATTCTTTCATACAAACGTTCTCTTTTCCTGCTCTTCTAGGTTTTCAGTTTCCGTTCTTTTGTCTTTCTACTTTTAAGAATCTCGCCTTCGTCCTCAAGTAGCGTAGGAAGCACACATATGGCGTTCAGGTTTGCACGTGGGCGAGCGACCCTGTTTTCTACGAATTTTCCTTTCCTAGTACTTTCTCAACCTATGCCTTTATCTACCTCTATTTTTGTCTTTCTGTTCTATTCATTGAATAATAATATCTATATTGTTTCAGCCTTACGGCCGAGAAATTGTAACTTGATTTATGTTAAAGATAATTAAGTTTAGAACAGGTTTACAATATGGACGTTGTACCGTTCGCGTCGCGTATTACCAACGATTTAATGGGAACGATAGTTTACATTAAATTAATCACGCGAACCTATTTGTTGGAAAGTATCTCAACTCAGTTTCTTTTTTACAATATAATTTAAACTTACCAAATGTAACAATAAATATATATAACATGGAAATTGTGAATGTTGGTGTTGTGTGTAACATGTTTGTACTCTAACTGATCCGTGATGATCCGTGGAGGTTGACAAATTTTGACTTTAGGAATGTGGATATGTTTAGGCAATAAAGTCATAAAGTAGGTAGATCTGGTAAATCATGTTGGTTGAAATACCGAACATTTTGAAATGAATGGAAATACTTTTTTCTTTACACAGTGTTGTGACATCGGTTGCCCTAATGTCTTTATTTTTGCTACGTGCCTTATTGCATGGTGGCTGGGATTTGGAAAGTGTAGTGTTTAGTAAATGGTTAAAAATGTCAGAAGAATTAGGGTTCGATACGATAAGCTCAAACTACACGACAAACAAGTGACAACTTACTACAAACGTACCACAAAAATCCAACAACTCCAGAAAATATGAAAGAAAGACTTATTAGAGCATGTGCTACAACCACTCCGGAAATGATAGAATGTGTACGGACTTGAGCGATTCAACGATTGCAACGTTAAAAATTGTTAATTTTCCTTTTAACTTAAAACCCACTTAAATATCTTCTCAATAATTCTTTCTTGCTCGGACTTTCATAAAGTCGTGTGATGAGAGCAATTACGTTTTCTGGCAATGCATTTCTGTGATTGTTTATATTACGAATTAGTATTAATCACTAAGCTAAATCATTAAAACTTCTGTAATTTCTTCATTTTTGCGAGTTTTACTTTAATATTTTCGTTTTAGAAATCGTAAATATGAAAAGTGATGAGAAAAAGAATTTCTACTTTTTGTCAATCCATCACAGTGGTTTTCCCCTTTAAATCTAAGGTAAATTCTAAAGTCCAGCGCTTTTAAAAAATTGAGTTTCTTATTTTTCACTTCTCTAATATGTGAAGGATAAATAATTGAAAGGAAATTTTGAAATTCTAAAAATGATCAAAGTTATAGGCTTTTCAGTGACAGCTGCCACACATCTGCTTTCCAATACTGAATCACGCCTCTCTTCGCTAGCAGTAGAGATTATATGTAGATATACTACTTGACCGCTGTTTATTTTGTAATACGAGACGAAATTGATTTATTTATCATTAATAAACGTCCAGTGATCCGATAGAAAGATGTTCTGAAGGAAATACGCAGAATAAGAGCGAACGTTATAATTCTCTAATATTCGGATACCTTTTAGAACAAGATAACTTTTTGAAAATAGGACCAAACGGCGTGAGCTTTTTTGAGAAGTTGGGAAGATTAATTTATTCGATACTTTGTAAACAAGTTTTTAAAAAAATTGTAATTGGTCGGAATTGCGAGGAAAATAGTAAAGATCGCTTTTTATAACTTTTTTATTTAAACGTGTAAGGGAAATTTAAAAAATATGTTTTGTAGATTTATGTCAGTTATATACATAGTGAAAATTTTGCTGTAATCGGTTATTGCAGGAACAAGCAACAGGCATGGAAATATGTAAGAATCTTTCATTTTATTGGAAATCTTCGATTTTCGCCATTTTTAACAGTTTGCAACTCATAGTAAAGTTTATCAATTTGGATGAAATTTACAGCATGTATATAATTGATATACATCTGCAAAATGAATTTTTTAAATTTTCATTTTAAGCTCAGATAAAAAGAAAATGGTAAAAAACGACTTTTACTACTTTCTTCGCAATTCCGACCAATTGCAATTTTTCTCAAAAATTTGTTTGCACGTTATCTAGTAAACTAATCATTCTAACTTCTTAAAAATGTTTATATCGTTTGATCGAATATTAAAAATGTTATTCTGTTTTAAAGGGTGACCGAATATTAAGAAGACTGACTGTACACGATACATTTTAGTATAGAAACCATTGAAATTTCTGCCTTCTTGCTTTCTTAGACCTTCAACGGTGATTATTTACCACTACTGCAAATAATGAATACGTTGAGAATTGTTGTTGACCCACAAGCAAAATTGTTTGCTGAGAGTATGGATTTGAAGAGAATTCCCTCAGCTGAAAAACAAGCTTCTGCATTATTCCAGTAGTAAGAAATGAGCAAAAACGGAAATATAAACACCCCAAAGGAGCTTCGTGAAGGAACAGAAGGACTTGTGTACGAACCAGGAATAGCAAAAATAGAGGAAAATATCATTTTAATCGAACTTTTTATCACATCAAACTTTAAACACGTTTTTCTCAAAACACTATTTTACACCGTTTATGGGAAAAATATCTTAGGAACCAATCGATGAATATAGATCGGCCTTTCCTTCAATTAAAGAATATACTTTTCCGCAGAGAGTGAACTTAAAATACTTTGAGTTTTTCCAAATTTACTAATTTTTAATGGAAATAAAATGGTGAAAGATATGGGTAAGAAAAACGATGTCCAACTTTTAATGTGGCAGAAAATAGCAAAAAAATTTTCTTTTTTTGTTCATTTATTTCTCTTATAATTTTTCTTTTTGTGGAATAATTATTCATTTTTGCGAGTGTTGTATTGTTTTACGTTAATAAGAGTTTATATCTGTATTTCTAATTTAAAAATTGTATTTGTATATTCTTTCAATCCTCTCCATATTCATAGAATATGTTAGATGAACGAATAATTGCGCGGCTGACTGCATATATTATATTAGAAATATAAATCATTGCGTATTTATTTGAACTGTAAAAAAATTTTCTATTTATTCTGAAACAATATATACAGTGTGTTCCAGAACATGTGGGCATAATTTTACTGATGAATTCAGCATACGGAAATAAGAAAACAAATCAATATAAACATGTGCCCACAATTATTTTGTTTTCAAGATATAGCCATTTTTGAATTATATCAGTTGCTTACATACTTTCACAGAAATTTCTCGAAATGATTGCCTTCGGTTTGAATATAAGCTACTAGAAGTCTTGTCATTGAAGTTCTGACTCGTTCAAAGGACTTTGGCAATTAATGAACGTAATGAATGCACACAGTATACGTACTGCTATTATGAATTCTACAATTAGGATCATTACAAAGACATATATGCACAGTACAGAGTATTGCAGAACGTTTATAAGATCGTGCATGATGTACCAAACGTTATTTGGAAACAATTAAACGAAGAACTCAGTTTATCAAAAGAATCATTGGTAGACGGAAGTTCGTAGTACGAACATTTTTTCTTATTTTAGTGTGCTGAATTTGCCAATAATATTATGCCTACATCTTCTGAAACACCCAGTATATGTAGAAAAAACCAAATAGCTGACAAATTAAATAGGGTACGATAAAATTGTCAGGCGTTTGATAAAATAAATGTAAACCAATACACAATCCTGTCCATAAATCACCGATCACTTAATAAAATTAGGATATAGACATCGAAATTCTAGTTTTTACCGCAATTTTCAAACGACATATTTTTCCTTTACAACAGTAACCAGTTGAACATTTTTTAATAAATAATTCTTTTCTTGGAGTATTCATTGTGATCATAGGGATTGTTGAATTAAAAATGAAGGGGATCAAACGATGCAGTTCTCCAGCATCATATTTGTCTTTGTTTAGTGAAAAACCCTCCTTAAATTGTTTATAAACACTTAATGATGTTGCAGATATGTTTTTCAGTAAATTCTGAACTGTCGAGCCAAATCAAATGTGTATACAGAATAACATCGCATAGAATTAGAGTTGTATTTCATAATTACTTTCTTTTCTTAACATTTATTCACATTATACATGTATATTTTTAATTTTATATTCAGATACAACCGTAAAGTAAATAAATATAACAAAGTACACAATAAACTCGCAACAAAAAATTGTATTTACGTTCTAATAATCATTTTGCTCAAAATGTGCAAGTGTCATGTTTTATGGACGAGAATGTATGTAATTAACTTTCCTCAAATCTTAACGCAAAATGTAAATAAATTATCATTTTCTAGAAAAACACTTTTATTGGTTCAATTTTGTTCTTCACTGTGCATATATAAAAGCTGCAGTTTTATGTAAGAAATATGGAGAAATTAACTATGACAAGAAATGAAGGAAATGTTTTCAGGGTTCCAGCACAAATGCACATTGCATTTTGCTAAAATCCAATTTTGTAGAAGAGGCAGCTTCTAGCGCTCCATTCGACCTAGTGGTTAAGGCAATCATGCCTAGAGGAATCTTTTGAAGTGAACGTAGGTGTGGAAACACTGATCCTTGACATAGAACTGCGAGGTCAACACTCCCCATATTTCGATTATGTTCACCTACAATCGTCGGACTTTTAATTTCTGTACATTTCTTTCTTTTTTCGTTTAACATCATCATTTAAATAATTTTATAGGTACCTCACTTTTATACATAGGTGAATATAAGTCAAACAATGATATTGTGCATACAACTAGTGATAAAATTATTACGATCAGATGAGAAAATTACCTATTTTGTGTTTTCGATGGTATTATAACTTCAATAATAGTAAAACATCTTTTTTTTTTTCTTAATACTTTACCTACCAGCCATGGCTAAGTCTGCTAGATATTCTCTACCAGCTTAGTGGAATGAAAACACGTTGCTAATAACAGCTCTATTAGGCTGTCGTGCAAGAATGTATTGTATATGCTTATTTCCAATTATCTACAACTCTTAAAAATAAAAAAATTTATTTACCAGATTAAAATTTACAATTTTGACACTTTCAAATATGACAAACTAACAAATTCTTTTAATATTTGTCCAGAGTGTGATAGCGCATGAAATAATCACCCTTGTGTAATGGAACATTACAAAATGTATAGACGAAAGAGATTCTACCCTTTTTTTTTCTTTAGATACACACACTTTGCAATGTCTGAGGATTCTTACTTCCACTACGAGTTACTATCTTTATAAATTTATGTTATGCTAAATTTAAAAGTGTTTCTTGGTGGTCAAATCTGGGTGTCCTTTTTTGTAGGGCTCAGAAATGCTTGATGTACTAGGTAGATTTTCATCCTTCATTTTTAACACTTCGATTCATCATAGAAGGGAGAAATTTCAAAATATTTGAAGCGTCACTAACATGTGAACAATAATATAATTGATACAATGTTAATTTAATGGATGAGCACTGATCCACCACGACGGTGGATAAGCGTTGGCGTTAAAAATCCGATTATTTGGATTCCGGTTGCTAAAGCTTTAACACATATGTATTTTGACAATTTGTCTATATTTTGGTAGCTTACCTCGCTAAAGGAAAAGGAATTCGAATTGTATTATGGTCTGATTTATCGGATATGAATCTAATGAGAAACCTATAGGAATTATTAAAACGTTGAATTGCATCGGAAGAGATAATTAACAAATAGCAACTAATTAAAGAAACTTGTTTGATAGCATCATTATGACAAAGGAATAAAAGAATACTGAACAAAGATATGTATTCAAGCAATTTACGCAAAGTGCGATATGACAAAATATTATTGAAAATTAACAAATTTTTAATAATTCATATTTTTTATAATAATAACAGTTTCATTTTAAGAGTATTTTTAACCCCATTTTTGTTCAAACTTCAAACAAATGATACATCATTTCGAAGCGTTCGTAATAATTTGATCAGAAGATTGACAGCCTTGTATATTTTTAGCTAAATTCATTACTAAAATGAAAGTACGGATATCAAGTATATTTGTAGAAATTGTGCTCCCTGAGAGGATAAATTGAAAGTTAATTGAAACGAACCAACTGTCAAGAAATAATAAAACAAATTTTCATTCTTCGCGATCGTAGCAGACAGGTGCATAACAACACCAGATGGAAAATTTAAAGATTATAGTTTGAACACGTCTTCTCTCCAATATATAATGAAATTCTGTAAACAAAATCTGACCTTAAAAATTGAGACATAACACATGCTGTACTATTCGAGGATCGATGTTGAAAAAATTCTACCAGTTAAACCACGTTATCTGTCCCCACAAAAGTTACATGCAGTAAAAAGACACCATGACATTTTTTCTATCCAATAAAACTTTTTCTTTAATCTTTTCCTTTAATTTTACGATTTAAAAACACCGTTTGAAAAGTTATTGTTGACTTATCTGCCTTTTGAATACGTTTTATATGCAGCTCAATATACGAAATACATTTCTTTTCGTTGTTTTTGTAAAGAAGGTATAATAAACTGAAATTTAAAAGCAGTTTTATCGAAAACAAATACATTCATCGCTGTGTTTGTGTGTGTTTAAATACTGTGTTGCGTATATGCAACGCCGAGTGTGAAAGGGTTAAACAAATTTTCACTGTTATGACCGTGTTATCGCTCAATTTATGAAAACGCAAATAATTTTTTTACTCTTAAAAACAGAAATTTATTACACTTAAAACAGAAATTCTCTTAAGTATATACAATAATTCATTATGCTTATATTGTTCGTAAAAAGAATTGCTAATAACTCAAAAACTATAGTTATTTAACAAGTATTGCTATGAGAAAGTGATATATACATTTTTTTAATATAAAAATGAAAGTTATAAAAAGAAAACTGTCTCATTGAAGCTTAAAAGATTTATATATATAAAATTTCGATGATTTACACTATAAAATGTTATAAAATCATCAGTATGTTTAGTTTCTGGTTATATTACATTTACTTTTTGTGTTATCTATAAATACAATAGTTTAAACAATGTTATATTTACAAAATAATAATAAAAACCACAACAGTGGAAAATTTACGGAAATTACGGAAGTGTAAACAAAATTCATGACCTCCTACTTGTAACTATACATAATCACTATCATAATAAGCATTGTTTAATTTTAGTATATAATAGTGTACTTTATGCCTCACGTTTTGTAACTAAAGAGTCTTCCTATAAAATAATATTCTCTATTTAAAAAAATATTCTTCTTGTAAATAAAAAAAAGAAGATATGTGATACTACGCAGAGAAAAAAAAAATTGAAAAAGATTTTCTTGTATCATAGATGCTTTGATCTCTGAATTTTAATCTTTTCAATTTTCTTTGCGGCTACTTAAGCGTAGAAAATAAATAAGTGGGAATTCAATCACGCGATGAGTAGCAAAGCAAGATAATAGTTGTGACAAAAATGAAGAAATATGGTAAAAACATAAAGTAAAAAGTATCAAAATCAACTCTAATAGTTGATGTTTCTTACAACTTTGTAACAAATAGGATACATTCATGGCGAACATATTCCTTTTTGCTTCAAAATTCAATTGCTAAATATTATACAATATATTGGACAAGATTGTTGAATTCATTATGAAATATTTATAGCGGACGATCGAATTATTATAGATAACTGAATAAATTAAATATTTTGGTTCCGGTGGTATTATGACTTTGATAATAGTAAAACATACCCCTTTTTGTTGTTAATATATAGATGGACAATTTCACCATATTGTGATAGCTTAACTTAAAGTTAAGCTTAACTTAGCTAACAGAAAATTCAAGCTTTATCCTGGCAATTTATCGAATATAAATTCAATAGAAGACCTAAGGGAATGATTGAAATGTCTAATTGAATTAGAAGTGATAACTAATGTACAAAATTATATATGCAAAGTGTGGAGTGATGAAATGTGAGTATATTTAGCTTCAATAAATTTTTTAATAATTTGTAGTAATTAAAAGATCTTTGCTAGATTTCATTGAAAACATAATAATACGTTTTAT
This sequence comes from Anthophora plumipes, assembly GCA_951804975.1. Classification (NCBI taxonomy): domain Eukaryota; kingdom Metazoa; phylum Arthropoda; class Insecta; order Hymenoptera; family Apidae; genus Anthophora; species Anthophora plumipes. The sequence continues at coordinate 12,663,232 of OX638118.1, read as the reverse complement.
AATGAAGAAAGGTTTCATTTTGAATGTATTTTTAATTCTAGCTTTGTTCAAACTTTAAATAAGTAATACATAATTTCGAAGTGATTATAACAATTTGATCACCCATTATACTTACATACCGCAACTTTAATTCTTTCCAATTTACTTTTCGCGATTTTTGAAAATGTTCTGTAAGAAATATTTCAAATATACTTCGTGCCTAATTTGACTTTAAAAAGTAAGTCTTTACTTATTCGGAAATTACTCATTTGTAATCACAAAGGAAATTATCGTAACGTACTTTTGAAATTTAAAGGAATGCAAATTCGATGTAGGTATTTTTGTCAATAAATTTTCTAAAGTGGACTACTGTAAAATGGAAATGGAAATGCATTTCTGTCTCTAAGATCATTAAATAAAAGTTAGTAGCAAAACGTACGAAATTATAATTTACTAAACTAAATATAGATTAATTTCTCCTTGAATAAAACTGCATTGCATTCCTTTTTCTTTTCTACTTCAGGGGCAAAGTATAAAGGCGTGTAAATCCTATAAAATTCGATACTTCCTGTTTGGTTGAACAATGGTTTAGTAAACTGAATTTACTCCACATTTCCAAGTAATTTTATCGAATAAAATGAAACACTGAAACATTGTGTTACGTTGAATCCATGATGTACAAAAACTTTCATATAATCGACAAAGTGAATGAATTAATAATAATTAATAGTAATTTCGATAATAGTGATTCATTCTACTACATGCTACAATTAATCGCAACGTTGATACTGTTACAAATGCGTTGTACAAAGAAATACTACAAACAATTTGCTACAAAACATAGCTTTTAGTGCATTGCAATACTATTAAAATAATCTAAACGATCTCTTAAAAGAATATACAATATTTCACCTATCCAGGTTATTTTTAGAAATTATACTATAACTTGCTAAAAATTGAAATACAATTATTTACACAAAGTTCAAGCGGAAAAATTGCATGCGTTTGTTCTTATCTACTTCCAGCCACCTCTTGAATGTATTAATTCTCCGTTATTTCACAATTTAACCTTATCTCACTGTAACACATCGAATTATACGAAATCATACCGAAAGAAGGAGAAAAAGGGGGTAATAATTCTTACTTGGTAACGAATCGGACGTTCTGGTTTCTGCAAAATCTAAAACCTTCGACAAACAACACGTGACCATACGAAACTATCTCGATCGAAAATAGAGCATCGAAATAAGCGGAATCCGCTTGTGTTTAGCAGAAGGGCACGTTTGGCACTTGCATCACTTGTAAGGAAACACTGGTTAACCCAATCCCACCTCTAACAGTTATACAGTCTAGGAAGTTCAGCCGTCTCTCTGAACGTTGTTGGTTACTTTGAAAGAAGCTCGAAGTGAAGAAAAGTTAAACTGGTAAATCGCGAAATGAAATCTTCGAGGTGGTGGTTCCTCCACGGAAATCCGACGGCTGACTGGAGAATTCGCAGACGTGCGCCTTTAATTTAGAGGCGCGGAGCGCCCTCGAGCTTGCACACTGCATATGCCTGTTTCTGGCTGACATGTACCTAGGCGTGTGTATGTGCATGTTCTTTGTACACAAATCCGAAACAAAAGTGCTTTTTCGCACTAGATACTGTTCCAGAAACACTACCGACTGCTACGGAATTTCTACTGGTTAATTGGCCAAAGGTTGTGGCGACCACTTTAGCGAGAAAAGGTTGGGCGTTTAAGGGGTTAGAATACGGTAAAATTAAACAAAAAAATAAATAAAAAGTACTCACGCTTTTCTATTCTACTTTGCAGATAGGAAAAATTGGATATACTTTGTTTTTGTCTAACTAGCGGTACTATTTCCGGTAGAATAGAAGGATTACGTTCGTAAACTTAAACGAATTTTTGTCGGAGAAAAGGAAAAAAAGAGAGTGAGGGGGAAAAAGGGGGGAGAGAGAACTGCGTTTTTTGAAATGATGGATAAGCTATCTCGAGTTCTACCTTACCAATCACATTGAAGTTTTTGCACCATCTTTTACAATATTTACACTATCTTTGCTGTGTTTATACTTTTTTTACTATCTTTGCAATAATATTTCCTGACGATTTACGACATTTTCTTTTTGTTTTTTAGTTTCCGCATTATTTTGTAAAATGTAAATAAAAATTCTGTGAATTTGAATGAAAAATGATAAATCCTTTTTTTATATTCAGTCACTAAATTTCAAGTATCCGTCGTTTTCTCAATTTTCATAAAAATTCAAAGATCGTCTATGCCTAGGGAATATAATTCATGAAATATTTGGGAGTTTTGTTGCAGTTAATCCGATTTATCGTAATCCAGCACAACAGATGGGCATGTAAAAAAAATGCTATTTTAAGACAATGGTATTGTATGGGATTAAAAATAATTATTTTTTAAACGTTATGAATGGACTGCGGATCTTTATGAATTTATGGGAAATTGAAAGGTGCAAAATTATACAGAATGCACATAATATGGAAAAATATACAGATATTCAAATTGTAATGCTTTTTATAATACTTGGCAGGCGCAATAATTTTCTATCGAAGTTCTACTTTTATTTACTATATTTCCAAAGATGTGAATTTACATAAAAATCTGCAATCTAGTCATTTCTATCACTTCTGTTCTCATGTAATTCTTTTCTTTGACACAGCAAAACAAGGTGACACCGCAACAGTATCATCCTACTGTCTAGAAATTGATATGACGCATCAGAAATTGTTTAAAAAAGCAATCCGCATTAATTAATAGACATGGACCTATTTTTCTTCATGACAACACTCAGCTGCATACATCACAAAACACTGTACAAAAATGAACTGGATTAAAATATGAAATCTTAACCCATCCAGCAAACTCACAAGATATTTCATCAAGTGACTGTCACCTATTTCGTGAATTACAGCTATTTTAAAAAGATACAATATTCGACACTCGAAAAAACTGTAATCGCAGCATTTGAGGAATTTATTTAAAAAAAAAACCATTAAGTTTTGTAAATGTGGAATATTTCAATTGGAATCTAGTTAGGAAAAAGTCATTAAAGCTAATGGCTCATATTTTGATTGAATAAAGATTACAGTTTTGAAACTATTATATATCCTTTTCATTTTGATCAATAAAAATGGTTATTTCATGTGGTAGGACTTAATACACATATGTACTCTTTTTTTTTTTAGACAACAACAGAATATTCATACACAAATGAATATTGCTGTTGTGCATCGATAATAAATAATCTATTCTTACTTCACCAATAGGTATGTTTCTTGCGCGTTGTATAGTTGTGGTTTATAGTGACCGTTTGTAGCACTATAGTGGCCATTCATGTACAGAGTTATCTGCAGAAAATCACTACAATGGCCCATAGTGGCAAAGGGTTTAATACGCTATGATTAGATCTTGTAGTAGCGCCTCTTGGGTTTAGTTAGACGTTTTATCGTTAATTCAGATTTTTTTGGCTAAGTATTATACATTTATATTATAGAACACGGGAAATCACGTACTGTATGTATAAAGAATATTTTTACTTAGTAAAATAAAGAAATATTATCATAAACGTTGATCTGTAAGTCATTTGTTTTTAAATTATAAAAAGCTAAATATATATTAGTACCAATTTTTAGAGAGAAAATGCTTCACATATCTGGTTTTCATTTTATTATATAAATTATGTATGTGTGTCGTTTCAGAGAATATAATGAAACTTCGAAATACGTTCGAAAATATCACTTTTTCTCACCAACAATTTTCTATTCATTGTTTTAATTCATTTAATTACTGTTACACTGCATAATAATTTTTAAATGGCCTCGTAAATAAACGTAAGTAGATTAGAATACATTCTAATTTGGGTATAAACGTTTTTCTAAGTAAATACGCATTAATATTTACTTATTTGTTCTAATATGATAAAAATGTAAGAAATACTCTTCTCCGAATGATTAGTAACCTAAGTATTTAAACATAGCTGAAATACTATGTGTCTAATTCGCAACGAATCCTTTAAATGAATGATAGATATAATACACGTATTATAAAATATAATTTTGTGAATTATTTAAACGATTAAAAATATAGGTGTAAAATGTATGATGACTTAGTAATATTAAAGACTTTTCTTTCTCGAATTTTTAATTCACTGTGTCGCAGTATTGTGCATTATAATGCAAATTAATAATACGTTCTTTAATTTATTAATGTTTAATATATGTATTAATATAATGCTGAAAATTTATTTTCAAAAATAGATGAGATTTATAATAATTTTATAATAAGTTTCTCGAGAAATACTGTAATTTCTCTAGAAATGAAAAATAAACAACTAAAATTTCTCAAGAAGGAACACTATTCATAAATTATACTAAATGATACACATATGAAATCTCATACCAAAAACCCTTATTTTATTTATTTATCATTGTATAAAGAATACCAATTTCATTTCAGCTTTACCATAAATGTTTTTTTGCCCTTTCTAACATGTAACTAGATTTTTCTTTATAGCTAAAGTTTCAAAAGCTAAACTCTTGTTCTATATTTTTGATTCGTCTTTTCATGCAACATCATTTTTTCTCCGATTTCGCCATTAGTCAGATGAAACTGCGTATATATTTTTCAAAGAACGAAACTTTTCACTTACCCATGTCGTCGATAATCGGCGCCATTCTGAGTGTAACACCGACCAGAAGCAAAGACATTGTAAGAAGGAGGCAAGCAGTCGCGACGATCGTCCAACGTGCGCGTGGCGGAAGTTCTTCAGGGTCGACGAGCTCTTCTTGAGGACCAGTATTGTTAATCTTACGTCGTTTCCGTTTCTTCTTTCTACGGGGTCGGTGATACTTCTCCCGAGGTGCCTCGATCTTTTCGGGACCGCTCAAGATTTCCTCTTCTTCCAACTCGTCCGCTACGTTTAATGCTACATAATCGTCATCGTCGTAGTGGATTTTTCTATAAGAATAAGATCAGATTTTTCACGAGGTTAGGAATTATAGACTGAAAATTTAGACATGATACTCATCTGATCACTCGATATTAGAAATTAGAATGTGTAACAATAGTGAAGTTATGGTATTACTATGTACCGTACTTTTGTTTTCTTATGTTACGGTACTTCTTTCAACCCAATGAGAATATAGGATGAAAGGTAGGATAATCAAACTTGCACAGTATGGAAGGAGCATAATATGATTTTAATACTTCTTACGTAGGCAGATGCGTAGAGGAAATATCGGTATTCTTTTTTTTCAAATAAAATGTTATATTATTTTTTATTACTGTAAATCAAAATTTGACATATATTCTTGTTAACTCTCTACCTTGTATTAGTTATACAATCCCAAAAATGTAAAAATTATACAATTATTTGAAGAATTAAGTATTTGTGAAAAAGAAAAAATGGCACCTAAATCATTAAATAGAATTTACAATTTAAGAAGAAAAAAATAATATTTACGTCATTAAATGGAATTTACAAGTTTATTAACTGATGAAATAATTGTTTCGATTATTTGAGCCTAACCCAGTTTTTATTCCTCACATTCAAATATTAATAAAATAGCGAACTCGTCAATTTTGTTATCACACTGTGTTTGTGAACTGACATGTATCAAAGAGAAATCTACAATTAAAGATAAATTTCATTTTTTCACACAAGTGGTTCGATCCAGAAATTTGTCAGTCAAAGCGGCTTGATAAAACATCTATCTGCTGTACTTGTAATATAGGTCATGTTATATTTCTCAAGCACTACATTATAAATTGAAATGTAATAAACAAAGGATACATACACTCACAGATAGAACGTGGGCGCAGGAATGGTAAAAGATATATAAAAAATACACTATTTTGTTTCATATAAATGAATAATTTCTATATGGAATGTTAAATTTCTTATAGGAAAATGAATCTAAATTATTCAAAGTATTAGACCAAAGTGTTATAAGTATTATACATGATTAAGAATATACATATGGAATTGATACGATCGTATTAAATTTTAAACGACTTTGTCACCGATCCATTTTTTTTTTCACAGTGTAATTTATTTACTATGTTTATTTCTGGTGAAAGTCTGTTATTTGCATACATTTATATGGGTATCAGCTATTCAAGATTGACAAACTTGCGAACAGAGTAACGTAAACTAATGTTAAAACTAAATGCTCATAATATTAGGCGAATGCTATGAATATGCTAAACAATAATTAAGGCAAAAGCTGGACACGCTGAACGTCATTTGAACAAAAATTAACAAATAATTTGTAAAATATGAGACATTGTGCATTAGTATAGATTATGAAAATTCTATTGAATGCAATCTGCTTTAATAAATACTTTATTTACTGGCTTGGACATCCTATTCTTTGAAATTCTAGAAACGTTCGAATACTTATAAACGGTAGTGTATTTCAGAAAATAAAGAACATACAATAGTTCTTGAACGCCAATTTTGTCTCTTAACTTTTGTCATTAAGTATGTAAATTTTCGTAATAACATGCAGGTTTATATATATGTTCTACGAACAGTTTCTAAATGATTACCAAGGGAAATGATAAGAAAGTAATTGTCTAGGGACACTGTGAGGTCTCTTCTTGATCGTTTGCAGCTAACGATTATCACCGTTAATTTAAGTTTCGTAATAAAGCCAAGCATGCTTTCTTCACGAGGCGGTTCTAGTATGAAATAATATTGGATAAATGTCTAATGAAGAGAGCAGCGTCGTGCAACTATGCACCGATATGACCCAATTTTGCGGTGTATTGCCCTTAGAGGAAAATCAAGTTCCTTTCTGCGCGAACATGTCTATGGATATTCCTTTGACATTGCACGAAATTGGAATACAGCAAGTGGTATTGATATTGACTTGCAGACGAAAATGAGTATCGTAACGTGAAAACAAACGCTTCTCAGTGAAACTTTTTGGTTCAATTTTCATATATTATAAATGTCTTCGTTAATTCGAATACTGAATTTACTATACAAATTTTGGTATTTTTACCAAAATTGAAAATTAAATTTTTTATTCAATTTTCACGTGTTATAAGTGCTTTCGTTAATTGAAATATTGAATATACTGTATGAATTTTGGTACTTTTAACTTTTCAGATTTATAAGGCTGTTACTGTTATACATATATAATACTTTCACGTTTATAAGTGTCAGGAAATTCATTGAATGTAAAGCATGCTGAAATCTATTGAAATCCACTGAACTCTTGAAAACTTTCAAAATTTACCAAAATCAACTAAAATCTGTTGAATTTTACTAATGTTTGCTATACTCTATTAAGTTGGTGCACATTAAACGTAGTTTTTTGAAAGGAAACTTTAGATGTATGTATTGTATTTCTTTAAAAAAGTAATATATTTAATCGAAATTAGATCCACACAATTGTATACACTTTTCCCAACAATTAACTAGTTTTACTATTTGATATATATACAAATCATTAGTCTTTAAATTCGAAAATCCTTTGAATGCTGCGGTTTCTACATTTGGAAATAATATTTTTAGCAAAAAAATTGTTCAGATGATTGAATAAATGATACTCTGTTGGGGAAAGTCGAATCAGTAGAGAAGCATATAACAAAATTTCATATTCTTTACAGTGGAGATTATAAATATCTTTTCATTATGAATAATGGAAATTGTTTTCAATCATTTATCGTAAAACGTTATTATCGACGACCCTATCTGGCCTATCTTTTGGCTTACTTCCAATGAAAAGTTACCAACGTTGAAATGTTCTAACATTTATTAGGTACAAAAAGAAGTTTTTTCTTGCTGGAATCGCATTACAACCATTCAAATCGAAATATTCGCAATGGTATTTGCAAGCTGCCAGAAAAATGGTAAGAGGTCATGAACAATAATGGAGATTATTTCGATGATTGATCTACTCTTATTCTTTTTAAATAAAATCTTTATCGTAACCAATAAATGGAAAGAATTCATTTTTATATTTAATATTTACATAACCTTCTTCTAATGCTGAATTTATATTTTCAGCAGTTTTATTACGATACTTGTTAGCACGTTTACATTTATATTGTAAAACAAATAAAGCACATATTCGAATTATTCATCGCCCAGATAATAATGTCTAAATCATTGTATTATGAATTTTTTTATTGTTCAACACATGTGGGCTACAGGAAATTTCTTTTTTCTTTGACTATTGCGTATCAAAATTTATGTAAATAATATATGGAATCAAACCGCTATTTATACCAATCTATATCTATGGAAAGCTTTTGAAACCTATGGGAATATACTAAAATATATTAAAATCTGTTGTCTTTTACTCATTTCTACTGAAATCTATTGAATTCTAGTAAAATCTGCTAAATTTTACTCAAATCTACTGAAAGCTACTGAAATCTATTAACTACTAAATGTGAAGCAAGCTTGTTTGTCATTACAAGTTTAATATCAAAGTATTTAACTTATACAAGTTATTACAAAATTATTAATGCCAAAGGGATGCATAAAACGTACTAAAAATTTATTTTATGTTGAACAATTTAGGAAATTGTGTATTTAATTAACGTGCCAATACTTTTATCCCTATAAAATTTTCATTTTCCTTTCATAACTTCCTTAAACAATATTGTTAAGTGTTGTGTGTAAATGCACAATTTTTATAGGTTTGAAGACACTAAAATACGCATTTGGTATTAATCCATTCAATATATGAAAATATTTCAAAAAATGCGAATGTGACAAGACTTTTTTGACCCACTTGTATTTATGTGCAAAATTGTACTAAATATTTTTGGTTTTCAGAAACACAGAAAATGCAGAGCGGTCTTATAAAATTGGTAATATTTTGTGAACCATCCTGCATATGCTGTTCTGCGTATTCTCATAGTTATACGTAGAATTCGTCGTACTTACTAATAGCAGTAGTTTTACGAGAATATCTTGGAAACCAAGGCCGAGCGTTGGTTATATGTATAAGAAAAAATTGTTCAGAATATTGTGGTTTGCAATATATTTCAATTTTATAAAAATTGGTAAGGTTTACCGTTTCATTCACGATTACGCAGTTTTCCAAGATTAGAAATTACTTAAAGAGAAACATTTAAAGACCAAATTTAACACTATATGATATGTTATCAACTACACTTACAATTGAGCTGTACTTTGGGGAAAATAGGAGGCACTTCGGTGCAACTGCGGATATTCGCAGGAATCGCTAAGAGTTTCTCGAGTCCTTTCGAAGTTTATCAATGTGAGATCTTGATCACCGTCCATTCCAAACAGCTCTAAACGTGAATCAAGACCAGCTTGGACGTCCCGGACAACATCGTGTAGGGTATTCGGGCTTTTTGAATGTTTACGCTTCTTTCTTGGACGTCGTGGACTTTCTGATGCTTTTCGCCTTGTTTTACCTGTAATAGTACACTATATACGAGACTTATCTTTACCATTTAATATGCCTGAATTTGTTTTCCATGTGGAAAAGAAACAATTTCCTCGCGTTTACAGCTGCACATAAATGTTCAAATAAAAAAATAAAAAAGAAAACAACCTAATTCTGAAGTTGAACATAATTTATTTGTCACACTTGATATTTCATGTTACAAATGTGAGGTAATGCTTTGTAGACACCAGATGTAAGTATTAACAGTAGAACTCCCGGAAGGGGGGAGGACTACTTTCCTTGTGTAAATAATTCTCGAAAAATTATTTATTGCCCTGTGTACATTTACGTTCAATATTCATTAGTCGCCGTTGCTATATGTAAAAAACATAATGATGATAATGTGAAGCGAACCTCTACGTTCTTTTTATTTCCAAAAAATAACAAATAACCACAGAACTATATATCATTCTCTGTAAAAAAAGTTTTACCGAAAAGTTTTTTCTCTAATTTAGAATTAAAGATAAGCAAAAATTATAGAGTTATTTCATTTTTTTTTTGCAAATATGAATATGATATGTTTTACGTTTAACATATGTATAACGGTATAATTAAAATTGAATAATCATTCAATAAATAAATTATTGTGTTCTAAATATTTGTGAACCAATGACAAGTTAAAAGATTAAGTTTGATAGTCCATGTGACCACAATGAGTAGTTGTAGAAAAGAAGTAGTTCTATTAGAAAACGTTCAAATATTGTTACTCTTCGAGTATTACTGTCCGAGAATTTATGACAAAAGCTAAAATTTCGAAGTACAATTCCTAACTTTATTAATTGTTCGCTGGCTTCTAGACAAGAGTGTTAGAACTACACCGTCTGACAAATGTTTAATAAGACGTTCTTCAATAAATCTCATAATGTATTTCGTAAAAACATTTTCATATATTTCGCCTGTGAGAGTATCATCAATAAAATACAGTTCAATCATTCATTAATTTTACATTTGTCGATTGGATATCTTTCAGCATACACGTAGCGTGTACCCTAATCGAATATTTTCTACTTTGTCCACAAATAAAGAACATGTCCACTTATTCTTCAAATGAAGTTTCATATTGACAACTTTGATTTATCGACAATAAATGAGAAATTGATTAATACTTAGAGATGTCGAAAGTTTAACAATGTCATTTCAGCATAATTAATTACATGCGAAGTATTATACTCAACATAACTTCGAGCATGCTTCATAATGAAAGTAATGGGGTGGACAAAATCGAATCTTTCAGGAAGGATGAGTTTTAGAATATACTTCAGTACTTTGCTATTTAGAATTCACTTTTTCTATCGAATGTGAGTATGAAGAAAACAGAGAGCTATTTCATTCAAAAAAGTAAAATTGATTTCCAAATCTCTGCACCTCCACCCAGTAAAGAAACTATTGCCACCCTGTTATGTCTTTCTTCCAACTATACAATTTTTGTAAGTAATATTTTCGCTTGTTACTTGAAATAGTGAATATACTTTTGGTGAACAGAGTCGATTGGACACTCGGTATAAAATAGTTCAACATTTCAGAATAATCTCTAAGAGAAGTAATTTGTAAATTTTTCACATTTATAAAAATACTACGAAATAAAATAAAATATAAAATAAATTAAATAAAAATACTACGAAAATATAGACATGAAATATTGAAATTCATAAGTATAACATGTTCGATTATTAAAATTCATTGCTTCTTTTCAAAGCGTTTATTTCTGTCATCGATGTTTTCATTTTAAATGCTTTGGTTTCTCAAAACATTAAAAAACAAAGCACACTAAAATTGTGAAAGGGTAATACAGAGGAAGCATTTCGATTGTATTTTTAATATTGAACGTAAACTTTTATCGTGACAAAAAATATGTACTAAGCGTGTGACAATATTTTTCATCCTTTCTAATCATTTTATTTTCTTCGACTTTATACAACTTATTTTTGCAGGTACAAATAGTAATGAACATATAAAATAAAAAAACACGTAACAAATTCGAATAACAGCAATTCAAAAAAAGTGTACTCTATATTATACTAAATCGATGTGTGTTACGGAAAATAGCATATTTCATTTATCTGTCACGTTTCGTTTTTCGTCGCGAAAAGTAGCGCATTTGAATGGTTGGCTGCGAAAAATAGCGCATTTCATCTTTCGCTGCGAAAACTAACACGTTTGAGTGAATTTGCCAGGGAAAGTAGCACATGCTGTTTGGCGCGACGAAAGGAAGCATATTTGAATGGTTCGCCACGAAGAAAAGCATGTTTAGTTTCACACCGTAGCAACCAACAAGATTCGATATTTTTCTCTTTTCTAATCATATAAGTCAGACATAATCGAATGTGATCTAATCAGAATTTTGTCCATTTCATTATTATTTATACTGTATTAGATTGTATACGTATCGTGTAAATAAAACAGTTTCATTTACTAACTCAGTACACCTGTTTTAAAATCATCCGTGAAATATAATAAATCACGAAGTGCATGAAGAAAGTATCAGAAAGTAGAGGGAAAAAATGAACAAAAAAATTGATTTCTGGGTCTAAAAATACCTATAGGCGGTTGTGCGAGTGTTAGATAATATTTTCAAAGATTGAATTTCTCGCAAAATCCAAAATCGTTTTCACCGCAAAATCCAAAATGAATGGTTCGTGGTGAAACAGTATAATATGTTAAGTACTTTTTACAGCGGGTGACCAAACGTGTCAATATGCGTAAGGAGAGATAAAACGTGCTTCTTTACGTTGAAAACTGACACGTGCTACTTTTCGTAACTTACGTCGATATAATATCTGAGCCGTTTAATGCAAAAGTGGTGTAGTCAATTTTTTGCCTATTTGATATATCACCAGATCTCGAAAGCTCTCGATCTTCGTTTTGTTTTGTACAGAATTGGAGTCAGTATATCTTCATTAGCTTCTCGGTGGACGGCAGAATAAGTAAGAACCACTCGCTCGAATGGCATGGATACTATACAGAGTGTTTCTGAACTGGTGGTACAAACGACAAAGGGGTGATTCTACATGCAAAAATAAGTTGAAACAAAAAAGGAATAACATTTTTGCGTATCGGACTTAGTTTTCAAATAAATCAGTGTTGAATATCTACCGAGTATACATCAGCGTTGTTTAATAAATAATACTACTATAAATAATAAATCGACATATAAATATTATTGTGTTGCCCGTATTACTGTTCTAATTGATTACATTAGGTAATACTAAGAGATGAACATTGAAATAAAATGATTTCTTTATGAAGAATTGTGTTTTATTAATTTACAAATTGTTGGAAATGACCCCTTTTCTTGCTAACATAATTGTACCGCACATATTACAGTCCTATGAACATTTTCTAGGGTATTTTCTTTTTTAAGTGTTCGAATATAAAAGTATTTTTTCTTTGAGCTATTCCGTACTCGCATTTTCCTCCTGATAGACGAGCGACTTTACATGGCTCCATAGGTAAAAATTCAACCTTATCTACGTTGTTTTCAATGTTCATCGCGTAGTATTATCTAATGCAATAAATTAGAACAGCAATACGAGCACCACAATGATATTTGCATGCCATAAATATGAAATCATGTGTACGTGTACCCGGTAAATCTTCAATACTAATTTATTCAGAAACAATGCCCGATAAAAAAAAATGTTATTCTTTTTCTTCGACTTATTTTTGCAGGTACGGCCACTACTTGTACCACCAATTCAGAAATGTAGAAGTGTATACAGGAATTGGTGTAAGTTAAAAAAATATTGAATAAGATGATCATATATACTGATTTTTAGGGTAAAATTCTTAAAATAGAACCAAGGAGTCAGTGCAAGTTGGAGCCACAAAATGTTGAAAAATTAGATTTTTATTAACATCTTATCTACGGATGACGCCATTTGGCATCGAATTGAATACTATTATCTGTTACGAATGACGCCGTTAGGCGTGATTTAAAGGTACACCAAATAGATAGAATAAAAACTGAAAGAACTAATAAAACGAAGAAACGACATCGCACACGGTACACTTCCAAGGAAAGAAATAAAACGAAGTATATGCGTAATTTTTGTTAGATTCAAGTAAAAAATGTTTATTTTTCTATTAAATAAAAACATTTATAAAAAATTAATATGTATATTTTCTTGCCGTCTTAGCGGTAAAAAATCAATGTTATGATCCTGATAAGATGTTAATTTTGGCATCTCTTGGTGTCTAATTATTATCCCTTGATTTATAATTACTTCGCAAAATTCCTGCCTGTACTATGATTTTGTATACGCACACATATGCAGTTTTGCAAGGAATGTCTAAAAACATCCAAGCATTCTGAAAAATAAAGGAATCAGGTTTAAGCTGTGTTTCTTCAAATTGTTTATTTACTAGATTATTCGATACAACCTGTTGAATTTTTACATAAATTTTAATGCAAGTAAAAAGTAGAAGAAAATGTGTTATATCAAGTAAACTAGTCCTAAATAAAATATTTTGTAAAAACAACAGTTTTTGTAAAACTTTTTTTCTAATCCAATTTTCAGATTTAAGCGTAGAGAAGGTAAAAAAGTCTTTATATTTAAATAAAAATAAATAGCAGCTTTAATTACAAAATTTCTATTGGAATACTATTTTTCATAAAGACCTTAATATCTCATAAATAGACCGTGGTTTTGTATGCATTTATAAGAAATTTAAAGGTACAAAATTGCACAGAATGCATATATACAAAAATATAGAAAATATTCAAATCATAGTGCTTTTTATAATATTTGGAAGGTAAAATAATTTTCTACTGAAGTGCTATCTTTTTTATTATATTCTCCAAAACATGAATTTGCACCAAAATTCACAGTCTACTTATAACATAGCTCTTTCTTGATGTTAATAATAATAAATAATATTCGTTGGTGTTATTCAATTTTACAGAACTTTTACTTTATCAACCACTTTCCAGAATTCAACTGTTTTCACTTACACCACTTTTGCATTAAATGTCTTCTGTAGTAGAGATCACGGCAAATTGATACTGTGAAATCAACTTTCACACAAAATTAAAAAAAAAATCGAATATTTCAACGATTATTGACTAAAAATATATATATGGCCATCCAATTTACACGCCTACATATTTCTTTTTAATAAAACACAAAGTATATGGAACTTTTTCAAGTCGTTTCTTTTTATTGCAATTATGATTCACTACAATTATACGTGGAACAGAATATTCACTTTAATAATCATTCACTTTTAATTATAAAAAGTCGCTCTACATTGATTGGTATCGCTCAGCATTCACAGTAAAAGCATTTCCAGCATTATCTTCGAAGACAAATGATCCGATGATTCCATTTGTCCAAAATGCACACCAAACAGTGACTTTTTGTGGCTGTAGAGAGTTTTTATGAATAATACGAGGATTTTCACTACCTCAGGAATGACAATTTTACTTATTAACGATTGTATCCATTGCGAAGTGAGTTTCATTATTAAACAAAATTTTGCTTGAAAACAATGGCTCATTTTCACAATAAATTTGAACATTGATAGTTAAATTTGTACTACCTTCTACTAAAACGGAAAAGCTTATATCACTTGAAAACGTATGACATGTAAACATTATACAGTGTTAACACCTAGGCATTTCATAAACGATAAATAATGGTTGAAATATTCGAGTTTCTTGGATTTTCTACGCAAATTGATTTCACTGTACCAACCTATCACGGCTCCCCCCCAAGGGGGAAAGACATAAACACGTAGGAAAAAAAAAAGAAAGAAACAGTGGAGACTGATTTTACTCACCATGATGAGCATTGTGTTGATGATCTGTAACATCTTCAATGAACTCGTTGCATGGAGCGGAATCATGCCTCTTGCGGTGATGATGATGATGATGGTGGTGATGATGATGGTGATGATGGTGATGATGATGATGATGACTCTTCTTTCGATGTTGATGATTCAACGAAGAGGAGGCAGTCGAAGTAGAAGTTAGTCTATGCCGACGAGGACTAGCCGGTGCACTACCGGAACGCTTGCTCAAGGCTGAGGAAGCTTTAATCGCTTCCACTTTCGTTTCAACAAGAGCAGCGAGAACGGCTTCAAGACGTGTCACCTCTATTCCGCTGCCACCATCTTCCGTCGAAACTGCCTTGTCAGCGACATCGGAAGTCGACGGATTCACCGTCATCTCTTTACCCTCCAGTTGTTACATTACGTTCACCACCCTTGATGGTGACTACTTGATAATAAGTATCGGTGGGACTTCTTTAAAGCCCGCTGACCAAAACGGTCACAAAACCGACACGCTGGAGTTCGTCTCTTTCTTCTTTCCTCTCTCTTCCACAGCACTATCCACTGAAACCTCTCGAATAAATCGGGACAACATGAAGCTGATTATTTTGTTCTATTTTGCACCTTCACTTTCATATCTCATGATTAGTGAAAACGTATTTTTGCGAAACGTACATGTTGTCGTCGACATGTTTCCATTTACGGTCACCTTCGAATTTTCCACGTGAATTGCGTTTCTTTTTTTTTCGTTTTACTTTGAAGCCATATTCAACAGCTTTTAGAAGAAAGGAAATATAAATTTTGCTCGTATGTTGCTTTTCGCTTCGATAACCATCTGCAGCCAATGGGGTGCAACAATGGAAGTTATTAGATCATCGATGATAATTAGGGTTTTCTTTTTAATCGTACTCCTCGTTTCTTCTTCTCCTTCAATATCTCCGTTTAAGATAAATAACGTCTAAGCAGGTTTTCCATAATTATACAAGTGACTTGTTATTTCCATTGTACTGGAAAACTGTTATTAACTTCTCCTTTTTCCTCTTTTGATACCTTTTTTAGCTTCATGAAATATCTTCGTTCAGGAATATCAGTTGTCTGAATTAGAAGGAAACAACGGCGAAGGATTTTCTTCTCGTGTTCTCATATTCCGTGGGTTAGAATATTAACCAACGCGCGGAAACAAGATAAACAGTTCGCTTTGATAAAAAAAAAAAGAAGAAAAGAAAAGAAGGAAAAGAACTACGTTGGAATCAGAATTATTTTCATTATTTCACTTTACTCTTCTTCTTTCGTTACAAGTACGATATACCTCGTTATCGCGCGACACGAATCTAAAACAGCTCAGCTTATTATCTCAAACTCAATCTCAGTTTAAGGATCTCTTTACGCGTCAATAAAGAATACGTTCGACGAACCCTTAATAAGCGCTCTCCTCTGTAATTACTTTCACGAACTTCTATTCTTGGCTCAATCGATCAACAATCTACCACACGCACACACACACACGCGCGCACACATTTCACCTAACAACAATTATCAAAAAAATCATACTTTTCAGTAAGTGAAGCGGTTCGTGTTTATTTTTATGAACGAGTTTCGATAGAATTCGTTCAACTTCTATCCCCATCATAGACAAATTCATCGCTCCTTTTTTGTTTTTACTTCTCTACAATTAGTCGATTATCTGGTGTCACAGAGTTAAATATCCTTTTGAAACGTACGCTGCGATGTCAGTCCGAAAATCTCTTCTCTCTTCGTCCCACTTGAACGAATAATCACAAAAGTTCATCAAACGGTTTACAGTTTTCTCTTTCGCTAGTTTAATGTAAATTAGTACCGTTAAAATCGGCCCAGATAGTTAGAAGCGGTAGATTATCGAGCGCATAGTATACGCGGAAAATTGGCAAGATTTTCGATCGTTTAACGTGCGCGTTTATTTAAACGTCGATTATTTCCACGATTTTTCGTTACATTAAAACCGATGTAAACAATACAATTTTATAACAGCTGCGTTTCGGTTATATCTACGAAATCTGTGAGCAACGATCAGGGATAATGGTAATTTGAGACAATTAGAAGTAGAGCTCGTTCAATTAAATAAATATCAAACTACGAAGGATTGACCGTCGTGACATCCTTTCGAAATAAAAGAAAGACACCGACGAAAGTGCCGCAGCAACTTATTCTCATGTGGCCAACTTCCCTCGACCCTTCCTGGTTTCTCGCGTACCTAATGACCTCGTTCCTTTGTGAAGCGCGAAATGAAGGTTGGTCGAAACACATAGCCATGTTAGGCAGCGTTCGCTGTGAATTACCGGTGGTTGTTTATATCAAGTATATAAATTTCTGTTTTTTCTTTCCTTTTTTCTTATTTCTGAAACATGAGAGAATATTGAGAAGCAAAGGTCGAGGGAAGCAAATGTTGCAAAATTACCACCACCGTACGAGAAAAATTTATTCCTGACAATCGAACAGCTTATGCTCACTTGTTAAGTGTCATTTGTACTTGCAGTATATCGCACAAACAATTTATTTTATTAATTGTGTCTGAAGAAATGGAAGGAATAGCGTAACTTCGTCAGCTTGATTGAATCAACAGCTGAACGCTCAAGTACAATGATGCCATGACATCTTTACAATTGATACAGTTTGTCGGTACGATTTGAATATGTTTTACTTTCTCTTTGTTCAACGAATCCGTGAAAATTTGAAGAAACTTTTCTGCCGATCGGAAAATGAATTTCTGCGTCACTCGCTATTTACTTATTTTTATCTCGATAATTGATTTGCATATACATGCCAGAAACGCGTAATTTCGAAAAAGCAAGCGCACGTAACATGTTCCTTTTTTTTTTGCCTTGAACACGTAAAAATTTCTTATGCGTCCGTTAGTCAGCCCTCGAAGAAGTTGCGAATTGCGGCATTGCCTGGCCCGTTCACTTTAACGAGCGTTCCATTAACAATAAAAGAAACGAAGAGACACGCTGATAAGGAGCTGAAACGAGGCTACTCGTTGTGCGCGAAAGTCAAGTATAAAATGTGTACTGGGCTCCTCGTTTGACCTATTAGAGTCAGTAAACATTGATGCACTTTTTCATACAAAGAACTTCGCGACTGTCGCTTATGCCGTGCGAGCGCGACGAGGTCATTAGATATCCTTGAAAAATCCAACATGCACGTACTCTTCGTATACAATATTTAAACAAGAAACGAGTTTATGTATCTTCGATCTTCGATAACTCTCAAAGAGAAATGCTCAGAATTTCTCAATTCTTACATCTTTCATCGATCCAAAGTTTCTCTTTTTTTTCCTCTCTCTCTCTTTTCTCTTTCTTCTGCTCTGGAATTGTTTCAAATTTCAGGTGGTATCTTTCTCCAGGTTACGACGGTGTCGCAATTAAAAAAAGAACAGACAGTATCACGCATAAACTGGTATCAAAATTCAGATCTCCTTCGAGTATCTGGCGGAACGAAGTTCAGAAAAGGTTCGTTCTCGCTGAATTATTCGAATGCTGCAGCATCAGCAAACTGTCCGTACGATTTCGCAAAGGGGGGTGCGTCCTTCGTTAGCATTCGTTGCATAGCGGTGCGGTGACTCTCGATGGATCCATAGCTCAGGCAACGGTGGCGTTACGTACAGATAGGTGACGGCAGGAATGTCTTCTTCGTGTTGAGTGCTAATCACGGCAAGTCCAATTTTAATGGGTGGCGATGGATTCGAGAAAAGAACACAATATTGCACAGCACGTCACCTTAAGCACGCTGCTACTACGCTACTTCGCACGTAGTTTCGTAGTACGATGTGTGTCGACACGATGGCGCGATCTACGCACATCCCCGGCCAAAGGATTTACGTGCACGAGTACTAGCGATCGCTCGAATACTGGGAAACGTTGTGGAGCAGACAGGGTTGGTAGGCAGGTGGCTGGTCTGGCAGGGATGCGTTTAGCCCTACCCCTTCCTATACCAACGCTACCATCTCCACTGTTGCTACTCCTCTTTCTCCGCCACCTTCTTTGCTCCATCCCCTCTCACCAACAACAACCCTCCTTGTGCCTGCCTTTACTGCGGCTACTTTTGCCTATAATACCTGTGAACATACCGATATCGTGTTATTCGAACATGCTTCATATCTGTACACGATGCCTTTCAAAAAGTGTTACCAGTTTTACCAGCTCACTAGACTTTCGGAACATATGCACTACCACTCAAACGTATTTGGACACTTACGAAGTATACGGTCCACGACACTTGATTAAACGCAGTGATATTTTCGTTGTATTCAAATTAATATATTTTATTTTTCCAATATGATAGGCTTTATTTAGTGAAAGTTTACACTTTGTGAAGTTATTTATTCAGTATAAAAATATTTGTTTCTTATAGAAAAAGTAAGAATACTCTTGCGACATTTGAATAAACGCACTGTAACTGAAACGTAAAAGTACAGTGTTATTGCAACAACTATACCTTGTTAATATTTTGTATATTATAACCAGCGAACAATATAAACAAGAGATAAAATAATAAATGAATCATAACAACGAGTATAAAAGACAGAAGCGAAAACAAGGAAGCGATCATTGGTAAAAGATTCATTCATTCGTTAAGATTAGTCGTTAAAAGTTATTCTATAAGATTTGTATTTAAGTGTAATTGCTAAGTGTTGTAAAATAAAAGTGATTTTTTTTTTTTTAACTAATTTCTTCATCTTCGCTTGTGACAATATCCACCATTGTTATTTGTAAGTTGGATTGGTAATAATTTATACAATGTTTCTATATAGTTTAGTAGTATACCGTTCCATTCCTTTTCGATAGTGTTTACGAGCTCTTTTTGAAAAGAAAATTGTCTGTCATTTATATAGTATATACCTTCCTTGATAAGTATCCTCAAACATCTTCAGCCATATTTATGTCGGGTGATGGTGCTGGCCATTGTAAACAGATTATTTCTTGTTTTTCAAACCAGTTTTTAATTAACTTTGCGTTATTATTATAGCATTGTCCGCCTAAAAGATATCCATTTATTATTTTCTATAGTGTCAAAAATCTCAATTTCTGTTGTTTTCAATATTTTAAAATATTTTTTTGAATCTTACCACCCTTTTATGACTCCCAAATTCACGATGTCTTTAGAGCTTATGGCTCTTCAAATCATGACGTAGCCTCCTCCGTGTTGTCTGTGTGAAAAAATTCTTTCTTCCTTTCTTAAGTCATGATAATAATACGAGTTCTCGTCTGGACCATCTAAGATCAATTCTTTTTTATCAGAAAGGATTATGTTTTGCCATTGTGTCGTATATTTCCTGGCAAACTTGAGCTAATCCTTTTTATGACGGTCTTTCAAACATGGCTTTTTCTATAATTAGATATTACTGCTCGTATCTTTAACGGTAACCTTTCTAATAGTTAGCTCATTGTTTCGATGATGATTTCTTTCCACGTTTCTTCTAAATACTTTTACAGGTTTTTCTAGGATTTTGGACACTTAGTACACACTTTTCTGTCGAATTCATTCCATAGTTTTTCAATTGAGTTAAAGTCTGGAGACTGCAAAGATCATTTCGTAATTTTAAATATATTTTCATTTTCTAAAACTTCTAAATAATCTCTATTGAGATTATTTCTCATATATCTCTCTCATTGTCTTCCATAAAAACAAAACTTTATCCTATTGACCCGTTACTTGAAGGCATAGCGTGTTCTTGCAAAATGTTTAAATATTGTTCCTCGATTAAGATGCTATCTATTTTTACTACATTAGTCATCATATTTTCACCAAAGGATTTCCCCACAATAATGATATCAACCTTATGTTTCACTGTTGGCATCATGCAATCACTTATCAATTTTTCGTTTGGCTTTCGACGAACGATGAAGTTTTTGCTTTGAAAAATATCAAATTAGATTTATGGATTGGAAGTATCAAATATGGATTCGTCTGTCCGTACTACCTTTTCCTAGTCTGAGATAGTCTAATTTAAAAGTATTCTTAATTTTTCTTAGAAAAGCAAATATTTTTACACTGATTTTATTATTTTCTAAAAGTAAGTATGTAAACTTTCATTAAATAAGGCCTAACATATTGGAAAACTAAAATATATTAATTTGAACTTTGTTAAACAAAAATACAGCGAAAATATCACTGCCTTTATTCAAATGTCGCGGACTGCACATCATAGCATCCACAAAAGCACTGTCCTTCTTTAATTATACTGCGCTTTTTATAATTTTCACATTTCACAAACGATGAAAAAATTCTGCAAATAGTAGCTACAAATGTTATTATTCTTCACCAGCAGATTAATCGACGAAATCATAGATGAAACGAATAATTATGCTAAAAAGAAGTTAGAAGGCGAGGTCATTAATAAATTCAACTTTAGCACAAAAGCTCCGAGTGCAAAGAGTCAAGCT
Organism: Anthophora plumipes; assembly: GCA_951804975.1. NCBI lineage: Eukaryota > Metazoa > Arthropoda > Insecta > Hymenoptera > Apidae > Anthophora > Anthophora plumipes. Next base: position 12,641,607 of record OX638118.1, on the reverse strand, counting down.
TCATAACTTCCAGATTTAAGAAACGAATTGTTTATACAATGTAAAATACATTTTTATGTATAAATATTATATACAAGTATATAAAACAAGAAATAAACACATGCGAATATACAATATTATATTTACTTACATTTAACACAAAAAATTGTTCCATTCTTTCCATGAGATTAGTAAATGAATCTTTGACTTATTTTGTTATTATTATTAATATATTTAACTACTTTTGCAGGAGATATAAACGCGTCTTGTTTCTAAGCTATTCAACAGGATATTGACGTTTCTTTTGAAAGTTCATATTTTTATTCCAGTGATATTCATGTTTATATTGCGGCTCGCTACTTGTCGCAGAGCGTAATTCTAGTCGATTCACAAGGCCAGAGCAATTACAGAGCTCTTTGAAAAATCCGACATTCTAGCGATACAGCGATTTCTATAGCTGGGTCAAAATGACACTGTATCCGTGGCGTGTGGGTGAAGTACGTATGTACATATATACCATTCGAGGACATGTTGGAGAACACATGGGACTGCGTTTTTCGTTAGTTACGTTGAAACTTTAGTCGAATTTAAAAGTGCTTTCTTGCATTCGGTAAAATTTACTCCATGCTTGTACTAGTGTATATTCTCTTTTCTTAGGTAAGTAAATTAACTCTTTGCCCTATAATAACGTGTTAGACTCGTGACATAGATTCTGGCTAAGGTTTGACAAAAAGAGTTATATTAGTAACAAACATTAAATTTAATTCTACCTTTTCTTTTAATTTATGAGACTAAGGATTAGTAATTGTAATTAATTTATAGAACATTAGCGTGTTTTATGCAAAATGGTGTTAAAACGGTGAATAGTTGATGCTTAGATGTATAGTTGGCAAAACAAATCGTAGGTCAAGGGGTTAACTTCCATCAGAGATAATTATTTTTATTAAATAACAATGGTATTTGTAATTTTAATTATAATAATAATTTATTTGCATTATTATTTATCCTTGATTTGCTGATTTTACATACACCTGAATATAATTGGACAATTTAACAATTCCCATAAGTTTTCTGTTTAGACATATTCAGCAAGTTGCTAAGATAAAATTTGAATTTTCGTTTAGCTAATTAAACTGTTACAATATAGTTATATTGTCTATCTATATGCAATAGGGATATATTTTACTGTTATCGAAATCGTAATACCACCCAAACCAAATTATTCAATTTATTCACCTGTTCATAACAATTTGGTCACCCATTGTAAAATGCCATATCTGATTGATTTATCACATAAAAGTAATATTATTGCATTACACATAAATAGTATATACTGTACAGTATGTGTTCCACTCGTAACGGCACAATGCATTCCTTTCTTTTTCATAAGGCGTTTATAATACGAAGAAAGATTATTTTAGAGAATGCATTAGCTATTGTTCGATTTTTCCGCATATTCCTGGGAGACATTAGTCTTTTCAGCGTATATTAGAGTTATTCATTAAATGTCGTTCAACACAGTCGAGCTTGAACAATCATACATGAGAGTCGTTCTTCATCTATCATTAATCAGAGTCGAACATACATACAGAACAGCCTTGTCTCAGCATTCGGAGAAAGGTCTTTGTTACACGCTCACATATCAGACTTGCAATTGTCAACATTCGAGACGATTCATCTAATCAATTCACTCGTTCGGAGTTTAATATCAATCGACAACTTTTTGACTTAAGGTTCATCATTCAGGACACGAATGATGTTAACATACTTACTCAAGATTAATTTGGTGGGTGAGAGTAGCATGTAATTTATAGTAATGGTAACTTATGTAACATTTTTTCTATTAGTTCTATCTAATGGATACAATTGTTTTTGAGAGTGAACGAAAGTCAGCTGACTATTTTGAAGTTTCATGTTTTTTGTCAAAACAGTAGATCTGGATTTGACTCTTGAACACAAAACAATCAAATTATCTATTTCGTTTTCATCGAAACAGGATTACGGCCTTTTTAGTTTCTAATTTTTCGTTTTGAAATAAAAAAAATATATTCTGCATGTTGTTATTTCATTAGAAAATGTCTAAAAACAGTTTCCAAATTGAAAAAACAGAGTTCAATACATCGCGTAAGTTTTATCCCACGCGTGCGATTACGCGAAATATATGTACATATATTTTGACCCATGTGCTTCTGAGTTAAGGGGATATCCATGTTTCGGGGATAAAAAAAAGAATCGATATACTTGTTTGCATTTTTTTCATACTTTACAGTCTGGAGAGTATGGTATGACACAATATGTCTTTCAAACGATTTCTCGAAGGTGGATAAATGGTCTGAGATACGAGAGTTTGAATGACTCGAGATCAAATGGATCGTAAACCTTTGAAAACTTTTAAAGGCGTTTCTCTCGAATCTAAGTTTTTCAACACTGTACCGATGGTCTCGGGAACTATTGGACCGATTGCTTTCTCCTTTAGACTGCGTACTCAGAACATCTGTCGCTATCGTTCTTACCAACATTAGGTTAATATTTTTGAAACTTCGACATTTATTGCCATATAAAAGTTACGAAACCCGTTGGAGGAAACGGATTTTCAATTTTAACTGTTAGACATTTTGTAGAAATATTGTATTCATCGTGGTAGGAACAATAACGATATTCAGAAGGCTTTCAAAAACAGTTGGTATAATTTTCTTCTGTCTAATAAGAAAACCTTCAACTTTAAGACAATTTAATAAGAAATTATGTCAATCCTTCCAGGCTTTGTTAATGATTTTAAATAGTTAAAAGTAGGGTAAAGGTACAGACAAACACGCCAATATCGCAACTTTTTCTATCGCCTAGAAAAGAAATGAAGTCAATTAAAATGCCGACTAGCTAAACTTGGATTCCTCCTTAAAGGCGAAGAAATAATTGGTCAAAACTCAAATTGGGAAAAATTGGAAAAAGTTAAGAAATACAGGAAACAAAGAGTAAATTAGCGCCTAATAATTTAGTAAGTAATACATTTTCTGTACCATATTCTAAAAAGATCAAATCGCATATCCTTAAAAAGTGATTAGATTCAATTTTGCGAATAAAAATAATTTTGTATGGAACATTGAAATATTATAACATAGAACATAAATTGAATTATTTATGTTGCATAAGAAATGAATCATATCGATGTGTCTGATATCTATTTCCAGGAAGACGATACCATGTGTCACACAATTCTAGAAAGTATTAATTTCTTGTGATTGCATAAAAATTCACTGTTTACTTATTACTATATTTAACCCTTTCGAAGGGAAATTGAATGCTCGTATGACTTTTTATAAAGAATTACAAATGATTATTATAAAAAAAAAAGAAAAGCACGCGTTATCACAATTAACATAAAACGATCAAGCAGAGGACATTTTCAAGCAATGTACAGTAAGATAAACAGTTTAGTAAGATAAAGCAATGTACAATAGTAAATGATAAAATTGAATGATTGATATTACGACAGATTTTCATGGTTAAAGTAGTATTTTCATGGTTTCACTTGACTTGTTTAAAGATTTCTTGCCAGAAAATAACTTTTCATATTGGACCATGAATCTAATACTTTCATAATTTATGAACAATTGTATACCTTTGCTGCAATCTGTTATAACTCGTTAAAACATATTTATATAATGAACTTTTACGTTATATTTACCTCAATTTATAAAGATACAAATAACGTTATTTCTGTATTATGAAACCGTGCAGCCAGCCGTGAGTGGAAACTTTTACTTTAAGCTTCGAGTTTCCGCAAACTTTTAATTCATGTTTACGACGTTCAATTTATGCAAAAGAGAACAAACTTTCCGTTTTCGAAATTCTTTTCTTAGAGAAGTATTCGTGAAGATTAAATTTCCATATCGCTTATTCCACGTTATATGAAAAAGTTAATACAGAAAGTTACATACTAAGCATAATAAAGTTGAATAACTAGAATTCAAACTGAAAAAATTCGATTACCAGAAATTATTGACTAAACGCCAGAAATAGTGTTCCAAATATTTTCAACATTTGCATTTTGCGTATAAAAGTATGTATAATATTCTCATTTGCATATGTTACTTAAGCGAGAAGAAACGTGTTTTATTCAGAAAATTTTGTGTAGCAATACTTCAATTCAATAAAAAAGACTTTCTGATATGTGATTACAGAACGATCAACGTACTGTTTAGTATTTTTTTTTATTCATAAAATGAGTCAAAGATGATCTACGTAGGAAAATTCAACAAAATTCATATTTGGAAAACTAATTGATATTAAATTAATATTCCAATGTTTTATTATTTAATAAATTTATATTCATTGCTGATATTGGAACGAGGATTAGCTGAAGATTGGAGATCTTACAAAAGATTTGAACATTTCTATTAATAAAAAAATAAATAATTGACATTTCCTTTGATTTACGCCATTGTTAAAACACTTTCGTATAGTACAAGGTACTCGGCAACAGTTGGTAGAAAATTTAATGAATGATTCTACAAGCTAAAATAATACGATAGGGAAGAATAATAAAATATCGTTTGATGCTTCGTTTTTTAGTTATTAAAATTTTAAAATATCCTTGTGGCCAGATAAACCTCTCTACACCAACGAATGTAGGGCAGGTGAAGGCACGGGGGTCACAGTGGTTCTCAAAACCAGTCTTAAAAAAGAAAACAGTGACATTCGACACTGTGAATAACATTAATCCCCTACAACCATACTTTTCTTGATTTATGAGAAGAAAGATTACAATTGATTAGAATTTTTAATGCTTGAAAGTATTGAAAAGCAAGAATTAATAATTATTATAATGGAATTAACTACTAATAATTTAATGATACAATAATGCAATAATACAGCAATGAACAATTAAAATGAGACGTATAATACATAGATAAATGGATATGTAACTTTCAAGTCACATACGGTTATAGAAAGTGTACGTATTTCGGTCTCGCGGGTTGTGTTTTTACTAATCCTGGTCGTAAATCCTGATTTAGGGGTAGAAACCACGGTGATAGCTGAGTATAAAGGCTATTTCTAGGGATTTGTTTTTAGCGAAATGAATTCTTTTTTTTATTAGTCTTTAGCACCTCTACAAAGTGTATTCCTTCAATTTCTTTTCTCTAAAAATTTGATGTGAAAGTATTAATTATTGTAGACACTGTAGCAACCAACGTGAGAGTCCTCCAAAAATTTATAGAAAATGTAAAGTAAAAGGAAGTAAACATTCGTCCAAACCAAGACAAAAAGCACAAACAACATTCAATGCTGAACTGCACGCTAAAAAAGGTATTATTTTCGGCTTGGTGGGACTACAAAGGAATGTTTTATTATGAACGTTTATTAAATAACAAGATTCTTAATCCCGAAAAGTATTATGAACAGGTACACCATCTAAAAGCAGTAATACAAAAAAAATGACATTCACTTGCATGTAGAAAAAATTATCTTCCATCAAGGTAACGCACGACATCACACATCTTTAACCCTTTCTACTCCGATGTCCTCTCTGAGGGGACATCAAAGTTTATTAATGATTATAGGGAATCAACTCATTCCAGCAAGTTTTCTGTTGAAATGGCAGAAGAAATCAAATCAAAATATGGTACAATTACTAAGATATATAAAAAAAAAATGAAACAAGAGCACGTCCATCCACATCTTCGGCGGACAATAGACTGAATAGTAAATTACATATTCCCAATGCGGGAAAAAGAAAACGGGACTGTATTGTTTGTTCTGACAGGAAAATACCAGGTGAAAGACGTCAAACGACTTATTATTGTGAAACGTGCACTAATCAGCCTGCAATGCATATTGGGGAATGCTTCAAAATTTATCATACTGTACAAAATTATAAGAAATAAAATGTTGATTTTGTTTTCTTGCAAATATATGTTCCTCGACATCTACAAATTCATATAAATCAAATATCATTATAATACCTTACTTGGTTCCAAAGCTATACTATATAATATGACAGTTCGTAAGTGCACGTTTTCGCGACAAATTGGCGCCGAGTTGCTGTTAGGTAACGTCCAGGATGGCTCGGAGTGCAAAGGGTTAACCCTTTGCACTCGAGAGACAACTTTCCATTGCCACTTGCAGCAGCTTAAATGACAATTAAAGGGCGACAATAACTGCCTTCTTTCAAATGGTTCATTTATATGCAGTTCATAACACAGCATTGTGTTTAATTAAAATTATTATTTTATAAATTGGTCTGTCTTTGATGTTTACAAAGATCGAACCAAATGACGGAATTAGTAGCAGATAAGCTCGATTTTAAATTATTTAAAAACCAAATCCATAATTTCATAAATGAAAAATTTGAATCAAATAATTTGTTCAAAAAATGAAAGATTAGAATAACAGTAAAAAATTAAACTGATTCTGACAGTACGCAGAGAAGACAGAGTTCAGATGGATGCTACAGATTCTGAAAAAAGATCAGGAAGAATTAAGTTCAAAAAACGATGAAAAAACCTATAGAATCGCAAGTAGCTGTAAATTGTCGCAGAGAGATTGGATTTTTCGAATTTAAGTCGACGAAACCATAGTTGAAACACCAGTAACTATGCTAAAAAGCAACTAAGAAATATTCGTTTTCAGCACAGAAAGCTTTGAGTGCAAAAGGTTAATGATACGACGAATATAAATTTTACCCCACCCACCATACTCACCGAACTTGACACCATCTGATAGTTCTTTATTTCAAACATTGCAAAATTTTCTTGATAGAAAATCGTTTAAAAGCATAGAAGAATTAAAAATGCATATGTCAGAATTTTTTAATGAAAAAACACAACAATTTCATACAAGAAGAATATTTAAGTTACCAAACAAATGTGAAAAAGTCATATAATAAAATGGTACATATCTCGTTAATTAGATAAGTCTGATATTAAACTAACAGAACATTATATTCTTGTGAAGAAATGTAAACAGACTTTTTACACAAACTAATAGTAAAAACTTTGATAGTATATCAGAATTTTTACAGATTTTTTGCAAGCTCAGAATTGAAAAAAGGTTAGGCTTGGATGTAAAGGACTCGAGTTGTTTATTAGAGTGTGAGGAAGTATATTTGTCTAATTAAATCGCTTATCCACAACAGAACTCCTTAGTTGGTGAAAGGTAATGAAAGTAAGCATGTCGAATGCCTGTTGGTAGCACGGCTTTGCAGAGCCTTCGAGACGGGCGCATGAATCTTACATTTCTCTACGCTTTCAAATTAAGCTAACTAAGTAGAAGGCCGGACTATTGTGTTTCAAGTCAAGAGTTGCATTACTTAAATCAGTATCCCTTTCACAGCGCGAACTTTACAGAGTCCTTTTGTTAGCAGAAATGATGCAAGAAGTTGGTAGTATTCTTAGTTTAACTATTGTTAGAAGACAACATTGCTAAGATTCAAGTAAAACACATATGTGGATAAAGGGCACATCAAATACGCGAAAGATATTTGTCACGAATAAAGTACAATGACTTTCATTAATATTTGGACACCCTTCAAAATTAAATAACCTTTTTAAAATTAGACCAAACAAATTGGGTTCTGGTGAGAAGCTAGAAGGATTATTTTTATTAAATGATGTGTGAAAGCATTTTTGAAAAAATTCAAATTGGCCAGAATTATGAAAAAAATAGTGACAGTCTCTCTTTACACCTATTTTTTTCTCTGATTCTATAATGAAAATTAAACAAAAATCATTTTGAAGATTTATGTTAATTATATACATGTTGAAAATTTCATCGAAATCGGTCAATGTTATGAGGTCCAAATGGTTAAAGATAGTGCAAATGGCAGTTTTCCACGATTGTTGTCATAATATTACACTAAATCGAAAGATGTTTACATCCTTTAATGTCTGCCTCTCGTTCTTTCATCAACCGATTTTGATGAAATTTTGAGTATGTATATAACTAACATAAATCTGCAAAAGATATTCTTCAAATATTCATTACAGGTGAAGAGGTGAAAACGGCGGTGCATTCGTATGTCGCAACTCAGTCGAAAATATTTTTTAATAAGGGAATACGAAAGTTTCTCAGGTGATGGACAAAGTGTATTGAGAAGCTGAGCAATTATGTCCCAAAATGATGTATTTGTTTTTTCTGTAAGTTGGTTAAAATAAATTCTACAGCGAGAGTGTGGATAAGTTTTGACTCACCCTTGTATGTTACAGCCTTTGTTTTCTTATGTCTTGCAGACTTAAGGTTGTTCAAGCATACTTACTTATTTCATGTGTATATTTGCATATTTTTCGTGTATAAATACATACTTTTATCTCGCATAATCATCGGTTACCTAGGTATAAATAAAAGTAGAATTACTAGGAAGGAGACACTATGACAGGTCAAGGTCTTACAAGGGCTATAGTATCATGACAAAAGACAAAGCACAGGTTGCACTCTGTTTCCAGCAAAATGTAGCCTTGTGGCTCAGCTGTCTCGTACAGCGGTAACATACAACGAGAAAAGACGAGGTAAGCTGCCAGCTGTGTCGTTGGTATTGAGAATCACCATACCCTTTATGTCTTGACGTGTTCTATATTCGTTGATTTAGAAAGGTTCTTTCTCTTCCATAGGTATATTCTTAAATGTTGATAGCTGAAGAAAACGAAGGTTGGTGTAGAAAGTTTTGCCTGGTCACAGAGATATTTTATAATGTTAATAACTAAAAACTGAAGCCTCAAACGTAACGCTTTTATTCTGGATTTTCACCTTCTTATAATTTCTAGAATCACCCTTTCTTTCAGGAGTAACTGAACATCCTGTATATTCCTTATTGGTTTCATTCTGCGTGTGGAATCTATCTGCTATCTAACGTTCTTATAATAATAAAATTGAAGACTTGAAATGAAATGTGAGATACAAAGAAATAACAGTGCAGATGTTTTTGAAATAAGGGGCCGCCTGGGAGCTAAAAAGTAGCAGCGAAGCTAAGGTGTGGAAACAAAGCGGAGGCAAATAGATACTGAGAAACTTCGAAGAGAGAGATGCTGAATATGCAACAAGGAAATAGGAACATCAGGCCGTATTGTAAGATATAGTAAGATGTAGTATGATGTGTCGAGGAAAAGAATAAGGGATCTGCTACACGAACAGGGAAATAGAGGCGTGATTGAGTGGATGAATATCGCAAAAATGATGGTGAACAGATGTGAGTTGAGGATTCGTAGTTTATAAACCAAGTCCGAGGTTTCAATTGTTGATCGAACTTATTGAAATACATTATATACAAAATGTATTATAATAATGTAATTAACATGTTAGTTTCGCGGTATAAAATTTTTCCGTTTTTCAACATTTTTGTTTGACAATACAAACATGCTACATGAAATTTTGAGTACAACTGTCTCATTACATTTATTAAATGTTCAGTGCGAATGTATTCTTTTCATCTTTCTCTTCAACTTCTTCTGGATCGTTTACCTACAAGAAAAGAGATGACAAGTCAGTTTTCTTTATTTTCTGGCTTGTTATAATCATATTTAATTTGAATACATATTTATGTTTCATTAAAGCACGAGATAGAATTAAATATGAACGACGAAACTGTTAGACGTTTGAAATAACACTGTATCTTTTGAAAATTTGTGAAAATTTGTGAAAATTATGGATATAAATTATATTGGCCACTATTATATAATATATTAAATGCATTGTAACAAATAAAGGAACTTCAAGATTTTTTAAGATATTATGCAATTATTTATCTTTCTGCGAATTCAAATTGAAGGACTTGCTTTAACTGAAAACACGAGATGAAACGGTTTTATAATAACCACATTTTCTATGATACTAAAAACAAATTATAAACTTTATAGATGTTATTAAAAGCTTGCAAAGAAGTGATACGTACTTGCTGAATAAGCATCCGCTGACGGGCAAGATAATTTTCGTGTTGTTCCTTCGAAAGAGATATAGGTAATGGCTGCGGAAACGTTTTATCTTCTGGATTGTTTCTTAATCTCAGAAAGAAAGAACTCACCAGTACAAAAGGAAGTGATATTATTGGGAATTTCAGCTGCACATAAAAATAGTTATTCATTTTTCATTTTGACTTTTAAAAATGGCTTACTATTATATTAATATTTTTCCCTGAAATTTATTTTCAGAAACTTGAATTTTATATTTACGAAACCTAATTTTAACTTGAATAATCAATTTTTAATAATGTACAATAAAGAATTCATCTATGTGGTGCACAATAAATTAGAAAAAAAGAAAATGAGGTGAAATAACTATTCAGAACTTATCTATTAACGTAATATTTGTTACATCAAAATTACTTTAAAGAATAAGAATGATATAGACACGAAAAAAATTTATTTTTAAACATTAATTTTAATATATACTTTGTAAAGTGTAATGTATTTTTCTCTGCGAAGAAGATTCGATTTTTTAATATTTAAATAACTTAATTGCTATAAGAAAAAATAGTTTCTGCTATATAAATGTCATAAATGCAGTTGCAACAGACAGGTAATCTTTTAAACTATACAGTCAGTTAAAAAAGTCTTCGTACACTTCGTTAGAATTTATTTAGCGTTGTATATTTTCAATAGAAAAAATTGTAAGTAAATAATATTTAAAAGGAACACAGCATTTATTGATAAAATTAGAAAAATCATAGCATTACTATTGATAAAATTAGAAAAATAGTTTACTTTCTTTTGTTAATAGTTAAACAAATAGATGTTAATAAAAATATGTCTAAATGCACTATCTTCCTGCTTTCTATAAATACAAGGGACCATTGACTGTATTAGTAGCATACTAATTGTAAGAAAATATAACATTAGAACCCTCTTTATCACACACATAAGAAGTGAAGTGATGCTAAATTTTTCCAAGAATTCACAACCACAACTTTCATCAGTAGGAGCTTACAAAGTATCTTGTTCATGGAGAAAAAGTCTACATTGAAAAAACTGGGAAGAGTTTAGAGTTACTCAAGCAGGGTCGATTTTAGGCTGTAATTGTCCAGCAAAGCAAACTTGAGATCTCTGACGTCATCGCCTGCGCCATCAAGGAAAAAATAGGCGGACAAAATATCCCCACTATTGAAGTTCTGCACCAGAGCTGCGTAATTTCTTGTTGACAATTTTTGCGTATAGTTTAAGTCAAACTATTTTTTAAATATTTGTAAAATATTTCCAAAATGTTTTTAAATGAATACTATTCGTTAATATATAGCTATAAATTGGAAAGACATATGATAAATGTGATAAAGAAAAGTAAATTTGACGAGACTCGAATTTATGACCAAAAATATTGCATCGATTTCGGCAGCCGGACGTTTAATCACAACTCGAACCACACAGTTAAAATTACACATTACATTTCTAAGTAAAATAATTCCCACAAATCAGTTTTTAATTTTTTTGATAATGACACAATTCATCAAACAATCTGAAAATGATGGAGGATAATAATCATGTCCAGGTGCTTTTACTAAAAAAAATGTAAAAGTAGCTTCTTTGCTATTTCAAAAGATATCCACATTGTTTTGCGTTTTTTATTTTTCATAACTAGAATTTGCAACGAAAACATTGGAAAAAGTTCCCTAACATATGCCTCTATATTCTTATTTTGCCAGACCTTTTTCAAAATTTTAACGTACCATTAAATAGAGAAAATAGAGTAAAACTTGGTAATCTGAATTTTTCCTGCAACTACCCTAACAGTCGAGATGAAAAGTTGAACTTTGATGTCAAATGTTTTCTTTCGAAAAGCTATCGAATAGTCCATCGAAAGTCCAACCCGGTTTATTCCTTTGCGGTCGAGGCCTTTTCCGGTCAAAAATGATTTCACATACAAATTAATATATAAAACTATTAAATTTTTAAAATTTTATGTATCATTGCATCTCACAAAAAGAAACTTGTCGACCAAGCATTGCGTTATGATTCAATCAAATAGTAATTAAAATTTCATCATAATATGCATCGCATATTGACCTTGCAGCAGTCGCAGTTAATTTGACAAATACATCAAAAAGATTTTTCCAAATATTTTTAAACAGAAACACTGTAGCTCTTACGGACAAAGAGTAGAAGTTATTTAATACATTCACTCACTACATATTCATCGCTCGGAACCGAGTGTCGACCGGGCTATTATTTCCATGGAGATATTCTTTATAGCAATAACAACCCCCTTTGTTTAAAAACGTAATATTAGCTTCAAGTATTCATTTTAACGATGCAGTAAATTTACGCTCACAAACGCTCGAAATAATACAATATTATCATCAAACAGAGTCAAGTGTTGATACCGCTGACTAAATGGTTGTGTTAATGTTCATGATTGTTTTATAATAAACTCTTAAGCTTAGTAGAATTTACACGTGATGTGCCGACTTTAAATAATGACCCAAGAACCATCCAATGTTCGAATTGAGAACTTTATAACAAAACTTGGTTGACTAGGTGACGACTGGACCTTTTTAGATTTTCTTTTGTTGATTATTATATTCTGTTGACTTGTACTCTAATATTCACAAAAATTAAAGTATTCTTGTAAATTTTGCGATACATTTTTATGTCTTGAGCATAGTAACATTGTATGTGATGGTTGTTATAACCATTTTACAAATCTATCAACTGAAAATTCTGATTAATTTAAATTAAACACAATTGTTCACTTTTTATATTTTATTTTGTAATTATCTATTTTATATCTATATTTTGCATCTATTTTAATATAATTAAACATTTTATATACATTTGCATAGCTTTTCTTTTGCAAAAATCATTACCGCAACACAGATTTTGAGTTATTATACCTCTCAGTAATACCTGTGAAGGAGTTTTTAGAATCACGACTGCCGCAGGATTAACAAATTCATACCGGCTCCTCGCGGAAGTTAATAATATCGGTGTGATATTCAACGGAGAGCAGACTGCCTGGTAGTGAGAGAATGAATTGACTAATATTGAGAATCGTGTCAAAAAGAAGTTTGTCAGCTTTAGTACAGAAACTAAATAATGGAGATAATCTGCCCGCCTATTTTCTCTTGCTGCGACAGGTGATAAGGTCGGAAGTCTGAAGTTTGCTTCGCCAGACTATACCTGTCACTTCCCCTAAAGTTGCCTCGTGCAAAAAATCTTGAATAGTGGGGATAACCTGCCCGCCTATTTTCCCCTTGCTGGGGCAGACGATGACTTCATAGGTCTCAAATTTGCTTTGCCGGACAATAGAGAACTATGCTTCAAGGATAAAGTACACTTCTACCATACCGTTGTTTCCTATTCCGCTTTAACGACTGTCGACGTCATTTACCCCTAACATTGCCTGCATCACTGGAGTTCCCCGAATAACGAAATACGCTTTTACTCGTAAAACGTTTGTCTGAACGGCTCTGCCCTAACAACATCGATATCGATGGAGGATACTAGCTAAACCCAATTTCAAACTCCCTCCTCCAGGTTTTTTAATTGCTCAGCAGACCAATTAAAGTGCTCTCTGATTGGTAAGCAGTGAACCGGAACTTGAGCAGTTAAATAACGCACCTCAGCTGGGTATACGCCAGTATCAGTGTGTCATTCGCTATCTGACGAAGTGAGTTGCTTACGAAACGTTGGAATATATCTTTCATAAGGACTAAAAAACACGATTTACATGGAAACCTTAACAGTAATAACGTAAATGTTAGATTATCCCATAAGTAATATCATTTTACAAGGTCAGTTTCAATGGAAAAATAATAGTATCTATTATTTGTATAATAGTTGCTTGCAAGGATCATTCGCCATATTAAAACAAATTTTTTAATTCTCTTTTTACAAAATTTCTTATCTTTTAAATTGAAATATTGATGTAACCTTAACTTTACGTGATTTGTAGTCTTGAAGCTTGTGTTATTTAAAAAGTTATGTAGTAAACGAAATAGAATTGGATGAAAAGACTGAACGTGGTATTAATTCCCACCTAAGTTCTTCAATTTCTTCTATTGTTGTTTTTAACGTGTGCAGTTGGACATTATCGTGATGAAAAAGAACATCGAACCAAGATAAAAAGCAACATTACTTACAGGATGATTTAATACTATTTGTTTTCTACTTTTTCTGTTAAAATTACACCCCGCTAAATAAATTCTAATGAGACATACAGATATTTGTTTGACTGACTATCGTATCTGTATGAACAGATTAAACATGCTTGGTGGTAAATTTAAATATGAGTAACAGAAATCAAATGTGCATTACAAATTGTAAGTCCATTGTATGGAATTGTGCAATCAGGGAAATTGTGTGCTTCCAAGGAAACTGCTGGACCTCAATGATTTAGCAAATTTCGCAACAGTAACGATAATATAAAACATTACCTTAATAAAAGAGAAATAATTCGAGAAATAGAATTCTCCATAATTTAAAATTAAAAATCTATTGTGCTCCAAAGTGTAAATAAATTTTTACAAATTTAATTGTAATTTAATTCAATAACTTTTTTAAATGATTTTTTAATCAACTCGACAAGTACTTCAAAATTAATCTAAAAATTTATAGAAAAGTTACTGCATTCGGTAACATTTTTAAAGTACTTATTAACGACGATAAAGCAGCACGTGTTATTTTTTAGTATTTTAAAAATCTAATCTCAATATTTCCTGTTTTGCAAAATAGTCACTTCCACTTTGTAAGAAATACATAAAAAATAGGGAATCATTTTTTTTAATTGTTGTCAAAAAATGAAAGTAAAGGAAATAAATTTGATTACCTTTCTAAAGAAGAACAATATAGAATATTGCACAATCACGGTATATATAATTGCTACAATTGTGGCTGCGGCTGTTTGTCCGTTAAGTAGGAAATGACTTCCTGCTAATGAACTTCCCGTTAGAAGAGCGTTGTAACCCCACAGGCCAGAATAAATTTCATTAATAGGTACCCCAAGCGTTATACCTAGCGAAAATATAAAAGTATGATAATTTATCATATTGTTGCATCCGGTAAAAGATTTGTAAGGCAGCTTTAATCTGACGTTCAATAATTTCAAGGTTCATATATAAAAATAGTACAATACCCGCCAATGAACCGATAAGCGCACCGAAAAAGGCAAAGCCAGCCGTTGTCGGAGAAGAAAGTAGAACAGCTAAATAGATGATGGCTCCTGTAGCGACACTTTCCACTGCGAACAGCTGAGACGCTGACACTACAATACCTTGAAACATCTAGAAAATACAGAAGAATATATTTTATATTTAATTATACGAACATATTAATATTTGGACTGCTCAACTAATTTTGAGCATGAATTGCGTAAACTGTAAAGTGGTGCGATATATGATAAGTGATAAAAAGCTTGATTAAAACATAAACGCTTAAAAATGATTATACGAAATTTCATTTTACTACAGTCGGCAGCAAAATTAACTTTTCCAGGAAGAAAATCACGGTGACGGCTGAATATAAAGGCTACTTTCAAGAATTTCTGTTTGGGCGAAATTAATATTTTTTTTATCAATTTCTAATACCTCTAAAAAGTTCATTTCCTAAATTATTTTCTCTAAAAATTTGATTTACAATATTAATTGCTGTAGCATCATAAAATACACTCTGCTTTTTCGATGTAAATTCACTACACGGAAAAATGACAGTTTTGAGTAATATTCAGAAAGTGAAAACACAAATAGCGAGAATGGAAATATAACTGTAGAAACTGAGGAAAAATTTTAGTGTCTAAACGGGAATCGAAACCGCGACTGCCGGACCGACAAGCCGGGATTCCATAACTTTATATTTCCTTGCTGCTATTACTCTTTTTTAATAGGTATGGAGGACTCGATCCTACACAACGAAAAAAATGTTAATGTATAATACAATAAATTCATTAACAAAGCTATGATAATCATCTATATTGATAAAGAAATTTATTAGGGCAAAAAAATATCTTTTTAAATATTGCATATACATACGTAACGTTGGGAAGAAATAAGCTAACTTCAACGCTAATTCTCACTAATTAACATAGTATTTATATTAATAAAGTTTCAGTATATGTTATCTTCTTTTATCTTTTTTTTCTAAATATTACTCAGTTGCCAGTTTTCTTCTAGGAAAAAAGTTTAGAGTGCAAAGACTACGATTAATATTGTACACGTGAATATCTTGTGTACATACAACTTTTTATTACAATTTTATTTTTACCGCTTAGTGCTACTTCGCTAATCCAGCGAACTGGATCAAAGAGTTATTGAATATTTCAAACGGAACTATAGAAAAAACTTACTTCGCGAAATTCCTTTCCTATTTTGGAAAGGAAAACGAAGATGTGATAAAATTATATAAAAATTTACCAAAGATATTGTAATACCGTGAAATGTTAGCTTCTGCTTGCGCTACCCTAAGAGGTATAAGAAGAGGGTTATAAACGAGAAAGTGAAAGGCATAAATCAGACCCTTTTGTGACGGACTTAAAAAGTGCACGAGGCCCACACGACACATTCATTGTTTTTAGCAGGAAAAGGCTGAAAGTGGCGTGCCATGTGGTAGGGAAAAAGTGAGAAATAGGAAGAAGCGTCTTTTTAGCGAATAAGGATGTAAAAGAAGGGTATAAGGTATATGTATAGAGAAGGGAGAGGTTGAAAAAAGAGAGTGCTGTATAGAGGAGGGCGTAGCATGAGTTGTAGAGCGACCGAACGTGCAATTTTCTTAAAGTATCAAGCAATAGCTTTAGTTGTATATACAAATTAAAAAAAAGTTATTTATTTCCAAGCAGTGTGTCTTTGACGAAAAAAATGTGAAAAATCAGTGAAAACACCAGCATTTTTTTTAACATTATGTAAAAGCTAATTATCTACTCGAAAATTCCGTAAATGTGACGGAAGAGAATGTTATTAGAAATTATGACTCAAAATTTGAAGCAAACCAGATGAAAGTTCACTGAATTATTGCTTTACCTAGTATATAAAAATTTAGGTTCGAGAAAAACGCGTTTAAAATTTTGCAGCAAGTTATTTATGATATAGAGTTAAAATTTCTTAACCTTCCTTTTAACTGAAAATCCACTTAAACATCTTAATAATTTTTTCTTGCTCAGATCTCCATAGAAGTATGTAATGACAGCAATTAGATTTTCTGATATTGCATTTCTGTGATTATAATTATTTAAATTATGAGTTAATCTTAACCACTATACGATACGTCAGTAAACTTTTAACTGGGGAAGACGAGTTGCAGTGTTACGCCTGCAATAATATAAGACATATCATGTTGGCATTTGCAAAATTCGAAATGATCTATTTTTAGGTGGCGACTGCCAAATTTAGAGAGTGCAAATAGTCTTCAAAATTGGGATTGAACAAATTCTTTTTGCAATATTACGAAACACCGTTGTATTTAAACAAAAGGTTCAAACATACGAAATGTCCATTTTCTCAAAATGTTTAGACATGTATAATAGACACATTTGATTACACTTCTGCTAGAAAGTTACATATTGCACTCTGTATTTATTATTTCAGTAATACCTGCATTATTTGTCACAACGTCGAAAATAAAAATTGTTATTTTACCAATCGATACTCAGACTGTTATTTTACGTCGAATGAATTTGATAATAAAATTAGTATCAACGTGTATGTAAATGAATTGAAGTATATCATAACGTTTATGTAAAGGAATTGAAGTATATCATAACGTTTATGTAAATGAATTGAAGTATATCATAACGTTTGACAAGAACTATATTATCATTTAAAACAACAAAATTAGCATTCAATGATTAAAATTCTGGAACGTTCTAAATAATTGAGAATGTGAAATATTTTTAATTCAGTGACACGTGATCGAATTGTGAAAAGCAGCGCACGTGCAAACTTTACCATTCCCCAATCAATGTGGTCCCTTGTGATATTTCCCCCGATGAAACTGACATCGCTTGTCGTCGCATCACTTGTTGCATTGTCCTGGAAACAATGAGAAAGTACTGTATAAACAACTGATCACGTATACACTTGTGACACATATACTATACATCGTATATGTACATCGTGTATACAAGGTGTCCAATAAGTCGTAGTAGAATTGACAAGTAGTTGTGCATACATACATGGTGTCCCACGTAACCGTCGCCACAATTTTTCGGGCACATCCGGTAGCCAGATAAAAAAATGTTTGAAACAAAATTATTTAGTTTTTAGTCAGCTACAAAATGCACTAAAAAGAAATTAAAAAAAGAAATTAGTTTATGAAAAACAAAGGTCACATTCATTTTTTTTTATGGCACTACGTAGTTTTTAGTACATAATATTATTGTTTATATTAAGACGAGTTCAATGACCTAGTATACTATGACTGAAAATCGTGGCGACAGTTACGTAGAACACCCTATATATCACTTATAAAAACATAAGTAAAAAAATGTACAATAAAGCTTTCTATGTTTTATCTACATTTCGAGGAAAATGATTTTAAACGTGAAAACGTTACATTACAAGATATAAATTAAGTGAGTTCAATGCAATGTTTAATTGGTAATCTTCATCATAATACAGATATCCCCATACAAAACGACACATAATGAGAATTTTTAAGTGCGAACACCATCGTTCGAGTAAAAGTGTGCATTGTTTCATATTTACGTACAGAATTTAAAAATATTGAAATTCTAAATTCATTTCTAGTTCGCAGAGTATTGATCCTTAGTCGGCCAAAAGTTTTCTTGCTATGGAAAAGCAATAACTCGAAGCTTTCCCAATAAAAAGTCGATGAAATTTTTTCCAACTAACATAAATTAATGAATAGAACTATTTTATTGTTGCATGATAAAAAACTGAATATTGAATATCATACTTTATAATTTCGTTTCGCGTGATGTTTTATAAAAACATTCGTCAAGATAGAGCTCTTAATTATGAAACGAAAATAGTATAGTTTTGTTCATTTTTAGAATCTAACTACAGTTTCTATACTAGTCCTTTGTTTCATTGAACACGAATTTGCATGACACGGCATGCTTTCAAAACCTAACTATTTTATAGCTATACGGGGATACTTGTAACAAGACTTATACAGGATGTCCCACGCAACTGAAACAGGCTGTACCTCCTATATAGTTGGGAATAGAAAAAGATGTTATAGGTAAAAGTTAAATAGTATCAGACGATGTATAATATGCAACTAAGTTTATGCAGTTCTGTGCATCGGTGCATCAGAAAAATGCAACTACACTTGTTTTTTAATGAAAACCTATGTTTCTGACTACACCAATCGATGCAGTTTCTTGTGCTCTACATAAAAGTATACAATGCGCAACGTCAAGAAGCGGATGGAAAAATGGTTGGACTCCAATGGAAGAGCATTCGGACATTTGTAACGTAGATACTCCGGAACACTTGCCGAGAGACCGAAATAATTCAGAGAACTTTCAGCTTCGATAATTTCCTAACGAATAAATTTAGGGCATAAGTATGTTAGTACTTTCATGCAGAGCACAAAAATCGACATCACTCCAACAATCAAACCTCACCAGTAAACCAACGACGATTCAGCCATACCACACTCGAACATATTGCTTATTCAAAGTAAAAGTTGCAACACTTATATCAGTGTATAAATTTATTCCCTGAGGCATTTACATGTATTTATGAAACACCCTGTATATAAACGCTAACCTAAACTGTATCGTGATGTACTTCACATATATCAAGGTGAGTACGGTAAGTCGATGGTCGCGAGACTCGGAGGGTGTCGGAGTTCGGTCAGGGATGAAGAGCAGACGGTTGTAAAGGAGATGCTGGATAGAAAGAAGTTCGCCAAGTTGGTTATCCTAACTGGATTGAAACTGTGAAGAAAAGGAAAAAAAAACTGTGGTTTGATATAGGTAAAGGAAGGTGATTTGGACCAGTGGTACCGAACACGATCAAACTGGTTAGTCCAAGCTATTTGCGGAAGTCTGAGTAGATAGCGTAAATCATTTAAAAGTCTAGATGTTTTACTACCTTGTAGAAGCATATTAGAGAGGGTAGGATTGCCTGTACCGAAACTATAAACACGATTGATTGACTTTCCTCTTTTTTTTTTTTTTTGCTGGGAGTAGGACTTCTTTATAATCTGAAAGTAATTTGTCTCGTTACCTATGGAGACATAATTATCGAGTTTCTGCAGATGAAGTGTACATGTAGGAAAGCTTTCAAAAAATCTGCAGATGGAAGCAAACGATCTAGAATACGTCGGTTTAATAAAAGAAACAAGCCGAAAATACAGAATATATAGAAAATACTGGAGATATGGAGAGACCGTAAGAAAATTCAGACTTTTCCTTGAACTTGTACCAATTTTATGCACCCAAGTATATTTTAGCCCACCCAATCAGTGCTCTCGGTACGCCAAGCAAGAGATTTATGACTTGGTGTACCTAAAATGTGCGCTCCATGCTCGCAACCCTATCCATCCTTTCGCAAGCAATGAAGAAAACTTTTATTCTACATTTTCTTACTTTATTTTCTTTTTTTATAAAGATTTACTTCTTTTTCGAATGTTTTACGACTTCCTGGACACTGTGTATATGTATATATACAGGATGATAGTAGAAACAGATCGAAAATTTAAAAGCGTTACATTAGTCATAGAGAGGGATAAAAAATATCTATCTAACATAACTTCTAAAATCAATTCTGTCGATGAAAAATGTAGGAATTTGTTTTCACCTTGGTGGAGCTCTTTAAATAGTTTAAGAGACGGAGTGCTGCTATTGGGATATTTTTCAGCATACATATAAACGACGGACTGCAGAAGTGTTCCCATTGCAGAGTGGTCCGGAAACCCGCTTTTCGTGACCAAAATCAATTTTTCACGTTTAATACTTCCAAAAGAATTTCTTTTTTATAAAGTAAAAACCCTTCAAAGCTTCAAAATTTACAATATTAATTATTTTTGGGTAATCTTACTGTCGAAGACAACGTTCTGGAAAGAAAATTCTGGAATTCAAAATGAAACTAATTGTTCTATTCATTATTATAATTTTATACATTTTAGTAGGTGTATTTCAATTATTTGAGTGGGTCGTAAGTATACTTTAATCCATGTAAAACTACTGCAAAGTTTATAATATTTTAGATTTTGCGAAAAGTTTTAGAAAGATGCTTAGGAGTGTTAGACGTCGGGTTTTTCTTTTATATTAAAACTTAGATATATTGCTGGAAAGTGCATGTAACTTTTAGATGTAATCTCCCAAAAATCTCTGTGCAGATTTTAATATACAGACTCTCAAGGCTCGTAAAGACGTTTTCATTGCATAAATTTTACCTACTATTAGTATTAATTCTCATAAATACTAGATAATAAATGTTACCGTAAATAATAAAATTTTATCATAAAAAATAAACTTTTTATCAAAACAATCGACATAACGATGTTTTCTATTTTTTCTCAAATTTCTTTTTTCATATAGAATAATTGTCTTTTTTAAAAATAAGTTACTATAAACGATTGAATTGTATAAGAAAACAAAGTTTCGTTGAATTAAATAGGTACAAAGGGATTTGCAGTTTTGGCCACGAAATGCTGTTCTCCAGGTTATTATGCATTTGCAAGGCCATACACAAAATGAAATTTTGCCATTTCCATGTTAGAATAACAGACATTGTTAATCTAAGATAATCACACGAGAATAATGCTTACTGTGCTGGATGAATACAAAAGATGTACTACGGTTGCGTCTAATAAAGTATTCTTTGTTGATAATAGTAGTAATCCTGAGTTTACAACTCCGAACAAATACTGTCTCAAGTTTATTTGCTATGCTTGACCGAATTCGCGATAACTCTATTTTGCTCCATCGACATTTCAATATGATGTGAAAAGATCAGTTTTAGCATGTCGAACGTTAATAAAAAATAAAAATTGGTTTTACATCGAAAGGATTGATTTTAAGATTTATGTTCACTAGACATTTTTTTACTCCTCTTGGTTGGTACAATAACACCTTTAACACTAGATTTATGGATATTACTCGTATACCTATTTATACGGACACCTGTTAAATTGACAGATAAAAGAAAATATGTATTTAAAAATAAAAAAAAGTCGTTTTATTTACTTCGTAAAGAATTTAGTTATATAGTATTAACAAACATTACATTTATCCAGCGCACTGTTTTTGCAGTTATGTATACGCTTTGCATAAATGTTCTTTTTACACTTAATACAAATATCCATTATAGATCCGTCTGATTGCTCTGTTCGGGTATGTTTGAGATATTGTGTATGAAGCAGTAGAAATATCTTTGTCGCGTTATGATTTTTATTTAGTACCTACTTTTCGATTACTTTTACATTTGTTATCAGAATAATAATTTCATGAATAAAGCAGATTTACTACGATTAACTATGAAATTATTTGAATCACCAATTTGACGGATATCCGAAGAAATAGGTATACAAAATACAGAATTTTGAAATTAGAGGGCTAAGGAAGAAATGAATTTGTGTGTGCGTATGTGTATTGCTAAAAAATAATACTGATAGTTTCTGCAATTTTGTTGGGGAATTTCTAACCCGTCAAATTGATGGGTCCCGTAAATCTAGTGTTAAATTAAGGACCATTTTTTACGACCACCCTGTATATACGGCTGCGATATCTTTGTTCGAGTGCATATAACCCTATGCTTAGAACTGGGCTAGTTCGATCATTGACGTTCACGACTGGAGGAAACTTTAAAGTACATTTCAAAAACTATTTCTGCTAGAAAATGATCAGAACTTATTTTCTTACGTATAACTTTTTTTGGTGAAATGATCAGAAAGTTATTTTCTCGTGGATTTGAACGGGTCTCTTTTTAATCACTTTGTTGTGACGTACGTATAGTTACTCGAATTAATATTCGGACACTTTTTAAAACAGTATAACTTTTTAAAAATTGGGTTAAACGATTTCAATTTTTTTAAGAAGTTAGAGAAATTAATATATTAGATGACGTGTACAAAAAATTTTGAAAGAATTGCAATTTGTGGGACTCGCGAAGAAGACTGTAAAGGACACTGTTTACAAGTTTCTTATCTCAGCCTGTAATGAAAATTTAATACATACGTTTTGTAGATTTATGTCAATTTATACATGCTGAGAATTTCATTGAACTCAGTTAACGTTGTTATAGTTTTAATGTCAGTGTCCCGCGACTTTAGGCCAAAAACTATAATAATTCTAAAATTTCTTACATTTGCAAGAAAAGCTTACAAAATCGATGTGTAATAAATTAATAACCATGGAAAATAGTAGAGTCAATTCAAAAAAAGTATTAAATTTATATATCTTTCAAATTAATGTTTAAGTTTTATAAATAAAGACAAGCGGATAATTTTCAAACTCCATTCTTACTATATATACTATTATATTAGAATGTATGTAGGAATGTATTATTCCTTCGTTATTATTCCATAAATTCTTTTATGTTTTATTCATATTTTATAATAATAAATAAAAAATATTTTTATATTGACTATAATTGCATTTTATTTGTTTAGCTGAAATTTGCAAAGGTGAACAAATGAGCAAAAAGAGTGAACAACATTTAATGTGATTTACTGTGTGTATAGGAAAAATAATAGAATTAAGCGGCCATATTCCAGTGACCTTGAAAAAAAATATATTGTCAACATTAGTAGGGCATCAATCGAATTATCATATGTGTGTGTGTGTGTGTGTGTCATTACAAGTAATGAGTAAGAAGGTATTTAATTTTTTTTTTCATTTCAAAGAACCAACCATCCTTTTTTATTCCTTTTCCTGTGATATATATATATATATATATATATATATATATATATATATATATATATATATATATGTCACAAAAAAATAGTTAAAAAAAATTTCGTTCAGTTTCATAAGAAAGTAGCTTTTCGACAAGTTCACTATTTTTTAAATTGTGTACGTTTAAGAAAAGTTTACAGAATCAAAGTATTCAATATAAAAAGAAAATTATTTTTTATCTGTGTAAATAATGGTATTAAAAGATTTCAATTCTTACCAGTATGAGTGTTTAATTTTAACAACATATTTTATTACCATTCTGATAATTGGTTGCAATTTCTCCATTGCATCAAGTCCATTGTCTTGGGTATAAAGCACAAAGACCAACGCATATTCAACCAGATTAAATGGCCACGCTATGAACAGTGACATAATGTTTCTCAGAGATCGTGTCAGATAAACGCTGCAAATGTTAAACGTGAACTATTAAGATTTGCAAAAGCATGTTATAATATTTTATATTGCTCGAAACTTATTATTAAACTTATCATACGTTCCTTTTAACTGAAAACGCTGAAATATTTCGTAAAAAGGTGTTGGATACATTAGGTTACCTTAAGCTAAAAGGCGGTCAAAAATTTTTCCCAGAAATGAGAATTAGATTAGACTAAATTGTAAAATTGTGGAATACTTTGTAAAGAAGTGAAGGTATCAAAAAATTGTTCTTACGAAAATATAAGTCGTGAAAGATTTCGATTTTCACTATTTTTAACCGTTAGTAGCTCCTAGTACTGTAAACCGAGTTTAACGAAATTATGTATAATTGACTTAAATCTACAAAACGAATTTTTTAAATTTTTATTGCAGGATCACATAAAAAAAAATTGTAAAAAGCTAACGTTATTATTTGCTTCGTAATTCCGACCAAATGCAATTTTTTTTCTCAAAAAATTTTATACACGTCATTTAGTAAACTAATCCTTATAAATTCTCACCAGAACTCAATTCGTTTAATCTAATTTTAACAAAAGTTATTCTGTTTTAAAAAGAGTTCGAATACTTTCGTGAGCTACTGTATGTATTCCCACATACTTCATTAGACAAGTCGTTTACATATGTCCAAGTCTAATTTTTTTACAGTTCTAGGCTTGCAAAAAATCTGCAGAAATTCTGGTATACTATCAAAATATCTGCTATGTTATGCAATCGTCCGTTAAATCCACTGTTTAAAACATTTTCCAATAAAAATAAAAATTAATTTCAAACAAATACAACAGTGAAATAATATCTCTTGAGTCACCAATGACCCAAATTTCTTAGAGAGGATTATGTAAAATCAAACGTATCAGTACGTAATGTAATTGGATAAACTTACGCCAATTAATACACAATCTGTCAGTATTTTTACTAAAATATTAATAAACGATTATTCATCAGTATTTTAAATAGATGGTCAATGTGTATAATAAAATATAGGTATGTAATAACACAACCCAACCTAACTTAACCAAAACCAAATTAATACCAATCAAATAAACAAAATTGTACTAAAAAATACGATTTATACTGACCAAAATAATTATTTTTACTGATCATTTGTTTAAAAAAATACTATTAAATGAAAAAAGTACTGATCAAATAAATGGAGGTGAATACATAATAATGAAATATTTTGAATACCTTGTAAGATTTTTTAAATCTGATAAATATTTTTTATTCATTTTTTAGTGTATTTTGCACTATGCAAAAAAAATATGTATACTGCTAAATTTTCTTTTTTCTTTTAGTACATCTTTCAAGTGTATTAATATTTATAAGAATAATACAAAATATAAAAAGAAGTAGAAATAATTTCATGAAGAACGTAAAACAATTTACGATAAAAGTGAGATTACTATATTTATTTATTGAATCTGACCTGAATATGGTTCCGAGAATCGTTAACAATATGCTGAAAGCATCGAAAGGTCCATAGAACTCTGGTATTAATCGACACGATACCGCGCCGACTAACAATGGATTAAACGTTGTTAGTCCATTTATAATATCTTTCTGTGGATCTCGTATCAACTGTAAACAAAATGTGTGCTTTTTGAAACGGAATATGGGAAATCTATGCTACGATAGACGAAAAAGCAACGTAAAACAATCAGAAAAATTATATTAATTCTTATAAAAAGTTTCACGTTACAGCGATTTTACGTCACGTCTCTAAATTAATGCGTTATTACCTAGCAAAAAAAGGAAAAAAACTTTAAATAATTGAAATACGTTTCATAAAAATCAATAATGAAAACTGTGATTGTTAACTCCGATTGAATATTAATGTAAATTTATTTTAATCAAATTGAAAGATTTCATACTTATCTTCTTTATTACAGCTATTAATATTTCTGTTTCTGTTTTTTTTTTTTTATTAATTTACTAACGAACATCGGAGAATTATTTCAGTACTGCTATAATATTAATAAATACAATAACTATTATATAAAAATTTACATATATAAATAAACATTCCAAAACGAAAGTTCATATACTTGTAAATAAAAGAACAAGAAAATAGCAAAGAACGACATTCCCATTTTTAGAAGTAAAAAAACGTTGCAGAGTATTTAAAAAAAAAATTAATACATACCACTGATAGCAAAAGTCCTAGAAAACCAGTAATTGCTGAGAAGATTAATACATTCGGATCGCTAACACCTAAAGAAATCGCTATCAATAGGCCGCTAAGTGGATTATTTGCAAATGCTACCTGTAAATTTGTACAACCACGTGAATACTTTTTTATTAACTTTTATGTTCATAAATTTCAAGATTCTGAGGGTAATCATACAAAATTAACAATTATTTTCAGTCACAAACAAATGACACTGTTTTGAATAATAGTTGTATATAAATCCGAAAAATAAAACAATATTCGATTAATCTTTTTTATAAATTGTGTTTAGTGGATCTATACTTTTAGAACACTATGAAATATAACATACAGAATGTTAAGAAACGGTTACATTTTATTAAATTAATACCTTTGTTACCACGTCATCTATTCTTCCTATTATTTTTGCCCATACCCTTAATGTCTATATCAGTTTTACACAATACTGTGCATACCTGTACTTGTGCACATATATTATGTATTAAACACGTAAACTGTGGATTTTATACGATATATTAACCCTTTACATTCGAGAGGTGACTCTCGGTCACCAATTGGATTGATACGGTAACTCGAACGGCGACAATTTATGTTTGATTTCTTTAGAATATCGTTTTTTGTATAATCTTACTAAATGTAGAACGATACGCTTTCAAATAGCTATAAGATTTTCTTATTTCAAATTAGATCATGATCGTAGCTCGGACTGCGTGTTTGATGTTAGTCCGAGTTTGACAATCGTGACAATAGGGATATTACTTCCAAAGTTTTTGAGCCCTGTAAGTATGGAATGTGATAATGAAATCAGTTCAAGTGAAGATGAGTTTGATTTTTCGTTGCTGAATGACAAAATTACTTCTATATATAAAGCAACTGACGGTAGAAAGAAGGAAAGCAGTGATAAAGATAGAGATGAAGTAAGGGGTGTAAGAAGGAAAAAAATCAGAACAATATACAGTAAATGCGAAAGCGATAGAAACCGCAGGAAATACAGAAACTTCAGAATAGATAATGTGCACAGAATCGGAAGATATACCGCGAAGACTACAGTTTGTATGCGGCGAAAAATCCGCAGGACCGCAGATATCTTCAGACATAAAAGAACCATTGGAATTTTTAAAGCTGCTTTTTACCGATGAATTCATTAATGAAATAGTATGTGAAACAAATAGTTATGCTACAAAAAAAGTAGAAGAAAAGACATTATTATCGTATTCGATATAGCGAACTTGTCCCGACAAACGAAGAATGCATCTTGGTGATTGTTTTATAAAATACAATACAAAGCAACAGTAGAAAACTTAATGTTTAACAAATTTTCTTCTTTGAGATGTGAAGATACATAAAATATTAAAATATACAAGTTTTATACGGTAATTTTTATGTGAAATCATTTTAAGTTTACTGTAAGAAATTCACCAAACATGCGGGAAATCGTCTCGAGTTGCTGGTTCGCTCGAGTGAAAAGGGCCTCGAGCACAAAGGTTAAATGAAGATAACACCGATCTGTTATGAGAATTTGGTTCTGTTGAAAATAAAAATTCCTGGGGAGATTTAATTTTTAGGTACTTTTCAAAAGATTTTCTTTTAATATATTTAAATATTATATTTAAACATAATAATATATTAATTATTATTAAATAAATAATTATATTAAATTAAAAAATTAATATTAATATTAATATTTAAAAAAAATAATATATTTAAATATACATATTTAAACCATTGATCCATTTCAACGTTGATCTTTCTTTACACCGATACTTTTCCATCTGCTTTAAAAATGTTGCATTTGCTTTCGTTGGAAAATATAATTTTGCCGCAAAAATCAGCGTCCTACGTAATAAATTCTTTTGCAAATACTTTTCTTTTTTTAAATTTATTTTGCTGATTTAAACCTTTTTTCGTGCAACACATGCAGTGACCAGCATCTTTTAATGTTCTGAGTATAGTTTTGGTACTTATTTTTGACAATTATCTTTTATTATAAATGCAGTTTCAAATGAATTAGGTTTTGGATTATTTCTTTGCTATATTTATAATTTCTCTTTTCTCGCGAATTGTCAGGTCGGAAGGACGATCATTTCTTATCTGATTCTCAACGTTTGCTTTATTTTTAAACCGTTTTATGACAGCGAACAATAAAACGATTTGTTTTTGCAACGTTCGCAATTTCACCGAAAGATTTATCTATATCGTGAAAAATTTAATATCATTTTCCTTTCTTCAATTGTTTCTTTTACTTTTCTAGTCATTATTATTCTATTTTAATTATTTGCTTTTAAACAACTGAAATCTCAAGCTTAAATAATGGAGCATCTTAACAAATGACTAATGGGAGATCCCCTACCATTATTTTCAAACGACGACCGGGAATTGTCAAAAAATACGACGATGCATTATTTATTATATTTTGTGCCAATACAGTGGACTCCCGTATAACGCGCTTCCGTAAAAAGCGAATTCGTATAACGCGACGAAAAAATTCCGACTAGTACTCATATAGCGCGATAAACAGTTCCATATAACGAGTAAGATAAATTTAACATTTTCACATAGTTTTTGATTTTTGAAGCTGACGAAGCAGCGGTTTATAAAAAAAATAGTAATAAATACACATTTAAAAATATAAGAGAAAAATAATTTTATTCAACTTACATAAATTGGTCTGATAATGTATGTCCCGTATAACGCGATTTCCTATTACGCAGAACGTATTCCCCGCGTTGTACGGGAGTCCACTGTACTTTTGTCCGCCTATAAAATGCTCAAGCAACACATTTTTCCTATTATTTTAGATATAACTTTATTTATATTATTTAATCAACTAAGATAGATAATACATGAATATGTTAAAAAATTTTTTCTTTAAATCAATTTGTTTAGTAGTTATAAAATATTTGTATCCAACACTGTACTTTTGTCCAACACTGTACATATTGTGTACGACCTTGGTAATAAACGTATAATGTAAAGATGTTAGTAAACATGTAATTGTTTGTTTGTTCTGATAACAAAAGTCGTTTGAATTTTTTGTTCAAAAAATACGATTTGAGAATCAATTGTTGTCAATTACAGCGTATTATAAGTTTCTAATTAATACATTATTATTCTGTAGGATGTACCCCTCAACGAAACAATCCAAATGTCACTTATGATAACGAATCTTCACATTTTATGCTCTATGTTAGATAAAACTTAAACCATTAAGTATATATACCTAGATAGATAATGCGGAGCAGATTAGTCACGTGACGTTTGCGGTCATTCAATTTGATTCGTTTGTACTTTCATTTTTGTGGACTTTGACTAAAAATGAGTTGAATTCTGCATTGGGAAATGATATTAATACACTGCACTAACAGATAAAAGATGCCTGTGAATTCACTTGAGAAGAACAAGGTATTTTCGGCAGAGTTACAACTCTTCGTCACACATGCTAAGCATGTATAGGAATAGAAGAGACATTTGAAACATCTTTTGTAAATAGGGAAGAGATTACGTTAAGATAAAATTAATCATGTAACAGTATGCTTAGAAAGATAGAAGCAAACCAGTTGTGTTACTAAAATAGCAAATTGATTTTATAGTCGTTAGTATTGCTTTTTCCATCTTTATTTAATAAGAATTTCTTCTTTTGTTTTGTACTGTACGCCCTTAAAATGAGTAACCGTTTCGTAATATTCTATATAGAGGAAGTCCGTTCAAGGTTTTCTAATAACATACCAGTAAGTAAATTCCATCCTGATTTTCATAAAGGGAATTAAACAACAATAATTATAAAATGAATACTGTAATATGAATAAGTAATAATCATAATGAATAATAAAATATATTTAGTAACTTACTTGACCAAAACCTCGTAGTAAAAATTCAAATAAACGCAATGCACTCCAAAAGAAGCTTTCTTTTTCCAGTAAAAATTCTTGCAAAACGGCAAAATTTCCAGTAAAAATTGGGCGTGAATAATCCTGCATTATAATTGTATTTGTCGATATATTTTAAATATAAAGAGGATAAACATTTAATTTTTGAAATTCACACTATGCAAGTCATTTCTTTGATTTCGTAAAATTTTTCTTAAAATTCTTTACGAGCAGCCTGCTCGAATTTTATTAAGCACAAAACATGTCTGATATTTATATTTCTTAAATTAATTTCAAACACTTACATTGCCCGTTGATTTTTTTAAACGTTCCGTTATAGCCATTGCAGAATCACATAATAGTTTCCTATCAGAGACAAATTCTTTTAAACACTGTGCAAATTCCCCTACCATTTATAACTTAAATTACTGATAAGGAACCACATACTACACTTTATCAAGATTCAATTTTTATAAGAAGAATATTAACTTCCGTCATTATAATTAAATATAAAGTTGTGGTAAATTTTGTTTTCTTTTACTTTGAAGTGCTTGGAACTTATTTATTCACTTCAAGTTGTGTTTCATCTATTTTTACTGTTAACAAATGTTAATTCACGCTACCATTGAAGTACAGTTTAATTAACGCAACACGTAATTAAAATAATTAACAACCATGCTGCTAACAGAACGTTAAACTGTTACTATTTAACACTTTTATTAATGATGAAAGAGTAAATAAAATAAATACACAATGAGTGTTGGTACAAATGTTTATTTTTAAATGAATTACAAAATTGTGAAGACAATGATGCTGTTTTAATCAGTGGATCATAAATTTCGTGTTTTCACTGAATCGCAGCAATAAAAAATCTGACTTAATTATGTAAAAAAATATAAATGCAAACTTCCATCAATTTTTATCTCTTATTATTAATGATAAGGCAAATTTGATTGGTCACGTGAAAAAATTAATTAGATGTTGTGCCTACATTTGCTAAAATTTTAAAAACAACTGTTTCAAATTAATTTATAAACGTCTATATTCAATTATAAAAGTTTAGGAGTCAATAACGTAATTAGGATGCACAACAAGTAAAGGATCATCCTCTTCTTTCTCTGTTTTATCTTTTTCTTTCAGCTCAGCTGTAGTTAAAGGTATGATAATTTGGTCCTGCACGCAATTGAAAAATATCGTAGACAATTACACTGTGTCATTAATAATAAAGTTTAGATAATTTTAAATGAAGTTTAAATATTTACATGATAAATCAATCTATCGATGATTTTTTCAATAAAATTTTTTCTCTCCAACAATTCTTCTTCCGAATCTATTTGATCCTGTATTTGATCAAGGTACCATGCCACCAGTTCTGACTTCCGTAATCCACCTTTACTATCCTCTACGTTAACATATATTTATCATTATATAATTATGCAGATATTTAGTATGTTCAGTCATATCGTAAGTAAAATACCTGCGGCGTCAGTTTCAGCATGAATTTCCTCATTTCTCATATACAACACCAACATATTTGATAAATTCTTATATTCTTCAAAGGACATTGTTAGTTTCTTTTTGTGTACTTCTTGTGTTTCTCCGGCTATGGTATACAAAAAGGAAAAGTACAAGGATAATTTTGTTTCACACGAAAAATTATATTATACGTAAACAGAATAAAATGATTTACGAGTCTCTGCTTCCTTATCGTTATCCAAGGCATTGAGAGCAGCCATAAGTGGTGGAGCTTCATCTATATTGACATCCATATTTCCATCTTCAGCGTCTTCTAAATCTATATCCGGCTGTTCTACAGTAACAATACTTTTACTTAGTAGACGTTTTGCTTCTTTAACATGCTTTACAGTGACTTCATCTGAACATTCTAATTTAGCCATAGCTTCCGACAATCTGATGAGACTTTCTAGTTGTCTAACAGTAACTCTCCACTTGCCAGAACCACTGCCAGTTCTTTGTCTTAGCGTTGTATAACTGTCAACTAGAAATTCTGATGCTTCCTGTAAAATTTGATGAATCAATTTAATTTATTCAGTTAACTGATTTATATTATTAAAAAAAATATAATACCTGGCTTAGTATAGGTTTGAAATGTTTGGCAAAATTAATGTATCTAATAATTTCTGCCTGCGTGTATACTGCTTCAAAGTCTTGTAAATTGTCGCAATGTAAATCAATAATTCTTTTAGCGATCGCGTTATCAATAATTTCGTTACATTCGTCAACTATAATAAAGAATAAATCAAATCTGGACATAATAGGAGCTGATAACTGAACGTTCTGCTGTAAAGACTTTTTCCTATCGTACCGTCCGCCAATCGGATTTGCCGCCGCTAATATTGATGTTCGAGCATTTAGAGTTGCTCTTACGCCAGCCTGAAAATACAGATATTTAATAATAATACATAAAATTGAAATGTAATGCTAATTATCAATCCATGTTAAAAAGTCTTAGCAAACCTTAGCTAATGAAATTGTTTGCTGCTCCATAGCTTCGTGTATGGCAACTTGATCTCTGTTGTCCATTTTATCAAATTCATCGATACAACAGATACCTTGATCAGCAAGCATTAACGCGCCAGCTTCGATAACAAAATCGGGCGACTCTTCATCTCTTACTACAGCAGCAGTTAAACCAGCTGCAGAAGATGCTTTTCCCGATGTATAAATTGCTCTTGGTGTAAATTCACTAACACTTTTTAGTAATTGAGACTTTGCTGTACTAGGGTCGCCAACAATACAACAATTTATATCTCCTCGTAAAGAAGTACCCTCTAATGTTGTTTTTGCAACACCACCAAACAACATTAAGGTGACTCCTTTTTTTACTTCATCATTACCGTGTATTGAAGAGAATAAACTGTTAACAAGATTCTGATATAAATTTTTATCACGACTCATTTCGTATATACGGTTCCATTCTGCTTCTGTCATTCGTTTTTTCATCATTTCTTGAGAAATTTCTTCCATATTTGTTTCAGTGCCACCAAACTGTATAAACATTAAATATATAAAATATACATATGTTTGAATATTTAACTTGAGAACTTAACACGTTGAACACCGTTATATTAAAAAAAATTTGGATCCCATGGTCACCTTCTTTTTTTTTTGTAATTTGCTGGAAGTAACATAAAATAATCATATATTATGATTTTGTATCTATTTCATGCAATTAAGTAGATTTTTTAAGTGTAAATACACTAGTACCCTTAAAATTTGGCCTAAATCAGGTAAAAATAAAACGCCTATAATAGTCAACCTGTAGTACCATAAAGTTGAAATTCTACCGCGTTAATTATATAAACCTGTTTACCAGACCACACATTTTCATTACCCATAAGCATTTCATTCGGGTATGAATTACGGGTGAGCCACGCGGCCTGAAAGAAAAATCTTTGTGCGCAGCGCATTGAACAAATATGGTGTGAATCGTATTTGATTCATACGGCAGTCAACGTGTTAAAATAACTAATAATTCATCATACCCTGAAGCTTGTCGGAGTAACACTGCATGCCAGAAATGCAGTTCTGTATGTTAATTCACGTGTTCCTAAAGCTCTTAATCCTGTTACACCTTCTCCTTGTTCAGTAGGTCTTGGACGCCTTGATTTTGTATCAGCTTTTGCACCAGGAGCTGAAAGAACCCCTACATCTGGAACTACTATTAAAGTTCCTGTAAAATCATATCTAAAAGATACAAACAAAACTTATCAAAATCTTACAAAATTCATGATGTGGCATAATTTCTTTTAATACCTATCACCAGCTTGAATAGTTTCGACTGCTTCAGCACGTAGAATTATTTCAAGCGAACGAGGAATACAGCCTCTAGGAAGTTCTGCTTGTGTTTCTTGTACCCTAATTTTTTGGAAATCCACAAATACAGAATTATCCACATCAAGCATGAAACGTCTTCTATTATTGCATACTGGATTATGGCAAATTGTTGGATTTGTAAACTATAAATAATTATATAACTGTAATAATTCTGTAATAAATATATTCACATCACTGAAAATATCTATAGTATACTTTAAACTGTTGTTCCACATTTTTTATGACAGTGTTGCAATCCATACAGACAAACATTCCTAACACCAATTCTGGATGCACAGGATGTGTTCTTATTACTTGTCCAGATATACGAATCAATGTACCCAATTTTGCAGCATTTAATTCTCTTAATTTTTGCCTGGTCGGCACTTCTACAAAACTGACATAACATTCTTTTTCTTTTCTCAATTCTGTTTCATCTTTCACAAAATTAGATACTGCTTGACATAGGTATGGGTAAATTCTGAAAAATTTAAGTTCATAAAACAAAAGTAAAAATCAGAATTAACTTCGCAACAATAACTATTCTTGACGCATTATAGAGAAGCATTATTCTAAAAATTTACCTGTAATACTCTTCAACGATAGTTGTAGAAAGTACTTGATTGTATTCATCCACATCGTCAAAAACAACTTCTAACGTACTATGTTCTGGACCTACAAGTTCTTTGGCTGGTTCAAGGTACTTAACAACTCCATCTTCTTTAAATCTAATTAACATAACATATATATAAATAATTTAAAACTTAAAAGAAAGCGAACACTGTAGTTATAATTGTTTTCTAGTAAAATTAAAAAATGTACTCTTCCAAAAAGTCTTGAAACAGCTTTTGACATTTGATTCCAATTTCATCAGGCACACGTGTTCGACTATTCTGTGCATCACCAACATCCATCTTTTGAAATAATTAAAAATAATTAAGTTATATGCACGGAATTATAACAGTCAACAATGAAATAACGCGCGTGTATAATTTGGCGGGAATTAAATTTAGGCAAGTTTTCAAAATTTACATTATATCGATGCTTTACATAAAACATTAAAATTAATTAAATCTTATACCTTACGTGGTACTTTAAAAATATGTTGATTTATAAAGAATATTGTAATATAATTATTTATAGTATTATTTATAATGTGACGGTCACACTACGCGACTTATGTAAACCAGCCATAAGATGTACACTGTATGATTCCCATATGAATCCACCTGCCCTCGTTTCAATGCACTTATCCATTTATTCATAGGAAACTAAATGTAACCATAATCACAATTTCACTTATAATTACGTGTTCCTATTGTAACATAAGATAAAGACTTTAGAATACCTTTAAACTGTAATTTATGTATTAAAGTGACCGATGTAGTGCTGTGCGCGTAAACTTTGAAAGCATCTACATACAAAGCTCAAACGTTGTCCACTTGTAACCGCTTTCAATAAAATTCTTATTTCACGATGCTTGTATTATATTAATTAGTGTAAAATCTTAGCATTAAAAGATGTTCGGAATACCAGAAAGTTATTCCGAATATAATTTCTCTATATGTTGCCAATAAATAACAATAAACTTAAGAAAAAATTTGAATAGTGAGAGTGGGAGAGTATACGTCGTACCATCTAACGGTTAATTATTTCTACGTTTATATATTTACTTTTATTTGACATATAGTGTCATCTAACGATGGTTTATTTATATTACGCAAATAGCTGGTATTACAGCTATTGATTTCAAATGAATCAAGTGATGTACCCGAGTATTTGGGTACTCATGAGATACTCAGGTAAATAAAAATTAGGATTTGTCTCATCAGCCTAACATCCTGAAAAACGAGAGAAGCAATTAATGATGATAATAATAATCATAATATTAATAATATATAATGCTGTCAGTTTCAGTAATTCTTTGCAAAGCGAGAATGTAAATCGAAAACTGTCAAAAACGGTTAAACGACCAATTTGGCTCAATTCAATTCAATTCGATTTATTTCGGTTCTACTCAACTCAATTCGACTTGGTATACATAAGTTTAGGTACCTACCTAGGTATAATATAGATAGGTATCACATCATTACACAAACGCAATGTAGAATCAAATGGGTATTGTGGGAGTAGCTCAATAAAAGAGGAACAAAACTACCAATTTCATAAATCTGCAGTAGGTAAGTAGGAGAGTGGACCTCTTTCTCACTTTTGACTTACTTTATACCTCGTCTGTGCTTACGTTACAGTCGGTATATTATCGACAGTTGGTATTCTAGTGACTTGCAATCCAACAGTCACAAGTGTGCGTTTAAAAAAAACCTGCGGAAGGTAAAAGTTTTACTGTGTTATCCTTATTTCCCGTCTGTTTAAAGAAAAGAAACTGTCGCGAAATTCGTGGTGTATAATCCGAAAATGAAATCTCAAAATCGAATGTACAAGGTAATGTAACTGTATATTATAATAATATTGTAATTACAAATTACAAGACAGTGTAAATAGTGCTGGTGGACAAATAGAAGCAAGTGGACAGGTAAGACTTTTACGAAGCATAAATTGAAATGGCAGTGTCTGTGTGAACATTTAATTGA
This sequence comes from Anthophora plumipes, assembly GCA_951804975.1. Taxonomy (NCBI): domain Eukaryota; kingdom Metazoa; phylum Arthropoda; class Insecta; order Hymenoptera; family Apidae; genus Anthophora; species Anthophora plumipes. Next base: position 12,604,954 of record OX638118.1, on the reverse strand, counting down.
TGAGCGTAAATATTATCATCATATTTAATATCGGAACAGTTATTCTTTGTATAAATGTGTTATGTATTAAATGAAGGTTTTAGTGGATAGAAATCCTCCCCTCTCCCTCGAAAAGTTCAAAATTTTCTGAAGATTTCCTTCACGTAAAAACAAAAACAAAAATTTGTGGAAATAGGTACCCTGAATTGATCCTACATAAACGACTTCACTTGGTTCGGACCTGCCTTCAAATCAGTGGATTCTTTGGGTTCTTTAAACCTTGCTGCCCCTTTAATCATCGTTTGTGTAGGAGCACGCACACGTATGGTTCCTTTCAGATCTTTTCTCTTCGTGTCGAGCAGAATACGTTGGTTTAAAAAAATTTTAATTTTCATTGTTATAAAGAGAATTTTGCAAGTACTAATTGTTTACAAATGTCCACCGATCTACTGGTGTAGATTCGTCTTCTAAGGCCATGACCATGACTCTTTTTACATTCTGTAGAAACTGCTTGAAGGAAATACTTTTTGAACTTCATTCGTTCACATTTCGTGGCACTCGCTTAGTTATATATTTTTTCGCGGGAAGATGATGGGACGTGACAACGTAAAGTAAAACAGTAAAAGTAAAAAAAAAAAGTAAAACAGTAATGTAAAAGTTATTAAATAGAGTACCTAACATAATGTCATTAGTGCAGCTTATTGATGCGGCGAATTTAGTGTACTATTTGGAATTTTTCCCTAGTGGTATTATTTACATCATATAGTCACGCAGAGCACTCTGTAATATAATATCAATAGTTTTCAGTTTTGTTACACAATAATTCTTTATTTTCTCTTACCTTTACGATAACGCCCATTTTTAATTAAATTATATTATTAATATGAGAAATGATAAATCATATTGTATATTATTACAACGAAAGATCAGTATATTACAATATTGATGTACATTTGTGTTTTATTTTCACGTTCTCAAACATTTCCCAAATATTTTATTTTCATGTGTCAGATATTGATAAACGGAAATATTTCTTTTTACAATATTAAATATGTAATTATTATTTTGAAAAATATATAATATTGTTGAAAGCAAATATTGCATATTGCTCGTTATTATAATTGACATAACGATCAATTAAATTTTTTATAATCGGTATAATTCACTAAAACGTGATGTGGAGAATAATTTGCTTCCATTGCAAAACATGAACACTCTACTTTGCAAACAGAATGTTCATATTAACACTTTGTCAACCGAATAAGTAGATTTCTGCATATTTCGAAAAAAAAAAAAAATGGATATGCTTCATATATTTGTGAATTTTGTGATGTACCATTGTATAAATTTGCCTGTTTCGAACGTTAGCACACTTTAAAAAAGTACTATTTTGTTTCAAATATTTTTAGTTTATTTTACATATTATCAAACATGTTATTTTGACTTGTGTAAGTGATACGACATATTTGATATTGAAACTTTGGTATACACTAAAAAAAATGTTAGCATATACTTTTTTGGTTTGTTGGCAATCGTCCATAGCCAAAGAGTAAAAATCCACCGAAGTTGAAGATAACAAACATACTTAAGCTAATATCTCGAACATTATTAAAAGTAGGAGAATGGTGTGTATCGACAAATTTTACATTTTTCAACATCAAATTTATGTGTTGCTTGCGAAAAATTCGCACGGTTAGCAATGTGTTAAAATTTATAATGTTTAAAATCTATGTAATAAAAATATAATACGGTTAAATATTAAGTTTCCTTTAATATTATAATGTTTAGTGTTAATAGTATTTTATTGTTAAATATTATTAGCAGTTAATTCGTGAAGAAAGAGTAATTTATCAGTAACAACTATAAGTTTACAGGAAAGTTTTGTATAGTGTTCTACTGAAAGGGCAAATGTAGATATTCCATGCACAAAAAGAAGGAGAAAGTAGAGAAATCTTTCAATATGTAGATTGATACGTATTTACACGATGTATACATTTCCTGCGACCGACAAGACTTTGCTCTTAGAGCAGGTAGTGTTATAGGATATAAAAAGAACTCAAAGTGCGTGCTGCCGCTTTAGTCCCTTCAAAAATCCTCAAGAATAATGGTCGGTGTCGCGGATATTCTGTTTTATTTGGTAAAATCATACTTTTTAACATTATTTCTACCCATATTTCATATTTGCTTATATTTTACCAGCATTAAAAAAAGCGGTATTTGTTTTTCAAAAGGTACTTGTGTGAAATAGTGTTTGTTTTGCAAAATCGAACATCGAGTAGCTTGCTAATAAGGGCACTTCGACATCTCGAAAATTCTGGTTTTTTAAAACTTCGAATTTTTGTAGGGGACTTCGATAAAAGTACAAGGAAATTTCTTTTCTTTTTTTTGTGCTCTTTTTGCTTCTTCTGGCTGAAACAAGGTTAACATCTATTGTTCCATTCTCTTATATATGTATTTTGGAAATTGTAGAGGATATAAAGAAGCTGTTAGAATGGAAATTTAATGCTTATTTTTAAACCTCGTAAGATCAAAATTAAGAAAAAGAATAAAGGTAGTGGAGAATATTTTTATTTGAACAACAAATTTTTAGTAATTTCATTGTATAGTTTTATAGGACGCAGAATGTTATTAAATGTTCATTTTGATTCTTTTTTGTTTATATCTACTATAGTTTTCAAGATATACAGGAAAATATGAAAACATACGTTATCTGTTAAAGGACGTTTTCACCCTCACGATTCAAAAAGTAAGAAAAAAAAAAATTACTTGATATTTCTGTTGAAGTTCCCTCTGCACAGTTTCACAAATATCGAATTTTTTGGATTACCAAAGTTCCTTCGTAAATTTCAAGGAAGTACTTATATAAAACTATTATTGAAACGATCAAATTAATAGAGATTTTTATATAGAAGTCTGCATTTATTTGTGTGAAATACATAAAAAATGGACAAATGTAAATTTACTATTTTCTAACATTATATCGTCTCCTATACAAAAAAGACGTGTAATCTGCGTTTCGGCCAATTAAAGGCATTCGCAAGTGAATACGAAAAGTAACGAAATAAGTCTGGTTATTAACGTTTTTAAAATTCCTTCTTCAGATATCAGTTTTTATATAATATTTAACCATGAAATCAATTAAAAAAGAATTCATTTAATACACACCTAAACTTAACAACATAATACCTCTGGTATAAAAGGGCCAATATTTATTTGAAATTAATCATTCTTAAAACGAGCATTACGAAATACATTTTTCCATCGATAATTTATGATAATTTATCATTAATGAGAATGTACACATTAAATACGTGTTAAATTTGTACGATTTATTAAATTTACTGTTCAAACATGGGTGATGGTATCGTTAAAAGAAAAAGAAATGAATAATAAAAAATGTGTAAGAAACGCAAAAATAATAATTTAGAATAAAGATGAAATGTGAAAATTATTGAATACAGGTAATGTTTGCCTGCTTCGCCAATGGTATATTAACGACAGAAGTATTTAGGAATTTCCAACCAGTGATAAGTACACAGTCACCACTTCTCAGTTATCCACGCACTACGAATATAGCATTATCAAAACTTTCACAACATGCTGTTCACGCTAACCAAGCTTTGGACAATAATTTGAAAGATGCGGGAAGCTCAGGTAGAAGCTTTGCAGAAAGGCAAACACAAGGAGGGTATTTATACCTGAAACCATTATTGATCGACTTGAAGTTGCCTTTGAAAAATCAAACGATCGAATCAGTAATAGATAAGCAGAGGTAAGAATTCACGATTAAAGTAACAAATGGAACAAACATTTCGAATAATTTATCATCACGATCAGTCGTTTCTTCTCGCTCAAACATTTCACATTTATTTATAATGTTAACACATTGTCGACTGCACGAATTTTTCATGAGTTTACAAATTGGCATGGAAAAATATAAAATTCATCAATATATACCGTTCTTCTGTCTTTAATAATGTTCGAGATATTAACTCGAATATGCGTTTCACTTTTAATTTCAAAAATAATTTTTGCTTCTTATCTGTGAATGCTGATAAAAAAAGAAAAATACGTGTAAAATATTTGTTTGAGAACTACTGTATACCAAAATTTCGTCAATAAAGATGATTATCACTTAGGAACAAGATTCTTACATTTAAGCATATATAAAGTGTGAAAGTAACTTGAAATAATAAAATAATAATCTAATATTTCATATCACTTACACAAGTGAAAATAATGTGTATGGCAATATGCGGAATCAAGTAAAAATGAATAGTATGTTAAATAGTATAGCATTTTTTAAATGTGACAAATTCATGCAGTACTACGCCAAAAAATTCACAAATATATCCATTTTTTCGTGATAAGGGAAGATCTCGATTGGTCGGCAAAGTGTTAAAATTCATTGTGGAGGTGTTGCCGTTATTCATTTATCAGTCCATTCTAATTGATTAGATCTTAATCGTTCACTTTCGACTGAAAGGAGAAACGGTAGTTTTTCTAATTTGCAAAATTAGAAAATATCAGTAGTTATCTCAAGATTATTTTTTCAATTTTTTCTATAAAATAGAAATTATAACAATTAGAATTTAACATACACTTTTTTTTATTATAGGAGCTTTTTCGTTTCATTTAACACGTTAAACGCCACGCCGAGTACGATCGACTTTTCGTTCAGCAGTTCAGTTTCAGTCTCCTTTAGAATTTAGACAACTCTTGATGTTGAGTGACTATAGTCTTCTTTAGAATATAGTGAACGCAGAATGTTGATAGGCTATAGTCTACTTTTGACATACTCAATACTTGATATTGGCTAACTATAGTCGCCTTTAGAACATAGTCAGTGCTGGATGTTGTGTAACTGTAATCTCCTTTCGAATGTAGTGAATTCCAGATGTCCTGTGACTATAGTCTCCTTTAACATGTAGCTAATTCTTGACGATAAGTGACTGTAGTGTCCTTTTGGGATATATAATGGATGTTAGGTGCCTATAGTCTTCCTCATGATATAGCAAATATTCAATGTTGGACGATTACAGTCTCCTTTAGGATATGGCAAATATTTGATGTTGGGTAACTACAGTTTCCTTTAGTATATAGCGAGCGTCCGATGTTTAGTCATCATAATCTCCTTTAATAACGAAAGTGTGAAAGCAGTAGGAAAAAAAATTATATAAATTCAGATAAAACATATAGATGGCGGCAATAGATCAATGTTTGAAACTTCAAACGGCAATATCTCCAGAAGAAAAAAAGTGGCACATGATTTATGTCGTTTTATCTTACAACCACAGATATATAAGTTGATATTACGAATTTACATTTTAAGATTTCCGAAGGAAGTGCAAAGTGTTGATGAAACAACAACAAGGAGACCAAGTAGCAACGCGAGACACCGGCTCCAGATCGAATATCATCCCCATGTTTCTCAACGATCGCCGTATCAAGTTGTAGAAACGCCGGATGAATATCTAACAGACAATTCACATCATGCAACATCACCTTATCGTGGGAAGGTACAGACAAGGAATCCCCATCATAATTCGCAAGATATAACGACGGCCATCAAAGCCCTCGACCACTTCCTGAGCAGGGTTCTAAACGATGATAGTTATAACAGCGAGCTACACCCACCGTCCAATCCTGTTTTAGCCCTCGTCCTGTCTCGATACGGGCGATACGTGCCTGGAGCACGAAAACCTCGCGTATACGCTCATATGGCCGTAAACAATATACACAACAATAAACCTTTTGGTAGTTACAAGCTGGAATGTGACGAGGTGCCTACCTATGTCCGGAAGTAATATTGAACAACAATTTCTTTAGGATAAAAGAAAAGGATCTTAGGGCGACTTGTCCAATGAATTAACACTTAAACCTCAGGTCTGTTAAAATTAGAATTCACAAAGCGTTATTTAATCTTCTGAATGATATTATTGTAAGTGAGCTGTTTCATTATTAGGGTGATACATCTTGAAACACAATTCTAGCAATATTGGACAGTTATATTAATTAAAAGCTTGATATAGTGAAACATGAGCTGAATGACTAATGATAGAACACAAATTTCTAATGAATGAGTAGAAGTACTCCAAGATCATATTTTTGAAGCAAAGGTTTTTAATGTTTTTTCAAATTATTATCAAAATACAAATTGTAGATGTCAAGAAATAAGCTTACTTTGAACGTGTGGGACGCCGTGAGAACAGCTATTGAATAAAAGGAATGTAATGTGATACAGAAAAAAAATCACTTTTGCAAGATATCTGTAGATTTACACTGGAACTGTTGTGCAAATTTCAACGTGAAAAGAGTGTGATAGTTAATTTTTCGTATAATACGAGCAAACGTTCATTCACTGGACAAGTCACCTTACATGCTGCTGCACTTCGTACAATTTTGATATTATAACGAAAAGAGAGAAAATAAGTTAGAACGAGGGAAAAAGCATGAAAAGCAATAAACCCTTTGTCTTGCGTACAGTGTGCAGTTCTACCTTGAAGAAATTATCGAGTTCCCAGGCAAAATGACGTTATATATTTCTCAAAAAGAGGAAAATTTTTGTAATATTTTTTTACAAATGAAAGGAAGAAGTTTAAAAATCAAAGATGATACTGTTGTTCTTTTTTTTAGTAAAGAATCTCTCGATTTATGGAAATTGTAAGCCAAAAGTCGTGAAAGACTTTGATTTTCTTCGCGATTTCAACCAATTGGAGTTTTCTCAAGAATGTTTTCATACGTCATTTAGTAAATCAATTCTTCGAAGTTTTCACAATAACTCAATTCGTTTAGTCCAATTTTAAAAAAGTTATCCTGTTTTAAATGCTGTTCGAATACTAATGGAAATCACTGTATATTTAATGTTAAATTTTCGATAAGCCTAGTACACATGTACTTTATTTTGTAATGTAACACTGGTGGATGAAGGTGACGAAACAGCTGGTATAATATATTCTGACATCAAAGTTCATCAATTCGCGTATTTGATTCTCATGTTGAAGAATATTTTTAGAATTTCTTTTTTTTTAAAGTTACCATCCTGGTTCATATTAATTATAATTTATTACTATTGCACTATTTTTTAAATATTATATACGTGCTTGTTGTACACATGGTCAGTTTTATTAGAACATATTAATACGTTATAAAATTTTATAGAATCGTTACAATCTTTGTTAAGATTTACTCCATTTATCCGTACTAGGAAGTAAAGTAAACGTCAATTTAAAACTTTCACATGGAAATCTATGTGAAATAGATTACTTTCATAAACTACTTTAGAAATAAGCGATTTTTGTCTGAAATACTTTTTTGAAATTATTTTAAAAACTACAAGGATTTAAATCTTATGACTAAATGGCTTGATCACGTGGGACACGTTCTATACGATCTGCTATGTTTAATTTACTTAGTAATATCAACATTTTATGCAAGCGTTTAACGTTTACGAACAATAATTAATTAAACGTTTACAACATGTAGTAGTAACTAAATATTGGTCGTGCTGAAACGTATTTAAATTAATTAACAATTCATTTAATATATCTTTAAAATGTAAATTTGTATACGCAATTCAAGGTCATATTAAGAAAGTACATAAATGCACCGAATATCAACACGAAATTAATTGGTAGCATTAATCAGGAATTATTTACACAATTATACATTAAAATAAGTTTCTCAGGGATAATGCGAAATAAATAAATAGAAATAATTGTTCCTCAAATGTAATCATTAAATGATAAAAAAAGAAAAAGAAAATACAATATCTTACATATTGTTAATAATTTCGTTACATCGAGAATACAACATGTTATACCTCATCAAATGTAACATAATACCTCACCAAATTAATCTATTTCCGTTCATTGAAGATGCTTAAAATTGCAGTCCCTATATATCGAGTTAAAGCAAAGTTTGCCCTTCACTGAAGTTACACTGATTAATTATCCAAAACGACATTTCGTATAGCCGCATTAAAGAAAAGTTTAGTGCACTTCCTTCGTAGCCCATTCTAAATTTAATCAATATCATGCGGATTTACCCTTGAATCTACCGGCAATCGGGCTTGGCGCGAAGTTAATTGGAGTAGTTCGAGAAGCCGCTCGAGAAACCCCGATTAAGCACTAAACTACTCTCATTACACCTTCCTGTCTCTCCGGAAACCTCTCTAGATACTGCTAACTTGATTTCATTGATGAAAGCCATGTACCAGTCTCGACCACTATTGCTCTTGTTCAAAATACATCCATCAGATATGTATATGCTAATAAACCCTTTCGAGATGATATCTATATTACTTCGAGTAAAAACTTGTTTGATGAAAAATTATTTCGCGTCGATATGCTTGTCATGCGATAGCGGACGGAAACGTGTAAGTGATCTACAAATGTAATAATAAAACTACATTTTCCTTGGAGATAGTTTAACATTTTTTAAATGGACACACTTCGAGTAAGTGTGCATTTATATCGAGTTTATTAACTACTTTATAGAATATTTAATTGTTATATGTGGCTGGTGATGAATTTGAATCTTAACTGCGAAACGATTCGAAGCTTCTCAAGACTGTGGAATTTATAATAATTTAAAATTTCGAAAATGGATACACATCCGATGAATGTGTATTTAAATCGAGTTTATTAACTACTTTATAGAATATTTAAGTATTATACATGGCTAGTGATGGGCGTTTGAATCTAAACTTCGAAAGGATTTGAAGTTTTTCAGGACTGTGGATTAGGGTGGCCCTTAGTTATGGGAGTCAAGATTTCTTTACGAAGTTTTTATTGCCGTACCTTCTAAAATTATGATACTTGGTAAGAAATTGGTATCTGAAAAATTTCAGAGTGATTGGACAGAGGGAACCTGTGCCGCATATAAGTTTTTATTTCTATTTGATTTAATGAAATAGTATTACTTAATTTTATATTGATTTTTTGCTTCATCTTCGTTTTATTTGTATTGTGAAATTTGTATATTTTATTTATATAAATATGTTATTCTTTGTTAAAAAATAATAAATAACATTTTTCTATACAAACGCTATTACAATCTCTGATTCCCGTAGCTAAGTAGTTTACTGATTCAGGCTCTGCATGGTATACTAATTTAAACGGTAAAATTCATTGGTTTAAAGTCGGATACAAATGCTACTATTATATAGGTACGAAATGATACTTTTATTTAAAAATATTCATCAATATTTTTGAAATAAGAGGACACGAATATGCGAGGACGAAGTTAACGTGAAATCGTTAAAATTTCAAAATTTAAATGTGGTAAAGGTTTCTTCATCCAATCACTCTTAAAATTTTGTAGATATCATCTTTTCGTTAAGTGTCATAATGTTAGGAGTTACGACGAAAGGAAATTGAAAATTGAAAAATAAGAGCCACCTCTATTGTGAAGATTCGAATCATTTCGAACATGATTCGAAACTAAGAAGTTTTGAAAGTCTTGATAGTCTTGAAAGTCTTGGAAGTTTTAAAGCTCTTGAAAGTGTTTATTTGTTTAAAGACTATCCGAAGAATTCTGGATATTATAAATATACATACATGATTCGATGTGAAATCACTACCTGGACCTGTATTTATGCATATTTATGTTAAAAATGCTTAATAATAAACTTAAATTTTAGTCTTCCAAGACATTTGTGTCATCTAAGCTTCTAAGATTTTCTAAAACAAAGCTTAAAATAAAAAACATTTTATTCTACATTTTCGACTCAGTTTTTCACGTAGTATAATGATATAATAATATATGACACATTGTATAAATATGTGCTGAAGCAAATACTATGTGATTACAATCTTACGATGTATTGCCTATACATGTTAACACAGTATAATAAATATTATGTACATACACAATAATAAATGTAACACTCTACTGGTTTAAGCTCTATGTATTAGAATATATCGATATACTGTCTTGTATAAAATCGAAGATTATTGACAACATATACCGAAGGTCACGGAAATCATTATATATTTTTTTTGTAAATAATTACCTAATTAAAAAAAAGAAAATGTAAAATTAACCTTATTTGCTATATCAAATTGAGAAAAATGTGAGCACTGAAGGATTAAAAGCCTTGTGCACTGTAAACTTCTGACAAGTGATACAAAATTTAAATAAATTTTGCGATATATATTTAAGATTCTTGAATAACATACAAGGTTATCTAAATATGACGATTATATGTCAGCACTGTATAGTGTTTACACGTAATGTCTTTTCAAATGACATAAAACGTTTTATTTTAATAAAAGGTAGTATAATTTTAACCATGGACAGATGAACATTGCAGCAATCCACTTAAATTATTCAAACTTATTATGAAAATGGGCCATTGTTTTCTAGCAAAATTTTGTTTAATGATGAAGTTCATTTCACAACGGATAGATTCGTTAACCCTTTGATAGGTGTCGTTCATGTCTTTAAACAAAAATTAAAAACCATGTATATTATTGAGTTTGCTTTTCACGAGATAATATTGCACGCTTCCTGTTCAGTTTTTTTTTTTCCTAATAAAGTTTAGTATAATTCACGCATTCTAATATAACGTGCCCATCTTGAAGAAATATATGGACGATTGTTGCAAATACAGTGCCGCACAATTGGCACGTTTCCTTTCTGAGTATTCCGTAGTCAAAGGGTTAATAAGTAATCTTATTATATTTGAGGGGATGAAAATCTTCCTGTTATTCATGAAAAATCTTGACACCTACAAAAAGTCACTATTTGGCGTGCATTTTGAGCAAATGGAGTCATTGGATCATTTTTCTTTGAAGATAATGCTGCAAATGCTGTTACTGTAACTGTTGAGCAATACCAAACAATGTTAAATGACTTTGTATTGTCAAAATTGAATCATATTAATGTGTCTGATATTTATCTCTAGCAAGTCTGCGTTACGTGTCACAAAACTCGAAAAATTATTCAATTTTTGCGATCGAAATTTCGTAAAACGTGTAATTTCACAAAATACAGATTTCAATTGGTCTTCAAGATCATGTTATTTAACAATAGTAGACTCTTTTGCTAAGAAGCCATAAACAATGAATGATCTAAAGAACAATCTTCGCGTTGTAATTTGTCAAATAACTTCAGCAACATGTCGAAAAGTCGATAATTGAATTCATGTCTGCAAACATAGTCATGGTGTACATTTAAATGATGTTCTGTTCCACATATAATTGTAAAGGGTTATACCTTCAATAAAACGAGAAGTAACTTGAAAAAATTCCAATTTGTGTTTTATTAAAAAGAAACATGTACGCGTATAAGTTGGATGACCCTATATATTTGAATATTCATCATGAAAGAATTTTTATGAAGTATCTCGGTTTATATCCTGATACGTTTTTCACAGGCGCAAATGTTTGAGAGTTCAAGTCAGACAGAATATAAATAAATACATCATAAACGTCGTAGTTGTAGACATTTTCAGAGGTCGTTTAATTTTCCTGTCTCCGGTATACTTGTTGCGGCATCATAAAACGAACGACAAGGGTTTAAGTGGTGCTTGATTGCCGTCCGTCCGTTAGGAAACCAGATTGTCTGAAAATTGTATTTTCAGGACGACAGTCTCCATTAGCTTCTTCGAGTTTTATCAAAGGAAATTGGTAGACAGCAATAGCTTCACTAATATAGAGACTCCAAGGATCTCAGATTTTTCTAATTAAGAGATACATTCAAATAAATGTGTTTCTTTATTCTTTTCGCATTTACTCTTTTAAACCATTTACCTTATCCCGCCAGATTTTCTGTGTTAAATAAATTATATGCACGTACGTTTGCAAACTAACTAAATAATGATATTACAATATTATCATTGCAAAACGAAGAGAAATGTTACTCTCGGTATTTTACATGTTTTTTTTTATATGTATATTTTATGCTTTTTTTTAAGGATCTGCTGTGACGACCGAATAAGATCGATTCTTTTTTTTCACATATTCTTACAGTTCAACATATCAAAACTATGATCTCGTAGTATTATGGATGATATTTTAACACATTGAGGATCCGATATTTTATTGTTAGCTGTACCTAGTGGCAAGCCATTTTCTCTATCAAATATTTTTGTTACTTGTGATTTATTAATTGTTAAAAATCGTTGCTTAATATTTAGTTTTTAACAGATGATGTTCATTTTTTACATCTTAAATCTTTTATACATTATTTACATATTAAAACTTTTTTGAAGTGTGATACTCAGTAAAACATTGAAGCAAGTGAAATAGAACACCATAAAGTTTATAAATGTATCTTGTTTCATTTCTTTTTTTTTTCATTTCCTTTTACTTCCCTGGATAATGCATACTTTACAACGTTTTGTGATGAAATTTGAAAGTTGTACCATTATAAAACATTCCTACAAATTGAGAACATTTACCTCCTCATATTAGCAACACATCATTTCCAATATGAGAAGATCATATGTTTTTGTTAATTTGATAACAATAAAAAAAAAAACTGATAATAAAGATACATAGAATCTAATGTGTATTTAAAAGCAATAGATGTAATTAGGGATATTTCTCTATTCAAGGTGAATCTATAACCTGTTAGAAAAAGCACGTTCAAAGACACGATCTCTAGAAGATAGAGACAATATAGAGATAGATAGGAATTAAAAATATTCCTCCGTGTTTTTGAAAATCACATGCACGATTCAACTTCCTTTCTGAGTATTTAGAAATAAGCGAAGTTAGATAAAAAACGACTTGTTTATCATTCTTTTTAACGGGATGTATGAATTTCTTTTGCGTATCTTTATACTTCCGCTAATTTTTGAATCTTTTTGCGAGACCCCTAGAAGGCTAGTAAGTACGGTTGAAACTGTGAAGTTCCTAGTTGAGTTGAATCACGATAAAAAGCATTGAGCTCTTAAGAATAAGATGTGAGAAATACGCTCGGATTTTTTCGTCGTGAAAAATATGAGGGGAAATAAGATGAAAACGTAAGATGAAGACTTGGGAAAAAGGAGAGGACACATTAATGTAATGTTTTTCATTGAAAAGCGAGGTGGTAAAAACCGATATTATTAAAAGCTGCCTTATTGCACCTTCCATCGCTCACTGTTAACGAATTTTTGACACGTCGTTATTTCCTTTTCCAATGTTTCAATTTTATTTACCGAATTTCTTTACTTTCCTGAAATGTGCAACGTATTTTAACTTTTTTGTTTGTTTGTGTATATTAATACAAATATTTTTATTTATTTTAATAAAAGATATCACTTTCACGCGTCAATTTTAGTGAAATTTATGAATCTTACGCAGGATTCCAAAGGTTTAATATAAAAAAAAATCCCACAAAAATGTAGAAAATATAGAAAGTATAAAGTAGGGAAAAAAGTAAAAGGAAGATAGGTGAACGATTACAGTCTCGATAGTCTTAGGTATGTGCCTTTTAATAGAAAATATTAAGTAAATCTATTTATCAAGTTAAGAATGTATCTTTTAACACATTGTATACTGGTCTCGCATTATTGAAAGAACTTCAGCATATCAGTTTTGATGGATGTTTGATTTTTGTTAAAGCATATATGACGAATATATAGTAAACATACAATATATTATTCAGAAAAAATATGTTACATACTATTTTGTGGATATGTATAAAATTTTCAACATATTTTCTTTTTGGAGTATCCATTCCCCGAAAACAAGCAATGTGAATACCAACACTTAGACTTTCAGTAGCTATTATTTAATCAGCATACATTGTATCAAGAGTGAGTGTGTGATTACTAATTTCAAATAAATGGCCTAAATTTCAAAAGATTGCATTTTCCATCGTTAATATACAAATAATTTTGTTCTTTCAAAATTGTACAAGCTCTTCGTGAAAATCCTAAAAAGGATTCTATAGAAAAAAATTTCGATCGGTCTACTAAGGAAAGAATAATCTAAAATGATCACGTTAGGCGGTTCACCCTGTATAATGTATAGTGATATACGATAGTAGTTGTTTTGGTATTCTTTCCTTCCTGTTCGTAGTAGTTCTCAATACAGAATGAAAAACCATCTTGAGATCCCACACGTGACGCGTCCGAGTAGCCACTCAGTTCTACCCGAGTTCCTTCTCATCGTTGTATGATTCCAGCTCAATTACAAGCGAGTAAAAGGTGGTATAGTAAAAGCAGCTGGGGTTGTTCATCCGGTGGTGGTGGTAACGGTGAAGAGGGCATGGTTTCCTTCCGCGACTTGCGCAATTCACGAGAAATAAAGAAAGAAAGAAAGGAAGAGAGTGAGAAAGACCTAGAAGAAAGTGCACGCACCCAGGCCACTGTAATTGCCACGGTGTTTATAATTGTTGCACACTCCTCTGCTCTTTGTACGGATGCCTCTTCAACCTTCTGACTCGTAACCCTCCGTTGCGGGCCACTCCGCCGTGGACTCTTCAACAACGTCGTGGCAGGGCGAGACGAGAAATTAGTCTGCGTTTTCACGAAGCCGACTTAATAGAGAAAGGGAGACCGAGTGGAAGAAAGTGGTCCCGGTATTGTTCTCGCGTGAAATCGGGCTACGATTCTCAAGATGTCTCGCGGTCCAAGGAGCTGCATCGTGAACGAGTTCCTACGAGCTCGCGATGAAAATTACCGTCGAGCATGTGCTGGTCACTTATTGTGTTCCCGTAAAACGTGAAAAGTAAGATCTTCGTATTAACTTTCTTCTCACACTATATACAATTAACTTTCGACTGATTTTAATATTATATTATTAAAATACGTCATGGATATCAGATACTGTCATATAGATGCTTAGCATTGAGATTAACAATTAACTCAAAAAATCTCAATTTTTACTTTTTTTTTTTACGCAAATAGATTCAATAGGTGTATTATCTTTATCATGTAAAATAACATACTTTAACTTCATTCATTTCACATCCTGCAGCGATTGTAGATGTATAATTGTAAGATTGTACGATCAGTATTATTTTATTAGTGAAATTTAATACTTTAGGGATACGTCTCGGTGTATAGCCGCTGATGCGTATTTATCGCTTTTAAGCAATAAAACACGTAAATACATAATATAACTTACAGAACCAGAATGCAGTCTGTAGAAAGAGGTTCAGGCATTTTCACAATCCAAATCCAGAATTCCTTTGTTAAGTTTCATAAAAACTTAATTATACGTGCTTTAGCGCCCTTTTTTCGGTGCCGTTAGTTTCTCATTCAAGCCAACATAGCATTTGCTTCATATAAAAATTTATCTGTGCGTTCATAGTTTTTACGTATATAAGAATTCTTAATTTATATATGTACGATGTCTAAAACATCCGGGCGTTATTGTGGTACTTGTTCAGCTAAAGCTGATTTGCATATAGGCAATTGTGTTGAAAGGTATCATACAATGCTGCAGTATAAAATGTATTAACCTGACAAAACTCATTTTCTATATGCAATATAATTTTTAGCTTCTACAACACATACATTAGACACCTGTTTTACAATGTTTTCCAACGACGTTCGTTCTCCAGACAGCTTCGTTCGCAAAGGGTTACATTTTAAATTGCCTTCTTTCAGAATGAATTTCTTGAATTATGTCGTTATCAGTGTCAAGCAATTTTATTATCTAAGTAAATACAATTACTTATAACGTGAATCTAGATACAAAATATTTTAATTAAAAATAATTGATCACATTTCTTCGTCAAACTAACTTCGTAATATTAACTAAATCAACGAAATGCAGTATTTCAAGGAGCGCAGAATATGGATAATCCTTTTGCACATCATCACGTGTATAAGTAATATTCTCACAAGTCGAATGTGAGATAGCAAAATCGATCGGTCGTCGTTATGGCTTTATAGGGAAAGTGCTGGAAGGCAAATGTCATCGCTAATTTATTTGTGGAAGCACCAAGAGCGCCGACACCCTCTTCAAATTTCCTCTTCCGACGTACGCAATTCGATCATGTCGGCCTACGTTACTTTGCCGTTGGAACACAGCACAGGAACCACTTATATTTATGTTTATTACGTCGAGATGTGACGTCATTTCCTGAGGGAAGGAGGACGGAATAACCTCATCACCGTATCCCACAGACTCGGCGGCAGTGATTCTCCCTTTGAATGGAGCCAAGTGGTCCGTAGCTCCCTCTTTGCCTCTCAGTCTTTAACTGTTACCTTGCCTTCCACTCCATATTCTGTCTTTTTCCCTTCTCACTCACCTTTCCCCCTCTCTTTCTTTCTTTCTCTTTGTCACCTATTGTGCCAAGAAGCCAATAATTAAAGCAAGTTAAAGTTGCTGAAAATACAATTTTATGAAATTTATAAATTTATTACTTCGTTCATTTTATGAAAGAGTCCCTAAATGAAGGTAATTTATGTTTATGTAGAGTTGTGAAAAAACACGTTTCAAATAATTGAAGAAAATTTTGGAATATAAAAGATATAAGTAGTATACAGAGTAAGTCGCGTAATTTGTTTATACAGAATGATTTTTGAAGTATGTGGTATTCTACGGAAGAAAAATGTTTCACGCGTAAATTGCACGGGTATCGAACGGCATATGTGATACTGAAGGGTTTTCTTTTGTTCTTTAAATCATCCATTTGTTTATGGGAAATAAGGTTACCTGGAACTTTTTTCATGGAATATTTGTTTATGTCAAAATTTAAGAAAGCAGTGAAATTTCTAAAAATACAAAATACGAAACTTCCGCGAATCCGTTTGCCATTTCGAAACTCGCTTTAATGAATAAGATCAGGGTTTCAACTTTCCAACTTTTTCAATTTACAATTAATCGCAAGTTATCTCACGGATGACGAAAAATCGGATTACAAAAATGTTAATATTAATATGAAAATATAAGTAAAATGATAATTATTGTTATTTGTTCAAGGACGTAACATTTTCACGAAGGTGAACAGTAAATACAATTTACCTATTCTTATTACCCTTCTATGTAAAACATGATTAGCGTAAAACGATTAAAAAGGTAATAAATAATAAGATCATTTTAATAAATACTTTCATTTCACTGTTACAGAATCTCAGATACTAACTACCCCTACAATAAAATACACCAATCCATCGTTTCGTGACGTCTGATAAGATCAAGTGCTCATAATATTCACACACGAATAGCCGGAATGTGTGTAGGAATATACATACAGCTGACTCGATATTCGTCTGACAGGTCAATCCTTCCCTTTAACCAACTATACCAACCTAGCTATTTGGCTAGCAGACCTCTACCCTCGGCGATAGAGCTATTTAGTGCCCCAGTGGCGCAAGTGCAAAGTGTCGTGCCATTACAGAGTGGCAGACGCAGCGCTCCATTAAGCAACCTACGTTTCACGTGGCCGTATAGAGACGTACCGTTGTACCATGGCCGTGAAACGAATAGAAGGATATGCGGGACAATGGGTGGTAGCACGCAGAAATAGCTGCATTTCGGCGAAGCACGCCTTTAATTAAACCGAAAGGGGGATGTGTATTGTCATTTTCAAGCTAGGCTACGATGTATCCAGTGCATGGTACTTGGCTGGCCAGTTTACCAGAGACCCTCCTCCAGCAATACATGTACTCTCTCGCGAAAATTTGCGCCATTTCGTTTCATTCGCGAAACTCTGCCAACGGGGACGGATAAAACCTACCTAATGAGATTTTCCGCACGAATTCTCGCGAGGGACTCGAATCGTTCTTCCTCCTTTCTTCTTCCTCTAGTTGAATCCATCCCTTCGTGTACACTCCCCTTGCGTGTGTATTCGATGGCGTTTGATCGAACCGTTCAAGCTCGTCAACGTTTTTCCTGACTGTCGCTCTTTCTTTCATCTTCAAGAACGAAGATTAGAAGATAAAAAAGATGCTTCTTTCTTTCTTTTCTTTCTTTTTGTTGTTGTTCATTCTTGAAATTGATCGGATTTTTATTTGGAAGTGAAATAATCGATCTGAAATTGAAACTTGTAAATGTGGACAAGGTACTTGAATGGAACAGTTTAATTTAATTTCAAATTTCAAATATTTTCTCGCACGAGAATCGTTTTATACAATGAAATGGCAGGGCAATATGGTGCATCCGGGGACAGGATGATTCTATATGTTGAAATAAATGGAAAATAAAGAGTTCAATTTTTCCGTTAGAAAGCTTGTTTTTGAGAAAATGCTAGTTGAATATCTATCGAGTACACGTGCACTTGACTATCTGTGCGCTGCCTGCGTGTATATACAATATACACTAATAAGAGCAGTGCCAATGTCGCGATAAGTATTAATAATACGTTTATTAAAGATGTTAAAAGTAAAAGTCATTTCGATGGTTAAAAGAACATTATCCAGTTATTTATCATATTAAATATGAAAATTGTTCGTCATTCTGAGAAAATGTTAGGTTGTTGAACACGAAATGGCAGATTTATAAACAAAATTCTGAACTTCGATATCGCAGTCAAAGCTGAATTTGTTTAACCAAAATAAACTCCAGAATATCCAATACATTTCTGCCAACGAATTGCAAATGAATTTAGCCTATTATTATAAAAATCTGGATATTGACAATAAATCCCTCCAACGCATTTTTAATTGTAGTCTCATTGCTGAATTCTTCTTTTCGTTAGAAAATGATCGAATTACTTAAAATTATCAGCTGTTTTTAGTGCAAATACTGTATATATTAGTATTTAGTATTCTAGTTCAAATTCGTAATAGAAAATCGCTTTAGTTTGATTAGAATCCATTTTCTACTTTTAATATAAACTTGACACAGCTCCCTTAGCAATAAGTTTCCGCATTTAAAACAGTAGATTATAACGTACACGATTCTAATTCATAAGGAAGAAATGAAATCTGTCATATGATCACCGCCATTTCACGTGCCAGAGTCATCCAAAATTGGGTTTGTCGTATTCACTCTACCAAACGCAATGGTGATAGTAATTTATATGATATTGCATTTTATGCATAATGCCATCGAATGTACTTTAAAATAAAGTAAAGAATATTAGATTATCTTCCATACTTTTCGCGTACACTTTTAATAACTCCAACGATATTCATGAAGAAATACACTTGTAAGAAACTTCGTTTCATTTCAATTGAAAGTTCTATCGCTCTTATTAAAAGACCCTATACTCCAAGGATTGTAAGTTAGTTAATAAGACTGTTTTATTTATGCGATGCATATACAGTCCGCGATAATGCATACCATTTTAGCGAGGTCTGTACTAGTGGTAATAAGTAACAAGTAAATGTGTGTGAGAACCTGAAACATCAGGAACATGATGCTCCAGACAGATCGCGAAGACATCGGATCGGATTAAGTCGAGTTCTTCATAATTTCGTGGTTCTCGAAAATGTCGGAAGTCCCGAAAATATTGGAAACTTATTTGCCGTTTTGAGATTCGCTTTAATAAATACAACAGCAGATTCAACTGTTCAACTTTGTAGGCGTTTTCGAAAATCATACTATAAAATTTAATTACTTACATATTATGAAATTTATTTTTTTTTATTATAAAAATATGAAATTATAAAAATTGAATGATGGTATAGAAATAATGCACCAAATAATTAAGAAATATATTTTATTTAGAATTTGAATGTAAAAATGCAAATTTTTCTACACTTCCAAACAATAGTCTTGTTCTGATCGTTGCAATAATTGTTCCAGCTGTGGAAATTAATAATCCTGACACTTTCGAGAATCCTGTCACTCCAGAGAATCCCATAAAAAATTTCCTTCCCGATCCAACCTGATATTTTCAAGTTCGCGTACACTTTTAGTAACTACAACGATATTCATGAAGAAATGCACTTGTAAGAAACAAGGTTGATCGAATAATGTTATTTTTATAAAGGTATGCATGTTTATATAGTGTGAAACGAAATTAAAACTAAAAAATATGTTCCAAACAAAGATCATACTGTCCGAGGTTATGAATTATAGAATACTGTGATAGTGTTATATCCCATAATGTAATTTTCGAATGACAGATTCAAAATTTATGAGACACATCAGACCAAACTGTTCAGACATACGCATAAATCTAGAAAACGCATTTTGAAAACGGGTGAAAAGAAGAATGGAATTGTATTAGCGTAAAATACAGGCTGTTTCGTTTATCTTGTCCACCTACATACTGTGCATACATATATCAGCTATTTTTGACGGTACGAAAAAGTATGGCAGACAAATGTTGTTCGATTCAATGTGATAAATATTCTGCCTCCCAGTTGGAATTCTCCTGGTAACTTTGTCCAAATTCCAAAGGTACTCAAAATGTTTTTAAAACAGTGGTATATTTTTACTGCTATATTGTTACGACTGACAAAAAAATGATATTGCAGTGGTATTGAGTGAAGAAGAATTACGATTGTTGAAAAAAAGAGGGAAAACAGAAAATTTCAACTTTTGATATTTTTATATAAATTCTGTATTTTAGAAGATTCATAATGACTTTCGCTAATGTATTATATGTCTTTCGACGTAGTGAGAACTTTGATGCACGTTAAGATTTTCTGTGACTTCATGAAAAACAGTTAAATGGTATAATAAAGCTGATCAATAGACTTTCGAACAATTACTATTTAATCTGGAACACAGTTTAAAAGAAAGATTTTGTACGTTGTACCAGAGATATACAAAATGTTTTAAGTTTCTGATTTTCTTCAACTACCATAATTTTTCTTTTTTTATCTATAAGTTAACTATCATGTATACAAATATTTATTAACACGTTTGTGGACGGACTGAATTTGGATAGATTGTTGATATCAGCACTTTGCATAAACTTAATTTCAATGTTTTCGGTGCTATTATTTCAATATTAACAATGGAAAGGCGGGAATCGGATTTTTGTTTGTATGATGAACGTAAAATAGACAGATAATTTTGTTTCCAAGTTTTTCGCGATGCAACAGCCGCGAAAATGTTCGAGTTTTCCTCCAATGTAGAATATTTTCCATCGTAGTTGATCGTTAACGATCTTCAGTGATCTTCAGTTGTAGTTCACTGTATGTGTCTAGAAGTACATAGAAAAGTGTACCATTTTAATTTAAAAAACAGTGCCAATTTTCATATATCTTCTACGCGTCCACCTACAAAGAACTATTAGGTGTAGAAATAAATTCTTTCTGATTGTATTCATGTAATTAATGTCATTCTCATCAGCATATTTGGGATGGTATTCGCCAACTGCCAGAAAAAGGGTAAAAGATCCTTGAAAATAATGAAAATTATTTCGATAACCGATCTATTTTTATTCTTTTCCAAAAAAACTTTGATTGTACCAAAAATCGGAGAGAATTAATTTCTACATTTAATATTAACATATCACCCTCAAAACCAAGCAAGTTTCGTCTGAACCATTTTCTTTTTTTTTTTACTACCAATAACAATCAAGTTATTCAGGTGGTCTGTTTTAGATGCCTCACCCGGTATATTCCTTGAAACATTTATGATGAATCAAAGCCAATGAATATCATAGGGCTTATTTTCCACTCGGATTGTTTTGCTGTTGCGTATATGCAGAGTTGGGAATAAATTGGTTAACGTACAGTGCAAAGAATTTGTAAATGATTCATTATAAATAAATTAGCGTGTTCGAATATTTCTGTAACATATTTTATGTACATAAATAATAAATAAAATTCGTTTAAATTATTATATTTATATTTAACTTAACAACCTTTAAAGAAAATCGATTAGAAGGTTGTAAAGGGAGTTTCTATGCTAAATTCCTGATTCAATACTCCAGTTTCCGAAGGCACAGATGCGGACCACCCATAATCGTGGATTAGCATGAGAGTCAGATTTTGAGATGTAATTCGTGCAACGGGGCTTTAGAGCATAATACCTTTATTCTTGTTCTTGAATTACTGAGACATCCCAAAAAGGTTCGCTTCTTACAATTCACTGGTTCATTTTCCAACAAATCAAAATCTTTAACAGTAACACAAAACTTTCAAGCACTTGTATAAAAAATTTTGTAATTTCTACCGACAGCCTGCATAAATTTTAATTTTGATAATAATTTGAAACTTGAACGATAACAAAATGTTACTTCGTTCTTGTCTTATTGTTAAATGCATTCTTCTTTTTTTATTAGCAATGGAAACTTATGCCATTTTGTTATTGGCCGAGTATCGAGTCCAAAAGGAGTATCGCGTCTGTGTTCAATATTTACAAGATTTGGTTGCATTGAACTCCCAATGATGGGAGTTCCTCAAATCCACAAGCTGGAAAAGAATAAATTAAAACTATTTCCCTTGTGCGAAACATTCTTGAAAACTTGTTCATTGTCGTATGTATATTCGAGTTTGATATTTATTAGTCCCGTTTCTGTACGTAAAAAATGCGCTACATAAGAGAAAGGAAATTGGCTATACGTCGCGATACCAATATGGCAGCGATCACGCGAAGCGGACACCTACGTTCTTATTTCCAAAGAATAACAAATGAGGTTGTTATAAGCTAAAGTGACTAAATCCATTAAACAAAATTTATTAAATTTATTTCATTTATGAAATGTTAGATAGAAGTTATATGTTTTGATATTAAAATTGGAAAAATTGGTAAAAGTGGAGATAATCATTTCGGCTTTTGAGTGGCTCAAATAACCAACAGAATTTAAAATCGAACCGCAGAACTAATTACGAAGGGACGGTGCAGCATTCTCAGTTACTGTCTAAGCATTCAAATAGAGCTGTCAGAAGTAAAAATTCATTCTGAGAGAAGAATTGTATGTATAGTTCATTCTGAAAGCTGTCGCAGTTCTATTCGAGAATATTTCTGCCTGAGTCTTTTACATTTGTTAAATGTGTATTGAAAGTTTCTTCGATAAATCAATATTAATCTGTGTTTTAGACACTTACAGATATTGCAGCTTTTAATGTTTTATTTCTTATTTATATTGAATAATCCCACTTGGAATAATACGAAAATGAATAGAGAAGTTTTTCTTCTGGAACGAAGTAACGAATTAATTAAAAATCTCTTCTAAAATAAAGGTTTAAACATTTATGATTAAAAATTAGCAAAAGTTATGTTATATTATTTTGGTTTTCTACAGATGGTATATTTTATATTTAATACAAACATAACAGTGCAATTAAAAAAATTAGTACTTCATTAATGAATAAACTATTGGCGTTCTACGTGTTATTGAATAAATAACGAGTTAATTCATCATCTGCAGTTAACATGTTAAACATGTAAGTATGAAGAGGAATCCATACTTCCATACTTATTATATACGAATATATTGATACCTGTTTGGTACCTATCCGAAAATGTCGATACCTGTTTGATGCCTACACGAAAATATGAATACCTGTTTGATGCTTGTACGAAAGTATCGATTGCGATCTGGAATTTGATACTTCACGAAAATATTACTTATACCGGTAATAATAATGTGGCAACGATATAGGAGCAAGAATCGATATCATGAACAATGTAATAAAAATATATAATATATATTACATATTATACAGAGTAAGGTAAAAATAGTGTAAGGTAAAACTGGAAAGAAGGTGATTTTACATGAAACGGTAAGTTGAAACAAAGGAATGAATTTTTCGTACGAGGTTCTGGTTTCCAGAAAATCGATTTTGAAAATCTATTATTAATATCTGCACAAGTATGGATTTTTTGTATTCTGAAAAATTCGTACTGTTAATGCAGTGTTAGATATTTGGGTCTATTAATGGAGCTTTTAAAAAATAAAATTATTAATATCTTTATCTTTATTAATATGTTTATCTTTATTAACTATATTTATTAATATCTGCACAAGTATACATTTTTTGTATTTTGGAAAATTCGTACTGTTAATGCAGTGTTAGATATTTGGGTCTATTAATGGAGCTTTTGAAAAATAAAATTATTAATATCTTTATCTTTATAAATATACAATACGAACAAAAATTGAACCACTAAAAGTGTTTTTCTAAAAAATGATAATTTTTTTTTATTTGAGGATTAGAATTTGAGGGAAATTTATATCATTTTGGGTGGCGAGGTCGAACCAATGAGCGTCGACCGGGTAGCGCGTATCATTTTTTATGACTCTTCGTAGCTGAGAGCTACCTTCGTAGGTACACACACACACACACACACACACACACACATATATAAAGCAATATTAAATGAAAAATTATGGAAAACTATAGAAAATGTGCCTATGAAGAAAGTAACATTATTTTTCAACATGGTCGACATCCCAAACACGTGGCAAAAAGTATAAAAATTGATTGGAATCAATGTCTTCATTTTCATAAGTATAGATCTTTCATATTCCATAGAATTCGTACTGCTAACGGAGTAATATTGAAATTCCACATTTGCTGAAATCTAATTTCTATGAACGAGGCATTGTTGAAAAATTATGCGCGACTCGTTCAGCTTTCCTAAAGTCTCCTCTGGTGAATCCTGCTTCTTTTTTTTCTTTTCTTCATCCTTTTTCTTTGATGGTCGACTGTCGTCATTAGAATTTTACAAGCTCGACGGAAACTCTCCGAAGAGATAGCCTGGAACGCACGAAACGTGCCGAGAATCACGACTTTGTACAAGCTTCGGGAAGAAACCTTCTAAGATTTTAAACCGACTGTTATACATTTCGCGAGATGGAGAGTTTTCGTGACCTCCTATTCATTGGAAAATCAATGTAGCGTAGTCAGCAGAAGTAAACGTATCGAGAATCTCAGAAATCTGTTTTCACCTATTGTGAATCATTTCGATTTTTATGAAGCTTTCGAAAAAAAAAGTATTTGCAACATGAATTTTTTTTATCGACAGACGTTTATATTGAAAAGGTGAAAACAGCTTTCAATGGTGTATTCATTATTATTTTCTATATGTATAATATTGTTTTATGTTATTATTTTTGAACTGATATACCTATTTGATACTCTCCTTCTGGAGTTACTATGTTTAAAAAAAATTGAGAGGTGTAATTTCAGAACTGGCTCTGTCCATTCTAAACCAATTTTGAGATATTTATGGATTTTATCTTCTGAATACTTAAAGAGAAAATTTAGACAATCATCTTGCAAAAGATAATACTAATATTAACTGAAATCATTATACATAAACTTTAGAAAAATTATTTACATAACTTTTGAAATATTAATGGTAATATGTTGTATATCGCAATTTTTGATAATAACCCTTAAACGTAATCAGTTTTGATAGCAAACCACTTAATTGATTAAATCTATGAACAGTATTATTAATAATTTGTTTTATTTCATATTTCTATGTATTAGCATAATAAAAGACAATATAGCATTTCTAAATAATTATTTGTAATTACGAATACACAAGCCGATGAAATCTTCGTTCATTTCCTTACGAGGAATTATTGGACATCACGTACTAAGAGACTATTCTTTTAAGCTTGAACTCGATGCTCAGGGTCACATATTTAATTATACCGTCTGTAACGAACTAGTCAGGGGGGAAAAAAAGAGAACAATTTCATAATGGCCAATCACGGTACTCACGATTTAATTA
This sequence comes from Anthophora plumipes, assembly GCA_951804975.1. Lineage (NCBI taxonomy): Eukaryota > Metazoa > Arthropoda > Insecta > Hymenoptera > Apidae > Anthophora > Anthophora plumipes. The sequence goes on along the minus strand of OX638118.1, from coordinate 12,579,491 downwards.
TGCTAATGCAACGTTAGGCGTCCGGATAGAGCTTACTCGAGTTTGCAGTACAGCCGGATCGACGTAATTGTCGCTGACTTCTTAATAGCTCGAGCAATTATTCCAACGAAGTAGTAGGACTTGAAGGGAAGTTAATTGAGGTCGACGTTGGAATGCAATTTCGCCCTGTTACGGCAACGGTTCGATTGTATACAGTACACGGACACATATTCAATGACGTAAATATTTTTTTATCTAACCATAAAGGTTGTCCACGATCTTGAACGTTGGTTAAATGAATACAAGTCTTTTGGTATGTTCTTCTACCATTTTGTAATTTCCGTCTGGAAAGTTATACTCTCGTGGTTTCGTTGATACACGGATAACATACACTCACATACAGAAGTGTTAGAACACTAACTGAATGTGAAGTGTACCGAAATCCACCGACATCTACTGAAATGTGTTCTAGTGAAATTTATAGAATTCCGCTAAAATCTACCAATATGTATACAAAATTTATTACAATCTACCGAAAGCTACTGAATTTTATTGTATCCTACTAAAATATACTGAAATCTACAGAAATTAGATCTTATTAAAATCTGCCGAATTTTACTAAAATATGTTGAAATTTGTTAAATTTTAATAAAATTTATAGAATTCTGAAGACGGCTACAGAAATCTGTTAAATGTTTTCTGAAACCTACTGAAATCTACTGAAATCTATTGGATATGATTAAGGTCTGCTGAATTCTACAGACATCTACTGAAATCTACTATATTCTATGAAATACTGCTAAAATTTACTAAATTCTATTCAAATATACTAAAGCTTTCTAAATTTTACTAAAATTTACCGAATTCTACCAATTTTTACAGAAATCTGCTAAGATCTACTGAAATCAACTAAAATCTATTAAAATTTATGAAATCCTACGAACCTCTACTGAAATCTACTAAATTATATTAAAGTCTACTGAATTCTATATAAAACAACTAAACTCTATTAAGATATGTTGAATTTTATTAAATTTTACTAAAATTTACCGAATTTTGCAGACAGCTAGCGAAATCTGCTAAATTTCACTGTAATTTACCAAATTGCACTGTAATCTACTGAATTCTACAGGCATTTGTTGAAATCCATTGTATTCTACTAAAATCTATCGAAATCAAACGAAGTTTACTGCTGAAAAATCTACTGCTAGGATTTCTCATTAACGTTTTATGGTACGAGCGCTCAGAGAGCCTGTTTTTGAGTTTAGGATTTTCATTTATTATTTGCATGCTTTAAAGTACATATATGCTGGGGAGAGCCGACAGAATTGCTTCATAAAGTTTTTAGCAGTTCGTGCCTTACGAGCCCAATAGCTTAAGAACATGCCATAAACCTCAGGTGTCTGAAGGGTACATTTGTATCTAATAATCCGCTAACCGATAAGTCATACAGAGAAATTTCCCAAATTATTATAAACATTTGTCCACTCCTCGCAACCACTTTCCACTTTTTCAAGGTAAGGCGTGTTAAGAGCGTACTGGAAGGAGTTAGCGAGAAAATTAGACATGCTGATTGGTAATAAATATTACAAAGCATTCGCCAATCAGCGTGAACCTACCCCAACACGTCTCAGACGAAGACGAGACTTAAGACGGCACGGTAGAATACAAGTAATGGTTAATAAGAAAACATCTAGAAAATTCGAGTAGTCACGAGGTGTGAGTTCCCAATTCGTACATTGGGTGGTCCTTCATTTGTTATTTAAAGTCGGCACAGTACGTGCAAGTACTACAAAGCTAAAGAGCTTTTTGTAAAACAACCGCGAGCATTAACATCTACTAAGATTTACTAAACTCAACTGAGATCAGCTCAAATCTACCGAAACAACGTAAAATCTATGTAAAATCTATTAAATTCTACTAAAACCTAGTGAAATTCGTTAAATTTGACTAACTAATTCTCGTGTAAATTTACATATACATATAAACTACAAGTCTAAACACGCTTATATGGGAACTTCGATTTTCGGCATTAAACGAGATAATTCTACATTCGTAACTCTCTACACTCTGCGGGAACAGAGTTCTTAATATTAGATTTATGAAACTCGCCACTTTGACGGAATTTGGACTTCGCGAGCAAAACTCCAGAAATTGTTACATTTTTTAGCAATTGTTGCTTATTTCTATAAAATGTATGATACAAATATACAGTGACTCCCATTAATGTTGGGACACCATCTTAAACAAAATAACTTTTTTAAAATTGGACTAAATAAGCTGAGTTTACTAGGCAATGTGTAAAAAATATTTTTTAAATATTTCAATTAGCGTTGATCCTCGAAAAATGAACAGTTTCAAATTTAGAAAATAATTCCTTATCAATTATTAATGGGTTTCATTAAAACAAAGATACGGCTTTCCTTTGCAGACGTTATAAAGTTACCACTTTCTTTGTTACATTTATTGTAATGTTGTTTGCAAAATTTTCGAAACTGAACAAAGAGCTGACCGAAATCGGTATGGTACTTGTGTTAAACATGCATGATCATAAAAATTGTAGTTTGGAAAAGTAGTATCGAAAGTATGGAAAAAGTAAATTTGTAGTAAAAATAAAAAAAAAAAATGTATGGTGCTTCATCCTTTAGTCGATTGAACAATTAGTGTGTATTGTGTTTCATTCGTTAGTCTTATATAACTTGTTATCGTAGTATGAATATTACTGAAATAATAATTAAACGTACCGTTGTAAATATTCGTAATGTTCCATCAAAAATATAATCAAAGAATTCTGTCTCGTATTCTCATACATCTACCTTATACCTTTTCGTTCATTCTGAAAACGAATGAACGCCTTTTCCAACGTTTACCGCTTCCAACGATACTACATAAAAGGGTCAAGTAACATTGCCGTAAACTACAAGATTTGACGACGTGGGCGGGGTTCGGCTCGAAGGACCGTTATACCTACAGTATTAATTTCGGTGATTTAAAGCCCAACTTAATGAAAGAGCGAAATACAATTGTTCGAAAAATATTATAAATTCTTAACATCTTCAGAATTTTCACGACAATGCCTGAAAACTCCATTTTCATACAATGCAAGCAACATACAGAATTGAAAATTCTTATTTATGTAATGCTAAAAATTGAAAATTCACTTTATGTATAGATCTACAGTTTAAATACGTAATTTTATGTGAGAGTAGATTAACATTTTCCAACAAAATCTAGAAGTAATAATTTTTTAATATGTTATTCAAGTTTATGGATGTTTCGAGAAAGTATTACATGACACGAAAATGATTTAAAACCTAGTAACAAAAGAAGATTTATAAATAAAATAATTTTCAAGATATTGTAAAAGGAACATTTCAAATTATTTTCACATCCTAAACTTACGAATCGCCATTTAAAAAAAAAGAGTTAAGTGCGTTTTTGAAAATTACATTATGCGTAAATTTGATTAAAATCAGCGATTTGTATTTAAGGACCTTCCTTTCTTAATCTAATGAGAAATAACTAATCTCGAAAATATAAAATAATATTTTGTGTAAGATTAAATGTAATGTTTCATGTAGTATGAAGCAATATACAGTAACACAGTGCATTAAATAACTTTCATAAAGATAATAACTATAATTTTCTCTTATCAGTGCTTAGATGGTACTTAACAAATATAAATACCTCTTTTAATAAATTTCATAATATTTTTATCATTCTTTTATAACCTTGTAAATTGAGATACTTATTCTACTACTTATTATTAAAAGTGGCACCTAAAATAGAAAGTTAGGTGTATTGTAAAAACATTTCTACAACGAAATTGCAATGCTTGAAAAAATATTCGAAGCGATAAAGGAATTTATTTTCACTCCTTTCTTCAAGTAATAATTTAATTAACTTCAGTTTCGTAAAAGTCATTTAATTTTAATTTATTACATTTCCGTGCGTATTTAATACAGTTTTGATCTACTTTTCTTTAATATTTTCATTTTCTTTACAATTTTTTTAGATTTCATTTCGTGTGTGCATGTGTATATGGTAGTGTATAGTAATTCTTTTCCAATGTTTTGTGTATACCGTGTTTATTATGTGCGTAGTATATGTTGTATTTGTAATACATAATAGAATACTTATTCGAAGTACTTTCCAAAATGTAACTAAGTTGTGGTAAAATAAATGTCACTGTCTTCTTCTTTATAAATTGCACAAAATAATGTGTTGGTAATGTGTCCTTTTTTGGAGAATCATTATACCCCTACCTTGACGAGCCCTGTACTCATTGGTGCAAGGAGGTTTGCTCGGCTACAGGGATTTTTAAGTGGTGATAAGTAGAAAACGAAGCTCCAAATGCTAATCTTTTATTTTTGATTTTTGTCTTATTTTGTCTTTTAGTACCACCCCTTAAATTTTCTTTAAGGAGTGGCTGAATACATTATATATTGTGCCACTACTACTGTTTCTGTTATTACTGTACAGGCGTAATATTTGATATACCCTTAGATATGGGTCAACACTTTATTATCGTAACAGAAAATTCTTAATTATTATTTTAGGTTTCAATGTTCAATATTTATGTTCACTTAGATCTTAATATTATACATATATCCTTAGAAATAAGTCACCATTTTATTATCGTAACAGGAAATTCTTGATTGTTATTTAATAAAACATAAGTCTTATATTTTATTCAAGATTATTTGATAAATACTATTTTATATTCATATTTCACGTTTATATTTAATTCTGCAATAAAATCCTTATTATTTATTTATTTAAAGAAAAACGTTTTCGTAATCTGAATATTTACTTGTAAAGTAAATATACGCGTTATAATATTGATACAATCTCATTGCGTTGCATTGTAGTACGTTATAGTGTGATTTAATGATATTCGGTCAAATTTTTTAGCAATTCATTGCGATTCGTTGCACAGCAATCATTATTATTTATGAATTCATGAATAAAGTCAGTTTCCTTTACTTTAATTATACATCGGAATTCAACATGCATAATTAATTGAAATATGCACATTGCATAGCTTTAACAATTTATGCTTTTATTCTAATGATGAAGTATCATATATTTGTAAGTACCAGTATTAACACTGCAATCGAAATTATTTTACACTCTGCTATTAATTATTTAAATGTAACGTAAACCTTATCATTGTATTAGGTATCGATGCATATGTATGAAATTTCCGATTTTTAAATGAATATTAAAAAGTCCATATCTCTTTTCAAACTAAGTGTATTTGATCAAAATAGGATCCATTTGCTTCAATACACTTTTCCTAACAAGATTGTAACACATGAATGCTTTTCTTAAAAAAGTTCTTATCTTTGGAATCAATAAACTCTGTTACGGCAGTTTTAAGACGGTCTTCGCTTTGAAAGTGTTTATTGCGTAAAAAGAGTTCGAGGTGCTTAAATAAGTGAAAATCTGTTAGAAATAAGTTAGGTGAATAGGGCGAATGTTGCAAAATTTCATATTTCGATGCATTCAATTTTGTAATTGTTTTTTATTACGAAGAAGTATAGACCCACGTCGATTAATGACAGATGGCTGTAGGATTTTTAATATTTCATGCATTTCATCGATGTACTTGCAGTATTTTTCAATTGTGATAGTCTCCCCACTTCTTAGAAATTAATAGAGAATTACTCCATTCACATTCCACTAAACTGTCAATACAATTTTCCGCGGGTAAAGTGTTGGCTTCGGTGTATGATCAGGTGTCTCGGTTTTATCAAGCCATTGAGCAGATCTCTTTCGATTGTCATGAAGAACCTATTTCTCATCATAAGTGATGATTCGATTGAAAAATGGCTCTCGAAGAGATCGGGTTAGTAACGATGAACAAACGTTCAGCAGATCCAGTTTATTCTGTTCGCTCAATTCACGTGGTACTCATTTGTCAATTTTTTTAACTACGACAATTGCAGAAAGGTGTCGCAATACCGTTGAATGGTCAACTTTCATTCTGATGTAAGTTTCCTTGTTGATAAACGTGAATTCATTTTCATCAATAACTTCAAAATATTATTATACACAAACTTCTTAGGTCTTATACGCAGCTCATTTCGAAGAGAAAAATCTACAAAGTGAAATTTCTTAAACCAAGGTTGTACTTTTCTCTCATTAATAAGGTTCTCCCCAAACGCTTGGTTTATATTTCGTGTAGCCTTCACAGCATTATTGCTAAGTTTAAATTTGTATAAAGAAATTGCAGAAAACTCAATAGAGTTCATACTTGTAGAATATTCAAAATAAATGTGAAAAATAAACAATTTTGAAAAGACTTTTTCTGATAAAATACCACCTTGATGATAGACAATAAAACTCTAGAAGATGTTATGTTATAAACAAAAGCATAATACAAGCAGGGAAACAAACGTTTGCGTGTAATAAAAGCATGACATTTCATATGCACCAACCTAACAGTAAACATGAAGAAGTTTTACATTTACAAATTATTTATTGCGAAAATTGTCGTCCCAATTTTATACGCAAGGTGGTCTGTGTGCCTTTACCATTTAAAATACCTATGCTATCTTTAATTGTAAGATTTTAAACAGCTTTTACAAGATCAATTTTTTCGAGATTTTAAGGGCACTGATGACATTTTGTATAATACGACACACTTTTTCATGTAATATGCTATATGTCATAATATAGGCAATATTATGACATATTCTGTGGCTTAAACATTTACAAGCTACCAATATCCTGAATATGAAGTATTACATTTTTATCAATGATATAATATTTTTATACCAATATGTTATTTGCATATTTTGAAAAAATTTGAAGAAAATGCAAAAATAAACGTAAATAAATATAATTATAACTAAAATAGTACCAATTATGTTAGCTACTAATTCATATGTCTGTATTCAAATGTAAAAACAAACACACGCTCCGTTATTCTTATATAAATATTTTATTTTTCATATTTATAAGAAATTTGTAAGAACATACAAAAATAAACATACGTACACGTGCAGAGATCATGAAGTTTTAACGTATTCGCTCTTATAAATCTCCTACATGTATCCCATACTATAAAATTACAATGTTACGTCACTGTTGACATACGATCGATGAGAGTTAAAATGACAGAGACGAGACATTTTCATAAGCAGTCCCTGTGCTATTCATCGATTTCATAATCGCGTAAATGCTTTACCACGTCGAGAAATTCCATGCTTTATGTTGCCGCACACGCAGAATGGCAAGTACGGGGTATTGAATAACGTACGCACCATTACCTAAGGGACTTGTAATTCGATGCTTACCAGTAAACGTCGTCACCCTTTCCCCCTTTGCCTTCTGGTTGTAGCGCGACGGGGCAACATACGTGATCCCACACGTAACCATAGGTTTCATTGATCGTGTACATTGTTCGTTCGACCATGTACATTGTACAGTTGACGGACGCTCCAGCTTCACTTTATATACAATCTTCCGTGCGATAATGTGACATTGGCTCCTACTACTCTTGACTTTAGTAACGTACAACTACTTACCGATATAATGCCCATAGTTACATGTATACGCGTTTTGGACTTGTAATCTCCTGTTGATAGGAAACTTTGACTAGGCTCAGCTAGATTGAAAATTGAAAATTACAAAAGGAGATGTCTGTTAAGTGGTATACGTCGAAGTGTACCTAGCTCTTTTTGACTCGAGTAAATTAACCTGTTAACTGGGTCCTCCTCTTAAACAGAAATGGAATCTTCCTAGTTTATTGGTAAAAATGAGTAAACGTTGTATCCAATTGCAAAATTTTGGTTTTTACAAATGTGAATACGATACATTTTACGTTTAATGCAAATAGAACGGTGCAAGTATAAATGACCAATCTGTCAATGAATAAACTATCATTTTCTAAATATTAATGAATCAATGACGAGTAAACTCGTCTTCCTCAGTTAACAGATTAAATTATTATAGAAACATTATTTTTCATCATGTGTAGATGACACATATAAAAAACTATGTACATACATATACACTTCCGTCCATAAATCATCGCACACTTACACCTTTTGGCCGAAATGATTATTAGAACGTAAATACAACCTTTGTCGCGGATTTTATTGTGTATTTGTCGATTTTACGGTTATATCTGAATGGGAAGTTAAAAATATACATGTATAACGTGAATAAATGTTAAGAAAAATAAGTATTTATTAAGTACAGCTCCAATTCTACACGATGTTATTCTGTATACATATTTGGTTTGCTTTGACATTTTGAAATTAACCGAAGAACGCATTAAGTATTTATAAACTATTTGAAGAGGTTTTCTCACTAAATAGAGGCAAACATGGTGCTGGAAAACTGCAACATTTTAATTCCTATGATCACAATGAATACTACTAGAAAAAAGTTATTCGCTGGAAATTTCAGAAAAAAAGTATTCTGTTCGAAAAGTTGCAGTAAAAACTAAAATTTCGAGATCCAAACCCTAATTTTATTTAGTGTCCGATGACTTATGGACGGGAACGCATATCATTAAATATTTATAGCAATTCATCTATAGGGGATATAAATTGATTAGAAAGAAATCTATCAATGTGACATCCATTATTGTAACTCATGGTTAACTATTCAATTGATAATCATGTTATTTTATTTATATAGTTAGGATAATAATTTATAGATGATAGTGACAATGACGATATTATTGAACTATTTATTCATTTCGTTCGTTTCATTTTATTTTCTGTTTCTCACGTTAATATCTTTTGATATATAAGTATCACTTATATCTCCTCGTGGCAGAGAATATTTTCAGGTGGAAAAGTAGATCAGTTTCGAAGACTTCGTAGAATGTATGAACGGACCGCTTTAACGTCTCTTAGTGCATGTACATGTATACATATAATGGGTTTAAACCAATTCCGGCTCGCTCGTACAAAGTACTCGCTCGGAGCCGTCTGTACCACCCACTTAAAGCATCGTGCTTCCCGGTGTGGTAGCAACAGTAGTACCAGCTACATCAGAGATTGCAAGAGCAGCTTCCAGTTAATGGCATCGCGGCGATGCTGAAAGGCGCCACATACAGTCGCCGCGGAAAGTGAGTTGACACACTTGAATATTCTGTGCTTAAACTCCGTTTTGTTTAGAACAAAACACTTGTACTCTTTTTTTTTCTTTTCTTGTATTTTCATTTTCAGAATACCTTATTATTGTTGCCTGAAAGACAACAATCAACTGAAGCCTTCGTTCTGCCGGTGTAAGATAGGAAGGGTAAACTCCTGAAAAGCGATTTAGTTTCGCGTGGAAAGCAAATTGACTTAGGGGAGAGGTGGAATGAAAGGAACGTTTCTCTTTCAAACAAGATATAAAACAAGCTGAAAGACTATTCTACTGTTAATTGATAAAATTGGAAGTAGAATAGTTTTTCTGGTTGTAACTGTAGGTGGTAGTGTTAAATCTCCCTTTGTAATTACCGGTTTTATTTGTCGCTTTTTACCCCTTGAATAGCCGATCATAAATGGCGACGCGGTACGCCAACGTTGGGTCACTCTTGACCCATAGCAGAATTTGTACTACCTTGTAGATTGTAGATTGAAATCCGGTGTCACCGGATGTTAATCCTATAGAGTATTTATGGCACGTACCAGATTTAAAAATTCAAATGAAAAATAAGTAATAAAAGTGATTTGAAAGAGGCATTATCGGAAGAGTAGTCGAATGTTTTTCAAGAAGCTATTAAAAAACTTGTAGAATATATGCCAAGTCGGTTACAAGTTATTATTAATGTTAAAGGGCACACACAAAGTACTGAAAACCTTTTTTTTATATTGAACAATTTAAAAAGCTGTGTATTTAATAAATGTGTCAATACTTATTTTTCTATAAAATTTCTTCATGATTCCGACCAGTTGTAACATATCATCTAATCAAGTGATCTTTCTAACTTCTCGAAAAGGAATTCAAGTCGCTTGGTCCAATTTAAAAAGGGTATTTTGTTTTAAAGGGAATTCGAATACTTTCGTAAGCTACTGTGTATGAAGAACAAGCATATTCTGATTGATTAGTAATAAGTATAGTGACTAAAAAAATTACAGTACTCTTCAGAAACACAATTTGTTGTATATGTGGGTATGCAGCAAACTTTGTAACAATATTAAATTATATATAACTATTTGACGTAGTCTACTAATAGTTTTTCGTAACTTAATGCTTTATTTTAATACTCTTATTTGATTTTAATAAAACTGTATTAATCCTTAAACTCTCGGGGGCTTGGCTTTGAACACGCAAACTAGAAATTTCTAAATTAGGACTATTTTCTTTATACGAAAAATTCTCAAAAAATGATTTGTTATTGTATGTACGTTTAAGTACATTATTCGTTAGTCCCTGTTGGTATATCTAAGAAACACAGTCCATAACAAAAAGAAAATGAACTATGCGTTGCGATATCAATATGGCAGCGATCACGCGAAGCAGACTGCTACGCTATTCTTATTTCCAAAGAATAACAAATAACCGCAGAACTAATTGGGAAGGAATGACACAGGATTCTCAGTTTCAGACAAGAATTTAAATAGAGCAGTCGGAAGTGAAAATTTATTCTGAGAGAAGAGGTATGTGTACATACAGCTAATTCCAAGAGTTATACGCAGTTCTATCCGAGAATATTTCCATCACGGCTTCTTTTCATATTTGAAAAAACCATTGTGAAAGTTTTAACAATGAACAGTGTTAATTAGTGTTTTATACATTTCCAGATATTGTAGATTTAAATGCCTTATTCATTGTTTATGTTGAATAATCCGACTTGGAATAACACAAAAATGAATAGAAGAAACTTTTTGCTGGAAGTGAGTAATGAATTAATTAAAAATCAAATTAAAAACAGAAATTTAAACATTCTAGAGGTACAAAAAAAGAAGTTGGTAAAAAAAGGGTTACTTTAGAAATTTTCACTGGAAAGAAACTCGGATGAGAAAACAGCAAGAGACACAGAACCAGCAGAAAAACTAAGATATTATCAATGTACGAAGGAGCCTAAAAATAAATGAATAGAATATAATAGTTGACAGCAAAGTTGCTATAAATGTAAGAACCACGTATGTAAAAAGCATTCAGAAAATATTGCATTCTGCCATTCATCTCTACCATCAGAAGAATAAGAAGAATTAAATTCAGACTAGTTTCTTGTTAGTACATACTTTATTTATATCATTCTATTTCATAAATATGCGTATAAATACAATTTACAAAATATTATTTAAAAAATATAACGCATTCAGTTGTTACACAAATTTTCGAAAAATAAATTTTTTTTTAGAAAAAATGTGTAAAAAATAATATTGTTTCCAGGAACCGCCTCCTCCACTTGTGATTTCACGCGACGATTTCAGACTCGGGAGTTCCAGAGTTAATAATTTCAACATAATGTCACCATTTATTGTTACGTTTATAAATATGTAAATATACAGAAATAAATTGAAATAAGACAGTAAATCATTATATTTGTTGATTACCTTAAATTAATACTCATTATAATAATTTATTATACATTATCTGGTTTCAATGCAAGAATAATGCATTTTAAATCTACGTTAGCGTATTTACTGCTGTAAGTGTAAATACATATATACAGGAAGATACGGAAATAGGTGGGCAAATAAAGTCATACAAATATAGGGGTGAAATCTTTTCCTTTTCGAGATATACACATTTTCCGATTACGATAGAGTCTTGTAGGAATGTTTAAAACTTCCCAAACTGTTATGCAGTACAATGTAATTGAATGATCAAAATTTCGTCAATAAATTCTAAAAGTTGCTAATTTTCTTCTGAGAATTTTTCTGTGGGTTTCAATTCACAGTGACTCCAAACTTTTAGTCGGAAGCGATTTTTTCTCATCCTTAGGAACAGTAAAATACGATATCAGAGTTTGCTCACCTTAATAGGACCTAACGGTCATCCCATAAGGTATTTCGTTTTACATGAAAATCTATATTTTGTTTAGAAGATATATTTATAGAAACTTCTCTCTATGACATTCAAGAAGTATCCTCTCGTCAATTTAAGACATGCATTCGAAGCATTTAGAATAAATAATTGTATTGGAATGTTCTCGAATTGCTAATTTATCACTGTGTAAATGATACATGTAATTACACGGTGTTTGCCTAACTCGAGCAGTTCAGATATTTCGGTTACTTTTCATGATACGGAAAAAATGTTCTCAGGGAAATGAATGGTGCAAAAGGACAAATATTCTAATTGACAGTCTCTTTTTTTTATTTAAGTTTTTTTTTTACGAGATTTCAAGACCTCTGACGTTTCTTTAAATGAATCGATATATTTTTATTAGCACATTATGTATTATAAAATTCAAATTTAACGGTGTCCAATATGTTGTCTTTCACATAACCCTGAACGAGAAAAAATCATAATATATATGACACTAATTTCAATAATTCAAAACAAATGTACAAGAATATTTATATTAATATCAATGAGAATATTTGTCCCTTTGTCCCATTCATTTCCTCATTGAACATTTTTTTCTATTTTCTGAAATGCAACCGAGATATTTTAACTGCACGAGTTAGGCGAAACTTCCTGTATAATTGAATTAAAATCAATTACGCCAATTTTTTGATGCTGCGTATACGCGATTTAGATTAATATTGTACATCGACTACCTCCGATATATTAATTCTATCCCAAAACGTGAAACATGTTTAATGATAAGCTTATAGAATTTGCACGTTAACCTATTCCACTTCTGATAATCAGTTGATTTCATCATAAACATATTTAAACAAGCTATAGTACAATTACGCTCGCAAAGCAGCACTTTGCTATTTAACGTGTCAGCTTTAGAAATTTCCGACAGTTTATATAGAATTGTGGAAACGACATGATTGAATGATCATTAATAACGTTAATTCTGTATCATGATTTTTGCCAATGGGAAATGCTGATCCCGTAGCCTTGATAATAAATAACGAAAGTGGTATTATGTACAGTCTGCCTGAAGAATAACAGGATTACCAATATAATAATTCAAATATTGATCATATTTATAACAATCATTCATTTCATTCAAAGTACGTTTCTTTGGCGTCAATGCAATGCTATGCATGATTAAATTAATAAATTAATAGACTGCTAGAGAACTGTTTTAAGAATTATTTTGAGTATTATACTAGTGTTACGACTATGTGTATGGTTGAAGTCTCATTGTAGCGAGTCTTCAAAATTAAAAAGTAATCACAGGGTACCAAACCAGGTGAATAAGTGAATGGGCAAACGTTGGTATTTATTTTTTAAGCAAAAATTCACGTACGACTAAGGTACCATGAGCAGATACATTATCATGCAAGGAACTGGTTTCTTTTGAAGAGGAACAAGAGAGTACTCGAGGGGATTCCCAGAACAGATCTCCAGAAATCTATTTATTCCTTGGCTTGATCATGTTCAACGTTGTATTGTTACTGAAGGAGCATTATTTCAATAAAATGAACGATATTTATACATACGATCAGTGTTTGAATTATTATATTGGCAATCTTATTATTTTTCAGACACACTGTGTGTGTATTACATAGATGGATATGAAGGATCATACGTAATTTTTCTTTAAATATAAACGTTACGAAGTGTATACATGTTATTAAAGGGAAAATTTGTATATTCCTTAATTTTTTAAACTAACGAAATATATGGACTTTAAGTTTTTAATTTTAAATAAATTTCTTCGTACTAGGTAGTTTAACAAAATTTGGTAACTTAAACGCAAAAATAGTCAAATTGTTCTACAAATATGTATCACAATTGCCAGGCTGAGAATCATAACGACGTAAGTTAAGAGTTACGTGAAATTTTCTCTCTATGCATCTTCTTTTCATTGATACATTTTTGGGAGTATTCTGGTCTAATGTAGGAAATTCATTACCATATTTCATTTTTATGGGCAATCAGATTAAGTGTGACACATAAAATTTGGTCTAATAATTTAATCGTCCACCTTTTTATCGTGGAAAAGCAAATGTGAGTTGTCTTTGTATGAAAACATGAATATTGAGCGTTTTTCCGGAAACTTTCAACTGGCTGCCATTGTTCTGTCTCTCGTGGGCATCGTGGAAAAATTATCAACGGAAAATTTTGTTTGTAAAGTTAAATAAAATAATTTAATTCTGTAAAATTAATTTTTAACTAAACGGTATCATGTTAAATAGAAAAGTTCCTTTCCTTTCATTTAACATTGACATTAATTTGTCAACTGAAAGAAAAATTTTGCAAATGATTTTGTAAGTTTGATTGCCTAACCTAAATGACGATATTTCGGAATACATATTCAAAATTTCATTGATATTAGTCACATCGTTATGAGAATATCATAGCAACCACTTAGAAAAACACAGTTTTAAGTTAATAGCATTTCAAATTTTACTTTAATTTTATATGTATATAGTTTCCTTTAAATTGTTGTAACTTCAATACTACTACAAACTTCAAGGGAACACTTAAGGAGCATATTTTCAAGATTATGAACACTTGAAAAATGCAGAAATCCAAAAATCAATAACTTCCATCTCCCGTGATTGTTGATATCCCAAATTGATATATCTCATAATTGTATTTATTATTTCCTAATCACAATAAGCGAATGATACTTCCACTACTTGAAAAGCATGATTAATTCAAGTTTTCGATATTTTGACATTCACCATTATAATTTTCATCTGGTCAATTATGTAATATCACGTTAAAATTCGATTATTTCATTGATCATTTTCTACACACTTTATGCATACTTTACTATTTATAACACTATTTCATATCATCTTGCATTTAATACTATCCTTACATCAATTTATGACCGACTTCAAACTGCAGCACAGAATACGAACCAAATAAGTACGTGACAATGATTTTACATGGTTCTATGCGATCGTGTCTCGTGTACCACGATTTAGGTAGATCCCATGTACTTACGTGTGGGCTTAGAAAACTACCCTCGCCGATTGCCGACGATTTGCGGTATTTACGTCGATTATCGTCTTCCTGCGATTACAGTGCAAAGACCTTGTCCCAACGATATCCGGACTCACGCGGTTGCACTTTTCAAGGAGGCTACAACGTCGTTACGTCAGTTCCAATATTTCTATTGAACGTAATCCGAATCTTTCGAAAACCTTTCCACGCCGTTCCAATTTTTCTTATACTAGTGTCATTCAGGTCAATGTGATCTTTTTGAATCCTTTTTTCTTAAGAAGCTGTTGAATAGATCTTGAAGCTTCTAAGACATTTTATCGAGCATCTAAAATAATAGAAAATATTTTCTCTGGTACGAAATAATTTGACTATTATAAATTGCAGAGGTACTTTGCTGCGATCTCGGCATTGAACTCACCTGAAATAAAAAATCCAGACAATTTGTGTCATTCGTAAGATTATGTTGTGGGTAAAACTACATTTGTAAAAAGTATGTAAAAAAAAGAAGAATTGATATTTTAATGCTTGAGTATTAGAAAGACCCCTTATCCTTTGTATAGCGTACAAATTTTTTTATTAAAATTATACGCGTATATTTTTAACATCGCAATCAGATATAACCGCAAAATAGATAAATATAATAAAATACACAATAAACTTGGGATCGAAAATTGTATTTATATGTAATAATCATTTTGCTCAAAGTGTGCAAATGTCCTATAATTTATGCACAGGAGTGTACATTACGATGTGCAGTTTTTCTTTCTGTTTCTCTTATCGATATTCAAGAAATTGGTCGTGAATTAGACACATATACTTCTCGCAATATCAGTTCTGAAAAGCGTCTTTTTTTTTCAAGTACCAACTCGTAGGCTTACGCATAGCCAATGAAATCCGTAGCATACACAACGTGATTATTATTACTTCAGAGTGTAGCTCGATTTGATATGGTGTGGCATTATAGTGCCTGATCGCAGGCGAAATACGATATCTTACAGAGGTTTACAAAAGGGGCTTCGTAGCGTTTGTAGACGATACTTGACCTAAATGAAAAGCTACTTAGACGTGACCGGTTGATCGTTTTTTACGTGACATTTACCATTCGACCCGTCATGTTGTTTATTTGATTTCTTTCGTACCTTGTGAATTTTTAATCGAGGAAGTTGACGTGTAAACTGTTTTGCCAGTTTGCCGAAGTGTAATACTCGACGTTTTGTCTACAAAATTCGACGAACGTTTTGCTCGTCAAAATCTTGTCAAATATTTGATGTGCCGATGAATAATTCACTTTTCTCGTCAAATTTAACGTTTAATTCTTGGTTATTTTTTTTTTGTTCTTAGTGTTCTTTTTATTTTTCTATTGGATTTTTGTTCGGTAACTGTTGCAGTTCTCCATTGTCACATGTTCGAGGATCACTAGATAGTTCACGATGGTTAACCTGTTGACTGACACGCAAATTCATGTTTCACCCCGGAAGTTACAAGAATTTTTAATATTGTAAGCGTATAATAGTAAAATATTATAAGTAATACGATATATGCACAAGTAATGCGAAAATTTGCATGTTCATCCAGTATAGCTGCATGAGAAAGGCATGAAATTCAAAAGAAGGAAGAGTAAGAAGATCTGTGTGGTGAAAAAATGTTGTCAAATATGCTACAAAATAAATGTTGCAAATTTTTCCATTAAAAATGCAAAAAACTGCACAAAAGTAACCAAATACTGCAAAGGTTACGATGGTCAGCCTTATTTCAGCTGGAAATGTTTTAGTGTAGTGCATTGCTTTACTAAAAATATTTAATTTTTGAATAGTGCACTTTTTATTTCAAAATGTCATCTAGTTATTTACGTTGTTTAAAATTTTGTAGTCGATAATATTTATCTTGTTTTAATATTAGGTTTACGGACTACTAAGTTTTATTGTATATCCGTTTCTACAGATACTCGTCAAATTGATGAATGAACAAAAACCTAAATTTTTCTTAAAAAATCGATTCATTTAATCTAGAAACAATTTAATCGTATACTATTAACTTACATATAAATTTATGAATATATTTTCGCATCATTTCATTAATAAAAAGTCAGCAAAAACTGCTGAGAAGTAATAGCAATAGTTTCTATAATTTTGCTCGTGAAATCCTGAATCTGTCAAATTGATTAGTCCTATAAATCTAGTGTTAATCATCTTGAACATTTAAAAAATGCTGGTCACGGATGACTGCCGGACTTCCATTGAAAAGGCAAGCGTCGCTCACGGGTGACCATCGTGCCAGTCAACGCATTAAGATCGAAATCACTTTGTTCGAAACGTTTGAACTAATATTTGCATATATCATACGATACGATCTCCTCACTAAGAAAGGAACATATTGATCTGCATGTTTCCGCAGCTGTTTTATTTCTTATATGCTGTTTATTGGTTATCATCTTTGTTACTATTAGCTTTGTGTAAAAATAATTATGATTTTTACTATTTTAAATTTGAGGTCGGTTTTTTTTTAATGTTGCCTTCTACAGTAGAAACTGAGTAACACGAATCTTAAGGGAAAAGATTATATTTTCGAGTTATGAATGTTTCGAGTTACTGAAGCTTTCTAGTAAGCAAGATTAACGAGGGATAGCGAACGAAAATTCGACGTACAGAAGTCAATTATATATATATATTATATTTTATATTTTATATATTTTATATTTTTATATTTATATTTTATATATATATATTTCAAAAAATTGAACAAACTAAATTATGGAACTTCATCTCATCCAGTTTATTTTTTAAATTTCTTTACGATAAACTATTACTTTTTTTAAATATTTGGGCAACTTCTTACGAGAGAACGTTTTTGATAACCAAATAGTAATGCTCAAAAACACACTGGAAGAATTCGTAATTTCCAGAACTCCAAATTTTATCTCATAAGACTAAACAAACTTATTTCTTGCTAGAAAAAGTGCGTGAAGGCCAATGATTTTCATTTTGATAAATAAATAGAATTTTTAACAGAGATATACGTTTTTAACCTTATCTCAACTCTAATTTTGTATAAAATTTATCTAATTAACCATGTACGCACCGTTCTGTTCTATGATTATCTGTCATATGTTAAGTAACTTAAATATTCTTTCATCACAAAAACCTTTGCTTTCCTTTTTCATTAAAAAAATTCACGTATATGCATTTGCATCTTCTACGTTTTTAATCTTTGCTCTATTAAGAGAATTTCGTAATGTTTGGAACAAATAAAAATTCGACAAAGCTGGGTCTGGTGAATCTTGTGGATCAGGTGACAAAGAGATTCACTATATATTATAAATATTAACACTATTTATTCAATATTAATTACACATATACATAGTATATTATTAATTATCTTTCACCTTTTGGTACTACTTTTTGTTTATTACTAAATAATCTGAACTCTTCTCATGTTGATGACAGGATAGATTAATATCAATTAAAACAATTTCACAAATATGACGCGTAGCATAAAAACATCCCATCCAAATAGTAATCTTGTCTGTCCTGCCTTTAAAGATGTGCGTGGTTGTACATCATTATGGGGGAAGACACAAGTGATGGATGTTCCTCCACCATCGCTGCTTTTAAATGATTCAATTAGACACTGTATTATTCGCCATTAATTGTCTCGTTTTATGGTAAGAGTTCGTAATATCGAAGAATCGCAATTATTTTTCCACTAATTTAATAAAATATCGATTGATCCTTCAAGTTAAGATCGATCAAATTTTTTCTTTTTGTTTTAATACAGCTGTACGTTGTTGCTAAAAAAAAATGGAAGAATAGTGAATTACTTATTAGCATTTAAAGATTTTATTCTCTTTCACTAATTTAGGTGAAGCTTATCTACCTTTTCCTGAACTATTCAACTAGGAGACAAGTTAACAAGTATATGCGTCTTGTCTAGTCAATAATGATCACGAGACCCCTCATTGCCTCTTCATCCGACCGATCGTACGGAGAGGGAAGTATCCACTTGTCTTGTCACCCCAGCATTAGCTGCATCGCTTCGCTAAATCGTTCGCACGAAAATAAACAATCAAATTATTCGCTCCAGCATATCATTCGTTCACATTTGTATCTTTCTTCCTCTTTATCTATCCCTTTTTTATCGTAACTATCACAGACTATTACTAGGTCAATGAGTCGTTGGTAATCAAGCTATCAAATATGATAGCTTATATGCATACATACATACATATATATACATTGGTCGAGTATCAATAAAGTTGGGTAGATAACGTATGTTCAATAATGCTTGTTCGTTCATGACGACGTACAGATTAGCTCGTAGGCTGTCACTAAACCAAATGACGCGTCCCGTGCTTCACTTCCTCTTTTGTTCCTCGCTGGTTTCATTTTCGCCACGTGTGACTTGTCGATCTCCCTTTTATTAACGACTCTTTCGCTGAACTGATGATAGTAACGTTTCCCGAAATAAACGATCGTGTCGCAGATGTTTCAGATTGGTAATTGTACGCTGTATAAAAAGTTCGCTGTTATCAAGGATTCTAATATGTCACGTGCTTAAGAGGGGAAACCACTGTGACGGCTTGCAAGAAACGAAATTTTTTTTTATGTCTTTTTTTATGTTCGCGACTTCTAGAACGAGCCCTTAAAATATTAAAGTAAAATTCGCAAAAATGAAGAAATTACGGAAGTTTTAATGATGCAACGTCGTGGTTAAGGCCGAACCGTAATTTAAATAATTATAATCGCAGAAATGCATTACCAGAAAATGCAATTGCTGTCATCACACCCCATTATGGAGAACTGACCAAGAAAGAATTATTGAGATGTTTAGGTGGGTTTCCACTTAAAAGGAATGTTAAGAAATTTTAACGTTATGTCATAGTTTATAAACTTGTTGCAAAGCTTTAAACGCGTTTTTCTCGAATCCAAATTTTGTAACCTGGGCGCATCAATAATTCAGTGAATTTTCATCTGACTTGCTTCAAATTTTAGGGTGATAGTGCCTACTAATATTCTCTTCCGTTACACATACGGAATTTTCGACTAGATAATTAATTCCTACAAAATGTTTAAAAAAATACTGATTTTTCAACGATTCTCCACATTTTTTTCTCAAAGTCACAGTATTTGGTAACAAATCATTTTTTATGAAAATCCATACGTGCAACTGAAGCTATTATTTCATACTTTAAGAAAATCGTATAATTTTTCATTTCGCAATTTACAGTGGAAAATTACACGTTTGTCCGATTTTTATAAATTTTTGGAGGCCTTTCATGGTGGTTACTACTATGTCTGTGATAATTAATATTTTTATATAAAATTCTTTGGGAAAGTGTTTCAAGAAATGTACTTTCTGTAGATATCAAAAACTGTAAAAAAAAAAAAGAATTAATTTCACTAAAAATAGATCTCTGAAAGTAGCCATTACATTCAGCTGTCACCGCGATTTCCGCCCTTAATTTGTAAAACATTTTACTGTGAAAATATAGGAGGATCACTTCTGTTTCACAAGATGTAAAAATTTCTATCTTACGGTGTAGTTTTATTCTTCAACTGTATTACAATTTCGATTATAAAATGCAACGTTTAATAATAACGTGGAACACGTTTTCAATTACCGCCGTTCCGACATCCGGCAAATCCAGGGGATGTGGTAACATTTTACTGCGTACTGTATTCAAATGTTAAAAGGAGATAAAAGTTATACGGAAGTAAAGGTAAGTTGTAGAAGTGAATGTTACTCTGCTACACATAGGGTGTCCCGTAACTAGCAGCACTACCTAGTGAAAGGGGGAGGGGTTTGTACATTAAAAAATAAATCTAATCTAACCTAACCGAATATATGAAATAACTGTTTTTTTTTTTACAAGAAGCTTGTTTTCTGAGAAAGATAAATTTAAATATCCGTTGAATGCACGTGCACTTAACTACCTCTCAGCTTTATATTTATACTAATCAATCATGCAAACGTCATGATACAGTACCGATGCAATATTGATTAACAATTTTTTTATGTTATGTAATTTAAGTTTACATTATTGAAGAAATAGTTGAAAATGATGTTTTTGTTTTCGCATACAAATTTTTATTTTTCGAATCAGAGAATCGTGAATTGACGAGAATTGTTCGAATGCTTATACGATTCTTTCGTTTAGCTGCGGAAGATTTACATTACCTTCTGCGTTAGGCTATTTTCTTGAAAAATCTGACACTGCGACGTAAAAATACGAAGCAACAGTTTACAGCGAATGTTTAAATACAATTCTCACTAAAGCTGTCTTTTACAAAAAAATGTTATTCAATATTTTTAAGTTTCTTTTTTTTTTTCAAATAAAATCATCTATTTTACAATTGTATCATTGGCTAAAGGACACCCGGTATATAAAATTCAATTTGAAAGTTTGAACTTTCATAATAGTATAAATATTCTTTTGCAATACGAAATAGTAAATGTTTTTTAAAGTGCATTCTATTAATTGTTATTGCACACAAAATATATTAAACGCATTTACTGAATCAATACGTTCCTTTCCATTGTATTCTTTGCTATATCGCCAATTTATAAATATAAACATTTGTTCGATTTTCAAAGTAACCTATTTCTTCTATACATTGAGTGTATGGGAAGTATAAAAAAATATTCTTCTTTTTCTCGTAAAATTGCATAATCTTTATGGTTACGCAATTCTTATAAGTAGTCTGCGAATTTCTATGCAAAATCATATCTTTGAGAATATAATAAAGAAATGTAGAATTTCGATGGAAAATAGTTTCATCTACTAGGTATTACGAAAAACACGATAAATTGGACATTTTGTATATTTTTTTATATTACATGCATTCTGTGCAATTTTGCGTTACTAAATCCACAGTTTGCTCGTAAGTTTCTTTCAAAGCGAATGTGTATCACAGGACATACTTTCCGGTCGAATTGCTTCACCGCTGCGTATACGGAACATTGAAAACAAATGTGTTAATCTACACTACCGTACAAAAGTTTGGGATCACCTACCAATTTTCATCAATATCAAATCTGTTACTAATTCCTTATATTAGGTGTAGAAATAAATTCTTTCTAACTGACGTCACATAATCAAGTATATACAGTCATTCATGTCCAAATATTCGCGATGGTATTTGCAAGCGTTGGTAAAAAAATGGTAAAAAGTCATCGACAATAACTTTTTCAGGCACATGATTTAAAAAAACAAAAAGCTAAGTTGCACCGAATTTTGTTTAACATAAAAAAGTGGAAAAATACGTTCATTTCAATTATTTAACATAAAATATTACTCAAAATGAAACAAAGAATAATAACATTTCTATAAATCCTTCATTACAGAGTGGGAGATAAATAATCCCACCATACAACTAATGTTTTAAATGAAAGTTATTGAAACATATTTTTTTTTCCAGAACAAAGTGGCACTTTGTAGACAGTACAGCTCCAGGAATTTCTGTTTTTTCGTACTGCAGAACGCATATTATCTCCGAATAGTACGTTTTGGTAGATATTTCGAATTTTTTTCTCGTATTTTCCATGAAACAGTCGGTTTAGATTTTTTCATCTGCAGTGGAAGTGCAGATGTTGACGGTGCATTATTATAAATTATAGTTGGGGCAATAAACCCTTCAGCGCACTGTCCCTTGAAAAATTTCAGATCTATGCTTTTTTGATCAATTGTTTATAAACAATATACGGATTAATAACAGCTGTGTGTGGTGTCACCGTTTTTTATTACGTCGATCAAGTTTACAATTAGCCAATAGCTGATCAAATTTATTCACCGCATTCATGTTTGCATTATTATTAATAATTAACTCTTTGGGGTTAAATGGGTTAAAATATATCCCACCATGCATGAAAAGCTAAGCAAATGGTGGGACAGTTTTTAACCCACCTAACCCCAAACAGTTAATGAAAATGATTTCGATACCGATCTGTTTTCATTCTTTTCGAATAAAACTTCGACTGTACTTAAAAAATCGGAAAGAACTTATTTTTACACCTAAGAGATTTGAAATTAATATTGTGGAGATTAGTTATAACAATTCACATGATTTCAATTGATTTGAATGACAAAATGTGAGTTACAAAATTCTTAAAGTCACTAACTCTTCTTTTTCTAGAAATTTTTCAGTATCTTGGAATGCTGTAGTAGAGTAGGTATAGGCATCAACATTTTTTTCGATATTTTTACTGCCATATGTTTTTAAATTATAATACTTGATAAGAAAATATCTGAAAAATTTCACAGTGATTGGATAAAGGAGACCCGTGTTGCATGCGGTTTAATAAAATATTATAGTACTACTTAATTTTATATTAACTTCATTTTTTGCTTCATCTTCATTTTATTTACATGTGAAATTTTAATATTCCATTTGTATAAATATTGTATTCTTTATTAAAAAATAATAAATAACATGTTTCTATACGAACAGTAGTATAGTCTTTGATTACTGCAGCCACGTATCTACCGGATTCAGACGTTGCATTGTATACCAAGATTCTGTGTGTATTGTTGAAAGCCATACACAAATGCTGCTATTACATGAAACTATACCTTTATTAAAAAATATTTGTAAATACTTTTATAACAAGAAGACACGAATATGTTTGAAGTTAACGTGAAATCGTTAAAATTTTCAAACTTTTCTCTCTCCCTTTGAAATTTTTCAGATATCACTCTTTTCCTGAAGTGTCATAATGTTAATAGATACGGCGAAATAAAACTGAAAATCAACAAATAAAACACCACCATAATGCTGCTACAGCGATTCCAATCTTTTTCCTCCGGCACCGTATGTAACTAGTTGGTAAATACACACGGTCACAAATTATCTAAAGAATACCGTTAACAGCAAAAACACGTCAAGATTTCCATTAACATGCAAATTAATATATCATGCCGCATTCGTACTTCTCGCCTAGGAATATCGTTTATGAACACATATAAAGGGATGCGGTTGGTAGAAGAACGGAGATAAGGTCGAGGACATCGAGAACGACAACGACGACGACGACAACTACGACGAGTTTCGGTGAGTGCGTCCGTAGGTATACATTGTAACGAACGAGTATTTTCTGCCGAGCGGAATACAAACTGCACATTGACTCCCTCCTTCCCTTTGCCCCGTATGGCACGACTCATCCCCCCATCGCCATGTGCAGACACATTCGCGGGGTAGCTACGGATTCACCCCCGAAATGAGAGTCCGCTTTAGTGTCGCGAACGTGTCTGTCGGTACCGCCTTCATCTTCTCCCTCGTTTTCTCTCTTTATTTCCTTCTTCGTCCACCGTTCAGCTATCATTTCATCGTTGTATCCTGCTCGCGCGTGTTCTTGTTGCGTATCTTCATCCTTATCCACCAGTGTCCGCAAGGCACGTTCTCTCGGAGTGCACGGAAACGAGGTGCAGGCTGTCGTCCAAGCTGCGCCTGCTTCCTAGCGGAAACGCGACATAATGCGCCTCGTACCGCACCCCAACGATGACCAACGTGCCGTGAAGAGGGCATCGGCCGCGATGACTTTTTAATCACGGCGTACACTAGAACTTCACCCCTCGAAGCGTGGTTTGCTGTTCCCAGAGGCTCTCAACGTGGTCCATTGCCGATTAAAAACTAGTCATTCATAAGAAAGGATCGTTATTTTGCTTAAGCTCTTTATCAAGAGCTTACCTATTAATGCTGTTAATAGGATGTTGATAATGACGAATGTTAATAACAGGGTATTTCTCTTTAATTGTTTTTAACATTTCAAATTAGTCGGCTATAGTAATTCAGTTTACGATGATATAAATACGATAACGTATGAGTATTTGAAATATTTCCTTGAAAAAATATTATATACAAAGTGATATACAAATATATACATGTTGATACGCTAAGAAGTAAATAATGATTTATTCTATATTTAAAGATAGATGTATTTTCAAGATAAGATGAATATACAACTATTAAAAATTGAAAGCTACTCTTTTCCAAATAGAGATTTTTCACTGATCAATATTATTCAAAAATTAAATTGAAAAGAAGAAAAAGCTAAGATGAATATAAGAAAGAAAAAGGTACGAGAATTATTCGAATCTTTGTAATGGATTTCTTTTACAAATAGGGATGTTTTACTGATTAGTATTATCCACAAATCAAATTGTAAAACAAGGAAAAGGCTAAAATGAACATAAGAAACAAAAAGAGAACATCCAAGTATTAAATATTAAAAAGTATAAGAATTATTGGAACCTTAATAATGGATTTCTTTTTCGAGCATAAGCTTTCCTTGTTTAATATTGTCCAAAGATCAAGCTAAAAAGAAAGAAAAAGGAAGGTATAAACATTCAAATTAAAACGTATAAGAATTATTGGAAAGTTAATGATGGATTCCTTTTTCAAGTGTAGGTTTTTCATTGATTAGCATTACCCAAAACTCAAACTGAAAAGAAACAAGAAAGCTTTATAGCTATCGTACAGCATTAGAGCTGAAAGGGTCTCGAATTAAATCAGAGCGGCGACAGACCGGAATGCGACATTATACGTATGTTTCACCGACGTAATCACCTAGAATAAGTTTTAATCGTTACACTCTTATTTGGCTTGAATATTTTCGAACGATACTTCAATGACAATTTTTAATCAAAATCGAATGTATTTAGGCGACTTTTTAGAGTACAACTTGAACTTAAATAATGTTTGCTAAGATTTTACGCAACAAACATTAAATATGATAATTTCTATCTGTTTGTTTCAAGTTAACTATTTTATATTCATTTTTAAGTGTAATGAAGCGTATAATACCGTCGAATGAAGTTGCAACTGTATTGGTATCTATTAGGTATAGAAATTAATTCTTTCCGACTTTTGGGTATAATCCCAGTTTTATTTAAAAAAAAGAATGAAAACAGATCAATCATCGAAGTAATTTCTCTTATTGCTGATGCCCTATTGTCATTTTTCTACCATCTTATCGTCACGAATATTTCTATTTGAATGACTGCATTGATGATGTGATTCCAATCGGAAAGAATTTATTTCTACACATAATATGTTAATGTAAAATTTGCTACCAATGATACACAGTATCGTGATATCTTGCTTGCCGGGATTAAATTGTATTAATAGCATGTAATTATATGAATGATAGATAACATTTACATACATCAATATTGTTCTATGATCACTAATTAATATAGCAGCATTCGGTATTTCGTTTCTGGTGTTTTATTCATTTCTTATCGTGTATTTACGATTTGTCTGCTTATGAGTTATATGATTATAAGGTTGCTATAGCATTCGATTTAGTATACGTGCAGAGGACGAACACGCCGAACGTACGTTCCAGGATGTAGTCTATAATCGCTTCCTGTACTAGCGATTGGACAGTAGCAAGGGGTCGATTGTACGTATCCGTCAAGTATATATACAGGGGATGTGTTTCAAGGGAAACGATCGATTCGTCAATCGGTATTTTTTAATACATGTTTCACTTCAAGCGTTTTGTTCTATTTTGCCTTTGTGTTATATTTTAAGATAGAATACCATTTTAATGATTTCCTTTTCTTCAATTTTATTTGGTAATTTGGTGTAATTAATACAATTTCTTATATATAATCGAAAAAATGTTCCAGCATATGTTAAACACATGCAGCACATTTATAAATATACTTTTAACAAAGTGAAAACAAAAAATTTTGATAATTTCAAAACGTATAGATTCGAATCAACATC
This sequence comes from Anthophora plumipes, assembly GCA_951804975.1. Lineage (NCBI taxonomy): Eukaryota > Metazoa > Arthropoda > Insecta > Hymenoptera > Apidae > Anthophora > Anthophora plumipes. The sequence goes on along the minus strand of OX638118.1, from coordinate 12,552,801 downwards.
TTAAAGGTACTAATATATTTATAATAAGTAGACTGCACGTTCTTATGTATTTATAGGGAATTGAAAGGTGAAAACTTGCACAGAATGCACGTAATATGAAGAAAATATAGAAAATATCCAGATTATAGTGCTTTTTATAATACCGGGTTGATAAAATCATTTTTTATTGAGGTTTTACTTTTTCTACTACATTCTCAAAAATATGAATTTGCATAAAAATCTGCAGTCTAATAATAAGACAAATATTGGTAGGATTACGATTAACTAAGATAAAGAATGCGTAGTCGTAATATGACAGTAATAACTAACAACATTTCATTGCACTGTTGTTAATAGTCTAGAATTAAACAAGCTGTTTAAGTAGAAGTACTGAACAACTCGTAAAACCTGTCATTTGAATGATTTAAGTTAAGTTAACTGAAATAAACTTTGTATTAAATTATGATATAAAAGATATCGAAGTATTTGCACCAAAAACATAAATTTAAGGAAACGAGTTGTAATGAAACATATAAAAATTATACATAAATATATTTCACGTCTTACTAATATAATATGCAGCATTGCGCTACTTTGAAAAAGCAATTAAATCAGTTTTCAAGAATTAATTCTTGAAATTATGAAAATATACCTATACTCTGATGGTCATCGGTAACAAACCAACTGGTATTGAAGAAGTTCAAAATTGTATTTGAGTAATGTAAATGTGTCATTCTAGCTTTCGTTAAATTATTTATTGTTAGGACCGTATTTATTGGTAGAAAAAACGGAAAGGTTCAGTCCTTTCGTAGTGCATTCCCATAGCTGTGTAATTTGAGTGGATAACAAGAAGAACAAGAAAACAAAAAGATAGATCCTCCAGTGAAATCCGGTCGAGTGGCGAAGGGGCGCGTTGGAGGGGTAAATGGAAGGGCAAGGGAAGCAGAAGCGAATCAGTGCGAATGGAAGTGGACGTTAGGTCGACCGATCGTCCTCCACGCGTCCGGCAGTCGGTGGATGAGTCGGAGCCTCGAAGACAGCCGAACGTCCACGAATATCTCCGAAGTGACGAACCCTCGGCCCTCGGCGGAGCGTCGCCCCACCACATCCAGTCGTACTGCGAATGCCACGCTGTGAGCTTCGTATTCGTGGTATTTCGGGACTTTTCATTCGCCCAATAAATCGAATCTCGTTGTTACAATACAGTGTTACCGTTCCTACGACAAAAACCGTGTACTGAGACTACGTAGACTGAGTTAACGTTGACGAAAATCGAGAATTTTCGTTCATTCGATTGTCATTTCTCACGACAGTTGTTCTATCACTGTTGTTGTTCGTATTTTCTGCTTCGTCTCTGGTAATCGTGTGCCAGGAGAAGAGAAATCTGAAGAAAGCAGGGTATAGTGATCGAGATCTTGCGTTTGCTGATCTCGAATTTAGGAGAGTGTGGAAAAGTGCGCAAACCGGAGGAATCGCGATGCGACAGCGCCGGGAGATGCTCCATTTGCAGTGGCAACGGCAACAGGAAGACCAAGACGTTCGTACAACAAGGTAGACGGAAATAGAAAGGATATAAAGGAACAAACGGGCGCGTAGTTAGATAAGGATTGGTGGATATATAGTTCAGGACGAACGTGTAAAGAGACGTTGTCATTACTGTCGAACATTTGAATCGGGCGCGCGGTTTAGCGAACAGTCGTTTTAGTTGGTGACACCGTTCGTTGTTTACCAACGTCAGTGCGGTTAGGCTACGAATGTCGATTACCTAAGGAGAGAGGGAAAGGGTAAAAGGAGAAAGAGCGCGAGTGCGTTTGTCGAAGGTATAGAGGAGAACGTGTGTTACTCGCGCGGTAAAAGGAGAAGGAAACGAGTCGAAGGAAGAGAGGTATGCAATAACGGCAAGTGGGCGCACGAGATGCATTCCAGATGGACGATGACGCCGCACAGTCTGTAAGACTCGCGTGGTTTCTACATTGTATCGTGTATATTCGTCATTGTCGTGTTAGGACGTATCGACGATTGTCGGGTGGGTTATGACGCGCGCTTAACGCGCTGCGAGCACGAATAGAAACGAACGTGTGTCGATCGTGTACAACATGGAGTCCGACACGGCGACCGACTGGTCGTCGACGAGGAAGGGCTCCCTTGAGACACCGATGCCGAGAAAATTCCGTAAGGATTCTTATCAAACGGAGGGTGCAACACTCAATTGGGTGATGTGCGCCCTCTGTATTACCAGCTGGGCCGTGTCCGGTCTACTGATATACAGGGGACTAGGATTGGAAACGCGAATCGCCAATTTGGAAGCTCGTTATCAGCTTCAAGAAACACCGGATCTTCTTATTCAAAGGCTCAAGAGAGAAGTTCAACAGCAACTGGAGGCGCATCAATTCTCGATGGAATCGAACGTCTTACGGAACAAACGAGACATATCGAAGTGCAATTGTCCACCAGGTAAGTTTTTCGCGTTATTGTTACATGTCTCATTGATCTTAATCACGCCCCCCCCCCACCGCCCCCCGTTTGCTCGCGCTATACCCAGCCTGAAGTGTCTTCAATTTCGTCGACGTACACATTCACAGAACGGGGCATCTCTTCATTTACCCACCATCTTTAGTATTCATTTATCTTCTTTGCGTATGTCTTTCTCCAGTTTTTGACGCGAGAAAAGGTGCGCGTCGTACGTATAAAGGCCGAGTAAGCTGCCTTACCAACTTGTCGTTGAATTATAATCGCGTGTATGTATATACATATGGTTCCCTATGTATATACGTGTATATGCATCCAGAATGGATTGGGGAAGGAAGAAAGTATGCGTGTAAAGAAAGAGAGATCTTTGTCTTGGGTTTGGAGCAGCTTCGGCTCTCAGACAAAGGGCCTTGCGATCTTGAGAATTTCGATCTTGAAGAATGCTTGAGAGAGAGAGAGCGGTCTTTCCTTTCTTAAAGGTCGTCTTTTGCATCTTGTACGGGAAGAGGATCTTCCGGAAGAACTCGCGGCTTGATAATTCAAACTCTATTCTATTCTAAGAAAACGAACCAATCTGTGTATATACATATCTACTTAGTCTGATTTTATTAGTATACGAGCACTATTGCAGGAAATGACAGGAAAAATATCTTTTTTTTTTTACTTTTTCATAGTTAGACATAGACCGAGTTGTAATTTTTTTTCAGTGTAAACAAAGAATGATATTTTAAAATCTTGTGTTTGTAAATTTTTTCAATTGCTGTGTACATTTAATATATCTCTTTATTAATTTTGTTCATGTTACAATGAAATTATTTCTTGTTGAAATTTAAAGTACTCGTACGACAGTTTAAAATAATTATTTATGCAATATTACTGATATACTCGTCTTATTTTGGTATTAGTTTGGAAAAATGATGAAAGTAAAAACGTGAGTTCGTATGACGTATAGAAGACGACAGCATGCGAAGGAACGACAATCTGTGCAATGTACGGAAGTTGTCGCTGAAGGGTTAAACTAGATATGCCATACAATACAGAATTCATAATTCGTTGGTACCTTGAACACTCTTATTTTGTTACTTTTTCTATATTACTTATAAATTTTAAACATTATTTATTTAAAAAAAAAAAACGTATCTTATATACAGGGTGTCCACGTATAGCAATCCACTATTTTCCTAGAAAAAATGTTTTGAACCGCGCTTTAATGTACGTAAAAAAAAAAGAAATTTCGAAAATACTTTAATATATTAATAAAAATAACATAAATAGGACTACATATGATTTTTTTTTCATGAGATTGTAGGGGACTTTAAGGCAAATTTAAAAAGCATGTTACAGGAATATTTTTATTAACTCAGTATTATACAATAGTGAAAATAATTTCTACGATTGTTCAAATTATGTACAGTTTTTTACAACACAATTTTCTACTCTTTTGCAGAAGTTTGAATGAGTTACTGTTTTAAACCTTCAACATTATTTATTTACATTGATATATAACGTTTTGTAAATATCCCCGACAAGAAAAAGCGTCCAATGAGTTAATAAAAATGTTGCATGTAATATAAAAAAAGCATGATCCAATATGATCTTATTTCTCTTACTTAGGAATTCTTTTTATCGTCATCTGTAGTACACTTAACTATTGAAGTATGGTTGAAAGCTTCTCTTACTGAAAACTATTCATGAAAAATAGTGAGTCGCGTTGCACAAGACACGCTGTCTGTCTCATATATTAATATACATGTAGCGAGGAACACGTTTTCTTAGATAAATTACATTAAACTTATGTGACATCGATTAAAGAATAAGTAAATGTCAATGTACATTTATCTCCTCCATTTTCGCTAGCCGATATTCTTTCTATGAGTACAAAATCGTGGCGTGATTCTTGCATACAGTAAACATGTATGTATACTTTCGTGCATAAATATCCTAGGACACTTGTACATTTTGAGCAAAATGATTATTAGAATGTAAATACAATTTTCTGTCGCGAGTTTGTTGTGCATTTTGTTATATTTATCTATTTTACGGTTATATCTGAATGCGAAGTTAGAAGTATACAGCATTTATTAAATACAGCTTCAATTCTATGTGATGTTATTCTGTATACACAATTGGTTTGCTTCGACAGTTTAAAATTAATTTAAGAACATATTCGCTCCATCGTTAAATGTTTATAAACAATTTAAAAAGAGTTTTTCACTAAATAGAGACAAACATGGTACTGGAAAATTACATCATTTGATCGTCTTCATTTTTAGTTTGACAATCTTTGTGATCACAATGGATACTTCTAGAAAAGAACTATTTATTAAAAAATGTTTAAGTATTAGCTATTATTGTAAAAGAAGAATATACTGTTCGAGAAATTGTGGTAACAACTAGAATTTTGAAGTCTGAACTAATTTTATTAAATATCTGGTGACTTATAGACAGGAGCGTACGTCGCAAATCCATTAATCTCGTTAATATCGTGCCAATGAGTAGTTGAGTTAACAAACGCGTGAAATCTGTAAGTTCTTTAAATTAACGCTTGTTGTGTTTGTATCGATCTATAAATGTCTTTGTCTATTCGTATGTTTCTATCTAATTTTTCACGCAAGTTTCGTCTGAAGTAGAAAGAAACCTATTATCGATACACTCTAAATTTCTTTAATTAACGTAAGGACTAAAGAAAAAAGAAAAAAAAAAAGAACGGTGAGAAACGTTCATTGGGTGTTGGTTGAAGTAGGTACGTTGTGTATATTTTTAAATATTTAAAATATTAAGTTATTCCGTGATGCCAGCAAGTTTTAATAGCTGTTGTATAGTTTCAAACGATGGTTCTATATCTAGTTCGATCTTCCACCGTTTTGAATATTCATGACTATATTTTTTTATCGATCTTTTCTAATGTAGACAATAGTGCGCGAAAGAGAAACGACGTTTTCACGGAGGGAAAAAAGGCAACGGTTGTTTCATCCCCCCCTACTCGAATAAATTTGAAACTAGAAAGTTATATAAAGGAAGAATTTAGTTCGGACGGATTCAATTCGTAATACAGATAAATGTAGCTTTGGCGCGATAGCTGCGAAATTATTATGTACTCTTCTTTACGAGTCACTTACCATCGGTAAGCGATGTACTTAATAACTTTCTGAATCCATACATGCAATTAGTTTTTGAATTAATGTAGTTGCAGGAATAAAAACAGTTATATGGTTTTTTTTTTTAATAGTATACACAGGATGTCCAGAGGTTTAATGTTATTGCCAATGTCTTCTATATGTAAAAATAGGGCTAAAATGTCATGTAGAGAAAAGTTTATAAATCTTCCATTAAAAAGTTACAATAAAAATATGAAACGTAGAGTTATGCATAAACTTACGTATACATTTTGAAGTATCGTCCTCCCTTATTAGTACAAAGTTGATATCACTCCAAATTTTACGGTGGCTGTATCTAATTTCTTCAGTGTTCCACGAACATTATGTATCTTGTCTTTATGTTAACTCGTTTCTTCCTAATATTGCATATACTCAACATTTAAGAACATTTTTTTTTTACCAATAGAAATTATTCTCACAGTCTTATTAGAGAATCTGTTTTATTATACAATATTTTTTTCATTATAGAGGACACTACAACAGAAATAAAGAAATACTAGTCTCGGTTTGTCAGTTCGGAGGACGCTGGTTCAATTTCTGCTTAAATCCTCAAATTTTTCCTCTGCATCCACAATTGTACTTTCATCGATGCTATTTCTTTTATCGTTTTTTGAATATTACTAAAATTTGTTATTTTCCGTGTTGTGAATTTACATTTAAAAAAAAAAAAAAAAAAGAAACAGAGCCAGAAGTGTTTCATGAGATCACATCTTTATGGCTACATAATTCAATCAAAGTAAAAGAATCAAAGTCAATCAAAGTAAAAAGAGTAATCAGAGGATTTATTTTCTAGTCGAATTCATTTTACTGTTGCGTATACGTAACGTTGAGAAACTAAGAGACAGAGTATCGACGTACTTATTATTTACATATCATATTTTTGTTATAACCTTTTAAAGAAGCATTTATGGACTTTTTACTACGTGACATTTTAGAATTATTTTTACCTATAGAACACAGTGAAAAAGGTTGAATATTAAACTTCTGGATACTCTGTATATTTTTATAGATTCTACGAATTGTTCTGAACTGTTTGTTCTAAAGTATAAAATTATTACTCATGCGTTGTAAATTTTTTAAATTAAAGTAAAGAATAAGTTCACTTTGTATTAATCCCTTGCTTTACGATCTTTTTTATCGTTACGTATGTTAATCTCGTCTATTCACTGTTTTAATATAACGTTAAATCTCAGTCTTACATTGAAGATATATTTAGAGCAAAAATACTAAACTAATAGAAATACAATTATACCTTTGTTACATTTTGATCAGAATCTGCGTGTGACTCATCATACGTGTGACTCGTCGTTATAAGAGGGTAAGGGCGTATTCTACTATAAAACGCGCTTTTCTTGGATAATCTTTGATACTTTTTTATAAAGCAGCTATACTAATTTTTTTCTTCAGAATTCGGTTCACATATTTATTCATATTTCAGTAATATTTACAAATTGTTTTAGAGAATAGTAATTAATATTTGTAATAGTGCAAACGTTTGAATGCATTCGCTAAAAAATAGAAGTTTTCCAATGGCTTCCATGATTTCAGCTATTCTGCTTATGTAAAATAAAGGCAAACCAAATTGATTCTTAATTAGAATGAATTTCTATGTAGCAGGTAGAAAAATGAAAGAAAATATTTTATATTTGAAAATATGGTACACATTGAAGTTTGATTATCGATTTTTATGTGTTGCTCTTGACGGACAAAAAGATTAAAAAAGGAAAAAGATTTTAAATTAACTCTGGTACAGGTTATAACGAAATATGTACTGAAGGTGTACATAAAATTTGAAACTAAGCGATGAAACAGGTCTTATAATCTTATGGAAGCCATTAAAAAAAAAGCAAGATATTGAGAAAAATACGTTTAAAAGCTTCTTATGCTGTTACAATAAAAAGTCTCATACTTACGATTAATCTGTGAGTTCAGAACCATAGAGAAAACCGTTTTCTTGCTTAAAGAAGTCATACTCCACTCATTTCTTCTATTTTTACGTAATTCTGGTTCTTTTTGCAGCCAATTTTCCAGCTCCCTTGCCACTAATACGGTTTTCCGCTTTATTTACATTTCGCAATCGTCATATCCTTTAAATACCCATGAATTCTTTAATTTCAAGTGTTCAGCTAATAGAGATTTGCACATACATTCCTAAAACAATATTCTTTAAGAAAGTGTAAAGAAAAGATTCGAGTTTTTCGAACATCTACAGTAGAATACTTTCTTCAACGAAATGTTAGATATTTAAGTTTAATGATTTTACAAATTGTATTCTATCCACATTTCTATACTCTGCGTGCTGATTCGATAATAAGTAGCTACTCTCTCAGTTGCCAATTATTCATCTTTTTAAACCGGTTTAAATTACACTTTTTCCGGTTTTCGTGTATCCCAGACTAACCTGTTTAAATAACATGAATATGGATGTAGTATTATCAAGTATGAGAATACTAAACGTAATTACGACGACTTAACACTAGGTTTACGGACATTTCTTGTATATCTATTTTTAGGGACACCCTTCAAATTGACGGATAAAAGGAAATACGCGTTTTCTTTGAGAAGACCGTTTTATTTAATTTATGAACAATTTAGCTATACAATATTAACAGACATTGCATTTATTCGTCGCACTTTTTGAAAATATATTTAATTTTGTGTATATATTTTTCGCAAACGTTCTTCCTACGCATAATACAAATATCTGTCATAGATTCGTTTCCTTACACTACTCCGGCATGTTTGAGATATTGGGTTCAAAAGTATAGAGATATCTCCGTCGCATCATGATTTTTATTTAGTATCTTTTTTTATATTTTTCACGTTTGTTATTGAAGTAACAGTTTTATGAATAAAGCAAATTTATTACTAGATTAAGTATGAAATTAGCCAACTCCTCAATTCGATGGATATTCGGAGAAATAGGTATACTACATAGAGTATTTTGAAATTAGAGAGCTGAGGAGAAAATGAATATGAATGGATATACATTCGTATCATATCATTAACACTGGGTTTATGGGATCTGTCAATTTGACGCATTTGCGATTTCGCGATCGAAATTAGAGAAATAATTGCTACTATTTTCCAATAACTTTTCCTCACTTTTATTAATGGAACGATATGAAAATATATTCGAATTTGTAAATATGTTAACAATATACAATTGAATTGTCTCTATTGTCTCTAATAAATCAATTTCTTGAAGGAAAAATTCGGTTTCTCGTTCACTCAAGAAGAGCCTGTAAACCTAGTATTAATAAAAGTCAGCAAAAATTGTTATGAATTAATGGCAATAGTTTCTGAAAATTTTTCTCGTGAAATGTAAAACCCGTGAAATGGGTGGGTTCCGTAAATCTAGTGTTAATCTTCGTCGATTCAAATGTTTCTTCATAACGAAAAGTGTTCGCTGTCTTGGGAAACAACAGACAGTCCTAGAAGATGAGTGAAAGGACAATGCACAATATTGTATACTATGTTTTCCCTGTCTTCTGGTCCAATCAGATCTCTATCTTGAATTCTTCTTTCTTTTCTTTTCTTTTCTTTTTTTTTTCTTTTTCTCTTGTCAGCTTCTCTCTTATCGCTTCGTCCTCCACGGTGGTATCTGGCAGCAACAAAGGGAGCGCCGTGGCTCCTGACTCGCGGCATCCCGAAATTGAGATGTGCGAGCTGACGCTCGAGCATCATAAATTTGCCCCTTCCTTGCTAGCATGGCATTTCTATTCCCTCCCTTGAACTCTCCCTTTTTCCTATAACATCCTACCAGCCAGTATCTTTGAAGATATGTAGCATTACACTGTGTGAACTTGGACTTTTCTTTCCGTTATTTTGACAAATAACTTCGAATTCTTCTTTCGATTTCGAGCCTATCGATCTGTAGTAAAATTAGTTACGTCGATAGTAAATATATCGATAAATGGATTGTCATACCTAAATATCGCCTAGGAGAAATTAAATCGCTTTTAATTGAAGAATAATTGATATTTTTGCATGTAATTTGTTTGCAATGTAAAGAGAAATCATTCGTGTTTCAAGTAGCATAAGTTTGAGTCGTTGACATTTATAAATTTTTAATGGAGACTTAGAAAATATAATGCATACGAAAGTCGGGTTCTGAGAAAAGTGTATTTAATATCGTTTACTCGAGAAACATTGATTAATTTATATGTGTATAAGTTTTTCTAGTTTTTATCATTTATTGCTATATAAATGTTTCATGATGAATTTTTTTATTGTTAGGATTAGGTTTGAGAAAATGTTTGTATTATAAAAATGTAGATAATAAATTTTGTTTAATATTTTATTTCTTACGTTCGGATTGATATATTCGACAAAGTGAATTTTTGATTGCTCCACGAATTTCATGATCTTACCTGCAGCAAATATTGTTTACTTATATTGTTATAAGTCAAAGTAATAGCATTTTATTGTGTTTGAGAAATTAGAACGTAAGCTACAAACATTTTTTACTTACATGCATTACCTAAACTCTTTGACTAATTAAAACGCTTCACTAATTTGTTTGAAATAAGAGTACAGAATGAAATAAAATCGTTTGGAAGAAATACTGTTGGTGATTTTTGGATAACCCGGCATTCCCTCCACATTCCCTTTATAAATTCTAATCTTTATCTTCAACAAAAATTTTTCATTATTTTATAGCGATTATTATGAGCCACAAATAGTTCAAAATGGCAAGAATTGCAGTTTTCATACGACTTTGTTTACAATTTTGAATTTGATGAAATTTTCAACATGTGTATAAGACTTACGTAAATTTACAAAATAAAGTTTTTTAAAGTTTCATTACGAGCTCAGATAAAAATGTTGTACAAACGACCTTCACTACTTTTTTCGCGATTCCGTTCAGTTGTAATTTTTTCAAAATTTTTTGTACGTCATTTAGTAAACTAATTTTTCTAACTCCTCAGAAAACAGAAACTCAATTCGTTTAATTCAATAAAAAAAAAAGTTATTCCTTTTTAAAGGAGATACAAATACTTCTGTGACCTATTGTATGTGTGCAAAATGGATAATTGAATGTCTTTTGTCAAGAATAGAATAAATCGTTCAACGGTTATATCTATGTTTTAAAGAATCGGTAGGTGTTGTTCCTTTAATATGGGATGATTTAACGTTTCTGTATAAGTGAATCATAATCAATAAAAAATGTCATATCCTTATTTGTGCTCCTTTAAATGCACCCTTTAAACAACTATTTGGATTAATATGATAATTTCTAATTGCATCAAATTGCGAATTACAGTTATTCAATATTAACAATAAAAAAACTAAATATAATAACAATACTTATATTTCTTAAATATTAATTAAATAAATTGTATTTCTTAAATATTATTATTGAGAATTATGAAGCCTTTTAATACTTAATATGTTAAAGCACTTATCGAGTATGATTTGAGAAATTTTAAACGTGTTATAATACAGACACCATGGACACGTTATGCAAAAATGTTTAATGTATCTGAGAATCTTGATTTATACCAGAAACTTGTTGCAAACACAGTTTTTTAAAGTTTCAGTTTTTACGTATATTTTTATAATTTATAAAATCCTCTCTGGCTGACAAATTATTCGCTAATTTTCTTTTCTACTACTGTATATTTTACTAGCAAGAGACATCACTTGACTGTCACACGTCGATTAAAGTTTATGCGCGACGTAGTACCTACTCAAAAAAATATTCGTCACGTAGATATTTTTTTTTATCGGCAATCGTCCACATCTAGAGAGTCAAAGTAACCCTCAAAGCAAGGATGAAAAGCGTGCTTCCTTCAGCGCCTCGAAAACTCTATGGTTGCAAAGGAATGGTTTGAATGAAAAAGTTTTATATTTTGAAACGAGGAATTCAGCTGTGTAAATAGTTTCCAGAGAAATTTACTTGGTTAAATAATACATAAAATTGACTGTTTTCTAAATACATGTTTATAACAAATTGCGATTTCATTTGTAAATTTGCAAACATAAACTACAAGCAAGAGTAAAAAGATATGGATTTATTAAAATTCTTTCCTTTTAAAAAAAATTAAAACTGTTATAATGAACTTATTATTTGCTCGAGAAGAGATTATTGTCACTATTATGCCGAGGAATTATATACATCTGTGTTCGCATAGATTCCTGTGTGGCGAAGATTTTGCATATTAGTTTTATTCAGCTCTTCGTTTATTAAGTTGTAAATAAATTTTTAAAAGTACATGTAAAAGACTACAAATAGGAGTAAGGTAATTTTTTCTTTGAACGGAAATTCTAAATTTATTGCTATGTTACGATAGGTTATGAGCTTGAACGCATATCTCTAGTTGCAGTTAAATTAGCAATTATCTTAGAATTGTACTGTATACTCATAGCGTAGAAGATAAAAGTAATTATAAGCGAACGATTGAAATCAAATATCCCAAATAATCATCGATTTTGATAAAACTTTGGTATATAATAGTACTAAAAAAAAATACTCAACATATATTTTTTTTATTGATAATTGTTGACACTGAAAGGCTAAAAACCGCCTTCAAAGTTAAGGGTAGCCAACAACCGAAAATGCTTTTAAAACTGATTAGTGGTAAAACTAGACCGATTTATGTTGTGTTTGGGCTCATTTTCATCGGGAGAAACTCGCCAATATATTTGTGTTATTTTCATTAAGATAGGATGAACAATAATTATAGAAATTAAAATTTTCCCCGTTGAACGATTTATTGTAACGTGCGAGGTATCCTTTCCACGTGCTGTTACGTTTACTCTCGTTATATCTATTCATTTACCTCGTCGACAGATTTAACTTGTGCTGACAGTAAGTTCGAGGCATTGCACTGTACAGATGAATCGCTCAAATTAAGCAGAGCAGCTTTCGGTAGGATTTAACCGAGCATAGGTGGATAATAAAATTGAAAAGCTCATAAAACATACAGTTTTATATTAAGTGTAGAAATGAATTAATTCTGAGTTTTGGGTACAATCGACGTTTCATTCAAATAGAAGGAAAGCAGATCAATCATCGAAATAATTTCCATTATTGTTCATGATCTTTTGTCATTTTTTTGACAGCTTGGGAATACCATCGCGAATATTTTAATTTGAATGCCTGAAATGCTTATGTGAATCCTGAAAGGAATTCATTCCTACACCTAATAAATATGCATGCGTGTTATAGGCCTCGATTTAATACGAAATTTGTTTTTTAATTTTGAATATATTTTAAAAAATGGGCTTCTTTCAAATTTATTTACCCGGTGAAATTTATTCCTCCATGTGTAATAGTTTTCAAGATATTAGATCAAATATTGTCTTCAATGTCGAAGACAATTTTATCGCTCCACTGTGAACAGCTATTGATATGAAAAAAAAAAAACGTGTAGAATAAGTTTTTCATTTCTACCATATACTAAAGCTTCGTATCAAAATTGCTGATTTTGAGATGGTTTCTTGTCAGTGTAATGCGTAATTTATCCATACTCATGAATAAAGATACAATATTTTACTTTTGCAAATTTTTAGCTATTAATTTTTGAATATATTTCATCACTTCTCACCTCATTCGTTTTTAACTAAGATAACACGGAGAAGCACCTTAAGGTATTAAATTTAATCTTTTTTAAAAACCTCCGTTGATTAACGAAACAACCCATATAGCTGAATAAAAATCCTTTTTAAAATCCGTAATAACTTCTGTTTTCACATAAATGTAATTTTCATTTAAAATTAACAATATAAAAATTCCGAATTTTTCATTGTTATAATAGCTTTTATTAAATTAAATACTAAATAAATTTTAGTAAATTTAAGTAGATTTCTAATGTAATTTTAATTATATCTAATTATTTTGATAAAGGTAAAAGGAAGTAATCTAAGTAAAAATTAAATTTTTCTCTTTAATGGAACATACCTATGGCTTTTAAGATGTACAATTTGTATTACTTATAAACATGAACAATTAAACTTTTACAAATCAATTTTATACTTTAATAACTAACATATACAGTTTATAATAATCAACAGACACTTGTAATACAATAACTAAATTGTTCTTTGCTTGCGTAGAGCGCAAATAGAATATAAGTGGTACCTATGTGAATTCGTATATTTGAAGAATACTTTTCAAAAGAAACTAATTTTCTAAAATTGATAAAGCGCGTATAGATCAATGAAAAGTTGTTTTGCTAGATGTTAAAAATATTTTTGTTATTCTTGTAAGCATACTCTATTATACTTTTGATCCATACTAATTCAGCTGTTTAACAAGTTTGTCGAACTTATTAAAATAACAAAGTTGTTCATTATTTTATTCATGTCATTCATAAGGAAAATAATTTTGATTGCAATTTTAAATTGAAATTACTAGAAAATATTTATACATATTTTCGGAGCCGCTTATAGCGGATTTCAACGCTATTTTCCTAGCCCACATCAAACTTTCTGAGCGAACGGCACTCGTTTCAGTTATTAGGAGATACAGTACCATAACTTCCAATCGTTAGTTTTTTTTTTGTTAAACTAATTGGTCATCTGGGTAACTTTCCTTGTTAGTATAATTGTAGAAAATATCTTCCAAAATTTTTCATATACCTTCACATTTGTGTCACTCGGAATAGTAGTGGTGTATCTTTAAGCAGTGAATATATGCGTGGTAAGTATTTATGAACAATGGTAATTTATTTAAAATAGTTGTTATTTTTTAAATTAGTCGAGTGCTCGTGTGAATTAAATTTTAAAGATCATAATTTTCATAACCTGCAAAATTCAAATATGTAGCAAAATATAATTTCCGTTCTAATCTGAGAACGTTTTAAGGTAGACTCTGTATATTAGGTGACTATTTATATAGAATGTATGCTACGAGAGTTTCTATCACTCTTCAAAATAAATTCAAGTAATTCAAAATAATTTTCAATGTAAAATAACTGTCCAAAACATCACGCTGACACAGATGTTAATTTCACTCGGTGTAATAGTGAAGTATATCTCTGTTATCATACACTTTTATCATTTTTATTAATAATTTTTTTATCATTTTTTCTATATATAAAATAAATATTAATAACATTACATTACTCGCGTTTAATTGATCCAAGAACATTTCACGAATGTTTGTTTCTCTCGAGAAATTAATAATGTGAGTTGCGCCACTATTATTCTGAGTGACACATTTAGCTTTAATAATAATATAGAAAAAGACGGAATAAAACAGAGCTGTAAAGGTACAACAAATTCAATGTCGTATTTTCTACCAGTGACATTGCCTTCGAAACTTTTTAAAAGAAGGTGCGATTTACGATTGGCGCACGTGCGTCAACTCTGCAGCTGCCTAAAGGTTTATGCTCATGGATCTCTCTTGTCGTCGGCGAAACTTACAGGCAGCTATGTGCGAAGGAATGGGCGCCACTCTTTCTCACGGCTTCTTTTCTTATCAAAAACCATCCTCGTTATGAGCACCTACTTCGTTCCAGTGAGAAAACCTGAATTGAGAATTAACATTACCACAATATCAAGCATATGTCGGACGTGTTGCTGGCTAAAGGAATTTTTGCGTGAATGTACTTCTGTGAAAAAACAAAAATTGTATGTAAACGAACCTGGGTAGGTTTATTTCGAAAGTGGCGTAAGTTACTCTTTTATGCTACCTTGCGATATTGAATGTTTTGCATTTTAATGTGCATACAAATATTTACTTTTACTGTACATAAGTTTCATTCGTATTCGATATCTCGTGTATTTCAGAGTTTTCTCTGTATAAATAATTTCGCACAGACGTGAATGAGTCGACATTTTTCATTACCGTAAAAGTAACACTTGAGCCACTTTCACAATTAATAGTTTATAAAAATTACACGAGCTTAGGTTGATTTTTTGCCCGGATGTGATGTTTGATGAGACAGTAATTTAATTACATTACTAAGTAAATTTTATAGGGCGATTCACCTAACTCGCACAGCTCAAATAACTTTTGAATTATGCCTTCTGATAAAAAATTGTTATATACAAAAGTTACACGATTTCAAGAGGCGACAAAGGATAGTGTATTAACTTCTTCTTTATATGTGGATGGATTTCAAAATTTTCAAGGTCAATCTTCTTTTTTAACGGAATTATGTATTTTGTTTATAGACGTACTAGGTACATGATTTTTTAATCTTATTTGTTAGAAAAAAAAACTACATTCTTTATAATATTTGGAACATATTTTACGTGAAGCCATTGTTGTCCAACTTTTGCCTATGTATCGTTTGTCAAGAATTAAAATAAATTCATAAAATATCAGTATTGAGAAATATTTTTAAGGAACTGCGTGAATATATTAATTGAATATTATAAAGTTGTTATCTCAACTTGGACATTTTTTTTCGTAACGGAGTTGCAATGGTTAGATTAACGCAATATTTCTGTAGAAAATTTTCATTAATAATTTCTGTTTTCTCATATTATAATTATAAGCGAAGGTGTTCAAAAAATTGTTTAATATTTTTCTGCTACTATTTCTTCTCCCACCTACATAGATCCTACGGTATTTCAAAGTTTGAAGAAATTGAAGGATTTATAACACTAACATGAGCCTTTTTTTTTTTAAATTGTTGAAACATTCTTATGCATTATTTTCATGTACTGAGCTTTTATGCAGTGTTTAGTATTATAATACAATTTTTCATAGTTCTTGGCAATTTAATGCTAATTCTTTGGAGGCCCAAAGTTGCGTAAACACGATATTTCGTTACATGAAAACTAGAGATCTAAACAATTTTTCGACTTCAATTATATTCTTTCTTGTTGGAAGAAAGCTTCTTATCTATCGATAAGATGCGCATACACGCTTCTTACGGTGTGTAAGTGGGAAGCGACTTTTTGACCTAAAGTTTATTGCACCCCTTGCTAACTTGAGAACGTCAAGCAACCAATAAGTCAGTCCAGTACCGATACATAATACGCACCCACGCTCAGGATTAGCATAATAGTTTACTTTCATGTAATATCTATCAATAGTATCTTTACAGTCAAATTTACATTGAATACTAATATTCACAATTTTATCAACTAGGATACAGATTTCCTTAGTCGCTATAATATTAGTAATAAACAATCTCTAAAAGAAATACGCGTTATTTCTTTACAAGTATACAAATTTCAACATTTCTTATACACTTTTATAGATAATCAATAATTATATGTATAAAATGTGTCTTATTTCTCTACTTTGAACGCAATGGGTTAATTAAAGCATTGAAAAGAAGGGAAAACTCTTGTTCAATGAAAACTGAAGTCATCGAGGGTGTCGTGGTTCAAACGCCCTGTCGTGTTGTTGGCCTGTTAAGTAACGGTAAATGTCCAACTTGAGGAAAATTGAAAAGCCAATACGTCCAGGTTGTCCCTATTGTCGTTAGTCTTTAGTCCGAAGAATAAAATTACGATACGCCAACTGCTATTGAGCAGAAAGGGCACTTAAGAACCAATTAAGCATTTGGCGTTCCTCTCAAATGTAAAAATTAACATGCTACGAAATAAGATATCTGAATCCTTAAAAACTAGCAAATACATCGACCGTATTGTAAACTTAGGATAATCCGTTACCTTGACAAAGTGAAATGGTCGAAGATAAAGAAGTCGGTGTACTTTTTTTAACCTTAATCAGCTTTAACTTGTTTCTCTTGAAGAGTGACTTACACCACTTTCAAAATAAGCGGCTCAAATGTCGAATATGAAAGAAACAATGTAGTATAGGATCGAATAATAGGTGAATGGATTCTATTATTTCTCATGTCGACAACTTCTACTGATGAGTGGGGCGACAGTTAACTTCGATGTTATTCGAGACGACTTTCTCTGTCGTACGAGTTCTCAGGGTTAAGAGCGTAAGTGGACCAGAAGCTTCGTATAGCCACTCGTACCTCTCCACAGATGGTCGGCCGCTGTATAATCTAATGTGCATTCGGTGTGTTTTCATTCGTACCTTTCGGAGGAATTTAAACAAATATTCGCCGCTGTCGATAATGTACAGCGAAGAAACGGGCAAATAAAAGCAAGATAGAAATACAAAGAAATGGGTAAAAAGAGTGTACGTAAAAAAAGAAAGAAAACTGCGAATGGCGAGTGGATGGAGGAAATCAAACGAAGATAAATATATATAAAAAAGAAAAAGGGAAAAACTAGAAGCGAATAAAAGAGAGGGGATCCTATTAAATGAAAAGGAAAACGAAATATAAAAGTGGAAAATGGTAGAAGCCAGGAACGAAAATTGAAGCGAGAGGATTCTAAAAGGAAAAATAGGAATCGGAAAGGAAAACGATGAGGTGAAAAGAAAGGAAATGGTACTGTGTGTTTTCAGAAAAAAGAAATTCTACGATTTATCTGTATTTATTTTCTCACTATAAGTAAGCTAATATGAGTGAAAATTTTTTAATAAATACATACCAAGTGAAAAAGTCAAAATTGTCAATATGGAAAACCTTTTCAGAAAGGGATGATTTTTTAGCCTTTTATCAACTGTGTTTTTACTTACTCGGTTTACTGAGTGTATGTACATAGCTACTTTATAAGTTGTTAACTTTTATTAGGTTGTGTAATAAGTTCGTTCGCATCGACGTCGCTTTTTGTTTGCTTGGATAACAAGGGGTTCAACTTTTATTACGAACTTTTACCACAAAACGAGACAATTAATAGCGAAAAATACTTTGCCCAATTGAATCATTTAAAAGCAGCGATAACAGAAAAACAGCCATCACTTATGTCGAGGGAAGCAGTTGTCTCCCATCGTGATAATGCACAACCACGCACATCTTTAACGATAGAACAAGAAACAGTACAATTTGGTTGAGATGTATCGATGAGCTTCCTCGAATTTTCATTTGTTTCAAATTTTACAAAATTACCTTAATGGAAGGCAAATTAAAAATCATAGAAGATGCAAATGTGCATATATTTGAATTATTCAATGAAAAAAGAAACCGAAAGTTTTTTTACGAATATTTAAGTTACCCAACAGATGACAGAAAATCATAGAACACAACGGTGCATCATTGATTGCATAAATTTTACACAAAATTAGCATAAGATTGGTGGAAAACTAATTGCGGTCCTTAAGTATCGAGGTTAGACTAACCTCTGTTAAAAATTATATTTATTAATAAAAATAAAAATCATTGGCCTTCACACACTTTTCTCAGCAAGAAATAAGTTTTTTATTCCTTCGAAATAGAATTCTGGTGTCCTGAAAATGACGAATTTTTCGAAAGTATTTTCGAGCTTGTTGTTTGTTGATTGAAAATCTTTTCTCGAATAAGCTAGGTGACGAAATTTCATGATCTAGTTCGTTTAATTTTTTTAAAGTCATTTGTGTGATGTGAGACAAAGTTTTGTCACGAAGGACGTTCGAGACTCCTCATGTCTAGATGCCTTGGTCTACTCTAGCATTTAATATCTTTCCGGAGAAACGGGAACGAATATATTACACAGCCCAATGTTTAAAGGCACCCTGTAGATACATATGAAAAACGTAAAAGTATAAAAGAATGAAACAAGGTTACTGAAATGATTGTCGTGGATATATATACATTGTTGAAATGTGGTTGAGTTTCCATGAATCGTGCGACTGGTAGTTAAGTTTCAATGCTTACCTGCCTGCCTTCCGCCTGCTTAAATGTCGTTTAATTAGTCGAAACGGCTTATTCGTGTGCGCTCACAACGCCCGATCTTTTGTGCTTTTTCTCCCTTGTTGCATAGACGATTACGAATGGAAGTAGTTCATTTCTGGTAGAACAAAGATAATGCGGTGAAATAGTACGTAATAAAAGTCGACAAGACGGGAAACGAGGACAAGAGATATAACGTTAACTTAATTCACTTTGAAATATGGAGGAGAGGTAATTCGTTTGAGCTAAGAAATGAATTTTGAAAAGACGAATTTCTCCGATTCTTCATTTAAAAATACATGTACGAATGCGAATACTATTCCAACGATACATCCAAGTTTTACGATAGTAAGTGAAATACTCAAGAAATTACTATATGAAGAATGTAGTTCAAATTGTAATTTATGTAATAGAAAGTGTGTAATATAAGAATGTTAAGGGGATATATCACCCTAAGGTGTTTAGAAATAAGGTCAAGTTTGGGAATTTTTTTCGTAGCTAACTACTGAACGAAAAGTTCCAATTTTTTCAGACTAATATAAACATAACTATCTGCACCTTTTGTCTAGATTTTGAAAAGTAAGGTATGGATTCATGCTATTCGTTTGCTCTTAGTTCGCTCACACTTCGCTCTTGATTCGATCAAATACGACTCCATTGTTTAAAGTGTGCGTATTTACATTATGAGTAACGCTCGAATCTCAGTTTGCTCGTGTCTTATCAACGATTAAACCCAAAGTGGAGTGTGAGCGAACCAAGGCTTAGCTAAGTATGGATCGGGCCTGAATGTACTAAAAAATGGAGGTAGGTCCGATCTATACAATCGAACCGGTCTCGATTCGTACATACTTCGCTTTTGGTTTGATCAAATATTATTCCATTGTTCAAATTGTACGTATTTATATTATAAGTAACATTCAGTCTCAGTTCGATCGTGTCCTAGCAACGGTCGAATCGTGAGCAGAGTATGAGTGAATCGATAGTGTGGATTGGGCCTTGAGGTACGTGTTCATTTGACAGTAAAACTATCATTAGTTACTCTATCGAAAGTCAAATTCATCAGTGTATACACGGTTTTGAAAGTGCTAGTAGAGAGCTGGACGAAAATTTGAGAGTATTCTCGAGAGAAATTCTCAGATGGACTCATATCAGGGGGATTGTTGAGTATCAGGTCTAAGAATAATTGATATTTATGAATTTTTTTTTTTAAATCATCTATAATATTGAATTAAATTTTGTTCACTATGGAAAAAAGCATTTTTCAGTTCCAGAGCATTTTTTTGTTTCCATTTCTTTTTATTATTCTAATTTGTTCTGCACATTTTGGTAACGTTTTCGACGATGTTGGCGTTCCATGTAGTACCTGCTGTAGTCATCGGATCGCAACAGATCAAGTTTCTTGCCACAGACAGGTAGTTTACGCTGGAATTGAACCTAATTGAAAACAGGGAAATTAAAAATTGCTAGATTTATAGTGTGTTAAGTAAAGCTAACATTTGTTCTTAGATAAATTTTACTTTACGTCGATGAAAACATTCTTGTATATAATCAATAAAATAAAAATATTAGGTTTGATCCCTAGAGAAATGTACAACGAATAAAATGAACTTTGTTTGAAGTTGATCATTTCATTAGTTTTTGATTTATCCCGGATACCAGTTTGAAAAATTTAGTTTTGAGAAAAGCACGTTTAAAGCTTTTAATGACGTTTGAGAATTTTTACAGTTAAATAATTGATTTACAGTCCTTGTTTTCCAAAAATTTCTTCTTTGACGATTTTGTCTATTTTTCAAGCTATACGAGCTTCCTTTGTATTTTCAAAATACCGACGCTCTGCTTTAAGTAGATGTTTCCTGTTATAACTATCGGCGAATATTTTGCAGTGTTGAATAATTTTTATGTACATTGCTTCCATTATGTGTAAAATAGACTGAAAACCTTTGTTGAATAAAGGACTAGATCATAATATGTTGTTAACTTTTTTGCCCTTTTCCTTGAAGCTTCTCCTATTTTCTCTAATATTTCTGAACTTTGTACCCATTCTTTTCTTCACGCGTTTCACGTATTCACATTTCTTTCAGAACCATCACAGAATCATTCTTATCGAGTTTGTAAACACAAGTAATTCGATCTTCGATCACATTATTTATCGTTTGATTTACTCACTGTTTGCCGTTTCACACTTGACACATGTTATAAAATGGCTGTAACTTCGTAATTTTTGCGAAATTGACGATCAAATCTTGGGAATATATTTCTAAAGTATTGCGTTGTTGATTTCCGGAAAAGATAGAAAATCAATTTTTTGAACCTGTCGTTCTACAATATTTCTCCTTAATACATTCGAGACCGAGGACCCACCACGTGGGTCATGCAACATCTGATATGTATAGCTGGTGATCCATACGGTAAGTCATGATAATAACAACGATAAGAAATATCTGAAACGTGTTTTTTTTATTCTTATATTCTTCAGTATGTCTTACTCTTTATTATAACTACAAAAACGTTACCTACCACTGTGGGTAGTTTGGTTTCAAGTCGTTGGTTTCGAATGTGTTAAGACCCGATCCACAATATTGGTCTACATTCGATTCGCTCAAACTTCGCTCTCAGTTTGATCGAATATTGCTCCACTGTTCAGATTGAACGTATTTACATTATGAATAACGCTCCAATCTCAGTTCCATCGAGTCCTACTAATAACCAAACCGATGACGGACCGATAGTGTGGATCGGACTTTATTCGCTAATTGCGAATCTTTAGCTAGAACGTGAATTGTTATCTGTAATTGCCGGCAAGAATTGTAACGTCCAAAATAAAAAGAATTCTCTTTCATTTATAAGTAATAATACAGTGTAATATTTTCTTTATTAACTTCTTATCGTCGGGTTGCGGTATCTAGTAAACTTGAATCGCGATAAGAAAAAAATAGGTGTTTGCTAATGAGGCTTGATGAGGACCAGGAGTACTATATTCTGAACTTTAATAAATGAAACTTGGTTTACCACTCAGTGCTCGGATTGTTTAAAAGCTTGGTTATTTTTCGATTGTTATTCGGAATGAGACTGTCTGGAAATTCATAGGAGGACAAGGATTCGAGGTGCTGAAAGCGGAGTTAATTTTAGATGAAGAATTGGAAAAATGTAGAAAATCGGTTATTGGTCGTAGGGCGTTTTTTAACCCTTTCGCTACAGTAGATTTCAGTGGAAAGGTAAACGTTCCATTTTTAATCGTGAAATTTGTCAAATTGTCTTCGAAAGTTTAATAAATAATAATTTTCAAATTTGCAAAAATGTAAAATTTGTTTCGTTAAATTAAAATAAAGGTGCCTAATAAATAAAATTCAGATGAAAATGCAATAACAGAAAAGTACGAGCCAAATTTACAAAACGCCGGAAGTGATGGTGAAAGGATGAGGTGTCTGATTTTTGGAAAATCTCAGTAGGAAAGGAAATCAAATATAAGAAAAGGGAAAAGCTAGTTTAGCAAAAAGAAAGTCGAAATAATGAATAGTGAAATTGTACAAGTCCCGTTTTACAAATCTTTTGAAAATGAATAGAAACAACAAAAAGAAATGTTGCAGTACATAACACTCATACAACACAAGATTTTTCAACAATTATTATAGAAATGATGACTGCCTGAATATGGAAAGATCTATTTTTAAGAAAGATCAACTTGAAACGTTTCTAAAAAAAGCGAAGTAATCCAGATATCGAAAGAATCTTACGCTATATTATAGATAATACAGGTTTTTTTTTTTAGAAATCGAAAAGAATTTTTTAATTCAGACGTTTCAATTCTTGCCGGCGGCTGTGTTTCATAATAATTCCTCCATTTTGTTACATTTTTACTTTCTGAGAACGGAAAGAACAAGTTAAAGATTATATTTATATCCTCTGAAGGAGTTCAAACTCTTCGTTTAATAGTTACTTGGGGAAAAAGAGTTTCCAAACTTTACTTATTTTTACACGTTTCAGGTTGGTTTACTCTCTTTATAAATATCGTAGAACGTATATAAAAGTACTTTACCATTGTAGAAGAATCATAAAAGAAATGTACTTTACCGCGATAATGGAAATACACCCATCATATATCTTCAGTTGAAATTAAATTTAATGCTTGCAATTTCCTTTTACATGCATACATCGCGTACCCGATTAATTAAATTCTGTGGACAGTCGATAGATTAATATGCACGTTGATAGTAAGTACACTTGGGTCCCTTTTCATACGATTCACAGTTATACTGCTTGCAGGAAATATCACGAAAATTACGCGTATCCTTTACGAATATTTCAAATCCTTCTTTTCATAAATATACTGTATAGTGGGGTAGTTTTGTTTTTCAATTCTTCTAAAACATACAATAAACGTACGAACTGTACGATTCCAAAGGAATTTTAGAACTTGTATGGTATGTTAAATAGAATTATTAAAAGAAAGAAATAAAGCATCGTAATTGAAACACAAAGCTATGTTGCAGATGGTATTCCGAGCGAAGGAAGTGATTTTGTTCCAATAATAAGAAAAATTTATTATACTAAAATAGAAATCGACTATGAATAAAATATTGATTTAAAGAAAAGATACTTTTTTTATTTTCCTCGACAAATTAGCTTTACTTTTATGTGTTCCTTAAACAAAATATTTTTAGTGAATGTATATCAATATTTTAAATTGCTTTATTATACAATTTGTGTTATTACAACACAAATTTTATACTTCGATGCAAATAAATTTTTACACGATGTTTTCTTTTTTGTACGGTACGTATCCATCGTGTAAAACGAGATACTAACAAGGAAGGACCCCAATTGTACCGTTTCAATTTTAATGATTTTTCGTAGAATAATAGAATGTATATTTCTAATGATATATGTGTGAAATATTAGCCGTAGTTACTTGATAGATTTAAAAATATACAGTGATTCTCATTAATACTCGGACATCATTTAAAGCAGAATAACTTTTCCAAAATTGAATTAAACCACTTGAATTTTTTTGTGAGAAATTAAGATTAATTTACTATTAATTACAATTTTTGCATAAAGTAAGTAAGTAAAAAAACTAGGGAAACATTTCTTTTTGTGAAAATTGCAATTGCTCCGAATCACAAAGAATACAGTAAATGTACAATATTTGCAACCTTTTTTATCTGAGCTTGTAATGAAAATTTTTAAAATATGCAAATACAAGTGACAGGCATTGAAAGATGTAAGAATCTTTAGATTTATTACAGTTGTGGCGCTAGTGTTCTGAGAAACTTCAATTTTCGATAGAATTCGATGAAACTTTCAGCGTGAATATAACTAATATATGTATATCATTTCCATTACAGTCTCAGGTAAAAATGTTGTAAAATGCGATTTCTACTATTTCCGTTGCAATTCTGACCAACTGTAACTTTCTCAAAAATTTGTTTACACGTCATTTAGTAAACCTAATTTTTCTAATTTCTCAAAAGAAACTCAAATCGTTTGGTGCAATTTTAAAAAATTTATTCTGTTTTAAACGGTGTAAAATATTAACAGGAGTCACTGTAATTAAAGTTACATTAGTTATCTACTCTGAATACGGACATCTGATCGCTGAATCCGATGTTACAAAGTGATATATTGCATGGTATTTAAATCGGAAATTCGACAATCGAATCCCAGTTGACTGAAGCGTTTATTTCTTTTTTCTTCCTTTCCTTTGTAATTTTATAGTGATGATATTGTGCACGATTGAGAATGATACTCGTACATGCAAAAAACAAAAACAAAAATATTTAACACTAGAAACACTAGGAACAATTAATAAAAACTTGTTTATTATACTGACATTTTCAGCTACAAAAGATCGTTAACATGTTAAGCGCCACGCCGATTTTGGCTGATTTTTCGTTTAGCGGTTCAATTTCAAAAATTATATAAAGAGTGTTATAATAAATTTAATAAAGAAAATTATAATTTTGTAATGCTTGCAGAGGAGAGCCGTATCTTTGTTTAAACTGTTTTAAAAAAACCTATTAATGAATAGGTATTATTTTCTAAATTTGGTGTCGTTGATCTTCAACGATAAACGCCGCTTAAACAAAAAGTCTAGCGTCGATCCACAATTTTTTTCAAAAATGGTACCGGAATAGAAATATCGACAAATTTCTAGATTAAAATTTGTTGGACAATTTAATTTACAAGTATCACTTACCTATAACTAATAAATTTATTGTGTATAATCTTATTAATAACGCGAAAAATATAAATAATTGAAAGTTTGTCGAATTTTAATTATTATTTTTATCTTCTACTATATTTCACGTGTTTCAAATCATTTGATAAATTAAAATTATACCTAAGGATTACAACAGTGAATAAAGTATTCGTTTAAAGAAATGCACTTTCTGTAGGTATTAAAAATTGTTAAAGAAAGAATTAATTTTGCTAAAAACAAATCCTCGAAAATATCCTTTATATTCAGCTATCACCGTAGTTTCCTCCCTTAATGAACCCATTAAGTCCCAAATAGAGAAAGAAGGCAAATTTTATACATATAAATATTTATTAGTTATAAACTTGTATAAGAACGAATATAATTACTATTGAAAAATTGTTTGGATCGCTAGCTTTTGGCTAACGAAATATTACGTTTACGTATTTTTGGAATTACAAGGAATTACCGTTAAATTGCCAAGAAATATAAAAATATGCATTATAATACTAGACACTACATAAAAACTCAATACATAAGAATGTTATAAATGCTTAAATTTCTTCAAACTTTGGAACATTGTAGGATCTATGCATATAGAAGAAGAAATAGTAGCAGGAAAATATTAAACAGTTGTTTTAAACTTTAATTTACAATTGCAACATGAGAAAACAGAGAATATTAATAAAAATTTTCCGAAAAGAAATTGCGAGTAAAATGTTGCGTTAGCGCATCATTGAGATTCAATGAGTTAAGACACACCCTTGGAGACCTTTCCTTTTATATGTACCATTTTTCACAATACTCGTTCAAACGTGCAAGAAAAGTAATGTTAAATGATGTACGATCGAATATTAACACATGTTGAATAATAGAACAGCTCTTAAAAGAAATACAACCTGCAAGTTGGTTCGTTGTCACTGTTCAGATGGAGAGATATTTATCGAACGATCTGGCATTCGGTCGACAAAACGAAATTATCGAGCATGCACGGCAACGCCGCATAATTAGAGATGAATCGTTCGCAAAATTTGAACGCGGCCGAATGAGAAGAGGATGAAAGAGAGGGTTGCGAAGCTATTTCCCGTCTGATTGGATTCGAATGTATCGGGATTCATGTGTAGGGGTGCGGAGTACATACATCGTGCACAGGGTAATGTACCGGGCACGTGTACTCCGTGTACCGAAATTGTCGAATGAATCACGTTCCGGCAGACAAGTATCCCCGATTCCCCGATAACGAATTTAAGACCAATGTAAACTAACTCAAATTCAAGATCAACGCCGGAACGGTTCGAGATGGTTGAATACCTCTCAATGCGTCGTAATCGAATGAGTAATAGGACGATTCAAACATTTTGCAATAAGTATAGCTAAACTGTTTCGTTTCTAAATTTTCTAATTTTTCACTGCATACATCTTCTTTTTTTGCTTTTTATATCTATATCGTAATAGATTTTTTCAACTGAAGCAATTTTTGTTTCAAGCAGGTCTACTTATCTCAAAAATTGAAAGAGTTAATAAAGTAGCTGGTTTTAATTGATTCACCCTGTGTATGTATGTATATTTATATGTTGTGGTAATAATGTAATCAATATAAATATATATACCTACACTAACTGCTTATTTCTACATACATACGTTATTTACACTATTTATAGTTTAAACACAGGTGAATCGTCATATTATGTGTTTGAATTCAGCGTTGTTGCTTTTTCTATGCAAGGGCAATTTGTGAGGAATTCGTTCACACGAATGAATTTGCATTTGTTCTTCCTCATCTCTCTTATTCGCCACGATAAAGAAACTTATAAAAATATATAAGATGAATTTGTTCAAAATAAATGAAAAAAAAAAAAGTGAAATTTGTCAAAAAATCTGCATTATTCGAGGAATAATACTATTACACTATGATTAAAAATAAATTTCGAAAGGTTTTATGTATCGTATTTTCACAATATTACGCAGTAGCACATAACAGTACATAACGTAGCTTCCCTTTCCGTCGCTCTTTTCTCGCTGTTTCGTTTGCTCATTCTGTTCACTGCCTTTCGTTACACTCAACCGACTGAATAATTAAGAAATGCAGCTGAAGCAGAAAATCATTCATTGAACGTCTGAATTTTTGTAAATACAAAGTTGTACGTTCTGTTTGTAATGGGGAAATAGAAAAGGCAAATATTTCCTCTTGACCGCATTTCTAAAGTCTTTAGCATCTAGTCAAGATATCTATTCTGTGTCTTGCCACGTGCATCCCTGAAGGCATAACAGTTTCTCTTCGGCAGATAACGACGATACACACGGCGATGAAGCTAACGCTGCTACGTACTGACAAGCTCTGATGTGTAATGGACCGTTCAAATCCGTCCACGTCGTCGATCTACAATAACCAGAGATCGTTTCTATGGTTACATGCGATCAATTGCTATTCAACTTGACTGTTACTCTCTTGCCGTGAAGCTCTGCTGTTGCTTCAACAGAACGTCAAGATGTACATATATTTATGGAGAGTGTTTCCTTTCAGCTGGTTTTCAAATATCCCAAGGTGATAGTTTTGTTGATAGATTTACAATTGTACAGTTCCGCGAACCCTCCTGTAACACCTTTCAGACGGTTTCGAAAAATCGATTTTTTGGGGGGATTTTTGTATAGGTAATTTACTAAATGAAAAATTTCACTTTTTTTTTTAGGGACATATGTATAACCTTCCCTTTTGTTGTCTACTTTTTTTTTAATTAGAAATTCTACAAAATGGCAAAGTTATTTATTAATTCTAAAATCGCGTGTGTTGCAACATTGATCGTTGGCCTCTTATTTATTTATTTATTCTGGGTAAAGGGGACGTGTAACTTGCTAAAAAAAGGGCGATCTTTCTGAATTTTTTGCTTAAGAAGCTATTGAATAAAATATTTTATTGAACATCTAAAATAATAGAAAATGTTTTTTTTTTATACAGAATAATTCGATTATTATAAACTATCGAGGTACTTCGCTGTGACTTGACTGTTGAATTCATTTAAAACAAGAAATTCAGACAGTTTTATTTCATTTGTAAGATTACTCTATGAGTAAACTCAAATTTGCAACAGAAAAAAGTGTGTAAACAGAAGAATCGATAATTTAAAGGTCCATCACCAGAAAGACTCTAAATCCTTGTGCACGGTTTAAATCTTTGCTACACTCGTATCTGTAAAATTACACAAAATAAATACATTAATTTAATAATTTATATTAGTGGTGAGTAAATATAAATGAAAATAATATGCATCTATTACAAATATTAACACGGTGGTCTTTGCATATGTACATTTACATACATAGCACGTCATGCTTGTTTTTATGTCGACCATAGAAGTGCGTGAAGAACAGCGAGATCGCTCAAAATTACTTTCCTTAATTATATTATTCGATAGTTGATAG
This sequence comes from Anthophora plumipes, assembly GCA_951804975.1. NCBI lineage: Eukaryota > Metazoa > Arthropoda > Insecta > Hymenoptera > Apidae > Anthophora > Anthophora plumipes. The sequence continues at coordinate 12,523,942 of OX638118.1, read as the reverse complement.
TACATTTTTTTTGTACTATATTTACTATTTTGTTGGAAAATTCATTTCTGACTAGTATGGCTCTAATATTAATCTATGACTATATCAAGCGATGGCCTAATTTTTCCAGAAATAATCGTCGTTTGCATTTATTTTGCTTGTTCTAATTGAGATTACTATCCTTTCATGTAACAAATGCATGTAGAGTAGAAATACCATGCATGTGACAGTGTCACTGAAAAATACACGAAAAATCAAACAATAGCTAAAAGGTGGCTTAAAAATAACGTCCCTTTGTTTATTTTACTAAAACCATATGACTTTTCCACACTAAACGAATCATTGGAAAAAATGTTCTTTAACAAAGGTTTACAGATGAAACAATTCAGAAATTATACGGTGATAATCAAAATAACTGAAATTCGTTCGCAATATACGTGAGACTTTTACTCGGTTCAAATTGACTCAATTGGTAGCAGTGTAACAAATACGTATATAGCACATAAAACACAATAAAATAATATTTGAATCGAAAAATATATTCTTCGAGAACTACTAAAAGTCGATAAATTTCAAGTAAGCAGGATCATTGATAGAAAAGTTATTAAACGTTGAATTTCCGAGGGTTAAACGAAGTTGAAGTATCCTCTTCCCTTTTCAGAGCTCTAAGAATACTCTAACTTATTCGTCTTAACTGTTCTACAGATGGTTTTCAATTTACGAAACCTTTCTCCTTTCACGAGTGTTTAAAAATGTTCAGTTAGGACAAGTAAGTTAAATAGGATAGTATATTCCTGAAAGACCGTGAATCGATGAAACTGATAATTCAGTTAACGTTATTTTCGAAACGATCTGAACGAAAGGCAACGGAGAAAGAAATTTCAATCGATGTGTAACGAACAGCGAGGTCTTATAATCAAACAAAAGCAGTGCGCAAACTTTCGTTCTTGTTGAAACTTTCCGTGAACGTAACCGTTCGATATAGCGAGGTGGAAACTTATTTTGCGATATTTCTCTTTCGATCGTTTCCCAACTCGCCCAACTGTGGTCATTGTTCGTGAAACTCGATTGTACTGCAGTTGTTGAGTAAAATGTCTTGACGCTCTGGAACAGAGAGAGATTCGCCGTGTGCACATGTGTACACGCGTATTTGTATAGGGTGTCCCATTTTAATTGTCTAATACAAATATTCGGAAAGTACACACTGTGCAGTGAAAGGAATGTTTCCAGGGAATTACAGAAAGGGAATTTAAGGGATGTATAATACAAATTGCAGACAGAAGTTTTAGATCAGATGGCAATCTTAATGGTTTAATTAAAACCAGATGGAGGCGATTTGTGTTTTTTCTTTACCATTTTGTGTGGCTATACTTACTCCTTCCTATCGATTTAAACGCAAATACAATCTTTAGTAAAGAAAAATGAAAAATAACAAACGAATCGTTAATGCGATCGATAATCACCGACAACAAAAAGTCGATTAATAGGCTCTCGATCGATAAAGGTTGGCAACAGAAAGTTGATTAATAGATTTCCGCTAGGAATAGTGTTAATGATGCTTGATATTTTCTGCTTCTTTTCCTTTTTTGCCAATAAAATGATAGAGAGGAGGAAACTTACCTGGATTTCAGGATGAAATTGATTGACAAGGTACGGTACAGTTATTTCTAATGGAATGTATATTAAAGAGAAATCTTAGTTCATTGCTTGATTTCATGAATTCTAAAATACAGTTACGGATAAAATAGGATAGTTTAATTCATTGTAGAAAAGAACAATCCACGTATTTGTTCAAAAAATTGAAATGATTTTTATCTGATTTTAATACTTTCGTATAACAAACTTTAGTTTGTATGTTATAATGCCTCTTTGAATTCAAATAAAAGCATTTTTGATATTTCAAAAATTAACACTTACTTCAAAAATTCAAACGCGTATTTTTCAACTTTGTGTTTTTTTAAAATGGCGTCTATGATATTTTAAAACGTACTTCATCAGTTGGCTTAAAATTTTATGTGCACCTTCAATGTATGTTTAAATTATATTCTTTTTTATGAGTTACTTACGTTTGAGTTGTTTATGAGTTTAAAAAAGAAAACGTCGGTAACACTAGATCGAAAACACCCTGTGTAAAGTATTAAAAACATTTCAAGGTACGGAGGATATTCAATATATTCAAGATATCGATTTTCCTAATTTTCGGAATCTAATTTTATGCTCTTCGAAAAGCCGAAGTAGGACAAGGATTGGTGGTGATGGTTGCTAAGGGAGGGAAATAGAAATTGATGTTCCTAGGAAACGGGAGGAGAGAGGGGAAGTAAGGTAGTGCGCAGGTGGGAAGATTCTCGTGGCGAGCGTCAAAAAGGGCTTGAGGGCTTGATCTTAAGGCAGGTAGGTTGTAATTAGGGTCCGCGATGCCCCATAGTTGAGAAAATTAAGGAAAGGACTTTATAGCTATGTATCGACGACCATGAAAAGGGATTTTACTAATTAAGTGCTCATCGTCCATGTCGTCGATGCCTTTTTATGCCGCTACATTAAAAAGGAATTACTAAGAACTTTGAAGAAGTTTAAGGATATGAAAAGCTTTAGCTCTCAGAAGTGGTATAAAATCCAATGGCGTACAGTGCTCCCTATCGAGATATTCAGTGACATTTTTTCCTAACAATCTATTTTTTGATATGTAAGTCTAATAAATTTATATCGTTTCCTAAGTCTACATTAATTTCGGAAATGAAAAAAATTAATGAAATTTAATGAAAACTTTGATTGATACGGATTCTTGAAGTTGGACATTGTAAAAGTACCACTTTTCATTCTAAGAAATTCCTTGCCTTTTTTGAAACATCTTAATGAATCTGTTTAATATTTTCATTCCGTTTTTGTTTTTTATTCCTTTTTAAGGAAAAGCAATAAATTAAACTCGTTAATACTGTACGCAATATGTTTAAAAGTTAATGCTGAATGAGATTAAAGAAATCTACAAAATCCTTTACAATTGTCAAGGTACATCTTGTAAATCTCAAAAAGTCCAGTATTTAAATAAATTGGACTGTTTCCGGTACACCTTCGTCTACATAATTATACAAAAATTATTTCCTTTTTCAATCCACTTTTCATGTTATTACTGCTTAAAGCAAACGACGCCGGATTCTTTTACGCATCGTTGCGTATTCTCTTGTTTCGTACGAAGATTTTAAATATTTAGAAGCGCAAACACGAGAAAATTTTCGAAAACAGCAACAAATGAAGATTTATTTAACAGACTTTTATTAATGTCTTATCTACGATAGAGATCAAATCCTACGATAAAAAACTAGATCCCGAAGCAACAGAACAAATAATCAAATAAATAAAAATAAAATATAAATAATGTATGTGGTTTAAAAGTGCACAATGAAAGTTACAGTATAATAAAAAATTATTTGTTATTCTTTTTATTCTTAGAATATGTTGTTATTGCTATTTCACGAATAAAAAGAGTAACAAATAATTTTTATTTGTTGTATAATTGTATATTATTATTTTTATAATTTTATATATAATATTATTATTAAATTTTTTAATTCAATTTACCTGTAATCTAACGTCCCTACATTATTCAGTTCAAGTTTCATACCGACATTTTCTATGGTTCAGAAGTTATGCAAAAGTATCACTGAATTTCTCGATCCAGACCACTGTATGGCGAGGAAATTCTATCGTATGGACGGAGAAGGTACCTATCAATCACAATTATTTCCGCTTTAACATGTCTTGATTGGCGAAGTTGCTAATTGTTTGACATTTCACTTGACGACTTCTTAAGCTGTTTGGTGGTGACCTTTCGAAGCTATGATGTAACTTGAATCTCGAGAACCCATTGCACAGGTGACAAGTTGTCTTCTTTCACTATGACAGAAGTTCCTTCTCTAACGCCATTGTTTCCACCGATCAATTTGTGACGAATGTTGAGCTCATTCAGGTACTCTCTGTACAATCTCGTCCGAAAATCCCGCTTGATCTTCCGATTGTGCTGCCAAGCACAGAGCCTGTTTGATAGCTTTGTCGGGTTTTACGGTTTGTCTCTGGAATCAATCTCAGCCAGAGAGTATTCAGGCTGTCAATCTGAAAATGGCCTGGCGTTAAAGCAGATAGATCACAAAGATCAGTAAAGATAGGAGGTTGTGAATTTAGAATAGCCTTGATGTCAATTAAGAGCGTATTGAATCGATCGAATGTTAGTAATTCATTTTCCACAACTTCTCTTATATGATGTTTGAAGGATTTCGCTGCCGTTTCTCATAAATCTCTGAAGTGTGGTGATCACAGTGGAATGTAACTCTATTTGATTCCTTCGTTGCTTAGGTAGGCGCTGATCTCCTAGTGCTTTTACGAGTTGAGTAGGTGTTGAAGTAGATCTTCCAGTTGGCGACTTACTCCTACGAAATTGGTTCCGTTGTCGAAATTGATGACTTAGCACCTTCTTCGGCGAGCGATGAATCCTCCGGGGACTGCTGGAAATGTCTCGGCGACCGTGTCACTGACGACTTCCAGGTGTACTGCTTTTTTCGTCGAGATGTACGAACACAGCTACTTTGGTTTCGATTTTACTCTTGTTTCAGAAGTCTTTCTCCTTGATACAAAAAAAAAAATCGAAGCAGTCGACGCTTATGTTATCAATCCTTAACCGGTTATGTGTTGTTTGTAAGATTGCTTTGTTTGTAAATTTCTTGAATTCTAAAACTAGCAGGCCCTCAACTTTCTCGCACCATCAAATCCTCACATTATCAGATACCTACCTTGTAAATGTTATGTTTTTTACATTATACACAGTACTCTATTTAGAACTACACTTACTAACTACAAAAACAATATCAAACTATAAAATTGGTTTTTCTAATTGATTTTTCTATATATATTAATAATTGTACAAAATATAATAAATAATCTTTAATATTATTATTATTCATTGCTCTTTTCGAAACAGGTTTCACAAGTAAAAATGCTGTGTTCCAAGCATATCGCTTTCTCACAGTTCACGCGTTTGTAGAAAATCTTTCTGTCTACATTTCTCGGTATTTATTTCATCGTCACATACTTTATACTATGAGGAAGAATATATACAAAATAATAAATGAAATATTTTATTATACCATAAAACAATATTTAAAACATAACTTCAAATATAATTTAAAACGTAATGTATAATAAAATATTAAAATATATTTCATAAAATAGTTGTGTTATGTGTGTGGTGGAGTACAGGATAATCAAGATAGAATGAGGAAAAAATTTCTTTTAACCTTAAAGTTGCACAGCAATCAGCAATTCGAGAAATAAAAGAGCATAGTATAGATGACAGCTACTGAAGATTAGCAGCATAGATCATGCTGAATAAAAAAGAAATAACACACACAGTTGCCGGATTAATAGTATTAGATTAGTTAGCGAATGATTAGGGGAAGTCTCTCAGCAGAGATCAGTAAAACAATTGGAACAGAGTTTCTGTTAATCTGAAGTGAACGCGTCATTTGATACCATGTATCTTGTATCAAATTGAAAAATGTCAATTCTCAGTTTTATGTTTAGCCTTAATGTTTTGTTTTTCGTTGCAATTACTTTTGTAACAGTATGTTTTATGAAATTATAACACTAATTTTGCCATTGCTATATTATATTGTAAAGTATAAGAATTTAAAGATAACTTAAAGCATAAGAATCTTAGGTACGATATTGGTAAATCTATTGTTGCTCAATAATATTCCAGAATAATAACAATAACAACAGCAATGATAATAATAAGAATATTAATATTTATATAGCACATTTAAACAGACTTAGAATTTATATATGTGTCAGAATTAAGCAAATAATTGAAGAAAACGAAGTAGACATTAATGCGTTAGGAGCAGTATTATGTTTCTAACGTTACGAACAATTTTCAATATTGAATTAACATTAGAAAAAAACATAAACTATATATAATGCCGAATAGGTACCCAAATATGGAACACTGGCATCAGGTACGATATTTTCATGGAAAACAAACAAAACATAGTTTTATTCTTCTTATCGGTTAACCCATTTGCATCACAGATCTAAATATGTTACTAATTTCACAAAACAGAAACTAATTGGTCCCTATCACCACACATCAATCAATTTCTTTTGCTTTCGGTTTTGCTTAGAAATTACGTGTAATAATCAAAACAAAGGATTATTACGAAGCGGATTATTGCACGCTGGGCAATAGATGAAAATCATCATGCGCAGATTATTCTGCTTACCGATGCAAACCGGTTCAGAAACTTTGGTTATAAAATAATATTATAAATAAATTAAATTGAAAAATAGCTGTTCACAAAATTCACATATCCAAGTATGTAACTCTGCTCCAGCTGATTATTATTATGACCCCATTTTCTATTCTTGAACCATTTTTATGACTTCAACCATCTTGTTTTCAATATTGTAAGGGAATATCCTGGTAAGAAATAAAATCAACTATAAAAAGAATGTAATCCAAATATGGAATACTTCATAATTCGACCACCACTGTCTGTCCATATTTAGAATTTCATGAAGTTACAAAAAAACTATTCAGCTTACTAATAACAGCAGCAACAACGGCAACAAAAATAAGTATGATAAAATAATAGTAAATGAGAAATACATACCCAATTTATGCACCGTCAAAAGTTTTCAAATAGCAGTAAAACAAAACGATCGTGCCACATCGTTAACGTTAGCTCGATTAACGAGTCGAGAGATAAGTGTGTCTGAGATAGCCTTATAACCGTTTGACAGATATTTATTTATCAAATGTTTAAAAGGCACTATTCCATATTTGACCACTTTTCTCTAATATTTTATAGAAAATTATGTTACTTGAATTTTCTATAAATTATACGATTATTAAAGAGAAATTACTTCAACTAGCAAATCACAAAGAGTACTGTGTCAAAGTGAGTGAGTGAGATAGCCTATTGACAGATATTCATTTGTCAGATTTTTTAAAAATGCCACTATTCCATGTCAGGTATACTATTCCAACTATTCTTTCTTTTTTTTTTATTTTTTACTGTAAAAACAGAATGTTCGTTTCAAAGTCTTTTTTCTATGATTACGCCATATTAAACGAGAATCGAGTTTAGCATGGCGAATTTACTTTTTTGATGAACTCTTCGTTTTTATGCGAAATCCTGAATCTCTTCTGTGAAACATTCGCGTTGCACCAAGCATAAGATACTTTTGTTAGCAGCAATTAAGTCCTTCGAACACAACGAACTTTTGAGTAGTGATTGTCTCACTTAAATCAGATACAGTATCGGAAATTTCACGATTCTTGGAAATTCTACGATTGAAGAATATTACTCAAGTAACCATCCAATGGAGCTGATCTTGTTACCAGACAAGTGTTACATGTTGTATTTGGAACGGTGTCGAGTGTCGAGAGGTTGAGTTGTGGCCAGATAGATTTTTCCTTTTGTGAACCACATTGAACCGGTTTTCCAGATAGGATTCTGGATAAATTCGGCCGTCAATTAGTTACGTGACAGTTAATTAGCGGGATTGTCTTCGAATGGAACGTGTCTCGACGTATTAACAGCTATCTAGCTCTGATTTTCGGAAACTTGATTCACTACAAAAGGTTTTTAGCAGATGTAGGGATGAATTGCTCTACTGTACAGTGATGATTAGAGGGCGCTCCAGAAGATAACTTCGTCGATCTTCACGTGAATGGACCGCAGGACATTGTGGTATAGCTCAGCTATTAGATGAGCTCCGCATAATTCTCTAGCAAGTAGAGTCAATTCCTTGAGCGTAGCTACTCGAAATTTTGCACACACCAATCTGGATTAAACGTGGCTATTGGGGAATTTGAACGTTCTAATCTTAGCGTATCGTGTTCTTGGGTATTGCACTCTCCTGTGCTGTGTACAATTCCCTTTCAAAGGTCCACCCAGAGGTCCTTTCCTTTGAGAACTAATGGTGAGAACTAAACTAATGTTTAACTTATGGTGATAAGCGCTTTGAATCTACCTGGTTTGTGATACTATGGACTCAGCCTGCTTGTTGGGCTTGCAAAATTAGTAGTTCACTCTGTAGCTGCTCGTCAACTCACTAGTTTGAAATCTTGTGCGTTCCTTGATTGGTTGGTTACAAAAAATCCAAGAACATCAATTCGCATGTCTAAAGGACATCGTGATGGGTAAAAAGAGCCTCTCTTGCGCCCTCAACGCGTGTTAGTTTAAAGAGGGTGTGGCGATCCTTTGCTAAGTGTGGCGAATGTTTAGCAATTTGCTCAAGATTTCACAGCTTCGCCCTCTTGACAGTTACATCTGACTTCGTGATTCACCCTTCGGAAGGTCCATTTTTATGGCACAGTATGGCTATTGGGGACGAGAGAAACGATTTTCTAAAACTTGTGGGTTTTGAATCCAACTTTCTCTTGCCAGGACATAATGTTTACTTAAAATTCCATGTTAATAATAATCAAAGTCCTAATTTCAAAAATAGCCTTTGACACGTTTGTATCAGAAACCATTACACCGACAGTGATCATTGATCTTACTTGAAGTGAAGATATACTACTTCTTTCAAAAAGTTTCAGGATAAATCAAATAGAACACGAGCTATTATTATTCAGTTTCTATATTACTAGTTTCTAAAGAAAACCCTGTTGCTTGCAATATATTCTTTTCCATCGACTTTTCCATTCTTCAAAACATTCTGGAAATTCAGTAATGACGTATAACTCTCAGCTAATTCTATTTTATCGCCTCAATCGATTGAAATCAGCGTCATCGTAGAGGTCGTTTTAGTCGAGAAAGTAGAAAAATGTCGCAGGGAGCCTGGTAGGGTGAGTGTGGTATTTGCCTAATGAGATTTATTGCAATTTTAGCCAAAAAGTTGCGAACAAGCATTGAGGTATATACCGATGTATCATCGTGATACAAAATCTAGCTGTTATCTTTACACATTTTTATGGCCGCTTTTTGTGAACTGAGTCACGTAATAGTTTCATAACACTCAAGTAGTATTCCTTGTTGACACTTGTGCCACTTGGTAAAAATTCTTTGTACACCACACCGCAATAGTCGAAAAAAAAAAACCGTAAAGAGAACCTTGATTTACGATCGACTTTGTCGTGGTTTTTCTGGTTTCGGTTCATTTTGTTGCATCTACTGAGATAATCGTTGTTCAGTTTCGGTGTTATATACCTATGTCTCATCATCTGTTACAATGCTGTTTCATAAAGGTTCCATTTTTTACACAGAATTTAATGCAGATAGGTTGCTCGATGAACTTCGACATTGTGGAAATCGTTGATCGCTCTAACTTCAATTGATAAAATTAACTGTTGTTTGCAAACTATTTGATCTATCTGAAGTTGACAATGTGTATATATACTAAATAGGTGTAGTAACTATATAAACTAACTGTTGTTTGCAAACCGTTCAAACGATCTGAAGTTGACAATGTGTATATATACTAAATAGGTATAGTAACTGTATAGAACGCAAACAAATGACATAGCATTTGTTTGTTTCTTGTAAACAAAGCCGTCCTGGAACTTTTTGAACAGGATAGTATACTTGTCAGCGTTGCGAAATCCTTCTAACTGGATGTTTTTGCGTTCGAAAGAAGCAGATGTTCGAAGAGCAGACCGTTCGATAGATTGATACATACTAGTTGATAGGCAATAGTTTCTTCTAAATTCAGTTTTACTTGCCACAGCTTCGTATATGACGTTTTATGGTAGCGAGGATGCCTAGACTAAGTAAACTCAAGAGATCGAAAATCCTTGCATTCTTCGAAAGTATAATCCTCTTCGTGATCCTTGTTTCGTGATGGTAATGGGCTTCACTGTGTACCTGATAGAATCTCGTCGAGAATTCCAAGTAACTTCGAGTGCCTTCGGTGTTCTGTTGTTGTTCGATTGAAGTTTGACATTGACGTGACCTTCAGGATGTCCCTGTAAAAGAATGGAAGCGTTCGATTCCCATTGACGAATATTCAGACCTGCGCATTGCAGTAGGTCGATGATTTTATCTCGTAGCGTGATAGCTTTAGCTGTCCAAAGAGGTGTGAAGGTCTAATGGCGTGGAAATTTCGTCGTATGGACAAAACAGTTTTTCACGGATGTTTTTTTTTTTTTTTTTAATACACTCTATTTTAGAACAACCAGATAAACGAATCTTATGTTACTTTCAAACCTTTTTAACATATTTTGGAGATAGAAGATATGTCTGTTTTATTTTTGAATAAAATTGGAAGTATTAGGTTGATGCAAATGAAATTCTTAACAGCTGAAATTTGCGATTTGATATCTTATATTAAATTGTGCCAGATCATAAACTTCTTTTACTCAATAGTCAAGAAAAAGAATTTTATTATAGTACACATATATTAAATAGTAAAAAATTTCAGAATACAATTATTAGAATTACTATTTGATATAATTTATAAGGATATTCGTGTAATTTTCTTCATATAAGTTTCAACTTGAAAGAACTGCCATGGAAACTGCTGAACATATGACTTTAGCGTTTTAAGAAAATTATGTAAATGTTAAGACACTTGAACGTTGATGTGCAAAGTTCAAGATGGGTGACTTTTTATACAAAAAATAAGACAAGGAACAGGCCAGATAGGACAGTCGATGGTAATGTTTCAAGAAAAATTATTGAAAATATTCCACAGAAAAAAATACGTAATTTTGCTACATCTTTCCCTATTCGCTAGACCATTATCCAACAAATTGCTATTTCTCTAAACACACGAACAATTTTTTAATAAATAAATAATTTCGAAATGAAGACATTGCAAAAGCAGCATTGGAAAATTGTTTCGATTCAAAGACAATTAATTTATATAAATTTGGAATAATAAAAGTAGTTAATCCCTGGTAAAGGTGTATAGAATCGTGTGGAAATAATTTTAATTGAATACATTCTTTCTTGAAGAAGTACAATGTATTTAAAGTTTCATTTCAAAAAATGACATTTTATATATACCAACTTAACATCTGAACAAACAAATAATAAAGAGGTCGTTGATGCTTTCGATACGTATGCAAATAATGAACCATTAATAACAATCATTTGAGCAGCAAATAAAGGGAAATAGAACGATAACTCGTTTTGTGTTATTAATAATACCGGAAGTAACATTTCATGAATATTGTATAGGGGAATAAAGAGTTGATGTGTTCAATGCTAAATGGTACTTCTGAACTGTATCTTCTGTTGTCTAATTAATTATTATTCGAATGACATTTAAACCCGATATCGATGCTTCATTATAAAGGAAACACGTTGATATGTATTGAAGCTTACGAAATTATAAAGTTGATTTTAAAAACGGAATTTTATCACAGAGAACAAATTTTCATTTCCAATCTGAATTTATGAAGAAAAATAGTTTGTGAATATTCGGAACATTTTAATGCGAGCTTAACTGTAGAATGGCAATTTTTTAAATACGTTTAAACATTCAAGGCCACGTGCAGCGTAACGTCAAATTGGAATATTTGAAATGTATTTTCTAAAAAGAACACAAAAATTTAATTTAATTCTAAATTGTGTCTGTGATTTTCTATCTTTCTTTAGAAAATATACTGTAGGTCTGCTAGATTTTTCTTTTATAGTATTCTTTTATATGATCGATGATTAACCTCAACACACTTTTGCAACGAAACATTTGAAAATCGAAAGTTTCGTTTTAAAAAGAATAAATTATACGTGTTTACGAGTTCACTTTCATTTATTTTGTTAGTTTTGTTTTATATCGATACAAGTAACATCGAAATCCTTTCGATGAAGTTATTGTCTGCATTAATCAACGTTTCTGTACCGGTGCCAGTAGAGTGCAAAGAGTTAAATATTTATGTATAATATATACGTCCACGTATTTTATGCTCATTATAAAAATGTGCAATGTTCGTGTTTCTCTTAATAACTGATATTTCGAAATAATATTCTATCAAAGCAAGTAGCACGTACCTAAGGAAATTGTGACTTTTTTTTTATATTTGTGTTATTTTATTACTACAATATCCATCATTACCAGATTGCGTATTTTTGTGCAAATTGTTTTTCTATTTTGCACATTCGGATAATTGAGAGTATTTAAAACACGTTCTTAAAGTATTTCGTTCAAATATTCATTTTACCACAAGACTTACTCCGACTTAATTGTCAATTTTACTTATTTATTAATCAGTTAGAAAAAACATTGTATTTTCCATGTAATTGAAAATTTTTCCTAATTGGATTTGCATCTCACTGCTTTTTGAAGTCGAAATTAAAAATGGTGAGACTCCAATATAGTTTTATAATTATCATAAGAAAAGAATGTGAAAATATACTGACAACAGTATGAAACCGAGACTTAGAAATATGAAAAAATATTGTAAATTTAATATCAAAGAGAAATCGACAAATAATATAATAAATGATTTAACTGAATATTGTAATCTGAAATCTTGAAGAAACTGACACTGAAGAAAAGGGTTATATGGAAACAAAAGTAATAGTGATGACTAGACTACAGATTTTTATGCAAATGCATATTTTTCGGAACATAACAAAAAAAAAAATGATTAGAACTTCGATAGAAAATTATTTCACCTACCAGGTATTATAAAAAGTACTATAATTTGGATAATTTATAAATTTTTTCATATTGCGTACATTTTGTGCAATTTTGCACTTTTAAATCTACAAATGCATAAAAATTCGCAGATTATTCCTAATACATAACTAGATATGTAATTTTAACTAATTATAAAGATTAAAAACTATAATAATAGACATTAAAAAACTATCAAGTAACTGCGGCTAATATTTTTCATATATTAAAAATATGTATTTTGTCATCTTACAAAGAAACATCGAAATTGAAATGATACAATTGGAGTCCTCCTCTTGTCAGTTTTGAGAAATTCAGTGTCAGTGAACTTAGCAACTTTGTTACTAAATCTAACAACTTTTGAGCTCTCCTGGCGTACCCCTAAAAGTTTTACCATGTACTCTACGTTGAGAACCCCTGCACTAAGGTGTGGAGATAAGAATAATGACAGGATGTATTCTAACATCTAAGGAAGCCTGTTCCTCTAAGGTAGAAAGATAGGAATAAAGACAGGATGTCTCTGCCACTGAACTTTTGGTTCGTCTGTCAAAAGTAGTATTAAGTATTAAGTCGTATCACATAAAATTGCCATTTTCGTTGATTGAAATGAAAAGGATACATTTTGAAAACTATAATCTTCATATATTCAATCAAAATATAAGCCATTAGCTTTAATGAGCTTCTACCAAAGAAATTTCAATTGAAATATTCCACGTTAATAAAAATTAATGGGTTTCCTTTGAATAAATTCCTCGAATGCTACGATTACATTTTTTCCGAGTGTCTAATATTGTATTTTTTAAAAATAGTTGTGATTGATGAAGCACGATAATTGGTTGGTAAAATATTTTGTGTAATTCAATTAATTTTTGTATAGTGATTTGTGATATATGTGGCCGAGCGTTTTCGAGAAGAAGAATTAGGTCCATGTTTATTGTCAATTTCTGACACATCATATCAACTCCTTTACGGTAGGATATTGTTGTTATGGTATCTTCTTGTTTCAAAGAAGAATGATAAATTATTCACTTCGTAGACCACCATATAGTCACCATAACTGTTTTCGGTCATAATGATGATTTCAGTATCTGTTTGGGAACTTCACTAGCATGCAATTATTGTTCAGATTGCGTACGATTGTCGCAGAGGATCCATTTATCATTGCAGGTTACATGTCTTTCCAAAAATAGACTTCCATTGTTTCGAACTTTATGCGATAAGCACACTTCCAAATGTCGCAACTTTTGCCAATCGATGCTGAACATAATTCTTTAATTTTTTCATTTTACCATATGTTTAAAAACTATCATTTGAGATACTTCTAAGTCTGCTGCAAGACTGAAAATTGTCATATGTAGATTAGTTTTTACTTTATCCTTCAATTCATCTGTGTTTAAGATGGATTCCGATTTATCTCGGAGCACATTTTCGAGACTCGTATTTCCAGACCTAAATTTTTCAAATCAGCACTAAATGGTCCTCTCGTTAACAGAATATTGTGCAAAATTAGGCTACATATATACAAGAATAAGATTCTAAATTTCTTCGGTGACACAATGTTGCTCACTTATGAAACAAACAGTTAAACAATTAAAAAAATGTAATTACTACACAAAGGAAATACAAGAGGACAATTTCACAATATGCTAAGCATAAATATAGGTTAAGTAGAGTCTACAAATCACAGTTGATCATTTATTTTAAAATCGACAATTTCGTGTTGTACGACCTAATACATGGATTGCTGTCTACGCCGCTCAGGATACGCTTTCTCCTTATATTAGATTCTTTCCAGTCGAACGCACCGATAAGGCTTGACTAACTTGGCGAAAACTGACTGTATTTATTGTAGGTATTGAAGGTAAACCTGGCCAATCAGGGAGAGTCATGTTGTCGCGCGTTCAGTCGAAGGTTCATTTTGTATACTGAACAAGTATACACTGAAGTGAACAAATAGAGGTAAATAGCAGCAAAATTTTAATTAGCATCGTTCTAAGAAAACTATTCTTCTGTGAACATTGCAAAATTTAACAATTTTCATAAATTTTTTATATTATGTATATTATATAATATAGTATATGGTTTCTTTAAAATATTTCATTACAAACATTTGCACATGTATTATATTTGTTAGGAGAAAATGATATTTGTTATATTAGGTGACTGCAAAAGTTTTAATGATTTTTTTTCATAAATTAATAGATATATTATTTTACATAGTTCCGAATAACTTGTTTCCATTGTTCTGGGAACATTTGTAATCCTCTAATGTAAAATGCATTTGTTTTTTCTTAAAAAAATGAGACGACTTAGAAAACCAGCTGTCGCAGATTGGAATCGACACAGCAGATTTTTCGAACACATTATGCATATTTTTTACCGTATTTGTAACATCTGTTGTTCCACTTTGAAACTGATATGTCATAATGACATAAATTGTCCTAAATTGTTCTTTTCCATGTACATTTTCAATTTTTGTTTTAAAGTACAATAGTTCGCTCAATGCAATTAGTTTTTATGGTAAATAACAACTGATTATCTGTGTCACTAAAAACATGTGACACTCGAACGTGATAATCTGTTGTTTCCATAATATAGTGACAATTGCACAATCTGTTAGAAATCCATCGAAACTTTTACACTCACGTAATATAATACATAATCGCATTTTTTTTTCTTTGCATCGTTAGACAATTGCTCTTAACTATGCAGAATTCTTTTAATTAATTTTACAATTTTTTCGACAAATGGAGAACGTTTTAATGTTATATGTACTTACACGTTTTGTTGATAGACTGTAGCTTGGATTATTCCCTAAAATTCTTTAATAATGTAAAGCTGTAACTTTCGAACTGACAGTTGCAAGACATGAGTATCTTAGTATTTTTTTGTAGAAAGTCAGAAACTACATTGACTAGTGTACAAACATTTTGAACATTTGCTGAAATAATTTGCAAAGTGAAATATACTTTTTTGATATCTTTCGACACCTACACGAAGAAACTATTAACATCAGAATGCATCCTTCCTGAAATCATTCAAATCCAAGTGAAACATTTTTCGCTAGGTATAATAACAGCCATACAAATAGAAACAGTAATATCAGAATCAACCTTTGGATATGCTTCCCAAAACTGAAAAGAAAAATCGATTTTTTCGAGGTATCACAAAGGAATATAATCTAACTTCTTTTAAATGCCAAGTTATGTTGTAGCGCTATAATCGATATTCCGAGGTAGTGAATAATAGAGAAGATTTCCAAGCTACTGTTATTTCTTCCTTTAGAATATTTCATATAATGGAATAAACGAGTGTCTCACTATTTTTCTCTTGAATTACAAAGTACTATAGATGAACTAATTCGTGTGTTGCATTCTCAGTAGTATGGTATCTACTTAACATCAAAGTGTAGCTCGTTGCAAGGAAATTCAATGTTGACAAACGCTACTCAAAAAATTATTAGTCCGGAAATATATTGGGTTTTTTTCCCTGAAGTATTCGTGTCAAAGGGACGATGCTATCAAGACCTCGATGTATGTATGTACATACATCGCTTCGAAACGACGAAATATTGGGTTATACAGGGTTACATGGATATATGTGACCAAACTTTGGTACTGTATTCCATTCTTCTGAAGAATGAAAAAATATTATATGAACTGTGATCTGAAAACCTTTTCCTTTCCAAAACAAAAAAACAAAAAAAAAACAAAAAAAGAAAGGTGATTTTCTACTATTTTATTATCGCCACAAACTATTTTCAACATTTTTATTATCGCTATTTGTTGTGCATTTGTTATACGATAAATTTTGGTTAATAACTACCTTTTGTTGTTACGTGGCTTCAAATGGTTGAAAACTCGTGCGCCACGATAAAAGGGAACACCCTGTACAATCTCATTAAACATCCGAACTATGACATGCATATTTACGAGATTTATATATCGATCCTGTTCCTGGCAATGATTTATATGTAAAGAATTTAATGTACCGTAAACAATAGGAGCATGTGTTCTACTATCGCGATGTATTACAGAGATTCCTCAATTTGTAGTGGAAAATAGCTAGCAGAGATTGCGATTGATCCTGCATAGGAAAACACATTTTCACGATGGGTAAAGATGAACTTAACGTATTAAGTGTAAAAATAAATTCTTTCGGACGTTTGGGTAAAATCAAAGTTTCAGTTAAAAAAAAAAAAATAATAAAATTGATGATTTATCGCCAATACTTCTATTTAAATGTGTGTGATTCTGGTCGAAAAAAATTCATTTTTATATTCGGTAATTTCTTCAATACAATTAATTCAAATTTTTGATACATCAGAATATGTTCATATAATAAAACATTCACATAACGGATGTTCGTACAATCAAGTATGAACGATTATTTCACTGTATTTCCTTTGTGCAAAAAATGATTTATTATCGTATATATCTTTAACTCTTGGACAGTTTACTATAATTATGCATTACAAATTACTTATGAATAAGCAATAACATTATGAAATACTTATGGATAGGTGTTAGGTTAAGTCAAACATTCCGAAAAGCTAAACTAGTCTAACTGATTCCAGTCGGAAAGAATTTATTTCTACACCTAATAATTAACGTTTGCATAATCGTCACTTAAATTTTTCTCCAGCCACTTCTTTGCTCATTGCTTTA
Source organism: Anthophora plumipes (assembly GCA_951804975.1). Classification (NCBI taxonomy): domain Eukaryota; kingdom Metazoa; phylum Arthropoda; class Insecta; order Hymenoptera; family Apidae; genus Anthophora; species Anthophora plumipes. The sequence continues at coordinate 12,506,678 of OX638118.1, read as the reverse complement.
ATTCTTACAGAAAATAAGTAAACTAATCAATATAACTAACTAAATCGCTACAAAGATATATTTCTAATCTATTACGAGTACTGTATATCACGAGAAAAAATGATCAGTTGCACACCGTATTCTTTTATTAAACTAAATAATTACAAAGATAGTAATAATACATTATACTGAAATCTTGTTGCAAGCCTAACCTCTTGACTTCATAATTTTTCTTGTCACACGAACCATCCTTTCTATTAACTAAATCTAGTGCTTATTGTGAAATATTGTTCCGAGCATTTTGTAAAATATTCCATAACTCTTTCGATTTTCACCAGTATTGTCTAACTTTACTATCCAGATGATTTCAAAGCAACTCAATGGGCTTTAAATCCAGTGATTAAGATGGCTACCTTATATTATTCACTAATCCTGCTTTCTATTTCTGCTTTATGTAGTAACGACAATGTTTTTCTGTACATTTTGAATCATTATTTTGTTGTATTAAGCGGTATACTTAAAAATAGCAGAAACCAAAGCAATGGTCAAAAACTTTTCACCGGGAGTGTACATTATAAATGAAGCAGTCTTATCAACTAACTCAGAACATATGTTTGAAAAATATCAATAAAATATAATCAGTTGTGAAGTGCATAAACGAATATCAGAAACTTTAACATTACGAAAAATAGAGGAAACGAATAAATGGAGAAGAATTGATTTCTAGGTCAAAAAGACCTGGGTCGATTGCCTTGCAAGTGTTAATGATATTGAAACGCTAATTTCAAGCGTTCGGTAGTCGAAGTGTCAAAACTATCCCTAAGATAGTACTATTACAAAGGTAGACACTAGTTTGTGAAATCATATATACCTAAATCTCTCGTCGTTTTGTCGAAAGAGATTAATTTGAGGCTTTGTTTACGAAAAAAAAAAAATCAGTTTGAAAATTCTTATAAATTTTAATAAATTTATAAAAGAAATTCTAATAGATTCAAAATTTATATTGAAATTAAAATTCTAATAAATTATCTGCATTAAAAGCAATTGTTTTATGCATTAAATTTGAAGAATTAATGAACGAACTAATTAAAATCTGCGAGAAATCTTAGTGTCCCTATAGCTGTCACACCTCAAAAATAATCTTGTTCTTATGACTGACATTCAATAACTGTCAGTTCTAATAACTATGACCAGATAACTGACGCTTCCCATTATTCTTTTTATAGATATAGGTTGGATAGTAAAATACCAGCCCCTTCTTTAATGTGATTTCGTCGTCACTTTCTCAAATAGCACTTCCCATTCTTTTATATTAATTTTCAAATATTAGGTACTTGCAAGTCCATATATTTCTTTGTTTTTTGTGTAAACCAAAGTCTCAATTTAACAGTAAAATTTTTGAGTACACCATTTCTTATACGTAACGCTTTTATTAAATAAAATAAACAATATGACAGTAGTTGGGACATCTACCCTATCGTTGAAATAAGAAAGTGATTAAATCAGAATTTTTTTAAGCTTTATGATTTACAATGTTTATCTGAAATCGAAGTGATTGAACAATTTTTATTTCTGAACCATAAAATAACACTGTCTATTTGTCGTTTATACAGAATGTCTCAACAATCGTGACACAATGTTTCCTTATAAAAAAACAAGTCAAACTTGTAGAATAATGTTTTTCTAAGACTTCGTTTTCGAAAAAGTTGACTTTGAAAAATGATCAGTCAAGTGTGCAATAAATATCAACTTGAAGTATCGATGCACAGACTGCTCCTACTTGTGTTTATATTTATATGCATGAAAAATATCTTCAAATCGTTTCATTCATCTTACTTTCTACTGTAAATAATTGCTTTTTAATGTCATTTTGCTAAATACAGAGCTGTGCTCTGTGAATTAACCATTTCTTCTCCACTAGCGTTGCAACGGTGATATTCTTAATATGCATCATAATTATCGAAGTAAAGGAAATTAACGAAAATAAAAATCGATAAATTTACAAACATCTGTAGTATTTTTATCAAAAGAAAAATTACTTTTTAGAAGTTTCACTGCATAAATGTGCTAGAGTTGCTGTTCGAATATATAAAAAAAATTCTTGCATTCTTTATAGAATATCAGAATTCTTGCTACTTATCTGCCTGACAAATTTTCAGTCTTACCTGCCAAATATTATAAAGAAAGCACTATAATACGGATATTACGTATAGTTTTTCATAATGTACATTCTTTGTAGTTTTGTACCTTCGAATTTTCTATAAATGCATGAAAATCCTCAACCATAAGAAAATATATACAAATGTAATGATCTCTCAACGAAAATTAACACGTTCACTATAATCATTCTTCAATCTTTCGTATTGTTTTTACTTACACATTTAATATCTATGTTTTTATTGGTTTTACATAATACAATGTGTGTCTGCACTTATGCATATGTAAATACATTAACCCTTTTAGTACCGAACAAAGATCTATCGTTCCCTTTATGCTAGATACATGAATTGTGGAAATTAACAAATGAATATGGAAAGAATGAAGTAAATGTAGTATTATTTCGAATAAATAATAGTGTTTCCGAAATTTGCCTTGATATATCAGTTTTTATATTATATTTAAGTGTAATTGTGAAATAAATATTTAAAAAATTTTCAACAAATATCGAAATATTTTAATTATTAGTTAATTTTCCCTTTATTTCTTAACATATTCCTTTTTAAATTTCGTAATTATCATTTAAAATAGAATCTTTTTTCTCAAACCTTATCAAATTACATTAATTTGACTCGGTATTAAAAGGGTTAAGTATGCAAATTTTACATTTTATGTAATGTATGCATGTATAAATAGAAGGTGATCTAAATTAAAAATCGTAAAATTTGACGCGTCACGCATACCGTAGCTTCCGAAAGTATTCGAACTCCTTTTAAAATAAGATAATTTTTTTAAAAGTGGATCAAACGACTTGGATTTTTTTGAGGAGTGAGAAGGGTTAGTTTATTCGATAACGTGTCAAACGGGTTTTGGAAAAATTGTGATTGGTCGGAATTGCGAAGGAAGATAGTAGAGATTGCTTTTTATAATTGTTTAATTTGAATGTATAATGAAAATTTAAAAAATACGTTTTGTAGATTTATGTTGATTATATGTATGCTGAAAATTTGTAAAGATCTTTGAATTTATTGCAGTATTAGGCCGGAAGTCGTAGAAAATTTCGATTTAACCGTTTGTAGCTCATATCAGCGTTAATCGATTTCGATGAAATCTTCAGCATGTACATATATAATTGGTATAGATCTACAAAACGTATTTTTTAAATTTTCATTACAGGCTTAGACAAAAAAGTTGTAAAAAGCAACCTTTATTATTTTCTTCGTAACTTTGACCAATTGCAATTGTTTCAACAAATTTTGTACACGTCGTCTAGTAAACTAATCCTTCTAAAAAAAGAAAGAAAAATTGTGCGGTCCAGTTTGTAAAAAATTATTCTATTTTAAAGAAGGTTCAAATACTTTTGTGAGTTGCTGTATGTGAAGCTGTTAGCGAACGTGTTAACCGGTCTTTGCAATCAATTTACGTTAATTACTGTACGTGATGATACTGAAGATACAAAATATTTTCTGTTTCAACGTTTCCTTCTGATTTTTGTAATTCCAAGTGCATAATAGAAAAATAGAAAAATGGAGATGAAAATGAAGAAAAAAGGATAGAAATGCAATAAAAGGGTATAGAAGAAAAAGAGTGGGAATTAGAAGGGCGGTACGAGAAAGAGAGAGAGAGAGAGAGAGAGCGAGTAAGGTAAAAACAAAAATAGAACGAGAAGAGAAAAATAGGAAAGGCAGAGTGCCATATGCATGGATGCGGCATTGATCCCTATAACACCGGTACACGCGTCCCGTTATTCCGTTCGTCTTTAACGAGCTCTCATTATCGCTAGATTATCGTGCAAGAGGATTTGACGTCGTAATGGGCAGCAATGAATCCATTGACAACGTCTACGAACTAATGATGCTCGTCATTCACCGGCAATCGTCGTCAAGCATTAAGGTGCCCCCTTTCTCCCTCCCTGCTCCCTCTTTTTCACTCTTCTATCTCTCTTTTCTTGCGTACCATTATTCCGCTTCGCTTCCAATTTCCTTTCTTCTTTCTTTTTTCCCCTTCTTTTGTTTTTGCTAACCGAAACACTTAATTTTCATTTGTCTCGCTTCGTTTTCTTTTCTTTACTTCGTTACATGGTAGAGGAAAGTGACCAAATATGGAATAGTGGCATTTAAAAAAAATCTGACAAATGAATATCTGTCAAACGGCTATGGAATATTTCACTCACTCGCACATTGTGACTCGTAAATGACATGACAGGAGGATTGTTTTGTTTTGTTGCCGCTTTCCGAGAACCTTTGACGGTGTGCACATTTCATGTATTTTTCATATTTGCTGTTATGATTATCGCAAATGATTGTCCTTCTTTTTTATTTAATTCTTTACAATATAACCAACATGTTTTTATTAATAAGTAGAATAAAAATATTTTTTGTTTTCATGAAAGTTTTGTATATACCTGGTGTCACTGCTTCATATTTAGCTACTTTTAACCCTTTAACCAGTTAACTGTGGCGATCTGTTTGCAAAGCGCGCACCAGTGTGTGTTACTGCACTGTTTACGAGTTAGCTTTCAGGAAGCTTAATGAATCCAACTCAAATTATTTATAATTTTTATTTGCTTATTTCATTTCGTCTTGACCTCTAAACATTTTAAACATATTAAAATTTACTAATATAATTTAGTTTTCGCCAAAATTACAATTTAAATATCAAATTGTAACAAAATTTTACGCATGACGGATATAGTCGTCAAACACACTTAACTGGTTAACTACGTTCGCCTCTCAAACACGAATCAAACCTTTGCACTTTATAATTAAAAATCAGCAAAAGTTATAAGTAATTACGGTATATTGATTTTTTGCAAATCTGAATATGGTGTATTTTATATTTCGACAGGCATAACAGTGCGATTAAAAAATGAGTAATCCATTAATATTATTGAGTAATATTATGAGTAATAGTTATTGGCGTTCGAAGTACTATTGAACCAATGACGAGTTAACTCGTCATCTGCAGTTAACTAGTTAATATTAGTTCAATATCGAAAATTGTTTACAAATGCTTTTAAATTGAACATGGATACCTATAACCATCTTTTATTTCGTACTATCGATTTTTTACGAATGATATTTGACAGATAAAATCCCATATTTGCGTACTTCTCTCTATTTTTTATTATCCCAGTACTCTCGTTTCCTTGGTTTTTCATATTTTTTTCGAAAGTATTTTGCACAGAACTTAATGCCAAACAAGTGCTTCATTATAGAGCAGAATCGAAAATATAGTACGACGTATGAAATTTTTTGCCACTGCAGAGGTGCAATGTGATGTTTTCTGGAATTGTATAGGTACGAGTACTTCTTTCCATTCGTTTCTTTTTATTTCATCCATAGAGTTCTCTTTTTTTTTTATAACGAAAACACTGTGCACGAATGAAAGCAGCGAAAGGAGTGAAGGAAAAGAATATCATCAGTTGCATATGGTTTGTGCCCTGAAGATACTGCTTCTGTGAAGAAACTGATGATAAAAGTGCATTTAGGTGTCAAAAATGGAGAAAATTTATATGTAAAAAGCATCATTACCAAATATGTAGAACTTGTTATGAATAAATAATTTAAACAATTTAAATATATTGTTTTTCTGCGATAAAAGATATTATAAAAGACATGATAAAATATTTCGTTATTGTCTTGACCTTCTCGTTACACTACAAAATTAAAAACACGAATTTCACATATTTTAATCATTTTCGGGCCTTAGAACCTATAGTTGAAGGGTCAAAAATGGTTGAATAGACCATAAGTGTATAATTGAATTAAAGACCGTAACCGAGTTAAAAAACAATACTAGCTGAACAAAAATTTTCCTTTTTCTTCTCTATTTTGAATGATTTCGCATGCAATGGTAATTTGCAGCAATTATTGAAAAAAAAGAACCTCGTTCTGTTCACGCCACGTCGTTGACTGAAAAGCACCTTAATTGCATTGTTTTAAACGTCGAGTGTTTTATATAGTTTGTACGTATTTAAAAAAAAAAAATTCTGCTGGCAACTGCATACCACGGAACTTTGTCCAAGTGGATGCATTCTGCGTACACTCCATTATCGCTCGTTAATTTACAAACTAAAGGGCACCAGAGTGTGCCGTGTTGTAATAACATTGGAGAAAAAGCGTTGGAAATTGTATAGTATTGTAGAAATTCCGTTCGTTTGTGTATATTTGACCATTATACGCCCCTTTGTCATTAGTCAATTGTCGTATTGATATTAAACGAATGAGAAAAATTCGTTAGTGTCGCGTCAGGAGTATGCACCGCTAGGGAATTTTCAAGGAGTTTGTTTCAGCTGCGACTGAATAACAAGTGTCGCAACTTCACTCTGTTCAATTCACCCTTTCGCCGGCTTTTTTTTCTCCATCGGAGCAACACCAAGTTCGCCCTCTGCAGGTAATGTATGGAACGTCAGGCCCGTCGTTATGTCGCGAGAGGTCATTAGCAAAGTTAAGTGAGAAAAAGTTCACGTCGTCTTCGTGTTAGGGTATCACGACACGCCGGCTATCTATCGTTCCTGAGGATTCATCGACCGTGTAAACGAAATCTCTGTATGACACGTAATATATAGGGTGTCCCTACGTAACGCGACTCACGATTTTTCTACCATTTGCAACCATTGTAACGAAAAATGTTTTGAACCGAACTTTAATAGTATACTACAAATTTTCTTTTTCCTTTTTTCAATCCGATATTTATTAGGTGTATGCAAAAGTTTCAGTCTTTCTTTCAAGCATTCATGTATAATTACTTTTAATCGATATAACTTCCCGCTTTTTCATGCAATTGTTTAGTTGACATTGATCTATCTGTAACGCCAAGTTCATGATCAATTGATGATGTTAACTTTACGAAACAACAGTACAATAGATGATGGACAAAAAGCTGTATATTCGACACAGCAAATTGTTTTTAATTTGAGGTGGGAAATTTTTTCCAACGCGGCGTAGTCTTCAAATTTAACACTGACGGATTATCACTTATTCAGCTCGTTGCAGTACTCTGTAGTTGAACAACACTTTCGAAACTTTACAGAAATAAGGAAATGGTTTGATGATTTTATTGCTTCTAAATTAATGTTATTTTATCGCAAGGGAATCCGAAATTTGACAGATTATAATTCAACCAACTCATTCTGTACGACGTTCTGATAATGTATTGAACTTTTTACGCGATCCTATTAAATACGGGAAAAATAAGAAAGGAGAACACCTATCTTTCTATTTATACAGAAGATTAATTCCTCAGAATACCATGTAAATCATGACCTTTTGTATAAAAAACTCTGTAAATTGAAAAAAACCTAAATGTGCATAATTTAGTCAATTATTTAATTAAATTCATTTATTTCAACGTAAAATAAAAGGAAAATAAATTAAACGTTAAATCAAGTAATTAATTAAATCAATGTTTTTCTTCTTTTTGTAACAGTAAAGCTTTTCCTTTAATGGATTCTTTGCGTAGTTTTTGTGTCACCACTTCTCCGCAATCCAGTTTTCCAAGATTGTGTATAAAAAAAGGGAGGTGGGTATTCCACGAAATGCAGATTTCGATTGTCCTCCAAGATCATGTGGTTCAACACCGTTACATCTTTTTCTGGTGTTTTTTGGAAAGTTCAGTTTATATCAGCAAGAGAGAAACAATTAATGGCCTAAAAAATAATATTCGAGTTGCAATTCGTGAAATAGAATCATGGTCAGAAAAAAAATAAAAAAAAAATAAAAAAAATAAAAAATCAGCAAAGTTGTCTTTAGAGGCTTTTTAAAGCAGGCTTTGAACTCAAGAGCTACAGTTGGTTTACCAGAAAACTAATTTTACATTTGACATCACCTGGAAATACGACAAAACTTCTTTAAAGTAAACAGATAAAACTACAGGCTGCATTAAACTTGGATAAGAAAAGAAAAAAATACATACAGAATAAGAAAAAGAATACGACAATTTCGGGGATGAAGATTAAGAGCAGGAACAATGCATTAAAAGAGTGGTATTGTATTTACTGTGGTAAAAAAATTTTTATTGTGGTATAGTACAATATCTGTGAAGAATGGTGTCACGAAATCTGTGGTAACCGAGGCGGTGAAAAAGGATAATATACTTGTGTGTCACTTGACCTCATTATAATTGATTTCGTTATGAAATTTGTTCCAAATATTTTCGTGTTGTTCAATTCGCCTCATATTTTAAAGCGTATTGAATATTGTTGTTAATTCAATACCAGGTGTACAATAATGTAAATAATCTTAACGCGTGTTCAAAATGCATACCGCTTTTCACAATGTAATATTTTGCACTTTTGCAGAAATTTGAATATGTTGGTTGTTGTTAAAGTCTGCATCCTGTAGTAATTCTCTGTTTTTAAATCTTTAGCATTATTTATCGACATTATCGAAGGTCGCAAATTATCTCGCAATATGGAGATATATTTAAAAACGATCAATTACACTTTCGACAAATGACAAATTTGCAATTCATACTAGCGCAATTGTACTTCAAACCGTACTTTTACAGTTTAATTGACAAATGTTCCAATAAAAGTATTTAAATATAAACTTAAATAACCATAAACAAAAATCTCAATGTGAGTTTTCATTTATCAACTTGAAATACTTGTAATACACATTTCCAACATGCTGCAAGTAAAATCAACTTTTCCGCCATAGTACAGCACTTCAATATCGCATTTTCCATTTCACGCATACCGCATTTCCACGTTGTAGACAGATTTAATTTAAGTGAATTCCGTGAGAATCACAGAGGTCGACGTAACAACGCGGCATATTGCCATTCCTGAATGGCAGATCAGACATTTAACAAGTGAACGTGATTCAAACGAACGTAACTCATTTTTCGTTTTCTTTTTTGTACTCTCCAATAGTATTACCATCGTCACTACACACCGTTACTCTTTCAATCACAGAGCGTTAGAATGGACATATGTAATATGTTGCGATGTGAACCGTTAAGATTTAACTTTATTTTTGACGACTTTTTCTTTCAACATTTTCTTAAATTAATTCCTACTGTAAGTCGACGTCGAGCACCAGAAAGTGTTTTATGGTTACAGAAATTCAGTACTCTCATTTATAAGTCACTGAATGCTTGCCATTGTTTAATATGAACTTCATTGCGATCACTTTCCTTAACCGTTTGAGTGCCAAGCGGCGCGATGGCGCTTCTCCTGTTCAGTGCCTAAAAATGTCAGCTATAGTCGAATTAATTGCACGTTCAGAGTTTGACAATGCGTGTCTTTATTGTTACCGTTTATTGAGATCCCGCTAAATTGAAATCCTTGCTTTTACAAGCTTCAGAGGAACATTGTTTTATTTATCAACCTGCAGATGTGACAAAAACGAGAAAAGAAAGGAAAAACGAAAGAAACGTGATCGCGCTGCTTGGCATTCTTCGGCCGAATTTTTACAAAGCTCCGTGGCACTCAAACGGTTAAGCTTGCGATGATCGCGATTAATCTAATAGATACATCAATATTTTTAAACAGAAACACTGTAGTTCATGCCGACAGAGTAGCTACTATTTAATACATTCACTTACTGTATTTTCATCACTTGGAACCAGGTGTCAAGCGAGCTGTTATTTCCATCGAGTTATTCTTTATAGCAAGAACAACCCGCTTTGTTTTAAAATGTGATATTAGTTTCAAATATGCATTTTGACGATGCAGTAAATTTCTCCTCATAAAAGCCCGAAATAACAGAATATAATCAAACGAAGTCAGGTGTCGATACGGTTGACCAAATGCTTGGCACCTATAACGTATCAGTGCACAAATTGTTCATATGCTGAATCAAAATGTGAAATTATAGCTTAGAATATTTATTAAAAATCTAACAATTAGTTGTTAGATAAAATAAAAATGCGATAAAATATTACCACGGGTATATATAACACTTTGCATATAAGAATTCAAGATTTCCATGGATATAATGAGGAAAATTCTAGAAAAGATATAAGCACAGATGTATCTACGACGAGCAAAAAAGAAAAACATGTTCTACTTGTTACGCATCTAAAATTACGCGTTTATCAAAGCATTCTTGTAAATTTTTCGATATATTTTGATGTCTTGAGTATAGCAACGTCATATGTGACGAATGTTATCATCACTTTACGAATCCATCAATTGAGAATTCTTCTTGTAAATAATTATTTTTCTGAGTATAGTAATTATCTATCTATATAAATTCTAATTATATATATTTTGTATCTATTTTAATGTAATTAAACACATTTGCATAGTTTTTTTTAAATTATATAGCTATTAAATTTGTACCTTTGCATAAATTTCAGTTCAAATTTAAGACTGAGGATCGCCAAATACAAATCATTTGTAACATCCTGACTTTTTTAAATATAAAGGTGCATTGGAACAGTGAATAGCTGAGGTTAATATATGCAATGTCTAATTAATCGTAAGGAAAGGGATTAAGTTACTCTATCTCTCAGATACACCGCGACTTGTAAAGGAATTTTTAGGATCGCGAGTGTCACAGGGTTAAGATCTTACGAAGACACAATAATTAACCTTACCTTATAGTATAAACACTTAAAAAAGTGTTAATTCCATTCTGTAAATGTTTTATGGATTATTATTAACCTAAATGCACGAAACATTTGGAGACTTATGGACGGGAATGTATTTTTCTGCAAAGTTGGGCATTAATCGATTAAAAGTTTCACTTTGATCGATTGATAAATGCTTACAATTAAAAGAATTAAGTATCGAATAATCGGCGATTGATTCAAGTGATTGATGAAATTAATCGTGAACTATTGATTAAAGAAATTATCCGGCGATATTTGTCGAATATCAGCTCTAAAAGTAACTGATATTTATAAATTCTCTTTTAAAAAATCATTTATAGTATTGGATTAAATTTCGTTCAGGATGGTAGAAGGCATTTTAAAGTTCAGAACAAATTTTTTACGTATATTCAGTAAAGTTTCAACACTGATTTATTTGGAGACGAAGCCCGATACGAAAAAATTTTATTATTCTTGTATGTAAAGTCACTTCTGTGCCACTTGTACCATAAGTTTGGAAACATTCTGTACATGTTGCAAGACAGAAAAAAAGAAATGGAAAAAAAAAGAAAAATGGGAAAAAATGGGACGGCAGCAATATTTTACATGTCATTGGCGGATTCTCATCGTCATTCTGAAATGTCGAAGATACGAAGCCACTGCATTTCCACCTTTTATGAAGATGTGGAATGCGTACATGTATGGTTTCCACGGTGTGTATAAATGTTCTGGCATCTACTCGATAACCATTGCTGTCCACTGCACACTGGTCTGGAAAGCGGTATTTCGTGGCCAGAAGTAAAAATATCTTTATATCGATTTTGCTCCATGAAACTTTTTCTTTTTCTACGATACAATTCGTTTATTACACAGAAATTTATTTCAAAAAGACACGATTATTCTACATAAGAACAAGAAACTTTATGGCAAAAATTAAAAACATCTTTATGTCGATTATTTTAGTAAAATTCAATTACTTATAGCAAGCAGATCTTTTCTTCTGTGATATAGTTTGATTCTTTTGACAGTAACTTATTTCAAAAAGACACGGCTATTCTGCAGGAGAACAAAAAAATTTCGTGGCAAAAATTGAAAACATCCTTATGCCAATTGTTTTAGTAAAACGCGATTATTTACAGTAAACGTTTATTATCTAATGTTTGTAAGACTCATGCCAACAGTAGATAAGATTCACGTAATGGGAACATCTCGCAATTAGTCTCTTTCTAGCTGCTATTATATTCAAGTGGCTATACGGCGATTTGCGTGCAGAATAAGCGTCTGTATGTTAAAATCTGCACAGTTTTATAAGCTGCAGAAGATTGCAGCTAAAGTTATCTGAACGAAATTGCAATTGCAGTAAAGTTGTATGAAACGAAAAATCTAACATCTAGCACTTTGAATCATTTTCTTTCACAAAAATTGAAATTGTTGTAAACTTTGCACTGTTTGTGCATGGATCAAAAAAATACTTACAACACGATTGAATAATTAAGATAGACCTACTTCAAACCTGTTATTTGATATTCTATAGTGAATATTTAGAAGAATTAGTTTCGCTTTGAATTTCAAGAATTTGGCTCTAGAATGTTTGCCCTCGATCGTACAATTATATAAAATGAATAATATTGTGGATTATAAAGCTTTAAAGGCTTTTCATTTTATAGCACCATTGTTTTTAAATATTAAGCTTGAAATATTAACGTTTCCCCACGAAAAATATGTTTCCACATTCCTGTGCACTATTTTGTGCTCACGTTGCTTTTTACTGAAAAATATAAATTTGAAGAATTTTGCAAGAAGATAATTTACGTAGCAATCATCACATTTTATGATAATGTTTCTTTTAAAGTCTCGAATCATTCAATATAGAGAATGTTGCACGATTTCTTCGGATCTCGCATTTCTATAATATTTTCAATACAATTACAACAGAATTTGACTATTGGTCCTCCTTTTTTTTATCTGCTATGTACTGGTAGATTTGTAGCATACTAGAAAACAAAGAAATAGATTTACATTCCTATACGTACTCTCTAATGGATTACTTTTCCTATATGTACTCTCCCATCGAATTCACGAACAAGAGAATCATTCTTTCGAATATCTCACTTCCTTTTTATAAACTTGTTCCTTCGTAATTTTCTCTGCTTTTTCAACTTTAAAGGAGTATCCATAATTTATTTTTCAAAGAAAAAGAGAGAACGAAAGCGAGAGAAAGAGAAGGAGAGAAGAATGAAAAAAGGCGGGAGAGAACGTGAACAATAAAGAAAGAGAGAGAGAGAGAGCAGAAAATAGGAACGGATAGAGTGAAAAAGAGAGAGCGAGCGAAAAATAGAGAGAGAAAGGGTGAAAAATACAGGAGAGTAAAGTGAAAAAGAGAGAGAGCAGAAAATAGAAACGGATAGAGTGAAAAAGAGAGAGCCAGCGAAAAAATAGAGAGAGAAAGCGTGAAAAATAGAGGGGAGTAGAGTGAAAAAGAGAGAGAGCAAAAAATAAAGCAACAGAGAGGGAGAAATAGCGTACGAAAAATAGAGAGGGAGAGAGTGAGAAAGAGAGAGAACGCGAAATAAAGAGAGAAAGAAAGAACGAGAATTAAAGAGAGACAAATGTGCATGCTCGTGTGTAGATAGGAGATAAGGAACGTCAGGGATGGCTTGTATTGTTATTTTGTTTTGGATTCTTCCCTCCTGACGTCATCATATAAGGTGAATTTCGATTAACCTTAAATGTACTGTAATCACTGATATATCACAGGTCAATGAACTCGTTTTAAAGTAGGTTATACGCTCAACTAAATCGAACGATAATTTTGTCCATTAGAAAAAGTTCAGGTTACCTTGAAATTTCAAGGATCATGAAATTTTAACACATCCACCTAAAGACAAATGTGTGTTCATCGGAAAATATTCCCCTTAAAATGGAGTAACTTTCGCTTGACACATTTTTTTTCTTTTTGTTCTATTAACGGGAGATAATCACGTGGAAGGATTATAATGGGTTACACCGTATGCAAAGATAAAATGTACAGGGTGGTCCGTATAAGTGCTGTAAGCTGTTTCCACGGGACGTATTACTGATAACGGTAAATTCTTGTTAGTTTTAGTAGTTTAGTGCGAGAGCTTTTACAAGATAAATGGGTGTGCTATTGTTATCTCTTGGCATTATCCATCTTAGGGAGGTAGAAGGATAATCCCTCTTGTTTCTTCTCTAATAAAATGACATAATTTTTTTCTATTTTATGGTAAAAACGCATTCTTAGTTCTTACAACCAGTGGACTTCTTTTACGAAAACATTTGTGTTGCCGATTAAACACATTGGAAAAATTTATCTTCCCTTAAATGAATACTCATCAACCCTTTAAACTTCGGATTTTTTTTTTTTACAGAATTTAGTCAATATTTAGTAAGATATCCGTCGGATCTAAGTATAGCCTCAAAAATAGCGAGAGAGAGAGAGAGAGAGAGAGAGAGAGAGAGAGAGAATTAATCTAATTAGATTATCTCTTCCAAAAATTAGTTTGGAAGAGAAAAAACAAATAGATAGTGGAGATCAATCTATGCTAGACAACAGCCAACGGGAGGGATTTTATAGAATTCTTATTAAACACATTTATTATTATAGAATGCTCGTGTAGAGTATTTGCAAAATCCTGCTAATTAAGTGAAGTGCTATTGCCACCCGTATATGGATGACGTGGCGATCAACGTGTTAATCAACTATGTATATTTACCATGAATGTATGAATGTACGACTCAAAGTCAAGATGTATAATGCTGATATCAGTCCGGTATTTTATAAATGTTGTGTGTATTGTGTTTGGGTATGCGAGTTTTTAAGGTGGTTGAACTTGTCTTTGGAATGGTGTTTCTATGTTTCTAGTGGTAGATCTACGGTACGCAAGAGTGTTTATAAAAATATTAGTATTGTTCCGTCGGCAAATGGTTTATGATAGGGTCCCGCTTGTCTTCTTCCTTCAGGCATGGCGCATGTGGTGTACGAGTGTGTGGGCTTTCAAGTGAGATGTTTGTAAAACAATTAAGTGGTTAAGCCGTGTTCTGGCGAAAAATCGCTTTACGACCGAGCATACCGCCCGCTTTGAACGGCTACATCCAGAAAAAAGGTGTTCGCTACGTGTAGTGCAATTGAATAGAAAGTGTGTAAAAGCACAGATATCAACGTATGGTTGTGTGGATGTATAGATGTATGTCTTACATAACTAACTAAATCTAATTATGTATTACGGACTAAAGCTGATGACAGTTTGTACAATATTTACAATGTAGCCTAAGTCGGTTCAATTGGTAACGGTGCTAGCCTTTTTATACTGCGTTTAAAAAACACCGTATGGTGTTTGAATGGTAGCCACACGGACGACGTCATCCTGTTCTAGGTGAATGGTGACAACTCGCTCGTGTTTCTAATGTAAAGGTAGACTATTTTAGTAATTTATTTTGGTTTTTACAAATGTGAATATAGTGTATTTTATATTCAATACATAATAGTACAATTAAAATTGAGTATTTCTCGATAAACAAACTACTAGAACTCACGTATTATTGAAACAATGAAGAGTTATCTCGTTATCCTCTGTTAAAAGGTTAAATATGGATCTTTTTCTTTTTAAATCTTATTATTTTTAAATCGTCATTTTCAAGTATTAAAAGTCTGCTAGATCTTGGAACATCTTTCAGATTAAAATCACCTTTCCCAAATTTCAAAAAAACAATGTTGGCATTTTCGAATATTCAAAATTTGCGGAAATCGTTAATGTTCCTTTGTTTCTTCTTTTGCATTGTTACCTTTGAGAAATTTATAAAGCATACAATGCAGAACATGTTCATCCTGTGTTCTATCGGAACTCATTTTTATTCACGCGTTATTGAATTGATTTGACTAATACATTGCTTACAAACGCAAGATTCTAAGTTATGTTCAAGCAAAAACAATTGCAATCTGATGTGCATGAAGTCAGTTTAGGAATGAACAAAAACAAATTTTACGGAAAGCTACACTACTTTCCGATAACCCTAATACATACTCCTGTTGAACATTTGCGTGAAATTTCTGAAAACCTGAAAAAGAGAAAGTTAAAACCCAAAAATAGCTGAATACTATCTATAGTTATCAAAAGCCTGTAACTGATCACTACAATGTTCTGCTGTTATGTTTAAACTACGTAACAGACATTAACGTGAACCTTAATTGTTATTTCGTACGGTCGACATTCGAATTTACACCATATACAATATCCGTAAATACCCCAAATGAATTTGAAATTTACAATTAAGAAATAATAACTAACTATAGGCATTCGCTTATTGAAAACTGTTACATTATTATCCTTAAGATATGCACCGAGCTTGAATAAATTTACATATTAATTGCCATTGTTTAAATACACATGACACTATAAAAAGTGTATCACAAGAATTATAAACAATGGGTCAAATTCATTGGACGAAACTTACATCCATAAATGTGTGTGACTTTTCATTTAGACCGTTTGCTCGACACTAAGAATAGTAAAAGCAATCGCGAACATGTTAAACGAAAGAAATTGAGGGAGTAAAACAAGTAATTATCACCGTGTCCGGAATTGTCCAGTGTCCGTATTTCCCGCATCGTCCCCTACTGATTGCATTAGTTAGTCACGGAGTTTTGTAACACGAGAATGGGTTATATATGGGATTTTTTTCATTATGTTTGTGTCTCTTGTTTCTTTCTGAAATAGGTCCAACATTTTGTAATATATCCTGTATAATGTATCTGAAATGCATTCTGCTCAGAAGCTACGAAGAACTCAATTTCAACGTTAAACTTCTACTAAACTCGCGTTAGTCAGGTCAAAGATGTTCAACCTTCAAAGCGTCGATTTTCGGCTATTACGATGTTGCCTAGATCATGTCCCGAGAAGTTCGTCCCTCGTTTTGCAGTTACAACAGCCGTCGTGTATATATTTACCAGAGATAGATAGATAGATAGAGAGAGATGTTACATAGGCTACCCGGGGAGTTTGCTACGGTATTCGCAAAGAGTAGCTAAGAACGTACTTGACGATGTTAAACTTGACCAAATTCAGTTTGGCGAAGCTATCGACGCGCAAGGCGTCGCCGGGTTGGCGTCTTTACGCGACGCACAGCCGGTGAGCTCGTTGTGAATTGGAGTTCAATTGGGGATTGACCCCTCCGGCGCAAGACTTCTATAATTACATTTCGCATTCCTCGACGTTACGAGCAATCCAACGAGCACCAAACGAGCGCGACATGCTCTCCGTCGTCTGAGACCGGTTCTTCTCTACGTTCGTCCGCTAGCGTTCGCTCGAGTTCGAGGTGGAAGACAACGAAAAAGTGGACGTTCAAATCTCACGGACTACGGGAAGATACCGGTAGAACGGCTCAGAACTATCGGGGATATGTCAGCTTTTAAATTCCAATGTATCACCGGGGGGTTTTATTTATTCAGTTTATGTCTTGCTTAGTCTAAGCTTTATTTATAATATTCTTTGTTTTAATGTGATATAGGAATCTATGGAACAACGAGCGTGATTGATTTCCCCTCGAATAATTTCTGCATGTATAATTAAATATAAAAAAAGGGGGGAAACTAGAAAAATTATCTGTAAGAACATCTAGAACAACTGAGGCAATAATTTAAAAATTTTAAGTGTATACATATGCTGTTCAGTGCTTACACGTCGTTCTGGCAAAGATATTTAAATGTGTGGTTAAGTTGCTTCAAAGTATCGTTTCAGTCTTTGTATTTTTATATGTATTCAACACAATACACGTCAATCATCTACATCACAACGAATGTGATTGATTTTCCAACAATGAATTCTTGCGTATATAATTGAATACAAAAACAAAAAAAGAAATAGAAAAATTATCTGCAAAAACTGTACTTCTATTGAAACCAGAGCTAGTTAAGTAACAATTTAAGAACTTTAAGTATATACATATCGCTATCTGATATTGATAATGGTGTAATTCGAAAAATTCATTTTACAGGAAAGCAACTTAAAATTTACATCTTACTAATAATTCAATATTGATCATATATAATCTGATTGGCTACAGAATGTGAAATTAAAGAAGCTAGAAATGAGTAATTTTATATAATAAAAATAATGTACCTAAGAAGTCTATTTGTGTAAAAGAATTAAAATTAATGTCTTCTGGATTGTCTCACTATTCATACCAAGCAACGATTTTTTCAATTTAGTCAAGACAAGTATACCACGTCACTATAGCAAAGATATTTAAATGTCAGGTTGCTTCAAAGGATTTGTTTTTAGTACTTTTTATTCTTAGATATATCTATACAGCACAAAACATGTGAATATCATCACTATGACAACGAATGTGATTAATTTCCTATCAAAGAATATTTGCATATATAATTGAATTAAAAAAAAAAATTATCTATAAAAACTACAATTATACTAAAACCACAATAAGTCAAGTAACAATTTAGAAACTTGAACTATATGCATACCATTGCTTGTTATTGATAAAGACTTAATTTAAAAAAATTCATTTTCAGGAAAGCAGTTTAAAATTTACACAATTTTTAAAAATTTACAATATTTACAAAATTTATAACAATTTCTCATCGTATGCATAATTTAAATGTTCTTTGAGATGAGCAAATTAAGCTAACCTAATCCTGTGTATTTAATACAATATCTGTAATTGAATTTCCTGTTAAAGAATTCCTGCGTGTATAATTTAGTAGAAAACGAAAATAGAAAAGGTATCTCTAAAAACGTTAGTTCTATTGATTATTGACGTCATTATAGCAATGATATTCAAATATATGGTCAGGTTGCTTCAAAGAATCGTTTCAGTTTTTGTATTCTTATATTACACAGCACAATATGTAAAGTGGAGACTCGTAATTGCTTTTAAATTTACATTTTAAGTATCCCTAAAATCCCGCAACGTCAGAAACATAACAAAATATTTGTAGGCGAGGACAAGCATTTGTGACAAAGTCTCTAACGCAATCAATAATTCAGTTATTGGAGCGTAGGCGCTTAAACTTTCTCTCGCGTTAGGCTACGGTGCTTTTGGAAGAGAGTGCATAATAACCTAAAAAGAAGATAAAAAAAAATAGCACATATAGTCGATCGCCACTGTTAACTTTGGCTGTTAAATCATTTTATTTTGGTGAATTTCAAAAGGAATAGCTTTATTCGTTTCTTCCTTTGTATTCTCTAGCTTTATATTCACAAAAGGTACCACATATTGAAAACATTTTGAACGAAATAAATACAACGTGGCCCAAAATTTATGGTACAAATAAGATCAGGAAAATAGTATGGCTCGAAATAAGATGAATATCAAACATAACAAAATTGAGTTACAGGCTTCGTTTTCGAAAAAAGAACACTTGAAGATGAATTTGAAAATTAATTGTCATAAGAATATTAAATAATAATACAATTTTCTTGTACTGTTCCATTGGTGCCCTTCCATTTCAATTTAATAAAACAAATTTTTAATTTTTACAATTTAAAATCTCAATTCTTAAATTTTCAAAAACAATTTTACGATAGAAAAGCCATCGGTTGCTATACGCGTTACGTATTAAAACCTGCCGTAGCGAAAGGGTTAGAATTCAACATCTCGTGTATGTTCATAGACATTCTTTCCATTTTACTTATGCAACGATACATTTATAAGTACGTTCCAACGTAGAACAGGAAGAAGTTCGTAATAATCGTACGAGACGACGCGTTTATAAATATTTCATTGGATTAGCTGTGATATACAGCAGAATAATGGTAATATTTTCGTCGTAATAATCCGTAAGAGACGAACTACAAAAATGTATGGTTAAATTGCTTCAAAGAATCGTTTAAGTCTTTTAAGGACGCGTCATCGAATATATACACCCTTTCGAAATAGCTAACCCATTCATTATACACGAGTATCGAGTTTCTATACGGTAGACCCCAACGTGGTAATACGAAGACCTCGGAGCAAGGGTGTGTCCGTATACAACCATTGGCGCCTAATTTTGAGGCTTGGTTTGGTCAGGAGCCCCACTCCTGTCATCTTGAAACGGCTAGGTATGCGTCCGTATCTAACGAGCCAAGATGGCAACCTCCGCCTCCTTCCTGACTCTCATCAGTTTACCTGTACACGAAGCAAACTACTCAACAAACACAGGTTTGTGAATAGAAAGGTGGGGAGGGCAGAGACACCTTCGTCTCATACCTGCCACGATGCTCCTGTCTCGTGCAGGAAAGTGTTGGCTAGAAGAGAATTAAAAATAACACACGGTCTTTAATGAAATTAAAATAAAAAGAAAATAGCTTAAAAAATATTTTTACGTTACTTTTTTTTTGTATAAAACTTCTATACATTCTTGTACAGTGGAATCTCGATAATTCGAACCTCAAGGGAAGGGAAAAATCTTCGAGTTATAGAGGTTTTGATTTATCATGTTTTCGAGTAAGAGAGGTCCAACAAATGAAAATTCGACTTGTAGAGACTTTGTACGACAGTTTCGACTTGTGAAGGTATAAAGATAGACAAATTCAAGTTTTGAAGGTCAATTGTTTATTGTATTCCGTAAACGACAGAATAATGCTTTCACTTATTCCTTCAGTCTTTTATAGCGAACTGTCTTTGTGATTAAAATGCATGCACTGTCTATCTCTTTAAGGTAATAAACAATTGATGATCGCATAACCGTTAATTCTATTGAATCGATTGACTGATATGTAAAAGTGAACTTCGACTTGTAGAGGTCGGAATTTTTCGGGTTTCGAGTTATACAGATTTTTACAGCAGAACGGAAGAGAATGAAGAAAATTTTCGTCTTGTAGAGTTTGACCGAAAACTGTTTACTAGGAGTAATACAGGATGAGTCTCGTAACATGACAACTTCAAATAACTCGTAAGTTGTGGGATCTTCTGATAAGACCTAACCTAACCCTAGGACTTTTGTTTAAAATATTTCTTCATATAATAAATCATTTGCAAGTTATTCGAAGTCGTTGTGATACGAGACTCATCCTGTATATGCTGCAGTATTAAATGTAGTATTGCTAACTACATTTTTTTTTTTTTTTTAAGAATACTTTTCGGCTAAATGTGACAAAAAATGTAGTATTTCTTTTTAGAGGAAAGTGGTACAAAATAAAACTAAATTAAAATAGCATTTTATTTTTTAAATGTATATTTTCTTGTGCATTTTGTATAATTAATTAATATATTGTACAATTTTATTGATATCGGAAATGCAATATTTTTACGTACTGTCTTTTTTCTAACAGTATACAGGGCGTTTCAAAAATGCATGTCAATACTTTAGAGAGAAAAATCACACGCTAAACGAGTAAAAAAATGTCATATGGACATATGTCCGATGTATCTATATTTAAGGAAAATACGATTTTGAAATGATCTAGTATAAAAAGAAATTTAAGGAATGATTTAATTATACAGGATGCTTTAAAAATGTATTTCATATCCTTTCTTGTAAATCGTGCATAAAGTTCCAGCATAAAACAAACCGGGAAATAACGTTTCTCATTAATTTCATACTTACAAGAACTTTAGAACAAGAGACGATAATTTACTATAAATGTAGACTCGCTTAACTTATACTTTGTTTGTGATAAATAGAGCTATATACACAGTTTTGTGTTAAGGAATATTTACTGCGTTATTGCTGGATATTTAACAGAACAATGTATAGATAACTTATATAAATTGCCTTTCAAAGCCCAACGAAACTTGTTACAGTCTCGCTGGACTTCTGTTTTAAGCGTAGGTTGCACGCTGAAATTGAACGTTTTCCTTTTTTTTTCTTTTTCTTTAACATTAATCATACTCAAAACAATAGAACCGAAATGGAAATAGAACGCATAGTTATGCTAACCATTTAGTCATATTTTGTCATTAACCGTACTGAAACAATTTCATACCAATATTTCTTAATTTTTTTTTCCTTTCGTCATCTTTTTCCCTATATTTTCAAACTTTTATTTACTCTTGAAGTACAAGGATCCATTTTCTTCTTAGTTTAAGCAAGTTATTTCACACAAACACACAGAAATTTGAAGTATCTTTGATATTTAAGTATGTTTTATCTTTGATAGAGTAAATATTACCCAACCTGTTGGTTTGAATCTGCGCACAAATCTTTTCATAAAAATTTAATACATAATTGCAGAGATACAATTCGTTCCATATGTAGTGTTAAAAAGAAAATATGACTATTCATTCTTCTGGTATAATTTTCTTTTTCCTATAGTTTAAAACAGAATTTAACTGACCTGTATGAGCAGTATTCTAATCTAACGGAGATAAATGAAAAATATGTCCTATAAGGATTAACGACATAACAGTATTTCAATGGGGATGTGTTAATTTTCAGCTGAAATTTTTAGTTTCAACGCTGAAAAATACTTTGATATTAAGGTATCTTGTAGATCTTAGTTCATGCTGAAAAAATTAACTTTTACTATCGCGCACCCGACAATATGAACTCCAAGGAACTGCTTGTCTTCGTTGAGACATCTTAACGGCTTTCATTCTGCTATTTTTCTGTAAGGAAGAGCATTCTTTCGCCATAAGAAATTATACTTTTATTAATAAGTACTGTGCGCAATATGTCTGAAAAGTAATGCTGACTGAAATGAAGACAATTTACAAAATTCTTTACAATTGACAAAGTGTATCTTGCAAGTCCCCAGGAGTCCCGTATTTAAACAAATTAAAATGCTTTCAATAGATTTTCATTTACATAATCATGCAATAATCATTTCCTCCTTCGTCCTACTTTTCACATTATTATTGCTTAAAGCAATCAACGTTGTCTTCTTTTATGCAAGGAACGCGAACTTTCTCATAAAGATTTGTAAAAATTTAGAAACGTAAATATTAGAAAAATTTCGAGGGAAGCATAAAATGAAGATTTATTTAACAGATTTTTATCAACGTCTGATCCCTACATTTCTACGATAAGGAACAAATCCCGCGACAAAGAAACTAAAAAACTAGATCCCGAAGCAACCGAGCTAATAATTAAATAAATAAAAATAAAATACAAATAATGTATGAGTTTAAAAGTGCACAATGAAAGTCACAATATTGAAATAAATTATTGCTATTTTACAAATAAAAAGAATAACAAACAATTTTTATTTGTCCTCTAATTATATATTGTTATTTTTATAATTTTATATATAATCTTATTGTTATAATCATTATTTTATTCAACCTGCTTATAACCTAATGTCTCTACATTATTCATTTCAAGTTTCGAGTTAATATTTTCCATAGTTCAGAAGTTGTACAAAAATGTCGCGGAATTTTTCGATCTGGACCACTGTGTGCAGATAAGATGACTTGGTCTCATGCTTTGATGTTCCATCTTTTGTAATGATATATGCTAAACGTTGTTTATATTGAGGATGTTTAATTAGCGAATAAAGATTGACTCAATCGATTGCAGAGAAAAAAAAACTGTTTATTGATAAAAAGAAATACAAAAGCACGGAGGCGGAAAAAACCGAGTGAAAGACCGTTACTCAGTTCGGGGTTGTCGCACGACTAACTTAAAATGCGGAAAACCATTTGTTATAACAGAGCAGTTAAAGCAGAGAAACTCGCAATGAAAAAATTCAAAATTCAAAATCTATTCTCAATAGTTTACAATTCGTATTAACCATTCCGTTTTGTTTCAATTAGAGAACTAGGCAAATTATTTGTAATATAAAAATTAAATACTCTCAAGAATTTTCTGTTTTTTAAGTCCTCAACGACAGTAAAGTACAACAGTTTACTCAATTCTTTTGCTCTAAAAAAATGGAAGGAATTAGGTTAAGGAACTGTCTCATTCTGCATATTCTACCACTTTTTCAAACACCTCGACCACTACCTGCTAAGGGAAGATTTTCACCAACCAAGCTGCTACTGAAAATGTGTTCAAAAAGCTCATCGATTCTAGAACACCAGAATGTCTCGTTACTGAGATTAAAAAAAACTTATTTCTTATTGATAAAAATCTATAGATCGTTATGGATCTTTACTTTGATGAAAAAGTTTATTCTAAGTGAAGATCTGTAGTTTTAAAGATAAAGTTTTATTTATTACCAATTTAATAATTTTCTGACATTTTACCAAAAAGTAGTGATTTCGGTGTAAAGAAAAAGTGGGCCATCACGCTCCGATTTACTCTAATTAGGAAGAAATGGAGGGGATGAAAGGGGTGCTAAAGAGTGAATCGCTTCAGTGGAAGAATTCAGATTAGAGAATTCCTGTTCGGATAGTTGAGTGCACTCGAAAGGGGGAAAGATTCCACGAATGTTTCTCACAGTCGCAACCCAATTCAGCAACGACGGGTTCGAGAAGGAAGCTTGTGGCATTTTATCGAGGATTCGATAAGGGTTTTCTACCTTAGGAAGGAAGGCATCGCGTCCTTTCTAGATGCGTCTTCTAGAAATCGGATTCTTATCGTTCGGAAAAGAAGCGAATTCGTGCCAGACGGACTCCACTCGGCGTTTTGTCGATGAGTGCCGAGGCGATAGGATCTTCGTCTAAGTGATTTTTCGCCTCCATGAGACTACCGGTGAGCCGTGCTGCGTCGCGGACAGAATTCATTTCAATCCGAGATATATCTCGATCTAAGCTAGTACATGAACAACGTGTTCTGTAGCACGTCGAATCGATTTGGATTCTGTTTTCCCCTCTACAAACCTAGACTGTGCTTAACTTTTCTTTGTATTATGAACGCTATATAGAACGGACTAAATCACTTAAAACGAGGCTTTGTTAACTCGAAGACTACTACAAGTAGGTGAACATACTAAACAGCAGCTAGAGTTTAACGGCAGTTAACGAGACGCTAGAAGCAGGTGAACAGAGTAAATGGCTAGAGTTAACGGCAGTTAACGAGACGTTAAAAGCAGATGAACAGAATAAATAGCTAGACGTGAAACAAAGCTGTTGTCAGGTGGGAACAATGCGAGAGAAAGTCAGTATACTTCGTGGTTATCAGTCGTTAATATCTTGATCGTAAATATGAACGGAAACAGTTCTTTTATGTACTTTATACCGTTAATATCTTGATCACGAGTGTGAAAGGAAACAGTTCTTTTGTACTTTATACACCTATTGTGATGTTACAACATAATCCGATTCCGAAGGATTAAGGTAAAGGGACATGTGAGATATCATATTACTTGCTATTAAAAATACATGTACGTCCGTTCGTGGGTACAAAATCTGATAAGATGTTTCATTCAAAGCGTGGGGTTTCTATCAAAGATCGTCTAACACCGTTTTCGAAAGTCTATACCTTTTTTTAATCTAGATCCATTAATCTGTAGCTAACTGATGAAAATATCGTGTTACCTTTCATCTCTCGTATTTCTTTTAATTTCACAAGAATGTTACTACGTTGTTTGTAATTGTTTGAAGGAAAAGTATTTCGTGAAATCTTTAAGATTTAAACCACGGCGATTGTAATGATACATACTTGTATCAAGAAATTTCCATGCGTAACGCACTCTGAAATATACTAGATTGTCTCAAAAGTTCTTTTTGTTGCCTGACAACGTTTCAAGTAAACATACAGCTTGATCAGTTTACAGTTGATATTATGATCATTATAATTATAACTAATAGTCATTAGTTGTCTTCTAGATTTCCAACAGCAACTCTGGGCACTGAAATGTAACGCAGAAACAATGTACAACCCATAGATTGTAGTCAAATTTCTCTTTTAGGAAAGAAGCAGAAGAACTTTCTGATACATTACAATTAAAAGCAAGGCGTTTCTTAAATAATTTTATTAAAAAGAAGAAAACACATGGATAAAGCCTTTGTGTTTACGCAATCAAAAAATGACACATAGTCTCGAATATAATTTTCAGTGAAAAAGGAGTTTTCGGAACAAGATTTGGATATTTTTTCTTAAAACCATAAAAAAAGATTTTCCCTCTCTCATGTCTCTTTTTTTTATTAAATCGGTGAGAAAGTTTGAGATTTTCTGCCATATCGAAAGCTAGTTTTAAAAATTTTGATCTAATCAATGGAACTAGGCGTTTGTCCAACTGCTCCGACATGGTTGTATAATTACAATAAAAATTTTCATCGAAGGTAGACTCAAACAGAATCAGGCGGGAAAGAGATTCACTCATAGAGTTATAGATGACACTCAAGAGAGTCGTAGTTAGTGTAAATCTCAGATTTTATTTACAAAAATTTATTTAAAATTGAGAAATTTATTTTGTCACTATTTTTAAAATTATTGGATTTAAATAAAATTGTTTCAATGTGGAAATTGTCTTAACCTAAGGAATACCAATTTATAAGTCACGTTAAAAAAATCATTTATTTTAATAATATATCAAAGATAAATAAACATAAGTTTCATACAAATTTCTGATTTACATTCAGGGACAGTACTTTGTGAAAAGAGATCTTCTTTAAAAACTAGTACAAATTTATCTGGTCACGAAACATAAATTCATCAGAAGAATGTATAATGAATGAATGTTAATAGACAGAAGTGGTAAAATGAAGCTTGAAAACTGCATCGATATAATTGACACCGATAAACTGCATAAATATAAAATACGAAGAAACGACAAATATCTTGTTAATGGACACTAAAGTATCGGTGAAGATCCATGTTCCAGATCTCCATTTTAATAAACCTCTGTTTTCGATAACGTTATGCTAAATTGTTCCGTTGAATTAATGATACATTTTAAAGGATTGGCAATATTTGCAGATACATGAGAGGAGATGAGAACATTGTGAACAGAAAGATATTTATTTTTATGTACATAATTTAGTCTAAATATACAGGCGAACAAAGTAACTTATAATATTTAAAGAAATATTTTATCAAATCTTAGTTTTGTATAAAAAAGACGAGATAAAGTATTTATTTATCGGGAAATTTACATTAAAATTATAAAATCTGCTGTATTATAATATTATAAACGCTAGAAAGTTTTATTTTCAATTAAAAAAAGATTTGAAATTATTTTACGAAATATATCAAAGATATTGATAAAACGAACATATAAAATTGACAAAGACAAATATTTTTGATGACCGAACAAAAAAAATATTTACTTTATGTTCACCTGTTTTTTTCCTTTCATTTAAGCAAGAAAGAAATGTTATTAACTTCTAAAGAAGCACACTGGCCACCATAATGATTAGTAACAAACCTAAACACTTTAGGGAACATGCATGCATAAATTTTACGCGAAAAAAAAAATATTTGAAAATTCAATGGAAAAATTTCGACCTTCTGAAAATTGAAAATTGCCAATACTTTTGTCCGTTTATAAAATGCTCAAGTAACATGTTTTTGCTATTGTTTTGGGTATAACTTTGTTTATATTATCGGTTCTTGTTATGCAATAAACCAAGATAAATAATAAATGAATATGTTAAAAATTTTTTTCTTTAAATCAATTTGTTTAGAAATTATAAGTATTTCTATTATAGGAATTATACTGTGTCAATACTTTTATCCAGCACTGTATCAGTTTCTGAAATTTGAGTATCTTCTTGAGTTTATATTATTTCTTTTGATTAGTATTATTGAACGTAGAACGAGAGAAATTGTATTATTACATCGAACGATTTTTACACTTCAGTTATGCATTCAAGCCAACTGTAATCGTTTGGAGTATTTATTATAGATTATTTCAGCTGAAAATATCTCGAGACCAAAATGAAATTGAATTGGATTTTTTATACTCTGTAACTGCAGTTGATAACGAAATTATTATGATCGCTTCGAAATTATGCATCATTTATTTAAAGTTTGAACACGAATATAATTGAGAATACATTTAAAATGGAATCTTCTTTTTATTATAAATTAATGTTATGTTTTCAATAAAATATAGCAAAAATTTTAAAATTTCTATAAATTATTAAAAAATGTTTAAATTATGTACACTAATATTTTGTCATTCCACACTTTGCATCTTAAAATTCCTTGAACACGTCTCTATTTATTCTACAATTTTGTTTATTCTTGCTTTATAATTCTATACAATTTTGTTTATTTTTGTTTTACGATGCTATACAGATAAAAGTTTCTCAATCAGTTGCTGTTTAATCTGATTCAATTTGACGCTTCGATAATACCCACAAGTTTTCTATTGGATTTATATTCAGCAACCTTCTAGGATAAAACTTGAATTTCCTTTTAGCTGGTTGAGCTGTAAGAATGTTGCAAAATTGTCTATGTATAAAGAACAAAAAGGGGTGTATCTTACTATTATTGAAAGCATAAAATATTTAATTTATTCATCTATTGATAATAATTCGATTATCCACTGTATATAAAAAGAGAAATATACATCATTTTAAAGAGTATCCGTGACCTTAAAACCTCAAAAAATAACTTTGAAAATATTTTTCTTATCAATTTTATATTTTCTAAATAATTTAAATATTAAATTATTTTTTTATACATCCATAAATTACATTTTACATGAATCACTCTGTATTCCTATATAATTTCGTGTAAAATCAACATAATATAGTTGTGTTAAATATCCAACATGTTCGCGGGGAATAATTCGAACGTACACAGGTAGATATGTATTTCATCGCGAAAATAATTCAGAAGATCGTTGTGTTTGATTTCTGTGTGCGCGGGGTTTGATTTCATTAAAGCGAAAACGAATCCCAATTTGGAAACACGTGCGTACGATTATGTTACGTTTCGTACGGTGAACATGGGCCAGCATCGATCGAATAAATAGCGATACGTGTGCAGAGCCACTGTCGGAATTACACACACAGCAGTACCGTGTGGCATTAACCGCGGATGCGGCCTAGAATGCGTTACAAAGCGTTCGATCGGATTAAGCGGCTAATAGGCAGTCTATAATAATAATCTCGACATAATAACGTGGTATTACGCGAAGGATAGGGCTGCACCGTATAATTTCGTCGTAGCGTGGTCGCACCCTACCGGCAAAAGGGCTAATCTAAATCTCTGTTTCGCACGTTCCTTCATCGAGAAAAGAGATAATCAGCTATATCGTTTCGATAACCGATCACCTTCCCTTACCTCTATATTATATTTTGATACTTTAATGTTTTCAATATTTCTCGATGTACGCTTAACTGACAAAAAGAGTTGAGAAACAAAATAGGCGTTTAGAAATTATCGTATATTCTTCATTTTGTGAGATATGCAAGTTATAAATCTAAGTGGCATAAAGAGGTAACTAAACTGCGGATTTTTATGCATTTATACAAAATTTGAAGACGCAAAATTGAAAATGAAAGAATATTACAGTGCTTTTTATAATACTTGATAGGTGAAATAATTTTTTTATCGAAGTTCTACCTTTTTGTACTATATTCTCAGAGATACGAATTTGTATGAAAATTCCCAGTCTAGAAATAACATTTCGTACATCGACATACTGCAAATGTCTTCTTTTTCTGTTTTTTATTTCTTTTTTTTTTTAAATATACAGCTATGGACAAAAGTTTCCGTGTTTGATTCAATTTTAATATATTTCTTTTGGAATTGTGAAAAGTAAACGTAATTGCGTACAACAGAGAATTTAATGATCTGCAAGAACAGGCACTAGAGAAAGTTTCTAAAAATATATTTGCTGCCTTATGTTTAACTTGTACATATTCGAGCAAAATGTAAAGACAGAAGTTTCCAAACGATTTAAATTAAATAAAATATATTCCTTATTGTCAATAAAAACGGTAATCTTTTTAAATTTCAACTATGCTGTAACTGTTTTAGCAGTGTGTTTGAGATCGTTGTCACGCTGAAATATTCAGCTCTGTGACATGTGTTCTCGGGATCGGTGGACATTTGTAAAAACAAAAACTTTCCGTTAAATTGTTTATAACAATGGAAACTAATGTTAAAATTTGTTTTTACGTATTCTGCTCGACAAGACGAGAAAAAGGTTTGAAAGGTGCCATGTACCGCAAACAAATAGTTTATGAGATGAACTTTTGACGAACAGTTTTGATCAATTTTGGCCACGATTTGATTGTGTGACGTGGAGTTATACGTATAAAGTAAGATCTAACCGCGTAGCAGACGCTCGATGTAATGATGTGTGCCCCTAGACAACGACGATTAAAGGGACAGCAAGAGACATCATCCTTGCTCTAAACGAAAGTGTATTTCAATGGACAGCGGATTGAAGGAAAAATGAAAAAAAGAAGAAGTAAATGAATAACTGCTAAGAAATCCTCTTAAATGCTGGAATAATATAAATTGCGTTTATTGATTTTAGCTTTATGACGATTGGTAATTATAACATCATAATACCATCAAATTAAACCGTTTATAGACATACGCATACATACACAAGATTAGTTCTTTGATAATATGTATAGTTCAATCGAGTAGCTCGCGATGTACATCGGGCAACTCTAATGCCGGCGGCATGTGAAACTTAGGAGCTGATATCTTGACAGTAATTTGCACGAGAATCACAAGTATGCAATATTTTAAAAACGACTCGATGTGAGATACAAGAATGCATAATCAAAAATATGCGTTTCCATTTGGAAACTTAAATATAACTTGTATGGGGGTTTTCAAGATCATTGAAACTTCAAAAAGAGCAAAAGATTAGACAATTTGTAGGTATCGATTGAAAGTTAACTTTTCTTTGGTAGAAAAGTTAAGTTTACATCGATTAAAGATGAATATTATAAATAAAAAATAAAATACAAATCGACGCTATAATCCCTAGAAGAATATATAACAAATAAGATAAGCTTCGTTTGAAGTTAATTAGTTATCGAGTTAACTTGCATACCAATTTAAAAAAACATGGTTTCAAGCTTCAAGGTGCTTAACAATTCAAGTTTTTAAATTCTGTAAATAAATTCGAATATATATAATAAACTCAGTCGACTATGCTTGGACCAAAAAAGAAACTCTTCCTCTTCCTCGAATGTGTTTCTCTTCCAGACATTTTTCGATTTTTTCAAGCTGTTGCAAAAATCCTCTCTCTTTAATTTGACAAATTCATGGCAGAAAGCACGATATGCAAAGCAAAGCGAATTGTCGGAGAATGGCGAAAGGATTAACAATATTTCCAGCTGGTAGAATATTTCCCTTCGCTCGTTTCACATGATGATGTTGCTTCGACGGCGATTTTGACGATAACGTCTGACGAGAAGCGAGATCTCTTCGTCGCTAGTGTTTCGTCCATGATTATCAGTCGTCTGACTTGCATGTTTCAGCTACCTTT
Organism: Anthophora plumipes; assembly: GCA_951804975.1. Lineage (NCBI taxonomy): Eukaryota > Metazoa > Arthropoda > Insecta > Hymenoptera > Apidae > Anthophora > Anthophora plumipes. The sequence continues at coordinate 12,475,752 of OX638118.1, read as the reverse complement.
CCATCTTCACAATCCTTCTCTCGCCAGCATTTTTCTCTCTTCTTTCTCTACCTTCTCGACGTTATGGCCAACAGATTCTAGGTAAGTGGGAGAGACAAGTCGAGGACCCATGTATACCGGAGAATCCTCTTTCAATGTTGCTGAGATTTCCTCGGTCGTCTCGACGAGTTAATTGCCCTCGCTGTCGCCTTCTACCGGTGACATCGGAAGGAAAATTATACAAACTTGATGTGTTTTATTTATGGAATTTTAATGAAACTGAGCTTATTCACATTATCAGATCGTAATTATGTCAAGTTTTCAACAAATTTCAGTTTATACCTGATGATCCTTTTACCGTATGATTTTTTTGTTTTTAATTGCTACGTATGTTAGCTTCAAATATTCATTATTACGACACAACTGTTAGATTCCAATATTTAGTAGTTTAAATGGTAATAATTTTATTTTACTAAACTTTTGTGTACGAGATTTTATAAGTTTCCATACACGTATGGCTATAGTTTTTACTACCCCTGGCAATAAGTTTGGAACGAAATGCAAAGATACGAAATTAATGAGAAATTCTCAAGTCTTTTATATGCAAAATACAGCGGTACACTATGAAACGCATGGTAACATTAAATTTCTTTATTTTAAAGTAAAAATAGAAAAAATTATTAAGATTTTCTATCATTGTATAACAAAATTGTTGAAAATAATTTTGCTAAAGTCAAGAAATTCAATAACTTGATTTTTCCAGAATATTGTATATTTTAAAGTTTCTGAAAGTAATTTCACCAGTCAAAAAATACAATAATTTGGTTTTTTCATAGTAGTGTATATTTTAAAATTTCTGAAAGTACTTTTACCAAAATCAGCAAATTCGGTATCATGACTTTTTTATAATACTTTATATTTTTAAATTTCCAAAAGTAACTTCACCAGTCAGGATATTCAATGAGTTACTTCTTTCATAACAACTTATATTTCAAATTTAGTAAAATTCCACCAACGTGAGAAATGTTCACTTGAGAAATACTCTCGATGAATGAAGACTTCTTGTTTGAAAAGGAGTCGGTGAAATTTTTTCCTTCTTTGCATCTCCACTGATTGGTTCAATACGTTTTGTCTGAAATATCTATTCGCCCTTAGAATGAAATATTATGCTTACAATACAACGTACTGGATTCTCGAGTTGATTCACCTCGATACGGTCCACTGGGTAACCTCAATTTCCCTAGGTCAGAGTAGGTACCCCTCTCAAGAGACAGGATTACTCGGGATACCTATTACGGACGAACGTAGCCTATCGTTCCTATCAGACCTAAATAATGCGAACGTTATTCCTGAAATGAATTCGGCTCTTCGAACGAATTGTTCTCGACATGGTGACGTATCTTTACATATAACGAAGTTATTCAAAATGTTCGCCGTTAAATTCGTTACATTTTCAAAATCGCTTAATCATTGAATAGTTAATAATTTTTATTGCAGTGGATGATTAAATTATATTATGATAATAATAATAAAATGCACTCTTTTATTGTTATTAACACGTAGATGGACAATTTGACTTTAATAATACGTTTTATTGCAGTGAGTGATTAAATTATTATAATCAGATGAATAAATTCAATATTTTGTATTTTCGGTGATATTATAATGATAATAATAAAATATACTCCTGTTTTGTTCCTAATATATAGATAGACAATTTGACTGTATTGTGACAATATAACTAAGTAAAAGAAAACAAAAATTAAAATTTCATCCTAGCAAATTACTTAATATAAAATCAATAGAAAATTTATGGGAATTATTACAGCGCCTCGTTGAATTCATATTTTTGAAAATATAATAGAAAAAAAAATAAAACTTCGCTAGAAAGTAAAACTTGTTTTGTTTTAAAGGATGTTTGAATATTAATAAGAGTCAATGTATATCTGACAATGGATTCGTCGCAAACTATGCTATGCTAGACATTACCATTAATTCCTCTTTAAAGTTCAAATTTTAAATTAAATCGACAGTTACAAGCGTTTGTACAGTAGAAAGGAACACCAAAATGTCAGAAGGTCAGGAAGAATAAAATAACGTTACTGGCTACAGAATATTCTCGTTTTTTTTTGTCAAATAAGAAACTTTCACTGATCTTTAAATCTTTACATTTCTATCGCGAACGACGATTTCTTTTTCATATAATTAAATTACTTCCGTAGCATTAAGTTTTCATCTACGGTAACTTGAAAATTACGACGTCAACGATCTTTCTTCTTTCATCGTAGATTCAGTTCGATTAAACGGCACGGATTTTCCGATAAGCAATATCGATCCAATAAAGGAAACATGCATCCTTTTACTTTATAAAATTTCGAATATTTCATACTTAGATTCGCAAAGATATATTGTACAATTCTTTTCAAACGACATGTACTACATCTACGTGGTGCATAAATCTAAACGAAGTGAAGCTATTTATGAACACGAATTACAGGCGGTCTAATTAAGGCAATCTCTCGACCAATATCGTTAATGATCCAGTAACGTCGTTTACATTGCATTATGTGACATTTATAGTATATGTGTCGAGCCATAGCAATGTATGACGTAATTGTTCGCCATTTGATGCAGCGTAATGCAGACTTGTTAAAATCTTAATTTATAGCCATAAACATATTTAAAGGAGAACCTCATTCATAAATTCTCGAATCTACCAGCACATTTGAATGTTATAATTAGACTGTGGATTTTTATGTAAATTCATATTTGTGAGAATATAGCAGAGGAAGTAGAATTTCGGTAGAAAATTATTTTACTTATCAGACGTAATAAAAAGCACTATAATTCGGATTACGTGTATGCTGTGTAATTCTACAGCTTTAAGTTTTCCATAAATGCATAAAAATCTGCAGTCTAATCATAATCTAGAATGTAAAATTATTTGTTCTTTAATTGCCTTGTATATTAGGAACGTTGAAAAAAATTCTTTTAACAAATAAATAAGTTTTCTACAACAATTAAAAAGATACTTCGGTAAATGACAGACTGTTTGTATTACTGCTTTTAATTATTTCATGTGTAAGTAATAAGTATCTATTTTTTAATTTAGGTCGTTATTTTTTTTTTAAGGATGGCTTAGAGATTATTTCAAACTTTTCTAATTCTTTTCCTATTATCACCCATAAGTGCTCTATTAGATTAACTTCGGGGTGTGTGTGGTGGAGTTTGCACTATGTCGTTGGTATTATATAAAATTCGTTATTTAATCATTTTTACAATACGTTTAGGAATCATTGTTTTATTGAAAATAAAAATTTCCAAATAATCCCAATTTTATAGCACTCTCTTTTAAATTTTGTTGCAAAATATGCCAATATTTGTATTTATCCAATATTCGTACGTTTGTTGTTATACACTTTCATACCATAATCGAATTACCTCAATGTATTACAATCGCACACAAATTTTTGGCTTCTATCTCTACATTTACTTTTCTCCAAACAAAATTGCATCTATCCGAACCACACACATTATATTTAGACTGATTTAAAAATATTACTTTACTCCACAATGAATTGTCTTTACTGATGAATTCTTTATACGAATATTGAACTTTTCTTCTTATCAATGTTTTTAATGTATTGCTTCTTTCTAGAAACTCTAGCATTGCAGTCATTTTCTCGTAAAACTCTTCGACATAATTCTGGATGTACATCTTTGCTACAGTTAACTTTAACCGTTGCTGCAAGCTTCTCAGAGGAATTACTCGAATTTTTCTGAGTTTCACGCATCAAAGCTTTTTCTTCTCCCTTCGTTGGTTTTCTCGGGCGGCTGGAACGCTGCTTGTTTTCTTACAGTTCCTTCAATTTTTGATCTTTTAATAATGTAATGCACCATAAGACTTCTTTACATTTAACAGTTTGCCTATTTCTCCTAATAACGACTTTCGTTTGTTATTCCACTTAACAATTAATTTTTTTTACTTTCTGGAATGTATGATATTTTAAAACACAGTTTTGTAATTATATCACCAAAAATGCTAGACTATGACTAACGCTGATTACATGCAATCTGTCCAATAACTAGTTATAATTGTTGCTTACATTTTGCTGTAGTTTGTCTTGGGATTAAGTTTTTGTAGCCTTCGCAAAGCGTAAGTTTCGTAATTAACATTTTAACACTCTTGTTTATATTTTCGGATTTGTTTCAATTTTTATCCATAAAATATCGATGGTCGTGTTTACTTATAGTGCTAATAATATTTAAAAAAATTTTGTATAATATGTATATTATATTTACAGAATGTTTCTATGATAAGTGTTTAAATATTTGGTTGGTGCTAAAAGTAGCGAATTGATATTACGTATTAGATTTTTCCAATTATAAATTCTTTTATACAATAGTTAAGAAGAAGGACTTTGCTATAGTACACGTATATCGTATAGTAAAAAAAATTCATAATACAATTATCTAGACATTATTTGAAGTGATGAATAATCAAGATATTTGTGTAATTTTTTTTTGTCTAAGTTCAAATTTGGAAAAGCTGGCATAAATACTGCCCAAAATATAAATTTAACATTCTAAGAAAATTATGTAAATATTAAGACACTTCAGTATTGGTGTACAAAATTTTAATTGAGTGACATTTTATTGAAAAACGAGTCAAAAGAAAGGCCAGGTAGGACAGTCGATTTTCTTATAAGAAAAATGATTGAAAACATTTCACGAGAAAGAACATGAATCTTTTCCACATCCTTCCCAATTTGGTAGACTTTCTTCCAACAGACTACTATTTCTTCAAACACCCGAACAATTTTATAATAAATAAATTATTCCAAAATGAAGACACTATAAAAGCAGCATTCAAAGAATTTTTCAATTCGAAGACTAATTTCTATAAATTTCTATAAATCACTAGGAAAAGTGATGATTTCGATTAAATACATTATTTTATTGAAAGAACACAATGTATCTAAAGGATTTCATATGTACCAGCCTAATACTTCCGTAAGTAAGTTATACGAACCCAATACTGTATCTCGCCAAAAGCGTTAAACGGCCAGTATCGGGTCGCGAGATATCTCGTCTGAAGTTACGAAAGGGTTAAGGAGTGGTGGAATTTTATTGGCCACTGCTGTGTACGCTGAAAGTACGTGTAAGTATGGAATGAGTCTTGACTGACGCAGTTGCATACCAGAGAAGAAGATCACGCATCATGACTGTGAAATCTTCGTGTAGCAGGTATATCAGTGTGAATCGAGTTGAAGCAACGTCTCTTTCAATTGTTCAAGAGATTACATGACGTTAGAGGAGGCGCGTAGTTACACGTGCGCGTGTTTGAATAAAGCTAAAATACCGCTATCTAATTCGGCGCGTGGGATGTCGCGTATTCGCGACCGTTAAATCAGACTCCAGTTAGAACGATCAAATCTATTCCAACCGGCGTATACGAACCACCTGAACTATCTATACACATGTAATCTAGGAACCTAGTGTCCGTCGTTCGGCTATTTATAGTGAAAGGAAAAATGGCCCGTGTCGATATATCGATTCACGCCGACCTCCGTCTTAAGCTTCCATGTATATACATATTACCTATGAACGCTTTTAAACTACACATCGTCAACTGTCAAACACGTACATTTTTTTTTTCAATTTTAATGATACGATGTTCCTCCTGCTATAAATTTACCTTTCACCCATGCCACGTGGCGTAGAAACGTGTTTGTCCGTATTCTTGATTCCTTTTTAATCGTGTAAATCTATCACACGCTGATTTTAGGTTCATAAGCATGATCGCGAGTAAGGTGAATACCCTTTCGAACTCCACGAAGAGAATTTGTATATTTTTATTAGCGTCGTCGAAGTTGAGTATGGATACATAGCTGGTTGTTGCTTTTTAACACATTGTCGGTATTTTTCGCGAACGGCGTTTAGAAATTGAACGCTAAAAAATAGAAAATTCGTCAATTTTGCACCATTCCTCTGTATTGATCTAAATATGTTTCTATCTTCAATTTTAAAGGCGATTTTTATTTCTTCGTTATAAATGATTGCAAATAAAAAATAAATTTAAATGTGTCGAATATTTTTATGAGAACTATTATATATCAAAATTTCATTAATATTCCTTTGTTTTAATAGCATTCTTACATTTAAGTACTCATTAAACGCGCAAGTAACTTCAAGTAATAAAATGATAATTAAATTGAAACAAAATACTCGAATATATGTTTGAACTGCATGAAATTTCTGAGTGAGTAAATATATGAAAGTAAATAAATTTTTGTTTAATATTCTTCTGCCACATTAAACTTGAACATCGTTTATTTACCCATTTTTTCATTCTTCTACTTCCCTTAAAAATTAGTAAATGTGGAAAAACTCAAGGTATTATAGCTTCACTTCCTGCAGAAAAGTATATTATTTAATGTAAAGAAAGATTAATCTATACTCGTCTATTTGTTCTTAAAATATTTGTCCCATCATTTTGTAAAATGCTTCTTCAAGAAAAACGTGTTTAAAGCTTGATGTGAATAAAAGTCCAATTGAAACAACATTTTCCTCTATTCTGCAATTCCAGGACCGTACATAAGTTCTTCTGTTTCTTTTTGAAACTCATTTGGTATGTTTATACTTCCTTTTTTGCTCATTCCTTGTTGTAGGAACGATATAAAAGCTTGTTTTTCTGCGGCGGTAATTCTCTTCGTATCCATATTCTCAGCAAACGATGTTACTTGTGGATCAACAACAATCCCCAATGGATTTCTTATTTGCAGTAGAGGTAAATAATCACCATTGAAAGTGCAAGTAGTCAAAAAGGTAAAAAATTTCTGTGGTGTCTGCTCCATAATGTATTTTTTAGTCAAACTCCAGCATTTAATCATTGAATGTTTATTAATGATAAACAAATAAATTTCATCTCTCATTATAAAATAAACAATAGTCAAGTAGCGTATCTACATGTAGTCCCTACTACTAGCGAAGAGAAGTGAGCTCCAATATATTGTAGAAAAGCACACGTGTGCCAGCTGTCATTGAAAAACTTAAAATTTTTAATTTGGTAATTTTTAGAATTCCAAAATTTCCTTTTAACTACTGATTCTTCATGCATTGACACGTCAAACGCGAATCGACTTGAGAGTGCTCAGTGATTTTTAGGCACACAGAAAAAAAAAAACCTCACCTCTGTTTAAAATGTTTCAATAAAATACATTAATGAAGTGTGAACAGATCTTTTTATAATCATATGAATAGTAAAATTTATATTTCAAATTTGATATTGTCAGTCCTCAACGACTGACACTGCCTAAACGGAATGTTCAGTGTCAACGACGCGTTTAACGTGTCAAAGAAGTGAAAAGTCAAAAACAAAAAAATAGATTTTTTGAAAGTGTTAAAATTGGAACCTCTCTTTAACTCATTTTTCCCGAGTAATAAGTTAACACATTACACACCAGCTAAATATCACCTGCTGGAAGTCCGAGTGTCGATAATTACATTGTTTACGGCGTATAAATACCGGAAAGAAAATATATTACCCTTTTACGGACATATTTTACCAACAGTAAACACTTGTCTAATGTGTGTATTATAAAAGCTAAAGATTTTATTACATATAGAAAATATGTTTTGTCAGGTTGGTAATTCGATTTAGCCGAACAGGTGCCACAGTAATTTCCGGATATTTTAGACATCGTACATATAAAAATATTAAATTCTTACTTATGTAAAATCTATGAACGCATAGATAAATTTTTATATGAATTAGATGTTGTATTGGCTTCGATGAAAGATTGACGTCAGAGAAAGATAAGTGCGTTAAGGTACTCATAATCGAGTGTTTATAAAACTTAATAAAGGGAAATAAGATTAGGATTCTGAGAATGTCTGAACTTCTTTCTACACGCTGTATTCTGGCTCTGGGTGTATATTATACTATAGACTTACGTGTCTTAAAAAGGTTAAAACGATAGGCGGCTATATGCTGACACGCGTTTGCAAAGGGTTAAAAGCTCTATACATTTTCACAAAATGGTATGTAGTATATTTTGCAGAAAAGTTCTGTATTTTTACCGAATATTTGCCATATTCGTTTTAATAAAAAAAAGAAACCGTTCGTCAAAACCGATAGGTTAAAAATTCCACAATAAAACGGACTCGGCACACAATGTGTTAAAAGCCACGTGATTAACAATTCAACCATAGCAATATATTGGAAAAAACTAGAACTAAAACCACCAACGTGATTTATTCAATTCGTTATTTCGATGTGACACCATTTTTCAGAAACGTCCTCGATTACGATAGTTTCGAAAGTGTATCACTTTCGTATTTATACATAAATATTCAATGTTCTTAATAATCGTTAATGTCGTAAATGTTACAAATGTAATATTTGTCACCGTGTCGTTGTTTGTGTTAAACAAATCTCTGCTAGCCGTTTCGCTTATAGTTAGTCAAGCGCCGGTATCTTCTGTGACAAGATAAATCTTCGTTACGGGGAGAGATCACGGTGACAGCTGAATATAAAGGATATTTTTAGGGATTTGTTTTTAGCGAAATTAATTATTTTTTTTAACAATTTTTAATATCAATAGAAAGTGCATTTCTTGAAACACTTTCCCTAAAAATTTGATATGAAAATATTAATTATCGTAGATATAGTAGTAACCAGGGTGAGAGGCCTCTAAAAGTTTATAGAAAACAAAAGGACAAGTAATTTTCCACTGCTAATTCCGAAATAAAAAATGTGATTTTCTTAAGTTATGAAATAACAGCTTCACTTGCTGAACAATAATTTGTTACCAAATAATGTGTCTTTGAAGCAAAAATGTGGAGAATCAGTGAAAAATCAGCATTCTTTTTATAATATTTTGTTGGAACTAATTATCCAATCGAAAATTCCGTAGATGTAACAGAAGAAAATATTATTAGGAACTGTCACCCTAAATTTTGAAGCAAATTGGATGAAAATTCACTGAAATATTGATGCGCCTAGATTAAAAAATTGGGTTTCGAGAAAAACACATTTAATGCTTTGCAACAAGTTTGCAAACTATGATATAAGGTTAAAATTTCTTAACTTTCCTTTTAACTGGAAAACCATCTAAACATCTTAATAATTCTTTTTTGCTCAGATCTCCACAGAGGAGTGTGATGACAGCAATTACATTTTCTGTTGATGCATTTCTGTGATTATAATTATTTGAATTACAGGTCAGTCTTAACCATTATACGTTACTTCTTAATTTTTGCGAATTTTGCTTTAATATTTTAAGGATTCGTTTTAAAAATCGCAAATATAAAAATTTACCAAAAAATTTTTGATTTTTGAAAACTATCACAGTGATTTCCCCTTTTAAAAGTAGAAAATAGATTCTAATCAGACTCAAGTGATTACTAATACATTTACAATTACTAATACAGCATTTGCAATAGAAATAGTTGGTAAATAGACAACATATCGTAAATTTAAATATTTCGATAATTTTCTAACCAAAAGAATAATTCAACAATAAGACGACAATTAAAAATGCGTTTGAGCGATTTATTGCCACTATTCAAATTTTTATAATAATAGGCTACATTTATTTGCAATTCGTTGGCAGAAATATATTGAATATGCTGGAGCATATTTTGGTTTAACTGCGAAGTTTAAAATTTCTTTTATGAATCTGCCATTTCATGTTCAACGACCTACTATTTTCGCAGAATGTCAAACAATTTTCATTTTTAACATCGTTAAAACTCCGTGATTTCTTCACTTTTACGAATTTTGTTTTAATATTCCAAAGGCTCGCTCTATAAAACCGCGAATACTATAAAAATATGACAGAAAATTTTCGATTTTTGCAAGCCATCACAATGTGGTTTCCCCCCTTAATACGACCTAAATTTCATGACATTTCACGCAGAGGGATACCAAGAACTTTGATACCTTGTCGGGTGTTGAATTCGTTATCGAAAGCGGATGTCGGTGACGCAAAATGTAAATCAACGTATATCAGATACCAGCGATGGAAATCAACTCTTTGAGCAAATCAGATCTTCTTTTACTCAGTTTCATTTACCTACACGAACGCCGGATTCTATCCGCCATCGATTTTCAGTCAGTTTGTGGAAGGATCGCTGCGTAAAATACGTGTGCCGTGAAGCCATTAGTGAGAAGTATGTGTAGAAGTGAGAGAACCTTAAGGGAGGGGGATGTACCGAATATCAGGAACTGTTGGGTGGTGCCGAAGGGTGAAGGAAAAGTGGCGACCACGGGAAATTGGTTTCGTTTGCGAAATTCCTCGAGTAGAAAGTACCTTCAAATGCTGCATCGAAGGTAGTGGTTGACGTCGTTGCCATGCCATCTCGTCATCTTTCTCCTGCTCTGCTCCACACCTTATGAATCCTAGCAGAGAGAAATATGTACGTCGTAGTCTGTTCTCAAATGTTCCGAGAGCACTTTGCTCGTTTCTCGACCTCCGCTCGTACATCTATATGTTATATAACTATAGGACTACACACTCGACGAGGAAACTGTTTCAGAATATTGTCCATGCGCAAAGTACTTCTAGGAAGTGGAAGGTTCCAATTCGTATTCTATTGCACAATTACTACGGACTATGGTTTAATACTTTGATACTCTTATTCACATTGGACAAAGGCGTTAGGATGTAAGAAATATTTGTAATGGGAAATAACGATGTAATTTTGTAGTAGAAGATTAATTGATTTAATCTTTATGTTGGCAAATTGTGTGTCCGTTTTTGTGTTTTCTACAATTTTTCATGTTCCTGTGGAAATGTAAACCCGCTCTAAATTCTCATGCTTTGAATATTTTTATGTCGATTCACGTATTGAGAATGAAATTTGTGTAAAAGATCTTAACTCTTGTAGAATTCGTAAGGTTCTTAGAAATATAATAAAAACTTATGTATTATTTAACGCTAGTTTAACTGACAAGTTACATATACGTATTTCGTCTGGAAAGGTCAAAATGACATTTTCGTAGAGAAAAGAGGAACGCGAATTTGTTATTTAACGAATATTGAAAATAAGTATAATATTTTCTAAAATAATTAGTATGAACATTACGTACATGTGTACATATAAGTGTAATATACTTTTACAAGTGAAAATCTTTTCAGCAGTACATTTACCACAAACACATTCATTACATGTATCATAAATGCTATTTGTTTTATTATTTGTTCAATATTCTGTTTAACATCGTTTACGATCGTGTACGAGTGTAACATTTGTCAGAGTTGTTGATAGCGCAACCGAAAGCATTATACGCAATCTTCTTTGTACAATGTTTGCACAACGTGCAGGTTTTCAAATATAATCAGTTTTCTAGAAAGTGTTAAAATTGCTCCTGAAATGTTATGAGGAATTATTGAAATTCGAATGAAATCAAAATTGTACCTACATTCTGTAAGCTGTTAAAATGACACATCTCTGTATATATGCCAAGAAAAGAGGAAAAGAGAAAAGAAATAAGCTATACTAAAAACGATTAATCATTACAATAAAATATTAAACAAAACATTTTGACCACCTTGGTACTTCTAGTATTAAGTCTTACTGAGAATAAAATGAAATTACGATTTATGGACAAAAGTAGTATAGCGGAGAAGAGAGTGACTTAGAGTAACTTTTTGTACAAATTTATTTTATTTAATTTTTTTTTTAATAGAACTATATATTTTTTAATGTATTAAACAATGCATCTCGCCATTCCCCATGAAAAAAATGTTAAGTTACAAACTTAGGCAAATTTTAATTGGAATAAAATAAAAAATAATAAACTGTTTCAACTATTTCATTATTTTTATTATATAAAGAACAGAGAAAACGTAACTTTATTTTATGTAAAATTTAAATAACTTTTCGTTTGAGTTAATTAAGTCATTCAAATAAAGTAATAAATAATCTGACATAGAGTGATTCTGGTGAAATTACATCTTTTTTCATTCGAATGAATTTGCTTGCATTTAATCACAAGAAATTCTTAACTTGAAGTGTGTGAATTTTTATAATGTAACCATGTTTGTTCTCGAAATTGTTCTTGCTTCTAGAGACATTCATACTGTGTTAATTTTGCCATTGTAAAAAACTAAAATAACTTCTACACAGAAGTAGATGATGACAATATCGTGTTATATTACATTTTAGAAAAGCTGTCTTTACATTTGGATAGTATTGACGTACAAGAATTAGAAAGTATTGGGTATAGAAATAAATTCTTTCTAACTGAAATTACATAATTAGTGCAGCTATTCGTATCGAAATATTTGTAGTGATATTCGTAAACTACTAGAAAAATGGTAATAAGTCATTAAACAATATAATGGAAATTATTTCGTTGATTGATCTGTCTCCGTTTTTATTAAATAAAACTTTCATTGTACTCAAAAATTGAAAAGAATTCACTTTTACATCTAATATTTGAGAAATTATTTAAATAAAGGTTCATTCAAATGCAAAATAAACAAATAAAATTAAAATCAGAAAGAATTCATCTTTACACTTAATATTTGAGAAATTATTTAAACAGGAATTCATTCAAATGAAAAATAAAAAAATAAAATTAAAGTTATTTCATTTCGTAGACGAATAATGAATTAGTTCGAAGAAAAATCAATTTCTTCTTCAAATAAATTAAAACACAATTATTTCTTATAATATTTAGTCAAGTAAGATAATATATTATTTCAAATAATCATGTTTCAAATATATTTGAATAATGCCCAGGTCTGTTGTTAACCTATTTATACCAGGAAGCAATTAGCTTAAGAGATATAATTTAATTTCCATTGAATGGCTTTCAAGAGCTACATTAAATGAAAAGTTTTCCAATTGTTGAATTGGTCGAGACGGGTGTGTTAAATTCTAACCAAGATCACCGGATCTGACCCCATTCTACATCTTTTCATACGTATATTTAAAAAGCAAAGTTTATAGAGAAGAACGTACTTCTCTGAGCAATTTCAACCAGAGAATCCTTTAGACATGTCAACATATTTCTAAATAAATGCTAGCAATGATCAATAGATCATTCGAAGGCTGAGTAAAACTCTGCATTCAGATTGAAGGATGTACTTTTGAACATCGACTTCAAGAAGATAAACATGGTATTACTATTTCATAATATTGAAATTAAAGTACCCCTCGAACTAATGGCTTTTTGACATGAATAGCTCAATACATTTTTTTGTTGTTGAATAACGAATTGCATGGACTAATGCATTGAAAAAATATGTAGTTCTATTAAAAATAAAAAAAAAACAAGCAAACTAATTTTCCATTTGTAAAGAAAACTACTTCCGTCAAATTAAAATCCTTTGAAATCATTCGGCTTTTATCTGAAATTTCTGCATATATTATTAACAGTTTAAATGAGACATCCTATATATACAGGGTGAGTCAATAATAAATACTAATTATCTATTAATTTTTAACAAAAAAGTATTTTATACAAAATACATTGTATTCGATGGGACTCATCGAATAGAGGCATTCTGAATTTTTTTAAATAAGACCACAAATCGATGGTGTTCTTTATTCATATCACAAGCTACTCAAGGCAATTTCAGTAGACAGAACATACATTCTGACAGGTTAAGCAAACAAAGAACTCTCACTCCGAGAAAAGATAAAGCCAAGTTTACAGTAGTCGCCACAGAAATTGCACCACTTCAAAAATATAAAAGTTTTTGATTTAATAATGACACAAATGGTAATCGTTTGTATCATCAGACATTAGAGATTTGATTTACAATAAAGAGAACATAATTTATTATCGTTAATTTACAAATAATTCGAAATAATAGTATCCTTATAAAATTTGTAAATTATGTATACTGTGTACAAATTTCAATTGCGAATACATGCAAAAATAAAGAAAAAATTTTCAACTTTAAACATTACTGCCTATTTAAAGTGCTTTTTTTGAGATGATTTAGTACTTTGTAGTTACTTCCGCGAATCTTAATAATTGTTTTGCATCCATTGCGCATCAAGTGTGCCAATTTTTTTAAGAATACAACTTTAATACAACCATATCTTAATACAACTCTTTGCATCAAATTACGTGAAACTATTAGAAATCCGCGTTAAAACAATTTGTAATATACTGTGTTTTTAAAGAGTGGAACAATTTTATTGACTGCTGTTGTATAAAAGGAACTTAAGAAAACGACATAGTTAGTCACATTTTAAAGCACGTTTCTGGTTTCCTCACCCCTGAAAAAATATAAATAAAAATGTGCCTAAAAAGAAAAGTTGTAATCACGTTTTGTTGTCTTTGCGCGCGCGCGTGTGTGTGTGTGTGTGTGTAAAAATGTTATAAACTGAAAAATTCTTTACGTTGAAATAATGGCTTCGAGGTTTTAAATTTTAAGTAGCTGCATTCTGGAGCCCTCGAATGCAAAGAGTTAAATACACGTTCCATTAAAATTAAATAAAGTTTTGTTCAATAATATTTATATTTTTTTATATAAAGAGAATTTACTGTTCGTGTCGGGTTTTCACATCTAGAACCATTCTTCTATTTTCTCATATGCGCTGTATTTTTTTAATTTTTTACACGGTTTTCATTTACGGGTTTTTTTCTGGAACCAATCTACCGTGTAAATGGAGAGTTAGGTATATTTACTTTCTACACGTTCTCTGTAAATTTACTACAGTGACTGATCAAATTATTGCGATTGGAGGAATAAGTTTTAAATATTTTATGTTTTCGATGGTATCGTGACTTCAATAATAGTTAAATATACCCTTTTTTGTTCTTAGTACATAGATAAACAACTCGACTGTATTGTGACAGCTTATCTAGGTGAAAGGAAATTCAAGGAACTGAATATGAATTTAATAGAAAAACTATGGGAATTATTAAAGCGTCCAATTGAAACAAAAGTGATCAAATCAGAAGTGAACAAATTTTTAATAATTTGTAGAAGTTTTGAAACCTTTGCTATACTTCGTTAAAAAGATAACAATACTTTTTGTAATTGAAAAAAGGTTTCATTTTAAGTGTATTTTCAATTACACTCTTTATTAAACTTCAAATGAGGAGTGTCATTTCAAAATTGGCTATGCTCACTTTAAACTAAGTTTGAGATATGTGTGGATTTTATTGTTTGAATATGCAATATGAAAATTTAAACGTATCTTTTGATTTGAAATTTAGAAATTAGAAATTTAGAAATAATTGAAATTATTATACAAAGATCAAAAGGAATTATTTTCATAATTTTTGAAATATTTATAGTAAATTTTGTACTTTGCAATTTTTGATAATGGTCAGTTTTAACAGGACACTTGAATGAATGATACATAAATTCAAAGTGATCACAATAATTGTACACATACTGAATATTCCAGTGATATTCCTGCGATATTACTCTTACAATTTTAATTTTTCTAATAAAGAAATATATATATATATTTATTTATTTATTTATATTTAGACATACAGTAAGTCACATAATTATCAGTTAGCTCAGTCGAAAGTATAACAAAGATGAATAAAACAATGAGACAAAAAATCACTTTTCAACATCTTTCTATCTAGAAATTCATAGTGTAAACTTCAAGGTAGTAAAACCATAAAGAGGAATTGAAAAATTGTGATTAATAGTTACGAAAAGATTACTTATAGCAATCCTGTACAGATTCCCTGCGTCACAAACTTATTGTAAATAGTACATTTAATAATACATATACAATATTATGCAAACGGAAAACATAGAAAAATAAAAATCATAACATTGTGTAGCGCATACGTATGCGTGTCCAGTAACAGAATTTTAAGAAACTTTCGCCGAAGTTTAGAAAGTACGTTAGTTATGGCGTCGTACCTGCCGATAAAGCGTGTTCTTTTTATCGAAATGTGATACAGGATCGTAACTGGTCAGACATCGCGTCTCCCACGCGCTTTTAGTTACTACTACGTAGCTCTACATCTTGATGCAATATCTTTTTGCAAACAAAAGCAAACTTCGGACATCTGCCGATACCACGAACAGCATTTTCACAGACCCTTTAAACGGCACTCATACCATCGAGATGAAAAAGGAAAGAAAAGGAAGAATGTACAAGGCGGAAGTCAACGAACCGAGAAACCGAGCTCTTCCCTTCGCCCAGTGGAAGTATTATCGATGATTCCACGTAGGCACCCAACGACCGATTATCGTGTTTCTTCGACGAACGATCGACGAGAAACAAACTTGAGAATGATTTTACTTCCAGTGAATTACGAGGTAAATTCTTAGGATAATACATACCTTTCAACCATAGAATAGGCACGCGATTTTCAATACTATTATGTTGACTTTAACATGATATTAACTGGTTATCGTTGTACCGTTACGCTTGTATTTTCATTCTCTTATTCAGAAATACAACTGCGGACAAATGTTTCCGAATGACAGCGTTTCTTCTGTTTCGTTCAAATTCATATATTTCTTTTGGAGTTGTGAAAAATAGGGTGTATAATATATATTTTTATTTTCCTTTCTCTTTTTAATTTTACTAAGCTGTAACACTTTACAACAATAAATAACATCACACGATAGGTCGTTGAATTTGTCTTAACAAATACCGTCGTATTATGGAAATAAAAATATATATTATACACTCAATTAAAAAAGTAACGTGCACCATATAAAGTCACTCTTTACATCAAACAACTTTTGTAGAAATATTTTTTTTATAAGATCAGTCTTTCACGAGATATTCCAATTATTCGAGGTAAAAAAAAAACACCTTGTCTGTGTATATTTATTTATTTATTTATGTTTATATAAATTTATATAAATGAATAAATATATGTACATAAGAATAACGTTAGTATTTGACTTACGCATTTATAAGAGCTCTTATTATATTCAAAATGTTGTTTCTCAACAAGTTGAACGCATGTAACGAAACCGTGTATCACTAAATTCGTCTCGGTATCACCTATAATACTACGTAAGAAAAATTATACAGTGTCATTAAAAAAAAAAAAAAAATTAAGGAAGCCCTGATTTTTCTGTGGAAAAGATTTTCTGTGGAAAATTTTTATTTTTGTAATTTATTAACCATCGAGCACGGATGATTCGTTATTTCAAGTATTCTTTTTATCTCACATTACCAGGAGTGCCTGAAGACTCCTGGCGACCATTACGCTGAATACCCTGTATATACAAAAAGAAAACAAAATATCTTTCAAAGGTTTACGTTTCGAAGCGAAGATTTCTTACAAGTGAAGGATTCCTCGTGTTTTAAACAATTTTATTTCTGCGAAATAACAGTCTATATATCGTAATCTAATATCAACGAAATAATCTACTGTTCTTTTCCAAGTATCAATTATCTCTAGGAAGATTTAAAAAGAAGCACCAGTAAAAAACGCAAATTATTCGGAAGTGATTTTCATTAAGGTAAATCGAAGCAGTAGTGTAAAATGGAGAAGGAATTGTATTGTGGCTTGAGACAGCTATGACGTCTTCACTACGGAAACGGCAGGATAACGAGCGGGCAAGTCTGAATTCCAGGAATGCAGCCCGTCCTAATGAATTGCCTACTCAGCTGTGCCTTGGCGCACTATGCAACCATGCTAGAATTACTTTCGCTCAATCAATGCAGTTTCTATATAGAATGGTGTGAATCTCGGGAATCTGAAGTGTTCTTGACTTTGCTCCTCATTTTACACACACGTCTCCCTCTCCCTCTTGCCCTTCTTGCTCACTGTTCCTCTCTCTTCTTTTCATTCTATCCCTTTGTATTTTTCGCTTTCTCTCTCTCTCTCTCTTAATCTTTTTACTCCCTTTCTTTATCTTTCTCTCTCTTTTCACGTTATCGGTCTCTTTCTTCGCTCTTTCTATCCTTTTCCCTTTAGCCCTCCTCACTCCCTCTATTTCTTTCTTTTTTGACTCTATTTCCCTCTATTATTCACTTTTTCTCCCTTTTTTATCTCTCTCTCTCCTCCTTTCCTCTCTTTTCCTCCGCTCTCTTACCCCTTTCCGTCTTTCTTTTTCCATCCCTTTGTTACTATTTATCTTAAGGACAAATGCACCAGTGTATATAAAAATCTTTGAACGAATCGAATCTTTTTGATTGCGCACTTTGGTTGGTCATAAAAGTATTCGAACCCCACTTGAAAGAGCATAAATTTTTTTAAAATTGGACCAAACGACTTGAGTTTCTTTTTTTTTTGTGAAGGTTAAGATTACTTTACTAGACGATGTGTACACAAAATTTTGAAAATTTTATAATTGGTCGGAATTGTGAGGCAATTAATGAAAGTCGTTTTTGTAACTTTTTTAATCTGAACCCGTAATAAAAATTTAGAAGTGCGTTTTGTAGATTTATGTCAGTTATGTATATCGAAATCGATTAACGTTGCTATGAGTTACAAACGGTTAAGAATAGCAAAAGTTGCAGTTTTTTCCGATTTTCTGACTACAAGTGTAATAAATTTAACGAGTTTTACATCCTTCGATACCTGTCGCTTGTTTCTGCAACAACTGATTCCAACGCAATTTTCAGCATATATAACTAACATAAATCTATAAAATATATTTTTTAAATTTTCATTACGGGCTCAGATAAAAAAGTTGTGAAAAGCAACATTTATTATTTTTCTCATAATTCCGATCAATTGCAATTTTCTCAAAAAATGTTTTTATGAATCATCTAGTGAACTAATCCTACTTTCTCAGTAACAATAAAGTTGAAGTCTTTTCGTCCAATTTGAAAAAAAGTATGCTGTTTTAAAGTGGGTTCGAAAACTTCTGTGACCTACTGTGGATTATAAAACGTTTCTTAAAGAAAGTTAAAGTTAAAATTGAGGATTTGAAAAACGGTGAAATATTGCAGCTCGTTGAATATACAAGATATAAATTCAAGTTTGCTCTTTCCTTTATATTTGTAACATGTTTAGTGTGAAATTGGTATGCAATAAGGTACAAGATTGAACCAATAAAAATGATAGCTTTTCTAGAAAATGATAGCTTATTTATAGTTTATAAAGAAACTTGAAGAAAATTAATTACGTATATTAGATTACGCTTGTATTACTTTAACAAACACCTAATAATTTTGTTTCATTTTATTTTATTTGTTTGTTATTCTATTTTTCTTTTTGCAATGTTTTTCTCAGACTGCATGAGCTTTTCCTTCTACTCAATCTCCTGGAAATTTATTTGTTACGTAAAATGTTATATAAAAAGAAAATATAGAAAAAGGGAAATTAATTCACTGTACAATTTTTAACCTTTTAATGAAATTATGAATCTACGCTTCGTTACCACAGTTACAATAATGTTGTTTAAAAATTAAGTAAATATTTAGATTATTGTAAATTATATTGTAAATAATATTGAATAATGCTCGTGGACAATAGTTTAGCTGGATATGGATTTACTTAATTTCGTCCTACATTCATCATAAAAAGATTAGTTAAAATCTTCATTAAGATTAGTCAGATCTAAAATTAATACGCTTGAAGTAAGCAGAATATCGCAGAATATCTCAGTCGTGTTTCTTAAATGTCAGTGGAACATCCATTTGCTTTGATAATTACTTCTTCGCAAGGGTAAGTATGAAACAGAATTTCAAGGATTTTTTTCTGCTTGTGACACTCGGTAGTTCAAGTTAAACTTCGCGTAACGATTCACGGAAAATTAACTTAAACAGGCTAGCCGTCGTTATATTAAGATACGAGTGTAAAACGGGCATAGAAATTCTTTTTTAATTACACTGTGCTACCCTTACCCCAACGTTCTTTAAGTTTAGTGTTCTCTTTAAATGGTTACTTAATTTATTTTATTGCGGTTATTGAGAAACTTCTTTCGCAACATCGATAGCTGGCCGCCATTAACGGTAAAAATTGGAACGTCTTAAATAAATAATTCTTAAATAAAAGTAAAAATATATTATCTACAATGTAAGGTACGATTTTCCGAGAATTCTAATTATTATGAAAAATAGTAGTAGTTTAAATGAACTATTTACACTTAGGATGCTGATAATCAACTAATTTGAGAATTCTTAGTTAAAATAAGTATTCTAAAGTGTTAAAAATAAGAATCAACTTTTAACGTTTCTAAAAAATTAAATAACAGATATCGAAAGAATAGTACGCTGTATCGTGAATAATACATTTTTAATAATGAAAAAGTGTTTTTGTTTGAGACGTTCCAATACTTGTCGATAGTGATGGCCAGCAATCGATCCTTCGCAATAATTCCTCCATTTTGTAGCATTTTTCGTTTCTAAAAATTAAACGAGAAAGCTAAAGGTTGCGTTCATATCTTCTGAAGAAGTTTAAATATTTCATTTAATAGTTACTCGGGAAAAAGAAAATTCCTAAACTTTACTTATTTTTACACACCTCGAGTTGGTTTACTCTCTTTATAAATATCATAAAGTACATAAAAAGTACTTTAGTATTGTAGTACAGTTGTGAAAGAAATTTATTCTACTTCAGTAATGGAAATATACCCTTCATGATATTCCACAATAATTCCTCTATTTTGTAACACGTTTACTTTATAAAAGTTGAAGAGAAAAGTTGAATTGTTGCTCCTTCTTCAGAATATTTTCCCGAGAATTTCTTACTTCTCATTTCTCGAGAAATTACAATATTTCTCGAGAAAATTAAGTCTACGAAAATTATTGTAAGTTTCATTTATTCTCGGAAATGAATGTTCAGTTAATGCAAATTATGTATTATTAATTAATCACGAACGTATAATCATTCATTTCATTATTATAAATTGATAAAAATCATCAGTCCTTGAATACAAAAATTCTTCGAATACATCTTTCATCGTGTCTTTATTTCGGAACAATTGATTTATTAAAGAAGCTTTTTAGCTGTTTGAAGAAATGGTAGTCTGCTGAGAAAATATCTAGTGATTAGATAAGGATGTGACGAAGTTTCACATTCTTTTTCCGTGGATTTTCAATAATTCTTCTTAAAACGTTATCAGCAATTTTTTAATGAAAAGTCACTAATTTTGAATTTTATACACCAACGTTCCCGTATTCTAACATTTACATAAGCTTTTTTTAAATGCTAAATTTATATGTTCACCAGTTTTTATGGCAAGTATTTCAAGTTTAAACTTATCTTTAAAAAATTATTTATCACGCAAATAATAATAATGTCTAAACAATTATATTATTAAATTTTTTAGTATTCAATATACGTATATTACAGCAAATTTCTTCCTCTTGAGAATAGTGTAAAAAAATATACAATTAGACAAAATTTAATACATGGTATCGACCTGTCAATTGCAGCTGTAGAGAAAACGACATTTCATTTGTACCAATCTAATACTTATGCACGATAGTACATTTAGTATATAAATATCAGTAATTCTGTATAATAGACACAACAGTTTTATCATCAGCTTTTCAAACCTAGAAACGTAATTTGACATGATACTAGAAAGGTGAAAAGAAGTAAAATAGAAAGTATAAATAGAAAGAAAATTAGAATAACATATGTTTGAGTGAAAATACTGCTTTTTTCCTTTCTTTAATACAGCAGAGCATCAATTAT
Source organism: Anthophora plumipes (assembly GCA_951804975.1). Classification (NCBI taxonomy): domain Eukaryota; kingdom Metazoa; phylum Arthropoda; class Insecta; order Hymenoptera; family Apidae; genus Anthophora; species Anthophora plumipes. The sequence continues at coordinate 12,454,214 of OX638118.1, read as the reverse complement.
CCGAACTATCGATTCAAAGAGTAAAACTTCTGATGTAGCCTTATCAGAATCCAATATTGCGAATGTACTGTTATTAAAAAGAATGAGAGATCTCGCTGCAAAGAAACGACTCTCTTTGAAGGTTCAACAAAATGTGCTTTGAAGAATAAACTTTCTTAATAAATCTATACTGTTATTTCGAGGCATTTCTTCAATATTTCAACATGTCTTCATCATTTTCTTCAACGATTAATTTTATTCTTAATTCCTATAGTTATACACCAGATAAGTACATGCATATGTTTCATTAATTGAACTGTTTGATTATCCAAACAATTCGATTTTCCAAACCACCTCGGACCTAATTTATTCAGATAATCGACGCTCTACTGTATTATACTTTACAATAACTTATTACTGGCTTGTTCACATATTTTGATAAGCATCTATGACAAAATTGTTGGACACCACCACGATTACAGTCGATGCTTGGTTGTTCGAGTCCTCTTTCCTTCTGAGTTAACGTCGCGTGTTGATCGTCACTACGAAAGCCGTGTTAACGAACAATGTCCGAAATAAATTGTTTAATCTAAACCTGTGTCACTCTGCTTACCACATAACTCTAACAAACATTGCCTAAGAGATAATAAAACTGGTACAATTATATTCTAAAGATCCTTTTAAACTTTATAACTGATTTTTCGGAACATGGGTACATTGATCAAATATCTATTAAGCAGATTGAAAAATGAATGTTGCCAGAATTACGGTAGAAATGATATGTTCTATATACATAGTACAAAATTCTTTTTTTTATAAATTGCTGGTTATACAAGAGCATGCTTGCAATATCTGTGGAAGATGATCCTTAAAGCAGGGAAGATTATGATAATCTAAACGAACGCAGCCTTCCTCAGTAAGCGTTTGTCTAAAGTCTCTTGGTATCGTTCGTGTCATTGAGAAATGTGGATGTTTTCGAGATGAGTGCTGCATACGCTAAGCGGTCTTCCGGTCTCCTCACTCAAAAGGATCAAAAGTAAGTTATTTTAGGAGAAACTAAATACCTGCAGTAAGTCTACAGAGTTCATTAGGATCAGGGTGCAACGGTATAAAAAGACAAAGTGTGTTGATCTTCTAAATCAAGCTAAAAAGCTGTTCGAGTTCAAAGCAAGTTATTGCAATTAAGGAAGACAAAGCAATACTTCAAACTCAACAAATAAAAAAAGAAAGAAATTCAACACTTTCATTAGGTAAAGGGCAATCTTGTTTCGCAAGAAAGAGTATAAATGTGGATACATGATGACAATAAACCGTCATTTAACCCTTGTGCACTGTTCAAATTTTTGTTAGATAATACATTTAATAATTAAGTTAATGTTAGATAATACTTTTCGAAGCATCTGCATTTAGATTTGATAAAAACAAAAATTTGTGATAAGGGCATATTTAAATGCAAATGGGTTAATATCTTTCCGTGTAATAAATGCACGTGGGACAGAAATTCAATATCATGCATGTTTATCATTATTATAATTTTTCCGTCGCATCAACTACGAGGTTATGAATGAAGTTGAACAGATATTCTTGTTTCGTTACATTTTCTCTATTAATTGTGGTTCTTTAATGAAGCTAAGTAGATTAGGTATTTTGCTATATTTCAGATTTTCTTAGAGAAGGTTCCAATTTGTATTTGTTACGGCGAAAGTCATATTTTAGACAGACCACTATTAAATTATCTATTATGACCGGTGTGTTGCACTCTTCACGTAATAGAGCGGATTTATTTGTTAGTAAATTAGTACGGGAAATTTTGGAGTGTCCTGTTCTGTTGCGAGTTAAAGCAACCAATTCCTTTCCTGGATATAGTGGCCATTTTGTGTTCTTCAAGAAAGAAATCGTTAAGATTGATTGTACGAGGTGGAGCTGCTAGTTTCCATTCTGTTTGCTGTTGAAGTTTTAATTTATCATGCATGTGATAAAATAATGTCGTCGAAAAATACGCGAAAAATTGGTTTCGAGGCGGCTTGACTCTTATATGATGAGTGACTGCTTACGACTCGCAATGTTCGTTAATAAAATAATTTACAAAAGAATTCTAAGAACTTCCTAACCCGTTGTGTTTGCAACGCGACAATTTCAGTATATACACCCTCTGTCCCAAAAATAACCGGAATGGCTCTAGTTTAGCGAAAGTAGTTGTGCCATCTGGTAGCCGAAGATTGATTTATAAATCGTCAACTGTTTTTACTAACCTGTAAAAATTTCATGGCATTTCATTCATTAGAAGAGAAGATACGACGCATTTAAGTGATAGTAGTTTGGTTCATCGGTCGGAAAATGAATAAAGAACAAAGGATCAACATTAAGTTCTGTGTTAAGAACGGTATAAGTGCTACGAAAACGCTTCAAATGCTTAAAATCGCTTATGGAGATAATTGTTTATCCCAAACACAAGTTTTTGAGTGGCATCGACGATTTAGAGAGGGTAGAGAGGATGTGGAAGACGATAAACGTTCAGGCCGATCAATTGAGACGATGACCGCAGAGAATATCGAAACGGTGCGTGATTTCGTCAAAATTACAAAAAAATCTTCAGTGAGATTTATGGAAATGGAACTTGGGATACCCAAGACAATAATTTATCGCATTTTAATCGAAAAACTTGGTCTTCGGAAGCTAAATTCGAAGTTTGTTCCACATCGCTTGACGGATGACCAAAAATTGAACCGAATTGGGCATTGCAGAGACATCATTAGAGAAACTCAAAGAGATGAAAACTTTTTAAAGACGATTGTAACTGGTGACGAGACGTGGTGTTTTCAATATGATCCAGAAACCAAGCGTCAAAGTGCTGAATGGCGGTCACCAGATGAAGGAAATCCAAAAAAATGTCGTTTGGAAAAATCAAGAATCAAAACAATGCTCATTGTTTTTTATGATTCCAAGGGAATTATCCACAAAGAATTCGTTCCAAGTGGTACAACAGTTACAGCCGAGTATTATCTTGAGGTATTGAAACGCTTGATAGGCCGTGTTCGTCGTATTCGTCCTGAATATCGAGAACCCGGCAGTTGGCGATTGTTGCACGATAATGCACCGGCTCATCGTTCATTAATTGTCACCGATTTTTTGACCAAAAATCACATTTTTTTGCTTCAACATCCCCCGTATTCACCTGATTTAGCTCCCTGCGACTATTTTCTATTCCCGAAGCTGCATTTGGCGATGAAAGGACATCGTTTTGCATCAATTGAAGATATTCAACGGTCAACGACGAGGAATCTTGACATCATTCCAATCAGCGATATAAAAAAGTCATTTAATGCACTTCTCGAACGTGCGAATTGCTGTATTTCTGCTGAGGGAGAATATTTTGAATAAATAAAATGATTTTTGTGAAGATTTTTTGATTATTTTTGTTTCTGTGTAGCCATTCCGGTTATTTTTGGGACAGAGGGTGTATTAATTTCCTTCATGTTTTTCTTTATAACATTGCGGAGTGGCTGGTTCCATCATGGGAAAATGCTTGGAGTTCAAAGTGTTAAGTGTTTGTGGTTGACATAGGTAGGATGACAAGATTATCTTTTCACTTTCCTGTTCTTTATCAGCGTGCAACATTACCGATAACTCGTTGGAAGCCACTTGTATTTATCTACATTAAAACTTTCCCTCAAACGGAGGCAGTCTAGACTTGTAAAGTAGTGGGAATGGCGCCTCCACCTGTATTTTCCTCATTTGCTTCAGCATGCGCGTTAAAACTTTCAGTTCTGCATACTCGACCTACAGTACATCCAAGATCTTTCCTTTAGATCGCAAGCTTTGAATATTTTGAGAGGAACTGAACCTATTAAAAAAATGTCTTTGCGGCGAGGGAATTTACATAGTAAAATCCATTTTTTAAAAGTAAGTCTAAATCGCTCGTTGACAACTATTAATTGTTTATAATATATTCTTACCTGCCTTTCTACTTCTTAAGTTACCAAATGTTACAAATATTTGTCTGAATCTGAATATTTTATAAGCCTGTGTGATACAACTGTATACTATTGTAACCGTTAATAACTCTCAGAGATGCATGGGACTTTAAATAAATAAATAAAAAAATAGTATCTACGTGGATATATAGACCTGTCTGGAATCGTCGAGAGCTGTTGCAAAGTTGGTTCCTCATCAAAGTTCTTTGGCGCGTAGCCAATTGTATTCTTGAGAACTCCCGCGTTTTTCTGAATATTACATTATTGATAGGAAGCCAGGTAACAAGATGAATATACAGGGTGACATAGCAAAATTTGAACGCCTTCTTTGCCTTCAATGATACTGGAAAATATTTAATCCTCTAGTACCCAGAGATCGTATTCGAGACTTATTATTCTGTTTTTGTATTGTTGTTTTAGAGGTGGTTTTTAACATCTGGATGATTGATTCTTGTATTCCATTGAAATCCTAAGTATTTTCGTATCTTTTATTTTCTTTTTGCCCTTAGAAATAGAAGTAAAGTATAAAATCTGTATCATTCGAATAATCGTGAGCGGTACTGCACATGCTTTTTGCTCTTCAGTTAAGATGTAGTATTTTGTGAGGTGTTTTTTGATTTTCTTGTATATTGTTTCTATTATTGTTTCATATATAGTGTTGGTAGACGTGTTATGAGATGGTAATTTGTTGGATTTTCGGTTTACTGAACTTTTCTTATGTACTATTTACCTATTATTAAAAATTCTGGAAATTGTACCGGATTATTAACCCCTTGCCGTACGATATTTTATTCGTTAAGTGTGTTAGTTTCAAGTATTCACTATTCCAATACATCGTTAAGTAAAAAGAAGTCAAAATATTGTATACGATTTTTACTTGATAATCTTCAGTCTTAAATTAAAACCTGTAGTTAGAGTAAAAATACAAATTTGATAGACATATGATTCTTCTTTTGTCGTATTTTAATAATCTAACCTAACCTAACCTAACCACAAGTATCACTCGTCATTATACTATTTTATCGATTCGGTTTAGCAGATAGCTATATGAGGTGGTAAATTTTTTATACCAGAAATTCTGCACTTGGTCAGTTCCGGAAAATTTCCAGTTATGACTGTTTTTAGATGTTTGTTCAATTCTTCTTCCGTGACTACATGTTCTTACTATTCTGTTATATTTTCGTAACTGTTTTCTTCTTCCATGATCCATGAAGTATTTTTATTCTGTTGTAGTAGTTCAGATCATGTTTGTTTCTAGAACTGTGTTATTTCTTCTTCGCTCAGTGTGTTACTTTCTATTTCTCTTTTCTTATCGACTCTTTGGTAGAATAGTTTCTAATTTCTTTCAAACAGTTTGTGTTCTTCTTTTCTGCTGTTTGATAGTTTGTATCTCTTTATTCGTGCAATGCAAGTACGTACACTCTTGGTGGGAAGTTTCCTATCACTTCGATACTGTTCTAATTCCTATAGGAAATAAGTGAATTAATCAATATAAATACCTAAATTGCTATATAGATATATTTCTAATATATTTCAAGTACTGTTTATCAAAAGAAAATATGATAAATTGTACCGTGTTCCTTTATTAACCCTTTCGCTACTATTGCTTTCAAGATTTTCTCGTGCGTCTCTGTTATTGCTCTTTTATCGTAATCTAATCCTTATTTTTATCATGTGCGCACTTCCGTTTTAATTATCGAAACAATTTAACAAATTTTGCGACTGCGAATTGAACATCTACCTTTCACTATACACATTACGCACTAAAATCTGCCGTAGCGAAAGGGTTAAATTTACATAAAATTTCTCATAAAAAAATGACCTCTTGATTCCTTCACTGTTGTGCAATATTGCTCCAGGCAAAAAATGTAAAAATGTGTGTGGGTGAACGTATGTTTTTGTGTATTGTACGCATATGATAACATATATTATACATATTACATTCGATTAACAATCTCTACAATACTAATTATAACATATTCTTATATCCTGCTAACCAATAATAAAGGATAACAGAATCTTATTGAAGTTTACAAATTTAACAATAATGGAATAAATATTTTTATTCATATTTTTGTTTACACTTTCATATTACGCCATTCAGTAAAAATATATCAAAGGTTCGCACATACATATATTTTGTAGCTGCATTTTGTAAGTGCAGTGATGTCCGTACAAGAAGTACGTCTCGATTAAAATTATTTAAATACCTCAGTATTCAATAAGTTTGACATATTTAGCATATTTATCTGCATTTACTTGGTATATTTTTCGATACGATAGAAAATTCAAAATTTTTCACAATAACGTTGATCAGAGATTTTTTCATTAATTCAATAGCATCATTTCATAAAGGATAAAAAAAACCATGAATTTTTATTATACATTTTTTTTATATCCATTATAGTTTTACAGATATACTTCGTTTAAGGGCTGTTTTCACCTCGAAGAGCTGAAAAAGGGTCAAAAAGAAGAAATTGTCCAATACTTCTCCTGAGGTTCCCTAGAAACTTGTAAAATTAAAAGAAAAAAAAAAAAGAAATCAGAATTTTCAGATTACCAAAGTTCCCTTATTAGTACGCCTCTCTTCTGATCTGCTAATCTTTGTCCCCTGACGTTTGTCAGCGTTGGGTATTTTTATTGGATCATTTACAAGAGTTGCATGTGGTATGCTTTGTTTTGTATGTTCAAGTTTGTGACTTTGTAATAGCAACGCATGACGTGGTCGTTCGTTTCTGTAATTCAACACATGCGTTTTCTTTGCATTCCTGCTTTGGTGCTTGTCGACTGATTTTCCGGCAAAGAGCTTTCAGCTGGTCCATTTTCGTTAGTCTGTTTCATTGTCGTTTTGGTCGTGCTGATTTCTACCGCGACGTCCTCGACAGTTACGTCGTCGCTCGTCAGATTCTATTTCTTTTGGATTTAGTTGTTTCTCACCAGTAAAGCGGTTAACCCGTGCTGGTGATGTGTAGCTAGGATCTGCGGATTTGCTAAGCTCGTCTAGTTAAAATTAACTACCCCTTGCGGGTTTATTATTATTATTAGGTTGGTACATATGAAACGCTGTTTTTTTTTTTAAATAAAACTTTAAATACATCATGTTTCTTAAAAAATATATATATTTAATGAAAACAGTTTTCACGTGATTCTATACACTTTTCTCAACGATTAACTACTTCCATAATTTCAAATTTATGCGAGTTGTTAGTCTTTGAATTCAAAAATTCTTTGAATGCTACTTTTACAGTGTCTTCATTTTGGAATAATTTATTTGTTAACAAATTGTTCAAATGATTAAAGGAATGGTAATCTATTGGAATCGATTTTTAATGTTGTAAAATTAGCTGTTTTAGCCGTGTGTTTGGAATCGTTGTCATGCTGAAACTTTCAATTCTATGACATGTGTTCAATAGTATAAGATAATATTGTAAGACAATTAATCTATTGTATTATTAACACCATAGGAAACAACACTAAATCGTTACATTTCCGCCGACAAATTTGACGGTATCTTTCACGTATTGGAATCGTTCAGAAACTTTTATCACGTTATATTTTTGTACGAGTATGTACAAGTTAAATATAAGATAATACATATATTTTTTAGAAATTTGCTTCAATGTAATTCTTTTAGATCGTTAAATTTTCTGTCGTTGTACTCAATTACTGTTTTTTCATAACTCCGAAAGAAATATATAAAATTGAATCAAACACGAGAAACGCTGTCGTTTGGAAACTTGTGTCCACAGCTATATAAATATAAAAAAAGATATAAAGTATAACATGCTTAAATATTACAAAACTTAAAGAAAAAAACCATTTATTTTAGGACAAATGCCTAGAAAGTCTGGGTTCATCGAACTCCCATGTGGGACTTAACGTGACGACTCAAGGTTTGGGAATTCGATGGTTAAACATACATGAACTTACTCAATTTATAACTATAATAATTAAACCTAAAATTAGTTATGAAATGTAAAAGTCACGGCTGTAATTTGAAATATGGCGTATATTAAGCAATATATTTCATTACGCATTGTATTTCGATACTTTATCTCATTCGGCACGCTTGAAGCTCACTCCGAGATTCCATTTCCAAGAATTGATGGGGATAGCTATGACGCAGCACTAATTGGAATAATTAACGCTCTACTGTATTGTAAATGACCACCGAAAAATTTCAAAGCATTGATCGATCGACTTATATTTGATTAATTATTAAAAATACGCTAAAATTATCAACACTTACGAAGAGTAACAATCTTTCTGTATTCGTTGCCAAAACCCTGCTATCTTTCATGAATTATCCTAGAAAAATTATTACTTTTTCTACGCGGAGAAAATAAAAAATAAAAATCAAAATTGCTAAGAATAGCGAGAAAATGGCGAGAAGTAGTTCATTTAAAATTTTTCAGTCAAGGTTCTTAGTTATCCGAAAGGTAAATTTATGACGTCTGGGGTCGACCAACCGTACGGCTTCGGCTATCTCGACCTCCTACCTAAGTTGTCGCGTAATGTGACACAGTGAAGGCAATGGAATCTTCTCTGGAATTTTTCTATAGGGCATAACCATGTCGACAACGACATAGAAAGCAAGAAGTTACTTTCATTGTACTTATAGATCATTTGTTTGAACATGTTATTGAGGATAACAGATAATCCTAAGTTTATACGATCGATACATCTGCTATTTTTGAGGACTTGAATATCTTTACTTTCATCATGTTATTAACTTTACAATCAGGAAAAACGCCAAACGCTTTAATTTGTTTTTAAGCGTGTTGACTTCCACACTGTTCGTGAAGCCGTATATATAGCAAATAAAATGTCCTTATTTGCAAACAATTTTTGTATTAAAACAATAATGTATGCCCATAGGCAAAGAGCCCTCTTGTTTTTCCTCACTGTTTTTGCTTCTTTATGATATGTATGGAGGCCCTGATCCCAGAATACATTGATTTTTTGAGGAAACGTAATGTTATGTATAAAAGAATTTTTAAATTCTCCTTATTATCAATTCGATCAATAATATCCGACACCTTGATAGAATTTGCAAGGGTATTGACGATACTGTTAGATATGCTAATTGGTATTTGAAATTGTTCATTATCAATCAATCACGACGCGTTGGAAGGAGCTTCTGAGGACAATTTGGCAAAGGAATTGATTAGAAGGAAATTCCGAAGCTTTGAAGTTACTGATAGAGTTATTTGAGAGTTATAAGAAAATTAGAATTCTAATCTTAAATACTTGGGTAATCCTTTGAGGAATTTTTAGTTGGCACATCACGTGCAAATACCAACCAAGCTCGAATATAATTTCAAAACCGCGAGCTTAACAGTAAATTCATCCTTTTACGGTCTTATTCAGCTCATAAGGAAGATTAGGTAACCTGGAAATTCAAGAAAATGATGAAACTTTACAACTAAGTATCTCATCCGTAATACAACTCTATTTTTCGTTGGTATTATAAGTTTATTTTAAGAGGTTAAAAATCATTCTTTGAAAAAAAATTCAGAATTTCTTTTTTCGTGAAATATCGATATTAATACGTTACTTATCAGTAGCCAATTAATACTACCAGCGTTAATAAACCAATAGACTATTTAAATGTATTAGACACCGTGGTAGAGAAATTGTTAACAAGTGAATACAACACCATTTTGTAACCTTAGCTTTCTGCATGCTGTCATTAATAAGTCTTAAAGATCTATCAAAGAAAAGGGATTTTAAGTTATTATTTTATTACGTGATAGACAAAATTCCCGATATTGCTGAAAAATTAAAGCTTCAACTGATCTCTCTTTTGTATATATCGGCTTAAGTCGCAGCCGGTAAGTAATGTGTTAAAAGTGATTATCATCAATGAGTTAAGTTTAGATTGAGTTATATAAGAATTGATAACATATTTTAAGATCATCGAAATTGATGAGGAATTCTTTTTCTATATGTATAATTACCAAGGTTTTCCTTTTCACTCTATTTGCTGTTATCATTATTATAATGACAGTTTCCTTTTATTATCATTATTAGACTGTGAATTTTTATGCGAATTCATATTTTTGAGAATATAATAAAAAAAAAAAGTAGAGCTGCGGTAGAAAATTATTTCACCTAAAAGGTTTCATAAAAAGTATTACAATTTGGGTATTTTATATATATTTTCATATTACGTGTATTCTGTATAATTTGACACTTAATATTACGTGTATTCTGTGTAATTTGACACTTTCAAATTTTACCTAGTCACTATTAGTCATTACGCTTACCACGGTGAATGAAGCTGTCTTCCTTTCACGATAATTGTAATCTGATATTGTTTCACGGTCTGTAAAGCTTCTATCACGTAGAACTAGTTTACTCATTACTCGACGTCGAAATAATTGGCTACTATCAAACTCGCTCAATGTAATCAATAGAGATAGCAAATTCACCAGCGTGGAACCATGGTAAGTTAAAGTTCAAGACTACGTCATCCACTGCTTGTTCGCAATTGTATTAGGGATGCGCAAAAGTTTCCGTCGCCGGTTTCTGAAATCAAGTTGCGTTATTTTTCGAACCAATTTCGTTTTTGTTTTTTCAACGACGACAATGCTGACAATCCTTTCAACTGTACACTATTACAAACAACCGATATTAGTACAAAATGGAAAAAGCGACGGAAAATATTTCCAATAGAAGATACATATTGTACAAATTCTGTGTGCCAAATAAATCAATTTGGTTGAGAAACGATGGAAACATTTGCAAACTCCTGATATTACTATTATTAAATAAAGCATATGTTGAAACATATTATAGCCAATTCTTTTCCTACTCATTTAATGTGTGAAAAAAACATATACAAAGCATCCCAGCCGTAGCTAATCATTTAAGTATTTCTTTCACTTTTTATGATATAAAAAATATTTGTGACATAATTTTGATGGTCTAAGACGAGAAATAATGTGGAGAAAGGATTTTTTCTTCATTTCTTTTTTCCTATTTTCTTCGAAACTATTATATAAGGCGTAGAAATTAATTTTTTTCAATTAAAGTCATACAGATCGAAATAATGACAATGGTACTCTCGAACTGACAGAAAAATGGCAAAAATTGTTTCGACAATCGATTTGTTTTCATTCTTTTTAAATAAAATTTTGATTGTACCTAAAAATTGGAAAAAATTAATTTCTACATCTAATAGATATCAACATGAAATTTGCATACGTTAAATTGTTCAGTGTTCAATATTTTAGAGTATAAACAGTTTCGGGGTGAAATTTCTGAGAATGGAAATGGTGCAAATCCTACTTCTTTTTTAAATGGAACTATATAATCTACAAGTCTAGCAATTTTTGTGAAAAGCTTGATTTTTTAGCAATATGGTACTGAAGTTCTCAATTCGTACCACTGGTACACCGTATCAATCTTAGCGCATCTGTCTTCCACGAGTTAAGAAGCACTTTGATTATAAAATCATATTATAAAAGAATTAAACAAGAAATAGCTATTTGCAATAATCATAATAATAAAACGAGTAACATAATCGTTATATACAATATACTAATAATCGTTGTAACAAATCAAACACTAAACGATCTCGCCACATCATTAAAATAAATGAGTGAGATAGTTAGTCGTTTCACAGATTTTTAAGAATAGCACTGTTCACTTCCCTCTAATTAGATTCAGTGAAAATTTGAAATTGTAAATGAAGATTGTAATACTTCACACGGTGTTCACACTGTGAGCAATTTTTCAATTGTACTTTGTTACTTTTAATACATTAGTAATGAGTTAACGAACTGAAATCATCTTTTCTAACGGAATTAAAAGAATTATGAATTCAGACATATTGTTTTTTTTTCTTTTTTTGTAAATGTGACGAACAGAGAAGAAGATATTGAAATTGAAAGGTACGTGGAAGGTTTCTTTAAATGAAATAGATGTCCAAAAGGTTGGAGGAACAAAATGTCTGTTGAATGGTTGGCTAGTACGAGCGTGGAAAACAAAGCGGCTGAGAGTGAGAGCGAGTTCACTCGCCGGTGAGTAGCTTTGTGTAATCGAGGCTTAATGAGACGATTTTAATATAATAATCTTCCTTCCTGGAGGTCAGCCTCGGTCTTTCACTTCATTTCCGGTCTTTCAATTTCCTGTCTCTTCTTTCTGCTTTAGAATTTCTTACGTGGGCAAAATTCCGAAGCAAGATTTCTCGTCCTTGTCTCTATTTACACCTAATTGGATTTTCTTATATTTTTTCTGCTATCGTATATCTCTGGCGCTGCTTTGGGAAATTTTTCTTTCTGCACTTTGAAAACATGAACCGGTTCTATCGGTTTAACTTTACCTGTTAACCTTTTAACGATGGAATTTTGTTCTGAAAATTAAATTTAAATTAATTTAAAATGAAACGACAGCGAGTATACTCATCAAATGCCGAGTAAATACACCTATTGTAAATTTGAATTAATTATAACAAAATAACGTATAGTACAAGTTAGATTATTTAAAAAATTAATAATTTTATTGTTTAAACGTTCATTAATATAACAAACGTTAGTGATACAGTTTTGAAAATTCGTAGTTAAACAACGGGAAACAAAAAATAAAGAGAGAAATAAAAAATTTACTTTGATTCTTAGAGTATGATATTTTTGAAAACAGAATGCAACACAGTTTCGTGCAATATGGATTCATTTGTGTCAAATGTAACAATATCTTCATAAAAATGCAAGAACGTTTTTGCTTGTTTAATTTCTTTATTGTAATAAAAGAAATATATTTTTAATTTTTTGATTTTTTGATTAAAGCAAGTAAAAAATGTATAAACATATATCTGATATAATTTTCAATTTTCGAGTTATGGAGAATTAAAGAAAATGTTTCGCACTCGCTGAAAAATACCAGATATTCTTCGAACAATTTGAAATGCATTTTGTATCTTTTGTTGCTAATCGTGTATATTAGTCATTTGCGTTGGATACATAACAGTTTTTAAATGGCCTCAAAAGTCTAATGGAAAATGGTCTAATCGTACCATTCACTTCAATCATTCATAACTCGAAAAGTAAGGTATATCGAATACATGCCAATATGAAATTTTTTACTTACTTAGTGTGTAGATTTTCCCCTCTGAAGCATTGACACGCATTTATGAAACAATACCGTTATTGTTATAATCGTGTTTTATTAAATCTATCTATGAACTATCGTCCCTAAATTATTCAGTCCAACTTTCACACCGATAACTTCTTTGGTTCCAAATTTGTACAAAAATGTCATCGAATTCGTACGAACGGAGAAGGTACCTATCAGTCACAATTATCTCTGTGTCGAGTTGACAATGGTGCTAATTGTTTGACATATCGCTTGAGCTGTTTGGTAGTGACCGATATCAAATTCAGCATACCACTAGCAACCTACCTAACGCAAACCGCAGAGGGTTTCGTTGAGTTTGCATACCTTAGCTGTTCCGCACATCTTCTTCAGCATTGCAGAGGTTCGCTTTGAAAGTTCGACGTTCGATTCCTCGGATGCCATTCTCTAGAATATCTCCTTCAGCAACTCCGACTGTTCCATGAAGACTTCGGAGTCTGTTGACTACCCCATAATTCGTGAGACCGTTAGTTTAGCAAGTAAATAACTGATTTGCTAACACAAAGTATATTGTAAAAAAATAATTCATGAATGATAAAATCCAAAATTCGCATGAGCAGTTTGTCTGAGATAAAGTTCAAGTCCAAACTCGTGTAATAGCAGACTATAATCAGGAAATATAAACAAGTGTACGTATTCGACGCATGATTAGAACTGGACAAATCCATAGTATCCAGGTCGCTACCTATTACTAAGAAAATAAGAAACTACTTTATTTAATAATAATTTGTCCATTACACTGTGGAATTATTCATTATCAATATAAATATGTACACTATTGCTTGCAAGTTTTAGGATAGTCATATTCGTATAAACGCTGAGAGATAGGTAAAAATCTTTGTTTCGTCTTTTTTTATAAAAGGGGCCAAGTACAGAATTTTCCTTCAAATACATACTAGAATCACGGCAAAGTTCGGTTTGTTAGAGAATAACGTTGAATAAAATTCCAGAATAGGCTGAGATGAGTTTCAGAACCTCGGTCTGGCGACCAAATGTGACTAACGAATGTTATAACTATGATCCGCCAAACGGAAGTTTACTCACGTTCGCGCTTTTATGACTTAACAGTCTGTTAATCAAGTCAGAAATATCGTTCAAGATAATCCTCCTAATTTTGGAGTAGATGACATCTTTACCGTACATTCTTGTTTGGTCCAAAGATTTGCCATACGTTTATTGTCAGCTCGACACTTTTCCAGCCCAAGAACTCGTCCCCATTTGAATTGCTGCTTTCTTTATGGTTACGTTCTTCCGGGATATTTCTAGTTCCAATGGTGTGCTTAGCAGGATATCTTGACCTTTCGCGAGCTGCCCGATCCCTACCTTACTCGATCGTCTATCTCGTCTTGATCCTTTTCTACAGTTCTCGGTGGCGAAACAACGTCTGGAATGTCACAGGTGGTATCCATGATTCAGTTTCTGATTGCAGACGAATTCCACTTCGCGGACCGCTGTACAGGATTCTCTTCAGTGCCTTTGACCGGAAACTCATTCAAAAACCGCACGTCGTACGTTCCTATTGAATAGGATCCAAACTTGATAAGCTTTAACAGTGTCAGAGTACCCGACGAATATGCCCTTAATATCTCGCGGTTGCAATTTATATTTGCCGGAGAATTTGTCCGGGAACTGCACCTTCGCAGTAAACTTTCTCAAGTGGCTGACGTCGGAACATTTACCAATCCACATTTCATGCGGTATTTCAGTATTTTATGTCTTCATGACATATTAGTTCCTATCATAGACAATTATCAAATTTAACGAGCATAAAAGACGTGATTTTAAATGAGAGTCTGGTTTCTACGCCTCCGTTACGACGTTCCCTATGATCTCATGCATCCCGTCCACCTTGAAGGCTGACAAGGTGGTAGTTAGGTTAACAAAAGAACCAGGTGGACGAGTCTAGGTAGAAATCTTCGTATACGCTGTTTAAAACCCATAATAATAAACCCAAATAGGATTATGTCACGTCTATTGCTCTTGAAGGAACAGAAACAAAGTTTTAGCACTTCACGCGGTACACAGAACTGCAAAAATTCTGCGTCCATAAAGTATTTTCTAGATCTTACATTGCCTTCTACCTCTAACGTCTAACCGGATAATAAAAAATTTCATTCAATTCCCTCAAAAATAACTGCATAAGGCTCCATGTCATACATCTAATCGTCTTAACTAAAGTTTTGAACTAATATAGCCCCACGGTAGCATGAATAATTAGTTTCATACCACTGTTCTTACTACGCGTAGCTTTTCGAAGTAAACTAAGTTTTTCGACAAATGCAAAGTGCACCCAATATCGAGGTATCATCTTCGATCGGTTACGGCACTGCACAAGAACTCACTTGAGACACCGTGACTCTTGAAGAACAGTTCATCTGCTGCATTGGCATTTTGATCATCCCTCCCACTATCATCTTCTTCTTCTTGAAGCATTTGACAGTATTACGTTCCTTCTTTCCGCAGAAATCGCACTTGATATTCTTTCGCTGACTTAGAGTGACGTTCTCCTTGTCATTCCGATGATTTCCCACGTCGCTGTTTGGCAGCGCTTTCACATCGGTATGTCGTTGTCTCGTGTACGTGGCGCCAGTGCCGTTATTGTCACTTTTATATTCTCTGACGTAACTCTCTCTTCGCTGACTTTTCCCACCAATTTTTCAAAACAACCGGTAAGGTGTCAAGTGCGTTTCAATGGCGTAAGCGGAAGTTGTAACTCAGCAGATCACCGTTAATCTTTGAACAGCTGAGGGTGCAACAAATCAGACAAAAAACAGAACCGGGTCATATATGACCCATCGTAAGATATTTTTGTGTATTCTTATTAAGGAGTTGATGGTTTTTGTCTGATTTTTGTCTAAGTAAAGAGATTTCAACTCTAAGACTTTTTGAATGCTGGTTCAAAAGATACTTAAAGAAGAAGTACGATACTATTGTGTTAGAATCAAAGCTCGTAGCGTTTTCCAGTAGGCGGCGTTCAAGCTCGTGAGAAACCAAACGATTAAAAGAACGATGCCAAGTTCTGGGAGGATGGGATTAAGAAGCTGTTTTAAAGATAGCGAAAGGTAGAGGCACAAACTGACGCACACTTTGTTGAACAAATCTATATGCAAATATAATATATATTTAAATATTATCTTTGAATTTCAGTTTTTTCCCAACCCAATATTTAAATCGTAAGGTCGCATCTCTGTTATTTGTTGAAAACAGTCGTTTGACAACTATTTCGGCATTCATAAAGACAAGTTAAAAAATTAAAAAATTATTAGGTTTGGAGATTCTGCTACATTCATCTTGCAGTTCCGATTTCTTTTCGTTTCACTCCCTTTTTGTGAAGTCTTTCAAGAAGTGAAAACAAATGTATCAAACCGGCTCAGACTGTAAGATAAAGAATTCTTTGCTATTGATATACAAATTGTGAGATTCGTTGAATTGCATATTAACACTTTGATAGCCACATTTCACTCGTTGATTGTTACTTGTTACCGGTGTGGGTTTTATCACCTACCACCAGCAGCTTTTCCTTAATCTCTCAGTGTTATATAGTGTAATTACAATACACTTTCTGAAAAACTGCGTTTGAATCCATCTTTACAATTTAAATTTTACGTGACGGTGGCGTCACAGGAGAAACCGTGGCCGGTCATATATGACCAACGTGGCAGTCAAAATGTTAATGTCGATTTTCATCTGCTGCATCTTGTCGGCGATATCTATAAATCACGACAGATAGTTCCGCGCGTTATCGCCTTTGCGCATCTGTTCTGACAACTGTTCTAGCAAAGCTGCTTTCGCATGGAACCTTACGACGTGTATATGGCCTCGAACTTGTTGCAACTCTCGCTTGTCATTCTGCAGTTCCGAATGTGTTAGGTCATTGCACATGAAATGCCAGTGTTCACATACTGACAGATTCTTTTTATTTTAACGAATTAAAATCATGTCGATTCTCATATGAGAAAAGTAAACCCTACAGTCTTGTTTAATTCTGACACGTCGTGTTGAATTAACGAATGATGTAACGACTGTTCGATTGCCTGAATTTTTACTTTTTTGTTATAGCTGCATTACGTCTTTCTTGTGTGAGTCTTTAATCAATTCTGATTTTTTACTTTTTTTGTTTCGCTGCATTTCACCTTCTAAGAGTTGAATTTTAGTCCTTTTGACGGGGATGAAGTCATGGCTCCCAAGCAAATTAGGGTCTTGGTTAACGCTTAACGCCAACCTTTTACCCCTAGGAAGGGATTTCTTGAAGTACATGTCACTGGGTTTATGGAAAAACTCAAGGTAACTGTACCGATCGCTCGCGAGAATGTGAATTTATGGTACGCCAATTGCTATTCAAAAGGAAGGAAGAAACTCCAAATTCTCCGCCTTTATTAAAGGTTTCGGAGCCTATGCCCCATATTTAATCATTTACTTCATCGTCATTTGAAAGAATCATTAACCGAAAAACGAGAAAACCCGAAACGTGCACGCTACAGTTAATAACATTATTGCAATACAATAATTAATGAATTTAAACATTTGCAAGAGAATTTATTATAGTCTTATTATATTGAACTCTTACATGTCTGTTGCCCTTAGCTTTTTAACTGCAATTCTAGAACTCCACCGTGCATATTCGCTTCGCGATGTTTACAATGGCGAACAAAAGTATCGGTACAAAAACAAAATACAGAATTTCACGTAACGATTTATGTAAATCTGCAAAACATGATTTTTCGTTCAATTTTTTTTTGTTAAATAAAACTTTGGATAAAGTTTAAAGATGTCGGAATTTATTGTTGTTAAGCAGCTGTAGAATAAAGATAAATATTATAGTAAGGAAAATTGATGAAAACTCAATGATTTCTAGCACAATGATCCTTAAATAAAAAGTCTTCGAAATAGATTAGAATAATGTTTAAGAAATTATGGGACACATCTCACCCCGAGTTTTTTTTCTTTTTTTTTTTTAAATAAATTAGTACGATGGTGTCTTTGTGTTGGTATAAAGAACTTGATAACAAAATTATGAACTTTATTAAAAACTTGATTAAAATTACTATGCTTCCACCTTGTATTTATATACTTACATTAGTGTTCGACACTTAAATACACGCTTGTAATTTACAGTTCGCTGCATTTAAAGCCATAAATGTGTCTTCTATACGCTAGTCACGATGAAATTCAATGGTCTTCGTAATTTCATGCACGTACATTTTCTATTACAACCAGCTTGCAATCAGTTTCGTTTATATCGTAAAACAATGGCGTCGAAGTTGAGGTCGATCAACTGATATGAACGCGTATACATTATTAACACCTACATACACGCGAGGAAATTTCAATTGTAAGTTTTTATATTAATTAAGTAAATTTTGTTATGATTATAAAATATCGAAAAATATATGAAATTGTAGTAAATATAAGTAATTCATCGCAATTATATCTGTAGATGGTTGTTAAATATTTTTGCAACTTGGAGGATCATTCTTCTTTTCTTTATTTTATTGTGCAATAAAGCGATTTATTAACTTAATCGTTTAATATAACAATACAGCATGACACTTTTATTGAAATTTACAATAATTTAAAAATCAATTATGCAGTAAAGTTCCTATTAGTTCAAGTATAGAAAACTGAAAGAAAAAGATTAACTAGAACCTTATTACCTGTGAAAATATTACGACTTTAATTCGTTCCCAGTAAAATAGAGATTTGTTGACACAACAAATTGAATGTAAAAAAATGATTATATTAGAAACAAATATAGTCTTCGGAAGAGATTAAAATTTCTTCTCTTTTAATTAAAAATTGGAAATATAAAAAGAATTAATAAATATTTAAAAGTAAATGGACATTTTTGAATATTTAACAAATTAAGTCGAACTCAAAATGTGACAGTTTTTACAACTTCATTCTGCTCTTAAGTTCCTTTAACGAAAGATAATTTTCATCGTATTTTTATTAGATAGGTGGGATGAAAGGCACATTGCAAATATCCCAAAAATGAAAGATGTGCGCACGTTAATCTTTTTCTTTTGCAAAAACATTTATGCATGGTGCAATCACGTGAAACTTCAAATCGTTGTCGTTTCCAGTATGGTAGTAAGATACAATTGAGTTTTTTCGATATCGAAAGGAAAATTTCATCGATTATGCAAGATATAGAGATGTTTTATGAAAAATATTACTTTTTTCGAATTCGTAGAAGTTACAGTAAGTGATCTGTTTTATTCGTAAAACGTTTAATTTGAATATTTTCTTATAGTTCCGTGAAACAAGAAAAATTACTTGCGATACACGTTGTGCAACGCTGATGGCTTCGTTGGAGGAATTAAAGCATAATTCGAAATTATTGATTCATAGAAATGTAATGTACGTAGCAGAAATTTTTTAATAATGCATGTAATGTCGTGAATTATGCACAAGCATAGTACACGCAAACTTTAATACTTATCATCACCAACTGTTTAGCGTCGATCGACAACTCTAATTTATTTCGCGAGATCGCTATCTATATTTTCCACAGAGAGATCATTTCGTTTGTATATAACCGTACTTGTAGAATGGATAGCTTCACAAGAAACCAAATAAATAAATAAAACACAAAACATTAAGAAAAATACGAGTAAAGAGGGAATTTAAGAATTAAGAGATAGAAATCAAACGACTGACATTTTTGAATAACAGTTTTTACTGTTATTATTAGTCTATTATTGCTTATATTATTTGATTTAATATGTTTATTTTTTTGTTATAATTATTTATCATATTTTGTATGTGTAACTTTCTTTCTGTCAAGAAAAAACTAAAAAATAATATGAAAACGAGTGTTCTTTGTAAGGTATTAGTAAGATGATAAATGAACGACGAAACTGTTTCTAATAAGCTGATTTAACGCTAGAACTACCGACAACTTACATACAGGGTGCAATCCTAAAAAAGGCCCGTAACTTAAAGTTTATCATACTGTTAAAAGTGTGCTTTGTAAGTTGTTTACAGGATTTTTTTTACAAAGAAACTGTAACACTTTTTGCAGTCAACATTTCGTGTATATCTATACATGTTTCAATAACATTTACTAGTTTTTTCTTTTTGGCGAAAGAAACATCGAAATTGGTGACACTCCATAACCTCTTACATAATCGCTTATAAAAGAGTTCGTTTTATAGTGTCCGTGATATTGGTCGTTTTGCTTATTTAAAATGAAAAAAAAGAAGATTTTCAATTAGAATGAGTTTAGCTACAGCAGGTAAAAAAGAAAAAATTGATAATTAAAAAGAATGGTAAGCACTTTGAAATTTATCGATTTTTTCATATTCTTTTAAGTTTCAGGAGTTTGGAAAAATAGAGAAAAGAAAGATTTTAAATTAATTTTCGTGTGAGCTATAATAATACACGCACTGAAGATGTACATGAAATTTTAATTGATGTCAATTGATGAAGTAGATTTTAAAATATCATGAACACCATTTAAAAAAAAAAAAACACAGATATGAGAAAAATGCGTTTAAAGTTTTGTATACGGATATATACACAAATTGATGATCATGTAAAGGTCAACATATAACGTTGAATTCCTTTTGTATAAGTTATAATGAAAATGTATCAATCCATTTAAAAAGACGTCGATGAACTTGATATCTTGTAAAATAATTAAGCAAGAAAAAAGAAGGTCTGTCAATCAGAATATGTATCCCTTTACATGATTTATTTTCTTTCTGAACATTTTTTTCGTATCATGAAAAGCAACTGAGATATTTTAACTGCTATACCTAAATATTTTACCCTATATGCATGTATATAAAGCGAACAGTCATAACTTTGTTAATTTTAAAAGTTTAGACATAGGGTTTCTCACACATATTTATAAAAGTATGTTCTTCAAGAAAATACAAAAATAAAAAAAATTTTTTTCTCAAGTTCACCCTAAAATACCTCCTTAACACATTACAAACCGCGCGTAATTTTCACAAGCGACATACTGACGTTGAAAAGATATTAAATTTGTCAATTGACACCATTTCTCTGTCTCTGATGATTTTCGAGATATTAGACTAAATATTTGATATTAGGCTAAACTTTGACAGTGATTTTCATCTTTTGACTGTAGACGATTAAGTACGTGTCGAATATTTTTTTGCAAACTACTGTGTATCAAAGTTTCATCCAAATCGGTGGTTATCATTTAAATTTGTTCCCTTATTAGTGATATTTCTACATTTTAGTGTCCATAAAGCGCGCAAGTAACTTTAAATGATGAAATAATAATTATCTAATAATTCAGTGTGTGGTGAAATATGAAACAATGTAGCATTTCTTAAAAAATGTACTAACATTCACAATCGACAAATATATCCAATGGTATACCACAAAATTTACAAATATATCAAGCATGTCCATTTTTTTCCTACAATGGAGAGATCTCCCCAATCGATCCACAATGTGTTGACACTTTAAGTGTTACACCGATCCCTGTGGACCAATGCTAGACTTCGTTTAGGCGGCGTTGGTTGGCAAAAAATCAACAGCTCCAAATTTAGAAAGTAATTCCTTATCATTCATCAATGGATTTCATTAAAACTGTTTAAACAACGATACGGCTTTCCTTTGCAAGCGTTATAAAGTTACCACTTTCTTCGTTAAATTTATTGTAACACTGCAAAATTTTCGAAACTGAACGAAGAGTCGACCGAAATCAGCGTAGCAGTCAACGTGTTAAAGGGGTTATAATACTCACCGAGGAGAGCAAAAAATGACTAGTCAACATAGATCCTAAAATCGATCATTTTGACGTAAGATCAACTTTTATTTTTCACCTTGAGATGATCTTCACTGTCACAAGCTAATTTTCGCCTTCCAAAATACAACTTTCTTTCGAAACATTCTTTTTGCGTCGTGACGAATGAATAAATGAGTAATTAAGGGTGGCAGTGTTAGGTCAGGTTAGCTTGTAGAAGCGTTCAGGAATGAAAAGATCTTGGAAATCGTAGAAATTGGAAGTAACTTTCAGAAAAAACAATCGGCAAACTAATCCCGTACGATAGCTCTAAACTCGCTTTCAATTCCCATGCATGTCGTGAGGCGAAACAGAAATTCCATGGTACACGGTATCCAGACGAAGGATACTAACGTATCTGAGAACACTGAGCACGTACGTAGAGAACAGAACAGAGCTATCGTCCCACAAGGGAGACGGCCGCGAGTTAGAGACTCAATGATACGCGACAGAGATTTCCTTTGCACATACTTGGCGATAGGGACGCTCCTGGCGGCGCTTATCAACAGAATTTATTGCCCAGTTTCTGGCGACGTTCCCGACTTTAAACCTCCGACGTTCGACATTAAGTGACTTTGCAGGATTTCAATGTTCGTGTGGTTGCATACATTTTGTTCGAGAAAACGTGTGGGTGAACCCGTAACGTGAAATCAAGATAATCCTGACTATTCATAAGCGGGGAATCACCTGCCCCTTTTCCACCATAGAAATAATGTGTTCGTATAGAATCACACTCTGCTAATCTAGATGAAAAACATCATAAGTACATGGAGTAAAGAGCATAGTATCGTAACCTGCTTGTTCACCATTTCATTTGCCAAATCGTACACTCTGTATATCGAAACCAACACACCTAATCTAATACAACCTGTATATCGAAGCTAACGTACATTTCTACCAGAGTTTGGCGAAACGTAATCAGATTAATGATTGAAAAATCGGATTGTGTATCGTGATTATTGAATAAACAGTAATCATTGATTAATGAATAAGAGAAGTAATCAAAAGTTGTGATTAATTTAATAATCATTAGTCATGAAATGATTACACTCTTGAGTATGATTGTGTCAGTTATTTATTTGTAGTAACAGTACTGTGAATTTTTTTTTTTGAAAATGCAGTATTGTGTGAATTAATGTGAACGTAGATTATTTTATTCTAAATATAGTTTATTATTCGTAAAATCAGTGGGAAGTTTAAATTGCATATGGATTGTTTAATAGAAAACGTGTCTTCCTTAGAAATCGATGAGTTTTTGCATTCGATTCGGCATAGAATCAATAATTCATTTTTGCCAATCTTCTAAAAACTTTTGGTTTCGATGTCATACGTAAATAATTGCATCGATTAATTTATTTGTAATAGTACAGTCCATTTTGAGTAATCTGGTTTTACAAATCCTCCATAAATTTTTTACGGGCTTTAAATCTAGTAAATTTCCAGACCAAGCTAAGCAACTTACCTTCCTTCCTTGAAAGTATTGCTGCAAGCTTCGATCTGCAACACGGTGTGGAGTTCTGTTGAAATACTGCCTCGCCATTGGCATAAACAGTCTTCTTTGTCTAAATATTGTTCCAATAATTGTTTATATTCTTATCTGTTCATCATCCCTTCAAATGGAAGTAATGTTCCTGGTCCCTTATATGAAAAACAACCTCAAAACATTTTTTTCTGAGAATGTTTAATCGTTTGATCGATAACAGTAACAGTTAGCTTTCCGTTGGCACTTTTCCTTACGAATTTTGCCCTCACGTAAAAAGTAAGTACATCTCGTCAGAGAACAACACCTTCCTCCAGTTTTCTAAATTGCATCTGACACATTTTTGGCTCATAAAAGCCTCTGTCTCTTCATTGCATTAGTTAAAAGTTGCTTGTTCTGTGATCGAACAGCTTTTCGTCTGTTTCATTTATCTTACTATTTTTTTTTCTTTTTTTTTATTACAGCAAACTCATCGGAGGTATAGTCTTTCTTTTTCTACCACATTTTTTTCTCCGTTTCACCTCAACTGATCTAATTTCCCTTTTCTATTTCAAAATCTTATTAACTGCACCCAAACTTACATCATATTATCTACCAATATTCATCAGATATCACAATCTGTTTTTTTTTTTTTTTTTTTTTTTTTTCAAAATATTAACCCATTTGCATCCGTAAGTGGAATATTCAGTGCATGACGATCGTCTTCTATCACCAAGAGCGGAATATTTCGCGAGTAGCAACTTTCTTCTATCACCGCTGGCGGAATATTCCGCATATGACACAGTTCACGTTTGGTTGTCAATATATGAGCATCTGAGCTATTTTCATTGCATTTTTAAAAATTTTACGTTACACTAGTGTACCGTGGCACAGCGGTTACAGAGCACTGCAATATACAACCGCGTGCGGTGATAAGTGCCAACCGTCAGTTGAACGCCGCTGATGTCTGAATATGAAAACTTAAGTAGAGTCATGATGCAAATGGGTTAAACTAGTATCTATGATCACAGTCAAGTGCTTGCTGATAATATTTTTTACACTAAAAGCTTATACTAATATTATTTATATTAAAAGAACATTGAGTAGCAGCACTTCCTTATTAACACTTTGACTGCCACGTTGGACATATATGACCGGCCACGGTTTCTCCTGTAACGTCACGGTGGTCATTGATGACCGGAGCGCTTGAACTTGTTACAATTGTAAAAATTGAATGAAAATTGACAGTTAGTGCATTTTGAATATAACCGATAAATAGAAGATACTTTGAAATAAAAAGTGCTCCATTGAACAATTAAAAATTTTTATTAGAACATCAATAAAAAATTTAAAAGCCATCATATGCTTTGAATAATAAAAATACTCCCGTGGCGTCCTGAGTGAAACGTATGATTTCGGCGTGGCAGTCAAAGGGTTAATATAAATTTGATTTTCATTTGTTTATGTTCTGCATGTTACAGTTACCAGTCGCAATACAAAAATGTGGCTTCTTCTATATAAACTTCCCAAATCGTGCTGTGTTCACGTTAATTCGTACAATACTGCATATATTTATTACATAGTTTTATCAATATAGATTAAAATAATGTTTCTTTATTTTATATACGAGTATAGTTGCTTTTAATATACCAAAGATATATCAGAAAATAATGAAGTTCAATAAATTAATGTAAACATCAACGACAGATAGTAGTTGCTCAAGCAGAAAAGAAATATTTTATTGTAAGTTATTAAATCACAGCGTTGATATTCTCTGTAGTGTCGGTCCACTGCTGGATTGTGAATTCAACTGGCAAGTGGTTTCCAAGATAACACACATGACGACTATATTGCTACAGTGAATGCCAACAGTATAACATTCAGTTCTATTGAATTGCACAGTACACCTATTCCCCGATTTACAGGGTACTTTTTTTACACGATTTCGCTTTCAGACGGTTTTCAAAATAACGGATTTTTCAAAAATGAAGACTGTTAAAAATACAAATTTATGTTGCGCACATATTTGTACAACAATTTTTTATTACCGTCCGTTTATTAATACTATCATTAAATCTAAAAAAAGGAATTCCCCCTTTTTGTACACAATCTTGGAGAAAATATGAAAGAAAAACCACACAGATAATCCTTAAAAGGGAACACTTTATTGTTATAAAGAAAGCCAAAACTTGATTTAATGAATTAGCTGATTTAATATTTAACTTATTTTATTTTTATTTTACGTTGAAATAAACGAATTTAATTAAATAATTGACTAAATTATGTGCATTTTATTTATTTTTTTCTATTTCGATTTATACGGTATTTTGAGGAACCGATCTTTCATGCGATATGTAGAAATTTATGAACATACGCATAAGGCATATTATATAATTTTCAATTTACATAACCACATTATCGATCTTGATAAAATATAAATTAATTATTGAACGATTTAGAAATTACTAATTTATGATTACAAATTACAAAAGCTATTTGTGATTACCGATTCATCTTAACAATGATTACAATTACTACAATCACATTCAATAATCGATTACAGAAATGATTGTCGAAAATATTTACAATTTATTATTCATCTTTGTAGTTTCGTTAAAGCTATTCGACCTTTTTTGACTAGTTTTATTCATTTCCGTACTTTTTTTCTTTTTATCTCAGTTTCCTCGCCTTTTCAATCACTTCGATCAGGATCAAATCAGAGTTTAATACGGATAATACTTTTTTGATCGTGTGACCCATGTTTGTTTACCGGTAATAACTTACCGGTGATATTACTTCAATATTACTCGTCCTTTCCGTGGCATTTTTCTTCGCTACGTCGCGGATTAAAATTACCTCTCAGGGAAATGAAAAGCTCAGAAAATCTCTTGTTGCTCAGTCTTCAAAGTGTCTTTACATATATACTTCTGTTGCTACTTACAAGAAAAGTTCGGCAACTTGAAAATATAAAAAAATTTGAAACTTTGTAGAAATATAAAGGAGAAGTGGGATGAAAGGAACATTGCAAATATCCCAAATATAAAAGATCTGCACACGGCGACAATCTTTTTATTTTTCAGCGACATTTATGTATGGTTAGGTTAGGTTAAGTTAGGTAAATTAATAACAATTAATATACAATATTAATTCATAGAACATCATTTTGTTGTGTCCTTTATATAAATATGACAACAGAATTGATGATCTAATTAAGAATTGGTAGAATATTAAACCAAAAGTATTAAATGTTTTATATTACCAGTTCATAAAACGTTTCAAGAAACTACTTATCAAAATTTTGCTTTCGATATCGAAAAAATTTAATTGTACATTACTGTCATACTGCAAATGACAACGATTTGAAATTGCACGTGGTTGAACCATATGTGCTGATAAATTTACCGGAATCTGTTAACATAGCTACGAACGATTAAAGATGGCGAAAATCGAAGTCTTTCATAACTTTCGGCCTACAACTGCGATAAATCTAAGAATTCTAACGTCTTTCAATGTCTGTCGCTTATTTCTACATCGACAGACTTTGATGAAATTTTTTACAAAACGTATTCTTTGAATTTTTATTACAAGCTCAGATAAAAAAGTCATAAAAGGCGACCTTTACTATTTTCTTTGCGATTCCGACCAATTTCAATATTTTCCAAATTTTTCGTACACAGCACCTAGTAAACTAATCTCTCTAACCTCTCAAGAGAACTCACAGTTTGGTCCAATTTTTAAAAAGTTTCTGTCTTAAAGATTCTGCCTTAAAGGGTGTCCGAATATTAATGGGAGTTGTTGTATGTAAATTTGTTCGCAAGCTTGACATTTTACCGTGGCAAAGCAACATTGAACAAACGAATCTCAGCGGGTTCTCGGTATTATGCCTACGTAGTACTTACCTATCAAGCAACCATCCAGCCAACCAGTCAGCTAAAAGTCAGTCGACCGGCTTCCGTCCTCGTGAAGCTCAGTCGTTCTCCGGTTCACGACACTGCAGGATATATTAGCATCTTTTATTAGGTGCTGCCGCAGCACGGTGTCAAACAAATCTGCTCGCGCCCAACGGCCATCCGTTATGCACACCTACGTGCTCTGTTCGGTCCGTTTTATTGGCCTGGCTCTGACACCCTCGGCGCCGTAGGGAAGCACCGTTCGGCTGTCCGGTGATCGTAAACTCTAAAATACACGTTCCCGATTGCCTTCACGATTTACTGTTCATGATTCCGCGATCGCTGCGATCTGTCGTACGTGGCAGCGGCAAAGAGAGGTGTAGGAATCACCTTTGAACGGCTTTCCATGCAACACGCGAACAGGACCTTTTGGTTCGTTTCTTTGTTCGATTCATGTGATTGCTCACAAGGTAAATATTTTTTTCGGCTCGAATCACGATACTCCACTACCATTGTACATTTACCAACAGCGTACGTAGTTCATTGGAATGTTTTGATCCAATTGTATGCAGATAAAGATGTCTAGGCGCGAGACGTGCCATTTGACGAGACATAATAATATAACAAATGTATAAATTCAACCGCTGGATTGTTGAAATGGGATTGTATAGTGTCGATGATGGTTCTTTTTTTATATGAAACAGATATGTTGAGATAGTCTTTTTCCAGTTTTTCGTAAAAATGTGCTGTTTTTAATAGAGGTTGGTATTATCCATTGTCTTTCTGAAAATTATTGCACAGTGGTTGAAAGCGGTATTCCGTGGATAAAAATACGAACATTTTTATATCGATTTTGCTGAACAAAGCTATGATATAGTTCGATTATTTACAGTAGGTAGTTTATGACTCTTTGGGGAGTAAAACTATCGCGAGTTACTCTCAAGAGTTAAATTTATCAGTGTCCACTGTATTGAGTGTGTCGGTGGAGAACTGGACGCTTAATTTGAAAGTACTAGCGAGAGAAACTGTCACAGAAAGTTCTGAAATGGACTTGCAGCCCTTGACATACATATGCTTTTGAGCAGTAAAACTATCGCGAGTTGCTCTTAAAAGTCAAATTTATCAGTGTCCACTGTATTAAGAGTGTCGGTGGAGAGCTGAACACGCAATATGAGAGTACTCTCGAGAGAAACTAATGCCGGTCATATTTGTAAAAATCGTTCATTTGAACAGATGAACAGCCGAAATATTGGCTCAAAGTATTTCTCGCGAATCCTACGAGGCCGATATGTCGACTATCGGATACTAAAAAGGACTAATAACACCTAATAGTGCATTAATTTCTTTCAGATCGGTTACATCTGATAATTCCTATAATGGCGCGACTATTTATAGGATTAATTTTAATAATCATTTTATGCGCAAAACTGAAATGGAATTCACCGACAAATTAAACCTAGAACCAAATTATATCGTTGATACGAAGCAACCAGGTTAAATTGCAGATTTTGTTAAATTCTAATTTAAGTTGTCCCTTTCAGCAAAACAGTTTCAAACCAAGTGGTCGTACCGACATGTAGACGTTAAGCTGGATCGAGACCAAATGCGTAGCACTATGGCGTGCCGCACAAAGCCGTGTAAAGCCGCACGAAACCATGCAAATTTACGCACGATCGAGCAAAAGATCGCATAGTTGTATCATAGTACGCAGGTTATCCACTGTATTCTAAGCTGTTCGCTACATTTCAGTTACAAACGTATAAAAATTAGAAAAGAACCTGGAAACATCGAATCGAGTCGGGACGGGAATTTTTTCTGGGATCGAGACGAATTTTCGAAAATTTCGAGATTCCAGACACTGTCCAGGATTCTCAAAACTTCGAAATTCCCGGAAGCATTGGAATTCATATTATTAGGACAATATTTATACACTTTTTATTACTATTTATGGAATATATGTAGGAATAGTAGTTTATTAAATATTTTAAATCACGGTCGATCAACGCTCTTACACGCTTCCTTGTACTCTTCCTTATACGCGTGCTTATATTCTGTTTTATTCCTTTTTACACTTCTATACTTATACCAACTTTGCCATCACGGCCGAACTAATCGGATTTTATTGTAAACGTGATTGACGCGGCGAAAAACTTACAAAATACAATACCTAAATTAAGGACGTCGGTCGACAAGGAGTCTCCTTGCAGAAGCATGTCTTACCTGCAACGTAGTGCTGTTCGATATTCTCACTCTTTCTCACACACACACACACACACACACACACTATATGTCTATTTTGCGGTAACACGAATACTAGAATTCATGCGATATAATATAAACAAAGCAACTGCGTAAGCATTGTATTAAGTGCAGAAATAAATTTCTTCCAACTAAAGTCACATAATTAATATAGTCACTCATATTGAAATATTCGTGATAGTATTCGCAAGATGCCAGAAAAATTACAGGAGATCATCAATAATAATAGAAACTATTTTATTGATAGATTTGTTTCTAATCTTTCTAAATAGAATTTTGATTGCGCTCAAAAGTCGGAAAGAATTTATTTCTACACTTAATATATGCTGTACAAATCTTAAACCGCGATTGTATTCGTTAAAACGAGTCTCGAAACGGTAAACAATTACTTGAAATTTTTGGAAATCTCGACATTTTCGAGAATCTCGGTACTTCCGGAAGTTTCTGGTATTCTCGGGAATTTAGAAGTTTTCGGGAACTCGAAGTTTTCCCGACTTGTCCCGAGCATCAAATTCTCCATATTTCGGGTTCTCACACACCTCTATTTGCTACTTAACAAGAGAAAAAGGGAGCGAAAAACATGAATGTCAGGGTATAGTCGGTGGAAGAAATATAGCGAGGTCGTATGTTTTCACTCAGGTGACAAGATTTACACTCCCGTCCATGAGTATCCGGATACTTACGTATTTGCGGGATTTGCATAAATATCTTTCAAATTTAGCTTTTTCCGTTGATTTATTATGTTGTCCTATAATCTTGATGTTATTCTTCAGTGATGTAAAAAATATTTATCATCAAATAATAAGTACTATATGCTCTATTTATAAATGATCAAAAACGTACATGCACAGTCTGTCTGAAGAATAACGGGATTGCTATTATAATAATTATAATAATTCAAATGCTGGTCATATTTGTAAAAATCGTTCATTTTATTCAAAGTACGTTTCTTCGGCGTCGATTCAACGCTATGCGTGATCAAATTAATGCACGAATGGCTTTCTAGAGGTCTGCTTTGGAAATTATCTTGAGTACTCTTGTCACGAGTACGTATATGATGAAGTGTCAAAATAAAAAAGGGAATCAAATCAGGCGAATAAGTGAATAAGCAAATGTTGGTATTTATTTTTTGTGAACGACAATTTATGTACGACCGAGGAAGTGGTTTCTTTTGAAAAGGAGCAAGCGAGTACTCAAGGCGACTCCCAAAACAGATCTCCAAAAATCTATTTATTCATTGCTTTGATCATGTCTAGTGTTGTTTTAATACCGAAAGGGCGTTATTTCAAACAAATGAACGATATTTTCACATATAATCAGTGTTTGAATTATTATTGTTGAATTACTTCGTGAAATTTATGTGTATGTGTGTAGTGTAAGACGGCAAAATTGAGTCAACATACCAAGAAAGATTATTGTAAATATAAATAGAAAAACAAACATAGTAATCATCTGTTTGGTGTGCATGTGTACGCCGATGTTCTTCCTCAAATGTAAATTACAATAAAGATTTCTTTTCACAAAAACTATACTAATAAACTGGTATTATTGCCTATATATACAATAATTGGCAATCCTGTTACTTTTTAGACAAACTGTCTATGGAAATGATACGACGGTATTAAATTTTAAACGATTTTGTCACCCGTTCATTCCGTTTTCGCAGTGCAATTTATTTAATATGTTTATTTCTATAGAGTATATCGTCCGTATACATTTTTATGGGTATCAACCACTTAAGATTGACAAACATGAGAGCAGAACGATTTAGACATTCCGAGGATTTTACTTTAAATTTTTAGTTTAAAGTTTAACAGTGTTGGCGATTACAACCATGAGTTCTAGAAATGAGTTATTGAGAGAAAACTAGCTAATGAAGGCTGTTCCATTAGATAAATAGCAGCAAAAACGAAAATTTCGAAGTCTGCAGAATACTTCTGTGAAGTACCGTGATACGGAGAATTGATCTTCGAGAAAAGGATCCAGCAGATCTTGAAAGACCACCAATGCAGAAGATCGATATATCGAAACTCTGAGCAAACATAACAGATGAATATCTGTAAAAAAATTGCAGCAGGAATTAACGTGGACAATGTTGAAAACAATGTGGGAAAAAATTCAGGAGGAAGTATTAAAGAAACTTAATTATTTAAGAAAAGAGGAAGATAATATAGCTACAAAATATTTTTAATATTGTTACATCATCTGTTGATAAGAATTCTATATTCTTTATGATAATTAAATCTTCAATAATAATTACTTTCGATAAAATACAGTCATGTATAGCTTAAATACACAATTTATATGAATTTGATAGGTGCCGGACGAATCGTAACGCAATGCATAGTCGATCAGTACACGAATTTTCAAACTACATTTGCGACAAATTAATGGAGTGAGCGTTGCTTTATTTTGATGGTGTTTGATGATGTTTGATTGCAATACTTTCAACACTTATATACTTAACTGAGTATTACAAAAACTGGTTGATGTGTGATGATGTGATTTTTGGTGCGTTCTTGATCTCTGCTTGATCTCTACTTAGGGTGTATGTGTTCGCTGTTTTATTAACTTGGTTTGTGTTGTGATTGGTGGTTTGAATATGTAGTAAGTGATGGAAATAATTATAATTGGTTTTTCGGTGCGTTTGTGGTATGCCTCTCCGGTGGTGTAGAAGTGGGGAAATTGTCGTTACATTTGTTATATTGCTGTTACGAAAGTACCGACGTCGAAAGTCTGTTTATGGTCCTAGCACATGTGGTGTCCAAGTGCGAGAGCTTCGAATTTCTAGCGGTAATAAAACAATTTAGCAGCTGTGCTGACTAAGACCTTGCCATAGAAAACATTATTTTTATGAATGAAGATTGATATATTGCTCGGTTCGTTGGTACGACCGTAATGTACCCATTCAAACATAATACCGTAGACTACACAACACGATTAATACGTTACGCGTTATAGGAGATCGCATCATACGAGAATTTTCCTGGTATAATACGTATAACGTAAATAATATATTTGTTGTCTTTTTTCCATATTTACTAATGTAAATGGTGAATTCCCGCATTTTATATACAAGAATCGCGTTGTATGAAAATAATTGTCGCAATATCTTCAGCGCGTTGTAGGTCCTATCGATACACTAGGACGATTAATAAATGAGACAATATTTTTTCAATACGCTGCAGGGCCACTTAATAAAGAGCAGCTGATTATATTGTTTATTTGGTAAGTTGACAATAAATGGAGATATCGGATCGGTTCGTAAAATGACTATGATTAGCACTTGAGTCTCTGTGACTGTAGATCAGATATATATCATTGGTTGATGTTTGCTGATGCTTGGGGTTGTATTGATTCGATGGATTCTGTAGATTTTATATTGTCTGGTTCTGTCGAAAATTTTAATGTAAATTTATGTGGAAGAAAAATAGAAATGAACAAGGTAATAATCCTGATCTGTACTTAAGATTTCTTTTTGACCATAAGCGTTGTAAAATGAGCCTGAAAGGATTAACTCCCAGCGATCTATGGGATTAATGGGGCTCTAAGACATGCGTATCCTCGGAAAACACATAACTCAACGACATTATTTTAAACCCTATTTTTCCATCCTTTGTTCCGATTTCCTAATTACTGATTTTTTTCTCACGTCCCACTTCCTTTTTTACCCGAATTTACTTAAACACCAGACATCTAAGCCTTCCATCGTCACTTTCGCCCTCTCACCATCTATATACTTAAGAAACATCCTGCTACAAATAACCGATTTTCCATATTTTCCAATTCTTCACTTTCCAAATTTAACTCCGCCTTCAGCAACTCAGATTCTTATCATCTTCCAAAATTCCAGTCAGTTTTATACCGAACGTCAACCAACAAGCAATAAGTTTTTAATCAGTTCAAGCACCGAACGATAAACCCAGCTTTATTCAATAACGTTCGAGATATATTACTCCGAATCCTCTTCAGGTTCCGCTATTCTATAATTTGATTTTTTTTCATGGTGATCGAAATTTACATAACACCGCAGAACGGCGCAAGTATACTATTCCATTCTAAAGAATAAAAGGAGTGTGGGAAGGAAGTGATCGATGAAAAAAGATATTCTGTCACAAAAGTATTCGACCACACTTTAAAACAAAATAGCTTTTTCAAGATTAGACCAAATGACTTGAGCCTTTTTGAGAAGTTAGAAGGATTAATTTACTAGATGGTATGTACGAAAAATTTTGAAAACGCTGCAATTATTCAGAATCATACAGAAGATAGCAAAGGTCGTTTTTTTAACTTTTTTTATCTGAGCCACTAATAAAAATTTAAAAAGTACATTTTGTAGGTTTATGCCAATTATATACATGCTGAAAATTTCATCGATATCAGTTAACGTTACTATGAGCTACAAACGGTTAAAAATGGTGAAAATCGCAGTTTTTTACGACTTTCAACCTACAATGACTGAAATGATTTCAATATCTGTTGTTTGTTTCTGCTTTAACCGACTGCGATAAAAATTTTCAGCATGCACATAACTGGCATAAATCTACAAAGTGTACTTTCTAAATTTTCATTACGGGCTCAGATAGGAAATTTGAAAAAAAAACAACCTTCACTGTTTTCTTCGTTATACCGATCAATTGTAATATTTTCACAAATTTTCATGCGCGTTATCTAACAAACAAGTCCTTCTAACTTCTCAAAAAGACTCAAGTCATGTCGTCTAATTTGAAAAAATAAATTCTGTTTTAAAGTGTAGTCGAATACTTTTGTAATAGATTGTATGTAGCATAAAATACAGCAACGATGGAAAGAGAGTTATTATAAAAAAAAAGAGTTTGATGAAAATCCGCTATAACTCGAAAACGAATATTAACTTTTTTTCTTATTGCTTTCATGTTGGAAGAATCTACCACCGAAGCGGATATTCACTATATGTACACTTTGAATATAAAAACAGAACAAGAAAAGAAATATGAAATTTCGTTACCGAGTAACACGACGTCAGGAAATATTAAAATTTTCTTTCAAAGACTAATCGCAATCGTTTTCACGGCATGTGAAAAATGATTGCAGGAACGTTTCCAAACGTGCGTACATTCCTTTGATGTACCGACCTTTTCTGTATCGTGCACACAAGCTTGCGCGTGTTATCATCCAAATCAGTTACGTATTGCTGTTTTCACGGTGCGGCGCAGCGGAACGCTACGCGTTTGCCCTGAATACGGTTTAAAGCATCTTTTGATGTCATAAAAACGTGCTAACGGGCAATTAATAAGTATGCTGAAAGGTATCTATATGCAGTGTTTGATGCAAATTTTAACCATCACTGGATGGAACATTAAGCGACAGTGATTGACGTTTACGTTCACGTAAATTACTTTGTTAAATAAAAAAATTAATACAAATATGTGAATCATAGAATTTAAAAAATTGTGAAAATACTGTGAATACTTTTGCTGTTAGATATGGTATCGAACAAATTCTCCTGTGACAGAGTAAACCTTAGACAAGCTATTTTAACCCTTTAACATATTATTGCTGCTTCTACTGTTTTCAATTGGCTATTAATTTATTACATATCCAAAATTTTCGTCCATTTTTTAAGTCTCAGATATTTTTATCTGTAGTTTAATTTTACCGAAGTCTAACTCTGATTTACCGTTTTTACAAGTTTACTTTGATATTTTTCCTGAGTATAATGAGATGTTACAAGTTTTCATTCTTTTATTGTTGTTCGCTTGTTCTTAGCTTCCATTTTGCTAAAAACGCTTCCAATATGCACTGCAACATAACCTGACGCTTAATAAAAAAGAAATACATTTTTTAGCTCAGAGGATTCCCGGATGTTACAGGCGAGTGATTTTTAGTGTGACCTACTTTTCCTAGATGCCGCCAGAAATATTAATTTTCATTCATTTTTATGGGAAATTGTAATTTCTTTGCATATAATCATGAAATAACGAACGTAGAATATTTTTGCATAGGTTATAAATGTTGAAAAGAACTTGAGAGAAAAATGTCGTGGTCGTGTCAGCCATTATATCATTTTAGACATTGAAACGCTAAGAATTATATGCTAATTGTTGTATTCAGTTTCTTTTTTTTTTAATATATACCTCCACATTCATCAGACAGTTTTAAGAAGTTCCATACTCCAGAAAACTGTTAAATTATTTATTAATTTATTATCTGATTATCGTCTATTAATACTGTCTATTGAGGTTGTTTTATGATACTTAACAACGTAACTATTCTGTTTCTTGTAAAACTTGTATAGCTTTAAGTTGAGCTATACTAAATGGTATTTTTACTGTTTAATATTTCGGAGTCCTATTTTATTTATGAGTCAAAGGGTTAAGGTAGTCATGAGACAACTGTTCGAAATAGTCACCAAAGACAATTATATTTAAATAATTTGAAAATATTAAAATCGTATAATTTATAAATATAGAAAATTAGAACACAGCGAAGAATTAACAAAGCATAGTTTTACAATACATAGTACGATTCAAGTACAATTCATACAACTCTGAATATTTGGAGTGCTCCCTATAAGCACGTGTGTACACAGTATACAGAGTGCTGACGAGTAAAAGTACCAACGAACACCAGACGATTCTTCATGAAAAAAAAAACAAGAAAAAAACATAGAATATGATTTATCGAACCGAGACTTAATTTTCGAGATAATCGAATTTGAAAATTCACTGCGGATGTATGCAATTACAGCTAACTAAAGTATAGTTCTTTCTGCATCAAGTGTTTAATTTCTGCAAATTAATCATTTGTCTATTATATTATGCTAACACTTTTTTTTTACGTAGAATCACGAAAGAATTCGACGAATGTAGAAAAAGGAAAATTTCTATTTAAAAAAATAGTATAATTGCAAAATGCACAAACGTTATTGGACTTGCGAACCAAAATATGATTGTGAATATGTAGTCCACATTCATTTTCTTACTCAAACATTTTTTTCTAACTTTTAACTAACTAGCAAAAAATAAAAAGATATGGCATATTACAGTTGCGTGAATCACCCTGTATAATTAAATTATCGTCGATATGTATCCTACATACATATAGATACAGAGGCAGCTGAACTTAAACAGATCTGTTCTAGAAAATGGTTGGGATACCATCAGGTCAACTCGAGTGGCAATAATTCTTCTTAAACGACAATCCTAACAATTGCGCCAGTCTTGGTCATTTGAAACGAACGATTCAAAGTTTCTTTAAAGGTCCATAAATTCAAAAATTAAAGTTGTAACGACAGCATGTAAATTTGTCAATAAGTGTATGTTAAGTTAACCTTTTACACTTCTTTTGTCAAACACAAAGAAGATGAGCTTTATTTACCTAAGGGCTTCAAAAATGCGAGCTCTTTGTAATGTTTGGTATATTGCAAACGAATCATTTGCTAAAAGAATGTTTCTATTTAATGGTCTTTAATGAAATCCATTAACCAACTATTACAGAATATAGAATTACAATTTTCTTTCGTTTTTCCATTGCATCGTAAAGCTTCTTCACAAAAAATTGATTCGCTAACAGATATTCCAATATCTAATAAGTAAACTGTAACTTTTAAGTCATTGTTTTCTGAAATTTACCGCCATCTCTGCTTCGTATTATTCTATTTTCTCTCATTCCACTTTACGCCAGATGCTATTGGTTTTCACCATTTTATTCGTTTGATAAAGAAATTACTTTCTCGCAATTTTTACCAATTTTTCTTTCCACGTGCTCTGGTTATTTGAACTATACTCGTATTAATGCGAAGTTATGACAAGGAAACTATGACTGCGACTGGGAGAGTATTTTTTATTTTTTGGCGTATGCCGAAAAACCGCGTGAAAAGTTTGTTCGAACGAAATTATGTAAGCATACCGCGATACAAAGTTCAGTGCCATAAAAATATCAACCTCAATCGTGGTATAGGGTTTATAGCTCGTATTATAGAGTTTCTCATGGAAAAATAGTGTAATTTCGCTTTACGCGTCCGACATCTTTTTTATTTGACGAATATAACGTTCGACACTACTTCAGAGTTCAATGGGAACTTGGAAATTCAGTTGAGTAAATCGAACATTGCTTCTATCTGTGTTTAATAAAATACTGTAATTGCAAGTGTACCCAATTTCTCAACTTTGACAAGATGCAAAAGAAGCAGTTAAAATATCAACTCAGAACTACTATGAAATATAGTGAGAAGTATTCTCCGACAAGCGTGTGTGAAAATTCAGGTCAGTTGATCGAGGCAAACAGCGTATGAGATATCACAGGTCGAAAACGAACATCATTGTGCATAAAATTGCTTCAGTTTCCTGTGTCCGTATCATAAAGTGTGTTATTTAAACTTCCATGATATTGTTCACTGTTTCGAGCACTCTAGGTATTCGAAATCTGCAAAAATTAATTTTCGTAATTGTTTTTTAACGTATATTGTCCCTTTAAATAACATTAACCAAAACAAAAACTTCTTTTAAACCATTGTAAATTTTGTAAAAATGCTATTTCAAAATCTCCTAACACTGTCACAATAATTACAAAACTGGTTAAAAAATTTGTCAATCCTTATTACAGTGCTATCTTGTTAAGCTACGATAATTTTGAAATTAAAAATTTTACTAACAAAGTTTTACTTTTCAATCCAGAAGAAATTTGTTATATCATGAATACAACATACTATTCTAATTACCTGAAATTTATAATTGCAGTCTCTAATAATTGCTCCGACTTCTCGGCCACTATTTCGAGAACAAACTGTAAATATTGATTTAAGGAAAAACTTGATAGCAAATACGGTTGATTTCCAACGACATTCCAAGTACCTTCTATTTGCTTTCCATTGTCCTATGAAATCATAAAACGGAGGCATAACAGTCTGACCGTTTGTGTACTACATGTCAAAATAACATATACACGATCTATCAACGTCGCCGTAGTAACTGTAGTAATAACTTCCCTAAATTCTACGTTTCTCTGGCTGCAAACAAAACTCATCGTTAGCATTACCAGCGAGCATTACGTGAGAAACGTTCGCGAATACGTAGCAGCTGTCATGCACGGAAATGCAGTAACCGGTACGCTATTCATGTAATACCCTTTCGTTTACGGAGAACCGTGCAACAACAATTTCCACGCTTTGCTTTACGAGTAACCATGCACGAAAGATATACATACATAGAAATATCTCAGTGCCGATACGACATTACATATGAACTTGTTAATACGTGAATTTATATTTCACAAGAGCACATTACGACATAAACATGTTCAATTTTTATTTGCTCGTTTCATTGTTTGTAAAAACCAAAACACTGAAGACACTCTTTATAGTTCAAATTGACAGATTCGTCGCGGTTGTTCATTGAAGGGCATCGCTTAAAGCTCTTTGACAGATTCCAGTCACACATAACCATTGCAATATATAACAATTTTTTGTTTTTTGCAATTATGATCAATGATTTCTGTTACTCGGATTTATGGATACCCGAACTTGAGTACACGGATATCCACTCAATTGAGATCTGAGTATTCGAATTTATCTGAGTATTCGGGTACTCACTTAATATAGATCCGAGTATCAGAATATACCCAAGTATTTTCTACCTGGATATTCGTATGTTTGAAATGTTTATGATAACTCAATTTCGACTTCGAAATCTGAATATCCGGATTTGCGTTATTCACTGTTTATTATTCAAATATAAAGTATTTGTTGTGCATTTAAATTTAAGTTGGGAGCAGAGAATTTGAGCAAAGGATTTGGATCAAAGAATACGAAAAATAGTATATTCATTAACATTTTATTTATAATACATTTACAAAGAGATATGGATATATGTAGATATATAAATATAAATATATCTACATATATTCTCAGGTAATATTGATATTTTGAATTATATCACTATTATTCGTAGTGAAAGTGTTTCGAATAAAAGTTGAATGGTTCAAAGGAGAGTATATTCTGATGTTATTAGCTTTTTTTTGGTGGTGGATATATAATTATTATTTGAAAGTCAACTTTGTTTTTCATACGATATGTTTTACAAAATTAAACTTAAAATATTTGTTAAACTAATGATTTTGCCAATCCGAATCAGGATTTTCGAAAACTCGAATCTGAATACTCGAGTACTCAAATGCAAGTTTGGATACTCGAGTACTTGTACTTATATCCGGTCTTTGACCTGCATTTTCCGTCACACGACGTTATATGAGACGATTTCTCAACGTTATCGCGTTTGACCAATAATGACAATATGCGACCACTATTTTTATGATTGCGTTAGAAAAGGTGAACCTATGGAAATATACCTAAGATATAACCCCCAGACCCGCATATTTTCCGCGGGATTTCTTTCTATTTCCGCACAGTAAAAGTTATGCCATACCGGTGTTAGGTCACTCTTGCGAGAAAATTTAAGGAGCGATTCTAGAAACTTTGATAAGACGAAAATAAAGAATGAAAAAATTCGATTTGAAGCTTTGCTTTTTGTTCTTAATGCTTTTAAATGCCCTTGCAGCCGAGCAACCATCCTTGCATCAATGTACATAAAATATATTCGGACATATGGGACATAGTTATCCTAAGAATTACACATGGCTGGTATCTTATCCTTTTGAAGTGATAGAGCAGAAAAAAGTGACATTTAACGCTGGAAATGACACTAGCAATTTCTGATGCACTGTTGTTCTTTTCACCATGATATAGGTGCATGTAGACAAATTTTTCGAATGTAGATTGCACTGTGTACTACGAACACAACAAGCACAATATACGCGAACTACTAGAAAACCAATCACTGAACCTTGCAATATTCGTGTACTCACGTGCACGTGCGAAACGAAAACTGAAAAAAAAGAAGGAAAATGAAAACATTAAAGAAAAATGAATTGGATTTATATTGCAAAAAGTGTATTCAGTAGGATTGCTTGTATTTTCTAAAGCATATGAAAAGAGAATTAGGTGTATTTGCCTTCATTCTCAATAACCTGCTATCATTTTCTATGAGCACATAATTCTTTACTTTATACATATACGTTTAAATGAAAGAAAAATTCTTATATATCTCTCAATGTTTATTTCGTTTTTTAACAATCAATTTCCCAATTAATAATGAAACAGCAACTTTACGGGAGGATCTGCCAATTTGTGATAATTCAAACATTTTTCTTCGCAAATTTAAGAAATGTGTTTCGACGACGTACTTACAACTGATCTCAGTGTTCTTGAGAATAAATATTCATATTGAAAGTAAACATTTAGAGACTTTGAATAGGCGGAAACTTTTGAACAAATTAGTTTAATAATTTTGTAAATCTGTATACATAAAATAACAAACAGTGCTTATTTTCTGTATTATTT
This sequence comes from Anthophora plumipes, assembly GCA_951804975.1. Classification (NCBI taxonomy): domain Eukaryota; kingdom Metazoa; phylum Arthropoda; class Insecta; order Hymenoptera; family Apidae; genus Anthophora; species Anthophora plumipes. Next base: position 12,413,374 of record OX638118.1, on the reverse strand, counting down.
CTTTTCATTTGTTGCACCTTTCTGTTTAATATTAGCGATAATTCTTTTAGATATCGCTTTTGGAAAATAAAACGAAAAATGTAACTGGTCAGAAACTTTTGCAAACTACTGTGTATATTTATTGACTATAACATTATATATGTGTTCGGAAAGATTCCCTTATGAACAAACAGTTTCCTTCTTTTTTATTATAATTATTCTGTCGCAACAACTACAAAGTTATTAACAGCATTGAACAAATATTCTTGTTTCGTTATGTTTTCTTTCTTAATTTTGTTTCTTTAATGAAGCTAAGTAGGTTAAATATTTTGCTGTAGCTGTGATTTTCTTTAAAGAAAGATTCCAATTTGTACTTCTTACGGAGAAAGACATACTTTAGACAGTCCAGTATTAGATGATAAAAAAAAAAACAGTTTCTTTGTTTCTTCAATTAATATTATATAAATAAATAAATGAATGTCTAAATAAAAACTTAACAAATATTTTAAATAGCGTTGTTTTCTTAGCACTGAATGAACCGAAGCACCGTCGACTGAGGATTAACAAAAGACATTATCTATACACTTCCCTCGCTATTCGTTTTCAAATTATAAAAAATATAAAAGTCCAATACTTTTGAGTTACCTTCTAAGTTTCAAACTACTTTCAAGACGGTTCAATGATAGAATTTACAAAAATTGAAATTTTTACATTTCATACTAAAAAAAAAGTTATCCGACACATAAACGTAAAAGATAGAACATAATCGAAATGCATTTACGATCATCTGAAAGTCACGAAGCTCAAGATGTAAAAGTTTTATTTCCCTGCATCCCTCCATATTCCTAAGGAACATATTTTTACCGAGAAACGATAAGGAAATATCAGTTTATGTTGGCGACGCTACTATCATAAACTGTAGATAAAGTAACAATAATATTGAAATTGATATGATCCTAATGACACTTGGCGACATCATAGATGCCCATTTTGCAGAAATGAAATGCTGCTTTTTATTTCTTCCGATCATTCTATGAAATATCATCGAAAAAAAGAAACGATTGACATTTTGTCAGATTAATTTGAACTTTTACTTTTATAAGCAATTCTATTTAACCACCCACTGAGAATAAGTGTTCGATATTACATTCCCGGTGTATATCACAGAAATATGGAAATGGAGGCAATGATGCGAGAGATAATATAAATAATTGGAAAGTAGGTATGTAAATGTAGCAATATCTCTGACAAGGTAAAATTTACGTGCTATAATAGTACGTATAAACTTACTGATAAAAGTTAAGAAACAAAATAGGCGCTCAGGAACTGTTTTATGTTATCTTCTGAGATGTATACGTTAGAATAAAAAGTAGCATAAAGGGATAAAATTTCGTACATCAGTGTAATATTAGGTTGTCCCAAAAGTTCTTTTCATTATTCTCACGCACTACTTTGTCTGACAACATTTTAAATAAACGCGCAGTCCGATCTGCAATCAAATTTTTGCTTCGCTAGTTTTCTTCCAGTGTAACTGAAGTTGTTTCAAATACAATTCCGTTTCTTATTTTCAATTTTATACATATTTGCATCTTTGTTTCTTCTTAATGTTCAACAACTGCTTGGAGAGCAATAGTCTTGTGTTTAGACAATATATATCAAATAAGATATGCAAGTATGAAATAAAAGTTAGTGAAGTTATGTCCAATCGAAGGCTATACTTGATTCATGAAAATATCGAACGAAAAGACGTCAAATGGATTTATTAAATAAAAAAAATAAATAACTAGAATATCAGAATTCATGAAACTTTCGGTTAAGGAATAAGGTTACATTCTCAAGATATTAACTCCAGTAATCTGCAAAGAGATTAGACAGATGCTACTCACGATTTAGAAGCAAAACAAAAAATAAAATCCGTAAAGAAAATCAAGTAGAAGATTGTGTGATTATGATGACTTTATTATGTGAAAAACAGGCTCCAAATCCAGAAAGAGCTAGGAAAATATAAAGAAGATAGTAACTTATTGTCTCAGTTGCTTTAAAACACTACAGCTTTGTTTAAATTGTTTTAACGAACGTTACAAGAAACAACCATGACACTATACAGTCTGGTTAAATTAAAGATATATAAATAATCTGTTACAAATTTTTTGTAAAAATTCTGCCTAATTAGATGAAAGAAAGCGTCCCCTACTTTCATATCGAAATAACCACTCTGTACATACATTTTCGTTAGCAAACGGCAGCATATTTTAGATTTTCCAATGATATGGCAACATATAAATAAATTATCCACACATAATTTCTTTTGTTTGTATCAACGAATCAGAATCGTTACATGAGAAACAATCCTATTCCATCAGATTTCCATCACATTTTACCGTTGGTTTCAGGTATCTAACATTAAATCTCCATAGTCAGATACATTTTCACACATCGTACACTTTACGAGGTTTCTAAAACTTTTCAGGATTTACCCGATTCCTGTTACTACGTGCCCTTGTGCAACTTACGCGCATACACACACACACACACATTCGTTCTTTGATTAGATTTTCTCATTTACGCCGCATGCACAGCGGAGATTCGAGGATATGTAACAGCCAGTTCAGACGATACAGGTTTTTTGACCGATTCGGTTACTTCTATCAAATCGGTGATAACTAAAAGCAACGTTCACACGATTCCATATCTTTACCGAAAATCTACTTCCTTTGTTTGTTTGTATGTTCTACTATTTGCACTCTGGCAAGATGGACGTGAATATGTTCGGTATTGCTATCGTTGTGCTTCACGTTTTATTCTCGTCTGTTTGAAAACTTTTTCATCCTGGCGACTTTGAATTTCGAAGACACACTGAATTCTTTTTCCTGTACTTTGGTAATATCTAAGTAAAAGAAACGCTAGATTCTATATAACACGATATTACCTTGAAAAATTAAAAGTAAAAATTGTCTATCTCACAGTGATATTCTATGTAAGAAATTATGACAAAAGCTCTCGCATTTTCGTGATATCACCCATCGACCAGTATTCTGTACTTTCATAATATCAAAACGAAAATACAGCATTATTATAACGATATCACGATATTGTATATTAATATATAACGATATATAAAGATATTATCATAACGATAATACAGAATTCATTTCATAATATCAAAACGAAAATACTATTTAGAAATAACATGAGATGACCTTAGTATTGCTTTGAAAAATTGAATATAATACTTTTCTTTCTTACAATGAGATTATACATAAAAAATGATGACAAAAGTCTCCTTACATTTTTGTCTCACCACTCATTATTTAGTAGTTATATCAAACTGTGGGACACTCTGTATATTGCAATGTGTCTTAAACATGCAGATTATAAATGCATTGTTAATCTGAGGAAATTGATACATCCTTCACGTTTCACTCTATTAACTCTGTTAATATTTCACGGTGTGGCAATCAACAGAAACCTATTAGCATGTTCTCACCTTCACTGCCCACTGTATGGGGTGAGACAGAAACTTTGTATATTTGGAATATGTCCGTTATTTGTCATAATATGGAAAACTATTACACACAAAACTTGTATAATATGGAATGCGACATAATGTGATACAAATACTTTTCTAACGTGTAGGTGGAGACGTAGAAGACATTTCAAGGTCACCTATTATATATATATATATATATATATATATATATATATATATATATATATATATATATTCTAGCATTAACCTTGGAAAACTGAGAGCGGGCTTGTTAAGCCCAGTTAGAAAAAAACTGAAAACTGTTGAAAAATTGAAAAGTCATCAAGATTGGTACTAAAGAAAAAGGAAAGAAAAAGAAACACAATTAGCACATTCTTTTTGAATTATATTATTCCTTTCTTGACATAAGAAACTACTAACGCCCTTATCCCTTATGTCAATAGCAGAAATGTATAACTTTGTTCAATATCCGAGATACTCAGGTGCTCACTTTCAGAATTCGTATAGTAAACGCGAATAAATCTTAATCTTACAAATTTATACACGTTAATTATACACCCGGGAAAAAATTTGAAACTTGTTTTCAGAATATATTTAGGAATGTAAAAATTTCGCATTCGTACCCTTCGCATGCTCATAATTAACTCTTCATTTTTTCGCCGTTAAGCATCTCTTTTCCAAACTGCACTATCGAGAAATACGAACATACGTAACGTTTATTGTTCAATCAGTGAAGAGTTTGTCCAATCGGCGAAGAGCTTGCTTTATCAATTATTGAAAATCGGTCTTAAAATTCGCAAGTTACGAAGCAGTCTACTACAAAGCTTGTTATTGAGAGAGCCCTTAACAGGCCAACAAACATTACAGACACTCAACTTGAAACTTCAGAACTAAGACTGGATAAGTCAATCAGAACCAAGATGTTATTACTGGCTCTTATTACTTGTATTATAAAACGGCAATAAAGAAACGCAAGAAAACTAGAAAGTCTGCAAAATACCTCTCTGCGATGAGCATGCGATAACAATGATCAAATGTAATGAATGCGTTTAAATAAATAATTATTATTGTTTAGACGTTGGTTTTTATTCATTTAATTGTCTATGTAATTATACAGTATAGTATATATTTTATTTATTCAATAATATATGATATATCTCATATTTCTACAAGTGGACACGCGGGTTTTTGAAAACGACGATGTGAATATTGACTCAAAAATTTCTTTTTGGTTTAAGAACGGAAAAAGAAATATGAAAAAGGTGTTTCGTTTCTAAAAGATTCAAGTGGCGAAGATTCTGCCGCTTTTCAAAAATTATTCGCTGAAAAGCAAAAAGTTTTCACAGAATTGACATTCAGGTATCTATTTCATTGATTAATAATTTTAATTGAGATATAAGAAATACTGGTAGGTTTCCAATTTAGAATTTCGTTTATTTGATGCACGATTTGATTCTCGACAGTCTTTTCCGATACTGAGGCTAAAACTCGTTGTAACTCTGATTCTGCGTTACACTCGAACAATAAACGAGTCTCTGTGATAGCTAGCCTAATCTTTAGATTTAGTCACTCATTGTTCTATCTTTTACGTATTACTTATTCGTATGCTTATCCTTTGTTTTTTGTAACTTTCGCGTGTATTGCTTATCCGAATAAATCACGCTAAATCATTGTACCCTTAGTCATTAACCCTTCCAGGTTTAAAATGTAAGTTATTTACGGGGTATTTTTTACCACTATATTCTAACATATTTAACATATGTATTTTCATTTATTTGACATATTTTTCGATATGACAGAAAATTACAAATTTTTCGTGACAACGGTAGTAGAAATTTTGTTTATTTAAGCAAACAATTTTTATTAATATAACAGCTTCATCTTATAAGGCGTAGGAAACCATCAAATGTTTATTATAAACACTTTTTTATATCAACTATAGTTTTAAAGATATAAGGGAAAATAGGATGATGCTTATCTTCATTCAAGGACTGTTTTCACCCCGAAGAACTGAAAAAGGACCAAAAGAAATTATTCGATATTTCTCTTATCCCCTACAAACCTGCAAAGTTGAAAAAAATCATTATTTTCAGGTTACCGAAGTTCTCTTGTTCGAAACCAATACAGCCAATCTACCTATAACGCGATTCGTTTATAAGAAACTCAGAATTAGTGCATAGAAATCAAGTTAATTCGTACCGTGTTATAAGAATCTCAGTATTAGTAAATAAAAATCAGATTAATTCATACCACGTTATATGGAAATCATGTTAGGAGAAACTTAGAATTAGCACAATCAGATTAATTCGTACCGCGTTATATAGAAATCGTGTTAAGTAAAACACAGAAGTAAGTACATATAAAGTAGGGTATGAAATCAAATTGTAGAGCTGTAAAAGGCAATAAGTAGGTGTTAAATATAAGCCACCAAATATTTCAAATTATTTTTATTGAATATAAGAATCCATAGAAAAAATACAAAAAAAAAACAAAGTGAAATAAAAACCAAAACACTATTTTTCAACAAACAAAAAAAAAGGAGCTTGAGCTTGAAATAAAACGCTCTATTAACATTATTATTGTCAAATACTAGAAGCCTAACTCTTCTTTCTTTTAATGGGCCAAATGTCCTCTTCACTTTGCCGATCTTTATCTTCGTTTTCAAATGTAGTTTTAAGAGTACCGCGTTATAGAAGAACTGTCCCAATTTTTGTTTAATTTATCTGTTTTACTAAAATGTACATTTTTTTCTATTATTACATCAAAACGTAGAAAAACATAGAGTTTCCTGTCTTTTTGTCTCTGAGTGTAAGTAGAGCGAGAAGTTTACCCTTCTCGCCCCTTTGCCATCGCGAATTCCAACTTACTAGTCCGTGAACAGTACACGTACCTTAACATTTATATGCACTCGATGTGCTAAAAGTTACGGCGCAAGTGTAATTGTACGAATTTGGAAAGCCACTTCACGGATATAATGAGAATAGAATTTCTTGCATAATGTTGTACGATAAACGAACAAAACTGAACAGGAACTATGAAAGGCAACTTTTGTTAGCCATGTAACGAAGTAGTAAAATGTCGATGTGCTTTGACAAACTTTTCAGCGTGTTGTTGAAAAGTCGAAATACGCATATATTACTCTGTACACGCCCGAGGAAGTAGAATAAACGAACATGTAAGTATTAAATACATCAAAGGTAGTAGCTTAGTAAAAAAATATGGAAACAAGGGTGAGAGCAGAGAGGAACAGAGGGAGGAACAAATGAATTGCTTCTGTTCATTTTTCTACATGACGCTAGTCTCTTGGTTTCTGAAGAAATAATAAGGCAGCATCTGTTTTGCAAAGTGGTATTTCATCCTTTTTACGTGATGGAATTCGTTTCATGAAAGTTTGCTCTGTAAAATATAAGTTGTATATTTTATAAAACACGGAACGACGTTCTTTGCAACGATATAATTTCGCGATTATTTTCGTGACTGTACGCATTCAACTTCATTCTTCAAAATTTTTATTATTTTTGTAAAATTGTGAAAATAAATTTTACGCTGATAAAATATTAATGAAACTTCTTATTGATCCTTTAAAGATCAGCGTAAATATGTTATATTTAATTTCTGATTGTATTAAGCGTCAAGGAATTGATCATTATATTTAGAATATGTGTTGAATGTATAATTGGAATTTTAACTGTATTTCAGTAGTTCGAACGTTGATATTTTTATTGAAGTTTCCGATGAAGAAATAGGACAGTTGTATAATTAACAAACTAACGATCTTGGTTTTCAGACAGGTTTTAAAATAATCGAAAATTTACGCTTTTATCGTTCCAGCACGAACGAAGAATATTAAAATAACTTACTGTTATTGAATTTTGATTACTTAGTGATATATATCATGTAAGTCCAGGTTATTAATGAAATCAATACTCTGCAGGAAATATTTGTTATTCTTTCTCGCAAAAAGCGTATAATGTGTGATTATTTATGTGCAAATTTTACAGTTTTTGAACATTTTTCAATAAATCAAATAGTTAGAAATCAAAGTGAGGCTAAATAAGTTTATACTTATTTAAACGCATATCTTTTCCAATATTAATAAAAGACATTATTTCAAAACTTCTATTAAATAAATAAAGCTAATAGTTGGGAAATATTTTCCAATATTAAAATAAAAGGAAGAAATAAAAACAATGTACATACGAAAATAGTATTTAAAGATATAATGTGATACATATAGATAGAGAATCTTACAGTTTTCAGTTTTTAAAGTACTTAAGTTTTACACATTGACAATAATTTGACAGTATTTCACAGAATTGTTTAATGTAGAAATTAAACTTACAACAAGTATAACGATGTAATTGAAGTTTAGTGCGACGAGCTTAAGAAATCTAGTCTTTTATATGTAGAGGTTTTCTTTAATATAGATTCATCCTAAATAGAGGAATATTTCAAATATTTTCACCTATTGTTTTTAACTATATATTAGTTGATATTCTGATGTATTTCCATGCATTCTTTTTTTATTAATATCAGATTAAGAAAACATGTGATCTCTCTATATTGGGTATGGGTCGTCCTTAAATGAAGAGGTAAGTGTTCTCAATTTAGAATAATGTTTTGATAATTTTTTTTGTTTAAATGATTTTTTATTTGAAAATTTGTAAAGTTTCCTGAGATGCACAAAAATTTCGAGACGCTTTATAGGCTCCCATTTCTTTATTTTTAACGGCACATATAGACGTCTTCATCTAGTCAGAATAACAATGTTCATAAGTTAATAAAGATATTTGAAAAATATATCTAAAAAAAAATTATGAACCTTCTTAATACAGGGATCCTCATATTAATGATAATCTACTTCTAATAGGCACACAATATTTCATGCAAAAAAAAAAAATGAAAATTAAAACTTAAGAAATTGTGATTTTAAACATATAAATTATAAAAACATAATTACTTACCCTTTGAAAGAAATAATGAAACAAAAAATTTTCTACATAATTGTCAAACTGAATCATTAATGGCGTTAATGGCGACCATCGCGCGATTATTTTCTTACACGTAAAGAAAAATGATGAAACTGTACTAATTATAACGTTTGAGGATAGAGTGCATTGCTTTCTTAATTAGATATTATATCAGCCCATATTCTGAACCCTTTCCGCATTAAGACAATTTTTTTTCTCTGTATACATGTATATTATAAGTTTTGCACAGATACAATACTGAAATATCAACATAAAAGTATCTAAGATATAGTGCTTTGTACATGAATAATGAGGTGCTTCCAGCAACGCAGATAGAACTTCTAAAAATGCACATATAACTTCGCTCGTACTTCGTTATCTCGCAGCATCCTCGATTTTTCTGGCGACGCAATTTGCATATTTCAAAGCAGGCCATCTCAAACACGACACAATAATTTTGTTATTCCCCTTAGTCTGTTCTTTGTATTTTTCCCCAAGCTATTGCAAAGTATCTACTGCATTCCCCTGCTTTTCTCTTAAGTTCAACGTGTCGCGGTAATTTTCAACTCTAGCGTTGATGTTGGTTGCAGTGTGAATGTTATGAGTAAAAACCGTATGTTAGGTGTTTCCTATATCATTGCAAGTGGTCATTCGTTTGCAGGTAGCTACGTTTTCGTAATTTTTACATGATATAAAAAAAGGACAGGAACAACGATGAAAGAGATCTTCACAAGTGTAAATTCAAATCTAAAACTGAGCAATGTGCACACACAATCTATTCAAAAAGTTCCCGGACTTATAGAATAACTTCTAACCACGATATCTTCATCTTAAGATTAAATCTAGTTATTGTAGATATTTTTTTGTTTATCAGCTTTGTTTAACCTTAAAGTGTTCAACTGTTTGTCTGTATAGCACATTTGAAATTTGTAATTCCGTTTTATTGTCACAGTTGGCGCGATGAAACAAAGAGCTGTGACACGGTTTTGCTTTTTAAGTGGAAAAAGCTCCTAAGGAAACATACCGAATGTTGCAAAATGCGTATGAAAGTGAAAGTCTTGGTCGTATGCGAGTATTTCAGTGGTCTTCGCACTTTAACCCTGCAGCCGTCACGGTTGATCTGATAGATATGCCAAAACTATTTTTCTAAAATACTATAAATCTTTCCGATAAGAAGTAGCTGTTATTTAATACATTCACTCACCATATGTTCATCTCTTGAGACCGGGTGTCAACTAGACAGTTATTTCCATGAAGATATTCCTTATAGCAATAACAGCCCGCTTTGTTTAAAAACGTAAGATTAATTTCAAGTATTTTAACGATGCAATAAATGTACGCTCACAAAAGCTATCATCAAACGAAGTCAGGTCTCGATGTCGTTGACCAAATGGTTATGTTAATGCTCATGGTTGTTTTATAATAAACTTTTGAGCTTGGTAGAATTTGCACGTGATGTACCGACTTCAAATAACGACTGAAAGATCACCCAATGTTCAAATTGGGAACTTTATAACAAAACTTGGTTGACTGCGTGACAGCTGGACTTTTTTAGATGTTCTCTTATTGACCATTACTTGTATTCTGCCGTGTCTCAAGCCTCGTTCTTACCTAAGATGCGTTCAGGTTGGTTCACAATGATTGGCATATATTTTGTAATATTCATTACCAATCAGCGTGCCTAATTTTCTCGCCAACTTCTTCTAGTACGCCTTTAGCGCGCTTCACCTTGAAAGAATGAGAGATGGCGAAATGTTTATAATAATTTGGGAAATTCCTCGATTAACGGACCGTTACGTAAAAATGTACCCTTCGAAAACCCGAGGTTTATGGCGTGTTCTTAAGCTATCGAATGCGAGAGGCACGAACCGCTAACAACTCTAATAAAACAATTCTGTCTACCCTCGCCGGGATATACTTTAAAGCATGCAAATAATAAATGAAAATTCTAAACTCAAAAACAGCCTTTCTGTGCGATCGTATCATAAATCGTTACTAAAAAATCTTAACAATTTGATACATGTAACGTATCAATAGACAAATTATTCATGTACTAACGCAAGATGTGAAAGTACGACGCAGAATATTTATTAGGAATCTGGTAACACAATTGACGTTAGATGAAATAATAAGGCGGTCAAATATTACCACGGGTATATATGTATAAAACTTTACATATAAGAATTCGGAATTTCCTTGGGTAGAATGAGAAAAATTCTAATAAGGACATAAGCACCGATGGGAGTATTATCTATGACGAGGAAAAAGAAAAGAAAAAGACGTTCTACTTGCAATCCATCTAAAATCACGCGTTTAAGAAAATGTTATGTTATGTCTTGAGCATAGTAACATTATATGTGATGGATGTTATAATCATTTTACACATCCATCAATTGAGAATTTAGATTAGTTTAAGTTAAACATAATCGTTCACTTTTTATATTTGATTTATTAATTATCTATTTTATATCTGTATATCTATATGTTGTATCTATTTTAATATAATTAAACAGTTTGCATACACTTGCATAGCTTTTTTGCACAAATGATCACCGGAGCACGGATTTTAAGTTACTGTATCTCTCAGTTACGCCACCATTTGTGTAAGTTGGTCGTAAGATACTTGAGGATGATCCAAGGAGAAAACAAAAGTAAAGACAATGTTGATTGTATTATTTGATACACGAGAAATTTTCCAGAATGAGTTCGGCGAAACACTATCAAATAATCAGTACGTAATGGATCGTCTTTTGAAGCAAATTCGACGAATTCAACCAGAATTGTACCAGTCCGGTCAATAATTTCTGTTGTACGACAATGCTCCAACACGTAGATAACTGTGATAACTGTTCTAACGTATCCCCCCTATTTCCTATTTCCGAAACTGAAATTGACCATGAAAAGGAACCTGTTTTGAGGATCTCGAAGTTAGAAAATGTAAAGTGACAACTACATTGAAGGGTATCCCAGAAAACGAATTTTTCACGTTTCCAACGACTGTATGAACATAAGAAGCAGCGTATTAACAAGGGAGGAGACTACGTAGAACACTGAAAAATAAAATTACGTCTATCTGTAAAACTTTTTAGCAGAAAGCATTAGTCCGTGAACTTTTTGAATGCACAATGTATAACAACGACGTGTACACGCGCGCGTGCGCGCGTGGTATGGTGTCTGGAATACTGAACTAAACGAGCTATGGTGGTTGCTGTAATGAGAAAGAACGACAAGATGAAAAAGGAAGTTAGACGTGCAAGAGCGTTCCTTTGTCCAGAACCCTGTAATACATACATGATTAAAGCTATCTCGAAGATCTATACCATTAGACGGCCGGAACAATTAGGATTAGGTCAGAGGTTGTACAGGGTGGGGCACGTAAATGGAGGTACCTAAATATCTCCGCTAAAGGTAAAACAAAAAAAGAATATACGCGACAATTTTTTCTTTTTTTTTATTTATATCGTACGTAAATTTCGTCAAAATTGATGAGTGACACTTGGGAACGACTCCTCTGTGAATACATATGTGTTACTTTTATACACTTTTCTGTATCGGTGTGTTTGAAAAATGCAATTATACGCTTTTTTTTTTAATGGAACGTATGACTTAATTACATGTCGTATAGTGAATCTATATAGTGTAGACAGAAAAGTATTCCGCATTCAAAGGATTAAAAGGCTATGATAAAAATATGAAACGTAAAACTGTACATAAACTTAAGTGTGCATTTCGAAGTGTCGTCCTCCTTTTTCAATAAAAAATTGATATCGATATTCTGTAAAATTTATGGTGATCCGAAGTCTATGGCAATTTTGTCTAATTTCTTCATAGAGTATCACGAACATTGTATATCAACATACACGTTTGTTGGTCTTAACATTTATAATGCAACAATTTTTTGAAAATCTTATTCAAAATTTGCTGTTAATTCTGAAATTATGGTTAATGTTGAAATAATCAATAAATATTCATTTATATTTGTATTTATTAATTTATTATAACAAATTAATAAATAAATTCCGACTGTTACTAAAGTTCACGAATAAACTAATGATGATGCAAATGTCAGTGGTATTATTGTTGCAGGTAACTTGAAAAAAGAAATTGTGCTCTTTTTGTAAAAACTAAAATTTATTTTATATAAATATATAATAATCTATAGATTATAATAATAAATTATCAACATTGAGAGTATGAAAGGGTATCGATATACATTTTTGTTATAACTTTTTAACGAAGCATTTATGGACTTTTTGCCTTACATGACACTTTAGTCTCATTTTTACCTATATAATAATCTATAGATTAATAAATAAAATATATAATAATCTGTAGATTATAATAATAAATTGTCAATATTGAGACTACGAAAGGGTATCGATATACATTTTTGTTATAACTTTTTAACGAAGCATTTGTGAACATTTTGCTACATGACACTTTAGCCTTATTTTTACCTATGTAATACACTGACAAAGTTTCAGCACTAAACCTGAAGACACCCTGTCTAATATTTCGATACTATTTGGTAAAGAATAAAAAATGACATCGTATAATACATAAAAAAAAAAATTATGAAGTTTCGTTCAATACGATGAAACGCAGTTATATTTTTTTAACGCAATAAAACGCGACATCGCTACACGTCGATGGGCTTATCAATCGTAAAATCACGGTCACACATGTACCATATATATTTTACACAGCTGGCTGCTCTGATATGTAGTGAAAATTTGTTTCCATTCAAGCAGATACTTATAAATATATCAAAACGTTTTCACAACGTAAGTCGTATGGAAAATGGCATGCATGGATATCGAATAAAATCGTAACATAGTACGAATCATTGATTACAGCAATCAATTGGTTTTAAATAATTCTGTAGCAATAAATACATTTTTTATCATTTAAATTCTCCCTGTTTCAGCAAATTGTAATTCAAACTTGCTGAAACCACTGCAAACTTGGGATAATTTGAGTGTCTTGAGAAGCAATTAAAAAATAATCTTTCGTTCATCACCTCATCACCAATATAATCAGAAAGAAAAAAAAGAATAAAGATTACCGGGAATAAATTATCGGTGTTGCAATCTTGACTTTCAATTTATGTTTTATAATGCACAAAATGTAATATCGAATTTATATTCATCGAAGAAACTCAAATTGCATTACGCTTTAAATACCTGTAACATTATTATCAGATGGAAGCTAAAAAGAATTTTCCCTTTCATGGCACTTCTCAAATAGTAAAATTTTTTTTTAAGGTACATATATTTCATTTAAGAGGTATAATTTTACAACTGGCTAAGTTCATACTACACCAATTTGAAAATATTTATGAATATTATTTTTTGAAAATTTTTCATTTTGTATAAAATGAAAATTTATTATTAAAAAAAAAATTTCAATATATAAAGTAAAAATGTACGAAGCGGTCAAAGTCCATGGTGCAACATTTTCTAAAGGACTTAATGTTCTATAATGAAATCTAATTTTCCTGTAATACATTTACTCCGAAATCATCGTCGCTAATAACCACGTATATGAGCAATCGATGCAACTCTAAAACTCGATTAAAAGAAGAAAATGAACGAAAAGTAGCCAAAGCAGAAGTTAGAATCAACTGAACCTAGCATTCCAATAGTAAGGACCAGATCAGATCTAAATTATAATCCTTTTTGTAAGAAATAAAAGAAGAGAAGAGGGGAAAAGGATACAAAAGTATAAATACGTGCAATGAAATAGAAAAAGAGTTAGTAGAGGAAATAGAGTAGCGATAGAACTCATAGAGTTAGAAGAGTTAGAAATGTATATAGCACTAAATATAGGACTTTTAAGTATAGTAAATATATAATTATTATAGGGTGAAAAATGTGCGAAAGAATGGGATATAGATGAATGTAATGGAGCAGTAAAAATGTGCACAAATATGTGAAGTAATTAACATTCTATAACTCAATATTCTTGCGTTTATGAAAAGAAAAATTATAGCTGATTACGATTTTACATCTTGAAAAATGTTGAACAACAAGAATTAATAATTAACATAAAGAAGTTGACTGGTAATAACATAATAATACAGAAATTCAATAGTATATCAATAAGCAAATAAAATATGATGTAAAAAATATAGATAATCGGATATGTAACTTCTAAGTCATACAGCTTTCACAGAAGCTACTGTGAACTAAGTCTCTTTTCATGACTGTGAGGTCGAAATTAAACAAAATATAGTACAATTCTTTTTGCGATATCCTCGTTATATTTCTCTAAAAGACACAAGGTCTTAGGAATTTTTCTAATAGCAATTCTCTACTTATCTTAATGTTCATGTGTCACCAAGAAATAACAAGTGAAGAAACAATTAAAAGTGTAGCAACTGAAAGTTTCATTGGCAGATGAAAGCAACGTAGTCGAAATATCGAGTGTACTACTTTGAGTACAGTGAGTGTTAATGAGTTAACAAACGTTTAAAACCTACCTTTACCTGTTTGAAGGTTAATCAAATTCTTGTATCTAAAGAAGAACAAAAGCGTATCGTAATTGACGTACAATTGATTTACCGATTAATTCAGATCAATGAATAATTCGCGGATTTTCTCTACCCATTGAGACAACTATACAGCTCTGTGTAGGAGATGCAGATGTAATTGGATTTTCAAACGAGGTCGATGATGGTCGTTCGCGACGGCTTAATTAGGTTTCGCGAATGCCCGTCGAAAATCACGAGCTTGATATTCTGTCAGCCATTAGCATTTTGGAGTTTCTATGGTACGTTGAATTATCGCACGACATCTTGATGCACGTGTGCACATCTATCTGCACGTGACATAGAAAGTAGTACGTCATGATTTTCACAATCATTATTATTTTGCATTCTATTATTTGCGATCTCTCTAAAAGCGACCCAATGAAAATTCATAATGACGCACGATGAAATGTGAAACGCTATCGAGATTGAAAATGAACACTTCTATACATTGATTCGTTATAGTTTAAAAGCTTATGATAAATCATTTATATACAGAGTGTTTGGTTCATGATTGCGAGCCATGATTCTTCAAGCACTTAACCCTTTGCACTCTGAAGCATTGTTTGATACACAATATTTCCCAGCACACTTTTGCAGGGAAGCTTTCAAAAGGCAAAAGTTTCCTTTTGAGAAGAAGGAAATGATAAATGTTTAGGAATTTATTTATTTGTATTTCTTTCGTTAATTTACCTTTTATTTTGATATAAATTAAACCTGAATGAGGAACATTTATGGTGCTCATTATAAATGTCACCGTAGAAACATTTATAAAATGCAAAGGGTTAATAATCAGACGAAAAATATATTAAGAACTTTGCGAAAAGTTGATCAGCTTTTTTTCAAAAGTTAAAAAAAAAAGATGTTTCGATAAACAACCGAAGATCAACTTGACTTTTTGAAATTGCACCTTATATATTTTTAGTTTTACGGAGTTGTAGCTAAGGCATATCCAACGACCTTGAGGTAACCTTGAATTCTGAAGTTCAGGTTCGATCAACAGAAACGTTTATATGGAAAATTATTGTAATTTCAATCAGATTACAGATTCAAATTGGTATCTTTCGGCAGGAAAAATGTTGACTGTACGCGAATTACAAAAACAGAGTAAACAGCGTTTCTATAGGGTCATTTACAGTCTATGCTGTGCCAATTCAAAACATTGAACATTTAAAGTAGTGAATTCGCACAGCACGCCGAGAGAAGTACATCGTGACGGTATTATAGCGTTTTTAAAATTTATTCAGTCAATTGGAACTGTACTTGTAAAAAGATTAAACTACAATTCGATTGAAACAAACTAATGATTTACACTAGATGTGGATTCAAGATAGTAAAAAAAGAAACATAGTGCATGTAAACATAGCTGAGTAAAAATTTGAGAGGCTCAAGCGGGAATCAAATCGGACCAACAAGCCAGGAGACTTTAAGCGCCCATAACTAACAAAGAGTAAGACGCCTTCTTAGTTTCTTCGCTGTTATTGCTCCTTTTGATAGACATTGGAGACTCCAAATTCTGCGCTGAAATATGCTCCCAAATTGTTCTGCACTACTTTTCTTTCTTTCTTTTTCTCATGTCATTTTTGGATACTCTCCCACTCAGCGACACTCAGCTGAATTTTTCTGTTTCTTTCAACTCTTCTGAGAGAGACGTATAAAAACACACGCTTTCACGAATGTTTTCTTTAGAACACAACTTCGATTCGTCGTCATCACTGCGCCTCGTATTAGTCCTAGATGCCTTCACCCCTGATGAGCTCCAAATTGTAGTTTCCGAGAAAAAATCTCAAAGACTAAGCGGGAATTGAACCCATGACCTCCGGACTGACAAGCCGGCACTCCTAATGTCCATACCTAAGACGGTTTTTTAATTTCTTTATTGTTCTTGCTTCTTTCGATTGAAATGAAGGCATCAATCTTACAATATTTACGATAATATGAAAATTAATAATTTCTCTGAGGGGTTATTTTGTTACTAGCGTCATTTGAACTATATTTCTACCAAGTTTCCGATTTTTTTAAATTTTCTAGTTTGCCGAATTTCCCTTGTGAGTATCTGAATGCTAGTGACTTTTGTTAATATTCGGATACCCTTTAAAACAGAGTAACTTCTCGGTTATAAGTTCGGATCAATTTTTTTTAATTTATTTGCATATCATCTAATAAACTGATTCTTCTAATTTTGCAGAAAAATTCAACTCCCATTTTAAAAAAGTTATTCTGTTTTTGAGAATATTTAAATATTATTAAACGTCATTTTAATTATGTCTATAAATTACGAATAAGAGTGTATTTAGAACATTCGTCTTCCAACAATTGTAGTATTTATACAGCAATATTAATAAAATAAAGGAGTACGTTGATATTCAACAAAATTGTTCGAATAAACGAGTAATGAAGTTTCATTTAATATTTCTTTGAACTTGGTTCATTTGAACCTAAAAAACTGAATATTAAAATTTCAATTTAGGTATGTATTGCTTACCAACGCCCTTCGTTTCCCGACATTCAAATGGAAACAGCACATGTTGCTGCATTCAATTCAGTTAGGGCGCATACCCTCGTATAAAAGAAACGCCTGGCTTTCGCTTCGTAGTGTCTAATTGCATGTAATAACATTTGCAAATGTTTACATATCAATCCATTTGTATAGCATCAGCACAGAAATGATCATTCGGTGTAGCAGCTGCAAATATCTCCTCGCCTTTGTTCCCTCTTCAGCTTCAGCTCTCTCCCCTCATTATCCATCCTTTCCTGAAGACCGTGTTTTATCCCTTTTTGTGAGCAGGAAATACGGAAACAATCAAGCTGACGAGCAAGGTTAAAGTGGTTAGTGACATCGGATCGACACACGTGCATGCAGATTACATGTACACACGTGCCGCATTCCCTTCATTTTTCATCGGTACTTCACCGTTCTCACCTATCTTGCATTGTTTATTTTCCCTTTTCACAGCATAGCTTTACATCTGCCACTCTAAAACTCACTTAATGCACATGTGTAATTGGAAAACACTCTTAAACATTCATTTTACACGATTTCGAAATAATATGATTTAGAAGACAAAAGCAATTCTATCATGACACAGTATATTTTGATTTAATGTGGTTCAAAATAGCGTTTAGTTTTAAAATTTTTGTTTTAGTTAAATGCTGTTAGAGGGAATATTTGTAGAGATGTGCGAGAACCCGAAAATATCGGGTCAAGTCGGGACAGAAATTTTTTCGGGGATCAGGACGAGTTCTCGAAACTTTCGAAACTCCCGCGATTGTCCAGGATTCTCAAAAATTTAGAATTCCCGAAAGTATCGAGATTCCTGGAAGCATTGAGAGTTATATTATTAGGACAATGTTTCTATACTTTGTATTACTATTTATCAAGTATATGATGTCTGTGTATCAGTAATACGAATAATAAAATTCATGTGATCTGATATAAACAATGCAACTGCGTAAACACTGTGTTACTGCAAAAATCTTAAACAAGTCTCAAAGCGAATCTCGAACGGTAAACGAGTATTCGGGATTTTCTGGAATCTCGACATTTCCGAGAATCCCGATACTTTCAGGAATCTGAACTCTTTCCAAAATTAGAATAAAATGAAATAAAATTCTTTCTTCATCAAGAATTTCTTTTTATTAATTTTCAAATTGTTGGAAATGATCCCCATTTTTTTGCCAACATAATTGTGCTCTATGTACTGCACTCCTGTGAACGTTTTCTAGGGTATTTTCCCTTTCCAAGTGTTTAAATGTGAAAAATATTTTATCTTTGAGCTGTTCTCTACTCAGATTTTCCTCCTGATAGACAAGGAACTTTACATGGGTCCATAAATAAAAATCCATGGGTATCAAATCCGGAGATCGTGATGGTCAAACTATGTTACCTTTCCAATGTTCATCCCTTAGTATTACCTAGTATTACCTAATCAGTAATAAATCAGAACAGCAAGACGAGCAACACAATGATATTTATATGCTGTCGATGTGAGATCATCTGCACTCGGTAGATAAAACAACACTGTTTTATTTGAAAACGAAACCCGATATGAAAAGATGTTATTCTTTTCTTTTTTCGACTTATTTTTGCATGTATAGCCACCCCCTTTCCCGCTTATACCACCAGTGCTGAAACACCCTATATATTAATTTCAATTAATTTTCACTTTATCGTTATTATCGTATGTAAATATTGGAAATATAAAAAAAAAAAGAAACTCTCCAACTTATTTTTGTTAAATACACGTACTGAAAATAAGTTTAAAGAGAATAATAGAAGAAAATCTGCTTGAAATTGAACTATTTGTTAATATGCTCGATGTATGATACTTGTATTGCTCTTTTTGATCCTTTCTTTAAACGTTTAACATTTGACTTTATTGTTTCCTTTTCACTGACGCGGACAGTAAGTGTACTCACTTGTGACTCATTGAATATGCCTTGTTTCTCGAATTGGAGTCAAGAAAACGTCATCAAGGTAGAACAAAATGAACACGTATGGCGCCCGGCCAGAAATACCATTCGAGTGAATTTGGTTAACATATTTTTTTACGCGTTCGTTCTATGGTACCCGCAGTTTGTTTCTCCAGCTTACCGTACAACTTTGACAGGTTTACTGTGTGAGACGAACGAACATCATGAGAGGGGATACCCACATCATTATGAATGTTCAGGACGTCACGCTGTTTTGTATTTAAATTTCATGGATATTTTGACGCATAGTCGACCTTCTGTAACGTCACTCCACATTTTTGTTGTTTTCTTTCACGAAGATAAACTATCGTTACGTTCTTTTTACGCTTTTTCCCTCCCTTTTTTCCTTTTTTATTAGATCTACACCACGTGCTTAAAAGTTTCGAAAGCAAAATAAATTTCTCGTTGTAAATTCGATATATCCTGCTATAACATAAAATAAGGAAGTATGCTTTGAAAGAACCTCAGTTAAATCTTATAAGATTTAATTTGCAGTTAAAAATTACTTTTTCTTTTTAATTTATATCTATCTAAATAATCAAGATTTTAAGCTATTCAAATAAATATAATCCTTGATATGATAACAGTTTGTAAGTAATATGCCTGAATAAAGGAGTATTTATGTAATGATATTTTACTATTACTGATGTTTACATTTATGTTAAATATATTTTGATAAACGACGAGAAAGTAGCTGAAATAACACTGAAAAATATAAATAGGAAATATCTTTAAAATCGAATTTCTTATTTGCTTACTGTATGTACATCCAATCTAACTATACGATAAAATAAATTATTCTAAATTTAATTTAATAATATAATTTATTATTATTTAGTAAGTTATTAATTGTATCGCATAAATGAAAGTAACAATAGATCTAAATGGAAAGTTACGATTTATATGCAAAATGATTTTTTAAATAGAATTTGATGTCAATTTTCAAGTATAGAAATAAATTCTTTCCGAATTTTTGGTACAATCGAAGATTTATTCAAAAAGAATGAAAACAGTTTTATCATCAAAATAATTTCTATTATTCTTGATAACTTTTCGCCATTTTTCTGCCAGCTTACGAATACCATCACGAATATTTCGGTTTGAGTGGTTGCACTTAGTTATGTGATTCCAGTCTAATAGAATTTAATTCTACATTTAATATTTTCAAGAATTTTAATTTTTTTTAAACACTGTGTACTGTCTAGCAATGACCTTTGTACAAAAGTACAGTACAACTTTTTCACAAATACAAGGTTTTCTGTACACGATTTTTCTATCACAATAAAAAATTCAAGCAAATCGGCGACTTATACAAGTTGAAAAAAAAAACTCGATACAAATTTCTCTAGATACAATGATCGAAACCGTATGGTTACACAACTGGACGATTTTGTCTTTTTATGCTCTAAAAGGATATGCAAAAAAAAATATATAATTCTTCTTAAAAAAATACCAATGAATGGCAACAAATGATTTCGAATGATCTTAAACGATCAATATACTATAGATCAATAAATTTATCATGGAATAAGATACATGTCTGTCTAAGTGCAAACATATTGTTCCATTGAAACAGAAAAAGCAAAGGACATCTTGAAATCTCGAAAAAGTACGTTCACCTAGGCTAGATTTTGTAACCATCACAAGATACTTCGCTCGAAGCAAATTTAAGTTCTACTTAAAACACTTTTTCAAGAAACCGAATACGTTCGCAAGATAATTGCGTGTAAAACTTCAAATAGAACATTCTGTATACAGTAGTGGTTACAGAAATTCACCACTTCAAAAATATGAAAGTTTTTGATTTAACAAAAAATTACAAAACCATCAAAACATAATTTATTACCGTTAATTTACAAATAATTCGAAGTAATTATATCCTTACAAAATGTGTAAATGATGTACACTTTGTACAAATTTTGAATACATGTAGAAATGAACAAAGATTTTCCAACATTAAAGATTACTGGCAATCTTAAATGTTATTTTCAAGATGATTTAGTACTTTGTAGCCACCTCCACGAATAACAGCTTTGCCATCCATTTTGCATCGAGTATAACAATTTTTTAACAATAGGCAACGGTAAAACGAATGGATACACGTCTTAATACAACCTTATTTGCATTAAATTACGAAAAACTATCAGAAGATCGCGTTAAAATAATCTATAATGTGCCTACATATTCGACAAACTATGTTTTTAAAGAATGGTGTAATTTTATTGGCCGCTACTGTATTCTGTGTGAACATTCCATGTCTCTCACGCATGTAGAAAGTTTCGTTAAAGTCTTCGAGTACAATCTCTTTCTCGTTCCCTCGTTAACCACATATCCTATTCGTCTTAGCTAAAATGATACAAGCTGTCAACAAGAAATTTTCCTAACAGCGTTTCATAATCCATAACATGACACGCTCAATCAGTTGCTTTGGCTGAGTTGTAACCCCTGAGTCCAATTTCTAGCAATATGTAGCATAGCAAATCTACAAGTCACTTGGGACATGATGAATAGACATTAGCTACACTGCCGCTCAAAAGTATGTGGACACTTCCTTAATTCTTATAACTACCTGAAAAATGTTATGATATCTTTGGTAAATTTGATTACTTTGTATATATTCCAGTTCGTACAGTATTACAGAACATATTTTAATAATAATTTATTAAATATCTCACCCATAATGATAAAAAATAATTATATCTTGTTTTCATCTACATATCCACCGCGCGCTTTTATGACTGCGTTTACTAGTCGTGGCATCCTGGCTATTAATTTTTTCATTATTTCGGTATCAGTTAAGTTCCACTCAGATTCTAAGATTTCCCATAAATGTTTTTCGGACTTGGGACATCGTTTTCGAACTTGTCTATCTATCTGATCCCACAGTTTTTCTATGGGATTCAAATCGGGTGATTGGGGTGGCCATTCCATTATTTTCACTTGAGAATTCTCTTGCAATTGTAGTAAATAGTTTCTACATATTGCAGAAGTGTGCTTCGGGTCATTGTCGTGCATAAATGTGAAGTTATTACCAATAACTCGATGTCCAGATGGAATTGCATTTTCTCTCAGGATGTTCAAATATCCTTCTTTTCTTAAAATTCCATTTATTTTGATTAAATCTCCCGTCATATTATTTCCAAAGCATCCCCATACCATGACAGAACGACCCCCATGTTTAACTGTGGGCACTACACAATTGTCGTTTAATATTTCAGCAACTTTTCGGCGCACAAAAACACGTCGCTTGGAGCCAAACACTTCAAACTTCGATTCATCAGACCATAATACTTTTTTCCAGTCTTCCAGCGTCCAATTTTTATGGCATTTAGCCCACTGAAGCCTCTTTTTTTTATTTTGTTTCCTTAACAATGGTTTTTTCACTGCAACACAGCCTCTAAGACCGCCCTCCTTAAGACGCCTTTTTATTGTTGAAACCGAAATTGTTTCCTCCCTAGATTTATTAACTTCTGCAGCTATTTCGGTAGCTGTATCCCTTCTATTTCTTTTGCTTATTGTTATAATATGGCGATCTTCTGCCTGAGTTGTTTTTCTAGGTCTTCCAGTCCTTTTCACAGAGGAACAAATTCCTGTAGCACCGTACTTTTTGATGCTGTAACTCACACAGGACTTTGAAACTCCTACTTTTTCTGCAATACTCCTTATAGAATACCCTTCTTTCGATAGAGTGATTATTTGCGAACGCATTTCTACGCTTAATTCAATTTTTTTCGTGCCCATCGTGCTCTCACAAGTATTCAAAATGAACTGATCTAGACAGAGCACTAGAGTGATCCCTACGCTCTTATCTAAGATTTTTCCACTTCGAATCATGTTTCTAAATATTTAAGTTACTCTTGAGAAGGCGACAGACCTCACTCAAGTGATGCAGTCATCGTAAACTGCAAAAGAAAAGTCTTACAAACTGTACGCACGCAACGATGTATAACGCAGTCTTCCACCCACCGGATAGACTTTTATTTATTTAAGAAAATTGAATAACTAAATTGTTAATTTAGTACTATTAGAATACATTACATACATATTCATAATATAATTTAGCAACAAATGTGGTTTAATAATAGAAATATACATTATATATCACAAATTTCATGAACGCGGTAGGTGTCCACATACTTTTGAGCGGTAGTGTATGTAGGATAGTGTTCAAAGGAATACAGATTCGCCATTCTCTCGTCATTCCCATCTCTGCATGGTTTCAAATTGAATACGAACATTAATTTAGACGTCTAAAAATTACACCAAGCAAACTGAACTTACAGGAATGGAACGTAGGAATGTGACGATTTGTTTTTTAAACTGTCGAATACCATCAATTATTTCCACCGTCTCGTTATTTCCGTTTGTCTCGTAATACTATGTTTGCGACCTTTTCTTGTATTAGATGTAGAAATCAATTTTTTCCGACTTTTAGGTACAATTAAAATTTTATT
This sequence comes from Anthophora plumipes, assembly GCA_951804975.1. NCBI lineage: Eukaryota > Metazoa > Arthropoda > Insecta > Hymenoptera > Apidae > Anthophora > Anthophora plumipes. The sequence goes on along the minus strand of OX638118.1, from coordinate 12,389,479 downwards.
TTTAAGAGATGAAGACAGATTAATCATGGAAATAATTCTGATTATTGTGAATGACAGTTTACCATTTTTCTGGCAGCTAGAGAATACCATTGTAAATATTTCTATTTGAATGACTGCCCTGATTATGTGATTCCAGTGGGAAAGAATTTATTTTTACGTCTAATATAATTGACATCTGTCAAATTTACGAGTGAATGAAAACCCGAATTTTTCTTCAAAAAATCGATTTATTTAACTTAGAATTTATTGACTTACTTATAAATTTGGATATATTTTCGTATCATTCCATTAATAGAAGTTAGTAAAAAAATCTTGAAGAATAATAGTAATTATTTTTGTAATTGATTTTGTGAAATTCGAAATCCGTTATACTGACATGTCCTATAAATCTAGTATTAATATTCTAGCAGGATCAAAGTCCAGAATTGTAACACATCCAAAATGTATAAAATGTATAAAGTTATATCATGCCACACCTTATTAATTCTAAGGCAGAGTTATTGGAATGATATGGTAAGCAACTTTATATGTCCTTTCATAAAGATAACGATCGACCAAACGAACGCAAGTCGGTTGCTCCGTAACCGATTGTTAGAATGCGTTAGTGTCAATTAAATATCAGAAATGCTTGGCTGTATTGTGATTTCAATTGCTCATACTTTGAATAATGAATTGGAAACGTACAAGTAGTAAATGAAGCTTCAGCCTTGAATATGTTAATTTCCAAATGACTGAATTTTTCAATAACTTTCGTTGAAAAAGCTTCAAATATCCAGAAGCCTCATGGAACTTGGAAATTTTTATGCTGCTTTGTTCTATTTGTTTTATGGAGAATGTGTTAACAAGGGACAATTGCGAATATTTGCAATGTTACATAATTTAATAATGTAAAAACTGATAAACTGAATTTTTCCTGTAACTACTCCCCAGGTCGAAATAAAGGGTTGAAATTTGGCGTCAAATGTTTCCTTTCCGTAAGCTATCGCAAAACCTATTTGGTTTAAGGGCTCTTTTGACCCTCGTTATCTTGCTGCACTTTTTGTTTATACAGAGTGTCTTCTCATAGACCAACAAAATTTTACCAGTTAATTCGAAGTGTGACTCTTATCAGAAAATGGCCTATAAACATACCCTTAAAACTCGATAGTTAACAAGGTACTGTTAACACGTTAACTGCCATGATAATCAAGCCGTGACCGGCTGTTTTATTGTTTAAAATGCCTGAAATAAGATAAATATCATGAACTACAAAAATGTTCAACAACGTAAATAATTAGATGATTTTTAAATAAAACATGCATTATCCAAACATCAAATATTTTTATTTGAATATATTTTGCAAAAATTATGTATTACAATGTCTTATATTAAAACATTTCTTTTACATTTTTCGTAGTAAACTTTACAGCATTGTTCTTATAGCATATTTTACAACATTTTCTCACCAGATAGGCTAGCCCTTTCTTTTTTCAAATTTTATGGTGTTACCTTTAACAGCTGTACTTGATGTGCATACATCTTGTAGATTTTCGTATTACTTGTGTAGATATTATGTTGCTGATAATTAGACTGCGGATTTTTATGAAAATTTATACTTTTGAGAATATATAGTAAAAAAAAAAGGTAGAATTTCGGTAGAAAATTATTGCAGTTACTGAATATTACAAAAAGCACTATAATTTTGATATTTTGTATATTTTTCCATATTACGTGCATTCTGTACAATTTTCCATTTTTAAAGTTCCTATAAATGCATAAAAATCCACAGTCTACTTATAATATTTTATAATTGTATACTTAGAATAATGAAAATTCTTATGGCCTTTAGGGTAAATCATGAAAAATTTGCGTGACAGACAACGTCTTAATAAAAATTGTATTTTTGACGTATCGTACAATATCCTAAATAAATCTATATCTGTGGAATTATTAATTATACGAATAATTGACTTTTTCCTTGTTTTATTCAAAGCTTCTTAAGTTATATTTTTAAAACACAAAAGGTTATTTCCACCACTTGAAAATTATAAATAAACTTTCATTTTGTAGATTTGTGGGTAAAGGGTTGTTGTTAAAAATTTGAAAACAATATGTTATAGTGAGGCCTTCTTCATAAAATGTTGATATTTTATGTGTGATTTATTTGGAAATTAACGTAACAAAGAGCCATTAAAATGTAGGTTTACGCGCCAGCTTGGGTAGAAAGCCAAGGCGTCCGAGCTCTTACCAGTCCAGTATATCTTCTCCCACGGCATGTCGTAGATCTATCACAGTTCCTACAGCGAAGGACCACACCGCAAAATTTCCATAACTGACGTATCAATTTTATCTATTTGGAAAATAACTAGCGTCCCATAGTATAATAAAATTGGATGATATAAATTCAAGATCGAAGGACCGCCCACGATATGAGGAATAAATGTACAAAATCTAGAGATCCAGTTTACTAGGAACTGGAAACTATTTTATAATATAAATCTGGCACTTGGTGTGTGTTCCAACACACGCTAACTTATTAATACCAACTTCGTTTTCTTCAATCGATTTGCTTAATTCTGACACATACAAATTCCAGATCTGTTTACGTATACTATACAAATATTAATATTATTGATATTATTATTATTGTTTCTGGAATCTTATTGAACGCAACAACAGATTTGCCGGTAGATACGATATTGTACCTAAAATGAATGAATTTTTATATTTTACAATATAATTTAGAAATTGGGACTCTAACGGAATAATTTTGTAACATAAACTGTTACAAAAGCGATTACCACAAGAAACATAACTTAGAGATATAAAGCTGCCAACTTTCGTTTGTCGATTTGATATAAGAGGCATGGTATCAAATGTTCTAAACTGTTTTTATATTTTGGACGTTGATCGCTGACTAGCTTCGAAATTTTTGAAATGTACGCTCATTGACTGTTTCAAAGAATACCTAATCGTCAATCAGCGTGCCTAAATGTTCGCAATCACTCATTTCTTGCGCCCTTAGCGTGCTAACCTGGAGAGATGGCGGACAAGGGGTTTGTTGAAGTTTGCGTATGTTTGACAATCAGATATTTTCTTTCGATTCTGACCGTTTTGCTCTTTTGATGGTTACACCTAATTTTTGAGTCACCCTTCGGAAGGTCTATTTTGTGACACCTTTTCTTGGCTATTGAGGACGAGAGAAACGACCTTCTAAATTCTGAGTTGTAAATTCGACTTTCTCTCGTCGGGACATATCTCAATTCTCGAAAACATGCTAACAATGTACGAAAGTGCTAATATCAAAAATGGTGCTTTTGACACATCCGTGTCATAAACAACTAGCACTAAAAGATATTTAGAAATTTGTATAACTAAAAAAAAAAAAACAAATCTTACACACAATTTTGATATTCTTCATTTTCGTATTATTTTCACTTGTAACACACCCTGCATGTGTGTTTAATATATGTGCACGTATACAAAAGTTGAGAACCAAAATGTGATACAGTAGAACCTTGATAATTGGAATCTTAAGGGAAGAGTTGAAATGTTCGAGTTACAGAGATTTCGATTTATCGAAGTTTCCGATTAAAAGAGGTGATCGAGGTGGTGACGAACAAAAATTCGACTTACAAAAGCTTTATACATGAAGTAGGTTTGTCGATTTATAGATGTATTCAAAGAGAAACAAATTCCACTTTTAACAGTCAATTTATTGCTTAAGTGTACTTTACATATAATCATAAAAGGAAAATAAATTTTAAATAAAAAATAAATACCAATGAAAAATAGATTGTGCGAATTTAGTTGATAAAGTAGCATGTTGGAACGTAAAAAATAAATTTCCACCCGTCATTTCCATTTATTTATTCTCCTTACAATTTTAAATTAGTAGACTAGCTTAGTGTGTTACCGTTATCTATAAAAATTCCAGGAATATTTTTACTAGTTCACAATAATCCGGAGGATTTTAATTACTAGATGAAATAATATAATAATGACAATATGAGATGTTTGTGATAACTTATCATTCTAAATACACAAATTTTATTAGGACAGTTCAAAACAGCTTATTATATACAGCAGACAAAACAAAAAACGCAATGAATAATAACACAATGAACGAAAGAGATTCAATAAACGTAAATAAAGAAGATTTCAATAAAATAACAATAGAAACATAAGTAAATCTTACCTTTAACGGTGTTCGACGAATACACTCGTCACGATGAGATTATCTTACTTTCAAAGTAATAACAAGTACACTCGTAATATAAAAAAAAAAAACAATAATGGAAGCATTATCCGTTTAAGAAACTAAAATATAATGTGTATAAATAATGCTCATCTTCAACTATTTAACAGCGTTCGACGAGTATACTTGTCATGAGGAAGTGACCTCACTTTCAAAGCAATGACAAGTATATTCATCATGTGGAAAAATAACAGTAGAAACATTATCCATTTAAGGAATTATAAAATAATTTGCATAAATAATCTTCATCTTTGACCTTTTAATAGTGTTTGACGAGTATATTCGTCATTAAAAAATGATCTTCCTTTTAGACTAATAACGAGTATACTCGCCATGTGAAAAAATGTACTTATTGGTATTAAAATTGAAATTATGGTGAAAAAATGAAGAATCTATTTTTATTAAATAAAAAAAAAGTCAAACTAACAATACCGTTTTCAATTTTTATGCAAACTTTTTGTTAGATCCGACGTAAAAGAATTAACATTGTGCGAAATTGTGTCGCACCTGGCTTCTAAAAATATCATACTCTAAGGACCAGAGTAAATTGCTTATTTCTCCTTTCATATTTGGTTTTCCACGTGCATGTGAATTTCTCCAGTTTCGCTTAAATATAAATTTTCGAAATTGTATCGATAACATTTGTTATATAATATTAACAAATTTTCGAACAATAAAATTATTGATTTTGCAAACAATCTGACTCGTACTATTTGCCATTTATAATTAATTCCAATTTACAGTATAGTGTATTATACTCGGCGTTCAACGGGTATACTCGTCATCGCTTGATTTTAATTACGCAAGCAGATACATATCTTTCAAAACAAAACTCCAGCGTTAAAAATTCATTCATCGCTTTCTTACCTGTCCCCTTCTTCTTTTTTCTTACCATGGCTGTACCTCTAGTTTCTTCCTCCGTTCTTTACAACCTACCATTATGGCGTCTACTTTTTTCTTTACCTTTTACTTAATAAACGTATCTACCTATCCACTCGTCCATCCTCCTCACGAGTCGAGAACCCGAGACCAAAGTCGACTCATTGTCAGACACATAAATAGTCTCTCCACCTTTCTCCTATCTGCACACCTTTCTCGCTCGTTCTTTCTTTCCCTAACACATACGGTCCTTCTTCGTTTGCTCGTCTCTTCTCGTCGACGTGTAACTTCACACCTCGTATCATTCATACTTCCCACCTACGACCGGTTCATTTCTCTTGCTCTTGGAATTATCGCGTTTAACCGTGAGCCCTTTTATCCTGAAGCAACGTCACAAGAAATTTCGCTTCAAAAAACAAAAGCATCCTGTTTAGGTTTAAACGAAATAACCTGATGCCATGTTTTCACAAGGTGTTGCACGCTTGAGTGAACACGACGAATTCGGCTCAGTGTCGTTTGGAGAAGGCCTTGGATTATGTGCGTGTGTTGTACACTAAGGTGGTCCTTTGACTTCGAAATTTTGTTCGCGTCATCCCTTAAAATAGTTTCCATTGATAGAAGAATAATCTGTGTCTTAAACATTAAATAATTAATGAAATACAGACAAAATCGGTTTTATTGGATTATTTTCCAAATTGTTGATTATATCAAAAAATATTCGATATGTAGGTAATAATGTAAGTTTATTACTTTAGTTTTTATGAAAAATCTTTAGTTTAATTTATATTTGTATATAAATGTGTTTATACGTTTTTATATGCACATGTAATTAATAACGCGCGCAAAGAAAAAACAAAGAAAAGGATATCAGCGTTTAACCACACCAAACAGATGATTACTGTGTTCGTTTTCGTATCTACATTTACAATAATCTTTCTTAGTATGTTAACTCGTATTTGCGGATTTACACTACACACTGACACACACACACACGCACGCACAAAAATTTCACGAAATAATTTAATAAAGAACGTGTCAAATTACAGTTGTAGATCTAAACCAGATGCATCTTTTATGTTCTATTACTTTCATCTGACGACGAACAGTTTTCGAAAAAAATAAGAATAAAAACGATGTATACCGACGAATTGTATATTTTTCGACATGAAATTTGCAAATGTCGTTCGCGATCAAAGCTCGTGGTTGGCAAAGTGTTAAAAAATTTTATGTGTTTTATTAGTTTGTAATTAAATTCGCTTTATATTTTATGATTTGTGCTTTAAAGTATCAATTATACTGTTTTTCGATTCGAACGACAAGCTTACGACTTCAATCAGCTCAAAAGTAACTTCATACCTTTGCTAAAGTGAAAAGTTAGCTAGACGTTGTCCAACAATAATCGCTAAAGTGGCGGAGATTACTCGTATTATTAATTAATTCCTTGCCTGTCTTTCAGATGTACTTTTAATTTACATAAAATTGATTTACAAAAAGAACTAATTTCGTGTCCACGCTGTTAATAGTACAGACTATGATTCACATTCTTCGCTGCACGAAATTGAGTTTCAAAATGGAATTGTCGCTGCTTTCGAAATTATGGTTGTACACTAAGTGTATCGTAGTAACCGTGTATATTTATGTCATCGGTTTATCGTGACATACCGTACATTCTTTGTCAGAGAACTCGTTTGCTCGAAATCCGTTGTTTCCCGTGCGATATAACTTAATTGTGAACGGATGTAAACACATGTGCAATTCAACGTTTGAGTAACAAAGGACCGTGGGATAACGAGTTTATCGTCGTTCGTCGGGAGTGTAAATCTTAGAAGAAGAAAAGGATGCGATGACCTGTAAAATCCCGTGAAACATGTTAGGCGCCTACGTGATTCTGTACGCTTTCGTTCCTCGCCGAAAAAGGAACAGACGAAACTTCGAAATGAAGAATACCAGGCAGTATTCGGGAGAGTAAGAAGATGCAATTGTTCGAGGAAAATTTGTATTTGAAAGTTATCTAAGAATAATATAAAATATCTTTGAAAGTTATAAAGAATGAAAAATATCTTATTCAAAATATCTTATCAGATAAGCCCGGTTTACATACGAAAGTCCAATTATTCAAAGAAGTGTTAAACATCCAATAAAAGTAAATATTTAAGAATGTTTCGATATTCGGAGTTTTGGGACCTTGTGCATTTTCACAGATAATTTGAATGTCCAAAGAATGATTAAATTGTAGGAGAAGATTCTCTGAACATCTGTGAAATACTGGTTTAATGAAACGAGAGACCGGTGGACACTTCAAGAGGACAACGATCCCAAACGCTGAAGTCGTGCCTGCACCGAGTGGAAACCAAGAAACGATATCAGCATGTTGGACTGGTCAACACGGTCCCCTGATGCAAATTCAATCGAAAATGTGTGGTCCATCGTGAAGCAAGGAAAACGTATTTTAACACTAAATGCCCTAGTTTGTCGTATTCGAAAAATATAGAGTTCTTTACTTGTCTCATACGCTGAAAAGTTAATTGAATGTACTCCTAAATGTTGTCAAACAATAATCGCTAATGATAGATATTGGGCACATTATTAACTGAGAGTGTATTAGTCTTTTAGATTACTTTCGATTTAAATAAAATTTTTCACAGACATGCCACGTCCACAAAAGTTCATGCCCGATTTCACAATAAAATACAAGCAAATTTGACATGTAAAATTTATTTATTGTTCAATTGTATAATATTCGTTGTTTTGTACAATCTTCTGGTCGATCTGTCGACATTAAATTTCTCTGAAACTTCTTCAGTACAAATTCATGGATGGTTTTACAATAAATTACACACAACGTCATCGTTTATCAAAGAAGCTCGGTCAGAGCTTCATTTTTTTTTATCGTACCAAGAGCTGATGCACGATCTTGGTAAAAGTTCTGAATACTTTTTACAGCAGTTCCTATCGTTACATCTTTCCGGAACTTATAAAGTATAACATGAAGAGAATGAATCTTGCACTCATTTTTAAAACCCTTTTTTTATAACTTGAGAATTGTTGAAACACAAAACTCTACTGATGAAGTAACAGTTGAATATCGCTCGTTTTATCCGCTATGAAATTTGCACATGCAACAACAAGTGTCACTTGCAAACAAATAATTTAGTGCCATTTATTAATAACGGGCACGAACTTTTGCACTGACTTAATATAATAGGATATAATGGGATAATGAAATCCATAAATTACTATTTTGTATAGTTTGTTCCGAAAGAAAATTCTAAAAAATCATCTTTCTCTACACTCCTAGACCGGAACTTTCCCTCAACGTCTAATCCCAGTTACCACACGCTTATCAAACATTCGCAACTCACTAATCCATTAATACAACACCTAATGTCAGTGTCTGTTATCAGTCAGTGCAGATGACAAACCAATCTGCACAATGACAAAATATTCCGCCTCATCTAAGGAGACGGAAACTCCTCACAAGAAATACACACCACAATGACAACGCCAGTCAACAAAATGAAGCTTCATGTCTTCCCTCCGGGGCAAAACGAAGGATATTATCGAACAATTAAAGACATCCATTAGTACGAGACCGTTAAAAAGTCAACTCAGAGATGAAGCTTCAACCACTGAATTGCCGATGGAAACAGACGCAACAATTGCGAACATCCCCACCTCCAACTCATTCACTCTATTACAGAAATGCACCCGAGATCCCGTCATCAGGGAGGAAGCTCCTCCTATTGTATTGAACGCCACCCCGACAGACTCTTACGCTGTTCATATAAGAACTGAACAAGGCCACAAAGCTCGAATACACCGGAAAGACGACACAATTGTTCGTCAAAACAAGATTTATCAAGCACAAATCCTGATTTATCTGAAAATGGCAATTCTTTCTTTTTCACTATTTCCTTTATCTAACGTGTTTCTGAGTAAACAAGTGTAATGTGTAGTAAAGAGATACACAATAATATATCAGTAAATATTTAATTAAGCTAATAGAAGTTTAATTAACACGTTGAATACTTAACTCGATACATTTTGAGGTATTTGCCTCTCAAACACGGGAAAACTATTTTTTGACTGAAATTATTGTATTCTGAACGCCGTTATCCCCTTTTGGAATACAACAGGATTGTAAGGTCCGTTTTCATTCACTTCTGCCGGATTCAGAGACGCTCGTTATCGGATAATTACATCGTTTAACCTAGTTAGTACACGTTGTTTTGAGTTTTACGTTATTTGTGGTATGCGTGTGTTCTTCGTCATTTTACATTTCGAAATCTGTGCTGTGCTCTATGGCTACTTTATTTGTGTTGTTCGTGTGACTGCTTCGTGCTATTCTATGTTAGACTGCGTTTGCTCTTTTATTACCTATTTTGTTGTGATTGGTGGATGTCATAGGTGATGGATTTTGTTTCCAATTTGACCATTGCCTGTGTGAATGGTAGTGATTGAGTAACTTTTCCTGTGGGGAGAACAAATTTGAAGTTGTAAATGTCTAAGCGTCGAAAATAATCAAATTCAGACGATTTATTTGCAGAAATACATTGAAATTAGAATTCTTTATCAGAATCGTATCTGAGAAAATGAATTAACAGCGTGCCAAGCAAATTCGAAGCTGTTATTCACATTTGAAATATTAATCCTTTTTAGTTAATTCGTTCGGAAACTTTTGTTATGCTATATTTTGCTCAAATATGTACAAATTAAACATAAAACAACAAATATATTGTTTAGAAATTTGCTTTAGTGTATATTCTTATAGATCATTGAATTCTCTATTATTGTACGTAATGAAATATATAAAATTGAATGAAGCACGAAAAGCGCTGGCATTCGAAAACCTTTATCCACTTGTCTATATCCACAAATATGAGGTTCCATTAAAAACGGAGCAATCTGATGCATCGATGCACAAAAATACATAAATTTAATTCCAGAATATGCACTACTTCACGCCGTTCAATTTTATTCTAGGACATTTTTTCCTATTTTTAACCATTTTAAAGATCTTGTCCCATTTGCATGGAACACTCTGTATATTTTATACCGAGATCAGAAGGTCCTACGTTCGGTAGAGGTTGTCTGTTACAATGTTACTATGAGGAGAGTGTGAATAAACTTGAAATAATCTTAAGAGTCGCCTAGAACTTTAAATGGCAGCTTTTATGGGATTCGTGTGGGTGGAGATATCGTTCGTTTATTTAAAAATTAAAACTAGATTGAGTGCCACTACGAGGGCCAACCCTAGGTACACTTCTAAACGTGTAAAATATCAGGTAAAATATCAAACAATCCATTCTGTTCCCCTTGGTAGATTTAGTATTAAACCGCTATGAAACTTGATACTGTAAAATGAAACTTTTTTGAAAAGAATTAACGGAACATTAGTGCCAGCAAAATAAAAACAGCTGTGCAAAACCTCCGCCGTAAAAAGAAGTACGAGATGATTACACGCCGACCGATCAGCAGGCGCATAAAAATTGTCGAACCGGATTAAACGTGTTACGGAAAGTCTCCTATGCAAATACATATAAAATCTCTTGAAAGTTTAAGAAACATGAAAAACTTAGAAATATCTTATTATTTTGTTTTGAAATTATTAGACTGCAAATTTTTATGCACTTATAGGAAATTTAAAGGTGCAAAATTACACAATGTACATAATATAAAAAATGTACAAAATATTCCAATAGCAGTGCTTTCTATAATACCCGGCTGATAAAATAATTTTCTATCCAAGTTCCACTTTTCTTTACTACATTCTCTAAAATATGAATTTCCATAAAAATCCGCAGTCTAATAATTACAATCCCCATGTAAAGAACTTAAGGTTACAAGGTAACTCTGGGAAAATATACAATGAATCGAAATAATGTGATATTGTCCAAGAAAAAAAAGAATGCAGATTCTTATTGCATCTCGGATTCTTTCACTATACACGATCCCACTGTGCTTCCAGGTACCACCAGTTGAGAGAATCAAGTTTCTATTTAGAATTGGACGAGCATAACCTGGAATCAATACACACTGGGTGTCCAATAAGATATTTAAGAAACTTTACCTACAGTGACTCCTATTAGTATTCGGATACCCTTTAAAACCAAATAACTTTTTATAAATTGGACCAAACAAATTGAGTTCTCGTGAGAAGTTAGAATTAGTTTACTAAATGATGTGTAAAAAAAATTGTTTGTAAATTGCAGTTAGTCGGAATTGCAAAGAAAATAGTAAAGATCGCTTTTTATCATTTGTTTATCTAAGTTTGTAATGAAAATTTAAAAAAAGAGGAACATGTTGTAGATTTATGTTCCTTATATTCATGCTGAAAATTTTATCGAAATTGATTGATGCAGAAACAAGCGGCAGGCGTTGAAAGATGTAAGAATCTTTCAATTTATCGCAATTGTATGCCAAAACTCGTGAAAGATATTTTTGTCACTTTTAACAGTTCATAGCTCATAGCAACATTAACCAATTTTGATAAAATTTTCAGTATATATGTAAATGACATACATCTACAAAACATATTCTTTAAATTTTCATTACAGGCTCAGATAAAAAAGTTATAAAAAGCGACCGTCACTATTTTCTTCGCAATTCCAGCCAGTTGGAAATTTTTCAAAAATGTTTTTATACGCCATTGAGTAAACTAGTTTTTCTAACTTCTTATAAAAACTCAATTCGTTTGGTCCACTTTTAAAAAAGTTATTTTGTTTTAAACAGTGTCTGAATATTAATGAAAGTCACTGTACGTATTCAGCATGTCATTCTGATAAAAAAATATCATGTACAGTATAGGTTCGTTTTGTTCCATTACCGAGATAAATGTTATTTATCTATCCTAGCTTCCAAAAGTAGGGATAAGTGGTTAGGTTAGGTTAGGTTTTCAACAATAAAGATAAAACTCGTGTATGGTGTTCAGTCTATATTTTAAAACTGATTTCATTAGTTTAACTTAAGGCAGATTTGTACTGTGGACGTTCTAAAAAATTGATTTTTGTTTGTATGCATTTTCTTAAACAATATGCTTTCAAAACTGTGTGTAAAACTCTTACAATTAAAGAAGTATAGGTATTTGACAGAGGCAACGATTACGGTATGTGAAGAAAGCAAACAAGGGTATTGGTGTCAAAGGAATTGGAAAATTAACGGACAAAATAATTGATAGTCTGCACGAAGAGTCAGAATTACGTGAGAAGAAAAGAAATCAAGTGAATATAACTTCTTTAAGCCAGATCTTCTATATGATCCTAAGCTCATAGATTAGTCTTAAGTGTAATACTTATTATTGGAACAGAATGAAAAATTTTAAACGCATATTTCTCAACATCGTATTTTCTAAAACTGCTTCTTTAATATTATAAGACCTGCTTAATCGATTGGTTTAAAATTTTATGCACACTTTTAGTGCATGTGTCATTACAGCCTGTATCAAAATTAATTCAAAATCTCTTTTTTCTTCTTATTTTTTTAATTCACTAAGCATGTACGAATAATATATAAGAAACAACAGGAAAGTTTCAATATGTCGCAATTTTTTCAACTATCAATTGTTTTCTTTCATTTTGTTACGTCCTATAGTTAAACTCGTCCTAATTAAGAATCGTTTTGGTTTTTTGCTTCATATAAACAGAATAGTTGGAATAACAGAAGTCACGGAAAGACGTTTTCTTTTTAACGAATGCGTTCAAGCATTGTCACAAATTTCAATTATTTTTCTCTAATAAAATTTGCAAATATTACCGAAATATGTATAAATATATGAACCAAATTTTGATGGAAAATGCGTCTCACAGTATAAGGTCCCCTTAATACACTCTCTCGTACTTTTTCAAGTGCAGAATGTTCCGACATGATATTCGTATGAAACTTCTGCAACGTTAATAATAGAGTTATAGTAACTGAACTTACAGTAATTTCCGAACCACTTTACTTGCGAAAATATCTTTAGAATTAATAGAGAAACTGGTTCCGAACATTATCTGTAAATTAAACAATTTGTAAACCAAAAATAGAATAAAGTACAATAAGTATGCTCAATATATTATTTTCGATATAATCGACTAAAAAAACGTAACAAACCTGTACTATACGTGAAATATTTTGCTCGGAAAGACCTGCTTGAACACGTGTACGATGGTTGTTGAATACCTCATATACCGGACACTCTGTATATCTTAAGTTCTCTAAATGATACACCAATATTTAAATGAGTTTTCAGAGAATTATAGGGTTGAACCCTGCTGTTCTGTTCGTATTTAGTAGTATACATTCTTTTCAGGTTAATACGATCCGGTTTGCTATATATCTGTAGTTGTAAGATAAAATGACATAAGTCATATGTATTTTTCTTTTTTTTTTTTTTTTTTTTGAGATATTTTGTCATTCAAAGTTATAAACATGAATTTCTCATTGCTACCAGCCGAAATACAAAATACATAAGTGTATGTGTTATCTGAGTTCATGTTTCTAATTTCTTAATAACATAAACAATAAACACGAGTTTTAAATAGGATAAGAAAAATATAAGATTACTTCAAAGCGAAACAAGGGGAAGTTCATTGGACTTATGCTGCTTTATCTGATGGTACTTAAGTTGTGACACTTTTTACTGTAGGTATCCTTGACGTTTTTTGCTTACAATACATTGGTTCTTTGGGACCTTGATAATTCCTTAGTGAAATGTTAATAAGTATGATCAAAAGGAGATTATGTACAACCAAAAATTCTAAAAATCATCAAAATTATAAATAAATCATTCAACATTGCCTGAAAAATTTATGCAATTACGTAACTCATGTACTTATTTAAGTTAGGTTAGGTTAGGTTAGAAAAAAATTAAATGTCAATTTTATATATACAATAAATTAAATAAAAGATTACAAAACCATAAACAAATCATACGACACTTCGTGAAAAATTTACATAATTACGTAACTTATGTATTTACCTACGTTAGGTTAGATTAGGTTAGATAAATAGTTATACTACGTAACTTTTATATATAAAATAAAGTAAATAAAGAATTATAAATAAAATGAAGGCATATTACGCAAGAGATTATATTAAAAAATAACAGCATCATTTAATATTGTGAGAAGAAACTCATACGTCAATAATAAAAATGGACTTTAAAAACTTCAAACATTGATTCATATATCAATTTGCATACCCCAATTTACAGTAAAACGATAAAGTAGTATGAATAAATTGTACTTTTGAAATATTAATTGAGATAATATTTTCTGATAATGTACTGGATTTATTGATTTCAATACATATATGCAAATTATCGGAGAATAAGACACTTTTATATATATAGGACAGCATTTACTAAATTGGTAAAAACGGAAAATTTTTTAATACTGATTGTGTAAGATAGTTTTTGTTCCAAAAGGATATTCAATGTTTATTACCTTATATATATTATACAAATAATGTGAAAATATGTAACTACGTAAAGAGTATTACTGTAAATGAAATTCTTGATAATTCAGACGCAATAGAATTTAAATACGCATGTATAGTAAGATCTGTATTAGAATTCCACTCTTTATTAACTACATCAATTTATCATGGTTAGACTTTAAGCTCGTTGAAACAGATAGTTTTCAAAATTTTAATATTAAACATCTTTTGAACTATTAGCAGTTTCTAGCCAAAATCAGTTTCAGTATTTTAAGCTATATTCATCTCCACGTAAACTCGCTTAAATCTCTACATATATAATACTTGAGAAGCACCTTATCAGCTTATAAATTATAGCTTATAGTGTTCAGTTATACCAAAATTAATTGAAAGTATCGTGTTCGAGAACGCCGAACGATCGTACATCTTGACTGTCGTCTTGAAACTTTGTTACGCAAGGAATAGCTTGTAGAGTTTAAATAGAACGGAAACTATAATTTTCCACCGATATTGGAATTTTGGCTTATCTCTCTTCCTCCTCGTCTCCATTATTCTAAAACAAAATCATCAACTCTTTTATCATTAGCATTCTACATTTTATTATTTAGGAAAATGATTCGAAATCGATTAACGTTTATCAATATTATTTTACGAACATTAAAACAAGTTAAACGTTTTATCGTGATAGTGTTATTAGTAGACTGCATATTTTTATTTAAATTTACATTATTTGAGAGTATAGTAAAAAAAAAAAGTAGAAATTCGTTAAAAAATTACTTCACCTACCAGAATATCATAAAAAAGCACTACAATTTGGTTGTTGTGCACCTTTTTTCCTATAAATATATAAAAATCCGCGATTTAATTATTAGCTGTTATGCAGAAACATGTATTATTCATGGATAATTACGAGGTTCACCGCTATCATGAAAATACATTTTGTTACGGTTAGCGATATCGTTGACACCGCTGGTCCTTCGCAAATTCGTTTATTCCCATTTATCACAATGGTACGCAACGTAACGAACTGCTCGTGTGAACTGCATAAACGTCACTGCGATTCGTTTCTGGTTGATAAATTAGGAGGTTGTGGTTTCGTGGAAATCAACTCATGGACCACACAAGCACACAGCTCGATACATCACACTCGTTTGTGTAATGTCAAAAACTGAGTTCGTGTTCAAAGTTCTCTTATGTCAGCCGTTGATAAATTGCTTGATGGACATATGCTACGTACATTTACGTGAGACGCGATAGCATGTAATATTAAGTGTTTATAGTTCAAAGTACGTGTGGCCAAAGTCGATGACGGGTGGAATCCTTCAAGCAGTCTCTTCCCCTTTGGCATTCCAACAGCGTTCCGCGGGAATTATTTGTATTTTGAATGGGAGGACCGGTTGTGTAGTGAAAACGTATGAGAATAGACTTAACATTGGACTCACGCGCATCGTACTACGCAGACAGCGTCCTTGTTCCATGGTAACGGAATTGTATCCGATGATGGTAGGAGAAGGAAGCTGATTGTAAGCTTTAGAGCTTATGTATAGACATATGCTTGACTATACTAACATGTGTGAAAGATCTACTACATTATGCTATTCAGACGATAAAGTCGTTAAAAATATTAAAACCTTTTCATAAACTCCGTAGAAACCGGCTCAACCGTTCTTGCAATAATTCTCACTCAAGAGATAAAAAATAATTATTGTGCTATTTGCAAAGAACGATACAAATTGTCACTGGAATTTTGTTTTTCGTACATTCAATTGTCTGTCGTGTAAGTCTTGTTCTATTATTTATATTTATTCGTTTGATAACATTGTTGTTAATATAAATTTATAAAATTATCAATATTACGAAAATGCCAAATGTAAACATTTCGAAGCATAATTAATCTGATAATATACAATGGAAACGCAAGGATAATTGAAATCCTGATTAGCGAGACTAGGTTAGTTTGTAACAATATTTTGTATTTTAACATTTATTTACACGATGAAATAGACGTGGTATTTCCGTTACGTAATTTACAATCAGACTTTCTAATTGTCCCTTGACGATTTTGTCACAGAAACAAAAAAGTTACTAGTGAAACATTTTCGTTTCCTGAAGAGAATACAAGTCTGTACGATCCAAGTAAGGAAATACACATTTCCTTATATAAATACATATTTCCTTATGTAAAAAAAGTATGGTGCTGTATATTCAAATAGCTTTACTTGCGTTTTTAATTAAGTATGAATATTGTGAACATCTCAACGTCACAAATAAAGCTTTCATTACCTTCGTTATTTTTAACATTTCATATACTTGACCTAACTTTTAATTATTTCAAAAATCCAACTGTGTAATGAATTACATAAAAAATATAAGTATAGCTATTCGATATTCATGTATGCTGTTTACATTTCGTACATAGCACTAATAAAATCAGAATGATTTTCATATTGTTTTTCACTATTGTATATTTAATCTGAAAAACTCCATATATTCTCCATAATATTTAAATCAAGAAATAATACCAGCTATGTGAGAACCTCGATATTTTTATCTCAAGACTATTCATTCAGTACATGTACGGAGTATATTTCAAAAAAATTATTATGAAAACTCCACTTTTGTTATCCGGTACCACTTAAGGTTATTTAAATATTTTCTTGCATATATGTTCCCCTTTTATAATTATTAAATGAATAACTCCAAAGTATAAAATTGTATATTATTATAAATAACATATTATAAATTATATTGTTGAATATCTCTTTGTGAAGAGTAACGGGCATAACACGAACTAAAATGTCGATATGTCAGTTACCGATTTACCGGCGTCAAATAACCGCCGTATCAGCTTCGATCCGAACTGTTGAACAACTAGAGTCAGAATAATTTCCGCGCACGTTGCTTGCGCATCGCACGTCATTTCGGATTAATGCAACACGTTCGATGAAACACAATGTATTTACTACATATCTATCAATGTAATAACGTAAAAATGTTGTATAAAATTTTTTCCATTTATCTGAAGTAACATATTTTGAACTGAAGCTATTCTAGCGAGTAACATCATATATAACATCAATACTAAGAATACTAGAAATGTCAGTTAAGAAAACAATCAAATCAGTGTTTTTAAACTCGTGCAATTCTTCCGTATATACTATAAATATTTTCCATTATACGAGAAAAGTTATGTGACTCGATAGCGAGAATACCGGCACGATTTCAAGGAAGCTCGTGAATCAATTATGACATAGCCACAACGCCCTCGTTCTCGCATACCAAGCGATCTTCTTCGTCAGTGGACAAGTGTGATTTAGAAAAGGAACTACCGATGAACGTGTATATGCGCGAAAGACCGTAAAGAGAAGCTGGGAATGGTGAATGGAAGGGGAAAGGGAAAGGGTAGGAAAAGGAAAAGGGAAAAGGAAAGGGAGAAGCATCTTGTGCGGGAACTGAGAACGGTAAGTACGCAGAATATATCGAGGAGTACCGATTACGCATCTCAATCATGGGAAACTACCGGGGCAGGAATCGAAGCTGGGTCCAGTATGTATAACCGTACTGGCCCCGCGGCCGCAACATGTGAGGTCCGTAACATTGCTTGTCTCGTTCTGACTACTACCTCTCCTTCTACTTTCCTTTACTCTACCTTACCTTTTGCTACCCTATTTATTTTCTTGTTTTGCCTCTTCGATTCTTAGCTTCAGTGACTCTCAATGTAACCATGTTCTCGTGACTATTAAATCAGATGCGATTGAACCGATCTTTGGAAAATATTAAAATCACTGGAAACTGATGTCAGAAATATTTATCATCGGAGAACATGAAGTTCGTTATAAAATGTTCGGTTGTGAAGTTATATAGGAAACATATATTCAACTAACGTAATTTTTAATTTAAATAATTTTAAATAATTTCGTTAATGCATTTTAAATAATTTTAAAAATTATTCGTTCATAGTGATAATAGATTAAATAGAACCACGGGTGTATTATAATTATTAAGTTGATACAGGGAGATTCATAAATGCATGTCAATACTAAAAGGGGAAGACCTTACAAAGTAAAAACATGTTTTATATACATTAGTTTTTGACTTATGGATGATTAAGAGAAATGTTCCATTAGTCTATTTTCCATTAGAATTTTAAAAACTATCGTGTATTCAACGCAAATGAATAATGTACACAATCTGCAAAGGAAGATACAAAATGGAATTAAGACTATTCGAAGAACACCTGGTATATACTTTCAAGCGAGTGCGGAACTCAATGGCGTGCAGTAGCGTGTGTTGAGGCACGAGGCGGGGGCATTTCGAATATTTTCTTTAATCATCCATAACTCGAAAACTAAGATATATAAGACATAAGTTCCAAATGACGTTTTTTACTTATACCAGTGTGTAGACTTACCTGCTGAAGTTTTTACATGAATTTATGAATTACCCTGGTTAGGGTAATTCAGCATACACTGGTTTGAAAAATATTTTCATACACTGGACTAAAATCCTGAAATTATTATAAAAAAATGAAATTATTATAACGTTATAGTATATATATAAACATCTTTCTCTAATCGATTATGATTTACAAAGTCAGTAGAAAATTGGTATTAAATAAATAGATATATTATTTTTACTTTGTAGTATAAAAAAAAAAGGAAGTAGGATTGTACAAACTTAGGTAATTCAAACGATGCATGAAGTATAGTTATTATTTATTAACACTTAAAGGGCGGATTATTTTATTTACAGACATACTCAAAGTGGAATCTAAATATAAACAATAGTTGTGTTATCTGGTCGTTTATTTATTTACAAAAGTTAGTAATATAAAATTTACATATCATAGTACAGATTACAAATGAAAAACCTGCGATTTAGTGATAATAGTCGAAAAACATTACATTTTTGCAATCTCCTGCGGTTCAAATGTTAACTTATTTATTAACCGCATGTTGTAATGATGAAGTTACAATGATTTATTTGACTCATGTTCGAAAGAGGATGTTTAGTTTCATTGTGAAGTGTTCGCTTACTGCCTGCTGGAATCTTTCTACCTTTTGCTTGCAGTTTCAATGCTTATATACTGGTTTAGTGAGTACCTCCGATGCAATAGGAATTGAAAAGGGACCTACTTTTTTTCAGACCTGATCCTCTACGCAGCGACTTTACGGTGCTGGCGGGCCTTGTTTCATTGCTATCGTTAGAGATTTACAAGATTGTCTTGTAATTTGACTTGTCAGTTGTAAAGAATTTTGCAAATTCTCTTCACTTCATTCAGCATTACTTTTTAAACATATTTCGTTAATGAAGATATTGTTTCTTATTGCGAAAAAATACTACTTTCCTCCTTTGAAAAGATAAATAAGCGGAATGAAATTATTAAACAGGATCGTTCAAATGTCTCAAAGAAAACAAACAGTTTCTTGAGATGAAAAGTAGTAGTTTTAAAATGTCCAAATATAAGAATTCATAGTAATCACAGTTTTTATTAAATTTCATTAATTTCACTTCCAAGTTTAATGGAGATTTAGAAAGCAATACGAGCTTGCTAGACCTGGGTATGTAAAAGTTGATTTTTTGGCAAAATGTCTCTGAATTACTTGATCCGTATCACTGTGCCGCATTCCGAAGGACGTATATAAACGGACACGCGGTAGCAGCGCAGATTTTGGCGGCGTGTTTGATGTCGTCCGACACGTTGTCGACGATGGTGAGACGACTGGCCTTTGTCCCTTCTGTTCGTGTCGCCTAATATATCGAACGGTCGATCGAGAGCGCCTGACAGAGGAACGACTGAGTGTCTCTTGAAGCGTCAAAGCGCGATTGACAAACAGGAGTGACAAGGGAAGGACTCCAGCTGTACCACTTCAATTTTAATGATCCTTTGTAGGATGATAGAATATATATACATATATTTCTAATGATATATGTAAAATATTAGCCGTAGTTACTTCGTAGATTTAACCCTTTACACTCGAAGCTTTTGTGGACATCAATAAAACATATATTCATGATTTAGAACTACAAAATGTTATTGTACATTTTTGTATTATATGGGAATGTAAAGCTCGTCTAGTTTGAAGTAAATAAAAACAAACTCTTTGCGTTTATCTTTAAAAGAAAATTAAGGAGAAAACAGAATGTTACGTGAAAAGTTTCAATTCTACAATATATCATAGTTATGTGTACAAATGGAAACATAATAAAATATTAACCCTCTCATTGCTGTTGACGTCTATAGGTGCTTTGAAAATTTATCCTAATTTTCTATATTATCCTATATCCGCTAATTTTATCCTTTGTGCACTTCTATTCTAATTTAACAAAACGACTTTGAAATTTTTACAAATATAAAATCGTTAAAATTTTGAAAAACTTTGAAAACAATTTGACAAATTTGGTAACTAAGAATTGAAACGTTTAATAAAATGTTATTTCTTCTTAGATTTATACTAAGTTGATTAGTTACTTTCTACTGGTCGAATAGATACTTTTTCTCGTGTAACATTTTCTTTCCTCTGTTTTCTTTTTGTTAATAAACGAATATTTCTATTTTGGTATTATATATTTCAAACGAAGTCAGCCATATTTTTCTAACTGTTCTAAGAATACATAATAAATGTTTTATATCTCTAAGATACGAACGTTTTTATCGAAGACTTTTCTAAGACTACTATAAGCTCTTAAAGTATCGAATCCTTTTTCTTTTTATTACTTAGTATAGTGTGAAGACAGCTTTTTAGAAGGATCTACTATATTTCGAATATTCGCTATCGATAATAGTTGTAACCTTCAATTAGAAAAAATATATCGTTAAAACTCTTCTCGAAAGTAAATAATATGAAAGATGTATGAGTAGCATGTTTGATATTTCAAACGTAATGCTGGTCAGACTCAGCGACGATTTCATTCAAAGTACCCTACGTAATCCATCATTAAAACTAGTCTTTTCTAAAGGATGGTCTAATACCTGAACATTCTCTTTTTAATGGTCGTTCATTTTCCAACCGCCTGAAGCTATTCTGTAGATGAAAACCAAGTGTCGTTAGTTCAATATGAATGCGTGCTCGGCTTAGTCCCTTGCCCTCGGAACGCTGCCAAAACGTTACGTTAATCTTGCTCTTATTCAAGCAAAAGACTTTCACGGTAGGTCAACCAAGTTCCCCCTACCGCGAAAATGTTCGTACGGGAACAACTGTTCCAGGCAAGCGGAATCGAGGTGCAAAGCGTAGTTTTATTGTACACCACGAAAGAAAAGTGTTGTGTATTTCCGTCGTGTCTAGACTACAAGGTTTCTTCCTTCTCGCCATCCTCTTCTACGTCGGTTCATCTCTTGGATTATTTCCTTTTATTATTCCCATAAGCATAGATGTACTGCATATGTACGAGAAGATGACTAAGGGGATGACACAGAGGTAAGAGAGGTTTCGCAACACCTGAATTTTCCCTCACACGTTGCTAAATTATCCGATTCGTCGATGTTATCACGTTTCACCAATAATGGTAATACGTGTGCCTAATTTCTATGGTTTTGTTAGGAAAGGTCGAAGTATGGGGATACAACTCAATCAGACCTGCGTTTCTTTGCCTAATCGTTTTCTCATAGACTCACAGTAAACAGTTTGTTTGAGAAACAACGAGAAATTCGAGGATTATTTTGCATTCAATTAAGCACAACGTCATTGTCTATTAAAGAATCTCGGTCAAAGTGTGGTTCGTCGTTTAATTGAAAATTACAAACCATTATTTTACTGCGCCCTGAGCGCCCTGAATATTTTTTACAGCACTTCCTATTGTTACATCTTTCTGGAATCTATAAAGTAGGATACGACGCAAATGAATCTTTTCATCGCTCATTTTCAAAACCGTCTTTTATAACGTAAGGACTGTCGAAACACAAAAGTGTGTTAATGAAATAACAGTTGAATATCACTCTTTTTATTCGTTATAAAATTTGCACATGCAAACAAGTTTCACTTGCAAACAAATAATGTAGTTATTGTATTGGAAACGGGCATGAACTTTTGCAATAATCCAATATATGTTATGCACTCTATTTCCTCTATAATAATTAAATCTTCGATAATCATTACTTTCATTAAGATATGGTCATGTTATTTTAGCATAAATACACAATTTATATGAATTTGATAGGTGTCTGTATACGTATGTACTGATACTATTTCGATTCTAACAGAGACCAATCCGTCTTCTACGTACAGTATGACATTTAAACCGGAAATAGCGAACACTTGCGAGCAGAAACTTTTGGCATAGATACATAGGTATATAAGATGAGAAGAGCGATCAGGCTGCTCAACTGTCCTGTCTTTTTCACGCAACTTTCCTCGTTACTCTGTGGAATTCACGAAGTACACTTCGTAGTTCTGATAGTCATTTGTGGTTTGACGAGAAATCTAAGAAGAAGAAAACTTGTTACACCAAAAGCAACGAAATGAGAAGGGAAGAAATGAAAAGAACAGAGAAACGAAGTAGAATATTGTATAGAAGGGAAAACGGAAGGAAAGTAGCTGCCTTACGACGAGACTTATTTCTTTATTTTTTAATTTAGTTTAGTTTATTTAGTTTTCTTCGGGCAAAACGATCGATTGCCTTGATTCTTGTACTGATATCATCCATATCAGAGAGTCGTTCGTACTCCCCCGTGTTTGCAGTAACAGAAAGTATCAAACAGAGACATACATACATACACTCCCGCCCATAAATCATGGGGCGCTTATACATTTTGAGCAAAATGATTATTAGAATGTACCAATTTTCTGTCGCTAGTTTATTGTGTATTTTGTTATATTTATCTATTTTATGGTTATCTGAATGCGAAGTTAAACATATACATGTATAACTTGAATAAATATTAAGAAAAAGAAGAATTTATTAAATACAGCTCCAATTTTGTACAATATTATTTTGTATACACATTTGGTTTGCTTCGACGGTTCAAAATTAACTAAACAACATATCTGTAGCATCATTAAGTGTTTATAAACAGTTTAAGAAGGCTTTCTCACCAAACATGGTGCTGAGAAATTTGTTTTATTCGATCATCTTCATTTTCAATTCGATAGTCTGTATAATTACAATGAATGCGTTTCTGAAAAGAACTATTTATTAAAAAATAATCAAGTATTGGTTACTGTTGTAAAAGAAGAATATACTTTTCGAGAAATTGCAATAAAAACTGGAATTTCAAAGTTCGAATTCTAATCTTATTAAGAATTCGGTGAATTATGGACGGGAATGTACCTACACGTTTCTTTTTAATAAAATACAAACGATTTGGAGCTTTTTCAAGCTGTTTTTTTTCTATTGCAAGTACGATTCATTACAATTGTACGTGGAATAGAATATTGTTCAAATATGCACTACGACTACGTCTGCAGACATCGATTCGATTATTGAAATTTTCAACGACGTTTCGACATGTTGCTGATGTTATTTCACGAATTGCAACTCGAATGTTGTTCTTCAGGTCATTAATTGTTTCTGGTACGTTGAAATTACACGTTGGTGAAATTTTGATCACAAAAACTGAATGTTTCCTCAAGTTGTCAGACACGTAGCACCGTCTTGCTGAAAATGGTCTCCAGACACATTAATATAATTCAATTCTGACCATAAAAATCACTCAACGTTGATTGATATCGCTCAGTATTCACAGTAACAGCATTTCCAGCATTAACTTCGAAAAAAAGTGGTCGAATAATTTCATTTATCTAAAATGCACACCAAACTGATTTTTTGTCCAGAGATTTCTTTTTGCTAGAGATTTTCCACGAATAACACGAGGACTTTCATCATTCCAGATACAACAATTTTGCTTATTAAAGAATCCATCCATTGTGAAATGAGCTGCACTGCTAAACAAAATTTTTCTCGGAAACAATGGAATGGAGAACGTCCATTTTCATAATAAGTTTGAATAATGAAAATGCGTTGCTGTAGTGCATATCTGTCCATGTTTAGTTAAAATTTTACTAACTTCTATTAAAATAAAACGGCTTATGTCATTGTAAACTTTAATCGGTAAGATAAGCTTTTCAATATGGTGGAGAAATTTCAGAAATATTCATACTGTGCGATTTGACGTGCAGTGGCTCATACACTGAACATTTATCGCGTATGATTGTTTTCTGTGTAGCATAATCTCTTCGCTGGATTCTACACTCGAAAGACTAAGAATACCGAACTAGTTAGTTCATACAACGTACAGGCAGGATAGAACTGTTTAGTCTAGCAATACACGCTTAATATAAACTCTTTAATGCCTAATCTCTTGGTTCTCTATACAACTATAGCAAAGGGTGAGTCACGCATCTTGGACACCTTAAATAACTTTCAAATTATGGGACTAATGAAAAAGTGTTAAATACAAAAGTTACGTGGTTTCAAGTGTAGTGAATGATGACGTATTAGCTTTTCTTATATGTGGAGAGGTTCAAAATTTTCAAGGACAATTTTGCTCCTTTAAATGAAATTCTTTTTCGACACAGATCGAAAAAATATTAAATTTTAAGCGAGAAATGTATTAACTTATATTTGTTCTAAACGTAATGATTAACAAGATATTTTACGATAAGTTTCCTCGAAGATGAAGACTGTACTTAACTTGAGACTTACTAACTTGTAAACATTTTAAACTTACACATTTGATTAGTGTAAAAATCCTTAGTTTTACCTGCGAAAAATTAATTAATTGCTGTTTTGATTTTGGTATCGTTTTTTAATGTGTTCATTTGTAAAAATATTTGCCATTGATAAGAATAAACGGTAGTGACTAGGAAATAAGCTTCAAGAAGTATAAGAAAAATGTAATAAAACTATCCATTCAACTTCTTTTTTTTTTTTTTTTTTTTACGTATCAGAGAAGCAATATGAAGCCATGTATTGTCGTGCAAAATAAATACACACTTCCTGTCAACAACAGTTGAATTTTTACGAGTTCAGAATGGATTTCAGTAACCTATTTAATAAATAAAATCTTCTATTGATGCCAATCTTATGTATTGGATACAGCAAATCAATATTACAAGAAATAGGATTAAGTTTTTTGTAATAAAATTAAATAAAAAATTTGATTTTAACGAATTATTTTAGCAAACAGATAGTTGAACATTTTTCTACCATCGCGAAGCCGCATGTTTCTACACAGAGTTTCCTAATGATAGTATAATTAATTTTAAGTAAAACATTTTCTTTTTTATGATTACAAGAGTGTGTTTCGACGAATTTAGTTAAAACGCAGTAAACGTAAATGCGATTTACCAGAATAATTATCACAAACTGTTAAAACTTTTGTGGTATAATTTCTTACCGATTGTGTACCAAACTTTTCAACATTATTTTCATAGCATATTTTATAGCGTTTTCTTATCAAACTTAAAGAAAATTCAAAGAAATTATCGTCAAGTCGCGTATATGATGAATGCACTACACCTATTATTCAAATATTGATACACAATTTTACAACAAATCTTTGAAAAAAATTTCTGTTCCATGGAAAGATTTTCATCTTTTCTAAATAAAAAGTTTTGTGTGGAGTGTGTGCAACCCACGTGGCATAGAATATGTTAATTAATTTTCCGATTAATTATCAAGAAATAATGGAAACAGTTCATTTTCTATTTTGAGACTGGCTATCGTGTATTCATCCCACATTCTTTTGCTATAATCAAACATTTTAGAGATATAATTCTATCCATCTATGTTAGATATTTTGTATGTTGATCACGATGAAAGATTATTTCTTGTAGAAAATGGTCCATCAAATTTTTCTATATCACAACCCCGGCAAAGAATTGTTTTCAAGTTTCTTCAATATCTGCCAATATCGACTCTGGAACTTTCCTTGTTAGCACGTTTCTTATTTCATTTCTACATTCCCGACAGCTGGCGAGAAGATTTATCTGTGCCCTGCATTATAAAAAAGTTCACGAAAGTTAATTCACACCCGACTAATATCGCCCATTTTGCTGTTCTCCCCTTTTTTCCTTACTCTTTTCTCTTCCCTTTTCGTTTCTTTCGTTTTTCTTTTCTTTTTAAATACAGGCTATTCCGATAATCATGGTACAAGCTGGAAAATTAATGTTTCTAGTGGCATCTAAGGAAAGAAAGTTACACTAAAAATCGTTCATCTGCAACATTTAAAAATTTCCTGAACTAAAAAATGAATTTTTAATTGTTTGTCATTATTATCTTTTTTAGTAAGTGATAAGTTAAGCTGCAGTGGATATTTGAAATGCTTTTAATAAAATGGTAGCTAGGAAGAAGCAAACAATAATAAGAAAACAAAAATTTGTAATGTTTTATCATAATTAGGAAAAATCTTACAGAAAAATTGGAAAAATGGTAAATAAAAGTGTGATTACGGTACGGCATATCCTTTATAGATAAAAATAAACGAGTCTTAAAAAATGTATTGTTAACGGAAGGAACGAAAATTTCAAACGATTGTACGATAAACTTCGTAAATTCGATGTGTAACAGATTAACAGCCATAGAAAATATAAAAAAAAAAATATACTAAATTTACATACCTTTTAAGTTAATGTTTAATTTTTATAAATAAAAACAAGTGGACGACTTTTAGTGAGTCTATCCTTACTGTATATCCTATTTTTTCTTCTTTAATATATTCCATAAATCCTTCTACATTGTAATCATATTTCATAATAATGAATAAAGTATATTTCTATAGTAATTATGAATGTCTTTTATTTATTTTATTGAATTTTGCAAAGGCGTACGTATTGGTGATCCTGAAAGTGAGTTAAATCATACATTCTTTGTTTCAAGATACTTAAATTTTTGCGTTTAAGTCGATTAAAAAAGCATTTTGCCCTTATATATTAGGTATAAAAATAAATCCTTTCCGACTTCAAAGTTTTATTTAAAGGTAACAAAAGAATCAATCATCGAGATAATTTCGAAAATATTTCAGTTTGAACTGCTGCACTGATTACGTGACTTTAGTCGGAAAGAATTTATTTCTACACCTAATATAATTACCCATGAAATATTTCCTCTTGTATTATGAAAGTTACCTGTGGGTGTAAAATTTTACGAAAATCTTATATGGAAATATGCTTTTCAAAGCCTCGAACGACTTATACCATTTATTATATATGTCCATACATACGGCATATCAAGTCGTTAATTATAACACATTTCAACGAAACATTTGCAAATTTTTTAAACACTTAGAAATAACGTTAATGATAAAAAATATACCATACTAAAAAATGATTAAAAGTACTTCACGATCAAAATTATAAATCATGAACCGTTTCACCGAATGAAACTTCAATAACGATGTCGACATGACACTCGTTAAAACAACACGTTCCCTTCGTGTTAGCTTAAATGGAAATGCGAAAAGTTGAATAATGATATAACTCCGTGATAAAACAGCAAAAAAAGAAAAGACATTTATTAAAACTCTGTTTAACAGTGTTTTCGGAAATTTTTCATACATCATTAACCGCTTTATAACGAAATACATTCATAGCTTACCTTGTTATCCAACAGACGTAGCGAGAAACCTGAAAAACGTTCTACGTAATAATAAGAGCCCCGTGATTGATTGATACCCTGTTCCATAAACGTTATAACACGTTCACGATAAATTTCGAAAATATCTTTGACGTGGGGAACACCGGGTGGGGAAATAACTTCATTTCAACTTTTATCCAACGGTTCTAACCGCTTCTTGTTGCATCCATCGTTCTGTCATCTCGACCCTTTTCACGAGACGTGTTTCGCTCACAGGCACCGAAAACTCATTTCCACCCTTTTGTCGTCGTCCTGCTTTTCGTTCATGTGCGTAGCGAGTATCGATTTATTGTTTGTTCCTATTATAGGTCCTCCCGGTGCACCAGGTCCTCCCGGAAAAAAGGGGAAAAAAGGGAAAAAGGGTGATCCCGGGGAACAAGGCCCGCAGGTGAGTAGATCCGTTCCTCTGCTGTAACACCCTAGTCCGATTTCCCGTAGTACACCCGTTATGCTTCCACGTGCAGTTTGTTTCCGAGTGTAGTTTGATGCATGATATACTTGCTAACAGTACGTGTGCATTCTCTTCGAATTTGTAAATTCCGATACACAC
Source organism: Anthophora plumipes (assembly GCA_951804975.1). Classification (NCBI taxonomy): domain Eukaryota; kingdom Metazoa; phylum Arthropoda; class Insecta; order Hymenoptera; family Apidae; genus Anthophora; species Anthophora plumipes. The sequence continues at coordinate 12,360,824 of OX638118.1, read as the reverse complement.
GGTATGTACGCAACTATTTTCGATTGATTACGAGTAATCGCGACGCGATTATAAAATCAACCCGTTACATACGTATGTCGTATTTTTGTTACACTTCTGAAAGGATTATTGGAACAACATTGACTTAAAAATGAAAATAAAAGGAAACTGTCCGTTATTCGAGAAACTTAAAAGAAAAAGAAATATATTGCATTATTTTTTAAAATAATTATACAAGATTGTTATGTTTGTAAATTTTGTTAATTTTGATGGAAATATTTGTATTTCGTTAAAATTTCGTATTGAAATATCATTTATATTGAGTAATGACATAAATAAATTCGGTTGTATTCAATATTGTTTGTTCAATTCAATATTGTTTGGTCAACTGAATAATATCATCGTAAAGAATAATGGAACATTCTCTTTCAATTCTAATTTCTAGAGCTACAAATTCTTCTCCTACCAGAAATCAGTTCGATACAATCTGGTCACTTCCACCACTGTTACTTCCCAGGATTTTTCCCACCTTTTTCTGATTTTTCAAGCTTCCTCTACCAATTGCTCCAAACGTCCAATCGTGTATTTACATTTTCCAATTCCTTGTTTCCGTCTCCATCGATATTCGATCAATCAGTCTATACACGCTAGGGTTCTTATTATCCGGATATTCGAGTACTCGGAATACTCATAACCAGAACTCCAGTTCGAGGACTGAATAGAAGTTTTCTCTTATAATTACTCAAACATGAAGCTTTTTATATATATTTGAATTTAGATTAAAAGGAACAAGTTTAAGTACATTTATTAATACAATGAAACCTCAACGAATATAAACATATCAATTTCTAAATATACTATAAATAAAATGTGAATAAATATAATGTTTTTCATATTCTTCGATTTTAATCCTTTCTTCAAATTTTCTATACTTAACCAAAATTTAAATGCATAACAAATGTTTTATATTCGAGTAATAAACAAAGGATAACGCGAATCCGGATATTAAGATTTCGAAGTTAAAATTGGGTTATAATAAACATTTCAAACATGCAGATATCCAGATAGAAAGTGTATGCACTCGAGTACTCGGGTATATTTGAATATTCGAATCTACATTGAGCGAATACACGAATACTCGGATAAATTCGGATATTCAGATCCCAATCCAAGCAATAGTAAGAGCCATAGTACACACATCAATTGTATAAATTAAAATGAAAACAACACATTAGTGTGACTCTACTAAAAACATTCAACCGCGACTCTACGGTGACTGTACTTGTACAAACACTTAACATCAGAACTGTTACAAGGACTCTTCACCGATTAGCATTGTGTTCGTCACAAAACGTTGGTATAAAAAATATACAAAAATATGTCAAGGCATTAAGGGGTGATTCCCGTGTAACAACAGCAACAGCAAGTGATCTTTGTAAATTTTGTTTGGACTGACTACTGAAAATATGGAACTAGGCCTTTCCAGGATGTAAAGAGAAAATTTTTCGATTCTTTTTGTTGGTGTAGCCATTGATAATGTGCAGTGTAGTATTTGTCACGGTTGTCAAATTGCAAAACCTAAGAAATATTATTATAATTAGATAGTTTGTGTTGGAAATAAAAAATTAGAGAAGTTCTAGCGCTTAAAATAAAACATTGCTTTTATCGACAGATAAGTTAAGCTTATTCTGTTTAAAAAAATATAAATTAAAAATAAAATCAAAATTTGATGTTCAATCTCTGGAAAAATTTGTAATAAAGTAAATGAACAAATTAATTAGTTTTTCAGTTATCGTGTATACCAGTTTTAAAACCATAGTTTCGAGAAATACGCGTTTCGAAGTTTATTATGAGATTATTTTCATATATCTTTTATTTTTTAATATTTCTCACATTTACTTTTTTTTAATTTCCTAGTTTCGCCATATTAATCACATTACTAATGCCTTAAAAGTCTTTGAGCCACAATCACCGATATAATTCGTATATTTCTTAAGAAACTTAATCATTATCAACCACATTTGAATTCCGACAGATCTCACAAAATAGGCTGTAACTTCTTCATTTCTTGGAATTCCACTTTCAAATTTTTAAGAGTATATTTTTGAAATGTACCTTTGATTTATATAAAAATAGATTTTCGATTTTCTAAACCCGTTACACGAGAATCTTATTTTAATTTGTGGGGTGTGTATTCAATGCTTAATGCGAAATCATCGTATTGCGGCTCGAGTATTATACATTGCTTTTTAATTAAACTTCGATAAATTGTGAACAGTAACGATGCTTAGTTTAAACTGACTACAAACAACTTCTTGTTAATCACAATTATGCGCATTTGCAATCAGTCCTAGCTAATCTCTTAAAATTAGAACGTATTTACACCTGCAACCGAAATTATTTGTTACAATCCAATACTACAATGAGTATCTTTTTTCTGAAGTGAATAATTCAGTTGTTGAAACGTTGATATATTTCTTAAAATAGTTGCAGCACAAACGAATTGAAGAATCAGTTTTCCAAATTTCCCGAGTTTCAAAATTTCCGATAAATCAATCCCTGAAAAATGATGATGCAGGTGAACGACAAATATCGATGTAAACGAAATTTATTTCACCTGTCATACATATGTACATGCATCACCGTCAATATTTCTGGATTTTATAGAAAATCCTGGTACAGTGAACCTGTCGTTAAGTTTGACACGCGATCAGAAATTTCCCTGATAACTGAAGTGCGTGCATACACAACGTGTGATCGGACGATACGAGAATGCCTAATTAATTGGAATAATTATCGGTATAGCACGACCCTTAAACGGAATGTACTGTATAATAATATCGCGTACACAATTAATCCGTGAAATAACTGCTTTTGCATGAACGCGTAAGTACCTGAAACTTATCCTCTGTAAACGAGTTTTTAATTTTTTATACCCCTTCTTACAGGGTGTGACCGGGACAGCGGGCAAAAACGGTTTTCCGGTATATTATTTTTTATTTTCTTTCCATTCCTCTATATCTCTTTATCTGTCTGCTATCTTTTTATTTCTATCTGTTACATCACTTGTTTTTTGTATACTCCATTTATTGTCACTCATGTATACACGTAACACCAACTAAATCGTATTTTTTTGTATTAACGTATTTCAAGTAGTCTTTCCCTCTCTCTTCTCTCTCTTTCTCTCTCTCTCTCACTCTTTCACACTCTCTCTCTGTCTCTGGCTTTCATTATCTTTTTTTTTCTAATCATTCAACCTATGCTTCTTTCCTTAACTTTTAAGTAATATCTTTTTTTTTGTACACTCTTCTACAGAATCAAATTTACACATGATATGCATACACCGATCGTGATAATGAATTCCAGCGTTTACTTTCACATGTGACACTTGTTTCAACGTCGAATGACATATTAATTCTAAATTGAAAAATTGTAGTTCAATTGAAATTCGTTGATAGATACAGTTTCTCAGATATCAATTTATAAAAGTAGCAATATGTGTTGCTACTAGATGCAAATAGGGTGATGTAAATGATGAAAAATTGTTGTTTACTGTTTTATAATGTAATTAAATTTCAAATAGTTTTTTTATTATTTATATATGTACACTAACGAAGCGATTTTTCCTAGTACTAATTGAGGGGTCCAACGTAAGGAAGAGCTATGCCACAATAATAGTCATCTGAGATGTTAAAATTTTCACGAAGAATAGTGTTTTAATAGAAGTTGCGTAATTAAGTTATTTCTTTTATTTAATTCTTTGAGTGCGGAGTACTTCAAACACTTTGTGCGGATTAGTATCGACACTAACATACGTTAGAATTCGTGTTGTTGTGCGTTGTGCTTTTGTTTAACAAAAAATATGCGCGTATAATATTTCAAATTCACATATATTCAATTGCATCGTTTGAATTGTATCTTTATATTTTCTGTATTCTTATTTAATATGGTAAATATCATAAACAAAGATAATTGATCAATCACAGTCTCCAATAATTAGAGTTTCTAATTTCTCAATATTTTTCGTTTCACAAAAAAATGAGAAATCAGATTATGTTTCTCGAGAATTATCGTTTCTTGAACGAACGTATTCTTGCACATCGATATACTGTTTTTACATTTATTATAAATTATAGCATACATATGTAAGTACGTAGGCATCGACATGTTATCTGTAAATATGTTTATGTATTCGTGATTAATTGGTAGTATATAATTTGAACTAATTGAAAATTAATTTCCAAAAATAAATGACTTATAATAATTTTCTTAGATTTAAGTTTTTCAAAAAATACTGTAATATTTTTAAAAAGGAGAAATAAGCAATTACAAAATTTCTCGAAAAATTCTCTAGAAGGAACACTAATGTGGAAGGAATACTTTTCCGTGGTAACGATTTACTATACGTGCGATTAAGTAATCGTTTTAATCCTTTATTTACGCTAAATTAAATTAATACATTGTACGACGGCTAAATATCTGCTATTGAAAGTCTAAGTGCCGGTGGTCACATTGCTTGTTTAAACAAATACTCGAAGGAAAATATATTAAAAACTTTATAATGTACTTTTAAACAAAATATACTCTATTTTTATTGAATATTCTCCATATGCGCTTTAACAAAACTCAAACATCCGTCAAAATTCCGCAATAATACGAGACCAGAGTACAATGTGTTAGGTATTTTTGTTTACCTCAACATATATTATTCATTTGACTCTCATACGGTCTTCAAAAATAGTAACATTTTAGATTCACGTGTGATATTTTACCAATTTTTGTTTTACACTTAAATAAATCTTATTATATTGCATATGTTACGTATTACATTATATTTTACAATTACCACGGCTCATAAGATTGTTTGAAACATAAGAAAACCGTTCTCAAGAACCACTTATGATCAGAATATCGCCCATATAAACTTTGCAATAAGACATTTCCAGTGATCTTAAGGAGTTCTTAGAACATAAAATCTTGGCAAATAAATTTCAACAGATACATGATTTAAGGGATGAGCATTGAAATAAAATCATTTCTTCATCGAGAATTTTTTTTATTAATTCACAAATTGTTGGAAATGCCCCCCATTTTTTGCCAACATAATTATGCCCTACTTATTACACTCCTGTGAATGTTTTCTAGAGTATTTTCCCTTTTCAAGCATTCAAATGCAAAAAGTATTTTCTCTTTGAGCTGTTCCCCACTCATATTCTCCTCCTGACAGACAAGGGATTTTACCTGACTCCATAAGTAAAAATCCATTGGTGTCAAGTCTGGAAATTATGGTGGCCAAGCGACGTTACCTTTCCAATGTTCATCCCTTAGTATTACCTAATGTAATAAATCAGAACAGCAACACAAGCAACGTCTGTAAGTGTACGTCTACTAGATAGATCTTCAACACTGATTTATTCAGAAACTTAACCCAATACGAAAAAATGTTATTTTTTTTTCTTTTCGACTTATATTTGCATGTAGAGTTACCCTCTTGCCGCTTGTATCACTCGTTCGGAAACACCCTGTATATTGATAAATCAGTGAGAGCGTATATATACGCCCTTCATAGTCATAGTATTAATAGACTTCCGGTAGGTAAAGTGTTAGGAGTATAGCAGTCCTTCGTCGATGCTTGCGGTTTGTTTCGAACGGTCAGTGGGTGCAAAGCTGGGAAAAATCGTCTCAAAACACGGGGTTTGAAAGCAGGGATAGAAAGAGACAGGCGAAGATGAGCGAAGATCGAAATATTCGGAGTATTCTATCGTCTAAGGAACGATTTCTTCGAAAGGGTTGAGAAAACTCGAAGTACCATATCGGCTAAGGAACATCTCTGGCGGAAGTTTCGCAGGATCGAAGTACCGTATCGGCCAAGAAACGATTTCTTCGTGAAGAAGAAGGAAAGCGCAGAGTACCGTATAAGCTAGGGAACAGTTTCTCCGGCAGAAGTTTGGTAGAGTAGAAGTACCGTATCGGCTATGGAACGATTTCTCCAAAAAGCTGTCAAACATTCGTACCAGTCGAAGGTGAACTATGACTACTTCCTTATTCTTTTTTTCTGGAAGACTGTTTAGGTTTGGTACATAAAAGCTTAGCCTCTCCAATCAGCGAGCGTAATTTGGCCGAGCGCGACTTTAAGAATTCAGGTCTCTTATAATGTTCGGTAAAAAGTCAGGTGTTGGTAGATCGTCCTTGCGGCTAAAGTCTAAAACTATCGATATTTGCGATATGTACAACGCATCTAATACACTGTATTACAAGGGATGATAATTAGACACTAAGAAATAGTAAAATTAATAAAAATCTCATTTTTCAGCATTTTGTGGCATAGCTCTCTCTTACACTGGGCCCCTTGTTCCGACATTTTAACAATGGTTAATCAAAAATTCGGTATTGTTTTTTTGTAACGTTTGAATTAAAAACTGTTATTATAACGTCAGATATATTGTGTAGATTTGGATCATGATATATCAGGAAATACACCGTCATATTTGAAAGTATATTAATATACTACAACACTTGGCGCGCCTTTACCTGTCGTATGCTCGCGCATATATGTACATACTGTATACACAAGGAATGATATTTTTTCATCGGCTGCTTGCAGCCTTTTGATTTTTCACTTTCCTTCGTTTCCCATTCGACTAAGTATTTAAACTTACTAGTGTGTTTTTTCAGGGACCTATTGGGTTAGATGGACCAAAAGGTGAGCCGGTAAGTTCACGCATAATCTATGTATTTTCGAATCGTTGAAAATTTGAATATTTAAAAAGGATTATTTTAACAGGAAAGGACTTATATATTATACAAAGTATCGCTTAGTAATAATTATAAAATATACATTTTACGAGCTATTTCACGTTAATACGCACAGCATTGCGGTCATAGTCAACGAGGCTTTCAAACTCGTAGAACTTTTCTTCAAAATATAAAATTAGTGTAACATCTCAGGCTTTTTTTTATCTCGAACGGTTTTCGAGATATTCAAGGCTAAAGTTTTGATGAATTGAATGAAATAAGTACACACGTCATCACATTATCCAGCAATATTTTTACTCTGTTTGAAGATAATTCTTTGATATTGTACTTGTTTTAAATCTACAAAAATACTCTTGTCGAATGTGTAATCAAATTTTATTTAATATTATCAAATATGAGAGTAATAGATGGTAAATTTTTAAGTGTCGATTTCACACTGTTCTCCACCTATAAATCAATTTTAAAGAAAATACCATTCTATTCCTTAAACTTTGATCTGTAAAATAAACTTTCCAAAATAATGGAGAAATTTTTGAAATATTAGGAAAAAAAATTAAATTTATTACTGATATAAACATTTCATTGGAACACTTATTGTTTTTATGTCTTCATAGTTTATCACAGCTCATGAGAATATAATATACATGTGAACTACACTGTCTAATTTTTATTACGTTAAAAATGTTGTTGCTTTTATTTTTCCATCTTTAATTTTTTCATGCTTTATATCCATGGGGAACGAAATAATATCAATATTATTAATTAATAAATATTTTTCGAAAACTGTGCAAATATATTAATTTTAATAAAATAAAATTGATATCTCAATTTCGTTCATTTTTTCGGTGATGTTTCCAACGAACAAGCACGAGATTTGAGACATGAAAAAAATAGATTTGCCCGTTTTCAATCCGTCCTCTGCACAATATATATTTTTGAACAGCAGAGCGATATAGTAAATATTAGTGAGAAAAATAATACATCATTCACAGATTTGTACTCTAAAGGACTATAGATGCTCTTACATTTATAATTTGTGATGCATCCGCACCAATATGAAATTATCATCACATTCCCTGCTGTATGTGAATTTTTCAAAAAGGGAGCAACGAAAATAAGATCGCAAAAAACAAAAATTAAACTTAGAAGTTGTATACCACTGCCTAGCAAGTATTGTAACTTTATTGTTATTATAGGATTGGAATCTCTAGACCCATAAAAAGGAAATTAAACAAAGGACGTAGAGTTTCCCGGCTTGTCATTTCAGTGGTCGCGGATTTGATTTTCGCTTGGGCCCCTTAAATTCCTCCTTAGAACGAGTCCCAAATTAAAGATTTGTCTAAAGTGGAGGCAGTGACGACGACGAAACATAGTTGTGTTCTAAAATAACGTGTGTAAATGGATTTTTGCATGTCTCTCTCAGAAGCGTTGAGAGGAACAGAGAATTTCGGCTGAGTGCCATTTCTCAGGAGAGTATACCTGAGAATATTCAGACAAAGAGATGGAGAAGAATTGTGCTTAGGATATTCGAGAGTGACGAATTTCTGCACAGAATGACCAAGTGTAGAAACAGGGTCTCTAAATCCATCAAAAGAAGCAACAAGAGCAAAGAAGTCAAAAGGGGCCTTTGTAATTGGACGTTACAGTCCCCGGTTTGTCAGTTCGAAGGTGTCGCGTGTTTTATTTCTGCTTAGTCCTTAAATTCTTCTTCAACTTCTACACAATTAGATTATAATTGCCTGTACGTGAAGAAAAGTGTCAGAAAAGAATTACAGAAAATTGTTGCAGAAGAATGCACGCAAATCGTTACTTTGATAAGTGTGATTTTTTGAGTGTAGGGGAAAACGTTGAGATAAAAGAGAGAGAAAAACGTACTGAAGACATTCGAGGCCGAATTTAGGGACGGAGGATCTCTGTATCCATCAAAAGGAGTAACAACAGCGAAGAAATTGACAAGAAATTGAAAATAACGCCTTGATTATAAGCGTAAAGTCTCCCTACTTGTCGGTTCAAAGGTGTTGCTTGGGTCCTTTAAATATTTCTTCGACTTCTATATTATTTTACTAATTATTCCCGAAGAAAGTACCGTGAATACAAAATTACCTTCTAATTTCTTGGTCCATCATCTAGAGATGTGAGTTTTTCAAATGTGGAGATATGCTGAAGTAAAATAATGACAAAGTTGAAACAATCTCACAATGATTATGCTCAGCAGTGTACAACCTGTAAGTTTTACTTTTCTTCTGCGACGTTACTTGCCAAATTCTGTATTTCTAGAACTTTGGTCCTATAGATGAAGGATTAAAGTAAGAAGTACTTTTACATTGTTGATACGTCGAGCACATTTAATAACAGAGTAACAAATTTAATCTGAGTTTGCAATATTTGTGGGCAGCAGTTTTTTCGATTTTATCTTCGTCATATTGCATTTGGAAAACTCACATCCTGTAGGTGGAGAACCAAAGAATATAGTGATTATTTTACATTGGTGCAAATGCATTGCAAATTATAAGTAAAAGAGTCTGGAATTCAGAGTGGGTCTCGTTACTAGACTTTTAAACCATGAATGCAAATCTATGAATGATGTATCGTTACTGTCGATAATAGTGATAATGTCTCGCCACTTTTCAAAAATTTATACTTTGCAAAAAATGGGTGTAAATCTATGAATGACATATTGTTCTCGATAATAGTCACAATGTCCTTTCAGTGTTCAAAAATATACATTCTGTTGAAAACTATAGAGGTTGACAATTCCACAAAGAAGACCTATTTTTATACTCATGTTTAATTGTTGGAAATAAATTTGTGTATTCATACAAGACAGATCATGAAAAACGAAACAGGTCACATGTAAATGCAAAATTGGAAAATAAATGTGACAACATTTTTAACGTGACAAAATTTAGATAATGTAATACATGTACATATATTATATTCTCGTGAATTACGATAAGCTATAAAGGTACAAATTCGAGAAGTATTTTATTGAAATGTTTATCTTAGAATAGTGATTTGTTAGCTATGTTTGACCGTTTACGGTGTCCGTAAACTTTAGTTTTTCTCCCAATGATTCAAAAATCTCTCTATCACTTTGAGCTTATTTCACAGGTCAACATTCAAGGCATCGAATTATATGTATTTTCTTTCAAATTGATCTATGGGTGAAGAACAGTATGAAATCGACACTTGCAAATTTACCATCTATTACTGTCATATTTGATAATATTAAATAAAATTTAATTACACATTCGACAGGAATATTTCTTTAGATTTAAAACGAGTACAATATCAAAGAATTATCTTTAAACAGAGTGAAAATATTGCTGGTTAATGTGATAATGATTATGTCGTCCAATTTATCCAAATTTTAACATTGGATACGTCGAAAGAAAGCTAAAATTCGTAATAAAAAGTCAAAATTTTGCACAGTCTAATTTCACAAATTCATCGAAAAATTCCGTAAATCTAAAAAAAGAAAAAACACTAATTATAATCTCAATTCTGCATATTATTACGTAGAATGGCTCTTACGTGAATGGAATTAAGATTATCACGAGTTAAATTGAAGGACTTTAGTGACTAATTATTACGTTTATAATTACATAAGAGGAACAACCCACGTGTTAATCATACAGCAGATATAATCATGATTAAATTGAATTGCTTATTGTTTGATATCATTCTAAACGAAGACAGTAGTTAATATAAATTACAGACATTAGAACTTTGGTATGTGCAACTGTTCGATAGATATAACCGTATTATAGAAACTGCAAGATCGCAGTAACTAGCTCAGCAGTCGTTAAAGCATTCGATTATGTTTCTAACAAAAGTAAAAGGTACGGCTGTAAGAGTAATTATGTACAATTGAAACTTCCAAAGCGGCGAAACTAAGAAATTGAACATTGAATTCGTGACGATTTAACTCTTTCAACCTTATTGGGACCACACATTTATGCTATATATGTTCGTTATCTCATACTTTTTTCTAGTTACTCTAACTACATATCTACAAGCTTTGATTAGCAATCATGAGAGTAATAACATGTTAGATAGTTTTTATTTTAATAAGTTACGTGGCTGCAGAGAAGCAGTCATGAAAGTCTTCTTTTGGACATGCATAATTGAACAATTCTCTGAACACTGTTATCATAATCTTTCAATTTATAGTGTAAAATAGCTGTTTTGCTTAAAGAATTTCAAAATTATTGTTTTTATTTTGTCTTACTTATAACAGTGCCTGAGTGTTTCGAGACATACATATGCTAGAACTTTCGAATTTGATTCTTAGCTTAGCACAATAGATTTCTACAAGAAAATATAATAAAATCCTAATTAAGGAAAAGCTCGGGTCGAAAGGGTTAAGCAAAACATACGATCTACGCGTTATCATAAATTGAAGAGTGTTAATATTAAACGTTTTCAATATTGTTACAATAATTTCTATCATACTTCAAATGTTCATTTTAAATATTATACCTATGAAAATTTTAAAAACCGTAAATTTTATTTCGGTTACTTAAATTTTCGAATGTTAAATACAATATGTATATCTGTTTTCGATTAATCAAAACGTTTTCACGTGTTCCCATTGTAACTTTCATTCCATTGAAAAAGCAAAAGAGAGAAAAGGAAATAGTAAAATGAAATTCGGTCACAGAGTGAACTCACGTTAGACGGAGGAATATAAGAAAAAGGAGAAACACTGTTTCTTCTATTCGTATATACGTTGCAGTCTGACATGTAGTACTACATTGCTCGTACCGCAATTTCGAGAAAACAAATAGTCGGTGGAATATGTGAAATGCAAACTACACAAACATAAACTCTGTTCGAAAATTATCCACGAAAACACTCGTGTACAGTACAGGCCAAAAGTTTGGAGTTACTTGCCAATTTTCGTCAATATTGTACCTGCTGTTAATTCCTTGTAGTGTTAGTGTTATAAGTAATTCTTAATGGTAGCTATAGTGTTGTAAATAATTCTTTATTTGAAATTGATACTATTGAAATCAATAGCAATTAACCTCGTATGGACCGATTCGAATGATAAAAAGCTCGTTAGAAAATTCTCAGAGTTACTAATTATTTTCTGGAAATGTCTTTGAGTAACTTGCAACGCATAATAATTCCAAACTTTTGACCGACAATGTATATACGGTAAATGTAAATACGTTTAATTTTGATATTACTATTTATTCATGTTGGTTTGCTCATAATAAATTTGCAGAAATGAAAATTAAGCAAATTTTCCTTTGATCGATAGCTAATAAACAAAATTTAAAACTACGCTAAAATTACACTTTGTAATTTTATACAATCGAATGAAATCTAATTTTACCTTCTAAGTGATTAACATTACAGGTTAAAATACTATTTCTTTTAAATATTGTACATGACAGTTGTAAAAACAAATTGAACTTCTTTTTTTCTTTTTTCTTTTTTGTAAATGGATAAAATATCTCATTTCAGGAACAATATAGAACAGCTGTTATAGAAAATACGAGTGCATTGTAAATACTGCGAGATATTTGTTTTGCCGATGAACGGGTGAAAAGAATCGATGCACGTGCCGCACTTTACGTTCAATTCAATTGTTCAAATAAGTGATAGCCAGCGATGGACAAAGTATTCTTAGCATTTGCTCTTAACGTCTTCAATTATTTTTTTTATATTCAAAGTTTACAAACGTTTCCGTCGCCGATTTTGAAAACGAATCGCATTGTGTTTCGAATTTGTACAGTGAAATCAACTTGCATAGAAAATCCGAGAAAATTGAATATTTCAACGACCATTTATAAAACGTACTTTAGTATTCGGTAAATGATCGTTGAAATATTCGATTTTCTTGAATTTTATATATAAATTGATACTCTCCATACTACCTGGCCAAAAAATGAGGACCACTTACAATTTTCAACATCTTTCGTGTTTTTAGTAAAATTTACAGGCCTGAACGTAGTTTAATAATAATTTTTATTATCTACTATAGTACACACGTACATATTACACACATATGTATTAATAATTTGTGTTTCGACTATTTTGCTTTGATTACAGCATATATTCTTTCTACCATACTCTGTGTGTGCATTGTATTATCATGTTCTTTATTTTTTAACGTTTTGCCAAATGTTCTAAGTTTGTTTCTTTAACATTAGATTTACGGAACCCGTCAGTTTGGCGGATTTAGAATTTCAGAAGCAAAATTATAGAAACTATATTACTATTATTTTTCAGTAATTTTTGCTTTACTTAATAGTACATAATTAAGTTGCTTCTAAATTAAGTAAATCGATTTCTCACGAGTGTCTATAGAAATAGGTACATAAGGAAGATCCGTGAATCTAGTGTTAAATCATCTAATATAGTGATCGATGATGTATGCACAAGTGTTTTAAGTAAACTTCAGACATTCTGAATTGCATTCGTAACGAAAGAGTGGCCTGGCAATAGAAGTACAGAGATTTTTTTACATTTTACAGAATACATTAATAATTAATAAATTTTCTAATTCAAATTTGACTAAAAACACGAAAGAAAACTAAAAGTGATCCTAATTTTTTAAGCAGGCGCAGTGTAATTAATGACTGCTGTTATTGTAAGATGGTAGAAGGTTGTAGAAAGCGAGAGAAAATATTTCCATTAAAAAGTATTGTACCAAAAGCCAAAGAAAGGAGTTTGATTTAAAAAAGCGACAGAAACTTTTGCAAATTCTTAATATTCAAAAAATAAACACCTTTATTTGTACTTCAATCGATTGTTTCGAAGACAGAATAGAGCATTTCTTAAAAAAAACTTTATAACATTAGAATAATATTTTTAGAAATTTCATTAGAGTAATTAAAGATTAATTTATTCTGCTAAAACTTTCCTTTTTAATATCCAATGTTGAAACTATCATATTCCATTCAAATTAATTTCTTCACTAACTAAAAAATTAGCAAAGGTATCGAAAGTTACTTTATGATAATTGACATTTTCAAGTACTCTTTTGTATTATGCAAAGGGACTTCTCTTTCGAGAAATTGTTATTATCATTACAAATTACGTTTCCATTTTTTTTTTCTTATTTTTTCATCACACTAATGACATTTCAGTAATGCGAAAAATCGAATTTCGTATTCAAACTGTGATTTGGTCACTTGAAAAAAATATTGAATAGTGGAACTTTCGGCTAATTCGTTGCAAATAATTACATACGTAAAACATGGAACTTGCAATTTGTACGGAAATAAAAAGAAAAATAGAAAAACAGCAAAGCTCTAAATTTTATGTTGCATTGTTTCCTCGAAATTATTAACATAAATTTAATATTATCATCAAACAATTTCTCATTTAAATGTCTCTGTAAAACGGAAAATATATACTAAAAGATATACAGACAATATAATAAATAATTAATCCACCAAAAGCAAAAGTGTCCATGTTAGTACAGAAATACTATACGGTTGAGTCGACTAAATGTAAAAAAAAAAGAAAAAGAAAAAATGACGATTTTTTCGATGTATCAAAATCATGCGGTGTTTTCTATTTCAATTTTTTTCTCCATGTAATGGCATTATTTTTCCATCAAATAGAACGGTGTGTTTCGTTTGCAGGGTCGAGCAGGAGAAAAAGGACAAAAAGGCGAACTTGGAAGTCCAGGCTTTGACGTCTTTTCTGCAGTAAAGGTATCTAGCTACGTTATTTAGAAAAACTGAAATAGCGTGTGAGCTTATTATACTACCAGAGAACGACGTATGTAATGCAAAAATACATCGTTTCCTCTTCGATCTTTCTCACTCACGTCAGTCGTTGTTCTTTCGAAAGAAATCTCGTGAAATTCTATTACCAACTACTGTGTGCTACGTGTTCGGAAACGATCACAAAAACACGGAAATAGGTGGAGAAAAGGAATAATGAGATATAAAAAAAAAAGACTGAGCAAGAAAGCATAAAGAGTAAACGATGTACTTTGCCCAACAAAGAATATACAAGTATATATATACGCATCCTTTAATATGCGTATTGAGAAAAATGTGTTTCAATCGGAGACTATTTTATTGTTTTATTAAATCGTTATCAATTCTTTATAATATAGTTACTTTTGATTGGGTACATTCTTTTCAGAGAGAAAATAATTACAAAAATAAAATGGCACCTTTATGGTACCGTATTGTACTTTTATCGCAAATTCATCTTTATGGTGTTATTTTCTAAAAAATTTACATTTATTATCGATTCATTTCCGATCGATGATAAATACTCAATTTTTATTTTGATTCACGCAGAGTAATAGTATTTTCCAAAAAACGATAAATTATTAAATATTTTGAGCAAAATCAAGTACGTTCGATTATGCTATTTAATAAAGTAGAATATGTTCGTAATAATTAAAAAATGTATTTCCAAATACAAAAAAGGTGTCATATGAAACAGATCTCCAATTGATTTTCGAATAAGTTTTCCGGCTGAAACAATATTTAACGTGTATATAATTGAAACAATATTTTCTAGTCATATTCTCTAAACTTTTAAATAATAAATTTCAAATGTTCCTTGTTAGCTCAACGATTGAGGACAACAGCTTCTCTTTTAACTATAATTCCTTCTTGCTCGTATTTAACAGCGCAAATAATCCATATTTATGGAATAGGCAATAAACAACTGCCTTACATACAGGGTGACTATTTCAATTATTTTCGTTATTAAAATCTATCATTTTCGTTACTATTAAATCGTTGTCGCAGAGAATACGTTTACAAAAGATTTTCAAGATGATGAGCTAAGTTTATTTTTTATCTGTTTTCTCCTTTCTCTTTTTTAAACAAACTTTTAAGATCACAGTTCAATTTTTTTATATATAACGCTGTAGTTTTCTTTCATTATTAACTAAACGGGATTCAGAAAAATTGAATGGCCTCAATAAAACACATTTTTTTTATACATAAAAAATAGGATATGATTTTGAAAAGTTGCTTAGAAGCAAAGGCAGGGAAAAATCGAAGGATATCACCTTGAAGATCCTTTGAAACCGCATCCTCCATGAGAAAAAAAAGATTTTGCACGGTACACTGATATAAATGACAGTAATTGAGGTGAACTTGTTAGACCACCCTGTATGTATGTGCAAATACGTACATTTAAGAAACTGAAGCTACGTTCTCGATTCAAGATGCTGAATATATCCCATATTGATTCTCGCCGATAACAATTTGCCACGTTACTATCGAGAATCTGTGCGTAAAAATATGTATTTCTGCTTCCCAAGTTATCGAAAATCTAAATATTAAAAACAAAAAGTAACATAAGTGGTGAATAAATTACAAATAGAATCACTCTACATACCGATCGAGGCAAATATTTATTAAATTTATCCTTATTTTGATAATAGAGGAAAGTTTACTTAATATGGTGGTTTTTTTCAATAGACCATAGTTTCATCTTAAGTAGAGGAATATTTCGAAACTTTCAAATTTTTACCATCAGTTTTTTTTATTATTATCAAATTAGCAAAAACATGTGATTCCCGCATATTAAAAATGAGGTGACTGTAGGGTGAATGCAGTGTTATGAATTTAGAGTAATATTTTATAATGGTCAAGTTCCGATTATAGTTATCTTTTTCGTTGAAATGGTTTCTTTATTCTTTTTTTATTTGAACATTTGCAAAGTAGTCTGAGGTACACAAAAAATTCGTGGCGCTTTATAGGCTCCCATTTCTTTATTTTTAACGGCGTTTATAGCCGTCTTCTTCTAGTCAGAATACTATTGTTTCCTCTTCATCTGATTTTATATAGTTAAATATTTTATAACAATGTTTATACGTTTATAAATTTATTTGAAAAATATATTTTAATAAATCACGAATGTTTCTAACATGAGAAGCCCCATATTAGCGACAGATTATCTCCCCATAATAGGCACACAACATTTCACATAAAAATTTCATTATTCTTGTAATACACGTGATAAAAAATTAATAAAACAAAAAATATTGTAATTTCAAACATATAAATCACAAAAATACAGTTATTTGCCTTTCAAAAGAACATTGTACATAACTATTTTATTAAATCGACTTCCGATGAATTAATAGTGATCGTCACGCGATTATTTTTTTACACATAAAGAAAAATTAAGAAACTGTACTAATTACAACGTTCGAGCACAGAACCCACCTCTTTCTTAATTAGATATTACATCACCCCATACTCGGAATCCTCCCCATATTAATCAACTTTCCTCTACTACTTGGCAAATAATTGATGAGAAAAAGAATTTGACCTATATCATTATTTTCTATAACCTGAGATCAAGCAAATTTGCGTAATAAATTCCAATTACATCAGGAATGTGTGCAATAGTTATCCCATATCATTTGACCGATTGTAAATTTATCGGTATCAGAAACTGCCTATTAGCTAACTTGAACAGTATTTTGGTGGATTCTCGATGGCTTCGTGGCATAAGGTGTGACGTATATTTATTTATTTTTTTCTCTCGTCAATACACCAACCTTCGATGATACAGATTAACAATATAAACCATCTTTCCGCCTACGGGTCAATGCACAGGGATTAGGGTTAAAGAGGTCGGTGACGACGCTCCGCGGCGGGACACTCGGCTATGCGGAAATCGTCGCTCTGAAGGTAACCGGCCTCTTCGGAAGGCAACACGGCTCGTGTTGCGGTTCAAATTCTCTTCTCGTCGTCGCTGCCCCCGCTTCTTCTTATACCTGATTTTCTTTTGCTTTTTCTACTTCTCATCCACTATTCCATTTCCTCTTTCTCCTTCTTCCTGCATCGATCACCGTATATATACATATACATATACATACATATATATATATATATATATATATATATATATATATATATATATATATATATATATATATATAAACACGTACTTTTACCAGTCCACACTTCGTTTCCATATTAGAAACTTATGTTCTTCAAGTGTCCTGTCCGTACACCTAAAAACAATCCTATTTCTAGTCGTTGCCTCATGCGGTTGCTTTCGGTGTAGCGTTCTCTCGTTGGTTTAAATGGTTGGTTTAAAGTGCGGCGACACTTCTAGCTCAAACGAGAAGCGCTTTGTTTTACGCTTGATTTATATTTAACTACCATTTCGATGTGTTTTACAAAGGAAAAAGTTGTTGAAGTGTAAAGGAAATTTACCTTTTTTTTCTATTATTATTGAACCGCTTGCGCGCTTATGTGCGTTAATTTGAAATGAGTAGAACGACATTTCGTTATTAACTCTTTGATTACGACGTAAAATTGAGCGTCGTAAGGATACATTTTTATTCGAGCGAAATATTCAAAAATAATTTTTAGTAATAATTAATAACTTGTTTAGTGTAACAATTAAACATTTATGACAACTCTCAAGAGGGTAGGTCTCGAGAAAGTTATGTAACACTTCGTTATTAAATTTTAAACATTAAATATTACTAATTTATAATTATTAAACATTGAAATATTAAATGTAGATGTACTATTTAATATTAAATATAGATACACTGTCGTATTGCTCATGATGACTCATGAGTACAGAGATGAAATGTTCCTAGCACGGTAACAAGTTATTACCACCATGTGTTGTAACACGCTTAGAAGAAACACGCAGCTCTTTCTATAAAACAGAAATTTACGAAAATGGAGAAGTAACACGAGGAAGGAAGAGAAGAAAAACGTATATATAAAGTAATAAGACGAAAAGAATATCTACTCGCGTAAGAAATTGTTTAACGTTGAAGTATTTCGATGCCGCAGAGACATGTATAAATTTACTCGTGCACAGGATAAAAATTTGAAGGTGTAAGTATCAGAATTTTTTGTATGACTACAAGAAAACTGTATATATTCGAAAATATCGGATTCCATTAAGAAAACAAGAGCATATTCCTAATGCATCGGTGCACTTCTGTAAGAAATAACATTATACGATGATACAAGTTATTAAGCAATGCCAAAATTTCCTTTACAATTTTTTTCTATCTTCAATAAAAACAAAATTATAATTTGGCCCAGTTACTAGACATCCTGTAGATCTAGAATGGAAATCCAACCCTCGGGCGATGGTACCCGGGTCTATTCGGACCCAAATTTTAAGAGAAGAGATTTTTTTATTGTCGAGATAATAATGAACAGAAATAAAAAACAAATCGTCTACAAATGTGCTCCGGAAGATAGTTAATTCGGATTCAAACGAACTCAGGCGTAGCCTTTAGTCCATTCAAGGGTTAAAGACAAATTGTATAATACTCTTTAATTGATCACTAAGCTCTACAAAAATAACTGTGAGGAAAATAATAGGACTTTGGTGTACTTATATTATTTACATTTCTTCGATAAATTTACTTTTATTAATCCACTTTGTTAAACTAACTTATCTGTTCATCGATTTTGCTTTTGGGCATTTTTTCATTGTTGCAGATGAAAATAAATGCAAATTATATAATTATAGTATATATATTTTATTTGGTAAGAACGGGAAGAATCATGTTCATCATTGGTCTCTGTAAAATGTCATTGTAAATGTTATAAACAATTGCACATTGTCATTTTTTTTAAATAACAGTTAAACTACACACACGGAATACGAGATAGAAAAAAGGTAATTTAACTTTGTATATTATTCATCGTTCTTTGGAGCTATAGTATTAATAGAGTCCATCGAACTCGATTTCAAATACTATCAATACTGTCGTGGCAAGAAGTTTTTGATCAAAAAAATTTTCAATTAAAGAAAAACATTCATATTTGAAAACTATAAAACGTTATATTGTACACTCTTAGAACAGCTGGGAATATAAAGCTGGCTTAGTTTGAAGTAAATAACAAAATCGCAGAAATTTTCGTTTATCTTTAAAAGGAAATTAAGGAGAGAATAGAATATTACGTGAAAATCTTCAATCAAAGTTATACGTATAAATGGAAACATAATAAAATATTAACCCTTTCATTGCTGTTCGCGCTTATAGACGAAATTTGCTCGTACTCTTCTGTTACCGCCTATTTGCCTTCATTTAATCCATAATTTTATCCTTTGCACATTTCCATTCTAATTTAACAAAATGAATTTGAAATTTTTACAAATATGAAATCTTTAAAACTTTTGAAAACAATTTGACAAATTTGGTGGCTAAGAATTGAATCTTTAATTTTTGTCACGCACGTTACGTACTAAAATCAACTGTAGTGAAATTGTTTCAGCAAAAAGTTTCTCAGTTTTCCTCAGTTACTTTATCCAGGATTTCTACCAACCAAATAAATACTTTTTTCCATGTAACATCTTTTTTCGTTCCTTTTTTCTTTTTATTAATAAACGAATTTGTGGTATTTTGTTATTATTTATGTGGAGCTACGTCAGCCACATTTTTTTGTCTGTTTTAAATATACATAATAACATTTCATAGATACAAATGTTTTTTATTGAAAATGTTTCATCGAAAACTTTTTGCCTGGGATGGTAATAAAAAAAATATCTCCAACACAATTATGTTATCCTTGATTTTCGTCTTTTATTGACTTGTAAAATCACCTTTTAAAATTTCTCCCACTCTCATAAAATAGATGTACTTAAAAATAGAATTAGTATATCTTTTTTTGCTTAAAAAGGAGCTTTGTATATAATAATATATATTATAAAAAATAATATACTTATTCCCAAACAACATTTTATTTCTTCTATATTTTTACACAACACACGGAAATCTTAATTATTTTTTGTATTTTTACTTTAAAATAGACCAATTTAACGTTATCATGCGTTTCATATGTGTACCGTTGCATTTTACGTACAAAAGATTTTGATATATCTCGTTACTTTCGTATCTTTGCGTTGGGTTCCAAACTTATTCTCAAAGGTAGTAAAAGAAAAATGGAAAAGTACGGTTCATTGGTCAAAGAAGCAAATATGTTTTCGCAGAAGGAATCCTTATCATTGTATTTGATGTTACATTTAATAAAGTAATTTAACTTCAATTGAGATATAAAAAAGAAGACCGAAAAGATGAAATGCGAAAATACGATATAAAAGGCAAAAAAGTGTGAATAATAAAAATAATAAAGACAAGAGATAAGATGGTTAATAATAAAAAATATATATAAAATAATAAAAATAATAAAAAAAGAAGACCAGAAAGGTGAAATGCGATAAAATGTTATAAAGGACAAAATCGAAACAATAAAAAAACAAAAAATACAAAAGACGAGGTAAACTCTAAATTGCAATCGATATAAAATATTTTCAAAACTCGTAAAAAATTTCCTTCGCCAAAGATACAGTTGAAATTTACTTTTGTAGGCCATGTAAAAAATTGGTCTGAAATTTTAAGCATTTGGCAATGTGCAAAGCGGATAGAGAAAATTGGCACACCTTACACTAGGCAATTCATTGAGATATAATTTATCGTGACTGTTAAAGTCTGAATGCGGTCTGTCAGGAAGTACATACGTGAGATTAAACACTCCAGATTGCAGATGAAGGTTTGCACAAGAAATAGCTTAGAAGAAGCGTGAGAGAGAATTATCGTTTTACAACGTACAGGGTGTTCATCAGCAATCATATTCCATAAAATATTAGACGAAGAAATAAATTCTTGACTTTTGATTACAATGAAAACGGATCAATCATCGACATAATTTCCATTATTGTTGATTTTTTGCCATTTTTCTGACAGCTTCTGAATATTTCAATTTGAATTTTGATGCTGATTATGTGACTTCAGTTGAAAAAAATGCATTTTTACATCTAATAGTCACAATTTTGGGCACGAGATTCAATAAATAAAGGAAAATTGTCATTTTTCGTTGGAATCAGTTTTCACCTATGAAACTCTCAATTGTATATCATATAGACATGATTTTACTGTACTGTTTCTCACATATATTCTGATATAAAAAAGTGACAATATGGAATTACTTACATTACAATATTTTCAGAAATTAAAAAAAAAAACTAAACATTAAATATATTTCGAAAACTCTTCTTGCATGTTATCTGTAAATTGTATATTTTATACTTATATTCGTACAGATGATTATTACAAATATCTTTTCCATAATAACTTTCATAAGTGTCAATTACAATTACTTTAAATAATACAAAGGTTCGTAAATTTCTCTTTGATCATGTTACAAATAGTATTACCATGTTCCCTGTGTTTCTCGTATTAAAATTTCGCTCGATGAAATGAAGACAAAGAGACTCGTACGGCTTTCGCCGCGGTTTTATTTAATTTAAATTTATTTAATTATTCGAATTAATCGAGCACACGTTTATAAGCTTATTAAAACTTCAGCAATTTTTTCCAATTCAAGGAATACAAGGTAATGAATCCTATTTCTTAATGTATGCTTTTAATTCAACGCGCTTGTCCTTTTATCGAAGTGTCATCGTCGCATTTTATAATCTTTGGTTTTTGGTTGGTAATGGTATTTATTTTAAGTTACAGTATTTAGGTATATCTCTGGGCATGTCTTGGATTCGGAAGAGCAATGAGAAGCGAGATACCCCAAACGATCCATTTTTAGGTTATCCCACCTACCCGTTAACCCTATGTTTTCGTCTGGTAGCGATTTGGTTTTTACCCGTAGTGTTGACCTACTTCTAGGGACTTCAGGAGCAAGGGCATAATATCTCAGCGCAGACCATCATACAACTGAAAGTAAGTGCGCCTGCTCTTTGGGAGCCCCTCCTGCTTCCTTTTCCTATTCTTATCATCGATTCTCCAGGCACTCGATTTCATACTCTTCAAACCAAAAGAAATACGCGTTTCTAAAATCTGACATACTTTCAACGTACGTTCAAGTACATTTGATATATTTCATATTTACAGTTCAATAAATCTCGCTTGTGTCGATACATTTGACGACATAGAATGAATACTGGATTTTCTGCATAGTTACAGATCTTGAATAGAAAATTAGATAAAACGAAAACTTTCATATAGTTTCATAAAGTTTCATATTCAAATTTCATATATCAAGTTTATTAGATAAAAAGAACAAAAAAGAAAAAAACTTAATAGATACTTTGTTTTCGTACAAATATATCGTTTATTTGGTGAATCGAGCAATGACGTCTATAAAGGAAACTTTAACAAGGATATTTTTAAAATCTAACGAAACGTACTGATATTTTCCTTTATACACGACGATTGTAATGAAAGATATATATAATTTATCTTGCACCTTTCTATTTTATTATATGATTTTCTACCAAGTATCATCTCCTTCTTTTGAACCTTTTTTCCTCCGAGCCGTGTATACGATACGTTCTCCTTTCTTATATCAGTTTACTGAATATTTAATTTGAAAATATTCTGTATTTATAGAATAGTAAAAAGAATCTTTAATTTTTCCGCAATTATTTAATTCTATACTATTTAATAAATAAACACACTTTTTTTTAATCAACGTTACGGAAGCTGCTAGATTATCTGCCATGGTGTTTGTATGCGCGTATTAATCCTCACACGGTGGATACAGGGTTCATTCAGACTCATAAAAAGGAGGGTTTATTTATATTATTGATAAGGAGCTTTCCGCTCAAATATTTATCTGATTTTACATATAGATTTTTGTTCTGTAAAAATATCATTTTATATCATGATTAAAGGCATTTGATTGCATTTATGGTGTATCAAAGCATACAGTATTTATTAATTTCTACAATATAGAATGCAGTAATGTAACATACAATAATTGTTAACATTTGTTACATTTTTTTCGATATTTCGTAACATAAATTACGTAAACTGAAATGGCTGCTAATTGACTGTTTATACGGTTTATATTAATTCGCATGGATTCTGTATTCGCCAGCCAAGGGTTAAGAAATTTAACAAAAATATTGCTGGAGATCTAGATAAAGAAACACGGCTCTGCTCTATCTTTCTCTCTCTCTCTCTCTTTCTCTCTCTTTCTCTCTTCCCCTCTCTTTCTCTGCATGCCACCTTCACCCTCCAATATATCACGCAAATTCAAATACGCTTGTATGAACGTGAGTGTGTGCACGTGTATGTACACGTGTTTTGCATGTTCTTCCAGTTTTATTTTCCAAATTTCCTTATGATTTTCATATTCTTGAAAATGTTGTACATTGTACGCGTTTGTGTATTTACATGAAATGAATGTACAATTAAAATTGTATGTGCATATATGTATGTACAAGGTGTTTTACATTGAAGTTGACAAACTTTTGCCGCCTTCTTTTAAAGATTTTTTCGTAGCAAAACAGCTTATACAAAATGTTTCACCTAACCTCGAGCAGTTAAAATCTCTTCAAATATATACTTCAAACAATTTTTCCATATACATTTATATCTGTAAACAATGAAGATATTTAGCTATATCTTCATTTTTTGCAGGTATAAATATATATATCGAAAAACTGTTTGAAGCAGTGGATAAATTGATAAAAAGAAAAATCTCTTCAAGATTATTTTTTCTCGAAATTTCAAGGTTATCAGTATGTCATTCCAATCGCATTGATTATTCTTTTTTGTTTCTACATCTTTTCTCATTATACTTATTTATGTAATTATTAACAAATCAATGTAAATTATCTTCTTCATACTAATAATTGAATGTTATGTTTTTAAATGGAATAACTTAAATGTTATTTATTTATTAGTTGCTCTGTTAAAATTGTACAACGAAAAGTAAATTTTAATTAACTGTATGAAGACTTTTTTAATTATGTGTATATGTACATATAATTGGAGTAACTGAAATAATATTGGTGACCTTGGAATCTCAAACAAAGAAAAAAGAAATTACGAAACGATTTTGCTTCTTAACATTTTGTTCGTCGTTTTGAACAATTCAACTTTATTCTAAACAATTTCTTTTTATACATCTATAAGCAACAAAGCTAATTTCGTGTATTCCACCCGGTATATTTGTAACGCACATGGTTACATGCTCCATAATATTTACATGAAAAACCATTTAAAATTACTATCGAGCTTTTAAGAGAAGTGTGATTGAAATTTGTTTGCTGATCAAAATCAGTAATATAATTATATTATAGATATGATTGAAGAAATTACACGATGTTGACAAGTAAATGCAGCTACTGTATTTCACAAGACGCGTAATAACAAATTTTTAAATACTTTTCTTTGACAGTGATACTTTTGTTGACATCTTCGACGACGAAAAAATAGTATCAATGATTAATACGTACTATGACTACTTATTTTATAATTCTATTAGATCGTGAAGGAAAAGCATTTAATATATATTACATGCATTTGAACTTTCCGCTGAAATATCCACAGAGAAAACAAGTAACGTGGAAAGTTGACAGTCCCGTTAATTAAAATGTGCAGTAAGCACCAGATGCAGGTGAAACGTGAGACGAATTTTAAATGATTGACAACATAAACAAACCAAGAACAAATTTATAAATTATAAATATTCATATTCTTGGTTTCGTCGAAAAGAGTTACATTTCGAAATTGTTACACTTTTTTAATATGGCTGAAACTTGTGAATTCTTGTAATGAATTCGAGACATATTCTGTTAACGTAGCTTATATTTTGCCCGATAAAGATTTCAAGACATCATCGATATTTACCGCTGAACGAATGTCTCCTTTCAATAATAGAAATTGTTTAATTTATAATATACAGGGTAGTTCATCAGATATTACCACTTCGTGACTGTTTCACGTAGAGTTAAATGATGAGAATGCTCTAATATTAATAACTTTTTTTTTTCTAGATGGGCGTGTAAAGGTCACGTGAAGATCAATTTTATTTTTTTAAACAGCCTCGTAAGTTTTTTAATGCATTAATCGATGCAGCTCGAAATTCTCTATAAAAGAGCATTAATACATGTACACTCCCGTACGTAAATATTAGAGCAACTATTACATTCGTGCAGAAAGTATTACGTCAGTAAAAATATATGTGTTCGCGCGATTAGTCTGCAGCACTTTTCTCGTAAGTGGTAGATTTGTGAGAAAAATCGAAGACAACAAAATTTAATTATTCTTTATCCACAATACGATGACTTGTATAGACTTCCCGAAATTTTAACGATTTTCGTGTAATTACGATATTGTGAGGTTTTGCAAAGTGATAGCTATAACTTTTTTTTGTGTTACATAAAAACGACTGTTCAGACAAATTCAACGACCTATAACAATGTTTGGTGTGACACAGTTAAATAACACGCTATTAAGATCTTATTTTTTATAAATATTAAGATTTTATTTTCATAAATAATGCAATTAGATATTTAAAAGTTTTATCGTATATACTTTCTGTATTACAAAATTCCAGACTGCCTTTTAATCATTTGTAACGATTGTTTACGTTTGCTTTGCATTCAATAAGTATCCTAATGCTTATGAACGGGGGTGTACGCTGAAAAATCACCAATTTAGCAGAAATTTGAGCTTCAATTTTGTCAAACTTATGTTTAAGACACGACATGAGTACAAGAATATTGTTTCGCGTCTTTTGTTATCTTTCATATGATACGTTTTACAAAATTTCAGTTAAAACATCTGCTAAACTAATAGTTTTTCAACATACATGAGTTAATATTTTTTTCATAAAGAATATCAAGATGTATCAACTGGTGTATTAAAAAATGTATGCTCCTATTTAAAAAAAAATTTATTGGCCTTCTATGTTACCTACGCGTTTATCTAGAGAGAAATTATTAACATTAAAGTTTCCCCTTCCTAAAACCATTCAACTCTACGTGAAACGTTTTTTACTACAAATAATAACAGGCACGTAAATCGAAGTGGTAATATCTTGTGAACCAGCCTGTATATAATATTGTATATATAAAATGGTAATATTATGAAATATTGTTAGTATAGAAAGCTGTAGTGGAAATAATAGAAACTTTCCTATGAACTTATTCAATCACTAATTTGAAAAACACGATTCGATCGTATGTAACATTTCAATAGTTACAATTACTAAAATAGATTATAGTTACCATATTAATATTAGTCTTCCTGTTGCCTTGTTGTACATTCGTTTGTTGTATATCCTTAAAACTCGCTCAGTTATTTTTTTTTCTATTTTTTGTTTTGCTACGTTTAGTATGTCAGCAATAGATGGCAATAAAGACAGTTTTGGATGCTTTTACAAAGTTGTACTTACATTTATTTCAGTTTGATATTACTTGACTTGTGCATGCTGCTCTGAAGATTGAAAACTGTGCGTGGATAATACGTAAATCTTGTGTTATGTAATTACAGTTGTTACAGCCGACAAAACTCTTTGTGTAATTAATTTCAGAAAAGTCATCGTCTTCTAAATCATCGTTTAATATACAGTAAGAGTCAAAAGAACACCTTGAGTGTAAAAAAGGTTTTTTTTAACCCTCTGTAACTTTATGTGACTCATCAATTTCCTTGTAATAATTATTAATTCTTACTTTCCTGTATTTTCAAACGCGTAAAATTGTAATCAATTAATTTTTCTTTTCATAAACGAAGAAAAATAGGGTTATAGAGGGTTGAATAATTACTATACAGAGTGTCCCAGTTCTTTTCCAATCAAACTCTGTCAGTATATTCCATGGGTAAAAGTAAAAAAAAAAAAAAAAAATGATAGGTCATTTGAAATTTTGTTAAAAAGTTATAATAACAATACGAAATATGAAGGGAATAGTAATGAACGTACAGTTACTATGGCGCAAGGCAAAAATAGCATTAGTGATAGATCTCTGAGCGTAATCTCACAGCTTGCATGAACAGACTAAATTATGTTTCTATTTTATATTATAACCGCACATCTATCATTATTCCTTATTTCGTATTATTATTGTAACTTTTTAGTAATACTTCAAACTGCGAGATCTCAGTTGATGGAAGGGTTAAACACACACAGCTCATAATGCTCAAAAGCTCATAATGCTTTTGAGTTTATAAAATTACATGTTTGACACACAGATTATTTTATATTTTCATAAATCCTTGGAATTGCAGTCGATACATTATTGTTAATATGATCCCAAAGAAAGAAATTCAAGGAATACAGATCCATCGCGTCCTATCCATAGTTAAATTTATCATTTTGGGATAGATAGGTATATGGGATAAAATATAGTTGTGTCCTGCATGATTGAAACCACATCATTCTTTCTTTCATAAAAAAGTACTTTTTTTGTCATACTAGTAAATCATTTTCTTAAAAAAAGGAACTACAATAAATGAAATTTGTTAAGCGCAATTAAAAAATATCGCATCAAACATTTGTAGATTGACAATACTGAAATAGCGCAGAACGCATCAAACGAGAAATTTCTGTTAGAGAATAATAGAAATTATGCGTATTAGCTTGATCTGTCTTGGTAAATACACATCGAAAAATTAGATAAACAATGAAAAAAAACCATTACGACGAATTTTGTGCTTTAAACAACTATAAAAATCAATTCAGTGTTGATAATTGTCCTTGAACAACTACAGACAGTGAAATGCAGTGTAGCTGATATTGTTACGGCTGTAATTATTCGATGAATTCAATTGATTAATTCTCCGTATAGATCCCTGGATTTTTAGTAATTCTAGTCAATGCATTAATTATATTATTTCTATTTATCGAGGAGTTTCTTTTGTTCTAAGTTTTGTGGTTGAAGGTTAGGTTAGGTTAACTTTTAAATATTCACGGAAAAATTTTAACTATCTTCAGACGCAGATATCTCGAAATTGAATGTTCAAAGTGTAAATGTTCAAAGTATGGTTATTATAATCGTTAAATTCTTTTAAATTAAAGTTTTTTCATATAACAAATGAAGTAGATATTTAGGTGATCCCATTTAGTTGAGCCATCCTGTATATTATGCTAGTCGTGTTATGAAATTAAAGCAGGCTGGCCTAAGTAAAGCATTTTGAAAATATGAGAGCTCTTCTTTGCCCTGAGCAGAACCAAGAACAGCGCTTAGAGCAAATGACGTTGACAATCATGGTGGAAAAACGGTAGTGGTAGAAGCGTAGACTCGTTGGTAAGACACATGCTAGTATAGTCAGTGGAAGAGATACAACGAGGTCGTAAAATCAGTATAAAAGTCTCCTCCAGTCTAAAAGTCAAGCTCCAAAACAGCAATTTAAGTCAAACCTCTAACATACTTAAAAAATTTATCTGCGCCTTAATTATTCACAATTGTAGGCTAATTTTTACCAATATGGGAATTATTATTGAGCGAGAAACGGCAAAAGCTTAATGCTGCAAGAGTCTCCATAACTATTAAAAGGAGCAATAACAGCGAGGAAATCAAGAGAGCGTTTTGGGTATGAACATATAGTCTCCCGGCTTATCGGTTTGGAAATCGTGTGTTCGATTTCCGCTTGAGTATTTTTTCTCTGCTCTTACAATTAGGGTCACGTTCGGAATGGAAAAGACATCCACGACTAACACGATGACAAAGCGAAGTTGTGTTCTAAAGGAAACATTTGTAAAAGGGTTACACACTTTTCAGAAAAGTTGAGAGACACAAAAAGTTTTGAATGAGCGTCACTGAATGGAACAGAGTGATACTCGAAAAATGTTGAGAGAAAAAGAGAGAAAAGTGTTTTTAGAATATGCGAGGGCGAATGTCACTGCGCAAGATGATCGAGTGTAGGATCTAGAGTCTACGTATCCATACAAAAGACCAATAATAGTGAGAAAACCAAGGAAGTGTCTTGGTGATAGACATATGATCTTGCAGTTTGTTGGTCCAAAGGTTGCGAATTCGATTCTTCAGCTCTAATAAGCAGTGTTAAAAATGGAAGAATCTACGACGAAGCGAAGAAAACATTTGCGAGAGAGTTGCACGTTTTCTGGAAGAGTTGAAAGGAACAGAGTATTTCAATTAGGGATCATCGAGTAGGGGAGAAATATACCCGAAAAATGTCGAGAGAAAAGTGCACTTAAGACATTCGAGGTTGAGTGTCAGCGCAAGATGGCCGAGTATAGAAACTGGGGTCTCCATATCCGTCAAAAGCAGTAATAACAGCGAGAAAACCAAGAGGGTGCTTTAGTTATTGGACATTAAAGACCCCGCCTTGTCGGTCCGAAGATCGTAGCCTCAATTCCTGTTTTATTTCTCAAATATTTCCTCAACTCCTACAAAACTGCATAGAGTAAACGAAAGATTGTGAACAGAAATTTTAAATGTCAATTTAGAAATTGCAGACGACTCAATCAGTGTCACAGCTTAATGCTTTAATTAAATACTTTCGCTACTGTGAGTGACTATGAAGTGATCTCTGTATACTACAGGTGACTATGGTCGTTCGCCGCGAAATAGTCAGTACAACAAGAGCG
Organism: Anthophora plumipes; assembly: GCA_951804975.1. Taxonomy (NCBI): domain Eukaryota; kingdom Metazoa; phylum Arthropoda; class Insecta; order Hymenoptera; family Apidae; genus Anthophora; species Anthophora plumipes. The sequence continues at coordinate 12,330,804 of OX638118.1, read as the reverse complement.
TGAACGCGATATTTGCGAAACTTGACATTCAATGAGAGAGAGATTGTGTTAATATAAACATTTACAGTCTCCTTCGATACGTATTGTTTTTTTCACTAAGAAATACAAATCTATCCGAGATGAGTGCTATGTACGCCAAACGTTTTGAACTGGTCTTTTTGTGTCATCACTTAAAAAAAACAAAAATGAGTATTAGAGATGCAACAAAATATTTGCGCAAAAATTTTTAGTACGTGGATATAACGATACAAAGACACTGATCGTGTCGATGACCTTCCTGATCGAGTTTCAAAGCGGGTTATTGCAAAAAAGGAAAGATAAAGTGATCCTTCGGCTTTCTTTAAAGAATTCAATACTTTCCTTGCATACAAAATAAGTTTTTTTTTTGCAAAAAGTGCATAAATATTGCTATTTTTACATTGAAACGTCACTTGGACTGGTGGACACGCCAGGAATACAACGTTTCTAAACACGAAGCCGTGTTTCCATCGAGTGGGAAGTAAGAAACGATATCAGCATGTTGGACTGGCCAACACAATCACCTGATAACTGATTAACACTAATAGTCTTAGTTCATCGGATTCAAAAAAGAGATCTTTACATGTCTCCTACGTCGAAAAATTGGTTGAAAGTATACCTAGACGTTATCAAGCAATAATTGACAATGGTGGAGATTAGACACATTATTATTTAAGCGTGTATTAGTCTTTTAGATGTACTTTTTATGTATGTGAAATTTTTTACAGAAACAATTCTCACAGAGATATTGCGTCCACGCTTTTGTGCTACAGATTGTAGTCACTGCGTTCTCTTGATCATTTTTTTCATTTCGATAGCAATGCAAATAATTTACGTGTCTATTAAAAATAAAACACACTGGATAAATGGATGGAATTATTACCAGCATAACTGCGTCATACACGCATCTCGTCCAGCCGTACTATGTGATTTGTTTTTCCTAGCAAAAGGGTTAAGCTTCCTCCAATTATACGTTCGTGAGACGTTTCAAGCTGAGCAAACGCTACTATATTTATCTCAGTGTATTAATAAAAGAAAGAGCAACTTGTGATCTTGTCCTCAACGTTCTAAAATATTATTATTTATATCTTACACATTATACTTCGAAAAATTATTCATTTTGGGGGAAAAATTATTCGTTTCATAAGAAACAAAAGTTATTATATTTTCCTTATTTTATTCACCCTTATCTACTCTTATTTTTCTGTTTATGAAATTGAACAAATTAAAATTCTAACAGCAACAAACAGAATACAACATTAAAAATCTCAACTTATATTTGTTTGAAACTACATAAGTAAGAAATAAATTTTTCGTTTGAAATCGTTAAATCATTGTCATATCAATCGTGATAATAATCTTTCTCCATGCAAAATGATTATAATTTTTATTGACCATTGTACTGTGATCTTTATGCATCATAAACAATTTTACTTACGAAACAGTCATGACGTTTGTATGATGGTTCGATGGTTTGTCTTTTGCCAAGTAATTTTTAGTCGAAAAATTTGTCTCTTTGCATTGTTTACCATGATGTTTAAAATTGTAATTTTGATTAGTACAATTCATAATTAACAACAGCTATTACAAACCTGTAAATACTCATACATAAATTGTATTTTAACAGAACGATGGATCATTGGGTTGACTATGTTAATCATTTTTTGTCGTGCGTTACAAAAGCATATTACACTGTTTCGTCTCGAGAAATAATACCTTTTGGTATTTGCATTGAAAACTAATACGTTGAATTGTTGAAATGCATATTACATGGAAAAAATTTTTTTTAATTAATAATAGCTCAATCTAATCTCCGAAATGAAAAAGGACGAAATTTTGATTAGATTAAATTTGATCATATCTGACTTATGTGATCCAAGAAAAACAAATCTAATCTTGTCGGTTGCTTCTGTATAGAGTTACACATGTTTTTCCTTTTCGTAGCCAAACATACAAATGTGCTTCTTTTCGTCTCTAGAAACGGCACATGCTACTTCGCGTGGCAAATCACACGAACGTGTTAGTTTTCGCAGCGAAAGACGAAACATGCTATTTTTCGTAGCCAACCAGGCAAATGTGCTACTTTTCGCGACGAAAAACGAAACGCAATATTTTTCGTGGCAACGGAGACAAACGTGCTATTTTTCACGAGACAAATGAAACGTGCTACTTTTCGTAACACACGTCGATTTAAGGGGTGGTTACGATCTACGAGTGCAGAAAAATGGTTTCTTAACTTTCGTCCACACAAAAATAACTCATTTCTGTTGTTAAGTACAGAATATTACAACTATATCCTACAATTCGAAATAATTTTTATTCCTTTCTAATCGCTGAATTCATACCTTTCTCATGATATAAGTAATATTAATTTATTCCGGTCTTATGATAATAAATACTTATTAAAATATACGAATCTGATTTGTTTTTTAATTATTGTCAGCAAGAGTACATACGCTAGTAGAATTAATTCTGGACACTTTAAATACAAATATTCTTTATTTCATATTTGTGCAGAAAATCTATATTCTGCTATGTTAAATTGATACCGTAATATTTTTATTGTAATGTATAGTTTTTATACTTAATATTTTCACATGATTTGGTTTGTAAATGTTTTAAAATTTTAATTTAAAAAAAATCTAAACTGTATTGTTATTTTTGTTTTTGCGACGCCTGATGCACTCAATGCCTCGACGAATCGAAGCTGTTCTAAAAAATAAAGGATATCCAACGAAATATTAATTTTTTTTTTTATACCTCCTTTGATGTGTTGAAATTGTAATTTTTATTGTATATTAAAAGTATGGCTGTAAATGGTCTTTTTACTGATTCTTTTTATATAAGCGACGCCCTAAAATTAGAAAACGATGATTAGAATATAAAATATAAATGATTATATATTAAATAATTTGAATAAATGCAAAACTTAAGTAAAAATTTAAAAGTGTCCAGAATTAATTCCACTAGCGTATGTATATATTTGTATGCAAGTGTTTCAGAATAGCATATAGGTATATCCCCAGTACGAAACATGAAATAAGAATACACAAATATACGTATAATAAATTAATTTATTATATTTAAATATTATATATTGCACATACATATAAACTTGGGCTTTAAAGAATTTATAAAACTTATAAAAGAAATATAAATAAGAAGAGGAAGACCAGGTTAACGAAGACTGAGTAGAACAATCTACACAACGGACGATTGTAATTTTCTACATTCGTTGTAGCATATTCGTTCATTGTACGAGTCACAATTTAGCAAAGAAAACTTCGTTATAGGGGACCTCACTATACTTATAATTAGTAGATTTTAGTCTGTACAAATAATAGTGCTACAAATTTTTTTTCACAAATGTCCACCAATGCAGACATACAAATTCGTCTCTCGAAGCCACGACAATTAATCCTCGCACGACGAATCGTCTAGTGACGGATACAGGGTCCATTCAGACCCGTGAAAAAGAGATCTTATTTATATCATTGATATTATCACAATGCACACGCAAATCACGTGTTTCGTGTATTCTGTGAACGCTATAAACTGTCACAGGCGAAGACGAAGAGATTTTGTTTTTAAAAAAAATATTTTTATTTTAACACTTAACTTCTAAATGGTTACAAACTAAAGATGTTCTCGCGATGACTTCTGAACTGACAATCATGCTTCATTGTTTTGTTCACGCTCTTTTATACTCTGTTCGTAAGTCAGTGTTTACTCTTTTAATTATCTCGTCGGTTGTTTTTCGTCCACACTAGTCACAAAACATGTTTTGAGCATTTGTTACATACTTGTAAGGAAATCCAGATAGCGGTAATGAGTGGTCGACTAAGAAATAAAACGTGGGCGATCATATGGAATGAAAGACTATTTTCAACTGTTTGCAACGACTACTAATACAAATATATCCTTCGACTGAAAATCTTAGTCAAGACGACCTTTTTGGCAACATGGCCTCCCTTAGCCTTGAGGCAGAACCCTCCTTAATACTATGCCGTCTGGTGACACCACGTTGGTGTCGCGTAGAAACATTTCTATTGCAATAAAAAAGCTTACATCTATTTATACAGATCCTCGAAATTTCGTGCGAATCGGATGACAGGATCAAGTAAGAGTTATTAAAATTTTTACGCCCTGATACGGTACATTGTAATTACAATATGAACGATTGTGCGAAAAAGGCTGGTAACAGATAGTAGAATCCACGCGAGACATACCGGCAGTAGACGAAAGATTTTCTATCACACGTGCGGACGTCAAAGTGTTAAAAGGGAAAAGCGCGGCAAAAGAATGCACATGGTCCCCTCGAGCGTTTCTTTCTTTGGACTTTTCTAACATTCTACTCGGTATTTTGCAATGTAAATTATGTAAACTGAAAAGACTGTTGATATTAAATTATTTATACCGATGGGTCCAAGTGGACCTTGTATTCTCCAGGCGAAGGTTAATTTGTTTTAGACATTGTAGAAAATCCAATGCAGCAACCTTCTCGCGATATACATACGCTGAGTCTCACCGATTCTTGCCAAAACTCTAGAATTACCACAAATGCACAGCGGCGGTGGTTCCGCGTGAAATGGTGCACGATGCCTACGATGGCGAATAATGATGAACGATGACATTTCACGTAGATCGTACACCATTCATCATTGTATGCGCATCGTACGCCATTTCTCATAGAACCATGGCCCGTTATGCATTCGTGTTAGTTCTAGAGTTTCTAGCGGATGGACTGCAGAAACGAAACGCAGAGTTTCTGCATCTGGAAAACAGTTTCTAGATCTTCGACATTCGTTTAACACATTAAGCGCCACGTCAGTCACTGATGACTGATGCTATACTTACTGTTCACGCAGCGTGAGTTATTAATGACTGACGATATCAAATTTAAAGAATTATATTTTTATATTAAAGGTTAAATGGTTTGAAAATTAAATAAAACGGGTTTAAATATTACTTCTTACCAGAAAAATTGTGTTAATGCCATATCGTGACGTGAACGGAAAGGTGAACGAAGTAGAACGAAGTAGTTGGTGCTTAACACTTTTTTGGTGGGCCATTTTTGTTAGGAGTTTCCGCTAACGGCAGGCATATTTTGCAAGAAGCAACTGTCCTTATAAAATGCAGCCATTAAAACTACCGATATATAGATAATTATAATAATCGTACCGTTTCATAAGTAATACATATTTTTATTAATTTTTATTAATGAAAGCATTAATATTTTTGTGACGTGTGATATTTTTCAAAATAGTTTCCCATATGAAGCGGTACTTTACCAGAATAGTGCATAAATGTCATAGAGCTGTGTTTCTTCCCACCAATACTGACCTTGTAACCCTTCTTGGCTTACAGTTTAACATCAGTCGATTTTATTTATGACGAATAAAAGCTTTAAAATTCTTTCAAAATTCTTTCGCGGAAAAATACAGGGTTTCCAGTTGCTAGTGGGAACTATGTACAGTAAAGATTGTGATTCTACACTAGATTGACCCTTAACTATAAAGATAAACATTTTCTTTTCCAACTTTTTTTACTGTCGCACCTGCTAAAATTATAACACTTGGTAAGAAAATATCTGAAGTTGAGTGATTGGACAAAGTGAATCAGCGTTGCAATTGAGTTTTGCTTTTATCTAGTTCAATAGAATAGTATTACTTAATTTTATATTACGTTCATTTTTCATTTCATCTCCATTTTATTTGCATGTGAAATTTAAAAATTTCATTAATATGAGTATCATATTCTTTGATCACTGAGTCAAAACTTCAATCCTCGAAACCATGTCCATAATTAAAAATACACCTGGTACATTATTCACTTAAAATAGTTCTATTTACATGATAGGAAGATCTTGGTAATCTATTGAAAACCTTTTCATTGGGATTAAATAACAATTTTGAATATTTAATTTCTTATAACCAGCTTTGAACTTCACTGAACGAGATATTTGCGGTTCCACTTACTCCCATTCTCTATTTCTTTCATTGGTATTCTTGAGGACATTTTGTGGGAGAAAATGCCGGCCATTTTCTGCTAAATATCTGCAGCTAGTCCGGAACCAGTAGCATTTGTCGGGGCACTACTGTAATATCTCTAAATGGATATCTCAATATTACAGGTGAAATATATAGGTATCTGTAAATTCTTTTTCTCAATTATTCCAAATTTTAATATTAAATCTTGAGAAATGTTTGAGAAAGAAAAATTAAGACCACCAATAAATAGTAGGCTGGAAGTAAAATCTGTAACCAAATTTGAAAAAACGTATGTTTTAACATGAAATAATTAATGTATGTATTATACAATTTTGAAGTTCCTAAGAAATATGTATTTCAAGTGTCTAGTGAAACATAAAAGTTACAAAAATAATATTTTTCATATTTTATTCGCGTGGTACAAGCTTTTACAAATATATAATAGTATCGTATTTATAATAATAAAACAAATTTATAAGCTGCTTTCATTATAGAAAGCATCTCAAAGTTGCATAACGAAGCAAATTGAAACGATTCCTCGTGATTTGTAATAAAAACAAAAATTAAAGCTCCGTATAATATTATGGTCTAAATAACTTACTCTTCCAACTGTACTGTATTAATATTCACGAAGATATTTTTATTTACGTATAGAAACACTTAAGTCTCTGTATATACAGAAAAAGCACACGTATACATTCAAATTAAAAAAAAGTACAATAAATTATATTACAAATTACATAGAATTATCTACAATATATTGCATAAAACAAAAAAAGAAAATTCTATTATTACAGAAAAAGCACACGTATACATTCAAATTAAAAAAAAGTACAATAAATTATATTACAAATTACATAGAATTATCTACAATATATTGCATAAAACAAAAAAAGAAAATTCTATTATTGTAATTCTTCACACAAGCGTCGATACTTAATAAGGATTCATATCGTAACGATTAGTAACACTTTCCATTCCCTGAAAAGAAGGAAATTGGGAAAAAGAGAAAACTGTGCATGTATACAAAGTGGAACATTATTCGTAGTACAACCGAAAAGGGGATTATTTACTACAATTTCATTACTATTTATTATTTATCATTATAATGATTAATGATTTATCATTTATTATTCATGATGTATCTACTATCGATCTAAACGAATTTCCATACCACGAATCATTTGTACCTCTTGTATTATTCATTATTGCATAAATAATCGATCCCCGTTTCTATTTCACTACGAATTATGTTTGGCCTGTGTATGCATGTTCATATCGGCACTATAATTAATTTCCACGCACAGTTATTTCGCGTGCTTTCTCTTTGTCCCCATCCGCAATCCTCTTCCTTCTGTGTACACCTTCACTTCTTTCTATCTGCCGTCTTCTCCAGTATCTCTCGTCTTCTTTTTTTTTTTCTTTTGTCTGCCTCTTTACATATTCTCCACTGCTCCTTTCCTGTCCCTTCCGTCTGTGGCACAAACCGACGAGTACCGAGAGACACTCCTGTCGAGAGCTCTCACCGGAAGAAAACGGTGACAACGGTAACACTCTTGGAACGTAACAGGGAGAGCCAGGCGAACCTGGACCACCGGGGCCACCTGGTCCTCCGGGATCTGAAGGTCTTCCTGGACACGATGGCAGACAAGGAGCTCCGGGTGACGTTGGACCACCAGGTGAAAAGGGTGCACCAGGAGCGATTGGGCCTATTGGTCCAATTGGTACGCCAGGACTTCCGGGTCCTAAGGTAACGTAAATACAAACATGTTGATTATTTATACGGGATTACATGTACCATAAACTGGTGGAACATTGACAGGTTCTTGTTATACAGGGTGTTTCTGAACTGATGGTACAAGTGGCAAAGAAGTGATTCTACACGCAAAAATAAATCGGAAAGAAAGAATAACATCTTTTCGTTGAAGATATATTGAGTACACATACACTTCCACATGATCTCATGTCTACGGCATATAAATATCATTATGTTGCTCGTGTGGCTGTTCTGATTTATTACATTAGGTAATACTAAGAGACGAACATTGAAAAGGTAACATAGCTTGGTCATCACGATCTCTGGACTTGACATCAATGGATCTTTACTTATGGAGTCATGTAAGGTCCCTTATCTATCGGGAGGAAAATACGAGTAGGAAACAGCTCAAAGAGAAAGTACTTTCTGCATTCAAACACTTGAAAGGGGAAAATACCCTAGGTAATACGTAGGACATAATTATGTTGGCAAAAACGTGGAGGTCATTTCCAGCAATTTGTAAATTAATAAAAAAAGTTCTTGATGAAGAAATAATTTTATTTCAATGTTCATCCCTTAGTATTACCTAATGTAATAAATCAGAACAGTAACGCAATGTTATTTATATGCCGCAGACGTGAGATCATGTGTAAGAAAAGGTGTACCCGGTAAATCTTCAATACTGATTTATTCGGAAAAAGGTTGTTTTTTTACTTATATTTGCACGTAGAGTCACCCCTTTGCCACTTATACGGAAACACCCTGTAGATTATAAAAGTTACTTTATAACAATATTTATAATAACGGTATTTCATTATATGATATAAAAATTAACATTGTTGCATTTGCTTTAAGTATACTATTATAATATTACATCTTTTGTGATTGTACTACAAGTATAAAGTTGCGTAAAATTTCCTTATATAATACATATTAATTAATTGCTACTGTTAACCCGTGACCAGGGTGAAATTGGCACATCATATGAATAACATTAACAATTAAAGATTGACTAATCTGAAGTTACATCGACACTTAAATGTGTTTTTCTTTTGTATTCAATACAAAATTATTATTATATAGTTTTATTAAACTATTTATAAAATCAGAATAATATTTTAAGACAAATATGCAATTACTTATAATCTTATTAATTTGATATATTAACTTTAATGTACTTCTAAAGTTTAATGTAAAATACAAACATTTGCAAACTTATAAATTTTATAATATTTAAATATATTGAATTAAATGATTGATAAATAATTTATACACACATATATACATACTCCTGTCCACAAATCATCGGACACTTGCACATTTTGAGCAAAATATTTTTATTAAAACGTAAATACAATTTTTTGTCGCGAGTTTATTATGTATTTTGTTACATTTATCTATTTTACGATTATATCTAAATGTAAACGTAAAAGTATACCTGTATAGCACGAATAAACGTTAAGAATAAGTATTTATTAAATACACCTCCAATTCTATACGATATTATTTTGTATACACATTTAGTTTGCTTCGACAGTTGAAAATTAACTAAAGAACATATAAGTCTAGAAAAGAATTATTTATTAAAAAATGTTCAAGTACTGGTTACTGCCGCGAAAGAAGAGTATACTGTTCAAGAAGTTGCAGTAAAACCTAGAATCCAAATTTTATTAAATGTCCGGTGACTTATGAACAGGAATGTATATAATTAATTCTTATATTTATAATTTATTATAATATGTATATAATATTATCCTTTACTATATAAATTATAAATATAAAAATTAACTTTACTGACGTTGTTTTTTTTTTTTTATTTGCAATAGTCTTATCGAAAAGAACTCGCTAGTCTTATTAGAAAACATTTGTTAATCAAAATTACGTTGTTCTTCGCAGGGTGAGAGAGGTGATAAAGGCGATCGAGGTATAACAACATCTTTGAACGGTGAACCATTTCCAACTGGAGTATTCGAAGGACCGCCTGGTCCACCAGGACCACCTGGTAAGTATAGTATATACGTGATACAATTCAAATTCTCTCTTTGATTGCCGCGCATATAATACAGTGTCTCACTAAAATGGGAGCATCTAAGTATTTCTGTTGTTTCCGATGATTCGTGAGAATGTTTAACAAACAACTTACAAGAATGATTTTTGTTCGAAGATGTTTCTTCCAATTTTTTCCAAATCACCGAAATTTTTATCTCACAACTGCATATACAGAATGATAAGGAAAAAGATCGAATACTATTATCGATGTATATCGATGGATATCGAATTGCCGATTTTTTAAAAGAAATAAGACGATAAATGTATTGATCTACAGATTAAAGAGTGAATCTTTCATAAAATTTATTCAATGTATTTGCCATATTTTTTTTTTTCTTATATTGAAATCTGCAATAATAGTGGTAATTGTTCAAATAATAAATATTAACAGAATATTTGTTGAACTGTTTTATTACTAAAACGATCAAATGCAAATATTTGATAGAAACTATTCATGAGTTGCACTTATGGTATGTTTTGTTTCTTTACGCGCTTTATCTTATATCACCGTCGATACTTCATTTACCAAGCACATCTAAATGCGCTCAAAAATCTGGTTTTTCCAAGCTTGATTAAAATTTTGACAGTGAAATTTAAAAGCATTCTCTAAATTTATTTTTTAATATGATTTATCACATGTGACATCAACAATTATTGTTTATTTCTTCATCTGTTAATGAGAAAAATATAATTTAGCGTAGAAATGAGTGTTAGCGTGTATCGTTTAGGGTACACGTGGCAGGGAACGTCTTAACTGTACTGTTATCGTTTATATTAAATATAAAATATATCATATTCACATTCGCTATGATAAAAAATGAAGTAATTGGTTTTAACTTATGCTCGTTTTTAATTGCAAGCTAAAAAAATTCAGCTCTTGTTTGAAAGGTAAATCCAGTTAATAGATCAAAGAAGTATCGTTATCTGTCACTTGTTCATTTTAAATAATTTATCACAAAGACAGATATCGTTTGAAGTATTTACTAATATAAACAGCATATTTAATTATGTGTTAAACATTTTCCTGTATCATCACAAATAACGGAGATATTTAAGTACTCCGATTTTAACGGAACACCTTATATTGAAGTAGCATGCTACGATTGAAAAGACAATGGAAGTTACGATTTTTAAGGCTTTTAAATCTACATCCATACAGAGTATTCACGTTATTACTAGTCGGCGTGTCTCTTGTGCAAATAGTACACATACTAAAAAGATAGTAATAAACAATTAAGTAAATTAAACGATATGTAATAAAATAATTATTTTCATGAGCGATGCAATGATTTATATCAATTTTTTAATAATTTGCAATCATTTCCAAACAACAACGGTGATCTTTAACTCCTTGCCGTATAATAACGAGTCTCATTCGTGCTGCAGATTATGGTTAAGGTGTGACAAAAGAAGTATTTATACGTCTATCAAATTTCTATTTTTGTTCCAACTTTAATTTGAATTCAAGATAGAGGACTTATTAGAACAGTGAACATTCGAGACTAACATACGTAGTAACTAAAAATTTGTACGGCAAGGGGTTAATTATCTAGTAGAAAATATATTTTGTTTTATGTCATACGAAAGTACCCATCAAAATGAATTCAACTACACGAAAAACAGTTATCTTTAAAGTCACGATAGATCAGGAATTAAACAAAACAATTGAATATTTTATCGTACTTGCTAACTAACAATATTTCTTAACGTTTATTTAAGTTATTTTCAGTATACAGTTAGTTGAGGGTCGAAGTGAGAATCTAAGAAAGAATCATGCCGGGACTCTACACTTTTCTATTTCCTCATTGTTATTGCTTTTTTTAACACGTTGAACGCCACACTAATTTTACGTGGTTTGCCCATAGCGCCAACATGAATTTACGGCACGTCGCAATATGAGCCCATAATTTTTAAGCATACATGTTACATATAATAAATAAAACTATTTTTATGTGTTCTATTCGTTGCATTGATTTCTTCACACTGTTGTAGTAACGATGATAATATTGAAAAATTTAAAAATACTGAAGTTTATTTGAATTATGGGTTTCCAGTAATCTTGGCTTCGCCGGTTACCGGTGACCCCCATGGCGTCCAACGTGTTAATGGGTTTGGTAACGAAAATAAAATATTGATGATAATATAATAATAAATTTCTATTGGCGAAGAAATTTGAAAAAAGAAAATTTTTTCTTAAATATTGCGTATTAGAAAGAAATGAGTTAATAGAACTATGCAATCTTATGAATAAGAAACGCAAATAGTTATAGTCCTGGAAAATGTTCAAATTATTTCATTCACAGCTAATCTTATGCCGTTTTGTCGCATTCTTAAAGGTCATTCTGTACTGTATCAATAAATTCATCTAAATTACTGCTTTCAAATGATACGAAGCAAAATATAGCCTTATATTTAAAAAGAAAACAGAAAAATTACAAATTAACTCTGTCATCGAAAAATCATTGCATTGAAAAAAGAAATTGATATAACCTATTACATTACTCGTAATAAAATATAGTGAAGTATTCATCTACATGATACTGTACATTTGTATAAGTTTATAACAATATTTACAAATATTTGATTATTAGTTGTACTTCAACATTTGCAGGTTGTATTCAATTTTTATCTAATTTAAAAGCGATAGTTGATTACATGTATCTGGAATCTTAACAAAAAAAAAAAAAAAAGAAGCCATTGTTTATCTAAGAAAAATTGATTTAATGTTGCAATGAACTGAAGGAAATATCACTCGAGAAAAGCACATTTGCCAGTCTTGCATATGTATGGCGATATATAAATTATTGCTCTTCTATGTTATCGATTATTTGTTGCAAAAATAGGATTTCACCTACGTAACTTGAATCCAGTATTCATTTGTGTTCTACTTACAGGAAAACAGCATGAATTGCACTATTTTATATATTCCATACGTACAATTGTATTACAGAGTAATTTCTTCTTGCAACAAAATCATTTACATTTGTTTACTGTCAAAGTGGTATATGCTACGATACAAGTCGTCCTGAAATCAAATTCAAGAATTTGCGAAACTTTCAACTTGACGTGCGATTTTTCGTTATTTGTTATACACAAAGATAAATAAATATATATGTATATTGATGTACAGCAAATAACGAAAAATCGCACATCAGTTTGAAAATATAATTAAAATTACGTGTATTTACTAGTAACATGCTTTAAAATCAGAAAAAAATTACAAATCAATTTGAGCAGAAAATCATGCCACTTGTAGACATCTGTCTACATGTACAAAGTGTAATTACATAGAATCTTAGGTGTTATCTGCAAAACTGCTCAAAATGGCAAGACAATTTTTTCTCCAGTTTTTAAAGTGTGTAAAATACCGTTGCTGGTGGAGAAAATCAAAATGTTTCTCACACCAATATATTTATGTGAAATACTATACGAGTTTTTATACTTCTCGATAAGGTTAGTTTAATGCAAAACATTTCCATATTTCGCTTAACCCTCTATAACCGGACTTTTTTGTGTTTATGAGAAGAAAAATTACAGTTGATTACAATTTTACATTTTGAAAAATTGTCAAATAACAAGCATTGTTATTTAGTATAAAGAGTTTGACTAGTAATAGTGTAATTTTTAAGTCACATGGCGCTATAGAGAGTTAATTGAAAAGTTACACGAAATAAAAAGGAACGTTTTTCGGTAAGGAAATATAAAAGCCATGAGTGTTACTTCAAAAATCATTTTGTCTATCATATAATGAATGTTCAAAATATTGTAGCTACGTTACTTGAATAAGTTACTCGTTATGCGAACAATACGATATCAGGAAAATGGAGTTCCGTAAGTTTCCACTTCGCGAGAGGTGCACGGTTCAATTTTAAACTAATCTGGGATAAAATCTTATAATAATGTGTCAGACTCGTAGCACAGATTCATGGTGAAGATGTGACAAAAGTAGTTATATTAGCAAGAAAACTTAATTTTAATTATAACTTTCGTCTTAATTTATAAGACTGACGATTACCAAATGTAATTAATCTATAATACATTAGCCTTTCTTACCTAACCCAGTATTGAAACGGTAAATAGCCGAAGCTCAGATGCCTAGTTAGCGAAAGAAATCTTAAGTCAAGGGATTCAGTTGACAAAAATGATTTTGTTTTTTTTCTTAAGTATATTTATTTAAAATATGTTCGTCATTATTAAACAAAACAGAAAGAATCGACAAACTTTTTGATATTTCTGAAAAAAATAACGTACACATATGTAAGTACTACATGCACTTCCGGTCAGAAGTTTGGAATCACTGTGCATTGCAGGTTACTCAGAAATTTCCAAAGAAAGATTAGCAATTATTTAACGAATCTTCTGTCATTCAATGAAATCGTCAAAGACAAAAAATATTCACAAAATACAGAGCTTTGTTTGTAAATGCAAGCTAAAGATAATCGTTTCGACCACTTTTTATGAAGATAAGCTTTCGCCGATTATTGAAAGACAAAAGTAGCTATAACTTTGAAATTAAATCAAATAGAACACATGTTTAGATGAACGTTTTTCATTGTTTTTGTATCCCCTTTCCACTCCTGAAGTGTGAAATTATGAAACACTCTGTATGTAAAAAAAGAAAAATAAATTACACAATTAATTTATACAAAATGAGCAACGTTGCACGAAATCATAAATGTACGATTTCTCCCACCCTTTAAAATAAAATAACTTTTTTAAAATTGGACAAAACGATTTGAGTCTCTTTGAGTAGTTAGAAAGATTAGTTTACTAGATGATATATACAAACAATATTGGAAAAATTGAAATTGGTCAAAATCACAAAGAAAATAGCGAAGGTCGCTTTTTCCAATATTTTTATCTGAGTCTGTAATGAAAATTTAAAAAAATACCCATTGTAGATTTATGTTAGTTACATATATGCTGAAAATTTTATCGAAATCGGAACAAGCGACAGGCATTGAAAAATGTAAGAATCTTTCGATTTACTGCAATATTAGGCCAAAAGTCGTGGAAAACTTCGATTTACACCATCTTTAACCATTTGTAGCTCACAGTAAGCGATGAAATTTCCAATTTCGATGAAATTTTCAGCATGTATATAATTGACATAAATCTACAAAATGTATTTTTGAACTTTTCATTACAGGCTCAGATAAAGAAGTTGTAAAAAGTGACCGTTACAATTTTCTTTGTAATTCTGACCAATTGGGATTTTTCCAAAAATATTTTTATTCATCATTTAGTAAGTTAATTCTTTTAACTTCTCATAAGAACTCAATCCATTTGGTGTAATTTTATAAAAGTTATTCTGCTTTGAAAGGTGTCCGAATATCGCCAAACTTCTGTAAAATTGACATGAGTGTAACAGCTATGTATAAATCGTATAACTTTGAATTTTGTTTTCCAAATAATAGATGAGAGTTTCGAGGTACTTGAATTGTTCTTCGTGACTTCCGGTTTCGAACCGTGTCCAATGATTTTTTATATCGAACGTCCCGTCAATATTGAAGCTAACTTCTTTCCATCAAAGCTTCAGGAGCACGTTGACAATATGTAAATATTTCAGATAATTTTCACTAATAATAAAATAATTTTATTATTCATAGTACCATGTGGGGTTAACATAATATCTGGCAACATTTTGGCGGGATACCATTCCCTTTTTACTTGGAAATTTCCTAACGAACACTTATCCCCAGTGACGTTCATTATATTCTTAGAAGTCATGTTCGAGTAAAGCAAAAAAGGGAATAAGAACATATGTGTCAACATCATTGGAAGGATTAAATGTTAAATTTAGAAACAGATAGAGTGTGGCTGTGTTATTCCTACACCACTAGATTTCTTTCTATTCTGAGTTTTATTAAAAATAGTCATGACTCACGTCCAACAATGGAATGTAACACGAAGAGAAGAATTCCAAAAACTTTTGGCTTCCGCAATACCATACATTTTAATCGATGCTCGGAAAAACAATATTAAAAAGAAAATTAACAAATATGTGGACAATATTTTGAACATCCATTATTTGATAAATAAGATGATTTTTTGTAATAACTATTAGGGTCAATGTACTTAATATCGCCTAGCAAAAAGGTAATCTCTGTTAACTGAATAATAATTGATAGTTTTATATGTAATTTGTTTTAAATAAGGTGAAATTATTCGTATTCCAAGTAGCATAAGTTAGAATTGTTGAAACCTATAAATTTTTAATTGAAACTCAAAAAATATGAGACATGCATAAATCGGGTTCTGGGAAAAGTGTACTTATTACCGCCTACTCAAGAAATATTAATTAATTTGTGTATATGTGAGATTTCAAACTCATTTTCACATGTGTTTTTATTTCTTGCTATCTAAGTCTTTTCTGATAAATTTGTTCATTCATTAGGATTAAATTAAAAAAACAAGCTTTTATTATAAAAATGTAAAAATAGAATTGTTTGTATATTTTATTTGTTATGTTTGGATTTACATATTGGACGAACAAAGTTAATTTCGGTATGACCCCACCTACAGTAAACATTGGAGTATTGGAAACACTAAAAGTAAGCGTTATCGAGAACACACGTATACTGATAAAAGAAAAAATGTTATTTTCATTAAGAGAACTACTCGTATCGATTATTTTCTTTAAGCACATCGTTAATTAGATATTTCCAGTAGAATTTTTCGACTAATTTTTTCCGAATATGACGCAAAATTATCGCAGCCCAGTAAATTTTTGCACTAGTAAGATTCGCTAAAATACTTCCCCTTCTGTAATTGTTAATCACACGACGCTGTAATTACAGTATGTTTTTTTACGTATATTTAGGTACTAATTCAGCTCATGACTGATATATTTTAATGCTTCTTTTGCGAGATATAACATGTGGCGGTATTTAGTACCTTTACTCTAATTGTTAATAACTATCCGATGCGATTTGTCCGATTTAATCTCTAAGAGTTTTAGCTATTACATTAAAAAATATATATATTTTTATAATATATAGAGATTTAATATTCAAACTGTGTTTTATATACAAAAATAAGGTTAAAATCTCATATTGCGTAAATGCTTAATTCAAAACTCCGAATTTCATGACTGCTTTGTCTGATTTTGTTCATAGAGCGTCACTAACATTACGCATCTTGTTTTATCCCGTATTAAATTAAGAGAAAGAGTATTAAAAAACATTTCATATTTTTGTTATAACTTTTCAGTGAAGTATATATGAACTTTCTACTATATGATGTTTTAGTCTTATTTTTACCTATAAAACACATTAACGAAATTTGAACACTAAACCTCTGGTCATCTTTGTATACAGGGTATTTGTAAAAGTTGCTGTCGAACTTTCAGGAGCGTGAGAAAAGTCTTAATAAATATGAGTCTAAAAAATATTAGTTTCAGAGATAATAGATTTTTCTGTTTTAAACTCGATTCACACTATCAATCCGCATTCAGTTCAATCAAATATTATTCCATTGTTTAGATCCATAGATAGATTCCATAGATAGATGGTTATAAATAACGCTTCAATCTCAGTTCGATCGAGTCCTAGTAATGATCAATCTGAGAGCAGAGTGTGAGCGAATCAAAAGTGAACCAATAATGTGAATTGGGCCTCGTCCATTTGACAGTAAAACTATTGTGAGTTGCTCTCGAGAGTCAAATTTATTAGTGTCCAAATGGAGAGCTGGATACAGAATTTGAGAGTACTCTCGAGAGAAACAATCACAGAAAACTCTCAGATGGAGGCGTAACTTTTAGGCCCGATTCACACTACTGATTCGCTCTCGATTCGGTCACTTTCCACTCTCAATTTAATCAGATATTATGCAATTCCTTAGATTGCATTTATATTTTATATTTACGTTATAAGTAACGTTTCAAACTGACAATGAGTTCAATCGCGTTCTAACTGCGATCGAATCGAGAGCGAATATAGATCGAGCCTTAAACCTGTAAAAACAGCCTAACGGATTATTCCGTGATATCAGGAACCTATTCAAACAAATACAAACATAAATATTAACGTCATACAGTGTTATTTATTAAAAGCATTATAGAATGCCGTACTAACAGTATTAATCAGAAATAAGCAGAGAACATATCGAACGTATAAAATTATAATTAGTGGCAAACACATTTCGTAGCTCCAAAACTAATAGTTTCCAGACCCATGTTTATCAAGACCTTCTTCTTGCTTTCTTCCTGAAATTTGGCAATTTTTATAAAAACCCTGTACATATACACAGGACGGCCCAGCATCGGTAATACAAACGAGAAGAGAGTGATTTTACATGAAAAAATAAGTCGGAGATAAAGAATCAATTTTTCTTTTGTTTGAAACTTTGTTTTTGAAAAAATCAGCTTTGAATATTTTCCGACTATACGTGCACTTAGCTAGGTTGCCACTTCTGCACAACCTTGTTACTGTATTAAAGTAAGTCTTTAAAATTAGACATCTTAGTTTCATTTATAAATTCACTCTGAGCAGACAGAAATAAGTAACAGCTCATCATATTGAGAAGAAATCAACATTATGTAGGATATTAATACTACTTATGAATAACAAAAACACATATCAAGATTCGTTCAAACACACCATAGTTAAGTGTACTTAAAGAAAATTCGAAGTCGATTTTTCCAAAAACAAAGTTTCAAAAGGAAAATTTTTATTCTTTATTTTCGACTTATTCTTTCATATAGAATCATCCTCTCCTCGCTCATACTACCGATGCTAGGACATTCTGCATATACATATCGATATCAAACCTATAAGAAGAAAAATTTATATTAACACTTTACCGACCGGAAGCCTATTAATAGGCTTTTTCCTGCCAATGCTTATCTCTATTAAATAGTTATCCTATAATCAGAGAACACGAATGATATAGTAAACCCTCTCACGAATTTTAATTATTAATTAAAGAAAAAGAATTGATTAAAAATTTTTAGAGCTGCAAGAATAAGCGCGACAGCAAAAACCGAGTTAGTATTGAATTGAACGAGGCAGTCGGTAAAATGTTAATTATATATATCTTATATATGTATATATATTATACTTATCATTTTAAACGATTACATACAATTACGTGTACACGCACGCACTGCCGATTCAGGTTAAGTTTACTAGTACAGTTATGCATTTCGAGAGGTAGGAAAAATGTTTCCACGGAGGAAAATTTTTTTTGTTTTTGAAAAAATGTACTCGATTTTACATCTATGCATGATTTTACGCGAGAACGAGAGTGCGTGTGCGAACGAACGAACGAATGTCATGTTTTATTTTATGCACGTAATCTACACGCACACAGGGCCCCAGGGCGAGAAGGGGGAGCTGGGTCCGACGGGACCACCCGGTCTGCCGGGAGAGAAGGGTGCCCGGGGAAAACAAGGGAAGAGGGTAAGCTTCAGCGAGGTCCTCCGGCAAACGTCCATCGACTAAAACGACCGTTCAAACTATATATCCTTATTGACCGTCCATCGCATTGACCAACTTTCCACCAAAAAAAAAGAAAATCTCGAAAAAAAAGAGAAAATACTCTCCTAATGTATCTCTCTAACGTATACTCCTTGTTCCTTTTTTTTTTCCTATTCTCAAGATCCATGGTACAAGAACCTTCTCCAAAAATTCTTTTTTTTTATATTTAAATTCCTCTGTGACAAGTGATGCATGATAAGTGCATATTACAGTTTCTTTCGGGCAAGGAGATGCGTGCATGCTATTCTGCTTGAACATTGGTTATCTTGGAGCGAAATAATGATTGTCGAATCTTTTTGTTTCTTTTTTTCTTTTTTACCGCTTAACCGTCATCGTTCAACGAACCACATGTAAATTGTAATTTTTTCTCTCCAATTTACTTTATTCTACACTAACAAAGTTCCTGTTATCCCACTTGCGGTCTCGTGGAATCTTAATACCATCCGTTTGTCAAATAATTCATTTTCCTTTTTTTTTATTGATTTGTTACTTTTAATATCATTTCCTTGATTTACTTATATATTCGTTTTCTTTTTGTTTTTTCGATTAATTTGTTCGTTTACATTCACCTCTTAATTGATCGATGAGAATAAGTTCTTTTGCAAAGAATTGTCCCATTCCTGATAACGTTTGAATAAATGTAATCGAAATTGATGTAAAATTTATTATCCAGATTTTTTAAATGTCTTTATGCGCTAGTCTTGAAATGATGTGGTGACGGTTTAAGACGGTTCAAATTCACGCTTTCAAACACCTGCATGAAAGTTACAAGAAAGCACATGCATGATCTTATCACACATGCATGGGAATATGCGCCATGTATGGCACAATACGATCACCTGCTTCTTTTCATTTAATAAACTGAAGCAAGTAGCCGTTAAAAATTGCATTGTCGATTACGACGACGATGGATGGAGAATGTTCTTTCTGTATTCAAGACGGACGTGAAAATTTCAAATTCTACTGTGAAAATCTGCAAAGAGAAAGTATATCTTACGAATATACTTTATCTCGTTGTAAATTCTATAAAAATCATTCGACGTTACTTAATTGGTAACTGCTCATAGAAAAGAAAAATCGAAACCGTTAATTATTTATCATTTCCTTTGTATAATGATAACAAAATTTTGCATTTTGTAAAGGTAATTTCACAGAAAAAAAAACGAAATACACGAGTGTTAATTGCGTTCTTGTCTTAGATAGAAAGAATATTTTTCCACAATCCTAATGTCGTTTCGAAGCTGATACGTATGTAAACTGAAACAGTAGCCGCGAAAAAAAAAACGGTGACTGTTCAGTTGCCGAAACAAAAACGTTGGTGGCAGCAAATAACACGTACGCGAAGTGAAACTTGAAAACTTTACCCCAGTACATTTATACTTCTGTAGGCACTTCATTCATGTCACGGAAGAGTCGCGCGGTTATTAAAAAGCCTCCCTAGTAGAAGAGGTGTGAAAACCAATTCTCTTCGGATGAATGTAACCGAATGACATACCTGCGCACTAAAAAAAGATCTTCAACCACAGTCTAGTTTTATTCGATTCATCCCTGTTTAACGTAATTTTTATTTTAAGGTCCAACCGTAAGTATTATTCGCATACTTGGCGAATAAATCGGTTCTCGGGCAACACAATTACAAACAAGGGACAGTCAGAGAATGCGCTATTCGTCGTTGTTTCACGAGCAAATTGTCACCATTTAAAAAGAAAAAAAAAAAGAGAGTAAAGAAATTGTCAATAAGTTTACCGTTCAAGTATAAGATCGATTCAAATAATCCGTGTGTTATCTCGTTTATGCTGATGACGTTCCGTACAAACGGAACGAAACTGTGACCCACTGATAGAATTCAGCATAGACAAGATACTACTCGAGAAAACTCGAGAGATTTTCGAGAGGAAATACGAACGTTCAAAACAGCCGGAAAGAGAATTCTGGTCAATTTTTCGATTCTCGACGGCTTAAAGACGATACTCTGCTAGTAAAGAGAATCGAGCCACATTTTTTTAGTTCGAGCTGGACCGTATCTCCCAGACGTATTCGTTTAAATTTCCTCGAGGATTTGGGAGTTCTTGATACGGCTGTGATTTTACTTGTCAAGGATTTTACTTGTCTAGCTTGTAAAGTCAACTTTTCTAGTAAGTTTGTAGTGCCCTGTACGATGCCTTTATTTTTAGTTTCTACGTTGCAAAGTTAACTTAATCAGCTAACAATGTCTATCTATATACACTAATAACAGTTGCTAATTCCTAGAAACAAAAAGCGAAAGTATGAGTGACTGAAGAAGGAGAAGGAAGAGATAAGGGGAGAACCAGAAAGTGAATGAGCGAATGAACGAGTGAGAAAATGAGTGAGAGACCGAATAAGTATGTATGTATGTATGTGTGTGTGTGTGTGTGTGTGTGTGTGTGTGTGTGTGTGTGTGTGTGTGTGTGTGTGTGTGTGGGAGAGAAACTGATCGCTTACTTTAGTCAGTAGTCTTTGGCGTAGTGTACGTAGCTTGTGTAACTAATTTATGTTTAATGTAGCAAGTAACACCACACTACTTCTTCCCTGTGTGTCGGTTCAAATCACTAATAACTAATACTACTACCCCCGGCTTTGAGGCTCTCGCAACTTTATCGACCGGTGATCGATGCAAGCCTGCGATTGTCGCGTAAGTATCAACAAAACAGCCCCTCAAAGAACTATGTAGCTTTACTATCGTTTCGATCGTATATACTACATCGTGTCATACGCTGCTAATTTACAAGTTCTACCGATGTCTTTTTTGTATTTTTTTTTTTACCAACGTTTTGTTCCTCTTCGAATTCGTTCTTCTCGGATGTTACGTGGTAAGATTAGCAATCACATGTTCCTCCTTATCAATATGTATATGTAATTACATAATTTATATGCAAGTATAAGATACTGAAAGAAATAGTATTGTTAACTGTGGAAATAATAATAAAAAAAAAAAACGAAATTAAAGCAGATTTGTGTAATTAAAAATAAACGAACATTCGTATTTGTAATTATAACATACGAATACAATACGTCGTATATTTTGTATACACACGTGTTAACGAAGAAGAGGAAAGAAAATGTTGATAGCTTCCAGTTTCTACTAAACTTGATCCCACTAACAAGCGTTCCTGTTGTCGTCGATTGCATGCTATATACCCGTAGTACATTTTTTGGATTTTCAATAGAAACGTTAGTGTGTCTAAGTTTCGTAGTAGTAATATAACCGAATCGAGTGATTTTGGCACAACTCCTTATTGTTCGGTATAAATTACCAAATCGAATGTCGCAATATTTGGAAAATAGTTGGCGGAAATTTGCATAGCACCAACCATTTTTCTTTCGACGTATATTGCAGAAGATCATTTCTAATTTGGAACAGTTCTGAGTCTTAATTCAGCTTCTCTCTTGATTCTTGGGATACGCGAATTTCAAAATTTGGATGGTAAAATATATTAATTCTGATTTTAAATGGAAATTGAGTTTGAATTCAACTAGGTTAGGTTAAAATTTCTTCGGAAAGGGAGGCGAAATCAACGCATTTACTTGGTAGCAAAAATATACAGTAGTATAACGCTGTTAGTGCGTTACGCATCGTGTGAAATTGTGTTTTACGAGAATTTTCCTCGTCTAACGCGAATAATATAAGTAACATGTTCCAGATAACTATTGTCATGTCAAATTTTATTTTTTTGTGTTATTCCTATTAAACAGAAAGATAGGAATGCTATTTATTTAAAAAAAAAAATACATATCGTTGAAAAAAAGAGCGAATTTCCACATTTTATCATATAACACACTTTACGAAAATTGCATTAAATAAAAAATTATCGCAATATCTTTAGCGCGTTGTAAGAACTTGCATTACACGGTAATTTACTGTAATATCAAGATCAAGGTCACAGAAACCTAAATTTCTTTCTCTAACCAGAAAAATCATTTTTATTATATTTTTATAATATTTCTGGAATCAAAAGAGGTGTTAGTTAGAAACGTACCATCTGCAATATATTACATGTCGAAAGAAAAAAAAAATGATCAGTGCTCCGTAAATTGTTTTGTCAACTCTTACCCATATATTTTTCCTTATTACAAGAAATAATGAAAAACAAATACCTATGAAATTCGTGCCAAAGTTAATCATATAGACCATAGAATTATTTCCAATAAAAACAAATCCTCTCCCCGTACCTATCCCGCCCGATAAATAAAACCGATTAACGCTTCGTCGTAAAAGAAAGGAATTTTCAAAAAAGATACGATAAAGATGGAGGACCTGGTTGGATCTGACCTTACAGTGTTACGTTATAGGGTTTCAAGGGTGAGAGCGGTGTGGCATTGATGAGAGGCCCACCTGGGCTACCGGGTCCAAAGGGTGAACCCGGTGAACGGGGTTACCGGGGCGAGAAGGGCACCAAGGGAGACACGGGCTCATCAGGTAGATTTTCAAGAGCCATTTCTCTGCGAAATTCAAGAAAAAAGATGGATGGACAATGAACGATATTTTTCCTTTCTCCCTATTATTACCGGCAGATCGTTTTCTTTACCATTCCTTTTAATCTGACGGATCATCATCTGGTACTCGCAGACTGCCAATTGAATATCGTGAATATAAACAATCCATTCTGTGTATTTAAAAAACAACTTCAATCTCTTACACCGTTTGAACAATGTGTTGTTCCTATCTTTCCGGTAATATCGAACATACACATTTAACCCTTTCGCTACAAGCGTTCTTTCTGCAGAAAATGCTCAGCGCTGGAAGAGACGCCGCGCTAAAAGTGTTATACAATCAGTGGTCACTTGCCGGAGAGCATTTGTTTCTTTGTTACTAACTGGTGTGCCACCCGCCTGTGAGAGGGAAATGAAATTTATGAATTATTTAAACATTGAAACTGCAAATCCTGGAAACCCTGAGTCTATAGTCATATTACAGATAGCGACTATAGTCGTCTGTCGTAGCGAAAGGGTTGAACGCATTTATCGATTTCTTCTCTTGTTCCAAAGAAATTTAACCATCCAGTGCACGTGTTAAGTCCGTGAGACCTATCAGAATAGTTTTCTTTCATTCATTTTCGTTTAACTTTCTTGAAATTCTATATCAGATTTAATATCTCCATAATAACACTGTGTCAGTCGTACCTAGACATTTGAAGTGTCAATTTTACATTGTATCCCATTTTTCTTCTGTTTTGGACCTAACCCGTGCACTGGCGGAAGTATATACTCTTTACCTGTACACTGGAGGGTTAACATTGAAAAAAAAAAAATGTTCACTAATGTTCCTCGCTTACTTGTCTTCAATAATTCATCATTACACTTCTGCTAATAATGCAGAACGTTTTAATGTGAGCAAGTAAGAATGATCATACGGAAGTGAATGAAACGATGAAAAATGTATGCGTATGTAAATATGTATGCATATATTTACGGAGTGCATGATGAAAGAGAGAAAGAGAGAGAGAGAGAAAAGAACGAACTGGAGACAAGTAGGATAAAACGTTAATAACAATTGAGTAACTTGTTTTTGCTTTTGGTAAAATAAAACACTGGTTAGGAACACAGAATCAGGTCGGAAATAATAATTGCTGTTTACTAGCGTCAGTAACAAGTTGCTACTTTCAGGGCCAAAGGGAGATCAAGGACCACCCGGTTTTGCTGGGCTTAACGGGACAGACGGAGAGGCTGGTATTCAGGGTCCTCCTGGACTGCCAGTAAGTATATTATACATGTGAATCTGTAGTGAAGAAAAAAAGAAACTTACTTTATCATTTTTGAAGATCATTTTGACATATTATCCTTGCAAGAGGAAGTCTTCAAGTGTAAACTAATAATATCGATAAAACTTCTGTATAAGGTAGGTTATACAAAAATATTTCAATTGTATCGTTTGTATCTATATACGTAGAAATCTATTACAATGAGAAGATGGAGAAACACTTTTTCAATACGTTGGAAATGAGTAATTTTAGAAAAATCATTTTGGAATACATGGTTTCATATACAATGTTCATCTTTGTAAATAACCTTTCGAAAAATTTGCTTATGTAACATATCAACACATTTGCAACACGAAGCGAAATATTCTGCAAGAATTGTTTGATCTGTATCGCCAAACGCGGAATAATCCACAAGTTAAGGATTTTGTATATATTAATACATATTATCCTTTGTATTTCGATGTTTCACTATAATCACTTAGTATTAATGATGAATAGTAAATATTGAATTGAGGATAAATATGAATAATTTGATAAATTATATATGATCGGTCGTGTACATTCTAATGATTCCAGATCATCGTCAAATTCGCTATGTCCATTGTATAATAAATAACAAATCATGCAACTAAATCCGTGATACAAATAGGTTAAAGGGTGATAGAAGTTTGTATAAATTTATCAAAATAAATGGACAAAAATACAAATAAATTGGAATTTCGATATTTGGCGTTACATATATATAGAAAAATTTATTACATTCGTAATTTTTTTACACTTTATGAGAGATATTATTGTGAAGCGTACACGGACGTGAAAAATATAAATTTAAAAAATCGTTAATTTTTCCTGAAAACGTCAAAATTTATATCACGAGTGTAATAATACTCTAAATCCCGCTCCAGAAGAAATGGAACGTTTAAAACCACTAATTTCACGAGTTCAGTTAATTAAAAATTATAAAATTCTCGGAAAAAATTGTTTGAAATTAACAACAATTGCAAGAGGAACAAAAATTTACACTTCGTACTATTTTTATGTTACTCAATATAAAAATGTAATACCGTGTGTAAAATTAATTTATGACAGCTTGTAAAATCAGATTTATATATCTTACATATACATATGTATTTGTTATCAATATTAAATATCTGTGCAGGGTATTTCTGGACCCAAAGGTGAGAAAGGTGAATATGGTGACATTGGACCTCCAGGACTAATGGGGCCACCAGGTTTACCTGGTCCACCGGTATGTTAATTATTCAACGTTGTTATATTTCCAATTATTCTGTATAAATTCGATTAACTAACACCACGCGTATTCTTCGGTGGACAGGGTTATCCAGGTTTGAAAGGTGAAAAGGGAGAGAAAGGCGAATCGGTGAGTTGATTTTTCAGAATTATTTTACGCTCGACAAATGTAGTGTATCAAAACCTTCTTATTTCGAATCTCTTCTTTTCTTTTTTACAATTCCATTCAATGGAGAAGAAAAGATATGATCGATTGTTACATAGAGTTTATTGGTCGTTAAATATAAAGGGTTGTTGAATATCCATCAATTTTCACTTCGAATAATTCTGGGTTCTCGCTATCAATATGTGACAAAATAGTATTGTACTCGACATGTCAATTGCTTTGAAATCGAATACCAAATGGAACGTTGCTACTTTAGCGACAACTGTTTAATAATTTCATGATAAAATTTATTCCTTTTCATGGCACAACACATGGGGCTTCCACCGACAGAAATACAAAAAACTTAGGCGAAGACAGGTACGTCCATTTCAAACATATATGTTCGTTCGTAATATGCATATGTGCGTTTGTCATATTATGGTGGCCGAAAAGAAATCCATTATTTTTTATGTCAACAAGAAGCTTTATTATTTTATATGAAACTTTATTATTTTTAATATTAATCTAAAACGTAACTCCCTTCTTCTTCCTTTTAGCAGTTTTCCATCTATCCTTTTATCAAATCCACTTTTAAAAAAATATACAGGTTTTGAGTAAAAAAATGTATTAAGATGGTTTTACACTTCTTAAATTCTGAATTTTTTTGTTACAAATAGAATGTTTCAGAGACTTAAAGAGATGGTAGCCCGTATGTGCTAGATCAGGTGAATAATGAGAATGACTAAAAAACTTCCCAGTTTAACGCATGGATTTTTTCACGGGTGATCAATGACTGTATGTGCCTAATATGCACTTAGGTCAACAACGAGCTTCGACATTTTCGCTTACCGTTAAATTACAGTTATGTCCTGAAAAATAAAGTTAATGAACACTAGAAGAAAGCAAACCACAAAAAGATGTGCTTACACTGCAACATACCAGCACAGATTGACCCTAAACTCAACTATAAATAATAATGGTTTTCTTTCCGGTCCCCCTAATACTATCAGTATTCGAAATTATTAATCGAGTATTGTGTAAAAAAAGAAGAAAGAAAAAAAATGTTTATATTGCATCATTTACTTCGTTACAGGGAGATGGTACGTTTGAAGTAAATGCCGGTGAAGTGGTAAGTAAAATTGTCATTTGAAATTTTCATTTCATTTATGAACTTTGCTGCATCAAAAACGTTGGGATGTTTCAGTTTCAATTATTAAATCTGCTCGACGTTATACAATTAATTGCTTACAGATAATGGGACCACCGGGACCACCTGGTCCAGCTGGTACTCCTGGGCTTCAAGGTCCACCGGGCATAAAAGGCGACCGAGGACACGATGGCGCGAAAGGCGATCCTGTCAGTAATCACTGTGTATTAAAGAAAATCATTTGAAAAATTCAATCTTTGTATAACAGAGAAACGTATTATCTCGTATACCACGCGTTATTATTATTATTATGACTTTCACAATCAACGTCATAAAATTTCATTGTGTGCATATGATTAATTTTGTAATTCAATAGAAACAACAAAAAAGCGTTTGAAAACGCTACGTGAATCGAAATCATATTTCCGATTCTCTATATACCTTTTTTAAAAATTGATTAAACATGGACTTTTAGCATAGTAATCTCTACAAGGGTGAGGAAACGATGCGATATAATCTGCGTCGACATATTTTTCACGTAATTGTATTTTCAAATTGCAGGGAGAGAAGGGTGCCAAAGGAGATCCTGGTCCAATGGGACTACCCGTACGTATTTTCCTCTCAAGATTAGGTTTGTAGGTTAGGTGGGTTGTAAAATGCGATGAAACACTGGGGATAGAATCGATCAAGTTCATATAGTAGAACAGGCATGCTGAACTGATGGTCCGCGAGCCACAGGGAGGCACTTCTCCTTTGTTGCTTCGCTGAACTGTTCCCTCTATATTCTACTAGACTCATCATCATAGTCGAATTCTTTCTTCTCTAGATACCACCACATTCGACGTATTAACCCTTTGACCACGAAAGACGTATATATACGCTTTTACTTATGTACTAATACCTATGAAAAGAGCATATATACGCTATACAATTTTCGCTCAATACACTACGTTTATTGTTATTGAATATATATCGAATATCGCGAATTATTTCGATTTTTGTAAGCATTTCTTATATGAAAATGACATTTGTATTTTTAATTTTCAGAAATCATAGATTCGTTTTCTATTGAAGTATGCTGTAGTGAAAGGGTTGAGGGGTCACATACCTTTGAACGAATGCAAATTTCAAAATTTCTTTTTTTTTATATACAATTACGTTTCTTTAAAAAATCAATATATACACCTTATTATGCGTTATTTAAGTAGTATTTTCTGAAAATTTGACTTAAATATCTAAAGATAGAAGGACATAGTAGCCATTTTCCCAAAACAATTTCACCGTCTGCGATACCAGATATATCTCCATGAGGTTTTATCTTCGATAAACTGTTTTAATTCTACGTTAAACTTGACAAATAAAGCTGGTATTTTTTATTTTTGATTTTTGTCTTATTTTGAGCCACAAAATCTAACTCGTCTCACTTGTATCACGATTTACGACTCATTTTATATATACTTTCATAATATTGGGATGGCCAAAAAGTCTATGCGGTTTTTAGTAAGTTAATACAAAACAATTTTTAATGTAAAGAAATATCTTTATTCAATGATGTGTTGTGCAACGAGGATTATTTTCTATTAGACATTTTATTTGGTCGTTGTCAATCTCTTGTAGTCGACCAGAGGATAATGAATCGTGAAGCGAAAAATCCTCGGAACGGAATTTTACAAACCACTTTTAGCACACGCATTCTTTGATTACATTCTTCCTGTACACCTCTCAAATCTTTTTAGATGTTTGCGACGTGTTTTTGCCTTTTTTAAAAATAAAATAGCATAATGTGGCGGAAATGCTCTTTTTGGTTTTCCATCTTTCAACTTTTGCCAAACTTACCAATTGAATTGAATTAACAAACTTTTTAGATATAATTTGAAGTTAAGTGTTACCTATAAAATGACCTATCTTCTTTAAATAAACAAATTGAAGTTAGTTGCATGTTAGAGCGCCTGAATTGAAGAATTACCAGAAACTGCATGAACTTTCTGGCCAACCCAATATATAATAATATAGTTCTCATTATTGAGACTTTTGGATATAAATTGTGTCCTTGTAGAATTATTTTCCCAAAGTTTCGCTAGCATTGCAACTGCAGAGGGTGATCAAATTATTATGAACAGATGAATAAATTTTATGTTCTTGGTAGTATTGTAACTTCAATAATAGTGAAATGGACATTCTTTGTTCTTAACCCATTTGTATCGCAACCCTAAATACGCTACTAATTTCAAAAAATAAGAACACTTAACTAATAATTGGTCCGTATCATCGCGCATCGATAAATTCTTTTTACTTTCAGTTTTGCTTAGAAATTATGTATAATAATTGAAGGAAAGAATAATATTATTATACTTTATTAATTAGTATGATCATTTTTAAAATGATCGATACGTAGCCATACATCGCAGATATCTTATTCAAAAACAGATTCTCTTCTAAATGACTTAAATAAACATGTAATTCATCGTTTAGGTATTTTTCTTCCCATTGCTGTCACAGGTATTCGTTATTATTATGGTATTCTTATAGTTATATTCGAAAAAATACATTCATAATAATTTGATCAGTAGAGACATTTCATTAGTAGATTTCATTATTAGTGTATCTACCGACTCACTAATAAAGCCAGTTGCAATGAAGATAATTCTATAAAGACACGGCTTACACTCGAAAGTCTCAACAGTGTATGACCACAGTTCTAACTGTATGAAGTCGAGCCCGCGAAAGCCTCAAATCGTTCATTAAAATACAATGACTTATCAAGAGAGATATTTGTATCTTTGCAGGGCCCCATGGGACTGAGAGGAGAATCCGGAAAACCCGGGGATGCCGGGAAACCTGGTGCCATGGTAAGAACGCGGACCTCTCGCTCCTAACGTCATCGTTATTTGGTCTCGCTGCTGAATCATTAATTAAGCATTCACTAACGACCAGTGTAATCGAATGTCGCTCATTCAACAAAACATCGTACATCTTCGTGTCCTCGGCGAGATCCTTGATTGCCTCTCGCGTAATTGTTGTCTTCCGCGTTGTTTCCTATATTTAAAACGAACGATCATCACATCGGGTAAAATACACGTATAGAAATCATACAGAAAAAAAGAAAAAAAAACAGAAAAACAAGAAAAAAAAGAGAAAGAAAGAAAACGGCAACGAGAGACAACAGCTAGCAGACACACGAGTACCTCGGAAGAGGATCTTCTCCTCTTTCTTTTTTCTTCACATTGACAACTTGTCAGAGGTTCTCAACGTTAACCAGTCATATCGTTAGTATATATTGCATAAAGTGTAATTGCGAAGTTGAATGATAGTAAATCGCTTTCGAGTCGTTTTATTTTGAGTATACAGAATTATCCGCGAGCATTTGCTGCTCGTAAGATCTTAACAGTTACATCACTTCTTATCAATCGGATTCTACTAAGAGAATATTCCTCGACCATGAACGATGGTAGGGAGCTTAAAGGACCGTCCGCTACGTAGATTAACGGGCGCCGTTGTGATATCAGGCTCTCGTACGTAAATACCCCATATATACCGAGTAAAGAAGAAAGGAGTCTAACCTGGTATTTAATTGTTATTTGAACAAACGAAAGAAAGATCGTACGAATCGTGTCTTACATGTGCGGTGGGTAATAAAATAAGATGACTGTACTTGTATTATAGTGGGTGCATTCGTATGCATACTGTAGCAAAATACGAAAAAGGAAAAGGAAAGAAAAACAAGGAAAAACAGATGATTGCTTTATAGAAAACGACTATTTCGATTCATGGACTTCGTGTTAATGTGTGACAAGAGTGAAGTTTTGATAAAAAGAGAAAACGAAAAAAAAAAAACAAACAAAAACAAAGCGTCTTCCACAGATATTCAATGTGTAAGAAATAAAACATTTCAATGCTTTTCTTCGATATTGAAATGCAGATGATACGCATTACGTCGGTGCTGTACATTTATTTATCCAACATAATATTCAGCGGATGTTCGCACTACCATCCGTCCTTTTAGCATATTCTATGTTTACTTGTACATCCATGTACACACAATGTCCCAGTAATTTTTTTTTCCACCCTGGTCAAACTTAATCTGTATATTTTATGAGTAGACACAACAAAAAGAAATATTGTGAATTACAGCGAAAATACAAAAATATCAAAGAAACAATAACGGGACTTGCTCTTGCTATGATAAAGAATAAAGAAAGAATGACTAATCGATAATTTAACGTGATTACGTACTTATTAACATTCCATGTGAAAATGTCGGCCATTCTTGCCAATACAAGATTACCATCGATGAAGAACAATTTGTTACCGTACAAACTTGCCTTATGTCATACTTGTAAGAGTAAATTCGTTATCTATTGTATCGTTGTCTTAATCTCGCGATGAAATTTCAAACAGTCTTACGTATAATTTTTTTCTCACTTTACTCATAAAACATATCGACGAGGTTCAACTTCGAAAAAGAAAAGAAGAAGAAAAACTGGGATACCGTTCGTATACATATGTGCGTGTGTGTATGTGTATGCAGTGTGTGGGTGTTGTGCGTGCGTGTGTGCGTGTGTGTATATACACACATTCAGAAAATGAAAAGAAAAGAAAAATGTTAATTGAAATGACGAAGCTCTAGCGTTATACGTGGTAACGTGGCACGATAGCTAAGCAAATTTTGCCTTAAAACATTTTTAAATTAAAATATGAGATAATAGATCGCTATTTATAGAAGTTTTTAGGACAGTTTATAAGCTATGGAAATACACTATACAGAACACTCAAACTAGATGCTCAAGAAAATTTACATTTCGTTTTTAATATATACATATAATATATATATATATATATACTTTATAAATTTTCCTTTTATATCTCTTATCGAATAATTGATTTTTGTTCGCTTATTCATCATCATAATTGATTGTGCAATATATTTCTTCGATGCTTCTTTTCATTATCGCAACAGACACTTCTGTTGTTTTTCATTTCAAATTTTATATCTTTTTCTCTGTTCTTCCTTTGCATTATATCCCGCTTAAATGACTGATTTGTACTTAACAGAAGTATTTTGTACTTTCTTGTATATAATAAAAAAAAAAAGCGTAAATTATTTATCATAAATTTTCATCTCCGTTCTACATCAACGTTTGTTTTCCGGGCAATCGAAGTAAATATATTTTCTCGACGATACGGCAACGATTAATTACTTTCGACGCAGCGTATTTCAATTAACACATAAAACGTATACGAAGCCATAGGGAAGAAAAAGATTATTTCAATTTTCCTTCGTTATATATGTATAAACAACGAAAGTTACGTAATATTATAGATTTTTCGTAACATGGCGATGATGGGAAATGCTCTGATTGCATTAAGAATTTTACAAGTATTAGTAGATTCTCGAGAGATTATTTGTTCCTTCGAATATGAATCGAAGATGTTCGTCAATTTTGTTCGAAATTATTCCGCTGCTGCGTTATCGAGTGCTACGACCATTGTTCACATTGAACCCATTAAACGAGAGAATTCTCCATTTGATATATAATATTATTGCACAAGAATTTAATTTTTAAATTTAATTAAAAAAAGAAGAAAATTAAAAGATATCGTCAAAGCTGTGTATTATTGAATACTTTTAAGAACGTCAATTTTCTTTTTAACTTCGATAATTTAAACGTGTAGTATAACCAAAGTTACATCGAATTCGATTAAGTTTTAAGTCGTAAGGTGAATACCGATCGAATAAAGTAGATTAATTCACCTAATATGTTCAGACTATCGTCGTATTAATTATCAGAAAGTTTTCTATATAAGGTGATGCATTAGAAACGGGCTAAGCTTGATATTTTCTGTCGTGTTAATATTTAGCTGGACGAAAACCAATCAGGAAGAAGAGAAGCGACATAACTAAAAAACTGTATTAATATCGTTGATAACAATAATAAGACGAATAACACAAGCTTAGATGCATCGATGTTGCTTTTTTTTCTATTTATCGAAATATTAGCTAACGCGAGTAGTATCAAAGTGACACATATCATTTTATTTACCATGAATTACAATCGTAGAACACATAATGGATACGTCATCGTTGAAAATGTAAGATGCGTTATTTCAATAATTAGAAAAGTAGTACCGATGTATCTACGTAAGCTCGTTGTATTCGTTTCATTCTCAATGACTATTGTAACATAGAGGAAAAGCCTATCACTCTATTTAAGACGAAAATTACTATCGACGATAACGTAGAAAAAAAAAGAATGTAATATAAATGTAACGCGAAAAATGTTTCCATTGACATAATTTTCTTGTAACGCCAGCTCAACAGGAAGTATGTTAAAGCTTGGTAGTTTCTAGTAAATCACACTGTATTTCGCAAAACTGCCATTTCTTCGATACGTAAAATTTTCAGTTATTCATTACCATACAAGTTTATATTGAGAAAAACTGTACACACATATAAGTTTTTAATCATTATTTATAATTTTAATTTGTTATATATATATATATATTTTTAAATGGTATAATTTATGGAATGCTGAAATACAAACAACCCCGACCGTAAATGTTTGTTACTTAACGACATTGTTGATCAAGTGTCGAATTAACGGCTCAAGCGAATCACGCGACAATTATTTTTAGAAATCGTCATGTGAATACCGTAATGATAAATTCGAACAAATCAGCTTTAGTAATCGGACTAACCGTAGATTAGCAGGTACAAAGAAAATCAAGGTCTGGAAGAGAAAAAGAAACAAAAGAAAACAGAACGATGCACGAGAAACAGATACGTGTAACAACCTACGATGTACTTAACGATCTGGAACACGTGTAAACGTCTATCATTTATTTGTGACACTAACGCAACCTGTAACGTGCAAGATATCGTTCACTCTCGTGTGATCCAACGCAAAAGCAGAAGATTGTACACTATAACAGAATAGTATTCACATTATAGGAACGTTATTGCTAATTTGATTTTCACAATGTTTAACTTGTTTCGGTTAGAAAGCTCCCCATTTCTTTCTGTGTACACCCCTAATCGAGATACATACAGATTAATATGCGTATTATTATTCTTAATAAGATAACGAAATTAGTAAATGTATGGAAACACTCGTATCGTAAAAAAAAAAAAATACTTCAATGGTAACGCTAACAGCGCAAGTGAAGCATATGATATTACGTGTGAATGTGCACTCGTCAAATTGAATTGAACAATCAGTATATATACATTACATGAATATGTCTATAATTTGTATATGCATGAGCGTGCGTGCGTGAGCACGCGCGTTTATGCGTGTGTACTTATGTATTTATATTGTGTATATTGTATATATGTACACACGCGGGACATGCATGCATGACACGTCGAACATAAAGGTATGCGGAGAAGCATATAACAATTTCGTGCGTGCGTATGTACGTATTAATTAATCGTAAAAGAGACGACGCGTCTTGGTTATTATTAACAAAGAGAAAATTATACAAAAGAAATACGACCGCGTATTTACGTATAAGAATAATTGACTCTAACAATTTTGTTTTACATTGTCCCAATTAATAAACAGAATGTGCATGTGCCTGTGTCCTTTGCTTTTATACGATGCCCTACGACATTTAACGCTTCTCACAACCTCGTAGTGAAATTTTTATCCGCTTTGCATTTTGCTCCGGCTGCGATCCGACGATCATTTGTTAATTAATTACTTCTTCACCACTTCTTTCTACACTTCATTTTCTTCCTTGTTCTATCGGAAATGATGCACATACACTTTTCATAAACGATCGATCGCCGATCGTAAATCATGTAACAAAAAAAAAAAAAATAAAGAAAAATTAACACGTGTTAATTTGCTGCAACCACGATGGTAATGTAATTGTTGGATCGTTACGCCATCTTATAATACATTATAGCGAAGATATTTAAGTCGTAATTGGCACACAAACATAAATTTCGCTGGTGTTTTTACTTTTCTTCTATTTTTTTTTTTCTCTTGAATTTTAATTAAGCTCCTTTTCTTTATCTATTCCTATAGCTAACACCTACCGATTGTACACTTGCCTTGCTCTTGGACAAGCTATTAGTGACGATATGGTGAAACTAATTTTCAATCTTTAACTTCCTTCTTATTAATCTGTAATACCGTATATCTATACTGCAGTCAATAGTAAATATAGAATAATTTCAAAGTATTATTTTGACACATTTACCGTTAAGTGTACTTTAATCATTTTTCCACGACAAATTAAATGATCGTAGGTTAAGCGCGCAAGAGAATAGATTAATCCACGTGATTAAATTATGTTAGTTATGTAAATAAGTCTTTCCGCTCATATTAAAAATAGTCATAATTTTAGAAATGCAGACAGTCCACGTAATGACACACTGTGTTTGAAAATGGATAATTATAACCACGGTGAATGTGTTAAAAATGCAAAAAAGCAGAATTGAAATAGAAATAATCGACTATATAAATATGTAGAACTTCCTGAGTATCGGTAATACTTAGTCGTGAAATTTGTCGTAAAATCAAAATAAGAAAATGTAACTAGAAAAACTTAATAGACAATATTTTATACAACTTGGATTATATTTTTAGATATACCTTTATTAAATATTAACTATAAAGTAATTAGTATATTTCGTTTTATTTCTTTATGTATACAGAATTATATATATATATAATCGGAAAAAATCGGTATAAGATAAGAACATCTTTGAAGAGCTTGGCAAGATACAATGTTGGTGTGAATGATAACGCAAAGATCGTTTAATCAAATTTCTGAATAATAAATTACATTTGAATCGGCATATTCGATATTGATTATCAGGTAACTGCAATGAATTTTGACAAGATTTCCTCTGCCTTTCAGGGGCCACCAGGATTAGACGGCATGAAGGTGAGCAATCTTCGGGGAGACCCGTTTAACCATACATTATATTTATGATTTTCGGATCCTCGATTATCTACGCTCACACTACGATTTCATCATTCAGGCATAGATTAAGCTGGTTACAAACTTAACGGTATTGTTTAAATCGATACATATAATGTACAATATTCGTTATATTTCTTCATGCTTACAGGGTGCACAAGGAGAACCAGGCACAAAGGGAGAAAGAGGGGACCCTGGCCTACCTGTAAGTATTCTAAAAGAATAATGCTGCGACTACGTTCGAATAGTTTATTGTAACACAGTAATTATTATTGATCTACCGGATTAAATTTACTTCCCTTGTAATATTTTACAATACCACGCTGCTTGCTGGAAAAAAAAATTGCAACACCTAGAAACATCAAATGTATTTACCCTTTAAACGCGTTTTTCTCGAAACCCCATTTTACAAAATGGTGAAACGAATATTTTAAGAACTAATGGATGAATATAGATTAATCCTTCTTTAACTTAAAGAATATACTTTTCTACAGGAAATGAATGCTATCTTCAGTTTTCCAAAAATTTACTAATTTTTAAGGAAAGTAGAATAATGAAAAAATGGGTAAAAAATAACGTTTAACCTTAAAGTAACAGAAAGTGTTAAAAAAAAAGTTCTTTTGTAGGTTTACTTTCTCGAAAACTTTATGCAGCTTAAAAATATGTTCAATTCTTTCATTTCAAAATTATAGAGAAGTTGCCAGACGTTCCACCGTTCAAAGAGAATTTTTTGAACACAACTACTAAACACAACACAGACGCTCTCAATATTTGTTATACAAATTGTCCTAAAAGAAAATTCTAAAAAATCACCGTTTTCTACACTCTTAGCTGGAAACCTCCCCTTAATTTATGGATCCCTTTTTTACGACCACCCTGTGTATGCATATTTCAGATTTCTGCGGTTTCGTATCTATGGTGTTGTAATTTCGTTTTGATAAGCAGCGTATTTTATGATTATAACAGTGAATATTAACAATGCATATATATATATATATATATATATATTCTTTTTTTCTTTTGTTGGAATATTGCTTTCGTATGAAATTCAAATCGTTCAATTCCCTTCGTTTATCAACGATTTCGAATTCAACGTACATCGATTGCTATCGATGTAACAGTTTAAACGTATAGAACAATATTTCATCCGGCTGAAACTCGATTATACTGTCGTCGAAACACCAACGGCACATTTTGTTTATCCCTAGGGTACCGATGGAATTCCTGGCGCGGAGGTACAGTGGCATTCGATTATCGCTCGCCCCTCGGTGTGACTGCGACAAAGTCTAACCAGCCCGGGGTAACGACGATACATCTGCCTGATCTACCCCGGGGACTGTCCCAAAACTCGTCTTTTTACTCCCTTTGCACGAAAAAGGAGGGGCTCAAATTACATTCTGCGCCTTTCTCCCTCTTTACACCAACGATATTTTGCACGATCTGTTCATCCTGTGAATCTTACCAGAAGCTATTTTGAAAATACCTCAATACGGTAGCATTTTGTTACTTACAGATATTTTTCTTTGTTTGAAAACGATGGTACACATTGTATCGTTCGGATCAAACATAGTATATGCTTGAAACGTTTAAAAGAAAAGAAAAATATTTCCCAACTGTACGACAGTTAAATTTAGATATGATCACGATCCAATTAGATTAAAAGACATAAAATTACATCTGGCATTGTATCACAAAATTTGAAGAAATTACAATCGTTTGAAAAAAATATAATAACATGAAGTGATTTATATCCATTAGTAGCCTGAAATATTATTTTCTAAAGAGACAAATATTTTTTTTTTTTTGCTCGTAGGATAGTGTTTTATCTTTTAAAATTACCAAATTTTCTTTTTCCTCTTTTTCGTTTAATTTCATTTTGAACAACACCTATATTTCGTTCAATGAAATTGTATATACATCCACAGTCTTCCAAACAGTATTGTTGTTAGTATTAAATTACCATAATATTTAATTATATTACAAAAGAATTAATCAATTCAAATTTTGAGTTTACAATAGAAAATTAAACAAATCAGTCGTTAGGAATCACATAAAATGTTATACTCAGATTTTAATAAAACTTGGCTGATAGATAGAGAATTGAAAAATACTTACCTCATATTTCACTGTTAGTGTGAATATTCTCCAATAGTTTATAAAACTCCTAACGATTATATGTGAAACGAAAAACTTTCTCCTAAAACTGATCGTTCAATAGGACGATATCTTAGGAATTATAGTTAGAAGATCGTAATGATGAGTTCAACTGGAATTCGAATTTTCGACGAGCCAAAATTGGTTTTCTCTTTTGTTTCTTTTAAATTTAACTTCCGTATGGATTTCCTCTTTGATATATTAAAAATATTTAAATATTTTATCTTACAATCTCTTCATTTATACACTGCGTTCTTGTGAATGGTATTCGTCGAAAAGAATCAATTAAAGCATAAATCATTTCGTATACCTCAATTATTTAATAGCTTCTTTCACATGACAAATACGCTGATGCACGGTAAAACGTAAAATTTTCGAAATTTTTTCATGATTTCCGTGCATAAAAAAGCATGTTTATAAAAAGTTATGTCTCTATTGGTACATTTTTTATATATCTTTTGACACGAAGAATTGACTACATATTAACACATGTGATTTTATACAATTTTCTTTGTTGAATATTTCATACTTCCTCTTTTAATAAGAAATCAAAATTTAAAGTTCCGAAATATAATTTTTTACCTGCTCATTAAACTATATTTTCAAAAAATAGATACAAAACTTGGATGTAGTAATTTTCATAGTG
Source organism: Anthophora plumipes (assembly GCA_951804975.1). Lineage (NCBI taxonomy): Eukaryota > Metazoa > Arthropoda > Insecta > Hymenoptera > Apidae > Anthophora > Anthophora plumipes. The sequence goes on along the minus strand of OX638118.1, from coordinate 12,291,518 downwards.
GATATTAATAATATCATCGTTAAAAATCTTTACACCTCTATAAAAAAATCTATAAACTTCCTATAAAAATCTCTAAACTTCTGCATTCGTTCCTCCAGACTCAGACTCTACCACTAATAAACAATGCTGTCTTTCTATATATCGATTGATAATTACACCAACCATAGGATTACCATGTATGCAATACAAAAATATGGAAGAAAATGTCTAAATATATTTAACGTATTGAAAATAGATGAACGAAGAGGACATCGCGAGTTGTTAATAAGAATATAAAATTTCAAGAGAACATAACATAAAATAAAAATTCAACTCGTGAAGAATTTGAGCCTAGAGTTCTCAGTTACAAACCTGTTATATACCACGACTTCTATTATCAACGTCCTGTTTAACAATCAGGTCTTACGTTAAAGGTTCTTATACCAGTCCAACGGAGGAATCCAATTTTTATCATTGAACATCTTATAAACTATTTAGATGTTTGCGTTAACCGTACATGTGTTGAATATTTTCCTTTTTTCTATTTAATGACGAAGTTTCATTAACCGTTTCGTTTCGTAAGAGTGACTATAATGTAGGAACCACGGAAACATTTGAACCTTAGAAAACTTCTGGCTTTAGCTAAAGCGGCCTCTTTCGCTTTCCTCGTTATTATTTGCTTCTTTCGATGGACATGGAGGCATATTCTAAGGGTAACTATAGTCAGCCAATGTCAAATCATCCTAACAATGGCTATAATCAGCAAATATTAAACGCTTGCTATATCTTAAACTTGACTATAGTCAGAAGATATCGAAAACTGATTATATCTTAAAGGTGACTATAGTTACTTAATATCCGGCGCTCGCTATATCTTATTGGTGACTATAGTCACCTAACCTCCAGGACTCGTTATATCCTAATAGTGACTATAATCATCCAACTCTCAACGCAGTGATAAAACTGAATTATTACACAATTTAACTTGAACAAAGACTGAATGAATTTTCATAATTCGACAAAATGGTCAATGTTGCTGTTTAAGTTTAAATATTGATGACCAATATCGTCGTAACGAAATAGTTAAAATCCGAGAATAACAGATTATGTGGCTTCCACGTGTAACTATTATATAAGAATACACGTAGTAACATCAGAATGCTCAACATTATCGATCAAGGGTATAGGCGAATACATATGGCAAAAGTGCGCCTAAAAGTGTCCCTTGTAACATGTCAATCGATAGGTTCCTCAAAGAGAACTCATCCTGTAAAATTTTCACTCGTTCTACCTTTACTATTAAGGTAAATGTGCACTGAAACATGATTTACGATTGAACCGTTTCAGTGCCACGAGCATTTACAAAAATCTGGTCAAAAAATGCCAGACATTAATGCCAAACGTAATCGCGCTTCTTTCGTTTTATGTCGAAAACTGTCAAACGGAAAAAGACGCGCATTCACAGAATCCAAGCGTGCAGTTAGTTTTTATTGTACAAACTGACGAACTGGCACTTTCGAATAGTAAACAAAAAAGCGTCTCTGGCATTTAAACGACTAGCTCGATTAATTTTGTTCTATCAAATGAAAAATTATAAAAAAAAAAATGGAATATACTGTAACCAGTGTGATAGAGAAAAGTAAGGTAAAACTAGAGTATCATTGTTTCGATATACAAAAGGGATTTTTTGATTTGTATACGAGTGAATAAAACTTACAAAAGAATTAATCTGGTGTGCAAAAAGGTGAATATGATCTACAAAAGGATTAATTTCGAGTGCAAAACCTGTATTATGCGTTGTCATACTTTTTATTTATTACAGTATTTAAATTTTCCGATTAAAAATATTGTTACATAACATTTCTTCGCTCTTACATGCTATTTTTTTAATCAAAAATAAAAAAAAGGAGGTGGAGAAAAAATTGTATGGAGCAGATAACTTACCACCATAGCCACAGCACCTTTTTGAATATATGTGCTATGTATCTAAGTTAGAAGTTCCGTAAAAATTTAAAATCAGAATACCTCAAAAACGAAAGCCAATTCTGAAGAATCCTATCAAGTCTTTGTAACACTACATAAGTATTGCAATTTCCACATACTGCAATTCCAAAGAATTTCCACACTTATATCTTCTTCTGGTTAGACATAATGCTCAAAAGAATAATCATATGTTTGTTTGCGATATTTCTTCCTATAATAACTTAATACTTTATCGACCGGCTCATGCTATTTAATACTGGCTCGGTGTTTGCTATCGCGCTAATTCTTACAGCTAAAATTTTGCTGTAAAAGCAAAAATTTTAAATCAAAATTCACGAGAGGGCTTTACCATATCATTTACTTTCTCTTATTATAGGGTAATTAAGACATGGGTTAAAAGTGACCCATTATTGGCTGGACTAGGGTTAATTAATTTGTTACGCTAGCAGTAAAAAAGCGGTTAATAGGTTGATAGTGTTAATACACGAATTTATTAACTAATTTTTAAATAAAGATTCAGCCGTTTTACTAAATTTCATATGGTTTCAAATTTGGACATTTGATTTTATCCCTATTCATAGGGCAAAAGCAAGTATTTCGACATTTAAAAAAAATTGTATTCTTCTAATAAAATATATCATTTTCTAATTGTGCAAGTTCTATTTAAGACTGGTGATAATGTATAGACATCTTTTTGCCTTCTAATTTGTCGCCGATAGGAAAAAATATGTCAGATACCCGATTTTGGAAACTTTCCTTTGCATTCTAAAAATTATACTTATCAAAAGTAATACACTTCGAAATTAAATCTACTGATTTATGCAATGAATACAAAAGCACATGGAATTGCGCATAACGCCCGTTTAATGAATAAAAGATATCGATTATATAAATAAGTCACTCCTATACATACGAAAAGATTAAAAATGTCAGTTTTCAATTATTTTTCATTATAACGCGCGTTTCTAAAAAATCTAAAATAATTACAAATCGAAGGTGAAAATATAAACATAGTCATTGAATAACTTTAATAAAGAACGGCATTTTTAGACATTTCTTTCTAAACTAAATTTCTTTACTAAAATTCGGTTTTACGCAACTGAAAAATCTGAAAAAATTCCCAGGCATGCATCCATCTGCGCACAGAATCTCTAACTTTTTTCATAACTTTTTGTGTAATAGATACAAAATAAATCAATCGTGAACTGCAAATCAGATTTCAGTCTATAATTACTACAGTTTAAAATTTGGCAGAAAGAGTTTTCTTTGAGAGACCACTGTCGATTGACATGTAAGTACAAATATTTTAGGATCATTTTCACCATGCTTATTCAATTGTAGGCTACAAAAATGCTCAACTGTACAGACATCTAGAGTATCGTACTAATTATCCACAATTTATTGCACTTTGCAAGCTAATTCTTAAGAATAAAAAAAAAATGTAACCTTTATTTTTCAATGCACATTCACACTAACGATAAACAATTTTATTCCGTTGCTTCACGGTAATTATAACGAAAACACGTGCATGAAAGTAACTGTTTCCAAAATTTGGTCGTAATAGTAACAAATGAATAATAAATTTTCACCTTGAAGAGAGGGAGAAGCGCACAATCCTCTCCGCTTTTATATTCAGATTGTCGAGGAATGTATATAAATTGAGAATGCAAACTGATCAGCCACAACCTGTGACATAAACACGAGAGGGGGCAAAATTAAAAAGAAAAATGGGCCAATATTTGTAGCTTACGTTGCTTGCTTCTTTCACTAATTCACGCATTCGTGATCGTAGTCACATGCTATGCCTTTGAGAGCAATTTTCAATACATATCGTGCATGTAGAAAAAGAAACGAAGAGAGGCACGACCGTCACTTAACGAATAAATTCTTTGACGTACCAATTCCAGGGACTGAAGGGAGAGAAAGGTGCTAAGGGCGAATCTGTGAGTATTGATGTAATTCGACTATCAGTTTTAAATAATTGGGAAAAGAAAGGAAAAATTTGTTTAAAAAGAAATTTATAGTTCGTTGAGCAGATTTGCTCGAAAAATACGATGTCTGATAGACGAAAAAAATTCTTTATCCCAGATTTTCAATTATTAGTTCCAAAAAGAAAGAAAAAAAAAAAAGAAGAAAAATACTCATCGTTATTATTTAATTCACATTTAACGTATAATCATTAACCACCACCATTATTATTATCAGCAGTATCATCATTATCATTATCATAAATGTTGTAACTATTACACATAGTCGCTAATAGGACTAATTAATAATCCCACTACTACCCATGTAGTATTAGAACGTCTAGCATTACTAAATCCATACATATTTTTCTACCTAATGTGTCGTCGTACAAAAAAAAAATCTGTCACGATCGTTTTGACACTCACTGAGAATCTTCCACATGTAATCGAAACATTTGTTGTACAAAGTGCAATTTAAACTTTGATATTGAAGCGAACAGTGCGAAAATTAGCAACGAATCGCGCGGCAGTTTAATACCATTTATTTACGCACCACGCATGACAGAAACTCGAATCTGCATTCCCTGCATTCTCGTATCTGTGTCTTATATTAATTCCACATTGTGTCATATATATGTCACTCCCTTTGCGAAAGAAAAGAAAAAACAAAGAAAGAAAAAAATAAATCCCGGAAATAACGCAAGGACAATATCCTATAGAAACGAGGGAAATGATAAAACATTTGCATTCGATATTTCTATATGATGATTCTACGTATGCTGCCACCATCGTATAATGAAAATGTATATGTATATGTACATATATACATATGCATGTACTATATATACATATATATATATATAATAGTTACTGATAACTGGTAAATATATATATATATAATATATATTCACCAATTATCAGTAACTACTTTCGAAATGTAGTAACAATTAAGGTACGAAGCGCAAATAAAATTTCAGTATACCCTCACGTTTTTTTTCTTCTTCTAATTACTTGGTCAGAAGAGCAATATTATATGATACAAAGTACGGTCAAGATTTAAAACAGAAAATTTCTTGATGCCTTTGTTGGACGTTAATGCCCAATTGCGTATTCTGCACAAATTAATTGAGTATTATTATGCATAAAGAGATTCCTTTTGTGCCTGGCCTTATTTGCACGTCCGCGAAAATATCTCTCTGTATGCCATTTACATCCTGAAGCATTTTTATGTATGAATACAGGGACCGCCAGGGAAACGCGGTAGAAAAGGAGATAAGGGCAATAAAGGAGATCAGGGTGTACCTGGACTCGATGCTCCCTGTCCATTAGGGGCCGATGGACTTCCGCTAGCAGGATGCGGCTGGAGGCCACCCCAGGTATCCTAATTTTTCTTCTTTTTCTCTCTCTCTCTCTCTCTCTCCCTCCCTACACATTCCGATTTTAATTTTTATTTTCTACCACACGTTTCTCCTTTGTTTTTTTTTGGCTTAGTTAGATGTTCCCAAACTAATTTGAATATTTTTCCACCTCGAAAGGTATTAATCGATATATTGAAGAAATTTAAAGAGGTAACGAAAATAAGAGCGATTATGATGGATTATTTTATTATACAGGATGCCCCACGTGATTGTCGCCACGATTTTTGAAGCATTTCTGTTAATCTGATAAAAGAATGTTTCAGACATGTTATTTAGTTCAATTTCGGTGATAAATTGGAATAGAAAAAATTTCTAAAGAATGTCTTTCTCGATAAAGAAATCAAGACAAGCTTGATTTTTTCAAGTGGCGCTATATATTTTTGATGTCATAGTATTGTAGCTGATGTCGAGATGAGTTTGACGATGTACTACACTATGACCTTCGCATGACATTCAATTTAGAAATGTCGAGTATATCAAAGGAAATATTACGAAATTACACATTGGAAAATCTCAATCGTATAGAAACAAATTGTTTAATATAAAAAAAATAAATATTCAGAACTTATACATCTTTTCGTTATCTTAAAAAGTTTTTCAAGAACAGTTTGTGTATAAATACAATGTTCGTCTAGAATTACACTACATACTAAACAATAAATAGAATGTTTAAACTACACTACACACTAAGACTGTAAATACAAAGTTCCTCTGTACTTTGAATTTCAGATGTATGAGTTTGAATTAAATCAGATAAAATACTCCAGAACCGAATAATAATCTTGACTGCGTCAAATTTATTTATTTATTATTACTTTAGAACCGTGATTGTCACTGTAAACCAGACTTCCAAGAAATATCTATAACGTTAATGTTCATAGTAATGTTTCCCTTGATTTACACAACACTTCTAAACTCAAGATCATACAAAGGTCATAGTGTAGTTACGTCGTTGAATTCGTCTTGACATCAGCTGCGACACTATGCAGTCAAATACTATGTAATGCAATTAAAAAAAAAAATTAAGATTATCCTAATTCTTTTTTATCGAAAAGTACATTTTTTGGAAATTTTGTATTGCAATTTATTAAATAACTTGACGGAAATATTTCTTTGTCAAATCATCAGATGTGCCTAAAGAAACGTGGCAATGGTAACATGAGACAACCTGTATTTCAAAGCAGTTATTTAGCACAATTATCGTAAAACATCATTATTTATATACAGGGTGTCCCGCTAAATTTGTAACAAAGCAATGTCTCTGCTATTTCTTATGCTACGCGGAAATTTTAAGATCACAAATTATTTAGTTCGAGGGGCAGATATTGTGCTGGGAACAATGTTTTCCTTAAGGTCATTTTTTCGAGATTTTATTTTTCATTTTCTTTCTTAAGGATGTTCTTTTATATGTAATTACATATTTTTACGATTATGACGTTATGACGAAATCCAAACGATAAATTTATAAATTTTTGGGCCTTGATGTGAATAATGAAACAACTGCAACAGAGATTATTGTAATAAATGTTCAAAATTGTTTCCGTTGATTTTTACCATGCGACAACAATCTAACAAAAACGTGTTTAGATATGGTATTAAGGAATGTGTTATTCACTCTTTTTATAATCGATTTAACAAATGTTTAGAAGTCTATGGAAGTAATTTCAAACATTTATTACAATAAATTTTCCTTCACAAATCTCACTGTGATAGTTATTTCACTATTCGCATCAAACCCTAAAGATTTATTATGATATATATGACATTGTAGGTCATTAGTTTTGCTTTAACCTCAGTTATCACATCATAATCATACAAATATGTAGTTACGTACAAACAAAAGCATCGATGACCTTGAAATCTCAAAAATTAATAACCTTGAGGAAAAATAATTATACACAATAATATTTATCACCTCGAACCAAATAATTTATCCTTTTGACATTTGCGCGCAGCATGAGAAACAACGGAGTAACATCGCTTTGTAACAAAGTTAGTGGAACACTTTGCATATACTTGGAAAAAAGGGGAACTTCATTTTTATTGCAAAACTAAGTTCTGGATGGGAACAAGTGACAAAAAGAAAACAAATGTCATGAATGTGAAACGTAAACAATTAGAAGCTGAGTTGTAAAGAACTACGTAAAGTAGCTGGAACGAACGCTTGGATTCTCGTATATGCTTAGCAGGACATCACTAGCACCTCAATACCAGCTGTCGAAGGTCCTGAACTTGCAGAAACGGATTACGACGAAACAGAAGAGGAATACGAAGACTATACGGATCAGAACGGAAATCTAGCCGAGCAATAATGCTCATAGTGCGCTGCCCTAATCACTACCAACAACTACCACCACTACTACCAATACTATCATCACTACAACCACCAAAACCACCACCGCCATCGTCCTCATCACTCGTCTCACTTTGCTCTCCTAAACTAACGTGGTCCTGGTAATTGCAAGTCCCGTAGTTATACTAACGTTGTGTGCATGTATATAATAATTAGCAACACTAAGTAACAAAAATATTTCAAAGAAAAAGAAAGAAAAAGGAAACGAAAGAACGAAAGCTTTTTACTCCTGCAACTTTATTCCTTTTTTCAATTTCATTATTTTGCAAGCGAGATTTTGCCGCGCGTTAATTACATAACGTGCCGTGTAGCTTATTGTACTAGTTTTATTTATTTTATTTAATTATAGCAAAATTTACTTTTAGTTCGATACTTCATTCCACATCTGCTTTAATTTCCGTTTCCGAAAGATAGAAACGTCGAATGACGGATCGAATGATATTTAAGTAACATACACAAGTAACCAACTGAAAAAGTAGTCGTATCTCCTCAAAATTAACTGCCAATACAACTGTCCGAGTTATACTCATGTTACATTAATATTTTTTATATTAACCCATCAAGTCCCAAGTAGAGAAATAAGGCAAATTTTATACGTATAATTATTTATCACTTATAAAAGTGTATAAGAAAGAATATAATTGCTATCGAAAAATTGTTTGAATCGCTAGTTTTTCTGTAACGAAATGTTGTGTTTACGCAACTTTGGTCCTCCAAAGAATTGCCATTAAATTTCCAAGAAATATAAAAAATGCATCATAATACTAGGCACTACATAGAATGATTAAAAAAAAAAAGCTTATTATAGTGTTTCTTCAAACTTTTGAATATTGTAAAATCTAGATGAAAGAAGAAATAATGGGGAAAAAAATATTAAGCTATATTTTAAACTTTCATTTATCGTTGCAATACAATAGAACAATTTTAATAAAAATTTGCTTAAAAAAAAATTGTTGAGTGAAATGTTGCGTGGGCGCAACGTTGCGACTTAATGGGTTAAGAGATATATTTGAGAGAACTTTCCGCAAATTAGATGGAGATGTCGATTCAGCGAGAAACAATAGATGTTGAAACATTCTATAAAAAATATGTAAATTATGTCAATAGCGATACTCCTAGCTGCCTGTTTACAAAATTACTTGCTTCACATACAGGTTTGCATTGCTTGTTGCACGATAACGTAACTTATAGTCGTAACTAGAGCTATAGTCGGTGCCACATATGTTGGCCGGTCATGTGGATTCTTTCCTCCGCTGCTTTTCTACACCGAAGAACCCTACCAAGCAAGACCTGTATACATAGCGATTCAACAGGTCAACATCATAGCTATATAAGCGTATCTGTTTCCGTATCGTGATCTTTGTTGTAACACTTCTAGCGACAAGATGTTCTCTTTTCACCTTATTTTGTTTCGTTTGTTCTTTTTCTCTTTTTAACATGGAGAAAATCTGGCGTAGGCACTCTGACAACTTATTAGAATAGTGTTAGCTTCTCACTCGCTGAAACTTCCACGACATTTTTTCTTTGGGCGCTTATGGGAGTCACTTGAAAACCTATTGGATATTTCTAGTCGAAAAATTTCAGAAGACCAAGCGAGAATCGAACTGAACTGGCAAGCCGGGGCTCTACACCCATAGACTTCTTTCACTTTATAGCTTTCTTTTTTTACATGAAGGAAATCTTCCAAAGACACCACACGTACCAAGAGAGGAGGTGTGGTAAAGTGGGAATTTTACCCACTAAAACCCCCACGATGATCCTCGTCGAACACACGGGAGGAACCTGGGAACCTTTAAAAGGACAGTTCCAAGAAGACTCTGCGTCTTGTCTTTGACTCCTATCCCAGAGAGAGGCAGCAGGCCTTTCTTCAACGCTATCTAATGGACGGGTTAACCCGTTGGAGTCCCACCTTACGTGATTGCATTGTTAACATATTTTATACAGAACCTGTCTTATGTCACTGGCTATTAGTCCGCAATTGAATATGAAAGTGAAAGGATTTAAAAGACCCACTGCATTTGACCTGTATCGACAACTGTATTTGCATTATGCCGAAGTCAACGTGCTCAATTTTACTGATACTTGTTCATCGCATCGTTATTTTTTCTGTATAAATTATACATTTTGTTTCTAGTTGATGTTATTTTCAATTTAAAACAAGCTAAGGCAACCGCTATCACATCACTTGGGACTTTTCAATTCAAACGATTAAGAAGGAATCACATCTCCTAGTCCCCCCCTCCTTTAGGTTTCACTCTTCTTTTTTTACCTGAAGAAAATCTTCGAAAGACACGCCCGCCTCTTTGAGTAGAGTGGAGGCAAGGTAGTTCAGGGTTTCTACCTGTTGAAACTTCTACAGCTGCCCTTGTCAGGCACGGTGGAGGGGGGAACCTCTTTCAAACACATCCGGGTAGAAAGAATTTGTCAGAAACAGGATTCAAAGGATCCACGGTCCTCAGAGGGTAGTCAGAAGCCCCATTTTTAACCCGTTTGAACAGGCAAGGTTAATTCATCTTGAATTTGGTGTCTTAGACCGCTCGACCATTCGTTTTGTAACAAAGGTGGTTAGGAGAAGGGAGGAACCTGGAGAGAGGGGATAGATGGAAAAGGAAAGATGTGTCCCGTTTCCATCCTGGGCCCTTCTAGTAGACTCCTCAGTAAGGCATTCTAGAAAATGCGTGTCAAACTTTCTTTTCTGTTTGTGGGATGAGCTCAGGATTCATCCCTGGGTGTGATTTGCTCTCTAAGCAAATGTGCTGATACTGCTTTGCGTTACCGTCTTAAGGTGATGCGACCTCGGTCTACTTGAATTTGTGCTAGGAGAAAATTTTCAAAAAACCTAGGACATAGATGAAGGGTAAGTCAAATTAACTCAGTCAACAGAAAAAGATGCACACACCATGCACCAAGCCATGCATATGATGTAGAAGAGAGCAACAATGGAAGCAGCAATGAGAATTCAAAACAATAGAGTAAGTAGAACATCAAAGTGGAGGAACTGACCTGCGAGAATCAACCTGAGATTAGAAATTTGAATTTGACACGGTAGGGAATGCGATTCCTATCGTATAGGTCAGTAAGTCTTAAATTTGTGGGATCAGAGACCACATAGCGTGAGATAAGGTCTTTAATGTAAAATACAAGGGGAATATTAGTTTCTTCGTGAGCCTGGGTAGTGGAATAGCGTATAGGATATCCGATGGTAATTTTTAGAATACGATTTTACGTAGTTTGAAATCGTTTAAGATTTATTTAACCACTTACGCTGGTACAGAATTTACAGATGCTGAAACGATATACTGTAATTCAATCTGAACCGTTGTTTGAAATGAGAAGATTCAGTAGAGTCTAACGCGAGGAATTTTATATACACATATTTTACACAAATGTGTTTATTACACTAATATTATTTATTAATAATTTTATACAGTGTGATATATTTCAAAACAATCTGGAATATGTAATGCAAAAAGACACTGCTGGCATTTTCAGGTAGTTTCACTGCGCTTTTTGTATCTTGCACACGCTCTGCATCTTCTTTGAGAATTTTTTTTAGCTTTTGCGAATGTAATGTTCCCGAAAAAATGTCACAACTATATTTCCATATTTTGTGTACCGTACCGCACTTGATATCGAGCTAGGTTAAATGTTGCAACAAAAAAAGTCTTCATATGTTGAAGTACCATTTTCAATCAGTGGATGTTTATTAGGTCAGCGAATTGCTGGACTGCCTCATTTCCTTGGATCATCCTTCCAAGGCTGTTAGCACTCCGTTCACTATAGACACTTGGAAATTTGTGGAGCATAAATGCAGGCCGAATGAGCTGAAACAGGTCCAGCGGAAAAGAGACCCCGTGTTATCCGTTTTCCACTTTGTTACACTTCACAATTATAACACTTTCCGTTATTAAGTGTGCAGGAGAGCAAGTACCTGATAACCCATGTGGCTTGCAGGCGTGCAGAGCCTTCTACATCCAACAGTTATTTCCTGACTTATATAGTTTATTGTAAGAAAAATTAGAAAAAGGACGTTCTTAAAAGTAACGTTGTCAGGCACCCGTATCATAAATCTGTCGGTTAAACAGTATGAATGAAACTGAAGAGCGACGAAAAAGAGAACCACGTGACTGGCCAATACATTTGACACCTACTATATTTATTAAAAAAAAAATGCACAACGAAAATGAATTTCTCAAATAAACAGCAACCTTATACGTAAATCATATAAGAGCATCTTACCTAGTATATTTTTAAAGCAATTTTTTCATCTTTGAACGTATAAAAATCATCTATGTACATGCTTTATAATTTCTGAATTATTTCTACAAGTGATTATAACAGGTTAATAGTTTTACTTCGTGTTTTCAGAGAAGAAGAAACGTTCTTCATGATTGGCTGGAAGAGGAAAAAGGAAAAGGAAAAGGGCAGTGATACAAATACGTTAAAGAAAATAGATGATATTTTCAAGAACCTTTGTGCATACATCATCGTAAAAGCACAATTCACCCAATTTAAATGTGAAAACGAATCGTGTTATTAAAGAAAAAGAAATATATATATATATATTTTTACACATATGTATATATATATTTTTTTTCTTTTTTTTACATATACATACATATATGCCAAAATAATCATCTTGCCATCGAGTGTTGTAAATAAGTGTACTTACAGTGTTTAGCGTCCGCAAATAGTGCGTGTACATAAATATTTAGAGCTTATTACCGCTAATAACGGTTAGAACGACATCACTATAATTTTACAAACAATTTATTTATAATGAAAACATAAACGTCAATGAATTATAAGTTACTTTATTTCTAAGAGAAAGTAAAACCAATGATTGAATTATCCAAATATTGTTCACGCGACGTAATATAACGATAGCAAAGGTCTAAGAAAGTAAATAAATAATATTGGTCTATCGATATCATTACCATCCTGTATATTGTTTCTCGAAACATGTTGCATTTTACACGACGAATTCTTTTCTTTCTGTGTGTATACTCGTTACAGAGATGTTGTTTTGACGAAAGCATAAAAAAAAAAAATGTAAAAGTTTTGCTGATAAAACTCGGAAATATTAACCGTTCAGAACAATTGTTGTAAAACATTGTTACATTGAATATGTATTAACGTAAATTTTAATCGACGTCTCTTTTTTTTCCGTGTTTATTTATTTTTATAATTATACGATTATGTATTTACAGGCTTAGATTAATTGCTAATTTTATTATACGTTACTAATACTTTTAAGCTGTTTTTGTAATTTTATTTACATTACACATTGGAAGATTGAATTTTCCAAATCATCGAAGTATCTGTGCAACAACTTCCAACTACGTTTACTATTAAAAAATTGTCAAATTTTATTTCTATTGAAGAATTAATAGAGTATGATTGTTATAACGAGGTACAATGAAAATTTAGTTTCCCGGAATGAAAATTATTTATGTGCACGATGCATAAATATATATATACATATATATACGTACCTGCATAATTTTGTTGCCTTTGGTACGGCCAATAAATAAAAGAGTGCACATTTTTGCACAGTCACAAGAGATAATTTTTATACAACTATCAGTTAATAATGCATATCTCGATATAATTTTCATCTAGATTAGCAGTAATGTCAACTGTAAAGGAAAGGAGTAGCGTGTACACATTGTCAATACTACTAGGTATTGTAAAATAAAGTATAAGTATATCACAAGTTGGAGTTCATTCCTACTTACATAGGAAAAAAAAAACAAATATCCTTCAGATAAAATTATTTTGTGAATTTAAAAGGATACAAAATTAATGAACAATTTCATAATTAATTATATATCAACATCATTTTTTCCACATATATATATATATATATATATAAATACATTTATGTATAATATTGCTAAATTATTGAATTTGATATTTTTATTCTACAGCATTATAAATGACCATTTTTCAGGTGTTAATATTTAAACATGTATAATATTAACTATTTCTTTAAATGTATAATATCAGTAAATTTTATTATAATTGATGTACAGTGCAGAAGGAAATAACATAATCATATGTATCAAAGTTTCATCGTTTCTTTTTTCAAAGTTTGAGTAATTTGTATTTCTTGAAATAAGATTGTACTTTACTCTTGGGATAAGGTTTTGTAACTAAACATGTTCGAATATCTTCAGGCTGTTCAATCCAGAGCTTATGATAGATGTCCCCATTCATCAATGTTAAACACAAATCGTTTAAACTGCTTTCATCTGGAACCTAACATTTACACACATATAAATATATTCATGTATGAATATACTGTACTTGCCATCACTATACTCCTTCACTGTGTCAAAAATTTTATATGATACACTTGAATTAATGTCTAATATCTATAACATATACTTATTGTGGTAACTATTGGAAATACGGTCTTCAGTATTGATTTCGATGACCTTGAAATATGTTGTCAAGGTCAACATTGTAAACAACTTTTCTCTATACATGTTATTGTCAGACTCCTTTAGTTGTTGAATTATCAGTAAAAATATATGGTAATTGTTCAGTTTAGTGATTTTTCCCAACTTTGCCTATTTCATTCCAATCTTTTTGTTAGACCTTGAAATATGTTCTTGAAGACGTAATTTTCTTTCTGTAAACAACAGTACAGTAGCTGCCAACCAATGTATATAACAATATATAAATTTGAAGATCAAACTTAACCGATTTCGAAACGATTTATATTTAATGAATTTCTTACAGCTAACTTAAAATGATTTCACATACAAATTAACATATGAAATGATTAAATTTTAATATTTCATGTATCTTTACATCTCAAAGAGGAAAATTTGTTAAATATCAAGCTCTGTATTGTTGCTCTGTATGGTACTTTATAAAACAATCGCCAAGATGCATTCTCACAGCAACAAACCTTGCAATCTTTCTTAACTCCCGTTTGAACGACATGCAGCTTTCTAGTCAAATGGATTTCATCAAAGCTGGAGGTCAAAATAGAAGCTCGATACCAAGTCTGGTAAATATCTCCTCTCAATTGGTCAACCAAAGTTTTTACATACCGCAAATGACTAAGTGTCCGTTCTTTTCTCTGTGTTTTTTCTTTTTTACTGATTCATAAAGAATATAAGAATTGATTGAACATATCTCTAAATCTAAAAAAAAAAAAAGAAAAAAGAATAGCTTACGCCATCATTTCGAAAACTTTCTTAGAAAACAGTATGTCGAGGCATATTGATCCGCTCGATCAATGCCGCCCATATACTTCATATAGTTTATGATAACTGGATATTTCTTCATTATCACATTCCATGCTTATAGAGTCGTAGTAATATTCCTATTGCCACGACTGCCAAGCTCAAGCTAACAGCGAAGACACAGTCCGATCCGTGATCACGGTACCTAATTTGAGATAAAAAAAATTTTATAGCCATTTGAGAGTGTATCATTCTATACTTCGTAAGATTATACATAAAGAGCTAAAGAATTCACTCATGAAGCTATATTTTCATCAACATTTCAAATTCCAAAGAAATCAAACATAAATAAACATTGTCGCCGTTCGTGATACCGCATCAAACCAAGTTGTGTCTAAGAATCACCTCTCGACTGCAAAGAATTAAATTTCCCCATGATATCCAATACTGAAAGTATTTTCTTGCGTATATTTCAAACTAAAGTCCAGAGGTAATATATGTATATAGGAAAAACTTGTTTAGGAAGTTGACCTTGACAACATATTTCAAGGTTACTCGCTGAAACCAGTGCCAAAGACCCAATGTCTAATAATTACCCTTATTGTCTCTGGATATACTTACTTCTAGAACAATTTTGTGCATAGCATTCAAATTGGCAAGGTATGCCTGTGTGTCGTTATCGGTATAAAAAAGATGAGTAACAGCTGTACATGCGTGACATGCTTGAGCTATAACTGCGCCTATGGGCCACTTCATTGTCTTCAAAAGATCTCCTCGTATCACCACATACTGAACTAGCTCGCCCATTCTAATAAAGCAAAAACTGTTTAATTTTCTTAAACCATGATAACATTATATAAAGTTTGTAAGAGCTATCTGATCTTGATGAAATGTGAACCCTGGTCGGTACCGAACCATAATTTATCTGACATTTTCAACCATCTGCTAAACATTACACTTCTCAAATCCTGGACACCCTGCAATAAGATAGGTAGCAGCAATAAAGACGTTAGACCAACCAATGTCGCAACACCGTGTAAAGAAAAAATGTTTCCATTCATTTCAAAGCTTTCGGTATTTTAACCACCATGATTTACCAGATCTACCTAACCAACTTATGACTTTATTGCCTATATCAGTCTACTTCTTCCACAATTATTATTCCTAAAGTCAAAATTTGTCAATTTCCACCAACCATTATCTATAGCTAAAACACACCTACAACCATACTCTCTCCGACACATCAAATATAAACGCAACCACCACCACAAATTTCATTAAGAATACAGATACGTTACACACGACAACGATCATTCACAATTTCCATGTTACATACAGTGAAGAGTAAAAGTGTATACACATGCTACTTGTCTCATAAAAGCAAAGATAGTACTACCAATTCTTGAACTGGTCAATCGGGATTACGGTAATTGTAATTACAAGGTGAATGTAATTAACAATATGTAACAGTTTATTTTCATTTATGTTTACAACATACGGAATATTTTACAAAAATAGAAACTTAATGCCATGTTTATAGTTTTGTACTTTAACATTATTGTCAAACTATAGTCTTTAATTAATATTTTGCCCATTTTCCTTTACTTTTTTTTTTTTAATGCTTCTAGTCTGCATAGCATACTAGCTATTCAATTTTGTATAATTTCTGATTCGATGTTATACCATTCCTGTTTTGTTCTCCTCCATAGCTCATTAATACCCATAGGTTGGATGTCACACTTTGCCAGTCTTCTTTTAAAAATTGACCACAAGTTCCCTATTGGGTTTATACCCGAACATTGTGGTGGTCAATTCATAACAGAAAATTTTTGGTTTTCAAGCCGGGCTTTTACTACTTTTGCCGTGTGTTTGGGGTCCCCATCTTGTTGAAAACTGATTTCTTCTTTATCGTATCCAATAGAACTAACAACTGACACTAAATTGGTTTCTAAAATACTTAAATAATGTTCCTTGCACATGATATCTTCGATCCTAACTAAGGGAACAATACCCTTATGGGTAAGACAGCCCTAACACATTGTAGAACCTCCACCGAATTTCATAGTCTATTTTACACCTCTCATTTGACGATTTGCAATGTTGGATCTCCAGTATCAGGACCCTCCATCAGATTCAAATCTGTTTATCTTTGTTTCATCAAACCAAACGACTCTTTTCCAATCCTCTATGATCCATTCTTTGTGCGTATCAACGAATTTTTTTCGTAAATTAATATTTTTATTCGAAAGAGCTGGTTTACGTACCTTTTCTTTTGCTTTTAAACCAATTCTGTTTAAATATGGTCCATTCACTAGCATTCACCCCAACTTCTTTTGCTACGATCTTCGTTTTGTTATCTTCAGTCCGAATACGACGTACAATTTCACTTGCGTTTCTATCAGAAATCATTCGCAGCCTATCATTTATTACAGAATTTAACGCTAGACCATAAGTTTTTTTCTATTTTTGAAACTATGAAAATACTTTTATCATAGAAAAAAAATAATATGGTGTTTTTTCATCTTCATTAAGTGGCTTAATTTTAGATGACTCGGCTAAACTAATTTATAAACTAAGAAGTAATTGTGAAAGCGTGTTCTACGAGAATAAACAATCGATATATAATACTTATTAATCGTTTCATTCCACCGCCGTCTATTTTATTTTTAGTTTGTACCTCATAAAACGTGCAAAACTGTAAACATTGCGTTTAATTCCTATTTTTGTAAAATGTTGCACGTATTATAAACATAAATGAAAATAACTATTACAGTTTGTTAATTACATTCGCCTTGTAATTACAATCATCCAATCCTGATCGATCAGTTCAAGAATTGGTAGTACTATCTTCATTTTTATGAGATAAGCAGTGTGTGTATACACTTTTACTTGTCACAGCATATTTATTATTAAATTTGGTAAGTTTTAAATTATACTGTACAAAAAAGAGCTTAGTTGAGGCTCTTTGCAATAAGAATCGCCCTCTTTAAATAGGTTTGCGTGATTAATTTAACGTAAACCACCTTTCCCATCAAATCGTCGGTAACATGATATGTTTCATGCTTCGATAATTTATCCTGAGTGAGACTCTGGCAGATCTCCAAGTGTAGTTGGTCTAAACGATATAACGAAGTCGTAAATTAAAACAATAAGCGGCGACACCGATTAATATAGCCGCATCCAGAACTACTTGTCATTTATGAACTAATATTTCAAAATTTCTGCTTACAATCTTTCATTTAATCTTCCAGTACGGATAAAAGTATATACTTTTGCCAGTACACGAGTAGACTCCTAGAGATCAACCTTCTTTCTTACGTTAAATGCGAGAGAGGGTTTACGTTAAATCATTTAAGGTGCAACAAATTTTGGAGATCGAAACTCCTGGGAGGACGAAGGAAACGGATCACTGTTATTGAACTTAATAACATTTACGCGAAACATGTTTCTTTTTGTTATTGTGTATAGTTAAAGAATTACGGAGAAGAATAGTTTTCTCAAGAGAAATTTCGCAGTGATGATCAAAATAAACATATAGTAACTCACGAAGGCATTTAAACACTTGCTACAAAAAATTTCTGCGAACATAATATATTATATGTTATATAAAACTTTTTTCCTTTTTTTTTATAAAATATTTAAATCGAATATTTCTATTCAAATATTTCTTGTGGCCTCCGCAAAGTGTATGTTTGTAATAAACATTTTATAACTCTTACGTATATTCTCGGATTTGTTTCAAATCAGTGCTAATAATATTTTAAAAAGTTTTGTATTACACTCACATTATATTCGTAGAATTTTTCTGTAGCAAGTGTTCAGATACTTTCATACAAGTATATCAATTAATTGAATATTTTATACAATTCCGTAACGGGTAGCAAAATAATAATTTTCGTTACATCATAAAGTGTTTCACTCGATTCTGCGACGTGGAATTCAACAATATAAAGCCATTCGTATACAGCTGTACGCGGTTATTAAATAGAAAAAGAAAAATACAATAAAACAGACTGTAATTCCGTAGATTATTGATGTTACAGTACACTTCGAGTAAAATTAAAACATTATTTCATATCCAAAACACATATCTACATCGAATACTCTATTATCTGCTTCAATTTGGATGAAAAATTTACCTGATATTTCCCTACCATTTGAAAAACCATAAAATAAACTTTTTATACATTAGGTCGGTGCAATGAAATGTCGTTTTCTTAACAGCTGAAATTGGCAAGTTGATACTATTTTTTATTGATATTATTAGTAGATAGAACACGTATATTATAATAATAAAAGGATTCATAATGTAATTGTTTAGACATTATTATTTGACGCGATAAATAACCAGAAATAAGTTATTATATACGGGGTGTCCTATAACTGATGGTAAAAGCAAGCAGAGATTGATTCTACATGAAAAAAAACTGTGTCGAAAATGTAGAATAAAATTTTTTCATTTGACGCTTCGTTTTCGAGAAATTTCTACTTGAAAATTTGTTTAATTTATAAATTATCGAAAGTGATGTTCATGTACACAATTAATATTGCATATACACAACTATGCACTCCTTATTTTTCTCTGAACGTCTTCCAACGTATCATTACGGAAATTTTAATTAATCAACTGGTATAATTTTGTATCGTAATTATTGAACACTCGTTATGTCGTCACTATACACGATACATTTAACATGACTCCACAAATGAAAATCTAGTAATGTTACGATCAAATATCATAGCGGCTAAGGTATTCTGCCATTGCGGTCGATCTACCGCTGATAATTTTCACTCAATATTTTACTTCAACCAAAACTTCATCAAGTGCACGTGTACTTGACAAATTTTCAAACTGATATTTCTCCAAAACGAAGCTTCAAATGAAAAAACTTTATTCTACATTTTTCACTTAATTTTTCATCTAAAATCGATTCCTGTTCGCTTGTACCACGAGACAACCTGTATATACATATAATAACAGAGCTGTTTTCTAGCCTGAGTTATAGTAACTTTATTTTTTCTGTACCTAGGAATATTTGCTTCTTTTTTATAATACTGTATAATAAATATAAATGCATTTACAATGTATATTCATAATTTTTTTTCTTTCATTTCATCCCTCACATCTTTTACCACATGAAACGTATTTTTATACGCGATGTACAATTTTGGCTATGACTCACTGTATGTGACACAATGACTTTCGTGGTCGTACGAGGTCAAGAATGAAGAAAAGAATTTGAACATTTCGCAACATTGTATTTACTAATACTTCTTATTGATAACGCTATATTGCACGCCAAATGTGACTAGTTTTTTGTTGTTATTGCCTGTCGGACTATTTGCTTATGTAACTAATAGTTAAAAATAAATTCAGTATTATTTCGTAAAATGTTTATCAGTGATATCCTGGTGCAATGTATCGTTACTCATTAAAACAGAAAATAAATTACGAACAGTATACAAGTATTGTGACTGTAATAAAAATAAATAAGATAGTAAATTGAAAAATAATGAAAACTAACTTGTTTCGCTATGTTTATAAATTATTAATAAATTATACTAAATTAATAAAATACTTTTATCTTATTAATAAAAAAAATACTAATAAATACAATGTTGCGAAATGTTCAAGCTATTTCTTTTATTTCTAACCTTATAAGACTTTTCAAGATCATAGAGTTACATAGAGAAAATGAATACGACAACCATAATACTTTAACGTACATTTAATTAATACTGGTGGTGGTAACGTTTCATTCCTTTCACAATTGTATTAATATAAAATTATCTCCATTTATCTAAAAATTCATTCAGCATTTTTGTATGCAAGATATTAAAATATTACAAATATTAAAATAGTACCACTAGAAAATAATAAAGTACCATTGAGTGAAAGTCCCTTTAATTTAAAAATATTAAAAAACTTCTAAAATTTTCAAATTTTCAAATATGTAAGAATAATAAGGTACAATAAATAAGTTTCTTTAATTTAAAAAAAATTGCTAAAATTTTCAAAAGTAAATATGTAAGAATAACAAGGTACAATAAATAAAAACCCCTCTAAAAAAAATTTCTTTTAAGATTTTCAAAAGTAGATATGTAAGAATAACAAGGTACAATAAGTAAAAGCCCCTTTAAACTAAAAAAAAATTTTCTTCTAAAATTTTCCAAAGCAGTTATGTAAGGCTGAAAAGCTGAAGCTAATAATACCAGGTTTAGGTGGCAGACAGTTCATAATTTACGATATAATTAACATTAAGGTTACCACTTTTGTTTATCAGCTTAAATACGGCTACGTTTACCAGAAATGGTCATAGCGAGGTCGATAAGGCGTTAACCCGCTTTTTTTACGCAGGTTTAAGTCTTGTTGGAGGAATTTTTATATTACTTTCTACATGTTTGCAGCTTTTTTTAAATACAAATGTGATTTAATATTTATAACTAATCCTTATGTTATATTTGTTTCGAAAGATTGTATTTAATTATTGCTTTATTTATAAGGTGCGCATGAACCTAGATGATAAACTGACGTAACTAAATTACTAGAAGGCTCATAATTGGAACGATCGCATAGGAACACAACACACAAATTTTCAAAAATATTTTTACTTTCATGTTTACCTTGCCTCCTCTGCTACAAATAATAGGGTTTCTCACCAAAATTAAACACGAAAACTTGGAATTATGATCACAGAGCTCTCATTTGACGTATAGAGTGTTTAAAATTTAAAACAACGATTAAATATCGTGGTTCGAAAAATCCTAAATTTAAAGAATAGTTACTGTTGAATCGTTTCGTGAAATAAATGTGTGTGTGTGTGTATGTAGTACAAGACCGCAAACATGAGTCAACGTCTAAGAAAGATTATCGTAAATATATAAGATATGGAACCTATAAGAAAATGAACCTACTAACCATCTGTTTAGTATGATTGGGCGCTGATAGTCTTTCTTTTTATTTATTTTCTATGCACGTTGTTAAGATTATATATAAAAAAGTATAGACGTGCATTCCTCAAATATAAATTAAATAAAAATTTCTTTTAATAGAAACTAAAGTAATAAACTTGTATTATTCCCTATATATTCAATAGTTATTAAATAGATCACATATGTATTTAACCCTTTGCACTCCGAGCATTTTTTTTTGTATGATTGATCATCGACTCAAGCACACCTTTAATGAAACTTTCGAAAATGAAAAATTTTATTTTTAAACGAAGAAATGATTATATGAATTTGTATATTTTTATTTTTTTGATAATTTGTTTTATTTTAATATAAATAAAACTTGTATGAAGTTATGGTCCATGTTAAAAATATCGCCACAACGACGCCTATGATGTGCATAGGATTAAAAAAGTTGCGAAAATGTAAAAAAAAGTAATATTTTAGAAATATCAACAAGACTCGAACCCGCGTCAAAAAGAACAGCGTTTTTGTCAAACATAGTCACAATTTCAGTAGATAAACAGAGGTAGTAACTTTAACGTTAAATATTGTATAAACTATTAATTATCTGCTTCCAACGCAGAATATCATTAACTTCAGTTTTCCATGCTCTACCCTTGTATAAAGGCTCATCGAGTCATATCGTATCGCCTTACATAATAAGTGAAAATATGATACAATTCCCCATTTTTTAAAACAAATCACAGAAAATTATGTGTACCTATTTTATGTATTTATAAAGATATATGTATCATATACATATAATTAGTAAATGAAAACGAACAATAATTAATATATATTCACATGTAGTTATATACTCAGATAAATTTATTTAATTATTAAAAAGATGCAAATGATGTGTTACATAAGTATCGCCACGATATTTCAGGACTTCCTTTGAACGTTTAAAAAAAATTGTCTCAGATAAAAGAACCATATGTAAGTGTGCATAACTTTCATAAATCAAAGTCTATACTTTTTCCAAAAACGTGAACGTTACCTTTAGTTCTTTTTTTCTTTAACGAAACTATAGGATTTTTAAATACTTTTTTTTTTGGAACGAATCGTGAAAAATGTAACAACTATAACATATGTTACAAAAACTAACACAAATAACGTTGAAAAACTCAATGTTGCGCAATATCAGTGTACTTTTAAACATTTGATCACAATAACTGTTCTGAAGCGAACGACTTTATACAAGGTGATCAGTTTTAATTAATGCTAAAATTTCGGAAATTACGTTGAACTAGAAAACCTGCTTTTAGAGAATTAAATGAAAAAAGGACACTAGTACGTACAGATGTAACTTCGCTAAGTACAAACTTTAATATCACTTTAAGAGCAATTCGATTTTTTTAAGTGACGCAACATGTATTTTTTCTACAAAATGATAAAATCGTGACGGGACGAATGTATGACCTCATACATTGCATAATTTTATTGAAAAAGATGACGATAGTAAACGAAAAACGTTTTATTTGATGAAGTAACGTAGGCATCTCACACTGATCACGTGATGTTAGAAGCCTCACTTTAGGAATACACATGGCCGTGCAAAATGACATTGAGAAACGTACTCAAACGTGAATTGATATTCACTGTGCGATGTATTCGAATACTTGTAGAGACACCGATTCGTTGAATGGTTATTTTCCGATATTTCACCGCCACTACTCTGGATCGCAGTGATCAACGTGAGATGCCTACGTTCATCAAATGGAACGTTCATTTACATTTTGTCATTGTATTTTCCAAGGAAGTTATGCAATATATGAGACAGCATGTTTATTGAATTCGTCTCGTTAAATTCCATTATTTTATAGAAAAAAAAATATACTACGTGTCGTTTAAAGAAATCCAACTGTCTTTGAAGTGATCTTGATGCTTGCCCTTAGTGAAAATATTATATAATCCCCCAAAAACTGGTTTCTCAATTCAATGTAGTTTCCGAAATTTTAGCATTCACAGATTAAAACTAGTCATCCTGTGTGTTGCAACATTGCACAACTTCTGTTGATTTTTTTATACATTATTTTTGTTGATTTTATAACATATGCATAGCTGTCAGATTTTTCACGATTTATTTCAGTGAAGAATATTTAAGAAATGTTATATTCTCATTTAAATAAGTAAAAGGCAAAACTTTCCATTGCAAGATTTATGCACACATAAATATAGTCCAACTTCTATCTAAAACAATGTAATTTCATGGCAATGCACACAGTATAATAAAAATATTAATTCTTGCATTAGTAAAGGTATTAACATGTTACTTTGTAAAATCACTTGAAATTACTGAACAGCTTGCTTCTTAAATGATACAGTTGGAAAGCATTTAACATTGGATTCAGATGCTCAGAATAAATTAATCCTAAGAGTATTACTGCAGTAAAGTATACAGAATGCTCCAAATTTGAAGATTGAGATGTAATGTTAAAGTAGATGGAAAATTTCATTGTAATAGTTAGTAGCTGTAAGTGTCCTTGGTTTTTCAGAAATGACAAAAACAAATGTGGTAACTCTATGTACCGGTTCTCATTAACTACCACAGAGTCATATTTGTTAAAAATAATAAATAATACTAATACTAATTTCCATTACCATAAAAAAAAGAATAATATAATTAAATTTGAAATAAAATGTATAATGATTGTTGAACATTAGTTTTAGAAATATATAAATAGAAATCATGTCATCAGAAGTAAATTGCTCAAATGTAGTTACAATATTTTCTTCTCCCACATATTTACTATTCTGTACAGATTTTAAGATATGCAGAAATACTTTGCAAAGTTTCTTTGAAGAAATAAATCTAATAATTAATGATAATAACAGCAAGAATTAAAGACATTATAAGGAACTGTTGTTGTAAACCATAATTATTAAAGATAAAATAACTTGAAATCAAATTCAGCAGTTCATTTGGTGAACAGATAAATATTTGATATTGCATAGAATGCAATTCAATAAATAAAATACATATATTAAATATATGAGTTATGTCCTTGCATACAAGATGTGATAACACCAGTTATATGATACCCTGTGTATAACCACTGATAAAAACGTTCCGATAATGATAAAAAACAATAAGTTGATAAAAACTTCGATAAATTTATTGATTAATAGTTTTTTGCAAACGGAATAGCATGCAATGCTTCTAACCTTACACTTCAAACTTAAATTCACAATATTATATGCACAAAATGCCAATCACTAGTTTGTAAACAAATGCACAGATGTAGAAACTGATATTCTATTTTACATATAATGAGAAGAATATATAAAATTGAATATATTATTGCTTGATTTTTATATTTCCACAAATGCTAATGTTCTAGATATAATAAACTATATAATAAACACTAAAAAAAAAAGAAATCAAACCTAAATTACAAATCATATTTTTCTTTTCAAGTGTCCTATATTAAAGAACTCCAAACTATAGATACAAATATGAAACTATTTTAAATAATTAAACACTTCTAGCTCTACCTTAATCAGTACACATAAGTATTGATACAATGGAAATTGAATAACATAAAAGTGTACAGAAATGGAATTACGGTACATATAATTACAAACAAATCTCTGATACTCATAATAGTAATCACTAATAATAAAAACACAAATTCATTACATGTCACCTTAGCAAACTTTAAGGTGTAGAAATTAACAATTTCTAAACTTTCCAATTAATGGAAGAATGCAATCATAAAAATTTAATTATAAGAGACACTCTTAAAAAAGATTTCAATCAGATAAAATATGTATCAAGAGATCCGATTAATTTTCAGAATAATTCTTTTCAATTTAATTGAATTTCATTTGAAAGCAATAAGTATTTAATAGAAGAATATAAATTTGTTTCATTATAAAACAAAAAGTGAAATGGAACATCTGTTGATGTAAAATTTAAAAAATGGGTAATTAAAAAAGAACAAATATAATAAAATATAGAAATACAATATGAATTGTCATCTTAATACATACTTTCTTGATTATTACATATATATTAAAGTTTCCTCTAAATCTTACCATATAATTTTGAAAATTATTGTATTTTATAATAATTTTTAAAATGTTTAATGTGAACTTACATTTCATTTGTTAAAATTCACAGCTACAAACATTCGAATGATCTTCACTTTAGATTGAATGTGTACCTACACTATGTGCACATGTATTCCAGTGTAATCTTAACCCTTATCACGTGACATTACACTTTTACCACAGCAGACGTTTGTCACCTGTTATGAAAAGTGTTTAGAGAAATATCACTTATTGACAAGATATAAATAAATAAAAGATCTACAATTGAAAATGTTAAAACATACGAATTTGTTTAATACAATTTCTTTTCATTTTAAGAATATTAAAGAGCAACACTTTTCGCGTGAACATTGACGAAAGCGACAGCTTTCCAACAACTCAGGTCTGAAAATCTGACGTTCGATAAGGGTTAAGTCTAAAAATATTTTCCATTTCTGTTTACCGTCACACTTTCAACAAAATTTTATCATATTTATATAGAATGTATTTTACATATATCATTAGTATTTAAAATATATTTAAATTAAGAATTTTTTAAAGATTATTTCGAAATACCTTTTTCTAAAATTTAACAAAAGGGATCAGTTGGTAATATTAATCACTGACATTTGTTCCTAATTGATATGGAAATAAATGTAATATCACCACAGAACAGGTATAGGCACAAACAAAGTAGACTAAAGTAGACTACTCACCCTATGGCACTTTGTGCCTCACGTTCTGAAATACCGATTGTGCAAAAACTCAGAGGTTTTGTTATGCTTTCTACAATTTAGAGCGGTGAACATTGGAATTAGATTTAATTTAACCACTAAATGTAACCTTATAAAAATTAGTTTCAATAACACAGTGTATTACGGTAAAATTTATTGTTTGTATAATATAGTTCATAAACATTGATGATTTCATGAACACTTAATAAAAACTAAACATTTACTATTGAGTTACACGAATCGTGAATGTTTCTTATTTCTCCCCTGTCTTGCTTACTTTCTTGCTCACAATTAAACGTATAAATGACTAAAATTTCTTGTCGTTAAAAATTTATTTAGAAGTATAGATTTGTATACTTCGTGTGTGATTACAAATTATCCTATTCTATATCTTATTTATAATTTCATAATTAATGTTTAGCTTTAACTCTACATGCTATTAATCTTTTATTTTATAATCTTGTATTGTAATCTTATACTATTCTGAATTGGTAACGTTGGAAGTGACGCGAAAATGGTAAAGAGGCTTTACACCCTCCATGATATAAAAACGAATGATTTATATATCTATTCTGTACCTTGTCTATGCCTATACCTTATCTGTGCTATTACCACAGACGAGATATTTCGTCTGCGCTATTACACTGCTTAATTACAATTCCTACTACCACTGTAGCGCTGTAATCTTATTTCATTCTGTATCGATAACGTCGCATGCAGCACGAAAATGGTAACAGGGGGCTACGTAAGTAGTGACACAAATTTATATTGAATGTCCGGTCTATCCCATACCTTGTCTGTGGATTGGCAAAAAGTTCTACGGAAAGCGGTTGCCGGTCACACATTTCTTTGTAAGCGTCAGAGTGGGTTGGATAGTACGTCTTTGCAGACTTCAAAGTAGTTTTATTACAAAGGAAAAGGTATTAATTTTGTTTAAATATATTTCATTTTAAAGGAATATTTATATCTATCTAATTTTAAGGTAGTTGTAATTTTTGTTCAGCTGTTTTTATAAACATTTGAATTTGAAAATGTTCGTGAACATAAATTTAACATTTGCGAAATATTATTAGAAATACTTCGACTTAGAAATACTTAAAGCATCAAAAGATTAGATATTTGATTTTATTATTATGTTAGATCACACTTTAGTACACTAGATTACGCTATCGTTATTTAACAACGATATTTTGCATTTAACCACTTCTCTTTAGACGCAATCTATAGTTCCGTTTTAGAATGTTCTCGATGATGCAAAATTATTCGTATTAGAGTATTAGAGTTTATTCGTATTAGAATTTTGACATCGCTAATAGAATAAATTTATCGGTATTTCATAAATTATGTATGGAATTACGAATGTTAAAATGCATCTTACATTACATTAATAATTTTGTATAATGTACATTTGCTATTATGAGGAAAATTTTAATCTTGCAAAATACTTCGTAACGCAGTACATTTGTTACATTTTTGCATAGTCATCGTGATTCTTATTTATCTAATATTCCTATATAAACTATTATATCTAGATTATATCAATATGTATAATTTTGTTCATATACAATAAAAATATACTTCGTTAATGACAATTTTCATATATTCTGTAATTTTATATAGTTATATATACTTAGTTTTATATACTTATATATCTAAATGTCTACAAAGAATTCCTCGAGTCTTTTTTTTTTTGCTTACATTATATTTATGTATTAATACAAATACATAGATATAGGTATATAAATATCACCGAACAAACACCGGTTAAAAGAGATTTTCTGAATACATGAGTTTTTAAATTATTCCATGCGCAGTATTTTCTTAAATTGCTTTTTATGAATTACAGTAATAATGTTTAGATAACGTAGGTAATACTATTCGGCTTTATATAACAGCGATAAGGAAGAGGTTAAGATTAGGATAAATAACTTTCATTATTACTGCTTCTAGTTAAGAATGAATTAGATAGGTTATAAATTCTCAAACATGAAATTCTATATCTTCAAACAACAATGTGTTTTGTTTATCTGAAATTTAGATTACGCTTTATAAACAAATCTTTGTAATTATTGAAATTCAAGATAAAAATAACTGATTATGTATTATAGCTGTAATTGTGGCTGATTCTTTTTATCATCTTCAATTTTTATTGTAAATATTTTTACTTTTGTAGTAAATCTACAAGTATATACATATATGTTATTTATTGAATGATTAAAAATAATAAAAAAATATTTGTATCAAAATTTGTACTGGAGAGAAGGAATATTAAATCTCCTATTAGATTAATTATTTGTAAATATTTCAATACCATTACATTTTTTTTTTAAATCAAGTACTATAATCATTCTGTTATAAAGTCTTATTTAAGAATAAGAAAAGTAATTTGAATTCATTGTTGATAAATTAAAGTATAATTCTGAATTACCAAAAACATACTATTTTGATAAATATAAACAACTTTATACCTTAAATCAATAAAAATAATTGTACTGAATATTTATGGCAATTATTTATAATTATATCTAATTCTTGTTTTAATACACATGACTTATGCATAAATACCTTAGTAGTTTCTAAATACTCAAGGAAAAGAAGAAAATATGAATCCAACAACGATAATTTAGTTTTGTCCTTGAATAACACGTTAGAATTATGTAGTGAAACAGTGCTTGGGAAGTATATTTATATTGTTTTTGTGTATTAACCCTTTGAATCATTAAAATGATTAAATGTAGTAAAAAAAGCAAATCCTTTTTTATATCTTAAATTGCTTGTGACTGTTGTAACTGATATGAAAGTATATGTTTTATATATATATTTTGATTTCTTTTTATCTAATTTTTCATGATTGCAACAAAGTAAGAGCGCAATATGTAGACTAAAAACTCAATTGGTTTATATATATATATATCACACATACACACACATGTAATATACTATACATATTACATTTACTAGCATTGCAAACTATTTTACATATTGAAAAATCAGAAATATTCTGATAATTTCTTATACTACCAAAGTATTATTAGATTATAATTATCCTTAGTATTATTATTATACATAAATATATAGTTATTTTTTATAATTTATTTTTATACAATCAAGTTTGACAATACTTAGTATATTCATGGTCACTCTTATAAGGATATGTTTTAATTAGTTTCTTCATGATTAATTGTTACTAATGAAAAATATTCTTTTTGTATTACAGAATTCTAAAATATAACCATGCCAGTTCCAGCAATTCAGAAACCTGCTCCTTCTTTTAAGGGTACTGCTGTTGTTAAAGGAGCATTTAAAGACATTTCTCTCTCAGATTATAAAGGAAAATATGTTGTGTTGTTTTTCTATCCATTAGATTTGTAAGTATTTCAGATCATGAACTTAGGTGCTTTACAACATAGTTTTTTGATTGTATATTTATTGGTAAACAACTTATTTTATAGCACATTTGTTTGTCCAACCGAAATCATTGCTTTTTCGGATCGTGCAGATGAGTTTGAACAAATAGGCTGCAAACTCATCGCAGCATCTACTGATTCTCACTTCAGTCACTTAGCATGGATAAATACACCACGTAAACAAGGTGGTCTTGGTGAAATGAACATTCCCCTTCTTGCTGATAAAAGTAGCAAGATTGCACGCGATTATGGAGTCCTTGATGAAGAAAGTGGTGTCCCATTCCGTGGCCTCTTTATTATAGATGATAAACAAAATTTACGTCAAGTTACTATCAATGATTTGCCAGTTGGCAGGTAAGATATACATTATAATGTTTTTTAAACTATTTTTTGTATTGTTTAATTACAAATTTGTTTTTTTTTTTAGGTCTGTTGATGAAACTTTACGTTTAGTTCAAGCATTCCAGTTTACTGATAAGCATGGAGAAGTATGTCCAGCTGGCTGGAAACCTGGAAAGAAGACCATGAAGCCTGATGTAGTTGCTTCAAAGGAATATTTTAAAGATTCATAAACCAAGCAAATGAAAATATTCATGTACTTCATTAAATCTGTCATTTGTGCTTATTATGTTTTGTTTATCATTAAAAATGAATGGGGTACTTTATAGTTGACAAAGTATTTCATAAATATTGATATTTATATTCACAATATCA
The DNA here is from genome assembly GCA_951804975.1 of Anthophora plumipes. Taxonomy (NCBI): domain Eukaryota; kingdom Metazoa; phylum Arthropoda; class Insecta; order Hymenoptera; family Apidae; genus Anthophora; species Anthophora plumipes. The sequence continues at coordinate 12,260,775 of OX638118.1, read as the reverse complement.
ACAATTTTTATTTCTTCTTATAATAAACACGTGTCTTATAGTTTGTGTATTTATATTACTCATTTAGTTAATAACATAACAATATTTAGTTTTATTTAATAATCATTACGTGTAGACATGTAGAATAACGCTGCAATTCACAGTAAAGATTTTTAAAATGAAGTTTGTCGTTATCGATTGTTGAATAGTTTTTGTTAATGCTTTAATATTGAGGACATGTATAGATTAAAATTATCGAATTACTATCGTTAATTTACAAATGAGGAGATGTGTGCACGTTTAAACGACTTTTTAGTGCAATGAATATAATTCTATAAATCGACATTTATTATTAAATTCCGCAATATATGATGACCAATGATTGTGAAAAAGTAATAGCTAAAACAGGTTAAGAAATTCATGAAATAATTAAAATACTAAAGTAAATTTTTGATTAAAAAAGAAAAGTAAATTTAGCGTTATCTATATTATGCTTCAATGCTTTGAATACGCATACTTTTAAGATACTAATTCCTATTCAGAAAAAATGTTAGAAATATGCTGTCCTTTTTGGAACCAGCATTTACATTCAAATTAGTAAAATTAAAAAGTTGTGTTGGACCAATTAAATTGCTTTATGTACAACATTAGATGTGTTAAATATACAATGTTTTTATGGCTGAAAATATGACAATATTATAAACTTGATTTTTTTAAAAGTTTAATTGTAACAGAAAGTGGTTATATAGGGTGTCCCAACGGAATCTGAACACCTAAATATCTTTAGTTTTAGTAACATAGAGGAATGCTTCAAATATAATTGAAACTGTTTTGCAAAAGAAACATACGCTTACTTTTCAAGGTTACTTGATACTTCTTATATGTGCTGGTTTTTTTTTATTTAATGCATTCTGCAGTGAGAATAATCGTACTTAAGCGATGTGCTCAGTAATTTTAAGCATAAAAAAGTGATCAAGTTTTAAAATTGCTGACCAAGATTTAGTATGATACGTGAACTTACTATTTATATTAATAAATGTTCAAAATGACACGATACATTATATAATTAAAGTTTGTTTTACTATTAAATCAGAAATAAGTGAAAAAGCGCCGCAATCCGTCATTGCTCATTTTAGACATTATTTTGGTGGGACACACTGTATAATTCAACATTATATAGAAATAATATTACTTGATATAATATTATTACAGGATGGGGACTTTGTCACTGTTTTATCATTGGATTATGTGGCATGTGTGCATTTGCAGAAGCTTGTGTCCTTCCAATTATTCTACTTGTAGTTCCATTTGTAGCATGTGATTTAAGCCTAAGTGCAACTCAAGTGACTACTGCGTATGCTATGTTAACCTTAGGTACATATAATGTACTTTTTTAAATGTTATTTACGTATCTTTTAAATTACATGAAAAATGTAATCGTTACAAATATTTCAAAAATTCGTACAATTTCATTATAAATACAGCCACTTTCATTCATATTCGGATACTCTGTAAAACAATAAATTTTTTTTAAATTGGACAAAATGACGTGAGTTCTTTTGAGAAATTAAAAAGATTAGTTTATTACATGATGTGTACCAAATTTTTTGAAAATTTTGCAATTCGTCGAAATTGCGAGAAAAATAATAAAGGTCGCGTTTTACAATTTTCTTTATCGGATCTTGCAATGAAAATTTAAAAAATACGTTTTGCAGATTTATATTATTTATATAGATGCTGAAAATATCACTGAAATCGGTTAAAGCTACGAATAGAGCCATTGTCAAAATCAACCTTATCCATAACTAAGTTGGCTTATTTTAATATTTAATAAATTGGATCACTAGAATCGTAATTAGTTTCTACTGTGATAATTAGTTTACGAGAGTATAAATTTAACTATTCATAAATTTGAATAAAAAAGATCGTTAAAAAAAGTCACATTAAGTGTATTAAGTAATGGTTCATAATCAAGGTTTATCATCAATGAGTTAAGTTAATAAGTTTGCCGTTAGATGACTTCCTACACCAGAATAAATCTGCACTCATAACTTAAATTTTCTGCGAATATCTCGGAAACTATATGTATAGGGAAAAGTTGTTCAGAATATTGACCTTGACAACATATTTCAAGGTTATCGAAATCAGTCAGGTATCCTCTTCTCCAGATAATTACCCAATTACCCAATCACCATATCATGTAATGTACCATCAATTACGGAAACTTTGCTGCACTGTGAAAATGTAAATTTATGTGTCGCGTTATATGGACACTTACAATTGTTGCGTCGTGTTACACGCCATGTTACATGGAGCTCTATATTTGTATGATGACAAATTGCTCTACAGTTATCTGAATTACATTTTGCATCTTAACACATTGCACGTCGGCTAAATATCGGCTACTGAAAGCCTGAGTGCTGGTGGTCACATTATTTATTTATGGGGAATCATTTATTTTGAAAAAAAATATAGTATATATTTTTACTGAATGTTCTTCATGCGCGTCTTAACAAAAATGAAACATCTATTAAAACTCATAATTTGAAAATCCCGGAACAATGCTGGGCCGATGTAAAATGTGTTTAGTTTATAATACATTTTATAAAAATGAAATTGTACATAGGAATGGCTATAGGATCCTTTCTATTTGGACTAATTATCGATGCAAACGGACGAAAAAATTCAATTCCAATTACTATGATCGTTGTGTTTTGTGCTACAATCACTTTAGCCTTTGCACAAACTATTTTTCTAATACATTTATCGATATTTGTGCTTGGATTGGGGTAAGTCTATTTTCAAGTCTATTCTTGTATATTTTTAGAAAAGTGGGCCGGTTATTGTTTATAAAGACTAAATTTTTAAAAAATTGTTGTTATACATAAAAATGAAGCATATATTATATATAAATCTACAAACACATATTATATCAAAACTATATAATACATTTTATATACATATATAATTACTTAAGTCTATTGATATGTTCATTTTAGATTAGCTGGTAATAATGTTGTTTTAAGAGTCTATTTAATTGAATTTCTACCTATGAAACGAAGAGGCTTTTGTTTAGTTCTTTTGGATATATTAGGAGTCATCGGTTACATATCGACATTAGGTAAAGATTTTAAACCAGGGGTTCCCAATCGGGGGGGAATTTGATTATAAGAGGGGTAATCGCAGTTTTATCTTGCGGTATAATTGCAACTAAACTGCAGATTTTTACGCAAATTGATATGTTTAATCCTTTGAGTCTGTAGATACATATTATGCGTCCAGTCGACATGAACTATGAATATATGTGTTTTTTAAGTTCGAATATTTAGATTCGTTTTAATTTATTTTTAAATTATGTAGTTTTTGAAACATTAATTTTCTTAAACAAATAATGCATACTGAGGTAATCAAAAATTTGTTATTTAATTTAGAGTAAATAAATGATTGAAACGGTGACTTAATCACATGGTTAGAAAAAGTATTCCGTACTCAAAGGGTTAAGAATACAGCAAAAGAAGTAGAATTTCGATTATTTCACTCACTAGGTATTATAAATAATACTTTATTTAGATATTTCGTATATTTTTTCATATTACGTGCATTCTGTGTAATTTTGTACTTTTAAGTTTCCTGTAAATGCATAAAAATCCGCAATTTAGTTGCTGCTAGCCAATCAAGATATGCCTGTTCTCACATATGTAAAGTGGGAACCTAAATGACTAATTAGAAACGTCTTTTACCTAAATAAGAATACTATTTAGTGAAGTATAAGGATGGAATATAAACAAATCTCAAAATCTTGGAAGGTAGAGTGACATCCCAATATATACATGATAGAAAGGGTACATGGGGTAAAAAGGTTGGGAACCACTGTCCTAAACAAATAACGTACATATACAGGGTGAGCTGTAACAAGTGGTACAAGACAGAGCCTGATTCTACATGAAAAAATATTGCAAAGTATACAATAACATTTTTTCATAAGAAGCTTAGTTCTTGAAAAAGTGGATTTATCCCTCAAACGATAAATGATTCAATCGATCGCTTGGGAAACTATACTAGGGTCAGATTGGACCCGAATTAACTTTTTAGCGGATGCACATTTTAGACGACTCCCTTTATATTTTGCAGGCTATTCTTTAAAAATACATTTTGCTTAACTCTCGAGTCCAAATGGATCCAGACACCGTTGGCTGAAGGTTAGGTTAGGTTAGGCTGTGTGAACCTTTAACTGTTTTTCGAGCTTATATTCGCACTAAATAAGCGATGTCTGTGTCATGATAAGTTGCCAATAATATATTTATTAAAGACTTTTTTAATTAAATTTACATTACTGAACGAATTGTTGAAAGTGATTTCTTTGTTGATGCATAGAAATCCTTGCTCTTTAAATCATGGTCTTGTTGACCGATGATACGGTATTTCGATGTTTTAATTATTTGAATATTTATAATATTTAAATTGTGAATGACGCTTTTATTGTGTGAATATATACAATTCTTTCGTTTAGTCGCAGAAAATGTACACTATGTTCTGCATTTCTTGGTGAAACATGACATTACCACAGTTTGTTAACACAAAATTATGAGCAGAAGCAACAGTTTATAGCTAATCTTTAAATACAATTTTCTTGACAGGGAATCCTCTTAAAAAAAAAAATGTTATATTTCAAGTCTATTCGTACATGTAGAATTACTGTAAACTGGGAGAACATTGGCAGGTTCTTGTAACATTTTGTTATATAATATAAAAATTAATATTTTTACATTTGCTTTAAGTATGCTATTGTAACGTTGCCTTTCCTGTGATTGTACTACAAGTATGAAAGTGCACCAAAATTTGGTCTATTTCGTTCTATAATAGATATTAATTAACTGCACCTGTTACCTCGTAACGGGGATAAAATTAGCACATCATATGAAAAGCATTAACAACTAAAGTTTTACTAATCTGAAGATACTTGACATTTAAATTTGTTTCCTTTTATGTTTAATGCATTCTCTCTTATATTTATCTTATTTATTCAGACAGTTAATATATTTTTAAACTAATTAGCTAGCTTATTGATGCAATTAAAGACACAAAATGATTAGTTATTGCGATCTAAACCTTTATTTACTTATTTACATTTTAACTAAAATCTAATCGTCGTCCAGAGTGACTAGATAAGAAAGTTTCTTGGTTCTTCCATTAGATATTCCGCAGACCCACTGACGACACGTTTTGCACTGCATCCAGTCAGGTCCCTTATATGTTTCCCATGTACAAAAACATTTTGCAGACATTATCGTCTATTATATTAATATTATTATTTATAATGTCTTGTGACTCAGATGTAGTTTAATATCGTCAATGTCTTCGTGTGTATAGCTGCCAATGTAACCCCAGTTTATCCTTTTCCCCGTTGTGTGTCTCAGCTGTCATCTGTATCAGCTCACCCTGTATACTTGAAATATCAAACTATTTAACGTAACTATCATGTTCCGAGTGTTTTCGAGGAAATGTTAATTTTCAATGTTAAAAATAGTAAATTCACGAAATGTTTTATGGTTATATTGTAAACAGGAATTACGTGGCTGTTAATCCCTTCGATCATACGTTTACAAAATAAAAGATTTCGACCAAATTCTTGGCGAGTCCTTGTAGGATTAGGAGGTATTTCGAATTTGGTTATGGCGTGCGCAGCTAGTTTACTACCAGCAAGTCCGAGATACTTACTTTATCGTCGGCGAAAAGAAGAAGCACTAACAACATTACAACAAATATATGCAATTAATAATTCGATGCATGCCGACACTTATTCAGTATGACTATTTTATTTATAGTTAGTATTAGTCCATTCCGCAAGTAATGTCGTTTTAGAATCCCAGATTTAATTAAAAAAGATATCAGTGTTTGCAACGATTGCGTTATTTGTAATGACTAGATTGCAAATTTTTTCGTATTTATAGGAAATTTAAAGATGGAAAATTGCGCAGAATGCACATAATATGGTAAAATATACAAAATATACAAATTATAGTACTTTTTGTAATATTCAGTAACTGAAGTAATTTTCTACCGAAGTTCCATTTTTTTTACAATATTCTGAAATTTACATAAAAATCTGCAGTCTAGTAATGACCATTTACCATTTTTTCATTTATTTTTTCAAACAGATTCTTATCTTTCGAATTGAAGAACTGATCTAATGTGAACTTTAAGTAGTCTGTGTCCCTGAAACTTTTGCCATTTAGAAACGTTTCGTAGTAAACGAAATAGATGGAGATCCAATAGTGCAACGTCAGGAAAATTAGATGAATATGGCATTAATTCCCAATCAAATTGTTTAATTTTTTTTGTAATTGTTTTTGACATATAAAAGACAAAATGATGACATTATTTATGGGATGACCTAATAGTTTTATACAGGATGTTTTATTTAACTTAGAAACTTTAAACATTCCGTTATTGTTGTATGCATCCACGATTCCACAATTCCAAGGTAATAATAATTATTTGATTCTGAATGATATTTTTAATGGTAGTATGTTCAAAATACCACAACGACGGTTATCGCGTAGTAATAAAAAGAAATACAGCATCCCATTTAAAAAAGTAAAAACGTCTTTAAAATCTCATCTACGCCTCTACCTAAACAGAAAATGTTTTCAATAAAGTACAGGGTGCGTTACAAGAGACAGACGTTTTCAAAATAAATATTTCTCTTTAAATGTAAAAATTTTACCCATCCATTGTTAGATTTTCTCTATATTTTTATACGAACAGTGAAATGTATTATTTACAACAAAGGGAGAGATTTTTAAGGTAGATAAGTAAAATGGAACATCCTGTTTCTTTGTAATTTTCAAAAACAAGTTCGTGTTATTTTTGAAGATGAAATTAAAAAAGATGATCTAACAGTGGCATTTTAATTTGATATATATGTATGATCTAACAATAGCATTCCCATGTGATAAAGATGCACAACAATCGATTACTTTGTGACTGTTCATTTTTATATAAATGTTGTCATAAATATTCTAAAAGAACAGCTATTATTTTACGCAACGTGAAGTTCATTTTAAAACTTTTGTTCTGTTCATTAAATAGATTTAACTGAAACAAGTAATCAATTGGCATAATGTAATACTTTATATTAGGCTTGAGAAATAACTGCTCTTTTCGGCTGAGTTTCAGAAGCCACGCCCTCTTTCCCCACCACGCGTCTTAGAAGGCGTTGCATCTGAAAATCGACCGAAAAGAGTATATTATTCCCAAGCCTCCTATACATTATAGTTGCAGTGTGTACTTAATGTTATTATGCCATAACTTTCGTATGTCTTCAATTGGTTAATTTTTTTTTTTAAATAATTAACAGGTAGAAAACTATTATACAGGATGTTTGGCCACAGATGAGAACAATTTTAAAGGTTCATTTTAGACGACAGAACAGGACGTAAATTAAGCCTGAAAAAATTTCGATTTTGTATATCTTCAATTGATTAATTTTTCTTTTTTAATTTTAAATAATCAACAGGTAGAAGACTATTATACAGGATGTTTGGCCACAGATGAGAATAATTTTAAAGGTTTATTTTAGACGACAGAACAGGACGTAAATTAAGCCTGAAAAAATTTTGAATTTGATTTGATTTTTCAATTATTGAGCTTTTTGACATTCACGATACTGACTATAACTCAAATCAAGTTTTATTCATTATTGAAATAAAGTAAATTGATAAAATAAATAAAAATAGATAAATATGTTCACAAATATGTATGATTTTCATCTTTTCGAAACGACATTTTTGATAGTCGAAGTTGATAATCGATCGTATAAAAAAAATACTTGGAGTGCAAAGGGTTAACAGGTAAAAATTAGCCTGGAATCTCGTAATATCAGCAATATTTATATTATTTATGTGCACTATATACACAAGTAATACTTTCTTTTATCGTATAATGTTTATATACACGTTTCAAGTATTTTATACATTTTGTGGTATATCTATTATTCTTTCGTTTTAAGATTATTTTATTTTGAAATTATATTGTTTTGAGGATCACTGTATCTCCTGTGTCTTAACGTCTCCTATATTAGTGTAGGAAAGTTTGCTCGATTACAGGGATGTCTTTAAACGATAATAATTAAAAAACGGAGCTTCAAACGCAATTTTTTTATTCTTGATTTTCGTCTTATTTCGGATACTAGAATCCGAAATAAGCCCCTTAAATTTTCTCCTAAGTGCGTCGAACATTCTGTATATTTTAATGTATTTCGTTTCCAATTATACATTTTTACCTATCGCTGCTCTCTATTATAGTAAGATTACCTGTAATTTATGTAAAAATAATTTTTAAAATACAATAAATTTTGGAGCATGGACATCATCTTCAAGGCACGAACTTTCCGGATATTTTTTAAAAATTAATTATATAACATATTGTAATTTATTCTTATAGTCAGGAAATTTAGATAATTGTGTTCAACCAGATGAAGAGGATGAAGGTGGCAGAGACAATTTAGTTAAAGTAATACAAAGATGCTGTGTAAAATCGTACAAACGTATTCAAGAAATATGCGAGAGACCATTTAGATACGTTACAATGTTAGGAATTTGTATTGGTTTTCTACAATTTCCCGGGTAATAAATCAGTTTTTGTTAAATTTAAATGTTTTCTTATGTTAATGGACAAAATTTATACTTACACAAAATATATCTTCTATATAAGTATTCATAATTGCAAATAGGCTAGAATTATATTCAGTATTGTGCCTTTCGATCCTATCTTTTTCCTTAAAATTGTTGTTAAATTGAATTTCACATTAATAAATAATCGTACTAATTAGACTTGTTTGGGTCGCGCTATGGAATACTCAGTTACTTCAAGAGATGGGAAATTTTAATAAAATGTCAAAAAAAAATTCAACATGTATCATTGATATACAGAATTTGGTACTAGAATTTTTGCACAATTGTCAAGAAGTGAACACGGATCGCTTTAAAGTTCTTTTGTACTTATCATTGAGTTATATACTAGCAGAAATCCTGTTACTAGCTGGAATCGATGTTATTCGCAGAAAAATAGTTCTAGGTAACTATAACAGTATTACACAGTACGTTGAAACTTCCTCAAAATATTAAATATATTGATTAATTATATTAGGTTTAATATATTTCACAGGTTTCACTTTTAAAACGTTCGTGAAACATAATATCGAAAACAAACTAAGATATAGTTGTATTATTTTATTTTACTATAATTTATTGCATTTTATTTTCAGTATTCTCGGGATTAATTGGAGCAATAGCGTGCTTTGCTTTGTTATTTACAGTTAATAATGTGGTTCAGATCGTTCTTTCATTGATCATACTAGCATCTTATGCAATTGGACGTACTACGACCTCGATACTACTATTGGAAAATTATTTTACCGGAGTAAGGTTAATTATAAAACAGTTTTTGCCAAGATCAAATTTATTTGTTTCTTACATATGTATACAGAATATCAGGTACGACTGAATACAACCATAGATTTTATGTAAATCATTATCTAATTGCCATGAATTTTCAGCTTTTATATTGATATTAATAAGTATTATTATTGAATTAATAACCATTGCAAAAACTGAAAACAATACATAGATTTCTTTGCTTATTAACTAACTTTGATTGTAATAGGATTCTTTTAAAGTTTGAAATATTTCTTTATTTTTGTATAACAACAGACAATTACGTTCTTTTATAGGTAGAGGAGAGGTGAGATGAAATATATTGCAAATATCGCAAAAATTAAAAATCTACCCACGGTGATAATCTTTTTATTTTGTAAAAAAATTCATACATGATAAAATCGCGTTCAACTTCAAATCAAATGTGATTGATTTTTTTCGATATCAAAAATAAAATTTTTCATAGTTTTTCGAAATGTTTTGCGAGGTACATTTGTCACCAACTAATTTCTTTATTGCTATACTTGAACAGGTATTTATTCAAAAACTGGTAACATGAAATATCCGATACTTTTTGTTTATTATTCTACTGATTGTTAGTTAAATTTTTAATTTTGTTATAATATTTATGAAAGGGATACAACAGAAATTTATGAATGGGACGTTCCTATAAAATAGTAATATGTGTTTTCGTTAATTTCCATTAATTTAAGAATTATATTTATTTTCGATACAAGGATTATTCTTTGTTTTTTAATTTGATGATTAGTTTTGTTGTTGAAATAGGTGTATAAGTTTAATGTAAATTCTGTTATAAATATTTTAGCAACTTTGTACTATTTATGTTGTCATTCTGGTATCTGGGGAAATAGTATTAACATTATCCTGTTTTATCACATTGTCCCATTCGATACATTAAATTTATAAAAGAGGCAAAATACACTTTTTCAAAAAGCGTATAAGAAAGCGGGTAAATATAGAGAGTTTTAACAATACCACATACAGTTATAGCCAGATAGTTTATATTTCAAATGTTATCAATAGACTGCAGATTTCTATGCATTTATAGAAAATTTAAAGATGCAAAGTGACACGGAATGCACGTATTATAAAAAAATATACAAATTATAGTGCTTTTTATAATATTTGTTAAGTGAAATAATTTTCCACCGAAGTTCTACATTTCTCAAAAATGTGAATTTTTGCATAAAAATCCGTAGTATAGTTATAAATTAAAAGTAGAATGGCCTATCAACTTCTTTTACATCTTCTTCCAAACAAAAATTTCCCACGTCTCCTCTATGTTTGAAATATTGATCTAAATTTCAATATCGACCTTTGACACACAATTTTAGAATGATCTAATCATACAAAATCGAAAGCAGTGAAGAATTGAATTGTTTATCTGTTGAATCACGTAATCAGTACAGTTGTTCAAATCAAAATCTTCATGATAGCATTCGCAAGGTGCCAGAAAAATTGTAGTTCATCAACAATAATGAAAATTGTTTCGATAATTACTCTGTTGTTATGTTTTTTAAATAAAACTTTAATTATGGTCTAAAACTCGGAAAGAATGTATTTCTACGCCTAATAAAACACTATTTTGAAAGTTAAAATATATTTTACACCGTAAAGAAACATATTAATTATGTTGATATTTCCCGTTATTTACCGTTTGAAACAATAATAATTTACATGAAAACTGGCATTGTTGGTTCAGTTATGCTTTCTACTATATATAGGAAATGTTTTAAAAAATATACATAAAATTATTTGTTAAATAAAATCTATTTTCAGAGGTACAATTATCGGCTTGTCAAGGATACTTCCGTATTTGATTGGAAGTGCCACCAAATATTTTGTAAATATATACTGTCTTCCTAGTATTCTGATCATGTCGGGAATTTTAATGAGTAAGTGTGCAAAGCTTTTAACTTTACAACGAAAATTTTACGCGAAGTTAACAGATTAATCGTTGTATGTAGGCGCAGCCGTTGCGGGATCACGAATGCCTGACCTAACCCGGTTACCGATGCAAGAATAGCTTGTTTGCGCTTTTTATTTTTTCCACAGCTTGAAATTATTTAGAAAAATTATGAATAATTTTGTATAAAAAACGAGCACAATAATATATCCTACAAACTAATTAGAGTTAAAGTAATATTAGTATCATTTATAAATTCATAAAAGTTAAGCTTAATTAAATTCGTTAAAATTCACTAAAAATTGCAAAAGAGAAAAAGAAGATTTACGACATGGAAGAAGATTTTTTATGTAATATATTTAATACATAAATGTACAGTAACCGCTTATATTGGCATAATCGTATTTTAGGAAATTATTAATATGATCAATTTTGTAATAGTTATTCGGTTATGGAGAATGAATGATTTAATTTGTCGATATATTGGATTAATCGTATTTAAAGAATTATCAATACGATTAATTTTTTTTTTACAGTACTATTTCAACTCATCGAATTGTTTTAAAAGAACAGATACAAGGGAGTGTGGAACTGAAAGAAATTCTATTTTAGAAAAGACTGATCGTTATAGATATTTTTCTAGTTTATGCGTCAAGATTTTCATTAAGCGTTTTCAAAATCACTTTACTTAGTAATTTTAGATATTGGGATAAGACGAATAAGTGTGGCGAAAAATAGTTGGATTACAATCAACATTAGGTATACATGCAAGCGCGTAAAAATACTATACTGGGTGAACCATTTTTTTTCCTGGTCACCTTAAATCATTCTTATTTTAGTGAATCGATCGAAATGTTTGACTTTACTGTGGATTTTTATGCAAATTCATAGTTTTCAGAGTATAGTAAACAAAAAAGTAGAACTTTGGTAGAAAATTATTTTATTTAGCACGTATTATAAAAAAAACATTGTAGTTTGGTTATTTTCCATATTTTCTTCATATTACGTGCATTCGGTGCAACTTTGCATCTTTAAATTTCGTAAAAATGCATAAAAATTCACAGTTTCATGATGATTATAGCAAATTTTTTACCATTCCGTTGTTTTCAAACTTTTCAAGATCACCTTTAATTTTTCATAGATAATTTTATGCGTTTCTTTATGACAGTTTTTTAGTGGCTGTTGAGACGAGTTCGGCAAGCATCGTAGAATATCTTTCTCTCTGAGAATATCTGAACTAAAGAAATTGTGAAAAGAAAGTATCCCAATAATAATAATAAAAAAAAAGTGAAGATCTCAAAAAAGAACCCAGCAGTCATTTATTCGCTGTTTACGTGAGTCAACGCACACCACGAAGTTTGCATAACTTAAAGTTTTAAGTATACGTATAGCATCACAAAATCACTTTTTCCCTATAATCTTTCTTCTTCACCATATCATTCTCCTTCAGATAAAAACAAAAAAAAAAGGACGACAAGTATTTTCATCATACTCGTTGAATTCATTACAATGCCTCAGCCAAAAGAAAAAACAAAAATATTTTCCATCGTGCTCGTTAAATTCGTCTCAATGCTCGCTAATTCACAGTCAAAAAAGATTGTACTCGTACATATATAAAAAAGAAATAAAAACAAAAAAACTGAAGGTAACCTTGAAACTTCGAAAGAAACGAACTGATAAAATATATACTATGATCATCTTACAGGAGATACAAAAGAAATGTTCGATCTGTTCACTGGTAAGAAAATGTACGATCTAAGGTGATCACGTTAGGCGGTTCACCCTGTATAGTGCGGGAAGCTGTTCGAAAGGGTACGCCGTGGTCTTCTCACCGTCTATTTTCGACGAGAACAGGAAGACCATCTTCTTCTACTCGATGTCGTGAATATACTCGCGCATGCTCTTGAAGCACGGTGGAAGGCTACGTCTCACGAATACGCCCTTGTATTCATTGTAAATACGAATGCCGAATGCTCACTACCGAAAATAATCACGCGGGGACGCTTGATGTGATTTCAGACCGCTTCTTCCACGGCTCTCTTTGACGCCGTCAAACGTAAAAAAATGCGTCGCCAACGGCGAACCTTCTAGATATTTGACGTATGATCTGTCAATGCTTTTAACGCATTGTATCTTCGGTAATATCGAGTAAATAAACGTAAATAGTACAGTCGCTTTTGTGTTCACGTGGATTAGTGATAAATAGTGAATTGAATATCGTGCTAACGTGGTAATGAGAAAAGTGTTAGAAGAAACTGGATTAGAGATGTTCGTGGGTTTACTCTTACCTCGATACCGATATTAAAACTAAACATTACGTATACAAGAATCTTTTGTAAATATTTGTTCTTCTGTGTCAATTGAAAAGTTAATAAAAGAAAATTGAGTATTGAGAGAAACGTTGAATCTTTAGCGAGGAAAAGTAGCGGAGCTTAATTGTGCTCTCTACGCCTATGATATCCATGAAAAAAGTTATTCTAAAATTAGATCACTTGAATATATTTAGATTATTAGCAATTCGATCGGTAAACTTGCGGAAGGAAAAAAAAACGCGTACGTATGATACGTACGTGTGAAACACACGTGTCCTACGATTATTTATAACCAATTAAATGGCTGATAATGAAAAAGTCGATGACCAAAGTGGTCGAAAGCTCGAGAGAAATGTTGACAGATTTTATACGCGCTCCACTAGCGAACAAAGAACACCCTCGAAAATTAAATATAAAGTGGACGAAACTGATTTACCTACACCACCACCTGACCCATGGATACATTCTTGGCCTTTGGAAGATACACGAAGTCAGATGGAAATAACGCGAAGTCGAAATCTAGCGGAAGACGATGACATACTTGCATACTTGGCGGATTTCGGCACGTCGCGTTTCGAGGATGAAACGTTGAAATGTCCGTCGAGAGATTCTGTAACGTCTAACGCGACTAGTCCGAATTTTTCCACGGAGGACGCGTTCGAACACCTGGATCGTCTGTACGCGTTTACAGAACAGATTTTAGAACTCCGGAGTCGTAATTCGAAGTTTTTCAAACGTGTCAGAAATTTGGAACGACTGAAAGTCCTCCGGAATGCTAATCATAAATTGAAGAATCTTATTCTGCACGATAAAGACGCGTTGTTCGATTTCTGCGACGAGGACACAGGTTTCGCGGAATCATTGTTAGACGCTATGTTGTCGAATTGCAAGGATCAGTCGATGCAAAAGAAAAATATCAGATTACCTTCGTCGAGATCGACGAGAAATAAATTCGACTTTGACAAGCAAACGTCAATTGACGAAATTCCTGAGAACGCGCCGAAAGTTTCAAAATGGACTAGAGTTAAAGCTGCCTTTAAATGGGAAAGAGCTTATACGAATGATACGGAGATCGTTGATTCAACGATGATAACAACAACGACGACAGCAACGGCAACTACAATAACAACAACGACAAGTCCTTTGTCAACTGCAATCGTTAAGCATCAGAGAATTCCAGATGTTGAAATTGGGGAATCGAACAGTATTCCCACTAATGATTCCTGTGACGTAGGGACGCCCTTCTGTCGAACTTGGTCTCCTTCTTCGTCGAATGAAGGATCTTACGATTGTACGAAATTCTTAAATTTTTGTTACCTTGCAAATATTTTTACAACTAATGGCAGTTTATTGAATGTATGTGTAATGTAACCACTAATTTAGTATTTCTTTTTTTTTTTGTTAATAACTGCTAATTTATTTGGAAATTTTAATACATCTTTCGTATTTTACAATATAATGCCGCTTGAGACTTATAATAAATAAATTGTTGTACGTTTTCTCTCGTGATTTGTAACTTCTTTTTAGGTATGCAAAGAAATGCATTAAATCACGTAGAGTCATTAAAAGAAAATATAAACGAGAAGGTAGAGTACACAGATTGGCATCACGAATCTCTTCACAATGATAACGCTACACTGGATAATGAACAAATCAACGACACAGGATTAATAAATGAGGTAAATATGACATAGCTATTGTTAAATTATGTTTTTCAGTGTGTAATCGTGTCACGAGTAATATTTCAAAATTTTTTGGGTACAGTTACTCCTATTAATATTTGGACACCTTTTGAAATAGAATAGCTTTTTTAAAATTGGGCTAAACAACGTGAGCTTTTTTTCTTTTTTTTGAGAAGTTGGAAGGATTAATTGGTATGAATCGCAGAGAAAGTAACAAAGATTGATTTTGCAACTGTAATGAAAATTTCAAAAATACATTTTGTAAATTTATGTCAGTTATATAAATGCTGAAAATTTCATGGAAATCGGTTGATGCAGCGTCGAATTTTCAATTATAAACTTGTATGTTATGTACACCATATGTAAAATTACTGTTTGTAAATAGTAGATATTCTGATTTCGTTGTGACAGTCTATTTAAGTACAACTCTTATAAAACTGTGAAATATATTTTGTGTTTAAAAGTGTACGAAGTTCTGATTTTAATTAAACAATGAAGTGGTGTAAAATGAAAATTTCAGCGACGTTCAAGCATTAATTCTTGCGAGGATCATTTATTTACTGTGAATATTTTATCCGCCAGTCGAATGTTGTAACTTCGAAACGAAAAGCTTTCTTAAGTCTTTACATACGTGACTTACGACATATTTAAATGTAAATTCTTTTTATATACTTTTGTTGTATAAGTATCATTTTGATATCCTACTTTGATTTAATAGTTATAACACCTCAAGTGTTGTGTTAAACGTGTACATTAACTTTTATTTCTTGTTTCATAAAGATAGAAATAGTAGCACTGCGAATCGTTCCATGCGAGCCGTTTAGAAGCGACTAATTCGACTTTTGCAATGTTTTTGATTTTTAATACTAAAGCACATGAATTGTCCGTAACCTTTTAGAAAGGAAATAAGTTTGTTAAATTTTGTTTCACTTTGGTATTTCAGTGGCTCATATATAAATCTAGAAATAAACCAAGTTCCGTAAAATCAATCTGAAGTAATTTCATTTGATTTTTGAAAAACTGCCCACTATTAATGATCCACTTTGCTATCAAAACTGATCATGACTAAAAGTCATTACCAAAAATTGCAATGTACAACAATTTACGATTAATATTTCAAAAAATATAAAAATAACTTAAAAAAATAATAATAATTTCAGTTGCTACTAGTATTATACTTTGCAAAAAAGTCTAAATTTTCACTTTATATATTCAAAAAAATAACATCCATAAGTATCTCAAAATTGGTTTAAAGTGGACATACTGCCAGTTTTGACATTGTTCTATTCACTATTAGCAATTTTTCTGAAATAGGTGTTATATACTTAAAAAAAATATTTAAATATGATAATCTTCGTAAATAAATTGTATCCTAAAGAAAATATAATTGTGATTAATAATAATCACCAGTTGAAATTTTTATTCTTCCCTTCGTCGAATATTTACTCAATTGTTACTACTGAAATATAATTTTCCTATAAAACCAGGTCAATCAAGGAAAACCATTAATTCAAATCGCATCGGGGAAACAGTGTACGATGCATTTGTCCGATAAAATAAACGAAACGGATGTAGAGTTGTTATCAAAGAGATCAACGCCGACCTTAACAATTACAATACCTTCGCATGATGAAGATATCAGATGTACGTCCTCGCCAGAATCGATTTCACCACTTTCATTCACTCCAAGTAACTCTGGTGAA
Source organism: Anthophora plumipes (assembly GCA_951804975.1). Taxonomy (NCBI): domain Eukaryota; kingdom Metazoa; phylum Arthropoda; class Insecta; order Hymenoptera; family Apidae; genus Anthophora; species Anthophora plumipes. The sequence continues at coordinate 12,243,735 of OX638118.1, read as the reverse complement.
AATTCTTCACAATACAAGAAAGCATATCAATTGTCTACCAATAAAGATTTTAAGCAACAGGTTAATATTACTTTCCCTTTTCTTACTTTGATAGATAATTCAAGATAACACAAGTAATACAAAATCTAATACCTTCTTAAGCTCTATTACTTTTTCTTGTATTACATGTACCCATAAAATATTTTGTAAAATATTTAGCCTCTTTTACTTATTGTTAACTTAAATTTTTAGTTTTAGAACCAAGTAGATAGGAACATGTAAAAGTTTGTCTTTTTTTCATTTCTGTTTGTATTAATGTAGCAATCAGTTGGCCAAGACTCAGCTGTTGTATCATCAAACATGCGAAGACGGGACTCGAAATGGAATAAAGTTAGACGGGCATTTTTGACGAATTCAACGCTCAGTGTTCCATCAAATGCTGTCAGCGTTGATTCCAGACAAACGTTTCTTCAGAACGGTAATTATAATAATATTTCAATACTTTCGCATTACGATATTATTCTTCAATCGATCAATCTGAAATATCTATCGCTTCTTTTCTTTTCTAATAGCGAAAATACAATCATCTAGGTATTTCGAAAATGCTTCGTTTTTCTGTGAAAAAGTTCGCGAAATTTCAGCCACTGCTGCTTTGTTGTAATCCAAAATTTCACGCTGGAGAGTTTCAATTCTATTCAAACCAATTTGCACATGTTTAGACGTTTTGTCTAATATTTTCTTCGCGTACTTTGCATTTTCCTCGATGCATTTATTTAACGCCAGGGGATTGTTGGATTTGCAGCAAGATAGTAGTAAAGATTTGGCACGGTCTGTGCAAGTCAATACGTCACATTCCAATTTTTTAATAATCGTGTTCATTCGTTTCATTTGTAACATGATGTCGCTTTCCACGTTATCGAAAGCTTGACGTACTTGATGATTCAGAGACATCGCAGATTTTCGCTTCAAAGAACCACACGTGGGATCTAGAAGAAGTAACTGTTGAAGCTTTTTCTTAATGTCATGCGAAAGCCTTTCTAATAGGATTTTTTCATTAGAGCTAGATGTATTTATATCCTTTTGTAATTGACTCAGTATCAGACTTGATTCATTTTGAAAACTTTTCACGATTGCTTCCCCGCGATTCTTCGTGTCTTGATATGCTTTTTGGTAATTGTCAGCAGCAGGTTCGATTTTACACTGAAAATAAAGAAGATTACTGCAATACCTAAATTATTAGGTTGGAGTAAACGAAATGTTTCCTCAACAGTTGAAATTGACGGGTTGATATTGTGTATTGAATTTCATCCAATCGTAAATTTTTTTACACAATAACTGAGAAGAAGGAATGTGTAAATTGTGAAATAAAAGAGAAAATAAACACAAAACTTGTTTAACGCAAGATAATTTTACTTCTGTTCAGTGTTATATTATATAAACATAACGTTAACGAATTATGCATGAATAATTAAATAATATTCAAACGAAAGCAAATTAAAAACTTTTAAAACTAAATTTTCTTTTCCTAGAAGTAAACACACAGCGTAGAAAGAACGATCCTCCGACTAATAACAAAGACACAAACTATTTTTTTTTTCGATTGATAAATACATTAGTTTTTAAAGAAGCACAGCGTATCTAAAGTTTTTAAAAAGAAAATTACATTTTATATATGCTAATCTTAATATAAGTCATCTTTATATACATACAGGATGAGGCATGTAAAGTGTGACAACACGATTTAATCAGAAAATGTTAAGAAAACCTGAAGTATCCTAGGAAGTAAAATTTTTTGTACATGAAAAGGTGAAGAACATTTCAAGATCGTCATTTTTTTTTTTCAATGGAATTGTATATTTTTTAATGCACTTAAGGATAGTCCACATTAAAATTATAGTCACTCAACATCACCCAAGGTCAGAGGTAAAGAAATGGTCGTTATATCTTTCCAACCATCTATTTCGAATATTATATTAGGTTATTCGGAAAATTCGGGCCGATGTTTAATAAATACTGTTTGAATATATTACAACATATAAAATTGTATGAAAACATAAAGTTCGTATGTATTCTGAAAGATTATTGTTTCACGTGTCTTTTAAAAGTTTATTCGTTGCAATTACTAGTTTCTTCTCAGTGTTATATTGTCTTGAAGATGGAAGGAAATAGAGTACACTTCTGACATTGAATATTCTTCTTTCAACGAGAAGGAAAAAATACTGGGAATATATTAAACGAGATATACAATGTTTAAATAGGTGGTAGCCTATCAGAAAAAGTTCTTCGCGAAAGAGTTGAGAAAATCTAAAAATAGAAATTTCAATCTTAAAAAAAATAAAGAAACTATGTTTTCTATAAAATGAAATTTTTCAATCTTCTACTGCAAAAAAAAACGAAAGATTATAAAATTGAAAAATATGTATCTTATAGAACAAAAAGAAATTGCTTTGAAGTATGAAATTTGGCTTATTTACATAGAAATCGGCACGAATTTTCCGGACAACCCAATAACTTAATTTTCTTATTTACAGTATTTACAATAATTTCAGCAGATATTTGAAATGTTGGCTTCTCAGTTGTAAACATTTCGTAATCTTATGAGAAAACGTATAGTTGCATTCTATTCAAGATTTCTGGTGTCGTTGTAGTCACATAAGTTTCACGTGTCCTAATTCTCATATCATCCCGCATTGCGGGAATTAATGACATTATATTACGTTGCCAAGCAAAAGAAGCGATTGTGAAATGTTTACAATTCTGAGACCAAGCATCAGCTCGAATGATTAATATTAGAAATATGTAGATGCAGTTGGAAAATTATAACGACTTTCTTTTTACCTGTGACTTTGATCTTAACACTTAGCTAACTGCACGCGTTAACCGCGTGGAAACTATTTAAAAATTGTTTTCGATTTTGAATCTAAAAATGATTTTAAGGTATAAATTATACATGGTGATAATCTCGTACTACATGTAGCTTATGCGAAATGTAAATTACAAATAAATTACATAATTTGAATGTAAAATTAAAAATGAATTATATAATTTAGTTTTTTTTTTTTTAATGTCGAGTAACGTTCGAGACAGATAAGTTTAAGTAGTGGTACATTGCAATATTCACAAATATATCACGTATATAAATTTTTCTTTTATTAGCAGAATATACTTTATATTTTTCTTTGCCAACTGTTACAATGGGTAACAGGTTTATGTTTTTTTAAATCTTTCATGCAGTAACTTTTTTCAAAGTGGAAAGATCTCATGTGGTTGGTAATTTGTTAAAGAGGGAAACCACCGTGACAGATTGAAAAAAAGAAATGGAAATTCTTTTTTCATCTTTTTTTAATATTTGTGGTTTGTAGAATGAATCCTTAAAATATTAAAGTAAACTTCGTAAAAATGAAGAAGTTACAGAAGTTTTAATGATACAGTGTAGTAGTTAATACCGATTCGTAATTTAAATAATTATAATCACAGAAGTGCATTATCAGAAAACATAATTGATGTCATTGCACCCCTTTATGAAGATCTAAGCAAAAAATAATTATTGAGGAGATGTTTAGGTGGGTTTTAAGTTAAGGAAAGCTAAAGAATTTTAATGTTATATCATTGGTAATTTTTTGCAAAACTTTAAACGCATTTTTCTTCAAACTAAGATTTTTCAAGTGGGCCTATCAATAATTCAGTGAATTTCTCATCCGATTTGGTTCAAATGTAAAATGATTGTTCCTAATAATATTCTCTTCCGTTGTATTTACGAAATTTTCGATTGGATAATTAGTTCTCACAAAATGTTAAAAAAGGATGCCAATTTTTTCACTGATTATCCACATTTTTTCTTTAAAGATACTATGTGGTAACAAATTACTTTTCTTGAAAATCCGAGAAGCTATTATTTCATAGTTTAAGAAAGTCGCATAATTTTTCATTTCGGAATTTGCAGTGAAAAATTACACGTTTTCCATAAATTTTTGGAGGTCTCTCATGCTAGTTACTACTATAATAAATAATATTTTTGTATGAAATCCTTATAGAAAGTAGTTCAAAAAATGCACTTTCTGGAGGCATCAAAGATTGTTAAAAAAAAAAAAGGATTTACTTCGCTAAACGAATCTCTGAAGATAGCCTTCATATTTAACTGTCACCATGGTTTCTCTCCTTAAATGTCTCTAATCGTTGAATTTACATTAGTGAGGACTATACTTACGTGTATTAAAAAATATGTAATTTCGTTTAAAATAAAAAAAAGCACTGGCCTCGAAATATTCTTGATCCTTGCATATACAAAATATTCAATTAGGTGAAAAATTTTGGCTTGTAAAATACACTTTAGGTTTTCTTGACAACACTTTTTTGTATCATTAATATTTTCAATAATATCGAGCTGTCACGCTTTATGCATCTCACCTTGTGTATATATTATGATTGTTTCGTTAAAAAAGGAAAGTAACGAATAGATTAATCGTTTAGGTATAAATTCTGAGAACAGTAGATTATAACGTACGTATTGATTAGGTGGTATTGGATATTTACTAAGTTCCTTCTGACATTCTTTGCGTTCCGATGCTATTTCTGCTTTTCTAGTGGTTGGTTTACAATTTACATTTTTACCACATTGACGACCACGCGAAGCATACTTAAGAACGTCGGTGTAAATTTTTCGAGCTATAGGGACAGTAAATTTTGTAACGAACATGCTAAAATTGTGACATATAAATAAAAAATAATCGATTTCTAAACGTGACAAAAGAAGTTTGACAACGGGAATACTTGCGGTATTTGAATAATAGAATGTACATTTCGAAATGAAAACAGTCATGAAGTAATAAAAAAGAAATTATGTTTTAAAATAGTATTTATTAAAATGTATGATTATTCATACTTACAAGGGAAGTTTGACGATTTGAAAATACAAACGAAATTTGCAACTTTGCAGAAATGTAATTCACATGACGGTAATAACGAAATCATTTTGTGTTTCGATAACGAAACGATCTTAGAGTTGAAAACACCCCCTCAAATAAATTCTAAGTTTCTATTTACAAAATTGTACTAAATATGGAAAAAGGTGAAATGCAAAGTTGTGTAGTTTTTAATGTCTTACGTTGTGTTAATAAAGAATTTTCGAAAAATATTGTTCTTTTTCAAAATGTACCCCATTTTGAACCACACTTTTTTTCTAAATTCTTTATTATTACAACATAGAATATAAAAAATCACACAACTTCGAACATAACTATTTTTCCATATCTTGTACAATTTTGTAAATACAATAGGACATGTATGTGCAGAAAATTGGGTCCAAGGTCTTCCGTGAATATCGAAAATCTGCAGATAGTAGCTCACGAAAGTATTCAAACCCTCTTTAAAATAGAATAATTTTTTTTTTAAATTAGACCAAACGATTTGAATTTTTTTTTTAAATGTTAAAGAAGATCACTTTACTAGATAATGTGTTTAAAAACACATTATGTTTTAAAGTTTGCAAATCAAACCCACGTTTTGCAACTCAAGCTTATCTACTTTATTTTTTTAAGTTACTTTAACAAAAAAAATGTTCGATGTAACTTTATTATTTCGAAAGAAAAATTGTATTGCATACATATAATAATATTTAAATATAAAATACCATACAATGACGTAAAATTATCATAAACTGCTTATTTAACACAAAAAATATAAATGTACATATATATAAATGAAATAAAAATTTTCTTTCTAAATAATAACTTTTGGTTAAAGTAGCTTAAGAAAACAAATTTGTAGAAAAACTTGAATTGCAAAAGAGTGTGAATTTAATTTGCAAAAAGCTGAATACGATCTACAAAAGGATTAATTGGGAATGCAAAACCTGTACATATGTATATGCTGAAAATTTCATCGAAATCGGCGGAAGCAGAAATAAGCGACAGCAATTGAAAGATGTAAGAATCTTTAGATTTATTTGCAGTTGTAAGTCGTGAGAAATTTTGATTCTTATCATTTTAAATTCCTCAAATGGTTTGACTCAAAAAAAGAGAGATAGCAATCAGTTTCACGACAGTCAAATTACAATCCGTAATGTCATTTAAATTACACCTTTGCAAAGTTCCAAAGTTTATAGAATCATTGGATCGTTGAAATTTCCTTCGTACAATGTCCAAAGTCTATATGAGAATGTTTAAATTTAATATCCAAAGTCACATGCTTTGTTTCATCCCTTATTAATTGCCATTAAGTTAATATAAGAGTTTGTAGATTTTTATTAACATCGATGATTAATTTCTTTTTTCTTTCCATTTGTTAGGACCAGAAACGCCAGTAAGTTCCAATTATACCGGCAGCGTGGATGACATTGGAAAAACAATTTCGTTAAATAGCCAAGCCGATGCACGACAAGATTACCACGCTCTTAAAGAAAAATTCGGAACAGAATTTCATCGAAAACTTATCGAATGGGAACGTTTGAAAAATCCATCACGTCGTGTTGCTAAAAAAACCGAATCGGAAATATCATGCAATATACTACAAAACAGTCCTCGACAAAATTTGGTATCCGAAGAAAGGTTAGCACCTGAATTTCGAAAGAAACTGCAAGATTGGAAGCGTGTACGGAAAGTACGACGAGGAAGTGCTCCGCTTGAACAACAACGAATCAGTCGACGTCGTTTGACCGATTGGCAACTCTGGAGATCACCCTCGAAGATTGAACAAAGAAACAAAGGGATTGCAAATTCAAATGTTGATTGTGAAAGTGGAGATATCGTTAACGGTGGAAAATCACAGATTCGCGAAGATTTTGTCCGAAAAAAGGAAGCGTGTAAGAAAATGAACGAAACGAATGATTGCGACACAAATAATCCGGCACGAACGAAATCACACCAACTTGGAATTGCATCTGGAATCGATGAAAGCGAGTTTCTAACGTTAGAAAAATTATTATCGCTCTTCAATAATAACGCGTACAAAAGAGGACGATCAAGGCGCGATGCTCGACAATTCAACGAGTGTTTCGATGGAGATACAAGGTATGTTAGAACAATGGATTGTCTTAACTCATTGCATATAGTGTTCAATAAACTTAATACAATATATATAAGGATTTTCTTAATTAACATTTATCTCAAACAATTTATTTCTGAACATGAGACATTCCTCCATATTCCTCGTTTCAAATTAGGCTTATATTTATGTGAATTTTGTGAATAATAACGATTTGTCTATTCACTAATAATTTCGAAAAATTCGTTCCCAAATATATAATTAACTGGTTACTTCAGACTACAGTTATTTTGTAATGAAGATGTACCACAAATTCTTTCAAATGGTTCCAAATTGATAAAAGTATCTTTTGCTGTCCATTCATCTATGGATGAGATACATATATGTTTCCAATTATAGCTTTTAATTTTTTGTAAAATTATCTTATAGATTTTAAAGAGTTTGAAACAAAACTAGTAAGATAATATGGACATATATACTTTAATAATTAATGATACAGTTGCGTATGATATACTTTGAAACAAGGTATCACACAGAATCCCATATCACAATCTTGACATTCTTAGCATGATCTTCGTCTTATATCATTTCGGGTGCACACAACTCTATTTTTTAACGCTTCTCTTTTTCAACTAATCTAAAAGCATGGTCTGTAGTTTTTGATGATTAGTGACAATTTACACAGTTCTAATGACAAAGTGAGCCATTATGGTGGCGTATCGTTTAGAAAGATAATATACATGAAAGCCACTGTAGTAATGGCGTATAGTAGCTAAGAAGTTAAAACAAAATATTATTCTGAATTTTTTTATAGCTGACATTCCTCCACACTTCTCTACGTACAATTATTGAATGAAATAAAAAATAATGTAGTATTTAGTAAACAGAAAAGTATGTTTATTTAAGGTTGTACGCTAGCGGTGCGCAAAATGCAAATGACGGTAACGAAGTTTTGGTTCAAACGTCCGTTGGATCATATAGATTCGAAGGTATTTCACGAGAATTTGCAAGGAAGCTGTATGATTGGGAAAAATATCGGGGAATATCACCTACATCTTCCACTTTCCGCCTCTTAGGACCTACTTACGCGCCATTTGCAAGACAAACGAATATTGAATCATCGACAGTGAATCCAGCTACAAGTAAGATGCTTAATTCATCGATAGACTTCGGATTTTTATACAAATTCATATTTTTTAGAAAATAGCAAAAAAAGAAAAAGAACTTCGATAAAAAGTTTTTTCACATATATCTTTATATTGCTTGCATTCTGTACAATTTTACTCCTTTAAATTTCCTAAAAATGCATAAAAATTCGCAGTCTATTTATTAGTATACCGGCTAAAATGAAACTTCAGCAGGATAATCTAAACGTTAAATTTACTTAGATGTTAGGAACAGTGAACCGGTCCTGTTCAAAGGTAGTGTTTTAAAGAGGTCGAAATCTGTCGGCAGTGAAATAGGAGGAACAATTCAGAATAAATCTTTTATACACCGTTTGAAAAGTCTACAATCATTGGATCATGGTATAAACAGATTAAAGAATGTCGATTGCACCGATACTTTACCAGCATATAGTAAGTATTACTAATTAGTATTAATACGTGTTAGATACCGGAAAAGATAAAAGATTTGTATACATATTGCAAATAAAACAAGATTATCGTATTAACACATTCGCGATCGGTAATTTTCGGGCGAAACGTTTAGCTGAACGCTACATATAATTTAAAAAAATCTATAGCTATATACCGCAACACTCTGCTATTTAAATATGTGTAAATATGAAAAATATTGCTTTTAATCATTTGTTGTCTAAAGTTTAAAAAGAATTAAATATTACAAACGCAATAATATTATTATCGTTCCAATAATGACAGTATTACTGCTTACTCGTATATACTGAGAATTCACGTATTTATTAGACAAATAACATATAAATGATACGTAAGCCTTATGGTCGAGTAATAGCGCCGATAATAATTTAAAAGGATATACAACAAAAGGTACTAAAGCCCCAGTTATTGTACAAAATGCATAAAAATCACCGAGAATATTAGAAAATATTAGGTTGCCCAAAAGTTTCTTTCGTTTTATTGTTAGACATGAGGTGTAAAATCGTTTATTTTCGATGTAATTCTATAGAATTCCGATTTTTCATTCTTCTTCTTCTCTTCGGAACACTCATGATGCTATTGTTCAAGGTGGTATTTTATCTCACTTAAAATTTTCGATTTCAAATTTTCTACATCAATTATGAAACGTTTGAACAGTTATATCCCAATAGAATATAAATCTAATTTGCAGTATTTCGAGCACTATTGCCTTTCATAAAGCAACATAACGTCACATGTTGCAAATGGATTTCCTGATTTTCCATCTTTCAAGATGGCACAGAAAAATCCAGAAGACACTTTGTCAAAAAAGAAACATACTATTGGAAAGCTAGAAGACAACTAATGACCATAATTCAATTTTAAACAGATTGGACTGCATGTTTATTCGAAACGTTGTCAGGCAAAGCAGTGTATATATACAATGAAAAGAACTTTTGGAACAACCTAATACATGATAGAACTATGTTGTCAATAATTAGCTATAGATTTTGAAATAATGTAGGATTAAGTGACTATTCTTCTAAATAATTCAAAATGACGCAGGACTACGTTATCGTTCTCGAATATTTTAACAAATAACGTCAGAAATTGTTATCTCCTTTTGGATTCAAAGTTAACAAGAATAGAAAAGTTCTACAGTCCTGTTTGTTTTTTCAATTGTTATTTATTCTATTCCCAGTCAATCCTGAAGGAACAAGGTACATTACGGAAGATATTATGGACGATTCTGAACCGGAAGCGATGATCGTTGACATTGAAGATGTCATCGAAGAAACTGCAAGTCCTCTCGAAAGAGTGCAACCGCAACAAACACCTGTATACTCAGTTGCTGAATGCGAAACAACGAGTATTGCTGTCCCACTTGGAACAGTTACATCCAGTCACAAACTGTCTCCGGTATATTTGGTCGAAGTCGAGGAGAACGTGAATGGGAAGTATTGGATGCCGAAAAATTGGAACGAAAGGAAAACTTTTTCGAGCGAAGAAAATTTATCTATGGAATGTGTCGAAACGTCGAACACTTGGAGCAACGGAAAAAATTCATCGAATTACGATGATATCGATTTACGACGTTCATCTGTTACAAGCTTATTCAATAAAAGAACATGTGGACCTAAAGACAATACCGATAATCTGGATTCTACGAAACCGGACAATTCAATTTCTTCGATAGAATTGAATTCGAAGTCTAACTTTGTAAAGACATCGAGGAAAATGGCAAACCAAAATTACACCAGTTTTGAGAGGTATACACTGCTATTCATAAGTATTAGAACACCTATTATGATCGAGCAGAAAATATTATCTGATCTAAACCATATTTTCTTATCAAAATTAATGCCATATATTAGTAAAACTACATATATATATGCATTTGCACTTCGAGATTCTAGTATGAATAATTCTTTTTTTAGGATAATTTTAGATTAATTTCAGGTTAATCTTAGAATCATCCTTTTTTAGGATAATTTTGTAATGCTTTTTATGCGTCAGATAATTTTATTAAACTTGTCACGCAATAAGCCTTGCTTCACATTCATGGAGTACATTTACATACATGGAGTTTTGGTAGATTTCAGTAGATGTCTGTAGAATTCCGAAGATTTTAGTAAAATTTAGCAAAGGTCAGTAGAATTAAATCGAGATCGGTAGACTTCAAGAAATTTCAATAGACATTAGTAGAATATAGTAGATTTAAATAGAATTCGGTAGATCTTGGTAGATTGTAGTAGACTTTGGTAGATTTCAGCAGAGTTTAGTAGATTTCAATAGATATCAATAGAATTCTCTAAATTTCGATAGATTTCAGCATGCTTCACATTTAGGTGTTTTAATACTTATGAACGGAAGTGTACATGTGCAAGAATTCGAATATATTTTAACCGTTTGAGTGACACGGAGCTTTCCAAAAATTCAGCCGAATATTCAGCTTCATTCGTTTTTGTTATTTCTAATTTTCCATAAATAAAAAATATTTTGAACAGCTACGAAGTTTATGAAAGCATAGATTTCAATTTAGTAGAATCTCGATAAAAATTCAAATGTGCAGTTTGATTCTACGAACCTATTAGCTGACATGTTTAGACACCGAAGCGCGATGGCACTCAAATTGTTAAAGAAACAATTATACCTTCACAGATGTTTTATTTAATTTTTTTTTTCAGAGCAAATTTTCCAGTAATATTACCCAATGACGAAGTTACAATTGGAGCAAGCGTGAAGAAAGTTGGATGTGATGGTAAGTTCAGGAGTGCAAAGTTTTGAAATTGATTACAATAATGAAATGAAGAATGCCTTACTTTCCGTTCTAGAAAGGAACGAAAAGAAAATTGTCCGTGAAAGGAATCTCGGAAATTATTCTGTTCTTGGTGCAAGCGTACAAGAGTCAATGGTAGATTTTTGTGAAAAATTATATCATATTATTGCAGTTTGTAATTTTATCTTCTAAATATTATTTCAATTTATTACCTTTTTTTCAACTTGTCCTGATAAATGCAGACGGTACGGTATTATATTTATGGAAAGGTTACTATTAATATCGAATATCGAAAAGCAAAATTTCTAAAATTACAAAAATCAAGCATTTATGAGAAGTTGAGCCTCAAAATTTGAGAAATTTCGTTATCTGCAGATTCAATTAAAACGTTTACACGATCAACGTAGTAAGCAACAAGATAATTTATTCCTGAATTAACGAGTTAATGCGGAAAATACTTTTTTTTTTAATATATTTGGTATCTCGTGTTATGTTATATAATTTTATATGTATGCAAATTAATGACAACAAAATGATATATTTCATACAATGCTATACAAAATAATTTATAGATTAAAAGTATGTAACATTGAGTTATACAGTAAACACTCATTTTTATTCTGACATATTATTATTAGAGTATACATATACTACTTGCCAAAAGTTTGAAATCCCTATGCATTTATAAATTACTGAAAAATTTCCAGAAGAAAATTAACTCTACAAATTTTTTAACAAATCACTCGAATGGAGTACATTGCTATGGATCTCCGTAATACTAGTTTCAGATTTATAAAGAATTACTGGGAGATCAATATTGATGGAAATTCATAAGTGATCCCAAACTTTTGATGATACTTGTCATAAAGATATGAGAAACAACAAGTCTTTTATACTTGAACCTGTCTCCGAAAATATACATTTATTCTATGTGATCGTTTATTATGAATAGATGGATAAATTAAATATTTTATTATGACTTGAATAATGGTAAAATACAGAATTTTTTGTTGTTAATTGGCTTTAATTAACTTAAACAGCAACTAATTGAAAACCTTTTATCTTACATATTATATCATGGTGCAGGAGTAAAAGAAAATTAGAAGAAATAGAAACGTATTCGAAGAATTATAAATACAAAGTATGAAATATGTAGTTCAAACAATTTTTTTAATAATTCGCAAAAGTTTTGAAATCTTCACTACATTTCATTAAAAACAGAACAATGCTTTCCATAATACAAAAAGGTTTCATTTTAAGAGTATTTTCAATTCTGTTCTTGTTCAAACTTCAAATAAATGATACATAATTTCGAAGTATCCGTAATAGTTTGATCACCTACTGTATTTAATTTGTAAAATGTACATATTGTTAACAATATATGCCTTTTATTAAATATGCAAAATGTAAGAAAGCTTGCTGCTTTTCGTGTTTCTATGACAAGTATTATCCAGCTGTGTACTATAATAATAATATTTCATTGTTATACAGGGTGTTTTAGTCTAGAGAGAATACCTAAATATCTCCTCTATTTTTAACGTTTAAAGCGCAATTTAGAAGAAGAAAATTTAAGAAGAATAGTGTGAGAGAAAAATTTGTTTTTTTCTTCGGTCATTTTTTTTTATTTTTCTCAAGATAACCGATATTTTTCACATCAACGAATACAGATCAAGGAGATACACGGGGGTATCAATGATCTTCAAATCCAACGACATATATCAGTACATATCGATAAAAAAGAAAACTGATTTTCGGCACTATAAATCATTCTACGACACTTTATGAGAAAAATCGTAGATTAAACTTGCCTACTCGCCAAAATTTATAAAAAACACATCGAAGTACATTCTATATAATTTCCATTGACTTTTACATTGAAATAAATTACCAAAAAAATTCCAACAAATGTTGAAGCAAAACTTTAATCGAATCGGCACATAACGTGGTATTTTTAAATTTGAGATTCAATTTCTCAAAAATGCTTAGAACTGTATCTCACTATTTCATTGCAACGATAGTTATAAATAGTATTATCATTAGGATAAGTTTCATCTGAATCGGGTTTCCCTTAGAACATGCGTCCTCTGTTATCAATTTCTTGTGTTAACGATCTTTTTCTTTTTTGTTTTTATAATATTCGAATCGTTTTCCGCGGAAGTATAGAGAAATGATCGCAATAGAAAGAAAGAAAACGAAACATTACCTTCAGAAATAAGTTTTACCATAGCGCCATCAAAATTAGAGACCTGTCGGTATAATCAGGATTTAACGAACAAGATGAAACACCAGCCAGAAGGAGATAACCAAGGAACAGAAAATCATGGAGAGGATGTTGCTGGTGCAACGGTCGAACGTGACAATAAATACGAAGAAATAATCGTAGGCACAGTCGATCCTGGCTGTTGTTCTTTAACAAATACGCAGCTGATGACAAATTATAATACAAAGAATACAGAAAGCTTACTAGAAACATTATCCACTTGTAAACAAGGTAAGTACTATCTAATTACCAATATTAGAGGAAAGTTGTTTAATATGGGGAGATTTCTTTTAAACGGGTCATAGACTCATCCTGAATAGAGAAATATTTCGAAATTTTACATCTATTGTTTTTAAATATATATTAGATGATATTCTGAGGAATTTCCATCAGTCTTTTTATCATTATCAATCTAACAAAAATATGTAATATATACATAAAATAGGGTGTCCCTAATATGGGGAGATAAGTGGTAATATAATGGTGTAATTTCGATTATGACTATTTTTTATCGTTTGAATAGTTTTTCTGTTCTTTTTTCATTTGAAAATTCGTAGAATAAAAACCATCATTCTAGGCTACGGTGATTATGAACATTTCAAAGTAATGTATCACTTGTTTAAAATTTCAACAAAAATAGTGTAAAAAGCATACCTAAAACGAACCCATTACAAAAGTATAAATAATTTAACAAAAAAAAATATATATATAAAATTCATTAATATGAAAATCCATGTATAAATATTTCGTCATACCACCCATTGCATAAAGATATATTATTTGCAGATAAAACCAAGTATAATATGTCCGATCTGGATTTTCGTTACACCAATCGGGAAGATGGAAATTTAAGGAAACTCGAAGATAATTACGGTATAATCAGAGATGAACCGCACAATACGTGTTGTCAGTTGTCTAAAATCAAGTCAAATCTAAGTGGGAATGAACCGTCGAAATTATACACCTCGTACTCGAGTCATGTAAACAGTATACAATCGATGGAAAGAGACGAACAACAGGAACATCGTAACATCGAAAATCTTCCAGCATCTTCGATGCTTTGCGCCATGAATTCATCCGTACGTGATTCTCATCGCGAGCCGACTATTCGAACGACAGCTTATACTGTTACACCTTACCGCGAGGAACGTTGCTTCGAAAGGATTCTTATCAACGAAGAAACTTTGAATAAAATCGTCGTACCTACGGCGAGTACAGCTTGCGTGGAAGAAGTGAAAATTACCAGGCAACCGGTGAGATATTCTACTATTGAGGATTCTACGGAAGAGTATCATTATCGGTCGGACATTGATCGTAACGTTGCGGTGAATCAAGGAACAAGCGTCAAAAAGCAAATCTCTAGTTCTCCGACTCGAAATGTTTTTATCAAGACGAAACGTATAATATTCTCCCCGTTTCGGCGTTCAGAAGAGCATTCGGCTGGCAAGAAAGACGATAACAACATCGAAGATATTCCTATCTCGATGAAAAGCAAAAGTAAATCGAGATCAGCGTCCCCTAAGACAAATCGACAAGATGCACTTTTGAAAATGTCCCTCTCGTTACCCTGGTCTCTTCGTCCATGTTCGAAGGATCGTGAAACGAAGGAAAGCAAAATCGAAAAGAAGGAACAGTCGCCTATTGAGAAACAAAGTACCAAACAATGCAAATCCATGAGAAACTCGAAGGAATCGTTGACTGTTGACAACGATCATTTGCAAACCGAAACGAAGAATGAAACATGCGTTTTGCGAGAGAGAAGTTCATCGATCGAATCGGCAAGAAAAAATGGCAATTTGAAACAGTCTGTGGAACAAAAGAATCAACGAGCAAGTGTATCGGTACAAGTAACACCAGACGAGCAACAAGAAAATTCAGTTTCTTCGAGAAATGAGAAGAAAAAGAACGAAAGCACATCTTCCTCAAAATTTGATCCACGAACGTCTGATCTTCTTCATAAACTGAAAATATTGTCCAACGTGGCGACGAAAAAGAATGGACGAACAAAAACGATTATCGAAGATTCGCCTGTGGAATCGCATTCTTCGAGGATACGTCGCGCTAAAGAAGATTTTTTATTCCGTCACAATGATCCGCTTTCCTGTTCCGTATTAGAATCACCTAAAAGTGAACATTTTCTGAAACCACCTTCACATCATTACGAACAGGATTTAGAACATCGAGAAACGATGAGAAATAAACATGTATCAGATACAAGTACAATTTCAAACATGGATGGAACGTTAGATGACCAAGACGTACAGCAAGAAGCAACCAAAGATGACAATACGGAGGAATTTGTAAATAAATGCAGCGTGAACGAGTTGTCGAATAATTTAGCCGTATCTCGTTCTGATCGTATTAAATCTGCCAGTGCTGGAATGATCAATATAGATCCCGATACTTTTGTACGTCTTACGGAAACTAGCCGTGGATGTGAGTCTCTTCCGAGGTCAATTTCGAAACAGCAGCAATCGTTGGGACCGTTTGCAAAAATTATCAGCAAGTTCAAGTTCACACGGTTAATACGTGGCAAGGACGAGGAAGAAGAAAATATGAGCACGATTTCGAAATTATGCAGACAAAGTTTATTAATCGATGTGCGGAATGATTTTGAAAAAGCTAGGTTTTGGAATAAAGCTAACGATCAAGAGAAGATTTCCAAGATGGAGAGTATCGATAAAACTAAGAGGAACGAGTAGTTTGATCTTTAATGTTGCTAAATGTTGTTGGAGAATAATTATGAAAATAAATGTGAGAGGTATCCTAATAATTGTATTAAGTAGGTATTAAATAGAACTCACAAGTCATAGCGTGTCATTTGTATAAAATATTAATATACAACATATGTTATATATACATGAAATATCCTCTATAATTAACAACATGATAGCAGCTACAAGAAATAAGAAAATATGTATAAATATCCTTATTCGCATAAAAATGTAATTAAATATTCTTTCAACTGTAACTAATCTTAATTAATTCTATTCTCTTTAACTTATTTACCCTACAGTATCTATCCTAATTCATTCTACTAGGTTGGTGTATATGAAACGTACTTTTGAAATGAAACTTCGGAAACATTGTACGCCTTCGAAAAATAATAAATAATAAATGATTTGTATAAATTCAATTTTTATCATTTTTTACACGGTTCCGTACACTTTTCCTAACGATTCACTACTTTCGTTCTTTCAAATCTATAAAATTCATTAGGCTTTAAATTAAAAAATTTCTTTGGACGGAGTGCAAAATGTTGAACTAGAATAACTTTTTAAAAATAGAAACGAACGATTTAAGTTTCTTTTTTGAGAAATTGAAAGGATTAGTTTACTAGATAGCGTGTAAAACAATTCTTGAAAAAATTAGAACTGATCAGAATTGCGAAGGAAATAATAAAGACCGCCTTTTACAAAACTATTTATCTGAGCCTGTAATGAAAATTTAAAAAGCACTTTTTATAGATTTATATCAATTATGTACATGCCGAAAATTTCATTGAAATTGATTAGCGTTGTTATGAGCTGCAAACGGTTGAAAATGGCGAAAATCGAAGCCTTTCACGCTTACAACTACGATAAATTGAAAGATTCTTACATTTTTCAATATCTTCGATCGGTTTCAATAAAGTTTTCATCATGTATACAACTGACATAAATCTATAAAATATATTTCCTAAATTTTCATTACAGATTTAGATGAAAAGGTTATAAGAAGCGAGCTGTACTATTTTCTTTGTGATTCCAAGCAATTGCAATTTTTTCAAAATTTGTTGTACATATTATCCAGTAAATTGAGTCTAATTTCTTAAAAAAACTCATCCTTGTGGCCCATTTTTTTAAAAGTTATATTTTAAAGGGTGTCTGAATCGTATCATACTTCAATTTGCAGCTGAACAGCTAAATACTTTCTTTCTATGAGAACGATCAGCCAATTAAAAGCTTGAATGTAAATGTATCAGGTAGTTGAAGAATAAAGATAAACAAAACGAACGGTCGTTCCAAGTATTATCGCTGTTTGATTAAATGAAATTAATACCCCTGGGGTGTTTCGAGTGGTGTGCAGACACTAAAAGTAAGCTCGTGTCACGTGTGCCGAATACTGCCCCATTCTTTCCTTTTTCCCCTTTTAACTTTCCCATCCGGTTTTTCAGTTAACCCTCGTACCCACTTCGAGTTTCGAACAACCAACCCTTCGACGTGTTTTCAAACCTGTGATACCTACCTCTTCTGAACGCCAAAACTTTTCAATCGCAGTAAACCGATTTCGTTCGATCACGAAACGGTCGAACAAACAAATCGGTCGAACGAGCATGTTTCGTTTCGTAAACGATTATGTACCACTGGCATTATGCCGCTGTGCCGCTGGAAAATAGAGAATAGTCAACCTCCTACCTTGGGAAGAGCTTTTTAATCATAACAAGTTCAGGCTAGATCATTAAACATCTACATTCCCCTCGTTATAAAATAACTTTCACTTTTTCTTTCTTTTTAACGATAATCGTCTGCATGATGATCAGTTTAACCTGTTAACTGAGTTCATCTTTCAAACAGAAATGAAACATCTCCAGTTTATAATTAAAAATGAGTGAAAATAAGAATCAATTACTTTATTACGATTTTTGCAAATGTCAGTACGATGTGTTTTATATTTAATACAGGTGTAACAGTAGAATTAAAAATTAATAATACTTTTATAAATAAACTATTGTGTTCTAAGTGTTGATTAACCAACGATGAGTTAATTTGTCTTACAAATCTTTACTCAGTTAAAAAGTTAACGTTAAAACGACACTCTTTCTTCAAGGAGGATTAGGATTAGATCATGTAACAGCAATAAAATTGAATGATTTTTACATACTTTTTTTTTGTTTTTAAGAAAATTACGAATAATAAAAAAATAATACTCTGCGGATACAAAGATACAGAGATAAAAGATACAAAGATAAAGTCAGGATCTAAAAATTAAAAATGTTTCTTAGTGTTAGATAATTTGTGTTGGGATTACACCATACTTATAATATTTTCGACAAAAGTTATGAAAAATTAGACAAATCGTACGGTTTTTATCGAAAGTTATTTTTTTCGGTACATACGTTGAACTGATATTGACTAAAAAATATTATAAATAAAAAATAAAATGCAGCTCGAAGGTATACTACCTAGAGGAATGCATAAAAAGTCAAATAAGCTCCGTCTAAAGTTGATTAGACAATTTTAAAAAATTAATTATCGAGTTATCTTGCATATTAATTTAAAAACACACAGTTTTAAGAAAATCTTGTTTAACGAAGTTTCAAGTTATTTACAATTGAAGTTTTTGTATTCTGTAAATAAATTCGAATTAGAAACTCAGTCGGTTATGCCTGGGTCATAAAATAAATCGTTTTCTTCCTCGAACATTTCCTACTAATGTGCTCATTTTTCTTTTCGAACTGTTTCCGGATTTTTTCAAGTTGTTACACGAGAATCCCTCCCCTAAAAATATCAATTATCGTCAATTTACTTTTTTGTTGGTCAATAATTGCAGAGTATTTGATCTATTTAAAATTATTCAATGTTTGGTATATTTATGGTGTTTTTAAGGATAACTTCAGTTTTAAGTAGGAAAGATTATCGAAAATATACTTCGTCGATGTATTATAAAAGAATCGTGGCTTCTGAAAGATCGCTAGCGAAAATGTCGCAAAGCATAATCTCATTCAGATAGTCTGCCCTTATTCCGACGATCTGATCACAGGTAAAAGATCTTTTACCACTGGCCGTCAAGTTCACAGGATCATCGAATCCCTCACAATGGGCGGTCGTGTTTTTCGTTACATTCACCGGGATCGACCACACTTTCTACCTGCGTTTATAATCCGGAAGCATACGCAAGAGCACGCACGATGGCCCAAAACATTAAAAAGATACTGTATCGACACCTCAGAAAAATATGTGAGAAAAACTTCGGTAGGACCATTTTATAAAATATCCCCACTTCCTAGATTTACATTTTACCATGGAGATGAACAATACGTATGTATGTATCAGCAACATTATTGACTCTCTTATGTAATGTATTCAATTATAGAAGATATTACAATATTTCTTTTAATAATTTTCGGATGAATTCATGAAGTAATGCTTATACAATGATTGATCAAATTACTGTGATGAAACGAAAAGATTGCATATTTTATGTTTTCAATGGTATTGCATTAGGTCGTTGCACATGAAATGGCAGATTCATAAATACATCTTCGAACTTCGATAACATAGTCAAAATTAAATTTGTTTAACCAAAATATGCTCCAATAGGTTCAATACGTTTCTGCCAACGTATTACAAATACATTTAGCCTGTTACTAATTATTGGCATTACTATTATCGACAATTGTCGCTTCATTGTTAAATATTTCTTTTTTCTTGTTAAAAAAATTATCTAAATACTTAAATTTACGTTGTGCTATCTGTTCACTAGCTGTTCTTATTTCAAATACTGTATTAGCATTTCTATAATGCTGTGTTAGTGTTAACGAAAGAAAATCGCTTGAGTTTCATTAGAATCCATTATCTACATTTAGTATAATCTTAACATGCCTTTAACAACAAAACAAGCCTCCCACTGAAAACAATAATCTATAGATTTTATTTTATCATATGATAATCGATATGATTCCAATACATAAAAATAAAACTGAATCTGTTACTATACTAACACCGCCATTTACTGTGCAACGATCTAATAACTTCAACGATAGTAAAATATAGCCTTTTCTTTTTCTTACCACATACTTAAGTAATTTGTATACATTTTGATAGCTTACCTAGCTAAAAAAAAACAGATTTTAATTTTTTTCATAATCTGATAACACCTTGAATATAATAGGACATCTATGGAAATTATTAAAACGTCGAATTACATAAGAAGTGATAATTAATAAGTAACAATTAATTGATAAGACATATCAGTATATACTATCACGACGCAGGAATAAACAAAACTGTAGAAAAAGTACTGAAAGCATGTCGGTACGTATTCGTGCGATTATAAATACAAAGAGTTGCATGATCTAATATTAATATATTTATTATTATCATTATTATTATTAACTTCTTAACCTACGAATTTTCAATCGCTGCGTATGTTAATTTCAGCTATTCACCATGTTAGTAGAGTGTTAAAAAGAAAAGAAGTTAAAATATTACATGTAATTTATGTTTTGCAATCGTCCAATTTAAATGGAAGCTAAAGTTAGAGTTGAAGTGCAAATTGATTAGAAATAGAACTCCTCTTTTGTCGTATCTTAACCATAATCTGTACCACGAGTGTAACTCGTTATAAGGAAAGAAGTTACTAGAAATTTTAATATAATATGTACTGCTTGTTATAATGAAGGCTTCGTTTCAAGTGTATTTTCAACTCTATTCTTGTTCAAACCTTAAAACAAGTGATACATAACTTCGAAGTGATCATGATAATTTGGTTATTTAGTGTAATATGTCAAAAATATAAATATATGATCAATAAATGCAATTTTTTGTAAAATCTCGTAATAGGAAGAAACGAAATAAAAATTTGTTAAAAAATCCAAAAGCTTCAAAAGTTAACTAAAGTATTGTTATTTTTGTATATATTTTCAATAGTATCTAACATATTTTTCTCTTCCCCAGTTTGCAACGAATTGAACTTCCTTATTACTTCCTCTGTTTGCTTTATCCCTTTTGTTGTTGTTTTCAAAATTCATATATGCAGCTAAACTTCTCATTTCAAACCAAAGCGGGCCGATCTCTTGAATAAATCATACGTTTACAATTTTCAAATTAAACGTATAAATTGCACGAGTTTGTCGCGTTGAAGCAACTGTCACCGATGAGGGACAGCTGATTTATAGCGCACCAGGTTACACATGAAATAATTTCAGGGCTGTTGCATAAGTAACCACACGCCTCTTACCCATATGCTCGAAATTTTTATTTCATTTTACAGTTCAAATAAAAATGAAAATATCCATTTAAATGTAAAACAGATATATTTTTAATAGATATTCACTTGAAACGTTAATAAGGAAAAACGTAAAATGTACTTTTGGAGGGAAATATAAAATTTTTGTATAATAATAAATTTTATTCTGCACAAATAATAAAAATTTTTGTTGCACAAATCCATAGTGACACATCTGAAAAATAACTGAAATTCGAAGTACTAATAGAGCTATAATCGATTTTGTAGCTACACGCCACATGTGCTGTTATTATTTTGACGACGAAGACTCAAAAACCTATAAGCCAATTTTAACCCTTTGCGCTCCGAGTAAATTTTCTAGCTTCTAATCCTTCTAGCTTCTCAAAAAAAAAACTCATACCATTTGGTCCAATTTTAAAAAAATTATTATGTTTTAAAGGAGGTATAAATTCTTCTGTAACTGATTATAAAATACTGCTATACGGTACTACTCTGAGAATGATACAAGATACATGTACTCTACTTTTATTCGTCACTTTTTCAAAAGTACATTTTTCGCAATATTCATAATTTTCAATAGAAAGCTACTCGCAGTATCAATTTAACTGCGAGGTGAGATTGACAAACAACGGTATGCATCTAGTAAGATTGTACAATAAAATGGCTTGCAATCAATCTTGATACGAAAAGGGCGCACAGGTGCGGCGAACGTAAGCTACCAAGTGCTCACCACCGACAAATTTCAACCGGCCGATTATATTTATCGCCTGATTCCAGTCGGCAGATTACATTATTTCGATGCTTAATGCGTTACGTCTCCGCCTCTGGGCTTCTCTGGGCAAAGACGGGAGTGGGATGTTGTATGTGGTAGCGGGTACGACAAAATATTCGGCAGGGTTTCGGGATCTCTACGCTAAATGTACTCAAATAAAGCAATCTCCACGATCAGACAACGACAACGCGGCGGCGTTTGTCTTTTATCCCTGCATTTTACTCCTTCCTTTTTCCGCTTCCATCCAGTTCCTTCTACTCCCTCTCCCCCTAACCCCTTCAAGTATTTTGATGACAGTGGCCACTGGTCACTGCCGGCGGGTCCAGCTTCCTCTTCTTTGTCAAAGCGAACCCTTCTGACAAAGCAAAGGTGGTAGTCTGCCGGAGAATTAATTACTTTGAACAATATTTACGTTCTCTCATCTAAGAGATTCCTCCTTCCTTTCTTTTCTTCGAGAGTTTCATTTTTTACAAAGGCCTCGGCCGATGTTTCCCACCCCCCATCTACGAAAGGTCGAGGAAGATATCACACGATTTTTATCAAGTTTGCGAAGATTCTCCTGGTCAGCCTTCGTCGGGAGGACAAATCTCTTGTTGCATGGGAACGGTATGAAAAGAGAATTATGAGAGAATCTCGACCATTATAACGCGCCCGATATTTCGAACTTTTAGGGACATCTAATGTCTTGTCATCCTATGTTAATATCACTTATAGAGAAAATTTTCTAGCGATATTGCACACTGTTGAAATCACATTTATAACCTTCCAAATGTGTAGAATACACTGAGGTGAATCGGATCAAAATAAGAATTTAGTCTGCGGTAGCCATAGTCTGTATTATCTCATCTCTCTTTTTCGCATCTACTGCAAATAATTAATTGTTTTAACATTTTGTCGATCAATTGAGTAGATCTCCCCATATTATCGAAAAATTGACATGTTTGATATATTTGTGAATTTTATATAATAATATTGCATAAATTAGTCTATTTTGAACGTTAGTATACTTGAAGAAAAAAAAATTTCTATATTGTCTAACATATTTTCATTTTGTTTCAAGATTTTACTAAATACATTACTTTAATTCGTGTAAGTGATATGAAATATTAGTTAATTATTATTTTATTATTTGAAGTTACTTGCACACTTTATGGGTGCCTAAATGTATTATAAGAATGTTGCTAATAAGAAAATATTTTGAAGTGACCGATATTCACCGATATTGGTGGAACTTTGGTAGTTTTTAGAAAAGTATTTTACACGTACTTTTCTTTTTTCATCGACAATCGTTCGCAGTCAAAGAACAAAAATAATCTTCAAAGTTAAAAGTATAATATCTTGAATGTTATTAGAGACAGAGGAACGGTGTATACCGATGGGATTTTATATTTTTCAATGTCAAATTTTTAGCATCATTTGAGAAAAATATACGCCATCGGCAATGTGTTAAATTATTATTTAATACCAGTACACATTTGTTAATGGAACAGACGCGTACGAACGTAACAATTTTTTAATTTAAGATGCAATTTCGTACTTAAAATAAAAATATAAGCTTGAAAATACAGGGACACCTAGATATCAGCACTGTATAATGTTTACACTTTATGTCTTTCCAAACATACGCTACTTTGTTGTAGTAGAAGGTGTAATTTTAACCATGGACAGGTATATATTGCAGCAATGCATTAACATTATTCAAACTTATTATGAGAATGAACCATTGTTTTCAAACAAAATTGTATTTAACGATGAAACGTTTCTCAATCGCAGAAGAAAAGTTTTCAAGTTTCTTTCTATTTTTCATCATTAATGTTCAAACCGAATAAATACCAGATACGAATTTATAATAGAAAAAGTTAGCCTTTTAACATCTGACTATTATTTTTCTTGTTTACCATCAAACAGAAAGTGAACCGATACATCCCGAAATTTTTCACGTTCTCGTTTTTCGTTTGCAAAAGAAAGGTTTTTAAGCTTTTCTTTATTTTTTATTATTAATAGTCAAGTCAAACGTGTCAAGTCGTGGTCAAGTAAAAAAAGTTAGCTTTTCAATGTCTACTTATTACTTTTTTTTGTTATCAAACAGAGTATGATACAATTCGCCTTGTTCTACCCTACATGTCTATATAACTACATTTTTTTAAATAACATTGCTATCGAACAATAGCAGCTACCGATTAGAATTCCTTTGAAGCACAGTGTATTTTTCTACTGTTCCGTGTATCCTTCTATTATCTTTGTGAAGAATACAGGTTGTTTACTTATGCTTCATAAATTTTCCACTTTTCGCACAATTACGATCCGCAGGTAGCGTTTACTTTTAGCAGACAGTGCTAACTACCAGGGATGAGACTATGTGCTTTTCTCTTTTTCATCGTTAATCATGCTAATCATAGCCTGTTTGATGTTACAAATGCTAAATAAAGTTTATATCAACGCTGATATTTTTATAATAGTGTGTTCATGTTTTATAATACGAAAGTATTATACCTACGGAATGATAACTATCGTGATAATTTCTGCATCATTTTTCCGCGAGACACGAGGAAAGGTATTCCCATTCAGGTCAGATTTTTCCCAGAATAACAATTACTTATCGTTAAATGTCAAATGAGATTAATGCCAGTAGCGTGTTAAATGTTAACATAGGCACTGGATGTACGAAATTACATTGATATTATATTATATTTATTTTTTCCTGTGTATAGTTGTTCAAAGATTAACTTAAAGACATTGTTGTATATTTTTGTCACTTTTGTAATGTTATTAGACTATTTCGTACCGAAGTTTTTGTATAAACCCGTTACAAAGTAAACGTACAATCGTTATTTAACGTATTTAAAGCGTTCTTTCTATGCACAATTTGCTCATAGCCATAATCCAAAATATTTGAGTTTTGAAAATTCAGCTGATTAATTGGGTCAGTGTAAAAGTTTTTGCCCGTTTTCAGTAGACGACACTAAATTATTTGTTTGAAAATTACACTTGTTGTTACCGGATAAAAAGAGCGATATTCAACTGTTACTTCATCAGCAGACTTTTGTATTTTGATAGTTCTTATGTCATAAGAACAAACATGAGCGAAAAAAAGGTTCATTCGCGTCATGTCATGCTTTAAGCATTCCAGAAAGATGTAACAAAGAGAACTATTGTAAAAAATATTTAAGACGTTTACCAAAACCGTGTATCAGCTCTTCGTATAGTAAATAAATAGTTTGCAAAATTTATACTCGGCGATTTTTAATTAAACGACGAGCCTTCGACTGAGCTTCAATAAACGATGACGTTGTGCTTAATGTATTGCAGAATAATCCACAAATTTGAACTGAAAAAGTTGCAAAGAAACTTAACTTCGACAGATTGGCCAGATGAAGATTAAACAAAAAAAACGCAAATTATATAATTGACTAATAAACAAATTTTGCTTGTATTTTAACGTGAAATCGGATACGAACTTCTGTATTTGCAAAACATTTAAATTATCAGCAAAAAAAAATCGATCATTCAGTAATTTTATTAATTAAAAGGTCAATGAATTACACGCGGTATAACGTATGTTTCTTTTTTACAAATTCGGTATAACGTTTGTTTCTCTTCTGCAAGTTAATTAGTTTTTTTCGGACACGAGACAATAATCGAAAGAAGGTACACGACGCGATAGCAATGGTGGTGAAGAATTGAAGGTGACAAGACCGAAAAGAAAGAGGAAGAAAGAAGAGTCATCGTCGAAGAAAGGAGGCTGCAGCTTCTCAAATTGCAACGAAACCGGGCACCAACGCGTCGCGTGGGTTTCGTATGACGATCAGACCACCGATGACGATGCTGTTTTTCTTTCGCCCCGAATATACCCTTCATCCCCTGTGATCTAGCTTCATATTTAAAGGAAATTGTAAACCTAATGTAACCAATTACAAGGTATATACTTCCATTCTAATTGTGTAAACCTAAAGAGATTAGAATAGAAAAGACATGTAGAGAACGGACGTTTAATCGTAGCATCACAATGCGTTTTAATTGCTACTTAAGAAACAACGGAGGGAGTCTCTTTAGGGAACTTTAAGGGTTATTTGTACGATTGAAAGGGGGAATACCATTTAGAAAAGCTTCAGAAAAAAAAAAGTTTGTAAAACAATTATATTTGTCAACACATACCGTTTCAGTCTCAAAGAACGCATTAATATTTATAATAAATTATAAGTACCCGCTTGATTTCATCTTATAATACAACGTACACTACGTTAAAGATCTATTCGCAATGATATTAATATTTTACAATATTTGCTATGTTACAAATTACTATTTTACACATTTTTCTTCGTATTTACAAGTATTTCGGAAATACCTATTCAAATTTTCTCGTTACATATCGTACGATTGATATTGCATTAACGATAACACAGAACGGAATTATGCAATATTTTCTGATATCGTTTTACAAAGAATAAACGAACTAAATGCACGCAAGTTTCAAAAGTCAACGTTGTTGAAACTTTGCAATTACACTTCAAAATACCTACAAAAAGAGAAAAAAAAAAGAAAAAAAGAAAGAAAGAATAATAGTAATAATAAATTGTTCATTTATCGCGAATTCATTCGATTGAACAGATCATAGTTTACGTCTCATATAGTATATTTGACAGAAACATGACATTTGTCTTTTTTTTTTCTTTTCTCCTAATGCACAAATGAAAATCCGATTATTCCAATTTTGATTAACTCCACTAACACTACTCTCGTTACAATTTTCATCTCAACTAAATCCTCATTGCAACAGATCGTATAAAGCTGTGATGTAAGACTGCGCCATCTGAAGTGTCTCGTATTTCGATAATTGTCGGTCATTACCCAAAGACGGAAGGTACGCTCTCAATCTATCAAATGCCTTATTCAGATTCTGCATTCTTCTTCGTTCCCTAGCATTCGCCGCAAGTCTTCGTTTCCTAACGATCGTCGAACTGACGTATTTACCTCTTCTTCTGACGATGTTTCGATTACCTTCCTCAGATCCGTCCATTACGGATTCTATGTACTCCGGGCTGTCACTCATCTCAGCGTCGTCCTCACTATCGGCATCAACGATCCTATCTGAGTAGCTGCTGGAAATATTGCTGATGACACTACCACGAGACGACTGCGTCTTTTCGTGTTCCATTTCAGCTTCTGCGTCTATTGTTCCGTCAGTATCCGCGTCCATGCTATTTACTTCGTCTGTTAGATCAACCACGTTCATAGTGTGTTGCCTTACCTCGTTATTAATCGGATTCCTCTTTGTATTACGATTCCTTTTGTTTAATTCCTTCGTGGTGCCTAGTAAACGATAGGTTACCGGAGCACTTATTGTATCAGGCTCAGATGATATAGACAGGGTAGTTGCAGGACTGATTGATCTCAAACTTGCAGTTGGACTCGGTGTATGCCAACCATCGCTGCAATTCCCATCGTACACGATGCAACGTGGTATCGTAATAGTGCTTACCGGTGGGAGGTCAGCTTTGTTTTTCGAATAAGGATAACTCGGTAAATCCAGATACGTACAAGACACGACTTCGTCTTCTCTCGGCGGGAACATGTATCCGTAACGAAACATTTCCTGAAGCTCCATACCGAGAAAGAGAAAAAAGTTTCTAGATGGAAATTCAACACAGCTGTCGAAAAATCGAGCCTTCACACGATAAACTTGGATAAATTCGAGTAAGCTTCGTAACGCCGTCGTTCTTCACTGAATTTTCACTATTACCGCCACGTGATTCACGGTTATCAAACAATTGTTCCTACTATTGTACTAATAGTGCTTATTTTTCCCTCTTTAATATCTTCAGTTCCGATTGAATTCGCGATAGAAGCCTGAGCCTTTCTCCTTGAAATTTATATCTTCGCGATATAAGAACCCAGGTATCCTCGAAGTTTCGTACACGCATGCCGACTCGGCTGTCGGGGTGATTCTAAAGTCGGCTGGCATACCGCTGAGGGATTTATGCGTTTTCGAAGCGAGGCACCCTCGTGCAGCACGTGCCGTCCGACCAATGAAAACTCGCCAGCTCGCCCCACCATTTCTGTGGTGAAGTAAAGCCAACCAGCCTCGAATATGCGAACAGCTAGTGCAACAGGTGGCTTCTCGGCGCCTCCAACCTAAACGATCATGTATAAAATCGCACAACCATTACCTGGTCCTTTAGTGATATATATAAATACATGCATGCATATGAATGCACACACACACACAGTCACACATAGATTACACATAGTTACACAGTAAATACATTTATTTTTGTATTCAAACTGGAATTGTAAAACGTATACTGTAACTTATTTGCACTTACTAGACCCTCCTTTGTGATTATTTGCCATTTTTCACAGAACTTTTTAACCCTCCCTTAAAAAGAAAATTCTCATCTTCTTTGAATTAAAAAAGACTGACGAATTTGCAAGATTTAAATAATTTGCGTTCCCGCATGGTTTTTGTTATTTTAACGAGGAAAACATGGTGACAGTTAAATATAAAGGCTATTTTCAGGAATTTTTTTTCAGCGAAATTAATTCTCTTTTTTGACAATTTTTAATACCTACGGAAAGTGCATTTTTGAAACATGTTTTTCTAAAAATTTGATATAAAAATATGAATTATTGTGGTAATGGTAGTAACCAGTGTGAGAGGCCTCTAAAAATTTATAGAAAACGGGCGGACGTGTAATTTTTCACTGTAAATTCCAAAATGAAAAATTATGCGACTTTCTTAAAGTATGAGATAATAACTTCAGTTGCATGTACGAATTTTCAAGAAAAGTAATTTGTTACCAAATAGTGTCTTTAAAGAAAAAATGTGGATAATCAATGAAAAAATTAGCTTCCCTTTTTAACATTTTGTAGGAACTAATTATCCGTGCGTGCAACGTAAGATAATATTATTAAGAACTATCACCTTAAATTTAAAACAAATCGGATGAAAATTCATCGAAATTTTGATGTACTCAAATTAAAAAATTTGGTTTCAAGAAAAACGCGTTTAAAGCTCTGCAACAAGTTATCTATGATATAACGTTAAAATTTCTTAACTTTTCTTTTAATTGAAATTCCATCTAAACATCTCAATAATTTTTTCTTGCTCAGATCTCCATAGAGGAGTGTGATGACAGCAATTACGTTTTCAGGTAATGCATTTTTGTAATTATAATTATTTAAATCATGAGTCAGTTTTGACCACTATACGTTACGTCATTAACGTACTAAAATACTTACTAAAATTACGTAATAAAACGTAATTTGAAAAAATCACGTAATAATTACTAAAAACTTCTTTAAATAGCAAAAACTATGCATTATATTATTATATTTTTATAATGTTTATGTACTTTCAAAATTCACAAAAATGAAGAAGTTACAGAAGTTTTTAGTAAACGTATTAGATGGAAATCCAGTGGCACCAGATCAAGAGAGTATGGTGAAAATTGAATTATTTAGTTTTTTCTATAGTTTGTTTTTAATGTGTGCTAACACCGTACGAAGATAAGAAGAAGCGACATTAGCTACATCATTCTGTACATTTATAGTAATCACATTGTGGAGAGTAAACATGCAACAAAAGTTTACTGTGTTGATAATTTTTCAAAGTGTCAAGAAATAATAATTTTCCAGAATAGACGTCATCTTATGTGCGAACAAATAATTATGCGTTTTGACATTAGAAGCAAACAAAATTTTCCATTTATTAAATATCTAATTATCAGATGTTTGAAGATGATAGTATTCAAACGCAATATTGCATGTAGATAATCTGAGGAATTTAAGTTTAATAAGTATAAGTTTAACACAATTTTTATTATCTACTTGAAAGTATCTCTCACATTATCTATTTTATAAATATGTGACAAATGTAACGATGAAATAAGTGTAATATCAAATAATCTATAATATACCGACATAAAGTAAAGCAAGTTATAATAGCTACATTATTTTATATATTTATAATATCATTTATGATAAAACAAAAGTTTACTTTATCAATCATTTTTGGAAGTGTCAAAAATAATGTTAGAAATACTAATTTTCCAGAATAGGCGCCATCCCATATGCGAATAAATAAATACGCGTTTTGACGTTAGAAATAAAAAAAATTGTCCCTTTATCAGTTATTTAATTATAAAGTATTCAAAAATAAACACAAATTTTACTTGAAACATCTTTCACATCATCTATTTTATAATGTATATGATATATGAAACGATGAAACAAATTTAATAAAGGAATATTATGCATGAACTGCGGATTTTTATGCAAATTCATATTTTTAAGAATATGGTAAAAAAAATTAAGTAGAACTTCGATAGAAAATTGTTTCACCTACCAGATATTATAAAAAGCACTGTAATTCGAATATTTTGTATATTTTTTCATATTTTGTGCATTCTGTGCAATTTTGCTTCTTTGAATTTCCTTATAAATGCATAAAAATCCGCAGTCTAATTACGAAGTTATTTGATTGAATAATAATAATTCCATGTACGCTCTTTAAGTAATCTCAACGAGTGAACCGATGAAGAAGCGGAGAGAGACTGTGGAATGAGGAAAGCGGTCCAGTACAAATTTACCTTGGGAAAAGGACGGATCGTATCTTTAAAAGGGTGCAAATACCTCATGGGCGTAAGGTCCAGTTACATTTTTACTCGCTCAATTAGCGAAAACAGGTAGGATAAAGTTTGCGGCAAGCATGACGGTGGTCCGAAGCAACCCGATCTCTGTCATTCCCTTCGGACACAGCCGTCTTGGATTTCGGGATCGCCCCGCCATTGCCCTAAAATTCTTCCTAAGTAGCGACACGATAATCCTATGCTTAAAAACCCTTGGTACTTTTCGTACTTTTAATGGGAACAACCGTGTGATCGGTACGTTCTCAAGCTTCTTGTAAAGGATCATCTTTTGCGATAAACATGATTTCTACAACCTTTTTCTATACTTATATTCCCGTCCATAAATCATAACACACTTGCACATTTTGAGAAAAATGATTAATTAAAACATAAATACAATTTTCTCTCTTTCTCGAGTTTAATTGTGCATTTTGTTATATTCATCTGTAACAGTTTTTTTTATTTTATTTTATGGTTATATCTGAATACAAACTTAAAAATATACACGTGTAACTTGAATAAATATTAAGAAAAAGGTGTATTTATTTAATACAACTCCAATTTTGTAGCATTGCTAAGTAAGACGATGTTTTCTTCTTTAAAACTGCATTTCGATTTACTTTATTTTCAGTTCGGCAGTTCTTACGATTACAATGAATACTTCTAGAAAAAAATTATCTATCTAAAAGAGCATTCGAATATTAGTTACTGTTACAAAGCAAAATACACTCTTCGAGAAATTGTAGTAAAAAATTAAAATTTCGAAATCCGAATTCTAACTTGTATTAAGTGTCTAGTGACTTATGAACGACAGTGCACTTACCGAATACGGGTAATTTTTTCGTACTGAAAATTCTATAAGAAAAGAATGCATATATTCCAGCTATGTAAAGAACAATAAATAAGTAACAACAGGAAATTTAAACATTCATTTTTACTTTTCCTCTCATGATCTCTTAACGTGACTATTTCAGATGTGTACAGTTAGTATAGTTTTGACACGTAATCGCATAAGAAAGATTCTTTTTCTTTTCATATCTAAATACTTGGCTGTTTTCACATGAGAATATTCTTCCATTGAATTAGGATGCAATTTAAAAATTGATTGCTTCCATCTATTATCTTGTTTCAGAACGGAACTGGGACGGAACTAATAATTAGGGCTACGAAATGTACGTTTGTCTGTGTCTGTCCTTCCTCTATTCACCTACAATATTACCCTTACCCCCCGATCTTTCGTTTTCACCTTTTTGCTTACCTGCTTACCCTGTCAGCGTACCAGTTCAACCCACTCGTCTTTGCCTGTTAAAGCCATACTAATGAGTTTTCAATTTTGTGTATTAATTAGCTCTGACTAAACTAAAAGTGGATAGGGGTGTTTTCTGAGTAAATAACATTCTCACTGTTAACACATTGCCGACCGTGCACATTTTTCGCAAGCTACGCCTACAAATTTGACGTTGAAAAATATAAAATTCGTCGATATACACTTTTCCTATGTCTCTAATAATGTTGAAGATATTAGTTAAAGTATGTTTACTACATTTACCTTTCAGGGTGATTTTTGTTTCTTGACTGAAAAAGAGAAAGATACGTATAAAACAAAGCTTCATCAATATCGGTGATTATCATGTAGGAACGTTGCCTTGTTAGCAACTGTGGTACATTTAATTATCCGTGAATCGTGTAAGTAATTTGAAATAATAAAATAGTAATTATCTAATATTTCATATCACTTACAGAAATCGAAGTAATAAGTTTGATAAAATGCGTAGTAAAGTACAAATACGTTAAAGAACTTTTTTTTCAAAGTGTGCTAACTGTGTTCGAAACAGATAAATTTATGCAACAATTTATGCAACTACAAAATACATCTTTTTGGTCATATGGGGAGATTTCCCTGATTGGTTGGCGAAGTGTTAAAAATGAATATACATATAATAGAAATGCAAATCGAGGAGAAAAGAGCTTTAAAAATTAATCGTTAAAATAATATACCATGTACATGTAACTAAAAGTGTAAAGAATCAATAAAAGAACAGTATTATTCGATTGGAAAATACGCTGTCTATGTGTGTGTATTTTACCTAAATGTGTTTAATTACGAAGTAATGTAGATTTTAATTAATGTTACTGTAAAAAAGAAATGAAATAACAAAAAAATATGAAGAACATGGCGAAGCTTTGATACGGTAAGAAGTGAAAGAGACAAAAAAGGGAAACGACTGAGGGAAGTAAAAACTGAAATAACAGAAGGGATATATCCATAGTCAAAATGGGCTGAGGTAGATTCGACGTGAGGATGCTCCCTGGGCGTGAGTCGAATAATTAAATATAAACTGCACTCATTTGTGAGCTCTATGGCAAATAACACGTTACCCGACAACTAGTGGTAATTTATGAGAGCTCCATATAACGCTATCTATTTGACCCTCCACGAAGTTGAAAGGATATCTACATAATATACACGTGCAGGTCTATTTCAATGAATATATGTATATTCACAGATTGAGATATAAGCTTTGTACAGGTAAATACAAGAGTGAAATGTAAGGCCTAAAAGTCGAATAATTATCATTCATTTCGTTTAATTAACATTGTTTCTCCTGACATTTTGTCTTTCTCTTTCTCAATGTTATTCGTCTTATTTACGATTCATCAAGCGAAATATATTTTCATTTGTAATTCATCGGAAATAATTCACTGATTTAATATAAAACAGTTAATACGTTATGTGTTGTATGAATTTGCGTTATAAAACATTGTGCTTTACCAGAATTTTTCTCGTACAACCCGAATAATCTAGAGTAACATGTTTGAAATGCTCATTGCTATGCCAACTTTTATTTTTTATGTTTTATAAAATAGAATATATTGATTTAAAAAGACATATTATTAATGTGTGTAATAAAATCAATTTTATTTCATAAAAAGTTAACGAAAGAAATAATTAGATACGTTTATTATGTATTTGTAATTATTCAAAAAAATAAGTGTAATGCTCCACTGAAGCAAGTTTAATTTTTAAACGCGAGGAATTCTTATGTTTTTTTATTTAACGTTTTGTACGAGGAATCGCGTCATATGGAAGCAGTAGTAGCAAAATCTTTGGCGTATTACAGAAGTTCGTGTTGTAGGAAATCACGTTACACGAGTCTACTGTACTTGCAAATTTAGTCAAGCTTTTTTTGGGTATGTAGAAGGAGGAGAGACAAAAAAAAAATGATATTTCAGGAAACCAAAATAAGTTTGATTCGGTGTCAGAATGTGTATTATCATTCTCACCACAAATGAAACCCATAAAAGTCAGAATTATGTAATTAGTACGTTCAAGTAAGAATTTCCGTTTCTCTAATATGTAATAAATTCAACGAAAGATTATAGAAAATAAATATCGAAGACCATGTAAATAAATATCGCGCAAATAGAGAGATGGGTGTACTTAATTTCCAATCATTATCAAAGATATCGATACTGTGTATAGATGAAAACACTGTTGCCCCGTAACACTTATTCTATCATATTCGTACCATGTTTTTTATAAATTGATACTTTTTGAATTACAGTTTATTTTGCCTGTAAAAATGTTCGTAGATAACAAGCTGGACTAACTGGACAGGACAGAAATTCCAAATAATCGATGACGCCTCTAAATGTGACAGCCGTGACTCTGGCACCTGTGTTTCCGAAAAGAAATCACGCGCTATCAAAGAGATACGCCGGGATATTGTATGGCACAAAAAAAGCTGACTGTTCATCTACATTTCTCAACTTGCCGTGTCTAGAACCAGACAGGAGAGACGCGTCGAAGCTTGTTAAGGAGTGCGTGCCGAACTGATTCCCGGAATACAATTACCACATTATCCAGTTCCGCTTTCAAATTCCTCATTTTGTCCTTCCAGGTTGCTCCGACGTTGTTCCGCTGCTATTCGTGTTTAAGCATCATAGACTATTATGAACCGTCGGATAGTAAGCACGTTTTACAAAACAGACTCCCTCAAGATAGTATGTGAGATTAAAACTACATCTAAACATTTTATTTATGAAAATACAACCTTCAATGAATTTCATCCTCCAATTTTATTATAAGTTTGTAGAGAATATTATGTTACGAAGTTATTTTTTCTTCCTTTTAATACGCGTTTGTCAATTTTCATCGATATGAAATCTGCTGGCATTTCTTTATAGATTTGAAACTGATTGTTTCGAATGATAAAAAAATTCATTGAAAGATTGTTAGAGTTGCTAACTCTTTTTTGGAAATTTTTGAGTAACTTGCAACGCACAGTAATTTATTTCTTTCGATCTTCATTTATTTTGTTACACTCCATTTTCTTCCCCTTACAATTAAATTTTGATTATTATAATCAAAATTTATTTTAGATTAATCTCAGTTGCTTATTTTATATTTGATTAAAAAATTTAATTGAGTACAATACTCTTAAACATAAAATTATTGTAAAAATATTTAAAATAATTTATATGATAACTGGTGCAATTTGAAGTGAAATTTTCGATCTATAAGTTGTATCACTAAAATGTATCGCTTTATTACCTTCGAAAAAGTTCTCTTTTGAGTTTTACTCCCGTTTGAAAATCGTCAACATTCGGAGTAGCATTTATATAAAAAGTTACAGTTTCGCTAAGAAAAGAAAAAGAAAAACGAAAATTGCAATGTACGAAAGAGAATATAAATTCGTAGAAATCGTAAAATCAACAAACGAGTATAGTTATATAGAGCATCGGTGGTCAAAGCGGCACCTGAAAATCGATGTAACTTCCAACCTAGTTTTTATTTGTGACTTTGTCCCTTTCTTTGAAATCTGACGAGTGATTAACGATTACGCTCACAAAATGGTATATCGGAGAGTGCACAAATAACTAGGCGGCGTGTCGGTACGTTCAAACGCGCCAACAAGTAAGAGAAATTGGAACCAGAAGAAAATAAAGTTATTGTCTATAATAGTGGTCCTATCCGGAAGGAAGTATTAAATTTGTTGGTGGTCTATACACATAATAAACTATTTTACGACATTGCGCGGCTTTGATTCTAAAATCTGAAATCTTAGTTTTCGCTGTTCCCACTATAATAGTGCATAGTTATTCATGAATATAAATTTTCTTCCATTCAATTATTATTCATCAACCCTGCGGCGTGGCCAACATATTTTTTCACATTTCGTTAGGCAAACTCAGCTGTCTATGACCAAATTTAATGTTTTTATTGTTCAAACGTCTTAAAAAATTGATAATAATAATTTAGTTGGTCATCTCTCCCATAGAGTCATCTGCCCCACAATTACCCTAAATATAGTTTCTACATACTAAATATAGGATATGTTTATATCATTAATAGTAATAAAATAATATCATGTGAATTTAACCAATTTCACATTGGTTATCGTGAATTTGTAAAAGAGAATTAAAAGGACGCTGAACTTTTTCAAATGGTAAGCACAAACGTGCATTGACATAGAAAATTTCAGTCAATTACACCGTCTGCTGTTTTCCTTCTTTTGCCCTTTAAATTTAATTAAAAAGCGTTTTACGTTGTTACGAATGTAATATATGTACTGTAATATGGTAACGATCACGTCGTACCAGCCCACAAAAAGGTAGTCTCGTAATTAACTTAAGCCTAATAGAGCGTTTAGTAGAAGATGCTTTGAGGTAGGTCCATTGTATTAGCATAAATCATGGAGGTAAATCTCCAGACTGTAGATGAGGAGTAGTTTATCATAGTTCACAAATGAAAGGGTTACCACACTGTTATAAGTCGCTCGTAATTACGAGAGCAGATATTTCGAGGGATTTTCCACCGTGACGGTCAGTCGTAAATGCGTTAACATTTTTCTACGCATCGTATACCTGATTTCGACGGATCTCCGAATGAAAAGAATACAGCGTTGTCGAGTAAACTTAAAAAAAAATATATACATAGAAGAATTAAACTCCGATTCAACGAAATATCATACTGTCAGTGTTTACACGTACAAAAAAATATTTAAAATATTCTCAATTGGTTTTAAACACTTCCAAAATTAATTACCGCAAATAAGTGTTAGATTTATGGTAGTTCAGTTTAAAATTATTTATATAAGTCTGATATCTTCTTGGGTAATCGCATAATTTTGAATCAAATAAATATTAATTACAATTAATTCATATAGTGGATATAA
Organism: Anthophora plumipes; assembly: GCA_951804975.1. Lineage (NCBI taxonomy): Eukaryota > Metazoa > Arthropoda > Insecta > Hymenoptera > Apidae > Anthophora > Anthophora plumipes. Next base: position 12,206,613 of record OX638118.1, on the reverse strand, counting down.
TTGTAATTGTAATAATATATAATTTAACGTTGTAATAGTAATTAATTGTAATTTACTATAATGTAGCTACATTTTACTGATTTCTGTTGAGAAAATGCAAAATTTGCGAAAACATAAAAAAGAAGGAAAGGATCGAAGCAGTTACCGGTAACAAGATATGATACCGCATAAATTCAGTACAAAATTGAATATAGTATTACCATTGATTGTTAGCAAAATCTGTATGCAAAACTTAATGTGCGCCGGCTACCTGTGTGGTCCTGAATATGAAAACACTACGCACTGGTTTCCAAAGCGCTCACATGAGATTCAATACAGTGCAATAATTCTTTAATAAAATTGTCATTTATTTATGTTGCAGCAGTTTTAAATAATAGTAGCTGCAAAATGAATTTTGTCTAGTCGATGCAGTAACGTAACTTTCGAAGTTCTAACTTTTAAAATTTGATATTAATTCTTGAAATATCAACGAACTAACGTTTAAATAAATTTTAAAAATACCACCAGAATATATTCTATTTGTACGATGAAAATATTTGGTAAGAAAGTCATTTAATTTCGGAAACATTATGTTACCGTATATTTATATTAAAGGTAAAGGTGAACCAATTCGGTTTATGGGAGGGAAACAAAAGTTCACAGGAAACTATATTTTCATTTCACCGCCCCTTCGTCCAACTTCGAAAATTCTCTTCGCTAGGAACGGTTTCCAATTCTGAACGTAGATAAAATGCAAAGGGATTGGTATTTCGAGCCTGTGGATTTCATAGACCTACGGCTGCGGCATATATTTATGCTAGCTCCACTAAAACTCATAGTATCCTTTGTATCTAGGTTAAAATGCGAAATGGAGATGGTTTTTAATTCCAACAATTTATGAAAACGGAGAATGTAACAAATATAAAGAATTAAAAGCCGCAATAAATCTATAATAATAATACAAAACAATTGTTATTAATTTTATTGATGATATTCTATTAAACGTCTTATTAATATTAGTATTTACACAAGAAATTTGTTGACAAAATTTATTTTACATTTAAAATATATTATGTTCCAAAAGAAGAAATTTTCTATGGTATTGCATTTCCTTGAATAATATATACATCTTTATCTCACATAATTTTTTCATATATCTACAAAAAGAGGAGGGGTTTAACCTTCTAATCCAAATAAACTATTCTGTAAAAGTAAGTAATTATGATACTAGTATATGCATAATATTACATACACTTAAATAAATACATAGAAATATATCGTCACTTTTATATTTCATGAGATTTATACATTTTAACACGTATTTAAGACAAAATACAAAAAATAATTTTAAGGAAATAATTATTTTTTGTAGCTAATAATAAGTAATAATGCAAAAAGTAAACATAACTATACACACACTTATACAAGCGGTTAAGAATTTGGGATCGCTGAACAAAAAAAAAATTATACAAAAATTTCTAGAAAAATGTTAGTAACTTTAAGAATCTTTTATCATTCGAATCAATTTAAACGAGGAAAATTGTTGTTAATTTTCATATCAATTTCAAATCTGTAAAGAATTTATATCAAATTCAGTATTGAATATTGGATAATATATAATATATATTTAGTAATAATAATATAGTAAACAATAATACATCCAATATTTGTCATAAATTACACAAAAATTTACAGGAAAATGTTAGTAATTTTAAGAATATTTTATTATTCTAATCAATTCAAACGAGAAAAATTGCTATTAATCTCCATATCAATTCCGAATCTGTAAAGAATTAGTAACACCTCGAATATTAATATAAATTGGTTAGGTAACCATAAACTTTTAATCAGTAGTGTGCTTTTCAATCAACACAACAATAAAAAAAAAAATGAATGACTAAATTCACTTTTGTATCGCATTGAAGCAGAATAAAATTAATTTCGTATAAATATTGCATTTAGTAGTTCCGAATATTTTCACAGAGAACTTATACGTTCTAATACCCCTTGTCAGTTTGTTGCACTCGTTTGAATGAAGGGGTTACGCAGGTAAGACACAATAAAATATGAAACCACTTTTTCCGAACGGTGTTAAAAAGGTATCATTTTCCTTTTGCATGGCGGTTCCTGAACTCGTCAAGTTGCGGAGATATAATGTTTCAGTCAATCAATACTACAAAGGCTAAGAAAAAAAAAACATCGTAAAAATATATTATCTGAGACAGGAGGAAAGACGAGAAATATTATTACCGCGAAACGAACGAAATATCGTGCGTTATATTTATCGAGGCTGCAGCTGTAAGAAGAATGGCTACAGAATTATTAAAACAGGGTACAGGTAAGCAAGTGGACAGCTCGAAGGACTCTTAACAAAGCCGATTTTAAAGCAATTGAGAAAAAAAAAGAAACCAGTATTAGCAAGGAAGAATATTAAACATCGTTTGGCATTTGTAAAAAAAATATATATATATATAAAAATGGACGTTCTTCTAAATGGGAACGAGTGATTTGATCTGGCGAGACTAAAATTAACGAAAGTTATTCCTGTGGATGTTCTTGGTGTTGGATTCGCAATGGCGAATTTCTATAATATAGTGGTATTCATAAGTATTATTAAATTACATTTCACTGTCAAAGTTAGTATCATACACAAGCAAAAATATAGTGCTCATACTACTAGTTCCCAGAGTTTTCCTCGTAAATAGTTTATTTATGAAAAATTGAAGAAGACAAAGTTTCATCGTTTCTTGTATACAATAACATGGCTTGAATAGATTTTTTAAACGTGCAATAATTTTCCATTATGAATTTTTTTAATTAGCTACAATTTCTTTTATATTATATAAAAGTGGTTACCAAGGCAAGTTCAACGACTTACAACAAATTTAATGTTTAGCGTGATGTGATCAGTAGCACTATTAAGGTTTTAACATTTACATCGGCATTTTAAATGGAAATAAATATTTAAACCCTTAACCTATCATTTCTTTTCCTCACAATACATATAAGATCAGCTACTTATCATTTTAGTACCATTTTACATACAGTCGGCCGCATAAGTGTTCGTCCACCTACCGCATTCAGTGTATGTATAGGTAAAAGTAGAAAAATATGTCAGAAAAGTTTGAAAAAAAAGTACAGCAATAAAGCTTTATTTGTACAAAATAAAATGACATTGCATGAGATTCATAATTGTTATACATAATGATAAAATTAAGCAAAGTATTATAATGTAGCGGAAAATTCGAACGCAAAAGTCTTCGTCCACGAATATTTATAGTAAATAAAACGCATAGTAACGAACTAAACTTTAAAAGAACTGAATGTACTTTGATCGACTGTGTTTTGTTAAGCGTTTGCAATTGGCAACAGTCGATCTCAGACATTCAGAAAGAAAATATCATAGTCGAAATAATAATGGATTATAAGAGACGTGAAATATCACTTCCTCAACGGGAATATGTCGTAAAATTTTGGAAGGAAGGAAAATCTCAAAGGGAAATTTCTAAACTAATGGATATTCCACAATCCACGATCCAGTACATATTAAAGAAATTTAAGGAAGACAAAATCATTGTAAATAAACCGCGATAAGGAAGACCGAAGCTGCTAACAAATCGCGAGGAAAGTCGCATACTTAGAGCTGTTAAACAAGATCCCCACATTTCAATACCTGAAATGCAGGAGAAGGTGCTGATTCCTTTAGGCAAAACTGTAAGTCGTGATACAATTCGGCGAGTACTTCACAGAGACAATTTGAATAGCCGTATTAGTCGTAAGAGGCCATTAATCACTGCTAAAAATGCTAAAAAGAGATTAGAGTTTGCCACAAAGTATGTTTCAAAATCAGAAGATTTTTGGAAGCGTGTCATATTCACCAACGAATCCAAATTTTGTATTTTTGATACACCTAGTAAAAAAGTTTGGAGGAAACCAAATACGGAATTTCAAAAAGAAAATTTAACACAAACCGTGAAACACGGGGGAGCATCGCTTATGGTATGGGGCTGTATGTCGGCAGCTGGGGTTGGTGATTACCACATTATAGAGGATACCATGGATCGTTGGATGTACTTAAATATATTAAAAGAACATTTACTTCGAAGTGCTGATAAATTTGGAATTAAAGATAATTTCATGTTCCAACAGGACAACGATCCAAAGCACAAAGCCGCGATCGTTAGAGAATGGATACTGTATAATACTCCACATTATTTAGAGACACCACCCCAGTCACCGGATATAAATCCTATAGAACATTTGTGGGCAGAAATAAAAAAGAATATTCGCAAATCACCGCCGAGAAATCGTAATGAACTAAAACAACGATTTATAGAGGAATGGGAAAAAATACCATCAGATTTTACGGAAAAATTAACAAAATCAATATCCAAACGTTTAAAAGCTATAATTTGCTCTAAAGGATATCATACTAGGTATTAAGAGTAGAAATAGTAATTTTATGTAACAATAATTTCATTAGTTCGTAAGTGGACGAAGACTTTTGCGTTCGAGTTTTCCGCTACATTATAATACTTTGCTTAATTTTATCATTATGTATAACAATTATGAATCTAATGCAATGTCATTTTATTTTGTACAAATAAAGCTTTATTGCTGTACTTTTTTTTCAAACTTTACTGACATATTTTTCTACTTTTACCTATACATACACTGAATGCGGTAGGTGGACGAACACTTATGCGGCCGACTGTACGAAACGCTAATGTATTATAGTCTAATTACAATTGACAATCCTCGGTTATAGATAAATAAAGAAGTTTCTTAAGTTAGCTATAACCACTAATAATGGATTCGTTATGTTTGTTTTTTTTATTTCTTACTGCTTATGATAATAAATAATAACATTTATATGTATAAAGCCTGAGATTATCGGTTTAATTATCATGCTCTTTACTCATTACTATACATGTATAGATGCTGAAGAATCAGTAAATTTATATATGTATATGCATGTATATCAAAAACATTCTACGCGTGACAAACGGAATTATATCGATCCTTCGAAAAGATTTCTGCCAAGACCGAAATCGCTCTGATTAACATCACTGACGAGATAAATGGTTAACCTAACCTAACCTGTTCAACAGACGTTATACAATAGTGATGCGATACGAACGATTTTTGGCGCTTCGGTAAAACGAACCGAAGCAATTCAATGCCATAGAGATGCTAACACGCTTTAGAAATTATCAAAGGAGCCGCTGTTTTCAATGATTTACCGTATCGAGTGGAAACAAATTTGGTACATTGCCTCGCGTGTGAACGATTCATTCTTGCAAAATTTGTACCATTTTTCTTTCTCCTCGGAACTTTGCTTTTTTATTTTTCCGTTTTCTCAAATATTTCAAAAAGTCTGCTTGTCTACTGAACAAGAAATAAAGCATCAACACTTTATCTTTCAGAGTTGGTGGTATTTTGGAAGTTTACATAATGAATAGCAATTTTTACTTGTAATAATAGCAATTTCGTAAGTTTACATATGAATAGCAATTTTTATTTATATTCTCTTTGATTCCATTGTAATCGTTAACAAAATGGTTAGAAATTCACAGGTAAAATAACAAGAGTAAAGAATAACACTGAGCAATTGTATTTATTAGTTTAGGTAAAACAATGCTAATTGTGAATAAAATATCGTGATAGTATAAAATATATAAAAAATATTGCTTTGAATTTCTACACCGTAAAAAAAGGTTTTGTGAGTCATTTCATTTATGATATAAAAAATTATTTTATTTAAATCTTTGCTTTAACACTGTAAACATATTGTCCTTATTTATGTTTACATGTACAGAGGACTTGTAGAAATGTGAGTAAAATTTTTGATATCTATTATTAAAATATATCGATAAAGACAACGGTATTGATATACCATTTGCTTAATTAAATCGTCAAAGTACAATTGATAAGTATTCTGTGAAAATCTTTAAAAGATAATCGGATAGGTTAATTAAAAATCTAACAAATAACAATAAAAAAAAATAATAAACAATTAAAGATTTTATTTTATTGCTTTCGTAAAATATTCAAGAGAACAACCGCCTACCAATCTCAAAATTCCTGTCTCGAAGCTACAAATACGTGCTTTTTCTAGAATTTTTCATAAAATAAAATATCTAGAACGTATTATTCGGATTAGAAAAGTATTCACAATAATAAAAAATGAATATACTAAACTAGTACTAAATTATCTTTCGATTGCTCAAAAAATGATCGCACTTATGGAAATCACCATCTAAATAAGAAAACGACGTATATTTCGAATTTCCATAACTTTAACAAAAATATCTCAAGCTTTCATATATATTATGCATGAATATTTCAATAATAATTCCATTATCATTGATCTATTAAAAGAAAATTTGTTTTTTTTCAAGTCATACTAATTTGTAATTCACAAAAGCACATTTATCGAAATATTAGTCAAAAATTGTTTCGAGCTCAGTTGAAATATTTCTATTGTGAGATTAAACATACTTTTACTCAATCTTTGTAGACAAATAGTAAATATGGAATTATAATTACGATTGACGTTAAGTTGGACAAAATTGGAATAAAAGGTTCAAGAGAAAAATACGGTTGAACTTCCATAAGTATAAAGATATGAAAGCTTACTTCGCGTGTTTAAAAAGCGTGACCGTGACTGTTGAAGTGGTGGTGGTGGCAGTGGTGATGTTGATTATGGCAGACAACGATCGGAAGCAACTTAAGGGCGGGGAAACGGAATCGGGGACTAGCAGCACGCGCCAGCCACACGCCTCAAGTCTTTTTGGGTCTTTTGCCTCCATCCTCAGACACGTACACCTGGGACAGTTGGCAAGCGAGAGACAAAACCTGGGAATGTCTACTAGACTGTGTCTGCTTTCCTTCAGCGAACACCAAAATGATCAAATTAAAGAAGGCAAAATTGAACGTGCCTGATAATAATAAAGAAAACAAAAAACATTCGTTGATGTTAGTCATACATTTTATTAAAAAAAAATGAACTGATACATTTTTAAGAAGATGTAAAAATCGAATAGATACACAGCATGATGTTGAATTAAAAAAAAAAAAAAGGAGAGAATGAAATGTCCCTCGAACAAACTAATATCTTTGAGACATTTATGCAATTTAAGATAGTAATAGCGGAAATGTAGTCGCAACAATCTTCCAAGGATACATGATTTCCTCGGATGGTAGTTTGGCGGACGGTAGGTAGATTAAACCCTCGAGACTGCGGGTACAGCAGTCTGCTTACCGTATGCTCTCCATATGGCTCGTCCTCCCTCGAAAAAGCAACCCGTGTCGGTTCGGGCGCCTTATTCACCTTCTCCTATTAGCCTACCTTCTCACTACCCTTTATATACGAATCCTTGTAATAGGTACAACCATATTTTCACTACTGATGCGTGAGATTATGCCGAATCACGCTGTCATCCGTTGACTAGGAAAATTATAAGATCAAAGATCGAGGATCAAAGTTAATTCTATTTCGATACGTATACGAGGAGCATGGAAGAGATCAAAAGGTTCTGCGTTTCATCTTAACAAATTTATCACGTGTTCTACGGATGTGGCTTATACGAGCCGTTTAAGTCCTTTCCTTACGGTTTTTATGTTATTTTATTTTACTTTGTTATTTTTCTTTACTTTTTATTTTTATTATTTTATACATCTATTTAGCCCTGGTTATTACGTACTGCTTTATTAAAAGAAGTGAAAATATTTTATGCAATTTCTGCTCGGTAATCATCAGCCTAAAGTTGAAGATAATGTTAGAGAAAAAATACAAATAGAGATGTAATTTTCTTTTCTGTTACGCAGTTTTTACTCGTCGTTATAAGGCAAGAGGTTAATTCAAAAGTGGTGTAAGTAAAGAAAAGATGAAATTTGGATAATGAGGGATAAAGCACAAAATACTTCAAAATTTAATAATACCAAAGAATGTTACGTCTCTTTTACATAAGCCACTGTGAAGTTATTTTACGAAAAAGATGGATATGTCTCGTATGTTTGTACATTTTGTGGTATGTGGTATACTATTACATAAATTTGTCTGTTTCGAATGTTAGCATATTTCTAAAAAATGCTACGTTGTTGAACATATTTTTACATTATTTCAGAATAATAATTAGATAATTCTCTCATTTTTTTCATATTTTCTGACGTGTAATTAATATAATTAAATTTCTATTGCATTATTAATTATTCACCGTTGAAATAATTATTTTCTTTATCAACCGATTATTAGTTTTAGTTTATTGATTAAGATTCCGATGTTATTTCTGTTAAAATCTTGGGAATATTATAATTATAATTAATAACAGGAATATGTATTTATTATTAATAATACTGTAACTATTAATATTAGGAGTAGAAATAAATTCTTTACGAGTTTCGGGTACAATCGAAGTTTCATTCAAATAGAAAGAAAACAGATCAATCACCGAAATAATTTTCATCATTGTTCACAACCCTTTGTCATTTTTCTGACAGCTTGGAAATACCATAGCGAATATTGTTTGAATGGCTGAACAACTGCTTATATGAATTCAGTTGGAAACAATTAATTTCTACACTTAATATAATGAAGCACTTAATTTTAGTGGATAATTGTGTCCACAATTATGATATAAGTATGTATATCAATATTTTATATATTACGAAATATCAACGTTATTTGATTTTTTCTTAATAAAAATAAATCAACAAATTTCATGCAAGTCATAACTTAAAATTAGAAGATGTTTATGCTTGCAGTCGAACTTATTTATGTTATAACTGAACATATTCAGCAAAATTGAATCGTATCAGATTGAAAATATGGAAATTGTTTTTGCATTATATGTTGACTTCATAGAGTATTTATGTTTATCTATAATTGTAAAAGTGTATAAATCATTAAAGATGTAAAAGTATATAAGAACCCAATTTTTTATAAAGATTTCAATCACTCTGAATATAAATTAAGTATATATGAGTGAAACTAATAAATGCGTTACACACTGATCACTAATCAAGCAGATCGTACCACCATCGCTAACAGTACCTCCTCCGGATGTGGGCGTCGCTGTTTTTGGATAGTCTCGTCAGACTTTATCGGTGAATTACTCGTTCGTGAGAACTGCTTAAGTTTCCTGTGTTGTCTCAAACCTGTTTATTTTACGAGGGTCGTTCAATAAGTAGAGAAACAAGTAGCTGCTGTTTCAATACGGTTTCTTCAATGATTCTCACGATTTGCCTATTTCTGGATACAGACCTCTATTACAATTGTAATACACTTATGCCATTACTGTACTAGTTTCTTATATCAGCATTTGTCTTGAAGTTTCAGCAGGTTTTCTACATTTCTTTTCACATCTTCGTTACTGTCGAACTAGACTCCGCAAAAGGGGAGTAAAATGAAAAGAAATCTGAAGTGCAAGATAAATGCGACAGAATACTTTCAAGCCTAACTTTTCCTAATTTTCTAACTTTTTAATTTCTGTTTTACGAACACCGAAATAGGTGTCGAGCAACTGTCTTAAACTGATGAGAGGGATGCTATACTTATGACTTTAGAAGTATAATAATTTTTATATAAACATTTTTTTAATTAGAGTTCTTTGTCCCTTACTTTATCATATGACCCTAATAAAATTTAAGATAATTCTAAACAATTTTATATACGTAAGTTAGTTTTGTTTTAATTTGAAACTAATAAAGTTCATGTAAAATAATGTCGAAAAAAGTGATTCTTCCATGAAAGCCTATTAGAAATGTGCTATGTTCTAAACACCAGTCAACATTTTCGGTTAAAACTGACCTGTCAGGTGGTTTCATTTATTATACATTTCGTTTCGTATCTTCCTATGCGATAAATGACTCGGGATGTGCATTGATGAAAAAAAAGAAGAAGAAGAAATACCAAAAAAACCCGTGAACTGTCATTCGGAGACTTTGTTTGAGAAATAAATGCCAGTCGATCTAATCTGTTGTTAACGCATGCACGTTAAAATAGGTGCGAAGACTAATTTTAAACTAACACTAGGAAGATCGGCAAACGATTATAATATTCCTACCTTTGCCTTTCTTTCTTTGCCGCATTTAACACACGTATTTTCTTCTTCCTTTTTCTTCTCCCTTTTTCCATGGGAATGGATACGATCAGATTGTCAACAGTACCAGATCCGAATCACCGAAAGAAGAAAGGAAAGTTTAAGAAAATTTACAGGTACCATTTTCTCCAGTAAGATATTCTAGTTAGCTAAGACAGACTGCAACCAAAAACCTTTCTCTGGAATGCATAGTCAATGAGCGGATCAGGCTCACGATAAGGTTCTGTAAGTTTCGTTTTCGCTGTACCTACATTTTGCTTGTTTTTTATTAGTAAGTTTTTGTTCAGTGTACGACGACTATAATTTTAGAAGTAACTGTGGTCATCGTTTTCATATCAATATTCCACGTATTCTCAATACTAAGCACAGATTCCTTTTTTACCATTGTTTCAACACTTTCTTCATTCAATTTATGGCGACAGCAATACGATACAGAAGCATTTTACAATTACAATTGGCAACTTTCAGTTTTATAAATTCCGAGGAAAGTTAAAATTAAAGTTAACGTTGATTACTAATATAACTGTTTTTGTCGAATCTTAATCAGAATCTGTGTCACGAGTCTAATTTGTTATAGGACAAAGGGTTAAAGAAAAAATTCCACTATTATATAAACAATTGAACATAAAAGATTCTTTCAGAAATGTACTAGAACATTTAACATGTACAAAAACATTAAATAAGTATTACTTCTTTCACCATAATGACAAATGCTTCAAAACAACTCTCTCTTCAAAAGGATCGTCAGAAAGTTTGTATTAAAAACCAATTTAAAGAATTCAATTGAATAAATTGTTAGCACTATGATTCATTAATATCTGTTGTTAAACCGGTATTGTTGTGTACAAAATTTACCGTTTTTATTTTATTTATTTTTCAATTTATGTATAAACAACGATACACCAAAAATCTGTTCGAATCCTAAATGATGAAATAAAAAGAAATTTATTAACGAATAAAATAAATTATTATTTCTTTTGTGAATAAAAAGTACACGAATTTCACTTTTTATTCATCCTTCAACCAGGTTGAAATTTACCCAACACTATCTAATGTACACGTACAATAGCAACAACGCTTACAGGTGTCAACATTCTCGATAAGACATTGGACACCAATGTCACGGTTCCTCTTGTTCTAAATAGCCCGGGTGGTCCTCTCACCTCTCTCGACCCTATCTTTAGACGATCTCGGATCAGCTTCAACGATGAGTTTACTGCTACTTACTAAGGCGGTACATGTATGGAGAAGCAGATGACTGGGGTGAAATCGTTTGCGTGTAATACGAAAGAGTTACACGCCTCGTAAGAGTCCCGTGAGAGTTTGGGTTTGGTTATGTGAAATATGCGTTCTTTTTTTTCTTTATCAAACAAACTTCAAATATTGAAGAGCGATAGAGTGCGAAATATAATAAAAATATTAGGTTATCCGGAAAGTTCATGCCGATTTTCGATAGGGTTTGAATATATTACAACATATAAAATGATATAAAAACATGAAGTTCGTATATATTTTGAAAGACTATTGTTTCACGTGACTTTTGAAACTTCGACCAAAAATGTCGTTACAATGAGAGACGAATGATATGGCGTATTGTCATGAGGAAGTGAGAACGCAGAAAACTTGATTTATCATAAATAAAACACGTAAACAAATTACTATCTGAAAGTTTATGAAATTAACAGAGACGGAGCAGGAAGATACATATTTAATTAATTTAATTTGAAATTTTAAGATGACACTACTACCATAAAACGAAAAAATTCAGTCCTGAAACTTTTTAAGTACACCGTGTATTTCTTTTCGAGTTGTAACATAACAGACAATTTAATGATCTACAAGAATTACACTAAAACAAATTTATAAAAATTATATGTGTTATTTTATGCTTAATTTGTATTTTTTTTTTTAGCCAAATCCTTTTGAAACAAAATTTTTTACATATTTGAGCAAAATATAGCCATCGATGCGTTAAATATGGTTCAGTTCGTTATCTTACCGAAAATATTACGAATCTGATGTACCTACTACTTCTTTCAACACACTCTTTCAGGTTCTTTTTTCTAAAAATTCAAGAGTTTATATTTTTCCATCAGTTCGTCTATAAAATACAAAATTTTTGAACCTACTGTCGTATATACAATATCATAGCATGATGTTATTACCATCTTACAATATTGTGCGTATGATATACTTACTACTTAATGCTTCTCCTTCCTTTCTTCACGCTAATATCCGCCCATTTCATCTTCAAACATGAAATTTACTCTCGCCTGAGAAAATTACTTTCCCCTGAAGATCTGATATTTCGTTTACACAAAGTTTTTGCAAACTGTAATCTCTTTACTTATCACACTAACGCGTGTTTCCTTTCCGTAGTTATTTGTACGAATTACCTAGCACCTTAAATTCTGTTAAATATTGTATTAAGCTGTCCCAAATATTCTTTTCGTAACTTGCACTTTCAGAAACGTGTAGCTAAACACACAGTCTGATTGCTTTTTGTTATTGTGAAGATACTTGTCAGTTCTCTTTTAGCAAAGTTGAATTTTAATCTTTTGCACTCAAACTTTTTCTCAGCTAAAGTTTATAGTAACTCGAACGGTTTTGGCTTTTTATGGCTATGTAATACACCTATCTCCTGATTTACACGGTTTTCAAAACGTGGTTAAAACGAAGTTAAGTAAAAAACGTAGAACTAAGGTAAAAAAATCATTTCAACTATCAGGTGTAGAAAAAGCATTATAATTTGGATATTTGATATATTTATTCATATTATTTGCATATTGTGCAATTTTGCACTTTTAAATTTTCTATAAATGTATAAAAATCCACAATTTAGTTATAAGTATATTTACTAATATTGCTGTATTTGATTGTTAAAGTACTTAATACTATTTAAACAAAGTTATCAATGTTTAAATTAGAACGTGTCACAATGCATGAATATTATTCTTAGGTGTTCTGTGTTAAAAATACAATATATTGGCAGTTTAAGAATCTTAGAGAAAAGCTCAGAGAGTTACATAAAAATTCTCAATACATTTTCCTTTTTCCTTTCTTAATTATTGTACTCTGTATTTCTCATTATTGTCCTCACTACTTCATCTTTAATTATAATAAACGTATTGCAGATTTTTGTGCAAATTCATACTTTCGAAAATATAGTAAAACAAAGTAGAACTTTCATAGAAAATGATAGAATGCACTATAATTTGGATGTTTTATACGTTTTTTACGTGCATTCTGTGTAATTTTGCAACTTTTAAATTCCCTATAAATGTATTAAAAACCACATTCTAATCATATGAGAATGGTACTTTTAAGATCTGAAAAGCATAATCAATTAAAATTCTCAAAATTACTACAAATTTACCTACATGATTACGATACTTAGCTGGCGAACGTAACAGTTTACAATAAAATTGTATAATTCATTTTTTCTTAAATTCGTTCAAGTTTTCAAATTACACCATCGCGGGCCAAAATGTTTTTACAGCCCGTGGGTTCACATATTGCTGGTGCAGTTATAACCGTTTCGAGGGTCATATTGTAAAGTCATGCCGCTTTCAAGCGGTCACGTGCGCATTGAGCCATCAAGTCAGATATATTGAGGAAGAGGCGGTAGGCTTATTACAAACGAACGACTCTTTCTCAGCTACAAATCAAATAACATTTTACTTCTGGTGATAGTCAGGATGTGTTGGTACGAATAGAGGCGTAACGCATTTTTTTTTATTTCTTTCTTTTTTTAAGTTACGCACAAGTAACCCATTTGTATTGCAGCTTTAAATATACTATTAACTTCATAAATCAGAGATATTCAACTAATAGTTGGTTGCTTAGAAATTACGCGTAATAATCAAAATAAAAGATAGTACAGTGAAACCTCGATACCTCGAAAATATCGATAAATCGATAATATCGATGAAAAATCGATACCTCGGTCTGTAAGCCGAAAATGTTTTTCATTCCCTTCAGCTCTGCTGTAAAAACTTCTACAGCTCAAAATAAAACTTACGCTAACTTGAATTATTTGCCGCATATTTAATATCTATTTTACCTCTACAACTCGAATTTGGAAAAATTTCGACCTCTACAAGTCGAAGTTTATTTCTATATATGAGTCAATCAATTCAATAGGATTAACGATTCTTCGATCGTCTTACTTCTTTATAGAGGTAGACAGTGCAAAGGCAATTAAAGATCGAAGGAATAAGTTAAAGCATAGTGCTGCCATTTCTCATTCTTTTCTGTGTATTATATGTAACAAAATGAATTCTAAACACTATTAATTTACAGTACACTAAAAAACTAGCACAAAGCAAAATCATAATTTTTTTTTTAATAATAAAGAGTAATATTTCGTGCACAAAATTTGCTTTACAATTATGTTTATATGTGTAGATATATGAATAGTACATAAGTTGTATATTTGGTTATAGGAATAGAATAAACAATTGACCTTCAAAAATTGAATTTATCTTTCTTTATGCCTTCAAAAGTCGAAATCGTCGTACGAAGTTTCTATTAGTCAAATTTTCATTTGTTAGACCTCTCTTACTCGAAAATTCGATAAGACAAACTTCTGTAACTCGAAATTTTTTTTCCCTTCCCTTGAGATTCGAATTATCGAGATTCCACTGTATTATCCATTTGTACACCAAATAAACTCGGAATGGTTTATTAGATTTTATTAATTAGTTTGATAATTTGTAAAATGATCGATACACGGCAGTACATCGCAAATATCATATTTAAAAACAGATTCTCTTCTAAGTGACTTAGATAAACATATAATTCATCGCTTAGATGTTTCTCTTCTCTTTGTTGTCGTATGCATTCGTGTGAGAAAATGTTGTCTAGTATATCTTGTTATTGAATCATGAATAAATGATGTCACTCTAGTACTTTTCTTTTTTAAATATTTCACAATCATTTCTTTTGCTAGTTTTTGTTTATAAATATGAATAATTCGATCCTTTTTATTGTTCTCAATTTGCCGGTAGAAATGAACATTCTCGCGAGCGGATTAGTGACAATCATGTATGGATCATTCCACTTACGAATGCAAATGGGTTAAAGATGTTATTCGTATTTATTGCTTACGAAAATATGTATAATTAAATGAAATTTAAAACATGAATTATAATAACAGGTAGTTCGATGTTTAAGTATTGTTTACAATGTGGTGTTGCACGATATCGTAACAGGAAGATCATTAAAAATGATATAAGATTAGAAACAGTAGAAATAAACTGAAATAATATAATAAGAATAATACGGATGTATATGGACGGTGAAGGAGGGATAAGCCAGAAGAGAAAATTATCCCGTCAGAGTAGAAGGTGAAATGTGTCTCGCACTTACGTCCGCCCACGCTTGCAATTCGTTATGACTCTAAAGAAATACACAATACGTGCTTCATGACCCTGTCAGCATTTTAGCACCTTTAGTATCTTTACATTGTAATCTGATAATAGCAGGTCGGGCCATAATGTTAACTGGATTGGATTTTAACAAGACAAGGTTTCGTCTGATCCTATATGCAAATTTTGAAAAAAAAAAAAAGACGAAAAGAAAAGAATTCGTTGTAATGGTACGTATGTTAACTACGTGTATTTTTCAGCTGTCTGTTAAAACAATATTACAGAGAATACTGAAGATTCGTTAAAGAATATAGTTCTTTGTTGCAAATCATACACCAATTATTGTTTCTTCTATTGGTAAGTTTGGCATCTGTAGATAAATTTCTATTGTAAAATATTATTATTGATTAATATTAATTATTATCGGACGTTTCCACTTAAGTTACAAAAAATTTCTATACTAAATATTTGAATTAATATAAGAAATCTCACGGAACTACAACAAATATATTATCAAATGGACAAAAGTAGACCGTTACTTTTAAGAGATAAGGCAGTCACGTAGTAAACAACTATTAATTATTTTTTAAATAAATCAAATTTTGGTTAATATATATTTTAATGCATGGTCTGTGAAAAAGAAAACATTCTGGTCCTAGAAACCTAACTTTTATTTTTTCGTTTTACCATTACTGACTGTCTTTGCAATCTTCAGTAGCGATAGAAAAAATGTAGCATCCAAATTAAAAATGTAGAGATTATATTGAAATCTCTTATATACCTTCACCCACGTGAAATGAATTTACATGATAATATGTCCCCCTACATATTATGTAAATTTTGTATACAATATTTTTCCATGTTATTATAAATAACAGAAATATTTTAAGTAGGCAAAATTTTTGCTTCACCTTGTATATATGTTGGAAAAAAGGCAAGGTTAATGATGTTAGACTGCAAATCTTTGCGCATTTATAAGAAATTTAAAGATGGAAATTTGCACAGAATACACGTAATATAGAAAAGTGTACAAAATATCCAAATTATAGTACTTTTTATAACACCTGCTAGATGAAATACCTTTCCACCAAAGTTGTATATTTTTTTTGCTGTGCTTTCAAAAATAGTATTTCATAAGAATCCGTAGATTGTGATTATGACAAAAATTTGAATTGAAATTTTAAAGAACATCCTACTTTTGCATTTATGCAAACATTTCTTTCAGTTATCAAGGGGCACAGTATTTGCCTTTCATTTTAGATTAAATAAATAAGGAATTGTTATTAAAAAATTAATATTATAAGATTATAATTACAGAATTATTTTATTTTAAATTTATATGTGGAAATAAGAAATATATGTGAAAGAACGTAATAATTTAGAAATTATAAAAAAATAATATTTTTTTCTTAAAATTCAAATTTAATCCACTTACACAAATAAAAATTACTTTATTAACACATTTATTTCTGTAAAATGTACCGATTAAAGTATAGCTTAGAGGAAGTTGTATATTACAATTTGATTTATTCGTTTTATAGGCACGAATAATCAGACTAAACGCGAAGGATCAAAGCGATTACAGCAAACATAAGCTATCAATTCTCCGCCTCCCAACGCATCTCCGGTCGCTTAATCTAATAAAGCAATTAATAACTAATAATAACTTAATACAGTTCATCTTGGATCAAGTCCATAATTACACGCTCTTTAATTACGTGTATTATGTGTTGGTCTGATCCAACGTTATTTGATTATCGTTTAGAAAGCACGCACGAATTAGTGAACAGGTGGAACTGTTTGTTTTTGGGACACTAATGAACCCCGAAGGAATAAAATTTATAACTTGAAAATTTAAAACTGATCGACCTCTGATCAGATATTTAGTGAATCTATATACCTAAATTGATATGTGCACACACTCACACACACTTGCGCGCGTGCACGCGTCACCTTTCTATACTTCGTTTAGTATAATATATTAAACCTATACGCACAAACTCGGAATATTTTCTAATAAATGCGAGAATATGCAGCGATTTAATTTGAACATTTTAATTAGAGGGAAATTAAAAAAAAAAAAATAAGTACAAAAATTAAAAACTTTAACCTTTAGAGTAAGGAGCGGGAGAGTTTACGTCGCTCAAAATTTATTTTTTTCTAACTTCATAAATACTTTTTCTCAACATTCTTCTGCCAGATAGTTGATTTTTGTGCAAATTTAATATGAATACATTTTCAGAGCATATTTTGGTTAATTATTTTGTTAAGTGTTGGCGCTTGTTTCACGACACCAAGCAAATTTACGCTATTATTAAGGATTAACTATATAACACGGTCGCTCGTCGCTTTTCTTTTTGTTCTTTTTTAGTGTGCCTCCTTTTCAATCTTCTGCTTAATTAAATTTCCTTTCAAAGCAACGACGAGGTCAAAACTAAAAAATAACGCTGGAATCTTAGATTGTTTTTATTAAATTCGTAGAAATAAATGGTATGAACTGAATCAAAAACAAAAAAAAATAGATATTAAACATTATTTTAATACATTTTCAGTTGGGTGATTCCAATTTCATCGGTCACATTTCAAAAATAGATTCTACACACTATAGGTTAAGTATATTTCACTAGATAGCATTGATTTTACAGAAGGAATAAAGAAATAAACGAATCTTCAGCGTGTGTGACGATACAAAGCGACAAATTAGAAATAGGCATGATAAGAAAAATTTCTGTATTTATAATTCATCAATACGTATATTCCGAATGCATCTGTAGCACGTTACTACAGATTCTCTCAAAACGTTCGGTATAAAAATCTTGTAGAACGTGAACGTGCCGGTTCAACGTGACTCGAAGAACAACACTCGAGCACCAGGACGAGTTCAATCGATTCTCCTTCGAATTTCTAACCGTACCCTATATATTTAGCATATCCTCCATAACTGACAGCATGTTATTTCACCAACAAATAATACGCAAGAACCATTGTGTATCCGGCGAAGAGCACTTGAGATTGGAGGGCACCCTTAAACGCTTTTAAATACACGCGGAATGGGTAGAAAGGGTGTTGGAGGGCGGCCAAGAGAAAGCCGAGGACAGAGGGTGAGCACAACTACGTAGAAACGTGCGGTCTCCGCTACCTGCTAAATTACTACGAGCAACTATAGCCGACAAGGAGTGAAAAAGAATACTCTTTTTCTTGGGACTCCAATTATCGCACATCGAAAGATTTCGCTGATGACAAGAGTAGTAAAACAAATTCGAAAACGTATATACCGCCTTCAATCTTTATCTAAAAATGATTGTCTATGTTAAAATACGTAAGAGTAATAATGGAAAATTAAAAAAAACAGTACCTGTAATAAAGATAAATAAAAATATCTAAAGAACCTGAAAATACCTATGAAAATATCAATTTTTTATAATTATAATACCTATTTTCAATAATTTAAGGTTCTCAACGTTATTATGTGTAAAAGCGATCGATATACATTCTATCACCGAAATATTCGGACAGCTTCATATTCTTAACTATTTTATCCTCTATTTTAAATAAATATTAATACATTTTGCAAAACGCAACAGTTATACTGACGATCGGTTAACGTAATAGAAATAATCCTTTGAAGGTCTTATGACAATGTCGAAAACTGTCAAATATTCAGAAAATATACTGATTGTTTGAAACTGGAATTTTTCGTCTGAAAATTTAAAATTAATTCTGAATCGAACCCACCAAAGTGTAGCAATGAGTGAATGAAACATTTGATATGTTTATAGCGTATACAAAAAATTGTGTTGTATTAAATTCCTACAATATTTAATAATTCATAATAATTCATAAAATAGAAGTCTGTTTTTATTGTAAATTATTTAATTACACGTCTTCGTAATCGTATTGTATACTAAATTTACAACGCACAAAGTCATGTACGATTTCGAAGAATAGAGAAAATATAAAAGAAAACTAGAATAAAATATTATAACATTATTATATATGTAGCATATTTTCTTAAAAATTCCTTGTCTAAAATTTTATCGTTTTATACTTCCTCTTTAATGCTTTAATCCTAACATTTGTAAATCAACATTTACAATGTAATATTTACATAATATTATCAATATATTTGAAGAAGTAACGAAGTAAAACGTCACTGATTGATTAAACTTCAAATTCTGAAGCTCACATCGAATCTTGAATTGTTTCCCTTCCTTTTTTTTTTTTTTTTGAATCACGACCAACGATCTCATCCCAACAAACTTTGCTTGGCTTTACCTTCTTCTCTCTCTCTCTCTCTCTCTCTCTCTCTCTCTCTCTCTCTCTCTCTCTCTCTCTTCTTTCCCCTTTTATACCTTCCTCCAAGATTCTTCGTTTATTTCTCTACCTTCCAACGTTCATTCTTCTATTCTACCAAAACGGTTCCCACGACTTTCAACTTGAACTGATCTACCACCGCTTTTTGCTTTTTTCCTTTACGATATTATACAGGGTGTATCGTCTAACTGGCACACTTTGAATAGCTTCTAAATTATGCGTTGTATGAACAATTATTGTACATGAGATTCTTATAATTTTAAGAGAGACTTTACACGATACGTGCGCTTTTTCCTAGGCAGGTAAGTTTTGAAGTTTCAGATACCACTACAAAATGTTATACATATATCGTTTTACCACCTTTATTAGAAAAAAAGGTTTCAAGTACAGACAATTACGACAATTCCGATATTCGTGAAAATAAAAAGTGAAAACTTAGAAAACATATATGAGCAAATATCAAAAACATAAATTATTAGATCCATAGCTTGAATTACTTTTCAATGTGAAATTTGTTTTATTATACAACACATAGTGTTTGTTTTAAACACTAAATTTGTGTAGTTGGCAAGGTGTTAATAATCATAATTTTTTAATTACGTTATGGTCTCAATACGTAATGGTTAAAGAAATTTTTTGAAATTCAAAGATCTATTTATTAGATCCAGGAATATGTTCTTTCTGATTAGTGTCGCATAATTGAGTATAACCATGCAAATCGAAATATTCGCGATGGTATTTGTAAATTGGCAAAAAAAATGACAAAATTTGATGGAGTAATAAAAATGATTTCAATGATCGATCTGTTTTTATAAGTAAATAAATCTGGTTAGGTTTTTAAATAAATTTTTGATTATGCCCAAAAGTTGGAAACAATTTATTTTTACACCTAATATAAAATGAATGAAGCAAAATAATCGGCATAAAAAAAGCGTCGAGTTATCGCAAAACTGATGGTAAAAAAGAAAGTTTGTGGATATATTAAAAAAAGAATCCAACCTTTTAAATATTCGTTATTTGTAGAGATTAGAAAATTACCGCATGTACGTTGTCAAATTATGACATATGTAGAGTTAAACGCCATATTGAAGTATCGCATCCGGATGAATAGGATTAGTATTAGTACGATTTAGTAGGTATTAGTTTGCAGGATGGCAAGAATAAAATGTTTTCATTCAACGCATCGGGCTCGCCGTCTTAACTCGTTATTCACGCATATATTTCATAAGATTAGGATTCGTCAAAATTCTTCTAACTAGCCAGTATCCACGGTCTATCCTGATTTAAACATTGTGTGCCCTTCACCTAATCGCAGCAACTGTATATCAGTTTGCTCACGAAAGAGAAAAATAGAAAGAAAGGAGAAGGGAAGTTAACAAAAGGATGTAGCCACCATTTTCCTCGATTGAGTCAACTAAATGCAAATAAGCCGATTACACGTTTCTTGTCACATTGAATGGAAGACTAAATTGGAGATTGCAGGCAAATTTACGAATGAATATCCATTAATAACTTTATTTCATTAAGATTAATGATATCGTTTTGCTTTATGATATCTGTTATACCAGTTAAAATAAACGATAAACAGTAATATTTTTCTACTACTAATATTATTTATTTCAACTATTAATTTCTTTTATTTTCTTTTCTTTTTTCTTCAAATATGTTTAAACTTTAAATTCGCGACATTTCGAATGCAAATGTTTAATCTTTAATGCCTCGTTTTTAGTAGAAGCTGTACTAATCGAATACAATATGAGAAAAAGCAAGGCGGAAGAAACGATTAACTTTCCCAAACTCTGAAAACACTGTGCACCGCTAGACCTACGTCGAAGTCGAGAAAAGTCCGGTTAATTGGCGCCAGAAGGGAAAAATTGATTTCCGAAAGACTCAAACGACCGACAGAGAAAATAACTCTGAAATCACGGTGGCCCCGAACCATTTCGGTGATTTGTATTGTGGTTCGGAAAAACAATTTATAACTACCACGTTTGGAAACCTTTTGATGTATAAACAAAAACGGTTAATTTACAAATACAAAAGTGGAATTTAATAAAACTGAGATTAATAACTATAGATCTACACTTGTGTACGAATCTATTTGATAATTTAAAGTGTATAAAATTGTTCAAAAATTATAAGTCGCTTAATTATATTAAAATAATAGCAAAGTTTTGAACACTATTTAATTCACAATATCCTAAACGTTGATTATATGTAATGGCTGCTAAAGTATGTTCAGCTAAAGATTCGATACAGTAAATGATAAACTAAAAAATATAAAAGATTATATAATTCTAAAACTTCAATTTTTTCTAATTTGTAATTTCTGTACATTATTGAAAATTAAAATTATAAAAAAAGTTCTAGTTGGATCTAAGATGTGTAGGAAGTAGATAAAAATGTCGATGAGGTATTCCTGCTAAGGTGCATAACGATCAATTTTATAAATTAATAAATCTGATGAGAATAATGAAATCGTTTCGGAAGTTTAATTTAAACAGTTGATTTTTGTCACAAATGACTAATATATCTTTGCAATATTCTCTAAATTACGATTAACTTAATATAATGAAATATACATTACATGATCTAAGTAATATAGTCCTTGCTACCAAAAAGTTTTAAGTAAGACATACACTTTCTCACAATTTTTTCTTAAATTTTGAAATTAAAAATTTTGCAGGTTCTTAACACTTAAGACAATCGATACATAACCATCGGTAAATTACAAAACATCAAAGTGAATAAACTCAAAGAAAAATTAAACAATCGTGCTTTCTTTCTGAAACCAATCCATGTATTGAAGCAAGCGATACAATGAACCTTCTGCCCATCTAAAGAGTCCTCGTAAAACAACAGTTCATCTAAATTGGAAAAAAAGATTACCAAAGAAGAAAGGAGCAAAGAGAAAGAAAGAGCGGTTATAATACAACAATATGGCACCCCACTGTGTGATCAAGTGGCTCTCCGATCGAGAGTAAAATTTCATTTTCCTCCTATTGTTGTGTTATTGCTACCACTATGCGAACACTGTTAATCTTCATTCATTGGTATTTAGCCCCGTAATCATCGTTTCTACTAATTTATCTTGGTGGTAATCAATTCAGATTTTCATTGACAAAAACTGTATGAAATTAGCACTCGCTGCAACAAATGTTACAAAAACATGTTATTTCAAAATTTTATATTTTTAATAATGAGAAAATTTTGGATTTTTAATAAAATTTATAAATATTGTATTTTTATGCAAATTCACAATCTAAATTTGAGAATGAGAGAAAAAAATGTAGAATTTCGATGGAAAATTATTTCACCTAGCAACTATTATAAAAAGCACTATAATTTGGATATTGTTTCTTATTTCGTGCATTCTGTTGCAAATTTGCACTTTTAAATTTCTCACAGCTTGTGTATAATATATCATCTGATACGCTCACTCGAATAAAACAATAGATCGATTAAATTATTGCTGCTATCTGTACAAGTTAAATGACTCGTTTTCGAATTGTTCCTCAAATCAGTTTATTATGTAGATAAATTTAATGAAAAAATGAAAGAATTGAGATTTTCTATAATTCATAGTTTGAGTTAATACGTTAGGACCCATCTAAAGAAATAAGGTAATTTTTATATATTTAATCATTTATTACATATAAAAGTGTATAAGAACAAATACAATTGCTACCGAAAAATTTTTTAAATGGCTAATTTTTGTGTAACGAAATGTTACGTTTATGTAACTTTGGATTTTCAAGGAATTGCTATTAAATTGCCAAAAAATATAAAAAATGCACTATAATATTATACACTACATAGAAGCTCACTACACGAAAGTGATGCATACTTCCACGATTTAAAAAAAAACAATAGGCTTATCTTAGTATTATAAATGTTGAATTTCTTCAATGTTTGGAATATTGTAAGATCTAACTGGAAGAAGAAATAGTGATAAGAAAATTATTAAGCAATTTTTTGAAACTTTCATTTATAATTTCAATATGAGGAAATAGAAATTATTAATAAAAATTTGCTGAAAAAGATTGCAAGTGAAATATTTTGTGTTGAGATTTAATGGATTACATTTTTTTTTTATATGTATAGAAATCTGCAGTTTAATAATAGTAATAATTAAACTATAAAATACAAATCGAAGCAGTCATGGATAAAATATACCATCTACATAAATATTACAAACGATGCTGTGTTACAAGTGGATATAATCACAAGTAAACATAAATTGATTAACATAAGATATGAAATGAAAACGTAATAATTTCGGATTAATAGCTTACAATGTAATTTTAGGATAACACCGATGAAATAATCATAGATGCAGCATTATATTTATATCGAGAAACACGTAATCGTGAAACGCACGGAAAATAATTCAAACTCCACCGTTAAAATTTGCCACGAACACGTGTGAATAGTATACATGCATACAGTATAAATTATACGGTACGCATTGACGACCTGGCGCCCCATATTCTGACGCTTGCCAAATTTCAGCGTTCACTGAACAGTTCGCCAATTCCCAATGATTATCCACTTAAATCCTGAAGTTGCGAGTAATTATGTGAGGGTGCAAGGGGTCAATGTGGTAATTGCATTATTCCGTTACAAATAATTGCCACCTTTCCGAAATGCAAATCTTGCAAGAAAAGTTCCTTACATTTCTCTTCATTCTTAATTGTTCAACTTCCTATAATACCTCATTACCTTTCTCGACAACACTACACGAAAAAGGGAATAGTATTAATTTAAATACCATCTTCTGATAGAACACACACGTATTGAAATAACCTGTATTTCTTAAGTATTTACTGTCTTTCAGTAAAATTCCGCCGAATATGTTGAAATTATTATTAACACATTACCAACCGCATGGAGAGATCGCCCCGTTTTCAAATAACCGATTGAATATCTCTGCCCCTTTTTTAAAGAAGTTGCTGCATGAACAATTTAAAAAAAATATAAACTTATACAAAATTTTAATGAGTGGCGGAAGAAAACATCCTCATTGGAAATATATAATAGAAGGACTCTTTGAGTCTTTTGAGCGAAGAAGATTACTACTTCGCGTCGTTTGTGAAAAATACGCGGTTGGCTAAGTGTTAAGAAAGAATCAAGTGAAGAAAGATCAATTATTTAAACGTACGTAATAAAAAAGAAAAAAAGTAAAATAAAGAAAACAAAAGTAAAGTAGCATGAATGAAATTTAGAAATAAGTTCAATTTAAAATTAATTCGTAATTTAGTTAATGTATTTGAACAGGTGTGTAAATCTTATTACCTAAGGTTACTTTCGAGAATTTTAATTTTTCCATTTAAGGATTTAAATGTATTTCTGGAAATACTATGATATTCCTACGTAAAATTTCTCATAACACGTATTTTATATATATACACATAGAAAGAATGAAAAAGCAAATAAGCCCAACTGCGTTCGGCTGCAAACAGTGGTTAAAGAGGGGAGAAGCACGCGTCTGCCACGCTCCCCGTGTACACACCTGGGACCAGTTGGCTAGCGAGAGGAATCTTTTTCACCCTAGGTACAAACAATATCCAATTATTAACAAATTACGATTGTGAAATTGGAAATCTTCCGGAAATATAGAAACAAAAAGATTATTGTTATAAAAAGTTTCTTGCTATAAACAAAGATACCTTCTTCCTCTTGTGTTCCACGAAATTATTGTTTCATTAGAAAGCAAGAAAACAAATATATATATAATATAGAAAATATTGTATTAAACATTAAAAGGTTAATTCTAAGTTCATTTACTTGAAGTTAGAAATTTATGAAATATCATGAAGAGTTTCTTTGAAGATATTACGACAAAATGTCCGGATATTTTGAATAAAAATACGTTTTATCAAAAATTTGAAATACTTTACGAAGTATTGATTTTTTTAATATTATATGTTATCACTTTGATACGCAAAATCTTCCAAAGAATCGATTTACGTAGGAAAAGGAGGACGCAATTCTATATAAAACAAAAGTGCAATTACACTTTGACAGTGTATTGATACACTTCTGAGAAAGATTATGTTATAAGCTGTTAGATCTTATTAAATAGCGCACAATTTCCAACAATTTATTTTGTAATTTCACTTGAAACAGGTTATAACCTTACTAGAATTATTCTATACACGTATTAAAAATGTACGATTAATGATAAATACATAAATCTTGTTTCAATGTTTATTGAAAAAAATAATTCTTGAAGAATTAAAAATTTATATCCTATTATTCATAAAATATACTAAAAATATATTAATACAAGAATAGAATAAAGCAAACGGAAATGGAAACAATAAATAATATTCAGTTTGATCTGTATCTATAGAAATTTCAATCAATATAGAGATATAGTTATAGTATTTTTTTGATTTATTTTGTATTTATGTGTACTTATCAATGCAGTTTTGCAATATGGTTTATTAAAATAATTATAAAAAGTGTGTATTTTGAGATAGTATAAGGATAAGATATTTTGGTTTTCTATTTTTCTGTATAATAAGGCTTGAAAGAACTCCTACAATATCGCGACGAAGGAAGTAAAATTATTCGGGCGAATGTCCTGAAAGAGCAATCGTTCGAAGTTCCTTCCTCACAATAGGTTCCGACACTATTACATATATATTTTTCACGATAATATTTCTTTCTATACACTACAATAATAACATTGATAAAAATACACTTAAGCATAATTAAGAAATTGATGATAAAAGAAGAGGCAAGGATTTTAATCGATTTAATTTTACTGTTTTTCTTTTCTGTTTGTGAGTTCACTATTCAAAACTTATTAATTTAGTTCAAAAAATCATAACTTTAATCATGAAATACAATGATAACTACATTTAGAATTTAAAGATAATATTTATAATTATCGATCAGATAATCATTGTAAACTATTCTACATTATACTACAATTAAACTAAACTATACTAAAGTATAACAATTATTTTTTACAGTATAATAAAGTCAGTATCCACCATGAGTTAACTCCCTAAAATATTAAAAGCACATTTCCCTTTAAATAAACAACAAACACCAGGTTTAGTTCACGAGTATGCATCTCCAAACGTAAATTTTGTCTTAACAAAATATCTATTCATATTATTAAAGAGAACAATTCTTTAATAATCAATAGTCACGATGTTTAAAAATTCACGAAATTGATGAGGAAATAGCCATAACAGGTTGAGTTCCTGATCATAGTTTGACAAAAAAAATATTTTAAACAAAAGTTTATTGGTATCGAATGAAAAATATACTGTAATAAAAAAGAAAAGAAACGTTGAATATTCTTAAAAAATTTAGGTTCCTTTGCTTTTCAAGCAACACCATATATTTATTTTTCTATACATATTTATGCACAAGATTTATATTTTATAATTCAATATTAAATTATTATATATCATTTTAATTACCTAGCCACCAAAATAATTCGTAGGACAATAAATCCAAAAATATTCCGTAAACGTCGTGCCTACAAATAGATTATTAACTGACAAAGACATTGAACAGGTATTCATGTTCTAATTAAATTATTATAAGTAGACTGTGGGTTTTTATGTGCAATTGCACAGAATGCACGTAATATAAAAAAATGTATAAAATACTGAAATTAGTGCTTTTTGTTATTCTTGATAGGTGAAATAATTTTCTACCGAAATTCTATTCTTTTTACTATATTCTTAAAAATATGAATTTGCATAAAAATCCACAGTCTAATAAAATAATATGTACATTATGATATATCGTCGATTTCGTGGTTTTATATGTACATATATTATAAGAATGTAAGGCGAAAATATACTACGTTATTTAAACAAAAATATATGCTTATAATAATAATAATAATAATAATAATAATAATAATACAATGATTTTTTATACGAAAGTATCTTTTTCGTTTATATTATTATTATTATTTAGTTTCTTTCATTATTAGGCATCAATAATCTTTTGTTGGAAACGTTTATTCGAATTGTTCAATACAGCTTACATATGGTGACCAATTTGTGCATCATTCAGTACATTATTTAGAATTGATATTGCAAAAGGAAATCCGTTGTAATTCAATTTTAAGAGAAAATAAGATAATATAGGATACATAAAAAGAACAAAATATGCTCGAGAATAATGCACAGTATCGAGCATGCTAAAAAAAAAAGTTAATAACAATGTTATTAAAGATTTCTGAAACTACAGAAAAAATACATGACTTAAATACAAGGAAGAAAAATTGGCAAGCGAACCGGACGTCTGAAATGAAATGCCGACAGGAAACCAAAATAAAGCGGAAAACCTAAAATGACATTAAAGTCCCATTAGTAGCATCAGTCATAACTTCCGGTTTGTTTGAAAATATATGTTATATACACTTCTATGCTATCTTTTAGTTTTCAATGATATCCTTATAATTCTGTGAACGTAACAAATTATGTACAAATTTTACGTTTCAAAAATGTGGAAGCTACTCGTCAATCTTATATCACGATATTTTATGTTTACAAATATAATTTCTTTTTTCTTTAAATTATTTATTCATAATTACATCAACTTATTAGCCATTAGCGACTACCATAAGATTTAATGCATGTAATACATGTAATATTAAACGTAGAAATTAATTCTTTCCTACTGAATTCACATAATCAGTATAGCCATTCGAATCGAAATAATTCACGATGTTATTCGCAAACTGCCAGCAAAATGGCAGAAGATCATCACTAATAGACTCCGGATTTTTATGTAAATACATATATTTAAAAAGACAGTAAAAAAAGTAGAATTGTGGTAGTAAATGACTTCACCTACCAGTTATTTATAAGCACTATAATTTTGATATTTTGTAGGTTTTCCATATTGCGTGCGTTTTGTGAAATTTTGCATATCCAAATTTTCTATAAATGCATAAAAATTTGCAATCTAACCATTAATAATGGAAATTATTTCGATGACCGATCTGTTCTTATTCTTTTCAAATAAAACTTTTATTGCAACTAAAATTTGGAAAAAATGTAATTCTACACCTAATAGATTACTTGAAATTACTTATTTCTTTAATTTACCTTTTTGTAAGTAATATTTATCAGTATTTTGTTCAGTATGTTTCACGAAGTATTATTAGTTGTTATGAAATCCTAAGTACCTCGATTTTCTGTAAACAAACTTTTATTGCTTGTACGTCTTTCTCATTTTTTATAAATCTCTGTAAAAGGTGTTTAACCGACAAAGATGGAGAAGCCAAAATAATAGCAAACTGAGATAATCAATAATGTGTGAAACTTCCTATTTTTTTTTTTTGTTTTCTATTACTTCTACCATTCTAATTCGTAATATATTATACAATCTAAACAATTTTTTTAATTTTTTCAAACAAATTATTCCATACTTTATTCCATAGTTTTATTTACGTATTTTCTAAGAATTTTGTCATGTCCTTATGTAAAAAATAAAATGTATGCTTCGGTTAAAAGTAAGTTTCGAATTCCATTTAATATGAATATGCTAAGAATTCTTATCGTTTGTCCTTAAGTGTAATTATTACAATTGATAACAGTAGCCGAAATTTCACTATAATAGACGGATTACTTTTAACTAATCTTATATGTATGGAGTGTTTTGGTATCGACTGATTATGATAATAATAACCGATTGATAACATTATCTCATCTTTAAAATCTACAATCTTTGTAAATAATGTTAAATATTGCTAAAAAAAATTATTTAACAGTCTACTAATACAACGTCACGTTACATATATTATATGTACATATTTGTTATTCATTTAACATATTAATTCAAACATGCAGTATTATTAATATAATTTTTTGTAATATATTTAAATAAATGTTTAAATTCCCTTCGTAATTTTGTTATTATTGACGAAATATAAGGTGCATTCGAAATAAAATAATCAAAACTAGTTTTATACAGTTTTATGAAGATATTAACGAAACTCCTTTGAGTAAGCAGCTAAAAGAAACAAAAACGAACAGCAGCCTGGTGCCGGTTTTGGCGCTCTTTAAAACGCCTGAACCGATGATCATATTACAGATAACCTGGTTAACCCCTCTAGCCCGTTATTATAATATTTGCCAAGGCAAAATATAGTAATTGCTTATTTGCTCGAACCCAATTACAAGAACGTCCATGTGTATCCATGGATTCTTCGTACTACGTGACGGAAAGGGTATTACAGTGTTCTTACCTGTTACAACGTTCTACACTTCTAAGCTAAACACGTCTTCACATACTCTTATTATTCTTTTTTAACCGGCTGTATAACAGAAAACCGCTATTATGTATATACGGAATATATTCCATTCGTTCATTATAAATATATTTTTATTGTACATCCTTTATCTTTCTTTCTTTTTATTATACTAGTTTATTTGCTATTTCTTAGAAAGTAACAATGCAAAAATTATTTAACTATCTGAGTATGAACAATAGTGAACCATAGATATTTTACCCATCGATTCATAATCCTTTTAACTTGATAATACATACAGGTGCTACAGAGATTTTGGAATTTGTTTTTATTGTCTGAGAGTTTGAGATGTTTCAGCCTGCTTGTGCTCTGACATTCTTCCAGTGTATGTATATGCATATGTGAGTTTTTGTTTTCTGTATACTGTTATATAATACATACAATGGGTCACAAAAGTATTCAAAATGGACATTCTTAAAAATGGACAAAGCGAATTGAGCTTCTTTTGAGAAGTTATAAGGATTACTTTACCAGCTGATGTTTATAAAATTTTTGAAAAAACTGCCAACCAATATTTAGTATTAAATAATTTTGATGGAGCAACACAAATTTGTTCGAGAAAGCTATAGAAATATTTGTAGACAGATTTAAGTAGTGTTTCATGTACAAAATGTTACCCATTTTCGATGATTTCAAAAAATTTACGTAAAAATGTAATTATACTTGCATATTTTTTGAATAGGCAGGAATATCGTAATATTGCATACATTTTGTATATCTTTTTTGTTTAACACTGTCTTTGTAACTAAAGAATACAATCATGATGGAAATCTAATAACATGCTTTTCTGCTAACAATAAGTTAAAAAACAAATACATCCCATTTATTTTTTAATTATCTTACTAGTTATCATTGTAGCCGTATAATTTTAGTAGAAAACTAAACGTTATCAGTAAAACAAAGTAACATTTGCTTGCTGAAATTAAATAAAAACGTAACAGAAAATCTATTTAACAATCTTGTTACAGTCAGTCGCATAAGTGTTCATACCCCTTTCAAAACAGAATAATTAAAAAAAAATTTTTTTTAAATTGAACCAAATGGCTTGAGCTTTTTTAAGAAGTTAAAAAGATCTGTTTACTAAATGACGCATAAAAAGGTTTCTTTACAACAATTTTATTGAAATCTATAATGAAAATTTAAGAAATACGTTTTATAGATTTATGTCAATTATATACGTGCTGGAAATTTCGAAATCGGTCGATGAAAAAACAAACGACAAGCATTGCACAATGTAGGAATCTTTAGATTTATTGCAGTTGTAATCTGAATAGAAAGATCTAACCACCTATTTTCACATTTTTCGACTTTACCATCATGGTTTGTTGGATTGAGTATAATTCTTAACTTCACTGCTCAAAATCGTAGAGGGCATGACAACAGGGTGGAACATAATGTCCCATGAGGTGATGGGTTTGATTTTGCACCACAGACGAAGTGTAGGAATAGGCGACGTATACAATAAACCAATCACCTTACGGGACTTTATATCTCATGTTCTGAAATACCGACCGCGTAAAAAAAATCCAAGTGTTTGTTGTGCCATCTACGATTTAGAGCGGTAAGTTTAGGAATTAAAATTAATCTAACCATCAAAAATTAAGCTTCATCTGACTACATAATTAGTTGATCATTTATTATTTATTTCTACTCAATAATCACAGTTTAGCCTGATTTTTCAATTGTTACTAACTTTAAATTTAGTGTAAATAGAGAGACAGTATAATATTAATTGTTTCATGGTAATAAACAATCGTTGATTAAACATTTAATTTGCATAAAAACTAATTATACGGCGGCTCGATATCGGTTGCTGAGAGTTTAAGTGTTAGTGGTCATATTGCCTATTTATTGGGAATAGACATTCGAAAAGAAATATACTAAAAACTTCACGCATTTTTATAAAATAATATATGGTATATTTTCCAAAAAAATATACTATATTTTTATTGAATATTCACCATATACACTTTAACAAAACTCAGACATCTGTCAAAATCAATAGATTGAAAAATCCGCGATAGTGCGCAGTCGGCATTCAATGTGTTGGTTCAGTCAATAATTTTATCTTTTAAAACATGAAATCCTTCAAGTTTGCCCGTTGTTATAGGGCAGGGTGTTGGTTAACTATTGGTAGAAAATGAGAGGCGTGATTTTAAAAGCCAGTTTAATATGAAAATCAAGAACAAAAAGTTGCGTTCAAGGCTTCGTTGTTTAGTTATTAACGTTTAAAAAGATAAGTGTAATCTAGGAAATCTCTTTTCACTAACGAACATAGGCCAAGAGAAGACACAGGAGATACAGTGGTCCTCAAACTTAAAGACGCGTGACAGTGCAAGTCGGTAAAAAAGAAAACTAATATTCGACACCATAAACGATTCTACGCCACTTTATACGAAAAATCATAGATTAAACATTAAATCTCGCGCCATATTACCGAGTGAAAAGGATTAATGTCTCATCCAGCTCATGAACTTATACGTGTAAGTAAAATTAAAAAATGTACATACAGGAATTGTCCACAAAGAAGTATACGCCTGCCTCGTACGTGTTCAGACAGAAATCCACATTTCGCATATATCCATAGCAAATCCACACATATCATGGAAATTCGTAAAAGAGTTCGAACACAACGTACACTGCACATAAAACATACACTACACACAAATCACTGAAAAACAATTACTATGCATTGCACTATCCACATACACACGCGCCACTCGAAATGAAAAATAAATAAGGGATAAGAACTAAAGAAAGTAAGGAAGTTATAAATCACAAATTATAAATTACGAACTGAAACTACACTAATATGCAGTTAATTAAAATTAGCTGTCTAATTGTGTTAAACTAAAGGAATAAAACTAAAATAAACGCTACGTTCGTTTATAGTGTTGAATAGTTCATTAAAAGTTTCACTTTCGTTATCGAAATAATTCAGCTTTAATATCAAAAAAGATACGATTAGCTTCCACGAGAGAAAAACAGCCTCAAATTGGTTAAAACAATATTACAGTGATAGAGCGTTTATTTAGAAAGCAAAATTTTATAATAAACCGTTAATCGTTAAAGCACGAATTTCACGATGTTCAGTTTACACTAACTGGTGTGAAATCTTGGCACTAACTAAATGATGCTCGGAATATTACAAAGTTGCACTGATTTCCCTATATATTACCAACAAATAAAACTAAAGTGTAGAAAAGATTTGAATGCCCTGAATATGCTCGACAATGCATGTGACACCACTTGGCGGTATGCTATCTATACTACGCAGATATCTAGTACTATGGTACATGTGACACCGAGAATAGTTAAAACGATAGTACATGTAGCATCATCTAGTGTAAACATACTATTACTAAACTTCATAAATCAACTTCTGATAAGTCCCTTTGCATAGTACCTATAATCTACCGTCAGATGGCACAACATATACCATTAAACATGTGGCGCCTCTAGCAGTGGACTACTGGTACTACTCAGAGGTTCAAAAAGAAAGTTGATTTTTGTAGTTTAATTATAGCATCCTTACTACAGATAACACCACATATACCTACAGTGTAGTGTCGTAGCTATCCCTTCGCATGTAGGCATATATGGTAATGAAATGGCAGACCGGCTAGCAAAATACCACCCATAGACCTTTACCCCTTGTTCAAAGAAAAAATGTGGCAAGATACAGAGGCTGTATGGAGAAGAGAAGCGGAGACCAAGGGGAAGGAATACTACCAAAAGTTCTTTGAGCTAGGAAGAAGACCGTGGTACCACGGCACCAAACTACCAAGACATCTCGAGTGACAAGATTCAGAACTAACCATTACAATCTGGCAGCCTCTCTCTCGAGAGTGGGAATAACAAGGAATAGTAATTGCAAGTGTGACTACGAGCAAGAAACCAGAAAAAATTGAATAACAAGGGGTACCGAGGTACCAAGGTAATTAGAATAGTCATAGAATTTCTAGAAGCTAATAATTTAAAAATTTAAATAAGAAATCGAAGATATGACAGAGTAGTCTGTATTTAGCCTATTATTATTAATATCATTATTACTTTCATTATTACTTTATTTTATTACTATTATTACTATTACTACTATTATTATTATTTTCCTTTTATGTTCTACCAAACCAAAGAGTATAAATGTTAAAATAGAATTAAGATTGAAAGAATGAATACTATGAACACAGATATATAAAATTCAAAGACTAAAATACCATGTAAGACTGGACAAGTGTAGAATCTAAAAATGGTTATACAGATATAAGATTATATATTTTGTATATGTAAATGTATGCACACTGCATATGAGGCTTATGGACCTATGTAGGTCCGAAACCTTCGTTCATTTTTTTTTTTAATAAAAAAAAAAGCGTCGTAACTACCAGTTACGCTCTGCTTTATCAGCGTGAGACTATATAGGATGATAACAATAGGAGTCTTTATGCAATTTCTTTTATCGAGGAAATATTTGTTTCACTTATATATTCTTTCTATATTTTTGCAAACTTAACAATTTTATTACAATATATTACAAGGTATTACTCTTTTTGTTTCCCGTTTTGAATGGCTGCTCCCGCAAATTACTTCCACACTTCCAAATTACTTCCATATCGTTGTTCGCTGCTTCTGAAACAAATAAATAGGTGGCGTTGCAAGTTTCCTCTCGTGCGTTTAACTCTTTCCGGCAGATCTACTTTAGCGGAAATGAACTTTTCTTTTTGACTGTGGTGACCGAAAATCGTTATCGTCAGAGCAGATTTTGCTTGCTGGTACGGTATTACCATTCACCGCTAGATGACACCATAACGTAGTTAAACCGACGGAATCTTGACTAATTGCTTTTAATTAACACTTTGATTGCGGCGCACTCTTACATGGAGTCATTAATATATACGGTGCGACATTCGAATGTGAGTCGCCGCGATTCGCTGCTACTACTTCGCTCATCTTCATAAATTTGAATAATGTAAATACGTTGTTGCAATGTATACTTATTCATGGATGAACTTGTACTTCCTTTTATTAAAATAAAATGGCTTATATCATTTGAGAAGGCATGTGTAGACGTTATACGGTATTGACATCTAGGCGTTACATTTGGATGATCCTATACAATTTCTTCACAAATCTTTAATCAAAAATGTGGTTCTTGTACGTTTTACGGTTTTAAATAATTGTAACGTCAGTAATTTTTGAAGATGTACAATTTTATTTCATGTTATATGAAAAATGATGAAAGGTTGTATTTTTATACATAAATCAAAGAATTTATGATATAGATAAGAGTATATGATATGTTAACCATTTGAAAGCTTTATGAATCATTCTTTCGAAACTTATTATCAGAAACATATATACACACAGCAAAATAATAAAATACAGTGAAATTGCAGTGAGAAATAGTGACATGCCTAACAATCTTACAATTTCGTGGAAAATAATGATTGAATGAAAAAGATAAAAAATTGAAAGATTGAAAAGATAATTTCGACACAGAAGGTTGTAATATTCTTGTTTCAGGAATTCATGCAACGATAAATAAAGAAGGCCATCGTTTATTAATAGGAAATAATGTTTATTATACAGTGTACATATTTATTAACTTCATTTATTTTATTTCTGTTATAAATTTTATATTAATAATTGTATTATGTTTTTGCCGAGCGACGAATGCCTTGATCAGTGTGCGCTTAATCTATAACAATCTCCGTAAAAAGTATAGAAACTTCTGCTTTTTTTATTTTGTTCGTTTGTTTGTTTTCCATTCTTCCCATCCCTTTTATCCTTGTTCTATTATCCTTTCACCCCCACCCTCCCCCTGTCCCACATTGATCACCATGAGTTTATACCACCAAAGAGTATCGCCAAAATATGTTGCGCTGAAAACGGCATAATCGTTCGGCATATACAAATAATAGTACTGTCGAAGTTAAAGTAATTGGCGGATTATTCATTTTCTTTGTTTATCTTTTTTTTTTTGCCGGTAACGACATTTCGTGCGAAATGGCGCACCGCCGCCTCTGCGCCATTCTGGTCGCGTTATTTCTCAAAAGTTTCTTCTCTCGAAATACTTCACCCTAGGATTAGTATCTGTTTATCAATTATTTTTATAATATGCATAATAATATAAATAATGTCGTTAATATAGCTATAATGATTACCGTTTCTTTAATGATAAACTATCTGAATGGTACATTTTCTCTGCTAATGGCCATGTCTGTTATAGCTAATTATGTAGTCTGTATGCGAGCATCAAATGGGATAAGGTACGTCGTACACATAATTTCTTTCGGCTCGGCGTAGTTTTTTCATTATTTCTTCTCTTTTTTTTTACCTTTTTGTTTTTCTTCGATCAACACAAACGAAAAACGAGGAGAACAAACGAATAGGTTAAAAGCAGAATTGTTATTCGACAAATACAGGAACACGTTTGTGGCGTGAAAATGCGAACGTCGAGGAACCTTCCTTCGTTTACCGATACGTGAAACTTCTCTCCTGTGTTTTATTTTGGTTATTCTTCTCTTTTGTTATTCGAATGAATCCAATTTCGTATTTAAATGGCGAACGATAAGAATTGAGAAATTTTACGGATGCCTCTCTTATCGAAAAGAGAAAAAAAAGAAAAAGACAAAAAAAAAATATATAAAAAACAGACGAGATGTGCTTTCAGAGAAAGTAACGTTATCATAAAAAGCGCTGAAGGAACTTTTATTATGGACACGTAAAATTATCATCCACGATCCTCGACGAAACGTAAGGTTCCCCCGAAGTACGCTAAAAAATTCTTGCTTTCATCCTTACCTTCATTCTTACTTCCATTCTCTCTCTCTCGCTCTCTCCCTCCCTCTCTCCCTCTCTACACTTTCTCTCACACTCTCTCTCCCTCTCTCTCATTCTTTCTCATTCACTTTCTTGCTTCTACTTCTCGCACACATTACCGTGTTCTAGTCTTGATATATAAATGTACGACGTTAATACATGTCACCCAAATTTTGTGTCAGTGTGTGTATGTAATTTCATATTTTTTTTTTTGTTCTCGCTTGCTTGAATGTATGTATCTAGCTTCCTAACATAAGTGTTAAGTATAATTATTTTTATTTTATATAATGTATTAGTTTTTTTTTATCTTGTTATAATAATAATAATAATCATCGTCATCATCATCCCATAATAACCATAATTGATAACCATAATAATAGCAATAATAATATTAACCATCATCACCGTCCTCCTGATCATGATCGCGATGATGCCGTTAATTTATCATATCGATATACATTACATATTTATATTACACGTTCCTTATGAAAATAATAATCCAAACTGGCATATTTTCCGTTCGCATTGTTCACCAAGAATCCCTTTAATTTTCTTGGCTGCTTTCCCTTATTTATCAATCACTCTCCTCTCCTTTCCCCTCTCTCCCTCTTTATTTCTCTTTCTCTCTCTTTCCTTTTATCTATCTTTTTCTTTCTTTTGACCCCTTTATTCTCGCCCTCTTCGTTTCTTTCGTTTTATAAACTTTTATACGAATAATTTCCAGCTTGAATCGAAACGGTCGGTTTCTCTTGCATTGCTAGAACGAATCCCGAGGCGCGGACACCTCGATTGCTTCTAACCCTCTCGCATCGCGATTCGATGTAACTTTATATCTTACATCAACTTCACACACCCTGATGTGAAATTATTAACATTCGTAACGCCGCGGCCGCTATTCGTCGTTCGCGTGCATTTAAAAATTTCACCGACAACTCACGATGGCCGCGAAGACAATTCGAACACCGATGCACTTACTTAAGCACAACTTGTAACATGAAAGCCTTTCGAAACACTTCTTTCTCTTTTTCTCTCTTTTCTTTTTCTTATCGTACTTATTGTTAGCTGTAATATGTGGTCTCGACTTTTTTTTTTCGTTTTCTCTTCTCGAGGAATGATGGATCATTGTTTTGAATTGCCGGCGAAACAATTCAACGATAAGACTTCGTGAAGATCGGATTAAAAGTTATAAAACAATAATTCTTTCTCACCGTTGCGCCCTAATTGTCTTCGAGGCCTCGGTAAGCTGGTATCAACCTGACCCATTTAAATCTTCATTTCAAAATACATATACAATAGTGAAATATTTCTATAACCGCATGTTCTATCATTGTTTCGCGCATGTCTTCGTAAAATTTGTCGTGTTGATATGCTAAAACAGTTCTCTTCTCTTACCGTACTACCATTATAAATTAATTCCTATATATGTCGCTTCGATTTTCCGTTTTGTTACATTTTCCTACGGCTCCGCTCACTTCTCACCGTGCTTTCCTTCGTTTCTTTTTTTCGCATTTTCTTTTTTTGTCTTTTTCTTCTCCTCATTTCGTTCGTATCTGCGCTCGTTCGCACGCGATAACCGTACGCCTTTATTAGTTCAACTTACAATTCTCATTTTGATATAATAATCTCTTCGATTAAGCATAGTTATCAATGTCAATAATAGTAACAATATGACAAGAATAAGAAGAATAGCTGTATTTAGCGATGATCGAAGATAATAGTTGCAATGATAATAATTACGAGAGTGACAATAATAATAATAATAATAATAATAATGTATAATGATGATATTTAACAATATTACCTCGTAATAATATATTTTATCATACCAATTTATCAATTTAATTTTTATATTATACCGTTAGCAAGGGCTAATACTGTCGCGCTTATAATAAATAGCTTGCGTAATGTTCGTTCGTTTTCCAATAATCGATTTTTACAATATTTGGAAATATTTATACGATTCATCCATTCGCAAGTTGATTCCGTCGATTCTCTATTCTTTGCTTTGTCATTTATCTCCTTCACGATTTACAATGTTTCAATCTCATCGCATTTAAGTATATAAAACAATGTGAATCTTTTCATTATATTAGGTACCGGGAAATATTCGTACAGTTGCCATAATTTTATTTAACTAAGTAATCACCATTCGTTTCTGTAATTCTTCCCAAATATTATAAAGTTCATATAGTTCAGTGAACAATTCGAAGCAATCTAAATCTTCTTAAATCATAATTTTATTTAATTAAGAAATACCAGTTGTTTCTGTAATTCTTTCCTAACACTCTATAAGCTTAGCAGTAGTATAAAAATCTTGAGTTTCGCTCGGAAAAAAATTAATTAACTGTTGTTCTGATTTTGATATCGTTTTCAAAGTGCTTATTCGCAAAAGTAAGGGATAGTCACAAGGAATGAGATGCAGTAAAGCCATATATTCGACACGTTAGAAACAAAATACGAGGCTGTGCATTAATATAAAGCAAAATAACTAGATACTTCTACTCTTTGTGTTAACAAGTGCCCCTTTAATTTTTACGTGTTTAGTAATAGATTTCAATGATAAACTAAATGAATCAAATTTTTCACTGATACCAATCCTGCGTATTAGATACGAGGAATTGGTTTAAGTTCATTGGTCACAAGAAAACCGCACGAATCTTTACCGCTACCTACATATTATTAGCTCTGATAGCTAATCTCTGCACGACCGAGAAACAGCAATTTATCACAATTGTTCAAGTAATTGAAATTGATAACGAACCTTGTATCAGCACGTTTGCATTCGTACGATGGATCAAAACAATGTTAACGAAAGTGTAACGAAACGATGCAAATTCGCTTCTGAAGAGTCGATCGAGTACATTAGTAACTTCCATGCAGGAATATTACGGGGTATCGAGGGCGAGACACATCGTTAAGGGGAAAAAGGAGGAGGGCGTTCCAAGAAACGTCCGACACGTGCAGCGAACGTTCTATTATTTCCATGCTCTATATAGGTTAGCACTTCGCTATGTAGGACATTATGTGTGCACCGTTATGTACGCACACGCTGTGCCATATGTTGTAATTTTTTTTTTTTTTTATATATACAAATACTTTTCGGGCCCCTGAACAGACATCGACCAGTTCTCGGAATCGCGAAGCATTCACCTGGACCATAAGTTTTACCACTCGTAATACGTGGGAAAAAGAAAATTTTTGTTCCTACTTCCGGCGATCCCGAGAACCTCAAGGTCCGTAATTTGGCCATTGAAAAACTTGCATTGTATATCGACGTTTGATTATACTACGCAACGTTTTCGGGCCCCGGATGCAAAAAACAGAATTGGCCAGGGCTGCCGATTACAAAATGTTATTGTATGCCACCCTGAAATCAACAATTTAAAAACTGATCTTTCACATTATCATCCGTATAATGATACTAATAATAATAATAATAATAATATATCCTTCATCGAAGGCAAGAGGATATTTTATTTTATTTGCGTGCCGTGCGTGCGCGCGTGTATGTATATGTGTATGTGTGTACGTGTGTGTGAATGTCTGTTACGGTGTGTACAAATGAATGTGGTACGTGTTATACGATTTATATTATATCGAGGTATACGCTTTTTCACGTGTACGTACTCGTGCCATTAATGTGTTCACTTTGTTTCACGTGTGCTAATGTCTTTTTCTTTTTTTTTTTTGGTTTTTTCTTTTTTTTTTTTCTTTTAAGCATGTAATCAATTCGCCTTCGCACCTCTCCCGCGGTCAACCCTCAATTCGTTCCTTATATTTAATATGTAAAAATATACAGGTTAGGTTATAGTCGTAAATACAGTTAAAAAATTCTACATTGTTTTAGTCTCGAGTACGGGATGCAGTCAAGTCGCTTTCGGAGTGATTCAGCGGTCTTTAAAAGCGAACCTTAACCCGAGAACGCGAGTGAAACGTCATGCCTGACATCGTCGATCGGATATCTGCTCGATACATAGAAATAACATTCGCAGTCGTGTACTTCTTCTGCGCGCGCGTGCACGAGCGGGCGTCTGTCTCTCTGCGTTGGTAAAAAGTGTAAAAACTTTTAAAAACGTTAAATGAACATGTATCGATGAAACAACTAATGGTACTTTTAGCTATTTCAGCATCTTCTTCTCTATCTCTCTTGTGTTTTTTTTTGCTTTTTCTCTTTTCGTCATTTCACAAACAAGTCAGAAATTTGTCGGATGAGACAGTATACTATATCGCATTATTGTATCGACTATTTCAAATTCAAAGGAGGAACTTCCCATTTTTGCTTGGAATTGTTGTAGACTGAAAAATGAATATCAATGAAAATCAACGATATATTCGGACATATTCTTTTAAGCGATCCCTTCTCTCTCTGTTTCTCTTTCTTTCGTTTCTTTTCCTTTTGTAAACTATCAGAGATTTTTTTTCCCTACACGTCACAGTCGCTCGGTGAGCGCGGATTTTGCAAATTCTAATTGTACGGTCATCGAGATCTCTGCCAAGCGAGTTGTATAAGTCAGTCTCAAAATTAATTACGAACCATCGTGGTACAATGCGTAAAAAACTTCGTCATATTTTACTCAAGAAACGACAGCTGCTCGACATACGTACCCAACATACATACAAGTTATTCCGTTCTTAAATCTGCCACGAGCTTTGAGAATGAAGCTAGTGAATGTGGTCTATAATAATTAATTATAAAGATCGCTGCGCGCTCTAGAGACGTTAAATTTTTGCAGCCGTTAAAAAACTATCAGGCAACCACGTAATGAAATTCCATATTTTCTTCTTCTTTCTTTTTTTTTTTTTTTTCTCTTCTGGACGGTACATTCTGGGCGTGACTATTCTCTCCTTTTCCTTAGGCAGTTACTAACACTTAACTAATTTACACATATTTCTGGCAACTGTCGTCAATTCGGTAAAATATCAAACAAGCAGTTGCAACGGTATTCGAAGTGTAGCCTTAGTTCTTTTGTTCAACGTTTTATCTTCCAAACAATTGAAACCTTAAGTTGCGTCAATGTTCTGCAAACGAAACTTTGAAAAATGGTATTAATGTATGGTAGACAAACATTTCTCAAAAACGAACCTTCCGATTCATTTGATTTCTGACGAAAAAATTGTACCGATAGGGAAGCCAGATTTGTTTGCAAGTGATACAGGAGCAAAAATATATAGTTGAATATTAAAATAACGTAAACAATTTTTAACCCCTCAGCGACTACTTTCGTACTTGTAGAAATGTAGTTTTTCTATACGTTGTATTTTAAAATTAATATAATTAAAATTCACGATTAAAATGAATTCTTACTTTATCATATTTTAAAATTAATACCAAAAACAAAAGCGTCAGTATGTCATTATAGAGAATGTGATGTTAGTTTATGTATAAATAATTGTTTTGAACTATGTCATACAAAGTTGAATTATTCATTTCTTTGTTTATATCCGATTCTGTAAATTCTTCAAAGTAAAAATAATTTAATTGTAATGTCAACGAGGATAGTGAAAAATTGAAATAAAATAAAATATTTTTATGACGTTTATATGTTGTATATTAAATGTTTACGACAAAGTAAGCAATTTTTTGCGAGTGATACAAATTTGACGTTGAAAAATATCAAATTCAAGTAAAAATAAAAATAATAATTTCCGAGGTACTAGTTTAAATGTCTACTATTTTTAATTTTCAGGATGATATTTTTTCTGTAAATGCGGACGATTGCCAATAAAAAAAGAAAAATATGCGCGAAATATTTTTTCCAGGATTACTGTATATCAAATTTTCGTTGATATTGATGATTATTGCTTAGAAATGTTGCCAGTTAATAACATTCCTACATTTAAGCACCCACGAAGCGTGCAAATATAATTTGAAATAACAAAATAAC
Source organism: Anthophora plumipes (assembly GCA_951804975.1). NCBI lineage: Eukaryota > Metazoa > Arthropoda > Insecta > Hymenoptera > Apidae > Anthophora > Anthophora plumipes. The sequence goes on along the minus strand of OX638118.1, from coordinate 12,163,847 downwards.
AATTACATTTCATATCATTTACACAAATCCAAGTAATGTGTTTACTAAAATGTTGAAATAAAGTAAAAATATTTCAAATAACATAATTAGACTGAATTTTTATGCACTTATAGAAAACTTCAAGGTGCAGAATTGCACAGAGTGTACATAATATGAAGAAATATAATAATATCCCATTGTAGGGGTTTTTATAATATCTGCTAGGTGACATAATTTTCTACCAAAATTTCACTTTTTTCTCTATATTCTGAAAAATGTGAATTAGCATAAAAGTCTACAGTCTAGTGATAACGTTTGAAACAAATAAATTTATGCAATGGTATACCATAAAATTCAGAAATATATTATATAACCCTTTGCACTTCGAACATTTTTTTGTACGATTGACCACTACACTTTTGCTAGTGAAAATTTTGAAAACTAAGTCTTCTAATATTAAGAGGAAATGATATATCAATTGCTTATAAATTTATTCAGTTTCACTTCATTTGTTAATTTGCTTTATTTTAATATTAATGAAACTGGGACGAAATTATGGTATATACATATAACGAATGCCACCGTAGCAGAGTTAGTATAGTGCAAAGTGTTAAAATATAATTCCCCATCCGCATAGCAAGAAAATTACAACTCGGTCTTCGTTGTTGAGGGGTTAATGTAAATATACGTTATAACAGCGTGGTATTATCGTGATATAATAAATATCAATCAGTGTATTCTTCATATCTAACAAGCTACTGGAAAATATTTAATAATTGAAGTTTTACTAATAAAATATATAATGTTTCGAAATTAGTTCATTCAGATGAAAATTATCGTGTGCTCTAATTTCAATATCCAATTTGAACATGAAGCCTGTTGCATCGAAGAAAAAGAAAATTCTATCGTTCTTGGAGCAGAAACATTCATGGCAAAGAATTCGAAAAATATATTAGAATTTTAATGCTATTTTATCGAAATGAAACGTTTAAAAAAATTCTGTTTCCAAACAAATGATAAATCACGACTGAACAGTTCGAATAAGGTTTTATATACACTTTCGAATTTACTTCGTCTGGTGATTTAAACGCGATTCGCTACCGTTTCGTGTGAAAGAGCCACTTGTTAGCCAACTGTTGCATTCTGAGCAGGCGCCAAAGGGACACATTATAATTTGCCAGAACCGAGCCACTCCCCCGTCAGCTTTTCTTTTCTATTAACCGCTCGTGTTGTTAAATGTATGTACATCGTTGCGAAAAAAGAAATTCATACAAATTTGTAGAAAATCACACGAAAAGAATTTTGTTACTTTTACCTTTTGTTCATTTTGAACGAAGAGACGAATAAAACGAAAATCAATAACGTTCATTTAAACGAAAGGTCATTATGTACATTCACTTATGCATTGACAAAACGATTCTTTCTATATTCTAATATTGTCTTCCTTGTAATAGTTGAATCATATTCGAAGTGGAAAATTGATTTGGAAGATTCATCGTTGGCACAGTATTCGGTTTTGTTAGATGCCGCTCCAAAGGAAATGTTAATTCAAACATGTTTACTGTAACTTTCTCTCAAAGGAGAATATCGTATTTCAATACTTTTATACTTATTGAAATCAGTTGAGACTGCCATGCAAGTTCTCGATTCGCGGTAATTATATTGTATGCCCCTATTTTACCGGAAACAAATCTGGTTGAATCTTCGAAAATTGATTAACCTCGATAGAATGTTTCAATGAATCATATGATAGTAATAAGATATCCAAGAACTGACAGCCAGAGAATGACAACAATAAGTATCAAAACAACGAATTAGGGAATACGCGAGGAAAAATGGCTGAAGCATTGGAAAATCATGGTTGAAAAGCTAATCGAGATCGGTAGTGTAAAAAATCGGATGCAAAAGTATCGAGCAGTAAAGATACTCGAGATTTCACTGGCGCCCTAATTTCTTCACGCTTGTTTGAGATTCGTCGTATTTCAATTAATGTCTCGATATTATAACCCGCGTGTAACATTTTATAAGAAGTATGCTTTTCTCGGTTTACATTTAATTTTAGAGTCGACTTTCAATCATCATATATATATATACGTATATACATATACATGTGTATATATACATATATGCATTATACATATGTATATATACATACGTATACATGGATATATGTGTACGTATATATGCATAGGTGTATGTATATATGTATATATGTATATATATAAAATTTATTCATTTATTTTCGTATATTATTTCCATCTTACGTGCTAGGAGTTAGAGTTAAAAACTTATCGTTTGGCGATTAATTATTTAAAATATGTTCTGTCTGTTAAATAACTTTTAGTGTATCGCTCTTTTTTCCTTTCTTTCTTTCCCTTTCTCTCCCACCCTTTTTCTCGTTTTATCACTCGCCCACCTTCAACGTATTTATTTATCATCTAATTCAATCATGTACGCACGCGATATATATATATAATATATATATAATATATATATATAATATTTATATATTTTCACTGTTCTGCACTGTCAGCGTTTATCCGCATATTTCATCTTTTCTCCTTCCCTGGTATAAGTGATTACAGTGCATACTTTTGTTATAGTTCCTTTTTTTTCTTTTTCTTTCTTTATAACCTTACATATTAGCGATAACCATAGTAATTGTTTATGCATATATCATTCGCCTATACGCATAAATGGCACGCTATATAAAACTATGCTATATGTAAATTTTTCTTTTCTCAAACTTCTAATTTAAACGTTTTCGCAAGGTTTCTCATACCCAACCCTATGTGTATGTACGTACACTTTTTAATACAATACGTACTTATGTTTATAGTGTATAGTTATCTATACGTATATATTATATATACGTTTATATTATATATACGCGGTATCCTCGAGATTTTCCTGTTAAGCTTCGCTAGTACGTTCTACCGATAGAATTAGTTAAAAAAAAAGAAAAAGGAGAAAGTAGTATAGTAACGTAGATTATTCGAAGCTTTTCTGTTAAAGCATTATGCCAATAATAAGAAATGCGAGAGGAAACGATGGATGATACTTGCATTTACTATGATGCAGAAGCAAAAAGTGTTCTTCGTGCAGTGAGAAATCGAATTTCTCAAGAAATGTCATTCTTGCGGCATGTCGTTTCGAATTGGAATGTTAATTAATAGGTATCGCGTTTCATGTTGCTGTTTTCTAATAGTCATACTAAAAGCAAGTTCCGTCACGCTGTTTCTTTCATATTTCATACTTTTGTTGTAATCCGCTTTTTTTTAACTTCTTAATCGTCGAAATCTTAAATCGTCGTTTTCATGCAACGTTTTCTCCTCATTTCCGTTTGCAGAAGATACTAACGGAGCATAGCTGGAAAATCTTGAGTTAGTGTACGTATATGCACATCTTCCTCTCGTTCGCGTCTCCTAAAATGTTTTACACGTTCCTTGCGCCGATCAATCACACCCTCCATCTCCCCTCCCGGCCCCGTTATCCTTTTTCGTCTTATCTCTTTCGCTAGGTAGTTTAACTACATGTTTTTTTTTTTTTAAATGCAAGATTTGTTAAGATCTTCCTAAGGTCGATTCGTGACGTACAGCCATTTGGGTGGCGAAAATGATGTCGTCCGAATTCTTCGACCACCGTTTCCTCTTCACGGCATATCGCGACGTACGACGATATGCTCGTTCAATTCGACCGTTTCGGTTTTCAGCGAGCGTTCAACGAAACGAAATTTTCGTGCGTATCAACACCAGAAATTTCCACGAAGGAAAACAACACGGTGTCCGAAAATTCATTAATCTTCCCTTTCGTTTTCGGTTTTCTTCTTCGTTCTTTCTCTCCTTTGTTTCTCTCGTTTTCTTCTTTCTTTTTCCTTTTTCTTTTTCGATTCGTTACGGATGATCAGAAACCGCAAGTACATCTGTATATTTCACCTATGCTTAGACACTAAACGCTTTTAAAGCCCGCGCAAGGAACGGAAAGAAAAGACTGATCTTCGGCTGGTATTCGAAATGGAACACGATTACCGGACACAAACTGACGCCACGAATCGACGATTCGTAACGTACCAATTTTCGCTTGAACAACTCGTGTGTATATTTCATCTACGGTGACATTTAATATTTATTTCATCTTTGTGATCTCTTGTCCCTTTTCTTCTTTGCACCATCGTTCTTGCTCATCACACGTTCGCACATTTCCAAGGTTTTGACACGACGTTCCAATCGCGGTCGGTCTTGAATAAATTCTGATACATCGAGTTTCTTTTATTTCTCTCTCTCTCTCTCTCTCTCTCTCTCTCTCTCTTTCTCTTCTTTACAACAAAATTAAAGTAAACAAGATTTTCTAATAGCAAGAAAAAAAAAGACAATTCAACATGTCGTTAACATCAGCTATATACGTTCCAATTTCTAAAATGGCGTAACAGCGGCAAGCAACAATGTCAAAATTTTAGTATTCCCGTAGACCGAGACGCACAGCTTTATTTTTAGTGGAGTGTTGTGAAAAATTGTCAATCGGAATTTACGAAAAGAACAAACGACAAAATCCACTTTGCAAAATACGAAAAGGAAGAAGAAGAAGAAGAAAAAGAAGAAGAAGAAGAAGGAGAAGAAGTTTTTGACAAAGGTTCGAAGCGGAACGAGAAAGTTTAGCTGTGCCCCCAAAAAACACACAGGGATTAAACCCTGAAATTGTTGCGTCTTCAATTCTCTGCGTTTCGTGAACGGAAGAAGGAGACTCTTTGCGTTTTCTTAATCGTACGATAAAAAAAAGCTCGGTGACTGTCTTTTTTAAGCTCTGAATTTCCATACATTCTTTACAGATACCTGTAGTTCGAGTTGTTTGCACACACGATTAACTCTCGAACGATGAAAAATTCGACCAATCACGTCTGAGTCTGTTTGAACTCGAATCAGTCATTTTCCGATGCACATTTCAAATGACACTTTTTATACTTTGTAGACTTTTCCTTTTTTTTGTTTCTTATTTTCTTGGCAATATAAAAAAGAAAAAAAACAACTCTTTTCTCAACGCCTCGGGTCAGAGTAGACCCAGGCACCGTCGACTGAGCGTTAAACAGCAAAAGGCCTCGTTCTTCCGCACGCTTTTCCTTCCGTGATTCCGTACGTCGTTGGTCCAAGACGGGTACAATGAAATTCGATGAAACAGAAACTAAAACGTAAAGTGTGCTTTCGTTTCAACATTATATCCATATAAACGGTGTAATTCATCTTAGAAATTTCCTGCATACCGAACGGCAGAACTCGGAAACGCGTTGTTTCATGTCAGAAAGTATGATTGGTCCCGGATAGTTGATCGAAATGTGGCCGGGTAAATGTACAAGATACTACTCTTTTTTTTTCGTTTTTTTTTCTTTTTTCTTTTGTTCTCCTCTTTTTGATTCTCGTACCTACAACTCGAATGAACGTGCTACATAATTTTGGATGACCAACGACTACAACAATCGTGTGCCGATCCTAACATTAATAGAGTCACAATGAAAAGACATCGATTTGGTACGTTAGAAAAAAACGAATTTTCGCATTGTTCTCGCGATAACGCATAAGCGTACCTGAAGGAATTGACATCGGTCGGCTTGAACTTGTCTGAAGTAACGCCGATTCTTATTCTTTATTTATTTACGTTCATTTATTCTTTTTTTTTTCTTTATTCATTAAGGTGACTGCAAATCTATTTTTTAGTGTATGATCTCAACTAATTTCCTAATTTGCTCCACTTCTTGTCTGGCGTACGCGCGCGCACATGAGAGTGACGAGAAAGCGATTATGGTGTGTTAATTGAAGTGAAAAAGAGTACAAAGGGAACTAAGAAAGAAAAGAAAGAAGAAAAAGAAGAAAAAAAAAAGAAAAGAACGACGAAAAATCAGAAAAGAACGCAGAAAGGGGAAGGAACAACGAGTTTGTGACTCGCCTGATGCTTCGATGATTAACGTGACGTCCATGTAACAAGTTCCTCTTACCTCTCTCGTATATAATACGAAGCTTGTATAATACAAGTGTTGTCTCGATATAACGTTGTCCTATATGATTGATCTATTGCTCGAAATCAAATGTGTCCATTTCCTTTATGGTTGGCTCTCGGAAAAATTAAACGTAACAAAGGAAAACATATAAGTTCAATAGAAGCACAGTCCTTTCACGGAACTGTATTTATCGTTCGAAGATTTAATTTCACTGCTTCTTTAAACTTCTTTAGGTATCGTAAAACGTGACTTGATAGTTTACTGGTATACAGATTCTTTCTTTTTTTTTTTCGTTTTTGTTCTTTTCTTTATGTCGTAACGACAACAATCACCGTGAAATTCGTATCTGGAAATCTGTAAGTTTTCAATGATCGCGCTTAAAGCCTACAATGAGACGTATCTAATTTACTATTCATATAGATAAAGTTAGTACGATTAGTTGAATGTTTAGACCCGCTCGCCTCCTATGTTATAATGTATTTTACAGCTCATGTGAATATTACGTACGTATGAGTATGTACAAGGTGATCCAGAAACATTCTCCACCTGGAATCTTTCCGTTATTAGCAATAATATAGAAAAATGTTATATGCAAATATATGTTAGAATAAATCCAGTGATGATAATATCAGTAATAATAATTTTATGAACTTCAGTAATCTCGAAATAATCCTTAATGGAAAGTACGCTGAAATCACCGTAACAGCGTCTGTAACATAGTGATCAAAAAGAGAAAAGGAATATCATCCCATTAAAAAAAAAAAAAAAAAGAAATAGAAATGACATTGAAATTTTCTCCATATCGTCCTAATGTAAACAAAAAAATATCTAGTTTGCATTATGTCACCTGTTTGTATCATGTAAATTTTGTATAACAATATTTTTTGATATTGTTACGAATAACAGAAAATATTCCAGGCGGACAAAGTTTTTTTCGTGCCCCACCCTGTATATAGACCACGCGTTATTGCGTGAATATTCGTATTGTTTCCTCGTGTGTACATGTTAGCAGCAGTTGTAGATTTTGATGTATTTTTTGTTCGGTGTGTAACTGTGTATTTATTTTGTTGCTAGTTCTTTACAAGTTATGCAAATAATTGCAAAAACATACCCTGTTTCCTAGTATCACCGACACCACGGCTACTGGGTATCAGGTCGCGGCGCGCGTGACTTGAATCCAATGTAATCCCACGTAAAATTTGGATCGATGACGCAGTATAGCAGTGTCGAGAGGGTGATAAAGGTTAGTATGTTTATATGAAATGTTTGATCATTATTATTATTAAAAGTTAATATATATTCGAGAGCGGAGGATATTCGTTCCCGTTTCCCATCGAATCTTCGTGCGTGTCCCGGTGGCCACCATAAAAATACCAGGAAATTTTGTATTCGAAAGATAGGTCGTAATTGGCTGTCACGTTAACGACCGTGTATCAAAATGAATGAAATCGACGAAACATACCATGTAACTTGCTAGTGTTTTTTCTATTTTTTTTTGTTTCTTCTTTTTTCTCCTCTTTACAAGCTTTCCAGGTTACTTTTATGGTTGACGATACTATTGGACAACGACGACCGCGAGTACCAATTTGACGTTTGAACAAATTTCACGTGACAAAGATTTGTAACTTGAGAATCCGTCAAATGATTTCTAGGTTCGGTTGAACTGAGGAGTTTGTAGAAAAATCTGATACTCGAGTGCGCCATCAGGACGCTTGAATTTCCGCGAGCATGTCGTTTACCCGAGCAGAATTCGGAACATTTAATTATGCGAGCAGCGAATTTTCGTCTCAGCATTACATCACGTCATGTAAAAATAAATTCGAAGCTGATCCTCACAGATTACTATTATCGCTATTCTCTTCTTGTCCTTAGAGCTAAGAATATTGTTTTCTTCCTTAAGTCTCATTTATTTCATAGCAAGATGCATACTACTTCGGTTGTAGCAAAAACTTTGTTGGATAAAATAGTTGTATTTTTTTTTTGGTTTGTTTACAATTGTCGTCACATACTTCGTATTCATACATTTATATATGTATATATTTAAATTTATATATGAATTTATAGCTATTATTAGGGTATTTTATTAGGATAGATTGTGTACTTTGATATTCGCTATTAGTATTGTTAAACATTAAAAAGCTTAAATCGTAGTGATATTATCAATTGGTGCTTGCATACAAGCATTTTTTTCATCAGTATACGTGTTTTTTTCCCTTTCTTTCTCTATTCCTTTGTGTGTGTGTGATCGCGCGTGTGCGCATGAATCTAAGTATGTGTGCGTGTGACTATATATAATCACTTTAGCAGCCCAGCGTTCCTTCTTCTTCTACATTGCATCATACGATTATATATTTATATATTATATGATATATTCGAAATTAATATAGAATAACCGATGAGGAGTGAACGGTTCCAAAAGAATTGTTGATTCGAACAATTCACACGTTGCACAATAACGACGATTCAAGCAAAGTATCGAACTCAAGCTAGGAAAGAATCATAAGTGTTCAAGATTGTTCGAAAGTATTAACGACACATCAGTACATGTGACGTATGTATATAAACATTAAAAAAAGACAAAAGAAAACGAAAAAAAGAAAACAAAAGAAGAAAGAAAACAATTTTCGAGCAATCAACACGGCTAAACGAAACGAGTTTGAAAGTGTTTGCAGAACACTTATGCATTTATCGAACAACCAACTGAACAAATAAAATAAACGGGGATAAAGTTTGTGTATGTGATACGCTTACTAATAGCGATGACACTAATAGCTAATGCTATTTCGAAAATGGAATGCGTTGATTCGGTTTTAGCGGGAAGATCAACGGACTAGTCTGCGGAATAGGAGAACTTGTAGACCAGAATCTAGCTGAGTCTAATCCGCTCAGCTTGTCCGTTAATCGTCTTTGCCGGACGTGTACCGAGAGACGTGCACAATGCCATGAGAAATGAAACACTCATCCACAGGTTGCCCTATAGTAAGAGCCTTCTGTAGAACTGCGCGTTCTATTGCATCAGACGCGGATTGAAGATAGAAACGTGCGCATCTCCCAATTATGTTTACGCTCGTGTCATTACGATTTAATCAACGCACGCGTACACAGGCTTTCCAATCGCGATTGCTCTTATGGTCTGTGATTGGACCACGAATTAGCAAACATATGGTTGCATTAATATGTAGTATCCTTCCCTTATATTTGTCTTTGCCTCCTACATGAACACATGTTTCGAATCGGTTTGTACAACAAATGTGATTAGCCATCGATCGAACGTTCCTGAACATCTTACATTTTACTTTTAACGTCGAATCACTCTCGAAAGAAAGTTCTACAAACAGTTTTTCTTTTGTTTTCTTTTGCCGATTTTTTTATCACCTCGTTATATAAATAATTTCCACGGTTCCGGTCGAACTAACCATCCCCAGAATGGTAATCCCCATTGAAAATGTGCACTGGTACTGCGTGGCAAAGATTTTTCTCACATTTTTAGAAAGGTGGCATTGTTCTCAGCATCGTGAATATACACACATGCGTCTTCGATACATCGATCTCTACATATATACATACATATGTATGTACGCGCGCGTTTACGTGTAGCGGGAGATACATACACATTTATGTATATATGTTTCTACATAGATTTAGCGTTTCTAAAACTGACAAGAATATATACGTATGTAAGTTTATCGCATAGTATAAACTATGTATACGTCTTATAAAGTACTGATATTACTATTATTGTTGTTGTTGTTTTTCTTGTTGTTGTTGTTTTTTGTTGTGGTTGTGGTGGTTATTGTTAATGTTATTACTATTATTTATTAGTATTAATTGGTTTTTATATATATGTATATATTTATATATAGTATAATAGTATTTCATGTCATCATCAATAACTAACAAGCCATTCGAGCTCGTTGGAGGTGAAAAATTTATAGCACTCTCCTCCTTTTTTTTTCTTTTTTTTTAGTTTAATTCCATAAGTACTTAAATTGTACGCGCTACCATACACGTATGTACCGCGCTTTCACATTAATTATTATGTATTTATTTACGCACGTGTATGTATAAGTGAAGTTACAATAGTGTTTGCATGATTCGTGTGTGTGCGAGCGTGTGACACAGGCAACAAATATTTAAGAACAGGTGGTAAAGCAAGGAGAAGTATGATTCTCACCTCTCCTAAACTATCAGTACGTTACTTATATGTGCACATACAAATAAATAAATAAATAAATATATGTATAATATGTATACATATTATGTGTATAATATATATATTATACATATATACATATACACACACACGCACACACACGTGCCTATATATTTATTTATGTATTATTTATGCAATCCTTTGTAGCAACCATATTTATTTAAATAGCATATAAATTTGCGACAGCTTTTAGTCGTGTCATAAATTGCGCCAGACTAGAACCGATCCTCCTAATAACCCCGTCCTTTGAAGTAATAATTTATTTTATGTTGATTTGGCTAAACTATAATAATTTACTAAGTCTCTAGATTCTTTCATTCAATATATATATGTATATTTATTTATTTATTTATTTATTTATTCATTTATTTTATTTATATTTCATATTTATATTTATATATATATATTTATATATATATATACTTCTTCTTTAGTAATTCATATTTATATATTTATATAGAATAGTTGTTGGTACTTTGGTTGATTATTTCTGCTAGATCAGAGTTTTCTTCTCCGTTCCATCGCTCACCTAAACACTAGTTTTCTAGCATACTTTATGTATATTTGGTTTCATTACTAACGATCTCCTTTTTTTTTCATTCATATATACTTTTATGCTGCAATCGCCGCTTCTTTTATCTGGTTCCTGCACCGTGATCGTACAAAATCGAAGCTCGCGTGAAACAACACTGTGATACGACCGGGCATCGCTCGTTAAATGCCTAATGTTTTACTTATCGTGCTTAAAAAAATATTCAAAGTTCATATGAGCATCGTTGCCACTCGCGTCGGTAGGCACAAATCCTATAAACTTATATCAACACAAGTCCTACGTGCGTTTGTCGACATCTGTTTCATGCAACTACACTTTGAAAATGTTCTCCAACCGTTTTCTTTATCGGATAAAAATGAATTTATAAATAACAAGCAACACTAACGAACGCAAAAACGAGAAACAAATATATTAAAAAAAAAAAAAGGAAAATGAAAAGAAAACAGTGTAAGGTACCAAGTTTTTCTTAAGAATAGATCGTGACTGTACGTACTTACGGGAAATACTTTTGTCGTGTAAAATAAAGTTTAGTACATAAGTGACATTTTATCGTGTAACTTTTTTAGGAACAACTTATATCTGTGACGTAAAAATCATATACTGTATCTTATACCTAGGAAAATTATCCTATAAAAACAAAATTGCACTTGGTTTAACTTCGGTGCCACGGAAAACAATCGATACTTTATCCTAAACGTTTAAGTATATTTATTCTTTGGCTAGAAGAGAGAACGTTTCGATTTCAACGTAAATGAAAGCACTAATCTATGGGAAATTCTTATATAAATAATAAATAAATATCTTACTAGAGAACATACTCAAGAACGAATTAATTAGATTATAATACTTCTCCGTTTATACACCTGTGTAAAAATGACTAGACGTAGACTAGGTAATTAAAATTAAAGGTGAATAGCTTTTTTTTTAGCATTCAGTTAGTACAGACGATCTACTATTTCTCTTCGCGCCTCTTCCTTTTCCCTTTATTCCTATAATCGATCAGACAGAAACATTCTGTGCAAGAAGAAATTGATCTTGTTAATATCGTCTTCGTTGTCGTTTTCGTCGTGACTGTCATGTTCGTCGTAATTATCGTCGTCGTCGTCGTTCTCTTTGCCCTGTTGTTACCTTTGTTTTGTTTGGATAATCACAGCCTGGTTGACATTTCTCGGGCGATGCGTGTCCGGTCAGTCAAACGAGAACGATTTTATTAATCAACGAGCTGCGAGAGCTGAACAACAACAAGATCTTGATCCATCCTTTTTCTCCTCTTTTCCTTTTTCTTTTTTTCCCCCAAATTGCGAAGCGTAGCGATCAAATCAAACGATCCTTTTATCGGTAAAAGGAACTCCGACAGATATATCATTCCAGCCGGAAATTCGCTCGCAATTTTCATTTTACCATAATTATGCTTAATAATCCGGTGATCGTAGTAATAATAATAATTAAAAATACGAATAATAATAATAATAATAGTAATAATAATAATAATAATAATAATGATGATGATGATGATAAAGGGTAATTAATAATAAGTATTATGCTGGATAAACAAGCATCGTGGCGCCGGACATCGGTGTTTCAAACGATTACCGATGTGACGCGGCACTAACGATCCCCTTTTACGTTTCTCGTATGTATATAAAAACCTACAGCGTTAACGCGTGTGTATGCGTTTTTAATAAATCTTAACGTCAGAAGAACCAATAACCCGTGAATATCGGGGTCGGCATTGATTCCATTGGATTCTGTGTGTACGAGTGTGTGCGCGCGTGTATATACAAGTGTAGGTGTATGTAAACGTGTTCGTGTACGTAAGTAGGTAGTTTTCATTTTAGAAATTTTTTTTTAGATGTTACGTGAGACGAGCACCCTGTATACGTGATTGACAAATTTTCGTTAGGAGAGACCGCAAGCATCGTATTGTCGGCCTTTGCCCGAAGACCACTAAACATAGTAAACGATCTTAACGATAACACTACGTCTATATGTTACGGTAATCACGTGTGTATTTGAACTGAACGGGGATAACACGTCCTGTTAGATATCGACGATTTTTTGCTGCTTGCCTTCGAAATAAAAAAAAAAAACAAACAAAAATGAAATCGGCGATGTTTTGCTCGTGAAAAATGATAATCGGAGGTTCAACGGAATTGTTGTTGGATTCGTGTTTCCTAAAAAATCCGAAGAGGTATTTTACTTTTTTTTTTTTTGTTTTGTATACTATGGATCGAATCGCGGTAATAGTTAACTTCTTAACAGTCGGTCGGCGAAAAAATTGCCATGCCGTTTTATCAGGAACTAAGAGTATTCTTTGGTTATTGTTGCAAATGCCACCCGCCTTGAACATGTTTATCATAATTATCAAACTAGGAGTTAGTATGTCGTCGGAACGATAACACCTGATTGGAGAGATACCTAAGCCTCTCGAGTCTACTTCCCGGATGATCGGATCTTCAAGTCGTACCAAGTGATGCCACCTTGAAGGACACGTATCAAAATGGTTTCCATTATGCGATACAGCCTTATGTTTGGCAGTAGGGATCGAGAGTGAGAAAAACGGAGAAATGTTATAGAAGAATAGATCAAGGAAGTGTAGAATAGAAAGTAAAAAGACGGAAAGATTTACACGTATCTCGCTTGCAGTAGTACTTAGACAGTTCTTCGTTATATCCGAGCATCCGAGAATGTTTGAAAAGCGTGAATGTGTTTTCTTTTTTTTTTTCACACGTTTGATTTCTCGGACTGGGTTTCAGCGCCTGGATATTAATGTTTCATTAGCATCAGACTTTTCGTCCTCGCCGTACCGTTGCCGGCGAAGTCGTTCTACTGACTTCTAATTTTTATCCTCTAATTAATTATCTAACTAGTATACTAGGTTATTATGGCGGAGAGCGTTGTAACGGTGATTCAAACTCGTCACTTCTGATCGTCGAGCGTTCAGTGAGCCCGTATTCTTGTACGACATCTGCAATTAGAAATGATCGATACTTTACAGTTTACTGATGTTATGATCGAAATTATGTATCATGTACGAAGTAGGGAGATTAGTCTTTTTAAGTAGTAACAATAATCCATTGATCAGGTTATAACTTGAACATTGGAAGGCTGTACTGATAAATGTATATAATAATTTGGATAAGAATATCACGTAAAATAAAATATAATATATATACTTGTGGATTAGAACTAGAAGAGAAGCAATAAATATTAAAGCATTAACAATATTCTATTGGTGAACTTGAACATTGAAAGACTATACTGATAATTTTGTATAATAATTTTGATAAGAATATCAGGTAAACTAAAATATAATATATTTACTTGTCAACAAAAGCAGTAAATAATAGAAAATATTTATGCATTTATGTAAATTTAAATATTGAAATATTATTTAAATATTACGTATAAGATTCATACATTTAAATATTTATATAAAATATAATATATGTACCTTTCAACAGAAACAATAAGTAATAGAAAATATTTGCAAGAATATTTGTACGATTATTATTATTGACGGCAATTTTTTCAACTTACTCTGTAGTTTATGATATAGGGTGCGTAACGTCCAGTTTCTCTAAGCTAGGACTTTGGTTAGTATGGCCGGCTTGCGTCCTTGGGCCTTTTTAACTGGACTTTTAAACGCTTCATCCCTATCTGGAAGCCATTCATCGCTTGAATCGCTGTCTGCGCGCTTGCTGGATTGTCGAACGACACGAAACCTAAAAGAATCAAATGGTACATTTTTTTAAATTAATAGTAAAGGAACGTTTATATGTGCACAGACGTTTCGAATAAAACAACGTTCTCTGTAAATATACAAAACAATGAATATTAGCTCCTTTGAATGCTTAAAAAGACATAGTTTAAACACAATATTTAATTAAACGATACATCTTATCATTGAAACATGAAAAATAAATTTCATTAACACCTTTGTTAAATAATTCATTCCAGAGTGTTGATATCTAAAATGTATTTTTTACGAAAAATGTAAATACTTAAATTCATTCGTCATTCCCTCGTAGAGGATTAAAAAGATATTATATAAACTACGATTAAATATAACGCAATGTTGGAACATTTCAAGCATAGGGAAAGTTAAAGTATCAATAATAAGTTAAATGATAAGCGATTGGCTACAATATTCCCGTAACTTATCGCGAAAACGGAAAGTTCAATATCGACACCTGAGGGTATCAGATTATCGCGTACCAGTACTCATGGGGCAACCAACGATTTAGATTAGCCGATTCGCCGCAAGGAATAAAAAGTTTTCTACGAAGGGACCTTGTTATTATCGAAGTTTTACCGAGAATGAGCGAAAGAGCGAGGGAAAAAGAAGGTTCACGATAGCGTAGCTCTTAACAACAGAAGCGCCGCTGAAAGGTCATCAGGGCCCTCCCAGTTTAAGCCAATTTTGACCATTAGCCCCGATCCAATTTTAGTTTTGCCATGATGGCGGCCTACTGCCTGACCAATCGCGCGCCTCTTCATCGCTCGGCGAACATCGCTTTTACTCGGAGTTCGTAAATTACTTTTACTAGGTGACTGAAGAGGTTTTAACCCTTGTTCGATGGAAAAAGATTCCCTTTTTTACCCCCTCCACCCCCTTTTTACAGGAAATCGTCCTATTATTGGATTTTAGGAAAATAGTGCGAAGGTATTGCAATTTGCTACGCAGGTAATACACGCACGAATGAAATCACGTCCATACGCAAGATATTGTATTTCGGATACAATTGTCAAAGTACATTTCGTTCCCTTTTGTTTTGTTACGTCAAAGAGCTTTTCTTCCTTTCCTTCTTTCTTTCTGGAAAGCTGATCAGAGAGTAGATTTCAAAGTACCTATTCATTACAAACGAACAGCATATACGCTTCGAAAGTAATGTCCTTTTCATCAACATCTCGATAATTACACATGGAGGGGAGAGCATTATGAAGTTGAGGATGTAATATCCTGTATCCTTTCAACGATGAAATTCATCTAGCCGTATTATATTTTACGGTATCCCTATAACTGAAAGCGGAAGGTAGAAAAATATCAATCGTGCACGTTACAAATGAATCGTATAAAAAAAGCGTACGCGCATTCCGCGTATGATTAATCAAAAGTATTTGTTGGTAATATGTTCACTCTCCTACTCGTTTCGATTCGCTTTGACCGACCAAACAAAGAAAAAAGACTTAGCGACTTTATTGCAATGGAACTGCAGTCAGGGAAATATTTACGTGCATACATTCAGTTGGAGTTATGTTTTTCATGGGATTAGAAATGCTACGAGGAACTTTTGCCTTTGCAAGAATTGATTGAATACTCGCAAGAAGTAGAAACGAGAATATTTGGTAAATATATTGAGTTAAATATTCAACGCTCTGAAGAATTCTTAAATTATCACAAATGCTAGGAATATCTGAGGAATTTTACGAATTACACGTTCCTCTGTCCTTAAACCTTATTTTAAAAAGCATGGAAACTGCTTTCTCAAATACTAATCTTCACAATTGATAGATTTAATTCTACGTAACACATTCCATTGTCCACATGGATTTATTCGTGTTATATTTATCGTTTGATAATTTAGTTACATTCTAATCTGAATACTACATCGATGATACTTAAACAGCCAATACTTGAAGAATTTTTAAGGGCCTTTCTCAGTTTAGAAAGTTGACAAAATTAATTTTTCTCTTCTTCATAAATTGGTAGTTTTAAGTGTATTAAATAGTACCTTAAAGGGTTCTTTCAATGCGTAAAACATTTTCGAAATTATTCGAGTTAGGCGTAGGCAAGTAGTAACTTGTCCAGAAGGTTCAGATAGTTAATGTGATTGATAACGCTTTAAAACTAATAACGAACTCGATGGTTACATCCATAAACCACCATTATATTCGGAAGTTCAAGTAGCCATAAAGCCAATATATGAAGATTTAAGTAGTCCAAACTTATTAGAAAGATGTGTTGGAGGTCGTACTCAGAAAAATAATGAAAGTTACAAGTCGTCATGTGGCAAATGGTCCCAAAACACGTAAATAGTGGAGCGAAAATTGTAAATATTGCAGTGTATTTAGCAGCTTACTTTTTCAATGAGGACTTAATGGGGGTGAAAATAGGATGCATGGCCAAAAATTATGTTGAAAATAATGAGGAAGCGCGTGTGAAACGACTTCTGCCTCCAAAGAAGTGAGAAATATTCGAAGAATGAATAGAACTGAATTAATGGAGCTTTGAAAAATAGATAAACGATGTTTATATGGCCCAGAAGTCACTGATTGAAAGTAAATATTGAATTAATAATGAAAAACTTGTCTCCAAATTTCAGACGCGTTTTTCTCGAAATGCAGTTTTTCAACTCTATGGTGCGGATATAACTGTGGAATTAATTATCCCATTGACTTGAAATTTTTCATACACTATTCAATTTATTGTCTCTACTGTATGAATTATTATGGTGCATGTACTTTTATTATTTTTATTGTTTTTACGATGAAAAGACCTTAAAATTTTGTGAAAACACGATTGCTTTCTTTCGGCATGACGCCATTTCTTTAATAATAACTTTTTGTTAGAATTCTTAGTTCATGAAGCAAAGGACACCCTATGAATGAAAAAAATTGCTGCTATGTCAACTCAGTTTGTCGAGATGATTTTCACACTACTGTAGAAATATGCGATTTCCATCAGCCTTTGTTAACCTATGCATATCATCGTTAATATTAATTGTATATAAAATTTATATGTATAAATTTTGTATTTAAATATTGTTTAATAAATATAGAAACATCCAAACACTTTTGTTTTATCCTTCATTGAACAAAAAATTGCTTAAGAACCCCTTTTCTATCGCACTCTAGACTGAGAAGGACCCTTAAATTACCATAAGAAATACCTTAGGAAATTTGCATGTCACGTGTTCCTCTATCGCAAAGTTTAACCTAAATAACACGCTCCATTGTCCACGTGGATTTATTCGTGTTATATTTATCCCATTGTTAATCATAATAAAGTATCACAGTGTTAATCATATGAAAAAAAAGAAAGAAAAATGGTTGGTACAATATTTGCAAAATGAAAACCAAAAATGCTACTAAACATATAGAGAAAAGTTGTTTTTTCCTTTTTTTTTTTTTAAATTAATATCATAAATCACAGTGAGAACAATGAAAATTGATCTGTATCATATATGACTTTCATCCTTCATTCAAATCGATGTAGCATCGAAATCACCGAGATCCATCGTCATATATATCCATCCTACCTTTGAAAAATTTCAGTGTCAGCCGGTCTACTCTGTTTAACGGCCTTTCGTGTTTCTCTCTTCCTGGTCACTCTCGATCTGTTTGGTGGAAATGATACACTTACCGAAGCATTTACTCTGGTTGGTGGCACGGTCGATGAAAACTTTCGAGGATATGACGTTGCCAAAAGGGACGAACATCTGCATTAGCTCACTGTCTCCGAACTCCTGAGGCAGGTGGTAGATGAACAGGTTGCAGCCCTCGGGTCCTGAGAGAGAGCATCCTACCATATAAATCAGAGCACATCTAAACATCTAAACTTGAAGTATAATACTCAAGTTAGAATGTTAGTTCTGGATGAATTTAGTTCTTCGTAATATAATGATTTCGACACGATCGGAGAGACACCTCGCATTTGCGGGGCTACGTACATTCCTCTCTCCTTGTTATTCTCGATTCTTGACTGGATGCGTTTTCTTTTCTTTTCTTTTTTCTTTTGTTTAATTTTTGATGAATGAAGATGAAGATTCGCGATCGTCTCTCAATGACAATCTGATTTCTCTCTCGTCGCATGGAAATACAAAGGATGATAGTAGATGGTGAGCATGTTCTTCATATGAATGGTAATGATAGGTGGTGATTCGAAAAGAAAAAGAAGGAAATGTTGAATGAAGGAAGAAAGGATTGTTCGGTGAAAGCGATGACGATAAAACGTGCACGTAAAAGGGAGAATGAGAGGAAATGAAAGAACAAGTAGAAATTTGGGAGAGAAAGAAGAAGATGAAAGGTGGAGAATGATATACAGAATGGATTGAATGGAGAAGGAAGGTGTGGAAGATGGTCGACGAAGAGAGTAATGATTAGAATGTCACGATGGTATTCGTCACGATAATGAGTTTCTCCGCAGTTTAAGTAACGTTGAGTATTTATACTTTCAAATATACAAACACACAACACTGGGACGCACAACACAATGACGAGCGAGGTGAAGGGTATTTTAAATGAATACAAATGAATATAAGGAGTAATAGTGATAGTAGTGATGATACTGATTATGATGGTGCGACACTTTACATGAGATTGTCAAACATGTTAATCCGTCGTCGTATTACTACGTAAATATATAGATACATTTCATTATATAATTGTTGATTATTAGTTAAGAAAATTTAATGTGGTAAGTTGCGTGGAAACTCGCTGATGATATGTTTCTCTTCGAAACAGCATTTTTATATGAATTTAAATAAAGTTACGAGAATTAAATGAGAGTGAATTAAATGTTATGACGCAAGTTCCGTCATATTTATTGAATAAATAATAATTTCCTTCAAACTTTCGTGAATTTCTGCAATGAATGTTTCAATTTACCGCCGCATTCGCGCCAACGCTTTTATTCATGCCTTTGCAATTGATCGCTTTTCTTTTTACCTTCATACTAATTCATTAATTAATTTCTCCTGAAGTTCTTTGACTCGCGTTTTGATCAATTTCGTTGAAGTTTTACCGGATGTACAAGTAATTCTCTTAACTTTTGTCGGACAATGAAGAATTCTTTTCTTAAAATTTATGTGTATATACCGCGCGAGATACGAACACTAATGATTAATCCATACATCCATGAAGGAAAGTCCAATGGAAGAAGCAAAGAGAGGGGTCGGAATAACGATAGTCCAAATAAGGATTTAGCTAATTTTACTGAACTTTATAACTCCAACGTCAATTAGCGGCGATTATGAACGTGGAAACTTTTGGCTTTTCTTGGCCAGCGCTTCTCTCGACTAACAGACGCATTTAAGTAATGAGATGACTGCCACTCAACTTTTAGGATGCTATTTATCACGTCTCGTTCGTTCCTCGACGAAATGCACCTTTCTCTCTCTCTTTCTCTCGCGTGCATGCTTCTGCGCCCTTACAAATAACCGTCGCCTTGTCGAATTACCGCAGAGAACGTAATTGTCCATTTCTGGTTTTGTGAATGTTTGTAAATTGTAGGTTTAAGTCTCTTCCTGCACTCAAAGCGATTGTTAATCAACCTGAGCTATCGAATTGATTGCGTGTCTATTTTTCACGATACATGAAAGTAGCTGTAAATTGATAAATGAAACATATTTAAAAATATCTAATTACACTAACACCTTCGTAATTAACATTTTCTTTCAAGATAATATAAATATTAGATAAAAAGATTTTTATAGACTGAATATCTGATTCAATTTTAGATTTTCAATTGGAAAAAGGGAATGATATACAGGATGGACCATTTAAATGAGAATACCTACCGCTGTTATTTATGGTCTTATGGGAAAAGTTCACAAGACAAAATTATGCTATTTCAAAGAGTGCATGTAATGATACAATTACTTTTTCTCCCAAGATCACTTTTTTTTTTAGAGATTTTAATTTTTTTCTGCACATTGTTTTACAGTATAAATAGACAAAATCGTCGACTTGTACAACCATATATATGTAACTTCATTTTGAGGATATTTTCTAAAAAATCATAAATCATGGAAGTATTTAGATGCTCCCATTTAAATGATTTGCCCTTTAATCAACGAATGTTCAATTTTTTAGATAAATAAAGCTACTCTTACTGCTAACAATTTCACGTCAAAGCAAGATCACTTCTTAATGAAATATTCGTTTATTGTTTTCAGCTTACTCGTTTGTAGCGAAACATGTCTTGTAATTTATACAAAAAAAAAAAAAAAAGAATAAGAAATATTTCCTGTCGCGAGCGTCGACTTTGTCTTGATAATAACTCGATCGTAGTTGCCACGTGAAACCTAAATTAAAGCGGATGTCGTCGGGTTTCCGGTTTTCGACAAAGGGGAGAACGGAGGAGGGATTGCGGTAGACAACAGAATTACGAAAAGAGAGCTATAAATTTAACCACGTTCTCATAGCTTGCGATAGTTGATCCTGAAATTGATTTCGACTCTTTCAATTCTTACTTAACACTTTGCCGACCGATCGGGGAGATCTATATATCATATTCCATTTAACATACTATTACTAAATACTATACCATTTAACACTATTAATTTTTACTTTATTTCACATTACTTCACTTTCGTAAGCTATATGACATATAGATAATTATTATTTTATCATTTGAAGCTACTTGCACGCTTCAGGCGTGCTTAAATGTAAGAATATTTCTCACAAGGGAACACTCCTAAGTGATAATCACTGATTTTGATGAAACAAATTTGTATAGAACAATTCTCACAAGAATATTCGCCACATATTCCTTTTTGAAAGAGTGAAAATCGTTCTTAATGCTAAATGTAGTAAACATACTTGTTCTAACATTTTGAAAATGATAGGGGGCAGAGAAATGGTGTGTTTTGGCAAATTTTATATTTTTCAAAATCAAATTTATAAGAGCTCTTCGCATAAAATTCGTGCGGTCGGCAATGTGTTAATCAATACTGATATGACACTTTTCATCGATGTGTCTAACTTAAACGTAAACGAAGAGAAATCAGCGTAAATTCGGATCAGTGCTATCGTTGCAACATAAATAACGACTACAGCAAAGAAGGAAAGTTTCAACGTCTCTAGCAAATACAATAGTATACCAACGAAACAAGATCTTGCGGCAGTTATTGCATTCGATGAAAGGTTTGTCGGAATCCGAATCAGCTATGTCAGGACCGATTTATATGTAACTTTTTACGTTTGGAATATTTGTTTGTATGATCGATTTATCAATTCCAACATACTTCGAATTTTAAAAGTTTCGTTTCGAAAAGAAAAAAAATCACACATGTTCCTTAATTTATTTACCTTTATTTATTGTATTATTATGCTTTATATCAACATGAATGAAGTTTTAATGGAATTATGGTTTGTATGTGTAAAGGGTTAATGAATAGAAATATATTTTGGATGCTTCGAAGTTATACCTACGGACACAAACTGTTGCTTCGTGAAGTAGAGAAGTACGCCAGGATTATTTACACAGAAATTTATAATTCTTTGTTGTTAAAAGTCACTTTTCAGATGTATCATTTAAAAAATTTTCTGAGTCAATGAAATCTGCCTCTTACTTTAACGTGCAAGAATACTAATAAAATAGTTTAGGGAGTTCTTTATAGTGTTGCTATTTGGTGAGAAGAGAGTTGCTGTCGTCTTTAGCATAGAATGATCAAATACGAGTGAAACTACTCATTGAACTTGAAAGTGGAAACAAGTATGATTAAATGTCATCCGATATACTGGAAAATGAACTAATGATCTTGAAAATGGTAATTTAATATGACGAAGATACATTAGGAGACAAAAATTTGGGATCATCTAACTAATTTAGACCAATATCGAATTTATTATTAATTCTTTATAGATTTGGGATTCATTCTGTGAAGATCAGTAGCAAGTTATCTCATTTCGATTGAATTGAGTTATAAAAAGTTCGTTGAAAAGTTCTTAAAATTGTTAACTTTTTACTAGATATTTTTATGCAATTTGTAATACACAGCGATTCCACATTTTTAGTTGATAGTGTGTGTTTTTCAATGATTATAGAAGATACGTAGAGAGAACTTCAACAATAAAAATAATAATCACTGATTAAATTTCAAAATTTTATAGATGTCATATCTGTATATAAAATGATAATAAATATGCTTCAAAATTTATGAAGTATAGGGAATATACAGTTTATATAGTTTCATTGAAATATTTTTGCAAATATACTAAAAATCATTAATGACATCAGAAAATATTCTAGATAAAAATTTGATGGTTCTGAGATGAACGCTATTTGATGTCAGCAAACTTTTTATAAATGGATGCGCAGTTGTTTTTTAATAGAATCATATATTTTTTTAATATATTAACAGGTGTAGCTTGTCATTTTTCATAAAATGTATTAAACTACTTATTGTGTTTAAAAAGTATGGAGATTAAACTCATTTCTTGAGAACTGGTAATCACGCCAATTTAATGATACCAAAGTAACGAGACTTACATTTTTATATCAAAATTTAAAAGAACGGTGAATTTTCTATGAAAAGAAATATTAAACTTTATTTGTCCTAAACTTAATAATTAGCACAGGTGTACGAAAGTCAATATCATTTCGAGCAGTTACTGTAACTAAAACAAAGTTACGAGTGAACTGCGGACTTTTATGCGAATTCATATTTCTAAGAATATAGTAAAGAAAAAGTGTAACTTCGATAAAATATCTTCACCTACCGGGAATTATAAAAAAGCAATATAATTCAGTGCAATTTTGCATCTATAAATTTCTTATAATTGCATAAAAATCCACAATCTAATCATGAACAAAGTTTGTGCAAATATTTCTTTGATTATTAAGGATGCAACAAATAAAGTTAAATGGATTTTTGTAGAAAATACACTGTTCTTCTAAATTTTGACACAAAGAGGTATGTATTCTATTAAAAAAAAAAGCAAGGTTACCCTAATACCTCATAAACCAATAAATTATTTAAAAAAAAGCTGTTTCAGTATTATATTTTCCCTTCGATACCGTGCAATTTCTATGTAGAACACATACTTCAAAAGTTATTCAATGAGGACAAGTTATGTGACTCACCCTGAACATATACAGCCTTGACCAAAAGTATCAGGCACCCCATAAAATATGAATTATTTAAAAATACTTTTCCATTAGGAAAATCAAATTATTGAAATGTGAAATCAAAATGAATAAATCATTGTTTATTAATTTTGTCAATAGTTTGTTGGACCTCACTTTGCCCTACAGACTTCAATCGCAGCAATTTCTTTCTGACTTTTAACCTGATTTAAAAAAAATAAATAAGAAAAGAAAATATTGCGTCGACGATCACTCGATTCAGTAATTTCTGGTATATTTCAAGGAAAATTTGCTAACTTTCAGAATATTCACGGCAAAATTAAAGACAAGCTGACGTGTGTCAACAGCAAGTACTAACAGCAGACTGTTACTTTTAGGAAGAAACACAAAATGTAAATTATGGATAGCTCAGTTGTTTTATGGCCCACTATGAACCTTGTCAACTGTTTTAAAATTCCTTTGAACTGGCCGACAAAGGATGACGAACAATAGAAAGGTTTCAAAGAAATAATTTTTTCGCGGTACGTTATAGCAACAAAGGTGCCTAATACTTTTGCCGAAGGCTTACATATAAAATTTTATACTATAAACTAATACCTAGACAGTCTAATATATATATATATATATATATACAAAATGTATGTATATACAAGGACACATATTTAATGCAAAGCGTATGAATGTTATCCTATACGAATAAGATTATTTTTATCTAAGATATCATTCTTCTAGTACATTTAAAATATTATCACTTCTCTGTCTGAAATCAATATTTTAAGAAGGTATATTTGAACGATTATGTTAATTGTTAAAATAAATGTAATAAAATGTATTCGTTGATTAATGAAAAAAATATGTTTATGTTAGTTTTAGTTGAATAACAATATACTGACTGAGAAGAAATGTAGAGATGTTGCTTACTATGAGCCAACACACTATACATTTGATGCTCTGTGTGTGTACGGGGTGTTTTGCGGAAAACAGACTACTTAAATATCTTCTCTATCTGCGATAATGCGAATAATATATTTTACGTAGTTTAAATGGTTTCAAGAGAACAATTCTTCTTATACATATGAATTTTATTATTTTACCTTGTATACTCATAATTTTTTCTGTTACACGTTATAGCTAACATTTTTGTGCATTTATTCATGTATAATAGTAGATGTTTGCAAAAATTTTCTTCGTTTCTCTTCTTTTTTTTTTTTAACCAAATTCATTTATTTAGCACTCAGAATTGATACAATATTCTCCTTCGCTGTCTATAACTTTCTTCTAGCATCTGTTAACAGGTTGAAACTAAGATTATCAGCACTGTCATTTTGAAAAAAAAATAATTGGTTCAGAAAACAACGCGATTTGATTTCAAGATGGTCAATAGAAACTTCTACAAACGTCTAATATACAGTACGACTCTGGAATGTTCTTGGGCTCTAAAATTTTTTAATTAGCGTGGAATTTATTTCCAACAAAACTTCAGGTGTTGACGACAACTGAAATCAACTTGAGATTACAAATTAACACATGTATTGCTGCTCTATATATATTCAATGATTAGCTCGCTGTTAGATCTCTCAGTGTACCTGGAAACCATTTTAAATTACGTAAATAATAATTTTGGTATTATCATATGTAGAGAGTATACTTAAGTGGCTTGTTTTACGCAGGACACCTTGTAGATCGCGTGTAAAAAGAACGATTAATGTTATTTAAATAACGCAACACCGAGCATAGCCAAAAATACTGACACTGAGTACAACGATAACCTACCGATGTAACCCGCTCAAAGAATGATTTGTGGAGGTTCTGTAAAAATGTCGTAGCACAACGATTAACCAAACGTAAAAGAAACGAAAACGAGACACAAACACTAAAAAATACCTTGTGAGGCGTGTAAAACATTGAGAACAAGTTAGAGAAGCAATGGTAATCAATCAAAATGATAGTAAATGCGAAATTGATAATGTAACGATGATATTACGGAATCATTGCAAAGGTGACAGAAATATAGAACATTTTTGTATTTGCAATTTTTCTGCAAATGTGTTTGAGCCTGGTTGAGATAAAAACGATAAAGTACGAGGAATAAACGCAGGTTTGCACCACGCATGCCCAAAAAACTCGACAACGGGTGGAGCCTTCGCGTGGATTCTTCTTCCTCCATTCGCCGTGGACATTCTGCCGGAAGTATTCAGATTCTGAATGAAAAGTCGGTAAAATAGTAAACAGTGATACCGTACTTAACTTTCTATTGGTTATGAGAGGAAAAATTGCGGTTGATTAGAATTTTACATGTTGAAAACAGGTTGAAAAACAAACATTAACGATTAATGTAAAAAAAATTTAATGGTAATAATGTGATGGTACAACGATGCAATAGTGAAGCAATAAAACAATAGAATGAGATTTATAAAATATAAATAAATAGATGTACGCAATTCAAGTTATATGGTATTATAGAACCAATCAGTATAGGTAGTCGACTTTTGTGGTAATAAAAGATTTTAAAATGGATGAAATTTAACCAAAATCTAACTATTGACTATTATATTATATATCTGTTCAACAAAAAATTAAATATTCGTACTAATTAATCTGTAATTCAACCAAGAAAAAGATTTCATTCATTTTATGAATTCCTTTAAAACATAGCAAATATAACGGATGATTGTTACGCAGACCGCAAAACGTTATAACTTTGACATTTTTCACGGCTGCAGCGACATCTTTTCGTTCTGATAATTTTTTTCAGCATTTCCTAACATCGCTTTCTTTTTTTATTATCTTTCTTACAGATTCTAAATATGTTTCAACGAAGTGATGTCTGTTTGAAGTATTTGCGCATCTGGCATAGCTTTCGTTACTAATAATTGATTAATAATATTTTTTCTAAAAAGAAATAGTGAAATAATTTTGAAACCACTATTTGATATATAATGATATTGTGAAAGATACAATTATAGATCTCAAGTTCTAAATATCATATTTCTAAAATGTAAAACTGTATGAAACGCTCGAATAAAACAGTTATTTGAACAAAGTTTGGAATGCAAAGGGTTAACTTCTGTTACCGACTTTATAATAACTTATTATAAACACGATGTTTTAAATTGATAATTCTTCGATGTTTGCCGCCATTATTTTTACGATTGAACGAATTCAAAGAAAGAAGAAGGTATAGCAATTTCGCTCTCGAACGTTTTTGCTATGACAAACAAAACATAATTGAACAATTTTTAGTCTATTTGGCCGTTTAATGTAAAAATGACGTAACTTAATTTTTTGATAGCTCAATATTTATTCTGTTTTGTGCAGAAGCGGTGTAAGTATATCTTCATTATTTCTTCGATGGATGGTGGAATATGTAGAAACCATCCCTCGAATGGCATGGACGTTATATGGAGAAAATGGTGTAAGTCAGAAGAATATTGAATAAAATGATTACATATCTCTATCTTCGAGACAAAATAGAATTATTATCTTAGGGTTAGGTAAGACTTCTGCAGTGGTTTGCATAAAACAGATGTAACATTCTTTGATATTATTGAATTTGACAGAACGTTTACTTTATCCCTCATGATCCAGAAATCAACTTTTTTGACTTGCAACACTTTGCATTAAGCATCATATCATAATGTAGTAACCTTAAAAAGAAAGAAGCTTAACTCTTTACAGTTCTACGTCGAGTGTGAGTTAACAATCACATTTCGAAAGCGATGCTTGTTATTCTAGGAATATTTTTTGTTGTATTAAAATTGTATAATAAAAAAAGGAAAACTAAAATAAAATTGCGAATATAGCGCGGACTGGCTGGAATGAAATAGCGAAAATATCGCCGATCGCAAAAAAATTTAAGGTTTAAGTTCTAGAGGTTAGTTTTGAGATGACTGAATGTTTAAAGTTTAGACAGTAATGTGTCAATGTCTTGGAGCATCCATATCTAAATACGCAATTTTTAGAAAATAGTTTTTATTACCAATTGTTAATTTTCAGATTTTTGTATTATATTCAGGTTTTTCTTCGACGAATTTTAATATTATTTTATCTGTAAGTTTAATAATCAATAGGAATCTTATACTTCTGAATTTGTAACGATGAAAACGAATTCACATATAGTTATGTCTGATCTTGCTTTGATCAATGAAATTGTAGCGATCTTGTTAAATCGAAATTGTAATATGGTAAATTGGAAAATATGATTTTTGTTTTCTATCACATTTACTATTGTAAATGATGCGTGAGAAATGTAACTTACAATGACTGTGTACGTAATTGACAAAATTATTAATATGATATCAAAGTGAAAATAATTCCAAAATACTAATATATAATTAACTCATTGTACTAATTTATAAATAAATACAAAAATAATTCCTGAACATATTCTACATCTGTTTCATATAATGCAGTTCCTCATAGAATTAACATTATGTGAGAAATTAAAATAAATCTTATTCTGTAAAGCTTCAAGAAGAAAAAGTTCAAGCAGAGGCAAGAAAATATGTTTATAACTTTCATTGATATTTTTATAACTCTAAATAAATCTAAGAACTATGGATAATTCAGCATATTACCATGATGAACGAAAATAAAAATTGAATAATTGTAATACTACGATTGCAAAAGTCCGGGTGAAAAGATAGCGGCGTAAAAGTAAAAGGAAAGATAACATTCTACTGAAATATCGTTTGAATTCTTTCGTTACAACGAATTTTAAATCGAAATGTTTAACTAATTTTTCTATTTATTACGACTATTTAGCTTTTAAAATAATAGAACATTTAGACAATCTTTAATATAAGATTATTAATGTTTTTGATAAAACACATACGTTACAATGAATATTTTGACATTAAATGTTCTGAAATTATGTTATTCCAATATGCACTAATATTTTATCCCTTATATTATACGGCCTGTACCTATAATATTAAAGATATTAAAACAGATTAATTACTGCTGAATTAAATCTTTTTTTTTACCCTAATACGAATAATTCAAGTTCATTCAAGACAGAAAATTGCAATTCTTATTGCAGCGAAAACAAAAAAAAATAAATAAATACAAGAATAATGTAAAATGTATTCTGCATACATTTGACACACATGGTAAAAATGTATCAGCGAGATAATATTGCATAATATACGTTCGTAAGAGCAGACGAGAAGCAGCATCGGAAGAGAGCGAAAAAGAAGGATATTGGGGAACCTTGAACGAAGTAGGAAAGAGGAAACGCTGTCGCGGTAAACTTCCCATTATCCTACGATGTAACAACGGATCGCCTGCAGGCATAGCGGCAAAGTAATTAAAACTTTCATTTTATTTGCATTATCTCATTGTTAGGCGTCGTATATTCTAATAATGACGAGTTGTTAATTGCAATTAGGTGCTGGCTCGGCTCAGCCTACCCTTTTTCTTTCTTGCCGTTTATCCGCCATTTTCTACCCTAGTTCTCTTATCTTTTTTAATACGGAAAGATAACATTGACGAATGATACGGTCTCCCATGTTTCCCTCGTAACCATATCAACTTCGATTAATCTTACTTTTTCAGTTTAAGTAAATTGATTTAATTAACCGTCATAAATAAATCTCTAAGCTAGTTGATCCGAAGCGAAAGATGTCGTCTGAATTCTTAGATGCGAAACGCCGAAATTATAGTCTATCGTTATCAATCAAAAAACCTGTCTTATGCAATTCTTATAACGAAGAAATCTGGTATTATTTGCGATATTGAAAAGGCAAAATATAGCTGTTATATAAAAATTTCTCGAGAATTGTACGTTAAGAAAGAGCGAAATTATATATGATCAAGTTAAAGAAAATTTGTCAGCCATGTTGTTCGTATTGATGAAAATTTTATATTCTTTTGTTATGTTATAAGAGCGTTTTTCTTTTTCTAAAAGTTAATTTTATAAGTATATCACAACGTAAACGAGTTTTCCACACATTACAGTACATGTAAAAGATTGTTTTTTTTTTGTAATTAACTGATAATACCTTACGACGCAATGACGAGGGATAAACTCGTGTCTGGACGTTTTGGGACTTGGATCTACAATCTGAGGACTACAATCGTTCCTGTTTACAGTCAACAGTTAGACGTTGATGAGTGTTTTGTACTTACCTTCCCTTTGTGTAGGTGCCACAGCGGCTATCGGCTGAGGAATAGCTTGAGGATACTGGCCATAGACGGCGGGATAAGCTGCGACAATAACAAAGAACAAATACATCATGATGTGTACAATATCTATACACGAAGTGCATGTTGTTTTTATGGTTCCTATTTTCGCTTCCATAAAGTTCAGCTTCTCGTGGGTACCAATATTTTTGTTTTGTGCAAAAGAAAGCATATAACGCTTAGAATACTGAATTTCTGAAATGAATACTTCACACTTTTTATACGATTGCTATAGTTTAAGCAAAACAAATAACGTTGTTTAATTAAATTCTAAGAACATTAAAATTATAAACATTATTTTAAAATTATAAACAAACTCGACTGCATATTCACAAATATACAGTAAATATCAAAGTTGATTCATTAGAAAATTGTTTTCCCTTCAAAAGTCATTTATTTTGCAATTTCGCAAAGTCAATTTTTCATTCAGAAAGCCTCACTAATCACCTTAGAAGTTGCATGTGACTTTAAACTTGTAATTAAGAAAAATAGAAATTTTTATTAGCTAACTCTTCAATTTAATAACAGATAACATGACACTGTATAACTTTATCTAGGTTAGACAAAAGTCTTGAATATTTTCAGAGACAAAACCAATGTTTCATCTCGTTTAGTATTTTCCATCTCGAAGTCACGTTATAATTCCAGTGAAATTACACGGTTTTACGAAATTGCAAGAAATAAACTGTGACAAGACAATTTGTAATTGCCGATAACGAACTGCGAGTAGAATAAACGAAACTACGATTATTCTAAATAAATGAAAGGGATTATCGAATTAACGAGAAGAGTCTCCGGATACGAAACGAACTTGGAAACAAACGGAAAGCCGGAGTCATTAGACGAGGAAATCTCTTTTCTACTAAAAATTCTAGCTATAACATTCGTTGCGTCGTTTCTCTTAACAAGGGTATTCGAGGCACAACGTTCTCATCGTTTCGTGACTTTTAACACGATACTTTTGTATTTTATAACGCTCCTATCGGATCTTGCCGACATTAACTGATACACGATATCTCTTCAAAGTCGCGCAATATGCTCTGTTCTTCGTCCTTATGAACAAGATACGCATGTCGTGGTTCGCGGAAACTAGTATACATAATGGAAAGCTGGTTCAACGTCGAATTTATGAGATAATATAGACGAAATGTGATTTAAAGTCAGTATCACGTCGACAAAGCTATACCGAGAATCGAAATAAATACATGCATTCCTTCAGTTTTTCTATTGTCATATTCTCAATAATTGAAAACAATAAAAATGTTTGACACGTTCTTATATGCTAGACACCAAATTTTTCGTTCAAGCGGTCACGGTTCTCGGAAACTAATAGCATTAAATATAAAAAATAATTCTTTTAAGTTTAAAATATAGAAAATAATTTTTAATAAATAATAAAATTCTTTTTAATAGCAGCTTAGATTTCAATTTAGTAGAAACAGACTCCTGTAGACACTGAACAGAAGCGTGAAAAAAACGATTAACCTATTAAGTCCCAACGTTACGCTAACATTTCACTTTTTTCAGAAAAATTTCATCAATAAATTCTGTTTTCTCATATTGGAATTATAAATGAAAGTTTCAAAATATTGCTTACTATTTTCTTTATCGCTATTTCTTCTTACATCTATATTGAAGCATTTATGACACCAAGATAAGGCTATTTTATTTTTTTTAAATCGTAGAAATATTCTTATGCATCATTTTCTATGTAGTATCTTATATTATAATGTATTTTTTATATTTCTTGTAAATTTAGTGCTAATTCCTTGAAGGCCCAAAGTTGCAAAAGCATAACATTTCGTTATACAAAAATTAGCGAACCAAAAAGTTTTTCCATATCAATTCTATTTTTTCTTATACACTTTTATAAGTGATAAATAATGATATGTGTAAAAATTGCTTTATTTCTGTATGTACTTGGAACTTAATGGGCATGATATCAAACTGGTTTCTACAAGCGGTTGCAAAGGTACAACCGGTATTTTACGTTTCGATAGAAGTCCCTGTTCTAAAGTAACCTGAATGATAATTGAAAAGCTGTGTATCAACTGAAAAGAACGATTTTCGCGTAAGTTGACTAGCAGATAGAAAAAATTGCGTTATATTGAGAATCATATTTGATACATGTAAATTCTTTAAATTATTCCTGAACGTGTATATACCGTATACACCATACAACGAATAAACGAACGCTTTATTGCACGATATTAGAGAAAAGCAATTATAACGGCATTAATTATACCCTGGCAAATATTTAAAATGCGCGCGATTAATATTTGTTTGTGACGAATAAACGTACAGAGAAACGGTTAGGGGAAATGAAGGGGTTCGGCCGTTCACTCTCAGATCAGAAGAGGTAAATTTTCGCTTGGAAATTAATTATTTCCGTGCAAACATCGCTTTAATATATTCCGATTGACGTGACCAGAGGTTTCGGTCCAACGATAGTCCAACGTTTGGCGTATGAAATAAATACGCCATCATACGTCGGTTACCATTCGTCCGGGTAGAGGGACACACGGGTATTCCGGATTGCTTTTTTTCCACTCGCTGATCTCTACGGCGTGTGTACACTGGACAAAAATACACAGAAAAAGAATATCCTATTTTGGAGATTTTTCACAAACATAGGAAACTCGCTCGACCCTGGTGTATCTACGCTCTACCTCAAATTCGATGAATTTCTGTCAATTCCACGTGCACGCACGCTTAGAAGTAGGTATATGTATATACGAATGCATGTATACGTCGATTCATAAGTCATCTAACACTTAATAAAATTAGGATTTAGGGTTTTATTATTTTACGAGCCAGATTTCGGAATTCTAGTTTTTCTAGTTTCTAGTTTCTTGAACACTATATTCTTCTTGTGCAGCAGCAACCAGCACTTGAACATCTTTTAACGAATAATTCTTTTCTGAAAGCATTCATTGTAATCATAGGGACTGACGAACTAAAAATGAAAAAGATCGAATGATGCAGTTTCCCAGCACCATATTTATCTCTGTTTAGTGAAAAAGCTTTCTTAAATTGTCAAAACCCGTCTCAAATCTGTATACAGAATAGCATCGTATAGAATTGGAGCTGTATTTAATAAATACTTCTTTCTCTTAACATTTATTCACGTTATACAGGTATATATTTATCTTCATATTCAGATATAACAACAAAATAGATAAATCTAACAAAATACACAATAAAGACGCGAAAGAAAGTTGCATTTACGTTTTAATAATCATTTTCCTCAAAATGTGCAAGTGTTCGATGATTTATGGATGAGAGTATACGTATGCATGCACATACAGAGGTAGGAAAAAGAGTTTTCTGAATACACGAACAAGGAAAGAAAATATAATAGCAAAACGTACTAGTGCAGAAATAATTATTATAACTAAAAGAGTATTGAATGACAAGACGGGCCTGGTTTATGACATAGCGACTCCCAAGGACAACATCGAGCTGAAGAAGTCCAGGTCTGCCATAAACCTAGGCTTGATCCCTGCGCTTGGCGTCCACACGACGCGATTAGGGCCGAATTGTTAGGGCCACGTGCACCCCTTGCTCGCGTTAGGCGAGCGAAACCTTGGGAAAACCCTAACATCCTGTGCAGCTTTCCCCAGGAAACGGTAGAGGGGTATCAAGCATAAAAAGATGGGCAAAAATACCCGAGGAGGATTATTGTAAAGAGTTTTGGAAAGAACGGTCACCAGTGAGTAATAGAGAAGACGCAGCGTCGGATAGGCATACGACCATTTTTATAATAAAGTATTTAATAAGTGTATTTCAGTGCAACTTCCAGTGTTATCCTTTTAATCAGCTTAATCTATCATTTACCTCTTTGTTTAACTTTACTATCATAATCGCCATTTTTGTAAGTGACAAAAGAGACATGGCCTAACGAAACTTACTATTGTGAAGTGCAATTGGAATGCTCTCTATTATTAATTTAACCATTTCGACAGAGAATTCATCAAATTCGTGCGTTAATTGCTAATGGTGAACGAAACGAATCAAAGTATAGTTACGTCGGGGTATGTTGATTATCTCTGAAACGAGATCAACCATTTTGATGTTGGTTATTGCATTATAATTTCTGCGGGTGCGGCATACTTTGATGTAACATCGTTCCAAAACTTCGATAGATGAATTACGTGTCGATTTGTTGTTTGCATACCCATATTAAACATGCACAGTATGGTTAGTAGAAGAAATGTAGAGAGAGTGTAAGATTAGTTAGGTGTTGAAGTTAAAATGACAGAAATTAGAGAAGATAAGGGTTAGTAATCTCAGCCGGAGCCGCATGAAGTATACTATGCAGAGATGAAAATTTATTTAACGAAAGGAATGCAATTCTAATTGTGTTCGATTCTGTTCGAATAAATAACACTAACATGTTAATTGATATACCCTAAATTGGGGAAACATTGGCAACTATACATACAAAGATATGAAAAATGAAAAAGGAACACGAAAATTTCAGCTACGTAATATTACGTCCGTACATAATAGAAAAAAAAATGAAAAAGAAAAGGAAAATAAATAGTTAATGTAAAACAAACTGATTTTCAAAAACTGGATGTCATAAGAGTTAGAAGTCTTTCGAATTGTGGTATTTCTTGAAACATGGAGCTACACATAACTCAACATTATATTCATTACACTGACACCGTGATTCTCGTCTAACTTTTTTGCCTTTGGAGTCTCTACTTTTCGAGCAAACGACATACAATCTTGGACTATTTTTTCCCCCCGGAAACTGGAAGATAATATAGGAAGTGTCGGTCCACCAGACGCAGTGGTTTTTCGAATGATTTTCATCCACTGGATGAAGAATTTTCTTGCCCATATTTTTCAATTATTTGCTCAATTTATTGCATTCGAAAGTTTAAATTTGATAAACTGTTACCTTTTTCTTTTTATATAGAACATAAGCATTCCACGCAACTAAGTCAATGATATTTTATATACAGTTACGTTTCTATCGAACGTAATATTTGTAGCTGTTAAGAGGCTAACCACACCACTTATGTCTGGTTTTCCATTTCTAACTTTGGAAGAACTACGTATCACAATATTCGTTCGAATTCTAAGTTAATCAGAGTTCATGTAAAGAATAGTGAAGGTTCATCAGGCTTAACATGTTCACTGTTTTCATTTTTGTACACGTGTGCACTATTAGGGTTAATAATTTTGAAGACATTCGTAGAGATCAATTGAAATGAGAGATTCTGTATTCATATATTTTTTATTTATTTATTTATATAGTTATATACCTTTTGATGTGCACGTATGTAAATAAATATAGACATGCTATCATAGTTGCATGCAACAACTAGATACGTGATCGGCAGAATCGATTTTTTCAGAGCTAAGTGCTCGAGTGCTCGGATAAAAGCATATTAAAACCGGATGTTCGAATTCATTTTGCATCCACGCTTTTAGATCACTATATCCCGAAAAATCGTTCTTGAAAATAGGGAAAAGGAAATATCGTTTATGGACAACATTTATTCCGTGTGAAATATCGTACACAATAATCGCGAAAAGATACTAATAGAAAACGAAATTACTATCGTGTTTCGCAGTGAAATGCAAAGTATTTGCAAAAAACAGAAAGTAATGGAAAATCAAAATCGTGTATGCGCAATCACTTTTATTAATATTCGGACACCCTTTAAAATAGAATAACTTTTTTAAAATTGAACCAAACGGTATGAGTTTCTTTGAGAAGTTAGAAGGATTAGTTTACCAGATGATGTGTACAAGAATTTTTGAAAAAAATTCAATTGGTCGAAATTATGAAAAACGTAAGGATCGCGACTCACAATTTTTTTTTTTTGTATAAATTTCTAATGAAAATTTAAAAAATACAACTGAAAATTTCATTGAAATCCGTTAACATGGCTATGAGTTAAAAATGGCGAAAATCGAAGTTTTTCACGACTTTTGGGTTACAAATGCGATAAATTTAAAAATTCTTACGTGTTCCGATGCTTGTCGCTTGTTTTCATTTCAATCGATTTCGATGAAATTTTCACCACGTATACAACTGATATAAATCTCCGGAACACATTTTTAAATTTTCGTTACAGACTTAGATAAAAAAAGACTTGCAAAAATCGATCTTTATTATTTTCTTCGCAATCTTGATTAATTACAATTTTTCCGAATTTTTTAACACTTGACGTCTAGTAAACTAATCCTTATAGTTTCAAAAAACGAACTCGAGTTATTTGGTTCAACTTTCACAAAGTTATTTTGTTTTAAATGGGGCCTCTGTGCATGATAACAATTTTCAACGATCTCTCGATAAAATAGCAACGCAATACAATCTGATTTAATTTCATACCGACAGCTCGTTATGAAATCTGATTTTGATTGCTCTTTACAGGTCGGTTTTGAGTTTCGCGCGAATATCGAGAAGCACACTATGAAACGCGCCCGGCAAAGTTTCTCCGTGAGAACTCGTTGTAGATACGAGAGTTTGATGGAATCTCTCGATAAGAAGAAGGGAAAAAGTAAATGGAGAAGAAAAAACTTACCGACACTGGGGTAGGGTTGTATTCCAGTATACGCCTGATGGAGTGCCGCCTCCCCATTGGTCAGCCCTTGTGCTGGAATGGCCAAATGGAGGGCATCTACACTTCAGTAAGCTCAGCTCTTATCGGAAACGGACCTACGTCTAGGGCCCCTGTCGCAATACATACTGACCAATCGATATTGCATGTTATCGTATATATGTTCTTCGATTTTTTCTTTTTTTTATCTGTTTGTCAGTTCAATCTGATTTTTTGTCAGTTTAATCTGATTTTACAGATACATGTGAAACAAATCAGTATCTTTCATGTACGGTTTCTAGAGGATCTAGGTTTTGCTTCGTTTTAATACCTTTGTTACGAACGCGAGTACACGAAACTGCTGAATTTCATGAAACAATTGATTCTCATTTTATTTTGACGTTATTTTAACCTGTTAAGTAGATTCATTCCTCAAAATCAGAAATTGAGTCTCTCTAGTTTGTAATCAAAAATGAGTAAAAATTGTGATAAATTACTTCACTTTGTTTCTTGCAAATGCAATCAAGAAATATTTTATATTTAACACTAGAACTACCAAGCCTGTCAAAATAACGGGTTTCTGATATTTTTTTTTAATATTCTTGACATCGTATTGATATAATTGTAGGAAATTATAATGACTTTTAATATGATAGAATAACTGTTATATTCCCTTACTTGTTTCCTTTCAAACGTTTTAATTTTTAATCATCTACCTAAAGTATACCTAAGTGTACCAAGACCCATCAAAATGGCGGGGGAATAAAATGAGCTACAAAATAAGTTTTAGATACAAAAAATATGCATCAATATTTTCTTATTCGTTTATTCAATGATTTAGCGTTATTTATCTCAAGGATTTTTATTTTTATTGGTCATTTAAAAATTTCTACACAAAGATATGGCCCGATAGACTGTACTCGAAGATATTCAAAAGAAATTTCTAATCCATGCAAATCCTGTCAAATTGGATTGTGCAATGAAAACAGAACGAATTCAACTTGTCTTGAGTGCAGGAAATATATGCAAAGCTTATATTCCAAATAAGATTTATCTGTAGATAATGTGCTCTGCAGGCGGATTATAAAGAAAAATAATTTTACTCATAAATATCTTAGTTAAAAAACATGTCTTCGTATATTTTCTATTTAACAATAAATTATTTATTACACTTATAGTTTCCATTTTCAAAAAGCTACGCATAAAAGCACGTGTTTCAAACACTTGTCAAATTGATAGGTGTGGTGCAATTAAATACATGTTCAACGTTGGTAGTTCTAGCGTTAAAGATACAAAGGGAAATAAAATAACACTTATTTTCATTCAAAGGTTGTTTTCACCCAAAAACAAAAATTTCCTGATATTTCTCTTGAGGTTCTCTACAAACTTGCGAAGTCTAAAAAGAATCGGAATTTTCAGGTTTCCAAAGTTTTCTTGTTAATTTTATAGAGTGATGGCGTCTCTTCTAAAGCTGCAGTATGTAACATAAGAGCGTAGATGTGATAATTTAAACATATACAGTCTTCTCCATTACGCTTTCGTCCAGAAATTTTTAGTTTCGTTTGAGTTACTAAATTATATAGAAGTTTCCGAGACGAGTGTAGCGTATGTGGAAACATTTGAAGCGGTATTCTTATGTTTGCATCCAAAAGGACCAAAGGTGGCTATGAGAAGTGCAGCTAAATACTTGTACAAGTTTCCTACGTTTGTCAACAAGTAAATACAACGTTATAAAATAACTAAAAATGTCGACAATTTTCCAAATCAAGGATCAACGCGAGTGACAGCAGCCAGAGATTTTTTTGAAAAACCTGAACCTTTCTTTGCGTAAAGAACAGACAATTTTGCCTCAAAAAAAGGGTACAAATTTAAGTATAACGACACTAAGACGCGATTAAAAGAAAACAATGCCACATAGTGAAGTACGATATTAAAACTGTTGTCGAAAAGCAACTTGCATGATAACACAGATCATGATTGGAAACTTGTTGTGTTTACTGACAAGTATTCTTTAGGGATTTGGTCTCCTGTAAGACATGTTTGGTCTATTTCTCACAAACCAGTAATTCAAGAACCGTAAAATGTTTGAAAAGAGTACATCTGACCAGTATGAAACTTTTTGTAAAAAAAGAAAATTATATGTGCAGAGATATTGCGTCCACGCTCGTATGTTACACACTGTACAATATACAGCTTACAATAAAGTTCATCTACTATTTATTTCTCTTCTTTGAATAACCGTAAATTTTACTCTTTTACGCGTTCGCGACTAATAAAAATATATAAATAATACAAAAATAATAATTAATTTTTAAAATATCCATATTACTTTTCATTCTGTTTTACTCTGGTTATCTGTAACCGTGAAACAATTCAACGGATTTTTCTGATTCGTGCGAGTAAAGAATCGCGATATCGTCATACAGGTTTTGGGGGTGAGATTATTTGCTTCTCGTCGGAAACGCAGAATAATAAAGTCCAGCGTCGATTGGCCGAGCATTGCGCAGGGGCGGCACACTGCGCCTGAGTTGATACTCACGTCCCCCATAGGTCTGTGCTATCCCGTTGGTATAGACACCAGCATCCGAACCTGCTGGTTGACCGTTCGGTGTTTGTGCAGCCATGTTGAAATTGGGCATCGTTGGAGACGGTAACGACGGTATTGCACCGTTAACTGGCTGCCCTGTACCGGTACCTACGAGCAAACCTGATCAGTACACACCGGTTACCCTCTTGCTCTTACAACACCGACCTTAGTCACCCTCTGAACGCGTGGCATCGGATCGAGAATGCTCACAGTTAGCTAGTTGCCCTCTGTACATCCTGTCAAACCGATTTACGGTATATATTTACGGGTATATACGGTATAATTGGAAGGACGTCAGAGATCGTTTGCAGAGATGATCCGTATGCCTCGCGTTACATTTGAGGGTTTGTATGTATGTATCTGCGGACTATCGTGATGTTGATACGATCTTAGGATTAATAACGATCGACAACAGACTGTTACTCTTGATGAGTTAATGATTCAGTCACTGGGTAAATCGATCGATTGTTTTCGTAGGATGATTAGATCAGGTGATCCGTGAACCGAAGATCACTGCTACGTTTGTTATCCGGTTAATATCTACATATTTTAATTAGTGCGTTCAAAGATATACAAAGTGGACGAAGCTTTACGTGTGAGTGTGTAAAGTGTGTCTGCTGGTAAGGATGAAGATAATAATTTAAAGTTTCATGCATATTTTAACGCTTTGCTGACCGATCGAGATCTTTCTATGTTACAAAAAGAACAGATATAGTATATTTATATATATTATATACTTGATATATACTACGCAACTGCCGAGTCGGCATAGGCGAGTGATAGTCTCATGGCGGCAAAGCACCATGCATATATTGCCGAGGGATATTTCATTGACTTATTCGAATTCAAAACCATTTTGATGCATTTTTTGAAGATTTTCTCTTAAGAAATGACTACAGAACCTGATACTGTGTAGCAAATTTGCGCTAGATAAAGAACTTTTCGTAAAAATGCAGAAGTATTGCGTAAAAGGTACGCATATCTACTCTTTCTTAAACTTTAATGGCCATTTACAACTATTCAAAACAACAAAATTTAATAACTGTATATACTAACATATTCAAGACATTCTCCTCTATCTTGCAAGACTAACTTGAACATTCTAGTGTTTTAAATTTTGACGTAATACCTCATTTTTACTCAAAATCGTGTGTTTTTACAAAAGCCTATATTTTTCAAAAGTTGAGGGTGATAGAGCAATTCTGCTTACGGAATCGTGTTTGGGACGAGAAACTCTATAAGAATCATCCAATAGATATTGCAAATTTTTCCAAAGATCAAAATTTGGTGGACAGTTTAGTTATTGTTTTATTAATTTAAATTACTTGAACGCTTCATGGGTGTTTGAATGTAAGAATGTTACTAAAAAGAAAGGGCTTGTTATTAATTTTTTTGTTACTAATAATCACGAATATTGATGAATCTTTGGTGTACAGTAATTCTCAAAAATATATTTTACATCTGTTTTTTCTGTTTCATCAGCAATTGTCCAAGCTAAGAGGTAAAAGTTACTCTCGAAGTTAAAAATAGTGAACGTATTTGAGCTAATACCTCGACTATTATTAGAGACATAGGAACAATGTATATCTACGAATTTTATATTCATCAACGTAAAATTTTTCGAATTTTATTCGACGAAATTGTAGGTGAAACACAAGTAATTATGTTAAGAAGAAGCTAAGAAAAATTCAACTTCGGCATAAAAGCTTTGAGTGCAAAGGGTTAATGGG
The DNA here is from genome assembly GCA_951804975.1 of Anthophora plumipes. Taxonomy (NCBI): domain Eukaryota; kingdom Metazoa; phylum Arthropoda; class Insecta; order Hymenoptera; family Apidae; genus Anthophora; species Anthophora plumipes. The sequence goes on along the minus strand of OX638118.1, from coordinate 12,123,242 downwards.
AGTTACTGTATGTCTTGTTCAGTGTATCCTATCGATCGATTTTCAATTGAATATTTGTAACAGCGCTAATAATTTCACATTTAAAAGGAGATTCGTGACTGTCTATTAACACACTGACAGTCGCTGACATACTTTTACGTGATTTTACATTTACAACGACATACGTACATTTTATAATTAATAAAATTTTATTCTTTGAGTATCGATGATTCATTGGGTATACTTCAAAATCGTGTACACAATCATGCATGCTACATACATTTATAATTGCATTATAAACTCTTTTCCTCGAAAAACACGGCATACTATGCTTTTTGCTTTATGACACGAATGTTTTGTATGGTAAAATTACTTTATTGTTTCCCAAAAAATATATTTAACGAACTCGAGAAGCATTTTCAATTTTTAATATTTTACCGTATTTATAAATTTTTAATTTTTTAAATTTGCATTTGTAGTAACTAAACTCTTTTTAAATTTTAAACAAGCGCTTGCAGTATTATGGTTATCGAGCAATATTTTTTTTATTTTTACTCCTATTTTAATATCACAATCTCGCCTACCGTAAATATTGCATTTAATTACAAAACCTTGTTTTCAGTAAAACGGGCAAAAGATGTCTTTTTTCAAAATCGGTTTCACTCATAATTACATGGCTTTTTTGAAATGAAGGTCTGCAAAAGCATTTCCAAAATATTGTTAAAAGGCTTTATGTATTTTATTACGTATCATAAAACTGAAAAAACTTTCCTTAAGCGAATTATGCGTTTAAAATCGTTCAAATTTTATGCATGCTGTTTTAACCATTCAAAAGAAACTATTTGAAACGCACGAGTAATGTATGTAAAAAAAATAAAAATTTATCAAAACGAATCAGCTATGTGTTCATTTTCATGTGCGATAAAATTTTCACGATTATTTTCGGCGTGTCCACTCGTAAATACTTAAATCACGATAGAAATTTTGAAACATTACATTCCTCTATAAAGATTATAGATTAAAAAAAAAAAAGAAAAAAGAAAAAGAGAATGGAAAAAGATTTTTGAATAGTAAATATTTGAATATAATTCTTAACTTCTTGAATATATTGATCGAATTCTCGACTAAATTGATTTCTTCAAAATGTATTGCTTTAAAAACGAACTTCTAAAATGTAACAAGCAAATGTAAAATTTCATTTCATTCCTTTTACCGTAATAAAAGCACCAATTTTTTTATATTTCCAGCTTCAGATACGACCTATTAAATAATCATACAATTCAACGAATAAAACATAAGCGAAGCAATTATTATCAAATACATTTCATTTCCCATCGAATCCAATCTCCTTAAATCGATCATTGATGGACGAACATATTTATAAACGATAAACAATTTCATATAAATCTATCGAAATCCTTTCAGATAAATTAAATATCGAATAACACTGGTCACTCATTCTCACAAGGGAACTTCGGTAACCTGAAAATTCTGATTTTTCTGAAACTTTACAGACATCAAGAGAAGTATCGGGCAATTCTCTTTACAGTTTTTCGGTTCTTCGGGATGAAAACAGCTCTTGAATGAAGATAAATGTTACCCAATTTCCCTGTATTTCTTTAAAACTATAGTAGATATAAAAAATGTTTATAATAACAATTTTACGGTTCTTTTAATGCTTATAAGACGATGCTATTAAATTAATAAAAATTGTTTGTTTGATTAAAAAATCTCTCACTATTGCTATTGTGAAAATTTTGAATTTCCTGTTGTATCGAAAAATATGTCAGATAAATGCAAATAAATATGCGAAATATGTTTAACTTATCGGATAATGTGATACTGAATTAATTTTAATCAATACATATTTGTTGTACGATCATCATTACACTTCGAACGATGCGTTATTAGTTACCTAAGTATGTTTGTAATCCTTTAGTACATTTTTATCGTACATGAACAAAGACATTTATTCCATTATTGTTAAATTTGTAAACTTTAACAGAATTTTATTATCCTTTCTTATCTTTCAGCAGGATATAAAAATATATTACAATTAATATTGTAGAGACAGTTGAACAAGTATATTACACATATTAGGTGTAGAAATAAATGATTTCCAACTGAATTCATATAATTAGTAAAGTCATTTAAACTGAAACGTTCGCAATGATATTTTCAAGCTGTCAAAAAAATGACAAAAGTACATTAACAATAATAGAAATTATTTCAATGACTAATTTGTTTTAACTTTCTTTTTCTAAATTAAATTTTATATCCAAAAATTGGAAAGAATTCATTTTTACACGTCACTCAAGAGTATTGTATTTACCCCGAAGAATCGAAAAAGGGTAAATAAAAAGGATTGCTCGATAGTTCTCTTAAGATCCTTTATACAAATCTGCAAAGTTTAAAAGAAGATTAGAATTTCCGAGTTACCGAAGTTTGCTTGTCAGTACAGCTGAAAAATTCACAAATGCAGTAGCAATGCCGTTGTTTCTCTAGGAATAAGACGTGCACATGCTTGATAATTTGTGGGTGAGATAAGCGGAGGGTAGACCGGATGTGGGTGAAGGACAAATAAAATATTATTTCCCTATCAAATGGTATTACCCTTCATCGAACGAACCTTGATGTATCAGAGCGGTTACGGTGAATCGATTTCCGTGCTTACTTTACTTTGTCTATACTACTCTTGCCCTCTTTTATCGTGTGCGCGTCGGCGAATGAAATAAACCGGGAAAGAAAAGGCAGCGGAGAACGATGAAGTAGGAAAAAAGGAGTGGGAACGGTGCTACTTTGGCTTTTTCCTTCTTCTCGTTCGGTCGAGCTTTTCGATAAAGTTTCGCGATACTGGCAATATCTTTCGCCGAAATCACGCTTGGTGAAAATGTTGTATTGATTTATGAGTCGGTTTGAAAGCAACGAATTGTGTTCTCCTGCTGCAGCGAGATTCACGAAGAGTACAAACGGAAAAGATAAAAGAAAAGAGTTTCGCATTAATGAAACTTAATCATTTCACGACACAGCGTATCATGTACATAGTCTGTATGAAAGGATTGCCAATGTATTAATGCAAATACTGATCATGTTCGATTAAATCGTGACGCGATGCTTGGTCGATCGGTACACGAACTTTCGAACTGCGCTCACGAGAAATTAATGATTTGAGGGCTGCTTCATTTTGATGGTAATTGGTGATGGTTGATTGCAATACTTTTAACACTTATATATTACGAAAACTAATTGATGTGTGATGATCTTCTATCAGATAAAGCATTCACATTGTGCTGTTATGTGGTATAGTATGCATAAGCGTAACGTTCAGTGCGATAATATTAGATGTAATAGACGTTGGCAGTACATCAAAAGAAAGAAAAATATACCGGAAGTCGGAGGAACGACAGGGTTTGGCATGCCATTTAATCCATGCGGCAATTGTCCAGCGCCAACATGTGCCAACGCTGCCATTGGATTGATATACGTCCCTTGTGCTGTCGCAGCAGCCACTAGAGCTGCTTGCTGCTGTAAGTAGAATATTTATGTCGAAAATATGTTCAGAAGTATACCTTTTGCTTGGATTATTAACACATTGCCAACCGATGAGGGAGATCTTCCTGTTTTTTTGAAAAAAATGGATACGATTGATATATTTAGGAATTTTGTAGTGCAACATTGTATAAATTTGTCTAATTTTTCTGATTTGTCTGATAAAAAGGAAAAGAAGTTACGCTAATTATGTTCAATACATTTTTACTTTATTTCGCATTTTACCAAACACATTATTCTGATCTGTGTAAGTGTTATGTAATATTAGATAATTATTATTTTATACGAGAAAGAAATGAAAATGTTCCTTAAAATTGAGGACAGTAAACATATTTAAACTAATACGAAGGAATAATATAAATTGACAAATTTTCTTTTCTTCAGCGTTAAATTTCTAAACATCGTTCGCGCGGTCGGCAATGTGTTAAAATTGTAACTCTTATGTCAATGACCGTTTTACACATTCTCACTTAAAGTATTTTATTTTTCCGTTAAAAGATTTTAATATTCAGTCAGATCGTCGTCACTTTAGAGTCTTGTAAGTTTAGAATTTTGTGTTTAGCATCATTGTAAGTTTAGAATTTTATGATCAACGCCACACCCACACACACAGAAATAATTAACCCTTCTATGATTTTCAGTTAAACGATACACTTAAAGGTCTTTGGAGCGAAAACGATCCGAATATGAGAAGTTCGTATTTTTAATTTTGCAATGTAACGAGAAGAACCAGAAAGTATAGTTTGCATTTTTTATAATACGTTTTATTGTAGAAAAACAGCAAACCATGTTCAAATAATTTATTTATATCAACTCTTACACATTTAGTAATAATGCTTTTTACATACAAGTTTTGAATACTTTTTACACCTCGATGTGTTTTTATTATCAGTCTTATTACAAAAATGGTACACACCACTTTTTATGAGGCACAAAATATATGTAGCTGATAGTGTTGATGCAATAATTTCCGTCAAATAAATACTTTTCTGTAACTTTTCCACTGCTTTCGTTCAATGGACAGTACTTTCCTTGTGAAAGACTTTATAAATACTTATACTTTCCCAGAAAGTCTCATATTGCATCCTTATAATGGTAAAAGAATTTATACGTTGCAATAGAATTCCGATTTTGGCGTTAATAAATGTATCTATTACAATAATTTTATGCTAATTATTTTTCCTTTCAACCTTATCATCACTTACGATTTTGTAAGATTTAACTACGATAGGTTTTTGTCTTTTCATGATACTCCGTTTGTGTTGGGTCAGAAAAGACCCAAAGACTCCATGCGCAACAACTATTAGTTACCAATAAGTTACATGAACTTCGAAAATAAATTTTAGTATAATATTGGGAGAATATAAACAAATATATTAATAACAATTTCATTAATATTGTTTTTATAATAACAGAATTTCTTAAAGAAATAAGAACGATGGGTTGAAAAAGATCCAAAGACCGTAGCAGGGTTAATGTTTCTTTTCAATTTCGAGTTCAATGAAAATAGTAAAAAGAGTTATGTATGTCATACTTTTTGCATAGTCAATTTCGTCGAACAATCTCTATTTGAGAGTTGAAGGCGTTTTTGAATATATCATTGGATGTACTTTAATGAAGAACTAAATGATCATTGCAAGAAGGTAATGTAACTAGACGAAGCATTACTGATTGCTTCTAAGAAGATAGGCACAATTGCAGATTGTGATTCGTAGTAATGAGACAATCAAACGGGTAATTTGATAACATGAGAATCATTAATGGTAATGTGACCCACCTGAGCATAGGCGCCGTAAGCGCCGAACTGATTGAAGACAAAAGGGTGAAGGAGATTCATGTTCCCGGCCATTTGCTGCATGCGTCTTACTTGTCTCTCTTTCTCAGTATCTGCGAACTTTACCACTAAGCTGGATGACGCACCCTGAAACAAATCATTAAAGCTTTCGTTAAATTTCATGACGAATGTTTGATAAATATTACTTCTTTGCGCGTTAAATGAATAAATAGAAGAATGCATACAAATTCTTCAACTGTTTGTGAGAAAAGAAAAAGAAAAGTAATAAATTATTGTTCAATACTTAATATTTTAATAGTGTATCATATTGTATTCATAATAAGTAGACCGCGGATTTTTACGCATTTGTAGGAAATTTAAAGATGCAAGATTGAACACAATGCACCTAATATAAAAGAAAACATTCAAAATATCCAAATTGTAGTACTTTTTATAATACCTGGTAGGGGAAATAATTTTCAAACTACGGAATTTTTGCACAATGAATTAAGTTTTGTAATTCCAGTATCGATAATCACGATATGAAACAAGAAATTGTAATCTTATACAATCGCTTGAATTCGTGAAACATCTGTTATGGCATTTACCAAAAGAAATTGAATTATTTATAGCGTTTTCTGAATTTATTTTAAAACAGATATGTGAAAATCTGAATGATGTATTTCCAAGTGAATAACCTAACGCCGCATTTGTGTGTCATCCGACATCAATGTGCTAATTTTTTCGCTTCTTTTGATGGTTCTGGAGGCTTCATTTCTACATAAAGTTCGCTGTGTATGTCATATTATTAACTATATAAATCACAGCAATATTTTCTTGTAAACACTTGGAAGATGATGCGAACAACCGAACAAAAAGAATCATTTATATCATGGTGACACACAAACTATGACCAATAAATTATGAAAGACCGACGGAGAGAGACGATTACGCGATTTATTGTGTCAGGATTAAGTTGCTCACAATGTAAATTGCTATGCTATGACAAGCAAGTCTGAAATGCAGGATCAGATACTGCTGTCAGACGTGCCGGTTCGTAATTTCCATAAGACGTAGCAGGGCTATAGCAAGGGGATTACCGTCGCCAACGCAAAGCTGCATAATTTTCTAGAATCTCGCATTTTCTCCGTGGCCGCGTACATGTTTCCCCCATCCTTTATGAATTTATAACACGTAGAAAATTTGATAATAGTGCTGCTTCGACAACGGATGTAATTATGAAAGAAGCTTACGACCTTCTTTCCCCATTATTTGGAAATTAACCGTTCCAAATACCAACCGACTTCTGTTTCCATTTATTCTACGTGTCAATTTTTCTTTCTTGAAAAACCTATAAAAAAAAACATCTAATCATCAGTGTAATATTGGAATTCAATCAAAGTGGTAGCTTACAGGGATATTTAGAGCTTCCTGTCGATATCACAATATCACATAAATTGTTGGTATGTCTACGTTAGAAAATATTGACTTTTTACCAAAAATTGTTTAATTTCGATGAATTTCGCGGTTTTGAAGTAAAGTATACGAAATTTTTGATGCAAGATAATTTAAATTAATCCTCGATAGGTAATCTGGGTCATTGATAACCCAAGAGATACTTTACTCTTGTATTTCTCTGAAATAAGTTCTTATTTTTATTGCAAAATGCTTTAAACATTTGACTTAACAGGCGATTATATTATACAATGTAGCAGAGACTTTAATAGTATAATGTTTCAGAATTTTTGGAAATCTAGATCCGTGAAAAAGTTAGACTTGATTCAGGTTGTTTGTGCGAGGGAAAACGTTTACCTGAGGAGAGTTAAAAAGGATCAACATTTAACGCGTAGAATTGTTTAATCATACAAATAAGGGAAAATATAATGAAATACTAATTTCTAACAACATGCTTTACATCTACATTAACCTAACTTCAAATCAAATATCTCGTATTAATCTACATTCAAAGGTAAATGTTATTTTAATAGAGAACTTAATGTGGATTAAAATTTACTTATCATGTATTATCACTTCACGATTGATATACAGATAAAAATGACATAATTGAGAAGAAATTACTACAACTTCAACAAACATACAAATTTATCGTATGGAGTTATAGTAAATTGCTGAACGTGTTTAACAAGAAAGAAAAATTATGGTATGTATACCTAAACGTGAAAAAACTTTTCCATATAAAATGTTTAAGAGGATACGTAAGATAGTGACGTTCTCTTCGCGACTAAAATATAAATGGAAAGGCAACAGGTGGTCAGTGGCCATTGTGACTGCGAAGAAAAGCTCAGCTTTTGAGCTTCCAGCGATATATTATATTCACGTCATCAATGCAAATGATAGGCGTGTCTGAGTTTATGTAACGACGGTAATATTATAACCTGCTGACACACTTGGGAAAATTACTGTTTCTTGTCACGTGATTTTGGACTCTTCATCCTCCTACGTCTTTCTTTCACACTATTCTTCTCGCACTACTTCTATTTTCTGTTTCAGGATGCTTATATATACAACACTCGAGATTTAGCCAGACATTTCCAAACAGTGCAATCGGGGGTCACTGAGGTACAGTTCAGTAAGACAAGTATGAACAAGGATGAACAAGGATGAGAATCTTGGAAACGTACAAATCCTCGAAGCCTTAGCCTTCGAGGGTTTTTAGCTATCAAAGTGTCGCTGGTGGCCTTTGTCTCTGGTACTTTCGTCGACGTCAACGTTGTCGGGAATTCGTTGCGCTTAGACTTTGTCAAATACGTGTCCCTAGGGGGAAATGACTTGGAGATGTTCTGGATTTTGCCTAACCCGAGGACAGAGGATGACAGGACGTATTTGAAAAGCCCGCGGTCAGTAAAAAGTTCTCGCCCCTAAGCGTCCATTTTATCAGCCACGTTACAAAGTAATTTTGTTCAACACACTATTGATATGCCGCATCTCAAGATAAATTCCTCAAATACTTTTGTTGAGATTTGTATATCCATAAAGAAACAATACGTATTCCTTTTATAGGTCGTTTATTTCTGAAATTATATTAACAGAGGAAATCTGTATCCTATTTAATAAACAGTGAATATTAATATTGAATATGAATTTGACTGTGAAGTCACTATTGAAAGATATTGTATGAAAATAAACTGTTGTGCCGATCCTGAGCGTGGGTGCGTATTTGTGCGTCGGTATTGGACAGATTTTTCGGTTTTTTGAAGTCCTCAAACCAGCAATAAATCTCGTGCAATAAATCTCAGGTCAAAATTCCCTTCCCACTTACGAGCCGTAAGACGTGTGTATGAGTGTTTTATTGGTGAATTTCAACAGGTTTGATACAAAAGTAAAAAGACAATAAATAAATAAATAAATTGCTACTAAATTCGTAACAATACAATGCAATAGATGTTTGAAAAAATTTCGGTAATTATGTAGAAGAGAGTCCATTCCACTGAATTCATTAATTTCCGAATATACTTTTTTCTTATACACATAACTACCGCTTGATCTTAGTTTTCAAGTTATACGCAAAAGTAAATTTGGTACTATTGCATTTCTAACGTTTGAGATAGGTTTGGGTTAGTTTGAATTAGAATTGTGTTAGATCTAGGTTACATTTGGTCTACATTTTATAGTTATATGGATTTGAGTTTGATTTACAGCTAGGTACATCATTGCAGTTAATTGCTGACCGAATTAATAAAAATAGCTCAAACCTAATACGAACCAATTCAAATCAAACTTAGACTTAAACTAATTTAAATGAAACTAAAACTCGTGTAATTGCTAGCAAGTTTGCTATGCGTCTAATATTAAGGATTGAAATATTTCACAAACCACAGTTGTAATATTATTAATTATGTACGTGTTACACAACGTAATATTTTTGTGTATATATCTCAGAAACTAAGGTTGAATGACGGTTATATGTACATGCAAGAAAAATTATTCAGAATGTTCAGCTAGATAATATATTTCAATATCAGCGAAATCGATGAGCTGTACCTTTTTCTGAATACTTACCAATATATGAAAAATATTTTCTTAAATATCTCGAAAACTGAGGATGAGCGGTGGTTATACGTATAAATGAAATTACTCAGCATGTTGACTCCAAATAGAGTAGAAAAAATATTTACCGAAGATGAGATGTTTCATTGTATAATTATTAATTTGTGTTTTTGTTAAAATGAAATTAATAACGTTTCCTTTATTTTAATACATGATTATGTTGCAAATGAAAATTTTACGGAACATGCCTAATTTTTTATCCTATTGCAACAAATTATTTATCCCAGCGTTAAGAAAATATTTACCGAAGGAGAATTATTTCACTAGATAATTATTAATTTATTACTATTTTAATGTATAATTATGTTGTAAGTAAAAATTATTAGGTTTACGTTTACATACTTCAAACGTGCAAAGTTGTAACATCTGCATTGTACTTATTCACATTTTTGATACAGTAAAGATGCACTTTTGATCCTAAACAGTGTTTCCTAACTGCAGTTAGAGAACTATCGTAAAGTACAAGTTTCACAAAAAACTGACTGTTAAAAACGAATTTAATAAAGCGAAAAATACGATGTATACAGTATCTTCTCTTTCCTTTCTACAATATTAATAACTTTGTCGCGCAATCAATTAAAAAATCGATTAAAAAAGCAAAAGTCTACATCAAACGCAGGCACATTTTCATTCCCCTGATTAAAATGTCCAACGGAAACTTTCTAAGCGACAATAATAACAAAAGCAAACAAAATTCCAAATAATATTTCACGTTTGTCCAGACAACTTTCTACAAATATCGCACACTCGTTCCACCAACCCCCTAATCTATTTCTGACCAACGATTCATTCGTTATAAAATTAATACACACGTTTCACCTTTTAATAAACTCACCGAACAAAATAATTTTTAAATAACCTTTTCCACACCTACGTCACGACACCCTTCTCTCGCTTTGTTTTTCCCCCTACACAACAGCAGGAAGGCAGGAACGACAACTCCTCGACATCGAGGTCACTGGTGATAGGAAAATTCGCAGGGCAAAAATATTCAATAGTGTGTTCCGTCGTAAAGCTGGGAAAAATATCGACAAGCTAGGAAACGACCGTAAAGACGTAGCAGAGGTGAGAACCGGTGGGGCGGGGCCAGAGGAGGAAGGGGGCGGGGGAGAGGGTTGATATTGTGCATTCTCTCTAGCAGGGGAGTCGCTCGAACAACTTGTTATGCGCGGTGAAAAGCATCGACGCATGCTGTTGAGGAAAATAATTTGTCTCGCGCCGACAGCCTCGGAGAGTGTCGAAGCTGCGTAGCGATGGCCAGCTAGCGTATATGACATTTACACGTGCACATATATATGCATGTGCAAAAGGTGTACACAGGTTGGTATAGACGGTAGTAAGAGGAGGATGAGAAGGGGTAGGAGGGGTAAGAAGGGTACCGAGGTCGTATCAGAGCCAGTGAAGCCGAAGCCTCATTATTGGGGGATTACAGTTCATTAATTCCCATCCAACGTTCTGAACTACACGCGAAAAGAAAAAGCCACCCTAAGCGATATCACGTGAACGTTTGAAGCTTGCACTCTCTGGGTCGTTATGTTTGTACACTTTACTGTTTAGAATGTCTCTTTAAAATCCGTGACACAACAGCACAAAGCCTCATTATAGCCGCGAGTACAAAGACTTCGTTACATCGAGCTTAGCTGGGATATACTCTTTATATGTTGAAAAGAAAGTCTTTGTCTTTTGTAACGTTAAATTGTGAAAAATCGATTCGAACGACGTTTGTTATTCTTCTAACAATCATGGAAACGAAATTATGTCTTTGCTACGTCTACGACGGAGCATCGTAAGCTTTGCCAATGCGAGTTTCTCGTTAATGGTTGTTAGTTCGGGTAACAATACAGCGAGATTGTAACTTGAACATTTAAGAATAGATAATGATTGATGTTAAAGTACTCTGACACAATGCGTTGCACTCTGTTTCAGGGTTCCAATTAGTATTCTTGATTTTTCAATATTTTTTGTTTTCAAAATTATTGCAAAAGTTATGTTTCTGGAATAATGTGGATAATATCCAACAAAAGCGCAAGAAAACTTTAACCAGATGTTTATTTCTGTCTAATTTACACAAAACTTACTTGAATGTGAAAAATAAAAGTTAAATATAATTAATAAAGGAGGATGTTAAAAAAGTGCCAAATTTGTACCTCTTCTGGTACCTAAAATTTTAATCAGGCATTATTCTTTAAGTCTTAAGATAACATAAACACAATTATTTATAGCAGATCTGATGAGAAATTTATAAAAAAAATGCGATGGTATTCCGTAAAGTGAATTGAAACTTCCTTACTTCAAATCACCATAGCTTTCAAATGAATGCACGAAATACAAAAATTTGAAGGCTATTTTATAAAAGAAAGTCAATGTTTATATAACGTGTAAAAATATATTGCTCAAATTTGTAATTAATAACAATCAAATGCGATAAATTAAGATAAGGTATTACGATACAAATGTTCTATAAAATATGCTCATTATTATACTGTAACTTTCTTCTAACACAAAATAGAAAGCTTTGAATATGAAGAATTATTATATTTCATTCTCTTTTTCTTCAAATGATAGTTTTCCAATGAATATCAGTATTCGCAATAAAATACACAATTATTACGGTACAATCGCTAATATGCGACTTGAAGTGTTTATGTTTCAAATGATTCTATTGGTTAAATGTTTACAATAAATTTTATATTTTATAATAATCAATAATTTTTATATTATAAATTTTTAAATTTTTTACAATAAAATAACTTCACTATGATTTTTCATGATACTTCTTCTTCCCTCTGACACTGGATCACAGTCTGAATGAGACATTATTGACTGCAAATCAAGCGATTCGTATATTTTCACAGACATGATATTATTATTAAATTTTCAAACCCCAATTCAAATTAATTATTATAAGATTTCAAATTTGTAAAAGTTTAAGATTTGTTTCGTTAAATTAAAATGGAAGTCCGCAATGAATAAAATTAGACAACAGAAGAGTACGAGGAAATTTCCAAGAGGTTAAAAGGTGTAATTAATCAGTTCTATAAAACGAAATAGTAAAGATGCACCATTGTAGATATCAAAAGTACAAAAAGTACGAATCGAGCTATCACATAATACATGATCGTTATTTAAAATTATGGATAAAATATAATCTTTCAGAAAAATAATTTTTTTAATTATTATTACTTTATATTTAGCAACCTAATGATCAGAATAAACTTTCAACAATTACACACAAGATTCTTAGACAAGTGAAGAATCGTAACTTTGCTGAAATTATAATTCTAAAATATGTTTTTTCTGTTTAACTTTCGTTTCATGGAATTTTCGTACAATTAAAACACTTGCAAACCTAGTTTTCTTTAACCTATTAGAGATAAATCTTTAAAATAAAAGATTTCTCGGATCGTGCACCTTATTCGAATGTACTTGCTTAACATAAATTAATATAAATTCAGAAATTTCGTATCTTTCTAAATTAAGGCACAAATATTCAAAAATGAAAATTCGGTTCAGGAAACTATGATATTACACTGGACCTGGTAACGGAATGAAGCAATTACCTACTGATTGGAGGTTTTCCTGTTAACCGCACCATCACACTTGCCAATTCGCCAGCTGGTAATTTCAATAGATACAACTGGAACCGCAAGACTGGTCGGAACGTCGATTGCCTCTTGTTCGCGTGATTCTCTGCCGGAAGCCGATATGAAGGAATGAACTCAAACCATCCAATTCTCCAGTGTATTCGAAATTACAAGTTCTACGTTTCAGCCTATCGATAGAAGAATCTGCCCGATTTTTAATTTTCTCCACCTCATCTCGTGATGGTTATAACATACTGATTAATTCGATGGAAGTTTCATTTATTCTAAAGCTGCATTTACACTATATAACAAAATAGTATTGTTATATTACAAAAAGAATTTATTTCTTAACTTATTCTACTTTTTATAAAGGACCATTTAAATGTGACGTCTGAATGACTATTATATAAATTTTACACATCATGTTCTTTTTTTTTAAATAATGTAGGCTATTTTGTTTTAGCAGAAGGTAGTACAAGTTTGATCATAAACAGATATACAGGGTGTTCTGTAACTGGTGGTACAAGCCAGCAGTGGTTGATTCTACGTGACAAACTAAATCGAAAATATGGAATACAATTTTTGAATTTGAAGCTTTGTTTTGGAGAATTCTGCTTGATGACATAGACGATTACTACTTGTGTGATTCTTAAACAAACAGCTTTCATGTTTTTGAACTGAAGCAATTTCTGTAGCTTCTATTGTATATTTATTAAATGCAGGATAGAAGAGCCAACGAAATTTAGGCGGAAAAAACTAATCAGCATCGTACAATCGATTATTTATTCAAATTTCTGTATTACAGGAAAACGGTTCGCAGGATTTAAATTCGATAAGTAGGAAAGTAGAGGTTATTTTGGATTTAAAATACAATAAATTGGAGGTTCAGAGATGAGTAATAGCAAATGATAATATGAATTGTTCAGAAAAGGAATTAGTCTTCGATGAAGTTAAAACCATCGATTTTTTTTTTTAAATCGTACGTTTTATTAATGCAATTGTTCTAGAATGCTTTCTCCAAATTTTATTTGGAAATTCGTAGAACTACTGGATTTATAGCTCCGAAAGTTGTATAAATACGTGTTTTATGCCAAACCTTGAGTTTAACGTCATTAAAAAAAAAAAGAATACATTGGATATGTAAATTTCTTTTCTTCTTTCCTATTTGTTTCATTTTCCTTTTTTTTTCTGGATACTATAAGATAAGTACAATGTTCGTGCAATGTGTTAGCATATATTATATAAAATGTTTACATTGTCGAAAATATTTGTGTTTACTATGCTTTTACAATATCGATAATATACAACACATACATTTATAAAATAATAAAAGGAACTAAATTGTAGAAAGATACAACTTTTTAAACATTTATCTTAAAAACAATTATATAATGTAAAGATTTTGATAGTATATACCAGAATTTTTGCAAATATTTTGGAAATCTCGAAACATGAAAAAATTAAATGTGCATGTTCCGTGTTCGACGAAATATGTTTGTCTACGGATATTTGAGAAATCTTACGAAAGTATCGAACGACTTAATACAATTTGGACATTTTCTTCAAAAAGAGTTTCCGTAATTATCAGAGTGATTTAATCAACTCAAAGGGGCGTTAATTTCATCAGCAATATGTTAAATGTCAGTGTAATTATTTTACTTTCCGTTACGCTACAGTCAACGTTACCTCGATCGGATCGATTATCTATTTTTAAGCAAGAAGCTTAGAGAGGGCACCGAGGCTTAATTTGTTCCAATTTAAAAGTAATCACGGTAATAGTGATATTAAGAACCGTTTCTTAAGAACAATCATCCTTTAGGAAGAAACGGGATCGTATCTAGGGGAGTCTCCATGTCTCACGCTTGGTCGCGTTTCTTTTTCTTCGATCGTACTTTTTCTTACCCACGGGGATTTTAGTCTCTCGTTCTGACTCTCGATAGAAAAGACTCGCCAAACAAGTAACAGTTGTATTGGAGATAAAAGCAATGCAATTACGATGCCGCCGAGGGAATTACTCAGGGAATGTCTTTAATTAAATGTTGGAAGCAGTTTCCGAGCCTCCGTTAATGCAGAGACAATTTCCTTCCATCCACTTTTCGCTCGTCTCCGCGAAGAGGGAGAAAACGAACATTCGCTAAGACTCGAGGGCCACTCCTACCATTGATGCCACATCCACCTACAACACACGGTTCTATCTTTCTCGATTTAACGAACTTTTTAAGTCCGTGTACCTAATCCTTCGTGTCAACGTCTCTTCAACGAGATCTTCCCAGGAGTCGAGAGATCTATAGTAAAACTTCTTTCATTTTGACGCCAGTGATCTTTCATGACGCCGAGTTTCTCCGTTCTTGGTTTTAATTACGTATAGCGACGGGGATCTGAAACGGTTCGAATCGCTTTGAATCTGTGCCGTATATGCGGCGTCAAATTCGAATCACTTCGAGCTCACGATTGGAAACTTGACATTTTTAATATTTCATCGATACATAATTTATTTAAATACGCGAGAAACGAGCATTCTTGAAATCCTTTCTTTAAATCTACCTACGTATCAGGATGAAAAACAGCGACTGGTTGTGGGGGGAGGAGGAATGGGTCTTTTTTATTCCGAGAACTTAATTTCCGAGCGGTGCCAGCACGCTCGAGGGTCGGTGAGGAAAATAAAAACGGAGCAACGTTACGTAAAATTCCTGCACTGAAACGACTGTGTTACGTTCTAGCACGTTTTAGCCAGCACCGTAGCAAAACACTTCTCTCGTAGGTTTGCTTTTATTACGAAACATTTCAGGAGTTTGCAAAGCCATGGGTGAGCGAAGAGCACGTTGCTGAGGGTGGCCCGGGCGGTGAGGGAAGAGGAGGTTCGCGAGCGTGTCGTGAGGCGTGACAAGAAATGTCACACGCTTCAGAAGGCATAACTACCCGCGAGGCCGGCTTGGTCGCATTCCACTGGTGACACGTACCGCAAGAGACGTACCGAGAACCTCGCAGAAATATTGAGCCCCAGGAGAAATATTGCCCACTGCGTGACATGCACAATGTCAATTCAAGTAAAGCAAACCGTATTGTACAGCTTGATAAGTTTTCAGGGGAGAAAGATAAGCGGAAAATTTGTACACCAGGCTGGCAACTTTTTTGTTAGGATAATAACTCTATTTTGGTTGATATCAGGGTCAGTCACACATACACCGGACATTTTCTCTGATTATTAGATAATATTGCGTTGGCCAATAAGTAATTTCGTACTTTTGGTATAAAATTTTTTTTTTGCGAGAGAAGAAAACTTTATCGAATAATATATTGTCCACCTTGGCGTATGACTTTTTGCCATCTTGTAAACAGCTGCATAATTATGTTCTTCAAGAATTCATCTCCTGCAGAAAATGCAGACACTTCCAAAGAGTCTTAATTTTTGTCTAGTTTGTAACAAGACGCGCGTGGTCTCACATTGTCGCAGTGAAGTTAAACTTTCTTCTCATCCAGATATCCGCCGTGTTTCTTTGTTACAGTTTTAATCAATTGCAGCATTTGCCTTATTTCTTTTTCTATCGTTTTCGGTACCATTTTGTTCCATATATGTTGCAGATGGTTTAATAAGTCAGATTTTGGACCAACTTTCTGGATTTTCCTATCTAATTCATCCCAGATTTTCTCAATTGAGTTTAGATCAGGAGACTGAAGGGATCAACTTAGAATTAATAGCTATACTTATATTAAAACTTGTAAGACTCCAAGTACGAAGTTTAGTAAAATAAAATTATTACTGTTTAAAATACTAAAACACGGAATCTAACACAACAATGGAGAAAGAAATGCAGTACTTTGACATGGTATATCTCCTTCGTATATTCTTCGTATATTCGACAGGTTTTCAAACTTATCCGTACAAACTTACACGTTCCATTGGAAAAGACTAGCAGTTTAAATGCTCCAGGGAAAGTATGTTCCATCGTACACTAGGAAACCTGATTTATGGATATACATACATGTGTAGGTACAATATTGCACATCAGAAAGTTTTCACTCAACCAGGACAAAGCTCAAGAATTTCCACTCCCAAGTTTCCAATGTCAACTTTTGACACATTCTCTTTCAATGTACAGTCTTTGGAATATTTCTGCACATTCCTTAGTTCTAACAGCTTCATATGTGATATTAACATCCCTTGGCTTAATAGGCCTTAATCATCACAAGAATCTTCTTGCAAGTTGAACGCTTTCATCTTGCAATTAGCTAAGATTGTATCCTGAAGCAACTCAAATATGCAAGACGTTCACTCAAACAATACACACGATCTTTATAGCCATTCACGATTATAGGATGAGAAAATTGTTAATAAAAATTAATTTTTATTAAGTGGGAAATATAAAGATGTTCAAACGCAACGCCTAGATATCAGTACTGTATAATATTTATGTCATATCTTTTTAAATAATATAAGACGTTTTAAGTTAAAAGTCAAATTAGTTTTCAGTTCAAATATTAGTGAAAAAATTTGAAGAAAGTGAGACTTAATGGGTTAAGCGCTACGCTTGTTCCTCCGAAACAATGCTGGCGGGGTTGATCCTTGAGGACCAACAGCGTCAAATCTATTTGGGTTTGGGTTTTCTTGAAACAGTTTAAACAAAGATACGGTTTTTCTTATTTACATAAATCTTGATCAACTAATTGTTAAAATAAAAGATATTCAAATCACTCACGGTGTCATAATTACGCGAAAATCATTGAAAATTTAGAAATAAAATTAAAAAATAATGAAATTTTGTCCACTTCCATTTTTGTCAGAAATCTACTATCTACCAGAAAAATGTTGTAGACTAACCCAGGTGAACACGTCGTATATTTTTACTGACATAATACTTTCTACATGAACGTAATAGCTGTCCTAATATTTATGCACCTGGATGTACGTCACAAAAAGAGCGTTCACGATATTATAATATATATGAGAAATAATAATAAATATAGGAATAAATGTAATATATGTGAAAAACATGTATGCAACATACATTTGGTAAACGAAATTTAAAATTAACGGAAGGTAACGATAAATATTATTATTCATAATTGCACTTTTGTTTATATTATCAAAGAAGTAGCAGAAGACAATCGTAAATGTCTAAGAAATTTATAAAATAAATTGCGGTAATAATAAGAACCTCGTGCCAATGTAAATCGTGATAGTTATTACGGGTCCAAATGGACCTAAGCACTGCCTCCTGTTTAATCAGCCCAACTATCCGCCTTAGGAGGGTTAATTAGCGAGTTTGATAGGCACGTCGTTTCATCTATTACAAATAACTGTATTATTGTGCACAACTAATAAGTCTGGAATCATTTCATCGTCTGCATGACTCATTCTATCTTTGATTTGAGTACTCCCGAATCTCTCGATTGGACGTGATGAAGTCTTGTAACGTTGGTGTCAAGATTTGCATAAATTGCTGTGATAATTAAGTGATCTGCATATTACGTTCTGCGGCATGTCAGTTTCTCTTTTAAAGGCAAATAGTCCCTGGCACGATCCTGAAGTTCCCCCTTCCGTACCCACAATTTCTCCCTGGATTTCGTTATTAGATTATAGCGTTGTAACGAATAATATTCACGTAACAGCCTCGCATCTGCTCCCGGTTTCATCCCTTCAACTTGAGGCAATCCATGATTTCGTACAAACGGGACGTGAAATGCGAATCTGGTGTTGATGTTGGAAAATAAGTCTGACTGTTTTTTCTACTTCTTTTTTTTTCAACTGCACTAATGTACACAGAAACAATTTCCGGACGCATGTAAAAAAATATCTGGTGTATTATAGACTTTCGACGTTTCTCATACTTTGAATGTATTCTTCCTTGTGTACTCACGTTAAAGTGAATTGCTTTGCACGTATAATCATGAAGTTTTCTTCAAATTCCATATGAATAATGTCTTACAGCTTGAACATAATTTTTATAAGTGTTCCAAATGGAAATGAGTTGCCGCGACGGATTTTAAATATTAATACCGAGAAATGGAGAATCATGTCAGTGTTTCTAATAAATAGCATTTCTATAGGTATTTATTCGGAAATAAAATTCATTTAATAAAGTATTCTGATAATTATAATTTCGTTTTATAATTTTATTGTACATTACTTTTTTTTTAAATTAAGAATGTCGATGTAAAGCTCGCTCGTGCGTTACGTGCCATACAAATTTCGTTTCAATGGAATTTATTGGAACGAATAAATCGACACGCGGATGGAAACAGAAATATTTATTACACAAAGATCTATTACCTATGAAAAGAATTATTCGTGTTAATTTTTAGTATTCTTTTGTACGTGTATAATTATTACAAATTATTTGATTAATAGAACGTCTATTAAGTTCCTCAAAAAGTTTTCTCATTTTGTTTTAATGTGAATATAACTATCGATTTGTTAAATATAACTATTATTAACACTTAATCGATGGAATAGAAATTACGTAGAAATTGTAATCTAATGAAATTATCACAAAACATACAATTAATTATAACTCAATAAATTAAGACCAATATAGACACGTGATAAGGCATTGGAAATATCTCGAGAATAAAATTAAGCTCTTTAGAACTTAGAATATATTATTTAAGATATCACACTTAATCGACAGGTTTCATAAAACTATATTGATATGAACCGCTCAGAATCCAAAGAGACTAACTCCATTTTTGCAATGTTTTCGAATTCATAATCAACTTTTCATAAATAAAAAAAGTTTTAGTAAATTTTACTTTATGGAGTGAGTCAATATAATTACTTATATAAAGAAAATTGTACCCATAAAATACGTCGTAATTTTGTATACTAATTCTGAGCAAATAACTACCGAATAAATCAATTAATGATATATTTTTTATTATGTCAAAAATATTCTTCGTAGAAATAAATTTTTTTCGACCTGGAATCCCACACATTCAAATTGTAATATTCATAATGGTATTCACAAACTGCCAAGAAAATTGGGAAAAGTCATCATGATTAATTTGTTTTCATTTTTTCAAATGAAATCTTAATTTTATCCAACAGTCAGAAAGAATTTATTTCCCTTATTTATTTTTATAAATAAAAATTCATCGAAACTCATTTTATATTGGTGATTTTAGCCAGGATTTTCGTATTCTGAACCACTGTGTGACAGCTATGCGTGTATCCACTACAATTTCACCAAGTGATCGTAGCACGGCAGTAGAATGTGCCAATTTACCATTAGACATGTTGTGTATCCTCAATCTATCATTGTACTCCACATCGTTCACTGATAGCCATTAACCTAAAGTTGCATCGTTAACCGTTATCCTGTACCATTTAGTGTAATACTAATAAACAAGTGGTCGGAACTTCGATATGTCAATGAGCATCAACGAACGTTACTATAGAACTGTAACAACGGTGATAGAGGAAGATGAATGCTGTATGGTCAAGTTTGGCAAGTGGCTTTGCGAACATTCGTCAATCAGCAGGTGGAATCCCGAATGAAACTCACAATTCAATTACAGCTGGGAATTTCTGGTCCGACCCTAAGCTTAGAAAGTTTGGTGGTTTGACGGAGGCCAAGGGAGATTCAACGATGGAGAAGGAGGCGACCCACACTTCTCCAAGTGTTATGCAGATTTCTGTTTGGCCAGTCATTAGATTGCAGGCACGGAGTGTTTGCTGGTACGACAGTCATTACTACAGCTGTCCATTCCTATATGCTTTACTTGCTCCATAGAACAGACAGGTATGAATCTTTGATGCATTCTCGTCCTTCATATTATTCTCAACTTCAATTGCTATCTTAATTTGATTTGTCTCTGTTCTTTGTGTCCCTGAACTTCAACAACTTCGACTCACGAATATTCAATATACTGTCCTATCATGCAATTCCGATTATCTTATCAAAAACAATATTTTAATTTTAAAGTAACCTAGTATTTTATGCGTTTCTTTGCATCCCGTAATTGTAACAATTTCGGTTTACGAATATTCAAGGTACTATTCTATTATGCAATTCTGATTCGTATTAGAATATATTTTAATCTGAAGGTAACCTAATATTTCCTGCAGTTCTTTGTATCTTCTAATTGCAACAATTTCAATTCACGAATGTTCTGTCATGCAATCCCCATTATCTGACTAACAAATATTTTAATCTGAAAATTCACCAATATTTGCTGAAATTCTATACCAATTAAACCATTCATGCAAAGATCATGTTACTTTATTACAGTGACAGTGATAACTGTATTTTCTTCATTCATCGACAGTTTTTACCTTTTTGTAGAATTTGTTGTTGTTATCATGTAACAAACTGCAAATACCTACATACTACGAATCTATTGGACGAACTAGATTCTCTTTTTCATTTATTTATTTATTGAAAGTCGCATCTACCTCTTAGGGTTATTAATAGTCTGCGAATTGTTGTACAAAATCATATTTTCGAGAATACAGTAGAAAAGGTAAAACTTTGATAGAAAATTATTTCATCCGCTAGATATTATAAAAAAGTACTACAATTTAGATAGTTTTTCATATTACATGCATTCTGTGCAATTGTACACTTTTAAATTTTCTCTAAATACATGAAAATCCGTAATCTATTTACTATATAAGGTATGTTACCTAACTCTGTCACCCTTAATTACTATCTTATTCGTCATGATGCAAAGAAATGTTTCGAGACAAAGTTATTGTTATTTTAGATCAGAAATTAGACTACCTGAGTAAATATCACCTCAAGATCATATTTCCTGAGATTTGACCAATGGTAACGCTTTTTTCTTTTTGTTTTTAGATGGAATGATCTATTTTTTCGTTTATCATAAGGAAGATCTCATTGAAACGCATTCAGTCATGTACCGTAACATAATCTTGAGATAAACTTTTTGTCCTAATAAATATGTTCTTTGCCTAATCAATTCTACGCCTATGTAAGTGTACTGAGTTTGATGGAGTAACAGTTTGAGTTTACTTAATAGTGACTACAGTTTCATTACATAATTATATTTAATACTATGTTTAATTAGTATGTAATTGAATAGATATAGATTTATAAAATATTTTCATTGATATGAGATTTATTAAATATTGAGATTTATAAAATATTTATATCTTTCAGAAAATTAAATAAATATTTTATTACTTTCTTCTTATTTAGGATCAATTTGAGGCTATTTGGAATTTCTTGCGTTGCGTTAATTTCTTACCTGTTGGTACTTTCGGCAGTCTGTTAATCCTCAGCCAATGAACGGTTCGTTCGATCGCACAAAAGACAGTGCCTGAGTCTCGTAAGACCCAAGTTAACTATACCTTTTTTATTTCTGTTTATTATTTTTTGCAATATATAAAAAAGCGCTGTTTTCTTAACTCTCGGGTCCAAGTGGACCCAGGCATAGTCTTCCAAGTGTTGATAATAGTGTCTCAAAGTGATTCTCGTGTTGCAAATATCGTGCTTTCTTGAATTTTCCTTTATTACTAATGTTCTCTCTTCGATATATCTGATTCTAAGTGTTAAAGTGAACGGTATGGCAATCACGAAACAATTAGTATGCTCTTGAGCACATTTGCACAATTAACTGCTTTTCCCTAAAATGTTACCTTTTAAATATTTTTATCTTTTCGCAGTTTTCTGTCCTTTCTTTGGCTACATGCTTCGGCTAATTTTTTTATCATTTACATTCTCTTTATGTCTATCTTTATAAATGTTCAATTCACGAACTATTATTTATTTCCAAAAAAGAAAGAAAAAAATATGGCGGCACAACTGTACATTCTCATATATTCTTTATCTCGCACAATTCACATTGATTTAAAGAAGATTACCCTTGAATTTATTAGAGAAAGGTGACGAAATATGGAATAGTGCCATTTTTAAAAATCTGACAAATGAATATATGTCAAACGGCTATAGGCCATCTCACTCACTTTAGCACCGTACACGTTGCGACTCGTAAATCGAGCGAACGTTAGTGACGTGGCAGGATCGTTTCGTTTTGAAAACTTTTTTGGTGCATAAATTTGATGTATATTTCGTATATACTACTATTTTATCATATTTGTTTTGTTTTTGTAGTTGTTGACATACCCGCTTGTTATATTCATGAGTATTTGTGAGTTGAACGCCCTTTTTCTTTTTTAATTCCATGAAACTTCAAATATGGACGCACAGTAGTGATCCGATAATGGAATATTTTATACAACGTCAGTTATTCGAACGTCACTTAAACGAAACTATAATATTCAAGCTCAGATAATTTATTTGCACAAATACATCGAAATTGGCATTGTTTATCGTCAGAATCACATTTGAGAAAAATAATTAACAGAATACCAAAAAGATTCCAAGCTGTTATTGATAATAAGGGATATATTACAGAATATTAATGCATTTTGTTTAAAACATTCGGAAATTTACATTTTGCCAAATATGTACAAGTCAAATAAAAGATAGTAAATATACTTTTTAGAAACTTCTTATAAATCATTAACCCTTTGCACTCGAAGCTTTTGTGCTGAAATTGAATTTTTCTTAGTTCCTTTTTCACATAATTCTTTGAGCTTCACCTATGATTTTGTCAATAAAAATTCGAAAAATCTAATGTTTCTATTATAATGTATAGCTACTTGCGATTCTGTAGTTTTTTTCGTTGTTTCTAAACTTTATTCTTCCTGATCTTCCCTCAGAATCTGAACTCCATCTTTCCTGTATGCTCTCAGAATCAATTTCATTTTTTTTCTTATTATTCCAATTTTCTGTTTTCTTAAACCAATTATTTAATTCAAGTCTCTCATTTATAGAATTACTGATTTGGTTCTTAAACAACCCAAAATCAAAGTTATCTTTGCTGTTATTAATTCCGTCATTTGACTCGATCTTTACAAGCATAAAAAATAAACTAACGTATGAAATACTAATTTTAATTAAACACAATGCTGTATTATTAAGTGCAATACATGAACCATTTAAAATGTAAAGAGAAAGGACATCTGTTTTAAAAAGGAAACAGTTGTCGTCGCCCCTGAATTGTCATTCGAGTTGCTGTATCGAACCAAATGGTGACTGACAGTCACCTCTCGAGTGCAAAGGGATAAATTCTCTATTGTGCGTAATTACTCTTTTTTTTCGCAACTCCAAAAGAAATATACATATAAAATTGAATCAATGAATCAAATTGAATCCAAATGCTGTCGTTCAGAAAGTTTTCTCCGCAACTGTACATATACCTGAATATTCATAAAACTATTTCATTTGTTGCAATTAATTTTGTAAGAATGACATTCGAGAAACAAAATGAAGCTCCACATTCGTCTACTTTCGTCTCTTACATTCAAGCATCTTCCTATGAATACGAGGATACTGTTATTCATCTTATAGAAATCAAACTATTCTGTACAAATGTTTCAAAGGTTTGATTGTGAAAAATATACCTAATTGTAAGGTGAAAAGCAAATGCCACTTACCGGCATAGTTTGGCTACCGTGTAAGGTATTGATCGCCGCTAGCGCTTCTTGATGTGATGAAAGTTTCACGAATGCACAGCCTGAAAATAAAAAGAAGAGTGATACATTAGTCTTCGTTACTGAAATCAGCCGAGAATTCGATTAAACGCGCATTCGTAACAAAGCCTATCAATAACGGATAAATAAATGAAGAATCTTCGATGTTTCATTTTTGTGGGATCGCGAGTGATTGCAGGATTCAATTCGTACAAATATATAACAATATTTATTTAATCGTAACATGGATTAATTACATGAATAACATTTCACAATACGTTCGCTTGTTTTATAAAACAACAATCACGTTATTTTTCTTTTCCCACCTTTCCATTCGCTCATCCAAATAACTCTGCTTCTTAGCTTCTCACTCTTTTCTAGCTTGCTTACTCATTACATTATCTCTCTGTGTCTCTCATACTATTTCTTTATCATATCACTCACTTTTAAACCTCACATACAATAAAAACAAACTTACTCACAACTTTAACGAATCAAATTTAGAATAGTTGCAAGAAACGTAAACGAGGATCGTTTCATCATCACGGATAAAAAGTGGAAGAAGGAGTTTCGTTTCATTCATTGTCACAGGAATGAGGAGACTATCCCCAACGATGATGGAGCGATTAATCGGCCCCCATTCCCTTCCATGTGCGCTTATCGTTATAGTTATATAGATGGAGATACCAAGACAAAGAACTCCGAGGGCGCTTTGAAAAATTGACGCATCAACGGAGCGTAACGTACACTTAATAAAAGATGTTTACCACGAACGAAGAAATGCTATGTAATCCGGGACACTATATTCTTGGTTTCCAGCAATAATGATGCGTATTACGGTGAGCAAATGATCCAGAAAAATTGCACCTATCTGCAGTCCTTCTAAATCATCTAGATGGTTCTGTGTTACACCGTTTCGAGACAATCGTAGGTGAAATGAAACTTTACGAAAAAAATAGGGTACAATTTGTTAGATATACAGGGTGGTCCATTCAAATAAGGCCACCTGGATATCTCGTCGAGTTGTTGCGATGTCAAAAATATTTCTGACTTAGTTTACGAATCAGAGGAAGGAATAAATTTTTATCTTCAGAAGAACAATTATAAAAAGAAAATTGTTATGTATCAGAAAAAAGAACACTTTGCAATTGTAATTTGAGAATCATTTTATACGATGGACCATATTAGAAAACTATAAAAAAAAGAAAAAGAAGAAAGGAGTGTGATTATATCCTGGATCGTATTAAAAAAGTATTAAAAAAGAAAAATGAAAGAAAAAAAGAGGAATGTGATCATGTTTTGAATCGTATCGAAAAAACGGAAGAAAAGAAAAAGATGAATGAAAGGAAGGAACAAATTTTTTATAAATTTTATTTTTTAATTAACTTTTTCAATGTCACTTGTGTTTTTTATGTGTAATTACAACTTTTTTTTATAGCATCATGTAGCTAATCTAGACATGATCTTGATGTTTAAAAACTACAGTTTTGCCTAAAACTTATATCTGTTGAGATCGTAGATCTTGGCTACAAGTCATTTGTAATGAACATGTTTATTATTACAATAATGACGATTCCTGACGGGTTGAATTCTTGAACATTTTCAATTAATAAGTTTATCGACGTACTGTGCAAGATGAACTCTAAATTTAAAATTTCCAAATAGATAGTCGTAATGAAGTTATAAGAAAACAGCCCTTGAACGACGATGAATCTTAACCTATTTCTCTGTATATCTTTAAAACTATAATAAATATAAAAAAATGTTTATAATAAAAATTGAACGACTTTTTCAATGCTATTAAATTAATAAAAATTGTTTGTAAGTTAAGAATCCTAATCTTTATTCAGTTTTACCTCCGATACTTACGAGTAATTCGCGACAGGAAGAGTGTTGTTTTTGTTTATGTATTAATTTCCATTACTTTCAATAACTTGTATTAATTTTGTAAAGAAATAATTAATGTTTTATTATCAATCAAGGAAAGATTAGATAGTATTAATATTATTAATTTAATTTACTGTTTTCTTTAAGCGTCCACAGTTCCCTTATTTTCTCCTACGTACAAAAACAGAGAATTTAACAATCTACGAGAATTACACTGAAGTTTCTAAATAATATATATTTGCTACCATATATTTAACTTGTACATATTTGAACAAAAATATAGAGCAACAGAAGTTTTCTACCATTCAACTGTTCTAAACTCGACGTATTTTACAGTAAGGATTCTCAAATATGAAGTAGAATGTCCGAAATCAGAAATAAAGGTGATCCAAAGTGTAAGTAGTAGACGGACAAGATTCGCTCGCGATTCAACCCCTATCCGTTTACCGACATCGCAAGAATTTGTCCGAACTTCTGAGCTTGCTCCGGCTTAGCCCGCTGTTCCTTTTTGTGCAAGCGAAATCTCTGGCAAAGCTTTCGAAGATGATGCGCTCTTCAGATTTTTCTCCGTTGCTTCGAACGAGACCGAGGGGTGGCCGTCGCGTGAAAATAAAAGAATCGAATTTCTCGAAAGTTCGCGTACCTTTATATACGTGCACGTTATGCGTTTTGCTTCTTTCTTTTTTACACATACGTATACTGAATCAAAAAAGCTTCCGTACAACCCATTAGAATTTCTCAATGAATTTATTAGAATGTCATAATCTATATTCCTGTTCATAAGTAACCGAACATTTAATAAAATTAGAATTGGGACTTCAAATTTCTTGGTTTTACCGCAATTTCTCGAACTGTATATTTTTCTTTTGCAACAGTAACCAGTACTTGAATATTTTTTAATAGATAATTCTTTTCGAGAATTATTCATTAGGATTATACGGACCATTGAACTAAAAATGAAGAAGATCGAATGATGTTTATCTCTGTTTAGTGAAAACCACTTCTTAAATTGTTTATGAACACTTAATGATGCTATAGACACGTTCTTTAGGTAATTTTGAATTGTCGAAGTAAACCAAATGTGTATACAGAATAACATCGTATAGAATTGGAGTTGTATTTAATAAATTCTTCCTTTCTTTAACATTTATTCAAGTTATTAACTTTGCATCCAGATATAACCGTAAAATAAGTAAATATAATAAAATACACAATAAACTGGCGACAGAAAATTTTATTTACATTCCATAAATCATTTTGCTTGAAGTGTGTGTCTGATTATTTATGGACAGGAGTGTATCTATAAATACTTTTTGCCTACCTATTATGATCCATAGAGATCATCAAACAATTTGGTTTAAAAAAATTAATATATTATTTTCAGTTTGCAGTACAGAACACAAAAAATAGAATTGTACAAAACTAGAAAGGTCAAGAAAGTTTCCACACGCAATATTTATTACCGATTAATTTATTCATCAGCTAGAACTAATTTAGTTTCTTTTACATTTTACTTAATACGTTACTTTGATTTGTGTAAGTGATACGAAGTGTTTGAGAATTAGCGTTTTATTATTTCAAATTACTTCCATGCTTCATGGGTACTTGAGTGTAAGAATGTTACTAAGAAGGGAACATTCTTAAGTGATAATCATCGATATTGATGAAACTTTCATACACAGTATTTAAAAAAATATTTTACATGTACTCTTTTTTTAATTGAAAATTGTCCACTGTGAAACAATGAAAATCTTTCTTAAAGTTGAAAGAAGTAAACAGATTTAAGCTAATAATATTTGGAACATTATTAGGAGGAGACAGAGGAATGGTGTATATTGACGAATTCAACCAAAGTTTCATTCAAAAATGATAAAAATAGATCGATCAATAAAATAATGTTCATTATTGTCGACGGATCTTGTGCTATTTTTCCTGGTACCTTGCGAATACCATCGCGAATATTTCGATATGAATGACTATACTCAATCGGAAAGAATTTATTTCTACATCTAATGTAACATAAAGATATACATCCTTTCCAATCAGATCGCATCGAGTGTCGAAATACGTATATCACAACAATATACAACACTTTGTCGCTTTGTTCGAACTTCGAGTTTTCGTTCGAGCTTAGAAGCTGAATTTTCCTTGATATTTTTGCTCGAACATCGAACCGTTCGAGCTTTCAACGGTCCACTGTATATCGTTAGTATATAACGTACACATCTACGTCTACACACGTATGTATGTGTATTACACATATACGTGGGACTATTCCATAGTACCAGTGGGGGCTCCTTCTCGCCAGCTCGAAAACTATGTTTGCCCCCTCGAACAACGACGAACAACAAACACTGGACAAACCGCTCAGCCTTCCGCCGACGACGATGTAGACTAGTTTCGTGGATCTCCCCGTTCCCATTTCGTCTCGAACTCGGCATCGACCCCTTCTCGGCCCATTCCATACCCCACCGATCCACTGTTCTATCTTTCCTCTTCGCTTGTATACCACCACAGCCGGTTCGAACCAATCGATAACGCCTGCAAGACTTTCCACTCATATATTTGATTGCTCGGCAAACATGTCTAAGTTTATTCTGCGGCCCCCACCGCCTTCCCCCGCACCAAACTCACCCCCGCCTAGTTCATCCCTTCTGTTGAAACGCTAACGCGCGCTGTTTCCGTGAATATACCATCGAGCAGCGTTAGGCTCTTCAATACGTTGAAAATTCTTCTATGAGCGACGCGGCTTTTTTCAAATCTCACGTTCGGAATAATTTTTGATCGTATTAACGCTAGAATTAACGATGTTGAGAATTTACAGCTGAGAATATTGGGTTGGTGCAAAAGTAATTGCGATTTTTATTATTTCAAATTTGGCGCCCATTTTTTTAGTTACCTTACATCTAGCTTATGTATAGACTGAGAATTTTTATGCCTTTATAGGAAATTTACAGTCGTGGAATTGCCTAGAATGCACGTGATATGAAAAAGTATTCAAATTATAGTGCTCTTTATAACACTTTGTAAGTGAAATAATTTTCTACCGAAGTTCTACTTTTTTTTTTTTTATTGTATTCCCAAAAATATGAATTTGCGTAAAATTCCACAATCTAGTCATGTAATACGCTATTGCAAAGCGTGAAATTGACACTACTGATTTTTGCTTCTATTAATTTTCATTGTTTAGCATTGTCGAATAGAAGCCCTTGAATTAATCATGGAATAAATGTAAATTTGCGCGGTTTTATTGTATGAGTTTAAATCTGGATGTAAGACAGTAGAAACTGTTCGAAATATCAATCTTGCATTTGGTCAAAAAACAATAATTAACGAATGTACGGTTCAAAATTGGTTTCAAAAATTTCACGAAAGAAACAAAAGCCTTGATGATGACGGACGCCATTTATTTAATCGCACGTCTCATAAATGACTTTTAAAAAATTAAAGGAACTAAATTATGAAGCCTTATGTCACTCAGTTTATTCTCCAGACTTCTTTCTGAAAGATTATCACTTTTTTAAACATTTAGGCAACTTTTTACGCTAGAAGATTTTTAATAACAAAGCAGCATTTTATATTTAGTTTATTTGAAATAGAAATTTTAATTGAACAAAACCAGCATTGAACATCAGTAAGTTAGTCATCTTTAATTAAAAAATTAACAAGAGCTGTCCTAATTTATCTCTTGGTATTGAAATAAAAGAAATGTTTCTGGTATAAATGTATACGAAATACATATTGCTGTATATTTTTTATATTTTAAGGGTTTACAAAGGTTTCCGTCACCCATTTTGAAACCGAGTTGCGTTGTTTTACGAAACTATTTTTTCCAATGATTGCAGCGTTTGACAGACCTGTTCTATACTAAAATAGAAGAAGGTTGTAGAGAACCAGGGAAAATATTTCCAATAAAAAATATTATATTCACCCTGTGTGTAGTTAAAAAACGACGGAAAGTTTTATTCAATATTTCATCAAAGAAATTTGTTTTGAGAAATCTATTCATCATAAATAAAGTATATCATCGAGTAATACATTTTACGGCTTACTCTCGATTTCAACATTTTCCTTGAAAAGAAGAAATGGAAAAAACAGAACTTTCTATTTTTTATTTACATATACAATTATCAAAGAATTGTTTTTAGCAGAGAGTTATTATTAGTTCAAAATAAATTGTTCTACTTTTATCTGTCGATTTGCATACACATTGATATATCACTTCGCTAACATATATGTACGTTATATCTTTAACGTTATTTTTAATACCATTCTCTCACATTTCTGTCATATATATAAATAATAGATTCGTTTAGTCTGTACGTTTCATGGTATTATTTGAAAAAAAGAACGAAAAAGAAACTGTGTTTTCTACTCTAATACAAAAATAAGAATACCGATAAGAATGCGATACAAGCAATAAATATACTCTAAGAGATATGTCCAACCATTTTGATAGGCGTTCGCACGCACCTCCCTTAGCAAGGAATTGCTGTCATAGATCACAACGTCATTATAGTGTTTCTGTGTCACTGGGTGGGGTTCTTATTATTTTGTTAATGGACTCAGGTCACTAGCTAGATGAAAAAAGTATACTAACCATCGTGGGAAAAGCATCACAGGGCACGACATGGAATAGGTCATGTGGAATTTAATATCAGCTCCGTGTTACCTTGTGGACTGTTTTATTCAGTTTGCCTCGATAAACGTAGAGAGATTCACTGATAATGCTAAACAAGCTAACGATCATTTACATAGAATAAAATGATATTTCGTAGATTTGATTAAAGCGTATATTGTTGAACGAAATTGCACGGTAACTAGTAAAATACATCGTGTTTACAAAATTATTACGTCATTCTGGCATTAAATTACAAACTTGTTCTAAATGTAAGTTAACTTGAGATATTCAGTTGTATCTTCTTTTTTTTTTTGTTAGTAATTCTTTGACTCGGAGTACTTCAAACTTAAACGTGGACTTTGTCGATATACCGATCGATTATGCAATATATAATTAAATTACTATTTTCATTCTTTACCTACATCAAATTGGAATGAAACGTTTCCATTTTTCCCCGGACGTATACTGTTTATTTAAAAATATTAATGTCTTAAAAATCATTGCAATGCTCACTCAAATCTGACACTGTATCTAGTTCCCTATCGTCTCTTAGATCAAGTTCTTCAAAACTACTGCAGATTTTTAATGTTTCACTGTAATAGAGAAAAGGAACATAACAAATTATATACACTGTGAGTGAAATATTATGATACTGTTATGTTACAGCGTTTCCTCCGTAAACGACTCTAAATAATTCTAAATGTAAACGTTTATTGATAATTAATAAACTTTATAATTGCTTAGATCTTAGAAATATAAATCTACTCTTGTTTGCGGCTCTCACGATTCTTTATCAACAGATATCCAGTTTGTAACCACTGGAATAACTTTCAAACACTACTCTATGTTCTATTATTAGGACCTTTCTACAAGCTTTCTATAGCGACGCTATACTAATCGAGCGTTAGATTCTACTCGATTATAAAAGCATACTGTCAGCGTCGCAATAATATTCTACTGTAACAATCGTAACCGTCTGTCGTCGGAAGAAATAACTGTCTGAGAAACAAAAAGTAAGCGATCGATGTAACAGAATTCTATTTATTCTCATTGCTGTGCAATGTAAAGATATGTGTCTATTTTAAAAATTGATGATTTTTGTGTAAAACCGACCTTTGAAGTTGGACAAATTCATTTATAATCACTACACTGCAAATTTTTAAACAAACTCATATTTTTGAGAATATAATGAAAAAGAAGTAGAGAAATTGTTTCACCTAGCAGGTATTCTAAAAAACACTATAATTTGAATATTTTTTATATTTTATCATAATACGTGCATTTTGTGCAATTTTGCACTACTAAATTTCCTATAAATATATAAAAATTCGCAGTCTAGTAATCACGTATAAATTATTTTGCAGTTCTCATCAAAAGCTTCTCCCACTTCTGTATTCCACTCGTCTGATATTCAATTATCTGCCATTTTTCAAAGATAAAAATCACCCTGAAACGCGTAAGTACATTTTTCGTTCGTTCGTCGGGGTCGAAATATTGTTCGATGAAATAGGGAAGAACGGAACAGGGTTACGTGTAAATCGTTTGAACATATGTTCAATAACCACCGTTTGAGCTACTAGCATTACGTGTAGCTTGTATGTCGACACCGGGAACGGACCAAACCAATCAATTTCATTGATGAAGCTACTAAATCCGACGCGAGTTGAACGCGAGTATACTTGTAATTGGTTCAACGGCTCGTTTTACAAAGCACATAGAACACGGCTGTGTCGAAGCCAGAAATAAACTAAAAAAGAAAGAAAAAAAAAGGCAAAGAGAAAAAAGGAGAAATGTACGCCTAAATGTACGTTCGTACGCTTATTCAACGTGGAAGAGAAATGGGGAGGTAAAAAGAGGCGTGCAGGACAAGCGAAAGCAGAAGTAGGATAAAAGACGGGATTAAAAACGCTGACAAAGTTACTAAACACTCGTGTGCTCAGCCCTTTTTATATTCCCGAGATGAAACCGGAGTGTGTGGGGAAAAAGAAAGGGAAGGTCGGCGAGGAAGAATGGGAAAAGGAAGAAGGATGAGCAGCGAAGCTCGCAGGAGAGCCCCTAAAGCCGGCAGAAAGAGAAGAACAAATGCAAATGTGAACATCGGAGAAAGGAGATACA
This sequence comes from Anthophora plumipes, assembly GCA_951804975.1. NCBI lineage: Eukaryota > Metazoa > Arthropoda > Insecta > Hymenoptera > Apidae > Anthophora > Anthophora plumipes. The sequence goes on along the minus strand of OX638118.1, from coordinate 12,090,168 downwards.
TAAAGTGTAGATATAGTATACGACAGCGAACTACGATTTCGGTATAAGAGATTTGCAGGTTTGCCATAGGGAAGCAAAGAACGGAAGAGAACGTATGTACAGATCCAGCAAGAGATGAGGAAAGAACGTTGTGACCTCTGCCATGCACAATGAGATGGATAAGATTTGAAAACTCGTCTCTCTAATTTTTTTTTATAGAAATAAAAACTCCTTTGCACCGTTATTCTCGCGAAGCGTAATATTTTCTATTTCGGGATAAAGAAAAGTTGAGGATTATATTTTTCTGCTGTGAAAGCACTGTTTCCTTTCGTGAAATGGTATTTTTATAATACGTATACTCCCTAACTTACACGATACCTTTTGTTTTACACGGCTTTCAAAATAACGGATTTTCAAAAATGAAAGTTGTTAAAAACTAAAATTTATGCTGTGCACATATTTGTCAGGTCTGTTTTTCTTTTAGTACCGTTCGATTGTTAACACTGACATTAAACCTAAAAAAGGGAATTCCCTTCATTTTTTGTACACAATGTTAATTAAACGTACTCAATATTACTTAAACGTATACATATTATATTGATAACAATTAAAACAACTTCATAATTTTCTGTTGGACATCGCTGAATTCCATTAAAAAAATTAAGTTGACTTTCAGATTTCCTGCGCTACTTTACCTGCAAAAAGACTGTACTATATCATGTCCTCTATCATACGAAAGAACTTCTGTAAGAACACTTCTTCGATAGGTTCAATTCCTTCTCGAATTAAAAAAGACACTCTGTGAATCTTGACAATTTTTCCCGAAAAGGGTAATTTTATGGTATTAAAAATGTATAATATACAAAAAAGGAAAGAAACACAGTAGCACACGAATAACAATATCAAGAGTTTGTCAATAGTGTCAATTGTACAATCAAAGCCAAGTTTTGAGCAGCGGCGATTGCGATGGATGCTGGATTGTTCGAGCTTTTTCTTCCGGTCTAGAGTTGCGTGATTATGGCAACGAGATTGTGTAGCGAACTGCTTGTAATACAATTTCTGTTTCGCTCTAATAGATATAGCTGAGTATTTAATGTAATCCTAACAGAGTTAATACTTGTTGCCTGTACAATTGCTCTGCATTTAAAATTATCTAGGTCATGTGCGTTTTATTTTGTCGTCTATTGCTAAGAGTTACAACACCACTTACTACATACTGCTAGCATTCACAATTTTGTGGGATTGAGAGAGAGAGAGAGAGAGAGAGAGAGAGAGAGAGAGAGAGAGAAGAAAAAAGAACGGATAAGATGACATTGTAGAACGTAAGAGAACGTGTAGTACAAGGTGAGATGATAAGTATAATGTGGAGACACAAAATGCCATTATAATGCGGACACGACTGAACCCCCAGAGGGATGTAGTTGGAGGATGGAAAAGAAGAAAGAAGAAGGCAAGGAAGCAGACACGTACAAGAACGAACGGTACGTGACAACATCCGGGAAACGGTGTTGCCACGTTGTTATTACGAGAAGATAAATTTCCGACGGGAAACGTCTCTTTTTCTACATTCGAAAAATATCGCGACGTCTCTCATTTTCGGTGCCACTCAGCTGAATCGTATTATATTTACGAAACCGCTGTATATTTGTTCCGTGATGTAAACGTATAAAATATGTATACACGTGTAAATTAATTTTTTATATAAAATAAAATGAGAATATTTCACCATCCTGTAATAAGTTACATAGATATCGTTGGATTCTACGGAAAACACATGATTGCATGACTTTATTCAGCAATAGATAAACGGTTAGTTCGTGACGATTAGTATAAAAATTATTTTTTTGGATTTTAGGGTTATTATCTATTTTAAGGATGAATTGGTACGGATGTCTATTTTTCTCGAGCCCGTACTGTGGATGAGTATGTCTGTGATGACGAAGTCCTTGCTAATTAAAGGTTAAGACTTTTTCCAGGACATTGTGACTCACTTCCTACGTAGTCATTCGATAGTAGGTAATAACAAGTACGTGGTGACACATTAGCGTTGTTTAGAAAATCCTAAAGTTTCTACTCCTTTTGCTAGAAGAGCAATGGAGGTGGAGCTTGTCAAAAAAAGTCAATCAAAATATAGTTAATTGATATAAGCTTCACCCTCAAACTCTATGGTTTATTCATATAAGGAAAAAATAAAAGAAAAAGATGTAGAAGTTCTCAAGACACGTAGTGAATTGTGTAATAATAAAACATTATGAAATTTTCACAATACAAGACTTATCTTTAGGCAATTTGTGATCCATACGTTGCAACATAAGCAATATTCTTATTAAGGTATAGTGATTCGACAATATACAGTCAATTATTTCATTGTTAATTAAGAACAATCTTGGACAAAATGGAAGTATATGGATATGCACTATTAGTGACATCTCAATGATCTATTGAGAATTCTCTAAATATAGCGAGTAACTGTTGGTAGGACATTTAAATGATGATAAGACGAAAATGAAGAATAGAAAAACTGTGTTTGAGGCTTCCTTGTTTAATTACTAATGTTTAAAAATATGACTGTTGTTTAGCAAACTTCCTTGCACCAGCGAGTATAGTTCAAGTGAAGAAAACGCAATTTTTTTTATACTTGATTTTCTTTTCACATCGGCTTCTAGGATATTCTACAAATAGATGTCGAACTGTTATTACCACGTGGACAGTAAATCATGTCGTAAATGGAATAAGAAAGATTCTATGGCTGAAAATAGGATAGAAATCAAGAATAACAAAATTACAATGGAAGTTTCATTTCCGAAAAAAAATGCATTTGAAAATCAATGGAGTACGCGGCGCGCCTGACTGATGACTGGCGTTACGGATTTCACTATAGACCGCTACTGTAACTATTTTTTTTTTTTTTGTACACGATACAATGTCACGAATTGTATACCATCGGTACTTTTAAAAAAATGTTATTCATCACCACAACTTTGAGGGTTGTTTTTATTCATTCAACATGTTCAATTGACGATACGTGTCGAATTTCTTCCTTTTTTTTCGAGAATCATATGCTATCATAAATTGCATCAAAATCGATGTGTGATTGTAATTGAAAATACTGCATATTTCCTTTCCAATTAGTTCTATGATTATTTGTCATTTTTTGGAAATAAGAAAAGGGTATGTGTCTGCATTGCAAGATCGTATGAAAACCGCCGTATTGGTATCGCAGTTTTCTTTTTCTCGTGCACTGTTTCTTACTATATAGCAACGTCGACCAATAATTATTGAATTTAAATGTACACACAACGATAAATAATTTTTTGAGAATTTGTCGCACAAAGAAAATAGTCCTAATTGAAAGTTCTACAGGAGGACTTATAGATTTCGAGGAATATCTCTTTGATAGTTTTAGAGTTAACACATTCAACGCGTCACCAATTTTACTACACTCTCCGTTCAGGACTTCTATGCTCGTATTCTATGCTCAAGTACATAGAAAAGACAAAGCTTAACTCTATTTAAAATGTTTCAATGAAATACATAAAAAGAGCGTAAATATATCTTTTCGTATTACAAAAAATTTTATATTAAATAAAATTAATTTTTTAAATTTGGTACTGTCTATCCCGACACCACCTAAACGGATAATTCAGTGTCAGTCCCTGAGGATCGACACAGCATTTAACGTGTTGAAGAACTTCAAATAAATTGAGATCTAAAATAATTCGTCTTGGGTGATTCGACGACAACACGAAGGTGTACGTTCGGGCATCTCTTTTACGGTCGTTTTGTAATTGACAGCGACCTATGCCCGTTGGGAGTGGCCTTTCCAGCAGATTCATCTAGATTACAGTGCAAAACTACTCTCCGCTTGGCGTATTTACCCGGCATTAAATTACACAGACGGTCGCGCGTGTCGACGAGGGTAGAGCGTCGTTCGGCGCTTTACCGGTTTACTTTCATCACATCCAATATTGATCACGTCCAACGTGTGCGCTTTATTTATGCAATACAGAGTATTGTTGTAGTCGCAACTGCGGAAATCGTGTCCCGGTTTGAACAGCCGCGTCGCATTTACTTTGGATTTTGTCGAAGCTGTCCCTCTTGTTATCTTTCTGGCTATCCCCAGGTATCCACCTTCCACGAAGGTTTAACGTGTTCCAGTTTCGAATCAAGTCTTCGATAGAGTTCTCCTTCAGTCTCGCTAACAATAAAATTTATGACGTTAACTTGGTCAGGTTGTACTCTAGTTTCTTTTCGTTGGATGATTTTCAGAAGGTTGGCAAATATATTTGTGAAAATTTGAAATTAAATGTTTTTAGAACTGAGATCGAAACGGTATTATAAATACATTTAAGGAGGTATTTTATTGTTGAAAGAAATCAGGTTTATTTATTTACCTTTTCTTAAAGAATATTATTTAAAAAAAATTATGTGCAAAGCTGTATGACTGGTGTAATAAATTAAAGAAATTATAGGTGTTTGAAAGATTGCGGAATTTTTACGATAAGGGAAATTGGCGGACAAAATAATAGACAGTCTGCGAAAAGAGCCAGAATTATGCAAAAAGAGAAGAAATCAGGTGAACAGTAACTTCTTTGAGCCAGAAGAAAGTTTACTATATCGTTCTGAACTCACAATGCAATACTTATAATTCTAACAGTATCGAAAGCTTTAAATGCATTATTTCTCAATGTCGCGTTTATTAAATTCCTTCCATAATATTTTAAGACCTACTTGATTAATTGGTTTCAAATTTTCTGTACACCTTCAATACATACATTACCATGCATAAATTTTGAGTAGAATGATTATTAAAACATATGTAAATACAATTTTCTGTGTTCAGTTTATTGTGTAATTTCGCTATGTTTACCTATAACTTGAATACACGTTAATATGTATCCATTGTACCCAAAGGAACTCTGTGTACAAGTATTTATTTAGTACAATTCCAATTCAATACAACAATACGTTGTATATGTATAGTTTCTGTTTGCTTTGGAAATTCAAAATTATCTGAAAAATATAACTGAAAGGATTGTTTTCATTGAACAGTGATAAACATGAAATTGAGAAGAAATATCATTCGTTTTTCTTCATTTTAAGTACGACGCTCCGTGTGGTTAGTAGTTTTAAAAAAAAACTATGTGTTCAGAAATGCTCAAGTATTGGTTACTCTTACAAAAGAAGGTAATTCTGTTAGAGAAATTGCGGTAAGAGATAAAATTTCAAAATTCAAATTTTAATTTTATTAAATGTCCGATAAATTATAAACAAAAACGTATGCCGTTATAACCTGCACCAAAATTAATTCAAACTCCTTGATTTTCTATCTTTTCAGTCCGCTAAGTGCATAAACAACATATAAAAATCGATAATCAAACTTCAGTTTTGATTTAACCACCATGTTTTCAACTATAAACATTTTTCTTTCATTATTCTGTCTGTTTGACCCAAAACTCGCTCTCATTAAGAACCATTTTGGTTTTTTCTTTTTATCTCACATGCGCAGAATAGCCCAAATCACAGAAGCCACGGGAAGGTTTTTAAGTAAAAATTAATTCTGATTATATCGATTCACCTAGGTATAACTGTCTGAAAATAAAACATCTCGCATAAATAAATGCATAATGAAGAGGGGGGAAAAAGGAAACAAACGAGGACAACTTGTACGACGATAATTATCCCATGCAACTTCTACGAACAGTCACTTTCGTTAGCATCTTCTTTACATGCAAATGTCGCTATTCATGCCAAGACATTTGAAATTTATGTGGTTCGTTAACGGGAAATTTGCTTAGACGTCTTGTTTAACTTTGACTTTGTCAAAGCAAAAGAGAAGTTTCCACATAAATGTAACTTTCTTGTATGCTTGAACAAAAAACGAATAAAAAATAAAAATTTCGTATTTATTTAAAGTTTTATCGTACGAAAGTTTCAACGAATGAACTACACTTTTATAACTGTCTTCTTTGAAACAGAGAAAAGGTAAAAAGCTAAAGAACAATTGTTATTTGAGAACTAATTATAAATTTCAACAATTTCATTCAATCTCTTGCTTTCGTAATGATTATCATACGTTACGATTACATTTTCGAAAACGTGAATGACGTGTACTTGAAAACATTGAAATAAACTTTTTCACTATGCTTTATATTGGTTTGAACGAATTCACTTTTCCTATGCGGAGTAATATACCGCCGTAGATTCGACTACGAAAATCGGAAACCGCTTTGATTCTAGTGCCGCGTTTACTGTAAATTCCGTCGAAGCTTTTTATCGCACCTGCTCGACGCTTATCCACTTTCTGTTCCAGTTGCAACAGATGTTCCTGGAATTTTTTAAGGACGTACAAAGGGAATACGAATTGACGTGCGTGGATGTACAAGATCTTCATCTATTCTTTTTTTGTTTTATATATTAAATTTATTTGTAAATCTCATGGAAAGAGCAACAATTTTTTGTATTAGATGCAACTGTATTTACAAAATATTTGTTCGGTCGCATCGATGAATCAAACCATTCAGTCATAAAAATAATTTCTGCTGAAGCGAGACCTTAATTGGCACGACCAGCAAATTGTTTTATGATTGCTAGAAATTCGAAGAGTTACACTCGAACACCACATGCACTAGGACCGTAATCTAACAAATTTTAGCAACAATTTCCCCACTTTCACACCAGTGGACAAACATACTCATATACACCGGAAACCCAATCAATAGACAGTTTCACCATCTTCAAGCTATCAATCATAACACACATCGAATTGATAAAATAGCGAATACACCGAGTGAGAGCAAAATTCACTATAAACATGTATCAAGTATTCAGAAAAAGTAGTCATCACAGAGGAAGTTGTGAAAGAGTCTTACGAACATCACACATCATTCTCACACACCAAGCAATTCTATAAATCGTGTAAGAAAATATATCACCAAACGACATTCAAACAATCTCATTTCGTAACCTAAAAACCTTAGGCCTGACAACTAACGCTATTAACTTGTTGCCAGTGCAATTCGTGAAATTCGCGTACCAGTCAAATCAAGCACCAAGTTGCGAAGTATCGAGCATAAACAATATTATATATTCACAAATATATTTATTAGTATATATTTACTTTCACTTAAATATAGTATTTATATGTGAAGATATATCTTAAGCTGTATAAACAATTCATCTTCCAAACCAGAAAATTACGAAACTTAAGTTATGAATAAAAATGACTGCATCCACCTGTTATGTCAGTTTAGAGCGTTCTTCTGAGGATTAAAAATGAGTAATCATTACAATTAGACTGCGGATTTTTATGCATTTATAGGAAATTTAGAAGTGCAATATTGCACAAAATGCACATAATTTGAAAAAATGTTCTTTTAAATTTTATTCTATTATTAATTCGTGTATAATGTTTCATATCAGCTCAGAGCGTCCATCTTTGGAGGATTAAAAATGAGTAATCATTATCACTAGATTGCAGATTTTTATGCATTTATGGGAAATTTAGAAGTACAAAATTGCACAGAATACACATAATTTGAAAAAATGTCCAAATTATATTTATGATACCTGGCAGATACAATAATTTTCTACCGAAATACTATTTTCTTTACCATCTTCTCGAAAATATGAATTTGCATAAAACCTACAGTCTACAGATTATATATTAATAACGGATTAAAGGATAAACAAGTCGCTAACTAATTATACTTTTATAAACGGTTATGTATTATTAATAATACAGCTGCATTTTATTGAATATGTAAATTTTAAAGCTTTGCTAAATAATTTTCTATAGCAATTCTACAGAAGTTCTACTATTTTTTACTATATTCTCTAACATATGAATTTGCATAAAAACCTGCAGTCCATTTATAACAAAGAATCAAACAAATCATTCCGTCTCTTTTGGTAGATTTAATATTATTCTTTTAAATTTTATTCGTGTACAATGATTCTTGCGAATCGCTACGCAAGAATGAAACTAAATTGCAATTAAAATATGAAATTCAATTATTTTCTCATTCTCTAAAAAGAAGCCAATTAGTAAAGAGTAATATAGAATTCTCCGGAGAATTTTCTACTCCGTAGTCTTCAGGGACTCAACAACTATTCTGTTAGACTTCTGATAACGGGGATAATGCGCGATTTCAGAGATACCGTGAGTTCGTTACGACGCGTTGTGCAATTTGTTCTTGGGTAATTCCGATAATACCAGCAATCATCCTGTCACCAGGTTAAGTCCTAGTAAGCTTCCTCTGCTTTTCCGTTCTTGGTTTAGATTGAAAATAGCGCTTGATCGAACATAGGAAAAAGGTTGCAACTTCCCATGGGGAATCTGTTCGTTTTCCTTGTTCGAACGCGTGGCAAGCAGAGGGCACGTTATTCGATTTCTTTCTATTTCATTGTATTATCTGTGCGACTAGCTGAAAGCCAAGAAGATTATCAGAATGTTATCACATTCTTGCTGTGTCGCTTGAAATCGTTCGTTACCATTGTTAGGAAACGCAATTATGACATTAGCGGTGCTAAAAGAATTACGATAATTCGTAATTGGAAACGATCGAAAGTTTTAAATACACTCCGAATTTTTCAGTAATGTATCATTCTTATGAATGTTTTTTTTTTTTGTTACCAATGTGATAGATTATTGTAAAAGCAAAAACTGTAGAATGTTTTCTTAATTAATGCTTAAATAGCGGATATTGCAAAAATATAACTTTATTCGATTATCGTTAAATCCTGTGCGTTTCATTAATGCAATTTTTAACATCATATATTATATCTTCATAAAAGCTCTGTAAATTTTACATTACTAACTTTTGTAAGTAAATAAATGAACAGATAATTCATAAGCATTGTTAGCACGTTTGGATATGTTTCGCAAAACAAACATTGCAATTATTAAACCTGGGTCTATTATTAGTAAGCACATTTAAGTATTAGGTGTAGAAATAAATTCTTTCCGATTGAAATCATACAATCGGTAACAGCAATTCAAATCAATATCCTCAAGCTGTCAAAAATATGGCAAAAGATTATTAATAATAATGTCAATTATTATCATGGTTGACCTGTTTTCGTTCTTTTTAAACAAAATTTCGACTGTACCGAAAAGTCGGAAAGAAGTCATTTCTACACCTAATAATTATCAACTTGAAAATGAATGAATAAAACCAACCTCGTACCTTCTTCGATTTACATGAAATACTAGCTGCTTTAACGTAGAAACGGGCCGATTCTAATTTGACCCAAGTTCAAAGTGAAAATTTCCCGTCGTTTCTGCACGATCGCGCTGATTTTCTCTGCGAACGAGCTAGGATCTGCACGCGCAAATGGGCGTGTAGAAATGACCAAAGGGAACAATAAGTCAGGCCTGGGGAGAAGAGAAAGCGACGTATTGTCCTTTGAAGGTCATAAAGGAAGTCGTGGCAAAGGTACAGGGAGTCTTGAGAAGATATCACAGAAGAAGGTGGAGCAACTCGAAGAACAGGGGGAGTTGTTCCGTGGAGTAAAAAGAGTCGAAAGGAAAGGAAAGGAAAGGTGGGGATCCAGCGGAGCAAAGGAGAGTCTCCGAGCTAATTAAATAACTAGCAAAGTCACCTAGCAACTTGGCACCTCGGTCCCGAGTCCATCCCCCTTTTCCAAGTCCGCGGTCTTTCTTACCACTGGCTTCTACGCTTCTCCCTGTCTTTCTCTTACCGTCTGCTCCTCCTTCTCTTGTCGGTCTCGCTTCGTAGTGCGAATGCACTCTCGTCGCCCACGACGTCACCTCGTTATTTAATTAAACTTCGCGGAAGCAGCTCGCGGCTGCTTGATACCGAAGCACGTAGCTCGTCACCTTTCATTTTACTCGTGTCTCTCGACGTTTCTTATTTTCGTTCTTTCCTAGCAAGTCCATTTTCTAAACGTAATACATATCAAAGTACAGCCTGTTAGGCATTATTGTTGCAATATTAGCAAATACAGTTATAGCAATACTTTTTTAGAGGGGATAATTTGACCTCTTTTTTTATTTAAAGGGAGGTTCTGATTTTGATTTTTCTTCGCTATCTCAATTTTTTAATGTGCGAAAAAAAAAATTGTAACATCATTGTCTGTAAAGTAGTATGCATAGACTAAGACCTATTAACTTATTTATTATTTTGAACTAATGTACATTTAAATAAGTATACTGAAAGTATAATCTTTTTTCGTAATATAAAACTACCCTTCTAGCATTATACCTTTTGGATATTATTATGTGTCAATGAAAAGTCGAAACGACGGAACGTTACGTATTCGAAGGGAAATGGAAACGAAGAAATAGAAACAAAGGCAGCTGAAGGATTATAATCGATTATTGTGGCACGTTCTCCAGTTCGATGTAAATTTGTTTAGAGTAGCCAGAAGGCTACCGGCGATGCGCTATTCTGATCGGTAGGAGTTTAATTTTGAGAAACGCAAACATTCCGTAATTAAGCGGAGCTGGAGAACTACCGAAAGGTATATATGCCTGTAGAGACCCAGTGAAAAACCACTCATAATTGCCAACCGAATCAATATTTGAGCTCCCTTTATAGTGCTGAATGGTCAATAAGAACGATGGACTCTCGCTTATTGCAAGCACGCACCACCAAAGCCTTTTTACTCAAGCTGAAAGTTGAAGATTTTGATAATACGTATGTAATTTATAATGAAAAATCAGAAGTTTTTCATAAACTACTCGTAAGTTTCTATCTAGAAACACATACGATGGATCATCAAAGCGAATGAAACCTTTCAAAATGAAAAAATTACACATCTTTAAGAATTTCTTTACTTTTCATTTATTTCGTTAATTTGTTTTATTTCAATGTGAATAAAACTTGAATGGAGTTGCGGTCCGATTGTAAAAGTCTCTGTAGTGGTGCCAATGCAGAGTTAAAAAAGAATACAAATTTTTAATTTTCAATTAAGGAGGTATGTGCTTCTTTTTGGCACTTGAAATTGTTTTAAACGAAATTTTGAACACCATTTCAGTTGAGAACACCATCTTATATTAACATTTGGATACACTTTAAAATACAATAATTATTTTTTAAATTTGACTAAACGATTCGAGTTTTTTTTTCCAGAAATTAGAAGCATTAGTCTTTTCTTTATTTTTTCTTTAAGAATATTGCGAAGCTTGTGATTTTCCTATGGGTAGAATGATACAATATGCCGAATTGATTTAGAAAAAGGTGTTGAAATAAAATGTTCTTTGACAGACTTTCGCTCTTCAAATTAGTTTTCTATCGATATACATATTCTAATATTTGCTTTTCTATATCAAGTGCTTTTCATTCTGTTTCCTTAAATTGTGCCATGAAATTTTAACGAAAACATAATGTTGAAGGGTGAAACGTTTTACTCAAGGATAAGTAAGTTGGCAGTTTAATGAGATTCTAATAAACTTCAAGTTTTAACTGATCAAAGTAAAATCCATGGTTCATGTAAAAAGGTCGATAGGGTACCTAATCTTTTATCACGTTTCTGATGGAGTTTTTTAATCTAAACGGGGCAGGATTATGACCGAAGATGTTACGAGATAAAAAGAAGAAACATGACTTACGATAGCACGGGAACTTCAAAATCACTGTCTACGAAACTCTATAACCCAGAAGCATCAGACTGTTATTCGAAAAACAATTAAAAATTGCACTCTATATTCTCTATTATGCTGAAAAAAAATCATTTATTTCTTTTGGCAATTGCCTACGACCATGTGCATCTAAATATTTAATTTTTTTCTTCTTTTTTTTTGGTTTTCCGATTAGGTGCTGTATTTATTGAACTGAGTCAATTTACCAATCTTTATGAGGTTTAGAATACGTTAACTATGTAAAATACCAGAGTACGTGTTTTGAATTGTTTGCTGCAGTTTATATAAACTGCCATTTTTATTGTCAGTCAGAAAAGGAAAAAGGCTGTGATATTGCTGTTTATTTTTCAACGAGATACGAGCCATACGAGCAGAAAGTATCACGAATTTTCGTCAAAGACACTCAGCCCTATCAAAGAGCTGTGGTCGAAGCAAACTGAACTGCTATACACGCTGGTTTTCAATTCAAACAATATCCCCAACTATATCCAATCTAATCCAACTGATGCAAAACCTTTTGTTTGCCACGTATTTCTATTGACTCTCGATCGCCAAGGGCATCTCGGCGAATCTATAAGCAACATATACTGTACACTGTTATCGACACTTGACCTCCGGCGATATGAGCTTGAGCCTTTGAATCGAACCTAGCAGAATAAGTATACGATGTCCGCTCTTCTTCTTGGGCACTATTTCATTTTTTAACTGTACAAGTCTATCGTGAAGCATTATTTGGAACTTTTTCTTTTATCTCTCCTATCTCATAATATTAATTTATCCCACAATAAGAAGTAATGGTAAGCTGTAGACAATACACAATTTTCACACATGTATCGGGTGAACAACTTGTATTCTTCTAAATACTCTGAATTAGAAGGACCCACAGATTTATTGCAGTGTTTGTTTTATAGGTAATTTCTTTTTTCAAAATTGTCAAGATTATTTTTAATTTTCTATAATAATAGATTCACTGCATATGATGGTACAGTGAAAGGCACTGAGTTTTCCGTTTATATCTCGTCGACTACCAGTGATAAATGCCATAAAATACGTAAATCACGCAATTATTTACATTTGCCAGCTAAATAAATAAAAGGCAAATAATTATGTTGCGCATCATACTTTTGTGCAATTTAATACTATAGTTCAGTTTAGTATTCTATTTTTTTTTTTAATCTGTTAATTACGGAAGACGAGTTAACTCGTCATTGATTAGGCAATACTAAAAACACAGTAAAATACTCATTGGAAAATACGTCATCTAGAGTCATCTAAATGCGACGCCTGGTTGTCAGCACTGTATAATGTCTACACGTCATGTCTTTTCAAATGAGATAGGCCATTTTGTTTTAGTAGAATGTAGTACAATGTAAATCGTGGACAGGAATACATTATAGCAACACATTTACATTATTCAAACTTATTATGGAAATGGGTGTCCGTTGAGAAATATCCATTGCAAAATTCGTGCTTTTTTATGTAAATAATCGGTTAAATCAGCTTTCAATTCAAAGATTAGTGAAAAAGTTCGAAAAAATTGGTTGTATTATTGATAAACCAAAAAGTAGAAGGCCAAAAATTGTACGCACAAGTGAAAACATTGCTGTTGTAAGTGAAAGTGTTAAAAATGAACCGATGTTATCAATTTCACGTCGTTCACAAGAATTGGACATATTTTATGGCTCTCTATGGAGAATTTTGTATAATGATTTACATTTGCCCGCGTACAAAATTTAACAAACTGTGGAATTAAAAGAAAGTTTTCATTCCCAAGGTTGTATTTTCCCCAGTTAAATTATTGAACAACAAAAAGTAGATCCACTGTTTTCAAGCAAAACTTTGTTTAGTGATGAAGCTCATTCCACGATGGATGAATTTGTTAATAAGCAAAATTATCGTATTTGGAATGATAAAAATCCGGGTGTTATTCATGAAAAATCTCTACTCCCACAAAGAGTCACTGTTTGGCGACATTCTTCTTTGAAGACAATGCTGGAAATTATGTATGTCTGCAGAAATGGCGCACATTCGAATGTTATTTTGTTCATATACTTTCAATAAAAAAGCATCTTCGTAATATGTTAATAAACTAACAAATTTACAGCAGTTGGAAGCCAATATCAGGATCAAAATTCGAGATTTATCATTAGAAACACTTAATTTAGCCATGGAAAATGTAAGAAAGAAGAGATATCCACTAAGAAAATGGCAGCCATTTACGAGACATTTCTCATTTTTGGTAGCAAAACAGTTCCACATAATGTGCATCAATTTAAACATGGGCTAAATAAAAAGGAAACTTACAATTTGAAAAGTTAATATGTCAATCTTGCGCTATCCTATACATAACACTCCCTTTATACTTAAAACAATTTAAAACTGAACAAAGTAACACAGTAAATAAACTATTGCGTTCTAAGTACCGATGGTCCAATAACGAGTTAACTCGTCGTCCTCAATTAATAGGTTAAACATCTCAATCATTAAAATCTCAGACATATCACCATACAATAAGAAATTTTTAGTACTTTCGTAGGATTAATTAAAATTAATCTACAAAAAGTTACTTCTCTACCGTAATAAAACGCACGTAATATTAAAATCGAACATTATAGAACGAATAGTTCGTACTATCTGTGTTAAACGTTCCCAAACGTGAGAATGTGTTTTAATTAATTCGTTTGGTAAACAGCAAGTTGCGTGAACTTAATCTAGAAGTGAAGTACAAACGCATAACAGCTTCCCTCGTGCTACATACACTCGGCCGTACAGTTTCGGCATGGTTTGTACCTTAGGTGTGAAACCGCCGTTGTTGTTTACGCATGTTTACGAATGCAAAGTGTTTGCAAGTATCGTGTGCAAAGCCGCGTGTGCAGTACGTGTAGCCGGCGCATTGAATGGAACCTGACGTGCGTGTCACGAAAGGGTGGGCGGTGTTGAAGAGAGAAGAGGACAGAAGAGGGTGTTAGCACACTTGGCGAGCTACCATTTAGGGTTGGCTTCGACGAGAGAAGGGTCGAACTCCCCCGTGTTTCACAACCGCACCCTTACAAACGGATGTGGAAAAGACGGTGGCTTTCTTTCCCTTCAACTGACTCGTCTGTTCTGTAAATACATTAAAAAGGAACCACCGTTACGCCCTTATTAGAGTTTACCTTTTTTTTTCTTCTTTCCTCTTCTTTTTTTATTCGTTTTTCAAACGTTGACACTCGTTAACTTTCTTCTACACGGATAACGTACTGCTTCTTCCTTGATGAAGTAATTGTACAATCGTTATAAGTTCCATTCGAATTTAACTGTAGAGTTAGATTTATGCTGATACGAATCGTCGTTGCAAGCTTAGAACGTGCGTTCACACCTGAGCGAAATTACAGCGATGCGGTGATTTCAATGCCCAGCATAGTGCGCCAGCAATATTCTACGTGACAATTCAATCCGCTTTACGGGACTTGTTTAAAAGATAATGTAACGTAATGTAATATGTTTTGTGGTTTTGTGGTTATGCTGTGTGGTTATATTAATATTTATAAATGTTTATTTTTCTTCATGATTCACTGAATAGTTGCTGTTTGTGACATGAGCACGTTTATTATGCCTTGTGCAATCGAAAGTTATTGGATGCTATGTGTTAAATGTTTTCCAGTTAGTGGTATGTTTAGTTATGTTAAATTTATAAATACGTCATAAAAATATTTAAGAAGCTCTGAAATTTGCTACTTTAAATATTTAACCACGGGAGATTTTAATACGTAACGTGTGTGACAGTTGGTAAATGTTCAATCATGGCTGAAAAACTTATTATTTCGAACATGTCGTTTAGAAAATTAGTTTATTGAATTAAGATGGAAGTGCGCAAAGGATAAAATTAAAGTGGAAGTGCGCCAGAGTGCTGCAACGGTGTAATATGAGCAAATTTTCGAAACACCTACAGGCGTTAACAGCAATGAAAAGCTTAATTGTATAGAAAATCATATTTTCGATGCAAATTGAGCGTACAACAATATTATACATTTGTTAAAAATTCGATGGAGACTTTAATAGATATTGACTGATTGTGAACGTCGAATATGATTTTCGTTACAAGTGTAATTTTATATATTACGATTTCCCTTGAACAAATAATGTATTCACTATCGTTGCATACATATTCAAAAATATACATATGTTTGCATGTTGAACGGTGTAAATTAAAATCATTTCACAAAATCTATAATTGCTTAAATTATAAAATATTCGAAAAATTAATCTTATATTGAAAAAATAATTCACAATAATTCGTACTGTTTGCAACTTTCATAGATTCCCAAGGTATGTTATTATCATAACAAAAATTTATTTATTCACAATAATATTTGCAAATATAAACTGACATCTGTTTTCAGTTTAATTAGAAAATGCCGTTGAATGTATAAGCAAATAGCATATCTGTTGCTATTATGTTGATTACTGGTTAGTAATTAATTATGACGTATACTGCCGTTCATGTGAGGACATCCATTATGTTTGTACAGACAGTATAATATGATTTAAATTGCATTATGAGATTCCAGACAGAATAATCTTATTTAGGATTTTAATAATTTTATAATGACCATTTAAATTCAGTGCACATTGAATTAGTGTCCTATTACTCATGAACGAAAATGTGTGTAATATTGTAGATGCTTATTCCTGTTACTTCAATTTCATCTACACATACTTACAGTGGTTCTCATTAATATTCAAACACCCTTTAAAATAGAATAACTTTTTAAAGATTGGTTTAAACAGTTTGAACTTTTGTTTTTTCTTTTTGGACGAGTTAGAAGGATTAGTAATACAAATTGGCGTGTAAAATAATTTTTGAGAATATTGCAACTGGTCAGAATCGCGAGACAAACAGTACAAGTTGCTTTTTTATCTGAGCATGTAATGAAAATATAAGAAACACGTTTTGTGAAAATTTCAGCGTGTCTATAACTAACATAAATCGGCAAAATATATTTTCTAAATTATCACGTGCAGACTCAGATAAAAAAGTTATAAAAACGATTTTCACTCTTTTCTTCACGATTCCGACTAATTGTAACTTTTTCAAAATTTTTTTTTGTACACGTTATCTGGTAAACTAATTCTTCTAACTTCTAAAAAAAAAAAACTTAAGTCGTTTGGTCTAATTTAAAAACAACCATTCCGTTTTCAAGTGTCCGAATATTAATGAGATTCACTGTATGTAGCTTAATTCAAAGCATTTCGTTGTACATGTATTTGTACAAATGTTTAGATTACATATTTAATTAAATAGGATTTAAAAAATACTATTAAATGACTAATAGTATAGGAATTATAATAAAATATAAACACTTAATTTTACAATATCATTTTTCTAAATGATTATTTAATTCAAAATTTATTTTTGTTGTATCTTATTTAAGAAGAAGAAAGTTGAAACAGCAAAATGTTTTCGAGAATAACGCGTCAGTATCTGGCACACATTTTAGGTATAATTCACGTTTCTTCGCCACCCTGTGCATGCTTACGTGGCACAGAATTCACCCTAATACGAGTTACCCTAGCGTAGCGATAGCCCGACAGGCTGCTATGTTCGAAGCTCATTCACCACATTGATTTTCCTTTTGGTAGCCCTTCGTCCCGTAGCGTCCTCGCCCTAAGGTTTCATCAGCAGGGAACATGTCATTGCCTCCCAAAAATGGTGATCGTTCTTACTTCGGGGTGGAGAACGGACTGAACAGTAGCCCAACCTTTGTCGTGCTACGAAGATACAATACTAAATTGTTGCGTATTCAGAGTGGAAACTTTGTGAAAGCAACAAGAGAACTTTTAATAGATAAATTTATTAAAAACAAATTTTAAGATGAAATTCGTTAACAAAAAATTATAAGGTCTTTGAATATTTAATTTGTAATATATGATATAATGTGCTTTTTGGAAAATTCATGTAATATGCAATCTGCATTTCTTGTCAGAGTTAGTCAGAGTTGGATCCGTTTTACATTTGGATATTAAAAATTTCTCGAATAATTTGTTTCTAGTAAAAAGTTATGGTCATCTTTCCTTTTTTTAAATGACACCGTATACAATACTTTGGGCTTCACGGAGTTGTAACTGGTGTCAAGACGAATACAATGTCATACCTATTGTACTACGACTTATTATTCGATTAATATCAATATGGAATTTTTCATTTTACTTCAATCGAATTACATGCTCAAAATATCTAATATTAAAACTGTAAAATTAACAAGTTTATTAAACAAATCTAATGACGACAATAATATCGTTTCGCATCACGCGTTACAGCGAAGAATCACGTAACTCGAGATTTTACAGTCTCAATCCTATTTTGAAAATGTAATTTGTTTGAAATAAAATAGTTTTCCATACTAACGTTTCTATTAATCGAACTACAATTTCTGAATTCGAAGTAATCTCAGCGCCATAGTACAATACGTTGTTGAATCCGTTTCGCTGTAAACTACAACTATAAGTTTGGAATATATAGTGTCGGTTAAAAAAAGAACAATTTTTTGAAAATTTCTGAATATCCAAACGAGTAGCGGAACGTGTAGTGACTAATTTTTACTTAAAACGTTTTCTTGGCAGATAATCGAAAAAATGACACAAACGATGACTAATTTTCGAGGATACATCCTGTATATAATGAAAAAAGTGCGAATATGTCATTTATTTACAATTACGTATAATAAAGAAAATATTTCAGAAATTTTGCTTCCTGAAATATTTATAGTTAATACTTTGTTAAGTAAAATAGTTACTGCGTGACATTACGTAGATTAATCAGAAAATTATATGGAGCAAGAGTTTTATAATAGAAAATTATGAAATGTATTAATCATGTAGGTGGTACTATAGTTTCGTATCGATTCTAAAATATCTTTCAATTTCATCTCGATATGTATCAAAATTAGATAATTTTAATGCTTTTCATCTGAAATTGACAATATACTATACTTTCTTACACGACACAATTGGCTTCGTCGAATTATTCTTTCAAAGTTGAAAAGTTTGAAAAATGCTGAAAGGTCGAACTTGGACATTGATCACAAATTCTCCGAAAGCTACAAACAGAATAACAAAAAATTACAGTTCACAGATATTTTAAAGGATATAATATTTTCTCTCTGGATGGCATACATTCACGTTAGATATGCAATTTTCTATAAATTCTATTAAATCTGCAAAACAAGAAATTAACGTTCTCAATCATAACCAGCTGAAAAAAGTTCTTAGATAAAAAAGAGGCAAAAGGAAGTCAACATCAAACTAGAGGAATTTAATCAAATTACGAAAGTCGTAATTTTTCATAATCCCTCTCGCATTACACGCCAACTGTCACCTCGAATCGATAACAGACTTTAACGGGCAGTCACTAACGGCTGGTTGTACACGTCTCTCAATATCCTATGCGATAGCACATACTCTACAAAAACGTGATCAATTCGAGGGGTAGCGCGCGTTGCGGAGCGATTCGAATATAGAGAGGACACGAAGCTGTCATAAAATTCTCTATCGCGCGAGCTGCCTTGACGGAGTGTAAATCGTGCACAGAAACCGGAGGGGAAACATAAGCCGTAAAGGCGCATGACAAGAACAGAGGAGGCGAAGCAAGGGATGCTTTGCACAGGACGAAGAACGGAGGAGGGGCGAAGGGAGAGAGGATTGGAGGAATGGAGGAATGGAGGAATGGAGGAGAGAAGAAGCCGGTGAAGAGGAGGATAGGAATTTTCACAAGGACGTAGACGAGGTCCTCGTTAAAATTCGTCGAGGCGGTCGTCGCGTTCTGGTCGGAACGTAAAAGAAAATAAAGGAGCGCTTAGTATTAATGTCGCGATTCGTGTCCGTGTCACGTAGTGACCCATCTCCCGTCTTCTACCCTATCTTGAATGGAGTCTTTCGTTTATAATGCGCAATATCCTTGATCGCGGTCGGTTTAACGGGAACAATTTCAATAAACAGTAAATCTTTTAACACAGAACAGTAGGCACGAATAATAGAAGCGTGCGTGTTACGTTGCTTGGAAAAAATTTTATGATACCCTTCTCACATATACATGGTGTTTCAATAAATGTATGTCAATACTTCAGGTAATAAATGTATTAGATTGTCCAATAAGTTCGGACTGTTTTTGTGTCACGAACAATTGAAACCAGAAACAATTGAATTTTGGCTTCGTGCTCGTACTATTGTAAAGATTATGGGTTCCTTTATTTCGCCACATTTAAGTTTTTTTCTTTTTTTTAATTTGCATTATTATTTTGCTACCACTTTAAAAGTATGCAGTGTGAAGTTGATAAACGCGAACATTTCCGACACCTCCTGTTGTTCGAGTTTAATCGAGTACTGCATCTAAAACTGCTTGAAACATACACTCCCGTCCATAAATCATCAGAAACTTGCACGTTTTGAGCAAAATGATTATTAGAATGTGAATACAATTTTCTGTCACGAGTTTATTGTGTATTTTGTTATATTTATCTATTTTACGGTTAAATCTGAATGCGAAGTTAAAAATATACCCGTATAGCGTGAATAAATGTTAAGGAAAAGAAATGTTTATGAAATACAGTTCTAATTATATACGATGTTATTCTGTATACACATTTGGTTTACTTCGACAGTTCAAAATTAACTGAACAACGAATCTGTAGCATCGTTAAGTGTTTATAAACAATTTAAGAAAGGTTTCTCACTAAACAGAGACAAACATGGCGCTGAGAAACTGCATCATTCGGTCTTCCTCATTTTTAGCTGGACATTCCTTGTGATCCCAATAAATACTTCTAAAAATGTGAAGTACTGGTTATTGTTACAAAAGAAGGATATACTGTTCGCGGAATTGCAGTAAAAACTAGAATTTTAAAGTCTGCATTTTAATTTTATGAAGTGTCTGGTGATTTATAGACGGGTTAGGTCAAATCATTTTGCTCAAAATGTGCAAGTATCCGATTATTTACGAACGTGAGTGTATCTCCGTATAAAGTTTTTTACTTATCTTAGTTCATGTAGATTTACCCTCTGAAACATTTGCATACATTTATGAAACACCCTGTATACATAGGAAACTGTAGGTTATGTACATACATATATACCTTATATCTACGTTAACAACCGTTATATCATGATCAGTTTCAACGAAGAAACGAAAATCGAAGCTATCGAAGCTTTCAGATAGGTAAACGTATAATTTCATGCCGACAGAAAGCATCACGTATGGTTCATGTACCTGTCGATTTAATATACATGTTCAGAAGCGGATCGTGAATTCCGTGTATATCAATGGCAAGCACGTTCTCTCGACCGGTATTCCGATTTAATCTTTACTCAGGAGGCCCGTTTATTGCTCTGCATTTCGACGTTAATATCCTATACGACCTACGTTTTACCAGCCAAATATCCATTAAACGGATTACCGGTTCAAGTCCAATATTTGGATAAAATCGTCGGCCCTCTGGCAGGATTAATAAACGGCAAAGTACGTTTAAAATAAAGTATTCCGATATTTTAACGATATTTCGCTTTTCTTCTGTCGACACGGAGGAAAAGTAGAATGTTTTATTTCACGGTATTAACTGGAATTCAAGGCAAATGTTTCATTCCTTTCGTTTATCTTCCTTTCCTTCTTTTTCTTTTTCATCACAAGCACCGTTTCTTTTTTTTTTCTTCTTTTAAACGAGTGTATTATATCATTAAGGTAGTAAAAAAAAAAAAGAAAAGCAAAGAAAGAAAGAAAAATAAAGTTTACGATTTTGCAATTACGAATTGAATAGCCCTCGTGACATTTCCTCGTTGGATATCTTCGAATACCGCCAGGTACCGAGCATTATTACTTTACAACGTTTAACACCGTCAAACAGAGGAGCGGTTTATTAAGTTTCTTCTGATTCGCGATTTCGATATTTCCCCTGTCAAATCGCTGCTTTTCCCCGTTGCAATTTATGTCACGCCTTTCGATCTCTGGTTGCCTTTTGTACCGCATTTACAGCGTGTATTGTTTTATTTAAATATCTTCAGCGCGCACGTCGCTCGATATTACGACGAGAGCGTCTACTCGGCACGACAGACAAATCAAATTCACCAACGTACCAACGTTCCAACTTGTCTCCCCAACACGAAGTCTGCCCTTTCGACAATGTCACGGAGAAAATGTGATTTTTCCCTCGCAACATCCAGGTAGGTGGGTACATCGAGGACAGGAACAGACAAAGAGTGCGCCGTACGCGAGAGAACCGGAGTGGCAGAACACCGAATGAAAAAAACCAGGACGGCAGAAAACATCGCCGCAAATCGTCGACGCGAGAAGCCGCGAATTCCCAGAAGGGGTATTTCAATTTAATGTCCGTTAATCGTATTACGTTTTGACTTTCCCAACTACACACGCCGGCACGTGTTACACGTACACGCCCGTCTGAATCCTCGTGCACAGATACAGCAGATTGCCTCGTTTCGGCTTTGTCTATGTTCGCGCATTTTCCCCCACCTCTCTTACATTCCCTCTGGTTATCACTTTTCGCCCTACCCTCTCCCACCTCTCTCTCTCTCTCCCCCCTTTTTTTCTTCCTTCTTTTTCGTTTTTTCTCTCTATTCCCGGCATCTCTGTACCGTAGCCACCGCAGCCGTAACCGGTCGCACAAGAATGTTAATACTTGTTTAGCCCCGGCTGATTTAGCAGGCAGAATTAAAAACACAATTTCCGGCGCTCGCCCCGAAACGTGTAAAGAGCACGACCGCCTAATAGAATTACCGTGCAATCACGGCCGTAGGATTTTCAGTGTGTGCCAACCGTGCCAACCCGACGATTCCGTCCGCAAACCCCTACCTCTACCGCCGCGAACCGTCGTTTCCCAAGTTTTACGAGCCTTCCGCGACCTTTAATATCCTCTTCCCAACCTAAGACCCTTGATAAGGTCAGCCTTGGAAAATATCACAGGTATAACCCGTTAAATTTATTTTTCAAGTGGAACGTAACGTGATTAGACAGACGTTCGATGTAAGTACCGTTTACTTAACGTTCCACCGACGAAAGTGAACATTCAAACGTATTAGAAAGTTGCCGATGTAATGTCAACGGGAAATCAGGAAGAATTTTATCTGTAATTTCTAGTCGACATCTGTCCGAATAAAAAGTAGAAAAAACTATCGACATCGTTGATAAAGTAACACCGAAATCTATCGCGACAACGGTTTAACTTCAGTTATCGGACATTTTAACTGGGCGTGGACGGACCTTGGCGTGTGTGCGAACGCATGTAAACGGGCATCGGTTTTGACACTGTTGCATCAAATCAAGATGAAAGGTGACTGCTGGTACGCAACTGCTATGAAGTGCGCATGCGAGAAATGTGTTCAAAGAGGAGGGAAAGGATGGATAGAGGAGAGAAAGGTACAAAAGTGGAAATAAAGAGATGAGGGATAAAGAAGGATAGAGGATTTGAGGGAAAGGGTGGAGAAGGGAGCAGGGACTAGCCTGGATTTAAATGGGGGGTGATTTGCAAGCCTCCGGGGCAACAGTTTCGAGGATGACCCACGGCTCGAGTATTCGAACGATTGTTTCCCGTAGTTTTATAATTATTGTGACGCCTTCGGGGTTTATGGGATCAAGCTTCGTTTTACTACACGCTGTCTTCTCAGGCGTGTACATACACTTGCACGCACATATACAGAGTGTCCTAGTATTAATGTTACATCAGTGGAAGAGTTGATTCTATGTGAAAATCGAATTTGCATATTCTCCAAGTATTCAATAATTCACGAAAGTATTCAAATCCTCTTTAAAATAGAATAACTTCTTTTTAAATTCGACAAAACGACTTGAGTTGTTTCGAGAAGTTAAAATTAGACTTCTGTTTTTGCTCGTGTTTATATTGTTAAATATGGATAATGCCACAACTTGCTTCCGGTTACCACTGTTATCTTATTGCCACGACATATCGGTGTGTCCTATATCTTTATTTTATTCTGCATTTAATTTGAATGGTTTCATTAACCCTCGGACTACGGTTGGTGAGTCATTTCTGCCCGACTGTTGTGATCGATTATCCGATTGCGTCATATTAGTAAAGAAAGAAGCATAGTATAGTAGTTCCCGCTTAACATTCGCTGACTTTAGTCCGCTTAGAGAACGTTAAGCGGGGCGGTAAATGTTCCAGGAATTGCTCGGGTATATTTCTCTTCCGTATACTCATCTCAAGTTGCGACGGGAATGAGAGTGAAACCTTTTGAGAGCAAAGGAGACACATTGAGAGTGTTCCGTGTAATTTCATGTTTGATCATATAATTCAAAATTATCAACATATAATCACGTTTTATATCATTTTATCGAAAAATCTTCAGCAGTTTGATTAAAATAATCCCATAATTATAAAATAAAAAATATGGAAATCTTAGTTTTTTTATTATTCTGACGACTCATTGGTACGCTAAGATTACCGATCACGAGTCAAAGATAATGTGAACCTTCACTCCGTTGAACTATTTCTAGGAATTAGTGGGGATGACTCCGCGAAAGTTAATGAGGGCAAAAACGCGAACGTTAAGCAGACTACTGTACTAGCGTCTGGAGGAGGATATTTACAGCAGTACAGATTGTTACACTTGACAGATAAAATCTATTTAAAACTTGGAATACAATGAAATCTTCTAAAAAAATCTCTGAAATCTTCTTACTTGAAATAAATCTATTTCAAACTTGACACTATGAACTGTTTTCTTCATTTGTAAAACTCTAAATTGTAATGAAGCACAATAAATGTTCATTATATATCTTTTGTATTCCTTTATTATATATTTCACAAATAATTATATATAAAAAATTGTTGTGTAATAATACCATATAATATTTACTACAGCGTTGCAAAATAAGTAACAACAAATTTCTTATTTGAATTTACAAAATTTGCACAAATAAGAAATACTTCCGTTGGGTTAACAGGCTATCGTCGCTTTTAAGAAATTTAAAAAGCAAAATATTAAAAAATAAAAAGAAAATGAATTAGCGACTAAAGTATTTTGGTATTAATCAAAAAATTTTTCAAAATTTATTTCACAGTTACACTTAAGTATGATAAAAAATCTGATATATAAAAAAAATTTCAAAAGCATTATTATTTATTAGAGATAATACTAAAATTGTTTCATTTCTTTTCGTAGTCATTTGTTATTTCATACAATTCATGCCTCTAGCATAAAGGAAACGATGTATCATTGTTAGGTACTATAAGGGTTTAATTCGTATGTTGTAAGTCGTCGAATTTGTCTCGGCAATCGTTATCATATAATACAAAAGAAATTGTAGCTGTCAATTAAAAACAATTTTATGGCGTTGCCATTATAGGAAAGTCATTGCAAATTGAAAAAGAATCTATCGAAGCAATCGTGCTGTATACAAAATAATAATGAAACTTTTCTTTTATTTTTCTCGCAAATCTACCATCTAAAAAAAAAAGTTTGGAACTAGTAATACAAATATCCTGTATATTTCTACTGATATATCATACTAACTTTGTCAATGAAATGTAATTTAAATCATCTAATACTTAGGAACTGCAGTATACATTGGTTTGCACAAACGTTCGTTTACATACACGAAGTCACGCTCTTACAGCATGTAAATATGTATTTCCACAACGTTTTATATCCCATACTTCTCTTTTAATTAATGCTAAAGAGCGGTAAAGCGGAGCACATGAAAAAAAAATTAGTATTTAACGCTAATGCAAGTGATTCTACTACCTTTAAAACAACCTACCGTTTATCGCAAATGCTTGTGAAAGGCGTAAATCAAATAGCCCCAAAGGATAAGCCTACGTTTAAACTATAAATTCGTTTCTCGTTCGTTCCTTTCTTCTCTTCGCCGCATCTCGTATCCATCGTTTTCGGTGCGTTAAAATGGTTCAAGTAAAAACTAAAATCGTTTGCAGGATTTGCCAGAGGCGGCTCTCTGGTGCACCTGTGTCTCTATATATTCGCTAACTCTACGTATATACAAGTGTGTCTGTGTGTCTGCATCCACCGACTGCTTTCTCGTTCGAGCGGCAAACAGGGAGCTTTACAGAGGAAACGAAAATTCGACGGTTCGATGGGCGGTACCAACGCCGCAAATGTACTCGGTAGGCGGATTAACGTGCATTTACAAAACGCGTGCGCGCACGCACTGTTTCGCCTGGCACGTGTACACACATGTGCACATGTGCATAGGACGGACGCATACCTGGGTAGGTATGCGCGGGCGTATAAACCTCGACGACGGCTGGTCGCTTGTCGCTCTACCTGCCATTCCCCCTTTCTGACTCTCTTTATTCACCCGCTACCCAAAACCTCTCTCTGCCGCCTCTTTCGCGCGGCAATCCAATCATCCGTCCTACGACTTGTACCTAGTAATTCCGTCTGTTTGATTGCATCGCCGCTGCTTTTACCTGTGCTCTCTATTTTGTCGGTACGTTGCGGTGCCGATTACTGGTTGCTTCGCCGATGCAACCACGCCGCACTGAACATTTACCGCTTATGTTGACATAGAACAATCGGGCAATTGTGTTTACTCGCGAAACTTGCCTTTCCACGCGACTGATGCACCATAGATTTCACTTTACCGTGAGTCATACAACCCCTAGAAGGCCAACAGGTTAAGTATGTGTATTTGTCAACAGATTCCGAACCGCGTGTATTTTTCGCGACTGGTGCTTACAAATTTCGACGTTGAAAAGTATGAAATTCATCAATTTGTACGAGTTCTATGTTTTGGAATCATTTTCTAGATGGTAGATTAAATATGTTTGCTATCGTTAATGGCGATTTTGTTACATACAGTTTTTTCTGGAACGTATCTACGTCAAGTAAAGAGTCTTGACTGTATTTGAATTTTAAGAAAATTGACGAGGTACACACTCGTCTATAAATCGTGGAACACTTTACCGTTCTGCGATAAATCAAGCCTAGGTGAAAAATTTAGTTACTTAATTCGATTCGAACCGTTCTTTTGATAACAATTATATTAAAACAATATATTTTTATTGATATGGCTGGTATTTTATTGTAATTAATCCAAACAAAGATTGAAATATTTATAACGAGGTTCAACACCAGTTTTTGGCATGGAAAACTGTTTCCAGACTGTGTTATGTCTACTGTAAAATATGGAGAACAATCCATTATGTCTTGAGGGTGTTTTAGAGGAAATACCATGGGAAATTTAACAAAAATCGACAAGATTTGAATTGCAAATATTCGAACTCATTAAAAGGAATACGTCTCATAAATCAATTCGTCCTGTGCAGGAAATTCCAATGGTTAGAGATTATACACTGGGGTGATGTATTTAGTTGGTTGACAGATATATGCAGCTTCCCTTGGTGACAAAATCTGTTGTCATACACACTCTGTACACAGACCGCAAGTTGAAAATATACAGATAGAACTAGGAATACCCATGTGGCATCCGTATTGATTGCAGATAACAGTCACAATAATCAGTTTTACTTGTGATCGTTTATTCACTCTATAACAGAAAATTGAACGATTTATGGTGATAGAGGTACGATTATATTGTACACTCATGCAACCAATTTTTAATTCTTTTTTATATTCTATCGGGTCGTTTGGAAAGTTCATAGCGAAATTTGGGTAATATTAAAGCTATTGATCGATTTTTATCGTTTTTCTTTCAGTTTTTTCATAATTTATTCAAGTGAGAGTAATGAATATCCAAATTAAGAGTTTGTTATAAAGTTCGTAGTAAATAATTCCCTTTCAGTCCCACCATATACATAGTAATTAAAACTTTTTTCAGGTGCAATCTATCTTTCGGTGCGATTAATGCTAATTCTCCTGCTATTTTTCAAGATCATTTTCGTACAACATTGTTAAGTAAAATCCTTTTTTCATTATCTGCAATTATTTACTGCAAAAACTTTAGAAACTCGATGGAAAAGGAAGAAAAAGAAAGAAAATTTATTACCCTATTTCTTGTGCATATTTCTTCGCGTGTACACAACCGAAGAAGTTATTGGGTTTTTAGCGAATTCACAACACGCGCTCACGCTTATATTAAATTATAATTATTGTAAAACAAAGAGTTGTTTTACGGGACTGGAATCCTTGCGTTACACGTGCATTAAACCATCAATTTTTTGGATGAATTTACATTTCTTTCATATTCTTTTAAATCCAAGAGGTCTTAAAGACTAAAAGTAACAACGTCATTTTACACAAGGGGTTACATAGTGTACTCGTAACTGTACGTCGCTCAGCACGTAAAAACTCAGCAGTTTTTCCATTATGTGATAAATATAAGACACGTCATCGTTAAAAAGAGTCGTGAATCTGTCTACAACGAGTAGAAGAGGGTATGGAAACGAAGTCTTGAGTGGTAAAATTCCCTGTTATGATTATAACATCGTCGTGGTTGTAAGTTTAGGTATACGTCAACCATTAGATGTCATGCTCTACAGAAAGAAAAGTGCAAAATAGATTATTAAACTTCTAGTGGCACCAGCGTATCTTACTTTATGGACTTTTCCTGTTATCTTGGAAGAATATATAGAGAGGAATTCGTACATCAACGAGAGAGTTCAACGCTTGCAAAGAACAGGAGAAGAAGGAGGAACATGACGTTCTTAACTCTCCTACCATTCGATTACGTTCATCAAGATTTTATTATGGTCCTTCGTTGCAATATGTATTATGACTCAATTATGAAATGAAATAAAATTGTAATATAACATAACCTGTTAACATTATGGAATTATAATGGAATGAAAATAAACACTGTCTTGCTGTAATAATTTTGTATTTTATGTAACAGTGTTTTATAGACATATATTAAATATTTGCAAATTTTAGAATTACCAAATTAAACGTCAATGTTTTCTGCCGAATTAATGGCCATTGACCAAGCTTTTCAAATCGTTTACATAGAATCCTACCAACAAACAGTCACATTTACCGATTCAATATCTCGTTTCATATGTAAAATAGTATTAAAACAATAAGTAGCTGATGCTCAGATGTACAATCAGGAAAAGAAATTGTAGGTTAAGTGATTAACAGGGTTACACGGGAGTCCGTTATACTTACTGTCTATTTGTTACTGTTAACGCTAGTATTTACTTACCGCCAAAGTGAAATGTTTCATAAAATTTTTTAATTACGATTATTACGTAGTTGCTATAATTCTTATAATATCAACATTAAGATTATGCAGCAGAAAATATGACAACAATGGATTATAGAATTAGCAACATGCTTCTATGGCGAAAGCTTGCAGCATTTAATGTCCGGTTTAATGAGATTTTATTTAATTTTTCACTTCAGCTCAGTGAGATTTAAATTATTGATCATATTTCTATTGATGGAGAATAATATTACACAAGCATGAAATAAGTTTTTGATTTTCTTTTTGGTATTTTAGTAAACAAAAACAATGGTTATTCTCATGGTCAACGAATATTTCTTTTTTCGCTTATTAAAGTATCGACTGTTCGAACGAATTTGCATTTACCGTTGCTAAAAAGAAAAAGTAAGAACGTACAAAATACCCTCTCATTTATACTTTCTGCACATTTGAAATCTTTCGAAACTAAAATAGTTTTGCCGAAGCTCCATAATAACGACAACCAGATTGCCTTACCGATGGAATTTTGAACTCGTATACTGTTTTAATTTAAAAAACTATAAAATAGTAAGAAAATTAGTACAACATTTAATGTATATTAATACAAAAATAATATCATGAACATTTGATCATTCTGAAAAGCATTGAAATTTTTGTTTATAATTATCCAATGTAAGTGGTATTTGTGACTATAATATGATTATTCGTCAAATTATATTTATTCTAGCAGCATTGATTAGTAATAGAAGAAAGTATTTTTCCTATTAACAACAAATTAGAAAATAAAACAAAAACTTTACATATCGTCATAAGTCTTAAATGGAGCTTGTACAATCAGAAAATGAAAATATTTACTTAAAAAAATATTGCTTTCTCCATGGGTAGAGTCAAATCAGTGCATTTGAAGCCATGTAAAATTTAATGTAATTATTATACAAAATTTTTGCCTCCTTCGATTAAAAATTGAGTTAATATATTTATTCTAATAACATAAATGGCGAACAAACATCGTATTAATAGAAATGTTATGGGTTCGCCTATGATATGCAGACAAATATGTACACAGGCTTGATTAAGGTATTTTCCCGAGGATAAGTTCTCTTCCTGATAATGCTTCCGATTTCTGATCACATATCACAGTTCTTATTACAAAGAAACAGTGATATTCGGTTAAGTTTTACTCTACTTTCCCTTACACATTTTTCTTCGCCTCAGACTTATAAATAGCTTCCTTCAAAATTACAGGTATACCACACTTTATAAAGTAATATACATTGACATAATTCAAAAAGAATGTATGCAAACGAATTCCCAACGTGTACTTCACTTGCAAGGGAGTTTACCCAGATGTTAAATTAGTTTTGAAAAAATAATGGTAGAAAGTTAGAGGACTCGACCTCCTAGAAATAAGTGTCACTCGTCCGGAAAATTCCGCGTTAGCCAGAAAAATGGCGTCGCAGTCTGTCATAAGCAGCTCTGGAAACGGGTATAAATAACTTTCTTTTTATAATTCTTTTGACTTCTTAGGTTTTTTTAGACACATGTAAGAGAAACTCAACATGGATGTAACTTCGATAGGGAATGGGTTTTCAAAATTTATTCATTTTTTGTTTTAAATTGATCCAATTATATTATATGTGTTCAACAAACATCTTCTAAAGTATTTGAAATAAACGAGTTTAGGTTCATATGTCACAATCGTGGAAATGTGATTTAAGCAAAATTGTTATTTCATTCGATTCTACTTACAAGTTTGAATTAAGTTTTCATCTGGGAGATTTTTTTCTTTTCCAGTTACTTTATTAACATGTATTCAAAATACACGTGAAAAAAATTGGTTATTATAATAAAGATTATAACAAGAAAGTTACCCATATTTATTTTAAGACTTTTACACAATTTCTCTGAATTACATCGAATTTTCCAAGCGAGCCACACTTATTTCAAACAGATTTATAACTTTCAATCATTATTTCTTCAAAACCAATTTAACATCTTGGTAATTACGCTTATCAGAACAATATCATGCATAGCAATTATTATAAGTTGTGCAGCTACAGTTTAAATACTTACCTTACAATTATTAATGAGAAACAGAACCAACAAATTACGTTATTTTACTATCGACTGCCATAAATCACAAAATAACTCACAAACTCGTATTTATGACATAGAAAATTTCAACAGCTTCGTCTAAACGGACGACGAAATGTGGACATATAGAAATAAAAGAATGAAGACTTTGGATGAAAAGGATGAACAACGAAAAAAGAAAGACGATGTAAAAAAAGTGCAGAAGTAAGAAAAGCGGTACTATAAAGCATTGTAGTTAAGCCGTCCGTCCAACACTAGTTATTCGATAATATAGAACGAAGGGTACGTAGCGGAAGCTGTACGAGGCGGAAGGGCACATCGAATCAGGATGGGTAATGCACGACTGTAAAGGTTTATGGGCAATATGGTGTATTTACGGTTGAAGGGTAAAAGCTGTCCTGCGGAAGGGTACTAGGCTACCTATAACTTCTTCTCCGTCTCCCTTTTCATCTGTTGGTCCCTCTTACGAACAACGTCGAACGAAAATCTTAGAAATATTGATGAAACTCCTATATGCGTTAGGTTAGAAATTTATTTGATCGTTGGACATATTCATTCACCTCCTTTTCAATTGCTCGCTTCTTTACACATAATAAATCGTATCGATTTTAAGATTCAAGTCAGATTTGATCCAAGTTTTATAATTATTTTTCTATCGCCATTTTGTATTCCTCTTAAAGATACAGATTGTATTTTGCTGAAAGACTTTGAAAATCTTTTTTAGTATTTATTCTTTAATCATCTTAACCTCTATCTTTCTAAATTACACTACCGCTCATAAATATTCGAACGCTTTTATGATTTCATAGAATAAGATGTTAAAGTATTTATTAAACCAGATTGCTTTAAATAGTGTTTTTATAATTTATATTAATACACAGTCTTTCGTGTTTTACAAACTGTTTGTTAATTTTTGTCTAAATGACGTTCATTGATGTGCTCACCGCTTGAAATGTTCATGGTATTCGCCCAACTAATTTTATAAGCATTTCTACTGATTTCTGATGCACAAAGCTCTGTATCTCTCTTACTTTTAACTCTGATGAATAAGTCTGCTTACTGATTTGTGTGTTTTCTTCATTTTGCAAATTGCCAGTAACTTTCTTTTCTTGTGATAAGAGAGGAACTTGTAGGCTCAGGAATTTGAACTGAAAAGGAGTGTTCTGTTGTTTTTTATGACGATTTTGTTCGGTTGGTTATGCGACTGAACACTCACCTTATCATTCGACGGTTAATATCAATAGCTATATTAAATTTTAGTATATTTGCATGAATAAAAGGATTCTGTTAGGGGTATTTATAATTCTGAGTGACGAAATCTGTATTCCTGCCAAATAAATGGTAATCTAATGCTGCGTCACGTGGATGTGCGATTAATTTCTAATTAAATTTCTCAATTTCATTTATTCTTGTGTTTCTTACCTTGTGAAACAAGATAAGAAATGACATTACTCCTGGAATGACTTAATATTTGTAATATAATCACTAGACTGCTGTTTTTTACGTATTCATAAGAAATTTAAAGATGCAAAATTATACAGAATACACGTAATATAAAAAAAAAATGTACAAAATATCTAAATTGTAGTGTTTTCTAGAATACCTGCTAGATGAAATAATTTTTTACTGAAGTTCTACATTTTTTGCTGTATTCTCAAGGATACGAATTTGCATAAACATCTGCAAACTAATAATCACTATTTTCTATGCAGAATTATTGTAAATTTTTCCAGTATTAAAAACAAAACGCATTTGAAAAATAAGCGATATACCTTATAAGTTATTGACAAAAAGATGAGTTTTAATACGTCCATTTTGTCTGCAAAATTACAGAGGAAACGTGTTCAGCGATCATATCGAAACGATCAGGTTGCAGCATAACGGATTTCTGATTATATATTATTATCTGTCCGCGTGAAAATGCGACAAGATGTCAAACAAAATTTGGTATCATTTGACTCATTGCTCGTTAATATTCTAACTTTGTTCGATCTAATGGGTGTGCACAACGTCAGCAGCGAGTTAGCGATAGCATAAATCACATTTATGTCGGAGTTTACTCGCATCGCGTGACTAAAAACACGATGTTATTTGATAATTGTTAAATGAAAGATTTTTGATATTACCAGAGAACGTGCAACCTGATTGAATCATGTTGGCCGATATAAATTGCTTATACAACATTTGTATTGTTCACTCTTCTCGAAGTGGTGTCTTTATTATTTTATAATAAAATTCTTTTTAAATTGTCATCGTAATATTCGAACCAATACGCGGATAAATTTACGAAATACTGAACCACCATTGATCCATCACAACCAGGTGCAACAGCCGATGCAGGAACAATAGATTTAAAGTGTCATTGTAAAGCATCGCTGACAAGAATCTCTTTGATAGCGCGAAACAGTTTGAGTGAGCTGAGATTTCAAAAATTTTTTCTATAGAGATACAAAAAACTTGTTTAACCTTGTTAAAATGCTTAAATATCGACGGATCGACGATATGATTAAAAACTTGTGATTAAATCAGAGACAATTTTAATCAGCGTCCACTCCTTTTTATCGCATTTTAATATTTGATTTCACGATAATATAATAAGTAGCAATTTCTTTAATTATTAATACAGGTGAGTGACATAATTCGTTTAAACGACAAACGAATTTATCTGTCAGCTTCAGAATACATTTTTCGTCTCTCTTCTATTTTGTTTCTTTGTTTTTTTGACGAATAACACGAAAAAAGAATTTCGAAAGGAAATAGTAGTAAACCTTGTATTTGTATCTATTCCACATTGAAACGAGATTTAAAATACGCTGCGGAAACAGAATGTACAATAGTTAAGCTGCCGGATTAGAGTAACCACGAAATCTGCTCAAAATATGGCTATTCAACAATGGCAACAATTTCGAAAAATTTCAGTAAACCTTTACTTTCTAGCAAACTTTCTCTTATGTATTCTAAAGTAAATGTACTTGATGTTATTCTAATATCATTAGTAATTAAACGGTTAATTGTTGAACTACAAATATGAATGCTAATTATAAATGAGGTGTATACTACATCTAGCAAAAAATTTTCTATCAAAAATTTTCGATTAAAACATTCATGTTTTTAGAACTATAAAATAATATTGTATATTCTTAACCTGTAACTGGTACGGTGAAAGTATGTTGCATAACTGATTACAACAAATTTTTTTATACGTCATCAAGTAAACTAATCCTAACTCCTCAAAAAAAATCTCAAACCATTTGGTATAATTTTAAAAAAGTTATTTGGTTTTGAAGTGGAAAAGCGCTACCAAACAGAAATCGCAAGTGTTAGGGTGATTTGTCCAGTGAATAACCACTAAAGCTGCAGATCTATTCAAATTAGAATTCACAAATTGTTATTTAATCTCCTGAATGCTATTACTGTTAATGAGTTGTTTCATTACTAAGATCATACACCCCGGAATACAATTCTAGCAATATTTAACAATTCATTTTTTGACAGACTTTGATTAAAAATCTGACATAGGATTCAGTGAAACATGGGCCAAATGATCAATGAATGAATAAACAGAGGTATCCCAGTCAATGAACAGAATAATATTTTTGAAAGAGACGTGGCTTTCAATGTTTTTTCAAATTATCTTGAAAATACAAATTATAAATGTCAAGAAATAAGCTTACGTTGAACGTGTGGGACACCGTGAGCACAACTATTCAATAAAGGAAACATAGTGCTGTATAAGTTACAAGAAAAAAGAAGATCACTTTTGCAAGACATGTGTGGATTTTTACTGGAACTATTGTGTAAATTTCAACATGAAAAGGGTGTGATAGGTGCTAATTTTTCATACAATATATGCAAACATTCATTCATTGGAGAGTATTCACTTACTGGACAAGTTACTCCATATTATTTACGTACAGACAGAGATACAGCTTCGAGAAAAGTCCAGTCGTAGCTAAAAAGTTAACAGAATTAATACGTAGGTACAATTTATCAAAGTAAATTGACAATTTCCACGATAATTCTAACATACAACGAGCAAACGAAAGTAATTCGAAGCAATATATCGTCTAAGTAAGCAATTGATGCGAGTACAGGAGTAAACAGAAAATAGGGATGTACACCGGTAATAGAACCGTTATCACGACAAACACCGGTTACAATTATGCGAAGTGTCTGACGTAGTAGTATGTTTACGCTGGTAAAGCCACAATTTTCCTTGTATAAGCAGTTCGGACGCTGTTCAGGTTGCACTCTCCTTCCAACAAGGGCTGGAACTCGAGAAGGAGGGTGCTTTCGGGTGGAAGCTCTCAATATGTCCGACCTAATCCTCTCCCAGAGGACCTACCGTCCCCTCTCTCGTGCGCTTTACTTTGCAATACGTACAAACATTTCGAGCCCAGCTGCGCCACGGGATTTAGGAGCTAAGCGATTAATAAATGCTTCGTACGACGAGAGCCGGCACCAGGACTCTCCGACAGCCACTCGACGAGGCTGCCCATGATTTACCGTTCGGGCTTGTATGTCTGCATTCAAGCTACCGTGTCTGGATTTCCGACGATTTCGCGGCATCGTTTTGATTTAGTGTCGTTCTCATGGCGTTTGAAATATCACCAAGTATCTGTCATTCGCTCTTCTAGCATGCTCTGCTTATCCCGTTTTGCCAAATTAAGATTACGATATTCCACTGGATTTTGTCTTCGATACTACTGTTTCATGATTTATGTTCAACGTTCCTATTAGACGTAGGTACAAAAACCTACGCCAATGGACGCGGGTATGTTTAAGAAGCCACGTACTACACTTTCTCAATCCATGTGTCGTGGAAATCCTTAGCTTAGGCTTTTAGCGGATCGATAGAGCTTTCTTGGTCCGTTATGGGTAAATGTAGCGTGTGTCAAAGGAAAGTAAGCTTTTTCTTGAGTGTGCTTCTGTTAGGCGAGCCTACAGGCGTTGAGGGATGAAGGATTTAGCTGTGCCGTCGGAACGTTTATGGTTGGTAGAGCTACGTGTTGTAATTTGATAATTACACAATTCTGTGTTAATTCAATAGTACGGAATAGTATTTTTAATGGTGGTCGAAGACAATTACTCAACGCTTTTATGGTAGAAACTTAGCTTGCGTGTGGTCAATAAAAGTGAAAATGTACTGATATCCGGGTTAGGTTAGTGACTCGAATTCATAGAGCTATCGGGTACCGTAGATCTCTTTGTGTAGAAAAATACAAGAACAAATTTGATGGTAACAAGCGACCCGAGTTAGGTGCATTGCCTTAAGGATATGAATATTGTTCTTAAAAGGGCTGGTTACAGATTGGGGAAGACAAGGGTATTTTCTGATAAGAGAACTGTGAAAAACAAGTATCGAGCAAGTATCGACTTGTACCAGTATAGTATATATAGTATATATATATATATATATATATATATATATATATATATATATATATAGTATATGCAGTTATAGTAAATTGATCATTCATCTTCGAACAGACGTTTTACCTTTTTCTTTTTTAATTTGGTAAAAAAATTGTATTGGTCGTACGTACACAGTATGCGACTAAGTAAAAGAAAATGTTATATAAACATAGGTTGTTTAACGTTTTATTAAAAAGTTATAAACAAATTTTGGATTTTCTAAGAAAATTTTCTACATTTGATATTTATAAATATGAGAAAGCATATATATATACACTTTCAGTAGTGAAAGGGTTAAGTAAAATATTGAGAACGTCAAACGTTTATTTTCAGTAAGCTAGAGAAATCTATACTGATGAAACGATATTGCATATATACTAATCTGATAATTTCGCATTCAGGTATAACTGTAAAAAATAGATAAACATAATGGAATTACACAATAAACTCAAAACATAATATCAGATTTATGTTCTAAATAATTATTTCTGTTAGAATGAGTTCAGTGACTTACAAACGAGAGTGTATTAGGTGTACAAATAAATTCTCCGTTCAGCTTGTGAATAACATCGCGAATATTTCGATGTGAATGGCTGTATTAATTATGTGACTCCAGTTAGAAAATCTTAATTTCTGCATCCAATATATACCAGTAAAATTATATAAATCCACTCTGTATATTATATGACACCTAGCATAAGTATGCATCATGCACAATTTGCTGAGCTTTCGACATTTCATGCAAGGAGTAATCAGAAAATCTATAAATATCTCTATTAAAAATCGAACGTTTGTCCGATAACGTAGAGGAACGCTTTCATTCCAGAACACAAAACACGGTTATTGTCAACAAATAAAGGACACAGTTGTTCCTACGGAAGGAAGAATGCAAGGCGCAATCTCATTATTTGCGTTTCCCGACGATAAAAGCTGTTTTAAGGATGATATAATATCGCTTGACAGTCGAGAGGCAAGGTATGAATAATAGGTTGAAGGAGTTCCGTAACGAAAAGGAGGATCGGAAATATAGAAGCGCAATGTTATTACAACTTAATACACAGAATTGTTCCTGCTGCGCGAATATTCGTTTAACGTTCACAATACAACGCGCCTACAATAAGCGGATACACGTATACAGAGAGGTTCGGCCTCCTGTTTCGAAGGTGGGTTCCGTTAGCATTATGGGCTTTAGTGCTGGTGGTATCTCAGCGTGCAAACCCTCTCACAACCTTCCTATATAGAGCGTAGAACGAACCCTTGGTCGGACTCGCTTCGAATAGTATATTTCGTTCCATTATTCATAAACATTTTATAATCTTCTTAGCGTGATGAATTATTGCTGCTCACACAATTGAAATAATGTGTATTCGTGGCTCGTGTTGGAGACGGGGGAGGCAGGAGTGGTCCTGTTGGGACCTATGTACATCGAAAAACGACGCTGAAGGAAATCGAAAAGAGAGAATGAAAGGGGTGGAAGCAGAGGGGGAGAGAGCGGAGAGAAAGAAGACAGGACGAGGCGAGGAAACGTTGGCACGGAAACGAGAAAATAGAACGAGTTCGTTCGCTGAAGTGGTGTTGAAATGTTTCGAAGCGAGGGAAAAATAATTGGACGAAGAGTCTGTCGTTACTATGGCATCGGAGGAATGTGGAGCGCTCGAACGATGACGAAGACAACCGTCGTGTCTTTCCATAAAGTCGTCGAACCGAGTTTCCCTTCTTAAACTCCCTCGTTACCGAGAAGTCTTTCGCTACCTTTCGAACTACCAATCTAGGTAGCATCATCCGATAAGGAAAGTTATTTGAGAACAATGAAAAGACTGCCAATAACTTTCAAGAAGATTTGTAATTCTTGAAGAGGTTGCCTAACAAAATCTATGAAACGGAAGGATATTTGTCGCTTTTTAAGTGCTTACAATTCCTGCCGATGGCGAAGCATCGATTGTTATTTACACGTTTCGTTCGTTTTCTGTATTTAACACTTAAAAGGCGAGTTATTGGATGATTGCAAAAGTTCTGATAGTATGATCGTCGTTATTTTATTGAAACAACAGATTACCTTGCTCGAGTGTCACATGTCTATCGTTATGTAAATAATCAATTATTATTCACCATAAATAATTAGCTGTGTTTAGCGATACTAAACGTCCGTGATTTACGATAATCGAATAACATTGTATTTTTCGAATGCCTCCGATATTCAATACTTAATTAATTATTCACATACAGTTACAATTACTCTTTCTTTAGTTTAATTATTTAATACGAGAAATCGGTACTTTTAATTTGAACTCTATTGTGAGAAAAGTACTTATAAACTTCTTAGGAACTTGGTTCTTTTTCCGTAGCTAAATTTCGAGGTTCCACAGAAGCAATTATTGAAATAGGACTCATTTACAATTAGGACGCGAAACCTCATCCATGTAATTCTATTGGCTGCTGCGGTAGACCTGAAGTGATATATAGACGAAGTCGTAGAGAAGAGATCTTCTTGATCTCTCTATTACGTCACGGATTAGTTAGTTATGAAACTCAAGTGAACCCGGGCGACCGGTGATGAAGCATGTTCCGGTAAGTTTCCGTCAGGACGGAACCAGTACGAGGGATGTAGCGGCAGAGTTGCGCGGGATAAGCGATCGGTGCCTTTCTCTAGAAACCATATTCAACCCATCGAAACTTGATTACAGACGTTTAAGGACGATTATAATTACGCCCATTTATACACGTCCGCACGCAAGAGTATTTCACTCTCGGTTAAACAGTATTCTTCAGGGTGGTCAAAGCTGACGGAACAACTTGCTAGATAACTTGCAAGATAAATTTCTCTTATTAACACTTTATTTAACTTGGAAGCCTATTAATCGGCTTATTAATTCCTGCGATTATCGACCGATAGCTGATTAATTGGCTTTTCTGCAGTTAATGGTTAGGTTAATTTTATTTTAATTTTCAATAAAATTACACTGCTTTGAAACTATTGGATATACAGGCAATAATGCAAGTTAATCACTTTAGGTTTCATGAAAAATCTTAATTTATATTTGAGGAAGGCGCGCCTATACGTATTTATATATATCCTTAATAACGTGCATAGAAAATAAACAAAAAATAAAAAAAGGAAAGGAATATCAGCGTTCACCCACACCAAACGTATGATTACTACGTTCCTTCTCTTATTTATATTTACAATGATCTTTCTTAGTACGTCGACTCATTTTTGCGGTCTTAGACTGCACACATATACAAATTTCACGAAATAATTCAACAAAAGTAAAAACAAAAGCAGAACGACATGATAAGTATTTTTAAGTGAAGAGCTTTACAAATAGATACATGTATTCTTATGGGATAGCTAAAAACTGTGCTGACGACGAAACCGCACCCATCTCAATTGGTCATTAGTGAGCGGAAACTTTAATCATGAGCGATAGATAACGTGTTAATACTTTTAACTATTATACGCCACTATAGTAACTTCTGTCTATATCATCTTTTTGGATGATATACCAGCATAGTGACTTTCCGATGGAACCTCTTTTTAAACGATACGCCACTATAGTGGCTCGTTTGTTTTTCTCGCGCTGAAAGCTATGTACAGTGGAGTCTGCTATAACGAACGACCTTACAATGAACAAACGCTATAACGAACAGTTTTCGTTGATAAATTATAACTCGTACAACGAACGAATATGTCACAATGAATATGGAAAAATATAATGAACCATTGTGTAAGTTGTCCTATTCAGTCTTCGTTAACCTAACCTCCCTCTTCTTATTTATAACTCTTTTATAAGTTTTACCAATTTTTTAAAAGAATGTGCATATGCATGTGCAAAATATAATATTCAAATATAATAAATTAATTTGTAGTAGGTATGTTTGTTTTTTTATTTCATGTTTCGTATTAAGAATGTACCTGCATACTAACTTCAAACAAGTATATACAAATGCATACATTTACACTCCTGTTCGTAAGTATTAAGACACTGAATATGAAACGAACTTGAATAATCATTACGAAATTATTCATTCTAAGATCTCAACATAACAAGTATATACATTTAGACTGATATATGGTACTAAGTGTGGTGAAGAAATATAATTTAATTCTTTAACTATAGATTATTTGTCTAAGAGACGAGTTTGAATTTTTTAATTATTATTAAAAAATAATTTTATTTCATCATAATAATTACGTAGGTGTAAAATTTTAGAAGCTCTTTGTCTGAGTAGCTTTCACTGACAACAGGTGATACAATATTTCAGTATAACGTTATAAATATACTGTCTTTATAAAGTATTATAAGAAATCTTAAACTTTACTACACTCTAAATAGTTAGAATAACGTTTTGCAGCAAAAATATTCCACCAAAATATACATCAATTTAAATATAAACTAAATCAAAGAGAAACTTACAATTTGAAAATTTATACGCGTTTTGAATAGATATTTCAATCTTGCGCTACCCTGTATACAACCCTCCTTTCATAATTCAAGCAATTTGAAAGAACAGCACATCAGAAGAATTATCTGCTACTGTATTCTTAGTAATTTTACAATTTTCTTTTCGCAATTATCACGTTCTAATGCTGAAATAATAAATCATGAATCGGAATCAGTGATGAATTTTTTAACGGTTAATAATTTTTTGTTTAGAAAGGGAGCTCGATTAAATGGCTCGCTGAATGTAGAAACTAATTTCGCCGTGAAGTTTTGTTATTCACGGGTCAAATGGTATCCTTTTATAGTGAAATCAATTTCGCTATTGAAATTACGGAACGATCCTCCTGAGCGATCAATGAAATGTTCCGAGTTAGCAATCAATCAGAAGAAAGTCACGATGTTTCGCGTTCGTGTAATTTTAATTAAACAGCTTGAAAAGCGAGCGTAGCATCCATCCTTCGTCTTTTTGTCTCTTCCTTATTCTTTCTTTTTTTTCCAACAAAGAGCTCAAAGACTCAAAGACAACGACAGAGGCTATGGATGAAAAGGAGGTTCGGCCTTCGAGGAAAGCAAAGGAGCGTGTCTTGAAACGTCGTAAGAGTCTTTCCTCGAGTATGGTTTTCGTTTCCATCTACAATCATTATGTCTCCGGTGAATATTCACATTGCAAATCTTTCGGTGCCTATCAAAGACGAGGAGTGCAGTATTACTACGAATCAAAATCTTATTAACTGTTGAAAGTGAGTTTGTACTTTAAGATAGAATTTAATTATACTCGCGTTTCGTTCCATGTTCCCCCATCTCTTCTGTTTTTACGTTTATCTCTCTCCCTCTCTCTCTAACCTATTTCGTTTACCTTCCTCTTTTCCCTTTTCATATTTTGTTTCCGCTATTTGTATTTTAGCCTTGATCGTTTTGCATGATTACTTTTCTCCTTTGCTCTCGAACTTTCTTGAAATTCGACCGATACACCACTGCGTGTAGTCTTCATTTTTATACGAAGCATCGCTGACTCGTCCGACAGAAATTATTCTTCCACTTCCATCTGATCCTTTTCCCCTCCATCCTTTTTATTTTTTAACAAATTTTTCTTTCCTCTCTCCTGCAATTGTTCACCATTTCAGAAGCAATCTTTACTGGTCCGTGAATCTCATTCCTTTTTCCTCGCAGCTGCGCAGATATACATAAGTATGGCAAGAGGAAATTTTCAAATGTTATCGTGCTTGTATTATCAACGTCCTTTTCTGCGTTACGTTAACTGTACACCATCATCCGAGTTGAAGGCGATGGGAGTGAGAAAACTCTCCGAGGCAATTGCTTCCTTTAAGATTACCTTCCCTCGCGCTATTTCGTGATTAATTTTACGAACTACACTTACTTGTACTCTCGATCACGCACTTTCTAAAGGTCAGATGTCACGCGATTTGCAGAGCGTTCGATTTGCTTTAGTATTCAACGAGATTCTCTGGAAATGCTGTCAATTATAAGATTCAAGGATCTCATCACACAATTTTTCAGTTTTCTCTATTTTTTCAACAAATCCATAAGTATGTTTGTAATAGTAGAGGCATATATAGGATAGTAACTATGTTAGTAACTAGATTGGACTATAACTTTGTTCCTTTTGCACATAGAAAATAATTGTAGAGGAAAGTTTTGCATTAACGAGCTCTATCATCAAGTAATGCGAGTCTTTGCAGGAGTGCATTGATGCATTTGCAAAGTGAAATTGCAGTACTTTCTTTTAAAGCCTAGATATTTTTTTACATTAACACTTTGATGGCGGCTGTTATGTATACGTGATTTCGTGAATCCAGCGGTTATTAACTGCTGTCACGTTGACGTGTTATTAGCCGCCATCACCCAAGTGTGATTTCATTTTGTTAATCGCAAAGATTGTTAAACATGACTCTAAACGATCTCGCTTTCAGTTGTTTTTTTATTCCTTCTTATTCTGTCATACTCTGTCTATCAGTATTACAAATTGAAATAGAAAGCATATACAGCGATTCTTATTAATATTTGAATACCTTTTGAAACAGAATAACTTTTAGAAATTAGATGAAACACTACAATCTTTTTTTAGAGAGAGAAGTTAAGAGAACGACGTGTAAAAAATTTTGTTGAAAGAATTATAAGTATCTCAAAAGTAAACTAAATTTTCTAATTTCTCGTTTGGTCTAAATTTATAAATATTATTTTGTTTTAAAGAAGGTACGAATATTAATAAGAGTCATTGTATATTTCACAGTAATACAAGATGTCTAAAATATACTTGTAATATTACATCCAGTTAGTTAAAAATACATGTAATAAATACTTGATGTGATCAATCGTGTTATGTATTAATATGTTTGATTATCAAGTATGAAGCTTTAGATAGTTAAATATTTTAAAAACAGATATAGACTATATTAGATATAGATCAATGCAAGAGAATTCCAGATTTATGTTACATGGCGACTGTATTATAAACCAAATAAGAAGAAATATGTATATTTCTACTTTTAGGAATATGCGACGTTTTACGATATTTCCCAAAATTAAACCCTAAGTGTTTTTATATTTAGACAATAAAAATTTTGTATACACAATATAAGTGTTCTGTATACCAAAACTAGTCATTAAAATAAATTGCAATGTACAACAATGTATAATTTACCATTGATATTTCAAAAATTATAAAAATAATTATATTTAAAATTTGTATACAATAATTTCAATTAATATTTGTAATTTGTATTATGTTTTATAAAACATGTTTAAATTTTCACTTGTTATATTGAAATAATAATATTCATTAGAACCTCAAAATTGTTTTGAAGCGGACATAGCCAGTTTTGAAATCATACCCCTCATATATGATAATTAATAATGATTATGATCATAGTCTTCTTATTTCCAATACTTACGTAATCACAATACTTATATACTACTGTCACAGTAAAATTCACATGCTCGATATGAAACAACTTTGAAGAAATCAAAACGAAACAGAAGAATATGAAGTAACAGTTGTTTAAAACTGAAAATCGAATGAAACAAATTTCCAACATCTCATCGTAAAGGATAAAGTATATTTCTAAAGATATTGTTTCATGGGTACTAAAATCCTGAGTTCTTAAATGTATCATATTATTACTTGTGGGAACATTTAAAATAGAGAATGCATAAAGTATTGGAAATGAATATTGTGCATAATTTCACGAAACGATTAAAATTATATCAAATAAAATTCGCATGAAAAATATATAACATATACACAATTCGCTGATTCGTTGATCTGTATCTGTGCTGAAAGATCACGTTCTTATATTGAGCTGTAAATAAATAATATTTCACATACTTCTGCTTCAATTTTATTTCTTAAAGATCGCTATAAAGTGTATTAACAAAGTTAATATATAGGATACACTGAT
Organism: Anthophora plumipes; assembly: GCA_951804975.1. Taxonomy (NCBI): domain Eukaryota; kingdom Metazoa; phylum Arthropoda; class Insecta; order Hymenoptera; family Apidae; genus Anthophora; species Anthophora plumipes. The sequence goes on along the minus strand of OX638118.1, from coordinate 12,046,089 downwards.
ACATTTCGATGAAAATAAATTTCGTATTCGATTGGATCGGATATTAATGCATGGGAAAAAGCTAACATCGAAATGAAAATATAGAATTTTCATTCGACGGTAAAATATGGGATATGATACCGGACATTTCGTATTTATTGGCAGCGTTTCAGATAAATACAAGTATTCATATAGTTTGAAAGAAAAACTTCAAAAATGCGTTAAAAAAGCCAGGTCTATAGCAATGCTTTTACTTTATATGTATACGTATACATATGTATATGTATTGAATAGAAATTGCATATCGACTCCCATATTTTATCAATTGTATCACATAATTGCAATTTCTATCGAATATTTATAATCTAAAGTAATGTTGCTGTAGACAAAAGTAGTTCAACAAAATAGCAACACAAAATCACGTGTTAATAATCTATAATAATATGTTCAAATACTTTTATGACTTCTTTACTGTATATATTTGTAATAATTATTTCATAAACACTGCTACGATTATTCTTTAACACATTCGCTACCAATTCTGCTGACAAATTGATGTCGCATACACTTAACATGGACTCACATATTGGATGAAACTACTAACAATATATATTCTTAATATATATGATAAAAATTGCAATATGCAATTTCTCAATCGAACAGCGATAGCGAACGTGTTTATCTTATTCTTATAATTTCAATTGTAGCATTTTTATAACTTTACGTTAACCGTCGGACGGCTGAAGATTCGACAATTGGACGAAAAGCGGAGCTGGGTCATATCTGACCCATCGTCAGATTTCTTTGTCTGTACATCGAAGAATCGATTCCTTTTCCCAGATTTTTATCTAAACTACATTTCTCAGCAAAAGAAAAGAAATGAAAAGAACAATGATGATCTGAAAATCTCTTTTGCGCCTTAGTTCACTTAAAAAGTATGTACATCATATTATCTCTCTCTTTTATATCACACTTTTATATAGAACATTTCTCCATATTATTGGGTGAAGAAATAAATTCTTTCCAACTTGTCGATATAATCGGTGTTTTACTTAAAAATAATGAAGAAGGATAAATCATCGAAATAATTTCCATTATTCTTTAAGACCTTTCATCGTTTCTCTGACAGCTTGCGAAATCTATGGTGAATATATCAATTTGAATATATACATATATATTTTCATTGCACATCATCCGTCATCACTCGGGAAGGATTCATTTCTGCACCTAATATTATAAATAACGGAAATATTTCAGATGAACAAAGTTTTTGCCCCACTCTATACATCCCATGAACCTTTAACGGGTCACAGATAATCCAGCTTCGTCGACCGACGGTTAATATACGTACTTTGTTTCCTATCAATTTGGAAAAATTAATTTTTCTTTTTTGCATACATATTAGACGTTGTTAAACTTTCATTTTCCTTATACACCTATTTAGAATGTTATTAAATGTTAGAATACAATTTATATTTTGACACTTACCTCTGCTACTACCGTCAGGTCCTCGGAGGATGGTACACTCCTCTATTGTACCAAAGGTAGTGAACAACTGTCTGACATCGTCTTCTGTTTGTTGTTTGCTGAGCATTCCCACGAACAGCTTTCTGTCTGCGGGTCGGCCGCGTGTTGAAATAGAGAAAACAGAGAAAAGAAACAAAGAAACATGTTAGTTTCTGTATTACAGACAGGTTCCTTTCATTTATAGCGCTTTTTAGGCATTAAAAGAGATTTTGCGGCTAACACCGAAAACGACAAAGTTACACGGTTACACCAGCATCCATCATCCTAAGGGGAAGGAGGTAAGGGTAATAAATACACATATATATGTACATCTATATATTTTCATGTTTATATATGTATATATATTTCTTCTTTGGTTTGTTTCATATATATACAGAGTATTTTAGAATAAGCGAGAAATATTTTAGGAGTGGCTTCAACATATCACAACAATAAAAAATGTTCATACAAACATAGGTCACAGTTGGCTTCATTTTCGAGTTATAGCGAATTCTATTTTCAACAAAATCACTTTTCTTTTAATTTTCTTACCATGCAAGTATTTTTTCTGAACTCACTTCTGTTCCCTTTTTTTTCTCTCCGATGGATTTTTACTTATGGGGTTATTTAAGAATCCATTGTGTACATAACGTGTTGAAGTTCCTCGTAAAAAAATTAAACAAATTGTTTAATTCTTCAATATCATATTCATTGGTAAAACGTCTGCAGATCATTTCGAACATTTCTTACGATAGCAAGTACACAGATCTTGTTGAAAATGAAATCCGCCATAACTCGAAAACAAAATCAAATAGGACACACGTTTATACGAACCTTTTTTCATTGTTTCAAAATAGCCACCTCTAAAATTTTTCCCACTTATTTTGGAACACACTGTATATACACCTGAAATTTTAACATATATATACATATATGCATATATGATTTGTGTTTGATATGCAAATTTCCACGGACACGTTGCCTATACGGCTATATTTTTGATTACATTTAAAAGACAACTGGAAATTGCATAAATGTATATGTATACATGTATGCGTATCCCATACGTATATATGTAATAAATACGAAACGATAAAAGTAATAAAGTATTGTTTGTAATATCGATATCGGTAATAAATATGAAGCACGGTGTAATACGAGTGAACAGTGACGATAATGTATTTCAACAGGAATTAGAAGGTAAGATAAATTAACGGTAGGTTAACAAAGGAAACGAAAGTATTCTCAAACAATTTCAAATCCTACATCCTACGCCACAAGCCGAAGAAACAGATGGAGAACAAACGGGAATCGCGTGATAAATCGGATGGGGCGTACAAGCGACTCAACTACGGGCGAAACATTCGAATGGTGTCGTCTACATTAACGATTCATCCATCTTTTGGATTTCTAGTGATATCACTGTTATCAGAATGCTTCTTCACTTGCACTTTTCGATTCGTCAATTATTTATGTAGCTTTTATCAATAGGAAACGCTACTTGTAACTGTAGACGCATCAACGAGTGTTCCGCGTAGTGCTGAGGTCAACATATCGCTTATAAAGGGTCACACGTCACTTAATGGTTCCTCTTTTAACCCCTTGTCTTACGATTTTTCTTTTTTTTTTTTATAATATACTTTGCTGTTTACAACTTTTTTATAATTCGTGTTTGATAAGATTCAAGCTTAAATTGAAGTCCCAGGTGAATTTCAAGTTAATTGCAAATGGAATGTTTCTTTTTCTCATATTTTGATTATGATCTGCACCACGAGTGTGACTTGTTATCATAAGACAAGGGGTTAACCATCTGCAGCTATTTCTAACTTCTATATAAGAGTGAGAAGTGAAAGAAATCGATCTACAATTGCAAATATCATTTATCATTTCATGGAGCACGTTTCTGGCTGATTATGTCTCCGTTTCTTTTTTCCTTTTTCTGTTTTTTCCACTCTTATCGAGCGAATATCGAGCTATAAAATGTACAGTAAGTAAATCGTACAGTAAGTCGCTAAACTTTTGAAGGCACAACGTAACTATACTGAGAAACATGCCAAAAAAGGAGGATTCATAAAAGAGAAATTAATTACTTTCTTTAACTGTCATTGCTGTTTCTTCCAACGTATGTTTAATCAATTTAAATATTACTGTAAATCTGTAACTACTATGTTTTCTGTTCAAATACTATATTTACCATCGCAATTGCACCCGTTAGCATTTACAAATATCCAATTGTACACGTACATTGGAAAAGGGACTGTGTACTGTATTTTCAGAACAAATGCGATTCAAATGTCACTTTGTGTCCCAAGATTTCAAACGCTCTGAAAATGTCACACGACATGTGAAATTCATTCGGAAGATACAACTATTTCTCAAAAATAAGCGAAATTGCTAATCTCATTGACAGTAGCAAATGGAAGAAAATCAGAATTACAGAAAACGGAATTCCAGATAATTTATTAATATCTTCTGAAGATATTGCGCGTTACTGCAAAATTTCAGAATTCGTACGATAGAAAACGATTGCAAAGTTTCTTTTGAGTAAAATACGAGAAACTTCCTTTTTCTTTATACATTCTACCCAGTGCCGTTCGAAAGTTTAGCGATTTATTTAAGAATCGTTCCGTACAATATATGACACGTTATTATTTGCACTCAGTAAGATGCATCTTGTAATTTCGTTTAAATTATCTTACTCTTTTCTTTGTTTTTATTTCGTTCCACGTTCGTCCGTTTGTACCAATTTAGCAATATTAATACCAAAGTAAATGGTTTCTCTTTTTAGAAATATCTGCACTAAACGTGTATTCTATGTGTACGTGTACCCCTGTATAATAATAATAATAATAATAATCATAATCAGAATAATAATAATAATAAATAATTGTGGGTGTGCAAGATTGATTTAGGACTACGTGACAAAAGGCGTGGTTGAATAGGAAGTTTGAGGAAACTGGTAAAATGGAATAGATGGAGGGAGCAAAAAGTTTTCATATAAGAATCATATCTAAGTAATACAATAAGATAAATGTACATCATAATGACATCATAATCAGAAAATATTTACAAAGGTGATAAAAAACACATCGACAACGAACGAGACAACACATCCAACGAGCGAGCCACTATTTTATTGTCATAGCTGTAAAGAGCGGTAATACAGTATATATATATTGATATATATAATGTATATAAATATATTCATATATTTAATATAATATATTGTATAATACATTATATATATGAAACACGCTTAAGATGATTGCCCATACAAACGGATAAGGTGAAGATTGGAAGTGGATTTACATAAAGAGAATGGATTTTACGAAATGTATACAATATGGTTTGGTATTTTCGGATGAAAAAGGAGGTTCTCTGTAAGATACGGTCGGTAGACGCTCTAAGATGACTTTATTCCTCTTTCATTTAACATTTTCACGTTGTATATTTGAATATATCAATAGAGTATGGTACTGTATGGGATAAAATATCGATGGGGTTCTGAGAGCGTCCACCAATAGATATCGAAATGATGGGGTTTGTAATATAGTGTGATAACGCTAGTGCGTAATAATTAGAGCAAAAAACACGAACGACAAGTTTACGGCTACTAAATGAAAGTCCACGCACGTGGGCACGCACAATATCATTTTATAATACCTTACGGTGTGTCACGTTGTATATCTGTGTTTTTCGGGTGTAATTAATCAGGAATTACGGAATGGTAGTTGAAACGGAGGAGGGTCTTTAATAAAGACGCGTTATTCTATTCCGATCGAATTATAAGAAAATCATATAAATTTATCGTTTTTACTAGATCAATGTATCTAAGATGCGTCTTGTTCTTCCGAAAAGTACTTCTATTGCAAAAAATTAAAAAACTAAGCAGTTATCAAATGTCAATCGAAGCTCGAAAATTTGGAATGATCAACTTTCGTCACAAACGAGAATTTCGATGTGTTAAGAAATTTGAAAAAGAGGGAAAATCACTTTTCTTGCTGTAAACGAAATTTAGATATTTCTGTCATTTGAACATGTATCTACACTGACGTTCATAAATATTAGGACACCCATTACTGTCGAGCAGAAAAATTATCTGAATTAATTCATATTTTATCATCAAAGTTAATGCTATATATTAGTAAAAATATGCATATGTACTTGTACTGTGTAATTCTAGAATAAATAATTCTGTTTCTTTTTTTAATAATTTTAAGTTAGAGTGATAAGAGATAATGTTTTAAGTTTTAAGTTAGAGAGATAACTTTGTAATGCTTTTTATGCGTAGGATAATTTTATATTAAACTTGTAACGACAATAAGGCTAGCTTCACGTTCATTAAGTAGATTTTATTATATTTCAGTAGACATCTGTGGAATTCTGAAGATTTTATTAAAATTTAGCAAACATCGGTAGATTTAAATCGAGATCGGTAGGCTTCCAAAGATTTCAATACAGCTGGATTCAAATAAAATTCGGCAGATCTCCGTAGATTTTAGTACATTTTGATAGATTTCAGAAGTGTTTAGTAGGTTTTTATAGATAACAATAGAATTCTTCAAATTTCAGTAAATTTGAGTAAACTTCCACATTTAAATGTTCTAATACTTATGAACAAGAGTGTATATATATATATATATATATATATATATATATATATATATATATACGTCGATTGCGCGCGCGTCGAATGAAGAAATTGGACAGGTATATTGGAAGGGATGAGAAGCTCGTGAAGGAATTCGCTGGGATTCGTGGGTCAAACACTAGCGAGCAGCAAAATGAACTTTGCGGCGAACTGTGCTGGCTGAATCAGCGGTGATGGCGTGATGAGAAAGGAAACTTCGTTTCTTTTCTTTCTTTTTTTTTTCTCTCTCTTTTTTTGCTCTCTCTTAGAGAAGTTCTCCTTCTGCCGATTTGGGGAGAAGAAGAAGAAGAAGAAGAATAGAGGTACTGAAAGGAAGCTAGCTATCTCCTGGAAGTCGAAGTTACCTTCAGCAGCCGCCACCGGTGCCTCCTACTTCCAGAAGATGGCACTGGTGCTCCCGTCGTCCATCATGCACTCTGGAATACAGAACAGAAACAAAGAAATGCCATTGGGCCCAAAATACACCATTCGTTGTCGTCGTTGCCTATATGTATCCTTACTACACTATTCGACACTCCCTGCAGCAGCTCAATCGAATATTTTCTTTTTTTTTCGTTTTCTTTTTTTTTAGCGTCAGACTATACAGTGCAGCGTATTTCTTTTATCCCTTCTGAGCGATCGGATGAAAAGGTACATAACCTAACGATCCAGAGAAAAGAAAAAAAAGAATTAGCACTTTATAAATATTATTCCGAGTTGAAGTCACTGTTATATAGGAAAAAGATAATTAATTTATCACTTCTATTTAGTTGGTCAGTATTGTTCTTTCTTTAATTAATGGTAAGTAGTTTTTTAAGTAAATAATCAGCGAAGATGAATATTTTGGTCAGTACTAAATCGCATCTTTTTAATACAATTTTGTTTTGTTGTTTTGTTTTGTTGTAGTTATTTGTTTCTTGATTAGGTTATATTATACATCTGTAAGAAATTTTCAAGTAAAATCGCACAGAATGCGCATAATATGAAAAAAAAAATAAAATATGCAAATTATACGGTGCTTTTTATAATATCTGTTAGGTGAAATAATTTTCTATCGAAATCTTCCTTATTTTACCCTATTTTCGAAAATATGAATTTTCATGGATATTTTATGATACACATTAACTATTTAAAATTATATTTATTAATGTTTCAATAAAAATACTGACAGTTTTTCTATCAATCGACGTAACACTGACCATTTACATGACGTACTGATGTTTTACTTTAAATACTGGCCATTTATTTAAAATACTGATTAAAAAAAAATTTCTTTTTAATACTGACCCAATAAATACTAGCCTTAATTTATTACAACAATTTAACGAATCGGTATTCACATAATGTATTATCGATTGCACTGAAATTCTAGAAAAAGAGCGTTATTAGAATATGCTTAAATGTTAGGACACTAGAAAAATTCATATTATCCAAGAAACGAGCAGATACAATGGATCCATAATAAAGATCGCATAACGTTTATCAACAGTTTATTTATCAGCTGAACTTTCGAAAGAGAAAACTTCCTTACTCTCGTACATTTACGAATCACGTTACGGCTGTGTGATAATCTTCGCATTAACCGGAACTTTCAAAGTTCACCATTACAGTTGGAAAGGGAGAATTTCAATCGAGTGTAACAGTTTTATCGTGAAATTTTACATTCCTCGGATAACGCCGGCAGCAGATCTCGTACTTTCGATTCATCGTGTCCTCCACCTCCAACCTTCGCCGCGTGAATGAACTTAATGACGCGTTCTTGCGAGGTTATGGAGATGCAAAATTGGCGAACCGAGTTTAAAGGTTGTCGTCGCGGCTGCTAGACGCGAGTTCATTCCAGCAGCTGTGCTTGGCCCAACTCGCGCCTTACAGCCATGGCTCCAGGGCACATTTAAGGATTTGTCTTGGGAAATTAGATTCTCCCCTGACTTGCAGCCTCGTTGCATCCCTGTTCTCCACGCATTCTTACCCCCTTCGTCCATCCTGTCCTTTCTCACACCGAACCTCTTTCACTTTCTCACACTTCCCTCCGCTATGTCCTTGACAGGGAATTCTCTCCTTCCTTTAGCCCCGAGTACTTTTCATCGAGCGTTCGTTTCCATTGTCGTGCCAGGACACACCGTGGGGACCGAGAATTGGACCTTTGTCGCTCGAGCTAAGTGTTAACGTGCCCTTCGCGTTCTCTCCACCCGCGAACCAGAACCACCAAGAAGCCGAGGAAAGGAATTAACACTCGGAAAATTATCATCTTCCTGAACTACAAGAACAAAGTGTATACAGGGTGTCTCAGCTAAAACCGAGCATACTTTTTCTTATAATTCAACGATATCAGAATTGTTTTAAACACTGTTCGAATCATTTCAAAAGAGAAGTATCGCGAATAGAAAGTTTTTTTCAATTATTTTTCCCCTGTTGTATCTTGTAGCACGTGTTAAAATACATTGTACACCGATTATTAAGGTGCACATGGCGAATCTTCAATAAAGATACAGTATATATATATTTTTTCAAGTTTTTATTTTGTGAAAATGCATAAAGTTTCTAATATATTTTATTTCGAGTGTCTGTCCCTCGTAAATAAATTATGTGACTGTCCTAAACTTGGCTTGAGTTATGTTGCTGCGAATTTTAATGCAAATTCGTATCTTTGAGAATATAGTAAACAAAAGTAGAACTGCGGGTAGAAAATTATTTCGTCTACAAAGTATTATAAAAAAAAAGCACTACAATTTGAATATTCTTTCTTATTACGTGCATTTTGTGCAATTTTGCATCTCTAAATTTCTTATGAAAGCATAAAAATCTACAATCTATTTGTAGCAAAAATATTTTAGGTAACAAAGTTAGTTGAAACACCCTGTATATTATTTCGTATTACATTATTTTACACTCGTATGAAATGAAATGATCAAAGTGATGCTTCTGTGTTGCAACAAACACATTCAAATATTTAATAACACTCTAAAGTGCTTTTTCAGTAGTTTTCAACTGAACGGATGTAAAAGCTCGGGTTTACTTTTTCTTTTCATATTTCTCAGAATGGTCAGTCCCTCGCGGTAAACAGCATCTTTCATTTTTCCATGGGTGAAACTTAAGCGAAATAAGACTGTGTAAACGACTAACTTGGTCATTCGTCCAAGCCAACAATTCGGAAATTTATCACTAATTAAAGCATTTGAAGTTTTTATTGTATAATCGTGATTTCTGTGTTTAATGTTATTTAAGAGACACGGCATGATATATCGTTAAATTTATTTTTGACATTAGTTACAACGCTATAAAGTGAAAAATATGATGCGATGTCATTAAAGGAAATACCGATAACCTTCAATTAACCTTGAAATTTATGTCAAAACACGAGCCTATACCATCATACTTATCCCCTCGAATGGTTCAACTTTTTTATTTGACATTTTCTTTTATGTTCAAAGCTCACAGAGAGATCTACGCACACACACGCGCGCGCGCGCGCGTGTCGTTTCTTGTAACGCATTCTGTATTTTTATGATAATACCTAACGAAGCATACATTGTAATTTTTTACCTATAATCGATCGGTTTCCCGATATTTTCAAACTTTTATTATTCTAAAGGTCCTCGAAAATAATGTGTGAAGCCACCTAACATATGTATATCAGTATGAACAATAAAGCGAGAGTTAAGCAATTTTCATTGAGTCGTTCATAATGCTTATATCGATGCGCTTATTTTTAACCTTAGCTCCAAAACCTTTAATGATGTAACACACGTTAAGTTCATGTGTGAAATTGTATAAAATGCATTCTAAGAATATCGCTATTTGCAGAAAATACGAAACCCAGTGTCATATTTTGGAAAGTAGAGAAATATATGAAAATTGTTCTGATTGTAATTATATGTACATTCATAATGTAGAGAAAAAGTGTAGGAAGAAAACTTCATTTTAAGATTGAAACATTTCTAACAGATATACATTCGTCTCTCGATTTACACGAGTTTCTTTTTACGCGGTAAATGATCTCTCGAGTTACACGTATCTTTCATTTTCTTTCTCTTCCATTATTAGTGATTACTCGTTGTAAGATAAAAGTCCATTAGAAAATATAAACATAAATAATGAAAATGAGCAGATAAATAAGGAACCGATTAGGACACTGCATGTCTCCAGGAAAATTATTTCTAGAAAGATTGTTTCGTACAGCAAATAATTCACGAGATATTTGAAGTCTTCATTTTACGAGACTGACCTTGTACATATATGAAATATGTACATGTGTACTTTAATAGCTAATACAAATTATTATTAAATTACGTTCAGACCTAAATTTTACTAAAAACACGAAAGATGTTGAAAATGTGAGCAGCCCTAATTATTTCGTCAAAGGCTGTATAATCAGCAAGAGAAATCATAAGTCAAAGAGGTTAATACTACAGAGATTTCGCGAAGAAGAAACTCACGAAGCCATTAATTAATTTAACGGAAATTTTTTTCATGCTAAAACAACCTTTCGATTGCTTAAGTATGTTGTAATTTCTGACCCATACGTAACTTTACTCTGCGCAGTTCTATTTATGATATCGCTTCTCTGCTGGCTAAGGAGCACGTCGTCCTCTCATAATCCACCAGGATTTCTCGCAAAGGCTTCAGACTGAAGCGGCTTGCGTCACGTCGGCTAACTCAAAGTTGCTCCCAATGAAGGCAGCCTTCGAGAGTCTCGATATCCCAGGATACGTTTATCTGCCCGAACATAGCAGGGCGAGTGATGGCGGTGGAAGCAAGATGGCTCTCCGAGAGATCGAAACTTATCTACTTGCTCAACTAGCTACTCTAGTACAGCAAGCCACCCTTATCCATTCACAGGAACTTCGACTACCCCTAAATTCGAGCAACTTCCATGCGAGATACGCATTTCTCAAATCTGTTTCGGTCGTTGTACACTTAATTCCGGTTTCGTTTGGGAGACTACAATCCATTTTCTTTTTTCACATAATCATCTCTACGAACTGTTGTTTCGAACGCTTGTTCTCTTCATTTTCTCTTTTTCTGACTTGCCAACGATATACTGTTCCCTTTGTGCTAGAAATATGAATGCGCGTTTCGGCCAGTTTTAGGTTTTTGGTCAAAATGGGAGTTCAGAATTGAATATAAAAATTAATGAAATAATTCTATTATTATTCATAATGAAATTAACAATGTTTTCGAAAATTTTTTCTTCTGATTTAAGTGTAATTGTGAAATAAATTTTGAAATTTTTTTTACGATACTCATCTCGATTCAAGAAGTGAAAATTCGCACATTCATGCCTCTAGCATAAAAAGGATGATACGATTTGTATCGAAATCGCTTCAATCGTGACATAATTAAGGTGGTATTCTACGATAGATGTTTGAAAAAGTCGAATTTTTTTATACTTTCCTAAACAATATTGTTTAAAAAATATAATGCGAAGCTCTATAATTGTACTTTTAAAATTAAGGAAATTATAGGTGTTTAAAATGTACGAGAAACAAAGAACAGTATTAGTGGTTTATGAAAGAATAATCGACATGAATCGATAAAAACAGTCGATACAGTTGAAAATGGAACTACTGAAATTTTTCAAAGAATTTCCATATCACGACTGAATGTTCGATAAAATTTGTTTTTGTATCTTAAAGCAAGAACATTCCTAAAATATTATTCAATTAATTTCGTAGTTGTTACGTGTGAAGGAAAGAGTGTCATAGTAATTTTATGAGCTATGTCCTGAATAAATTGCGAGTAATATGATTGAAAGAGCGACTGTGAGATAAGTTCCAGATGTTGGAACCATTTGCCAATTTAACGCTTTAATTTAACAACGTCTTGCAATTAAAATCTGATTTACCCTTTGTACTGTTAATAGGATATTACTCTGCACAGTAAAGTCCTACCATACTACAAAGGAATCTATAAAACGGTGTAATTAAGCTATGTGACAAGGGCTGTAGAACATCTTATATAAAGAGCAGTTATTAACGCAGCAAAAACGAACGATTTACCCTGAAACAATAAAACTACTTCCAATGATAGAATAATGATATGAAATATCTATAAAATCTACTAATATGAGAATATTAGTTTGCGTATAGTATTTCATCGTCATCTTTCATTTCGCTTCTTTTATATTTGCTTAAAGAAGAAAGAAATCTATGCAAAAAGGTAGCAACACTGGTAGTCGAAAAGACTTGTATACAGTACCAGCCAAAAGTCTAGAATCACTGTGCATTTCAAATTGCTCAAAAATTTCCAGAAAAAAGTTAGATTCAGAATTTTCAAATCAATCCGTATCAGGTGAATTCCTACTGAACATAACAGCATCAATTTCTAATCTATAAAGAACCAATAACAGATTTAACTGTAGAAAAACTAACCTAACCTAAGTTAACCTGTCGAGTCCATATTGTATTAGTTATATATATGTTGTATTATTATATATGATATCATATATGTTATATTATTATATATTATGCTATTATTATGCTATTTATTATGAGAGAGAAATAAAAACATTCTGTTTCTTCTAAAATGTTTTAGTGGATTTATTCTTTAATTTATCGTTTCCTGCTTCTGTGTAAAATGACGACTGTTAAGCGAGTAATAAAAAACTACCACAATCTACATTCATTCTAATATAATTTATTCGTTGAAACAATTATGCTATACAATCGTTCATAAATTATTTTTTTGATTTAGTATACGCTAATTTTAATTTTAGCTTAGTTTTCTTCCTAGAGAGACTAAAGATGGACTTGTCAAGCCCACCAATTAGTAAATATTGAAAATATCTTGTTCCTTTTTTTTAGAACACGCATAATGAAATAGGTACAGAAAGATTAGCGAAGGAAAAGTTACTTTGTCATTATTATTGAACCATTTTTTATCGATGGAACTTCGAACGGTCAAAAGTAAATTTTTCTAATTATAATAGAGAAAGTAGTGGAAAGATATTTAGACACTTACGCGATTATAAAATGTATTCAATATAATTCCTGTTCAATAAATTTCTGGATGCGTGCTCTAAGCGAATGTCTAATTTTTGCAGCTATTCCTAAATATTTTTCAACATTTTGTACTTAATATCACGTGAAGGGCACGATATCATAGGTCATTGAATAGATCTTAAACTCAGTTATTATGTCATCTAAAATGTATACACTCGTTTAAAAAAACATGACCTTGAAATCTCGAAAACCAAGACCTTGAGAACAATGTTCTACGTATCATAATATTTACCCCTTTGAGCCAAATAATGTTTTTCATTAAAATTTCTTCATAATACCAAAAACAAGTGAGATATTCGTAGTGACCAAGTTACTTTGTTCACCCTGTATAATATGTCAGAGAGTTCATTCATTCTTGTGCTCCAAGAAACCCCTTTGTTTCGTTCCTTTTTTCATCTCACAACTATGAAATGTTAAGATTTCTGCCAAGTATACGAAACAAGTGTAACATGGAACGTTAGCGTGATAGAAGTAAAACTTCTGTGGTTGATGTGCAACGACAAAAAGACATTACCGACGGAAAACGATGTCGTTAGGAGTGAAGACGGATCAAGGTCGTTGGCAAAGTTCAGGAACACCGTGATTGAAGTCTGCAACCACGTGGATACGTGATCTATACATATATAGGTGTATAACGTAGTAAGACGATGGAAGCAGAAGCAGAAGCAGAAGCAGTGACAACGTTGAGCTTTGGATCACTCCTCCTGCATCCACGTCAAGCTGAGGCTTTGTGGGGCCACACCAAGGCAAGCGACCGGAGATTACAATGATATCTACGCCAGATTAGCATATGAATTACGGGCCTGCTCATCTACTACCTCCCCCTTCACCCCCCTGTGCCACTTTCTAAACCCGCTTTTCCTCCTCCCTTCTTCGATGTCTCTTCTTGAATACTTCATTCCTCTGCTTTTCTTTTTCTTCATATTCTCATGTTCTTTGCTGCTTCTCTTCCATGGCTGCCTGTTCCCCAGTTCCGTCCTTTGCACGATTTACCCTCGTGCGCATTTCTATTCAGATTCGTTTGAGCGAACGACCTCAAGCACCACGACCAACTTCATCGAATTGCTCGGTACGTTCTTTAGGTTCATGTCTCCGTGAATTTTGGGTAGCGATATTTGAATTCGGAATTTTCGATTGTACGTATAGATACCTCGAGAGATTTTGCCGGGTTTCATGGGAGACGTACATTTAAATGGTAACACGATAATAAAAAGGAATATAAGTCTGTATTACGTTCTTTGTTCCTTTCTTTTTCCTTTTTATATTGGAAATACTGGTATTATAATTTTTGGCGATGTGATGAATTTCAGTGAATCTCAGTTGGGTAGAAGTCAAGAGGAAAAGATAAATTAGAAGTTGAGAAAGAGTGTGTAGTCTTTCTGCTTAGGCCACGTAATACTGAAAACTGATTTGGCAAGCATAAGTGCGTATCTCTTCAGTTTGTTGCGATAAATGTTTTTAGCTTCTATTGAACATTTTTCTTCTAGATACCTATATTTTATTTAAAAGCACGTACTAAGAAGATGCATCCATTATAAAATTTCGGGAGAAAGTATGTCTCCATCTTACGAATTACCAGAATAAAAAAATCATAAACAGCACTGCTATGAATAAACAACAAAAGTCCCATCACCGTCTAAAAAAAAAAAAACGAAAATGCATCTAAAATTAAAAGATATTGTAAAAAATGTTACGAGAATAATGTTGCACGATTTGAACGAAATATTACTAGAAATTTAATTAAAAAAGTTAAAAGTTACTATGATAACTGTGATGGAAAACATCACATCTTTGACTACAATTCATTAAAACACTTCTTATACTATACCATATATTCTATATTAATAAAAATAACATGCAAGCAGAATTTGCTTCTTTTGTAAATTTCAAACTTTCAACAATATCACTTGTAACACTAGAATATTATTTATTAAAAATTGTATTATTGATATTGATTAGATGTGGCCTTCAAGAAAATTCTATTGTCGGTTACTTATGATAAACGTGCGCTTAATTTATTGAAAAGAATATGCTTATTTGACTCGTAAGCACGTAGTAACTTTAATGAGCCAAAATTATAATACAAATTTATATGAAATTGAAAACTATTTTGCAAGAAAATATATAAATGGAGGAAATATATTCTTTGAAACTTCATATTGTATCACTTTAATAAGATTGCAACGACCTTACTCGCCTGTAAAAACCATTATGGTAATTAATTACTTAAAAACTTGTTATTTACGATTATTTAAAGCGATAAATGTATATATCCGATGAGATGGTGGAAATTTTACATTTATCAAGTCTAACGCAGAATACGATGAAGTATGATAGAGCAAGGACGTAAAATGAAAAAGTAGCGTGACATTAATATAATGAGCTGATAGTTATCGATGGCACTTGTTTCAATATTTTACATTTGATCTCAATGTCGCTTGATATATCCAGGGTGTATAATCAAATATTAGTTAATTATTATATTACTTTTGTATACATTAGATTCGATACAGTTTGCCTCGAATGAACGTATAAAAGCTGAAGTATCGTAGTATTTTTAACGACATGGAATTAATTAATAGTACGTAATTCTTATATATTTCTCTGTATTTTATGGATTGAAAGTTACGTATGGGTTTATCAACGTGTGTTATTGCACATTATAACGATTGCTTTACCATTTAATAATAATATTTTATTACTTTTTGCTATTAAAACAGTTATTTTTTATTAAAGGTTTTGATCAAGGCTGTAGCTTTTAATCTGTAAACAATTATCAGCGAATACATTATAGCTTTCAATAGTAACTTGTACAAGAATTGCATTTATTGATAAAACTTTAGAAGCTAAGAAAAAAATTGTCCTAATATAATTAAAGAAAATAGTTTGAAATTTATATCTTGAATATACGCGTACGTAAAAAATGATGATTAATATTTTAAGAAATATATATTTTACTGCTTGATTCTAGAAAAAAAGAAAAAAAAAGGTCAGGGAGTATTGATACTAGGTCTCATAGTAGTGATTCAATTAGATTTGAATATTATCTATCTGCAAACCTAGTTCGCTTATCCTAAAACCCGATCTTAATATCATAATATAACGACGAAGTATACTGGTTCGAGTGCTTGTTCTCACCTCCGCGGTTTTCACTGTCCGCCGGTTTAACTTGAATAGGACGGTTCATCTGCAACAAAAAGGAAAATATTAAATCAGAATTATATATCTGCACGACAATTTGAATAATAAATTTTATCCATTGGATTTATATGTGAATATTACACTATTATTATATTATACATACGTTATATTGTTATATAATATCGTGAGTATTATATAATATCATATATACGATATTCAATTTAATAAATTAATAAAATATTAATTATATTTATAAATAGTTAATAAATTAATAAACGTTATATTATTATTTTAATATCATATATATTATATGTTGTATTATTATATATTGTACCATTATTATACTAGTTATTATGCTAAATAAAAAAATTCAATTTCTTATAAAATGTTTTAGTGGATTTATTCTTTAATTTACTATTTAATTTGCTGTCAAATCACGAATTTTAAGCGAGTAATAAAACAGCTGCCACAGTTTATATATATATATTAACTCTAACATGATTTATTCGTTGAGATAATTATGCTGTACAATCATTTATAAATTATTTTCTTGATTTAGTTTACGCTAGTTTTCACTCAGTTCTTCCTTTTCACACTAATTTTCTAACTGACAATATTTCTGATGACTACTATGCAATAATTAGAATATAGAATAGAAATATAAAAATTTATTATAATTATGAGCGTAGTTATTTAATAATATTAATTTTATAGTGCGTTCATTATTCACTATTCACTTTAAAATACAATTGAATTGCACCTGTAACTCTTGTTTTGTTGATACATTTAATGTTTACCTTATCCGGAAAGTTGAAATTATTAATTTATGAAACAAGAATATTCTAAAACAACATATTTCTATTAATAAATATAAAGAAGAAAGCGAATAAACATGTGACGAAAGTAAGCAATAGAAAACTAGAATATTTTTCAAAGTAATCGATCCAGATGTGTCTTTTATTTCACACGTTCCATATTTGTTACTTTACTTCTGTTCAAATATCATCGTTGGCTATAAAAGTATATATTCTCCGTCTTTTAAGGGATGCTTCCCAGATGAGTAATTAGTTAAAAGAAAATAAAGATTGGAAATTGTAATATTTTACCTTTTAATAAAATTTGATATCGACAAAAAAATGGTATCAAAGTCTCCGATAAGCCACTTCGAAAATCTGTATAAATGAGTTTAAGACACATGTAAGTAAACTGATTAGAAGAAGAAATGAACAATAAAACAAAGATGTTTATACGTAGATACATTCATAGTGTATTATACCCAAGCTCCAATCCAAACTTTTATAAAAAAAATATATAACACCCACCATTTGAATAATTCGATTTCTGTCCCAATTATTTTACTTATATGCATTAAAAAAAAAAACCGAAAAGTGAAAATAATTATCCATTTTCGGAGCCGTTTATGACAGACTTCGATACCATTTTTCTAGCCGATATAAAATT
Source organism: Anthophora plumipes (assembly GCA_951804975.1). Taxonomy (NCBI): domain Eukaryota; kingdom Metazoa; phylum Arthropoda; class Insecta; order Hymenoptera; family Apidae; genus Anthophora; species Anthophora plumipes. Next base: position 12,028,371 of record OX638118.1, on the reverse strand, counting down.
TCCTGGATGAACGACACTCGTTTCAGTTCTTACAGGGTAGAGTACCACAATATCTAGCTGTTATTCCTTTTTAAACTAATTACTCATCTGGGAAGCTTTCCTTGTTAGATTATCATCAGAAGATAAAGATAAGGAATGGAAAACAAGAGAGCCAAAACGAAAGTGAAACGGAGTTAAAATGAAATAAATAAGTAGGGACGTAGAATAAAAAAAAAAGAAGGAACCTCGCCCTTACTCTCAACGTTTTGCTTTACGAAAGTGCGGAACTCCGACACTCGTCCTCCCGCACCATCCTCACGAAGTCTTTTGGACCATTGCGAATGGGTCGAGATCCTCGAGAACAAATAACATTGTTTATTTGGCGGACGGTCGCACCACCGCAGAGCTCTCTAGTTCGTTCCTAGGGGATGAGGATGCATGATTCATGACGCGGGGGACACAGGACTGTACTCCGATCTCTCCTCCCTCATACCACCACTCTACACTTCTCTTGCTGTCTTCTATTTTCGAATGGTTGTTTTGTACTCAGAATCCTTCTTTTTGTCACTTCGAAGCCTTCCTCAGCTTCTGTCAGCAATATGTTACTCCCCTCCATGAATTGTTGCAGAAATTTTGTTTACAACTTCGAACGCACACCTGAGATTTAATTATAAGTTCATATTTTGCTATAAATTTCGAAACTTCAAAGACACAGTTTAACACGTAAGTTTTACAATTTCAATCGAATAACGATATCTGGATGAAATGTACAATTTTTCAGTAAACTAACATAGATTTAACAAGGAGATAGTAATTATTGAAACATTATAGCTTTCAGCTGTTGCAATAATTCGGAGATTAATACAAACGTTTTTCAAAAATTTATATATACAACTTTATTTAATGATATTTAAATATTGCCACGAAATTTCAAGATTTTTCTTGAATTTTTCAAAAAACTGTTTTAAACAAGATTTTAATTATGTATATTTAACTAAACGTAAGTTTCATAAATTATAGTCTTTTTATTTACATTTTTGTAAGAATATAAATGTCGCCTTTTGAATGAAATGGTAGCATTATTTAAATAGAATTACAAGAACACAACCAATTACCAAACGTGTCATCAAAAATTACTAAATGTTACAAAAATAGCACAAGTAATACAAAAAGGCAGTAGAAGTTGTACAACGTCGTCATATATACGTTAAGTCGTTCACTCTAGGACACTTATTATAATCGAATGCTTAAAAGTTTCAGGACATTGTATAACTTTGTTCCATAGCATTAAAAAATGTGATAGTTTGATTTAGAGAACACAACCCTCATACCTTTTAAAGAAATGTAGAAAGAGAAACTTCAGTTAATGAAAGTTAAATACACTTAAATACCGTTCCACTTTTGTCTAAACCAATTTTTTATCAAGTTCAAAGAAAGTCTTTATGCAAGACACTTACATAATACTAAATAATTTTTATAATGAAATTATTTCGATAATTTCAGTTCTTTCTGAGGTATTCTACTGTGTTAGTTTGAAAAAGACAACCTGTAAGTTATCAAACACTTAATAAAATTAGGATTTGAACCTCGAAATTTCAGTTTTTACCACAATTTCCCAAACAGAATACCCTTCTTTTGCAAGAGTAATAATACTTGTATTTGAATAGATAATTTTTTATTACAACTACTCATTATGGTCACATGGACTGTCGAAATTAAAATAAAGAAAAATGTATCACTGCGTCTTCTCAGCGCTGTTTATTACTGTTTAGAGAAAAACCCTTTTTAAATTACTTGTGAATACTGAAAGGTACTGCAGATAATTTTTGAAGGAAAAAATTTCAAAGCAAACAAAAATGGTATACAGAATATCGTCGTTTCGAATTGGAGCTGTGTTAACCCTCGGCCAACTGTGCCGAAGAAAGAAGCGTCTTTTCATGTTGTTGAAAAAATAATACACAAAAATAAAAAAGAAACCAAGAAATATAAAAAATTGTCTAAAACATGTATTAGAAGGTAGCAAATTCGGGTCCAAACAGACCCAAGCATAGTCATCCGTGCAATAAATTGAATCGTCCATCTTCCAAGGGTTGGATAAATACTTTCTCTTTTTTTGAAATTTTTGAAGTTATACGTATATATTTTTTGAATTAAAAAAAAATATATATATATATATTTAATTTCGCAACTTGTATTTATGTTCCAACAAACATTTTGCTTAAAATGAACAAAATATCCGGTGACTTATAGACGGGAGTATATGTAAGACACCCAGTATATATCCATATTACGTAAAAATGTGGAAAAAGCAACACACTGTACAACGACGATAAATTTTATCAGAAGCCCAGGAATCTGTTTCTTAACATAAGTATAATATGGCGGAGTGTTGTGACCATCTGTCTTCTGATTCGATGTTTTCTTTTTTCTCTTTTTTTCATTATGTACTACCTCCCATAAGAATTGCAGGAAGGGAACTCGCTGGAGTAGAAACATATGTGACAACCCCTAAACTTTTTCTTTGTGCATGCACATCAGATATCAAGAGGGGTTGCGTTGCAAGGGTCAGTGCCATACTACGTGAATCTCGTGCAGAAACTATCATATAATACATCCGCCAAGCCGAAGAAACCAGATTTCCTGGTTGAAACTTTAGCATGTATAATATTTATTATTTATTAACCGTTCAGTTAAATTTCTCCTTTTGCTAAAATGTATTTTCGTATCTTCCTTACTCAAACGTAAAGAAAATAAAATTTCTTAATATTCATATTATAGTTTCTTGAAGAGACGGTTTTATTCTAGTACTTTTCAAAAATCGACTTTCTTGAGGGGAAGTTTTCACTTTTTTAATGTGTTAAGAACTATACCGGTTCTTACGAATCTACGCCAAATTTTTCAGAGAGCAATTAAATGGCGTTAAGGAAAAAAATATTTGAATTAATAATAATATAAGTATTTTTATATATGTAATTAATATAATACTAATGTTACTATACTTAAAATATTCTTATATGTTTTCAAGCAAGTATTGAAAATAGTATCACATATATTATATTTTTTCTTGTTCAAGTTCACGTGAAGATCAACATATATTATATGATATTTTGAATTAGATTTTTTTTTTAACGAGCTACACTGACTGAAAATGAGCTGAAAAACGTCGGTAACCTTGAAATCTCGGGGAAAAAATATAAATAAAAATAAAAGTCTGTTAATCAGAATATTTGTCCCTTTGCACCATTCATTTTCTCTCTGACCACTTTTCCCATATGATAAAAAGCAACCGAGATATTTTAACTGCTCGAGTTAGGCGAAACACTCTGTACTCATTCAGCTTATTCGTTATAAATCGAAATATAATTATACATTACGTTTTAATAAACACACTCTATATTCCATTGCTCTTTCCTTGAACATAACAAAATGTCAAGCAAGCCTTAGTTTATCAAACGTCTGATAGCCCGATGTTCAGTAATGAGAAATAAATTACTCTCATCACACATGCTTACAATTCCCCGTTCACCATCGAGGGAACGATTAAATTCTAATGTACTCGCGACAAGTGATATCGTAATCATCAAAGGTAATCATCGTCGCTTGTTATTTAATCTATTTTGTAGAGGATCCGTGGAAGCATAAAAATGTCTCACCGTAAAACGTAGGAAATTTAACTAAGTAAGAAAATGAATGAAAGTGAGAAGGTAAGGGACCGGAAAGGATGAGATACCGGAAGATACGCGGCTTTAGAGAGATCGAGGGAGAACGATGAGTAAGGAAACGAGAAGGAAAGACAGGTCACTTTAAGCATTGTCCTCTGGTCAGGAAATTAAACTTTGAGCCAAGCACTGGCCATTAGGCGTTTGTTGTTGCCTCGTTGTCAGGGGAACCCCGTGTTTCATATAGGTACTGGAACTGAGATACGACGTTTTACACGAGTCCCCCCCAAGGGAAGTTTAACACTGAATGCATCGTGTAAATGTCACTTACGACCCGAGGGATCTGTACCAGTCAATAACGATCACCAAGCGAGACTTCCAGGGATTGTATTGCCAAGCATAGACGTGTCGATTAACGAAGACACGTATTAACTGCAGCTCGTTAACGATGGCTCATTATGTCCAAATAGTTCCACTTGTAGTTAATTAGTGTACCAAATCAACGTCAGTTAATTATTTCATTCGTGGTAAGTGACTCTGAGACAGGAACAGCGACACAGGGAATAATGTGACAGAATCAAACGTTAAGTCTGCCTGTTAACCTAGTACTATTATTATTAGGTTGTACCAGGTGAAATTGTCATTCTTGTTGAATGAAATGATAAACAATATATTTTCAAAACTGTAATTTTTATTCTATTAATCCTTTGCACTCCACTACGGTGATAGTTACTACAAACCATAAATTTCTTCCAGTTTCATTGATATCGAAATAAAGCAAATTAAAAAGAGAGATAATACTAAATAAATTTATAAACAATTTATCATTTCTTCTGCTCAAAAGAAAACTTTTGCTTTTCAAAATTTTCAAGGGCATCTGTGGTTGATATGTCATTACTTTTACAAGTAAAATAGTAGGGACATTTTTCCGGAAATATTCCACTTAGAAAAGGTAAACCAGGTCCTCAAAGAAGGTGCAAAATATGTGACAACACACAATCAGCGTAATGAAATCACTTGGAAGTATAAAAAAATGTCTCGTTGCATTACACATTTCACACTGCTTTGAAATATATCATACTGTATAAAATTATTAATACAAATTTTCCTATACGCTGTTAGTATATTTATCGAAGTAGTGTGACTATATGCACTTTTACTTTAAAATTTGTATAGCAACAATTTGAAGCAATAGCTAACTTCCAATTGCCTTGCACGAGTATCGTTCAATTAATTTCCAGCGCAAGAGGTTAATAAAGTCTAATATTTAGTTAAACAAGGTATTTCATCACATCTTGGAACAGGTTTCGAGGACCTCAAAAAGTCGAACAAGTTAACCAGCACAACATAAAGAACTTCAACACATAATGTACGTTCTGGTGTAAGTAGAATTTTTTAGAAAAGCCACACTATGTTTCAGTAAGCTTTGACTACTACACCATGGCTCAGTTTATATTCATACAGGAATAAGATTCTAAATTCAGATTATAAACAAGCTACATACATGATATGTTAACACGTTGACTAACACGTTGGTCATGTATGACTGGAGATTGTTTTCTCCACTGCACTATAGTGGTCATTAGTGACCGGAGCGCCCCAAATGTTTAGAATAATTAAAATAAAATGAATATCGTCAACTAAAGAATGTTGAATAACATAGCTAACTAAACAATATTATGAAATAAAAAATACACCATTCAAGAAATACAAATTTTCATTAAAACAGTATACATTATGTTATAAAAATTAAATATGGCATATTTTATTAAAACATATTAAGCGTAAATGAGGAGTGTCCGTAGTAGTCACCGCAGTAGGTAGTGTTTTTCTTTAACCAACTTTTAACATTTTTCGAATCATGATTGACGTTATCTTTTTGATAATATTCCTTGCAAAATTTTTGCATCAGGTTGTTTATTATGGTTGCTAAAATATTTTTCGAGGTGTATACCATGTCTCATAAAAGTGGTAGATACTCGTTTTCTTATATGTGTAAAAAATATTCAAAAACAATTATCAAGAGTAACTGAGTGTACCAAGAGGCCACGGTAGTCATCCGTGAACACTAGCAATAAACGCACTATGAATTTACTAACCATATTTCTTATTATTTTGTCATTATATAGTTTAGTATAATGAAAATTCTCTTCTGGACTTATGAGAGCAGTATGTAAATCTCGCGTGGTAGTCAGATAGGAGAAAGATGAAACAAATTAATTCTTCTTCTTCTTTTTTGTTTTAAATTAACAACTCAGTTTCACGAAAAAAGAACAAAAGAAACAGTGGTACGAGCCGCACCTTTATCGTAACAATTTTGTCCACGATCACATGCCGATCCTTCGACTATTCGTGTCATCGACAGCCGTGTGCACTTAGAAAATCGATTCCCTTGAGGGGTACCACTCAAGATAGATGGTAATAAGTAAATGTGTTTGCTCAGCCCAAAGCGCGCATCACGAGCAATTAATTAAGCTCGATTATCTATGTACACTGTGGGAAGCGCGTCTTGCTTCAGCCGGATAGATGCTGAGTAATAACCATGTGCTCTAGGAAATACATCTTGTAAGTACAGCCGTTTAATTTAATTTCACAAACTGACACGTGAAAAATGTTACTTGTACAATAGTTTAGCTTACAGGGATTGCTGATAACGTCAAAAACACGCCGAGAATTTTGTGTATTTCCATAAATTTAATTATTACACTTTAAAGATTTTCTCTAAATCTTTAGGTAAGATTCTATTTAATGACATACTTCTTTCGATACGTTTAGCTAACCTAATTGCTAGATATTGCTCTAATTTTCACTGTTTCCTGGCTACTAATTCTTCTCACTTTCTTGTATTCGTTTCTAATTATACTTCTAAGAAGTTCAGATGCAATAGAAAAATTAATACTGGTTCCTTGATATATATAGTAGCTATCAAATGTTAATCCTTCTTGTTCCAGAATGCTATGCATAGTATTGCTTGTTCACGAAAATTAACGTAGGATAAAAGCACCTAATTTTGACTACAGAAACTAAATGATAATTCATATTTTTGTATCTAATTAGTCTCAGATGGTAGAAAATAGTATGCGATTAATAAAACAATTTTTTCAGTGATAACAATAGATACGTCACACTTTTCAACCAGTGAACACGATACATTATCGCGCAGTCCTACTTATACAAAATATTATAATAATAAATTCTTTTGTGTAATTCTGAAAAGTTTCCATGCACTAAGTCCCCTATCCTGAGTAAATTTCTTAAACCTTTTAGTGCCGAGTCAAACTGATATAGTTTGATAAGGTTTAAGAAAAAGGAAAATTCAGTTTTAAATAATAATTACAAAAATTTAAAAGGAAACATTAAGAAATAAAGGGAAAATGAATTAACGTCGAAAGTATTTCAATATTTATTGCAAATTTCTTCAAAATTTATTTCACAGTTACACTTAAATATGATACAAAAACTGATATATAGAAAGAAAAATTAAAAACTATTATTTATCAGAAATAATACTAATATTATTTCATTACGTTTCATATTCATCAATTAATTTTTACAATTCATGCTTCTAACATAAAGGATAAGATGTATCGTTCTTTGATACTAAAAGGGTTAAAAGGGTATTTTAGTGTAGACCTTTGAAGAAATCGATTGTTTTCTTTTCATATTTTCTTAACCCCTTGCCGTACGAATTTTTAATTACTACCTATGTTAGTCTCGAATGTTTACTGCATCAATTTTAAATAAAGAAAGTGAAGATATTACATATCAATTTTTATTTGAAAGTCCTCTATCTTGAATTCAAACCAAAGTTAGAACAAACATACAAATTTGATAGATGTATAAATGCTTCTTTTGTCACACCTTGACCATAATGTACATCACGAGTGAAAGTCGTTATTATACGGCAAAGAGTTAAAGTGCATAGTTTTAGAAATATTTGCAAAATCGTGTGTTGGAACTCGTAAGATTAATAGAGTATTAGCTGTTTGAAGGATGTGTCGCTCAATCTTTATTTATTAAATGTTTTCAATTGATGGATGGAGATTAGTAAGACTCTTTCCTCCTTTCTAGGAAGGAACATCGGATTTGTTGATAAAATTTTCAGTATGCAGTGAAGTTGGCTATTAGTTGGATCGCCACGTGAAAATTTCAAACGTGTTTTTCTCAAATCTGTGTTTTTTAAAACGGTGTCCATATTTTAAAAGTTACTACATCGATTGGCTTGAAATTTTGTGTGCACCTTTAATGTATGTATCACTACAGACTGTATTAAAATTAACACAAAATTATTGTCTTTTTCCAACTTTTCTAAACCCCTGAAAGTAAAAGAAAATAGGAAAAAATCGACGATCACACTTCAAAGGGTTGCTATTTTTTAAATTATCCACTTTTTTCTTTCATTCTAGTACCGACTATAGCCAAACTCATCTTAATTAAGAATCTTCTTGGCTTTTTAATTTCAGACTAGCAAAAGGACCGAAATTACTGACGCCATGAGAAGAAATTTGCTTTGAGCATTCACAATTTTAATTTCTTTTCGACAAAAAAAAGCTTGCAAATGTTATTAAAACATGTATAAACACACAATTAAATTTTGACTAGAAAGAGTGTTAGAGCTTCTTTGCAAAATAATTCCCTAAGAAACCTACATAGTACATGCTTCACAATAAAATACCTTATTAAGTAGTTTGACTCAAAAAGAGGGACAACAGCAAACACGGAACATCAGCATTGAATTTGTAATGCTGTATACCTATGACACTGATATTTCACAAGATTCAAAAGTAACCGTACAAATGAATTAAAAATAATCAATTAGTCAATGTGTAATTTCGAGCACAGATAAAATCAAAACGACTCCATTTCAACGGCACGTTGCTAGAAACCTTAGAGCACGCAATTGAATTAGCTGCTGCATTTATACCCCTTCCGCAGCACCGCACATCTCACCCCTTCCCGCCGAGTAACCCAATTCTTTTCTCTTACGGGAAGTACGATTCCTAGAAAGCCACGCAAAATCCAGATAGGGGATAGGTGGATGCTGATAACTGCCGAATTGAATAGTGAATGCCGCTTCGGAAATTGAATAAGCTATCGTGTCTGAGCCGAGCCGTCGAGCGAAGCCCGGTATTTGACCTGGCTGCGTGCAATCAATGTACTGATTGGAGATAAGAGCTCACCCTGTAGTCCCTGGCATCCTCTTCGCCATGATTTATATACGTACGGTCTTCGACGGCGATGTATTCATTACTTGATTACCCTTCGGCAAGTTAATATCGTCGTGACCGTGTAACGAGTCAGATATCAGCACGATGTGTGTGTATGTGTATATATCGCGTCCGTCTTCAATTTTCCATCGACGTATTTTTGTTCCCATTGTGAACTACGAATGCGTAATTGCGTTATTTCGTTCCGGTTAACTAGCTCATTCTTTCCTCACGATTATTCTGTGTTTTCTCGAGCTTTGTTAATGCTTTTGTAGTAGGACACTTAACACTTACGCGTTCTTCAGCTGAGATTTCATGATTTTCGTAAAATTTTCGCGAAATATTCGGTTTCCAAGTTTTACAAAATTTTTTATTTTTTTCTGATTGTGTTGCGTTAGATTCCGATACTTAGTATTTTAAAAGTAATCATTTTATCCTCCTAAACTTTTGTACATGGAAGTCTTAAAAGTTTCAAAGCACTTAGACTTCGAAAGAAAATTTAAAAAATACGTTTGGTAGATTTATATCGGTTGTATACATGGTAAAAATTTCATCGAAATCGGTCGATGTAGAAACAAGCGACAGGCATTAAAAGCTGTAACAGTTATTACATTTTCAGCAATTGCAAGCCGAAAGTAGTGAAAGACTTCATTTTTCGCTATTTTTAACCGTTTTGTATGTATATTATAACACTGATGTTATATATTTTACATATTAGCATATTATGTATATATTATAATATGTATAATAATACTGAATATCAAACTTTATAATTTTACATAGTGTGATATTTTACGCAACATTCGCCAAGATATAGCTCGCAGTTATGGAAATGAAATAGTACACTTTTGTTAATTTTTTGAATTTACCTCCATTTTTTTTTTCTTTTTGCGCTAGCTCTTGGTTTAGTGCAACACTGCGTTTTTTCTAAACTTACACATCATCATTTTGTAAACATTGAAACGCGTTTACAAAGCTTCAATAGAAGATTTTCAAAATGAAATTCTTAATTAGATGTTAAATGAAAAACCGCGTTCGAATTACCTGATCTATTCTATGTATCCATTTCAGTCACAGATAGTAGGTAAAGTATTAAAAATAGATTCATAGAATCCTGAAAATAAATGAATTTACATGAATTAAAGTAAATGGAAGTAGTGATATTACTTTCAAATCTTTTGTTATGATCTAGTAAAAATGTATCAAAGAACTTTTCGCTTACATTTATTCGTAAAGTAAATGTATTCATATAGAAACAAAATACGTAAAGAGACATGTAACATTTTAATCCGTCATTGATGAGAATGCAATTACTTTACCAGAAATTTTAGGAATCAATTTCTTTTTTTTTTTTTACGAAATGTGTAATACTTAAGAACAGCAAAATTCAGGTAACAAATGTAAAGAAAGGATGAAAATATTGCAGAACATAAATCATTCGTAAAGATGTGTTTCACAATGATATTTATTATATCATTTCTCTTAGTTACGTGAATCGGTATGCGGTAGCAGAAGCTGGTTCAAGTTAACTTCAATAATTTGCCACACGCGTATCTAACTGGAAACTGTACTCGGCGAAATCTGTATTCGCGCCCACGGTGTTAATACGACTAATTGTCGACTACTGCTAAAGTAAATGTACTTCTCCTTACGTTCGTGTTGGAAGAGGGGCGAACGATTCAGGTTATTCCGCAGCAACAGATCACACCTAAATGAATTCTGGATAGATTATTCTAGAGAGTTAATTGAAATGCTTAACCCTCTATAATCTGATCTTCCATCGTTTCTCGTGAGAAGAAAAATGATGGTTGATTAGAATTTTCCATCCCATTTGAAAAAGTAGGAATGAATAATCATTATAAAAAAAATTTACTATTTACATTTAGGCTAATTTAAACAAATTTATTTTAGGCTATTATTAATACATTATTGACCGTGAATATAATCAGACGGTTTTAGAGAATGATACAATTAAAATCATCGTGCGAAATTGTTAGAGCCAAGAATTGATAAATTATGCACTTAATGTTTATTATACAATTTGTAATTGTTCTTATCATTCACATTTTTCATTGTAAATTTGTTTTCCTAGCTTTCTGTATATTATAAACGCAACTTTGTCGTTGTAAAACTTTTTATCACGAAGTAATGGAAATGTAAAACGGCCACCATGAAGTTTTGAGTGAAAAAGAACTCTTCGGTGAATTTTTTGCAAATACTGTATCTAATTGTCTAAATGATAGTTTTTCAGAATATAGGTTTGATTCAGACGATGTGAATATTAGATCAACAAAAAGATGAAACACATTCTGTGCCTGCTATAGAACCTATCATACTCTAAAGAAGTACTAAAATGCTTTAACAAGATGTGTATAAAGTCTCCAATAAATACATTTTATAAGAAGAAAGCTTTTTTTTATTTATTCACACGCCAGTGTTCAATATTGACTTCTATGAAAAATAGTCGGCTATAGGCGTTACTTTCTACAAACATTCCCCGGTCAACAATATGTTAAGAACTTTGTTCTTTTACATCAATAGTTCTAAATCTAATAGATCTACCATCACATAATACTCGTTGGTTAAATGAATTAGACATCTCGCGAACCTTAGTGTTTTCTTTAAAATATCATTTTATGTAAAATTATCCCAGTATTTTATAATTTATTATTTGCATTCTTTTCACAAAATATGACTTTATTGTACGATACTACAAAATAAAAAGATTATTGTCGTGGACAGATCATTCATTTTCTTGAATTATTTGCAATGTCCCCTTCATTCCATCTCTTCCCTAAATGGATGCTTAACTTTCAAGTCACATGACGTTATAAGAACTTAGGCTAAGTTAGTCATTTAGTAAAATGAATCCTATCATTTATAGTGATTAATATTCCACGAACGTTCACTAGATTTTCCTCTATCTTTTTAATGACCAACCGTTAATAATAGTTTTACACGTGATCAATAATGAAACGCATCTACGAGAACGGACATGAAAATCATCATTCGCGAATCGTCCTATTGTTTCTTCCGTGACAGTATTGCATACAATTGCCAAATGAATTTGCCCGCCATATCGCACGGTTAGCAAGTTATCAGCGTCGCCTTTTTTTCCTCTTTTTTCTTTCTCTCTTTTTTTTGTTTTATGCCGGCAAACAATGTGACTTCGGCCTAGTGATAACTCATATTGAAACCTGTGTTACGATACAGCATAGTATGAATAAACACGCACCTGCGTCCCAGTACGTTCGAATATTGCCTAACTCATACCTGCACGCTAGTTTGCCTTTATGTTTTCATTGTGATTATAAATAGGATTCACGTTTTATTGTCAAGCATGACGCGCAGTATGATTCAACATCACGTCGTATAACGGTGCAAAATAAGTGGCAGGTACATGCTGTTGCGAACGAATTTGGACGTCACGTAATATACGACCAAAGTAATGCAAGTGTTGATACGATTTTGTTGGTAGTATCTTCTATACTGAACAGTACAGAGGAGGTTGAGTTGTAACACATCTGTCCTATAAGCTTGACCATTCGTTCTAATAAATAGAATCTTTGATATGACACCGGCTGTCTCTTACATCTAAAGCATGGCTTTCCTTTGTAAGATTACCGAGAGGAGTCTTCTAAAAGACTTTAGATAAAACACACTTACATTTCCCCATTTTCTTTTCCTTTCCTTTCTTTCTTTCTTTTACGTTACAAATAAACTTACTGATGAAAGTTAAGAAACACAGCAGGTAAGGAATACGTTAACCTTCTATAGCTCGGTGTATTTTTGAAATCACATACTGATATATCGATATATCGTATATAAGGTGGCGTTTACATCTGGTTATACAGGGTGAGTCTCGTAACATCGATAACTTTAAATATTTGCTAAATGATTTGCGGTACGAAAAAATATCTCAGACAAAAGTTACACAGTTTCTAGGGAAGACATGCTTTTCCCTAATCGGTTTCTTATTTATTTGCTTTTCTATCGAGATATGAAGGCTATCTTCAATTTCTTAAATGAAATATTTAACATTTTCTCTCGAATTTGAATAAAAACATCGAATTATACGTTAAAAAGTGTTACATGAAATAGGGTCCAAAATTAATACTTATTGAGATACTTTCAAATAAATGATCTTGTATTAGAAAATACGTTCAGTCACCGTGTCAGAAAATACGTTTAGTCATCTAATCGGACTACTGATATGACTTTGTCTACAACGACAAGTCACGTTTACAAACACATTTCTTGTTAGATACCTATTAAGCTCAATAAACGTAAAAGCCTTATTGAGGAGGGTATTCAATTTATTACACCTTATCAACTGTTTTAAAATCCCTTCGATCTGGCGGAGAAAGGATTACGAACATCAGAACTATTTTAACCCTCTGACTACGAAAGGCGTATGTATACGCCCTCTAAATCTTTGTATTATAACTATTTTCTAACATAGAATTTATTGTTACACGTAACGTAGCAATTGTAAATAGCTGAATATTGGCAAGTGTTTCAATATTCGCATGTTTTTACTAACATTGTTCAGTTTCAATTTCCTTGTTCTTGTAAAATCGAATCGTGAATTAAATCGTACAAAATTATTCCTTTGCTGCATATATAAATGTTCATTTATTTCAATTTGTGATCAGTTTTATAATTTTGTTCATTTGTTATTTCTCAAAATAATATAGTGTACCTTAAAAATGTTTGATCAGAAGAAAAGATAACAAGTAATTATGATACTTAAAAGTAGCAGTTAATCGCGACAACTGATATGCGAGTATCACATCGTAAATTGATGCAAAAATAATTACAATTCTTAGCATATTGTCGATGGAAAGCGCAAATCGGCGTTTTTCATTTTTCAAGCGTAAATGAAGCGATATATTTGTAAATTCTGTTTGTAAATGTTTTAATAACTACCACACTAAAAAACATGATTAGCATCATCGATAATTGTACTAACCAATTTTCAATAAAGATTTCGTTTAATAAAATATTTACATTGCTTTGAACAGGTGTATTTAAATTTCGTATCTATACATATATCAAAAATGTGCTGAGGCTTGATTCGTTTCACAATATTCCGTCAATAACGTGTTAAGTATCTCAGTTAAAAACGTATAACATTTCATTGAAAAATTACGTTTTGTAGGCAAATTTAAGAGCTTAGGGTTTTAACGGCCCACATGTTCGTCAGCCGCGTCGATCGGGACGATGACCAGGTTTATGGTGCGAATGTGACCGCGGGCAAGACGGCATTTCTAGAGGTAGTAATCGTCATGCCGTAAACCTTGTCACCATAAGCGAATGGCAGAAAACGACGTTCCTGGGCGAATACAGTTTCCACCAAAGTCGTGATGGAAGGGGAACGTCGAAAGTTGAACAAACGTTTACAATCGAATAGACGGTGGAAAAAAATAGATAGAAACAAGAGTGTGTTGTAACGTAGAAGAGCTGGTATGGTAAAGGAGAGCGAGCACTAAAGTAAATTAGATTATAGACTGTGACTGTGTTATTTTTTTAAAACTGTCATCTCTGAATCCCACAAATTCCTAAAACCTTATCCCAATCTTACAGTTTATTAATCGAAATAATAAAAAATCAGATTCATCAACTAAACACCCCATACGTGTACATTGTCGTGTTAAAAAGTATGTTCTGTATCAGTATCCGACAGTCTGTTCCATATAATAAAATTAAACGATCTGTTATACCCTCAAATATTTTTATCCTTTCCGTTATCTGTATCCACAACTAGTCACCCACTTTCACTATTAGTCACACTGAATTCATCACTTTCCAACTCTCCTCTCAACTCTCCCACACAGTCATATCCCAAAGTTCATTTTTCCAAACCCTTAATAGCCCTATTTTTCCATCCAGGAGTCAGTCTCTGTTCTATCACGCGCACGTCACATACCACATATTAATAAAGTTCTATTTCTACGCAACGACGATCTCTAATTGATTAAAATTTAGTATTACCCCATTATTTCCTCCGATATCCGAGGAATTGGAGCCAACCGGGCATCATAGATCGATTCGAAAATAAAAATATCGTACGACAGTGAAAAGTGTTAATGGTAAGGTGAATATTGACCACGGTGTATCACACCACGTGCATGGATTTAGCATTAAAGTTTCAGGAAGCCGCACTTAATGAAGGATGAGAAGCCTTTTTTACCTAGCCGCCGACGGACCGTTCCGACTATTTTCACGGGAGAATATGATGCACTGTTTCGACATCGAATTTTTTACGCAACCACGCCTCTTCGGCACGAAACACCCGGTCGCCTGCCTATCCAATTTCTCACTCCTTTTTTTTTTACTTTTTTTTTTACTCGGGCGTCCCTCTCCCCCATCCCGATCACTTTTTTCCCTAACACTCTACAAATATTTGAGCGCCGGCTGCAGCCCCGCCGAAAGAGCATTCGAGTCGAGTGAGCTTTCGCGTCCCCAGGCCAATCACCGTTCACCGATTGTAATCTAAGCCAATGCCTGGGTGCGCATTAAATGTCAAACGTTATTCGTCCCTCTATTTCGTGACGCCGACGGCGACGATGCCCGACGTCTACGTCGATCGCGGTGTTATTGCTAGTGGTCTATCTGACAGATGTTGGAAAATCATCACCGACACGACTTTCACAAACGTTTAATACTATACTGCTTTTGACATGGTCTTGTTTCCGTTATACATACGCGATACGACGGTTTAAATTTGCGGGCCTTTGCTAGCACATATCATTGAATTCTGTCATCAAATGTACACAGTGGGTCACAGAAGTATTCGCACCTTATTTAAAACAAATTGTACTAACTATAGGTATACATACCCATCCACAAGTCATGCGACACCTTCTATTAGGTGTAGAAATTAATTCTTTTCGATTTTTGGGAACAATCAAAGTTTTATTTAAAAAGAATGAAAACAGACCAATCGTGGAAATAATATTCATTGTTGTTGATGAGCTTTCACTGTTTTTCTGCCAGCTTGTAAATACCACCGTGAATATCTCGATTTGAATGGTAGTACTAATTAGAGTATGCCCTCCTGTAATGAGGTACTCTTATAACGTACTCTCTTAATAGATTTTAGGATAAAAATAGCGACACTGACGCTTTCATAAGCAACACTCTCAGTGCTTTATTCATTATTCGGTTTTTATATGGTGCGTAGGGTTTGTTAATGAGGGAATTCGCGGAGCTCAGATAGGTTTTATCGCGTATTTCACTGCCTCGCAGAGATTCCACAGGATTACACGAACTGTCCACCGAAAACATTCTCCGGTCATTGTGTACCTCTCTTTCAAATCAATGTGCTGAGGTAGAAGTGATAGGAGGTCCACATACACTACAGAAAAGCTAATTGGCGATTTTAACCGCTTGAGTGTCAGATTGTTCAAAAGTGTCAGTTAGCTGGTCCATAGAATCGAACTGTCTGCTTGATCAGATTTCGTCGATGCGTGTCTTCACTGACGATGGTCCGAATATTATTCAGGCAAGTTTATGACATTTCTCATTCATGACATCAAAATGAGAAACTTTATAAGTTTGACAAAACTAAAGATTTTGGCCTGAAATTTTGTTTACAGTACATGTAAGTAATATTACACAGATAAGGGTATGCATTTCACAATTTGATCATTTTTGTAAAAAAGGAAGAAAAAGGAAACAACTGTTTCTTGCCCCCCAAAACAATTAAATATGAATTCAATTTTAGCACCCTTCACTTCAACGTAAAAAATGATATAAGACCATTTAATTTCAAAACTTTATCTGAAAAATAACTAACAGTTAATTTTGTGGCGAATGCCATCCCCCTTAGCATACTATACAACAGTTTACTCGTGGCTTTTGAAATATTTGATAAATATCAATTTGTATCGTGGTATTTCCCCATTTGAATTTAGTACGGTATGTAAGTTAGAGAACGGGTGGTCTGGTTTTAGGATTGATGAGCCAAGCAAAGCAGGCGAGCCATGTGGTGAGCTACATTACCCTGGCGTTATGCGCTGGCACATTCACGTGTGCTGCTGCATTAATTGATGTACGTCTCTGCATCAACACCGACTGGCCTTCTCGTGAGAACCCGTCATGTGTTCTGTTCAACGTTTTCGATACAAGCGCGTACAGCATATATAGGATGGGCAACGTCAACGCGAAGGAAGCTCCGATCGACAGGAAGACAGGTAAATGGACGTAAAGCTATCGATCGAAGGGTACATCACTTATCCGAGATAATTTATTTCGCTCAGCAAGTAGGTCGCACATTACGTAAAAACAGCGTATTTTCTTTTGTGCCTAGCAACCAGTCGATATTCTCGGCGAAATTTTCTAAATGATTCTACATTCTTTTATAACATTCTATTCATGCACTGTGTTGGATCTCCTGGGCTATACAATCGATTTACACTAAAATATATTTGTAGTTTCAGAAATATAATTTGTCGAATCGTGAACGTTAATATTAGGTGTAGAAATACATTCAAGTACAGTCATTTAAATCGAAATATACGCAGTGGCGTTCGCAAGCTAGCAGAAAAATGGTACAAGGTCATCAATAATAATGGAAATTATTTCAGCTATTGATCTCTTTCCTTCTTTTTAAATGAATCTTTGATTATATCTAAAACTCGGAAAGAACGGACTTCTACACCTAATATAATGACTAGACTGCGGAGTTTTACGCAAATTCATAGTTATTGAGAAGATTGTGAAAGGAAAGTGAAATTTTGGTAGAAAATTAGTTTCACCTACCAGGTGAAAAGCACTATAATTTGGATATTTTGTATATATTTTTGAAGAAAAATATACGATTTCTAGTGTGACCTTTTTCATAGAAATTTATTGGCTAATTTTCGTACGTTGTTACAAGTTGACAGCTATTCGTCTCTGTCATGTAAGTTCAATCAACAAGATACATAAAGCAATTTCATAACACGTGACCGAATTATACTGTGCAGGAAAATATTTCAATTTTCTTTCCTGGAAAAGAAACTTTTTAATCTGCAATGCCTTATTTTGATAAATTGAGGAGTCCAGTGCAAGAAGAAGCTACGCCACAATAATAATGTTGCGAGATATTAAGGCAATTGAGATTGCTATTCTTTTATTTAAATATATTAATATAGAGATGGTATATCTGAGAAAATATTTTATTCCTTCTTCTTTTTTTACTTTCTATACACTTAAATCTGAAAATTGGATTAAAAACTAAGCTTTACAAAAACTTTCTTAAGGCTAGTTCACTTGACAAAGCATGTATTTTTGTACATTTGGTTATACATTAAAGAGTACATGGAAATTTTGAAGGTTTTATCGAATAATCTCGTAAATAAACAATTTAAAAAAATGTAGCTTAAACCAGGTATCCCGTTATTTTATTTATGTTAAAAAAACATTCAGTTATAAATGATAATTACGAAATTTAAAAAGGAACCTGTTGAGAAATAAAGGGAAAATAAATTAACGACTTTTCGATATTTGCTGAAAATTTTTTCAAAATTTATTTCACAGTTACACTTAAATATGATATAAAAATTGATACACGATAAAGAAGATTTCAAAGACATTATTATTTATTAGATATAATACCAGAATTATTTCATTGCTTTTCATATTCATTTGTTAATTCCCACAGTTCGTGCTTTCAGCATAAGAGGAACGATATATTCTTGTTCGGTAGTAAAAGGGTTGAATTAGTTATATAAATAATAATAAAAAAAGACAAATAAAAATTATGTAAATAACAAACTGCTGAGTATCACAAAAACGAAATGGAAGCACATTTTTGAAGTGGTTATATTTCTTATTGTGCTGCTTAATCGGTTAAACTGTTTCTTGTTTCTTTTCAAACACTTCCTAATTTTTTAACTAGGCATAAATAAGAGTTTTTTTAAATATCCCAGAAACGAAGTCGAAACACATTCCTGTTATATGCATATGTCGACGTAGTATTTGGAAGTCGCGCCAGAATTTCTACGCAATAAGTGCTCAAGCACGCGTGATGCCCCTGAAGGTAATGGTCGATTTCCCTTCGATTGCTGTTCGAAAAGTGACCCTGAGCGGCCATCACTCCTGGACTTTAGAATAGTGATAAAAGAAATCACGTTATAAAAGTGCAAATATCCTTCATAAACAGAAAAACGGAAGAATTCCATCTAAAGAACTTCCTCTAATACAATTTCCTCGTTATTACAACTGTTAATTAGTAACAGATATAATTTACTGTCTCAAACGTTTGATGGAAAAAAAAAGGAAATTAACACACTGTCGTCAGGTATTATATATTTATTGAAACTTTTTTATATAGACAATTTTTTCAACATCTACGTATTAAAATTACGATATTTCTTTTTGTAATTAATATTGTCGTAGTTTATACAATAAAACTGTTGGTACCTAACTGGAAATATTATTTATTTATAAAATTTCTTTTATGTTTTATTCTGAAACAATGTTTCAGTAATTAAAACATAAACATCAATGACAGTTATCGGAAATGAAGCGTTTCATATCATGTTATAAATAATTACATTTTATTCAAATTTTTAGAAGTTGTAAATTGGTAAGTCTAGTATTTTTTTTAAACAGGTTCCTTTATGTAACGGTACTTTGCAGAATTCGCAAGTAAGTTGTGATTCACTCCTTTTATCATGTGCTTTGTATACAAAACATGGTGTTGTGGAATAAATTTGCATAATTATGGAAATTGTGGAGTAATTTTATTCCAATCATAAAAAAAAAAGAAAAAATAGAAAAAATCCGTTGCTTGAGAAATTATCAATAAAGCTGCATTTATTCTTAAAAAGAGAATTCTTGTTTCCTGTCAGTAATGTGACAAGCGACGAAAGAAACGTGTTCAACCATAATACGGGCACTGGCAGCGAAAATCATACAGGTTGTATCGTAAGAAGTATTGACTCGGTACAATTACAAAATAAAGAATTTGGTTGAAAATAAATTACCAATCCATGGCCTAATACTTGATTATTACCATTCTCAAAACAAAATATTAAACATCACTCTTTATTAATAACAAAAAGCAACAATGTCATAACTTATTATATCGTCTTCATACCCAAAATTGTACAAAAAGATATACAGCATTTTTGTATAGTAAAATACAAATCCATTGAGTTGATTGGAAAATAATTTCATTTTTTACATGAAAATGAAAGACAATTTTTTTTTTTATAGAAAGAAACGGTTTTATTCAGTTGTATATTTGTACCAACACCTATTGTCATCTTTCAGATAATAAAATGATTCCACGCTTATAGAATTTTTTGTTTTTATTGGCAAAGAGCTGAATTAAGTGATTTTTGACACTCATTTGAATGAAAGTTTTCAACGATATTTAACTGAAAAAAAAAACTGTATTACTTTCCGAACAATAGAATAATGTGAAAAATTATTTCACTATTTAGTAAGATAACTGTTATTATCTGTAACTTTTTGCAAACGTTGCATAGTGAGTGATTCTTCTCAAAAACGGGACAAAAAAAGTAAAAAAGATTCATAAATTACAATTTCTTGGATAATTTGATTTATACTCTTACCCATAACTAATAAATTTATTGTGTATAATTTTATTAATAACGGAAAAATTATAAATAATTGAAAGTTTATCATATTTTAATTATTATTTTTATCTTCTACTAAATCTTGCGTGTTTGAAAGTCATTTGAGAAGCTAAAAATATAGCTTCAAAAGATTATAATAGTGAAAAAAGTATTTCTATAAAGTGTTTAATTAATAACATATTCTTTATCTTACAATTTACTACCTAAGTTCTTTCAGAGGAGTTATCGGTAATCGTTCATAGTCAAAGGGCAAAAATCAATTATATCAATAATGTCTCGAACATTATTAGAGACAGAGAAATTGTGCATATGTATGTAAATTCGCATGGTCGGCAATGTATTGAAATTCTTTTAACATTTTCTGCATTTACGGATTTTTTCACATATTGTTCAATGTCAATTGCAATCACTAGAGCACTTAATTTTGGATCTCTTTTCACTTTTCGAAGCCTTTCCCTTCATCTTTCATCAGCTTCGGTTAACTTCTTCAAATTGATTTTTATTTTATTTCTTATTGAAGAAGCACTTCTATTTACACATATGATTTATATGTAACATAATATGTATATGTACATAATTATTAATCTGTTGTTTGCCTGTTGTTTCGTTGCTTGTTTGTCTCATTTACCACGATGAAATTACACTGGCACCAAACAACTGCGAAACATTACGAGGTACTTTTTTCGAAAAAACGCGCTGTATACTATCCTGCAAGTATACAACAAGTTATGACGTTACTCTCTTTCTTTTTTTTTTCATTGACAAAAAAATAACGTTCAATTTTGTCTTTTGAGTATGAGTAATGAATGATTATAAACCTTGAAAACATTTCAAAACGACGAAAACAGAAAAACAAAAGGATCAATTAGCTCCATTCAGTTACAACTTCACAAAGAAGTTAAAAAAAAAAAAGAATTCCTACAGCAATAATTATCGCGTAAATTCTACCAGTTCGTGTTAACCGTAATATCTATTCGCCGATAAAAAACGAAAAAAAGGAAAAAAAAAAGAAAAAAGACACTTGCAGGATTTGTCGAACATAATCGAGGTAGGCCGGAAGAAAGTAGACACACCCGCTAAAACCGAGCAGCTGCGTTTCTTCGCGTATACACACGTCTCTATACGCACGCACGTTTAATGCACTTTGGCGTGTATGCGTGCACACGTGCGTTGTATCTCTCCGTATGCAAAGGTGGTGGGGAGAGAAGGTACTATTGTAAACGGTCCGCGTACAGCCTGTACGACATATGGATACATATAACGTAACGGTTGCGCACATGCCGCCAGAAATAACCGCGCGTAAACAGACGCACGAAAATCTTTTACGGGTTTGATGCGTGAAGCGAGCGACCAATATAAAGAGAGGGACATGCATGAAAATCTGCGACCGCTCGTAAACTCAGCGTAGATCCGTGGCATTTTCGCGCCCGTCTATCGGAACGTGAAGGTTATACAGGGAAAAACCGAGCAGCTCCGTTTTTACGATCGTGCTATGCATTTCCTCCGTTAGTCATATATGTACGTTGCGAACGACTTCGTGATTCAATTTTTGATGTTCACAAGGAAACATCGTCTATGCGAAAGATTTCCCGATTCTATTCAATAACGCGACACTTTTCTTCATCACACGCTAACGCTGCAAGGAAAATAGATTTACCGTCGAATTATTACACTTTTTATTTGTTATATATACCTATGCACAGTAAGATTTCATTTAAGCAAAAAAAAAAAACAGTGTAACAAAAGTTAAATTGGGTATTGTAATTCACACGTGAGAAAGAATAAACAAATTTCACTTTAATTTTTAGTTACTTTTATATCAATTTGCAAAATGTATACACGCACATGGAATATTCAGGGTTTGTTTAAATTGTTAGTCTTACTGTATGTACATATATATACAGGGTGTTAAAAATAAAAGTGTTCAAGAGTTTAAGGGCTTACTTACTTAAAAATGTCCTATCAACATAGGTCCTGTGATCAATCCTTCTGCCGTAAAATCGATTTTTATCTTTCACGAGCATTGGATATCGAAAGCGAATGTCTTCGTGGAACGTAAACAAAGTGTTTGATTCAGAAGCACGTTAGCTCAATGTTGTCAACATAAATTTCTTACTAATATCAACAGATTTCATAAATAAAGTAAAAGCCTTCTTTATTATAACAAATGTTCAATATATTTTCAGGACCTACGTAGACAGGACATTATTTGCGTTTCTTTACGAGTACTACAAGCCCTTAAAGTCTCGAACACTTTTTTTCAACACCCAGTATATATGTACTTTTATCTACGAAGAATGGTATTGCAAAATCAGTGGCAAAGATACGAACTGGAAGCACAAACAGCACATCGGTAACGTTCCGTCGTGTAAAATTCACTCACCATTTGCAAGTCGTTCCGACGCGACGATACAACTTCCACTATATGAACCATTGGTGACAGATTGACGCCGTGCGTGTTTTAGCGATTCCGCTAAAGAAAACTGAACAACGCGATCTCGGCTTACACCTTTCACCCCGCGGAATCACAAGTTACGTGGGCGAGGGGGCGGCGGCGTGGGGATGGAATCGAAGAAATAAAAAAAAAAGGCGAGGTTTTCACTGTAGCTTGTCACGATACGATCACGACGCGATCACAGCGCAGGACGGCACAAGCGTGTTTAATTCGTCGCGCGGACGCGCGCTTCCGAGAACTTCCGAAGTGTCGCTATATCGCACGTGTTTCCGTCCGCGATTTTCCACTGCACAACGGAGCCCACAGTCCCTGTTTCCTTTTATCTCCACTTTCTTCCTTTTTCTTTTTCTCCGTTTTCTCAGTTTTCACGCTTTCGCTACGATATTCCGCGATCACGTATCGGGATAAAGTGCGCGGGTTTTCGCGTAAACGTACGGAGATATGTATGTATATATGCGTGTATATATATGTATATACACATGTACGCTGCGGAGCGTCCTTTTGGGAAAGAGAAAGGGGGAAAGAGCGCACGATGAGTGTGCGAAGGAGACAGAAGGGACAGAGCTACAGATAAAACCCCGAACGCAGCTCGTCCGCGACTGATTCCCCAGGCCTACACGCACCCTCTAGTTTTCTCCCTTTCATCCCCCACTACCCACCCTCCCAACCGCCAACCCCCTTCTTCCTCCTCCTATCCCCCCTCACCCTCTCACTCTCCCTTCTAACCCCTCACCATCACCCCTCTGCGACCCTAACGGCCCTTCCTCCTTCCGATGTGTCCCCCTCTTTGACTCTACGCACCCTCTGAGAGAAAGCCTACGCACCCTTATAGCAGTCGATATATGTCCTTCTTGTTCTCCTTTTCTCTCATACTCTCACTCTCTCTCTGTCTCTTTTTCTTTCTCGCTCGAACGGTCGCGCGCGCACGAGTTTTCTGGGTTCTCTCTTTCTTTCTCATTGCTAAACTCCCCGCTATATCCTCTCGTTGTCCCTTCCCGCCTCTTTTCCCTTTTGCTGCCTCTGCTTCCTGTCCTTGTAATTCACCCACTGTCTTCTTTCCTAACCGAGTCTTTCTGATACTACCATCTTTGTCCTTACGATCGTCTTTGTCCTACGTCCTCTTATATCGATGAAATCCTGTAGCATTTGGCCAATCAAAGAAGCGCGCTAGCGCTTTCTACGATCTTATGTTAGCGGAGCCGGAAAAAAAAAGAAAGGAAGAAAGATACCTACTCTGGACAAGCGAAGACAGACGGAGACTTTGGAAGGTAGCCGAGGGGTTGGGATTCTATCTCTGGGAAATAGGTGCGTGTGTATCCTTTACGCGTAGAAAGAAAGCTCAGAGAGAAGCCGTAATGGGAAAACGTTCCTTGTGGCTTAGGTCTTCCTTGTGAGATGAGATGAAATGATATCTATTAGTACGGATCACAGGCAAGGACTTCCAATGCAACCAATTTTCATAACCGAAGCCGTTGTTTCAGTTACGATTTTAATCATTTCCATCATGTTCCTTCAGTTTTATAAACAACACAATTGGAGTGTCTGTAATAGATTCTGTTTTCGTGTGCGAAATAAAGTACATACAAAGAGTATAATTTCTTCTTTTTATTTTAGCAGAGATTATTTTGCAAATTTACAAGACTAGAATTAACAGAATTTTATGAATTTTGAAATCATATTCTACTATTTAAATTTAAATGGGAAACAGAAGTAAGAAAATGAATAAAATGTTCATACATGTCATATATGAAAAATATTCTACGTTTTAAAACAACTGCTTCTTTCATTCGATACGATAGAATATAAACACTAAGACATAAAAAATACAGAGAATAATGCTTCTTTCTTCGTCAGTTAGTTCCGAAAGACGAGTTGTGTTAAATGACGTCAGAAGCTACTAATAGATAATTAACATCACTCAGAGAAATATTAGTACCTTTTCCATTTTATAGACATACGTAATTAGAAGGAATGTGAAAGACATATATTTATATTTTATAGAAATACATATATATATATTTCTGTTAAATAAACAAACTTCATTTGTTATTTTTATCGTACACTATAAATTGACAAAAATTAATTGTTAATCCATAAAAACAACAATTCTTGTCATATACAATTTGCAATCTTACCCGAAAAACTTACCGTATCCTCAAACCACATAACCATACAAGATTATTGAGGAAAGATACCTAAGATTTCTTGTTAAATTTATAAAATATTTAATACATACATACATCTCTATCAAATTAACAAATTTTATGTTATCTAAATCATACTCTATTAAATCAACACTGCTAAACTAACAAAAAGTAAATACTAACCCATAAAAAGAATAAATTCTTCTCATACACAATGCATCTATACATTTGCAATATAAAGAACTTATTCATTAGACATCTTAATCACATTCTGATGCTATTTTAACTCGAATCAAGCGTTGCAAAAAATGCAAACGTAAGAAAAAATTGTGTGATACATTTTTTTCAATACAATTTTCACAATTATTAGCGAAACATGTGCAAGCCTCATGCAACCACTTTTCACAAAGGATGCAGAAAATTTAATCACTTATATCGTCACAATACTCAAGCAATATAAAAATTATCTGAATTAATTAATTTATTTATTACTAATTACTATTAATACATATTATTTGTTGAAATATGTAAGTTGCAATGTTTATATTAATATAATATCTTGCATCAATCAATTTATGCATTTTATTTCAGTATGTTGGGAAAGATACCACAGCTCAATAACTAACTTAAATTGTAAGTTAATCCATTTTTACAAAAGTCAAAATAAATAGAAAAAATACTTTTTTATAGCTAACAACCCGTCGTTGTTGATAAAACTTCCTTCTATTTGTGAAAAAATATAATTATTGTTTAAACACAGAATATCCAAATTTTTACTGCTATTTGATATTTTGTAGTCAAAATTTAATTTTTTTTGTAACTTAAAATATCAAGCAGCAGCAAAAATTTTGTTATTCTATGTAACCTTCTTCAAAATATGCAGTGAATGAACAAATTATTATAGTCGGATGAAAAAATTACATATTTATGTTTTCGGTGGTATCATAACTTCAATAATAGTAAAATACACTTTTAACACATATTTAGATGTTTTGATATCTATGAAAAAGAACAACAAAATTCGAATTTTGTAACTCAACGGATATAAATGCAATGCAAAACCTATGAAAATGATTGAAACGCCAAATTGCATCAAAAGTGATAACTAATAAATAGCAAATAATTAAAGAAACTTGTATCCGTTCTTGTAGACATTCACATCTTGTGCGCGCTAAATCGTTATTGTGTAAATAATAATTTCGTGAAATGAGTGTGCGTGTATAGTGCGAAGTCGCAAAAATTAGTCAACCTACTCAGAAAGATTATTGTAAATATAAATATAAAGGAAAATGAACCTAGTAACCATGTGTTTAATATTTGTTTTTCTTCTTTTTGTTTATTATCTATGCACATTGTTAAAAATACGTACCCTCTTCAAATATAAATTAAATAAACATTTCTTTTCATAAAAGGTAAAGTAATAAACTTATATTATTCCTTATATATCCAACAATAATCATTAAATTTGGATGATCCTTCATTCAGTTTCGAAAAACTAATCAGAAACGAAGCATCAATTCAAAGAATACTTTGAAGAATTTCTCGCACATGGCTTTTCAGATGTAACAAGAGTAATAATAAAAGTAATATTATTTCTGAAAGAAATAAAAGGTTTTGTTTCATGGAACATTGTCATTGCTTTAAATAGGTATTTTTATCTTCTATATAATCCAAAAATGTCTGGGAACTAACAATGTGTTAATTACCCTTATAAATTACAATAAAATCACAGCGAAAGGCTTTATGTTTTAGTTTAACATTTAAAATTCCGGCAAATACGTATAAGATATGTAAGTTAAAAAGGTAGTGCAAAAGTAGTGGTGGAATCTGAAAAAAATTGGTCGATGAACGACGCGTTATCCCGAAGGGCCATTCACCGTTCCGAAGGTTATTGAAATTTCCCTCATTATCAGAGTCATTCTGAGTCGGAATACGTTCTTTCGTGGACTTGGAACCGTATAAGGAGATAAATTCGGATCAGAACGCAGCGAAGAAAAAGGGAAATATAAACCACGCGAATAGAAGGAAGAACGCGAAAAGGACCTGCAGTTAACCTCTCGACTTCCCCTCCCTCCTTCGCCCAGGGATTTGTTGGTCCAGAAGGACCACTCTTACGTACATTCGCACAACTCTCTACCGACCTCTCTTCGCTACCCCTTTTCTCCGCCCTCTTGGCATCACCCCCCTCTCTTTAGCTCGCGTTTTTAAAGGGTGCACAAAAGCCACCGGAAATTGCTCCCGGTTCTTCCGACGTTACGGACGTTCTATGCCTATCTTTTTCTCCTGCTACTCTCACGATCTCTTCCTTCTTCTCTGTTTCTACAACCGCCTATCTTCTTCGCCGTTTTTTTTTTTTACCGCCGTCGACGATTTTACGAGTAGGTACCTACTGAGGCGGCAAGAGTTCCGATAATGGCGGATTTGGATAGCGGCCGTGCCCGCTTCTGCACCAATTGGGCCGTAGATGAAGCGCGGCCCGACAACGACGAATGATTCTCGGAGACGAAACTGGCTTTAACGAAGCGTACCCTTCGCTCGGGTATATCACGCGAAAGATCAAATCCCCCTGACACGTGTGACACGTGGAATTGTGCAACGTGAAATGACGTGGTTTGGAGAAGAGTGGTCTTTCTTTTTTTTTTTCTCTCTTTCTTTCTTTGTACTCGTAAAACTCTTCTAATTGAACAATTTAACATGAAATCTTTCTCTGTAACTGGCAGGATTTTATTACTCCTGAGGCCTGCATTTTGCGAACGTTTAACGTTTTCGATAATGTCCCGCGGGTGTTCCGCATAACTCAGGCAAAACTATATTATTAAAACGGTTGGAAAGTTGAAAAAATTGTCTGACAGTATTTGCTTGCAATTTATTTCGAGTATTACAATGTATTCTTTCGAAGACATTCTCTGTGTATGGGGATAGAAACTTTTATGAATTTAGCATTCCTCCGAGATAGTATTAAAGCATTCGTTATTAATTTACATTAATCGTTATTGCATAAAAATAAGATAAAAATATATATTGGCATTATTATTATCATATATAATGATTATATTTTTTTTATTCTTGTTATTCATTAACAGTGTACACTAATGGATTGCTCTCCCGTGAGCAATAAATAAATAAATAAATAAATAAATAAACAATAATTTTACTAAATAAAATTTAGTCTATTGCATAGTGACTTTCCAGTATTTATGTATTTTAGTATGATTAACGATTTATCGACGTCTTCCTTGCTCGTATAACGCGAAAGAACTTTAACAGTTAATTTTCCGTCGGAAAATTACTTCGCTCTCTGTAACAGTGCAAATTGCTTTCACCAACAGAAAGATCAATGAAACGTAACATCTTTCGAAACTGTTGACAAAATATTTACTTTGCGATGAGAGTAAAGAAGGGGAATAGGCAGAGAAAGAGATGAAGTGAAAGTTGGTAAGGAAAACTTGAACGAACCGGGTTGCGTTGCTTTTTGATGACTTGAAGGAACTTCGCCTCAGGACGATGAGGATTGAAAAGAACTTTGCAGCTTGCGCGTCGACATGGAAAGTACATAGAAGATTTAGGACATTGTGGATTAGGCAACTAACCTCCTTAGAGAATTGTGGGAAATTTACATTTACAAAGTATAGTAGAAAATATTTCAATATATTTTATGAGATTTGCTGAAAAAGCTTGAAGAAGGAGTGGAAAAAGTTCATACGGATTTATAGTAGATATATATTCAAATAATCCAAACTTTCTTGAAATATCATTTTATTTAACAATATAATTACCACTTGTTTTTATAACTCTTTTGTAACACACTATGAGCTTATAAATTCCATCGATATAAATGTCTTGAGCTTTACTTGTAGATAATAAATTAACTGCTATTTTAACATTAAATTTAAGAGACCCGTCAAATTGACAGTTTTAAGATTTCTCAAGCAAAATTACAGAAGCTATTGCTATCATTTTTTAGTAATTTTTATTGACTTTTATTAATGGAATAATACGAAAATGTATTCAAATTTCTAAGTAAATTAATGGTATATAATTAAGCTGTTTCTGAATTAAGTAAATAGATCTTTTTAATAAAACCGGGTGTTAATCATGGTATCGCTTTTAAAGTGATTATTAGGATAAAGGATTATCCTAAGTTTACGATACGATCGACAAATTTTGCAAATTTCTAAGGACTTGAATATTTTATTTTGTAACATGTTATTAATTTTACAATTAAGTGAAACGTCAAATGCTTAATTGATTTTTAAATGCTTGGCCTCTCCTGCTCACATAGCAATCTCATTCTTCGGACCAAGGACAGACAACAATAGAACGACCTGGACATAATGAATTTTAAAATTACCGACGACTAGCACGTTTACCATTCTTTGACGTATCGACGACACAAGACGACATTAGAACGACAACGACTCTGAACTTCTTAGTCTTCATTAGACAAGACAGTTTTCCCATATTTTTCTCTGTTTTAGTCTTCGCCTAGTGAATACAGAGTCCACTCAAACCCGTCTATATAAATAGTCGAATATCAACAATCGTTTCAGTTTACACAATTTACATTAGAAAATACCGAAAAAAATGTAACAAATGCTCAAAACATGTTTATAGTGTTTATAGAATACACGAAACACGTGCTTTATGCGTATCAAAAAATTAATAAACATAGTATGTTTTTATAAACCATAAATACATTCATTTTCCTTTAATACTGAAAATTTCATCAAAAATCTGTCAACGTTGCTATGAGCTGCAAATGATTAAAAATGCTGAAAATCGAAGTTTTTCGCAACTTTCGGGTTCCACAACTGCAATAAATCTAAAGATCCTTACATCTTTCAATTTCTGTCACTTGTTTCTATATCAGCTCATTAATAATATCATCGAACAACCTCAAAAAAGGAACCAAGATCGTTTACCTACTTCATCGTCCATCACTTTCATCAAATTATTAACCCTTTGAATGCTATGAACGCATAGATGTGTTCTGCGAAAATTATTAGCGTGGAATATGGACTCATATATGCTTTTCTCAAGTTCGAATATTCAGATTCGTTATACATGTTGAGGAAAACAATAATATTTAATTTAGTTTAGCGTAAATAAAGGGTTAAAACGGTGACTTAATTACATACTTAAGAAAAGTATTACATCCGTATAAAACATTTGACTTTGAAGTATTCCGTACTGAAAGAGTGTACAAATTACAAAGTGTAAACGTGTAATGTGCATAGATGAAGAGGCGAGAAGGACGAGTTATAAATGAACAAAAGAAAAGAAGAAAAAAAAGAATATTTACATTTTCTGTGATGAGGCTGGTTCTGTTGACAGACATCAATTTACGTCGATCTAGACATACGTTTTGCGAAACTTTTTCGTGACATGCGAGGACAAGCGTTCGGCATAGATGATGCCCCGACATACTTCGTACTTACGTGCCCACATTAATTCGATAGAATCCCGTGACGTAATCGCATGCGATCGATTACGTCACTGGGTGGCAGTTCAATACGAAGTCGATCGATTTCCCATAAATTACGGATGATCCTCGACTAGCTACGAGACATCCACTCATCCCCTATCAGGCTCGTCTGTCGAGTTGCGGGTGCAATGACTAAGCCCTCTATCTGACCCTTCCAGACCCTTTTCGTCTCACGAATCTTCACTCCGGATCCACTCGGCCATGTCATACGCATTCGTCCTAATAACTCACGTACGTGTTTAAACCGTTTGTTTTGGGAAAAAAAGAAATGCTTGAAAAGAAAAATATGGAAATTCTATCTAATCTGTTCCGTATCGAACATTTCTTTTTTTTTTCTTATTTTAATATTTCAAGGAAGCTCTAAAACGGACCTGAAGGAACCGCGATCCATAGGATTAGCCGGACTGTTAGAAGCGTACCCTTGGTAAACCCATAACCTAACGACGTTTTCAAACTCCCTTTCACCCTTCATCGTTTCGATTTCCTAATGTCTGATCTCTTTTTCCCGCGATTTTCTAAAATCCAGATATCTCATCCTTCTATCACCACTTTTACCCTCTCTCTATTTACTTGAGAAACACCCTACAATCAATAATCGAGTTTCTATATTTTCCAATTTTTCATTTCCTAAATTTAACTCTGCCTTCAGTAACCCAGATGCATGTCCTCTTTCGAATTTTCAATCAGTCTTGTTCTGAACGCTAACTAAGAAACAACTAAGTCTTCAATCAGCCCGAGCACTGAAAGATCAATGTAGTTTTATATAATAACGTTCGATATAAAGTACTCCATGACTGCTTCAGGCCATTAAAAATTATCCGATTTTTTCCCTCCCAATCTATATTTTAGAGTAAACATTATGAGTAAACAAACATAACTAAAGGAAAGGCCGCAAAGTATCTTTTTCTTACTTTGTCACTAAACAAAGTATGTAGGGTGGTCCATTTAACTCTTACAGTGCCGAACAATGACATATCGTTGTTAGCAACACTTGTGAAAAGTGTCGACGACGATATATATTATAAATATCATGAAAATCGAATCAGAGCGAATTGAAGTTCGAAATCGTTGCTGGTAGCATTAATTGCAGAACGCGATTCTCAAGATGAACCATTATATACTTTTCAAACTTCGTCAAGTTCAGAAAATTAATAGTTTTGTATATAGGACAGTATGGTAAATGGTAATACAAATATATCGATTCAAAAGATGTAGATTTTAATGTTCTCAAGGGTGATATCGATTCCATGTAAGCAGAAGCACTGTTCCCCTGAGAATATTCTAAAATCTGATCACGAACGATATTATTACGGTACGTATATACGAGCCAGATATTATTTATGTACCATATACATTGTAAAGAAGCCACAGACCATGGTGAATATAATTACGGACTCGAAACAACTCTCACCGCTAACTCACGGTAGATCCTTTTACCGAATTTCCCGGTATCCAAGTCTACGATTAAGCGTCCCGTTCTAACTCATTGTAAGCAATTCCCATTTCTCTGGTCTATGATTCTTCTATACTTAAATTTTGTAGTTATTATAAATTTTATACTATCGCATTTATCTTGGTTGCTATGATCTTCGTTTCATGAAATTTTCTATCAAAATTTATTCCCTTGCTTATTATTCCTTCAGTAGCGGATGATGAAGGAAATACAGACACGGGGTAATTTCGGACATAGTTACACTCTATTAACTTTTTTAGTTTTACATGTTCAAGATTGTTTTTACTATTCTTAGTGTCGAGCAAACAATGAAAAGTCGCCCACATTTATGAAATAAATAAATTCGACGGGTTCCTTATAATTCTTATGTGTTAATTAAGAATGCTGAAGTTGTTCTCAAATTTTCTATTCAAAACTACGAACACGTTTCGGATTTATAAAGGCACTTTCTTAAGTAGCCCAATATAGGGAATTTTACATATCGCTGCATTACATTGATAATAGTGAAACTGTTAGAACATACATTGATTAATAAATGTTAATTTTAATTAAAGTATATCTGTTAAAAGTTTCGTTAAGAATTCGGTCGTTTCATATGCAACAAACTAA
Source organism: Anthophora plumipes (assembly GCA_951804975.1). Classification (NCBI taxonomy): domain Eukaryota; kingdom Metazoa; phylum Arthropoda; class Insecta; order Hymenoptera; family Apidae; genus Anthophora; species Anthophora plumipes. Next base: position 11,995,786 of record OX638118.1, on the reverse strand, counting down.
TATCCTTTATTCATTTTCTCAATATTTCTCACAATACATTGCTCGTTTTTCTTTTTGACTAACGTTACTTTTTAAGGAACATCAGGGTGCTCAGAAGAAAAAGAAAATCCTAATCTTCTTATCTCATTTTAACACATTTCGTATCAGGAATTTCAATGAAAAAACGTAATGATAATATATCGCAAATATTATATTTCTCCTTGCAAAAAGAAGCGACTGAGCGGCCATTTGTCTTCGGCAAATACATTAACCTGTTGAAAGAGCGAGTGAAATATTGAGTAGCTGGGTTTTATCTCGAAATCCGGGAAGCGAAAGCGGAAAGCATCGATTACAATTGAGATTGAATCGGTGATCGATCGATTGAGCGTCGAGTAAGCACAGTACAGTAAAAGACAGGATGGAGCATTTTAAAGGGAAGGAAAAATTAATAGATGCCGCGTGCTCGAAGGGTAGGCTTTAAAGAATAAAAGAATGGTAGATGGTGTACTTTGAAGTTTAGGTCAGCTATAAAATGGAACAGCTCGCATACTCGTTCTTCTTGCTACGTGTATAATAAATGAACTTGATTGTCACGGATTTGTTAAGCCATTTCTTCTCAACGTCACGCATACGCAACATTTAAGAAAATATTTTATTTTTCTCATCAAATTTCTCCACCAATACAAATTATTCTCACCACCTTATTAAAAAATGTATTGTATTACACATAAATATTTTTTTCTTCATACAGAACACATTATAGCGAGGAAATAAAGAACAGTAGAGTCCCAATATTTCAGTCCGGAGGTCGTAAGTACGATCCTCGCATATTGTTAGTGCTTGAAATTTTTCCTCGACTTCTACACTAATACTTCCATTTGTATTCTTATTGATTGTTTTATTATTTTCTGAATATTACTCATACTCTGCCGTGTATGAATTTAATTTGAAAAACAGAATGAGAAGTGTTTCATGAAATGGTTAATTTTTATGGTTAGACGATTCTCATATATTTTATGAAAAATTTGTAATGAATCGAAGCCAATGAGCATCATAAAACTTATTTTCTAATTGGATACTTTTACTGTTGCACATACATAACGTTGGAAAGTAATGAATTAATTTAATCAAAATTAGTTTAAAATTATTTAAAAATTATTTAAAAATTATTTAATTTCATTTAAACCTATTTCCTAAAGATGTCAAGAAATATATTACAGCAAGTAAAAGTTTCAGCTAAGTGATGATACTTTACATTCTACAATAGACATTTTTATAGGACGCTCATTCTATTTCATGTATAAAAAAATTGAAGACGTGATCTATACAGCTTTTAAAATTATTTTCAACTTAAGTATTTATACATTTACATTTAAATCTCCTTTTAAAATAATATTCAAAATTATTTATTGAAATATAAAATTGTCTGAAATATATTATATTTTGACTTGGATTTTAATTGTGTACAAATCGTCCAACAATTTCATTATCAATTGCATATTCGAAGGGTGTAATTTCAAAGCTTACTGTATCCATTCTAAACAAATTTTGTGATATCTACGAATTTTACTTATTTATTTATTTTTTTTCAATATGTAAAATGAAAATTGGAAGGTATATTTTGCAAGATATAGTTCAAATATCAATTGAAACTGTTACATGAAAATTTGAAAAAAATTATTTTCATAATGTTTGAAATATTAATGGTAAATTAATTATTGTACATTAAAAGTTTTGGTAATGAAGCTTTGACATGACCAATTTCTATAACAGAGCATTTATTTCATCATTGTTAAACGTCTACTTTATCTCGCACAATAGCATTATCTCGCTTCGAATAGCATTTTGAGTTCACAAAAAAGTATATTTTAAATTATCGAATTGTTTTTCTCGTTGAAATATGAAACTAATGTTGAAATTACTATAATGCGGGTGCCGAAACGTTTCCAAAAATTCTACTCCCCCTAGAAGTGTAGTCAGACGTTCGGACTTCCTAAATTAATTAGACTAAGCTGTGGTCTCGTTCGTTTCATTTCATGCCCCTCCCTCTTAGTCTGCCGAGTATTAGCTATAAATATTGGAATTATGTAACTACGTTACTACGAGGGGAGGATAAAGAATTGTTCCGTTCCAATTCGGCTTTCTACCCTACTTCGATTTCTCCTGAACGTCATCGTGTGCTATGGATAGCCTTCGCTTCTGTGTTAATATCAAGTTTCAAAATGAAATGAAATATTTGAAGATACCACGGGGAAATATTAATTGGAAGAAATACTATAAGAGGAAAAAGGACGTTTCGTTTCAGAGATCTTCGGTTCTATTGTAAGACTTGCTTCGCGATAATACCGATCGTCTGCTCTCATTGTCCCGTACTCATAGCGTATTGTCAACTAAAAGGAGCGTGTTACTTCTTAGATGAGACTTAACAAGCTATATAATCGGCTTCTCGTATAAAGTACGTTACCAAAGTATCTTACGAGTCCCGAGGTTCTTGTAGACGACCGAGGTAGCTTAAAAATCATAATTCAACTCCTTTTGTTCCCTCGCTTAGAAAGTGTTTCAACGAGAGATGAAACTCCATCGCGAAGGGAAGGTATTGATACGTAAAATATTCTCAGAACAGATTTGAATTGAGAAGGAAACTCGGTTTATCTTCATTTCTGGATGATAATTAGCGTAAGTAAAGTATTAGGGTGACCTGTTCAACGAGTGAACGTTGAATCCAGTGAAAGAACGTTGCTCATATCATAGAAAATATTTAACACCTATCACGTCCGTTTTGTACTTAAATTTACATAATACAATAGAGCCTCCTTTATCCGAACCAAAATTTTGCAAAAATTAAACATAAACAGATCCGTAACTGTTTAGATGATAGACATTTAAGATAATAAAACAATCATCTGGTAATTAATCTGATATGAAATTTCATTTATGCAAATAAAGATTAAGATTAATTGAGAGCTTTTTAAATATTTATGTATCCCATATCTTTTTTGGATGTTAAATGTCACATAATTTTTTCGATGTTGCTGCATAGTGTACTATTCTTTTTACACTTGCAAAAGAACGTCCCCATGTGTTAATATCGTTTTAACACCTGGGTTTATAAATATTTCATAAGCAGATTAAGTTGTGTGTCGATGAATCCTTTTTATTTAAATAAATTCATTGCTCGATCGCCATAGAAAAATTCTATCGCATTTCTCGAATTTCATGGAATAACGAAAAATTAATATATCATTAACTCTTCTGACAAGTGCTTTGCCATTTTTTAAATTCACAATTTATTATCTTTAAAGATGCATGAAAGAAATTTTAAGATAAAATCCCCTATAAAGTTTGGAATCAACTATAATTTTTCATGTTTTATTGTTCTCATCCTCTATATAGGTACTTTATACCGGGTGATAAGGAAACTTTAAATTATGGTCTTGAAAGCAACATAATATTGCTCCAATGTAATATCTCCATTTCTGTATCTATTGCTGTAACTTCGTCAAATATTTGCAGTTTGTATTATCATTCTAACAAGATATTCTACACACTTGAATTTATAAGGAAATTATAAAAAAGACAAACTTCGATATTTTGAAACCGTGTATCCTCTTAATGAAGGAATAAATAGTTATGAAGTATTTTGAGTTTTATAGAAGGTCTAATATCTTTGAAAAGATCTGATTTTATTGAGAAAGACATTCGATGTAATTTTCACAATAGCAAAGTTGTTCAAAAACAGTATATCTTTCTGACACCATGAACATATTAACGAAACCATATTATTGCGATGAAGATAAATGAGTGTATGCAAATTCATGAATCAGACGAACACAACGTATGTCTGTCTTGCACATTGCATAATTGCTAGGCCAGATATATGTACATACACAAGGTGACCGGTTTTAATCTATAAATGCAAATTACTTGTACATTATGTGTTGTATAAAAAGATGGTTTAGATAAGAAATTAATGGTTTTGAAGGGGCAATATTCTAGAAAATAATGAACTGCATCGATTAATGGATTAAAAACTATACAATTTTATTTGAATAATGTATATCATTTTCATATGACTTCTACGCGTTCATCTACATAAGTTCTACTTAGATTGTAGCCTCTTCAAAACCATTCACTTCTTATCTGAACTATTTCTTTATACAACATTTAGTATACGAGCTATTTACATTTATAAATTAAAACCAGATACTCTGATGAGGTTAGGTATATACATGTATATTATACGATATATTATGCAAAATATATAATAATAATAACAATAATAATAATAATAATGAAACATTAGTAGTATAATTATATTATATTATTATAAATTGTTTATTTTTTAATTAATTGTTTATTTAACTATTCTCTAAAGATTTTCACGGTAGATAAATTTATGTGCATATACATATGTACATATATAAATATCTTTTATGTCAAATAAGCATTTTATGTTATTTTATATTTAAGTATTATTACATATATGCAATAAAATTTTTGTTTCGGAATAAGAACTTTACATCAGATACTGTTTTGTTAAAGTAGCTGAACACGTTAAGTGCCACTCCGGTCCCTGCTGTTCAATGCTAGACTTTTCGTTTAGGCAGCGTTGATTCTTGAAAAATTAGCAGCTTCAAATTTAGAAAATAATTCCTTACCATTAGTTACTGGGTTTCATTAAACTATTTTAGACAAAGGCTTTGCTTCGCAGACGTTATAAAGTTACCACTTTCTTCGTTAAATTTATTGTAACACTCTTTGCAAAATTTTCGAAATTGTACAGTTGATCGAAGAGTCGACTGAAATAAGTATGGCGCTTAACGTGTTAAAAAAGCTTCAGTTGCAAAAGGGTATATAAGACCTGCAAAAGAGGTGATTTGGAGTGCAAAAATGTGAACATGATCTACAAAAATATTAATTTGAAGTGCAAAACCTGTAATACAAAATACAATACCAATTCTTCACAAGTACACATTTTGAAGAAATACATATTCTCCAGAAAACCAGGACAGTTCCTTTTGCACAGACTTAATATTTACGTGAAATATATTTTTTCTATAAACGTTCAAAGGCAACAACAACGTGAGTCTGAACAAAGTATCACGGTTCATTGTGGTACCTACACTGTAACACTGAAAAACATGGTGTAGAGTGGAATCTTTACACATGCTTTACCTCTGACCTTTCAAGAGCTTTGTATCAACGTAAATAAACCATGCAATTCATAATTTCGAGCTAACACACGTCAAGAGTAAATGTAACATAATACTGTTAAAGTAAATTTGTTCTAAATTGAACCATCGACGGTTCTATTATTATTACTTTTTTTTTCTCGTTAATAAAAAGGAGCAATAAGTTAGAATATTTCGTCGCGTAGTTAAGTTCACTTAACTTACTTGTTAATGGCTTCAACTATTAGCACCGAGGGAATTATGAGCGTTGGGGATTAGAACAGCGTTAACATTACATCATTGTCGTTCTAATTAAATTTTTACACTCTTTCCGGCGAACCAACAAACGAGGCCAATCGATCGCGGACAACCACACATAAAAAATACGTTACGTTGTTTCCCCTACTAGTGACGCGCACTCGCATGTGAAGTTTATTACGTGGCACACTCGGATAAATCGAACGAAGAATCGATAATTTTCAAATTTCTACCTCCTCTCCTTTAATAACTGTATCCTATTTTGCGGTCCGTTAGGTTGCATTGCTTACAGCATACGATTATTCTTCACTCGGGCATGTAAACAACATTTTTATAATTTATTATTTTCCCTGCTAGCAACGCAAGCTATCGAGGCGGCTTGACATTATAAAATGTGCTATTGCTAGCCTTCTTACACGTTAATATTTTTCGCCAATCGAAAATAAATGTTCCTCTAGTGTACGAATATACATATATACTACATGAAAGAATTTCATAATAAAATTGTTCAGAAATTGTTTATTTCGTTGGTACTATTAGAGTTTTTATTGTTACATATTTTTCAAACTTGATATATATAACTGTTGAACGAGTAAATGAATTAATGTGTTATAATTGTTGAAACAGTAATATTTTGTATAATTTCTTTTGAATTTGAATTGATATTTGGTTCAAGGATAAACGATTTCTGAAGAATATGAAATGGTAATTTTTATTGATACATATTTTTCAAACTTCATATATATAATCGTTTGAAGGAACAAATGAATAAATGTGCTATAATTGTTGAAACACTAATATTTTACATAATTCCTTTTGAGTTTTGATTGACTTTAGAATTAAAGTCTTTCCTTAAGATTCATTGTGTGTATTATTACAGATAGGCATAAAAGGTGTGCATCATCTTAAAATAGGAATTTGGGAGAAAATGTAAGTAAAGGGTAACTTGGTAAAGTTTAACAATTTCTTTCTAATTCGAATTCACTTTGAAATTAATATCTTTCCTTAAAATTGTCTACATAGTTAAAGGCAGACAAAAATATTTAAGGGAATACGCCATTTTGAAATAGGTAAAATTTGGGTATTCCTTTTTAATTCGATTTGATTTTAAAATTAATGTCTTTCATTAAAATTCATTGTTCACATAGTTAACGACAGGCATAAAAGACTTAAGGGAATATGCCATCTTGAAATAGACAACGCTTAGGATCTTTTTTTTTAAATTAACTACTAAATCAAAAGTTTCTATTTTTTCTGAGGACATGAATGTGATTTTCAGGTTTATTTACTTATTTCGATACGAGCTGTTTTATTGATAACAATGATATTTAATTATAATTAATATAAAGAAAACTGAAAAATTTATAATGAGATACAATACCAGTTTTTTGCACGAAAAATTGTTACTGTAGTATCATGTTGTTCCCACTGCAAAATATGGAGGACAGTCCATTATGATTTAGGGATGTTTTGGAGGAAATATCGTGGGAGATTTAACAAAAATCGACGGGATAATGGGAAAGGAGCATTATTTAAGTATCATACAATCACATGCCATTTCAACGGGAAATTATTGGTAATAATTTTGTGTTGATGCATGGCAATGACTTCAAGCACTCTACTAGAATATGTAAAAGTTATCTGGAGCAGTAGCAACGAAATGAATATGTAAAGTTAATGCAATGACCACTCCAGATCATCAGATTTGATCCCCATTGAGAAAATGCTGGGATGAACTAGACAGAAGTATTTGAAAACACTGTCCAACGTCACAAGAAGATACGTGGACACATTTGTAGCAGTCCTGAAGGGAACTTTTAAGGAGGTTATTTAAAGTATAAATAACAGTCCAGGAGGAAATTTTAAAAACACTCATCGCAAGACTACCAAAATTAATTTGAGTTGTCATCGCGAAACGAGAAGCGTACATTAACAAGAAAGTTTTAAACCTTGCATCTACAATTTTCAATATATTTTAACATTACAAAGCTAATATATACCGTATAGCAATAATTGCAGATAATCATTTGATTCAAAAATACGATAATTAAACAGTGTTAATTCAAACGTACAGCTCAAATTAGAAGGTATCCCATGACTTATGGACAGGAGTGTAGTTTGACAAGTCCGATCGTGCAAGCTAAACAAGATCTTGATCTGACTTTCAAGCAAAACTCGTATATCCTGGATGAACGAAAGTTTAATAAATTAGAAAGAGTTCTTGAAGTGGTTTCAGTCTTGGAACGAGCGGTATGAAAAAGATAACAGAACGAAGGAACATCGAAGAAGGTATTCGTGTAACCGATAGTGATGCAGGTGATGCTACACCGATACCAGTGGCCACGGCAATGGCGGTTGGTGCCCGTGCGCCTTGTGCTGTTCCCGCACTGAATTATTGAGACGCCACCAGATCGATGTCACAAAAGGAAAGCGGTTGTGCGGCTTGAAATGACGGGCTTTCGCGTCACTCATACATTATGCACACGGTCGCTTCTACGTCCCGTGAACTACGTGTATTCGTAGGTTGATACACCAAAAAAAAAAAAGAAGAGAAAAAGAAAGAAAAAGAAAAAAAGAGAGAGTGGTGTATCCCTCTTGTCTACGAACATTCTCCCCTTCTAGCTTTCTCTCGTGATTACAGTGGACTCTAGTGACTACCAGGTGGGAGGAAGACAAAAAATAACGGCGAGGTCAGGTGCGATGAAGGCCTCTGTCTTTTTTTATACGCTTTGTGGATGGGGTGAACGAACAAGGGAACCGTGGGTTATTGTACAAATAATAATATCGCGCTATCATTGCGTGACTATAATCTACCATATACATCTTATATTGTCATCTGTAAATAATTATTTTATAAGTAACGTTGTCATAGACGTTATCTGTATCATTTTTTATCCTTTACTTATCCGAGTATCAAATATGTTTTGTTAAATGTTTATGTTTAATGTGTTTAATTGTAGATATCGTGTAGGGATGTGTACAATATTGGTAATATTTATTGCAACGCTCGAATATTAACCTTTTGCACTTGAGAGGTGATTCTTAGTCATCATTTGGTTCGATACAGCAACTCGAATGACAATTAAAGGGCGACAATAACTTTTGTTTTTAACAGATGTCCTTCCTCTTTACATTTTAAATGGATCACTTATGTGCACTTCATAATACAACATTGTGTTTAATTGAAATTATTATTACATATATTAGTCTGTCCTTGATGCTTGTAAAATATGACGGAATTAGTAACAGTGAAGATAATGATTGATAACGATTGAAAATAAGAATATTGTAGAGATTCGCTTTGCGTGATCGTCACTATATTGCTATATATATTGGATCTTCACATATTTAGTTTTCTTTTTCTTATACAGTGTATTCTTAACTAATAAATACTGAACTTAAATGTGCACAAGCTAATAACAAATTTTTTATGAATTTTTCTCACAAAGAAAATAGTCCTAATTTAAAGTTTTGCAGCTTGTAGGTTTGAGAAATCCCAGCTTGGGAATTTTAGGGTTAACATAATGGCCGACTGATCGGGAAAATCTCCCCGTTTTGTGATATATCATTGCGTATATATATATATTTTAAACATTAGCACAATTTTAAAAAAGACACGCAAAACTGTTTAACCAGTTTGTAAGATCCACGAGGTTGAAAAATATGCAACTCTCGTATAAAGTAGAAGCACAATATTTTATTCCTTGTATTGCTTTCTTGATGGTCTTGTAGAAAAGCATTGCATGAGAAAAGAAAAGAAGGGCGCATGGTGCATGTAGGTTAGGTTATATTAGCAGTGTATTCTGCTCGTGTTGTATTCTTGATATCCACCTGGATATGTCATAAGGAAAGGAATACAGTAAAATAGTGCTGTTTACTTAAATATATCTGGCGGTAAACTTCGTTTCATTTCAGATATATTGTAAACATTTTGTGGAGTTAATACAGAAATGTTACATTCGAGAAAATTAAGGAAGATACTTCAACAATTCCTGAAGTCAGGAAAATGGTATGTTTCAACATTGAACTGGATGTTTCATATTACCGGTTCTAGAGTAAATATTTGTTCAGATGTAACAATAAAGAAATTAGTCGGTAAAGGTTAGTGCAAAAATAATTGCGGTTTTTATTATTTTAAATTTGGCGCCACTTTTCGTAGCTTGAACATTATCAGAAACAGAGGAACAGTGTATATTGACGAATTTCATGTTTTTCAAAGTCAAATTAGTAAGCATAGCTTGGGAAAAAATACGCGTAGTCGACAATGTATTAAATGCAATTATTTTTGCATCTATTTATTTACTTACATATTTTGCACTACATCGCAAAACGTTATGAGAAAGCTTCGAAAATTTTTCTTCAGATATCGAAAAAATTCAATCATATGTTATTGTCATGATTGAAAGTAGAATGATTTGAAATTCCAGGTGAATGCATCATGCATAAATTGTACTCCTTGCAGATCTTTCATTTTTAGAATATTTGCAATGTCCCTTTCATCCCGCCTCTCTCCTAGAATGTTTAAACTAACAATGTAAATCTTTTACTATCTGTTGCAAAATCGCAGTATTGTTAACTAAGGATCACGAATTAATTCATGATTGGTTTAATAATACTTAAGAATCAATGATATACTTATTGGAGGATTACCCATTTTTTATAGTACTATTAGGCTTATATTAAATATAAAAAATTCCAAAATAATGTAACTACTTATAATCCTTCCTCATTTTTAATTATAAACCACAAAGATTCAATTTTCGTTCGAAATATGAACCCATTGACAGGTTAAATCAACTTATATAATTACAAATAACGAATATAACGCATTTTAAATATGGTATATATTTACAATAGAAATTTCCCTTAGAAACGTGACAAAATTAATTTCTTATATTAACCCTTTGCACTCTGAATATTTTTTGCATGTGGTAGATTTCTAAGCTCTAACACACTTTTGAAATGAAGCTTTCGAAGATCACAAGTTTCGTTTTGAAAACAAACAGGTTGAATTTATTTATTTTACTAATTTGCCTTATTTCAACGTGAATAAAATTTGAACGGATTTACAGTTCATGTTAGGGGCCAACGAAATGGTTAAAATCAACGAAAAATATTGAAATATTCGATATCTATTCATTTCTGTTTTCCGAAATGTTCATGTTTCGAGGACCATGTAAAACCCACGTCTCCGTTACCATAGCGATAACGAGATTTTCACAAATTAAATTGAAAATCTTATACTCATCTATTCCGTACGCCTAACTAAAGGAGATACAGCGGGATAATGGGTACAGGGTGGTGTTTAAACCTGCGAAGAAGAGAATATAGAGAAGCGCGAAGGTTGTGTAGGAGGTAAAGGCATAAGCGAGGGTTGTAAATATCGGGGGCAGCTGATATCGACTGGAGGGACACATCCAGAGGGTCTGCAACTAAAGAGAAAAGAGAGGAGCATTATCTTATGTAATATTTACCCCTTTCCCCCACCTAGGTGTACCTCTCACTACGTACATTCTCTTATGCCCTTGCAAGCGTTTCTCAGCGCTACATCTATACCTATACCTGTTACTCTTTTACCGTCACCCGCTTGCACGGTCTACGACCTCGTATCAGCATATAACAACCACTCGCGCATCCTTTTGTTTACTCTTCGATAACTATCATCGATCGTTACCGCGTCCATTATACCGAGTCGATAATACCCGTATGTGTATAGTGAATTCATGGAAATTCCGAAAGAGAAACCTATTATGCGGTTCCCCGTTCTTGGAAATATTAGTTTTGGTTACTTAGACATGAAATACGAGGGTCTTTCGAAAAGATAGCTTCACCCGCTTGGAGCTTTTTGTATATTAACACGTGTAGAAGTAAATCCATAAGTATTAAGTACCGGAAAAATTTCGTGCGGATTTATAGCAATATGAAGTTTCTTAAAACCTAACTTTACTTAACAAATTAACTACTACTGGTTTCTATAATTTTCTCCTAACACTTAATAAGCTGATATGTTCCAATAGTATAAAAACATTGAATTTTACTTGCAAAAAATGAATTAAATGTTGTGTTGAGTTTAACATCGTTTTTAAAGTGCTTATTTGCAAAGATGTTTGACATTGAGAAAAATAAGTGATAAGTCACAAGAAGACAAGTCTAGACTCTAAGCTATAAAGAAGATATAGTAAAACTATCCATTCGATATGCTTTAGTTTTTGACAAGTTAGAGAAGTATTATCGTCAAAAGGAAATAAATCTTTCACGTTATGTAATGCTAGTTCAATATTTATAAACTTAGAAGAAGCAGAGTGTCCAATTAAGTAAATAGAATCTTCCAATCTCGTGTATTTGATATTGCGAATTAGTACTACAAAAAATTATTTTAAGTTCATCGCTGACAGAGAAACCGCATTCTGCCCGGAAAGCATTTTCCGGTACCTAATAATTCACAATTTCATTACTAATCCATACGTAATTTGTAATTCGTAATTTTAGTAAACTGTCCAAGAATCAAAGATACATATGATAAAAACTTTTTAAATAATTTTTTGCATAAAGAAAATACAATGGAATCTTGGTTGTATGAACACCCTTTATGTGAACGTTTTATTATATGAACATATTCTGACGTATTGCAAATTGATTACACTGAAAAAATTACCAGATGTAGAAATCAATTTTTTTCGACTGTAATCACATACATTCCACTTGAAATATTCACGATAGTATTCACAAGCTGCCAAGGAAATGATAAAATATCATCAGTAATTTGTCTTCATTTTTTCTAGATAAAACTTTGATTTTACCTAAAAGGAGGAAAGAATTTATTTCTACAACTAATCGTAACACATCGGATGATATTTTACCCATTTTCGCTTTACACTTAAATTAATCTTATATTACTATATACAGTAACCTATGAAAGTATTCGAATCCCCTTTAAAACAGGATAACGTTTTCAAAATTGGACCAAACGACTTTAGTTTTCTTTGAGAAGTTTTCTTTGGAGTTTTAATTTCAATTTTTTTTATTGCATATCACATGAACTTAAAATATTATGTGTGTCCTTTGGAGATGGTATGCAACATATAGTGTATGTACAGAGTACACTTTCTTCACTTAAATATATAAAATATACAAATATGTAAAGTGCCCAATACTGTATAATCTTTAATTAAATTTAGAAGTCCAAACTAGCGGATTTATTTATTTCACTTAGTAATAACAAACACCCCTATGTAAGTCCCTCTTTTCAGTCTCTATTTTGCCTAATCGTAAATACGAATCTGTTTTCAATAGCTACATTGCAACTCGACCCTTCAATCCTGTTCTTTGTTTTTTCTTTTTTTTTTTTCGTTTCTCTTCCCTGGTCACTTCAGCGTGTCACACGTGTTAATCAGGTTGGACCTTAATGTCCGTAAAACTAAATAAAAATGCAATAGAGCGTCCCGATGTTATCTGAAATCCACTTTTCCGCGGCGCAGTGCGCGAACTGCGTGCTGTGATATATCGATTTGTCCGCTTTGAGCGTCCGATGACCAACTTGAAAACACATCGGGGTTCGAACCGGAACCGAGGGTCGTTCCAATAGAAAGGTCGACCGGGACAAGTTGTCTTCGAGATTGTCGCAAGCTGTATACGCGGTCACGTCGGAACTGCTTTCGCAAAAGTTCCTCGAGAAAGCTTAATCGAGATGTTGATGGCGTATCGACGAAGTCAGTGGACGGTTAAACTTTCTGTCAAAGAGAGGGGTCTGTGAACGAACTCGATTTAGAAGCGGAGGCAAAGCAAAATATTGAACATGGATATTTCGATGTTTAAGAGCGCATAGAGTAGAAATGATCAAACTCGACATCAGCACTTTTGTACGCTTTTAACGCTAGGTTTACGGTCTTTCCTTGTGTACCTGTTTCTACGAGCACCCGTCAAATTGACAAGCGAACGGAAAGTCGAATTTTTCATCAAAACATCGACTTATTTAATTTATAAACAACTTGATTATATACTATTATCATTTAAAGCGCTTGCTATTTTGTAGGGAAGTTTATTTAAAGTGCCGCAACATTTACGAGTTTTGTAGAAACATGCATTTTTACGAATAAAACTTAATTAAAAAATTATAAAACAAAATTTCTATTAACAAATTTTACATGATCTTGATAAAGAGTTTAACTAACTAAATTTATAGGTAAAAAAACGCACTTAGGGGGGTCCAATGCTTAAAGTATTAACTTACTTATAAATTTGGATATATTTTGGTATCGTGCAATTAATAAAAGTCAGAAAAAATTGCTGAAAAATAGTAGCAATAGTTCCTGTAATTTTGCTCGTGAAATCTCAAATCCGTCGAATTGACAATAAGTCTAGTGTTAAAGTATGTAAGTTGGATTGAAAGGATGATTGTGCTAAATTTCACAGTGATGATATGTGGAAAATAGTGTGAACTACTCTTTCGAGATCAATTTAAAGATTATTAATAATATAATACGTATATGTTTAATTAATATTGAATAAGTAGTGTTAATATTGATAATAATAGTGAATCTCTTCCCCGCGTGATCCATTCTGTTGACTATCCTTCCAAAGTCCTACCTAGATCATTCGTAATTAAGCAATATATCACCAAATTTGAATGACGTGGCAATCGAAGTGTTAATCCTTGGTTTTTAGCCTGGAAAAATCTAAGCTGAACCGATAGAAAAAGATAGAAAAAGACGCTCGCGAAACGGTTCAAAGTGATGCGCGTTGGTACTCGCCAAAGCAGTCGAAATGGTGGGGAAAGACACAACCGGAAATAGGTAGCATCGTACTGTGAAGTAACCCGTACACTTATTTGCTTCATGCGATATTGCTCTTGAACCGGAAACTTTCAAACAATAATTTAATTTATTGTTTATTTTTCTATATATTGCAATATAGTAAAGCAAACAACACACAACTAACACTTTAAAATATAAGTGATAATAATATAAATAATACGCATAATCCAGTACAAATAATCATTTTAAAACTATACTTCATATATAAACAATACTTTAATTGAAATTAGTTCTTTGAGCATTTCCAAATGTGATTTCTTCAGCGAGAATATAGTAATCATCACGTCTAAAGATGACTAGCGAAATATAAATAAAAAATTTAAGTTATATAAAGAAATTATCACCTTAAATTACTATTTAACAGTAAAATTCAGAAAACTAACAGTTGTCTCCACCACAAAAATATTTGGTGCTTGATATATATGACACCAGACTGAACTTGACACCACGAGTCTCACTCCTGACATTTATGTTTGATCCGAAATTGTGACCACAAGTTTCACTCGTGATATTCATGTTAGGCTCAAAATTCTGATCACGAGTCAAATTCGTCAAAGTACGGCAGGTGGTCAAAAGAAACATTTCGAAACGTAAAACACATCGAAATGAAATGTTGACGTGAACGATAGCAGCTATAAAATGATCACTGGGCATTTACCACTCTAATAAACAGTTAAATGCGAATATGTGGCTCGTAATTTGTAGTAGTATGTGGACTTGTCTTGGTATCAGAAGAGGCAGCTTTCCCAGAACGTTTACGTCGCATAGTTGCTGGCAAATACAATTTGAACGCGGTGACGGAAGATAATGGCAGCGCCTGGAGACGTATTAAAGGTGAATTGCGAAAACAACGGCCAGCAGGTAGCCCCATAACTCCTCGGTAGATGACCGACGAGCTACGAGAGCTCCTCTGAGTGTCGTTGACCCTTGAGTGATCTAACGTGACAGTCCGTAACGACTGGAAGAGACTCTCTGAGATCTCCCTTGGCGAGGGTCTGAGATAGATGCCCAACAATATTTTTTACACCTCCGCATTCGCGGCTTTTTCAAAACTTTCGAACATCTTTCTCCTCGTTCTGACACCGTGAACATGAAACACACACGGTTTATGTTTCAATAGAAACTTTTCGTAAAATTGTAGAAGTGAGAGAGAGAAGTGGCCGCGTTAATTGTTTCAGTTAGAAGTAAGCTTATTGTCACAGCGTAGTTTTATTTTAGATAATTTATGACTGCGCCAATTAAGCTGACACTGCGCAAATACGGTTCGGCGACGTAGTTAGATAAACTGCTCACTTTTTTGTTAAAATCGTAGAATTTTTAAGGGGAATAAAGCCTTTTAAGTTGAAAGCTAAAATATTAAAAAATAAGGGAGAAATATAGAAAAAGTATGACAAACAAATTTTGATCATGAAAATTTGTGACAAAGATGACATTTCTAGCCCTACAGGATCTTAAGTAAAATGTGATTTAAGTGATAAATATCCTGATTCTTCTGATTTGCATACACTCATAACACTTCAGTTTAAATTTATGCATTATATTCAATCATATGGAGTTAACGTTACCGTGAGTAGAAAACGGTTAAAAATGGTAAAAATTGAAATTTTTCGAGACTTTTGGCCTGCAATAAATCTAAAGACTCTTGCATTCTGCCGATGATTTGTACATCAAACGATTTCCATGAAATTATCAGGACACATATAACTAATATAAATTTACATAAAATATTTTTTAAAGTTCCATTATAGGCTCAGATAAAAAGAAATGGTACAAAGCAATTTAGATCTTTAAAATAAACAATAATTTAAATAGTAATCTTTACTATTTTCTTTGTGATTCGAACTAATTGCAATTTTCTGCAAAATTTTTTTGCACCTCTTTTAATAAACTAATTTTCTAAAGAAACTGTAGTTATTTGGTCTAATTCTAGAAAAGTTATTCCTTTCTAAATGGGAATAATATTTGAATATTAATACGAATCACTGTTTGTACTATGAATTATCTAAACACGAACTGTAACCGATACAGAACTGAAAAATAGCAGCTGTAGAACCGATATGAAATTGATATAACAACGCTACTATTATCTGTGAGTACCATTGTATCCATAACAGTTGTAACTTTTTTTCAATTTTCATGACTATTCTAGGAACCGAAACCGACATTATAATTGTTTTCAACCTCTGATCGAATCACGAAGGATCATTTCCATTCGCATAAATAGAAAAGTGAATCGTGTTTCCATATTTGATAGAATAATTATCTTTTAACTAATGTAATTGATACAATTTTTTCAAATATACTATGCAAGATTCACCCTAAAAAATTGTAAATCTTTTCGACGAAAAGAAAATTTAAGTTTTAAAATATATAATGTTTTCGTTTGAATATTATTTAATTATATGTGCATTAATCCGTGAATTTTGAAAACTGATCAGAAATAATATTATTCTTTGTTAATCATATTTCTGTGTCTATTTTTTCGTTTGCTTTTCAAGTGCTCATTTTTACATGAGGGACACTGTACGTATACGTCAAAATTTACGTGTGTTTGAACACTTTGGATACGTATGTACATATGTATATATTACATGTCTGTGAGACTCGGCGAGTGCTTCGAAACTTTCGAACATTTGTCCTTATATTTGTCGTTGGGTCGCAGCAAACAGTAAAACCTTCAAAGCGAAGTATTTCATGCCTCCTTCTTTTCTCTTTTCCCTCATTATTCCGCTTCTTTCATTTCCCTTTTCTACGCCCTTATCAACCGTGCCTTCTTTGTCATCTCTGTTTTTTCACCACTGTGCTAAGTGTACATTACGACCTCTATGTACACATTAACCGTAATTTCAAAGTACACCATTGTACACTTTCTACTTGCCGCCACTCGGCAACAATTACGAACTAGGTATGAACAGAGAAAGGAAAGCAGAGAAGTAAAGTTCCCTTTTTTAAAATATGTCGTGTTGCGCTATCGTTATGTAATTATTAGACAAGTATATATATATACTACATTTGAGACAAGATCCGCAATGAAGTGTATTATTGTTATATTTCAACAAGACGTTTATTTTGCACAAATATTTATTTATTCAGCTATCTTGGATTCACATGGTTTTTTCTACTGCAAGCATTATAGAAATCTTTTGTTCGATAAAGCAAATTGATAGAAAAAAGAATCTGTTATTGTTACATTTTTATACCATATTTTCACGCTTAGGGGATTATTTTTTCATACTAATTGTACTGATATACTACATCAAATTTCTCAGTTTACTGATATAGTATCGTGTACTAGTTCGAGCTTCTAATAAAGATAACTGGTGAGAAATATATTTATATAAATTTTTTACGAGTGTCAATGACAGAACGTTTGTAAACGTTTTTAATAAAGGAAAAATGAGAACTTTGAAAATGTATGCGAATTAAATTAATAAACATCCCTAAATGAAAATTAGGGACGGAAGTGCAATGAAAAGAAGAAAAATGTTATTATTGCCTCTTTCTTTTAGAACTTAACAATGAACTTACAAATGGAGTATGAATTATTTAGCGGAATTATTAACCATATATCAGTACAAACATTAGGGCTTTGTGAAAATTTTCGTCGTCAATTCTGAAATCAATTTTTTTCTGTCTTAATAATTTTGCAATAACAATTTAAATTTAATTCATATTTAATAAATGTCCTGATAGTTATGAACGAAGATGGATATGTACTCAGAATTTTAACGTATTCCAAGTGAAATTAATATTATGTGATGAACACGAGTGGTGTAATTTCAAAATTGGTTACATCTATTCTAAACCAATTTTGAGATACTTGTGGATTTCATTTTTTGAACATGTACAATGAAAATTTAAACATATATTTTTGCAAAACATAATACAAGTATTTATACAAAAATTTAAGACATCTATTTATTTTTATAATTCTTAAAATATTAATACTAAATTGTTGTACGTTGCTATTTTTAATAATGACACTTGGATATGATCAATTCGAACTTTATTTTAACCTTTTGCACTTCCCTGACACCACAGAGACATTGATAATACGGGCCATAACTTCATCCAAGTTTTATTCATTATTGAAATAAAATAAACAAAAATAGATAAACATGTTCGTAAACATGTATAATTTTCTTCTTTCCAAAACGACGCTTTTCGAGTTCAAAAGTTCCATTACGAAAATGTATTGAAATTGATAATCGATAAAACAATACTCAAAGTGCAAAGGGTTAATAAAGCAACACTTAAGTGATATTTTATATGTCACCGTGCAATAATTTATGTTTGAAAAATATATTATCACGTTCCATCGATTAAAGCCACCTTTACTTCATATCAAGGATAATATAAACCGCAAATATTAAAAATATTATGTAAAGCATTATCAGTAAGGTTCGAGGATGAGTCAGTAAAAGTAATCATAATTCTTGAGTTACTCAATATGCAATCCGTTAATAAGGTAGTGCTTGATGACCCGAAGGTGTATCGGCGCCTCTAGCCAACACAAACGAACTTTGCTTCATTACCTCTTTGAATATTCAGGAGTTTGGCGCATGCTTGGGGCCATTTGCCAGAATTCAATATGTTTAGCAATATGTAGATAGCTCCATAAATATCGACGGTGCGGAAAGGATGTTCCATAAAAGAAATATATGGAAAACGTTGTACCCGTGAGAACAGCAGTAATTGTGAATCGGATGCTGTAAATTTTCTTGCCGCATTGTAGTCTTCGCGATGTTAGCACTTTCTCAGTTTTCGTTTATTCAGCAGTTTAACAGCTTAGTTATCAAAGATGCTCGAGGCTTCCACGGCTTGGTATCACGGAGTTATTGCCGTTGAGGCTTCCAAGTGTAAATTGTACGCTTGTGGAAGAAATATACCGACATTTTGTAAGCAGCTCACTTCAATAGGATTTGAACGACACACTTTATACTAATACGTGTCTATGTGTCACTGCTTACGAATCAAAGAGAAGATTATTAATAATTGCTCAGTTGAGTAAATAAATTTGTATACTAATTGGTCAGTTGAGTAATTAGAAATTCTAGCCCTGGTGAAGTAAGTTGTAATGTTTATGGAACGTTGGAATCCATAAGGATATGGCTTACACTTGGAAGCCTCAATAATTTATTATTTCTAATTCAGCTGTGTCAAGGATGGAAAATCTTTCTATAAATAAAGTTGTTGAACGAATATCTTTGTTTCACACTTTCACTGAGGCTCTTTAAAATTTTTCATACGAAATGAATAGTGTATATCTTAGAAAATCATCTCGAAAGTTGTCACTCCGCAACTTTGAACCGTACGTGATAGAAATACATTAATGCAAATGTGTGGAACACTGAAGTGACCTACGAAGATGGATGTAAAGTTCAATTTGCGAGCAATATTAAGTTTGTAAGTTTTGTATATATCGAAACGTTTCAGACAAATTAATCATCGATTCAAAAGCTATTTTACTACCTAATTAGTCACGTTTCATTAAAAAATATATAATTAGATGTTAAAATTTTTCTGACAATTTGGTAGATTTAAATACCGTGGAAAATATTTGTACATGTACACTTGCAAATTGTCAAGTGTGGCGTAACGTTATACAGTCAACCCCTCTATAACGCGATTAATTTGCACTGCGTTATATGGAAACCGCGTTATAAGAAACCCAGGATTAGTACAAATCAAATTAATTTGCACCGCGTTAAGTGAAACTCAGAAGTTTAATAATAAGATTCTTTCTGTGTTATATGAAAATTGCATTTTGAGAGTAGCATGTTATGACTAATACGGTTACGAAATAAAATTGTATAAATATAAAAGGCAATAAATATATATTTACATACTTTAAATTATATTTATCAAATTTGAGAGTTCATATAAGAAAATTAAAAAACAAAGACAAAGTGAAATATAAACTAAGAAATTATTTTCCAACAAAAGCATGGAATTTAAGCTTGAAATCAAATGCTTTATTTAACATTCATCGTCACTGTCAAATATTAGTGGCCTAAAACTTTTCCTTTTATTTTATAATTCTACCAAAATCTCAAAAAAAGAGACAGGGGAGTTCCTCGTTAATTTCAACTGTAAAAGTGTAATAAAAAAATTCACGCTATTAATACATTGCGGACCTAACATTTTATTGTTAATTGTGGTCAGCCATTTTTTGTACCATTTTTACATTACTTATGGTTTATTAATAGTTAAAAGCTATTATCACTAAATATTTATTTTCAGCAAAAATTATGAAGTTACATGATTTACATTTCTTTTTACTTTTTCTTAATCTTTTACATATTACTTGCATATTAAAACTTTTAAAAAATATGGTACTCAGAAAAACATTGAAGTAAGTGAAGCGAGACACCACAAAACTTATTTCATAATGCATACTTTACAATGTTTCGTAGAAAATGCCTTATTTATATTGGAACGTATAAAAACTTACTTTTACCCAGTGAAATTTGAAAGTCGATCATCCTCGCAAATATCCATACTTTTATCATCTCTTGGTATATTTGATAAATTGTTTAAAAACATTTCTCTAACATTCTTAATTCCTTTGTCATTGTCCATCTATATTTAAATGATTTAAAAAATCAATTTACTTTACAAATCGTCAAGAAAGTTATCTCAACTTGTTACCTCAAACTGTTATCACTTATCGTTATATCATAATCAACTTTGACTCATATATAGCAAATGCGAGATGTTTCGTCAACAGCACCATTTGAAACGCGAGATATCTCGTCATCCGTCCGCTATGTGTTAAGTTGTATTATATCAAAACTGTATTATGGGTACCGCGTTACAGGAGGGTTGTCGCAACTTTCAACAGGATGGTTCAATCTTAACCACTACGCTACGTCATTTAAACTTCTGCAACTTCTTCATTCTTGTGAATTTAACTTTAATCTATTAAAGACTCATTTTAAAAATTGCAAATAATACAAAAAAAAATGGCTGAGAAAAAAATGTCAAGTTTTTCAATCCGTCACAATGGTTTCCCGCCTTTAACAATCTAACTCTGATGTTTGGTACGATTTTCAATGATCCTGTAGGCGACGTCGCGACATCATACAGGTATCGCTAAAGCAGCAGACAGGTAATCCAAAGTATCGACGTATCGTCCCATGAGGACACATTGCTATCAGAAGGCAATTCATATTAAACTCCCGTGGGATCGGTTGGAATTGGTCCGGTGAATCTGGGGCAGGCAGTTGCCACATTGAGAGTCATAAAGTATTCGAAGAGGAGAGGTGATCCCGAAGGTTTTCAACCTACACGGGAAAAGCCGAAGGTAGTTGAGAACGACAGAAGGTAGAGAAGACAGTTCTATGGGTTGGCTTATCGCTTGCGAACAGGCACGCTTTTTCCTCTGACTCTTTTCTCGCTTCTCCACCTACCACCGCGACTTCTTTTGTCATGGCCATTCTCACACCTCCGATGTCATGTATTCTCTTCTGCATTATTCTTTCCACACTACGTTTCTGTCTTTATTCGAGTTTTCATCTTATCTGACTAACAACCTAGTAACACTTCAGCTGTCTCAATCCTCGAAATCCATGCAAAATCTGTCCATGAACAACTTCAACTGTGAATGAAAAATTTAGAACCTTTAGAGATAGGATTCAATCCTATCGTTAGTGGTAAAATGAGTACAGGTGATGTTGTACTGGACATCTTGGAAACTAACCCATTTTGCAACTGAAGAAGGAAAGATAATCATTCTCACTTGGATCACGTCACTTGTAGACGTGTTTAGTAAAAGAAGATGCTGACAAAGCAACAAAAGAAGTAGCTCGACTGGCTTTCGAAAATATTATAAAGAAAAATATCAATATTTTTAGAACTGTTGAATCATACATAATGGAAATTAATGAAAGATTCTCCATCATAAACAAGAATATAACCAACGCAAATTTTGACTAGAATCAAAAAGTAATGTTGAAACACTTTCACTTACATTCATCTCTACTTTCTAAAATCAATCTTATAATTTGTAATTTAAGTAATTCCCAAATAACTGTGAAACATAATCTACTAATCTATACTTCAGTATACGTATATCCGTTCAGAATTTCAAATTAAAGAAACTTTGAATGAAAAATTTCAGTGACCATCAGCTTATACCGAAAGTATTCTCCTTCCTAAGAAACTTAATCTTCTACAATAAAATCTAATTTCTTGTAATGTATTTACTAAGAATCATCGTCCAAATAACCAGATATGAACAATCGATATTCTAACTTAATTTAACTTGTTAACTGGGTTCATGAACGAGAATTGAATCTTTGCAATTTACAATTAAAAATCGATAAAAATGATAAGTAGTTTCATTATATCGATTTTCAGAAATGTGAATATGGTGAATTTTATATTCAATACAAGCAAAACAGTACAATTAAAACTGAGTAATTTCTCGATAAATAAATTACAGCGTTTTGCGTATTATTGGAAGAATGACGAGTTATCTCGTCATTTTTGGCTAAAAGGTTAAAAGAAAAGAAGAAAAATGTTATATAAAGTACTTCGCCTAATTAGAAGTCGATAAATTAAGATACCTTGGATGTTGTTCATGATACGGAAAAAATGTTCAGAGAGAACATGAATGGTGCAAAAAGACAAATATTCTGTGATTAGTAGATCTTTTCTTTCTTTACTTAATTTCTTTTATGAGACTTCAAGGTTCCCTTGGAAATAGATCGATGGTCACGTGAAGGTCAACATATTCTACACCGTTGAATTCGCTTAATGCGATAATGAAAGTATATCGATTCATCGATAAAAAAAATTCAGGACCTTGAAATCTCAGAAAAAGTCTGTCAATCGGAATGTTTGTCCCTTTGCGTTGTTCATTTTCTCTCTGAGATATTTTCTCTGTATAAAAGAAATCGCCCATTTTGAATTTTGCACACTAACACCGAAGTGTCTTGAATATTTGCATAATTTTTTTGAAATTGTAAATTCTAATTTTCAGCAGTTTTCATGGCAGCTTTCTGAAAGTTTAAACTTATAAATATCTTGATTACTCATCACAACAAATAATAATGTCTAAACAATTATATCATAAATTCTTTTTACTATTCGATATATGTGTATTATAGCAAAAAGAATTTATGATTGGACGAAATTTAATACAGAATATCAATTAGTCCGTCAATTTTAACTATTAAGAAAACATTTCATTTGCACCAACCTAATACGACGTTGCTTTATCGTTTGAAAATACTTCAAAACGTGAGGGATTGTTGCACACTAGTTTCCGTATGTAAATTCCAGAACAAAGTAGTCTAGCAACGAGGAATTTAAAAGTGTCACGTAATTTGGTAAAAACGTTGCACTGCATAAATCTTCTCTTTTCTTTTCATCTGAGAGAGCAGCGTAAGCAGTAGCTATTATTCGAGAAAAGAGGGATGAAGCCAGGGGTAGGCGGAGAAGGTGGAAGAAAGGACGTTTTCCAGAAAAATAACGACTCTAATAATCTCGGCAGGCAGGTCGATTCCACCCCCCGTTCTCTCCTTTTTCCCCTGGAGCCGTCGTTTTTCGGAATCGCGCCTCCCATGAAACTGTTTTTGAAAAGTCTCCATTGGCTTCTCTTCCTTTTCTTACCGTCGCCTTTCCCTTTCTCTTCTTCACACCCGGGGGAGATACTCACGCCCAGATATTTCGAGGGTTTCCCATTTCCACCCCCGGAGGCGAGGAATATGAGGCCAGGCGAATAGGGATTGAAACGAGCACAATTCGCATGGGGGAGAACCTCGACCTTTTACCAACCTTCACCCGGAACTGTCGGATAACATCGATCCGAAACATTCGAGTGTGGGTTGACTGTATCAACGTGCAAAACGCGGAAGAGAAGAGAAGAGGGTCAATTATCGGGGTTTAGTACCCCAAAACATCCCTTGCTTTCTTCCTCTCTTTAGGCCCAATTGTAACGCTTGCTGTTGATGGTACTGCTGATACGTCGACTATGAGAACTGCTTCAACGAGGAAGCTTACGTAAATTAAAAAGAAAAAGGAAGAAATATCCTGTACGTGTCGAAGTAACTTTTGTAAGGCAATGTAATTCTTCAACAGTCTATAATTTAATTTTTCTGTGTTCATAAGAAGAACAATTACAGTTTGTTTAGTTTTACATTTAGCTTTCATATACAGAAATGTTGTACAGCAAGCATTTTATATTTTATATCTTTATACAAAATTAATAATTAATGTAAAGAAATTGAGTGGCAATAGTGTAACAATACAATATACGATGTAATAGTATAGCAATAAACAAATAACCTGTGATGTATAAAATATAGATAAGTGTTTATAAATCACCAAACATTTAACAAATTTTGGGTTTGCTTTAAAAAATTAGGATTAGTAATTAATAAATTAGAATTAGTTTTATAGAACGTTTTTCTTTTGCAAAAGTGATAGTATTTCGATATTTTCAATTATTCAACGAATAAGAACGTATAATAATTACTTTTCTTCAATATTACGTTCTTCCTTCAATTAGTAACAACAACACGTGATTTATCTTTTATTTACATCAAAAAATTGATATTAGACAGTTTTATTATATATGTATGTTTAACAGAAAATGATAATACTCTTCGATTTAGGCAAAAAGAACGTATAGTAGTTAAGTTTCTTCAATTCTATATTTTTCTATCATTTATTAACAGTAGCATATGATTTTATCTTATATTTACATCAGAAAATTGATGTTAGACAATTTCATATTATATTTGGTAAATAATTACGATACTTTTCGACTTAGGCAATAAAAAGTTTATAGTGATTGACGTTTCTTCAATTATTAACAATAATACATAACTTCATCCTACATTTACATTAAATGTTTATATTAGATCATTTTATCTTATATTTGACAGTTAATTATAGCATTCTTCAACTTAGGAAATAAAAACGTATAGCAATTACTTTTCTTCAATTCTAGGTTCTCCTTCTAATTATTAACAAAGGTACATAACTTTAGATAATTAGATAATTTTATTTCATATTTATATTTGACAGAGAATTATGGTACTCTTCAATTTAGGAAATGAAAAGCTATAATGATTTACGTTTTCTCAATTTTATTATACATTATTCTTTCAATTATTAACAACAACACGTGACTCTACTTTACATTTATATTTAAAAGAAAATCATAGTACATTTCGACTGTAGAAATGACACAACAAGTATATCAAGTTGTTTCATATAGCAACAGTAAATATATAAACAACTTTGTTGTTGATTTAGTTAAAATGATTCAATCATCGTGAAATTCACGACCTACCTATCAATCCAGGGTATTTGCGTTGTCGAAAACTTAACTGGACGATCAATCAACATTGTGTTTATATCACTCCTTGATCTGTAAGCAGGTAATGCATTGTTTGCATCTATCAATCGCAATGATTCTATTGAAACGTGTCTATTTTTCTGCAATAGTTCCCTTGGTGAACTTGTCGAAAAGCTACTTCTTCATGGAGCTCAGTAGGTCTTTTTTCAATCACATTTTTCTAACGCACATATAACAGGAAAAATTCTAAAAAAGAATCTGTCCCTGGTGACCTCGTAAAACAAAATACCTCGTTACTTATCGAAAATTTACACTTTCAATCACTCTGTTATTTTCAATCACTCTGTTATGATGTACGAATAACAGAAAGAATAATTGAAAGGGCTCATTGAATCTCACTGGAAATGAATTTGTACTAGCGTAACAGCCCGTCTCACAATGTGACGTCGTCGGAAATTGAAGAATAACCCAATCCTAATCAAATACTCACGAATCAAATTAATACACTAATGAATTCGTTGAAAACGAATTTACACGCACACATAAAGTGGATAATTCGACTGATACTTTACAAATGTCGACATAAATTAATTTTCTTCAAGATTACTGAAATCGTTCCTCCTCTTTTTTTTATTATTTTTCTTGTTACGTGTACGTCACAACAAAGTGATTAAAAAAAGAGTCGTTGAAATCCACGAGGAAGTAGTTTCCCGACAAGTTGACCGTTCCCTGTTTTCCCGTATATTTTTCTTTTTCTTTCTCTCTATTTTAACTTATTTCATTCTAAAACGTGTCTGCGCCTTTTTCCATCATCCTCCATGTTTCTCTGCTCACCTCTTATCCTCTTCTCTTTTCACCAGATCTCTCTGTTCGTTCACCACTCATTTCCTTCCTCCATTTTACGCAGTTACACTTCCTCTTGGTCTCTTTGTCATTCTTGCTCGCACTCTCCTTCTGTTCCTGTTGCTCGTAGAAATATACTGGCCTGGAGGGGTCACCAAGTAATTGGTTTCATTCCCGTGGAGACAGGCTTGTCCCGAGTTCGGACTGGTTCCACAGAATCCTGGAACCCTAAAGCGTCGACGAAACCATCGACACAGCCTGCCTTAGACGGTTAAGTAATGCACTTTCCTCGGATAATTATGTAAATGAAGCCGTTAGTTATGATAACGCTGTTGAGGATTGCTGTCTCTCCCTTCCTTTTCCTTCCTCTCTCTTTCTCTCTCTCTCTCTCTTAGGTCTCGAATTATCTATCTTCTCGAATGTCTCGAGCTATCTTTTAGATAAGTGTTCATCCTAGATTTTTCTTTTCTAGCTGTATAATAACTGTACTTTACACTTATGTAATGTTGTTACCGATACACTTATGAAAAGAATCGTACCATAGGATGATTATTAAACGGTGCAATAGAAGCCTTCAAAAAGTGGCCAAAATTCAAAATTGCATCGAAACATTCTGAATGTTGATAATCAAGAATTTTTGATGTCGCTAATAACAAATTTGACACAAGAAATTCAAAATTAAATTTTTCATAATATATAATAAACAAAATATATAATAAATTCGTAGCAGCAAATTGTATTTGCATGCTAATAATCATTTTGCTCAAAAAGCACAAGTGTCCGATGATTTATGGACGGGAGTGTACATAGTGCTATCTATTTCCACGTTTCACTTTATTCATCTAAATATTATATTCACGGTAAACTTCTCCGTATAGAGGGATTATACTTGTGGCCACATACGCCCTAAAGAAAGAGTTAAGAAATAAAGTATATAAAAAATAATCTTAACGTATATATACGTCATCGTTCGGAACATTTTCGTACAATCGAACATTCAATTTCGTCAAATCAATTAAACGTAATTAACAGAGACGAGAAGTACAGAAGATATTAAATATTCAGATAATGGTTAATCTTCCAGTAAACATGGGATTTAATAAACATGGAAAGTCATGTATGTATTTGCGTAGCGGCTATCTCGTACAACGCAGGTGCGAATGTTTATATACTTGGTAGCGGTGACAGTGTACATCGATATTCAAAACCGTTATTTGGGTGTAGCCGCTGTTGTCATTTGGAAACAATTATCGCGCTTTCTCGTTACCCTTAATGCGAACACAATGCCGGGGACACATCATTTTGTGCCGTAGTGGTTCGGAAAACTAGATAACGTGATGTGTGATGCATGATCGTAAATCCCGATTTTATTAGTAAACGTTCAGCTCATGTCCTCACCCCTTTCCAGGATTTTACGCCAATGAGTATACGTACTGGCGCTTACACACGCACGTTTATATTTAATCGCGAATGCTTCGTATTAATTAAACGCCCAAATGAACTAAATGATAGCTGGTTTAATAAAACGGTTTGCTAAAAGTCGTAAGCGGGTTTCATGGTGATCCTTCGTGTTATTAAATACCTATCAAACTTGCTGAATGAGGATGTTAACATATCTTACATGCTACTCTGTACATCACTCATCGCTCGTTTGATTTTAATTTTAAGAAATATCTAGTATTATTTTATAATCTTGTAGTTAAGGGTTTTGGAATAATATTGAAAGATATGTACTTCAGTAATTTTCATAGTTTTTTTTTTCAAACATTATGTTAAATAGTAAGTATGACGATATGTCGTTTTTTTAATACTTTGCTGATCAGGGAGATTTCCCCGTTTCACAAAAGGAACAGATGCTTGTTGCATTTGTGAACTTTGTGGTGTACCATTGCATACCTAAATTTAGCATACTTAAAAAAAAATGTTATGCTGTTTAATATATGTTTACTTTATTTCACATTTTATCAAACACATTATTTTGATTTGTGCAAGTGGTATGAAATGTTAAATAATTATTATTTTATTATTTGAAGTTACTTACACACTTTATGGGTGCTTAAGTGTAAGAATGTTATTAAAATAAGGAAATTATAGTCACCTGTAAACGTTAGTATACATAGCAGTTCTCAAACATATATTCGATCCGTATCCTTTTTCTTTATTTGCAATCATCTACAATGAAGAAATGAATATCGTTCTCAAAATTGAGGGTAGTAAATATATTTAGACTAATACAAAGAATTTATATTTTTCTAAATTTTCTAGTTTTCAGCGTTATATTTCTAAGAGATGTTCGCGAAAAAAAAACGCGATTGGCAGTGTGTTAACAGTTAAAATTGCTGGGTTAATATCTTGTATCAAATTTTGTCCGATCGTAATAACCAATCAAAAGGAATTTTCTATAGTACACGTATATTGAGTAGTAAAAAGATTCATAATACAATTGTTTAAAAATTATTATTTTATGCGATGAATAGTTGGGATGTTCATGTAATTTTTTTATATAAGTTCAAACTTCGGAAAGGCTGTCGTAAAAACTGTCGAAAATATGATTTTAGCATTTGAAAGAAATTATGTGAATGTTGAGACACTTCAACGTTGATGTGTAAAATTCAAGATGACATTCTATTTAAGAATGAGTCAAGAGAAAGGCCAGATAGGGTAGCGCATAACGATTCAAGAAAAATAGTATAATAAATATAAGAAAATTACTGAAAACTTAAGAAAAAATATTAAATTTTATAGACTACCATCTCCATAAACATTTGAACAATTTTTTTAACACATAAATTATTCCGAAATGAAGACACTGTAAAAGCAGCATTCGAAAGATTGTTTAATCCAAGTAATCGTAATTTTTATTAATTTGGAACAATGAAAGTAGTCAATTGTAGGGAAAAGTGTATATAATCGTGTGAAAATGGTTTCAATTAAATACATTCTTTTTCAAAGAAACATTTTCATTTCAGAAGATCACATTTCATATGCACTAACCTAATAGCTAAAATGCATGTAATTTGGATGATACATGAACTATGGATTTGATATTTCTCAATTGTATGAGATTATGTTCTCTCCTAAAACCTAACGCGGTAGTCTTAACTCTGAGCGCGAAGCACGTAGATTTAAAGTTGTAATATTAAAGACGAACGTGACTGTTCACTACATTTTGTCGACATCCCTTTCTAGATTTAGAAATATTCTTCTTAAACCACAAACACATAGCTAGCAAACGTGCGAAAATAACGGTCGTCAATTTTTTTATGCAATAGTCAAACAGAGGGAATTTACTACAGTGCACGTGTATTGAATAGTAAATAAATTCATAATACAATTGTTCAGACATTATTATTTGACGCGATGAATAATCAGTAACTTTTCTTTTATAAGTTTAGAAAGCTGTTGAAAATTTGAATTTAGTATTTGAAGAAAACAATTTTTTCACAAATAAATTATTCCAAAATGGCAGACGCCGTAAATGCAGCATTTAAAGAATTTTTGGATTCAAAAGCTAATAATTCGTATAAATTTGATACAATGAAAGCAGTTAATTATTGGAAAAATGTACAGAATCGTATAGAAATTATTTTGATTAAATACATTCTTTTTTAAAGAAATACAATGCATCTAAAATTTCATTTCAAGAAACGTTTTATATGCATCAACCTAATAAAGGAATTTAATAAAACTTGTATAAAAATTGAGAACTATTGTCACTATTCACTTAATTCAGAATTCTGTTTAATGGTGGAGTGAAAACTTTTTAACAATCGTAACTATTTTAACTTGAAGTTGTTAAAAACATGATCTCTTCCGTAATATCTATATCTGCGCATAGAGTTCGTATTACAAAAAGCATATGTTAAAAACGCGACGAGAAAAATTTGCGATCTTCCATCGAACAGGTAAAACGAATCGATGTTAAAAATAATATTCCTCTGCATCCTTGAAAAATAATCCAATTACTCTGTATCTGTCGTATCTTCCCTTGATATCTCTGTACGTATGTATATACATCGAAGTAATCAAATTTCTTTATTCACGTTACAGCATAGAAATCTCTATCTTTCTTCTCCTGACTCTTTTCCTGGAAAACCGATAAATTTGACGATTCGATATGTATAAAAAAAATAGGAAGAAAAAAAGGAGAGCGTAAAAAATGGAACTGACGTTATTTGTTTGATAATAAAATTTGTTGTTGCGTCGTATATATATATATATATATATTTTTTTTTTGGTACTTGTATTCTTTTCCTATCTTTCTGACTGTACCCTTGCTTTGATTCTCCATTCCCGTCTATGGCACGTTTGAAGCTGCCGCAACACGACAAAACTCGTTTAGGATTCATACGGTTGAACATGAAATCTGAACTTTATTAGGCGTCGCACACGTGCTCACTTTGGAACAAATAGGGCTCCGATTGGTGGCTGATAGCGCCCACGCAGTCGCATGAATTTTCACTGAAAGGATACGCTCATGCCGCTCCACAATAACGACAATTGTTTGTACCAATTATTATAAGTCACGTATCTGATATTCTCGCGTCGGTGTGCGCATCGCTGCGCATAATTTAATCAGTCATTCTCAAATGCGACGTGATAAAGCTTGTTGTTGATTGTGCTCGCTCACCGTACTGAAAATTATTCTATAGGTTTCGTTCGATCGTTACTCGACTGTTACCACTGATACTAAATTCAAACAATTTGCAGTTCGATCGTTTCGATGTTTTCTGTGATTTTGTAGCAATGTTGAAGAAAGAAATATTTAATGGATATTATTTAGAAAGTATATTTAGGATTTATGGATATTTATTGTATGAGGAGGAAATTATTTGTTCTGAAAAAGAAATGTATATTTTACGTGTATCTTTTTAATAACTATGTTGTGTGTAATAATTTTTAAAACACGGAGTATAGAACCATAAGCCATAGTATTGAAAATAACGCCTCGTTCTTTTCCAACTTTCCTCAAAGGAATCTCTTCTGATCTAATTTTTTCGATACTAGACACTCCATTCGACTCTTACACTCGAGATAAACTATCGAGATGATAAGAAGAATGGAAAATTGAACAAAAAATGAATAATTTAGAAATATTATGAGTAGACAGAGGATCTTTAGGTAGTTACGATATATCAAAATATCCAAAATATATGCAAGATATATGTGAAATATATTTAAATTATATTTAAAGTGTATACAAAGTATAAGAAAATATATATGCAATATATATGAATTATTTTATTATTATTATTTATTATTTATTATGCTTTCAGCCGTATAATGTTGTCTTTTATCTGAAAAATTGAATTAACCGCCGAAAATATTCTTTCAACATCGTAGGACGTATGTAAGTGCACATCTGTATTTTTTCTAATATTGTGGCTCAATTCTGTTTGGTTTACCAATAGCTGCACCTTTTAAGACATTGTTAATTTTACAAAATTCATCAGAACCTGTATTTCTTTAAAGCACGTGTTTACATTTTATTTCGATTTTTTCACCATAGCCATCGGACACGAGTTCTAAATCTCCATATCAATAACTAATCGAACGATTAGTAAACTAAAACGACATCTCTTAGCAAGATAAATATTGGAAAATTATAGCCTGATTATTAATATCTGCGAAATATGCAAAATATATGCAACAGAATATGCATAATGCAAAATATATGCAACAGAACATGCATAATGCAAAATATATGCTCTATGCAAATTATGCGAAATAAAAAATATATTTATAGAATCGCCTATTAACGAAAACGTTTCGGTCCAAGTTTTATTTCTTTATCTTTTAAGTTTTATTTATTTCTTTATAAATTAACATTCGTTGTCCGAATATCCCAATATATTGTTTTAAAAGTCATGCACACTTTACTCTAAAGGTGACTACAACTGGTATTTCCGATCGTCAAGTAAAGGGTAAAAATGGTCTCACGAACAGTGTACAATATGAGTGTTTAGTCTTCAAAATAAGCTAAATTAGGGGAGTTCTGTAGCCGGATTTATGGCACGACAGGTGATTACATCGCAGGTAACTATTTTCTTTCTAATGGACAATAGTGCCCCTTTTCGCGTTTCTATTTCACAAGCGGATACGTAAACTGAATGAGATGGACCCCACATTCATCAGGCAAATGTTAATCCTAGTCTTTACGGTCGCCTCAGAACGAAACCAGTTCGAACACATTTTTATTATTTTATTGTTACAATAAAATCGTATGCAACGCTAGTGAAAATATGATTTACACCACTCTTTTGCCATAGCGAATCATACAGGGTATTTGATATACCACGTGCCTCTCACGGGAAAACACGTTCTTCGATTCCGCGAGAATGGCGTTCCTTACTCTTGTTGATTGCTTGCCCAGCTATAATACAATTCGATCGAAAACGGAAAGATATTCTAATCTGGTCGTTCACTTTGCCCGAGTCCCGTTCGCTAAAGGAATACCGATATCCGGCATGAGGAAATCTTTTTCTTCCGCGATTTATATAAGGTTGGCCATGAAGTTTGCCTTTCTTTAGACGCGTGAGAGCGCATCCGTGGAACTCGAACAGAAGTCACGAGACGGAGAAAGTTTCTCCGCGCTTCCATGGGCAGCTCCATCCGAACGTGACCGATCTGGCATCTCGGGGGGATGCCGGCAGATTTCCCCGGATAATAATACTTCTCTCTTACAACAGTTCCAGTAGTTCGAGAGGAAAACCGGTATCCACCGACGATGCTCACTTGCATCCGCGCGGGTCCAACACTGTCCGATACGCGCGTTCTCCGCTCGTAAATGAAAGGCGCCACGATGCCGACACCCACGGGAATACCGAGATTGGCACATTCTACTGAGGCGAGCCGAGCTTCGTCCGTTTCACGAGCAAACTTGGAGAACCTTCGTCACGTACGCGACACGCTTTTGAGTTTCAAGATTCCGGACAGCGTGCGGTCGAATGCACGCGCCATGCCGCCTCATGCATTGGCTGCCTGCGTTTCGGCAAATCCAATTTTGTAAAATTGACCCTACAGATTTTCTACCTGAGGACATGTACATCTTTCCAACGAGGTTGTGCAAATTTTCTTTAATCATCTACAGGGTGTTCCTGAACTGCTGGTACAAGCGACAAGAGGATGACTTTACATGTGAAAATAAGTCGAAAAAAGAATGAATAACATTCTTCCATATCAGGATTCGTTTCCAAATAAATCAGTATTGAAGATCTACCGAGTATATAGTATGTGCATTTCCACATGCTCTCATATCTACGGCATATAAATATCATTGTGTTACTTATGTTGCTGTTCTGGTTTATTACATTAGGTAATACTAATCTCCAGGTAATAATGATCTCCGAACTTGACACTGATGGATCTTTACTTATACTGCAATGTAAAGTCCCTTGTCTATCAGGAGAAAAATGCGAGTAGGAAATAGTTCAAACAGAAAATATTTTTTGCATTTGAACACTTGAAAAGCGAAAATACTCTAGAAAACGTTCACAGAAGTGTAATGCATACGGCATAATTATGTTGGGAAAAAATGGAGATCATTTCCAACAATTTGTAAATTAATAAAAAAAAATTCTTGTTGAAGAAATAATTTCATTTCAATATCGTATTTAATTTAAGATCAGGATATTATTGTGTACAGTAATACACGAAGATTTACATGAAACGTGCTGTTATTGGTTACATTATGTTCTTTACTATACATATATATGTATATGCAGGGCTCGCATAACTCTGAACAGTTTAATATCTGTAGAACCACACGATCAATTTTAATCGTTCTGATCTCAAATTTTATAAATTCCAGGGACCTTTAAAATCTGTGTTGAGGTTGACCTCCATTCACTCCCTCCACCCATAGTATGAAGCAGTGCTTAATTTTAAAGTTTTAAATAGAAACGTATAGAATATCGATAATTGCTGTAATCCACGTTACAAAATAAAGTAGCTTTTATCTAAATCATTCCTTCGAGGAGTTTCACGTATTTTAACTTCGTAGTAAAAGTACATACAATGAGTGATCAAATTATTACGAATAGATGGAAAAATTATATATTTTATATTTATATTTACAATATTAAAAAAGTATACGAATTATTTTGTATTTATAATAATAGTAAAATATACTTTCTTGTTTAACACGTACATTTCCGTCCATATGTCACCGGACACTTAATAAAATTAGGTTTTGGATATCGAAATTTAAGAAGAAAACTATAGAAAAAAGATTGAAATTATGTCGATACATATTCAAACAATTTATGGATGGAAGATACGACATCACGAAATATTGATAGTAAATATATTTATTTTTTTTTAATTTTAAATAATTTATACTTTTTAGGATTATAAATCTTCCGTTTCGAGTGCATTTCCAACTCTATTTTCGTTCAAACTTTAAACAAATGATACATTATTTCGAAGGGTTCATAGTAATTTAATCACCCACTGTAATTAACTTGTAAATTGCAAAAGCTGAGAAAAATATTTGAAACAGCTAGGTACACCAACCATTTCAATAAAAACCATTCAAAATTGTTAATAAGCGTAGGAATAGTATTAAGAAGAAATGCAATAAATAAATACCACAAATCTAATTAAATTAGTGAACTACGTGTACTTAACCCTTCGTAGGCGAGCTGGGTCATTCATGACCCAAGAGATATTTTACTCTTCTATTTTCTGAAACGAATTTCTATTTTTATTAAAAAAATGTTTTAAACAATTAACGTAATAGATAACTGCATAATATAGTAGAGGCTTCGATAATATACCAAAACTTTGACAGATTTTTTAGAAGTCTGGAACTACGAAAGAATTAGACTTGGACATAAAACAGTCAGGTTCCCTATAGAATCTAACAAAATATATTTGTCTACGGAGAATTAACTCGCAGCGTAAGAAAAGTCATAAATATATAACGAAAGTCGACAATTCTTTACAGAGAGAAGTAACGCGCAAGTGACAGCGTCTGTCGAAATATCACGATGGGTAATCACTTCATTGCGTTTCGAACACGATTTGACAGAGTACGTCGCAATTCGAAAGAAAGGAAAAGAAGAAAAAAGAAAGAAAGAAAGGGAAAAAGAAATAAGAGCGGACGTGGCGAAAAGAAAAAAAAGGTAATGCTTCCTTCGCGTTGCAGAGGCGTGAACTCTGAAACAAGATGGTGAACGTAACCAGCTACCGTAATGACGACATGATGGATGGCTAGTTCGTACGAACCATTCGGCAGGTTGGATTCGGTCAGCGCCGTTGCCCGTCCAATATGTCGGTACCGTCACTGGCCGATTCTAACCTAACCGAATGGTTACAGTTACTCTTCAGAGGTGAGCAAGTTGAAAGAAGAAAGAAAGTAGTCTCGTTCATCGAGGCGTGCCATGAGCGATAGGCGAGCGGAGTAAAGGCGATACTTAGAGCCACCCTTGGCATTAGCTAGCAACTCTCCTTCCCCTCCTCCAATTCAATTCCTTAATACCTTATTCCACCTTCTCCCTGGTAACTCTCAACACGGCTGTTACCATGGGTTCGCTCACATACACGTATGGGCAGTGACTGATTTCGCGGATATATTAGTTTCATCGATTTGGTATCAGCCTTCTTGAACGTCCGCTCGCGTCATCGAATACGTTCCTCCACGTTTGTACCGTTCTACCTTCCTCCCTTACGTCTTAATGGACGACGGAGAAAAATACCGAGCAATGGAGAAGAGATTAAGACTTACAGGTTCCGAGGCTATTAAGTTTTGGACAGGGTAAGAAAAGACTGCAATGTATCTTGGAGATTCGATGAAAATACCCACGGAAAATATAGAAATTCTGCTAGCAGAGAAATGGTTGTATTTTCTTTGGCATAAAAGATAATAGAATTGTTTATCTGTTTGTGGATAATTGCAAAAGGTAGAGTGTACACCTATCCCCCGATTTTCATGGAAAATCGGTTCCTCAGAATAGCGTGTAAATGGAAATCGTGGTTTTTTGTATGAAATATCATGTAAATTGAAGAAAAACCAAAATATGCATAATTTAGTCAGTTGTTTAATTAAATTCATTCATTTTAACGTAAAATAGAAATAAAATAAGTTAAATATTAAATCAGTTAATTGAATAAATCATATTTTTCTTTTTTTTTTGTAATAATATAGCTTTTCTTAGTATTATATTGATCTCACAAAGGATGAAAAAGTCGCCTTAAATTTCAAAGCAAGAAAGCTTGATACATTTAGAACATAATACGAGCAATGGTTTATCGGATTAACCTATACACGATTCGTAGTTATGCTAATTTTGCCCCAAGGTATTGTTACGAAACACCGAAGAGAACCAAACAAGGCAAGACATCTTTGTATTATCGTTTTATCGTAACAGGCTGGAGAATATTCGGTTTTGGCATAGTTAAATTTTCGAGAATGCATTAAATACGTTACGTGAAGCAAAGTTTGAACAAATCTCAGGAACGTAAATAAGTAAAGTTATTAAGTGTAGAAATGAATTTTTTCCAACTGTACAAGTTATTTAAAGTCGCAATATTCCGAATGGTATTTGCAAATTACCAGACAAATGGCAAAAGGTTATAGAAAACTTTTAACATACTTTTAACATACTGTATGTCCTAACAATAAGTAAGCAAATAAGCTAAATATGTTGATTAATGAATTAATTGATTAATATATATGTCATAGTACATTTATAATATTTTTAAAATAAGTGAACACAGATATGAAGTGTGTATTTTAATAACAGCTACATATATGAAACGTGTACACAACCAAACAAGATAAAGAAGCAACGTTTTGCAAGTATAATGGGATGCTATATTTCCCAATACTGCTGATTATATTTAATGTAAGATTATTCAAACCAATAAATTTGAATGTATGCGTGAAATTTAATAATCGGAAATAATTTATAAAACAGACGCAGTATCGTAATTATTTTAAGTATTTCGTTTAACATAACTCAATATTAATCAATCTCTACGCAAGTCAGTACGAAACTAATGGAACCGTGTAATACAATTAAGAATGCGTGGAAAATCGATGAAAGGACGTAATACTGGTTACGTCTTAATTGTACCGATTTCACGGGCTTAATTACTCATCCAGAGAATTACGAAATACAGCACCAATTTACTCGAAAATAAAACCTTAAAGGAAAAAAACATTATTTTTCTTTCTTCAATTTATTTTTTCTTGTAGATTCACCTCGCTACACTTAGTGACACTCTTTTTAATGATCATAATAACGAGATAAAAGAGAAAACGACACAAATCAAAAGTCAACGAATTGGTGTAACGAAATTGTTAATGTGAGAAAATTTGCGAATATTCATCGGTAAACACTTTGTAACGAACAGTTTTCAACAGCATGCGAAATATAACAAGTGTTCTTACTTTGAATCAGTTATTGTACTACATCAAACAGTTTGAATCGTTTCGTTAAGCTGGCAACTAAGATCACGATCTCCATTAGCACGTAGTAATAATCTTAGCGCACGTTATGTTCTCCGCTTTATAGCCGTATCAGAAAAGCAAAAAAAAAAAAAAAGAAAAAGGAAAAAGCAGGGAGTTACGTAGGCTAGTAGACGCCGTCATAAATGCAGAACTTTATGATTACGAGCTTAACTAAATCATAGGTATACGAGCTCGACGAAGTCATCCGGTACGTCGTAGAAAACCACTTCCATTAAAGTAACTCGTGCTAAAGTACATTCGTGTTAACATTCATCTGGTATACTGTAGTACGGCTGTTAGAAATAATTTCACACTATAAAGAATATCGTGGAATTACCTAATAAATACACTAGTCGCGAAATAATAGACATGATCGCTGATTTTTCACGCTACACTTTCAACCGAGTACTTTGCAACAAAGATATATTAGGTTAGGTACAATTGTTTGAGTGCAATCGAAGCTTCGTTTGAAAAAGATTAAAACAGATCGATCGTCGAGATAATTTTCATTATGGTTGTTGACCTTTCGCTATTTTTTCTGTCAGCTTGCGAATATAATCGCGAATGTGATCTACTAATTATGCGAATTTGGTCGGAAAGAATTTATTTCCACACCTAATACATGCAAAAGTATTAAAACATGATTTTCAAGATTTCATATTTTTCAGTTTTGAAATATCGAAATCAAATTAAAGGGAAGAGAAACATAAAAATGTCGTATAGGTACATTAACTCCAAGCCTTACGATTTTTTCAGAAGTATTCTTAAGAACTACTTTCTCTTAATTTGATTGTTGATATATTTGAAACATAGTTACTAATGCTCGTTATAATCATTTTTCGTCATAATAAAACCACACTCATAAATCATTTCAATTATTCAGATTTTCTTACAATTAGTCAGCGTTCCACGTGTAAATGCAATAAGATCTGATGGTTTTTAATTAAATACAATTTTCTGTATACATTATCGAACTTATAATTTTTACTAGAATATGTCGAACAATTTTTTTGCAACAACTGCTCATGTGACACCTACTGAGTTTATAAACACGTGATTCGAAGAGCAAATTAATTATAATTCTACGTCGATAATGAGACTAAGCGGTTTACGAGTATATTTTCGAAATATTGTATCTTTGATTTATGTAAGAAAAAAATATGTTCAATTTTTTGTTAACCTGTTACACGAGAATCGCCTTTTAACTACGCCTGGTTCTACAAAGTTTCGCGTGGTTTGAATTCTATTTAAATCTATCCATGAAAGCTTCAACGTTTTTGAATAATATTTATGTTTCCGAATTTGTGCGTACGCCGGTGGAAATTCAGGCGCACATTTGCATGACAATATCACGGATTAGATTATCTTCGAATTTGTCGGCGACATAAGTTATTGCCAATGTGCCGTATGCTTGGCCTATTATTCATTTAGCGGGCTTGGCTCGTGCGGGCGACGTTTTAACTGTTTGCCACATTCATACCGAAACCGTTATATTGTGTGGTCATAAACGTTACTCCACTGGAAGAAACTCGATCGCGAACAAAATTGTGTACGAGTGTATGAAGGAACAATGCATACACGCTGATTGCATAAAACTCGTACGAAAATATACGCGGTGCCTGGTTATCATTCAGCCGTATTAGGTCTTAGATGTGACAGAGACAGTTGTTTCTAGCTATAATAAAACCATACCGACTAATTTGCATATACAGGTTGCACGAAAGCTTCATAGTATTCGAGTGACGTATGAATTTCTTCCTAAAAGTATAATAGTTACAGTCACCAAAAGACACTCTTTAAAATAGAATAGTTTTTTAAAAATTGTATTAGACAACTTAAGTTTTCTTTTTCCTTTTCTTTGAGAAGTTAGAAAGTTTAGTTTACTAGATGATGTGTACAAACAATTTTGTAAAAATTATAATTAGTCGAAATTAGGAAGAAAATAGCGAAGACCGTTTTTGTAACTTTTTTATCTGAGCCCGTAATGAAATTTTTAAAAATATGTTTTATAGATTTATGTCAGTTTTAAGCAAGCTGAAAATTTCACCGAAGTCAGTTGATGCAGAAACAAGCGATAGGTATTGAAGAATGTGAGAATCTTTCGATTGATTGCAGTATTAGTTCGAAAGTCGTGAGAATCTTCATTTTTCACCAATTTTGATAGTACTGTTTTCCTTGTGATTTCGACCAGTTGAAATATTCTCAAAAATTTTGTATATTTCATTTAATAAACTAATCCATCTAACTTCTAAAAGAAATATGTGATTTAAAACGGGTATATTTTACTATCATTGAACTTATCAGCTCGTTGCGTATGAATTTCGTTATCACCTCTGATACAACGTGATGTTTTAAGAATTCATATCCGGTGAGATATCAGACCACGACAATATTCAAATTCCTTTTTTTTATAGGTGATAAGCAATAAAAATACAATCAAATTGTTTAAATACATATTGATTAAGGAAACAAAAATAAATATTTTGCTATTATTGAAGTCATACTACCAGCGAAACCATGATATATAATTCTTTCATCTGATCATGATAATTAGATCATCCACTGCAATTTGTATAAATTTACGTATTTTGTTCGAGCATGAGAATAAAGCAAGATTTGAGACATAATTGGAACAATATTTCCGTTTTCCTCTTACTAGTAATGAAACGTTACGTGGGTGATTCTGTTGAATTCAATAGAAATTATTTCAAACAATACAAATACAATAATTTCATCTATGATATCGTTGAGATACGCTTTTGTTAAAAGTTCGTATACGTATATATAATTTACAAGGTGGACAATGAAATTAATTACAAGCGTGAAAAATAATTACAAGAAGACCAGAATATTTTAATAAAAAGGACCGCAAGGGGTTTTAATTTTCACTCTAATTAAGTTTGTCAAATTTCACATTGTAATTACGCAACCCTTTGTTTCGCGTTTAAAGTAATTTTAAGCCGGCCTTTGTCAACGCAGTATCAAAAATGTCTTTTGATTTTACATTTTGCACATTTCATTTTCGTTCGTCTCCCGTAGGATAGAGAATTTCTTTTTGTTACTAATTCAACGTTAAAAGCAGATTTGAATAGATGTATTAACATGCACGCTATATAATTTTCCAGTTACATACCTTTGATTCGAATACGTATTCATAACGCTTCAGCTACACATTCAGTCGAATTCATTATAAGTGTCATTAACTGCAAGGGAATCCTTTGATCATTCGACTGTCGATATCATTGAAGCCATAGATAATTCTTGAAACGCACGTTACAGTACGTAATTGAAACCTTTCTTTAACTGAAAATATGAAATAGTATACGTATAATGCATCGTAATATTCTATGTGTCTCAACACGGTCAGATAGTAACACAGGAGCCAAAGAATAATTTACAGTAACAAATTATATAGTAGTAAAAAAGAAAATAATAAACTGTTTTAAAATATTTTGATATATAAGCATTAGTTTCATTCGATACAATATTCAAAATAAATTACTTTTCTTAATATACTATGTTCCTGTATAATCGTACAATAAATTGGATATACAATGCTTTTTATAATATTAAATTAAAACTTTCTGTACGATTATAAAATAATTGGTGTCTTAATACTTATGAACAGTAGTGTACCTTTCAACTACTCTCGACAACATTTGCTATTCGGTTATTGTATAACAAGAAAGATAAGCTTTCAATTACCAATCGAGTGCATTCGAACTGTGTTACACTATGTTCGTGGAATAAAAAAGAACAACGTTGTAATAATACTTTGTATCTTCATGCAACAATATGATTACTTGAAGTCAAAAAAGGAGGTAAGAATACAATAATATGTTAAAGTTTCAAATAGTTACACTTTATTTAGGTCTATGAATAAAACAACTACATCAAGTATTTCATGAAAACAGCTCAATTATTGTAGAATTTTAATATTAATAAGAATGTTCTTTCATATAGTATATAAATTATGGAGATTGATACAAAGTACAACATAAGCGATTATAATAATAATAATTTAACACGGCTCGTAATGCGAAGAGAAAAACTGTTAGGCAGCTCTAACGATTCCAAAAAGAATTTTCACAACTTTGAGACAGTGAAAACATTAACGCGAATCGTAACACAAAAAGAACAACTGTCAGACAACCATGATGTTTCCAAAAACAACTCTCGAAACTCGAAAGTAATTCTGACAACACTTACACAACTCGCAATACAAAGAGAACAACAATCAGAGAAATCTAACGATCTTAGAAACAGCTCTCAAAACTTCAAGACGTTAACAACATTAATACAAGTTGCAACACAAAGGAAACAACTGACGGACAATTTTAATGTTTTTAAAAACAACTCTCAAAACTCTGAGACAACTTTGACAACACTCTGACAAACAGTACTAACAGGACTCGTAAACACGAAGAAAACAACTGTCAGGCAATTCTAAGGTTCCAAAAACAACTCTTATAACATTTAAAGAAAGAACGCTTCCTCTGTCTTGTTTCCCTCCTAATATATACGTTTCTTTATAATTTCTACCAAAACATGGTGAGTTTCGTGCGTCACTTGGGATTTTCACAATGGATTTCTGTCCCTATCGACCCTTACTTTCTCTTTTACAACCCTCCTGCCGTATATCTTGAAACTACGTAGAAATACGTGAACATTTGTACGATATTATAATACTTGATATTATAAAAAATGATTTCTACGTGTTCTGAATTTTAGTTTATATTTGTATTTTCCAATATGCTAAAATATTAATTTTTCTATCATATTTCGATGTATCGCGATGTCAAAAGATTAAATACATGCAACTGAAGAAACATACAAGTGTTCTAATTTATCGAAAAACCATAATATTATCATCCAAATAAGCAAACTGTGCGTGAAAATTAGCTGTATGAACTTTATATTAAAATCACAAATATTATTAACATTTTTCATATTCTTTAAGAGCACTCAGCTTTCTCCCATACGTTTATTCTCGACTTGTATACTACTGTTATTTCTTTAAGCGTCTTCTATTAAGTTTTCATAATAATTAGGACTAATTTTATCCTACTGCTCCTAGATGCTTATTTAAAAATTGTTCGTGAATATTATAAAATGAGTTCATAAATTTTGTATCGAACTAAGGGCTGAAGTCTGTTTAGACAAATCGATTACTTTGAATGGCTATAAATTCAATCAGTTTTGTACTAATTTGTTTACATGCAATAGTTTTTGATCTTCAATGTGGCAATCGTTTCTATATAATAAGTTTCAAGAATTAATTTATAAATACATTGTTTTACATTATTAACATGACCAATGAACAGACCAAAATCAGTGAAAATATATACATAAACAATAATAGGTGTAAGGAACGAGATCCACTTGAAACGTCGTTATTACATATAACTTGAACAAAATATGGATAAGAAGTGTCAGAAAAATGATGGAAGGCAAACCCTTCACGTTAGAAGGGTTGAAAAGATTGAATAACACTCGTGTCAGCTAGATGGAAATTATAGAAGAGCGCTGAAGAATAAGAAGAACGCTGAAAGAGAAGCTTGAAATTTGAAAGTATGATGGGAAGGAATTGCTGAACATTATTAAAATGGGATAATACACGTTAGTAAGATAATATGAAAAATTAGTACGAATAAAATTACGTAGGTACACAAGACAATGTGTAAAGAAAGTCTTCTGGATTCGGTAACAAAAATGAAAGATCGATAACTGATGTATCTTGAATAACAAAAGTGTAAACATGAATTGGTATAACTGAAACATGTTGTATCCGAAAAACAATCCATCTAATCGACAATATCAAAGACATTTCAGATTCTAGTTTCAACCCTTTCATTGCTGTTGAGGGCTATAGGCGCTTTGAAAATTTTGCCTCAATTTAATTTTATTCATAATTTTATTCATCCTTTGCACTATTGAAGTTGCATTATTCTTAGCCTTTTTTTAGCATAATTACTTACACTTTACTTATAGTTTTGTCGATTAAAATTCGAAAAATCCAATGGTTCTATTACAACTTACAATTTCTACTTACGATTCTGTAATTTTTTTCATAGTTTCTGAACTTGATTCTTCCCGATCTTCCCTCAGAATCTGTAACTTCCATTTCAACTCTGTCTTTTGTGCGCGTCGTCAAAATCAGTTTCACTTTTCACTGTTATTCTAATCTTTCAATTATTTCATTCAAATCTCTCATTTATTAAATTACTGATTTGGTTTTTAAACATTCTAAAATTGAACTTATCTTCACTGTTACTAATTCCGTCATTTCGCTTGATCTTTATAAACATCAAAGACAGGCTAATGTATGTAAGAATAGTTTTAATTGAAAACAATGCTGTATTATGAATATATATATACGTGAACCATTTCAAACGTAAAGAGGAAGAACATCTGTTAAAAAAAAAAAAGAAAAGATAGTTATTAATCGCCCCTTAACTGCCATTCGAGTTTCTGTATTGGACCAAAGGGTGACTGAGAATCACCAGTCAAGTGCAAAAGGTTAATCTTCCTAAACTCGCGTGACAGTCCCACAGACTGACAAAATCCGCTTATTTTTTTAGAAACAATTGACGTTACAAGAGGATACATCGTCTTCTTGAAGAGTTGGAAGAGTTAGATGAATTAAAAAACGAAAAAGCGAAGAAAAATCGAAAAACAAAGTACAATTGTAGTAAATACGAAAGATACTTCTGTCTGAAACATGCAAATATGATATGCCACGATTGCTATTATTAGAACTTTGAAAACAATTAATTTCTATTTGCATGATTCTACACATTTTAATATTTACGTTTAGATTTTTTTTAGATGATAAGGAAATAGTTGATTTTTAAAAGTTGATCTGCTGTATGTAGCTTTCAGTTCACATTAGTAAGAATGGTACCTATAAACTGATACAAAAACGTATAAATACTTCCCAAATCAGTGTAAGTAAAAATCGATGTAAGAGACCAACGT
Organism: Anthophora plumipes; assembly: GCA_951804975.1. NCBI lineage: Eukaryota > Metazoa > Arthropoda > Insecta > Hymenoptera > Apidae > Anthophora > Anthophora plumipes. The sequence goes on along the minus strand of OX638118.1, from coordinate 11,950,978 downwards.
GAGTTACTATGCACTGAAGAATTACGTGAGTTCAGAAAGGTTAATTCCATTTCAATTTAACGAAACAAATATTACAATTTTTACGAATTTAGAAACTCCAAAATTTTGAAACTTTCGAAAGCAATTCGACAAAAATCGAACATCTACTATGAAAAATGTATCGTAGCAAAAGGGTTAAGCGAGTCGCCCTCTGTATTGCGTCTCACAGTTACGTAACGTGCACCACCCTCTATGAAACCGGCGGACGTTCATGGAATATCTTCAAACATATTCCGCCATCGGGCAAAAAATCGACAAACGCATAGAATGAACTCCTGAAACAAATCACCGCGCTTGTTTTCGAGTTAAGCCCGTTGCAATTTCAAAACTGGATACTTGTTCACCTCGCTCATCCTCTTGCCCTCCGGGCTTCGTTCGCATTCTCTTTCGGCAAGCAATGCCGGCTCTCTAGGCACCGGTCCCTTTTGCGATAGTTGGAACGCCTGCAGCAATATCATGCTGTGCTACGGTACTGTAACACCGACGAATTAGCTTTGTTACGATATTACGACTGTCTGGATATCCATGTACACTCTGACTGGCTTGAAAAATTCCTCGAACACAGCGTTGAAGAAAAGACAAATTGACGGAAAGGAAAAATTATTTGGTAAGTCTCTCGGGATATAGATGGTCTACCGATCGTTCAGATTTTGTCAGAGTTTGCATGAGAGTGTGTCGACAAAGATGATTGGACTTCTAAGGACCACCTTCGCGAGTGAGGGACTAGATGTTGATGAATAATTGTGTTATAAATTGGATCTCCCAATTTATAACACAAGAATGAAGATCTACTAAAGAAGAATCTACTAAGAGATATTGCCTTCTAAACGATGAATAGTAAAGCTAGTATTCTTTCGCAGGGGTATACTTCAATTCCCGAAACCATACTAATAATGAAACTGTTTAGCCTTAAAAATAGGCTAAATTAGGAAGGCCCTGTAGTCGAATTTATAGTACCACAAGTGGTTATGTTGCTGGCAACTATTTTCTTTCCAATAGACCATAGTGTCCTTTTCCGCGTTGCCTGCGACACTCGGTCACTAGGATTCGAGATGCCATAAATTCTGGAGTCTCTAAGAAGTCAAGGGACAAGTGGGCCCCGCTATTTTCGTGGTCGGCCCATTTTACGCGACGAAGTCTACATCTCGTGGAGATTCCACAGGATTCCTAAATATTCCCTCGCTGCATAGTTCTTTGGTCATTGCATATCCCTTTTTTAAAATAGCGCGTCTAGGGCGCAATGGGAAAGGGATGTCAATGCATCGGAGGAAAACTATTTTGGAAATCACCAATTAGGGTGATTCGGCAAGAACCGCGACTTTTATGGAGACAAACTATGAAAGTTTGCGTCAGCTGATCATTAGTCCTCAGCAAGAGGAACTGGACTTCAGCAAGAGATATTAGAGAATCCAGTCTGATCAAGAAAAGATCTTAACAAGAGATCATATGTTGTAAATTCAGACCTCAACAAAAGGACATCAGAGTAGACCAGTAGACCTCAGCAAGAGGAGTCAATCGGATCTCACCAAGATATCATTCAATTCTCAGCAGGAGAACCTATCATTTCACTCCTCACGAAGAAGAAATAATGTAACCAGTCCATCGTAGTGATATTTAATAAACAAAACAATAGTAATAGTGAATCTACGCTACTCTTTTTAACACCTTTCTCCACGTCATTAAGTTGCTGTCGGGAGAAGCAAAGTCCGAATCTCAAAAATAGCTTCCTTTGCAAGCGTATCATAAATCGTTGTGTAAAACAGTAAGAAAGAGAGATCAAGTAATAAAAGAAGGAAGGAAGGAAGGGAGGAAGGAAGGAAAGACGGCGAAATTGACGAAGGTTTCAGAGAACAGTTTGAAGCAGAGAAAGAGAGGGCGAAGAAGAATTTGAACAGAGGAAAATGGCGTGGCATAGTTGGTCGCACTGCTCCACGGATTAAAGCGTAATTTCGTCGACGGCTTATGTCGACGTGTAATTACATTGTTACATCCCTCTTACGTACATATAGGCACTCGACAGTCTCAACAACGCTGCCTTCCAAGGGACGTCGACAACAACGACCACGGCGACGATACTAGTTGCACCGTTACCATCGATGCTGAGTTTTAGGGAGAATTTGTGTAGTTGGATTGGATACGAAGTTGGAGCTCGTTGATGCCCGCGCGTCACCACCATTCCCTACACCACCTCCGTAGCCAACATTGGACTGGAATTAATTTTAAGTTTTAATGGAATGTATCGCGGGTTCTCCTTTATGGCTACCTTGGCTCTAGCTTGGCCGAACACCGTGACCAACCGATCGGCCAGCCAGCCGTAGCAGGGATTCCATTATCAGGACAAACTTCGCAAATATCTTCGACGGTTCTGGCCAACCTCAGTATACCGTTCGTGGCGCACCATCGAAGAAGTTCATTCTAGTTACGACGGTGATAATTGTGCATAAGTATTACAATCATTGATACAGCTGGAATTTAAGGAAGTATGTTCTCCAAGAAGGACTAAAACAGGGGTCAATTTTTGTGAATTTTTTTAAGCAAAAAGTGAAATATCTTTTTATTTATTTTTCTTCTTGATATACACGAATTTTTATTTTGCGTACGAAAGCGTTGTTTGGGGACAGGACAACTGTAGCCGTCTTCTGCTTCAATTGTCGACCGTTGACAGGTGGATCACTAAAAACCCGCGTCAAAGAAGTGAATTTCAAACATTTGAAGACAAACATTTACATAATTTTTTTTAAATGCCAAATTCACATTTTCAGTATTCTTTATGACAGTTTTTTTAAGTTCAAGCTTGTATAAAGGAAGTTACACGAATATTCTAATTAATCATCACATGAAATGATAATGTCTAAACACTTGTATTATGAATAATTTTATTATTCTATATAAATGTACTATAGCAAATTCTTTTTTCTTGATTATTACGTAGAAAAATTTATAATCGAACAAAATTCAATACGTGATTAACCTGTCAATTTTAGCTATTGAGAAAATGACATTTCATTTGTATCAACCTAATATTAACATGTAAAGACTAATGATCTATGTACATCAATAACTTTTGTTTAAGTCAGTTTTGAATGATGAAACACTTTTTTATTTGTTGGGTTTAGTATTTATTGTGTATGTATAGTATTTCGGTGATATAATAAGAAATTAAAAGCGCACCTCAGTAGCGCTTGTGGTAGTGTAGCGTAGAATTATGGTTACGTTTCCGGAAACCAATGTTGTATGGTACGTTTGTTAATCGATTACTGTAATTGCACAGTGGAAATTTATATAATTGTATCTGCTTGCCGCAAACACTCATCGGAATTAATTTGCTGCGATGCATTAAGCACTGGAGAGATCACTTCAACCGTTTTATAAATCTAACGCGAGATTTATCGAATTGATGACAATATTATGGTTTTTGGAACTTTTCATTTGTATGCTCCCGTTAAATTCTATGAAAGGTACAAATATCAGAAAATATGCACAAATTTAATGCAACTTCGGAAAAAAAGTTTTTTAAATTTTAATACTCTATTAATAATTATTATACATAATAAAGTTTACAAGATATTCTTACAAACACGTACAATAGATGTCATAAAAATTATTGCAAATATATATGTATGTACATATTAAAGCGTCTGAAATCACTATGATTCTACAAAATCGTCAAATGAGAACAACGAACATAACAGTATTCAATAGACAAAATAATATGACGCATTTTTTCATAAATAGGTACTTTCTTGCATTTAAATATTAAAATTGCTAAAAAAGTATAATCAATTTTCAAGAATTTTTACTAGGTTTTAATATAGGAGTATAATTTTTATGCAATCTTTATGTAAGAGTGGTTAGTTAATTTAATATATGTTTGCAAGGCGAATTCATTAAACATGTAATTTTTCATATTTTACTTTACTATCGTTACATTAAAATTGTAAATAATAATTGTCAATGTTGTTTGCTGATCTATTGCAATATAAAGAATAGAAGAAAATGAATCACTTAAATTATTTAAATATTTTTAACCAATTTCTGTACTTTATTGATTCGCATTGCATGGTGAATTCTTATTCCATTTCCAAGGATACGTATCTAATTAAACGTATCTTTTTGTACTTGTGAACTTAATTAAATATTAATTTAGCAATATTAAATAAATTTTCTTTAAGTTTAAATGTTATCGAAATTATGTACAGATGAAATTTCATTAGTTCGTGTACGAATGGTATGAAAATTAATATATTTAATTAATCTACAACCTTACGTCTATTTTGTGCGTTTATCTTATTATTAGCTGAACACAATGGAATATCATCTAATAATTAAAAATATAAAAAAGTTATTGTTACAGAAGTTATTTGTTATTAAAGAACACATCATGCATTACAAGCAGTTTCTATGCAAGAAAATTAGCGAGAATGATTTCAAAGTAAATATAATTTCTTTCAATGAAACCTTATTTAATAATGTCATTGATGCATAGATTGTTTAATTTTTAATCAAATATTCTTCTGAATTAAATGAAAAAGATACCATCAAATGATAAATATTGAAAAATCAAAGGAAATCCTGAATATAGATATTAATATTTTTAATTTGAAATTGTACATAATCCTCTATTTGTAATTCAATCTAAGTGTTACATCTTATTGAATAAATTTTAACAAATGTTACTATATTGTGAATAAAAGAATATGACACTTTATTCGAAGAAATGAAATTAACCATGAAATTTCTCTTATTAGTTACCTCGAGAAAGTAACTGTTTGTATCGCACAATGTTCCCTCCTATATTAAACAACTTCCGTAGAAATTATATTTTTATATTTTCAATATTTTACGAGATCAGCTCACTGTAAATGTGCAGAAGAAGAGCTAACGAAAGGATTTACCCTGTTAATCTCTTTACAGGAGTTCGTTAAATCGATCCTACTTCTCCGACATCTTTTCTTTCAGGGCCTTTCGATTTTTCATCATAATCACTAAAACTTTTCTCTTTAAATTTTTCTTCAATCAAGCTTACCGTATTTCCTTTAAAATCCTTTCATTATCTCTTTTATAACTGAAGCATTAATTCCTCTATTCAGCTTTCAAATTCATTTTCGCTGGTATATTTTTTTTCTTCTCTTTTTGGTATAATGAATAAATTAAATATTTCAATGCAAGAATAAATTCGAACGGTGCGTTTAAATATTAAATGAAAAATCACCGAGAAGTGTGTTTACTCTATTCATTATCAGACGCTATTACTCTTGGTAAATTGACCGTTTGAATGCTATTGAAAATTATCTGCATGGACTATGGATTCATATACGTGTTTTTCAAGTTTGAATATTCAGATTCATTATTCTTGTTCATTTATTTATTTATTTTCAAGCTACGCATCCTATAGTATGCATCCATTAAATAACACGAAGAAAGGAAAAGAAGTCGGGAAGAAAATAGAGAAAGTAAAATACGCGTGAAGATGTTAATTGGATAAAAAAGTCTGTATCGTTGCAATACATATTTACATTTATAATAAGTCTACTAACGCAATTATGTTGGCTAAAAGTAATTCTGTGAAATTCCTGCCCGAGATGTACAAAGATTAATATGTGTTAGAACAATAATTTATTTTTAAGTCATTAAAGTTCCATGAAATCGTAAATAAAAACTTAAAAATACAATCAACGAAGAAATTTCGAGGTTCAGTAAACACTTTAACGAACATTTGAACTATCATACTAATCCTTTAATCCCCTAACTTTTTAATAGTTTACATAACCTTCGAAGACTAGAAAGATTACACTGGATCTACACAATAGGTTAAACTAGAAAGAAATACTGTGTCTAATAAAATCACATATTAAAACGAAGTAATTCTATTTTGAGATTGTATGTTATGCTGTAGTAACACGATATCATAATGACTGAAGATTCTCTGCGAGAATTGATTGTAACATTCTTACTGTTAAAAAAAAAAAAAAGAAAATACTTTTAAGTCTTAAAAATTGTTTGAAATATGTTGAAGAGAATAAAATATTTAATTTTATTTAGCGTAAATGAAGAATTAAGACAATATAAAGCAAAAAAGCAGAACATTTTACTTTGAGGTACTCAAAGGGTTAAAATTAGTGCAATACTACGACATTTAATAAAAATGTTTTAAAGCTATTTAGTGGTAGTGCTTTAAAATAATTATTAAAAATATATAACTTCCGTGATGCAGTTTATGATCTGAAAAAAAAAAATATATCAAGCAAAAGTGCTGTATATTTGTTCATATACTATAATTTGGAGACGTAAACATTGAGATCTCGACACAATAGAGGCCAAAGGAAAATATAATCGATCAGATATACGTTAAATAGCCCGCGTGGGTGCGTTTGGTTTACTTGACATTTCAGATTTCTTGGAAATCTTCTTCAACCTCTCTTTCCCTTGAGAAACAAAGAAATAAACGACGAAGTATCGTGGACATTTATTGTTTGCTCTTTCCGTTCTAAACGTCTCTGCTCTTAGAATCCTGTTCCACTTTCCGTGGAAGCAATAACCTCGAGATCAGTTAGAACTGAAGTAGCAATACTTCTTATTGCTACCAAGGAAATCGACAGTACGGCATCCAAGGTTTGCCAACCTGCTTGAGAAGATGTGCTGCCCCTCTTTCGTTTCTCTACTACACTTTTCCACGAGACTCGAAATGGTAAGCTCCTCCTACTTAAACTGCATCGTCGAACACCGCGAGGTATATGTATTTGATATTTTATACGTAATCCAGTTACGATCAAACAATCACGAAAAAAGACAGAAATCGTTCCATCGTGGAGAGAACCGTTTGGCTAATGTCTCTATACAGTTCTTAAGTTTATAGAAAAGCGAATTACGTCGAAATGTATTTAACGTTCTTACTTACTAACGACGACTATAATCGTTCATCGTTGAACGTTCGCTGTGCATTAAGAGAGGAAACCATGATGACAGCTAAACATAAAGGCTATTTTCAGGGATTTGTTTTTAGTGAAATTAATTCTTTTTTGTAGCAATCTTTAATTTCCTACAAAAAGTGTATTTCTAAAAACACTTTTTCTGAAAAATTAGTACAAAAATATTAATTATCGTGGATATAGTAGTAACCGGTGTGAGAGGCCTCCAAAAATTTATAGAAAACGGGTGGATGTGTAATTTTTCAGTGTAAATTTCAAAATAAAAAATTGTGCGATTTTCTTGAATTCTGAAATAGCGGTTAAAAAACGCACGGATTTTCAGAAAAATAATTTCTTACCAAATAGTGTGTCTTTAAAGAAAAAATAGGGAAAATCAGTAAACAAATCAGCATTTCTTTTAACATTATGTAAAAACTTCATCAGGCCACATAAATAATACAATAAAACACCTTAAAGAAATAAGCATGATCAATCAAATTTAACCAATCAAACCATCGTCGTCGCTAATGACCTCGTAGTCGATGCGACGTAAAGCAGAAGGAAAAGAAGAAATTCCGCCAACGTGTAATTTCACGAAATGCAGATTTCAATTAGTCTCTAAGATCATGCGATTTGACGTAAACTTTTTTTGTGAGGTTCTTTGAAAAGTCTATGCTAACAAGCCAAAAACAATTAATGATCTAAAGAACAACATTCGCGAAATAACTCTAACATGTCGAAACTTTATTGAAAACTTCGATAATCAAATTTATATCTGCAGATGCAGTCGTAGTGCACCTTTGAATGATATTTTGTTCCGCGCCTAATTGTAATAGATTGCACTTTCAATAGAAAGAAACAGCTTGAGAAAGTTTTACATATTAAGTGAATGCAAAAGTTTTGACGAGTTTTTCCATAAATATTGTATTATTTTACTAAAGATGATTTATTTAATCAATTATATATTCACCATGGTTTTCAGCCACTCTTTTCTATCGTTCTGGTAACATTTGTAATTCTTAATTATAAAATGTACTAAAAATCGCTTCGTTTAAACTTAGCAAACCATTGTTTTTTACCGTATTTGTAGCACCTGTTCCTTCTCAAAACTCGTACACCGTAATTACACGTCAATTGTGCTTTTCCATATTCATTTTCAATTTTTGTTTTAAGGTATAGTAGTTCGCCCAATGCAGCTAATTCTTTTGGTAAATAACAACTGATTATCTGTGTCGCTAGAGACATATAACACTCAAACCCAATAATTTATTGTTTCCATAATATAGAGACAATTACATAATCTATTGGAAACCCATCAAAACTTCTGCACTCATCCAATAGTTTGTGTTTTATTAAAAAGAAACACGTAGACGTGTAAGCTAGATGAATCCTATATGTTCCAATATAAATTTTAGTGTATCATTAGGAAAATTCGAACATCATGAAACAAGAATAAGAAGAAGATGGCGATGAAAGAGGCCGGATATACCATTTTCAAAACGGATCGTTGCTTTTTCTATCATCAATAGCTAAAGCGTGTACCTTGTGTTTGAAATATTCGGTGAATGCATCGATTCTTGAATAGGTATTCGCAATAGGGTCTTAAGGAATTTAATAATCCAGCATCGGCAACTTTCTATGGTGCCCTTCTTTGCGGGCACCCGATGCCTATCGTAGTGTTCGTAATATCGATCGGTTAATAATTCAATCACATATGAATAATTGTTCACAGACTCGCATCCATCGTTCATGCTTATTTCTCGGGAAAGAAATATGCAACTTATCCGTAATATTACCGCACAAAGGGAACGTTTACCTGAGAGTACGTTTATATTCATTTTCGATTTATTAAAATGGAAGATTATTACGAGGCGAGGCAGCAGAGTTTGCAAAAAGTATAATCTTGAACGTTAGTCACCATCGGTTGATGTTTATTCTGATAAAAGTTTTGACCGTATTCAAAGTACACGACGTTTCAGACATCATTATTCTACAAACTTTTCGACGTTTCTGTGAAGTTCCGACAGAGACGGGGAAGATGGACAAATCTTTTACAACAACTAGGTGATCATTTCACGGAGACAAATAATCATGTTGCTTGACAACAGAAAAAGGAACAGGTCAACTTTGACGGATCATTTTATCTTCGAAGTTAGATTAAACGAGTCATTTACTAACGTCAATTGTACAGTTTTCGTTGATATTCTTGCGACAATTCAATTTGTACTTTGCTAGATCATCCTTCAATTAAACAGAAAGCTACATTTTTTATTTATCAAGCGGACATGCAATTCGTTATCGAACAATACACGGAATAAAAATGTTAACGAGTTTCCTCGTGATCTTGATATCACAAGTACATCAATTGAAATAAACTTTATTACAGTGAGAGGTAAATTTGGTGTTTATATTGTTCTCGAAATATCTACTAAAATCCATTATTTGCACCTAATTAAATTTGTGTATTATATTTGATAGAAATTGTAATCATAAAAATTAATATGGAACAGAAATCTTCTATGAGAATGTGTTTTCGAAAGACGTTTATTCAAATTTCAATGCTGCATAATGGTGAAAGAAATCCAGCAACTGTACGTAAAAATATCTACTAACAACATTTACATTCGATCAATCGATAAATTATGAAAAAATATGAAGCATGCATATTAAATTTTGTCGTGAAATTATATAATTGAATTTTTTAAGTAAAGCAGTAGACAACAGTATAAATTGAACAGATTGAAATAAGTGAAAATAAGTAAGGAAAGCAGATTGACAATATATTGTAGTTTGTATGATTTCTATGTAATCTTAAATTATAAATACATACCTCTAAAGAAATTCTACTGAATTACACCATAGAGTTAGTTGCAAAATTCATTTTGAAAAAGTAATGAAACATTCTCTTTTATTGCAAGTAGTTTTTAAAATAAGGTTACTGACTACATAACGATTTAATTTTTAAACACGTTTATTTTATTTAATGCAATAATTTGTTACCTTTTCTATATATTAAATATTGTTACAAATGCATTACATTAATAACAGTAAAATTTAATTTCAATATGTAGCTCAAACTGTTAATCTTTCACATCTATTATTTATGTTGTTTATTCTTCAGAAAATATTTTTCATAAATTTTTCAGAAACATACATGACAAAATAAAAATATTTATAAAATCGTAACTTTTTATATAATTATATTTTTAAGTATTTCTTTATTATTGACAAATATCTACTTTGAAGTGTAGCTGTCAAATTTGCATTCTAAGTTAACGTGTAATTAAATAATGTAGGTAATTCTAATTTTACATAATAATTATTAAAAATTGCAAACTGATACTACTAGGCACAACGAAGCACTAAAAATTACGAAGTTATATGGTTTTAAATAGTATGGCGCACATGTGCTAAAGACTTAAATATGACCTTGGTTTTTCTTTCTAAAAAAATCTATGCTTTTTTTGTAAAACAGGATCGTATTTGCATTTTTTTTCCAAACGTCACAGATTTTCCTAGCCAAGCTTTAACAGTTTCTTGTGCGAAATAGTGAATGATAATACAAAAATGATGTAACTATTAGAAAGAAAGAAAAAATGTTCGATTGCAATAATTGTAAAAAATACATTAGAGAGTGATAAAAGAACAAGGTATAAAAATCCGTTCGTGTTGATTCAAGATGAAAACGTGGCCGCAAGGACAATGAGACAGTGATACGCCATTTGGTTTCCTCTGGGAACCGTAATGGCTGATCGAGGATATTTAGGGTGTTCTTAGAGTCGGTGCATTATTAATGTCGGTCTGACTCGGCTCCCGCGTTGAACCTAGACCCATAGAATAGCAGTGAAGCGGCCGACCACGGATGGCCCTTACAAGGATCCATATTATTTATGCATGTGCACCGGAAGCCTTTTCCAGGATAAGAGGTAGCCCGGGACTCGTGGTCCCTCTGCCTATGAACCTCGAAAACATCGACCTCGCCTCTCTTTCACCGTTCACAAGAATTAAAGATCACACGGAGATTCCATTTGACAATAAGAAGTTCACTCTTTCACTTGGATTTTATCGAGGGAAGAAGACGAGCTTGTGTCATGCATCATACGTTCCAGCATAGTATCAAGAAATATTTGATGGACACTCCCGTTCATAAGTCATGGAACACCTACTAATTTGAGCTTTACGTTTAAATTAATACTGTTAAATACACTTGTGATTAAAGCAAATGATCATTTATAGATTACTGGCAACGAATACATAAGGTGGTCCATAAATAAGTTCAGTTTCGAATTTGAATATCAGAAGAAACTACTATTAATCGTGAAGCGATTGGTAAAAGTCATTTTTGCAATTTCTTTATCTGAGCTTGTAATAAGAATCTTAGAAATAAGTTTTGTAAAAGGTCTAGCAGGCTAAGGAGGTCAAAAGTGCCCTCCAACTGATTTGGTGGTACGATAGACCACTCGATAGCCTACCAAAAGAAAACATATGACACGAAGTTTCAACCCTCTAACTCGACTGTGTCGGTAGTTACAGGGTAAATTTAAATTATCAGTTTTTGGACTATTTTCCCTATTTAGTGATACCCTCTGAAAAAAGTCTGGCATATTACATATATGAAGGCACATCTTAGAGAATATTTTCCGATTTTTTCGTTGCAAATCCTAGTTGTAAAAAATACAAGACGCAAAGAATGTGGATATCTTTTGAAAAACAAAATATTTTTTTTTATATTTTTTTAGTAGCAATATATTAGCATAACCATCATCCTCAATTCTTTTCCTATTTTTTTGGAAAAGTGCGCTGTTGTAAACAGATTAAAAGCCGATATTTTTAAGATATTTCGCCATTCATATACCTGCCGAAAATTTCGTCGGGATCAGTCGATGCAGAAACAAGCGACAGACACTGAAATATGTAACAATCTTTAGATTTATTTGCAGCTGAATACCGAAAGTTGTAATAAACTGTGATTTTTGTCATTTTTAATGGATTGTAGCTGATAATAACGTTAATTGATATAGTTCTACAAAACGTATTTTAAAATTTTCGTTACAAGCTCAGATAAAAAAAAAAATGGTAAAAAGCGACTTTTGCTTTTTTTTGTAATCCTGATCAATTGCAATTTCCTCAAGAAATTTTTTAGACGTCATTTAGTCAAGTAATCCTTCCACCTTCTTAAAGCAACAGAAAATTCAAATCGTTTAAAACAGACAATATTGAACATGTACATTCTTGTTCATGCAAGAGTAAATGGTATCAGTTGCAACAGAGTGTTTCTTCCAGTGTTTCAATGAACCTTGTTTGTGATACACCGCCCCATAATGTCAGAAATGAGTAATATATTTTATGAAAGTATATACTATTCCGTGCACCAGCAAATTAAATCTGTTCTAAACGCAAAAATCTTTTCAAATAAATCGGTACCCAAAGGGTTAACAGGGATTCGAATACTTTCGCGAGTTACCGTAGGTAAAAAGATAGTTCCAATTTAACATTTTTCTACGGGTTAAATTCAGTTACCATGTTGTTTCTTACAATTCAATCATCCGATCAATCGTAACAGAGATTTGTTTAATTCTTCAGAATTGTTCCATTTTCATGGGACGTGTAGTGTGTTTACCTAACGAAGTGTAGTTTGTCTATGGCAATTTTAAGGAAACGCTAAATCCCAAGGAAAGAAACAGAGTCACGATGCGATAGTCGGAAGTTTTTAGAAGAACAGCTTGGACCATAGCCAAGACCGGCACCCTTATCCTCTCGGATTTTCTCTCTATTTGAGAACAAACGGAACGAAACGACGCAAGTGCTCTCGCTGGCACGGAATGCCGGTGAAACCACCAGTTGCTAACGCTGAACGAGGTCGAACAGACGCAAGAGGGTGAGAAAGAGGTTTGGATAGGTCTACATACACACGGCGTAGGCCTACGTAAGTACATAGTTAGTCTCATATAGCCTGTTGCATTTGTAATATTTCTTCGGCTTTATCCTATCTTGGGAGTTTCTGGTCCACGTAAACGTGTATAATAAATCATTTCCTCGTGAGAAAATTACTCATCCTTTTGCCTGTGCTGTGAATAATATGTTTATTTTGTAAATATTAGGTCAGTGCAAGAGTTCGTGCCTCTTTACAATTGATAACACTCATCTATTTGTTTGCAAGCGACACTTGTTGCATATGTAAATTTCATAGAATAAAAAGAGCGATGTTCAATTGTTATTTCATCAGTAGACTCTTGTGTTTCGACAATTCTTACGTTGTAAAAATAAGTTTTGAGAATAAGTGAAGGAAAGATTCATTCTCGTCATATTATATTTTATAAATTGAGAAGAGGTGTAACCATAGGAACTGCTGTAAAAAATCCTTCAGTTTGCAAAATTTAGATATGGCGATTTTCAGTTAAACGACGAGCCATGCTCTGGATGAACTATTTAATTTATTGCAAAAAAATTTCCGAATTTGAACTGATAAAATTGCAAAGGACCTTAACGTTGACAGATCAACTAGAAGAAGATTATACAAAGCAACGGAGATTATATAATTGACTAACAAACAAATTTTACATGCTAAATTCGTTTGTATTTTAATGTGAAATCGGGCACGAACTTTTGCACTGTTCCAATACATAATATTACTGATAATGTCAATTTTATTAATCACTAGATTGCGAATTTTGATGCAAATTCATATTTTTGAGATATAGTAAAAGAATGTAGAACTTTGGTAGAAAATTATTTCACCTACCAGTTGTTACGAATAGCGCTATAATTTAAATATTTTATTGCATTCCGTGTTAATTTTGCACCTTCAAATTTCAAATTTCAAAACAATTTGGGAGAAATATTTATTCGAAATAACTGTTTCAAATTTGTGCTGGAAAATACATAATTAAAATACATATTACCTATTCTTCCATAATTAAAAAAATATAATAATTATTTCAAATTAACCAGTGCAATACAATTTGGGAGATAATCACTCCGAGTATTTTTAACTTTTTATTTAAAATGTAATTTTATCCAGCACTGCTGATAACGTAAAAACCGTACATAAAAATATGTACCTGTGTATTTTTTCCACTACTTTCCGCTATATTTAAGATAGTTTCATGATTCCAATCTCTAAAAATTTGGCACCTTTTTAGTATTTTTCTTTCAAATGTTTGTTGTGTCATGTCGAAAACGCTTCGAACTTTCATTCCAACATTCTTTCCGGCTGACGTCACACAATCAGAATAGCTATTCAAATCGAAACATTCGCAATGGTATTCGCAAGCTACGAGAGAAATGGTAAAAATTTCATCAACAATAATGGAAATTATTTCGATGATTAATCTGCTTTCGTTCTTTTTACATAAAACTTTGATTGTACTCAAAATTTGGAAAAAATATATTTCTACACCTATTGAATGTGTTTTTTGCGTGATAATGGCGGCCGTCGGAGTTTCAATTCTGTGATCGATGTAAACGTTGAACGCTCAATATGAAATCAATTGGACGGTAATGAAAACAAAAAAAATAGGACAAAAATAGCGTCGGTTAATTGAAATTCCAAACACGAGAAGCGGACACGTACACACGAAAGTTAAAACTTGGCTGACGATCAGCGTCGCAAGATGTTCCCGGTTACGGTTTGCCTTTGAATTCGAGGCACGGTGGCGTAGAACCAACAAGTGGTCCATATACCAACTGGTGGTTCGTGCCTAACTACACTATGTTCTGATTCTACGTGTAGTAATTGCTAATCAATAATGCATGTCCCATCGATTCTACTATCGCGTTACAGTTACGGCAATAAAACGTAAACGGAGTTGCGTTAAATTTTCATTGCAATATTATTCCCGTCGGTAATTTCTTAGGGAACTGTGATGTCTTGAAACGAGCATTGGCACGATTTTACCTGAGAATGGAATAGCTGTTTCTTGTATCGTAAAATATGCAAATAACAAAAATTATTACGTTAAACCTAAACACGTAATTTGAGAAAGATGGTTCAATTTCGAACCAGCATTTTTATTTCAAATGATTCTTAAGATATAATACTTGAATATACAGTATCGCTCATGGAAGCATGGACACTTAAAAAGTAAAAGAAGAAATTTTATTTCTAACCAGTTTTTCAGTATATAAACATCAAGTTGATGAATAGTGCATAAATAATTAAATAATATTCAAATAAAAAGAACTTACAAGGCTAAATTTTCTTTCCTCAAAAATAAAATGTCAAGTAAGCACACAACGAAAAAAAGAAGACTTCCAGACTTATAATTAGATTACTATCTAATAACAAAAACACTATTTGCTTTCCGTTTAATTAGCAGAGGAAAATGGTTGTAGAAATATATTTATTTAAATCTTAGGAAAATAAAATATTAGTTGCT
The DNA here is from genome assembly GCA_951804975.1 of Anthophora plumipes. NCBI lineage: Eukaryota > Metazoa > Arthropoda > Insecta > Hymenoptera > Apidae > Anthophora > Anthophora plumipes. Next base: position 11,935,653 of record OX638118.1, on the reverse strand, counting down.
TATTGTTTGGTAAACAATGGCAATATAAATATATTTTATATAAATCATGAATTATCGAGAAAGTCATTTCAATGAAGTGTTCACACTTTCAGTGTATATATCCATAACATGTTAACTGTATCATATGAAATCAACATAAGTTGATAGCCGCTCGTAAGATAATCGAAATTAAAAATAAGAACTGCATATTTGCAAGTCGAAATATTTAAAAACATATTCAAAATGTAAATAAAGTTAAACTTGAATGCTATGTACACTACAAAAGAAAAAGTAGTAAAATATTTTGTCGCTTTTAGAGTTTCCAATTTGCTTTCCCAAACGATTATAATATTTTTTTCCATACTCCAACACTTCCTTTTATTCTATTTTAACATTTCTAATGTACTTTGGACTAGTTCTCAGCATCCTGAAATATATGTCAAGCAGTGTTCTAAATATGGGCTAGATCAGGCTTGGAACCAATTTTGTAGACCGCATTTCGATCATTTAATCAAAAATGCTTAAAGCGATGATATTAGTTCAATAGATTATCACTGAAAAAATGTTTGAAAATGGCAAAATAAGCGAAACTATACATTTCGCAGCACAACTCGTAAACAAAATAAACACAAATCGTTATCAACATTTTTTTTGTTCATAAATTATAGTTTCATATTATTCGCAATACAAGAAAGCACCTAACATGATTCAATACTTCAAGTAGCCCATATTTAGATCATCTTCTCTTATGAATACGTGCACTCCCGTTCACAAGTGACTGGATACTTTAATAAAATTAGGATTCGGTCTTCGAAATTTCAGTTTTTACCGTAATTTCTCGAACAGTACATTCTTCTTTTACAATAGTATTCAGTACTTGAACGTTTCTTAATAAATAATTTTTTTCTACAAATATACATTTGGATCATAGGAACTGTCGAGCTAAAAATGAAGAAAATTGAATAATGCAGCTTCCCAGCACAATATTTGCCTCTGTTTAGTGAAAAACCCCTCTTAAATTGTTAAAATCCATCTCAAATGTGTAAACAGAATAGCATCGTATAAAATTGGAGCTATATTTAATAAATATTTCTTTTCCTTAACATTTATTCACGTTATACAGGAATATTTTTAGCTTTGCATTCAGATATAATCGTAAAATAGATAAATATAAAAAAATGCATAATAAACTCGCGACAGAAATTTGCATTTACATTCTAATAATCATTTTGCTCAAAACATGCAAGAATCCGATTATTTATGGAAGGGAGTATAGTTCCTCGAAACAAGATACAAAAACTTTGATATGGAGATATTCTTTTTATGCGCAACCGTTCAATTGTAAGAACTAGTTACGTGTCACTTTGTTAGATATCCATACATATGTATAACACGAAAGAAGCTTTTCAGAAATTAGAATCTCAGCTGTGCAAAGCTAAAGCGAAATTTAAGTGCTTTTAAAAGGTGCAGGCAGGTCGTGTATCGTCGTACTACGGTAAGAGCCCTCGCAATTTCTTAATGGTATGCATGTATGTGAAGGAAATAAAATAGTACATGATCTCGGAACATCTTAGAGGTACGTATGTAGCTGAGCAACACTGAACACTGATGGTCGGGGTCGCTTCAAAGTGGCTTGAGATTAGACAGGGTATGGGCTAGGTCTCTCTTCTCATTAAGCTGAGTGTTGCGTGTTGGAAGGAGGCTCGAGGGGCACTCACTACTCCCGAAGTACAGCAGACACGCTAGCATTCACCCCTAGAGCTACAGGTTGCTATGGAAAGTTGGCAGATTACGAACCGTTTTACACAAACACCAGAACAAATTCTCCAATTAAACATTTCTATTCCACTATTGAAAAAAAAAAGAAAAAAAAAGAAACATGATCCATTGTGACATACTTCTTGTATCATGCTAATTAAAATGTAATCGTTGTTCGTGCAATGTATAAGATGTTCACGATATTACATTGTTTTCCTTGTAAATAGTAAATACTAGGAGAAAATAGTACTGTTTTCTATCCATTCGTCTCGATACACGATTGCATATGATACAAAAGGACATATTAGGTTTGTGCAATATCTTCGTAATTGTAAACGACAATTTTTCAATTCTTCTTTTATGATTTCACTACTTCAGAGTCCAAACTATGTGTTTCCAAATAAAAGGGTATTAAAAAATCATTTATTGTTTCATTATTTTATTCATCCTTCTCACATTCCCGACTGAGAGAATAATTTTACTGTACGTATGAACATAGAATTCACGAAAAAAAGTTCTTTTACTAATTTGTGAAAAGTATACGTTGAAAAATGACGGTGCTAACGACAACGTCGAGAGACGCTGCTATTTAAATCTTATTTTCACCAACTGACGGAAAATGTCACTCGGCCCACTCTCAGAATCGCTTTAAGAGAAAAGAAGAAAAATGTAAAAGACTTTGAAAAGCGTATGCGTATAAAATGTATTCAGTGAACTAGTATTTTCTAAGTGCTTGTAGAGTAAAGGCTGCAAAGAGGAAACAAAATTCACTGTGTACATAACCACAACGACTTTATACACGAAAAATGTTCGTACCACGATGACAAACTATAGCTTTACTTTCTAAAGAAACAATTCTTGTCAAAGAGGATGGCAAACACGAGAACGTGAAACGTATAGTGTAGCAGCAATTAGATACTTTTGTACATGCTTGAATTTAATTTTAGAAAAAGTATTCTTAATCCTTGTGCGTTCTTTCGTTTGACTATGCACTCACGGATTTCAAGTCAAACATGACCCGATTATATGGAACTCGGTATTTTGAATTTTATAATGTAATGGATGGAGTGAAAAAACATCGGAATAATTAATTTAACAGTTAATAACAGTTTTACTTAGACAAAAGTTATATATTAGGTGCAGAAATAAATTTTTCTTGACTGGAGTCACACAATCAAGCACAGCCATTCAAACCGAAACATTCACGACAATACGCAAGCTGATAGAAAAACGACAAAACGTCATCAACAGTAATAAAAATTATTCCTATGATTGATCTGTTTTCATTTTTTTCAAATAGGACAAAAGTTGGAAAGAATTTATTTCTTCACCTAATATTTTGTTCAAATTATTTACAACAAGTTTGGTTAATTAACATGAGTGCTGTTTGCACACAAATTTCATGCATTCAAAAGTATAAAAAATATCCAAATTACAATGCTTTTTATAATATCTAGTAGGTGAAATAATTTTCTATTGAAGTGCCATTTGTTTTACTATATTCTGAAAAATATGAATTTGAATAAAAATCCGGAGTCTAATGATGAATTAAAAGAGACCCAAAAACTATGAATGTAATATTTTATTAAAAGTACGATATGAAAATTCACAAAATAAACTTTCACAATAATATGTTATCGAATAAAGAAAAACAAATATATTAATATAAATTTCAATTTAATTACATTCGCAATTGAATTCGTTTTTACATAAATAAAAACGCTATGGGTTTAAAAAGATGGGTTTTAAAAAGATTTGAGAGTCGCCTACGATTTAATAAATTGGACCCTCCTTCCTTGGAAATTAATGGAAACGATTTCTTCCATTGCGGTAAGAAAGTGTAAAAAAGAAAAATATGTGAAATATTTTGAGATCTATGCCAATGAACAAGTTCAATCACTTATCATTCATTACTTTCTGCCCGAATATGTGAATTAATTAAGTATTATTGAATGTTAAAATCTTAATAATACAAGTATGCTCCATTTTCAAAGTAATACAGTGATTAATATTCGTATAAGAGTAGTGGAGAGCTAATGGTAAGATTATGCAGTGTTTAATTAAAAAGGAAGGAATATTTCATGCGTGCATATTCTTTTGCATAATTACAAAGAAATGTCTAATGAAAATTATGCTTTTGACGGTATCTGTCTTTTGTGTCACCTTTATCTGTTGAAATTTGTATTTCATCTTCCTTTTTCTGTCTTACTTCTTCTTTTTCTTTTCATTCTTTGTAAAAACGCCATCATTATGGTTTAATCATGCTGCTTTTCTTCTATGCCCCGCTTTTGTCGTTTCTGTTTTATACATTCGTGGATAGATGAATATACGAATTCAGCAACAGTATTGTAAAATTATTTCTCTCTCCAGTGTGACTACTTTATAGGATGCTAACTAACTTCATATTACAGTTCATCCTCAAGATAATAAAGTATTTGCCTCTTTCATTCCTGCTTCACCATATTTCAAACACTTTTATTTCTATTTCTTTCGCATTCGTATTCGTCAACACAAACTGCAGGATAAGTAATACGAACGTTAAAGAAAAACAAAATGGCGATATGTCAATTATAGATTTTTCATGAAAATAATATCGCACAACAAATACCACGAGTTTATTTCGTATTATACGATGCTAACTAATTTATTTTAATTTATTTGGAATTTGCATTCAATAATTTAATTCTTACTGTTCGCTTTTTCTGATACTTTTCTTGCTCTTTTTTTTGCATGTTTATACAAGCAAGTGTGATTCTCTCGAAAAATTGCAAATTGAGCTTTATATAACCACCATTTTTTAACCTGTTAACTAAGAAAGATGAGTTAACTCGTCATTGGTTCATAAATACTTAAAACACAATAAATTATTTATCGAAGGATTGTTCAATTTTAATCGTACTGTTATATCTATATAAAACACAAAATATATCACATTCATATTCATAATAATTAAAAAGATGTCGCTTATTGTAATTTTTACACATTTTTGTTTACAAACTAGAGAGATTCAATTTTTACTTAAAAAATGAACCCAGTTAATCGGTCAAAAAAGATCAGTACGTTGAAGACTTAATTTATTTAATTAAACAATACAAAATTTACACTATATAATTACAAAAATTCACATTAATAAACATATCTAATAAAAATGATTATATTATTGTTATTTTTCAATGTCTCTTTTTTTAGTAGTACTTGTAAGATTGTAGCTTTAACTACACTAGGTTGAATGAAGAAAGGTTCCCTTTCAAAACATATTTACTTTCATTAAACGTTTACTCCCGAATGAACACGTCACGATCTTTTCTAGCCGCTTAATATCAAAGTGAACCTTGCAATGAAGTCTGCTGATACGAGAAAATAATTGAGTAAACTTAAAATGGAAAGAACTTTTAAAGTAATATCTTCAAGACATAAGCACGTTAATACCCTTTTGTAGAGGGTGAAAAATTTTATCGATTAGTACACTTAAAAGTTTCTTTATAAAAGAAAACTACTCTTTCTATATCAATTATGTCCATATACATATTATACTCCTGTTCATAAATTTTAATAGTTTTAATATGGAATACGAGCACTGGAGCATTATATATTTATAAAGAACAATAAAACACTCCTTTCTAATCCTAATTCCTAAACATAAAAATTTAAAACCTCTAATCTTTCAAGACTCTTTCAGCCTATCTCCTTTCACCAACTTCTACAATATCTAATCAAATATTCACGTTCACTAATTTCTTATCTCGACCTCCATTAACATTCAACCAATCAGCACACACGCCGATCATGTAAATTAAAGTACAAACTACACATCAGTGTGACTCTATTGAAAGCACATAAGCACTTTACACCTTCATATTAATTACATATTAGAACGTCGCCCTTTCGACATTACACCCAATTCGAGTATTGTACATACATTACAGTCACTCTCGTTAATATTCGAACACCCTTTAAAACCATAACTTTTTTAAAATTGGACCAAATGACGTGAGTTTTATTTTTGAGAAGTTAGGATTAGTTTACTGGATGACGTGTACAAGAAATGTTGAAAATGTTGGGACTGGTCGGAATTGTGTAGGAAATAATACAAATCACTTTTTCTAATTTCTTTATCCAAGCCTCTAATGAAAATTTAAAAAAATACGTTTTGTAGATTTATCGCAATTATAATGTATATTGAAAACTTCATCGAAATTTGACGACTGTGACCGTAATTCTGTGTAATCTGACATGGAATAAGTATCGGCCAATTTCTTTTGGTAATTGATAGCACATTGTTCGAAGTTGTAATGATGAGTATACAAAAGGCACGTATCAATTAAAATTGATTAAATATCACATTATCCGATAAGTTTAACATACTTAGCACATTCATCTGAATTCATTTGACACATTTTTCAATATGACAGAAAATTCTAAATTTTTCACAGTTATGATGGTGGATGATCTTTTACATAAACAAACAATTTTTATTAATTTAAAAGCATCATCTTAATGATGCATAAAAGCGAACAAATTTTTATTATAAGCATTTTTTCATATTTTCTATAGTTTTAAGATATACAAAGAAATAGAGTAACACTTATCTTCACTCAAGGGCTGTTCACACCCCGAAGAATCGAAAAAGGGTCAAAAAGAAAAATTGCAAACTTGTAAAATTTCAAAAGAGTCGGAATTTTCGGATTACCGAAATTCCCTTGCACGTATTCGATCATTTTCGTTCTTGTTTTCGAACTTTATACTTTCTATTACAATAACGATAAAATCAGAAGTCCAAGTATTTAAAATTCTAACTTTCCAGGTTCACAAAAAAATATTCGTAAAATAAACATCACTTCTTCTGATTTATCTTACTTTTTGCATTCGGGTTGCACTTTTCCAATTTATCTTGGTCATACACTTTTGTACTCGTATGCGCACGTGTGACGTGTATAAATATGCATATACATTGGTCTTTTGACTTTCGTATGCATGTGGAAGAGGAATGTATGCGTAAAGGAGTGAGCTTTCATGATCACGGTTTGCGATGTCGCTTTTCTGGGCCAGGCCTCACAGTGACGGTTTCCAGGGAGCTGTTGATGGTCCCTGGTTAAACTTCCTAAACCGCCGTGGATTGAGTTAGAGTTTACTCGTCCGCCAAGCCTGCTAGCCATCTTGCTCGACGAGCCTGTCGGCTCGCTTGCTTGTCCGCTTGCTTGCCAACGCTGAGTTTGGGTTCAATTTGGAAATTACTACCGCCGAAATAGTCTCAGAGTGGTTTCGTTATCTGTGAAAATACGTCTAGTATTTCCGCTGCAAGATCGTTCATGTTTAGGAATGCGTGCCAAAGAATGCCGTCGGGAAACTTCGGGCTGTCCACTTAGCCAGAACAAGCGAAGAACTATGTTGTTAGGTTATTCAAACTACGTGTTGGGCTACCACTGCTAACAAATAGTTGGACATATGGTGTTTAGTTCTTTATTTTTAAATGACTCGAATGAAAAATGAGTTTTAAACAGTTAACAACCACCTCTGTAATGTTACGTTGGATGAAAACGTCTCTGCACGTCCTAAGCATTCAGGTTTTGAAATTCAGTTCATGTTTCACATTAATTATTTACTATATTGTTTTATTAAAATTTTCTTCTTTCTCTTTTTCATTTTCTTTTTCTACCATCTATGAACGTAATATTACGTAGCTACGTTTCATTCAAGATTATAAACATTTATATAGTAAAATAAAAAAATAAAGAAGTGTGGTGATTTTTACACATTTTTCTAAAATTCAGTGAGATGTTAAGGGGTTAAACAGTTACGTTTTCTGTCGCGTGCATCGAAAACAGTACTCATTTCTACGCTAAATGATATTTTTCTTATTAAAAAAAATAAAGAGATAAGAAATAGTTCTTAATATCACTATTACGTATAGTGAGTTATCCGTCACTTTTTTATTTAGCGTTTTTCTTGTTTTGTATGTATTTTCGTGCCTCACCTATTTTAACGAATCACATCGAAATTATAAATAAAAACCATGAAAAATATGTTATTTATTCCGTATTTCCTTGTATACACACTCTTGTATGGATTTTGTTTCACTGTTTCATTCTTTTTCAATTATTCTTGTATTTCTTAAATTTACTTGTTTGTTATATCCCCTGATTTAGTTTTTTAATATTTGAAAACACTAAAACATACATTTCCAATGTACAAATGAAAAAGAAATAGGTAAATCTTGCAGATTTATCAAACTTTAAAGCATGTAAAGCAATACTTTTAGTTACAAACACCTTTACAAGAAATTTTTCGATTTTTCTTCATTTGCACCAGAGAAGAATCCTGATTGAATATTATAAGAATGTTAGGTTGGAAACAAATTTTTCCCACACGACAATTATGAAATTATAATAACAGAATTTTCAATTTCTTCAGCTATGTCGTAAAACTTATTTTCGTTTATATGTGAAAAAATCCAGTTCACAAAAATCGCAATGGCGCATGTCGATTTAACAAGGAGGCATGAGTGAAACTCAGCGACACATGGGTATTAAGCATTTGCTGAAAACTGTTGGAATCGTTTGTATAAAAAAAGAGGACGTGACTTTCCTACATTTTACAATTTATCGCAGCAGATGAAAGCGACTCTGTCCTCTGGCCGATTTTGACGAAAGATTTTCGTTAATCGCTTCACGTGCATGTCACATATCAATCTTGTCGATACTACACTGGCAGCTAAGCCAGTTAACGTTCCAATAATTGGAAAGCGGTACCTTTATACTCTGTAACAATTTATAATATGTATTCGCAAAAATATTTATTGAAAGATTGAAATGTTTTCACATTTTAACCATAATAGAACAAAATGAAAAATACACATTTCACTTGCTGTTCGCTTTTCAACATATTTTAATTGTTAATTCTTGGCAACTTACAATTAGTCAACTATATGATTTTTTAATAAAACTTTATTTGTAAATTTACCAGATGGAATAACAAAAATAATAAATATAGTAATTGTAGTCATTATAATCATAATTATATACAATTTATTATATGTACAATTATTATTATAATAATTATTACAGTTAAATTATAAAATGAAATTAATTGAACTTTAAAAATTATGTGTAGGGTGTCCAAAAATGTGCAAGCGAAACTTATAATATATGTTAATAAAATCAAGTAAATTAAAAAAAGTTTATAACTTACATCAAACTTACATTCAAGAAGGCTTTATTAAAAGGTTATAAGCATTTAAAAACTTTTGCAATTGCTTTCTTCTGCAAGAATTTTAGCGTGAAAAAGACAAGCGAGCCATCACAATAGCATATTGTCCAAAGAGGAGACCCAGAGGGAAGCCATTATGGCATGAAACAAACGGAAGTCACTATAATTGCATATAACAACTAAAAAGTTAAAAACTTAAAGAAATATAACATTTTTATTTGTTTAAGTAAAACGTATTATTGAAAAGGAATAAAATCGATTCGCAAAAACTATTTAATATTTGCAACTTTGCAAATTTACAAAGACTCACGATTCACCTGGCAAAGACCTTCTTCATTCCACGAATAATTCCAAGTGCTTGTAATAATGAAAGAAAGTAATTTCTCCAATTGAACTGTTACCTTTATTACCTTCGCTTCAGGGTTTTGCATCATCGTCAGTTACCATGATCGTGTCATTAGGACGTGGTTCAACAGGTGCACTGTAGGATAAGTTCCACATACGGATAATATAATTCAGGACAACCTGTTCTTCCGTCGGCGAAGGTAAAAGCGGCAGTTGCTGGAAATCTCGGGGGATCGCTTTGTAAGTTGAGGGCCGCACGATGCATAAGTGATGCGCCGCTAAAGTGCCTCCACGGAGCGGAGTTAGCTCTGTATGCAACTGCTCCATTCCTGCCTATTCTCCTACGTTTTGATCCTTCGGTGTGTATACGTATATGTATACGTGTGTATATGTATATGCACATATACATGCACGTATAATTCCGCAACTGCGTACTCTCGAGAATGCGATTCAACCCCGCGGTTGAAACACACTTGCGTTTTTCATATTCACGCGGAGTGCTTAAAGTGAATTGCTTTTTAAAAGTTCCCCTTCGTATATTGAAATATGGACGTGCTTTAGAGACGATATTGCAAGCAAAACGGCCTTTATTCTTGCCTGCTTGTAATTATAGCTACGCGGTTATCGTTCGCAAATGTTTATTTCAATCTTTAACTATCGTTGCGGGATCTCAAAAGGGTACTTTCTGGACTCGACGTTTCCTTAGTTGCGTTATTGTTGCACGGATGAAAAATAACGATCAAAGTTAACATTATTATACGGAATCACAAGCTTCGAAACGTGAACGTAAATATTTTCTACGTACAATGAACAACAGAAAGCTCGTTCGCTCTCCTCGTTGACATTTTTCATCGTTCTACCTTGTAGAAAGTTGAAAATCCAAACGTTCCCTTCTGATGGTTTCTCAGTGCATTGAAAGCCATCGGCTAACTTTGTGTTCTGTGATTACGATACGACGAAAAGGTATACTTTGCTTTTTCTAGAATAATGTCGGTAACGTTACATTTAATACCAAGTCACCTTATTTTTTAAACGCTGCACGTACACTCCCGTCCATAAGTATTAGGACACTCAATATTAGGACACCATTTGCAAAGCAAATCTAAACAATCATTACAAATTATTGAAAGACACTGTGGAATGTCGTGGTACAGCAACTGCATACGATAAAATTTTTAAATACTTATTTTCATTTATAACGTTCTTTTAAAAATAAGACCTTAATTTGTATCGTTTGATTATATTACACCAAACATTGTTAAAGATCGTTGAATTTGTCTGGGCAATCGCTTTCATGTAATACAAAAGAGAATTATAGTTATCAAATTGCAGAATCTCACGGTGACATAATTATACGAAAATCATTGAAAATTAAGAAGATCTATACAAGCTATTGTTAAGTCTTGTAATATAATTACAAGAATTATTGTAAATAGAAAATAATTCTTTCATTTTTCTCACAAATCTATCACTTACGAGAAAAAGGCTGCGATCTAATCGCGTCAATATGTTGTATATTTTTACTGGCATAATACTTTCTGTATGATCGGAATAGCTGTTCTAATATTTATGTAAGGCAGCTGAATAATTCGCTTTCTTTCGACGATAGAGAAAAATCTGTCAGAACAATCTTGCTTGATTACTAGGGAGTGTTTTTTCTGTTTTTTCTCAATACTATTAGTACTAAATGTATTTCATATACAAATAAATAAATTACAAATTCTTATTAGATTTGTTATTTATCTTCTTCATAATAACATATATACATATATGTGCATAACAAGCAATTATTGCACCTGAAAATTTTTGATATTACTAAATCTGAAGCAGCAATATAATTTCAATATTGATATATCAAAATTTGGTATATAACATAATTTTTAATCAGACATATAAAAATTACTATTAATTAACTAAAACTTTTGGTAGTCGCCTGTACATATAAATGCTACTGATTTTCAAAATCTTTATGAAACTTTTCTTCGCCGATTCTAACGAATAGTAATACATATTTCTCATTGGCTTCTAGTGATTCTTCTAATCTGTCAACGTATAGACACACGTTAATCTAAGCGCACGTGATATCGGTTTTGACACGACGAAAAGGTGAGTTTCACACACACGCTGACGTCGTAATCTCGTTACCGTCAAGTCTGCAGCTGGTACATGTTATATACCCTTCTGATCCCCGAAGAGGATATAACACTTAAACATTTATACAAGCCTGTGCTTTCGATGTTCAAGCAGTCCGCTACTTGTGCTATCGAACTTTCGTTTACCATCGGTACGTGTGGTGCACCCATACACATTTAATCCGTAAGACCTATGTAACACAATCTGCTGGTTGGGATGATTGCGTATACACGAAAGACTGAGAGAGAATGTGTGTGTGTGTGTATGTGTGTGCAGAGGATGGGAAAGATTGAGGCTCGTAGAGAGTCTTAATGAAGCCCATTCAAGCAACCATTATCGTGGAGACCACGTAATCGTCTATGGTAGTTCTCACTTAATAATCATACCCTATATTCTCAAGTCGCGGTAATGAGTTTTCAGCGTGCGTGCACCGTTTACGCGGCTTTCATTTGCGACGCATATGTCTCGCATTCGTGTATTGAATTCTGCGACAATGGCTCCGCCTCAAAACGGCTCTTTATATAACCCCATACTACGTTGGATACGGTTAAATGTATTTTCTAATACGAGTTACATTCCCTTACAATTTCCTCATTACAACCAGCTGATGATGAAGCGTAAGCTATTAGGTATACACTGGAAATCACAGAGTGTTGCAAGTTACTCAACAGTTTCCGGAAAAAAGTTAGCAACTCGATAAGTTAGAAGTCGATACAAGGTAAACCGCTATTGATCTCCGACAAATTTATTGTCACATGTGTAGCAGATATCACTTAGGTACCGGTAAACCTAACGCAATAAAGGAAACCGGCGAAAGTTCCATATCTGAGCGCAACCACCATTAAAATAATGCTTCAACCTAAGATCTCTGGACACCACATGGACGATAAACATCGTTTTGCAACATCTAATTTGCAAATTCACTTCCAAGAATTTAAGAATAATTTACAATTTAGAAAACCTAAAATTTTTCTCTTCATTACGTCACAAACCACATCCATAGCCAAACACTAGCGAATAAGTATTTATATATCACGTATTTGAAATTATTGTTTTAAAACTTTGTTACTAGGTGAACGATAACAATTTATTATTACAGTATTGTGTAAAATATACTTAAAATGTACCGTTTAAACGTATGCGTGACTTTCGAGCATATTTTAGCAATAATCGACCAACTGGTACGTTACGCGTGCGCAGCTATTATCTGGAACAAGTTGCCCGCTCTACTGTCGACGCGTTCATTAATTCGCAAGTCATTTCGCGACTGCTTTACGATCGCGCCCGGCTTCGAACCGTTCGTACAATTCGTTTGCTAGCTGCCGCTATCTACATTTGTATCGGAAAACAAATTTGTCCCGAGGATAATGGATGAAGCGATCGCCGAGTCACGGAACGTGTACCGGAAACGTGCACGAAATTCTTGCGCGGCTCTGTAATTAATGAACTTGCACCACGGACAAACACATTGTCTCTACTCCCCATTTTCAACCCGTGATACGAAAATACAGTAATTGGATGCAACTACTAAAAAGGAAGTGGTCAGGCGATTATTTGACGGAATTTCCTCATAGCATATCAATTAACATGCGAGTTACTTTATATCAGTAACATTTTTTTTTTTTCTTTTTGTAACAGGTTTTTGTTAATTCTCTCTAAAACTGTTAAAGTTTCAGTAAATTATTAAACTTCTCGCAAGTTTTATGATTTGTTGAAATCTTAAATAAAGGATAAAATATTAGGTTGGTTCAAATGGAATGTCGTTTTCTCAACAACTAAGATTCGAGGGTTGATATTATGTATTAAATATTGTCCGATTATAAATATTTTTACACGATAGTCAGGAAAAAATAATTTTTTAGAGTAAATGTATATTGAATAGTAAAAAATTCATAATACAATTGTCTAGATATTATTATTTCACGTGACGATTAATTAGCATATTCGTGTAATTTTTCTTTTTGTATAAGTATAAACTTGAAAAAACTAAAATTCAGCATTTCAAGAAAATTCATAAATGTTAAGACACTTCAATATGTGTGTGCAAAATTCAAGATGGGTGACTTTGTTCAAAAATGAACTAAGAGAAAGGTCAAATAGGACAGTCGATGATAAGCTTTTATGAAAAATTATTGAAAACATTTCACAGGGAATAATATTTTAACAGATTATGAATTCTTCAAACACATGAACATTTGTTTCACCGTTCAAAGAATTTTTGAATTGATGAAGACTAATAATTTGTTTAAATTTGGAATAATAAGAATTATCATTATCATCAGGAAAAGTGTACAGGATAATGTAGAAATTATTTTGATTAAAGACATTCTTTTCTGAATTCACATGAACCAACCTAATATAATCTGTTCTCTACAGGAGACTGTCAAAAGAAGGATTTCTTCAGTTTCTTTAAATTGAATAATATGCAATTTTATATATCATGTTTAATGCAACCTTTATTTAAATCTATAATATTCTTTTAATATTTACATGTAGAATTTGAAAAAATACGTTAAATAAATAGTGTATTGATCAAGCATCCTTCAGGAAACTACCAACAGTATCTTATTTATTATTTAAAAAGTTCCAAATCATATAAGATGCTAAAGAAATTTTCTCATCATAGAAGATGCCTTCTTCTGTAGATATATACAGGGTATTCGACCACTCTTAAGAGAAAATTTAAGGGGCGATTTTAAAAGTCGAAACAAGATGAAAATGAAGAATAACAAAATTGCGTTGGAGGATCCGTTTTTCAATTATCAACTGTTTATAGATATTCCTGTAACAGAGCAAACCTCTTTACACTAATAAGTATACAAGACATCAAGACATTAGGGGTATAGTGATCTTTAAAACCAACGACATATGGCAAGCACTTTGCCTTAGAAAAGTCACAAGAAAAAGAACAGTAATGATTTGTTTTACCTCACACAGGTACATTTTGGAAAGTTTTTCAAATATACATTCTATTATATACTGCAAACAGAACGTTCCAACTTAATACGCAAAATGCATACATTAATTACTTTAAGTACAAGATTAATTTACTTTCTTCATTTTTTTTTATTTTTATTTCATGTATGCAAGTGCATATGTAAATGTTATAGTGTATAGTAACTGTTTTGCAATAATTTGTAAGTGCTAGTCATTTGTCATTGATTTTGAGACTATATTCGTTGGTGCAGGAAGGTTTGCTCGATTGCAGGGATATTTTTAAACGTTAATAAATAAGAAACAGAGATTCAAACTCAATTTTTTTTACACTTGATTTTTGTCTTCTTTACGCTTTTAAAATCACTCATTAAATTTTTTTCAGAGGTAGTCTAACATCATGTACATCACAATTAAAATAAAAATGTTTGCACCGTATATTTTTTAAATATTAAGAGAATGTTTATACGATATGGATAGTGTTAGAAATATTTAAAAATTTACATGTTTATATAGATGTTAACAAGCTCTGAATTGTTTAACAGTTGAAGATCTTACTTGATATCTCATAATTTCCTCCAGAGTTGTAATTACGTTGCTCACTTACCTAAAACAAACAAATAACACGATTACTTGATATAATTAAGCATGAATGCAATAGGAAATGTTTATGAATAGTTTCTGTAGTGTCTGGAAATACCAGCTAATCGGTTTGTAGTATCGAACTAACTGCACGTTTGGAAGTTATCAATACGAGTCCTTACTGTTATCATTTGTCGAGGTTCTACTAAATTGAAATGTATGCTTGCATAAGTTTTGGAGTTATTGTTAAAAAAAGTTTGTTTTATTTATCAAAAATAAAAAAGAAAAACGAAAGCAGCGCGATATCTTCGTTTGGCATTTTTCAACAGAATTTGTGGCACTTGAACGGTTGAAAACGTTAATACACTGAATTTCCGCTTCGGCTCGATACGACCTGAACGATGAACGAAGGTTAACCCTTTGCATTCGAACTTTTATGCTGAAGTTAAATTTTTCTTAGTTTATTTTTAGCATAATTACTTCTGTTTCACCTGTGGTTTCGTCTATTAAAGTTCGAAAAATCTAATGGTTCTGTTACAATTTACATCTATTTGCAGTTTTGTAGCAAGTTTTGTGAACTTTATTTTTCCTAATCTTTCCGCAGAATCTATAGTATCCATCTAAATTCTGTCTTTCCTATCTATTGTCAGAATCAGTTTCACTTTTTACGCATATTCTAATCTTCCGTTTCCTCGAACCAATTATTTCATTAAAATCTTTCATTTCTGAAATCATTGATTTGGCCTTTGAATAATCTAAAATCGAACTTATCTTCATTGTTACTAATTCCTTCATTTGGCTCGATGTTTACAAGCATTAAAGACAGATTCATGTATGAAATAATAATTTTAATTGAACACAATGCTGTATTACGAAATGCATATACGTGAAACATTTAAAATGAAAAGAAGAAGGGCGTTTGTTTAAAAGAAAAGCAGAACAGTGACTAAGAGTAGCCACTCGAGTGCAAAGTGTTAAATGTAACGCAAATGGTAAGTTGAAATTTCTTCGTGAAATTTATTCCACCGTACACGTGACTCACTCGCATCGTAGTATTTCTTACTCAAGTAGTATCCAAGAAATCAGTGTGCCGCGCTACTCTCGTAATATCGGGGTCCCATTAGACGCGACTCGGTTCCTGAATTGGGTTTCGAAAGACGTCACTTTACGGAGGAAGCGCGACGCTATTACAGGCACTGCTAGTTACTACGATAGTTCGAGGAAGCCTGGGATGAGGCAGTAGTCAGAGGAGAGACTAAGAAGGGGTGAGACTTGGAATGAAGAGGAGGAACGAGGGTAAGGTGAAGCGTAGTTTCGAAGCATCTTGGTACTCCCTGTCGCCTTGTGGAGGGAACCAACAGTGAAGGTACCTCGGCATAAGGGATAGACACAGAAGGAAAGAGAAAGAGAGTTCTGTACCTCATCGACATTCTCTATCTATCTATCTACCTCCCTCTCTTCCTCTCTCTCTCTCTCTCTCTCTCTCTCTATCTATCTTTCTCTCTCCATCTGCTGATTTCTCTCACACTTATCCTCATGAGCATGGTAACATCTCGATGGTGCAACTTCTCCAACGACGAAGTATCTCTCTAGCGTCGAGTACGGAACAAGTTTCGCGGCGAGAGTGCACACTCCACCTAAATTAACTCGCTTACTTTGGACTTGATTGCATATCCTTATGGCTCAGCGCCCGCGTCCCCTACCGTCGATCAACTGTCGCCTCTTTCCCTCGTTTAGATCATGCGGCGAACAGTAATTACTAACGAACACCGCATTTTCATTAATTCTGAATAAACTCGCGGCAACGTCTCGTATCGTTCTATTGTACAGACATCTGTCACCTTACGTTGTTCATACCAGAGATGACATTTGTAATAGAGAACCATTGGCTAAGGATGAGCAGAGGTTGCACCTACCTAGTTACGAGATACGGATCTTTCAACGCTACGTTGTTTAATCATAGTGCAGTGACGGATTCTAAATATCCCTTTCGGTATGATAGAGATGAAACTATTGATTACATTGTTTTCGAATGTAACGTGTAGGATGATATATAAGCTATATAAGAATCCATGCAAATCACAATGAAGAGCTTCTATCTATGCTAATTATGAATGAGGATGAGTTCCAAAAATTTTCTAATTTTGCGCGTGACGTAATCAAGAGGGAAAAGTGTGAATTAATCTCAACATGTATAAATATACTGCTTTGTTTTGTGT
Source organism: Anthophora plumipes (assembly GCA_951804975.1). Taxonomy (NCBI): domain Eukaryota; kingdom Metazoa; phylum Arthropoda; class Insecta; order Hymenoptera; family Apidae; genus Anthophora; species Anthophora plumipes. The sequence goes on along the minus strand of OX638118.1, from coordinate 11,918,497 downwards.
TTTATTTTATTTGTTGTATCGTTATGTTACAACATCTTTGTTATATTTCCATTTCTAGATTATTATTGATAAGTATATTTTATATAGTTGTATAAGAAACAAAGGTAATAGAAAATGAAAGTATTATTATTGTATTCTGTATTTATTTATTTATTTATATATTTTATTTTTTGTTTTACTTTATACTGCAGAATATTGTTTCGTTTAGTTTAGTGACAAAATAAATATCATTAAGTAAAGACACTGATAATGCTACAGATAGTATACCGAATTCCTGAGTACACAAAACCTGTTACCGGTAATATTGTTTGTTAACTTTTCTTGTCTATATATTAGGTATGTATATTAATTTTGAGGGAACTTTTTGGTTCAAAAAATGATTTATTTTAAAAAATAACACGTAAACGTTTGGTGACTCCATATTTCACATAATTTTGGGGAAAGCGTATTTCATGTTATGCCTAACGATATCAGAGATAAAGAGAGACTTTACACAAAAGAATAAGTCAAATATCTGGAAATCAGGTAATTATAGAAATATCAGTTTGAAAATTCGTTGAATTCATAAATTGCCGGAAGTGATGTCCACGTTCTCATATGCGTAAGTGTGCTCTTTTTATTAAATTTCTTACATCTTCCACTGTATCGTTACACAATTTTAATCGATGAAATGCGATACTAATATTTTTCTCATAATTGTTCAATGAAAATCTCGTAACTATGCACGATACATTTAGCGTTACTCCAAAAATAAAGATCTAGTGGTGACAGGACCGGAAATCATGGCGGCTAAGATATAACTTCCATTGAAAAAGTGTCTTACTTCAGGCGAAACTTTTCAAACAAATTCACAAACTGATCTTTCTCGAAAACAAAGCGACGTGCCAAAAAATATTATTCTACATTTTCTATTTACTTTTTAACGTCGAATCATCTTCTTTCCGGTTGTAACCATCAGTTACCGACCACCCTATGTAAGATTCTCCGAAGAAAGTATAAAAAGAAAACTCGCTTAGATAAACTAACTGCTCGTAAAATAAAAAGGCTTGGAAAGATAATTACTTTCTTATTTTGTAACCCTTCTATTACAGGCCTTAAATTATTATGGACACTTTGGAATAATGTATATCTTGTTTAAAGTTTAAAAAAAAACACGGTTGAAAGTACACTTAAAATTAAATCTTTATTATTACAACCAATGTAAATCGCGTAAAATTTAAACAAGAAGAAATATACATATTATATTGAGCTGAGTGGAAAGTTCGTGCAGTTATTCGACCAAATTAAAAGACGTTTCCTTTTTATTTCTATGTAACTTTATACAGTCAAGTATTCTCCACATTTCTCTATGACCTTTACCTATTGTTCATGTAACTTCATTATTCCATTTTTCTTGAACGTCTCAAGTTTCTGGGCAAAATTTTCGGAAACTGACAAACCATTTTTGACACGTTCCTTCATTTACTGAATTCTCTCCACACACGCCATAACTCTTTCTTTAGGTTTTCGTTATATTTTTGCCCTTTTTGAAGTAGTAAAGTATGATATGTCAAAAATATACTTCATTATTCTCCATTTTCGGGCAATACACACAAAACATAATTAATTTTCGTAGGATTGAGTTTAAAGTAACATTGAAATTTAAGCTGAAAAATGATAACAAGTAATGTTAATTAGACTGATGTTAACTGCAATTATTTGCGAGTATCTTCATCTCTTACTAAACAGCTGCATGAACTTTCCGCTCAACCCAATAATTGCATCTATAAACTGTTTGGATACTTATCGATATATTTTCACTACTTTTTCTACAGTTTTTATTTACTCCTATGTCATGGTATTATACTAATTCGTTTCTTTAATCAGTTTTTAATTTTAAAAAACAATTTTTTTTAAATTTGTTTTTTTAATCAGCTGCTCTTTGTCAGCTATCACTGGACTGTGGATTTTTATTCAAATCCATGTTTTTAAAAATATATTTAAAAAAAGTAGAATTTTAGTAAAGAATTACAGAAAATGACAAGTGAAAGTTTGTATATTTTTTCATATTACATGTATTCTGCGCAATTTTGCACATTTAAATTTCCTATAAATGCATACAAATCCGCAGTCTAGTTATCACTCTTGATGCAATTCGACGTTTCAGTCATTCCCATTGGTTTTCCATTGGATTCATATCCGGCGAGTTATCAGACAATAACAAAATTCGATTTTAAACGAAAAAGAATCTACCAAAATGTAGTAAAATTATATAAATACATATATGTTGAGAAAAAAAAATATGTTACTATTATTCAAGTTGTAATACCAACAGTAAATATAAAATATATAATTTTCTTCATCTGTTTATAACAATTCGATCATTCACTAAGGATGCCTCCAGTATGTGGGTGGCGTAAACTTTAATCTTAGACCTGACTATGATGGTCCCTTTTACCTCCTTACATCTCATCACTCAATCCTTTTGCACAATTCGTACAATACATTGCCGTTTGCGAGTGTCGAGTGTTACTATTCGACTGTATGCAGGTACGAATTCCTTACAATGGTCCGCAGACGGTACCAGTTTGACTTTCACCAACACCGACGTCTCTTGCCAGTCGCCACTGCTATGAATTTCCCACAACTTTCTATTGAAATCTCCGCCGGATAGGAATAACGGACCCGTGGTAGATGGTGCTGGTACTAAGAAGGGTGAGTTGGCGACAAAATGGTAAATTGAAATCAAACATAGCAACTCTGTGTAAGGTAGTCGAGTTAGACTGTCGACGAACTTATATCGAGCCATCGAATATCGAAGAGAGTTAAGTAAGAAAAACAAGCGACGAATATCTCCGATTTGTATTTGCAATCGAACTAAATAGAAGAAATTGGATTTTCTAGTACTTTTTCTTAATCTGTCTTTGTTTTCGTTCCAAGTATCCTTTTTTTTTTTTTCTTAATTACAACATGCATAAATATTTGAGAAACCATTGCATCCAACTGCAATTGAAGATATTTATATAAATTACAGATTCCAAGTTCCTTTTGTTTTAAATTGCAAAAGAAATAAACGACTGAGAAGTCATTGCATCCAACTGCAATTGAAGATATTTATATAAAAATATTTGTAATTATTTGTTGAAGTTTCAAAATCTTTGCTATATTTCATCGAAAACATAACAATACTCGTCGTAATAAAAAAAAGTTCCATTTTAAATGTATTTTTAAATCTATTCTTCTTTAAACTTCAAACAAGTGATACATAATTTCGAAATGATTGGAATAATGTAACAGTAAAGATTGAAAGCTATTTGTACCATAAAAAATAAAGTTATTAATACCGAAATTTGATACGCTTCTTGCAAAAATTACCAGACTACTGGATTTCTGTGCATTTATAGGAAAGTTAAAGGTTCAAAATTTCACAGAACGTATGTAATATGAAAAAAATATACCAAATATCCAAATTATAGTGTTTTTTACAATACCTTACAGGTAAAATAATATTCTACCGAAATTTCACCATTTTTTATTATACTCTCAAAAATATGAATTTGCATACTAATCTGCAGTCTAATAATAACGTTTTAAATATATTGTATAATACAATAACAGATATATATCAAGTAACACATTAGCTCTAATGATAATTCTCACTAAAAAAAAGTAAATTTTGTACTAAAAAAAAGTATTATTGTACTAAAACCAATTAGCAACTTCTTACAATAAAGTCTGCTCTGACAAAATCAAAAAAAGGCAAAAAACATCAAACAGGATATTCTTGCGACACTTGCCTTGAGAAGCCTAGTATACACCTTGATAAATACTTTATGAAATATCAGGTGTAGAAATAAATTCTTTCCACCTAAAGTCACATAATCAATTACAACCATTCAAGTCGAAACATTCGCAATTGTATTCGCAAGCTACCAGAAAAATAGCAAAAGGTTGTCAACAATAATGGAAATAACTTCAATGACTCATTTGTTTTCATTCTTTTAAAATAAAACTTTGACTGTACTTCAAAACTCACAAAGAATTACTTTCCACACCTAATATATTATATAATACAATTGAAGATCAAGTTCTTCTTTCATCGAATGCTGAACGCACATTTCTCTTTTCCCGACGGCTGGAGAAAAGTAATTAACCATCTCCATGTTCGTTTCGCGTATTGCACGTAGTAAGCGGCACAGAAGTTGAGTAGTGAAAAGCTCCCAGTGGATCAAAGGATCAAGTCTCACAGGTATGGAGCGAAAAGAAACATGATACTTCAGAAATTCGTGAGAAGATCGTATCACTTACGAGAAGAGAAAAGTATCATAGGAGAGGAGGGAAAGAAAAAAGCGGGTGAGGGGGTGGTTGAGTCTAGTGAACTAATCAAGGATTTCTCGCCTTGAGCTACCGAGCAAAAGCTCGTTTTCTTTTAGGTGACGGCGATGAGAGTACGGCTGAAAGAAGAGGGTGAAAAAGATGACTACCCACCCTATTTTGCGTCTTACGAAGATCCAGGTCGAGTTAGCCTAATGAAGAGTTTTATAATACGAGCCATTGACCGTGTGGCGCTAATCGAGTACAGGTACTTGATTGATTGAACCACTCGTTTATTATTGAAACCTTGAAACAGAGTGCAACAAACGGCCCTGAGTGCCGATTCTTAAAAGTTTAATTTACGACCTCACTATATCGTGGCCTGAGTTATAGCTACGTGATGCCAGTAGGATTTGAGCCAGTATAATGAAAAATACAAGTTAAGAGAAAAGGTAAAAGCTCGGATAATAAAAGGATCGGTAATTTTTCATACAGAACGTTCGTTTTTTCCTAAAACAACACGCTAGGGACGCACTGGAAAAATGGTCGCGGTTAGATTAGTCAAACACGCTTATCGGTAATTACCATTTTTCGTGATAACCAATCAACGTGTTATATTCTTTAGTAGCGAGCAGCCAAAATACTAAAGACCAGTCGTTCGCAGATATCATATCAAAAACAGACGTATTGAGACATCTGTCGTAAACAGTCTCTTCTAAGTCGATTCTCCAATCAGCTGGAAGAACAGTCTTATAAGGAAATCCCGGTGACTGATACAAGCCGATTTTTATGAAACTTTGAATAAGTGTTCATTAGATTTACATAAAACTTTAGTCGCAATTCGTTTGTTCACGTTTCTTTACTTTAAGGGAGAAATCAACCCTTCTATGTATGTGCTTATAAATCATAAAGAACAAAAGATATAAGAAACTGTTGAAATAAAGTTTCTTGATACCTATAACTCTACCCAAACAATTTTTTTTTTTTAATTAAACCTTTCCAGAAATTTTAATCTTTTTCGAATGAATAAAGGCGTTCGTTCTTTATAAATACAACGGAATATATACTACAGTGTATAATTATTTATATTGGCTATTAATTCAACCTGTAGTTTTGACGAAATATAAAGTTAATCTCAATCGTTTGTAAAAATAAAAAACTAATTTCTCCCTGCGAGAAATGCACGAAAATACGAACAATAAGGTAACATCGTTAATTTAAAAGTAGTTCTTCTGTAAATTTATAGGTATCAAGAAACAGTATAACATTTATTTCAACCATTTTTTTAAATCTTTTGTCCTTCACGATTTATAAACGCTTATAAGCGATTAGATGCTATAGATATTATAAACGATTTATAAACGCTTATAAGCAATTAGATGCTATAGATATTCTAAACGATTTATAAACGCTTAACGTGAAATATGGAAGGATTATAAAATATAAAATTTCTCGAGAAGAAATTCTCAAGAAGGAACACCGGTGCAAGTACCATAATAATACGTATGTATGTTTCGATAAAAAATTTGGTAATACTGATCTATGTTACATAGCTTAGTGTTACGACTAACAGAACAATTGGATTCGATCGCTATTAACGTACTGACCAACAATATTTTTCCAGAGATTGCTGATTCACCGTAGGGCAAATCAAGGTGTCTCGTTATACCGAATGGAACGACAGCGACCCACGTTCATGGTTGCTCGCTGCACGTCATCCTAAGGAGGGTCTTCCGCTCGTTAGTGTCAAATCGTACATATATCGAATATCGATCAATAATTCGATCCTATTACGCGTTAGTTACGTCTAAACTTCAGATACCTTGTTCCGACATTTCATTATATCATTACGAAACAAGACACGAGAAGAGCACTGTGTGTACCAAGGTTGGACGCATTTTATTTGAAATAAGATAACAAATAGTCGTGAAAAATAACGAATTATATCAAATGCATTATTATTTTTATTTTATAAATAACATAAGAAAATGAATATTATTTTTTATTTAATGTAAGTAAATTATTTTTATATAGTATTTTATTTCAGTTACACTGCTTAAATAAAATAATAAATAATTTGACATAAGAGGTTATTGAACTAAATCAATTATTAAGCTTGAAATATGGGAATTTTTATAGTTTAACCGCATTTGTTCTTAAAATTGTTCGTCAGGAAGACGAAAATCTGTGTGTAAACCTAAAATAGATAATCAATTGAGGTCGTTGATACTTCTTCTTAATATTCAGCTTCCTCTGAGTCTTGATTTCTCATTTGTAACATTAGTGTACTTCGAATTAACAATATTAAATCTGGAAATAAATGTGCTCTGATCAATTTGGTAAATAGTGGTAGGAAACATTGGTTTCCAAGCTCATGTTCTATTTCAATTATCACTATTAATTTATATATAGTCAGTACTAATCTTAAAATTCTGTATTGTAGATTGATATAGTGAAATGAACTTGCATGCAAAATTCAAGAAAATTGAAGGTTTCAACGATCTGCGGACCTTTATACATTTATAGGAAGTTTGAAGGTGAAAAATTACACAGCGTGTACATCATACAAAAAAAAATATATATATACACAAAATATAGTACTTTTTATAATATGTAGTAGATAAAATAACTTTCTACTCAAGTTCTACTTTTTCCGCTATACAATAAATATTTATCCGTTATACAATATAAAATATTTTCAAAAAATATGAATTTGCATAAAAATTCGCAGTCTATCTATCAAAGACCAAAATATACAAAATATTCAAATTATAGTACTTTTTATAATACTTGGTAGGTGAAATAATGTTCCACTCAAGTTCCACTTTCTTCACTATATCCTCAAAAATATGAATTTGCATAAATTTTATCAAAGGTTAAAATAGCAATCTATAAATTCGTGTGTACTAATATTATTGTATATAATTAAAACCATAATCCTTTCACAGAAATGGAATTAAGAATTACTTGTGAGGTGGCAGCAAGTGGTCCATAATGAAGGAAAATGTATTATTTATTAAATCAGTAGAATATATTTTATTTACATTATTCCAAAATTTCTCAAAAATACGTATTAATTTATGAATCAATTCGATAAATGATACAATGAATGATCGTTGAAATATTCGATTTCCTTTAATTTTGTGTGCAAGTTGATTTCACTGTATCAACATGCCCTAGTCTCCTCTACGCTCACATATTGAAGCGTAACATTACAACCAAACGATTCATTATTTCAACAGGCACTTAATATTTTAAATTCACACCTGTCCATTATCGCGAGTAGTAAGTGATACGGTTAATATTAGAACGATAAAACTAAAACGAATTTTATAGAGGAAGAAAGAGTAGAGGATGAAATAGAGGATGAGAGAACCATTTAGGTTCGAGATTCGTGGGTGCCGAATGACGAACGGATGAAGTCCGCGGAACCAGAAGCCCAATGCACCCGTTGGGTAATTCTACTCGCTCGAGTACCTACTGCTCTCGTACATACATATATACAGGAACCTCGGTAGGCAATGCATGGTTGCGAGGGAAAGGATGCTGCTTTGATAGCTGCGGGGGAAGTAGATTGGTAAGGCCGATGCGCTAGATAGAGTTCATTGGCTCTGCTCTAGATCAGGAGGGTTTACGTTCAAGCATAAAAAAGGGATCGAAATGCTTTGGGATTGGTTGAACGCGCGCAGGATTGTTTGTGGGGATAAAGCGTGGATTCTGCTCAAGCCAGCGATTTTAGCGTGAAAATCAGACTATTGATTTGGAAATAACAATAAAAGTTCCTTCGGTAAATTCGAATTGGTTGGAAACCCGAACATCATAAGTTCTTCTTAGTACTTAGTTACATACGTCAGCCAGATTGAAACGTTGCTTTTTTGTAACAATACATTCTTTTCTTTTTTTCTTATCGTAAAATGTTAAATTTATCAAAATTCTGATTAAAATATGCGGTTGGTTTAGTTAAGGTATTCTTGAAACATTACATTAGGGGACATATTTGGAAGTAATAATATATAGTAGTGACCAATAAAATTGCACCGCTCTTTGAAAACACAGTTTCTCGATTATGTAGGTACATTATAAATTATTTTAACGCTATATTCTAACAGGTTGCCGCAATTTAATATAAATAAGGTTGTATTAAGATGTGCATCCATTTGTTGCATCGTTGCGTATTCTTAAAAAATTGGTACACCCGATACACAATAGATGCGAAACAGTTATTAAGATATACTTAATATATGTATGAAGCACTTTTAAAAAAAGTTAAAGTACCTTTAAACAATGTTGTTTAACCTATTTTTACTTTATTTCAACATTTTACTAAACTCACAACTTTGATTTGTGTAGTTGATATGAAATATTAGATAATTATTATTTTATTATTTGAAGTTGTTTCGAAGAATGTTTTGACGAAACTGACATTGATAAAACTTTGGTATACAATAGTTTTCGACAAAAAAAGATTTTTTATACGCACTCTTTTTTTTATCGGCAATCGTTCACAGTGGTAACAGTGAAAGTCATTTTTGAAGTTGAGAAAAGCCATCATATTTGAGTTAATATCTTCAACATTATTACAAACAGAGAAATAGTGTAAACTGACGAATTTTATATTGTTCAATGTCAAATTTGTAAGCGTCGCGCGCGAAAAATGTACACAGTCGGTAATGTGTTAAAGGAAAAAGTATCAAAATTAAAAAAAATTAAAAGAAACAATATCAATGGTATTTTTCAAATAAATAATAAGCATTTCCATCTGATTGATGACTTACACGTGATCTGCGTCATTTGTCCTGCTAAATTGTTGAGGCAGCTCACTATACTTAGCGTCGTCCCCATGCACGTGAAACGTATCGCATCGTCGAGTGTTCGAGACAATTTTTACACGAATATGTCTGACTAATGTCAGGCCAGCGGAAAAGAAACATAATTGTAGCCTCCCTCTTTTTTTCATCCGTTGATGCAAAAAGTGTGAGTAACTTGTGATACCGATTGCGAGTGTGTCGAGCGCCTCAGCGCCCCTAGCGATATCATCGCTGAATAAACATGACATTATTAAGCGGACCGCTGCCCGGCAAACACTCGCGAATTAACATACAAATTGAGCAGTGAGAGCGTTCAGTTTCGAGATGCCGAAAGGAGAAACACCACGCTCGTGTGCCCACCGGAATATTTCGATTTAGTTATTACAAGTTTCGGGTGTATGTGCAATGAAAAATATTCTTTATCGAAGTATATTAGTCAGAGAATGTAGTTTCCTGTTAGGGAAGTTCGATAAGCTGCAAATTCAAAAAGATCTTGAAATCTGGTAGAAATGTGTTAGATTGATGCACATGAAATGTCGTTCTTTTGAAATGAAACTTCAGATACATTGTGTTTCTAGGAATGTATTTAATTTAAATAATTTCCGCATGAGAGTATACGTTTTTCTCAAATTTATATAAATTGTTAGTCCTTGAATTCAATAATTCTCTAAACACTATTCAAGTGTCTACATTTTGCAATAATTCATTTGGGAAGAAATAATTCAAGAGTTTGAAGAAATGACAGTCTGTTGGAGGAAAGTCTATTTAATAGAAGAGGATGTGGCCAAATTTCATATTCTTTCCTATGAAATATTTTCAATAATTTTTCCTGAAACCTTATCATTTTTTAATAAAAAAATCACTGATCTTTAACGTTATATACCAGTTTTGAAATGTCTAGGTTTATATTTTTAGCAGATCTATACCTGTTTTTTTCAACTTTCATACAGGAAGATAATTATTGTGTAATAGTAGCAAAATTTTATTCGCTTTAATTAATTTATGTATTAATCAATTTCTGTATAATTAATTTCCAATAAAAAATTGGTTGATATAAATAGATAATTATTTTAGCAGCCAGTAACTACAGAAAAATATATCATGTTAATAAATTATTTCTTATGCAATGTATTTCAAGGTTAATCAATCCAATTATACCAGTGTGTTCTCTGAGTGGATACAAGAAATAAATGTTATGCAAACGTAATCTGAAAACGCTTTGTTGAATTGAAGAGTATAATGAAAGTGTGACACATATAGGCTATGACATGTTTGCTGTTGATAGATCGTTAATGTAACAGGTGGAAATAAAGAAAGAAAAACACGATACTATCGGTAAAACTAAAGAATGTATGCATTCAATTGAAACGCGACAGACATGAAATTATTCAGTACTAAATTCAATATTTCAATGATCTCAAACTTATATTGGATAGGAAGCGTGACATTTTAAAACAAAATGCTGAATTACCTTATTTCCTTTTCCTTATTAACCTGTTAATTGAGAACGATGAATTAACTTATCGTGGCTTCAATAATACTTAGAACACAATAGTTTATTTATCAAAGGATTACTTATTTTTAATTATATTGTGCTCATGTTATATTAATTATAAAATACACCATTTTCACTTGGGTAGAAACCAAAATAATATAACTACATTATAATGATCATTGATTATCAATAATTTGTTTTAATGAACTGTAGAATTGTACAATTTTTATTTGAGAGGTGAACCCAGTTAACCTGTCAAATGTAAATTTATAATAACAATTTCAAACGATTTCAAATAATACCTGCAAGTACAAAAAAATGAATTAGATTACACATTTCAGCAGCGAACTCCCCCAATTCCCTTTGTCCTTCATAAATTTGTTATCAATTTTTAATCAAATACTTGAGTATTATATTGTCAAAGTCATTGTATGTTATTATAAGTTTCATATTTAAACAAAAAAATAGAAACGAATAGTTCTGTACTTTTGTTAGAAGCTCACGATGACGGCTGAATATAAAGGCTATCTTCAGAAACTTGTTTTTAGCGAAATTAATTCTTTTTTTAACAATCTTTAATACTTACGAAAAGTGCATTTCTTAAAGCACTCGCCTATAAAAATTGATAAAAAACAAGCAGTCGTATAATTTTCCACTGCAAATTCGAAAATGAAAAATTATATGAGTTTCTTCAACTATGAAATAATAACTTCAATTGTGCATACGCATTTTCAGAAAAAATAATTTATTACCAAATAGTGTGTCTTTGAAGAATAAATGTGGAGAATCAATGAAAAATCAGCATCCTTCTTTTAACATTTTGCGGAAATTAATTATCCAATCGAAAATTCGGTACGTGCGACGGAAAAGAATATTATTAGGATTACTATCACTCTAAATTTAAAGCAGATCGGATGAAAATTCACTGAATTATTGATGCGCCCAGATCAAAAAATTTGGTTTCGAGAAAGATACGTTTAAAGCTTTAAAACGTGTTATCTGTGACATAACGTTAAAATTTCTTTACTTTCCTTTTAACTGAGAACTCACAAAAAGATATGAAAACAAAGATCTCGATTTTTGCAAGCCGTCATAGTGGTTTCCTCCCCTTAATGAATTACACAAAAGTTATTTTTCAATTATATTTGAAATATATTCAATTTTCCGAAATACCACACAGTTTAATCTGCAACGATAACGATACCAACAAAATAACAAAAAGCGTTCGGGAAATTCTGAAAATTTCGCGGTCCCATAACAATAGGTAGTACTATAAATTCATTATTGTTTTAACGTCTAACACCTGAAACGCGTTGCACGTGTGACACGCACACAAAAGAGGAAAAGCTCTTTTGACTCTAGCCATTGGACACGGTCAGAAGCCCCCCCACATCCAGCGGAATTATATTTTTCCAGGGAAAAAATAATTCATCCCCCAGTGATAGAGCAGCTGTACTATGCATTGTTCCCTAGCGAATGGGTAATGAAATTAATTCTTCTTTTCTTCTCGTTCTTTTTTTTCTTCTTTTTTTCATCAGCTTCTATCAAAAAGTAGAACAGCACTCGTTGCCAGCCGCGTTATACCGGGCACACGATGAAGCATGAACTTAAGCCCCGTCGTCCCTTTTTCTTTTTTTTTTTTTACTTTCTCTTTTTCCCCAGCAGAGAGAGGACGTCGTTGGATCATTTCTCGGAGCGAAATGCATCGGCAGGAACCTCCGTGTTGGTCGCCCTCTATCGCGCTGCATACAAATGATGAATTACGAATATCGATCTTATGAGAGAAGGGGATGGCACGAACGACGAAAATCGAGCGTGAGTGAACCGAGGCGACAAGTGGTGGTAAGAGAGAGAGAGAGCACGAGTGAAAGAGAGAGAGAAAGAGAAAGTGAGAGCGAGAGAGAGAGAGATGAAAGATGGCGGGAGAGAAAGGTGGAGAGAGCTGCAGTGGAGGGAGGTGGTTACATAGAATGGGAGGCAGGAAAATTATTCCCGTCACGCCAGGCGCAAAAAGCGAATTTACGAATGAGATGTGCCAGCGCGGCGACACCGATGCGGCCGGTTGGTCTCAGCCTTGATTTCGACCAAGTTTAATTGAGTGTAGCACTCTTCCGCTGGGAAAACGACACCGCGACCAGTCTCGAACTTCAATGAGAACTTTGTCGCAGAATACAGACGTTATGGTGCGGTCTCGTATACCGCGAGACATTGCAGGGAAAAGTTGGAGAAGTATACCAGTTCGACGAACCTCCACTCCTTCCTTTTTACGGGAAGACCATTTTTTTTTACTATTATTACACGAAATGTGTAATATTTCCTCCCGACGCCTCACCCCTTTCTCCTAGCGTTCTTCTTTCTAGCGAATTAAGATCGATGATGTAACGCTTCATTTATATAGCACCGGTTACGCTTCGTATTACGGAAGTTTCCTCTTTTGAATTTTCTTCAATCTTCTACGGAACGACGTTCTTCACGTTGAAAAAAAAAAAAGGAAATTCGGAAAGTTTTCATCAACGATGAAGACACATGATTATGTTACGGTTATGTCTTTATTTCAGATAGGTAGCAGTGTATTTTACGTTCAACCGTTTCAAGAATTTGTATGCGGTAGTGGAAATATTTATTGCATCGATCGGATATTAAACGTGTTATCGCTTATAACCTCTCTTATTGCTTGTACTCTCTTATCGTTAGTATGCCAATTATTGAAGCTCATTATGATTGTGCAGGTCCGGAGAGCGAAATTTACATACATATAATTATTATAAAATTGAATAAATTGTGATCGTGTCGTTATATCGGACACTGATATGTTGTTAAAACTGTGTTTTCTTTTGTTTTTATTGTAATTATGTAACGCAGTTTCGTAAATTCCTTCTCTCAAATGTAACACTATTCGAATTTCTACTTACAAGAAGTTTTCCTTTAATCTAGACAAAAAAAGAGAACCAAAAGCTTGATAAGTTCACGATATTTATGTCTATGCAGGTTATTTCACAAGAAATTCCTTCTGAAATTATTCATTTCATTTTTCTTTCTTTTTCTTTTGACTTAAAGATTATTTTTTCAGTGAATGAACACTTAAGTTGCGTATCTATTAAAATTGGAATTCACAAATTGTTATTTAATTCCTTGAATGCTATTATTGTAAGGAAATTGTTTCATTACTAATGTCATACATCCCAGAATATAATTCTAGCAATATTTTAAAGATATAGTGTCTTAAAAGTCTGGCATAAAATTAAATAAAAAATGGACCAAATGACCGATGAATGAACAGAATCGACAAATTTTTGTAAATTTCTTATTCATACAGTATTTTTCATTAAAGAAATGCCAAAACAATATAACTATGGAAACAAATTTATCATAGAACCATTAAACATACCTCACGGTACAAATATAGATGTCAAGTAACAAGACTACCTTGATCTTATGAGATGCAATGAGGACAGCTTTCGAGCAAGGGGAATGTAGTGTGCGTACAAATTATGGGTAAAAAGAAGAATTCCCATTAAGACATCTGCAGGTTTCCATTGAAACTACTGTATAAATTCCAACATGAAAAAACGTGATAGGTCTTAATATTTCCTATGACATGAGCGACGATTATTCGTTGGGATATATTCATTCCTTGGATAGGTCACCCTAGCTATTCTGAGACTCCCTAGGTCAAAATGTAAAATTGGTATTCCATACGGTCTTCCAATAAGATCGATAGAACTTTGAATTAAAATGAAATGAAAAATACAGAAGATAATCTAGCACTCATTCCTTTATTTTAAACTACATTCGATGACATTATACATGAAATACAATATTATATAAATGGCCATCACGATTGTGTTTGATGGAGTGAATACCATAAACAAAGGGAATCCCCTCTCATTTTTATATGCAATGTTGGAGAAACTAGATTGCGAAGAATGATGAAAAAACTACGTAGGTAAGCCTTAAAAGGAAAAACTTTATTGCTACAAAAAAAGGAAAGCAACTGATATAAGTAATTAGCGGATTTAATATTTAACTGATCTTATTTTTCTTTTAAGGTAAATGAATTTAATTACACAACTGACTAAATTATGTTTCTGTGTTTTCAGTTTACACGGTTTTTCGTACAGAAAGTCATGATTTTAATTTACACAGTATTCTAAAGAATCAATCTTACGTGTAAATCGGGAGATAGGTACAATTTATGTTTAATTGTAATATGAAATTACTTGACACATTAGTGATAAAATTCAATAAAATTCACAAACGAAAATTCAATTTCATGGAGAAATTATTCGTCACCTCATATATACCTTAATTCAAAGATCTGAAGATAATGTGGTACGCGAAGATGGAGTAGAAACAGTCATCAGCGCGATAATGCGTGGTGAATCGGAAAATCAGCCGACCATGGAAAACGTGTAAAGTTTCCGGCATCGGGCTATAGCTGACTGATTCCGTTACTTCGAATAACAAAATTTTAACACTTCGGTTCTGACAGTTGGAATATTACATAAGAATTAGTTTGTTTCAAATTATTACTATACAGGATGGTCATTTTAACGAGCTATACAATTTTTTAATCGTTTAAAATTAAGCCAAAAATTTGTCGGTGTTCAGAGAAGAACATAAATCAATAAAGAGGATCACGAAACTATTTTTCTTTCTTAGAACGTTAAGGTCAAAACGAATTTATATCGGAATGTAATACTTAATCATCAGATTTGGAACAAACGAAGCTTAATTCTTCCTTGTAAGAAGTACTAATTCTTGAAAAAACTCTTGAAACGTTATTAAAAACTTTAAACCCATTTTACTCAAAACTAAATTTTTCACACTGGCGTCTAGGATAACTCGAAAACTGATTGATTGAACAATTTCAAACAAAGTTCATTTTATTCGTTGTACATCTCTTTAGGGACTGAACCTACAATTTTTATTTTATTGATTATTTACAACAATTTTCTCATTGATGTAAAGTAAAATTTATCTATTAAAAAACGTTAACTTTACTTAACACGTTATAAACAGTCAGATCTGAATCTACTCTATTCTAAACCTATCTATTTTATAATTATATCGGAAAGAAAAATAAACGATATTTATATAAATGTATAGATATATTAATTAAAGTTTTATTACTTCTGAAATGGATAAAGATTACTTTAACCCATTAAGTCTCAAGTAGAGAAATAAGGAAATTTTTATACAGATAATTATTTATTACTTACAAAAGTGCATAAGAAAATTTTTTTGGATTGCTCATTTTGTTGGAACAAAATGCATTTACGCAATATTGGACCCCCAAAGAATTGCCATTAAATTGTCAAGAAATATAAAAAGTGCATTATAATACTAAACACTACACGAAAGTGATGCCTGAGAATATTTTCATGATTTAAGAAAAAATTAATTTATCTCAATTTTGCAAATATTTCAAATTTGTTCAAACTTTGAGACGTTGTAGGATTTAGATGGGAGAAGAAATAGCGACAAAAAAATATTAAGCGATTTTTTTGCAACTTTCATATATATATACGAAACAGAAACTGTTTATGAAAATTTGCTGAAAATGTTTCTTAATGGGACTTAATGAGTTAACTGACCTGAAGATTATTATTTACATGTAATTGTTGCATTTGAAGTACGACACCTGAAAACTCGCAAGCAAGCACATACCGAGAATAATGTAGTGTGATGAATGTTAAAATTATTGGAAGTTGGAACGCACTCGTCGTTCACAACTTCAGTTTACGCATCACCGAAGACAGACCATGAACTTATTTTCCACGCTGTCGTTGTTTACGAGTTCATTACCGCACGAGTACAGAGAAACAAGTTGCGTTTGTGTTTAATTTCTGAGTGCGAATTGGAAGGAAAGGTTTTCGTTTTGACACCTGTTTAAGGGCTCGCCGCATTCTCTCGCAGCCGTCGACGCGTTAATGAAAGTACGACTGTTAAAGCTGAAGAGCCTTGAGCTTTCTGAGCTTCTTCGTTAGGCTCTCGTAAAATACCCAACCGCCTTCCTCCCTATGAGATGTGAAGAGTTGAAGAGAACGGGCATAGAATGGACCGAGAAAGTAAGAAACGGAGATCTGCGCGTGGAAGAAAAGAAAAGAGCAGAGGAAAAAGGTTTTTACGCGTGAACAGAGAAATGAAACGAGCTTCTCGAAGAAACGTTACAGTTGAATCGTCTCCGGAGGCGTCGATATTGATGAGCGAATTCGCCATTTCCTTAAACGTATCTGATTATTTTTATCAGCTCTATCTTCGCTCGAACTATCCTCGAACTTCGGCTATTATTGCTTTCACATAAAAGAATTACTTTGGTAAGATAATATTCAATGATACAGGTTTCTCATTAATGCGAGTAGTATTGACTTAAATTGTATCAAGATTTTAATTGAATCAATTTGAAATTTTTTATCATAGTCCATACGTTTATACAATTATTTACCTATTAAATATTTCTCTGTTAAAATAGATCATGATTAATCAAAAAAAGTTTATTAATCGAAAAAAAGTTTCCGAATGACAGTGTTTTCGTGTTTGACTCAGTTTTCTATATATTTTTTTGATGTTATGAGAAAAGTGTAATTACTCGTACATACAACAAAGAATTTAATGCTCTACAAGAATTTTTTAAAAGAATATAAAATAGAATTTTTCTAAAAATATGTTAAATAAATAAAAATACATTAATATTTTGTAATGTATCCCTTACTGTCAATAACAGCTTAGGTACTATCTTCTTGTCATACTGTTAATTAATCTTCTCAGCTGTGATTCTGATAAACAGTTCGAATTTCGGTATATTTTTGCAAACAAATCGTCCGAGTTTAAATATTTTCGAGCTTTCATCAATCGTTCCACTTCATTTCATAGATTTTCTACATTCAGTAGTGTAAAACAATGTTATATTTTCTAAGATACATTGACACTGCAATTGATCTATTTTATTATGAATACAACCAAGAAGATCAATGCCATCCTCTGAGAAACAACCTTAAAAACCAATACAAATCATTTGGAAACTTTTACTGCATAATATTTTGTTTGAATATAAGATAGTAAATATATTTTTTAGAAATTTGTATCTAACTGTCTTTTCTTCACAACTTCAAAAGAAATATAAAATTTAATCAAACACAGAAAATGCTTTCTTTCGGAAAGTTTTTAGAAGTAAAGAAGTTTCAGTTCATCTTTCAGAGTACCATCAACTTCATTTACATTTTTGATCATTTTCCATACACATTTGCGTTAAATAATAATGTATTTATGATACTTTAGGGTTTATAGAATAATACGTCGTTAAAATTTTAGGTGACTGAAGGCGGTACCAATTTTTAACATTTTTAACATTCTTCTTTCATTAAAATCGACATGTATCAGTCCCTGGGATTCTCTTATCCGTGACAAATTCGGATAATCCACATTCTACTGCAGTTTAATAATTTAACTTCCCAAACACAATTTCCATTAAATAAATTTTTTGTTATAATTATAACTTACGTGACCGCCATTGCCCCCGTTCCCCTGTACATATTCTTTTTAGCACAATTTCGTATCCGAAGCGACGAAACGTTCAAATTGCTTCGGAATCTAGAATTGTTCTCTGAATTCTCCGATGTCATTTGCCTGCGCGAAATATTCGTAGCTCGCGAGGGTTCCACGGAATGCAAAATACGCCTATTGGCTTTAAAATAGGGATAGGACAAGGATAGGTGGTGAGTTAAGGTAGTCACGGGCTCGTTAAGGACCAGGTTAGGAAGTAGCGGCGTGGCATGCAGATCAGCCATCGGAAGTCCACGTTGGATCTATTCTAGAGAGTGAGTCTGAAAAACTTCGTCGTCCCTTTGGGACCGGAGTTAAATATTAAATGCTCGAAAAGCGATGGTGCGAAATTGAAAGGCTTGAGCCGTGGAAAGGCTAAATGGAGAGTATCCTTGGGAATGGAGGACCGAGGAAAAGGAAATCGTCGGCGGACGATCGCGGAGGAAAAAGGAAGAGACGGAAGAATAGAGCGAAATCGAGAGATGAATTCAGAGGAGAAAGAAAAAAAAGAAGGAAAGGAAAAGAAAAGAAAGTTGAAAATGAGAAAAGTCGACAGTGAAGTCTATACTGTTAGAAGAGACTTAATTAATCTGCCG
Organism: Anthophora plumipes; assembly: GCA_951804975.1. Classification (NCBI taxonomy): domain Eukaryota; kingdom Metazoa; phylum Arthropoda; class Insecta; order Hymenoptera; family Apidae; genus Anthophora; species Anthophora plumipes. Next base: position 11,899,760 of record OX638118.1, on the reverse strand, counting down.
AACCTCGTCGGACGAGTTCGTTTCTGCTGTTGTAGGAAAGGTTGCGCTATGTATACCGGGTGATTCATAAATGTATATCAACGTTTCAGAGGGCAAATCCTACATTTTAATTTAAACTTCGGCGAGAAAGTGTAATTTCAATTGTACAATATACTTTATGTATATAACGGGTTTCACGATATTAGATAGTGGACAAATTTCCTCCGTATTTGTAGTAGAAAATTCAAATAATCTGAAATTTCTTAAAACATAATTTTACATAACAAAGTAACTAACACTTGTTTTTATATCTTTTTCCTGGCTATAAGTTGATACATTCCAGTAGTATGAAAATCTTGAGTTTTACTTGCAAAAAATAAATTAACTTCTGAGTTAATTTTAGGATCCTTTTTACTGTTCTTATTTGCAGAAGTGTTTGACATTGACAAAAGTAAGTGATAAATCAGAAGGAGACAAGTCTAGAGTTTAAGGAAAATATAGTAGAACTACCAATCAGACATACTTTATTTTTTGATAAGTCAGAGAAGCAATATGAGGGCGTGTTAAGTTGAATATTTACAAGTGTAGAATAGGCTTCGGTGATCAATTAAATAAATAGAATCTTTTACTTATACCAACATTGTATTAAGTGTAGAAATAAATTTTTTCTGACTGAAATCGCATAATCCGTACAGTCACTCAAGTCGAAATATTCTCGATAATAATCTATAACTGCCAAAAAAATGCCAAAGGTCTTCAATAATAAACATAATTATTTCGATGATTGATCTGTCTCTATTCTTTTTATATAAAATTTTAATTGTATCCAGAAGTCGGAAAGAATTAATTTTTACACTTAATATATTTGATATTGCGAATTAGTGCTGCAAGCAATTTATTTAAATTTATCGGCGACAGAAAAACCATAAGAACATAGTTCTAGTATTAGGTACTGAAAAATGGATTAATAAATTATAGAATATCAGGTAATAAATTTTTTAAATGGTTTACTGGCTTTTTTCCAGAAAATAACATTTTCTACACTAATTTTAGAGAAAATTAGCATATCTAGTTCAACTAAAAAATACTTCATAATTCATGCATTAGATTATCTAATAAGTTTGTACAAGATACATGGAGCTTCTTCAAAAATAATATATTTAAACAAACTAATTTCCACTCGACTCCATAACAGTTTTTCCAATGATTAATTAGTTTAATTATTCTAAATTTATGAAAACAATCGTTCTTGAATTCAAAAATTCATTAAATGTAAAAAAATTCTTTTATAGTGTCTTCATTTTGGAATACTTTATTTGTTAAAAAATTCTTTAAATGTTCGAAGAAACAGTATTGGAGGAAGATAAAAAAATGTTTTCAATAATTCTTTTTCAAATATTATCATCCATTGCCCTATCTGGCCTTCCTCTTGACAATTTTTTGATTAAAAAGCCATGCATGTTAAATTTTACATATTTTTTAGAAACTCTAAAAGTCTTTTTAGTGTATATTGTTGCAAATCATTAAATTCTCCCTTGTACGTAATTACTCTTTTTTTTTTTCAAAACTCCAAAAGAAATATATAGAATTGAATCAAACACGAAAAAACGTTGTTGTTCAGAAACTTTTGCCGGCAGCTGTATTTCGAAAATTTCAATGATTTCAATGATATAATATTAATATTTTAATTTTCATCCACGTAGATCAATGAGATTGCGCGTCGACGCGAACGAGCTTATCGCACAACCTAATACAACTTAAATTAGAACATTGTATCGCTCTATAGTCGTTGCTTTAAGTAGATTATAATTTCGTTTGCATCTCCTCCAGTCAACATGTCAGTGATGTTGATTATCCGAAAGGCTGCAGAAGCCACACGCTTTAACTGTGACGCCGTTACCAGGAGAAGTTCCAGTGATTAATGATCTCAGTGTCGGAGGGTAAGTCTCGTGATACCGTCTCATAGGTTCTCGGGGAAATATCTCTATGTGGATTCTATGATTCTACTCCTTTACCTCTCTCTTTCTCTCTGACTTTCGAACGTGATGAAGCAAGACGAATAGAAGTCCACCTAGTGACGGCAAGAACTGTAGGATAGCGAAGGGATGGAAGAAGAAAAAAGAAGAACCTCCTTTCCTCCCGCTTTACTTCTCGCACACGGGTGGAAACGGAGGAAACGATCGTAAAGTACGAGGTCGAGTACAAATTGTCTTGAGGGGACAGGGTTGAGAATCAATCTATTTCTTGCGTTTCCATCTTTGTCCCTTCTTTCTTTCTTCTCCTACTTCTTCGCCGGTTTCTTCTCCTTTGCTCCACATTGTCGCTCATTTTCTTTATTCGAAACTTTTACTGGAAGCCAGCCCGATGATCGTACGAGCTCATTGTACGGTAGATAAAAAGATTTGAAGAATTTAGATTTATAGCGACGAATAAATCCTCCTGCTGGAGCAGAGAAGACGAATGATTCCGACCTCGAGGGGTGTTACTTTTGGTAAATAAGAAGAATCGCGTCTCGTCATTTTGAGGATGGTAAGAAATGTAAAATGCAAGTATCGTTTGATCTGAAATGTTACCACAAGTTACGTGGAAGTCGGCTCAACATTATTTCAAGGGTCTAATGTCTCAGGTTGTTGAACTCGTCTTGGTATTTGTTAGAGACAACAGATCATCGTAAGTTTATGATACGGTCGATAGAGTTGCTATTTTTGAGGACTTGAATGTTTTTGCCTTCATCGTTATTAACTTTACAATTAGGAGAAAACTTCAAATATTCAATCAGGTTTCAAGTGCTTAGTTGCTTTAGCTCAATAGTAATTGACGTATCGTAATCTTATTCTTCGAATTAGAGAAGTGACTAAGATGCAGACAACAATAGGGCAATTTGGAAATATTAAATTTCCAAGTTACATCATACACGTGAACCGTTCTATGTATTTGTCGCACAGACATCACAGGCCATTAACAAAAGGACTGCGATTTCCCCGAACTTTTCTTACCTATTTCATTGGACAGGACAATTTTCCCGCTTTTCTTCAATTTTCGCTAAGACACACCTCTGAACAGACGAATATGTATGAAAGGACTGAACGACAAAAATTCGATGAATATTACTATTACAAGTGGATTATAGTTGATTCTTGGGTTGATTATTATTATTCTAACACTTATTAGATTATTGTGGATGATTATGCGAATTCTAAGGATTATTAGAAACATTCTGAATGGATTCAGAAAAAAATTCTCGTGGACATATATAGGAACACTCATACCTTTGGACTTCCGCTTACAACACTTTAAAATCTAAAGACTAAATAACATTGCATAAGTTAGACATTATTATTGTTATTACATAAATTGTTAATATTGTTATTGTTTTAATATAAAAACTGTGTTTGCAAATTAGAACAGTTTATTTGTCTTATAATCGGCTTCACGAAGCCAATAGTATTGGCTACCATTAAAAATACCATTGAAAATGCCCAACGCCATTTAAAAATACATTAATTAACTTGTAATGATCTTGAAAGAACCACTAATCAGAAGAGCTATTAGTATCATCGTATTTGCTCCTGCTTAACGATATAACTTTCTTTGTTGATATTTTTTTTTATCTTTAACAACGACAGAGATATTTAAGTGCCCTGTTTCACGTGTTTCACCCTGTGTATATTATCCTCTTCTTTGTATGTTAATTAATCACTTAACTACGGCTGGACTTTCCGCGGAGCTGTATTGCTGTACGGCAGTGTTCGATGTGGACTGCGCGTAAATAATATAGCAGCGCAATTTGTCTTTGGTAGTGTTTTCCACTATGCAATTACATTAGAATAGAGTTATAGATAAATGAACTACAATTTTCTTATAGATTTTCATTTAAAAAGTTTGAGAAAATATAACAAGATAACGTGAACACGTGTACTTTAATAATTAATAATACAATTGTGTATGATATGAGTACTCTTCAACTATGGCATCTATACTGTAACTTGAAACGAAACAAAAACACTTGCTACGTGGCGATAATTTATACAGTTCTAACGACAAAGTGAGCTATTATGTACCGTTTAGAAAGATGATATACATATACGAAAGCTACTATAGTGATATACAGTAGCTAAACGGTTAATTAATATGATAAGAATTGTACCGCATATAGAAATTTTACTTTAAAGAAGTGTTTGGAAATATTTTAATACCTATGAATACGCAGTAACAATACCTATGCATACACAGTCTACCTTAAAAATAACTGGATTACATATATGATAATTAAAACACTGATATTATTTGTAAATACCATTCATTTTGTTTAAACTATGTTTTTTCGGCTTCGATACGATATTAGACAAGGTCAATCAACGAAAGAATAGATTTCCAGAGATCTGCTATGGGAATCGCATTGAGTACTCTTTTGTCCCTTCTTAAAAGAAATCAATTTCTTGCGTGGTAATGTTTCTGCTTATTGTACTGTGAATGTTTAACGAAGAAGTAAATATTTCACAACGCTTCTACAGTTTCTATACATGAAATTTCGTTTCAAAGACAAAATTATATGTAAATATTTGCTCCACAAAATCTGACATTACAAAAATCACGGAAAGCATTTACCTTCAATCACAAAACAATCGTTTATTTGCAACCCTATAACAATTACGTGAAATATTCAATACATGTTAGAAACAATAGTACCAATAATAAAAAATAAAAGATTTTTAGATATAATTGAAGCGGGCTATTTAAATGTGTCAGGTCTGATACTTTTTGATCACTGCAGTACTTCTATTCTTTGCAACTTATCGTTGTTAGATTACTTTCATCGTATAAATCTGTCACATTTTAACAACATAAGAGTGCAGAAAGAAGACTGGTAACAAGCGTTTCGTGTCAGAATACATCATTCGCGTTTGTTCAAAAAATCGACGCGAAATAATGATCCCTTAACATCCATCATGCACAGCCGTCGGTTTGTGCAACAGCAGACCCCTGTCTGACTCACCCTGAGTTCTACATAGAATATAACGTGGCGAGCGGAAGAGATCCTTCCTCGGAAATGCCAGATGCCACACTCAAAGCGTAACTACGGGGCAACAAAACACGAAACACGAACGCAATGTCGATGAAAGTATAACGTATGGTCAGGTGCGACAGGCCGCACACTTATCAATCACTTAGCGCCCATATTTTTCGCCTCAGGGGGCAAACTAAAAGGACTCGCTCTGCTGCACTGATATCGCGATCCCCATCTATCTTATCATAGTTCCACCCATGAAACGACTGTGAAAATACCGTTGTCAATGCAATCACAATAGGAATTCGGAAATATCCATTTCTTACCGTTTTAGTAAAAATGGACATTTGAGTGGTGAGAAAGTAGAAATTGAGATGGTGAGTTATGGGTAAACCAAGATTCAATTCAATTAAATTCATTTACTTGAGAGTAATTTACGTGAAATATTAAAAAACATAGTTCAAGGTTTTTGTTCATAATTCAGAAAAGAAAGAAACTTAACCCTTGTACCTAAATTTCTAAAGTTCCACTCAGTTTGTATTTTTTGAAATTTAAAAATCGTCAATTTTTCAAATGGAAGTAAATTTGTTTGTGTTTTACAACGACAGTTAGGACAATAGTGCAACAAGTTTGTATTACGATGGTACTTGAATAATTTTTAAAGAAATTCTGTCATTTGAAGCACACCCGAAAACTGGTGCTTTACTGTTGAAGAATTTTTGTGGATGATGATTAATGTTCAGGCTGAGCAATTGAAACGAGAATCGAAGAAAATATCGAACAAGTGTGTGATTTTGTGAAAATTACGAAAAAATCGTTAGAAAGTCATGAAAATAGAACTTGGAATACTCAAGACAATAATTCATCGCATTTTAACCGAAAAACTTGGTCTTCGAAAGCTAATTTCAAAGTTTGTTCCATATCGATTGACGGTTCACCACAAATTCTACCGAATTGGGCATTGTAAAGACATCCTTAGAAAAGCTCAAAGAAACGAAAACTTCTTGAAAACGATTGTAACTGGTGATGGGACGTGGTGGTTTCAATACGATCCAAAAACCAAGCGTCAAAGTGCTAAATGGCAGTCACCGGATGAAGAAAATTCAAAAAAATTCTCGTTTGAGGAAGTCAAAAATCAAAATAATGCTAGTTGCTTTTTTATGATTACAAGGAGATTATCCATAAAGAATCCATTTCAAATGGTATAACGATTAATGCTGAATATTGAGAACCTGGCAGTTAGCGATTGTTGCACGATAATGCACCTTCTCATCGTTCGTCAATTGTCACTAATTTTTCGAACAAAACGAAAATTTTATCTTCAACATCCCCCGAATTCACCCGATTTGGCTCACTGCGACTATTTTCTATTCCCTAAGCGGCCTTTGGTGATAAAAGGAAACCGTTTCGCATCAATTGAAGGCATTCAACGGTCAACGACGAGCAATCTGAACACCACTCTACTCAGCGACATAAAACGTCATTTGGTGTATGTCTGTTCAAATGTATTAATCCAAGAGTATTCTCTTTCATCCCAATTGTCCAGTCCTTTTATACGTGCTCGTCAGTCTTAATGAAAATTGAAGAAAAGTGGGAAAAATATCCTATTCGATAAAAAAAGGTTAGAAAAGTTCAGTTACACATGTAGGTCAAACATAATTTGAAAATGTAGTATGTACAAGTCGTCCTATTGTTGTCCACATCTTAATCACTCCATGATCCAAAGAATAAAATTACGATACCTCAATTGCTATTCAGCAGAAGAGACTAAACACTTAAAAACCAATTAAACATTTAGCGTTTCTCGTGATAATAAAATTAATAACATGATGAAGTTCTCAGAAATAGCAACTCTGTCGATAGTATCATAAACTTCAGATAATCTGTTATCCCCAGCACAACATTTATCTAAAATATTTTTCACTAAATTCATTACTTAAACAGTAATCGAAGTGGTTTCAGTTACGTGCCTGACCCTTTATATAATACACCTCGCGTTGTACTTTGATTCACGATAGCACATATGCGGGCGTATTGTGAATAAAATGCAGTGAGAAGCTGGGGCAGCTAGCACGATTATAATGCAGCGACCGTAGCTACAAGCCGAAAGGGCCTGCACTCTGCTTTCTCTGTTCTCGTCTCGCCAAGAACCTAGATTCTGGATACACTTTAGCGAGTCCATTATAGAGATTGTGGTCGCGACCTCGCAGTCAGGGACACGCCACTAAGTTTTCCATCCCCTTTACCCCACACCACCCTATCAGAGTGCTTCTATCCTTTCTCCTATGGTGGTGCCTTACTCATTTCTACTTCGTTTCCTCGCAGTATCGTTCATCACGTCCTGGGCAAAGCATATTTTACGCTTGGAGGCGACCCCCGATGGTAATAGCGTAATAAGAACACGGTCCTGAGATGACTGGTGTCGCTGAAAAGGAAAGAATTCTTTCCTATTAGCAATGGGGACCGACTTAACCGTGAGGACAGAAGTCGAGGACAAGCTGGGCGCGTAAATTAGAATGCCAGGAAAGAAACGAATTCTCTCAGGAGGCAGAATTATTCCGAGCAATTTATTTTTGCGTGTAATTCTCGTTTCTTCGTGCAACACTGACGAACGATGCAAATGTACATTGAACAATTTCAGGTCCCGTTAAACAATGTATATCCGTGTTCGTCGTTTCGTATTAAGTAAATCACTTTTGTCGTTTGCTTCGAGGACAACAGATTATCTTAAGCTTACGATACGGTCGAGGAATTTACTGTTTTAGAGAATTCAGACTAAAAATGGATATCTTTAAAACGTCGTGAGCTATTTAAGAAAGATATCATTCTCTAGTGTCACGTATCAGTGTTGTCGAAAGTTACGTATGATATACTGAAGATTAATTTGGCGAGTGAGAATAGTGCGTGAGTTTAATCATTCAAAAAACGCGCGCTACACTTGCCGTATAATGACAAGTCACACTCGTGGAGCAGATCATAGTGAAGGTGTGACAAAAAAGATAAATACTTGTAAAATTTGTATTTTTGTTCCACCTTTAGTCTGAATTTAAAACTGACGATTTTCAAATGGAAATTGTATACATATATTATCTCGACTTCCTTTTATTGAACACAGTATTGGAAGAGTGAATATTCGAAGTGGACCAAAGTATTCGCACAGTACGCGATTTCGTATATAAACGCTTGTAACTTTCAAAATAATTGCTGGTATCGATTTGTTTTTATATGCGCCTTTATTTACAATGTCTCACTTATTTATATGCAAAAGCAAAACTGTATGCATAAAACACAAAATACGTGACAAATAAAAGTGTCTGTCGCAATCGTAACGATTGAAAAATCGCATTGCAAGGAGTTAATATTCGATAAATAATTCAATAAATATTTTCCAATATAGTATATACATTGCAATTGTGCAGTGAATACGTATTTCTTCTTTCAAATACGATAATACCATGTTACAAAAAACGGCCCTTTCTTTAAATAACTTGCAATATCGTTGAGTACATTCCTCCTTCGACATAAACATAATGCCACGATTTCGGTTGCTATGTTCTCGGGTAATGGCTCTCAGTGAAAGCACCTACTGCGACGATGATATCGTAGCGAGAAAAGGAAATAATAAGCCGTTCAATGGCGCCTGGTATTGCGGGCATTCAGACTGCGATTGGATGCCATTTCGGGGCGGCAATTGTACCAACTAGTACTTTCGTCGCGCAACTCGACGAACGAGCGAACACACACCTTCCGTTTTGCTTTTGACTCTGCAACACTATTACACGGCGTCAAACAGGAGAGTTCTTAATCGATATTCACTAATCCTTTTTCGCGATAAGATCAGGGACTTAAAATCGGTATAATTTTAATACTGGTATATTTAGCTAAATAAACTATACCAAGAGCGATAGCTATTATGAGCTTAGGAGTATTGATAGAGGATTAATATTATAAAATAAACTTATTAATAGAGTATTAAGGAGTATAGTATAAGGATTATAGTACTAACGATAGCTTGACCCGTATATTTATCTTGTCACTAAATGAAGCAAAACAATATTTTCTTGTATGAAATAAAGTAAAAGTAAAATATGTAAATGAATAGATAGAGAACACAATAATAATGTTTTCATTTTCCGTCACCTTATATTTTTATATAACTATACAAAAGATATTTATCAATAATAATATAGAAACAGAAATATAACAAAGATATTGTAATATAACGATATAACGAATAAAATAAAACACAAAATAAAATAATTATTTAACCGAAATAATCAGTAATTCCTCTTATATTATCCCTTAACTTGAAACATAAAGTGGACAGTATGGGTAGAGGAGGTACTATAACTCAAGCCTTGTGACTCGTCTTTGTCGCTCGTGATAGATCGTTAAAAAGAAGGACGAAATTAAAGACGAGCAACCGAGAAATATACAAGAATTCGGTAATAAGAACAACGATATAACTTTTCTTTATTATTAATTCTTTCTGTCGAAGATCTACCTTATTTACTATATTTAAAAAATATAAATTTAAATAAAAATCCGTAGTCTTCAAAAATGATAAAAATTTTTATATTACTCGAAATCTTTGCTTTTAGATTATATATGCGTTTTATAAGTTACGAGTAATGTTTTATTTCAAAAACTATCTCTCACGGAAAGATTCGACATTGCTTATTGGCCAACCCAATAGTTTGATAATGTCTCTTACAATTAGTCTCACAGTGTATCTTTATCTGTCAGATCACCGGCCTAATGATTTTATTTATATCAAAATATGTGCGGTGAGTTGTACAAATTTAGCGAATTGGAAAGTCTCTTGGACAGTTCTCTATGGAACACAAGCAAGTCGTCCAACATAGAAATTCCTCGTTGGCAAGGTGGTGGTATGTCTTCATGGGAACAGTCCTAATAAAACTCAATTTGTACATGTGTGTTCGTGACTTCACGATATGTTAATCGCTATTGAGGGCATTCAGGTACCAGAAAGGCACATAAGACACAGAAACGTAAAATTTATACAATACTAGCGTTAATTCTCTATGTTGCCGCTTTGCGTACAATTTTTGTATTACGAACGTATTAAATGTGCCGCTCTGAAAGTAAGTTACGAAAGAGAGGAGAGAGAAGTTAGAAAAGAAAGGGATCCTATATGCATAGAGTCCGAGATGCATTTTTCTTAGGAGATGGGAGGATGCCTTGGCAAGAATACTAAGGGGGAGAATGATCCTGTATGCAGAAGATCAAAAGTGCAGTTTTCGGTGGTCTCTAGTATGCCACTCGCTGGTGTCTCAAGGAATTACGTTTTTTCCTGGAGAAGCGTGGTCTCTTTAGATATACTAACTTGGAAAGCTATGACCGCCTAATCAGCGTAGGGCCTAAAAACAGTGCGTCGGTACAGTCAACCTTATGGCTTCTGTACCTGGGTTTTCTCTCTCTCTCTCTCTCTCTCTTTCTCTATCGTCGCGTTTTCTTACTCTAATCTTAAGTATGTGTACAAAAATAACGCCTGTTACACAATCTCAAAACACTTTCTAAGAGTCGACATTAACTTACAAAGAGAATTAATTTAACAAAGGTTTGAAAAATTAAGCGTTCTCAAAAATAAGAAAGATAGGTGTCTGCCATAAAGTAGCGCCCTAACGGTCAGGCTTGCGTCAATAGACGGCCAAGCACTGAAAGAGCAATTAAGCGTTTAGGCGTTCCTTCTGATCGTAAAGTTAATTGCAAGAAATAAAATAATCGAATTGTGAGAAATAGCAAATTTGTCGTCCATAAGTATTGTAAATTTAAGATAATCTGTTGTCCCCAACAACTTTTGCAATTTATGAAACTCGTTATATCGAAGTCAGATTCAAACAGCCATGTGTATATGTAGATAACAATAAACATTTAACTAGAAACATAACTTGCCGATGAGAATATTCCGAACATAAAGAAAAGAAGAGAATGTCGGAAATAACGTTTTCGCTACCTGATGTTAACTCGATTCTTATAGTTGTCGCTTCACGACCGTATCCCCTGTATCGTTGATGCCTTTAAAGAACACGACTTCAAAGAACGTCGAAAGGTAGCAATATGTTTTCTATGGAATATTTCCGTCCCTTTTTCTGCCTGTAGAAATTCTTCGAAGCCCTTGCTGCTTGTAAGAGTTCCCTGAATCTTTAGACAAACTAGAGAGAAATTATTCGCGCTTGGTCGAAGCTTCTTTGATAGACGCTTGTAAAACATTCACAATCTCTTGCCGGGGTTGCTACTTCTACAAGTGTTCCGTCAAACAATACCGTCGAATCATGAAACGTGATTATTGAAATGAAATTTTTCCTTCGCATACTGAACACGTGTCAGTATGGAAGCGAAGGAAAGAAAGGTGAGAAGCGACGGGAACAGCTTTCAGAAGAAAATGGCCGCCGAAACGGTAACTTCATGTCTGTCCTCTCGTTGTAGAAACAGCTGTATAATTAAGTGCTCTGTTATCAGAACTGGTCATGTCCAAGTGTCATTATCAAAAGTTGCGATGTACAATAATTTATCATTAACCATTTAAGCATTATGAAAATAATTTTGTATTATAAATATAAATATTAATTATAATTGCAACTAATGAAAATAGTTTTTCTTAATTTTTGTATAATAATTTCAATCAATATTTGTATTGTGTTTTGCAAAAAGTATGTTTAAATTTTCACCTTACATATTCACAAAATGAAATTCACAATTATCTTAAAATTAGTTTAGAGTGGTCACAGCGATTCAGGTTTGAAATTACATCTCTCAATTAATATTTCCATGCTTCGCGAGTTTATTCATTTAAGAATTATCATATTAAAGATGTATATTTCAAATATCGATTTTTATGTCTTCTCTTATTTGATATAACGATCGTTACGAAAATCAAATTTGAGTAGACAGAATGAAACTCTCTATAATTCTTTAGTTTTATCTTAGTAATCAGGTTAGTTGTCTCTTTTTAATCTTTCTTGTCTTCTTCCATCATATTTTTTCATTTTCTTTGACGAATCGGAGCTACTGAAATTTTTAAAATTTTGTTTTCGTTGTTTATCTTCCTAGCAAATGAACTGCACGTAGTAGAAAAGGAAACTAGTATGGTACATCAATGAAATAGTATGATAAATTTCTTCTAAATACTGTTTATATTTAATAGTACAAAAAAGGACGAAATGACATAATTATGAATATAAGAATAATGGTAATGTAAAGTATCGTATGTAGGTTATAATTTGCCTGCAATTTCGAGATAAAATCGTAACCTGATAATCTCACGAAATAAATCTAAAGAACCTTGTGAATTTCGAGTGTCGAACATTGAAACTACGATTTTATTTATCTCGTTTCTGCAACTAAACGTAAGATATTTGCGCAAGGTGACAGAAAACGAATCAAATTAACGACATGCTCATTCCAGCGAATATCGGGGAAACGATTCGATCCGGCCAATATCCGGCTCCACGAAACACCACGAACGAAATTTACTTCCTTTGATAGACGTCCAACCCGTAGTTGCAGCATAGGCATTGTCGGCTGTAAACCTTCTGCTCTCTGATCGATTCTCTGACGGTACGTAGGTACACATTAATTAGGCTTAGGTTCGCGAGGTAGGTTTAATTACTTTCGCCAGATCAGAGCCGAACCAAATTCGGCTCGGGAGATGCAACAAGGAAGACGAATGGCAAAAGAGACAGACAGCTTTCGTTATATATACAGGGTGATGAAAATGTGTATAACCGGCACGTGGCTTAGGGAATAATTGTTTTTAAATCAAATGGAAAAATATGGCAATTATTGCCTTTTTGCCTTTATAACGTTACATAAATTTATCAGGCATATTGCTTTTAGATTAAACACACACGCTGCGCTAATGATCGTAATTATGATTTGTTACTAAGTATACTTAATGACTTTTTTGGATGATCACTAGATTGCGGATTTTTACGCATTTATAAGAAACTTTGAGGTGTAAAATTGCACAGAATTCACGGAATATGAGAAAATATACAAAATATTCAGATTATGGTATTTTTTGTAATAATTAGCAGGTGAAATAATGTTCTATTCAAGTTTTACTTTTTTTACTATATCCCTAAAGATATGAATTTGTATAAAAATTCGCAGTTTAATGATCACATAATTGTCAAAGATTTATTTTTATTATTCAAACTTAAAAATGGTTGAATTTCCTGTCATTGATTACTACACTCCTTCATTTTTATGTTCCCAGCAGAAATTTTAGAAATCTTACTGGGCAAAAATTCAATCTAATAAGGATACTCCTTTTCGCAAGGAATTCTTTGTTGCTGTACATATAATACATATAGTATTGCATGTTACATGTAAAATATTCAATATACGTTAACAGTATTCATCTTGACCTAACAGCTTTGTTTTATCAAAATGTTTTCATGATTTAAGAAAACATAGGCTTATTTTAATGTTATAAATGCTTAAATTTCTTCAAATTTAAAATAAATAAACTGAAACTAAACCGAAATATTATAGAATTTAGGGAGAAGACGACATAGTAACAAAAAGAATATTAAACAATTTTTTGAAACTTTTATTTATAATTGCATCACGAGAAAAAAGAAATTATTAATGAAAATTTATGAAAAAAAAAGTTACGAATGAAATGTTGGATTAGCGCAACGTTAGGACTTAATGGGTTAATCACATAAAAAATTTGTTTAACCTATTAGCTGTGTTCATTCTTCAAACAGAAATTGGATCTCTCTAGTTTGTAATTAAAAATGAGTAGGAATTATAACCAATTACTACATTTTAATATTTACAAATATGAATATGATGTATCTCACGTTTAATGCAGGCATAGTAGCACAATTAAAAATGAATAATTCCTCAATAAATAAACTATGGTATTCCAAGTATTGTCTAACTAAGGACGAGTTAATGCGTGTTCTATAAATAAGAGGTTGACGTGCAGCATAACTCAAAAACTATTTAATCAATTGACTTGATTTGACCCTGTGTGAGCAATATAGATTAATATATTCCGCTCTGATTGAATAGTTTTGAAGAAATTAATTTTAATTAGTTTTATTGCATAACTAACACTAAAATTTCTCGCCAAAATCGCAACTTTTTTTCAAAGTCTCATCATATTCACAATTTTGCATATTCTTTACAAACTTAAGTTCATCCATAGCGTAAATTCATAGACTATATACAACTTTATGAATTTTTTATTTTAGGCGAGTTCAACGGACACTAGAGTGCACGTCAATTACTATAACGCCAGGGTGGCGACGAAATACCTCTACAATTTATAATAATCGAATAATTTTATAGCAAAAAACACGTTTTCTACTATCTTAGATGTTCAATAAAATACCTTAAAAGTTTCAAGATGATATATTTTATAATTTCTTAAGATAAAATTTATAAAAGTCACCTTTATTCGGCGCGTTACACAACTCTCCACACCTAGGGAAACAATGAAAATCCAGAAGTATTTTGATATCCATATGCAAATTCTTTTCGAAACATATTTATTATATTTATACGATTAAATTAACCCTTTTACATCCGCTATTCATAAAATAGAACATCCCCGCAGGATACAAGAGTACAACTATCCAATAGATAATAGAATATTCGCCTAGATTTCCGTAATGAAAGAGACAAGGTGCACGGTGCTAGAAGAGGGAGGAGTAATAGCATGGTTAGGGATATGAATCGCATGAGCGGTTGAGCCATTGTAAACACGAGTGTAACAAGGACTCATCCCGAATGACCCGGTCCTCCCAGTTTCTAGCTAACTGGCCAAGCAGGGGTGGTATTGCAGATGTAGAGAAAGCCAGTAGAATGATCGGTGTCGGTATCACTGGCGATGCAGTTGCCACCTGACGGAGATGGTACAGCTCTTCGTGTTCGGAACCCTCCACGTCGAATTCGTATGCCCTCTCTAGCGTGTATGAGGGAGAGAGAGAACATGCGCATTGTAATCGTGTCGCGTGAGTTACCTACACTTCGACAACCACTGTAATTTGCGTACATTGATTAAATTGACAAGTGGAATGAGAAACGCTTGGCTAGAGGATTGAAAGAGATAGTCGCAGAGGGAGAAATTGTAAAAGAGGCATTGCCCAGAGAAGAGTTGCGAAGGGAGAAGCAAAAAGAGGAGGAACAGTGAGGAAGGATAAAACAGTGAACAGAGGGAAGTGGGAGGAAGGGGAGGAGAGGTTGTGGAAGAGAGAGATGAGTGGATGGAATAGAAGCAGGATTTAAAGGTTCGCTCGACACTCCAGGGTCCTGTATCAAATTAAAACTTGCCAATCAAACGCGATATCGCTGCAACTTGATAGTAATTTTAATTAAAATTGTAACTGACGAAGATCTGTTGAAATGTGAATTACGATTGAAGCGAGATTCGTGGTAGTTTGAATCCATGGAATAACGAGCAGACCGTATTGGCTAATATTTCATTTCATGGATATAGGACGACAGTTACAGTTGGGCAAAAGTTGAGCAATATAATTCTAATGCTCTTATAAATCCAATGTCAGATATCAAAATTAAATTGTATTTTTAGGAATTTGAGAAATTTTCGTGAAACTGAAGCGGTATAATTATAATACTCCTCCAATTCTTGCGCTCTGTTTAAATTGTATTTTAAAAATATAAAAAATTCATTTGAGAAAGAAATTTGTTGTACAGTGTCTCTTGCAGAGAAAAAATGCGACTGTTGAAATAATACTGACATTGTTGTATGGTCGGTGAGTTCAGTATATGATACACATAATATTTCATTTTATGGATCTAGAATGACTGTTACAATTGTGTGAAACTTAAAGAGTATAATTACATACACCTCAAAAAAATATAAACTTTACTTTAAATACTTTATACTTTAAAATAAATCGTATTATATTTTGTTCCTTATTATATATTAAGTATACTATACTTTATAATAAATTATACCTAAAAACAAGAATAAAAAATAAGTTTGAGAATAATTTTAATACTCTTCTAATTTTAGCATCTTGCTTAAATTATATTTAAATTAAATTAAAAAGAAAATGAAAACTAAATTTGAGAAACTTTAATTTCAGTGACTTCAACATGGGGAATACATAATATTTTATTTTATGGATATTGACAGACTTATAAATGTGTAACATTTAAACAGTACAATTATAATACTGTAATTTTTGAATTCTGCTTAAATTGTGCTTTAAAGAAATGAACAATAAATTTGAAAAATTCACGTGAAAGTTAAATAGTATATTTTCAATACTCTTCAAGTATATGCATTCTGCTTACATTATACTTAAAAAAAAAAAAGAATAAATGAGAGAAGTTTACCTGAAAGTTAAAAAGTGTAATTTTAATACTTCTCCAATTTTTGCATCCTGCTTAAATTGTACTTTTAAAACAGAAAATAAATTTAAGAAACCGATTTTTCGTACAATATGTCTCTCAAAGGAAAATTGCGACCGCTGAGATGATGTTGACTGTATTTTGTAATTGGTGACTCCAATATGTGGTATACATCAAAGACGACCGATCGTTCATCGTTGCGCTTTTCGGTTGCATGAAAATTTCATGCAAACAGCAAAGCCATAATATCGGACGAAGGTAGAACGTCTTTTATCACAGCATTTCAAAACAGGTTAAGGGCACCGTGACGAGGAAATGGCATACACACCGCAGTTCGGTAGGTGGTATTACTTTTATGGATGAACGTAAAGCATGCGCCGCATACTCGTTCGTGTTAAGAGAATAAAGAAGCGTTGGGCGCTGTTCTGATGGTGTTCGAAGTTGTGTGTGCGGTGCAGGTAATATCAGCTATAAAATGCTTTTGCTGACAGGACATGCTTGTGGTGAAAAAAAAAAAACGAAGGAAACTGTGCGAGAAACAGGAAAGGAACGCGGGGGCAAGATGGCGGGATCTGGTGAAAAGAAATATGTATTTGACACATCGCAGAATATATTGGAGGAGAGAAACTATAAGACATTGCCATTCGTGTATAGCTTTTCATCTTCTCGTTAAGTTAACGCCTCTTTTCGTGGAATAACAACTTACGTTATATTATAATTACAAGCGAACAGTTTTAATTCATATTATTCAACATTGTTGATCTTTCACAATCAAGGAAAGTTTCATTGGAATAATAAAAATGTTATGTTTAATCATGTCAGAGAAATTCAAACTGATATTAGATACACCTATGAGCAGTTTATTTTGAAAGTGGCTTAAGCCTATTTCTTTTTTTTAATTAAGATACTTAAGGATTCGCGTTTGAATTAATTTAAAAATGTCGGTTACGTATAATATTTTTGTGTTTAGAAAAATATGTAAGTTATTAACCCAATCAGCTTAATGAACATTATTTAAAAAGTAGATTTTTGGTGGACATAGATGAAATTAAGCCACTTTCAAAATTAATCGAATTACTTTTTCAAAAATTGAAGCCCCTTGGCAAGAAATATAATAGCCTTAAAATAAATATAAAAAAACTATCATTTTTATTATAAAAATAGAAATTGAACATTTATTCACTGTCAAAAGAATTATACAGTCAAATTACATTTAAATCTCATCCATTTTACGCATGCGGAAGGGATTTAAAATAATCATAGTGTACATATGGTATATGCTGTAACAAGTCGATCAGAACTTTGTATTTAGGTATTGAACGTGACATTAAATTTGTATACAATGGTGGAAATTCAATATTATCAAAGTTCTTTGATCTCCTGTAAAACACTTTTAACTTAAGTCACTTGCAAAATAAAAATTTTTACTATTCTGTTAACTAGTTAATTTTCTATTAACAAAATCTCAGTAAATTTTAATGTACTGGCTGTTAATTGTTTAAAAACGAAAAGATTAGGCAGAATTACCACTACTATAAATGTTAACTTGATATTTTTGTAAAATAAATGGCTCATATGTGCATATGTTATGCCTTGTGATTAAATTTTTAGAATTATTATATTAGAATTATTATTATAACCTATTTATCTTATCAAAATATAAATTTTTATCCATCAAACACTTTATCCATCTGGAATATTTCCGTTATTTGTAATCGTATGGAAAAATGTCATTTACAAAACTTGCATAGGTGTTATAAACACTTTTTATATAAGTGGAAGCGTAGAAGAGGTGTCAAATTCACGTCTATCTTTTTAAGTGAGATATTTTTTATGATATCTATTGTGACAACTTTCTTCACCCGGTTTATTTAAATATTATTTTACATGTTCAGTTACATACATAGAGCAAGTAGTAATATATTGAAATAAGTCGAATTTATTCGCTCGTTATCTTTATATCAATCAGACAACCTGCAAATTGAAAGCTGCAAATTACTTTTAATTGCAAAAGAAGGAAAACATTTTCATTGTATAATGCAAGGAAACTGAATTATTTTATCACACACAACTTCCGTATAAGAAAAATGTCGAATTTCAAATAAATGGAGACGTAAACGAACAACTTGAAGAAAAATCTCAATATTCTTTCAACGAATATAGAAGAAACAAATCGGTGCAACAATTAAATTTGAATTTATATCACAATGAGTGAATTCGATACGTAGAATGGAAGACAGGTTTATATGGGCATAATTTTCGAGAACATGGTAGTCAGGATCGATTCCTTCAGCTACCTTTACGATCTCGTTAGCGCTTCGATGAGCAAAAGGAACTCGTGTCTACGTGGCTGTAATTATTTCCACCTAAGGCGTCGAAGTTTAGCGCAATCATTTCTCAGGAAGGATGTACCCTCTTAGAAATTGTTGGAGGAGAACAACTTTACTCGCGAAACTTTTGCGAAACGTCTCGCGTCGCGCAGCGCTTCTTCCACCCCCGCCGTCACCCTTTCGGGACTCCCCCAGTTACTATTACCTCGACACGGCTTCGCAGAGAGAGAGTAACTAAATAGAAACTGATGCCAGGAGCCAGCAAAGACCCTTATTGTCGCTCAGGAACGCACGAGAAGAACTTTCCTCATCTTCGTGTTCTCTCGCTCGAATAAGGCGATTCTTCATGTCATTCCCACTCATGCAACAACTATTCAACGAAGATTCGCGAACGAAAAGTGAGCATCGTGCATCCATCGGATAGGAAAATCCTTTCCGGTGGCTAAACTCGTCTTTGTTGAACAATTCAAATTTGTCTATAGCCTCGTTGATGATATCCGTAAAGAGAATACATATGGGAAACCATAAGATCTGTGTCAGTAAATAGAATAATTGCTTCAAATCCGTTTAATCTTTATAAAATCCTTGGGTCTTCTTTGACCCATCGCGTCCTTATTTATTTAAAGATGAATGCAATTATAGACTAAACTGTAATGAAATATGTATTAACAAATATTGATGTAAATCAGGTGAAATGCAGAAGGAATAATTTTAACTCTTTCGTTACTATGAACGACCATAATCGCTCGTTATGAAGCGATCTTTCTATATTACAATTGTCAGTCACAAAACAGTCATTACATGCTGCTAGTAATTATAGCCATTTGACATAGAATTCGCACATTTTTAGAATTCGTTTGATTATGCACTCGCGATTTTCGAGATGAAAATGACCCGATTATATGGAACTCATATTTTTAATTTTATAATTCAATGAGAGGATCGAGAAAACGTGAAAATTTAACAGTTAAAACAGGTTTAATTAGAGAAAACCTATATTTTGCTCAAATTATAACAAACTTTACATAATTGATATTTTGCCATTTTTCTGCCAGCTTGGAAATATCATTGCGTATATTCTGTGAATGAATTTCTTATTTCTTCATAATTTGACGTGCATTTGTTGTTTGTTTTACAGCACAAATAATATCTTCCCCTTTTTCCGGTATTGAAACATCTAATTAAGATGATGTCGATGCAACTGATTCTGTTACATTTTGTAAGGCTGGTACGAGATCCTTTCTTTTTACTATACAAAATGTGTATTAATTATACTCCATTATTTGTGTCTCTATCTTCACTTTAGCTTTGTGTGATACTTCATAAAGTATACAGTAGTTCGTTTCTGTCCTTCTGTTACGATCACTTGTAATGAGTCAAAAAGGACTCGTAGACCATGAGTGTAACAATTTTTATTAGGAACACCATATGTATCTCCACAAAATAGACTTTTAGTATGCTATTAAATAAAGGAAAACAAATATATTAATATAAATTTTATTATTTCTTAGATAAATAAGGACGCGATGGATGAAAAAAGATCTGAAAACCGGTTGAAGGTTAATAAAGTTGGTCAGATTCGCTAACGAGAGGCTCAGTTAATAAGTGATAGACCCGCATTGAAATTTCAAGCTACACTACGTCGGTAATTAAAAAATTAACTGTGACAATTTAAACCTCAAGGATATTCCTTTAATTCACTACTATATTAGACCTCGAAAATTTAAAAAATTTTCGTTATGAAGGAATCCAAACATAATTTCATGCTTTTCGTTAGAATTTGTAATTTTTATATCTAAATATCTTGTTAAAGTGGAGTTTTAAAAAATTGTATAAAATAAATAAATAAAGTGTAAAAATAATACATTTTTGGAAGAAGATATTTCGATTTACACGATAAACATTCGTTGTATTCAGTCTTTTAAAAGCTTTGCGTGTGATCGTACTTGTAAATGTTACGGTAAATTCACGAACGCGATATAACAGAGGAAACGAACAGTTTCAAATTTTTAATATTAGATGTAAAACGAAGTTTCTTCAGCATTTTTCTACGCTCGATAGATATTCACAACCATCCTTCATCGACAACTCGCATGCAGGTTCCTTCTTCTTTGTACTTTCGTTCAAGACCCTTTTTCTTTCCAGTAGCGTACAATAAATTCTGGCGGATATCGGAATGCTATCAACGTTTCTGACTTCTTTACCTGTGCGAGAACACCTGAGAAGAGGTAAAAAGGGAACTTTGACCGAAAGAAATGCTTTGCAATAATATTTTAAGGCAGAACAGCAAGAATCATCAAAAAGAATTCCATGTACTTTCAAACGTTTCCACGTTTTTCTCAGATTCAAATAGGGCATATCGATCGTTTTCTTATTTTTTACAATACAACATTTTTCATATTCAAAGGAAACATTCAACTCGGACCTGAATAAAGTATACTTGCAAAGGAGAACTAGGGGAGTGTAAATCCATTTTTTCCAATACATCTATCTTGTTAAAAAAAGAAACAAAAAAAGAAGAAGAAAAAGGAAGAAGGAACCGGATACTGTGCTGAGCGAGCTATTAAAGGCAGGAAACAGAAAAAAAAGAATGTTAAATCAAACATCATTCAACAGTGATCAAATACCTTTTTTAAAGAGATTTAGTGTGTCCCATAGATAAAAATAAAGCAAAAATATTCTGTAAAAAGCCCATAAATGCTTAATTGATAATAAATCACAACAAAAACATAAACTGTGACAAATATACGTGGCAATATTAATTCTTTTAAAAAGAACTTTGGTAATCAGAAAATTCTAAATTTTTTTAAACTTCGTAGATTAGGTTAGGTTAAGTGTTGCCATACTTCCTTGAATATCTTTAAAACTATAGCAGTTGTAACAAAATGTTTATAATAAAAATTTGAAGGATTTTATGCGTAGTACTCTGTGCAGAAATTAGACAAAGCCGCTATGAAATTCAGTCCATCATAAATGTAACAGTACACTGAATGAATCAACTTTGTATTAATAAAAAGGGATAACATTACGAAATAAATAGCTTTCCATTTCATATTTCTGTTACAATCTTTTAACGAAACATTTATCTACTTCTCACTACATGAAATTTCAGTCTCACCTTTACTTACAGGAAACACTGGCAGGATTTGAATATTAAATCTCCGGACACCCCATACATAATTCGACGAACATTATAATCAAAATTCGTTTATTTACCATTAAACCAACAGAAGCGGAAACATAACGGGAGTATCGGTACATGTTATAACAGCTTTTATTTATTTATCTATTCTTTTTTTCCCTCCCTTTGACAAAAGTCGGTTCCTGTTTCGTGGAATAAACTCCTCGAGGCGATACACTGTTGCTCGCTCGACAGTTTCTAATTACGCGTCGCGCTAGTGGAGATACCATCTACGGGATAATTATATAATACAGCATATTCCATCATGCGTGCAGCGGGTGGGCCGAGTGTGTTTGAGGTGGTGAGGCGTGCTGATGACAGACAGGGTGTGCGGGTCCGATAGCGATAGCATCCCTTGTATCGCGCTGGACGATGCGCTGGCTGGCTCTCCTCTTCGTCCTCGCTTCAGGAACTATCGTCGCATTACCCTCTTCCTCATCCATCATGTCGACAGCTTCGTTATGACCGCATACTAACTGCGCCTCTGCCCATCGTCTCTTAGACCCTTCCGTCCACCTAAATCTATGATATTCTCCCTCCCCTCTTAGACGACATATTCTCCTATTGGTTATTAGTCAAGCTTACAATTTCTCATATATTCGATACTTTATTCGTTGAAGAATTAGTTGAAATGCATAGCACGATAGATCCATGTATCGATAAAACGTGTCATTTGTCAATTAATATTATACACCGTATTTTGTATCGATAGTTTTCCCCGATGGCAAATTAATAACGTCGTGAAACAGTTAGAAAAAATATCGTCAGTTCACTTAATACTATTATTTCTTTATTAACCATTTGCACTCATGTCCCCACTGAACAAACCACTCAGATGTCTCCTTTCAGGGGATATAAAGAATTTATTTGTGATTATACAAGATAAACTTATGCGAGAAAAAATTTTCACAAACGCCTGTTTCCTTGAAATTTGCCATTTGAATATTATGAAGAAACAAATGAAAACATGGTATATGTACTGATACATATGTACAAAATTTGTCGGTGTTAAGTTGAAAAAGAACGTGTGAAATGTATTCACAGAGGTGACGATACTTAAAGAAAGCAATAAGGAGCATTTGTATAAAAAAGTATACTCCGTATGATGTGGTGCAATTTAAGGAGATAAATAAATTGCAGCTTAAAAGAAAAAGGCTTTCAAAGCTGAACACAGATTGTATTGGAAAGTATGCAACTTGTACGGAACCAATATGCTTCCACGTTCTGTTTTTTGCGAAAATCTTTAAAATGATTGAGGAAATTAGTTTTTTCTGCTAGACGCGCCATTTTAGGGAAGGGATGCACAATAACCGAAGAAAGTGTTCGACGAAGGAATGTTTGGGAATCCTGTGAAATTTCCACAAGGTCTGGATCTTATCGAGTAAAATGGCCCATAGACCAAAAAAATATTGGGCCTACATGTGACTCGACCTCTTGGAGACTTCAGGATTCAGTAGATCTTAGGGAGAAAAATTTTTCGCATATGAAAGGGTGAGGGACATTTCAAGGTTGTCACCTCCTTTTTTCTTTTTTAAATGGAACTATATATTTATTAATATACGCAAAGATGAATTTAACGATTAGTCACTTAAAGTTAATCAAAGTTACAGGTGTAGAAAAAGTCGTTATATCTTTCCAATTGCATCTGTTTCTAATATTACAACTTAAGTAAAAGCAATATTCAAGAAATTTTAGAATTCAAAGACCAATAATTCTTATAAATTCGAAATAATTAGAGTAGTTAGTCGTTGGGAAAAGTGTATCGAATTGTGTGAAAATTATTTTCATTAAATACATTCTCTTTCGAAGAAACACAATGTATTTAAAGTTTCATTAAAAAAAAAAAAACTACATTTCATATGCACCAATTTAATACAAAACCGAGGACGATCATTTCGAGCACCTTCTACGAAGATCATAGCTCTCGCGGATATTATTGAAGCACAAAAGTAGCCTTAACTTTGAAACAAGGTCAGACAAGGCACACGCTTATATGAACTTTTCTGTCATTATTGTTTCCCTGTCTCCTGTCCACTTCTTGAAGTGGGTCCCGCATATTATGAAACACCCTGTATATACATACATATATGTACTTTGAAATCCTGACGAAACATCCGTCTGACGAATCATTCCAGGCAAATTGGATCGCGACGAGCGCATTATTGTCGCGGTAATTTTGGGATCACGTGCCACGAAACGTCAGCGATACGTCGGCGTCATATCAGCGGAATGATGCGTGGCGAGCGGTTAAATCGCATTGGCCACGCTACGTGGAACGATGATACGTTTCGGTGAAACCATCAGTCGAGGGATTCAGGTGACACGAGTGCCCGCCGCTGATACAGTCTGGAATCTGAAGTATTTTTCTCTCTGGAACCCTCCATACATCCACGTGCCCTACCTCTTTTTCCTGTCCAACATTTCCCAGTTCTATCAAATTAACAAAGGGGAATATCAAATTAAATTACAGCAGGGTGATGTACAGGGCCGGGTTTTCGAACTGGTGAAAATATCTAGGGTGTACAACGAGGTGTCAAATATTTTGTAGGGATCCACGTATTTTCTATCATGTTATAAACCTACGTACATTAGGACAGCCCTTATTATTCGATGTTCAATTTTTTTTTTACGATACAACTTTGGTAATTAGAAAATTCTAGTTTCTTTTTTAACCTTTGCAGGTTTGTATAATAGAAGACCTCAAGAAAGGTATTGGACAATTTTTTTTATCCTTTGGAGTGAAGGTAAGTGTTAATCTATTTTCCTGTATATCTTTAAAACTATAATAGTAGATATAAAAATTTGGTGGGTTTTTATGTTTTATAATATTAAACATTGTTTGTTTAAATAAAAATCTTTTACCGTCGTTATTGTGAAAAATTTTGAAAAATATTAGTGAACTTAAATGCAGATAAATATGCTAAGTATGTTAAATTTATTAGACAATGCCATATATTTAAATAATTTTAATCGATAGGTGTTTTTGTGCAGTCATCATCGTATTTTGAACGATGAATTATTGGTCACCAAGTATATGTACGAACCTTTAGTATATTTTTGCCGCAAGGTGTAATATGAAAATATAAACAATAATTTGAACAAAGAGATTTACTCCGTTATTCTTAAATTTGTAAACTTTAACAAGATTTTGTTATCTATTATTATTAGTTATCAGGATATAAGAACATATTACGATTAATATTATCGGGACTGTTAATCGAATATGATATACATAATATATGTTATCATAAGCGTACAATACACACAAACATACATTCACTTGCATACACATTTTCACATTTTTCGATCGTTCTATGAGCATTTATTTTCTACAGTCCTAAAAATATACAGGGAAATAAGCTGACACTTATCTTCATTCAAAAGAATCGAAGAAGGGCCAAAAAAATTATCCGACACTTCTCTTGTGGTTCCCTACAAACCTGTCAATCTTTAAAAAAATGGAAATTTTCGTAATACCAAAATTCTCTTGGCAGTTAAAAGACGATACTACTAAAATTTCTGAGTCACTGAACCAAGGAAACCGCATTTAAGCTAAAGTTTGAAAATTTTAACGAATTTTAATGAATATCTTCTAACGCGTTAAACGCGGCATCCCATCGACGGTATTAAATTTAAAAAATAAATTTCATTTAATATAAAATCTCCTATAATGTGGAAAATTATATTTATGCTTCTTTAATGTATTTTACTGAAATATTTTAAACAGAGATGAGCTTTGCCTTTTCTATGCTGCTGAGCATTCCGCGCCTTCCTAACTACAAGTGAAGCAAAATCGGCTCCACATCGAACGTATTAATAGAACTATAATGTCGTATCTATATAATAGTAACCTTTGTGTACGACTTTCAACAATACGCTCAAAAGCATCGAATTTTACTACTAAACTTAATATACTATGCAATACAGCGTCTGAATCACAAGAAATTAGGAAAATATAATTTATTATTTTTTAATTAAGAATACAATGTCTACAAAAATGAAATATGAAAAATGGATGAAACGAAGTATGAACTTCGTATCACTCTGAAATGTTTCAAATACCATTGTCTTACCAAGTATCACAATTTGAGGAGGTGTAGCAGTAAAACAAGTCACCCTAATGTACATACGTACATGTTTCGAATCGCCCAATAAACTAGTTTTGATTCTGTATGGAATATCACAGAGAGAGAGAGAGAGAAAGAGAGAACTTCAGATTTCGTATACCTCTGTAAGGTTTTTGTTTTCGTAATGTGTGCACATCCGTATTGAAAGTTTCCATCGTCTATTGTCCACGATGAAAACAAAGAGTCGGGGTGCTACATTCGCCACGAAATTAAAAACTACACTGGTTACAACGGCAGTGGCCAAGCTGAGATTTTTTCAGCATTCCTTTTTCTCCTCCTTCTTTTTCTATTCCTCTTTTTTTTAGTTCGTTTCATGCGACACGTTCCGTAAAAATGTGGATGCTCCGCTAGAATCACGGCTCGAGAATATTGAAGCAACAAAGAACGGTTTCGAGGGCATCAATTCAGTCAGATGGCTACATTGGCTTGGTGAAAAAAATTCCCCTTCCACAGGACCCTGCTTCTTTTTTCTTTTACCCCTGGCCCTTTATATACCCATAAAACTGTAAATTCTTTCGTATTTCACATTGTGTACATTCCATGTATTCTCGGCATTTCGCGTCGCATTTATTTCTCTCTTTTTCCCTCTGTCCTGACTTCATCGCCCTTTCCTTTTTCGGTACAAACATAATGAATATTGACAAACCACCCCTCTTGCTCTCTCTATCTACCTAGCTATCTCTGCCCTTCCACCCCAAAAACCTCCCACCCCCTCCCATACTTCTGCCCCTTTCCCTATCAACTGGCCTCTCTCTTTTTCGTAGCGCCCGAGGGCGCGTCGTACCGGCAAACAGAAACAAATAGGATGAGACGCAGGGGGTGGTAACAGGTATCCGGCATCCCTTCGCGATACAGAGCTAGCATTGCCCCTGAGCACAATGCACTCTTTCTATCCTTCCCGTTCTTTCCAGTTTTCCTCTTTCTATCCTCCCACTCGTCTCCTTTGGCTAGCTGCTCTTCCGCCTATGCTTTTACTCTTTCTCTGTCTTCGTCTGACCCGAATGCAATCGAGTTGCTTCGGAAATATATTAGTTCGGATTCCCAGAGTGGCGGAAAGCGAAGCGATACGGTACCCACCTACTGGTTTGATGCGATTTTCACATGGAACGGCGTCGAGGAAATTACGGTGAAAGCGCGAAAATTCGCTTTCGTTGAAATTTCGAGAATGCCGTTGCTACCACTCTACTTTTTTTCTAACTCTCTCCTCCCCCCTCTCTCTCTCTTTCTCTCATTCTCTGCCTCTCTTCACCGTTACTCGTCTGACTCGTCCCTCTCTCTACCGCACCAATTTACTCGCTACGCCGCCAACTCTTTCTCTCCAGGCTTTCTCCTCTCAATTTCAGAACCAATTTGTATATCTTTGAATGCGAATCTGGTAGCTGAATTGAATGTATATCTCCCGATACAGTTTCGTTCCTTCTTTTTCTCTTTTTTTTTTCTTTTCCTCTCTCTCTTTCTCTTTCTGCTTTACGGTTCATTCGTTACTGCTATTCTATAAATATTTCACGCGGAATCGACGATATATACAAAAGAATAAGCGTTTCAATCTTGAAATATTAAGGGGGTGTTCTGGTTCAGCGCTCAAGTTTCATTAGCATCTTTCAGAAGTTTTCAGGGCCAATCGAAGTACTGTGGGTGGTCGAATTATTATGATCAGATGAATAAATCAGATATTTCATGTTTCCGGCGGTATTATGATTTCAATAATATTAGATGAGTGCAAAAGTTTTGATGGATTTCTAATAGATTGTGCGATCGTCACTTACATATATTATGGAAACAATAGATTATCGCGTTCGAGTGTCATATGTCTTCAGTGACACAAATAATCAGTTACTATTTACCACAGAAATGAACTATATTAAACAAACTACTAAACTATAAAACAAATATTGAAAATGAACATGGAAATGTACAATTTAGGTGTCATTATGATGTATCAGTATCGAAGGGGAACAGATATTACGAATTACGAAAATCTGCTGCGTTGATTCCAACTTGTGGAAGATGGTTTACTAAGTTTAAACGAGGCGACATTCACTTGAACGATAAATATCGCTCTGGACGTTCCAATGGTGAAAAATCATGTTTCCTTATTTTGTGAAGAAGACAGTGCATTTTGTAATAGAGAATTGCAAATGTTACCAGAACAAGGGGAGAAAGTTATTGAATATCATGTAAAATACTATAATATCTATTCGTTTGTAGAAAAACCCCTCAATACTTTTGTACTCACCCAATAGTAAAACTTTTTGTTCATAATGCATGATATAGACGATTTAACTATACATGATTGTTATGTTTTTAATGCTTAGAAAAATCGAGCCAAACGATGGAACTAGTCACAGTGAAGATAAGTTTGATTTTAAATTGTTTAGAGACCAAATAAATAATATCGTAAATGAGAGATTCGAATTAAGTAATTGGTTCGAGAAGTCAAAAGATTAGAACAATAGAAAATAAAAGTGAAACTGATTATGATAGCCCTCTGAATATCATTCAGAAACGATGAAAAAACGACAGCCAATTCAGATTTTTAATTTGAACTATTGTATTTTTTGAATTACTTTTCATACGACGCAACCATAAGTGAAACAAGTAATTATGCTAAAAGGAAACTAGAAGACAAGAGCATTATTGGAAAGTTCAATATCAATACGATAGCATTTCGAGTGCAAACGGTTAAAAAATAAGATGACGTTGCTTTAACATACTTTCATTTCATACCACTTTCCACTGAAAAGTACTACATTTTTTCGCTATATACTATATTTTTTATCACATTCTACTAATACATAGTACTATAGTTTCTCGAAAAAAAAGTTGATAATCCTAGTTGCAGTACACGTTTCATCTTCATTTTATAATTTTGCAAGCGAAGGGAGAACAAAATCCCTGCCACGATTTTTAATATTATTGTATAGTATGTGCGTGTGCGTCTGTATCCAAGTCCAAGAATGAACGAACGGCGGATTAAAAGCACGGCACGTGCGTTGAAGCGGTTGCCAATCGGTGGCACGAGCGAGGTTAGCTAAACCCACGGTGCAAGGGTTTCTATAATAGAGGTTTGATCAAACGATCTTCTGAATCACCACCGTGGAATATTCTGCAAGCTTCCAGATGACTATTGCGCGTGATGTGACATGCTCTGGCGCATGTAACGATCGCTAACAAAAGAGTATGATATATACTGGGTGTGAAGTAACAAACGATAGAAAATTTGAAAGGTGATTCTACAAGCTAGAATAAAACAAACATTAAGAATAACAAAATTACGTTTGTGCCTTCGTTTTTTTGTTATTAACATTTTAAAGTATCCCTGTAACCATGAAAAACTCTTTACATCGGTGAACGCAGGGTAAGAGAGATCAGGGAAATTGATACAGGGGCAGGTTGATATAATGAAACTATATGGACACTGCGTATGCATAACTGACTGAACACGAAGAAAATCTGAACAGTCTTTAAAAAATTACGACGATCCGAGAAACAAAAATGATTCATTTTGGAATTTTATAGTAGAAAAAGTACGCAAGACAAAACTTTTAAATATCTATTTGTACTTAAGATGGCGACGTAACTGTTAAAATCTTAATAGTGTCACTATTTATGTCACACTAAGCATTGAGTTTGTTGTAATTTGTTGAAATTGCTTTGACAACCGCTTTTATATAATACAAAAGGAATTATAGCCATCAATTTAAGGAAATTTGTAGCAGAAAATTATTGCAGATTTAAAGAATCTATTCACGTCATCGTATTGTATACACTATTTTTCTCATAAATAAACTATTTCCGAGGAAAAACTCTGGAAATTAATAGTATGAACACTCTGTATATTTTTGCTCATATATGATACTAACTTTGATAGTCTAATGTGATTTAAATCATGTAATACTTACTGTACAAACATAGTAGATGTCCTGATACTTATGAACGGTATTTTATACGTACGGTGACATTAACAGTTGTTATTTGATCATTTTTGTTCCTATGGAGAAAAAGTAAATTTTCGTGTTGACTCTTCAATTTGTTTAGAGACGTTATATAAAACTTTATATCCTGAATTACTCTGGCTTTGCATGGGTCATTTGAAGATAAGGTAATTAAATTCTGTTACTTTGTTTAGCCAGAAACATAGTAAAAAGCCATTGACAATAATATAAATTATTTTAATGATCGATCTATTTCCATTCTTTTTGAATAAAACTTTGATTGTACTCAAAAGTCGGAAAAAATTTATTTCTACACCTGATATATTACCTGTTGCATGAATATTATGTACCATGATTGTTTCTTTCACCGATTTCACATCGGTGCATATTCTTATCTTATAGTATACAATGAAATACAAATTTGAAGAATTTCCAGCATGAATCTGAATTTCTTCTTTCCTGCAATTTGTACCAGCTAAACTGTCGGCCATGTGTCGTTCTCTTTGAGAAACACCGTAACCCCTGTGTCTTGACGTGCCCTACATTCGTTGATGCAGAAAGGTTTGCTTAGTCACAGGGATATTCTTAAATGTTAATAACTAGAAGACGAAGCCTCAGGTACAATTTTGTTGCTCTTGATTTTTTTTTTTACTTGGAGTATAAATGAAAATAAATGATTGAAGATTTAATAAAAAATATAACAAACTAAAATGATGTTCTATTAACCCATCAAGTATCAATTTTGCGCTAACGCAACATTCCTTTCGCGATATTTTTCAACAAATTTTCATTAATAATTTCTCTTTTCTCGTGTTGCAATTACAAATGAAAGTTTCAAAAAATTGCTTAATATTTTTCTTGTCACTATTTCTTCTTTCATCTAGATCCTACAATATTCCAAAGTTCGAAGGAATTGAAGCATTTATAATATTAAGATAAGCCTTGGGAACATTATTATGCATAACTTTCGTGTGATAGTCTTCTATGTAATATTTAGTATTATAATGCATCCTTTTTATATCTTGGCAATATAATAATAATTCATCAGAGGCCCAAAGTTGCGTAAACACAGCATTTCGTTACACAAAAACTAGCGATCTAAAAAATGTTTCCATAATAATTATATTCTTTCTTATATATTTTCACAAGTAATTAATAATTATATGTATAAGAATTGCTTTATTTCTCTACTTAAAATTTAATGAAGTGATTAATAATCAGAGTATTTAAATTCTTTCCTTTTTCTATTATAAAACTGTAATATTACTTCAGCTTAAAAGTTGAAATATTACGAAAAACTGGAAATTGGAAAGTTGAGGACAGATTTCCTACTACATATTTTACGCTCCAACGCACATAAAAATCATTTATATGTATTCCGATTTCGACTTTTGAAACAGAGTCGTCTTCATTAAGGTCTATTAACTCTTTCATGTCTGTCAACAGAAAGGTCAGAAAAAGCGATGTCGTTAAAGTCAAATTTAGAAGCGTAAGCTTCCTTTTTACTTTCTCGTAGGACGTAAGAACGTTTGGGCTTAAGGTTTTGCGTAGAAAAAGAGGTGGTTACCTTTTGCTCTCTTCTTTTCCAGACAGCGTACTTACTGCAAAATCGTAGAGAGCCCAAGCTTGATGTACTCTGTTCGACTTACACAACCACGAGAAAGGAATCTGTGTATAAGAGTTCTGCACTAATACTTATAAAGAATGCACGGTTCTATTTCTTATTGGCAACAGCAACAATATCGTACGCGTCAACGTCTTTCTTTCTTACAATTCTTACTGTTAGAGGGTAGATTCATTGCGAAACATTAAGTAGGCAAATATTCAAATAATGTTTGATTGATCTGTATTTACATTTGTTCAGTAATTCAATATTGGTGACACTGACAGTAAACTTTCATTTTCAGCTTTTCATTACTTTCATTATTAACATTTTCATCTTATTGACTTACAATCACCGTTTTGGGGTTTTTCAAATAATGATACTTAAACTGTGGATTTTTATGTATTTATAAGAAATTTGAAGGTCCAAAATTACACAGAATGTATGTAATATGAAAAAGCATACAAAATATCCAGATTCTTATAACACTTGGTAGGTGAAATAATTTCTAACCGAAATTCTACTTTCCTTACTGTCTTCCCAAAAATATGAATTTGCATAAAAATTCCCAGTCTAATGATAATAATCACATGAACGTTACTACAAACGAAATAACGTGCTGAGTATCTCCTACAAAAAATGTGCTACCGAGTTTCTTAGCTTATGAAGAATAGAACTATTTAATAACACAAAAATTCTTTATCCAATTATTTATGAATAATAAAAAAACGAAATTATGCAACTTAAAAGATAATATTAAAAAATGGAGTAAATAATAAGTTTAGTTATTACCATATCACTAATGGTTTAGGCAGAAATGATCATAAACGGATCTAGTTCTACTTTTTTAATGTAGAGAACAAAATGAATAAATGCAATATTTTAAAACTTGAATTTTAAGCACCATCCTAATATTCGTCGAATATTATTTTATTGTTATTAATATTAACACGTCACACGTTGGTTAAATATCGGCTTCTAAAGGCTTGAATGTCGGTGGTCACATTGCTTATTTACGAGGAACCGAAAGTAAATGTATTAAAAATCGTATACATTTTTGCAAAATAGTATATTTTTCAAAAAAATATATTACATTTCTACTGAATATTTACTATATGTGCTTTAACAAAAATCAAACATCCAATAAACTGAAAATCCCGCAATAATGTCGGACAAGCGTACAATGTGTTGATAAATTTTATTAATAACAATTTTCATTTTTTTGTATGGTATTTGCCCATTTCTCTTGTCCTGATTGCACAATAGAAAGTATCAGTTTTCAGTTTTACTTATCGTTAAAATTTTTTGTTTCATCACTTTTTCCAGCTTGCTGATCGACCGTATTTAACTATCGAGCCGAACACTGGGGGAACGAGCCACAGAGCTTTCTTCATTACGAGCCGGACAGTTTCAGTCTTGTCTTTCCTTTCTTTAAGGTAGAGGGGTTTTGATTGAACGAAGGCAAAAGGCAACCCCGACTTCAGCAGGAAGCCCTTGTTTCATCGTTGCCTCAATTATTCTATCCCCACGTTTTTCTTTCTCTACCTTCTCTTCCCCGAAGGCCGATCTCCCTGGCGTCTCGTCGACGTCCGGTAGCACTTACATTCCTCTCGATCGAAGAAACGTTAAATTGTTCCCTGATGTGGTCTAAATTCAATAACTTTCTCTCTTAGATATCCGACGTTCACTTTTATAAATAAACGAAAATTTGATTTTACCTTTGAATTATAGATAAATAATAAATTGTATTTTGGATTATTTTTAACGATAGACTGCCAAGCAAGAACGCGAATGTTAACGAAATATACACTTCTGTTCATGTTGAGACACTTATTGAATGTAAACTAAATCTAAATGGTTATTAGAAGAATATTGAAAGAATACTATTTAATTTGGAATATTGTAGTACAAAAAATATGTAATATTCATCTTAATTCTACCTTTAGATAATTCGTACTTTATTCATAAGTCATAGAAAAAGGAAATAATTAAATTTTCTTTTTCTTTTCTTCGTTTTATTTTCAACTGTAATTTTGGTACTTATGTTCATATTTTTTGAATAAGTGTATCATATTTGTTTTTTTTACAATAGTGGTATACCAGAAGTAAGTAATCTCTAGCAGTATTTGGAAGTACTAAAAATAATCATATTACCACTAGATAATTCATACTTCATTCATAAATTGAAAAAGAATACAATAATTAAATTTTGTTTTTCTTTTTTGACTGCACTTTCTTTCTAATTTTCGTAAATTGATATTTTCTGAATAAATCTATCGGAAGTATTCTTCTTGAAAATACAGTATACTAAAAATAAACAACTCTAACAGTATTTGGAAGTATTGAATAAGTTTTAATTCAACTACACGTTTAATACTAGAACTTGATTTCACTAAAAACAACTTTCAGAAAATAGCCTTTACATTCAACTGTTATTTTAGTTTTCTGCCTTAGATTTGTTATTAAAATCAAACAATCTTTAAAAAAAACTAACAATTCATAGACAAAGGTACAGTCTGCTAAAAATTTATCGAAAATATCCTCGACAGTATTACGTAAGCACAGTTATGTAACCGAGACAAAATAGGAGTGCGAGCGTAGAAATAATGTTATTGCATAAGCGACGAACGGTTGAGCTCGCAACACCGACCGGAGTGACTTTTCTAAGGATTCGCCGAGAGAAACGCAATTAAAGTTAAACGCTGGCCCCCTTCTCCCCCGCCTCTTTTTCTTTTGCTATTTCTGTTTCTCTTCAAACTGAACCGACAGTCTATAAGCGAGAGGTTTCCCTGGTTCCCTATTGGGGTTGGTTGGAGGGTTAGAGCAAAAGCGAATTCTCGTTCAAAGGAGCATTAATTCACGAGCTTCTCGCTGGATGCGAGATCAAACACTTTCGTCAATTAGCTCACGGTTCTTGCATGCGCATAATTGGCCTGGCGACTAACCAACATCGGAGGGATGTCGATAGAACATACCGAACCGCAGGAAATCGTATTTTCGTTTCTAATTTTTTTCTTCTAGTTTCCTTGGTGAAGTGATAAATTTTCATATTCAAAAGCAAGATTCGTTGTCAGTTTTATTAACCCTGCAGCGGGTTGCAGTCCTAAAAATTGCTTCACAGGTCGCGGTGTACTTGAGACATACGGGAATTTAAAATCTGTGCTGCAGTGATTATTCTTGCAAAAGAAAAGGTATGTAAATATATGCCAAATGTTTAATTATATTGAAATAGGTAGAAAATATACATATATAAAATAAATAATTACTAAACGAAATATAAAAAGTGAACAATCACGTTTAACTTAAACTAATCAAAATTCTCAATTGATGGATTTGTAAAATGACTATAACATTCATCACATATAATGTTACTATGCTCAAGACATAAAAACGTATCGCAAAATTTACAAGAATACTTTGATAAACGTGTGGTTTTAGATGCTTAGCAAGTAGAACATTTTTTCTTTTTTTTGCTCGTCGTAGGTATATATGTGCTCATATCTTTATTAGAATTTTCCTCATTATACTACTAATGGAAATCTTGAATTCTTATATGCAAAATGTTATATATATATCCGTGGTAATATTTGATCGCCTTGTTTCATCTAACACTAATTGCGTTACCAGATTTCTAACAAATATTCTGCGTCGTACTTTCACATTTTAATTCAGCATATGAATAATTTATGCATTGATACGTTACATGTACCAACCATTTAGTCAACGATATTGACACCTGACTACGTTTGATTATGATATTCTATTATTTCGAGCTTGTGTGAGCGTAAATTTACTGCATCGTCGAAACGCATACTTGAAGCTAATATTACGTTTTTAAACAAAGCGAGCTGTTATTACTATAAAGAATATCTCCATGGAAATAACAGTCCGGTCGACATCCGGTTCCGAGCGATGAACCAAGTGAGTGAAAATATTAAATAACATCTACTTTTTGTTGGCAAGAGCTACAATGTTTCTGTTTAAAAATATTGAAAACAAATATTTTTGATGTATTTGTCAGATCAATCGCGACTACTAGAGGGTTCACATCCACATTAATCTCATTTCATTTACGACACGTTTCTTCTACCTTTTTCTTCTTCTTGAGATTCCATCAAATATGCAATATCCTTTTATTTCTGTTAAAGTTTAACGATAGACGGGAGAATTTTAAGTATCGGTCTTAAAGTCGGTTGGAAAGTGTACAAATGAATGCAAACTCCGAACAACTGGAAAACCTGGGGACCGAAAAACGCAGAGCTGGACCACCACCGTCATCTCTTTTCCGCTGCGGAGAAACGGAAATCTCGACGTTTAATTCACGTTTAATGTGTGCTGCCCGACTGGACTTCTTTCTTTTTTTTCTCTCTCCCTCTTTCTCCCTTTTCCTTTTTTTCTTTTTTACGTGCTTCCCCTTCTCACGCTGGGTGGTATAATTAACCCGCCTCTGAAAACGGCCTGCAGGGACCAAGCGCATTTTCGAAGGGACTCTTGCTCGGTGAAAATTCCAACTCGTCTGCACTTCTCCATTCGTGCACACCTTTTTTTTCTCTCGCTCTCTTTCTACCTGCTCTTCATTCAACTCCTCCTTTTTTTTTTTTTTACTCCCGGACGAATGTACGGACATAAAATTAAGTATGTACTGTATTCGAGAACAGTTGACCACGTAGGCGTCCCTTTTTTTGTTTGTGTAAAATAGCTTGCACGCCTTGATACAGTCTGATGGCTTCATCGTTGATCAAAATGTTTGAAAGCGAACTGTTTGCAACTTTTCTGTACATGAACGTTTTACGCAATTGTCACGATTGTCAGTGTGGAGAAGGCGATAGAGACAATTCTTTTTGACCGTACGATGAAAATTTTTCTATTGATTCTACGGAAAATTTGATTCTATTGAAATCTATTAAGATCTACTGAACTCTACTAAAATCTACTAAAATCTGCTGAATTCTATCAAAATCTACTCTTTTCTATTGGTAACTATTAAAATTTATCGTATCTGAACGGTCTATTGAAATTACCGAATGCTATTGAAATCTGTTCAGTTCTTCTGAAATCTGCCAAAATCTACTGAAATTTATTGAATTCTATTAAAATCGACTGAATTCTATTAAAATCTTTTGAAAACTATGGAAATCTATCAAAATTTACTGAAAGTTACTATATTGTACAGATGTCTATTGAAATCTACTAAAATCTACTTAATAAACGAGAAGTAATTATTATTATTAAAAAGCATAAATTTACTAAAATTAAAAGCATAAAGAATTACTAAAATTCTAAAAAAAAAAAAACATCATTCATACTAGAATCTCCATGTACAACGCGTACATTTGTACACTTTTTCCAATATATTATATTTCTTTTATCTTTAGTGAGGAAACGTAATTTATATCATCTAATAGTTTCTATGCGAATATAACAAGTTCCTATGCGTATATAAAAAAGTGTACTTAACAAGCTACCAGCGTCATATATTTGTGACGTGCTTACTATTTATCTATATATAAATTATCTATTACTATTATCTATATATAAATATATTACACAAAATGCACAGTTTGCGTGTTTAATGCATTTACGTGTGCATAAGTGCAGGCATGCGTTGTATTATGCAAGGCTAATAAAAATATAAGTATTAAGTGTGTAAGCGAAAGTTATACGAAAGATGGCAAACGATAAAACGGAACGGCGCTAACGAAAGTGTGAAGCTAAATTGTTGAATGAGAAGAAAAAGATACGAGTACAATATCTCGATACTGTGCGATGAAAATCTAAACGAAACTTTATCTTTCATCCACTTCGTAAAGTATCGGAACAAATTCATGGATAACATCGATGCACTGGCGCAGCCCTGTTGATTACTGTTGTTACTTTTGTTATTACTACGAGCAGAAATTGAAGAAATGCTAGACGATGAAGCGCAGAATGAGTTCACTAGAATCTTTGGAATAGCGAACGATCTAGTCGAAAGGAACGAATAGGATGACGAAGTTGAAAAGGGCGGAGGAAAGGATGGAAAAGCGATGGTGAAATGGCATCGGTGTCTCGGCTCTTCTGTTTCTGTTTCACGGAAGGAGCAGCGGCTATCAAATATTTGCAGCGTCTCTAACCCACAATGTCTCGCTCGATAAACCCGAAAGTTTGTTTACGGTTGCCGGTTGTTCCTTTGTCGCCTTCTCCTACAAAAGTCACTCCCTCCGTCAGATTTCTTCTGCCGTGACACTTTAAGTTACAACCTACCGGTGAAGTCGCTTCTATGCCCTTCTTCAAATTTACAGCAATTGAATGTGTTCGATCGGCGAAAAATGTTGCATTCATTTTTTATTTTTTTTAAATCAATGGAAGATAAAATTTTTTTTCTTTTAATATCTATATTATATTTACCAACCAGCGAATGTGATAATACTTAATAGGGCTTCTACTTCATTTCCTTAACTTTTTGGCTACAAACAACACTTACAAGCACCGTTCATTTTTTAAACTCTGCTGTCCTTCTCAAACAGCACGAAACTTACATTTATATAAATATTATGTTTTTTAAATATTCCTCTATTGGATTGATTCTTTTGTATAGATTCTGGAACTGTAGTTTATATGTAAACAATTCGTTTTGAAATCTTTGTATAATATTCAAATTACTATTGTGTTAGCACAGCCTTAAAATTGGTTAGAGTGACCTGTCCAGTAAATGAACATTCAAGTTGCGTATCTGTTAAAATTAGTATTCGCAAATCGTCATTTAATTCCTTAAATGTTATTATTGGAAGCGAACTGTTTCACTACTAATGTCATATTAACGAGGTAGTAAACGAACAGAAGTTTGTTTTCAGAACTTTCATGAAATAAAGTAAACATCAGTGAGTAGTTCTGTCTGGAGTACGAGTATTTTAAATATGTTTTAACATTTTGCATCGTGAAATGCTTGTCTGTAATGTTTAAGTATGGTATACAATTTAATTAATTACAAATTTTGTAAACAACAATGAAATATGAATTTGAAACGAATGTTGATCGTACGTTTATTTCATTTAAGAATTAGTTACAAATAAACTGTTATCAGTGCCTTTTAGTATATTCGAACCTGCATAATCAAAATGCTAGAAATGTACAGTGTTTTTTGGAAAAGAACGTACCTATTTCTTTTCGTTCTCCGAAGTAACTAGTGTATGAAGAGATATATAACAATCACTGGTTCCATCTCAACTACGAAAGTTTCACTTGATATGTAATCCATGCACATGCGTACTGTTTTTGCAAAATGGCGCCGACGAAGCAATAAAAAGCGTTTTGCGTGGTACAATATGGATGTCTGTTATCACACTTCAACACAATTTTCATTCTTTTTTTCTTTTCATGAAGAGTACACACATCAGTCTTCGTAAATTGTGCTTGAAAACTTGAACAGGTTACACTAGTAGAACTTTCGCAATTAAAAGTATGCTTGTACCTCGTATCATATCGTCGAAAATAAATTTTTCGAGAGGATACAACTTTTTATTGACA
This sequence comes from Anthophora plumipes, assembly GCA_951804975.1. NCBI lineage: Eukaryota > Metazoa > Arthropoda > Insecta > Hymenoptera > Apidae > Anthophora > Anthophora plumipes. The sequence continues at coordinate 11,860,733 of OX638118.1, read as the reverse complement.
CCCTGTGCGTTAAAACTCACTAATTTTATACCATCATTAATTGGTCTGTTACATTTTTAATTATACATGCATTTATAAAGCACATTCTTAACACTTGACCAACCGAGCAGGTTTTACAAATGACGCGGAATAATCTTCTTGAATTTGGAAGACATAAAAAGCATATAAACATGATTTTAAGGGATAAATTGTATAATGTAAATTACAAGTGAATTACATAATTCAAACGTAGAATTATAAATAAATAACATAATTTAATATTTTTTTAATGTATGGTTACGTTCGGAACAGATAACTTTATGTAGTAGTGATACGATATAATATTCGCAATTACATTGCGTATATCCAGCTTTTTTTTCATTAGCGAAACCTATTCTACCTTTCCAGTGGATATTTCTTTTACAATTGATACAAGTTTATGTTTTTTCATATCTTTTTTGAGAAGAGATCTCCTTAATCAGTCATGCAGCAACTTGGAAGCAGGAAAATCTCTCCATGCGGTTAGTAATGTGTTAACACGTTGCCAACCGATTGAAGAAATCTCCCCGATATGTTTAATATATTTGTAAATTTGTTAGTGCACCATTGCACAAATTTGTCACATTTTTAAAAAATATTATATTATTTAACACATTGTTAAATTTTATTCTATTTCATATTTTACTTTCATTTGTGTAAGTTATATGAAATACTAGATAATTATCGTTTCATTATTTGAAGTTACTTGCACGTTTTATGGATACTTAAATATAAGAATGTTACTAACAAGGGAATTTTGATAAAATTTTAGTACACAGTAATTCTTAAAAAATATATTGAGTTCATACAGCAGGGTTCTCTGTAAGGAATTCATTCATTTCAAAACGTATATATACATACATTCTTGTCTCTACCTCAAAAGTCCTTTGAATCTTCCTGAACATTGTTTCCAAAGAAACTCACAATGCTTTCCAGTACTTCCTCACGTTGCAATTGCAAACGTGTCGCTTTTCCAAAAATTTTATCGCAACCGAATCCCATGCCCGGCGTTTCTAAAGTTCCCGTTGGCAGCGATAAACTTCACGATGGATCGTAAGCCCGACAATGGGATAGACATTCGTTCTGACTGGTTCGGACGAAAGAAATCATCGTAGAAAGTTAGTCGTAGGCAGAACCGAGCGAAAGTACAAGGCGGCGAGTGTTTCTTCGGTGATTTGCAACTTCTTTATCGCAGTTTCGCGACATTTGTGGAGAATGTCGTTCATGAGGAGGGGATAGGAGAATTGGGAATGATTCAATGCGGCCTAGATGCTTCCTGGCGATTGTCCAAATCACTTCTGGCCCTGATAGTCATACACATATATATATACATATACATATATACATATATATGTACGTAAGTTCGGACCACAGACTAGTAAGGGCTGTTTGTACTTAAGCGGGCCAGACGACGCGTGAGACGACCGGGAAAACATTTCGTTGAAGGGGGGTTAGGGGATGCTCTTTCGCTTGAAACAATAAACGCTCCGGCCAATCGAGCGTGGAAGATAACGAGCAAGAGAGAACAACAAGGAGAAGGAGAGACGGTCGGAAAGAGTTGTTTGTTAGATTGCCGGCGATCTCGTTGAATTGCGAGACCAGCCAAGTTTCTCCAGTGCCTTTGTTTCCGCGTCGAAAGATTTACTAATAGATCTTAATAATGTACTTCCGGGACCTGTTTCCCCACGTTCTTTCAACAAAGGAATATTAAATTTTCAAGGGTTACGGGGAACTTCAGTACTTTCGTTTACGAGTACTTAATTGAATTCTATTTAATAAAAGGGAACTAATACGCTGGTAATATTGTCTTTATCTCATTTTGATATAAATTTTCGATTTTCGCTAATTTTATCAAATGCTACGTTGCATGAAACCGTCTTAGAAGACAGTTTGGACGATTCGAGTACCTCTGTTGCATCGATGATAGCCGAAAGCAACGTTCGTACTGTTACCACACATCAAAACAAAGCCATAAGCTCCGATAATGGATAAAGAACAGCCTTTAGCAATAATTACGCTTGTTAAAAGTCACTATGTTCAAATTCATTTGTATCTTAAGATATAACTTATAAAGTCTCTTAATTAATTGTATAAAAACGTCCTAATGAACGAATTAAAAAGAAATCCTAAATTACAATGAAGATTCGAATTAACGTTTCTTTATTCTGATTCACATGATTTCTGTCACTTGTTCTTCAAACTGAAATGTTTACATTTTTTTTTATTGGTTCCTCATGCCGACAGAATTCTTTTAGTATATCGTTCTAAGAAAAATCTAACATATCCGAAACTAATGGTTTTTAAACCCATAATTATCAGGATATTTTTGCTTATTTTCACGAATACTACACATTCCTAAAATTTCGATATCAAGTTTTATAAACACTTTGTCTATATAAAGCAAGATTAAATCACAGAAGTGATCACCTTGACAACTTCGTAAATCGAAATAACTTCTATTATTGCCGAAGATATTCCAATTTGACTGGCTGTACTAATTATGTGACTGCATATGAAAAGAATTAATTTGTATACCTAATAAGTGTCACTATATTGTCAGTGTCTTCTGCATAAATCGAAAACTAGAGTGTATGTAATAAAATTTTTATGTATCATAGTAGTCGCCGTTAAATTAGGATATGGTAAACTCGTCGATAATCGCTACAAAGATAAACATTATACACACTGTACTGACATTTATTAAAATTGATCCTTTGTTCGACAAGAAATTTTCTGTTTGAAGATTACCAAGCGAAAGGTAGATATGTGTAAGAGGCATACGAAAAGAAAAATTGCGAAATTGCGAAATGCCTAGGTGCCAGAGCAGATGACAAACGATTTAGGCGGAGACGTGGAATACGCTTTCCGGTTTCAGGATCACCGGTAGCTCGCATTTACCACGCTTCGACTAACTTGGCTTCCACCTCATCAATCTTAGGCCACTTGGGTAGGACTGGCAATTACAATATCGGCTTGCTCGACGAGAGTTTGAGGTTGCGGCCAAAAGGGGTGATTCTTGGCACGCTAACCCAAGCTAAAGCTTCTGGCTCAACTCGGCGGTGCCCCACCTGCCTAGAGAACATGTCCCACCTGTTGCAAGCGATCAGTCACTTGAGCCGTGGATTTGTTTAAATCTTGATAACATGGACTTCGTATCAGCTTAATTTCAATTCTCCGGAGAACCGAGGAGAAATATCGCGGCCTTCCCGACGGATTAGCTGCCGCTTTAGTTCGATTGAATAGATTACAAATACGAGTATTCGATAATTGCGTTTGAACGTCGCGTACGTGAAATCTGCAAGCCAATTAAACGATTCCTTTTGCATCAGATATATGTACGTAGGTATCGTTCAAATGAGTATACACTGCGGAGAGTAATCGTAACATCCGTACAATTTTCAGGAGTTTTGATGTTACATATAGACAACCCCCTTATAACACGGTTAACCCATTAAGTATCACTGTTGCGTGATGTTGTTGCAGTCTCAATGTACGTTAAATGGACAAATATATACTTTTACGGCTGACTGTACGTAATCTTCCGATTTCATCTCGACATACATGTCGAGGAATTCAGTACTTTTTATTTAAAATTCATTATTTGCAATGCTTTTTCAAAAATCGCAGAATTGGCTTTGCCAAATTATTCTTTCAAAACTTCGAAATGTTTAAAAATGTCAATGATGAATTCTAAGGAGAGATCTGTTTCGTTAAAAATTAATCTTAAATGTGAGAACACTGTGGATTTACGTCAATGCTAGAAAATATTAAAATACTGAAAAATAAGTATTACGAAGTCTCGTTTGTGTACTTTCGTACTTTATCTTTCTCAAGTGTTCAGATAATTAAATATTATTTTGAAATACTGAATCCCTATAAAAGCTCGTGAGAAACAATGCCAATTTCATTTGTTTCAAAATATCGTTAGATTTAGAAATCTTTTCTACCACAGGAAAATCGAATAGTTTAAAGGGTTAATTGTACGAAACAAGATCCTATCTCGTTCGTGTTTCACAGGGACGCTTATCCAGAGCTTCGAGGCAGAAGATGACCGTTGGAATTTATAGGGCCGTTAAAGCATCCCCTTTGGTCTCGTAAGCTTCTGCCCTACCACATTTTTTTATGACTTCTACGCTAACACGTTCACCACAACATAGATCGTTTTATCACATCATGTGAAACTATTTGCGAAATTCCACAAATCTCTGTATACTCCAGTTAACGAAATTGAATTATGATTTTTAACGTACAGAACATATAATACATTTTTGTATTTTGTTTAACATATTAAGTGCCATGCCGATTTCGGTTGACTCTTCGATCAACAGTTTAGTTCCGAAAATTTTGCAAAGAGTGATATTGTATCTTTGTTTAACCTGTTTTTAATACTTACGTATGCCGAGCATACCTTGGATATTTTATCCTCAGGAGCAAGAATGTAGTTATGGCAATATCCCCACTTTCTGAGACTTTTCTCCACTAGTCTGTGGGGGATTTTAAGAGAATTTCAAGAAGGGACGAAAACAGATAGCCTTCAATTTTTGTATTCATAATTCACCTATTTTTTGTATTTATAGTTCATAAGTGCTGTTGAATAAAATATATTTATTTAATCACCGTCCAATCATTCACCACATTCCCAAAAATAAAATTCTTTAACGAATGATAAGGTGTTACTTTTTAAATTTCAACGCTGCCTAAATGAAAAGTCTAATATCGGTCTGCAAAAACTTAATGCTATTGAATGTTGTTAAATAAAAACTGCTACTGTTTTTTTAAATATTCAATCTCTTACACTGGAATATTATTTCAGATGTGCATACGTGTATCAAGTTACATATAAAAATTCTAAACGACTCAGAAATGTTCTATAATATTGTATAACAAGTGGTGTCCTTTCGTTTGTCTTATCCGCCAAAATAAACTTGAGACCTCTGACCTAGCAAAGGAAAAATAGGCAAGCAACCTAACCCCGCTATTTAAATTGTAGAAAGATATCATTTTCAGTAATTTTTAAACATTCCTGCAATACTCCATTATAAAATATCAGGTGTAGAAACAAATTCTTTCTGTCTGGAATCGAATAATCAGTGCAGCCACTCAAACTCGAAATATTCGCGATGGTCTTCACAAAATGCCAAAAGGAAAATGACAAAAGGTCATCAACAACAATCGGAATTTATTTCGACGATTGATCTGTCTTTTTTTAAACAAAATTTCAATTGTTTTCAGAAGTCGGAAAGAATTAATTTCTACACTTAATAAAAATATTTATATACTGTTCGAATTTTTAGCGTTAATAAAAAAATTGAGTAGCTGTGCCAGCTGTAGAAAATACAATAATGTATTTATGTATGAAGATTGATGTATTGTTCAGTTCATCGTTAAAACCGAACACAGTGTAATATGATAAAGTGTCTGAGCAGAAGTAAAAATGGTAAAAATTTAATTGAAATTTAATCAAATATTAATCAACATTTTTGTGTTCAGCATACACGTTCATATTAAATATGACTTCGTACTATAAATTAAATTATATACATTTAGTCCAGAAGAGACTTTTGGAAAATTATTTAGGGTTTCTGAAAATTAGACAGGGCTTCTGAAAATTGGAAAGTGAATATGATCGGTTGTCCGTATACAGGTAGGATACAAGTTCTTCCATTCCCGATAGGCACAGTCTAGTTTGCACCGGTAACAATCTACTTGAGTTTAGTCCAGCCAACTGTTTTCGCGTCCAGTTTATACTCCGGGTGCCAATTAGTTACTGGCATTACCAAACGGCTTGTTCCTAATTAACAAACTTTCATTTATCGACGATGGAGAGGAGAGGAATAGATGAGATGACTGTGAACAGTTAGGCTTCATGGAAGGATAACGTTTAGCCTAACGTAATTATTCACATCCAATTAAGCCTTAATCAGTCGATTATTGATAAGAAATTATTTCATATAACTCAGTGTATCATATACTTCAATAGTAATAATATATGCGTATATAAACGAAAACAAATAAACATTTCATTTTACATATCACTCTACAGAAGTAACAGTATTTGAATTTTATTTAACTCTTTGTACCCTGAAATTGTTTTCCACGAAGAACGAGCAATGTCGCAATATTTCTAAAGACAAAATGGGAGAAAGATAATATACAATCAAATTGAAAACAACTTTATTAACTGTTTCATACAGCTTTCATTTTAGAAATATGACATTTAGTCTTTATAGCATAGACTTTGGGTTCCACAAAATGAAACTTTTTTTATAATAACATCGTATTTAATTTTTTCGCAACATTCTTCCTCCAAGTGTTCGATTTGTATTGCAATTTTAATGTAAGTACACGTTCTGAATATATTTCAATTAATTATTTTGTAAGTGTTAACGCTCGTATTACGACACCAAGCAAATTAAAACGATTATTAAGGATCAGCTTTATGACACGGCCACATATCGACGTCATGTTTAATCTCTTGTTTAATTAAATTTCCTTCCAAGGCAACGACAAGGCTCAGAAAGCGGTATTGTTATCAAAAAAGCGAAATTTAGAAATAGTGTTGAAATCAGAGACTGTTTTTATTTAATTCGTAGAAATAAATATTATGAATTGAATTAAATAATATAACTCACTTAAGGTGTCAAAAATATTCGAAATTTATACGTGCAAAGTATTGTTACCAAATGTGAAAAATTTGCTATAAATAAATTATTGGAACACGATATACTGTTTTTTCTGCAATAAAACATATTATAAATGTAAAAAATACCATCTGTACTTTCTTGGTTTTCTCGTTACATTAAAAAATCAAGAATACGAATTTTGCATATTTAGCTCATTTTCGACCCAAAGATTTTAAATATAACTATGAACTAAGAATTGTAGTAGAGTTAATGTAGAACAAAGAGAATATTATTGAAAATTGTGTCTTTAGGACATCATACATGGATAGTGTAGACACATTTATTTAGTGAAATACCGGCTTTGCAATTTTTCATCTGCACAGCACTCGGTAATAGAGTTATATAACCGATAATGCATCGCGTTACTAATTGAAACATTAATAATTGCCATTTCACGAAACCTGAACTAGCGTGCACGACATATGAAGTTTAATTGAATTTCGTGAAATTCCTATTAACCTCGTTCCGCATAAAATACGCTGATCAATCTGCTGACGAGTCAAAGATAATTAAGTTTAACGAAAAGTCTGCTTATGGGGAGCTCAGTAACTTCATGTGAGCCGTATCTTTAATAGTAGCAGCTACCTGTAGCTTCAAATAATCAACTACGATATTAAATTCTAACAAATTCGATAAAAACCTTCCCCTTTTAAGAAGTGTCATAATTAAGATGTTTATTACTCGTTTAGTAGGTGATCGATACATTAGAAGACAGCGGGAAGCAATGGATTACCTTACGATATCACAAAATTTTAATCATTGTTTGTTTTCTATTAATTAAGAAAATAGGTATTATAAAATTTGTATATCTACTGTCGCCTTTAAAATTTTTAACCGAAATAAAATAGCTAATTAAAAATTAAATTCAACGATGTTAACATATTTAATTCTATTTTCCAAAAAGAAAGAAAAATATCAAGATACAGAATTTTGTTTACTTATTAATAAAACACTCCGTATATTCACAATACTTTGTAAATTGATTAAGAAAGTAGATATTATAAAATTGATCTTTACAATTTTGTACTGAAACAAAATAACTGATTAAGAATTAAATCCAACGATGCTAAAATATTTAGTTTGTTGACACACCCCGATAAAAGAAGAAAAATATCAAAATACAGAATTCTGTTTTCTTATTAATGAAACACTTGGTATATCTATTGTTTTTTACTAATATAAAAATTTTAACTGATGCTGAAGGATGAAATAATACACCATGTAGCAAGGAATAATAAAATTAACCTTTAAATTTTCCCAGAATTTAGAGTACCCTTAAATGACATTGCCAGATGTGCACCACCAGTTGTATTACTTAAGAAGTATCTCATAAGGTCGTTTTTACGACAATATTTCGTGTTTTTGTAATATAGTCTCCCAATAACCGTGATACGTAACTGCCCTCATTATCACATCGCGATGTAATCCTGCATGATATACACTTTTCGGTAGAAGTAAGAGAAGAAAAGTGAAATAAAAAAGAAAAGGAGAATAAAAGAAGGAAGAACGAAACGCATTATTGCTCGTTCTTGTTCTACAGCAATAAAACAATATCACGTTTAAAAGGACAAATAAATTTATAGCCAATCTCGTCAACGTCCGTTCACGGATCCTCGTAGATCCTTTCAAGGATCTAAAGCATCCCGAGGTTCTTTGTGATGTCCGATGGATCGACGCAGAGGACACAACGAATTGGAAGTCGGCGAACACATAGCATAAAGTCGTAAAACTCGACTTACGACTCGTCGTAACATCAGCAGCCTTCTTCGTCTACTTCTTTTTTTTTTCCTTTATAATTGGGAGCTATTCCCATCGGGGATAAAAATTGAGCTTGTAATAAGAGAACAGCGAATGCGGCATAACCATTCCCATGACAGTTACTCTCTCCTCCGCTTAATCGCGTGAATTTTATTGAAAATATTCAGACCTTGATTAACTAATAAAAATGGAATATACCGTGGTCCCTTGGAACAGTCAACGATAAATATACTGTCAGGTGCTGGGAAAGAAATTTTAGGCTCATCTTAACGACACAATAAAAACCTGGTTTAATTTCAAGGTTTAACGCGACGCTACCAGGTGACGCACGATTATTGTATTTTATTTATACCATACTGAAGCGAAAGTTAGGTATATTTACATCCTAATAACGATAAAATTGAAGTAACGAAAACTAAGAATTTGTAAGCTTTTAGTTTTATTTACGATTCAGGATTTTATACTTTTTTTTTTAAGAACATTTCAGGAATAGGAGACGATAGGGGAATAAGAATACCGTGTAATTCCAGACATAGTGATAATCATTTGTTTTACTTCCTCAACTTTTTTCGTTTTACATACTCGCGATTGTTTTTACTATTCTTATCTCACTTGGCTTACAGCTCTAAATATACTACTAACTTCATAAATGAGGGACGCTTAACTACTACATGCTCCATACTATAATAATAATAAATAATAAATTTCTTTTACTTTCGGTTTTGTTTAGAAATTACGTGTAATAAGACACAATATAGTATTATCTATTTGTACAGTAAATAAACTTAAGAATAGTTTATTAGACTTAAATAATTTTTTTTAATAAGTTTGATTGAAAATTTCGAAATATATATGAGAGAATTAATTAATTAAATAATATTCACCGTTTAAAAACCACTTTTACCACCGAGAAATTTTTGTATCTTGCTTTTATAAAAATCCCTAGATTAACTCGAACAATCGATTTTTTGAATCTTCATTTTGCCCTCTGAATAATGCTGCCAAGATCGGTTTTTCTTAGTGGGATTATTATAAAGAAACCACTTTTCGTCATCCGCATTTAAGTGTTTGAAAAAATGTTAAGCTCTTTGTCTTACAAGCAAGGAATTATATATGGCAACCTTTATGGCTTTTGTTTCCTTCAATGAGAAGTTGCAGGGCTCAACATTACTAAACCTTTCCAATTTTTTCAAAATGTTCTTGGATTGTGGACAAAGATGTACTAACCTTCTCCGCAATCTGAGTAATCGATTAATATAGATTTTCTTCAATTGTAGCTCTTAAATCGTTTCAGAAACCAACGTTGGTATTTTCTAATATTTAATTTATTACTAATTACGATTGCGTTATTTTGCTAGGCAATCGTTAAAATCGAATTTACAGAAATAATTGATCGAATTGAATATATCGGAGGGACATTTCCGATCGAAAGAAACGAACATTTTCCAACCACTATACGCCCGTAGTTTAATATAATATTTAAAGGGAAACCCCCCGGTAAGTGTCGTTTCATTTTCTACTCTTTTGAGGAGAAGGGTGTGGTCACGTGCCGAAGGAAAATGCCGGGCACGACCTTCCACCGTAGATCTAAGAAAGATCCTATGCTTGGCTGAGCACAAGCTCGACTGAACCTTTCATTCCACGTACGAGAAATAGATCTGCAAGCTCTATTAAATCGTGATTTGTCGAGGTAATTCGATTTGTGGGCAAGAATTCAACCCAACAATGGTACTTTTTTTTTCGCAAAGGGATTCTTCGTTGTTCCACATATATATTAAATAGCATTACGTATTATATGTAAAATATTAAATATACATTAACAATATCTAACTTGACTAACGGCTTATGTCAGTGATTTATACAAGATTAAAATTTCATCGAACTCGGTCGATATAGAAACAAGCGATGGGCATTAAAAGATGTAAGAATTTCTAAATTTATCGCAGTTACAGATCAAAAATCGCGAAAGACTTTGATTTTCGTCATTTTTCAAAAATTGTAAAAAGCGACGTTTATTATTTTCTTCGCAATTCCGACCAATTGTAATTTTTTCACAAATTTTTTTTTATATACTATGCAGTAAACTAATCCTACTTTTCACAAATACTCACGTCGTTTGGTTCATTTTAAAAAAGTTATTCTGATTTAAAGGGTGTCCGAATATTAATAAGAATTAGTCCAAGCAGGAATCGAAACCTACGACACTTCCGGACTGAGAAGCCGAGACTCTGCGCTCTACAATTTCCTTGCTTTTATTGCTTTTTTTATGCGTATAGAGGATCCGATCCCACATATAAGCATTGGATTTATACCTGTATAATATACAAATAAATAAATAAATGTGTATTAATTTTTAACACTTTTGCCACTGTCAACGACTACAGTTTTTCACGATGAAACGACATAACCTCTGTATACTATAGGCGATTATGGTTGTTCACCCGCAGGGTAGACATTACATACCACTTTTCGTTATCGCCAAATGTAAATCTTTAAATCAAATAATCATATACTCCTGTCAAAAATTGTTTCTTAATTTCAATAGAATTTGATGTCCATTATAAATGGAACACTCTGTATAAATGATCAAAAGCATTACTAGCATAAGTGCATAAAGCAGAAAGAATTATTTTTCGACAGAGATGATCGTGGCGAAAAGGTTAAATAATTTTCTAGTCCTATCGTATTTTAATATTGTGATCAACTGATGTATCTATAAGTTGCATTTAAATATGAGAGATATGATGTCGAGAGATAGTCGTTTCTTTGTTTTACCAGAAATTCAAGATGTTGTTTACCGATAACTACATTTGTGGATGTTTTTCAGTATACAAACTGCCTAAAGCAACAAAGTCGATTATGTTAAATTTCGGGAAGCTCGGTTCGACGATTAATTAATACGAAAACCGACGATAATCAAATTCCGTAACGTCCACGTGTTTCGTTTCTGATGTAAACATTATCTTTCCAAATAGCAGCTTGTTAGGTTGCGGTATCGTTTCGGTCGATGAACGTGTACTTCTCATACACATGAGAAAATATAGAATCGGGAAAATATTTGTTTTCGGAAGAACACGTCATTTTAATACTTTTTACACAATATTGTATTTTAATATCTGCATATATTTAAAGTATTTAATTACCACATTTGAAAATAATTTCTGCTGAGCTGTATGAACAAAGTATTAGGTGTACAAATTAATTCGTGGCCCCTGCGATTAAACAGCTGTAACTTTATTTTGAATTGAAACTTCTTTGCCCCTGTGTTAAGGTTATAAAACTGCTTCTATTAGCAAAACAAAACACTATCGAACTTGATGTGATTAATGACATAACCTAAGAAACAGTGGAGAACACTATGTCGTCGGATAAACAGCATATCAGACGCTGCATCCTTTTTGCATTTCAACTTAAAAAAAGTGCTCTTGAAGCAAAGGAAATGATTTGTTCTGCTCTGGGGGAAAATGCCGTGGCGTAAAATGCCTTCAGCACTATCTAACCGATTCAAAATTCAAAACATATGAAGATGTCAATAATAGTATTGCTGATTTCATACGTTCGAAACCGCCATCATTTTTTCGAGAGGGAATTCGCCAACTGCCGGAGAAATGGAATAAATGTATAACAAGTAATGGAGATTATTTTGAAAATTGAACTGTACTTTAGTTTTTTGCAAATAAATAACAAATCCACGAAACAAAGGCTACGAATTAATTTGTACACCTAATAATTGAAAACAATTATCAAAAAATTTTGCAATTTATTCTTTTATCATATATAATGGTATCGAGCATATCGTTTTTCGAAAGAATAAATATAATCATTAATATTATTAATAAACCGCATGCATTCATAGGAAATTTGGACATGCAAAATTGCAAAGAATGTACGTGAATGTACGTATGAGAAAATATTAAAACTATCCAAATTATAGTGGCATCTGTGAAATAATTTTCTATCGAAATTCCTTATTTTTTACTATATTCTGAAAAATATGAATTTGCATAATTAATTTTCTATACTCCATTCATCCAATTATTTTACAAACTCACAGCAATACAGTTCTCTAACAACAGAGTAATAATTCTAAAAGTATCTAAAAGAATCCAGAACTTCTTCATAAGAGTGATAACGACAATATCGATTTAACTGAATATGAAGAAGATGAATTAAAAGAAAAAGTATATAAAAGTAATAATTAAACTGCGGATTTTCATGCATTTATAGGAAATTTAAAAATGCAAAATTGCATAGAATACACACAATATGAAAAAATATTCAAAATATTAAAATTACAGTGCTTTCTATATTACCTGGTAAGTGAAATAATTTTCTACCAAGGTTCTACTCCTTTTATTACTGTATTTTTAAAATTATGAATTTGCATAAAAATCCGCAGTCTAGCAATAATGCGTGGGAAACTGAAAATGACAGCGAAATAAACAGTGAAGATAGTGAGTGAATAGTATAAAGATAAATTATAAGCAAAAGAATATGAAAGTGATATTCATGGAAAACTGAAGATGACAACGATGTAAATAAAAAAGATAGTCATATAATTTCCAGAATTAGAAAACGTGTAAAATTTCTAATAGTGCATAAGCATCAACATTGCAAACAATTTAGCGGAAAAATAGATTTAAAAAAAATGTGATGTGCTGTGGTAAAAAAAAAGAAGTGACTATATGTTTATGTTCCTGTAATATATTAAGTTTTCATTCTTACTACAAAGGTTCAAATTATTAGCCTGCTGTTAAGAATACAATTTTTATGTTTTATTTAAATTTGAATAACTCATAAATACATTATAATTTGTATTTAATTTAATTAAAAAATATTTAGTTTATTATTGAAATATGATAGAAAGATAATTAATATTTTATAAGAAAACTGCAATTATTTTATTACCACTAATATAAGTCGCTAATAAAATTGTCTTAACTGATTCTACCTACAGTCAACTTATTCCACATAGTAAGCTTACCAATTTCAACTGTGAGGCTGATTGACCAGCATGAAAGTTGTTAAAGAAACATTAAAATACCGTAATTCTTATCACCAGTCTGTGAATTTTTATGCAAATTTGTATTTCTCAGAACATAGTTAAAAAAAAGTAGAACTTTAATGGAAAATTATTTCTTCTACCAGGTATTTGGTATATTTGCTCATATTATTTACACTCTATACAATTTTACACCTTAAAATTTCCCATAAATGCATGAAAACGTCCGCAGTCTACTTATCACACTAATTGTAAGTCAAATTCAATCGTTCAATCAGATAGTCAAATAAATATCTTACCAAATACAATAACCACCATAACATTATTTCGCACGCATAATTTATTAAAACTCGAAAACTGAAAAACTACCTTACCAACCCCGATCTGTATTATTCATTCTGTTAATAAATAATCATCGAAAACAACGTTCGAACTCCAAAAGAATCTTCCGTTCTAGCTCTACATTTCACTCCGTATCGTTTTTACCGATACAGTACCAAATAAATATTTTCTTTTCCAATTTCCTCTAATATCTCTCTATCTTTACATCTGTTGACAGTTCGATGGTAACCATAAGATCACCAGGAAAGGGTATATGAGTATAATATTGTCTGTTCATCATTCTTTTAACGTATTCCACACTCGTCGCGTCGTACAGGTCACGAGTGGGTGGTACTACCGTGTCACCGAGGGTTTGAGGAAACTCTGAGAGCACGAAGCAGGAGCAATACTATCGTGACTGCTGCACGATGTTCCTACAGTAGACCTCTTCTTCTACAACACACATATGCGACCACACAAATACAGATAGAAGACTCTCCTGTCCACACACATGCACACAGACACACGTACACATAGAGATCGCATACGTGTACCGGTTTCCTTGGAGTTTGGTCCGTCTCTGTACGTGTTTACTCTTACCCTGGCCTGTTCTCATCTTCAACCGTCTGCAGGTTCTCTCTATCCTTCATATCTGTCGTCCTTTCTCCCCCATCCACTCCTCCTTCCGCCCCTTTTTCTCCTTCCATGCTCTTCTCTCATAGAGAAGCAGACCCAGACCAAAGAGACGGAGTCACGTCTCGAGTCCGGAGTTGTTCTAATTAAATTACTTAAGCGTACGTGTATCCAGGGATGGTTTCGGGCTGGATGCTTCTACATACAACTGCATGCCACGAATGTTCGAAAGGCCGTCTGGGTGCTATGTAGAGAGAGAGTGTTTCATTCCGGGCTTCACAAGTCAACCTATCGTCGAGCTCTACCTTACTTTTCGATCGGTTCTGTTTTCTTTTTTTTTTGTTTTCTTTTTTATCTTCTTTTTTTGCTCTGTCCACAGCTTTGGTTGGGTTTCATGTTTGATGGGAAACAAAATTTAATTGTGTTTCCTCTAGCATGGTGGATGTTACGTGTTCCTTCTTTTTTCTCTTTTTCTGTTTTCTCCACGTTGCTTGTCTGTGTCAGATTCATTGTGAGATAAATTACAATTTTGGTAAGAATATTTAATGATAAAGCCATGTCATGGCTGCTCGAATGACTGTTTTTAAATTTTGGTTAAAAATGATACAGTTGAGGTTCACTTCACAACTTCTCTTGTTCCGTTGTTTCGAGGAACATACAATGGAGACTATTCTTATGTTTCACGACCAATCATTTGATTGGTTGAAAAATTGATGTCCTTTAATAATGTTATCTGCTTTGAAGTCTTAATTCTAAAATTTTACTGCTATAAATGTTTATTGCGCAGTTATACAGACTGTGTATAGTGCAACAGTTGCTGTGAAAATTCTATAGCAAGTAACACAACTGTGGAATGAGAGACATTTAACTCTATTTCTAATCATTTCCGAGATATTTGATCAAATATATGTTTCGACATTCGAACTTTGAGAAGGTACGTGTCAAATTTTTCCTTTAAATCTATATCTTACGTAAATTTCATTGACACTTTTTCTTTTTTCAGTCCTAATAAATTTATTTTATAGTTTGTATATTTATCATACTAATCTATTCATCATTTTTATTGATCGATATATCCTTCGAAAACTCTGAAACTTTTTATTACTCTGATGTGTAAATTTATTATCTCCATCTACATGAAAAAAATGCTAATGAAACCAACGATCACAATTTAACATATAGTTCGTAGAAGCAAGAATTACTATTATTAGAATTATAGAATTAGTAAATTAGTATTTTTGTGCATTTACAGAAAATTTTAAAATATACAAAACATCAAAATTATAGAGCTTCTTGGAATATCTAATAAGTGAAATAATTTTCTGCAGAAGTTATTCTTTTTACACTATATTCACAAAAATCAGAATTAAAAAAAAAGTACAAAATAAAGTTTAAATATAATGCAGTAATATAGCAACAAACAAATACAATGAGACTTACAGAATAAATGGATATGTAATTTCTAAGTTATATGACGTCATAGAGGGTTAACATTTATTCATTGATTAATATAAAATAATACAAATAATTGTAAAAGTTACTATTACAGTGTCTTTTACGTAATTTTTTCGTTAAAGAACGAACTAAAACGAGCAAATCATTTAAATAAACGCTTTCTGAAAGTTGATTTTTTCAAGAACTCGCTTTCCAAAAGCAAAAAAAAAATAAACGTGTACGAACTCGAGAGCTTTCAGTCTCCGAAAACATATTTTCAATGTAAACGACGAGCGTTCGTATGATTTCGAATATTTCTGAAGATGGGATCCTTGCACTGTTCCTGAATTAATGAAAGTATAATATTCTTCCAGGTTATATCCTACCGACGTACAGTTACATAAGCTTCCGGTATTCAAAGTGAAAGGATTTTTGTGCCAAAAAGAAATAAAAAAGATGTAACTTAATATCCGCCATCGTGAAACTCGCTTACTAACGAAAAGTGTCTCGGGCAGTCTTATCATAGTTGATGTCTTCCCTTTTCTTTCTTCTTCCTTCTTTATCTATATAGCGTCACTGACGTCATGGCGACAGGTGGAGGGTTAAAGACATAGGGTCTTTCTCGTGCACCTCCTTTCTCTACAATATCGTCAAAGGATCTGTCAACCTCCAAAAAGCGAACGAAGAGTGAAATTATGAAATGGAACTATATGGAGGACACATTGTTCACTCGCTAACGGAACAACAGAGCAAAGGGAAACGTGGAAACCTGTCCCTTGTATTCGATATAACTACATATTGTAACCTGACATTCGAGAAACGAATTACTTTCTGTGAAATTTATTACATAATTTCGAAGTCTGATCTGACAATAAACGAAACGTATTATAAAGAGTATACTATAAGAGGCTTTTCACATTGACTAGTTCACAATGAATGTTGGCTGATCACCAGTCGGTATAATACCAATTTTCTACACCATCGCGCTGCGTAGTAGTCAATTTCCATCCTTTTGTGGACAAACGTTAATATTGCTTAATATCTTATAAACAGATTAAAATTATTAACAGGTAATAAAGTTACTAAAATTAGAATTCGATGCTTAAGAATAAACATTCGCTCGATCTCCAGTCATACAACCCATCACACTTGCAAACTACAAAACATTGTAACGTATTAAGCAGGTTTTCCTTTCCTATGATTCCATTATAATAACCTTACACGAATTTCATACGAAATAAAAAAAAGACAAATGTATAGTTCTTCAAGTTTCCATTTCGATGAGTCAAGGGAAAAAAAGAGAAAAAAAACAGAAAAAACTACACGTTATTTATATTACAGAAAACATTAAAATACAATAAGCATTATAACGATCTTACACGAAATGTATGCCAATTAAAACAGACAAATACATAGTGTTATTCAATTTTCCATTCCGGTGAGTTAACGGAAAAAAGAGAAAAAAGCTACATAATTTTGATCAAATATAGCCATTAACTTTATAACTGAGAAATTGGCCCGTCAACATGGTACTGTCTCGAGAGGTAAAGCGACTGAGCGGCGGCAGTCGCATGAAGTGTACCGGTGTACCTCTGCCGCGAACGTGCAGCCAATTACCGGTACCCGGGCATGAAATAACTACATTATCTCCGTGGAAGTGGCTGCTACCACCCACTACGACCCAATGTTGCCAAAGTACACCAACCTCCGCTCTACCTTCTATCTTGCTTTCCGTCCATTTTGCTTCTAACTTCCTGTATCCTCCGATTTCTCACTCTCTCTCTCTTTCTTCGAACTCTGCTGAAATTATGTTGTCTGAAATTTCGATAAAACGGGATTTGGTTCGAGCTGGCATTAGATTGAATTTGTCGAGTTATAGTCCTCGAGGACGGAAAGAAACTTTTCGGACGGAAGAACGGCTCAGGGATTCAAGCCGACCTTACGCTTGCTACCCTGCTTGGCGACTTGCAGAGGTTCTCTTAGGAAATCCTCTTTCCCTATCTACCCACAACTTCTTCCTATACTTCTCTCTTTCTGCCTTTGTAACCTTGTCGGTCTCTTTGTTCTCTGGCTACCTTCGAACTGGATAGAGATTCCCTCCCACTGGGATTTCTTCACGTACTACCGTAGAAGCTTGACCACTGTACTCACGATAGTATTTCCAAACGATGGGAAACCAAGTGCATGTACACAACATGATGAAGATAAGAGAAATGTAGAGTGTCTGTAGTGGAGTATCGTTTATGGTTGTTTATCGTTAGAGACAGTACACTTGCAGTTGTTTTAATTTAGGTTTAGAATATTTTCACGATCGTTGTAAAGTTAATCTTATATAATCTGATTTTTCTTTGTTCACGAAAAGAAAAATTATAATTAATTGCAACTTCATGTATTAGTAAGAGAAGCAATGAATTACTAGTAATGTACAAGTACAACAATATAATGCAATAGTGTAACGGTAAACAAGACCCGAAAATGTTATTTTCTCTTTCGAGAGAAAAGTTTATCATCATCCACTGTTTCGTAAGACTTAACCATAATTGATTTTTGTCTTTTTATAACGTCTCATGCACCGGTGGGTCAAAAAAGACACAAAGACATAATTTGAAATAACTTTTGTTATCAATGTAACATTATGCAAATAAATTATTAGTATAATGTAAGAGAATAGAATGGAATATATTAATAACAATCTCATTACATTTATTTTTATAATAACTGAATTATTAAAGAAATAAAAACACGGTGGGTTGAAAAAAAGCCCAAAGACGTAGCAGGGTCAATATCTTTTTTCAATTTCTAGTTCAATGAAGAAAATGAAAAAAGGTATGTGTGAAACATTTTCTACACGGTCAAATTTATTGAACAGTTTGTAGGAAGAAAATATTATTTTATAAAAATTAAAGAAACAAGTGCAACGGAAAAAAGTATTAGAGCAGTAGAAAATCTGGCACCCGATTTCGCATTAAAATTAAGGAATTTGACATGTAAAACGGTCGATCTGTTGTCGTTAAGATTATCTGCAACTTTTGCAGTTCAAATTCGTCAAATTCGTCGTCTATCGAAGAAGGTCGGCTAAAGCGTTACTCGTCGTTTAATTGAAAATCGTCATGTAAAAATTTTACAAACTATTTTTTTTTACTGTATAAAGAGCTGATACACAATTTTGGTAATATCTTGAATGTTTTCTACAGCAGTTCCCATCGTTACACCTTTCTGAAATTCATAAAGTATGACACAACGTAAACGAAACCTTTTTTTATAACGTAAGGATATAAAAGTCTGCTGAACTTGAATAGCTCTTTTTATTTGCTATGAAATTTACACATGCAACAACAAGTGTCACTTGCATACAAATAATTTAGTGTCATCTATTAGAATCGGACACGAACTTTTGCATTGACCTAATAAAATATAATTAATACCCTCTTTTTCTCGAACTCATGAATAGAGTTAAGTGTGCAGTATGAATTATCTAGATGTAGTATTAAGGTGATGTTATATCAGTAAAAATATGTGTGTTTCTTACATTACGAGATTCCAAACTGAATCATTTTCTTTGGATTTTAATCAGTTTGACCTCAGCTTGTAATGATCGTTTCGATTGTATCTTTGAACTCGCAAAATATTAATTTTTCATTGCTCATAATTTTCTTAAAAAGAAAAAAAAGAAATCTGTAAAATTCTTTCCATTTAGTTGCTGTTACATGAGAATCCCTCCTTAAACTGTTTAATTATATTCCGTCACTCGTTTGTCTTCAACATTTACATATCTCTCTAACACAAATTTTAAGAAATACTTAAAAGTGTATGACCCTTAATTTCAATAAAAAGAGAAAGTGTTACATCTGACGTGAAGCAACGATAATTGCACAATATAGTACCAATCAATTATTCAACCTATTGCTTCACAATGATTCGCTAAAGAGTTGCATTCCTCACTGTTCTTTTCAATCGAATAAACAAAAGAGTTCGCATGACGAAGGCTTATTTAACGTTATTATCGTGAGAAAAAAATATATATGTATATATAAGTGACAGAGGGTAAAAAGCAGCAGATAGTAAGGAAAGAAAAGAGCGGAGCGCATTCCTCACTCGTAAATGATGTCAAATAACTTTCGAGCGAACGACGGAACGAATGGTCGGTTCAGAGCAGAGGAAAGTAAATAAAAGGCCATTCCGATTGGGCGATCAATTACATCGAGTCTGCATTATTCATGGGGAGTTGGGGAAGGCCGCAGAAAGCTCTACTTCCTCTTCCCCTCATTCTTGAATCAAACTAACCGAGAGTAAAAGAGCGAGAGTGCCAGCAAGAGAGGGAGAATATATATTTGCATCAACAATCACTGCGCAGTCATGGATATCACTCCGGAACCACTATTTTAAATAGTTGCAGCTTTATTCCAAGTGATTTGAAAAATTAACCAATGAACCGTTAAGCTGTTCATAATTTCATACAAATATACGTTTTCATATCTCGTATTTTCGCGCACAGAGAAAAGAATAGAGAAAATTGATCAATCGTTCTATTATTTGTATAATATTCTATTTGACATCGTTTATATCCGAGAGTAACATCTGTCAGGGCTGTTGATAGTGTAATCGAAAGCATTTTATACAAGCTTGTTTCTACAGTTTTTGTACAACGTACAAATTTTCAAACCTGTTCAGTTTTTTAGAAGACGTTGAAGCTACTCCAAAATTTTATGAGAAATTTTAAAAATACCAATAAATTCAAAATCTTTCCTGCCTTCTATGAGCAGTTAAAATTACCCCTCTTGGTTAGGTACATGTACATAAAAAAAAAAAAGGAAAAGCGAAAAGAAATTAATTATATTAATCATTCATGGACTACAATGAAAGGCACGAAATATTCCAGAAAATAGCATATACTAAAAATAAGTAATCGTTACAACAATATATCAAACAATTTATTTCTAACCGCTTGGTAGATTCAATGTTAAATAAGATAGAAAACCACCTTGAACGATATTTTCCTAGAAAACTACAGCAATTTTTGGAAAACTGGCATCGAAAGTTTTCCGAAGAAATGAAGGAAATAAATCGGTATAATTTACCAGAATTGTAGCAGAAATAAAAGATTCTACACCTCCTGTATAGCGTATAGCGATGAAACAAAAAGAACTTTTGTGACAATCTAATATATTTTAACACGGACGAAGCAACAGATACTATTATTATTATTACTGTAAATTTTATATATAAATACAACAGACACATGTTAATTTGCTAAATACTAATCAATGTTCGCGAACTGTGTGGGAGTTAATAATTTAAATAACATATTATGTTGAGAAAGAAAATGGATTCGAATTGTTTCTGTACCAAATAAGCTTTGTTCAGTGGAACAGGAATCCCGTTGAACGTATAGTCAGTGGCAGAAATGTAGCGAGGTCGTGAGATCGGTCAGGTGTCAAAGTTTACATGTTCGAGTATGTCGGCAAGCGAATCAACAGAAACCTAAGAAGATAAAGGCCCGAAATCTCAGTTAGAACCGCAGAATGTATGCTTTAGCTTTGATTCAGTGACAATCGAAAACGTGAAACACCTCATGTCGGCACCACATGTCGGCAGTATATAAGCAACAATTACTTGAAAAAATATCGAGCGTACCTAAACATTTATAACCTGTATTAAAACGAAATAATTATGCTACAAAACATTAAAAATATATATTACGTTTTCTAGTAATGCGGGAATTATATTTCTAACGGTGTCCGAATATTTTTGTAACCTTAGAATTAGCTATAATTTCGTTTGTCCCTTGACAACTATGTATATTAAATAAATTATTTCTACATTCTTCTTAACTATAAAGTATAATGTAAAGCAGTACAGTGCAGTTTGTTTATTATATATCTATTTCAAGTACAGAGTATAATATTCGAAACTCTACAGATGTCCGAATACTTTTGCCATAAATCTACAAAACATATTTTTTTCAATTTTTATTACTAGCTCAGATAAATAAAAAGTTATAAAAAGCGGTCTTCACTATTTGCTTTGCGATTCGGATCAATTGCAATTCCTCCAAAAATTTGTTTACACATCATCTAGTAAACTAATCCTTCTAATTTCTCAAAAAAGAAAAAAAAGAAAAAAAGAAACAGATCGCTTGATCCAATCTTAAAATAGTTGTTCTGCTTGAAACGAAGTCCAAATATTAATAAAGAGTCAGTGTACGCCATATTCGAAACGATACTACAAAGCAACGATGTCGTAATATTTGCAGTATGATAAATAACGATTCTCAAAATTCCGTCAGCAAATGAGTCATGGCGTTTCAATTCAGTTCTTAAATGTAGAACGAGACGGTTAACAGCGTAGGATATGATTCCGTGTCGACGCAAATGATTATACCGACAGAAGAGAGGCAACGTGAAATTGAAGTCGAAATAACGTAGAAATCTCCATGCAGGAGTCCGTAGAGGGTGGACGACATCTTCATGCTCGGATGCACCTTCGGTACGCTCCGACGAATCGGTAGCATTCGACTGCCGCAAAAGCGAACCCAGTCCGAGTACGTCATCCGGTAATCAAAGTGGACTCGACCTCGTCCTCCAACGTGACGGATATATAAGTATATCAAAGCAGTGGTTTGGTCATCGTTTCAACCGCTCGCTCTTCGTTTCTCCCCTCCTTCTTTTTCCGGCTCTTTCACCGTCCCTTCCCCTCCCTTTCACCGTGTTATTACGTTTCTCCACATCTTTGAAGGTGCCGTCGAGCAGAAATTATGAGTCTTCATATACTATGGGTTCGCTCGACTACTTTCTGCTCGAATTAAGTACTGGCAAAGGATCGGACGAGCGGTCGAACACAAATACAGAAGAGCTCGGTTGAACGTTGCCGATGCTCGAGGGGTTCCTCTCTCTAGTTGACCCTACCAGCTAAAAGACGGACGTTTCAGTCCTGACATTACATTCCTGTAAATTCTATACATGTTGCATATTTAGAGACACATGTGATTCTATTTCCGAATAACCACTCGATTTTTCAGAGGAATGTATCTGTTGCGTCGTGAATATTGAACAAGTGATATGTTCAAAAATCTTGACGTTGCGTGAGTTGTGAGTTTGTTAATTGATGCTACTAATATATTCACGTTTATGAATGTTTAATACTTTAACTGCCAGACCAGTCTCTGTGGACCGACGCTAGATTTTTCGTCTAAACAGCGTTGGTTCTCGAAAAATTAACAGCTTAAAATTTAGAAAATAATTCCTTATCATTCATTAATAGATATCATCAACCCTTTTACTGCGAAGAGTACCTATAAGTGTTGAGCAAGAGTTGCTCTCTTGGTGTGAATAATACCTTTTAGCGCTCGATGCGAGATGCAAAAGTCCAAAATCATACACATTGTTGAGTTTACCTTTCACGAGCTAGTATTATATGCTTCCTGTTCAGTGTTTTTTCCCAATAAAGTTTAATATAATACAACCATCATCGGGGACGATTGTTGCAATTAAAGCGCCGCACGATTAGCGCATTTTGTTTCTGAGTATTTCACAATCATACGGTTTTCCTCTGCAGGCGTTATAAACTTACCACTTACTTTGTTAAACTTATTGTAACACTCTTTGCAAAATTTTAAAAATTGAACCGTTGAACGAAGAGTAGACCGAAATCGGTGTAATAGTTAACATGTTAAATATATTTACAGAAGAACCAGTTATGTGTGGTATTGTTTGTATGTTTAGTTGGATTTACATATAAATGATCGTTTTATGTACAGTATAAGTATTAAATGTAGAAATAATTTTTTTCCGACTTTTTGTTATAATTTATTTAAAAAGAATGACCTGCCATTTTTCAATTAAAAGTACGGTATTCAACAATGAAGCGATAATTAAAAAATATTCAGATTTTTATAATAATAGGCTACATTTATTTGCAATTTGTTTGTATTATTTCGTTTTATTTATTGCATCTGTACAATGACAGAAGAATTTGTGCTTCATGCTAGAATTTTGATTTTGGCATTAATAGAAATATTTATGCTAATCATTTCATGTTAATTATCTTTTTTTTCGACCTTATTATCATTCATTATTTTGTAAGTTTAACCACGATTGATTTTGTATTTTTATAATGCCTCGTTTATGTTGGGTCACTTTATATAG
This sequence comes from Anthophora plumipes, assembly GCA_951804975.1. Taxonomy (NCBI): domain Eukaryota; kingdom Metazoa; phylum Arthropoda; class Insecta; order Hymenoptera; family Apidae; genus Anthophora; species Anthophora plumipes. The sequence continues at coordinate 11,836,740 of OX638118.1, read as the reverse complement.
TTTGTTGGGTTAAACCCTTTATTGGGTTTTATATAGTTAGCTTTCATCGAATAGTTTGCAAAGAGAAATCCTCAGGCGCTCTATTTGAACCCGTGGATGGTAAGATTTATTGCGTCACTGGTCAGCCACTCTATCACCTAAGTCAACGCCATCTTCCCAATTCCATCTGTTGCTGTTGGCACATTATTGTTATTGCTTGCCAGAGACTATGGTTCACACGTTATTTAAGCATTTCATGCGAACAACTAGCACCGTTGCATTTTCTATTTTGTCAAAGAAATTTAAGATAAATATGGATACTCTTTTTCTTAATGTAATGCAACATTTAAACATAGTTACACGTAAGTTCTTGAAACACTCACATGGATTATTTTATTGAGATGTAACAAATAATTCGACTGGTCGATAACGTTATCAAATGCATTTATGCCTCTTTTTTTATACGACTTTAAAAATAACAAATGTTAAAAAATAGAAACTGTTAAAAATAAAAATTTATGCTGTACATATATTTGTACAGGCATCGTTTAGTACCGTTCGCTTGTTAACACTCGTATTAAACCTGAAAAACGAAATTCTTCCTCCTCCTTTTTTATACACAATGTTGGAGAAATTGGATTGCGCAGAAACAGTGATAAAAATATCAAGCAAGTAATCCTTAAAAAGAAAAGCTTTAACTTTTATTACAAAAAAGGGGGAAACTGATTTAATTAATTAGCCGATTTAATATTTAAATTATTTTATTTTTATTTTACGTGGAAATGAATGAATTTAATTAAATAACTGACTAAATTATGCGCATTTTGGTTTTCTTTAAGTGTATTTAAACACATGCTTAACCCTTTTAGTGCCAAGCTCAAACTAATGTAGTTTGATAAAGTTTGAAAAAAAAAATTCAATTTCAAATGACAATTATGAAATTTAAAAAGGAACAGGTTAAAAAATAAAGGGAAAATTAATTAGTGTCTAAAGTATTTTGATGTTTATTGAACATTTCTTCAAAATTTATTTTACAGATGCATCTAAATATGACATAAAGACTGATATATGAAAAAAGATTTCAGAAACATTGTTATTTATGAAAAATAATTCATTTGTTAATTCCCATAATTCATCCCTCTAGCATAAAGGGAACGATATATCGTTGTTCGATAATAAAAGGGTTAAACGTACCTTTCACTTTCTTTCTATTCACAGATCTCTGTAAGTTCCTCGAACATTACAACAAACACATTTCCTTGCAACTTCAACTTTAATCGCAATAAAAAACTTCAAAGAGGTAGAATCAGTTCAATCAGAAGTAGAAAATTTTCTAAACTCCCCACTTCGCAAATTCCCGCCTCCTAAAGAATTTCAAATTCTGGAAAATATGTAGACATTTAAATTCTATAAGTGGGGGTGAGGAAGGGGGCAAGGTTGTTACCATGTGGCTATCCACGACACTTGGAAAGGACTCGATTCTGAATGATGCGCTTTGCGGGAGCGTCGCCAATGCGTCGAGGCGTGGCGAGGGTTAGTTTAGTTGGAAACATGCCTGGGTGAGCATAGCAAACACGCGCAACTGACACTGGAGGGATGGCCTTACGGCAGAGGTGTATACCTACCTACGTATATACATATATATACATACATATATACAGATATATGCCAGCATACATACATACGTGTCCATCTCTGATAGTATATACACATTACTACACATCTATATATAGATATATACGTATATATGTATAGGATCGTATATATGGACTGGAGGAACGGCGAAGAGGGGTCGAATATCTCGGCCGTCGGAGACCGACGTGGACAAACAGACGTGTCGACGTCCACGGGGACACGGAAAACACGACGGCGTCGGCGTAGGCGGCATCGTGAAACGAGAAATCCGCGTATACCCTCCGGCCAGGTTTTCGATTGTCCGGTCTGTAGCCTTCGCTCGTATCGCGATGGAAATCGATCTGCCAGGACGAAAGCTACGGGGGTGTAGAGCAGAGAGCTCCCGTCATGAAAATACGACAGGCTTTTCCTCGTCGAACCAACGCGGATACATTGGATGTTCTCGATCGTGCGTGCGTGCGTGTACTCTTGATACGCATAGCGGTATCGAATTGGAAACGATCGTGTGCTCGTTTCTCAGTGAAAGGAGAGGTTTACGTGCACCACAGAACGGCTTTGCAACAGATTCCTATGACACAGGATGCATTTTCGGATGGACGAAATAGATCGATGTTATTCAGTATCGATGGAAAATATCACATTAATGTACTTGATACTTTGTGTTATCTCTACTGTGAGCGGAGTGTCCTTTAAATGTAATTTAAACCGACTGGATGCATAGAAATGTATAATAGCGTTGGTAATGGTGATTCGAAATCCTTCCGCTACATGTTTAAAGGGGTAGAACATCTTGAGATAATTTAGAAATAGATAAAGGTTGGGAATCTTTTTTCTGTAGGTAATAATATTAAGTGAAAAGCTTCCTTTTTTTGCTTTTTTTTTTTAATGTAAATGTAACCTTCAGTTTTCCTTTTCGATTTAGGAAAAGGGAAAAGTGTTATAATATGGAAGAGTTATTTTCACTTTTATATAAAAGAATTTGTAACTTTATGGGTCCTAAAATCAATCTTTTCTTATCGTATTCACAAGCTATTAGAAAAATGGCAAAGATCATCAACAATAATGGAAATTATTTCGATAATCGATCTGTTTTCATTATTTTTAGAAAAAAAGTTTCATCATAAGCAAAAGTCGGAAAGAATTTATTTCTACATCTAATAATTCCCGTCGGAAGGAATTTTGATTTTATTATATTATTTTATTTATATTATAGTATTTTCTACACTTGATAATGTAAGGAAATTTGTTACTTTTAAAATGACGATGCCAAATACGACACAGGGTGTAACCCAGGATTTTAGAAGACGAGGCTCATAATCAAAAAGATATCATTCGATATCATGAGAAAAGTTGATGACGTCCGAGTCGTACGAATATTTTGCTTGTCATATGTAATTCATTTACAATAACAACATGAAAATTTCACACAGTTGTTAATAAAGCAATTTTTATTGCGTAAGAAAAAGTTCACGAAAACTGCCCATCTTTGAATCATTCTATTCGTACATATATCAAAAGTAATTTTATCATGTGAAAACAAACACCTTATTCTACTTTATTCATGGCAGAAGATACCAGCGCGTATTCTATTTGTTGAACAGATGCGCCGCTTGTACGTCGTCATTAGAAGGTCGTTCGAATTGTCCAGCGGCCTCGACTTTATGATCGATCGTTGTTGTTGTTGTTATTATTACAACACCGCAGCAACCCCCTCCGGTGAATCTATCGAGAAGCGCAGCCGTGTGAGGGATCATTGGTGTGCGGAACGAAGCGATAAACGACAAGCAAGAGCCGTTTATGTCGTTCCTTTCGAGCGATTTCATGCGTTACGTGTCCTAACGCCACTAGGTGGATCTTACTTTTATGTCGTGCAATACGCTCTCGCTTCACGGCAGTGCGACGTATCAGGAGCATCTCCGACGTTCCCTCATGCGCCTCGATCTTTCTCCTCTTCGCTCCTCACCGCTCTACCCGTTTCCTTTCGATCGCTCCGCCAATGCCCAACCTCCCTGCTATTTCTGTGCTGTGTGTGGCCGTTTCACGTTGTAAACGTGCGTTTATACCGGTCTCGAACTGTCGGACAGCGTGTCGCTTGATTGCGTGTGCATCCATTTTGCCGAGGTAGTCGTAAAACGTTTATACGTGAGATCAAAGTTCCCAATGGTTCCGCTAATTTCTTAGTATCGCGTTGCTTTGTCGTGTTCGAAACAAATTGCTATTGGACAAATTGTAATTTACAGTGTGCGATAGATTTCATTGCTTTCTAACAATTCGTTTGTGTTTGCATTTAAAAAATGGAACGACCATTCATGTCACGCGTTTATCTTCAGGTGCAGTGTTGTAAAATTGTTCTTGGACATTAGGATAAGGAAAATGAATGTGCTATTATTCTTAACGACAATTTACAAGTTTATATTAATTGTCGTATATTTCAGCGTGAAATATAATGTGTCGGTTGCAGACTTGTTGCCGATTTTCGATGACGTTTTCACGGTGTAAACCTTTATTCTGGCGACATATTGATCAGGAATAAAATCGTGAATTGACTGTCGATGGTCGGTCGTGAATACTCGTAAATCAATCAATAGTTAATTGTAAATAGTTGCAAGCCAGTAAACGATCGGTTGTAAAGCAGTCGCAAATCGGCCAACGATCAGTGATCGGTCGTTATAGTCATGAGTTAATTCATGGTCGGTTACAAAAAGATCGTAACTCGATTGGTAGTTGATTACAAATAGTCATAAGTTAGTTGATCGTCGATAGTTGACAATCAGTTGTAAATAATCGTAAATCAGCCGATAGTCGATCATAAGCAGTCATAAGGTAATCGCTCCTCGGTAGTCGATCATAATCGTAAGTCAGTTGATGGTCAAAGGTCGGTTACAACTAATCACAAATCAATCAATGGTTGGTTGTGAGTATACGTAAATGAGTCGCTCATCCGGCGTAAGTATTTGCAAATCAGTCGATAGTTGCTCATAAGTCAATTGATGGCTGATGGTCAGTCGTAAGTTTCTGTAAGTCAAATAATAAGCGGTCGTGAATAGTCGTAAGTACTGATAAGTCAGTCGATGATCAATCGTGGATAGTCGTAAACCAATATTTAAAATATATTATAATAAATAAATTTTATGCCTTTGCATATGATGAGTTTGTACGTTTTAATTTGACCAAGATATTTCTGTACAATTCTAATCCTGTAATAGCTTAGCTATCGAATCACCCAGTAACCATCGATTATTCATTGTAACACTAATATTTACACCTCTTTATTATTACATACTTGTACATTTAATTCCAATTTGATGCACGTGGAAATATTTCAATATTTACAATATTTTTCATTTACAAACAACATTCCACAGAATCGAGTCAACGATTCCACAGTTCGTAATAAATTTGGTGCACGATGTGCGTTCATAGTTGGCGATTTGAAGCCGTGTTTCACATTAATGAGCGCACAGGCAGACAGCTATAATGGTATTCTAATAATGGCAACCGATAATATTAAAGTTAAATTATCTGTTTGTCTAATTTTCTCATTGTTCTCGTGCTACAATATCACCTCGTATATAATCGAGTTTTCAGATGTTCCCGGGGAACAGCCAATTCCGGGAGCATATGAAAGGTTTGCGCGAATTCGTGTTATAGTAACGGAATACGGCGAGCATTATTTTATTAGAGCAAGTTTCGTAAGTATGTGGATGCGTCAGAATTGTTTATACAGAAATTCCGTGCATTACAGCGAAATCGTGAAATTCGGTTGCATTTTGCACAATTTCTCATCTCATCGTGGAAAAAGGCCAGCGGCATCGCGGCGGAATGCTGGATTCGAAACGCCCACCGAGTTCTCGTGCGTCCCTGTAACGAGTACAAGGAGGGCGTATCCTCTCTGGGAAAATATGTTCGCCGTGGGCTACTAGTTTTAATTAAATCCGCGCTTTCTGCCGTCCAGGTATGCCAGTTGTATAACCAAGTCGACCTTTCTAGTGTCTCAACGTCCGTACGACGCGTTGCACCTTTTAAGCTGTCTCGAATATCTAGCTAAATCTTCGTTTTCGCTCCTGTACTTACACGCGTGTACATACATATAGCACGTATATGCGAAATCAATTAACTTTATGTAAACGATTCACGGTGAAACGTGAAGAAGAAAATGGCACCTTGCCTTTCTGGGATTTTAAAAGACAATTCGTTTGGTACATATATTGAAATTATTAACCCCTTGACATACAATGACGTCTGGGAGACGTCATCCATTTCATGTGCCATTGTAGACTTCGACGTCTCCGAGATGTCAAGAACTGTCCCCGGTGGACAATCAAAATTCTAAATTTTGAATGAAAATGATACAAATACTGTTGGAATACTTAATTATTTTCCATTAACATGATATATCATCCTGATTAAATGTTATATAGCAATACAAATTTCAAAATAAAATGTTCTGTTTCTAAGCTTGCACGTAACTGTTCAGTTGAACCAAATTAAATAGTATTTTTCGGACGCATTAAATTCCATTTTATTTGTATGTCAAGGGGTTAACCGTTCGCGCTGGTAAAGAATTCACAAATGAGCATGCCCAAATGTTGCACTATTATTCGATTTGAAGCGTTGTTTGAAATAAGAGGTTCATATGAAGTTTGTATATACATATTTTACACAAATATGTTCATTTATTTATTATAGTGTGACATATTTCAAAACAATCTGGAATATGTAATGCAACAAGACGGTGCTTGCATTTCCAGGTAATTTCACTGGGTTTCTTGTGTTTTGCACACACTGCACCTTCTTTGAAGATCTTTTTCAGCTTTTTTTTTCTTATTACTTTCTTCGTTATCGTTTTTGAGTTTCTTTTTGTATTTATCGAAATGGTATCACTGAGTTCACTATCGCTTGTCATTTTGAAACATGGATTGAACTTACTAAAATCAGGTAGATTTATTATTCGGTTTATTTGAGTTTTAAAATATGTGTATCCATATGAGACACTATATCTGTAACTCTGCGAAACGCGGTGCAGTCTGCACTGTTCTGAAAAACAATCTCAGTCGATATGAGTGACATTGTGTCTTTCTTATTCTCGAGATAGTTGATTAGCGTTAGTGATTTTGGAACAGAAACATCTCGACGTGCGTGGCGCGTTATTTTCAGTGCAAGTGGTTAAAAATAATTTTTAAGCTTATCTTTATTGAAATTTTTATTGACTGCAGTGTAGAACGTTTACGATGTCCGCTGGTTTTATTTCAGTGCTTTGTACTCTTTCTAAAGGCTAACGTGCAGCTTGAATTTGTCAGTTAACGTTCCCGTAAAAGTGTTTCAACCATGCTCTTTTAATAGCTATCGAAGCATCGTAAACTTACACGCATCAGTAGGCTAAAGATTTAGAATTTATGGGTCGATTTCCTCGAACAAAGAATACTTTGTGTAACGTTTTACAAAGAGGGATATTTAGTGTTTTGTAGGCATTACGCACTGAAAAAAATCCACTCTGGTATCCATATTGAATTTTTCACGCTCTTGTCTGTATGTATAATCTTTCAGAAAGTACTCAAAAGTAAAAGATGAAAAACTCAAAAAATTACTTACGTACATAGGAAAATTTTTAGTGAAGTTGTAGAAAATTTGAATGATTTTTAAATGTTTTAAATATCTGTCCTATTTTGAAGAATCGTTACAATGAATTTTACCTAGACTTTTGTGAATTTATATAATATGTGTTTACTATATACACCCTTATTTCAATTTCAAAATATTAGTCAAAAATGGAACATCAATCTACAGAATACTTTGAAGAATTTCTCGCAGATGGGTTTTCAGCTGTAGCAAGTGATGTTGAAAGTAATAAATAAAAAGTCACTCAACATTTATTGGTATTATTCAGCATTCGCAGTAATAGCATTTCCAGAATCATCTTCGAAGAAAAATGTTCCAACGATTCCATTTGTCCAAAATGCACACTAAACAGTGCCTTTTTGTGGTTGCAGAGATTTTTCATGAATTACACGAAAATTTCCATCACCTCAGATATGACAATTTTGTTTATTAACGAATCTATCTATTATGAAATAAGTTTGATCATTAAATAAAATTTTGCTTAAAAACATTGGAATAAAGAAAATTCATTTTCATAATAAGTTTAAATAAGATTAATGCGTTATTACAATGTATACTAAAACAAAACTGCTTATGTCATTTGAAAAGACAACGTGTAAACATTAAACATCTACATATTGCAAATAAATTCACTTTTACAGTAAGCATTATATTTTGGTGTTTTAAAATATTTACATGTTGCAAATTAATATATACGTAATACTGCACGTTCCTAGGTGCAGCGATGACCACTTTATGAACATGATTGAAATATCCATCTCTCCGAATATCGCTCTAAGCAGTTTTAGAGGAAATCCATAAACCTCACTCTCTACAAAATGTATATTATAACAACCCTATCTATTAATAAATAAAGAATAATCTGTACCAATAATTATGCTTATTAATGTACAATACTAACGACCGACTCAATTAAGCGCGAATTTGTCACCAACGCAGAGATAATTTTTAACTATCGTGCAGAAATACACATGCCCATTCGTAAAGCTTTATACCTTAAAAATACTCATTATGTTGTTCTGCTTTCTTTTGTTTCAGAGCAGTGTAATTTTATTGAAACCTAAAATAAAACCAACTTAACAGCTGATCATAGAAAGGTCGATTAAACGGTTATTGGTCGATAACCATTAACATTAGAAAGTCGAGTAATAGGCTTCCGGTAGATACAGTGTTATGACATAACTTATAAAACCTTCAAAACCATAAAATATCGAAATCTTCCAGATACGTGTAGATGCGTTCTGACGTACTAGGCGTCGCATTTGGATGACTCTATATGATATTCCGCTGTTTTGAAACAAACCACGAAACCTCTGACGCTTTGCTAAGAGAAAAAGCAAACAAACGATAAAAAATGCGATTTTCCACTTTTTCGATAAAATTTTTCTAAAATAATATTCGCGATCCGTGGCGATACCGAGTAGTTTTTATTTAGTCATGACTCTTCTGCCAAGCAGAGTGTGTGCACCGGCGGTAGATTGTGCAACGACGGCTTCCTTATTTGGCGTGAAACTGACGCAAAAGCCCGTAGTCATCCGACATCACGGTCGAGCGGTTATGGTTCGGCCCTATAGTGTCTTGTGGCGGGTTTACACCACGTCGTCTGTTGGTGGAAACACATTCGCTTTGGCCATGGTTTAAGACGGGTCGAAGGTCTCTCGGGCAAAGCTTCTGAATAGAGTTACCTAACGGTGCACAGGAGGGCAACAAGCTGGTGTATCTTGTGTATGTGCGTATAGGTACATATTCCTTGCTTAACCATACGAAATCTTGGATATGTACCAATCGTCGAGATGGTCTCGTAGTGGTAAGCCTGTGTAATGTTTGCCGGATGAACGGCTTTCACCGGTATCTGTTTACCGGACGAACGGCTCTTTCCTTGCCGATAACTCGCTCTTGCTCTTCTGTTGTCATTTTTTTTTCTTCTTTTTTCTGTTTCTTTTTTTTTTACATTTTTCTTTACCTTTACTGTCTTACGCTCGGTTCCGTTCATCCGAGCTTTGTACCGTAAACGTTCTCTATAGTACGTTAGAAAAAAGAAAACGAAGTAGAAGATGGAGAAGAAGAAAAAAAAAGAATTCCAACTGTATCTCATTTCGTTTCGCGGTAGCTGAGTAACTTCTCATAGCGTGAACCGCGTTCAACTTTCCCATTGTCGAATGTTTTACTTGAGGGAAAAAAAAGAAGAAAAGAAGAAATGTTTAATATAAAGTTAAACGTGAATTCTCCCAGTTTCCTTTACATACGGCTTATTTTCCATGCTCTCCAAATGTCGAAACTTACACAGAAAGGGGGGGGGGGAGCGAATACTGTTTCACCGTTGGTACGCCTGGCTACATCCGCGCGCACGTGAAAAATAATTTATAAAATAAACTTGTCGGGACGTGTTGCCGTGAGAAGGTTGAAATATTCGCGCTACGTTCTGCCGCAAAACCGTTTCAAAAAAAAGTACGGTCCGTGAAAATTTCAACCTTGATTCGATGGTAGCAGGCGGCAACCAGCCTCGGTTATTTTCAAACCGAGCCCCGAAGAAATAGAGTGAGCGAGAGAGGGTATGAGAGATATTACGGGGGAATGGTGGCATAGTTGACGGCACGTTCGCCTTAAAAATTACTAGCGATATTTTAGACGCGGTAATACGGAGAGTTTAACTATGCCCACCAAATAACAAGAGCAAGACGAATGAAGTACTTTGCCTTACATAATTCATTCTCCAGTTTCTATATACCTTGCGGAACGCTCGTATTTTCTATGCGCCGCCAGACTGCCTAATCATACGCGCTGAATGTTAAATGTCCACGTTCTTCGCACCCTCCGCCACCGCTTTGACTTGCTCAAGTATTTCGTCGGTCTTTTGTACGTTACAATTCTACAATCGTGGAATTTTACCTACGTTCCATTATCTTCCTCGTCCCTGTATTTCGCTGAATTAAGCGACGCTGAAATTTCATCGTGATAAATCGTACCTTTCATTCGGAAATTTCGAAATACAAATATACCCGTCTCTCGATTTACACGGTACTTTTATTTTTACAGAGGTCGCACAAATAAAAATTGTTAAAAACAAAAATTTATGTTGCACACATATTTGTAGTTATTTTTTAGTATCGTTCGTTTGTTAATGCTAGCATTAAATCTAAAAAAGGAAATTCCCCCCTTTTTCTTTGGACACAATGTTGGCAAAACTGAATTGCGGGGAAATAGTGATAGAAAAACTACGCAAAAAGGAAAAGCTTTATTATTAGCAGAAACTAAGCACAACTGTTAATTATGGATTTCATTAGCAAATGTTTCCGATCTGAAATTGTCATTAATTATTTCATCAATTCAACAAGAATTTCTCAAAAACTATAGGAAAACTATAGGAACCAGGAAGAAAGGATTAATAATTTCTGATAGTGGCGATAGTAATTGAACCTTTGAACTAATTTTTTATAAGTTTTGTATTTCTAGTTTCTAGAAAATGAATTAAATGTAGCTCTATTTTCATGAATGGACTGATATTTTTTGTTTTTTATTTATATTTTAATTTTATTTTACGTTAAAATAAATGAAATTAATTAAATAACGGATTAAATTGCATTTTGGTTTTCTTTCGACTTACACTGTTTTTCATACAAAAGGTCATGATTTCGATTTACACGGTATTCTGAGGAACGGGTCTTCCGTGTAAATCGGGGGATAAGTATACGTGAATTTAAAAACGAAATTTGTGGATTCAATAGAAAATTTTCAAACTTCTATATAACCCCTATTCGCATAAGCTATAATAAATTTACCTAAAATAGTTCATATTAATGCTAGATTTACGGGAAGTGTTAATTTGACAAATTTTGGATTTCATGAAGCATTATCTTTAACAATGAAATGTATTCCTCATGGAATAAACAAACAGCAATATTTACAGTGATTTCAAGAATAATGGAGTCGGAATAAATTTCCTTAGGCGATATCTCCCAAATTAAATTATTTAAACGTGCATTGTTATTTTGGGTGTATCTCAAAAAATTGACATGTGCAATGCATTCTTTTTTAACGATGTTAAACTCATCAAACTTTGGCATCAAGCACACCTTTATACACCTGACTACAACCACTGGAACTTTTGAAGCTATAAATCCGATAGTTTTTACGAATATTCAAATAAAGCTTTGAAAGAGTATTTCAAAAGGATCGTAACAGCAGGCTATACGTTTTTCGACTTTATCAAAGGTATGTAACCCGTTTAAAACGGAAAATTAAATGTTTCTATTGTCTGCTAGAACGTTAAAACGTCCCAGGATAAAAGTGATAGCACAATTTGTAGAATTAAAGTAGTCCATTAAAGTCTTGTCGCTGGATTACCGGTGATATAAAGCATCTCTCGCCGCAATCCTGAGTGAATAAAATGAATAGAACAGATTCTAATGATCCAGAAAAAGGAAAAAGAAGGGGGGAAAAAAAAGATACCTCGCACAAAGCGACCAATGGGTGAAAATAATTCGAGTGGGTACTTCTTCCGTAACGCCAAGGGCTACAGGGGTAAGTAATGGCTTCTGTCGTGGCTGTTTAAGCGGTGCAGCTTCGTGGCTGAGATTGGAGGTGGCTCACCCTCCACCGGATACAAACTATTGCATCGCATCGTCCGCCTCAGGATGTCCGATCGAGTTATCGTCTGGTACCCCCCGTTTCCCCCTTCTCTGTGCCTTCTTCATCTAGGAACGCGAACGTATCCCCAGGCTACAAACCATCCCTTGTGCTAGGTTATTCGCTTTCAACCTCGTCTCCTTATCTTCTTTCTCCTGGATCCCCGCCGCGCTGCCTCACCCAATCTCCCATTCTTCTTTTAACCGAAACTCCCATCCGGTATCAGAATAATTCGCATTTATTTGTCGTGTGCCTCCGACAAGCGTCTCGAGTTGGCATAATGAAATGTCGTCGTATGCAATAAGACGGGGTACGGATTTTTATATAAGCGGAACAAGACTTTTATTATGAACCCTCGTAAACCCTTATAAGATTGCAATATTACCTATTTTCTTTTTTTTCTTTTTTCTTTGGGAATAGATAATACAGTGAAATCCTAGCTTAGAAATGAAACGTGAGGAACAGTGAAAGTTGTTATTATTTCTCAACGTTTGTTGGTATAGTTTATTTCAATCAAGTAGGATGACTTCTCCAGTGAATTAACATTTAAGCCACAAGTCTGTTAAAATTAGAATTCACAAATCGTTGTTTAATTTACCTGAATACTATTACTGTAAGTGAGCTGTTTCATTACTAAGGTCATACATCTCGGAACACAATTGTAGCAATATTTGACAGTTATAGCCTTAATTAAAATGCCTGGCATGGTATTAAGTGAAACATGGGCCACATGACCAATGAATGAGCACAAGTTTCTAATGAATGTAGTGCCGTCTAGGTTATAGGAAAAAAGATCACTTCTGCAAGACATCTGTGGATTTCCAGTGGAACTACTGTCCAAATTTCAATGATGAAAAAGCGTGATAGGTGTTAATTTTTCGTGGAATATGAGCAAACGTTCATTCACTAGACAGGTCACTCTTTATCAGTTTGTGAAATATATTGGTTGAGTGCAAAAGTTTTAACAAGTTTTTCTGTAAATGAATAGATATTATACTATTTCATGTAGTTTTCAATAACCTTTTTCTATTCTTCCGATAATATTTGCAATCCTCTATTATAAAATGCACTTGTTTTTTCTTCAAAAAATAAGGAAACGTGATTTTTCACCGTTGAGGTGTCCAGAGCGAGAGTTATCGTTCAAGTGAATGTCGCCTCGTTTAAACTTAGTAAACCGTTTTCCACAGGTTGGAATCGACACACAAGATTTTTGTAATTCGTAATATCTGCCCCCCTTCGATACTGGTACATCATAATGACACCTAAATTGCACTTTTCCATGTTCATTTTCAATTTTTGTTTTGAAGTACAGTCATTTTTATGGTAAATAACAGCTGATCGTCTGTGTCATTAAGATATACGACACTCGAACGCGATAACTATAATTTCACTATTGTTTTCAATATATAAAAAAATCTATAAGAATTCTGGTACACTATCGAAGTCTTCACTGAATTGTAAAATCGTCAAATATTTAAAACATTTTTCAATGAAAATAAACATTCATTTCAATGAAATGCAGGAATGTAATATTTCTTGAGTCATCAATGATCTAGGTTGCCTAAGGCTTAGGAATAGAATTATATGTTAGTATCAAATATTGATAATTTGAATGTCTGTTAATTATGAAACGTGACATTTTAAATGAGTTATTAAGGAGTACTAAAATATGTATTCGTTTCCAAAACCTTGAAGAATCTTCCAGCAAGCTGTGACAAATGATATCGAAATAAATCTAGGTAACTAAATGACAGTGAAGAAATGAATTGTAATAATCTTTGCATTTTCTCTGAAGTAACTATCAAAACTGATAATTATGGAGCTACTATGACATTATCTTTATAGATCATATGTGAAAACTTTAAAACTTGAAATACATTCTTACCGATAATTCTGATATTGTAAACTAAATTTGAGATGCATCACTCACCTGAAACAAAAGAAACAAACATTATTAGAATACATATAGATGTACAAAGTAATCCAATTTTGTTCTAATCAAACTTTGTCGATATGTTCTATGAATACAAGTAAAAAAAAAGTGTTATACAAACATATGTAGGTTATTTGAAGCTTTATTAAAAAGTTATAATAAAAATATGAAATCCGAAAGAAGTGGTAACGAACTATGATACAAAACATAAATGACACTGAACAAAGTTATATATATTCAACACCGTAAACACAGCTCTATTTTTACCATTTCCTTCATATTTCGTAATATTGTTATAACTTTTTAATAAATCTTCAAATAACCTGTTGGTAATTATATTGAAAAGGGCCTAATCGACTTCGATAATTTTCAAATATGTTATAGAAGATAACATTTTGAGTGACTTTCCCTATACATGTTACTATCGTCTGTCTTTAGTTTTCAAAATAATCATAAAAATAGTTTTCGTGCTTTTTCGTTAAATTTAGGTTAAGTTTAGAATTATTTTCATTATCTCATGGTACGATGCCTTTACATGGCTCATATTTCAGTCTGTGAACAGAGTGATAAGGAAGAAATACAAGTTACAATTAATTTAGCTATTCCGTAATACACACTTCACTAAATGACAAACTTCCGTTCTATTTATATCGCAAAAGAATCTATAATATATTTCACAATGAATATATGATAATTATGTTTTTTGATATGACTGAAATGTATCGACTTAAGTGTTCTTTTTTTCATATATTATTTAACCCGAAATTAATCCAAATTTAAAACCAAATTAGAGAATATCAAAACTATTTTTATGAATATCTCGAAAATTAAAGCCTTTTGGGGGTAACATGTATACGGAAAAGTTATTTAAAATATTCTCTCCAACATATTTAAAGATCATTGAAATCAGCAATGTATTTCTCTTTCTATATAATTATAAATTTTTTTCTTACTTATACACATAGATCGTACTGACGAAGTTTGATTAGAAAAAACTAGGATACCCAGTATATGTAGAAAAAGTTCATACATTTATATCCAGATCGAAATGAACGAAATAGGGAAAGTTAACACATATTAATGCCTGGCGGACGTATTACTGAGCAGAATGATTCGGACGGGATCGATCTGCAGATTAAATTTTCATTTACCGTAACGCCTGTGCCTTTGCGTGGTAACGGCGTAAATTCGCCCGCTCGGCTGCATCGCTTGGGTTCATTAAAGCCGGCTGCTTCTCGTTTAATCCCCACGAACCTACCAAAATCATGTTCGATAAACATTACCGCAGCGCAGCGATTTTCTTTGGTGACTGAGTTAAGAACGCTGGAGGGTTGTTAGACTTGTTAGAGAATTTCACTTTACAAACAATCCCCAATCCTCGAAAATTGTTCGCCTATCGGCCAGCGATTACGGCGCGTGTCGTATACCGTTACGGAAATTGAAAGCCGAAAATACGTTAGGATAGCACGAACTTCGTGATTGTTTTTCTTTTCTTCCTTTTTCTTTTCTTTTTTTAATCGGTACGGTTTTCACTAAGATCTCATTGAATTTTTGAATAGCTAATGTGTTTTTGTCAATGTCAACTACTGCAAAGGCTTTCCCAAGTTTTCGTTCCATTAAAGAACGGAAAAATTTGAATATCTAATGCGTTTTTGTCAACGTAAACTGGTGCAAAGATTTTCTTAAGTCTTCGTTCAATTAAAGAACGAAAAAATAGTATTATGTTTCCAATATACAGGATTTTCCCACCTTTTTCAGCAAAATGATGTCAGCTTATTCTATAAGTGAAATTACAGGAAAAATTGTACATGTAGTGTGTCTAGTAACTGAAACGGGCTATAACTTTGTTCCTTTATTTATATAATAAGATCAATTTAAATGTAAAGCAAAAATGAGTGTAATATCATCTGAGAATCTTTTCACAAACGTCGCTTAGAAATTCAACCCTGAAGAATAGAAAATTTGTCAATTTACACAATTTCTCTGTATTGGTTTAAATATGTTCACTATTTTCAATTTTAAAGGCGTTTTTCGGAATTCAGTGCTATTTCCAGCATTTTCTTTAATTATCCACAACTAAAGAACTGAAGAGAAACATCTCGTATATAAATATCCGTGTAAAATGTTTGACTTTAATCTGTAGTTTTAATCTCCTTAGCTTTAAGCGTTCAAACACTAAGAAAGTAAATAGATCAATATCTTGTCGTTAATTCCTGGCGAATTGTTTGGTTTTCCATACTGTACCATGACCTCGTAGAAGGTGGAGAGCAAGGGATGTTAGTGGGTTTAATGTCTGGTCCGACCCGCCGCGAATTACCCCGCGGAAATTTATTAAAACCGTAAAGCAGAAGAAACGGCTCCGGCCGAGCGTGATGGCGCTCCCCTTCCCGTTGTTCTCTGTGTTGGAAACTGGCTAGTGGACGTCTGTAGAGGAATGGGCAACAAAGAAAAGAGGGCGAGAACCTGTTCCTGACGTTAGTGACCACGGGGCATTTTCTTGGTCAAGCTTGTCTAGTTACGCTGGATTAGTTCCCGTTTTCTAACCCGAGACGTTGCAACCAACCAATTAAATCGCCGTTAACCTATACTCTGTACCGCTGTTCTAGCTTCCTAGTTGATTTCTTTATACGTAGAAATGGACTTACTTGTTGGTACGTAAGAACCAGATGCAACGAGAAAAAGAATGCGGTTTGGCCTTTTGAGACCATCGAACCAGGAGATTACATTCCTTTCATATTCTTTCTTTAGTTTCCTCTTAAGTTCAGTAGATTCTTGTTAGCGAACGATTTAACGTTTATTTTTTCTTATGGGGATGAATCAAGAAATTGTATTTTATGCATTCGTGCAAGATTCAAAGTTTCATATTTGTAATATTTCAAAATTTGGTTAGTGTGGATAGAGCTGGTTTTTAAATTACACAAATATGAAGATATAGTATATGAACATACGTAAAACAACGTGTGAAAAAATATGTAAGACATGCAACAAGTATATTGAAAATAGACAATAATAATAGCAAGTTTAGTAACCAATATGAAAAATCAGTATAATATAGTTAATCAGTTTTAATAAAAATTAATGTAGTTATAGTATAGTATAATGTAGTTAATCAGTCAAGATTAATTTGAATACAAGATATAATCGATTCGGATATCACACGACGTGATCGAAACATTATCTAAATTTACTCCAATTACAATCTTCGATTTCCATTGTGTTCTCAACAATTTTACCTCTTAAAATTTCACCATACACGTTGCTTGCATACATACGTCTGTAACATATTCTATAACGAATATTACAAGTTCCAGTTTTAACGAGATTTTAATTTCGATTGCAGTAAATTGGTTCGAAACTTCAGCAAACAATATCAGATTCTAAAAATACACGTGATAAATGTAAACGAAATATGTAAAATTACTTCGTCTTAAAGCTACATTGTTTAATACGACGCAATTCTTAGCTGCACATTTTCTTAGAGGTGCCGCCGAGTTACTGATAGATAAAATGATTTCGAATGCAAAAGGTTAAATGATCTGATTCTGTCTGAATTATACGTTTATTATTTTTACAAATATCAGACGCTTGCCTGTTACAACCTATTTATTCATGTTTATTCTTCCTTTGAGATGGCAGCGAGAGTTACCATGAAACAGATTGATGACCAGTACAGTGATATAGACTGCTGGCTGGTGACTCTGGCTACTAATGACCACACTCTGTTCGTCCAACGGTATTTCTGTTCGTCAAACAAAAGGTGGTATATACAGTCACGTCAACCGTTAGCTTCCAGAATATTCCAAACGACCGTCGTTCACGTGTAACGGGCTTTTTCGCCGATGGACTTTTCGTTACGTGACATTTTAGTCTCATTTCTATCCGTAGAATACACTGGCGAAGTTTGTATGGAAAACCCTAGAACACCTTGTATATATGTACATATATACACATATACAATGGGATCTCGATTAACCGGCGTCATCGGGACCGACAGAGTCCAAATAAATCAAGACCTGAGGGAAAAAATTGGAAATGTAATTTAAATACACTACAAACATTGTGTTTCACAAAGATTGCAATTTCTTATACAATAAATGTAATTTTTTCGAACAGTATATATGTTCGGTTTGCGCAATGCTTGATATTTCTTTGCTGAGCAATTATATCTCACATTTCGCAATAAACTTCATGTGAAAATTAGTAAACAAGATTGAAACTTCGTCAAAAGCGATGTAAGAAATAATTGATTTGCTAACGAAAAGTGTCTAGACTATAATGGTGGTCATTTATATAATATTGTATTTCATGTATAATGTCATGGAAGGTACTTTAAACTGATGTAGTGAGTACTAGATTATCTTTCGTACTTTGTCTTTCATTTCAATTTAAAATGCTATCGCTTTTATTGGAAGACTCTATACAATAAATTTCTCAAGGAAAATTTTTCTGTTGTTTTAATTCTACTTAAGAAAACTGTCAAACTCGAGAACTCAACTGCCAATCTAATATAAAGTACATGAATGTCTGAAGTGTCGCGGGACAAAGCATAACCTAACAGACAAGGGCGACTTAAATCGGGGGGCGTGATTGTAAGAGTTATACTGGGGAATATTTGGTGACGCGACGACTTTTTCAGGGACGTCAATATATTTGTCCCGGTATATTTTGCCCCATCGTCCTATCTTGTTCTCTTTTCGCTCAAAGTGAAGTAAAGTAAAGGAATCGGTGGCTGCCAGCCAACCTCGGATTTCTAGTCGCGAAGACGAAGCGACGTACAAAGCGTTACAACCCATTGCACACGCCGAATCGTTTCTGGGTGCCTGATGTACCGAGCCAAGTTCTGCCCACCTACCTATCCCTAATGCCGTAACATTATTCGATGCATAAGTACATACGTGAAACTTGTTTCTTCAACGATAATTATTTTTCCTCGTGGGCCAAAAGAAAGGATACAACTATATTTGTTTACCGTTGCTTTTACAGTTCTTTCTTGAAGCTGAACTATATAAAAGTACAGAAGAAGAACGTTTCATGTTAGGTGTGCCAGCTTTTTGAAACGTGCCACCGATTAGGTGCAGATGGGATAAAAAGTACGCGTGTAGCAAAAGTCCGAAGAATAAAGGTCTTAAGTTTCTAAGCATTCATGCTTGCAGGTTACTTCCTCTTTTTCTGTAAAGAGCATAACATATTTTGTATGTATCTTTGCATACAGCTGAGGACTGAAATTTTCAAATGACAGTGCTTTTCATGTTCGATTCAATTTTATTATATTACAACAGAGAATTCAACGATCCACAAGAATTACACTAAAGCAAATTTCTAAAAAATATACTTGTTATTTTATATTTAACATGTACATATTTGAACAAAATATAGCACGACGAAAGTTTTCGAACGATTCAAATGAATAGAAAATAATGTCAAATTTGGCGTAGGAAATATAATGGTTTGAGGTTGCTTTTGTGATATCGGTCCTCTTTACCGTATTCATTCCTTACCCCATAACAAGTTAGAATCGTGACATAGATTCTAGCTGAGATTCTGCAAAATCAGTTATATTAGTAACAAACATTAATTTTAATTTTAACTTTCTTTTTAATTTATAAGATCGAGGACTGTCAAGCGTGATTCATCTATAATATATTAATGTTTTAAACAATAATCAAGATATCTTCGAAAATACAATGTTGCCTTACGCGATTGGACAGGTGTCATAAAACTGGATGTTTCAGTATGACAATGATCTCAAACCTTCAGCTAAAAGTTAGAACATAGTTGAAACATGAAAAGATTCATGTTTTGGATTGACTTGCATAAGTAGTAAATCTTAACTTCATAGCAAATCAATGGAGTGAAGTGGAACAATGAAAGGTCGAAAATATTCAAAAGCAGATTTGTTTGATACATAGAAATTAGAATTGTTTATCAAACTCATATCTGACAAAATTAATTAACATCATGCCGAGAAAATGCCAAGCTGTTATTGATATTAACATTTTCGATCAAAGGTAACTTTGTTACGAAAATAATGGATATATTTATTATTTTTGCGAATCTTGTAGTATATTATTACATAAAGTCTATTTCTAACGTTAGTACGCTTTTAAAAAATGCTATATTATTCAAAATTTTATCAAATACATTACTTTGACTTGTGTAAGTGGTAGAAAATCTTTAGATAATTATTTTATTATTTTAAATTACTTGCACTCTTTATTGGCGCCTACATGTAAGAATGTTACCAACGAGGGAATATTCCC
Source organism: Anthophora plumipes (assembly GCA_951804975.1). Lineage (NCBI taxonomy): Eukaryota > Metazoa > Arthropoda > Insecta > Hymenoptera > Apidae > Anthophora > Anthophora plumipes. Next base: position 11,816,688 of record OX638118.1, on the reverse strand, counting down.
AACTCATATTCACAGATGTTGATAAAACTCTGATGTACAGTAATTCTCAAAAATATACTTTACACGTATTTTTCTTTTTTATCGGTAATCTTCCACTGTAAAAAAGTAAAATCCTTCTTACACTTGAGAATGTAATAAACATATTTGAATTAGTATCTCAAACATGATAAAATACAGAAGAATGACGTATATGTACGAATTTTATATTTTTCAACTTCAAACTTGTGTCATTCATGAAAACTACTCACAGTCGCAAAGTAGTAAGTTTAATGCAGTTTATTTAATTTAAATCGTTTGGAAACTTTTGCCACACCATATTTTGCTCAAATGTGTACAAGTTAAATCTAAAAGATAGGAAATATACTTCTTAAAAACTCTCTTTAGTGTATATTCTTGCAAATCATTAAATTCTCTGTTATACGTAATTACTCTTTCCTTTTTTCAAAATTCCGAAGGAAACATATAAAATTGAATGAAACACGAAGAAACGCTGTCGTTCGGAAACTATTGTCCACAACTGTACAATACTTTTTTGCCTGTAAGAGGTCCGTGTAATAAATATTTACACCTAAGCTGTCGTTAGAGACTTAAACATAATCGCGGCTGATTTTACAAGCCGCTGAGAGTAAACCGCAAGATCTTGTAATATGAATGTGTGCTACGTGCGTGTCCATGCGTGGATTAATTTAGCGTTCCCCAGGGTGTCTCGTATCACCGACAAGTACCGTAAATACGGTTATTTTAAATCTACATCCTGCAAAGGGTAGTAAATTGCGAAATAATTACGCTTGCCTGTACAGCCCCGACTCGAAAGGGTCGGTTGTACAGGGAACAGCGAAGGGGTGAAGAGAATATTCTCCATGGTTTCAAGTGTACTACACCGGCCCGTTTCCCCTCGAGGGAAATAATACTTCGTTTTTGCAAAAAAAAAAAAAAATGTAATGGGCCCCGTGTCAGGCGTTATTTGACCAAGGAGGAAATTGTATAGCAGTCTCTCTAGAAAGGATCCCTTCAAGAAATTTTTCTTTCGTAATTGCTTGTACTTTTATATCTTCGTAAATACGACTAACGGAAAGGGACGATCGAGCAAGCGTTTTCAATACTCGAAGCGTCTACAGAGATAGAGGGGAATTACAACGGTGGCCACAGAAATTGTACCATTTCGAAAATATGAAAGCTTTTGGTTCAATTATCACACGAACGATGATTGTCTGTGTCATCAGACGTTAGAAGTTTGATTTACATTGAAAAAAAAAAACAATTTATTACTGGTAATCCACAAATAATTCGAAATAATTACATCCTTACACTTTGTACAAATTTCGACTGTGAATACATGCAGAAATGAACAAACATTTTCCAACTTTAAAGATTATTGGCTATTCTAAATGGTATTTTTAAAATGATTTAGTATTTTGTATTATAGCTCCCTACACGAATCTTAATCCCCCAATGGTAAAGTGAGTTCTAAACGTTTGTTAGGTTACCACATGCCTTGGTGAGATGAATATGAAGATGAATAGAGAATATTAAATATCAGATCTGAAAAATCAAAAGATTGTGCGGATACTAAGTGAGTATATATTAAAGAAGATTCTTGAAGCCTTAGGGAGAAATATAGAGGAAACCGTAAAGAAAGAATCATAAAAAGTCAAAAACTTCTAACAATTGCATGTTAAAAAGTATAGATTATGATGCGAAAGAGTAATTTATTATGCCCTTCAAATTTCTTTGAAAAGTATGAATTAGTTAAAATGTTATAGCAGTTACTTCCAACGTAACACAATTAAAAAAAAAAAAGACGCGAAATCTTTCCGTATCCATGTTAAGCGTATCTCTAAACGCCTCGACGTCAATGTGTTAAGACAGCTCTGTTAAACGCTAAATTCTGCTAAATTCACGCTAAATTCTGCCCCGCTTGAACAATATCTCGCAACGTTACGTTTCAATCGAACGTCGAAGTTCTTTATTCCCACGAAGACGCTATTTACCCTAACCAGTTAACATTCTTACTCGGCAATCTCCGAACGGAATAATCAAAAAGACCAACGGAGATTGAATGTGTTTATGTTGGCCGATTTTCCGGTGAATTCGTTGACGATTTGCTTGTGAATACGAAATGCGAGGAAATCTTACAGAAGAAGTTTGTCATGAAGCTTTTACGAGTGGGTTCGTTTCTTTGGCTTTGGTAAAGGGGAGTAGATCGGGCAAGGGAGAGATAACAGGATCGTGGGAACAGAGAAAGGGGAAAATGGGAAGTAGAGAAAGGAAGCGAGAGGCCACACCTCCGCCGTACCTTTCAATTTGCGAGGCAATATTTTTGGCGCACGCTGGCTGAGTTCGGTGTTTTATAAGGTCGTTACCAAGGTTGCGCTAATCTTCACCCTAGCCGCAAGCTTCTGGCAAAGTGCCCGGCAGGAAAATATTGTTTCACTGGTCTTATCTGACTTGTATCTCGGCCGACCTTTTGCTACAGAAGAAAGCCCCCTCCTCCCTCACCCACCTCTTTTGTTTACAGTAGTGGCTATAGCGACGTGGAATTTCATATTCTCAAAGTGAGAAATTTACTGTATTCCTTAGAATACACCAGGTTGCGGGACACAGGAAACAACACAGGCTACAAAGGGTACAAAAGACCTTAGTGAAATAAGTAAACTCCAACGTAGCCTGAAATGTCCCTTTCCGGAAGACATTCTGCAAGTCAACGTATGTATAACTGTCAACGTTTGTTATTCATTTACTTGATGAACTATGAAGTATCAACTTTTGAAAGCTTCGATGTGTTGTAGAAAGTGTTTTACATTTCTTGGAATCGTATGTTGTCAAACTTAGATTCCTGAAAATGCAATTGTCAGAATTTTTTTAGCACGAAATACAGTTATCGGGATTTCTTTAGCATGGAAAAGCTGTTTTTGAGTTTGCGATCGTCATCGTGAATAATTTACAGAGAATTCAAATAGCTTACAATTTTATATAAATCATTCTTTTATTAATAAAATATATAATATATAATATAAAAAATAATATAATCTTCTTATGGAAAATTCGCTGCTCTGCTAAATTTTGTTGCAAACAATTATTTCATTTAAAAATTCAAAGCCACAAATAACTTATTTTGAAACACATGGTTAGCAAAAAAAAGAAAATCTAACTTTAACCTAACCATCATATATTCTCTTAACCTCTTGCCTTATAATAACGAGTCACACTCGTCCTGTGGATTGTGATTAAGCTGAAGTAAAAGAAGAGTTATCTGTCTATCAAATTTATATTTCTGTTCTAATTTCAGTTTGAATTAAGATGTCATTTTTATTTGACGACTGGAAAATTAGGCTACTTTAAACAATTCTTTTCTGCTTATTTCTTTGCCTTTTTCAATTCGTCAGGTATCTTTCAGCGTCTTTTTTTACATGTAAAATGCATTCCTTTTTCTTCACAATAAAATCAACATAATTATTTGGACTGCCCATAAAGCATAGAAAATAATTTTAAATACATATACTTTCGAAAAATGGAATACAAAAATTTTTTATTTTTTGAGACTTCAAAAGTAAAATAACCTCTTAAATACCGACCATTACGAGATAAAATTTATGTATAATATTTTAACGTCTTTTTACTTAGTACACTACATATTCGAGACTAATAAATGTAGCGATTGAAAACATCGTACGGTAAGAGGCTAATTTAAAATTAAGAAAAAAATGAAAAATTACAACTTTTAATAACTACTGTATGTGGGCAAGCTACAAGAATCATCCAACACATAACTAAATATGTATAAATTCTATGTTCATTCAAAAATCATGAAGAACAGCCAAACAAATGTGGTAGAATGGTTCAACAAGTTTGCGTTAAACCGCTGAATATCATCAAACGACCCTCGCGAGGATGTGACTGCCGCACATTTAACGCTTTTAACGCGCAACCTGTCACGTGGTGTAATAAAAAGGGACCGTTTTGAATTTCTTCACCGGATTTACCTGCTTAAACTCCGACAAGTCTGGTACTTCTTAGTGGGCCGACACTTGTGCGCCGTCTTCAGCTTCTTCAGCTGTTCTTTTTCCCTTTTTGTCGCGTGGATGGGACCGAGTAGGAGGCATACAATTACTCATAGAATGGAAAGGCTGAAGAGAGAACGGAAGAGCTGTAGGCGCAATGGCGCGTTTACACGTGGCATTCACCCCGTTAATGCGGTACTCGTCGCAAAGTACCATCCTCCTGGTTCCTCCTCTTTTCCTCATCCCTTCTCTCTTTTTCTCTCTCTCTCTCTCTTTCTCTCTCTCTCTTCACTCTCCAATGGAAAAAGCATGAAGAGACTGCGGCGCGTATAGGCTCCGCTGGAATAAACGGCGACGAACTACGAGAGGACCTTCGCGTTCGTCGATCCGCTTCATCCCTCCGAATCAGTTATATGACCCATGAAAGGAGTCTTTATCCCACTGGCAATTAGTTGCAGCCATAATGAGTTCTCGTAAAACTCGTAAATCCTGATGGGATTAGAGAGACCGGTTCTGTAACGTTGCAGTCCACTTACCGGCGAGCACGATTACCTTTGCAATTCGTTTCAAAAATTTTCCGGTTCGAGTGAATTTCTTTATAATTTTCAATGATCGCAAGCGCGAAGGTAAAATTTCTGCTAAACGTATCGGCTGTGACTTGGTAGGGTAGGCAGTATGGTGTAGCCAGCCACCGCAGCACGTTGCTTCGAGTTTAATGATAGCGGATATCTCGCAAACATCACGTACCACGAAATACGCGAACGTGACCACAGCGTCAAATGATCGCAGGCCACCCTTTCCTGCCGCTAGAATTCGGGGAACAAAAGTTGAAGTACAAGCCGATGAATGCTACGGACCTGAAAAATTCAAAATAAATTGCTCTAACACAGCCTCGAAACTTCTTTTTCCTCTTTTTTAAATATCAGTTGCATGCCTACTTGCACGCTAACTATACATAACCTACAGTGACGCTAATAATGAAAGGATTTTTTATTTTGATTATAAAACGCTTCTAGGGGTGAAAATATATTTTCAAAGAAATCGTGAATATTTACAAAACCGTAAAAAATAAGAGAAAAGAACAAATTAAAATTTAATTCAAAACGTTAGATAAGTTTTATATCTGCATCATTGTGTTTTCTAGTATTCTACATTATGTTAGTAAACAATTTTCGAAAAAAACATTTTTGCTTCTAAAATCACACTTACTCTATTTTTCGAGAATTTTTTATCACCATAATGTGAGGTACCAAAAATTATATAACTCTGAATTTGACTTTCTTCCATATTATGAAAAAGAAGATTTCACCCAATTTTCCAAAACTTTAATAAAACTAAGAAGCTCCAAGAAAGCTAAAATTTTACATAGTTTCGTTTTCCAAAGTTATCAACAAATCCTGCTAATTTGAATAAAAATAAAAAAGGATCTGTGACTATAACCACAATCCTGTGCGATTAGGAGAGGAGGGACACGTACAATTTAATAAATATTCAGGATACCTTGAAAACTCACAATTTTACCTCTAGGACTGTTTTATTGCAGGAACAAAACATGGTTTCGTCATTAACATCACTTGTACTACATTTCTGCAAAGTTCCAAACTTCTTTCGAATTGCCCTTGTAGAAATAATCAAAACCAGTGGCGTTCTGTAAGAAGAAAGCTCAAAAGGAATCCTCTGTTTGTACGAGGTGTTATGTAGAACACGCTTTCTCTTGCTGCTGCTCCTCCTTCTGGTTGGTGCTGACTGCGCGTAAATTATGCAGGATGTATCTTCGTAGAGATGGGAGGAGAAGGCATTGTGGGTCGTCGACGAAGTGTAAGTATCTGCACAAGTAGAGAATGCCTGGGCGGAGTCAAGACGCGAAGCCGACGGCATGCTCGTAGTCGACTTTTTACACGACCATTGCAACAGTTGGCCCCTTTAAGGTACTGCAAGAGCTGCATGCTTCACTACGAGTCCTCCACACTTTAACACGTTTCATAAGCAATTACTCGAGTCAACTAGAACTGGAGTCGTATACACTGCAACGTGTCTGTTTTATACGTTAACACTAGTCAAACATTAAACATGAGAAACAGACGCAACTATACAGGATGTCCTCGTACAAATTTCGTACAAACTTCTTCCGTATAAAGGGATTAGCAGGATAAGCATGACTAGCGATCTCTAAGCGAATTTTTATTTTTGTTGGTTGCTACATAATGTTCTCTGCTTGAAAAACCATTCTGCAAATGTGCTTTCTTCTTTTTTTTTTGAGTTACAATGTTTTACAAGCAAGAATAGATTCAATAAGAGTCACCAAAAATGGTGATTCAGCTTTGATAGCAACAGTTTGTACTTTTAAGAGGATTTAAGCGAAGATATGACCCCATTCGTTGGCTAACTTCTACGATCGACTACTTCAGAGACAGTTACCATTTGCAACCGCTAATCTTTCACCCTTTAAGTATTACGTATCACTATATTGGATTCTATTTGAACGAGGTATTTAAATGAAATGTGGCTATAGTGACTCTGCTTTAAAACATTATACTTTTTTCCTATTTATCTTATAAGGGTCAGTTACAATACGGAAAAAAGACAGCTGGCGTTTATGATTGCACGCTAGAAAAGCTACTTTTGAAGAAACTGTTTTGATCTGTTTAATTTTTAATAAATCTAACAATGCACGTTTTTCGAAGGAACTTTCATTGACTACGCAAAGGACAAGCGACGATTTAGAGTCAAAAATCCTGATTGAGTACAAAAAAGTAGTGAAAAGAGTCAAATCAATTTTTTCGATGTAGAATCTACTTTTGATACAGCAAGCGAGTTTCTTCGCGAAACATTCAATGAAAACGGAAGAAAGATTAGTTGATGGGTTAAAAGACTCGTTAAAAGTAGATTTTACATCGAAAAGATTCTGTTTAGGACACATGTTGATTAACACATTGCTGCACTGATATTTTATTGCTAACCACCATACCTAGTGGCCAGTCATTTGTTGTATAACAAATTTCTGTACTTCTTATGGTTTATTAAATGTTAAAAATCATTGTCACGTTAAACATTTATTTTTAATAAATATTATAGAATTGATTTACATCTTTGTACATCTTGTTTATTTTACTTCTTTTTACTCTATTATTTGTTTATTAAAAAACTCTGTGGTTAAAAATATATTCTGTGGTTTTTTTTACACTTAACCCATTTTCACCATTAACGTGTATATACGCTCCTGGCCATTATCACCAAAGTGTATATATATGCGCATTTATGTTGTAAGTGAATAGGAAATCAATGTATTATTATTCTTTTGTTCGTTTTTCTCTTTATTACAGAGCATTGAATTCCTATATAAAAAAATCTCTTCATTTCCATTCTTCAAAAATCACTGAAATATTAAGTTTGCAGTATTTCTTAAAATATCTTTATTCAGATTTAATAAAACAAAAATTTAGTGGTTAAGGCATATTTTTAACTCTTTCATATGATGCAAATGCGTTAATGTATAACCTGTCTTGTCGAGGGTTGAATTTGTTCAGTTGAAAACTTTCGTTCTTTCTATGCACGAATGTGTGCTATTTCTCCTGTAAATTAGGCTTCTTGTTTTTATGCTGTCCAGTTCGAAGATGCCTAACAAACAAGTGATCTCTTCACAGTATTCAATCATGAGCAGTAATTGTTCGCGCGTACACAAACGAGGAAAGAAAGTTCGAAGAGAGACCGGCAATAAGATCGCTATTCTTGCGACGTGACGCTTTATTTCATCTCGTCACTCTTAACATGTCCGTCGTACCGGTGGTTCTTCGGTTCATTTGAAATGCGCACTGCCGCAAAACGCGGGACCAATGTGAATCCAATATCGGAAAACAATTTCTTTCGCAGGAGAATTTTAGCGCGGCTTTTCAAGCCATCGGACCATCCCCCGGCTACCTTTCTTTCCCAGTCACTCTTTCTTTCTACCCAGTTCTCTTCCCTCCCCCTTCCGCTTCATTCTTTCCTTATTTTTCTGTTTCCGGCGTGCCGTTCCATTTTCTCGATACTACCTTTAAACCGTGCTCGTTTCTCCTCGTAAAAGAGTGCCCGCGGTCTTTCCTCTTGACTTACGACTTCGCTGGTAATAACGATAAACGTTAATGTCGCTTTATCGTTACGGCTTTAACCGCAACCCCTTCAGAATTAATTGGTGAATTAATTTTTATATAATTTCACGCATTAGCGTGAGAACACGTTTCCTCTACTGTACTCCGCGTTCCTCCTATCTCCGACGATATATTTCTATTAGCTGTTTCTGATTATTGTTATTTCGCTAGCGATGAAAGGCTAACGAAAATTATGCCCATATAATGATAAAGTCTATTAAGTGTGTAATTAAGTGTAATTATATTGCGTATTTATTTATACAAACAGGATGTGTCTCGTAACATGATGACTTCAATTATCCCATAAATTATTTGCTGTACCAAAAAATGTTCCTCACAAAGGTTGCGTGCTTTTCAGGGGAATATATAGTATCGTAATCGATTTCTTATTTCTTCGCATTTTTATCGAGATATGAAGGTCATCTTCGGTTTTTAAATGGAATAACATTTTTTGTTGGATTTGAATAAAACATCGAATTTTACTTAAAAGAGTCATGAAGTAAGGTGTACTATTAATACTTACTAAGGTATTATTCTCTGGATCTTAATCCAATCAAAAATCTTTGAGGAATACTAGCTGGCAAAGTACACGCTAATGGAAAAGATTTGCTGCAAATGCAGAGCTTAAAAATAGTTTAAGACGAACGTGGAGTAGTATAGACAAGTCGACCCCACAATCCTTAATAAAAGCACGAATAATAGAATTTTTCAATTGACTTGAAAAAATGAATTAAATAAAATATTTTAGCTGTATAGAGTAAATAAAGCATTATATAGTGAAACTATAGAAATTTCTCATATCTCTTTACCAAAATTCTATATTTTTCAAATTAATTGATTGAATGAAGATATATTTTCATTTAGACTTATTCAGCTATCCTAGGAATCAATCTAATATAATCTTATTATTTAGAACTCGTTTAATTTTTATAAATTATCCGATATGACGAAGAAATTTTACGTGAAACTATAGAAATATTGCTGACTGTATAAAAGTAACTTGACCCCTTGACTTACAATCCTAACCACAAGAACACTGAAAATTAATTCTTTCTACATCTGAAAGACTAACACGTGCTTAATTAATGTCAGTAATCCTCAGCATTAGCAATTATTTCTTGATAACGTCTACGTATACTTTTAACCAACTTTTCGAAGCATGAGTAGACAACTAGTACACTTGAGTGAGTAGAGCAGACAAATAGAGACTTCCATATTTCTCGAATACGACAAACTAGCACTACTAGTGTTAAAAGACGTTTTTCTCGCGGCTTATGCTTCATGATAAATCGCACATTTTCAATTGGATTTGAATTAGAGGACCGTATTAGCCAGTCTATCATACTGATACCTTTTCTTGCTTTCCACTCGAAACATAATGCTTCGGTGTTTACGATCGTTGTACTCTTGATGGGTCCACCGATCCAAGAGACGTTTCAATATTAGAATACCAATATTTATGCACTTTTTGTCAGAAAAGCTTATTTTTTATGCAAGGAAAGTATTAGATTCTTTGAAAAAGCTAGATAATCATTTTATTTTTTCTTTTTGTAATAACCCGGTTTGAATCTCGATCATACGTTTAATTTCTTTATATAGTTCTACCCACGTATGAATAAATTCACAAAACTTATGCAGATATTTTGCGGTATTTCTAATTTTTGGTTCTTCCGTGTGAAGACATAAAAAGATCATTTCAAAATGTTTGGTATACACGGATAGGTTTGCCTTTCTCAGTGACTCAGGTACTAAGAAATTTCAAGCCAAGGCATATCAAAGAAGATTGTAAATGCTTACGTTAACACAATCTTTCTCTGGTTGGATATCAAATTTCGCAAATGTTCGCTTATTTTATAGCCACTGTATAATTGTATAGCGGTTAGCTATCCCAAACAAATAGAAACATTTAACGTGCAGATACAGTCAACAATGTTTTAGCGCAGCCCCAATATATACGCCGCGTGATAGTAATATTTCGTAATCAAAGACTTAGGTGAAATAATAATGAATTATCACGCGAAGCAAAGTAGAATAGGAAAAGTTACAAAGGGTAGACATGACTGGACAAGGGTTTGTACGAAATATCTAGTTAGAACGATCGTTAAAAGTCGACGGCGTATTTTACGTGGACGTAGGAAGCTGCCTATGAAGTACACTCGTTTATAACGGTCGGGAAACAAAATTAAATTGTAATTGCACCATGTATATAACGGTGCGATGCCGCCTAGGTAAGCGCCTTGCCGACGACAACTAATTACATTTAGGTGCCTCACTTTTACCGTGACACGGAGTAATTGCCTTGGGTAGTCATAATGAAAAGGTATTGATTGTTCGTGCTTCTGTTGCATTCATCCCACTTCCTACCTTTACTATTTAATAGATTCTTCTTTGTCGTAGGCACAATCCAAACTATGAATCTAAGAATATTAAGAGCAATCGTGTTTCTCTGATAAAGGTCTTCATTTGTAGTTCACCACTAGAAAGGATTGTTCGCTTTGTACAATAGACGATATTACATTACGTATCGTACAATTGTTGATTCAAATTTTCGAGGAAGAATTCACATTCGAACTCTGCTTTAAAACAGAATAACTTTTTCCAAATTGGATCAAACGCTTGTGTGTTTTTTTTTCTTTCTAAAGTTAGAAGGATTAGTTTACTAGATAATGTTGACCAATTTTTTCCTATGTATATTACCGCTGCTCGGTCTTAGTTTCCGAAATATTCTCAAGAAAGTTTGTTGCATAGGTATCATTAGTAAAGAGGTGAACAGAAGTTACGGGATTTTCACATTAAAGGAGTTGCGTGTTAGCATCATTATCAGCCATGAGTAATTTTCAGGTTAAATTATGTAGAAATATAGGCTAACAGGCTTGTATCAGGACGTTCTTTACGAATATCTCGGAAACTAATGCTAAGCGACAATAACATATACAGCGAAAAGTTGTTTAGTATCATGGTCGTCGACAACATAATTGTAGATCGTTTGAAATCGGTGAGGAGACCCCTTTCCGGCATCATTACCGTCCCCAGGTTAAACGTCAAAACTTCTGGAGCGTGTAGGGAATCGATGAGCAAAGAAAAGAAGTTCTTTGGAGATTTACTCGTTCTTTGTTCCATTTTGAAGAAAATCGCGGAAGAAGGAACAAAAAGCTTTTCGTTATTTCACGGTCCATAATTCTTACTCGAAAGACTGAACGGAGTCACGTTCACACATTTTTTGGAAAACGACTTCTTTAATTATTTGAAAGACAACAAACGGGAATGCAGTTCCAGCTTGACGGAAGTCCAGTTCATTATAGCAGAACTGTAAGAAATTTGTTAAATATAAATTATCTACGACAATAGATTGAAAGTGGAAAAATAGTATTATACTTTAACTACTCTGATCATCCGAAATGGTACCCATGGACTTTTTCCTATAGGAAATTTTGAAAGATAAAATATGTTCGATGGCAGTTAACTCAAATGAGCAATTGAGAAATTGAATCCTAACTGCAGTGCAGCTTCTTTTTCAGCAATTGTCTCCAAAATCGAGTAAAAACAAGCAAATCTTTAAGACATTTTTTTTGTAGTTTATTAATTTCCTATATGCTCTCGAAATTTCGACACTTAAATTCGAGACACCCTGTACATAAATACTCGCAATTATTGAAGAAACACCGTTTCTCAGTTGTTTTTTTTCGCTTTCTGCTTTCTCTTTTATCACTCCGAAAGCGGCAATTTCTAGATTACGGGGAGAGCGGCGCTCAGTCAACGGAAGTTAAACCAAAACTTTCGGCTCAGTGCCGCGGAACGAGCAGAAATGTGCATTAAGCAGTAGTACTTAAAACATAACCGACTATTTCATTAGCACCTTGCCTGTGTACCGGTGCCCTTTCACTCCAACAACTACTTAAACTGTGCTTTCCCTTTTTGGCCTTTTTCTACGTACAATTCTTCTTCAGGCTGATTTTCTTGCACTTCCCTTTCATTCAGATAAGCCCAACAAACTAGCTGTTTTCCGCGGTTGTATAAATCAATATAATTAATTTATTTTAGATTTCTAACTATTTACAACTTGGTTTTAATATTGTTATGATTCGGAGTTTTCTCAGTGTACGACACTTTCAATGAAAGCTTTATTTAAACAATAACTCATAATGTAAACGTTCATTGACAATTAATAAACTTTATATAATCTCTTCCTATGATTTTTCTTTTATCAACAGATAACCAATCGTTCGCAACTTTTGAGCATTAGACTATGTTCGATTATTAGGGTCTGTTTACAACATCCTCATGTTGTTCGTGAAAAATCTTTACACCCACAACTAAAAAGAACATTCAGTTTTTGTGATCAAAATTTCGTCAGCGTCTAATTTCACGAAATGTAGATTTCAGTTGGTATCGCGATTTAACACCATTAGATTTTTTGTGGGCGACTTTGGAAAGTTGAGTCTATGCTAATAAGCCAGAAACAATTAATAACCTAAAGAACGACATTCGAGTTGCAATATTCGTGATATAACTCCAACAACATGTTGAAAAGTCATTGAAAGTTTCGATAATCGATTTGTGTATTTTACGAATAATTGTAATAGATCATACTTCTAATAGAAAAAAACAACTTGAAATCATTCAAAATAATTTGATTTTATTAAAAAGAAATATCTAGGTGTACTTTTTGGACAATCCTATCTCAAAACAGATTCCCGCCTAAACCAGGAAGTTTTGAGAATATCTCGGAAACTAAGATCGAGCAGCATTAGCATGTATAGAAAAAAGTTATTCAAACTAATGACTTTGACTACATATCCTATGGTTTGAATTCAAATGATAATAAGATTATCAAATTATTTATTAGCAATAATAATGTTCATCTTGTACAATCTTACTTAATCAGTGTAAATTCTTAATACATCTAAATGTCCGTTAAGTGTATTAAAGTTCATATAGACTTCAAAGTGTTGTAAATGAAAGTCCAAAGGTACGTGTGTTTGTGTATATGTCTGTGAGAATTCTATTTAGAAACTTAGTGTTTGTTCAAAATGTTTTTAATAAGCCACTAGTAAGCCACACAATCACACAGATCCTCCTCGTGTCCTGATTACCCTTTCCTTTTATACATGTTCATCTGTCCATAGGTGTGTTTAGTGAAAATTGGTGAAATGTGGTCAAATTGTCCTGTCCAATGAAATAGGTAAGAAAAGTTCAGGAGAATCACAGTCCTTTCGTTAACACCTTATGGTTTCGTCTGTGCAACATGTAAATATAACGATTCACGTGTAGGTCCCAGGTAATTTGGAAATTTAATATTCCCAGGCCGTCCTATTGTTGTCTGCGTCTTAATTATTTTCTTAGTTCGGAAAATAAAATTACGATACGTCAATTGCTATTGAACAGAAGTGGTCAAACACCTACGAAGTGATTAAGCGTTTGTCATTTCTCTTGATTCTAAAGTTAATAGCACGATGAAGATAGAAATGTTTAGGTCTTCAGAAATAGCAGATTTGTCTTCCATAAATTTAGTATCATAAATTTAGGATAATCTGTTACCCCCAACACCCTGTGTATAAAATGATATAATAATAATAATAATAATACTAGAATGATACTTTTTTGAAGCTTATAGTAATAATACTGGGAAGATATTTTTTTAAAAGCCTCAAGTTAGGTGGACTAAGGAACAGTCTACTTCGATGAACTCTTAACCAAGGTGGAAGGTATGGAAAAGTTTCGAAGCGTAACACAAGGCCTAACTCGCGGCAGCTTAAGGGGTTAATAAGATATTTAGTTTACTAACATTTCGACGGTGTCTAGGGGCTGAACGGAGGTTGGTGGGAGCGGACCATGGTTTAAGAGACTTAGGAGCTAGCGGTCACCCCTTGAGTGCATTCTCCTGTTCCAGGGTGTCTACAGACGCTTTAGGCTTTCAAGATCATTAATTTAAGGCTGCCGCTGCCACTGTACGATACTGAATTCACGATGCTTTCGGAATGAAGACTTGGAAGCAAAGAACGTCCGAGGTAAGAAACAATGGAAAACAATTTTTCAAAGTATGAATCAGTATCTACGTGTTACGTACATACATGCACCTTGATGGATAATGGTATAAGATTTTAAACACGTTAAAAATTATGAAATGGCCTTCGCAATCACCAGACCTTAACCCAATTGAAAAACTGTGGGATGAATTGGATAGGAAAGTGCGTGTTAAGTACAGAAAATCTTAGACAAACTTGTCGAAGTATTTAGAAAAAACGTGGAAAGAAATCATCACAGAGACAATGACAAACTAATAGAAAGATTACTACATTTATTTGGAAACTTATCAATACCATAATAAAATTAACTATTAATTTCGTCGACATATCCACCGTAATTAATATCCACCTGCGAATTTTTATGCATTTATAAGAAATTTAGAGTGTCCAAATTATACAGAATGCACGTAATATAAGAAAGTATTAAAAATATTCAAAATATAATGGTTTTCATAATATCTGGTAAGTGAAATAATTTTCTACTGGAATTCTACACTTTATACTATATTTTCAAAGCGATTCGAAGTGTTTCAGACTATTCACAGCAATAGCAGATATATAAGTGTTCACCACAACTCAGTCTCCTTTTCTTTTTGGCCGATTACTATTCGCCATTCCGTTACTTCGTCCCCAGCCAGTACTTCGACCATAACCTCTTCCGCTTCCACCTTTTCGTCCCTACCTTTTGCCTTCCTTATTCCTTCAATCTTGCATTATCCTGCAAATAGCTTGCCTACTCGTCCGTACCAAAAGTCCAGCTGTCCCCTCTCCTCCATACCAAGACGTATTGCGATCGATATTCGCTTTTTCCATTGCTCCTCTCGAATCCTCTTTGAACCGTCCGGACGATTTCCTGTCTTCTGTCGTCCTTTTTTAATTTCCGCTCGGACTGCATTACAATTTTGTACGGTTTATTATTTCTATTGAAGGTCATATTTCATTCAGTGCTAGAAGGTCTCGCGTTCCAAGAAATTTCACTTACATAACTCACTTGTGGACATTTCAAGACACTGAGATTATAAAATTATTAAATATTTCTGTCGTATACTTATATTGCAAGAATAAGAAGATGCAAACTTTAAGTAACTTTGATTAAAATTGATCAAATTAATTTAAAACAAAGAATTAATTGAATTAGACGATGGAAAGTTGAAGTAACTTTGATTAACATTAATTATTAGTTGAACTAAATTTTTTAAAATTATTATATGATAATATATAAAATTTCATTAATTAAATTCTTTGAATTAATATCGATTAAAATAAATAAACATATATCGTTTAATTTTTAGGAAACCGTTACGTTGCAGCGAAGCGGAACCAATTATACGAAGAGGAACTTCAGGTACTAATTGGTAAATTAGAAGATGACGTGTAGTGATTGTCAAGACTGTTTCTGAAGATAAATATTGAGTTCCCAGTGTGATTAAAATAGTACTCTTTTCCAATTTAACTATGCAAAATTTGCTTTTAGGAATTGCAAATATAATTAAATTCTTTAATTGAACTATGTTAAACAGGTCACTGTAATAAATACACTGCAGATTTTTATGCAAATTCATATTTTTGACAATATGGTATAAAAAGTAGAACTTTGGTAGAAAATTATTTCACCTATTAAGTATTCTAAAACGCGCTATAATTTTGATGTTTTGTATATTATTTCATATTACGTGTATTCCATGCAAATTTTCACTTTGAAATTTCCTGTGAATGCATAAAAATCCGCAGTCTTTTGACAGTAACTATATGGATTATGTGTAGAACTTTGATCCAAAATAAAGTTTTATTTAGAAAATATTTCGATTTGAATGACTGTACTGATTATGTGACTCCAGTTGGAAAACATTAATTTCTACGCCTAATGCTTCATGATCATTTCGATTTTCGTCAGGTATTTTGGAATCAATCAATACGTAAATGTGGAGTACAACTGTATCACACTTCATTCAATGAAACAATTACAATGACTAGATACATGTACATACACATACTAATATAATAAGATATCTTCATTTCGTGGTGGCTATAGTTTGAAGGTGCTATAAACGTAAATCAATCAATCGAACGAATGGACCATTTTCTACGTCCTACCTTTGGTAATACTACCCTTCCGACTCCAGCCATTCATCGAGATATACTCCGGCATTCATGAGATTCCGCACGATTGCGAGAGATTGAAGTGATTCGGAGATGGGAGAGCCACCATCCCTTCACCACTTCCCCTTACTAACACCATCTCAAC
Source organism: Anthophora plumipes (assembly GCA_951804975.1). NCBI lineage: Eukaryota > Metazoa > Arthropoda > Insecta > Hymenoptera > Apidae > Anthophora > Anthophora plumipes. The sequence continues at coordinate 11,800,289 of OX638118.1, read as the reverse complement.
TCAGCCAACCTTCTACTTCGAAGGAAGCCGCTGGCACCGGGACGGAATTAGCATCTCCATTAGTCGTGGGCGCATAATACGATATTATCGGAGGTACACGGGGTACAGAAAGGAAGTGAGACAATGGATCTTCATAGACACTGCAGTGAAGCTGGTATCTATCGTTCGACTTTACTCTCACAGTCTCCTCCTGACACCCACCGTTAAGAAAGGTAAAAGTGTCTCATTCAGCCGCTCAAGGATCAAGGAAATGATTCAGTTTTGAATTTAAAGACAAATTAATACGAAGGAATGAAATGTACTTGCGCATATACATTGTGTCCTATAATTACCAGTACTGAACGTATAGAATAAAGTTTCCTTTTTTATAAAATGCTTAGCTTTCTGAAAATTTTGAATTTTGCTCCCGTTTGTAAGTATTCAAATGAACGAATGGATAGGCGAGAAAAGAATAGCGTGTTTGTTGTTTAAAAATACGAGTGGACGTATTGTGAAATGTCATTAATATTATTAATCTATGTTACGATTAAATAGATATTGATATATATTTGTGGAAATTAAATTCTGCGATTACCCGAGATCCCACAAAATAGTTATGTATAAGAATATTGTTCGAAGAAGGCAATGGGTGGATAAAAATGTACAATCTCAAACAGAATCGAAAGTAAATCGTCATGAAAGGAAGATTCTTCTTTGCGTATGGTGGGATTGCGAAGGAATTATTTATTACGAGATATTGCAACGTAATGAAACACACACAGCAGCAGTATCTGTCCAGCAACTGAGCATAGTTCAAGAAAAACTGCAGGTAAAACGAGCAGCACTGATCAATCGTGAGGGAGTCGTATTTTTGCATGACAATACGATGTTTCATACAACAAAGCTCACTTAAGAAAAAATTCTAGAATTCATGTAGTCTGCTTTATTCCATTCACCATATTCACTAGGCTTGGCCTCTAGGGATTACCATTTGTTCCGCTCTTTTTAAAACGCATTAAACGGAAGAAGTTTTAGTAATGACGAGTAGGTCTGAAAGTTCGTTGAAACTTCTTTTTTTCTGTCAAAATCATAAACTTTTTATAAATATGGAATTTATAAACTACCATCTAAGTGGGAACAAATAATATTTAATAATGGAGAGTACATTTTAGGATTAACCTTTTTTATATTATTTTAAACAAATAAAGTTGATGTAAAGAAACGGTAATTACTTATGACTTGACCCAATAGAATGTAATTAAACGCAGCTCTACGTATTAAAAAATGCATGTGATTTAGTAGTAAAGAATAAATAAAATAAATAAAAAATTATACCCATAATTTTTCCATAAATAGGGACCTATAAATAAGAAACTATAACACGTAGTGAGCAAAAGAGAAAAATAATGAATTCTGAAGAAATTATGTATACATAGAAACACGGTGAAGATATAAACATTGGAAATAAAAATGCTTCCAGCGGTTGTATAAAGAATATTTTCAAAGTGAAACGTTACCTCTCTCTCGACAAAGGACCAGCTCGAGGAGAAGAAAAACAACTTCGTAGCTTTCAAAAATGTTCAATGGAAATAACGTTCTCACGATATAAAATGACTTACTAACGACTGGAATATAATCGCGACAGTACGATGTTCCTCCGACGAGTTTTATGCTCGAGGATCAATGTATGGCTAACGGCATAACGCGGTTAAGGTGCAGTTGCACCCTGGATCGTTTATGATCGGAATTAATGGCGGATGCGATAACACTCCGAAGAAATCGTACCTTCGAAACTTTGTAATGCGACGATTCTACTTTGTAAGTACGCCGATCGAATTGTTCCTCACGATTATTTTATGGGCTACAGCAGATCAGTTGTGCCTGTGGAAAACAACATCATTTTCTTCCATTATGTAACCGTAGTATAGTCCTACGATGGATTAAGGATGAAAATATTCGTCGAAGCCGAAAGATAACGAAACATCGTGAAATGAGTTTGTTACTCGTTAACAAAGAACGAAGGAATGAAACTTTAAATCCTAACAGGTTTAAACAAGAGGAAAGTATGATTATTCTTAAATGTTTAAAATAAGTTGTTAAATAACGATTGCAATTTCACTTCAATTATTTTAAGTGAAATTCACTTAAGTTATTTTCTACGTTGATATTTATTATGCTGAACGTAACAAACTTTCTTAAATATTATAAACTTGATTATTACGTTCATTTGTTAATTTCTTTGTAAAATCTATTCGCAACTCGTAACGTAGTAAAACAAAATAGTTGTATTCAAAGTGTTATCAACTGTCTTTGTTTCAGTAACTGAATTAAGTAAATTAATTTACAGAAAGTTACGATAAAGTTTGAAGCAAGAAAGATAAATAGTACACATCCAATTCTATGGTTGAAATATTGATATAATTTTATGTAAAATTAAACGTTTATGCTATATATTCTTGTTTAAATTATTTTAATTACAAATTTAGTTATAAACTTTATATATTTTTTCAGTATAAATATGTATATAAATAAATATATAAATAGGTACTTACAGTTACTCCTAAAAATATTCAGACACTCGGAAGACAACCATTAAACACAGCACATGCAAAAATATTCACAATATTCAAAATAGTGCAAATATAAAATTTTTCAACATTTTTGGTATACTAATCCTTCTAACTTCTCAAAGAAATTCAAGTCGTTTCGTCCAATTTAAAAAAAAGTTATGCTGTTTTAAAAAGTGTCTAAATATTAATTCGAGTACCTGAAGATAAATGTGTTAACTACGTTTATCAGATACTACATTATACACAGAAAGTCACTAATGCATTAAAAGGATCTCTTAACCGCCTTGAACCACTATTCGCGTCGTTGACTTGAAAGCTGCATGAAAACTTGAAAATAGTTTTGCTAACGCTAAGGGTAGAGGTATCCAGAACCATCGAATCGTACGAAGAAGAATGAACGTCATCAAAGCCAGTCCTACTTCTGTCCCTGTATCCCTTTCTCTTAGGGAAGCCAGTTTGCTTGGTATGCGAGCTTCGAATACCAAGCTGACTGCAAAGTTTTTAACTAAGTTTAGCGGTCGCCTGCGCATCGTTTCGAACGTCCATGCCAATTGCCTTTCTTCCCTTTCATGTCAGTTCTTTTGAGGTTGGTTCTTTGTGTACATCCTTCCATGAGATTTATCTGAATAACGAAATGATTTGAGGAACAACTCGAAAATGAATGATTTAACTTGCACACTTAACCCTTTGTACTCTGAGCATCTTTTTTTTTTACTATACTGTTGCTGGTGAAAATTTTGAAAATGAAAAGTTATCTTTTGAGAAGAGAAAATGATGAACTGTTTATAAACTTATTTAGTTTTATTTCTTTTGTTATTTTATTTTACTTTAATGATAGTGGAATGAAATTATCGTGTATATTACAAATGTCACTGTAGCAGAGTTAGTGGAGTGCAAAGTATGGTTTTATTTGAATGAATCTATAGATTAGGGTGGTGTTTATTTGACAAAAAAGAATTTTTTGGTATTTGTTCGTGTTAATGTAACTGCTTTATGAGTAAATAATATATTATTTTTTCCGGTTACGTATTAGGGGCTGCTATTAATCATTGAATTTCGTGTTTTTGTTTTTCTCTTTTTAATAGAAAGGATGCAATTTTCTTTTTGACTTAATATGATTTTCAATCACATTTATGTAACATTAGACTACTATCATAACGTAATTTTGTGAACACACAACTTTTAAAAATAGGCAATTCATAAAAAATCTATTTCCCAAATAACATGATTAGGTTAACGAAGTCTTGTAACTTTAAATTTGACTAAAAGCATGAAAAATGTTGAAAACTGTGAGTAGTCCTAATTTTCTTGGAAATGTGAAAAATATTGGATTGTGAGAACTGCATGGAACTACCATTATTTTTTATTAATGTTATGTTAATTATGTTGTTTACAATAAGTTGTGTATTTCTCAATTTTTTCAATGGAATTTTTCAATGGAGTTATTGCAAAAAGCTGTAGGAAAAATAATGGCATGTTCTGCATAGCATGATTCTAATAACTGGGTCATTTTTTAAAAAATTCTACCATAGGACGATAAAGCTTATTAAACAATGCAATATTTTCCTCTACCATTTTTTCCTAAAATCAGATTTATTGAACATCCCTGGAACTTTTTTTCGTGATATATTAATGATGTGTTTCGCGTGTTTACAATAAATTTTAATTATCAGTAGAATTTAAAGAATAATACTGTGGTAAAATATTCGAAAAATATAATTTTATAATTGGCTTTAATTTATACAACGTTTTCTTTAACTTATATCATTATCGGATAAATGGGAAAATTATTTTAATCCTTGTATTTACAATTTAAAGTAATAAAGCAGTTGAAAGCTTCATACATAATTAGGATAATTAACAAAGATGAATATCATTCAGTAATTAACTGTCTCTCAACTTATTCGAAAATTTATACTAAAATTTTAAATAAATTTAATTTGCACAATTAATTCAATATCATACATTAATTGCGAATAACATATATTGATTCTTGCTAAAATTGAACATACTAAAAAGCATCATTCTGTTTGAATTTTTGAATAAATGGTTTGATCAAATAATTTTTCGAGCGTAAATGACTTTGTTAGTTTATGTCAATTCTGCGAAAATTATGTTTCTCGAGATCTGTAAATACATAAAAAGAAAAGAGAAACAGAACGTATGATTTCCCTTTTTGAAAGTTCAATTTTCACGTGAAACTGTTCAATAGAAAGTCGGCACATATTTGAATATAGGAACAGCGAAATAAAGTAAAAATTTCATAAATTGAACTATTAATTGCAGCTATTCGGACGGTGAATTGTCGCCAGCCTGAAGCGGGCAGTCTTTACTTTTCACTTTTTAAACGACCAGCCTTGTGCTCTCTCGATGGCGGAACTTCGCGAAAAGCGGCACGGAGGGAGTAAAGGGTGCTCCGTTTCCAAAGAAAGAGGGTGTAAAGGTACATGCAGTTGAAAGCGTCTTTGAAGTCAAAGTGAACAGAGAGAAATGAAAATAATTAAAAGCCCTAAAAGCTTTGTTGAACGTTATCGAGTGCATCGATATTTCGCAACACCGATAACGACACTAAACTTTGTTTGAACGGATTCGTTAATTGGAAGACGTAAACTTTATGGAAATTCTTTTTCATTTTGCTTTAATACTTCCACATCAATTTTTTCTTTTTTTTTATACAAAAGTAATTTCTCATGTTACTTATTACGTATTAATATCTAATTATTCCAGATTTTTAGCGGTAGTGCATTTAACCCTTTGTGTACTATGAACGTAATAGATGCCTGATGAAATTATCAACATGGACTGTGGACTCATATATACGTTTTTCCAATTCGAATATTCAGGATCGTCATAATTTCATACGTCATAAATGTATAAAAAGAAAAAGTTCATTTAATGAATATTATATTATTTTATAAGTACTATGTTATTAATGGAAAATATATTTTTAAAATGACGTACGAGGTTATGGTTAATTCAAATAAGGATTTGGAATATGAATTTTCCAAACGTAAAAGGTAACAGAGAATATAATGAGTTTTTGAAAAATATTCCTGTAAGCTCAACGTAACGGGAAATTTCAGGATTTAAAGGGATATAAATTGTCATTGTGCATATAATGATAAGTTAATGAGTAATTCTTCGAACGTAAACTACTGGTTATGATTGTTAACCGTTCTTCTTTCTCTCTGCTCTCTGCTCATGATTTAATAACAATTTAATGTGATTATACATGCAAATAAAATCGTCATCCTTAATATCCTGGTTATTTAAACGATTCACACAGCCGAATGATAAAATAGAAATGATTTCGCGAATATCAATTCCACTCGTTTAATTCTGGTATAAATTGTCTCCAAACAAGAATTTGATTTAACCGGTAATGATTTAATAAGTAGTCGTCCATAGCAAAAGCAAAATAAGCTGCTGCAAATTCTATGATAATTCTACATTGAACAGATTCACAATCGGCATTCATTTTATAGATATTGTCCAACTTATACATGCAAAGCATAATGAATTAAGTGTTCAAGATGTAACAAATAGGTGATTCATACTATTATCATTATTGTGTTATTTTATTTGCTTAAAAATTTTCGTTTATTCGTTTATAGAAAATAAATATCAAATATAACCAAATCTCTGTTCTTATCGATATTATATTTAGTACCGGAGAAAAAGTAACATTTTTTAATGAAAATTTTCTTTAACGAATTTTCATTCAAATAATATTTTTAAAAATGTTCAATTTCAATTAAAATGTACAAAACACGGTACTTGCAATTATAGGAGGTTGAAATCAGTTGTATCAATATTTGTGATAAAATTGTAGATTGAATTTGTACCTTATATCATAAATGTCAGATATCGATACTTTTTTTATTGCAATTATTTCAGGATTCTGTTTTGTTGATAAAGGTTAACGTGTATAATCCATGTATAACACTTAATATTACCGGTGTTATCGCACCTTTGTATGCTTTATGAATTCATTTATTGGAAACAACGAAAAAAACAGTGAAAATTTAAAGAGTAAGAGTACTGTTGGTAAACGCTGCTTATGTTTGCTGATGTTCATGTTATGAAAATTATATTAATCGTACAAAAACTTGCAATATTTCCAAGAATCATTATATTTCATAATAATAGTTAAAATAACAGATTTACGGAAACAGTTAATAAATTTTTTTACATCCTCTTTTGGAATTAGGATATGAGCCTAGATGAACTTCCTCAAGGAAACAGTTAACGAAGGCGTATTCTTCTCGAAATTATCGTTATTATGCTTTTCCTGTAAAATTTTTGTACTGTTTCTACCACAAAGTTAAGAGTGCAAAGGTTGATATTTCGCCAGTTGAGTCCGTCATAAGTATGCTCAGGAATACACTCACGAGTCCTCACAGAGACTTCTATTCCTATATCTACAACATTAATTTATCCGGAAATGAAGCTTCGCATGAAAAAATGTTTCTCCACATTTTCAATTTATTTTATCATATAGATTCTATTCGGAGACACTTTGTATAATTTATTACGATATACAACATGTTGATTGTTTATGAATGTTTGTATTTTAATGAAGGGCCACGGGGGAAACATTCGCGTTTGCTTTAAATGAAACGCAAGCCAAGGACTTTTCAGTGATTTCGATCAAGGCCAGCTCAGCCATGGTAAAACGGGGAAGAGGTCAATACAGAGAGAGCTGCCGCGATCAATTTGCACGCCGTTGCACGTGACAGTACTGCCAGCGAGCCAATTCACGCGGGTATAGTAATTAAACTGCGGTTTAGGGTGACCGGAGCACCTGTAGTTACCAAATTGCAAGTTATGCCGCGTGTCACTCAACGGCGCCCGGCATCTGGCTTTCCATGTAGGCTCCGAGTAATGTTTAAAATGTTCTAAATTTCAATTACGTTACGCGCCGGCTCTTGAACAATTTTCAGAGAAAAGGGTCCCTGCGTGTTGCACGGCAACAGGTTCGATAATTAAAACTTGCTGGAAATTAATAGTAGGTAAAATGCAGTTTCGTTACGACATTGTTTTCCGTTTCCTTTTTGCCATCTCTCATTTTTACAATTATGTGATATACGAAGAAATTGTATATACATAAAATGATGTCCCATTCTGTGGAATACATTAACTGTGGAATGTATTAAAAATTAATAAAATTTGTAAGGTAAATTCCATTCAGGCCTTTAAATACTAAAAATGCGAAGAAATTTAAAAATTATGAGTGGTCCTAATTTTTTGGTCAGGAGCTGTACACTATTTTTTTGAAAATGTATACAGTTTTTAATATATTTCCTTACAAATACCTATTCCCAACAAAGAAAGATGCAACGTCACTATTGGCACTCAGACTTTCAGCGTGCAATGTGTTAACATTGTCTATTAATATCGTTTCACAACCTTTAGCAACATAAATATTCTATTTCTTACACAACTTTAAGTTCAGCTGCATTAAACGGCACTTTCAGGGCACATCGGGTGCCATTTTATTTTTATATCAAAGAATTAAAGGTACCGATGCTAACATTCACGAAGAAATTTATTCCATTAATTTCAACCATTTCGATCTTTTCTGTACAAACGTAACAGGTGTCCTAATATTTATAAAGACGATAATGATACATTCGTCTCGTCATATCGACGATACTCGAGTGACCGATCTTTAATTCGTTATAGTTCTAAAACGCGTAGAGAATAAACCGTTTAATCTCCTTTCTCCACTTTCCGGAAAATTCCATTAAATGCTCCGTCTCTCTTTCCCTCTCGTTCAGGAACGTTCTCGCGTTTCCCTCTCGTCTTCCGTCATGCTCGGAGGCATTGGCGGCACCTTCGCGCGTCACGCTGCGGCGCGAGGATTTGCGGTTACCACGACAATTGATTTACACGCAGACACGTATTCCATGACTTCAATACAACCTAAACACGCGTGTATACGTATACACGAGGGCAAGTTCGCATGGACTGGGCCGTGGCAAGCTATCTCCGCATCTCCGCCCAGGGAATCACCCTCTTCGCCGATCGTATACAATCCGTAATTGTTGTTCCACCCCGTTGCTTTAGCTGAAGATTACAATGCCATCTTTCAGGGAATTGGGATTCCCTGGACTGCCTCCCACGCTCGGCATTGCCGCTTCATCCAATGAGAAACGAATCGAGCTGTCGTTCCCGCGTTGGAATCCGATTGGACGGCGGCGAGTAGAGAAAAGGAATAATAGATGGGACTAACGCGATTCGATTTGCGAGCGCGACTCACTGCTTCTAATATCCGTGATCTTCTCATCGGATGAATGTTATTCCCTGATTATTTTCTGGGGTTTTCAGGTGTCTCCTGCAGCTAGGTAGAAAGGGTTTGCTGGAAATCATATTTGAAATCGATGGGCGGTGTTCGTCGAGGGATAATTGATCGATCTTGGAATTACTTCTTCGAAAGGAAACAAGATTTAAATTGAAAGACTAAGCCCTTGAAGATTTCTCTGTTTTTCTCTTTTTTTTCTTTTTGAACCCTTTTGTAACTTCTGACGAGATATTTCGCAATCTGATATCAGTCGCTTAGTCTCTTTACATTTCACTGAATTTTAGAGAAACGTACAAAAATTACCACCTTTTCTTATTTTTTTTATTTTACTGCACAAATACTTCATAATACTGGATGAAACATAATTTTTCGGAGAAGTTTTTTTGTTTTGTACATATAATAAGAAATTATACATGTTAAATCTAGCTACGTAATGTTACATTCGTACATGGTAGAAAAAAATGAAAAAGAAAAACAAGAAAATTCTAATAAAACAGTACGATAAATAATTAATATAATACATAAACTGAATTTCAAAAACTGGATGTCAAAGAAGTTGGAAGTCTTTTAGATTGTGGTACTTCTTGAAACTTGGACCTACATACAGCCCAACATCACATTCGTTAGACTGATATTGAACAAAGATTTTGTTCCACGTCGTCACACCTCAAACATTCTATTCAGTACAAAGGAGACACTCTTACAGAAATAGTTAGTCTAAACACAGCAATCAGACACTTATACAGAACTAGCATCTTATTAACATTTAATATTGCAATATTAATAATTTTTTATATTTGAGTGTAGAGAATTTCATTCATTCGGTAACTCTTTTGCCTCGTTAATTTGAGTCCAAATTTCCTCCGCATAAGTATTGTCGAATCTCGCGTATTAAAACTTACAAACTCGAAAAATTATAACGATTATACGGAACAAAATGATTTCGGCTAATTTTACAAAACTTTTAACATTAAATATCTTCAAAACCGTTCAATATAATAAAAAGCTAAAATTTGACATAGTTTAATTTTTCAAGTTAAAAAAAATCGGTGACTAGAACTACAATTTTATGCGATTTGACGTGGAATGGCATTGTAAACACTTGGATTATCATTTTTAACGTGTTTTGATAAAAGAGTTACAGGGGGATATCAAATACTTAAGTAAATATCAAAGCGAGTAGAACGTGAAGCGGTAATAGTATTAGTGTCATCATACTTTACCATCTTCATAGCTGGCTATTTCTGGACGCAATCGATTAATCGAACAAGACTTAAGCATCGGCCTGGCCGCACCTGGTGCTCGTCCATCATTGGCAACGCAACGTTACTTTTATACGTACATAGGCCCGCCTTGCGAGTAGAAAACTTTCCCTCTTTCAGCGGCGCTACGTTCGTTAATAATCGATTATGAAAGATGACGGTTTCCTTGTATCGACTCGGTTCTACTGCCAGAACTTATTGTTTTAAAGAAACTTTAAATTTATCGTGAAGTTCTTGCCGCGGGTGAGGCTGTACTAGAATTAATCCCTCATTCATCATCTAGGTTGCAAGGCGTAAAGTATGCGTCGGCCCTAAAGCAAAGTGAAACTAAGAAACGCAGTGAACCGAATACAACAATGTAGCAACGTACAAGTATACACTATTCGCGAAATATCCTAAAAGGAAGAGCTCCTATGCAAACACACTAACAAGGGAATTTCGGTAACTCAAAAATTCCAATTTTTTTTTAAACTTTGAAGATTTGTAGGAAACTTCCAGAGAAGTTTTTGTTAACCCTTTTTCGGTTTTTTGAGATGAAAATTGTTCCTTATACCAGTACGTATGAAATACGAGTTTCTTTATTACAAGGAAATGTTCGCTTTGGCTGTTTGGCTCGTTCAACGTTTTACAGTTGGCGGAGCCTGTTTCAATATGTGATAGAATACTCTGTCTTTGGTTAACTATATACTTTTTTATTCTTACTATAAATGTGTGTTAGCTATCTGTTTTCTACAGAGGTTGTTGCTAAACTGACTATCTGTTGTTGGACGATGATGTGAAGTCATGTTGTGATGTGAACTGCCTGGTGATTGGTGTATTTACAAATTTGAACTATTGGTTATTCGCTACGTATTTGTGGAGATAGAGAACATCGTCTTATAAGGCATATAGAACTACCAAATTTCTATCAGAAACATTGTTTTACATCTACTATAGTTTTGAAAATGCACAAAAAAATAGGGTAACACTCAAGAAAAGAAAACATTGCCCAATATTTCTATAATACATTTTTCCTAATTTATTCGCAAACATAATTTTAGCAATAAACTAATTGTAACCAACAAGCTTAAGTGTGTCTTCTCGGTTTGTAAACCTGTTGAGTTAGCCTAAGTGTTAACTCGACTAGCCTGATTGCTAATTTTACTAATCATTGCGTCTAAAGCTTGATTGCTGGCGTTCTGAACTGACTGATTGTAACTGAGTGTTTGTCACTGATGGACTGATTTTGACTAACTGAATTGACCAGTTTGAATGTTTCAATCTCTAAATAACTATATATTTCTGATTCATGTTTCGGTCACTGACAAGCGTCTCACTTCTCCTGTCTTTGCATACAAGCTGATTGGTCATTTCTAAGAATTCCTAATCTTTCTACTCACTAATCAGCATACCCAAGATGGATAATTATGAATCTTCTGTATGGAAGGAGTGGCGATGTCTAACAGTAAGTAAAGTTGACGGATATTTTTTAACCTGATTTAGGTTCTGGGTCAAAGAATTTATTTCAAGTTTTGAGAGAGCGAGAAAGAGAGAGAGAGAGAGAGAGAGAGAGAGACTTTTGGACTTTCACTCGCATATACTTTTAAATTTTAAAAGCTACATATTATTACTATTATCACATCAATTCTTGATATTGTTATTGTTTTAACATAAAAATTGTATTTGCAAATAAAGACATTTTATATACTATATAATCGGCTTCGTGAATCGTGTGGAAGCCAACACTTAATTTTTCCACAAAGAATCACTTTATGCCCATTTATAAATATTATTCGGTCGTACCCTGTATATTATTTCTTGCGTTGAAACGTTCTCCGTTCTTCTCTTCACGTGCAAAATTAAATGTAAAATTTGGAAAAAATAGACACTGCATAAATATTAAAATGAACAGGTACCAAATACAAGAAAAGGTGGTACACGTTGCTCTAAAGCATGTATCATGAAATTTTTATGGGTTACAGTTGCCGAGTACGTGGATTTTGTAAAGCAATGTAATGGAGAAAAGAGCTCTTGTTTCAACGACGGTTTACTTGGTAAAGGAGCCGTTAGCGAACTCACGTTTTGCGCGTTCAAGAGGTAAATCAGAGTAAGTAGGTGAGAAGGACTTCGAACAAGAGATAGGTATCGGGGGTTATCGCCACTATATCACCAATGGGTCGTTTGTGAGATACCTAAGCTACTCTCGCACGAAACTTTATTGCAGAGTGAGCCAATTATAGATCCGTGGCCAGCCGTTACAATGTATCGAGTACCTTCGAGCAAGTGAATTCGACGATACACTCAACTCGAGAATGTATCGAGCCATTTGAACTATATATTTAACCGGTGATAAAAGAACATTGAAACACTCGTCAACGTTTATGTTTTTTCTTTTTTTTACACTGTCTTATGAGACGTTTAAAAGTTAAAACGGCTAATTTTGTGAAACAAAATTTATCAAGATTATTTTATTTATAAAACATTAAGCACGATTCATGTGGTTTGATACTAAAATTCGAAAACATTTCAAAGTAGAGTTACTCACATTTTTTTCTGAGCAGTTCATATATTATATGGTATTTTGAAAAAATCTTATCGTTTCGTGTAATTGTTATTGTAAACAGGTTAAAAAATTTAAATAAAAGAAATTATATATTTATAATATGTGAACTTAATAAACGGAAATATTATAATTATATTACGATTTTTTCGTTTGGTTCTTTACAATAAAGAGATCATTTGCATTATGTATTAAGAAGGTAGACTATCCTGAAGAGTTTAAAAATAAGTGAAGTTTGGGAATTTTTTACGTAGGTAATTATTAAATAAAAAGTTTCAATGTTTCGCGGATTATATGAATGTAACTTTCAGCTTTCCTCTGAAATGTTTAAAAAGCGAAAGTAATATAACACGAAAGCGTTTGCTGATTGCGAAATCTTTTTTGCTAGAACATTGATTGCTGGCTGCTATCGTTGGCAAAAATCGGAGCGTCTAAAGTAAAAAATTCTTTTTAATTTATTAATAAAAATATATAATCTACAGTGTAACCTAACATTTTTTAAACATTGTAATTATTATTCAAAATTGTAGAAGTTTCGAAAGGACAATGTAAATGTAAAAGCTTATAAAAAATTAAATTAATAAAATATCAGAAAAACTGTAAACTAAATTTTAAATCATACATTTTTATTCACAAATCAAAAAGATCTGTTTATTTCAGACGTTTGAATCTTTGCTAGAAATTGATGTCACAGCAGATTTTCCAATATTTTTATTTTTTAGAATTTGTAGAGAAAATGCTGAAAGTTACATTTATATCACATGAAAAAAAATAAATAAATAAGAACGTATTTAATAATTGTGTACGAAAACAATTCCAAAACTTTACTTATTTCTAGACATTTCATCTTAAAGAGCGACAGAGTTCTTATACGTTACTGTGAGATGACAGTGAACCGGGGAAAAGAATACGCAATTTAAAATTGCAAAGATATTTATGAAAAATTATATCGTATACGAGTGTCCATTTCACGGCTGTCTAGTTTTGGAAATTCATCTCCAGAAACTTCAGGCCATCCTAAGGTTTGCCAAGCCGGCTGGCAGCTTTAAGAAACTCAGCCTGAATTCACCCTCAGGGTCGACAAGCGCCACAAGAAGCAGCAATAAACGTCAGGGTGCCGCGGTAATTAAAACTAAAGATCCACACCGAAAAAACAACAGTTGCTCGGAGTGGCGACGAAGCACTACGGGAAGAATAACGAATGCTGAGAAAAGGGGGATGAGTAGATGATTCCGAGGTTAGGGGAAATTGACCGCTAATCTTGCCAAGTGAAATTAGAAGACGCGTCTCGAAGATTGAAATAAGTTTCGTTTGCTAAATTATAATTTCTACATACTTTTCCCCTTAGGATTGCAATAAATTCTAATCTCGATAGACAGACAGGTGAATTTATCATAAATAACACGAGAAATGTATTTTCTTTTTTTCTTCTTTAAATACTGGGATAGATACAGTGCTCCTTTGAACAACCTGAGAGTTAAGGACACTAAAAACTTCCAACGCCAAAAATAATTGAAGTACATACTCATATACAGTCTGTCACAAAAGTATTCAACTACCCTTTAAAACAGAATAACTCTTTTCAAATTAGACCAAACAACTTGAGTCTTGTTGAGAAGTTAGAAGGACTTGTTTGTTTGTATGATGTGTATGAAAATTTGTGAAAATATTACAACTGGACGGAATAACGAAGAAAACAATAAAGGTCGTTTTTTCAACCTTCTTATCTGAGCCTGTAATGAAAATTTAAAAAGTGGGTTTTGTAGATTTATGGCAGTTATATGTGTGCTGATCAAAATCGATTGATGCAGAAACAAAGAACGGACATCGAAAGATGTAAGAATCGCTAGATTTACTATACTTGTAGGCCGAAAGTCGTGAAAGACTGTGATTTTCATCATCTTTAACAGTTTGTAGCTCATAGGTTAGAACATTATTAGAACGTAAAGTCTTAAAATATATTCAAATACAAAAAGATCTCAATAAATTAGGATTTAAAGGAATTTTACAGCCTTTTTCAGATGTAATTAAATTAATTTTTAAAGAATGATTTAAAAAAAATTTAAATTACCTTATTTATACTTTAAGTCCTATAATTATATTTTATCATTATTATTATAATTATTATATTCATGATTCAATTTATATGATTTAAATAACAATAATATTTTCTTTATTATAATGTTAGATTTAAATACTTATCCTATTGTAATAACCTGGATGAATTTGAAATAATAATAACGCTATATTAGGAACGATTCATTCAATTGCTCAAAATAATATCTTTTCAAATCAGATTATTCTTAATATTTTTAATTGCAAAGAATCTGACCAGAAAAGTTGCGACATAAGATAAAGGTTTTATTGGTTCACCTTTTCGTTGTTTCGAATGTTTTAAGATGGCACATCGCAATATGCGGATATCATATACATGCACAAAAGTAAAACTATATGCTTGTTAAACAGGAATCTCACGGCAACAATTGTAATCCTTAGACATTGTTATCTGCTAAACAATTCTACCCATTATAACCCAATCTGAAAAGCTTTCTGCAAATAGCTAAGTGAAAGCAAAAGCACGAGACGTGGCTGTTAAAGGAGAGAGGGAAAGCATAGTAGAAAAGAAAGGATGGAGAGGTAAAGTTACTTTATATTTCTTAAGTTTCCTTTTAGCTGGAGCAAACCTAAGTCGACTGTTCAGCTTCGTAAGGTTACTCCATATAAATGCAAAGGGATCTACGGTTCTTTCATGTTGTTAACGTGCCTTCTCTCCTTCACCCTTCCCTGCTCTCTGTACTCGTCTCTCCCCGGGTTTTACCTCTACTCGCGTCACTCTGCACCAAGAAAGCGGATACGAGTTTGTCGAAACCAGAAACCCATTAAAATCTGCAAAGGCGAGCGACAAGGACCAAGGAAATCCAACGATATCTTATTAGACTACCGGTAAAGAAAACAGAACGGACCCTTTTTGGTTGAGCCACTCTAGAAACGACATATTGCAACTAAGTTAATGTCTACGAACCTTCGATAATACACTTTAATTATATAGTGAAATGACAGTAATTGTGTACTTAATAATAAACATAATAAAAGAAATAAGTAATAATTAAAAACTATAATTGGGAATTTGATCTCATCCATCGTACTCTTCGGACTTTGTATCAAGTGATTATTGTGTATCCTGAACTTTGCAAAATTTTTTAACTAGAGAAGATTTCAACGACAGTGAGCACATAAAATGATCAGTAAATCAGTTTTTTAAATCAAAACTCCAACAATTTTTTGAAAATGAAATCAAGAGGTTGATTGAAAAATGAAAAGAAGTAATTGAAAACGATGGTCAATACATCGGGACAATATGACACGAGGAATAAAATTTGAAATATGTTACACTTACAAAATATACAATATTAAAAAAGTGAACGCAAAATTTAAATAGACTAAATATGATAAAGGAATATTTAAAAACCCAATATTTATATAAATGTAATTTTCATTACGGATCATATCGACCCGAGGAGAACAGCAGGGTTAATCGAAACCTACCTGCACATTATGAAAAACAAAGGTATTAGTAGACAATGCATGAAAATCGACAGAACTTTCACGCTCGCTTAATAAAAAGAAGAATGAAAAGAAGGAGGAGAAAGCGAAGATGGAATGAAAAGGGTGAAAGCAGATCAGATGGAGGAAACGGAAGCTGAGAGATACGAAATCAAGCCTTACATAGGAACATGTGATTCGCTGTTGCTAATCTGCATGCCGGGTTGAGAACGTGACGCCATTGAATATTTAAGACGGCCGAAGCAAGAACAGCCTGCACTGCTGCCAATGTTGCTGCTGCCTTCCCCCGGCTGTTGCTAGCAATACAGCTTCACTTGCTGCTCTTCCAGTTGCTCTTCCTACTACCTGCGACGATCCAACCCCGTTCTTCGTGTTCGTAAGAGGCCAAGCCTCCCAGACTTCCTGGTTTTCATATGCAAATGTAAGACCCTGTGCGAAGCTGCTTGCAAAGAGCTAACTCGTGCAAGCGTTACACTTACGTGGTCCCTTTTCTACTTCTCTCAGTTGATAGTTGATTGAAATACCCATCACCATCAGAGTGGTATAGAGAGTTAAACTTCGAAATTGGAATTCAGTGCTAGAGTGACTAAACTCTATCGGTTAGAGTACCCTCGATGCCAACAATGAGTATCTTTCTATGTCAACTGTCACAAAAGTGAGACGAGCTGGGGAAACAGTTTTTGTATTCCTTGTGACTATTGAGAGAAATGAATCGTACAATTCTTTTTGGAATTCTTTTCAAAGAAACAAGGGTGTTTGGAGTATCGGTTGTTACGTTGATGTAATTGTATTAAAATTTCATTAATCTTTTTATATTAAATGTAGAAATGAATTCTTTCCGACTTTTGGGTACAGTAAAAATTTTATGTGATAAGAATGAGAACAGATCAATCATCGAAATAATTTTTATTATTGTTGAATGACTTTTTGCCATTTTTCTGGCAGCTTGCGAATATAATCGCAGATATTTCGATTTGAATGGCTCTATTATGTGAATACAGTCGAAAAGAATTTATCTTGATTATATTGTTTAATCTTTTTTATAAAAGAACTATTTTTTTTATGAAAAAATGACACCATTATTTTTGAGATATGAAGAAACTTTGTTTACAAAAGTTCGATGTACTTTATAAACTTACAATTGCATTACAAGCTACATTCAATAGAATCTTCCTAAATCAATGGATAGAACATAAAGGACAATTTCATTACTATCCTGTTTGCTCGACAAACTTCGTTGTTTAACTAGGTATGAAAAAAAAAGAGTATAAGTGGCTATTTAGAAAACATAAGGGTGACGTTAAAATTTTTGACCTTTCATCCACAAATTACTGGTACGTTATTACTCCTTCTTCATTTGCTAATATCAGATCACTGAGAAGTGGGGAAAAGTGAGGATGGAACGTGTAAACTTAACCGAGTAGTTTCTGATTAAATTAAAGCGAGCACTACTGTAATTTAGGTGACACATTTAGCTGAGTAACAATGTATATACGCTCTTCCTAGCGAAAGGGTTAGTTAACTGAAGAATGAATGCAATATAACATTTTCAACATGATGAAATTTAGTACAATAGCTGCGTGTTAATTCGTACGTGTTATGCCAACCGGTAAAGAATACAAACTCTATAACCGCGTCAAACGATATGTTTATCCTAGAAAAGTGATATATTGCATGAGATTCGAACGCGCAGCAACTGTTTGCCTAGTTGAGGCGCCTGCATGGCGCCGAGCGAGCGTATATCATGGTAAACTCTATTTTTTCCCTCCTCAATGTTCTCGAAATCTTTCCATCTTTTCGAAAAACACGTTTCATAGGGCGTTTTACTGTATAGTCCGAGCCACGATACAGCGAGGACGTGAAAGTTATCAGAAACTAAGGTAAACATGTTTCGGATATCGAAACAACCAAATTGACAGAAATAAGAGCACTCAAGAATGTGAAATCTTGGTCAAAAGTGTAAGAAAAAAATTGTTTTCAATCCACTGTCAATATACTTATAGAATACATCGTTTAAATAGATACAAGAAGAAATTCTTAATATTCCAAATAGTACTTCTTAATTAATAATCGTAAAATAGAAAATGAAATACAGTTAGTCGTAAGTTCTCATTCTTTCATTGTGCAGAATAGTAAAATGAAGTGCAATATACAATCGTAAGTGCTACGACATCAATCGGTACCACATTTCGAGAGTTTAGTTTACGACCTTGCTATATCGTGGTCCAGATTTCAGTTCAATGAAATCGAATGGTACTTTTCTCGAATTGATTTGAAAGTGGGATTTAAGAGGTGTAACCTTGATTATTGTTGCATATGAGCCGCTTAATGCAAAAATGGTGCAAGTCAATTTTGTAGTTATGGCGGGCAGAGCAGTGAAAGGAAAACTTCTTACTTCTTACTAAAGAAAACTTTTCTCTGCCAAAAACCGTGGATCCAAGCAACCGTGCCCTTAAACAAAAAGGCACTGGAACATTTGCGTTACAATTCCACGATTCCATACGTGATTTTTGTCTTTTTGAAGAAAAAGTGTCTCCTTGCAGAAAAAACTTTTCTAGGAATAAATTTGTGTAAATAAAAATAAAATATTAGCGATACATTATTTGGTAATGGACAATATAAGCATATTCTATATAAATCGTGAACAATTATTTATCAAGAACAATTTTTTTAACGGTGTCCATACTTCTATGAACAGCAGTATGTACACTTAGAAGAATTATCGTATATACTCGTGATACTACAAAATTCTAGACTAAACAATCGTTTTCATGATCATAATAATTTTGTAATGACTGATTAAATTTTCTTCGTATCCAGTAAGCGTTTTAATACATAGGAACGGGAATGTATAGTTTGTGGAAGCGATACAGCAATGTCGTAAATTAAAGCATTAAGCAACGACATCGATGAATGTGTCCACACTCAGGGCAATATTACCGATTGTTACAGAACTTTTACTTTATCTCACTGGTTATTCAGAAATCAACGTTTCTTTACTTACATCGCTTTTACATGAAACGGCTCACATGTTTATTAACAAATAGAATTTTGTATACAATGACTCTCGTTAATATTCGACCCCCTTTTAAAAAGGAATAAGTTTTTTAAGGTTAGATCAAACGACTAGAGTTTTTCTGAGTAAGTTATAAGGTTTAGTTTGCTAGATGACGTATAAAAGAATTTTGGAAAAAATTATAGTTGGTTGGAATTGCGAAGAAAATAATAAAAGTTGCTTTTCGTTTGACCATCACAACCTTTACTAGTATGTAGTTACTTTTTTCGTACAATTTTTCGTACGAAAAATAAGTGACAAAATTTTCTCATCAGACAGGTTTTTCTTTCTTTGTTTTGAATTTTACCGAATTACCTTCTTTAAACAGCTGTACTCAATGAGCACCAGATCTAGCAGAATTCCATATTACTATTATACTATTATATGCTCAAAAGAATGAAAGCTCTAATGCATGGCAATAAACATAAACATAAATTTTCGCCACAGATGTATAACGATGTGCATCACATTCGTTTTCAACGAATTAGAGTACTTTCATGTCAGAATTTTCACTTTTGTCATAAGCTGTATCATTTTTGAAATTTATGGAAACAAGGGAAAGGTAAAAACGATTTTCTGAATTGATCAATGTAATTTAACACTTTAAGCATCGCCTAGTGAATACAAGGTCCACTCGGACTCGTCCATCTATATAAATAGTCGAATATCAACAGATGTTGCAGTGTACATAATTTACATTACAAACTACCGAGAAAAATATAACAAATATTCAAAACATGTTTATAATATTCATAAAATATATGAAACACACACTTTGAGTATGCATTCCAATAAAAATTAATAAATATTGTACGTTTTTATACACCATGAATACATTCATTTTCCTTTAATCATTACATAAGAATAGTACCTTTAAAAACACAGACATTTATATATAAAATAAGTATTCTTTTTAAACTAAAAGTTTAAATATAAAATAAAATAAATATTTGAATGGAAAGCTCATTATCAATGATGTAAGTAAGTTCTCTTTTTCATGGGTCTAAATGAACCCTGTATCTGAGGTTTAACCTAGAACCAAGCCCGTCAAAATGACAATTTATAGATTCCCTACTTTAATATTGTACAACGTTATATAGATGTTGTTTTAAGAATTTATAATGACTCTTAATGAACTCCAGCGTGAAACATGAAAAATTTTGCATAGCAGTCGACGTGTTAAGAACAACAGAGAAAATCCTGAATCGATCATTGAAAATGTGTACGTTAACCAACAGCCGTCGTAATAAATGAATAGTGGTAAATACTCGGTGGGAATTGGGATGGGGGAGGAAAACGGTTTGGTTGTTGTTGCGGCGGCGAGTAAAACAGAAAGCAGGCAAAATCGATCGTAACTTTGACGACTCTGCAGTCAATTTGAACGCCGATGAAATACCTATTTCCTGGACGGAAAAAGGGCGGCGAGCTCGACGAAGGGGATTGGCAGCGTAGCGTTGTTTTCCGTCGATAAATTCGACGATGGAATCGAACGAGGGAGTCGTCTGAGACTCGAGAACTCGACGTGGCGCGGCGGTTGCTATCGTAGCACGAACACGATCGTAAAAGCGCTTACGCGACGTTACGCTCGAATTGAGTGGAACGTATAGATACAGAAGAAGCAGGAAACGAGGAAGAAGTACGGCGACCTAAACTTTCTCGCGGGTTCCGCACCGTGCTTTTTCGAGCAGTTAGTTCACCCTCATATTTTCATAATCGTCCGTCGTGTATGCGGGCATGAGAAACTTTCTAGGATAACGTCCTGTAATCATCCCTACACCGTAAGAAAAAAAAGAAAGAAAAAAGGGAAATTTATTTATTCATTTGTGCAATCAGCGCTTGTTTGGCGGAATTAAAATTCCCGCGTCGAACTTGGCGGAGGAATGTTTTATCAAGGATGGAATGCCAAGATAACTTCTTCTTCCTCTTCTTCGGCTACCAGCGAATTTTTCGAGAGAAAAACTCCCGTTAAAAGGAACGATAAGTCTTTGAAATTTAATAAGCGTGAAACAGTATTCCGTGAATGCAATGTTCAACGGAAAGGATGTCAGTTAATAACTTAGATACGTATATTTCCCTTAAGTTACGTTTATCCGGAATGTGATATTTATTATAGCTTGTTAAAAGTATTAAATACAATGGAAAAACTTCCTCGAAATGTGTTGCATAGTAATTAATAGTAAACGAGAGTCTAAAATTAACATTATTGTTTGAAGAATTTAGAAGAAGAATATAAAGTGAAAAATCTCGTCTGTGTGAAACGTACACGAAAATTCAGAAATATGAATATACGCGTGTTAAATTAGTTTAAGAAGATAAATTATTTTTTATTAAAATTAAATTTAAAAGAAATTTTATTCGATTTATCATTGAAGTATAAATTAAATTTAGTCCAAGTTTATCTAGGTTACATTGATTAAATCTGCAAATAGCACGTGAACGGTCACACGACCATTCTCGCGCTAGTCCTCGCGAAAGCTTCTATTCCTGTATGTACCTCTTCCAACCTGAGTCTCTCAGTCCCTCGTGTCTAATTGTAAGGCACGGGTCTCCTAGGATGCCACACTGAGTCCACTGAGAGACCCAGGACGAAACATTACTTTTCCTTTTCCGACTGTCCTCTCTATCAAAGTTCCTCCTCATTTAACATCACCGCCACAAGCACTTTAACATTAACCAATGAAAAAGTGTATAAAAAACTAATTAAAATCAAAAAGGTCATTAAAAATCCTTTATATATTACTACACACACACTCAAAAATGTATTTATAATGTAAATAGAGGTCTGTGTAAGAAACAAAATTATAATGGATCATAAAATCACGAATAACTCGATCAAACGCTTCCATGTTACATTTCTATTGATACCGTTGATTGGTATTGACGGTAATTTCTAAAATCATTTCACAGATTCAGCGAAACTGTTACACTTATGTGTGTGTGTGAAAATTTATTGTAATAAATGTTCAAAATTGTTTCCGTTGACTTTCAAACATATTTAATTCGATTACGAAAAGAGCGTCGTACATCTGTAAGCATTTGTGGTGTTACAGCAGTGCAAACTTATCGAATTAACAGTTATTGCAATAAATTTTCCTCCGCAAATCTCTCGGTTGCAGTTATTTCATTATTCGCATCAACTCCCAGAAATTTATAAATTTTTGGTATTTAAGGTCACGCAGAGATCATGACATTGTAAGTTATTGGTTTCGCTTTGATCTCAGTTTTCACGTCATAATGATATAATATGCAGTTACATACAGAGAAAAACATACGTGACCTTGAAATCTCTAAAACAATGACTCTGAGGGAAAAATTATTCCCACTATAATATATCGTTTGATATTTTCGCATAGCATAAGAAGTAACAGAGATATCGCCTTGTAACAGAATTAGTGAGACACCCTCTATATAATTTATTTAGACAGTAATTCTTTAAATTCAAGCAACTAGTTAGATTCGGTCCATTTATAGACCTTTCATTCATTTTATTAATAAAACGACCAATAGAAGTGATTAGATACGTTTGTACCACCAGTGGCATAAGCCGCCAGATGGGACAGTCATGCATACATAGTATTGTGATGATGAATTAATATGAACATAGTGATATTTGAGATGTTTATGTAAAGATTACCACCTTGCTGTACTGCGATTGACAACTGTTACATACAGAACATAATCTATATGTCAATTTATGTTAATGTCAAAGCACTGGATATTCAGTGCTCCTTTAATATAAAAAATATTAATATAATCTTTTATTATAAAAAATATGATCACCAAGCACTTGACTGTGATCATGGATATCAGTCCAATAATTCGACAAAAAATTGTAATCCTAGGTGAATACACTTCAATGACGCAGAGGGATATTACTAGGAAATATAAGTTTAGGTGAAGTTAATAAGATTTTGAAACAGAAAAAGGAAATTGGATCAGTTGAGGTGTAATGGAGACGAAAATATCGTAAAAAAGGATAGACTAAAATTTTGTTTTTATGCAAGACAATGATCCTAAGCATACCGTGAAATTGTGCAGGGATTATTTAGAAGTGTTAGAAAATAAGCATATAATTAAAACTTATAAAACGGCCTCCACAATCTCAAGACTTCGATCCAATTGAAAAACTATAGGATAAATTGGACAGAAAAGTATGTGTTAAATATTCAAAATCTCAAACAGACCTTTGAAAATATTTAAAAGAGACGTGGAAAGAAATCGCCACAAAAACAATGAAAAAAATTATAGAAAGATTACTGCGTTTAGTGCAAACAGTAATATCTAAATACAAAACTAGTATTAAATTTTATTGGTAAATTATCAAATAAGTTACTTTTAATTTAAAACGTCACTTATTTCATAACAAAGTAATAAAGATTAATTTTAGTTGTTTAGTTTAAATTTATCTTAGATGTTGAAGATGCGTTGCTATTACATACTTCGTAAGTGTCCAGATATTTTTGAGCGGCAGTGTATGTATATGTGGTATGACTTTGAAAACGATTTTGAACTATATCAGAAGTTTATACGACTTCGGTCTTTTTAAAATGATTTGCCGAACACGTAGGCAAAATTTGCTGAATACTTCGTTTGATTCTCCCTGTATATTATAAACGCGGCATATTGGATTCACTTCTGATGGCCAGATGTTGCTTTCCTCTAAAATAACTTGACGACAATGTACAAGTGCGGAAGAGCGTGCATACTTAAAGACAGAAAACAAGTAGAGGAGATACAAAGTATGAAGGAGTAGAATCTCCCTAATTTATGTACAATCTTTTTGAAGAAAAATTCGCTGAAGGGCGAGATGCTACGATGGAGAGCCGCTCATGAGGCACGGAAACTTATTAAATATTTCTAGCCTATTTCATTTCATCGTGCTTTCCGCTGGACTGACATTCTTCAAGGGGCCGTTAACAGAATATAAGGAAGGAATCTTATACAATGCCAGACGAAGAGAGAAATCTTGTTGTTTTCTTTTACGCATGCAATATTCAAGTTATATTTACGGTTTGAACGGGACCTTCTCACGTTTGAGCCCTTAAAGTTCCCTTATTATCGGGAGGGTTATGGAAAATACGGCCTTGTGATCATACTTTTTTTTTCCAATTTCGTTTTTCAGTAATATTAAGTTAGTGTAAAATGCAATTGCGTGTTTTTTTTTCTTTGTACATGGAGATTTCTAAATTTTATATAAAATGAAATTAACATAAAAATTGATTTTGTTTCTTGATAACAAATTGAAGTTACTAAAAGTAACTTTGGAAAGTATGCTTGTATACATTATATACATTATTTATTTTTATCAAATTTGTTCGAATAGCTCTTTACCACTTCATTTGTGAATGTTTTCAACAAACAATACTTGAATATTTTATATTTTCAATAATTTCCACATAATAATGATGACATAACTGTTTCGAAATTAATAGCTGCAATATGATTTACCTTCTTTCTCTCTTGTCATTTATTTTACGTGTCTGACAAACCTACTTCTGTATTTATAAGAAAAAACGTTGAAAGTAGACGAAGATCGCTATTCTGCTTTACGTACAGCTCGGCGAAGGAAAGATGACGCACCTTGACGTCATCATCTGACCCAATTAGGGGAAAAAAGGCGGTCAGGTCATCCCCACTACTGTCACCGCCCCTCGAAGGGGAAGTTCTCGATAACAGATAAATAGGAAATTCTTCAAGTTTGAAAAATGTTGCATGGCAATTGCAGAACGTGAGAATGTCTCGGCACTTAACCCTTTGACTGCAGCGCACTCTTTCACGGACCCATTAATATATACGGTGCGATATTTGCATGTCAGTAGGCCCTCGACTGGTTGTCACTACTATTTATATTTACTCGTTTTCTTTTCTTCTGATCAAACACTTTTAGAGTACATTATATTATTTAGAAAAATAACGAGTAAATAAAATTATAAAATTGATCGTAAATTAAAATAGATAAACACTTACATATGCAACAAAGGAATAACTTTATGCTATTTTAAGAGAACAGCGAAATTGAGACTGAACAGTATTAATAAAAGAAGCAAACAGTGAAACAGTTGTTAATATTCAGCTATTTGTAATTGCTGTATTACGTGTAATGATAAACTTTATATTAGAAAATAATTAAGTAAACAGGAGATGTACTATAGTAAGAAAAATTTAGAGATCGTATATGTATATACGTCTTTCGTATATGTATATTGATAAATCAGTGAGGACGTATATACGCCTTTCGTATACATTCTCTGCCACTGACACAACGTGTATGGTCCAGAATGTATTGGCCAGCATGTTATCGATTTTCTGGTGTCAGCGAACGTGTTAAAAACAATCGAGTACTATGACCGCCGTCGACAACGAAAGAGAGTAGAGAAAACGAGAGTAAGCGAGATGGACGTAGTGCGTCAAGCGGCGACAGTTAAGACCAGGCAATTGACAGGAATATCGTCTGCGTTGCAATGAATCGTTTAATATAAACAAAAAATTCAATTTCTCCAATTTTCATCTTATCTTTATGAAAATAGTAAATAACCAAAGTTAAAAGGTGTAAATTCATGTTAAACGTGCGAAACAGAAGATAAAAAGGCAAGAGAAATATCGAAGTTAGGGATGATTTGAATGTTCTGTATTGAGAAATGCACGAAACGTACAAGTGGCACGTATCACTTGAGTATTATTGTCACATGATTTGCATAACATATGTTCTGATATTCTAGTTGTTTCAAACTTAAAGATACTCTGAATTCGTGCTCGAATGCTGTATACTCGCTTGTTAAATTGCTTGCAATGTATACATATTTGTTGCAATGATTATTACGAAATGAACAAGTGCATTGCAGTGACTTTATTATTACTTTGAAGGGGATGAAATCAATTTAAATAAACGAAGTAATAGTTTATATTTTATTGGACCAGTCCCAATACTTTTTGATCACAATAGTTATTTAAAAGTGTAACTTTCATTATCTTTCCACAACTTTCTATGCAATTAACACACATGACTCGTATAAATGCTTTTATAAATTTCATATGCTATTATTTTATACCCCGACATAGAATGAAGTCACAGAAACTTGCTAAAAATTGAAGTATTTAATTGATACGAGAGAGAAGCAATAACTTAAGTCGCTATAAATCTAAAACTTTCTGTTTACGTTTATTTTTCAGAAACGTTCGAAAACTGATACGATTTCGCGGAGCTTCAGAAAAGGTACGTTTTTCGGATACTAAGATACTGGACTCTGTGATTTATCATCCAATATTTGAGTGCGGAGCTTTTCAATCAAGATTGAAGTTTACACAACAGCCCGCGGCTGCTCTCAACTTGATTCAATGACGCAGCCAAAGCCATGTAGACGGAAACAGAGACAAACAACTCTCTAACTACCCCCAGGTCCTTCTTCCTTTTTCTTCGATACTAGCTCGCGGGCTCACCTTCAGTTCATGACCTCTTCTTCGCATCAGATTTCTTAACTTTTATCTTCTCGGATGGGATAGAAAATGGAGGTTCTACTAATAGGACCTGTCTACTTAAACACATATCCTTAAGAACATTTTTGGAAAAAGAAATTTAACACGAAATGATGTATAAGACACAGTGTTACTGACAAATATAAATCACTTAAGAAAAATATGATAATGTATTCTTATATAATTGATTGTTAGCGTCAAGTTAAATAACATTTTGGTCTCGAACTTATATTAAGTATAAAAATTAATTCGTTTTGATTTTTGGGTACAATCAAAGTCTTAATTAAAAAGAATGAAAACAAGACAGTTATCTAAATAATGTTTCTGCAAGCTTGCGAATATCATCGTGAATATTTTGATTTGAATGACTGTACTTGATCATGTGACTCCTGTCGGAAAGAATTTTTTCTTTCTTATTTATTAATATTTTAAAGAATATTATAATATTACACATTATTAGTTTAATCCATTTTCATACATGCTAAATCAATATTCAAACAATAGGAAGTCAATATTCAACTACTTAGCAAAAATGTATGTTTTTAATATACGTAGTATAACTTTCGTATTATTCATATTTGCAATATTTTAAATATTATTATAATATTATACATTGTTAGTTTAATGCATTGTCGTATATGCTAAAAGTTAACAACGTCCAAATATTATTTTCTAAAAGCAAAATATTTGCAAGGCACCAAAGACAAATTTAAAATAACTTCTCATTTGCGAGCAAGTGAAAAAAAAACTACTCAAAATATTGTTCCCATAATCAAAAATATCTGTTTATATTTATATGTATTAATAGCAAGTGTAATATTTCCAAATAAAATAACAGAAATATTATTTATCCACTAGTTTCTCTATTTATACAACGCCAAATAAATTCTGATTACGTATACGAAGAGCTTTTTCTCACTGAATTTCGTTTACCTAACATGTACTTTTAGGTAACGCAGAAACGATGACAAACAAAACAATTAACAGACAAATCAATTTGCTCCCTACTTTCAAGAAAGCATCACAAAAGGGGTATCATTTTCTTGACAGGTATCGTTCTTCTTCGTCATCGTTCGTGAAAATAACAACCAATAGCTGCCTTGTCGATGTGGAGCTTATCTGTTACGTAGGCATTGAGTGGATACTTGGGACGGGATATTCTGCTAGGACGTTGGAGAATAGGGACGTCAAAATATATGGCAGCGCGTGACAGTGTGACAAAAAAAGGGGGGGGGGGGAAATATGATAGTTATGTAGTCTGCTATTTCAGAAAGAAAGGAAAAGGGACACCTCATGTGCCAGTACGTCACTAGAAAAGGGGGACAAGAGGGACAAAGAGAAAGAGCAAAGAAATAACGAGTGACAACAAGCACATGTCGTATCTGCATGCGACATATCCTCTGCTATCCTGTGTAAAATAAGGTTAGGTTAGATGTCAATATGAGGAAATTCGTATTGTGAAAGAAGTGTGTGATGTACAATTACTCTCAAAAATATTGGGACACTAAAGAAACGTCAATTAACACGTTGACTGACATCGGAGTTTGTTTTCTCGACGGGATCGCGATGGTCACTACTAATTGAAACTCCCTAAATGTTTAGAATAGTTAAAATAAAATGAATATCGTCAACTAAAAAATTTGGAACATCATAGCTATCTAGACAATATTACTTAATATTAAAATAAAAGATGCATCATTTACCAAATAAAGATTTTCATGAAAATATTGTATATTATATTATAAAAATTAAGTAGGGTGTATTTTATTAAAATATATTAAGCATAAATGAGACTACTCATAGCAGTTACCCCAGTGAGTAATAACTTTCCTTGACCAATTTTTAGCATTTTTCGAATCATGTTTTGCATCACATTTTTGTAATATTATTTGCAAAATTTTCACCCCAGATCTGCTGGCCCTTCCTTTTTTTTACATTTCGTGTCGTAAACTTCTTTGGACAGTCATGTTTGATGGGCTTAATATTTTCACATTTTCGTCTTACGCTTATAAGAAAAAATTCAAAAACACTTATCAAGAGTAACCACTAATGATTGCACGTGGTCATTAGGAAAATGAACGCCCTATAGATTAGGACTTGATCTTGTGTAACCATATTTTTTATTATTTTGTCATTATATGCTCAGAATAATGAAACTTCTAGCCCTTTGAGAGTATCATGCAAATCTCATGTAACAGTCGCCGTGTTAAATAGGTCTGATAGGTTGTACCAGCAAACCGAATCATTCATAAATATTCAGTCAATAAAAGTAATATTTGCTGAATCAAGATTTTCCAAGGGAATTTCAATAACCCGATAATTTGGATTTTTTTTTTAATTTTACAAATTTATAAACCTTAAGAGAAGTATTGGACAATCTTTTTGCCTCTTTTTCAGTTTTTCGAGATGAAAACACCCCTCGACTGAAAGAAAATGTCATCCTATTTCTCTATGTGTCTTTAAAACTATAGTAGGTATAAAAAAGTATTGTGATATTTGAATAATAATTTATTTGATTTAGAGAATTAATCCTTTTTATATAAAACGGAAATTCTGTACAAATTTCGAGTATTTTCAGGAACATGGTATTATATTTACACTTTCATCCGATGTTTCATGAAATTTAACATGAATATGTAATTCCGTCTGCGATACGAACATCATTTATTAAGTTTTCAAATTTATTTCAGTATGTATTTTGTAATGTACATGTTCCATATTGGAAAACCTAATTATAGATTTTATTTGTAATTGATGCTGTCGTAAGCAAACGTGTTAAAGTGTTAAAGGTTGTTCACTATGAGAGATCTTCATGTACGGTAATAGTGACGGCTTTTATTAGTATTTCCATATTTAGCCCTGCTTGCTTTTCTGTATTGTACATGTTACTTTTAGGAGAATTTGAATTAATTAACTTTCAATTATTCTCTACAATTATTCCCAGTCTTACAATGTAAATATTGAACCGATATCATAATTAGTTTAACCGTCAGTTGTCCAGTGTCTGTCATTTTGATAATCGAGTGTGTTTATACGTATAGTTAATTAAAAGAGTCTGTGTACACTTCATTAGAATTTATTTTTTCGTTCTATACATTTTTCAGCAGAGAAAGTAGTAGATAAATAATGTTTACGTTATTTTATTTAAAAATATAACATTTACTGTTGCACAAACGATTTACATCCCTTTATTAATAATTAAACAAATAAATGTAAATATAAGCAGACTTTGGGTAATATCCTTATACACAAGTAACTAATTTATATTTCCCTTTGGATTTTTGTTCATTGACATTTCTCTAAATTCTTAGATACTGTACAAAAATTTATTTTATTTCGTTTTTTTTATATTATCCTATTTCTTTATTTTCACTGTTAACAAATGAATGTTAATTATTTATCTCTGTACTAATAGTAGTTATATTATTCGTTACATAAAATAACGTACATATCAATAATCGAAATAATGATCACAATTGTTAATGATATATCGCCATTTTTCTACCAGCTTGCGAATACCATCGTGAATATTTTAATTTGAATGGCTGTAAAGAATTTATTTCTGCACCTAATAATTCATATCAAATGTCGTTCTCATTGGTATTTATAAACGTTATACGATCGTCTGAGATAAAATTAGAAGCTTTTATTTAAATTATATTTCATGCATTTCGAATAATATGGAATTGTCTAAATACTTATTTACGATTGTGTACATGTTTAAACTGTAAATATACAATTTGCTATGACTAGCAACTTAATCAAGATCTGAATAATTGTTACTCCACTATAACTATTTTCGACACGATGCGAAGGTTGCAACACCCTTGCTTCGAAACCAGTCACATGCATTACTTGTTGCACAGCCGCACACTCTAGAAACTCTTGTTGCCACGTACATATATCACAGAAATTGAACAGTACATCCATGAAAACTGCAGAACAGAACGTATGCATTTGAATAATTTTTAAACAGAATTATAAATGATGAACGACAATACTAAAAGATTTAAGTTCGTCAATGGTATATCTAATATGTTCTTTACTCTTCAAATTCGTGATGATTTGAGTGGCAGAAACAATTTCTTAAACTCTGTACAATCGTTTGATCTCGTAAAATTTCGGAGGAAAAACCATCTTCATTTCTTTACCTATTTATTAGTGGAAAAGCATTTTCGAGGAAATGCAACTTATTCAGGTGAAAGTAAAGATTCTTTAAAATGACTCCAGGTAATTGACAAGAAATATATAAATAAAAGAATCTGAAATTATATTTGAAAAAATTAAAGTACATGATTTTGAGTAAGAAAATGTCTTTATGACATATTTCACGTGAGAATTGACTGAAATGACGATCTGAGGTTCGAAAATCTGATGTTCGATAAGGATTAATAAACAAATAATAGCAATTAAGTGAATTGATGCTATTCTTTTCAATTCTTTCACCATGTCATTCATTTGTCGTCGAGAGAAATTATCGATACGAAACATTGCTAATTGTAGGAAACATAAACAGCGAGAATGTTTTCATTTTCGAGTGTCGAGTCTCTGATGACCTGGCCATTAATATACGATATATAAAAAATATAAAAATATTGATTTCTGAGGGAACATTTTTAAAAAATTCTAACCATTAGCAGTTCCATCCTCTACGTACGCAACTTATCAGACTTGTTCGTCAGATATTTGAATACACAAGACAATCCTTCGAATAAATTGTATTTAATTTCCATGACACAATTCCCATGTCTGACGAAACATTTGATTGTCCTCTTCTGCCCTCGTTCTGGGGACTATCGCGTCAGAGACGTTGAATTTTATTTCAGTCTCGTAAATTATGTTTCAGTAATATCAGCGCGCACGTTGATGTCAAGCTTGCATTATTATCAATCACAGTGACAGGGTAGGAGAGGTAGGGCTGTGCGCACACGTTGGCCGCTCTCCCATCGTACGCTCGTCGGCCCGTGAATAAGTAATCAGAGTCTGATGAAAAGTGTCGTCGCTACGGGAATTTATGGCCATCGGACCGATCCGAAAGTGTCAACTTTTCACCATCGCATACTGCGAACAGGTACCAAAGTGTGGCTGTACACAGAATTCTCCTTGTTGTGGATTATCGCGTGAATGCATATAATATTTGAGTGAAAACTTCAAATATGTAACCTTGGAACTTAAGATTTTTTATTCGTTGAATAAAGACAT
Organism: Anthophora plumipes; assembly: GCA_951804975.1. Classification (NCBI taxonomy): domain Eukaryota; kingdom Metazoa; phylum Arthropoda; class Insecta; order Hymenoptera; family Apidae; genus Anthophora; species Anthophora plumipes. The sequence goes on along the minus strand of OX638118.1, from coordinate 11,768,341 downwards.
TTGATAGATTTATTCGTTGAATCCTGTTAATCACAGAAATTGTAGTACCTAGCAAATGATTAAAAATTGCAATATATTGTAATACTTAGAGTGAATGTTACATTTTTTATTAATATTTCGTAAGATTGATAAGTATATCTTGACTAGATATTCTGATTTTCCAGTTGCATATTATTGTTGAAACAGTATTTATCAATTGGATTATTAATTTCAGTAAACAAATTAATTTGATTACTTTATGTAATCTTGGAAACATTAATTTCTAAATGAATATTAATTTTTATATTTAATGAACCATTAGAATGAATACATTTTTTCTTTTCCAACAGTATATTAATTTTTAGAAGTATTTTTGACTTTAAAAAATAAGAAATTAACATTTGTTCTGCAAATTTTTAATATAGCAGAATAGTGCAGATTATATATAATAGTGTAGATTTAACCTCTGTTTATGTGAATAAAACCGTACTATTCTCACAGTGGAATTATTTAACATTTTTTCCTATCTAATTTGCCTAACCTTAATATTTTTTAGGTTTAATAAGTGTATCCTGACGACATTTTGATTTTCCAGTTGTACATTGTTGTTGAAATAGAATCTTTTCCGTTGGTTCATTAATTTCATTAAATAGACTAATTTGATTACTTTATGCCATTTTAGAAAGATTACTTGATGAATATTACTAAATGAATATTAATGTTTGAATTTAATCAACCATCAGAATAAATATACTTTTTTCCTTCAACAGTTCCCTCATTTTTAAAAGTATCTCTGACTTTAAAAAGATAAGGAAGTAACATTTTTTTGAAATTTTTAATATAACAGAATACAGTGCAATAGATTTAAGCTCCGTTTCTTATACTAAAAATGAAGTCCATATAAAAAGCGTTTAGTTAATTAAAATCCCACGTATTCCGAGGAACAGCCCTGCAGCATTTTGGTCAAACAACACGTCAAATAACGTGCACGACGGAAAAACAGTAAGGATCATAAGGATTAGGATGTGAAAAAACTAGAGACAAAGGCATACGACGGAATCCTTTTCTTCCCTGGGGGACACGTTACATTGTAATATTAAGTGCCTTTTCGCACTCTGGAAAGGAAAATCCTTTGTTTTCTCTTATATAAGAATTATGACATTTCCTTCACAGAAACTCTTTCACATTCTCCCAAGAACAAAGAATCTGAAGCAATTATACGAATTCCCGGGGTCTCTCTAATCCCGTTTTCTCATTTTTTTTTCTTTTTTGTATTTGACTTTCCTTTGTATCAGTAAAACAAACACTGAAGTATATTTTCTTCCTCGTCTATTTCCATTTCCCGGTTCCATTTTCACCGAGAAATTAAGAAGCGCCATTACGGTTTGCGCAGCTTCGTTGAAACAGGCATCCATCGCTGCCTTCTCGCGTTATGGGAACGCATATAGCAGATGCATGGACGCCGTAGATCCTTCGCTAAAAAGTACAAAGGTTGACATAGAAACACTCTTAGCCGTGAGGGTTTCAAAGAAAATAAGAGCGAGCGAACGAAGGAAAAAGTGGAGGAACGAAAATAGAGGGGAGCTGGAAAAGGAACCTAGCAAGAACGAAAGAAAGAGCGTCGATAGAGAAAGAGAGAGCGAGAGCGAGAGAGCGAGAGAGAGAGAGAGAGAAGGAGGGAAGGTTAGAGAGAGAATGTCTGAGATAAAGGGGGCTCTTTTAATAACGGTCTCGACCGGTGTTACCGGGCCTCACGAAGGTAGTGCTTTCTTAAGGCGGCCGGTAAAGTGCCCTTGGTACAGTGCTCCCGGCAATATCTTCCGATTACGGTTAAGTAAAAACCCAGCCTTAACTTTCCACCTAACCAAGACATCCGCTCCTTCTTCACGCTGCTGCCTAGCCTTCGCTAAATCCGATAAGACGACTGCGAGGCATACTACGCTCAAAATTGCAATCAGTCGGCTATCTAAATGAACCCGGGAGTTCTTCGCTGGAAGATTTTCTATTAGAGGGGCAAAAATTGGAAATCTGCATTCGCCACTTTAAGTAATACAGCGGTTAGTAGGTAATATTAGGTGAACATCTTTTTCTATTTTCTAACAGACGTCTTCGAAGATTGTTTCGTACACAGGGTAGTGAAAGTACAGTGAGTATAGAATGTACTTCGTACAGCAATGTAATATCGGTCCATTCCCGCCATTTTTACATCTTGATTGAAATTATGTTTCACACCGCTAGTAGTAACAAATTTAACACTATTTTTCTTAAACTTGGTATAGTTATCCAATAAAACATTTTAGAACATTGTAAAATATATTTTACTAACTCGCCTTCTTGTACTACATTAAAAACAGGTTTCTGGTCCTGTTGAGGATTCGTTATATTTTCTTTTTTCACTTAATCGCAAAGTGTTGCCTGTGGAGTGTTATATTTTTTTATATAGATGTTCACTTTGGGAACTATTACATTATTATCCTTAGCGTATGCACTGAGCTTGAGTAAATTTACATATTATTTACCACTGTTTTAAATATACGTGACACTGTAAAAAGTATACCATAAAAATTGTAAGGAATAGGTGAAATTTATTTAACAAAATTTACTTCTGTAAATGTGTGCAATTGTCCATAGAAACTGCTCATTTTACTAAGAATAATAAAAACAATTACGGACGTGTAAAACGAAAAAAGTTGAAGGAGTGAAACAAGTGATTATCACTGTATTCTAAATTACCCTGTGTCTGTATTTCCCTGCATCACCCTCTACGAATTACGAAACAATAGAACCATGCAATGTTGCAGAATTGAAAATATTTTATTCACCAACGAACGTCTACTAGCAAGATACGTAAATTAGTCGTACTTAATAATTTATAGTAATTGGACGAAATGCAATCGATAATAAGTAATCGGTAATACTACGAAGAACTGCTTTCAGTTTGCAAGTGAAGGAAATACTTTTCTTCCCTCTGCTTCTCTTTCGTTCCTTTAACTATTCCCCGTTCTCTCCATCTTTCAGCTGATATCTTTTCCAAGTCGCAGAGCGTCGAAGAGAAGAAGATAGAGAGAAGTAGAGAAGGAGAAAGCGAGCGGTAGATCTTAATGGCGCTTATTACTCTCGTCGAGGGGCCTTCTGATATATTTCCTCTATTTTTCGCCCGTGGGGAAATCAGGCGCGTAATAGTGTATAATTAGTTATATAGTCCCTCTGTAACTTAGCCGTGCATTATGCACGATCAAAGTGACAGAGTGCTGTGGTGCCTGCAAGTGAATACAGCCATAACTCATCAGTCGTGTACGTAGAAAATTAGGATGATAAGACCGTTGGAGGTGTAACCGTTGCTATAAGCGTATTGATCGAAGTTGCCTGTCATCTATCTCGTGTAATGCAGAGTGATCGTTTAACGTAATTGAATTTGGAAGGTACTTCCTACCATTGTGCCATGATGTATTTGTTTCAAATGCATTGATTCTGCGGTTGAACGACAATGATGCTGTTTGAGAAGTTAACCTGTCACCCTTGATACAATGTTACTTGTTAAAACATTATTATCATGGCTGAGTGATAAACGAGGGGGGCAAAACCCACGGTATCGTGTAAGCCGGGAAATTTTATAAACGTTTCGTCCAAGCGTTTCCTAACTCACAACCACTTTGTTACATTAGCTGCTCCAGAATTCATTATACCTGCAGCTAAAATGGGCTTGTTTCCTGCATGTTGTAACCTCGAAACTTTTCATCGCATTTTTTTTTTGCTTTTTTTAATTAAAAAGCTGCAGTTCTTGTTACAAAGGGGAAAAAAATAAAGTTATGGTTAATTATTTTAAGAGCTAAATAAATAAGTAAGGATTAACAATGTCATGTTCATGATCTTCTTGTTTATTACATAGGTTTGATACTGTGTAGCGTTGTCTTTCAAGCGAATTTTTTTAATCCATTTGCATTGTGGCTTTAAATAAGCGACAAACTTCAATTAGAGACGTTCAAATATCAATCGACACGTATCACCGCGCATCACAGTATTTTACCTTCAATTTTACTTAGAAATTATGTATAATAATCAATAAAAGAGGTAAATATTGTGGCTGAAAAAGCACTAAAAGCTTCGAATTTTATTAAATGTTATTCACAAGAAATTCACAAATCTTTCTGACGTTTGGCGATAAATGACAGTCATTGCTGGCGAATTATTCCACATTCGATGATAAGTAACAGTCATCGCGTACATATTATTTCGCTTACGGATGCAAATAGGTTAAAAACGGGAGTTTTTTCTATTTTTCTTCTTTTTTTAATGTAGTGTTAATGTCACATCAATTAACAAACAATTAGTGAAAGGAGCAGATATTTTCTTCGTTACGTTATTTTATTTTAATTATTCTGGTTCCCTTAATAAATTTCACTAGGTCATGAATTTTCGCCTTGTTGACGTTGTCCTTAAGGAGTTCAATTTGTACTTGTTGCGTTATGTGTTGTACCTCGAGCAGGTTAGGATAAGATGGCCCGTTGTGATCGATACGTTGCATTCTTCACATAGTGATGCCGGGTCCTTTGTTAACAGATACGAGTGGAAGATCTTTGCGTGGCCTATTCGGATGCGTGTGATGGCGACTTGGTCTCTTCCGGGTAATGGAAGAATTATATCGAATTTTGAAAAATAAATTATTACTACTTTAAATATGGAGCTGTGCGGCTAGCCTCCTTTCTATTTCCCATTGCAATATTAATATTTATATTTTACGATATTCTCAAGGCACAGGAATGAATCTTTTATTATGCGATACATATCATGATAAAATGTTAATTACGATAGTTAAGTTGAAGCAGCGTTTCTTCGATTTCTCACTATATTTCACTAATTTTTTACGAAAACAATTGGCAGAAGAATGCAAAAAATCAAACATCGAGTCATGTTTCATTCTTAGGTTCTCTCTAATCGCGCCCGTGGCCTGAGTTTTCTTTCTAATTCGTGTGGCAGTCAAAGTGTTCAACTGTTTAAACTGTTAATTTCGTTTCAATCTGACTTAAAGAACCGAGTCTATTATGATCATATATCTTACATTATTACATGTTAAAAAAAAGAAATTCACCGGGTTGAATTCGTTGATACGAAGATAGAAGGGAGAACGTGCAGGAAGCTATGAAATAATTGCGAGTGGACGATGAAAATCGGTCGACGCAGGGGATCAGACACGTAATACCGTCATTCTCTGTTATCTACCGTGCGAAAGGGAATAGAGAGGGTGATCCTGCAGTGGCGACTCACTGGAAGGAAGGGACATCTTATCGAGAGGGCGTCCAAGAAGGGGAAACGTGTGGACTGAAGGGGTTCGAAGTTGGTGGGTAGAGTAGCGGGTGGATTTGCGGCAACTAGAAACCCGGTACCCAAGGGAGCTTCTCAATTGCCTCGTCCCGCAATTATACGTTTGAGCGGAGCCACTATCTCTGTTAATGTGCTGGACTTCGAATTCAGACCCGTAGTCGGGGCCAACTAGCGTAGTAAGAGTGGTGCTATATACCAAGTACAACCACCGACACCTCCACCGTCTCGAAATATTGTCCGTTGCACTTTGACCCACGTACCAAATGTGTATTTAGCTATACGACCCTTTTGATCCTGCCTTATCTCGATTACAACCGGCTTGGCGCAACGATTTTCAAGCCATATCGAGAGAAGTTGCGCCGCGTTTACGTATGTATATACATACAAAGGACAACACAACGATATATCCTATTATTATACGTTACCTGAACGCGTTATATGATAAATCGTCGAGTTTACACGTGAGAAATATCGCTTTTTTTTTTTTCTTTACGTTGCTCCTCTCCGCTATATACCGACACACATTTACTATGCTAATATAATTTCCTTAACGCCTTTGTGATTATAGGAAGGTATATACGATTAGTGGAGCGAAAAGGAAATTATCACCGCGCTTTTATTGTCAAGAGAAAAAAGTAGCGTATCGATTTCCACTTGCTTGCCTGTATACAGAGAGTGTTAAAAAAGAAAAGGGCCTGGTAGTTTAACACTCAAATGTAGGCGTTGGATCCGTGGGACCCATAAGAATATTTGCTTTCCATTTGTTTTCGTGTAACTTCAATTTCTTATCAGGTTGTTTTCAATTTCATATGCAGAGGATCCTAGCCAAAGTAGGTTATCTAAATATTTTCTTCGTTTTTTATGAGGTAAGAAATATTTGTGACATAATATTAATGGTTTGAAACGAAGAATAATTCAAAAAAAGAATTTTTTATTTATCGAGTCATTTTTTCATAGATTTTTCAAGGTCATTGTAACCTTTTGTGTAGAAAACTCGCATTTTTTTTATTGTACCTTATAGTGAATAAGAGAATAAATTTGAATATTTAGACAGCATAGTTTATGTAGCGTTGATACTTGATGACCAACAACATCAAATTTAGAAAATAATATTTTATCTTTCATTAATGGAGTTTATTGCAATAGTTTAGACAAAGATACGGCTTTCTTCTGCAGATGTTACAAAGTTACAGCTTTCCTCGTTAAATTCATTCTAGCACTCTTTGCAAAATTTTTGGAACTGAACCGCTAGACGAAAAGTTGATCAAAATGAGCGTGACGCTTAAAGTATCAATAAAGCATTTTTGATGACATGTTTCTCTTATTTTTACTCGTAGAATATAGTCGCGTCGTTTTCTTGAAAAAAGTAGGGATATTCATTATAATAAAAATTAATTTCACATCGAAAAGATTGTTTTAAGAACTTACACACCGATTAGACATTTTTCATCTCTCTTAGCGAGTAATATAAGTCCTTATCGAACCCTTTCTTTGTTCAACACCCTGTATATTAACGATGGGAGGCAGAAACAACCGAAGTAAATATTTGTTTCTATTAATTAACGTTGTATTGCTGTAATTTAATGGAAAAAGGGGAAAGAAGGAAAATAATCAAGCAAAAAAGAAACAAAAAACGCACAATACCGTTGACTTTTATGTGGAGATTTTATAGAATCTCAGGGAAAGCAAAGAAAATTAAGAAAACTGGGTAAACAGTAAACAAAAAGAGCAACCGTGATAACGTTAAGAAAGGGGCTCGCAGATTAAACGTTAATTAGAACGGTCAACAGATTAAATTCATTTTCATTCCGTAACGAAGGCTGTTAAAAAAAAAGGAACGAAAGAAAAAAAAATGTAATAAGAAGGAGAACGAGGAAAAATAACGCAGACATTTCATAGCGTCTGCAACAGCGAGAACCACCGATACCATGGATACGCTCGCGATGCGTACGTATACCCTTCTGCAGGATTGAGATAACATAATGACAGCATTTACGGTGAGAACTATCTACTTGCGGTACGTCGGAGTTGGCAAGAGTTAAGTACCATTTAGCTTCGATGTGCAACCTGCCCTGCATAGCTAATTTACTTCGAAGGACGGGGTTCATTAATGAAAATGCAAGATTCAACACGAGGAAGCCTAAGTCTCGTTAAATCAATTAGGGGTATCTTGACGCGTTGGATAAGAAATCGATCAAAATGGTTTCTCAGCGAGTGTTGCGCTGAAATTTATGTAATTCGTCACGCTACTGCGAAATTCTTTTATTTAAACAATGTAATATATCGTCTATCTATTTTCTTATTTAAAAATCATGTCTAATAGTATATTAATATGTACATTTTTATTATTATTATCATTAGTATATATAAATATTAAAAAAAGTATTTTATAAATAATATATAATAGTACTTTTAAAAACCAAAACTCTATATACGAATAAAATAAATATTTGAACCGAAAGCTACTTATTAATAATATGAATAAGATCTCTTTTTCGCGGGTCTGAATGGACCCTATATTCGTCACTAGATGATTCGCCATGCGAGGATCAAACGCATACAAACGTGGAGAAAATAATCCAAGTTGTAAGAAGTTTACATTTCAATTTACAATGGAGCGAAAGGGAACCAACAAAATTCTAATCTTACAGAAGTTTTAGAGTTACAAAGGTTCAAGTTATCAAAGTTCTACCGTACAATTTAAACAATTCTGTCAAATGTTAGGTGAAAATGTTGGTCAACGATCTTTCAAACGAACCCAATCCCTTGATCCGATCTTCTCTTTCCCTTCAGGCTATGCAAAGATGGAAAGGTTTGATGGTCAATGTAGGTGATCTTGGGAACTCTATACACACACTCACACATATATGCATGTGTATATATCGGCGTGGTGGATGGACACACTTCGGTTTGACGCTTCGAACGACCCACGAAAGCTTTCATCGGAGAACGCACACCCTCGGCTACGGTAAATGCAAACATTTCTGTGGCTCAAGTGCGCAGACTGAACGCCGATTCTGAGTGGATAGTCGCCCACTGGCTAGATGGACCCATTGTGCTCCCGGCTAAAGTTGGAACATGAACGCCCAAACGATCTTTCTGTTCGCGCGAGTGCAAGGATACTGGTACTGGGATTGGTGATTGGGTATGAACGAGTGTTGAAAGAAAAGAATGAATTCTGCGCTGTTCCTGAATGTGGCCTGGACCAGCGTAGATTGATCGGCTACAATTTGTTTACACGAAAATAGCAGATCCTGATAGGTGTTTGTTCAGGGAGTTCGGGAAATGTTCTGGATACGAATAGAACCGATACATCCATGGCAACGAAATTATCGATTTACCGTCCTCTTCTCTCTACTTCTGTGCACTCAGTTCACGGATCATCGAGGATGAATTGTCTCTATAAGAGCGGTTTCGTGCCAAGTGATTCGGGTCGCGGTACTTTCTTCTTTCTTCTTTCTTTCTTTTTTTTTTCAAAGTCGTCTCGCTTCTTCGAGTTAGAACGACAAACAGCAATAATTCAAGAATTTCCTTTGCTGCGAAGATAGCAGACTTGTTGATTTTTTAACGTGTATCGCGTTAGAATGATACGCCTTATGGTTAGATGATAACACTTTGAATGCTAAAGACGCATATATGCGCCCAGTGAAAATCATCGGACTTCGATAGGTGTTTCTCAAGTTCGAATATTCAGATTTATTGTAACTTAAATTATGGCATTCTCAAAACATTAATTTTCACCAGTAGAACAAATTATTTGGTTCAAAAAAACATATAGTAATAATTTTTTCTTCAGAGTCATTTTTTTCGAGATTTCAAGATCATCAATATTTTTTGTATGTAATTACATATTTTCATTATTATGACGTGATAGCTGAGATATGAATTTTTTTTAAGTTTTACTCTTTAATGACTTCTTTTAGTTTTTCCATATGAATTCATAATAAATAAATGCTTTTATTGATTAAAAAAAGATAAAGTTTTTCAAAAAAGGAGGGATTCAATTTAAAAAAAAAAGATTTTTTCACTAAAATTTACACTCAATTTTATAGATCTGAAGAAACGGTATAAATTTTATTTCAACTATTTTTTTATATCTTTCGTTGTTTACGACTTATAAGCACATGTGTAGAAAGGGCAGTTCAGATAAAAGGGTTATCTCCCTCAAAGTGAAAAACGGGCACGAAAAAATTACAGCTATCCTTTTAGATAGGTCTATTAAATATTTATGCAAAGTTTTATCAAAATCGGAGTGTATTAGTCTCCGTAGTTCCCTTATAAGGCACGCAATCTCAACAGACATAAGTATTACGTAAAACTTAAAAATTTAGAGATCAAGATCATTTCAAGATCATTTCTGGGTGTATTATTCAACCAGCCACATGATGCGATAAAAAGAATTGTAGTTATACATAAAAAAATACAAGTAGTATTTAAAAAAAGCATTAAAAAGTAAAATTTATAAAAAAGTTGTTCCTCCTGATGAAGTGAACCACCTTGCATATGTAAATTAACGATTTAAAATCATCTGCTTCATTTCGCCGCCCGGTATATTATTTTCTTAAAGCCTTGTCGATTCCACGATCTTATACCTTTTATACTGTACTCAAGCTTAGTAGTTTAGGCTATGAATAAATACGTAAATCAGGATCAAATTTAGTTACTTATCGAGTCATTCATATTCAAAAGTAGAGGGAAATATTTCCCCTTAGCGATGTTGATGGGAAAGCATTGCATAGAAATTCTCTGACTATAAAGAATTCAAGAATTCATAGTTTCCTGCACTCATCGTTGACCTCCTTTCCGGGTTTCGAGCGTTCGACGGTTTATTGTACATAATACATCAAAATGGAAGATGAAAATATCATCTATGAAAAACTTTCGCGTCACGTGAAGTGACAATCGCAAGAGGAATGCTGATGACAGCACAATCATGCTTTTATTTTAACCTTAGTTTCGTGTAATTTGCATGTTATACATACTCGAGGGGCGAGTGAGCTTTCAAGGTAGAAACGTGTCTGCGATGTTTAAAATGGCAGTATTTTTGCAACGTGTTTCCTTTTCTTCTTTTTTCTTCTTTTTTATTTTGTGCAGCGAGAGTAAATTGCAATTGTGAGTATGTATGCAAATGTAAGAATTTGTAAATGTAACATTTTTTCCACGAGAGCATGCTACGCGAGCGTCTAAATAAAACGAAAAAGAATTCAAAGCGAGAACCTAACAATCCAAGCATGTTAATTGTGTATTAGTTCTGTAACGCGTAATAACTTTTTCTTGATTTCTTTTAATTGCTCTTGAAAACTTAATTATATTGACTTTGTAAAAGTGTAAAATAAACTAGACGTAAATGAAAGGACCTTAACTGTTCGAATTCAATTTTAACTATGTAATGATAGCATACAGGTTCTTAATGATACATGCAAAATATTAGATACAAACACTTGATAATTTTAACAATATAGAAAATTAAATGTGCGTACTTTCAGGATGAACTATAAACACAATTCGAGGTTATCATAATTGCGTTGACGAGGTAAGACGATTATTTGGTCGAATATAATTTTTATTATATCACGTGCATGCTATGCAATTTTGCACCTTTAATTTTCCAATAAATGCGTAAAAATCCGTAGTTTAATCATTAGAATGGTACTAAAAGGTGACTGTACAAATATAGGCACAGCATAAATTTTTGTCTTTAACAGTTTTCATTTTTGAAAATCCGCTAGTTTGAAAACCGTATAAAAGCGAAATCGTGTAAAGAAAGTACCGCGTAAATCAGGGATAGGTGTATATTTATCAATTTAACCTGCAGAACCTTACCTTGGCTGGTGAATATAAACGCATGTATAGTAAAGACCCCATAAGAATACGAAAGAAACTTACCTGAAACAGAAAAGGAAACAAAAAAGGAAATTATCAAATGCTTTGTTAGATCAGTCTGGATTCATTCATGCTTAAGAACTAAACACGATACAATTGATATACGGAAATTCTAAGTCTGACTTATGATCTTTTCTTTTCCCTTTATCGTTACTCCATCAACACGCTGCCTTACAGAGTTCGTTCTGTGGTTATGCGTACGAAAGTCCGTGAGTTTAATGTCATTTCGTTCCTCATTTGTGATTCATGAAATTCGCCGGAACTTTCCTGTTCCCTTCCAGTCTCCCGAAGGCGAACCACTATGATCTCATTTCAGCTGTCCCATGGGTCTGTCCCGAATCTTGAATCCACTGGATAACCACATAACGAAATCGATCTTCGAAAGGACTTGTCCATAATTCTAGATTCTTGCGCACAAATGATTAACCTTTTACAACCTCCTCATAAAGATTTCGAAAATCTATACATCTGATATATTTGAACGTTACTTGCTGATTTTGCTTTGTTTCAAAATTTCCATCGCTCTATTAGATGTGTATTTCCAACGCACTTCAGTTGGAAGGAAAATGTTTTGTGAATATGAAATGTGTTTTTAAATGAAACTTTAGATACATTCTGCATCTTTGAGAAAGAGTGTATTTAATTTAAATAATTTCTACACGATTCTACATACTTTTCCCAAACGATTAATTACTTTCATTATTTTTACATTCTTACATACTTAAATTTACAGCACCATTGCTGTCGTTTGTGTGGCGTTTATCTCTTTTCAGAAATAAAAAAACATAATCGCTCGATAAAGATTAATCCAAGAAAATTCAATCCAAATGAAATATTTTTCTTTTACCTAACTTTCTGAACTATCAGCAATTACTATACAATTGCATTTGAAAGGAGGGGAACATTATTATATCGCTGACAAAAACAAAAGAGTACCATCTACTGCGAAGAAATGAGATTACTTGTTGACCAACCTGATATTAACACGTTAAGCGTCAAACCTACTTTGTTGATCTTTCCGTTTACACCGTGATTTGCTATTAAAACAATTTTTCGGATAACAAGTAACATTTAGACACATGTTTTAAATCTTCAAACTATTTAATTGTTAATATAAGAATATAATTTTTTTAATTTGGTATCGTCAGTCATAAGTAACGGATACGACGTGAATAGAAAGTATAGCGTCAGTCATCAGTGATTGAAGTGGCTCTCAGCATGTTAACACATCGAGAAACTTGATTAGAAGCTTCGATGATTATTAGTAACGTTAAATAATTCAAGATGCGTGAAAATCCCACAGGTAAGACAAAAGCCATAAATTTAATATGACTAATCTTACAAAATGTCTCGCCTTCTGCCTCGTTAAAGGCGTATACCGTGTAACTAATGTAATTCCTTTTATTCCGATTCCGCTCTCAAGTTTCACCGAAGCACCACCGAGGGTAAATTTCCCTCAGAAAGTCCGCGTAATTGGAACGGTGGAAAGAAATTGATACCTTAATAATAATATTTATGACATGCATCTTAGTTGTCCTTAGATGGAAAAGCGAGGGACAAAAGCGAAGGAGGAAGGACACGGAGAGCAATAGGGAAAAGTAAGAAGCGTAAGGATCGAGAAAGAGACAGAAGGGAAAGTGTCAAGTCCTTCAAAGGGGCGTCGTTGCAGGAAGGAAGCCAATTCGCCCAGAAGCATCTTCTTTAAAAGTTTGTATCTGGAAGAAGAAGGAACGGAAGGTTTTCGTGAACACAGCAGTGATAGACGCCGTGGAGCTAAATTGTCCGTGAGGAACTGGAGGGTAACGAAGAAGTGCTGGGAATTTAGCAATTTATCCGGAAACGGTCAAAGCTGGAGGAAGAAAAAGAAAAAAAGAAAAATGAAGAATGAATCAGGCCTTAATGAAAAGCCATTCATAGATTTGTTCCGCATTTTTTACGACAGCTGTCTTGTGTTTGACACAAAAAGAAAAGTTTACTTTATTCACTGCATGAAGAATAAATTTCCGCTACCGCTTTCGTCCTACCCTTGCCAATACCACTTGTGCTTTTGCAAACGAAAATTCTTCGTATCTTCGTTCAAGCATGTTTTAGAATTTATTTTTATTTTATAAACATTTTACGAGTACACGTGTAATTTATCGTTGTGTGTGCTTTTCATTTAGTTTTCCGTTGTTTGCGTATACGTTCGACGTAACAAATAAAAAAACAAGAGAGAGAGAAAAGCAAAACGAAACGACGAGAAAAACGTAGCGTTAATTTTCAGCTCGTCATAAGTGAGCGAATTTATATTCAGTAAACGTCATAAATTGATTTTAAGTTTGTTTATTTATTATTTTAATATGGCATTTAATATTGGGAATTATTTATCTTTCGAAAATCAAGGAGATGCGTGTTAAAAAATTGGAAATACACTTGTTTACTGTCTGTATTTTGTACGCTCTGATTTATGCTACTGGAATTAACAGAAGAGAAAAGAAGTAATCAGGAATTTCGATAGAAACACATGAAATATTTCCCGCACTGCATTTATAAATTCGGTATAGCTACAATGTCTGTCAATATTCAACTGGATTTATCAGCTACATTTTCTGATTTTCAAGCCATAGAATTTTGAAATACAACAGTATCATTAAAAATACATTTCATTTGATATGTATTCGAATTTTTATTTAGTAAAATACATAATCATAATTTTAGAAGTAATTAATTTCAATTCTTTAACTATTTATCAATAACTTTCACAGAGTTTAATATATGTTGTACGGAAGAACTAAATTTGGTTTATGCAATATATTTAGTATTAATATTTTATTAATAAAGACACTATGTGTAATGATTACAAATATTTTTAGAAACTCTGTCAGACTTTCCTGAAATTCGGAATTCCCAACATCCTTCAGGCATCCATTATTCATAAGCCGTTGTCACTTTCATCCTTACGGGATGTGTATAGTTTATACCCTGCCTTTAAAAAAAGAAAAAAAACGACAATCAATACTTCGTAAGAGATTTCAAATTTTTAATAAGATCTATGGTTTATTCAAGAAGGTGTTCGAACGATTCCGCCGTCATATTTTCAACGAAAAATCCATCTTATCAAAAATTTAAAATATCTACTAACTATTAACTGTACTATCACTTAAAAGATTTTTTCTGAAAGATTTTTTCTGAGCCTTAGTCTCGGCCAATAGCTAGGATTATCTAGGATATGTGAATAGCTTTTCTCTCGAATTATTTTGAACGTAAATCAGTATCTGAAGGAAATTTCAATTAATATAGTTATAATATAGTTACCAAATAAAGGGCTTTTATGCAAATTCATATTCTTGGGAATGTAGTAGAAGAAAGTAAAACTGCGGTAGAAGATTATTTCATCTATAAAGTATTATAAGAACAACTATAATTTGAATATTCTTTCATACATGTGCATTCTGTGCAATTTCGCGTCTTTAAATTTCCTATGAATGCATAAAAATCAGTCTGTACATTTCACTAAAAAAATTGGCGCCAAATTTTGAATCATAAAAATCTCAGTAATTTTTGTACTAACCTAATAATAATGCAATAGTACAAGAATATAACACAGTAGTGTAACAGTAAACAAATAAGATGAAATTTATAAATAAAGGGTGTTCAAAAAAGCCAAAGAAAGGATTCTTCTGTTACTCGATAAATGGAAAATGGCTATCTATTACAATGGAAATGATTTTAAAAATTAAAATTGTGCTTAATTTTTCTTTTTAAATAAATATTGGAATTCGTGAACAAGGAAAACACCAAATTAATTTGTTCACCTAACAGATCCATAATATGTAACTACTCCAAGTCACAGTTGGTGTTATAAAGAGTTAACATGAATAAGTAATTGTTCAATTTTGCTGGCATTCGTCGAAATAATGATCAGATTTCGTGACATAAGGTATTAACCAGAAAAGAATTTAAATTGTTCACTTAACAGATCAACGATACATAACTTCTCCAAACCAGATGGCGTTACAGAGGGATAATATTAATAAGTAATCGTCGAATTAACGTTAGGTCTCGTGGCATAAAATATTAACAAAACAAAAGAAAAAAAAAAGAAAAAAAGTTGAAAAAGTGTAATCGTTTTTTTTTTTCGTTTAATTCCTGGAAAGTCATAATCAGCAGCCAGCGAACCGTCGTTGACAGGTGGTAATAGAGTGTACGGTTACTGTGAAAGGCGCTACGAGCCCGTAGGCCGAGGGGTAACGAGAGAAATTGCGTTCATTTAGCAGTGTTTGTTCTTGCTCGTCCTTCCCCGGGGACCACGCGTTGGGGGAGCACATCGATGTTGTGACTTAATTATACGCCATTCAGAGGCGTGTCTCTTGCACAAACCGCGCTGCTCGTCCAGCACTGTGGTATCCTGCGGAGTGACCACACTCCAAGGACTACGCTTACACCCCGTTGACTGTATACGCATATAAGATATGTAATTAAATCTGTGTACACGCATACATAAGCACCATGTTTCATAACTCGTCACTTGAAAGTTGGCGAGCATCTTCACATAATAGGTTCAACAACAAGCGTGTAATCATTGACAGATTGTATAATCGAGCACTGCAATTGATTGGACCTTTCTGAATCAGCGTGAAATTGTCTAATGAAATTACAGAAGCAAAAGTTTCGTTCAAGTTTATGTACAGCATCGGTAAATGTTTCCTGTTTAGAAATTTTTTTCTTTTTTTTTGGAGTAATCGTAGTTTTACATTCTGTTTATATAAAGCGTGAAAAGAGAAATGTGTGAAATATAAAATATCTCGTAAGCAAGAGTAAAGGGAGGAAAATGTGTTTCGTGTGCAGTTAATTTTTATTTTAATAAGCTACCACTATACTTATCTTCATTTTAACTTCGTATAATATTATTAATATTATTAATATTGTATAATATTAAAAGTATGCTCGAAACACTAAATTGTCGTTTATTCTGTACAATGTTCTTAATCCTTTGCACTTCGAGTATTCTTTTATATGATACGATCATCAACTTCAACACACTTCTGGGAGTGAAACTTTAAAAAATCAGAAGTTTCGTTTCGAAAATAAAAATACTGCATGTGTTTATGAATTAATATTGAGTTATGATTTTATTTATTCTATTAATTTGTTTTATTTTAGTATGAATGAATTTTGAATGTAGTTATCGTCCGTATTGATAAATGTATACATTTTTATTTTATTTTCTATATTCTTTTTCTTTGTTATACTACTATTGAATACTACGAGAATATAGAATTATAGGACTATATAAAAATATGACTATGAAATGTTAGGTTAGGTTAACGTAAATTAAAGTTTTTATGTAGCACATGTAATAATGTACGAAATGGCAGAAAATCATTTTAAAAATTTATAACTTTCAAATTTAGAAATTTATATCTTTTCACGTGACTTCTAACTAATAATTTTTCCCTTTCCATTCTTTCAGTTGCATTCGTTTTGCAATTTATATTAATTATATTGCAAATCTCTATAAAAAAGGTTTATAGATTGCGACGGTTTAAATTAATACACACGTTCTTTATCTCGAAATAATTGAAGTGTCTTATCTTCGTGTTGTACAAAAACTAAAAGAAATAAATTTGAGATCTGTTTCAATACTTCAAATGTTTCATTATTTTTACGTTTTCTTTTCTTCATTTTGTAGTACACGCTTTGATACTCACATTTTTCAACATTTAATGCAGGTCTCCTCATTTTACTTAAGAATACACACAAACGATCAGAAATAAAAATTTTAATCGAATATATGTAACGGTAAAAATAATTACAAACTCAATGATAAATGTATACCTACAACATAATTACCATTGATGTTACAGTGTAGCATATAATTTGATAAATGTTCGCTAATGTTGCGCTTCACAGATGTTGAATAAAATATCAAACGGAAAATTTTAGTATTTAATATTTATGATCATTTCAAATTATCGAAGAACATAGAACATTAAAATTCAATATTTCGAGGAAATTAAATTAATGTAACGTTAAATGCAATTTATAATTGCATTTATACCTTTCGGCATATTAAACGTGTAATTTATTAACATTTCCAGTACTATCTGTAACTGTTAATAATAAATTATATAAATCGTATAAACAACTATTGCTTACGTAACGAGAAGAAGCTGGGTCATCTGTAACTCGCATTATTCACATGTGAAGAAGGTATATCACAAAATATATTTCAAAAGAGTATAAGCACGTCAAATTTTATTATTTCCTATATTCATTTCTATAGTTAGGTATTTGCCTTCCCCAATATTATTCAGAAACGATTACGAAGTCAGGAGCCTGTAAGAGGCTAGGCTATCATTTACTCATATCCTTATGTTACCAATAAGGAATTCTAAAATTATCGAAATTATTTAAACTGCAGGCTGTTTGTCATTATCGACAGCATAAAATTGCTCATTGCTCGGGCCTGCTCGTACGTAATAATAGTATACACTGAAGTAACAAACTGTATTTATATATTTTATAACGTAATGTATCCTAACAATTTATTTGCTGAACTGTAATGTAAGGAGATACCACGTTATACGTTGAATAGAATTTTTATGTGCATTATAATATTCGCAAGTTGTATCATGCGAGAGAAGCTTTTATGGCAACGAAGTACAAGAGAGAGAGGAGTTTCTAGAAGGAGGTAGAAACATGTTTCCGAGAAATTAAGCTAACGATGAAATTTTAGTATGTGGATGCGGTTAATTATACCAATCAACTTGGAAGGCTTCTAGTTCGACGAAACTGGATCGTGTAAGTTCTGTTGACCATTGGAATAAACTGCGTCCTACGTTGTTACAGTTGCTAGTAAGAATTGTTAACCACAATACAAATGCAAACTTTTAAATAGCGAGTCATATATATGTGTAGTTCAAATGTTCTTGTCTTTTGCTATTGCATATGCATAATTTCTATATTTAAATTTATCATTTACCTCCGTAAGATGATCAAGCAAATTGAAACGAGAAGTTTTATTTGACCCTCTAATGGTAAGGTTTATGTTAAATTAAATAAATGAAAAATCAGCTCAGAATTGACTCAAGTCATAATTCATTTTGAGCTGTCTCCTCTGTATTTCTGTTGGGTCAAAGAATAAAATGAACTTCGACAAATAGTATTGTAAACTAGGCTTATTTATTTAAAAAAAAAAGAAGAGTCCAAAGGAAACTGTTACAGAGAGCTACTTGCACGTGTCCTTAGGTTAGGCAAGAAGAAAAATTAAGACAAAAGAAAGGAGAGATGAGAAGCAAAAAAGAATATGAGCAGCTCCATTTGTTAGTACCGGTTGCTATACCAACAATTTCTATCAAAGATCTCAGGAATACTCTTTTTACTAATCTTAACGTCCATGTCACCAAAACACATGACAACTTCACCATTCGAGGTTTAAATTCGAATACTTCGAATCATTAATTCCTTTGATTTACGTGCCTGATAATAGAGTAAACTTGTTTTCTAAATAAATATAGAAGATTTAATAAGATGTGATATTAGTAATTCGATTTTTTAAATCTAAAACAATTGGGTCATTTTTGACCCAAAGACCATGAGTACATGATCAAACGGTAGAACACGCGGGAGTTAATAAATTGAATTCATTAGTGAAACAAGTATGCCTTTTTTTTTAAACTTCTTGGTAATAAAATAATACACAGTTTTCAATAATAATGTAACTATAGCTTATGTAAATGTAACGCTCGGTGTACTGAACAATATGAACACTTTGTACAATTATATAGAGAATAAACATTCTCTTCCCTAATGAATTTTGGTTCACGTAAAATTTTGAAAAATTTGTAAAACTTGATTCAATATAAGTGCGCACTCAAACGACAGAATGCACGAGGGTTAAAGAAAATCGATGGTGAGAATTGGCTGGTATCACGTGTCGATTTAATTATCCTTTCATTTTATTAATTATTAATTATATCAATATCAGTATCTCTAAGCATCGGTGGTATAATATAAATTAATAATGCGTCAGTTTGTGAATAGCATTTATTTATCGGTATATACAAATGATATCAGCATAGATAGAAATAATTAATAATGAAATAATATGATAATCATGTCGAATTAAATAGTATCTATAAGTATTCAAAGATTGGGTAAATTTACATTTACTTCAAATGGATTGTCAGATGAACAAACTTCATTCTACATTTTCAATTTATGCATGCACGAGGAAATATTTTTTTTTTTTTGCTATAAAATAAATACACACTATTCTGCATGTATGAATATAACGGATTTTCAAATTAGTTTACTTCGAAAACAAAGTCTCAAATGAAAAAATTCTATTCTACCTTTTCCATTTATATTTTGCTAGGGAATCATATTCAACAAGCTGCTGCTATATTTTGCCAGGTTAGCACGCTGCGCAATGGATTCCAGATATTTTTAATTTTAACTTTTAATCTCTTAATATTTTAATCTTTCTTTTCAAATTGATATCAGATAAATTTGGCACTAAACAGAGAAACTTGATACACTTGTTTCAGTCTTGATCATTTATGATATCCAAATCCAGCGAATTAATATTCAAATATAAACATCAACGAATTCTTCTTCTGTAGAAAGTAAATACTTTTAACAAGCATGCAGGAAACACAAAAATTAATTACTAATATAAACAACAGAAAAGCAGTTTAAAATTGCTATCGATTTGAAATGATTAACCATTTGCACTTTACAGGCGTAGCTATGGCAAAATTTATAACATGGACCTTCATACAAATTTTATTTATATTAAAATAAAATAAATTGGCGAAGTAAATAAGAATATATAAATTCCTAAGCATGTATCATTTTTTTAATTATTTTTCGAAATAAAGCTTTTCGTGTTCAAATGTTCCATATGTTCCAGAGGGTTAAAATATAACTGCATAAAAAATTAGACCATCTTTTTCTAACTTTAGAAAAATCGTCCTTGAAGAACTTACGAAGAGTGTTGGAAAGTAAAGAGTCCAACATGAATAATGGGTAAAAATGATTGACCAGTTACAGATAAAGATAAAACTAAGCTTAAGTTAAAGAAACTATCTGAGAATACGACAAAAGCTATCAAAGAACGTCACCAATAATTTATTGCATGGCTATCATAAAAAAATCGATAACGATAAGAAGGTTATTCAATCGAAAGACAGAAGCTAATTTACACACGTAACAGTTCCGTCAAAAGTTCTCGTCTATGTGGCTAAGCTTAAATCGATTGATCTCGAAGGCTTCCCATATGCCATCAAAATTCTGGCAACGCTGGAATTGCTTCGACTTTACGGAGGTTACATAGAAGATATCGGCTTCCACGAGTAACGTGACGGATCTTTCGTTCATCTATCCAAGGAAGGCGAAAGAAAATCTTGCGATCCAACGGTACGGTGGAATATTCGACGTAACACGTTCAGAATGGTGTTGGAGGGTGACGTGGTAAAGCGGTCTGCCAATAACGCGAGAGAGAGACCTTTGTGTGGGCCAAGGCGTCGAAGCATCGCATAGCTTTCCCCTGACGCCCCCTCGTTTCACCGCCTACTACTACTACCGGGTAACCCTGGCAAGGGATGCTTGCAGGCCTCTCTCACTCGACTGGTTCCTACTATACCTAGAACTCGGAGGGGCATCAAAGAAAAAGCTGAACGTCTATGTTCTGGCTGCGCCGCCATTTGATTTGCGCAAAGTCGCGAGGGTTTCGAAACGATAATGCCTACCAACAGCTGCCGTGGCAAACCGTTTTACACGAATTGCGAGGGGTTGCTCAGATTGATTTAGAGGATTTACTTGATACTGACTAACAGTTCTCGTTACACAGAAGGTTGACCGATCAAATTTTACTAGGGTTGATCGATTTCAGTCAAACAGTACTCTTCGATTATATCATAATCCACGGATGGAATAAGTAATATTGACTGGATTAGAGAAATCGTAGTGTTATATTCCGTGCTCTTATTTTTTGTTGTAAATTCGTCACGATTCTTTTTTTGCAATCCAATAAGGATAAGGGCTGAAAAGGTTATAGAGAGCATATTTGTACAGGGTGGGTAACACAACTTGTTCACCCCAAATAACTTTTAAAGTATACATTGTATGAAAAAATTTTTGATAAAAGAGGGATACATAATACATAAGCAAAGTGAAAGTCAAGATTTAACGCTTTTCGATACTTCGACATAAAAAATGTAGCATTTTATTTAAAAAGGTAAATAAAATAATAATATAATAAATAAAATATACGCGCAAAGAATCCTTTACTTTCTCAGCTTCGCCGTTCTTGTCCAACTCTAAAATTTCGGCGAAGAGAAGAAAGAAGCGTACACACACAGTAGGTAAAGCGAGAAATCACGTTCTATCCTTTTTTCATTTCCAACCAATTACGACGAGGCCCCGCCAGATTAAAAACTAAAAGTTTTACGAGTGCGTTAGTGCAGCAAATAATTGAAAGAGTTTTTTAGCCTGTCTCTACCCCCACCGCCGATTCCTCTCTCCCACTTCCCAGAGTTTCCCGTTGTACGTTGAAATGGAACGAGGAGAAAGAGCTCTTAAGCCGGTGCTCAGCTTTTTAAAACAATGTAATTGTTAATTTGGAGGTGGAATACAATTCTAGATGCAAAGTTGCTCGTTCGCTCAAAAGGAGAAAGAGGAAAGAGAGGAGAAAGAGAAAGGGAAAGGAAAAGAGAGAGAGAGAGAGAGAGAGAGGGAAAGGGAGACCAAAGAGACAAGTCCTAGGGAATGGCGATGGTAGACCTGATGAGGAGGCGGAAGCCTGGCGCAAAGGCGACAAAGACACTGCTATTATTTCGAGAACGATAGTCAATTTAAGTTAACAGCGCCAGAGCTTGGGAGACGGCCCTCTTACGTACCTAAGTAATCTCATTCCGAATTAATGTGCAGTGCGAGTGCCGCTAACGCGACAGTCGTCTCCGTTAGATTCATCTGCATGCTTCTTTGTGTACCAAAATTGCAGTTCCGTTCTAACAATGACGGCAGAAGCGCTGCTTTCTCCCAAAAGGTAGGTACGCAATTCGCGTCGCGCTTTATTGACTTTCAAACCGGACAAATGGTCTTTCGCGCGAACGATCTTTATTTTCGTAGTTTCACGGTATTCCATAGGCAACGAACAACACAGCCATTATCATCAAACACTCTCCGCCATCGATCTGAAACTTACCAAACGGAAAAGTGTATACCGTCTCGCAACGATTCCGTTAATTCGCGAGATATGAATACAAACGAAACTCGAAACGAAGGTAAACAATATTTCGATTATATCGCGTGGAAATGCATTAAATTTATTAACGTCTGCGTTCGTCAATTCAGCTCTGTCTGAAATATTTATCGCTTCTCGGGAAAGCACATTATATTAATTTACCGTCGGGAAAAAGAACGGCTAAGAGTAAGAAGTGAAGAAATAAGAAGAAGAAAAAAAGGCGAAGAAGAAGAGGAGGAAGGAAAAAAAAATGGAAAACGAGGGAACGGAAACGATCGTATACTCGACAGAACGAAGACTCAAGCAGCGAAAGGCTACAAACACTTCCGTGCGTGGGGCTCCTCTTGGGGAAAAGCTCCCGGCTACGACTCATTCCCGTGGTTCGTAAAGAGACTAAGGGAACTCGGCAGGCTGCGGAGACGAGAAAACGAGGAACGTATAAAATGAAGACCAGCTCTGAAATGATAAAACTGAGGATATTTCTAGCTTACTCCGGTATAAAGGAAGGTCTTCGCGAGATGGAATGTGCTCGCTGCAATGGCGGCGAGGTTAGATCCAGTTTCTTTTATACATGGACAATATCGCCAAAATATGGTCAGTTTTTAAGAACCATTGTGTTTCGAGTACTTCATGGGGTATTATGATTTTTCATCGACTATACGGTTACATTGAACTTTTTCGTAAATCAAAGGTGAGTCTTTTGGTGAACTTGGTTAGGTTACAGCATAGCATAAATTTTTATTTTGTTTATTGCAAGCTGCTTACACTCGTTTACGCTTCCATAAGTACGTGAAAGAATGCAAAGTTGTTTTCGATAGAAATATATTCTTTAAGAACTGCTCCTTTTAGGATCTTATTCTATACCACTAGATTTGACTATAAAGCGATCCAAATTTCACTAAACGAGTCTTCTGTTTACCGATAGAAATTTACGGCAAAAAAAATATATATTAACACATTTGCAACTGGTTGATTTTCGGACGAGACGCTTAGTTGAACGCTGCATATAATTTCCAAAAGCTTGTAGCTGAATACAGCAGGATTCTGCTATTTAAATATGGACGAGTATAACAAATATTGTTTCTTGATATGATGCTTATAATCATTTCTTATTTAAAATTTGAAAAAAATCAAACATTACAAAGGCAAGGCTGAATATATTGATAAAAAATTGCTGGCAATATTAAAAGTAACAAAGCTGTTTAAATTCATTACATATATTTTTTTTTAAACAAATATAATGAATTTACTATAGCATTCTTACAGATTTATTTCACATAGTAATTTTGAGTGATATCTAATAATGACTTGAAAGATATGAATATATTACTAAATTAAGAAATCATAACACCATGTAAAAAGTTTAACAATGAAACGTAATATTTTACAATAATGCTGTTTAATAAGGCATCTGATAAAAAACATATATATATATATATATATATATATATATATATATGCTGTTTAATAAGGCATCTGATAAAAAACATATATATATATATATATATATATATATATATATATATATATATATATATATATATATGTTTTTTATCAGATGCCTTATTAAACAGCATTATTATATATATATATATATATACATATATATATATATATATATAATATTATAATATTAAAATATTTGATAAGAATATGAAAAACTATGTTGTCAATACTCAGTTACAAATTTTGAAACGAAATTTTGAAACTAAAAAATAAAGTACTGAACATAATCAAATATTCATATAATCATTACAGTCATTTACAAACGATAGTATTTGCAAGCTATGAAGAAAATGGCAAAAGATCATCGACAGTAATTGGAAATTATTTCGATGATTCTTTTGTTTCCGTTGTTTTTAAATAAATCTTCAATTATAATGAAAAGCCGAGAAAAATTCATTTCAACATTTAAAAAAATATTCGAAATGCATTTTCGAAGTTATACGAATAGGAGGCTAAAATACAGAGAAACCGCGATTATGAAAACACCGATCAGCTGAATTTCACCGGAATATCGATTTAATGGAAAATTCGATGAGAATATTCGAAGAATATTCAGTTGAAATTCATTTCAAATTATTCGAGAATACTCTCTTGGCAGAAGCTGAAGAAATTTGCAAAATTTTTGCTCAAATGACTTTGTTTAATATTAATGAAGGAATTTCTTTTTTCCGATCAAAAGCGTCAATTTGCTTCAATTTTTGAGTTAGTTGACATGATCAAAAAAGAAAATATTGGACTTTTAACTTTATATTAAGGAGTTTTCTTATCGTTTAAACTACAAACAAGACGATAAGATGTATATTTCTTTTTTAATTATCAAAAGTTCCTGAAATTTTTTGATTAAAATTGAACATTTGAATTTGTACAGTTACCAGGTTAGGTAATTAACAGTTATCATTTCTCGAAAAATAATTTCCTTTTTTTGTTGATTTTAAATCAGACGGTAACTATATGTATAATAGTTAAAATTTGTGCAACTTAATAAGAGTATAATGAAAACATATACAAAGTTTTAGATTATTTAATAAAAATTCTAAAAAATCAATAATTTTGACCGAAAAAATTCCCTTCGCTTAATATTTCAAAACAAGTGATCTTCTTTCATGAGAAAGCAGAGCTATTATCCAAACAGCATGTGAAATTGTTAGACTGACAGACCGATCATTTATTTCAGTGACCAAACCTATTTTTCGACTTCTAGGCGATCTCTTCTAACTAGACAACAGTTAATTGCTCGCCGCTACGATTCCAATTTGCTTACTTTCAAAGTTTACTTATTCGAAGAATCGTCTAGTTCACTATATTGTATCGTACTAAATATATACGATACTAGAACTAATTTTTCTACATAATCATAAAGTTTAGTTAAACTTTTATCGCAACGTGACACAAGTTTTTGAATTCTATTTACAAAAAAAAAATTCTCTCTAGTGTTATTCGTCGTCGAAATTGATTTTGTCTATCTTCGAATAAAGCTTATCATTTCACAATCACCTGGCGCAATATTGCATTGTCACTATACACTTCACTCAATCGGCGAAGAATTCCAACGGAGCAACCCCTTTTTTCCCCAAAACGAACGAGTCACTGTACGGACTTCCAATTTAGACGCTACTTGCAACGGATACATCTTTCGCGACTGATAACGGACAAAGTGTTCGTGCCACGACGAAAATATTAATACAACTTCAGGGAAGAGGTATAACCAGTGTTGTCGCCAACTTTCGTCAAGATATCTCCTATAGACAGAAAGTTCTACTAGGCGAGTGGAACGAAATTTTTGACTTTGCTACGCGTAGTTAATGACACAAAAGTTTATGAGCGCTACACGTACAAATTGACAAAGATGTCGAAAGAGAAAAATAATTGTTAGTTTGCTCTTCGATATTTTTGAATATAAAATAGAAGTATGATTAATAATCCATAAGTAAATTATATCTTAGACTGTCTTTTAACTGAAAGCGATTTGTGCAGATATTAGATTGTTGCACATGAAACGAAACATTTAACCATAATAACGTAGTCAAATCTAATTTTTATTAATCAAAGTGGGTTCTAGCAAATTCAACGAATTATAAGAGAATTTAGCCTATTGTTATAAAAATCTGAATATTTGACAATGAATTCTTCAAATACAGTTTTAATTGTCTGCTGGATACGTAGGCAATAATGCGAGTTTATTACTATAGGTTTTGTTCCGTCCATCCGACGGAATATACATGCTATTATATTTCTCTGCTTCTTCAGATTGCCAAGGTTTTCTTTTTCTCCTAATGAGAACATTGTTCGACCGCGTAACGGTTAAGACATTCAAAAGCATTGTCACAAATGAGTTGATTAACGCTCAGTGACACAAAAGGCTGTTCACGAAATAGACGGAAAAACACTCGATTAGAGCAGTCCCATTCTATGATCGTTAGCGCCTTACTGGTAATTTCACGTTTTAATTTTCCTCGCCACGGGACACCGCGAACCCTCGAGGCAGCCTACCTGCCTCGAATCATGTCCCGTAACCTTTTTGGCTATTTTTCTCATTAGCGCACCACCGCGCTTTCCCTTTCTTCTGAAATTCGGGAAAAGTTCCTACTGCACCCGCACCAATCGGAACGTTTTGGAGTTTCGTCTCCCACCTAAAGAAATCCACCTATTACCGCTTTGCTTTGGCATTCTGAGAAGTATAAATATAGGCAGAAACCCTTCGCGAATTCAGTCAAGTAAAAACAGTCAAATACAAAGAGTCAAATACAAGTAGTAAAATACAGCCAGTCAAGTACAACATAAGTACAAGTAAAGATCAGTACAACATAAGTACAAATATCGAATCAGTACAACATAAGTACGATATTCAATCAGTACAACATAAGTACAATAAAGAGTACATCACGTACAGTCAGTGATCGGTACTCAGGTAACACAGAGTGACAGTGAGCGTCAGGGTGTTACCTTAGTTAGTGAGACAACGAAGTAAGAGTACACGTGGCTCTTCGTGCAAGAGAAAGTTTTCTATCTAGTTTAAACCGCGTTTCAACCAGGTTTTCAAACGACGATACCGAGACAACCACTAGTATCTTAGCTTAGTGTCTACTGACAATAACAATCTGCTGCATAACATTAATTTGTCGTGCAGCGTAGCCAGAAGCACCGAGGCAACGCGATTTTGTATCGGTGCGAGGCCACATTTTATGGTCCTTCGAGCAGGATCCTGTGATCCGAAACCAGCAAGTGCAAACGACTGTGAAGTGCCAGTGAAGTGACTTCTACAATCTACGTTCAGCGGCAAATATATCCCCGTAGAAAGTAATAGTTCACCGCTACATCATGGCAACAGACGACGCACAACGCCTCAAACATCTCATCAGACGGAGAAGTGGAATCAAATCACACATCACCATGTTTGAGAGATATCTGAGAGGCTATGAACAACAGCCTAACCCCGCGGTGCTGAGGAGTAGATTTCAAAGGATGAGAGAAGTCTACTTAACCTTCGAAGAAATTCAGGCGGCGATCGAGGTGCTACAAGAAGACGCTGATCATGAAACTGAGCGCTTCGAAGTGGAGGAGCGGTACATAGAAGCCAGCATTACAATGGACAAATGGCTGACCGAATCTCAGCCGCCAGAAGTCAACGTCGCCGCAGCAGCCAGTTGCTGCACCCCTGCACCGTCATCAACAGGACTGCAGGTTAACTTACCGAAGGCTGATCTACCAAACTTTAGTGGTAAATTTGAAGAATGGCTATCGTTCAAGGACAAATTCACATCAATGATCGACAGTCAAGATGCCTTCAGTAAGGTGCAAAAATTTCATTATTTGCGATCAGCTCTGTTGGGTGAAGCTGCGAAGGTCATCGCAGCCATGGAAACGACAGAGCAGAATTATAGCAAGGCTTGGCAACTGCTCCAAGATACCTATGCTAACGAAGGGCTGATTATTGCACGCCACACCGATCTCTTGGTCGAAACGCCGTCAGTAGAACAAGAGACAGCTGCAGGACTCCGCGACTTCGTGAGTCACGTCTTGCAGCATTTGAGATCGTTAACGACACTCGGCGTTCCAGTCGAACATTGGGATCATCTCCTGATGTCAATTCTGCTGCCCAAGCTCGCGCAGCAGACCAGGATGGCGTACGACAGCACACTGAAGGACAAGGAGACGCCAAAAATTAGCGGTCTCATGGAATTCCTCCGCCAACGATCACGGAGGCTGGAGACGTCCGCGAGCAGTAGAATAAACTTCCAGACCAGCAGAGTATCACCAAGGATATCACCCACGCCGCAGAGGAAACAAATAAAGAGAAATCCCAACATTTCTCCGAGGAAGAATTCTAAAGTCTTCGTCACCACCACGCCATTTAAAAATTGCGCGTTATGTAAGGACAAGGCGCATACGATACATCGCTGCGAAGAATTCCACGCGCTATCCGTCGGCGAAAGAATCAACGCGGCAAGGAAGGAAAAACTGTGCGTTAAGTGCCTTCGAACTGGACATTCAACCAAGGAGTGCACTTCGTCCCAGTGCAGGATCTGTAACTTGGACCACAACACCCTCCTACATCTGCCGAGGAGGGGGAGAAGATCGCCAACGCCACCGAAGAAGCATGGACCGACGACAGCTGCGGCATCCACCAGCGTAACGTGACGATCGGAACCAGGAAGTCGCGGATGCACTTCCCTTTCAGCTCGCACAGCATCCACCGAGTTGATGACAACAGCAAAGCTAAAGGTATACGACAAATCGAAAAATTTAGTATGTTGCAGGGCCCTGTTGGACACGTGTTCAACAGCCAACTTCATGTCTGAAAAAATGGCGACCAGGCTTCAGCTGAAACGAAGAAGATGTTCCATCCCGATTGGAGCGCTCAACCAGATGGCAACATCAAGCAGCCACATCGTGACGACATCGATACTTTCGAACATCAACGGATGGGAGAAAGGGCTCGATTTCCTCGTCATCCCGAGCATTTCGGAGCTGGAGCCACAGCAGCCCATTAACAGGAATTCTGTCCAGATTCCAGCAAATCTGAAACTTGCTGATCCAGAATTCCATAGGCCCGCACCTATCGACCTTTTGCTTGGGACTGGTCCAACATTGGCCTTGTTCAGCGTCGGACAAATCAAGTTGTCGCCGCCGCAAGGGC
The DNA here is from genome assembly GCA_951804975.1 of Anthophora plumipes. Taxonomy (NCBI): domain Eukaryota; kingdom Metazoa; phylum Arthropoda; class Insecta; order Hymenoptera; family Apidae; genus Anthophora; species Anthophora plumipes. Next base: position 11,739,284 of record OX638118.1, on the reverse strand, counting down.
CGGACCTCGTTCTTCAGAAGACTCTGTTAGGATGGATTCTTGGAGGTAGCATCCTGTCTCCAACAAGCTGGGACAACGAGAAGTCTTCAACCTCCACGGACATCCACCTCGAAAACGACAGATGTCATCAAATATCCCACTGGTCCAGCGACGCTGAACAGTCTCCAACGAGCCGAGACAACAATGCAGCATCAAAGAATTGTCAACTCAGTCGATTGGAATTCGACATGAAACAATTCTGGGAGATCGAAGAGGGACCATCAAAACCTCATCTCTCTATGGAAGAAAAGGCCTGCGAGAACCACTTCCAGCAGCACGTGCATCGAGACGTTGCTGGAAGATACGTAGTCGCCCTTCCATTCAATCAAATTAAAGAACGATTGGGAAATTCACGCACCAGAGCCTTGAAACGGTTCAACAGTCTTCAACGCCGTTTCAAGCAAGATCCCATCTTCAAGGAACGCTATACAGCAGTCATGCAGGAGTATCTGGACCTCGGGCACATGTCACTAGTGCAAAAACCAACAGATACCAGTGGTTTCTTCTTACCTCATCATGCAGTGATCAAGGAAACCAGCATGACGACGAAGCTTCGCGTGGTCTTCGATGGTTCGGCAAAAACCGACTCTGGCATCTCTCTGAACGACGCCCTCATGGTCGGTCCAACCATTCAAGACGATCTAGTGTCGCATATTCTCCGATTTCGTCTCCATAATTATGTGTTAACTGGTGACATCGAGAAAATGTATCGACAGTTCTTAGTGCGCGATGAAGATCGAAAGTTCCAACGAATCCTTTGGACGGATTCAAGTGGTGAAGTGAAATCGTTTCAATTGAACACTGTTACGTTCGGATTAGCACCGGCCCCATTTTTGGCCACTCGCTGCCTTCAACAATTGGCAGACGATGAAGGACACCACTACAACTACGCGGGAAGTGTTTTGAAACGCGACTTGTATGTGGACGACCTATTAACAGGTGCAGCCACCCTCCAGGAAGCCATGGTACTCAGAGATGAACTCATCGACCTATTGCAACAAGCAGGTCTGAGCATTCGTCAATGGGCTTCGAATGCACCGACGCTTCTCCAGGGACTACCTGAAGGTCATGTCAACGTGAAGCTGCAATCCCACGATGACAAAACAGTGAAAACACTCGGAGTCGCTTGGAATTCACAACAAGACTCCATTGTGTACACAGTGAAATCGATCACTGTCAAAGAAAGATTCACGAAGAGGATGATTCTTTCGGAAATCGCAAAGATCTTCGATCCCTTGGGATTACTTGGTCCAGTCATCATCACTGCAAAACTCATCATGCAGAGGCTGTGGCAACTTAAATTGGATTGGGATGAATCTGTACCCACCAACATCCACACCGCCTGGACCAACTACCATACTCAGCTCAGTCTATTGAATGACTTGTCGTTCGAACGTCATCTACTTCTGCCGCACGCAGTCGACGTTCAGTTACACGGATTTTGCGATGCCAGCGAGAATGGATATGGAGCATGCATCTATCTTCGCTCCAGGGACAACAGTGGTAAAGTTCAATCCAGATTGTTGTGTGCAAAATCTCGTGTCGCTCCACTCAAGGCAGTGACTGTGCCTCGTTTGGAATTATGTGGTGCCCATCTCTTGGCTAAATTGTACCACAGTGTCCTACGGTCCATCCATGTAAAGATCAATCGAGCTATCTTCTGGACCGATTCTACAATTACTCTACATTGGATCAACGCCTCGCCTCATCTGTTGAAGACCTTTGTGGCAAACCGAGTTTCTGAAATTCAAGACAAGACAGCTCCGTACGTGTGGAGACACGTTCCAACGGAAGACAATCCTGCTGATTCGCTGTCCCGAGGCCAACTGCCAGCCGAATTTATACAGAATTCGATCTGGAAAACTGGACCCATGTGGCTCACGGATGAAGAACACATCTGGCCACACCTCAGCTTGCCCAGTCTCAACATCATTCCAGAGACAAAACTCAAGACTTGTCTAACAACGAGGCCTACTCCATCGGAAATTCTTCTGCGATATTCGTCAATCGCTAAGCTTCGAAGAATCGTCGCTTACTGTCTCCGCTTCAAACGAGACAACCATTTCAAGGGATCGTTGTGTCCAGAAGAAATATCCGCTGCTAATAAAACCATCCTACGTTTGGTACAACGAGAATGCTTTGCCGAAGAAGTTCAAGATCTTTCTCAAGGACGAAGAGTTCATCGGAAGAGCAAACTCACCATGCTGGACCCGTTCCTCGATCGAGACGGCGTAATCAGAGTAGGAGGACGTTTGAAGCATGCGAGCATCCCTTTCTCACAACAGCATCCAATGGTACTTCCACGCTCTCATCATGTGACAACTCTCATCATACGAGATGATCACACACGAAACCTGCATGCCGGAGTTCAAGCTACTCTCTACAGTGTGAGACAACGGTATTGGATAATCGATGGCCGCAATCAAACAAGAAGAGTCATCCGGCAGTGTATTAAGTGTTTTCGTGCCAAACCACCTTCGACGGAATACATCATGGGCAATCTCCCCAAGGCTCGAGTCAACGAAGCTCGGCCATTCAACAACGTTGGCGTAGATTATTGTGGTCCATTCTACATCAAGGAGAAAAAATTCCGAAATAGGAATAAAATCAAGGTGTACGTCGCAGTCTTCATCTGCCTCACCGTGAAGGCAGTCCATCTTGAATTGGTCAGCGATCTGACCAGCGACGCGTTCATCGCAGCCCTTCGAAGATTCATCGGCCGCCGCGGAAAACCTCGACTCATCAGTTCCGATAACGGCACCAACTTCGTCGGAGCAAATTCGCACCTTGAAGAACTTCAACGCTTGGTCAACTCGCAGGAGCATCAACAGAAGATCAACTCCTATTTAAACAACGAAGGCATCAAATGGAGCTTCATTCCACCAAGGTCACCACACTTCGGAGGTCTATGGGAAGCAGCCGTGAAGTCCTTCAAACATCATTTAAGGCGAGTTGTCGGAAATGAATTATTAACATTCGAAGCGTTCAACACCCTTTTGATTGAGATCGAAGCCGTTTTAAATTCAAGGCCTCTCTCCCCAATGTCAGTTGATCCGAGTGACCTATCCGCGTTAACGCCAGGTCATTTCTTGATCAACACTGCATTGACCACACTTCCGGAGATTGATTTCAGGGAAACACCATCCAACCGGCTCTCAGTTTGGCAGCATTTGCAGAAAATCAAACGAGATTTCTGGACAAGATGGTCCAAGGAGTACCTGAATGAACTCAACATCCGGCATAAATGGACCAGCGGCAACCATGGAATCGGAGAAGGAACCCTCGTCATCATCAAGGAAGACAACGTTCCTCCCATGCAATGGGCTCTAGGCAGAGTCTCCACCGTCCACCCTGGCTCCGACGGCATCATCAGGACCGTCACCATCAACACAGCTCATGGATCCATTAAACGAAATGTCCAACGCTTAGCACCGTTACCAGTAGACGTATGTAAAAGCGGAGATAATTGTGGTTGATCGGTATCCTCTCAACGGGGGGAGTATGTTCCGTCCATCCGACGGAATATACATGCTATTATATTTCTCTGCTTCTTCAGATTGCCAAGGTTTTCTTTTTCTCCTAATGAGAACATTGTTCGACCGCGTAACGGTTAAGACATTCAAAAGCATTGTCACAAATGAGTTGATTAACGCTCAGTGACACAAAAGGCTGTTCACGAAATAGACGGAAAAACACTCGATTAGAGCAGTCCCATTCTATGATCGTTAGCGCCTTACTGGTAATTTCACGTTTTAATTTTCCTCGCCACGGGACACCGCGAACCCTCGAGGCAGCCTACCTGCCTCGAATCATGTCCCGTAACCTTTTTGGCTATTTTTCTCATTAGCGCACCACCGCGCTTTCCCTTTCTTCTGAAATTCGGGAAAAGTTCCTACTGCACCCGCACCAATCGGAACGTTTTGGAGTTTCGTCTCCCACCTAAAGAAATCCACCTATTACCGCTTTGCTTTGGCATTCTGAGAAGTATAAATATAGGCAGAAACCCTTCGCGAATTCAGTCAAGTAAAAACAGTCAAATACAAAGAGTCAAATACAAGTAGTAAAATACAGCCAGTCAAGTACAACATAAGTACAAGTAAAGATCAGTACAACATAAGTACAAATATCGAATCAGTACAACATAAGTACGATATTCAATCAGTACAACATAAGTACAATAAAGAGTACATCACGTACAGTCAGTGATCGGTACTCAGGTAACACAGAGTGACAGTGAGCGTCAGGGTGTTACCTTAGTTAGTGAGACAACGAAGTAAGAGTACACGTGGCTCTTCGTGCAAGAGAAAGTTTTCTATCTAGTTTAAACCGCGTTTCAACCAGGTTTTCAAACGACGATACCGAGACAACCACTAGTATCTTAGCTTAGTGTCTACTGACAATAACAATCTGCTGCATAACATTAATTTGTCGTGCAGCGTAGCCAGAAGCACCGAGGCAACGCGATTTTGTATCGGTGCGAGGCCACAGGTTTTATGCAAAAGAAATCTTTATTTTAATTTATATTTGAAGAAGGCGTGTCTATACGTCTTTATTCTTCTATTCTTATTTACAATAATCTTTCTTAGTATGTTGACTCATTTTTGCAGCCTTATACTACACACACACACACACACACACACAAATTTCATGAAATAATTCAATATTGTTTCATCGTTGAATATGATTTTTGTTGTAAAATTAACTTTATGTCATTTGTACTTCAGCTGTTTCTCTCTCAAATGCTTTATCAATATTTCGTAAAATAAAAAATATGTTATCAATTAAACATTTGATGTAAATACTTTCTTCGCTATTATAATCCTTCTAAACTGTATTTTTAGTTTCCCAAATGGCTTGGAACACGCGAGATTTGGTAGAACATAAAAATAATAATTAAAGTTTGATAAACTTTCAACTATTAGGTCAGTACAAAAGTTCGTGCCCGATTTCGCATTAAAATACAAGCTAATTTGACATGTAAAATTTGTTTATTAGACAATTGTATAATCTCCGTTGTTTTGCATAACCTTCTGGTGGATCTGCCGAGATTAAGTTTCTCTACAACTTCTTCAGTTCAAATTCGTGGATTATTTTGCGATAAATTAAGCTCAACGTAATCGTTTATCAAAGAAGTTCGGCCAGAGTGTGGCTCGTCATTTAATTGAAAATCGCCGTGTTTAAATTTTCCAAACCATATTTTTACTACATGAAAACTTGATACACGGTATTGATAAACATTCTGAATATTTTTATAGCAGTTTCTATCATTATTTCTTTCCGAAATTCATAAAGTATGATATGACACGAATGAATATTTTCTGCGCTCATTTTCAAAACCCCCTTTTTATAACGTAAGAACCGTCGAAACACAGTCATCCGATGAAATTAGTGTCATCTATTGGAAACGAGCACGAATGTTTGCACTGATCTAATATTTCTATTTTTTACGTTATTAATAAAATTATACACAATAAACTTATTAATTATAGTTCGGAGACACCGATAAATCAAGTTATTCAAAAATGTTTAATTTAGAAATTTCTTTCTTTCCCCTATGTTTTCCCATTTTTTAGAAGAATCGCCTACTTTGCCTCGCTGTTTACTGTTCGAGGGTTGAAAGAATGTGCTTTATGGTTATTCGTCGATTAAATACATTACAAAATCGAGGGTTGGTTTATAGGAAATGTGTGGGAATACCGTTGCATATAGTTACTGTAAAATTGAATTTACAAGAAAACCGGAAAAAGGAAACGTAGGTGGAAAGAAGGGAATAGGCGTGGAATGAAGCGGAAGACGAGAAGTAGGAGGAAAGAAAAGGATATACGGCGCATTCATTCCCCACAGTCCAATTTTAAAGGGGTTCTAAAACGCCCGTTTATAACCCTCAGTGGCGTTCGAGGGTAATGTGGTAACCAGCGCTAGAAATGTGCAAGTCAAACAGCTTGACTCAGCGGTTTATCTGCCGGCGTACACTCTCGTGCGAGTGCTTCGCCGTACGTTTCTGGCTACACGTTCCGCCAATGGATTACGTCTATTTCACTTTACCGCGGTTGGACTTACCCTTCATAATTTGACAATTGCGATACCGACTCATGTGGTTGTTGCAAGATAAACTTTCAAGATAATTGCTCGAATAACAAGGACAACTATAGTTTGCTTTATCAGAAACAACACGTGATATCTTGACTACGTGAACTGGTAACGTTTCTAACCACAAAGTAGCCAAATATGGAATAATATAGGGTCATCCAACTTACACGCCTGCATGTTTCTTTTTAATAGAATACAAACTATGACTTTTTTTTCAAATTGTTTCTTTTTCAGATTTTAAGTGGGATACTTTATAGATACTGATTAGCTACAAACACATCTTTTCCACTACCCTCTCTAAATTTCAAATCAATTGACTATTGGTGTCTTTTAAAAATGTAACGTCATCCAAAAGAAAGCCTACATGTTTCTTTTTAATAAAATACAAACTCTTTGGAATTTTCCTAAATTTTATTTTTTTTAAATATGATTCGTTACACTCGTACCTGAAACAGAATAAACGACGACTGCGTCTACGAACATAAATTCTGTTATCGAAATTTTCAATGACTTTTTAGCATATTATTGGAGTTATTTCATAAAATTGTTAATTTGAACATTGTTCCTCAGGTCATTAGTTATTTCTGCCTTGTTATCATTAACACGACTTTAGTATCCCACAAAAGAATCTAATGGTGTTAAATTGCATGATTTTTGAGAACAATTGAAATCTGTATTTTGTGAAATTTCATGTTGACGAAATTTTGATCGCAAAAACTGAATGTTTTTTTTTGAGTTGTGTAATACGTAACACCATTTTTCTAGAAGTAGATATCAGACGCATCAATATGATTCAATTCTAACTGTAAAAAGTCACTCAATATTGATTGATATCGCTCAGTATTTACAATTGACGCAATGAATTCTGCGTGTATCTACGCGTTCGTGGCAGCGTATGCGTTAGCTTGGTTGCCTAACCTAACAAACCTAGTGCTTATCTGTTGTTTATAGTATGCATAAACGAAGGCAATCAATACTAACGCATATGTTACCATAGACGCACAATTGTGGGCAGAATTCAACGTAGTAATAGCAGCAGTTTTTCACTAATATCTCGGAAAGTAAAACTAAGAGCTTATTATATATATAAAAAAGTTGTTCAAAATCTTCATTTTGATAACATAATTCAATTTTATCAAAATCGATGAGGAGTACACTTTCATGCACAATTACCTTCATTTTATTTAATTTTTTTTTTACAATGTGATTTTATAACGAAAGTGTCTTAATAAATAAAAAGTATAGTGTATGTCAGTGTTCCATATTAAGTACAATTTGTGTTCTTTCTTTAATGTTAGTTCAATATTAAAAATTGTCCTTAACGTTACAAATATAAGACTGTTCATAAACTGAGCGTAAACATATGACTGAGTACACATAAAAATCTTTTATTTGTTACAATTGATTAGGTAAGATTTATATTCTGAAAAACAAAATGGTGTTCCACGTTTGGTCACTTTTCTCAGTTATAAAATATGCAAATATTAAGTGTAGAAATAAATTATTTCAAATTTTTGAATACAAACAAAGGTTTGCTTAAGGAGAATGAAAATAGATCGATCATCAAAGTAATTTTGATTATTGTCGATGACTTTTTATCATTTTTCTAGCAGTTTGCGAATACCATCGTAAATATTTCAACATAAATGTACTGATTATGTGACTTCAATCGGAAAAAATTTATTTCTATACCTAATAGCATTTTTTAAAGGAAATGTGTAATTGTGACAAATATGAATAATTTTTCAAGTATTTATTAGTATATATCAGCGTTTACATAAGCTATTGCGAAACAGATTCATGTATAAAAATCTAATGAAGATAAGGTATCATTTCTGTTTTGCTGAACTCGGAAGTCATCTGACATCTGAAATTAACACTTTCATTTGTCATACGAAGCCCGAATGTCAGAAGAAGAAGTGGCGGAACTGGCATCCCCGAAACCTTAATCGAGGAAAAACATGCTCACACATCCAGGTACCTCTATAATTCTTTTCATTCTGTGAAATTCATACTTTTTGGTATTATTATATTTGAAACATTTCTCTATTACTCTTTAAAATGAAAACAGATTAAATTTCCTCATTGAAGTACATATGTAATTCTAAAAGTGCAAGGGATAATGGAAAAAGAAGATATAGCCTTCGAAATGTATGATCTTATTGATTATTTTTATACGAACCAGATCACAGTCAACTTCAACAGAAAAGAACAAATAATAATTAATAGTTTAACTCATTATCGCCCATTTAAAATCTGTAATTACTGTGATGTTATTTTTTGAAAAATTTTATTGAAGAGAATGAAAGGCATAATGTATGAAAATATTACAAAATAACAAGTGAAGAAACAATTGAAAATATGAATAATTTGCATACCTATTTACTGAAAAATAAGTCACCAATATCTATTTTCTTGAGATTTATATAAATTTATTCCTAAAAAAATTTTTTCTGCTTATCTTACCCTCGAATTAAATCGAAAAAAAAAATTGATGTTTTTGTTATTAATTGCAGGTTGTTCTTTCTTCGTTGTGTATTTATTTGACACTTCCTTTTTATGTAGCATTTTCTTTTCGATGAAAAGAGAATTCAGTTTTAAAAGTTCTTAATTCGTTCCTTTTTGAATATCCTTTAACTGTTAAATTATTTATGCACAATTCGTTAACTTTGTATTCATACAATAAAAAACTAATTAGAAGTAAAATTATTTTATTTTAGACTATTTCTGCATTTATTTCTTCTTTTACTTTTTATGTGTCTATCCATGAGTGGTAGTGTGTATATACAAGGGTCAGTCAAATATAAATCGAATTTTTTTAACAATGTTTTGTTTGAAGATCATTTCTTAAAAAGGACAAAACTGTTTTCATTTATACACTTTTGTCATTGGATTGGCAGCATTTTTAATTTTATTAAGAGTCCAGTGACTTATGAACGAGAGAGTGTGTGTATGTATATATCTTTTTCTTTTTCCCTATGTTGCTCCTCTCTTTTCTTCCTTTAGCTTAATTCTGAGATCTTTAATTCTCAATTTTTCTTTCTTAATTCACTCCCTTTCTGTTTTCCTGCAATCCCTTACAATTAGTTTTGAATGAAACTGTAGTTTCTGTCATGTATGCTCAATGCGGTATCAGATATCTTTTTAAGACAGCTTTATCGAGCTTGCCTATCCTTCTCTCTTCTTGTACAGAAGAAAGCATTTTAAAGGCGACCACTTTGAAAGCTCCTATGCGAAGCGGCTCCTTGAGAACGCGCAACACACCGCAGCAGCGGCCTAATCTGACTTGGGGCGTAAGATCGTAAATCCTCCTACGCCAATCGCGTTTCAGGGAAGCTCGACGGAACACAGGTGCGAGTATTGGTTCAATGAATCTTTCGTGATAGGATTTTCGTGTAAAGCGGAGTAATCTCCAAGCTAAGAATAAAATCTTCGACTAGTGTTGAATCTTTTTTCTAATCGCGCTACCCTCTTCAATCTGCTTATCGTAAAATTCTATGTGAAACTGTAACAAATATTCTTTAAAAATAGAAAAAAGAAAATTAGTCAATAGGAATTTTAAGTTCAGCCTGTGGACATGAATTCGATTATCAATTTTTCGACATGTTACTGCAATTATTTCACAAATTGCAACTCGAATGTTGTTCTTTAGGACATTCATTGCTTCTAACTTGTTTTGGATAGGCTCGACTTTTCAAAAAACTCCACAACAAAATCTAATAGTATTAAATTGCATAATCTTGAAGGGTAATTGAAATCTGAATTTCATGAAATTACATATTGGCGATGTTTTAATCGCAAAAACTGAACGTTTTCTCGAGTTATGTGACATGTAACACTGTCTTGTTAGAAATAAAGCTCAAACAAATCAATATGATTCAATTCTGACACAAGTCACTCAACATTAATTTGTATCACTCAGCATTGACAGTAACAGTATTTCCAGCATCATCTTCGAAGAAAAGTGGTTCAATGACTCCATTTGCCCAAAATGCACACCGAGCAGTGACTTTTTCTGGGTGTACAGATTTTTCACGTGTAGCACGAGGATTTTCAACATCCCAGATACTACAATTTTGCTTATTATGAAATTTACTATATCATTAAACTAAATTTTGCTTAAAAACAATGTAACAAAGGACGCCCATCTTCATAATAAGTTAAAGAATCTAAGTGCACTGCTGCAATGTATACCAGTTCATCGTTAAAATTGTACAATCTTCTACCAAAGTAAAATGGTTTATATTATTCGAAAAGATGCGACGTGTAAACAGTATACAGTATCGACATCTATGCGTCACATTTGGATGATACTTACATTTGCAATACTTACAAAAAAAAGTGTAAGAAACCTATTGCCATGTTAAACACGAATTCATCGTAACTGAATCTACCAAGGGACTAACAGAAAAGCGGTAAGAACCTATAAGTTTTGCGGATTTAATAACTCGGAGTTTAATTAACTAGTGAAAGTCTCGTGATCGATTTCCCCCGAGTTCTTTCTTCCAACATTTCCTTCGCTCGCGCCTCTTCGCATTTTCCTTCTCGTCAGCTACTCCCCGTTTCCATGGCGTCGATGTGGGGGGTTCATAATCCTCGGAGACTCGAAATCTCTCCCCCCCCCCTTCTTTTCTTGGCTTGCCACCTCAGAACAGTGAAATTCCTCCGGTACTGAGTCATTGGAGAGGTAAGGAAGGTCCACTGGCTATTCCTTTTAACCGTCAAAAGTGCTGAAAGCGTCGAATATCGGGCTGGATCGTTTGAAGTCAGAAAGGAAACCTGTTCGTTCGCTTGCTTGCGTCAATGGTATGGTATGAAATCGAAGATAGACGGTGGGAGGAGGGAGGAGGTGTGCGAAAACGTGGAGGAATGGTAACTCTTATGAAAACTTCTGGGACGAAACTTTTTGATACTTTCTGCAACCTCGCGTGGGCCGGTTGCTCGCGTAGAAGCTTGCTGCCTACCCCTTCGCTACGAACGATTTCTACTTTTGAAAAACGGTACCTTGACGAGACAGAGGATAGAAAGAAATGGGGAGAAGTCGAGAAGCTTACGTTGCTACGTGAGCTAAAATTGTGAAGTATAGTCGAATGAATCGAAGTTCCGGGGTAACACGTAGGATGTTGCGATGGTGGTTCTCCTGTTCAAAGATTTTCTTCGGAGACTTCATGGACCTTGTTACTCTCGCCGAGGAAAAACGACCCTTAACGAGATCGCTTGTTGAACGCGCGCCTCTAATGCCCACTACCCTTCTGCATTACATTTCATCTTCGTGGAACAACTTCACCGAGATTCTCGCAAGCTCGTTTAGAAGTTACACGGATGTTTTGATCATCGGAAAGAAAGAGTAGCTCGTTCTTCTAAGAATGTCATGGAAAATATGTTGTTTCTTTAGAGATTACAATAGAATTATGTGAATAACGTAAGCACTTTTTCGAGAAATATTGTACAATGTAACTGTAATTATTTATTTTTGTAATGAATAATATTTTAACATTGATACTAAATTTGATGGTAAATAGTAATAATAATATTGATGATCATTGTAGAAAGAGCAAAAGCAGTCCATGGGTGTTTTCTTTTGAAATTTTAATATTAATATTGATAATCATTGTTGTAAAGCAGTTCATGGGAATTTAATGAACTGCTATGGGTGTCAAGAACAGTTTTGAGAGTGAAAATAAGTAAAGTTTTGAAACTTTTGTTTTGTAGATGACTGTAAAATGAAAAATTTCGATATTTCCAGAAAATATAAAAATAATTATTTTTTAAATAGTGGAAATTTTATAAAATGAAAGAATATTTATGTTTATATTGAAAGTATTATACAATTTAAATTACATTCCTTCGACACAATTGCTTAAGAAAGTACACTATCCTGCGGTATCCAAAAATAAGTAAAGCTTTGAAATTTTTCTCATAAGTAACTACGTGATAAAAAGTTTCAGATACACATGTAATTATCAGTTATTTCGCGCAGTTTTTTTAAAGTAAAAGTGTTACAAAATGAAGAAACTATTGGCTAATTGCAAAATCTCTTCTGCTAGAGCATCGATCGCTGGCCACTATCGCTAGTAAAGATGAAAAAATTCTTTACGATTTATAAATAAAAATATATTATCTGTAATATAGCTTGCAATTTTCTTGCTATTCCAAGCATTTGTTTTTTTAGAAACAATCAAATTTAATTTCTTTCTTTTTGTAAAAAGGTATTCTTCCTCTTCAAACTGTCACCATTTCTATAATAATGGTAATTTTCTGAAAAGTCGAATGTTACATTTTAGATAATACATCTTTGTTTATAAAAAGCAAGGACTTTATTTATTTCAGACGGCCCAATTTTTACCACTGATCAATATTTCAGAAAAAAGTTTACTCCTCAACTTTGCATTATTTTTATTTTTCAAAAAATTGTAGAATAGAAGTCACACTTGTAATCTCTGAGAAAAATTGAAACTTTTTGTTTAGCAGCTACCTACGAAAAGAAATGTCCAGTCTTTGCATACTTTTAGACATTTCAGATTGATGTACTCCTTTAAACTATTAATTACTTTTGAATAACACTGATAAATCTAAGATGTACATTAAAGAAATAGTAAATAGTTTGAGTTGAATTCAAAGAAGAACTACAATACCACTTTAACGAAACCGTACCTACAAGTAACATTATAATATCCTCGAGTTTCCGTTTAAAAAGAATGCCCTTAAAATTCCTAACTCCTCGGCATTAAAGTATATCAAGACCAGCGTTTTATAGTAGTTTAATTTTACCAAGATATCAGTATTTTAATGGTCTGTTAGTTCTACAAAAACTGTTCCACGATAAAATATGGAGCTATAAACTTCTTTATCGCTGTTATCAACTAACCACTGTTATGTACGTATTTATTGTAATTTGCTAGGATAACTTTCAGTAAAGTAAAGAGTTTAAAAGAAGTTTCAGAGATTTTAAACTCTTACGGTACAGTTTCCTTAAGGGAGACATTTTAATTACCGACGGTCTATTCGGTACCAGTATATAGATATACATATATATTCAACGATACACCTGCTCCTAGCACTTGCGCCTTTGGTGCAGGAGTACAACCTCACGCCATTTGTCTTTAGAGTTTATATGTATAAAGCAGATCGCTCAACCTTCCTCGTTACGAGTCAACTGGTTCCGTTTACCGACTCAAAGGCTAGCTTGGTTCGCCCTAAATCGGGAACTACTCTCGACAGAGATTGACTGGACTTCAATAAAGCTTCTTTCGAAGTAGTGGAGAAGATAGCTGCGGAGACTGATGAGCTTAGGATATGCTGGTACCGTTAAAGTGGCTCGTGACCTGGTCCTTTATAATATATTTAGTTTGGTTGTTTTGATAAAATGTAACAACTCTAATCTCGATACATTGAAAATTTTTCTTACAATGTTATGCTATTAACCAGTTAAGTGTGTTTGACGACTATATCCGTCATGGAAGAATGGCAGAATTTTGTGTTATGACGGCTATATCCGTCATGCGTAAAATTTTGTTACAATTTGATATTTAAATTGTAATTCTGGCGAAAACTAAATTATATTCGTAAATTTTAATATGTTTAGAATGTTTAGGGGTCAGGACGAAATGAAATAAACAAATGAAAATTATAGATAATTTGAGTTGGATTTCTAACTTCCTGAGAGCTAACTCGTAAGCACTGCAGTAACACTGGATCTTTGATTATCCCGATTTTCATCTTGACGTGTCATAACCAAAAAAACAAAGTATATTAGATTCTCCATCTGCGATGATGTCCGCGCTGTCTAACCTCTTTTTTGTACCGGTTAGTTTTCGGAGAATTGGATGTTCGCGTTGCATGGCGGCACACCTGAAGTGCAGGCCACGATTAGAAGCCCCCACTTAGGTTTACGAGCACACATTTCCCGGATTACATACCAGACACTTCAACAACAAAAAATCCATCCCGAAGATGTTCTATTTGTTATAAAAACAAAATTAGAAAAGACTCTCGGTATTGGTGTCCGACATGCAAAGTGCCACTGTGCATCGTTCCCTGTTTCAGAACATATCACACGAAAGCAACATTATAAATTTTTAATTTCTACAAATATTTGATTTTTTTTAAGTTTTTCGTTAATTATGTGTAAATATAGCTTTACGTTGATCCATTGTGTAAATATTACTAATAAATTCATTCATTTTCTAAAATAAAGTCGTCGTTTTGACCCAATATTTCAACAGCGCCACTTACTCTGTGTTTGACGACTATATCCGTCATCGCTTAATTCTCGCGACACACACTGGGGCGCACTTTGCAAAATGATCGACACAGTTAACTGGTTAATTAATTGATTTGCTTTTATTAAGATAGAATTTTTGTTAGCGAATGGAAATGTTTATACAGTTTAAATTATAATATTTTACTACGATAGTGTTTTATCAGACTATTGTCATTTATTTCAATTTTATGCTTTGCTGTTGATCTTTGAAATTTAAATTTATTTATATTTTTATTTTAATTTACTGCAATTTTATATTTTACAATTTTATTTTTTGTAATAGTCACACGGGTTGTTTACAATTTAAAATGTTTAAAATAAACTTTGTGTATTATACTTTTGTACATCTTACTTTGTATGTCACAAAATTTATATCTGCAAAATTGTTTGATATCTACTTAATTTTATGTATTTAATACACATTTTTAAATTGTCTTCGAATATTTTCCTTTAGAGAAAAATTGATTATGCGAATAATGATAGTACGGAAACGTATAAAAGAACGAAGAAAGTGCCCAAATATGTTATTAATTGAATAATAAAAGAAATATTTAAAATGTCTATAAGAAGATGAAAAATAACTTCTGAGCAATTTCCAGAATAAATCAATATGTCTGTAAATTAAAATAACCTTATTTAATAAAATATTTTCGATTTTGAGAAAGAAAATATCTATACAGCTTTTTTTTTAATGATTTTTGAAAGCAGAATTTATAAGTATATAATTATTACTTCTTAAAAATTGTATTCTTTATTAAAAAATAAGTCGAAGCGGAAGTAGATATAATGTACTAAACTTCTCCAGAATTCACTGTAAATAACTCTGAGAAAGTGTCTTAAAACTATTGTCTTCTTTGAGGGAAAAAATGTATAATTTACGAGATATCTGCACTGAGATCACATATTTTAAAATTCCAAGAATGCAAAGAAATATTCTACTATTTCGAAAATATTTCGTCTGCAACGAAAAACCTTCTGCGACAGTGTCTCTAGTAGTATTTTGCTAAAACAATTTGCATTCATTTTATATATATCGGTTTCATTTTATAAAAGTAATTTAACCTTAGATAGTATAGACTCTACGAATATTTGTAAAAATGTTACGTTTTAATGTTTTGCATTTTTATGTTCCTACTTGAAATCATGTAACTCGTGTAAATTTCAACAATACACTTGATTTCAGTATACCTCAGCAAGTGTCCTAAATACTTGTGAACAGGAGTGTACACATTGCGCAACATTTACACAGTTAGATCTTGTTTAATAAAGAACGACATTTGTACGAATTAATAGATCCCAATGGGAAGGTTCATGATAGGATGGCCACCATATGTCTCCTCTCCGTGTTGTCGACGGTACAAGGGATTCAGGACAACTGTCCACAATAATCAAGACTAACAGCTTTGGCTGATCCTTCAAGCTTCTTCATCAGCACCCCTTGTGTACCTCTTCTACCTCGCTATATCTCAATTTATATCACAATAATGTCACTTTAACAGAACATCTATGTACAACGCCCTCTTGCTCGCTCCTTCTCTTTAGTTTCTTCTTCTTTTTTTTTCTTCGCAGTCTCTAACGTAAAGAAAGTGGAGAACGTCTTCGAAAACTCAACGAATTCGTGTTCGTAACGCGTATCGGAATGTTCAAACTGAGATAGGTTGGTCGCAAAACGAAGTATTTCGTCGAACACGACACCCCAGGGAGTGATGCGATTCGTTTAAGTAACTGCAACCACAGAGAGGCTTGTTTAGAGGAGTGTAAAGCAATTCAGCTATTAGCTAGGGAAATATAAACAAGATATATTTATCAGTTCTATCCATTCGGTGGTGTAATGTACCCTTTTAAACATGGTACGTTGGATCGATTAGAAATCGTACGAGAATTATAGAAATTTTTACATTAATCGATTAGTTGGAATATATCAGGTGT
Organism: Anthophora plumipes; assembly: GCA_951804975.1. Taxonomy (NCBI): domain Eukaryota; kingdom Metazoa; phylum Arthropoda; class Insecta; order Hymenoptera; family Apidae; genus Anthophora; species Anthophora plumipes. The sequence continues at coordinate 11,722,963 of OX638118.1, read as the reverse complement.
TCTGAATGATCCAAGTGGAAACCAGAAAGAGAGAGAGAGAGAGGGAGAGAAAGAGAGAGGAGAGAGAGAGAGAGAGAGAGAAGAGTGTCTGAACTTAAAGTCTCCTACTACGTAGAGGGTGTTATAAACGAAAGGCTTTATGCAGAAAGTCCCCAAGTACTATTAAATTAAATGGTACTTAGGAACTTCTTACATAAAATCCTGTAACTGCCCACCTCAATTAATAGACACGCGTTTCAAATCGTTCTGTTAAATCGTGTTTGTTCGCAGGTGTGAGCACAGAGACATCTTTTAATTCTTAACATCACGGAATCGATATTACAAGCACGCTCTTTTACGATATAACTTCGAGGCACTTAAGATTTTTCATATGCTTCGATTTATTTGCTTGCAATAATCTTCGCTGTGTAATTAACATTTATATTACTATTACTTTATATTAAAAAAATATACCATATCTTCAGTATTATCATATTTCACGTATATATATAATAACTTCAGTCAAAAACAGATTAAAATAAATAAAAAAGATAAAAAAAGAATAATGAAAATTCAACGATGACCTGCTTTTTAAAATTACACAACGCATGTTACATATATATGCTATAAATTGTTTCTATGGAAAGCAAATTAATGCTTTGAAGACACAGGTTTAAATAAAGGATAATATATCCATTGTACGTTTTAAGTACTGTTCTATAGTACCTGAATAAAAATTACCTACTAATTACACACGTGTGCTTAATAAGATATATTCTGAAAGCAAATTTTTACAATTTAGTAACATTGTTAGATTTTTCTAAGCATGGTTTCACATGGAAAACACGTTATAGGTGATAAACCCCGGAGAAGATATATATATATATATATTCTCAATTTTCGTTATTGGTGACCCAATCAGAACTTTTCTTGTCATAAATAATATAATTTCGAAGGATCTTGAAAGTACTGAAATTTGATATTTTCTACGTTTCTTTTTATCGTAAATTTTTTAGGTCACCTACAACTTTTTTCTAAATAAAACCATAACTTGTTTTATTCATCAGCTTACAATTAGTAAGGATAGAGACGAATTCAACTACTTCGATATGATACATTTCTTTTTATACGTAAAATTTATACATAAAGCTTATTAAAAAAAAAAAGATCATCTTGTCTCACTTATTTAAAAAACAAACTTATTTAACCCTTTGCACTCCAAGTATTTTTTCTGCATGGTCGATTCATTAACTCCAGCATAATTTTTCTATGAAACTTTCGAAAATCGAAGGCTTTCATTCTGAAAGCAAAAAAAAAGAAATGATACGCATCCATGAATTTATATGTTTTTATTCAATTTACTAATTTGCATTATTTCAACATGAATAAAATATATAATGGAGATGTGGTTCATATTATGAATATCTCTGCAGCCAGTGGAGTGCAAAAGGTTAAAATCTAAAGCTATCATCTTGAAGAGATAATCTAACTATATTCATTACGATAAAAAAGAAAATTTTTATCCGTCTACTAATAAGAAAATAATTGAGATGGCCACGTTAAATGAATCACCCTGTATATTCGTTTCTAATCAGTCGCAAATGGATATTTGAAAGAATAATTTTTATTCGTTAAATTCGAAGAGCATTTTGATGAAAACAGACGACGGTCGCTGATAGTCAGGCCTGTTGATTAAAAGCTGCGTATTTTCACGCCTATTCACGAATCACGGTGTCGCTAATGGGATTGGAAATAGTGAGTGACGCCGAGGGGAGGGGTGCGAGATCGGTTCAGTCGTGCTCTCACGGTTCCGCCTCGACTGCTCGCCTGCGTACATTTTCAATTTTGTCCCCGGGTTTTAATACTTCGAACGGGCTTTTCAAAACCTGCCTTTGTCGTTGCAACTGACGAGAACTTATTTCAACAAAAAGTCACAGCCACGAAAATAACCGAAAGACCATCGAATAAGGTTCGAACGACACGAAAACTATTGTCCGATCTACTGAGAAGAGGAAAACTAGGATAATATATAGATAAGAAATCATCACATGGAACAGAAAGTTACATCGATATTTTTATGCGAATAAATAGCATCGTTTATCAACAACTTCCAAACAAAAGTGTCTTCTAGACGAAAGAATTGTCTTTTTTGTAAAATTTTTAACCTTAACTTCGTGATAGATGTTAGAAGTATATAAACAATGATTTTGAGAAATGTAATTGAAGTTGCTTTATAAGAGAATATCCCGAAGTGACAATTATCGATTTTTATGAAAGTTTGTAGTAAGATAGTTTAAAAAAAATATATGATATGCCTTTTTTGTTTATTTTTCATTGCTAAGATAGAAAGAATGAAAATCGTCTTTAAAATTTAGAGTAGCAAATATAATTTATTTGATATTTTAGAAAATATTAGAGACAAAAGAATACTCGAAATGAGATTTTGTAGTTTAAGGCGAGGGGTTCAGTGTCATTTACCTGTGATATTTAATTTTGTTCATTTCGAAATTAGTAAAGACACAACGCACAATGTAATTGGAAGAATCATAATGCATATGCAATAAAATCATAATTTTTTTAATTTGCAAACTTTAAAAATTTTGACATTTTAATGATTCATCTGCACTTTTTATTTATACCCGAAGTCCATACACTAATACATATATCTACAAATTTACGCAAGGATGGATAAACATTTTACGATGAAAAATGATTTAAAAATGTATTTTATAGATATTATTTAAACATAGGAACTTTTGTAAAATCTGCTTATACAGTTAAATTCCTTGTTTGTAATTATAAATATCCAATTTCACCATTCTCCAATCTCCAATACTTTCTTAGATTTTACTCCTCTGCAGGCATCTCGGGTCACTAATGACCCAAAAGATGTTTCATTCTTGTATTTCTTTAAAATCAATTTTTATTTTTATTCAAAAATGTTTCAAACACTTGACTTAATAAGCGATTATATAATATAGCAAGGACTTCGATAATATATACCAGAATTTTCGACAAGTTCAGAACTCTGGAAAAAGTGGACTTGGACATAAAGAACTCAAATTGCCTATGAACTCTGATGAAATATATCTGGCTACGGTAAGTTAAACGAAATATGCGTACCGCTCTCAATTTTGACAGTGATTTTCACCCCTTTCAGCGTTGACAACGGCAACATAAAGAACGAAAACGTGTGGAATATATTCTCGCGAACAACCTAACTGGAAAGTCTCATCAAAATTGTCGATCGTCACATCGGAATGTTTCCTTGTTAGAAGCGTCCAATGTCCCACAAACTTTACGATCGTTCACGCGTGAACACGGGCTAACTACGACGTTTATATTCTTAGCACGCAATAGGTGTACACTCGTGTGTGTACATACATATACGCATGTGTTTGCGGCTAGCCTTTTATCGGTAGGTATTAAGTTGTTCGGATTAGGCCGCCCTACGAAGAGAAACTTGCTCCACGAGATTAAGCTATTCCGGAGCTTTATAGAAACTCTACACGACCTGGATTACCACAGCCACCGAAATCTCACTTGCCAGTACACCACTGGCTGCCACGAATCCCAAACAGATGTTTCCATTTACGCCCTTCTTTGGTATACGTGATCAAATTCAGGCTGGCCTTCTCAGATGCCACGTTAGAAGGATCAATTTCCGAAGGTGCTGTTACGCTTCTGAACTGATCAATTTAATTGTCACTTCGAAACCTCTAGTTTACCATTGCTTCTGTGATTTTGATAAGTTGATAGATTCAAAAAAGATGTATTTTCCTCTATCACAGAGAAAAAAAATATATGCTAATATTAGCGAGAGGTTCAAGTACGTTTTAAATACTGTTCGCGGCTGGTAAATTGGCACGTAAGATAGCGTAGAGACAAAAAGGGTACACATCTTTCACATCGTATGACTCTTCCGCCATGCAACGCTAAATGATCCGATTCGTCGAGCTGAGATCGTATTGCTGAGACGTTTACAAATTTTACGTTGAAAAATATAAAATTCGCCAATATACATCATTATCCTATCTCTAATATAAATATTAGCTCAAATATGCTTACTAGCTTGAACTTTAAAGGTGAATTTTTACGCATTGTCTATGAACAATTGCCTATAAAAGAAGTACGTACAAAATATTTGTTTGAGAACCATTGTATAACAAAGTTTCGTCAATATCACTTAGGAATGTCCCCCTTTTAGTAACATTCTTGCATTTAAGTACCCATGAAACGTGCAAGCAACTTGAAATAATAAAATAGTAATTACCTAATATTTCATAAAGTAATGAGTTTAATAAAATGTGAAGTGATGTAAAAATATATTAAACAACACATAGCATTTTTTTATAGTATGTTAATGATGCGCCACAAGATTCACAAATATATTAAGCATATCTATTTTCTTTTTCTTGTAAACTGCATGCTTTAGTCGTATCACTTCAGAGCGTTCGTTTTCCACGAGTTAATCATTAAGAGAAGTATAGTTATTGAATCGCGTAAAAATTATATTTATCAAATACATCATCCTTTTAAGAAACGCAATATATCTAAATTTTCATTTAAAAAAAGAAAACACGTTTCACTTTGTACCAATTTAACATCAATAGAACATTTGTTTGCAGTTACTTTAATCAAAAGATACAAACTGTTCACGTTTTCGATAAATTCATATTTTTGATAAACTGTGCGTTATACTGAGATCAGTGTGTACATATAAAAACATTGGCTAGATTTCAAAACTTTCCCTGAATTTCTAGTGTCCATAGAAATAAAATCGGTCAAAGTGAAACCTTTCACAAGATCCAACGTTGTTTTAAGCACGTTATTTTGAAAAGTCGAAACGGGAAACTAAATGTTTGTTACTCGCGTTTCAATGTAACACTTATAAAATTTGTAATTTCGGTTTTACACAGAACCAGCTGCTATATTGTGCATTAACGTACAATAGAAAGAGGTTACGTGCATAACGCGTGTTCCTTTATGGCGTGTTCGATGCACGATCAATGGTGCGCTATTTGCAGACTTGCATCGTAGAACAAATAGGTATGTTATGCAACAACATTCGACTATACTCGGTTGAGTTTGCACATGATGTTTCCATAAAGCGTTCTAGATACCATTCAATATTGTAAAATGAAGTTTAATGTTTACAATCATATTATTCTTCATTATATGACTAACTTTATTTTCAAAGTTACAATAATTGAATAATTACGTAATATTTGTAATTATAATATAGTATTGCACTAGTTATAGTAATTAATAAAAGAAATATTTATTCACTTTATTGAAACTACGAAACCAGAGGCGCTATTTGCTAGATTTAAAGACTATATAGATATATCAAAATTACACAACAAATTACAGAAACGCTTCAATAATTAAAACATGCATAAATTGATATTTTCTGTAAAATATATATCGAATACACCTCAGTTTAAAACTCAAATTTAATATTTAATCTTTCACTTGCTTTCAATGAAACTTCATTCAAATATGTTGCATTTGTAAACTATTATTTTCATTTATTCGTTGTGAGGAGCGATTGCAAATGAAGAGAGAAAAAGAATGCAAATATTTTTCTGAGAACTACTATATATCAACGTTTCATCAATATGAGTGATTATGATTTAGGAATGTTCCCTTATTTTAATAACATTCTTATACTTAAGCACCCATAATGCGTGCAAGTAACTTCAAATAATAAAACAATACTTACCTAATATTGCATACCACTTGCACAAATTGAAGCAGTATGTTTGATAAAACGTGAAATAAAGAAAAAGTATATTAAAAAGCATAACATTTTTTTTTCAAGTATGCTAATGTTCAAAAAAAGTTATCCACGCTATTTATAAAATGGAAAAATCACTCCGATCGGTCGGCAAAGTGTTAAAGTATAATAGTTCGCTCAGTTAATTTTTGTGGTAAATAAAAACTGATTATCTGTATCACCAAAGGCGATAATCTAGTATTTTCACAATGTAGTGACGACCACGCAATCTGTTGAAAACTCACCAAAACTCGTCCAATATTTCTATTTGATCATTGGAATCCGAAAACTTACTCATTCAACGGAGACAGAGGAAATTTTTCGAAAATTTCTGAAGTATCACGTAGGAACAGCAACACAAAAGATTGTGATAAGATGAAGAAGAAGAGAGATTCTCGAGGAGTGGATGAATATAAAAGTGAAATATTTAGACATTTACCTGCCAACTTATCTCGATATTACGAGTTCTTGAAGAGTCCGAGAATTGTTTGAAGAAGCAAGACACCGATATCGTTGGAATGTCCTCGACTAATGATCTCATTATTCGGTTTCAAGTGCACTGCGTTTATTTAAGTTGAACAAATCAACGAAATTGACGAAAGCAACTGTTTTGTTTGAACATTGTAACTGAGATAACTATCCTTTGAATATTGCAAAATTGAATACACGTTTTCGCATGTTGTAAGTAACAATTACGAAACTATTGTTCGTTCTACGAAAACGAGAAAATCGATAACGTTGTGTAACAATTATCGTATACACAATTTGTTAAGAAGTATCCACTTTTTATTCGAAATATTCCAGAAAACTGCATGAACAATTAAAATTCTAAAATACCAGAGAACGTTCGAAAATAAACGTTCGAGTGGTATTATTGTCGGACAACAATCGACGGATTATGAAAATCGAAACTCTGATTAGCAACATGAATATTCGTTCGTTTATCAATAATATCTACAACCATAAATGAGAACAAATACACCGAATTTACGAAAGTATTGATGATAATCACTAAACTGTGGATTTTTATGCATTTATATGAAATTTAACCCCTTACCTTATAACGATTTTGCTTAAAATGCAACAAAATCAGTTCTATTAGCAATAAAAATTAATTTTCATTTTCATTTTAATTTAGAAGATTGAAGGTTACCAAACCTAATTAATTTATAATACATTAACTTTCCTTACCTAATATAATGCTAAAACAGTAAATATCTGACGTTTAGATGTATAGTTAGCTAAAGAAATAATAAATCAAGGAGTTAAAAATACAAAATTCAATAAATATACAAAATATCCACATTGTAGTGATTTTTATGAAATCTGATAGGTGAAATAATTTTCTACCGGAAGTTCTACTGTTTTCATTATATTCTCAAAAATATGAATCTGCATGAAAATTGTACGGTTTAATAATCATCAATGATTTTTCTACGACGTATGAAAACAGACTGCGGATTTTTATATATTTATAGCAAATATAAAAGGTACAAAATTAATGAAATATCCGAAATATCAAAATTATAGTGATTTTTATAATACCTTATAGGTGAAAAATTGTTCTATTGGAAGTTTTACTGTTTTTACTGTATACTCAAAAATATGAATTTGCATGAAAATTCCAAGGTCCAATAATTGTACTCGAGAAATTTGTAACATAGATGTATATATATTAATTCTTGCAATCACGATAGAGTTACAATAAGAACGACATATTACTAAACACAACTTGCCAGGGGATTAGTGTTTCTGTATACTTGAAGAACAACATTCAAGTTACCTACTATACGAGAGAAAATATTTTTGTCAAAACTTATCCTCTCCCACTGTTGTTTCCTGAAACTATCAATTTTGTCGAGGAAACGGCTAATTTAAAGGCAACCGCGAGCATACACGAACTCCACGAGTAGAAGGTCGGTTTAGGAACGATAATTGGCACGAAGGCGAATGTTCCATCCCTTTTCGTCGCACCTCCGACAGAATTTTGTAGACCAGGGACGAAATTTGATTTGCAAATTCAGTTAAATCCCCTTCGCCTCCTCGATTCCTAGTCATCCCTTCTTTCTCAGCGGTAACCGCGTAGGATGTACGCACGCTCCGTAATGCTGTGTCCTGCAGGACGCCCTCTGGGCCCCCGTGGGAGAGGAGGAGGCCGGAGAAAAGACGCGTCGCATGAATTTTAATTTCACTTCACTCCGTCGCGGTCGCCAAGCGCGATGCACTTCGGGCAACGTAACGAGCAGCTAAAGTTTTTCGAGGAAAAATTAAAAGTTTCACCCACGTTCATCGCCTGCTCTCACGCCCCTTGTCCTCCGTTTCTTTGCCGGTCTTCCCTACAACTGATAAGCTACACTCATGCTCGAGAAACGTATACTTCGTCAACCAAGTCTCGTAACGTGATGTCTCGTGAAGTAATTAAGATGGTGTACAATACCGAGACCAAGTAATTTTCTCAAAGAAGTTTATGTGTTTCTTATACTTTCAGATATGAGCAAGTTCTTTCGTTAAAGATTTACAATTAAACGTGTATAATTTCAAAGTTATCTTGATATCGATAAAATTATTTTCTTTCCACGTTACTTTTTAAATACTTCATTATTTAATATTCGATATATGCAGAATTTCATGAGCATAGCCTCCCCCTTTTCTTATTCTCGATAGCTATCAAAAAACAATATATGTTCCTGTATCTATGACAGAGAATAAGATATAAATAATACAGATATTAAATAACGTAGACGTTCCCATTTTTATACATCAAGTTGGACCCGAAAAAATATTCTAAAGTTCTCTGAGGAAGAACATTATAGTATCTTCTTCTATCAAATAATTGAGGTGTCAATGTGAGTTAATTTTTTCTTTTTTTTAATAATTATTTGTCAAGTTTTACTTTTTTTAAATTAACCGATTGTCAATATAAAAGTGTCGTAACAAGTTGTTTTCCATATCTGTTGCTGTTTACAATGAAAACTTTCGCCTGATTATTGCAAGATACAAAACGATTCGAGTGTAGGATAACAAAAGCTAAATAAATATTACAGTTATATATAAGTAGATGAATAAAAGGTAGATAAAAACAGTAGGAGAGCAGGAGAATAAAGGATGAAAGAGAGAAAGGTGGAAGAGAGTACGCGTTGTAGAAGACTTTTGATGTCGACTCAGCCCAATCTGCTGATACCCAACAGGAGATGGAAGCCCGGATGCGCGCGCGCACAAGGAAGGAAGCGGACAAATTTGCAAGCCAGATTGAAATTTTGAAATTTAAATCTTGCCGAGATTTAAGCTTAAAAAGTCTGCTGCTTTCTGAAGGGACAAATGTATGTATTCCAATACGAGGAAGGTCTTGCTAATTGTCGGACAATTTCGTTGTAAATGGGGAAATCGTGAGATCAAACGGTCTTTTGACACGGGAAACTTGTTTCGCATTCTCTCGAATAATGTTGGAAAATTATCATTACGAATGTGACACTACTGTGTCGTATCATTTATAACGAAACTACGTGGTTAACGATTTTTCAACATAGTTATGCTATCGTTTACACAAGCATTATTACACACATTACCTGTTAATTTCACTGTTAAAATCACTATGCAATGCAAGTCATTGGAAAATTTCGAGAAAACAATTAGAAACTTGAATAATTTCTTCCACGTGTCTTTTATCACTTCAATCGATTGAAATTGCTACTAATCTCCACAATATCTAATAATTGCTAGCAGATCAATACCGGTGAAAATTGGCAAACAATTGAAAATTTTTGCAGGTAGTATATATACATATAAATCAATAATACAAATTGCGACTAATTAACAAAATTTTGTATGTGAATTTATTACAGTATAGGCAAAAACTGAGAACGCATCGTTTAATTTAAACGTGAAAGAGGACTAAGAAAGAAGGGATGATTAAGTTAACGAATAATTTCTGTGACTCTGTATATTTCTCAAAAAAAAAAGAAGAAAAAAGATGGAAAGGTCATATTTATCCACGACAAATGAAACCACTTTCACTCACCAGCGATCTCTCACCGACCTTATTTCCAACGTTAACAAACCACGCCATTTTCTTTTCACTCATCAACATTTCCAAACTCTTATATCTCTGACAGAGTGAGTATTCGTTTGCTGGTGAAGTAACTCGTTACTTCACTTTGTTCTTTGAATTGGATAGTTTTCCATTAGCAATCACAACAAGTCCTTTGGCTCATGCCTCGAGACTGATGGAGACGATGAAATGGGTGCCAACCAAGCAGCTGGGGGTGAGTTTGTTTATTCAAGCTTCCGCATTACCCTCTTTGCGCTACTGACGGAGGTTAGCCTTGTTTTCCGCCCACGTAGTTCGTGTTAATTTCCATTTTTATTACAAAGTGAATTGCATTTTCTACTAGTTCCTACGTTCTTACTAGTTCAACGCTCTGCACACACATAAACGCACGCGAAGCTCACCTATTATTCCATTATCTATGATCATTCATTACAAATTCAACGATAGTAACTGATACAGTATGTAACATAAGAGCGTAGACGCTTTATTTCTTTCTCTCCCATCTGATACTGAAGATAAGAGAGGCTGTAATAATCTAAGCTTAAACAGTGTACCCCATTACGCTTTCGTCCAGCAACTCTTAGTTTCGTTTGAGACACTGAATTATATAGAAGTTTTCGAAATGAATGCAACATAGGCAGAAAGAATTGAAGCAGTTTTCTTATATTTGCATCCAAAAGGCCCGAAAGATGTCTGTAAAAGGTGTAGCTAAATTACGTTACACACTCTTACATTACACACTCTATATGATATGTCACATAAACTTACGTATCAGAAGTGTGTTTGATTCCAAGCAATCAACTTACCTGAAAGAGAAAGAAATGGTATCGTTAGTTCATTGTAGAGAAAAATGTAACGGTTAGATTGTACATACACTGTTGTTCATAAGTATTAGAACACCTATTATGTTTCTACAGAAAGTATTACATGATTTAAATTACATTTCACCATCAAAGTTGGTATCGAACATAAGCAAAAATATACAGAGTCTTCATGCTATTAGTTTTTAGAATTTTCCCTCGGTAAATAGTTTATTTATGAGAAAAATAGAAGAGGACAAAGTTTCATTGTTTCTTGTATACAATACGACGGTTTGAATAGATTTTTTAATACGTGCAATAATTTTATACTACGAATTTCTTTAAATTGATGGCTTGAATTCCTTTTGTATTACATAAAAGCAGTTGCCAAGGCAAGTTCAATAACTTATAACAAACTCAATGTGTGGTGTGACATAATCAGTGACACTATTAAGATTTTAACATTTACATCGTCATCTTAAATAGAAATAGATATTTAAAAATTTTGTTGTGTGTACTTGTTCTACTATAAAATTCCAGGATTCATCATTTTTTCTCCGGATCGTAATTTTGTAAAAACTGTTCAGGTTTACTTCACGTTCAGCAAGTGTCCTAATACTTATGAACGGAAGTGTGCAACTTTTAAACTTCTACTTTTATACACCCATTCCTCGATTTATGCGACTTTATTTTCACGCGATAAATCATCGCTCAATTTAGGCAATCTCTGGTTTTTTCTTTTCTAATATTGGTAATAAAAAAGATTAATAATAATATCATGTTTTTCTCTTAAGTATTAGGTGTAAAAATGAATTCTCTCCGACTTTGATACAACAGATCAGCAATTGAAATGATTTCCATTCTCACTGACGATCTTTTGCCATTTTTCTGCCAATTTGCAAATTTCATCGCGAATAGTTGGATCCGAATGACTATACTAATTATGTGACTGCAGTCGGAAAGAATTTCTTTCTACAACCGTTATTTTTCTTTAGCATACTAATGAACACTTTCTACGCGGTTTTCTTCCGCGTAAAAGAAAAAGATACGAAATAAATCGAGGAACAAGTGTATTTCATTGATTAAAAGGATAAGTGTGTCCGTACAAAGAGAACGCAGCAACTGATTTATGCAGATACTGTGAAAAATTAATCATCTAAGTACTTCGTTATTTTACTTTCGGGAAAGACCAATGTCAATTTTAAGCAATTTGAAATTAACCAAGTTACGAAGTTTCACATTTCATTTTATAATAGCTTTTTTAATTGGAAGAAAATGTAAAAGCATGTATAGGGTGTCTCACGCAATTGGGACAAAGCTGCAACTGGTTTCGTTTTAAACTGGTTAAATATAGAAGAAGAGTGCCGCGAGACAAAATTGTGCGTATTTTGGAATTGAGTTTGTGCAGTTTTGTGCATCGATATAGCAGACAACCCGATATTTTTGAATACACTAGTCCATGTAGTTTTTCACTCTCTACAAAACAAATACTGAGATATTTTTGCCTTAAATACAAAAATTACTGCAATTTTTAAATTTCCTAAGTTACATTTCTGTCTGTTTGTACATTTTCGCTGATGTCCTGATGTCTGCGTTTCTATTATGCATTACAATATTTATAAACATGAATCCACTGTTAATATCAATCAGTGTAAAATACTCTGTCATCAGTAACGTTTCCTAACGTTCTTTTTCCTTTCCATTTTAACGTTTTTTTTTTCTTTTTGTAGAAATATTCAAAAGACAAAGTGTATTCTCGGCAATACAACCAGTGTTCAAGGCATTCAACAATGTATTTATTTGAAAATATCCAAAATCACGAAAAAAGACATAATTTATGTATTAAATAATATAAATAAAAGAATAAAAAAGTGTTTAGAGTGCAACGAAGGAGTAGTTGAGCATTTGTTATAACGTAAATATGCAATGATGTCTGGTAATACATTGAAATAATGAAATAACGTGGCACACTGTAACAACTTTTGAACTAACAGTTTTAAAGTGTAAATACATTAGTTTTTGTAGAAAGCGAAAAACTGCATCGATTAGTGTATTCAAAAATACAGGAGGTTCCATTAAGAAAATAAATGCAATTACACCTTTCTGATGCAACGATGCACAAAAATGCATAAACTTAATTTCAGTACATGCACCACTTGACATCGTTTAATTTTGTGACTAACTTAACCTAACCATACACCAATGTTTCATTTCTAAATATAATACTATTCAGACCTTAGAATCACGTTAAAATTTCAGACAGGCATTTAGATACTTTCTTGCATTGGATACTTTGTAAAATAGCGGCCAATACAATCGCATCTTTAAGAACACAGTCCTTTGAACACGTAGAATATTTCGAAGAATAGCCAATAATGTTCAAAGTTGGCAAATTTTTGTTCATTTCTGCATGCATTCACAGTAGAAATTTGTACAAAGTGTACATCATTTACAAATTTTCTAGATTACTTCTATTATAATATACTGATTTTGTAAATTATGTTTTCCTTAATGTAAATTAAACCTGTAATGCCTGATGAGATATACAATTACCGTTTGTGTGATTCTTAAATCAAAAACTTTCATATTTTTAAAATAGTGCAATATCCATGGTCACTACTGTATGTTTTCCTATAAGATGACAGTTAGGATTATCAAATAAGAGGTGATGACTACCAATTCTTTTAATATATATGATATATTTCCCGTTTTTTTTTTTTTGACAATGGATTGTATGATCAAGCAAGTGTGAAGAAGGTACACTATAAAAAGTTCGTAGAACGTATGTATTCTGATCGTAGAAATACTTGTAAGACTTGACGGCCGATAAAAATTTCAAGATTCCGATTCCTTTCGGTCGATGAACGAAAGAAAGTGGAACGTAAAAAGGAACTTAGAAATATCAATACGCACTATCAGGCTCCTTACTACTCAGGAACTGATATGACCATTGGAAACAATTGAACATGGGGGAACGATATTAGCAATAAAGACGCAAATAAGTTCAAAGTGCCTTCCCTTACAACGTTTATGCGTGCCGCGTTATTGATTCAAATTCAACCATAAAAGATAGTCACACACAATCGTGCAATTGAAAGAGCTTCCAAACCGTACAAATTCTATTTAAACGTGGAGGCAAGGGAATGCAATCTCAGACAGAATTCATCGGCATTGAAATTATGCTAATTACGAAGATATCAAAATTTGCTAATTTTAAACATGGTGAATTGTTATGAGCACAGATCAGATGACATGAGAATATTTTTTATTGTATAGGGAATAAGTATAATACGAGTAGTTTTACGTTGGGTATAAAACAATGTTAGAAATTTTACTTAATAGTTTGAGCGCCTAAAAGTGTCAGCTAATTTGTTCCTAGAGTCGATCTAACTCTGCAAACTAGGATTTTGTTTTTATTGTTACCGTTTATCGATACAGCAACAACGAATTCGTGAATTTGAAAACAAAATTTATCGTTTAAAAATTGAATAATGTTTGGTACTTTTCGATATGAAACGAAAGAAGCGCGATCACGCTGCTTGGCCTTCTTCGACCGAATTTTTACAAACGTCCGTGCCACTCAAACAATTAATAAAACGGTTTTAACTTCGTAATTTTTCGTAACACTGTACATACTAACCGTTTTATTTATAAGATATTTATAAAATATTTTGCATGTATTTATCACAGATCAGCAACCTCTTTCATAGGGTTGAAAAGAAAAAAAGAATGTTTCAAAGAAATCACTTGCAATGTATAAGTCACGTTGAAAACAACACTACAAAAGTGAAATAAGACCCTTTAGATTTAGTTAGTCGTGGGGTGCGGTGTTCGTATTGGACATATTGAGTAGCAGTGCGTATGGTTCCAAGACCCTCTCTACTATGTGCCTACAGAGACAGAACCATAACGGACTATAACTCAGTATAGCTCTGGTATGTATAGTACCTACTCTATTCTCCGGGCAATGCAATGTGCACGTTCCCTGTATCCTACTGCAACGCCCTTCCGTAATGCATTATATCTGAGTAAGACACGATTTATATACTGCACAGGGATAAAGGTACATAACGTACCTGACCCTAGTCTGTTCGCCTAAGTCAAATTGCACGCACAACAGGATTTCAAATCACGTTGAAAGACACCGTCGTTATTGCTTCTATTCTGTATTTATTTGGATTGATCAATTTTCAAAAAAAGTAGACTAAATTACAGGGAGTAATCAAATTACTACGATCATTTTGAAATGATGCATCACTTATTTGGACTTTCAACAAGAATAGAATTGAGAACTGGTTTAATGAGAACCGAAGAAAATAGAACCGGTTTTTATTGTGAATAGTAGTGAAAAATAGCGAAGGTTTGAAAACTTCTACGAATTATTAAAAATTATTTAGTCATTTGTGTATTCAGTTGGGTTTCTTTTTATGTGGTACATATTTTATATAAACCAATCTGCAAACATAATTCGAAAAGGTCTTCAATTTTGCAATAAATTGTAAAATCATGTTTGTTGTTTCCTTCCAAGGTGAGCAGAACTATATATCTGGATCTAACGAACTGGATACTGCCATATGGATATAAATTTTTCAATTACTGTTCTTAAAAAATTAAAATTTTTCATTTTACTGTTTATTAGTTATCCCTCCTGATTCAATTGGATGCTTTAATAATTCTCATAGGTTTTGTATTAAATTCATATTGGGTAAGTTGCCAGCATAAAACTTGAATTTTCTTTTAGTTAGTTAAGCTGTTATAGTAGACAGTCAAAATGTCTATTTATATATTAACAAACGAAAAGATATTGTATTATTATCGAAGTCAAAATATTTTATTCATTCATCTGTTCATAATAATTTGATCAATCACTAGGAAGGACTAAATCACAACGTTGAACTTAAGATTCCTAAAGAAGGTTTCTCTAACTCACAACTTTAAAAATGTAAACTTAGAACTGTTATATTTCCTTTGAATAATTTCTATATGTGAAAAATATTATGCCTAAGAAGAAGAAGAGAATGATATTTGCTGTCACATAAAACAAACTTTCATACTTTACTTATCTCCAAAGGAAATGATGCAACGACTCTAAAATAAAGAATTGAAATAACTAATCAGAAAAAAACAATTGCAGTATTCCACCAATTGCAATCGAATATTCAACGAACAAGTTACATACACTCCCGTTGATAAGTATTAACATTTTGACGGCTCCCATCGTGTAAAACTTAAACATGCCGCCGGTATTTTTCACAAGTTTGCCACTTTATATAAATTAAACAGTATACTTAAAGACAAAAAACCAAACAAATTAAAAAAAAAAGAATAAATAGTGTAAATGTGTCCTTGACCATCTTTAATTTTTAAATTTGCATTTTATCACTTATTATTTACATGAAAATCAATCTGTCGTTTGTTTAACTAGTTCTGCGAATAAAATCACGCAAAAGTGACAGCGAGCGTTAATGTGTTAAGACATCTGAATGTGAAGTTTACAAACTAATCTACCGAAGTTTGAAGAATTCTATCGATATCTATTGAAATCTACTAAACTCTGCTAAAATCTACCAAAATCTATTAAAATCTGCCGAGATCTGCAGAATTTTAGTTGAATCTACTGCTTTGAAATCTTTTGAAGTCTACCGATCTCCGTTTAAATCTACTGACATTTGCTAAATTTCACTAAAATCTTCTGAATTCTACTAAAATTTACTTAATGAATGTAATGCAAAGCTTATCACCGTTACAAGATTAATATAAAATTGTCCGACGCATGAGAGGCATTGCAAAATTATCTTAAAAAAAAGAATGATTTTAAAATGAATCTAATCTAAAATTATCCTAAAATAATTGTTCATTCTATAATCTCGGAGTACAAGTGCATGTGTATAATTTTACTAATATATAGCACTAACTTTGGTGAGAAAATATGATTTAAGTCAGATAATATTTTCTTCTCGATCGTAATGAGTGTCCTAACACTTGTGGTAGTGTATTTTGATATTCATGTTTGATATCAAAAGAATTATATTCACACTAGTTTCACTATTCACCAAATACACATAAAGAAAAGTGAACTCAATATAGAAACGCGTGCTATCATTTTTATTGAATCATACAATCAGTGCAGCCATTCAAACTGAAACATTCGCGACGATACACGCAAGCTGCCAGAAAAATGGCGGAATTTCATCAATAATAATTGAAAATTATTTCGACGATCGATCTATTCTTCTTTTTCCTAAACAAAACTTTAATTATACCCAAGAGAATTTATTTCGACACCTAATATAAAACTTCATTAAAAAAGAACAATTTTGTTCTGGGTGAATGTGTAAGAGAAACAAGTATGTATTCGTGGAATCCTCCCTCTAAGTTTTCGCGTCATAGCTTAGGAGTCCCAAAGTTAGGCGAAGACATCGATTGATCTAGCCACACGCAGAGTTATACACGCGTCTTATAAAAACTTCCCGAAACTCGAGTCACAAGCGTCGAGCGAATGATGTAAAGTTCTCGAAGAGCCGACGCTTGTAACCGCCAAGCGGCGGCTGTGATTGAATCAGTATACATTCGTATCTACCTTTATTTGTCACTTTTTGGATACTAAACGCACCAGGCTCGGTCAAATGACCGATTCAAAATTTTAGATGAAATTCCACATTCAATTGTTGTTGCTTTTGTCCATTTGTGATGTTTATTATACGAAGACTGTTCGATAAAACCTGTTTTTCAGGTGAAAACGATCCGTAGGATATAGGTTCGCTAAGTATAAGAATAGGGATAATTTTGAATAATGGAAAAGGATGATTTTGAGTATTTGCTATTGTGGAAAGGGGAGGACAGATGACTCAAAGAAACCACTGGATGTGATAAGTATGATACACAATTCGTTACTTGGAATTCAAATGAAATCACTTTTCACTGCATTTTTTCTTTTATACTGAGAATAATGTTCAATGGAAATAACAATTTCAAGTTCGTGTTGAAGAAATAAGAAAAAAATGTGATTGAAACATTTGTTTCCATTTGCTTTCTTGTATTCAGGTTTCTTAATTTTTACCATTCGTTTTATTTCATTTTTCGCTGAGAAAGATACATAGCCTGAATGATTCAAAGTAACCGGTCAAATAGATATACGTCAAGGCCCTAAAAATCCTAATTCGAGTTTAACGTAAAATACGTAATATTTACTGCAATGGAAAAACTAATGTTCAGTTGATTTCGATACGGATCTAACCGAGTCTCGAGCTTCTTATTCTTAGACGAATTGAAACTGACGTTTAGGCAATCGGATTTAACGTTCTCTCATATCTGTGAAATTTTACTACTTTTGCCCTCTCACTATGATAGTTCTTCCTGCAGGAAGGTGTTATTGAGAAAAAGGTGCCTATTTTGCGATTGCAGTGTTAACATAGGTGTATTTAGAATAAAAATTAAATCTTCGTTGTAAGAGAACTATTTAGTTTTAAGGAACTGTAAATCGGCGTACATATGTATATGTGAATGCGAAGGGTGAAAAGGAAAAATTCCTTGGAAAAGTCGATCCCAGAGGAACTGTTCGAGAGAAAAGTGACCTGCGGGATGCACTCAAAATGTGCTTCGAGTGTATATACTGGGTGAACCAGAGATGATAGTGGAACCAAGCAAAGGATTATTGTGTAAAAATAAGTCAAAGATATGTAATAAAATTTTGTCCCTTTGTTCACAAGAGGGTTAGTTTTCGAGAAAATTGAGTAAACTGTTGCTTTTGCTCATAATTTTAGGTTAATACGTGGTGGTAATGTCACATTCCGCAAGGAAATTATCTGCGCAGAAGATAGTGTTCATCTTCTGCAACTGAGAAAAAGAATCTTTCAAGCTTTCACACAAAACAATAAAACGTTAAAACAGCCATATCATTAATTCAAGAGTCTCTGATTCAAGAAGCAAGAATTCATGTACGTCAACAAAAACGTCACTTTCAACAATTCATTCAATAAAGTGAAGAAAATCCTTAATAAATGTATTATCAGTACTTATCGTGATACTGAAATTCTAGTAGAGAAACAGTTAAATGCACGCTCATTCCATGAACATTTTGAATTCAATTTTCTCAATGAATGATATATGTATTTTTTATTCTTTTTTTATCCTTTTCATTCTTTGCCGCTCCGTTAATTATCAAATCCCATTCTATTTACGTACAGAATACTATTTGTGAAACATGTGTAACAACTTTACGTTGTCTCTTCAATTGACATTTCAGATTGCGTGTAAGAAGACGGAAAAAAGATAGTCAACATGTTTCAATGCCGAAAAGAGCGAATTTCATTTATCTTACTAAGAATCACGATGCACCCCAACAAATGCAACATTGCCGAGAGAACACACTGCTGAACAAACTTTCGAAGGAATGCCAGTACATCAAATAAACGCTTGCGGGTTGTTTCGTTGAAGACAGATTTTCTGAAATCGATGAAAGGCCATCGGCAAGAGTACACCGAAAAACCGAAGAAAAATTGAAAGTATCACGCAAGGAAATAGCGAGGAAATTGGAGTCGTAAATATTTAGAAAAAAGAATACAAGTTGTGTTATTAAAAGAAGAAAAGAAGATAGAGTCGGCTAGAAAAGCCAATTTTGTTCTATACTGATGAAAGGCGATCAGTAAGGGTACACCGAAAAATCAAGGAAATTGAAAACAGCGAAGAAACGTCAATAACTATACTAAAAAAATATATACAACTTTGTTATTAGAAGAAGAAAGGAAGAAAAAGTAGGTTAAAAAAGTCCATTCTTTTCTATATTCCTATTTTAAAAGACAAACGTCGTGTAATGAAATCTGAAATACGTGTAGCATTCATGAAATATTTGAAAGCAGCTTCACACTTACGTGAAACCTAACGAAGATCTTTTTGTACCTTTTTACAACGAACCTTCATGGTGCATAAATACATATTCATTGTACTATTTTGTCCTTTTCCGACATAAATCTTTGCTTTCATCCACGTCAATCGGGGCTACGAGACGGAAATTGCGAAACGGCGTGCCAGTCGATAGGTATTTCCACATCAGGGAAAAATACGTTACAAATCCAACTTTAACCGCTTCGAGATTCCAGTCACGTAGCCTCGTCCAAAGATATATATCGTATATCGCCTGATGTGTCGGCCCTTCTTCACATACCCCACATTTGAACCTTATTCCAGCTACTTCGGCCCACCTTTCTAAGCTAATGTCGCACACGCGTATCGAAAAAGTTACACGGTCGCACGAGAAAAGGACAGATAATTTTCCCAAATTCCCTTCGTTACGTCAACAGACGTTCCTTTTTTTTTCTTTTAAATGACACGTCTACTTTTCATCTGACTGAAAGAACGACTAAATGCATTTTAAGAAACGAACCTTTAGAAACATTATTCGTGTATAACCAACTGTATCACTAATATAGTATATTATTATATAATACACTATTTCAGAAGGAAATATTGTAACATCACACAAATACGAAATATGATAAATCTGAGAGAAGTTATATATTCCTATAATTTTCTGTGCGTCGCAAAATTGAATGTTTCACTACTACGTGTGTCTGACCAACAACTGCGAATACTACTTGGAAATAATATCTAACCTAGGAGTCGAGAAAAAAATTTAATTTAATTTGTACTGTGGAATTTTAACAGGATTATCGTAAAATAAATGATCTATCCTAAGAACGAACTGTATTTAGGCTAATTTCATTGAAATAGGAGTCCCATTTTACCTATTGCTAAATTAACAGCGTGAAACATTTGGAATCTGTATGACAACTTTAAGAAACTCCGGAAACACTACGTAACATCCTTTGTACATTAAATATGGCTTAAAATGAATAACTATGTTTACGTAAAAGCAGAAAGCGATGAACGCATTCGAAAGCGGAACAGGTGCGCACCGTTGTTTGGAAATGGTCGGGTCTCAAGGAACAACAAATATCATATGCACATATTTAACGACTGTATATTGTTTCAAAATAGCGAGCTCTTGGATCGTAGACCGGATTGTTGTTTCACTCTTACTAACAAATTCCGCATCTACTAAAGTCCTGTTTTCACTGTATCAATTTCTAGCGATCCGTGTGTACATGACGAAAATCTTTTACCGCGAAATTATCATATTTACGAATGTAAATATAATAATGCATTAGCAGTATAATTTATTTAAATTCGAAGTGAATTAGTGAATTTCGCGAGATTTCGATTTGTAACAGATTTCTCCTTCTTTTCTCCGTTTTTGCTTTCAATCGAAATAGTAAATTACAGAAACGTTTGGTGAACTTTCTACTCCTTCGTTGGAAATTGGACGTTCTATTTTACAACAGATTCAACACTTATGCAATTCACTTTCATTCGTCGCAGTACTTCCTCAACCATCACTATACACTAATTGATCACTTCACCGCTGCGTCTGATACAGCGTGTATCGTATCAACGAAGCTAATACTACTTATGATACGTGCGGAATTAATTCGCTACACCTTCAAACGTTGAAATTTGTGATCTGTCCATTACTGAAAATCTAACGAACGTAAGGAACAAACGATAACTTCGTTGATATACAATAACAGACAGTAAAACGAAGAACATAGATAACCCAAAACGAAGTAAGTTAATCGTCGTTCCATATAAAATGGCGTGTCATCTCCCACATTCGTCATAATTGGTTACATTCGAAAACCCATTCCGCACAATTGCACCCCATAGACTGTTTCGTGGGAATATCAGAGTATCCTTAAGCTCCCGATTACCGGCTTTGGAGTTTTGTTCTCGGAGGAGGCAACAGGTTACCAACACGCGCCGCTTGCCGACTCGTCGAGTCGACCACGGGGACGGTCGCGTGTGCGTGTCTGCGCTCTCGTTTCTCGCGTGTTCCTCTCCCTTTCTCCCATTCTCTCAGCCTTTCCCTCCTTCACTTTCTCACTTCCTTTCATTCACTCACTCGCTCTCTATTCCCCCTTACTCGGTCACAATTTTCTTTCGTTTTCGTTTTTAACCCCCTTAGGTATTCTGTTACGAAGAGATGTAGACTTGTGCGTGTAATCTAACCTATGATCCATATGCGTGGTCGGCCAGTGAATGTCCTACGTTGTTGCTGCACATACACGTGTCACACGATGTGTAAGATGTCGGAGGAGGAACCACAAGGACGATCACCACACACAATGCCTGACAACGTGTGCGTCTCTTTAATGAATTTCTCTTCTCCACTCGTCACTGGTACAGGGTGGGTATACGTCGTACTGCTTGTTGTAAAGCACGGTGCGTAACACACACACGCGTGTCACCCCTCTTCGTCTTCTCCTCTCACTGGTTCGAATTTTCTTCTTCACTTGGACAACATATACGATTAATAGATAACGGACGAATTTCCCTCCTGGTCGCCCTTTCCTTTTGTTCTCCTTGTTCTATTATCAGAACGTTTCCTACGTTAATTAGTTTTATTCACTCCCGCCCTGTCGTATCAGAACAACACCGTTTACGCGGGGTAAACAAAAAAAAAAAGGTAACAACTTGTGAAAATGAAAACCGTGCACGTAACACGAGATGATAGAGCGTACGGAGTTACGACCGTGGTTTTAAGCAACACGGACAAAAGGACGGCAGAGAGGCTCTATTTCACAGGCTTTTATTTCTATTTCTTTTTTTTTTTTTAAACACAATTCGGAAAAAACACGCAGCGCACGGCGTGGCGTGGCGTAGCGGCGAGTCAGTTGGGTGACTGGCGGAGAGCCGACGACTCTCGTTCGGTCTCGGTTCTCGGTCGTGGCCGTGGGGATCGCTGCTGGCTGGTAACGCGCGCGGGAGGGTGCCGCCGGAAGGCTAAAAGGGGCGAGGAGGTGGAAGCCGAGCAGAGTTGGTTGCTCGAAATCGGTGGTAGGGTAGCGGGAACGGTGGTGGCGAACGTCAGCTCGTGCACGACCATCGGAGGGAAAATAGTGAGCCAAAAGACCAAGCGAGATGGCCGCGGGAAAAGCAACCAAGAGAGCGAGAAAGAAAGAGGGCGAGGGAGGAAGAGGGGTAAGAAAGAGACGTCGATACCTCTAGAGGGACAAGAAGATACCGTAAAAATAGAAAGTTGGACGAAGATATGTTGAGTAAGCGAGAACGGGAAAAGGGATGAAAGGAGGGAGGAGCGGGGTGGGATGAGGAACAAGAGTAAGAGGAAAGGAGATAGTCAATCTCCGCGTACGCTTGTAACAGAGGGTGTGTTCTCTCTCTCCCTCTCCCTCTCCCTTTTCCTCTGCCCTCTCTCTGTTTCTCCTTATTGCTGCGCGTGAAGCACACGGGAAAAGGGATGAACAACAAAACGAGTACGAGGAGTAGAAGCGAGAGGGAGAAGGTAACGGAATGAGAGAGGGGGAAGGCACGGGGTTGCCTACCCTCCGTGTAGCGAAGTAGCAACAGGCGGCTGCGATACTCTCTCTCTTCCTCTCTTTTTCTCTCTGTCTCACTCATTTCATCTCTCTCCCTTTCTCTCTCTGTTCTCTCGTAGGGCCGATGAGAGTCGAGCGCCACGTTTCTCGTCGGCAGCAGGCGCTGCTGCCGTCGACGCTCTGACGTCATAGCATCGTGACGTAGGCGTGGTCACGGATGCGCACTAACACCTCGCCTGTCACCGTTGTCATAGTGACTGCTTCGCCGATGCCCGCGTTTCGCCGCCGTTGCCGGTACGTCCCCCCGCGCAACCACCCCCGACCAGCTGCGTCGCCGCGCTCTCCTCTTTCAGACCATCGAGTAACCCCCTACACTGGTTCAACCCTCTCTGGCTGTCCTCTCTCTCTTTCTCGTTTTCTCTACGTTCCAACCCTTCAAACTTTCTCTCTTTACTCCCTGTTCCACGTTCAACAGAATACATCGCTACCTTTCGATGTACGTCGACGGTGGAACGCGTACAGCTTGAAATTTGTCGAGAGGAAAGAAGAGAAAAAGCGTGGCCACTGTAAACTGAACGAAGAGGAATCCCGTCGTTAGGGGGTGAGGAGGAAGAGAAAGAGGAGGAGGTGGAGGTAGAGGAGGAGGAGGAAAGCGTGTATACACATATATGTACAGGTATATACGCGCGTTGCCACGGTAACCATAGCTCAAAACAAGCCTGCGCGTTTTTCAATTCGAATGCACTCACTGAGAAGCGATGAGGTTATAATGAAGTCCCTGCATACACCCGCCCGCTATGCTTCGCGCGTATTGCCCCGGCATTGCGTAACGCCGCGCGTTGTCTAGCAGCCTCCATACCTACGAGCGTGCAATCGAAAGGGAAGGCGGACGTACAAGGAAACATGTGCTTTTCCTTTGTCGACACTTCTCGATCCTTGTTACGGAATTTCCGTAGATTGGGCGAAGAATGTAACAAATGTACACAATATTTAATTTTAGAAAAAAATGATGGCACTTGTGATATACAGGTTCGACGAGTCTGAAGAAATTCAGCTCTGTACGCTTGCGATATAATTCAACTGAAAAAGGTTGACATTATTATACATACTCAACACATTGCACTCTACTGAATGCCACTATGGTGACACTTGCTAACCCATTTTCATCATTTGCGTATACACGCAATTTTCTTGGTTATTATCAACAAAGCGGATATATACGCGCATTCATAGTGTAAATGATTAGGAAATAGATGTATTATTATTATTAGTTTTTGTTCCGTTTCCTTTTATAAGTAATCGACACATGATGTACATACACGTTGACCATATTTTCTAACCAAAAAAAGAATTCAATAAAATATGAACATATCCATATATGAACTCCTTTTTATTTTCATTCTTCAAAATTCGCTGAAGCATTAAGTTTGTAATACTTTTCAAAGTATCTGTACTTAAGTTTAATAAAAAAGAAAAAGAAATTTGGTGATAAGGGCATATTCTTAATTCTTTCGAATGATGCAAATGGGTTAAGTTCTATTTATATTAAAATAAATTGAATTAACAGAACAAATAAATATAAATAAATTCATAAGCATGTATCACGTCCTCTTCTCGAAAAAATCTTTTGGTATTCAAAAGCTTTACTGCAAAAGTGTGCTGAAATTACTATGTCAAGAAATATTTGGAGTTCAATGGGTTGAATATTACAGTAGAACGTCGATTACCCAAACTAATAGGGTGGCAAAGCCGTTTCAATAAATGGTTCCCTTTTTCTTTTTAATTTAATTGTTCTGGAGGAACCAAAGTTGCGAACATGTCATAAAACCGCTGGATATAAAACAATTTTCAAATATATTTATTATTATTTTCATATATATTAATGTATACATTTGTATATTATTCAAAGCTATTTTCAAGATAATTAAAAGAAAATTGGTAGTAGAAAATAAATGAATCGTTCTTAGATATTACCAAAATTTATACAGTATTTGTTCATTTTTAATTGTTTGCCTTAATTATCTTAATAACAGCTAATATGTTTTCAGGTTTGCGGTATGTTCTACTTATTTTGCGAATTTTTATGCAAATTCATAATCATTTTTAAGAATGTAATAAACACAATGGAATTTAGAAAATTATTTCACCTATGAGGTATTACAAAAAGCACTATAATCTGGATATTTTATTTTCATTCTTGTAATTTTGTACTTTAAATGCATACAAATTTGCAGTCTAGTTATAACAATACGTAGGATAATCCATCCCGCTATATCTTCATCTGTATTATCATTCTTGTCAAGAATGAATGAAACAACATCATCATCATTCATAGCTGTATATTCTCTATTATTTTTATCTGTTTCTAACCAATTCAGAATATAGTCTTTATTGCAGTTTTCAAATTCAAGTATAGTATTTTCAAGCCAAGTCTTGTAATATACGATTTATTACAACTTAGCTTACATAGTCATCTACATCGTTGCATAATTTATTCCAAGCTCAGTTAAAAGTAGTACTACTCCTAAGAAAATTATCGATCAGACATTTTCGATGAAAACATTTGTATCTTACAACTATAAAGTATTATCATGTATTCTTAAGACAAATAGAAAAATATGGCTGACGTAGTACAAAGCGATTAATAACAAACTAAGAAGAATGTTTGTTTATTAACAGTAAGAAAAGAAGAAGCAAAAAAATGTTACGCAGGAGAAAGTATCTATTTGTGTGGCAGAAGTCCTGTATAAAGTAACTAATTAATTTAACATAAATTTAAGAAGAAATAACATTTTATTAACACTTTTATCACCATTTTTTTACCTTAGTCTTATCCTTTACGCACTTTCATTTTGATTTAACAAAATTAATTTTCGTAAACTATACATTTTTAGACGTTTGGAAACAATTGGACAAACTTTGCGGCTAAGAATTGAACATCTACTTTTCGCCACGCGCATTGCACACTGAATCTGTCGCAGCGAAAGGGTTAATATTTTATTGTTTCCATTTACACGTATAAGTGATTCAATGCGTAGTAGCACTGAAGTTTAACATTCCGTTTTCTTTATCATTTCTCTTTAAAGATAAACAAAAATGTGTGTTATTCTGTTATCATCTACTTCAAACTTAGCTAGCTCTACATTCCCATCTTTCTGAAGAGTGTCCAATAACATTGTACAACTCTAAAATATGAATGTTTTTTATCAAAAATGTTTGATCGAAAATTTCTTCTATACAAACTTCTAAATTCTTTTTTTGTTTTATAAAACTGTAAGACTGAAAGATACGTGTTCCAAAGTGTAAACATTGTTACGCAGTTCTCATATGTGACTTATTCTGTGTTCCGTTAATTAATCATTCGTATAACATAACGTTTAGATAAAACGCATTTCGGATTACCCAACCGATTTCACAGTAAAACTCCATCAGAGTATAATTTAACTCCGTTCTAATGGTCATCGTTCGACGAGAAACATTATCTTTCCGTACGTGATTTCAGTAGTTAATTCGACTCGTCGAAATTGAGGAAGTAGAAATAATTGGCCACCAAAAGGTTTAAGCCGCACGATTTCGAATTCCATGGCGCAACTGGTATTGCTGGCGATTATTATGCATTAGAAACGTACGTCATGGCTCACGCACCGTGAGCATCGACACGATCAAGTTCCGCCTAAAGCGTCTGTCCTATAGTACGATTCAAACTCAACAATTAGTCGAGAGGTAGGTAGTACCTGTTATATGTATCTGGGCCTAATGAGATTTCCATGTAGTGTGAATGAATTGGTACGGATGCATTTGTACATAGATATGCGTATGTACATATTGTACATAGCGAAGGCACGTATATACGACGGATCATTTCTGTGCATGCCTACCCGGCTGATGCCTTTGTATTTCATTAGCGTGATTACTTTTAAATTACTTAGGAAGAGTTAATAACTGCGTGCCAGTTGCGAACTTTCACGCTGGTAATTTAAAATTACAATCATGTCAGTGCCACGAAGTTGATAAGTTCAAAAGCGAAGTTTGCGAAGTGAACAGAGCCCAAGATTTTTAACTGGACCGTTGGTATTAAAGATTGCCTTGCGTTAGGAGAAGTTCAACTTTATATCACGATGAAGTTTTTGTTTGCAATATAGAAAAAAAAAGAAAGAAGGAAAGAAAACAAAAATTTGCTTTGTCAACAACGACGAAATGCATCGTTAAAAGTATCAATGCCGCCGCGCAACTTTACAAGGAAAATTATGTTTCTTTGAGAGAGGAAAACTACTGGTACGAATGTTGCAGAACAAACACCTGTGTGTTGAATATAATCATTTCTTTCTTTCTTCTCTTTTTCTGTTTGTTTTTTGTTTAATTTCAATTATTTCCACTCATTTATCGAACGAGTAAATCGATGAAAATTCGACTGAGTAATACAAAGTAATTGTAACAAGTTGGGTTTCTTCGTGAATTTGCTTGGTCGGAGTTTCCGTTCGCTTGGATACAAATGGATTCTTAATTATCCTTAATTCGCACCAAATCGAGCCTGCAAGCGTGACGAGCAGAGCGCGACGCAGCCCGGTGTCATTAACGAAATAATGGGAATTAATTTTGATTAGTGCTTCGTTTCGGCAAATCAATCGCGTTCTCCGGGAAAGCGATTCAATTCCGCCATTATGGATTCCGATGAACACCCATATGCAATAATTTAATTCTGAAGTGTGGTCTTTCTGACAACATTTGTACACGTATATACATTCTCAACACTGAAATTCTGGACGATTTTCTACAGCTTTAATTAGCATTTTATTTGATTGCATATAAATCTTTTCCACAATGATACTTTTAAACTTAAAGTTGCGAACATGTTTCCATAGATTTCGGAAAGCTAATATTTCTACGCATCCCGTAAAGTTAAAGTTGAAGATTAATAAGACATCAAATATATAGAATAGTAATTTAGTGAAAAACAAATTTCTTTCTTTAAACTTTGAATACAATATTATATAATTTGTTATAAAGATTGCAACGAAATTCTTATACTGTTTTGTCAATATTTCCATTATCTATTGGGTTGTTTAGAAAGTCCGTAGCGTTTACAACAAATGATACTAATGTTATTACACGTCAATATAATCTTAAAGTTCATAGTTCCAGACATGATTTGATAAAAAAGACAATAACATTTATTAATATCTTGTGCGTGTAAGAATAGAAAGAAAATTGAGAATAAGAAAATACATTTTCGACACTTAACGGTTTATTAATTATAATTGTTAGATTTTAACTGGCGTCTTTTATCTTACTCATCCCACTCATTAGACACAGTACTGTTCGATTATATATTTTGATTTATATAAAATCTTTTAATGAAAAAGGTTTAATAAATTAGAGGCTTGCAGAAACTATTTAGAACAATTCATCGGTGAAAAAAATCAGAAGTTTTTTGAGAAAGGGATTGTGAAGCTACCTAATGAATGAAGAAAGGTAATTTATATAAAATATCTACTTTCCACAAATATACTGAATTTTAATATTACCCAAATTTCACCACGAACTTTCCGAACGACCCAATATATAGTACATTTCTGTCTTCTTCTTTTCCTTGATATAATGTATGACATAATATTTTCATATATTCTTTCTTCTCAACTAGTAACTACTATTACATCACATAAAGTTTAGTTTAGTTTAGATATATTTCATTCGCGAACGTGTTATTGAGTGACGCAGAACGGATGAATCAAAGATGAGTGAAAGAACGAGTTAAAACTCACAAAAGATCGCCAATATCTTTCATAATAATGTGATTAACGATCAAGAATTTCATCCGAATAAAAGTTTCACAATAGCGAAAGCAGAAACATTCCTTCACAGGAGTAAGTTAATCAAATTTCGTCTGTATAAATTTTGTTAATCCAAATGATCTAACAAGAACATATAAAAAAAGATGTTTGAGTATAATTTTTACAAGGACGTGAAATCGTTGAAACTTGAAGACGGATGAGTAGGAAAGTGTGCTCGAATGTGACATTAAATCCTTTGTTTTTTAACGTTCACCCCCGGACGCTTCGGATGAGGTAATTATAAAATAACGACGGTTGACATAGTCGGTTCGTATATATTCGCAATATAAGAGAAAAATAGATTCGTCGTGCGAGGTTCGTGCTTCGCAAAGCGGTTCTATAAAGCAGAAAAAACGGGAAAATACACGATTCTACGTACATGAAATTGAGTTTAAAAATGTTTGATGTTGATTGTAGGTAATTCAATCAGAGCGTAGCGAGTAATGAGACGGAAGCGGGGCTAAAACCCAGTTCGCTTGGGCAAATGCTCGTCGACCACCCTCCGTTGCCCCTCGTATCAACTCACCCTCTCTTCTCTCTTTCTCTCTCTCTCTCTCTCTCTCTCTCTCTCTCTTACTCACTCAACTCTCTCTTACTCGCTCCGCCAATTCGCTCCACTCGTCGCGTGTCTTCATTCCCCTCGATTCTCGACTTTCTGCTAGCAAATTCGTTCGTACCGTGAATATGAATTAAGTTGATACGATTTGGACAATCTAGCAGACGGATGCAGGAAAAGGTAACCAAGGGCCATTATATCGAAGCAAATCGTCCGGTGGCGATTTTCCCTAAAGTGGATCAGTGTGCATCGCGTTGGAAAGAAACGTTAGGTAGACGTGCATACCATTTGCGAGATATCTCGCACACTGATTTTAATAATGGCTGAAACCATGTTACCGGAATCACTTTTCCACTAAATAAATTCAACCGTTCGTTCATGGATAGAGGCTCGTAATTAAAATGAATCGGTGAGGAGATGGTGTACCATAGTGGAGTTTTACCGGTCATCTAATGAAAACTCACGTCCAACCATCCGATGTTAGCGTTTTCCTGTAGGTGACGAATTATTTTTCAACGTTTCCACGATAACACCGGATACGGATTGAAAAGAAACGTAGCATCGGCGCGGATACGATTTTTCAGAAATTTTGTTCAAGTACGATAGTATAGTATATGTTTGCTATAGGTGAAACACCGAGACATGCGAGTCCGTAATCTCGACAGCGGCGAACGACGAAGGCAGAGAAAAAGGATAGAAATATCGATGGACTATGCAACAATCCACGCATAGTTCTGCGCATTCGGCATAACATTGTTTCATATTGATGCATTGTTTACGATTTCACAGATGGAAAGTAATAAAAGGGATTCCGATATGCTGGTATATATAAATCCTCCTCGTTCGTTTAAAGCGTGCCAATTTCACTCAAAGTTCGCTAATATAATAGTCAGATTCCGAGATCTCGTGACGTGCAACGGCTAGATCAAATATATGATTCATTTGTCTGAAAATGATCAGCGATAGTACAGTCTTTGAACGAAACATTCGGACCATTTACAAGTTGCAACATCTTTCGCTGTTTTTAGTAAGATTTGAAGGACTGAATTTTAGGAGTTTAATTACAAATTTTATTAATTATTAACCTGATAACTGAGGATGACGAGTTAACTCGTCATTGGTTCAATAATACTTCCAATATCAATAGCTTATTTATTAATGGATTACTTATTTTTTAATTGTTATGTTTTATTAAATATAAAATACACTATATTCACATTTGCGAAAATTAAAATAACGTAATTACTTATCATTTTTGCTGATTTTTAATTATAAACTGAACAGGTGCAATTTTTGTTTGAGAGTATTTCACAGAATGAGGCACAGTGTTCGAGGATTATTTTCATTAATCCTCATACGGTAATTAGAAATAGTAACATTTAAGATCTTCAGATGATATTTCGCCCATTTTCACTTTACACTTAAATTAATCTTATTGTATAGGGTTATCCAACTTACACGCCTACACGATTCTTTTTAATAAAACACAAACTATTTGAAACTTTTTCAAATTGTTACTTTTTATTGAAAGTACGACTCATTACAATTATACGTGAAACAAAATATCATTCAAATGTGCACTACGATTGTGTATGTAGACATCAATTCGATTATTGAAATTTTCAATGACTTTTCGATATGTTATATATGCAATATAATGGATATAAATCTACAAAACGTATTTTGTAAAGTTTTATCAGCCTTAGCAAAAAAACGATTTCTACTATTTTCCTCGCAATTCCGATCATTTGCAATTTTCTCACAAATTTGTTTACAGTTCATCTAGTATACTAACCCGTCTGACTTCTCGTAGAAACTGATGTCGTTTGGTCCAATTTTGAAAAACTTATCCTGTTTTAAAGGGTGTTCGAATATTAATGAGTTGCTGTATATACATATGATTATAATATTTGCATTATTAAATAAATTGTGAAAGTGCTGTTATATTTGACATTTGTATATCATTAAATCATTTTTATTAACCCATCACATTTCGGAAGTGATGCTAGTTATTACAAGTATGTGTCTCTTAGTATTATAGCTAATGGTATAATAAAAAAAATATATATATAGACAGAGAGAGAGAGAGAGAGAGAGAGAGAGAGAGAGAATAAAATAAAATAAAATTGCGAATATAAGGCGGATTGGTTAGAATGAAATTACGAAAATATCGCGGACTGCAAAGGGTTAACGCTTCAATATAATTTCATAATTTATTTCTCTCAAAAGTAACACTATTTCATATTACTTGCTACCCAATCTAATTTTTACCTCTTCGATTTTGCCTTAATTTAGAAAACACGAAAGAATTAAAAGTTCTATACATTCAGAATATTTATATTTATATGTATAGCACATTTCTTATGAAATTCCCCAAAGTTATTTGTTTGATTTTTTAATTAATAGCTATTCTGAAATTCCCTGTGTCAGCGAACAGAATAGATATTTCAAATGCGTAACCTTCTTCTCTAGTCGTTGCTTTGATTTTCATTTGTTAAGTAACAGGGACTTGAAGACACCGTTAAAAGGAGATTCCACGCTGTACTGCATCTTACCTGTTCAACATTTACGCCGCAATGTATCCTCGCCAGCACTTGTAAATTGGAAGTTTTCGCGAAGAAATTTACACATTCGCGGATAAAACACAACTGTGGCCGAAGTTAAAATTTATGCGGCATAACACTTGATGCCAGTTATTTCACGATCATTTTAACTATCATACCGTGTTACGAACTTCAGATTATTTCGGTAGAAATTTGAATAACATCGTAACAAGTACTCGTAAAGGCACTTCGTTTGTTATACCGGATCGTTATCGTAAGTTAAGGACACGAGGCGTAATAAACGCCAGGTTCCGACTGACACTGTATCGTAGAAAATAGCAAATTGAGATGAATTTAAAAAAAAAAGAAAAAACAACAAAGACAATGTATAACAAAGGAATTGCAAATTCGAAAGACACGTCAAAATGTTATCGTGGTATTAAAGGACGTGGCAGGCCATCATCGAAAGTTAATGAACCTTTCGGTCGTGGAAGGACATCGAATGGACGTTTTGAAAATGGTGCATTCCACTCTTGATGACTGACAGCCATCCAATCACTGGAATGATAGCCGATTCATTCAGGAAACGCTCGAAGAGATATTCACGTATTTTTACCTTCGAGGAATTTCAATTTTTCCTGATCGTACGAGGCAGTTCCAAAAATCGAATGGGTGTCAAGCTTCTACCAAACATGTGCCCCCAACGAATACCGATATCACTGAGATTTTTATCCTTCTATCTATAGCAATCCACGCGATGTAGCTCTTTCACCCAGCGTTTACGATCGGTTCAACCTGCTTTACGACCATTCGACTCCTTACCCCTTTCAGTATCCTTAACGACTGTCCGTTTCATACTCCTCCTCCACATCCCTCTCTCCACCTCCAGCTTCCCTCATTCTATATCAATTCTGCTTGGCAACTTCGCCTTTCACTCCTTTATTCCTTATTGCAATTTCTGACACGGTGAGAAAACATATCGTTTTCGTTCGTATTGACGATGCAATTTCGTCGAATTTTGAACACTTTGATTACTAAAGGCGTATATACACGCTTTCTCATATTCATTAATATAACCGAAAGGTACGTACATGATGTTTCAAAACACGTGGGTATAACTTCAAGGATAAATTTAGTACGCTAAAATAATGAAAAACGTTTATATAAATATATACTCGATATGATCTCGTTTCCTAACTCGATAATAGCTGTTATTTAATAATTTTCGAAGAAATCGTTCGAAGTGGCTACCCTTGGTGCCTATTTTGATCGATTTGTCATTTGATAGTTCATGAAAATACGACTTATTATCAGTGACAAAAATACAGTAGTGAAGTACGAGCGGGAATTAGTATCATAAACTGTATAATAAAACTACATGATACTCATGTAGAATAATTAAATTTTGCAAATAGCTAGATTTTAATTATTTATAAGCGGTTGTGTTTATCTTAATATTCATTAAGTACGAAAAATCTTCAAAAATTCGATTCTATTAGTCGTAGTTTTACATTTTTCATATAAATATCAAGTGGATACAGGGGACGTTCTTATAACACGGTTAATTCGTACCGTGTTATATTAAAACTGTGTTATAAAAATACTTTAGAACAGTACTAAGATTGATATTTTGTTTCGTACGAAAATTGACTTATAATTCAAGAATTTTTAATAATTTAAGAATATATTTTAAAATAAATTAAAAATTTAAATAAAATAAAAAAGTACATCGAATATAGAGTTTAAAAGTTGATTATAATTCGAAGTTCTAATTTTCATCGTCACACATTGTCGGAAATGTATTATGCTATTGGTTTAATATTTTTTTCTTTTTTTCGGCTAAATATCTTCATGGTTTTTTAATATTAATATAATAATATTCTAATATAGTACAATATTTATTAAATTAAATTATATTATATTCAAAGTTCCAATCTTCGCCATCTTGTTCTGGGAATACCCTATTATAGGAGGATTGTCTGTATTAACACCTTAAATACCACGCTGAATTTAGTCGACTTCACGTTTAACAGTTCAGTGTCGAATATTTTCCAAAGAGTGTTACAATAAATTTAACGAGGATAGTTCTAACTTTGTAACGCCTGTAAAGAAAAGCTGTAACCTTTTTTACACTGTTTTAATAAAACCCATTAATGAATGGTAAGGAATTATTTCCTAAATTTAGTGTTGCTAGTCCTTAAGTACCAACGTTTCTTAAACGAAAAGTTTTACGTCGATCAACAGCGATCGGTGTGACACTTAATGCATTAAGAAAAGAATGGGTTTTTTTCTTATACCATTGAAAAAGTAATTAGCAGACTTGTAAACAGTCTACAAAATATAAAAAGGATCACCTAGAATATGCATTAGAAGATAGCTAACTCGTTAATAAGTTATCTCTTCACACATCTCTTACCAATTTTATGGGTTAGTTTGATATAAAAATTGGTGTTGTGGAAATAAAATGATATATAATATGATGTTTGCATCGAAAAGTTGATGTAAAATATGTATATACGTGAACTTTATTTTAATCACATTTCAAACTTCTCCCTGAAAAAAAAACAACGAAATGTATATTTTTATTCGATTTTTGTGTTTTATAGTATTTCCTTTTTCTATACAAGTCACGTTCACGTTGAATGTTTCATGTTTGCGTGAAAAATAATACCATCACTCGAAATATTTGCGTAGCGGCATATACACGCGATCGTTTCAACCTACAGAACGAAAGTATTCTGACAGATGTTGAGAGTTGTAAAATATTATGGTTTGCCCATGGTTATAAAGGTAATCGGTCGTAACTGGCTCTACGATCACTATCAAACCACAAATCAAATAATTTCTATAGGTCTGGAGACATATTCGGTACGAGAATATAGTGTCTCTATTCTTAGAAATATATATATTAGTAATATATTTACTCTCCTATATCTCGAAACAAAACAAAACGCTACTCTTCTTTTCTCTCCTTTCCATTCCTGTGTGTGATCTAGCAAACAAATCCAAACAATCCAACCATCCAATGTGTGAATTTGTCACTTCAGCTTCTGAACAGTTCATTTGCTTCTAAATTACGAGACCTACTTTTTTTCCAATATTTTATTAGGTGTAGAAATGAATTCTTTCCCACTAGAGTCACATAATCTGTGCAGCCATTCAAATCGACATATTCGCGATGGTATTTGCAAGCTGTCAGAAAAATTGCAAAATGTTATGAACAATAATGAAAATGATTAAAAGTGTGAATTAATCTTGAAGGACTTTTTGGTTATAAATGTATTTACTTAAAGAAAGTGACATGTAAAAGTTTGGTGTCTGTTATTCAGTCAATGTTCAGTACACTGGTCAGTTCTAAAGTAGATCGTGTTTAATTTTGTTCCAATACTTCTTGCAATTCTGCATCTTTATACATTTTTCTCTATTCTGAGCATTCTGTATCATCACTAGCGATTTGTCTAAATCATTCACAAGTTTTAATGTATGAAGAAGACTTTCTGTATGTTTTAGCATGCTTTCAATGACTATCTGTGGCTATTTTCTTTTTTTCAAAACAATGAAGTAACAAATACCAAAAATGCTCTTTTGAATGCTTCATTTCAATACTTCTAAAAATATGATTGTTCACGTATCTGTTGCTTGTAACACGCTACATATTAAACAAAATATCAAGAACAATACGAATTCGTTGGGTAAAAACTGGAGTCTCAAAATCCAAAAAATGGAGCTCAAAAAAGCCCTCAAAACTAATTCACATTTCTAATATTTCGAGTGTCTTCACGTGAAATATACCAAAAAGTCAGAAAGAATATATTTCTACATCTAATACTACTCATAGAGCAGTTTTCTGCCTAAAATCTTACTCTACAGTTGACAGTAGACAAATGAAATTGCACTAAAGAGAATAAATGTTCTTTCCTACACTATTTAACAATCTATTCATCTCTCATAAAATCCGAGGGACGCAAAAAAGAAAAACGTAAGGAAAAGAAAAAAAAAATAGAAGGCAGTTCGGTGGTTATTTCGGTACAGCTGCACTTAATTTCGTAACTCGATCGGCCGTACCGGATGAAATGTACCGACGGATCTATCCGGTAAACTCCATTACCTTCTCGAACGACTGCGGTTCCTCGTTAAGGCTGAGAGTTACGAGAGATGCAGAAGAAACCGGAGGGAAAAAATTCTAGGAAAGAGGGATAAAGATAAAGTGTGTCACCGTTGGTACGTAAGCGCGAGTTACACGACAGAAACGAAAGAAAAAAAGAAATTCGAATAGAAAGATTAAGGAGACCTGAATTCGAAGCACATAAGAAACGAAAGGGAAATCGTGGCCACTGTACGAAAGGAGAATGTTACCTTGAGACAGATTTGGCAAGTAAAGAATGGGTGAGCAGCACAGAAAATGAAATCCCTTTTAGCCAACCAGTAGCCCCTTTTCGCAAAAGGAAGGTTCGCCTCATCTACAGCACGACATCGGCATCGGATTAGCGTAAAATCGAAGGGCGCTGACTTGGTTGCTCGTAAATTGGCTACAAAGTTTGGAGAGAAGGTAAAGGTGGCAGTGCCGTGCTGTTCGTTCTACTAGTGGCGTTGATCGTGGTAGTAGTGGTGGTGGTGGTGGCAGTGGTGACGGTGGTGGTAGTGTCGGCGAAGCACAAAGGGAATCGATTCCCGGTGAATCGCGATCCACGGCTTCAGCCAACCCTCTCACTCCCATGCGCCATTTTGTCTTCCCGAATCTGTGACCATCAGCATGCAAAGTGGATAAAGTTTCTAGACTACACTTTCCATCGTCCTTTCTTTACTCGCTTCCGATTCCTATACCTGGCCTCGCGCCACCATCACCACCACTACTGCCGACTTCAGCCGCTATCACTACCCCGACGTCCTTATTCGTTCGTCTCGTTTCGGTTCCTTCCTATTTCAGATTGTTTCTCGGCACCTCCAATCTTCAGTTCCTACTTTCTCCTCCTCTTCCTCCTCCTTCCCTTCTTTTCAGCTTTTTCATTCTTGTCCTTTTGCATTTTTCGTTTCTCCTTCGTTGCATTTAATCTGTGACGAGGAATCAAACTAAGTTTCACCGTATCAGTTTCTATCGATGCTCCACTTCTGCCGATTTAGATTAGACAGGGTGTCATGTAACTGGTGGCAGAAGCGGGACAAATGATGGTTTTACGTGGAAAGCTAAATTGAAAATGTAGATCAGCGCTTGGGAATTAAGTGTTTCTTTTCGACCAACTTTCAGAAGCACTGCCATGCGATTTACATGGAAGATCGGATCCTCAGAATACCATGTAAATCGAAATCATTATATACAACGTTGCGACGCTGGCAGTATGCTTTTATAATCATACTTGAGACTGCGTCGCAATGTTGTAGAAAGGCGAGCGTAGTCTAGTGCTCGAAAGTGATTCGAATGGTTACGAACGACTGGATATCAGTTGATAAAAAGAGAATCGTGACAACTGCAAACAGGCTCTAAGAAATTATGAAGTTTATTAATCGTTAATAAACGTTTACAGTTAGAGTTATTATTTAAACAAAGCTTTCATTGCGATATCGTTCGCTGAAGAAACTCCGAAACGTAACAATATGTATCTAAGAAAGTCAATTTGCAAATAACATTAATAAACGCTTGAAGATCCTTGTTCCTTAGACTTACGCTAATGTAATTTGCTGTCTTACATGTTTCTAACATATTACCATATTAAAGCTAGAAGTTTTGAACTTCGTCGGTAAACACGGGAGGAATTAATCGAAGCTTTGACGTTTATCAAATTAACGTAACGTTACTTTCGAATTGGGATTACGTTAAAAAATATCAAACAAAATTGTATGTATATCGAGTAAACTGCAATTTCATTGTTGAATAATAGACTTGTTGGATAAAAATATACGATGCACCTTCTGTAGATATAAATCGATATTAATACAGTTTTTGCTCCGTCAGGGAAAATTGATTACTTTATTCAGGTAAATATCAATCAACCGTGAAATATATGCATGTGTTTAATCTAAATAGACGTTAAAGGATAAGTAATGATTCGAACGATGATATTTCGTCCACATTCGTATTAATAAAAAGGCCGAACCTCTAACAATATCGATGTTTTCATTATATCCACAAAATGTTGCACGTAATAAGGCAGCTTATCGAGGGTAATTATTAGTTCAACGAAGTCGATTATACGTAATAATTCTTTCAGCATGAATAAAGTTGTTTTGTTAACCACGCAAGCGGTGGTACGCATTCATTTTCGCATGATCACCTGTTGAAACGAACCTTTTATCATTGCTAATTATCACTTTATCACTACTCCCGTCTACAATATTTGATTGTGTATATGTACAATTCGATATCGGATATCGTGACGTTAATATATATACATTTAGATAGATGTTGGTTAAAGTTTAGATATAACAATGCAATGAAGTGTGTGTGTATACGTTTATTTGAAGATAAGTAATAGTACAGCGTGCCGCTATATTATCAGTCACATTCGAAAGCAAATAAAACGATCCATGTATTATCGCTAACAACGAGTACATTAAGGAAAACAATTATAATGCATAATTTATGCCACAGCATTCATCTCGACAGTTGAGAACTACCCTTGAGGCAAATAGAATTTTCTATTAACCAGCGAATACTTAAGATTAATGGGCTAAACTGAAAATTGCAATTGTAATGCTAGAAGTACTTATGGTAAATATTGATAAAAATTTATACAGTATGGATCACAGGAATTAAATTTCTTTCTTATAACCACAGCAATTCTTTCTTTTGCGTGTAAAAGTTTTCGGCCAGTTATATTTTTCGCTTTATATTCCAAAACCGGTATCTGAAACGATTATCACTAATATTGTGTAAAAAGGTGTAATAAATGAAAGGAAATAATACAACTACTCTTCAAATTTTAATAATTAATAAGCAGTGTTTATTTTTTGTATTATTTCTTTTGACTTGTTACACCTTTTTATGTTATATTAGTGATAATGCTTGTAGATATCGTTTTTGGAAACTGCAGTGGAAAATGTAATTGGCCGGAAAATTTTGCACGCAACTGTATATAACAAAGGGCAGATTTCCAAGTAACATATGCTTTGAAATTTATGGCAGTATTTTCTGGTTCTTAGTATTATAAAGTATTATAAAAACAATATTCTTAAAAAAGAAATTTAGCTCTACGACCATAATTTTTACATATATTTTCCAGAGTTTTGCCCCTCTCCCTGCATCGCCACTCTGAAAAAATTCTAACCTAACCTAATGCGAACGCAATCTGCATTTAAAATCGAAATTATTTTATTTTAATGACAAAATTTCGAAGTAACTACAATTTAAAAATTCACGAATCTCAATTATCTCAAGAATCAGAAGAGATAGCTGCGAAATTCGAAGCATAAATTATTTAAAAAAAAATTTTCTATGATACATGTCGAGAAAAAAGAATGATTCGTGCTATTAAAATTTTGTCAAATTTTGCCGTCGCTACATATCCCTGATTAAATTTTTCACGTTTGAAATAAATAACAGTAAGAATGCATATATTTTTTTCTCATTTTTCATCATGTTCAAAAATAAAAAAAGGGAAAGGAAAATAATAAATTTCGTGATACGGAATGGAATACAAATAACGGGGTACATCGCGTGAAATTGTACTCCTAATTAAAAACAGGCAGATATAGTTTCTCTCGTTATGAAAATTTCCCAGCTCCTATCCCCTCCAACCCTCCCCCCTCCCTGCTCTTTTCACAGCGCCATCACTGTTTCAAATTCCTCGCTTTGAGGGACAACGAATTAATTTATTACGCTGAAACTCCAGCGTCAATTAATATTTCCGAAGTTTATTATAAATTTACGAGGTTTGCATTGGCACTTGCCATTCGTAGTTTCGGCGACGATCATTTAAAACATGTCGAAGAAATAACTATAAGTAAAAACACATTACCTTTTGCATCTAGCTCGATATTTTCCTATCGTAAGTGACATTCGCGATCGAGGACTTGAACTTCCAATTTTTGTAGAAGGAAATGTTGTTTTAGATCGTGCAACAAGTTCATGTTGCAAGGTGTTTTGTATTTCGAGTTGCAGTTGATCAAATTGTTACGATCGTTTATTTGAAGTTCGAACAAGAATATAATTGAATATACACTTAAAACAAAGTCTCATTTTTTGCAGAAAATATTTTGAAATATATATACAGGGTGTTTCGTCCTTTTACCTTTGTAAATATCTTTTTTTTCTATTTTTTCTACAGTTTTTTTTTTATTGTTCTGTTATGATGCCATACTGATACGAGTTTCTCAATCAGTTGCTGTTTATTAGTTATCACTTTAATAATTTCTATAGATTTTCGATTGGATTCATATTCGGTAAGCTACCAGGATAAAACTTGAACTTTTTTTAACTAATTAAGCTATCACAATGTGAATAAATTTTCTATCTACATATATGTTAACAATAAAAAAGAGTGTATTTTATTACTATTGAAGTCATAATACCATTAGAAAGACAATATTTAGTTTATTCGTCTGTTTATAATAATTTGAACATCCATTGTACTTTTGAAAAATGAAACCATTACAATTCAGACTTTTATTGTACTCACAAGGGAAGTTCGGTAACCTAAAAATTCAAAAAGATTTGAAACATTTGCGGAAATGTAGTTGAAGTAATGCTAATAACCAAACCATTTTTTCTTTTTCTTTCTCAAATGAAATTGTCTTAGAGGTGAGAACATTTCGAAGTAATTTTGACTTTTACCTATTATCGTGAGTATTTAAAAAATGGTAGAATATATAGGAAGAAAGTTAAATTAAAAAT
This sequence comes from Anthophora plumipes, assembly GCA_951804975.1. Classification (NCBI taxonomy): domain Eukaryota; kingdom Metazoa; phylum Arthropoda; class Insecta; order Hymenoptera; family Apidae; genus Anthophora; species Anthophora plumipes. The sequence continues at coordinate 11,682,208 of OX638118.1, read as the reverse complement.
TGTGTGGTTTTTATTTCCTATATTGTGATGGTAAAACTTTTGAAAAACATTTACATCAGGATTTCACATCAGGGCATCAAAAACTACATAATTTTGAGTTTAACATTTTACCATATCTTGTAATGGTTTTGAAAAGATTAATACGAAAACACATAATTTCTTTTTAGTGGATATTGTCACCTCTAGAAACCGTTCATTACCAAAATAAAAAATGATTTCTTTAATAGTGACTTCATTTCTGCAATATTTTAAGTTTTTTTTGAATTTTCGGATTGTCAAATTTCTGTTTGCCAGTTTGAAAAGTTAAGAGAAGCAGTGAAAAGTCCGAGACTCTTAAATTGGAACAAAGTGATTTTTTACCATGATGATGGTGGACAGTATGTGAAACAAAACGTGTGAAAAAAAGTTTTCGTGAATACCGTTCGGAAATTTTATCTCACCTACTATATTCTCCGGATATTGTTCCATCGGATTACTATCTGTTTCGTATATTCCAACATTTTATAGTGGACAAAAAACATTTTACAATATCGGTTCTACAAGATATAATATTGAAAAATATTTTAATGAAGACCGAAGAAATTCTGTAGTGATATAACGGTTTTGTAAAACAGGTGAAAAAAAGTTGTGATACTAGAAGGTGACTGGAACTCTTTTAGAACATTTAAACATACAGTCTCTTACTAATAGCCTGAGAACTTTTGTGCATTTACATAGAAATTTAAAAATGTAGAAGTGTAAAAAATATACAAAATATAAAAATTACAGTGCTTTCTACAACACCTGCTAAGTGAAATAATTTTTTACCGAAGTTCTAGTTTTGTTATTATATTTTCAACACTATGAATTAGTATAAAAATTTAGAGTTTACTTATTAATATTCGGACACTCTTTAAAACAGAATAACTTTCTTAAAATTAGGACTAACAACTTGAGTTTTCTTTATTTTTTCTGTTTTTGAGAAGTTGACATTTTTAATTTCATCGAAATCAATTAACGTTACTATGAGTATGTGGACTTTCGGTTTACAACTGCAATAAAGTTGCAAACATCGATCAACGCCTGTCGCTTGTTCCTGCATCAATCGATTCCGATGAAATTTTCAATCTGTATATGACTGACATAAATTTACAAAATATGTTTTTGTAATTTTCCATAACAGGCTCAGATAAAACAACTGTAAAAAAGTACCTGTACTATTTTTTTTTAGGATTTGGATTGATTGTAACTTTTTCAAAAATTTGTTTACACTAATCCTAACTTCTCAAAATAAAACAAAAGACAACTTTTACTATTTTCTTCGAGATTCGGGACAATCACCATTTTCTTACAAATCATCTAGTAAATTGAACCTTCTAGCTTCTCAAGAAAGAAAAAACAAAAAGCAACCTTTATTATTATTTTTTTTTCTGTAAATTGAACCAATTACAATTAACTCAAAAATTTTCTTTCACGTCATCTAATAAATTAATCCTAATTTTTCAGAAAGAATAAAAAGGCGAATTTTACTATTATCCTTTCGATTCAAATCAATTGCACTTAACTCAAAAATTATCTTGCTTGTTATCTAGTAAACTAATCCTCCTAATTTTTTGAGAAGAATAAAAAGCTTAATTTTACTATTATTCTTTCGATTCGGACCAATTGCGATTTTCTCAAAAATCTTTTTTACATGTTATCTAGCAAACTAATTCTTCTAGCTTCTCAAGAAAGAAAAAGAAAAACTCAAGTCGTTTTGTTCAATTTAAAAAATGTAAAAGTTATTCCGTTTTATATAACTTTATTCTGGTGTTGAGATATTAACAAAAGTCACTGCATGTTTGAAATATTGATCTAAAATGCATAACAATAAATGACAGGAAATAACTTTACCGTTTATACTACATGTCAAATATTATTATATCGCCTGTCTGTACCTCGATGATGCATTGATAGCAATTCAATTGGTATAGCCTATGCGCTTCGTTACGATGATGCAACTTTGTAGAAAGGTTATGCAATGCACTTATACGTGAAGCTCGTGCACGCGCGCTCGCGCGGCTACACACGCGTGCACGCATACTCCATCGTACCATCGGTATTCGCGCGTAATAACGCCATAATAGGGTCAATATATTAAGTCTGTTTCTCGACTGTTCGCAAACAAGCCACACACAGCCTACGTACAAGCTCATAAGATGCAAAGACACGCCGATATTATTTACGTCGAGGGAATGCAGAATAAACTATGCACATGTTGCTAGAATACCGATTCTATATAATTCACAGACGCTTGATATTACTTTGCTACTAACATCTTGCATAAATTTCAAGAAGATTCCTTTGTACGTGTATTATCGTTATTAACTATTAATAAATAAGAATGCATCTTTAGGAGCGAGGATGTATAGCTGTTTCAATTGATATCGATCTGCTCTGTCATCAATATGAGCAGATTATTGAATAATGAACAAAAGTAGTATTAATATTTTGTAAAAGATAATTAATATTGAATAAATAGTGTTAATATTTATAATATACAGTGAATTTTTTTCTCGCCTAATCCACAGAGGATAACAACGAGATATTATACACGTTTTAAGATTAAATAGACTTAAGCCACTCTCAAAATGAACCTCCTTCTTACATTCTTTTTTTAACAATTACGATTGAAATTCAAAATCCAAAAATAAAGAAAGTATTGAAACATTACCGACTTAACCACATTGTGAAACGTCTTGTTCCTATCCAACGAGTAATCTGTCACCATGTATCCGTCTGACAAGTGGCGATAGAAAACGAAGAAGGAACAAAAAAAAAGCAGAAGAAGAGATTGAAGTTACTGAGGTACAGGCAAAAGCTCTGGGCCAGTATATTACGATATCCGGGGAGCCTGGTCGTGCCTCGAGACACGTTATTCAATTACAGACTAAGAGGTGCACAGTCAATGGAAGCAACTCAGACGAACTATTTTCTCTTCAGTGTCCACTGGAGCCCAAGCTGGCTTCTATTAGAAGAGAATCATAGAAAGATAAAACTCTGCCAGAATCTTACTTCGATGCTTCTTTAGAGGGAAGAAGCTAATGTATCGATTTAAAGGGAGGTCGAAGTAGGATAAGAAGAAAGAACAGATGGGCAAAATTAGGTAGTCGAGATGAGAGTTCAATACATAGAATCATAGAGTATCTGGCTCTGCCTGACAATGAGATCAGCTTCGAAGCGCAGATTATACAGTATGTACAGATCGGCAAAGCAATGATGAGGCTTCAGGCGGGACTTAGGGTATAGAAGTGGGAGGTGCACGAGACACTGTGACGTCTTCGCTGTTAATCAGCCAATAGAGATAAGGAACAACGATAGGCGACAATCAGGCTTCGCGTCAGCGATCAATAATAGATCAAAGGAATAATTTCGAGAACGCGATGAGTAATCTACCAGTAGCCAGTTTTTATCATTTTCATTTTATCTTTGTGAAGATAGTACTACTGGATTGGTAAGGTTCTCCTGATGAAAATGAGTTGAAACATAGCATAAATCGGAGTAGTCTTAGCTAATCGCTCATATTTTGCAAACGACAGTGAATAATTTTCAATTGACAGATTCAAAGATTATATAAAAATAATTTTAACAGATATACTATACGTAGTGATAATGATATTGTATTACATGTATTTTATGCAAATTGTAAATGATAAATAAATTACATAATTTACACAGGAAATTAAAAATAAATAACATAATTTGAAATGTTTTGTAGTTAATATAAAATGTAAGATTAAAAGTAAATTAGGTAATTCATCATATTTTTAATGTATGGTGACGTTCGAAATAGGTAAGTTTATGTAGTAATAAATATTTGTAAATATATCCCGTATATCCATTTTTTTTTCTACATTTCTGCCGAGGATGTTTCTTTTTGCGACCTGTTATAATCAGTACAAGTTGGTATCTTTAATCTTTCATTCAGGGACTTCCTTCAATGTGTGGAGATCTGTCCTTGCGGTTGGTAATGTGTTAAGAATAATCAGTTTTGAAAACATGAAAATTCGGGATATTTAAATTGACGATTAGTAAAACTACTTCTGATTTATGTCGTGTTTGGACTCACTTTCATCTAGAAAATTTAATTAATTAGTTGATACTAGTTACAGGAAAATAAAATGAAAATTAGAGAAATTGAAATTCTTCATATTAGATGATTCATAGTAAAGCAGATGATATTTCTGTCAATTGTTGCTTAACATACTATGTTTTAGTTCTCCGATGGCGGTCATAGTTCCCAATAGTTTTTAACATGTTTGCTAACATCAAAAAATCGATTACTGGGAAATACATTCTGCACCGCATATGCTGCGTCAGAGGTAGCGCAGGTATCAACTACCGAGTTTTCCATACATTCCATGATTGCTACGCGTCACTTTTCAACCAATAATCGATGCAATCTTGTGAAAATTTCCTGTTCTGTTATTATCGATAGCTGATTGAAAATCATTTGTCTAAACCATTTATCTACACCGCAAATTCCTCTTCAAGCGGCGACAGTGTAAGGCCGAAGCGTAGTGGGGACGGTCTGAACGCCTATTTTCCCGTAATTGGGTCAGATGATGACATCACGAAGCCTCATCTTTGCTTTGTCGATTTGTAATTAACATTGAGAGAATCTACATATCTAGACTATTGTTAGTAATAAGCTACATCTTGCTCTCTTAGTATAATATAAGGTCTTTCTACAATATTGTATTCTGTCCATCATATGTAATGTCAGAAGAATCTGAAGAATTAAATTCAGGCTAGTTTTATATTATTACACCCTCTATCTTGACATATAATTCTAATTTATTAATATACACATACAAATAACGATGCAGAAGATATACTATATTGCTCATAAAGTATAATACGCTCAAATATTACAAAACCTTTTTCCAAGAACTATTTGGTTAAGAATAAAAAAAAATAAGATAAAATTAGAGTAAAAAAGTATGAGTTCGAGCAGCATAATCTCTTGGAATTTCACGTAACAACTTGAGGCTTGGAAGTTATATGGTTAAAGCCTAATAATTTGAGCATTCTGTCCCATAAATGACACAGTATATTCAAAAAGTTCCCGGACTAATGCTTTCTGCTACAAAATTTTATAGATCGATATAATTTTATTTTTCAATGCAAGTTACTGCTTGTTATGTTCGTACAGTCGTTGGAAATATCTGAAAATTTCGTTTTCTGGGATACCATACAGAATCGTTGCCACTTTAATTTTAATAGCGTCCTTATCCTCAAAACGAGTTCCTTTCAATGGTTAATTTCAGTTTCGGAAATATCAAATAGTCCATGGGAGTCAGATCCAGGGAATGGGGAGAATACGTTAAAACCGTAAGCGACTTTTTAATAAAAAATGTAGACATAGTTATCCAGGTGTGGGACGGAGCATTGTCGTGCAACAAAAATTATACAATTCTGATTGGTCTCGTCGAATCCGCTTCAAAAGACGATCCATTACATACTGATCAAATTCCCCATTGGCAATTTGTTTCTAAATTCACTGTGGACAATTTCTCCTGAATTAAAAAGTGCCATCAACATTGTCTTCACTTTTGATTTCCCTTTGGATCATCCTCAAATGTCTCATGACTATTATCTGCGACCAAGACTTTCACTTTCATACACATTTTGCATAATTTAGTGTGTTGCCTTAGAATTTCCTCCACTTAAAAAGCACATTATTAAAAACTGTATCGCAGTTCTTTGTTCCATCACGCTAACAGTAATAACAAAAAGAAATGATCAAATTTTAAATGTGTTTTACGGATAAATGATTGAATACTTTGAGGTTAAACGAAGCTGATAAATAAAAACAGATCTACAACAACTAGATTTAACCTTAAGGCAACTTTTTCACCATTAAAAATTGTTCTATAATATAGAAGGTTGAAAACTCGTGAAAAATAGCGGTTGCAAGTGGAAATTTTTACACGATAGGGAACGATCGTCGAAGTATCGATACTGGTTGAATAAATTACACAGTAATTGAAATTTTAAGATGATTCGTTACAGCAAATACACGCGGGATTTGTTATCACTGGTTGCGGGAGCAAGTTGAAATTAGGTAATACCCTAGGAAGCCGTGTGCTGTTTTAACCTGATCGATGTTAATAAATTTGAAGCGCGGAGAGAAGATTAAACGATCGGTATGTTCCAACACGTACGTACATAGGATTAGTACAAACCTCGTGTTTAAACAGAACAAGCCGATATGAATATGGTGCAATATCATCTCGATTTCCCTGGCAGAATAAACGATGTGCACAGAACAGAGAGGTATTTCCGACATGTGGTGTCGATTAAACATAGTAATAGAGTGAAGTATGAAATTTCTTCTCTCATTTTTTCTCTCTCACCCTCTCTCTTCTTTTAATTCCGGCACAAACTCATGGCCGCCAAAATTTTATCTGTATTCCATCATTCGTCCGTTAATTGCCTTACCACGTTATGGCTCAAAGGGAGATATTTCCAATAAAGTGCAGCCGATTTTAGCGTGCATCGTTTAAAAAAGAGAAAAAGAATGTATTTCAAGAAGTATCGATGCACGATGTAATACTGTGCAGCTACCAAGTTTTAGCGCTGTTCGTGAATTTTATAATTCTCTTTTCTCAAATTACTTGATTAGGTTAGATATGTACTTCAAGTGTACACTTATTGTTTATTCTATTTCTGAAAACTTCAACAATCGCTATAAGGATGTACATACGGTGACTCTTATTAATACTCGGACACTCTTTAAAATAGAATAACTTCTTTTAAATTGGACCAAATGGTGCAAGAAATGGTGTATATTGACGAATTTTATATTTTTTCAATGTCAAATTTGTAAATATCGCGAATTATGCACAAAGGAATAGTAAAATTTAATTTTGATTCGATGAAACTTTTGTCATGTAATAGTTCTAATCGGTTGATCTAAGTGAAAGAAATTAGAGATAAATTTACGTATTGCAACATCTTGAAAAATTGTATACTACCATTTGTTAAAAAAGAACGAAGTGATACACGTGTACGAAGTGATTATTTCGACATGGAAAACATTTTTCCAGATTAGTTAAGACATTTCTCATAGAAGAGAAAGTTAATGTATTCGAATAGACAAGTCAACCGCCGAGATTTGAACCCAATATGATCAGCTTGAACATTATTTAAGAGTTTATTATTTTATCAACGAAGGTAAAGATCAAATAAATGTAGTCTGAAACAACAGCTGAGTTTTGTGTTCGATTTTAATCGAGTCAGTGCCTCACAAATGCCATGCAATCATCAAATCCAAGAACGTAACCGTAAAATTGAGATTTCATATGGCTCATCTATAATGGTATAATAACAATCAGAACGAAGAACGTTTGGTACTTTTTCTTGAACAGAAAAGTTAATACTGGAATATTGAAAACGCATATGTGCAATCGGAAAACTTTTTATCTTCAGTAAAAACAAAAAAGCAAAAAGAAAGAAATATTTGTAAGAAAAATATTGTCAAATCAATGTAATATATCGATTAGTAAATAAAAAAGTGTTTCTATCAAAATTGAATATGGCCACGTACCTAATGTGATGTGATTAATGAAAACTTACTTTAAAAAGAAAAAAGAATTATCTTCTTAAGAAAGAAATTATACTTCTAAGTTCTTTTAACTTATGGATACTATTACAACATGATTAGAAATAATAAAAATAGAAATACAATTGAGCACCATAATTATTAAGAACAGATGTGATTGCATACGTAGGAATAAATTTCAATGGTTGCATATCATTTATTGTGCATTATTTTATGCTCCATATATGTATATACGATAATAAAAGTTGAATAATTTTTAATAAAATATTTATTTTATATTAATGTACCGTAGGGATATATGTATGTACGTATGAGCAAATATTTACAAGGGGTAGTATACGTATGTATTTACATCGACGTAAATTATGTTTCACGCACACAAGTATTTGCGAAAATATTATTCGACAGTTGCCTCGTTGAGTGACGTTGTAATTAAACGCGGATGAATGGTTTTTTTTCGTGAAACGAAGGTAAATATTATTTATCGACAAAAAGGTAATTAATCTGACAAAGGATCGACAAATAACGCTAGCACACTAAAAACATTTGCACATTCGATCACAAATAGTATGGTAAAACGTTGCAACTTCCATACGTCTGGAATGGTTTTTGTTGCTATAACTAATAACCAGTACCGCAGTATCAGCGGAAGTTATTCAACCCTCTATTTATAATATACAGTACAATAATTGACAGAAAGTTAAAGAAATGTAACGTTTGCTTTTATTATAATAGGTTAATTTAATAGGTAAATTTTGAAACCGTCATTTGAGTCTTATTTCAGTTAGCAAATTACTTGACACAGAAATAATTAGCAAAAATTTCTGTTTAATTAAATCTTGAAACCTTAATTTAATTCTTATGTCAACTGGTAAATTATTTGATAAAGAAAATAATAAAATAATCACAAATCCCAAAATTTATTGTTGAAAAATATATGTGTGTATATATGTATATATATATATATATATATATATATATATATATAAATGTTTATTTATATGTACAAATAAATTGTTAATTTGAATTAATAAAATTGATAAAATTAAAATTAAAATTAATTACGAAATGTATTTGTTGTTTCTTATTTTAAAATACTTCTACTCGTAGGAAATATTTGTATATATTTTATTCAATTTTACAAACATTTTTAAATTTTATTAATCACATTTCATACAAAATAAATTTTTCTAGAGATAGAAAAAGTTAAAACGTAAAGAATCGAACATACATTATTTTTATAATATAATTATATAATATTTGTATTGTACAATGTAAAAATTGCAAGTACATATACTGTTTACTCAGTGAAACTTCATTGTGGCTAATTTCACAAAAACTGAAGTCAACTTATTTTCCTCGTACCTTTGTCACTGTTCGCCAAGTATTTTTTGTGCAAGTCGTAACGAGGAAAGCGACTTCTTCTGGTAGAGAGTGGCAAGTTTTAAAATCACCTTCCAATCGGATAAACGTAGAATTACTCTGATTTGCGCTGTGATTCCTACCGACACGATCTTGCTCTTTCCCAACCCACAGGTAAATGTCTGAGTAGCTAAGATGACAAACTTTCCCATCCAGAAACTGTTTCATTATTTTTCTTTGCGTTCTTGTTCACCAAGAAATTCAAATATAAATTATACATACAATTCTCACAGATTTTACCGTCAACTCATATTTACTAATTATTGTCCTGTTAATTATCGTCAGATTAATTGAATGTGCTGATAAAATATTAATTTGTTGTACATGATTTTAGGTAATAACGAATAATGCAAAGGTAAACAGAAATCCTATAGAGAACATTAATATACAGGGTGCTCGACTAACTTTTTGTACTAAATTGGAGAAACGATTCCCACAGCTATTCTAAAAAGGAAACATCCCTAAGTGTCCATCAAGTATGATGTAAATCTCGAAAAATATTTAATATAACAATCAGAGCACCACTGCACGCGAATGTTGTACCTGTAATATCAATTTTGGACAATCGAGAATTAATTACCGATACTAAGCGCAATGTAATTAATCAAAAAATTGTAAAACTATAATTTTCAGGATCGTAGGATCGAATATAAGTAAACTGTGAATATATATTATAATTTCTTACCCCTAAGTTCGTTTCATTGACGAAAGAAGAAAATAGTTTTATTATTAGCACAGTTCTAACTACACTTTTTAACGAACTTCCTTTGTAAATTAAAGTAAATGAATTAAACTAAACAAATTTGAAATCGAACTAAAAATGAAGTTAAAGTGACGGTTAGGCAATTCTGTTTTATATTGTGTGCATTTTATGGAATTTCGTACCTTCAGATTTTCTGTAAATGCATAAAAAACCGCCGCCTACACAATAACTAAATACAAGGTAACTGAAAAAAAATCGGCGCCAAATTTGAAATAATAAAAATCGTAATTATTATTTTTGCACCAACTTAATAATTATTATTGTTAGTTTTTAGTGAAAATGCTTATAATATATTATTTCTTAACTTCGTGTCAGTTAGTTTAAAAACTGTGACAATATTTGTGCTATTTTGTGTATCAACAGCCAGGACATCCGTGGAGCGTGTCTGTATTTTAGGGAACACTCGTAACGCGTACTGTGCGCGCTTGTGCTCGTCATGCACGAGTAGGACAGAACAGTACAATGTGATACGCATGTGTGCGTGTGTGATATCTGTGAAAAGATTTGTTAACTGAAAAGGCATTCACCCTTTCTACTCGAAAAACCCATTGGGAGAGTTTCGACATGCCCTTGACGATTTTTGCGAGTAGGCAGATTTAATGTCGTTCTATGATTCGTGTTGAATTTCCATTGTGTAACGATATTTTCTATTCAAAAAGAAGTCAAAGAACGAATGTCAACAAATTTCATTTTCGGCATTGTACATTATTGGAATTTAAAAAATAGATCGCAGTTAAAAATGCTTTTAGAAATGTGACATGTATGGAGAACATATTTTAAGTGTAAGAAAGTGTCAAAGTTGATTTTCCAAATCTGGAAATGAGATTTCTGACTATTTCGATAAACCAAGGTCCGATCGATCAGTAACGTTTATTAGCAAATAATTAAAAGCTCCAATAAGGGTAGAACCTTGTTTAACAGTTGAAGAAGTAGCAAAAGTAGCACTGTGTATAGACAATAAACAATAAATTGAAAAAATAGCAAGACTTGGAAAATGTGTTCCGCACGACTTGTGCGTAACAAATCGTATCAAACGAATGAACATTTGTGCTTCATTGCTCGTTCATCTCTCGATCAAATTGTTACTGGAAATGAAAAATGGGTCTCATATAATAATCCAAAACGTAAAAGACTGGTTATCATCAGGTCAAAAACCAATACAATACCCTGGATCGAAACTTTATCCTCGAAAAATTTTATTCTGTGTATAATGGAATATTAGAGATGTAATTCATTTTGAATTTTTAAATCAAAATCAAACAATAACAGCCAATGTATATAACCAACAGTTTGACAATCATTAGTGAATAGGAAAGAAATTTTGTTTCATCGCGACTACACTAGACCGCAAAGACTAATTGATAAAAAATTAAAAACTATAACTGGGAACTTACCTTCACCCACCATACTCTCTGGACCTTGTAATAAGTAATTGCCACCTATTTTGATCTTTGCCCTTCTCAAAATTTATTAACAGCAAAAAATTCAACGTTAGCAAGCATACCGAATTGTCAATAAATCATTGTTTCAAATCAACACACTAAAAATTTGTCAAATCAAGAAGTGAATTGAAAGATGGAAAGAAGTTATTAAAAATAATGGACGATTCATCGATGATTAAAAATCAATGTAGGTATTATTACTTTACACTTAAAGTTAGCGTTAAAGTGCGACACGACTTATGGGATGACATAATAGTAGCAGGTATTAATATTACATTGACCAAAATATAAAAGCAAAGTTGAGGATATTCTTCAATGCCATATTTTTCCCTATACCCTCCCCAAAAAAGTCGAGCAAAGGAGAGGAAATCGAGCGTGATGTCGCATGGGCGTAGGTACGAAATTATCCCGTCATTGCATAAATGCATAGGCTTTGCGAAGAGGAAGTGGGACGTGAGTCGAGCACTTTGTCGTGTCCCCTGAAATATGGAGGCTGCGTCGCGTTTTCCTGGTCCTTCATGGATAAGAAGAGGAGGACTTCTTACATATTGCGTCGGCACTGCATAAATGCATATTATTCATGCAGCGCATTCGTAGAGCTTATTTTTCTTTCTTTTTATCTTCTGTGGTTTCTCTCCTCCTCCTCTCCCTCCTCCCTCACATTCCCTTCTTTATTCTATTCCTGGTATTTCGTTGTCTTTGCTTACATCCCTATATTTGTCTGTCTCTATCTTTATTTCCGTATCTGCCTTCTCGATTGCGCTTTTTCTTCTCTTTTTTTTTTATCTTTCTGTTTGCACGTAAATTTATATGCAATATGTATATGTATCGATTGTACACGGTTACCTAACTATCGACGTATAATTTGTTAGTTATGTAACATTCAAGACCATTGTACTTGTTCTTGTTTGTAAAGGGGCACAAATACTGTCCCTCCACTCTTGAAACCGTGTGGACAAACCACGGTCTGCACTTAAGCGATTGCTCACACCCATTGTGGCTTTTTCCAGGGAAACGAGAATTCACCGCCCCATGGAGCGTACCCGTGAGTACGGAGCGTGAATCCATTTTACTCCCGAAGAAGGAGGACTCCACATAATAACCGTTAAGAAAAACATTACTGGCAAGAATATATCACAATTTGTTTCTGTCGCCTGCACTACAGAGAACCTATGAATGCGATGATTTTATTTATTGACATTAAACTGTACGACCGTTGGGCAAAGGGGATGTAATTAAAAGTGAAACTGAAACTTCGTTTCAAGTGAATTTGTAGAGTTTCCTAATGAAAACGATTCTGTTAAATCAGCGGGGAAGTTTTCTCGTTTGATTAATGTGATTTCGTTTGCGTTAAACTAGAAAATAGATATTTCTATAAATATCAGGAGAATTATGGTATTTAATATTTGCGATATTACATATATAAGATGACACTTTGGTATTGTATTCTACTGTTTTTAAAGATGAAAAAAAAATCATATGAATATAATTCTGAAAAATCTTCCTTTTCAAGGTATAAATACTTTTCGCTTACATGGAAAATTTATTATAAATAAATTATATAAAAATTTATATAACTAGCAGTAGTTTTAATATGCTGTCATAAATAAAAATGGAGAGGTGTAGGTAGTGTTCCTCCCTTACGAATACTTTCTTGAGAATTTCTCGAGTAATATAATCATCAGTTTTTCATTTCTTCAAAAATTACAGTATTTATCGAGTAACTCATGTTTACGAAAATTGTTATGAATCTCATTTATTTTCGGAATTGAATTTTCACTTACATCAAATTACGTGTTACGAATTAATTCTTCGTCTTATAAAATTTTACATTAAATAAATAAATTTATCAATTATATCTTATATCTCTTTTTCCATTTGCACAAGTTTTGTGTAAGTTAGACAGATCGCCTAGGTATTTCCTTCGCCTTTTATGATATAAAAAACATTTGTAACATAATATTGACGGTTTGAAACTAGAATTAATCTGGAAAAAAAGAATTTCTTTTGCCATGTCAATTTTTCTTGGTTTCTCCAAGGTCATTGTTATTTTTTATATAAAAAACACGTATCTTTTTTCATTGCATCTTGTAGCAGTGTGTATATTTTTTTATATTTGTTTAGTATTATAGGATATATTAAGTATAAAAATAATTTCTTTTCCAACAGGAATCACATAATCACTGCAGCCATTCAACTCGAAATATTCGCAATGGTATTCGCAAATTTTCAGAGAAGTGGCGAAATGTCATTCACAATAATTAGAATTATTTCGACGATTGATTTGTCTTCATTTTTTAAAAATGAAGCTTTAATTGTACTCAAAAATAAAAGAAACATTCATTTCTACATCTAATATATCCAATATCCTGAATTATTTCGAATTTTCTAAAACATTTTTCACATGGAAAAGACACATGGATTTTTAAGTTTCAGAAATCATAGATTCTGTTTTCTGTCAGAGTGTGTCGCAGTCAAAGAATTAAATACGCTATTGCCCTCTAATTGTTTCAAATAATTCTGAAATACTTTTTCCACTGTGCTCCGGATTCGTTATCTTGGGTACATATTTTACGCATTTCGAATAATGTGAAGTGTTGAAATACATATGCATGGTGGTGCACATAACGTACCATGTCACGAAAGCATCAGCATTTCCCAAGAGGAGATCAAATTAGATATTGGTATAGACGCGTTATTGTAGGCTCGAATTCGGTGAACGAGATATCGAGAATTGCCTGTTCGAAGGGGAAGAGTTAGGATAGCCTTCTGATCCTTAGAGTGAACACGAAGGGGTTGGAGCCGATCAAGGGGAGGTTGCACGCGACGAGAGGGTGCTCTGCTCCGGAAAATGACCTGTCACTCGCGACACGTCCCTTCTTCACCCCCTTCATGTTCTGCTACGAAACGCTCGATTCTCCTTTACCTTCTATCAGCTCCTTTTTTCTTTTCATTCTTCCACTCTGATTCCGTTTTCTCTATCTTTCACCTTTCTATTAAGATCTTCGTGTCATCTGAGAATCAAGCGACATTCATTCGTTGGATCGTGATAAGAATTTAGAAATTCGAACAACCTGTGTAACTGTGATAAACACTTTCCTATTATATGAAACAAAGAAATTTAACATACAGTGGTTTATAAGAGGCGATGAGAGAAATAAAGATACCGAGTAATTCTGAACTCAGTGATAATCACTAGTTTCAGTGCCTCCATTTTTTTCGTTTTACACGTTTGCGATTATTTTTACCATTCTTAGTGTTGTAGTCACAATGGAAAGTCACACACACTTATGGAGATAAGTTTATAAAGGTCAGAATTAAGTTTATAAAGATTTAGTAAATATAGATTAAGTTAAAGATTAAGACTCGTTCCTTATAATTCTATCGTATACTTTTTATAGTGTCACTTATATTTAAGCAATGACAATTAATATGTAAATTTATTCAAGCTCAGTGCCTAAAGATAAAAAGTAATAATTATCATTCAGCGAATGTCTATATTTACTTATTAATTTATTTCAAAGTTTGTTAGGCGTATTATTATCGCCATTAGGAATTAAAATATTTGCAGATATCACGAAAATGCATTTGGAAGTGTGAACGAGGGTTCACTTTCGAAACTATTAATGAATCCATCCATTGTGAAATGAACTTCGTTGTTAAACAAAATTTTGCTTGAAAACAATGAAACAAAGAATACCCATTTTCATAATAAGTTTAAAAATACTGTAAATATATATCTTGCTGCAGTGTATACCTACAATGTACATCTATCCATGGTTAAAACTGCACTACCTCATACTAAAGCAGAACAGCTTATATAATTTGAAAAAGCATAATTGGTAAGCATCATACAGTGCTAACATATAGGAGCTGCTTTTGGATAACTATATATATCTGACAAATCTATAAAAGGAAATATTGGAAATTAAAGATTGTTGTGAAAGTAAATTATTTTTAGAAGTATTAATAGATTTTGAAATTTTCATCTAAGACACTACGGGATATGGTTTTTATCGTTTAATAATAGCAGCATACGTATTGTAAATTGAAAAGTTGGATTGTGAAAGTAGATTTGAAAATGAATCGTGAAAAATCGGTTTAGTTGTGATGAGAGAGAAACACGGTAATCAATTGCATTTCATTGTTGTACAGAGAAAACGCGAAGTAATAATAGATAATCTCATTGTCGATTGCTCTGAAGGTAAACGAAGTGAAATTTCATATTATTTCGATTAAGATTGTTCAAGCTTAAAGAAGCTGAAGAATGTACAGTAATATTCGATACAGACAATAATTTTTAATCATCGATCATTATGTTTATCTACTTACAAATGAAACTTCTTGGATACTTCTGTTTGTGAAACTTTTTTAATTATCTATTTATCGTTTGAAATGAGCAATCATGAGGAATTGCGACGTTCTTTTAATTATTTCTGGTGTATTAGCAACATAAGCATTAATTATTCGATTCATATAGATAATTGTTATAGGTAAACATTTTCTTTTAGCTTTCTGTGAAAGGAAAATGTCCAATGCCGTCAGATCCGATGAACGTGTTGGACATGATGCACGTCCATCACGTCAAATCCAACGATTAATCTTTCATCCAGTATTTGAATAGCTGTCAGTGAATAATGAGCTGTGCAAACAAAAATAATTAAAAAAACATCACAATCCATAATTGTTCGTTTTGCACAACATATTACCACCGATGGTCATCACTTTAAGCATTTATAACCTAAACAGTAAATTCACGTATCATCCTAACAGTATCTTAGAATCACCTTTTTTACTATTTAAGGTCAACTTAGGGCCATAACTTAGCGTGTGTGACATAAAGGTTCTAAATACGTAAAGCAAGTATTTATTTCATGGCAAATTAATACAAATATAAGCGCGTGTCGTGCGTTCTCTATGAAACCAAGAATTTACTTCTTTTTTCTTCCGTTTACATTATTTCTTATACATTATTTTACGCGAGTGTAGCACTCTTTCGAGTGAAAGTTGTCTTCGTCAAAACAATTTCTATTTGTTTTTTGAGAAGCTCTTGGAAGCTGCATTTTTGCAATTTTTCTCTCAAGGGAGTGGGAATCTGGGTGTTTCCTTAAGCACGTGGGTTAGTCACCACGTGCTTTTTTTTGCCTTCGAGAGGTTTGGTAATGGGTTACGGTTTATAGCAGTGGTATTTCAAGGGACGCTATATAACCATCAGCACATTATACGTTACAAACTAATTTCAACAATTAAGGTTTTTAACTTGCAACAGTCATGAAATGTCGAAAACGAAATCTTCGACAACTGCAAGTTTGTTTTTACTATTGGCAACTATAAACAATATTTTCAATATTTTCTAATTGGTGAGCTTGACGAGACTTTTTAGGGTTGAAGATGAAATGAAGATATTTAGATATTCCAGTTTTGTTTGGACACTCTGTATTATCGGTAGAATGTTACCACAGTGTTGCAGCCATGGTGAATTGTTCAATTGCAACGTGGAGGGTGTTACACTGCGAATGTCAGCCGTCGTGGAGCAGCGGCTCTTGGGAATGCCTAATGAAATTCAAAAGCCTTAATGTATTTTACTTACGGCCATCAATTTTAGCTTACATTAAGAGAAGGAATGACTATGTGAGAGCTATACTTTATGGAGCTCATGCTCCTCGACCCTTCTAGATATTGGAATATGATGTAGCTGTCAACTTCTGCCTGAATAATAAGCTTTCTTTTATTTTTTTCACTCACTCTCTCTCTCTCTCTCTCTCTCTCTCTCTCTCTCTCTCTCTCTCTCTCTTGTTCCTGAGAAATTTAAATTGCTCGCTATCGAGGAGGCTGTACTTTATTCACCATTGTCGCCATTCGACGTCCAAACTTCACGGGATTGAAGACAAATCGAAGTGGCCAAAGGGAAAAAGTTGTCTCCAAGTTCCATTTGAATATCGATGTGGACAAAGACATTAAGCAAAGGATACTTTTAAGAGAATTTCGCTGTATATGGAGAAAGGTTACCATTCGCGTGAATATTCTTATCGTAACACGGCAAAATTCGGCAATTTTCTGAATTACGCAAAGTATTTGATTTTGTTCACTTCTTTCCCGATAAGATGTATTTTTAATATGATCTTTTAAAAAATTGTGTGCGATCGAAGATGATCTCTTATCGTTGAATGCTTCTTTTTGTTAAAAAATTATCTAAATACTTAAATTTATGTCGTTTTCTAGCTGTTTTTATCTCAAATGCTGTATCGGTATTTGTACTTTCGTGCTGCCTCAACTGCTCTACGTCCCAGTTCGAATTCGCACAAAAAAAAAGTCGCTTGTATTTAATTAGAATCCATTTGCTACTTTTAAGATAATCTTTAACACAACTTTTACAGCTAAACAAGTCTGGCATTTAAAGAAGACTGCAGGTTCCGTTTCATCATCTGACAATCAGTCATTTTAATTTATATAAGAAAATGAAGCGGTATCTGTCAGTATGCAAAAACTGCAATTTCATGTGCAACGTCACCTAATAATTTATACAATATGTAGCGATAAAAAAAATTCTGCAACACCAGATAAACATTAAAATTCGTATTCTGTTTGAAAATAGTATCCAGTGAAAAACAGTGTAACGAATAGAAATACACAGTTGTCGTCAAACTCTTTGTACAATAAAAGAGTGATCACGCGAGGGAATGTTTCCCTTGCTTACATTTGCTAATGTAAGTGTCACGAAACGCTCTTCTTATCATTAGAATTCGCCAAGGTCCTGGGACAAACATTCTTCCCTTTGTTTAAAGTTTCATTTTAGTCAGGCTTTCCGTCACGAAACTGCTGCTACTAACGTACATATATATATACACATAGGTACGTTTATGTGTGTACACATTTAGCTTACAAAGTGTGTGCTTGAACTCAGTATTTCGAAAGTGTTTGTGCTACCGTTCGCTTTACACCGTGGACGAAGCCCGAATATTTAGCGAATACCTGATTTTTCCTTTATTATTATCATAAATTATATAAATTATTATCCCAACGCACAACACATATCGAGACGTATTATGTTAAAAATAGCTTTTGTTAAAGGTAGCAAAATTTTACAAGATTTAGATAGACCATAAATTTAATGTTAAATGTCTAGTAAAATCAAACTTATACGCCCGGATTAAACGAATTACAGATTTCTCTAACAGTAAGTTACTTGAAAAAGAATTTTAAATATAATATTTGCGATGTACCGCTACGTATCGAGCGTTTTAAAAATTATCATACTAATTATTAACCCTTAACTGCTTTTGGCAAACGTAATTGGTATATTAGGGTCACGACAGACCCCAAATAAAAAGTGTAGAAAATGTGTTAATCTGATTCTAGATAAACCTCTACGAATATTTTGTTCTTAGATAGTGTATAAAATAATAAAGTCATGGAAATTAAACTTTTAGTAGAAAATGAAGTAGAAATACAATTTTTATATGTATATACTTTGTTTCAATCTTGTATTTATTAAAAAGGAATCTTTTCAGGCTAACTGTTAGACATCTGCCTTCGATTTGTATTGGCGATAAGACTAACCGAAAGAAACGCAGTAACAAAATACGTTATTTGGTCTAAAAATAATAGACGACGAGAAAGTCACTATTATTGTAAGATTTGCGATGTAGGTTTACGTGTTTACCCCTGTTTTGAAATCTTCCATACAAAATTATACCATCAAGCAATTTTATAAAGTGTTCTTATTATAAAACGTGTTAAAGTGCGACTTTCTTCCACTAATTCTTTACATTGCACGACAAAGTTTAACTGCTGTTCCCATTATCCGGTGAAGTAGCGTTCGCGTACGCAGTTGTCCCATTCAGTGATAGCATATTCGCGATTAAACTGTCCGTTCAACGGAAACATAGTGGCCAAAGATGAAGCCGTATCGAAATGGTTAAACGATCATAATTATCAGTAAATTATATTAGGCTGCATAAGTAATCTTTAGGAAGGTTTCGTAGCTAGCACGGGTAATTTGTTGGATTCCTGGAAGTTGGAAAATATAGAATGCGACTCAGATACGATCACGATTATGTTTTGAACGAATTGAGAGAGGATCATTGACGTAAGAGGGTTTCAACATACTCCAGAAGGTGTGAAATGCCGACAGTGCCGTACTTACAGGTCTCGTGCCCGAATGGTATGTCAGGGCAGATCAATACATTCTTGTACGCCTCACCGAATTCGCACGACAAGAGTTGCTTGGGCTGCTGGGTTCGTACTATCTGCGACAGCTTCGCAGGTAGACGGGCACCCGATAAATCTTTAACTGTAATACGAGTAGTCTTGCATTTCAAAATTTCCATTGTATGAATGGGATGATTTTATTTTTCGTATCATTTGATCTACGCGTGTCCTTTTAACACATCCACTGCCATACAAATTGTTCACGTTTTGGCCTAGAGGTCACAAAACTTTTCATTATTCTAAGTATATAATAATAAAATATCTTAAGTAATATGATTAAATAAGATCATATGCTCATTGTTGTATTCACATTCCTGTGTAAATTTGGACACATGCCGAATTCGTATAAGTATTTATGCTACAATAATATGACTATATCTCAATGAAAGTAGTGTTTATTAAAAATGTAGTTATTATAGAGGGAATAGAATGCATAACATATAAATTGCAGATTTTGACGAGTTTATAGAAAATTTAGATGTATATATAGAAATTTATATACAATATGAAAAGATATACAAAATATACAAATTATAGTGTTTTTTATGATACTTAGTATGTGAAATGATTTTCTATCAGTTTTATTTATTTATTTTTTTACTTTATTCTCGAAAACATGAATTTGCATGAAAATCTGCAGTCTAATAATATATGGTACCTAAATGTAAATATTATTATTTTTTCACTGAAACTAGATTTCCGAAAACGATATTATTTATGGGATTACCAAATATTACACAATACACATTGAGACTGGAATTTCTTCTTACATTCTTTGTTTCACATTAACTAAGGAAAGTTTCACGAGTAATTTGTTGGAGGATTATCTATTGTATAGAATAAAGCGTTGCCGAATTGATTCTATGTAGTATCGAGTGTAAAGGCAATACAAATGAAAATTAAAATGAAGATAATAATAGTAGGAATAATGACGAATGGTCGGATATTGTAGGAATTAAGTCACACATAATTTCGTTTGTGGGATTTTTGGGATTATACTACATCATTTAGATAATGAGATACAAGATTTTCCAATGGAGTCAATCTGATTCCTGCTTGAAATATTTTAATATAGTGTAATAAATTCTAATAAAAATATTCACTTTTTCAATAGTACACTTTTTATTTCAAAATGTCATTCAATTAATTATATTATTGAAAATTTTTTAGTCGATGATATTTATCTTACTTTAATTGTTCTAAACAATTAAAAAATGCCAGTAATAGATGGCCACCATGGCAGTCAACGTGTTACGAACAATTTGCACGCTACAATTCCTTACATAGGTGGCCTTAATCTTTTGAAGCACATTTAAATGAAAACAAAGGGAATTAAAACACGAAAATATTTTTTTTATATAAACTCTAATTACTTTCTTACAAGAGAATCAACAAAAATTAGATCTGTAAATGCAAAAAAGCATAATATATAGATAAATTTAAAAAATAATAATGTGTTGGTTTCATTAATAATAAAAAAATTAAATAATAATAAAAATGATAATAATAATATCAGTGTACAAGTATCTCTCCTCTATATCGATATTTTTCTAAACAGATTCTTCAACGTCTATTATATCAAACTATATCGTTAATTTCTTGCCGTCAACCATTCAGACAATATTGGGTAACTGAAATTGTATTCCAAATTGATTCATGAATATTTAAGCTGAACCTAAGAGCCTTTGCGAAAAGCTATGGAATACGGTCTTATCTATTCGAGCGTTGTTAATTTTCAACTTATCTAATCTAGACGTACAACGTCTAGAAATAATACGTTCACACGATGATCTATACTATACAAGTAAATCAGGGAGTCCATGGTAAGCTGAAACAATAACACGACTGTGAAAACAAAAGGAATCCAATTGAAAGATTCCAACGCTCAATTTCTTTTTTACAGCGTTTTCGTCACTGATCTACAATAGTTAACACTTTAATGGTAATGTCCGGGTCAAATTTCATCCACGTTATAATACTTTTTATAACATCCCCTTCTGCATTTCTCTCAAAAACAGAAATCCTTTCTAGTAGTCATTCTTTATTCATACTGACATCATCAAGAAAAATGACATAATTTGATTGTTTGTTTACGTTTTAACACGTTAAACGCCACGTCAGTCACTGGTGATTGACGCTATACTTTCCATTCCCGCGTTAATTTAAAAACAAAATTTAAATTAAAAATTAAACAGTTTGAAAATTATTAAAAAATATTACTTTTTATTTAGAAAAATGAATGGCACAAACGTCGTAAACTTTAGAGGAGATACTCTAAATAAGAGCTGGCACTTTTATTTGAGGGTTTTTTCTGAAACCTGTTGATCATTTTTAAAATATAATACTTGTGCATATTGATATATTGATATATTATATGTTTACTATATAATATGAGAGAAAAATAAAGTAATCAAAAACAACGTGAGCTATAAATTATATATTTAAAAAGAAAAGGAAAGGCCTTCGTTTTTAGAAGTGTAGTCTAAATGTGGACCACTCGTAACATAATCGTAATAGATAAAAAAAATAGTAAAACACTTTGCCGCTTTCAAAGTCACTCATCTTCTTTTCGCTAACGACTATAACTTTTTCCACATACCAACACTTCCGTTTATTCTGTTTAATGTACCTTGGACTAGGTAAAGGTATCCTGAAATATGCATCAAAAAGTGACCTCAATATTGGCTAACCGATATTTGGAACCAGCTTTACAGTCTATATTTATTACAAAACTTATACCAAAAAGAAGCTTACAGTGTGAGCAATATAGCAGTCTTAGTTTAACATATTACTGCTAAAAAAAAAAAAAATGAACTTATCAGAAAAGTGTTTTAAAATGGCGAAATAAGAGAAGTGGCAAAATAAATACAGGTCATCATCTCCTCCGCAACACTTCTTTTCTTCATAAATCATAGTTTCATTTTATCCTCAATAGGACGGAACACTTAACATGATTCAATACCTCAACTAGCTCATATCTAGACCATCTCCTCTATCATTCGTGGGTTAGGAGCAATATTTCAGCTATGATACCAAAACTCTAGCTCTTCAAATGTATTAGCCTGTTAAGGACATTTCTTTCCTGGCGTTTTTCAATGGCTACGAGCGCTACCTAACGATAATTGAATATGTAATAGTTTGACCGATCGATGCAGTGAGGTTATGGATGGCCACCTGTAAATTTTCCAGCGTATCGGTTCGATAACGTAATCTTTGCACATCTTCTCAGGGCAATGTGTCTTCTTTCTCTTACGTTTTAAAACGGTATATTTTCTTCGCTTGTCTTCGTACAACATCAAACCTTCTTATTATTAGTCTGGCTTAAATAATACTTACGAACGAGAGAGCGTGTTGTTTGTTGAAGTTTATAGAAACAATATATTCATAATTTGATTTAAAAAATTATGACTCTTATAGTGGAAACAGTATAAGCTACTCAAACGTTGGAGCTCCTAACATTCTAGACATATATAATTGAGATAGTGAAATAAACATTCAGACTCGTCTCTACATTGAAGGTACTACTTGCTCACTTTAACCCTCTACACTCTCAGCATTTTTTTGAAAACGAAAAAATGATACATGCTTATGGATTTATATATTTTTATTTATTTTGTCAATTTGCTTTATTTTAGTATAAATAAGACTTGAACGAAGCACTGATTCATGTTGAAAATGTTGAGATTGCGGCGCCTATGGGATGAAAAGAGTTAAAAATGCTGCTGAAGTTAACAAAATTACAATACAGTATAAACTAACTGTCAGCAGCAGTTTCACTTCTTCTTATAAAGCTAGACAAAGAAACATGAATTATAGGAGTATGTGGTGGTGAATGTAAACACGAGATACGAACAAAAAGAAAATCTGCGAACGACGTACTTGAAGGTTCCCTTCTACTTTGGTAGCCAGCAGGCATTATCGTGCAGCTGTAATTTATATTGGCATACTCACGCTCCCCAGTTCGAGGGGTAGTTGTAAGAACTTGGTATCTAATGTGTATCGCCGCTGGTGGTGCTTGCCGCAAGCTCCTATAACCCAGAGTTTCCCTCCTGCTCTCACCAACCCATTCCAAAACTCTTCTTTACCTCTTCTTCTCTCGTGCTTTATGGTTAAATTCATCCGAAATCTATAGGTTGGTCTGGATACAACGCGACTAAACCTAATTGCTCAGAAACTTTTCAGATATCTATCGATATTCTACTATAAGGTTAAACGGTGTGTAGATTTCAGAACTGGGCCAAGTGTCTTCAGCATCGCCAATTCTATGCTGAACAAGTTGACAATTATTAAAGCCTTTATCCTTTGACGGAACACTAGAAAGTGTTTTTCAAAAAATCTTTCGTTACTCTTAACTTTACTCGTAGCTGTTTCATTAGTGTTCAATTATTAATTTTGGATTTGATATCATTTTCATTTTGGGTGCAGTTAAATTTTTATTGATATTATATTGGTTCTTTTTAAATGTATCATGGTGAGCATAAATTGTTTTCATTATGAAATTCTGCCATTGCTATTTTATTGAAGTAAATGATGTGTAAATATATATCAATAAATATGTATCAATAAATTACTTATTCATTTCTCACAGACTATGTTTTACACAACTAAATAATTTCTTTTTATTAATGACACATTAATAGAAAGTATTACACAACATGGAATTCCTTTTATAACAAAATAATAAATCAATAAATATAAAAATATTCTATTGTTACGTATTTTTTAAAGATCAATCTTTTTGGCTGGTTTTGGTAGAAATAGTTTCATCTTAAGTTCTAGTATTAAATGTGTACTTCAGTATTATAACAGAAAGCTTTCAAAAGAAATCTTCTTCAAAGGATCTTCTCTCTATCTATCTCCCATAAATACTCAACATTTCAACTAAGACTATCGATAAGAATACCTATCAAAAAGGAAAAGAAAAGAAGAAAAAAAGAACGAAACGGGAAAGAAAATATCAAAGAACACGTGACAGCGAAATACTAAGAAAAACCCTACCAGGTTTGCTTAAGCCGAAATGATCAAGAACCGCAGCAGCATAGATCGCAGTAATGTCTTCACTTGAAACGTCAACGGCACGTGTAAGTCTGGTCGAACGATGTAAGCTTGCTTGTAAACCTCGGGGGGTGGATCGATGTGGAAAAAGAGAAGAAAAAAAAGGAAAAAGAGAAGAAAAAAAGGAAAAA
The DNA here is from genome assembly GCA_951804975.1 of Anthophora plumipes. NCBI lineage: Eukaryota > Metazoa > Arthropoda > Insecta > Hymenoptera > Apidae > Anthophora > Anthophora plumipes. The sequence goes on along the minus strand of OX638118.1, from coordinate 11,657,599 downwards.
GAGGAAAGGACTTAAAAGCGACAAACCAGCGAAGACGGAAGAATAGGAGAGAGTTGGCGTGGTGAGAAAGAGTTTCAGTTACAAAATGACGGGGTTGCTGGATAAAGAGAGAAAAAGAGAGAGAAAGAGAGAGAGAGAAATCAACGTAAGCGCAGTAAAATCTATCGAATCAGTTTAACGTGTGTACGAGGGCTATAAATCAGTTTGGGGGGTGTTGTTTTTTCGTCGAACCGATTGGGGTGGGCAGACCGTGGCGAAGGACAAGGGAAAGAGGAGGAAATCGGGTGAGTCGCGGAGGCAGAAGTGTCGCAACGCAACACAATAAAAGCCGTTGGCGGCGGTGGACAGGAGGGCAGATGCATTTTACGATCCACAGTGCACCGATGTCCCTTCTCACCCTCCCGCCAACACCTCCTGTTCACCTACTGTTCTCACTCTCGTAATCTCCCTCTCACTCTGGCCATCGGCTGTTGGATTTTGTTTCTCCATTCCACGTCCGATATTTCTAGATGCAGTTGGACGCGCGCCGACTACCGGACATGTTCAGTGAATTGATTCCAGTTATTTCCCGATCATGTAACTTGTCGAGGCTTTTACATGGACAATTGATTATTATTGCTATTGCAACGGTGAACGATCTGGATAATGGCGAGTCTCGAAGGACGCCCTTGTATCGGGAAATAACTGGAACCTTGCTATAGGAAAAAAGTTACTTCCGTTTCGTTCCTATGGGATCCTTAGAATTAGTTTTAACGTGGATTCGATGGTGTGTTAAGAGAACGTCGTTATTGCGTTAAGGTTCGAGCGATCTTCACCAGGCAATGACCGTGAAAATACACGTTTGTATAATTCACCTGTTAATTGGGTTCATCTATCCGACAAAAATTGTGTTAAAAGTAGTTAAATTATTTTGGTTTTCTGGAAATGTGAATGTGGTGTATTTTATATTTGATACAAGCATATCGGTAGGATGGAAAGTAGCTAATCCCTGTATAAATGAACTATGTTTTATTGAATCAATGATGAGTTAATCTCCTAGTTAACAGATTAATTGTATTTACTATAATAAAATTACGTAGGTATGTTGTAAAGGAATCGGAGAATTTTTATTATTTTTTAATGTTTGTCTGTTGTTCATAAATATTAAGACACTTTTGTATTTATGTATATATTATTACGTATATAATACTTTTGCTAAATTTAGTATCATATATTGGTAAAAATATGCATATGCACTGGTTATACTTCAAGATTTTAGAAGGAACAATTTTTTGGGGGGATATTGAATATTTAAGATTTATACAAAAAGTTGTTGAATTATCTATAATTTTACTGTTATGTATAATTCATTTATATAAAATTTAATTTAGAATAGAATATTCATTTATTCTTGTAGAATTTTATAATAAGTTAAACAATTTTGTGTTATATTTGCAATGACAAAGTAGACAGATTTATATTTGCAAAGTAGATTTCAGTCAATTTTAGCGAAATTCAGTACGTTTTAGTAAAATTTGGTGGAATTCAATCGACTGTAGTAGATTTCCATAGATTTTAGAAGATTTCAGTAAATATTAGTAGAATACAGTAAATTTTAATAGGATTCAGCACATTTAAGCAAATTTTAATTTAGTGAAATTTAATAGAATTCGGCAGATTTTAATAGATTTCAGATTTCCGCAGATTTCAGTAAATATTAGTAGAATACAGTAGATTTTAATAAGATTCAACAGATTTCAGTAGATTTTAATAGATTTTAGTAGAATTCAGCAGAGTTCGGTAGATTTAAATAGATTTCACTATGCTTCACATTCAATAAATGTCCGAACACTTGCAAAATGGAAGAATAAGCTGTAACATCCATAATAAAAACCGAACATTTAACCACTTCTTTCGTCCGCATTGCTATTTTCTTTAGAACAAGAAAATAATACACTTTATTACATAAGAATACACTGCAGCGACAAAAGACTTCTTTCAAACACCCAAACGAAATATTTCAAGCAGCTTAAAATTCCGTTGAATGTACGTAAAAAAAGAAAAAAGAAAACTATCGTCAAATAAAAATTGCTACAAGATAATTTTCTCTTACTTCAGCTTTGTCTTATTTTTCTCACATTCTGTATTCAAATCCCTTTACTTAGTTTAACGCTGCATAAACAATAAGAAAACTTCCATGCTAATGGGCCGTTGTGAAGAATGTTCCATAAGTATGCTGCGATTTTGTTCACTGTGTGCATTCCGTTCTTTTTGCTTTTTCCTCTCTTTTCGTGCCTTTCATGTTACGTATCAATGTGAAACCGTTCCAGACACGGAATTCAATTAACAAAACAGCGATTGCGAGACAAGCTGCTTGCGGGACCGACACCACGCTCGTATTTCACCGAACCTCTGCTTCCCATTGGCGAGAAAAAAGCACGGAAAAAGAGGACGAGAGCAAGCAAGAGAGAGAGAGAGAAAGAGAGAGAGAGAGAGAGAGAGAATGCGCGAGAAAGAACAACAGAAAATGTTTCCACCAAGCAACACGAATTTATGGATGAACAATTCTATCTCGTTCCAGCGAAGCCTCCGTTCCTTCGGTGCACAACCCTTGCGTTCCCAGCCTCGTGTATCCTCTCACGCATCTGTGCCAACAAGACCGTACAAAAGTCACGTGGCTCATGTGTACTCCGTACGGTAGACACTATGAATTATCGCTGCACCCTAAATATTGTACTGACCGCCAGCACCGTCCGTTCTGCGCTATTTTTTCTTCCTTTTTTCACTCTATTTCTTTCGTCGAGCCGCATCCCCCTCTTGAACCTTCAACTGGAAAAACGTTGGTCGACTTTGCGATTTCTGATAGCGGTTCTATATCTGTCAGCGTTGAATTACCGATCTGCCGAATCACGTGCATACGACGGAGTTTTATTCAATTCTATCCTTGTTCAAACCACAGACATACGATACATAATTTCCAAATGATCGTAGTAATTTGATCATTCACTGTAATTTATTATCTCACTGTACAGTGACCCAGGCTATACAGATTTGAATTTATATATTTCTTTCTGTTTACTTATAAACATATTTCTCTGTTGCATTGAATATGTTACATGTTCTGAGAGGAAAGGATATTGTGAAATTGAGAATATTGATGAACAATATTCGAAAAATATGGAGAACGTTATTTGTATCATACGCAGAAAAATTAGTGGAAAGTATGTCGAAACGTTGTCAATTCATAATCGATAAGATTGGACGCATTATTAAGAACGTATTAGTGTTTTAAATTATATTATCTAGTGTTTATTAGTATTTAATTTTAGATTATATTAGTGTTTTAGATTAAATAGATATATTTAATTTTAGAGAATATTAAATTTTTTTTATAAATATATTAATTTTTCCAAAGATATCGCTGGTATGATCTTATTGGTCTGACTGTACATACCCATTGTGAGATTGCATTCTTTCGTTGAAATACATATTAATCTCGGGTTTAGCGAATCATGTACAATCATGGGATCAACACGGTTGAAATTACTTTACGAGTTCGTTTGTAGTACGAGGAAGTTGCAGAAACTGTTTTCGTATATTTTTCTTGCCGCGATTCGCGCGCTGGCTTTCAAACAGCGATTTCACAGCTAAAACGTAGGTACAAATGATTGCGGTGTGCCAACACAGGAAGGTTCTGACGTTTTCATTATTCGATTTACAACCCTTTCTGGAAATTCACCGTGGAACCATGACATAAAACTAACTTTGCCGAGAGGCGAGAGAACACGCGGAGCAACCGTAGCTGCCAGGAAAAATCAATTTCGAGAAAACTCGACGATTCGTATAAAACCGACTGACCAGCGAGCGTCCCCGTTTCCAGCAACCCGAGAATAGTTCGTAGAAAATTTAGTTTCGTTACATGTTCATCTTTCATTTATTTTTTTCCTCTTCTCTCTCTCTCTCTCTCTCTCTCTCTCTCTCTCTCTAGTAACGTTGCTCACTTACCACTGCTTCCTGACTGACGAACAAAACATACGTCGTTCGTCGATTATATCAATCAATTGAGTACAAATTTTTAACGTTCTCTACAATATCTGGAGTTTCGTTGTTAGTGAACGATGAGGGAAATATAGGCACTGGGTAATTCCGGATACAGCGATAATCATTTGTTTTACTCCCTCAACTTTTTTTGTTTTATATGTTAGCGATTTTTATTATTTTTAGTGTCAAGACTATTATTTTGGACAGTTACACGCATTTACAGAGGTAAGTTTCGAAGATAAATTCGACCCATTCCTCATAATTCCTGTGGTACACTTTTTGTAGTGTCACGTGTATTTAAATAATGGCAAATAATACGTAAATTTATTCAAGTTCAGTGCATACCCTAAGGATAATAATAGCTTTCAATGAGTAAATGTCTGTATTTATTTATTGCTTCTTAATTATAAAGTTTCAAGTTCATTGGGGGTATTTATGGACATTGCCTATTATTATCGCTATTATGAATTAAAGTATTTATAGATGTCACGAAAATAAATTAGGAAGTATAAGCGAGTGTACACCTTCGAAACTATGAAGATAGCAACACAAGGAATAAAAAAAAAAGAGTAAGACACTTGCTTTTAATGCAGCACAAGAAAACGAATTAACTATATTTATATGACACTTTTCTCTTATATTTACTCGTTAGAATATGTCGATACTGTTGTATGAAAAAAAAAGTAGGGTCATTCTGTATTCGTCGTTGAGCTAATTGTAGTAAATTGAGATGACATAAAAAAGCTTATATTTTCTCGCCCTCTCACATGAACAGAATCAAATTTCGAGGAAAACTAAACATTAAAAAAAAAAAACTGTTAATACACTCTATTAATATAGCAATCAAGTGGACACACTAATTGAAATTTTCTTTTCGCTTCTGTTAACACTGTGAAAAAGACAACGTAGATTTGAGCAATGTAAACAAATATATTTAAGGAATTAAATTTCCGTCAACTAATTTCCATCAATCGGGAAAACGGTAACAATGCAACAGCGGGCGAGACAGATCGTTACGCAGGCGCGTACAATTTCAGTTGTATTGCCGCTGTTTGGATGCCTTTGAACCCGTTAATTTCGAACGATCGTGCAGCGAAATCGTGACGGATGTCAGACCGATCGCTTGTTGGAGGGACGTACTATAGTGCAGGATACTCGCTGGCTCCGGGAAATGCACGATTTACGCATTCAACTGGACACGAGTCCTGTCATTGGCTTTATTGCTAGTAAAGTCTATATTGGCGAATGACTTTCGAGTAGAGGGCACCTGGGGCACGTCTCTGGAAACGTAGTTAAAGCTCGTGCAGAACACACGGATATACTACGGATCGAAAGGGAGATTCCTTTAGCCTGAGAGAAACAACCGTTCGGTTGTTTAAACGACGTTCAAATTACCTAACATCGAAGGGAAGCAGCATCTCTTTATTTAATGGAGCATCTTCATTTCTAAGCTAGTCTACTAAGTGACTTTAGTGTACGGACGTAATGAAAAGATAAATAGATAAGCGGTAGTATAAAAGGTTTTATTAGGTCATCCGGAAAATTTCCGAAAAATTCTGTCAAATGAAATCCACTAGAATGTTTCGGAAAGAATGTGAAATATTGTTATTTGCAGAATAAACAAGGAAAGAGTGTAACACTTGGTAGAAAAAGATAAAACAAAAATTTTTTCTAGATAAAATTGTTAACACATTTTCATATTGTGCTGTAGTATCAGAAAAGGTAAAACAAAAATGTTTTCAAGGTAATATTATTAACACATCTTATATTGTACTCCACCTTTTCTCATACACATTCACAGTGTGTACTGCAGTACTGCATTACCTAAAACATATCAGGCTGTACGTAACACCTAAAACAAACTGTAAATATGGAGATTGTGTCGCTAATAATAATAATAAAAAAAATATATAGCTTATGTCATTTGAAAAGACATGACGTGTACTACGTATACACAAACATTATAGAGTACTATCACATAAACACTATAGAAACTATTACATACACTCTATGATAATTTTCAATTGTTTAATAAATACAGATACTTTTTACAATCAAAAATATTTAGCACTGTCCTTGTAGTTCCTTTTTCCAATCTTTTCCTAATAAACGGAATCACTCTAGCGAGCACAGCCGTTGAAATAACTATTTGGTTTAGTCTATACCTACACTTCGCACATGCAGCGGTATGTTACGCGCCACTCTATAACCATAAATTCAAACCTTTAAGACCTATAAACGGTTTATTCGTTCGTGGTCCTTTAACCATTTTCGAAGGTTTGTCTTCTATCCCTTTGAGTGTCACGGTTCAATATTTTCTCAGCAGGGTTATAATATTCTCACTGTCGATCGTTACTATTACGAGAACGGTAGCGTGCGCTATCGCGATTGTAAATGTAATATCAGACACCATAAAATAGGTGTAAAGCTGTTTGGCTGTTTGTTCGATCTGTCGACAGTCGCTAGTAACAGTTTGCTTCCGTTTGAGAGGTGCAACCCACCGTGGGCGAAGATAGACTTAGGTTGAACACGACGAAATGAGCTTGAAACAGACGAGAGTGAATAGATTGATCCAAACACCATGACCGTGCTTTTGCAGGTTGTAAAATAGCAAACTCTTGAACAACAGCGTATTACGAAAGTTTTGGAACAAAATTTAGTTAATATGTATCGTATTCTTAACCCTTTGCCCTCCATGGCCTCGCTACTTCAATATGTCCTTAAACGTAGTTTAAATATTACAAGATAAAAAATGATATCTGCACCTACTATCGCTTCGTCCTAAACATTCTCAGACAACATTCTATCCCTCTCACGATATCATCCTCTATTTTATCTTAAACGAATGCTGAGTGAAAATAATCTTGATCGTACCGCGAAGCAGTAAGAAAAGTAGAGATAGGGAGAGAGAGAAGAAGAAACTAGGTACAAGAAGAGAAAGAGAATGAAAAGTGGAAGGTAGGGCGAAGGGGAGCGGCATCGAGGAAACGAGGAGGGATAAAGAAAGAAAAAAAGGGCGGGGAAAGAAGGGAGAAAGAAAGAGTCGAGAAGAGGCATCGATAAATCAATGGAATATGGTAATGCTACAATTTCAATAATTTAAATATGTATGAAGGAAAATGGAACAATCTGGAAAGGCAGGGATCTGACGGAGTGTGGTACACTGAATCGCGTCTAATGAGAAGCTCCGAGGTCTCACGGGAGGCTACTGTGTCCTTTTCTTTTTCTTTCGTAGCCAGATCCTTCCTTTATCCTTTCCTTTATTTCTAGCAACTATGTACATGTATCGAAAAGAGACGGCACGTCGTAGGGGGAACGACGCGTTCACAGCAGCTGCGGTAAATAAAATAAATTCCAAACCGAATATACAGCTCGCGAAGAAATGTCGTGGAAATCGTAGAGCGTCGCGTCGCGTCGCGTCGCGTAGCACCTCGTTACATTACGCTTCTGTCTGCGTAACCGACGACAACCTCGCATTTTGACGGGCTGCGTTGGATACACGAGAAGACGTTGTCTCTCCGCGGGATATCTGTCATGAATTGGTTTTCACGGCCTTACGGTTGCGGCTAGAGAAGAAAGAGAGGAAGTAGAAAGAGAGTGGCAACGTGTATTCGATGTGGTACGATTATCGCCGAGAAGCACAGGGGCGAAGAACGTCGTCGCTTGGAGGAACTTCAATTCGAATTCGCAAAAATGTTTTGAAACAGTACGAAACCTGTGTTGAAACGGGGCTTTGTATTCTTTTCTACTATTTCATTCCCTCTTGTTCTGGTTGTCTCTTATTTTTCCCTGCTAAACGGACAGAACGAGAAATCTCCGTCTGGTAAATTTTCACGGAGGAAAGCGATGCAACCAGGTTGCATTTGACGTAAAGTTCGTGGCACAAATATAGCGCAAATTAACCCTTTGCACTCGGATGTCCCCTCTGAGAGAACATTGTAAGTCTAGCAAACCACTCGGATGCCCCATTTCAGGAGGTTAGGTCAAACCGTTGTATGAGGGTCAGTCAGTAAAATATAAACCGAATTCTTTTAACAATGTTTTATTTGAAGATTATTTCTGAAAAAAGACAAAAGATTTATTTTTCTGCATATGCTCCGTTTTTATTTATGCACTTTTGCCATCGGATTGGCAGTGTTTTTATACCACTGTCATAAAATGAAGAGGATTGTGTCCGAAGCTGGCTGCACACAAATTGCAATAATGTTGCAACGAATGCAAATGCAAATATGTTTTCAGTGTATCAAAGAAGTGTACGAAAAATTGAAAATTCTACGTCCAATATTCGTTAATTTTCATTGGCAAATTCTTCTTTGCGATCATTTTCGATCGCATACGTAGCAAAGAACAATAACTAAATTAAATGAATTAATTACGAAATTTTGTAATATTTCACTTATTCGCCGGACTTAGCTCTTAAAAATTTATTACCTTTTTAAAAATTTTGATAATTTTTTAAGGAATAAGTACTTATGAAAATGAAAATGATATTAAAAACCGTAAAAGAGTTCATTAGTTTTGAAAAGTTCGACCTTTTTTAAAAATAACATTTGCGTATTAAAAACCCGTTGAAAGTAGTATATTGAAGCTGGTGGAGTATATTTCGACTAAATAAAACGTCCTTTAAAATATATGATATGAGATTTTTGTTATTTATTGCAAAAATCCAATAGAGAGGACGAAACTGATAACCAACGGTATTTCATGTACTACCGGACAAATTAAAAATGTCAATTAGCATTTTTAATATTTAAAGTTCCTTTCGATGCTCGATATACAACAAAGCTACGTGATCAACGTAGATCAATTGGATAGCCGAATATTAACCAAAAAATAGATCCTTATCATAAATATTTTTTTTATTCTAAGGGCAGATACTTCAAAAAGTATCACAAACTTAATATTTCAGTGATATTTGAGAAATAAAGATAAAGAAAGAAGTTCATATATACATATGTTCGTATTTTTTTGACTACTTTTTTGGTTAGAAAATATGGTCACCGTATATATACATCGCGTAACGATTATTTCATGATAAGAATCCAGTGCTCTGTAATAAAAAGAAAAAGAAACAAAGAAATAATAATACATTTATTTCCTATTTATTTACAATGTGAATGCGTGTATATATAGTGATAATGGGCAGGAAAATTACGCGTATATACACGCTAATGATGCAAATAGGTTGACACTAGGTTTATGGACTTTTCAACAGCACTATCAAAGTTTTATTAAAAAAAGAACAAAAAACAAAAAAAAACACCGATGGATTGTCGAAACAATTTCCATTATCAGCGATGACACTTTGCCATTTTGTTGTCAACTTGCAACTATCTTTGCGAATATTTTGATACTATTTGACTGCAGTGATTATGACTATACGACAATGACTGTATTGACTATGTAATTTCAGTCGGGAAGAATGTATTTCTACACCTAACATTTCCTGAAACCCCGAATTTTTCTTAAAAAAATCGATTTATTTAATTTCGAAACAGCTTAATTATATAACATTGCTCATACACATAAAATTTGAACACACTTTTGGTACAATTATTGTTTTAATGCTTCACAAACGTTAATTTATCGTACAGTTATTGTTTCAATGCAGACACTTGTTTATTTTTCCAACTAATTTGTATAGACACTAATTTATTTTTCCAGGCATCAAACCGGATTATGATAGAATGCAAAATATACAATTCTCTTCCTCTGATCAAAAGATATTACAAGCGTGGACGTCTCTTCTATATTTACTTTATTTAATAGTATCTTTTTTTCTTGTTAACGTATATTAATTAGTTTTCTACCGCAATAAATAAATAGTTGAATAAACACTATTAAAGATGTTCACAGATAGTGCAACTGGCTGCGAAAAATTGTTGGTTTTGATTTTCGAAATTGTACGATGGCTATGTACCACGTTGCTGCGGTTCTCCATCCTTGCGTTCCTTCCTCCTATCCCGCGTTACAAGCCAGAAACATGCATATACAAGCGCGTACATCGTACACGATATCAACAGCAGAGATGTGTTAGTAGGAAACATGGGAGTATTGAATTTTATGAAAATTAAAACCGTATTCCATAGCACGCCGTTGAAACGAGATTTCCCTGACAAAAGTATAACCAGATTTCGAGAGAGGGGAGTTACATATACGATCGACGGAATGTAATTAAAAAATAATAGCAGTAAATCCGACAGGGCAATGCGTTCGATTACAAAACATCGATTGCTCGCGTGCACACACACGCATTGTATGTACGTACGTATGTACGTCTGAGCCACGAGTAAAAATTTTTAATATTTATTCTACGAATATAAAAGTAATCGTTACTCTCAAGATTATCTCTATATTTGGAATATTTTTTTTCTTCTTCCTTAAGTCTATATAAAAAGCTTCATCTTTTCTTGGACTTGGAAATTTTTATTTTTATTGTATTTTCCCAAATAGAGTATACTTCTTTTGTAAGAGTAACCAATGTTTAAACATTTTTTAATAGAGAATTCTTTTCTAGAGCTATTCAACTGTGATTAAGTGGACTGTCGAACTTAAATGAAGAAATACGAATTTTCCCAATTTCATGTTTATCTCTGTTTTACGAGAAACCGTTCCTAAATTATTTATGAATAGAGTTACTCTCTTTTTAAGACATTTTTATACACCTCATTTAATAAACTAATCCTTCTAACTTCTAAATAAAACTTACATAGTTTGGTCCAATTAGAAGAATATTATTGTGTTTTAAAGGGTGTCTTTGAAATGGTGACTGCAGTGAACCATGCTACTCTATTCCTAAGACAATTTTTGAATTTCCAAAGCAAACGATAAGTGTGTATAGAATATCGTCGTATCGAATTTCATCTGTATTAAATAAATATAGCAGCTGAAGAAAAATTTTAGAGGATCTAAGACTCTAATCGAATTCAAGTGATTTTCTTTTACAAATTGAAACTGGGACATAGCGCATCAGAGGTGGTATAAAAATAAAAATATAAAAAACTAATAACTAATGTATCATTTGAAATAGGAACAAACAACATAACGTAAGCTTAAGTATTTGCATGATTTTCTAACAAAAGAAAATATATTCAACAGTGAGGTAATAATTGAAAGTGCATTTCAAAAATTTATTGCAAATATTCAGATTTTTATAAAAGATGAGCTAGGTTCTTCTTAACTTGTTGACAGATATGTATTGAATCTACTGGAGCTTATTTTGATCAATAAAATTTAATTTTAACTGAGTTATTGTGATTTAACCCTTTGACAGCGAACAGCACCTTTTGGCGCTCGATATAAGATGCTTATCTATAGCGAACAGCACCTATAAACGCCGCTCATTTCTTTAAACAAAAATCCAAAACCACCTTTTCGAGTTTCCCTTTCACGAGTTGGTATTGTACCCTTGCTGTTCAATATTTTTTCCCAATAAAATCCAATATAATTCACCCATTCTAATATAATGTACCCATCATGGACAAATACATATATGGGCGGCTGTTACAATTAAAGCCTTGCGCGATTGGTACGTTTCGTTTTTGAATAGTCAAGGTATTAAACTGTAAATTGCATTTGGCTCTGTAATTATCGTAGTAGTAAGAGTAGTGGCTGGATTCTGGCTAGTTCAAGATGTCCATTGAATGATATGCACCTACATAGATCAATTTCGTTAGGGAGCATTCATTCGACTATATCCTTTAGAAATAAATTGGTCATAACGCAGTTGATTCCCTCCGCATACTTAAACAGCATCAAGTGCAATATTCTCAAGTTCTCGGTCAAGTCAATGTTCGAGTGTGTTTAACAAAGATAAATGGATATAAAGAAAAGAAAGGAAGAAAGAAAGAAAGAAGGAAAGAAAGATGGTATGGTACACATATAGTTAAGTGTATATGTGTGTGCGTGCACGTGATCAGCCAACATAGTATCACTGTACACTCTTGGTACATTCGAGGTCCAGTTGTGCACGTGCTTTGTCCCTTCATGCAATTATTTACAGGTCACGTATTTAAAAGGACGCCTAGAGAGTGCGTCGTTGTTGCGCCAAGGGGGAACATGTACGAGATACGTTTCCATCCCTTCCTCCTGCGAGTTTCCCTCGCGGCTACAGCTTTGCCTTTAATTGCGAACGTGATTGGTCGCAGCCGTGCGTTTCATCCCTCTACTCGGTTTTGCCCGAGATGAGGACGTCTCGAGACGCCTCCGGCTGATTCCACGCGAGATTGCTCGATATGCCTAACGTTAATTCGCAGTTCGATAATTGTTCCTTTGTCGCCTCTCCGTTTGGCATGTATAAAGTAGATACCAATGAAAAACGCCGTAAATACCTTGCGATTCACTTGCTTCAATTACTTCTGCCCTGAATGACAGAAGAGATTATTGAACGTCTATCGTAAAATTATTTATTTAACGATGCGACATTGATTTCTCTTATACACAGTATTTCAGAATAAGGAAGATATATTTTAGGGATGGTTTTAGCACATGAAAACTAGTTGCTCGGAGTGTGCGATGTTTGTATAAACAGGGTGGTCCACTTCGAGTCGTGATGGTTCTAAAATTCTTTAGAATTTTTGAACTCATATAGATATTACATTCTGCCTGATCCCGTTTAATTTAGAATGGATTTCTGAAGCTGTGACTCTCCTACTTCTTTTCACTACAATTCGAATTCTCAAAACCTTAGCCACAGTAGTTACTTTCGGTCATCTAAGAAGTCACTCTCTTCATACCGATCCAATGTAGTTTATCCTGCTCGATAGGATAATTTCAGATCTTTCACAATCACTCGAATTGAATGCTCTTCTTTTCGTAGAGTGCATATACAAAAATAGTACGCGTCAAACTGGTCTTTTTATTTTACGCTAACTTCTTTTCTTTTTTAATTTACCCCTCAACCCAAAAGAATCGCTATATTAAAAAGAAAATAACAGCTCTTTACAACCATCGAAGTGACGATTTTAAGGATGAACTACCGTATGAAATACAATATAGAATTTAACAGTTCAAATGTAGTATTTCACGCCCATTCGTCAGGGGTTAGGTAGAGAAGCTTCGTTATAAGAAGATACGATTCTTCGACGTAAAATAGGATCCGGTTTAAATTAGCATTCCCGGCGAGATTCTTCTGCGTTCTTCGAGCCTGCCGACGAACGCGTCATTCTTTTCGCCTATCTGAAACTAATTTGAGGAGGGGGGGTTAAGTAATTTAAACGTAGCGTGGAGCAATTAGAAAGGCGCCTCGGTGTTCCAGAGTAGTCGGGGGTGATTTAGGGATACGATCTCGAGCGAAGAATAAGAGAGAGGGTTAACTATAGCGTGTATACGGGATAAGACGAGCAAACCAGTACAGAAGAAAGAGAAGAGATAGTACAGATAGAAGCATGGTAGAAAGCAAAAGTGTAAGAGAGAGAGAGGTAGGTATTTGAAGGTAGGAAGGAGAGAACTGACTGAGATACCAGGCAGGTAACTTCTGGTAAGTTGGCCCGCACCTACCAAGTAAAACGGTAGAGCAGAGGGTGAAGGGTCTGAAATATACGCGCGAGGATGCGAAATTTATGTGTAGCCACACCTGGTTAGTGCTTACATGCGAAATAGTCTCATAAATTTCCATACGCGAACCGCCAGGGCTTAAATCCTACCGGTGCTGAAAGCTGGAATATTGGTTAACATTCCTGCGTTACACCCGGCTTTTGTGATTTTTGCACCGGTTATCGCGATCAATGACAGCTGAAGTGGTAATGCCAACAAACCCTTTCCGAAAATCTGTAGCTAGATCGTACGCGTGCGTTATGTTCCTTTCGTGTTAGAAATGATTTCGTGTTTGCCGTATACCCATACGGTGTGAGTTTCACATTTTAATGATAATACTACAAATAGCAATCTTAAAGTCATTAGTAGAGCAATCGAATTTGTTACCGAGTTTTAGTATAGAATATGGATTAATTTTGAACTTGTTATAATGGATTCATTTTATATACTTTTAACCACTTGCCTTATAGTGATGAGTCAAATACGTCGTTGTGGATTATAGTCAAGATGTGACAGAAGAGAAAGTGTATCTCTGTTAAATTTGTATTTTTTCTCTCATGGTATTATCAAACGGTCGATATAAATATATTGTCAATATTTTAAGGTTCTCGATATTCTCGTAAGAGGCCTTCAAATGGTCAACATACAGAGTGATTTATTTAAATAAGGCCATCTAAATATCTTTTTGAGATATTATGATGCAACAAATATTTTTGACGTAATTTATATGGTTTTGAAAGACCTGAAGGATCAGAGAGAGACATTTCCAATACACACATAATAATATAGATACTTTACGTAGAAAAATTTCATTCTTATTTTCAGATAATTTTTGTAGTAGTATGAAAATGTCGAATCATTTTTTTTTTAAAGTATTTTTATATCTTACTAACTTTCTAACTTTTTTATATCTTTATATCTTTTTAACTTTTCATAGTCTTTGCTATATCAATTCTGAAACAATTGAAAGATCTAAATAGTCGGTTATTGCATGTGAATAAAATATTATTTTTACATTCACTGGTTTAGGAGTCTTAACTAAAACCTACGATCTCAGCAGACATAGGTTTCACGTAAAACTTTAATTACACTAGTTTACAGCCATTTTGCACACTGGATGCCGCTATATGTTTCTTATGTAATTTGGTCCGCTACACTCGAAAATCGCATTAAAAATTTTTTTATGGATACGTTTTCAAGAAATGAATTTTTTAATTTTTGTTTGGATTTTCTCGGAGGTAGTTTGACTATTTGGACCATATCTCGAGTTAGAAGCGACTGATCTGATCGTAGAATGTACTAAATTAGAGACAATTGAATTGCCAACAAATATTACTAACATTATTTTCCAATCGCTGTAATAGTTTCATTGCAATGGACCACATTATGAAAAAAAGGTGTGTTTCTTTAGCCAAAAGGAAGATTGAAAATTCACTCTATCGCCGGGAAGGAGTAGAAATCGTAGAAATATGCCCAGTTTGTTATTTTTTACGTAGAGTTTGTACTTTCACGAAGAGAACGGGGTATTTATGAAGAAAATTCATGGATAAATACCGAAGTTATGACCAAATATGTGAAAGTAACGAAATTAAACTTTTTCTCAATTTTTTTATTAGAGATCTTCGATATTTCAAGATCATATATGAATTATAAATTATCTAGTGATAGTACATATTGAAATAAATCTATCAGAAAAATATATATGCATGTTTTATATTATGAGAGTCTAAAATTGAATAACTTTATTCTTTAATCTTAATAATTTTCTAACGATCGTTTAGATTTAGTTCACGTTCAATAAAAGTGTCTGTAATACTTTTGTACTGGAGCGTACGCGTAAACCCGTCCCCGTTCTCAAATATTCTGTTCAGGGATTTGAGAGAACTCAAGAAATTGAATGACACAACTTTTTTTCTGTCCCATTTGCTCCCCTCGTGTTTCTCTTTTACTCTACCAGTTTAGTAGCAGGTGCGGTTAACTACGTAACATTCTGCATGTTTAATTTTTTCTTCTACCTTTCGTGTATATACGTGCATTCGTGTAATCGGTTAAACGTGATCTAACCTTACGCCAAATGAGTTTCGCGTGAGTTGTACGGATTGAACACAGAATTTTCACGTATCCTACGTTCTCGCATAAATCAGAAAGTTGAAAATCTAGTTTTCGATAGTGAAACAAAATGTTTCTGATTTTAACTCTTTTACGTTCTATCTTTACTTCAAATGAAAGTAAATGCTCTTACGGAAAAATCGATTATTTATTCAATTATAGTTTAGCACGTAAAACTATTTGAGAACAATCATATTTTTGAGTAATTTGGAGGTACTTAATTATATAGGGAAGATCGAAAGCTAAATTTTAATTAATAACTAATTTATATGGAAAATTTGAAAGT
Source organism: Anthophora plumipes (assembly GCA_951804975.1). NCBI lineage: Eukaryota > Metazoa > Arthropoda > Insecta > Hymenoptera > Apidae > Anthophora > Anthophora plumipes. Next base: position 11,641,650 of record OX638118.1, on the reverse strand, counting down.
TTAGTTATTGGTTATCTTACTGAAATACAAAATCAATTGAATTATTAATATTCCCGAATAATTTTCTCTAATATTACAAGCGCATCGTTTATCCATTAATTTCGGTGCATTTTACAGTAAAAAATTTCATCGTGCTTCATTTCAAAATTCACTTTACAACGTATGATCTGTAATATTTCATTAACAAAAAAAAACTAAGAAAGAAAAAATCGTATTTAAAAATTACTAATAAAATGGCAACAAGCTGCTAACAATAAACGAATATGGTTGATTAATCTAGTAAAATATGTTTTATTTGCATCCTTTCGAATTTTTTCAAAAGGGCACACGAATTTATAGTCTAACCTGATATTTCACCTATTAGAAAAATTATTTGTACCATATAATGTCTCTTATTATACCAAACAATTTTTGTTCGGACGTTTCTTCGATAGCTTCAAGTTCCTCGTATTCCATCGTTTCCATTTAAACGAAACACCCTGTATTTGGAAGGTTTCCCTCGTCACTGAACAGGAAACAATCATTTCAAAATCGAGGAAAGTATGCATTACATACGACTGACACTGGCAATTCACTTTAGCATTGAATTACATTGCACTTTCAAGAAAATTTTTCGTTGGCATCCTTTAAAACAGCACTTGGTATGTTATACTGGGAAATGTGTATTAAAAAGGAAAATTAAAAGATTTGCGGAAATATGGAAGTGACTATAAAAAAAAATTATTATAGGATTTATAGAATATTATAGAATATAATAGATATAATTAGCCTGCGGATTTTCATGCAAACCTATATTTTTGAGACTACAGTAAAAGAAAACAGAACTGTGATAGAAAATTATTTCACCTAGAAGATATTATAAAAAGCATTAAAATTGGGATATTTTGTGTATTTTTTGATATTACGTGCATTCTGTGTAATTATGCACTTTCGAATTTCCGATAAAACGTGTAAATGTCCGAAGTCTAGATGTAATTATTGTAATACAAAGAAATTATCGTTGCATAGCTGATCTATCGAATCAAGACGCTTAGGGTACTCGGGAATCCCGATTATTAAACAACTGTGAATATTTTGAGACTTTCGAGGCTTTCACGACCTGGATTACTTGAATTGCTATTCGAGGCTTCCGGGTTAGAGCCGTGTCCAATGTTTATTACATTCCAACGTTTCGCCAATATTGTGAATATCTTGGTTACTAACACAAAAGTTAAAATGGACACCTTATATAATAGTTACATAGTAATATCAGCGATGTTTATTTAACTTTTTTAGTACTGATCAATAATATATCGTTCCCTTTATTATGGGAATCAACAAATGACTATGGAAAGTTATGAAACACTTCTAGTATTGTTTCTAATAAATAATAACGTTTTTGATCATTTTTTTTTTCATATGTCAGTTTTTATATTATATTTAAGTGTAACAGTAAAATAAATTTGTACAAAATTTCAACAAATATCGAAATACTTCAGTCATTAATTAATTTTCCCTTTATTTCTTAACATGTTCCTTTCTGAATATCATAATTATCATTTAAAACTGAATTTTTCTTCCAGCCTTATCAAACTACATAAGTTTGGCTAATAGTTAATTTTTATTAATTCAATTATTCACGATTTAACTTCATTAATTAATTAATAAGTCATGTGTTAGGATGAATAGTAATTTTATTCAAAATAATTCAATAAGTTCAAGTACTGTTAAACAAGATTATTATTTAGAGAAGATACTTTATGATAAGTATGTTAAAAATATTTTATTACCAAATAAATCGATGAATGCAACAACAGACGTTTAAAGGTCGCATTGCTCAAAAAAGAAAGGAAAAAAGAGGAAAAAGAAGGAACGAAAAGAAAGAAAAACAAAATCGACGAAAATATACAAGAACAACAAAATCTGCAGTAAAGTCTGGCTTCGACACGGGGATTTGTCGATCGCTGTCACAGCACGAAAACCGTGGAACAGAACGGTGTGGAGAGGGTTGGGGAGGATGAAATGATTGTGCGGTCAGCACCAGCAATCAATGTCTCTGTGTACGGCACGCACGGAATCTGATAACATTGACCGTTTTCTGCAATCTCTTACGTGCCAAGACATACTACTTCAATCACGAAAGTATTTTATATATCATTGATACATTATGTACGGTGGTTCTTAATATTCGATTAGACATCCTTGGAAACAGAATAGCTTTGTTAAATTGAATCAAATGACTATAATTTTTTTTTAGTAATTGAATGAATTAGCTAAACAATTGTTGAGAAGATTACAATTGATCGGAATTACAAAGAAAATAGTAAAAATTACTTTTATTTTAGTTAGAAGAATTGGTTTATTAAATGAAGTGCAACAAATTTTTTAGAAAATAGCGAATTATAACTATTTTACTAATTTCATCCAATGATCGAAATCAATTGTTTTATTTCAGTTGAATATCGACCCATTGTAAAAGTAAGATGAAAAAAAGAGAGTTTTTAGGCAAAGATCGAGGTGCGATTGTCCAGTTCTTGATGCATCAAAAGAAAAACGAAAAGTTGCAGAAAGGTGCAATTTTTGATTGAAAGGTGCATTTCCAAGAATTTGGAAATGTGCTTCCGAAAATAATTGTCAAGGTGAATCTTATGCTAATGTTGATTCTTTGGAAAAACAAAACTGTGAACGTAAATGCAAAGATTATGAAGAAGTTGAAAAACAGACATATTCCTCTTAGTAGAAGAAGCACCATAAGATGCCTCGCCGTTGAAGTTCTCAAATCTACATTATTTCGAATTTTGAAAAAAGGAAAATCCATAAAACGAGTTTCAAGCACCACCAAACCATTTCTTGTAGAAAAGAATAAGAAAAATCGCGTAGAATTTTGTCTTCGCAGACAAGGGATCCTATCTACAAATTTAAAATGCAGGAACGAAATTATTGAAAAATCCAGAAACTATCTGAACATTCAAAATAAAAATTAGGAGTAATATTTTTAATTTATTATTTAATTTAATCTAGTTTTTTGATAAAAAAAATGTTACGTTTTATATTTATTTTCTTTTGCTACTATTATTATGGGATAAATTAAATTGATCAATTGCTACTACTATTATGGAACAGAGGGAGTATATTTTTATATTCTTTCGCCTATTATCCCCCGTAAGAAATAAATAATATCACATAATATTTTCTTTATTCGCAACATATAATTTATTTTCACTTGCGAACATTCTATAAAATTAAAATTCAACGTGGAAACACGATTATAAACAGTGCAAAATTTTCCCAAGCGAGGAGTAGTCGAAATCGATATTGCTGCAGCGAAAATATCGAATGTACATATTATATATACGTACAAATATTAAACATTACAATCGAACAAAAATTTCAGAACGATATTGTTCGTTTTGCTCTGTTTTTGTAGTGAAATGTACATAGCATAGATGTTAATGCAGTTTCATCAAATTGATTGATATTTGCAGGAACAAAAAAAAAAAAAAGAAACAAACGAACAAATAATAGGCGCTTCAGAAATCAAAATAAAACAGCAACGGAAATAATTCTTCTTCTTTTTTTTCCTGATCAAACCTTTATCGTTCGGATAGTCGAACCCGACGTATTCGAGATAACCGATAGACGTACAGCCTCTGGTTAAAAAATTAGGACCACTAACAAATTTTCAACATCTTTCGTGTTTTTAGTAAAATTTCAAATTAAATCATTTTTATTCAATCACTGAAGTACACAATTACTTCATACTAGTCTTATTTATATCAAAATAAAGTAAATTGACAAAATATAATATAAAAATATCGAGCGTTCCTAATTTTTCGATTAGAGGCTACTGTTCTTCACTTCGATGATAAATCAAACTACCGATATAAAGAGCAACTCGAATCAGTTAAAAACACAAACGAAATGCCAAATGGGAAATATATGAAATCAAATCGAAAAATCTCTGAGACATCTGGAAAAACATCTGTGTATGACTGCTAATCGAACAGTACGCGGAAGATCGCACGATATCAAACGATATCCCTCTTTTATTTCCCCGTGGACAAAGCGTGACTTTCGAGTCGAAATATCGTGGTAAAATTCTAGCTCTTTTTCGTATCCCTGGCACACGTCCATTCCTTGACATCCGTTTCTACACCGAGTACCAAAATTGCGTTACTGTGGAGAGCACCCACCTCGATGTACCTATAGAAAGAGAGAAAGAGAGCCACGGAGATGTGTAGAACGGCCAGAAACGGCAGAGAACGGTAAGGGACAGCCCCAAGCACAGTCGGCGTCCAGGACGGAGGGATCCGCTTTATTGGAGAGTGTTGCTATCGACAGCCTCGCGCCGTTGGGTTGTTAGGGTAGGTAGGTAGGTATACTCTGCCGCGGTTCGCTGCATTTTCTCTGTTATCGTTGTAGGGGGTCTGAGCGAAGCCGCGCGGACAATGGCGGATCCCCGTGGCGGATGGCGAGAGAAAGTAAAAATTAACGAGAATTCAAGCTCGACCGGAGCCATTGAAAAATTGCCCGGCATTCCCGGCCACCTATACGTAGGTACGCGACTGTTTGGCCGTACGAGTATAGGTGTCCGCGGGTTTGAGACTTGTTGGCGGCCGCGTTTTTTTTTTTTTCTTTTCTCCCCTGGCTTCTGTACTTCCCTCCGGGATTCCTTCATCCACCACTGTCCACGCTTCGTTCCGTTTTCAGCATCCTTCCTGCCCAAGCCTTTCACCCCTCACGAGTTGCGTTCAGCGACAGGTCGCGCTTACGCTACGCCTCAAAACCGCCCTTTTCCTGTTTCCTCGGAGACCATTGCTTTCGCTATACTATCAGTGAACGCATTATGCTCTGAAACTGGTGTTCCTACCTGGATCTCACGTATTGCGTTTTATGTTTGCTATTTTCTCGAACGTTAACCTCTGTCGCTGAAATTTCTGAGTAACAGAAGATCAAGCGATCACAGCCTTCAATTTTGCTTCGAGTATTTTCTGTATGAGATTAGCTTTGTATTTTGTATTTGTTATTTTCCAAACTATGACGCTAAAATTTCTAAGTAACAGAAGATTAAATGATCACAGTCTTCAGTTTTGTAATCTATTCATAGATTATTTTTTCTAGGAGATTAGCTTTTCATTTGAAGGTGAAGAGATGTGTTATACTAACATTAAATAGTAAAAAGAGCTGAAGTTACATTTAATTTGAATTACAATGGGTGATAAAATTATTATGATCAAATAATTATGACTTCAGTGATAGTAAAATATATCCATTTTTGTTCATAATATATAGATATAGTTTGTAGAAGTTTCGTAATTTTCGCTATATTTCATTAAAAACATCACTTTTCACGATAAAGAAGTTTCATTATGTATCTTAAAGTATATTTTTGTTCGATCATTAAATAACTCATACATAATTTCGAAGTAATCATAATAGTTTGATCAACTACTGTAAGTGAGAAAGTATCGTATCGTATTCCGGAGTGTTTAAATTTACATGATACGAAGGAAGGACTACGAGGCCCGTAATTGCGAAGAAAGAAAATGAGAACACATTTTGGTCATTCCTTGGACTTGATTAATGAATGCTCTAGTGGAAAGAGCAAGAATAAAAACGGGCGTATATCATTCGTCATTGGTGTAAACGGTGCACCGCGCAACGTATTTTCCTCACAGGAATTCTGTCGAGTAAGATAATGGAACAGAACTGGAGCAGATTACGCGAGAAAAGAATTGCATTAGAATGATCGATGAACTTTGTTATCTCGAACTGTAACTAAACAGTAAAGTACAGCCCTCCATTAATTATATTTAATGCGGTAAAGAAAAACAAGCTGAGATATTTAATTATATTTCTATGATTAGACAGATGTACATAGAACTTTTCTTCTTCCGCAACACTACGTATGTTTCTACATAAAGAAAATGTTACTTATAAAATCATTATTGTTTATAATTATCAAAATTACTACACAACAGCGAGCTTTTTTATAATGGTTTTTGGTACATTATCAATTACAAGTGTGGACATTTCGTTGGAAAGTAAAATAATTATTTATCTAAAAAATTATTTAAATAAATTTAAATCTTGATAAATAAATAATTATTCATTATAAAATATGTATATATTATCGTTTCTCTACCAAATTTACCAAATAAGGAGCCACTAATATTTTATTTTCTTAATATTTATATAAATTTATTCCTAAAAAAAGTTTTTCTCTGTTTAATTTACGTTCTGATCAAATTGAAAGAAAATTGCCGGTCTTCATTACTAGTTAGAGATCTTCATTCTCAGCTACGAGTTTGTTTGAAAAGAAACTTGCTTTAAGCGTTCTTAATTCGGTTTTGTTTCAATGTTACTTAATTATTTCTTCATAATTTGTTAACTTTATGTTTATATAATGAAAAATTGATCAAAAAGAAAATTTTTGTATTTATTTTTTCTTTTAACTTTCTTTAGGAACAATGATCGCTCGACTACTGATTGAGAATTAGCATCCCCCAAATTCGACAACTGTATTTATTGACAAAGCTATCCATCCAAAAGTGAACTTCATCACTGAAGATAATTTTTACAGCAAAAATTGGATTTATCATATTCGTTCTATCAATTTATACGATATTGTATTGTATGTATAATGCTAACAAATGTAGTTTGAAACAAAGTAGAAAATACTAGCTTGTATTCTGTACTTTTCGTTCCATTTCAATTCAAAATTCTATCGCTCTTATTGGAAGACCTTATATCATCAATGTTTGAATAAATATATCGGCAAACCCGTTATTTTTCAGACAGACTTGTGTATCCCTACTTAATTTCCATAGGTTCTGAACGTGTTTATCAGAACTTTTGCCGACTTGTCCCATGGAATGGTGTATGCTCTAGTATACGTTGTCTTGAAGAGGCTCGCCATAATTAACGCAAACGTCGCCACTAATTGCAACGTCTAACAGAATCTCCCTTAACCTGTTTCCCCATTTAACGTACCTCGTTCCTAGTAACGCGTATCCTTACAAGTAAGTAAACTTTCGAGGATCGATCGAGCAGCCGGAGGTTGACTGTACGAGAGATCGGTCGAGGTATTCGTGAGAGATGCGAAAGGAGAGAAACTCTGTTGGTGGGTGGATGGGTGTATTCCGCGTAGTTGTAGTATACCAGTTGATCTTGCATAGAATATCCTCTCTCGTTTACTCTTCTTATTATGGTGGCGGATCGATCGTGCTGCCACGAATATATTCAGGCCTGGCAAGACGACGGCTCGGCTACCAGGCAAGGTAGGCCACGCTACGAGAAGGGCAGGAGATGCCAAGCAATGGGGCAAAGACGGTGGAAGTAGAGGACTAGGGAGGGAAGGAGGGAGGGTTTGGGTATGGTTTGTAGTTGAAACGGTAAGCCTGTCCGTAGGACTAGCGGCACGTCCTCCCCAGGGAATCCGGCGTATCTGCTTCGCGGCACGGGCAAACACGTCGGGATGAAGGAAGTCTGGCTTCCATTTCGCAAGACGCGCCGCACCGAAGCGGAGTAAATATTGATACAGATCGAACATCTAATCGCTCTGGCCCGGCCGTTTACCGACATGCCAACCACACGTGGATGCTCTATGTACGTGTACGGTCACGTTGCTGTATGTGGGTGTAAATCGGTGTATTTTTATAGTTGAGTGGGCCATGATTGACGGAACGGAAAAGGAGAGCTAGTCCGGAGACGCAACAATTTGTTCGTCATGCATTGCTCGTCTCGTAAGAGAGGCGACGCAGGAATTCAAGTTATCTACGCCAACTTCGTATTCAATGTACCGACACGAATGAACGCATAGGAATAAATACAGTCAGGGTAAGTTGAGATTGACGATAATTATATTTGACATCAAACGAATCTGTTGAAAATACTATACTTTTTGTGGGAAACTGTTTTTTGATTAGACATGGTAATTTAATAATTAAGGTAACCTTTCATCAAATTACTTAACACGTAGAAGATCTTTAGGAAATTTTTTTTATTATTGTCCTTTGTTTGTATACTATTCAAGTATACGAAAACAATTTTTGTTGTTGTACCTGCTGTGGTGTCATTTGTACACGCATTCACACAATTACCACGTCCCAAATCCTAGTTTCATTCAAATAAAACTGTCACTCGGTCCAAACACACTTTTCTCACACCTTACCCGATTCAGAGATTCTTTAGTTTCACTTGGTACAAACTAAGATGAGATACGATATAAACATTCATATCTCACACCTTACACGTGTTTATTTTAACGTCTAATCGATTTTACGACCTCGCTATATCATGGCCTGGACTATGCAAGATATTCAGTTTGAGTTTGCCAGACAACAGAAAACCCACACGAATATTTCTCGGTACCTAGTATTAGTAATCAAAGAAACGATTAATTTCAAGTACAAGCCCCGTTACAGCAAGTCCTTCGGCTGTAAGATATTCCTCCTCGAACAGCTTCTGTCTCCCTTTTGTCTGAGAATCTCATAATGTGCGCATGATTGGGCAACTTTGTCAGCGAGATACCGTGCGGCAGGCCGGTGGCCGCGCGCTTCTATGAACGCGTATTGCCAGAAATGCTTCACTTCAGGGACTCGAGGGAAATCATGTATGAAGTTCCTCTGTTCCTGCTCCCGTTCCGTCGATCCCTTTCCATCTGTACCCTTTGCCTCCTCCGATTTCCTTACGGGAAATCTCGTTTTGTGATGTACAATTCGGCGGGCCCGATGAAAAGGCGAAAAGAAAGGGAAAGAACGAGTCAAACTGTCAAACAATCTAGTGAAAACGAACCAGGGAGAGTCAGCAGCTGAAGAATTTTCGCCCTGTTTGCCTCTTTTTCTTTTATTTCAGACTTCCCTATTTTTCTCTCACTATTTTTTTTCTCTTTCCTTTTTTGGATTTTCTTCCTCTAGTTTGTAATTATTTCTAGATCGTTCAATTAATCATCAGGGAAGCGCGCTCTCTGTAATAGAAATGATCGATAAATATTTCGAAGAGGAAATGTTACTTCGCAGTAAACGCAGAGGAATTATTCTTTTTATATTTTTTTCCCCTTTTCCTATATGTTGCAAGAAGTCTCTGTAACTTATATTATTTTTTTTCTTTGTTATACTGCAGATTATCAATCCATTAATAAAAACCTTAATGGACATGCTCTTTGGTTGGAACAACCATCGCTGGATCCATTTAAACTTTGCTTTTCTTTACTTTTGTAAACATAAAATGAACATGAGGCAACCTAGATGTACATGTAATGGATTCTTTTATTTATTTTTTTTTTTTTAATGATACATTTCTGTAATGCAGAGAACGAAAGAACATTTTCATTTCAAAACAGAATTGCGGATCCAATGTTATTCTTCGTAAGAGATAATGGTGAAGTATTAAGTATCGACAGGCATTCTTAATAAACATAATTAACTGAAAACTGTGTATCTTTAATATCGTTGAAATTAATATTTGTATAATATTACTAGTCTTATAATTTCTTTAAACTGTATTCTTTTTCTTTGTCTCTCTTTCTCAAATTTCACTGCTTTAGCAATTGTCTCTTTAAAAGATTAATGAGAACAAATGAGTGATTTATTACAAACATTGAACCTGCGTCCATTATAGTTTGTTTTGTCCTTTATGTTTTTCTTATATCTACAAAAACTGTCGAAGTACTTTCTGTATATTTGAGTAATAAAGTAACAATAATTTAGTAAATTGTGTTTTTTTTGGTGCATAGTTAATAAAAAGCAATTTTTGTTTGTATATTTTGGCGCAAATCAGGGGCAACTGATTTGTTTAATGAAATTCAAATTAATGTATTTTATTTTTCCAATATGATAGGCTTTATTTCATGAAAGTTTACGCATTTACTTTGAGAAGTTATTTATTCAGCATAAAAATATTGGTTTTTTAAAGAAAAAATAAAAATACTCTTGCGACATTTGAATATTGCTATAACGTCAAATTCCTCTTCAATAGTGTTTTTTAATTATTGCAACAACTATTATTTATACCGAATAAATAGCTTCAAAAAGTAAATGTGTAAACTTTCATTACATAAACCTTATCATATTGAAAAAATAAAATATATCAATTTGAACATGATTCAACAAAAATGCAGCGAAAATCTCATTGCGTTTAATCACGTGACGCGGACTGTATTTACCGAAAATGTGCGGGAATTGAGGTTCGATTTGTTTTGCAATATACCGTCAACAATGTGTTAATATATTTATTCATACGTATATTTATAATATACATTCTTTTTTTCAAATTCACACGAAGTTACGCATCACTTTGGCTGCAAGGTTCTCGATTATTCAATTAGCACAACGAAAGGAATGAATGTCAACATGATTGGAAACGCTGAACGTGCATTGTCTCAAAGGTATTTGTTGCAGAACAATCGTAATTTCGCGTTCCAGTGTAAGGATGTGTTTGTCAGGAATGATCGAGGCCAAATCCGGTGTCCATCTTTCATTGTTATCCTTAATGGAGGAACTTCTGCCGCCGCCGGAGTACTCACTCTCGGTTCTGCCCTTACGTTCGAGAGAAAGAAAGGTAAAAGGAAGATCGTAAGAGGAAGCAGGCCGAGGAAGTGAAAGAAGGTAGGAGAAAGGATCGATGTACTGAGTGAAGACGTGTCTTTCCAGTGAGTTTGAATTGAAAAAGGACGTGGACTCTTATCTGGCCCACATTTTAAAACCAGCAAGTTTCACGAACCATCGTTCGGAACTGTGTAGATAATGGCGGCATGTTACGCGAATCTACTGGCGTCTCTCTTTTCTCCTCAACTTATACTTCGCGCGTGAATGATCGAAAATTGTCACCATCCTTTTCTATATTCGAACACGAGAACAGTGTAACGATTAATGTTACAAATATTTCCTCGGGAAATTCTTATCTAACTGTTTTCCTTAGTTTTGCATCAAAATTGGATTAAGACACATTTTTATTAGTATAGACTTCTGTGTCATCTTCTTCACTACCTTCTTGATCATCGTCTTCGTCATCGCGATTTTATTTAAGCATGTCATGATAATTTTATTTTAAGATAATTTTAAAAATATAATATAAATTTATACAAAATTTTTAATTATTTAACATTAAGATAATTAGTATGCTATGAGTAGTTAACCTATTTAAAAAGTTGAATCATCGTTTTTATTACAACATCCTTGCATACTTCTCGGCTGCCCAACTCTCGTTCCATCATTTTCTTTAACGATCTATCGCTAATGAAGCACGAGAAATAGTGTCTCCTCTATCCATGTTGTCCTCTTTCGGTTCCGAGCCTTATGGATAATGTGAGAGGAATTACTGTACATATCTAACAGAACTGTCATACCGATTCTAAGCATTTCCACTCCTATTCGTGATACTTTTCTTTCACAGTAAGGATATAAAAGGGTTTTCTTCAGAGGGAAGCCCTCCAATTACCAAATAAACAAACCTGTACCTGTAGCATCCGAACGCTTCGTCGGTTGCTAACTTCCATTGTGTTCATACCGGTATCAGAGAGTCGACACTCTACTAACTGGAAACCCGTCAGGAGTATTATGCCAATTAGCGTAATTAGTCTGGTACTCGCATTTGATTTTAAGCCTCTCGACCCTTCGGGTATATGCAGTCGGCTAAGGGTGGCGGGGTCATGAGGAGGGGAAAGGGGGAG